>CM063173.1:26020000-31020000 GCA_031835075.1 Saguinus oedipus
AAATTTTGTTTTTAATATAAAATTGTTGTTTATTTTTGAATTAGAAAAAAATCAGGCCTGCTTCAGTGGCTCACACCAGTAATCTCAGCACTTAGGGAGTCCAGGGCCAAGTGAATCATTTGAGGCCAGAAGTTCGAGACCAGTCTGGCCAACGTGGCAAAAACCCAGCTCTACAAACAAATACAAAAATGAGTTGTGCAATCCCAGCTACTCAGGAGGCTGAGGCAGAAATCGCCTGTGAGGCAGAGGTTGCAGTGAGCTGAGATTCCACCACTGCACTCCAGCCTGGGTGACAGAGCAAGACTCTATCTCAAAAAGCAAACAGAAATTCAGAGAATAATATAATAAATAGAATTAACAAAGTAAGAGAAATGTTAGCATTTTCTCTTACAAGCTTGAAACTTTCTTCTGTTTTTGTTTTTTAAGAGAAAGGATAAAATATTACAGATAGAATTGAAAAATCCTTCCCTTCTCTAGTCCCATTATCCACACCTCCCATTGCCCAGTTTGGGCAGCCACTATTTTAAATTGTTATATGTCCTTCTATCCCATTTTCTTGCCTTCTTCCTTTTTTTTTTCAGAGACAGGGTCTTGCTCTGGAGTGCAATCGTGCAGTCATGACTCACTGTGACCTCCACCTCCTGGGCTCAAGTGATCCTTCCACCTTTTTATGGAGTAGCTATAGGTGGTAGGCCACCACATCAGGCTAATTTTCATTATTTTGTAGAAATAGGTTCTTGCTCTGTTGCCCTGGATGGCCTCAAACTTCTGGACTCAAGTGATTCTCCTACCTCAGCCTCCCAAAGTGCTGCAGTTACAGAGGTGTGAGCCACTACACCCATCCTATGCCACTTTTAAAAACTTATACATACATAAATGCAAATCTGTGAGTACCATATTGTTTTGTACGTTCTAATCATAACTATTACTCTGCAGCTTTGTTTCTCACTCAGCCTATTTATTTACCCATGATAAATACCTAACCCTAATTCAGAGGTTGGCAAACATTTTCTGTAAAAGACCGGACAGTAAATATTTTAGTATTGTAGTCCATATTGTCTCTATTACAACTACTCAACTCTATTCAACTCTGTAGTTGATGCAGCAATAGATAATATGTAAACTAAAGGATACTGCTGTTCTAATAAAACTGTGTTTACAAAAACAGGCTCTGGGCCAGATTCATATTATAGGCTATAATTTGCTAACCTCTGCTCTAATTTGTTCCTTATTACTGATAACTACTGAATGGTACATTGTCTTTTTTTTTTTTGAGACAGAATCTCGCTCTGTCTCGCAGGCTGTAGTGCAATGGGGCGATTTCAGCTCACTGCAACCTCTGACTCTTGGGTTCAAGCGATTCTCGTGCCTCAGCTTCCTGAGTAGCTGGGATTACAGGTGCATCCCACCATGTCTGGCTAATTTTTGTATTTCTTAGTAGAGACAGGGTTTTGCCATGTAAGCTAGGGTGGTTTCAAACTCCTGACTTCAGGTCATCTGCCTGCCCCAGCCTCCCAAAGTACTGGGATTATAAGCATGAGCCACCGCGCCCAGCCATGTTGTCTATAATAGGAATATACCATGAATATACCGTATTTTATTTTTCAGTTCTCCTATAAATGGATATCTAGGTTGTTTCTAGATTTTTTGTTTGTTTTTTGGGACAGGGTTTTCCTCTGTCACTCAGACTGGAGTACAGTGGTGTGGTCATAGCTCACTGGAATCTTAAACTCCTGGGCTTAAGCAATCCTTCTGACTCAGCCACCCAAGATGCTGGGACTACAGGCATATGCCATCACACCAGGCTGTTTTTAATTTTCTGTAGTGATGAGGTCTCCTTATGTTCCCAGTTTGGTGTCCAACTCCTGGACTGAGGTGATCCTCCTGCCTTGGCCTCCCAAAGTACTGGGGTTGTAGGTGAGAGCCACCACACCTGGCCTGTTTTGTTTACAGATAGTGTCTCCCTCTGTCACCCAGGCTGGAGTGCAGTAGTGCTATTATAGCTCACTACAACCTCCAACTCCTGGACTCAAGGTGTCCTACTGCCTGAGCTGGGACTACAGATATGTGCTACCATACCCAGCTATATTTTTAAAATTTTTTGTAGAGATAGGGGGTCTGACTATGTTCCCCAGGCTGGTCTTGAACTCCTGGCCACAAGGAATCCTCCCACCTCGGCCTCACAAAATGGTGCGATTACAGGTGTGAGCCACCGCACCCAGCCTGTTTTCCAGTGTTTCTATTATGGTAACCATGCTGCAGGAAGCATCTTGTCCATGTTGGTTTTATTTATTTATGAGATGTACTTTTGCTTTTGTGGCCCAGGCTGGAATGCAGTGGCGCAATCTCAGCTAACTGCAGCCCCCGCCTCCTGGGTTCAAGCAATTGTCATGCCTCAGCATCTCGAGTAGCTGGGATTACAGGTGCCCGCCACCATACCTGGTTAATTTTTGTATTTTTATTAGAGACAGAGTTTCACCATGTTAGCCTGGCTAGTCTCAGACTCTTAACCTCAGGTGATCCACCTGCCTCAGCCTCGAAAAGTGCTGGGATTACAGATGTGAGCCACCACACCTGGCTCATGTTGTTTTAAATACCAAGTAGGCCAAATAAAATGTTTCAGATAGAGAATATAACCAGTTTGTGACCTCTCTCTTAGGGTTTCCTTAGGAAGCCAATAGTTACTGAGAATCCAATCCATGCCTAGTTCTGGACTTTGTGGTGAGACTCCATGACAGCTAGCAAGGTGAGGATGCATGAAGTCAAACACAAATGAGTTGGAGAACGGTCTGGAAGAGTGTGGTGGCCGTGACAAATGTGCATCTGATTTCCTCAGCAGAAAAAAGAGATGAGGTTAGGGAAAGATTCAATTTTTCATGTTCAATAACCATTCAAACAGTGGATGTTAACACTGAATGACAAGTTGTAGCAGAAAAGGTCTTCAGGGTGAAGGCGATGAGCTGCTGATCTGTGCTTGCTTCTTTCCTGGCAATTCTTTGAATTCCTTTAAAGATTTATCACTCTGTAATTAGACCCACTGGAAGAATAACAAAGGTAATAAAGGAAGAGTATCGGGGCATCTTTCCAAGAAAACTCTCTCCCTTGAGGAAGACCCAGAATAAGATTTTAAGCCTTGGTGGCAGGAAATTAACTTATTTCATTTTCCTGAAAGAATATGTCAATAATACATGACGAGTTCAGTCTAGCTGGGTGAGTTCAGAAAAGAAATGGTGTTCTGTGTTCAGAGTTGAGGAGATTTAATTAAGGGGACTCATGCTTTGGGAATTCTTCCTTTTTAAAGATTTTTAAGATTAATGTAGGTCATTTTCATTCCTTTGTTTCTGTCATTTTGGAGAGCTCAAAAAATATGCGGAGCTATTACAAAGCGGCTGAACCTCAAGGTCAGCTTGCTGCAGGCTTTCTTTCTTTCTTTCACAGGCTTGGAGCCCTATTGTTTTGATAGGTAAAAGTTGGACAGCTCCGTCTTCTCAAAAGTCTGTAATGCAGAAAAATCAGTCCTCTGCACTGACCTGTCTCCCTGCCCCGCCCTGCCATTCCGTTTCTCTTACTCTTTCAGGTCTAGGATCTCGTCTGGCAGGCTAGTGCACTGCAGCAGAGGTCTTCCCAGAGGAGGCTCAGGGGCTGAGATTTTCCCTTTGCTCCTAGATCAGCTTTGGCAGGCCTCTTGAAACGCAGGGAGAGACAGGTCGTAACTCAAGAACCATTCCTCTGAAATGATGCAGTAAACTGGCCATTCTAACACATGGCTCTTTCTTCCCAACTGGCAGAATTCTAATAGCATCTAGAATAAGCTTGTCTAACCCATGACCTGGGACAGCTTTGAATGTGGCCCAACACAAATTCGTAAACTTTCTTTAAACATGAGATTTTTTTTTTGCAATTTTTTTTTTTTTTTTAGCTCATTAACTATTGTTAGTGTTAGTGTGTTTTATGTGTGGCTCAAGACAATTCTTCCAGTATGGCCCAGAGAAGCCAAAAGATTGGACACTCCGATCTAGAAGATAATGAATACATTCCTGAAAGGCCTCCTTTTGCATAGTTTTCTTTACGTGGCTTGAGATATAGTTCTTACTGAACATCAATTAGGTATTTAGATCTCAATTTAATCTGAAATTTTTAAAGATGATTGTTACAAAATGAACAATAGAAATGTTATTTTAGGCTGGGCGGGGTGGTTCATGCCTGTAATGCCAGAACTTTGGGAGGCTGAGGAAGGCGGATTGCCCAAGGTCAGGAGTTCAAGACCAGCCTGGCCATCATGGTGAAACCCCCCCATCACTACTGAAAATGCAAGAATTAGCTGGGTGTAGTGGTGGGTGCCTGTAATCCTAGCTACCTGGGAGGCTCAGTCAGGAGAATCGCTTGAACCTGGGAGACAAAGGTTGCAGTGAGCCGAGATCCCGCCTGGGTAACAGAGCGAGACTCCATTCAAAAAATAAAGAAACGTCATTTTAGGCTGGGTATAGTGGCTCACACCGGTAATTCCAGTACTTTGGGAGGCCAAGGCGGGCGGATCATCTGAGGTCAGAAGTTTGAGGCCAGCCTGGCCAACGTGATGAAACCCCGTATTTACTAAAAATACAAAAATTAGCCTGGCATGGTGGCAGGCACCTGTAATCCCAGCTAGTTGGGAGGTTGAGGCAGGAGAATCGCTTAGACCTGGGAGGCAGAGGTTGCAGTGAGCTAAGATTGCACCATTGCACTCCAGCCTTGGTGACAAGTGCAAAACTCAGTCTCTGGAAAAAAAAAAAAAAAAGAAATTTTATTCTAGTGATGTTTAGTGCATAAAATTAGGACTCATCCTTAATCTCTGGACCCCTTGACAAGGGTTTTGGATGAATCTGTATTGTTATTTTAATCCAGCTTTATATTAGTTTACAAAGTATTTCCACCAATGTAAATACCTCTTAGTCTCATAATCATCCATAAGAAAGAAGAATTACATCTATTTTTTCAGAGTTTACAGAAAATAGATTCAGAGAGGGTAAGAGGTCTTCTGTTTCTTCATTCTAGGCAACAGTATTTTATTACATGTAACAACTAGAAGAAATATGAAAAGCAACTTTTTGTGTTTTCACTTGCTTAGCAGCAGAACAGTCTATGAAGATCAGTGGAGGAATATGTTGATGCTCTCTATTTATTAAGCCACAGCATATATGCCCAAGTGGCCCATCACCGCTTCACCTTTTCCCACCTTGGGAGAATAGCAGGAAATAGGTCATTCTCACAACGAAAAAGAATACTTCTGTCATTGTTCTACATATCTTTTAAAAATTACAACTGCATATATCCTTGATTCAGCAATTCCACTTCTAGAAATTGATGGTTACAGATATACTTTCCCACACATGAATGATTGTATGTCCTAAGTTTTTCACAGAAAAATAACAGAAACAGCTGAAGTGCATCTGCAGCAGTGACATAAATTATGGTGCATGCATACAGTAGAATGTTAAGCTGCTGTTGCAAAGAATAAAGCAGCTCTGTATTTACTGAGGGAACAAACTCCAAGGACACTGTTTATTATTGTGTATAATATGTTGTGTAAAAAGGGAGGGGACAAGTGTGTATTAATACATATTTGCTTATTATGTATCAGTGATTAAAAATCTCATAACACTTGTCTGTGGGCAGCAGAACAGGGTGGCTAGAGAACAGGTCACAGAGAGAGAGAGACCTGTCACTGAAGGGCCTTTTGATAAAAAACAAAACAGCTGGGCCTGGTGGCTCATGCCTGTAATCCCAGCACTTCGGGAGACTGAGGTGGGCAAATCACCTGAGGTCAGGAGTTCAAGACCAGCCTGGCCAACATGGTAAAACCCTGTCTCTACTGAAAAAAAAACCCTGTCTCTACTAAAAAATTTGCTGGGCATGGTGGTAGGCGCCTGTAGTCTTAGCTATTCAGGAGGCTGAGGCAGGAGAATCACTTGAACCCAGGAGGTGGAGGTTCCAGTGAGTTGAGAATTGTACCACTGCACTCCAGCCTGGGGGACAGAGGGAGACTCTGTTAAAAATAATAACAATAATAATGAATTACATGTTTTAAAAAATCCCTGCACTTAGATGTGATGGTATGCATCTATAGACCCAGCTACTTGGGAGGCCAAGGTGGCAGGATATTGCTTTAGCCTGGGAGGTCAAGGCTGCAGTGAGCTATCATCACCCCATTGCACTTCAGTCTTGGTGACATAAAAGTGAGACTGTCTTTTAAAAAGAAAAAAAAAAATCCCTGCACTGAGGTTTTTTGGAGTTTTGGGTCCTCATATATATCAATAAAGTACTCTGACCTGGTTACTACCTACCCTCACCCAAAGGACCCATTTAATCCTTTCTTCTGCTCCCTGAGTTTCCCAGCACCAAATAAAATTCTCTCTTTTTTTGTTTTTACTTTATAAAATTTTAACACCTCCGTTCTTTTTTTTTTTTTTTTTTTTTGAGATGGAGTCTTGCTCTGTCACTCAAGCTGGAGTGCAATGAAATGATCTCAGCTCACTGCAGCCTCCATCTCCAAGGTTCAAACAATTCTCCTGCCTCAGCCTCCCGAGTAACTGGAATTACAGGCACGTGCCACAATGCCTGACTAAATTTTTGTATTTTTTTTTAGTACAGATGGGGTTTCACCATATTGACCAGGCTGGTCTCAAGCTCCTGACCTCAGGTGATCCACACCTTGGCCTCCCAAAGTACTGGGATTACAGATGTGAGCCACCACACCTGGCCCGATTTTCTTATTTGCATTCCAATTCTATTAAATTTATTGATTGATTTTGTAGTTTTAGTAGACTGTGGTGGCGGGTGCCTGTAATCCCAGCTACTTGGGAGACTGAGACAGGAAATTTGCTTGAATTTGGGAGGCGGAGGTTGCAGTGAGCTGAGATCACTCCATTGCACTCCAGCCTGGGCAATAAGAGCAAGATTCCATCTTAAAAAAAAAAAATAATTGATTGAATGAGTGCTTTTTATGTAATGTATTATACCACATCCTTATTTATTTGCACACATTTTGCACAAGCCAGTTTTTATTGATGATTGTGGGATTGAAAAGTATCATCAGCACAAGCTAGGAAATTCAAACACTACGAATGAGTATGCTCTGAAAAGTTTTTCCTCTTTCTCTAGGCTTCTGAGTCTCCTAGGCCCACAGTTCCCCTGCTAAGGTTGCTATTGTTACTACCTTTAGAAGTATATTTCTAACAATATTGTATTCATATCAAACATCTAGCATGCATATATCCCCCCTTTTTTTTCCTCTGAAATCTGGGTAATATCCCCCCTTTTGTATGTAATGTTTGATTTTTAAATAGAGTTTCTTTTTAGAGCAGTTTTAGGTTCACAGCAAAATTAAGCAGAAGGTAGACAGATTTCCCATATACCTCTGCCTCCACACTTGCAGAGCCTCCCCCATTATGTACATCTCCTACCAGAGTTGTGTTTGTTACAAGTAACAGACCTACATTGACACATTATCACCCAAGTGCGTAATTTGCATTAAGGCTTATTCTTGGTGTTATAGCTTCCATTTTTCATACCATGTAAACTATACTGTACACACTGTCTCCTACTTTTTTCACTTAACAACATATCTCGATATAGGGTTACATTTAGATTTAGATTACCACATTCTTTTTTATTATTTTATATATATATATATATATATGATCTTTTTTTATCTTTTTTTTTAAGAGATGGGGGGGCCAGGCATGGTGGCTCAAGCCTGTTCCCAGCACTTTGGGAGGCTGAGGCGGGTGGATCATGAGGTCAAGAGATCAAGACCATCCTGGCCAACATGGTGAAACCCCGTCTCTACTAAAAGTGCAAAAAATTAGCTGGGCATGGTGGCGTACGCCTGTAGTCCCAGCTACCTCAGAGGCTGAGACAGGAGAATTGCTTGAACCCGGGAGGCAGAGGTTGCAGTGAGCCGAGATCAGGCCACTGCATTCCAGCCTGGTGCCTGGCCACAGAGCGAGACTCTGTCTCAAAAAAAAAAAAAAAAGGAGACGGGGTTTCACTATTGCCCAGGCTGGAGTGCAGTGGCTATTCACAGGTGCGATCCCACTACTGATCAGCTCGGGAGTTCTGACTTGCTCCGTTTCTGACCTGAGCTGGTTCCCCCTCCTTAGGCACCACATTCTTTTTAATAACTGCATAGGATTCCACATATATTAAATGTACTTAATTTAATCAGTCTTCTCTTGATGGGAATCAGGGTTGCCCACAATCTGTTGCTACCATCACAGATATCCTTGTATATATGTCATTGTTTAAGATATGTATCTTCAGGATAAATTCTTAGAAATACAATTGCTAGGTCAAAAGTTATATACATTCTAAATTTTGATAGATCGTTTCAAATTGCTCTACCTAGAGGTTGGGGTAGTTCAACAGATTATAGTAGCTCAACAAAATGTAAGACTTGATTTCATTGTGTTGTGTAGGATGGAGTGCAGTGACACAAACATAGCTCACTACAGCCTTGAACCCCTGGGTTCAAGCAATCCTTCTGCCTCAGCTTCCTGATTAGCTAGGAGTACAGGCACACATTACCACCCCTGGATAATTTTTATTTTTTTATTTTACTTTATTTATTTTGAAACAGAGTCTTGCTCTGTTGTCCAGGCTGGGGTGCAGTGGTACAGTCTTGGCTCTCTGCAACTTCTGCCTCCCAGGCTCAAGCAATTCTCGTGTGTGCCTCAGCCTCCCGAATACCTGGGATTACAGGCACCCGCCCCCACACCCAGCTAATTTTTGTATTTTTTGTAGAGACAGGGTTTAACCACATTGGCCAGGCTGGACTCAAACTCCTGGCCACAAATGATCCATCCACCTTGTCCTCCCAAAGTGTTGGAATTACAGGTGTGAGCAACTGAGGCTGGTCTTTTATTTTTATTTTATTTATTTTTGAGATAGCATCTCAGTCTGTCATCCAGGCTGAAGTTCAGTGGTATGACCACAGCTGACTATACCTTCAACCTCCTGGGCTGAAGCAGTCCTCCCATCTCAGCTTTTCAGGTAGCTAAGGCATGAACCACTGTGCCTGGCTAATTGACTTTTTTTTTTTTTAATGGAGATTGGGGCTTACTATGTTGCCCAGGCTGGTCTCAAACACCTATACTCAAGTGATCTTCTGACTTCATCCTCCCAAAATGCTGGGATTACAGATGTGAGCTATTGCATGCAGCCTAATTAAAAAAAATTTTGGAGACAGGGTCTTACTAAGTTACCCAGGATGGTCTCAAACTCCTGGCCTCAGCAAACTCCTGCCTCGACCTCCCAGAGTAAGACCCAGACTTTTGAAAGATTTTTGGCTGCCTCAGCCTATAGCGTAAGATCAAATATTGATTGAGAAGAGGATGGGCTAGAGTCCACAGTGGCCTATAGTATAGTGGCCTATACCCATACCCTTCCATACTGGTGGACTAAAGGTTTTTATTTTTACCACAGGTTAATTCCTGTGTGGAAATACACAGTGTAGTAATGTTATCAGATATTGCTGTCAGGATACCAAGGTAAAGATTATTTAGGTCTGTTAACTTCTGTCAGGCAGCCCCCAAAAACAACAGTACTGTGCTTATTTACTTTTGCTTTTTTTATAGGTCCTTAGCATTCTGATACATTTTGAATTGACACCTCTCAAGATTGACTGGGTCAGAATTCATCATGTCAAAGTTGAAAAGCTCAGAGTCAGTCAGGGTGGTGGTTCGCTGTCGGCCCATGAATGGCAAGGAAAAGGCTGCTTCATATGACAAAGTGGTGGATGTGGATGTTAAACTGGGGCAGGTGTCTGTGAAGAACCCCAAAGGGATGGCTCATGAAATGCCCAAGACCTTCACCTTTGACGCAGTCTATGACTGGAATGCCAAGCAGTTTGAACTGTACGATGAGACATTCCGACCACTTGTTGACTCCGTCCTGCAAGGTTTCAATGGAACCATTTTTGCCTATGGACAAACTGGGACGGGAAAAACCTACACAATGGAAGGAATCCGTGGTGACCCTGAAAGACGAGGAGTCATTCCCAACTCATTTGACCACATCTTCACCCACATCTCTCGATCCCAGAATCAACAGTACCTGGTCAGGGCTTCTTACTTAGAGATCTACCAGGAGGAGATCCGAGATCTGCTCTCAAAGGATCAGACCAAAAGGCTTGAGCTCAAAGAGAGGCCTGACACAGGAGTGTATGTGAAAGACCTGTCTTCCTTTGTCACCAAGAGTGTGAAGGAGATAGAGCACGTGATGAATGTGGGAAACCAGAACCGTTCTGTCGGTGCTACCAACATGAATGAGCACAGCTCGCGTTCTCACGCAATTTTCGTTATCACTATTGAGTGCAGCGAGGTGGGCCTTGATGGTGAAAACCACATCCGTGTAGGGAAATTGAACCTTGTAGATCTTGCTGGCAGTGAACGGCAAGCCAAGACTGGCGCACAAGGGGAAAGATTAAAAGAAGCTACCAAGATCAACCTCTCCCTTTCTGCTTTGGGTAACGTCATCTCTGCTCTGGTGGACGGCAAAAGCACTCACATTCCATATCGGGACTCAAAGCTTACCAGGCTCCTCCAAGATTCCCTTGGTGGCAATGCTAAGACTGTGATGGTGGCCAATGTGGGGCCTGCTTCTTACAATGTAGAAGAGACTCTGACCACTCTGCGATATGCCAACCGTGCCAAAAACATTAAGAACAAACCAAGGGTCAATGAGGACCCCAAGGATGCCCTCCTTCGAGAATTCCAGGAAGAAATTGCTCGGCTCAAGGCCCAGCTGGAAAAACGGTCCATAGGCAGGAGGAGGAGGCGAGAGAAGCGGAGGGAAGGTGGTGGCAGTGGTGGAGGTGGGGAAGAGGAGGAGGAGGAGGGAGAAGAGGGTGAGGAGGAAGGGGATGATAAGGACGATTACTGGCGGGAACAGCAAGAAAAACTGGAGATTGAGAAACGGGCCATTGTAGAGGATCACAGCTTGGTTGCAGAGGAGAAGATGAGGCTACTGAAGGAGAAGGAGAAGAAGATGGAGGACCTGCGGCGGGAGAAGGATGCTGCCGAGATGCTGGGCGCCAAGATCAAGGTACCATAGCCATACCCTTCCTTAGGCCCTTGATATCCAGTAAATTAAACGTCTGTTTAATTGACATGAATATGATTTTTTCACATTTACAAAAATGAAAATGGAATTAATAATGAGAGGATTACATATGCACATAGTGTAAAGAACAGCAATAAAAGTAATACCCATGTACCCCCCACCAGTGTAAGAAATAGAACAACATCCTTTTTTTTTTTTTGAGATGGATTTTCATTCTTGTCGCCCAGCCTGGAGTACAATGGTGTGATCTCGGCTCACTGCAACGTCCGCTTCCCAGGTTCAAGTGATTCTCCTGCCTCAGCCTCCCAAGTACCTGGGATTACAGGCGCCCGCAACCACACTGGGTTAATTTTTGCATTTTTAGTAGAGCCAGGGTTTCACCTTGTTGGCCTGGCTGGTCTCAAACTCCTGACCTCAGGTAATCTTTCTGTCTTGGCATCCCCAAGTGCTGGGATCACAGACATTAGCCTCTGTGTCTGGCTTTTTCTTTCTTTCTTTTTTTTTTTTTTAAGACAGAGTCTTACGCTGTCAACCATGCTGGAATGCAGAGGCCCAATCACTGCAGCCTCAATCTCCCAAGCTCAAACCCTCATCCTCCCATCTCAGCCTCCCGAGTGGCTAGGACTATAGGCATGCAACTTTGCCTGGCTAAATTTTTAAAATCTTTTGTAGAGACGCAGTCTCACTATGTTGTCTAGGCTCTTCGCGAACTCCTGGGCTCAAATGATTTGATGATTTTCCCATCTCAGCCTCCCAAAGTGCTGGGATTCCAGGCCGGAGCCACTGAACCCAGCTGACACCAATGTTTTTAGTTGCTCCTTGTGTTCCTCTTCCCCAGAGAGAACCACCATCCTGAGTGATTCAGTGGTTATTGTTTCCTTGCTTTTTCTTATAGTTTTAGCTTGTACACATATATCTCTAAAGAAAACATGGTTTCATTTCACATAATTTTTTGCTTTTATATAAATGGAATCCCACTTATGCCATTTGCTTTTATTTGTGCAATATTATGTTCATGAGATTTATCCACGTTGATGCCTGAAGCTGTGGTTCATTCATTATTACTGTTACAAGGATTCCACGGTATTCCATCCTCTTGATATACGGGTTTCCAGTTTCTGCTGTGAATGCTCTTGTGCTTGGCTTCAGGAGACATGGATGTGCACGATTGTCTTGTCTGGCACTGTTAGGTCTTAGGGTATTTGCAGCTTCGACTTCTCTAGACAAGAACAAGTTGTTTTCTTTTTTTTTTTGAGATGGAGTTTTGCTCTTGTTACCCAGGCTGGAGTGCAATGGCGCGATCTCGGCTCACCGCAACCTCCGCCTCCTGGGTTCAGGCAATTCTCCTGCCTCAGCCTCCTGAGTAGCTGGGATTACAGGCATGCACCACCGTGCCCAGCTAATTTTTTGTATTTTTAGTAGAGACGGGGTTTCACCATGTTGACCAGGATGGTCTCGATCTGTTAACCTCGTGATCCACCCGCCTTGGCCTCCCAAAGTGCTGGGATTACAGGCGTGAGCCACCGCGCCCGGCCCGACAGTTGTTTTCTTAAGTGGTTGTGCAGATTGAAGCATCTACCGGCAGGTTATGAGTTCTGGCTGCCCCTCCTCCTTCCCAGCATTTGTGATGATCAGACTAATGTTTGCATGTAGAATAGCCTCTCAGTGCAGTTTCAGTATGCAGTACCGTGGTCACACAAGATACAGAACACTTCCATCCCCCCAAAAATGTCATCACGCTACTTTCTTATCATCAGCCTCCTCTCCCAACCCCTGGGGACTAATATATTTCCTTTCATCGACTCCATTTTCCAGCCAATGGCTATTAGCATTCACGAGTGTGCAGGCTACCATTGTTATGAGTCTTCTTTCTGGTGGCAGTGCACTGTGCCTGCAGGTGCCTGGACTCTGGGCTCCACTGGGCTTTAATGGCAGAGGAGAGTGCAAAGGTAGACTTGGAGATCTGAGGATGGCCACTGGCCAACAGCAAGCCAGAATTCCTTGGAAGTGTTGAGTTTTGTTTTATTGAATTCATGTAAACTTTGATTTCTATCCTAAAATGTCTCCGTGTTTACAGATTTTAAAGTTATAAGTTCTCTTTACCTTCCCCCTACCCCCACTATATGAAACTGTAGTGTTTTCTATAATCAGTGGCTTCATTAGTAGCTCTTTCACAGAGCTGGGTGCTATTTTACTTCAGACGCAGGGTTCTTAAAACCTTGAAAGTCCCTTCCAGGACTTTTAAGACCTAATGTGAAATACAGTCATATACAACACAATTAGGAGATAACTTTGTTCCAGGGAGGGGCTCTGAGATGCCACTATGTCAAAGCCTCCTCACTGCTGCACTTGCACTGTGTGACTGGCTGTGCGCGTATTTTGTTCTGTTTTGTTTTGTTTTAAGATAGGGTCTCACTCTGTCACCCAGGTTGGAATGCAGTGGTGCAGTCTTGGCTCACTGCAGCCTTGACCTCTCAGGCTCAAGCAATCTTTCCACCTCAGCCTCTTGAGTATCTAGGACTATAGGCCCACACCACCACATCCAGCTAATTTTGCTTTTTTGTAGAGACAAAGTCTCACTGCGTTGCCCAGGCTGGTCTTGAACTGGACTAAAGCGGTCTTGAACTTCTGGACTAAAGCAATCTTCCCACCTTAGTCTCCCAAAGTGCCAGGATTACAGGTGTGAGCCTCTAACTCATATGGCAACACAGAACTAGACCCTGTCTTTAAAAAATTTTTTAAAGTCCCACAAAGTCTGTATTCTGTCCCACCAGCGTGCCTCTCCCATTAATGACTGTCTTTTCCTCATGATGGCATCTGGGGCCATATGGTTAAAGCCTGCTTGCTTGTCTGTTCCTCAGTGGATTGTGAGCTTTATGATTCACATTCACATTGCATCTCTAGGACATAACATAAAGGAGCTGCTTAATATGTTCTAAGTGGGGTTAATACTTTGTAGAAATGGGCGAAAGATTTTTTTGTTAAAGCTGAAATTCATGTGTCTGGAGAAACTGTGTTTTCAGTGTTACCAAGAAGCCTCCAGTGAAGCTGCCGCAGTCCCTCACCAGTGATGGATGGGTACAGCTGAGCATAGTGTATTTTTTCTCAGAGTTTGTCCCTTTTGGCTCAGTCCTGAGCTCTTTATCTTTCACAGGCTCCCCTGTGAGGAGTTATGTTCTGAGGGAAACCATTCACGAGATGGATTCTACTTTGTTTCTCACTCAGGCCATGGAGAGTAAGTTGCTAGTTGGAGGAAAAAATATAGTAGATCATACGAATGAACAGCAGAAAATCCTGGAGCAGAAACGACAGGAAATTGCGGAGCAGGTAACTTTTCATTCTTTTTCAGGGAGAATGGGATGGGGTAAGGTGTATTTATGCTGTAGGGCAAACTTCTCTCATATTAGACTCTCTTTGAAGAGAATGAGCAAGGTATATGCCTCATTCTAGCTGGAGACTGGTCCTAGCTTGGGGAACCCAGCATAGACGCAGTCTCTAGAGCAAGCTGATGAATTTTGTCATGTTGCTCAGAAACGTCGAGAAAGAGAAATCCAGCAACAGATGGAAAGTCGAGATGAGGAGACCTTGGAACTTAAAGAGACGTACAGCTCATTGCAGCAAGAGGTGGACATCAAGACCAAAAAACTCAAAAAGGTACGAAAGGAATGAGGCCAGATGGAGGTACCTGGAGATTTAGGGAAAGGGAGAACCCTATGCTCCCTCCTCACAGACACCCTCCTCACCTGCCTCTCCCCTCATTCCAGCTCTTCTCCAAGCTTCAGGCAGTGAAGGCTGAGATCCATGACCTCCAAGAAGAACACATCAAGGAGCGCCAAGAGCTAGAGCAGACTCAGAATGAGCTCACCAGGGAGCTGAAACTCAAGTAAGTGCCAGACCTTCCATGGTTCCCCCAAGCCACTAGCTGAGTCATTGGTCTTGTTTGTTTAGTTAGAAGCAGCCCTGGCTGGGTGTGGTGGCTGACATCTGTAATCCCAGCACTTTGGGAAGCCCAGGCGGGAAGATCACTTGAGGTCAGGAGTTCAAGACCAGCCTGGCCAACATGATGAAACCCCATCTCTACTAAGAAATACAAAAATTAGTTGGATGTGGTGGTGAATGCTTGTAGTCCCTTGGGAAGCTGAGATAGGAGAATCACTTGAACCCAGGAGGCAGAGATTGCAGTGAGCTGATATTGTGCCACTGCACCCCAGCCTAGGCAACAGAGCGAGACTTACATCTCATCTCCAAAAAAAAAAAAATAATAGAAACATCCCTAAGGACAGGGCCCTTCTCCAGCTCATCTCCTGCCACCCCATTTTCTGGTCATTCCTGAGAAAGTCACTTTCCATCTCTGCATCGCATCTGTTAACCAAATGACTTCACAGGTGATCTCCAACTTCCCTTCCAAAGCTGCCTTCTCAAAGCTTTTAAAGATTCTGGTCTTACATCTGTCTGATGATAAGAGGGAATCTTTTATTAACTTGACTTTTTATTATGACAGTTTTCTGAATGGTATAATGAATACCCAAGTACCCATCACCCAGATTCAAGGATTAACAAGCTTTTGCCATCTATCTTTCATAAAAATATTTTAAAGCAAATCTTACCTCATGTTATCTTACTCCTACATACTTACATATATGATCACAGTGGGTTTTTTTTTGAGACAGAATCTCGCTCTGTCACCCAGGTTGGAGTACAGTGGCATAATCACAGTTCCCTGCAGCCTCTAATTCGTGGGCTCAAACAATCCTCCCACCTCAGCCTCCCAGGCTGCTGGGACTACAGGTATGTGCCATTATGCCCAGCTAATTAAAAAAAAATATTATAGAGATAGGGTCTTTTTCTGTTGCCTAAGCTGACCTCAAACTCCTGGGCTCAAGTGATCCTCCTTTTTCCACCCAAAGTGCTGGGATTATAAATTTGAGCCCCCACACCCAGCCCACAATGCTGTTTTTAAAACAGCTTAGTTGAGACATACTTCACATACCATACATTTCACATATTTAAAGTGTACAAATTAGGCCAGGCATGGTGGCTCACACCTGTAATCCCAGCACTTTGGGAGGCCTAGGTGAGTGGATCACCTGAGACCAGGAGGTCATGACCAGCCTGGCTAACATGGTAAAATCCTGTCTCTACTAAAAATCCAAAAATTTGCTGGGTGTGGTGGTGCCCACCTATAATCCCAGCTACTCGGGAGGCTGAGGCAGTAGAATCACTTGAACTTGGGAAGCGGAGGTTTCAGTGAGCTGAGATCACACCGCTTTGCTCCATCTGGGTGACAGAGCAAGATTCTTGTCTCAAAAATAAAAATTTTAAAATTTTAAAATGATAAAGTACACAATCATTGTATATATATACATGCATTGCATGGGACTGTGAAACCACCACTACAATCTACTTTTAGAACATTTTTATCACCCTCCTCCAAAAGAAACTCTACCAGTTAACTAACAGTCACTCTTCATTACCCCCTTTCCCAGCCCGAAGTGATCACTTATCTGCTTCCTGTCTCTATGGATTTGCCTATTCTGGCCGTCTCATATAAATGGAATCATACACTATGTGACCTTTTGTGCCTGGCATCTTTTGCTTAGCATAATGCTTTCATGGATCATGTAGCAGATATCTGGTAGTCCCAACATCACTTGTTCTTTACTATGACTGAATAATATTCCACTGTATGAATAGGCCACATATTTATTTATTTTTCAGTTTATACACATTCAGATTATTTCTAGTATTTGGCTATTATGGATAATACTTCTTTTTTTGTTTGTTTTTTGTTTTTTTTAAGACAGAGTTTCGCTATTTTGCCCAAGCTGGAGTGCAGTGGTGTGATCTCAGCTCACTGCAACCTCCACCTTCCAGTTTCAAGTGATTCTCCTGCTGCAGACTCCCAACTGGTTGAGATTACAGGCGCCCACCACCACACTCAGCTAATTTTTTTGTATTTTTAGTAGAGACGGGGTTTCACCATGTTGGCCAGGCTGGTCTCGAACTCCTGACCTTGTCGTCTGCCCACTTTGGCCTCCCAAAGTCCTGGGATTACAGGCATTAGCCACCGCGCCCGCACACCCAGCCCTTTTGTTTTTTTTAATTTTTTTTTTGAGATGAAGTCTCGCTCTGTCTCCAGGCTGGAGTGCCGTGGTGCAATCTCTGCTCACTGCAACTTCCACCTCCTGGGTTCAAGTGATTCTTCTGCCTCAGCCTCCCAAGTAGCTGAGACTGCAGGTGTGCACAACCACGCCCAGCTAATTTTTGTGTTTTTAGTACAGACAAAGTTTCACCATCTTGGCAAGGATGGTCTCATTCTCTTGACCTCATGATCCACCTGCCTTGGCCTTCCAAAGTGCTGGGATTACAGGTGTGAGCCACCATGCCCGGCCTATGGATAATACTTCCATAAGCATTCATGTGTAAGTTTTTATATGGATGTGTGTTTTCAATTCCACTCCAATGAATATATCCCAAAAATTAGCTGGGATATATTCATTGGAGTGGAATTGCTGGGTCATATGGTAGCTCAGTGTTTAGCTTTTTGAGAAAACGCCAAACTGTTTTCCACAGTGGCTGCACTATTTACATTTCTACCACCAATTTCTCTACATCCTTTTTTTTCTCTTTGAGACAGTCTCGTTCTGTCACCCAGGCTGGATGACAGTGGTGCAATCTCAGCACACTGCAACCTCCACCTCCTGGGTTCAAGCGATCCTCCCACATCAGCCTCTGGAATAGCTGGGACTACAGGGACATTACCCCACTTGGCTAATTTTTGTGTTTTTTGTAGAAATGGGATTTTACCATATTGCCCAGGCTGGTCTCGAATTCCTGGGCTCAAGGGACCTGCCTGACTCAGCCTCCCAAAATGCTGGGATTACAGGTGTGAGCCACTGTGCCAGCCTCTCCACATCCTTGTCAATACTTGTTATAGCCTGTCTTTTTTGTTATAGATATCCTAATGGATGTGGAGTGGTACTTCATTATGGTTTTGATTTGCATTTCCCTGATGACTAGTGATGTTGAGCATCCTTTCTTGTGCTTATTGGCCATTTGTGTGTCTTTGGAGAAATATCTATTCAAATCCTCTGCCCATTTTTAAAATGGCATTGATTTTTATAATTAACTTTTGTGTTTGTTTGTTTGTGTCTGTGTGTGTTTTGAAACAGTCTTGCTCTGTCATCCAGGATGGAGTCCAGTGGTGTGATCTTGACTCATTGCAACCTCTACTTGCTGGTTTCAAGTCATTCTCATGCCTCAGCCTCTCGAATAGCTGGGATACAGGTGCCCACCACCATGCCCAGCTGATATTTGTATTTTTAGTAGAGATGGTGTTTTACCATATTGCCCAGGCTGATCTTGAACTTGAAATCCTGACTTTAGGTGATCCACCCACCTTGGCCTCCCAAAGTGATGGGATTATAGGAGTGAACCACTGCACCCAGCCAATAATTAAGTTTTAAGAGTTCTTTTTCTTTTTCTTTATCTTTTTTTTTTTTTTTTGAGACAGAGTCTAGCTCTGTCACCCAGGCTGGAGTGCAATGGTGCAAACTCAGCTCACTGCAGCCTCCACCTCTGGGGTTCAAGTGATTCTCCTGCCTCAGCCTCCCAGGTATCAGGGACTACAGGCATGTGCCACCATGACCAGCTAATTTTTGTATTTTTAGTAGAGACAGGGTTTCACCATGTTGGCCAGGCTGGTCTTGAACTCCTGACCTCAGGTGATCCACCTGCCTTGGCCTCCCAAAGTGCTGGGATTACAGGCATAAGCCACCATACGTAAGCCAAGTTTTAAGAGCTCTTTATGGCCAGGCACGGTGGCTCACGCCTATAATCCCAGCACTTTGGGAGGCCGAGGCGGGTGGATGACAAGGTCAAGAGATCGAGACCATCCTGGTCAACAAGGTGAAACCCCGTCTCTACTAAAAATACAAAAATTAGCTGGGCATGGTGGTGCATGCCTGTAGTCCCAGCTACTCTGGAGGCTGAGGCAGGAGAATTGCTTGAACCCAGAGGCGGAGGTTGTGGTGAGCCGAGATCCTGCCATTTCACTCTAGTCTGGGTAACAACAGCAAAACTCCATCTCAAAAAAAAAAAAAAAGCTGTTTATATTAATATATTATGGATACCACTCCCTTGGCAGATTTATGATTCGAAGATACTTTCTGTTGTTCTGTGAGTTGTTTTTTTTGGAGACGGAGTTTCGCTCTTGTTACCCAGGCTGGAGTGCAATGGCGCGATCTCGGCTCACCACAACCTCCATCTCCTGGGTTCAGGCAATTCTCCTGCCTCAGCCTCCTGAGTAGCTGGGATTACAGGCACGCACCACCTTGCACAGCTAATTTTTTGTATTTTTAGTAGAGACGGGGTTTCACCATGTTGACCAGGATGGTCGCAATCTCTTGACCTCGTGATCCACCTGCCTTTGGCCTCCCAAAGTGCTGGGATTACAGGCGTGAGCCACCACGCCCGGCCTGTTTTGTTTTTTTTAAAGATGGGGTTTTACCATGATGGCTAGGCTGGTTGTGAACTTCTGACCTCAGTTGATCCATCCATCTCGGCCTCCCAAAGTGCTAGGATTACAGGCGTGAGCCACCACACCCAGCCTCTGAGTTGTTTTTAAACTTTCTTGATGGTATTACTTATAGCGCAAAAGATTTCCATTGTGATGTAGCCCAATTTAATTCTATTTTCTTTTGTTTATTGTACTTTTGGTATTGTATCTAGATTTGCCTTTTCTGGACCTTTCATATAAATTTATAAATGGAATAATATTGGAGTAATGCGTCCTTTTGTTACTGCTTTCTTCCACTGTGTGTGTGTGTGTATGTGTGTGTGTGTGTGTGTGTGTATGTGTTTTCTTGGGTGTTTTTTTTTTAGAGATAAAGCCTTCTTCTGTGAAACAGACTGGAGTGCGGTGGCGCCATCATAACTCATTGCAGCCATGACCTGCTGGGTTCAAGTGATTTTCCTGCTTGAGCCTCCTGAGTAGCTTGGACTTCAGATGCATGCTACCACACTGGCTAATTTTTAAAATTATTTTTGTAAGGGTGGATCTTGCTGTGTTGCCAAGGCTAGTATGATGTTTTCAACAGTCTTCCATTTTGTGGCATGTATCAATACTTTATTCATTTTTTATGGCCAAATAATATTCTACTGTATAAATATACCACATTTTATTTATCCATTCATTATTTGATAGACATTTGGTTTATTTCTACTTTTGGGTGTTATGAGTAATGCTGCTATGAACATTCATGTACAAGTTTTTTTTGTGGACGTATGTTTCATTGTCTTAGATCTCCTAAGAGGCTTATAGTTTTAGGTCTTACATTTAGGTCTATGATCCATTTGAGTTAATTTCTGTGTATGGTGTGAGGTAGGCTTTCAAGTACAGTGTTTTGGATGCAGATATCTAGTTGTCCCAGCACCATTTGTTGAAAGGGCTCTTCACTCCCCATTTCATTGTCTTGGTATACTTATTGAAAGTTGGGGCCAGGCGTGGTGGCTCTCACCTGTAATCTCAGCAGTTTGGGAGGCCAAGGAGTGGGGCGGATCACGAGATCAGGAGTTTGAGACCAGCCTGGCCAATATGCTGAAACCCATCTCTACTAGAAATACAAAAATTAGCTGGATGTGGTGGTGCACACCTGTAGTCCCAGCTACTTGGGAGGCTGGGGCAGAAGAGTAGCTTAAACCTGGGAGATAGAGGTTGCAGTGAGCTGAGATTGTGCCACTGTACTCCAGCCACTGGGCAACAGAGTGAGACTCTGTCTCAAAAAAAAAAAAAAGGCAGTTGACCATAAATGTAAGCATTTCATTCTTTTAATACTGTTAATTACTGTAGCTTTGTAGTACGTTTTGAAATCAGGAAATGTGAGTCCTCCAAGCTTCTTGTTCTTTTTCAAGAGTGTTTTAAGCTGTTCAGGGTCCCTTGCATTTCCATATTCAAGCATACCTTGTTTTATTGCACTCTGCTTTATTGTACTTCACAGATACTATATTTTCTACAAATTGAAGGTTTGTGGAAACCCTGCAAAGAGCAAGTCTGTTGGAACCATTTTTTTTTTTTAGTTGGAACCTTGCTCTGTCACCAGGCTGGAGTGCAGTGGCACGATCTCGGCTCATTGCAACCTTCACCTCCTAGGTTCAAGCGATTCTTCTCCCTCAGCCTCTCAAGTAGCTGGGACTATAGACATGTATCACCACACCCAGCTAATTTTTATATTTTTAGTACAGACAGAGTTTCACCATGTTGGCCAGGATGGTCTCAATCTCCTGACCTTATGATCTGCCTACCTTGGCCTCCCAAAGTTCTGGGATTGCAGGTGTGGGCCACCACGCCTGGCTGTTGGCACCATTTTTTCAAGGGCATATGCTCAGCAATAAAGTATTTTTACAGTCTGTACTTTTTTTAGACAAAATAGTATTATACATTTAATAGACTACACTATAGTGTAAATATAACTTTTATATGCACTGGGAAAAATTGTGTTATGTGCTTTATTGTGATACTTATTTTATTGCAGTGGTCTGAAACCAAACCCCCAGTATCTCTGAGGTATGCCTCTACATTTTAAAACTAGCTCATCAATTTCTGCAAACAAAGCCAGCTGGGATTTTGATATTGATCATGTTGAATCTGTAGATCAATTTTGGCAATATTGTCATCTTAACAGTATCAAGTATTTAGATCCATGAACATGAGATGTCTTTCCATTTATTTATTATTTCTTTAATTTTTCTCAAGAATGTTTTGAGTTTTCAGTGTACAAGACTTGTACTTCTTTTGTTAAATTGATAGGTAAGGGTTTTTTGGGTGCTTTGTATATGACATTGTTTTCTTAATTTTATTTTTGGAATATTAATTACTAGTATGTAAAAATATCAACCAGGCACAGTGGCTCACACTTGTAAACCCAACACTTTGGGAGGCCAAGGTGGATGGATCACCTGAAGTCAGGAGTTCAAGACCACCCTGGCCAATATGGTGAAACCCTGTCTCTATAAAAATAAAGAAATTAGGCGTGATGGTGGGTGCCTGTAATCCCAGCTACTGGGGGGGCTGTGGCAGAAGAATCGCTTGAACCCTAGAGGCAGAGGTTGCAGTGAACTGAGATTGTGCCATTGCACTATAGCCTAGGCAACAGAGTGAGACTCAAAAAAAATTTTTTATATATATATATACAAAAATTAGCTGGATATATATTACATATATATATATTACATATATATATAACATATATATATATGTAATACATATATATATGGTTTTTGTCTACGTGATATTTTACACCTAAAAAAAATTAAGTTTCTTAGTATTTTCTAGTACCCAATCCACATTCAGATTTTCTTGGTTTGTTCATATTAGGATCTACATATTAGGACTACATGTTACATTTGGTTATTAAGTCTCTTAGATTTATTTTAATCTGAGGCAATTCTTTTTATTTTAAAAAATATTTTCAGCGAAGTGTGGTGGCTCACGCCTGTAATCCCAGCACTTTGGGAGGCCAAGGCAAGTGGATCATGAGGTCAGGAGTTCAAAAGCAGCCTGGCCAACATGGTGAAACCCTGTGTCTACTAAAAATACAAAAATTAACTGAGTGTGGTGGCATGCACCTGTAATCTCAGCTACTTGGGAGGCTGAGGCAGGAGAATTGCTTAAATCTAGATGGCAGAGGTTGCAATGAGCCAAGATTGTGCCACTGTACTCCTGCTGGGGCAACAAGAGCAAAACTTCATCTCAAAAATACATGTTTATATATATTTTTTCTTTCATAGTTGACTTGTTGAAAAGACTGAGTCAGATAGTATGTAGAAATAGCCCACATTGTAAGTGGGAGTCGTGGCATGTGCCTGTAGTTCCAGCTACTTGGGAAGCTGAGGCAAGAGGGTTGCTTGAGCCCAGGAGTTCAAGGCTGCAGTGAACCAAGATTATGCTACTGCACCCCGGTCGACTGAGGGAGACACCAACTCAAAAAATATATATATACCACATTCTGGATATGTTGGTCTCTTTCCTCATGGTGTCAATTAACTTGTATCTCTATCCCCTTTATTAGTTTTAACTGAAAGCTATCTCTAAAGCACTGGTTCCCAACCTTGGCTACAAACAGAAGTTTTAAACATTAGTGATGTCTGGGCCCCACCTCAGAGATTCTGATTTAATCGGTCTAGGGTAGTAGTCCTCAAACTTGAGCAGGCATCAGAATTACCTGAAGGGATTGTTACACAGATTGCTGGGTATCACACCCAGAGTCTGATTCAGAAAGGCTGGGGCAGGGCCTGAGAATTTTCATTTCTATTAGGTTCCAGGTATTGCTTCTGCTGGTTTGGTGAATGTATTTTGAGAACTCTTAATCTCTCATGAGATCTGGGCAAGATATTTTTTGAAACCCTGTAAGTAATATGAATGTGCAGCCTGGCTTGAGAAATGCGGAGCTAATGGCTTCAGCCAACAGGTGATCTTTGTCTGAATCCATGATTTCATTAGTGGGGTTACAAATGACCATGCCTGGCCAAAGAAGAAATTTTCCTCTTTTTTTTTTTTTGAGACGAAGTCTCACTCTGTCGCCCAGGCTGGAGTGCAGTGGCACAATCTTGGCTCACTGCACCGCCATCTCCCAGGTTCAGGCAATTCTTCTGCCTCAGTCTCCTGAGTAGCTGGGATTACAGGTGTGTGTTACCATGCCCAGCTAATTTTTGTATTTTTAGTAGAGACCAGGTTTCACCATGTTGGTCAGGCTGGTCTCGAACTCCTGACCTCGTGATCTACCTGCCTCAGCCTCCCAAAGTGCTGGGATTACAGGTGTGAGCCACTGTGCCTTGCAGAAGAACTTTTCAAAGGGATTCTTTTACTGACCAAATTTTAAATTTGGAAAAGAACCCTTAAAATTAAATGTGGGCCAGATGTGGTGGCTCATGCCTGTAATCTCCCAGCACCTTGGGAGGCTGAGGTGGGTGAATTGCCTGAGCTCGGGAGTTCAAGACCAGCCTGGGCGACATGGTGAAACCCCGTCTCTACTAAAAATACAAAAAAAATTAACCAGGCGTGGTGGCATGTGCCTGGAGTAATTTCAGTTACTCTAGGGGCTGAGCCACGAGAATCACTTGAACCCGAGAGATGAAGGTTGCAGTATGCTGAGATCACACCACTTTACTCCATCCTGGGTGACAGAGCGAGAGTGTCTCCAAAAAAATTAATTAAATGTATGTGTCGGTCAGTCCTCTTTGTAGGTATGTACATCTAGAAAAACAATCAGGACAATATACCAAAATATTAATATTTATCTTGGGATAGTGAAATTGTGAGTAATTATGTTTTTTACATTTTCTTCTTCTTTTTTTTTTTTTTGAGACAGATTATTGCTCTGTCGCCCAGGTTGGAGTGCAGTGGCGCAATCTTGGCTCATTGCAACCTCTGCCTCCCAGGTTCAAGTGAATCTCATGCTTCAGCCTCCAAAGTAGCTGGGATTACAGGTCAACCACACATGGCTAATTTTTATATCTTTAGTAGAGACAGGGTTTTGCCATGTTGATCAGTCTGGTCTTGAACTCCTGACCTCAGGGGATCTGCCAAAATATTTATTTCTAAGGAGTCTATTTTCATTATTATATCTCTTTTTATTTATTTATTTTTGGACGGAATTTTAGCCTAGGCTGAAATGCAGTGGCTCACTGCAACCTTCGCCCTCTAGGTTCAATCAATTCTCCTGCCTCAGCTTCCTGAGTAGCTAGGATTATAGGTGCCCGTCACCACACCTGGCTAATTTTTGTATTTTTAGTAGAAACAGGGTTTCACTATGTGGCCAGGCTGGTATCAAACTCCTGACTTCAGATGATCCACCCACCTCAGCCTCCTGAAGTGCTAGGATTACAGGCATGAGCCACCATGCCCAGCCTGTATCTGTTTTTATATCTGTTGAGTAAACAGTGAGTCAGCCTGTTTCTCACAGTACCCTATGCGTCTGTTCTGTTTGCTCTGTGCCCCTTCCACGTTATTTCCTCTTAGCATTGTTTTGTCTTGAGGCTTTAGAAGAGTAAAGGCAGAGATGTAACAGGAGACAGTCATCACCCTAGAGCGACACAACCAGTGGGTTCCAGTTTCCTTGTTTGATGTGTTTCCTGGGCACTCATTAGGCAGAGACTATACACAGGAATGGTCTTCATTCTCAGTGCTCTCAGGGACTGAAATCTATTCAGTCCTGCTTTTTATCCTGATAAATAAGAAAGGGAAATTTTCCAGCTTAAACAACAAGCCATGGGATTGGAGTAAGGCAGTTTAATTTATTCTGTTTTTGGCATTTTGGAAGTTAATAACCTTGGTTAGCAGTACCTGTGGTCCTCTCAAAGATAATTCAGGTAGCAAATGTTCACTCCAGTATAGCCCAGGCATCACCTTGCTCTTCAACCCATTCACATCCTGCCCTTTCCCAGGCAGAAGTGACCTCTCCATGTTTCTAAGACAGACCACTCTCAGTGCCTGTTATACCTGACAGGGCTGCACCATTACCTTTTGTTGCAGGCAGGAACCAGATGTCATTTGTGTCTGTATCTCAGCTCTTTGTATGCTGTTAGGCCCATAGTACCTGCTGAGTAAATGTTTGCTGTGTGCCTTGACTCTTACCTAATTACTCACCATGCCTGAGACCAGATAGCCATCACTTCATGTGTATTCTGTATCTGTGAATTCATGTGTATTCACCTATGTTATGTGTGCTCTTACAGGCATCTTATTATAGAAAACTTTATCCCTCTGGAAGAAAAAAGTAAAATTATGAATAGAGCTTTCTTTGATGAAGAGGAAGATCATTGGAAACTACATCCTATAACCAGACTGGAGTAAGTCACTATTAACTTTAAGTATATTTTCAAGTATGGGGGAGGAAAAGAATGTTGATGACAAGACACCTTCGGTCAACAAAGGGGTATGGTAAGAACACATTTTGGCTCATTGAAACTCAAAACCCATTGCATTTCTGATTTTGTAGGTGCCATAGATCCACCAGGTGAAAGTTTGATGATGAGAGTGGTTTTAGGAATTGGGAGACTTTGTCACTAGTGAGCAAGTGACCTTTCCAAAGTTCCTGCATTTCTGTTTCCCCATCTGTGAACTGAAGTATGCTAGGCCACATGAGGGGCAATTCAGAGCTGTTTGTGTGTCATTCTAACGCACAGTGTTGAAAAGGATTCTCACTCTAAGTCCAGGTCCTGCTGGAAAGACGGGAGACACCTGGCAGGGATGCAGAGATGAGAGAGTTGACAGCTATGCTTTGTGAATGCCGTCCATGAACTGGGCGATGACTAAAATCCCTTCTGGCTTAAAAGATGCATGATGCTCTGAATCAGAAAGCAGCTCAAGCAGAAAACAGAATCAGCTCCTGTCCCACTTATGTCAGCCCGCAGTCCAGGGAGTTACTTGCTTCAGGTTCTATCAGAGTCTTCCCAGTGCTGGTTCCACAGGACTCCAGCCAGGGCTTTAACACTGCAGTTCATTTTCAGGAATCAGCAGATGATGAAGCGGCCAGTCTCAGCCGTGGGATATAAGAGACCACTGAGCCAGCACGCAAGAATGTCCATGATGATTCGTCCAGAGCCCCGGTACAGGGTAAGAAGATCCTTCTTGGGTTTTTCTCTTGTCTCTTTTGGAGTTTAGATTTGTGTAAACCTTTAAATACTATTCCACTCAGATTTTATACCCTCTTTCCAGAGGTACTTGAAAACAGTAACAACAATTATAACAATTAATAAGCTGAGCACAGTGGCTCACACCTGTAATCCCAGCAGTTTGGAAGGCCAAGGTGGGCAGATTGCTTAAGCCCAGGAGTCTGAGACCAGCCTGGGCAATGTGGCGAAACCCTAACTCTACTAAAAAATACAAAAATTAACCAGATGTGGTGGTGTGTGCCTGTAGTCCCAGCTAGCTAGGAGGTTGAAGTGGGAGGATTACCTGAGCCTGGGAGGCAGAGGTTGCATTGAGCCAAGATTGTGCCACTGCACTCTTGCCTGGGTGACAGAGAACCTGTCTGAAAAAATAAGGAAATATAATAAAAATAGTAACTAATAGGCCAGACGCAGTGGTTCATGCCTATAATCTCAGCACTTTGGGAGGCTGAGGTGGGCAGATCACCTGAGGTCAGGAGTTCACCTGGGGTCAGGAGTTCACCTGGCCAATGTGGTGAAACCCCATCTCTACTAAAAATATAAAAATTAGCCGGGCATCATAGCAGGTGCCAATAATCCCAGCTACTTGGGAGGCTGAGGCAGGAGAATCACTTAAACCCAGGAGGTGGAGGTTGCAGTGAGCCGAGATCATGCCATTGCACTCCAGCCTGGGTGACAAAAGTGAAACTCTGTCTCAAAATAATAATAATAATAACTAATGATAATAAATAAAAAGATGAAGTTTAGAAAGTTAGTAGTAGATGCCAGGCACAGTGGCTCACATCTGTAACCCCAGCACTTTGGGAAGCTGAGGTGGGCAGATCACATGAGGTCAGGAGTTTGAGACCATCCTGGCTAACGTGATGAAACCCCATCTCTACTAAAAATACAAAAATTAGCCAGGCGTGGTGGCACACACCTGTAGTCCCAGCTACTTGGGAGGCTGAGGAAAGAAAATCGCTTCAACCCGGGAGGCAGAGGTTGCAGTGAGCCAAAATTGGGCCACTGTACTCCAGCCTGGGTGAAAGAGCAAGACTCCATCTGAAAAAAAAAAAGTCAGTACTAGAGAAGGAGAAGAATACAAACCTCCTATCCATCATGGCCAATCAGTATTAACAAGAGCTTCAAAATGGCTCTCTGCGAAGACTGGTGAGAACACAGATGTGTAGTCACAGAAGATGGACCTGTCAGAAAAGCTTCAGGTACTTACATCTCAGAAAATGTGTGTCAGTCATGTAGACATTTAAAGGGACATCACTGAGGACTATTTAATGACCCCAAAATAGAAAAATAGAAGCTCTATTTTTCTTATTTTGCTCCGTCACCCAGGCTGGAGTACAGTGGCGCAGTCTCTGCTCACTGCAACCCCCTTCTCCTGGGTTCAAGCCATTCTGGTGATTCAGCCTCCCTAGTAGCTGGGACTACAGGCACGTGCCATGACACCCAGCTAATTTTTGTATTTTTAGTAGAGATGGGGTTTTACCATGTTGGCTAGGCTGCTTTTGAACTCCTGACCTCAGGTCCTGGGATTATAGGCATGAGCCACTGCACTGGCCTTTTTTTTTTTTATAGGCAGGATCTCACTGTGACACCCAAGCCGGAGTGCTGTAGCACAATCATAGCTCAATGTATCCTCAAACTCCTGGGCTCAAGTGATCCTCCTGCCATGGCCTCCCAAAGCACTGGGATGACCACGCCCAGCTGAGAGCTTCTGTTTATAAGCATTTGCTGTGTGCCGGGCACTGTACCCAGCGCTTGACTGCTTTCTCTAATTAAGCTTCCCCATCTCCTCTATGCAGTCAGTCCTGTTGCTTGAAGGTCAGGTAGTATGGCAGGTGACTGGACTAGGATACACAATGTGTTAAGTTACAGAGTAATTTGTACCAGAAGTATACATATGAATAAAAAATGTGGTACAAAATATATCAAAATGTAAACTGTTTTTCTCTGGTTAATGGAAGTACACTCTATTTATTTTTTTATCTTTTTGCTCATCCGTATTTTATAAGTATCAATAAGGAACTTTTATTATTTTTATAGTGAAAGATTTTCACTTTAAAATAGTTTTTAAAATGTTTCTGAGTCTCTCTTGGCAGCCAGAGCCAAACAGAAGATTAAGATGAGTTAGTTCCTTGGGTGCCGTTCCTCCCAGCTTTGGGTTATTTAGAAGAAAGAAAGCAAAAGCAAAAAATGAGGTGGGGTTAGTCTTGTAAAACTGCGTCACTTCTTTTAGGCAGGCTCTTTCTTGGTAGGCCCTGAATAAGAAGCAATTTGCACTTCTGTTCCTGGAGGGGGCCTCGATTGCCTGTACTGTCTGTGTCCAGTTGGAGGCTAATCTAGCTGCTGATGGCTTGCTTCTGCAGGCAGAAAACATTGTGCTGTTAGAGCTGGACATGCCCAGCCGGACAACCAGAGACTACGAGGGCCCAGCCATTGCCCCCAAGGTCCAGGCTGCATTGGATGCGGCCCTGCAGGATGAAGATGAGATACAGGTGGATGCATCATCCTTTGAAAGCACTGCAAATAAGAAATCCAAGGCCAGGTGAGTGGCTTTGATGAGTTGTGTTTAAACAGAACATGTTTGAACAAGGACAAACCAAAGCAAGAATGTTTGTTTATCATGGAATACTTTGCAGAACACACTGGAAAATGTTGCCATATTACTCCCATGTTTACTTATTTATTCTACAAATATTTATGGTTGAGACACTATGCCAGGTATACTGAATGGCAGAATACTGAATGTCCCCAGGCCCATACTGTAAGGTGAATGTGTTCTGGAGAAGTAGCAGTCAGTTCTTCAGTTCTCACAAGGTGTTTGCTAGTTCTAAGTGCTTTACAAACATTCTCTTAATGATTTCCTGCAAAACGTTATAAGGTAGGCCGGGTGTAGTGGCTCATGCCTGTAATCCCAGCACTTTGGGAGGCCAAGGTGGGCAGATCACCTGAGGTCAGGAGTTCACGACCAGCCCGACCAACATGGAGAAACCCCATCTCTACTAAAAATACAAAAATATTAGTCGGGCATGGTGGCGCATGCCTGTAATCGCAGCTACTCAGAAGGCTGAGACAGGATAACAGCTTGAACCCAGGAGGCGGAGGTTGCAGGGAGCCAAGATCGCATCATTGCACTCCAGCCTGGGCAACAAGAGTGAAACTCCATCTCAAAAAAAAAAAGTGTAAGGTAAATATAATCGGTCCCATTTTACAGACAGGAAAACCGAAACTTAGAGAATTTGAGAAAGTAGCCATCTCCAAGGAAACCCAGCAAGTAAGGGCCAAAGCAAGAATTCAGAAATAGGTCAGCCCATATCCACAACCCAGGCTCTGGGTCTCCATGCTAAGTTTACCTCACCTATTTGGTGCAAAAGTAGAAATCTGTCTTATTACATTGTAGATTAGAAGTTTTAGGAAAATAACTGGGTGGAAAACCAAAATGGAAGAAATTCTACCTACCAACTTAATGTTTTCTTTATCAATCTGGAAAGGACAGTCAAGCTTTGGTTTTAAAGGAAGAACAATTGCTAAACATCAGAGTCGCTTCTCTCAAGTTCCACACCTCTATTCTGAGGCCATTTTGGCCATGGCCAAAGATTCAGGCTATGCTAGTCTAGTGGTTTTACAGTGGAACGTATCGTCATTTTAAGGCCATTGGAGAAAGGCCACCTTGAAATGTTAATGACATCTGATGTGTCAGGGACAGAGATAGGGACATGTAATGTAAACATGTGTTTGACTTTTGCAGGCCTAAAAGTGGAAGGAAGTCGGGATCCTCCTCCTCTTCCTCAGGAACCCCTGCATCTCAGCTTTATCCACAGTCTAGGGGGCTGGTTCCAAAGTAAAGCCAGCTCCTCTTCTCCCAGGGTGGACACAGCATTTGCCTTCTGAGAGAAGACTAGCAAAAAGCTACAAAGAGGACTCAGCCCAAACTCAGAACCGTTCCCCTGAGGAGAAGCAATGGCCTCTTTGCAGATCAACCAACTTATCCTGGTCGAATGTGCTGGTCCTCATCTGGCACTCAGCTCCTCTGGGAAACATCTTTTAATTAGCATCTCAGAAATGCATGGGTAAGGTACAGTGCTATAGTCCAAGTGGAAAGCAAGAGAATGACCAGTGACCTTGCTTCCTTCCCCCTTGCCTTCTTCTCCCCCTTCCCCTGCTCTCCCTTTCTCTCCCCTCTCCTTTTCTAGCCTGTTCTTTACATGGGGCTCCCTTCTTGTTGAACAATAGGGCAGAATCAGGAGTCACCTTAGCAGGAACACATCCAAGAGCCTCAGGATAAAATGACAGTGAGGTTGAAAAGTGAAAGCCCTAGAACTTGAATAGGTGCCTGTTCTTGTTGGAGAAATGAGAAATCGCATTTGGATCCAGGCCCCAGGTGGGCACCATCAGCAGTCCTGCTTCCATGCACCTCAGTAAGAAGCGGATCTGCCCTTGAGAGCTGCTCAGTGAGGAAATCTCTTCCAGTTTCTGCTTCTGAAGGACTCAATGTTGGGAGCAATAGAAATAACATTCCCTTTGCTTCCTTGGACTGTTTAGAGAAACAGCTTCTTTAAAACCTCAAAACCGTGACCATCCTGTCAAAGACCTAAGTCTCTAAGCCTGTAAGCTGGTGCCATGCCCATACACCATGTCACTTGATTCTTCATTTGTCACCATTTTTTCCCATGCATGTGTACTCTGAGCATCCTTGTGTGGGCCCATCCTCTGCCTCCAGAGCATGCTCTGCAGTGGGCCTGTTTTGTGGGAGAAAGGAGGCTGGTTCTGCCTTCTCTGATAGGGCTAGAGTTGAGGGAAGGGGACGTATAGTGGCACTTTTGAATTCCCTGTTTTGTTCCGTATTGGTATAGAGAGCAGAAGAGTAGCTAGGCAGACACAGAGATGGAGACATGAGACTCAGTGCAGTGGGTAGGAAAGGCATAACAGATGGAAGCAAAGGAACCTGCCTGCCTTCAGCAGAGACAGAACTCACCAAATCCTTCAACTGGCTCCCTCCAGGCACAGACCCAAGATGCTGTCAAGAGTGGCTACGTGATTGAATAGGCTCAGAGGAGAGTTCAGAATTCCTGTTTACATATACTAGTTTGGTTTGTAAGTTTTACTTCCTTGTATTGTTGAGATTCAGAGTTTCATTTTTTGTTGGTCATTAGGTGAATATTACTCATTTTCCCCCAAGAGAAGCTCATGAGTGTGCGAGGGTGTGAGAACGCGATGGTGCCTGTTTTGTGAATGTGTCCATGTGTGTCTGTAAGAGAGACCAAGAACTTGCCCAATATTAGAAATACACTAATGTGCAGTTGTTGCCTTTTATCTTTATTAAAGGCCCATTGAATGACTAATCCAGGCTAGAAGCACTCCCATGTGAGTGTCTGAGTCCATGAGCCAAGCCTGAGGGGACAGTGTGAGTCTCCAGGTCTGCCACACTGGTGCACCTTGCTGGCACGGTGCCTCAGGAAAGTGGCGACTAAGGTGGGCCTTGAGTTATACTTTAACTCAGCTGCTCAGTTCCCAGGGCACATTTCTGGATCAGAACCCATGGGAAATAGGAGGTACTAAGTGCAATGTCTTAGCATTCTGCAGAATGGAGATCTGTTGTCCAGCGGCTTATCTCCTTTTTAGTAACCCTTCTTTTTGAACCCAGGGCCCTTTTCAGCATAGTAGAGCCTTCCCTCCTCTTTTCTTGAGATCAAACCTTGCTTCTTATTTACTAAGAATTTGCCTGTTTGAATAAGAGCAAAACACTAAGGTGGATAGCCTAAGCTGGTTGTTTGCTAGTTACACGTGTCTCTCACAACACATATCCTCAAAGCTAATCTGAATTCTGTAGGCTAAAAATATTTATGTAGCAAATCTGAGAATTGAAAACTGCAAATAACTGGCTGGGTATAGTGGTTCATGCCTATAATCCTAGCACTTTGGGAGGCCGAGGTGGGTGCATCACCTGAGGTCAGGAGTTCGAGACCAGCCTGGCCAACATGGTGAAACCTCATCTCTATTAAAAATACAAAAATTTGCTAGGTGTGGTGGTGCACACCTGTAGTCCTAGTATTTGGAAGGCTGAGGCACAAGAATAGAGGTTGCAGCGAGTCAAGATCACGCCACTGCACTCCAGCCTGTTGACAGAGTGAGACTCCACCTCAAAAAAAGGAAAGAAAAGAAAACTGCAGATAACCCTATACCTTAATACTGGTATCCTGAGGTGACTCTTCTGACCAAGGGTGGTTAAGTGACACACACAACTTTTCTAAGAAGGCAAAAGAAGACTCATTTGGAAATGAAGCTGTCCTTTTCCAAGCAGTCTCTGGTGCTTTTCTTCTCTCAAAATGGATCCGATAAATATTTGAATAGAGCAGATTGTAGAATGTCTTGCTGCCACCAGAAAGCTGCTGCTTTGGGCTCTACATTGAGCCAAATAGGTAGAGGACCTACCAAGCCCACTGAGGGACCAGGTTTTCATGTCTCGAGTCATATGTAGAATGTTCTGAGCCGTCTGAGGGCCTTCATGCCAGCAGCAGCTAGCGAAGTCTGAAAGCAACTCTAGCAGGATCTAAGAGGACCATCAAGAGAAGGAGTTTGAGACTGTATATGCAACCCCAGGAGACCCCCTTTTGCTGTGATCTGGAGAATGTATCTGGCTTCATATTTTAAAGTCCATGTCTCTCAGACCCCTGGATTCAGAACCCAAGGCCCCAGATCGTAGGCATGAAGCACTTTCTTAAGACTGACCTACCGCTGGATTGTTTCCCGTCTAATGCCTGCATGCTGCTTGAATCGCTCACCCACACCTCCGTGACCAAGGGCGCCAGAGTGCTGCAGCGTGGGCAGGGGCCGTGCTCTGCTTTTCCTGTCTGACTCTGACAAGTCCTCCCTTACTGAATGTAGATCGTTGCCAAGTTTCTGAGAAGTGTCCATTCCTTGTTAACGTGGATGTCAGTTCTGCCTCACATTTCCCACTTGGGGTTGAGGCGTGTGGACCATCTGAACCCCATCAGTGGATGAAAATGGGGCTGTTAATATACTAAAAGCCATAGTAACAATGCTCAGAGGGAACTGGCTAAGATTGTCTATCACACAAGGCTTTGTTTTGTACTATTGAGAAATCTGTCACCTTTCTGCCTGCCCTTGTTTCCTGAATGAAATGCTTCTGGGTTATTTATGAAAGGAGTGATCCTGGGGCAGGCAGGAGGCAGTGAGCTTTATGGCTCCTTGAAGTTGTTATTGATCTTGACCTTCTCTTTGGCTACCTTTAGACGAAGAATATGCCAATCAATACTTGGGGCTCTAAGTTTTACAATTGATATTTATTTGTATCATCTCTTTGTCTAGGAATGTAAAAGTGATTCTAAACTAAGATGTGTAATAAAAATCAATCCGATTTATTGTACCTACAAAAAAAGTGTCCTTATAAATGACTAAGGGGTTTGAAAATGACATGCCTGTGGCTGACACCTGACATTTTCGATAAACATTTTAATTGGGTGGGAGTAGGAAAATGAAGATTTAGTTGTGATGCTGATGTTATTTAATATGGTGACAAGGGGCAGGGTGCAGTGGCTCACACCCATAGTACTTTGGGAGGCTGAGGCAGGAGAATCTCTTGAACCCAGGAGAAGAAGATTGCAGTGAGCCGAGATTGCACCAATGCGCTCTAGCCTGGGCCACAGAGCGAGACTCAATCTCAAAAAAATAATAAAAATAAATAAATAAATAATACAGCAACAAAGAAAATAGACATAAAATGAAGAAGGGCAGAGTGACAAGTAAGTGCTTTTCATGTTTTTCCATAGAGGTTCCTGAGACAGGCCTGGCCAACAGGCATGAAATTTCTTTTAACTTTTGTCTTTTGTTTTAAAAATTCCTTTAAGGCCGGGCACAGTGGCTCATGCCCGTAATCTGAGCACTTGGGAGGCCGAGGCAGGTGGATCATGAGGTCAAGAGATCGAGACCATCCTGGTCAACATGGTGAAACCCCGTCTCTAGTAAAAATATAAAAAATTAGCTGGGCATGGTGGCGCGTGCCTGTAATCCCAGCTACTCAGGAGGCTGAGGTGGGAGAATTGCCTGAACCCAGGAGGCAGAAGTTGCGGTGAGCCGAGATCGCGCGATTGCACTCCAGCCTGGGTAACGAGCAAAACTCCATCTCAAAAAAAAAAAATAAATAAATAAAAATTCCTTTAAATGTACTATTACATGTCATACTTTAACATACATCTGTGCTTTTTTTTTTTTTTTTTTTTTTGAGACAGTGTCACTCTGTTGCCCAGGCTCGAATGCAGTGGCGTGGTCATGGCTCTCTGCAGCCTCAACCTCGCAGGCTCAAGTGATCTTCCCACCTCAGCGGGGACTATAGGTATGCACCACTATGCCTGACTAGTTTTATTTTTTATAGAAATGTGATCTCACTATTTTACGCAGGCTGCTCTGTGCCTTTTTTAACACAAAAATATTTTATGTTGTTTATCAACAAGAAAAAAAGATACAAAAAATGGGCCACACATTGTCTTGTGGAATCCCATGCTCCTAGGCCTGCTGGAGTGACCCTGGGGGATTGTGCACCCTAGTTGAGAAGTGGGACGGGGTGGAAGGAGCACAGACCCTGGACTCCAAGCTAGGTTTGAATTCTGGTATTGCCACCGCTTACTAGCCATGTGACTAGGACAAATTTAATTTCCCTCTCTGAGCTTTCAGGTCTTTTATCTATAAAGTGGTGTGATTATCTCCACTTTGAAGGGCCATTGTGAGGATCAGCGATACATTTAAAACAACAAGTACAGGATGTAGATAGAGCAGATATTTAAAAATGTGGTTACTGCTGTGATAAGGCACTGTGTTTAGAAGATACCATGAACGCCTTGGGTCCTGAGAAACTAGAATTCAATATTGGACATACCATCTTTAGAAAATCCTAAGGAAAAGCCATTAACCATTTAGCAGTGTATGTGGAGTACCTAATGTGTGTCAAGCTATTCTAGGCACTAGATACATAGATGTAACACCAGAAACCTGCCTGCATGGAACTTGCACTTTAATGGGGGTGGAGGATGGGTAAATGTTAAATTAACTAAATGCACATAAAGATATGATTATGAATTGTGACAGTGCCATGAAGTTATAGAATAGGTTTTGTTTTTTGTTTTTGAGGTGAGGTCTTGCTCTGTTACCCGGGCTAAAGTACAGTGACGTGATCATGGCTCACTGTATCCTCAACCTCCTGGGCTCAAACAAACCTGCCCCAGTCCTCCAAGAAACTGGAACCAAGGTGCAAACCACTACACCCGACTAATTTTTTTTTCTTTTTTTTTTTAGAGATGGGATTTTGTCATTTTGCCTAAGATGGTCTTGAACTCATGGGCTTAAGTGATCCTCCTGCCTCAGCTTCCCAAAGTGCTCGGATTATAATCGAAAAGCCCTTCCCTACTTTACCCACCCCATCTAAATTAGGCCTCCACTATTCTCTTCTAATATTCTATTGTATTGGCCGCCAATACAATAGAATATTAGAAGAGAATAGTGGAGGCCTAATTTAGATGGGGTGGGTAAAGTAGGGAAGGGCTTTTTTTTTTTTGCCAATCAATGAGAGCTTGTAGGGTTGCTGAGGTTGGTTGGCCTTGAACTCTTGGCCTCGCCTTTGCAAGCGCCACGACATCCGGCCGGAGCCACTTTGGGCCCGGGAAGGGTTTTTTGAAGAAATGACAGTAATGGCAGTTGCAGTGAGATCTAGAGGACAAGAGTTACCTGGGCAAGGAGGAGGGAAGGGCATTTGTGAAGGGATGAGGGAACAGTATTTGCAAGGGTTTTGCAGAACAGACTCGAATTTCACAAGAAGGTGTCTGCAGTCCCTTTTTACCCTCACTAGAGGGAAGCATGGAGAACTACTGCAGAAGAAGATTTCAGTCTAGGACTGGAAAGGTACCAACAAAAAATGTAAAGAGCACAAGGGGACAGTGGCCTGTGCAACTCAGGCAAAGGTTTCATAATTGTGTTTCGTCCTAAGATGCTGTCAAACTATGTGTAATGTCTGTTTACTCCCCACCCTTCCAAAAAGAGTTGAGAAACAGCTTGGCTTAGCCTAAAGAATGAGTCGTTTAGAATAGTTCAGAATCCATTACTCAGAAAGCAAGAGTTCAAAGTGTGATTTGAAGAACTGTGTGTTCTTGAAAATGACAGAATTTGCCGGGCGTGGTGGCTCACACCTATAATCCCAGCACTTTGAGAGGCCAAGGGGGCAGATCACCTGAGGTTGGGAGTTCGAGACCAGCCTGACCAACATGGAGAAACTCTGTCTCTGCTAAAAATACAGAATTAGCCGGTGCATGCCTGTAATCACAGTTACTCGGAAGGCTGAGGCAGGAGAATTGATTGAACCCTGGAGGTGGAGGTTGTGGTCAACCAAGACCGCACCATTACACTCCAGCATAGGCAAGGAGCGAAACTCCATCTATCCGTCTGAAAAAAAAAAAAGAAAATAGGAAATGACAGAAATCTTGGTTGGGCCAGAGTCTAATTCATGAGGGGAGATACAGGACAGACAGGGCACCTGGGCAACTTGGAAATTCCTACCAACTCAGTTTTATTTTTGTCTTTTAAATTTTTTAAATTTTAATCAAGAAACGACTGAATTTTGGAAACTGTATTTTGAACTTCAAACTGATCATTAAAATGTCTTAGGGCTTGTGATTTTGGCAGGCCCTCTGTTACTAGAGTCACCATCTGATTGAAGCTTACCCTAAGAATCTGGTCTCCAGGGACCATACGGTGGCCACATCTGCCAACTGGGTTGTCAGTGGCATTTGTCAAGGACGTAACTGTAGCTCTTGCAGCTGCTGTTTCATCCTCAGTTTCTCTCACTCATCTTGTGGTTAACTGGTCCCTGGGTGCTTCAGTGAGGCGTGCCAACGCGGAACTTAACTGTTGGGGTGGAGGAATGGGCAGAGGGAGCGATGGCTCACCGCATCTCAAGGGGACAGTGCAGCTCACAGCCACTTGTTGAATGCTCTCTCTGTACCAGGTGTCTTGCCCTGCACTGGAGAGAGGGAGGTGAGTAGATGCATCATGGCCCTTCTGAGGAGAGGGGAGACAGAAACACAAGGATGGCAATTCAGAGCACTTGGTGCCCAAGAGGCCTGCCTCCTCTCCCCACACAGCCCTCCCAGTCCTCTGAGGCCGGAGCCACACAGGCCTCCATTGGTTCCTGGTTATGCCATGTGCTTTCCTGCCCAGCACCTTCACACCTTCACATATGCCATGCCCTCTGCCTGAAACATTTTCTCCCCATTCTTTGCTTGGCTAACTCCTGCTCCTCCATCAGGAAGCACTTGAATGTCACCTCCTCAGAGAAGCCTTCCCCCTGGTGGTTTTCCCCCATCTCCACCTGGCTGTGTGGTGTCTCTCACCATGTCTTGTTTCCTTCTTAGCCCTTTTCACAATTTGTAATTATGTATTTCTTTGCATTGGTCTCTCCAACTAGACAGTGTTCCCTGCATGTTGTCTTTTCTAATGTTGACACTGAGCTGAGTCAGATGGTTGGATCGGTACTGACACCTACAGCTCACAACACAATGTTATCTGTCAGAGGAAGGAGAGGAAGAGGAAAGTTTTGCAAAGGAGGCAACAAAAAATGAGTAGGAACCAGGTGTGCTGAGTCACACCTATGAAGCACTTTGGGAGGCTAAGGCAGGAGGATCACTTGAGGCCAGGAATTCAAGACCAGCCTGGGCAACATAGTGAGACCTCATTTCCACATACAAAATTTTTTTTAAATTAATCAGGCATAGTGGCATGAACCTGTAGTCCCAGCTACTCAGGAGGTTGAGGTTGGAGGCTCACTTGAGCCTGGGAGGTCAAGGCTGCAGTGAGTTATGAGTGCACCACTGCACCGTAGCCTGTGTGACAGAGGAAGGAAGGATGAGCATGCCAGACAAAGAAGAAGACAACATGGATAAATGCAAGGAGAGTTCCTGGTGACTGGGGAATCTGATGCGCCTGGAATGATGGAATGGACGTGGAGAATGGAGCTGGGAGGGTCTCAACTCCATGGCTCAAGTTGGAGGGAGAGCCCATGGAGGCTTTTGTGTGTTTTGGAGACAGGGGAGTAAAGCGCAGCCCTATTTCCACTAAGTATTTTCTCCTTAAGCCAGCCTGGCATGCTATTATTTCTTTTTGAGATAACAGAAAGCAATTTCACTAAGTGCCTGCTTTAAGTTTGCTGTTCACACAGCTTTCTGGGCTTAGTTGGCAAATTGCTTTCTGCCAGGAGCTTTCTCTGGCACAGCTCACTACGCAAGGAATTCTAAGGAGCACTTGAGCTTGACTCCAAGGTCTTAGTTCCCTAGGAATGGGGCCCAGTCTTTTTTCAGGGCAGTGGGCTGGAAGGTGGCCCCTTTTCTGCATTTGGCAGCAGAGAAATTAAACTTCTGCCATTGGTTCACGGATTTGTTTTTCTGTTCAGTCAACAAAAGATTAACCTGTGCTGTTCAAAACTCTATGTCATGGGCTACAGCTGTGAACCCTGCCCTTGAAGAACTCTCAGTCTGGAGGAAATTCTGGCCATTCACAAATAAGTCAGTTTAAGGTGAGCAGTGGCTTGGATACAGCACAAAGAAGGGGTCACAGATTTCCACAAGGGGCTTTGTTATGCAGTGATCACCCTGTGCTGGATTATTCCAGGGACAGTGAGGAGCCAGGGCATTGGCGTCAGATTCATTTATTCATTCTTTGAGCATTTACTAAGTACTGGGCATTCCTCTAGATCCTGGGGATACAGAAGGAAGGCCCTGCCCTAAGGGATGTCAGTCGCATCCTAATAGGGGAGGCAGATGGTTGTCAAAGGACACACATGCTGGGTGTAATGGTGGTCAGAAGTGCTCTGAAGTAAAACCAGGCAGGTCAGAGAGTAAAGAGCTGGGGGTATGGCCGAGCTGGATTGGGAAGGCAGGGAAGGCATCTCTGGAGTGATGAGATGTATGTTTGAGCAGAGCCCTGAGAGAAATTAGGGAGCAAGCTGTGTGAGCATCTGGTACCTGGAGGCAGAATATTCTAAAAAGTAAGAGTCAGAATGCGGCTGCTCGCGGTGGCTCACACCTGTAATCCCAGCACTTTGAGAGGCTAAGGCTGGTGGATCAGCTGAGGTCATGAGTTTGAGATCAGCCTAGCCAACATGGTGAAACCCTGTCTCTACTAAAATATAAAAATTAGCCAGGTGTGGTGACATGTGCCGTAATTGCAGCTACTCAGGAGGCTGAGGCAGGAGAATCCTTTGAACCTAGGAGGCGGAGATTGCAGTGAGCTGAGATTGCGCCGTTGCACTCCAGTCTGGGTAACAGGGTGAGACTCTGTTTCAAAAAAAAAGAAAAAGAAAAAAGTAAAAGAGTGCAAAGGAGGTGGGAGTGCATTTAGGGGCAGCAAGGGGACTAAGGATACCTAGTGGGCAGTAGGTTGGGAATGTGGGCGGGGGCCAAATCTGAATGGTAAATGGATTTTATTTTTGAGCCATTGGACATTTCTTTTTTAAAAAAATATGCAACAGGCTGGGCACGGTGCTCACGCCTGTAATCCTAGCACTTTGGGAGGCCGAGGTGGGTGGATCACCTCAGGTCAGGAGTTCAAGACCTGCCTGGCCATCATGGTGAAACCCCATCTTTAAAAAAAAATATGGAACACTTCACAAATTTGCATGTCATCCTCACGCAGGGGCCATGCTAACCTTCTCTGTATCGTTCCTATTTTAATACATGTGCTGCTGAAGCGAGCATGTGAGCCATTGGACACTTCTGAGCAAAAGAGGGAAAGGATCTGACAGGAATTCTCTGAAAGGATCCCTCTGGCTGCTTGGTGGAGACAAACCTTAGGGAGCATGAGGGGAAGTGAGGAGACTGCTTTGAAATTCAACCTCTGCTACTTGCTTCTATGTGTTTTATTCCTTTTTGAAAACAAAAACAAAAAACCAACAAAGCCACACAGATGTATTGAGATTTACAGTCGTGCATCCCTTAACAATGGGGAGACCATCTGAGAAGTGCATCGTTAGGTGATTTCATCACTGTGTGATCGCCGTGGAATGTATGTGCACAAGCCTACATATAGCCTACCGCACAGTTAGGCTGTGTGCTCTAGCCTGTTACTCCCAGGTTACAAACCTGTAAAGCATGGTACTGCACTGAATACTGTAGGCAACTGTAACACAGTGGTAAGTATTTGTGTGTCTAAACATTTCTAAACAGAAAAGGTACAGTAAAAATACGATTTTTTTTTTTTTTGAGGCACAGTCTCGCTCTGTCATCACGCTGGAGTGCAGTGGCATGATCTCGGCTCACGGCAACCTCCACCTCCCAGGTTCAGAAGACTCTTCTGCCTCAACCTCCCAAGTAGCTGGGACTACAGTTGCCCATCACCTGCCCAGCTAATTTTTTGTATGTTTAGTAGAGATGGGATGTCACTATATTGGCCAGGCTGGTCTTGAACTCCTGACCTCGTGATCCACCCACCTCAGTCTCCCAAAGGGCTGGGATTACAGACGTGAGCCACTGTGCCCGGCCAAAATATGGTATGATAATCTTATGGGACCACTGTGGTGTATGCAGTCTGTCATTGACCAGTTGTCCTTATGTGCTGTGTGACTGTAATTTACTTACCATACCGTTTGCCAAGTTAGTGTACCATTCAATGGTTTTTTAGTATATTCACAGTTGTGTAACCATCACCATCATTAATTTAATTTAATTTTAATTTTTTTATTTTTTGAGGTAGAGTCTCACTCTGTCACCCAGGCTGGAGTGCAGTGACACAATCTTGGCTCACTGCAGCCTCTGCCTCCAGGGCTCAAGCAATTCTCTGACCTCAGCCTTCAGAGTATCTGGGATTACAGGTGCCACCATGCCCAACTAATTTTTGTATTTTTAGTAGAGAGCATTTCACCACATTGACCAGGCTGGTCTCCCAACTTCTGACCTCAGGTGATCTGCCCCGCTCAGCCTCCCAAAGTGCTGGGATTACAGGTGTCAGCCACCGCACTCAGCCACCATAATTAATTTTAAAACATTTTCAGGCCAGGCCCAGTGGCTGACACCTGTAATCCCAGCACTTTGGAAATCCTGGGCCAGCGGATCATTAGAGATTAGGAGTTCAAGACCAGCCTGAGCAACATGGCAAAACCCTGTCTCTACTAAACATACAAAAAATTAGTTGGGCATGGTGGCACACACCTATAATCTCAGCTACTCGGGAGGCTGAGTCATGAGAATAGCTTAAACCCTGAGTCAGGGGTTGCAGTGAGCCTAGATCATGCCACTGGACTCCAGCATGGGCGAGGGTGAGACTCTGTCCCCAAAACAAACAAAAGAAATAAAAAAGAAACACACAACATTTTTACTGCCTCAAGTATGCATTAGCAGTCACTCCCCGCTTTCCTTCAACTCTGTGGCCCTAGGCAACCTCTAATCTGCTTTCTGTCTTCTGTCTGCTCCTGGCTCTTTTTGGGTCTTATCTGTATTGCTATTTGCTTATCTGTAACTTCACAGGGTAACTGTGTGGTTTTAAAAGGCAATGTGAAAACATGAGAGCTTGTCTAGCAGGCCAAGCAAAGTGGCTGTGCCCTTTGCCGCTGCCCTGACTCCTGGTTTGCCATCCCAGAGCAGGACAGCTCTGACGATGCGTCACCGAGGCAGTGTGGGCTGTGGTGAAGAGTGTGGGTGCCAGACCCAGACAGCTAGATTGGGAATTCTGAACTCATGATTTACTAGCTTTGCAATTCTGGCAGTTCCTAAACCTCCTTGGGGCTTCAGATTCCTCAACTGTCAAGAATGAGTCATAGCAAGTACAGTCATGCATCCCTTAATGATGGGATAGTTTCTGATAAATGCATTGTTTAGGCGATTCTGTCATTGTGTGAGCATCATAGAGTGTATTTACACAAATCTAGATGGTATATATATTTTATTTATAAAATCATCCTTTAGGCCTGGCACAGTGCCTTAAAGCATGTAATTTCAGGACTTTAGATAGCCAGGTGCAAGGGTTGCTTGAGGCACAGAGGTCAAGACTAGCCTGGGCAACATAACGAGACCTCTGTTTCTACAAAACATTAATCAATTAGCCAAGTGCGATGGTGCACCCTGTAGTCCCAAGTACTCAGGAGGCTAAGGCAGGAGGATCTCTTGAGCCCAGGAGTTGGAGGCTGCAGTGAGTTGTTACCATCCCACCGTACTCCAGCATGGGTGACAGAGGAGAGACCCTGTCTCAAAAAAAAAAAAAACCATCCTTACTTCATGGAGTTCAGTGGAGAATTCAGTGACCTATTTAATACCTACTATGTGCCACGCAGTGTTTTGAACACCACAGACAAAAGCCCCTGCCCTCCTGAAGCTTGTGTGGAGCAAGTGGAGGGGGACGGAAATTAATAATAATCATAGTAATCATAAATAAGAAAGCGTAAATCACCTAGCGCCTGGCACGTGGTGAGCTCTCCAGAAGTAGGAGCAGTTAGGGTTATTATGTGAAAACATTGTGTAAAGCTGGATAGCTCAGCATAGAGGTAGGTCTCAAGGTGACTGTGCCATGAGCATGTCACCATCATTGAAGCCTTACCTCATCTCTGCTCAATTGAATTTCATTCAGCCTCCAATCCTGGGTGAAATCTTTGTCTCACAGTGTACAGCTTTCTCCTTTCCTCCTTTCATCCAGCATTTACTGAATGGCACTTTGGGCCAAGCATCCTGCTGGGCGCTGGGGCTATTCAGCTGCAAAACCCAGGAGAAGCATGGTCAGGAGCCTGCAGGAGGGAGCCCGGGGCATTCTGGGAGCCTCGTGGCCACGCACACTAGAGCTAGACTGTCAAGGAAACTACTTGCTGAATTTTGCTTTTATTCTGCCAGGGGAGACTCTGAAGGCTTCTAAGCTGGGTGATAAAGTTGGTGGATAAACTAAGACTTCACAACATTCTTGTTTAAATAATGCATGGTAGAAGTAAACATTTGGATTATGGTTAAATCCATAAACTATATTTAAGCACTGCAGTCAAACCAAAAAGCTACAAGACGGAGATGTAAAGGCATGTAGAGGAGCACAGACCTCAGGGCAAATAATGTCTCCAACTGAAGACAGTACACTACTAAATCAGCAAGAAATGTGGTCAAATGGAGCAGGGAGGTTTTGAAGCTAGATAAACCATGGTTGGCACTTACTACCCGTTTTGAGCTATTGCACCTCTACGGGAGGGTTAATACCTGCAGGGTTGCTGAAGGGATTAAAGAAATATCCGGCCGGGCGCGGTGGCTCACACCTATAATCCCAGCACTTAGGGATGCCGAGGCGGGTGGATCACGAGGTCAAGAGATAGAGACCATCCTGGTCAACAAGGTGAAACACCGTCTCTACTAAAAATACAAAAAAAAAATTAGCTGGGCATGGTGGCGCATGCCTGTAGTACCAGCTATTTGGGAGGCTGAGGCAGGAGAATTGCTTGAACCCAGGAGGCGGAGGTTGCGGTGAGCCGAGATTGCGCCATTGCACTCCAGCCTGGGTAACAAGAGCAAAACTCCGTCTCAAAAAATATATATATATATATCCATCAAGTGTCTGGCACTTAATAGGCACACAATAAGAGGCATATATTATTAGATATTAATAATAATATTAAGTAGTACAGCATCATGGAAAGAGTTCTCGTGTCAGGCAGCCCTGTGTCCAAATTCTGATACATCCCCAGCAAGCTGCTTAACCTTTCTGAGCTTTGAGTTGTCTCCTCACCTGCAAAATAAATGAATAAGACCTCCTATGTAGGGTTGAGGTAGGGAATAAATAAGAATATAGACTTTGTAGGTTATATAGTAGATGTTCAGTTAAGTGTTTTTTAAAACTAAAATGGAGCTTTATTGAAATTTTTTGTTTATTGTTTTCTGAGACAGGGTCTTGTGCTGTTTCCCAGGCTGAAGTGAAGTGGTACCATCATGGCTCATTGCAATGTCCACCTCCCTAGCTCAAGAGATCCTCCCACCTCAGCCTCCCAAGTAGTTGGGAGTACAGGCGTGCACAGCCACGCTTGGCTAATTTTTTGTGTTTTCTGTAGAAACATGGTTCTGCAGGCCAGGTGGGTGACTCACGCCTGTAATCCTAGCACTTTGGGAAGCCAAGACAGGTGGATCACAAGGTCAGCAATTTGAGACCAGCCTGGCCAACATGGTAAAAACCCATCTCTACTAAAAATTCAAACATTAGCTGGGCATGGTGGCACACGCCTGTAATCCTAGCTGTTTGGGAGGCCGAGACAGGAGAATTGCAGGTGGAGATTGCAGTGAGCCGAGATCACCCCACTGCACTCCAGCCTGGGTGACAGAGCAAGACTTTGTCTGTGGGGGCGGGGAAGAAACATGGTTTTGCCATGTTGCTTAGGCTGGTACTAAATATTTTGATTATAAAAGTTATATATTCTAATGGTAAAAAATTCAAACAATGCAAAAACATTTTAAGAAAGTAATTACATTGCTTGTAACTGAGGATAATGAAACTAATAATAAAAAAAAGAAAGTAATTACAATTCACTGGAAATTCCATTACCCAGAGCCAATGATAATATTTTGGGTACCTCTTAGTGCTAATATTTTGGATGCCTCTTTGTGCAAACTCTTTTAGTTTGACCACCGTAATATACCTAAGTTTATTCTACTCACCTGTCCCGTTTTCATTCAATGATATGTTGTGGACATATATCCAATCAATAGATTTAAATTTATATTATTGTTTTGTATCAGTACCTAGCTTTATATGATATTATATTGTGCCAGGATTTATTTAGCACTATTGATGGTCATTGAGGTTATTTTCAGATATTTACCATTTTATACAATGCTATATTAAACAACCTTGGACAAAGATCATTGTTCACTTGTTTAATTTCCTCCTAGAATAAATCACTGTACCCAAGTTACCAAATTAAAAGGTTTTCCTGTTATAATTTTATTAAAATTTTTTAAATTATTATTTTTTATAAAGGGACAGAGTCTCACTGTGTTTTCCAGGATGGTGTTGAACTCCTGGGCTCCAGCAGTCTTCTCACTTCAGCCTCCCAAAGTGATGAGATTATAGGCATGAGCCACCACTCCTGGCTGCTGAAACTGAATTCTGCCAATCTTTTTAACCTTTGCCAGTCTGATCTATTGAAAAATATCTGTCTTGATTTTATCTGCAGTTCCATTCTTAATGAGGCTGAAAATCTTTGCAAGTATTTATTTCTATCTGTATTTCTTCTTTTGTTGGTAGCATGTTGAGGCCTGCCCGCCCCCCCTCCCCGCCCTTTTTTTTTTTTTTTTTTTTTAGATAGAATCTCTGTCGCCCAGGCTGGAGTGCAGTGGCGCGATCTTGGCTCACTGCAACCTCTGCCTCCTGGGTTGGAGTGGTTCTCCTGCCTCAGCCTCCCAAGTAGCTGGGACTACTGGCGCGTACCACCACGCCACACTAATTTTTGCACTTTTAGTAGAGACAGGGTTTCACCATGTTGGCCAGGCTGGTCTCTAACTTCTGACCTCATGATCCGCCTGCCTCCGCCTCCCAAAGTGCTGGGATTATGGGCACAAGCCACCGTACAGGGCTGCTGAAACTGAATTCTGCCAATCTTTTTAACCTTTGCCAGTCTGATTTATTAAAAATATCTGGGCTGGGCGCGGTGGTTCATGTCTGTAATCCCAGCACTTTGGGAGGCCAAGGCAGGTGGATCACGAGTTCAAGAGATCCAGACTATCCTGGCTAACACGATGAAACCCCGTCACTACTAAAAATACAAAAAATTAGCCAGGTGTGGTGGCACGCACCTGTAGTTCCAGCTACTTGGGAGGCTGAGGCAGGAGAATTGCTTGAACCTGGGAGGCGGAAGTTGCAGTGAGCCGAGATCCGCCACTGCACTCCAGCCTGGTGATAGAGCGAGACTCCGTCTCAAAAAAAAAAAAAAGTTTTCATCTGCAGTTTCATTCCTAATGAGGCTGCAAATCTTTTCAAGTACTTAGTTCCATTTGTATTTCTTCTTTTGTTATTGGCAGGCTGAGGCCTTTTTTTTTTTTTTTTTTTAAACAGACTCTCACTCTGTCGCCCAGGCTGGAGTGCAGTGGCGATCTCATCTTACTGGAACCTCTACCTCCTGGGTTCAAGTAATTCTTCTGCCTCAGCCTCCCAAGTATTTGGGACTACAGGCATGTGCCACCATGCTGGGCTAATTTTTGTATTTTTAATAGAGACGGGTTTCACTATATTGGCCAGGCTGGTCTCCAACTCCTGACCTCAATTGATCGGCCTTCCTCGGGCGTCCTAAAGTGCTGTGATGACAGGCATTAGCCACCATGCCCCGCCCCAAGGATTTTTTAACTTTCATACTGTGTTTAGGAAAATTTCCTTATTATTATTTTTATATATAAATTTAAATTTTTTTTTTTTGAGACGAAGTTTCGCTCTTGTTACCCAGGCTGGAGTGCAATGGCACGATCTTGGCTCACTGCAACCTCTGCCTTCTGAATTTAAGCAATTCTCCTGCCTCAGCCTCCCGAGTAGCTGGGACTACAGGTGTGCACCACCATGCCCAGCTAATTTTTTTGTATTTTTAGTAGACAGGGGGGGTTTCACTTTGTTGACCAGGATGGTCTCGATCTCTTGACCTCGTGATCCACCCACCTCGGCCTCCCAAAGTGCTGGGATTATAGGCGTGAGCCACCATGCCCGGCCGTAAAAAAATTTTTTTAAAGAGATGGGGTTTCACCATATTGGCCAGGCTGGTCTCAAACTCCTGACCTTGTGATCTGTCCATCTCGGCCTCCCAAAGTGCTGGGATTACAGGCATGAGCCACCGTGCCTGGCAATTTCCTAATTATTAATAGTTAAAGTACTAATAGTTCCAGGATTATAAAAATATCCATTTTTTAATACTTTTGTTGTTTCTTTTATAACATGTAAATCTTTGATCTAGGTGGAATTTATTTAGGTTTAACGAGGGAGGTGGAGCTCTTAGTTTTTCTCTAAATGGCTAGTCTATGGCTAGTCCCATCCTGTTTATCGACTTCCACTTTTTCTCTACCAGTCGGAAAAAAATGTCACCTTTATCATATACTGCAATTCTCTGTACACCTGGCTCTGTTTCTATACTGTTTGATTTAATAGGACCGTGTGTTCCTTTGTCAAAATTGCTGTGTTCATTGCTGTAGCTATCTAATGCATTTTAATATCTGGTAGAACAAGTCCCAGCTCGTTAATCTTCTTTAAAGTTTTCCTGGCAGTAGAGCAAAGTGATTAAATTCATGGAGCTTGAGGTTAGCCAGTCTGAGCTTTAATCTTAGGTTAGCCACTAACCAGCTGTGTTACCTTGAACAAGTTATCGTTTTTCTCTCTGGACTTCTGCTTCCTCATCTGTGTAATGTTAACGATAATGGTATCTACCTCACAGTGTGTTTATGAAGGTAGGATGAGATGATGCATAGCAAGTCCTAAGGATGGTGCCTGGCACATGCTGAGTGGTTAGGAAATGTTAGGAGTTTTTGTTATGAAAATGATGCACCTGTTTTTCCAGTTGAATTTTAGGCTCGTTTTGACAATAAAATCCCACTGGGATCTTCACTGGGATGACACTGACTTGGGATAATATTGGGATAATTTATATCCACATTATAGGACCTTCCAGTCTAAGGAAAGCTCTGATCTCCATTGGTCCAAGATGTTATGCTCTTCAGTAGAGTTTTATAGTTTTCTTTTTTTTTTCTCCTCTCCCCTCCCCCTATAGTTTTCCTTATATAAGATCTGTACATTTTGTTAGTTTATTTCCAGATGGCGTAACTTTTTATGGATTCTCACACCATCACCCAAGCAGGAGTGCAGTGGCACGATCTCGGTTCACTGCAACTGCCACCTCCAGGGTTCAAGCGATTCTCCTGCCTCGGCCTCCTGAGTAGCTGGAATTAGAGGTGTGAGCCACCACACCCAGCTAATTTTTGTATTTTTAGTAGAGCCAGGGGTTTCTCCATGTTGGTCAGGCTGGTCTTGAACTCCTGACCTCAACTGATCTTCCTGCCTCGGCCTCCCAAAGTGCTGGGATTACAGGCATGAGCCACGTGCCCAGCCCAGATGGTGTAATATTTTCATTGCTCTTGTGAATGGAATCCTCTTTCTCTCACCATTTTTTTTCTCCCAACCCACTTCCTGTTTTTTTCTCCCAACCCATTTTCTGTTTTTGAGACACGTCTTGTTCTGTTGCCCAGATTGGAGTGCAATGGCATGATCAGAGCTAACTGCAACATTGAACTCCTAGGCTCAAGCAGTCCTCCTGCCCCAGACTCCCAAGTAGCTGCGACTACCGGTGTGTACCACTATGCCCACCTAATTTATTAGATGAGGTCCTGTTACATTGCGCAGGCTGGTCGTGAACTCCTGGGCAAGTGATTCCCTACCTCTGCCTCCCAAAATACTGAGATCGCAGGTGTAAGCCACTGTGCCCAGCCACCTGACCATTTTCTTTTATTCTTTTTTTTTTTTTTGAGACAAGAGTTTCACTCTTGTTGCCCAGGCTGGAGTGCAGTAGTGCCATCTCGGCTCACTGCAACCTCCGCCCCCCAGCTTCATGTGATTCTCCTGCCTCAGCCTCCCGAGTAGCTGAGATTGCAGGCATGAGCCATCACACCTGGCTAATTGTGTATTTTTAGTAGAGACAGGGTTTCTCCATGTTGATCAGGCTGGTCTTGAACTCCCAACCCCAGGTGATCTGCCCACCTTGGCCTCCCAAAGTGCTGGGATTACAGGCATGAGCCACTGTGCCTGGCCTTCTTCTTCTTTTTTTTATTTTCCTTGAGAGACATGGTCTCACCATGTTGCCCACACTGGTCTTGAGAGGTCTTAAGCAACCGTCTCACCTCAGCCTCCCAAAGTGCTAGGATTACAGGTGTCAGCCACTGTGCCCAGTTCTCATCCCACCATTTTCTAATGGGATTATTAGTAGTACATTGAAAGTTATTCATTTTTGACTGTTTATTTTGCACCCAAAGTGGTCTTAATAGTTGAGTTTAGAAATCATGTCTCCCTTACCTGGTGTCAGCTTTGAGATATCCCAGGCTTCTATCTGCTAGGGCACTAGTACGTGGGCTTGCCGTAATTTGTAATCCATCTGTGTAAACACAGGAACTGTATCTATTTATGCTGTAAGTCCCCAGGGGTCAGCACAGGGCTGGCATCCCAGCAAGAGGCTATCAGTGCCAAATGAAGAAGGTGTCCCATATTGTATTACTGGTGTTTTCTGGGATAGAGGAATCTTCCCTCCAGGATGGAGAGCAGAGCAGTGAAGAAGCAAGAAGTCCCTGATGTCATCTGGCTGTCTAATTTGGAGCCGACACTGAAGTCATCATTAATGTCAAGAGTGAATTATATTTTCCCTCATTATATGTTGAAGAATGCATTGGGTGGTATGGGAGGATGGAGGGCTTATGAATGTAGGAAATTCAGGGAAAACTTTGCCAAAGAAATGACATTCAAGGAGGCATCGGGGTGACTCTGCAACCCTATCTTGCTTTCGCTGCCCCAACCGCAGACCAGTCTTAGCACCCAGTCCTGCTTGAATGAATTCATTCGGCAAACTTTGACAAACACCTGTGTCAGGGCCTCTGCTGTTGGGTCTGGGGCCACAGGGTTGGGTAAGAGCCAATATATGATGTCAGATCATAGCTCTATTGAGCTGATTGTGACAGGAGGTGGTCACGATTTTTTGAGTTGAATGGGGAGGTGGAGGTTGCAGTGAGTCAAGATTGAGCCACTGCACTCCAGCCTGGGTGACAGAGGAAGACTCTGTCTCAAAATTAATACATAATAAGTAATGTGGCTATGGCTCACAACTGTAATGCAAGCACTTTGGGAGGCCGAGGCGGGAGGATCACTTGAGGTTAGGATTTTGAGACCCTCCTGGGCAACATAGCAAGACCCCATCTCTAAAAAAAAAAAAAAAAAAAAATTAGCTGGGGGTGGTGGCATGTGTCTGTGGCCCTACCTGCTCCTAGCTACTCGGAAGGCTGAGGTGGGAGGATGGCTTGAGCCCAGGAGGTCAAGACTACAGTGAGCCATGATCATGCCACTGCACTCCAGCCTGGGTGATGACAGTATGAGACCTTGTCTCAAAAAAGAAAAAAGAAAAAAGAAAGACAATCAAAAGTTGCCCATAATCTTACAATCCAGAGGTAACCATTATTGACATTTTATGCCAGGCACAGTGGCTCATGCCTGTAATCCCAGCACTTTCGGAGTCTGAGGTGGGAGGATTACTTGAGCCCAGGAGTTTAAAAACAGTCTGCACAACGTAGTGAGACCTCATCTCCACAAAAAATAAACAAAATTAGCTGAGCATGGTGGTATGCACCTATAGTCCCAGTTACCTCGGGGGCTGAGATGGGAGGAGTACTTGAGCCCAGGAAGTCAAGTTACAGTGAGCTGAGATTGAACCATTGCACTCCAGTCTAAGCAACAGAGAGAAACCCTGTCTCAAACAAATGAAGAACACATTTTGGTAACTTAAACACGTTTTCCTACGTACTGGGAGACTGAACAGCAGGATTTAAATGATGGTGAATGGAAGGTGAGCAATGAGTTAGGGCTGCCCATCATGTGGGCGGATTCTGTGACTTAATGAAAATAGTGAGGTCATGAAGTCTTCTATATATATGGTCTTGCTGTTACCCATGCTGGAGTGCAGTGATGCAACTGCTCACTGCAGCCTCAAAACTCTTGGGCTCAAATGATCTTCCTGCCTTAGCCTCCTGAGTAGCTGGGACTGTAGGCACACGTTACCACACCCAGCTGAGGTCATGAAGTCTCTACCCACGAATATCTTTTATAACTTGCATAGATATATTTGGGTGAAATCCTGTCTTAGTCTTTCCCGATTCTGCCTGAGCAGGCTCCAAACATTGTTTAGGGCTCATTCAATGGGAAGTCAGTGTTCAGAGGGTTTCCCCAATAATTATTGAGATCGGGTCATTTATTCAACAGATTGGGTGCCTACCATGTGCCAGACATTGGGGATATGATGAAGAACCCAAAGATGCTAGCATGAACACAATCACTAAACCAAAGTCACACAAAGAAATTAAATGTGGGAGGGACAAGGAGAGCTACACATGTACTGATCGCCTGCTATGCTGGAAGTTCTACTTAGCAAATGGAATCTTATTTAATCATCTGGACCTGGGGGAGGTAATCTGACCTCTCTGCACCTCAGCTTCAGTAGAAAATGGGGATAGTATTATTGAGAGAGAATATTTGTTACAGGGGTAAACCCTGTTCCAAAGCTTGGTTCACTCAAAACATAAACGATGAGGAACTTTTTACACTTCAGTGTTTTTTTGTTTTGTTTTTTTTTTAATGATTGAGAGGTTTTTATGTTGCCCAGGCTGGCCTTGAGCACGTAGTCTCGCCTCCTTAAGTGCCAGGACAACAGGCCTGAGCCACCGCAGCACCCGTACTTTTTACACTTTAGACACTAAAACCTCTGAGAGGCAAAGAGGGCTGGTATTTAGTGAGTAACTACTAGGTGATAGGCACTTTACAAAGATCTAATTTAATCCCAGGCCCATTCTTTGAATTTGCTATGTACCCTGCTGTCCAAATGACGGCATCGAGTCAGTGAGAGGTTTGGTAACTTGTCCAAGGCCACAGAGCTGGAGAGACTGCAGAAATTCAAACCCAGGCCTGCTGATGTGCAGAGCCAGTGATAATATATTATCTCGAGTGCAGTTCATGGGATAGATGTGTCCCTTTGGGAATTCCTGGGTCTCTGCTGGTGGCCTGTTAACTTCATTCTTGAATATGCACTTTGCTCATAACTGTGCAGTTTGAAAACAGTGACTCATCCCCAAACTAGGCAGGGTTGAGTATCTGTCCTGTTCATCTTCCACATGCCAACTGCACCAACTTCTGAAGATAATCTGTAATAAAAGCACTGTTGTTAAAAAAACAGAAACACACCAAAAATGTATAGGTTTGTCTGTTGGTGCTTCTGTCAAGAAAATAAACTCATGTATCCCATTAACTTAAAAAAATCACATCTAATTAAAGTTTAATAACTAAAGCCAACTCTCTATCTGTACAGTTCTCTGAATATACTCTCTTTTCAGACTTAACTATGATGTTGTCATTTGTTTCTGTTTGATTCCGCAAGGGCAGAGATCTTGAAATATTCACATCTGGATTCCCCCATAGTTTGACCGAACTGAAGTCAGGCAGTGTTTGCTCAGACAAATAAAGGTGTTTCCATAATGCCTGTATTAGCTTTACTTTGCTGTTGTAAGAAGTTAACACAGATTTAGTGTCATAAAACAATATTCATTTCTGTCTTCCACTTCTTGTGAGCCAGATGTCTGGATTCCATGGCTCATCTGGTTCTCTGCTTCCAGTGTGACAAGGCTGAAATCAAGGTGTCTATATTCCTTTCTGGAGACTTGGGGTGGGGGTGTATCTCTTCCCAAGTTCATTCAGGTTGTCAGAATTCAGCTCCCTGAGGTTGTAAGACTGAAGCCCCCATTTTCTGGCTGGCTGTTGGTAGGACTTCCTCTCAGCTTTTAAAAGCTCCTGCATTCCCTGGCTTGTGGCCACTTTCAAAACCAGCAACAGTGGGTTGAGTTCCTCCCATACCTTGAATTTAATTCTTGTGTCTCTCTCTCTCTTTCTCTCCAAAACATCTCTTTTGCCTCCCTCTTCTGCTCCTAAAGGTTCATGTGATTACATTGGGCCCACCCAGACAATCCAGAATAATCTTATTTTAAGGCCTTTAAGCATTTGCAAAATTGCTTTTGCCAAATAATGCTGGCTAGGTGCAATGGCTCACACCTGTAATCCCAGTACATTGGGACGCCGAGATGGGCGGATCACCTGACGTCAGGAATTGAAGACCAGCCTGGCCAACATGGTGAAACCCGGTCTCTACCAAAGATACAAAAATGGGCTGGGCAGAGGGTAATGAATGCCTGTAATCCCAGCTACTTGGGAGGCTGAGGCAGGAGACTCTCATGAACCTGGGAGATGGAGGTTGCAGTGAGCTAAGATCGTGCCACTGCCCTCCAGCCTGGGTGACAGAGCAAGACTCCATCTCAATAACAATAATAATAAAAAAAGAATGCAACATATTCACAGGTTTCAGGGACTAGGGCTTGAACAGTCTTGGGCAAGGAGAGAGGACATTGTTCTGTCTACCACAGTGCCTATACTAAACATGCAAATTTTACTTACTCCCTGTAGGTCAGAGGGGAGTAAAGCTACTTCAGAAGACATCTAAAAGATGTGAAATGACTTACCAAAGAGTACTGTATCAGTTGTAAATTGAAAAAAAAAGTTAATAATCCTTTGTATAAAATCAAGTCAAACCATTTTTTGGGGGATGGTAGCTCCTCCTCTCAGGTTAAAGCTGGAGAGATTTTAAGCGGTGTCTTATTCCAGAGAGCTGGGTGCTCTTTGCAGTCTTTTCCCTTTGCAGGATTTTGTTTACCAGACTCATAAGTTTTCTGTGACCAGTATTAGACACAGAACATTGAACCCCTTGGTGTTAGAGTTTGGGCTATAACATAATGGTCTCCTATCTATACTGGCTGTGTCCTACGCGATAACATTAGGGAGTAGAGGGTGTGTTTCCTCACCCAGAGAAACCTTTTATATGTGGCCACTGATCGTGCCTTCACAGTTTTTAAGAGCTGGCCTCGGGAGGCCAAGGCGGGTGGATCACGAGGTCAAGAGATCGAGACCATCCTGGTCAACATGGTGAAACCCCGTCTCTACTAAAAATACAAAAAATTACCTGGGCATGGTGGCGCGTGCCTGTAATCCCAGCTACTCAGGAGGCTGAGGCAGGAGAATTGTCTGAACCCAGGAGGCGGAGGTTGTGGTGAGCCGAGATCGCGCCATTGCACTCCAGCCTGGGTAAGAAGAGCGAAACTCCGTCTCAAAAAAAAAAAAAAAAAAAGAGCTAGCCTCAATCCAATTCAGGACGGACTCTAGAAATGTTTCTGGACAACTCAACCTATATATAGGTACAGAAAACCTATGTGCTGGGTGCTCCGAAATTCAGCTCAAGGATGAGAGAGGCTAAGTACATTGCCCATTGTCTCTCAGCTGGTAATAACAGCTACCATTTATTAAATATTTGCTCAGCTGCGCTTGTAAATCCCAGCACTTTGAGAGGCTGAAGCGTGTGGATCACGAGATCAGGAGATTGAGACCATCCTGGCCAACGTGGTGAAACCCAGTCTCTACTAAAATGCAAAAGATTATACGGGGCGTGGTGGCGCGCGCCTCTAGTCCCGGCTACTTGGGAGGCTGAGGCAGGGGGAATCACTTGAACCCGGGAGGCGGAGGTTGCAGTGAGCCTAGATCGTGCCACTGCACTCCAGCCTGGCCACAGAGGGAGAGAGTCCGTCTAAAAAAAAAAAAAAAAAAAAAAGCTCTATGCTAGGTGCCAAATCATATGGACCTAATACTGTCAAGATCTCCCTTCACATCCTCTTCCAATATGTCAAATATTTTACGTTAATTTTAATTCCAATAATGCCGTGAAATGCTAGACAAATGCATATCAGAAAACTGAGGCTCAGAGAGGTTGAACTGACAGCCAGGGAGTGACTCAGCCAAGATTCCAGTCTAGGTTCGCTGGATTCCAGGGCCTGAGTTCTCTCCTGGATACTGCCTCTAAAAACGCACTCGGGTGCATTCTGGTCGGTATGGCCCCAGAGTCCAAATTCTTTACACGAGCCGTCAGTCAGCATATCATCAAGTTCCTCAAGTGGTAAGCACGCTCCAGGCTGCGGGTGCAGACTCTGCAAATACACAGCGGCCTGAAAGCACAGGAGGAAATGAGGAACCGTCTAAGTCCATCAGCCGTGGAATACCCGTTTTACTGGTATGAGGGTCTTTTTGTCTCATTATTATGCGTTAGTGAGTCATTTAGAGAGGACTAAAAGGGAAGTCCTGCCTCTCGTCACCTACGACAAGTGTAGGTGAGAACCGTTTAAGAGAGAAGCACGAAGTGAGAGCTGCGAGTCGAGCTCCCCATCCTGGCTCCCCACCCGCACCTGCCCGGAGGTCCGGAGGCAAAAAAAAGCAGCGAAGGGGTTAAGAGCAAACCGGGCGGGGGAGCCCAGCCACCGCCCCTTCCCAGCATCGCCTCCCAGAATCCCCCAGGCCCCCAGCCAGTTCCCGCACCTCGCGAGACTCCATCCAACCACCCCGCGCCCCCCTTCCCCGAACAGCGACCCGTCCCGGTTCTTAACTGAGGTCGGAGCTAGGCAGAGGACGCGAGAAAAAAAAAGCGGAAAAGGGCCGCGGGGCAAGCCGGGAAGTGTGGTCTACGCGCTGCACGCGGACATGTTCTTCCGGAGCGGGGAAGGCCAGAGAGGCCGCCGGGACTACGACTCCCAGCCGCCCTTTCGGTTTGTTTTTGTTCAAAAAAAAAAACCCACACTCCCCCTCCTCACTCTTCACACACACTCAAACACACCCACGGCAGACACGCACGCACCCGGGCGCCGAAGGGAAAGCCGCGTCTCGCCCTCCTGCTCCGCCGCCGGTCGTGTCTCCGTCCCTCAGCAGAGCGGGAAAGCGGAGGCCGGAGCCGTGACCTCTGACCCCGTGGTTATGCGGAGCCGCCGCATTCCTTAGCGATCGCGGGGCCGCCGCTGCCGCCGTGGGCGACTGACGCAGCGCGGGCGCGTGGTGCCGCCGCCACCCCTCCCCCACCGCGCTCTCGCGCCAGCCGGTCCCCGCGTGCCCGCCCCTTCTCCCCGGCCGCACCCGAGCCCTCGCGCCCCGCCACCGTCGCTGCCGCTGCCGCTGCCGCCGCCGCCGCCCCAGCCCCGCGCCGCCGCCCTAGCCCGCCCAGCCCGGAGATCCCGCGTGGAGCTGTCGCCGCCGCCGCCGGGGAGGAGGATGAAGGACAAACAGAAAAGGAAGAAGGAGCGCACGTGGGCCGAGGCCGCGCGCCTGGTGAGGCGGGCAGCTGAGGGGGGCTTCGTGGGGGCCGAAGGGGGGAGCTCGCAGCGCACCCCCAACAGGAGGGGGAGGGGCGAGGCCCTGCCCACAGCGGGAGAGGGCGGGGCCATCTTCCTTTAAGAACGAGACTGCCTCGTTAGGCGCGAGGTGGGGAGCGCTCCCCCGCGGTGATGGGATGTGGCGCCTTTTTCCGCTCGCGTCCCCACCTCCCCCGCGCCCCACAAAATTCCTGCGGAGGGGCGAGTTGGCAGGCCAGCTTCTTCCCCTTTGGGGCACCGGGGTCCGGCCTCCCCTCCCCCACTATTTGGCAGCGTCTGGGGGGTCTGGAGCAGCTTCGTTCATTCACCCGGGGGAGTTGGGTTTCCGGGAAGGGTTGGAAGCTCCTCCCTCGCTTCCTGGTGGGTAATGGGGTGGTGCGTTTGACTCGGGGTGGAAAAGCGACCCCACTTTCAAGGACGCCAGTGGCATTTTGAGATTTCCCAATCTAAACCAGGTGCAGGGAGTGAAGCAAGTGCTCATTCCCAGCTTGACCCCTGAGCAGCGGTTCTCCAACTTTAGTGCCCTGCGGGGGACACCTGGGAGGCAGTTAGGAACGCTCCTCGTAGGGCCCTGGGCAAGACCTGCTGAGCCTCAGGGTCTGGGATGGAGGCTGGGAATCTGCGCTTTCACTAGCTTCCCAGGTGATTGGAACGCGGTGGCCCACGGACCCCACTTTGAGAAACGCTGAGTCTAGGTGCTTGCCTTCAGAAGCTGGACTGAAAATGGGTGCTTTGTGGAGAACTGAATCACTTTGCCGAGAATGTATGTTGGACAAAGACAAAGTGTCTCTGTGGGGAGACTGTTCACGGAGCATTTGGATTTAGCAAGGGAGAGCGTAATTTGAGTGTTTGAAGCCGCCTGGTTCAACTGGTGGGGGTTGTGAGCGTCAGAGGACTTGCAGGTGAAATAACTTCCTTTTGGATTGCACCCACAATGCTAAGACATTTGGAGATGCATTCCTGAAACGTAACAGGTTTTACTTCTCCCAGAGATGTCACTTCCTCAGATCTGTCACACAGTGAGGTTATGGTGCCGATAGCATAAGTGTTTCTTGACACCCTGTAGTTTGTATGTAATTGTTGTAATCCAGTTCTAATGATGAATGAAACTCTGACTTTATTTTCTCTCATTTTGAGGTGAGTTTTCTGCCTCAAAGGTGTGCCCCCCCCAAAAAAAAAGTTGTGGGGATTGATAAAAATCTAAAGTACACCTTTTTCTTTCTCTAAATCTGTAAAAGTTACTGATTTATAAAACTGAAGGTATTTGGGCTACAGGAGAATTTTCATTGGTGTTTGCGATTCTCTCCCCTACTCATTCGTTGCCCAGGGAAGAAAAATAGCAATTGTTTGTATGCTGAAGTTTTGTGCTTCAGTTTATTTTGGCCTGGCATGTGAAGTTTGAAGATTTTGAGGTTCCAAAATATTTTTTTTTCTGATTCAGTCAACATTGGAAGGTTGGGCTAGTTTTTGGGATCTTGTAGGAATTTCAGGATTTCTCTAAGTTTTCTTTTTTTTTTTTTTTTTTTCACTGCAATCTCTGCCTCCCGAGTTCAAGTGATTCTCCTGCCTTAGCCTCCTGAGTAACTGGGAGTACAGGTGCACACCACCATGCCCAACTAATTTTTGTATTTTTAGTAGATGGTCTCCGTCTGTTGACCTCGTGATTCACTCTCCTAGGCCTCCCCAGGCCACTCTCTGATGTTTCTTTACCTGCATAGAGGCCTGATGGGGATTGGGAGAGAGCTCTCAAATTCCTGGACGAAGAGTTTTGTGTGTTTATTGACATTCTCCTTGGCATTCCTGTTATTCGGGTGTTTATGACCCTGGGCACCCAAGGAAATTTGCTTGCCACAGTTGTACTTGTTAGAGTAAGGTGAAAGTACTTTTAAATCCTGTGTTATTTATGCCCTGACAGAATTATAAAGTCTGTCTGTCTCAAAGTTCTGTTGGTTCTTACTAGTTGACTTCAGGAATTTGGGGTCCACTGTTAAGCCTCTTTAGATTCTCGAATTGACTGTGGTGTGAACTTCAACATCAAGGTTGCTCTTTCTGTTTTATCATTGAGCTTCAAGCCAGATTATGAATAAGTTATTTCTCTTTTTCTTCTAAGGTATTTCATTAAAAATAGTGATATGAGTAGGAATTACTTTGTGGTGCTCTTATACCTGTGGAAAAGGATTTGTGAGACTTTGGGAGGCTGAGGCGGAATAATCACTTGAGGCTAGAAGTTCGAGACCAGCCTGGGCAACATAGAACGAGTTTCTTCAACAACAAAATGAGCTGGGCCTGGTGGTGTGCAACTGTGGTCCTAGCTACTTGGGAGGTTGAGGATAGCTTAGGCTGAGGAGTTGGAGGCTGCAGTGCCCACTGATTGATTGTGCAACTGCACTCCAGCCTGGGTGATAGAGGGAGACCCTGACTCTTAAAAAAAAAAAAATGAGGCCGAGTTCGATGGTTCATGCCTGTAATCCCAGCACTTTGGGAGGCCAAGGCAAACAAATCACCTGAGGTCAGGGGTTCGAGACCAGTCTGGCCAACATGGTGAAATCCCTGTTTCTACTAAAAATACAAAAATTAGCTGGGCATGGTGGCATATGCCTGTAATCCCAGCTACTCGGGAGGCAAAGGAGGTTGCAGTGAGGTGAGATCACGCCACCGCACTCCAGCCTGGGTGACAGTGAGACAGACTCTGTCTCAAAACAAAAAAACAGTCTTCTTCATGTTTAAAAAAAGTTGCTGTAACACTGTGTGCTGGAGAATTTGAGAGAGTTTACACTGAACTCAGAGAAACTTGACTAGGAGGGAACGTAGGACAGTTGATTAGAACACCTGAACACTTCTCTTTGGGCAGGTGGATTTGGAGTGCTTGCAGTGGCAATTGTATGCATTTCCTTGGAAACACTTTCAGATTGCTCCTGAACCCGCTTAGATTGGTGACTACAGTGTGACTGGGAATCCTTTTAAAAACTGTTTTTGTAGAGGAAAGAAGATTATTCTTAAGAATTTCAGTATTGTTTGTATACCCCAGGAAATTGATTTTGCAGATGTTAATTATGCTGTTGAAAAAGATACTGTTTCTTTCACACATTTTATAGTATTGTCTTTTCTAGATGTAAGAAGTAGACCTTACGTGGTTGGGTGGATATAAAGCCTCCAACTTGTTATGAACAGTTTGTTTGGGAGAAATGGCCAATGGGATTTCCCTTAAATTGAGGACCCTGAATGGATTCTCCCTGGCTTTGAGAAACTCTTTGTTGCATGCTTTATCTTTTACTTTGATTCATGACTGACCAATCTTACATCAAACATTTTTTTCCCCTTTGAAGTAAGAGATTCTTTTTTAAAAATGTAAGCTAGAAAGACAAAGACTAGGAATAGAACACTGCTGACTTGTTCTTACACCAAAAGCTGGAGGCATAAACAGTTTTAATAAAAGTGAATTCTTTGTATCTTTTGATGTAACTTCAGAGATTTTGTTTCCTCTGTCTTAAATTCTCAGGCTCTTTCTGATTGCTGTTTAAATAATTGGTAGTTACTATTTCAGAGTCATGCTTCTTAAAAAATTCTACCAAAATTCACTAGCTCAGCTTCCATTTAATTAGTATCAAAGAAATGGTATCTGTGGTACTGAACATTAGTAGTTTGTTCCAGGGTTTATTATAGGTTTGTTCAAGTCAGTACTTCTATCTTGGCGCTTAGGTTCTTGGAATACAAAGGTAGATAAGGTTTGCCCCTCAGGGCTTATGGTCTGGGGTTGCTGAAGGTCCAGACATAGGAACAGAATTTTACTCCAGGCATGATAAGTGTTATCACAGTTGTATAAATCATAAACAGATATCCCAGTTCCTGCCTCTTGTCCAGTCATAATTATGAATAGTTTCTCCTTTCACTCTCAACTGTCCTGGTTTGGGAGATAATTATATGTGTTATAAAACAATGGGGATATTGAAAAGAGACATTTACCTGTGGCAGAGATCAGGGAAGCCTTTTTGGAGGAAGGTGCTTTCTGAGCTGAATCTTGATGGGTAAGTAGTGATTCCCATCACAGAGGGCGTAAGCAGGAGCTGGTGACAACAAATAGGAGAGAGAGAGAGTGGGGTAGACAGAGTATGTATTTGCAAAGTGTGGGAATTAGGTATATCTATGAGTTATAGGAACATAAAATTTGTGGAGTGTCAGTGTGGATGGGTAGAGAGACGGGCAGAGACCAGACCGTGAGGGCTCCATATGCCAGGCCAGTGAGCACCTACTCTGTGCCAGGCACTGTAGGCATTACTTACATTGTCTTTCATCTGTTCAACTCTGAGAGGAAGACATCAATATCCTTCAAGAGAACCTAGGTTCAGGTTGGGTTGTAATTTGCCCCAGTTTAGAATGTAAAAGTTTGAATGCAACTCTAGATCTGTTCTTTAGCCGTGGGCCAAGTGGACTTGGGAAGCTTCAGCTTTTTCAGTATGTGATTAGGGAGCTGTTGAGGATTTTATTTGCTCTCTATTTTATTATTTTTTGAGACAGGGTCTCTGTCACCCTGGCTGAACTGCAGTGACGCCATCATATCTCACTGTAGCTTCCATTTCCCAGGCTTAGATGATTCTCTCACCTCAGCCTCCTGAGTAACTGGGATTACAGGCTTCTGCCCTATGCCCAGCTAGTGTTTTGTATTTTTTGTCGAGACAGGTTTTCACCATGTTGCCCAGGCTGGTTTTGAACTCCTAGGCTCAAGCAGTCTGTCCACCTTGACCTCCTAAACTGCTGGGATTACAGGTGTGAGTCACTTCACTCAGCCAGTATTTTTTGTATTTTTTATTTTTTAAAAGACATGAGTATTCATGGTGTTATCCAGGTTGGAGTGCAGTGACTAAACACAGGCAGGATCATGGTGTACTACAGCCTGGAGCTTCTGAGCTCAGGCGACCCTTATGCCTCAGTCTCAGCTGAGACTATAGGTGTGCACCACTGTGCCTGGCCTGTTGAAGGATTTTAAAGCTGGAAGTCATGAGGGCAGATTTGCTTTGCTGGGTTGACCTCAGGCTATAACATGTAAGTTCTACCAGAGCAGAGATTTGGTCTTGTTTAACTATGAATCCCTAGAATTGTGTCTGGCACCAAGTAGGTGTTACATGTGTCTGTTGAATGAAGGCTGACAATAGAGTCAGAATGGATTTGAGGAAAGCAGGACTGGATGGAGGGATATTAAGAGGCTGTTGTGTTGGGCCAGGTAAGAGACTGGTTTTGTGATTTGGGGGACAGATGAGAGAGAAGGCTGACACCTGTGTTTCTAAATTAGGTGATTATACAGGCTGTCAAGGTAGAGAATACAGGAAGAAGAGCAGGTCTGGAGAAGAGGTGAGTTAGAGTCGCCAATTAGATGAATTAAGAGTAGACCTGGATTAGAGTAGATAATGAAGGTACAATCAGTATACAACCGAATATTTAAATCTGAAATTTGGGGGAGAAGTCAGGGCTAGAGGTAGAGGTTAGGTAGTTATCAGAAGTTAGATAGTAGCTGAAATGTGGCGAGATGATGGTGTTACCTACAGAGAATGGAAAAACTGCAAAGAGAGGCAAAGAATAGGGCCGTGGGAAATAGGGGTTTCATTTTAGTACCTTCTCCAAGCCTTGCCTTTAGTGCTGAGGGCTTATGTTCTTCCATAGAGAGTACCTTCCACAGCAGTCCTGTCAGACGAGAGTGGGCGTGTTCAGGGTGGTGTGGCTGTGGACAGCAGCAGCCCTGTCAGACTTACTGCTTTATGTTTTGCTACCAACGGCAGTAGTTGGTTATGGTAGTTAAATGGACTGTAAGAGGTTAACTTGATTTGGAGTAACCTCAGTAGCTGTACAGGTAGACAAAGTACAAAGATATTGACAACGTGTTTCCTCTTTTAGAAGAAGAACTTTTCTAAATTTCTTTTTAGATGGAGTTTCACTCTTGTTGCTCAGTCTGGAGTGTAATGGGGCAATCTTGGCTCACCGTAACCTCTGCCTCCCCGGTTTAAGCAATTCTCTGACTTCAGCCTCCCGAGTAGCTGGGATTACAGGCATGCCCCACCATGCCTGGCTAATTTTGTATTTTTAGTAGAGATGTCTTTCTCCGTGTCTGTCAGGCTGGTCTTGAACTCCCGACCTCAGGTGATCCGCCTGCATCGTCCTCCCCAAGTGTTGGGATTACAGGTGTGAGCCACCACACCCAGCTCTACAACAACTCTTAAAGTAAGAGAGCTGCAGTTGCACACTTAAGAAAATACTGCCGTGACTTGGTTATAGGTAATGCTAACGTAAATGGGATATTGTTTCTCACTGCACCAGTCATGCAGAATTATAGCATCATGTTGCCAAATGGCAAAATGTTCTGTGGCAGTTAACACCACAAATTGACAACACAGTGGCAATAGGCATTGTTTAAAAATATGGGTACTTGGCCAGGCGTGGTGGCTCATGCCTGTATCCCAGCACTTCAGGAGGCTGAGGCGGGCGGATCACCTAAGGTCAGGAGTTCAAGACCAGCTTGGTTAACATGGTGAAGCCCCATCTCTACTAAAAATATAATAATTTGTGTGTGTGTGTGTTTGTGTGTGTGTGTGTGTGTGTACATGCACTAATCAAACTTACTTGGGAAAGAAAATTTGAATACATTTCTGTCTTACACATTTCTTGTGCAGCACTATATATTCTGTGGTTTAGCAGTATTAACAGCATCAAGTTAAACAGTAACCAGTGTTGCTAAGATCTCGTGTACTATGCCATGTATGCTGAGAAGAGATGCATCCTTAGAATTGAGAATGAGAACATTTCAGTTAATTGCAATAACTTAGCCCGTGATATATAGACCAATGGTTATAAATAGAAATTGCACACTAAAATTAGGACGTTTATATTTCTTCAGGTATTAGAAAACTACTCGGATGCTCCAATGACACCAAAACAGATTCTGCAGGTCATAGAGGCAGAAGGACTAAAGGAAATGAGGTTTGTATTGTTCTTGTTGCTTAACATGAGGGTTTCATAGGACATGTGTCTTTCTGTAGTTGTGTAGTGATATGAGTAAGTCCACCTGTGTATATATTTGTGCTTCTGTGTCTGGCAGTGAGGTAGGACTATCCATTTCCCAAATTGTGTGTTGTCTGCGTGGAAGGTGGGAGTGGGTGGACACCCATTGGTTTTCATTTGGAGGTGCAGTGGCTTTCCCCATTTCCTTGCTCTTCCTTAAGTCTTGGCATAGAGATTGTTTTTTGTGTAAGGAGTCCAGCAGGGCACGTTTTGTCTTGTACCGTTTTGGAAGTTTCAGACCTGATAGCCTCTATTGTACCTAATACTACCCTTTTCTCTATGCCATATCACTGAAGTTCTTTCTTTTAGTATAAAAGAATGGTGGTCTCATCAACATAAACCCACTGACTTTTTCCCCCCTACTAATTCCAGTCACATATGATACGAATTTGCTACATTTTGAGGTTACCTTTATTTTCTAAATTTATGGTATAGTTTTCCTGGAGAAGTAACAAGTTAGAAACATAGAATTGCCAGCCTTAAGGCCAGTGACTGTCTTGACTGTCTTTAATCTTTATTTTTCCTTCAAACTTCAAAAAAAAAAAGGTCAGCCATGGTGGCTCACGCCTGTACTCCCAGCACTTTGGGAGGCTGAGGCAGGCAGATCACTTGAGGTCAGGAGTTCAAGACCAGCCTGGCTAACATGGCAAAACCCAGTCTCTACTAAAAATACAAAGATTTACCAGTGTGATGATGCACGCTTGTAGCCTGTAGTCCCAGCTCAGGAGGCTGAGGCAGGAGAATTGTTCAAATCTGGGAGATGGAGTACAGTGAGCTGAGATTGCACCACTGCACTCCAGCCTGGGCGACAGAATGAGACTCCGTCTCAAAACTAAACAAAACAACAAAAAATACTTAAATGTGGAAAGAGGAGAGCACTACACAGTTGCTTCCTGGGACTTGGAACAAACTTCATGTTTTTGCTGGTCAAATTTTAGCTGCTTTAATTGACCTTTTAGTGTCAAAAGGCCCTCACTTTCCAGTCAATAGTACAAACATTCTCAAGTCGATGTTTTGTGGGGAGGGAAGATTGGGATTGTCCACCTCAAATTTCTTTCACTTGCATTTATGCCCTGTGTAGTGTTATAATTGTGCTTTATTTTTGTTTTTATGGGCTATTTCCCATCATGCTGCTGTCTTCACTGCTGTTGGACCACTTTGCCTATAGAAGGTAAATGCGTCCCTTTGGGACATACGGAATTGAGAACCTTAACTTATTTCTGCTTCTTGTTCTTAGAGGAATTATGAAGCAGTTATGGTGGCTCATGATGAGTGAGCAGCTCTGTAATTTGTAGACGGAGGGATAATATGTAGGAGTCACGAAAGAGCTGTGCCAGCATGCTGTCCCCCCTTGTAGCAGAGAAGCTAGCACACCCACTTGATACTCCAGATTTTGCACAGGGTACTTTTAGAGATTGGTTCTTGGTGAAAAATTTTTTAGCATCCAGTGTGTTCCAAGGCAAAATAAGTAATAGTTTTTTAATGGCTTTTTTAGACTTAGAATTTATTTTTAACACTGCATAAATTAGGGCCTCTAGTTCTGAAAAATGCGAAGAGGCTTACTTAAACTATATTTTTGAACATGCTGGGGAAAGGGAAGAGAAGGTGCATAGGCGAATCCTAGCTCTAATATGCTAGTGCCAAACTCAGTTAATAATAATGGGTATTGGTTGATATTTCTGGTAGCTTTTCTATTTTAAGATTCAGTAAGTAGCATTCTTCTCACTGAATTGTCACTGTTTTGGAACCTGCTGTTGTGGCAGGGACCATGAAGCAACTTCATATGCCATCGTTTCACTTAATGTTGAAGCATGGGTACTAAATCCACTAGACTTACTTTTTGTATTCTGGTTTAAATAATTGTTCCTGGGTAGATACAGACTAAAACTTATTCTCCCCACTCCCAACAGAGCAAAAAACAAATGAAATACAGTTTTTCTGTGTGTACTTACTAGAAAATGTTTAACTGGGAAAAAAAGTTCTGCTTGTTTTATTGGCACAGCACCATTGATTCTGTGATTCTTTGTCATAATATTCTGTGGCAGTGTCTGAGTATGATATGTAGGTTGACATATAGAGGCTGGGAAACTTTTAGTAGTAAAATTTTACTAACATTTAATTTTTAGAATTTAAAACAACTTTAAAAATCATTGTGTGGTTTTTCTAAATTTCTTGGAAATTTGATTTATATTGTCAAAAAGCACTGAAGAAGTGTTAGGTATGGATTTCAGGTATCACATAATATTTATCCCAGAGTTCTCTGAGTATAATTTATGTGAATTTCATTTGTTTGTTCTTTTACTATTTTCATAGTGAAATTGTCACAAGATTTTTTTCTTCTGTATTTCTTGCTTAGCTTCTTCTCATTTCAGAATTAATTGGAGGGATTAGGTCTTTAGGTAAGCAGGCAGATGGCTTGTATGACCCTCATCCATTCTTTTGTGTTTTTACAGTGGGACGTCCCCTCTTGCATGCCTCAATGCTATGCTACATTCCAATTCAAGAGGAGGAGAGGGGTTGTTTTATAAACTGCCTGGCCGAATCAGCCTTTTCACACTCAAGGTAATTAATATAAACTCTGTTTTGGTGTAGTGGTTTTTGGACTTTTAATGTGCATAAGAATTACCTGGTAGTTCTGTAATAGGGGCCGCGAATTTGCATTTCTCATATGTAGTCAGATGACACTGATGCTGTTGGTTCTAAATGGCACTTTGAGATGTTCTAATATGAATAGGATCTTCAAAATTATTTAGTCATAGTGGCTCTTGTCTCTGTTCATCTTTGCTTGTCTGTATCTCTGTAGATTGTACAAAATTGAAGGATAAGTATGTGTGGGGATAATTGCAGATGTTCTGTTTTTTTTCCTCCCGAGACGGCATCTCATTCTGTCGCCCAGGCTAGAGTGCAGTGGTGGGATCTCAGCTCACTGTACCCTTCACCTCCCAGGTTCAAGCAATTCTGCCTCAGCCTCCTGAGTAGCTAGGATTACAGATGCACGCCCAGCTAATTTTTGTATTTTTAGTAGAGATGGGGTTTCACTGTGTTGGCCAGCTGGTCTTGAACTCCCGACCCCATGATCTTGCCCACCTTGGCCTCCCAAAGTGCTGGGATTACAGGTGTGAGCCACTGCACCCAGCCACAGATCTGCCTTAATTAGGATTTTGTGGTAGTAATGATGTGAAGGATAAATTACTGGGCGGCTAAAGTAAGACCTACTATATGGAAAATAACTGAAATGTGAACATATTAGTGGAAATTCAAAAACTCATTAACATTTAGGAAGTGACAGTAATTACAAAGGAAGAGGAGTTAGGTAGAGTTCATAATAAAGCTCAAATAGGGCTAAATGAACAAGTAATTATTTTTCCACCATTTGTGATATATATGGCAATCATTTAGACCAGAGCTCTGTTTCTGTACAGGGCCAGAAAATAAATGTTTTTGGTTTTGTGGACCATACTGCTTTTGTCTTAACCACTCAGGTCTGCCCTTTTAGTAGGAAAGCAGCCATACCCAAATTAATGGGCATGGGTATGTTCCAATAAAAAATAATTTATTTTATTTACAAATGTTTGTTTTACTTAAGAAAACAGGCTGCAGGCCATATATGATTTGGGGCTGTACTTTGCTGACCCCTGATTTAGACATAAGATGACTTGTTGACATTGGAGAAACTGAAAATTTGATGCTGACCCTTTCATTCTTAGTGTGTTTATAAATTGTAGCAGTCAATATACACTTTACTTTTTTTTTTTTCTTTTTTTTTTTTTTTTTGAGACGGAGTTTCGCTCTTGTTACCCAGGCTGTAGTGCAATGGCGCGATCTTGGCTCACCGCAACCTCCGCCTCCTGGGTTCAGGCAATTCTCCTGCCTCAGCCTCCTGAGTAGCTGGGATTACAGGCACGTGCCACCATGCCCAGCTAATTTTTTGTATTTTTAGTAGAGACAGGGTTTCACCGTGTTGACCAGGATGGTCTTGATCTTTTGACCTCGTGATCCACCCGCCTCGGCCTCCCAAAGTGCTGGGATTACAGGCTTGAGCCACCGCGCCCGGCCCCCACACTTTACTTTAAGTTTATTTTCCTGATGGATTGTATTTAAAATAAATATCTGAACAAATACCAGCTATATAATGTGAAGCCATAAAGCTTGGCCTTTATATATAAATAAAGTTTATCTTGTGGTCAGATATCTGTGCCGTTTTCTTTTTTTTTTAATGTCAAAGTAGATTTTTATTACAGAATAATTTTTTCTATTAATTCAATGCTTTAAATAAAACAACATAATACCATAAACTGACAATGACCTGGTAGCATGTAAATACTTAAGGCCAGAGAGGCATGTTTATTCTTGATAAATATAATAAAGGGCAATTTAAACTTCGGCATTGGTTTACATGAGTCAATTCAAGGTCAGTGACTGGAGAACTATATTAAGAGAAACCAGAGGTCAAAACACTCTTCAGGAAGGAGCCCTCTAACAACGTACATTTGAAGATCGGGGGCTAAAAATCCACTCTGAATGAACGCCATTAAGCAAAGGATGTACAACATCCATCAACGTCTGTTTCAAAAACAGCATGTTTCTAAAATGATACATCTCTTTACAAAGTAAACATTACAGTATTAGTAACTACAGAGACACCACTGGGATGAGCTCCAGATCCCCAGATCCGCCGTTGACTTCCATGAAGCACCCGTGGGCCATGGCTTAAGGCATCCATCTTAATCCTGGGGCTTTAAGAACATCTTCTTTGCTTTAATCGGTTGTATGTCTCCATTTTCATCTTCATAATTGGCATGGTCTCTCTTTCTGGCAAACTTTTTCCCAATTGTCCCCACCAAGGTCTTATATCTTCTAGCCATCTCTTCATCTGACACATCGAGCTCCACTGTTTCATCTTCAACTTCTTCTGCTTTGTGCTTAGCATTCATATGAAGCATCAGTTTCTCAACCTCAGGATTAAATCCTCTGAATGACATTCTTCCATAGAGAAGATCTTCACATAATAAGAAACTCTGCTCTTCTATTATGAAACTCTCTTTCTCTTTAAGCTCTGGCAAATCCAAGTACCAGTGCTCTTCACTAATGATTTTCTTTTCTTCCTCTTCAGTTGTTTCTTGGTTTCTGAGTCCAGTCCCCTTTGCATAAACTTCATGTGTAGCAGATTCTTGGACAACTTTGTCTCGCGCTCGGCCGCCATGGTTGCTCCCGCCCAGCCATCTGTGCCGTTTTCTATGTTGTTTATATATCTGACAGCTTGGTCTTCTTTTTCCTTTCAGTTTTGCCTGCTTTTCTTGTAATCGAACCTTGGGAGAGACAGAGCCACTGAGCTCAAAACCTAGCTTTGTGGTCAGGTGCGGTGGCTTACGCCTGTAATAACAGCAGTTTGGGAGGCTAAGGCGAAAGGATTGCTTAAACTCAGGAGTGTGAGACCTTGTATCTATTTGAAAAAAAAAAAGGCTTGCATGATGGTGTGTGCTTTTGTAGTTTTAGCTACTGAGGAGGCTGAGCAGGAGGGTAGCTTGAGCTACGAGGGTAGCTTGAGATGGTGGCTGCTGTGAGCTGGGATCCACACCACTGCTCTCCTGCCTGGGCCTTATAGCAAGACCCTGTCTCAAAATAAAAACCTAGCTTTGTAACCTGGGATGGATTTAACCTCTTGGTGGAAATGTGCATCCCTGGCACAGTCAGTCCTTAATAAATGATAGCCTTTATGATGTTCTGAGGTTCATCATCCTTAATTGCCTGTTAACGGCACTTTTCTGTTAATATTATTATATATTTTTTGAGATAGGATCTTGTTTTGTCACCGGGTTGGAGTGCAATGGTAGTATGTGCCTGTAGTCCTAGCACCATTACGGGTCACTGCAGCCTTGACCTCCGAGCCTCAAGTGATCCTTCCACCTCAACTTTCTGAGTAGCTGGGACTACAGGCACATCCCACCATGCCTGGCTAATTTTTTTGTGGAGAAGTTTTGCCATGTTGCCCAGGCTGGTCTCGAACTCCTGGGGTCAAGTGATTTACTTGCCTTGGCCTCCCAAAGTGCCAGGATTACAGACATGAGCCACTGCACCTGGCTAATTATTTTTTAATTAATATTTTCATTTTTAGGAACAGGGTCTCTTGTCCACAGCTGGAGTGCAGTGGTATAATCGTAGCTTGCTGTAGCTTTGAACTCCTGGGCTCAAGCATTAGTCCCATCTCAGCCTCCCCAGTAGCGTACACCACCACCCTGGCTAATTTTTAAATTTTCTTGTAGAGATGAAGTCTTGCTATGTTGATTAAACTGATCTCAAACTCCTGGCCTCAAGTGATCTTCCTACCACAGCTTCACAAAGCACTGGTATTACAGGTGTGAGCAACCATACCTGGCCCTCTATTATATAGTGTATTGTTACATATACTGTAATTATATATAGTTATAATTAATACATATTGTATGTTTATTACAAATATGCCTGTTAGTGGTATATTCTATTTTTAAAATGAAGGATAATTACTTTTTTCTGTGAGTACCTTAAGGGTAGGAACTGAGTTTTATTTCTGTTTGTAATTTGGCTCTGGGCAGAATTCTTGGCATAGTACATGCTTAATGTGTGAACTGAATTATATTTCTTCATCTTAATTTTACAGGTGTGAGCCACTGCACCAGGCCCCTTAATTTTAATTTTAATATATCTTTGAATAAACACCATTGTATGAACCTGCTGTAAGCCTGGGAGTGGTCTGTTAGTCTGCAGCTTGTCTGGGATGTGCTAATTGAAGATTTGCTCAATACCTCATCTCATCTGCCTTTGGCTTTCAGTTGTTTATCCTTGATAGTATCTGGTTCATTGGCCTTTTACATCCATAAGCATCACTTCTCTGATATACAGTGTGCTCTTTAATGGATTAATGGTTTGCTTGGTTGGTTCCTCTAGTTAGACTGTAAACTCCTTAAGGACAGAGTCTATATTTTATTCTTTATCCACAGTACTAGGTACGTAGTTGCTTTCAATAAATATATATTTAATGAATGAACTTAGTGAATAATGGCTACATTTTGGTACTTAATTATTTTCTGAGACAGAGTCTTGCTCTGTCACCCAGGCTGGAGTGCAGTGGTGCAATCTTGGCTCACTGCAGTCTCCACCTCCTGGGTTCAGGTGATTCTCCTGCCTCAGCCTTCTGAGTAGCTGGGACTACAGGTGTATACCAGCATGGCCAGCTAATTTTTTAATTTTTAGTAGAGATGGGGTTTCACCATGTTGCCTAGGCTGGTCTTGGATTCCTAACCTTGTGATCTGCCTGCCTGGGCCTCCCTAAGTGCTGGGATTACAGGCGTGAGCCACCGCACCTGGCCTTCATTATTCTTTTGACATTTGATGAGAAATACTACCAATTTTTTTCTGGTAGAGACAGTCTTGCTATGTTGCCAAGGCTGGTCTTGAATTCTTGGACTCAAGAGATCTGCCCACCTCAGCCTCCCAAAGTGTTGGGATTACAGGCATGAGCCACTATACCCGGCCACCTCTAAATAATTTAGATGGTATGTCTTAAGAACAAAGACATGGCTTTGAGCGGTGGCTCACGCCTGCAATCCCAGCACTTTGGGAGGCCAAGGCTGCGGATCACCTGAGGTCGGGAGTTAGAGGAGAAACTTTTGTCTCTACTAAAAATACAAAAAATGAGCGGGGGCGTGGTGGTGTGCGCCTGTAATCCCTGCTACTTGGGAGGCTGGGGGAGGAAAATCACTTGATCCCAGGAGGCAGAGGCTGCAGTCAGCTGAGATGGGGTCACTGTGCTTCAGCCTGGGCAACAGAGCAAGACTCAGCCTCAAAAGAAAAAAAGAACAAAGACATTTTCCTACATAACCGCAATGCCATAATCACACTCAAGAAACTTAACATTGATACAAATGTGTATAATATATAGTCCATATTCAAATTTTTCTCTAGTTTCAAAAGTAATCTTTGTGGATTAAAATCCTGCATCTAATCGTGATAGAAAATTAGGTCAATTTTGTTTTTTTTTAGAGACAGGGTGTGGCTCCATTGCCCAGGCTAGAGTGCAGTGGCTTGATCACAGTTTACCGCAGCCTCCGCCTCCTGGGCTCAAGTATTCTTGTTCCTCAGCCTCCTGAGTAGCTGGAATTAGATGCGCTTGACACCACGCCCAGCTAATTTTTATATTTTTAGTAGAGATTGGGTTTTTTCCTGTTGCCCAGGCTGGTGTCGAACTCCTGGACTCAAAGCAGTCCTTGCACCTTCGCCTCCTCAAGTGCTGGGATTATAGGTGTGAGCCACAATGCTTAGAAGTTAAGTACATTTTTAAAGGACTAATAAAAATGTAGAAATCTTGGTTATTTCCAGATTCCTGTGTTTTACTGTCTAGTCATGTCTACTGTTCCAGGTTGTCCAAAGGATTCAGCAGCAAAGGCTGATAGTGTGGTGGGAAGTTTTGCATAGTGGTTGACCAAGGGCTAGTGTGGTGAGTGTCTTGCCTGTGATAATGGACAGGAAGACACCAGTTATTTAACTCACGTTTCTGTTTTCCTTATAAAGGTAGTAGTGACACCTTTGAAATCTTTTGGCATTTTCTTTGCCTGTTTTCCCTTATGTGTTAAGGAAAAGCTTGTGTGCATAATGGCTTGTTAATTTTTCCTTTTCCCTACTTGGAAATCTTATCTGGTGGGACATTGGGATCAGAATTTACATGTATGTATTTATTATTTTTTGGTGATACTAAGTTTCGCTCTTGTTACGTAGGCTGGAGTGCAATGGTGCAGGCTCAGCCCACTGCAACCCATACCTGCTGAATTCAAGTGATTCTCCTGCCTCAGCCTCCTGAGTAGGTGGGATTACAGGTGCATGTCACCATGCCCGGCTAAGTTTTTATATTTTTAGTAGAGACAGGGTTTCGCCATGTTCGCCAGGTTGGTCTCGAACTCCTGACTTCAGGTGATCCACCCATCTTGGCCTCCCAGAGTGTTGGGATTACAGCTGTGAGACACGTGCCTGGTTAGAATTGTATTTTCTATGTGCTTTTACTATTTATATGAAAATAATTCCAATTTTTAATTTTTCAGTTCTGGAAACATTTGTATGGACTTATCTATGATTACAAAAGGTTTACTGGATTGCTGGAGCTTTTTGAGGCATGACACAGGGTTTCTTCTCTTACAAAAGTTTTTCTGGGTAATGTGACGGTACAGGTTGAATATCCTTTATCTGAAATGCTTGGGACTTGAAGTGTTTTAGATTTGGGAATTTTTTGTATCTGCCACATACATAATAAGATATCTTGAGGATGGGGCCCAAGTCTAAACACAGAATTCATTTATGTTTCATATTTACCTTATATGCATGAATCAAAGTTTTTTGTTTTTTTGAGATGGACTCTCAGTCTGTCATCCAGACTGGAGTGCAATGGCGCAATCTTGGCTCACTGCAATCTCTGCCTCCCAGGTCCAAGCAATTCTTTTACCTCAGACTCCCAAGTAGATGAGCTGCCCTGCTAATTTTTGTATTTTTAGTAGAGATGGAGTTTTACCATGTTGGCCAGGCTGGTCTCAAACTCCTGACCTCAAATGATCTGCCCGCCTCAGCCTCCCAAAATGCTGGGATTACAGGCGTGAGCCATGGCTCCTGACCTCAAAACAAAGTTTTGACTGTGTGTGTGTGTGTGTGTGTGTGTGTGTGTGTGTGTGTGTGTGTGTGTGTTTTGAAGACAATCTCATTCTGTCTCCCAGGCTGGAGTGCAGTGGGGTAATTTCAGCTCAGTGCAACCTTAGCCGCCTGGGCTCAAATGATTCTCCTACTATAGCCTCCCAAGTAGTTGGGACTACAGGTGCAAGGCACCATGTCTTAGTAATTTATGTGGTATTTTTTATAGAAATGGGGTTTTGCCATGTTGCTCAGCATGGTCTTGACCTCTGGGGCTCAAGCCATCTACCCAGCTTGACTTCCCAAAGTGCTAGGATTACAGGCATGAGCCACCGTACCTGGGCTTTGTGTTTATTTTTATTTATTTATTGCATTTTAGGTTTTCGGATACATATTAAGAACATACAAGATTGTTGCATAGGTACACACATGGCAGTGTGATTTGCTGCCTTCCTCCCCATCACCTATGTCTGGCATTTCTCCCCATGCTATCTCTCCCCAACTCCCTACCCCATGCTGTCCCTCCCCTATTTCCCCCGTGACCGACCCCGGTGTGTGATGCTCCCCTTCCTGTGTCCATGTGTTCTCATTGTTCAATACCCATCTATGAGTGAGAACATGTGGTGTTTGATTTTCTGTTCTTGTGTTTTGATGGCAGCCCATCACATATGGTCAGGTGTGGAAATTTCCATTTTTGGCATTAGGTTGGCACTCCCAAGGTTTCAGATTTTGGAGCTTCTTGGATTTTTGGATTAGGGATGCTCAGCCTGTACACTTGATATTTTATACATAGATGCTTACATCAGTACTTGGAGCTAATCCTCAGTGATGGGTTAGGTGCAATTTATTTCTACTTTGGGTTCTTGATTTGAATTTTGTCTTTCCTGAAGTCATCTGTCAGTGTGTTGATTGTTGCCCAGTTAGAGATGGGTTTTGTATTGTTTTTTACACTTGGGATTTCCTTTGTGATAAGATCACTATGAACTCCTTTATAGTGTTATGCATTCTTAGGACTTTCATGACGAAATACCATGGTTTTGTGATATGGTTGTTGTGTCTTTGCTGAGTTTAAATAGGATCCCGGCCTGGCATGGTGGCTCATGCTTACCCTGTCTCAAAAAAAAAAAAAAAAAAAAAAAAAACTCAACTAAATATAGTTAAATAGGCCAGGTTCGGTAGCTCACGCCTGTAATTCCAGTATTTTGGGAGGCCGACGAGGTGGGCAGATCACCTGAGGTCAGGAGTTTGAGACCAACCTGGCTAAGATGGTAACTAAAATATAAAAACTACCTGGGCTTGGTGGTACGTGCCTGTAATCCCAGCTTCTCCGGAGGCTGAGGCAGGAAAATCACTTGAATGCAAGAGGTGGCGGCTGCATTGAGCCAAGATTGCACCACTGCACTCCACCCTCAGCAACAGAGTGAGAGTCAGTCTCTCTCTCTCTCTCTGTCTCTCTCATACACATGTGTGTGCGTGCGCGCACGCGCGCACACACACACACACAGCACTCACTGTCAGGCATATCTTTTTTTTTTTTTTTTTGAGATGGAGTCTTCCTCTGTTGCCTAGGCTAGAGAGCAGTGGTGCAATAATTTTGGCTCACTGCAACCTCTGCCTTCTGGGTTCAAGTGATTCTCCTGCCTCAGCCTCCCAAGTAGCTGGGATTATAGGCTCATGCCACCATGCCCAGTTAATTAAATTATTTGTTTTTTTTAGTAGAGATGGGGTTTTGCTATGATGGTCAGGCTGGTCTTGAATGGTCCTGACCTCATGTGGTGCCTGCCTTGGCCTCCCAAAGTGTCGGGATTACAGATGTGAGCCACCTTGCCTGGTTAACATTATTTACTTTTGCTGTAATGTAAGATGTCACTTATGGCTGTTTGTACTTTATTGTACTTCATGTGGTGATACAGGGTTCAGTATCGGGGTCTTTTTTCAGTTAGCAAGTTCAGTTGAACCCTTTTCCTGTTTAGACTATTTTTTAAAAGTATAAAAAAACTTAATAAAAGAAATACATGTCTGGGCTTGGTAGCTCGTGCCTGTAATCCCAGCACTTTAGGAGCCTAAGGTGGGCAAATCGCCTGAGGTGGCAAATCACCTGAGGTGAGGAGTTCGAGACCAGCCTGGCCAACATTGTGAAACAGTGTCTCTACTAAAAATACGAAAAAAATTAGCTGGGTGTGATGACATGCCCCTATAATCCCAGCTACCCAGGAGGCTGAGGCAGGAGAATCCCTTGAACTTGGGAGATGGAGGTTGCAATGAGCCGAGATTGCGCCACTGCACTCCAGCCTGGGCGACAAGAGTGAGACTGTCTCAAAAGAAAGAAAGAAAACTAAAGAAATAGATGACTACATTTAAAGTATCTTCCGTTTATATCTGTAGTTTGCAAAAAAGGAAAAAGCAGTGGAAGAAGAGAGTGAGAGAATTACTGCATTTTTACAATGTTATTTAAATAATTACAATTAAAATTTTTGTGTATAATTCCACACTTAATAGCAGATTGCAGATGAGTTGTCACTAGGTGTGGTGTCTTACCTTATAATCCCAGCACTTTGGGAGGCCAAGGTAGGAGAATCACTTGAGCCCAGAATTCAAGACCAGTTTAGGCAACATAGTGAGACTTTGTCTCTACAGAAAACAAACAAATTTAGCCGAGTGTGGTAGCCCACAGCTGTAGTTGCAGGTACTGGGGAAGCTGAGATGAGAGGATTGCTTGAGCCCAGGAGGTTGGGGCTGCAGTTGAGATCAAGCCACTGCACTCTATTCTGGGTGACTGACTAAGACCCTGTTTCAACAAAGAAACAAAAAATCCAAAATGATTTATTTACCATTAAATACCAAGAAAAGAATTACTGCAGCAAGCCTAGATTTGGATACAATAAAATCATGGAGCTTATAATTTGAAAGACATTTTTGACTTTTCATAGGTGCCTAGCAAACAAAGTCATTTTCTTTTTAAATGCAAGTTGGATCAAGTCACTTTTCTGCTTAGCCCTTGCCTACTTCTCGAACGGTTTTCCTAGCACTTTTTAATTGGTCATTCATTGTGTTTCAGCCATCCTGGCCTCCAGCCTATTTCTCAAACACCCCAATTTTGGGTACACTTTAGGTCCCTTGCATGTGCTAGCTCGTCTACCTGGAGAATTCTGTGATACCTTCTTGCACATAATAGATACTAATAAATATTGGCTGAATGCAACCAAAAATGTTGACTTCGGTAATAGAAGTAGTAGAAGAGAACATTATGCAAGTCCTTTTCTGTTTGTTTTTGAGACAAGGTTTCCCTCTGTGACATAGGCTGAATTCAGTTGTGCCATCATAGCTTACTGCAGCCTTGACTTCTTGGGCCCAAATTATCCTCCTGCCTCAGCCTCCTGAGTACTGGGACCACAGGTGTGTGCCACCATGCCTGGCTAATTTTTTTATTTGTAGAGATGAGGTCTCACTGTGTTCCCCAGAATAGTCTCAAAATCCTGGGCCCAAGTCATCTGCTTGCCTCAGCCTCCCAAAGTGCTGGGATTATAGGTGTGAACCATTGCACTTGGCCTCTTATCAAAATCTTAAACCAGTTAATTCTCCTTGTATCTCACCTTGCTTTTATATTGTTTTTTATTATAGAATATGCTTTTGTTTTAGCTTATTTTTTCTTCTGCTCAGCAAGTTAGCTTTTTTTCTTGCTGTTTTTTTTTTTTTTTTTTTTTGAGATGGAGTTTTGCTCTTGTTGCCCAGGCTGGAGTGCAATGGTGTGATTTCAGCTCACCACAACCTCTGCTTCCCAGGTTCAAGTGATTCTCCTGTCTCAGTCTCCCGAATAGTTGGGATTACAGGCATGCGTCACCACGCCTGGCTAATTTATTATTATTTTTTAATAGAGGTGGGGTTTCTCCATGTTGGTCAGGCTGGTCTCCTGGTCTCCCAACTCTCACCCTTAGGTGATCCGCCTACCTTGGCCTCCCAAAGTGCTGGGATTACAGGCATGAGCCACCATGCCTGGCTTCTTGCCTTCTTTAGAGCAGTTCCACATAACTGGAAGAATCTGCTGACGTTAGAAATAAACCTTTCTTTCTCAGGCTCTGGCCATAATATTTTTTTTTTTTTTTTTTAATTGCTGAAGGAAGAAACTGAACAGTTTAAACATTTTATGTGTTTATTAGATATATTATTCCTTTTAGAGTTTTGAACTTTGATCATTTTGTTAGGAAAAAAGAGGCCAGCCACAGTGCCTCATGTCCATCATCCCAGCATTTTGGGAGGCTGAGTCAGGAGGAAATTACTTGAGCTCATGAGTTTAAGACCAGCCTGGGAAACACATGGAGACCTTGTCTCTGCAAAAAAGAAAAAAATTAGCCAGGCATGGTGGTGGATGCCTGTGGTCCCAGCTACTAGGAAGGCTGAGATGGGAGGATTGCTTGAGCCTGGGAAGTTGAGGCTGCAGCAAGCTGTGATTGTGCCAGTACACTCCAGCCTGGGCAACAGAGTAAGACCCTGTGTTTAAAAGAAAAAGAAAAAAAATTTTGCATTTATTTACAAATGAACAGTAGCAACATTTTAGATAGTAACTTATGTAGTCTGTGTGAATCGTATCAAATATGTGTGATTTTTAATGCTTAGAATCCTAGAATTTTAGTGAGGGAGGAGCTCTCAAGTTACCTAACTCATTGACATTTTACAGATAGAAAACTAAACTTCTAACAGATGAAATGATTTATACCATACATCTATATGATAATTGCATATGGCTGAGTTGGCATTAGAGGCCAGGACCCAATCTTTGATTGGATTTCTTTTCATTATGCCAATTTAGAATAAAGTTTTTCTCTTGGTTTTCTGACCTTTGGCCACTTCATCTTTTGAAGGATCTTGTAAGTTCCTTGGTATTTCTCTAAATGTCAGTTCTATTATCTTCAGTGAAAGTTCTTGTAAAGTGAAAGTAGCCTTTAATATCCCTAAACGTGAACCTGTTCCATATGGCTTGAGTTTTTGCACTCTCCATTATATTGGCATTTCTAGTTGTTGGCTTTCTTTTCTGTGCCAGATTGAGTGGTATATGTTGGTGCTAAGAGCACTGGAATAGGAATCAGGGACTTAGGTACAGCATAGCACCCTGTGTATTATTTGGATATCATCACCTATCCCTAATATTGAAGAGGTATGTTGGTTGTTTAAAAACTTCCAGTGTAAAACCCTAGTAGGCCATGAAAGGGAACCGCACAATATAAATTGATGACCCTGAAACTTGAAATAAGCATGAGGGCTCAGTTTCTCCATCTCTTGTGGGCTTTACCCTCACTGTCTGACATCCCTATCTAAGGCATCTTTCCTGCATCCCAAAGCTCTGTTGAAAATCTCTTGGGCTAAAAACCAGTACAGACCTTGTGGTACTCTGTTCTAGCCTTTTAAAATTGTTATGTGTGAAAAGTAAGTCAGCTGTGGATATTTTTCTTTCCTATTTTGTGACACATTTGCTATTTACTGAAGGCTGCCTGTTTTATTGCAAACCCTGTTCCACTGTGCATTGTAGGAGGTCTGTTCTCAAAGCCCAGTTAGTAGAGCAGTACCATTTACTTTGGTCAGTTGTAACAGCAATCTGTGTTTTTTTTTTTTTTTTTTTAAGACAGAGTCTTGCTGTGTCACCCAGGCAGAAGTGCAGTGGCGTGACGTTGGCCCACTGCAACCTCCGCCTCCTGGGTTCAAGTGATTCTCCTGCCTTAGCCTCCCGAGTTGCTGGGTTTCAGGCATGTGCCACTACACCTGGCTACTTTTCATATTTTAGGTAGAGATGGGGTTTCACCATATTGGCCAGGCTGTTCTTAAACTCCTGACCCCAAGTGATTCACCTGCCTCGGCCTCCCAACGTGTTAGGATTACAGGTATGGGCCACCGTGCCCAGCCAGCAATCTGGTTTTGAGGGAGGCTTTGACCCCTCATTTGGTAAAAGGTTCATTAGTTGACTAATTCCCAAAGGACATCTGGATTTATCTTCAAAAGAAGGAGTATTTCCTTGTCAGTATTCCTAGCCAGCTCTGGGAGAAGAGAGAACATAAAACCAGGTGAGAGTCTGGTTTTATGCCCAAGAGATGGACTGCCTTTTGGCCTTCTACCTCCTGAAGTTCAGAGCCCGGTGAGAATGAGATGATAAAGGTCAAGTAGCAGTGGTTTGAAAAGTGCCACCACTGGGATGATTGTGTGGTCGTCTGAGTGGGCAGGATGCTGACTTTACAGGTGCTAAAGGGATTTTTTTTTTTTTTTTTTTTTTTTTTTTGAGGCAGAGTTTTGCTCTTGTAGCCCAGGCTGGAGTGCAATGGTGCAATCTTGGCTCACCACAACCTCTGCCTCCCGGGTTCAGGCAATTCTCCTGTCTTAGCCTTCCAAGTAGCCGGGACTATAGGCATGCACCACCATGCCCAGCTGATTTTGTATTTTTAGTAGAGATGGGGTTTCTCCATCTTGGCCAGGCTGGTCTCGTACTCTCCCAACCTCAGGTAATCCACTTGCCTCGGCCTCCCAAAGTGCTGGGATTACAAGTGTGAACCAGCGTGCCTGACCAGGGATGTATTTTTTTAAACAAGAAGGTTATAAATGTTTCTATTAAGTGCGATTTTAAAGCACGAGGGTTCTGGGAAAATGAGATTGTACATACTCTAGACTTCCTTGGGACTGTATTTGAAAAAAATAAATTTTTCTTTGGGTCAGCCATTGTGAAAACTGCATTTGATCTCAATCCTTCAGATCAGGCTTTTGGGGAGAGTTAGTTGATGAATTTGTTTAGTCTAAGAAAGTTGCTTCCAGCTTAGCTAAATCTGGAAGAAAAGATGGCACCTGATGTTTGACTGCTAACTGTATTCCAGACAGGCATTATACTCCTTATGTTGGTCCTTTTGAAGGATAAATATGTTTCTGCGTCCTGTACTAATGAGGAAATTGCCTGAGAGAGTTTAAATAAATTGTACAAAGTAACACTTGGTTATTTGAGATTTGTTTTTAGTATAGCGAGGACAGGTTAGGAACTTTGAAGCTTCAACTAAATGAGTCACTTCTCAAATGTTTGAGAAGCATGCTCAAGGTTCTGGAGGAATAGCTCAATTTATATGTCATTGGAGAAGTGAGTAGTGAGCAAAAATATATATAATTTCTTCTGAACGATGTTGTCTTTTTTGATGCATTGGTGCTAAATTGGCTTTGATTGTATGATACTTCTTAAAAGTATTAGCTAAAGGCCGAGTGCAATGGCTCATGCTTGTAATCCCAGCACTTTGGGAGGCCGAGGCAGGCAGATCACCTGAGGCCGGGAGTTCAAGACCATCCTGACCAATATGGAGAAACTGTCTCTACTAAAAATACAAAATTAGCATGGTGGTGCATGCCTATAATCCTAGCTACTCGGGAGGCTGAGGCAGGAGAATCTCTTGAACCTGGGAGGTGGAGGCTGCAGTGAGCCGAGACTGCACTGTTGCACTCCAGCCTGGGCAGCAAGAATGAAACTCAGTCTCAAAAAAAAAAAAAAAAAAGTATTAGCTAATTATTTTGTTTTACTCTTCTCTTTTGAAATGCATGGATCACGAGGTCAAGAGATCAAGACCATCCTGGTCAACATGGTGAAACCCCGTCTCTACTAAAAATACAAAATTAGCTGGGCATGAGAATTGCCTGAACCCAGGAGGTGGAGGTTGCGGTGAGCCGAGATCCCGCCATTGCACTCCAGTCTGGGTAACAAGAGCGAAACTCCGTCTCAAAAAAAAAAAAGAAATGCAGAGGACTCTTCATGCTGGTTTTCTTTGGAATGTTATCTGTCTGACAATTCTACTTCTAAAACTTCAACTTTTCTTTTTTTTTAGTCTTCATTTCCATTGCTACCACCCTATTCTAAATTATCCTCCTATGCTGGATACTGAAATAGCTTCTGCCTGGTCTACTTACTTTCACTTCGCCCCCTTATGATCCAGTGCTTTGCTCCTTTGTAATCCACTCCGTGGCCAGAGGGATTTTTTTCAAAAACATGATTTGATTATGACACATCATCAGTAGTTTCCCATGGCAGTTGCAGAAAAATCCAAACCTTGTTTGACCATACTGCCCTTGTTTCAGTAATTTGAATTCCTTAAGCTTTTTCCACTTTCAGGATTTCCCATTTTGAACTCTTTCTCCTCTACTTTTTCCTGGCTAGTTTTCAGGAACTGACAATTTAACCTCAGTTCTTAAGAGGATCCTTCTCTTACCTCTAAATTGGATTTTCCTGTGTCCAAACCTTACTTGTTATCACAAGTTTATAATTATTTGGGTGATTGTTTGATATGTCTCTCCTGACTGGGCCTTGGGGCAGAGAACCTGTATTATTTTGTTCTTGGTTATATCTCTAGCAGCTCTTATGGCAGGTATTCAGTAAATGTTTGTGGAATAAAGGCAGTGGAAAAACACGTAGAAGGATGTGCTGTGGCAGCAGTTCCCAATGCCAACAGTTGAATTGGTTTACAATAGTAATTTGTAGTGTCACAAATTAGTGTAGTGGAAATGTGTAGTTATAGAATGTATAGTAAGGTCTTTTTTTCATGGAATGGAGTGTTTGAAAACCTCCAAAGTGTACTTTTTGTTTTGTTTTGTTTTTCCTCAGAAGAAAAAAGTCATGTTTGGGGTTACTTATTTTTTGAAACAGTGTTGCTCTGTTGCCCAAGCTGGAGTGCAGTGGCACGATCTTGGCTCACTGCAACCTTCACCTCTCGAGTTTAAGCAATTCTCATGCCTTAGTCTCCTGAATAGCTGGGATTACAGGCGTACGCCACCATGCCCAGCTATTTATTGTATAGTTAGTAGAGACGGGATTTCGTCGTGTTGACCAGGCTGGTCTCAAACTCCTGGCCTCAAGTGATCCTCCAGCCTTGGTCTCCCAAAGTGCTAGGATTACAGATGAGAGCCTGTGCACCCAGCCTGCTGTTACTTCCAAAATAGAAATCAAATGTCATATTGATTGCTGATCTTTTGTGTATGACCTCTCTCTCTCTGGGTTTTGTTTTTTGTTTTTTGTTTTTTTTTTGCTGCCTCTCCCTGAAAACTTTTAGGATCTTTTCCCATGATTACGTACCTTGTAGTGCAGGTCTTTTCTCACCCCTTGTGCTATTAGGTCTCGAGACTCATGTGTCTCAGGGGTCTGGGAAATGATTTTACAATTTTTCTGGCTGGTGGGTAACTAGCCATTTGTTCTGATACTGTCAGTATATAAGTTTATGTTAGGAACATTTCATAATACAGATGAAAAATTTAGGCCAGGTACGGTGGCTCATGCATGTAATCCCAGCGCTTTGAGAGGTGGGAGGATCACTTGAGGTCAGGAGTTGGAGACCAACCTGGCCAACATGGCAAAACCCCCTCTACTAAAAAAAACAAAAATTAAGTGGGCATGGTGGTGCACACCTGTAATCCCAGTTAGGAGGCTGAGGCATGAGAATCACTGGAACCTGGGAGACAGGTTTCAGTGAGCTGAGATCATGCCACTGTTCTCCATCCAGCCTCAGTGACAGAGCAAGACCCTCTCTCAAAAAATAAATACGTAAATAAAAATTTAAATATTATGTATATAGTATCCAGCCCAGGCTTTTCTATTTGTCATGCCCTGTTTCTTTCACATCATAGCCTACTCAGATATCTGCTGATCCTCGATTGAGGTGTGATGCTCGAGAGTCGGGCTCTTAAATATGACTGGCGAATTCAGTGCATTGTGGTTTTGTGGCTTCACTTGTCTTTTACAGAAGTGGGGAGGTGCTTTTTACTTTGATCCATGGTTCTGAAGTAAGGGTGTCTTATCTCCTAATGCACACTTTTAATAATCCCCGTTTTCCACTCCATACTGCATCCTTGTTTGGTTTAAGTTCTTAGCCTGTCTGCAGTTCAGGAGATGAATCTGCTTGATTCTTTTCAGCATCTCCCTCTGCAACACTTAGATCTCATCTTCCTTTGCTTTGCTAACTTTTCTCTTTGTTTGTCCATTTGTTTCTCTGTCATTGATGACTTCCAAGTTATATCTCCATCCTGGATATTTCTTTTTGAACATCAGATTCGTATATTAAGTTACCGCCTCAATATCTCTATTCAGATATCTAATGGCATCTCAAAATTAACATGCGCAAAACCAGCCTGTTCCACCCTGTGTTGCCTGTGTAAATTAATGAGAACTCCATTTCTAAAGTTGCTTAAATCAGAAACCTTGGAGTCACCCCTTTTGCACTCCTGGCACATGTAATCATCAATAAATCCTGTTGGCTCTGCCTTCAGAATGTGTCTCATTTTATCACTCCCTCTGCCACTAGAGTGGTTTAAGCCATCTTCATCTCTTAGGTTATTTTAGTAGCTTCCTAACTGGTCTCTTTGTTTCCATTCTTGCCACCCTTCTCAACACTAAAGATTGTGGCATGATCTTGGCTCACTGCAACCTCTGTCTTCCAGGCTCAAGCAGTTCTCCTGCCTCAGCATCCCGAGTGGCTTGGACTGCAGGCATGTGCCACCATGCCTGGCTAATTTTTCTATTTTTTAGTAGAGATGGAGTTTCACCGTGTTGGCCAGGCTGGTCTCGAACTCCTAACCTCAGGTGGTCTGCCCTCCTCGACCTTACAAAGAGCTGGGATTATAGGCGTGAACCACCATGCCTGGCCAAATTTTTTATTCCTTTGGATAAAAGGATATATTTATTTAAAAAAAAATTTGGTAATATAGTGAGTTATGTTAATAGATTTTTTTTCCCCAGTGCTCAGGCTTCCTTGCATTCCTAGGGTAAATGGTACTTCAACATAATTTTCTTTTTAAATATACATTGCTGGATTTAGATTATAAGTTATTTAGAATTTTTGCATCTGTATTTATTTATATTCTAATTTCAGATCTTGTCCAGTTTTGTTATCAAAGCAAGCTGTGCTGTTTTTCCTCTTGATTATCTGTAATGGTCTCTTTAAGATAGTGATTATTCATTCTTTTTGGTAGATTATGCCTATAAGACCTGGGCATGTATCTTTTTACTGTGGGAGTGTATTGTTTTTATTTTTATTTTTGTTAAGAAATATATAATTTATTTTAAAATGCATTTATACAAATTTTTTGTTCTTTAAAAAAATAATAGCTAAAAAATACATTGCACACCCCCGTATCCAGCCATCATCAGTCAAACAGAATATCCTTTACACTCTATTTTATTCTCCTCACCTTTCCAGTAGAAACCTTTGGAGTGTCTGAGCATTTTCCTTTCCCTCACTGCTTTAGATAACCTCTGTTCAGATTTTCATATTAATGATTCTTTTGCTTTTAACCCACGTGTGTTATTGAAGTCCTAAATAATAACTTTTCCTGCTTTAAAATATATTTTTATGTCATTGAAATCATACTGATATATTTTCTCTGATTTGCTGCTTTTGCCTATCATTTCTCAGCTTGACCAACATTGGTGCATTTATAGGAATACTTCATATTTTCTGCCATGTACTGTCTTAGGCTATCAATGTGCCATATGATTTATCTGCTATTAGCGTGTATTTGGGTTGTTTCTGGTTCTTGCTGTAACAGTCAGTGCTGCATTTAGTGCTTGTGTGTGTGTGTTTCCTGATTCATGTGCACATTCGCTTCTCTGGGGTGTCTGTGTTGCTGGGAATGGGACTGAGTAGTAGCTTTTGCACTTGATCCTGATTATTAGGTAGTTCAGCTGTTTTTTTTTTTGTTTTTTTTTTAAGTGATCGTATAAATTTACACTCCTTCTAGCAGTACATGAGAATTAGCCTGAGTGTTGTGAGTGTACTATAGTATCCTTTTTTTTCCTTTCTATTTATGGCATAATTTACATACAATAAAATTCACCCCCCGCCCCTTTTATTTATTTTTTTTAGAGATAGAATCTCACTCTGTTGCCCAGGCTGGAGTGCAGTGGTGAAATCTTGGTTCACTGCAACCTTTACCTCCTGGGTTCAAGCAATTCTCCTGCCTCAGCCTCCCAAGTAGCTGGGATTACAGGTACCTGCCACCACACCCAGCTAATTTTTGCATTTGTAGTAGAGACAGGGTTTCACCATGTTGACCAGGCTGGTCTTGAACTCCTGACCTCAGGTGATCCTCCCACCTTGGCCTCCTCAAGTGTTGGGATTGTAGACATGAGCTACTGGGCCCAGCCAAATTCACCCTTTTTGTGTACAGGTATACAGCTTTGTGAGAGTTTGATTTCTTTAGTTCAGATTTGTTTTGAGGTTATATTTGGTATTTTAACAGTGCTGTTTAAATATATGCCATATATGGCTTGAATGCATTTATCCTAGTACAGATGGTCCTTGACTTAGGATTTTTTTTTTTTTTTTTTTTTTTTTGAGACAGAGTCTCACTCTGTCGCCCAGGCTGGAATGCAATGGCAAGATCTTGGCTCACTGCAACCTCCGCCTCCCACATTCAAGCAATTCTCCTGTCTCAGCCTCCCAAGTAGCTGGGATTACAGGCACCTGCCACCATGCCTGACTAATTTTTTGTGTTTTTACTAGAGAGGAGTTTCGCCATGTTGGCCAAGCTGGTCTTGAACTCCTGACCTCAGGTGATCCACCCGCCTCGGCCTCCCAAAGTGCTGGGATTACAGGCATGAGCCACTGTGCCCAGCCAATTTGTGATGTTTTGTGTTCTTATAAACTCACCATAAGTTGAAAATACTAAGTTGAAACACATTTAATATGCCTAACCTGCTGTAGATTCTAACTTAGCCTACCTTAAATGCACTTAGAACACTTTTATTAGGTTATAGTAGGCAAATAATCAAACACAAAGCCTATTTTATAATAAAGTATCAAATATCTTATATAATTTATTGAGTACTGTTCTAATGTGAAAAACAGTAATTGTATGAGTAGTCAGAGTATGGCTTCTCTTCATTGCATTTTTTTTCTTTTTCTTTTTTTTGAGACGGAGTCTTGCTCTGTCCCCCAGGCTGGAGTGCAGTGGCTCATCACAGCAACCTCCACCTCCCTGATTCAAGCGATTCTCCTGCTTCAGCCTCCCAAGTAGCTGGGACTACAAACACGTGCCACCATGCCCAGCATATTTTTAGTAGAGATGGGGTTTCACTGTATTAGCCAGGATGGTCTTGATCTCCTGACTTTGTGATCCGCCCGCCTTGGCCTCCCAAAGTGCTGGGATTACAGGCGTGAGCCACTGTGCCCGGTCTGCATCTCACTTTCATATACCATTGTGAACTCAAAAAATCATAAGTCACGGTCTGCTGTATGTTTTATTGATGCTAAGATACTTCTCTCTCCCATTTTAAAATCCAGTTGCACATTTTTTACAGGAAAATTCACCCTTTTTAGTGTATAGTGTTGTAAGTTTTGACAAATACATAGATATGTAATCACCACTTACAATTTTTTTTAATAAAAAGATACATTTTTTCGAGGCAGTGTCACGGTCACCCAGGCTAGAGTGCAGTGGCATGATAGTAACTCACTGCAGCCTCGAACTCCTGACTTTAAGTGATCGTCCTGCCTCGGCCTCCCAGAGTGCTGGGATTACAGGCATGAGCCAGCGTGCCCTGCCACCAATATAATTAAGATCCAGAACAGTTCCATCAGCCCAGAAACTTTCTCTATATCCTTTTGTAGTCATCTTTCTCCAACCCCAGCTCCTGGTGACCATTGATTTGTTTTCTGTCCTTGGAGTACTGTCTTTTCCAGAATGTTGTAGAGAGTGAATCCTATATAGCCCTTTGAGTCTGGCTTCTTTTACTTAGTGGGATGTATTTTAAATTTGTTGTCTTGTGATGTGTTTTAGCAATTTATTTTTCCTTTTTGGAGATAGGATCTTGCTCTGTCACTTAGGCTGAAGTGCAGTGGCATGATCATAGTTCACTGTAGGCTTAAAATCAAGCAGTCTCCCACTTCAGCCTCCTAAGTAGCAGGACTACTGCAGGTACTACGCACCACCACGTTTAGCTAATTTTTTTTTCTTGGTAAAGACAAGATCTCACTCTGTTGCCCAGGCCAATTTCAAACTCCTGGCCTCAAGCAATCCTCCCACCTCCACCTCATAAAGTGCTGGGATTACAGGTGTGAACCACTACAGCTGGCTAGCAGTTCATTTCTATATATTGCTGGATAGTACTAATTGTATAGATGTACCACATTTTGCCTATTCATTCCTCAGTTGATAGACATTCAGACTGCTTCCTCCTTTTGGCTGCTGTGAGTAATGCTGCTATGAATATTTGTGTATAAGTGTCTGTGTGGACATACATTTTCATTATTCTCGGGTAGATAAACCTTGGAGTAATTGCTGGGTTGGGTGGTAATTTCTGTTTAACTTTCAAAGAAATAGCTAAGCTATTTTTCAAAGTGGATTCACTATCTTAAATTCAAGTTTTTGTTTTTTTTTTTTTTTCTTTGAGACAGAGTCTTACTCTCTTGTCCAGGCTCAAGTGCAGTGGCAAGATTATTTTATAGCTCACTGCAGCTTTGATCTTCCAGGCTCAAGCAATCCTCTCACCTCAGCCTCCCAGGTAACTGAGAGTACGGGTGCATGTCACCGTGCCTGGCTAAGTTTTGATTTTTAGTAGAGATAAGGTCTGGCTGTGTTTCCCAGGCTGATCTTGAACTCCTGAGCTCAAGCAATCCTCCTGCCTTGGCCTCCAAAGTGCTGGAATTGCAGGTGTGAGCCACCATGCCTAACTAAGGTTTTTGTGTTTTAGTAAAATTTCTGCTGGGAGTATTTTTTTCTGAAATTTACTTTGATATTGATATAGCCACTTCAGCTCTTTTCATGCTTAGTTTTTGCATGGTATCTTTTTTCCATCCTTTTGTGTTATACTGTCTATTTCATTATATTTGTAGTTGGACCTTGATTTTTTTTTTCCCCTAATTACTTCTTTTACTCGGGATGCTTGAACCTAACGTGTCTAAGTTTTCTTAATGTCTTTTACTTGGGATGCTTGGACCATGTGTGTTTAATTATTGATAGGGTTGGGCTAAGTCTACCATCTAGCTATTTGTTATTGATTGATTGATTGAGACAGGATCTTGCTCTGTCACCTGGGCTGGGGTGCTGGTGGCTCAATCATGGCTTACTGATGCCTCTAACTTTTGGGATCAAGCAGTCATGTCATTTCAGCCTTCTGAGAAGCTGGGATTATAGGTGTGTGACACCATGCCTGGCTAATTATTATTATTATTATTTTGATTTTGATGGCATTTTGCTCTTGTTGCCAAGGCTGGAATGCAGTGGTGTGATCTCAGCTCACCACTGCCTCTGCCTCCCAGATTCGAGTGATTCTCCTGCCTCAGCCTCCTGAATAGCTGGTATTATAGGCATGTGCCACTACATCTGGCTCATTTTGTATTTTTAGTGGAGATGGGGTTTCTCCATGTTGGTTAGGCTGGTCTTGAACTCCCAATCTCAGGTGATCTGCCTGCCTTGGTCTCCCAAAGTGCTGGGATTACAGGGGTGAGCCGCTGTGCCCAACCACCTGGCTGAGTTTTTAATTTTTTGTGGGGATGGAGTCTTGCCATGTTTTCCAGGCTGGTCTCAAACTCCTGGACTCAACAGTCCTCTGGTCTCAGCCTCTCAAAGTGCTGGGATTACAGGTGTGACCACCACACTTCGCCTCTTTCAGTATTTTTAATTTTATTTATGTATTTCTTTTTTTATTGAGATGAGATCTCACTCTGTCATCCAGGCTGGGTGCAATGGAGTGATCTCAGCTCAGTGCAGCCTCTGCCTCCTGGGCTCAAGGGATCATCCCACTTCAGCCTCCTGAGAATCTGGGACCACTGAAACCACAGGCGTGCGCCACCACACCTGGCTAGGTTTTGTATTTTTGGTGGAGACAGGGTTTCACCATATTGCCCAGGCTTGTCTTGAACTCCTAAACTCAAGCAGTCTACCCACCTTGGCCTCCCAAAGTATTGGGATTATAGGTGTGAGCCACCACACCTGGCTCTCTTTCAGCATCTTAAAGAATCTTTTTGTCTTGTTTTGTATAGTTTCTGACAAGAAGTCTATAGTGATTCTACTGTTTGTTCCTCTTTTTTCTTTGGCTGTTTTTAAGATTTTTCTCTTTATCTCAGACTTTAACAGTTGCACTGTATTGTATTTTGGTGAACCTCTCTGATCTTTGGTTCAAACCTGAAATATTTTCAGTCTTCATTATTATTTTTAGAGACAAGTTCTTGTTATGTTGTCTAGGCTGGAATGCAGTGCCTGTTCAGAGGTATGATTGTAGTGTGCTACAGCAAACTCCTGAGCTTAAGTGATCTTCCTGCCTCAGCCTCCTGAGTAGCTGGAAATATTAGCACATGCCATAGCACTCAGCTTTCAGCTATTATTTCTTGAAAAAAAAAATTTACTGTTGTCCTCTCTTCTGGGCTCCCATTATATTGTCATTAAAGCTCTTTATGCCACATTTTGGATACTTTCTGTTACAGTAACTTCAAGTTTATTGACCTTTTCTTCTTCAGTGTCTAATTTGTTGTTAATCCAGTCCAATCATTACAGATAATATATTTCTTATCTTCAGAGATTCCATTTGCTTCTTACTTTATCTTCTATCTTTTTCCTTATTTTTGTGTTTTTTATTTTACATTTAATCGTATTGGCCTATTTATAATAGCTTTTTTAAGTCTTTGTTTCATCTCCTTTGTCATTTCTGGGTGTATTTCTGTTGATTGTTCTCCTACTTATGAGTCACATTTTTCCTGCTTCTTATTGTATCTAGGCCCCCTCTTTTTTGGGGGGTGCTGAGCAATGTGAATTTTACATTTTGGGGCCCTGCAATTCAAGAGTTGGCCAAGAGTGGTGGCTTACGCCTGTAATCCCAGCACTTTGGGAGGCCGAGGTGCGTGGTCAGGAGTTCTAGACTAGCCTTGCTAACATGATGAAGCCGCATCTCTACTGAAAACACAAAAATTAGCTGGGCATGGTGGCAGGTGCCTGTAATCCCAGCTACTCAGTAGGATGAAGCAGGAGAATCACACTTGTACCTGGGAGTGGGAGGTTGCAGTGAGCTGAGATTACACTGCTGCACTCTAGCCTAGGTAACAGAGTGAGACTCCATCTCAAAAAAAAAAAAAAAAAGGCTGGGTGCAGTGCCTCACACCTGTAATCGCTGCACTTTGGGAGGCCAAGGCAGACATGTCACTTGAGATCAGGAGTTTAAGACCAACCTGACTAACATGGTAAAACCCTACCTCTACTGAAGATATAAAAATTAGCTGGGCATGATGGTGAGCATCTGTAATCTCTGCTGCTGAGGCATGAAAATCACTTGAATCTGGGAGGTGGAGGTTTCAGTGAGCCAAGACTGCGTCACTGCACTCCAGCCTGGGTGACAGAGCAAGACTCTATCTCCAAAAAAAAAAAGAGAGAGAATGTTGGATTTTATTTTGTATTGGCTTATTTCTTCTGAGACTTTTTTTTTTTTTTTTTGAGGCAGGGCAAGTCTAGAGTAGCTTTTAGTCTGGGGATAGTTTAACTATACTACTAAGGTATTTCCATTCTGAGCCCCCATGCCCAGCCAAGCATACTTATTTTAAAGCTTCTTTATTGTTCTCTTTCACCTAGATCTTGAGGTCTGAGTTTTGCCTGTTCGTTGCATCTGCTAACCCTTCCCTTGTTTGGCGGTTCGTGTCTTTATATATGTAGTTTGTAGCTTTGATTCATGTGCTCATCTATGAGATTTATTTTTTATGTGAGTTGGGTTGTGGAGGTATCCCTCTATAGAAGTTTTGAATTTCTGCCGAACCCAACAGGTTGACAGGTTTTTTTTTTTTTTTTTAGTTGTGTACGCTAAAGATGTTGCTCCACTGTCTCTGGCTTGGATTATTTCTCCTGTGAAATCTGTTGTCATTTTAATCTTTTTTTCTTCAGTGAGCAATTTATCTTTTTTGGTTAATTTTTAAGATTTTTTTTCCACTGCTTTTCTTCTTTTTTTTTCTTTTGAGACACTCTCTCTCACTGTGGCCTAGGTTGGAGTGTACTGGCATGATCTCGGCTCACTGTAACCTCTACCTCCCGGATTCAAGTGATTCTCCTGCCTCAGCCTCCCAAGTAGCTGGGATTACAGGCTCACGCTACCATGCCCAACTAATTTTTGTGTTTTTAGTAGAGACGGGGTTTCACTATGTTGGTTAGGCTGATCTCGAACTCTTGACCTCAAGTAATCCTCCTTAGCCTCCCAAAGGGCTGGGATTACAGGTGTGAGGCACTGCGCCAAGCCTTCACTGCTGTTCAGCAATGTGTTTATTATATACTTTGTTGTAGTTAGCTTCATATTTCTTGAGTTTGAGTTCTCTTGAGATTCTTGGATGAAATTTTAAGTATTCAACTGTTATTTCTTGATATATTTTTATTTTGTACTTCCCCACCACATCTGAAGTTTGTAATTACATGTATATTTGACTGCTTGAAGTAGTCACACAAGACACTGATGCACTGTTCATATTTTTTCAGTCATTTTATTCTCTTTGTTTTGGGTGGTTTCTACTGATTTATCTTCATTTCACTAGTCTTTATCTTTCCTGTGTTAAATCTGCTGTTAATTACATCCAGAATTAGACTTTTTAATCTCTGAAATTTGTTTGTTTCTTTTTTCTCTTTTTCTTTGAGATGGAGTCTCGTTCTCTACCCAGACTGGAGTGCAGTGGTATGATCTTGCCTCACTGCAACCTATGCCTCTCAGGTTCAAGTGATTCTCCTGCCTCAGACTCCCAAATAGCTGATTACAGGTGTGTACCACCATACCTGGCTAGTTTTTGTATTTTTAGTAGGGACGGGGTTTTACTATGTTGGCCAGGCTGGTCTTGAACCCCTGACCTCAGGTGATTCACCTGCCTCAGCCTCCCAAAGTGCTGGGATTAAAGGCATGAGCCACCGTGCCTGGCCAGTTAGTTTCTTAAAAAACTTTTTACATTTCTCTGCTTAACCTGCTCATGTTGAGCATGTGAAATTAAGTAATTGTTTTCATATTCCCGTCTGATTCTGTCATCTGTATCAATTTTGGATATGTTTTTGTGTATTTTATTTTTCTTGTCATTATGGATCAGATTTTTCCAGTTCTTTGCAGTCCTAGTAAATTTTGTTTAGATGAAAGACATTGTGAATTTAACTTTGGGTTCTGGATATTTTTGTATTCATGTTGATTTTTTTTTTTTTTTTTTTGAGACAGTCTCACTCCGTCACCAGGTGCTGGGCTGGAGTGCAGTGGCGCAACCTCGGCTCACTGCAACCTCTGCCTCCCGAGTTCAAACAATTCTCCTGCCTCAGCCTCCCAAGTAGCTGGGAGTACAGGCGCGCGCCACCACGCCCAGCTAATTTTTTTGTATTTTTAGTAGAGACGGGGTTTCATCATGTTGGCCAGAATGGTCTCAATCTCTTGACCTCATGATCTGCCCACCTCAGCCTCCCAAAGTGCTGGGATTACAGGCGTGAGCCACCGCACCCGGCCTCATGTTGATATTTTTGAGCTTTGTTCTGGAGTGCAGATGAAACTAGAAAGTAATTTTTTTGAGGCTTACTTTTTGGCTTTGTTAGGTGGGGCTTATCCTTTCTGTGTTTCTTTTTGTAAGGGTATACAGATAGAGATGTTTTCTCATTTCCCTCTTTATTCTTATTTAATGCTGTAACAATCTTTTTCCTTATATTCTTAACATTCTTACTTAGGCAGTAATTATCTCTTGCCTAACTGTTGTATTAGCTTAAGTGGCACTGTAATTCCCAGACTCTTTCTGTCTCTAATGTAGCGTACAGACTACTGTCAGAATAATTCTAAAGCACAATTCTGATATTGTCACTGCATTACTTTTCAGTGCCTACAGCAGTAGGATTCACTTAAATTATTCCCCTAATGGTAATAAAACATTTTTTTAGCTCAAATTCTCATTCTCTCTATATATACATACTTGTTTATACATGAGGTCACATACTACTTATGTAAGTTAGCATTTTTTTTTTTTTTTTTTTTTTTTGCCAATCATTGAGAGCTTGTAAGGTTGCTGAGGTTGGTTGGCCTTGAACTCTTGGCCTCGCCTTCGCAAGCGCCACGACATCCGGCCGGAGCCACTTTGGGCCCTGTAAGTTAGCATTTTTTATGTGTTCGTTTTGAAATACACTCTAAATAGTGGTGTCCAATCTTTTGGCTCCCGTGGGCTACATTGGAAGAATAATTGTCTTGGACCACACATAAAATACACTAATGATAACTGATGAGCTAAAAATAAAAAATTGCAAAAAAAAAAAATCTTACAGATTTGTGTTGGGCCACATTGAAAGCTGTCCTGGGCTGTGTGTGACCTGTCAGCTTCAGGTTGGACAAGCTTGCTGTAAGATGTAAGTTTAAAATATAGGCCGAGTGCCTTGGCTCATTCCTTTGATGTCTTTGTATTTTATCAGTTTTTCCACTTTTATTTTTCTGTTATAGTACACAATCAGAATACCACATTACATTTTGTTGTCATGTTTCCTTAGATGTGAAACAAATTTACCAATTCTTGTTCAGTATTTATGTATATATTGGTTCATTTGTAGCCTTATAGTATCTGGTCAAAACACCATTCTGAAGTTACTGTTATGTATCCTTTTGGGTGTAGTTTCTTGCCTTAGAAAAATACATTTAAAATTCATTCATGTTGTTACATGAATCAATAGGTTGTTTCTCTTTAAAACAATAGAGATAAAGTTCACATAAAATTGACCATTTTATTTTATTATTTTTTATTTTATATTTATTTTTTGAGAGGGAGTTTCTCTCTGTTGCCCAGGCTGGAGTGCAATGGCGTGATCTCAGCTCACACTGTGACATCTCCCTCCTGGGTTCATGTGAGTCTCAGCCTTAACCATTTTAAAGTGCACAATTAAGTGGCATTTAGTACATTCACAGTGTTGGGTAACCACCATCTCTATCTGGTTCTGAAACATTGTTTTTACTCTAAAAGAAAACCCGTGGCCAGGCGTGGTGGCTCATTCCTGTAATCCTAGCACTTTGGGAGGCTGAGGCAGGAGGATCACTTGAGGTGAGGAGTTCAAGACCAGCCTGACCAACATGGAGAAACTCTGTCTCTACTAAAAATACAAAATTAGCCAGGTGTGGTAGCACATGCCTGTAATCCCTGCTACTTGGGAGGCTGAGGCTGGAGTATCACTTGAACCTGGAGGTGGAGCTTGCAGTGAACTGAGATTGCAGCACCATTGCACTCCAGCCTGGGCCACAAGAGTGAAGCTCCATCTCAAAAAAGAAAAGAAAACCCTATATTTATTAAGCATTTTTCTCTCTACCCTTTTCCCTTTACTAGCTCTGACAAATACCAGTCTGCTCTCTGTTACTGTGAATTTACCTGTTCTGGATGTTTTATACAGATGGAATCCTAGCTTATGTAGCCTTTTGTGGCTGGTTTTGTTTTAGAAAGATACTTTTGCTGGATTAAGAATATGTAGTTGGGCGGAGCATGGTGACCCATGCCTGTAATCCCAGCACTTTGGGGGGCCGAGGCGGACCAGCCTGGCCAACATAGTGAAACCTCATCTCCACTAAAAATACAAAATATAGCTGGGCATTGATGACAGGTGCCTGTAATCCCAGCTACTCAGGAGACTGAGGCAGGAGAATCACTTGAATCCTGGAGGTGGAGGTTGCAATTAGCTGAGATTGTACCACTGCACTCCAGCCTGGGCGACAAGAGTGAGATTTTGTCTCAAAAACAAAACAAAAACGTAGTTGACACTTTCTTTTCTTTTTTCTTTTAGTACCCTTTTTCTTTAAAGATGGAGTCTCACTCTGTAGCCCAGGCTGGAGTGCAGTGGCGTGATCTCAGCTCACTGCAACCTCCACTGTCTGGGTCCCAGTTCGAGCAGTTATCCTGCCTCAGCCTCCTGAGGAGCTGGGACTACAGGCATGCACCACCATGCCCAACTAATTTTTTAAATTTTTTTGTAGAGATGGGCTTTCACCATTTTGGCCAGGCCGGTCTTGAACTCCTGACCTCGTGATTCGCTCACCTCAGCCTCCCAAAGTGCTAGGATGCCAGGTGTGTTGTGCCTGGCTTTTCTTTCAGTACTTTAAAGACGATGTGCCACTGTCTTGTCACTCATCTTGTTTCTAACAAGAAATATGCCCAGGCTGGGGTGTGGTGATGTGATCATAGCTCACTGCTGCCTTGAATTCCTGGGCTCAGGGGATCCTTCTGCCCCAGCCTTCCAGCTCTCTGGGACTACAGGTGCGCACCACCACTCCTAGCTAGTTTTTACATTTTTTGTAATGCTGGGGTGTTGCCCTGTTGCCCAGGTTGGTCTCAAACACCTGGGCTCAGGCGATCTTCCTGCCTCAGCCTCCCAAAGTGCTGGGATTAAAGGCATGAGCCACCACAATCGGCTCTGTATAAATTTTAGAATCATATTATTTACAGTAAAGTTTTGGTAGTGTTCCAATACTAAAAGCATTAAACACATGGTTTAGTTTGGGGAGAAGTGACATCTTATCTTGGCCATGTTGTCTGCCAGTTCATGGATATAGTATGTCTTTACATTTATTTAGATTGTCTTTTTTTTAAAAGGTACATAATAACTGCACATATTTAAGCGGTGCATGTGATATTTTGATACAGGCAGGCAGTGTTTAATGATCAAAGCAAGGTATTTAGGATATCACCTCAAATATTTATCATTTCTTTAGGTTGGGAACTTTTCAACTCTTTTCTTCTAGGTATTTTGAAATACACAACAATTATTGTTAACTACAGTCAACCATACTGTGCTGTTGAACACTGGGATAAATTTCTTCTGTCTAACTGTATGTTTGTACCCATTGACCAGCCCCTCTTTATCTCCCTGCCCCTTCCCAGCTCTGTAACCATCATTTTATTCTCTGCCTCCATGAGATCAACTCTTTGAGCTCTCACATAGGAGTGACAACATGTGACATTTATCTTTCTGTGCCTCTTTCTTTACTCGACGATGTATTTAGGTCATCTTTGATTTTTTTATCAGCAATTCTTATGTTTTAGCATGCATATTTTGTACAGTTTTGTTAGATATGTGCCTGGTATTTTTTTGTTAACTATTATAAATGAAATTGTGCTTTTAATTTTTGTTTCTCATTGTTGATTGCTAATATGTGGACATTATCGATGTTTGTATGTTGATCTATATTCTATGAGCTTTATAAACTCTTCTACAGGTTTTTCTCCTAGAATCCTTGGGATTTTTTCCTGTTAGATTATCATATTATCTGTGAATAGGGCCTGTTTAATGTATTCCTTTCTGATATGTGTGCCTTTTATTTCCTTTTCTTGCCTGATTGGACTGGCTGCAACTTTGTTTGCTGTGTTGGATATGAGTGGTTAGTGTGGACATCTTTGCCTTACTCCCATTTCAGGTGGAAACCCTTTAGTCTTTCACCACTAGTATGATGTTATAGGTATTTTATAGATGCTCTTTATCAAGTTGAGGACATTTTCTTCTATTCCTAGTTTACTGAGAGTTTTTGTCATGAGTGTATATTGAATTTTATCAAAGTTTCTCTATTGAATAAATTATCATGCTCTCTTTTCACATCTCATTGTTTTAGTTTGCATTTCCCTGATGATGAATACCTGTTCATATGCTTACTGACCATTTTATCATCTTACTGTCTGAATTGTCTATTAGTTTTGCCCATTGAAAAAATAATTTTATTTTGTAGCAATTTAAAGCTTTCATAAAGTTGTAAGTACCATACAAAGAACTTTATTTTTTCCTTACCAGTTTTAGAGCTCTATTGCTCCTTAACAATTTTATTTATTTGTTTACTTATTTATTGAGATAGGGTCTCATACAGTCTGGAGTGCAGTGGTATGATCATAGCTCACTCCAGGATGTAAGCAATCCTCCTGCCTCAGCCCCCTGAGTAGCTGGGACTACAAGTGTGTGTCACCATGTTTGGCTAATTTTAAATTTTAATTTTTTGGGGCTCAAGTGATCCTCTTGCCTCTGCCTCCCAAAGTATTGGGATTACAGGCATGTGCCACTGTGCCTGGCCCCACCCTTAATACTTTAGTATTAATACTTTAGTGTATTTGTCTTAAAGTTAATAACATTCTCCTTGCTCCATGTCCACAATACATTCATAAAATTCAGAAAATTATATTGAGCCTTTATTGATTACCATCTAATCTTCAGATTTCATTAAAGTTTTGCTAATTGATTATGTAATGTCTTTTATGTCTAAAGGATCTAGGTTAGAATTACGTGTTGCATGTATTTGTCATATGTCTTTGGTCTCCTTCAGTCTAGAACAGTTCTTTAATCTTTCTTTTATTTTCATGACCTTGACTCTTTTGAAGACTACAGATCAGTTATTTTGTGGAACATTTTTCAGTTTGAATTTTCTTATAATTGGATTCAGGTTTTGCATCTTTGTCAAGTATAGCAGAGAAGTGATGCTGGCTTCCTAGTGTGCCCTGTAAGGTGGCTAATTTCAGTTTATCCTGTTGTCTCTTTGATCACTTTGTTAAGGTAGCTTCTGCCTTTTTCTTTTCTTTTCTTTCTTTCTTTTTTTTTTTTTGAGATAGAGTTTCACTCTTGCTGCCCAGGTTGCAGTGCAATGGCGTGATCTCAGCTCACTGCAACCTCTGTCTCCCAGGTTCAAGTGATTCTCCTGCCTCAGCCTCCCGAGTAGCTGGGATTACAGGCATGCACCACCACGCCCAACTAATTTTGTATTTTTAGTAGAGACGGGGTTTCTCCATGTTGGTCACACGGGTCTCGAACTTCCAGTCTCAGGTGATCTGCCACTTTGTCCTTCCAGAGTGCTGGGATTACAGGCAGGAGCCACCGTGCCTGGCCGAATCTGCCATCCTTCATCACTATAAAGCTCCTTTTTACCCTCTACCCCCTCTTTTTTTTTGAGATGGAGGTTTGCTCCCAGGCTGGAGTGCAATGTCTCAAAAACAAAAAAATTAATAATAATATTTTCATCCCTATTAGAAGCCAAGATCTAGTTTCTAGGTACGTTTGCTGCTATTGGAGTGTTGGTGATCCCAGTTCCTTTCATTGGGAATGGGCTAAGAAATATATGGGTATATTTACATACATACATGAATGTTCACTCAATCTATATTTATATGTAGCTTTATCTAAATGTATTGAAACCTATGAGCTTACACCAATAATGCAAGGTCTAATTCAGCCATTCTATTTTTTTCCCTTTCCATATTTATAAGTCATTTTTCCAATAATAAGAAATCTGGGCTGGGCATGGTGGCTCACACCTGTAATTTCAGCACGTTGGGAGGCTGAGGTGGGTGGATTGCTTGAACATCAGAGTTCAAGATCAGCCTGGGCAACATGGCAAAACCCCATCTATATGGAGGGGGAGAGAAAGCCAGGTGTGGTGTCGTATGCCTGTAGTCCCACCTGCTTGGGAGGCTGAGGCGGGGGGGATTGCTTGAGCCTAGGAGGTCAAGGCTGGGTGAGCCGAGATTGCACCACTGCACTCCAGCCAGTGCAATTAACTGAGTGAGACTCTCTCTCAAATCTGGCTTCTCTTTTTCCTGTTATTCCTAATATATTTGCCTAATTATTTAATCACGCACTCCTCACTATTGCAGCCCTTTCCTCACATAGATGGCCTCTTTACTTCTCTTGGACTCTAACACCCTGTATTGGGTTGGCTCCTCTCCTCACTTCATGGATGAGCTCACTTACTCAAGCTCTGACTTGTCACATACATGCCCTCCTCAACCCACTTGGACTTCAATACCCTGTCCTTTGTCATTACCTGTTTGGGCATTTCACCCTTCTTGACCTCTGCTTTCACGCCATACCACACTCAGATACACACAGATACCTTCTGTGCCCCACTGAGGCTCTGATTCCCTACTCTTTTCTACCTAGCCTCAGGCTCCTACTTTTGTATGGATGCCTGCCTTGCTGTGTGCCACCTAATGGAAGGGAAAACTAGTTTTAGGAAAAAGAATGGCGTCTCTTCCCATTTAAAAGATTGGTTTGTCTTTTTGTTTTAGGTTTGTAGAATTGAAATGGTTTGTCTTTTTGTTTTAGGTTTGTAGAATTGAAATACATAGGCTGAGCGTGGTGGCTTACACACGTAATCCCAGCACTTTGGGAAGCTGAGGTGGGTGGATCACTTTGGGTCAGGAGTTTGAGATCAGTGTGTTAAACATGGTGAAACCCTGTCTTTACTAAAAATACCAAAAAAAATTGCCAAGTGTGGCAGAGGGCACCTGTAATACTAGCTACTCGGGAGGCTGTGACACAAAAATTTCTTGAACCCGGGAGGTGGAGGTTGTAGTGAGCTGAGATCGTGCCACTGTACTCCAGCCTGGGTGACAGAACTAGACTCCATCTCAGGAGATTAAAAAAAAATTGTGTGTGTGTGTGTGTACACATATATATATGTGTGTGTGTATGTACACACACGCACACTCTCTCTGGATACATATGTGTATCTGGAATATGTGTATTGCAAATATTTTCTCCTAGTTTGTGGCCTGCCTCTTCTTTCTTTTCTTTTTTTCGAGACAGGTTCTTGCTCTGTCACCCAGGCTGGAGTGCAGTGGCATGATGACAGCTCACTGCAGCCTCAGCTTCCTGGACTCAAAGTGATCTCACCTTAGTCTCTTGAGTAGCTGGGACTATAGACATGTACCACCACTCCTGGCTAATTTTGTCTATTTTTTGTAGAAATGAGGTCTCTCACTATGTTGCCTAGGCTGGTCTCAAACTTCTAGGCTCAAGTGGTCATCCTACCTCAGCCTCTTAAAGTGCTGGTGAGCCACCATGCCCAGCCTAGCCTGGCATACCTGTTCATTTTTATTAAAGTGTCTTTTGATTAGAAGTTTTTTTTTATTTTGAGGAAGTCTGCTTTATCCACATTAAAACAATGTGTTTTTAGAAATTTTTCTTTCTGTTAATAGTAGCACAAAAATTTTTTGGTTTTGTATTTTTAGCTTTTAGGTGTGCAGTTGATCTCAAATTAATTTTTATTTTTGAGAGGGAATCTCGCTCTGTCACCCAGGCTGGAGTGCAGTGGCACAATCATGGCTCACTGCAAACTCCCACCTCCCACGTTCAAGCGATTCTCCTACCGCAGACACTTGAGTAGCAGCGATTATAGGTGCTTGCTACGGTTCCTGGCTAATTTTTCTATGTTTAGTAGAGACAGGGTTTCACCATGTTTGCCAGGCTAGTCTAGAACTCCTGACCTTAGGTGATCTGCCCCGCTTTGGTCTCCCAAAGTTGCTGGGATTACAGGCCTGAGTTACCATGCCCAGCCTCAAATTAATTTCTATGTATGATTTGAGGTAGTGATTCAGGTTTGTATTTTTATATTTATCTAGTTTCAGCTTTATTTGTTGAAATGACATTCCCCTCTTTATAGAATAGTTTTGGTGCCTTTGTCAAAAATCAGTTGAGTCCACACGTAAAGATATGTTTTTGTACTCTGTTCCATTTATTTTTTATTTTTTTCTTTTTTTGAGATGAAGTCTCACTCTGTTGTCAGGTTGGAGTGCAGTGGTGCGATCTTGGCTCACTGCAGCCTCTGACTCTCTGATTCAAGCTATTCTGCTGCCTCAGCCTCCTGAGTAGCTGGGATTACAGGCACCTACCACCTACCATGTCCAGCTAATTTTCATATTTTTAGTAGAGAGGGAGTTTCACCATGTTGGTCAGGATGATCTCAATCTCCTCATCTTGTGATCTGCCCACCTCAGCCTCCCAAAGTGCTAGGATTATAGGGGTGAGCCACCCGCCCAGCTATTTATTTATTCTTAAACCAGTATTTTACTCTCCCGATTTTAGTAAGTCATAAAATTGGGTGGCGGTAGTGTGAATCCTCTGTGTTCTTCCTTAAAATTGATGGGACTATTTGTGGTTCTTTGCATTTCTTTTTCTTTCTTTTTTAGAGACAAGGTCTTGCTCTGCTGGTAGGCTGTAGTGCAGTGGCACAGTCCTAGGTCACTGTAGCCTAAAACTTCTGGGCTTAAGCCATCCTCCTGCCTCAAGCTCCCAAAGCCCTGAGTTTTTGTGTGTGCCATGCCCAGCCTTCTTTGTGTTTTCCTATAAACTTTAGAATCAACTTGTCCATTTTTGCCAATTAAGAAAAATTGGGATTTTCATTGGAATTATGTTGACTTTGTAGATCAGTTTAGGGAGAATAAACAACAGCATTGGTTTTTTTTTTTTCCCCAATCCATGAACATGTATATATTTCCAGTTATTGTTGTTGTTGTTGTTGTTATTATTATTATTTTTTGAGACAGAGTTTCACTGTTGTTACCCAGACTGGAGTGCAATGGCACGATCTTGGCTCACCGCAACCTCTGCCCTCTGGGTTCAAGCAATTCTCCTGCCTCAGCCTCCCGAGTAGCTGGGATTACAGGCACGTGCCACCATGCCCAGCTAATTTTTGTATTTTTAGTAGAGATGAGGTTTCACCTTGTTGACCAGGATGGTCTCGATCTCTTGACCTCGTGATCCACCCGCCTCGGCCTCGCAAAGTGCTGGGATTATAGGCGTGAGCCACCACGTCCGGCCTATTTGTTATTTTTAATTTATTTTCCTTAGTGTTTTATAGTTTCCAGTGAGGTCTTGCATACCTTAAAATATTTTTCTGAATCTTTTTTATTGTGTATTTTTTATTTAATTTGTTCTTTTGAGATGGTGTTCCACTCTTGTTGCCCAGGCTGGAGTGCAATGGTGCAATCTCAGCTCACTGCAACCTTTGCCTCCTAGTTTCAAGCGATTATTCTGCCACATCCTCCTGAGTAGCTGGGATTGCAGGTGCATACCACCACACCTGGCTAGTTTTTCTTGTATTTTTAGTAGAGATGGGATTTCACCATGTTGGCCAGGCTGGTCTTGAACTCCTGACCTTGTGATCCACCCACCTTGGTGTCCTGAAGTGCTGGGATTACAGGTGTGAGCCACCACACCCAGCCTTGGGTATTTTTATTTTCAATGCTATTGTAAATGGAATTTGTTTTAAAATTTTGTTTTCCAGTTTTTTGCCCAGTTACAGTCGATTTTTTTAAAGAAGTTGTAATTTTGACATAATTCCAGACATGATCACATTTGCTTTAGAATTCTATCTACATGTTTTTTTCACTTACTGAAGTGCAGACATCATGCCCCCAACCTCTAAATAGTTAACAACAAGGACGTTCTCTTTCATAACCACATTGCAGTTATCAGTGTCAGAAAATTAATATTGATATGATACTGCTTGCTATCTAATTTGTGTACTTTGAGCTGGGCTTAGTGGTATACACCTATGGTACTAGCTACTCAGGAGGCTGAGGTGGGAGGATAGCTTGAGCCTAGGAGGTCAAGACTGCAGTACGCCAAAATCAACCCTGTTAATAGCCACTGTACTCCAGACTGGGCAACATCCCCCTTTTAAAAAAAAATAATCTGCATATTTTACTGGAATTTCATCTATTATTTTCTAATGTCAATTATAAAGCAGAATTCTGGTTGAGGCGCTCATCCTTGATCACATGGTACATTTGTTGGTCAAATCTCATTTCTTTTTAAAGTACAGACCATTTGTTTTGTATTAATAGTAAGTTCCCTGATACGGGTTTATCTTGGTGCTTTTCATTATTAGATTCAAGTGATACATTTTTTACGGGAATACCTCTGAATGTCTTCCTCAGTACATTTTATCAAGAGGCACATGATACCCGCTTGTCTGATTTCTGATAATAACATCAATCACTTGGTTAAGGTGGTGTCTGCCTTCTCTCCTGTAAAGAGTACCTTGTAGAGAAATACAGTAGTCCCCTTTATCTGCTGGGGATGTTTCAAGACCAGTGGATACCTGAAACTATAGATCCAAGCCCTGTATAAACTGTTTTTTTCCTATGCATATATACCTGTGATAAAGTTTATTTTATTCATTTACTTAGTTTTTAGAAATAGTCTTACTCTGTTGCCCAGCCTCGTCCCAAACTCCTGGCCTCAAGTGATCCTTTTGCATTGGTCTCCCAAAGTGTTGAGATTACAGGTGTGAACCACTGTGCCCAGCCCCATATGTTTAATTTATAAATTAGGCACCGTGAAAGATTAACAACAATAAGAATTAAATACAGCAATTGTAATAATATACTGTAAACAAAGTTATGTGGATTTTTCCACATATCTTTCTGTCTCTAATTTTTTTTGACTGCTGTTGACCACAGGTTATTAAAACTGGAAAGTGAACCCTCAGGTAGCGGGGAGTTATTGTACTTTGAGAATACATGAATAGTCTCACATACTTTATTCACTAGTTTTAGCATCCACTGATGAAGGAGTCCTACCTAAAAGAGTTACTACTCTGAGGCTGGGCACGGTGGCTCATGCCTATAATCCCAATATTTTGGGAGGCCAAAGTGGATGGATCACTTGAGGTCAGGAGTTGGAGACCAGCCTGGCCAACATGGTGAAACCCCATCTCTACTAAAAATACAAAAAAAAATTCGCTGGGCGTGGTGGTGTATGCTTGTAATCCTAGCTGCTAGGGGGAGGCTGAGGCAGGAGAATCACTTGAACCTGGGAGACAGAGGTTGCAGTGAGCTGAGATCCTGCCACTGCACTCCAGCGTGAGCAAAAAAACAAGACTTCTCAAAAAAAAAAAAAAGTTAGTACTCTAAGAGCTGTCAAGGGGTGATTTTTTTTTTTGTTTTTGCTACTTATCTGTTAGTTGTGACTCTTCAGTAAGGGAGAACTTTCATTTCTCTCCCCATTTATTTATTCATTGCAAATAATTTATGGATTCTTTTTTTTTTTTTTTTTTGAGATGGAGTTTCTCTCGTTGCCCAGGCTGGAGTGCAATGGTGCGATCTCGGCTCATTGCACCACCACTCTCGCTAATTTCTTTGTATTTTTAATAGAGATGAGATTTCACCATGTTGATCAGGCTGATCTTGAACTCCTGACCTCAGATGATCTGCCCGCCTTGGCCTCCCAAACTGCTGGGAGGCCTTTTTTTTTTTTTTGAGATGGAATCTTAGGCACTCAGTTGCCCAGGCTGGAATGTAGTGGCACAATCTCAGCTCACTGCAACCTCTCTCTCCCAGTTCAAGTGATTCTTCTGCATCAGCTTTCTGATAAACTGCGATTACATGTGCCTGCCACCATGTCCAGCTAATTTTTGTCTTTTTAATAGAGATGGGGTTTCACCATGTTGATCAGGCTTGTCTCCAACTCCTGGCCTCAATCCACCTGCTTTAGCCTCCTAGAGTGTTGGGATTACAGGTTGAGTCACCACGCCCAGTCCTACCCATGGATTCTTATTTTATTATTAAGTTATAATCTCTTGCTATCATTTTAAACTTTAATGTACAGATTTTCTCTGATTTGGCCAGTGGAATTGCATGTTCTCCAGCTTTTGTGTCCTTTTAATGTGTCTTCCTCATTCCTGAACACTTCTTTACTTACCTGCTTTCTGACCCAGTAAGATGTTCTGGGCTTAACTTGTATTTTTCCAGCCCCACTTTTGAAATCATCTATTTTCCTGGGTTTCTTTTAGTTTAGAATAGCATGCATGTATACATCTATGTCTCTTTCTCTGTCTGTAGGTAAATATAGTATTCCTACTAATACCTTAAAATCAGTCTCTTACTGGGGGTTTCATTCTAAATTTACACTTCTATGTGTGTAACTTGCTACTCCAACACTGAACAACCTGGTGTCATTTTTTTCTTTATATCTACTTTCTTGCCCAGTTTTATTATAAACACTTAGTAGTTTCATAATTGTTAACCCATTCCACTGTGGAAAAACAAATCTAACTAGAACTCAGTATTTGTTTATAGTTTGTTTAGGTTTTTAGCCTAAGGATACATACTCATCCTTAAAGTCAAAATACTTTAAGAATTACTTGGGTTAGATCTATCCTTATGCCCCTTCAGTGTGGTTATGTTATTCATTAGAAATATATATCAATAAAAATTTTAAATGTATTACAACATTTCCTCTTTTTATTGCTGTGGGAAAACAAGCACTGTTGCATTACCCTTAAAAATAATTTTTTTTTTTTTTTTTTTTTTTTTAAAACAGGTCTCACTTTGTTGCCCAGGCTGGAGTGCAGTGGTGGGATTGTGGCTCACTGCATCCTTGAATTTCTGGGCTCAGGTGATCTTCCCACGTCAGCCTCCCAAGTAACTGGAACTACAGGCATATGCCCATCTAATTTTTTGGTTTTTTTTGCCAACTTGGAGCGGGGGTCTCACTATGTTGCCTAGATTTATCGTGAACTTCTGGACTCAAGTGATTCTCCCTCCTTGGCCTTCCAAAGTGCTAGGATTACAGGCAATAGCCACCATGGCCAGGTCAGGAAAACAAGTTGGTACTTTTTTGGTTGGGAGATTTGGCACTATTAACAAAATTATATTTGCATCTACCTTTTGGCCAGTGTTTCCATTTGGTTATTCAAGGCAGTAGTATTGTAGTTGCAGAATATTAAAAGCCATCTAAATGCTGGTGGTACATGAGGGAGTGGTTATTTGTATAAACTTTGATATATTAACATGGAGTATTATGCAGCTGAGAAAAAAATGAAGTTTTTTAATAAAATGATAGAGTGATTTCCAGAATATATTGTTAAGTGAAAAATTGAAGTGCAAAATACTCTGAGGCATGCAGATTTTTGTTGTTGTTGTTGTTTAAGGATGAAGGAGAAATAAAGTAGGTGTATATATTAGCATTTGTAGAAAAAGAAACACAAGAAGAATAAACCAGAAACTAATGAGGCTGGCTAGGGGATGAGTAGGAATGGAATGGAGAGTTGATGGGGGATGGAAATGGAAGTGATGGTGGGGAGCAATGTCACTTACTCTGAGTATAACTTTTTATATGGTTTGGATTTGTAACTATGTTGTATTTCACATAATTCAATAAATAGATAAAAGAATGAAGATGGGAAATAAAAAACAAAATGGGTTACAAACAAAAGATGAAACCCAGTGCCATTAACAGCTGTATAACTCTTGATGTGTTCAACATACCATACCGATTTCATCCTTCCTTCTGAATGTTTGATCCTGGAGCCATCTTTTTTCCTGTTCTCCGCATGGACCATTTGTGGTGTAAGGTGGCCGGCCATCTTGGTTTGCCCAGGATTGAGGGATATCTTGGGGTGTAGGACTTTCAGTGCTAAAGCTGGAAACTTCCCAGCAAACTGGGACCTGTTGGTTACTCTTTTACATGCATGTGGTTGTTTTCTTTGGACTTTTCTTATATATACCTTGGGAATTCTCTTCACTTTCTCCTGTGGTATGTCCTGCCTTTCCTAGATCTCACACAAATCTCATTTTATTTATTCTTAGTCCTTTAGTTATGCACACATTCTCTATGTGGTACATTCACATAGAGCAAATTCATGTAGAGTTGCCTCTTGAGAACAGGTGCCTAAAAGGAAAATTGTTTGAGGCCTTACATGTCTTTATTCTGTGTTCCACACTGGATTATTGATTTGGCTTAGAAATCCAGAAAATGTTACTCTTACGACGTTCTTCAGAGCTGCTTTTGAGAAACATGCCGTTTTGTTTCCTGGGTATCGTGTTCTTTCTGACTGGAAGATTTTAGGATCTGTTTTTCTTTTGTGTTTTGAGATTTCATGATAATGCTGTGAATGGGTTTTTTTTTTTTTTCATTTATTATGCTGGGTGTTTTGCCTTATTAAACTTGGAAACTGGAGTCTTTTCATTTTGGGAAAATTTCTTTTATTCCTTCTTTGGCTTTCTCTCTCTGGACCATATATTTGTTGGATGTGGTACTTTCTTAGGGGAGCTTATTTTTCTGTTTTTTTTTTTTTTAAATCAGTTCTCTAGGAGATAATCTGTTTTTGGCATCTCATTTTAAATTTCTAGCAGATTGTTCGTGTTCTTCAATGTTCCTTTATTTCTTTTCTTTTTTTTTTTTTTTTTTTCCCAATCATTGAGAGCTTGTAAGGTTGCTGAGGTTGGTTGGCCTTGAACTCTTGGCCTCGCCTTCGCAAGCGCCACAACATCCGGCCGGAGCCACTTTGGGCCCCTGCTTTATTTCTTAAAAAAATATTCTGGCTGACCTGTGGTATGTGTTTGTAGTCTCGGCTACTGGGGAGGTTGAGGTGGAAGGATTGCTTAAGCCCCAGGAGTTTGAGTCCAGCCTGGGCAACATAGCAAGACCCCGTATCTTTAAAAAAATAGAATGCACTCATATTTGTTTTGGGGGCTGTTTGAGAACATTTACGGTGAAATTTTATCTTTGTTTCCTTTCAGTTCTTTTGTTTATTGTGCTTGTCTTTCATATAACATTTTGCTTAAATATATGATGGTTCTTGATAGGTCACTCAACAGTGAGCAAACTGATGGATCCTATGTTTGTGAGCAGTCTTTCTTGGCTGTGATAGACATTGGGTACCTAGATGCTTTTGGGAGATCCTCCCATTAGCCCTTCCTGAAGGTGTTTTCTCCTAGACTGGTCACATTTTCCACGAGGAGAGATCCTTTCATCTCTTGCCATCTAGATGATAGTAGGCTGGGGTTGGAGTCATAGTACTACCACTATTTGCGGAGCTTTGGCAGCCAAGGTGGGGAGGGAAGCTAGTGGCATCATGATTTTCTGTTTTTGTTGTTGTTTTTCTTTTTTTGTTGTTTTTACAGTATTTCAGAAGGTTTTCTTTTTTCTTCTTATTTTTACGACCAAGTTTTGCTCTTGTCGCCCAGGCTGGAGTGCAGTGGCATCATCTCAACTCACTACAACTTCTGCCACCTGGGTTCAAGCAATTCTCCAGCCTCAGCCTCCTGAGTAGCTGGATTACAGGTGCCCGCCACCATGCCTGGCTAAATTTTGTATTTTTAGTAGGGATGGAATTTTGCCATGTTGGACAGGCTGATCTTGAACTCCTGACCTCAGGTGATCTGCCTACCTCAGTGCTGGGATTACAGGTGTGAGCCATGATTCCCAGCCTGCATCATAATTTTCTGTGTGGTCTTTGACTTATTGCTCCTATTTAGAGTGTGACATCTCACTCCATCCCCCATCCTTTGAGCTGTGCCTCTAAGTCTTCTATTCCAGAACTTCTCTGGTTCAGTTTAATCAGAATATAAATCTCCTGTTTTTCTCTGGAGTGGGAGAAGAGTATTACCTGACGTTTAGGGACAAGAGGAAGACCTGTGGGGGTCTGACTTCTTATTCTGAGTTTGAAGCAATTCTTCTATTCTCAGCCCCATGCCTTTCAACTCTTGTCTGCAGTGGTTCCTGGCTATTTTCCACTTCCCTGCCTGCTCTGGGGTTTTGAAGTACTGGCTTGCTTTTTGTGTCTTTTCCCTCTATAGCCATAAACTTCAAATTTCCTTCTTTGCTGAGTTATTTATCTTGCTGCTATCCATCTTTCAGATTTCTGTTGGTATCCCTCATCTACTGCCTTTTTCCTTCCCCTTACTCTTTGTCTTATGCATGTATACTTTTACCGTTCCCTTACAGCCATTCTGGTTAACCTTCAGGAGGATGCAAAGAAGTATGTGTTCATTTTGCCATGTTTATACACCCCTAAATGACATTAAACAAAATTAGAAAAAGAAAAACCAAGCCAAAACAAATCCTAAATGAGAGCTATACCATGTTCTTGATTAAGAAGATTCTATATTGTAAAAAATGTCATTTCTTCACAATTTGATTTGTAGATTCAATGCAGTACACTACAAATTTTAAAAATTGAGATATAATAGTTGTATGTGTTTTGGGAGTATAGGTGATATTTTGACACCTGTATACAGTGCATAGACATTTTTCTTTGTGTTAGAACTTTAAAATTCTTCTCTTCTAGTTATTTTGAAATAGTAAATTATTGCTTATAATTTTCCTACTCTTATTGAATATTAGAATTTATTCCTTCTATTTAACTGTAATTTTATGCTCCTAACCAACTTCTATTTTGCCATGTTTAAATACAGAAGCACAAGCCTTTGTACAGAGAAAGTGGGAAAGGCCCTTGCCTTTTATGCCAAACCCCACCCGTTCTGTCCCCACCTGCCACCCTGGCCTGTTGCCCCGTTCCTTCCTAGTAGCAACCACTGTCATTAATTTAATATGCATCCTCCTATTCATGGAGGTATGTGGTGTGTTGGTTTATGCAGGTGTTTAATAGTGTACCATATCAATATAGCTGCATTTTATTTATCTAGTCCCCTATTAGGAGTATTTATGTTTTTCACTGTTTTCTAATCTCTGTTACAAACACTGTTCCAACATTCATCCTTTTACTTGTAGTCTCCATGTTCAAACGTGTGAGAATTTCTCTAAAGGACTATTCCCTTACCTTTTCATATTGTATGCTTGGGTAAAATGGAAATGACTTGGAGGCTCTTTCTGTGGGGATTGATGAAAAGATCTCATTAACTTTTCTTTGCATTTTTAAATTATGATGAGAAAAATAGAATTATAAAACTTCCAAATCTTTTTTTAAAAATTTTGAGAAATGTGCTTTGTTATGATCATGACATCGTTTTATGCTTAAAATGTTCGTGTGTAATTTGTGTGTTTAATGATGAACTCTTCAAATTCCTGATACATTTCCATAGTCCCTTATTAACAGTTCCGAAATCCAAAATATTAGGAGAACTGAAATTTTTTCCCCTTGATTGATGTGATAGTAAAACCTGACCTGTCTAAACTCATTTTGTGTCAACAGTCTGTTGTAGACTGACAGGGCTAGGTTAGCTTATTTATTTCACTTGGTATTTGTTTACATTTTATTTTTTTAATTATGTGTTTGATTATGGGTTGCTGGTGGTGATAATATACAATATGTGCATATATTAACATTCTAAAATTCAAGAAATTCTAAATTCTAAAACACGTCTAGACTCAAGGATTTCAGATGATGGATCCTAGGCCTGTGGTCACCATTAACTGGAAACTTTACTTGCAGCTGTGGGTGGCAACTTACAAGAATTTGTTTTATTTCTGGTTGATGGAACCTCCTTTCTTATTAATAAGAACTCAGACAATTTCTTTAAGCTGTATTCCAAAAGTGTGTTCATTTTTTAAATAACAGCTCTTCCTTTTCTTTCTTTGACAGCTGTAATATTGAAATTGCTTTTGATAATGCAAATGAATTTCAAATTCAATAGAACCTTTTTACATTAAGTATTTTGTTTAAATGGCGAAGCCTTTTCTCAAGCATGCATGGAGATTGCTTTACTAGTTTTAATTCTTTAGGATTTTCATGAGGAAATTAAAACATCATTAATAGACCATTTTAGCCAGTTTTCCAAAGTTTAATTTTGACTTTGGATCTTTACACTTTCTGTACACTTTAATCTGTTATGTGTAGGGTTTTTTAAAAAAAACATTTTGGTGAGACTGTTTTAGGCTGGTTGTGGTGGCTCACACCTGTAATCCCAGCACTTGAGGCTGAAGAGGGTGGATTGCTTGAACTCGGGAGTTCAAGACCAGCTGCGCAATATGGCAAAAACCCCATCTCTACAAAAAATATGAAAATTAGCCTGTAGTGGTGGTGCATGCCTGTAGTTCCAGCTACTTGAGAGACTGAGGTGGGAAGATTACTGAAGCCTCAGAGGTCAACGCTACAAGTGAGCTGTGATAACACCACTGCACTTCAGCCTGGGCCCACACAGTGAGATCCTGTCTTAACAAACAAGCAAAAAAATGTGTTAGAACTGTCAGTTAAATTTAGTAAGCCATTGTTTACCTAGTTTTATTGGGATTTAATTCACAGACCATACAGTTTACCCATTTAAAGTACACAACTCAGTGTTGTTGCAACCATCACCATGGTCTAATTGCATATTTCCATCGCCCCAAAAAGAAACCCCAGCAGGTCATTCCTATTCTCGCCGCCTCCTAGTCCCTAGGAACCACCAGTCTACTCATTTAATTGCTAGAGCTTTCTAAAAAGCAACTTCTCTCATCTTGTTCTTCAAGAGTATCTTGGCCCTTTGTGACCCTTGCTTTTCCATATAAAGTTCTCAAAAGGATCATGTTGCGAGCTTTATTGGAACCGCATTGAATCTACAAATCAAAATGAGAAGAATTGACATCTTTTTTTGGGGGTGGGGTGGGGCGGAGACAGAGTCTCTGTGGCCCAGGCTGGAGTGCAGTGGCGCAGTCTTGGCTGACTGCAACCTCTGCCTCCCGGGTTCAAGTGATTCTCCTGCCTCACCCTCCTAAGTAGCTGGGATTTACAGGTGTGTGCCACCATGCTCAGCTAATTTTCGTATTTTTAGTAGAGATGGGATTTCACCATGTTGGTTAGGCAGGTCTCGATCTCCTTACCTCGTGATCCACCCACTTCAGCCTCCCATAGTGCTGGGATTACGGGCACGAGCCACCATGCCCTGCCAAATTGACATCTTTATGATATAGAATCTTCTTAATTAAGAATGTGGTATAGCTCTCCATTTACTTAAAGTTTTTTTAGTTTTGTTTTGTTGAGACAGGGTCTTGCTCTGTCTCTCAGGCTGGAGTGCAGTGATGTAATCATAGCTCGCTACAGCCTGAAACTCCTGGGCTCCAGCAGTCCTCCCACCTCAGTCTCCTGAGTAGCTAGGACTACAGGTACACGTCACTATGTTCAGCTAATTTTGTACAGGCGGGCTCTCCTTACATCACTCATATTGGTCTTGAACTCCTGGGCTCAAGTGATCCTCCTTCCTAAAGTGTCGGGGTTACAAGCGTAGCCAACATGATTGGCCTCATTAAGGTTTTAAGCCTTTTTTTGTTAAAGTTTTATGTTTTCTTTATAAAATGATTATATTTCTTTTGTGGAATTTATCCCTAGATAACATGTTCTTTTTTGTTAAAATTGTATTTTCTTTTTCTTCAACCCTGGCAGATGGATATATTTTCTTTTCTCTTTTTCTTTTTCTTTTTATTTTGAGATGGAGTTTTGCTCTTGTTGCCTAGGCTGGAGTGCAATAGCACCATCTTGGCTCACTGCAACCTCTGCCTCCTGAGTTGAAGCAATTCTTCTGCCTCAGCCTCTGGAGTAACAGATTACAGGCTCGCGCTGCCACACCTAGCTAATTTTTGTATTTTTAGTAGAGGCGGGGTTTCACCATGTTGGCTCGGCTGGTCTTAAGCTCCTGACCTCAGGTGTAACCTACCCACCTCAGCCTCCAAAGTGCTGGGATTAGAGAGGCTGATGGATAAATTTTCTAATTGATGATGTTAATTAGTGATGTTAATGTCACTTGAGTTTTCCATTTTTTTTTTTTTAATGTGATATCAAATGTCACAATGTGGCTAGATTCTCTTACTAGGTCTGAGTCTCTTGGACCTTTTTTTCTTGAGTTGGAGTCTCGCCCTGCTGCCCAGGCTGGAGTGCAATGGCACGTTCTTGGCTCACTGCAACCTCCACCTTCTGGGTTCAAGCTATTCTGCCTCAGCCTCCTGAGTAGGTGGGATTACAGGCACGTGCCACCATGCCTGGCTAATTTTTTGTATCTTTAGGTGGGGTTTCACCATGTTGGTCAGGCTGGTCTTGAACTCCTGACCCTGTGATCCATTCACCTAAACCTCCCAAAGTGCTGAGATTACAGATGTGAGCCACTGCGCCTGGCTCTTGTATCTTTAATGTAAATAATCATGCTCTCTGGAAATTATGACATGATTATCTCTTCTAATTCCTTCCTGTTTCTTCCTATTATGCATTGATTAGGAATTCTAGTATACTGTTGAATGGTTGATATATTCTTAGTTTTTAACAGCCTTCAAATAAGCTTTCTCCTAAGAGATAGTACTTGTGTTTTGCTCAGAAAAGATACCAGGAAAGGCATACCCGAGATTTGCTTCAGAATGTAGTCTTGGGTAGTTTAAACTTTACCAGTTTAAATGTTAGCTCTCCTTTGCTCAGGTTTGTTACATTCGTAGTGTTTTGTATTTTTTAAAACATCTGACCTGTGGGAGAACATTTTATTTTGGTTTATTTATTATTGATCGTTTTTTTTTTATCACTAGCTTCTTTTCCAGTTACCTTGCCAAACCTGATATACTTTATGCATTTTAAAAACTTATTTGTAGTAATAGATAAATGAGTAAAAAGTATATAGCAAGTGTTCTTTGTACTGTTTTACTCCTGCAAAGGTAAAATGAAAAGCTCTTGCAGCTTTCCTGTAAAATTGAACTTCTTTTTAAATAATAATGTTCAAAATGTATTTGTAAAAGTAATACACACTCAAAATCAGCATCAAAAAGGTTCAGAATAAAGTATCTCTACAACTACAGTTTTAAAAGGACAATTTAAAAAATGAGTGAAAGGCTTGAACAGATACTTCAAGAGGAAGATATGAATATGGTCAATAAGCACATTAAAAAGTATTTATGCAGCCGTAAAAAAAGAATGAGTTCATGTCCTTTGCAGGGACATGGTTGAAGGTGGAAACCATCATCCTCAGCAGTCTAACATAGGAGCAGAAAACGAAACACCACATGCTCTCACTCATAAGTGGGAGTTGAACAGTGAGAACCCATGGACACAGGGAGGGGAACATCACACACTCAGGCCTTTCTGGGGGTCAGGGGAAATGGGTGGGAGAACATTAGGACCAATACCTAATGCATGTGGGGCTTAAAACCTAGACGATGGGTTGATAGGTGCAGCAAATCACCTTGGCACACGTATACCTATGTAACCTGTGTGTTCTGCACATGTGTCTCAGAACTTAAAGTAAAATTTAAAAAAAGATCTTAAAAAGTGCTCAACATCTTTAGACATTAGGCAAATTAAAATTAAAACCATTGAATTCTAGCACTCTGAATTAAAATTAAAACTACAATGAGGTACCATTATACTCCCACTAGAATGGCTAAAATAAGACTGCCAGCTTCAACTAATGGTGAGGATTTAGATCCACTGGAACTCTCATCAGATGCTGTTGGGAGTATAAATCTTTTTAATAAAGTTAGCTTTCATCCATCTTATGACTCAGCAGTTTTACTCCTAGATACTTATTCAGGAGAAATGAAAACATGTCTACAAAAAGTTGTTTACAAGAATGTTCATAATAGCTTTATTCCTAATAACCCAAACCTGGAAATAACCCAAATGTCCATCAGGAGAGAATATACAATGGGTATATATGAGACTGTTACTCTGTAATAACAAGTAATGAACTACTGATGCATGCAACAATATGAATGAATATCATAAACAGTGAAATAAACCAGATACAAAGGAGTATATTTGTATGAGTCCATTTACGTGAAAATCAAGAACAGGCCAAAGTATGTTATGGACGTAGAAATCAGAACAACAATTGCCTTAGTGGAGTGAAAGGGGTAGTTTAGAATGGGGGTTGACTAGAAAGGGGCACAAGGAAACTTTTGAGGGTGTTGGAAATGTTCTGTATCTTGATACGCATTTGTTAGAACTCATTAAATGTTACACCTAAGATCTGTGCATTTTACTGTGTGTACATTAAACTTTAATTAAAAAAAAAATAGGGGAAGGATAGGAGGCATTGATCCAAGGACATTCTCCTACATAAGCGCAATAGTTATGACACTCAGAAAATTTAGCATTAATGTAGCATTACCATCTAGTATGCAGTTCAAATATCCCAGTGTCTTGATATTTGCTGAGTAGGTCTTAAGTGTCTTTACACTCTCCATCTCCCATTCTCCCACTCATGGTAACTAAATGTGATGAAGGATTGGTTAATTTTTTTCTTGCACTGTCGCTGAGGCTGGAGTGCAATGGCACAATCTCAGCTCACTGCACCCTCTGCCTCCCAGATTCAAGTGATTCTCATTCCTTGGCCTCCCGAGTAGCTGGGATTACAAGCATGCGCCACTGCGCCCGGCTAGTTTTTGTATTTTTAGTAGAATTGGGGTTTCACCATGTTGACCAGGCTGGTTTTGAACTCCTGGCTCAGGTGATCCACCTGCCTTGGCATCCCAAACTGCTGGGATTACAGGTGTGAGGTGTGAACTGGCCTGGGTTAATTATTAATAGTTTGATTGTGGTAATTGTGTTCACAGTGTGTACATATATATCAAATCTTCACATTGTTCACCTTAAATATATATAGTTTTTCTTTGTCAGATACACCCCAGTATATAGCTGGAGAAAAAAGGAATAGTTTTTTTAAAAGTCTCTTTTTTTTTTTTTATTGAGACGGAGTTTTGCTCGTTACCCAGGCTGGAGTGCAATGGCGTGATCTCGGCTCACCGCAACCTCCGCCTCCTGGGTTCAGGCAATTCTCCCGCCTCAGCCTCCTGAGTAGCTGGGATTACAGGCACGTGCCACCATGCCCAGCTAATTTTCTGTATTTTTAGTAGAGATGGGGTTTCACCATGCTGATCAGGATGGTCTCGATCTCTTGACCTCGTGATCCACCCACCTCGGCCTCCCAAAGTGCTGGGATTACAGGTGTGAGCCACCGTGCCTGGCTTAAAAAGTCTTTTATAGAATTTTTTATATATAGGATTTAGTGAAAGATCACTCAATTTTTTTAAAAGCTTCATGATGAAAATTATTCTTGCAAAATGTTAAAATCTTGAATCCTAGGGCCTGGCTTTTTTTGTTGTTGTTTTGTTTTTTTTCTGGTGGAGTCTCACTCTGTCGCCCAGGCTGGAGTGCAGTGGCACAATCTCAGCTCACTGCAACCTCTGCCACCCAGGTTCAAGCAATTCTCCTGCCTCAGACTTTTGTGTAGCTGGGATTACAGGTGCCTGCCACCGTGCCTAATTTTTGTATGTTTAGTAAAGACAGGGTTTTACCATCTTGGCCAGGCTGATGTTGAACTTCTGACCTTGTGATCTACCCGCCTCGGCCTCCCAAAGTGCTGGGATTACAGTCGTGAGCCACTGCGTCTGGCCACTCCTAGGGCATGTTTTCTGGCAAATGTTATTTTCAGTAACCCATTTAGTTTTGTCAGACATAATAGAGTTAATGTATGAAAAGTCAGTTATGTCAAACTCCAGAGTTTATATGGAAAGATTAATGATCTTTTTAAAAATAAAGAATTCTGGGTGTGGCTAATTATAGATTTGGCCTGTAATCCTAGCACTTTGGGAGGCTGAGGCGGGAGGATAGCTTGAGCCCCAAGAGTTTCTTTCGTTCGTTCCTTCTTTCTTTCTTTCTTTCTTTTCTCTCTTTTCTTTCTTTTCAAGACAGAGTCTCACTTTGTCGCCCTGGCTGCAGTACAATGGCATGATCTCAGCTCATTGCAACCTCTGCCTCCTAGGTTCAAGTTATTCTCGTGCCTCAAGCTTTGCAAGTAGCTGGGATTATAGGTGTGTGCCAACACACTCAACTAATTTTTGTGTTTTTTAAGTAGAGTCAGGGTTTCATTATGTTGGCCAGGCTGATCTTGAACTCCTGACCTCAAGTGATCTGCCTGCCCTGGCCTCCCAAAGTGCTGAAATTACAGGTGTGAGCCAGTGTGCCTGGCCAAGCCCAGGAGTTTGAGACCAGTCTCGGCAACAGACCAAGACCCTGTCTATCTGCACAGTAAAAATTATGAAGTATTAGAATAGCAAATCTTAAAGTTTTGTTTTCCTCTTTTTTTTTTTTTTTTTTTTTTTTTAACTGAAAAAGCTTGGCTTTAGAAATCTCTGGGTAGTTTGAATTGCAGACAGGCAGGCCCTATTCCCGTTTAATTAATGAGATTTGTACATAGAAAACAATACATGTTCATGTAGAAAATACCCAAAATTGAAAAGAATATAAAGCACTTAATAAAACTCTACCACCTAGGTCAGGTACAGTGGCTCACACCTGTAATCCCAACACTTTGAGGAGGCCAGGGCGGGTGGGTCACCTAAGGTCAAGAGTTCTAGACCATCCTGGACAACATGGTGAAGTCCATCTCTATTAAAACTACAGAAATTAGCTGGACATGGTAACAGGTGCCTGTAATACCAGCTACTTGGGAAGCTGAGGCACGAGAATCACTTGAACCCAGAAGGCGGAGGTTGCAGTGACCGCCAGATTGTGCTGCTGCACTCCAACCTGGGTGACAGAGCTAGATTCTGTCTCAAAAAACAAGAAAAAAACTACCACTCAGAGATGGTGGTGGCTAAAACCTTAGCAAGAATTTCTCTTCATTTTTCTATGCAGACACATTCAGACATTTTCATTTTTTAAAAAAAGAATCATCCTGTATGAATTTAACTGCCTAATTAGCTTGTTATATCATCGTTAACTCTTGCCGTTAAATGCTCTACAGCTTTCTTTTAAATGGCTATCTGTGGTAGTGTTCCTTGAAGGAAATACCTTAAAAGTTTTTGTTTTTAAACGTTTATATTTGTGGAAATGTAATACAGTGAATGCGTAGAACACAAATGTTCAGCTTAATGAATAACATCCTTGTAACTGCCACTCCGGTCAAGACATCGAATAGGGCCAACAGCCAGGAGCCTCCCATCCCCCTCAGTGCTCCTTCCCAGCCAGTCATAGCCCCATTCTCCCCGCTGGAGGTAACTTCTATTTGTTTTTTCATTTTATTTTTTTTCTTTTAAAGACAGGGTTTCACCATGTTGGTCAGGCTGGTCTTGAACTCCCGACCTCAGGTGATCCGCCCGCTTTGGCCTCCAAAGTGCTTGGATTACAGGCATGAGCCACCACGCCCGGCCTGGAGGTAACTTCTGTTTTGACTTTATAAAAGTTGTTTTCTTGCTTTCTTTTAGGTTACGTACCTGTCTTTGCATTCCTAATGCTGTAGTTTAGTTGAGCTTATTTTGAACTTTTCACAAACAAAAATCATCAAGTATGCATTCTTTTGTATCTGGCTTTCATTCAGTATTTTGATTTTAATATTCATCTATGTTGTTAGTAGTTATAGTTCATTCTTTTTTTGTTGCTATATAATCCATTTATTGAATATACTACAATTTGATTCTGCTGTTGGCAGCCACTTTGATTGTTTATAGTCCACATTACAAATGCTGCATCGTGAACATGTGAGTTGTGATTTGTGTGTATATACAAGTACTCCTCTAGGGAATCCAAACCTAGGAGGGACGTTGCTGGGTCAGAGGATGTTTGTATCTTCAGCTGTACCAGATAAGGCCAAATTGTGTTCTCGAATGGTTGGATGCGTTTTCAGTGTACTTGTTCTACTCCTAATTAACACTACTTGATATTGTCAAACTTTTAGCCATTCTGTTGGATGTGGTAGTGTTTCATTGCAGTTTTAATTTGCATTATTTTGCGTTTTATTATTAGTGAAATTAAATACCTTTTATGTGTTTTGGCTACTTCAGTATGCTCTTGTGCAGTGCCTAATTCACACCTTCTGAGTTGCCTTTTTCCCATTGATTTATGTATTTTTTTTTTTTTTTGAGAAGGAATGTGGTTCTGTCACCCAGGCTGGAGTGCAGTGGTACGACTGTGGCTCACTGTAACCTCTGCCTCCCTGATTCAAGTGATTCTCTTGCCTCAGCCTTCCAAGTAGCTGGGACTACAGGTGCGCGCCACTATACCCAGCTGTTTTTTGTGTTTTTAGTAGAGATAGGGTTTCACCATGTTGGCCAGGCAGGCCTCAAACTCCTGGCATCAAGTGATCCATCTGCCTGGGCCTCCCAAAATGCTGGGATTACAGGTGTGAGCCACCACACCTGGCCTGATTTATGTATTCTAAATATAAGTTGTTTATTGGTTATGTAAGTTGCAAATATCTTTTTCAGCTCTGTAGGTAATTATGTTTTTTCATGAATAGAAAGTCTTTTTTTTTTTTTGAGACGGATTTTCGCTCTTGTTACCCAGGCTGGAGTGCAATGGCGCGATCTCGGCTCACCGCAACCTCCGCCCCCCGGGTTCAGGCAATTCTCCTGCCTCAGCCTTCCTGAGTAGCTGGGATTACAGGCACGCGCCACCATGCCCAGCTAATTTTTTATATCTTTAGTAGAGACGGGGTTTCACCATGTTGAAAACCAGGATGGTCTTGATATCTTGACCTCGTGATCCACCCGCCTCGGCCTCCCAAAGTGCTGGGATTACAGGCTTGAGCCACTGCGCCCGGCCGAATAGAAAGTCTTAATTTTAATGTAGTTTAACTGATTTTTTTTCTCCTTTGTAAGAGTTAATGTTTCTTATGTCTTATATAAATCTTACATTGGGATAAAAGATACATATATATTTTTAAGGTTTTGACTAATAGTTTACTTTTCTGCTGGCAGTGTGTGAATCTTTTCATACTGTTTTTACTCTCATGAATAGTGTATGTGTGATTTTCTCACACTCTTATCAGAACTGGAGATTTGGGGTCAATTTTGCCAATGTAATAGACTTCCTTAATTCATTAAGGAGTATTTAATCTTAGTTTGCCCACGAGAGAGGTTAAATTTGTTTTATTATACCAAGAACGTAGCAGTCAGTAAGCCTAACTAAAAATATTCTTTAGCTTTTGATTCTGAAGACCATTTATGTTCTGTAGGAAAAAGAGATAAAGATACAGAAAACTGTTTTCTTTTTTATTAAGACACATGATTTTGGCTAAAACTAATGGAAATAAATTGATGAAACTTAAATGTAGTGGGTCAAAAGACCCATGAAATTGATGAGTTAGATTGTTGTGGGCACTCCTTTTAAATTTATGGTAACTTTCTAACATAATCATGACTTTATTGACCCTTTTTCATGTACTTTTATTCAAAGAAGACATGAAAAAGTGTCTGTCCCAACTTGTCGTCTTGTCTCCAACTCCCAGTATGCATCTATACTCTTCCTAGTTTTGAGGTGTGAGAGAACTCCTAAGTTCTTGGGAATGGGTAGAGATTAATTCTGAGTCTGTATATAGTGAGTCTGTTGGAAGAAGCTTTTCTTAGGAGATGAAATTTGGGATGGAGCGCTCCTCTACACTCTAACACTGTGGCCACAGTCTTTGGTTTAGATCTCTGGCATTTTTCAGTGGACTTCTGTCATAGTGTCTGACTCTTCTTCCTGTCTCCAGACTTCCCATGATTGCCGGATGAAATTCAGAAACCTCACATTATTCCCCTAGTTAATATCCTTCAGTGACTCCAGAACAATGGAATTATTGATCCCTCTTCATGGGTCTTAGTTCCCCACACCCCTAGTTTTCCTGAGTTTGGAATATTCTTTCACATTTGCTCATCCCACTATTTAGAACTTCCTACAGTCTCCCTAGTTGCTAATTTCTTGTAAAACCCAGCTTAAGCCATACATCCTTTTGTTCATGTTACTTCCTTGGTTGTTATTCACCTCCATGCTGTCTTTTCGCTCCACTCATTGAAGTTAGGTGGCCCCCTTCTGGGCCGCCACAGCTCTCCGCATTTACCCGTGTTACTGTACTTTGTATTGTAATCAGTTTGATTATCCCTGCTACTTAGCTGAGCTCCTTGAGAGTAGAGCCCTGATTTCCTGCTCCTTAGCACTCCACCCTCCCCAGAACTAGCATGGTGTCACTTTCAGGAGGCACCCTATATAAATGTTCAATAATGTTTGAATGCAAAAGTATATCTAACTTTCTTAATGATACATTTATGAAAAAAACTTATTGGAAAAGAGGTCAGTTAGAAAGGGTTAGGAACTTGTCAGTTTTCTAAATCCCTCTTTTTCAAAAACATACACTGCCTTGCTTGAAGAGTTTGTAGGGTTTTGTTCACCTGAGTTGTGCCTTGCTGTCACAGAAGGATGCTCTGCAGTGGTCTCGCACTCCCGCAGCAGTGGAGGGGGAGGAGCCAGAGGACACGGCTGATGTGGAGAGCTGTGGCTCTAATGAAGCCAGCACTGTGAGTGGTGAAAACGATGGTAAGGACCCTTAACCGGATGAGTGAGGGAGCCACAGCAGGCACTAGGGACTAACCTTTATTTCCTCTCTTCCAGTATCTCTTGATGAAACATCTTCAAATGCATCTTGTTCTACAGAATCTCAGAGTAGACCTCTTTCCAATTCCAGGGACAGCTACAGAGCTTCCTCACAGGTAAGGAAGAGGCAGAGCCTAGCCTGGGAGGGTGAATGATGGCAGGTATAAGACAGGAGCCTTCCTTCTCCTGTAGTGAGCTGTGAACGTTGTTCAGAGAGTGAAGAACGGAAGTCTGGTCTCTAGCTGTTAGTAGCATTTAACAGTGGGCAGTAGGAAAAGTGAACAGTAGGTCTGAGCAGAGTGAATTTTCTCTTTTTCTTTACCTTGGCTGGGTGATTCTATTCATTCTTTTTGTTTTGTTTTGTTATTTGAGACAGAGTCTTGCTTGTCACCCAGGGTGGAGTACAGTGTCACGATCTCTGCTTGCTGCAAACTCCGCCTCCAGGGTTCAAGCAATTCTCCTGCCTCAGCCTCCCGAGTAGCTGGCATTACAAGCACATACCACCGTGCCTGGCTAATTTTTGTATTTTTAGTAGAGATGGGGTTTTGCCATGTTAGTCAGGCTAGTCTCAAATTCTGACCTCAAGTGACCTGCCTGCCGCAGCCTTCCAAAGTGCTGGGATTAGGGGTGTGATGACTCAACACTTGGCTTGATTCTGTTCATTCTTGTAATATACACGTGAACATCCAAGGAGAAGTGTGGTGTAGTGCAGGGTAGTGAGAACAGGAGCTCAGGAGTGAGCAGTTTGAATGATAAGCCCTGACACTTACTGGCCTTGAGATCTTGGGAAAATTCCTTACCTGTAAAATGGGGATAATGATACATTTTTGTAGCTTGGAATGATGCTTGGCACAGTGACCAGCACGGAACTCAGTAACATTAACCAGTGCTCTTGTCAGCATTATTTGGCAGATCTGGTTGAATATGAACTTCATTTTACAAGAGAGTGAGTAGAGACAGTGTTGCCAGAGAATACTTTCGTGGCTTTGCAGTTGACTTGGACTCTCTTTTTGTTCTCTCTGGGATTATAGGCGAACAAACAAAAGAAGAAGACTGGGGTGATGCTGCCTCGAGTTGTCCTGACTCCTCTGAAGGTAAACGGGGCCCACGTGGAATCGGCGTCAGGTATGTGTGAACTCATGGTTGTGATGCTTTTTCCTCAGGTCCTGGGGACCTGGCCTCCCTCTGTCAGCGGTTTCTGACCTAGTAGTGTGATGCCAGGAGAGCTGTCGGGCCACAGGCAAGAGCCCCGCCAGTGGGTGAGGCTTGCCATAGGTTCTAGTGCTGGGCTCTGCCGAGTGCCTTCCTCTTTGCCTCCCAGGGCAGTTGTGAGGATCCGACGAAGGATTTGATTGTACCAGTGCTTTGTAAAAGGTGTAGTGTATACAAATGAAGATGGCGGTTTGGCACTCGTAAGGTGATACTTTAAAGCCAGACCATGAGGTGGTGGTTTCTCTCAGCCCAAGGCTGGGAGATGGAAGCATCCCAGTACTGCTGGCAGCATCTCAGGGAGAGCTGGGAGAAGTGAGCTTGTCTGAGAGCCATGGGCGCGGCTTGTGATACTTTTGACCAGTGGAATGCTGTGCCTTCAGGGTTCTCGGGCCGCCACGCCGATGGCGAGAGCGGCAGCCCGTCCAGCAGCAGCAGCGGCTCTCTGGCCCTGGGCAGCGCTGCTATTCGTGGCCAGGCCGAGGTCGCCCAGGACCCTGCCCCGCTCCTGAGAGGCTTCCGGAAGCCAGCCACAGGTGAGTGGCTTGGCACTCATTTCTCTGCCTGTAAAGGGGGCCCCTGCAGGCCTAGTGAGAAGATGATGTCTTCTGTTCCAGTTCCTTTACCAGTTTATTTTTACTTCTTGGGTGGCCCTGTATTTTTTTTTTTTTGTTTATTTTTACCTTGTAATTTGGTTATTTCATTTGTAGCTCTATTCTAGACTGTGTGAGAACTCCTTTCAGGCAGAGATGATGCCACATTGTTTCTCATATGTCTCTGTAGGCCTAGTCTGTGCCTGCCCTGTACTGCTTAGTAAGTGTTTGAGTGAGTGAAAACCACTTCTGAGCTTCTCAGTGAAGAATTCTAACCCCTTTTCTTTCTTCGGTAGCTTCCTGCCACATTCGTTCCCAACATCTGTAGTTTCTATCAGATGCTCCCTTTTTTACAACCTAGTCAGTATGTCGAGCTGAAGTGAGTGTTGAATCCTGGGGATGCAAACAAATTTAGTAGCTGTATCAATACCTCCCACCCTACCAGACCCCACCCCCATTAGGGTTATTCGCAATGCTAGTATGCTCTTTGCTCTTTCAGGATTTAATTCTTAATGGCCCACATGCTGGGTTTTTTGTAGATGAACCACATGAAACCGTTAAGCAGACAAGCCTTTGCTTTTGAGAATTAGAGTAAACCTTTGCCCAAGTAGGAACTAGGTTTGCTGTCTTGCTACTTTTCCAGCTCATCAGCAGTGCTGAATCTGAGATCTCACAGGTCTCTATTCCTAGTGAGTTTTTCAGATAAAGGTAACATTTGCTGAGGCTTCTGTGAGAGGTGTTAGTATCTCAGTTTGAACAGTCCTTAGTACATTTCTACATAGAGATCATCCCTCTCCAGCCCATTCACAGAAGGCTTCTGCAGATTTTTCTGTAGTATACTAACTAGATTTGCTTTTAGACAATTTCCATCATTTCTCCAGTTGAGCTTTGTGTGGAGCCTGTTCTCCAGCTTCGGAGGGAAGCTCAGAACCTGCCCTTTGCCTGGCTTTCTGTGGGAAGTGTCCTTTCAGGCTGTGACACAGCACGGTACAGAGTTTTGTCTGAGGGGATATAAGCCCAAGTGTTCTCCTAGGTTTGATGGCAATGACAGTAACCTGGAAGGAACAGTTGTAACATGCAGGTCAGGATGGACTGGACAGTTGAGCAGAGGGTGTGCAGATAATTTCTGGGTACCTTGGGTGCTGCCACCAAAGTTTTCCCATCAATTGGCATTTGCTTTTTTACTTTAAAAAGCTGAATCTATACCTTGCTTCTCCTTGCTTCAAAAATCACAGGTCAAATGAAGCGCAACAGAGGGGAAGAAATAGATTTCGAGACACCTGGGTCCATTCTTGTTAACACCAACCTCCGTGCCCTGATCAACTCTCGGACCTTCCATGCCTTACCCTCACACTTCCAGCAGCAGCTCCTGTTCCTCCTGCCTGAAGTAGACAGACAGGTGCACCTGGGCAACCTCCCCTTTGCCTCTTTCTGGTTGGGCTTCTGTTCTCTTTTCAGTTTATTTATTTATTAGGATTTTTTTTTTCCTTGATCCTTCTAGGTGGGGACAGATGGCCTGTTGCGTCTCAGCAGCAGTGCACTAAATAACGAATTTTTTACCCACGCGGCCCAGAGCTGGCGGGAGCGCCTGGCTGATGGTAAGTAGACTTGATCATCTCAGGCGGCCTGCGATGCACCTTCTGTGTGTGGTGTTGCATGTCTCCTGGGATTTAAAACACAAGCTCGCTCTTCTCAGAGGGTTATTTAGTATAAGACAGGCTTTCCTCACATTGCTAATAAATGTGGTAGGTATTAACGTGCCACACAGCTCTGAAGAAATAACAGGGTGTTTAGGTTTAGACTTTCATAGAGTGTACGTATATATTCATTCTTCATCTCCTTTTTATCATTAAAACTATAAATACCTATTCGTTCCAGTAATCATGGCATCGTCTGGAAGGGTGGAGTAAAGTCCACTGTGGAGTTGACAAGTTCCACCATGCTCTGTCTTTTTAGGCATTGTCACTTGGAGTGATTGTTAGCTTCCGCTAATTTAAATTTATAGCAAAAGTGTTGAGAGGTCCCTAAGAACACCCCTAGGTTTGATTTGCCAGCAGGACTCAGCATATAGTTATACATACAGGGCTATGGTTTATTACAGCTGAAGAATACAAAGTAAAATCAGCAGATGGAGAGGCACATGGGGTGAGGTCCAGCGGACCATGTGTGTTGGCTTCCAAAGTTCGCTCTCAGTGGTGTCGCACAGGACACATTTAATATGATAACATGTGTGAAATATCTACTAGGGAAACCTGTTAAAGACTTGGTGCCCAGAGTTTTTGTCAAGGGCTGATCATGTAGGAAGCCACTGCTTGGCACATACCCAGATTCCAGATTCCCAAAAGGAAGGCAGATGTTCAGCATAAGCCATATTGTTTGCATAAACAATTTAGGCACAGTGAACAAGTCATATCAGTTAGGGTGGTTGGGAGCCCTCCTGAAATCTAAATTCCCAGATGTCAGCCAAGGGCTGTTCTTTTATGGAGGCCTTTCTAAGTGTAAACAGTCAGGCTTACTATGTTACTTTCTATGTAGACAAAAAGTTAAGAATGGTTCTTTTGTTTGTTGTTTTTCTTTTTCCATCAAGGAGTTGCTTGCTGTCACTTTACGAAGAGTGAATTTCCCTTACTTTCCCTTACGGTAGACTTGTTAGCTCTATCCCTATGAGAGTGTGATGTGAGAACGCCTCTAGAAGAGACATGTTGTTTTAAAACTGGGAGATTCAGCTGTCCTTAAGACAGACGTTAATATCCCAAATGCACTTACTAGAAGAGGTTTATTTCTCCCTAGGTGAATTTACTCATGAGATGCAAGTCAGGATACGACAGGAAATGGAGAAGGAAAAGAAAGTGGAACAATGGAAAGAAAAGTTCTTTGAAGACTACTATGGACAGAAGTAAGGCAGTTGGAGCTATGAGTCTTGGTCTGGGGTTTTGAGGGGATAGAGGTAGATGGTCTCAAAATAGTGTATACTTACATGTTGGACAAGAATGTGGAGGTTGTGGTGACACTTGGGTCATTTATTTTAATGCCATTCATAGTGAAGCTAACAGTTTTTCTATGGATAGTGTTATGCAACACACAGATTAATTTTGTTCTGGGATATCTATGTTTCTGGGTCCATATTATTCATAGAAATAAGAGACATGTCCACTCTGGCCTGAAACTGATGGTGTGATTCTGATTTGCAGGCTGGGTTTGACCAAAGAAGAGTCATTGCAGCAGAATGTGGGCCAGGAAGAGGCTGAAATCAAAAGTGGCTTGTGTGTCCCGGGAGAATCAGTGCGTACACAGCGTGGTCCAGCCGCCCGACAGCGAGATGGGCATTTTAAGAAACGCTCTCGGCCAGATCTCCGAACCAGAGCTAGAAGGAATCTGTACAAAAAACAGGAGCCAGAACAAGCAGGGGTTGCTAAGGATACAAAATCTGTGGCCTCAGATGTCCCCCTCTACAAGGATGGGGAGGCTAAGACTGACCCAGCAGGGCTGAGCAGTCCCCATCTGCCAGGAGCATCCTCTGTAGCACCTGACCCAGAGAGTCCCGAATTCCCACTTGAGTCTGTAGCTTCCCGGATCCAGACTGAGCCAGACAACTTGGCACATGCCTCTGCCTCTCCAGACAGAATTCCTCCCCTGCCTCAAGAGACTGTGGATCAGGAGCCTAAGGATCAGAAGAGGAAATCCTTTGAGCAGACGGCCTCTGCATCCTTTCCCGAAAAGAAGCCGCGGCTTGAAGATCGTCAGTCCTTTCGTAACACAATTGAAAGTGTTCACACCGAAAAGCCACAGCCCACTAAAGAGGAGCCCAAAGTCCCGCCCATCCGGGTAGGAGACTGTTTGATTCCTGGCTGCCCTGGAGCCAGGTTTTCTTTGAGGGTTATGAGATTATAGAGCCCTTTTACTCTGGGGCTCTGAAGTTAATTATATGGGAATGTAGAGCTTTTTGTGAGAGAAGTTTTTTTGAGACTACCTTAAAGTTTAATGAGATGAAGTTCGTTTCTGCCTCACTTTTTTGTTCACTCTGTTGAAGTTATCTCGAGAGGTCAAAATCCTTTGGGGTTTTAACATCTTTTTAAGATAGTGTTAAATTCTTTGCTGTAGTGACTCACACAGTTCCACCAGAAATTAAATTTAGAAGTGTGACATGTAACAGCCCTTGAGCAGAATCTTCTCTGAATGGTGTGGTGTTATGGCAGTTATTTTACTATGATTATTTTATTGTTTTAAGAAAATTATTTGATTCTCTATGCCATGGCCCTTAAGCTACTAGAATCCTAGTTCTGCTTTACAGTCCCTAGGTCAGATCACCCAGTCAGTTAAAACTATTTTCTGATTCTTTTTTTGCAGATTCAACTTTCACGTATCAAACCACCCTGGGTGGTTAAAGGTCAGCCCACTTACCAGATATGCCCCCGGATCGTCCCCATCACGGAGTCCTCCTGCCGGGGCTGGACCGGTGCCAGGACCCTCGCAGACATTAAAGCCCGTGCTTTGCAGGTCCGAGGGGCGAGAGGTCACCACTGCCATAGAGAGGCGGCCACCACTGCCATCGGAGGGGGGGGTGGCCCGGGTGGAGGTGGCGGCGGGGCCACCGATGAGGGAGGCGGTAGAGGCGGCGGCAGTGGTGATGGTGGTGAGGCCTGTGGCCACCCTGAACCCAGGGGAGGCCCGAACACCCCTGGAAAGCGTACGTCAGATCTACAGCGAACACAATTACTGCCGCCTTGTCCTCTAAATGGGGAGCATACCCAGGCTGGAACTGCCATGTCCAGAGCTAGGGGAGAGGACCTGGCTTCTCTGAGAAAGGAGGAAAGCTGCCTACTACAGAGGGTTCCAGTTGTATTCACAAATGGGCCAGAAGATGCCTCCCAACTCCACATTGCTCCCACTGGGGACCAGCCATGCCAGGCTTTGCCCCCACTGTCCTCCCAAACCTCAGTAGCTGAGAGATTAATGGAGCAACCTAAGTTGCATCTGGCTGTTAGAACTGAATGTGAGTCTGGCACCACTTCCTGGGAAAGTGATGAGGAGGAACGGGGACCCACTGTTCCCACAGAGAATGGTCCTATTCCATCTCTAGTGGGAGATGATACATTAGAGAGAGGAACTGGCCAGCCTCTTGACAGTCATCCCACTATGAAGGACCCTGTAAATGTGACCCCCAGTTCCACACCTGAATCCCCATTGACTGATTGCCTGCAGAACAGACCATTTGATGACAAATTAGGGCTTGGTGACTCATGTCCTCCTATGAGGGAAAGTGATACTAGGCAAGAAAACTTGAAAACCAAGGCTCTCGTTTCTAACAGTTCTGTGCATTGGATACCTATCCCATCGAATGATGAGGTAGTGAAACAGCCTGAACCAGAATCCAGAGAACATGTACCATCTGTTGAGCCCCAGGTTAGAGAAGAGTGGAAGAAAGCTTCTCCCACCCTTCCTGCATTGCCTGGGGATTTGACAGCTGAGGAGGGTCTAGATCCTGCTGACAGCCTTACTTCACTCTGGTCTGTGCCGTCTCTAGGAGGCAATGACAGCACTGGCAGTGGCTGTCAACAAGGGGACGTTGAAAAGCTGAAAATCAACAGAGACTCTGGAACACTGAGTCCTCACAGTGAGTCCACAGATACAGCCTCTGACTTTGAAGGTCACCTCACTGAGGACAGCATTGAAGCTGACCCTAGTGAAGCTGCAGTGACAAAGGGATCTTCGGTGGACAAGGATGAGAAACCCAGTTGGAACCGATCTGCCTCAGTGTCCAAGGTGAATGGTGACCTGAATCTGGTTACAAGGACAGATGGGATGGTTGCTCCTCAGAGCTGGGTGTCTCGAGTATGTGCGGTCCCCCAGAAGACCCCAGATTCCCTACTGCTGGCCAATACTGAGTACCAGCCAAGAGCCGTGTGCCTGTCCAGGCCTGGGTCCTCAGTGGAGGCCACTAACCCTCTTGTGATGCAGTTGCTGCAGGGTAACTTGCCCCTAGAGAAGGTTTTTCCACCAGGCCATGATGACAGCGTGCCAGAATCCCCACAAGTACCGCTCACAAAAGTGCAGAGCCATGGCTCCCTGAGCATGGGATCTTTACATGATCTTGGAGAAAACAGTGGCATGGTTGGTAGAAGCAGCCCCAGTTCTTTAAGGGCTTTGAAGGAGCCTCTTCTACCAGATAACTGTGAAACAAGCACTGAACTTGCCAGGATAGAGGCCACCCAGGCTCCTGGAGCACCCCAGAAGATTTCCAAGACAGTCCCAAGTTTTGACTCCCTCCATCCAGTGATAAATCCGATTACTTCCTCTAGGAAACTGGAAGAAATGGATTCCAAAGAGCAGTTCTCTTCCTTTAGTTGTGAAGATCAGAAGGAGGTCTGTGCCGTGTCACAGGACAGTAGTTCAAATGCTGCTCCAGGCAAGGGCTCAGGAGATCTTACTACCTCGAGAACGCCTTGTTTCTCATCTCCAAATGTGATCTCCTTTGGTCCAGAGCAGACAGGTTGGGCCCTGGGTGATAAGGGCAATGTTACAGGCCAAGGGAAGAAGCTTTTTGGCTCTGGGAATGTGGTTGCAACTCTTCAGCGCCCCAGGCCTACAGACCCGATGCCTCTGCCTGCTGAGATCCCTCCAGTTTTTCCCAGTGGGAAGTCAGGACCAAGCACAAACTCCGTGTCTGGTGGGGTACAGACTTCCAGGGAAGACTGGGCTCCAAAGCCACAATCTGCCTCTGTTGGCAGCATCAAGAATGAGAAGACTTTTGTGGGGGGTCCCCTTAAGGCAGATGCCAAGAACCGAAAAGCTACTGGGCATAGTCCTCTGGAACTGGTGGGTCACTTGCAAGGGATGCCCTTTGTCATGGACTTGCCCTTCTGGAAATTACCCCGAGAGCCAGAGAAGGGGCTCAGTGAGCCTCTGGAGCCTTCTTCTCTCCCCTCCCAACTCAGCATCAAGCAGGCATTTTATGGGAAGCTTTCTAAACTCCAACTGAGTTCCAGCAGCTTTAATTATTCCTCTAGCTCTCCCACCTTTCCTAAAGGCCTTGCTGGAAGTGTGGTGCAGCTGAGCCACAAAGCAAACTTTGGTGCGAGCCACAGTGCATCACTTTCCTTGCAAATGTTCACTGACAGCAGCACGGTGGAAAGCATCTCGCTCCAGTGTGCGTGCAGCCTGAAAGCCATGATCATGTGCCAAGGCTGTGGTGCGTTCTGTCATGATGACTGTATTGGACCCTCAAAGCTCTGTGTATTGTGCCTTGTGGTGAGATAATAAATTATGGCCATGGGAAGCATTGTATATTTAGTGTGTGTATTTTGATAATGATTGATCTTAAATCTGTATACAGAATATCGTTGATACAATACTCTTTTTAGGCAGGAGCACTCTTGCCTTTCCCCCAAATTTATAGTGCTAAAGCCCTCTGTCACTTGTCGACCCCTCTGGTCTTGCTGGAGGGATTTTCTGGGTATAACCCATTGGGCTGCCCAAAGCCAGCCAGCCTGAGCTCTCCTGCAGACAGAGCCTGATGTGGCAGGGAGCAGGTTCGGGGTCGGGTCAGGTCGGGGGCGGGGCGGGGGGTGCTGCCTGACTCCCAGAGGGACTTGAAACTGAAGCAAGAAGGTTGCATTCTCTACCAAGGGAATTAACCTACCTGAACTAAGTAGACATGCCAGTCTTCCACTGTCCCCTCCCTGCCATCTTTTCTTCTGCTACTTTGGGGAGTTGTTGGTCTGGAAAGAAGCCAGCACAGGGTTAAAGTAACTCCTATTATTGCCCACCAGGGGGCTGGAGCACCTGCTGGCCTTAGGGTCGCAGTTGAGTCATTTGCCAGTTGATGGAGCAAGTTTGACATTAGTTCTGTTGCTCAAGCAAATTTGGGACTTTTCTGTCTTGGTGCAATCCACTAGCCCACAGGATCATTTGGAACCTTGAATAGCTCTGCTTGGACAATGGGGTTGGGGAATAGGTTGTCTTCCCTATGAAAATGCCATCTGTAGACCTGGTGAGTCAGCTGTCCAGACGGTTGCAGGTGAATTCCTCTGCTTGACATCTTCCCTGTCACTTTGGACCCTATGGGAGTGGGCATCTCCACGCACTTGTGTATGTGAAAGTCATTTTACATTTCAAAGCGCAGTGTGTGTTTCTTATTTTTATATTTTTAACTCTTTATTCTTGGATGTATAAAGTGAACTTTTTGGCTTCTGTAAGTATGCTCTATGCACCTCTAATGTTTTATCATGTATTTATATGTTGTACACAGTACTGGCCAATTCTGTAAATGGATGTATTGTACAGAGAACATGAATGTCTCTTCCTAATTTTACATCTTCAGCATCATTGCATTAAAGTGGTGTAATTTACTTCTCTACACCTGTTGTCAGAGCCACTGAGTGCTGTGCTGCTCGACGTGAGGGTGAAATACTTGACTTGTGACCTGCCAGGTTGCCCGATGCCCTGTCGGGTCACCGGGTGGATCTGCTGCAGCCTGCCGAGCCACAGTCAGCCTGCCCACATGCCACTGAGCAAACGCATCTTGCTTCTCACACCTCTCCTCCTCCTCCTACAGCCTTTAATGGCTGCTCGCTGCCATATGTGACAAATCACCACCACCAGTGTTAAGTGCTTCTGGATTCATGGGTGAGTTCCCTGGGCAGCCCCCAGGAAGGCCTTCCAGATCTGGCTCCAGGGTCACCACCTGTCACAGCAATACCTGGGACCATGCTCTCCTGGGACTGTGAGCCTCCTTTTGAGGTACTTTTGACTTCCGGCAGGTTTGGGAACAAACAAAGCCATGCCTGCTCCTGCCTCTCTCCCAACATGTTCCTAGCAAGTAGATGCCCCTGTATGTGTCTTCTCTTGCCTTGTTCCCTGCCTTATTTCTTGTATTTTTGACTTGTTACAGAATTGAGGATCCTTGCTTAATTTAGGTCAAGGATAAAATCTATGACTTCAAGTCTAATTTTATCTGAAAGTTGTTTTTTTCTCATTTAATCTGATGTGGCGTTTTCATCATCTGAAGCATGAGTGACAAGTTGCCAATGATGTGATTTAGAATGCAGTATTGGCCAAGTCCAAGTTGTCAACTTAAGTGTCTGTTTACCAAAGACCGGGAACAGGGGCCCAAGCATGTCCAGTTCTCTTCCCTCTGCTGGAACCTTTGGGGACACTCAAGGGTACACAGTTTGACACTGATCTGGTCCATGGGGCTGCCCAGAGAAAGCACTGCTTTTGTATGTCTGTTGTGGTATTGGAACAATAAACCCGTACAACCTGCAGTTGTGGTCTCAGTCATCTTCTGTGGCTGCCTCGCTGGTGTGGGAAGGTCAGGCTGGAGTGCAGAGCTGGAAGGGAAGGAGTAGACGCCGGCTCTCCTCACCTTGGCTCTGGAGCTACTGTTCTTATACTTGGAGCTCTTCTTTTGGGAGGTTAGTTCTAAAGGAATGACTTGGCAGCTTCACTGATCTTTAGCTGTTCATGGCTTGCCAGACTTCACCACATAGACTGCAGTCAGCAATCTGCTGAGAACAATGAGAGAAGGTTTCCCCTTTGTGAGTGAAAGTCATAATTATGTGACATCCCTCTGCAGCAGCTCATCCAAATTGTCTCACTGAGTTTGAGGTTGCCAAGTGGCTTCCTAATGGTCAGTGGTCAGTGTCTTCTGTGGGAGGGTGACTAGCTCTGAACTTAAAAAACCTTAACCACGAGCACCTCTTTCTGTGACCTCTGGTGGCAGTGAGAGGAAGGTGCTGGCCCAGGGTGGGTTGTCTGATGCTAGTGGAGTGAGCCTGAGTAGATGACATGCTTCAGGGGATTGCCTTCTTGATTGAGAAGTCCTCGAACGTCTCTGGAGTACTTCAATACATTGACTTTGTGCTTATCAAAAATAATTTTATTAGTATATAAATAAGCCAAAGCAGAAAAAATGGGAGTTTAAACATATATTCATTAATTTTTTCCTGTGAATTGGAGGAATAACTTTGGTGGGATATCCCTTGGGCAGTCGAAGCTGCCACTTTGTAGTCCTGCTGTTTGATACACATGCAGTTTTGAGAGTTGATGGCTCAGGGGCCCTGTAGTGACTGGGCAACTGCCTGGTGGTGGTGGTGATGTGTCCTTGTGTTACAGAATCCATTTGGCCACTTAGTCTGCAGGAGCTCAGAATCATTACAGTCCCGGATTGGGACTTCCATGGCCTGTTGTATCTCCTCAGGGAGGCAGAACGATGCAGTCACTTCCTAGAGCACAGCCTCTGCAACACACCAGCTCTGTGGTCTTGGACCACGTTATTTAACCTGGCTGCCACCTCTCATCTGTGAATAGGTGTAATAGTTCCTACTTCATGAGGTTATTAGTGCCTGCCACCTGGGAAATAATGACTGTTAGTTCATAGCAGGCCAAGACTGTAGTTACGTGAACTCACAGTAGGAATCTATACAGCTACTGCTGCCGACTTCACTCTTGCTCCAGAGGGGAGCTGTCAGGATGTAGGCCTTGTGCCCACTGTGCTGAGGGGCTGATGTAGACTGTGAAGTTACTTTGGACCCTGATTTTTGGTCTCGGGCCACAGACCTGACCAAAAGTTGAGTGCTATCCTGAGTTTAGAGACTGAATATTTGGTAAGGAAGGCTTACTTTGCTCATGGTCCAAAGGACAAGGAAAATCATGTTTCAGAATATAGGAAGGAAGAATGGTACTGACCTGGCAAGGCGTCATTTGTTTGCTATCCAGCCTGCTGTAAGACTGTGTTAAGAGAGAGGGTGATGTGGGTATTTGTGCATGCTAAATAGAGCCGCCTCTGTCCATCAGGGGTCCTGATGCCAAAGCATCTGCCTGCCCTGTCTCCCTAAGAGGAGGGGACCCAGGCTCTGTTGCTCTCATGTGTGGGTATTGTTTGAAGTCATGAAGGGGCAGGATGTGGGACTTTGGAGATTGCTCCAAAATTGAGTAACACCCTTATGCTTCCTCTTGTCTCTGGTCAATTCGAAAGCCTAAAATGAACATCTCTACCGCAAGACGTAGACGAACGCCCTGTACAACAGTTGTCTGTGCTGTGTTACCTGATATGGGTGGGTCTTAACCTGTTTTTGGAAACTCTCCTCCCATGGAATGCACATACAAAGTGTTTTTGTTTTTAGAGTCTCCCTCTTTTCAGGCTGGAGTGCAGTGGCGTGATCATAGCTCACTGTAGCTTCAAACTCCTGAGTTCAAGTGATCCTCCCACCTCATCCTCCCAAGTAGCTGAGACTACAGGCTCATGCCACCACTCCCAGCAAATATTAAATTTTTTTTGTCGAGACGGGCTCTTGCTATGTTGTCCAGACTGGTCTTGAACTCCTGGCCTCAAGTGATCCCACCACCACACTTGGCCTCACAAAGTTTTGCACACTGTCAGCATTTACCAGCTCCTTAGGCAGCTGGGGTCCCTCGTTTAAGAACCACTGGCTGAGAATAAACCTAACAAAATCTGTGTTTACACAAAAGATCAGTTAAGGGAAGACAGGATTTTGCAAGGATTCTTGGGTTTCCTGTAACTACTAAGCTTCCTTAGTGCATTTTAAGTTGTAAAAATAGCATATGCATGTTTTCCTGTTTTTCTTAAAGGGAGGTTTGCCTGTTTGTCATTGAGTACATTTTAGTTCACTTTTCTGAGGGGGCATTCCCATTTGATGAAGTCTTTTGTCCACTGTTAACAGTGGTGTGGAGACCCATTTAAAGAAGCCAGACTCCAGCGCTTTTCTGCCCTCAGGCAGATTTCTCCTGGGAATCCCAGAGCTTCCGGAACCGCAGTATTTCCTGTGGAAGGAGGTAAGTGTGTGCGGGCTGGCCAGCAGGGTCTGGTCTGGAGCTGTTGTCCCAGGTTGTGGGTTTCTAATAGTCATAGTTGCAACAGTCTCAGTGGTGATCATTTTAGGTAGGACAAGGAATTTCTGTTATTAACTGAGGATTTGCTGCCCTGATTTCCCACATCCATGGGCAAAGGGAGGTGTCAAGGGCCGTCTTCTGCTGTGCCTGGACCTCCTCCTGTCTCAGTGAGTCTCAGCCCCTCGGTCACCCACTTCTCTATTTTTTTTTTTTTTTTTGAGACGGAGTTTCGCTGTTGTTACCCAGACTGGAGTGCAATGGCACGATCTTGGCTCACCGCAATCTCCGCCTTCTGGGTTCAAGCAATTCTCCTGCCTCAGCCTCCCAAGTAGCTGGGACTACAGGCGCGCACCACCATGCCCAGCTAATTTTTGTATTTTTAGTAGAGACGGGGTTTCACCTTGTTGACCAGGATGGTCTTGATCTCTTGACCTTGTGATCCACCCGCCTCGGCCTCCCAAAGTGCTGGGACTATAGGCGTGAGCCACCGCGCCCGGCCTTTCTCTATTTTATATATTAGGCTACTGCACAGAATTTCTATGAGAAAAAGAATGTCATTATTTACAAATAGAGGTTTTAAGAACTGCCATGAATGTGTGTACATATATATACATGCACACGGAATTTTAGCAGTTAAATGTATGCAGTTAACATGCATAAAGTTGTTTTTAAATCCATGATGGCCAGTTGTGTTCCCAGCCATATTCCTACAATTTTTCCTTAAAGCTTAACCTAAACCATATACATGGGATGAAAAAAAATCACAAATAATTCTCTTTGGGAAAAGTAGCCCTTTGTTTCCTTCAAGGTGGGAATCCAGAGTTTGGATAGAATGGGTTGTTAAACACTAAAGGTTCAGAACCAGGGATCATGTTTGCTCCGTTTTCCAAATTAGCACTTAGGGATTGTTCTGGGGATTTGGTTTCAGTCCGTTGCCCTTGTCCTAGGGTGAGAGGTCGTGGAAAAGCTACAGATTTGTTGCTGGTCACTGGATTTCAGCAAGGCATGTATTCACCCGTGTGACTGTGTGTGTGCACGTGGGGGTGAGGGAACTAAGAGGTAAAACGGTGTACGAGAGTTCCACCTGTGTGTGTTGAGCAACTGATGGGCACCTGCAAAACGTTCATTGCCTTCCCTTTCTAACAGATGAGATGGTGGGATTAGAGGTTTATTTGTTCTAGAAAATGCATCGAGGACCTTCTGTGTGCTATATATACTATTGGCTAGGAAAAGGTGGAATCTACCAGTAGAAAGATGTTTCGGTGCCAAACTAGATGAGGAAGGATGAGAAGTGGTAGGTGGTGCTGCTGTCGATAGGACACAGTGGAAGCAGAGCGTTCGGTTTGTTGTTCAGTGTTTATTAAGTAGATTCAGTCTTATATATGATATACAGATTCAAAAGGAAAAGGATTCCACATACTTATGAAATCAGTGCATTTAGCAAGTAATACCATGGAGATAACAGCTCGATTAACAGCTCATTGGTCTTTTGTTAAGTGAGGGGGAGAGGGAGACAGCCTGTGCTAGTCATTCCACAAACAAAACAGAATTTAGTCGCATCACGTAGAGAAGACACATTCTAAGAATTAAAATATTAAGCCACATTTACTGGTAAAACTCACTATTTAGAACACAAATAATTTTTATAGAGAGCATTGAGGAGGAAGTCCTCACCTGCTTAGAAGAGCCACGTTAAGTTGCATAGGTGCATATCTGTAAAAGTATAATTTAGAGGTGAAGCCATTGATTCAAAAAGAGTCACCTTTCAAACTTGGTACCATCCACTGTTTACCTTAAGTGCTTACTATCTGGAGCCCTCTGCCCCTCCCTGGAGGTAGGACCTCATGAAGGAGCTTCCCCCAGAGGAACCCTGAAGAAATGGCTTGTACTATCTGCACTGAAAGTCTTAACATCTCATCTCAGATTGATGAACTCATGCTCTTCTAAAACATGTCTAAATTATGCCAGAGGACTAAAGACCTCTTGGGTTGTCCCTAAATCCTGGTTGGCTTGATCCTGAAGGCCACATAAGTCATTTTGACCTTCCCGCTCCCAGGCTGCCCAGGGAAGAGCTCCACTCATCCCACAGCTCTGCTGCAAAGTCCTGCTTTCCCCTTTCCTCTGTCCATGCAGTTGCTCACCAGCAGCCCACAGGAGGTCTCTCCTGACTCCTGCCCCTAAATGGACCACAGAATAGAGGCGTATGGGCCATCCACCAGGTGGAAAGTGTTTTTCAGCCAATCTGAGTTCTATATGGTATAGGTTTTTTGTTGTATTTTTAGGTGGAAACGTAGGTAAAAAGTAAGAGGTTTTTGTTTGTGGCTTTGCTAAGCAGATGAGCTTAGTGAGGTGCGTCTTCCTCCTCAAGAGCGAGTCTTGCAGAACACACAGGGACTGGGGGCATCTGTACATGTAAACAGTACACTTTCACTGAGTCCAAAATTAGGAGCAAAAATACAAAGGTTCACATTGGTCTTAGGTAGATACAGGCGAAAAAGGATTGAGCTGTTTAGCTCAGAAACAACAAAAACAAAGTTTCTAAAGCACCACTAAATTATATAAAAATCAGACCATGGACGGATTGAAACTGGTATTCTGGTGAAATACTTTTACTATTTTGTATAAAGTTTTACAAAAAATTACAAATTAAAAGTATCAACCCTCTGAGTTCAAAGCAGCATTTTGAAAATGAACTGGTAGTTAATCCTGTAACCACCCTTGGAGTTGTAAGTGGCCCTTGGGAATAGGGATGGATGGATTCCACCTGTTTGAAATCCTCTAAAACCCTCCTAACTCCCTACCTGTCCCCCTCCCCGTCAACACTGTCCTTGGGAATAAACTGTCCTTTGTAAGAGTGGTGACGGTAAAATGAATTTCAGATGGGTTACACACACTGTCACTTGTCTACCTGATGATCCACCACTAAGACCAATGCCCACTTCTCTGATGCTGCCCTTCTCGTGGGCTTAGCCCCCTGCAAAGACTCTGGAACGGGAATATCCTAATCTTGTACTTCCTTTTTAACTTAAGATCCCAAATGATTACTTTGTGTCCTGAGGCCCTTCGGAAGATTTTTAAATGGCTGTGGGACAGGGCTTTGGGAGCTCCTTTTGGGAGAAGGCAGTCCCTCCAGGGAGGGTTGAGACAGCAGCGAGCCTGGTTCATCAGAACCAGCTCTTTGGTGCCCTCGAAGTCAGGAGTAGGGAGAAGGGGTTGAAGCTGCATCTTTTAAAATGAAGCAAAACAGAACAAGTCCCCTGACTGAACCAGCTAAATGGAATCCTATTTCCGTGCAGAAACTTGCTCCTGATCTTGCCATCTCCAGGGCTTTAGGTGTAGTTTCCATTGTCCTGGAGGGGCCCTGGGAGCCCCAGTGAACTTTTACCACGGACGTATTCTTTTTTTTTCTCAAACACATTGAACCTACATCCTTGCCGCAGTACTAAGGCAGGCTGGAGGGTGGTCCATTCCAACAGCTTGAACTCAGAAAAACATGACTTCAAACTGTAGCTTATGCTAATGTTTAGATCTCATCCTTGTGTGGGAAGTGGGAGGGAGCCCCCTCCCCAGTCTTTCTCACTCCTGTCTGCCAAGAAATGAAAACGGTTCATGTCTAGCTTGGGTACCGCCTCTGGGAGGAGAAGTGGCATGTTAAGTAACTGATACCAGGAATTCTAGGGTGGCGATTGTCTCTGCCAGGTTTTAACATTAAGATTTTCACAAATTGCCTGGGGTAACATTTTGCAAAAGATCTACTGATTACTTTGTAGTATTGTTCACACACAAAAATAAATATTTACACAAATTCAAATGTTGAGGGGAGCAGTACTGAACAGGTGGGACTGGATGTGTGGCTGGCTGGAGTGTGGGAGAGGCATTGGGCACTGGAGTTTGTGCTGTGCTAAGGGTGAATCTCAGGTGTCCTGGCCCTGACCAGAGGCCTTGGAATTGGCCAGATGGAAGGCAGAGGTGGTGTGGCTGGGTGGGGTGTTGGAGGCCACTTGAGAGATAAGACCACCCCCAACCTCTAGGGGCTGGAAGTAAGCACGGAGTGGGTACCCTACCTTCCAGAGTCTGCACCTGAGGCAGGATGGGGCATCCTTACTGGTGCCCCCTCCCCGTCCCTCCTTGGGAGGAGTCTGCCACAGTGCCGGGAGGCAGTGGCCACAGCTGCAACAGGCAATTGGCTGCAGAAAAGCTGGTTTGGGAAGGGGTGCCTGTACTGGGAGCGAGTGGCACTCTCTGGCCATCCTAGGATCCACTCGGCCCTGGCTCCCCTGGGGCCTCTCTGCTCTGAGGGAGGAAAGGCAACAGAGGGCTTCTGCCAGCTCTGGGCAGGGGCTGGGCAGCAGAGAGCTGCCGTCATGGCTACGGAGTGTTGCATGGAGGGCCCTGGGGGCCTGCTGAGGTCTGGGCGAATCCCTGGATTAGCAGCACTGGTAGGTATTGCACTGAGCAAGAGGAAGTGCCTATCAAGGAGGAAGGAAACCAGGCCAGCTTTTTCTTTTTGCCCTTTTTCACACTCCAGGGATTATGGGTTTCTTCCAGGACTGGCCCCTCCAGAAGGGCTGGTCTTAGGAGAACCCAAGTGGCTCCTCCACTTCCATTGGTCCCTTTACTCCAAACACGGGGCAAGGGGATGGGAGCTGCAGTCCGGCCTGGAGCTCACAGCTGCCTGATAGCCGGGGCCCACCCTGAAGCAGCAGCCCCTCTTGGCAGGAGTCCGGGGGGCCCAGGCCTGTGGACAGAAGTTCAGACCTGGCTCCTAGGCAGCAGGGTGTAAGGGGAAGGGCCCTGCCACCCAGCTGCCACCTCCTAGCACTCCATCCTGCCAAGCAGCCAGGGCCAGGGTGGGAGGACTGCAGTGGCTGGTTAGGGACAGGACGCTCTCTAGGCTCCAGCTCCTGGACACCCAGTCTGGACTTACCTCCCAGGCAGACATATTGTGTGGGGGAGCTGGGGTGACAGCTGTTCAGAACAGGCTCAGGGCACATCCTGGAAAAAGCCCATGCTGGAGTGTGAGGTAGAATACAGGTGACCATGGGACTGGGGCTTCTGTAGAATGGGGTGGGGTGCCTCTTTTCTTTGCCATGGGTGTGGGTAAGGTCTTCCTGCTTGGCGGTGCCTAGGGAGGTGCCTGGCGGTATCCTTGTGGCAGCACTGGGATCTGCAACAGGATGGCCTGGCCAAGGGGTGGTGGCCCCAGGGTGTGCCAGGCACCCACCCTGCCCCTATTGGCCCCAGCCCACATCAGTGTAGTGATATGGAATGTCAGGTATGGGGATACATCCTTCTGATCAGACAGACACAGACTAGCAATCTGTACAAACACAAAAGAATCCATTTTCAGAAAAATAAATTACTAAGGGGAGAGGAAGAAAGGGTCCACTTTGTTTTTCTCAATAAATATGCAATTCTGCTCACCTAAGACTTGAAAGGTAATTATCCGGGGGTGGGATTCTAACATCAGGGTCCACGAAGGTGATTCTAAATAGAGCTGCAGCCCCAGCGCCTTGTCAGGGGAGACCCCAACCATTCCAGAGCTGCCCCGTTGGCCTCTTCCAAGCAGGTCAGAGCACCCGTGTGGTGAGATTCCAAAAAAAAAAAAAGTGTCCTTGTGCCCAAAGTCTCAGGTGCTTGGAGTGTGGCTAGAAACAGCTCTTTTGGATCCCACCTCTTTCAAAAAACAAAATGTACCAACTGGTGAGGCAGGAAGCTGGGTCCAGGCTGGGACAGCCTCCTTCCCTAGGGCAGTGCACTCCAGGTCCAGTGGGGTCAGTTCTGCTGTAGGATGAGGTTTTCCAGTTCGTCCGCAGAGCGCAGCAGGAAGGCAGCAGACTCCCGGTAGCCCGCGATGAGCTGCCGCACCGCGCTGATCTCTGTGGGGCTGAGCTGAGCGGTGGGCACGGGCCTGCTGGTGCTGGTGCTGGAGGGGGTCGGCGTGGGGGTGGTGGAGGTGGTCGAGGCCCCGCCTTTCATGCTGAGGTCTGTGGGCCCTGTGGAGAGGGAAGGAGGGTTAGGAGGCAGCGGCCACCCTGCCTGGCATCGGGGAGGTGTGTCATCCTCAGTGCTGTCATAACCCATGGCCTAGTGCCCACTGTAGTTGGGCACTAGAGTCAACGGCTCTGGTCCATCTCCCTGATGGCTGTATTCCTAATGCTTGGAATAGGCCTGTGGGCAACAGGGTTCTTAGGGAATCCTCAGGGTAATCTTACAAAGATCTGATTTTAGGTGAGGAAGAGGCAGCCTTGGGGAAAGGAAACTCCTGAGACCTGCCTCTCCCCAGCATGGTGAGCAGGGCTTGGAAGTGGGAAATACTCTGGCAGGTGTTCTTGTAGCGCTTGTCCCACAGTTCCTCTATAGGAGTATCAACCAGGGCAGCTGGGGGCAACACCAGTCTGTGTGCTCTCCCCCCACCCCAGGCATCGAGGCTGGAAGGGGAGATGGTATACAGGAGACTCTGCAGGTGGGCAGGGGCCCAGCACACGCGAGAGATGCGTGTGGCGAAAGCCCAGGAGGAGTTCGGAGAGGAGCCACAAAAGGCCAGGAGAAGAAACACCTGCCTGTGCCCAGACGAGGAAGGGGCTTCCGTCCAGCTGGAGAGAGGCCAGCTGCCCTGGCTGTCTATGGGAAGAGGTACAGGCCAGACTGGCCAGCCCGTAACTGCCTCCCCAGGAGAGAGGGACCACGGCTGCCAGTGGATGGAGGAAGGGGCTGGGTGTGTGAAGCCTCTTTCTGCTGAGCCTCAGCACCTCAAATCCCCGCTCCTGGGAGGAGTCCTATGCCTGAGTGAGGTGGGGCTGGGGGTTCATGCTGCTGAGATACAAGGAGGGTGAGCCAGAACACTCAGGGTAAGACTCAGACCAGTTATCTGGAGAAACGGCCTGCCCTTTGTCCTCGGATGATGGTGGCAAAGAGGGAGCCAGCCATCTTGTGAAACACACTAGGGGTATGCGTGTTGGGGAGGGGACCGCCAGGCCCTGTCCTCAAGCTCTGTGGAGTGGGCTACTGGCTTTGGAATTGGGCAAGTATGGATGCGGGTCCTGCTCTGCTACTTCACTGGCAAATTCTTTAACTTCTCTGGGCCTCAGAGCCCTCATCTGCCAAAACGAAGCCGCTCCTGTGAACGGAAGCGGAGATGCCGCTTGTGAAACACTCAGCACAGGCTGGGGCTCCAGTGTGGAGGCTTAGCCCACAGGAGACCTGACTGCCTCGATCAGCCCCGTAGGGAGGGGCTTCCACACAGGCTTCCGGGAGACCTGGAAGCTCCTGGAATTTGAAAAGCAATCTGCAAGATGTTCAGCAAGAAACAGCCAAAGAAGGGAGCATCTGGGTGGGCGCATGCAGTGCCGTTTCTTCCCCGGGCGGCCTTGCTGATGCAGCCAGGTTAGCTGCCCTGTTCGCTGCCCTCCCCTGGAGTCCCTTCCCCACAGCTTTATCTTCCATGAGGGTGTGAGGCTCTGCCCACTACCCTGTAGGTTCCGATGGCCACATTCACTCATTATTGCATCTCCAGGGCAGTTTTTTTTTTTTTTTTTTTTTTTTTGAGACAGTCTCTTGCTCTTGTTGCCCAGGCTGGAGTGCAATGGCCAGATCTCGGCTCACTGTAACATCTGCCTCCCAGGTTCAAGCGATACTCCTGCCTCAGCCTCCTGAGTAGCTGGGACTGCAGGCATGCACCAACACGCCCAGCTGATTTTGTATTTTTAGTAGATACGGGGTTTCTCCATGTTGGTCAGGCTGGTCTCGAACTCCTGACCTCAGGTGATCCACCTACCTTGGCCTCCCATAGTGCTGGGATTACAGGCATGAGCCACTGTGCCTGGCCTCCATGGCAGTTTTTAGCTGCTATGAAGAGAGACGGACGAGCTTTTGACATTGGAGGTATCCAGACTGGAAGTAACATCTTGGGAGAAATCATGAAAACCTGACTGCTGCTAAAAGGAAGCTGGTGCAGCCTCCAAATGGGGAAGGAAGTTGGATTCTAAGGTGGGTCAATTTGTCACATGGGGTTATTTCCTCTCTGACCAGAGAATGTGGACACCAAGGCAGAGGTCCCAGGAATCATTTTCTAAACTGTGTCCTTGGAATCGAGAGTTAAGGAACAGTTAAGTCTGTTAAACACAGGAGGAAGGGGTTGGGGCTGTGTCTGGAAACAGCAGCCAAGCAGGTGACTGATGCCTAAGGTGTCACAACAGGGGACTGGGAAGCTGGGAACAGGAGTACCTCTGCTGGCTTCTGGATATTACAGGGGACCCAGAGGGTCCCCCTCTGCTGGCTTCTGGATATTCTGGACCCAGAGGGATGGGGAGGAGAGGGTCTGGTTCCCTCTAGGGTGGCGCTGGTCCCCTCTGCATCATGCTTGGGAGTGGCCAGATCCTCCTGGCGTAGTCCACATGAGAAGTGGCCACAGTTCCTTTCTTTTCTCCTCCTTTCCCCAAGTGCTATCCTGTTTATGCCTGTGCTTCAGAGCTTCCTCCCTTCTCTCTTGGGCTGTAGCTGAGGCTTGAAAAGGAGAAGGTCCCTGTTTCCTGCAGCCAATCTGATCTGGAGATATCCACATGCAGGCTCTGGTTACAGCCAGATGCTCAGGTGGCCGAGTAACTGCCGGATAGTGGGTAGAGGGATAGGAGTGAGCGTGAGTTACCCAGCACCCCAGGCAAGACAGGCTGAGCCTGATTCTATCTAAGCTGATTTGCATCTCCAGATGATAACATAATGAACAAAGTGAGGAGCTCTGAGCCACTAATACGGCTGCCCGGCGGAGGTACCAAACTGATTGAACAATCATTTGAAAGGCTGAGGCTGGGGAGGCCAACGGGGCTTGGTGGCCCTGCAACCACATGGCTGCCTGTTGTCTTCCTTCAACTTCTGGAGGATTTAAACAATGTTCTTCAAAGGAAGTACTAGTACTCAAGGACAGAGGCTGCCCCAGGTGAGGTCAATGACCAGATCTCTGCCTCAGTGGCCTCCCTACCCACCATGAAGGAATCAGGGATTCACAGATGGGAGACCGAGGCCCCAGGATGCACAAGGGCAGAGCCAGCTGCCTCCCTGGAGGGATCATCCTCTGGCTGCCGTTCATGCCTCTTGTGCAGGTGTGAACAGGGCGGGCATGAAGCAGTCTTGGCCCCATCATGAGAGGCCCTTAGGCGGGTTGGGAACCTGGCAGCTGCAGCCCTGAGACAGGTCATGCTGGGTGACACCAGGTATAGGCTTGTCACCATCACCTGCTGCTAGGATGGAGCAGGTCCCAGGCCACCCTCACCTCTCCTGCTGGTTCCCAGATCCCCATGTGTAGGGAGGGCAAGGCTGTGGGATGGCTTTTCTTCCCAGAAGGAAAGGAGCCCGCCTAGGACAGCACTCCACCTCTCGCCGTGCTGGCCACTCTGGCCTTAGCTTCAGGGATTAGGGCCAGGCGGCCTCTTATTTTAGGTTAAGAGGCATTAGGAAGGGATGAGGAGTTAAGCCTAGGCAGGAATCTTCCAGGGACCTGTGTTACACTTCCTCGTTCTGGGGGGTGGGGGTCAAGGCAAATGGAGGTAGTCTGGGCTTCCTGCCATGGGTGGGGACTAGCTCCCACCCTTGCTGTCCAGGAATAGTGAAGGGTCTCCTGCAGCCAGGGACGGGGGCTTAAGGAATCCTCTGGCATGTTTAGCCAAGGCCACACACCAGGGTTCCCCGGTTTACAGGTGGCACCTTTCTCTAACCTACTCGCTGCGACTTGGCAACTCAGTTCTTCCCCTCACTCTCCGGCCTCTGAACAGCCCCCAAAGCACGTGGCTTCAGCCTCCTGCCCTCCCCATTCAAACCTTCTTACCACAAGGGCAGACAGAATGGCAGACTGCCCAACTCACAGCCCTTCTGTGCTTAAAACCTAGCAGGGGCTCTTCCTGCACACAGAACAAAACCGGAGTGTGGCCCAGGAGGTCCTGTGACCATCAGGCTGCCCACACTCCTTCGCCTCCCAGGAAAGGGGTCTGAGGTTCCCCACTCTAGTTCGTGCTCACAGCAGCACCTGACTCCATGAGGAGGCCTCTGTCTCTTCTAATGGTCTGCACTGCATCTGCCGCAGAGTCTCCCGGGAAGTTACCGGGAAAGCACCGACTGGATCACGCGGCTACAGGAGTGGAGTGAGGGGGCAGGCGTGCAGGCGTCACCCCGGGTGTCTCCATGTGGGCTCCATGAGCGCAGGGGCAAGGACTGAGGCCCAGCACCCGGGTGAGAAAAGCTCTCACCTCACAAGGCAGGCCCTGAGCTGAGGCCTGGGGAAGGAGCTGACCTGCAGGCCAGCAATGTCTCACTGAGCCTCGGTCACTATGGGTGAGATGGGCTGTAGAGATTCAACTCAGGGCAACAGGCCCTTGGCTAGGACTCGGCACCCACAGGAGCCCGGGGGTAGTGGAATCAGTGAGAGGCACTGGTAATGAAGGCAGGAAGCGTTGGAGCCAGCGTCACTGGCGGTGAGAAGAGGGTGGGAGGCTTTTGCTTTAACCAGCTGAAGCCGCCTCCTTCACCTTCCCATCTAAGGACCTGCTGAGACAATGAAGTGGGAGGGTGCCAGAGCGGCCTCTCCTGCTCCCCAGGGTGTGAGGCAGCCCCTTTCCGTCACTGGCCTCTGCTGCCCTCTGCCCTGCCCCAGGGTGCTCTGCAGACCCAGCTGGGTGCTGGTCAAGGAGCCAGAGTCCAGGCCGCCTGCGACTCACCATTACTGTGGTTTCCTGTTTGGAGGGACGCTGGGGGCTGCAGGTTGCTGCTCAAGGCCCCGTACCCGCGGTAACTGTAGTTGAGGCCGCCATTGGCGTACACGGGGTCCTGGGAGTAGGAGGAGGCTGGCAGTGAGTAGGTGGAGTGGGTGATGGCTGCGGAGTCCCGCGAGTGCTGCTTATCCAGGGCTATGGGCTCATCCTGCAGAGGGGAGACGGTGGCGCTGGGGAAACGGGTAACCAGGCCCAACTGCCATCCCCGAACACCAGGTGGATACACGCTGTGGCCCCGGGACTCCCGGGACCCGATGCTGTGGTTTGACCTGTGAGACTGTGTCTGTCTCGCCCCAGGGGCTTTCGCCAACTCTGCTCATGTCCCTGTGGGCTCACTTGAGCAGCGCCCTCCATCTCGGGATGGAGCCCACACTTCCATATGAGGTCTGAGGACACACCTGACCTCCACCCACCTCCTCGTCTTCGCCCTCCTGTTCCCCCTCTGCCCTCTCCCAGCTGCACCCATCACAGCTCCCTCAGTCCACACCCATTTGAGGACTGCTCTCCCCGGCTGCCCGGGGTAGCCCCTGCTGCAGCTGTGGCGGCAGGTACCTGTGAGGACTGGTAGATCTCCAGGCGCATCCGCTTGGCTGCCTTTCTCGTCTCGCTCTCACAGGCAGCTGCCAGGATGTTTTCTGCCATGGCCGAGGTCAGGTGGGGTGGCGTGGGTCTGGTCTGCAGGCAGAATGGGGATGGAGCTGGCACAGGGCTCGTGGAGGTTCTGGGCTTGTGCAGAGACCCTGCCCCAGGGGTGGGTGGCACAGGGTGGGGTTTGGGCTCCAGCACCTCAGTCTATGGAGCTGTGTGACCTTTCCAGGCCCCTGTTTCCTAATTTGCAAACCAGGGATGATGGTACTTGCTTCACCCGGGGAAGACCCTGGGTGAAGGGGCCCAGGCATCCTGGGAGTGTGGCAGGAGGTCGGGGTGGTGCAGAGGGACTCACCATCTCCATGCCGTTCTTCTTCATGCGGCGGCAGGACTTGAGGTACGTGCGGATGCGCTTGCGGGCTCGCTCCTGGAACTCGGGGAACTGCCGGCTGCACGACTCGATGATGGCCTGGATCTTCTCCTTGGGCTGCTTGGAGATGGGCACCATGCGGTCCAGGTTCTCGTCCACAAAGAGACGCACAAACATCTGTGGGGACAGAGACATGGGCCGTGGGATGGGCTGGCCCTGGCCTTGCCCCTACCCGACCCCACCTGTTTCTAGCCGGTGCTCACGTTGAAGGCCTTAAGGCGCTCAGGGTCCATGCCTTCAGAGTCGTTCATCTTGTCATTGTCCTCATGGTCATCGTGGTCATCGTCGTCGTCATCTGCCGTGGGAGCCCGGCCCACTGTCAGGTCCTCGGGGCAGCCGCTGACCTCGGTCTTGATGGAATCGTAGCTCCCAGAGCTGTAAGGGGGGGACTAAAAAGAGGGCAAGAAGCAGAGGGTTGGGCCAGGCAGCTGCTCATGCCCTTGCTGGGTCTCCCATAGGCAGGGAGCGTGGGGACCAGGGCGGCACGCACACCTCGCTGCCCGACAGCCACAGCTGCGAGGCCCGGAGCAAGTCACTCCTCTCTTCTGCCCCTTCATCTGTGGAATGGGGACAGCAATACTGCCACCTCTCTCCCTGGGCTGCCACAGGGAGGACTGACTGCAACAGTAGGTATGCAGAGGCCAGGCTCCTGGGGGGGCGCCAAACGCTTAAGAGGGTGTCACCTCAGCAGCGACCTATACCAGGACCTGCCACATGTGCAAGGGAAGGGCAGACGTGGAAAGGACTTGCACTTCCTACCAGCCTCCTCTTGTGCCAAGATATTTTGCCTTTGGGGTTTTCCTCCCGGATTCCTAAGGGGCTGCAACCCCACGTTGACAACTGAGTTGTCCCCAAAGCAGTGAGCATGCTGTCAGAAGGAGGAACATGGCGGGGTGAGGCAGCCAGCCAAGGCCACAGGTCCATTTAGGCAGGATGTGTTCCTGCAGCTTCTGGACTGGGCTTCTCCTGTCCACCCCCGACCAGCACAGCACAGTGGCCCCTTGAGAATATGTGGGTAGAAAGGGGAGAGGGAACCAGACCCAGCCTGCCCCAGCAGTGACCTATCCTCCAGTAGAGAAGGGCTCTGGCCCTCTGCTCCCACCACAAGCTCCTCCCTGGACAAGCCCCTCGCCCATCTCTCCCTGCAGGCAGCTCCATCCTCTCCTCTAGGCCTCTGCCATCTCATCCTTCATGGTTTAGCTCCCGTATCACCTGTCTCCTGCCCCTCCTCAAGCTCTGCTCTGGGACAGCTGAGGACCACAGTTGACTTTTGGGAAGTTTGTGCTTTCGATATGTCCTAACAACTCATTCAGATCCTGACTGGCAGTAGCCTGGGGACACTGTTCCTGCCCTCAGGGAGATTGGCATCTAGCAGGTAAGGAAGGCTCAGAGAGCAGGTGGCTGCGGTCAGACCCCGTGATGTGGCAGCGTGGCCGTGGCACAGCCACGAGGGAAACAGCACTCTGAGGAGCAAATCCAGGAAGCTGTGTACATCCGCAGGGATCAGTCCCCTAGGGTCACTGGCCTGATGCCTGTCTCTTCGTCCACATACAGACTTGGATAGCGGCAGGATTCCCAGGGCAGACAGATGGAGGAAACTAAGATGGGAGCTGCTGGTGGCCTTCCTGCTCCCACCTCACTTCCTCACACCCCTCCACTCCATATACCCTGTGGCCACAGTGGAAATGACTGCTGAGCAAAACTCTCCCCTCTATGGGAGAGCAGCTATGCCTGTCCCTTGGATCCAGGCAAAGCCTGTTCTGGCCAGAACCTGCTCCTAGCCACCTGTGCTACACACACAGCAACAACTCAGCACTGAGCCCATGGTATAGAACTTCCCCATGAGATGCACCAACTGAGGCAGGCAACTAGCTAGAAACTACTCCACCCTCCCTGCAGCAGAGGAAACAGGCCCAGGGAGGGAGAAGAGCCTGTCCAGGGATGTGAGCTCCAGGAAGGTGCCTCTGCCCCCAGAAGCAGGTTGGAGAAGAGGCGCTACTGCAAGAAACCTCAGTGGCCCGGAGGCAGCTTGTGCAAGCATGAGGGAGGGCCCCAGGAAACAGGGGGTGCCCACTGGTGGGGGCAGCTGCCCTGCTCATCCTTCCCATATTCCATCAGTCTGGTCAAAGGAGGAGTTCCGCTGACCACATCCCTGGGCCCTCGCCCTCTTTTTGTACGACCTATAAAATGGGGACAGTCAGGCAGAGAAAGCAGGCAGTGGGAGGCCTTGTACCTCACTGTGCCAAAAGTGGCCACTTGCTGTTGCCCACAGCAGACGCTGTTCTGCGGGAGGGGGCCAGGCTGTGGGGATGCATATCCATCTACCACCTCAACCAAGGCAGGGGCCATCAGCTCCATTTCACAGATGGGGAACCGGGCCCAGAGAAGGGGGCCTGGCTTGAGGGCACACTCCAAGCCATCTCCCATTCCACAGCCTCTCCAGGAACCCAACGATGTACCAGCCACAGCCGCCACCCTAGCTTGGTGTCACACACATGAGCTGGCTCCAGCTAAGCTCTGGGCATAGGCAATTTCATTCCCACCTCACAACAGCCCTTAACAGAAAGAAATGGACTCAGCTCCCAGTCCCACACACCTCAGGGGTGGTCTTCACCCCGTATTTGACGCGGCTCCGCAGCCCGTCAGCACCGCAGCCGTCGGAGGGGTAGGAGGGTGTGCCTAGCGCCGTGGCTGGTGGGAGCTTGTCACACAGGTTGATGGGCTGGTCCTCAGCTGCCGTGGTGAAGTCCATGGGGGCCACGGCACCGTTGCCATTCATCTCGGGGAAGGCAGGGTCGCCCTGCGTGCTGCTCGACGTGGATGGGTTCAGGGTGGAGGAGCCATTGCCGCTGCCACTCTCGGAGGAGGAGTCATCTGGAACGAGAGGCCCAGGTGTGAGGCCCCATCCTGGGCCCTGTGGCCATGGCAGCTACCTGGGAGTATTCCGTCCTGTGTCTTCATCATGAGTGTCCCTGGGTCGGGGGGTGAGTGCTGCTACCCCACCTCGGAGGCTCTGAGAGGTGTCTTCCCCAGCCCACAGCCCTAGCTGAGGAAGCCCCAGGGTCCCCTCTGCCAGAATAGCCGGGCCATCAGGAGCAGAGGGGCCAGGCAGGGCTGTGCGGGGCATGGCAGGTCTCCCTGCACCCTGAACTCACAAGTGCTATGTCCAGGCTTAGGGGAGACTCAGCTCCAAGGGTTTGGGAGTGAGGCCCAGCCAGGCTCTCCCTTCTCCCCAGCTCCTGGGACTACATCTCCCACCCATCCTGCTCTGCTGCCGGGCACTGCCAGGCTCTACCTTCTCCCCAGCTCCCGGGACCACATCTCCCACCCACCCTGCTCTGCCGCAGGGTACTGCCTTGCAGCTTCAGGTTCTCAGAGCCCCTCTCCACAGTGGGCCCTCAATGTCTCCCTCTGCCTGAGGCAGGAGGATGGCTCTATTGTGGCCTCCAGCCATCCCCTCCCTCCTGCAAGCCCAACCCAGCTCAGCCTTGGCAGCCTAGGCACAGTGGTCACCGGATCCACGTGCAGGCCCCACGGCCTGGAACGTGCCAAACCGGGGCTGCAGGGTCTGGGGTCTGCACGGGGCACCCCGAGTGGCTTGCCTGCCATCTCGGGGTGAGCAGCCTCAGCAAAGCACTACGAGGGCGCCCCCTACCGCGAAGAGCGCGGCACTGCCGGCCTGCGAGCGCCAAACAGGAAACTTGAACCAGGACTACCAGACAGTTCGATACATTCCAGGCCTCCCTGCCCACCCGGCCCCGGGCCCCGGGCCCCGGGCCCCGGGCCCCGGGCCCCGGCCCCGGCCTCGGCCTCCTGCTTGCTCAGCTGAGACGGCTGAGGCTGAGGCTGCACGGGAACTCCCGGGGTCAATGTCAGGTGAGCACCTGCGAGGGTCCCGGGGGTGCACAGGTGCCGTCGGCTCCGCACCTGCACCCAACGTGGGCGGGGGAGGGGTGGTTACAGCACACCCTGCCGCTCCTTCCCCCAGGCCAGGGTCATGACAGACCCCACCCCCACCCTCCCAGCCGGCAGATTATGAAGATTTAGTCCCAGGCGCTGGGCACTGGGCACTGGGCACGCGCGCCTCCAGAGCGTCCCCATGGCGACCGAGCGGCTCTAGCGCCCCAACCAATTGCTGGCCTCCCGGCTGCCCGAGGGTGGGTCCAGGCTGCCTATTTAGCAGCCGGGCAGGGCAGAGGGGGATGGGAGGCTACGGCAGCGCAGTGCACCCCTCCCCCTCGGCTGCTGCAGGTCCCCTGGGCCCAGCGTCCTGTCCTCCTCCGGGCAGCCTAGCTCCACCACTCCATCCTCCCGCAGGGCAGCTCCAGGCTCTGCTCAAAGCCCGCCCACGGCCGACCCTCACTGGCTGCATCCCCGGAGTCCCGGCCGCTCTGTCTGTCCCCAGGACCCCCACCGCCTGCCTGCGCCCAGTCTGGAGTGAACACACTACCCAGCATCTTTACTGTGCACCTACTGAGTGCTAGCCTGGAAACAAAGTAACGACTGCAACCAAGGTGCCAGACCTGTGGGGACAGATGTGACTTACTGAGCCTCATGAATAACAGGGAGGGTGGACTGTGGGAATGGGGGTGCCCACCGTCCTCTACCCAGGAACCAGACCAGCTCCCCATGCAGCCCCCACTGGCTGTTCTCCAGTGCCCAGGTACCCCATACCTCACCGCCAGTGAAAGCCAGGCAGAATCCTCACTCTCCTGTCTCACGCTTTCCTGCTGCTGAAGAAGAGTCTGGCCCATGGCCCTGGCATTCTCATTCCAGTGACCTCTGCAGTCCCCCAGCCCCGCGCCACTATCCCATGCTAGGGCTCTGCAGTCTGCCTGCTATGACGCTTCCAGCTGAGCAGATGTCAGCCAGCCTTCAAGGCCTGGTTCCATGCTGACACCTCAGGCTAGCACCTTTCTCCACTGTCTGTAGGAAGAAGGCACTCACGCCTCCAACCCCAGCCTGCTGCCTGGCCCGGCCGGAGTGGTCGTGAGAGCCACCCGTCCCACCAGCACAGAGCCTGTCACTGGAGAACCCCCAGCATCTGAGGTCCAGGAGCCTCCAATGGGGACAGGGATGACATCCATACTGGCTGGTCACCCCGTTCCCATGAGCATCAAGGGTCCCATCCTTCACTCACCTTGCAGGTGTGACTTCATGTACCGACACCACCCTTACAGCCCACCTGCTTGACCTGGGAGGGCTTTGGATTCCTCCTCTGGAAGGAGGGACGGCGCCTTCCAGAGGAAGTGGGCATCGTGTCTGGTACACAGCAAGCCAGTGGTCACTGCATTCATCACAGGCACCAGGCCCAAGGCTGGCTGCAGAGCCACACCCTGCACAGGGCCAGAGGTGACATCCCATCATTCCATCACCCACCAGGAAGATGGACTTGCCTTCCCCGGGTGTGAGCTGAGACTCACGTGCTGCTTTGGGGGGCACCTGGAGCCTCCACCAGGTCAGATGTCCGGCATGGGGGCCCCGACTCTTCAGCTACCAACACCTCTGCCTCAGGGCTGTGCCCCTGATTCCCTGGCTGGGGATCAACAGGCACTAGCTCCAGGGAACCCCGACTCCTGCACTCAGATACCACCCCTGTCTCACCAGGGAGGTGGTTGGGTGGGTGAGACCCGTAAGGCAGCAGGTGCTCGGACCTCGCGTGGCCACGTGTCCCAAGCTGTTAGAAGAAACTGGAAATCTGCACCATTACATAAACAGGCTTTAAAATATTGCGGACTGACTTATGTGGTTTACTTTTTTCTTTTTTAGACAGGGTCTTGCTGTGTTGCCCAGGCTGGAGTGTAGCGGGGCCTTTAGGGCTCACTGCAACTGTTGCCTCTTGTGCTGAAGCGATCCTCCCCCCGCAGCATGCACCAGGACGCCCAGCTCATTTTTAAGGATTTTTATGTAGAAGTTGAGTCCTCACTATTTTGCCTAGGCTGGTCTCGAAATCCCAAGGCTCAAGCCATCCTCCCACTTTGACCTCTCAAAGTGCCAGGATGACAAGCATGAGCCACTGCGACCGCCCATTATAGGTATATGTGTATGTATATACACACACACACACACACACACGTATATAGTATATGAGCATATATAATATATATGCATATATAGTGTATACTTATACATATGGGCCTGTATATATATATATATATATATATATATATATATATATATATATATACAGTATATATGTGTATATATAATATACGTACATATATATTTTTTGAGACAGTCTCTGTTGCCAGGCTGGAGTGCACTGGCGTGATCTCGGCTCACTGCAACCTCTACCTTCTGGGTTCAAGTGATTTTCCTGCCTCAGCCTTCTGAGTAGCTGGGACTACAGGTGTGTGCCATCATGCCCGGCTAATTTTTCTATTATTTTTAGTTAAGGCAGGGTTTCACTATGTTGGCCAGGAGGGTCTTGATCTCTTGACCTTGTGATCTATCTGCCTTGCCCACTAAAAGTGCTGGAATTACATGTGTAAACCACGGCACCCAGCCCCATTATTTAAATTTTTGAGACGGAGTCTCACCCTATTGCCCAGGCTGGAGTGTAATGGTGTGGTCTTGGCTCACTGCAACCTCCTCTTCCCTGGTTCAAACGATTCTCCTGCCTCAGCCTCCTGAGTAACTAGGATTACAGGCATCTGCCACCAGGCCCCACTAATTTGTGTATTTTTAGTAGAGACAGAGTTTCACCATGTTGGTTGGCCAGGCTGGTCTTTAACTCCTGACCTCAAGATCCATCCTTCTCGGCCTCCCAAAGCGTTGGGCTTACAGGCGTGAGCCACCACGCCCAGCCTATTTATATTTTTAAAAATCTTGACAAGTGAATGGGTAAACAAAATGTGCTCTGTCCACGCAATGGAACAGTATCCAGCCATGAAAAGGAATGACATTTGGATAAGCGCTTCTACACAGCACCTGGAACGGGCCAGTTCACAGAGACAGAGGTGCAGCGAGGCTCCGCGGACTGTGGAATGGGCAGTTACGACTTCCTGGGTGCAGAGTTTCTGTTGGCGGGATGAACAAGTTTTGGAAATAACGGTGCTTCTGGAGTGTATATTTAAAAATGGTTAAAACAGCAAATTTTATCTTATGCATTTTACCACACACACAAAAAAACCCAGAAATAAAACGGCGCCTGAGCCCTAGTTTATGGCTCTATCTGCCGTCACCTCGTGTTCTCACGCTGCACACACACAGCCCACTCAGAGGGACAACATGGAACTGCAAAAGCCTGCCTGCCCCAGCGACACCACAGTCTCACAGACCCCCGGGCTCGCTTAGGCGCCCCGGCCTGGCATGCCAGCCACCACCCCACACAGCTGCCCCCGATCCTCGCAACCCACTCCGGGGGCGGCCTATGACCTGAGGCCTATGTTTTGCCAACTTGGGAGGCTGCAGAGTGGCTGGAAGAGGCTACTCCACCCCCAGGAGCCTCTGTTTCCTTTCAGAGCGGGCCCCACAGCTGCATAACACGGTTCTACAGTACAGACGGTGCAGGCACTCTGAAGAAAACCCCGGTTCCCTGCACCCCAAGCTTCTCACATCGTAGCTCACCCACTTCCGATGCACAAGGCTCTCCCAGACTGCAGTGGGGGCCTCTGGGAGCCAGTCTGTGATGGTTTGAGGTGGGCCCAGTGAGGGGAACACTGTGGGGACAGGGCAACTGCTGCCCTTGGGGCTCATGCTCCAGCAGTGAAAAATCAAACACAAGGGCTCCAGGGGAGACGAGACTCCAAAGGGGCGTCACCAGCTTTCCTGGCCCTGAGCCATGGTCTCTCCCCACTCCTGGCAACTCCCACCCTTCAGCGCTAACCCGAGCACCACCACCGCAGGGAAGCCCTCCCTGCCTGCCCCAGTCTCCATCATGGCACCAGCTCTGGGCCACCACTCTGCAGAAGCCACCCAAGGGACGTGGGGGTGAGGGCTGAAGCCTCCAGACCCAGCAGGGGCAGAGGCACTGGGGTTGGTCCGGTCTGTCCATTGGCCCCACAAGCAATGGATCTGATCCTGGCTGCAGCCACATGGGCCGAGTTTACTCCAGCTGGAAGCCAGGTCCCTCCTTTGGGCCCACTGGGCCCTTCCAACGAGCCCCCACAGCTCACCCACCCACCCCAGCTGTGACCCGGCCTTGGCACTCGCTGTTCCCTCTTCCTGCTCCGCTCTGTCCCGGTGTCCCCTTGGTGCAGTCCCTCACTTCCAGGTCTCTGCTTAAAGGTCACCTTCTCCGTGAGCACAGCCCTTGTCCCGCTCTGGCACACTGACCCCTTTACCTATTTCTCCCAAGCACTTAATTCCTCGAACTACTACTGTGTTCACTGTGTCTCTGGCCTGTGCCCAAAGGCTGGCCCAGCCCTAGAGACCCAGGGTTGGCGCAGCTACATTGGCGGGGGGGGGGGCGGATTGCTCCTGCTGCCCCCCAGTTCACACCCCTCCCTCTGGTGAGGACAACCGAGTCTCCCAGGACTCCCCAGGGTGAGTGTGTGCCTCAGGACTGGCCAGTCAGCCCAGCACAGCAACTGGTGATGACCTGTGACCAAGCTGGAACTGAGGACACCGGGCCAGGGGCTCCTGCTGTGATGGCTGGGAAGGCGCTCTCTACCCGGGGCTCTGGGCCTGTGATGCAGGGAGGCCCAGGCTGGGGAAAGCAGGGCTGAGGGGGAGCAGAGATGATCCCCTGAAATCTATCTGTGCCTGCCGCCTAGAAGATCCTAGAGGTTTCAGTGAGGGAGCCAATCATTTCCTTACTGCTTAGGCCAGCTGGAGGCAGGTTCACATCAATGCATCTGGCTTTGTCTCTGAGTAGTCCAGGGTCTTCTCCCTGGCAGAGGCCAAGGGATGGGACCTGAGGGCTGGGACCCTCCACGTGGTGACCCCACCGTGACACCCAAGTCAGTCCTGAGGAGGCTGGAGCCCACAGGAGGGCTGGTGCCCACAGGAGAGGGTGGCTGCAACCCTCATACCCACCCTGCACTGCGCCTGGCAGGGAGAACTTGCCTATTACTGTTTGGAGTGAGAAGGAACAGAGAGCTGGGTTCTGATCCGATCAGAATTCTGCCTCCCACAACCCTTCAAAAAAATGTGATTTAGGCTGGGCGTAGTGGCTCATGCCTATAATCCCATCACTTTGGGAGGCCGAGATGGGCAGATCACGAGATCAAGAGATCGAGACCATCCTGGTCAAGAGATCGAGACCATCCTGGCCAACATGGCGAAACCCCCTCTCTACTAAAAAAAAAAAAAACAAAAATTAGGCCGGTGTGTGGTGTGCGCCGTAGTCCCAGCTACTTGGGAGGCTGAGACAGGAGAATCGCTCAAACCCAGGAGGCGGAGGTTGCAGTGAGCCAAGATTGCGCCACTGCACTCTAGCCTGGCAACAGAGCAAGACCCTATCTCCAAAAAAAAAAATTGGGAGGCCAAGGCAGGAAGATCACCTGAGGTTAAGAGTTCAAGACCAGCCTGACCACTATGATGAAACCCCCATCTCTACTAAAAACACAAAAAATTAGCTGGGGGTGGTTACATGCGCCTGTAATCCTAACTACTTGGGAGGCTGAGACAGGAGAATCACTTGAACCTGGGAGGCTCAAGTTGCAGTGAGCTGAGATTGCACCACTGCACTCCATCCTGGGCAACAAGAGTGAAACTCCACCTCAAAAAAAAAAGTGATTTAAAGACACATAGGCACCCAAACCCCCGCTGGGACGGACTGTAGGGGGCCCAGGCAGGGACAGTACCGGTTCAGGGTCCTCCAGTCTGGGTGACCTTGGGCACCACCACCTCTTGGCCTCCTCTTATCTACAGTCCTGGGAGTTACCGCTGACGCCCTCTTGGGCTCTGGTACTTTATGACCTGTGAAAAAACCCAGCTGGCTCCATGGGCACAGAGGCCCCAGCACACGGGACTCATGGGTGCAGGCCTCCAGCTGGGAGGCTCAGTGGGAGGCTGAGAGTTCTGGATGGACCCCCCACACCTGGTGCTGGACATGGAATCTAAGGGTACCCAGGTGACCTCGTCCCCACCTGGTCCCCATCTTGCTATTGCCAGGAGGCCCCTCCAGGAGGGTCACCCCTGAGGCCAGCCGGCTGGGGTCCAGCGTGATGGCAGCAGGTGTGGGAGTCGCCCCTGCGAGAGGCTAACAACTTGGCTCGCGTTCAGTTCACAACAAGCAGGCTGGGCCTGACCCCAGCCATGGCTCTGTGGGCAGCAGAGAGGTGCCCTGAGGAGCCTTAGAGAAAGCGGCTGGGGCTGCACCCTCCTGAGCACTCCCACAGAGCCAGGCCTTCCCCGCTGTGGCAAAAGGCCATTCCCTCATCTGGGCAGGACCTGGAGCCCACCACCTGTGCCCGGAATGCCCACAGGCAGGGAAGGACGGCCATGCCCGTCTATTTGAACATGGGGCAATGTGCTGCTATTCAAATGGAGGAATTAGTGATGAATGGGGGAAATTGTTTCTCCCTCTGTCCCGTCTCCAGAAGGAGACAAAAACCCCTTTTACCTCAGCAAACAATGCCCTTATGTGGGCGCCAGTGCCCCGCAGCCTGCACAAGCCCGGCTCTGTGCGAACCACCAATCGCCACACCGTGCTCTGGGGCCCCCAGCCAGTGGCACCCTCTCCTGGTGGGCAACTCCCGCCAGCTCCCAGGCTAGGCTCGGAGGGCAGGAAGGCCCACCATCCCTGGGACCACAGGCCAGGCACACGGCCACCCAAAGTCAGCAGGCTGCGTGCAGACTGCCTTCTGTGGCCAGAGGTGTGGCTGCTGGAGGCAGGGACACCTCCGTGAAACTCTGTCATAGCAGCAGTCAGGCAGGGGGATGGGAGGGGCATCAATAATTCACACACAACAGGGCGATGGCAGAGGAGGGGGTGGGAGACTGCTGGAGCCAAGACCCACCATGGCCAGGGAGGCAGGAGCAGCAGGGCTCTGGGCTGTGGTCTGGGGGCGCTGACTCTGCTGTGAATTTGAGGCACACACCTCCCCAGGGCTAGCCCCCTGCCTGCTTTGACAAAGGCCAGCGCCAGGGCCGTGTTTACATGATGCATAGTTCCAAGGAGCACCAGGCTCGGGATGGGCTGCCCGACTCTTCCTTCGGAAAGGCAGGAGGGGCACGGGGGTCAAATGGGGGACACCAGGACCCCACCATCCCAGGTGACGGGGCCACACAGGGCACCTGCATTCTCCACGTGGCCCTCAGGCCCTGGATACCTGTACAGCTGCCCTCCTGACCTCCCTGCTCTGTCCCTGCGGTTCACACAGCCTGGCACGGCCCTAGCCATGGGGCAGGGAGCTCGTGCCCCACATCTGGGTGCCACACTTGCCCTCTGATGTGCAGCCCTGGGACGCCAGTGCCTCTATCCCTACAGCACGCATCCCCTCTCCGTGTGCCCCTCAGTTCCCAGGCAGTGGGTGTTCCTGCTCAAACTCTGGTCACTCTTTCCTTAGGCAGGTGCCAAACTAGGCCCCCACAGGCAGGAACAGCGCTGTCCCACAGAAACAGAGCATGAGCCACATGTGGGATTTTCAGGGCCCTAGTACCCATATCTTTAAAAAGTAATAGAGAAACAAGTGAAATTAATTTTAATAATCTATTTAACCCAATATATCAAAAACAGCACCATTTCAACAAACAGTCAATGCCGGGTTATGGGAGCCACTGGGACGCGGCGTGTACTGCACACCTGCCCGCACAAGCCTTTTCCGAGGCTCAGAGCCGTCCTCGGCAACCGCAGTAGACATCGCGGACCTAGATTTCCCCTCAATCTGAAATCACTTCTCTCTGCAGAGACCCTGGGAGTCCTGGCCCCTAGAGAGGAGCCCAAGCTGTAGATGATGTTTAGACCTTGGGACAGATGGCTCAAGTGGTGGGGCCCTGGAGACAGACACCACCTTCAGTGGAGGGGAGGCAGACATTAATGACACATCAGGTCCCGAGTGTCAGGCGGTGGGTAACTCATCATGCCTGATTTGCACAACCACCCTCTGCGGCAGACATCAGGGAGGAACCGGAGGCTCCAAGGGGAAGTCACTGGCCTATCGCCCGGAGTGAGCGGAGTGAGCGGCAGCACCCGTATAGCCCCAAAGCACCACCCAGTGCACTTAGGCATTCTGGAAGCCTCCAAGGCCAGCCTTGGTTTGCCCATCTGTACTGTGGGACAATTCCCTACCCCTGCTACCTAGACTGCCCCACTTCCTCGAGCCCCTCCCCTAATACCTACTGTCCATTGATGCCCTGGGGGAGTGCTCCCAGGATGAACTGCCTGGGTGTGGGTGTCCTCCCTCCCTGGCTCTGACCTCCAGGCCAAGCACAGGCGGTTAGAAATAAACACTAATTCAGTGTGCAAAGATTGAGCCGAGACACATAGCCCCCGTGTGTGTCCCGGCAAAGAGAACCACTCTGGGCCACCATGTGTTAATGATTCACGGGGCAGGGCCCTGGCCTGAAAGCCCCTGCAGCCCTCCCGGAAGCCAGCCTGGGTTCAGCACACTGCAGTCCTTAGGTTGGGGTGATGACGCCAACGTGGCCCAGTCACTTCCTGGTTCCTGGGAAAGTCACCCTTGGACAGGTTCCCGGTGGAGGTGCCTCAGGAGGGCCCGCCCTGACAGACGAGCCTGAAGGAGGGAGCTGTGTGTGTCCTGGGCTGGTGGGCTGTGAGGGCAGGGGCACTGATCCCCACAGGCCCATGCTCACCTTCACTTCTGCCCTTTTTTTGAGATGGAGTCACTCTGTCACCCAGGCTGGAGTGCAGTGGTGCAGTCTCGCCTCACTGCAACCTCTGCCTCCCAGGTTCAAGCGATTCTCCTGCCTCAGCCTCCCAAGTAGCTGGGACTGCAGGTGCTACCACGCCCGGCTAATTTTTATATTTTTAGTAGAGGTGGGGCTTTACCATGCTGGCCAGGTTGGTCACGAACTCCTGACCTCAAGTGATCCGCCTGCCTCAGCCTCCCCAAGTGCTGGGATTACAGGCGTGAGCCACTGCACCCAGCCCACCTCCCCACTTTCTCAGTAGGTGAACCTCGGTTCCCCAGGCCTCTGAGGGCCCAAGGCCCCAGCACCCTGGACAAGGCCAGGGCTGTGCAGGCCCTGGCCACTCCTGGATAAAGGGATCTCTCGGTGCTGTCTCCCGGGCTCTCCCACCCCTAGGCAGGCCGGGGTCCAGCACAGCCCAGCATTGTCTGTGCCGTCTGCGGCCCAGCTGATGATGGACACTTTCCTGTGACCCCGGACTGCCAGTGTGGCCCACAGCCAATCCCTGGGAGGCTTGGGCCCCATCTCTCTGCTCCTGGGGGAGGGGAGGCCAGGAGGCCGCCGCCTTCTCATCTGGTGTGGGTGTTTGGAGCCTTGAGGAGGAGCAAACTGCTCTTGCTCCTGGGGTAGGGGTGGGTGGGTCCTGCACCCAGAGAATGAGGCTCAGGCCTGGGTTCCAGACTCACCTGTGAGAAGTAGAGTTAGGGCAATGGACAGGGCCATGATGAGCAGGTGCTGGGGAGAAGGTTTGGCTTAAAAGCCCATGGCAGGAAATGCCTTTCAGAGGCCAGCCCAGGGAGGCTAGCCCAGGGAGGCTGGCACAGGGGCCACAACTCCCGCCATGTGGTAGTGACCAGGGCAGATGTCTGGCCAGGAGTGTTGGGTGTAGAGGGGTCAGAAGGCCAGAGTTCTGTGGCCCCTGGTGGGAGAGAGCTGCTGTGACCTAGGGATGAGGCCAGTGGAGGGTGGGCCTCACCTGAGGAGGACACGGCATGGGGGTAACAAGGGTGACCATTTCCAAGTCCGGGTTGCCTGGTCGCCACTCCCCCTAGCTCCTTCCCCACCAGCTGCTGGCTTCACCCCTTGCTGGGGACACCCCCACGGAACCCTGAGTGGCAGTACCCTGGAGGCACGCTGCTGCCATGGCACCTTCTCCATGGATGGCAGCACTCCCTCCCCGCTGCCTGCTTAGCTGCCCATCAATGTGGGCACCTTGGATGGGTCGGGGGGTTGCCAGATGAGAAGTAGGAACTTGGGGTCCCTGGACAGGCCCTGACACATGTGCGTGGGGAGGGAGGGACAGGGACTCAGGGGATGCTGGACAAGCTGTGCCTGCATCTGGTCAACACCAAGGCTCCCCCAGCCCAGCTCCCTTTCCAAAGCAGCAAGACCTGGGCGGTGGCCGGGGAGGCTGAGGGCAGGGGCGGGGTGCCGCTGAGGGTGGCTGTGGGGTAGGTTGTGGTCAGGGTCCAACAGGGCTCCGTGGTAGAGAGGATGAGAGGCCAGCCTGGATGAGAAGGCAGGACTCGACCAAGCGGGTAGAGTGTGGGGTTCAGAGAATCTAGGCGAGGAGGACCCCCACATCCAGTCCCAGCCTGGTCCCTGAAGGACTTCTGTGCTGTCCACATCTGGTCCCTCAACTGCCTGGCAAGGTGAGGCAAGATGATCACCCTCAGTCTGGCAAGGGGATGGTACCCGCCCAAGGCTGCCCAGTGAGGAGGGGAGGTAAGCGGGATCTGAACTCTGTGTGCCCCCACGCTTCCCTCCAGACCCCTCGGAGGCCAGGGAAGAGGCATCCAGGGGAGGGGCCGGGCCAGGGAGGAGAGGCCAGCAGTGCAGCTGTAAATCTGGAGCCCAGGGTGTGCGGGCCACACACCTGCTCCCCAGGGGCCCGCCCTGCTGCCCAGTTTGCATTTCTGGGTGGTGGAGGGCCCTTTCCGAGGGCAGCAGGGCCAGGAGGCAGGAAGCCTTGGTCTTCTCAGAGCTTCTTAGAGCTCCTGAGGGCATGCCAGGGTGAGGGACTGCAGCCCCCAGACCATGTCACAGAGAGGAGCTGAGGCCCAGAGACAGGGGCAGCTAGCTCAGGACTGCACTGCAGGGAAGAGGCGCAGCACCTGGGAGCCCTCCAGCATACCCTCCAGCCCACAGAGGGGCCCTTCCTCCATCCGCCCAGAACCCTTCCATGCTAGACCCTCTCCAAAGAGCCTGGCTGTGGCTCCCCTGCCCTTCTCTTCAGGCTGGAGCTTTTGGAAACCCTCAACCCTGGCACTGGGTACCTCCTCACTTCCCGGGCCCCTGCTGCCATGCCTCTGCCCGGCTTCCCAGGCCCTTTCCCTGATCCTCCATTCCCTGCCAAGAGTGACTCAGTGGCAGCTGGTTGAGCACCTATTCAGTGCTAGGGCCTGGGGATAAAGCCCAGAACAGGAGACTCAGGCCACACGGGGCCAGCCCTGAGGGTGTACCCTGCGGCGCCGCTTCTAGCAATGAAAAACGGGGACTCAGTGAAAACAGGGACCAGAGTGTCCTTCCACAGCAGTGGCCAAAACACTGGCTCTGGAGAGACCCAGTCCCCATAGTCCAGGCAAGTGACTTCCCCTGGGAGATGACATTTCCTGCCCTGTGGAATGGCGCACATACAGCTCTGGGCTCTCGGAGTTCAGGGCCAGGCACACAGTGTGCTCAGGAATGGGCCCCAGTCACTGGGCTGACTGGATAACCTTCAAACTGCGGCTGGCCCACATCAGTGTCACGGAGGTCAGTGACTTCATGTGAGAAAAAAGGTGGCACCCACACCGCACCAATGCCCACCTCATCGAAAAGAACACCAGGCTCTGGATACTTAGATACATAGAAAAGTCTGAGAAAAAAAGGCCCCCAACATCATTATTTCTCATTTTCTTTTTTCCTCCTTTATTTTTCTGATGTTTCTACAATAATCATAATACTTCTGAAAAAAGGGGAGAACTAAGGGACATTTCTTTCTTTCTTTTTTTTTAATTAAGACGAAGTCTTGCTCTGTTGCCCAGGCTGGAGTGCAGTGGTGCGGTCTCAGCTCACTGCAACCTCCACCTCCCAGGTTCAAGTAATTCTCCTGCCTCAGCCTCCTGAGTAGCTGGGATTACAGGCACCCACCACCATGCCCAGTTAATTTTTTTGTATTTTTAGTGGAGATGGGGTTTCACCATGTTGGCCAGGCTGGTTTTGAACTCCTAACCTTGTGATCCGCCTGCCTTGGCCTCCCAAAGTGCTGGGATTACAGGCGTGAGCCACCACGCCCAGCAATAAGGGACATTTCTACAAAGATGCAGCTACTGCCCTCAGCAAGCTGACAGCCCACAGGGGTCCCACACTGTGTGCCTGTCTGGCTTCAACCAAACCCCATACCCTCCAGGAAAGTGGGGACAGGGCTCATCACCCCTGCATGTCACAATGCCCAGTGCTGGTGTGACTAAAGCAACCAAGAACCTGGAAGAGCCAAAGGACCCTCAGTGCCTTTGTCCAGCCTCAGGTGCACCATGCGGGAGCCCCAGACGTCCCAGTGTGTGGAGGGAAGCCTGGATGGAAGGCAGCTCTGGAGGAGCGGCCTCATCTGAGAGACGCACACACCAGGCCCTGACCTGCCCCAGGGCTCCGTATGACTCTTGCTCAGCAACCCCCCGACTGTCTACCCTGCGGAAGGTGGAACCAGGCCCAGCGAGCGGACCCTGCTCTCCCCTGGCTGGCTTCCTGTCTGCCCAGGAGGTGAGTAATGTCCGCTCCCTGCCCCCACGCATCCCTTCTGGAGGCCAGGCCGGCCTCACATTTTCCGCTCAGGAAGGGGCAGAGTGAAAGGCCTGCAGAAGCACATCCAGGGGAAACGGAAGGAACGGCCCGCCTGCTGGGTCAGGACCTGGGGCCAGCCCCGGCCTGCAGGAGGCGTGCTGGCTCACCTGCCTCTGTGCATGCCTTCTTTCATTTTGTCCACTCATTCATTCAGCAAACACTGCCCCAGCACCTGTGTGGTGCCATGCCCTGTGCTGGGTACTGGCTCTCAGGGTGCTTACAGTGCTGGGGGAGGAGACTGTTATGAAACAGATCATCCCACAGGTGGGGGCGTCATTTCAGATGGATGTGCTATTTGGCCCCAAGACTCAGACCACAGTGTCTCCGGACAAAGCCTAGAGTTGGCTTCTCCCAGGCATCCTCCCTCCATATCCTATGATGTGCAGAGAGTCCTCTTCAGACCCAAAGAAAGCCCAAGCCTCAGCCAGGGCTCAGCCGAGGGTTTGCAGGGGGACCTGGCCCATGCCTGGACAGGAAACTGTGGCAGGAGCTGGCCCACATTGCCCTGGGCCCCAAGGAGGAAGTACCCCAAGTGTCTGGGGAGGGCCTCGTTTGATTCCCTAGCTCCCCAGCCCATCTTCTGGGGACCCTCACACATGGCCTCTACACCTGGCAAAGGCGAGAGAGGAGAAGCGCTGGCACCTCCCCACTCTGGCCAAGTTGCCCAAAGTCTCTCCCTGATCCAGCTTCCTCCCTATGAGATGAGCGTTCCCTGTCAAGCATTAGTGGCTGTGATCACAGGGACCCAGGCGCATCCCAGGACTTCGGAGCGTAGGGAACTGCTGAAAAGAGGTCTGGGAGAGCAAGACTCGCAGGGCAGGCAGTGGCAGGGTTGGGGGCAGACACCTAACTGTGTTTCAGGACAAGCAGATACTCACCTCGGTAAGAACCTCAGAGACAAGCTCCTCAGGGGGTGAAAACGGGCATGCCCGCAACTCACTCTCAGGCTCAGCAGTCTTGGCCATGGGATTGCTCTGCCACTCAGCCTTCATCTGCCTTTGTGCAAATTTTTAAAGAAGGGTCCTGCCAGGCTCAGTGGCTCATGCCTGCAATCCCAGCACTTTTGGAGGCCGAGGTGGGTGGATCACAAGGTCAGGAGTTCAAAACCAGCCTGGCCACAATGGTGAAATCTCATCTGTACTAAAATACAAAAATTAGCCAGGCGTGGTGGTAGGTGCCTGTAATCCCACCTACTCAGGAGGCTGAGGCAGAGAATTGCTTGAACCCAGGAGGCAGTTGCAGTGAGCCAAAATCGTGCCACTGCACTCCAGCCTGGGTGACAGAGTGAGACTGTCTCAAAAAAAAAAAAAAAAAAAAAAAAGAAGGACCCCAGCTAATCCACAGGTGCCAAGCACCTAGCTCCTGAAATCACTCCCAGCTGTGTCGCTCGTCAGCAGGGATGTGGTGCTGATAGGGCTGGGATGTGGGCCCCTCCGAATCTCATGTTGAAACGTGACCTCCAGGGTTGAAGGTGGGCCTGGTGGAAGGCATCTGGGTCATGAGGGCAGATTCCTCATGAGTGGCTTGGTGCTGTATGGAGTGAGGTCTCACTATGAGTTCACGGGAAAGCTAGTTGTTTAAAAGAGCCTGGTATTTCCTCCCCGCCCTCCCCCCTCCCCCCCCCTCCCCCCCTCCCCCCCTCCCCCCCAGTCTCTCACCATGAGACGTGCCTGCTCCCCCTTCACCTTCTGCCATGACTGTAAGCTTCCTGAGGCCTCCCCCGGAGCCAAGCAGATGCTAGTGCCATGCCTATACAGCCTGTGGAACTGTGAACCAAAGAAACCTCTCTTCTCCATACTTTACACAGCCTCGGGTATTTCTTTATAGCAACACCAAACAGACTAACACAGGTGTGTCATCGGCACAGCCCTGGGAGTCCCCACACTTCCGGCAAAGAGAAAAGGCCTAGGTGCTTGGATGGGAAGGATGTCCCCAGAAGCAAACAGGCCAGCTTATACCCCATCAGAGGTGGAACTACATCTGCTCTGCAATGGTGTGTTTGGGTAAGTCCCAGTAAATGCTTGTTCATTTGGAGTAACAGTCATTCAGCAGGCATTGACAATGGGCCAGGTTCACAACAGAGTCACAGGGGCAGGGCAGAGACCAAGACTGACCTCACGGCAGGCCTCAGATGCCCATGGAGGACTGAGGGCCAGAGGCCACACACTAAGCCCACCTGAGCATCAGTGAGGTTGGGGGGCTTCTGCGATGGAGACCCTCGGGTGGGGAGTGGAGCGCACAGAGGGTTAGGGCAGGTGCCCCTGCTTGGGCTGTCGCCACCCAGTCCTGCATCAATAATGGGCCTGAGAGTGCCCAGAGGGGCTCCCCTTGACTTACTCATGGGAGCTGGACCTCAGCTCATGCCTGCACCATGAGTGCCCTCAAGAGGGGCTGGCTGTGTGTCGACATGGGGGCTGGCAGATGGCCCAGGACTCCAGGTCAGAAATCCACTGCTCTGGACAGATACCAACAGGCCCATGGGCCCAAAAGGGGCAACAGAGGCCAGGCCAGCTGCCTGGGCCTTCCCAGGGCCTATGCCCTGCCTGGGGTCTCAGCCGGCCAGTGGGATAGCCCACAACCCCATGACACATCCTCGGAGTGGAGAGTGAGGCCCAGGCATCACGGTCAGCACCATCTTCCCTGTCCCAGCTCTGGTGGCCACTAGGAACGGAAGGCGGTGTGTGACTACCCCCAGGCAGACCCGCACTGGGCTCTGGGGACCTACGGACCCCAGCAGCCTTCCTGCATCTCTCAGCCTTGTCTTCATGGCCAGCTAGCCTCCAGGCAGCAGGAGCTGAGGGAGCCCTATGGACCCCACAGAAATGCCGCAGTCTGCTACCTGATCCTGTTGGCCTCCAAATCTCCAGTCCTCCCAAAAGGGTGGACGTGAGGAATAATAGCACGAGATGTGCTAAGGAATGAGTAAGGGGCCCTGCCAGCCCCACTACTCTGGGTTTTTGAACAACTGTCCCAGACCCTTCTTAGCTGGGCACAGCCCACGGCCCCGGCTGACCTCTGCAGGAACGGCCCTTGGTGTGGCTTGGGAGCGGCCTCAACTGGCTCTCTGGAGGCAGGAAGTCAGCTGCTGCGCTCGTTCTAGTCCCAGAGACCCCCAGAGCACGTGGCCACTCCCACCGGGTCCTCGCCCCCATAGGAACGCTGGAAGGCAGCACTGGCCTGGGAGGCTGGCAGCACGAGGGGGTCGCGCCGACCTCACGAGACATCAGGCACAAAAGCCTTTTCTTTGCCGGCAAACTCGCACCCCACCTCTCGCACAGCCACTCCCTGGGCTCCCCAGCCCCTTACCCAGACACCTCCAACTGCCTCCAGACTAGGTCTCCTCCCAGACAAAGCTGGATTCAGGCCTAAGAGGGTCACGGGGAGCAAGGCGCACAGGTTCTGCCATGGAGACGAACTTTGACCCAAACAGCAAGGCTCCTACCCCTTATTTACTCTTTAAGGCTGACCCGTTTCACAGAGTTAACATTACACCCCTTTTTAACCCGCACCTCCCTCCCACATTCCAGGCCTCGACCTTCAACCCCTCCTAATTGCCAGCTCCGGCTCCTACACCCCAGTTCTCGAGCGCCCAGCTCATACATCCCCTGCCCCCAACCATCTCCTCCTCGGAAACAAAGGCAGTGCCAGGAGTGCTGTGTTCACAGGGCCGCCTGGCGACCCTGGCACACCAGGGCAGATGCCAGGGACCCAGAGCCCAACCACCTGGGGGAGTTCACGCGGAGCCTGGGAGGATCTCTGGGGTCTGACTCCTGACCCTAACTCTCCAACCCCTGAAACCTCTATTCCAAGGGAGGCCGGAGCAGGCTGCCTGGCAGGCCCCAGGCTCGGGGGGCTAGGGAAGAATCCAGACAGCTCCCCAGCCAGCTGCATCGCATCCCAAGGGGCTGGGACGCATGTGGACAGCTGCACTGCCTGGTCACTCACCAGGTGACCCGGGCTATAGCCTCACATGCAGCTGCAGACACATGGCTCTAGTTTCTCTTGCTGGGCAGCAGAATTGCTCTGTGTGAGGTACATGGTGAACCTTCCCAGGCCTGCCCCTGGTAACTCCGAAACCCACATAGCAGAAGCCCATGGCAACCCGGCAACCAGACAGACCCCCTGCCCCACAGGCTGCCAGTCCCATGGGCTCTCTCTGTCATCTTTGGGAGGAAGGAGCCAGGGGCTGGGGCAGTGGGGCCCTCGGAGATGCTGAGAATGCAGGGCAACTGCCAGCTCGGGCCTGGGCCACCCCAAGGCCTTGGCCCAGATGCCACCACCCTGGAGTGTGTCCACACCTCTCACCTGAGGACAACTGGGAGCAGGGGCCAGGCGCAGCCCCTCCCCAACTGCTACTGAGGGGCACTCACCGTCCTCTTGACTGTGGAGGTTCTGCGGGCTCCGCATCCTCTCGTCCTGGCTGGGGCTCAGGCTGGAGGCCAGGTGCGGGTCAGCTGACATCCATGTGGACTCGCTCATATCAAAATCCTCACTGCTCACAGAAGTCTCATCCTGAGTGGGGACAAAGAAGGCGGGTGTTCAGCAGGAACGGGCTCTCATCAGCCCAAGGTGGCCTTGTGGGTGGACCCTAGGGCCAGTGGGCATTTGGGAGTGCCCCGAAGGCCGCAAGGAGCCCTCAAACCTTGAAGTGAGGGCTCGGGGGGTGCTCCCCTGGCCCAGTGGAAGTGGCCCTGGCTCTGGTTCCTGTCGGAAACCAAAGCTGAGGGCCGGCGCTGTCTGTAATTGAAGACAATTACGAGGTCTCGCATCCTGCAGGGGCGGATGGCAGGGCCTGGTTCTTACCCTTGTGAGCCAAGGTTGAAACCGGCGCTGTAAACAAGGGCTGCCGCTCCCTGCTCCCAGCCCAGGGTCCGGGGCTCACTCTGCACGGGACTGGGTGGCAAGATGCGGGTGGCAGGACATGCTGGCCACCGGGCACTGAGGCTGAGCTGAGTGCCCCCAGCAGGCCCGGCGCCCTGACTCCCATGAAGCATGCATGGAATTCCTTTCTCCCACTCCCCCAGCCCAGAGGACATTTCTGTCTTCCTCCTTCCTAACCTTTGCTGTGCTTCAAAGATATGCTCTTGGGCAGCTTCCAGGGCTGAAAGGGCCAGCCCCAGAAGTGCAGAGAAGGAAGGGGGCGGGGCGGGGCGGGCCAGGGTTTGGACCAGACCGCAAAAGGGGTTCAGCTCAAGGGCCTGGGGGGCCGCCAGGGCCTTCCAAACAGCCGGATGGCCTGCTAGAGAGGACCACGCCGGCCTCCTCTCCCCTCGCTGCTGGCTTCAGTCAGCCCTTGGCCAGTCATCCGGGAACCCCTGGGGCGGGGCCCCTTCAACCCAGCCCTCCAGCGGGAAGGGCCCCCACCTCCTCCCAGCCCAGCCTTTCAGGAGCAGCAAGCAACTGTGCCTGGGAGCTGGCTATAAAACCAAGAAAGATGACCCAGCAGCTCCCACACCCAGAGTTCTGGCCTGCCCCCAGCAAGACACAATGGCCTCTGTGGGCCCCTAGTGAGGACCTCTGGCAGAGCACCCCCCAAGCCTCCCTCCGGGTCCCCTCACAGACACCTCTTTTATAGTGAGCAGACGCACTCTGGTTGGAACTTTCTTAGGTTGCTGTCCCTGAGGCAGACACATCTGCTCCAAGTGCTAGGGAGCAGTGTGGATTCGCCTTCACTCCCTCCCCCGCTGCTGGGCTGGTAGGGAGTTTCCCGGAATTTAACAGCTTCTGTGTAGCGCCAGTGTGGACCCTCTGCAGAATCCAGAGGACAGGAACTGGGCTGTGACGCCCATGGTCCCCACGAGGCAAACCCAGGGCCTCGGGGGATGGACAGAGCCCACGTGTCCTCTGGTGTCCTCTCCCCACACACAGGCACACACACTGGCTCTGCCTTCCTCTCACGGGCTGCCTGCTCCATGAACACAAGCACCTCCACCCACAGCCCTCCTTCGTGAAAACACACACCCGGAGGGGGACACACACACACACACACACACACACACACACACGTTCAAAAGGCTCTCTCTGCACAAAGGGTACAAAGGGACAACAAAACTCTCCCCTGTGCTAACTGTACAGAAGGAGAGGAGGGGGCTGGAGAATAGAGGCTGGCAGGCTGGAAGGTTCCTTGGAATCCTGAGCAAGACTGCAAGGGACAAGTGGCTCCCCATCTTCCCAGCTGACCCTGCCGTGCAGGCTCCGGGAACCAGGAACAGGGCATGTTGCATGGGCCCCTTGCTACTTCCTGGCTGCCCAGGGGGTGCCATGCTCAGAGTTTGACCTGAAGTCACAGCTGAAGGAGGAAGACTCCTGGGTATTGTTCAAATGCTCATGACTTCAAAGACACAGCATGCTAGTAACCTCTGGAAGCGCCACCTACGCCAAACTCCCCATCCATCCACTCGACAGGTATTTACTGAGCACATGCTACAGGCCAAGCTCTCCTCTAGGTGCTGGGAAGCTCAGCTCTGGACCAGACGCACTCCTGGCCTGCCTCACCCTCCATGAAGGAGATGGACAATGAGCAGAAAAACACTGACGGTCGGCAGCAGCAACGAGGGCCACAAAGCACACGGAAGCGGGACCAGAGGGCAGAGGGACCTGTTTGCCAGGGCAGCCCAAGACCCCGAGGGTCAGAAGCACTGGAGCAGAGGAGTGAGGCGGGGAGCCCATGAGGTCTGTGCGGCTCGTGCACATTTCAGGCACAGGTAGCAACAAGCAGGGCACAAGCTGCCGAGTCTGAGGAGTGGTGAGGAGGCCGCTGTGGATAGGCAAGAGTGGGCACACAGGGGCAGAGGAGCCACATGTCCCCTCCCACAGTCCACATAACCCTGGCAGGGCCGTCCGTGCCCGTCTCCAGTTCGGATAAAGGCTCTTGAACTCCGCTCAATACATGGGGCTGGAGCGTCAGGGACTGATCGCACACTCTGGCCTCACTCAGCCAAGTTCAAAACCATAAGAACAGAAGGCAAAGCTTCTCAGGGACCCAGTGGTCCCCTAGGCTTGTGGCATTTCACCTTCACTACAGGCCCATCAGGTAGGTACAGTTACCAGCCCTGCTCCACAGATGAGGAAACCGAGGCTCCACGAGGTTAAGGTGCTTGCCCAAGGTCACAAGCTAACACAAGGCACAGCCAGATCTGTGCAAAGGCTGGACACGCCCTCCTAACCAAGCTGGCCCTCGCCTAGAACCCACACAGCTGCTGTGAGCCACAATCCCAGTTCCAAGCTGTATCCAGCCGTCACTGTCTTGTGGGTCTCTGCCCTGTCTTTCCCTAGAAAACCTTAGGTCCTTCCAACAGTGGGGACCAGACTATATGTTCTCTGAAGACCACACAAGGCAGTGGGACTTGTTGAACCGACTGAATTGCCTGGCGTGGTGTTGGTGTTTAATGAGGATGCTACATTAATTTGACAATTAAGGACTCTGGTCCCACTGCACACAGTTCTTGAATGGAGGGCACATGAGACTGGGATGCAGGTTGGTGGGCTGGTGGGGGCCTGCTGCCCCAAAACGTCTCCTTCCTGCAGCTGCCAGCCACCCCATACACAGCCAGCGCTTCTCCGGCTCACATCACTGAACTGTTCTGCCAAATGCCCCATCCACCCCTTGCTTCCTTGATGGGTCCCACTGGGAAAAGGTGAGCTGTGCCTTACCTGGCATCAAAATCACCTGATTACGAGGAGGATCCAGTACGCCCAGGCTCGGGGCTTCAGGCTAAGGGTTTTATGAGATTTCCTCCCAAGGCCCTACTGCATAGGCACCCACATCAGGCCTAGCCCCAGCTCTGATAACTGCCCCTGGGAGGCCCACCCAGCCTGCCCCAACTGCCCAGGGGCATGAAGCCAGCAGCACAGCTGGTGTGTGGACCCAGGCAGTCTGTGCTCAGAGCCTGTATCACAGTGTCACCACACCATGGGCCACCTCACCACATTTCCTCCGTTCAATGGGAGGAACCAGATTCCTTAACCACCAAGTGTCTCAAGATGAGGCCCAGAGGGAACTCATGGGCGATGAGGGTACATATTCATTCATTAATTCATTCTCTCTCTCTCTCTCTCTCTCTCTCTCTCTCTCTCTCTCTCACACACACACACACACACACACACACACACACACACGCTCACTTTCTTTAATGAGCTGATGCATACTTATTGAGCATCTACTACGTGCTGGCATTGTGCTAGGGACATAGTTAACTAAGGCAGGCTTCCTTCACCCCAGGCCTTGTTAGCTAGAAAAAGGGACCAGCAAAAATTCTGAACCAACTCTGGGTGCAGTTGGGAGAAACTGTGGAACACACTGCCTCATCACCTAACACGATGGTCTCTCCCCAGCTCCCTAGGGAGATTTATTTCCCCCAGCCTCCAGGGCTCTGCCACGTGAACCCCAGTTTTGTGAAAAGTGGTTCTTTCTAAGATTCTGACACCTTGACTGCTATGGCTTGGCTTTTTTTTTAAGACAGGCTCTTACTGTCACACAGGTTGGAGTACAGTGGTGCAATCATGGCTCACCGCACAGCCTAGAGCTCCCGGGCTCCTGCCTCACCCTCCCGAGGAGCTGGGACTACAGGCATATACCACCAGGACCTGGCTAACGTTTTATTTTTTGTAGAGACTGGTCTCGAACTCCTGGGCTCAAGTGATCTGCCTGCCTGGGCCTCCCAAAATGCTGGAAGCTGCCACACATGGTTGCTGTGGCAATTTTTTTTTTTTTTTTTTTTTTTGAGACGGAGTTTCGCTCCTGTTACCCAGGCTGGAGTGCAATGGCGTGATCTCAGCTCACCACAACCTCTGCCTCCTGGGTTCAGGCAATTCTCCTGCCTCAGCCTCCTGAGTAGCTGGGATTACAGGTGCGCACCACCATGCCCAGCTAATTTTTTGTATTTTTAGTAGAGACGGGGTTTCACCTTGTTGACCAGGATGGTCTCGATCTCTCGACCTCGTGATCCACCCACCTCGGCCTCCCAAACTGCTGGGATTACAGGCGTGAGCCACAGCGCCCGGCCCAGCAATTTTTTTTTAAGTGAAAAACCAAGTTTCTGAAGCCTAACTTTTCAAAAACACACAAAACAAAAATAAGTTTTGGTCAGACTTACACAAACACCTTCAACACTCACACTTCCAAGGACTGACCTGGAGAAGATGACTTCACAAGACCCCTCTGCAGGCCACCTGTCACAGCACAGCCCAGTTCACGGGAATAAGTCCCCCGGCCGCAGATGGGCAATTGTCACTCCAGTCCCTCACTCACACTCTAAGCCAGGGCTGGAAAAGCAGGCTAATCACACAGGCAGTTACCAGCACACACAGTTCAGAACCTATCAACGATGACTGTGCCAAGGGGGAAAACACACCCAGTCCCAAGGGACGTGCTGGGGGCACTGGTGCAGGTTTGAGAGTGGCCAAGGTCTCAGACCTGCTCAGAGACCCCAGGTGCTCACCAGCTCACCTGGCGGGTACAGTGCACTTCTTACTTGTCCCTTCCTAAATCTCAGAGGAATTGGGGCTACTAATTTCTTCCTTTCTGTTAATAAACTTCAACAAAACTTTTGTTAGAGAATAAAAGTGTGGGCTGGGTGAGATGGCTCACACCTGTAATGCCAGCACTCTGGGAGGCCGAGGTGAATGAACTGCTTAAGGCCAGGAGTTGGAGACTCCCGGGGGTAACACAGTGAGACCCTGTCTCTATTTACAAAAGAGAAGTGTGTGCAATCTGTTACTTCTGGGTTCCCTCTCCCCAGTCCCCATCTGACTGGCCAGCCAGCTACCCCTGGTTTCTCTAGCCTCTGACCTTGGACACCCTGAGGCCCGGGGCCTTGCCCACACAGCAGTCATTTATTCCAGCACCAAAGCCATCATAGGTCACAGGGTAATCGAGCCAAAGCCAAATAAATGCTCTTCTGAAAAGGGAACTTAAGAGTAAGGCAGGCAGACAGGTAGCACCCAGTCAGCCTCTGGGACACACCCCAACCTAGGAGCCCTGCCTCTGGGCAGAGGGAGAGAGGAGCTGACCAGACCCTCCCTGCTCTTATCTTCAGTCCAAAATTCATGGGCAGGTTCAGTTTCTCTCCACCCAGCTTCTGAGGCCCTTCCTCTTCTGCAGGGTAACTAGCACAACCACTGCCCAGCCCAGGAGGAGGAGAAAATGGGAGACCAGTGGGGAAATGGTGGAAACAGGCCTGTATCCATGGCTTGTAACGACGGGCAGGTGCTATCAGTAACCTGATTATTTTACAACTGGGGTCAATTTCTCTGGAACTGGGTTCCTGGTGCCTCTGAAGTTGAGCCATTTGCATCCTCCAGGACTCGGGATCCTGGGGTGTGCCTCACACAGTATTTTCCAGGCTCTTCCTGAGAGCTGTAATTCTATCTCTACGGCTTGCTCGAGAAAGAGGAGGAGGAGAATTTGCTGAGAATTTAGTGCAATTGTAAGCCACAAGCCCTAACCAGGAGCCCTGAGTGTGTGTTTCGGAGGAGGGTGGGGGCAGGGATATGCAGGGAATGTTTCTGGGCCCAGCAGGAAAGAGACCCCTCTCTATACCGGCCCCAGCCTTGCTCAACAGGAGGCCAAAGCTCCCACTGGGAAGAACACCAGGCTCAGGCGGTTGCCCAGCTCTATCCCAAAGTGAAATCGGAGTCCCACTTCTCAACCCACTGGTGGGCACCTCCTTTTGAGCACCTACAGGCTCCTTCCAGGCCCTGGATATACTTCCACACCAGGCGACGCTCCCCCTTGTCTCCATGTCAGCCAGCATTATACACACAGCCTTCTGAGCATGCCAAGAAGGTACTGAACCGCATGTGACCCCAACCTAACCACTTCAGCTCATCAGATGGCTTATTAATGGAAGATGGAAAGCCCCCAGGATCTAAAGCAATAGAGGTTCAAATCCTTGTTATGAAGGGGCCACACACACGAAATATGAGGGTGGTCTGAGCCACGGCTCCCGGGGGGTGTGGGGTCCCCAAGCCCACCTAGCCACAAGGGAAGGAGGCCAGCCTTCCAGCACTCCCTGCACAATTCTGCTCCTTCTTACTAACAGGCCTCCTCTGCTTACTAGCCATGCAAGCACCAGCTCTTCTGGGAAATGTGAGGCAGGGAGGGCTGAGACACAACCAATCACCTACCACACTTGAGGCATTCTCGCTCTCTCTCCCCACACTCACTCACATGCACACTGCGTCTGTCAGAAGCGTATTCCCATCTACATGTGGTCCTCTGTTGTCCCTGCTGTCATGGACGCCTGGATGCTGAAAGTGAGCATTTCCCACACCTTCCCACTGTGTATCAAGTGGAAACCAAGCTTCTGTTCCTAAGCAGAGGCACCTGGCTGCTCCCCATCAGCATTCCTCACCATGAGGAGCTTGCTGGTATCCCCGTCCCTGCCATTAATGGATTTTTTTTTTTTTTAAGTGAAGGTGGAGAGAGGAGCTTCAGCAGACAGGGATCTTGCAGCCAAAGGGAAGCCTAGAAGGGAGCCGCTGTGAGCTAATCCCCTGCAGGGCTGTCCTTTCAAGAAAGGAACCCAGACAACACAGAAAAAGTTCTTGAGCAACTCCCAGGCGGTCCAGCTCCACAGAGCCCCAGGGTAGCGGCCACAGCAGGAGAAATTCCCCAAAGGTGTCTTCTCAGCTGGGAGGAAGGCTAGCAGTGAGCTTGCTTCCCATTGTGCAGCAGGAAAGTGCTGAATGGAGTGGTGTCGCCCAGCTCTAGAGGTGCTGTCTTAAAATCCTGCTCTACAAAGCAAGCCCAGCCTGAGCCTGGATTAGACAGGAGCTTGATATTATTCAAGGACACATTTAGACCCTAATGGCTTTCCAATGAAGGGGTAATTTACTACCTGGGGGCTAAACTACCACTGGGGCCCTAAATGGGCCTTTTCCCCAGATCACCTCAGTCCAGAATCCTGTGGTGTCAGGGGTCAAGACAAGGAGCCAAGTCCCATCACACAGATGGCTTTCCCCAAAAAGAGTCACGAGGGCCCCCAAACACTTCTCCCCACACCCCGCTTGGTGTGTGTAAGTTGGGGGGGGGCAGGCTGGGGTTGCCAGCTGATTCTGGGATAAGTAGGGCTTTATCTCAAGGGAGAATCTATTTCAAGCCACAATCCTTCTCAGAAAGAGGAGGAAATCACAGAGTCCAAACACCATTTCAGGTGAAATCAGGAGGTTATTCATCTCCCCTCAGAGCAGACAGAAAGAAAAATCAATGTTTTAGAGGGAAAAAAGGGTTCCATTTGAATTAATGGGTTTGTGGCTTCTCCATTGATCTGAGCCTCTTCACACTTTCTTTTTGTGCTTTTGTGCTCTTGGGGAGAGGGGAGGGAGCAAGGAATGGGGAGGAGGGGGTGGGCCTCCCGTAAGGAAAAGGACTGTCTAACCTTAACCCTTCTACAGGAATAATGCTAATTAGCGAGGCTTAATGAGAACTTCCCCCAGGAAGCGAAGCCCGGTAGGGGCGGCCGGACTCCGGCAAACGCAGCTCTGGGTGGGAGCAGGGTCACTTCTGCTCCCGAGTGGCTGGAATAAAAATGCGGATTGTACTCCCCCCATCCTCCCCAACCAAAGTGTCCAGCCCGAGGACTAGGTGGAAGGAGGAGTGAGAGGGTGGAGGTGTAAATCCAACTTAACCCCTGCGCGGGACCTCGAGCCGGCTGGCTGCCCCCGCCCCGAGTGTTCCCTCATTAAGGAAGGCCCCTTCGCCAGGGGCCGCCGACGCCCGCGGCTTCTGGTCAGACGGTGCACCTGAGAGTGACACCCCGTCCCCTCCCGGGGAAGTGGGCTCAACTCTGCAAACCGCGTCTCAACTACCCGCGCCGCTCCGCGCCGGGGAACCCCTCCCTGCCACTCAACGCTTCCCGTCCTCGCATCCCCAAACACAGTCCACTTCCCTTCTCGGGGCGGCCGCTGCAACCAGAGTCCGGCCCCCACCCCGCCGCGAACGAACGCCTCCCTCCCAGGGACGCGGTGCCCAGCCCGCGGCACCCCGAGCGGCCGTCGCACAATACCGCGGCGCGACGCGTACAATCACCGCCCCCCAGGACCCGCGGTGCGCACCCTGGAGTGGGGTGCGCCCGGCGACCCCGGGCGCTCCGGGCCAGGCACACCTCTCGGGCGCCCCGCGGCCCCTACAGTGTAGCCTTCATCGCCCCCCCACTCTCGGCCACACTCGCCCGCCCCCCGCTCCAGCCCACTCCGCCCAGGGCGCAGCCGCTCCCCCGCGCCCCCTTCCACAGCCCCAGCACAGGAAGCTCCTCCTGAGCCCCCCTACCCAGAACCGCCTCCAGCCCCCCCGCCCCCCTAACCGCAGCTCAACGGCCGGCGGCTGCAGCCGGAGAAGGGGGGCGGCGGCCGGGGCCCCGGAAACGGCCCGGTCGCCGGGATCCGGACCGGACTCCGTACCTGGGCGGGAGGCGAGGCGGAGATGGGCGGTCGGGATCCGCGAGTGAGCGGGGCGGGCGGCGGTGACAGCCCCACAGCTCCAGCTGCTGCTGCTGCTGCCGCCGCGGCCGCCGGGGGAGAGGGGCTGGCACCGCCGCGGCGCGTCACTGCCCGGCCCGGGGGCGGGGGTGGCCAGGAGGAGGGCCCAGGCGAGCGGCGGCGGCTGCGGCGGCGGCGGCGCGGCCCGGAGGAAGGGGGAGGGGGCACCGGCACGGGGAGGCGGGGGAGGGGGGCGGGACCGGGCACGGGGCGGGGGCCGGGGTAGGGGAGCGTAGGGAGGGCGCGAGCAGGGGGAGTAGGAGGAGCAGCCGGAGGAGGTGGCGGAGGGGCGGGTGAGAGGGAGGAGTGGGCATGGGGGGAGGAGGAGAGAGGAAAAGGAGGCACCCAGGGAGAGGGGAGAGGAGAAAGGAGGGAGAGAGGCGCGGGGGGAGAGGAGGAGGAAGGAGGGGGCGCTGGGCCAGGTAGTGGGGGATAAGGGCGCGCTGGACGCGCCGCCGAGCGCTTCGTTGGGGAGCGCGCTCTTAAGGGGGAAGCGCTTCGAAGAAGATCCTTGCAGGAGGCTGAGCGCGGAAAGAAGGCGGTGGGATCTGTGCCTGCCCCTAGCTCCCGGAGGCCGCGGTCTCCGGGTCCGGTGGGGGCTGGGGGAGCGAGCACCCGGCGGGCTGTCTGCGGTCAGGCCGGGAGAGGGAGACTTGGCCCAAAGAAAGTGACTCAGGCGCCCTCGGGAACTCTCGGTGCCCGGGCCCTTTGGGCAGCCCTCCACCCGGGCGCGTTCTCTCGGGTCCCCAGGGACGCGGGTACTTGTGGGGCGGGGCTGCCGGGCCCCGGGGCTCGGCTCCCCAGGGCGGCTGGAGCGAGACCCCGGGCTGGGAAAGCCAGGCACGTGGCCGGATCTCTGCCGCGCCCCCGCCCCACCCCCACTGCAGGGCCCCCCTGTGCTTGATCAAGTTCAAGCTCGAGCTCCTCGGCGCGCTGCCCACCGGCTGCCCCTCCGCGCCCCTCCCCCTTCCCCATCCGCACCGTCTCGCTCTTCACTCTTCCTTTGTCTCTTTCCCACCACTTAGTTTACATCCCCTCCGCCCTCCTCCCCGCCCCCCGCGGGCGCCCGAGTGTCCGGGCGGCGCTCACCTGTTCGACCCAAACATCTCCGCGACCCCGAGCGCCCGCGCGCCCGCCCCTGCCGCCGGTCATTGTGCTTTGCAAGCCCACACGGGGCCGGGTCCTGACGGCGCGCGAGCCACAGTTGTAATAAAGTAATAGGATAATCTCGGGGACGCCGCTCCAGCCCAGACCCGGGCACGCACTGTCCGCAGAGACCGCACCGCCGGGGAGGGCGGCCACACCGAGCCCAGACGGGGTCCTCCTCCCCGCGGACCGACCCCCGCCCCGGGCGCAGGAGGCGGCCGGACGGGCGTCGCGGGGTGGGGGCCCTGGACCTCCGAGTAACCTCGGACTCGGCCCGAGACGCAACACGCTCGTCCCCAAACCGTAGAATTAGAGACCCCGATGGAGAAAATGGGTCAGGGGACCTATTCCCACCCTACTCATCCAAATCCAGACCCTCCACTACAACAGATGAGCCTCGAAAAAAACCTTGTGCTTCCACAAGGATGGGAAGCTGACCTCGTGGAATTCTGTGGGGAAATTGCGCCCCCCCAAAAAAAAAACCGATAACGATCCCACCTCCTGATTCCTTCGGTCGCATCCGAAGAGGAAGGGCAATTTCTATTGACTCTTTACGCTACCATTCATTCACGGTGGAACCAGCAGAGAAGAGAAAACGAGACAGCCACCGCGATTGTTTGCAATTTTGAAACAGACTGCCTTTAACCCTCCAACTTTTTTTCTGTAAAAAGCCTTTTTCTTTCTTCCTCTGAAAGCTTCGCATTGTGAACAATCCGTGGTAAACAAGGCTCCCTCTACAGCCGCGAGTGGGAAGTACAACCCCACAGGTTCGGAGCCCAGCATTTACGCGTCAGAAAAATAAAACGATGACAAGACATCACATTAACACCACGCAGGCTTCCTTCCACACATGCTAAAGATTCTTCTGTCAATAGAAAACTCGCACGTTCTTTTTAAAAGAGGGTTTAGGCATATTACTTATTAGCACCTTTTATTCCTGAAATCAAGTACGTTTTCACCAATTCACTATCCAAGGTTTACTAGATCTTATCCTCAGTGGTGTGGGGCAGGTGGGAGGCTTTATTTATCCAAACGTGTTGGTGCCCAATCATGATTTTTAGAACAAACTAGTGGCCATAGTTCTTAAGTTGATCCAGGAAATGGGAGTGTTTCCACCACAGGAACTGTCCATCCTCACTTTGAAAATGAGATAATTCAGGCTCAGGATTTCCCTCTTTCCCACCACACTTCCAGAGACCTTTGACTTCTCCTGGCCTGAATTACTATTTCACAGCAGTGGTGGACATCTGAGCTTGAAATATAAAGCCAAATCCAACTGAAGTTCAAAGGTGGCATTGAACCCAGATAACCCACCTCTTCTCTGACTAATAAAAGAGAGCTAGTATCGCCCAGGAGGGCAGAGCAGTGATTTTCTCTAGGCATGAAATGTGAACTCATTTACCATCCCGGAGATAAAACAGGGCAGCTCTGCTCAACCAGCAGAAAACAGTTGAGAGCCCTGCAGAAACCTGGCTGTTGAGCAGCACTGCAAATTAGGTGAGTTTTCATGTGTGTACACTGAGAGCCCTCGGAAATCTCCCAGATCCTTATTCCCGCAGGAGCTGCCACTCCTGGAGTAACCTTCTGTAGGTTGTTTCCAGTGTCCTTGTGCCACTCCCCCCCTTCCTTAAAGTGGCCACAGCATGAGTCCCAAGGACGAATCCAGTGACCTAGTTTCTTGACCACAAATTCTCCTAGTGATATGTCCCTTCTTCTCGCCCCAAGCCTAGTGGAAGGCCATGGCAGAGAAAGCTGCTCCCATCTGCTTCAGGGGAGCAATGCTGCCACATGTCCCCTCCAGCCTCTGAAGACACTGGGTGCTTTTGTAAACAGATGACTGGCATATGCTCTGATGGGGCTTTTTAAGCAGCAACCCCTTTGATGCAGTTTCCTTTATGAAGCAAGATGTCCCACAAGTGGAGACCCGGCATGGGACTCCGGTTTGCTATTTATTATTAGGACAAACAGGATCTTAGTGTAACCAGAGCAGACACTGTTCAAGCATTTCAAAGCATTAGAAAAAGATTTATCCCCATAAATGACTTATTAATGACAGAGGAGAAAATGTACCTGCACAATGGAGCAAACTGGCAGACACTTGTCAACCAAGTGATCAAATTTAGTAGCCTCCAAAGTGGGACCACCAGACATGATGTGCTCAGCTCCCAGAGAGGCAGTGGAAAACACAGCATCAACTGAGCTGTGTGCTCCCCCAAAACGCTTCACCTGAATCTGCTCCTCAAGAGACAACCAGACAAGAAATCCAGGAGAAACTCCACAACGCAACTATCCTGGACTCTACAAAACATTCATTGTCACTAATTGACTGTCCCAAACAATAGGATGAAATAACATTGGGGCACGGTGGCTAACACCTGTAATCCCAGCGCTTTGGGAGGCCAAGGTGGGAGGATCACCTGAGGTCAAAAGTTTGAGACCAGCCTGGCCAACATAGTGAAATCCCATCTCTACTAAAAATACAAAATTGGCCAGGCATGGTGGTGCACACCTGTAATCCCAGCTACTCGGGAGGCTGAGGCAGGAGAATTGCTTGAACCCGAGAGGTGGAGGTTGCAGTGAGCCCAGATCATGCCATTGCACTCCAGCCTGGGCGACAGGAGCGAAACTCTGTCTCAAAAAAATAAGAGAGGGAAATAATAACTAAACTCAATGCATGACTCTTGTTAGATCCTGTAGAGAAGGAGTGAGGTGGGGACAAGGGGTGGGGGAGAGGCAGAGGATGGGGGTGGAGTGAGGGTAGAGGCCAGGGTGGGCTTTGGGCTGAGTGGGCAGGGAAGAACTCTCCCAGGAGGAAACCACCGGGTGTCCTAATCCCGAGAGGGCAGAAGTTGACAGCTGGGTGAAGACCTGGGAGCACTGTCTTCCAGGCAGATGGAGCATCTGGTACAAAGCTGCTGAGGAAAGGAAGGGTGGCCAAAGTTGCTAGAGCAATGTGGGCTGAGGGAGGACGGGAGGGATGAGAGTCGGGGTACACACAGAGCCAAGCATGCAACCTCCTGAACACCCCCATGAGGTGTGTGAGCTTTATGCTGGGAGTGAGGAGAGGATGCAATCTCAATTATGTTTTTAGATCAGGGGAGATGAGATTACAAAAGAGCAGAAGTAGCCGGGCACAGTGGCTCACACCTATAATCCCAGCATTTTGGGAGGTAGAGGCGGGTGGATCACGAGGTCAGGAGTTTGAGATCAGCCTCACAAACATGGTGAAACCCTGTCCCCACTAAAAATGCAAAATTAGCTGGGTGTGGTGGTGCATACCTGTAATCCCAGCTACTTGGGAAGCTGAGACAGAAGAATCGCTTGCACCCAGGAGGTGGAGGTTGCAGTGAGCCGAGATAGTGTCACTGCACTCCAGCCTGGGCAAAAGAGCAAGACTCCATCTCAATAAATAAAGGGGCAGAAATGGTTGACAGGGAGACCAGTGAGGAGGCCCAGTGAAAAGAGTGTCATCAGATGGGACTTGTTCAAATTCTGGCTCTGACACTAGACGGGTGACTTTAGGCACCATACCTAAACCTTTCTAAGCATCAATTTCCTTGTCTATACATGATCCACTATGTTTTTGTTTGTTTTGTTTTGTTTTTGACCACATCTTGCTGGGTAGCCTACGTTGGAGTGCACTGGCGTGATCTGGGCTCATATCCTCCGCCTCCCTGGCTCAAGCCATTCTTGTGTCTCAGCCTCCCAAGTAGCTGGGATTACAGGTGCTTGCCACCATGCCCATCTAATTTTTGTATTTTTAGTAGAGACGGAGTTTAGCCATGTTGTCCAGGCTGGTCTCAAACTCTTGGATTCAAGCAATCCACCCGCCTCGGCCTCCCAAAGATCCACTATGTTTAACATGTGTTTAATGTAGCATTTGGCACCAAATTTTCCTCTTTGAGATTAAAAACTCTGGTACCCAGCCTCCAAGATGGCCCATGACGACCCTCACCTCCCAGTTTCATAGCCTGGTACCATCACAATGTACAGGGCTGTGGAACCAATGGGGTATTGTGGAAATGAGGGTGTGTGCCTGCTGAGGCTAGATCCTAAAAGACATCCTGATCTTTTCCCCAGAGGGAGTACTTGGTAGATGGTAGCTTTTAGCATTATCATCATCATCATCATCAGGATTGTATATTTCACAATTACACATTCATGGTCACATCCCTCTCTCTAAATGCTATACCAGTACACTCTGCCACTAGCAATATCTAGCAACATTCATTTTCATTGTATACTTGTCACTGCATACTATTAGCAATCTTTTTTATCTCTGTCAATTTGAGGGGGGAGGAATGGTGTCTTCTTTTGCTTCTCTTCACTTGGAAATGTAAGTATATGTTTCTGTGCATTGTGTGTTTATTGGGCACTTGTATTTTCTTTTCTTTTCTTTTTTTTTTTTTTGAGAATAACCTGTTCATATCCTTTGTCCATTTCTCTGTTTGAATTGTCGGCCTTTTTTTGTAAAAACTTTTTTGAAATAAGGAAAATTAATCTTTTGTCATGTATTTTGAAAATATGTTTTCCTTTCGTTGTCTGTTTAATTAGTTTATGACAAGATTTTTTTTAGCCATATGGAAATTTTATATTTTTATATTATCTGATTTTTTTTCCTTTAGGGCTTTAGGGTTTCAGGTTAAAGCATAAGTTTTTTCCACTCTAAGATTATAAAAGTAATTCATCCATATTTTCTTCTGGAAGCTTTATATGTTCTTTACATTTAAATCCTTATTCCATCTGTTATTTATCTCAATATAAGTATTGAAGTGGGGCTCTAGCTTATTTTTTTCTAAATGGCTATAAGCTGTGTCAATACCATCTTTTATTTTTGAGACAGGGTCACACTCTGTCACACAGACTGAAGTGCAGTGGCATGATCTCTGCTCACTGCAGGATCAACCTCTTGGGCTCAAGTGATCCTCCTGCCTCAGCCTCCCAAAGTACTGGGATTACAGGCATGAGTCACAGCACCTGGCCTGAATACCATCTTTCTTTTTAGACAAAGCCTTGCTCTGTTACCCAGGCTGGAGTGCAGTGGCATGATCTTGGCTCACTGCAACCTCCGCCTCCCGGGGTTTAAGCAGTTCTCCTGCCTCAGCCTCCTGAGTAGCTGGGACTACAGGCACCCGCCACCATGCCTGGCTAATGTTTGTATTTTTAGTAGAGATGGAGTTTCACCATGTTGGTCAGGCTGGTCTCAAACTCCTAACCTCAGGTGATCCACCTGCCTTGGCCTACCAAAGTGCTGGGATTACAGGTGTGAGCCACCATGCCTGGCAATACCATCTTTTAAATAACTCATCTTTATCCACTAATTGGAAATGCTGTCTTATACTAAATTTCTATTATGTGTGGATTTTTTTTTTTTTTTTTTTGAGACGGAGTTTCGCTCTTGTTACCCAGGCTGGAGTGCAATGGCGCGATCTCGGCTCACCGCAACCTCCACCTCCTGGTTTCAGGCAATTCTCCTGCCTCAGCCTCCTGAGTAGCTGGGATTACAGGCACGCGCCACCATGCCCAGCTAATTTTTTGTATTTTTAGTAGAGACGGGGTTTCACCATGTTGACCAGGATGGTCTCGATCTCTTGACCTCGTGATCCACCTGCCTCGGCCTCCCAAAGTGCTGGGATTACAGGTGTGAGCCACCATGCCTGGCCTTATGTGTGGATTTTTATTTTATTCTGTTGATCTACCTATTCCTGTCTCAGTATTATGGCTTTAAAATATGTTTTCTGGCCTGGGACGGGCTTACACCTATAATCCCAGCACTTTGGGAGGCTGAGGTAAGCAGATCACTTCAGGTCACGAGTTTGAGACCAGCCTGGCCAACATGGTGAAACCCCGTCTCTACTAAAAATACAAAAATAAGCTGGACGTGGTGGTGGGCGCCTGCAGTCCCAGCTACTGGGGAGGCTGAGGCAGGAGAATCACTTGAACCTGAGAAGGGGAGGATACAGTGAGCTGAGATTATGCCACTGCACTCCAGCCTGTGCAACAGAGTGAGACTCTGTCTCAAAAATAAATAAATAATACATATATATAACACACACACACACACACACACACACATACATACATACATACATATATCTGGGCATGGTGGTATGCACCTATAGTCCCAGCTACTTGGGAGGTTAAGGCAGGAGAATCTCTTGAATCTGGGAGGCGGAGGTTGCAGTGAGCTGAGATCATGCCACTGCACTCCAGCCTGGGTGACAGAGCAGGACTTTGTCTCGTGTGTGTGTGTGTGTGTGTGTGTGTGTGTGTGTGTGTGTGTGAGAGAGAGACCCCTCCATGCCTTTGACCGTGCATGATTTTAGGCCTGTGTTCCTTCCACAAATATGTACAGAGCCCCTACCACACACCAGGGACCATGACAAATGTAGGCGTCACAGCAATGAACGATACAGACCCAGGGTTGATCACATGGAGCCTCCAGGCCAGTGAGGGGAGAGAGGTTAAACAAGTGATGTCATGGGATCCTGATCTGCATAAGGGTCACGGGAGGAGTATTCCAGTTTATACTTGACAGTCCTGAGACCTGCTAGGAAGGAAGTGCCCAGGGTATGAGAAGGACGTAGCAGATCTGGGAGGGCTCCACTGAGGAGGTGACATTTAAGTTGGGCACTGAAGGATGCATGGGTGTTCATGAGGTGGACACCTACCTGGGCTATCAACAAAGACACCTTCCACCCCAGCTGGATCAAGATCCCTCCACAGACTGCTGCTCAGCTGGCTCTGAACTGACATGTTTGTGGTACCTCCTGTTTCCTGCATTAAACCTCATTTTCCCAACTGGGCCATTGGCTCTGAGGGCTGGGACAGGTTCCTAGAAGAGCCATCTTGTACACAGTTGGGATGAATCGCTGCCTCACTCAGGCACCTGTCCTGCCCACTGCCAGCACAGCTCTGAGGTCTTTGACAGAGCTCAGAATGAAGCGTGCCATCCTGGACACCAGCCACATTTTGTAACTTTCATGGGGTGTGCCCCTGCCTCTTTTGCCTCCCTTCTTCCCAGGTGCCCTTGGAGAGGCTCAGACAAAACACCAAGGCCCACCCTGCATTTCTACTTGCAGGTGTGTACACAACAAAATGAACACCGATGTTCCCTAAAGAACACATAGTAGGTCAGGCATGGTGGCTTACACCCGTAATCCCAGCACTTTGGGAGGCTAAGGTGGGAGGATCGCTTGAAGTCAGAAGTTCAAGATAAGCCTGGGCAACACAGCAAGTCCCTGTCTCTGCAAAAAGAATTTAGCTGTGCATGGTGGCATGCACCGGTAGTCCCAGCTACTCTGGAGGCTGAGGTAGGAGGATTGCTCGAGCCTAGGAGATCAAGGCTGCAGTCAGCTGTGATTGTGCCACTGTACTCCCGCCTGGGCCACAGAGCGTGACCCTGTCCCAAAAGACAGATAGAAAGAAAAGAAAGAAAGGAAAGAAGAAAGAACACATGTAAGACTGGCAGGCTGGTCATAGCAGCACTATTCACAACAGCCCCCCGCTGGCTACCAATGAACAGTGAGTATATGGTGGTCCCCCCATACCATGAAATACTACTCAGCCATAAAAAGGAACAAACTACGGATGCATGCCGTAACACGGATGACTCTCACACACTTATGCCTGTGAGTAAACTAGCACACGCTGTACAATTCCATTTATAGAAAGTTCTAGAACAGGCAAAATCAATGTATGCTACTAGACGTCAGGTCAGTGTCACCCTGCCCCAGGGGCAGTGACTGGAAGGAGCACAAGCAGTCTTCGGGGTGGTGCCGATGTTTCGTGTCTTGATCTGGATATGGGTCACAGGAGGTGGGGTCAGTTTGTGAACTTGGCTGAGCTGTGAAACTGAGTGATGCATGCTCTTTTCTGAATGTGTGTTATGCTCCAGTACAAGTTTCCAAAGGGGAAAGAGCAAGCCAGGTCAGGTTCCATGACTGAGCAGCCTGGAGCTTATTGCAGTCAATTACTGCGACCCCGCTGGACACCAGGCACCTATGCTGGGTGGTGTGTATGTGTTCTTATTTAATCCACCAAATAACAAGGTCGATGTTAATTGCCATTGTGCACATGAAGACGAGGGGCTTCTGGGAGGGAAATAAAGTGACTCACCCAGTCACCCAAGAGTGGGGAAACCGGCACTCAGAGAGCAGGGGACACATCCATAGTCATGGAGCTAGAAGCCAGTGGCCATGCTGGAACAAGATGTGTGGGTCTCCAGGGTGGTGGTGGGCCCTGCTCAGGTGGGTCCACTGAGTCAGACCATGTGGTGCTGTGCCTCACTGACCTCCAGCAGAGCAGGAGGGGGAACCCACCAGAGCAAGTCGAATGCAGCCAGAAATTTCCCCTGGGTCACCCTTGGGAATGGGTTGGGGCTGCTGTGAGGCCCTGCCTCGGGGGACCCCAGGGCTTCTCCATAGACGACTTGGAAGGAGGCTGGCCTTGGAAGCCGGAAAGGATGAAACTCTTAGCTGACTCCCCAGCAGGTGAGGAGAGGTAAGAGTCCTCCAGGGGCTATGAGACTAACCTACGTTCTCCTCCATCCAAGGAAACTTTGCGAAACGTGGGACAGGTTACCAGGAGAAAGGGGCAAGCAGCACCTCCTGCCTCGGCCCTCAGGCCCTTCATGGCAGAGCCCATAGGCCTGGTGTGGATGCTGGCTAAAGGCTCTGGGGTCAAGGATGCTCCATGGGGACATTTCTGGGCTGAATCTGGTGTTGGGGTTTGCGTCCAGGTGTGGAGCAGGGAGTGGGTGGCTGTGGACATGTTCTGTTTGGACTCAGGTCCTTCCTTGGTGTGACCTCAGGCAGGAGACATAACTCTCCAAGCCTTGATTCCCTCATCTCTAAAATGGGGCAACAATAGCGGGGACTTGTTTTTGAAGGCTGCCGTGAGGATTAAATGCAGCGATGGCTGGAGGGCTGGACTGGTGCTGGGCACAGAGCACCGCCCGAACTGTAGTTATGGATAGTGATGGTGCTATGAAAACTAAGTAATACCCCAGCCACCACTCCACACGCATTCATGGAGCCCCCACTATGTTCCAAGGCCCAGTCCAGGTGCAGAGACCATGGTGGTGAGAAAAGCAGACCTGGGCCTGTCTGTGTGGAGCCGATGGTGCTGGTGCTGCTGTGGCCTCAGCGTGTCCCTACCCTGACTGCTGCTTTCTTTTTCCTTCCTCTTTCCCCACCCCTTCCCTTGAGAAATAACATTAAGGTTGGAGAAACTAGGACTCTCTTTCTTACTAATTCTATGACTTCAGACAAATTACTGGCTAGGTGCAGTTGCTCACCCTTGTTATCCTAGCACTTTGGGAAGCCAAGGCACACGGATCACCTGAGGTCAGGAGTTCAAGACCAACCTGGCCAACATGGGGAAACCCTGTCTCTACTAAAAATACAAAAATTAGCTAGGCATGGTGGTGCAAGCCTGTAATCCTAGCTACTTGGGAGGCTAAGGCAGGAGAATCGCTTGAACCCAGGGGGCAGAGGTTGCAGTGAGCTGAGATCACGCCACTGCACTCTAGCCTGGGCCACAGAGCGAGACTTCATCTCAAAAAAATAAAAACCCCACAAAAGCAATTATGTAAGGTCTCTAAAGCCGAACCTCAGTTTCCCCATGTGGTGAGGGACTGAATTGTGTGTCTGGGGGTACCTGGCACAAAGAAGGTCCCCAACAATGGCTGTTCCTGCTCCCCCGGCTGCTTCCCTTTCCTCTCTTCTTCCTCCCCACTTCCCCCATTTCCTTTCCTTACCATTCTTTTTCTCTGCCCAAGCCTCTGGCATCTTAACACCCAAAGATTGCCAAAGTTTAGTTGATGGGTGTCCAGGCTGTGGCAGATACTGTGAACCAGTTTTCTTACTATTGTACCCCAAATCAGCATTCTCCCTAGTCTTTCTCAACCACAGAGGGTAGAAACATGAAATTCTTTCTTTCTCAGCCTCCCTTGCAACTGGGAACCATGTGACCCTCTTGAAGCAGTGAGACATCATGTGCACAAGAAGGTTGGAGCAATAGCAGGCAACTTGCAACCACGAGGAAAACGTCAGCAACATCACAGAGACTCCAACCCAACATTGTGAATGGCACCCACGGCGGCTCCTCCGTTCTTGTTTTAGGAGTAAAGTAACTTCAAGTTTTGCTATAGTCAGCTGGGGTTTGGGGCCTGTAGTCAAAAGCATTCCTGGCTTATTCACAGGGCTCCTGTCTGTGGGTGGACTAGACGGCAAGGATCCCATCCCACCCCCCAACTCCAATGTGATTTTTTTCTCTTTTTAATTTTTTTTTTTGAGACAAAGTCTGTCTCAAAAAGCTCTTGTACCCCAGGCTGGAGTGCAATGGCGCAATCTCGGCTTACTGTAACCTCCACCTCCCAGGTTCCAGTGATTCTCCTGCCTCCCAAGTAGCTGGGACTATAGGCATCTGCCGCCACACCTGGCTAATTTATGTATTTTTAGTAGAGACAGGTTTTCACCATGTCGGCCAGGCTGGTCTCAAACTCCTGACCTCCAGTATCTGCCCATCATAACCTCCCAAAGTTCTGGGATTACAGATGTGAACCACCGTGCCCAGCCAGCCTTTTCTCTTTCAAGAGGACACAGGAGCCTCTTGACTCTTTGAAGGGGACACAGGGGTGCTATGTCCAGGTAACTGCTGTGCATGTTGCGGTGCCTGGGGAGCAGACAAGCATTCAGTTTCCTCACTTGTGGACTCTGCAGTGGGGAAAAGTGTCACGGCTGCTGCACAAGTGTGCCTGTCCCTTCCTCAGCCACAGGAGGATCCCCATTAAAGAACATCTTATGTTTCTATCTTATCTCTTCTTGAGATATTTAGAGCCATTCTAAATGACAGAGCCTTAGAATGACCATGGGGATGGCAGGGCATGGGCTCTGTGACTCATTTCTATCGAGGAGGCTGCTCCTGTTTGTCCTGGGCCAAGCCCCTCTCCCCAACTGTCTTCGGCACCTCAGGCCAAAGCTCAGGGCTGCCCAGGCCTGTTCCTGGGGTGGTGCAGGAGGAAGCAGATGGGCTGCTGGGGATGAGAGGGGCAGGTAGGCGGGCTCTGGGCCCATGCCCAGCATTGCCAGCAACATGCTTGCCTGCTGCTGACCCCTGACCCACTGGACTTCCTCCCCAGAAGACAGTCCCTTGAAAAAAAGGGTTCCTCCATGAAAATGCAAAATTGGAAAGCCACAGATGACTGACCCAAACCTGTTGTTTCAGTAACACGGCTGGGGGCAGTGGCTTATGTCCTAGCACTTTGGGGAGGCTGAGGTGCGTGGATTGCTTAAGCCCAGGAGTTCAAGACCAGCCTGGGCAACATGGCAAGACCCCATCTCTACAAAAAAATACAAACAGGCACCCACCACCACATCCTGGCCTAGAATAAATTAAAAAAAAAAAAATCATTTAGAACATGGTCAAGCATGGTGGCTCACACCTGTAATCCCAGCACTTTGTGAGGCTAAGGCAAGTGGATCATGAGGTCAGGAGATAAGACCTTTCTGGCTAACATGGTGAAACCCCTGTGTCTACTAAAAACACAAAAGAATTAGCAGGGTGTGGACTAATTAGCCGGGTGTGGGACTAGCACCTATAGTCCCAGCTACTCGGGAGGCTAAGGCAGGAGAATCACTTGAACCTGGTAGGAAGAGGTTGCAGTGAGCCGAGATCACACCACTGCACTCCAGCCTGGGTGACAGAGCAAGACTCCATCTCAATAAATAAATAAATAAATAAAATACAAACATTAGCCGGGCACAGCGGTGCATACCTGTGGTCCCAGTTACTCAGGAGGCTGAGGTGGGAGAATCACTTGAGCTCAGGAGGTCGAGGCTGTAGTGAGTTGTGATCATACCACTGCACCCCAATAAAAGAAATTAGATGGCTCATGGGGCAGGGGCACACCTAGAACCAGAGTCGCTGGACTCCTCCTCAGGTGCTTGTCTCCACATTCTTTTTTTTCCTTCTCAGACTGCTCCCCATTGGCAAAGAAAGATCACCACAACATGTGGGTACCCAGCTGGCAGGTCCAGGGGAAGCGGTCTCTGAAGCTCTGTGTCCTTTCCCAGGCATAGCTCCCCCTTGCTCCTCTATCCCAGTCCCCCCGCTGCTCCTACCCCAGAGTCTTTGCATGTGCTGCCTCCTGTGCCTGGAACGCCACCTGCCTTCATCTCTGCAGGCCTGGCCAATTCTCAGCATTCAGGCCTTGGCTCGGATGCTGCCTCCTCAGAGAGGCCATCTCTCCCCGAGGCACAAAGTGCCATCTTTCTCTATTTTAATGCTCTGCCCCAAACTTCTCTCTTTTGCATATTTTTTTTCATACTGCCTTGTTTATCATCTCTAGGCCTGTGAGCTCCTGAGGATGGGCGCCTTATCTGTCTCACTCACTGTGGTATCCTCCATGCTTGCAATGACATCCAGCATGCAGTAAGAACCTCAGAAATGATTTTTGAGTGAATGAAGGAAGAAATATCTTTCTTTCTCTCTTTTTTTTTTTTTTTTTTTTTTAGACAGAGTTTCACTCTTGTTGCCCAGGCTGAAGTGCACTGGCATGATCTTGGCTCACTGAAACCTCTGCTTCCCGGATTCAAGCAATTCTCCTGCCTCAGCCTCCCAAGTAGCTAGGATTACAGGCATGCACCACCATGCCCAGCTGATTTTTGTATTTTTCGTAAAGACAGGGTTTCACCACGTTGGCCAGGCTGCCTCAGCCTTCTGAGAAGCTGGGATTACAGGTGCCCGCCACCATGCCCAGCTAATTTTTTTGTGGTTTTAGTAAAGAAGGGGTTTCACCATGTTGGTCAGCCTGGTCTCGAACTCCTGACCTCAGGTGATCCACTTGCCTCAGCTTCTGAAAGTGCTGGGATTACAGGTGTGAGCCACCACGTCCGGCCTAGGAAATTTCTTTAAAACAGCACGATGCTGTGTTGCAGGGAAGACAAGGGTCTGGTGGGCCATGAGCAGAAGCTGTGCTGTGCGCCTCTGAATGGGGGTGGGGGTGCTACCCACCTGCTGGGATCCACACCCAGTCACCCTGAGCAAAACAAAGCAGCCGGCACAAATTCGCAAAGCAACACTATGCCCTCCCACCCTCAAAAAAAAAAAAAGCCCGATAATGAGGTAAACACCATCATGACCAGGAAAAAGCTTGGCCATGCTTCTTCCAGTCCACCCAAAGCCATTATCTCTAATTGATCTCCAGACATCAGCTGCTGAGGCTCTGAAACCCTCCTGCACCCTCCAGGTCTGGTTACAAAGCCCTGGCCCACCCACCCTCCCGTGGAGTCAGGTCTCCTGGAGCCGCTCGCTCTTTGCTGGGAGTGATGGGGCCTATCTGGGCCCCACATGAAAAGGGCCCATCAGGCTGACAAGAGTCAGGGTAGGTCAAAAACCAGTGTAAAAGCCACAGCCACTAAATGCTCAGATGCCGGGGACTGAGCTGCCTGAGTTTTGGTGCCTTAAGTGGAAGGCTTGACAAAGCCATCAGGGGTCCCCCATTCAAAACAAAAAGCAATGAAAATCAGGGAGGGCTGCAGAAAGCACCCTGTCCAAAATATCCCACTAGTTCTGGGTGAAAGAGGAACCCAAGAGCTGGAGTGAGGGGTTCAGTTGTAAAACAGAACAGGACGTAGCCACAAGACCACGAATCCCTTCTGGGTCTTGGTCAGAGCTGTGGCAGTCACAAGGGCAGCCACTGGCACAGGGACCATCTGGATGTTTTGAGCTGCTCCTTCCTGGCCCAGCCCAGGAAAAACATCTCCTTTCCTGTTAGATCTCTCTTGTCCTTAGAAACAGAGCCGGAGTCAGCTCTCTGGGCTGCCTGGCAGGGGTAGTTTACAGCCAGAGCTCTGACAGGACGGAGCAGTGCTTCCCCTCATTCATGGACGCCCAGGTAGCGGCTCCTGACCCCCGCAGGCTTTTTTCCCTTGACACAAACAAAGCGTCCCCAGGCCGGCCCTGCATGCAGAGTTGCTGTTTGTGGTACCAGGCAGCTCTCCTGCCTGCACCACTAAATTATGAGTGCTAAGTGCATTTTTTCCCCCCAGATAATAGAGTTGAAAGGCGACCTCGGCATCCTCGAATTTGTGGGGGTGGAGGCCTGCAGCGTAGAAGGGGCTCCAGCCTGAAGGAGCTGCTGGGGACAATGAGCCATTCTGGTTCGGGGTATCTGCCAACCCCACCAGACATGGCTCTTCAGACAGGGTGGTGGTGGTTTTCCACTTTCTCACAGAGCTTTGGGGAAGCTGGAGGAAAGAAAAGATACAGACCTCTCCCAGCCCAGGTGGCCCTCACAGAACAGAGGAAATGCTCTTGTTCTGTGAGCATTTGGAAACTGTAGCAAGTTTCTAGAAAGCACCCCAGGATGTTCAAGAACATATACTGATCACAAAAGTAATGCCCCATAACAAAAGATGTTTGACAATGAGCTTTTCTCACCGCTCTCTGTTCTCTTTTAAAAAGAGAAGAAGAAGAAGAAGAAGAAGAAGAAGAAGAAGAAGAAGGTTTCTGAGAAATCATTCCCTCTCAAGTTTAGAAAGGTCCTATGCCCTATTTTCACACGGGATGATGGCTCATGCCTGTCATCCCAAAGACAGAGGATCGCTTGAGCCTAAGAGTTCAAGACCAGCCTGGGCAACACAGTGAAACCCCATCTCTACAAAAAATGCAAAAAATTAGCTGGGCATGGTGGTGTGTGCCTGCAGGGAGGCTGAGGTGGGAGGATCACTTGAGCTGTAATTGCACCACTGTACTCTAGCCTGGGCAATGGGAGTGAAACCCTGTCTCAAGAAAAAAAAAAAAGGCCGGGCGCGGTGGCTCAAGCCTGTAATCCCAGCACTTTGGGAGGCCAAGGCGGGTGGATCACGAGGTCAAAAGATCTAGACCATCCTGGTCAACATGGCGAAACCCCGTCTCTACTAAAAATACAAAAACTTAGCTGGGCTTGGTGGCTCATGCCTGTAATCCCAGCTACTCAGGAGGCTGAGGCAGGAGAATTGCCTGAACCCAGGAGGCGGAGGTTGCGGTGAGCCGAGATCGTGCCATTGCACTCCAGCCTGGGTAACAAGAGCGAAACTCCGTCTCAAAAAAAAAAAAAAAAGCACTGCTCAAGCAGGAGTGCAATGGCACGATCTCGGCTCAATACAACCTCTGCCTCCCAGGTTCAAGTGATTTTCCTGCGTCAGCCTCCCAAGTAGCTGGGATTATAGACATCCATCGCCACACGCAGCTAATTTTTTCTGTTTTTAGTAGAGACAGGGTTTCTCCATGTTGGTCAGGCTGGTCTCAACTCCCGACCTCAGGTGATCCTCCCAACTCAGCTTCCCAAAGTGCTGAGATTACAGGCATGAGCCACCACGCCTGGCCTGAAATGCGCTATTTTCTGGGGGAGGCACAGAAGTTCAAGATCAGCCTGGACAACAAAGTGAGACACTGTCTCTACTTTAAAAAAACAATTTTTTTTTTAAAGAAATACCCTATTTTGCTTGATACCCTTTTAGGAGGATGGGGAATGCTGTGCTGTTCCTGTTCCGAGCCCGGAGTACCATAACAGTCCACCTCTGTCAGTAAACAAAGAGGCCTGGGGTAAAGGGTCTCCACTTAATGCTCACGTCATCAGATCAGTAGGACTGCTGCAGTATTTTTAGGCACTAAAGAAACAATTTTTGGCCGGTTACAGTGGCTCATGCCTGTAACCCCAGCACTTTGGAAGGCCAAGGTGGGTGGATGACTTGAGGCCAGGAGTTTGAGACCAGCCTGCCCAACACGGTGAAACCCCATCTCTACTAAAAATACAAAAACTAGCCAGGCGTGATGGCATGCACTTGTAGTCCCAGCTACTCGGGAGGCTGAGGCAGGGGAATGATTTGAACCTGGGAGGTGGAGGTTGCAGTCAGCCGAGATTGTACCACTGCACTCTAGCCTGGGCAACAGAGGGAGACCCTGTCTCAAAAAGAAAAAGAAAAAGAAAAAGAAAAAGAAAGAACCAATTTTTTTTTTCAAGTAATGCCTTTTTTTCAAATAAGTAAAACTTTATTATTATTATTATTTATTATTTTTAAATGGAGTCTTGCTCTGTCACCCAGGCTGGAGTGTAATGGTGTGATCTTGGCTCACTGCAACCTTTGCCTCCTGGGTTCAAGCAATTCTCCCGTCTCAGCCTCCTGAGTAGCTGGGACTACAAGTGCATGTCACCATGCCTGGCTAGTTTTTGTATTTTTATTAGAGACAAGGTTTCACCATATTGGCCAGGTTGGTCTTGAACTCATGACCTCGTGATCTGCCTGCCTCAGCCTCCCAAAGTGCTGGGATTACAGGCCACTGTGCCTGGCCCATAAGCCAGCAAAACTTTTAAAAAGAGAGCCAATAAAGGAGAAACCATTCCTACCAGATACTAAAATACACGATAAAGTTTTCAAACTTAAAGCAGTTTGGTGCTGCTACATGAACAGTCAAGGAGCCTCGTGGACCAAACAGAAGTAGATTCTGTTTTGGATGGAAACTTAGTAAGTTTTAAAGGTATCATCTCAAATCAGTGGGAAGTGGAGTATTTAACAAATGATGCTGAGACCAAAGGGTTAAGCAGAATCTGTATCTCAGAATATACAACAGTATGAGCTCCAAATGGATCAAAGATTAAATATAAAAAATGAAAATGAAAACACGTATGCTTTTTGCTCTGTCAGCTGGGAGGGCTTACAAGAAAGGACACTTGAGTACCAATGAGCATACATAGTACCCAGATCTTGGTTTTTTTGTGTTTTGTTTTGTTTTATATAAAATATAGAGAGATGAAGTTTTGCTATGTTGCCCAAGCTGGTCTTAAACTCCTGAGTTAAAGAGATCCTTCTTTCTACCTTAGCCTCCTAAAGGACTGGAATAATAGGTGTGAGCCACCATGCCCAGCCAGATACTTTTAGGCACTAAAGAAACAATTTTTTTTTTTTTTTTTTGCGGGGGGATGGAGTCTCACTCTGTTGCCAGGCTGGAGTGCAGTGTCGTGATCTCAGCTCACTGCAACCTGTGCCTCCTGGGTTCAAGCAATTCTCCTGCCTCAGCCTCCTGAGTAGCTGGGACTACAGGCGTGTGCCACCACTCCCAGATAGTTTTTTGTATTTTTAGTAGAGATGGGGGTTTACCATGTTGGCCAGGATGGTCTCCATCTCTCGACCTCAAGTGATCCGCCCGTCTCAGCCTCCCAAAGCACTGGGATTACAGGCGTGAGCGACCGCACCCGTCTATTTTGGTTGTTAATATGGTTTTCCAATGAAAGGAATCAGAGCTCCCTAAAGAAAGGACTGATTCCCGGGTTGGGGCAGGAAATATGCAAGATAAGCCTGGAGGTTTATAGTGCCAGAAAGCAAGAAAGCTCTAAAAAATCCCGAGAAACAAACAAAAACCCCAAACACCAATGAGGTATGTCAAAAGAGCGCAGAAGCCAACTGAAAAAGCTCCCAATGGCCAAAGCTAGAACAATTTGAACAACAAAATAGAAGTATTGAATGATCACCAAAGCATAAAATAAACAGCTATGAGTCCAGAGTTCTACAAATGGCTGAATAAATTAATAAGCAGGGGAGGAGGAACAAATCTCCCATGAATAAGAAATCTAAATAATTTACGTAGATAATTCACCCTCAGAAAGGCAGAGCATGACACCCCACTCTTCAGGTGTAGGTTGTACACAGTGCCTTCCTTCCCAAGTGCACATGTGGAAAGAGGGAAAAGCAGCCCACCAACAGCGGAGAAACCAGACGAGCATTATCTCAACCAGGTGTGATCAAGGCCAATGTCAACAGTCATAACTCATGTTGACAGTATGGACCCTTAACAAAATGACAGCGATAGTATGAACCCTTAAGAAAATGTGATGGAAACGACATTCCACATCTGTGGTCTTCCTCCTAATAACCCATAACCCCAGTTTTATAGAGAGAAAAGCATCAAATTTTTTAATTTGACAAAATACATGACTAGGACTCTTCAAAACTGTCAGGGTTATCAAAAACAAAGAAAGTCTGAGAAACTGTCAAAGCCAAAAGGAGCTTAAAGGGACATGACAATTAAATGTAATGTATCCCGGATGAAATCTCGGAAGAGAAAAGGAAATTAGGTAAAAGCTAAGGGAATCTAAACAAACTATAGAGTTTATTTACAATAATGTGTCAATATGGTTCATTAATGGTAACAAATGTATCACCCTAATGTAAGACATTAGTAATAGGGGAACTGTGTGTCTGGGAGTGGGCGATGTGGATACTCTGTGCTATCTTCCCAATTTTTCTATAAAGTTAAAACTGTTCTCAAAAACAGTCTATCAAAAAAAAATGAAAACACAAATGTAGTAAAAGAAAACATGGGGGTGGAGTGGAGTTAGCCTTTTTAAGACTCAACTGCAGAAACGATTTAAAGAAAAATTGATACATCAGAGGACATAAAAATAAATATGACAGCACACACACAGCATCGGCAAGATCAAAAGAGAGAGGGCTACGGATGGGGAAAAGGAGGCAGTGGCTAACTCTGGGGAATCCAAAGAGAGGAAATGGACTCATAGCATGCTAATTGGGTCAGCTATGAATAATATGTACACAGTCATAATAATATAAATAATTAATAGCAATTTATCTAAATAGAGAAGTATAGATATGTTTCGCAATGGAGGAAGGGGAAATAATAAGTGTTTTAACAGGAGGGTGTAGGAATACAAATACTTATTCCCTATAGCAATAAATTAACAACAACAAAAGCCCCAATTAAAAAATAAAGAACTGGGCTTTAAAATAAAGGCTCATGCCTGTAATTCCAGCACTTTGGGAGGCCGAGGCGGGTGGATCACGAGGTCAAGAGATCGAGACCATCCTGGTCAACATGGTGAAACCCCGTCTCTACTAAAAATACAGAAAAGTAGCTGGGCATGGTGGCGCATGCCTGTAATTCCAGCTACTCAGGAGGCTGAGGCAGGAGAATTGCCTGAACCCAGGAGGCGGAGGTTGCAGTGAGCCAAGATCGCGCCATTGCACTCCAGCCTGGGTAACAAGAGCGAAACTCCATCTCAAAAAAAAAAAAACAAAAAAAACAGAACTAACTGTGTAAGCAGGTTATTTCAAAATAGGAGTTAAATACCAGAAGGGACAGCTAAAAGATATGAAAGAAAAGAGCCTGTTGCTAGGGAGTAGGAACTGAAGTGTCTATTATTGTTCTATATTATTATTAATTATTATTATTATTATTTTGAGATGGAGTCTCGCTCTTTCGCCAGGTAGGAGTGCAGTGGCGTGATCTGGGCTCACTGCAACCTCTGTCTCAAGGGGTCAAGCGATCCTCCTGCCTCACCATGCCCGGCTAACTTTTGTATTTTTTGTAGAGATGGGGTTTCACCATATTGGCCAGACTGGTCTCAATCTCCTGAACTTGTGATCCACATGCCTTAGTCTCCCAAAGTGCTGAGATTACAGGCATGAGCCACCACACTTGGCCATGTTCTAAATGATTTTTTAAAATGTATTCTAGGCCAGGTGTGGTGGCTCATGCCTGTAACCCCAGCATTTTGGGAGGCCAAGGTGGGCAGATCACCTGACATCAGGAGTTCAAGACAAGCCTGGCCAACATGGTGAAACCCTGTCTCTACCAAAAATGTAAAACTTAGCTGGACATGGTGGTACATGCCTGTAATCCCAGCTGCTCAGCAGGCTAGGGGAGGAGAAACGCCTGAACCTGGGAGGTGGAGGTTGCAGTGAGAATTGCATCACTGCACTCCAGCCCGGGTGACAGTGAGACTCCATCTCAAAAAAATGGTATTCTATCTATAAAAATAAAAATAAACGTAGGCTGGGTGTGGTGGCTCACACCTGTAATCCCAGCACTTTGGGAGGCCGAGGCTGGCAGATCACCTGAGGTCAGGAGTTTGAGACAAGCCTGGCCAACATGGTGAAACTTCATCTCTATGAAAAATATAAAAAATTAGCTGGGTGTGGTGGTGGAGGTCTGTAATCCCAGCTACTCGGGAGGCTGAGGCAGGAGAATCGCTTGAACTTGAGAGGCAGAGGTTGCAATGAGCCAAGATTGCACCATTGCACTCCAGCCTGGGCAACAAGAGTGAAACTCCTTCTCGAAATAAAAAATAAATGCAAATCCCAGCAATTTAAAAAGGGATAAAGGGCCACCTAGAAGTGATTTCTGTAGGTGAGCTTCCCTGGGATTGTGGTGGAAAGTCTGGGAGACACAAGGTAGAAGCTCACAGCAGCTATTCCAACTGCACGTCCTCTCCCAGCAGAAATGCTCCAGAGATCATCCTCTGCCTAGAGAAATCCCAACAGCAGCCTTGGTCAAGGTCAGTATTTCAGTAGCTTTTGTTTTCTTGCTGCAGCACAAACCTTCCACAGTGCTGGGAACATACCGAGACAGGGAGAAGGTCTGGGCTATAGATTCTCAGATCCTGAAAACGTGGCCAACAGCACTTCCAGCCTTTCCTGTGCTCCTGTGGTGGCAAGTTGGGCCCCTGCAGCTCAGCTATGCAACAAGAGGAGGTAATAGATGGAGCCAAGGAAAGAAGCCAGAAGCGGACCAGCAAGGATGGGAGGAGGGAAGACAGTCAGTGGGAAGGGCAGGAGCCTGGGAGGCTGGGAACTGAAAAAGAGGCCGCCTCAGTGGAAAGCCCTGTGGGGAGAGAATGAGGGGGTCTAAAATCTAGGCAGCCAAAGCAGCAGACCCCATATCCTCACAAATGCCACAGGGTCCACTCCACTTACTGCTCCGTGCATATTTTCAGGAGCAGACACAGATGCTCAAAGTTTGAAGAGACAAGTCTAGAGAAATGGCTATTGCAAGACAGTAGCAAAATCTGCAGTGAAAAGAGATATGCTGACAGCTAGAAAGAAGGATTCTGCCTCTTACAGCAAAGCTTAACAGACCTCCTCACCCTCCCCCAAGAGCAGACCTCCAAGGTCTGGAGAGTCACTGGGAAACTGTCTTTGATCATCATAATGTATCACACTTTGCCCTACTCAATGCTTTTTCTTGCCTTGAACATTTATTTAACATTAATAGCATGACTCCCCTTTTTAAATTTTCCTTTTCGTGTCATTTTGAAAAATGTCATTTGTAAATACCAAATGCCATTTAAGAAGGCCCATCTGAGTCTTTTATGATCCTGTGAAGTGAAATTTAACCCATTCACATTTTTTGTATTTAGTAGTTTGGTCTTGTTTGTGCTATGTTACTTTATGTAATTTATGATATGTACTTATTTATCATATTCCATTATATTTACTTTGTATGTACACATATTTTATATTTCTTTTTCATGGTTTCTTTGTTTATTCCCTATTTAATCACTCTTAATGGACTGATTACATTTTCTGTGTTTCTTGGTTTCACTCTACTTGTTTAGAAGTTCTACATTCTATTTCTAGTCCATGGAGATTACTCTTTAAAGAAACATTTCAGAAGCTCTGCTTCTTTAGGAGACCATCAAAGGTTACAACATTGAGCCACAGAAAGAATTCACGGTTCCATTCTGCTATTTCTCTTCTGAACTCCCACCTCACCTGGGCTGCAGAGCAGCCTGAGGAAGGGAAAAAGAGAATCATCACTGCCATCAGGCTCCTAAATGTGACTGTCCCAGTCAGTACTCTTGGGTTCTGCATGGTAAGAACCCTATAAGTCAGCATTGTTTGAGTAGGTAACAGTCTCTCACAGTAAGCCATTAACACTCCTTCTCCTTTGTGTCTGCCCATATTTTGGGGGTCTTTCTGGGCAGAGGGGAAATTGAGAGGGTTCATAAGAGAATGGATAATGATTAAAAAGTGAATGTAGTTAGCCAAAAATGTGGAAACAACCCAAATGTCCATGAACAGATAAATGTAATAAACAAAATGTGGTCTAACCATACAATGGAATATTGCTGTCATAAAAAGGAATAAAGTTGCCCAGGCACAACAGAACACACTCTTGTAATCCAAGCACTTTGGGAGGCTGAGATGGGCAGATCGAGCCCAGGAGTTCCAGGTCAGCCTGGACAACATGGAGAAATCCCATCTCTACAAAAAAAAAAAAAAAAAAAAAAATCCACAAAAAGTAGCCAGATGTAGTGGTGGTCGCCTGTGGTTCCAGATACTCAGGAGGCTGAGGTGGGTGGATTGAGCCTGGGAGGGTGAGGCTGCAGTGAACTGTGTGTGTCACTGCACTCCAGCCTGGGTGACTGAGTGAGGCCCTTTCTCAAAACAACTAACGAAAAGGAATAAAGCTCTGACATGTGCTATCAGATGGATGAACCTTGAAGACATTATGCACAAAAGGACAAATATTGTCTGATTCCACTGACATGAGGTGCCTAGAAGAGCCAACTGCATAGACAGAAAGCAGAACAGAAGTGACCAGGGCTGCGGGAGGGGAGGAAGGGAATTATTGCTTAGTGGGTACAGAGTTTCTGTTTCAGGTGATGGATAAATTTTGGAAATAGATAGTTGGCGATGGTTGTGCAACATTGTGAATATACTCAGGGCCACTCAATTATATACTTAAACCTGGTTAAAATGGCACATTTCAGGTTTTATGTATTTGTTACGGTTTTCTTAAAAAAATAAATAAATAAATGTGGGCCGGGCCCGGTGGCTCATGTCTATAATCCCAGCACTTTGGGAGGCCAAGGTGAGCGGATCACCTGAGTTTGGGAGTTCAAGACCAGCCTGACAGGGAGAAACCCTATCCCTACTAAAAATACCAAATTAGCTGGGTGTGGTGGTGCATGCCTGTAATCCCAGCTACTTGGGAGGCTGAGGCAGGAGAATTGCTTGTATCCTGGGGACAGAGGTTGCGGTGAGCCGAGATTGCACCACTGCACTCCAGCCTGGGCAACAAGAGTGAAACTCCATCTCAAAAAATAAATAAATAAGCCAGTGCCCCTGAACTGCCTGGCAAGTCTCTAGCCCCTTCTGTTTTCTGTCCCAGGTGACAGCTCTGTGGCTGCCATTTTGTCCCCTCTACTGAGAAGAGCTCCTTAGAGAGCAACCACACTCTTATCTATCCTTATAGCCCCATCTCCTGCACAAGGCCATTCGATGTGTCTATTAAGCAGATGTTGATTTATTTATTTATGTATTTATTTTTTGAGATGGAGTTTACTCTTGTTGCCCAGGCTGGAGTGCAATGGCGCAATCTTGGCTCATCACAACCTCAACCTCCTGGGTTCAAGCGTTTCTCCTGGCTCAGCCTCCCAAGTAGCTGAGATTACAGGCATGTGCCACCACACCAGGGTAATTTTGTATTTTGAGTAGAGACGGGGTTTCTCCATGTTGGTCAGGCTGGTCTTGAACTCCTGACCTCAGGTGATCCACCCACCTCCGCCTCCCAAAGTGATAGGATTACAGGCGTAAGCCACCGCGCCCGGCCACAGGTGTTGTATAATAATCACTGTCACTAGCAATGTGGTCGCTGAGATTTCCTTTGAGTGTTGGGGCTGAGCACTTACACTGCTTGGTATCACTGAACTCTTGAGATAACTCTATGAGGTAGGTGTGTTATTGTTACTCTTAAGTAACTGATGAGTTAAAAGAGGCACAGAGAGGTGAAGTAATGGCCCAAAGTCACACAGCTGGAAGGGCTAGAGCTGGGACTGTTAGGGTGGCATCTGCATCACAAAGTAAAGTGGGTGTGGACATCCTGGCTGTGGACAGCACCCACTGGGGCTTCACGCTGGCTGGCTAGCTTACTGGAGCAGGAAGGCCAATAACTTGGAGATTCTAGGGCCCTGGGCCCCTACAGACCCTGCAGGCCCCACGTGTGTGACCTGGGGAGGGGTCTGCTCCTCCTCACCTGCCCTCCAGAACCCAAGGAAAATTCTGGGCCAGTACAAAACAGTAGAGTAGAGGGAAGCAGAGGTTAATGGAGGCAAGTTAGAACCTCTATCATGTGGGCTCAGACGGAGGAGCCACACCACTTCACACACTGCTGTGAGGACCATTAAAACCATTAGCAGGATATTAGCGCTGCTCTAGGAACTGCAGAGAGGGAGGCCAGGAAGGTACCCATAGTCCTCCCCTCCAGATAGAGCACAGGGATGGTAACAGCACACAGAAGAGCTGAGCCCTGAGCCTCTCTGGGCCTCGGCTTCCTCTGGGTGGGAGAAGGCACAGACAGTTGTCTATCTGCTTCCACAGCTGATTTCTACAAGGGGGCCTCAGTTCCAACACTGTCATCTCAGGAAAGATCATGTAGACATCAAATTGCCCCTGCAGACGATGTAGCATTCACAAGGAAGGTGGGGGTGACGCCCCATCACAGTCCTCTCCCAATGTGCCCTTATTTTCCTTATATTTAAGGTGGCTCCCAGGTCCTAGGCCAAACACAGCCCTTGACCTGTGCTTGCCACCCTCTGGCACGCAGGCTGCCAGCATCACTGCCAAGGGCAGCGTCCCTCTACAAAGCCCGGAGGCAGTGAGTGATCCTCGCAGGCAGCTTACGTTTTCCGTCAGCACACTGCTTCCAGAAAGCACATCTTTATCTGGGTCAGTGTGGGGAGAAACAGGGTTTGGCACAGGTTTGGGGATGGGAGAGATCTGGGCTCCAATTCATATCAGAGGCTTTGTGGCCTTGAGCAAGTGCTGAGCCTTTCTGAGCCTCAGCTGTCAAATCTGTAGAATGAGGACAGTAACTTGACCTAGTGAGGGATAAAGCGTGTAGACTGCTGGACACGGAAGAATCGCCTAATTAATTACCCATCTGCCTGAAACAGCACCCATCCCGCTCACTGCTGTGTCCCTCCTCCATTCCTCCTCTGAGCACTACCTGCAGACCCCAGAGTGTTGGTCTGGTTTCTTCTTGTCTCTCTCATTGAACTGGGAGAGCCCGGCAGGCAGACACTTGGACCTGTTCACCACTGTCTCCTTGGCAGCTGGAGCAGTGCCTGACTCAGAGTGCACAAAAGGCTGGATGCGCAGCTGTGTGAATGAGTGAATGAAAGGAAAATCATATAAGCAGCTCCCTTGATAGGTGGAAACAGCAGAGGGCGAAGAGACTCAGAATAATATGGGTCAACAAAGCAGGTTACTCCCCTCCTTCTTTGAGTCTGGAAGGGTAGCCACCAAAATATTCCATTGCCATGCTTCTGCTTTTTGGTGACTGATTTTTCTGCTGAGTCTCTGTGCTACTTGTGTAATTAAAAAAAAAAAAAAAGAGGCTGGGTGCAGTGGCTCACGCCTATAATCCCAACACTTTGGGAGGCTGAGGTGGGCAAATCACTTGAGGCCAGGAGTTTTGAGATCAGCCTGGCCAACATGATGAAACCCCATCTCTACTAAAAATACACACACAAAAAAAAATTAGCCAGGCGTGGTGGTGGGCGCCTGTAATCCCAGCTTCTCTGGAGACCAAGGCAGGAGAATCGCTTGAACCCGGGAGGCGGAGGTTTCAGTGAGCCGAGATTATGCCACTGTACTCCAGCCTGGTGACAGAGCGAGACTCTGTCTCTAAATAAATAATTAATAAAATAATAATAAAAATGATAAAAGAAAACCAAATAAGACAGAAAATGAAACCAGTGGCTGTGTGACGAAGAGCCCAGCGTGCCTCACGGCATCTTGCTCACACCCTTGAGAGCGAACCTGAAGGATCAGCAGCTCAGGACGGCACCTGCTGGCTGGATCTGGCCCTAAGAGCATGGACTGCACCCGTTCCTGGGATCTCACTTTATCAGAGAATATTAACAGCTGTTGTCTGAGATGGTCTACATTTCATGAAATCTTCCTTCCCTGCCTCTTCCAAGAAGATGCCCCTTCCGCTGTACAATTAAATATAATTTCCATTTTATATCTTTATAAGAGTATTCCTGAACAAAAAAACTCTTCGCTCAGGCCACACTCCACTATTTTCAGTTCAGTGTGGCCACTTTGATGACAGGTCCTGGGGTCTGTGTCTCAAGCTGGAGGTTCCGAGAGGGTAGAGTCTAATCCCCAGAGTGGTGCCTTGTATATTGAGGACACTATAACTCTTGGCTGCACTGAACCAGACTTCAAGAATAATTTTTCTTTTTCTTTCTTTCTTTCTTTTTTTTTTTTTTTGAGATGGAGTCTTGCTCTGTAACCAGGCTGGAGTGCAGTGGCACAATCTCGGCTCACTGCATCCTCCACCTCCCAGGTTCAAGCAATCTTTCTTCTTTGTGTGAATCTTGTGTTGAGTTTTCATATTATCTAATACCCTCTGCTGAGAAGGACTCATTTTCTAGCATATTAATCTGATACAACTGGCCTACAAGTAACATGGTTCTGTCCAGCCCTCAAGAAAATTCCACCACCGGCACGTTGAGGAAGCAAAGTGAGGGGAAATGCCCCCCTTGTCTTACCATTTGTCTCTTGGATACGTGATGCTGGAAATGAATGGATTATTGAGATTTTTTCTTACCCAAAGTTTTTAGACATAGAGCTTTGTTCAGCATTAATAAAATATGTATCCTGGCTGGGTGCAGTGGCTCACCCCTGTAATCCCAGCACTTTGGGAGGCCAAGGTGGGCTGATCACCAGCTCAGGAGTTTCAGACCAGCCTGGTCAATATGGTGAAACCCTGTCTCTACTAAAAATACAAAAATTAGCTAGGTGTGGTGGTGGGCACCTGTAATCCCAGCTCCTCAGGAGGCTGAGACAGGAGAATCACTCAAATCTGGGAGGCAAAGGTTGCGGTGAGCCGAGACCGCACCACTGCACTTCTGCCTGGCGACAGAGCAAGACTCTCTCTCAAAAATAAATAAAAATTAAAAAATAAATAAAATATTTATCCTGGTTCCAGGTTACTTTAGTATTGGGGTTATTTTCCATGTAGCCTGCATTAGAGATTTGCAAACACTACAGATGTCCTCTGCCGGGATTCTGTGGTCAAAGTGATAAAAAGTAACCACTCTCAAAGCCTCATCTTGGGACGGCTGGATTTGACAGCAGCCGAACCTGTCCCATGGCTGCGTTTGGATGGTGGGGAGTCATTCACCCACCCTGGCCTGCCTTTGCTATATAGGAAATAAGCTAGTAATTCAAGCATGTGTATTTTTAGTTCTAACTCAAGCTGAAGAATCCAAGACTGCTGGGTCCTTGGCCCTTCCTTGCTGCTGCAGATAAATAATCTGGTGAGTGATGTGATTTCATGTTACACCACGTGCCCAGCCATAAAACAGGGATAACGGCGCTGCCTAAGAATCTGAGGCCTTGAGAGCTCATTGCTTTGCACAGCGTGCTGGAGAGATGAAGGGCTCTAGGCATGAGGTGGGAGGCTGCTTCACCAGCCAGGTGGTGAAAGGCAGGCCTGAACTTCCATCTCCTGCCGCACCCAGGAGAAGCTGGTTACATTCAGAGGCCCCCACCTGGAAACTACTAATGAAGCAGAGGAAGTCATATCCAGCCCCACTGGAAGCAGAGGCCACCTCAATCTTGACCCTGCCCCAGCTGGACTCCCAGAGCACCCTGGGGACAAATGCCCTTCACAGTCCTCCCTTCCTCTGGGAGCTGCCAGAGCCTCGCCAGGGTCATTTATCCAGCTCATGTCATGAACTTCAGTTCATCCCCAGATACTCATCAGGTGCTTATGCTCCCAACACTGTGCTTTCCCCTTTTGCCTTAGCTACAGAACTCATCCCATTCTCTGCTGCAGCCACACCAGCAAGCTTGGTCCTCCCTTGGACCAAGCTATTCCCTCAGCCTGGAATAGCTTCTCTTCCCTTCAGATCCCAGTCTCAGCTGAAGCATCCCTTTCTGAGGCACAGCTTCCTGGCCCCCTGCCTCAGTCCACCCTCCAGCCCGCCCTAAGTACCCGCAGTGCCACGTGTCCTTCTGCACCATGGTGATGTCCCACTGATCACTTCCTCCATTGTTAACCACCGCCTACTGTGAGCTGGGCATTTGTGTGCAATCCTGCTGCTGCTCTCTGTCTCCCCTAGACCAGAAGAAAACACACACGGGGATGCCAGTCAGAATCTATGTCAGCACTTTGGGAGGCAGAGGCAGGCAGATTGCTTGAGCCCAGGAGTTCGAGACCAGCTGGGCCAACATGGAGAAACCCCATCTCTATGAAAAATACAAAAAATTAGCTGGGTATGGTGGCAAGTGCCTATAATCCCAGCTACATGGGAGGCTGAGGCGGGAGAATCACTTGAACCCAGGGGCAGAGGTCACAGTGAGCCAAGATCATGCCACTGCACTCCAGCCTGGGTGGCAAAGAGAGACTCTGCCTCAAAAAACCAAAAACAACAACAAAAACATAAGAAGATCTAGGGGTACGGCTGTTTCTGCTCATCCCCAGAGACTGGCTCACAGAACAGCGCTCTGTAGAATGACCAAATCCTCATTAAAGCACCTAACCTGTAGTCTTAACTCCCCTCTTCCACTGACGCAAGTGAAGCCACAGTAAGGATTTTTAACCGGCTCAAATATCTGATTCGTTAATGAGAGATCCCAACTTGCATGACACTGACCACTACTGGTTCCAGTGGTGACCTGGATTTAGTGCCCTTCTGTAGGAAAGAAAACCCAGGGGCTGTGCTCCCAGCTGTCTGTGTGGTTCTGTCCTTCATTCTTCGTGGGCACAGATGAGAACGGCGATAACAATGTTTACGGAGCCAGGTGCCTGTGACAATGAGGATGGTTACAGGAAAGAAAGGCCACAGACTGCTCTTCAGCGGCAGTCAGAGGAGACCTGACTCGGAGCCTGCACAGCGGTGCTGGGATTCTATAAGCAACATGCTCATTACCGACACTCTTGTAGCCCAAACTACTTTGCCTTTGTGCGCTGGAAACCCAATCCAAGCCTGTTTTCCCCACTGGAATTATTTGTGATGAGGTGAAGTTTCTTGGAGATGCAAACATCCCGGAACACATGTGCTCAGATGAGAAGACGGGGGAGACACAATTCTACCGAACAGTCCTACCGCTCAGAGCAAAGGTTCCTTCACACGGCCCCTAGGGGCCGGGCATGGTGTGGCGAAGGGAGGGCTTGCTGCCCCCGCCTCTTGAAAGGATACAAAGCTCTGCAGGTTCAAGCCACCCAGTTTAAGTCCTCAAACTGGGTATCACGGGCAGAGATACTACCTGCATGTGTCCCGCTACATCAGCATGGATCTGGCCGAGGGGCCACCACCCCCTCGGAGCACACACGCTGGGGTTGTCAAGGAGACCAGCAGCACGGGACAGCCGCACCCAGGGCTAGAAGTCAGACTTGGGTTCTGACCCACCTTTTAACGGGGGAGAAAGAATCCAATTCCCTGCCAGGGCCACAAGGACACAATGGGTTCAGATGTCACAAGAGATGAGAACACTCCAAGCTGAAGCAAGAAGTGATTACCCTGGTTTTAGGTGGCGGCGGAGGATGGGGGTGGAGGGGAACTCACCTAGTCCTTTCTTTGAAAGACAGTCAGGCTACTTGCTTTGCAGAGGGTTAGGAGGTGGACTGTGTGGGAAGGCAGGCGAAAGGGAGTTTCTTTTCATAGCCTGTTTCCATGGTGCCTCATGGCCCTTGGCAACCCCAGCTGGGGAGGCTTGGACAGCCAGGAGGCCCCAGGGCCACCCTCCAAGGCCTATCCTCCTAGTCCATCCGGGCCTCAAGAATGACAGAGGCCACAAGCAGGCAGACTCTCTCTTGCCTCCCTGGGGGAAGGAGGCGAGAGGCCAGCTGTCAAGGGCAAGCTGAGAGAGAACAGCTCCAGGGTCCGTGGCTGCAGCCCTTCCCTTCCACATCCCCTCCTCCTGGGAGCCCACCCAAGGGGAAACTTTTCTCCCTGAAGACCCACAGGGCTGTCTGCACAGGAGACCCTCTCACGAGGAACATATTCTTGCTTCCCCCTCTCTGCCTGGACTGCACAGCCCAGATAACCAGATAAGGGCCTCTTTGATTTCCTGTGTGTTTACACAAGCGGTGGCCCCAAGACTTGGAAAGAATCAACCACCTTGATTCTTTCAGGCAAGTCAGGATGCCTTCAGGTGGGGTAAGGGGAGACTGCTGTCTTACCTGCTCCTGGGAATTCATCACTCGAAGCTTCATCTGCTTCAGGTAGGTGGAGGTAAGGGGCATGTTGTAATCAATAATCCCGGAGACCAGCGGAGATGGCGGCTCATTTTCTGGCAGAAAGAACAAAAGGAAAGCCCTTTCAGTCTGTGCTGTGGGTCTGTAGCCCACATAGCGCATGTAACAGAGCCCGTGGAAGAGGAAGCCACCTGGGAGGAGAAGGGACAGGTCAGAAGTCACAGACTCTGTGGCTCGCCAACATCTGGCTCGGAGATGTGGACTGCATGGTGTCAAAGAAAAATTTTTTTTAAATTAGGTGCCAGTGTTTTAGAGATTTCAGATGTTAAGAAAAACAATGAGGCCGGGTGTGGTGGTTCATGCCTGTAATCCCAGCAATCTGGGAGGCCGAGGCGGGAGGATCGCTTGAGCCCAGGAATTCAAGATCTGCCTGGGCAACACAGGGAGATCTCATCTCTACAAGTGATAAAAAAGAAAATCAGCCAGATGTGGTGGTGTGTGCCTGTAGTCCTAGCTACATAGGAGGCTGAGGTGGGAGAATCGCTTGAGCCCAGGTGGTCAAGGCTACAGTCTGCAGTGAGCTGTCATGGCACCACCACACTCCAGCCCCAGCGACAGAGACCAACAACCTCGCCCTGCCCCTCCACACGTATTTACATCTATTTTTGGCTTCTTTGAAGAACGTAAGGTCTGGCCACATGGGACCCCCACTCCCGATGGCAAGCGGCCACAGCCGCTTCAGCAGCCACTTATTTTCAGCAGGGTGTGTAGCTCCCATTTTGCCACAGTCCCCACCACTCCTTGTCCTATTGTACAGCTTTGCTCATTTGCAAGTATCAATTATGATACTTGCCAGACCCTTGTTGTGTTTCCAACCATTGTCTAAGTCAGTTCTCTTCCAGGTGAACGAACACATGCCACTCTCAGCCCACCCGATCCCGCCACCATGCAGCATCCCCCAAAAGCATCCTCAGGTGCCAGATGGCTCCCAGGTGTGAGCCAGGCCTCCAGTAGCCCCCAAATTCTGGTTCCTCCTTCATCTTATGCAGAGGAACATTCTCCTCCCATTTATTCCTTTGTTGTCTTGAAGATCAAAGTGATGCACGTTCTTTTTTCAGAGAAGTTACAGAGTGCAGAAACATGTAAAGAAAAGATTTAAAAGCCAAAATTGCACCACGCAGCTTGGCATATGCTTGTTTATATTTTTCCCTGTGATTTTTCTTTTTTACACATGAGCTCATAATGCATACAGAGAATTCCAGTCTGCTTTTAAAAAGTTTTTCTTCTTAACATTTTGTCATAGGTATTTTCCCCAACATTAAGAATCTGATTTTGCTTTGCAAGTCGAATTTTTATGGCTATGTCATATTTTGCCAGAATTTCCTGAAGTCACTCTCTAATGACTGGCTCTTTAGGTTGTTTCCCATTGGGACTATTATAAACAACACTGCAGAGGACATCTTTGTGCTTAAATATTGCTCCATATTTCTGATCTTTGCCTTTTTGGAACAGATTACAAGAAATTAAAAGGTAGAGACATAGTTTGATAACCATTAAAATCTCTGGCCAAGCTGCTGTAGGAATTGTTTCAGTTACTCGCTATCTGTCTTCTTCCTCCTAGGACTTCAGGCCAGATTCATTTCACCCCAGGCCTTTAATCAAAAGGTGCCCCTGCTGCCTCGTCCCACTGATGGGCTGAGGAAAGCATGAGGAAAAGCAGGAGCAACTTCCAGATGAAGAGACAGGCTGCAGGGGAGGCAGGTGACAGGGCAGAGGTGGGGGAGGTCCAGAGAATATCCAGGGGTGACTCGTACTACCTGCCCCTCCAGAGCCACAGACCAAATCTGAAACCTTTAAAACGTGATACCATGTGCAAGAAGCCAGACATCAAATGACAATCACCGTATGATTCCATTTACACGAAATATCGTGAATCGGTAAATTCAAAGACAGTAACAGGAGGTTACTGGGGGCTGGTGGCAGGAGAATGGGACGTTATTGCTTAATGGGTACAGAGTTTCTGTTTGGGGTGATGAAAAAGTTTTGGAAATAGGCAGTGGTGATGATTGCTCAACAGTATGAATATAATATCTCTAAAATGGAACAATTAAAAATTATTAAGGCTGGGCATGGCAGCTCACACCTGTAATCCCAGTACTTTAGTAGGCCGAGGCCGGAGGACTGCTTGACGCCAGGAGTTCAAGGCCAGCCTGGGCAACATAGTGAATCCCTCATCTCTACTAAAAGGTTAAAAATCAAGTTAGCTGGGTGTGGTGGTGTGTGCCTGGAGTCCCAGCTACTCGAGAGGCTGAGGCGGAAGGATCGCCTGCACTGGGGACATTGAGGCACCACTGCACTCTAGCCTGGGTGACAGGCACCCCGTCTCAAAAAGAAAAAAAAATTACTAAAAAGGCTAGTTTGTATGTTGTAAATATTTTACCATAATTTAAAAAGAAAAAAGTCTCTGCAAACAAGGGGTGAAGTTACCTAAAGAGGACAAGGGAAGTTCCCGCTTGGCAAGGATAGGAATAGCCCTGCAGAAAAGGTGGGGCCCAGAGTAGCTGGGTCTAGAGGACAGGGTCCACTTTGACGCTGCGGACCTCTGGTGACTTTACAGATCCAGTCACATTTTGAATCAAGTTTTACAGAAATGCAGAACTTAGTTTTGCTCTTTAAAGCTATGTTGTCACACATAGAATGTTTTATTCTTTGTTCTTGGAGGAAGAAGTAGATGTCGGCCAGGTGTGGTGGCTCACACCTATAATCCCAGCACTTTGGGACGCTGAGGCAGGTGGATCGCCTGAGGTCAGGAGTTCGAGACCAGCCCGACCAATATGGTGAAACCCCGTCTTTACTAAAACTACAAAAATTAGCTCAGTATGGTGGTGCACGCCTGTAATCCCAGCTACTCGGGAGGCTGAGGCAGGAGAATCCCCTGAACCCAGGAGGCAGAGGTTACAGTGAGCAGAGATGACACCACTGCACTCCAGCCTGGACGACAGAGCAAGACTCCATCTCAAAAAAAAAAAAAGAAGTAAATGCCACTAATGGAATACCTAAGAAACTGGCTTGAAAAGGACCACTCCCTCCCTGTAAAGAGACTTCCTCTTGGTTGGGTGCCAGGGATCCTCTGTACTGATACCCATCAACCCCTTTGGCAGCGATGCCCAGTGCCAAACTCAAGTGGGTTTCCACCCCACTGTCAACCTAGATTTGAGTTCCTTAACCTCAGTGGGGTTTTGGGCCCTGGTCCCATTCATCGACCGGATCGGATGTGATATATCAGCCAGGCAGTCTAGTGATGAGACTGCGATGTATCACTCAAAAGAGTGGGTCCTGTTTTCAGAGGTGGATGTTCGGACTGAGAATTCTGTTATTTGTTTCATTTTTTCAAAGAGGAGGTTGTCTGGTAAGAAGCTGTAAGCACCGTGGTAAATGTGAAAGGCCCCGTTCGCTCTCAAGGCCCCCAGCTGGCCCTCTGTTGGGTGTTGCAGGGATTCTCTGGGTTCGGTAGTCACAGAGGCAGGGAGTTGTGTTCTTTTACTGATGGTTGCCCCGTCCTGACTGTAGTGTCATGGCTGCTCGTGAGAAAGTATCTTTAATAAAACTAGTGACAGTGTGGCTTAGGAAGAATAAACCAGTGGCCGGGATAGCACCCTTGGGAGGCGGGAAAAGAGGTCTTCCTTGGCTTGTTCCCACCCCAGCATCTCCAGAGATGAGAAACCACTTCTGGTGCCCACAGGTGAGCCCAGAGAGCTCAGAAGAGGAAGGCAAGGCGCCCTGGTCTTGGGGGAGCTGGAACTTCCCAAGCAGACCCCCAAACCCACTGGAGAACAACTTACATTGCTGTAAGGTGAAATGCTTGATTCTGCAGCTCCAGAATGAGAGTTCTGTGGGGGAGGCAGGACCCTGGCAGGCATGGGACATTCTAGGTGAGGAAATGAGCCATGCAGCCAGGGGTGAGAGGTCAGAGTTCAAACACACCACAGTGAGGAGAAAGGCAGGCAGGCTTTTCAGCAGTGAGGAGCCCCAGGTGTGCTGGATTCAGTTAAGTGAGTGCACACTGAGAGCTTGGGCTTAGTGGGAAAGAGAAAGAGCAGGGGTCAGTGGGAGCCCCACAGAGTTAGAAAGAAGCCAGGACCAGGGACAAGCCCAGGTGGAAATGTGAACAAGGAAGAAGCTGGCTCCTTGGGCTCTACTGAGACAGGCCGCCCCCCTCCCCGCCCCGTGATCAACACGTGGTGCCACACTCGAGCCTCTACAAATAACCTGACGGTGCAGCAGTGCTGGGCACTGTTGCCATGGAGAAGGGTGAGCTAGGAGCTAGGAAGGGTCACAGAGCCTAAATCCCCTGGCAGGCTGCTGGCAAGAGAAGCACAGACGCGCCCAGGGAGATGTTTCAACATCTCTGCCAAGGAAAATGGAAGCCAGCCCAGGCGCCAGACCTAGTTTTATGAAGTCTCGAGAATAATCAATGATGTGGGTACCTGGGACAGGCCAAGCCAAACGCTGGCCTGTGCACCTGGGCACCAACGGCACTCATCAACCAACGCAAACTTCAACCACGGGAGTGACCTCGTTTCCCCAGTGGAACACCAGGTGGTGATTCTCAGGAGCTTTCACCTACAGCGCGAAGAACTCTCAGTCCAGAGACACGGGTATGAAACATCTTCCAGGTGGGGTGGGCATCGAAGGATGTGTGCACAATGGGGGCCTGGCACAGAGAGGCCGGGAGACCAGCCAGCCTCGGGGGCTTCACATTGGAAACAAGAGATCCCAAGCCTGAGGCCAGCTCAAAAGACAGCAAAAAAAAAAAAATCTCCTTCCTGGGGAAGCAAATCAATGGATCGGCAATTCTTCAAGGAGTGCTGATGCACGTGCATTTGAGGCGAGGAAGGTGAGGAACCTGTGTGTGGTGCCGCCCCTGGGCTCGGGAAACAAGGGTGGAGGATGAGCCTGGGGGACGGACCTGAGTCCATTAGGGTCACTGGAGGAAGAGCTCAGAGGGCACCGGAGGAGCTCAAGGAAGCTTCGTGGAGAGGATCTGAATGGGACTCACCATCTCTTGCTCAGCTGACAGCCACTGAGCACCTGCTTAGGGCTCCCCACATACCCTCTCGCCAGACGCTCCCAGGAACCTTGTGAGGTGGGTGCTTGTGGTAATACCCTGACTTCACAGATGAGGCAATGGCACACAGAGAAGCTATGCAACCTTCCCACAGTCCCACAGCAAGTGAGTGTGAGAGCCGGGAGGGGCCAGGTGTGGAGGCCTCAGAAACCATGTAGAGGAGTCTGGGCCTGCTTGCGAAGGGGCGGGGACCCGAGTGGACAGCCTGCCTGTGGAGGAAGAGTCAGCACTGCTGCCCACTGGCAACTCCCAGTTTGCAACCCTGCCACAATATTTTGTCACATCAGAGAAAACAGAGACATGGCTCCAAAGGTCCCTTTCCCAAGAGCTGGCTGGTCTGAGGTCACACCCAGTTTGCATGCTCTGCCTTCAACTCCTCAGGGGCCAGTGGAAGAGGAGCGTGGAGTCAGGAGGCCCTGGAATTTCCCGTCCTCAGACTTCCTGATCCTCTACCGCCTCCTTTGTTTATGCTCCTGGCACTGGGGGAGGGCATGGGGCTGTCTGGGCCCCCCCAACTCTGCTGGGGAGAAACCGCTGAGCAAAGGAGGCCACTCTGCTTCCTTTCTTTCTTTTTAACATGAGGCCAGGAAGCCAGGCATTCTCCCAGCAGCCCTCAAGGAGCCTCCATCCTGTCCCCTGTCCCCACTCCCTCCCACCTTCCTGGGGCAGGAACACTGGGCCTGCCTCTGGGGCTGGTGCAGGCTCTGGTTTCCCAGCAGCTGGAGAGGGAGAAGGGAGGGCTGGCAATGCAGGGGTGCCTGGGAGACAGCAGGATATAGCTGCATCCAGAGGCCAGCATGGCGGGCAGAGATCGGATCTGCAGGCTTTCAAGGGGGGCAGGAGGAGGGAACCTGGGGACGGTCCAGGAGGTGAGTGCCTCTGGCCACTTAGTAGACAGTAGAGCCTTTCAGACTCTAAAGCTCTCCACTGGCAGTTTCCAGAAACCAGGCCCTTCCCTTCTCACCCTGTCCAGGGTGTGAACCCAGCACGCTTGCCTGAAGGGGCTGGGGGCCACATCTGACCCCACCTGGCTGGAGGCAGCCGTGTCTCTGCCACCTGGACATTGGCAGCCTTGTGTCTGGGCACCATGGTGCCACAACACGGGCAGGAGGCAGGAGGCAGGAGGCAGGAGGCAGGAGGCAGGAGGCAGGAGGCAGGAGGCAGGCTGATGCTCCCCAGGTACCCTCCACCACAGGCTCATCCTCACCACCCTGAAAGGACGGCATTCCTTCTACTTTGCTGATGAGAAAATATGTTTTCCTCCTTCACTTCTATCTCCTGGGAGAGCTTGGATGAATGATTTCACCTCACATCTCTCTATGCCTCAGTTTCCTCAGCTGTAAGCCAGGCCTAACACCTCACAGGATCCTCATAGCTATCATGAGGAGGAGCTGCTCAGAGAGGTTCCCTGACCTGCCAAGGGACACAGAGCAGGGAACAGGGCTGCACCACAGGCCTGCCTGACTCCAAGACTGGCCCCTTCCCCAGGCCACTTCTACGGGCTCCTGCTCCCTCAGCGTCTTCTCCTCTCTCTGAGAGTGGAAGCTCTGCTACCTGGGACAGAGAGATTGTATGCCTGAGGATGGGCGAGGATGGGCGAGGATGGGCGAGGATGGGCATGGTGCTTGTCTCTGTCCAGCCTGAAGCAAGCCCCAGGAAAGACGGGGTACAGCACAGAGCCCATAGCACTAGTTTGTATTCTACACAGCTCCTGGCCTGTGTGTTCCTTCCCTCCCCCACCTCTTTCTCCTCCCTGGGGGTGGGGCATGGTGGTGGCAGCAAGTGAGGAGAGGAAGCAGGCCACTGCTGTGCCCCGCGGTGCCCTCCTGGCCACACAGAAGCCCGAAGATGAGAAGCGGAGCCTGCAGCCTAGGGAGACCCGGCAGCCATCAGTGAGGAGTGCAGGGGGTGCTGAGGAACACCCTCTGCACTGCCATGGGGCGCATAGCAGGGGAGGGGAGCGGATGGTGCCTCAGACACCCCAGAGCACCAACAGAGCCCCTCTTGGCTTCGCCTCTGTTCCTCCAGGCAAGCAATTCTGTGTCTGACTCCACCAGTTGCTATGGAAACCATGAGGACAGGAACAGGAGGGGACAGGCGGATGGGTGGGCAGGAACCAGGCAGCCACCACCACTACAGCACACAGGCCCCTGGCCCCTGTGGCCTAGACCCCGGCAGGGTGGAGAGTGGGGTGGGGAAAGCCCTCCAGCCCATCTGCAGGTACCAAATGTGGTCTTGGCATAGGGGTTGTAGCAGCTGCCCAGCCAGGGCCAGGCCACGTGGGCAGCAGCATTCAGGATCACTGGCTCAGGCATACATCACAGGAGCGTCCAGTGACATCCCAGGAACCGCAATAGCCTCAGCTAGCTCTCCCTGCACCAATGCCAGGTACAGGGACGAACTCACATCTCGTCAGCCCTCTGATTAACCCCACTTCACAGATGAGGGAACTGAAGCTCAGAAAGATTAAGTCCCTTGCCCAGGACACAGCAGCTGAGTGATAGCTTGGCCCTGGCACCCTGTTCTTAACACAGGAACCAGCATTTACGAGGGATTAACTAGTTCCCTTCCTACCCCTCGTGCTTTGAAGCTGGCCCATGTGCCCGATCGAACAGCCATGGCCTGACGACTCCCAGGGGCATGGAAGCCTCTGGATTTGGTGGGTCAGCTGCTGCCAGAAGTCGCTCACGTGTGTCAGGGACAACAAACATGAGCAGAACGCCCCGCTTGATGCCCATGCTCCCAATCCTTTGTTGTCTGCTTTGCTGTGGACTTTTCCTTTTCCAGATTCAGTGGACACTACTTGAGTGCCGCCTGGATAAACGGCTCGCCCTTCATTTGAGTCTGTTTCCATCCTCAGGCAAAACACCCACTGACTTCAGCAACTTCCCCAGGCCTGATGCCCGGGAGCTGGCACGAGGCACCAGGCAGGCCTGGAAACCCTGATAAATCACCCACCCAGGCACCCATTTCTCGGGGAAGCATTATAATTGTACCAGCCAAATGTGCTAGGCCATCTCGCTGTGCCAAAGCCACCTGCAAACAGATGGGCCCCAGATTTACCGGAGGCCTCTGGGATGTTCAGTTTGGGGGCTATGAGATTGCTGAAGTGGGGCCCTTGCTGTGGCTCGCTGGGCAGGACAGAGCTGGAGGGCATGGACGTCGGTCCAAGGGACCAACTTTGGTGGTCACAAGTGCTCTTTTTTTTTTGAGACAGGGTCTTTCTCTGTCACCCAGGCTGGAGTGCAGTGGCATGATCATGGCTCACTGCAGCTTCCACCTCCTGAGCTCAAGCGATACTCCCACTTCAGCCCCAAACTGCTGAGATGACAGGCATGAGCCACTGTACCCGGCCTGCTCCAGGCATTTTAAATTCTCATCAGTCCCTGTGGGTTTACTGATCAGAGGCCACATGGGTGTGCAAAGGGTGGAAACAAGCACCAGGAAGGACGTCTCACTGGCAGGTCTGTGGGCTATGGGGTGGGAGGATGCACATGTCTCAGAGAACATACTGGCCAGACCACGGCTCATGTGCAGAGAAACAGCAGGAGGCATGGATGGAACTTTGAGAATGGGGCAGGCTCGCCATTCCCACTGGAACCTGGATGGGAAGGAGAGGGGCCGGCCTGGGCCTTGGGAGGCAGGAGAAACATGTTGAGTTTTTTGTTTTATATGGTTGTTTTCTTTTTTTTTGAGACATAGTCTCACTCTGTCACCCAGGCTGGAGTGCAGTGGTATGATCTCGGTTCACTGCAACCTCTACCTCCCAGGTTCAATTGATTCTCTGGCCTCAGCCTCCCAAGTAGCTGGGACTACAGGCATGTGCCACCACACCCAGCTAATTTTTTTGTATTTTTAGTGGAGATGGGGTTTCACTGTGTTAGTCAGGATGGTCTCCATCTCCTGACTTTGTGATCCGCCCGCCTCGGCCTCCTAAAGTGCTGGGATTACAGGTGTGAGCCACAGAGCCCGGCCTGTATGGTTGGTTTTTAAGTGAAACTGGAGAGGAAAAAAGTCAAAACAAAATGAGTCTCTTTGGGCAGCACCATGGACCCATACTGGCCTTTGGGACCAGCAACAACAGCTGCTGGCCACTTCTCTATGCCAGCAAAAGCTGACGTCTTCAGGGACAGTCTGCTCTCGGCCGGCCCCTGCCCTAGCCCTCCAGCACGCCACCCCCACTACCTTTGGGTTCCAGGCCATTGGAGTTAAAGTGCATCCTCTTCTGACACTCCGTACAGCTCATCAGGAACCGGGTCACGGCCTCTCTCGGGAGGAAGGCATAGGTCTCTGCGATCTGGAGGAGAGAAGAGCTTCGCTTGTTATACAGATCTGTCGGGAGGTGACTTGGCCATGGGGTCACCAAGGTCTGAGCTTTGGTGGCAGGTGCTTTGGCTCTTGCAAGGAAAGTCAGAGATTTGAGGAGCAAGGGGCAGGTGTCCTGGATTCTCAGCAGTGGAAATCAGACAGTACTTTTGTGGAAAACCATTTGTTTACAAAAATCTCAATAAAGGAGGCTAGAAATTGAAAAAGCAAAGCCTTTAAACATTATCTAGTCTTTAACCTATATTTTAATAAGTAACATTCCTCAGAACACTTTATTTGCTGCTGTGAAAAAAACTGTACTTATAAACACTGCTATAGCATAGGGTAAGCAGTTCCCCTCTTAGAGATGGATAGACTGAGACCCACGGATATATTCACTGCTCTGGGCTTTTGCAGAGAACCAAGGGTCCTAGGCGCCAGCTCCTGTGACCTCTCACAAGTCAACAACCTTCTCAGGGATTGCTGTGAAGCACTAGTACCGGGCATCAGGCTTTTCAAACTGAACAGGCTCTACGGGCGCCCATGTTCCAAGCAACTATGGTCAGAGAAGTGAGCCAACTCCCCGAGGTTACACAGCACTTTTGGGGCAGTGCCAGGCTAAACCACAAGCTCCAGGTCACATCACTCCATAATTGCCTCCAGAGGGCCTCCCTAGCTGCGGGGGAAGAGGACAGGGATGCAGGGGGCTGGGAGAGAGACATACAGAAGTGAGGGAACATAAAGGGCTGGGTGGGGGAGTGGACAAGAGGTGGCTGTGGGCCCAGGTGTCCCACCCTTTCCTCTTGCTCTGCGTTTTGGAAAAGCCGCTGACCCTGCTTTAGCTGTCTGATGGGAGCCAAAGAGTCCCTTTAGTCCCAGGTTCCCTGGACCAAGGCTGTCCAGTGACTGGTTTCCCACGTGCTTCCTGGAGCCTGGGTCCTCCCACTCCTCTCCACTAAGGGGCAGCATCACCCAAGCATTCCACCGTCCTCGCTGCAGCCCACAGCCTGGCTAGGAAAGTTGGCTAAGGGTGAGGGGCTGCACTGGGCCCCGCCTTCCCTCAGCAACCGCATGGGTTTGCTCCTTTGGAAATGCACGAATGTCCTTCTCCATCTCTGCGATGGCTGGAGGGTAGAGGTGGGCTAGGGTGGGGCTGGGGAGTGGAGTTGGGGGATGCCAAAGGCCTAGGGTACCCTCGGCTATGGCCAGGCCCTTGGAGGACCAGCTCAGGCATTGCTTCCATCTCAGCCCACCAGCAAGAGTCCAGGGGCCACTCTTACTGGCTGCAAATGCAAAGTTGACTTTGGTGACACAGTTGTTATTTCTCAGCTGATTTGACGCTCTGCGGAGCAGGCAGGCTCCTTGATGAGTTATCTCCCTTCCAAATTCCCTGTCTGATTGCCTTCCTCTGGAGGTCAGGGACAAGGGCAAACCCCAGTGCTTCTGACTGGAGCAGCGGATGGGAGAGCAACAGCAGGGATGCAGCTGGTCCTGGTCAGGTGTCAGGGCCGAGGGATGGGGCTTTCCTGCCCTGCTCACGGAGCGCTTCATCCCCAACCCAGGGCTGCCTGGAATTCAGGGGGCACATTTCCCTCAGGCCTGCTGGGTCTGGAGGGAGACGCCTGGCTGAAGGGTGGCAGCTGCAGGACCACGCCTACAGGAGGGAAAGGCGTGTGCTAGGCAGAGCAGAGGGCTGTGGCTGATCTGGGCTGACAGATGCCCCTTGGCTCCCCTGGGATGTGGCACCCTAGGTCAGGAGAGTGCAGTGAAGGGCCTTGGGGAGGGCTGCACAGTCACCTGGGAGAGGAGGGCCAGGTCTCTACCATGAGAGCAGGCCCCTGAGCTACCCAGGGCTTGCCTGCTCCCCTGCCAATGGGCAGAGAAATATTTTTTTAAAGGGCTCAGGGGGTCCTCCTGGCTTGGCTGCTCTGCTGAGGGCTGCATACACGATGGGCAGGGCCCTTCTTGCTGCCTGGCCTGCTGAGGGCACAAGAACGGCTCCCTCTCCAGGGGTAGAGTGGTAGCCACATTTCTGCTGGCCTTGGCAGGGACCCCGGCAGTGTACGAAGGCTGGCTGGCATGCCACTGGGAGGGAGAGTGCTGAGCACACACCTTCTGGCCCTGGGTCCCACAGACGGGTGGAAGGGGAGGATGGAAGGTTGACAGGTGATTAGTCCTTGGAGCTGCCTGAGGCCAGGGAGGGAAGCCCTGCCCTGCAAGGCTGGACTGTCTGCAAGCCTGGCTTAGAGCTCCCTGGGGAGTCAGTAAAGCGCAGAGTCCAACCCAGCTCTGCACTGCTGTAGGGACCCGTCCAGAGGATGACAAACCCTCCCCGCGCAGCCTTCAGCAGGCATCTTCTAATTCATCTTACTGGCTTGCCTGGGACCAGAAATGGGACCTCCATTTCTGATTGAGTGCACTGATGCCCAAGGCCACAGGACCACAGGATGAGTCGAAACCAGGAGGACAGTCCTAGCAGATGCTCTAGTTAATAGGATGGTGGTTTTCAGATGGTTTTAGAGCTACAGACCCTGTTCTAGAAATAGACGCATACACTGAAGCCCAAAACATGAAACAGATACAGACAGAGCTGCTGTGTCTAAGGAGGGGAAGTTCCAAGACCCTTGTCCCTGCCCAGCGGCTCTCCCCCACCCTGGGCTGCCTGCTGCCTTGCTCCTGGGGCCTCCTACCTGGACATTGAGTCCAGTGAGTGAATTTGCCTTTTACATTTTTCCTGGTGGTAAAAAACAGAGACTTCACTGGCATAGAGAGCAGGAGCTATTTGCAGAGTCGCTGACTTGCAAGGCCCCATTTCACTCCCTAGCTCGGAGGCCAACAAAGACAGATGAGGCCAATTGAGGGGATTTGCACCACTTTACAAGATCCTCCTGCCTTGCGGGTGGATTAGCACGTGGTGGGCCCAGAGCAGCTGCTGACCACATCTGGCTCCAACTCTAAAGTGGCCTGGGCAGCTCCGGACTCTGGAACCCGATCTGACCTACCAGCACCCTGGGAGGGAGAGGGAAGCAAAGAGGCCTGCTCCAACCCAGATGGGTGCAGAAATCAGAAAAGCAGGAAGGCCCTTTGGAAAAAGGACTAGCCCTCTGTGTGAGTTCAGGAAACTGTAGAACCAGCTGGAACCTTCCCCAAACCCTGGTGCTGGTGAGACCTCAGAGATCCTCTGGACCTCAGGTCACCCTGAGAAGCTAAGACAGGGACTTCCTGCTTAAAATGGGAATCCCTGCATTATCCATCTAACTACACAGCTCGAATACCTCCAGTTTCAGAAAGCTCATTGCCTGCTCTATCTGAGCCGCGGCTGGACAGCAGTAGATGCCAGCAAGCTCTTTTCCCCAGCAAATAACGTGCCTCCTTTAGTGCACTGAACAAGTCTGCCACCTCCCTGCCAGTCCTCTGACTTCTATAGCACCCCAGGACTGAAAAATCCAGAGGGGCCCTGCACCCTAGAGACTGTCAGGTAGACCTAGGATTCAGCTTTGGCAAAACACAGAGATAGATCCAGAGAGACCTCAGCCAGGGGCTTGATGCACAGCCTGGGATGAATACCAGGCGGTGACCCTCTGCAGCCATCAGTGGGGGTTTCCTTGGGGTCTGTTTCCACAGGCATGGGTGGGTGGTAGCCTCGTATCTTACAGAGTGAGACTGAAGAGTGAGGCTTGGGTCAAGGAAAATAGGAGCAGATGAAGAGGGGCACAAAGGCATCCAGGACCACCCCTTGCCCCCCAAAAAAGGAAAAGGGTGGCATGAGAAGGGTGACAGATGGGGAGGAGAAGGGGAAAAGGAGAGGAGGCACGTGAGGGAGGAGGGAGGTGCGCCAGCCCCATCGGCCTCACACCCACTGCAGGAGGGCCTTGGCCTGCTCAGCTCAGCCTTGGCCCTGCTGCTGAAATTCCAGCTCTGTGCGCAGCCCAGCTGGCTCAGTGCCAGTCATGTGCCAGCTCCAGGCTGGGCAGCGGGAAGTGGGGCACGCGGCAGGCATATGGACAAGAAGCCAGGAAGTACAGAGCAAAGGGCTGGATGTCCACTTGGCCCAGGGATGCAAGTGCTGGCAGGACCAGCCCAACCCTGCCCTCCCCACAGCATGAAGGCTGCAGACCCCTGCCTTCCTCAATGCTCAAAGAGTGCCTGTGGGCAAGGCTTGATGCTGGGCACCGAAGGGGCCAGGGCAATCGCATGATCCAGCTGGCCTCAGCCCATCCGCCTGAACAACAGCAAGCCATAGGGCTTTCTAGCTGACCACAGGAGGGTTGCAGAAAGGCAGGATGCGTGGTGGTCAGAGCACAGGCTCTGGGGTGGGTGGCCTGGCGGTGGATGTCAGCTGATCAACCTCAGGCAGGTTACGTGTCTCTCTGAGACTCAGTTTTCTCATCTTTAAATGGTGGTAGCAACAGCACCTGCTTCATGCATATAACCTTCATACATGTATAGGCTCAGAGAGCTGGAAGTGCTGCTGTAGTGCAATGCTGACTGCTCAGCACAATGGTGAATTTTTTTTTTTAAGACAGGGTCTTACTCTGTCACCCAGGATGGAGTGCAGTCGTGAGATTATAGCTCACTGCAGCCTCAAATTTTTTGACTCAAACAATCCTCCTGCCTCAGCCTCCCAAGTAGCTAGGACTACAGGCACACACTACTGGGCCTAGATTTTTTAATTTACTTTTTTATTTTTATTTTTGGAGATAACAGTCATTGCCCTGGCTGGAGTGCAGTGGTGTGATCTCAGCTCACTGCAACCTCTACCTCCCGGACTCAAGTGATTCTCGTGCCTCAGCCTCCTGAATAGTTGGGACTACAGGTGTGCACCATCACGCCCAGCTAATTTTTGTATTTTTAGTAGAGGTGGGGTTTTGGCATGTTGGCTGGTCTCACACTCCTGGCTTCAAGTGATCTGCCTACCTCGGCCTCCCAAAATGTTGGGATTCACAGGCGTGAGTCACCAAGCCCAGGGCAAATTTTTTTTTTTTTTTTTTAAGAGAAGGGGTCTTGCTATGTTGCCCAGGTTGGTCTTGAACTTCTTGAGGCTGCTCAAGCAATCCTCCCATCTCAACCTCCCACAGTGCTGGGATTACAGGTGTGAACCACCGTGCCCCACCCACAATGGTAAATTAATTTAATGCTGAGAAAATGTGGTGGGTCTTGTCAGTGCCAAGGGGCCCAGGTCGGTCCCAGCCTGGGTGCCTCTTCCTTCTTCTATGACCCTCTGGTGGAAATCCCCTCAGAACTCCCTTCCCACAAGTCACTTCCTAGAGCACACAGACCAAGAAGCAGGGGCGAGGAGATGGCATCATCATCTCCTGCTTCCCTGGGCAGACACCTCACCTCTCCGAGGCCCTTGGCACATTTTAAGGGTCCATCCTTAAAATCCATTTAGGGCAAAATCCATTTTCTGAGGACAAGGACAAACCAGATGGTTGCATTAAAAAAAAAAAAAAAAAAAAAAAAGACAGGCCATAAGGGGAAATTATAGACTTATAGAGCCACCTCCAGGGTAGTCCAAAGCTATTTATACAAAGAACTTGGGGTAGGGAGTTTCACATCTGCCTTTGGTGGGGAAGCCCAGACACACAGGGCACATCTCTAGAAGCTCCAGAGAAAGTCAGCATGGAGGGGGCACAAGGACACCGGCTGACTGCAACTCAGCTGCCATCTGACCTTGGTGAGTCAGATAATCAACCAGGTGACTTGATTATCTGGGTCTCAGTTTCCTTAACTGTGAAATGGGACCTCAGTGCCTGGGTCACAGGACTGCTGCGAGGCTTGAGTGAGCATGAAGTGCATGGCTTTACTGGCCTCCCAGGCACTGGACAAATGGTTCCAAGATATGCATGAGCCGTGGACTCACATGTGGGTCAGCAGGGGATGGATCAGGACATGGGCAGGCCCCTCTGCAGGGTCTGGAGGGGCCTTGGGTTTGACCAGTCCCATCTATTTCCATCTCCCCCGCATTTGTGACACTCCCTGCCCCTACGTTGCCCTCTCTGCCCTTATGCCTCCCCAAAGCTTAGAATGCCAGCACAGGTGTCACCTTCTCCACATAGCCCCCCAGGCTCATCTGCGTCAGGTGGTGCCTTTGCTAAATGCCCCTGAGCCTAGGTTCTTGCCCTCTCAAAGACAGCCTTGGAGATATTTCTGCCTCTCCTGTGTCTTGTTTTTGCTCTCATAATACCCACCCCAAATCCAATTGTGACCTCCTGGAGGGTGGGGAGCAGGTCCTTCGACTTTCCCTGGGGAACTCCCAGTCCTGACTTCACAGGATGAGCTCACACATAGGAAGAGCTCAGGACAGGCCTGGCACCCATAAATGCAAAACCATGGAGGCATTTGCTCCTCTGATCATTATCTGCCCCCACCACCCCAGTACTGGCACAGGCTGCAAGGGCCTGGGGTTGGGGGTGGTGTTGGGTGGGAGTGACTAAAGCAGAAACGGGGAAGAGGAGGGTGCCTCCTGCCCTCATCCCTCTCCTTCCCTCCCTCTCACCCCCTTCAACCTACTTTTCCTTTGTGCTCAGACCACAGATCCCCTCCCCTCATCCTGTGAGCCATTTCTGGCTGCTGTGCCCTTGCCCTGTGCCCCCCTCGATCCCCAAAGGCCGTTTCATCACGCCTCAGCTCCCTGTCCCGCCCCCCCCCGCCAGACCAACATGTGCGGAGCCCGTGGCCTCCTGCCAAGGCCTGGGGCTGCCAGTGGAGGCAAAGAGACAGAAATCTCACCGCTCGGTAGGTTTTCTTCTGTCCAGCGTGCTTGGGGGCTTTGCCTGGCTCCGCTGAGCTCTCCACATGCATCGAGTAGATGATGTCAAAGAAATCTTCCACCACAGCGACCCGCTTCAGAGAGATGCCCTCCGGCTCCGACAGGCCATCTGCCCCCTGCGACAGGGTGGACAAGCTGTGTTAGTGTCAGGGATGATGGCGGGGTGAGAACTGGGCCCTGAGGCCGGGGCAACGGGTCAGGACGGGCAATGGCTCTGACAGTGGGTCTTGGGGTTGGGGGAGGGAGAGAACCTGCCAAGGGGGCTCCCTGGAGGGGGATGCCAGAGTCAGGGTGGCTGCGGCTATGAAATCTACCAGCAACAATGGGCAGAGAATGGCGACAACGAAAATACAAATTAAAAAACCAAGAGGCTCCATGTTCACAATTTCAGACAGATTGTGCCAGACTCGGGCGGGGAGCTCTTGAATCACACGCTGTGCCAAGACCATCCTGGAAGTCTCTGGGGAGGGGGAGTGCTAAGTAGATGCGGCCGCATCAGGAGCTCGCCAATTAGCAGTAACCTTTCACTGTGGGCCTGGGCTAGGGTCCCGGGGGAGCAGCTCTGATCACCTGGGTGACTCCTGCCTCCGCCCTGGCCTTTCTGAAAAGCTTTTCGCGGCTGCTTGCCCTCCCCACTCCAGCAGCTGAGCGCCAGCAACGGCACCCGGGCTCTTTGTGTGTGGAGATGAACAGAATAACAGGCACGAGGCCACGTGGAGGTGGCAGGGCCGCGTGAACGGGTCGGCCATGGGCCCGAGCCTCTTATCAGGCTGGTATGAGTGCTGTCAGCTGGCCCGACAAGGTGTGCCAGGAGCAAGACAGGTCCTTCAATAGCAAACAGCTGCGGGGCTGACGCCTGCCCTCCCCTCTAGCAGGGAAGAAGGCTGCAGGGAAACAGGGCAGGAGGCTGGGGGTGAGGCCAGGGCCCGGAAGGGAACAGACTTCAGGGGAACTGCTCTGAGCCCGAAGTGGGACGCAGATCTGGGGACACCAGGCTCTCAACGGCCAGCTCCTTAAGGGGAGTCTGTGGGGACATTATGGAGCTTTGAAGATCGAGAGCAAACTGTATGGAGGAAATTTCTTGGCTGTCTCTCCACCACTGACAACAGTGCCTGACACACTGTAGGTAGCCAGCAAATAGGACTGGATGGATGACTGAGTGGTCGTTAAATGGCAGCTGGGCTGAGTCACTTGGACACACTCTGCCCTGGTTTGAATACGGCCCCATCATGGAAATGGCCACGTGACCCTGAGCACTTACTGTGCTTCGAGCCTCAGGCCCTTTATCTGTAAAATGGGGATAACAGAAGCCCCATTCCCACGAGCTATGGTGGGAAGAACTGAGATGTGCATGCAGCACTTAGCACTGAGCCTGGTGCACAGGGACTGCTCCATAAACATCGTTTATCAAGAAGCGCTTTGCAGTTCGCCACGTTTCCCCAAGTTATGAGAGAGCCGAACACCATGACAACCCTGGGAGGTTGTTAGGGTCAGGACCTGCGGAGGTACGGAGGCTGGTGGGTGGCAGAGATGGCTTAGGACCTCAGACTTTGTAGTCTGAGTAGAATACAGGCCACACTGGCAGGGGACACTCGCTCACAACACATTCTGGCACAGACAGGTTTTGGTTTCACCCAGGAGCTTTCCCAACATACCATGATGGGCGAACAGCAGTGTCTCTTCCTCAGCAGCCCATTTGAGAGCAGAGAGCAGATGGGGGACAAAGGGCATCTGGGATGTGGGGTCCAGAGCCCCACAGCCAGTGGGTAGTGTCCCTAAATGGTGACCCTGGGAGGTGACCTCACTGGCCCCGACCAGGCCCTCTCACCAATGGCTTCCTTCCTGGTCAGGAACCATTTCAATGGGATGTCTCAGATAGCGCGTATCTCTCCTTCTGCCTGCATAGGAAAAGTCACTTGCTGGTCCGGCTTCCTGGCTGTGAGATTGTGGGCAAACCCTTCAACCTCCCCAAGCTTCACTTAGGAGACGAGCTGTGAAGTTCCATGACTTTTCTGTTCTTAACCTCTCTCAGGAATCAATTTGGCCTCTTTTTGGGGGTATCCCACCCCCTCCGACATCTCAGGCCAGCTGTACAGACTGATCAATTACTAACTTGTTCACTGTTGACCCATAAATGCCCAGCATTTCGGGGCCCTTCAAATACTGCCGAGACAAGGTTCAGATGGGACAAATATTATGATCAGTCATTTATAAAATACTTTTAAAAAAATTTTTACTCAACAAAGATCTGGATTTGGGATGTACAGTTATAACATACTTCTAACCAGAGGTTCACATTAGTGAAAATGAACAAAATGAACCTTAAGAATGAACATAACTAGGTTTCTATTTCTTTTTTTTAATTGCATTTTAGGTTTTGGGGTATATGTGAAGAACATACAAGATTTTTGCATAGGTACACACATGGCAGTGTGATTTGCTGACTTCCTCCCCATCACCTATATCTGGCATTTCTCCCCATGCTATCTCTGCTCAACTCTCCACCCCCCACTGTCCCTCCCCTATTTCCCCCTGACAGACCCCAGTGTGTGATGCTCCCCTCCCTGTGTCCATGTGTTCTCATTGTTCAATACCCACCTATGAGTGAGAACATGCAGTGTTTGATTTTCTGTTCTTGTGTCAGTTTGCTGAGAATGATGGTTTCCAGGTTCATCCATGTCCCTACAAAGGACATTGAACTCATCGTTTTTGATGGCTGCATAATATTCCATGGTGAATATGCACCACATTTTCCCTGTCCAGTCTATCATCGATGGGCATTTGGGTTGGTTCCAGGTCTTTGCTATTGTAAACAGTGCTGCAATGAACATTCGTGTGCATGTGTCCTTATAGTAGAACGATTTATAATCCTTTGGATATATACCCAGTAATGGGATTGCTGGGTCAAATGGAATGTCTATTTCTAGGTCCTTGAGGAATTGCCACACTGTTTTCCACAATGGTTGAACTAATTTGCACTCCCACCAACAGCGTAAGAGTGTTCCTATTTCTCCGCATCCTCTCCAGCATCTGTTGTCTCCAGATTTTTTAATGATCGCCATTCTAACTGGCGTGAGATGGTATCTCAATGTAGTTTTGATTTGCATTTCTCTAATGACCAGTGATGATGATCTTTTTTTTAAATGTTTGTTGGCCTCATGTATGTCTTCTTTTGTAAAGCGTCTGTTCATATCCTTCGCCCACTTTTGAATGGGCTTATTTGATTTTTTTGTAAATCTGTTTTAGTTCTTTGTAGATTCTAGATATTGGCCCGCTAGGTTTCTATTTCTTGATCTGGGCAGTAGTTACACAAGTATGTTCAACATATTAAGTCATTAAACCTTAACATTTGGTGACTCATGCCGTAATCACAGCACTTTGGGAGGCCGAGGTGGGCAGATCATGAGGTCAGGAGTTCAAGACCAGACTGGCCAACATGGAGAAACCCTGTCTCTACTAAAAACTACAAAAATTAGCTGGGCATGGTGGCTCGTGCCTGTAATTCCAGCTACTTGGGAGGATGGGGCAAGAGAACTGCTTAAACCTGGGAGGAGGAGGTTGTGGTGAGCCGAGATTACACCACTGCACTCCAGCCTGGGCAACAAGAGCAAAACTCTGTCTCAAAACAAAACAAAACAAAATCTTAACATTTACAATCTGTATGTATAATAAACTTTAATTTAAAAAACATTAGTTTTAAAAACAATATCATGGGGTAGTTCCAATGAATTTTTAAAGTCAGGTACAATACACATACAGGAAGTACCATCTTTACCATTTTTTTTTTTTGAGTTGGAGTCTCTCTCTGTTGCCCAGGCTGGAATGCAGTGGTGCGATCTCGGCTCACTGCAACCTCCACCTCCTGGATCCCAGTTCAAGCAATTCTCCTACCTCAGCCTCCCAAGTAGCTGGGATTACAGGCACGAGCCACCATGCCCAGCTAATTTTTGTAGTTTTTAGTAGAGACGGGGTTTCTCCATGTTGGCCAGTCTGGTCTTGAACTCCTGACCTCATGATCTGCCCACCTCGGCCTCCCAAAGTGCTGGGATTACAGATGTGAGCCACCGCACCTAGCCTATCTTTAGCATTTTTAAGTGCACAGTGAAGTCCGCCACATTTGTATCATCTGAATCCAGAGGCACAGCTCCGGAGGCTTAGCTGCTTAAAGGCTGATAGATCTCCCTGTTCAAAATTGTTTCAGACCAGAACACAGATATTTCTGGAAATGGAAGAAGATAAAATTTTGTGGGAAGGAATAGAGAAATAAAACAATCTGATGAGGAGATAATATTTTAGATATGTGAGATGGAAATTTCCCCCTAACCCAGTTTGGGGGCCTTGGGTAGGTCACTTTATTTCATACCTCTTTTTTTTTTTTTTCCTTTTAGACAGTCTTGCACTGTCATCCGGCTGGAGTGCAGTGGCATGATCTTGGCTCACTGCAACCTCCACTTTCCAGGTTCAAGAGATTCTCTTGCCTTGACCTCCCAAGTAGCTGGGATAACTGGGTGCACCACCATGCCTGGCTAATTTTTGTATTTTTAGTAGAGATGGGGTTTCACATGTTGGCCAGGCTGGTCTGGAACTCCTGGCCTCTCAGGTTGTCTGCCCACCTTGGCCTCCCAAAGTGCTGGGATTTATAGGTGTGAGCCACCGCGCCTGGCCTATTTCTATACCTCTTGAAAGTCAGTTTCCTCACTTGTAAAATGGGCCTAAAAATTCTAGCTGGATGTTCCAAGGATCAAAGCATGCGTGTCAGGCACCCAGCACATACAGAATTGCTTAATGTTCACCTCTTCCCTTGGACCCCTCAAGTCTGGATATGTTGTGTTTAGGAATCTCCTCTTATCTCTGGCCCCTCTGATGCATCCAGAGGGCACCCATAACAAAATGGGTCCCCTTCAGTAACACCCATCATCAGAAGAGATGCACAGTCTGGTTTAATTCCTAAATAATATGCCAAGGGTCCCACAAACTCGAAATAAGCTTTCCAAAAGTCAAAAGCATAATTGACCAACCCAGATAAAAAGCAAAACACACTGCCCCATGTGGCCTGTCTCTCTCCAGGCCTCCCACCTGCATTCTTAGGCCGACTTCGACTCCAGTAAACAACAGCTTTGTACCTGGTCCGATGTGACCATAAAATTAATCCCAGCAAAATTCATCAGGGAAGCAGTTTTCAGTAGTTCCCTCTTTAAAAATTGATCACTCTCTTCCCTGATGTTCAAATGTGGGTCCTGTGATCCACCTATCTCTATAGCAAGGATTTACGCAGGAAAGGAGGGGGCCTGGAGCCACCAGAACTCAAACCACACAGGTCTGCAGAGCCACACCTTGAACTGTCTTCCAGTGAGCTGGAGCCACCTGGATTCCATGTGTGCTACACCCTAAGGGAAGAATGCCAGGATGTCTGTGTGGCCTTCAAGGAGAACCCTGAGAAGACAGCAACAAAGGGATCCGACGGTAGTCACGTGCCACAGACATCTCTGCTCTCCCTTGCATCCATGGAGGTAATAACCTTCATGCTAAATGCTGCAGGGGAGGCAGGCCTTCCCTAGCTAAGAATCCAGACACAGTGCTGCACGGGAAGAACTGTTCATAAAGGGAGCAGAAAGCACTCTCCCTGTAGCCTTGGGAAGCCCCTGCCACCCGCCTTCTTCCTGGTACCCAAATTAGCTTCATCGAATCCATTGCCCTAAGCAAACTGGGCAGTAGATGGACAAAGGAAGTTCACTTGATCTATAGGCTGGATCAAGAAGGGACCTGGAGTCTCCTGACTATCCCAGCTTCCTGGAAACACTTAGCGGGAGTAATGGAATGGAACCCTCCAGCACCCCATGGGAAAAACCATGAAAAACACACAGTCACTTGTGCAGGATCAACCTCTGGGGCCTTCCTGCATGGAGAACATTGCCATGGTAACACATGCCATCCTTTGGAACCATCCAACCCCCAAACAGCCTGCCAGAGCCAGGCCAACAGAATCAGACATGGCAGTAGTTTTAAAAAATTTACGGAGAAGCTCAGCATGGTGGCGCATGCCTGTAGTCTCAGCCACTCAGGATGCTGAGGTGGGAGGATCACTTGAGCCCAGGAGTTCAAGTCTCCTGGGCAACAGAGCAAGATCCATCTCTAAAACAAAAACAAAACCAAATAAAAAAATTTATGGAGCTCCCTACAAATTTATGGAGCTACATCCTTGGACATCACCAACTCCCTTAAAACCAGCCCATTTGGGGTCTAAACTAAAAAGTAAGTGGCAAGTCATTGAAAAAAATCACCAAATCTCTACTTAAATACTGCTGATATTTCAAAATATTGACAGCAGCGGTCCTCAAAATGTGGTCCTAAAACCAGCAACATTGGCATCACCTGGGAATTTGTTAGAAATGTACATTTTCAGGTTTCGCCTTACACCTACCAAATCTGATGCTCTGGGGGTTTTAACAGGTCCCCCAGATGATTCTGATGCAAGACATATTTTAAGAACTGCTGATTAGAATGTCTCCATGATTGAGCCAGGGAGGTAACTGGAGGAAAACAGGCATTGGCTCATTAAATAGAGACATGCTCTGTGCTTCCTGGCCTAATATATTAATATTTTCAACTCCAACGAAGGCCAATTTTCCTAATGGTGAGAACAAAAGAATCTTATTGGGCAACATTAGTCTAAATTCAAGACATCTGCCCAGAGACTTAATGTGGATTATGAATAGAAAGAGCAGGAACGCCCCACTTCCTGACATCAGATTTTCAAGTCCTCCCTAGCAAAGTTAATTAATATTTAAGCAGGGCATCCCTTGGCAGGTCTTTTCTGGTTTCCTCGGTTTCCTCAGATGGATCTGAATGCTCAGCATGAGAAGATTGCTACCTCCAAGGCTGCAGACCTGAGAGGGGGATTGGGAGGTCTTACCAGGCCATTCGACAGGCTCCTGCCGGGGCGACCTCAGGGAGCTCCTGAATCGGACTGAATCTTGCCTGTCTCCCCACATGAGCCAATTAAATGGACCCCTGCCCTTGATGGTGAAGTGAGGTCCAGTTGCTAATGGATTGCAGTTCTGTCATCTCCATTAGAACTTTGAAGTCACTTGCTGGTAATAAGTTACATACTTATCAAGGTGGGATCACAGTTTTAGGCCACCAGGGTGCCATTTAGTGTGCCACCATCACTATATTAGTAGAGTGTGCCTTCCAGCAACGACGAGGCCATGGGTGAGAGGATGTGGCTAAATAGCAGGGACATTTCTCAACTGGGTTTCTCCTATGGTAGAAGAAGAAACCACAGAGAAAGTCTTTAGAATATGCCCTCTGGTGCATTTCAGATCCAGCTCTCCACAAGGCATAAAAATCAACGAGGTCGCTGTTAGAGGAGAAAGTCAGCCAGCAGAGCTCACCCCAAAGGAAGCAAATCTTTGGCTACCACTTGTGTGGGAGTCCAGAACTTTGGGGACTGATTGTGCAGGCAAATCCAAGGATGCTGCTCCATCCCATCCAGGCCATCAGAGAGGCTGAGATCACAGACCAAAGTTACCCTGCATATTAATTACTAGCATGCTCTTCCCAACTGCTGCAACCATGGGATTCCTCCTGTCCCCTAAACCCAGCCTTAATAAATTCAGCCAAGCCAGGCGCAGTGGCTCACGCCTGTAATCCCAGCACTTTGGGAGGCCGAGGCGGGTGGATCACGAGGTCAAGAGATCGAGACCATCCTGGTCAATTTGGTGAAACCCCGCCTCTATAAAAATAGAAAAAATGAGCTGGGCATGGTGGCGCGTGCCTGTAATCCCAGCTACTCAGGCAGGAGAATTGCCTGAACCCAGGAGGCGGAGGTTGCGGTGAGCCGAGATCGCGCCATTGCACTCCAGCCTGGGTAACAAGAGCGAAACTCCGTCTCAATAAATAAATAAATAAATAAATAAATTCAGCCAAGGTTAAGTACAATGGCTCATGCCTGTAATCCCAGCACTTTGGGAGACAAAGATGGGAGGATCACTTGAGCTCAGGAGTTCAAGACCAGCCTGGGCAATATGACGACCCCCTACCCCCACCCCCAACCTGAATCTCTACAGAAAATACAAAAACTAGCCGGGTGTGGTGGCATGCGCCTGTAGTCCCAAGTACTCAGGAAGCTGAGGTGGGAGGATCTCTTGAGCCCGGAGAGGTGGAGGCTGCAGTGAGTCATGACTGCACCACTGAACTCCAGCTTGGGTGACAGAGTGAGACCCCCCGATCTCAAAAAAAAAAAAAAAAAAAAGGAAACCAAAAACCAAAAACCAAATCAGCCAGAACTGGAGTTTTGGAAGCTCCTAGGGGATTCCTGTAAAGTCTCATTTCAGTGCCTGGTGGGGCTGAAAAAAGAACCAATGGGGAGGAGTCAGTCTCCTGCAAAGGGGCCCCAGAGGGAAAGGAAAGAGGTGGAGAGGAAATTAAAAACCACACTAAACTAAGACAACAAAAAGAAAAGAAAACCAGAATGAAGACCATTACCCAAACATCCAGAAACCCTCTCTAGAGCATCCCCAAAAGAAGCTGCTCATGATTCGTAAAGGGCAATCAGGTGATTGAAGAGAGGGTATTGCTTCACTGGGATAAAGGCAGTATTTAAATTTCTCTCGGTTGTGAATACCACCTACGGGGGACTGGAAACTGAAAAATCCCTCCAAAATAGGAATTTACCCCAGAATTCTGGGACCCAAAGTTCTATTGAGCTCTGTAGGCCTGGATGGGGCAGAGGGATGAGACATACTCCCTCTATAAATAAATAAATACATAAACAAGGCGCTGAGGACTCAACATAGCACCTGCCTCTTCTCCACCCTTGTGCACAATCTCCAACTGTTAGTGCGGAGCCGCCGCCGCCACTGCCACCACCGAGTCGCACCTGCCATCTGGAACAGGCCTCACATATTCCAAGACCTCCTTTCTGCTTCGCTGAACCTCCATCTTCTTTCAAATCACGCCGGGGACCAAAACGCACACCCCAGGCCACAGAGAAAGGTGCCTGGGACCAGCCCCCCAAACAGCAGTGCTACATTTGAGGATGCCATCGCCTCCAAGCAGCTCTGAGTCTTTTTTCTTTTCTTTTTTTGGTTTTGTTAACTCTGGGATGTCTGGAATGAGTGTGGGGGGAAGGAATGGGAAGAGAAAGGGGTGCAGTGGGCCTCAGTGTCCCCCAGTGAGAAGGAGAGGGGCTGGGGAAGTGCAGATCCGGATGACCATGACTTGTGAGGGCTGGGGCTGGACACGACAGGGTCTGAAACTGGCTGCAGGACTCTAGCCTGGCGGGGGCAGGGAGGGGGCCCAGGAGGGTGCTCTAGAGGAGAAGTCACAGGCCTGAGGACAACCCAGCCCCAACTCCAGGCAAGGGGCTGTCCTGCCTGGGCCTCAGTTTCCTCCTGTGTGGGGTGACACCACAGGCATAATGGCTTTCGCCACCTCATAGGAAGTCTGTGGGAACCCAAATGACGCACAAACAGCACCTGCCCTAGAAGACACCCATTAAAGAGCTCTCTGTCTGCTACTCTGGGGACCCGCCTCCCGAGGCACTGCAGCTTAGGACAGGGAATCGGGGGTCACCGAAGGGGGGGTCCTAGGTGGAAGGAGGTGGCCCTGAGCCAGCAGGGCACCGTGGGCGGGGCCCTCCGGGCCGAGGCGGCAGTCCGGGAGCGCTAACGAGCGGGGAGCCCCAGGTGCGGGCCCCACCCAGGGCTGGGGGAAGAGGTGGGGCTGGAGGGGGAGGGGAGCGGGCCTTGCTAATGACTGTTGACAGCGCGCGCTGGGGCCGGGCTGGCCGCGCGCGCCGCTGACAGCTGCTCGGGCGGGGGGCGGGAGGCGGGGGGCGGGGGCGAGGGCGAGGCGGCCGCGCTCTCTTCACGGCGCACGCGCGTGCGCCCGGGCGGGGAGGAGCGGGGAGGAGCTGGGAGGCGCGCGCGCGCGCCGGGCCGGGTTCGGAGGGCCTGCTGGAGCGGCTCGCGCGGGCTCCTCGCGGGCAGGCAGGTAATGAGAGTAACCATGGCAACCCACCAGAGGAAGTGTATTCTGCAGGAGACGTTAATCCCCTCTCCCCGGAGCTGGGACAGCCTGACTTTCCATTCTCACACAGTAATTAGATACCAGCTGTCAGTGCAGGGGGGACGGCTCCGCGGCTGCAGCCCGGCTGAGGGGGGGCGTACCAAGGGGGCGGGGGGGACACGCAGGGACGGGGCGTTAAAGACACAGGGACGCTCGGCGGCGGCGGGCCGGGGCGACTCGCCTCCCCCAGTCTCTGGCCTCCAGGCGCGCGCCCGCTCACCTGGAGACCCCGCCCGCGCGGGCCCCGCCCACCCCACGCGCACCTGCTGCGCGCGCGTCCGCCGGCCTCGCGTCCCCCTTCCGGCCCCGCCAACCTGTTCCCGGCGCACCTGCCCTGCCCCGCCCCCCGGGACGCTGCCCACCTGTCCTTTGTGCAGGGCGGTACCATTCGATCTTGCCAGCCCTCCTTCAGGGAGCGCCCGCTATGTGCCAGGCGCCGTGCCAAGCCTGATCTCCCGTAATCCTCACAGACCCTCGGCGGTCAGCGCCTCTGCTGCTCCCCGCCCAAGGCACAGCGGGGTGTGGCCATTTGCTCAGGGTCAGGCAGACTTGAACCCCCTGTCCCAGTGCCCATTTAACAACCAAGCTATAGCGCCTCCCACCGCGTCCACATCCACATCTGCTGTGGCTTCGGGGCCTCCTAACCGCCCTGGGAGGCACAACAGTCACGCTGGTGGCTGGCATTGCCGTGCGCCTACTGTGTGCCAAGCACTCACGGCCTCGTTTCACTTTCGCAACAGCTCCGAGAGATCTGTTGTCCCAGGGTGAGGAAGCGAAGGCACAGAAGAGCCGATGGGATTTGCCCACAGTCACAAGGTGCAGAGTGGCAGAGCTAGGGTTCAAATCCAGGGAGTCAGACCCCAGGATCCCAATTACTGGGCTCCATTAGCCCTACCCCTGGATTCGTGGTGGCTGAAATCCAGTCCACACCTCTTCCTCCTTTTCACTGTTCAGCCCATGCAGGTCCTGTCCTAGCATCATGAGGCACAGCCTCTCCTAGCCATACCTGAGAAATCTAAGAAGTTTCTAGGCCTAAAGCCGCTGCCACAACCCTTGTTTACTTTTTTTTTTCTTTTGAGACAGAATCTCACTCTGTAGCTCAGGATGGAGTGCAGTGGCATGATCCTACCTCCTGGGTTCAAGCGATTCCCCTGCCTCAGCCTCCGACGTAGCTGGGATTACAGACATGCACCACCATACCTGGCTAATTTTTGTATTTTTAGTAGAGACAGGGTTTCACTATGTTGGCTAGGCTGGTCTCGAACTCCTGGCCTCAAGTGATCCGTCCACCTTGTGCTCCCAAAGTGCTGGGATGACAGGCATGAGGCACCGCTCCCAGCCCACAATCCTCATTTCTGTCAGGCCTCCCAGAAGCTCCTGTTGTCAGTGCAGGCAGCTGCTTGGAAGTCATTCTAGGCCACCCCCTCCATTTCCCAGGTAGGGAAACTAAGACCATTCAGGTGAGAGGCTGGCCTGAGCGGGGAGATGGCCTGGGAGAGCCTTTGGGGGGCAAGGGGGTTCGGTCCTCTCAGGCCTGGCTATGTCCCCTGTCCCCCCACCAACAATCAGGCCCAGAGTTGGGGAGGGGCACACCAAGGAGGGGCAGGAAGTGTCCAAGAAGCAGAGCCAGCTCTGTGTCCCTAGTGGCAGCGGGTGTCTGGGGCAGGAGGAGGCTATCTGATCCCTTCCCCACTGCCCTGGCCATGACCTCCTCCCTCCCTCCCTCACTCCCTCCCTCCCTCCTCCCTCATGGCTGGGGTAGCCAGCACCCAGGGCTGCAGCTGAGAACCCAGCGTTCCCCAACCTCGCCAGCATTCCAGTGGGAGGAGGGGTAGGGGGGAGGTTGCGCCCAGAGCTTTAGGGACAGGGGCACCCCTGGGGCTGCCCCACCCTGGGAGGGTCAAGGCCAGGCTGCCTCCAACCTCACCGTTTCCTGCCTCTGCTCTCCCCATCTCTCAGTAGCAGAGCTGCCTAAATTTGGCTCCAGGAGGGAATGGGGGAGGCAGCGGCAGGCGGGTGCCGTCAGAGGCCAGGGCGTCGCTCCCGTCTAGCCTAGCCGGCTGGCATTTTTGCTGTCTGGAGGAGGGCAGGGGGGCCCGGCAGCCCTCTCCCGGAAAGGGAGATGTTCGTACCTTCTGACATACACTGAGTAATGTGCAAACGACATGCAAACTGAGCTTCAAATCAGCATCTCAGCCAGGGAACAGCTTGAGAGCTGCTTTTGGGATGAGAGCAGAAGGACCAGAGCCCAGTGCCCAGGGGCTCTGGTGGGGGTGGAGTGGGGGGTGGCACAGAGTGTCTAGGGCTGGGCGTTGGGAGACTCAGTTTCTTGCCAGCTGTAGGGCATTCCAGTGTCTGGACCCTCTGGGTCTCAGCTCAAGGGCAGGGACACAGCTTTCTCTGCCTGCTCCAGCAGAGTGCTGGGCAAACCCCGTCACATGGTTAAGCACATGAGTTCTGCAGCCATCCTGCCTAGGTTTGAACCCTGGCTCTCCACTGGCCAGCCGAGTGAATCCCTCAACTGAGCACCCAGGCAAGCAGCTTGTGGAACTGGGTGTCCCTTTCAGATAGCCACTTACCTTCCCTGGAAGTTGGGCACAGGGGCATGACCTGAAAGGACCTGGGTTTAGGAATCAGATCTGGATTTCAAGCCTGGCTTAGCCAGTGAGGCTCTCTGAGTCTCACTCCCCCCATTTGGGAAATGGGTTCAGGATCTCAAGGTCAGCTGTGACGTCCACGTGATGACCTTGCACAGGATGGGCACATACAGGCCTCCCCATGGTGCAGCCTCACTGCTGGCTGCATTCACGCGACTCCTAGCTCCGTCCTGTCCCATCGCTCCTCTTTGCTCTTCTGTCCTGGCTTTTCTTTTGTCTCTAGATGTAAATTTCTTGCAGTCTTTTTCCTTTCTGTCTCTCTACTTAACTGGTGATCTTGGACAAGTCAATTGCCTCTCAGAGTCTCAGTCTGCACATCTTCTAAATGGGAGTAAACGAGAGGTGGACAATGAGCCCTGTCTGGGTCCTGGGGCTAATTTTACAAGACCACCCACCCATCATTCTAAAGGGCCAGAAGGGACGGGCTATGCCCTCAAGTCTATCGGACATGGCGTGTTGGGGCTCTGCTTCTCAGTAACTCTGTTTAACCCCAGATAAGTGCTCTCCTGCCCCTCGCCTCGGCTGATATGAGTTGAATCCAGCTTCCTGCCACCCAAAAGCCACTTCCTGCCAAACTTGAGCTGATACCAGAAGAACTTGTTTTCTGTGCACAGAGCAGTCCCTGGTGGGGCAGCCACCAGCTTGCCTCAGGTGTGAACATTTTTTTCCATTTGCTGGTCTGTCTGCTGGGCTGGGCAGGAGATGCTGGGGACTCTGACCCCTTCGCCTTTGCACCTGCCTGTCCTGCCCCAAGGTAGCCTCCAGGCCCGCCAGCCATCCCAGGAAGGGTGCCAAGTGTCCCTATGGGCCCAGACAGATGTGTGTAGGCCGTAACACACAGTCTGACACAGCCACACACACACATAGTCAGTCCGACAGAGTCCCTCTGGCCACTGGGCATTTGGGGAGGACTCAGAGAGACAATGTGTGACTGTCACACACAGTTAAGGTCACAAGACACAGACACAGCCTCACACATGCAACCATATGCAGTTCTTGGACAGACTCACACACAGTTACACGTAGGCCCACAGCTACGCTCAGACTCCCTCAGCATTACACACAGTTTCACACATGCACACAGGAATCTTCTTCCCAGCCCCCCACACTGCCCAGCACTGATTCCAGAGGTATTCACTGATTCAACACATTCTTTTTGAGGGTCTTCTCTGTGCGGGTCCTGGACAACCCATAATCAGAATTATTGGAGCAGGAACAAATAATGAGCTGGCATGTGCTGTTGCCTCCATTTCCTCATCTGTGAGATAAGGATACTAGCCCTGCCCCATGGGACTGTCAGTGTTAGGAATGAATGCATGGAAAGCCTCAGTTGGTGGTTGGCCCATGGAGAGTGCCTTCTAAGTGAGGCTATCATGGTTATTAGCCAAAAGCATCCCGCCGTGCCCAGCTCACACAGAATTTCTGGCACACATTATCTCCCTGAGCCCTTGCCCAAGTCCCCAGCAGCTGGGGTCATCACCCCCATTCCTCAGATGAAGAAACTGAGGCTCAGAAAAGGGGCCCACAGTCTGCAGGTGGTCCCACTGCCCTCATGTCATGCCATAGTGCCGCTCCAGCCTGCCTCGCCACCCCCTCCATGCACACACACAGTTCCCTCCGGCTGGAACGCTCTTCCCACTTGCATTTGGCATGCCCAGCTCCTCTGAGCTGCCTACTTACACTTCTGTGAAATGGGGATACCAGCCCGAGTCAGCCCCTATTCACGTTCCTCAGGGCACTGGACTTTAAGGGCCAAGAGTAAAGACCGTTTTGTCCTGTTCTCTGGCACACAGTAGGTGCTCAACAACTATTTCAAAACTAAAGAAATAAGCAAGTGGCCTCATGGCTACTGAGGACAGAGACTGGAATGGAATGCAGAGCACTCTGAAGCTGGAGCTCACTTCTATGCTCCTGACTTTCTCATGCTCCTAGCAGGCACCAAATATGTCAGTGAGTGAGTGAACGAATGAATGAATGAAACCAAGATCTCAGCGTCCCAGTCAAGTGCTCCCTGGGCTTCATTTCCTGGCAGTGTGGACATAAGCCAAGCTCCAGCCACCTTGGATGGTGGCGGGGATGGTGGCGGGGATGGTGGGGCTGACGGGCCGCCTGAAGCCGGCTGTCAGGAGCTCGTCTGGCCACAGCCGCCAGCAGGGGAGACCAGCTGGCGGTGCAGGGTCCATCGGCCCAGGCCTGGAATCTGAGCTGCCCTCAGAGGCCCAGCTTCTCTTTGGGCCCCCACAAACTGGCCTTTGTTCCCCAGGCCGGCCAAGACCCAGCAGCTTGGGCTTTCTGTCTGCCCGCGGCACCCGCGCTGAGCTGGCGGGGGTAAATGGGCCAGCCTCCCCTCTGTCCATGCCCAGGACGTCGCTTTAGGACTAAATGGAGATGTAATTTTCTATACAAATCCATGACAATTTAGATGGAGTGATTGTAATTGGCTTTTCAATGGGGGTTTTGTCCAGTGCTGGTGGCTAGAACTGGGTGGCCTGTTTGAGGCAGGCTCCATTTAAATGACAATAAAGCAATAATATTGAGGACTTGTACAGTGCCCAGCACTTCTCCCAGCCCAAGTAAAGCCTCATGTTTATGGATCTGGCCCTTCCTTGGGGCCGTCTGGACAGGCGGGTGGCGGGGCATCGAGCCCAGGAGACGGGTGGCCACAGCTTTGGGCTTCCGGACACAGAGCTTCAGAATGGCTGGGGCAGGGTCCCACGTCCACCGGCTTACCTGCTCCCTCATTCCTGACACTCTCATTAACTAGTGCCTCCTGGGGGCCAGCTGCTAGTCCAGGTTTCAGGGGCACCAAGACAATGAGTGCTGTTCCTGTGGGTCAGAGGGAGAAGGCTACAATGGCCAGTGTAGCATGATGTTTGAGAGCATGACCAAGAGATGACCAGCAGCCAAACGGCCTGGGCTCAAATTCTACTCCACTTCTTTAAAAAAAATTTTTTTGAGACAGGATCTCACTGTGGCACCCAGATCATACAGTGGTACAATCATGGCTCACTGTAGCCTCGACCTCTAGGGCTTAAGCAATCCTCCCACCTCAGCCTCCCAAGTAGCTGGACCATAGGCATGTGCCACTAAACCTGGCTCATCTTTTTATTTTTCTGTAGAGACAGAGTTTCGCTGTGTTACCCAGGCTGGTCTTGAACTCCTGGGCTCAAGAGATCCGCCCGCCTCAGCCTCCCGAAGTGTTAGGATTACAGGTGTAAGCCACTGTGCTCAGCCCCTACTCCACTTCTGACTTCCTCCTGAACTTTAGCAAATCACTTAAACCTCTTCATGCCTCAGTTTCCCCAGATATAACATGAAGCTGCAGTAAAAGTTACTGTGAAGATGAAACACACCTTAGCAGTACCTGGGATGTGGAAGGTGCTATATATAAGTCACTGCCATGATTCATTCCAAGCTCTAGCTCTGGTGTCAGGGTGACCTTGGGCACGTGACTTAACCTCTTTAAACCTCCACTGACTTCTCTTTAAAACCGGGCTTTTAGGAGAACCGACCTCATGGGGTTATGAGGATTTTAGAGGATGTAGGAAAGCGCTGAGCACACAGCCATGCTCGATAAACATGAGCTCTCTTGCTGTGGCGCTCTCGCCTTGAGGAGCTCCCCAGCCAGTGATCATGACCATGTCAAATATGGGGAGATGGAAAGAGAATAAAGCTCGCAGGAAGCCGCCATGGAGCTCAGCTGGCTCTGCCATCAGGGGATGCAATGGGAGAGAACCATCCAGAGGGCCCTTGGGAACAGGGCAGGAAGTGGGGCTGCATAAAGGAAGGCTTCATAGAGGAGGTGATATTTGTGTTGGGTCTTGAAGGATGAGTGGCAGTTTTGCTACCAGAAAGAGTGATACCCAGCCTGGCCAACATGGTGAAGCCCTGTGTCTACTAAAAATACAAAAAGTAGCTGGGGCCGAGCACTGTGGCTCATGCTTATAATCCCAGCACTTTGGGAGGCCAAGGCAGGTAGATCACTAAGGTCAGGAGTTTGAGACTGGCCTGACCAACATGGTGAAACCCTATCTCTACTAAAAAATACAAATATTAGCTAGGTGTGGTTGTGGGGGTCTGTATTCTCAGCTACTAGGAAAGCTAAGCAGGAGAACTGCTTGAACCCAAGAGAAGGAGGTTGCAGTGAGCCAAGATTGCACCATTGTACTCTAGCCTGGGTGACAGAGCGAGACTCCATCTCAAAAAAAAAAAAAAAAATTAGCTGGGTGTGGTGGCACACGCCTGTAGTCCTCCTGCTAGTCAGGAGGCCGAGGCACGAGACTCACTTGAACCCAGGAGGCAGAGGTTGCAGTGAGCCAAGTTCTCGCCAATGCACTCCAGCCTGGATGACACAGCGAGACCCTGTCTCAAAAAAAAGAAAAGAAAGGGTGATACTAGGGGCAGGCACTGTGGTTACTAAATCAACAGGCAGACCTGGCTGCCTCCTGAACAAGTGATTTGTGCCTGTGAAAAGGGCGGTGGAGGGAGCCTCTGCTGCAGGTGCAATGTCAGGTCACCTCTGAAGGCCAACAGCCTGTGCAGGCCCTCAGGCGGGCGGCCGGCACTGTGGGCAGCGGTGAGTGGGATGGTAGGAAGCTGTGCTGAACGTGCTGGAGAACGGATGGGGTGGTGGCTGTATTCACGTGAAACAGGCAGCCATAGAGGGATTTTCAGCAGGCGGGTGACACCATCCAGAGGATATTTTTAAATGATCCCTCTGACTGCTTGTGGAAATGGGCTATAGAGAAGAAGGGGTGAGAGAGAGGCAGGGAAGCCATGGGGAAGCTGTTGGATCACTGGGGAGAGAAGTGGTTAGACCCAAGGAATGGCAGGGCCCAGGAGCTGCTGGAAGGATGATGGGAAAGCAGGGGGCGGGCGAGGAAAGGAAGGGGGAAGGGGCACAAAGAGGCACGGGACCTTTGAGACATGGTGAGGGGCTGTGTGCAGCTGGTAGCCAAGCAGGGTTGGTGGAAGGAGATGGGAGAAGAGAGGTGAGGGCCGCCTCCCACCTCCCCTGCTATGGCTCTCCAGCTTTGTCCTGAAGGCAGTGGGGTGCTAACAAGGATTTTTCTCCAGGCAGGAAAAGACCATGCTGTGATTTGTGCTTTTGAAGGATCATTTTGGCTGCAGGGTAGAGGGGTGGGAGGTGGCAGGTGGGCGAGGCTGGAAGGAGAGAGGCAGGGAGGGAGGTGGTCAGTGGGGGCTCAGAGGCCTCAGCAGGCATCCTGGCCAGCTCCCAACTCCAAGAGCAGCAAAACACTTCCTCGGGGGGTCTAAAACCAGTCCCAGGTCATAGAGCTCGTCAATGGCAGAGATGGATCCCACCCCAGGGTACACTCACAATCCAGCACACCATTTCCCTTTGCCATCATCAGCCTTGGTCACTAGTAAAATCCATCACAAATAGCTTTTCATCATGACTTTCGGCCAGAGAACCTGTACTATGATACCAGGAGGGGAGTACTATTATTATTCCCATTTTACAGATCAGGAAACTGAGGCCAAGTAACCTGCCTAAAAGCACACAGCTGGGAATTGAGAGCCAGGTTCAGATCTAGGCAGGGTGACTCCAGACCCACATCACAGGTTCTGAGCAGGAGGCCTCAGGCCAAGTGGGGTCTATGGACGTATTTGGGGGACCTGCAGAGGTTTATTACAATGTCAATTTGTTGCTGATACTTAAAAATTAGGGCTGGGCATGGTGGTGCCTGCCTGTAGTCCCAGGTACCCAGGAGGCTGAGGCAGGAGGATCACTTGAGCCCAGGAGTTTGAGGCTACAGTGAGCTATAATAGTGCCACTCTCCTCCAGCCTGGGTGACAGAGTGTGACCCTGTCTCTAAAGAATAAAAATAAAAATGAAAAAATGGGACGTTTCCTGAAAGAAAACATGAACTTTGGACAGGACCTCTTGATTCGGCAACCCCAGGACCCAGTCCTTGAACTTGGTCCATCTTGGGGCCATTAGACATCTCTAGCTTGGGCCTGTCCTCTGCCTCCAGACAGCCGACTGGACACATCTGAAAGCAAGTGTGTGTCTAGGGCTCCCTGGAGAGCTAGAGAGACACATCCATCCACTCATCCAACAAGCATTTAGACCCCCCTTCCCCTGCCTGCAGCTCCTGCCACCACCAAACATTCTCCACCCGCAGGCTTCTCTCCATCTCCCTGGCTCAGGCCAAACACCCCGAAGGCATCCTTGACTGCTCACTGGTTCTCACAGCCCACATCCCATCCATTGGCAAATTCTGTTGGCTCCACCTTTAACTATATCCAGAATCCATCTGCATTCTACTGCTGTCCCAGGGGCTGGAGGTGCAGGAGGAGGCACGTGCTGTTAGTCTAGTGTGCTGGGTCTCAGTTCCCTTCTCTGTAAGAAGGGCGGGCTAGAGCAGGACATTTGGATTCCCATGATTCTTGTGTCCAGATTTTGGAGCTAGGAAGAGCCTGATTCACAAGACACTTAGGTTATAATTCTAATTCCCTTCTGGCCTGGGCAGGACACAGGTGGGACACAGGAGGAGAGCATGGGTGTTAGAGGCAATGACAGTCTTGACTTTCAACTCCCTGGGTCAGGAGCTCCCTGGGATGGAGGGTGCCTTGTTCACCACTGCATCCCCAGTATCTCCCAGAGCTGACCACAGAGTAGGTGCCCAGGAAACATGTACTGAAAGAATAAGTGATGACTGAGTCCTCCTGGTCCTCCGAGGGACCTTGGGCATGCACTAACTTTCAGAGGTCCTTGATTTTTCCCATCTGAGAAGCAGAACAATCTAATGCCACTGCCTTTCTTCTCTGTAACAACAAACATGTACCATGCACTTACGGCATGCCTCACACTGCCCTCTGTGCTCTCCATATATCAACTCATTTACTGTCCACTCTGGCCCCAGGAGGTTGAGACAACTCTCTTTTATAGGGGAGAAAACTGAAGCCCAGAGAAGAATGTGACATCCCCGCCCAGTGTCACACAGCACAAAGCACCTGAGCTAGAGACCACCCCGGGCAGCCTGGCTCCACAACTCTCATTCTTTTTTGAGACAGGATCCCACTCTGTCACCCAGGCCAGAGTGCAGTGGCTCAATCATGACTCACTGCAGCCCCAACCTTCCAAGCTCAAGCGATCCTCCCACCTCAGCCTCCCAAGTACCTGGGACTACAGGCGCAAGCCACCATGCCTGGCTAATTTTTGTATTTTTTTCTAGAGACGGGTTTTCACCATGTTTCCCAGGCTGGTCTCGAACTCCTGGGCTTAAGCCATCCTCCCACCTCAGACTCCCAAAGTTCAGGGATTACAGGCATGAGTCACTACACCTGGCTTTCTCATTCTTAAACACTGTCCTAGGCTGCCCTTCGAGAAGAAATGAGGTTTGGGAAGCCTGTCCCAGGGAAGCACCCACGTTGCAGGTCGGGACTTCCTGGGCAGGAATGCAAGATCAACAATCCTTCCATGGCTATCAAATTCCATCCGAATACTCATGCCTGGATTTGAGGCCCCTGGAAGCAGCTCCAGCCACATCTTCTCCCGGAGGCCCCAGGACCAACCTGACATTCCAGCCTCCCTGGCTGCTTCTCCTCACATGAGCTCTGGGGCAATCCTGCCTCTGTAGCTGGACAAACACTGTCCCCTCTGCCTGGAATGCCCAGGACTGGGTGATTTCATTCAAATGCTCTTCCTCTCCCCGGGAACCCTTGCCTGACCTTCCCCCAAACCCCAACCCAACACGTTTCTTGCCTTCAATTTCCTATAATACTTTGCCAACAAGGTTAGTAATAGTCAATGTGTATTAAACACTCTTGATGTACCAGTAGATACTACTGTCAACATCATTTTACAGATAAGGAAACTTAGCACTGAGAAGAGAAGCAAGTTGCCCAAAGGTACATGGGATGGAGTTAGGATTAAACCTATATTTGCCTGACAAATTGCAGCTAGACCTCTAAGCCCCTAAACCAGACCACATCTCACTAGCAGGCACACAACAGATGCTCATTCAAGATCCCGCAGTAACTAACTGCCTTTGGCTTCCACACTTAATTGCCTTTTGCACACTTAAGTGTGATCTTAGAGATTCTCCAGACGTCACTCACTTGCTGAATTTGCATGTTTCTGTAGTTATTTCAGAAGTGGTCAGAGACAACCTCAAGGCACAGGGGCTGAATCAAACGGGGAAAAATAAATGGGATAGGAAGTCAGATAGATCATGTGAACTGAGATCTCTGTAAAGCGGGGATTCTAATTCTCATCTCCAGGGGCATTACGAGGGGATGCACAGTGCCAGCCCACACTGAGTGCTCAATATACATTAGCCACGGTCATTACACGAATGGTTCACATTCTAGACATTATTGCCGGGCGTGAAAATTGGTTCCCTTCCTATGGAGCGCGGTCTCCATCATCTCCAAAAGCACGTGCCCTCGGACCCAGCAATTCAACTCCTTGGTAGAAGCTCATGCTTGAAATGGCCATCTATGTTCAAGGATGTTCACTGAAGTCTTACGAGAGCAGAATATCATAAATAATCTGAATGTCCATTAATGGGACTGGGTAAGTAAATTACAGTCCAGCCATAAAGCTGAATACTACACAGCTTTAAAAAAGAATGAGAAAGTTCTTTATGTTCTGACGTACTTATGCACTGACAGCATACAGATTTACTGTTTAGTGGGGAAAACAACCTGAAGAATGTAGGAGCTAAAACTGTAAAACTCTTAGAAGAAAACATAGGGATAAATCTTTGTGCCCCTGGATTAGGCAATGATTTCTTACATACGACACCAAAAGTTTAAGCAACAGAAGAGAAATTAGACAAACTGCACTTCCTTAAAATTAAAAAATTAGTGCTTCAATGGACACCATCAAGAAAGCAAAAAGATGACTTGTAGACTAGGGTAAAATATTTGCAAACCAAGTATCTGATAAGAGACTTGTATCTAGAATACAGAAAAGATTCTTACAACTCAATGGTAAAATGACAAGTAATACAATTTTTTTAATGGGCCAGGATCTGAATAGATATTTCTTCAGTAAAGACATGCAAATGGCCAATACGCACATGAAATGATAGGCAAGATCACCAGCCATCAGGGAAATGCACATCAGAACCACAATGAGATGCCACTTCACACCCACTAGGATGGCTCTGATAAAAAAGACAGTTAATAACAAGTTTTGGCCAGGCATGGTTGCCCATGCCTGTAATCCCAGCACTTTTGGAGGCTGAGGCGGGCAGATCATGATGTCAAGAGATCGAGACCATCCTTGTCAATGTGGTGAAACCCCGTCTCTACTAAAACTACAAAAATTAGCCCGGCATGGTGGTGCACGACTGTAATCCCAGCTACTTGGGAGGTTGAGACAGGAGAATCACTTAAACCAGGGAGGTGGAGGTTGTAGTGAGCCAAGATGGCACCATTACACTCCAGCCTGGGTGACAAAGCAAGACTCTGTCTCAAAAAAATTAAATAAATAAATAAGTTTTGGCGAAAATGTAGAGAAACTGCAACCCTCATGCACTGCTGGTGGGAAGGTAAAATGGTGTTCTGATTTGGAAAACAGTCAGGTAGTTCCTCAAAAGGTTAAACATAGAGTTACCATATGACCCAGCAATCCACTCCTACATGGAAGAGAATCAAAAGCATATGTGTACACAAAAACTTGTACATGACTGTTCATAGCAACATGATTCAAAACAGCCAAAATGTGGATACAACACAGTCCATCAACTGCTGAATAAATAAATAGCGTGGTATGTCCATTCAATGGAATATTATCAGCAATAAAAAGGAATGAAGTACAGTCATGTGTCACTTAATGATGAGATAGGTTCTGAGAAATGCGTCATTAGGTGATTGCATCATTGTGGGAACATCATAGAGTGTATCCACACAACCCTAGATGACACAGCCTATTACTGTACTGAATACGGTAGACTATTGTAACACAATGATATTTGTTTTTTTTTTTTAGGTGGAGTCTTGCTCTGTCGCCCAGGCTGGAGTAGTACAATGGTTCAATCTCAGCTCAGTGCAACCTCCGCCTCCCAGGTTCAAGCAATTCTCCTGCCTCAGGCTCCCAAGTAGCTGGGATGACAGGCACACATCACCAAGCCCAGCTAATTTTTTTATATTTTTGGTAGTGACAGGGTTTCACTATGCTGGCCAGGCTGGTCTCGAACTTCTGACCTCAAGTGATCTGCCTGCCTCGGCCTCCCAAAGTGCTGGGATTACAGGTGTAAGACACTGTGCCCAGCCAATATTTGTATATCTAAACATAGCTAAGCATAAAAAATATACAGTAATATTATATTTTAGGTCAGGCACGGTGGCTCATGCCTATAATCCCAGCACTTTGGGAGGCCGAGGCAGGCCAATCACTTGAGGTCAGGAGTTCAAGACCAGCCTGGTCAACATGGTGAAACCTCATCTCTAATAAAAATACTAAAAAGTTAGCCAGGCACGGTGGTGGGTGCCTATAATCCCAGCTACTCAGGAGACTGAGGAAGGAGAATTACTTGAACACAGAATGCGGAGGTTGTAGTGAGCCAAGATTGTGCCACTGCACTCTAGTGTGGGAGACAGAGCAAGACTCCATCTCAAAAGAAAGAAAATACACTATTATAATAATCCAGGCTGGGCACAGTGCCTCACACCTGTAATCTCAGCACTTTGGGAAGCTGAGGTGGGCAGATCACCTGAGATCAGGAGTTCAAGACCAGCCTGGCCAACATGGTGAAACCCCATCTCTACTAAAAATACAAAAAATTCCTGAGCAAACACTTTTGGGAAAGAAAATAAAGTAAAAAAAAAAAAAAAACTGTAAAAATAAAATACAAAAATTAGCTGGGCATGGTGGTGGGTACCTGTAGTCTCAGCTACTTGGGAGGTTGAGGCAGGAAAACTGCTTAAACCCGGGAGGCAGAGTTTGCAGTGAGCTGAGATCATGCCACTGCACTCCAGCCTGGGTGACAGAGTGAGACTCAGACTCAAAATAATAATAATAATAATAAACATCATCATCATCATCATCATCATCATCATCATCATCTTATGGGACCACAGTCACATATGTGGTCCATTGTTGACCAAAATGTCCTTAAGTGGTGCATGACTATACTGATACATGCTACAACATGGATGAACCCTGAAAATGTAAATAAAAGAACTGCATTACAAAAGACCATGTATTGTATGATTCCACTTAAAGGAAATGTCCAGAAAAGGCCAATCTAAAGAGACAGGAAGCACAGTAGTGGTTGTCCCTACCTAGGGCAGGGGGTCAGGAGGAATGAGGAGTGACTGCTTAGGGGCATGGAGGTTTTGGGGGGCGATGCAAATGCTCTAAAATTGATTGTGATAATGGTTGCACATCACTGAATATATAATACTGAAAGCCATTTAATTGTATTTATTATTTTTTAGAGGTAGGGTCTCACTCTGTTGCCTAGGCTGGAATGCAGTGGTATTATAACTCCCTGCAGCCTTGAACTCCCAGGCTCAAGTGATCCTCCCACGTCAGCCTCCAGAGTAGCTGGGGCTATGGGTACACACCACCATGCCCAGCTAATTTTTAAAATGTTTTGTAGAGACAGGGTCTGGCTATATTGCCCAGGCTAGTCTTGAACTCCTGGGCTCAAGTGATCCTCCCTTGGCCTCCTAAAGTGCTGGATTACAGGTGTGAGCCACTATGCCCAGCCTGAATTGTATTTTAAATCGGTGAATTGTGTGGCATGTGAATTATATCTTAAAAAAAAAAGCTCTCATATTTTAAAAAGCAACCTATGGAACAATGTACAACATATTTTGTGTAAAACTAGAAACAAAACCCAGAAATAGATTTGCATATGTGCATATATATGTATAAAATATCTCTGAAAGGATACTCAAGAAATTACAGTGATTTCGCCTGGGGAGAGGAACAGGGTGACTGGCAGGCAGGGCCAGAAAGAGGACTTTTTTTTTCACCGTACACTGGTATTTGATGAATTATTTTTATTTTTTGGGTTTTTTAAAAAAAATAATCAAATTCTGGCCAGGTGCTGTGGCTCATGCCTGTATTCCCAGCACTTTGGGAGGCCGAGGTGGGTGGATCACCTGAGGTCCAAAGTTTGAGACCAACCTGGCCAACGTGGCGAAGCCTCGTTTCTACTAAAAATACAAAAATTAGCTGGGCGTGGTGGCAAGTGCCTGTAATCCCAGCTACTCAGGAGGCTGAGGGAGGAGAACTGCTTCAACTGGAAGGCGGAGGCTGCAGTGGGCTGAGATTGTGCCACTGCACTCCAGCCTGGGCGACAAGAGCGACACTCCTTCTCAAAATAATAAATAAATAAATAAATAATAAAATAACAAAATTCTGTTACCTTCTAAAATGTTGTGGGCATTTTTTTTTTTTTTTTTTTTGAGACAGTCTCCCTCTGTCACCCAGGCTGGAGTGCAGTGGCACAATCTCAGCTCACTGCAACCTCCACCTCCTGGGTTCAAGTGATTCTCCTGCCTCAGCCTTCTGGGTAGCTGGTCATGGTGGTGTGTGCCAGTAATCCCAGCTACTTGGGAAGCTGAGGCAGGGGAATCGCTTGAATCTGGGAGGTGGAGGCTGTAGTGAGCTGAGATTGTATCACTGCACTCCAACCTGGGCGACAGAGCAAAACTCTCTCTCAAAAAAAAAAAAAAAATTTAAACGAGTGCTTTATTATGGACTGGCCCTCAGGGGGAGGATGAGCTTGGTTGATGGCTCTGAGAGCACTAGAGATCCCCTGAGGAATCCCACTTTACAGTGTGCCAAGCCCGCTCACCTCCACCCTCTGATTCCTCACACAGGCCCTGCCAGGAGGTTTCAGCACCACCCCATTTCCATTAGTAAATCTTGTGGCTCCCCCTTCAAAACAGGCCTAGAATGGCTCATTTCTCACCCTGCCATAGGCACCATTCTGGTCCAGGCCACCACCCTCTCTCCGCATTTCACCTAGATCACCGCAGCAGCCTCCTTCCAGCTTCCACTCTCATCCCCTATGCTGGTCTGTACTCCACACTGATCTGTGCTCACCTCTTACCACTCACTCCCACCCCCAGGGCTCCAGCCTACTCCACTGGCCTTCTCCTGGCTCAACTCACCCGGCACTTCCTGCCGCAGGGCCTTTGCACAGGTCCTTTTCTCTGTCTGGAATCCTCTCCCACCAGATACCTACACAGATGTTCTCTCACCTCCAGTGGGTCTCTGCTCCCATGTCTCCTTGGGAAGAGGAGGCCCCTCCACACCTATCTCAAGCAGCAGCCCCCAGCCCTAGCCCCGTTCTCTGCTTTATTTTTCTATATATTTAACATTTACATTTAGGGTTCATGGTCTATCTCCCCACCCCCAAACATATAGGCTCCATGGAAGATGGGATTCTGTTTCTTTCTCTAGCACCAAGAACAGATCAATGCATGCTGTAGGTGCTTAGAAATATTTGTCAAAATAAAACTGGGTCTTAAGAAACTGTCACAGACCAGAGGAGGTTAAGGAGACATGACAACTAAATGTAATGTGGTGTTATGGTTGGGATCCTGGGACAGAAAAATGGACATTAGGGAAAAACTAGTGAAATTAAAAAAAAAAAAGGTGAGTTTAGTTAACGGCGATGGATCTGGATGGGTTCCTTAGTAATATCCAATGTTACCCACAGGGGAAAGTGGGTGAGGAGTAGACAGGAACTCCCTGGACTACGTTTGCAACTTCGTAACCGTAAATCAAAACTGACCCTACAATAAACCATTTACCGAAATGTTAAGAATGTATTGGATGTAAGTGCAAATGAACAAACAGGCTCAGAGGTGAAGGTGCTTGTGGCCAAATAGAAAGTGGCTCATGGGCAGAGAGACCCAGCAAACATCTTTCCAAGAGAAGGAGGCCCCTGTCACTGGAGAGACATTGCTTTTGCAATGAAGGACAATGTTGTGTTGGGGGAAGGTGGAGCTTTCCTTCCCAAATATCACAGGAGGCTCAGATGCTTCACTGGGAATCCACTGCAGGTCCTGTATCACTCAGAAGCAGGCACCCTCTCCTGGGAAACCCCCAGGAAATCCTCCTTTTCTCCTTGCCTCCCGGGAGGCCCAAAGGGCCTTGCTGAGTCGCAACGCTGTTTGCCAAGAGTCCTTGGCCCTGGAGCTCAGGATCTCAAGCCAGGTCATCCAAATCAGAGTAGGAAACAAGGAGGGGGCTAGGGAGACCAAGGGTGGTCCAGGAAGGGAGGAGAAAGGGACAGCTAACTCATCTTGAGCACCTACTAGGAGCTGGCATGGGGCAAGACATTTTAGAAGTATGTGACCTCATTCCAGCTTCCAGCTCCAGAAGGCTAAGTTTGATTACTCCTGTTTCCCCAGTGAGGAAACTGATGATGGGAAATGGATCCGTTTACAGAGCTCTGGGGTGGCCAAGCTGGGATTCCACCTCCTCGGCCTCCTCTTGAAGCCCCCTCCATGGCCTCCCTGCACCCCGGCCATGCTAGTTTCCCTCAACCGCATCTGCACCATGAGCCCCTCTCGGCACCTGGCCTCTGCCCAGGCTGCTCCCTCTGCCTGAAACACCCTCCTTTCCTGGTGTTACATTAACTTCGACTTGATCTTCAGCCTTCAACTCAAGTGTGACTGCCTTTTAATGGCCTGAATTGTGCCCCCTCCAATTTGTATGTTGAAGTTCCGACCCCTGTTAATGTGACTGCATTTGTGAATAGGACCATTTTTAAAATTTGTAAATTTCTTTGGAGACTGAGTTTTGCTCCACTGCACAGGCTGGAGTGCAGTGGAGTGATCATGGCAGCCTCAAATTTCTGAGCTCGATTCAGACTCCTGCCTCAGTTTCCCAAGTAGCTGGGACTACAGGCGTGTACCACCACCACTAGCTAATTTTCTTTTTTTCATAGAGATGAGGTCTATCTATGTTGCCCAGGATGGTCTCAACCCCCTGGGTTCCAGAAATTCTCCCACCTCGGCCTCCCAAAGTGTTAGGATGTCACAGGAGTGACACTGTGCCTGGCCAAAACAGGAGCTTTCAAGAGGTGACAAAGTTAAATGAGGTCCTTAGTGTGGGCCCCACTCTGATATGACTGGTGTCTTCGTAAGAGGAGAAGATGAGGACACAGACAATCACAGAAAGACCATGAGAAGACACAGAGGAAGGGCGACCGTCTGCAAGCCAAGAAGAGAAGCCCCAGAAGAACCAAACCCTGCTGACACCTCGATTTTGAACTTCCAGTCGCCAGAGCTGTGAGAAAATGTCTGGTTTAAGCCACCAGTCTGTGTTACTCTGTCATGGCAGTCCAGGTAGACTGATTGATTAGGTGGCCTCTGAGAAGCGCCCCCTGACCCCCCAGACCCAGGCTGGAGTCCTGTGAATGCTGCTCCCTTCACGGTGCCTCTCACGGCCACAGTATTCTGCTTATTTCTGTGACCATTTGGTTAATGGCTGCATCCTCCGTAGACTGTGACAATCATGAGGGCACACACGGGGTCTGCCTTGGTCTCTGCACAGTACCGGGTGCATAGCAGGCCCTCCGTAAATATGTGCAGAGTGAGAGGAGAAGGGAAGAACCAGCAAAGCTCTGCAGGCTCAGGCACCCTCCTGCCTCCCTCGGTGCCTCTGTACCCTGACCAAAACAGCACAGCCAAGGCTTCTGGAACATCTGAACTTATTTCCTCTTCTTCAGCAAATATTTCCTTTCGGGGGGTTTCCCTGGAGCCCCTCAGCTCTGTCAGGCTTGGGTTTGTCCAGCAACTTTAAATCAAATCCTTGCTGAAAAATATGAAACTCATTCCTGAAGTCAGCAAAAGAAAAGGTATCTAGGGCCGGGCACAGTGACTCACGCCTGTAATCCTAGCACTTTGGGAGGCCAAGATGGGCAGATCACAAGGTCAGGAGTTCGAGACCATCCTGGCCAACATGGTAAAACCTCGTCTCTACTAAAAAAGATACAAAAATGAGCCAGGCATGGTTGCATATGCCTGTAATCCCAGCTACTCTGGAGACTGAGGCAGGAGAATCGCTTGAACCCGGGAGACAGAAGTTGCAGTGAGCCGAGATCGTGCCACTGCACTCCAGCCTGAGCAACAAAGCAAGGCCCTGTCTCAAAGAGTCTTGCTCTGTCGCCACTCTGCCTCATCCTCTGCTACTTGTCTCTGTCTTTCCTTGAATGCTGTTCTTCCTGATCCCCCATTCCAGCCCTGCCCAAATCCTGCCAGCTATTAAGGGCTACACTCCAAACTTCCTTCTCCAAAAGCTCATCCCTGGGGCCCCGGAGACTTGAAGTGGAGGCTCAGAAAGGGAGAGAGCGGCCCAAAGTCACACAGCCGAGCAGAGGCTGGTGCATTTGTGAATCTCAGCTCTGGCCTGGTCCCATCTCCAGGCATATCAGCGGAGGCATCTGGTGACACAAGGGTCCTCAGCCCCAGGGGAAACTGCCCTACCTCGTCCATTCATTCCACTGGGCAGACCTGAATGGGGAGGGCATAGCAGGAGCTGACCTCAGGCCCGGCAGAGGTCCTGGGCCACCTAGAGCATGTGACCTCCCCAAGGCCACACAGCTGGTGAACAGTGGAGCCAGAGCTGGAAGTGCGGGAGCCACAGATGCTGGCCACACGGCCACCTTGCTCCTTCTGCGCCAGCGATGTGACTATGCAGGAGGCAGCCTGTGTGATACTGATCAGGCTCCTGATGCAAAGCAGAATGGGAAATCCTAGGAATCAGGCAGACCCGATTTTCAGTCCAGGCATGTGATCTCAGCCAAGGAACTCTCCTAAGCTCAAGGGACTTTCCTCAGCTGTTACAGGGTGTTAACTGTGTCTACCTGGTGGGGATATGTGTGGGTTGAAACGATGTTTGTGAAACCCTTAACACAAAGCCTGTCCACTACATAAAGCAGGGTCAACCTGCTGGGCTCATTCCAACAAGTGGGGTCTACCCTCATGCATCCCCACCCTGGCCAGGGAGCAACCTCCCTGCCACCATGCTGCCCTTGCAGTCCCATTGCCCCTGGAGTCCCAATGACTTGAGTCCAAGCCCCAAGCCTCCTTCTCACTTGCATTGTGATGGTGCTGCAAGTGCTCAGTGCAGCTGATTAGAACTTTCTCAACATCTCCCCGCTCCCTATTTACCGCTTATACAGAAGAGAGACTGAGGCAGGAGCCTCTTCAGGTCTTGTACAGCAAAGTCAGAGCAACCCCAGTCAGCCTCCCCAGATCTCCTCGGTTGGGTATGCCCAGTGTTCCAGCAGGGAGAGGATGGCAGAGGGCTCTACCCACTGCCCAGCTCTGTGACCTCATGCCAGCCCTTAATGGTGGGCACGGGGCAAACTCAGACAAGGACCAGTTCCTCCTAGCGCTAAAAACGAATTCTGCACACTAACATTTGCCTACATGTGCATCAAATATCTCTGCAAGGGCAGGCAAGAAACCAGCCATAGGGGAACCTTCTGGGAAAGAAGCTGAATGGCTGGGAAAAGAAAACGTTTATATTTTTAAACTTTTGCATTTGAAATAATGTGAACACAGCCAGGCACGGTGTCTCATACCTGTAATCCCAGCACTTTGGGAGGCTGAGGCAGGTGGATCACTTGAGCTCAGGAGTTTGAGACCAGCCTGGGTAACATAGTGAAACCTTGTCTCTACAAAAAATACAAAACATAGCCAGGCGTGGTGGCACATGCCTGTGGTCCCAGCTACCTGAGAGGATTACTTGAGCCTGGGGAGGTGGAGGCTGCAGCAAGCTGCGATCATGCCACTGAACCCCAGCCTGGGTGACATCATGAAACCCTGTCTCAATGCAATAATGTGAATGCACTGTATATTTAAAGAAAGTTGAAAGTAAAAATAATAAAATCTAGATTCCAAGTGAAGGGATTAAAATCCTCAGCTTCAGCCGGGTGCGGTGGCTCATGCCTGTAATCTCAGCACTTTGGGAGGCCAAGGCAGGCCAAGAGCTCGAGACCAGTCTGACCAACACAGTAAAACCCCGTCTCTACTAAAAATACTAAAAATTAGCTGGGCATGGTGGCTCAAGGCTGTAGTCCCAGCAACTTGGGAGGCTGAGGCAAGAAAATCGTATGAACCCGGGAGGCGGAGGGTGCAGTGAGCCAAGATCACACCATTGCACTCCAGACCAGGTGACAGAGCAAGACTCCATCTCCAAAAAAAAAAAAAAAAAAAATCCCCAGCTTCCCGAGTTTACACGACCGTTCCTAGGGGATTCCCAGTGCCGCTGCCCTGTGTCCTCGCTGCTGACAACTGACGACTGGCCACAGAGGAGCTTGGCTGAGAGAGTGAGCCCCGGAAGGGCCACTTTGCCTTATGGGCCTCAGTTCCTCCTTACCATCTAGAGAGCTGCTAAAATCCACATGGTAATCTAACCCTGATTTGCTGGTCTCTTCTTTCGATCAGATCTGGGGAGGGCATGAAATATTCCATCCTGGGAGCCCCAGGATGTATGTAGGCAGGTGAGCTCACAAAAGTCCAACGGGCCTCAGCACCCTGAATTAGAATATTGAGGGTATCACCCCTGAGGCCCTCTTGTTTTACCGATGGAGTAACCGAGGCACGGATCTGGAAAGGGACTATATGCTGAGATCACACAGCCGGCTGAGTCCACGGCTGCCCCACCACCCCTCACCACTCATCCCCTGACAGCCGTAACCGAGGATTCCAGCTGCACCGGCAGGTGGAGGAACTGGCCTGGCTGTGGCCCCTTCCCCTGACTGGTGGGGCTGGAGGGTTGGTGGTGCTGGGCCTGGCCGGGCCTTGCAGGCTGTGGTATGGAGTCTGGTCTTTGTCTTAAGAGCCCCTGGGGAGCCACTGAAGGGTTTTAGGCTAGGAACTGATGATGTGTGATTTATGTTTCAGAAGATCGCTCTGGCTGCTGGGTGGAGAGAGGGAGCCGGCAGGCCGAAGCAAGAGCCACTCGCTGCAGTCCGGACCAGAGCAGGGGCAGCGGAGGGGCCACTGAGAACCGGTGCAAGGGAGGGTGGGCCTACCGCAGATGGAAAAAGTCTATTCCTCCTTGGGTTGTGCGTCCCTTATCTCCAGAGGCCAGATCACAACACGATAGGGCTGTCGTAGCAGAGGCCTGTAGCATGGCCACAATGCCAAGATTCCAGATCACCTCCTCCAGGAAGCCTTCCCTGGCCCCCAGGCACCCCCACGGGATTACCCTGGGTCATAATCATTGGGTTCTGGATGTCTGTCCTCCCCTATCATGAAGACAGGGCCACTGCTTTCCTCTCTGGACTCCTAGTGCTCAGCACACAGCCTGGCACATAGTAGGACCTCATAGCTCACCTCCCTTCCCCTTCCTTTTCCTTCCATTCTCACCTGGATTCCTTGCATCCAGGTAACGCCAAAGCCCAGCCCAGACACCGGCACACAATAGGTACTCAGTAGGTGTTTCTTGAATTGATTGTCTTCAGGTCAGGAATCTAACACACTGTAAGAACTCATCAAATGTTCAGCCCTTTCTCCTCAAGGGCAGAGTCAATGACAAATTGCCAAGAATTACTGGGAGCTTTCTCTGCTCAGAGCACTCCAGGTACAGCTATTATTACGTTCATTTTGCAGACCAGCAAATGGAGGCCTACATGGGGGAGGGAATTTGCTCAGGCCACACAGCTGTCAAATAGTGGAGCAGGGATAGAAACCCCAGGCCCCAGGCACCAGGACCGGAATACATGGCCTAGTTCTGAAGGCCCAGGAGCTACCACTGTTCCTGGCACGTAGTAGGTACTAAAGTATGTCTGTAATGGGCCCCAGAAGGACATAGTCACCCCCAAGCTGGCGGCCACCCCGCTCCCAGGCGTGGGCATCCCTCTCGCCTGAGTGGGCCAAGCTGTCCCATGGGGCCGCTGCCAGCCCAGGCCTGCCCAGGCCCTGCCGCCCACGAGGCCTCCCTGAGCTGCCAGCAGGCCAGCAGCATGGCCTGCCCTGAGGGACCAAGCCTCCCTCTGCCTCCAGGGTGGCCCCACACAAAGGCGGCGGTGTGCCCAGCCCCCTGGCACGAGGGATGCCTTCTTGTCCTCCTCCTTTCACCCCAGGGCCCTCGCAAAGGTTGTTTTCACAAAGGAGCTGGAGGATGGGGAGGCAGGGTTGGGCAGCCCCAAGACAAGGGAAGGGAGTGCTGGCAAGGCCACGCCCTGGCAGGCCAGACCTCTCACCCAGCCCTCACACTGGCACCCAGTGAACACCAATCATGGCTTGCTGAATAACGACCATTCTGAGTACTGAGTGTGGCCAGGGTGGGGCCTTGCATACTTGGACACCACTAATCCTCCTGACAAGAGATGGGGTTTCACACTTAGGCTGGGGAGGGGAGCATGTCAAGGCAGCTATTCGTGATTTCCCCAGTGTAGTCAAGAGGAAACTGAGGCTCAGCAAGGCTGAGCCACCTGTCTAAGGTCATTCAGAGTGGGGCAAACCTGCCCCCCACCCAGGTCTACCTGATTGCCACAGAGGGCACGCTACCCGCTGCCGCAACTGTCACCTAGCAATTAATAATAAAAAGAGAAACAATGAACAATCATGTACCAAGCATTTAATATGCAGCAGGCACTGTGCCTAAGGCATTACCTATATTATACCTGTATTAAGTGATTTAATCCTCACAACAACCCAATGAGGTAAGAACTATTATTACGTCCATTTCACAGATGAAGAAACTGAGGCCAGCAAGGTGAGGCCAAGCACCTAAGGACAAACAGCAAGGATTTGGTGGAGTGGGTTTCAACCCAGCCCTCCAGAGCCTGCGCACTAAACCACAGTTCTATCTTGGAGGGCTGGATAGAAGAGCGGACAGCACGGACAGACAGACGGAGAGATGGGACTGATGATTGACAGCTCCGCCCCAGCGCACCAGGCCTGAGGCTGGGCACCTGGCAGGCGCTTGGCCAGCAGTGGCCACGAGGACACTGGGCATTCTCACGCGGTGCCTGACGGAGGGGCCTCGTGTCTCCAGCAGGGCCGGAGCTTGGGGGCGGTGGGCAGTGTGCCTGAGCTGCCGGGGAGGCCCAAACTCCCTCCCGAGCCGAGCCACGGCATGACGGATGTGCCCGCCACCGCGGGGAGCCCAGGGTATAGCAGTTGCCTGGAAACAGGCTGCTCCCTCGGCCCACACTCAGACCTTTGTCACCATCTCAAGGACCTTTTTTCCCTCTTCCTCTTTTCTCGCTGGAGCCAGACCGGGCACGCAGGTGAGAAACCACAGCCAGCCCCACCAGCAGCCCCCTGTCACGAGGGTCCACAGGGGCCCTTGGCGCCTGGTGGGGGGGGAAAGTAGGCGGCTGTGGCTGCCGGGAGGATGAGGGGAGCCTGCAGAGGGGAGACAGCGCTCCATGGGCGGCCCAGCTGAGTCTTGGAAAAATCCCGATGCTGGAATGCTTCTCTCACGGGCTTTATTTTCTCTCAGCCTCCCTGACAAAAAACGAGGCTGAGTCCGTTTCCTTAATGGTGCAATACTGAAAGCATCAGCTTCCAGAGCAGAGGGTGTGCCCAAAGGATCTGGGCAGGGCTGGGCCTCTGGGGGACCAGAGCAGGGGACAGGTGTGGTGCCCCCAGCACAGCAGGCACTAATTGGCTCCGGTGCTGGTGGCCCTGAGAGGGGATTAACTGGGCCCTAGGGAGCTGACTGGGGATGGGGCCACGCCCTGACAGGAGTGTGGAACAACCAGTGAGGACTCTGGGGTCACCCAGCATGGGCCCAAATCCCAGCTTTGTCTCTTGGGCGAGTTACTTCTCTCCTCTGTGACTCAGTTTCCTCCTCAATGAATGGGGAGGACCTAGAAGGGTGGTTATGAGAATGAGACAATATGATTGGTGTGAAGTACCTAGCACATTAAGCTGGGCATGGCAGCACGTGCCTGTAGTCCCAGCTGCTTGGGAGGCTGAGGTGGGAGGATCGCTTGAGCCTGGGAGGTCAAGGCTGCAAGGAGGTGTGGTCACGCCACAGAACTCCAGCCTGGGTGACAGAGTGAGACTGTCTCAAAAAAAATAAAGCAAGTGCTCAATGAAAGACACGGGCACGCTTACTCCGGGGCACCATAAGGTGCCTGGCTCCAGGCCGGTCATCAGGACTGTTTCATTCTCACCCCTAAGCACTCAGGGAGGCAGGAAGTCCACAGTCCACTCACCAGCCACAGGCAGAACTGAGGCTCCAGGAGGGATGGCGTCGCCTCCGTGATGCTGGGGAGCATGAGATTGGCTTCCACCACCACCCCCCACCCTGCCCGCCCCATCAGGTTTCCGGTTTCACTCTCTTGGCCACTGTCTCAGCCTCCCTGAGTAGCAGTGCTCTACGCTGACCCTGAACATCAGACCTCAACACCACCTGCCCCAAACCTTCCTGGGCTCCCCAGTGCCCAGATAAAATCCAGGCTGATTTGCTGGATTTTATCTACCAGGGATGGTAGAGGGGCAGGGAGGGTAGAGGCTGGTGTGCTATGGCTCCGCCCGCCCCAGGTTTAAATGACACTTTCCAGCCTCTGCACAGGTTGCCTTCTCTACCTGGGATGCCTCCCCTCTGCTTAGCCCCTTGGTGAACCTCAGCCCTAGGGTGTACTCTGCCAGAAAATCTTCCCAGCCCAGCACTCCCCAGGCCAAGCCAGGGACTCCTCCTCTGCTCCACACCCTCTCTGTAGCCCTGGGAGAGCTCCTCCAGAGTCACCAGCCGCAGGGAGAATGCTCCCAGCCTGGTATCTTATCTCCAGAATCTCTGCCCTCCCTTGACCTCCACAGCTTCCAGGCTGCACCTTTGCCCTAGGCCCAGCTGCCACTCCTTTTCTCAGCACCCACAGCCCTCCGCCCTCCCCATCCTGCTCCTGCGGGGTGGGGAGGCTTTCCCTGATCACCCCAAGCCACAGGCTGACAGCTCTTTCACCATCCTATTGCTGCAGGAGCTGCTGTGTTCCTGAGGAGGGCAGGGAGGGTGGCGGGCAGGGAGGGTAGAGGGCAGGGAGAGTCAGGGAGGAGAGTGGAGGGCAGGGAGGGCAGAGGGGAGGGAGAGTAGGGGGCAGAGTGGAGGGCAGAGAGGGTGGAAGGGAGAGAGGAGGGTGGAGGGCAGGTAAAGTGGAAGGCAGGGAGAGTAGAGGGGAGGGAGACTGGAGGGCAGGGAGAGTAGAGGGGAAGGAGGGTGGAGGGCAGGGAGAGTAGAGGGGAGGGAGAGTAGAGGGCAGGGAGGGTAGAGGGGAGGGAGAGTAGAGGGGAAGGAGGGTGGAGGGCAGGGAAAGTAGAGGGGAGGGAGGGTGGAGGGCAGGGAGAGTAGAGGAGAAGGAGGGTGGAGGGCAGGGAGGGTAGAGGGGAGGGAGGGTGGAGGGCAGGGAGAGTAGAGGGGAAGGAGGGTGGAGGGCAGGGAGGGTAGAGGGGAGGGAGGGTAGAGGGCAGGGAGAGTAGAGGGGAGGGAGAGTAGAGGGGAGGGAGGGTAGAGGGCAGGGAGGGTAGAGGGGAGGGAGGGTGGAGGGCAGGGAGAGTATAGAGGGGAGGGAGGGTGGAGGGCAGAGAGAGTAGAGGGGAGGGAGGGTGGAGGGCAGGGAGGGTAGAGGGGAGGGAGGGTGGAGGGCAGGGAGAGTAGAGGGGAGGGAGGGTAGAGGGCAGGGAGGGTAGAGGGGAGGGAGGGTGGAGGGCAGGGAGAGTATAGAGGGGAGGGAGGGTGGAGGGCAGGGAGGGTGGAGGGCAGGGAGGGTGGAGGGCAGGGAGAGTAGAGGGGAGGGAGAGTAGAGGGCAGGGAGAGTATAGAGGGGAGGGAGGGTGGAGGGCAGGGAGGGTGGAGGGCAGGGAGAGTAGAGGGGAGGGAGAGTAGAGGGCAGGGAGGGTAGAGGGGAGGGAGAGTAGAGGGGAAGGAGGGCGGAGGGCAGGGAGGGTAGAGGGGAGGGAGGGTGGAGGGCAGGGAGAGTAGAGGGGAGGGAGACTGGAGGGCAGGGAGGGTAGAGAGGAGGGAGGGTGGAGGAAAGGAAGGGTAGAGGGACGGAGAGTGGGGAGGGAAAGTGGAGGGTAGGGAGAGTAGAGGAGAGGGAGGGGAGAGAGGGAGGGGAGAGAGGGAGGGGAGAGAGGGGGGAGAGAGGGAGGGGAGAGGGAGGGAGGGTGAAAAGGAGGGAGGGAGGGGAGGGAGGGTGAAAAGGAGGGAGGGAGGGAAGGGGAGGGGAGGGGAGGGGAGGGGAGGGCAGGGAGGGTTGAGGGGAGGGAGGGAGAGAGCCTCACCTTTCTGAATACTTGCTCTGGGTCAGGCCCTATTCTAGGCACATGGCCATGCAGTTTCTGGATGACTTCATTTCATAGAGGACCAAAAGGAGACTGAGCTTGGAAAGGTGAAGCCTCCCTCTTGCCTAAGTGCCTGTCAGCTGCTCAGGAGGACTTACCAGGTCCCCAAGGGCCATCACAGGGTTTGCATATTCCTCATGTTCTCTCACCTGAGCCAGCACAGGCCCAAGGCAATGGCAGCGGTGACCACAGCAATAATCTTAACAAACACTGGCTGATAATGGGCACCCCTTAGACACTGGGCCCCAAAGCCCAAATAATCCTAAACATGAAGAAACTGCTGCCCAGAGAGGCCAAGTGACTTATGTAAGGTCACACAGCTGACAAGCCATACCACTAGGACCTACACCCACGTTGGAGAAGCCACGATGTCCTAGAGCCTGGGACATTGCCTGGTCTCCCAGCCAAAGTGGCAGCAGCCCCCAAGCAGCAGTGGCCCCAATTCTGGTCACTAGGCCCTGGGCTTGTCCCCGGCGGCCACCCGCTAATTAGCCAGGAGGCTCCTGCCTGCTCAGTGGCTGTTTTGGAGCAATTCTCCCAGGAAAGGCCGAGCTTGCAGGAGCAGGAAAGGTAATTGCTAATTTGCACGAGAGGAGACAAAGGGACAAAGGCGCCCTTGGCTGCCAGGGTGCAGCCTGAGCCAGCTTCACATCCACAGCTCCCCCCGCTTGCCATCCGTCACCATGGGCCTGGGACATCTGTCTGTCCCAAAGACACATCCACACTGTCTCTGTCCAGTGTGGGTCACCCAGCCATGCCCCAGAAAGGGCAGGAGAGAGCATTAACATGGCCCTGTCATCCTTCAGAGCACTGCAGGGCAGGTGGACAGCGAGCTAACGATTGAAGAAGAAGATGACTCCCACGAGCGTTCCAGCATCTTCTAGATGCTCTGTGTGTGTTGCTTATGGAAACTCACAGCCGCTCATGGCTTGATGCTGCTCTCAGCCCCATTTACAGGGGAGGAAACTGAGGTGCAGGGATGAAGGGACTGCCCAAGGCCACCTGCTAGGAGGTAAAGGAGCCAGGATTAGAACTCAGCCCATCTCGCTGCTGAGCTTGTACTATTCTCACTATGACTGAAATTGAGACTGTCTAGTTCAGGGCTCCCATTTCGCAGCTGAAGGAACTGAGGGCGGAAGGCTACAGAATGCAGGAAGCTGGGCTTTGGAGTCCCAGCTCTGCCTCTTACGCCCTGTGTGCTTCAGGACACAATCTTCCCTCTTTGTGCCTCAGTTTCTTAATCTGTAGAATGGGCTAGAAATCTCCGGGTTATGTGGGCTGGGGAAAGGATGTCCAGCCCGCAAGGTGCTGCACACTGGTGGGCTCCCTGATTGCTCCTTGGAGGGGTCTGCCAGCCCAGTGCCCCAGGGGGCAGAAGCAGGTGCGGCTAGAGGCTGGGGCCCGGAGCCCTGTGAGATAGGACTCAGGCTGCAGGAACCAAGGAGCAGAGACTGGTGGGCAGGGCTGGGAGGCCGGGCCATGGCCAAGAAGACCGGTCCAGGGAGGAGGGGGCCATGTGCACAAAGCCCGCCTGCCTGTACCTGCCTGGGCTGTGACTAGCGCTCTGGGGCTTGGGATCAGGCAGGCCCGGGTCCAAACCCCGCCAGGCATGCCCCTCTCTGAACCTCAGCTTCCTCCTGAGCAGCATCCCCTCACAGGGCAGTCCTGAGGCTGAGAGGAGCTGACAGAGCTCAGAGGAGCTGACTTGGATGACAAGGCACTGGGCGCCAGGCTGTTGAGGGAACAGTCTGGAGAGCCCGCCCTCCCAGCCCAGCCAGGCCAGACACCGGATGGACACACAGGCCGAGTGGACGGTCACGTGAGGCACCCCTTCCTCTTCTCGCCGAGATCTGCCCCGGGCTCTCCCTGCTGTGGCCGAGCTTCCCCCGGCTCCAGTCCTTTCAACGTCCTTACAGCAGACCTCCTGCATCAAGCCGTGCCTTACAAAACCTGCTCAGGGACCACAAACCTGAAAGGTGCTATTATTGCGCGGCACACATGTGCAGGAGGTGCACGCATGGGGCTCCTTTTGGTGGGGGTGTAAGGGTGCTGGATGATCTCCCCTGCCCTCCACCCCCTGGGCTCTCTGAGCCAGGACAGCCTGGTCTTAGCCCTCCACTGTCACCCTGGCCAAGCCACACGTCCTCTCCGGGCCTCAACTCAACACCTCTGTAAACTGAGGCTATGACTTCTTGTTCCATCTTCCTCATGGGGTTCTTAGAAGACTCAAAGTAATAGGACAAATTTCCAACAGCTTTGAAAATAATTCGGAGTCATACAGAATGTTAGGTTCTGGCTTTAAACCAGAGCACGGTGGCTCACGCCTGTAATCCCAGCACTTTGGGAGGCTGAGGCATTGGAGACCAGCCTGGGTAACATGGCAAGACCCTATCTCTACAAAAAAAAAAAAAAAATTAGCCGGGTATAGTGGCATGTACCTGTAGTGCTAGCCACTCGGGAGGCTGAGGTGGGACACTTGAGCCCAGGAGGTCAAGGCTGCAGTGAGCTGTGATTGCACCACTGCACTCCAGCCTGGGCAACAGAGTAGGCCCTGTCTCAAAAAAATAAATAAACAAAAATAAACATTTACTGAGAAGCTCCTACAAGCCAGGCCCCAGGCTGGGCACTCACACACATGCTTCCTGGTGTGGTCTCTGTAAGTCCCATCGCAACCCGGCTCTATGGGCCTCTTGTCCCTGTTTTGCAGCTGAGGACGCTGAAGCTCAGGGAATGAGTTGTCTCAGATCACGTGGCTGGAAAGTGGCACACCCAGGATTTGCATCCAGGGACATCCAAGAATCCACCACTCAGGGTAAGGAGCTGGAGGATGGTAGCCTCTTTTCTGAGTCCCCATGGGTCTTCAAACCCACTCTGCACCTTTAAGATATGGGCAGCAAGGCACCTGCCCCAGCCCCACCTAGGAGGCTGGCATCACTGACTCTTGTGGGGTGGGCTACGAGGGCTCAGAAATCATTTGGTTCTGAGACCCAAGGTCCTGCAGAGTAAAACGTGGTCCTTTGATTCCCAAATACAGGGCTGGAGGAGCTGGGGACAGTGGCCTTCTTGCAGCTCCTCAGACCAACCAGACACTCCTGCCTCGGGGCCTTTACACGTGCTGTTCCCTCTACTTAGAATGCTTTTCCACCCAATTCCTACATCACTCACTCTGGCACCTCCTCCAGGGCTTTGCTTAAAATGTCACATTTCACAGATGAAGGCCCTCCCCAACACCCTGTTTAAAATTCTACCACCTCCTGCCCCAACCCCTCCAGTTCCCCTGGCTCTGCTCCGCTGTTCCCTACGCATTTACCAGCATCTGACACAGTGGGCTCGTTCCTTGCTTATTGGGTGCTGTCAGCCTGCACTAGAACATCAGCTCTCCAAGGGCAGGGATTTTTGTTTACGCCTCCAGAGTAGAGTGTTCAGCACATATATCTGAATGAAGGAATCAAATTGAGGCCCAGAGAGGGAAACTGGGGCACCCCAGGCTGCATAGGAAGCTCAGGGCAGCATTTGTGTCCTGGACTTCTGCCCCCAGCCCTGGGCATCTGTCCCCTCTCTTTACTGGCATGGGATCAGCTTGGATTTGCTAGAATGGGGGTGCAGGAGGATCCCTGCCTCCTTCCCCTCCCAAGAGATATGGGAGCCAGCAATGGGTGGGAGAATAGCCCCTGCCCTGGGGGTGGCATAGGGGAAACTGCAATGTGGGTGTGTAGAATGTGTCCGTCCAAGAGACCCTGGCTTCCCACCAGCCCCACTCCCCATCCCAGACCACAGAGGCAAGGCTTAGAACACAGCCTTCTTTTCTTACTTCCTCCTGACTTAGGGAACGGGATCTGGCCCAGACACACTAGCTGCCAAGGCAAGGTGGCAATTCCTGGTGGCCTCCATGGAGGACGGTTCTCCCCTTTCACAGACAGGTGCTGAGGGCAGAGGAGCCAGGGCACCATTTGCCCAAACTTGCTTGGGCAAAGCCAGATCTCGAACTCTCCTCTGGCAAGTCAGACTCATATACTTTCCCTGAGCTGAGCACCCAACAGAGGGAGGAAACTGCCTGCTGGAAGTAGCAGGTGGCTGTGGCTGGGAGCAGTTGCTGGTCAGCCGCCTGCCTGAGCGCACATCTGGGTGCTGCCCTTTGCTCACAGGGGTCCTTGGACAAGTTGCATAAGATCTCAGTGCCTCTCAGCATTGCTGCAGGGGCCCAGTGTGCAAACACACAGGCAGCACTTAGAACAGACTGGCACCCAGTGAGTGCTCAATAAACATGAGCTGGCACACTACCATCATCACCATCATTGCCATCAACATCACCATCACCACCACCACCATCACCACCACCATCATCTTAATCACTATCACCACAACCATCATTGCCACGACCATCATCATCACTACCATCATCACCAAAACCATCAATCATCTTCATCACCATCATCACCACCATCATCTTAAACACCATCACCATCACCATCATCACCACCACCAATCTTCATCACCATCACCACCACCACCACCATCACCACCAGCAATCATCTTCATCACCATCACCACCACCATCATCATCACCACCACCATCACCACCACCATCATCATCACCACCATCATCACCAGCACCATCATCACCACCATCATTACCACCACCATCACCACCATCATCATCACCACCATCATCATCTTAATCACCATCACCACCACAACCACCATCATCAATCACCTTCATCACAATCATCACCACCATCATCTTAATCACCATCACCACCATCATCATCACCACAATTATCACCACCATCATCATCTTAATCACCATCACCACCACCATCATCACCACCATCAATCATCTTCATCACCATCATCACCACCATCATCTTAATCACCATCACCACCACCATCATCACCACCACCATCATCATCACCACCACCATCACCACCACCATCAATCATCTTCATCACCATCACCACCACCATCACCACCGATCATCTTAATCACCATCACCACCACCATCATCACCACCATCATCACCACCACCAATCATCTTCATCACCATCACCACCACCATCATCATCACCATCATCACCACCACCATCATCATCTTAATCACTATCACCACCACCATCATCACCACCACCAATCATCTTCATCACCATCATCACCACCATCTTAATCACCATCACTGTCACCATCATCACCACCACCAATCATCTTCATCACCATCACCACCACCATCACCACCACATCATCATCACCATCATCACCACCATCATCTTAATCACTATCACCACCACCATCATCAATCATCTTCATCACCACCATTATCATCTTAATCACCATCACCACCACCATCATCATTACCATCATCACCACCATCAATCATCTTCCGCACCATTATCACCACCATCATCACCACCATCATCATCTTAATCACCATCACCACCACCCACCACCACCATCATCACCACCACCCACCACCACCACCATCATCTTAATCACCATCACTACCACCATCACCACCACCATCATCATCACCACCACTACCACCATCATCATCAATATCACCATCATCACCACCATCATCATCACCAACATGATCATCTTAATCACCATCAATCACCACCACCACCATCATCATTACCACCGTCATCTCCATCACCATCATCATCACCATTATCATCACCTTCATCACCAGCATCACCATCATCGTCACCACCACCACCATCACCACCACCATCATCACCATCATCATCATCACCATCATCTTCATCACCACCAACACCACCATCATCTTAATCACCATCACCACCACCACCATCATCATCACCATCATCATCACCACCTCATCACCATCATTACCATTAATACCACCATTGTTACCATTACCACCACCACCACCATCATCACCACCATAGTCACTACCATCATCATCACCATCTCCACAATTAATACCACTATTGTTACCATTACCATCACCACTATAATCATCATCATGACCACCATTCACCATCCTCATCACCATCCATCCCCACCATCCCCAACACCATCACCGCCATCAGCACCACCACCAGCACCATGTCATGTAGCATCTGTTCCCCACAATATGTCCTGAACTCTGCCAGGGCAGGAACCACATCTGTGGGTCTCAACAGTGCACCCCAGGAGGCCCTCTCCAGGTTGCTAAATGGATAAATAAGTGAATGGATGTTGAAGAGTTCTTCGTGTAGGACAAAGCATCTGATGATGAGGAGGAGGAGACTCAGATTCACCCCTCGAGCCCCTCCCCCTCAGTCCTGTAGATTCTGCTCCCATTTGGGTTTGCTAGAATGGCGGGTGCAGGAGCCTGGGGCTCCTTCCCCTCCTGAGAGATATGGGAGCCAGCAATGGCTAGAGCCTACAGCCTCCATGGAGACCAGACTCCAGTCTCTGCCCTACACACACTGGACCAGACTCACTCCCTAAATACCTCCCTCCCCATGTTACCCCTGCTCTACAACACTCAATGGCTCCCAATGCCTGAGATCTGGCTTTCTGGGACCCCATTAGGGGGCCATCCAGCCATATCTCTCCAGCCCTGCACCTCCCTTCAAACCAGCTTATTTCCTTCCTTCCCACTGCCTGTGCCCCTGCCCCACCTGGGCTTCCCAGCATGGGCAAGAGGAAATGGAAAACTCCCTATGGGGCCTGAGGCCAGTGATAACCCAGCCTGCTGACCCTGCCAGGCTCCTGAGTCTCTCCACCCTGGCACTGGAGGAGCCTGCTTGTTGGGTAGGTCAGACCCCCACCTTGATGGGACTGCAGGCTGCTTGTGTGGGGGACTCTGGCTATCTTGCCAGCCCTCATGTTGGCCCCACGACAGCTCTGTGACTCCATTTTGCAAAGGAGAAAACTGAGGCATTCATTTAAGAAATAGCCACTGAGTTCTGGGAACTCAGCAGTGAACAAGACAGCAAATATTCCTGTCCTTATGGAGCCCAAGAGAAACACGGCATTGGTCAGATGTTCATAAGGGTTCCAGAGTTAATATAAGGGGCTTGAGAGTGATGGGAACCAATGACATTTTGAAAAGACAATCAGGGAGGGCCTCCCTGAGGGGGTGACATTTCAGCAGAGCCCAGTGAAGTCCAGGGGAACTGCCAGGCCAGTGTGAGGGATCACAGCTGGGCCTTACAGGTCATGGTGACTTTTGTTCAGAGAGTGATGAGAAGCCATAGGAAAGTTTTGAGCAGAGAAGGAACATGGTCAGGTTTACGTTTTTAACATAGCACTTTGGCCACAGTGTGAAGAGGGGAGGAAGTAAGAGGAAGGACAATGAGTGCTATGGCTGGGGAGGAGGTGACAAGAGCTGGGAGCTGGGGTGGGAGGTGGCGATGGAAAGGTACCTAGCATAGCTCCTAGCAGAGAGTAGGTGCTCTGGAAATCTTGGTGGAATGAATGACAGGAGCTGGTACATAGCAGGCACCGATCAAAATGTGCCAAACGAATCAATGAATGAATAGATTGTCTGCAGCCCTGTATCATTTGCTGGTAGTTTCTTGTGTTAGTCCGAGTTCCTTAAAATAATTACAGCTGCTGCGGATGGCAGAGCCTTGCCCGGAGCCTGGCCCTGGGCTGTCTCTTACCTGCATCCAACAACCCAAACAGCAGGTTCTATTGCCAGGCCCATTGTACAGAGGAAGAAACGAGGCCCAGAGAGGTTAACTCATTTCCCTGAGGTCACTGCGTTACTGAGTAGCACCACCCAGGATTCGAACCCAGGGCTGAGTTCTTCTCAGCTACGTGTTAATACCCCCTGAACCCGGATCTTATCAATGGCACTGTCATTCCCAACTCAACTATAAATCCTCCTGAGGGGAGGGCTCCCTGGGTTCCCTGATGAACAACCCCAGTCCTCCATAACAGCTTAGGTACTGCGCTGGCTCTCCACCGCAGCTTAGAGAATGACACCGCCTTCCCGATAAGGAACCCAAGGCTTGGAGCTTGGGAACTTTTCCAAGAATGATACCGCAAAGGGGCAGCAGAGGAAGGCCTTGAGCCCTGATCTTCTGGAGCCTGGCCAAGGGCTCTTCCCATAGTCCCTGTGTACCCAGCACAGGGGCAGGGATTGAGTTCCCAAATCACAAGCCCTGCCCACAGCAGCAGCTAGTTCCCGGGGCCCAGCAGGTATCCAGAAAACCCGCCCATGCCAGAGGCCAGTCTCAAGGTCTGGGGCCACTGGGTTGACTCTGAGCCAACTTCTCGCCTCTACCTCTCTTTTTCCTGAATAGGCAAAAACCACAAAAACTGGCCTTTAGGACCTGCATGGGGAGCTGGGCATTTAAACCTACAGGCAGGGCATGCTTAGCTATATATGCATGATAATAATTATAATAATAATGGTAACAACAGCAGCCGAAGTGCTGACGGCCAACACTCACCAAGCACATGACCTTTAAGAAGCCCTCAGTGCTCACTACAGCCTCCAGCGAGGCAGGTCCCCTTAGGACTCCCACTTGTTGGATGTAGAAACTGAAGCACAGAGAACTTCAGCAAGTTGTCCAAGTCACACAGCGAGTAAGCAGTGGATTCAGGATTCAAACCGAGGCAACCCCGTTCCAGGGCCACATGTATTGGGCACAGAAGGGACTAGACCCCCTCCATGCAGGGGAACCAGGGGGCAGGGGATGGGGTGGACTGGCCACTTCTCAGGCCCTGGGAACTGCCGGGGTTTCTGTTGTTTGTTTTGAGTCGGACTCTCACTCTGTCGCCCAGGCTGGAGTGCAGTTGCATGATCCTGGCTCACTGCAGCCTCTGCCTCCTGGGTTCAAAATGATTCTCCTGCTTCAGCCTCTCAAGTAGCTAGGATTACAGGCATGCACCATCATGCCTGGCTAATTTTTGTATTTTTAGTAGAGACGGTTTGTTTCACCATGTTTCACCATGTTGGCCAGGCTGGTCTCGAACTCTTGACCTCAATTGATCCATCCATCTCGGCCTCCCAAAGGCTGAGACTGCAGGCATGAGCCACTACGTCCAGCCAACTGCCAGTTTTGGTTTGGGTTTTAAATCATGTGCGTGCACTGCCTGTGGCGCACCCTCGTCCACCTTGCCCCCTCCTGGGAGGCCTCTTCCCCGCTCTCTCCATGGCATGGCTTACTTCCTCACAAGAGGCTTCCCTGCTTCCTGTCCTGCCACCCAGGCACTCTCTCCCTGTCCTAATTCCCCAGGAGGCTGCCCAAGATCACGCACTGGCCACCTGTCTGCTCCTGGAGTGGCTGGTCATGCTCTTGACCTGGCCTGGGTGAGGGGCTGCACCTCCCCATTTAGCCCCCACCCGCTGTGGGCAGAGGCCTGGTCTCACAGGAGCTGGTAGGCGCCTCTCCCAGCCTTGATTGATGTGGAGTGGCCAGTGGCTGGCTGTGGGGCTCCATACCACTCTGTACCCTACCTGAACTGCAGAATCCCTGGTGGATTCCTGAGGGTGAACCCTACCAATAGTCCCTGCTTGCGCCTAAGCGGCATATCCCAGGGTTGGCACCTTCTGCCAGGCAGACTTACACCCGACTCCCCAACCTGGGACCAACCACCGTCCAAGCCCATGTAACACCACAGGGGATCCCAGGAGCTAAGCCTTGCTGTCAGAAGGATGGCGATTCAGGGAGCCTTCCTGTGAGGACACACCCCTTCCCTGTGCGAGCTCGAGTCTGTGCTCTGCCTCTTCCCAGCTGTGTGCTCTTGGGATCTTACTTAACCTATCTGAGCCTCCAAGTCTCCATTGGCGAGATGAGGATCATAGCGGTCGCCAGGTTAGGACGGTCACATGGGGTTGTGTGCATAAAGTGTTGAGCACAGAGCCTGGCACTTCATAAGGGCTAGACGATACTGGCCGTGTCACAACTGCCATTCTCACTCCGTAGCAAACACCGACTAAGTACTTCATGCATTCCAGATTCTCCCCACAGCAACTCTAAGAAGTAGCTGACATCTCTCTCCCATTTTACAGATGTGAGAATGGAAGAAGTTAAGACGGATCCAGGCCGGTTGGTGAGTCAGGATTTGAACCCAGGGCTCTCGGACCCGTTCAGTCCCATAATACGCAGTCTGGATTCCGTGGGGCCCACTGCCCCTCGCTCCTCCTCCCCAGGGACAAGCCTCTGATTGGAGCAGTAGCCTCTGCTTCCCACCTCCTTTGGCTGGGTGCTGTCCCTCTGCCCTCTGGATTCCATCAAGGCCTCCTGTCCTCCAGATCTGGGGGCCAGGGTCCTGTCTATCCTGGAGGCAAACCCAGCTGACAACCGCCCTCTTGGCAGCCCCCCAGCCCAGTTTCCCTGAACATGCTCTGGCTTCACTTCTACCTCTGCCCACTGCCCCTTTTGCAGCTCTCTGCTCCAGCGTCCCCTTCCCCCACCCAGCACTCCACATCCATAGGTCTAACTGCCACTGGCCACGCCAGAGGCCTAAGCAGAGAGCAGCTTGTTTCTGTGCTGAGCACTTGACATGGAGTCACCTCCCCCAGGCAACCCTGAGAGATAGGTCATACTATCACATCTTTTTTTTTTAGACAGGGTCTCACTGTCACCAAGGCCGATGGAGTGCAGTGGCACAACCATGGCTCACTGCAGCCTTAACCTGCCAGGCTCAAGCATAGCTAGGACCGCACGTGTGTGCCACCGTTCCCAGCTCATTCATTTGGTTATTACAGAGACAGGGTCTTGCTATATTGCCAGAGCTGTCCTAGCACTCCTGAGCTCAAGCAATCCTCACACCTCAGCCCCCCAAAATGCTGGTATTACAGGCGTGAAACCCCGTGCCTGGCCCGGATCCATTTTACAGACGGAGAAAACTGTGGCTCAGAGAGGGGCAGCAACTTGCTGCAAGGTCATTCAGCAAGTAAGTCCCAGCGTTCTACTGAAAGCCCGGCCAGTCTGAGCTCCAGAGCCCCACACGGTGGCACCGCTTCACCTGACTTCGCCACAGCTTTTGGGTTATTGATTCCATCACATTCACAATAACGATTGTAGCTCCTTTTCATTGAGGGCTTGACTCTGTCCACACCTTAGTATAGATATTTCTACACAATAGCATACAAGGAGGATATAACTGATTCCATAGCTATTATCATCCCATTTTACAGATGAGGAAACTGAGGCTGAGAGAGGGAAAGTAACTTACCCTAGACTGCACAGCAGTAAGCGGTGGAGACTGGACACGGCCCCTGGCTCCAGACCCCCACTACTCTGCTGACCTGCAAGGCACTCAAATCGACATAAAGCCCATCCCCACAGCCTGCTCCTGTCCCAACCTCAAGAGCTCCAGAGAGCATCCGTCCTCCATGGAGCCTCCCAGCCTGAGCCCTCCGAGCTTTCTCACTTCTCTCCCCTCAGCCCAGGCTTTCCTGTCACCTCACAGAGAGCTTCAGAACCACTCCTGGGAGCTTCACGGCTGCTGGCTTCGGGGTCTTTGCTCTGAGAGACTCCAAGACGGAGCAGCAGCCCCCACTCTGTGGCCCACCTGGGAGGCTTGGTTTTATGCCATCTTCCCAGCTACTCCCAGGGGTACAAGTTTTATCACCCACTTACACAGAAGGGGTCAGGGATCAGAAGAGGAAAGCCATTTGTCCAGAACCACATAGCTGGTGCCAGAGTCGGGATCCAAGTGCAGGACTGTCCTTGGCCATATTGCCTTCTGGGTGTCCCTACGGTGGTTCTGCCCAGCCAAGAGCCCCTGCTGCCCGGGCAACCCCCTCTCCACATCCCTATGCCACAACAATCCCACTCGTTAAACATTTCACATGGATTCTTGCCTTTCATCTTTCCCAGCAACCTGGCAGGGGAGGGGCAATTATCAGACCCATTTTACAGATGAAGAAACTGAGGCACCAAGTGGTTGCTTACTGGGGGCCCAGCAGAGCCTGTGCCTTTGTTTGCTAACCTGTAGAATGGGGTCATACAGGCTTTCAGGGTGCTTGAGGACTGTGCAAGTCTGTGGAAACCAGACTTGTGTTTCCAAGTCTCTTGGAAACACCCCTGCAGGCTGTCCTCAGACAAGGCCAGAGGCCCAAGTGTGTTTTTCCCGACTTGCCAGCCTGCAGTCAGGGCCTGGCCTGCCGAAGGAAGGGCCCCATGTCTCCTTGAACATTTCCTCAGTCCAGGGATGCCGAGAAAACGATGAGTCATCCACCCAAGCGTAGGCCTCCCAGGAGCCTGTGTCGGGTCCCAGCCAGAGGGGAGGGTTCCAAGCTGGAGAGGAGGCCCGGGGAACACGATGACTCCCACACAGGCCCCACCGAGGCCTGAGCCATGGGGTCCCCTCCATGGCCTCCCACAGCCACAGGCTGCCAGCCTGGAGGACACTTTTGGATGCTGCCCCCCAGATCCTGCCCCTGTGCCTTGCACCTTCTCCCCAGATCTGCACGTCTGCCTGCGCTTCCCGGTTTCCTCAACCACTCTTCCCACCCAGGAAACCTGGGGTGGATTATGACCCTCTGGCCTTCCTTGCCCCACTCCCCCCATCACCTGCCCCAGCCACTCAACCTCTGGTCCTTCGAGGAAACCCACCAGGCCTTTCTCCCTGACCTGGCTATGTCTCCGCCTCCTGGTCCTCCTCCTCCATCACCCTCTTGCCTCCTGCCACAGCATCCCAGCGCTCCTTCTAAAACCCCAATGTGACCTTAGCTCCCTCCCTGTAAGCAAGCACCCTCCTACTAGCTACCTGCTGTGCCTGACCCAACGGGCTCCTCAGATCCCTCTCCTCCATCTGGCCCCAACCAATCTTGCCAGCTCACCCCCTCAAGACCCCACCATGGTTCTCAAACTGACTTGGCCATTTACTCATCCCCACTCCACCTAGAATGTTCTTCCAAACATGCTTCTCTGGAAAAATCGGGCCTGGGATTTGCCGTATACAGCCCGTGCTGACCCAGCCAAAACCAGTCCCACCCACCAGAATAAGCCCCTCCATGCTCTGGTCTTGCTGAAAAGTCCTTTTTGGCCTTCAAGGTTCAGCTGAAATGTCACTTCCCCCAAGGACTTCCCAGGCCCTGAACCTCGGGAGGGTGGGTCTGCACCTTGGGGCTCCTCAGAGCCTCTGTGCAGAACTGGGCAGTTCTCAGAACCTGGCTCTGAGGCATCTGATGGCCCCTCCTACCCTGTGGGGATCCCCTTAAGGGCAGGGGCTGCTCTGGGTCCTGGGGATATAGCAGCAAAAAAAAAAAAAAAAAAAAAAACAGATGCAGGCCGGGCGCCATGGCTCACGCCTGTAATCCCAGCACTTCAGAGGTCCGAGGCGGGCAGATCACAATGTCAGGTGATCAAGACCATCCTAGCAAATGCAGTGAAACCCTGTCTGTACGAAAAACACAAAAAATTAGCTGGGTGTGGTGGCAGACGCCTGTAGTCCCAGCTACTTGGGAGACTGAGGCAGGAGAATCGCTTGAACCCGGGAGGCGGAGGTTGCAGTGAGCTGAGATTGCACCACTGCACTCCAGCCTGGGTGACAAGAGTGAGACTCTGTCTCAAAAACAAAAACATAAACAGATGCAGTCTGCCCTGCTGGTGCTCATGGCCTTGTGGGTAGACAGACCCTAAGCATAGAAACTAATGAAATACATAGAATGTCAGGGAGTGTTAAGGGCCACAGAGGAAAAATCAAGTAGAAAAGAGAATGGGGGAGGGTCCAAGGGACCTACGGTGGTCCTCACTGGGTGATCAGGGAGGCCCTCTCTGAGCAGGTGACATTTGATTTGAGCAAAGATCTGAAGCAGGAGAAGAGCTGACCATACAGAAATCTGAAGAAAGAATATTCCAAGCTGGGGCAAGGCCAGTGCAAGGGCCCTGGGGCAAGACTATATTAGGCATGTTTGGAGAACAGCGAAGAGGCCAGTGTGGCTAAGGCCAAATGAACGAGGCAGGAGGGAAGTGGGGGTGGTGGCAGCCGGGGCCAGCTCACACAGGGCTCTGCAGGCCACTGGGAAGGCACGGACTCTTGCTTTGAGTGAGACAGGAGTCTTGGAGGGTTCTGAACCGAGGAGGGAGAGAACCTGACGGGCTTTCCAAGGTTTCCTCTGGCTATTTGTGGGAAGGAGGAGTTATGGGGCAGGGGGCAGGGGACAAGGTAGACCCAGCGGGCCCCTTGGGTAGGCTGCTGTCTCTCCAGGCTTGGGCCAGGCTGGAGGCAGTGGAGGCTATGAGACATGGTAGAATTTGAGACATGCTTTGAAGGTAGAACCAACAGGATTTGCAAATGGGTCGGATGGGGAGGGAGAGGAGGGCAGAGAAAGAGGTCAGGAGTGACTCTCAGGTGTGGCCAAGGAAGGAGCAGGCTGCAGTGTGCTGTCTATAGGAAGGGCCGTGAGGGAGGGAATGAATGAATGACCTGAGCTTGGGCACCAGAGGCTCACATCCAGCTCTAGAGCTCAGTGGGACCTTGAGTGAGTTCCCTCCACTTGCCTCAGTTTCCCCATCTGCAGTGGAGGAGCTCCATGTCCAGGGTGGCCAAGAGGACTAGTATTCTGGGATCTACAACTGTGCGGGGGAGAGGGTGGGCCCAGCCTCCTGCCTGCTCTGCCGTCTCCCCACTCCCCTGCACTCCCCTCTGCTGGCCCACCAGCCTCCCCAGGCCAGGCCTGCAGCTGCAGTTGAAACCGGAGGGGAAGGCCATGGACGAGAGGCAGGGGTGGCAACTGTCTCCCACCAGGCTGGGTCTGGCCTGGTGGGAGGGTGGCCTCGAGATCTAGAAAGTCTAAGTGGGGTGCCCTCAAGGGAGTGGGTAGAGAGCTAGGGCACCCCTGCCACCTTCGCCCCCCGGGGGTCTTCCTGTCGTGGACCCCAGACTTCAGGCCCCAGGGTGGAGGGTCAGACAGAGCCCTGGAGCTCCAGCCCAGCCGTGTGCTCACTGGGCGCCTTGGGGAGGTTCGCTGGCCTCTCTGGTACCAAGTTCTCATCTACTTCACAGAACCCAGGGGAGGGTAAATAGAATAGTGTATGTGGCACACAGCAGCAGGGGCTTGAAAAACTGGGAGATGGGCTCAGACCCCTGCCTGAGGGAAGCAGTCATTATGCCAGCCATTACCTGCTTAAAACTCCAGAGCCCCAGGAACTCACGTTCCCAGCCAGGGGGCCAGGTGGGGGTCGGGTCCACAAGGGAGAAGGGGCGGGGCCAGGCAGGGTCTGGTCATGGAGAAGGGGCGGGACCAGGCTTGTCCCTCTCCTCAGCAGGTGCCTGACAGGCCTTGGTAAAGCCCTCTAGCGCCCTTCCTTGACCTCTGGGATCTGGCACCTGGGAGGAATTCAGAGGCAGGGAGATCACTGGATCCTTCTGTGTGTAAAAGATAATGCGGTTCACTGCAGGGCGGGAACCAATCAGGGCAGCAAGAGACCCTGAGCTTGCAAGTTCCCAGCTCTGAGGCTCATGTCACACTTCCATCCCTCACCAAGACTTCTGGTGCCAGGTGCAGTGCCTACCACCTATAAGCCCAGCTACTTGGGACGTTGAGGCAGGAGGATCACTTGAGCCTAGAGTTTAAGACCACCCTGGGCAAGAAAGCAAGAACCTGTCTTTAAAAAAAGAAAGAAAGAAATGAAAAGAAAAAAGAGAGGGCCGGGTGCGGTGGCTTACGCCTATAATCCCAGCACTTTGGGAGGCCGAGACGGATGGATCACGAGGTCAAGAGATCGAGACCATCCTGGTCAATGTGGTGAAACCCCGTCTCTACTAAAAAAAAATAATACAAAAATTAGCTGGGCATGGTGGCGCACGCCTGTAGTCCCAGCTACTCGGCCCCTGATAGCAGGAGAGACACAGAAATGACTCAGACATAACTCTAGGGAACGCAGAGTTGCTGCTTACCTACCCTATGCCAGGGACTTAGCTGGGTGCTTCATCTCCACTATTCCATTTAACATTCACAACATCCTATATCGCCATCCCCATTTTCCAGATGAGGAATACTGAGGCTCAGTGAGATCACATAGCAGCTAACATTTGCTAAGATTTGCTACATCTGGGGGCCCTAAGTGCATTAAAGCATTAATTTCCACATCGCTCCTAGTAGAGGAATATGATTACAGGTCCATTTTACTGATGAGAAAATTAAGGCCACAGGAGGCAGAGTTTGCAGTGAGCCAACATTTCATCACTGCACTCCAGCCTGGGTGACAGAGCCAGACCCTGTGTCTAAAAAAAAAAAGGAAAGAAAGAAAATTAAGGCAAACTGATAAAGGGGCAGAGCTGGGTGTCACCCAGGCTGGAGTGCAGTGGCGTGATCACAGCTCACTGCAGCCTCTAGCTCCTGAGCTCAAGTGATCCTCCTGCCTCAGCCTCCTGAGTAGCTGGGACTACAGGTGCGTGCCACCATGCCTAATTTTTTAAAAATTTTGTATAGAGCTGGGGTGTCGTCGTGTCCCCAGGCTGGCAGGCCTGGCTTTGACATGAGTTAGCAGGGTGGCCTTGAGCATGTTCCTTACCATCCTCAAAGGACAGCAGAGACTGCCAGCTCGCCAAGAAGTGGAGCTTTGGAGCCCATTTTCCAGAGAAGGAAACAGACTCAGAGAGGCCAGGCAGGCTGCTTGCCCAAGATCATGCGGCGATGAAGTGGCTGAGTTAGGACCCCATAGGCTCTGGCCCCCTCACTTCAAGTTCAGAGCCTTTTCTCCCTGGAAACCTCCAGCCCCGTGCTTGGCTTCGGGCTTTGTTATTATAGGATCATAGCTAGAGGCGGGTAGGGGGTGGGGTGGGAAGCTGGAACAAGGAGATGCCTTGGCCGCAGTCATGGGGACAGGGGCACGGCACCAGCTCTTATGCCCACTGCTTGGCTTCAGCCAGCTGCTGAGACGCCAGGGATGGCAGGGGCTAGGGCAGCAGCTCAGGGGACTCAGCAGTGACGAAGGACACCCCTGCGGGACAGGGTGAGTCTGATCCAGACCTCACACATGTGTGCACGCACATGCAGTCACACCGCAGCTGCCAAGGCCCACAGCCCAGGTGCCCACATAGATGCTGACAGACACACAGAGGAGCCTCTCCACCTGCGCCCTGCACACACTCCATGCACACACACTCGCAGGCACTCCCAGCCTGCACATGGACAGGACAGCACACTCACACCTACACGGTTGCACTTTTACACACACATATGCGCACATGCATGTTCTGGCCCGTGAGCACACACATGTGCTCAAATCACATGACCTCTGAGGTAAGATCCGGCTTGAAGAAGGCCAGGTATGCCTGAGGCCCTCCACCTGGGTCCCCAGACTGCCCCAGCCACAGGCTCCCCACCCCCTCAATCCTCCCAGCAGCATTTCCGAGGTCCCAGATGGGCCTTCCAGCCTCCCAGACACACAGGGACAGCCAAGCAGCCTGCAGGGCCCGTAAAGGAGAGGGTTTTCCTGCCAGCTCCTACCCAAGGAAGAAGGGTGCACAGTGTCCCCACCCCTCGACAGAGAGTGATCCAGGACTTAGAGCGGAGGCTCCAGGAAGGCATAGTCCAGAACCCAACTGCATTACCCTGGCACCAAATTGCAGCCCCCCAGAGTTACCCAGGACCATGCCACCCAAATCACAAGGTGTAACTGACAAAAACGCACGCCCCACCACTCAAGAGAAATGTAAATGGGCCCTGGGCCAGACACCACTGTCAACCTTCTTCCCAAAGCCCCCACAGGGCCCAGGACAACAGAGGAGTCCTCCCTCCTTCCTACCCCACACCCATCCTCGAGAACCCCAGGAAAGCCCACAGACTTTATGCTGTGCCAGTCCGGCCTCAGGCACCAGCCTGGGAATACAGACACCTTGACCAGAGGGATGCTTTGAAACTAATTCAGACTAAAGTGTAATGGACTGAAAGCGTGACATGAAGAACCTATGCTTTCAAATTGGATCAGGTTGCAAGACCCTTCAAAGTCAGATATACACAAGGCCCCTGACATCGGGGTGGCCAGGGGCAAGTTCTGAGCCTCCCTTAGCCTCAGTTTACTCCTGAAGTCTAGCAGTAATCACAACACAGGCCTCTAGGCTGCTGTGAGAATTCCACAAACTGATGCGTATCGGCGCCTCAGCCCAGTGACAGGCACACAGTAGGTGACCCCTGAAACAGCCGCTGTTCTGGTAATTCAGAGAAAACCAGTTACTACTGAGGGACTCAAGCAAAGGTCACAGCACATATTACGCAGTGCTAAGTCAGAGGCCATTTCCCGCCCAGACCAGCGGCCGCAGGTGCCAAAGGTTTACACAAAAGCTCTGGGGAGAAAGACTTAGGACTGAAAATGCTTTCCACTAAATGAACGTTGTTGCAAACTGGGAAAAGACCACCATTAGTCAATTTGGGTAGCGGAACACCTGGGGTCCAGCTTGCGAAAGCCTGGTGTAGAGAGTAGAGTTTGGCAATCTGGAAGTTTCCCTTGGGGAATGGGGCTGTAATGGTGGGATTCTTGGCATGTGACAGGCCCACAGAGAAGCTACAGCAGTGCACAGAGAGCTCTGTTCCAGTCCTGGCTCCTGACAGATGGAAACTTCCTCTCTCTCTGCCTCAGTTTTCCCATCTGGAAGATGGTACCGTTGGGCTGAGAACCTCTATCTCCACAGAGCCTTTGGGCTCTCTGATCCTAGGAACTGACATACGGCCCAGGGCCCCACCTCAGCCCTAACCTGTGGCTCTGGGGACGGCTGCACTCCGAGAGATCAGCGCAAAAGAAAAGGGGTTGTTTGACTTCGTGGCTGATGCCGAAATAGAACTGGAGGGTCTCATCTCCAAGGGGTTTGCCTCCCCCACTTGGCAACCCACGGGGGCTCGATTTGAAGCAGGCCAAACATAAGAAATAATAAATCCTCACCAGGCTTCGCCCAGCCAGGAGGCCCCCAGATGGCTCTTGTCATAAAGAGATCTTATCCCCACCAACACCCCTGGCTGCAGGTGGAGGACTCCGCCCTCCTCCCCTCTGTCCCCTGCTTCCACCTTCTACTTCCTGTGACAACCTGCAAACTGGAGGCCAACTTGCCTCTCCCCCCACGCCCAGGCTTCTCCTCGACCCCCGCCCTTTCCCACCCCCACCCGGGCCCCAGCTGCAGGAGGCCCTGCAGAGTGTAATTCCCCTCGCCCTCTCTCTGCCCTGGGCCCGTCCGGACAGATTAAGCCTTTGTCACACACACCCAGAAAAGCTCAGGGCCAGATGGGACGGGACAAGTGGTGTCAGATCATCGACCCGAGGCTGGCCGGGACTAGGAGAGGGCCCCGACCACAGTACCACATATGGCTGTGGGAGGAGGAAGGGAGGCCCAGGGTGGGGGCAGCCAGAGAGCAATGTGGAAGAGAGGTGACACGCCATGGCCACCCTGGGGACGGAGGCTCTATGGGGCCTGTCACTGCTGGGTGACCCAACTCCTACCTCCCCTATTCCTTGGAATCTTTCTACCTGCCCTCCCTTGAAGCCCCCATGGGCTTCTTTATCCTGTCCTCAGCTATACCCACCGCCCCCGACAGCTGGGTGACCTGGGAAGCAGGCACAGAGCCCCACCCACCCCAGCACCCCAGTGCCCATACAAGGCCTCTGGGTACTTAACAAATGCCTTGGACAAAGGTTTACGGCCCAATGACCTTCACAAAAACCCACCGAGTACCAAACTACAGGCTCTCTCCCAACTGATACCAGGGGCAAGCAAGGGTGTGTGTGTGTGTGTGTGTGAGTGTGTGTGTGTGTGTGTCGCACACACCAGGGAATGTAGATGTGCTTTGCACCTTTCAAAGGAGGTCCCATTCAGCCCCTCCCAGGAAGAGGCCAGGGCTGCCCCAGAATTCCCAGCAGGATTTTTCCTCTTGGATCAGTGAAAAGGAAAATGGAAATATAAAAATAATAACTGGGCCCCAGGAAGGTACTTGGAGATGGGGGTGGCAGGACTCAGGCATTTGCGGCTGGCTCCGGCTGGCTGGGCGAGTGGCAGGTAACTAACGGGCTCTCTGGGGACCTGCAGACCAGGCAGACGGGCGTGGGGCACCTGAGGGGCGGGTTGTCGAGGAAGGGCATGTCTGTTGTGTTTGTCGTCCTCCTGGCAGCCTGGACTGGGAGGCCTGGGTCCCCTTTCTCTGCCTCTCTGTCAGGTGGTCCCTTGGGGAGGGCTCATTATTGGTCTGAGAGCCAGGGTGGAGGCTGGGGAAAGTCCCACTGTCAGGGGCGGGCAGGGCAGATCAGCATGGGTCTCAAGGAGCCTCTGAAGCCAGCAGCTGGCCCAGCAGGACCTGGGGCCCAGGCCTAGCACCCAGTTTCTGCATGTGGCCTGGATAGGGGGAAGGGGTGCTCAGCCTCCACAGCTGTGTAGATAGTGGACGACTGCTCCAGATGCCCACTCCCTAGGGAGAAGTCGAGCCACACAGACAGCCAGTGAGCCGGCGGCCAGGTGAGGGGGGAGTCACCCCCCAACTCCAGGAGAGGGTGGACTCAGGGCTCCTGCCTCAGACTCAAGATGTTGGACCAAGACTCCCAGCTCTTCGGGGAGGTGTAACCAGGATGGGGGTGGGGTGGGGTGGGGCACCGACCTGGGAAGCCCTGATGGCAGAGGGCACTGACCCAGGGTAGGGGGCACAGACCCAACCAACCGTCTCGTGGGTCACTGACCTCAGAAAAACCGCACTCCGGCGGGGGGCAGTAACCAAAGATGCGGAGAACCGATGAGGGGACTGACCTGGCAGGGTGGGGAGGGGTGACCTATACTCCCCATCTGGGAAAGTGGGCACTGATTTGGGCTGGGGGAGGGGTCCTGGACTCGATCGGGGGAGGGGACAATGACCCAGACTCGCCGGGTTTGGGCGAGAGTGCTGATTTAGGCTGGGGGGGGTCTCTGCCTCGAGCGCGCTGGGTCACTGCTCCGGCTTCCCCCTCGTGGAACCCGGTCCCGGCGCGCCCCTCGGCCCGGCCCCGTGTTCCCGGTCCGGCCGGAGGCGGCAGCGGCGCAGATGGGCTGCTGGCGGCCGCAGCGCGGTTATCAGCGCTCCTCGCAGATGGGCCAGCCGCCCTCTGCGCTCGCGGCTCCCACTCCCCGAGGCCTGCAGCCCCGTCCCCTGGGCGCAGGGGGGAGGCGCCTCCGGATCTGCTCCCCGGATCCCACCTCCCTCCCTCGCGGCCCCTTCACCCCGCAGGCCGGGCGGGCGGCCGCGGAGGGGGAGGAGGAGGGGACAAGTGCACTTTTCGTAACGACCGAATCAATTGTGTGTGAAGAGCCCGCTCAGGCCGGGGACGGAGCTGAGCGCGGGGCGGGCGGGCCGGCCGGGGGAGGAGCGCGGAGGGGGGAGCGGGGGAGCGGGGGAGGGAGGGAGGCCGGCGCGGGGCGGCCCCGGCTCCTGCGCTCCGGCCGGGGAGGGAGCAAGAAGGGCGGGGGGGGAGGCCGGCGCGGCCCGACTGGGTCGGGGGCGGAACGCACTAATGGAGGGTCTCGGAGACGGAAAGTTCAAAGCTCAGCAGCGCCCCGGGAGCGGCCGCCCCCCCAGCCCCCACCCTCTGCAGAACAATGGGGTCCCGGCGGGGGAGCCGCGGGGCCCGCGCAGCACGCCCTCTCCAGGGCGCCCCGGGCCAGAGGGGACGCCCCCGCCCGGCCGCCCGCCTCCTCCCTTTAGGCGGCTGCGGTTCCCCGCCCCCTCCCCCACGTCACCCCGCCTGGACCGGGCCGGCCCGGGGGGACGGGGGAGGGGAGGGGATGGATAGGTCAGGCCGCCCCTGTCCCAGGGAGGGGGGAACGAGGGGCCCCGGGGGCCGAGGGGACGCCCCACCCACCCGCGGGAGGCTGCTCCTGCGCCAGGCTGCGGATCCGGCCGCCCCTCCCCGGGCCAGCTCCGGGTGGGGTCTGGGCGACAGTGCCCAGGCGGGCCCCCTCCCCTGGCGCTGGGAGGCCCAGCGGACTCCCCGTCCCGCGGCAGCCCCTACCTCCCTCCCCCCCACCCGGCGGCACCACCCTCCGCACACACACACATACACACCGCCCAGCCGGCCCGGGGGCGGGAGCGCGAGGCGCCCGGGACAGGCAGCCCCGGGGCGGGCGGGGGGAGGCTCGGGCTCCAGAGCAGCCGCCTGCTGGCGGGGGGAGGGGACGGGAGGACGGAACATGCTGGGGTGAGCAGCCCGGGACAGCCCGCCCGGCACGGCCACGGCCCGGGCAGCGGCGCGGAGGGGGGCAGGGACGCCCCGAACCCGGAGCGCTGCCCAGGCGAGCCGGAGAGGGCCGGTGAGCAGGGACGCGTGCACCTCCGGCAGCCCGACACACGGACAACCTCAGGGACACACATTCAGACACACATCCACACCCCCACCCCGCCCCCGCCCGCCCCGAGCCCCGCCGCGGGACCCGCCCGCGGCCGTCGCGCGCGCACTCACCGAGCCCGTCTTGACCGGCACATACACCACTTGGCCCATCTTGGGTTCCCGGCCGCTGCCCAGGCGGAAGCCCTTGGAGCGCACCCAGAACTGGAACTTGCCTTTCTCGCCGGCTGCGGGGCCGCTGCCCGCGCCGGTCCCGCCGCCGCCCTGCAGGACCTCGGCGATCCGCTGGTATTTGCTGCGTGTCACCGTCTTGGTTTTGGCCGAGTCGCCGTAGGTGCGCAGGCACCAGTCCCGGAACTGGCGGCCCAGCTCCGAGTCCCCGGGGCTGCGCTCGCGCTCCCAGCCCCCGCGCAGCAGCAGCGTCGGCTTCGGCATCCTCCCGTCGCTCCCGGCGCCCTCGGGGGCGGGCCGGCCGCCGGGCCGCCCGGTGCCGGGACTGGACTGGGCTGTGCTGGGCCGGGCCGGGGCGCGCCGCGGCCGGGGCTGTCCCGCGGTGTGGCTCCGGCGCTGCTGCTGGATGGGCGCGGGCGGCGGCCGGACGCGCGGGGCTGCGGCGCGCTCTGTCCTGCTCGGGCGGCGGCGGCGGCGTTGGCGGCGGCGGCTCCGGCTCGCCTCCTGCTCCGCCTCCTCCTCCCCCCGGCCGGGATGCAGGAGCGATGGAGGCAGCTCCGGGCCCGGAGGTGCAGAGGGGGCGGGCCGCCCCGCGGGCGGCCGGGGGAGGCGGGAGGCGGGGAGCGGCCCCGAGCGCGGGGAGCGAGACCGAGCCTGGGCGCGGGCGGCAGCAGTGGCTGTCAGCTTGCGCGGCTCATCCTGCTCCTGCTCCTGCTCCTGCTCAGGCTCCCGCTGCCTCGGCTCTTCCTCCTCCTCCTCCTCCCGCGCCCGCCTCCACCACGCCGCGGGATCCCACCTGTTAGAGCCGCGCAGCCTTCGCCGCTGCCCGCCCCCCCTTCCTCCCGCGCCCGCCCGCCGGGCCCAGCCCCCGCCCGGCCCGGCCCCTGGGGGCGCGGGGGCCGCTGCGCCCGCAGCCGCCGGGAGGGCAGGAGCCGCAAGCGCGCAGTGCCCAGCCCCGGGACCGCGCTCCATCTGGCCGGGCCGGGCCCGGAGCTTCGCAGGCCCCGCTCCTCCCGGACGCGGCGGTCCCGTGGGGAGTAAGGCGCAGACCCCAGCCCAGCCGCCAGCCTCCCAGCCGCCCCGCCCCACTTAGCCCGGCCCGGGAGATAGAGGGCAGGCTCCCCTTTCTAGCTCCCGCAACTGACCTCTCTCCTGTCAGCCGACGCCAGGAGAGTAGTGTTCCCCTGGGGTAACCCCACATCGTCGCCCTTCGAGGCCCCCAAACTTCCTCTCCTTTTGCCTCACCCTAAATTCCCCGAAGTTTGGCCAGCTTTGCCTCTGCTTGCCTGCTCCACTGCTCTGGGGCAGGCCCAGGCCCCCTGGGAAGTCGCCCGTGGCCTCAGCCCAGACCCACCTCGACCTCAGAAAACACTCAGCACATCCACAAACTCATCCTGAGACTCCCTGCCTTCCGGGTGCACCTTGTCCTAGAATCTCTTGCTGAGTAAACTCAGGTGACCCCACTGCCCGCCTCCTACCTGGGCAGATCTGACCTTGGGTAGAACTACCTGTCCCCCTCCGCCTTAATGAAATGACCAACATAAATAAAGGCACAGGCCAATTCCCCAGGATTTCCCCTCCTACCCCCACTTCCTTGACAGGTCATGAGGAATTGCACTTCTCTCCCAGGCGTCCCCTGGGTCCACCCTCTGTCCCCGGACACTCCTGCAGGCAATTCACCATCCAAGTCCTGAGACCCAGACTTTGGCTAGCGCAGGACCATCATTTCCTGCCTAGTAACGATGGGCTACACTCATCCCAAAGTCCCCCACCCCAGGACCTACTGCATGCCATGTCCTGGCAACTCTGAGAGGCAGAGGGGATGGCCCCATTTTACAGAGGAAAGCCCGGGGCTTGGAGAGGTGGCCTGACCTGCTCAAGGTCACACAGGAAGGAGGGGGTGGGTTTCAGCTCATGTGTATCTGGCTCCTACTGCCATATCACACACAGTCTTCCCCTTTCACCGCTGGGAGAGAGCCGCACGCAGTGTATACCTGGCTCCTTTCCCCCAGTAGACCGGGAGCTCCAGATGCTCAGGGTCATATCTGACCCATCCTCATATGTACAGGCCCTAGCACCACACCTGGTACACAGTAGGTGCCAATAAATGCTGAAAGAACCCTAGAGGTCTCCCAAGTCCCAACCTCTCTGCATTTCACATGGGAGATTATTTTTAGATAATTTACATTTCCATGTTACTTTATATACACCAACAACTCCACAGTCATTTTTCCTCTTTATCTTCCCAAGAGCTCTTTTTGGATCTCTGCTGGTAGGCATGCCCGTTTTTAAGAGGTGACCACTCAGAGCGGGGAAGGCACTACCCAAAGGCCAGCCCCAGGAGCACAGGGGCTTCTGCATGATGAAGCTCAGACCCTGAGTTTTTCAATGTGTCCCTTGATGGTTATCCTTCCAGCAGCCGCTTCCTGAGAGCAAAGGGAAGTCTAGCCTGCCAATGGTAATATCACTGGTGGCAAATATACCCTGTGCCTGGGTGGTGGGGTCCCTGCGTGAGCCCTGGTCTCTGTCCACTTCCAGAACCCGCTTCAATAACTACTAAGCCTGACCTCCTCCCACCCAGTCGGTCTTTGCCTGCCTTTCAGAACCTAAAAACCTGGTTGTCAATCTCAGGCTGAGTTCCAGTACAGCAGAATGCATAGTGTCATGTGAAGAACATAGGCTTCAGGTAGAGTCAGATTTGGAAGTGAATCCTGACGATTATTTACCGTGACATTCTTCATGCTCATAGTCCCACCTGGCTACTTCCCAACTGCAAGAAGCCATCATTCCACTCTTTGCTGGGTGACCTCAGGCAGGTCACTGAGCCCCTACTTCATCATCTGTATAATGGGGCAGAATGTCACAGATGTAGAGATTCCACAGGATGAGAGTGCCTGTCCTGTGACCAGTGCCCAATAAGTGCCATTTTCTCCCTCATGGGGCCTCGAAGTATCCAAGGAGGGAGACAGGCATTGCTGTGCTTCATTCATTCATTCAATAAACATTTATTTCACAACCATTCAGCAGAAGGGGCTTGGGATATGGTCATGGGATCCCCGAGGCCCCTGCCCTACTGGAGCGCACCAGTGGGTATGGAAGACAGCTATTGAGCAAACCAGCAATTGATCACAACAGCCCAGGGAATGGACCACAAAGGAAAGAGGGAGCTGTGATAGCAAATAATGCAGAGAAGGGGCTGCTTTTCTTAGGGGGGTCAGGGAAGGCCCCTCTGAGGTGGGAGCATTTGAGCAGTAACTTAAATGACAGGTGCCAAGGCATGCTGTTCCTTCATTCCAGGCAGAGGGACGAGCAAGAGCAAAAGCACCAAGGTGGGAAGGAGATTGGCATTTTCCGGAAGCTGGGAGGCAGCCAGTATGGTGAAGCAAGGGAAGAGGGGTTGGAGGGCAGGAGTCTTCAAGACCCTGGGAAATCCTCTGGATGGCATTCCAGCTGCTATGGGAGCTACTGGCGGGTTTTAAACGAGCGAGACTGTGGGATAGAGAAGAAGTGAGGAGCGGAGGGCAGCTGCAGGGGTCCAGAGGTCTGTGGTCTTGGAGGTCAAAGGCCTGGAGCTCTCCCGATATGTGGCAGCTCACCGCACCAGGCACGTCCCAGCCTCTTGCCCCGAGGGCTCCTGGGAGAGCAGAGGTGGAGGTGGCTGAGCCAAGGAGTGAGAACGGCCTACTGCGGCCCATCCCCACTTCTGCAGAAACAGAACCTGGGTCTTTGGCCTCTCTGTGTCACTGGGGTCTTCTAGAAAGGGCATGCTGGGTTGAGGGTAGTCTCCCACAATGCCCAGCTCCGGGGGGATGCAATCACGGTCCCAGGGGGCAGCTGCTCCTTTTTGATTCCCATTCTGGACACCTGCCAAAGGACAGAGCAGGCTGCCCCATGAATCAAAGGCCAGGAGATCCTCTGTATTTTTTAAAAATTTTGAGACAGGGTCTAACTCTCCCAGGCTGAGTGCAGTGTCGCAATCATGGCTCACTGGAGCCTCTACTTCTGGGCTCAAGTGATCCTCCCACCTCAGCCTCCTCAGCAGCTGGGACCACAGGCATGCACCATCACACCCAGCTATTTTCTAAAAATTATTTTTTGTAGAGACAGAGACTCTCTTTGTTGCCCAGTCTGGTCTCAAACTCCTGGGCTCAAGTGATCCTTCCGCCTTGGACTCCCGAAGTGCTGGGATTACAGGCATTAGCCATCATGCCCAGCCTCTGGATATTTTTCTTCTTTTTCACATTTAGTCCAGGCGTCCAAGGGAGACTAGAGTCGAAGTGCAGGGAGTCCAGGCCCCCAGGGCTTACATCCACTCCTAACATGGATCATAACACACTGAGTCATATGAGCTTGGTGACAAAGGGTTCTCAGAGTATACAGTCCAAACCCTTCCTCTGATAGATGGGTAAACTGAGTCCCACAGGAGAGAAGAGGATGAGGGCCGCAGGGCAGAGCCAAGCACCTGGCCTTTTCCTGGTTTGGCGCCAATCACCTGCCTTCCACTGAGCTCTGACCCTGGGCCCAGATGAGCAGGAATGCCTGCCACTCGGCAGTGAGGTAGCCCTGTCCCTGTCCACTAGGGTGGGGCAGACTGACCCAGGCTCCCACAGAGTCCTGTCCATCCAAGGGCTAGGAAGAGCAGAGAGGCCCCAGAGCTTTGGGGAGAGGTAGTTTCCACCACTGGGTGCTGGTGCCCCTTTCATCAAGGGTTCATGCAGCCACCTGCCACCCCCCTATTCCATAGCATCCCCCTGCGGTCTACAAGCCACGTTGAGCCGCTCCCCCACCCCCACCTCTCCAGAAACGCCTCCTGACCTCTCACGTTGGGTCCGGGGCTTTCTCTGGTCACTTGCAGAGCCTTGGGCTGTCCCCCTGCCAGCTCCAACCACAGCATATCACGATGACCTCATTACCTGTGTCGACCAGTGCCCAGCGCAGGAGCTGAGGCTTAATGATTATTGAATAAATGGATAAATAAGCAACCAACCAAATGAATGAATGAATGGGCTTATCCTCAAAAAGCAGGTGTTAAAGTCTACAGCATTTTCTACGACCCTACTATGCTTCCCCCATAATCAATCCATCCATCAGCATTTATTGTGCTCCTCCTAACAGGCTCTGCTGAGTGACTGAGTCCCTTAATCTCTCTAAGCCTCAGTGTTCAAAGCCAATAAAATGGGAATATTAATAATCAGACCTAACTCATGGGGCTGTCAAGAGAACAAGCACTCAACAAATGCTAGCTCCTATTGTGATTATGCCCATCCACCATCCAGAGGTTTCCTTGGGCATCTTCTGTGTGTCAACCACCACGCTTAGTGTTGGAAATATAATAATAAACAAGAGGGGCCTGGCCCATGAAGCTCAGGGACGAGCTGACTTGGAAAAGATCCTGACAGGCCGGACACAATGGTCCACACCTGTGATCCCAGCACTTTGGGAGACCACAGCGGGTGGATTGCTTGACCCTAGGAGTTCAAGACCAGCCTAGACAAGATGGTGAAACCCCATCTCTACAAAAAAAAAATACAAAATTAGCCTGTAGTAGTGGTGCGCACCTGTACTCATAGCTACTTGGGAGGCTGAGGTAGAAGGATTGCCTGAGCCCCGGAGGTAGGGGCTACAGTGAGCTATGATTGTGCCACTGCACTCCAGCCTGGGAAACAGAGTAAGATTCTGTCTCAAAAAAAACAAAACAAAACAAAACAAAAAACTGTGACAAATGGGTTTAGAATTAAAAACAAAAATTTGCCGTGAGGCCAGGTGTGGTGGCTCATGCCTGTAATCCAGAACTTTGGAGGCCAAGGCAGGCAGATCACCTGAGTTCAGGAGTTCAAGGCCAGCCTGGCCAACCTGGCAAAATCTCGTCTCTACTAAAATACAAAAATTAGCCAGGCGTGGTGGTGGGCACCTGTAATCCCAGCTACTCAGGAGGCTGAGGCAGGAGAATCACTTGAACCTGGGAGGTGGAGGTTGCAGTGAGCCGAGATCATATCACTTCACTCCAACTGGGCGACAGAGTGAGATTTTTGTCTCAAAAAAAAGCGACGAGAATGAACACATGGCAGGGGAGAGGGGAGGCCAGATGAGCACCTTGGAGAAGCCACGCCCTAAGTGCCCTAAGGGACCTTTGGACGGGAAGATGGAGGCACTGGCCAAAGCAGAGGGGAGGAGAAAAGTGTCTCCACTCCTGCAGTGGCCACACCACACTGCCTGTGGAATTATAACTGAGTGGGAAAAAATTTGGTCCACCTCGCAGAGTTTCAGACCTCTCAAGTCCAGCATCCCCTTTTTTCCAGAAACTAAAACATGAAGAGAAAAGAGAACGAACTTGTCAAGGGATTTCATTCAAATGTCACCTCCTCTGAGGAGCCTTCCTTGACTGCCCTTCTTAAAAGTTCCCCAGTGACCCTCCATTCCCTTTCCTTGCTTGGTTCATCCTCACAGACTCAGTCCCACCCTCCTTTGTAATACATGTGCATTTGTTTCCTGTCTCTGCTCATCTCACCTACTGGAATGTATGTTCCTAGAGGGCAGGACTCTGTCCTGGTCACTGCAGTATCTCTAGCATCCAGCACGGTGCCTAGCACATAGTAGGTGTCCCATATGTATTTACTGAATAAATGAATGAATGAAAATCCGTGTGTGTGTGTGTGTGTGTGTGTGTGTGTGTGTGTGTGTGTGTGTGTGTATTTTGACCATACACTGCAATGAGATCCAGGAAGATTTCTGCTGAACTGGAGAGGCAGGGGCCTTCTTTGCTTATATTCATTTTGTCTTTGGCAAGTCACTTCCCTCATGAAGCCTCAGTTTCCTCATCTGTAAAATGGAGCTAGTACCTGCTTTGCAGAATCTTTATGAAGCATCAAATGTGCAAAGTACCTAGGTGGGGCCTGGCACACAGTAGGTGGACAACTCTGTCACTATGATGGAGCCCCTGTCGGGGGAGGCACATGGAGGGGTTCCCAGGGCCTGAGCCTCCCTTCAGGACACAAAGGAAGCTGACACTGGATCTGTCCCGTCACCTGAACTCGCCAGTAATTTATTGATGCTGGATGCTAGCACCCAGCAGCCTGCTGGGTCAGTCTCAGGGAGCAGGTGTAGGGCCTTCGGGCCTACCCTACCTCACACAGGCAGGGAGGGGAGGGGAGCCTGTGTCTGCCCGGCCCACGAAAACTGATAGGTCAGCCCTTACAAGTCAGTCCCCTCCTGTGTGCCAGGCAGTGCAGGCTGAAATAAACTGAGTGTGGTTCCTGCCTGGCCTGAGCTCATAGAGGGCTGAGGTGGACATAATTCCAGCAACCAAAAGGGTGAGAGTGGCATGAGCACCTGCTGTGTGCCAAGAGCTTGGTACCTGTAACCACATGTAAGCCTCACGCAGGGCTTAAATGTGCTGAGCTCACACAGCTAGTGCGGGGTAGGAGGAGGGTTTGAACCTAGATTTGCCTGGCTCTAAAGCCAGGGCACATTACTGACACCCTGCCCCACTCAGGCTGGCTGGGCCAAGGGGCATATTTAAAAAAAAAAAAAACTGAGCCAGGCATGGTGGCTCATGCCTATAATCCCAGCATTTTGGGAGGCTGAGGTGGGTGGATCATTTGAGGTCAGGAATTAAGACCCGCCTGGCCAACACAGTGAAACCCCATCTCTAGTAAAAATACAAAAATTAGCTGGGCATGGTGGTGCATGCCTGTAATCCCAGCTACTTGGGAGGCTGAGGCAGGAGAATCACTTGAGCCTGGGAGGCAGAGGTCGCAATGAGCCGAGATCACACCACTGAACTCCAGTCTAGGAGACAGAGTGAGACCCTGTCTCAAAAAAAAAAAAAAATTAAAGAAAGAGCTCTGGCTGGGCATGGTGGCTCACACCTATAATCTCAGTGCTTTGGGAGGCCAAGGTAGGACTACTTGCGGCCGGGAGCTTGAGACCAACCTGGGCAGCATAGTGAGAGCCCGTCTCTACAAATAACACATCAAAATTAGTGGGATATGGTGGTGTGCACCTGCAGTTCCAGCTACTCAGGAGGCTGAGGCAGGAAGAGTGCTTCAGCCTGGGAATTGGAGGCTGCAGTAAGCTACGATTGTCAAAAATCTGGTCAGAATCATAGTGGTCAAGGGGGTGTGGGGTGCTTTCAGTGGCCACTGCATTCAGGCCTGGGTGACAGTGAGATCCCATCTCAAAAAAAGAAAAAAGAAAAAGTAATTGCTGTGGGAGCTGAACACTGAGAGCCAGCCCTTTCCAATGGGAGGCTTCCTGAAGGCTGAGACCTTTAACCAGCCTTCAGCGGGTGAATGGAGAAACCAAGGCGGGTGTGTTTTACAGCAGAGAAGCAGCCAAGCAGAGGTGTGGAGGGGAAAGGGAGCGGTGTGTTTGGACTGTGGTGGCCGTCCCCAGGTGGGAGGGCACCAGGGCCCTAGAAGCAGGCAGTGAGCATCTGGGGCCTTGAATGCTTGGCTAAGCTTGGGCCTCCCTAGTGGGACATGGGGAGCCATGGGAGGCTGTTGAGCAATAAAGCCACTGTTTCCCCCTGACCTATATATTCTAAGAGGCCAGCTAGTCAGGCCAGAGGGTGCTTGGCATTCGAGAACCTATAACATCTAGTTTTAGCCTCACCTCCTTCCATAGCCCCCTGAGCCTGGCATGCCACGGGCAGCCAAACGCAGCTCATTCTCATCTCTGTACCTCTGATCTCTTGGCTCCTTCTCCTGCGGTGCCCATTCCATCTACCCAGACCCTACCTAATTGCTCAGGTCTTCCTTCCAGGCCACTTCCTCCATGAAGCCTGCCCTGATCATACCAGCCCTCAATTATATGCCCCAGCCTCAGAACTGCCAGTGACCTGGGCTGGGAAAGTGCCCATCCTCCATGCAAGTCCACAGCACTCACCATCCACAAAGATGGGCTGCTGCTCTTACCTACATAGCAACTTTCTTCTCTTGGTAACAGCATCCTGAAATCCCTTTGAGAAACTGCCTCCTTCATATTCAGAGCATGTTGCTGGAGCCAGACTGACCTGACCACTGAAAGCACTGAATGACTAGGCCACTGAAAGCATCTCACACCCCTGACCACTATGATTGTGACCAGATTTCTGAGAACACTGGTGGGACACAGTGGCTCACGCTTGTAATCCCAGCACTTTGGGAGGCCGAGGCGAGTGGACCACCTGAGGTCAGGAGTTCAAGACTAGCCTGACCAACATGGTGAAACCTCGTCTCTACTAAAAATATAAAAATTAGCTGGGCATGATGGTGCACGCCTGTAATCCCAGCCACTCAGGAGACTGAGGCAGGAGAATTGCTTGAACCTGGGAGGCATGGGTTGCAGTGAGCCAAGATCTCACCATTATACTCCAGGCTGGGCGACAGAGCAAGACTCAGTCTCAAAAGAAAAGATTTCTGACAACACCCTTTGAGCCCCTGGACTGAACCACAGCTGAAGGCCCTTTTCGCCTTCACTTAGGTCTCTTGGTGCTGGATTTTTTGCAACCCCATGAGCCCTGACAGATGTGCCGTCTGCTCAGTGCAGTCAGGCGCCCTCTGGTCTGGCCTGGATGGCCATACCAGCCTCCTCACTGCACTCCTGGCCTCTAGGTTTCCCCTCTGGTACACCAGAATAAAGTTCAAACTCCTTGGCTTGGCATTCAAGGCCTTTCACCATCTTGTTCCAACCCACTTCTCTCTGTGCCAACCACACTGATCTTTCCATTTCCTTCAACAGCAAGACTGTTCAGACTTGCTCAGATGCTCCTCAACTTACAATGCGGGTAAGTCCTGATAAACCTATTGAAGTTAAAAATATAATTGGAAGTTAAGTCAAAATTATTTATTTATTTATTTATTTTTTTTTGAGACAGGGTCTCACTCTGTTGCCCAGCCTGGACTGCAGTGGTGAGATCACAGCTCACTACAAGTAGAAATCACTCGCGCCACCTCCTGGGCTCAAGCGATCCTCCTGCCTCAGCCTCCCAAGTAGCTGGGACCACAGGCATCCACCATCATGCCTGGCTAATTTTTGTATTTTTTTGTATTGTTTTGCCATGTTGCCCAGGCTGGTCTCAAATTCCCAGGCTCAAGCGATCCACCCACCTTGGCCTCTCAATGTGCTGGGATTACAGGTGTGGGCCACTGCACCCAGCAAAAGTTCTCTTCTAACTTACCACATTTCCAATGTATTCCAGCAGTGGGTTTACCCGGACATAACCCCTTGGTAGTCAAGGAGTATAGTGAATGCATGTCACATTGGCACCATTGTAAAGTTAAAAAATTGTGAGTTGAACCCTCGGTAAGCTGGAGATCATCTGTATGTGCTGTTCCCCTCCGTCACTGGGATTGACCTTCCCACCAGTTCTCTTCCAGAAAAACTCCTACTCATCCTTCAAGGCCCCATTTGATCATCACTCCATCTGCCATGCTTCCCTTGATCCCTAGGCAGGGTAAGACGTCTCTTCTCTCCTGGCACCTCAAGCTCCCTGGCTGGTCTCTTTCAGGCAGTGACCACCTGATGTGGTTATTCTCTTCTACCTGTCTGCCTTCTTCCCTGACAAGGAGCTGCTCAAAGACAGGGTCACACCTTGTTCATTTTTCATTTCCCAAAGGGCCTATTAATAAATAGTTGTCACTGGGTGTGGTGGTTCACGCCTATAATCCCAGCACTTTGAGAGGCCAAGGCAGGTGGATTGCCTGAGGTCAAGAGTTTGAGACCAGCCTGGCTAACATGGTGAAACCCCGTCTCCACTAAAAATACAAAATTAGCCTGGCATGGTGGTGCATAACTGTAATCCCAGGTACTCAGGAGGCTGAGGCAGGAGAATCACTTGAACCCGGGAGGCAGAGGTTACAGTGACCCGAAATCATACCCTTGCACTCCAGCTTTGACAACGAGAGCAAAACTCTGTCCCCCCCCAAAAAAGAGGCCAGGTGCAGTGCTCACGCCTGCAATCCCAGCACTTTGGAAGGCTGATGTGGGCAGATCACTGGAGGTCAGGAGTTTGAGACCAGACTGGCCAGCATGGTGAAAACCCGTCTCCTACTAAAAATACAATAATTAGCCAGACATGGTGGCAGGCACCTGTAATCCCAGCCACTTGGGAGGCTGAGGTAGGAGAATCGCTTGAACCCAGGGGGCGGAGGTTGCAGTGAGCCAAGAGCCACTGTACTCCAGCCTGAGCAACAGAGCGAGATTCTGTCTCTCAAAAAAGAAAAAAAGAAAGGCACTTAGCACAGTGCCCAGCACATAGTAGGCCCCCAGTAAATCACCACCAGCATCTCTGTAACCTTAGATTTCTCAGGAGATGCCAGACGCACTGAGCCCTGACATCTTTGGAGAGCTGTGGTTCTCGCTGGAGAAAGATGCCAATTAAATCCTAGGTCCAGGCTGGGCTGACCTCCCACATGGTGCCTGCTCCTCTGGAGGCCCAGATGTTGGGCCTTCCTCCTCCCTGATTTGGAAAGGAAGATGGTTTTTATTTAGAGGAATGTTCCCCCCATTTTCATACTGGCTCTATAAACTGGATTTTGTTGAGTGATTTCTGACAAGCAAGTCTTATGGGCATGTATGTGGAGGAGACGCAAGGCTGCCTGTAGCCATGGGGGTGGGTCTGAGGCCTTGAGTTCTGCTAGCTGCTGGCTGTGAGCTCAGCCCCTGGGTAGCTGCATCCCAGGGAGAGTGTGTGTCCTTGGGGTGATCCAGAAGGGCTTCTCCCCTGGGAAATTCTTCTAGAGGTTTCCCAGAATCTTCCCTCAGAGGAAAGGCTCAATGGCAAATGGCCTGCCACCTTCCCCACCCCACCCCAGCAAACTCACACCCTGGGTTCAGATTTGTGGTGTTGTGGTGGGGGAAGGGCCCAAGTCTCCTACCCCCAGCTCAGTCCCCTTCAAGATGGATAGTTAGGAGGCCAGGCTCAGTGGCTCACACCTATAATCCCAACACTTTGGGAGGCTGAGGTGGGCGGATTACCTGAGGTTGGAAGTTTGAGACCAGCCTGGCCAACATGGAGAAATCCCCTCCCTACTAAAAATACAAAATTAGCCGGGCCTGGTGGTGCATGCCTGTAATCCCAGCTTTCAGGAGGCTGAGGCACAAGAATCACTTGAACCCAAGAGGCGGAGGTTGTGGTGAGCTGAGATTGTGCCATTGCACTCCAGACTGGGCAAGAAGAGTGAAACTATGTCTCAAAAAAAAAAAAAAGATGGATAGTCAGGGACCATGAGGTGAAAAACAGAGCTTCTCTGTATCTTCAGCAAGCCAAACAAGAAGCTAATATATGAAAGCAAGAGAGATTTCAGTTAGACAGCAGGAGGGACTTCTGCCCTGCCAGATGGCTAAAACCTGGGCTGTGCTGGGCCTAGGAAAGAGCACTAAGCTAGGAGTCCAGACAGCTTTGACTGACAGATCCCCTGGGACTTTGGGTCACTACTTCATTTTCTCCCTCCCTCGGTTTGCTCGTCCACAAAATGGGGATTATAATTCCTATTTGCCACAGAGCATTTCAGAGGCAACAGTGGGGTGCGGCCTTGAGGTCTGTGTCCGGGGGCTGCATCAGAGCACCTCTGCAGGTTCCCTTTCCTCTCTTTTTGGAAGGAATTCCTAAGGCTGAGGCCTTGGTCTCAGGCCCAGAGGCCCCGTCGTGAAGCATGTGTGTGCAGATGCACGCAGCGCTCGCGTCATACTGCAGGTGCTAAGTCGTGTTGGCTTTCTCACCCTCTTCTCAGGCCACTCACCGGATGCAAAAAGCGGCCTGGGCACAAGTTAGGAAGCCTGGGTCCTAGCCCTGCGTCCGCCCCTGACTTTCTCTGACTTCGGCCATGTCCCTTATGCAACTGAGCCTCAGTTTCCCCATCTGTGCCATGAAGAGTTTGGATGGTTTTGAGATTCTTACTCTCTTGGTTCTGTGAAACCCACAACTGGCCCAGTGAGGTCTGACCCCTGCTTGCCTCCCTGGCCATCACTAGGCAGTTCAGATACAATGATCTTCTACATATCTACAACCATCTGATCTTTGACAAACCTGACAAAAACAAGCAATGGGGAAAGGATTCCCTGTTTAATAAATGGTGTTGGGAAAACTGGCTAGCCATGTGCAGAAAGCAGAAACTGGACCCCTTCCTGACACCTTACACTAAAATTAACTCCAGATGGATTAAAGACTTAAACATAAGACCTGGCACCATAAAAACCCTAGAAGAAAATCTAGGCAAAACCATTCAGGACATAGGCGTAGACAAAGACTTCATGACCAAAACACAAAAAGCATTGGCAACAAAAGCCAAAATAGACAAATGGGACCTAATCAAACTCCACAGCTTCTGCACGGCAAAAGAAACAGTCAGTAGAGTGAATCGGCAACCAACAGAATGGGAAAAAATCTTTGCAGTTTACCCATCTGACAAAGGGCTGATATCCAGAATTTACAAAGAACTCAAACAGATTTACAAGTAAAAAACAAACAAGCCCATTCAAAAGTGGCCGAAGAATATGAACAGACACTTTACAAAAGAAGACATACATGAGGCCAACAAACACATGAAAAAATGCTCATCATCACTGATCATTAGAGAGATGCTACTCAAAACTACATTGAGATACCATCTCACGCCAGTTAGAATGGCGATCATTAAAAAATCTGGAGACAACAGATGCTGGAGAGGATGTGGAGAAATAGGAACACTTTTATACTGCTGATGGGAGTGTAAATTAGTTCAACCATTGTGGAAGACAGTGTGGCGAGTCCTCAAGGACCTAGAAATAGAAATTCCATTTGACCCAGCCATCCCGTTACTGGGTATATATCCAAAGGACTATAAATCGTTCTACTATAAGGACACATGCACACGAATGTTCATTACAGCACAGTTTACAATAGCAAAGACCTGGAACCAACCCAAATGCCCATCGATGATAGACTGGACAGGGAAAATGTGGCACATATACACCATGGAATATTATGCAGCCAAAAAAATGATGAGTTCGTGTCCTTTGTAGGGACATGGATGAACCTGGAAACCATCATTCTCAGCAAACTGACACAAGAACAGAAAATCAAACACTGCATGTTCTTACTCATAGGTGGGTGTTGAACAATGAGAACACATGGACACAGGGAGAAGAGCACTACACACTGGGGTCTGTTAGAGGGAAATAGGGGAGGGACAGTGCGGGGTGGGGAGTTGGGGAGAGAGAGCATGGGGAGAAATGCCAGATATAGGTGAAGGGGAGGAAGGCAGCAAATCACACTGCCATGTGTGTACCTATGCAACAGTCTTGCATGTTCTTCACATGTACCCCAAAACCTAAAATGCAATAAAAAATAAATAAATAAATAAATAAATAAATAAATAAATAAATAAAAGATACACTGATCTTCCTTTGCTTCCTGGAATTTTCCAGCTCCCTCCCACCCCAGGACCTTTGCACAAGCCCTTCCCCCACTTACCAAAAATTGACGTAATTTTTTTTTTTTTTTTGAGAGGGAGTCTCACTCTGATGCCCAGGCTAGAGTGCAGTGGCGTAATCTTGGCTCACTTCAACCTCTGCTCTGTCTCCCGGGTTCAAGCAATTCTCCTGTCTCAGCGTTTTGGATAGCTGGGACTATAGGTGCATACCACCCTGCCTGGCTAATTTTTGTATTTTTAGTAGAGTCGGGGTTTCACATGTTGGCCAGGGTGGTCTTGAACTCCTGACTTCAAGTGATCCACCCACTTCAGCCCCCCAAAGTGCTGGGATTTGGCCACTGCACCTGGCCAAATTCACCTGATTAACTCCAGCTCATCCTTACACGCTCGGCTCAAGCATCACCTCCTGACCACCCCACCAAACCCCTCCTCTGGGACTCGCTCTCACAGAGTCCTGGGCCCCTCCTTTGGAATACTTAACTACCCCTGCATTTTACATTTATGTCATTCCTCGGTTGATAACTGTCCACCACACCCCTGGCTGGGAATTCTATGAGGTCAGGGACTGGATCTGTCTTGATCCCCGCTATGTCCCTGACACCCAGCACAGGACCTGGCACACAGGAGATGCTCAGCTATTGAATAGATAGGCAGATGACCTCCCCATTTCTTCAGGTCAGTATAGGGCTGCCTCTGCTCACAAAACCTCCTCCCTCCAGGCACCCATGCAGAGCAGACCTGGTGGTGAGGAAGATGGGAGGCCGCTGAGGATCTGAGGGGCTCCACCCTTCCCTGGGAGCGGAGGTGGTGACAGGCCCTGCCTTCAGAAGGAGGGGCTGGGAAACACGGGGAGCCCTGAGGGGTGTGTGCTGTTTGCAGGGCACACCCACGTCTGTGCTCTCTTGGGGGCTCTCCCAGCCAGCTGAGGGCTTGACACGGGCAGGTAGTGTCAGCTCCATTTGCCAGACAAGGAGAGCAGCCCCAGGGGCACGCTGGCTGGAGGAAGGCTCACATGGCAGGCATGGGACAGGGCTGAGGTAGGCCCAGGGGTGGTGTAGCTGGAAGGGCTTTCTACTCTGCATCTGACAAAGGTAGGAACATGCAGGGAGGGCAGGGATTGGCCTAGGGTGTTCTCAGCCAGTCACATCAAGGTGGGGACAACAGGAATCGGTAATTCTTTTTTTTTTTTTTTTTGAGACAGAGCCTGGCTCTGTCACCCAGGCTGGAGGGCAGTGGTGTAATCTCAGCTCATTATAACCTCCGCCTCCCGAGTTCAAGCAATTCTCCTGCCTCAGCCTCCCAAGTAGCTGAGATATGGGTTCATACCACCATGCCCAGCTAATTTTTTGTATTTTTAGTAGAGACTGGGTTTCACCATACTGGCCAGGCTGGTCTCAAACTCCTGACCTCATGATCACCTGTCTTGGCATCCAAAGTGCTGGGATTACAGGCATGAGCCATCTTGGCCAGCTGTAATTCTTTTCTTCTTTTTGAACTGCTGGTTTCACATGTCACCCAGGCTGAAATGCAGTGGTGTGATCACAGCTCACTGCAACCTCCAACTTCCAGGTTCAAGCGATCCTCCTGCCTCAGCCTCCCAAGTAGCTGGGTCTATAGGCATGCGCCAACATGCCTGGCTAAGTTTTTGAATTTTTTTGCAGTGACAGGGTCTTGCCATGTTCCCCAGGCTGGTCTTGAACTCCTGAGCTCAAACGATCCTCCCACCTTGGCCTGCCAAGTAGCTGCGATCACAGGCAGGAACCACCGCGCTCAGCTGGGAATCTGTAGTTCTTGAACTCTAATACCTTTCTCCTGCTAGGCTGAGGCAGAGGATTCCTGGCCTTGACCCTGGATGACCCTGAGGCTTCAGATGGTGGATGACACCACAGGGCAACCGTGGGGGTAGACAATATTGGCGAAAGCGCTCTAAGGGTTTGGGTGGCAGGATAGTGCCAGGCGGCCTGGGTCAGAACCCCAGCTCTGCCACTCACTAGTTGTGTGACCTTGCTTGGGTGCCTTTAACCTCTCTGTGCCTCAGTTTCCTCATCTGTGAAATGGGGAAATTCTGGGTCAACTAGTCAATGTAGCAAAGCACCCAGAGCAGGGAAGGTCTGAGACAGTTTCTAATAAACATGAACCCTAGAGCTGACCTGGCCAGGAACACAGGGAGTGTTGAGTTCTTTCTCTGTGCCAATGCTCTGGAGTCAGAAGTAAAGCTCCCAGCTTTGTGCCCTCAGGGCCACTGGAGAAAATGCCTGAGAAGGGCTTCAAAGATCACAGTGACTGTTCTTTGAGCCCCTGCTACTTCACAACCCACTGAATCCTCAGAAATGCTCTATCAAAAGCAGGCTTAAGGCCAGGCACGGTGGCTCAAGCCTGTAATTCCAGCACTTTGGGAGGCCGAGGCAGGCAGATCACTTGAGGTCAGGAGTTCAAGACCAGTTTGGCCAATGTGGAGAAGCCCCATCTCCATTAAAAATACAAAAATTAAGGCCGGGCGCGGTGGCTCAAGCCTGTAATCCCAGCACTTTGGGAGGCCGAGGCGGGTGGATCACGAGGTCAAGAGATCGAGACCATACTGGTCAACATGGTGAAACCCCGTCTCTACTAAAGATACAAAAAATTAGCTGGGCATGGTGGCGCGTGCCTGTAATCCCAGCTACTCAGGAGGCTGAGGCAGGAGAACTGCCTGAACCCAGGAGGCGGAGGTTGCGGTGAGCCGAGATCGTGCCATTGCACTCCAGCCTGGGTAACAAGAGCGAAACTCTGTCTTAAAAAAAAAAAAAAAAAAAACAAAAATTAGGCCAGGCGAGGTGGGTCACACCTGTAATCCCAGCAATTTGGGAGGCCGAGGCAGGTGGATCACCCGAAGTCAGGGTGATTTGAGACCAGCCTGACCGATATGGTGAAACCTCATCTCTAATAAAAGTAAAAAATTAGCCAGGCGTGATGGTGGATGCTTGTAGTCCCAGCTACTTGGGAGGCTGAGACAGGAGGACTGCTTGAACCAGAGAGGTGGAGTCTGTAGTGAGCCAAGATGGTGCCACTGCACTCCAGCCTGAGCAACACAGCAAGTCTCGACCTCATAAAAAAAAAAAAAGGCAGGCTCTATTATTCTCCTGTTTTACAAGTGTGAAAACCAAGGCCTCGGCCAGTGCCTTGTCTAAGTCCCACAGTCTGTGACTTGCAGAAGCAGGACTCATGCCCAGAGCCTGCTCTTGGGGTCACTTGCTCTGCAGGGCCCAGGAACCAAAGGGTGAGGAGAGAGATGAGTTGGCCCTGAGGAGTGGAGTCCTGGAGGGAGGTCCCAGGCTGGGCCCGGCAGGCTGGGGAGCTTGGGCAGCAGGCGTTGGTGAAGTGGAGGTACAGCCCTGTCTCCCAGGAAACCAGGCCTGAGGTGTGCCCTGCTGGTCACTCACACCATTTGCCTTGTGCCTGTGGGGCCCGGCTACCTGAGGGCAAGGCCGAATCTTTCATCCCCATTATATGCGGCACCCAGCCCAGGCCCCGTCCCTGGCAGCCACTCAGTGGCTGCTTGCTGAATGACTACATGGACCTGGCGTCCTATTCTGTTGTCACTAGACTGCTCAGCAGTCATGAGCACCATGCTACAGGTGGGGAAACTGAGGCTCAGGGTGGGGAAGGGAGCATCCTCCCCCACCCTACCCAGGTCTGTCTGAATCTTTTTTTTTTTTTTTTGAGACAAAGTTTCACTCTCATTGACCAGGCTGGAATGAATTGGCACAATCTCAGCTCACTGCAACCTCTGCCTCCTGGGTTCAAGTGATTCTCCTGTTTTGGCCTCTCAAGTAGCTGGGACTACAGGCATGCATCACCACACCTGGCTAATTTTTTTTTATTTAGTAGAGGTGGGGTTTCACCATGTTGGCCAGGCTGGTATTGAACTCCTGACTTCAGGTGATCCACCCGCCTCAGCCTCCCGAGGAGCTGGGGTTGCAGGTGTGAGACACCGCGCCCCAGCCTGTCTGAATCTTTACTCTCCTCCAGGAACGTGATCTCAGGAGCACATCTCTCCTCTTCCAGCCGGAAGTACCTGAGAGAGACCCCAGAAGGTGGCTAAGACTGCAGAGTGGGGAGCATAAGCACCTTGCCCAAGGTCTCGCCGGGCAAGAGAAGGGCGGAGAAGGGCAGCTTCTCCATGGACTGCAAATCCCCAACGTGTGCAAACCTAAGGACTCTCTTTAGGGCTCAAGGGATATAAACTTACCCTTTTACCTATAGAGAAACTGAGGGCCCCCCAAAAGATGAGTCATATCCAGGGCCACTGAGTTCATGAGAAACAGACTGGAACCCAGCATAGCAGATCCAAAGGCCCTGAGGCCGGCACACAGTATGAGCTGAGGGCTTAAGAGCAACAGGCGGCTGGGGAGGTGGGCTGGGGCCAGGCCAAGCAAGGAGCGTGGACCCTAGACCACAGCCATGGGGAGCCGTTGGAATGGAAAGGTCTAGACACCATCTTGCTTGAGTTCTCAAGAGACCCCTCTGGCTTCTGGGAACTGACTGGCCTGCAGGAGCGTGGGATGGGAGTTGGGAGACTTCTGAGGTCCACACCGAAAGCCCTGGAGTCATCCCTGCCCCTGGCCCTTTTCTCTCACCCCTTTTGGCTTCACCTTCAAAATATAACCAGAATCTGACCATGTCTCACTGCCCCATTGCTGAAACCCCCAGCAGCCTCTCCCTGCACCTGACCTCCAGCCTGGCCCTGCCACCCCTCCATAATGCAGCCAGAGGGAAACAGATGAAATGAGGGTCAGACTGCACCCCTCCCCTCCTCCAAAGCCCCTGGGGCTCCCCACCTCACTCAGCAGAAAATTCTGAGCCTGGCCCTTGAGGGCCTCGTGCTCTGGCTTCCCTCTCCATCTGGCCGTGTGTCCCTAAGGCTCTCGCCCGATCCCTGCGGCAGCACATTCACAACCCTTGGCATTCCTGCCTCCGGGCGTCTGCTCCTGCTGTGCCCCTGCCTCAAGTGCCCTTCCCCAGATGCCTGCAGGGCCGCTCCATCCTCTCCCTCCTGTTGTCAGACGCCACCTTTCCAGGAGGGCTCCCTAAGCACCCTGTTTAACATGGCCTCACCCCTCCTCCTGTCACATACACATCCTGTCTCAGCTCCATTTTCTCCAAAATGTGCGTCACTTTCTAACATACCGTTTAATGAACTTATTCATAGTGTTTATTCCCAGCTCTCTTCCCCGCTAGGATTTCAACCTCCTGAGGACAAGGTTCTTCGAGTGGCCCCTGCCCAGAGCGGGCCTGGAACACGGTAGACGCTGGTAATGATGTGCTGTTGAACTTGAGTGGTTTTCCTGACCATTCTAGGTGGAGGTCGCCTTCATCTCCTGTCACGGAGAAGGAAACTGGGGTTCACAGAGGAAAACAATTTGCTCGAGGTCACAGGCCGGGACGCTGTGGGGCTGGGGTTTGGACCCGGGTCCAAGCCTCCTGCTCTGTCCGGCTCAGGCAGGGCATGGGCTGGGACCAGACGTGGGGCAGGGACCCTGCCAGGCCGCCTGCAGTCAGTCCCGTCCCTGAGGGGCCACAGTGGGCCTGGCCAGAAGGCGGTGGCAGCCACGGCAGTTCCACCCGCTGCAGGGTGGTGTAAGAGCGGGTTGGGAAAGGCCCAGGGGCACCAGATCCATCCTTCGGTTGCCCAGTCCTCGGAGCCTGAACAGCCACGGGTGAGAAAGGAAGTCAGCAGGATCCAAAATAGGCCTGTGTTTCGGGAAGTGAAACTGGGCGTCGGGGACACCAGGCTGGAGGGAGACCTGGGCCTCCTGGGTTGAGGCTGTCGGGGGGGTCTTTCCTTGCCTCCTCAGCCTGGGACCACGGATCTTGGGACTGATCCCTGCCAGGGCCTTGAGAATGGGCTGAGGGCCCCTCTCACAAGCCGTGTGACCCTGGACACGTTGCTTCAGCTCGCTGATCCTCAGTCTTCTCACCCGTAAAGTGGGACAAAGGGTATGACTTGGCTCACTGGGGATTGGGAAGGTGACACTGACCATGTCTCACCGCCCCATTGCTGAATCCCCCGCAGCCTCTCCTGCACCTGACCTCCAACCTGAAGCACACGATGTTCACAGTCACTCTCGGCATTGCAGAACCATCCTGAGTGCTCCTCGTCCAGGAAGCCCCCCCAGATCCTTAGGTCGGAATAAATCACTCCCTCCCAGTAGCCTCAGCCCCTCTCAACTTCTTTTCCTTTCTTTCTTCTTTCCAGGGTTTCTGTCCCCAGCCCTTCTCAACTTCTCTTTTCTTTCCTTCCTTTCCTTTCCTTTTTTCTTTCCTTCCTTCCTTTTCTTTCTTTCTCTCTGTCTCTCTTTCTTTCATGGGGCTCACCCTGTTGCTGAGGCTGGAGTGCAGTGGTATAATCACAGCTCACAGCAGCCCTGGCCTCCCAGGCTCATGCAATCCTCCCACCTCAGCCTCCTGAGTAGCTGGGACTACAGGCATGTGCCACCATGCCCAGCTAAGTTTTTTTGGTATTTTTTTGTAGAAATGGGGTTTTGCCATGTTTGGCTGGTCTCAAACTCCTGGGCTCAAGCCATCTGCCTGCCTTGGACTCCCAAAGTCCTGGGATTCCAGAGGTGAGCCACCGCATCCAGCCCCCTCTTGATTTGTTTTGCTTCCTGATCACATGTGTCTTCGCTACTAGAGGAGGCCTGGAGTCCGCCCGAGTCTTCTTGGTGTCCCCAGTGCCTAGGATAGAGCCTGGCAGATGGGAGGTGCCCCCCATGGGCCAAATGAATGTGCAAAGGAGCCAGGGTCAGAAGCTGGTGGATGCCCTTGAGGGTCTGATGCCTGCCTCCTGACTGCCAGCTCCTCAGGGGTGGCCTGGAGTTGTGAGGAGGACTCTGAGGACAGGTGACTCATGTTTCCTCTGAACCTCAGTTTCCTCATCTGTAAAATGGACACTTGGAAATGGGACCCACAGCTCCTCTGTCCCAGATCAATGAGGCATGGATCATCCAAGATGCCACTTGAGAATCTCAGAGTGTGCCTGGGGCAGGGCTGCCCCAAAGTGGACCCTTCAGGCCCAGGGTCTGCATTCTACTTTCCCCAGCCCCTCTCCTGCCCTGGCAAGAAACAGGCCTTTGTACCAGAAAAACTCGGTGTAGCGGGCAGGGAAGGTGTTAGCCCTAATAAAATCAGGAAGCTCCAAGTAACGATGAAGTGCATGCTCGGCAGGGGCCTTACACCAACCAGGCTTTACAGCTCAGTCCCAGAGAGGTTAGGCTACTTGTCCAAGTTCACACAGCAAATTAGGGCAGAGCAGGGAGGGTGCCCAGCCCTCCTGACGTTCAGTCCCAGGGTTCATTCAAGCCATCTACCCTGAGTGATTGCTGGGTGTTTCTGAGTGCATTTCACAGTCACCACATCTCCACAGCCTCACGCTTTGTTTTTTTGGTTTTTCTTTTAGATGGAGTCTTGCTCTGTCACCCAGGCTGAAGTGCAGTGGAATGATCTCAGTTCACTGCAACCTCTGCCTCCCAGGTTCAAGTGATTCTCCTGCCTCAGCCTCCCAAGTAGCTGGGATTACAGGCACACACCACCATGCCCAGCTAAGTTTTTATTTTTAGTAGAGACAGGGTTTCACCATATTGGCCTGGCTGGTCTCGAACTCCTGACCTCGTGATCCACCCGCCTCAGCCTCCCAAACTGCTGGGATTATAGGCAAGAGCTACCACATGGGGCCTGACCTCAAGCTTTGAAAAGGGAAGTCTCTCCCAGGACCTTCCTAGTCCACCTGAGGCCCCACCCATGGACCTTCTTAAGGGCTCCTGAAGGTCCCCTGAAGGCTGGGCCTCCACACCCAGGACTAAACTCAGAGCTGTGTGGCTCCTCTAGGAAGGACCCCCAAAGGGTCCATGTAATCCTGAACTTCCCATCAACCTTCTCATCCTGCCCATCTCACCCAGGAGCCAGCTGCTTGTACACACGGGTGCCTGGAAGTCCCACTGGGCACCCAGCTAGCTAGACCCAGACATGAGAACAAATGCGCCACCCCAGGCATTTGCTGTGTGCTGGGACTGACTGGAGTCTCACAGTGTCTCGGAGGTCAGCTCTGCGATCAGCCTCATCTCACTGATGGGAAATCTCACACACACCCGTGACTGAGCTCAGCTCTGCAAACCTGTTCCTCCCTCCGTTCCCACCCTGGGGCATGGCGGAGCAACAGAATTCCCTCCTGATTCCACCTCCTTAACTCAGCCGCTTAACCTGCTCTGCGAACTGAGACTGGTAACTAGTAATCTGTCAAACAGGGTAACAGCCCGGGCCCGGGGGGGGAGTTGCAGGGGCTTGTCACCACTGCCCCATTGTGTGACCTTAGCCAGGAGACACCCCCTCACTGGGCTGAGGTTTCCATGTCTATAAAGTGGGCATAACGTTTCTGACCATCCAGGGTCGTGGGAAGGACACAGTGACCCCCTCCCTCTTGTCACCCCTAAGACTTTGCTCCAGAAACTCTCCCCAAACAAGGTGCTAGTTTTTCTTGGATTTTAAAAGAACTCTTTTCTGAGCCTCCCTCCTTTCTCTGCTGTCCCATTTTTCTCCAGCCCTTTACTGGACTGTCCCAAAAACGCCCCTATGCTTGCCGTCTCCAGAGTCTCACTCCCCTCTTCTCCCTTCAGTCCACTCCCCACAGGGTCTCCCCTCCCTCTCCCAAGGAAACGAAGGCCCTTCACACATTGCTAAACCTGCCTGATGCCGCCCTCAGCCCTCCGGGTCTGGACCATCAGTGCCTCAGACGCAGCCACACCTGCTGCTTCCTCCAACGTTGCCCTCCCCTGGCCACCAGAACACTGCCACCACGGGCCTTCTGCCTCTTTGCCCATCTCTCCCTCACCTCTCGGGCAGGGGCCATGGGCTCAATCCCTGGGCTGCTGTCCCTTTCCAGCTGCCCTCCTCCCTGGCAGGCTTTAAAGACCCATTCTCTGCTGCCCCCCACACTGATATCAACAAACTGGACATTGCTCCTGAGCCCCGAAGCCACACATCCCCTCCCTCCTGCACAGCTCCTCGGGCTTCTCCAGGACCTCCTGATGTCTGCACATGGGTTGGTTTCACCCTCAACCCTCCTCACCCCAGAGAATGGCACTGCCTTCTTCCCCGGCCCAGGCCAGACACAGGCTGCCATCTTCAACCGTCTTACCCCGTCCATCTCTAGCTCTCGCTCTCGTCTGTCTCCAATTCTTTCTGAGTTTCTCTCTCTGCCTCTCTGTCTCTCTGACTTTGTCTCTGTCTGTCTCTCTCCCTCTGATTCCATCACTCTATCTGGCTCTACCTCTCTCTTATCTCTGTCTCTGTCTCTCTCTCTGTCTCTGACTCTTGGTGTCTGTCTTCCCTCCCATATCACTGCATCCGTGAATCCCATGGACTGTGACCCCAAACACATCTCAGTCCCCAGAGCTGCTCGCCTCCCCTCAGCCTCCCCTGGGCCAGCCTCTACCATCTCACCTTCATCTTCACCCTGCTGCCTCCCTGTTCCGGAAGCTTCTGCCCCTGCCGCCTGCAGTCTACTCTCCACCCGGCGGCCAGAGTGACCCCATCCCTCTCCACTCAGGCCCCACAGTGGCTCCTGTGTCACTAGTAGAAGCCCAGTCCTCATAGAGACCTTCTCTGAGCCCCCACGCCCCTGGCCACAGACTCTCCCGTCCATTCTCCCTCCCCTGACAGGCCGACCCCACTCCAGCTCCTGTCAGGGGTCTTCACCTTCTGGAAAGCTCTGCCCCCGGCAGCAGCAGCAGCCATGGAATCTTCCTCCCTTCTTTCAGGGCTTGGTGTAGGAGTCTCCTGGGGAGGCTCACGCCCTGTCCACTGTCCTGATCTCTGCCTGGCCGTTCCCACCCAGCCCCCTCCTCTCTTCTGTGCCCTCCTCACACACCACCCATTTCATCTGTTTACCGTGTTTCTGGTGGGTTCTCCCAGGAGGCCAGGGCTTTGGGCCTGTGTTTGTGCCCCCTCCCCCGGGGCCTGGAACAGGGCCTGGCCTGCAGCCAGGAGCTGGGCTGCCCTTGGCAAAGGAGTGCCCAGGACACTGGGGACAGAGCAAGGAGCGTGAGGGGCACGGTGCAAGCGTGCAAGGTGAGAGCTCAAGTGACATACGTGCGGCTGTGGCAACACAGCCTATGCCTGCCAGTCCCTTGGTATGGCCTGTGGCCTGCTGTCACTGCCGTCTGCAGCTCTCACTGGCCCTGCCTCCCTCCGGCCCGTGGCCCCACTCAGACCCACTCCATTCCCCACAACAGATGCCAGAAGGGCCTTTAAAAACCTGGACCTGGCCAGGCGCCGTGGCTCACGTCTGTAATCCCAGCATTTTGGGAGGCCGAGGCAGGCGGATCACGAGGTCAGGAGTTTGAGACCAGCCTGCCAACATGGTGAAACCTTGACTCTACTAATACAAAAATTAGTCACACGTGGTGGTGGGCACCTGTAATCCCAGCTACTTGGGAGGCTGAGGCGGGAGAATCACTTGAACCCAGGAGAAAGAGTTTGCAATGAGCCAAGATGGCACCATTGTACTCCAGTCTGACCGACGGAGCGAGACTGTCTAAAAAAAGAACCTGGACCCAAGTTTGTTATCCCCTCCCCTGAGCCCTGCTCCCCTGAGCCCTGCGGTGGCTCTGGTGGCCCTCAGGATAATGTCCAGAGTCCCTGCAAGGCATGGAGGCCCCTGGAGTCCCGGCCCAGCCCCCTCCCCTGCGGATCTGCTCCATCTCCCCGGAGGCGGCCTGTTCTCCCAGATGCCCTCACACCCCGCCTGGCGGGCTCTCCTTCCGACGCTGGGCTTCCCAGAGCTGCCTTATGCAGGCTCCATGTGAGGAGGGCTCCAGGCCACGCACAGTCCTCCAAGGGTCTACAGGGACAGCAGTGACATCTGTGTTATGAAGCACCGACTGTGTGCTAGGCACCAAGAACAGAACAAGAAGACATGCCTTGCCCTTGTCCCTGGAGGCAGCCTCCAGCCAGGGAGGCAAATACCTCCTCTGGGCGTCCACAGATCCCCAAACTCTGCCTCTCTCCTTCAGCTCGCTGCTCACATGTCACTGGCTCTGTGCGGCCTCCCCACCACCAGGTCTAAAATGCCCACAGCCCCCTAGTTCCCCACCCCTCTCACTACTGTGTCTATCTCATCCATGAGGACATGCCCTCTGGGAAGGACAGGCAGGGGCTGGCGATTCTGCTCCTTGCTCTGTCTCCAGTACAGAGGGCAGTGCCAGGCACGGAGGAAATAATCGTTGAATGAAGAAATAATCTGTAAATTCTACGAGTACATGAAGCATGGCTCAGACACATGGAGTGAGGGTGGCTCCATCTGACTGCGGTGGTCCCGGGGGTCTCTCTGAGGAGGTGGCATTGAGCTGAGGCTCAGTGATGTCAAGGGCTGAGCTCGTGGAATAATGTTCCAGGTGGAGGAAGCAGTAAATGTCAAAGGTCCCAAGACGGGGCTGAGCTTGGGGTGTTCTGAAAACAGCAAGTGAGGTCAGAGGTGAGTGAACCGGGAGAGAGCAGGGTGGGTGGGACTGGGCTGGGGAGAAGCTTCACTAAGCCCTTTCCCAGGACAGTAAACTGAGGCTCGGGGAAGCTAAGTGCTACGTCCAAGGCCACAAAACAAGGAGTGGCAGAGGCAGGCTAGACCTGTGCCTGCTGGTCTGTGGGGCCAGAGACCAGGGGTGGGGGCCCTGTCGGTACACCCTGGGTCTCACCCACGCTATGCTCATTAATAGCTAACCCAGGTGGGGCCCCGCTGGGTCAGGAACCCCCGGTATAGGCTCAGCCCAGTGGCTTCCGGGGCAAAGCCCAGTGAGTGAGTCAGTGAATGGGGCCAGCTAGGGCGCAGCTGGAGCCCTGTCCCCCTAGAGCTGAGCCATCAGCATCAGGGCAAGGCCTCATTTGCTGGGGTCTGGGCTGACTGGCTGGGCCATTACCTGCCAGGGGCCTAGAGCCCATGGGGAAGTTGGCCAAGTTGCCCCTGCAAGAACCTTCTCAGAGTGTGGAGCAGGTGGCCGAGATGCCCTGCCCTCTGCTGCTGGGACTCCAACTTCTCCTGTCCCCTCCCCCACTCACTGCCTATGGTCACTCCCGCTGCTCCCAGATGGCCATGCTCATTCCCTCCCTCCACAGGCCTTTTGCCCTGGCTGGTCCCTCTGCCACAGACTCTTCCCCTAACCCTTGTGCGCTGGCTTCTGCTCCGCCTCACACCCTGGCTCGAGTGGCCTCCTCAGAGGCCCCCACCCCCTGTCACTCACCGTCTGAGTGCCCTTTAAGGTCTTTCATGGCATTTAACAAACATGCCAGGCATCCCATGTGCGTGCTGTGGACTTGCCTATTCTCAATGCTTGGTCCCTTCACCGGGCTGAAGTGTCCCATGGATCTTCTTCCCTGAAGTCTTCACAGGACCTAGCATGGAGCCTGACACTCAGTGGCTGATTAATAAATATTTGTGGAATGAGAACACGAGCGTCTACCTTCCTCATTGCACAAAAGCAGTAGTCGAGGTTCAGAGAGGGTGAGTCACTTGCCCAAGGTCACACAGCAAACCACAGGCAGAACCCCAGCAGGAGCCTGGCTCAGCTCACTTGACTCTGCGTCCAGTGCTCTTCAGCTTACACCATAACTAGCAGTCAGGGCTCAACCAGCCTCTCCCCAGCCTTTCAGATACAACCACTACCCCTTATTCCCATCCTTTGGTACTTGGGAGAAAGAAAATATAGGTGGAAGAGGTGGAAGGGGGCAAACAGGGGAGAGTATCAGAGGTGAATGGGTACTCAGGATTCCTATAGGCCCATGTAAGAGTCCAGCAAGGTTGGGTATCTTGCCTGGGGCCTCTGGGCCCATGTTCCACTCTTGTCCGTGCCTGCTTGAGCTGGAAAGGGTTAAATTTTGTGCTTGGCTCCTGCCTTGCTGTGGACCGTGGCTGGGACAGAACATCTGTCTGTTGCTATGGTTGCCATACACTTGAAGGGGATGGCTGGATAATTACGGCAAATGCCGCTGAGTGAGTGAGCGGGTGCCCGGAAGTGGCTCAGGACCCTTGCCCACCCAGTGCAGTGGCAGGCTGTGGGCCCCTTACCCAGCAGCTCGCTGTGGGGCCGGGCCCTGGCCTCGAGCTCCTGAACCGGCAGAGGAGTCAGCTGGGACCGCTTTGGGCTTTGCTTCACGAATGAGCCTGGCCACAGAGCCCCCTGGGAATCCTGGGGCAGGGCAGACACCAGCAGCATTGGGCACTGGAGCCTGCAGGCTGTCGGCCTGCTGGCACGCTTGGTAGGCTCGGACAATGCCCGGTGCCACTGTGTCCTCCCCGGGGGGAGAAGCCCTGTCATCTGTCCCTGGCCGATGAATGCCCAGGCGGAGCAGGCAGAGACTGACTGCCCACGTCCCGCCCTCTCGGCTCTGCCTGCTCTTGGGGATGCTTCAGCTTCCTCATCTGCTCACGGAGGATGAGAGGGCCTCCCTGGCAGAGCTGAAAGTCTGTGTGGATAGGGCCCGGGGAAGAGGTGGCTCTGGACAGGAAATGGTTGCCCCAACCTTGCTCAACAGGGGTGGGGAAACATAAGCTGCCTGGATTTAGAGTGTGGTCCTGCGGAAGGGCTGGAGATTGCTTGGCACAGCAACCAGCTGTGTAATTTGTGCTGGGATCCAACACCTGCCCAGCCAAGCTGTGGGCAGGCAGAGGGGCTTGCACCAGAGAGGGTCATCTCTCTACCCCCACCTCCTCCACTCCTGCCATGATAGGGAGCTGAGCTTCCTGCAGACCCACAGGCTGGCAGACCCCAGAGGCCCAAGAGATGCTGGCTTCCAACTCCTTCTGTAACCACCAGTGAGACAGAGGCTGGGCACCCTCCCCAAGGCCACCCTTACAGGTTCCTGACTCTTCTTCATGCTGCTGCCCACCTCCCCCCACACACCCCCCACTCCCAGCAACTTCCCTCCTTCCATCTGCCTCCCTCACATAACAATTGCAGTAATGGCCAGGTGCGGTGGCTCATGCCTATAATCCCAGCACTTTGGGAGGCTGAGGCGGGTAGATCATGAGGTCAAGAGATCGAGACCATCCTGGTCAACAAGGTGAAACCCCGTCTCTACTAAAAATACAAAAATTAGCTGGGCATGGTGGCGCGTGCCTGTAATCCCAGCTACTCAGGAGGCTGGGGCAGAAGAATTGACTGAACCCAGGAGGTGGAGGTTGCAGTGAGCCGAGATCGCGCCATTGAACTCCAGTCTGGGTAACAAGATAGAAACTCTGTCTCAAAAAAAAAATTTTTTTTTTTAGTAATAATAACTGATACCATGCCGGCCACTGAGCTGTATGCTCACCCCTTTCACAACCTATAGGGAGGGTGCCATTTTTTTTTTTTTTTGAGATGGAGTTTTGCTCTTGTTACCCAGGCTGGAGTGCAGTGGCGCGATCTCGGCTCACCGCAACCTCTGCCTCCTGGGTTCAGGCAATTCTCCTGCCTCAGCCTCCTGAGTAGCTGGGATTACAGGCACGCGCCACCATGCCCAGCTAATTTTTTGTATTTTTAGTAGAGACGGGGTTTCACCATGTTGACCAGGATGGTCTTTATCTCTTGACCTCATGATCCACCCGCCTCAGCCTCCCAAAGTACTGGGATTACAGGCATGAGCCACCGCACCCGTCATTTTTAATACTGTTTTCACAAGGAGATGATTGAGGCATATAGCAGTAAAGAAAGCTTCCCAAGTTCTCCTGGCTGGGCAGTAGCACAGCCCAGAAGCTCCAAACGGGGCCATTCTGGACACTGACTCCTTTTCTGTCCCCTTCACACTAAAGGTGATCTCCTTGAGAGCCAAGATGGTCTTGTTCTTCTGTCTCTCCAGCTCTGTGCCCAGAGGAGGCACAGAAGCACATTTCACTTTCCAAGCATGTGTTCACGCAACATGCACTGAGCACCTCTAATGTGCCAGGGCCTGTGCTGGGTGAATCAATGAACCCTCTTCCCCACGTAGGGCTATCCAGAGGCTCAGAAGACATCTGTCCCCTGGCACAGAGATTCAAATGAGGGATGAAGTTACTCTGGCAGCCATTACCTCCCAGCACTCTCCCATTGGCCTGAGAGGCAGGGCAGTGGCCACACCTGCATGTTACAGCTGAAGAAATGAAAGCTCAGAGACATTAGGAGCCCTGCCCAAGGTCACACAGATATGTCTCAAGTGGGACAGCCCCTGGAATCCAGGAATTCTGCACCCCATAGAGCTCAGTCAGCAGAGAAGGCTGCCTGCCCAGGCATGGGGGTGATTTTGGTCTTGATGGAATCCCAGTTTGCCTGGGACCATCACATTTTATAGCCCTCAGTCTCAGGCAATCTGAACAGCTGCTCATCCCAACTCAGAACTTCCCAAGTGCCACAAGCCCAGGCTTCGGGGTTCCACTGCCTGGTCTGGGATCCAGTTTCTCTCCCTTCCGAGGACTAGGATCTTAGATAAGGGAGGGCTCCTTTGAGCCCCAGGTCCTCCCTGCCCCACTCAGGGGCCTGTGGGCCCTGCCCCAGGCTGCCTTAACAAGTTGAAGTCAATAGGTCTAGGCCAGGGGAGCCACTGGGCCTGCGCAGTTCCTCAGAGAATGGTGGCTGATCAAGGAGGCCCAAGGCCTCCTTGAAGAGACAGGCTATAGCCAAGCTCTGCATATTTAACAGGCAGCTCCTGTGAGCCATGAATCAGCAACGCAGGGCTCATTTGGGCAGCACAGAAGCATTTTCCCAGCCAGGTCTCTCTTGTAGCTGTTGGGGTGAGGGTAGTGGTGGGACAAGGAGGCAAGAAGGGGCCTGGGTGCAGGAAGGCTGCTCCCCGCCAAGCTGCAGGGCTTCCCTGGAGATCTACAGGTATCAGAACACATGGTGAAAGGGCTGCAGTGGGAGGTATGAGGCCCCTCTCTTCCAGGCCTGATCCTACTGCCTAGTCATGTAATCTGAGATGAGCCCTGGGCTTCCCCAGGCCTCAGTGTTCCTGGAACCATGGCATCTGGCCCCTGCCACCTCTAAGGCCCCTTCTAGCCTTGCTAAGATCCACTGACTGAAACTGGACTTCCAGATTCCCAGTGACAGCTGGCCAAATCCTAGGCCTTCTAGGCAGGCCCCTGGGTCTCAACACTTGGCCTGATAGAGTAGCAGAGAAGGCTGCTTTCTACTGTGCTGAGGAATGCACAGTAGAAAGATGGATGGGTGGATGAATGGGAGGGTGGATGGGAGGATGGAGGGATAGATGAATGAATGGTTAGATGGATGAGAGGCTAGATGGATAGATGAATGGATGGGTGGGTAGATAAATCAATGGATGGATGAATCAATGGATGGATGGATGGGAGGATGGATGGATGGATGGATGGATGGATGGATGGACAAATGAACTGATAGATGGGAGGATGGATGGATGGATGAATGAATGGATGAATAAATGAATGGATGGATGGACAGGAGGCTAGCTGATGTATGGAGGATGGATGGGAGGATAGATGGATGGATGGGTGGATGGATGAATGGGTGGATGGATGAATGGACAAATGAATGGATGGGAGGCTAGATGGATGAATGGGTGAATGGTTGGATGAATGGACAAATAGATGGATGGATGAGAGGCTGACAGGCTGGCAGCTGGCTGGCTGAAAGCATAGGAGGCTAGTTGGGAGGCTGAATGAAAAGTATGGATGGGTGAATGGATGGATAGGAGGCTGGTTGGGAGGGTGGATGGGAGAATGGATGGATGGAGAGAAGGGCCTCTGAACTGGTAGATGCCTCAGTGCCCAGCCTGGGCTCTGCCTGGTTCCACTTGGGTAAAGGGCAATTTAATGGGAAATGAGCTCTTCACTCCTCCCTTGCTCTCAGTTCTCATGTCCACTCTATTCCCAGGGCCCATCTCTTTTACCTCTAACTCTCCAACTCCCCAACCACCTCCCGACTAAGGCCACTACCCCCACTAGCCTGTACACCATGACACAAGTCTCACTAGGCTCCCTGCTGCCTTTCAGACCCTCCTTCAGATCATTCTCTGAGGGCAGTGGGAGGAGTTATGATGTAAATTAGCCCCCACTTCCCACTGCCTCAAATCTCCCACTGGCTCTCCTGGAGCTCCTTACTGGGACTGAGTTCCCTCCATCCTGGAGCTCCTTACCAGGACTCAGTTACCTCCAGAGTCCGCTGCCCTCACCCAATCCCCAATCCCTCCACGCTCTGCCACTGACTGGTCTTGCTGCCCCCAACAGGCACCATGCTCTTACCCACTCCAAGGCTTGGAATACTCCTCCACCACCCATCCTCAGCCTCAGAGCCAACACACCCACACTTCACCCACCTACCTCCGACTCCCCTTCAGATATCAAGTCAGCAGCCACTTCCACAAAGAAGCCCTGCTTGACCCCCAGCCTGGACTTTTATTTTATAGCTCTTCTTACAGCTGCAGGCATGTGCTTGCATGATCAGTAACATCTGTCCCCGAGTACACGAACCTGCATGGGCCCAGGGCTCTGTCTGTCCCATTCCCCCTAGGCCCCTGTACCTAGCACAGCATCTGGCACTAAGTCAAGCTCATTTAGTATTGGTTTATTTTTAATTTTTTTTAGAGACAGGGTCTCCTTCTGTCACTCAGGCTGGAGTGATCACAGCTCACTGCAGCCTCAAACTTCTGGGCTCAATTCTCCTGCCTCAGCCCCCCTAAAAGGCTGGGACTATTGGCATGTGCCATCTTGCCTGGCTAATTTTCTATTTTTTAAAAATTTTTATTTATTTATTTATTTATTTATTTATTTATTTTGTAGAGACAGGGTCTTACTGTGTTGCTCAGGCTGGTCTTGAATTCCTGGGCTTAAGAGATCCTCCCTCAGCTGAGTGCAGTAGCTCACGCCTGTAATCCCAACACTTTGGGAGGCCAAGGCGGGCCGATAACCTGAGGTCAGGGGTTCCAGACCAGCCTGGCCAACATGGTGAAACCCCATCTCTACTAAAAATACAAAAATTAGCCAGGGATGATGGCACACATCTGTAATCCCAGCTACTTGGGAGACTGAGGCAGAAGAATTGCTTGAACTCAGGAGGCAGAGGTTGTAGTGAGCCGAGATCAAGCCACTACACTCTAGTCTGGGTGGCAGAATGAGACTATGTCAAGAAAGAAAGAAAAGAAAAAAAAAGAAAGAAAGAAAGAGGGAGGGAGGGAAGGGAGGAAGGAGAAAGAAAAAGAAGGAAGAAGGAAGGAAGGAAGGAAGGAAGGAAGGAAGGAAGGAAGGAAAGAGTTCTGGCTGGGCACAGTGGCTCACACCTGTAATCCCAGCACTTTGGGAGGCCAAGGTGGGCAGATCATGAGGTCAGGAGATCGAGACCATCCTGGCCAACATGATGAAACCTTATCTCTACTAAAAATACAAAAAAAAATTAGCTGGGTGTGGTGATGCATGCCTGTAGTCCCAACTACTCAGGAGGCTGAGGGAGGAGAACTGCTTGAACCCAGGAGGCAGAGATTGCAGTGATCCGAGATCACGCCACTGCACTACAGCCTGGGCAACAGAGCAAGACTCTGTCTCAAAAAAGAAAGAAGGGAAGGAAGGAAGGGAGGGAGGGAGGGAGGGAAGGGTTTCTTCCAAAGTACTGGGATTACAGGTGAGAGCAACTGTGCCCGGCCTCATTGACTATTTGTTGAGTAAATGAATGAACAAATGAATAGATGGAAGCTGGATGAATGGGAGGGTGAAGGATGGATGGAGAGAACCAGAGTAAGGAGCCAGAAGAGAGAGGGGGATGGAAAGGCTGTTTTCACAAGGTGGCTGTGGGTGGAGACATTCTCAAAGGAGGTGATATCCGAGAAGAATCAAGGGCCATGGGCTATGGCTTACACCTGTAATCCCAGCAGTTTGGGAGGCTGAGGGAGGAGGATTGCCAGAGGACAAGAGTTCAAGACCAGCTGGACAACATAGTGAGACCCTATCTCTACAAAATATGAAAAAGTTAGCCAGTTGTGGTGGTGCATACCTATAGTCCCAGATACTTAGGAGGCTGAGGCAGGAAGATCACTTGAGCCCAGGAGTTCAAGGCTGCAGTGAACTATGATTATACAGCTGCACCCCAGCCTGGGCCACAGAGCAATACCCTGTCTCAAAGAGAGAGAGACAGAGAGTAAGAGAGAGAGAGAGAGAGAGAAGAATCAGGAGGGGAGGGGGGAGGGAACTTGTGAGTGCTGTGGCAGAGGACACTGCATTGCACGGACCTGCCCTACCCAGGGCCGGCACACACCTGGTATGTCCAGAGGATGCAGGAAGGAGTGAGGAGGAGCAGGGGACTGGAGAGGCCAGTAAGGGGTCAGCAGAGCCCCTGCCAGGGGCGATGGGAGGAGCCATTCGAGGGCCTGGGACAGAGCAAGGCTTTGTCCGTCTTTCTCCCCTGAGTAGAACATAAGGTGTCTTGTTTGAGGCTGTGTATGCAGCACCTAGTGCTGAGTTGAGTGAGTGGCAGAGTGGATTCTACATGGGTATCTGAGGGCACATCTGCCACCCCTGCTCCCTGATACAGCCCCCTTCCTGCCCTTCTTCTAAAACAGATGTTATCTTTCCTCTGCTTCAATCCCTCCCATGGCTTCTGGATCACTCAGTGGGAAAGCCCAAGGCCTTGGGATGGTTCACAGGCCCTGCCACAGGCCTGCCCAGCCCCGGCACTAGTGGCACTTGGGCTGATGACTCTGTTGTACAGGCTGCCCCAGGCACTGCAGTACGTTTGGCAGCATCCCTGGCCTCTACCTACTAGATGCCAGCAGCACCCACCCCCAGTGGTGACACCAAAATCTTCAGATATTGCCAAAGATCTCCTGGGGGACACAATCCTCCCTATTGCAGGGAGAGGAGGGACGGAGACCTCTGTCCTAGATCCCTACTGAAAACAGCACCCCCAACACTTCCCTGGCTCCCAGCTTTATTTTCTCCATAGCTCCTAACAGCTTCTGCCATTTCTTTGGTTTATTTGTGTGTTCAGCTGGTCTGACCCTCAACCTCGAATGAGCTCCCTGAGGGCAAGACCTGGCTTGGGTCTCCCCTGGGACAGCATGAGGTGTCTGTTTGCAGAGAGGATGGCTGAATCTCCTCCATTTGGATCCTATCTCTTTGAATTCCGATTGTCGCTCCCTATTTGATAGAAGAAAAAACTGACTAAGAAAAAAAGCAGAGGCCGGGGCGGTGGCTCACACCTGTAATCCCACACTGTGGGAGGCCAAAGCGGGCGGATAGCCTGAGGTCAAGAGTTTGAGACCAGCCTGACCAACATGGAGAAATCCCGTCTCTACTAAAAATACAAAATTAGCCCAGCATAGTAGCGCATGCCTGTAATCCCTGCTACTCGGAAGGCTGAGGGAGAATTGCTTGAACAGGGAGGCAGAGGTTGCAGTGAGCCAAGATCATGCCATTGCACTCCAGCCTGGGTGACACAGCAAGACTCCATCTCAAAACAAACAAACAATGGAATCAGAGAGGTTTGGTGACTTAGCACAAGGATGATCGGCTTAACCTGTGATGCTGACAAGACTGAAACCCAGGGCCTCTACCCCTAAATCTCAGTTCATTTGACTCTGTCTGTGTCCCCGACAGGCCTCAGCCTGGGACAGGGTAGGCAATGCAGAGGCCAGAGCACCTGGGCCCCAGGAAATGAGCATTCCATTGGGGCTCAAATCCAGGACCACCTAGATATGAAGCAGACACAAGATCTCCCCATCAACCATGAGAGTGGAGTTACTGCTGGGGATGCAGGTGAAACTCTTCCAGTGATTAATTCATCCCAATTGACAAGGTTCTGTTGAATTTCTTAAAAGCCCCAGGCTGTGCACTTGGAAAACATGGCGGCGGTGCACTGGGAAATGTCCTGTGATATCAGGCAGGACAGCAGACACTCTTTAAAGATCAAAGTTGGGCCATGCACAGTAGCTCAAGTCTGTAATCCCAGCACATTGGGAGGCTGAGGCAGGAGGATCGCTTAAGCCCAGGAGTTCAAGACAAGCCTGGGCAACATAGTGAGACTTCATCTCTAAAATATATATAATAAAATAAACCAGTCAGGTGTGGTGGCTGAGGCAGGAGGATCACTGGAACCCAGGAGGTGGCACCTGCAGTGAACTGTGACTACGACACTGCACTCCAGCCTGAACAATGGAGCGAGACCTTGTCTCTTAAAAAAAAAAAAGTAGATAAAAGTTTCTAGAATTTACCCAGTAAACATTCCAGTTGGGGTGGGATGCTCAGGAGAATGGGGTGCAATTTCCTGAAGAGAATGAGCTCTTCATAAATTATCAGGAGGAAAATAGTGCATGTCAGAATAAACTCTGTCAAGAAATACAGCACGGCTGCCGATAATCATTCAGAGCTGCTCCCAGCATGCCTCAGGACTTCAAAAATATTTCCTTGGGATTGTTGCTTAAAAATACTGTTAATGGCCAGGAACCTTCTGATTGCGTTCAATGGTCATTAATGGGCCAGCCCAGTGGGGCTCCCGGTGGTCCCCCAGGAAAGCAACAGGGACACCCATCTCATTTTCCTCACAGTCCCCAGGATGGGTGGAGGACTGGCAGGCTCAGAGTGGGCGAAAGGCCAGCCCCAGACCACAGAGCTAGGAAATGGAGGCTGGAGCCCCAGTGGGAACCCAGGCTGGGCTGGCTGACTTTCAGTGACTCCGCCCTGACTCTGGGCGAGGGAGTCCCTTCTCTGCACTTCAGTTTCCTCATCTGTAAAATGCGGACCCATGTGTTAGCTCAGAGAACAAATATTTATGGAGTACTTGGGTTTTTTGTTGTCGTTTTTTGAGACAAAGTCTCTCTCTGTTGCCAGGCTGGAGTGCTGTGGTGCAATCTCAGCTCACTGCAACCTCCACCTCCCAGGTTCAAGCAATTCTCCTGCCTCAGTCTCCCAAGTAGCTGCGATTACAGGCATGCACCACCACGCCCAGCTAATTTTTGTATTTTTTAGTAGAGACAGGGGTTTCTCCATGTTGGCCAGGCTGGTCCTGAACTCCTGACCTCAGGTGATCCGCCCGCCTCGGCCTCCCAAAGTGCTGGGATTACAGGCGTGAGCCACTGCACCTGGCTGGAGTACTTGTCAAAATCCAGGTGTTAGGATGGACGGTGATCCAACCAGACCCAGTGCTCACTTCTGGTGGAAGAGTCAGACAGTGACCAAGTACACCTCCTCACAGTGGTCATCAGTATATGAAGAAAACAAAGGAGAGTTATGGGGGTGGGGTTCGGTTAGGACAATCAAGGAGCGCCTCCATGGGCGGATGGCAATTGATGACAGACCTGAGAAGGCAGAGAGGGAACCGAGAGGCTTTCCAAGGAAGAGGGCAGGGCGAGGTGCAAGTGCAGGGCCCTGGGAAGGGCTTTTTCTGCAGTATCAGAGGAATAGAGAGAGGCCAGTATGGCTGAGGCACAGTGAGCCAGTGGGAGAGAGGTGGGAGCTGGGGTCAGCGATGATGGCGGCGACCAGCTCCTGCGAGGCCCTATAGATGTTTGAATTTCATTCTGAGAATGATGAGGATCCGCCACGGGGCTGCTTTGCAGGGGACAGACTGCTTATCTATTCTATTGGTTTATCTATTTATTGGCTTGGTTATTTATTGTATTGGTTTATTTATTTATTGGATTGGTTATCTATTTTAAAAAGATCCCCTGAAGGCCAGTCACAGTGGCTTGTGCCTGTAATCCTAGTACTTTGAGAGGCTGAGATGGGAGGATCACTTGAGGGTAAGAGTTTGAGACCAACCTGGACAACATAGCAAGATCCTCTCTCTATTTTTTTTTTAAATTAAGGCTAGCTGCAGTGGCTCACACCTGTAATCCCAGCACTGTGGGAGGCCGAGGCATGTGGATCACCTGAGGTCAGTAGTTCAAGACCAGCCTGGCCAACATGGTGAAACCCCGTCTCTACTAAAAATACAAAAATTAGCCTGGCATGGTGGTGGGCACCTGTAATCCCAGCTACTTGGGAGGCTGAGGCAGGAGAATTGCTTGAACCTGGGAGGCGGAGGATGCAGTGAGCCAATATCGCTTCATTGCACTCCAGCCTCGGCGACAGAGGGAGACTCTGTCTCAAAAAAAAAAAAAGAAAAAAAAATTAGCTATGTGTCACAGTGCACACCTGTAGTCCCAGCTATTCAAGAGGCTGAGTGGGAAGGATCATGTGAGCCCAGGAGGTGGAGGCTGCAGTGAACTATGATCACACCACTGCACTCCAACCTGGGCGACAGAGCAAGAACCTGTCTCTACAAAAAATAATAATAATAATAAAAGACCCTCTAAAAAGTCTCCAGATTAAATTGTCAAATGAAAAATGAACAGGACAGAACCACATGCACAGTATGCTACTGTCGGCTTTTAAAAAAAAAAAGGAGATAAAGGTATGCATCGTATATGCATAAAATTATCCCTGGCATGACAGATGAAAATAGGAGAAGCTCCCTGCCTGTGAGGAGGAGTCCTGGCTGGCTGGACTGGGTGGGAGGGATCGTTTCTGCATTTTTTCTTGCACCTCTTGAATTCTGAGCCATGCAAATTTGTTACCTAGTAAAAAAATAAATAAATAACTACTTTTTGGAAGTAAAGAAAAAAAAAAGAGAGAAAATGAAAAAAAAAGAAAGGCCCCTGTGGCTGCCATGTGGATAATGCACTACAGATTCGCCAGGGAGGCTGGGGTGAGTTGGTGAGGTTGAGGCTAGGGGTGGGATGGTGGGGAGGAGGCTGGGTGGGGAGGAAACTGGGGTGGGGTGGTGGGGAGGAGGCTGGGTAGGGAGGAAACTGGGGTGGGGAGGAGGCTGGGGTGGGGTGGTGGGGAGGAAGCTGGGTAGGGAGGAAACTGGGGTGGGGAGGAGGCTGGGGTGGGGTGGTGGGGAGGAGGCTGGGTAGGGAGGAAACTGGGGTGGGGAGGAGGCTGGGGTGGGGTGGTGGGGAGGAGGCTGGGTGGGGAGGAAACGGGGGGTAGGGAGGAGGCTGAGGTGGGGTGGTGGGGAGGAGGCTGGGTGGGGAGGAGGCTGGGTGGGGAGGAGGCTGAATGGGGAGGAAACTGGGGTGGGGAGGAGGCTGGGGTGGGGACAAAACTGGGGTGTGGCTGGGGTGGGGTGGTGGGGAGGAAACTGGGGTGGGGAGGAGGCTGGGGTGGGGTGGTGGGAAGGAGGCTGGGTAGGGAGGAAACTGGGGTGGGGAGGAGGCTGGGGTGGGGTGGTGGGGAGGAGGCTGGTGGGGAGGAAACTGGGGTAGGGAGGAGGCTGGGGTGGGGTGGTGGGGAGGAGGCTGGGTAGGGAGGAAACTGGGGTAGGGAGGAGGCTGGGTGGGGAGGAAACTGGGGTAGGGAGGAGGCTGGGGTGGGGTGGTGGGGAGGAGGAGGCTGGGTGGGGAGGAGGCTGAATGGGGAGGAAACTGGGGTGGGGAGGAGGCTGGGGTGGGGACAAAACTGGGGTGTGGCTGGGGTGGGGTGGTGGGGAGGAGGCTGGGTGGGGAGGAAACTGGGGTGGGGAGGAGGCTGGGGTTGGGTGGTGGGGAGGAGGCTGGGTGGGGAGGAAACTGGGGTGGGGAGGAGGCTGGGGTTGGGTGGTGGGGAGGAGGCTGGGTGGGGAGGAAACTGGGGTGGGGAGGAGGCTGGGGTTGGGTGGTGGGGAGGAGGCTGGGTGGGGAGGAAACTGGGGTGGGGAGGAGGCTGGGGTGGGGTGGTGGGGAGGCATTTTCAGTTCTACTTTATAGATGAGGACTGTGAGGCTCACACAGGCCAAATGCCAAGCCTCAGACCACTCAGCTGGGAAATGGAGGATGGGCTTGGATGAGAACCCAGGCCTGTCAGGCTCCTCACTGCCTCCCTTCTGTTCTCTGTTCTGTGTCCCCTTGAGGTCCCTTAATAAGGAATTTGGTTCCCTGGGCCCTATGCCGAAAGCAATATCTTGACCACAATAGGTGCTCATAGATGTTTGCTGAGTGATGAATTTGTTCGTTTGTTCATTCATTCAACAAATGTATCAAGTGACTCCTCTGTGCCAGGCATGGTGCTAGGCCTAGGATTCAGCCTTGAACAAGAGATAGCTCCCACCTTTTTGGAGCTCACATTCTCAGGGGACAGGGGTGTGAGAGGCAGTCAAGGTAAGTATAATCTGAGCACTAAGAAGACAGCAGACTAGAACACCAGGTGAGAGGGGAGGGGCCTTCAGATGGTCAGGGAGGGCTGGGAGGAGGAAAGGAGGTGATAGCAGAGACCTGAAGAAGTGTGTGTTGGGTGCCTGTCATCCCAGCACTTTGAGAGGTTGAGCTGGGAGGATCTGTTGAGGCCAGGAGTTCAAGACCAACCTGGGCTACATATAGAGACTCCGTCTATGAAAAATCCAGGCGTGGTGGTATACGCTGTGACCCCAGCTACTCTGGAGGCTGAGGTGGGAGGATCGCTTGAGTTCAGGAAGGTCGAGGCTGCAGCAAGCCAGGGTTGTGCCACTGCACTTCAGCCTGGGCAACAGTGTGAGATCCTGTCTCAATAAAAAAAGAAGAAAAAGCAGGGTGGAGTTTGCCCTGGGGACATTGGGGAAAGGCATTTTGGGCAGAGGGAACAGCAGGTACAAAGGCATGAGGTAGGCTCGTGCTTGAAACTTCTCAGCGACAGCGAAGAGGAGCAGCAGAGTGAGCCAGGGGACAGGCAGCCAGGCCGGGCCATGCCTCGTGGGTGCTGGATTCCTACGCGGACGCCAGAAGCCTATGGAGGGCTCTGAGCAGGGGCTTAACATGCTCTGAAGGAGGTTTAAAGTGAATGAGTCTGCGCCCTGTACCGCCTGTGGGGTGGGAACGGTGGTGGCCTAAGCTGCACAGGCTGCCTCGAAACAGATTCTGGGAGAAGAAAAGCCCAGAGTGCCAAGGCCAGAGGGACTGCCACCTCCTAGGTGCAGAGCTCAGGCCTGTCTGCTCCTGGGACCTCCGCTGTCTGCCTTGTCACAGGGGGACAGGGTCAGGGATGGAGGATGGCTTCTAAAGGCTGGCAATGCTCAGCGTCCCGCAGTGCAACTGCCAGAGGCAAAGCCCGACCCAGGCAGCTGAGGCCCACCAGGAGGAAGCAACAGCCTGAAGGCCGAGGGCCATGGCCACCTCCACTGCCCGTCGCTGCAGTGCTGGCTGTGGCCTCCTGTGCTCTCACCATCTGTGCACTGCGCTGGCCAGGCGTGCCCTGCTCTGGGGTGCCCATCTGGACGCCAAGCTGATAGCACATCTAGCTCGAGCAGGGTCTTCCACACCATGGTCAGACCTGTGAGGCTTCCATAAATTTTGTTTGCTTTTGGTTTGGCCCCATTCCTCTCCCAGGGAAGGCAGAGGAGAAAGGAGCTTGAGCTTCCTGTTACTCTGTCTGGGCTGGCCGACACTCACGGTCTCCTTTCGTCTTCTACCAGCCCCCATTGACAGGTGGGGAAACTGAGGCTGAAAATGGTGACTGTCCAAGGCCACTTGAGGGTGAAGTAGCAAAGCCAAAAGTTAAATCCAGGACTACTGGATTCCAGACTTCCTCCCTGATCCCAGTTCCCACTGGCACCTGCCCCCTCCCGTAGGGGCTTGGGTATGGGTGGGGTTAGAGAAAACGGCATCCTCCTCCCAGATTCTGGGTCAGGAAAGGCTCTGGGCCGTGGTTCCACTGTGGCTGTGGGACGAAGGCCGGCAGGCAGGCTGTGCTGTGAGCCTGGCTCCCTCCTCTCTGTGCAGCGGCCATGACCCCGGCTCAGGTGACACAGCACCTGCAGCTAGAGCTGCCACCTGCCTGGCCTGCCGGCGACAATATTCCCAGAGCAGCGGGCAGGCCAGGAAGCCGCGGTTCACCAGCTCAGCCTCGGGAAGCCCAGAGAGTGAGAGGTCAATTGTGCTGCTGCCAGGCTTCCAGAAGCTTCTCCAATTTCTGCAGCCCCAGCAACTTCTGGAATGGACCCAGGGCAGCCTGACCCCTGCCGGACCCCTCACAAATGCCAGTTCCATATGCATACTTGAGGGCTGCTGCCACCATGAGCAAGGCCTCCTGCCCTCAGTCTGTTGGGAACCTTGGAGACTGGAGGAAACCCCCAGTGGCACCACTAAGCCCAAGAGCCACCAGAGCCAGCACCATTGTTGCCATTGTGCGTTAAGAATTGCAGAATTGCATTCTCCCACCTACCTTTTTTCTTTTTTTTTGTTTAAGACGGAGTCTTGCTCTTGCTGCCCAGGCTGGAGTGCAGTGGCACAACCTCGGCTCAACATAACCTCTGCCTCCCGGGTTTAAGTGATTCTCCTGCCTCAGCCTCCCAAGTAGCTGGGATTACAGGTGTGTACCACCGTGCCTGGCTAATTTTTATAGTTTTAGTAGAGACAACGTTTCACTATGTTGGCCAGGCTGGTCTTGAACTCCTGACCTGGTGATCTGCCCGCCTTGGCCCCCCTAAAGAGCTGGGATTACAGGTGTGAGCCACCATATCTGACCCCACCTACCTTTTTTAAAAAAATGCCCACAATTTTACAAGGGAGAAAATATGACGCTTTTTTGTTTTTTTAAAGACCAAGCCTCACTCTTACCCCCAGGCTGGAGGGCAGTTACATGATCTTGGCTCACTACAACCTCCGCCTCCTGGGTTCAAAGGATTCTCCTGCCTCAGCCTCCCAGGTAGCTGGGATTACAGGCAGCCCCCACCGTACTCAGCCAGAAAACGTGGTCTTTTACGTATCAGGGAAAGAATAACTGGCTGGAAGGCAGGAAAGAGCATCTCCTATGAGACTCATGGGACCTGAACTCCACTCTCCATCTACACTTCACCCTGGCCTCAGCCCACTCCCCTGGCCTTACACTTGCCTGTCTCCCCTAGAGACATCCCTTCTTCCCCTTTCCCAGGCATGTCCCCCCTGGGGTCAGCCCTCACCTGGATGATTGCAGTAGCCTCCAGGCTGGTCTCAGCCACCCTGTCCACTGTCCACAGAGGACACGGAGTCTGTGTCAGACACAGGCCAGACCTCCTGCCCTCACTCAAAACCCTACCATGGGCCTCTGGTGGCCCCAGAATTAGGGGCCACCAGACTAGACACCCTAGTCCGGCCTTCAGGATCCTTCCTAGTCCAACTTGGCCTGTGTCTCCCACCCGCCCCTTACCACTCCCTGGGTCAGGAAGAGCATGGGCTTTGTGGTTGCTGTGTGATCTTGGGCAAGTTACTTATCTGAACCTCAATTTCTCATCCATAAAAGTAAAATACGTCTCTGCCACAAAGGGAGTTTCAATTGTGCAATTCCAATAAGCTCATGTGTGAAGCACTAGGCTGTGTATACAGTCGATGCTCAATAAATGTAGCTATCTTTATTTGTCACTACCCCATGAAACAACTAAAAATCTCTTGCAGCATACTGTGCTGAGCCTATGCAGATGCGTCCTCACCTCGGCAGCCTAGTGAACTCCTGTTAATCCTTCCACAGCCCTCTCAGGCAATGCCCTGACCGGCCCAGTGTCAGCTGTCCTTCCTCGGAACACGCTTCCATATTGGCCAGATTGCTACACTAGAACTCTTCCCTTTACTTGTCGATCTTCCACCATGTAACTGTGGGTTCCTGGGGCAGTGGCTATAAATGACGAAGCTGAGCCAGCCAGGGAGGGCCGGAGTGATGAGGGAGGGGGTATGAGACAGGAAGGAGGGTAAGGTGGAGGGAGACAGCCTCTGTGGTTGGCCACGGCAAAATAAAGCTTTCATTCATTCAATCATTTGTTCATTCACCGACTCATTCAACATATACACACTGACCTCGTCTATTTAAAGGCCATTGCTAGCTTCCCCAGCTTCTAGAATCACTCCAAAAACTCTTGTTCAGGTGCAGTCGAGCACTTTGGGAGGCCGAGGTGGGAGGATAGCATGAGCTCAGGAATTCGAGACCAGCCTGAGCAACACAGTGAAACCCCATCTCTACAAAAAATACAAAAATTAGCCAGGTGTGGTGGCACACACCTGCTACCTGAGAGGCTGAGGCAGGAGGATCGGTTGAGCCCAGAAAGTTGAGGTTGCAATGAGCCAAGGTCGTGCCACTGCACTGCAGCCTAAGTGACAGAGCAAGACTCATCTCAAAAACCTCTCCTCCGTGGTGGCCCGAAAAGCCCCAGGGATCCAGCCTCCCGAGTGCATCTCTCCAACCTCCCTCTCCCTGTCCCTCTCTGTCCCTCTGTGTTCCAGGACTCTGGCCTCCCTTTGGTTCCTCAAGCAAGGCCACCTTCTAGAATGCCCTTCTCCTGACCCTTCTAGGCTGACCCCCAGGAGAGGCCCCCATCGCTCTGTATAAACAGTGTCTCATCCCCCCACCCCCAGCTCGGGTTCTGCCTGGCCCTGTGTCTCCTCCTTCACTCTCACCCGCCCACACCCAGACACACTCGCGGGATCAGGGGATTAACACCCACCTTCTCAGCAGACTGCGAGCTCCCCACTTCCCAGCACACCTGTGGTGACTGGCGCCCACCCGGAGCGCCCCAGGAGACTAGAGCCAAAAGGGGCCTTGGTGAGCATTGAGGTTCACCCCCGCATGTTGTAACAACAATAAAAAATAATAATTCTGACAGCAACAGCAGCTAACACTGCCCACGTGCCAGGCGCTTCACGTCCCATGCCGTTTCCTTGAATCCCCGCAACAACCCCAGACAGAGAGGTCCAATTCCATCCCGATTTTACAGAGGAGAAAACTGAAGCTGGCCAAGGTTGGTCAGGCCCCTAGGTCGCAGGCCCTGCACTCCTGGGTCACCACCAGGCTGTGCTGCCGGGTGACCATGGTGGCAACACTGGATGGAGTTGGGGCTCCACACACGTTAGCTCTGTGATCCCAGACAAGTCACACCTTTCTGGCCTCAGCCTCCCCATCTGAAAAATGGAGCTAACCATAGTCTCTTCATCAGATGGAATGTTCACGGGAGGGAGGGGCTGTCAGGGCTTACTAGTACAGAGTGGGGGGATGGGTGCTATGAAGGCAGGATTATAGGGGTCCCCAGGGTACCCCCGCAGGTAAAGCCCCACCCAAAGCCAGTCCTGCCAAAGGCCTGCTCCAAGAGGACCCCTGCAAGGCAGGGTGAGTGGAGTCCTTCCCAGGGAGCGCCCAGTGCCCACACTCTCCCTTCTAGAGAAAGAAGCCAGCACTGTGGGCAATGAGACCCAGTGGTCCCAGGGTGTGTGGCAGGCAGCCAGGTGGGGCACAGCACACCCTCCACTGAACCCTGAGCCATGGGGACCCTGGGCGCTCCCAGCCCTCCTGACACCTGCTCCCCCTTGCCACATGGGCCCTGGCAGTGGGAATGGGTTGTCTGCCGAAGCCTCCCCTGGGCTGTGCCAACCTCCCTATGCCCAGACAAAGCCCCCCTCCCCCGGCCTCTGGGGAGGGGGCAGGCTGGTGAGGGAGCTGACAAAGGGAGCCAGTGGGGCTGTGCCTGGGGCTCGTGCCACCCCACTCCCCGACCTGCCCACAGCGCCCACATCCCCCTCCTGCCACTTGGCCGGCTGGGGCGCCCGGCGCCGTTGCTATGGCGGCAGCTCTGGGGAAGCTGCAGCTGGGTAATTATTGCGAACATCCATCCTGCCTCCAGCCCGCCCCAAGAGCCGGGCAGTGAGCAGCGGGGCCAGGGCAGCCCCTCCTCACCCGCCGGGCAGCCGCACCCTGGCCTGGCATGATGCCCACCCGAGGTATGGAGGGGAGGACAGCCATGGAGGCTGCTGCAGCAGACAGAAGCCAGCCCAGGGGCTTGCCAGGAAACCCCCACTTTTGCCCTGGACCCCCACCCCTGGGCCACCCTTGGAGCTGATCGACCGGCCCAGAACTTATTTTTTCCAGCAATAACACACGCAGCAAACCAGCCAGAGAGACTCCTTTGTTCAAACAGAAACCTTCCTCTGCTGTTTTTCGGGCAGTGGAAGCCAAAGCAACCGGAATGGGCTCTGGCCTCTCACCCAGGGACGGTCCCCTCGATGAGGCAGTTCCCCTGGGGCCCCACCTTGGGCCCCGCCATCTCCTCAGCCTCAGAAGCTTGTCCTGGCCCTTGTGTCTAAATATAGCTCTGCTGGGCTGAGCGTGAAGTCTCACACTCCCAACTGCCCCGGGTGGCCGGCGGAGGGCATTCATTCAGGCTTCCAGAGAGCATTTCAGGAGCCATTTGGGGCTGGGCTCTGAGCCCCCACTGCTGTGATGCAGGTGTGCCTCTGCCTGTGGGACTCACGGACCCCCTCGGGAGACACACAGATATGATTTGAGGAGCTGACTCCATCAAGAGAACACAGACCAGGGCTCCCCTCACCCAGCTTGGAGACAGGATGCGTCAGGGCGGAGGGAAAGGAAGGTGTCTGGGCCAGGGAGGGGCAAGGGAGGAGGCATGGTCCGCCCCAGAACTGATTTGTGTGGTAGGAATGTGGGGTGCGCCCCAGCAGGACATGGGCTCAGGAACAGGGGCCAGGGGTCAGCAGGGTGCAGAGCCCAAGGACACTGCCCCCCGGGGCCTGCACAGGCTGGCACTGGGCAAGAGAGGCTGCTCAGATTTTATTTTCCAAAGAATCCCGAGGCTGGGCACACTGGCTGACACCTGTCATCCCAGCACTTTGGAAGGCCGAGGTGGGTGGATTGCTTGAGGTCAGGAGTTCGAGACCAGCCTGGCCAACATGGTGAAACCCTGTTTCTACTAAAATGCAAAAATTAGTTTGGCGTGGTGGCATGCACCTGTAATTCCAGCTATTCGGGAGGCTGAGGCAAGAGAATCATTTGAACCCCGGAGGTGGAGGTTGCAGTGAGCTGGGACTGCACCACTACACTCCAGCCTGGGCCACAAGAGTGAAACTCCATCTCAAAGAAAAGAAAAAGAAACAAATGAAACAAAAACTACAAAGAATCCTGGTGGCCAGAGTGGAAGTGGAGGGAGCACGAGGGAGGCGGACAAGGTGTTGGGGGCAGCAAGGGGCCACGGGCGAGGCAAGGGTCCCTGGGGGCTGCAGGTGACAGAGGAAAATGAAGGAGAATCCACAGGACATGGGAGAGGAGAGGAAGGGGAAGACTCAGGCTGCCTGTGCCCCTCCCCAGGCCTTGGTCCTCAAGCTGTGGCCAGGGCCCTGCTTGGGGAACAGGCCCTCTAAAATAAAGGGGAAATGCCTGTTGAAAGAGAGCCTGGCCCCTGCTCCCCACCAAACGTTAGGGCTTCAAGGAGAAGGCCTTCTGCTCAGCTAGCTCCAGGGGAGGAGAGCAGCGTGGTCCCCAGCACAGCCTTCTGGGTAGGGACTGTCTCGACCTCGATAGCCTTTGGATCTCCCACTTTCCCAGCAATAAATCTCCCCAATGGGCCAGGTTTTCTATCTGCAAAGCTCTTTCCATCAAGCTGCTTCTGCTAGCTTCAAACAGCCCTGGCACTGGGCCAGGCAGGGAGGCACGGCCATTTCAGAGGTGAGGAAACTGAGGCTCACAGAAGTGAGGGTATCTGCCCTGGCAGGGAAAGGGCACCCACTAAGTTACCGGGGCCTTTGCACACATCACGTGGGGCTGCAGCCAGAAGGCGTCAGGAGTAGAATTTACCTTCCAACCGATTCCCTGGTCCTGGGGTCCCCTGTCCTCCTGAGACAGAGGCTAACAGGAGCCGAGGCTGGGCCACTCCCTTTCGAAGCATGTTTTCTGAGAATATAAGCTGGAGAGGGTGGAGCAGGGGGCCTGAGACAAATAAAAATGCACTTTGGAATTATCCAGTCTGACTGCAACCACCTCTGTCTTACAGATGGGGAACTGAAGCTCCAGCCTGCCCAGGCCCAAAGAACCCACTGTTTCCTAGATCCTGGAGTGGCTGAGACTGGGTAAGTCAGTCCCACTGAGCCCAGTGCTCTGTTGGATCCAGCTGTCCACACAATGCCTGGGGTTTTCAGCGGGAATATTGGGGAAAGATTCTGGATGGAAATTTGGGAGTGCGCGCTCTGGGCCAGCCCTGCAGCTAACATCAGCCACAGGGACTCGCAGGTCACTGGTTTAAAGCAACATGGATCAGGAGCGTGGATCAGGAGCGTGGATCAGGAGCGTGGATCAGGAGCGTGGATCAGGAGCGTGGATCAGGAGCGTGGATCAGGAGGGGCGTGTGAGAGCCAGCGCCAGCCACTGGTAGGACTCAAATTAACGCAAGTGACAACAATGGTGTGTGTCAGGCGCCATAAGGAGAAGATGGTGGTGGGGCTTCCAAAGAGCACCTGGCACATGGCGAGGCTTCCGGACGTCGCACCCCAACTTTTACTGTTCTCGCCCCTCTGCACCAGGTCTCTGTCCTGGCTGTTTTTCACTTGTCCCCAGAATGATTCTGTGAGAAAGGCTCTACTATTATCTCCATTTTCAGGTTGGGGGGCATTTGGATGGGAGAGAAATTGGGGACTGGGAGAGTTCTTCCCCTTCTCCCTGAAACTGCCCAGGCCAGGGACCCCATCTCCCACTCACCAACAGGGTAAGCCAAGATGATTGAAAAGCTATCCTTGGCCCAGCTTTAAAAGCCAACCCAGGCTGGGTGCAGTGGCACAGTGGCCAAGGTGGGTAGATCACGAGGTCAGGAGATTGAGACCATCCTGGCCAACATGGTGAAACCCCATCTCTACTAAAAATACAAAAATTAGCCAGGCATAGTGGCACATGCTTGTAATCCCAGTTACTTGGGAGGCTGAGCAGGAGAATCGTTTGAACCAGGGAGTCAGAGGTTGCAGTCAGCCAAGATCACGCCACTGCACTCCAGCCTGGCAACAGAGTGAGACTTCATCTCAAAAAAAAAAAAAAAAAAATCCAACCCAACAGAGTGATTGGAGCTCCAAGAGTAAGGAGATCCTAGGTTGGACTTACCAGACAGCAATTTTTTATTATAATACCAATCACAAATCTGGTACCTGTCCACTTTAGTAGTGCCAGGGGTTCAGCTAGGTACCTACCCTGGAGAAACTGCTGGAGGGCACAGCAAGGGCTGCTCAGGGCTGTGTGTGGGAAACAATGGGAACGTCCATTAACAGGCCACGGGGCAAATAAAGACTGGATCAGCTCACATACAGAGTACCACACAGAGGAGGAGGCAGGTTTGTGTGCACTGACTCAGAAATGTCCGTGACATGTTGTTCAGTGAAAAATAAGGTATCTTGGCCGGGTACGTTGGCTCATGCCTGTAATCCCAGCACTTTGGGAGGCCAAGGTGGGTGGATCACTTGAGCCCAAGAGTTTGAGACCAGCCTGGGCAACATGGTGAGACCCCTGTTCCTACCAAAAAAAAAAAAAATATATATATATATATATATATATATATATATATATATACACAAAAATTAGCCAGCCGTGGAGGCATGTGCCTGTAGTCCCAGCTAATTGGAGGCTGAGGTGGGAAGATTGCTTGGGCCAGGGAAGTCAAGGGTGCAGTAAGCCAAGAACACACCACTGCACTCCAGCCTGGGCAACAGAGTGAGACCCTGTCTGGGGTAAAAAAAAAAAAAAAAGAAAAGAAAAGTAAGAAAAAGAAAAATAGGCCAGGCGTAGTGGCTCACATCTGTAATCCCAGCACTTTGGGAGGCTGAGGTGGGTGGATCACTTGAGGTCAGGATCACTTAGGCAGCCTGGCCAACATGGTGAAACCTTGCCTCTACTAAAATATAAAAATTAGTGGGGTGTGGTGTTATGCACCTGTAATTGAAGCTACTCAGGAGGCTGAGGCATGAGAAACTCTTGAACCTGGGAGGTGGAGGTTGCAGTGAGCCGAGATTAAAAAGCCACTGTATTCCAACCTGGGTGATAGAATGAGTCACTGTCTCTCAAAAAAAAAAAAAAAAAGCAAAGAAAAAGAAAGCATCTTGCAGAATAAAACATACAGAATGTTACGACTCATGTGAGAAGCAAACCTAAACACAATGTGCACAGCTAAACAGATGCAGATATAGATGGTCTAGGTACAGGTGTTGTACAGGCACGATACAGGCATAGGTATTGGCATAGGTATAGGGATATACACTGACCAACTGACAACAGTGGTTTAAACAGAACGTGGCTTGGGAGGTACAGGGGAATTACTCGGCCTCTTATCCACTACATTTCATTATGTTTGAGATTTTACAATGAGAATGTTTTCCTGACATATTTGTGTGATGCTAGAAGTTAAAGAAAAGCGGCTGGGAGCTGGAGGCAGGGCTGAGTCTGGGTGCTCACGAGAGGCAGTGTCTGTGGGGGTCAGGCCTGCTTGGGAGTCTCAGGCTGCGTCTGGAGCCTCTTCCTAAATCAACTGTGGCTCCCTCTCCCCAAGGCCAGAGCCAGAGAGAACTGGTTTCTGCAGCAGCAGCAGCAGCACACAGCTCCCTGCTGTCTGGAGGTATGTGGAACCTGGACATTTACCCTGTGCACTGGGCCCACCTCTGCCACCTCTGCTCCTTGAGACAGGACCTCAGAGCTGGCCAGAGGGTGGCCTGAGAAGGGAGCCAGTGACCTCTGTTACCCCCAGGGCCTAGGCAGGATGCCATGTGGAGCCCAGAGCAGTTATCCCCGGCATGGGCTTGCATTTGAGCCTCACAAATACCACACTGGAGGAGGCAACAGCCTGTTGCCCTGCACTCCCAGCAGTCAGCAACGTCAGGAGTGGGAGAGGGGAGAAGGCCTTTCACGGAGCACTCCTTAGATGCTGGGCCCTGAGCTAGCACAGTTCCCACTCCATAACTTTGGCCTTTTAATCTTGTTCAGCGAGTTCTTTTTGACACATGGAAGCTTGGGAGATTTTTTCAGCCACTACTGAAAACAAAGGGTTAAAATAATTCAAACAAAGCAAAAGGATGTATAGTGAAAAGCAAGTCTTTCTTCCCCAGCCACCAGTCCCCTCCCCGGGGAACCCGTGTGCCGCCGGAGCACGTGCATGTGTATTCCTGCCCCTCCTTGGTACTAGCAGGAGCACTCCCCACAAAGTGCACTGTATCTGGCCTTTTTCACACACACAGTAAAACATGTATCTCAGAGCCTCTTCCACAGCAGCACACGGGACCGCCTCGTTCTTCTTTCATGCCTGGAATTCCATGGTATGCAAAAGTCTTTAGTATTCATGTAACCAGATCTAGAACTCTGGCTCCATGGTTTCTGCCTTTTCTGTGGGCTTATTTCTGTTCTGCACAACAGCCCTGGGAGGCAGGTGGTCCCTGTGTTAGAGATGAGGAAACCAGGTGACGGGATGAGTCCGTTCTCACGCTGCTATGAAGAAACACCCGAGACTGGGTAATTTATAGAGAAGTTTAACGGACTCACAGTTTCGCATGGCTGGGGACGTCCTCAGGAAACTTACAATCATGATGGAAAACACTGCTTCACCGGGCGGCAGGAGAGAGCGTGAATGCTGAGCGAACGTGGAAGCTCCTTATAAAACCATCAGTCTCGTCAGAACTCACTCACTAAAACGAGAACAGCATGGGGAAACTGCCCCATCACTCAATTATCTCCACCTGGTCCTGCTCTTGACACGTGGGGATTATTCCAATTCCAGGTGAGGTTTGGTGGGGAAACAGAGCCAAACTATATCAGTGACCCACCATCCCAGTTTGCCTGGGACTGTGCCAGGAAAACCCTGTCTTGGGCAAACCAGGATGGTTGGTCACCCTGAAGGTAAACTGAGGCTTGGAGGGCTAAGGACATTCTCCAAGATCTTGTGATTGGTCCGTGGAGGCCTGGGGTGGCCACTCAAGTCCACCTGATGTGATGATACTCTAGGAAGACAATGATTGTGTCGTGTCTTCTTTGTGTCTGCCCCTTCTTCTGCCCTCGCAACAGCTCCAAGAGGCAGACAAAGTGGCACAAATATAACTTGCGACAAGCAAACCGGGGTCAGATCTCAGCTGCTCAGCTTGGCTGTATGACCACAGTGGTCAGCTCCCTCTCAGCCTCCTGTCCTGGGCCCACAGCAAACATACAACAAATGTTTGTCAAGAGGAAAAAAAATAAATGGATGAATGAATGAATGGATGCTTACATGAATAAAGTATTATTATCCTCATTTTACAGGAAAAACTAAGGCACAAAGAAGCCGTCCTTGGCACAGGGTCACAATTTGAACCCGGACAGGGGCTCCAGAGCCCATGACACACTTCCCTCTCGTAGGATGTCCTTGTTCATAGCCCAGTGGTCCCTCCTGCCTCTGACTCCTTGGGCCAGTCCCCTGCCAGCCCCCTTCCCTCACTGCATTGTACTACCTGCCACCCACCCCCCACCCCCCGCCCCCTGCCTCTTTTCCTGGAAGGAGGTCTTGCCGTCCCTGCGTTCCCACTCCTGACTTGAGGGCCCTGCTCTGAACCCCTCCACCCCGTCCGTGTGGACTGGATGCTTCTCCTGGAGCCCAGTGCCTGAGCTTCAGCTTCCCCACTCCAGACTGTTTCATCTGTTCATTCATTTGTCCAACTCTTCTCTCCTTTGCTCAACAAACATTGACTGAAATGGAAATGAGCCAGTTCTACCCCCGGTGCTGGGAATTCCCAGATGAATCCAGCCTGAGCTTTGTCCCTGGGGGACACAGAAAGCAACAAAGAAATGGCATTTGTTACCCAGAGACCCAGAGAGAAGCAGCTCTGGTGGAGACAGCAAGGGCACGGGCTGCAGGGGCTTGAGCTCAGGGGTTGGGGGAAGGCTCCTAACCTGGGGCTTGGGAAAAGCTTCCTGGAGAAGGTTCTGCTGGAGTCTGGAAAGACACGAAAGAATGAGCAAGACAGGCATTGAGAAGGGAGGCAAAGGGTACTGTGACATCAGGGACAAAGCGGTGGAAGACAGCGTGAGACACTGAGGAAGTGCACACTGTTCCTTGCAGCTGGGTCCAGGCTGTCCTCAGGTGTAGACACGTGGCTCTGGAAACCCAACACCCTCCCCTGACTACGTAGCCAGCTCTGGGCCCAGCAGGGCTTCCAAGAATTTCATGTCTAGAAATTTATCAGGAAAAAAAAAAAAATCAGCAATGCGGACATGGAGTTATACAGGACAGAGGATGTTTATCGTGGTGTTATTTATTACAGAGGATGAATGGAAACAGCCTCTGTGCCCAGCCATGAGAAATGGCCGCACTTGCCGGACCACCACCAGCTGGAGTCATTCGGAAGGCTGAGAAGTCGGGTTTCAGAGACTACTTAAAGGCACTCAACACTGCATCTGATGTAACTGTAGGTAAAAGACAGCAAAAGGCAAACTCTTTTTTATGAGGAGATCTACATATGCACATAAAAGAAATGTGTCAAATGCCTCACAGTGGTTATCTCTGGTGATGGACTAACCTGGGGGTTGTATTTCCTTTTTAAAAATAATTTCAGCCGGACCAGGTGGCTCAAGCCTGTAATCCCAACACTTTGGGAGGCCCGGGCAGACAGATCACTTGAGGCCAGGAGTTCAAGATGAGTCGGCCCACATGGCAAAACTTTGTCCCCACTCAAAATACAAAAATGAGCTGGGTGTGGTGGTGCACACCTGTAAGCCCAGCTACTCAGGAGGCTGAGGCAGGAGAATCACCTGGGAGGCAGAGGTCGCGGTGAGACAAGATTGCGCCACTGCACTCCAGTCTAGGCAACAGAGTGAGACCCTGTCTCAAAAAGCATCTTAAAGGGCCAGGCACTGTGGCTGACGCCTGTAATCCAGCACTTAGGGAGGCCAAGGCGGGCAGATCATGAGGTCAGAAATTTGAGACCAACCTGGCCAACATGATGAAACCCCATCTCTACTAAAAATACAAAAATTAGCTGGGCATGGTGGCGCACACCTGCAATCCCACCTTCTTGGGAGGCTGAGGCAGAATTACTGGAATCTGGGAGGTGGAGGTTACAGTGAGCCAAGACCACGCTACTGCGCTCCAGCCTGAGTGACAGAGTGGGACTCCATCTCAGAAAGAAAATAATTATTATTATATCTTATATATAATAATAACTTTTATATATAATATATAATTATTGTTATTATTATTTCCTTGGTCAGACACCATGGCTCATGCCTGTAATCCCAGCACTTTGGGAGGCTGAGGTGAGAGGATCACTTCAGCCCAGGAGTTCAAGACCAACCTGGACAACATGGGGGTACCTTGTCTCTACAAAAATACAAAAATTATTTGGGCATGGTGGCATGTGCCTGTAGTTCCAGCGACTCGGGAGGCTGAGATGGGAGGATCGCTTGCCTAGGTGACAGGGCAAGACCCTGTCTAAAGGAACCATTCCTGTGTTCTCTGATTTTGTAACGGTGGGCCAGTCTCATGTTTTCATTTTCAGAGATGGATTCTAGGAGGCAGCTCCATGAGGCCACAACTTTTCTTTCCAGTCTCCTCCCAAGCCGCGCCTCCCAGCCCAGCAAAAACCCCCAGGGAGCCACCCAAAACACCCAGTGGCCATCCCATCTCGTGAACAGTGATCCCACGTGCTTTGACTCCTGCCGTTCCGCTGAATGCCCTCTGCTTTCTCTCTCCATCCAGCACAGTTCCCCCAGCCTCCAGGCCTGCCTCAGGTCCTTCCGCTGGGGAGGTCACGCACCCCAAGCACCCTCGCCACTGAACATCATGGACGCCCAGATACCTGCCTGCATGCTGAGCTCCTGGGGAAGGGCCTGCCTTACCTCTTTCTTCCCCGGGGGCTTTATAGGGCCCAGGATTTAGTTCTATTTGTTTCTGGCCTCCAATGTCTTATTTTGAAAATGTCCAAACCAGACAATAGTACAATGAACGCCCTTCACTTAGATGCGCCACAATTTGCCTTTTCTCTCTCTGTCTTGCTGAACTAGTGCACACATCTGAACACTTGGCCAGGGCTGGGGATTCCGAAGATGCTGAATGCCTGTGGGAATGAACGAAAGGAAGAGCAAGGACACGGCGCGGCTCCCCTCTGCCTCCGGACCCAGTGGATAACCTTGCACAGCAGAGCGCTGCCCTTTCTAAACAGCTAACATAGAGGAGCTGCCCACCTACTTGGAGGCTGGCTGCCAACAGTCAGCACAGCCCCTCTGCAGACACGAAAAGCCCCATCATCCTTTCCTGCCTCATCACTCTGAGTCCTGGAAGACAGCCTCACACCCACCTGCGCCCCCCTCCATGTGCTGCTGGACTTGGGCCATGGAACCTCTGTCCTCCCCGCTCACCCAGGGAGGGCACACGTCCCTTCCGTGTCCCTTGCAAATGTCACATCCTCAGAGAAGTGGAGGGCTCCCCTGATGTTTCTTCTGTCCCCTGGCACCAAGGGCAGCCTCTGTGGGGGTGAGTCTACTCATCCTGGTCTGCCCAGGACTGCCCAGTTTGAACACTGGAAGTCCAGTGTCCTGGAACCCCTCAGGCCTGGGCAAACCAAGAGGACTGGTCACCCTGGCTTCTGTTGACTCTCACCGGTGAGCAGACTGTGTTCACACGGCCACTGCTGGGAGACGGCAGCCTAGGAGCCACCCAGGGCAGGGGCTGGGCTGCTATCTCTACCTCCCCAACCCTGCCAAGGCCGGGCCACAGAACAGGCCCAAGGATAGGCTTGCTGATGCTGGCTGACTGCCTGGAAGAGAGAAGAAATAGAAGAGTGGGCAGGGCGGGGCGCAGCGGCTCACGCCTGTAATCCCAGCACTTTGGGAGGAGGCCGAGGCAAGTGCATCATTTGAGGCCAGGAGTTTGAAACCAGCCTGACCAACATGGTAAAACCTGTCTCTACTAAAAACACAAAAATTAGCTGGTGTGGTGGAGGGCACATATAGTCCCAGTTACTCAGGAGGCTGAGGCAGGAGAATCGCTTGAACCCGGGAGGAGATAGCTGTCAGCCAAGATCACACCACTGCTGCCCTCCAGCCTGGGCAACAGAGCGAGACTCTGTCTCAAAATACAAAAAAGAAAGAAAGAAAGAAATGAACGAGTAGACAAACAAACAGTAACCTTGCCTCCTTCAAATCTGCTCATATGTCTCCTCCTCCATGAGGTCTTCCCTGACTGCTGTCTCAGCTGACAACCTCTCCACTCCCTGCCCCCATTTCCAGGCTTCCCTAGCATGTATCACTAGTGACATTCTCCATGTCATTTGCCCACTTGCACTAGGGTCCATCTCTTCGTCTAGAGCATCACTTCCACATGGGCAGGGGTTTTTATCACTGTTTTGCTCACTGAGGTATTTCTAGTGCTGAGAATAATAGCTGTTCAGTAAGAATTCGTTGAATGAATGAATGAATCCTTGCTTTCCTGCAAAAGGTGGAGTCTCCTGGCCTGCTTCTCACACGTTTTGTCCTTTGTTTAATTTGTTCAACAGACGTCAGTTCCAGAGCTCTGCATCACTGTGTGTGCATGTGTGTGTATGCCTGTGTGTGTGTGTGTGTGTGTGTACAAAGCAGAGTGTACAATCTGATGGCAGGAAGGGCAGAGTACAGGGTAAGGACTCAAAGAGCCATCATGCCTGGTTGTATGTAAAGCCAAGGACCTGGCATTGGGGGACAGGGTCTCTGGGGCAGGACCCTGACCTCTTTGCAATAGCCGTAAAAGAAGGACTGGATTGGCCGGGCGCGGTGGCTCCGGTTATCCTCTGGACCCAATGGATAACCTTGCACGGCAGAGCGCTGTGCAATCCAAGCACTTTGCCTGTAATCCAAGCACTTTGGGATCGGATCATCCACCAACTCAAATGGGTGGATCATCTGAGTTTGGGAGTTTGAGACCAGCCTGACCAACACTTAGTACAGCCGTCTGTACTAAAAATATAAAATTAGCCAGCCGTGGTGGCACATGCCTCTAATCCCAGCTACTCAGGAGGCTGAGGCAGGAGGATTGCTTGAACCTGGGAGGCAGAGGTTGCGGTGAGCTGAGATCACACTATTGCACTCCAGCCTGGGCAATAAGAGCCAAAACTCCGTCTCAATAAAAGAAAAGAAAGCCTGAATTGTAATAACCGTGACCAACATATATTGAAAACTTGCTATGTCCCGGACACTGTTCTGTGTGCTTTACATGTATTTTCTCAGTAAATTCTCAAATATCTGACATATAATTATTGTCTCCATTCTGCAGATGGGGCTGGGGAGTCTGAGTGACTTTCTTAGGGGACCACAGTGAGAAAGTGGGAGTCACAGACTCTGGAGGCTGCTGCTAACCCCGGTGCTGGAGACTCCATTTGCAAAGGAGGAAGGAGGATCAGAGAGGTGCAGTCACTTGCCCAGGGTCACAGAGGTAGTCAGAGGCAGGGCTGAGATTCACTGCAGTTCAAGAACACCAGAGGAGGCCGAGGTCCCACTCGGTGGACACCCTGGAAGAGGTAACAATGGTAACTGAAGGGAGGAGGACAGAGACCCAGGGCCAGGCAGGAGCTGTGCTTAAATGCAAAACAGCTGCCCAGAACTGGGGACAAAAGGGACCAGGTCTGGCTGGGGAGATAGGAGCCAACTTCTCAGCAAAGCTGCCCTTGCTTCCTCTTCTTTCCTGATAAATGGCCGCAGAAGCGGTGGACCACCCGTCTCCAGGCCTCCACATGGGTTGGCCACCATGCTCTGGCCCTGGAGAGGAACAGAAATTGGGGGCGGGCAACAACCCCTGTCCTGGGCCCCTCCTCCCATGCTCCCAGCAATGTCAGCCTGACTCACCTGTTGATACCAAGTGTGTATTCTGTGTCAGGAGCTGCGCTGTGCAACTTAAGACACTCTGACTTCCTTCTTACACCCAACAAGTTCAGACAGGGAAACAGAGATCAGGCAGTGAAGCTGCCACCCAAGCCACCAGCAGAGGGAGGATACCAGCCCCGACAATCTGGCTCCAGAGCCTGTGCCTCTACCCCCCACCCAGGATGCAGAGCCCTGGCTCCCCTGGCTCCCTGCCATGATCCTGTGCAATCCCTCACAGCGGACACCACCCATGGCATTCCGCAGCCCAGCAAAGGGCTCGGCACAGGCAGTCTCAGCTGAAAACAATCCTTGCTCTTGGAAATATGGAAACAGCAATTTCTTCTTTTGGCTGTTTCTCCCTCTACCCAAGTCTGGACCCCCTACCCATTAGCAGTCATTCCCCATTTTCCAGAACCCCTATCTACAACCCTAGGCAACCACATTCTGTCTCTATGACAGATTTGCCTGTTCTAGACATTTCACACAAATGGATTCACACAATATGTGGTCTGTGGTCTTTGTGACAGGTTCCTTTCACTTACTGTAACATTCTCAAGGTTCATCCACATTGTAGCATAGATCACTATTTTATTCCTTTTTATGGCAATAATATCCAGAATATAGCTGTCGGTTCTTCACACTGAAAGACATTCAGGCCTGGCGTGATGGCTCATGCCTGCAATCCCAATCCTTTGGTAGGCCGAGGTGGTTGGATTGCATGAGGCCAGGAGTTTGAAACCAGCCTGGGACACACAGTGAGACCCTGTCTTTACAAAACACAAAATGAAAAATATTAGTTAGGTATTGTGGTGCATGTGTGGAGTAGCCTTTAGTCCTAGCTAGTCGGGAGGCTGAGCTGGAAGGATCACTTGAGCCTGAAGGTTCAAGGCTGCAGTGAGCCATGATCGAGCTACTGCACTCCAGCCTGGGTGACAGAGCAAAAACACACACACAAAAAAAGGAAGAAAGAAACGAAGACATTCAGGACTATCAGGCTGTTTTCAAGCTTTGGCTATTAGGAATAATGCTGCTGTTGACATTTGCATAAATCTATGCATAGACATATGTTTCTAATTCTCTCAATTATATATCTAGGAGCGGAATTTCTGGGTCAAATGATATACTATATTTAAAATTTGGGAATAGGCCAGATTGTTTTCCAAGGTGACTGCAGCATCTTACCTTCCCACCAGCAGTGCATGGGGTCGCTGTTTCTCTGTATTCTCACCGACACCTGCTCTTATTTGTCTTTTTAATTCTAGCCATCCTGCGAGTGTGAAATGGTATCTCATTGTGGTTTTGATCTGTATCTCTCTGATAGCCAATGACATCGAGCACCCTTCATTTGCTGATTGGCCACTTATACATCTTTTTTTGGAGAAATATATGTTTAGATCCTATCGCCATTTTTAAAATGTAGTTACCGGGCATGGTGGCTCACACCTGTAATCCCAGCACTTTGGAAGGCTGAGGTCGGCAGGTCACGAGGTCAGGAGATTGAGACCATTCTGGCCAACATGGTGAAACCCCGTCTCTACTAAAACTACAAAAATTAGCCGGGCATGGTGGCATGCGCCTGTTATCCCAGCTGCTTGGGAGGCTGAGACACAAGAATCGCTTGGACCCAGGAGGCAAAGGTTGCAGTGAGCCAAAATAGTGCCACTGCACTCCCGCCTGGCAACCCTGGCGACAGAGCAAGACTCCGTATCAAAAAAAAATTTAGATTTTTTTTTGTTGTTGAGACAGTGTCTCACTTTGTTGCCAGGCAGGAGTGCAGTGGTAGTATCTCGGCTCAGTGCAACCTCCACTTCCCAGGCTCAAGTGATCCTCCCACCCAAGCCTCCTGAGTAGCTGAAACTACAGGCATCAGGCAAACGCCACCACGCCTGGCTAATCTTTGTATTTTTTGTAGAGACAGGATCTCTCCATGTTGCCCAGGCTGGTCTCAAACTCCTGGACTCAAGCAATCCTCCTGCCTCAGCCTCCCAAAGTGCTGGGATTACAGCTGTGAGCCATTGTGCCCAACCAAAGCTGGATTGTGTCTTTATTATTAAGTTGTTGGAAATAGGCTTTGGAGTCAGGTCCGACCCCTGCTTTACTGTCAGACAGTGGACCCTGCACACACCCCCATGGCATGTGCCCCGCCTCCAGAGACATCTTGAAGCCTCTTCAGACTTGGCCCCGCTCTGGGCAGGTGGAAGAACAAGTCCTGCTGGGGCCTGGCCAACAAAAAGTGCCCAGTGAATGTCTACAGATGGACACAGACAACTGTATCTCCAGGAACGGGTAAGCCCAAGGGGAAGAAAACACACACAGACCAAGAAGTCCGTGCCCCAGGAGGAGGAAACTGCTGAGGCCCAGCCCCAGGAGGTAGAGATAAGCTCTCGGCTCGGTGAGAGGCCGCCAGGCAACTGCCTCTCACGTCCTTGGTGGCAGTAATCTATCAGGCGTGTTTTCACGTGACTGACTATTGGCCTGCCTGAGGCTGGGAAGGAGAGGCCAGGGAGATTAGTGGGGAACCTGTGAGCCTATCTAAGGGGTTGTAAGGAAGGCATCTGGTCAGAGGTGGACAGGGACCTGGTGGGGTATGTCCCTGCCTGCCTCTAGCCCCAGAAACTCACTGCTTCATCACCAAGGGCACCTGCCTCTTGAGCACCCAGCTCTGACTACCTGGGTTCAATCCCAGTCCTATCATCTCCTTACTGTGTGACCATGGATAAGTTACTCCCCATCTCTGAGCTTCGGTTCACTCACAGCCTCACCTGAAGAATGGAGACAACCAGAGTGAGGATGAAATGAGACCCTAAGGCTGTGTCTTAGTGAGGCCAGGCTGCCGGTGGGAGGCTACAGACAGGTGGACTCACCCACAGGGCATCCCCAGGCCCCATCCCCTGTGATTCCTGAGAATGCCTGAGACCAGCCACTGCAGGAAGGAGCACCTCAGCCCGGCAATGTGAGAGTGTGGCTGCTAGTGGAGGCAGCTCCAAGAGCCTGCGTGGTAAAAAAAAAAGGCTGGGGGTGGCAGGGAGTGCCAGGGCAGCCTCTGACTCAGGCAGCCTGGGATTAGTGTCCCACCCTATCCTTTCTAGCTGTGAACCTTGGGCAAGCACTTGGCCTCCCTGTGCCTCAGTTGCCCTTTGGAAGATGGAGATGACAGTCGTGATTACTTCATGGGGTGGCTGTGAAGATTAAAAGGGTTAATAGAGGTAAAATGTCAGTTAAAATCTCAGCCTTAAAATAAAGCCCAGAGCACCTTCTGAATCTGTTTGAATTCTTTGGACCCCAGATTTTCCCATGTTCCCCCAGATTCTTCCAGCTGGGCTATGTGGAGGACAGGGAGGTGTTTGACTATCCTGGCATTTCCCACAGTGGATTTCATAGACTTCTAACTCATAGGATGCTCTAGGAAAATTAAAAAGGGCACCATTGTCACAGTCCTGGGTGCTGATGTAGACCCAGCCACTTCCTGGAACTGCACGCACACACACATACACATACACACGTACACATGCACGCACGCGCATGCCCGCGCATACACACAAAAGGTTCTCAAAACCCTGCAGTGAGGCCGGGCGCGGTGGCTCACACCTATAATCCCAGCACTTTGGGAGGCTGAGGCGGGTGGATCACGAGGTCAAGAGATCGAGACCCTCCTGGTCAACAAGGTGAAACCCCGTCTCTACTAAAAATACAAAAATTAGCTGGGCATGGTGGTGCACACCTGTAGTCCCAGCTACTCGGGAGGCTGAGGCAGGAGAATTGCTTGAACCCAGAAGGCGGAGGTTGCGGTGAGCTGAGATCGTGCCATTGCACTCCAGTCTGGGTAACAACAGCGAGACTCCGTCTCAAAAAAAAAAAAAAAAAAAAAAAACAAAACCCTGCAGTGAAGACCCTGTGGATGTTTGCGTTGTTATTTCTCAAATTCATTTGACGACAAACACTCTTTCCTGCCCAAGGTCAGTCTAACATCCTCCTGGAAAACACTGATGGTCAAGGTCATTTCTATCTTGCAGCTTCCGTGAATCACAGAAAAGATGGGAAATTTTGCTAAAAATCATCTTCATCACCTAGGAGAAGCACCTTTCTGTTTTTAAAACCCTCTCACACTCACCACCGTGAAGTCCTCATGGCCCTGTGGGGTGCTGTCAGCCCTGCACAGGGATCAGAGAGGGTCAGAGTGTGAAGGCCACCCCAAGGACACTCCATGTTCACAGCTGCCCCGCCAGGACTGGCCCAGGTCCCTTTCTGCCCTGTGCAGCTGCCTCTGGCTCTCCCAGACCAGACAGAACACCCAGAAGGTTGTTGGAACAGAAGGTGGTATCTTTGAGGAGGCCTCTATAAAAAGGAGTTGCCAAAAAGAATGCCAGCCCCACCTCAGGCAAGGGAGATGTCAGAGGATCAGGAGTCCCCTGGGGGCACCTGCAGAGGAGGCCCTGTGACCCTGAGCCTAATTAATTAGGAAAGTTCCCCATTCAAGTAGCCCCTCACATCTCCCTGTAAACGTCTCAGCAAATCTAACATCCAGCAACCAGATTACATCTCCCAGACAGTGGCCTTTTGAACACAGGACAAGGACCAGAATTCTTCCTTAGGCCCTTAGTCAATGGAGAAGAGTGACATTTATTGAGCACCAATGCTACGTCATGCATTGTGTAAGAAGTTCCATCTGTATGGTAAGATCTCAATTAATTCTGATAATAATCCCACTTCACAGATGGGAGAAACTGAGGTTCTTGGTGGTAGATTAACATGTCCAGGGAGGCAGCAGGGCTGGATTTCAAGCTCCAAGATTCGTTTAGCTCCCCAGCCTCAATGCTCCCGGATCCACTGGCTGAGATCTCCACCACACACCCCAAGGCCTGTGTCATACCTCACCCCAATCCAGGCCCCTTCCCATTCCTAAGCCAGGTTCTCAGGGCCTCAAATATGAGGGGAATTGGATGGGGGGGCTAATGTGATCTTGTCAGTGGATGTCCTGGAGAATCCAGCTGTTTCAGCCACTAGTATTCTGATTGTTCAGGGGAGGCAGGTAGAGAAATCTGTTTTCTGGATATGCTAAGCCACAGGCCATGCCTAAGTTTTTGTCCGAAGGCTGTGGTCATTTGCGGCTGCCCTCAGGTATAACCTCCTGCCCAGCATCCCGCCCAGCTCACTGACCTTCCAGGATCCTAGCACTCAGGCTGGGGGTATGTGGAGGGGATGGGGACCCACCATACAAACCTCTGCAAAACCCCCATTCCTCTCCTTGATGACCTGCCCCTGGGGATGTTCTCCCAAACTGAGACTTCCCAGAATTTCTGGGTCAGCAAACGGAGTTGGCTGAGTGGCTGAGGGCAGGGGCCCAGTCCCCCACTCCTCTCCTGGGAGACCCCTCCCCTGTGCTGCTGCACATCTTCCTGCCTAGCCTCAGAAGCAGACGCTGGAGAGTAGAGAGAACCACGTGCCAGCACCAAGCCCTCCAAGCCTTCCCACCACACCGTGCATCTTCAAGCTGTCTAAGAGGCAGGCTTTCTTTCCTCCATCCCTGGCAGCAGATCCAGGTCACAGAGAGGGGCTGCTACTTGCCCAAGGCCACACAGAGAGACAGTGGTGGCATTGCTCAGGATGAGGGATTGCTCCGGTTCAGGCACAGAGCCTGGGGTGCAGGAAAGTTGGTTCCAGCTCCTCCCCCACTGGCCCCACCACACACGGCAGGGGACATTACCTTCCCCACCCTTCCAGGTTCAGAGGCACCAGGCCCCTTGTGGTATATCCCCAATCCCTTGATGGCACCTATAGCACCCTAGGCAAGCTAACCCCTGCCCACTTCTCCCACCCTCTTTGCCCTCTGAGGAGCAGGATTTCTTCCTCCATCCCTGGCAGCAGATCCAGGTCACAGAGAGGGGCAGCTACTTGCACAAGGCGACACAGCGAGGCAGCAGTGGGCATCACAGCTGGGTCTGGCTGGCTCCGGAGTTGGGGTTCCTTCTCCCAGTCCAGTGCAGTGGCCGGGGTGTGGGATCTGGAGCCTGAGCTCCCCAGCTTCTTCCAGACCCAATCCCATCCTGCCCCCAGGCTTTTGTACTCACCATTCCCTCCTCCCGCCCTGCCCCGCCCTTCCCATCACTCAGGTTCTGCTCAGCTTTGCCTCCTCAGAGGCTCTCCCCAGCTATGCCTCCTGAAATGCCCCTGCTCCTTATTCTGTCTCTTGCCCCTGATTATTTGCTTCATGGCATTAACCATTGCCTGAAATTGCTGTTTTTTGGGGTTTTTTTTACAATAAACTTTCTTTAGGGAATAATTTTAGAAATTATTTTGCAGAGGCCGGGCGCGGTGCTCAAGCCTGTAATCCCAGCATTTTGGGAGGCCGAGGTGGGTGGATCACGAGGTCAAGAGATCGAGACCATCCTGGTCAACATGGTGAAACCCCGTCTCTACTAAAAATACAAAAAATTAGCTGGGCATGGTGGCGTGTGCCTGTAATCCCAGCTACTTAGGAGGATGAGGCAGGAGAATTGCTTGAACCCAGGAGGCGGAGGTTGCAGTGAGCCGAGATCGCTCCATTGCACTCCAGCCTGGGTAACAAGAGCGAAACTCCGTCTCAAAAAAAAAAAAAGAAATTATTTTGCAACAGAAAAATTACAAAGATCATACAGGGAGTTCCTGTTGGCCCTTCACCCAGGTTTTTCTTATGTCAGCGTATTACCTAACCGTGGTAAGTGGTTGAAACCAAGACAGTGACGTTGGCACATTACCGTGATGAGCCACAGGCTTTACTCCGATGAAATGGTGTCCTTCCTTACTCAATTGTTCTCAGCTGCCTCCCCCACGAGGAGGCAAACTCTGAAAGGCAGGGAGGTTGCCTCTCCCACTGACATAAATTTCCTCACACCTGGCAAGGAGTGCTGATTGGATAAAGGAGGAAAAAGAATGGCAAAACAGCCAGTGACTATCAAGGACTCCTGCCAGACACTGTTCCTAAGTGCTTTAAACATTGTCAAGTCCCAGCCTGGGCAACATAGTGAGACCCCATGTCTACAAAAGATTTAAAATAAGCCAGGCATGGGGGCACATTCCTGTAGTCCCAGCTACCAGGGAGGCTGAGATGGGAGGACTGCTTGAGCCTGGGAGGTCAAGGCTGCTGTGAGCTGTGATCACACCACTGCACTCCAGCCTGAGCAACAGAGAACTCATCTCAAAAAAAAAAACTAAATCCAAACACATTGTAAGCTTTTTAATCCCCAAAACAGCCCATGAAGCAAAATCATGGGGAAACTCAGGCATGGTATAGTTTCATGGCTGGCCCAAGTCCACAGGGACGGCAGTACCAGAGTGGGTGGGTTCCAGTGACCACTCCTGCCCAACACAACACACTGACAGTCCCACACGGTAACACAGCAAATTCCAGTCCCTCCAGGTTCTCAGTCCATGGCACAGCGGAAGGGCCGCACCTCCTACAGTCCAGCAGGAGCACAGGTTTGGGATGGAGCCTGATCCTCTGCTTCTGGCTTCTGCCCACAGTGACTAGTGGCCACCCTGGCCCTGCCCAGAAGGACACAGGGGCTCTGTTCCGAGGGCACTCAGCCTCACCCTTCTTCAGGGAAACAGAAGGGGGATGGTTCGACCCCAGACCACGGGCTCCCGCCTGTGTTCCTGATTCCCCAGACCCTGCAGGCACAAAGCAGGCCTGAGACCCCCCCCCACCTCCCTTGGCCCACAGCTTAGACTGAGCCTCTAGGATCTGGCTGCTGGGGGCCAGGTGCAGAGGATGGGCCCCTCTCCTGAGGTCCAGCATTCTCAGAGGAGCTTTCTGGGCTCTGGAACAGGGAGGAAGAGAAAGCTATGGTGTCCCTTTCCGGCTGTGGAGGAGTGACACAGAGGAGAACTGCAGCCTTTTCCCAGCACCCGGGGACCAGGCCAGAGAGATGTCTCAGCGCCTCCCAAGGGAGAAGCCATTCTCCAGCAGCTGGACAGGACCAGAGCCTGCCCTGCACGTCCGGCTGGGCTCTACCCAGAGCCAGCCTGGCGCAGCCTCGGTCCCTAATTATGTTTGCTGGATGCCTTGCATACAAGCACCAGTGCCCAGAATCTCCTTGAGGTTTCAGCCGGGCGTGCTGGGCCCATCCCCCATTCTGGGGAGCAGAGTAAGTATGGGGGGTGGTGACAGGGGACACCATGAGGTGGTGGCGGCCTTGGTGAGACAGGCAGGCAGAGCTGGGGGTGGGGGCGCCCTGGGCTCGGCTAATTAAACAGCGATCGTGGTGATGAATCGGGAGAGGCTGCTGCTTGCTAATTAAAGGTGCAGGCAACTTGCCTGGCAAGGATGGGAGGCAGAAGTCCTGGAACTATGTCGAGGGCCAGGCCGGCAAGGACAGAGCTTGGCCAAAGCCCCCCACCGTGCCCATTCTAGGCATCCCCCCCATTGCCCTCCACTGCCCGGCAGAGCCGCCGCCCCCCAGCCCCCTCCCCACTTCCCTATCTCTCCAGCCCACCTTGCCGAGCCTGGGGCCTCCAACTTCCCCCCACCCCTCCCCACCAACCCAAATCCTTTCCTGATAAGGGCCTGGGCGCTGCTGCGGAGGAGGTGCTGGCGGCTGGGCTGGGGGTGGACTCGCTCACTGAGCCTTTGAGGTCCTCCCTCCTGCCCCATGCCAAGGTCCCAGAAGTGGGCGGTGAGTCCAGCCAAGACTGGCGTGGCCTGTTGGGAACATGGCCCCCCAAAATTATAGACTCTTAATACCTGAGACTCACAAGGGGCTTTAGGTCTTCCCTAATTTCTCAGCAGTCCCCAGTGCCATCCCGGGAGTGAGAGAAGAGACAGAACAGGAACAGCGCCTTCTCCCAGCTCAGCATTCCACTCTTTGTTAAGGGAAAACTGGCCAGGCGAGGTGGCTCATGCCTGTAATCCGGCACCTTCAGAGGCTGAGGCAGGAGAATCACTTGAGCCTGGGAGTTCAAGACAAGCCTAGGAAACATAGAAGACCCTATCTCTACAAAACAAAACAAAAAAGCAAATAAACTTAGCCGGGTATGTTGGCTTGTGCATGTGGTCCCAGCTACTCAAGGGGTTGAGGTGGGAGGATCAACCCAGAAGGTTGAGGCTGCAGTGAGCCATGACTGCCCCTCTACACTCCCAAGTGAGCAACAGAGGGAAACCCCATTAAAAAAAAAAAGACACCGGGCTCGGTGGCTCTTGCCTGTAATCCCAGTACTTTGGGAGGCCGAGGTGGGCAGATCACCTGAGGATGGGGGTTCAAGACCAGCCTGAGCAACATGGAGAAACCCCATCTCTACTAAAAATATGAAATTAGCCGGGCATGATGACGGGTGCCTGTAATCCCAGCTACTCGGGAGGCTGAGGCAGGAGAATCACTTGAAACCAGGAGGTGGAGGCTGCGGAGAGCCGAGATCATGCCATTGCACTCCAGCCTGGGCAACAAGATCAAAACTCAATCTCAAGAAAAGAAAAGAGAAAATTGGAGCAAATGATCTCTGAGCTTTGGAGATTCTTATAGCGTGGACAGGAAAACTCCGGAAGCTGCTCATCCCTGCCCCGAGTAGGTTCAAAGCAGGGCTGTAGGCTCAGACACCTTTGCCAACCAGCATGACCTCAGGCAAGGGAGCTCATTGTCACATGCCTGGGTGTCCCCACTGGCAAGGCCAGAGATGGCAGTACCGCCCACCTCAAAGTGTCCCTGAGAAGACTGGGGGAGTTAACAAAGCTGAAGTGTCCAGCACAGCATCTGGTCTGACCTGAGTAGCCAGCCACTGCCATCTGAAAGGTCTGGGGAACTAGGGGGTGGCCTGGCACCAAGCCTGTCTGAGTCTTACCTCTGCATGTGGCAGCTGCAGTCTGGCACTCTCAGGAGGAGGATTAGAGAGCTTAAGTGACTTCCCCAAAGCCACATCGTGGTGGAAGAAAAGAGGCAGCCCTGGATCCCTTGAGTGAGGAGATGGGATCTGGATTCCTATGTTGACATTTATTGGGCATCTACTGGATTCAGGGTCCTGAACAAGACCCCCGGAAGGGACCAATATGAATGTGAGGTTCACTCTGCCTTCAAGGGGACCCCAGTCTGGAAGGGGAGAGAAAACACACACACAAATAACTAGAATGCAGAGCAAATGTGGCCGGGCGCGGTGGCTCACACCTGTAATCCCAGCACTTTGGGAGGCCAAGGCGGGCAGATCACGAGGTCAAGAGATTGAGACCATACTGGTCAACATGGTAAAACCCATCTCTAATAAAAATACAAAAATTAGCTGGGCATGGTGGCACATGCCTGTAATCCCAGCCACTTGGGAGGCTGAGGCAGGAGAGTCGCTTGAACCTGGGAGGTGGAGGTTGCAGTGAGCAGAGATCAAGCCACTGTACTCCAGCCTGGCAAGAGTGAGACTCCATCTCAAAAAAAAAAAAAAGCAAAAAAGCAAATATGCCTGGCATTGGAGGGGGCCCAGCAGCCCTCCAGGCAAGGGGCTGGGGTGAGGCTCTTGGGATGGTAGGGAGACACTGCTGTGTCTTGGAGCTCAATTTTCAAAGCAAAGGTTTTGATTTTATTTGAAGGGTAAAATCAGCACGGGTGGGGTGGGAGGTCATTGGGGTGCCGATGGAGCCTCCTCTAGTGTTTTGGGAAGTTCTGGGTGGTCCCTGACGTCTGTGATGCCTGCTTCTATGGTTCTGGGATCTATCCAGGAGGTATCTAGGAGTCCCAGATGCTGTGGTTTTTGAGACTACGCTGTCCAGGCCCCCAGCATGAATGCATTCACGTCCACAAAGGGCAGTGAGGTCCCCCTTCCAGGTGGCCAGGCACCCACCAGTTTGCGGGGCTTCCTGCTGCTGGGCAATTTGGTGGAGAGACGATGCAGCACCAGTGAGAGGCCCACTCAGAGATAATGGAAGCCTCCCGAGGCTGAGAGACAGAAGGCTGCTGGCCCTAATGCTACGAACCCTGAGACTCAGGCGGCAACCCAAAGCGGGCAGGGTGAGTGCTAGGTCACTGGCCTTGGGGATGGTGCCTCCATCACTCCCTTCCTGGAGATCAGAGCTCAGCCAGAGGAGCGGGCAGCTCTGCCCACAGGAAGTCTATGCAAGTACAGCTAGCAGCTCCTGGAAAAGAGGCCCTGTTCTCAGTCTCCCCAGGGCACCCTGCACCCAAGCTGGGCCAAATGCTGGTCTGGAACGCCCTCTGGTGGCTTCTCTAGGCAGTGGTGGCTGCTGAAACCACTGTGAATTTAAGGGTGGGTGGGGCAGAAATTGTCAGAGTTGGAAGATTTCAAGGTGGACCACTCTTTCCACTACACAGATGGGAAAACCAAGGCTCGGGGGGAGTGACTTTCCTACAGCTGCACAGCCAGTCAGTGATTGAGACAAGAATAGAACCCAGAAGTTCCTCTGTACCAATGCTTTTTTTAGGGGGTCTCAAGTCATCCCACCCCAGGGAAGAGAAGGCTGAATGTCCAGGGCTCACTCCCAGTGCACGTGGACAGCTGGGCTGTAGGTCGCTGTCTGTGTGACATGGCACGCAGCACTTCTAAAGCCTGGGGTCACTGTGTTGGCAAGGGACGGGGGACTAGGCCTCTTGCTTGTACACTGCTGGAACTGAGGATGTAAACCAGCCAATCTTTCAGGAGGTTCTAAGAAGGGTGTTCCTATAGCTGGTATCATACTTCATGGTGAGAGACTGGGTGCTTTCCCCAAGACCAGGAAGAAGACAAGGATGTCCAATCTCACGACTTATAGTCAACATTGTAATGGATACAACGGCAAGAAAATAAAATCATCCAGGTTGCAAAGAAAGAAGTAAAACTATCCCTATTTGCAGATGACACGATCTTATACGTAGAAAATCCTGGTTGGGCACAGTGGCTCATGCCTATAATCTCAGCACTTTGGGAGGCAAAGTCAGGTGAATCACTTAAGGTCAGGAGTTCAAGACCAGCCTGGCCAACATGGCAAAAACTTGTCTTTACTAAAAATACAAAAATTAGCCAGGTGTGATGGTACGTGCCTGTAACCCCAGCTACTTGGGAGGCTGAGGCACAAGAATTGCTTGAACCTGGGGGGCAGAGGTTGCAGTGAGCCAGGATTGCATCACTGCACTCCAGCCTGGGTGATGGAGTGAGACTCTGTCTCAAAAAGTAAATAAATAAATAAATCCTAAAGAATCAACTAAAAAAAATGTTACAACTAATAAATGGGTTTGGCAAAGTTGCAGGATACAAGATCAATGTACAAAAATCGATTGCATTTCTACACATTTGCAATGAACACTTCAAAAATGTAATTATGTTAAATGAAAGTTGCCAGGAATAAAAAAAATGTAATTATGAAAATAATTCAATGTATACTAGCATCAAAGAGAATAAAAGGCTTAGGAACAAAAGAAGTACAAAACTTATACTCTGAAAATTACCAAAAATTGTTGAAAGAAATTAAAGATAACATAAATAAATGGAAAAATACTAATGTTCATGGATCTAAAGACCTAATACTGTTAAGATGGCAAGACTCCCCAAATTGATCTTCAAATTCAACACAACCTCCATCAAAATTCTAACTTGGTTCTTTACAGAAATCAACAAGCTGATCCTAAAATTCATATGGAAATTTAAGGGACTCAGAAAAGCCAAAACAGTCTTGAAAAATAGTAACAATGGGCCAGGCATGTGGTAGGCCGGGTGTGTGGTAGCTCACGCCTGTAATGCTAGCACTTTGGGAGGTCGATGTGGGAAGATCACTTGAGTCCAGGAGTTTGAGACCAGCCTGGGTGATATGGTGAAAGCTCATCTCTACAATATAAAAAATTAGCCAGGCATGATGGCATGCACCTGTAGTCCCAGCTATTCATGAAGCTGAGGTGAGAGGATCACTTGAACCTGGGAGGTGGAGATTACAGTGAACCAAGAACATGCCACTGCACTCCAGTCTGGGTGACACAGCAAGATCCTTCCTCAAAAAGAAAAAAAAAAGAGCAATGTTGGAGTGACACTTCCAATTTCAAAAACTACTACAAAGCTACAGTAATCAGGACAGTGTGGCACTGGCGTAAGGACATCGAGATCAATGAAATATAAGTAAGAGTCCTGAGAGTCCAGAAATAAACCCTCACATTTGTGTTCACCTGCAAGATCTGAACATATTTAATAGCAGAGTTGAATGGGGAAAACAGTCATGCAAAATAAAGAGTTCAGACCCCTGCCTCACACCATACACAAAAATTAACTCAAAATGGATGAAAAATCTAAACATTGGACCTAAAACTATAAAACTCTTAAGAGGCTGGGCGCAGTGGCTCACGCCTATAATCCCAGCACTTTGGGAGGCCAAGGCGGGTGGATCATGAGGTCAAGAGATCGAGACCATCCTGCTCAACATGGTGAAACCCCATCTCTACTAAAAATACAAAAAATTAGCTGGGCATGGTGGCACGTGCCTGTAATCCCAACTACTCAGGAGGCTGAGGCAGGAGAAGTGCCTGAACCCAGGAGGTGGAGGTTGCAATGAGCCGAGTTCGCACCATTACACTCCAGCCTGGGTAACAAGAGCAAAAAACTCCGTCTCAAAAAAAAAAAAAATATGCTGACACCTATAATCCCAGCACTTTGGGAGGTTGAGGCGGGTGGAACAGTTGAGGCCAGGACCAGTTTAGGACCAGCTTGGCCAACACGGTGAAACCCCATCTCTACTAAAAATACAAAAATTAGCAGGGCATGGTAACAGGCATCTGTAATCCCAGCTAATTGGGAGGCTGAGGCAGGAGAATTGCTTCAACCTGGGATGTGGAGGCTGCAGTAAACTGAAATCACATTACTGCCCTCCAGCTTGGGCCACAGAGCTAGATTCCATCTCAAAAAAAAGGAGTTTGAGACTAGCAAAACTCTGACTCTACTAAAAATACAAAAATTAGCAGGGTGTGGTGGTGGGCACCTGTAGTCCCAGCTACTCAGGAGGTTAAGGCACGAGAATTGCTTAATCCCAGAAGGCAGAGGTTGCAGTGAGCCGAGATCATTCCACTGAACTCCAGCTTGAGTGACAGAGTGAGACTGTGTCTCAAAATGTGACAAATAAATAAATAAATAAAATAAATGAGCTGAGCATGGCAGCGTGCACCTGTGGTCCTAGCTACTCAGGAGGCTGAAGTGAGAGGATCACTTGAATCCAAGAGTTGGAGGCTGCACTGAGCTATGATGGTGCCACTGTACTTTAGCCTGGACAAGCGAGCAAGACTGTCTCTGAAAGAAAAAAAACCTTTGACTTTTTCATTTATATGAAATGTCTGGGATAGGCAAATCTCTGGGATAGGCAAATCTATAGAGACAGAAAACAGATTAGTGGCTGCCTAGGGCTGGGGAAGGGGGTTGAGGAGAAACAGGTATGGGGTTCTTTGGAGAGTGATGACAATTTTCTAAAATTGATGGTTGATGGTTGCACTAAAAACCTTGAATTGTAAATTACATGGTGTATGAATGATATCTCAATAAAGCCATTATTTTTTAAATGCCTGCCCTTTGGACCCATGACTCTATTTCTAGAGATTTCTTCTAGAAAGAATTCAAGTGCACAAGGACATATGTATAAAGATTTTCATCCATACGTGGTGGCTCACACCTGTAATCCCAGCACTCTGAGAGGCCAAGGCAGGCAGATCTCTTGAGCTCAGGAGTTCGAGATCAGCCTAGACAACACAGCAAGACCCCATGTCTTAGAAAAAGAATAAAAAATTAGCCAGGTGTGGTAGCACACATCTGTAGTTCCAGCTACTTGGGAGACAGAAGTGGGAGGATTGCTTGAGCCCAGGAGTTCCGAGGCTACAGTGAGTCATGGTCATGCCACTGCACTCCAGCCTGGGCAACAGAGTGACACCTTGTCTCAAAAATAAAAATTAAAAAAAAAATGGTTTCAGGCAGGCTCAGTGGCTCATGGCTGTAATCCCAGCACTTTGGGAGGGCAAACTGGGTGGATCACGAGGTCAGGAGTTTGAGACCAGCCTGGCCAAGATGGTAAAACCCCACATCTACTAAAAATATATTTTTTTAACTAGCTGGTCGCGGTGGCAGGCGCCTGTCATCCCAGCTACTCAAGAGGCTGAGGCAGAAGAATCCCTTGAACCTGGTGGGGCGGAGGTTGCAGTAAGTCAAGATCGCACCACTGCACTCTAGCCTGGGCAACAGAGCAAGACTCCATCTAAAAAAAAAAAAAAAAAAAAAAAGGTTTTCATTACAGTATTGGTTGTAACAGCAAAACTATGAAAGCAACCTAAGTGTGCATCAGCAGAGGACAGGTCAGTTATGTACATCCCTGCGATGGAGCAATAAAGTCATTAAAAATGATAGACAAACTTACAGCCCCAACTACTTAGGAGGCCAAGGTGGGAGGATTGCTTGAGCCCAGGAGTTTGAGACCAGCCTGGGAAACACAGTGAGACCTCATCTCTAAAACAAAATTTAATAAATAAATAAATAAAAAAGAGTCGCATTTACTAACGTGGATGAGGTCCAAGATACACCGCCAAGTCAAAAAAAAAAAAGGGCAGGTTAAAAAATAAGCCTGTAGCCTGGGCACAGTGGCTCCTGCCTGTAATCCGAGCATTTTGGGAAGCCAAGGCAGGAGGATCATTTGACCTCAGGAGTTCGAGACGACCCTGGCCAATACGACAAAACCCTGACTCTACTAAAATACAAAAATTAGCCATGCATGGTGGCAGGCACCTGTAATCCCAGTGACTAAGGAGGCTGAGGCAGAAGAATTGCTTGAACCTGGGAGGCAGAGGTTATGGTGAGCAGAGATTGTGCCACTGTACTCCAGCCTGGGCAACAGAGCTAGACTCTGTCTCAAAAAATAATAATAAATAAATAAATAGAAAGCCTGTAGATTAAAACATGTACTTAACAGGCTTTAAGAAGATGAAATTTCAGTTGGGTGCAATGGCTTACACCTGTAATCCCAACACTTTGGGAGGCCAAGGCGGGCAGAACGCGAGGTCAAGATATCGAGACCATCCTGCCCAACATGGTGAAACCCCATCTCTACTAAAATACAAAAAATCAGCTGGGTGTGGTGGTGTGCATCTGTAGTCCCAGCTACTCAGGAGGCTGAGGCAGAAGAATCGCTTGAACCCAGGAGGGGGAGGTTGTAGTGACCCGAGATCAAGCCATTGCACTCCAGCCTGGGCGAAAGAGCAAGACTCTGTCTCAAAAAACAACAAAAAAAAGACAAAATTTCAACATCAAGAGATGCAAATTTGAATAATAACAAGCAAGAAAGTGATCAACTAGGCAGCACACCACACTGCCATGTGTGTACCTATGCAACAATCCTGCATGTTCTTCACATGTACTCCCAAACCTAAAATGCAATAAAATAAAAATTAAAAATTAAAAAAAAGAAAGTGATCAACTTAAAAGTCAGGATAACTTTGCGGGGGTAGGGAGTTGTGAGTGAGGTGGGTACACGGGGATCTGGGGTGGCTGGCAAAGCTGCAGATCCTCATCTGAGTGATGGTTCCCAGGGGGGCTGCCCTGTCGTAATTCATGCCGTCGAATAATTATATTATATGCTCTTTCTGTATGTGCTCTATTTTATAATAAAGGTAATTTAAGAATAAAGTATACTCATTCCGATTTTTAAAAAGCAAGCATAATAGGATTCCATTCTTATGAAAAAAATCTGTATCTATATGTGTAGAACAAAAATACCTGGAATTCAGGATTTAGGGTACTCTTTTTACTTTTAGAGACCAGGCCTCACTCTGTCACCCAGCCTGGAGTACAATGGCAGGATCATGGCTCACTGCAGCCTCGAACTCCTGGGATCAAGGAATCCTCTCAAGTAGTTGAGACTACAGGTGCATTCTACCTTGCCCAGCTAATTTTTGGACTTTTTTTTTTTTAAGATGTGGGATCTTGCTATATTGCCCAGGCTGGTCCCAAACCCCTGGGCTCAAACAATCCTCCCACCTCAGCCCCCAAAAGGGCTGGGATTATAGGAGTGAACCACCACATCCAACCTAGGATACTCATGTTTTACTGAATTTTCCCATTTTGTTTACTGCAATGGACAATAATTACTTCTACAGCCAGAAAAAACAATAAAGCTTTTTGCTGTGTTCCAAGCATGTCTTTGGCTCTGACACTGTGTGAGCAGAAAGCATAGGTGGGGAAAACACTGGAGCCACAGGGAGATCGTGCAGAAGACCAAGGCTCAGTGTCTTTGGGGCCTGGCCTCCAGGGCTGACCCAAGGCCCAGCCTGGACTGCAGCTTCCCAGAGACTCAGATCCCTTCTCTTTCAGGGCAGTTGGTGCAGCTGCTGCATAGCTGATCCCTTGCCCCACGCTCCAAAGACACTGGGAATGCAATCCTGGCTTGATGAAGGTCACCCTGCTCCCAGCTGTACAATTTACCAAGGAGGAGAAGCCCTTGGCAGGAGGCCTGGGGCTGGAGGCAGGTTCTCATCCTACCTATTACCTACCCACTACCTACCCAAAATCATTATCACAGCTCAACGAACACTCTCTACATACCAGGCACTCATGCCAAGTGAATTAAGTGGTTCGTTTTTTTTTTTTTTTTTTGAGATGGAGTTTCACTCTTGTTACCCAGGCTGGAGTGCAATGGCGTGATCTCGGCTCACTGCAACCTCCGCCACCTAGGTTCAGGCAATTCTCCTGCCTCAGCCTCCTGAGTAGCTGGGATTACAGGCACACACCACCATGCCCAGCTAATTTTTGTATTTTTAGTAGAGACACGGTTTCACCATGTTGACCAGGATGGTCTCCATCTCTTGACCTCGTGATCCACCCGCCTTGGCCTCCCAAAGTGCTGGGATTACAGGCATGAGCCACCGCACCCAGCCCAGTTCATTTTATTTTCTCCTCCTGATGACCTGAAGTGATGGATGGGATCACCATTTTCATTGTACAGATGGCCAAACTGAGGCTCAGGGAACCTACATGACTGGACCCAGGTGCTCAAAGCAGAGATGCCTGGAGCAGCCACTGTCTTTGAGACTGGACCTGGCCAGACCCCATATGGGTGGACCTCAGTGAATTCCGCCAGGAATCCAGGAAGGGTGACTTCCCACATTTCCCAGATGAGGACCCTGAGGGTGAGAGGGGAAAGCCACTAGTCATGTCCCACAGTGACAGGAATAGGTGCAAGCCAGGGCCTGTGCTCTCGGCCACCATACCAGGCAGATTCCTCACCTGGGAGGGGCCAGGGGCATGCTCCCACCACTGTGGCTGGCACTAGTAATATCAACTAATAATAATAGAGAATAGCAATAATTATTATTACATATTATTATATCAAACATGCTGTATTAAAACCATCATCATCATCCACATCAACACAGTGATGCTGGAAGCTGGGGAGCGCGTGTCAGTGGCCACTGTGCTGTCCTGTATGCCACCACATTTGCTCCTCTCAGCAGATTTGCAAGTCTTCATTCTGACTTTACTTCCCCCCATTTTAAAGCCTGGAGACTGGAGCCCCAGGGAGCAGAGTGCATGGGACTGTGCTTCTGGTGCACAGTTGCCACTACTGTTCTGTACAGCGGGAAGCACCTTTCCTATTGCAGGGAGGTGGGGGAGCAGCTCTCCAGAGGAGCTGGGTCCATCTCCCAGCCAAGCCGCCCAGCCACAGTGTGTGCCCTTCCCAGCAGGAGAAAGGACACTGAATGATAAAGCCAAGGGCCAAGGTACCATGAACAGCAACCAGGGTCTCAGGGGATCTGTAACTGTCTCCTCAGCCACTCCAGGCCCAGTTACTCCATGCTCTTTTTTTTTTGAGACGGAGTTTCACTCTTGTTATTCAGGCTGGAGTGCAATGGCACGACCTCGGCTCACCGCAACCTCTGCCTCCTGGGTTCAAGCAATTCTCCTGCCTCAGCCTCCCGAGTAGCTGGGACTACAGGCACGCGCCACCATGCCCAGCTAATTTTTGTATTTTTTAGTAGAGACGGGGTTTCACCATGTTGACCAGGATGGTCTCGATCTCTTGACCTCGTGATCCACCCGCCTCGGCCTCCCAAAGTGCTGCGATTATAGGCGTGAGCCACCGAGCCCAGCCCTCCATGCTCTTTTTTTTTTCTGAGACGGAATTTCACTCCTGTTGCCCAGACTAGAGTGCAGTGGCGCGATCTTGGCTCACCACAACCTCCTTCTCCCGGGTTCAAGCGATTCTCCTGCCTTAGCCTCCCAAGTAGCTGGGATTACAGGCATGCACCACCACGCCCGGCTAATTTTGTATTTTTAGTAGAGAAGAGGTTTCTCTATGTTGATCAGGCTGGTCTCGAACTCCTGACCTCAGGCGTGAGCCACTGCACCCGGCCATTCCATGCCCTTTTCTTGGTCAATTGGTTGGCCCGCTCATGCCAGGGAGCTCACACCTTGGAGAGGCCAGGCCACTGCCAACAAGAGGGGCTGCTTCTCCCTGAGTGCCCATGTGCTAGGTCAACAGCACTGAGCCTCACAAAACCCTTTCAATGGCCACATTTTACAGAAGAGACAGTGAAGGCTCAGAGAGGTCAAATGACTTGTCCAAAGTCACATGGACAGGAAGCCTTAGAGTTTCCTCGTGGCCAGTTTCCACCAAGAAGGAGTGTATTTGTACATTCTCCTGCTGCTAAAAGGATACACCTGAGACTGAGTAATTTATAAAGGAAAGAGGTCTAACTGACTCACAGTACTGCATGGCTGGGATGGCCTCAGCAAGCTTACAATCATGGCAGAAGGGGAAGCAAACATGTTCCTCTTCACATGGTGGCAGGAGAGAGAAGTGTCAAACAAAGGGGGAAAGCCCCCAATAAAACCATCAGATCTTGGCCAGGTGCAGTGGCTCATGCCGGTAATCCCAGCACTTTAGGAGACCAAGGCAGGTGGATCACCTGAGGTTAGGAGTCAACACCAATCTGACCGAAATGGAGAAACCCTGTCTCTACGAAAAATACAAAATTAGCTGGGTGTGGTGGCACATACCTGTAATCCCAGCTACTCGGGAGGCTGAGGCAGAAGAATTGCTTGAACTGGTATGCGGTGGTTGCGGTGAGCTGAGATCATGCCATTACACTCCAGACTGGGCAACAAAAGTGAAACTCTGTCCCCAAAAAATAAAACCATCAGATCTCATGAGAATGAACTCAGTATCATGAGAACCACATGGGGATAACTGCCCCCAAAATTTAATTACCTCTCGCTGGGTCCCTCCATGACATGTGGGGATTATGGGAACTATAATTCAAGATGAGATTTGGGTGGAGACACAGCCAAACCATATCAAGGAGGGAAAGAGGGAGGGACAATCAAAGGTGTTCAGAGGGAGGAAAGACACCCACGGTGTGGGAGGCAGGAAGAAAGGAGGGCCTGTGACATCAGCTCAGACTCTCTCAGAACCCGACTTAATCATCAGCCCACCGTGCTCCACTTTTGTGGAGCCTTCTCCAGGTGCCAGGCTTTTTGCTGGGCATTGAAGGCTCAGAGGTGAACCAGGCTCATCTCTGCTCTCACAAAGCTCATGGCACAGCAGGGCAGAATAGAAAGGGAAACAGACAGGCGGACATCACTTGCCTTGGTCTGTATTTATTGAAGGTTTAAGGTAGGCCAGGCTCAGTGTTGGGCACTGAAGGCATCAAGAGAGTGAGAAGCTCAAGGCCCCTGCCCTTCTGAAGGAGGTGCTCTAGGGTGTTCGACCCTGGCCCTCCAGAAACCCTGCTTGCATGACCCCTGATCCCTGGACCAGGCAGAGTTTCTCTGGAAAGACTGGGAGAAGCAGCAAACCTGGGGGTTCTCCTTGAATCCTCCTTGGGCCTGGTTCTGAGCTGCTGAGGAGAAATTTGTCTGGAAAGCAGGGGACTCTGATTAGTGCCTTTCCTGGGGACTAAATCAGGGACCTGAGAGGCCAGAGCTGTGCAAAGGGGTCATCTGGATGACTGGAAGGTCCGCAAGGGCCACCCATTCAGCATGCAGCCACAGACTCATGGGGCTGGAGACCCCACAGAGGATCTCAGTCAGGACGACCCCAGCTCCAACAGAGGGGAGGTGATGTGCCCAAGGCCCCAACCCATACCTGTGCTCCCGACACCAGCACACAGGCAGCACTAGCTCCCTCCAGCCCAGGGAGACCAAGCGTGAGGCCCTGTTTCCCAGCCTAGGAAAGGAGTTGCCCAAGAGCACCACCCACTTGAGGCACAGGTGGAATCAGAATGGGAGTTGCCCCGCACCTTCCACCACCTGCTCATGCCCCAGGATGGCAGATCAAGCCTGGTGGGGGTGACGCAGGACAGCACCCAATCGTGGGGAGCAGCACGAGCCAGGGCACAAAGGGAAACTGTTTCCCTAAGCTCGCCTGGTGATAGGAGGTTTTACTCTTTGTTTTGGGGGCTTTTTCTACACGCTAAACCTGGCTGACTCTGGGCATACTGCCTATGGGTTAGCCCTGCTCTGCAAGGAGCAATAGAGTTAAACAAGTGGGGCAGGTGGCTCACACATGTAATCCCAGCACGTGTGCCAAGGGGGCAGGCAAATCACCTGAAGTTAGGAGTTCGATACCAGCCTAGCCAACAATGGAGAAATCCCATCTCTACTAAAAATACAAAATTAGCTGGGCATGGCAACAGGCGCCTATAATCCCAGCTACTGTGGAGGCTGAACCAGGAGAACCCAGGAGCTGGAGGTTGCAGTGAGCTGAGATCGTGCCACTGTACTCCAGCCTGGAGTGAGACTCCATCTCAAAAAAATTAATAAACGAACAAACAAATATATATTAAATTTTTGCAATCACCCTGTTGGTAAACTGAGGGGCTCTTTTTGGTGTGAATGGCTGACAGGATATCCCAGATCTGCCCCATCTCAGCAGTCAGGAAGGAACAGCTTGGCCAAGCATGGTGGCTCATGCCTATAACCCAATACTTTGGGAAGAGAAGGCATGAGGATCACTTGAGCCCAGGAGTTCAAGGTTGCAGTGAGCTATGATCACACCACTGCACTTGAGCCTGGGTGACAGGTGAGACTCTGTCTCTTAAAATAATAATAATAATAATAATTCTCTCTCTCTCTCTCTATATATATATATATATGAACATATATATATATATATATATGAACATATATATATATGAGATGGAGTCACTCTATGTCGCCCAGGCTGGAGTGCAGTGACGCGATCTCAGCTACTGCAACCTCCACCTCCTGGATTCAAGTGATTCTCCTGCCTCAACCTCCCAAGTAGCTGGGATTGCAGGTGCCTGCCACCACGCCCGGCTAATATTTTGTATTTTTAGTAGAGATGGGGTTTCACCATGTTGGCCAAGCTGTTATCTAACTCCTGACCTCGTGATCCACCTGCCTTGGCCTCCGAAAGTGCTGTGATTACAGGTGTGAGCCACTGCGGCCAGCTAGATTTATATTTTTATGTGGAATTTAAAAAACTACCAAATTCCCTTGGTAGAAATGAGTCAAAATAAGAGAATGAAAAAAAAAAGGAATGGCTAAATAAATTATTAATAGAATATTTTACAGTTATTAAATAACTTTAAAGAAAACGTTAATGCTATGAGACAATGTTCACAATGTGATGTCAGGGGAAAGCCAGCTAGAGAGTATGAGCACAATTAAAATGCACACATATATACATGCACGTATGATCTATACAGAAAAACAGGCCTGGAGAGAAACGTAACAGAATAGCACCAGAGTTACCTCCAGGCAGCGGGATGACAAATGATTTTCATTTTCTCCTTTTTACCTTTTTGTAGCTTCCAAATTTTACAGTAAGTACAAATTGCATTTATAATTAGACATAAACCAAAAAAGCATGAGTTGGGGCTGGGGCTGGATGGCAGGGTAGGGACTGCACCAGCCCAAGTTCCTCCCCTCCACAGCCCAGGTTCCTCCCCTCCACAGCCCAGGTTCCTCCCCTCCACAGCCAGGATGGAGCTGCTTGGGCTCTGGGCGCTGTCCTCACCCACCGGCCCAGCCAGGCCACAGGAGGCCTAGGACGGCCTGCACAGAGGTTGTGCAATTCACCAGGCATTGCTCTCTCGGCAGGCACCAGCCATGGGACACTGCCCTGCAGGAATCCAACCCCTTCCCCGGGTCTCTCTAGGGTCACTTGTAGGCCATAAATGTTATGGCTGGGGACACTGGGAAATGAACTGCTCAGGGCTGAGAATCACAACATTCATTATCTGCTGTAGGAGAAAAGCCATATTCTTTGTTCTTTGTCTTTCTTCAGGACTGCTGAGCGCAGCCAGTGGGCTGGGGAGAGCTGGCCTTTGTTGCCCTCCCACAGTGGCCCTGCAGGCTCTCAGCTTCCCCATGTGGGAGTGGAGCACCCAGCAGGTTTGGTCTCCCTGGCCTTTCCGACCCCAGTGCTCTGGGTTTCTTCTGACCTGGAAGGTGAGAGCCCTGGGTGCTGACCTGTGTGCGTCGTAGGGAAGCCAGCTGAGTTCACTCAAAAGCAGTGTTGGAAAGGCACTGACAATGAGATCCAGGCTGGCCTCCTGCCAGGGACTCCTCACGCCCCCACCTCTTTTTCAGCACAGGGTGAGGAGCCCATGGTCTCCAGCCTGAACCCCGGCACAGGTTCCTAGGGAAGGGGCTCCCTGCTCGCCAGAGCCAGCTGTAGAGATGGGCAAGTTCAAGAAATGTGCTTTCATGTCCTTCCAGGCCCAGCCCTGCCACCCCCACCTTGGAGTCCTGGAAGCTCCTGACCTCCTCCTGGGCTATTTTAGCAATCAGGTCACCCGTGGGCTTGCTGTGAGCTTGAGGTTGATGGAAACCCACAGGCCTTTTTCACTGAACTGGGGGTATCTCCCCCTCCTCCAGATGCAGCCACAGGTGGGCTCCTAAGTGTGAGAAGAGAGGGCCAGGCAGTGGCGTAGTAGGTCCCCACAGTGTGGGGCCCCTCCTTACTCAGGACCTGAGGCCACATGCTGCCACTCACCCCATCCCTGCAGATGTGGCTGATAGCAGGGAGGAGTGTCAGTCATAGGGCGTCGAATGCCTGAGCCCCCACACATCCCCACACTGTGCCCCATGGGCGCTTCACACAGGCCCTCAATCCAGTCTCCACTGGTCCCTGGCAGTGAGTCGATCCTAATTTAGAGCAGAGCTGAGTGACCAGCCAAGGTCACCGTGCTAGTGTGCAGCTGGGCGGAGATAGACTCTGGAGTGGCCCCAGCAAAACCCAAGTCCATTCTGGCTGCGCTGGTGTTTACCCAGGGCACCACTCTTGGTGGCCGCTGGGTGTCTGGTCCCTGATCCAAGCTGCCAAATAAGTTCTCCTGATGGAGCTTGGGGGAGGCTTTGCACCCTGGTTCTATCCACACAGCAGGGTCCCAGGTTCCTAGGACCCCACGCAAGGCTGAAAGCCCCTCTCTGATGGCCTATGGGTTGTGCTCAGAGGATTCTGATTGCCTGCCCCTGCTTGGGCTAAATCCTAAGCAGCTCCAGCTGCAGAATGCGGGCCAGTTCCCATCTGCCCTCCTCCAGGCACCTGACAGGGAGCAGGTGGCCTTTTTGGCCAGCCGCAGCCAGGTGCCAGACCAAGAGTAGAGAGCCAGGGCTCAGGAGCGTCCTCTCCACCCAGGGAAGAAAGACATAAACATGCACAGGAAAGGGCTCTTGGCGATAGTGCTGGGGAGGCCCAGTGAAGGGGCCAGAAACACTGCAGGAGATGGGAGGGAGACAAGGCCCTGCCCAAGGCCAGGAAGAGCAAGGTGCAGGTCCAGGAGCCAGACAGAAGCTAGTGTGACTAGAACAGTGCTGTGCAGTAGAAACAGAATGCAAACCACAGTGTGAGCCATATAGGGAATTTAAATTTTTACAGGAGCCACGACAAAAAAGGTTTTTTTAAAGATGAAATGAAATTAGATGGGCTTGCTGGCGCATGCCTGTAATCCCAGCTACTCAGGAGGCTGAGGCAGGAAGATCTCTTAAGCCCAGGAGGCAGAGGTTGTAGTGAGCTGAGATCATACCACTGTACTCCAGCCTGGGCAACAGGGTGAGACTCTGCCTCAATTAAATAAATAAATAAATAAAATTTTTAAAAATAAAAGATGAAATTGGTTGGGTGTGGTGGCTCACATCTATAATCCCAGCACTCTGGGAGGCCAAAGCAGGAGGATTTCTTGAGCTCAGGAGTTCAAGACCAGCCTGAGCAATGTGGCGAAACCCCAGCTCTACAAAAAATACAAACATTAACCAGGCATGGTGCCACATGCCTATAGTCTCCCCTACTCAGGAGGCTGAGGTGGGAGGATCACATGAGCCCAGGAAGTTGAGGCTACAGTGAGCCAAGATCATGCCACTGCATTCTAGCTTGGGTGACAAAGTGAGACCCTGTCTCAAAAAAAAAAAAAAAAATGCCTGGCGCAGTGGCTCACACCTATAATCCCAGCACTTTGGGAGGCTGAGGCGGGTGAATCACGAGGTCAAGAGATCGAGAGCATCCTGGTCAACAAGGTGAAACCCTGTCTCTACTAAAAATATAAAAATTAGCTGGGCATGGGGGTGTGCGCCTATAGTCCCAGCTACTCGGGAGGCTGAGGCAGGAGAACTGCTTGAACCCAGGAGGCGGAGGTTGCGGTGAGCTGAGATCGTGCCATTGCACTCCAGTCTGGGTAACAACAGTGAAACTCCGTCTCAAAAAAAAAAAAAAAATGAATGAATGAAATGATTTGCATCCTTGTTTTGCTTATCTGGCTTTGAGATCTGGTGTGTATGTTATAGACTTGTCACGTTTCAAGTGCTCAGCAGCACAGATGGTCAGTGGCCACTGGCTGGGGCTGCGCTGGAGCAGAGCATAGTGAGTGAAGGGGAGGAGATATGAGGCAAGGTCGAAGCAGTGGGCAAGGGTCACCTGGGACTTTATTCCTAGAGCTTGGAGAAGCCATGGGAGGGCTTTGAGCAGGGGCATCATGTGATCTGACTGCTCTCTTTGGAAGCTGACCCTGGCTGCTGCCTGGAGGGCTTCAGAGCAGGTGTGATTGGCTGCTCAGCGAGATGCCCAGGTAGGGCTGAAGGTGGCCTAGAGCTGCGTCGATGACAGCCACAGAAAAGCTTCAGGGAATACTAATAAGGCCATGGACAGGCAGTGAGACAGGCCTGGCTGTCTCCTTTTCCTCTCCCTCTCTTTGACCAAAATTCCATCCATGTAACCCTGTCCCTATAGCCGCCTTCCTTCCAGGAAGAGATCTGCGCAGTTGCTATTTAACAAAGCCTGGAAGAACCCAACCAGAAAAATTTTGCCAAGGGCTAGAATTGAAATATCTGCCACCTTCTGTAGCTCAAAGAATCACTGTATTTCTGAGCAAGAAATCTTTTTTTCTTTTTGAGACAGTCTTGCTCTGTCACCCAGGCTGGAGTGCAGTGGCACGATCTCAGCTCACTGCAACCTCTGCGTCCCAGGTTCAAGCAATTCTCCTGCCTCAGCCTCCCAAGTAGCTAGGACTACAGGTGTGCACCACCAAACCCGGCTATTTTTTTTTTTTTTTTTTTTTTTTTAGTAGAGACAGGGTTTCACTGTGTTAGCCAGGGTGGTTTCGATCTCCTAACCTCATGATCCACCCGCTTCAGCCTCCCAAAGTGCTGGGATTACAGGTGTGAGCCACCATGCTTGGCTGCCAGCCACTCAGTATCATATAATGATGAGGTGGTCTCTGGGGCTAGCCTGCCTGGTGTGAATCCCTGCTGCCCCTCTAACTAGCTGTGTGACCTTGGACAAAATACTTAACTCTTCTGGGCTTCCATGTCTTCATCTAGACACCAGAGCATTAATCATCCGTATCTCTTAGGGTGACTGAGAGGGGTAAATGGGTCTGTATGAGTGGTTAGACCAAAGGCACTCCTGTTATCTACTATTGTTGATGTTGCTACTGTTATTAACTGATGAGTTGCTGCTATTATTAACCGACAAGAACACTGAGGCCTAGAGATAGGAAGGGACCTGTCCAATGTCACACAGAAAACCTGAAGCAGAACAGGAAGCAGAATCTAAATTTTTAACTTCTGAGGCAGGGCACAGTGGCTCACATCTGTAATCCCAGCACTTTGGGAGGCTGAAGTAGGCAGATCATTTGAGGTCAGGAGCTTGAGACCAGCCTGGCCAATATGGTGAAACCCTGTTTCTACTAAAAATACAAAAGTTAGCTGGGCATGGTAGCACACACCTGTAATCCCAGCTACTAGGGAGGCTGAGGTAGAGTTGCTTGAACCCAGGAGGTTGCAGTGAGCCAAGATGGCACCACTGTAGTCCAGCCTGAGCGATTTTCAATTCTGGCTCTTATGCAGAACGGCCTCTCAACTGAATTTGCTTGTTGTCTCTTCATCCAGACATTGACCATGTTCTCGCCATGTGCTGGCAGCACATCCACAGCTTGGGGAGACACTAAGACGGTACAAGCCTCGTCTATACAAAATTGAGGTTTTCCAGTTCAGAAGGAAAAGCTCTTTCTCAAGCACTCATGGCCACAGTGGGAGGAAGCCTCAGTGCATGGAGAGAATCACGTGCTGCTAAGTGCACAATTAAAACAGTGCTGGCTGGAGAACCAGGAGACCCTGGGGTGCACCAGCCTCTGCACAACTTTCTCTGTGATGCAGGCAAGGGGCTTGGCCCCGCTGGGGCTCAGTGCCTTTGTGTGCGCTGAACTTGTGTTAACTGGGGCTGACTCTAGGCCCAGCCCCTGACTCCAAAGTGTGCACAGCCGACTGCCAGGCAGGCTGGGAGGGGTAGCTAGAACCATAGGCATATACCTCCAGGAACACAGGCCCTATGGCCTGGATTTTCCTGGAACACTTCTGGCTGACCTGCTCCCTTCATAAGAGCCATGTGTGTACTCGATCACATAACCTGGGTTTTAAAACATAATTTGTCACTATAAGGTCATGAGAGTCCAGTTCATCCACTTTACAGACCAGTAACATTTCCAAAGAAACTCTGGAAAACCTGGAAAGGACTGAAAAGTTGTTATTCTGCCAAGAAGGCCCTCACTACCAAACAACAAATGTGCTGGAAAAACTGGATGTCCACATGCAAAAGAATGAAACTGGACCCTCTTCCTACACCACACACAAAAACCAACTCAAAATAGATTGAAGACTTACACTTAAGACCCGAAACTATAAAACTCGCAGAAGAAAATACAGGAAAAAAGCTTCATATAGCATTGGTCTTAGTAATAATTTCTTGAATATGGCACCAAAAGCACAGGCAAGAAAGGCAAAAATAGACAAAAGGGACTACATCAACCTAAAAAGCTTCTGCCCAGCAAGGCAAACAACCAGAAGAGTGAAGGCAGTCTACTGAATGGGAGAAAATATTTGCAAACCATATATGTAATCAGAAGTTAATATCCAGGCCGGGCGCGATGGCTCACGTCTGTAATCCCAGCACTTTGGGAAGCCGAGGCAGGCAGATCATGAGGCCAAGAGATCGAGACCATCCTAGTCAACATGGTGAAACCCCATCTCTACTAAAAATACAAAAAATTAGCCTGGCATGGTGGCACACACCTTTAGTTCCAGCTACTTGGGAGGCTGAGGCAGGGGAATTGCTTGAATTCGGGAGATGGAGGTTGCAGTGAGCCAAGATCATGCTACTGCACTCCAGCCTGGCGACCGAGTGAGCCTTGGTCTCAAGGAAAAAAAAATTTTTTTTAAAAAGAAGTTACTGGTCATTAGAGAGTTGCAAATCAAAACCACATTGAGATACCATCTCACACCAGTTAGAATGGCAATCATTAAAAAATCTGGAGACCACAGATGCTGAAGAGGATGTGGAGAAATAGGAACACTCTTACACTGTTGGTGGGAGTGTAAATTAGATCAACCATTGTGGAAGACAGTGTGGCGAGTCCTCAAGGACCCAGAAATAGAAATTCCATTTGACCCAGCAATCCCATTACTGGGTATATATCCAAAGGACTATAAATCATTCTACTATAAGGACACGTGCACATGAATGTTCATTGCAGCACTGTTTACAATAGCAAAGACCTGGAATCAACCCAAATGCCCATCAATGATAGACTGGACTGGGAAGGTGTGGCACATAAACACCATGGAATATTATGCAGCAATCAAAAATGATGAGTTTTTGTCCTTTGTAAGGACATGGATGAATCTGGAGAACATCATTCTCAGCAACCTGACATAAGAACAGAAAAGGAAATACCACATATTCTCACTCATAGGCGGGTGAGAAGAATGAGAACACATGGACACAGAGTGAGAAGAATGAGACACAGGGGTCTACTACACACTGGGGTCTATTGGGGGGAATAGGGGAGGGACAGCGGTGGGGGGAGCTGGGGAGGGATAGCCTGGGGAGAAATGCCAAATGTGGGTGAAGGGGAGGAAGGCAGCAAAACACACTGCCATGTGTGTACCTATGCAACTATCTTGCACGTTCTGCACATGTACCCCAAAACCTAAAATACAATAAAAAAAAAAAGAAAGAAACAATTCCATGCTCATGAATAAAAAAAAAATTGTTACAATGATAAAATAAAATAAAATAAAAATAAAATAAAAAATAAAAAAAAGAAGTTAATATCCAAAATACATAAGGAATTTCTATAACTCAATAGAAATAAAAAACAATTAAAAAATTGACAAAAGGCTGGGTATGGTGGCTCATGTCTGTAATCCCAGCACTTTGGGAGGCCGAGGTGGGCAGATCACCTGAGGTCAGGAGTTCGAAACCAGCCTGGCCAACATGGTGAAACCCACGTCTACTAAAAATACAAAAAATAAGTTGGGCATGGTGGCAGGTGCCTGTAATCCCAGCCACTTGGGAGGCTGAGGCAGGAGCATTGCTTGAATCTGAGAGGCAGGGGTTGTGGTGAGCTGAGATCACACCATTTCCCTCCAGCCTGGGCAACAGAGTAAGACTCCATCTCAAAAAAAAATAATAATAATAATAATAATAGGCAACGGACTTGAATAGCCATGCCTCCAAAGATGACATACAAGTGGCCAAGAAGAACATGAAAAAGTGCTCAATGTCACTGATCATCAGAGAAACGCAAATCTAAACCACAATGAGGCATCACCTTACACCTGTTAGGATGGCCATTATTAAAAAAAAAAAGACAACAGCATATAGCAAGTGTTGAACCCTTGTGCATGGTTAGTGGGAATGTTACATGGTGCAGCTGCTATGGAAAACAGTATGGAGGTTTCTTTAAAAATTAAAAATAGAACTACCATATGATCCAGGAATCCCACCTCAGGTATTTTTCCAAAAGAATTGAAATCAGGATCTCCAAGAGATATGTGAACTCTCATATTGACTGCATCATTATTCACAATAGCCAAGAGGTAGAAACAACCACAGATGAATGTCCATCCACAGATGAATGAATAAACAGCATGTGGTGTGTACACACAATGGAATATTATTCAGCCATCAAAAGAAAGAAATTCTGTCGGGCGCGGTGGCTCACGCTTGTAATCCCAGCACTTTGGGAGGCCAAGGCAGGTGGATCAAGAGGTCAGGAGTTCAAGACCAGCCTGGCGAACATGCTGAAACCCTGTCTTTACTAAAAATACAAAAATTAGCCGGGCACAGTGGCAGGTGCTTCTAATCCCAGCTACTCGGGATGCTGAGGCAAGAGAATTGCTTGAACTGTGGGGGCGGAGTTTGCAGTGAGCCGAGACTGTGCCACTGCACTCCAGCCTGGGCAACAGAGCGAGACTCTGTCTCAAAAAAAAAAAAAGAAAAAAAAATTTAAGAGGAGCCGAGCACAGTGACTCATGCCTGTAATCACAGCACTTTGGGAGGCTGAGGTGGGCAGATCATGAGATCAGGAGTTCGAGACCAGCCTGGCCAACATAGTGAAACCCGTCTCTACTAAAAATACAAAAAATTAGCCAGGTGGGCTGACGGGTACCCAGCTACTGAGCAAGCTAAGGCAGGAGAATCAATTGAACTCAGGAGGCAGAGGTTGCAGTCAGCCGAGATCGAACCACTACACTCCAGCCTGGGTGATAAAATAAGACTCCATCTCAAAAAAAAAAATTCTTCAGGCTGGGCACAGTGGCTCACACCTGTAATCCCAGCATTTTTGGAGGCCCAGGTGGACAGACTGCTTGAGCCTAAGAGTTTGAGTCCAGCCTGGGCAACATAGTGAGGCCCTAACTCTAAAAGGTAAAATTTAAAAATTAGTCTGGTGTGGTGGCACGCACCTGTGGTCCCAGCTACTTGAAAGGTTGAGGTGGGAGGATCACTTGAGCCCAGGAGGTGGAGGTTACAGTGAGCTGAGATCTCACCACTGTGCTCCAGCCTGGGCAACAGAGTGAGACCCTGTCTCCAAAAAAAAAAAAAAAGAAGTTCTTCAATTTAAATAGCTTTAGTTTTGTGAGGAAAACCATGAACCACAGTATGCCTGTCTCTATTTCTAGCTCTCCTTCCCTTTTATTCCCTCCCAGAATTTCTCACCATACCAGTCCTCTGTGTTCTTGGACTCTTCCTCCTCCACTCTCCCCACTCCCTCCCCTTCTTCCCTTGAGCCCACAGCACTTTACACAGTTCCAGAAAAGTGCTTATGTCCCTGACTGCTGCCTGGCCCTGCTGTCTTCTCACGGGGCTTTGGGCTCCAGCGGCAGGGACCTTTTCCCACTCCCTGTGCCCCTGCATCTAAACAGACCTGGCACAGGTCTGGGGCCTGGTGAAGACGGCCAGTGGGCAGGCACTAGACTTGGACTTTGAGAGCCAGAAGGCCTCAGGGAGTAAAGAATATGGGTCCAGCAGGATCTAGGGGCTGAAATGAGTGGCCATAAAGGAAGCTCCCTCAAGCCCCAAGACCCCTTGGCAGTAAGGGCTGGGCATCTCTGTGTCCCACCTCACAGCCTGAGGCTGGTGGGAGAGGAAGTGGGGAGGGTGAGGGGGATAAGCAACAAGCCTGCCCTCCTGAGGAGCCCCAAGCTGAGACAAACGGCAGGAAGAGGCTGAGCTGGGCCCTCAGAGCCACAGAGTCAGGAGGGAGTGAAGAGGCCCTGTGGCCGTGGAGACAGTCCAGCAGCCTCCTCCTGCTCCCCTCAAGACTGACTGGCCCGAGGTGTCTCAGCCCCCATAGCCAACCGCAGGGAGAACAGGGCGGAAGTGGCTGGTGCCTCAGCCATTGCTGCCTGAGACAGGCTCAACGGCCACATGGTCCCCACGTCCGGGGAGCCTCACCGCAGCCCCATGGGCACAGAGACCCAGGTGGAGCTCCAAGGGACTCGTGAGGCACAGGAAGACTAGGGCAGAGGCTTCAAAAACCACACACTGGTCTCTCTGCTGGCTCTTTCGTTCTGACACCATCCCCCACTTAAAACCCCCAGGGTCACCCCTCACCCTCAGCACAGAGACAGACTGCATCCCGTCTACCTGCAGGCTCCTCCGCCTGGCACTCATTTGTGCCACCTGCCCCTCCCTGGCCATTTGGCTCTGATTGCAATGACATGTTTGTCCGCAAGATTCTTCAAGGGCGCCGAGAACATATCTGCCTTTGCTCACCGTGGCATCCCCAGTGCCAAGCAGAGAGCCCGGCCAGGGTAGCCACTCAGAGCTAAGTGGTGGTGGAATGAGTGAAAAGGCTGCAGCTGGAAGGGCTGGGGGGCAGGGGGCAGAGTGGGGGCAGCCAAGGGTTTTGAGGATCAGACAGACTTGGGAAGAAAAGCCAGCTCAGACCCACTGCTGCAGGCCCAGCTGTAAATGAGTCTAACCCTGCCCATCTCAATGGTCTGTGAGAGCAGAACAGGGGAGACGCTGTTCGGAAAAGACTGGGTCCCTCAAACTGTCATTGTTTAATACAGCCATTTTTTAAAAAATTGTTTAAGAGACAGGGGTCTCCCTATGTTCCCCAGGTCTTGAACTCCTGGGCTCAAGCAATCCTCCCACTTTAGCCTCCCAAAGTGCTGGGATTACAGGCGTGAGCCACCATGAACTTGGCCCCAGCTCTTCCATTTACAGACAGGACACTTCAGGGGAGGGATACACCCAGTCTCACTGTAATGTTTAATATTTAAATGCACCAAAAAAGGAGTGCAAATTGGTGCAAACTTTTTTGGAAAGAAACTTTGATGTAATCTGCCTAAAAGTAAAATGCTCATGTCCAGCAACTCAGCCCTTCAGTTTCTAGGAATTTTGTTCTGCAGGAAAAGAAACAAAAGCAAATATTTGTATTTTTCAGAATTTTCAGTGTCTTCAGAACTACCCACCAGGAGGCGCTTTTGGGTCAGGGGCCTCGTCAGTTTAGCCCAGAGCACCTGGATTTAAGTGGCAAAAACAAATGACAATCTCTAGCCCAATGCCTCAAACAAAGAACGTTCCAGTCTTTTACTTCATCTCACCCATCAAACATTTTTTTTTTTTTTTTTGAGACGGAGTTTCGCTCTTGTTACCCAGGCTGGAGTGCAATGGCTCAATCTCGGCTCACTGAAACCTCCGCCTCCTGGGTTCAGGCAATTCTCCTGCCTCAGCCTCCTGAGTAGCTGGGATTACAGGCACGCACCACCATGCCCAGCTAATTTTTTTTTTTGTATTTTTAGTAGAGACGGGGTTTCACCATGTTGACCAGGATGGTCTCGATCTTTTGACCTCATGATCCACCCGCCTCGGCCTCCCAAAGTGCTGGGATTACAGGCTTGAGCCACCGCGCCGGGCCGAAACATTTTTTTTAAATTTTTTTGAGACAGAGTCTCACTCTGTCACCAAGGCTGGAGTGCAGTGGTGCAATCACAGCTCACTGCAACCTTGACCTCCCAGGCTCAAACAATCCTCCCACCTCAGCCTCCGAGGTAGCTGGGACTGCAGGTGCACAGCACCATGCCTGGATAATTTTTGTATTTTTTTTTTTTTTTTGAGAGATAGGGGTCTTGCCATGTTGCCCAGGCTGGTCTTGAACTCCTGGGCTCAGGCGATCCTCCCACCTGGACCTCCCAGTGCTGGGACTACAGGAGTGAGCCACTGTGCCTGACCATGATCAAAACTTTTATTACAGACAATATCTACTTGTTTGGTGTTCTCTCTGCCCTTCCTCCTAAAGAATCCCCCTTCAAAAAGAAAAACAGGTCATTCCTATTTGAGAGAGACTGGGGTCTGGAGTAAGTTAAATGAAATCAAATCTGGACCGTGGGCTTCAGGTGTGTTCTCAACCCCCTCCCTCCCGGCCTGCTGCCTCCTTGGCTCTGCCCTTTCGCTTACATCCATGTCTCTAAACCCAGCCGTTCTTCCTTCCCCCTTGGGTCTCTGTGTCTTCTGTCTGCCCCAAGTGTCCCTCCACACACTACCCACCTGCCTAGGGATGGGCAACCACCCAGTTCTCCTCCCAAACCCTCCCCGAAAGGCTCCTCCCTGCACATTCCGTCTCGTGAGGGCCGGGTTGTGCCCAGATGAGGACACTCATCACTTCCACTTTTGCCATCACACTAGTGTGTGGAGCGCTCACCCCACCTGGGACATGGAGGGACGCTCCTTGCCCGGCAGTGCCTCTCCCTGGGCCTCAGGTTTCCAGTCTAGCAGACCCCCACGCTCCCTTCAGCTCAGGGGTCCTGTACTTTACCCCATGTCAGCAGTTCTTATTAAGCTAGTCTTTCAAGGAGGAAAAAATAATAAAAAAGAATCTTTCTTTGTTCTGGCCTCCGGTGTGTTTACTATGACAGTTCATGAAGAACTGGGTTCTGAGCGAAAACAAACAAAACACCTCCATTTTGGAGGGGGGTGAGGTCTGGAGGGGAAGGAGGGAGATAGGAAAGAGCCTGTGGTGGCCTATCCTCTCTCTGAGACAGGAAGGCCTTTGAACAACACAATTCTGATTGTGCTGCCGCTACTTCATTTCAAATCCTTCTGCCTTCCCCACCCTCCAGAAGCAGCGCCTGGCATGGCGGGCAAAGCCCCATCAGCTCTGGCCCACAGGACCTGCACTCCAGCTTTGGCTTCCCACTGCAGCCCTGTGATCTCTGAGCCTAGAATAGGCCACGCCCATCTCCCACCCTCCCCACCAGCCTAATTCCCCTTCCAGCTGGCCAGAGAGGTTGGGGGTCACATCTTTCGAGAAAGCCTCCCTGCCCAACCCAACCAACACAGCTGGCTTCAAGGTCAGGGCTCCAGGTTCCGCCCACGCCCACCCCACTACACACACACACACACACACACACACACACACACACACACACACACACACAGAGCCACCTGGGAGTCCCAGGGAGGCATGGATGCAAGGGCAGCAAGGACCACAACAATGCTAATAGGGGCTCCAGGAAGGTCTGTTCTTGCTCTGGGGGTGTGGCCCAAGGCAGTGGTACTCCCAGGCAGCCTCCCAAAGCCTAGGGGAAGCCAGTTTCTATGTGGGATTCCCTGACTCTGGCTCATGGGCTTAGGAACACATTGTGTCCTCCCCCACCCCAGGACACTGAGTCCCAGCCGTGGGGTCATCTGAGTCCCACAGCACACCTGCTTGTTTGTTCAATCATTAGTTCATTCATTCATTCAACAAATATTTATTCAGTGCCAGGCTTTGGGCCCATAAGAGAAAGACACTAAAAAGGGCAACAGATAAATGCTCTGTTGCACATGATGTCAAGTGTCATAAGGCATGATGGGGTGTGAGAGGATGCAGAGCCACGTGGCCCAGGAAGGCCTGGAGATGATGCTTGAGCTGAGACATGACTAATGAGGAGGAGTTAGTCTGGGAGGCCTCTGGAGGCTGGAGCAGCAGAGGGAGTGCAGGCATGGAGAGGATGGCCAGACATGAGACAAGAGGAGAAACAGAGGCTGCCTCATGCAGGACTGTATAACAGGTGGGGAAACTGACGAATGCAACCAGGTGACTAGCACATGACTTTGCACATGCAGCTAGTTAGATGCTCGCTTTCAGCCGGGCACGGTGGCCCAAACCTGTAATCCCAGCACTTTGGGAGGCCAAGGAGGGTGGATCACCTGAGGTCAGGATTTCGAGACCAGCCTGACCAACATGGAGAAAACCCATCTCTACTAATAATACAAAAAAAATTAGCCAGATGTGATGGCACATGCCTGTAATCCCAGCTGCTTGGGAAGCTGAGGCAGGAGAATCGCTTGAACCAGGGAGGCAGAGGTTGTGGTGAGCCAAGATAGCATCACTGCACCCCAGCCTGGGCAACAAGAGCAAAACCCTGTCTCAAAAAAGAAAAAAAAAAAAAGAAAGAGAGAGAAGTGGCCGGGCACAGTGGCTCACGCCTGTAATCCCTCCACTTTGGGAGGCTGAGATGGGCAGATCACCTGAGTTAGGAGTTTGAGACTAGCCTGGATAACAAGGTGAAACCCCATTTCTACTAAAAATACAAAAGTTAGCCAGGCATGGTGGCAGGCACCTGTAATCCCAGCTAAGGCAGGAGAATCGCTTGAACCCAGTTGGCAGAGGTTGCAGTAAGCCAAGATCGCACCACTGCACTCCAGCCTGGGGGACAGAGCAAGACCCTGTGTACAAAAAAAAAAAAACAAAAGAAAGAGAGAGAGAGAAGCGCAGTGCAGGCATCTGGTGCTCAGATGGGAAAGCCCGTCAGGGCACTGTGTTAGGGACAGAAATGGTTGCCTCTATCCTGGGACAGCGTCCAACATAGTGCAAGAAATGGCCTGGGTGAGGCATCATGCCAGCGATGATAGCAGCCACTCCCAGTAGTGCTGGGAGACTGGTGGCTCATTGTGGGTGCCAAACACACATGCTTCGCTGCATTTACTCCTCCAGTCCCAGAGTTGCCACTGCTCCCATTTCAGAGATGGGGAAATTGAGGCAGAGAGGCAACAACTTGCCCATGGGACCCCAAGCAATAAGAATAGGACTGGAGGGAGAAACCTGGAGGGCTGTTTCCACAGACCTCCCTCTAAGGTATCACTGAGAGGGGCTTCCAGGCACTCTGCTGAACTCGCTGAGCTGTTCAACCTCATTTCCAGCATCATCAGCCACCTTGCTGCTCCTTCCCCCTCTGGGCTTCTCTGAGAAGGGTAGAGGCTCTTCTCAGACACAAAGACCAGGATGCAGGAGCAGGCATGGCTTGGCCTGCAGACAAAGCTGGTAGGAGGAGAAGACCTGGACCCAGTTGCTCTAAATCTAGCAGAAAGGTTTTCTAGGCCCTCCAGAGGCTGCCTCCTCCCCTCCCCTCCCATTGCCTGCAGCCACCTGCAAATCCCTTGGAAGTGTTGATTGGGCCTGTTACAGCAGGCCCAATCTCATCAACACCTGAGAGGGAAGAAACTGGAGGGTCCTCCTTCCATAAGCTTATCCCAGAGCCCAATAACATCCATCATCTCCCCTGATCCCCTAGGATGGAGGCAGGATGTGGTCATGGTCCCCGTTTTCCGAGCAGGCTAGTAACTTGCCCAAGGTCATGCAGGCAATAATGGGATTAGGGCTCAGCTTTTCCTGGTCAGCTAAGCACTCACCAATTAACAGCAGTGCTTTCCTTTTCCGAGCTGAGCAAGCCTCAGTGGGCGAGTGAAAGAGGAGCCACTGGAAGGTGCCCTGGCAGGTCAGATTGTCCATGCGTACCAGTGTCCAGCCCCCTGCAGAACTCTGGGCCTTGGTAAGGTCATTTCAGAAGGAAAGAACATTAGCACTGACAGGGATCTCAAAAGCACCCAGTGTAGGCCAGGCATGGTGGCTCATGCCTGTAATCCCAGCACTTTGGGAGGCTGAGGTCAGGAGTTCAAGACCAGCCTGGCCAACATGATGAAACCCTGTGTCTACTAAAAATAAAAAATCAGCCTTAGCCAGGTGTGGTGGCGAGGGCCTGTAATCTCAGCTACTCCAGATGCTGAGGCAGGAGAATCACTTGAACCTGGGAGGCAGAGGTTGCAGGGAGCCAAGATGGAACCACTGCATTCCAGCCTGGGCAACAGAGTGAGACTCCATCTCAAAAAAAGAAAAGCACCCAGTATAAGCCTTTGTGTTTAGATGAAGAGGTCATAGAGGAGCAGAAGATGAACAGAGTCTGCCCAAGATTGTTAGCAGGTTAGACCCAAGCCCCTGACTCCCCATCCCCCACTTATCTTCTGGTGCCTGACAAGAGAGTAGCTTCCTACACACTCGTCTTCTTCATGGGCTTGGCCTCCAGGAGGCAGGGACGTGTAGAACAGCTTTGGGGCTGGGCAGACTTGATTTGGAGCGACATTCCCCTGCTTGGTTGCTGTGTAACTTTGGGCAAATGAATTTCCTCTCTGGGCCTGTTTCCTAATCTGTAAAATGGGGAAAATAATAACTGCTTCTTAATGTAAGAATTCAATGGACTAAGGTGTCCACAGGATAGAGAGCTCTGCAAAGGCCCCGCTGCCCAGGCAGGCAAGGGATGAAGACAGGCGTTACTGAAGCCTAAGAGGTGGTCAGACATTCCAGAAATCCCCCTCCCTCCTTCCCTCTCTGATGCCAAATACACCCAAGCTCAGACACTTCTTCCTGGGCTTTGAGACAGCCCTGGAAACCCTCCCACGCTGGCCACAAGCACAGAAGAGCTTCTCTCTGGAATGATTTCTCTGACCTGGAGGAGATGCCAGAGCCAGCACTGAGAATCTCTGGGGAGAGTGCTCCAGGAGCTGGTGTATGGGTGGAAAGGTAGAATTCCACTGCCACCCCCAACACGGCCTACCCCAGGAGCCTCCTGGCTTCCAGCACTGGTTGCAGAGACCTGCTGGGTAGAGGGGTTTCCTCAGGGAGGCTTCACCCCCTCCCACAGACACATCTGCTGAAGGCAGTTCAGGCAGGCATGAGGCAGGAGGCGGGCAGTGGAGCTGAAAGCGGCTGACAGCAGGCCTGAGCAGGGAGGGGAAGAAGGGGAGGGAGGAGGAGGAGGGGAGATTGGGTGGGTCCTACTCCCTCCCCCACGGCCCATCCCAACAAGCTAAGAAAAGCTCTGAGGGGAGAAAAGCTGCCAAGATGCACAGTTGCCCTCCCCTCTGCGGGAGGCCCTTCCTTCCCCGGAGCCAGCTGCCCCAGGCAGATTAGCACTGGGCTCCGGAAAAGCAGGCCCACACCAGCCCACAGGAGGCCACTGGCTGAGTCAGCTCCTCTACCTGGCAGGAAATCATTCATAAAAAATGACACCTGCCCAGAGCCCAGCGCCCAGCCTCACCAGCCAGAGTCTCCAGCCACATAGCCACGCTGCCTCCTGCCGCCTCCCTCCCACCTCCTCCCAGCCACTATACAGGGCAGACCTCTTTCTCTTTCTCCTGGGAAAAAGAAGAATGAGACCAATGTGAAATAAGGCCAGATAGGCCTCTGTCAATCAGTATTTACTGGTCGCCTGCCCAGGGGACAACAGCAGAGTCAAGAAGAGCAACCACTTCACTCAATGATGAACAAACATCTGCGACACAGCTTCCAGAGGCTTTCACTGTCCCAGCCACGTGCGTAGCGGACACTCTTTACATTCAGTTTAAGTGTGGATAGCCAGAGGCTCCTTAGATGCAGCTAGACACAGATAAGTGGGCCAATCCTCTCACAAAGGGGGTCGAAGAGCAGAGGTGACTTACATAGGTCACACATGAGGTCAAACGTTAAGTCCATGTACCTAAAATGTAGATGATATTCCATCTTGTTCTTTTTTGTTCTTTTCAAAGACAGGGTTTTGCTCTGTCACCCAGGCTGGAGTGCAGTGGTGCCATCACAGCTCACTGCAGCCTCAATCTCCTGGGCTCAAGCAGTCCTCCTGCCTCAGCCTCCCAAGTTGCTGGGATTATAGGAATAAGCTACCACAGCTGGCCCATATTGTCGTTCTTACTTCCCTTCTTTCAAACCCTGATGCACTCTCTTATCTGGGTGATAAAATGCAGGCTGCTCTCCTGCCAAAGAAGTTAAATTCTAATCACAGCCCTGGGCGTCCAGACCTGCAAACCTCGGCCCTCATATCGCTCCCCCTTGATCTCCTTCACCTGCCGCTGTTCTTCGTGTTTCTCAAACTCACAAAACATGCTGTCGCCTCAGGGCCTTTGCACGTGCCTTCCCTTCTGGCTTCCATCATTACATGTCAGGCTTCTTTGCATCCTGCAGGACTAAGTCACCTGCCAGCTCCTTGGAGACTTTACCTGACCACTTTAAGAATCCGACTGTCCCAACACACACACACACACACACACACACACACACACACACACACAGAGACACACTCCCTCCCTCCTTCCCTATCCCTGTGTGAAGACAGTTTCCACCCTAACTCACAGAATAAATTCGTTATGGACTTCTTTACCCAGCTACTGTCAGTTTCCCCAGGCAGAGTCAACCCACAAGATTGGTTTTGCTCACCCTGGTGTCCCCAAGGCCTGGCACAAAGAAGACCCTCAGAAAATATTTAAATATTAAATGAAGGGCTGGGCGTGATGGCTCATGCCTGTAATCCCAGCACTTTAGGAGGCTGAGGCGGGTGGATCATGAGGTCAAGAGATCTAGAACATCCTGGTCAACATGGTGAAACCCCGTCTCTACTAAAAATACAAAAAATTAGCTGGGCATGGTGGCGCGTGCCTGTAGTCCCAGCTACTCAGGAGGCTGAGGCAGGAGAATTGCCTGACCCAGGAGGCGGAGGTTGCAGTGAGCCAAGATCGCGCCATTGCACTCCAGCCTGGGTAACAAGAGCGAAACTCTGTCTCAAAAATAAATAAAATAAATAAATAAATATTAAATGAATAATTAAATGACTTCTCGCTGTAAACAATCGGCACCACTTAGGCTGGCACTCAAGCACCTCTATCCTCTGATCATACCACAAAGTTAACCAGTTACACAATCAGAACACTTCTTTTTCATTTGTTCCTAATTATGACGTTCAGTAGAGAGAGGCTCAGAAGAGCGCTACAGGTTGAGGGTGGAGCTAGGAGTTTGGAGCACAGGTGCAGGGCTGTCCTACCCCACCACCCAGGTAAACTCCCTGAGGGCAGGGCCCTGTTGATAGTGGATGGGAACATTCAGTAAAACATTCCGCCAACTGCCTGCTTTCTTTCTTTTTTAGACCGAGTCTTGCTCTGTCGCCCAGGCTGGAGTGCAGTGGAGTGATCTCGGCTCACTGCAGCCTCTGTCTCCTGGGTTCCAGCCATTCTCCTGCCTCAGCCTTCCAAGTAGCTGAGATTATAGGCACACACCACCAGACCTGGTTAATTTTTGTATTTTCAGTAGAGATGGGGTTTTGCCAAGTTGGCCAGGCTGGCCTCAAACTCCTGACCTCAAGTGATCCACCCGCCTTGGCCTCCCACAGTGCTGGGATTACAGGAGTAAGCTACCGTGCCAAACCCTGCCATCATTTATATTCTCCTCTGTGACCCCAAGAGTGGCAGAGGTTCTCAAACACTTGCTGCTTTGCTTCCTTTTTTTTTGAGACGGAGTTTCGCTCTTGTTACCCAGGCTGGAGTGCAATGGCGCGATCTCGGCTCACCGCAACCTCCGCCTCCTGGGTTCAAGCAATTCTCCTGCCTCAGCCTCCCAAGTAGCTGGGACTACAGGCGCGCACCACCATGCCCAGCTAATTTTTGTATATTTATTAGAGACGGGGGTTTCACCTTGTTGACCAGGATGGTCTCGATCTCTTGACCTCGTGATCCACCCGCCTTGGCCTCCCAAAGTGCTGGGATGATAGGCGTGAGCCACCGCGCCTGGCATACTTGCTGCTTCCTAAGGAGGGTCTCGCCTTTCTAACCAATCTCTAATCAGCATTTACCAAGCACCCACCAGGACCCAGGATTCCCAGACAAGGGGCTAGGTACAGTGGCTCACTCCTGTAATCCCAGCACTTTGGGAGACCAAGGTGGGTGGATCACAAGGTCAGGCATTTGAGACCGCCAACATAGTGAAACCCTGTCTCTACTAAAAACACAAAAAATTAGCCAGGCATGGTGGCAGGTGCCTGTAATCCCAGCTACTCAGGAGGCTGAGGCAGGAGAATCGCTTGAACCTGGGAGATGGAGGCTGCAGTGAGCCAAGATCGTGCCATTGCACTCCAACCCAGGCGACAGTACAAGGCTCTGTCTCCAAAATAAAGATGCCCAGGCAAATATAACCAAAGTATATGATCTAGGATTCTCAACATGTACATGCACATCAGAGTCACCTGGGGTTCCTGCTAAAAGCACAGATGTCCTAATTACTACCCATCCCATCCTATTTTGATTTCACAGTTCCAAGCTGGACAAAGAGAGCTCCCAGGGGATTCTAACAAACCCCTGGCCTAGGTCAGTGATTCCAAACCCTGGCCATGTGGGAGAGCTCCTTGAGCAGCTCCTGCAAACCCCTGGCCTAGGTCAGTGGTTCCAGACCCTGGCCATGCAGGAGAACTCCCTGAGGAGCTCCTGCAAACACGGAGGCCCAGCCCCTATGCTAACAGAGATCCTCATCTTAAAGAGCCTGGGCTGGGGACCCAAAAGTAAAATTTTTCAAGCATTCCCCAAGGTGCTATTGTGCAGCCAGGGTGAAAAACAACTGGCCCAGATGCTTGCTTTCTAGACTATTCTAGCTGACCCAATCAGAGGATCTGGGTCATCTCACAGCAGGTGGATGTTAGGGTCAAGACCACCCAACCACATCACCAGTGAACCCCCACGAAGCACTTACATTCCCTGCTCTGCCCTTCAGGCCTTTACTCCCCACGACCTGGGAGCAGGAGGGCAGAACCAGGATGCAGGGAGGGCATGGACGCTCCTGCCACTACCCTGCTGCAGAGCCGGTCAGGACTCCCTTTAGGACCAAGGCCTAAGGACTGCCTGGTAGGCTCTGGCCCTGACTGTCTCCCTGGCTTCCTCTTCTCTTGGCCAACACTCACCCCCAGCCTCTGGGCCATCCTCCTCCTCACTCCCTGCAGAGGTGAAGGCATCCCACTCAGCCATGCCAGGTGTCATCCCCCACTGTGCCTGCCTGCCTCACCCCTGCAGGTGCCTCATGATCCACTTGTACCTCACCCCAATCTGGGTCAGAGGGAGTGGGCATCTGTCACACAGCGCTGTAGTCACTGTCCACCTTCCTGAGAGCAGGCTCTGTACACCCAGCATCTAACACAGAGCTTGGCATGCAGTCTGGGGAGCAGGGGTAAGCAAGGCCAAGTTGTGTTTCCAGAAGATTACTTTGTTTTTTTTGTTGTTGTTGTTTGTTTTTTTTGAGATGGAGTCTCGCTCTGCTACCCAGGTTGGAGTGCAGTGGCACAATGTCTGCTCACAGTGGCGAAATCTCTGCTCATTGCAGCCTCGCCCCGCCCCCGGGTTCAAACAATTCCAGATTACTTTGGGTTAGAAAGATTTTGTAGTAGATTCAGGCAGGGCTGAGAGGAGACTATTTAATACCAGTCTAGATACTAGAAGTAGCGGAAATCTAAGAGTTGATCATTAGAAATCACGAGGAGATCTTTACCACTTGGTTAAAATTTAGACTCTACCATGTACCAGCTGTGGGCCTTTGGGCATGCTAACCTTCCTGAGCCTGTTTTCTCATCTATACAGTGAAGATAATTATAGTTCTAATTCTGGGTTGGTAAAAGCAGCAAAAATAAGCTAATGTATACAAAGCACTTAATGCAGTGCCTAACACAAGAAATCACTCAGTAAATGCTGGCAATTGTTCTTTTTATTAGTATTCGTGGAACACCAGTGCTGAAAAGGCCTTTGGAGATTATCTAAATCAATTCCTGAATTTTGGCTGGGCATGGTGGCTCATGCCTGTAATCCCAGAACTTTGGGAGGCTGAGGCGGGCAGATCACCTGAGGTCAGGAGTTCGAGACCAGCCTGGCCGACATGATGAACCCCTGTCTCTACTAAAAATACAAAATTAGCTGGGCATGGTGGCAGGCACCTGTAATCCCAGCTACTCAGGAGGCTGGGGCAGGAAAATCACTAGAACACAGGAGGCAGAGGCTGCAGTGAGCTGAGATCACGCCATTGCACTCCAGCCTGGGCAACAGAATGAGACTCCGTCTTAAAAAATAAAACAAAACAAAAAAACTAAACCAACAAAAATCCAGGTCCTACATTTTATCATCAGGAAACTGATGCAGGAAAAAGAAAGATCTTGCCAGCACCTTCTGCCCAGGCCTTGCAAACCCAGAGTGGCCCAAGTCAGTGGGGTCTCCTTCAGGCCCCCTGAAGCTGGAGAGCTGCTGGAAATCAGCTAACGTGCTGGCAGAACTCCAGCCCAGAGTTTCTCATGACTTGCAGCCTGACATACTCCCAACATCTCAGCTCATTTCAGGCAAAATCGTGGAGCATATTTTAGGATCAGCAAAAACCCACAATGCCTTTGGCTGAGCACTTTCCCTCTTCTTGTTGAAGCCCAGGGGTATTTTCTAGGAAATTGAGTCCATCTGTTTTTGATTCATTTGTACTTAACTCATCACCAGGCTATTTTGTAAGAGTGCTTTGATGTGAAAGCCGCCTTATTCCATAAGCCTCTCTAAGCCTTTATTTAGTCAACAGTAGGTAAACGGTCTCTCGGAAGAGGCCAGAGGCAGCGTCTTGATCTCCTGCTACACAAAGGCCATATGAAGGGAAAGTGAGGCCCAAACCCTACCCGGAGGCACTGAGACTCCTCCTCTTTGGACCTAGCAGGGAAAAGCAGACCACTCCCCAGCCCTGACCCAGCCCTGTGGGGCTCAGCCACGCAGAGGGATGTCCTCTGGCGAGTCACTACCTCTCCTCCCCAGACACTGTCACCCAGCATCCTCCTCCATAACTCACAGCCTTGCTACATAGATTTACGATTTCCTGTATGTTGCCCAGTTTTGGTTGTTTTGTTTTGTTTTGTTTTGTGTTTTTGAGACAGGGTCTTGCTCTGTCACAGGCTGGAGTGCAGTAGTGTGATCATGACTCACTGCAGCCTTGACCTCCCAGGCTCAAGGAGTCCTCCCTTCAGCCTCCCACATAGCTGGACCACAGGTGTGTGCCGCCACACCTGGCTAATTTTTGTATTTTTTTGTAGAGACAGGGTCTCGCTATGTTGCTCAGACTGGTCTTGAACTGGGCTCAATCAATCCACCTACCTCAGTCTCCCAAAGTACTGGAATTACAGGCATGAACCACTGTGCCCAGCCCCAAGTATTTTGTTTTTGTTGAGATGGTGTTCAAGTGATTCTCTTGCCTCAGCCTCCTGAGGAGCTGGGATTAGAGGCATGTGCCACCACGACTAGCTAATTTTTGTATTATTAGTAGAGATGGCGTTTTACCATGTTGGCCAGGCTGGTCTTGAACTCCTGATCTCAGGTGATCCACCCACCTTGGCCTCCCAAAATGTGGGGATTACAGGTATGAGCCACCGGGGTCAGCCAAAAAAAAAATTTTTTTTTTTTGAGATGGAGTCTTGCTCTATAGCCCAGGCTGGAGTGCAATGGCACAATCTCGGCTCACTGCAACCTCCGTCTCCCGGGTTCAAGCAATTCTCCTGCCTCAGCCTCCCGGGTAGCTGGGACTACAGGCGCACGCCACCATGCCCAGCTAAATTTTTTGTATTTTTAGTAGTGACGGGGGTTTCACCATATTGGCCAGGATGGTCTTGATCTCTTGACTTCATGATCCACCCGCCTCGGCCTCCCAAAGTGCTGGGATTACAGGCTTGAGCCACTGCACCCAGCCAAAAAATGGTTTTTTTTGTTGTTTTGTTTTGTTTTTGAGAACGAGTTTTGCTCGTTACCCGGGCTGGAGTGCAATGGCACGATCTCGGCTCACCGCAACCTCTGCCTTCTGGGTTCAAGCAATTCTCCTGCCTCAGCCTCCCTAGTAGCTGGGACTACAGGTGTGCACCACCATGCCCAGCTAATTTTTGTATTTTTAGTAGAGACAGGGAGGATGATCTCGATCTCTTGACCTCATGATCCACCCGCCTCGGCCTCCCAAAGTGCTGGGATTATAAGCGTGAGCCACCGCGCCCGGCCTCAAAAAAATGTTTTTAAAGAGAACCGTTGGTCTAGCCATTCATTTAGTCCTTGGGTAGAAATTACAGGGGGTTGGGGTAGCTATCTACCACCAGTAAATTTGCTTGGTTTATCATTTTCTCCAACAGTTCTCAGTACTGTGGCTTAGTACTAAGCACCCAAAGAGAAGTGATGGAGGTGATAATGTACAACTCTGAAGCAGGTACTGCATTCAATCCTCAGAATCACCTTTGGAAGAGTCACTATCTCCATTTTACAGATGAACCTCAAAGTTATGGAGAGGTGTTACAAGCCACACTGAGCACAGGAGCTGGTGCAGGGTGGGCAGCTAACGTATTCTCACTGAACTGGTGCATCCATGAATATAAACAATAAGTAGATTTAGGTCGAGCGTAGGGTGGCTCATGGCTGTCACCCCAACAGTTTGGGAGGCTGAGGCAGGAGGATTGCTTGAGACCAGAGTTTGAGACCAGACTGGGCAACATAGTAAGACCTCATCTTTGCAAAAAATTTAAAAATTACCAAGGCATGGTGGTGTGCACCTGTAGTCCTAGCTACTCTGGTGGCTGAGGTGGGAGGAGTCTCTTGAGTCCAGGAGTTCAAGGCTGCAGTAAACTACAATTGTGCCACTGCACTCCAGCCTCAGTGACAGAGCGAGACCCTGTCTCTAAAGCAAAGTAATAATAATTATAATTATAATTATAATTATAATTATAATTATAATAAAGCTGGGTGCAGTGGCTCATGCCTGTAATCCCAGCACTTTGGGAGGCCGAGGTAGGTGGATCACGAGGTCAGAAGTCCAAGAGCAGCCTAGCCAAGATGACAAAACCCTGTCTCTGCTAAAAATACAAAAATTAGCCAGGCACGGTGGCAGGCACCTATAATCCCAGCTACTCAGGAGGCTGAGGCAGGAGAATTGCTTGAACCCAGGTGGCAGAGGTTGCAGTGAGCCGAGATGCCACCACTGCACTCCAGCCTGGTGACACAGTGAGACTCCATTGAAAATAATAATAATAATGATAAAAAAGAGGTGGGCTGGCCACGGTGGCTCACGCCTGTAATCCCAGAACTTGAGGAGGCTGAGGCAGGCAGATCACCTGAGGTCAGGAATTCGAGACCAGCCTGGTCAACATGGTGAAACCCCGTCTCTATTAAAAATACAAAAAAAAAATTAGCCAAGCATGGTGGCACGTGCCTATAGTCTCAGATACTCGGGAGGCTAAGGCATGAGAATCACTTGAACCCAGGCAGCCGAGATTGCAGTTAGCCAAAATTGCACCACTGCACTCCAGTGTGGGTAACAGAGTGAGATTCTGTCTCAATTTTTTTTTTAAAAAAAGGTGGATTTAAACCCAAGTCTTAGGCCAGGCATGGTGGCTCATGCCTATAATCCCAGCACTTTGCGGGGCCTGAGGCAGATGAATCACCTAAATTCAGGAGTTCCAGACCAGCCTGGTCAACATGGTGAAACCCTGTCTGTACTAAAAATACAAAAATTAACTGGGTGTGGTAGCATGCACCTGTAATCCCAGCTACTTGGGAGTCTGAGGCAGGAGAATTGTTTGAACCTGGGAGGTGGAGGTCACAGGGAGCTGAGATCATGCCACACTGCACTCCAGCCTGACAACAAGAATGAAACTCCATCTCAGAAAAAATAAATAAAAATAGGCCTGGTCGGCCGGGCGCGGTGGCTCAAGCCTGTAATCCCAGCACTTTGGGAGGCTGAGGCAGGTGGATCACAAGGTCAAGAGATCGAGACCATCCTGGTCAACATGGTGAAACCCCGTCTCTACTAAAGATACAAAAAATTAGCTGGGCATGGTGGTGCGTGCCTGTAATCCCAGCTACTCAGGAGGCTGAGGCAGGAGAATTGCCTGAACTCAGGAGGCAGAGGTTGCGGTGAGCCGAGATCGCGCCATTGCACTCCAGCCTGGGTAACAAGAGCGAAACTCCATCTCAAAAAAAAAAAAAAATAGGCCTAGTGCCGTGGCTCACGCCTGTAATCTCATCACTTTAGGTAGGCCGAGGCGGTAGGATCATGAGGTCAGGAGTTTGAGACTAGCCTGGCCAACATGGTGAAACCCCATCTCTACTAAAATACAAAAAATTAGCTGGGCATGGTGGCGCCCACCTGTAGTCCCGGGTACTTGGGAGGCTGAGGCACAGGAACTGCTTGAACTGGGAAGTGGAGGTTGCAGTGAGCTGAGATCGTGCCACTACACTCCAGCCTGGTGACAGAGCAGGACTCCGTCTCAAATAAATAAATAAACCCAAGTCGGCCGGGCGCGGTGGCTCAAGCCTGTAATCCCAGCACTTTGGGAGGCCGAGGCGGGTGGATCACGAGGTCAACAGATCGAGACCATCTTGGTCAACATGGTGAAACTCCGTCTCTACTAAAAACACAAAAAAATTAGCTGGGCATAGTAGCGCGTGCCTGTAATCCCAGCTACTCAGGAGGCTGAGGCAGGAGAATTGCCTGAACCCAGGAGTCGGAGGTTTCGATGAGCCGAGATCGCGCCATTGCACTCCAGCCTAGGTAACAAAAGCAAAACTCCGTCTCAAAAAAAGTAAATAAATAAATAAACCCAAGTCTCACTCCAAAGTCAAATGCATTCTACCACATCAGCAGAAAGTGTTAGGTAGTACAAACTGTGGGAGAGAAAGGATGCCCTCTCTTCCTCCCGCTTTTGAGTTTAAGAAAGCAGTGATGCAACCAAAGTTTTTCTGAATCTAACATACGCTCAAGATGGACAGGGCCTATTATGTATATTTCATGTATTGTCTCTATAAATACAGCATATAATTTATATTTAAATTGAAAATTTTGGAAACTATAAATGAGCAAAAGAAAAAAAAAAATAAAAAACCTCTAATTCTTCTGCCCAAAAATAACCACTGATAACATTTTTGTTTATATCCATTTTATCCACTTAGTTTGACTTTTTTTTTTTTTTGAGATGGAATTTCACTCCTCTTGCCCAGGCTGGAGTGCAATGGCGCCATCTTGGTTCACTGCAACCTCCACCTCCCAGGTTAAAGCAAATTCTCCTGCCTCAGTCTCCCAAGTAGTTAGGATTATAGGCATGCACCACTACACCGGGCTAACTTTTTGTATTTTTAGTAGAGACGGGGTTTCTCCATGTTGGTCAGGCTGGTCTTGAACTCTCAACCTCAGGCAATCTTCCCACCTCAGCCTCCCAAAGTGTTGGGATTACAGGAGTGAGCTACCACACCCAGCCCACTTAGTTTGTTTCTATGTAACTTTTTTTGTTTTTGAGACAGAGTTTTGCTCTTGTCATCCACGTTGGATTGCAATGGTGCAATCTCGGCTCACTGCAACCTCCACCTCCTGGATGCAAGCGATTCTCCTGCCTCAGCCTCCTGAGTAGCTGGGATTACAGGCATGTGCCACCATGCCTGGCTAATTTTGTATTTTTAGTAGAGATGGGGTTTGTCCATGTTGGTCAGGCTGGTCTCGAACTCCTGACCTCAAGTGATCTGCCCACCTTGACCTCCCAAAGTGCTGGGATTACAGGCGTGAGCCAATACCCCTGGCCTCTATATAAACATTTATTTATTTATTTATTTATTTAATTTTTTTTTTTTTTTTTTGCCAATCATTGAGAGCTTGTAAGGTTGCTGAGGTCGGTTGGCCTTGAACTCTTGGCCTCGCCTTCGCAAGCTCCACGACATCCTGCCGGAGCCACTTTGGGCCCCAACATTTTTTTAAAAGAGAAGTTTCAAAAAAAAAAAAAAAGAGAGAAGGCTCACCCTCACTTTACTATTTTTTATTTTTTATTTTTTTGGCTTACTTTTTTCTTTGAGATGGAATCTCCCTGTCACCCAGGCTGGAGTGCAGTGGTACGATCTCAGCTCACTGCAACATCCGCCCCCAGCTCAAGGGATTCTCCTGCCTTCAGCCTCCTGAGTAGCTGGGATTACAGACACCTACCACCACGCCCAGCTAATTTTTGTATTTTCAGTAGAGATGAGGTTTCACTGTGTTGGCCAGGCTAGTCTCCAACTCCTGACCTTAGGTGATCCACCAGCCTTAGCCTCCCAAAGTGCTGGGATTACAGGCATGAGCCACCAATGCCTGGCCTATGTTTTTTAAAAAAATTTTTTTTTTTTTTTCTGAGACGAAGTCTTGTTCTGTCACACAAGCCAGAGTGCAGTGGTGCGATCTAGGCTCACTGCAACCTCCACCTCCTGGGTTCAAGCAATTCTCCTGCCTCAGCCTCCTGGGATTCCAGGCGCCCAACACCACGCCCAGCTAACTTTTTTTTTTTTTTTTTTTTGTATAGTAGAGACAGGGTTTCAACATCTTGACCAGGATAGTCTTGAACTCCTGACCTGGTGATTCACCTGCCTCAGTCTCCCGAAGTGCTGGGATTACAGGCATGAGCCACTGCACCGGGCCTATTTAATTTTTTTTTTATAAAGACAGGGTCTCACTGTGTTGCCTGGGCTGGTCTCCAACTCCTGGGCTCAAGCAATCCTCCCACCTGGGGCTCCCAAAGTGCTAGAATTACAGGCGTGAGCTACTGTGCCTGGCCTTCACCTAACTGTCTTATAACCTGAACCTGATTTTTGTGTCTACACATCATGACCATGATCCTCTTCACAATACTCTCTTCAATATTAGTTGTTCTCATACTAAAACAAGCCATTTACATTGGTAAACATTTTAAAAACTGGGATGTATCCATGTTATGGAATGCAACACTGGCACAGTGACTCATGCCTGTAAACCCAGCACTGGGAGGCTAAGGTGGGAGGATTGCTTGAATCCAGAAGTTCGAGACCAGCCTGAGCAACATAGTGAGAACCTGTCTCTACAAAAAATATGAAAAAATTTAGGTGAGCATGGACACCAGTAAAAGGCAAAAGATTAAGGACAGAAACCAGGTCAGTGGCTGCCAGGACTGTGCTGACAGGAGGGCTAAGCATGGTGGGATGTGCCTGTAATCCCAGCTACTTGGGAGGCTGAGGCAGGAGAATCACCCAAGACCAGGAGCTCCCAACCAGCCTGGGTGACATGGCAAAATGCCACCTCTACTAAAAAATAAAGAAATTAGCCAGGCATGGGCCACAGAGCTTTTAGGCTTGGCTGGGCTCAGGTGGCTCCATGGTGCTTCCAACAAAAATTTTAAAAAGAAAAAAAAAAATTAGCCAGGCATGGTGGCATGTGTCTGTATTCCCAGCTACTCAGGAGGCTGAGGCAGGAGGATCTCTTGAGCCCGGGAGGGGAAGGTTGCAGTGAGCCGTGATAGTGCACTCCAGCCTCGGTGACAGAGTGAGACCCTGTCTCAAAAACAAAACAAAAACAAGAAAACAAAGCAAGCCTGCCATAAAAACGCAAGAACCACAGATGAACTAGTAACACAGACGAATCTCTAAAATATGCTAAGTGGGAGAAGTGGGGCACAAAAGGCTACATAATGGGCTGGGCGTGGTGGCTCATGCCTGTAATCCCAGCACTTTGGAGACTGAGGCAGGTGGATTACTTGAGGTCAGGAGTTCAAGACTAGACCAAGACCTGGCCAATATGGGAAAACCCCATCTCTACTAAACATACAAAAATTAGCCAGGCATGGTGGTCTGACCACCATACTCTTGTGGTCCCAGCTACTCAGGAGGCTGAAGCAGAATTGCTTGAACCCAGGAGGTGGAGGTTGCAGTGAGCGAAGATCACACCATTGTACTCTAGCCTAGGCAACAAGAGCAAGACTCTCTCTCTCAAAAAAAAAAGCTACATAATGAATGATGCCATTTATATGACATTCTGGAAAAGGCAAAACAGTAGGGACAGAAACCAGGTCAGTAGCTGTCAGGACTGTGACACATGAAGGGGGCTGACTCTACCACACATGAAGGGCACTTTGTGGGGTAATGAGAACAGTCCATTCTTGACTGCAGTAGTGATTACACTACCATTACATATTTATCAAAACTCACTGACTGCATACTCAAGGAGGGTAAATTTCACTATATGTAAGTTACTTGACCCCACACAAAAACACAAACTAAAATGCTGTCTAAATATAAAGTATCATTAGACATTATCTACAGCACTTTTCAGAGATTCTGAAATACCTTTGTGAAATGTGACAAATGTTAAAAAAAAAAAAAAGCCAGCTAGGTGTGGCAGCTCATGCCTGTTAATCCCAACATTTTGGGGGACAAAGGCAGGAAGATCCCTTGAGCCCAGGAGTGTGAGACCAGCCCTGGCAACAGAGTGAGAACTTATCTCTACAAAAAAGACAAAAAAAAAAAAAAATTAGCTGGGCATAGGGGAACATGCCTGTAAATCCAGCTATCTGGGAGGCTGAGGGGAGGATCACCTGAGCCCAGGAGGTCGAGGCTGCAGTAAGCTGTGGTCACACCACTACACTCCAGCCCAGGCAATAGAGTGAGACCCTGTCTCAAAAAGTTAAAAAAAAAAAAAAAAAAAAAGGCCAGGCGCAGTGGCTCACGCCTATAATCCCAGCACTTTGGGAGGCCGAGGCGGGTGGATCATGAGGTCAAGAGATCGAGACCATCCTGGTCAACAAGGTGAAACCCCGTCTCTACTGAAAATACAAAAAAATTAGCTGGGCATGGTGGTGCGCGCCTGTAGTCCCAGCTATTCGGGAGGCTGAAGTAGGAGAATTGCTTGAACCCAGAAGGCAGAGGATGCGGTGAGCCAAGATTGTGCCATTGCATTTCAGTCTGTGTAACAACAGCGAAACTCTGTCTCAAAAAAAAAAAAAAAAAGTTAAAACAAAAAATAAAAACTGGCAGAGTGCTGCGGCTCACGCCTATAATCCCAGCACTTTGGGAGGCTGAGGCGGGTGGATCACGAGGTCAAGAGATTGAGACCATCCTGGTCAACAAGGTGAAACCCCGTCTCTACTAAAAATACAAAAATTAGCTGGGCATGGTGGTGCACGCCTGTAGTCCCAGCTACTCGGGAGGCTGAGGCAGGAGAATTGCTTGAACCCAGAAGGCGGAGGTTGCGGTGAGCTGAGATCATGCCGTTGCACTCCAGTCTGGCTAACAACAGCGAAACTCCGTCTCAAAAATAAATAAATAAATAAATAAATACAAACTTGAAAAACACCAGTATCCTTCAGAAAAATATTTGTTGTTGAGTGTTCTGTCTTTCAGAAAGGCCATTTTCCACTCCAGCAAATGCTCATGTGTGAGGTTGCTAGTCCCACAAGGGAGCAGTTGACCACTTCGGCTATTTGAGGACTATCCACAACATCATTGGCTTTTTTATTTTTATTTTGTAAGACAGGGTCTTTCAAAAGAAACTCCAAGCAGTCTGACTTCAGAGCTTGCACTCCCAACCCCCGAAGCAGAGGAATGAGGGCCCAAGGGGTTGCTCAGCCTGGAGTACACTGGCGGGGATCACTGCTCACTGCAGCCTCTAACTCCCAGGATCAAGCAATCCTCCCACCTCAGCCTCTAGAGTGGCTGGGACTACAGTCACATGCCACCACACTTGGCTAAGTTTTTACTTTTTTGTAGAGACAAGGTTTTGCTATGTTGCCCAGGCAGGTCTGGAACTCCTGGCCTCACATAGTCCTCCTGTCTTGGCCTCCTAAAGGGCTGAGATTACAGACATGATTCACTGTGCCAGGCCCAGCTTCTTCTTCTTCTTCTTTTTTTTTTTTTTTTGCCAATCAATGACAGCTTGTAAGGTTGCTGAGGTTGGTTGGCCTTGAACTCTTGGCCTCGCCTTCGCAAGCGCCACGACATCCGGCCGGAGCCACTTTGGGCCCCTCTTCTTTTTTTTTTTTTTGAGACAGAGTCTCATTCTGTTGCCAGGCTGGAGTGCAGTGGTGTGATCTCAGTTCACTGCAACCTCCACCTCCTGGGTTCAAGTGATTCTTCTGCCTCAGCCTCCCAAGTAGCTGGGACTACAGCCACCAGGCCCAGCTGATTTTTGTATTTTTTAGTAGAAACAGGGTTTCCCCATAGTTGACAGGCTTGAACTCCTGACCTCATGATCTGCCCACCTGGGCCTCCCAAAGTGCTGGGATTACAAGCATGAGCCACCTCACCCGGCCCTAGCTTCCTTTTTTTTTAATGCCACTATAGTAAAATTAACATTAATGTCAGAACCAAACGTGATAGGAAACAGGCATAATAGGCCAAAAAATGAAAAATGAAAAAAAAAAAGGAACTGAACAGTCAACCTCCCCTCTCCCACTTGATCCTCCCATCCCTGCCAAGCCAGTCCTCTTCCCTCCAGGGAAAGAATACAGGTATTTCTGGCTCATCTCCTCTTGGGCCAGAACATTACCATCCTAATGAACACTATACTCCACAAGCAAATAAAATAAACTGCAGCCAAAAGTGAGATTACCAGACAGCAGATTTCGAAACAGAATCGGAACAAGAGTGAATCGATGCAAACATGCAGTGCTAACAGTAAGAAAAATCCTACCCAAATCCCCCAGCACTGTGGCAAAATCCCCCGACAGTCTGCAGAGCCTGATCAATGCCCCTTATTCAACACAGTATATTCCTAACAAAATCCCAATCCAACAAAGGGACTGGGGTAGTTCTGGAGTTCGTAATGGGCTCTGAACAATCATAAATGGGATCGAGGATATAATCTACTCTTACATAGAAAAAACAACTTGTCAGTTACCTGTGTTCCGGGCTCACCACTCCCTCCCACGCTGGCTTCACAGCCACATTGGCGAGGCAGAGCCCTTGCCCACAGGAGGCGCTCTAAGAATGCTGGGAGTCAGGGAGCCAAACAGTCAACTGCTCTGGGAAGATGGCCCCCTTACACTGCAGAGCTATCTATGATCTATGGTAAAACTGACCCATAATCAAAACAACTTCCCTGGACTTTTTTTTTTTTTGAGACAGTCTCACTCTGTCACCCGGGCTGGAGTGCAGTGTCGTGAGCTTGGGTCAATGCAACCTCCGCCTCCCAGGTTCAAGCGATTCTCATGTCTCAGCCTCCCGAGTAGCTGGGACTACAGGCGTGCGCCTCCATGCCTGGCTAATTTTTTTTTTTGTATTTTTAGTACGGGGGGAGCGGGTTTCACCATGTTGGCCAGGCTGGTCTCAACTCCTGACCTCAGGTGGTTCACCCCACTTGGCCTCCCAAAGTGTTGGGATTTCAGGCCTTGAGCCAGGATGCCCAGCCTGGATTTCTTCTTCTAAAGCCAGGGAAGTTTGTCAACACTGCTGCCAGGGAGGCTCTACACTCAGCCACATTTCATTTCAACAAAGGGCAGGACCTGTTACAAGGCTGGATTGGGGAGGGGAGGAGTGGGGTTGAATGATGCTGAAGTGTAGGGGTGATTCAGTTGAAAAGTAAGTCTCCTATCAAGAAGCTCATGGGCTGGGCATGGTGGCTCACACCTGTAATTCCAGCACTTTGAGAGGCCAACGCAGGGAGATTGCTTGAGCACAGGAGTTTGAGACCAGCCTTGCCAACATGGCAAAACTCTTCTCTGCTAAAAATACAAAACTTAGCTGGGTGTTCTGGGGCAAGGGTACCTGTAATCCCAGCTACTTAGGTGGCTGAGGCACGAGAATCGCTTGAACCCCAAAGATGGGGGTTGCAGTGAGCCAATATTGTCCCACTGCACTCCAGCCTGGGGAACAGAGCAAGACCATCTCAAAAACAAAACAAAACACATACACATACACATACACACAAAACAAAAACAAACAACAAAAAAACAAAAAGCAGCTCAGGGGCTAGTGGAAAAGAGAATCCTGGGAGCAAATAATTGCAACGATTTGATAGTAAGTAGTTCACTGGTTAGTTAAGCAGGCTTTGTGTGAAGTGATCTACCCCAATTACTTTGTGAGGTGAGGATTACAACCCTTTTAAAAACTGGGAAACGAAGGTTATCAGATGTTAAGGAGTTTGCCCAAGGTCACACAGTTAATAAGCGGAAAGGCCAGAATTGAAACCCAAGCAGGGCTAGGAGTGGTGGCTCACACTTGTAATCCTGGCATTTTGGGAGGCTCCAGGTGGGAGAATCACTGAGTCTAGGAGTTCAAGACCACCCTTGGCAATACAGTGAGAGCACCCTCTCTACAAGGAAAAAAAAAGAAACCCCACATGGTTTGACTTGAGAGCTTGCACTCCTAATCCCTGAGCAGAGGAATGAAGGCCCAAGGGGTGTGTTTCTTATGGCCAAGAACTATCTGGAGAGGACTTTAGAAATGTGGAACAGCATTGCAAGCCCAAGGGGAGAAGAGGCGGGTGGCATCATGGCTCAGTGGCTGTAAGCAGCCTGGTAGTCTAGACGCTCCAGTAGGATGCCTGCCAGGAGGCAGTTGAGATGGAGCATTGGAGGAGGCCAGCAGGGCCAGGTGTTCTAAGGAGTTCGGACTTTGCTCTGGACATTCAGCAGAACCCTGAGCAGTGGATCTATTAGCTGACACAAGACTTGTGCTTAAGAATGGTCACACAGCAAGGGACAGGCGCAGTAGCTCACGCCTATAATCCCAGCACTTTGGGAAGCCAAGGCGGGTGGATCATGAGGTCAAGAGATCGAGACCATCCTGGTCAACAAGGTGAAACCCCGTCTCTACTAAAAATACAAAAAATTAGCTGGGCATGGTGGTGCGTGCCTGTAATCCCAGCTACTCGGGAGGCTGAGGCAGGAGAATTGCCTGAAGCCTAAAGGCGGAGGTTGCGGTGAGCCGAGATCGAGCCATTGTACTCCAGCCTGGGTAACAAGAGCGAAACTCTGTCTCAAAAAAAAAAAAGAATAGTCATACAGTAAACGAACGTGAGACTGTGGAAGCTGTGAGGCTAGACTCCAGTGGGGCCATCAGGAAGCCAATGTGATCCAGGTGGAGCAGCAGAGGCTGAATTGGGTGGGGCAAGAAGCTCCCTGATCAGAATATGTCCTGTGGCCAGCTGGGTACAACTCTCACACAGCACCCAGACCTGGACCTGCACCAGACAGCTTAGCATGCTCAGAAGCCCATTTCTGAATCAAGCAGGACCCCATGGATCACAGGACAGCACTGTCTGACCCCTGGCCAGTGACTACAGTTTCAGTCCCCAGGCCTGTTTCTCCATCTGTAATAGTGAATTTAAATAGATTGTATTGGCTGGGCACGGTGGCTCACAGCTGTAATCCCAGCACTTTGGGAGGCTAAGGTGGGTGGATTACCAGAGGTCAGAAGTTCAAGACCAGCCTGGCCAACATAGTGAAACCCCGTCTCTACTAAAAATACAAATCTAGTCAGGAGTGGTGGTAGGCACCTGTAGTCCCAGTTACTTGGGAGGCTGAGGAAGGAGAATTGCTTGAACCTGGGAGGCAGAGGTTGCAGTAAGCCAAGATCATGCCACTGCATTCCAGCCTAGGTGACAGAGCAAGACTCCATCTCAGCAAATAATAATAAATAAATAGATTGTATTTTAGGTACCTTCCTGTTCTGTGAAGTTTTTTTTTCTAATTTTTTGTTTTTACTTCTTTTTTGAATTCTTTTTATTAATACATTAGGTTCTTATGGTCTCAAGCACATGAGGCTCTCTGAAACCTCATGAATACATCTGGACACTGTTCAAAGGCCCTCATCTGTTCTTCTTTGGAACTGCTGGACAGTAAACTTGCTGCCAGAAGCATAAATTGAAAGAATGTAGAGGTCAGTTTGGCACTGTGAGGATTAATTTTGTGTCAACTTGGCTGGACCACAGTACTTAGCTGGTCCAACACTACTCTAGACGTTTCTGTGAAGGTGTTTATGGATGACAGTAACATTTACATCACTGGACTTTTAAGTACAGCAGCCCCTCCTTATCCATATGGGATATGTTCCAAGGCCCCTAGCAGATTCCTAAAACAATGGATAGTCCTGAGCCCTATACATATGTTTCTCTGTATTTGACAGTGCCTGCTACTAAGTGATTAACAGCATATATAGCGTGGGTACCCTGGACAAAGGAGTGATCCCCGTCCAGAACATGAATTCATAACCAGGATGAAGTGAGTCAGCATGAGATTTCATCAAGCTACTCAGGATGGTATGCAATTTAAAGCTTATAAATTATTTCTGGAATTTTCCACTTAATATTTTCAGACTGTGAGTAAATGAAATCAGGGAAAATGAAAACATGGATATGGGGGGACCTATAAAATATAGCAAATTCCTCTCCATAATGTGGGTAGGCCTCATTCAATCAGTTAAAGCCCTTAATAAAATAAGCCTGGCATCCTATCCCTTTCTTCCCAGCAAGGAATTCTGACAGCAGCCAGCCTTTTTTTTTCATTTTTTTTTTTAAAGACAAGGTCTCATGCCATTGCTCAGGCTGGTCTTGAACTGCTGCACTCAAGTGATCCTCTTGCCTTCGACTCCCAACAAGTTGGGACTACAGGTGTGCACCACAGTGCCCGGGTGGCAGAGACTCTTTGAACTGCAACTCTTCCTGCATCTCCAGCCTGCTGGTCTATTCTGAAGACTGACCACGCCACTGTAATCATGTGAGCCAATCTTTTTTTTTGAGGAAAAAAGACGGAGTCTCACTCTGTCGCCCAGGCTATATTGCAGTGGCATGATCTCAGCTCACTGCAACCTCCACCTTCTAGGTTCAGGCGATTCTCCTGCCTCAGCCTCCCTAGTAGCTGGGACTACAAGCACCATCATGCTCAGCTAATTTTTTTTTTTTTTTGAGATGGAGTTTTGCTCTTGTTACCCAGACTGGAGTGCAATGGCACAATCTCGGCTCAATGCAACCTCCGCCTTCTGGGTTCAAGCAATTCTCCTGCCTCAGCCTCCCAAGTAGCTGGGACTACAGGCGTGCACCACCATGCCCAGCTAATTTTTGTATTTTTAGTAGAGACGGGGTTTCACCTCGTTGACCAGGCTGGTCTCAATCTCTTGACCTCATGATCCACCCACCTCGGCCTCCCAAAGTGCTGGGATTATAGGCGTGAGCCACCGCGCCTGGCCTAATTTTGGTATTTTTAGTAGAGATGTGGTTTCACCATATTGGCCAGGCTGGACTTGAACTCCTGACCTAATGATCCACCCGCCTCGGCCTCCCAAAGTTCTGGGGTTGGCGTGAGCCACTGTGCCTGGCCGACAATCTTTTTTTTTTTTTTTTTGAGACGGAGTTTCGCTCTTATTACCCAGGCTGGAGTGCAATGGCACAATCTCGGCTCACCGCAACCTCCGCCTCCTGGGCTCAAGGAATTCTCCTGCCTCAGCCTCCCAAGTAGCTGGGACTACAGGTTCGCGCCACCATGCATAGCTAATTTCTGTATTTTTAGTAAAGACGGGGTTTCACATTGTTGACCAAGATGGTCTCAATCTCTTGACCTCGTGATCCACTCACCTTGGCCTCCCAAAGTGCCAGGATTACAGGCTTGAGCCAACGTGCCCAGCCCGACAATCTTTTAAAATAAAAAATAAATCTCTCTCCCCACATACATACATATATACATATAGATATGTACACACACATCCTGTTGATTTTGTTCTCTGAGAACTGTGATTAACACTGGCACAATTTATTAAAACTGCTCATGCTGGACCGGGTGCAGTTCACCCCTGTAATCCCAGAACTTTGGGAGGCCAAGGCAGGTGGATCACCTGAAGTCAGGAGTTCAAGACCAACATGGTGAAACATTGGTCAGTTTCTGGCCAACATGGCAAAACCCTATCTGTACTAAAAATCAAAAATTAGCCAGGCATTGCGGCACATGCCTGTAATCCCAGCTACTCGGAAGACTGAGCCAGTAGAACTGCCTGAAACCAGGAGACAGAGGTTGCAATGAACCAAGATGGTGCCACTGCACTCCAGCCTGGGCAACAGAGTGAGCCTCAATCTCAAAAACATTAACAACAGCAACAACAACAAAAAAAAGAAAACTGCTCGCCGGGCGCGGTGGCTCACACCTATAATCCCAGCACTTTGGGAGGCCCAGGCGGGTGGATCACGAGGTCAAGAGATCGAGGCCATCCTGGTCAACATGGTGAAACCCCGTCTCTACTGAAAATACAAAAATTAGCTGGGCATGGTGGCGTGCACCTGTAGTCCCAGCTACTCGGGAGGCTGAGGCAGAATTGCTTGAACCCAAGAGGCGGAGGTTGTGGTGAGCCGAGATCATGCCATTGTACTCCAGCCTGGGTAACAAGAGCGAAACTCCATCTCAAAAAAAAAAAATATGGCTGGGCGCGGTGGCTCACGCCTATAATCCCAGCACTTTGGGAGGCTGAGGTGGGTGGATCACGAGGTCAAGAGATTGAGACCATCCTGGTCAACATGGTGAAACCCTGTCTCTACTGAAAATACAAAAATTAGCTGGGCATGGTGGCCTGCACCTATAGTCCCAGCTATTCAGGAGGTTGAGGCAGGAGAATTGCCTGAACCCAGGAGGCAGAAGTTGCGGTGAGCCGAGATCGTGCTATTGCACTCCAGTCTGGGTAACAACATCGAAACTCCATCTAAAAAAAAAAATAAAAAAGGGCCGGGTGCGGTGGCTCACGCCTGTAATCCCAGCACTTTGGGAGGCCGAGGCGGGTGGATCACGAGGTCAAGAGATCGAGACCATCCTGGTCAACATGGTGAAACCCCGTCTCTACTAAAAATACAAAAAATTAGCTGGGCATGGTGGCGCGTGCCTGTAATCCCAGCTACTTAGGAGGCTGAGGCAGGAGAATTGCCTGAACCCAGGAGGCGGAGGTTGCGGTGAGCTGAGATCGCGCCATTGCACTCCAGCCTGGGTAACAAGAGCGAAACTCCGTCTCAAAAATAAATAAATAAATAAATAAAAATAAAAAAGAAAATAAAAAAGAAAACTGCTCATGCTGGTTACAATCCATCCCACAACAAAATATGCTACAGCCACAGGGAGAAAAGACTTTTTTTTTTGAGATGCAGACTTTATGTAATGATATAGAAAGATCTCTAAGATGTATTTAACAAAAGTATGTAGAGTGTGCAATTATCTGATTAAACAAAAAAGGGTGTACAAATAAACATTCCCATTGTTTATTTTTTAATTTTTTGAGACAGGGACTCTTGCCCAGGCTAGAGGGCAGTGGTGTGACTGATCACAGCTGACTGCGGCCTCTAACTTCTAGGTTCAGGTAATCCTCCCGCTCCAGCCTCTAAAGTGGCTGGGACAATAAACATACGCCACCACGTTCAGCAAAATTTTTTTATTTCAAGACGGAGTCTGGCTTTATCGCCCAGGCTGGAGTGCAGTGGCACAATCTCAGCTCACTGCAACCTCCACCTCCCAGGTTCAAGCAATTCTCCTGACTCAGTCTCCTGAGTAGCTGGGATTACAGGCACCTGCCACCACGCCTGGCTAATTTTTGTATTTTTAGTAGAGACACATTTCATCATGTTGGCCAGGCTGATCTTGAACTACTGACCTCATGATCTGCCTGCCTCGGCCTCCCAAAGTGCTGGGATTACAGCCATGAGCTACCGTGCCCGGCCATGTTCAGCAAATTTTTAAATTTTTTGTAGAGACAGGGTCTCCCCATGTTACCCAGGCTGGTCTCAAACTCCTGGCCTCTACCACTCCTCCTGCCTCAGCCTCCCAAAATGTTGGGATTACAGACTTAGAGATGTGAGCCACTGTGAATGGCCCTATCGTTTCTATGTTGCGGGGGAACCTCTGCAAGGGTACCTAAGAAACTAATAAGAGAGGTTCCCTATTGGAACAGGCCAGGGGTGGAATGAAGTAAATGGGAGACAAGGGAGAAGAGACTTTTTGTTTTACTCTTTTTTATACTCTTTGATAAATTCACCTACTCTGTGACCCAGCAGTTCCATACACATGTAATTACTTCATAAATATGTATTTACCATATGTGCAAAATGACATATATACAAGGATACTCTGTTGTAGCATTATTTGTAAAAGAATGCAAACAACCTATACACCCATCAGCAGGAAACTGGTTAAATAAATCACCCATTTGAAGAAACAGGGTGCGTTTGTTACAAAGAATGACGCAGTTCTCTATGTTCTGATATGGAACGATTTCCAAGTCGAATGGAAAAAAGCAAGGTGCAGGATGATGTGTACAAAATGCTACCATTTTTGTGGGAAAAAAAGTGAAACTATACGCATATCCATTTGCAAATGCAGGAAATGTCTCCAGAACACAGAATAATAACAGTGGCTGCCCCTGGGGAGAACTGGGTAACTGGGAAATATGGTGGTAGCTAGGGATTATTACCTCACCCTGGGCATTTTTTTTTTTTTTTTGAGATGGAGTCTCACTCTGTTGCCCAGGCTAGAGTGCAGTGGCACAATCTTGGCTCACTTCAACCTCCGGTCCCTAGGTTCAAGCAATTCTCCTGCCTCAGCCTCCTAAGTAGCTGGGACTACAGGCACATGCCACCATGTCCAGCTAATTTTTGTATTTTTAGGAGAGACAGGGTTTCACCATGTTGGCCAGGATGGTCCCGATCTCTCGACCTTGTGATCCACCCGCCTTAGCCTCTCAAAGTGCTGGGATTACAGGCGTGAGCCATCAGGCCCAGCCATGGGCATGTTTTATCTATTCAAAACTGTGTAAAATTTCTGAGGAGGGGTGTTTGAGGAGGAAGAGCAGAAAAAGTCACATGCTAGGGTGGGGGCTAAAGCCATCTGTACACAAAGCACTTCACATATTACACTTTTTCCTGAGGCTTTTAACCTGAGTTTCCCTGGAATTGCTCTTATAAATTCCAACTTTGGAACATACCCAATTTCACTGGAGACCCAGGATCTTCACAAAACCAGGAAGATAATTTTTGAAGACAAGAGCAAGCACTGGCTCTCTGCAAGGAACACGACTCTTTAATCCATGCAGAAAGACAACTGGTCCAGACCTTCACTTCAGAACCGTTTTTATTCATCATCTAACCAACAGAGGTAGTTGGCTTGAACCCAAACTAAGATGGCTTAAAAAGCCTGCCTCATTATAACACAACAGGGCGAAACCAGAAGTGAGGAGAGTTTAGCCTCGGTTCTTTGCAGAGAAGACCAAGCATGTATTTATACACAGGTGCCTCATTAAAAACTGACTGGTGGTGTTCCACCAGCACAGACCCAGAGTGTGCAGAAATCCGTGAGGGCTCTGTACATGTGTCGTTCAGACAATCAGCCTCTTCCTCAGCCATAAACAAGCTCTTGCTTTTTGGGAGGAGGGTGATCAGCATGTTATCTTGAATGATAGCACCGTTTACTCTGGAACTTTGAAGAAGAGGTGACAACTTATTTTCTCCCCTGAATCTGAGATGCAGTGGCCTGTGAGAGTATCTAAAATGTGTTCTAGAAGACAGATAGGTGGTGGTGGTTGCCATAACAGAGAGTTTACCCCAGAGTTTATGGGGTAATTGTGTTGGGCTCTTTAAGTAATTAATCCTATTGTTTTTTGGAAACCCTTTGCACCTGGGCTCCCAAGAAGCCGGCAGGGTCCCATGGAGTGCCCCACAGGCCTGTGAGGTGCCTCTCAGAGCAGTCACCCAGGGAAGGGAGGAGGGCAGGGAACGGGGCCAGGGGAGATGCAGGGACAGAAATCAGCAGAAACACTCCATGCTGGTTCTGACTCGCTCCATCTCATGCAGGAAGCTGTAGAACTGAGGTAAGGTTAATTCTGGGGAGAGAAAATTCAGCTTCAGATAAATGTTTCCAACTCCACAGAATCATCCAAGAAAATTAATTTCCACCCAGAGTTTTGTTTTTTTTTTTCTCTTTTGGCTTGGTACATCTAAGCAGCACTTGATGGGTAATTGATCATAATAAAGAACTGAGAGACTTGAATGCAGAAGGTTCTCAGCTCCACAGGAAAAAAGGGGAGTGAGTGTTCAAATGGCACAGCTACACGGCACAAAGAGATGAAAGGGCATCGTTCGGGATGTTCAATGTGACTTCTACGGCAAGAGCTTCTTGCTCGTCAACCTTCTTCAATCCCAACCATTCCTTTCCCTCCCTTTCCCTCTTTCAAAAAGGCTCTTCAACTGCAGGGGCTCCAGCCTGCCAATGGCTCACTAACACTCCTTGTGCCATCTTTCATGAGAGGAAAGGCAGTGGAATGGCTACTGTTTTTATAGAAGACATGATTTGCAGTGAGCATCACCAGCCCCTGACTGCAGAGAACACATAAAAGGTGAAAAGGCTCAAATGGGAATTCAGACTCACCTATATACACATTTTCGGTTTGATTTCCTTTTTTAACCACAAGCTTTAGCTGATTAAAGAAAAAGAAATAATTTAAATTAAAATGATGATGACTGGGCAAAGAAATTCTTTTTTTTTTTTTTGAGATGGAGTTTCGCTCTTGTTACCCAGGCTGGAGTGCAATGGTGCGATCTTGGCTCACTGCAACCTCGGCCTCCTGGATTCAGGCAGTTCTCTTGCCTCAGCCTCCTGAGTAGCTGGGATTACAGGCACATGCCACCATGACCAGCTAATTTTTGTATTTTTAGTAGAGAAAGGGTTTCACCAGGATGGTCTCGATCTCTTGACCTTGTGATCCACCTACCTCGGCCTCCCAAAGTGCTAGGATTACAGGTGTGAACCACTGTGTCCGGCCCGAAATTCTTTTTTTTTTTTTTTTTTGAGACGGAGTTTTGCTCTTGTTACCCAGGCTGGAGTGCAATGGTGCGATTTCGGCTCACCACAACCTCCGCCTCCTGGGTTCAAGCAATTCTCCTACCTCAGTCTCCCAAGTAGCTGGGACTACAGGCTGCGCCACCATGCCCAGCTAAATTTTGTATTTTTAGTAGAGACAGGGATTCACCATGTTGACCAGGATGGTCTTGATCTCTTGACCTAGTGACGCACCCACCTCAGCCCCCAAAGTGCTGGGATTATAGGTGTGAGCCACCGCACCCAGCCTGGCAAAGAAATTCTTAAAACCCTGGGGGGGGCTGGGGAGGGATAGCCTGGGGATGAATGCCAAGTGTGGGTGAAGGGGAGGAAGGCAGCAAAACACACTGCCATGTGTGTACCTATGCAACTATCTTGCACGTTCTGCACATGTACCCCAAAACCTATAATGCAATAAAAATTGAAAAAAAAAAAAAAAAAAAGAAATTCTTAAAACCCTTTCACTTAATTAAGCTTCCAACCTGAGAGTCACATGGGAGCAGTCTGGAGCATTCACCACCGAAAATTCTAACAATTCCCACGATTATAGAACAATTACACTTTAATGAATAATACTAGGATCTGGCCATTTGAATGTAGGCACGCTAGTGACCACATCTTTAGCTGGCTACACTGCTCTGAGATATATAAGGTACTTCAGTAAAACACCCATTTAAATGGATATTTAAAGAAACCCAGTATAGATTTGATAATTTTTAACTGAGTCAAAAATCTACCCATTTTCAAGGATCAGGGGAAGACTTACTTGTAAAAATATACTTCCCACTTTCTCCAGTTCACTGCTCCCAGATGTCACTGTGACATAAAAAAAAAGAGAGAGAGAGAGAGAAATAACAAGTGACTGATTGAGGACTTACCCTGAAGACCTCAATTTTGCAGTGGTCCAGCAGAAGCCATGTGGGGCCCAGTATGAGGGCAGCAAGGTGTGCTCTTTGGAAAGTCAACTTATCCAGCGCCATGAATGAAAATAGCTACTGACTTCGGACAGAATACAAAGCAGCTGCTGCTGCCCCAACAGTGCTGGGGACTAGGACATGCCTTCTTCTCCATAGTGGCTGTGTCACAGCCTCTGCAACCCACCCCTGTACCACCCAAATAACCCAGGACCGCTTGTAACTAGTTACCTCCAAATTTCCACTCCATATCAATGAGCTGGTTAATCATCAGAGTCTGACCTATGGCCCACTGAGCAAGGGTGGGGGCATTCTGCTTCCACTGGAACAAAAGCAAAAGCCAAAGTCAGTAACAATAGGAAGAATCTCCCCTCTCCATCCTGCCCCAAACATTGCAATATTTAGCATTTACACAGATAGTGGGGAGGGTGCAGAACCAAGGGCTCAGCCTATATGCACATACCTAGTAAAGGAGGGGTACAAAGTGGCAGACCACAACATAAATGTTTTATTTTTCATTCCAAGATTTGTTCCATCTTGGAATAAAAATGGTGCTGCCCTCATACTGGCGCCCGCATGGCTTCTACTGGACAATGGTAAAATTGGGGTCTTCATGGTAAGTTCTCAATCAGTCACTTGTTTTTTCTGTCACAGTGACATCTGAGAGCAGCAAACTGGAGAAAGTAGGAATATTTTTACAAGTAAGTCTTCTCCTCATCTGTGAAAATGGGTAATTTTTGACTGGGTCAAACCAGGAGAAATGATTAGAGATACACTGAATAGTGCTGGTTAAAGCTGTGTGTATGACACTCGCTTGAAGCCAAATGAAAACCTTAGGCTGGGGAGGCCAGGCACGGTGGCTCACGAGGCCAAGAGATTGAGACTATCCTGGCCAACATAGTGAAACCCTGTCTCTACTAAAATAAAAAATTATCTGGGCATGGTAGCACAAGCCTGTAGTCCCAGCTACTCAGGAGGATGAGGCAAGATAATTGCTTGAACCCGGGAGGCGCCTGGTGACAGAACGAGACTCTTTCTCAGAGAAAAAGAAAACCTTAGGCTGGGGAAATGATGATACTGATGGATGGTATGGCCATACTCGGCATTTCCCATCGTTTTCTCTCTTCGTGAAATAAAAGCAAGGGGCCAGGAGTGGTGGCTCACGCCTGTAATCCCAGCACTTTGGGAGGCCGAGGTAGGTGGATCACCTGAGGTCAGGAGTTTGAGACCAGCCTGACCAACATGGTGAAACCTCGTCTCTACTAAAAATATATAGGTGAATTCAGACTCACCTATATACACATTTCCAGTTTGATTTCCTTTTTATAAAATTAGCCGGGCATGGTGGCACATGCCTGTAATCCCAGCTACTTAGGAGGCTAGGGCAGGAGAACTGCTTGAACCTGGGAGGCAGAGGTTGCAGTGAGCCAAGGTCATGCCATTGCACTCTAGCCTGGGCAACAAGAGTGAAACTTGGTCTCAAAAACAAATAAATAAATAGCAAAGGATCTTAACCTTGATTAAGAGGAATTATACCTTTTCAGCAAAGTAAGTGGCTTTTTCCTCACTAAGACCTATAAGAGAACAGAAGGAGACATTAACATAATCAAAAGCCTCAGAAGCCAGTCACCCTGAACAACCATGGCCAATGACCTACCCAGAGTTATGAAATCCGCCTGGACCTGCTTGGCTGTGAGACTCTTCTTCAAAGCACCTGGGAGGCAGGGGAGAAGTCAGTTAGAAAGGCAGACGAGTGAATTAGTTGGCAATAAGTATTTAATGGCCACAACCTACGTGACCTAAAGGACAAAAGGAACACCAAAGAAATACCCACAGACCGGCCAGCTCCATGAAGATCTCAATCTAGCCATGGGGAAAGAGCATCCAAAATGACCAGAAAACAAGAAAGACAGTACATTTTAAAATTTATTTATTTTGGCTGGGCGCCATGTAATCCCAGCACTTTGGGAGGCCAAGGCAGGGGGAATCACTTGAGGTCAAGAGTTTAAGACCAGCCTGGCCAACATAGTGAAACCTCACCTCTACTAAAAATACAAAAAAAAAATTAGCCAGGCATGGTGGTGGGCACCTGTAGTCCCAGCTACTTGGGAGGCTGAGGCAGGAGAACTGCTTGAACCTGGGAGGTGTAGGTTGCAGTAAGCCATGATCACGTCACTATACTCCAGCTTGGTGACACAGCAAGACCTGATCTAAAAAAAAAAAAAATTATTTATTTCTTTTCTACAGCTCTGAAAATTTATTTTTTAATTAATTAATTTATTTTTTTATTTTTTTGAGATGGAGTCTTGCTCTGTCACTCAGGGTGGAGTGCAATGGTATGATCTTGGCTCATTGCAACCTACACCTCCCAAGTTCAAGTGATTTTCAGCCTCCTGAACAGCTGGGACTACAGGCATGTGCCACCACACCCAACTAATTTTTGTATTTTTAGTAGAGATGGGGTTTTACCTTGTTGCCAGGCTGGTCTCGAACTACTGACCTCAAGTGATCCACTCACCCTGGCCTTCCAAAGTGCTAGGATACAGGGATGAGAGCCACCATGCCCAGCTCATGTTTTTACAATTGTACAACACAATTATTTATCCCTCCAGCAAGTGTGAGAGAAGTCAGAGACAAAAGAAAAGACTTCATAGACTTGGGGATGGGGCAACTGGTCTGAGGAATGAGTAAGGCTACGGATTCCTGGAGCAAGAGGCAGGAGAATGCCTCTCGCCTCCGGTTGGGCATAGGGGACAACCACCTAGAGCCCCACAGTGCATTATATAGCCACTACTTGAGGTTATGTGGTTATACAAAAAAATTTTTTTTTTCTTGAGACGGAGTCTCCTTCTGTTGCCAAGCTGGAGTGCAGTGGCACGATCTCAGCTCACTGAAACCTCCAACTCCCTGGTTCAAGTGATTCTCCTGCCTCAGCCTCCCGAGTAGCTGGATGCTACTCGGGCATGCGACATCACACCTGACTAATTTTTGTATTTTTAGTAGGGACGGGGTTTCACCGTGTTGGCCAGGATGGTCTCGATCTCCTGACCTTGTGATACACCTGCCTCACCCTCCAAAGTGCTGGAATTACAGGCGTGAACCACCGCACCCGGCCTAGGTTTTTTTTTTTTTTTCTTTAAGATGGAGTTTCACTCTTGTTTCCCAGGCTGGAGTGCAATGGTACAATTTTGGCTCACTGTAATCTCTGCCTCCTGGGTTCAAGCAATTCTCCTGCCTCAGCCTCCTGAGTGGCTGGGATTATAGGCATGCGACACCACATCCAGCTAATTTTTTGTATTTAGTAGAGATGGGGTTTCACTATGTCAGTCAGGCTGGTCTCAAACTCCTGATCTCAGGTGATCCAACTGCCTTGGCCTCCCAAGTTGCTGGGATTACCAGTGTGAGCCACAGCCCTGGCCGGTTATGCAAATTTTAATTAAATAAAATTTAAAATTCCATTCCTCAGTCTCACTATTTCCTGTCTCAAACAGTCACACAAGGCCACGGACCATTGTAATGAACACTGAAGATTACAGACCATTTACATCTGCAGAGAAAATTCTATTGAGTGGTGCTGTCCTAGGAAGTAGGCTTCCATGAGGTACACCAAGCTGGATTAAACAGACTAACCTCTGCCGGGCGCGGTGGCTCAAGCCTGTAATCCCAGCACTTAGGGAGGCTGAGGCGGGTGGATCACGAGGTCAAGATATCGAGACCATCCTGGTCAACATAGTGAAACCCCGTCTCTACTAAAGATACAAAAAAATTAGCTGGGCATGGTGGCACGTGCCTGTAATCCCAGCTACTCGGGAGGCTGAGGCAGGAGAACTGCCTGAACCCAGGAGGCGGAGGTTGCGAGATCGCGCCATTGCACTCTAGCCTGGGTAACAAGAGTGAAACTCCGTCTCAAAAAAAGAAAAACAGACTAACCTCTACAAATCACAAGTCACTTCCAGAGGGACTGTGAAAATTTCTTCTCAGAAGCCCTAGGAACACTCCCGTGTGGTGGCCACCTTATTTTGCTAGGCTCCAATTCCTGAAAACAAAGCCAGCAATCTGGGTTTCTCAACGTTTAACCTGCAGGCTACATCCCCATAGTCACAATTTGGCAACCACTCTCAAATTTTCCACTTCTTAGTTCGCCAGAAAATGACTAATTAAAGAATAGGAAGATGCCCACCACCATCAAGGGAAAGCCCTGAACCTATAACCTACACCCAAGTCCCCACCCCCACCCCCAACTCACTCCAGAAAAACAATCTTTTTTTTTTTTTTTTTTTTTTTTTTTTTTTTGAGGTGGAGTTTCGCTCTTGTTACCCAGGCTGGAGTGCAATGGCACGATCTCGGCTCACCGCAACCTCCGCCTCCTGGGTTCAAGCAATTCTCCTGCCTCAGCCTCCTGAGTAGCTGGGATTACAGGCACGCGCCACCATGCCCAGCTAATTTTTGGTATTTTTAGTAGAGACGGGGTTTCACCATGTTGACCAGGATGGTCTCGATCTGTTGACCTCGTGATCCACCCGCCTCGGCCTCCCAAAGTGCTGGGATTACAGGCTTGAGCCACCGCGCCCGGCCGAAAAACAATCTTAAAGGCTGTTGTAGCGGTAAAATCAACCATGTAAACAAAGGGAGGAAATCTCTTATCTCCAAAATCAGACTGAGCAAGGAAGCCACATGGAGTAAAAACGGCAAGACCCCAGGAAACCTTAGCCATAAAGGCCCTCTGAGAAGGTGGCTACTACCCAGCCAATCCAATTAACTCGTAATACCGCAACTACAGCTCCTTAGTTTATATCCAATTCAAATCAAATATTTGACAATGCCAAAACACTGTGAAGTGGGCTTCATTATTGTAACTTTTTTTTTGAGACAGAGTTTTGCTGTTGTTACCCAGACTGGAGTGCAATGGCACGATCTCGGCTCACCACAACCTCCGCCTTCTGGGTTCAAGCAATTCTCCTGCCTCAGCCTCCCGAGTAGCTGGGACTACAGGCACACACCACCATGCCCAGCTAATTTTTGTATTTTTAGTAGAGACAGGGTTTCACCATGTTGACCAGGATGGTCTCCATCTCTTGACCTCATGATCCACCTGCCTCGGCCTCCCAAAGTGCTGTTGAGACAGTGAGACAGGGCTTCACTCTGTCACCCAGGCTGGAGTAGAGTTGGGCAATCTCAGCTCACCTCCCCCCGCCTGGGGGCCTCAAGCAATTCTCCCACCTCAGCCTCCAGCATAGATGGGACTATAGGCGTGTGCCACCACACCCAGTCAACTTTTTGAATTTTTATAGGAACAGAGTCTTGCCACATTGCCCAGGCTGGTCTCAAACTCCTGGACTCAAGCAATCCACCTGCCTTGACCTCCCAAAGTGCTAGGATTACAGCCATGAGCCACCATGCCCAGCTATTATTGTAACTTAATTTTCCAGTAAAGATTGAGTACTTTGGGGAGAAATCTGGCAAATCCATGTAGTCAAGAATTGCACTGCCAAGAATTTACCCAACCAAGATACACCCAAAAAGCACACTGAAATATAACAGGGGAAGCTCTTTAGCAATGTGGATAGTAGGGATGAAAGGTCATGGAGAGACCAGGCATGATGGGTCACACCTATAATCCCAGCACTTTGGGAGGCCTAGGTGGGGGAATCACTTAAGCCCCGTTCTAAACCAGCCTGAGCAACATGGCAAGACTCCGTCTCTACAAAAAATACAAAACTTAGCCAGGCATGGTGGCACGCTTGTGGTCCCAGCTACCTGGAAGCTGAGGTGGGAGGATCCCTTGAGCCATGAAAGTGAAGGCTGCAGTAAGCCAAGATGGTTGACACTGTACTCCAGCCTGGGCGACAGTTGAGATCCTGTCTCAAAAAACAAACAAACAAATAAACAAACGTCATGGATAGTATGCTGGTTACATTCACACAGTAGCCGGGGTGCCAAGGTGACTTTAAAACTCACATCAGGATGGGTGTGGTGGCTCATTCCTGTAGTATCAGCACTTTGGGGGGCAGAGGTGGAAGGATTGATTGAGCCCAGGAATTCGAGACCAGCCAGCCAACATGGTGAAACCCCATCTCCACTAAAAATACAAAAAATTAGCTGGGCATGGTGGCGCATGCCTGTAATCCCAGCTACTCAGGAGGCTGAGGCAGGAGAATTGCCTGAACCCAGGAGGGAGAGGTTGCAGTGAGCCGAGATTGCGCCATTGCACTCCAGTCTGGGTAACAAGAGCAAAACTCTGTCTCAAAAAAAAAAATTAGGCAGGTGTGGCGGCACATGCCTATGGTCCCACCTACTTTGGAGGCTGAGGCAGAATCGCTTGAACCCAGGAGGCAGAGGTTGCAGTGAGCTGAGACTGCACCACTGCTCTCCAGCCTGGGAGACAAAACAAGTGTTACTTAAAAAAAAAAGGGGGGGAACAGTTAAAGGAACAAGGCTACAACAGTCAGCAAATGACGGAGCCAAGTGGCTTATAGGCCAGAGGGTCCCCAACACCAAGTTCTTTCTACTCCAGGTAATTCTCAGAGGCTATCTTGGTGCTGCAGTACCAGGCAATGCCTCGACAGTTGCTGACAATGAAGGCAACCACGCTGCAGGGACTGAAGAGCAAGCTCTCCATCCTGAAGTTACCTTGGGAGGGCAGAGGCCAGACTTGAAACATGGAGTGGCATCATGCTAGGCCTCAAGCTCTTAACTTCTTTTTCTGCTTTTTCCTGTGGTGATTCCTTTGTCCTAAGCAAATGCCAGCACAAGAGAGACCTGCAACCTTTGAGCCTATGTCAGATAGAATGAAAATTGTGTTGGGGCCTCTTGGACGATGGGGTTGAGGAGGGATAGTATTAGGAAAAATAATAAATGCATGCTGAGCTTAATACTTAGGTGATGGGTTGATAGGTACAGCAAACCACCATGGCACACTGTGTAACAAACCTGCACACCCTGCACATGTACCCCAGAACTTAAAAAAAAGAAAGACAATTATGTAAACTCCAATAGCTGCAGTCAGCAGAACAAGTTACATGGAGAAATTTAAGAACATCCTTCTTCAAACACAGATAACCTTGAGATGGTCTTAAAAGTCCACAGGCACCAATTTTCTTTTCTTTTCTTTTCTTTTTTTTTTTTTGAGACGGAGTTTCACTCGTTACCCAGGCTGGAGTGCAATGGCGTGATCTCGGCTCACCGCAACCTCCACCTCCTGGGTTCAGGCAATTCTCCATGGTCCACCATATTGACCAGGATGGTCTCAATCTCTTGACCTCGTGATCCACCCGCCTCGGCCTCCCAAAGTGCTGGGCTTACAGGCGTGAGCCACCATGCCCGGTCCTTCTTTTCTTTTTTTTTTGAGATGGAGTTTCATTCTTGTTGCCCAGGCTGGAGTGCCATGGCACAATCTTGGCTCACTGCAACCTCTGCCTCCCAGGTATAAGCCATTCTCCTGTCTCAGCCTCCCAAGTACCTTGGATTACAGGCATGTACCACCACCATGCTTGGCTTTTTTTTTTTTATTCAGTAGAGACAGAGTTTCATCATGTTAGTCGGGCTGGTCTTGAACTCCTGACCGCAGGTGATCCACCCGTCTCGGCCTTCCAAAGTGCTGGGATTTTAGGCGTGCACCACCACCACGCCCAGCAACAGGCACCAATTTTCACCAGAACAGTTGCCTTAGTCAAACCCTCAAAGCTGTCAAACAATATGAAGGGCAAAACAAAGGGAAGTGAGGATGAGGATTTCAGTTTTGCCAAGAGGGCTGGGAAAACAGCAAACACTGTTCTTATTCAGTGTAAAAAGGGGAGCCCCAGAAATGGACACAGGCTTGGTGAAAAATCCTGGAGGACGAAGCAGATGGGAGAAGATGGTCAGCTGCTTTCATCCAGTCATTACTGACCCCGAAGGCTGACCAGCTGAAGCCACCCTGTGAGGCTCACAGAGAACAGAGGTCACAGTCATACATGCACATTTACTGAGCACTGCCATGTGCCTGTACTGTGCTAGATGTTGGGAAACATCAAGGAACTGAACAGACAACAATCTCTGTCCTTATGAGGCTTCCATTCTACTGGCAGGAGAAAGATCACAGCAATAATGTAATACACAAGCCATAAAGGGTATAAGAAGGGAGAAAGTGCCATGGAGAAAAACAGTGTGGTGGCATGAGGCAGGCAGTCTTGGGGAATTTAGTTCAATGTTTGATTAAACACCACTTGTGACTATACTTCATTGCTGATTATTCTTTTGTGTGTGTGTTGCTGGAAAGAACTCGTTGGGGAGTGGGAAAGGGAGGTATCTTCCTTTCATAAAATCAAATCAGCTACTGATCACCCACAGGGGCCAGATATCTTGCTAAGTATTAAAATAAAAATAGGGCTGGGCATGGTGGCTATAATTCCAGCACTTTGAGAAGCCGAGGCAGGCAGATCACCTGAGGGTCAGGAGTTTAAGACCAGCCTGGCCAACATGGTGAAACCCTGCCTCTACTAATAATACAAAAAACTAAGGCTGGGCGTGGCGACTCACACCTATAATCCCAGCACGTTGGGAGACCAAGGCAGGTGAATCACGAGGTCAGGAGATTGAAATCATCCTGGCCAACGTGGTGAAACCCCGTCTCTACTAAAAATACAAAAATTAGCCGGGCATGGTGGCATGTGCCTGTAGCCCCAGCTACTCAGGAGGCTGAGGCAGAAAAATCACTTGAATCCAGAAGGCAGAGGTTGCAGTGAGCCAAGATCTAGCCACTGTACTCCAGCCTAGGTGACAGAGCAAGACTCCATCGCAAAAAAGTAAAAAATAGCCAGGCACATAAAATAGTGGTTTATGCCTGTAATCCCAGCACTTTGGGAGGCCGAGGTGGGCAGATCACAAGGTCAGAAGTTCGAGACCAGCCTGACCAACATGGTGAAACCCTGTCTTTACTAAAACTACAAAAATAAGCTGGGTGTGGTAGCCATGCCTGTAATCCCAGCTACTCAGGAGGCTGAGGCAGGAGAATTGCTTGAACCCAGGAGGCAGAGGTTGCCATTAGCTGAGATCATGCCATGGCACTGCAGCCTGGGCTCAGAGCAAAACTCCATCTCAAAAACTAAAAATAAATAAACAAATCGGCCGGGCGCAGTGGCTCACATCTGTAATCCCAGGACTTTGAGAGGCCAAGGCAGGCAGATGATGAGGTCAGGAAATCAAGACCATCCTGGCCAACATGGTGAAACCCCGTCTCTACTAAAACACAAAAAACATTAGCTGGGCGTTGTGGTGCATGCCTTTAGTCCCTGCTACTCAGGAGGCTGAGGCAGGGGAATCTCTTGAACCCAGGAGGCAGAGGTTGCAGCGAACCGAGATTACGCCACTGCACTCCAGCCTGGCAACAGAGCAAGACTCCTCTCAAAAAATAATAACAACAGAGCTGCGCCATGTGTGCTGCTTGCTAGCAGTGGCGGCGTCCCAGTTGGTGTACGCCCTCTTGGCGCTCCCCATGGCCGGCGGGGAGCCTGTAAGCCTAGGCTCCCTGCAGGGCAAGGCGCTGCTTATCAAGAATGTGGCGTCTCTGGGTGTAGCACCACGGTCCGGGACTACACCCAGATGAACAAGCTGCAGCGCGGGCGCCTTGGGCCCAGTGACCTGGTGGTTCTCGGCTTCCCGTGCAACCAGTTTGGGCATCAGGAGAATGCCAAGAACGAAGAGATTCTCGGAATTCCCTAAAGTACATCTGAACTGGTGGTGGGTTCGAGCCCAACTTCTCACTCTTTGGGAAGTGCAAGGTCAACGGTGCAAGGTCGCACCCTCTCTTAGCCTTCCTGCGGAGGCCCTGCCAGTGCCCAGCAACAACGCCATGGCACTCATGACCGACCTGGTCTCCAGTGTCTCTAATGTGTCGCAACGATGTTGCCTGGAACTTCAAGAAGTTCCTGGATGGCCCTACCGGTGCCCCCGTGCACAGGTACAGCCGCGCTTCCAGACCATTGACATAGAGGCTGACATCCAAGCCCTGTTGTCCCAATGGTCCAGCCATGCCTAGGGTGCCCCTCCTACTGGCTGGCAGTTGCAGTGCTGCTCTCTGGGGGGTTTCCATCTATGAGGGTGTTTCCTCTAAACCTACAAGGAGGAACACCTGATCCTCCAGAACATACCCCCTTGAGATGAGCGCTAGTCCTGTCCATCCCAGTCTCTCTGCCAGAACAAGGCGAGTTTCCCCACTAATAAAGTACTGGGTGTCAGCAAAAAAAAAAATGATAATAATAATTTTTAAATTAATTAATCAAAAATAAATAAGTTAATTAAAATCAGGCTTAAATAGGGGCCCTACTGCTGAGTTATCTATAATCTCAGCTAGGGAACAACACATAACAATAATGACAATCATATTAGCAGCAGTGCGCCATGATTTAGTGAAGTGAGCACCTTATTATACCTATTATCTTTATCCTCATAACAAAAGTATGAGTCTACTATTAGTTCTCAGGTACCATTAGGTCTCAGAGCTGTTAAGTGCCGGGTAAGTGAACAAGCACAGGAGGGCCACACAGAAGCCACGTGCTGCACTGGAGTCCTATCTAAATCCTGATGGAACCCACTGCAAACAAAATGCAGGAAATAACTACTGACCTTGTCTTTTCCTTTTAGAAATGATAACGGGGAAATTCCTTTTATCTCTTGGAGATAGATAACTAGATATTCAGGAATAAAATAATATGTCTTATACTGCCTTTAACATGTCCAGTTTGCACTGGACATGTTGCCCACACCTGCAATCCCAGCTACTCACCAGCCTGAGGTAGGAGGACTGCTTGAGGCCAGGAGTTAGAGACCAGCCCAAGCAACACAGCAAGATCCCCACATCTCTAAAACTAAACTAAACTAAACTACAGTCATCCAGCTGAGAGCAGTGAGGAGCCATGAGTGGGGTACACATGAATCAATCTGGCCATGGGTTAATAACTTTTGAAGGGTTTTCTTTGGTTTGTTTTTAGAGACAGGGTCTTGCTCTGTTATACAAACTGGACTCACTGCAGCTTGGACTCCTGGGCTCAAGGGAACTTCTTGCCTCAGCCTCTGAAGTAGTTGAGACGACAGGCAAGTAGTTGGGACTACAGGTGTGCACTACCATGCTCAGTTAAATTTATTTATTTATTTAGAGACAGAGTCTTAGTCTGTTGCCCTGGCTGGAGTGCAGTGATGTAATCTTGGCTCACTGCAACCTCTGCCTCCCATGTTCAAGCGATTTTCATGCCTCATCCTCCAAAGTAGCTGGGATTACAGGCATGTGCCACCCGGCTAATTTTTGTATTTTTAGTAGAGACAGGGTTTTGTCACGTTGGCCAGGCTGGTCTCAAACTCCTGGCCTCAAGTGATTCGCCTGCACTGGCCTCCCAAAGTGCTGAGATTACACGCGTGAGCCACCATACCCAGCCAATTTTTTTCAGTTTTTGTAGAGGTAGAGGTTATGCTGCCCAGGCTATTCTTGAACTCCTGGCTTCAAGAGATTCTCCCTCTTTCACCTCCCAAAGTGCTGGGATTACAGGCATGAGACATTGTGCCTGGCTGAAGTCAGGTGTTTTAAAGAATTACATACTAAATAGTACAAGAAAAAAATTTTTTGTTTGTTTTGCTTTTTTTTTGAGACGGAGTTTCGCTCTTGTTACCCAGGCTCTCGGTTCACCGCAACCTCCGCCTCCTGGGTTCAAGCAATTCTCCTACCTCAGCCTCCTGAGTAGCTGGGACTACAGGCTGAGCCACCATGCCCAGCTGAGTTTTTGTATTTTTAGTAGAGACAGGGTTTCACCATGTTGATAAGGATGGTCTCGATCTCTTGACCTAGTGATCCACCCGCTTTGGCCTCCCAAAGTACTGAAATTACAGGCATGAGCCACTGCGCCCGGCCGAAAACAGTTTTTTAAAAGGCCAGGCAAGGTGGCTCACACTTGTAATCTCAGCACTTTGGGAGGCTGAGGTGGGTGGATCACCTGAGGTCAGGAGTTTGCGACCAGCCTGGCCGACATGGTAAAACCCCTTCTCTATCAAAAAAAAAAAAAAGGCAAGCATGGTGATGAGTGCCTATAATCCCAACTACTCAGGAGGCTGAGGCAGGAGAATCACTTAAACCCAGGAGGTGGAGGTTGCAAAGAGCCGAGATTGCGTCACTGCACTCGAGCCTGGGTGACAGAGTAAGACTGCATCAAAAAAAATAAATGAATAAAATAAAAACAGGCTGGGTATGGTGTCTCACGCCTGTAATCCCACCACCTTGGGAGGCTGAGGTGTGTGGACTGCCTGAGCTCAGGAGTTAGAGATCAGCCTGGTTAACACCCTGAAACCCCATCTCTACTAAACTACAAAAAATTATCTGGCCATGTCAGTGTGCACCTGTAGTCCCAGCTACGAGGGAGGCTGAGACAGAAGAATCACCTGAACTCGCGAGGTGGGGCATGCAATGAGCTGAGATTGTGCCACTGCACTCCAGCATGGGGGAGCAAGACTCCATCTCAATAAATAAATAAATAAGCAAAAGAAAAAAGATCAGCACTTTACAAAGTTTTTACTTGACTCTCCCTCTTGCCAAAAAGAAATAAAGGCAATCTAACAGGATACAGTCAGGGGCCAGGTGCAGTAGCTCATGCCTGTAATCCTAGCAGTCTCAGACTCTGAGGTGAGAGGATCACTTGAGCCCAGCATTGCTAGAGACCAGCCTGGGCAACAGAGGGAGACCCCGACTCCATTCATTTTTAAAATAATAGGCTGGGCATAGTGGCTCACACTATAATCCCAGCACGTCGGGAGGCCAAGGCAGGAGGATCACCTTAGGTCAGGAGTTCAAGACCAACCTGGCCAACATGGTGAAACCCCGTCTCTACTAAAGATACAAAAATTAGCCAGGCATGGTGGTGGACACCTGTAATCCCAGCTATTCAGAAGGCTGAGGCAAGAGAATTGCTTGAACCTGGGAGGCAGAGGTTGCAATGAGCTGAGATCATGCCACTGCACTCCAGCCTGGGCAGAAGAGCGAGACTCAGTCTCGGGGGGGAAAAAAAAGACTTCTGGTTCTGCACTTTAGGTGCCAATCCCACAGAAATACTCACATGTGTCAGTACAAAGAGGTTGTAGGATATTCACTGTGGCACTGTTCGTAAGCGTGAGACATGAGAACAACAGAAATATCCAACAATAGGAAACAGATTAGCTAAAAGAAGATATATTCAGTCTATGGGATATTATAGCAATCTAAAGAATGAAGTTGAAGTGAAAAGAGATCTATGATATACCAAGTATGAAAAAATGTAAGTTCCAGGGCACTTTTTATGATTTGCTACCATTTATAAAAACAAAGCTACATGAATGTATATGTTTATTAGTGTCATAAAAAGATAAAGGCTATAGTCCAACATTATATTGGGATTATCTCTAGGGAAAAAAGTAGGATGAGAGTACAAGGGGATTTTTACTTTTGACTCTCTATAGCTCTGTATTGTTTCTGAGCTTAAAATAAAAATTTAGAGGCCGGGAGCAGTGGCTCACGCTTGTAATCGCAGCACTTTGGGAGGCTGAGGCAGGTGGATCATGAGGTCAAGAGATCGAGACCATCCTGGTCAACATGGTGAAACCTCATCTCTTGTACTAAAAATACAAAAATTAGCTGGGCATGGTGGCACGCGCCTGTAGTCCCAGCTACTTGGGAGGCTGGGGCAGGAGAATTGCTTGAATCCAGGAGGCGGAGGTTGCGGTGAGCAAAGATCGTGCCATTGCACTCCAGCCTGCATAACGAGAGTGAAACTCTGTCTCAAAAAAAAAAAAATTTAGGCCGGGTGGGGTGGCTCATGCCTATAATCCTAGCACTTTGGGAGGCCGAGGCAGGTGGATCACGAGGTCAAGAGATCGAGACCATCCTGGTCAACAAGGTGAAACCCTGTCTCTACTAAAAATACAAAAATTAGCTGGGCATGGTGGTGTGTGCCTGTAATCCCAGCTACTCGGGAGGCTGAGGCAGGAGAATTGCTTGAACCCAGGAGGCGGAGGTTCCAGTGAACCGAGATCGTGCCATTGCACTCCAGTCTGGGTAACAATAGTGAAACTCCGTCTCAAAAAATATATAAAATAAAATAAACTTATTCCTGCCAGTGCAATGGCTCACACCTGTAATCCTAACACTTTGGGAGGCTGAGGTGGGTAGATCGCTTGAGCTCAGGAATTTGAAACATGTCTGGACAGCATGGCAAAACCCCATCTCTACAAATAATAATAATAATAATAATACAAAAAATAGCCAGGTATGGTGGTGCATGCCTGTAGTCCCAGCTACTCTGGAGACTGAGGTGAGAGGATCACTTAATCCTGGGAGGCAGAGGTTGCAGTGAGCTGAGATCGTGCCATGGCACTCCAGCATGGGTGACAGAGCAAAACCCTGACTAAAAAAAAAAAGAAAATGGGCCGGGCGCGGTGGCTCAAGCCTGTAATCCCAGCACTTTGGGAGGCTGAGGCAGGCAGATCACAAGGTCAGGAGTTTGACACCAGCCTGGCCAACATGACAAAACCCTGTCTCTACTTAAAAATCAAAAATTAGAGGCCGGGCGCGGTGGCTCAAGCCTGTAATCCCAGCACTTTGGGAGGCTGAGGCAGGTGGATCACGAGGTCAGGAGATCAAGACCATCCTGGTCAGCATGGTGAAACCCCGCCTCTACTAAAAATACAAAAAATTAGCTGGGCATGGTGGCGCGTGCCTGTAATCCCAGCTGCTCAGGAGGCTGAGGCAGGAGAATTGCCTGAACCCAGGAGGCAGAGGTTTCGGTGAGCTGAGATCACGCCATTGCACTCCAGCCTGGGTAACAAGAGCGAAACGCCGCCTCAAAAAAAAAAAAATCAAAAATTAGCCAAGCATGGTGGTGGGTGCCTGTAGTCCCAGCTAAGCAGGAGGCTGAGGCAGGAGAATCACTTAACCCCAGGAGGCAGAGGTTGCAGTGAGCCAAGATTGCACCACTGCACTCAGCCTAGATCAAGGCCGGGTGCCGTGGCTCATGCCTGTAATCCCAGCACTTTGGGAGGCCGAGGTGGGTGGATCACCTAAGGTCAGGAGATCAAGACCAGCCTGATCAACACGGCAAAACCTCATCTCTACTAAAAATACAAAAATTAACTGAGCATGGTGGCAGGTGCCTGTAATCCCAGCTACCTGGGAGGTTGAGGCAGGAGAATCACTTGAATGCAGGAGAGGAAGGTTGTGGTGAGCTAAGATCACGCCATTGCACTTCAGCCTGGGCAACAAGAGTGAAACTCCAACTAAAAAAAAAAGACTTCAAATTCTTATCGAGCCATGAGAGCAAAGGAAACAACAAAAAAAAAAGAGGATCAGAAAATTTCACAGTTGAAAAATCTCTAGAATATTTTGGTTCAAGCCCCCAGAACCTCAGGAGCACAATACAGGGCAAAAGGAAGAAACTTCACTAAGATACAGGAAAGTACCAAACAGGAGCAAACAAATCAAGCCCTCAACTTCGAATACACTTGAAGTGAAGCTGGGCATGGTGGCTTACACCTGTAATCCCAGCACTTTGGAAGGCCAAGTCAGGAGGACAGCTTGAACTACAAGTTTTAGACCAGCCTGGGTAACAGAGAGACTCTCTCTCTACACACAAAAAGCATTAGCCAGGCAGGGCAGTGCACACCTGTGGTCCCACCTACTTGGGGAGTTGAGGCAGGAGGATCACCTAAGCCTAGGAGTTTGAGGCTGAAGTGAGCTACGACTGCACCACTGTATTCCAGCTTGGGCAACAGAGCAAGATCCTATCTCAAAAAAAAAAAAAAGCTCCATTTAAAAAAATTATGAGATTCAAAGGACATTGTCAAGTTGCTATAAAAGGTTCCAAATGCTTACTCTAAATTTCTATACTTATTGTAGAGAGGACAAGAGGACACTCTGGGGACAGAACCAAGAATGCAGACTGAACTTTGAGTCGTGCTGTGCCACATGGCATTTGCTATTCCACTATACTCTGTTTACCTGTTACCTGGGCTCCTCCTGAGACAGAGTCCCACCCATATCTGGCTCATTACCAAATGCTCTCTCTCCATCCTGGGAGCATGCTTCAAAGACTCCATGGCTAAAGGAATGTTCAAGTTAGTGTCTCTGGCCATAGCTGATGAGAGAGGTTACTCACCATTTGGAACCAGGAGGAGGCTTTTCATGATGCTTCTGAGGGAGCCAAGACTGATCTGATTGGTGGTGGCAAATTCAGAAAGCTGAGTCAGAAACCTTTCCACCTGCAGAGGGGGAACAGTGAAAAACCCAGGCCTTCACTCTCTAAACATCTCAGGGAACATGGGCCCACTCTCCCTAACACAAAATGTTTTATTTACCTCTTTTGGCTCAGTTAGGAAGTGGAAGAGCACCTCTGTCAGGGTTGAGAACTGCTGTGAAAAAAATAACACAGAACATCAGTACAATTTCTATTCCTGGGTCAGCATGCCCCACCCCAGGCAACTGTAGAGCCTTGAGAGGGAAGAACAGTAACAGCCAGGTGTTATACCTGCTCTGACCATCTTACAGCTACAAACGTTCACGAGACCCACCACCAGTGTCAATACACCTGTGTCACTACATCATCTGAAAAACATGTTTATTGGGATACTTGGGAGACATGTATTGAGGGATTGTGAGCATATGTACCCAGGTACACACATATATCTCTAGGACACAGACACAGATACACACAGACACACACACATGCACAAAGGGGAAATCGCCAGAAAATTAAAAGCGGTTACCACTTTGGATTATTTTAATTTTCTTCTGTTTTGCCTATTTATATTTTCTTTCTTTCTTTCCTTTTTTTCTGAGACAGAGTCTCTCTGTTGCCCAGGCTGCAGTGCAGTGATGCAATCTCGGCTCACTGCAATCTCTGCCTCCTGGGCTCAAGTAATCCTTCCACCTCAGCCTCCAGAGTAGCTGGGACTACAGGCACATGCCACCAGACTGGGCTAATTTTTTTTTGCGACAGAGTTTTGCTCTTGTTACCCAGGCTGGAGTGCAATGGCACGATCTCGGCTCACCGCAACCTCCGCCTTCTGGGTTCAAGCAATTCTCCTGCCTCAGCCTCCCGAGTAGCTGGGACTACAGGCGCGCACCACCATGCCCAGCTAATTTTTGTATTTTTAGTAGAGACAGGGTTTCACCTTGTTGACCAGGATGGTCTCGATTTCTTGACCTCGTGATCCACCTGCCTCGGCCTCCCAAAGTGCTGGGATTATAGGCGTGAGCCACCGTGCCCGGCCTAATTTTTTTTTTTTAAGTAGGGACAGGGTCTAACTTTGTTGCCCAAGATGGTCTCAAACTCCTGGGCTCAAGCAATCTATCCACCTCAGCCTCCCAAAATGCTGGAATTACAGGTGCAAGCCACGCACCTGGCCTCATATTTTCTTGGGTTCCCCCCACTGTAAACATCTTGTTACTTGTATAAGATAACAATAAACTGCAATACTTTATTATGCACCCAGAACAGACTCCTACAGTTTTGTATGTATTAATCTTTTCTCTTTACTGATACCGTCTTGTTAGGAACTGAATGTTTATGTCCCCCCCAAATTCATATATTGAAGCCCTAACTTCTGTTGTGACAATATTTGAAGACAGGTCCTGTTAGATGTTAAAGGTTAAATGAGGTCATAAGAGTGGGACCCTAACCCCATAGGGCTGGGGCCCTTATTTTATTTTTTCTGAGATGGAGTTCAGTCTGTCATCCAGAGTGATAATATTTTATTGTGCAGTGGCACAATCTCGGCTCACTGTAAATTCTGCCTCCTGGGTTTAAACGATTCTCCTGCCTCAGCCTCCCAAGTAGCTGGCATTTCAGGTGCCCGCCACCACACCTGGCTAATTTTTTATTTTTAGTAGAGATAGGGTTTCACCACGTTGGCCAGGCTGCTCTTGAGCTCCTGACCTCAAGTGATCTGCCTGCCTCGGCCTCCCAAAATGCTGGGATTAGAGGCATGAGCCACCAGCCTCTTCCTCTTCTTATAAGGCCCTAGGCCAAGCAGGGTGGCTCATGCCTATAATCCAAACTACTCAAGAGGCTGAGGCAGAAAAATTGTTTGAACCTGGGAGGCACAGGTTGCAGTGAGCCAAGATTGTGCCACTGTACTCCAGCCTTGGCGACAGAGCAAGACTCCGTTTCAAAAATAACAACTGTGAAAAAAACCCAGCGTGTATGGCATAGTGGGGAAAACCAGGATGCCGGAGTTTAAAAGACCCAGATGAATCAGTGCTCTGCCATTGACTACTCTTGTAAATTTAATCAAGTCATTTAGCCTCTGTCCCAGTCCCTACAAGGAAAACAAAGGTGATAATACCTAGCTTCCAATACTAACAGTGACACATGCAGAGCCTCTAGCACAGTGCCAGGCTGGAAGCTAAACAAATGCTAGCTACAATTAAGAGCCATAATTATAGTCACTATGCCATTTGATCCACCTTCTAGAAGCAATACATAAAAAATGAAAAATATTATGGGCAGATACTTCTGCTTGAAACCCCCAAACCTTTATGTGTAGTATGTTAAATGGGTACCTCTCCCTTCTGCTGTGACACATTAAACTCTACACATCTGTCAGGGCTCTGTAGTATTTTATTCTAAAATGTATTCTATTTTAAAATATAAAACCAAACTGGGTGCGGTGGCTCACGCCTGTAATCCCAGCACTCTGGGAGCCCAAGGTAAGAGGATTGCTTGAGGCCAGGAGTTTGAGACCAGCTTTGGCAATATAGCGAGAACCTGTCTGTACAAAAAAATTCAAAAATTAGCCAGGCAAGGTGACATGCTCCTATAGTCCTAGTTTCTCAGGAGGCTGAGGCAGGAGGATTGCTTGAGCCCAGGAGTTCTAAGCTACTGTGAGTTATGATCATACCACTGATCTCCAGCTTGGATGTTGGATGAGAGAACAAGATCCTATCTCAAAAATTAAAATAAAAAAATTTAAAAAATGAGACAGGTGTGGTGGTATGCACCTGCAGTTCTAACTACTGAGGCTAAGATAGGAGGATTGCTTGAGCCCAGCTCGAGGCTGCAGACAACTGATGATTGCACCACTGCAATCCAGCCTGAGCAACAGTGCAAGAATGTGTTATTGATCCCTCATCCCTATCTCTGCCTTCCCTCATCCCTATCTCAGCCTCCTTATCCTCCAAAGCCCTGCCAAGAAACGCTGATACTCCCAACAAGAAAAGGACCTACCCAGATCCTCAACTTCTGAGGCTCCCCTCTGAAAACTTGCCTGAGGCCACCTAGAATTTTCAACCCTGATAAAGAACACAAGCATGTCTTAGAAGGTTCCTTGTATGGTGTTGCAGCTTCACCACAACTTAAATATTATAAGTGCACAGTATTTGTTGAATAAATCTTTCCTAAATAACCCCCCACCATGCTTTGCCTTTGCAATTGCATAGGTCCCTCCCCTTGGAATGCTCACCCACCCATGACTATTTATGCATTCATCTCAAAATCTTAATGATTCTCCCAGTAAACATAGGAAGAGATGCACAGGGTCATTCCAGGCTGGAGTAATGCAAATCAGTAAAACCAGAAGATACTATTTTTCACTTATCAGATCTGCACACACAAAAGTTTGACTAGGACACCAGTGCTGGTGAAAGTACAAGAAAGCAGACAGGCTTCTGCACGACTGATGAGAGGATACACTGGGGTGACCTTTTTAGAGGGCAATTTCGCAATGTTAATCTAATTTTTTTTTTTTTGAGACAGACTCTGGCTGTCACCCAGACTGAAGAGCAGTGGCGCAATCCTGGCTCACTGGAGCCTCCAACCTCTTGGGCTCAAAGCAATACTCCTACCACAGTCTCCTGAGTAGCTGGGATTACAGGCATATGCCACTACATCCACACTGGGCTAATTTTTTTAATATTTTGTAGAGATAGGGTCTCACCATGTTGCCCCAGCTCATCTGGAACTCTAGGGCTCAAGCAATCTTCCTGCCTCAGCCTCCCTAAGAGCTGGGATTACAGGCATGAACCACCACATGCAGCCAGCATCTAATATTTTTTTTTTTTTTTTTTTTTTTTTGAGACGGAGTTTCGCTCTTGTTACCCAGGCTGGAGTGCAATGGCGCGATCTCGGCTCATCGCAACCTCCGCCTCCTGGGTTCAGGCAATTCTCCTGCTTCAGCCTCCTGAGTAGCTGGGATTACAGGCACGTGCCACCATGACCAGCTAATTTTTTTTGTATTTTTAGAAGAAACGGGGTTTCACCATGTTGACCAGGATGGTCTCAATCTCTTGACCTCGTGATCCACCTGCCTCAGCCTCCCAAAGTGCTGGGATTACAGGCTTGAGCCACCGTGCCTGGCCATAATTTTTAAATGATTATATCCCTCGACCTAGTAATTCCATTCCATGAAGTATATCCTTCAGGTATGTTCCAAAAAGTAAACGTTTTGGCAAGTTACAGTGGCTCATGCCTATAATGCCAGCACTCTGGGAGGCTGAGGCAGGAGAATCACTTGAGCCCAGGAGACCAGCATTATGTTCAGGCTGTTAATATAGTGAGAGCCCATCTCTACAAATCATAATACATTTAAATTTCAAAAGAAAAAAGAAGGTTGGACACATGGCTCATGCCTGTAATCCCAGCACTTTGGGAGGCTGAGGCGGGTGGATCACCTGAAGTCAGGAGTTTTAGACCAGCCTGGCCAACATGGTGAAACTCCGCCTCTACTAAAAATACAAAAATTATCTTTCTGTGTCAGGACGCTGCTGCGAGAGGAGCCGGCGTCATGTCTGCAAATCTGCAATGGATAGTCGTGCCGAACTGCTCCAGTTTCCTCATCAAGAGGGACAAGCAGACCTACAGCACCGAGCCCAATAACTTGAAGGCCCGCAACTCTTTCCGCTACAAGGGGCTGATTCACCGCAAGACTGTGCGCGTGGAGATGGCAACTGACTGCAAAGGTGTCGTGGTGGTTACGAAGCGGAGATCCAGCCAGCAGAAGCCTGCCGCCTCCAACGTGCAGACCACCAACAATAAGAATGCTTGCGCCACGCTCAGCAGCATCAGACACATGATCTGCAAGAACAAGTACTGCCCCGACTTGTGCATGGCAGCGGTCCACAGGGTCAGCGCCATCTTGCGCAGCCAGAAGCCTGTGATGGTGAAGACGAAGCGGACCCGCCCCACCAAGAGCTCCTGAGTCCCCTGATCCCCAAGCAATGAAGAGTCAGTTGGCTTTCTCACCCAGAAATAAATAAATTAATTTAAATAAAATAAAATAAATTAGCTAGACATGGCGGCGGGCGCCTGTAATCCCAGAAAAATCACTTGAACCCGGGAGGCAGAGGCGGCAGTGAGCTGAGACTGCACCACTGCACTCCAGTCTGGGATACTGAGACTCCATCTCAAAAAAAAAAAAAAAAAAAGCTGAGTGCAGTAGCTCACGCCTGTACTCCCAACACTTTGGGAGGCTTGAGACCATCCTGGCCAACATGGTGAAACATGGTCTCTACTAAAAATACAAAAATTAGCTGGGCGTGGTGGCACACAGGTAGTAGTCCCAGCTACTCGGGAGGCTGAGTCAAGAGAATCCTTTGAACCTGGGAGGCGGCGGTTGCAGTGAGCCAGGATGGCGCGGTTGCAGTGAGCCAGGATGGCGCCGTTGCACTCCAGCCTAGCAACAGAGTGACACTCCCCGTCTCAAAAAAAAAAAGCAATAGATCTGTTTGTATTGAAGGGGGAAAATATCCAGAATACATTGTTCATTTTTTTTTTAAAGCAAGATAAGCATAAAATACATACAGAAATATATATATATATATATATATATATATATATATATATATATATAATTCAAACTCGGAAATGGGAGAATCACTTGAGCCCAGGTATTCAAACTCACCGTGGACAACATAGTGAGACCTCATCTCTAAAATACAAAAACAAGGCTAAGCACGGCAGCTGACGACTGTAATCCCAGCACTTTGGGAGGCCAAGGAGGGCAGATTGCCTGAGGTCAAGAGTTCGAGACAGCCTGGCCAACATAGTGAAACTTTATCTCTACTAAAAATATACAATTAGCTGGGTGTGGTAGCATGTGCCTGTAGTTCCAGTTACTCGAGAGGCTGAGGCAGGAGAATTGCTTGAACCTGGGAGGCGGAGGTTGCAGTGAGCCAAGATCACATCACTGCAGTTCAGCCTGGGCAACACAGTGAGACTCCATCTCAATAATAATAATAATAATAATAATAATAATAATAAAAATAAGAGGGGGCCCAAAGTGGCTCCGGCCGGATGTCGTGGCGCTTGCGAAGGCGAGGCCAAGAGTTCAAGGCCAACCAACCTCAGCAACCTTACAAGCTCTCATTGATTGGCAAAAAAAAAAAAAAAAAAAAGTAAGAAACTATTTTTTGTTTGTTTTTTGAAACAGAGTCTCCCTGTGTCACCAAGGCTGGAATACAGCTCCATGGCTCACTGCAATCATGGCTCACTGCCAACCTCTGTCTCATGGATTCAAGTGATTCTCATGCCTCCAAGTGATTCTCATGCCTCAGCCTCCTGAGTAGCTGGGATTACAAGCATGTACTACCATGCCTGGCTAATTTTTGTATTTTTAGTGGAGACAGGGTTTCACCATGTTGGCCAGGCTGGTCTTAAGACTCCTGGCTTCACCAGGTGCAGTGGCTCACGCCTATAATCCCAGTACTTTCGGAGGCTGAGGCGGGTGGATCATGAGGTCAAGAGATTGAGACCATCCTGGTCAACAAGGTGAAACCCTGTCTCTACTAAAAATACAAAAATTAGCTGGGCATGGTGGTGCGCGCCTGTAGTCCCAGCTACTTGGGAGGCTGAGGCAGGAGAATTGCTTGAACCCAGAAGGCAGAGGTTGCGGTGAGCCGAGATTGTGCCATTGCACTCCAGCCTGGGTAACAACAGCAAAACTCCATCTCAAAAAAAAAAGACTCCTAGCTTCAAGTGATCCACCTGCCTCAGCTTCCAAAAAGTAAATGTTTTGGCAAGTCACAGTGGCTCATGCCTGTTGGATTACAGGTGTGAGCCACCAAGCTCACTGTAAAAAACTATTAAAATGATTTCAAGAGATAAGAAAAATAAACACTTTATTTACAAGAGACGGGGTCTCACTCTTTGACTCAGGCTGGAGTACAGTGAGGTGATCAACATAGCTCACTGCATCTTCCAACTCCTGGGTTTGTGCCTCAGCCTCCTGGGTTGCTCTGGAATTAGACATGCTGCACCATACCCAACTTATTTCACTTCAATATTTTTGTATGCTATTTGAATTTCCTGTCTGTTACTTTCATTTCCAGCTAGGTGAGAGGACTGTGGATTACTTGCTTGTCTTCTCCTTTATACTTTTCTGAGTTTACTCTAATTCTATAATATTCACTTCAAATCCTGCCTATTCTCAGACTTCACATTACTTAGGACTGGCCATGGGCATCAGAGGGCACATCTATGTGCAATTTGGTGCTGTCTGCTTCTTCATTTTATGACCTGCTGTAGAAGATCACAACTTCCCCAGGACAAAAGGCCATGACCATCAAATCTTCCTAAGCCCCACCAGGTTTAGTGGCTACTTGGTTTATGGTAGGCATTCAGGTAGATACCCATTGAATGAGCAACAAATGGTAATGCCAACATTCACACAATGATTCATTTATTCCTTGAGGCCTACACTTCAGACTTCAAAATAAATTTAGCTAATCGAGTGGGTACTTGGAGAAATCTGGTTATCCAACATAAGACAGGGAAATGGCCCAAATGACGCAGGTAAGTTGCTTATCAGGAGAAAGGTTTCTGTATTAACAATAAAGGTAATGGTTTAGAATATGTTCCAAGGTTAGAAAATGAGTCAATTCTGGGGCCCATTGCTCATACCTATAATCCCAGCAGTTTGGGAAGCCATGGTGGGTGGATCACTTGAGGCTGTAAGTTCTAGACCAGCCTGAGCAACATGGCAAAACCCTATCTCTTCAAAAAATACAAAAATTAGCCAGAGGCGGGTGCCATGGTTCATGCCTATAATCCTAACACTTTGGGAGGCCGAGGCTGATGGATCACCTAAGGTCAGGAGTTCAAGATCAGCCTAACCAATATGGTGAAACCCCGTCTCTACTAAAAATACAAAAAAATTAGCCGGGCCTGGGGGTGGCACCTGTAATCCCAGCTACTCAAGAGGCTGAGACAGGAGAATCACTTGAACCTGGGAGGCGGAGGCTGCAGTGAGCCGAGATGATGCCATTGCACTTGGGCCTGGGCAACACAGCAAGACTGTCTCAAAAAAAAAGAAAAAAAAATCAGCTAGGCATAGCAGCACATGCCTATAGTCCCAGCTACTAAAAAGGCTGAGGTAGGAGAATCAGTTGAGCCTGGGAGTCGACCTCCAGCCTGGGTGACAAAGCAAGACCCTGTCTCAAATTTAAAAAAAAAAAAAGAAATAAGGCCGGGTGCGGTGGCTCACGCCTATAATCCCAGCACTCTAGGAGGCTGAGGCAGGTGGATCACAAGGTCAAGAGATCGAGACCATCCTGGTCAACAAGGTGAAACCCCGTCTCTACTAAAAATACAAAACTTAGCTGGGCATGGTGGCGCGCACCTATAGTCCCAGCTACTCGGAGGCTGAGGCAGGAGAATTGCTTGAACCCAGGAGGCGGAGGTTGCGGTGAGCCGAGATCGTGCTATCGCACTCCAGCCTGGGTAACAAGAGCGAAACTCCGTCTCAAAAAAAAAAGAAATAAAAGAAGTGAATTCTGGGTGCAATGGCTCACACTTGTAATCCCAGCACTTTGGGAGGCTGAGGTAGAGGGATCTCTTGAGGCCAAGAGCACCAGACCAACCTAGGCAACATACAGAGACACCCGTTACCATAAAAAATTTTTTAAAATAGGCCAGGCTGGGTAGATCACACCTACAATCCCAGCACTTTGGGAGGCCAAGGTGGGTGGATCACTTGAGGTGAGGAGTTCAAGACCATCCTGGCCAACATGGTGAAACCCTGTCTTTAAAATTAATTAATTAATTAATTAAAAATAAAATATTAACCTGGTGTGGTGCATGTGTCTGTGGTTCTAGCTACTCAAAAGGCTGAGGCAGGAGAACTGCTTGAGCCCTGGAGTTCAAGACTGCAGAGCCATTATTGTGCCACTGCTCTCCAGCCTTGGTGACAGAGTGAGATCTTGTCTCATAAAAAAAAAAAAAGAAAGAAAGAAAAGAAAATGAGTCAAGTGCTGATCTCAAAGGAAGTGGTTTGTATTTTCTACGAATACCAAGCTGTAGGCAATTTTACAGATCATAAAAAACAAACAAACAAAAAAACCAACTTTGTTAGTAGCAGAATCTGTTTTTATTCCCCAAATGTGTATCTTCCAGAGAACACTGATACACAGTGTTCCACAGGCTTTGAAGCCAAATACTCCATCCTAAATTCCTGGCTCTTCCATTTCCTGGCTGCCTGACCTTATTTATTTATTTTATTGAGACAGGGTCTCATTTTCTCACCCAGGCTAGAGTGCAATGCCATGGTCATAGCTCACTGCAGCCTCAAACTTCTAGGCTTAAGGGATTTTCCTGCCTCAGCCACTCTCTAAGCAGCTAGAACTAGAGGCACACACCACCACGCTCAGCTAATTTTTTTTTTTTTTCTTTTGAGACGGAGTCTCGCTCTGTCACCAGGCTAAAGTGCAGTGGCAAAATCTCGGCTCACTGCAACCTCTGCCTCCTTGGTTCAGGCAATTCTCCTGCCTCAGCCTCCCAAGTAGCTGAGATTACAGGTAACTAATTTTTGTATTTTTAGTAGAGACAGGTTTTCACCATCTTGGCCAGGCTGGTCTTAAACTCCTGAACTCATGATCCACCCGCCTCGGCCTCCCAAAGCAGTAGGATTACAGGCGTTTGCCACCGTGCCCGGCCTCAGCTTGTTTTTTTAAATGTTTTTTTAGGGCCAGGTGCGGTGGCTCACGCCTGTAATCCCAGCACTTTGGGAGGCCGAGGCGGGTGGATCATGAGGTCAAGAGATCGAGACCATCCTGGTCAACATGGTGAAAGGCCAAGAGATCGAGACCATCCTGGTCAATATGGTGAAACCCCGTCTCTACTAAAAATACAAAAAATTAGCTGGACATGGTGGCGCGTGTCTGTAGTCCCAGCTACTCGGGAGGCTGAGGCAGGAGAATTGCTTGAACCCAGGAGGCGGAGGTTGCGGTGAGCCGAGATCGTGCCATTGCACTCCAGTCTGGGTAACAACAGCAAAACTCTGTCTCAAAAAAAAAAAAGTTTTAAAAGTTTAAAACATTAAAAAAATTTTAAACAGAAAAAAGATAGCATTTTTGTACAGCTGTGCAATATGTTTGCATTTTAAGCTATGTGTTACTACAAAAGTGCCAAAAAGTTTAACAAAATCAGCCTGGGCAACATGACGAAATTCTGTCTCTACAAAAAAACACAAAAATTAGCCAGGTGTGGTGGCACATGCCTATGGTCCCAGCTATTTGCGAGGCTGAGGTAGGAGGATTGCTTGAGCCCAGGAGGTCGGGGCTGCAGTGAGCATGGGTGATAGAGCGAGACCCTGCCTCAAAAAAAAAAAAAAAAAGTAGTAAGAATTCATGAAGTAAAAAAGTTACAGTTGGCCAGTGCAGTGGGTCACAGCTGTAATCCCAGCACTTTGGGAGGTCTAGGCAGGCAGATCACTTGAGGTCAGGAGTTCATGACCAGCCTGGCCAACATGGTAAAACCCTGTCTCTACTAAAAATATAAAAAAGTCAGCTGGGCGCGGTGGCTCAAGCCTGTAATCCCAGCACTTTGGGAGGCCGAGGCGGGTGGATCACAAGGTCAAGAGATCAAGACCATCCTGGTCAAAATGGTGAAACCCCATCTCTACTAAAGATACAAAAATTAGGCCGGGCGCGGTGGCTCAAGCCTGTAATCCCAGCACTTTGGGAGGCCGAGGTGGGTGGATCATGAGGTCAAGAGATCGAGACCATCCTGGTCAAAATGGTGAAACCCCGCCTCTACTAAAGATACAAAAAATTAGCTGGGCATGGTGGCGCGTGCCTGTAATCCCAGCTACTCAGGAGGCTGAGGCAGGAGAATTGCCTGAACCCAGGAGGGGAGGATGCGGTGAGCCGAGAATGCGCCATTGCACTCCAGCCTGGGTAACAAGAGCGAAACTCCGTCTCAAAAAAAAAAAAAAAAAAAAAAAAAAAGATACAAAAATTAGCTGGGCATGGTGGCATGTGCCTGTAATCCCAGCTCCTCAGGAGGCTGAGGCAGGAAAATTGCCTGAACCCAGGAGGCAGAGGTTGCGGTGAGCGGAGATCGTGCCACTGCACTCCAGCCTGGGTAACAAGAGCGAAACTATATATATAGAAAGAGTACAAAAAATGTATATATTTTATATATATATATGAAAGTATATATATAAAATATATTATATATAACTATATATACATATATAATACATATATTAATATATTAAATATTAATATATATTAACATATATTAACTAATTATATAATATATTAATATAATATAAATCAATATATCAATGTATGTATTATTATATTAATATATACATATATTAATATAATAAATATATTTTATATACATATATGTATATAAAACCTATATATATATATATATATATATATACATATAGTACAAAAAACATATGTATTTTATATATATATATATATAAAATTAGGCCTGGCATGATGGCTCACGCATGTAATCCCAGCACTTTGGGAAGCTGAGGCGGGCACATCACTGGAGGTCAGGAGTTTGACACAGGCCTGACCAACATAGTGAAACCCCATCTCTACTAAAATTACAAAAATTAGCCAGGTGTGGTGGTGGGCACCTGTAATTCTAGCTACTTGGGAGGCTGAGGCAGAAGAATTGCTTGAACCTGGGAGACAGAGATTGCAGTGAGCCAAGACTGCACCACTGCAATCCAGCCTGGGCGACAGAGTGAGACTCTGTTTCAAAAAAAAAAAAGTAGTCAGGCATGGTGGTGCACACCTATTGTCCCAGCTACTTGGGAGGCTAAGGCAGGAGAATTGCTTGAGCCTGGGAGGTGAAGGTTGCAGTAAGCCTTCCAGCCTGGGCAACAGGGGGAGACTCTGTCTCAAACAAACAAATGAAGTTACATTAGGCTAAAGTCAGCTTACCAGAAAAAGAAAAAAAATTATTTTTTTTTAATGAATGAGAGGTTCTTATGTTGCCCAGGTTGGCCTTGAACTCATAGCCTCGCCTCCTCAAGTGCCAGGACAACTGGCCCGAGCCACCGCAGCTCCCCAAATTTTTGTTTAGAGATGTGATCTCACCATACTGCCCAGGCTGGCGTGCTATGGCTATTTCACAGGTAGAATCATCGTGCACTATACCCTTGAAATCCTGGGCTCAAGTGATCCTTCTGCCTCAGCCTCCCAAGAAGCTGGGACTACAGTGGTAGCTGTGCCATCACACCCAACCAGAAAGTACTTTTTATTTTTTTTACTTTATTTTATTTTATTTTTTGAGATGGAGTTTCGCTTTTGTTACCCAGGCTGGAGTGCAATGGCGCGATCTCAGCTCACGGCAACCTCCGCCTCCTGAGTTTAGGCAATTCTCCTGCCTCAGCCTCCTGAGTAGCTGGGATTACAGGCACGTGCCACCGTGCCCAGCTAATTTTTTGTATCTTTAGTGGAGACGAGGTTTCACCATGTTGACCAGGATGGACTCGATCTCTTGACCTCGTGATCCACCCGCCTCCGCCTCCCAAAGTGCTGGGATTAAAGGCTTGAGCCACCGCGCCCGGCGCCTAGAAAGTATTTTTTATAAATTTAGTGTAGCCTAAGGATACAGAGTTTATAGTCTACAATACTGTACCATAATGTCCTAGGCCTTCACACTCACTCACTCGCCCAGAGCAACTGCCCATCCTACAAGCATCATTCACAGTAAGTACCCTAGGTGTATTATTTTTCATCTTTTATACTGTATTTGTACTGTACCTTTTCTGTTTAGATTTGTCTAAACACACAAAAATATTAGGCCGGGCGCGGTGGCTCACGCCTGTAATCCCAGCACTTTGGGAGGCCAAGGCAGGTGGATCACAAGGTCAAGAGATCGAGACCATCCTGGTCAACATGGTGAAACCCCGTCTCTACTAAAGATACAAAAAATTAGCTGGGCACAGTGGCACGTGCCTGTAATCCCAGCTACTCAGGAGGCTGAGGCAGGAGAATTGCCTGAACCCAGGAGGCGGAGGTTGTGGTGAGCCGAGATCGGGCCATTGCACTCCAATCTGGGTAACAAAAGCGAAACTCCGCCTCAAAAAAATAAATAAATAAAAATAAAATAAAATAAACACACAAATATTGGCCAGGCATAGTGGCTTATGCCTATAATCCCTGTACTTTGGGAGGCTGAGGTGGGTGGATAACCTGAGATCAGGAGTTTGAGACCAGCCTGACCAATATGATGAAACCCCATCTCTAATAAAAATATAAAAATTAGCTGGGTGTGGTGGCATGTGCCTGTAATCCCAGTTACTAGGGAGGGTGAGACAGAGAATTGCTTGAACCCGGGAGGTGGTGGTTACAGTGAGCTGAGATTGAGCCACTACACTCCAGCCTGGGTGACAGAAAGAGACCCCGTCTCAAAAAAAAAATTAATTTCCATTTCTATTTAATTTTTAAATGTGGCTACTACAAAATGGAAAGTTAGAAATGTGGCTTGCAATTTTTTTCTATTGCATAGCTCAAGCTTAGAGCCTTTCTGTCATTATAAGTGGTAAGTTTGGTTTTCATCCCGAAAACAGCACTACTGTGTGGGAAGTTGTGGGGGGTACGGAGATGAAAGAGAGGGCCCCTACCTCCTGAGAAGTGACAACCTATTGGGGGAAATAGACCTATCTTCCCAGTAGGGGTGAGAAATGTCATTTTCACCTTTTTTTTTTTTTTTTTGAGACGGAGTTTCGCTGTTGTTACCCAGGCTGGAGTGCAATGGCGCGATCTCGGCTCACCGCAACCTCCGCCTTCTGGGTTCAGGCAATTCTCCTGCCTCAGTCTCCCGAGTAGCTGGGATTACAGGCACATGCCACCATGCCCAGCTAATTTTTTATATTTTTGGTAGAGACGTGGTTTCACCGTGTTGACCAGGATGGTCTCGATCTCTTGACCTTGTGATCCACCTGCCTCGGCCTCCCAAAGTGCTGGGATTACAGGCTTGAGCCACCGCGCCCCGCCCCATTTTCACCTATTTATTTCAGTTGCTTTGGTGGTATGAAAGGGGCATCCCAACCAGCACAGAAGCAGGACGCCTCCAAGGCTACCTTGGCTGGCACCTTCAGCCTGAATCGGGAGAAAAGGGTTTTGCCAGCTCCCCCACCATCAAGGATGGGGACCCCCACTGTGCATAGTGTATTGGGTTTCTTTCCATGTGAATCCCAGGGACTCCCCTTAACTGAGTGGGGGTGGAGGGTGTCATCAGCCTTGCCCCAGACCCAGCCCCTCAGGCCCACAGGGCCCCATCGGGACCTATTACTGACACTCACGTCACACTGAGATGTAAGACAGCAGCCCAGGCCGGTCTTCCCTGGGCCCCCTCGAATTCTCGAGCCTTCCCGGTACTCTCAGGCTTCCTTCGCTTCCCTGCCAAACATGCATCTCCCTTTGGACCCCACCGCACCCCCAAACTCCCTGCGTCCTTAGTATGTTCCTTCAGTTCCCCAAACTCCTTCAACCTCATCTCGACTCTCCTCCGTCCCTCTTCTAGGACCCCAAAAGCTCTCCTCGGCCCCAGAACCCCTCAGAGGTCCTGTAGTCCCATCTGTGGGACCCCACAAACCCCTTCGGACACCTCAGCTGACACTTAGGCCTCCGGAGATCCCTTGGCTCTCGAGTTATCACCATCACTCACCTCAGACCCCAGCTCCCCTTAGCCTCGCCCCGAACCCACCTCACACATCCAGAACGACTAGACGCCGCTTTGTCTAGTCTCCCCCAACTCCCACCACCCCAAGACGCCCTGGGCCCCTAGGCCCCGCTCCCGGAATCACCTGGGCCCCGCGCCCCACGCCCGGCCGCCGGGCCCACCTGCACGTCCAGCTGGTTCAGCTGCTGCATGTCGCCGCCCACAGCCTCGGGCACTGGGTCCTGCGTGCAGTGCAGGCGACCCATGGCGCGCTCCCCGACCCCGCAAGCCCCTCCGCTGCCGCCCTGCTCAGCTTCCTCCGCCGCCGCCGCCGCCGGCCTCACTGCGCATCCGCAACCGCACTTTCGCCACGGCCGCCGCCGCTGCCGCGCTCCTCCCCCGGCCGCCCTGGGCTGTGCGGGGCCGGGGCACACTCGCGGCAGCGGACACGCGCGACCACTGGGCTCCGAGGAGAACCGAGGGGTTTCCTGCCAGTTCTCCCGCTGACGATCCCCTGGGCACCGCGCTTGGCCTCTCTGAACCTCAGTTTCGCCATCCGTGAAAATGATGGCTGGGGTGGCTCCTTAAATGAGTTAAGCCTCCAGGAAAGTTTAACGCTGAGCCTGGCACACAGGAGGTCCTCAATAAATGGCTAGCTGCTATGATCATCATCACCGTTATTATGCACTCGGCAGATATTTATGGCACGCCTACTCGATGCCAGGCATTGGGGACAGGGATGGGAACCAAGCAGGCCAGAGTGTCCCTTGGAGAGCTGTCATCTGAGCAGAGCAGTAGTTCTCAACCTCGGATGGGCATCAGTAGCACCTGGTGTTGCCGGGCCCCGCCCTCGGAGGATCTGACTCCAACGGGCAGGGTGGAGCCTGAGAATTTGCATTTCGAAAATGCACCCAGGGACCACACTTTGAGACCCTCTGCAGTGGAAGAAACTGACTCACGAAAGATTACTCAAAATAGTGCGAGGGCTTTGACTGTGCAGGGCAGGGAAGGTGGTGGTCAGGTGGGTGAGGGGAGGTTATTGGGACCGTGATGTCACTGCAGCCCTTCAAACACTTTAATCCCCCATGCCCTCTCTTCCCAGGGACTCCTCACAGTTCTCAGGTGAGTATTACCCTGATCCCATTGGAAACATGAGAAAATAGAGACATGCTATCCAGAATTTAGGAACTGGACGCCAAGCCTAAGGGCTTCACCTAGCCCCTAAGTCCAGCCTTGAAGTTAAGTGGAGAATGCTGAGAAACCTGGGGCAGGGAAATATGGGAGGTTTGGAGCACCTTCCTCACCAGCCCTCCTCCTCTCCCTTACCCTTTCCTGAAAAATCCCTTCTGGAAAGGTATCAGCAAAATGTCTTCTACCCTAAGGCCAATCCCATCCCCTTCAGTCATTATTTCATTCATACATTCATTCGACAAATATTAGGCTGGGCGAGGTGGCTCACGCCTATAATCCCAGCACTTTGGGAGGCCGAGGCAGGTGGATCACGAGGTCAAGAGATCAAGACCATCCTGGTCAATATGGTGAAACCCTGTCTCTACTAAAAATACAAAAATTAGCTGGGCATGGTGGTGCGCGCCTGTAGTCCCAGCTACTCGGGAGGCTGAGGCAGGAGAATTGCCTGAACCCAGGAGGCGGAGGTTGCAGTGAGCCGAGATTGTGCCATTGAACTCCAGTCTGGGTAACAACAGTGAAACTCCGTCTCAAAAAACAAAACCAAAAACAAATATTGAGTGGCACACGCCTGTGATCCCAGCTACTCAGAGGCGAGGCTGAGGCAAGCAGGTTGCTTGAGAGATCAGGCGGTCGAGGCTGCAGTGAGCCCAGATGGTGCCACTGCACTCCAGCCTGGACGAGAGAGCAAGACCACGTCTCCAAAAAAAAGGAGGTCAGTTGTGAGGCAGATATGATAGGCGGTGAGGATCCCACAGTGACACAACCAGATGAACCAGATGCAGTGCCTGGCCTCTGAGAAGTCGGAATTTACCCAGGAAAGCAGATGCATGTGTGTGTAAAAGTATTAAGGAATTAGAAAAAGTAGGAGGTGCCTTGAGAATGTGTACCGGACACAGTCCAAGTTTGGAGTACCTGGAAGAGAATAAACCTTGGGTTACAAACAGACAGGGACTGAACCCAGAGGCTCTACTCATTGTGCAAGAATTTTTTTGTTGTTGTTGTTTTGTGACAGATTCTGGCTCTGTCACCCAGGCTAGAGTGCAGTGTCACAATCTCTGCTCACTGTAACCTCTGCTTCCTGGGTTCTAGTGATTCTCCTGCCTCAGCCCACCGAATAGCTGGGAATACAGGTGGCCACCACCATGCCCAGCTAATTTTGGTATTTTTACTAGAGATGGGTGTTCACCACGCTGGCCAGGCTGGTCTCAAACTCCTGACCTCAAATGATCCACTTGCCTCAGCCTCTCAAAGTGCTAAATTTACAGATATGAGCCACAGTGCCTGGCCCGGAATACTTTTTATTTTTATTTATATATTTATTTATTTATTTATTTATTTTATTTTTTTTTTATGTATTGATTTTGAGATGAAGTCTTGCTCTGTCACCCAGGCTGGAGTGCAACGGTGCGATCTCAGCTTACTGCAATCACCAGCCTTTGCTATTTTTAAATATGTTTAACTCTGTTAAAAAAGAAGATCCAGGCTGGGTGCTGTGGCTCACACCTGTAATCCTAGCACTTTGGGAGGCAAAGTCAGGTAGATCACCTGAGGTCAAGAATTCAAGACCAGCCTGGCCGACATGGTGAAACCCTGTCTCTACTACCAATACAAAAATTAGCAGGGCATGGTGGTGCATGCCTGTAATCCCAGCTACTTGGGAGGCTGAGGCAGGAAAATCACTTGAACCCAGTAAGCAAAGGTTGCAGTGAGCCAAAACCGAGCCACTGCTCTCCAGCCTGAGTGATAGAGCAAGACTTGGTCTCAGAAGTAAATAAATAAATAAATAAATAAATAAGTAGTTTGAGGAAAAAAAAAAGATCCCTGTCAGAGCATTACATTTCTTCCTAAGTGTTAACTCTGATTAGGTATAACTTATGTACAATAAAATAAAATGAACCCGTTTTAAGTTTTGTTTTGTTTTTAACATCCTGGAGAAAACCACTGGATTTCTTTCACTTCTGCTCCCACGGCGACTGATGTTGAGTCACTCCATAAATATTGTATTTGTGAAATGGAATTAGCCCATGTGACAGAAAATACAGAAAAGGGAAAAAATTAACTTGAAACTGCCAGCCAGGCCGGGCGCGGTGGCTCACCCCTGTAATCCAAGCAATTTGGAGGCCAAGGCGGGCGGATCACCTGAGGTCAGGAGTTCAAGACCAGCCTGACCAACATGGTGAAACCCTGTCTTTAAAAAAAAAAAAAAAGCCGGGCGCGGTGGTGCAAGCCTGTAATCCCAGCACTTTGGGAGGCCGAGGCGGGTGGATCACAAGGTCAAGAGATCGAGACCATCCTGGTCAACATGGTGAAACCCTGTCTCTACTAAAAATACAAAAAATTAGCTGGGCATGGTGGCGCACACCTGTAATCCCAGCTACTCAGGAGGCTGAGGCAGGAGAATTGCCTGAACCCAGGAGGTGGAGGTTGCAGTGAGCCGAGATCGTGCCATTGAACTCCAACCTGGGTAACAAGAGCGAAACTCCGTCTCAAAAAAAAAAAAAAAGGCCAGGCGCAGTGGCTCATGCCTGTAATCCCAGCACTTTGGGAGGCCGAGGAGGGTGGATCACAAGGTCAAGAGATTGAGACCATTGTGGTCAACATGGTGAAACCCTGTCTCTACTAAAAATACAAAAAAAATTAGCTGGGCATGGTGGTGTGTGCCTGTAATCCCAGCTACTCAGGAGGCTGAGGCAGGGCAATTGCCTGAACCCAGGAGGCAGAGGTTGTGGTGAGCTGAGATCGCGCCATTGCACTTCAGCCCAGGTAACAAGAGCGAAACTCCGTCTCAAAACAAAACAAAAAAAAAAACGAAAGAAAGAAAAAGAAACTGCCAGTCTTTTTCCACATCCACAGGTCGCTGGGATTCCGTGATTTGTTTTCCATTTCATGTACACAGAACTCTCGCATTTCACCAAGTTATTTAATAATCCCTTATACTCCAAGTGTGGTCCTTGGATCAGCTGTGCTAGCCTCACTTGGAATCTTGTTAGAAATGCCAGTCTTGGCCGGGCGCAGTGGCTCACGCCTATAATCCCAGCACTTTGGGATGCCGAGGCGGGTGGATCACGAGATCAAGAGATCGAGACCATCCTGGTCAACAAGGTGAAACCCCGTCTCCACTAAAAATACAAAAATTAGCTGGGCATGGTGGTGCGCGCCTGTAGTCCCAGCTACTCGGGAGGCTGAGGCAGGAGAATTGCTTGAACCCAGGAGGCAGAGGTTGCGATGAGCCGAGATCATGCCATGCACTCAAGTCTGGGTAACAACAGCGAAACTCTGTCTCAAAAAAAGAAAAGAAAAAGAAATGCCAGTCTCATTCCAGCACTTTGGGAGGCTGAGGCAGGCAGATGACCTGAGGTAGGGAGATCAAGACCAGCCTGGCTAATGTGGAGAAATCCCGTCTCTATTAAAAATATTAAAATTAGGGGCCCAAAGTGGCTCCAGCCGGATGTCGTGGCGCTTGTGAAGGCGAGGCCAAGAGTTCAAGGCCAACCAATCTCAGCAACCTTACAAGCTCTCATTGATTGGCCAAAAAAAAAAAAAAAAAAATATATATATATATATATATATATATATATACATATATATATATATATACACACACATATATATATATATATATATATATATATATATATATATATATATACGTATATATATATAAAATTATGGCCGGGCGCAGTGGCTCAAGCCTGTAATCCCAGCACTTTGGGAGGCCAAGGCGGGTGGATCACAAGGTCAAGAGATCGAGACCATCTTGGTTAACATGGTGAAACCCCGTCTCTACTAAAGACACAAAAAATTAGCTGGGCATGGTGGCGCGTGCCTGTAATCCCAGCTACTCAGGAGGCTGAGGCAGGAGAATTGCCTGAACCCAGGAGGCGGAGGTTGCGGTGAGCCGAGGTTGCGCCATTGCACTCCAGCCTGGGTAACAAGAGTGAAACTACGTCTCAAAAAAATAAAATAAAATAAAATAAAAATTAGCACGGTGGCTCGCGCCTATAATCCCACCACTTTGGGAGGCCGAAGTGGGTGGATCACGAGGTCAAGAGATCAAGACCATCCTGGTCAACAAGGGGAAACCCCGTCTCTACTAAAAATACAAAAATTAGCTGGGCATGGTGGTGCGCGCCTGTAGTCCCAGCTACTCGGGAGGCTGAGGCAGGAGAATTGCTTGAACCCAGAAGGCGGAGGTTGCGGTGAGCCGAGATCGTGCCATTGCACTCTAGTCTGGGTAACAACAGCAAAACTCCGTCTCCAAATATATATATATATATATATATATATATATATATAAATTAGCTGGGCATAATGGCACATTCCTGTAATCCCAGCTACTTGGGACGGTGAGGCAGGAGAATCACTTTAGGTGGCAGTCAGCTGACATTGCTCCACTGCCCTTAATGCTGTGTGACAGAGTGAGACTCTATCTCAAAAAAAAAGAAAAGAAAAGAAATGCTGAATCTCAGGTCTGCTCGACCTGCTGATTCAGGATCAGAATTTTAACAAGATCCCCAGGTGATTTGTGGGCACATTAAAGTTTGAGGTGCAAATAATAACAACCATTTTAAGTGCTCACTTTGTGCAGTGCTTTAAGTGCCTGAATACACACCGTGTATAATGATAATAATACTTTGCAGCCTACTGATTGTTGCTCATATTTTTTCTTTTTTGTGTGTGCTGAAACCCAGGAACGAACCATTATTTCTATTTTAATGTTTACCACAATGTGTTATTGCTGTCGTTTACACATCTGTCTCCCCCACTTACTAATTTTTTTGTCTCAGGCAAATTGCTAACTTCTCAGTGCCTCTATTTCTTTTTTTATTTATAAAATGGAGATGATAATATAACCTTCTTGAAAAGATAAAAGAAGACAATGCTTATAAAGCATTTAGCACAGCAACTGGTCCATGGTAAGTAAGAGCTCAATAACTAGTTGGTATTATTATTATTTCAGTTTTTCAATCTTATAAAAAGAACATGGAAGGCCGGGCACGGTGGCTCAAGCCTGTAATCCCAGCACTTTGGGAGGCCAAGGCGGGTGGATCACAAGGTAAAGAGATCGAGACCATCCTGGTCAACATGGTGAAACCCCATCTCTACTAAAAATACAAAAAATTAGCTGGACATGGTGGCCCGTGCCTGTAATCCCAGCTACTCAGGAGGCTGAGGCAGGAGAATTGCCTGAACCCAGGAGGCGAAGGTTTCGGTCAGCCGAGATCGCGCCATTGCACTCCAGTCTGGGTAACAAGAGAGAAACTCCGTCTCAAAAAACAAACAAACAAAAAGAACATGGAAATAAACATTCCTGTACACCATTCTTTTCCGCATCTGATTATTTCTTTAGGAAAAATTTCTTTTCTTTTCTTTTCTTTTTTTGAGATGGAGTGTCGCTCTTGTTACCCAGACTGGAGTGCAATGGCTCGATCTCGGCTCACCTCAACCTCTGCCTCCTGGGTTCAGGCAATTCTCCTGCCTCAGCCTCCTGAGTAGCTGGGATTACAGGCATGCACCACCATGCCCAGCTAATTTTTTGTATTTTTAGTAGAGACGGGGTTTCACCATGTTGACCAGGATGGTCTCGATCTCTTGACCTCATGATCCACCCGACTCGACATCCCAAAGTGCTGGGATTACAAGCATGAGCCACCGTGCCCGGCCTGGCAAGTGATATTATGTTCAGCATTTCTGGATTCTAAATATCATGGGGGTAGGGCGGAGGTAGGGAGGTCTAACAGGTACCACAAAAAATAGTTATGAATAAGGCTGGGTATGGTGGCTCGTGCCTGTAATCCCAGCACTTTGGGAAGCCAAGGAAGGCAGATTACCTGAGGTCGAGAGTTTGAGACCAGCCTGACCAACATGGAGAAACCCTGTCTCTACTAAAAATAAAAAAAAAATTAGCCAGGCATGGTGATGCATGCCTATAATCCCAGATACTCAGGAAGCTGAAATAGGAGAATCACTTGAATTCAGGAGGTGAAGGCGGAGGTTGAGGTGAGCCAAGATCATGCCATTGCAAGTGTAATCCAGCACTTTGGGAGGCTGAGGCAGGAGTATCACCTGAGGTCAGTAATTCAAAAATCAGCCTCACTAACATGGAGAAACCCTGTCTCTACTAAAAATAAAAAAAAAATTAGCCAGGCATGGTGATGCATGCCTATAATCCCAGATACTCAGGAAGCTGAAATAGGAGAATCACTTGAATTCAGGAGGTGAAGGCGGAGGTTGAGGTGAGCCAAGATCATGCCATTGCAAGTGTAATCCAGCACTTTGGGAGGCTGAGGCAGGAGTATCACCTGAGGTCAGTAATTCAAAATCAGCCTCACTAACATGGAGAAACCCCATCTCTAGTATAAAATACAAAATTAGCCGGGAATGGTGGCGCATGCCTGTAAGTCCAGCTACTTGGGAGGCTGAGACAGGAGAATAGCTTGAACCTGGGAGGCAGTGGTTGTGGTAAACCAAGATTCTGCCATTTCGCTCTAGCCTGGGCAACAAGAGCAAATCTCCGTCTCAAAAAAAAAAAAAAAATCGTTGGCCGGGCGCGGTGGCTCAAGCCTGTAATCCCAGCACTTTGGGAGGCCGAGGCGGGTGGATCACGAGGTCAAGATATCGAGACCATCCTGGTCAACACGGTGAAACCCCGTCTCTACTAAAGATACAAAAAAATTAGCTGGACACGGTGGCGCGTGCCTGTAATCCCAGCTGCTCGGGAGGCTGAGGCAGAAGAATTGCCTGAACTCAGGAGGCGGAGGTTGCGGTGAGCCGAGATCGCGCCATTGCACTCCAGCCTGGGTAACAAGATCGAAAACTCCGTCTCAAAAAAAAAAAAAAAAAAAAAAAAAACTCATGTACCCCATAAATATATACACCTACTATGTAGTCACTAAAATTAAAAAAATAAAAAAATATTTTTTGGCCGGGCGCGGTGGCTCAAGTCTGTAATCCCAGAACTTTGGGAGACCGAGGCGGGTGGATCATAAGGTCAAGAGATTGAGACCATCCTGGTCAACATGGTCAAACCCCGTCTCTACTAAAAATACAAAAAATTAGCTGGGCATGGTGGCGCGTGTCTGTAATCCCAGCTACTCAGGAGGCTGAGGCAGGAGAATTACCTGAACCCAGGAGGCGGAGGTTGTGGTGAGCCGAGATTGCGCCATTGCACTCCAGCCTGGGTAACAAGAGCGAAACTCCATCTCAAAAAAAAAAAAAAAAAAAAAAATTTATGATGGAGTCTCACTCGGTTGCCCAGGTTGAAGTGCAGTGGCACAATCTCAGCTCTGCAACCTCCGCTTCCGGGGTTCAAGCAATTCTCCTGCCTCAGCTTTCTGAGTAACTGGGACTACAGGCATGCATAATCATACCTGGTTAATTTTTTGTATTTTTAGTAGAGATGGGTTTTCGCCATGTTGGCCAGGCTGGCCTCAAACTCCTGACCTCAAGTGTTCTGCCTGCCTCAGCCTCTCAAAGTGCTGAGATTACAGGCATGAGCCACCGCATCTGACCACAAAAAAATAAATAATTAATAAATAGAAAAATATAAACATAGGCCGGCACGGTGGCTCCTGCCTATACTCCCAGCACTTTGGGAAGCCGAGGCGGGTGGATCACGAGGTCAAGAGATTGAGACCATCCTGGTCAACGAGATGAAACCCCGTCTCTACTAAAAATATAAAAATTAGCTGGGCACAGTGGTGTGCGCCTGTAGTCCCAGCTACTCGGGAGGCTGAGGCAGGAGAATTGCTTGCACCCGGAAGGCGGAGGTTGCGTTGAGCCGAGATCATGCCATTGCACTCCAGTCTGGGTAACAACAGCAAAACTCCGTCTCAAAAAAAAAAAAAAAAAAAAAAAGAATGATAGCTACTTCAGGTGATGGATACTCTAAATACCCTGACTTGATTATTACACATACTATGAAAGTAACAAAATACCACATGTACCCCATAACTATGTACAAATACTATGAATCATTTTTTTTTAATATCACGAGGACAGATGAATTTTCAATGTGAGCAGAAACTAAACCATTACCTATGAACCATCTCTCTGAAAACACCCAAAAATGACCATTTCAGCCAGAACACTCACTTGGTGCAGTTCTCTGATGAGGCTCCAGGTCTGGGCCCTGCCCACCTTCTAAGCCACCTCCTCTACATCCCAAGTAGGAGACATCCAAGTCCTCTAAAAGCAGCCTCCAAATCTCAAATCTCGTTTTTGGCTTCAATAAAATGCTTCCTAAACACCGTCCTAAAATGCTGCATGACATTCCACGGAGCGGGTCGGGTGCAGTTGCTTGCGCCTGTAATCCCAGCAATTTGAGAGGCCAAGGAGGAGGCGGGTGGATCATGAGATCAGGAGTTCGAGAACAGCCAGACCAACATGGTGAAACCCTGTCTCTACTAAAAATACCCCAAAAAAAGTACCCGCTGTGTTGCCATGCGCCTGTAATCCCAGCTACTCAGGAGGCTGAGGCACGAGAATTGCTTAAACCTGGGAGGCGGAAGTTACAATAAGCCTAGATTGCGCCACTGCACTCCAGCCTGGGTGAAACAGCAAGACTCTGTCTGAAAAAACAACAACAAAAATTCTAAGGAGCTACAATAAAATGTCGCTAACTAACGTTAGATTGCCTATTTAGATCTTTATGACTTTTCTTTCTCATTAATAACTTTGTAACTAAAAAAAAGAAAAAATAGCTTTGTAACTAACAAAGGCAGTCGATTAAAAAAAGTCTTTCCAATATTCTCCTTCACAGTCCACTCTCAGAGGAAGGAAGGAGCGGTGATTACTGTTAATGCGATAACTTTGTAGCAGGAAATGCAGGCCGGAGCCGGGCTTCTCTTCTAGAGAACCTCCCGCCCCCATTTCAGCCTTAATGAGGGACCCTGCTCCCTTCATTCACTTTAAAATGTCCCTGTGGAGGGCAATGAAGTCCTCACTCCCTCACCCCTCCCCCGCCCCTGCAAGTGAAAGGAGTTGATTAAGAAGTAGTTTCCCAGCCAGGGAAGATTCCTGCTGGGAATTTCCCCAGGGAGCCAGGTTTTCCTAGGAGAAAGGTCTGACCCTTCACACTCTGAAATGCCAAAGGGCATTATTTTTTTTTTTTAATTAAACTTTTAATTTTGAGATCATTGTAGATTCACATACAGTTTTAAGAAATAATACAGAGACATTCCTTTTGCCCTTTACCCAGTTTCCCTCGATGCCCAGATCCCACAGTGTCATAACCAAGATACTGACATTGATACAGTCAAGATGCAGAACATTTCCATGGCAGCAAGGATCTCCCATGTTGCCCAAGGGCATTTGACAGAAGGGACAAGCTCCAGATCCTCTTTCTACCAAAACCCAGAAGAAAATGCTAGGAACATTTTCAGGTTAAAAACAAAACAAAACAAAACAAACAAAAAAAACAAAACAGTATCCTTATTAAGATCTTCAGCATTGGTTCCTTTATTATAAAAGCACATAATAAAAATGTGAAAATACAGTTGACCTAGCCTCTTGACATCTATGTCATGAAAGTCACTGACAAAGGAAGGATGGAGAATTGCTCTAGATAGAAAAAAAATTAGCTGGGCATGGTGGTGCACACCTGTAGTCCCAGCTACTTGGGAGGCTGAGGCAGGAGAATCTATTGAACATAGGAGGAGGAGGTTGTGGTGAGCTGAGATCACACCACCGCACTCCAGGCTGGTAACAAAGTGAGACTCCATCTCAAAAAGAAAAAAAAAAAAAAGACAGCAATCCAATGTGTGTTTCTGGATGGAGGTAAACAATTGCTATAAAAGACATCATTGGCACAACATAAATGTACTTAACACTACTGAATGCTGCACTTAGAAATAGCTAAGATGGGCTAGGCATGGTGGCTCACACCTGTAATTCCAGCACTTTGGGAGGCCGAGGAGGGCAAATCACGAGGTCAAGAGATCCAGACCATCCTGGCCAACATGGTGAAACCCCGTCTCTACTAAAAATACAAAAATTAGCTGGGCATGGTGGTGCGTGCTTGTAGTCTAGCTACTGGGGAGCCTAAGGAAGGAGAATTGCTTGAACCCGGGAGGGGGAGGTTGCAGTGAGCCGAGATCGCACCACTGCATTCCAGTCTGGTGACAGAGCAACACACATTCTCAAAAAAAAAAAAAAGTTAAGATAGGAGGTAGTGTAGTCCCAGCTATCAATAGGCTGAGGAATCCCCTTGAGCCTAGGAGCTCCAGGACTGGGCAACATAGTGAGATCTTGTCTTCAAAGAAATAAGAATAAATAGTTAAAATCATAATTTTTTTTTTTTTTTTTTGAGAGGGAGTTTCGCTCTTGTTACCCAGGCTGGAGTGCAATGGTGCAATCTTGGCTCACCGCAACCTCCGCCTCCTGGGTTCAGGCAATTCTCCTGCCTCAGCCTCCTGAGTAGCTGGGATTACAGGCGCGCGCCACCATGCCCAGCTAATTTTTGTATTTTTAGTAGAGACAGGGTTTTACCATGTTGACCAGGATGGTCTCAATCTCTTGACCTCGTGATCCACCCGCCTTGGCCTCCCAAAGTGCTGGGATTACAGGCGTGAGCCACCGCGCCCAGCCTAAAATTATAAATTTTATGTGCTTTTTTAAAAGACACAATACAAAAAAATATAATTATTATGACAATTGAAATCTGAACACCCACTGTAAATTAGATAATAATATTATGTCAATGTTCAATTTCCTGAACTTGATAAATGTAATTTGGTTATGGGAGAATGTCTTTGTTCTTAAGAAATATATGCTCAAAGTACTTAAGGTTAAAGTAGATAAAATGGTTCAGGAAAAAAATGAGCCAACACCTGTGGTAATGTAGAGATTATTGACTAATTTCTAAATTGGCTCTGAGCATGCTGGAAGCCAGAGGGAGATGAGTCGATTTCACCTCTAGTTTTTCATCCTTACACAGGTAAATTAATGTAGATAAATTTCTCTTGTTGGACCTACAGTACAGTACAGTTCCAACTCTCCAATTTCTCTCTAGGACATGGCAATGAACTTGTTTACCTGTTCAAAAATCTTCCTTCAAATGGCAGGATTTTTTTGTTAGGTTAAATTTTAGAAGCACAATTCCTGCGGTAAGGTTTAAGCCTTTTTAAGATCCTCTGGCCTAAGCTCCAATAGACATTTAAGCTGTCCCCTCTAGAAATTTGCTTTTTAAAGGACCCTTTGGCAGTTAGTACTTTGAGGGTGTGGGTGATAATGTCTCTACCTTTTGGGACTCTCACCCCTCATTTCAAATTCATTCTAGGAATCACTTTGCCTGAGAAAATGAGGCCTGGATCTCCATTGTCTGCTTTGTTTTTCTCTGTAAAACCATTATAAAGTGAATGCCTGGCCTGCCATGCTTTAGGCCAGTAATGCATATCACTGCTGGGTGCTGTGAACATAACCCAGGGTGTAACAGGTGTAACCGTGGGGGAACTACCTCTAGAACTTTTTTTCTGGACTGTTTTTATCATCTGAAAGATGGAGGAGTCCATTTATTTATTCCAGTAGTAGGTATTTATTGAGAACCTACTATGTGCCGGGCCCTATGTTCTGTGTCAGGGACACAGCAGTGAATAATACAGACAATTGGTCTGCCTTTATGCTGCTCAAAATCTAATGAGGGAGACACACCTTGTATGAAGAGTAACTGAAAGACATTTTATCTCCTAGCAAAGGAGATAAATGCTAGGAAGGAGAGTAGGAGGCTGTCAACAGGTCTAAGGGGGTCAACCCGTCTGGTAGAGGGAAGGTTAAGCCGACTGCATAGTTAGCCTCTGTTGGGCCCTGGGAGAAGAGCAATTTTGAGGGAAACCCTAGGGTTTGGGGCATGTCACCCCTATCTTCTCCCCTACACTGCAGGTCAGCATAACGAAGCCAGGGTTATCAGCAGGCTATGTAGATGGACTTCATGAAGCTTGGAGGGTCAGAGCCTTGAAAAGAGGAGATAAAAACAGGTTTGGACAAGAAGAACCCATCTCCTCTATGTTTATCTCAAAATGGTAGAGCAGGATGAGTCTGGGCCCAGAGCAAACCCAGGAAGTAGAATCCAGGAAGCAGAGAGATGAATCAAGAATGACACTAAAGTTTTGGGCTTCACTCCATGTTGTATTATCTGTCCCATTTGACAGTGAAGGAAGCAGATGCCCAGAGAAGGGAAGATACCTGTCTGAGGTCACACAGCAGATTACTAGGGGAATGAGAATAGAACCCAGGCTACTGACCTTTTCCCTTAACCATCTCATCTTCCTCAGAAGTCAAGCCTGAGCTTCCAAAAATAAAGGAACCCAGGTCCAGGAAAACTAGCTGTTTTGTCTGAGGGTGAGGGAGAAGATATGATGAGTCAGAGTTTCAGGGAAACAAACATTTACTGATTACCTAATGTGGAAGTAGATGTGGTCCCTACTATCAGGAAGCTCAAAGTGTGAATGAATTAAAGTCAATGTGACCAGGCACCATGGCTCATGCCTGTAATCCCAGCACTTTGGGAGGCCAAAGCAGGTGGATCACCTGAGGTCAGGAAGTCAAGACCAGCCTGGCCAACATGGTGAAAACCCCTTCTCTATTAAAAATACAAAAATTACCCAGGCGTGATAGTGCATGTCTGTAATCCCAGCTACTCAGGAGGCTGAGACAGGAGAATCGCTTGATCCTGGAAGGTGAGATCATGCCACTATACTCCAGCCTGGGTGACCTTGTGAGACTCCAATTTAAAAAAAAAAAAAAAAAAAAAAAAGGCCGGGCGCGGTGGCTCAAGCCTGTAATCCCAGCACTTTGGGAGGCCGAGGCGGGTGGATCATGAGGTCAAGAGATCGAGACCATCCTGGTCAAAATGGTGAAACCCCGTCTCTACTAAAGATACAAAAAATTAGCTGGGCATGGTGGCGCGTGCCTGTAATCCCAGCTACTCAGGAGGCTGAGGCAGGAGAATTGCCTGAACCCAGGAGGCGGAGGTTGCGGTCAGCCGAGATCGCGCCATTGCACTCCAGACTGGGTAACAAGAGCGAAACTCCGTCTCAAAAAAAAAAAAGCAGAACAACAACAAAATTAAGTCAACATTACTTCATTCTATGAATAACATCAAACGTCAAATTTGGAGGGGCCACGGGGTGTTCTCCAGGGAGCAAAAACAAGTAATGTCTGACAGAGTGAGCCATGGCATCTCTTTCAAGGGCCAGAATGGAGAAATAAATTAGTGGGGTCAGGTTTGGACCCCAATTCAAAAGCCACAAAGACAAACAGAGACTTTGATTTGCAAAGGAGCCTCTTCTCATGAGGGCCACTGTATGGCATTCAATAAAAATAACCCTACTATTATGATAAAAACAAGCATTATTCATTTGATGTCTTGTCTGGAGAAATGGGGATACAACATTATCCACAGACATAGAGACCACTGCAGCATGAAAGGAGGGCTTTCCTGTTTGTTTGTTTGTTTTCTGATGGGTGTAACTATGTTGCTAAAGCTGGTCTTGAACTTCTCAGCTCAGATGATCTTCCTGCCTTGGGTTCTAAAAGTTCTAAGGGCCAGGCACGGTGGCTCACGCCTGTAATCCCAGCACTTTGGGAGGCTGAGGCGGATGAATCACGAGGTCAAGAGATCGAGACCATCTTGGTCAACATGGTGAAACCCCGTCTCTACTAAAAATGCAAAATAGGCCGGGCGCGGTGGCTCAAGCCTGTAATCCCAGCACTTTGGGAGGCTGAGGCGGGTGGATCACGAGGTCAAGAGATCAAGACCATCCTGGTCAACATGGTGAAACCCCGTCTCTACTAAAGATACAAAAAAAAAAAAAAAAATTAGCTGGGCATGGTGGCACGTGCCTGTAATCCCAGCTACTTGGGAGGCTGAGGCAGGAGAATTGCCTGAACCCTGGAGGCGGAGGTTGCGGTGAGCGGAGATCGCGCCATTGCACCCCAGCCTGGGTAACAAGAGTGAAACTCCGTCTCAAAAACAAATAAATAAATAAATAAAAGTTCTAGGATTACACAGGCATGAGCCACCATGCCTGGCATCCTGTCTTCTATTAACTGCCACTGTGCCAGGCATGGTGTAGCGTACTTACCCCAACTTGATCATGTCACTGAAAACCCTGCAAAGGTTCCAATTGCTGAAGGTATGTATGTTCTTATTCCTGTTTTCTTCACCAGAGTCCGCATTCCTCTCCAACTGTATGCTCCAGCCACGTGGGCCTCCCCTCAGTTCCTTGCCCAAGCCAGGCTCCTTGTGCCTCAGGACCTTAGCAAGTGCTGTTTCCAATGCCCAGACCACATTTCCCTCACTCCTTAGCTGCTTACTTAACTACTGCATCCCGTCAGATCTCTGCATGACCATTACTTCTTTTTTCTCTTTTTTTGAGACAGAGTCTTGCTTTGTTACCCAGGCTGGAGTGCAGTGGCAGGATCTTGATTCACTGCAACCTCTGCCTTCTGGATTCAAGTGAACCTCCTGCCTCAGCCTCCCGAGTAGCTGGGACTACAAGAGCATGCCATCAGGTCCATATAATTTTTTTTTTTTTTTTTTTTTTTTGAGACGGATTTTTGCTTTTGTTACCCAGGCTGGAGTGCAATGGCGCGATCTCGGCTCACCGCAACCTCCGCCTCCTGGGTTCAGGCAATTCTCCTGCCTCAGCCTCCTGAGTAGCTGGGATTACATGCACGCGCCACCGTGCCCACCTAATTTTTTGTGTCTTTAGTAGAGACGGGGTTTCACTATTTTGACCAGGATGGTCTCGATCTCTTGACCTTGTGATCCACCTGCCTCGGCCTCCCAAAGTGCTGGGATTACAGGCTTGAGCCACTGTGCCTGGCCCAGATAATTTTTTTTTTTTTTTGTATCTTTAGTAGAGACGGAGTTTCACCATGTTGACCAGGATGGTCTCGATCTCTTGACCTCGTGATCCACCCGCCTTGGCCTCCCAAAGTGCTGGGATTACAGGCTTGAGCCACCGTGCCTGGCCAATTTTTTTTTTTTTTTTTTGAGGCAGAGTCTCCTCACTCTTGTTGCTCAGGCTGGAGTGCAGTGGCATGATCTCGGCTCACTGCAGCCTCCACCTCCCAGGTTCAAGTGATTGTCCTGACTTAACCTCCTGAATAGCTGGGATTACAGGCATGAGCCACTATGTGCAACTAATTTTTGTATTTTTAGTAGACACTTGGTTTCTCCATCTTGGTGAAGCCGGTCTCAAACTCCTCACCTCAGGTGAACCGCCCACCTCGGCCTCCCGAAGTGCTGCAATTACAGGCATGAGCCACAGCGCCTGGCCTTTTTTTTTTTCCATATGGAGTCTTGCTCTGTCTACTAGGCTGGAGTGCAGTGGTTCGATCTTGGCTCACTGCAATCTCTGCCTCCCAGATTTAAGCAATTCTCTCGCTTCAGCCTCCCGACTAGCTGGGATTACAGTCATCGGCTATCATCCCTGGCTAATTTTTGTATTTTTGTAAAGATAGAGTTTTACCATGTTTACCAGGCTGGTCTTGAACTCCTGACCTGAAGTGATCTGCCTGCCTAGGCCTCCCAAAACATGATTATTACTTCTTCAGGAAAGATTTATCAGGTTCCATGACCTAATTAATCTTCCTTTTATAATACCCTGTTCTGGTTGTAGCATTTATTTATTTATTTATTTATTTATTTATTTATTTATTTATTTATTTTTGAGACGGAGTTTCGCTCTTGTTACCCAGGCTGGAGTGCAATGGCGCAATCTCGGCTCACCGCAACCTCTGCCACCTGGGTTCAGGCAATTCTCCTGCCTCAGCCTCCTGAGTAGCTGGGATTACAGGCACGCGCCACCATGCCCAGCTAATTTTTTGTATTTTTAGTAGAGACGGGGTTTCACCATGTTGACCAGGATGGTCTCGATCTCTTGACCCTGTGATCCACCCACCTCAGCCTCCCAAAGTGCTGGAATTACAGGCTTGAGCCACCACAACCGGCCTGGTCATAGCATTTAATACAATTGTAGGCCCGGCACAGTGGCTCATGCCTGTAATCCCAGCACTTTGGGAGGCTGAGACAGGTGGATCATGAGGTCAGGCATTCTAGACCAGCCTGACCAACACTAAAAATACAAAATTAGCTGTTTGTGGTGGTTCGTGCCTTTAATCCCAGCTACTCGGGAGGCTGAGGCAGAAGAATGGCTTGAGCTTGGGAGGCAGAGGTTGCAATGTGCCGAGATCATGCCATTGCACTCCAGCCTTGGGGACAAGAGTGAAACTCAAGTCTCAAAAAAAAAAAATTGTAATCTCACAAATTTGTGAGATACATTTGAGATAATTTGTGAGATAAATTTGATGAATGTCTACTCAGTCATAAACTCTGGGAGGGCACGACAAGGACTCCGTATTTTGTTCTCAGCTTTATTCGTTACCACTGTGCCAACAATTCAATAAATATGCACATCCCTCCTTTACCAAAGTTTGAAACGGGAAGGACCCTCCGTGCTAGTTCTGCAGGGGATAGAGAGAGACAGTATGACCTCCCTCCATCTCAATCCCTCCCAGGGCACCTCTCTCTTTAAAAGGAGGAAAAAGGGTGGGCTCATGCCTGTAATCCCAGCACTTTGGGAGGCTGAGGCGGGTGGATCACAAGGTCAAGGGATAGAGACTATCCTAGCCACCATGGTGAAACCCCATCTCTACCAAAAATACAAAAATTAGCTGGGCGTGGTGGTGCATGCCTATAGTCCCAGCTACTTGGGAGGCTGAAGCAGGAAAATTGCTTGAACCCAGGAGGCGGATGTTGCAGTGAGCCGAGATCATGCCACTGCACTCCAGCCTGGTGTCTGGTGACAGAGTTAGACTCTGTTTCAAGAAAAAAAAAAAAAAAAAAAAAGGAGGGAAAGAAGGAAGAGAGGGAGATGCCAGTGGCAGAGCCTCAGGATAGTTTCCTTGGCTTAGAAAATGGGGGCCATGACCGGGCGTGGTGGCTCAGGCCTGTAATCCCAGCACTTTGGGAGGCTGAGGCAGGCAGATTACATGAAGTCAATAGTTTGAGACCAGTCTGACCAACATGGTAAAACCTAATCTCTACTAAAAATACAAAAATTACCTGGGCGTGGTGGCACATGCCTGTAATCCTGGCTGAGGCAGGAGAATTGCTTGAACCTGGGAGGCGGAGGTTGCAGTGAGCCGAGGTCATGCCATTGCACTCCAGCCTGGGCAACAAGAGCAAAACTCTGTCTCAATAAAAAAAAAAAAAAAAAAAAAGGGCTGGGCGCGGTGGCTCAAGCCTGTAATCCCAGCACGTTGGGAAGCCGAGGCGGGTGGATCACGAGGTCAAGAGATCGAGACCATCCTGGTCAACAGGTGAAACCCCGTCTCTACTAAAAATACAAAAAAATTAGCTGGGCATGGTGGCGTGTGCCTGTAATCCCAGCTACCCAGGAGGCTGAGGCTGGAGAATTGCCTGAACCCGGGAGGCGGAGGTTGTGATGAGCCGAGATCGCACCATTGCACTCCAGCCTGGGTAACAAGAGCGAAACTCCGTCTCAAAAAAAAAAAAAAAAAGAAAGAAAGAAAGAAAAAGAGAAGATCAAGAGTTCAAGACCAGCCTGACCAACATGGTGAAACCCCATCTCTACTAAAAATACAATTAGCCAGGAGTGGTGGCACATGCCTGTAATTTCAGATACTCAGGAGATTGAGGCAGGAGAATCTCTTATATGTAGGAGGTGGAGGTTGTGGTGAGCTGAGATTATACCACGGCATTCCAGCCTGGGTGACAGAGTGAGACACCGTGCCAAAAAAATAAAAATAAAAAAAGAAGTTAGGCAGAATTTAGGATCCATCCTCCTGCCCATTGGTGACTTTCTGTGTGAATTCAGGCAAGTTGCTGTTTCTTTCTGTTTTTTTTTGATTTTTGTTTCAGGCTAGTTAAGTGAAGTAGCAGGAGTGGAGAAGGAAGAAAGGAATCTGTCACTGGTTTTGATCAATGAGTTATAAACAGCACTGCACTCAGACCTGCCCTGATCCTTTCTGGGCCTCAGTTTTCTCATCTGCAAAATGAGGTGAATCATACCTATCTTGTGTGAAATACTGCATGTACAATGCCTCATAGTGATAATTATAATACTAACAATAGCTAACATTGAATGAACACCTATCAAGCACCATGCTAAGCCTTTCACAGTGGCAAAATAGTTAAGATCACAGGTTGGGATTGAATCTGGACTCCCAGGCCCTCTCAGTATGACTTTTGGACAATTACTCTGCCTCTGTGAGTTATGTTTTTCCTGTGTGTGAAATGCAGATTACACTCGTTCCTACTTCATAAGGGTGCTGTGAGAGTCAAAGTGTGATACACATAAAATGTTCAGCTCAAGAGCCTGGGCACATGGTAGGCTCTCAGTAGCTATTATGAAATTGCTTATTTAATAATAACTATAAATGGCTGGGTGCGGTGGCTCATGCCTGTGATCGCAGCGCATTGGGAAGCCGAGGCACGTGGATCTAGCCAAGCCAACATGGTGAAGTCTCGTGTCTACTAAAAATATAGAACTTGCCGGCCATGGTGGCTCAAGCCTGTAATCCCAGCACTTTGGGAGGCCAAGGCCAGTGGATCACGACGTCAAGAGATCAAGACCATCCTGGTCAACATGGTGAAACCCCGTCTCTACTAAAAAAAATACAAAAAATTAGCTGGGCATGGTGGCGCATGCCTGTAGTCCCAGCTACTCGGGAGGCTGAGGCAGAAGAATTGCTTGAACCCAGGAGGCGGAGGTTGCAGTGAGCTGAGATCATGCCATTGCACTCCAGCCTGGGTAACAAGAGCGAAATTCCGTCTCAAAACAAAAAACACACAAACAAATAAAAAAAGAAAAATATTTCAATGACCCGTTTTGGGGTTGAAAAACAGAGAAAAGGAGTCTGAGTGTTCTTGCTGAAAATGAAAGGTGAGGAACCCACTTTGCAAATGAACGTGGCCTCTAATGGCACTACCATTAGGACTGAATACCTTACAATGGGGTTCTTTCACATACATGGGCTTGGCAAATTCCCACAGTTATTCTGGGAAGTAGGCATGGCCATTATTATTATTATTCCAATTAGACAAGGGAGGTGCTTGATCCCCAAACTCCTTAGCATAGCACACACAGTGGGGGTGACTGGGAGATGGGGTCGAGTGGGGATCTAGTTCCAGCTCTGCCAGCTGTGGCTCTCAGGCAAACCAATTCTCTTTTGTGAACTTCATTTTCCTTGACTGTAAGGAGGGGCACTAGATACTAGATGCTAGAGGTGGACTGGGTTTGCCTAAGTGGTTGGGATTTGGCAGACACTGAGAATGGAAGGAGAACATTCATTTCTGCACCTGCCAAGAGCTGAGGCAGCCAGGAAAGCAGTGCAGCATATACTCATTAATAGTAATAATATATATTTCATTTGGGCCGGGCGCGGTGGCTCACACCTATAATCCCAGCACTTTGGGAGGCCGAGACGGGTGGATCACGAGGTCAAGAGATCGAGACCATCCTGGTCAACATGGTGAAACCCCGTCTCTACTAAAAATACAGAAAATCAGCTGGGCATGGTGGCGCGTGCCTGTAATCCCAACTACTCAGGAGGCTGAGACAGGAGAATTGCCTGAACCCAGGAGGCGGAGGTTGCGGGGAGCTGAGATCGCGCCATTGCACTCCAGCCTGGGTAACAAAAGCGAAACTCCATCTCAAAAAAAAAAAAAAAAAAAAAAAAAAAAAAAAATATATATATATATATATATATATATATATATATATATATTTCATTTAACAAGCATTTTTGTTTGTTCGTTTGTTTTTGAGAGGGAGTCTCACTCTGTCACCCAGGCTGGAGTGCAGTGGCACGATCTTGGTTCACTGCAACCTCTGCCTCCCAGGTTGAAGCCATTCTTCTGCCTCAGCTCCCTGAATAGCTGGGATTACAGTTGCTGCCACCATGCCTGGCTAATTTTTGTATTTTTTTTTTTTTTTTGAGATGGAGTATTTGCTCTTGTTACCCAGGCTGGAGTGCAATGATGTGATGTTGGCTCACCGCAACCTCTGCCTCCTGGGTTCAAGCAATTCTCCCACCTCAGCCTCCTGAGTAGCTGGGATTACAGGCACATGCCACCATGCCCAGCTAATTTTTTGTATTTTTAGTAGAGACGGGGTTTCACCATGTTGACCAGGATGGTCTCGATCTCTTGACCTCGTGATCCACCCGCCTCGGCCTCCCAAAGTGCTGGGATTACAGGCTTGAGCCACCATGCCCAGCCTAATTTTTGTATTTTTAATAAAGACAGGATTTCACCATGTTGGTCAGGCTGGTCTCAAACTCCTGACGTCAGGTGATCCACCCATTTCGGCCTCTCAGAGTGCTGGGATTCGAGGCATCGGCCACTGTACCCGGCCTTAACAAGCATTTTTTTTTTTGAGATGGAGTTTCACGCTTGTTACCCAGGCTGGAGTGCAATGGCGCAATCTCGGCTCACCGCAACCTCCAGCTCCTGGGTTCAGGCAATTCTCCTGCCTCAGCCTCCTGAGTAGCTGGGATTACAGGCACGCGCCACCATGCTCAGCTAATTTTTTGTTTCTTTAGTAGAGACGGGGTTTCACCATGTTGACCAGGATGGTCTCGATCTCTTGACCTCATGATCCACCCGCCTTGGCCTCCCAAAGTGCTGGGATTACAGGCTTGAGCCACCGCGCCGGGCCAGCAAGCATTTTAATGGTATTTTCCATGTCCTAGATACTGTTTAAAATGCCTTACATGTATTAACTCATAATTCTCAGGACAATCCTAGGACGTAGGTAAAATTATCTCCATTTTAAAGATGCACTTTGGTAGTCTGAGGCAGGTGGATCACTTCAGGTCAGCAATTTGAGACCAACCTGGTCAACATGGCAAAACCCCATCTTCACTAAAAAGATGAAAAATAAGCTGGGCGTGGTAGCCCATGCCTGTAATTCCAGCTACGTGGGAGGCTGAGGCAGAAGAATCACTTGAACCTGGGAGGCAGAGGTTGCAGCAAGCCAAGATCACACCACTGCACTCCAGTCTGAGCAATAGAGAGAGACTGTCTCAAAAAAAGTAACAAGGTGGGGCACGGTGGCTCACACCTGTAATCCCAGCACTTTGGGAGGCCGAGGCTGGTGGATCACAAGGTCAAGAGATCGAGACCATCCTAGTCAACATGGTGCAACTCCTTCTCTACTAAAAATATAAAAAATTAGCTGGGCGTGGTGTCGTGAGCCTGTAATCCCAGCTACTCGGGAGGCTGAGGCAGGAGAATCACTTGAACCTGGAAGGCAGAGTTTGCGGTGAGCTGAGATTGCGCCATTGCACTCCAGCCTGGGCAACAAGAGCAAGACTCCGTCTCCAAAAAAAGGAAAAAAACCCCAAAAAACAAAGGAAAACAAAAAACAAAAAATAAAAAAAAAATGAGACCAGGCGTGGTGGCTCACACCTGTAATCCAAGCACTTTGGAGGCCAAGGCGGGCAGATCACCTGAGGTCAGGAGTTCAAGACCAGCCTGACCAACATGGCGAAACCCCGTTTTAAGGCGTGGTGGCTCATGCCTGTAATCCCAGCACTTTGGGAGCCCAAGGCCGGTGGATCATGAGGTCAAGAGATCGAGACCATCCTGGTCAACATGGTGAAACCCCATCTCTACTAAAAATACAAAAAATTAGCTGGGCATGGTGGCGCGTGCCTGTAATCCCAGCTACTCAGGAGGCTGAGGCAGGAGAATTGCCTGAACCCAGGATGCAGAGGTTGCGGTGAGCTGAGATCTCATCATTGCACTCCAGCCTGGGTAACAAGAGAAACTCCGTCTCAAAAAAAAAAAGAAACCCATCTTAAAAAAAGAAAGAAAAATAAGGATGAAGAAATTGTGGCATAGAGAGGTAGTATCAAATGCTCACAAAAGTTTGTACCCTACATGAAGTGTATATTATGCAGCAGGGACTGTGCTAAGCACTTTACATTTGTTATAAAAAATCTGTACCTGCTCTAAGAGCTGAAAGATGATGGTATAATTTAACAGAAATGTAAGTTAACTACAACATGGGTGTCCCCCCATCAGTGTGTTGATTTATTAGCGTGAGCATCTAGGACATATATATATAGATATGTACACATGTACATATATACATGTTATTTTATTTTAGAGATGCAGTCACACTGTGTTGCCCAGGCTGGTCTCAAACTCTTGAGCTCAAGCGATACTCCCACCTTGGCCTTTCAAAGTGCTGTGATTCCAGGCAGGAGTCACCGTGCCTGGCCCTTAATTTTTTGAAGAATGAATTTTTACTTAATATAATCTCTAATTTATAGAAGAGTTGTAAGACTAGTTCAAGAAACTCCTGAAAGTCTTTTTTTTTTTTTAGAGGCGGAGTCCTGCTCTGTTGCCCAGACTGGAGTGTAGTGGGGTGATCTCGGCTCACCACAACCTTCACCTCCTGGATTCAAGGGATTCTCCTCCCTCAGCCTCCTGAGTAGCTAGAACTACAGGTTCGTGCCACCATACCGGGCTAATTTTTGTATTTTTAGTAGAGATGGGTTTTCACCATCTTGGCCAAGATGGTCTTGAACTCCTGACGTCAGGTGATCCACCTACTTCAGCCTCCCAAAGTGCTGGGATTACAGGCATGTGCCACTGTGCCCCAACTTTCTCTTTTTCTTCCTGGGTTTAGGTGGTCCTAGAAAATCCAGCTCTTTGGCATCTGAACTAGACCTCCCAGGAGTTCCTAGTGGTGGCACCTCTGGCATCCTCTGCCAGAATTCAGGACACAGAGTTTAGATGTGTGTTCCTAGCTTAGGGTTCAAACACAGAGGCCCAGGAGCCCTCCCCATAGACCTGTTTATAGATGTTGTTTTCTTTTCCATAAAGATATGCCCCAGATGGTGGAGGCAAGCTACAGGCCCTCTCCAGAGAACCCCTTCTTCCTGCACCAATGGACTGGAGCCCAATTTGTATGTTTGTACCAGAAAGCCAAGGAGTTCCTGCTGTTCATTCACAAGTTGCCATGCTGGGTGCCAGGCAGGACGCTGAGCTGAGCTAATTTCTCACTGGTATCTCCTTAGTCTCCCCAGACTGTTAGGTAGAATTAGATCCAGTAAGTTTAGATACTTTTGCAGCATCCAGAGAATTAGCCATTTACTCATTTACTCACCTGGTAAGAGATACAGGGAGAAAGCTGTGGAGTAACTCAGGGAGCTGGAGCCCAGAAGGCAGGAAACCCATGCTCATTCATTCAACAAATTTCTATTGAGCTTCTTTTTGATGCATCCCCCACCTACTGTTAAGCACTTGGAGACACACACAGATGTGGTTTCTGCTTCCATAGTGTATGTGTGGGGTGTGTGTGTGTGTGTGTGTGTGTAGGGGATGTAAACAGGAAAATAAGAGATACACAAAACAATTTCAGATAGCTATAAATGCTAGGAACAGAATGAAATAGGATAGGAGTGATGGACAGGGGAGACTTCAGGAAAAGCCTCTCTAGAAAGTAACCCTTTGGGAGAAAACGGAGGGGTAAGAAGCTGGTCCCGTAAAGATCTGGGCAAAGAGTGTCCAGATGTAAGCAGGAAAGAGTGAGGTCAAAGGCACCATCAAAAAGAAACGCTTAGTCTTTTGAGGAGCAGCAGAGAAGCTGGAGTGAAGACAGAGAGGGGTTAAGATAGGAGATACCTGGAAAGGTAGGCAGGGCAGGCTCGTATAGAGGCTTGTAGGTGATACAGATCATTCATTTGTTCATTCATTCAACTTATATTTATTGAAGAACTACTGAGATCATGTCCTTAGTTTACTGCATGGAGATAGATCATAAGCAGGTTAACAAGCAAATATATAAGTCCCAGACAAATACATTTTAGGAAGTGTTTTTTTCCAGCGGTTCAGTGGTCATCTCAGGATAGAGGTGGGGAGACCTGCTGACTACAGCTTCTCCCTCAGCCTGTCCATGCCTGCAGAGCCTGGAACCCAGGTAGCCAGAGACCCGCTGGTCTTTCCCGTCCCCTGGCCTCTCCTCCCTTCAAGATGGCTGACAAAGGCCGGGCTGGGTGGAAGGAAGGGAGGGCGGGCGAGGCAGAGGTTCCAAAGCAGGATGACAGGCAGGGGCTCCACGGCGCCCCGGTGGCACTGCGGCTGGATATGGGGTTTAAAGCGGAGACTCCGGTGCTGTGTGACTCCAGTGGGGGCCCTGCCCTCTCTGAGCACCCACCTCCAGGCCTGTGTTTCCGGGAGGGTTGAAGGGGTCCTGGGAAAAGAAACCCAGAAATAGGCTGGTTTAAGATGTCTTACTTCCCTCCCGCTTAGGGCTTCTGATCCCCCAGGTTGATATAACTGGCCCAAGGTTGGGGGGGGCAGTAGGCCAGGGGGCGGAGCCCGCGGAGAGGGGCGGAGGGGAGGCTCCGAGCGATTTCAAATTTCCCTCGTCCCCGCCCCTCGCGATCCCCCCGCGCCTGTGCTGTGATCTGAGTGGCTGTGGCGGGGGCGCCCCCGGGTGGGGGCGGGGCGAGGGCTGGGCCAGTGCTACAAGGGGAGTCGGCACCGCCCCCGCCCCACCCACTCCCGCTGCCCCGTCTGGCCTTCGCCGCTCGCTCACAGCAGCGGCTCCCGGCTCCGCGGCCGTAGCCCGCGTGGACGCTCCGAGCGCCCCCCGACGGACGGGACCGGCTCCCTGGCGGGCGGGCGAGCGGGCGGCCGCGCCCGGACGGCACCGCGGGGGTTAAGTGGCCCAAGTAAACCTAGTTCGGTGATTGGCGCCGGAGATTCGCTAGCCCAGCGCCTTGCGCGGCCGCCCGCCGGCCTCCCGCCAGCCCGCCCCAACCCGCGGCTCCGCAGCCCAGCCGCGCCCGAACCAGCCCCGCGGCAGGTGAGCGCCCCGCGGCTCTGGGAAGGCTCGGCAGCCGGCGGCTTCGAGGGCTGCTGGGGGAGGGGACGGCGGGGGTCTCCCACACTGCCGGGGACTGACCCTCTCTAGGGACCTCTCGAGGAGGGGCTCCAGCCAGGTTGGAGACCGGGCTGGGTTGGGGGGGGTGGGTGAGGAAACGTCCGGGACCCTGCTTTGGGTGGACGGGGGCCGCGGGTGGGAAGCAGGGACATACCTCTGACGGGGACCGGGGATACGAGAGGAAGGGACGCTTCTGCCTCCAGGAGTCCCGAGAGGAGAGAAGCTCCTCTTAGGGAGGGGGACGCGCTGGCCTCTCGGGGCCCAGACTCGAGGGGGAGAAGGTGTCCCACGGGAGCATGAGCCGGGGCTTTGGTCACGGGCAGGGGGTATACTCACCTGGCCTCCGCCTTGGGAAAGGTTAAGGGGCGGGAGAGGTGAGGAGGGGTTTCTGCCATGCAGGTGGGCGTCCACCCCTTGCGACTAGGATGCCTGGGCTTCAGGCGAGACGCTGTCCGTTCCCCCAACCTTATCTTTAGGAAAGAGCCCGTGGGTGTGGGCTTACAGTGGCGCGGACTGGGGTGTGCGCGCGTGTCGGGGTTGAGCCAGAGGGCGACCTCCAGGGGTGCTCCCGAGCTGAGCCACCAAGCGCGGGGCGCAGCGGGGCTGCCCTCTCCCTATGCATACCTGGCCCAGGAGGAGGTGGCCGGAGGGGCGGCGCCTCCCTCCCCCGGCCACGCCGCCTACCCTGGGAACTTACTTTCCGTTCTTAGCCTAACTCCCGGGTGCGGCTGGCTCCACTTCCCAGACTCGCACGCTGAGGCCACAAAACCTCTACCACCAGCTCCTGGAAGATAAGCTCCCCGGCTCCTGGTTGTATGGGGAGGGGTTATTGAGCCCCACGTTATCCGGGAGAAAGTGGAAGCGGAGAAGGACCTAACAAGTTGTAAGACTGCGTTGCCCTTGGTCCCAAGCTCCCCGCTGGAGGGTCTCACCTGTGGCTGGAGTTCTGAGCCTAGCCCCTGGTCTAGGAGAGAGGCTCCCTTGGGCCCTCGTGTTTCCACCCTTCCCCGAAGCTTGGAAGTGTTTGAATTAAAGGGAATTAAGGACAGTATGAACTTGGAGCTGCCTCCTGAGTTCTGGATGCGGTGGGTTTTGGCGGTCGGGTGGCAGTTTTTGGGAGACAGCTCTTATCTCCTCTACCAGGCCTGCTGGGGCTTCTTGTTCACCCACCTTGGGAACGCCAGTGCGGACTTGATTTTTCCAGAGTTGAGATGATGGTACTTACGTTTATAGTGTTGGTATACAGTAAGTACTCAATACATGTTTGCCATTACCTAATCACTAGGTAACACGTGGGCTACGCAAGCTTCCTTCCTCAGGGTAGCATAATTCTTAATTCTTCACCATGTGTTTAAACCCTGTTTTGCCAAGTTCCTTGCCCGTGCCTTAATTATTACATCTGTGAATTAGCAACAGCCCTACTAATAGGGTTGTGTAAGGATGAAACCAGTTTTATGCGCGAATTAACCTCAGCCCTTGATCTTTCTCAGATGTTGAGGTGTAATAGGCTCTACCACACTGGGCCTGGGTAAAGGCGCACTGGGATGGTGCCTGTGTAGGATCACCAAAGAATGATTGTTGATGTCTGTACTTAATAACCAATAGCCCCTCATTTTAGGGTGGCCATTCCTGAGATTTGAGGATGGAGGGAATCACCCCTGTCATCCTCTCCTTTTCCTGTCTTCACGAAGGTAGTCAATTCCTTTCTCCGCTCTGAAGGCTTTTCCCAATCATTGTCCATGATTAGGGTGTTGGCAGGAAGAACCGCCTTTGTTCCGTTTCCAGCGGAGTCTTGGTTCTGTTTTATGGGTTGGGGCCATTTTTAAAGCCCTCCCAGCCAAGCTTGGGGCCTACTGCAAAGGTGTAATTGCAGAACTAAGTGAGATCCTTTACCTTTTCCCTTTGGGGTGGGCAGTACTAAGGCAAAGGGGCCAGGGCTGGGGCCAGCGGCATCCAGCTCTTATAGACATAACACCCACTCCTTGCAAAGGGTGGGGGGAGGGGAAGGCGGTATCTGGGAGCTGCAGAGGGGGCTAAGGGAGGAGCAAGGGAGGTGGGATTGGGGAGGCTATTTCCTTCCCTTCCTTCAGCCACGTGGGGCCGGTGATCCAAAGGCGCCTGTTGCCCCTCATTATTGCAGTCCCATGGGCCTGCTTCCAGTGGGGACTTGGGCAAGTTCTCCTTCAGGGAAAACTTACCTTGGGATTCCTTTTCCTAGACCAGCTCTCATGCCGGCTGCCTCACCTCCAGGCTCAGATGCCTTTTCCAGTTTCATCTGAAATAGTCCTTGCTAAGTGTGAAGCTTTTCAGAGACACAAGGTTGCATTCCCTACCCGCCCGCCCCCACATGCTCAGCCCAGGCACATGCTACTAATTGAGTGGAGTTTTTCTTTTATTTATTTATTTATTTAGAGACGGAGTTTCGCTCTTGTTACCCAGGCTGGAGTGCAATGGCGCGATCTCGGCTCACCATAACCTCCGCCTCCTGGGTTCAGGCAATTCTCCTGCCTCAGCCTCCTGAGTAGCTGGGATTACAGGCACCCGCCACCATGCCCAGCTAATTTTTGTATTTTTAGTAGAGACGGGGTTTCACCGTGTTGACCAGGATGGTCTCGATCTCTTGACCTCGTGATCCACCTGCCTCGGCCTCCCAAAGTGCTGGGATTACAGGCGTGAGCCCCACCGCGCCCGGCCTGTTTTTCTTTTAAATAATGAATTTTCAGGATGATTTCCAGTTTCATGGTGGACTAGGGCTGGTGAAGTGTGGAATTCATTTCATGTACAGGTTACTGTCTTTGTAAAAAAGACTGAGCAGACATGTTTCCCCTTTTGTTGGGGGACTCATGTTCTCACTGGGACCCTGTTACAGGTGATAGAACTGAGGCTCTGGAAGATACAGGGACTATTAAACCTTGGTGATGAGCATTTTCTTTCTTTCTTTTTATTTATTTATTTTTTATTTGAGACAGTCTCACTTTGTCGCCCAGGCTGGATCGCAGTAGTGCGATCTCAGCTACTGCAACTTTAGCCTCCTGGGTTTAAGCGATTCTCTTGCCTCAACCTCCTGAGTACCTGGGATTGCAGGCGCCTGCCACCACGCCTGGCTACTTTTTGTATTTTTAGTTGAGACGGGGTTTCATCATGTTGACCAGGCCAGTCTCCAACTCCTGACCTCAAGTGATCCACCTGCCTCGGCCTCCCAAAATGTTGGGATTACAGGCATGAACCGTTGCACCGGCCACTTTTTAAATGTGTGTGTGTGTGTGTGTGCGTGTGTGTGTGTGTGTGTGTATTTAGGCTGGGTGTGGTGGCTCACATCCATAATCCCAGCACATGGGGAGACTGAGGCTGGTGGATCTCTTGAGGCCAGGTGTTCAAGACCAGCCTGGCCCACATGGTGAAACCCTGACACTACAAAAAATACAAAAATTATCCAGGTGTGATTGTCATCTGTGCTACTCAGAGGCTGAGACAAAAGAATTGCTTGAACCCTGGAGGCCGAGGTTGCAGTGAACCTACCACTGTTCTCCAGCCTTGGTGACAGAGAGAAACCTTGGTTTAAAAAAAAAAAAACAAAACTCTCTCTCTGTGTGTGTGTGTGTGTGTGTGTGTGTGTGTGTGTGTGTGTGTGTGTGTGTATGTGTGTATATATGTTTAATTTTTTTTTTTTGAGATGGAGTTTTCGCTTGTCACCCAGGCTGGAGTGTAGTGGCATGATCTCAGCTCACTGCAACCTCTGCCTCCCAGGTTCGAGCGATTCTTCTGCTTCAGCTCCTGTGTAGCTGGGATTACAGGTGCATACCACCTCACCTGGCTAATTTTTGTATTTTTAGTAGAGATGGGGTTTCACCATTTTGTCAGGCTGGTCTCGAACTCCTGAACTCGTGATATGCCTGCCTTGACCTCCCAAAGTGCTGGGATTACAGGCATGAGCCATTGCACCTGGCTAAATTTTTTTTTTTTTTTTTTTTGAGACGGAGTTTCGCTCTTGTTACCCAGGCTGAAGTGCAATGGCGCGCTCTCGGCTCACCGCAACCTCCGCCTCCCGGGTTCAGGCAATTCTCCTGCCTCAGCCTCCCGAGTAGCTGGGATTACAGGCACGTACCACCATGCCCAGCTAATTTTTTGTATTTTTAGTTGAGACGGGGTTTCACCATGTTGACCAGGATGGTCTCGACCTCTTGACCTCGTGATCCACCTGCCTCGGCCTCCCAAAGTGCTGGGATTACAGGCGTGAGCCACCGTGCCCGACCTAAATTTTTTTTATAAGGACGAGGTCTCACAGTGTTGCCATTGCTATTCTTGAAAGCCTGGGTTCAACGATCCTTTTGCCTCAGCCTTCCAAAAGATTGGGACTACAGGCATGAGCTACCACCATGCATGGCTTCGAAGTCACTTTTCACTCAGATTGTTTTCACTGATTCAAACAAAATAGTATAGGTATGAGGTCTGCTCTTAAGTCTCTGCTTTCTCTCTCCCTGCTTTTTAATTTTGCCGATCAAAGAGCAAACTTTGACCAAGTTTTTCATAAAATGATCTTTTAAAACCTTTGAAACTTGGAGGAAAGTGGTAGCCACTGAAAGATTGTAAGCAGGAAATTAGAAAGACATTTTCCAGAAAATACGAGTTGATGGGTGAGCAAGAGAGAGAAACAGAAGACAGTGGGAAAAGATTCTTAGCCAATAAATTTCCTTTCTGGGAGAGGTGAGAGGTTGCTATTGACCAGGTGTGTGTGGGGAGTGGTGTGGAGAAAAGAGTGGGAAGTGTGTGGGAGCTCCCATCCTAAGTTTGAGGGGATAAATTCCTTACATCATCACATTATGATTTTCCTGTTTTCAATCTGTAACTCTTATTAGATGTTGTGTGTTCTGACCTGATGGAATTTTCTTTGAACTTTCGTCCTTATATTTTGCATTCTAAGCAATAGTTCTAAGCTTCTAAATCCTCTTAATGAATTTTTATTTTGAGACGGAGTTTCGCTGTTGTTACCCAGACTGGAGTGCAGTGGCACGATCTTAGCTCATGCAACCTCCGCCTCCTGGGTTCAATTCTCCTGCCTCAGCCTCTTGAGTAGCTGGGACTACAGGCATGCACCACCATTCCCAGCTAATTTTTGTATTTTTAGTAGAGACAAGGTTTTACCTTGTTGACCAGGATGGTCTCGATCTCTTGACCTCGTGATCCACCTGCCTCAGCCTCCCAAAGTGCTGGGATTATAGGCGTGAGCCACTGCACCCGGCCTAAATAAATCTTTTTTTTTTTTTTGAAGACAGTCTTACTCTGTCACCCAGGCTGGAGTGCAGTGGCGCCATCCCAGCTCACTGCAAATTTTCCACCTCCCAGGTTCAAGCGATTCTCCTGCCTCAGCCTCCCAAGTAGCTGGGATTACAGGTGCCCGCCGTCATGCACAGCTAATTCTGTATATTTAGTAGAGACAGGGTTTCACCATGTTGGCCAGTCTGATTTCAAACTCCTGACCTCAAGTGATCTACCCGCCTTGGTCTCCCAAAGTACTGGGATTACAGGCATAAGCCAGAGTACCTGTCTGGCCCTTTTTTTTTTTTGAGTCAGAGTTTCACTCTTGTTACCCAGGCTGGAGTGCATTGGTGCGATCTCGGCTCACTGCAACCTCCGCCTCCCGGGTTCAGGCAGTTCTCCTGCCTCAGCCTCCTGAGTAGCTGGGATTACAGGCACGCGCCACCATGCCCAGCTAATTTTTTGTATTTTTAGTAGAGACGGGGTTTCACCATGTTGACCAGGATGGTCTCGATCTCTTGACCTCGTGATCCACCCGCCTCGGCCTCCCAAAGTGCTGGGATTACAGGCTTGAGCCACCGCGCCCGGCCTTGGCCCTTTTTTTAATTTGAGAAGAGTCTCTGTTGCTCAGGCTGGAGTACAGTGACACAATCTTGGCTCACTGAAACCTCCACTTCTCAGGTTCTGGTGATTCTAATACCTCAGCGTCATGAGTAGCTGGAATTACAGGCAGCAACGATAACACCCAGCTAATTTTTATATTTTTTCTGGAAATGTCGTTTCACCATGTGGCCCAGGCTTGTCTCAAACTCCTAACTAACTTCAAGTGATCTGCTTGCCTTGGCCTCCCAAAGTGCTAGGATTACAGGCATGAGCCCCCACACCCGGTCTATATGAACTTTCAACTTTTCTCTTTTGAAGAGTTCTTTTTTTTTTTTGAGATGGAGTTTTGCTCTTGTTACCCAGGCTGGAGTGCAATGACACGATCTTGGCTCACTGCAACCTCTGCCTCCTTGGTTCAGGCAATTCTTCTGCCTCAGCTTCCCGAGTAGCTGGGACTACAGGCGCGCGCCACCATGCCCAGCTAATTTTTGTATTTTTAGCAAAGACGGGGTTTCACCATGTTGACCAGGATGGTCTCCATCTCTTGACGTCGTGATCCACCTGCCTCGGCCTCCCAAAGTGCTGGGATTATAGGCGTGAGCCACTGTGCCCAGCCGAAGAGTTCTTGTCCTATATGTTTAACTTTTTGTTTTCTTTCTCTTTTTTGAGACAGGGTCTTTCCTGTCACCTAGGCTAAAGCGCAGTGGTGTAATGTTGCGCAGTCTCACTGCCACCTCTGACTTCTCTGGGCTCAAGCAATCCTCCCACTTCAGCCTCCCCAGTAGCTGGGACTTCAGGCAGGCATCACCATGCCTGGCTAATTTTTGTATGTTTTGTAAAGATAGGGTTTCACCTCATTCCTCAAGCTGGTCTCAAACTCCTGGACTCAAGCAATTTATCCTCCTCAGCCTCCCAAAGTGCTGGGATTATAGGCATGAGCCAACACACCCAAATTCAATTTTTAATGGGGTTCTTGTCTTGTTTTATGAATATAACATCATTTATCTGCCTGAGAATATTCTAGGGTTTATTCTTTTCTCCAATATTAAGGGATACTCAATTTTCCAGTGCCCTGAGAAGTACAGGTCTGGCTATAGGGCCAGGGGACTGGCGAGGTCTCAGTTTGGCATCCGTTCCTCCCTTTGTCTCCCAGTATGTAACCTCTTGTGTTCTTTTTTTAAAAAATTACTTCTTTTGAGACAAGTCTCGCATTGTCACGCAGGCTGGAGTGCAGTGGTGTGGTCATAGCTCACTCAGCCTTGAACTCCTGGGCTCATTCCAGGATCCTCCCACCTTAGTCTCCTGAGTAGCTAGGACCATAGCAGGTGCCACCATGCCCATCTAACTTTATTTTATTTCGCTTTTTCTTTTTAGCTCAAATCCTGAAATCTGCTGAATGCCTATCTAATTTAAAAAATTTTTTGTGGAGACAAAGTCTCACAATGTTGCCCCAGCTGGTCTCAAACTCCTAGGCTGAAGCAGTCCTCCTGCCTCAGTCTCCCAAAGTGCTGGGACTATAGGTGTGAGCTGCTGTGCTCAGCTGTCTCATGTTCTTGTCCAGAGCCTCAGCCTGGGTGGCTGAAGAAGAGTGGTTGTCTCCAGAGCAGGAGGCTGAGGGAGGGGATTGGAAGTCGAGAATCTAACTCTTCCTTTGGAGAAAGGCCTCTAGGCTTTTCTGGAATCCAGCAGCATTTGGGTCTTGTATGTGTGTGTGCTGGGGCCAGAGCTGGGTCTGCAACCCAGGCTGTCACTGGGCCCCTAGCTCCTTCAGAAGTGCTGATGCCTTTGTTGCCGGTGTTCCCTGCAGCCAGTTCAGCACTGGGCCCTGGCAGCATGGCACCATAGCTCACTCTGTTGCCCAGGCCGGAGTACAGTGGTGGGATCATGGCTCACTGTGGCCTTGAACTCCTGTGATCCAGTGATTCCTCCAACCTCAGCTGCCTCCTGAGTTGCTAGGACTATAGGTGAGAGCCACCAGGCTTTTGGGTAATTTTAAAATTTTTTATAGAGATAGGCTCTTGCTATATTGCCCAGGCTTGTCTCAAACTCCTGGGATCAAGTATAATCCCAAAGTGCTGGGATTACAGGTATAAAGCACTGTACCTGGTCCTTTGCCTGCCTTTGATTCCTAATTCCTATCATGGTTCCTGAAGCCTGGGAGAACTCATATCTGAATGGACTTCAAGTGATCCCAGCCAACATGTTGAAACCCTATTTATACTAGAAACACAAAAAAATTAGCTGAGTATGGTGGCAGGCACCTGTAATTCCAGCTGCTTGGGAGGCTGAGGCAGGAGAACTGCTTGAACCTGGGAGGCGGAGGTTGCAGTGAGTTGCGCCATTGCACTCCAGCCTGGAAACGTCGTCTCAAACAAACAAAAAAAAGTGCTGTGTCTTATCTGTAGGTAGAACTAAGCTCCCTTAAAGAAATCTAGAGACTGGAAGAGAACAGGAAATGAGAGACCACAAACTAAAGGGAGAAAATGAACTTTTCTTTTCTCTCTTTTTTTTTTTTTGAGATGGAGTTTCACTGTTGTTACCCAGACTGGAGTGCAATAGCATGATCTCAGCTCAACGCAACCTCTGCCTTCTGGGTTCAAGCAGTTCTCCTGCCTCAGCCTCCCGAGTAGCTCGGACTACAGGTGCGCACCACCATGCCCAGCTAGTTTTTGTATTTTTAGTAGAGACGGGGTTTCACCTTGTTGACCAGGATGGTCTCGATCTCTTGACCTCGTGATCCACCCGCCTCGGCCTCCCAAAGTGCTGGGATTATAGGCGTGAGCCACCATGCCCGGCCAAATGAACTTTTCAATAAGGCTAGCAGGCTTGCTCTAGCAGTTGTAATGATTAAAAGTAGTGGCAATGGGCCGGGCGTGGTGGCTCATGCCTGCAATCCCAGCATATTGGGAGGCTGCGGCAGGCAGATCAGATCAAGAGATTGAGACCATCCTGGCCAACATGGTGAAACCTAGTCTCTACTAAAAAAATACAAAAGTTAGCTGAGATGGTGGCACACGCCTGTAGTCCCATCTACTCGGAAGTCTGAGGCAGGAGAATTGCTTGAACCTGGGAAACAGAGGTTGCAGTGAGCTGAGATCACGCCATTGTATTCCAGCCTGGCACATGGCGACAGAGCAAGACTCTGTCTCAAAAAAAAAAAAAGTAGTGGCAATGAGGCTGGTCGTGGTGGCTCACGTCTGTTATCCCAGCACTTCGGGAGGCTGATGTGGGCGGATCACCTGAGGTCAGGAGTTTGAGATCAACCTGACCAACATGGAGAAACCCCATCTCTACTAAAAATAGAAAATTAGCAGGGCGTGATGGCTGCGTGCCTGTAATCCCAGCTACTCAAGAGGCTGAGACAGGAGAATCACTTGAACCTGGGAGGCAGAGGTTGCTGTGAGCCAAGATGATGCCATTTTACTCCAGCCTGGTTAGCATGGTGAAACCCTACCTCAACTAAAAATACAAAAATTAGCTGGGCATGATGGTGGGTGCCTGTAGTCCCAGCTACTTGAGAAGCTGAGGTGGAGTGAGCCGAGATTGCACCATTGTACTCCAGCCTGGGCAACAGAGTGAGACTGCGTCAAAGGAAAAAAGCCAAAAAATGGTAAGGTCTCAAAAAAATAAAAAAATAAATAAATAAAAGTAGTGGCAGAGGATAAATACCAAATAGAAAAGTGAGCCTCAAAACATCCTCCATATATATGGGAAGTTCATATAAGAGATAGAGTTGGGTTGTATTCATAGGTGTCTGGCTTTCCTTGTTGGGGAAAATACTGGGTCCCTAACTGATACCATATGCAAATGATTAATTATGTTGATTAAACCTGAATGGCCTAATGCAAATAAATGTTTCTTGGACAGGTGAGTTATGTCTATTTTCTGATTGTAAAAGTGACATGGTCTTAAGCTAGTTGGCTCTGAAACCTCCCTTCTGACCACAAATTTTTATAGCTAGGGAAGAAATGCTGAAGAGAATGGCTTGAACCTTAATAATTGATACTGTATTATGCAGGTTTCTTGTTTTCACTTTACATAACTTTGTCTAACAATAGGTACTGTACTCTTTGCCCCCTATTGTGGAGGCAGGTAATTTAGTTAACCTGTCCTTTTGACTGTGATTTGACTGCAGTGTTTGCTATGACAAACGGGACTGCAGTGACCTTCCACAGAAGACTTAGGGAGAGCTTTGAGCTGAGTGGTTTCTGAGCAGTAGAATCCTGTGTAACAGGATGCAGACATTAGGCATTTTAGATGACACTGTCAAGATTACCATCTCAAAGGCTGAACCAGCATTGCTGCTGTGTAGGTATTTAGACTTCAGATTACTAAATACAGTGTCGATATGTAGACTTGAGATTTAAGGCATTCTTAGTTGAAGCCACAGGCGCAGCCCACTGTGAGGGAGGGGCCAAGGCTAGGGGATCTGTTTCCAGAACATTAACCTCCTTTGCCCCCTTCGGAGGTGACAGAGAGCTTTGGACTCTGTTTTTGTCAAGGGGTAGGTGGCCACAGGAAGTGGGTATGGCTAGGATTCTGCCTTTTTTTTTCTCCAGATGGAGTTTTGCTGTTGCCCAGGCTGGAGTGCAGTAGCGTGATGTCTGCTCACTGCAACCTCCGCCTCCCAGGTTCAAGCAATTCTCCTGTCTCAGCCTCCTGAATAGGCTGGGACTACAGGTGCAAGCCAGCACACCTGGTTAATTTCTGTATTTTTAAGTAGAGACTGGGTTTCAACTTGTTGGCCAGGTTAGTCTTGAACTCCTGACCTTGTGATCTGCCCTCCTTGGACTCCCAAAGTGCTGGGATTATAGGCAGGAGCCATCACGCCCTGTCTAGGATTCTGCTTGTGTGCTGCTCCTCATTCTCTGAGTTACCACTGACCACTCCATGGGGCTGCCACACCCTTCAGGTGATTCTTAAAGTGGGTGCAGGGGAAGGGGCTGGGTGCTTGTACTATCTGTATAAAGGGCAAAAAGTTCAGACTCAGGCCGGGCGCGGTGTCTCAAGCCTGTAATCGCAGGACTTTGGGAGGCTGAGGCGGGTGGATCATGAGGTCAAGAGATCGAGACCATCCTGGTCAACATGGTGAAACCCCGTCTCTATTAAAAATACAAAAAATTGGGGCCCAAAGTGGCTCCGGCCGGATGTCGTGGCACTTGCGAAGGCGAGGCCAAGAGTTCAAGGCCAACCAACCTCAGCAACCTTACAAGCTCTCATTGATTGGCAAAAAAAACAAAAAAAACAAACAAAAAAAACCAAAAAATTATCTGGACATGGTGGTGCGTGCCTGTAATCACAGCTACTCAGGAGGCTGAGGCAGGAGAATTACCTGAACCCAGGAGGTAGAGGTTGTAGTGAGCTGAGATGGCGCCATTGCACTCCAGCCTGGGTAACAAGAGCGAAACTCGGTCTCAAAAAAACAAAATTCAGACTCTTCAGTTACTGTTATAGCTTTTCAGATCTTTATGCTCCTAGGTTTTTTTTTTTCCTGTTGCTTATCTAAAAGGTAATGGTATAGGCTTTTATTCCAATGCACTGGCAAACATCTGACTGTATTTGGGTGTCATGAACAGCCCTCCAAGGGGTATGCTCATAGCCACTTGTCTGCTTTCTCCCTGCTTGGACACATTTCTTTTTTTTTCTTGCACTGACCAGTTTGCCAAACACATTCTGAATTGTGGAGGGTGACAGGGTGGATACTTCTTGATTGGCCTTGTGGGTTGGTGTTGGCAGGGAGCAAGATGGCACATGAGAATAAGTGACTTCAGGTGTCATGCCTGTGTCATCTGTGTAGGGGTTCTTGGCACCAACTTCTTAGTGAATCAGGTGGGTTACTTTATTTCACGGATAACAAAACTAGGGTTTGAGAAAAATAATGGGAGTTTTTTGTTTTTCGAGATAGGGTCTTGGGCTGTCACTGGGCCTAGAGTATGGTGGTATGACCACAGCTTACTTTAGTCTCAATCTCCCAGGATCAGGTGATCGTTCTGCATCAGCCTCTGAGGAGCTGGGACTACAGGCACATGCCAACACAGTCAGCTAATTTATTTTTTTATTTTTTATTATTTATTTATTTATTTTTTTGAGACGGAGTTTCGCTCTTGTTACCCAGGCTGGAGTGCAATGGCGCGATCTCGGCTCACCGCAACCTCCGCCTCCTGGGTTCAGGCAATTCTCCTGCCTCAGCCTCCTGAGTAGCTGGGATTACAGGCACGCGCCACCATGCCCAGCTAATTTTTTGTATCTTTAGTAGAGACGGGGTTTCACCATGTTGACCAGGATGGTCTCGATCTCTTGACCTCGTGATCCACCCACCTCGGCCTCCCAAAGTGCTGGGATTACAGGCTTGAGCCACCGCACCCGGCCACAGTCAGCTAATTTAAAAAAACATTTTAATAGAGAAGAGGTCTTGCTGTGTTGCCAAACTGGTGCTGAACTGCTGAGCCTGAGCTCAAGCCTTGGCCTTCCAGTGTGGTGGGATTACAGGTATGACCACTGTGCCGAGCAGCCTTTTTTAAAACTGCTTTCCTGTAAATCTGATGTTTTCTGCAATTGAGGGTAAGTTCCTTATCAGACAAAAGCACAGAACTGGGGCCTTGTGTTCTGTCACGAGTTCTGTCACCGGCAGTGTAGACAGCCCGCCTCTGGCCCCATTTCCTCTGGATGTGCTGCCCTGCTGCCTGGATCCTTCCCTCTCCCAACTTCACCTAGGTTTGGTCTCCCTCCTGGGCTTAAACTTTACAGCTACTTACTCCATTGTTTTGTGGTGACTTTTTTTTTTTCTTTTTTAGATTGAAGGAGTACATGTGCTTGTGTGTTATATACCCATATACATGGGTATATTACTTACCGGTGGGGATTGGGCCTCTGATGTACCCATTACAAATGGTGACCATTGTACCTGATAGGTAATTTGTCAGCCCTTGTTCCTTCTCATCCTCCCCTCTTTTTGGAGTCTCCAGTGTCGAATATTTCTTTTTCGTTTTTGTTTTTGAGATGGAGTCTCGTTCTTATCGCCCAGGCTGGAGTGCCTTGGCACTGTCTCAGCCTCGCTGCAGCCTGCTCACTGCAATCTCCGCCTCCTGGGTTCAAGTAATTCTCCTGCCTCAGCCTTTTGAGTGGCTGGGATTACAAGGATCTGCCACCACACCCAGCTAATTTTTTTTTGAGACACAGTCTCGCTCAGGCTCCAGGCTAGAGTGCAGTGGCAGGAATATGGCTCACTGCAAGCTCCACCTCCCGTATTCAAGCAATTCTCCTGCCTCACCCTCCTGAGTAGCTGGGACTACAGGCACATGCCACCACACCCAGCTAATTTTTGTATTTTTAGTAGCAATGGGGTTTCACCATGTTGGCCAGGATGGTCTCGATCTCTTGACCTCGTGATCCGCCCACCTCAGCCTCCCAAAGTGCTGGGATTACAGGTGTGAGCCACTGCGCCTGGCCACTAATTTTTTTTTTTGGTATTTTTAGTAGAGATGGGGTTTTGCCATGTTGGCTGGGCTGGTCTCCAACTCTTAGCCTCAAGTGATCTGCCCACCTCCGCCTCCCAAAGTGCTGGGATTACAATTGTGAGCCCAGCCTCATTTTTGTATTTTTAGTAGAGACAGGGTTTCACCATGTTGGCCAGGCCAGTTGGAACTCCTGACCTCAGGTGATCCACCTGCCTCTACCTCGGAAAGTGCTGGGCTTATAGACTTGAGCCACTGCACCTGGCTCTAGATTTCTCTAACTTAGCTGTGGAGATGGAATTTTTATTTATTTTGTCTTTAAATTAATACTCTCCACTGAATGTAGAATTTTAATTTTTAATTTTTACTGTACCCCAGGGGGACGGGCAGATACCAAAGCGACCCCCGCTTCCTGCATTGTGAGGTTTAATTAATGCAATTCACATTTACGAAGTGCTGTGAAACAGCTCTGCTGCTAGTGTCAGCCTGGAGGAAATGAGTGACATCAGTTCTCAGCGTTATTGCTTGGTTGGGGCAAGTCCCTGAGCCTCCTCTGAGTCTAATTGGGGGTGCCACCTACCCCTCTGTCTGCCACATTGCATTTGAGCACATCTGACCTGGTTCAGTCAGGGCACAGGCACCCTGCACTAATGAGAAAGGCCCCTGGGGGAGAACCTTGCGGGTGGGCCCACCCAGGGCTGCTGCCCACCCCAGAATCACACGCTGGACCCCAGCCTCTGGGAAAGGGTGAGAGTTCACCTCTCATCACAAGGTTAGGCAGCTGCCTCCTGTGAAGGGAAACGCTCAGCTGGTGTATCATGTCTCAGCCGTGAAGCTCCCTTCATCCTTGGGATGGGTGATGCATTGTTCGTAACTCCTGTAATTCTTGTCTGTCTCGGTTATGGCAGTTCCAGGCACGTGCCCTGGACTGTCTGGGCATGAGATTTGGCACTGCCACTTTGCTGGGTGACTTAACTCATCTGAACCTGTTGAAGGCAGGGAGATAATACGACCTACCCCAAGATGGATGGGGGTTAAAAGAGGTGGTAGACAGGCCAGGTGTGGTGGCTCACGCGTGTAATCCCGGCACTTTGGGAGGCCAAGGCAGACAGATCACCTGAGGACTGATGAATCATGAAGTCAGTGAGGTACAAAGAACGAAGTGGGGGAGGCTGAGCATGGTGGCTTATGCTTGTAATCCCAGCAGTTTGGGAGGCTGAGGTGGGTGGGTCACGAGGTCAGAAGATCAAGACCATCCTGGCTAACACCGAGAAACCCTGTCTCTACTAAAAATACAAAAAAAAAATTAACCGGGCGTGGTGGCTTATGCCTGTAGTTCCAGCTACTTGGGAGGCTGAGGCAGGAGAATCGCTTGAACCTAGGAGGCGGAGGTTGCAGTGAGCTCTGATTGCACCACTGCACTCCAGCCTGGGCAACAGAGCCAGACTCTGTCTCAAGAAGAAAAAAAAAAAGCGGGGGAGATTTGTATCTGCCATTACACATCTGATGTTCATTTCTCTTGTCCTGATTCTAAGAACATACAGTTACATTTGTGTGTTATGTAGCTTCCCTATATATTAATCAAGGAGGTATGTTAATCTGTCTCGGTTTCTCCATCTGCAAAATAGGAATAATAGTACCTACAATATTGAAGGATTAGATGAACTCAGATAGGTAAAGCAGAAAACAGTGCCTGCCACATACTAAGCACTGAAAAACATATGACCTTATTACTGGGGGGGATTCATATATTTATATACATAGGAGGAAGGGCCTAGGAGCAAAGCTTTTTATTCCTGGATTTGGAGCTGTGGGTTTTGAAGTCTGAGATAGGAAGCAGGAGGTATAGGGAGTTGGGGAGGGCTTCCAGGCTGAGAGAACACAGCAGCACATGCCTCAAGGCTAGATTGGCTTGGACTGTGTGTAGACTGAAGGGGGATGGGGGAGGAATTGATCTGGGCATCATTCAGTCACGGGTTCTGAAGCTGGTGCGTGCTGTCTACACAGCTGTGGCTGTAAGGCATTGAGGGTACTTAATTTCACTGCAAATACAGGGTCATGATAAAAACAACGAATTTTAAATAAAATCACATTATATTATGCAATGGGAAGGAAGCGTTTGTAAGTGCTCAGCTCGCTCCTGGGGGGCACCCAGGTAGCTGATGCCATTTATAGTGCCCACAGGTCTTGTTCTAGGCACTTAAACCTTTTCCTGAATGTTGAGATGGGGTTTGGAGGGTGCACTGCCCACACATCGGGTAGGCTGGTGGCCAGTTGGCACTGCTGAGGCCCTGGGGGTAGGCCCAAGGTGGTTAATCATTGTCAGCCTGGGTCTGTCTAGGAGGCGAGACTCCTGTCTGGCTTCTTGTTGACCCAGTTAGGGGCTGTCTGGGGACTGGGGTTCAATGCTGCCTGAGAAACCCAGCATACATTAGAGCCCTGGACTCCAGATGACGGCTGAGGAGGTCACATCCTTCAGTCCAGTCCTTTGGTCTGCCACCATCTCCTGACCACAAACAAATGCTGTGTGACCCCTCCCTCCTACCAGAGCACTTTGGGGTGGTAGACCCTCCTGGAGATGCACACCAGGTAGCCCTGCCTCCCACTCTATGCCGGGCCCCCTAGGTTACTTAGTTCACTGATTTGGCCTGAGGTAAAACGCTTGAAATTAATAATTATTCTGAATTGACACTCCAGTAGCTTTCCTGGGATTCTGGCTGCTAGGTCTCATAGGAACTGGCCATAGGTCAACCAGCCTGTTCTTCCGGGTCAGGGCTTGGGAGAAAAGGGTCTGAGAAGCAGCTGATTGGTCTGACTCAGGCGTGTCCCTTGTCCTTGTGGGGGTGGGGGAAATTCCTTAACGTGCTGACACACACCCTGGATCATGTGAGGCGCAGAAAGCCTATGCTGTGTATCAGTGCATATGTTTATAATCTGAACAATGCTGCCTTAATGTGCATATTAATTACCCAGACATGACTTGTGTGTGTTAAAATGTCTTGTGAAAATCCTGCTTCAGGCCGGGCGCGGTGGCTTACGTCTGTAATTCCAGCACCTTGGCAGGCTGAGGCAGGTGGATCACGAAGTCAAGAGATCGAGACTGTCCTGGCCAACATGGTGAAACCCCATCTCTACTAAAAATGCAAAAAATTAGCCGGGCATTGTGGCACGTGCCTATAGTTCCAGCTACTAAGGAGGCTGAGGCAGGAGAATCGCCTGAACCCGGGATGGGGAGGTCGCAGAGAGCCGAGATTGCCTCAGTGCACTCCAGCCTGCCAACAGAGTTACTCCATCTCAAAAAAAATCCTGTTTCAAGACCTCTAGCCTGGTGCCTGAGATTTCTCCAACCAGCTCCCAGTTCCAGCAGTTCTTCCAACCAGCTCCCAGGTGATGATATTGTAGCTGGCGCTATAGCCAGGGTGCTGACCCCTGGGCCACTTGGGGAGTAGCAGCAGAGGTCTAGTTGCCCCATGCAATGGGCAGGTGCAGGGCATGGGATTGGGGGCTGCCACCACCTCTGCCTGGGGGCTCCACTGGGTCCACAGCGCCCCCTGGCGGGCGGTGCCGGTGGCGCCAGGGCGCCAGGGTGGCTGGGAGCTAGCAGTAAGAGGAGGTGTGGCTTCTAGAAGGGAAGCTGATTTTTGAGGCTGAGGTGGGAGGATCCCTTGAGGCCAGGAGTTTAAGGCCAGCCTGAACAACGTAACCAGACTCTGTCTCTACAAAAAATTAGCCGGGCGTGGTGGTGCACACCTGTGGGACCAGTGGGAGTATCACTCAAGCCCCGGGAGTTCAAGCCTACAAGGAGCCATGATAACACCACGACACTCCAGCCTGGATGACAGAGTGAGACTCTGTCTCTGAGATGGATGGATGGATGGAATGGATGGATGGATGAGTGGAAGATAAACTACGAGGCTAGCATGGGTTGTCTGGCAGGGGCTAGTGGGTCTCCAACATGGGGCCCAGAGGCAGGGAGGCCTGGTGGATATGGGCAGCGGCTTATTGAGGAAGCTTTTCTCAGGCAGGGTTCCAGGCAAGAGGACATGGTGTGAGTGGCCTTGAGGTGTTTGGGGCTCAGGGATGGGGGCCTGGCTGGGGGTCTCACATTGTGCCAAGGCTTTTATAATATTTTTGCCAACCAAACATGGAACAAAAAGCAAAGGCAAGTGACTATTGGAAAACTCGGTTTCAGCTGGCATTCGTGCCTTGGAGTTTTTTACTCGTTCTCTATAATCCTGGCCCATGTCTTAAATGGGATATTTAGCCATGGAGGATAACCTAGTCTGCATGTCAGTTTTCTTTTTCTATAAGGTGAGCTCCCCAGTCTCCCTAGGGGAAGGTACAGGTTCTTGGATCCACCAAAATCTGCGTGCCTACAATGTTGCAGGCAATGGGACAGCCCAGAGGTCACACAGCCTGCCAAGCCATCAGTGTGGCCCTGGCCCTGTGTCTTTGCTGATATACCTGACCAGGAGGGGCAGCAGTGGGGAGGCCAAGTCCCAGAGGTGAGAGTGAGGCTACAGTGATCTGGGGAGTGCCCCTCCTGTTAACTGCCCCTACCCTTTCTGCCAGTACCTCCTTCATCCTTCCCTCCTTGGGAACTTGGGACTGTGAGCCCCAGCTGGTGAGGGAGGAGGGGAGTGATCGACAGGCCAGCAGACCAATGGGCCCTGGAGGATGGGGTGAGGCGGGGCTTGTGCTGCTATGGAGAGGAGAGAAGCTGTTCTGTGGGGGAGGAGGGGACGGGTGGGAAGAGGACCTGGAGATTGAGGGGAAGGGAGAGAGCAAACAAAGGGGTCAGGAGGGAAAATAATGCACTGGCTTCCTGAGCCCCTGCAGAGGCTGAGCAGGGAGAAGGGGCCAGGGCCAGAGGGGACAGAGGCTGGCGGCAGATAGGCCGGGGCAGGCAGGTCCTAAATGGCATTGTTGAAAGGGGCCGGCTAGCTGCACAGAGCAGTCTGAGCCTGAGACCCTAGCCCTGGCCCCTCCTCTGTCGTGGGTGCTGGTGTCTGAGCCTTCGGGATAGACTGTCCACATGGAACCAAGTCCTGAGCCTCCGAGCTTGGTGAGAGGAAGGCTATGGGGGGCAGCCTGGGTGGGGTGCTTGGGCAAGAGCATCACCCTGAGAATGCGTCCTGGGACCTGAGAACATAGAGCCCATGGCAGAGCGTCTTGGGGAACACTACCCATCTTGTGCCCCTGCTTCCCTTCCACCTCACCCATTCTGGCTTATCCCACAGGAAAGCATGAAGGGAGACACCAGGCATCTCAATGGAGAGGAGGACGCCAGCGGGAGGGAAGACTCTATCCTCGTCAATGGGGCCTGCAGTGACCAGTCCTCCGACTCGCCCCCAATCCTGGAGGCCATCCGCACCCCCGAGATCAGAGGTGGCTGGGCTGTGGGGACTGGGGTGGGGTCAGGTGCTGACAGAGTGAGCAGTCACTGCAGAACACTGGAGGCTTTGGGGAGAGTCTGACAACCTCCACAGTCCCCCAGGAGGGAGGAGAGCTAGGAGGGATGCAGGGCCGAGCCCTTAACACCTGCCTGCAGCCCATGGCCTCTCCTATGGGACTCTCATCTCAGCTGGGACTCTGAGAGTGACACAAGGGTGATGGTTCCCTGTCCTCTGCCAGTCATGACAGGGGTGGTCTTCTGCAGACCCTCTCCCCTGATAGAGCTGGGCTGGGATTCAGAGCGGGAGGTCCTTTTCCACCCTGCCCTGAGCAGCTCCCAGCCAGCCTACTTGGGATCCCGCCCCAGCTGGGTTGGAAAGCCCTGCATTGTCCTCTCAGCAGTGCCATCCCATGGAACTTCCTGCGAGCGTGAAAGGGTTCTATTTCTGCATTGTTCCTCACAATAGCCACCCTCTACGTGTGAGCACTTGAGATGCGGCTGACATGGCAGGCAGTGAATTGTTCCTGGAATTGTAGTTAGTGGTCCCTGGATGGGCAGCACCCTGCTGGAGGAACTGGAGGGCTCCCTTCCTGGTAACTTCAGTGTTGTTTTGGGCCCAGGGCTCTGTGACCTTATGAAAAAATCGGAGAGGATGAGTGATACCCGGGGGCCTGAGAGCAAACCCCTGTGGCTGACAATAGTGTTGGGGAGATCGCAGGCCACAGAGAACAGCCCCTGTCAGCTTCCCCTGGCTGGTGCCTGTCCCCTGAAAACAGACTCTGGCTGTTTCCTCCACAGGCCGAAGATCAAGCTTGAGACTCTCCAAGAGGGAGGTGTCCAGTCTGCTAAGCTATACGCAGGTATGGTCTCTGCTCTCCCTTTTTCAGGCTCAGGGACGTTGTCTTTTGCATTCGGCACTGGGCAACCTGAGGCCCATAGGAACTAGCATCTGAAATGTATGGAGGGTTGCCAAGGTAGACACTTTCTGCATATATTTGGAATTATTTTTTTAATCTGGATAATCAGTTACATTGATAAATCTCTGATATAGCAGTCCCCTCTTATCTGTCATTTTGCTTCCCATGATTTCACTTGCTTGCGGTCAACTGCAATCTGTATTAAATGGGAAATACTAAATGGTAAATCCCAGAAATAAACAATGTACATACATTTTAAATTGGGTGCCATTCTGGTAACATGATGGAATCTTACCCTTCCTGCTTCATCCTGCCCAGGACCGGAGTCCTGCCTTTTTCCAGCATCTCTACGCTTAGGTGCTACCAGCCATCTCCGTGATCTGATTAGTTGCAGTATCACAGTGCCTGTGTTCAAGTAATAGCTCCTTGTAGTTAATAACGGCCCCAAAGTGCAGGAGTGATGATGCTGGCCACTCAGTTATGTCAAAGATAAGCCATGAAGTGTTTCCTTTAAGTGAAAAAGTGGAAGTTCTCAATAAGGAAAGAAAAAATCTTATGCTGAAGTTGCTAGATCCATGGTAAGAACCAATCTTCCAGTCGTGTAATGGTGAAGGAAAAAGAAATTCATTCTAGTTTTATTGTTGTGCCTCAAACTGCAAAAGTTATGGCCATGTTGCGTGATAAGTGTGTAGTTAAGGTGGGAAAGGCATGAAATGCATAGGTGCAAGACATGAACAGAAATGTGTTTTGACTGACAGCAGTGTGTTGTGCCAGAAAGCACTGAGCCTAAAGCAAGGGATCCCCTGACACCAAACCATTTTTTTCGAGTAAGGGATGGTTACACAGATGCAAGAATAGGTTTCAACTGTAAAAATTACTGGAGAGTAATTTCATTGGCTGCATTTGCCAATGAAAAAGCTGTTTTGCCTATAGCCATTACTGGATATAGTAAAAAAATAAAAAGAAAAAGCTGTTGCTACGTTTTCAGAAGAGTCGAAGTTGATTAAGGAAAAAGGAAATCATCCAAAACAAGACGGCAGTGAAACCAGACTCCTCCAGAAGAGGATGCCTGTTAGAACCTACATTCATAAAATTGCAAAGGAGGAAGGCACCAGGTCATAAGCCACGGAAGGACAAATGAACTCTGAATAGGGTACAATAAGATATTTTAAGAGAGAAGCTGCATTCACATGGCTTTTATTAACAGTATATTGGGCTGGGCGTGGTGGCTAATGCCTGTAATCCAAGCACTTTGGAGGCCAAGGCGGGTGGATCACCTGAGGTCGGGAGTATAAGACCAGCCTGACCAACATGGTGAAACCCTGTCTTCAAAACAAAACAAAACAAAAAAAGTATATTGTAGTTGTCCTATTTTAATATTAGCTGTTAATCTGTGCCTAGTTTATAAATTAAACTGTATAGGTATGTAGATATAGACATAAATGCAGCACATAGAGGGCTTCATGCTCTGAGGTATCAGGCAGCCATGGGGGGGCTTGGAATGTATCCCCCTGTTTAAGGGGGGACTACTGTATAGCAAGCTGTCTTTTTATTCCTGCAATGAGTCCGACTTGGTCATGGTGCATTATGAAGTTGATTTTATTCATGTATTCATGAATGAAATGGGAGTGTGATTTTATTTTTTTATTTGTTTATTTTTGAGACAGTCTGTCGCCCAGGCTGGAGTGCAGTGGCACAATCTCGGCTCACTGCAACCTCTTGCCTCCTGGGCTCAAGTGATTCCCCTGCCTCAGCCTCCTGAGTAGCTGAGACTATAGGTGATGTGCGACTACACCTGGCCAATTGTTTCGTATTTTTAGTAGAGATGGGGTTTTACCATGTGTTGGCCAGGCTGGTCTCGAACTCCTGGCCTCAAGTGATCCACCTGTCCCAGCCTCCCAATATGCTGGGATTACAAGCATGCGCCACTGTGCCTGGCCGATTTTATTTATTTATTTATTTTGAGACTGAGTTTTGCTCTTGTTACCCAGGCTGGAGTGCAATGGCGTGATCTTGGCTCACCACAACCTCCGCCTCCTGGGTTCAGGCAATTCTCCTGCGTCAGCCTCCTGAGTAGCTGGGATTACAGGTACACGCCACCATGCCCAGCTAATTATTTTTGTGTTTTTAGTAGAGACGGGGTTTTACCATGTTGACCAGGATGGTCTCGATCTCTTGATCTTGTGATCCACCCGCCTCGGCCTTCCAAAGTGCTTGGCCCAACATTTGTTTTCTTTTTGTTTGTTCATTTTGTTTTGAGACAGAGACTTGTCTGTTACCCAGGCTGGAGTGCAGTGGTGTGATCTCACTGCAACCTCTACCTCCCATGTTTAAGCAATTCTCCTGCCTCAGCCTTCCTGAGCAGCTGGGATTACAGGTGCCTGCCACCATGCCCAGCTAAATTTTGTATTTTTAGTAGAGATGAGGTTTCACCATATTGGCCAGGCTGGTCCTGAACTCCTGACTGCCCGCCTCTGCTTCCCAAAGTTTTGGGATTACACTGCCAGCCTAATTTTTATATTTTTAGTAGAGACAGGATGTCACCATGTTGGCCAGGCTGGTCTCAAACTTCTGACCTCAGGTAACCTCAATCTGCCTCGGCCTCTCAAAGTACTGAGATATAGGTGTCAGCCACCACACCCAGCACATTATTGGATTCTTGATGTAACCCTGTTGTGTTACGAGGGAAGTACTGTTGCTGGGAAGTGGACTCAAGGCCACATGGTTTGTGAGTGAAGGCAAGTGCTCAACACTCTAGCCAGACCCAGCTGCTCACTGCTTCAGTCTTCGTGTTTGGCTTATGTTGGGTTTTGGTGAAAGGTATGAAGCCTGCACGAGGAGGCCTTTATGACATGGTGCAGGTTTCATGGCATTGCTTCCTGGACAGCACTCGTGGTTGGCCTGTGTCTGTGCCTATATGCAGTGTGTTGCAGTAAGTGACCCGGTCTCCCTGCCAGGCACAGGCGAGCAGTCTTGCATATTGCAGTTGCCTCGTTTCTTTTATCTTTCAGTCCTGTCTTGAATTTGTAGAAATTTTGTCCCCAGAATCTGGGGACAAAATAAGGCAGTTGAAAATGTTTTTTGGGTCTCTCGAATTAGTAGTATGATTGTAGTTTCAATATGATGAATGACTTTTTACTTTTACACTGTTTTGCTTGTGTGACTTCTTACTGAAAAGTTCATCATGTTTCCTTATAAAGGACTTGACAGGCAATGGCGACGGGGAAGATGGGGATGGCTCTGACACCCCAGTGATGCCGAAGCTCTTCCGGGAAACCAGGACTCGGTCAGAAAGCCCAGCTGTAAGTAGCCGCACCCTGAGACAGCGCTTTTAGCCACCACGCTACACAGCATGGTAAACATGTCTTGGATCTTCCTAGGGGAGCTTTTAAGAGAGAGAAAGAGACAAACAAATGTTTTGACTCTAGAAAATATAAGCAAGTCTCCTGGAAGGTTTTTGTTTTTTTTTGAGATGGAGTTTCACTCTTGTTGTCCAGGCTGGAGTGCAACGGTGTGATCTTGGCTCACTGCAACCTCTGCCTCCTGGTTTCAAGCGGTTCTCCTGCCTAAGCCTCCCAAGTAGCTGAAATTACAGGCACCCACCACCATGCCTGGCTAACTTTTGTATTTTTAGTAGAGATGGGGTTTCACCATGTTGGCCAGGCTGATGTCGAACTCCTGACCTTGTGATCTGCCTGCTTTGGCCTCCCAAAGTGCTGGGGTTATAGGCGTGAGCCACTGTGCCCAGCTGGTATGCCATTTCTTTCAGGTGTTTTTTCATTTCTTGTATACTCTTGGAGGTGCCCAGGGGTGATAGAGATTGCAGGATGATGGCTCAGCTGCTAATTACCTTGTGCGTCCACCACTTCTGTGGGTAGATTCTGTGGATCAGAGTTTTTAGGTCTGGCAATGGGAAGGCAGTTTGTGCTCATGGTCACCTGGCCCTGTAGAAACCAGACTGAGACTCAGTTCCTATCCCAGGTGTAGGTGACAGTCTTCCCTGTCCAGGATGTGGTCTGTATCATCCCCCTTGTGGAGATGAGAGAAGATTCCAGCAGCTTACCCAGGTTAAATAGGAACTCTTCTATGCGGAATTTGAACTCAGGTTCCGCAGCAACAAGTTCATGCCATTTTTGACAATGAACATAGAGCCTCAGGGATTCTCCTCCAGCTTGATGATCGGGTGCCTTTCTGAACCCAGTCATTGGCCTCCTTAATTCTTTGGCATAAAAGTTTGGTTTGGAGTGAACATGAATTTTTCTTTCTGTTTTTTTTTTTTTAATGACACTCTCTGTTGCCCAGGCTGGAGGGCAGTGGCCTGACCTCAGCTCACTGCAACCTCTGCCTCCCTGGTCCAAGGGATTCTCCTACTTCAGCCTCCTGAGTAGCTGTGACTATAGGCACCCACCACCATGCCCAAGTAATTTTTGTATTTTTAGTAGAGATGGGGTTTCACCATGTTATCCAGGATGGTCTTGAATTTCTGACCTCAAATGATCTGCCCGCCTTGGCCTCCCAAAGTGCTGGGATTACAGGCATGAGCCACTGCTCTTGGCCAGATTTTTATTTTTCAATCCCAGTTGGCAGGTGCCATTTCAGCTGGCCACGTCTGTCTGCTGTGACAGGCAGAGCAGGACCTGCTGGGAATTGTGGGGCCGCCTAGCTGGACACCCTGCCACCTCTAATCCAAGAGCTAGGGAATTCTTGGTGCTCTCAGTCCAGAGTCCCCGTCTACCTCATCACCTGTTCACTTCCAGTTGTCCTGAAGCTGGCCACCTCCTGGCCCCGCAAGACCCCAGGCCTCCAGTCGCCTCAGGCCCAGTGCGTGTCCTCTCTTGCTTCCAGGTCCGAACCCGAAATAACAACAGTGCCTCCAGCAGGGAGAGGCACAGGCCTTCCCCACGTTCCACCCGAGGCCGGCAGGCCCGCAGCCATGTGGAGGAGTCCCCCGTGGAGTTCCCGGCTACCAGGGTTGGTTCTCCAGTTGCCCAGATCCCTGCCCCCAGTCTTTAACTGGGAGACGTGCCTCACTCACTGCATTCCTGGCTGTGGCTAGTGGATAATTTGTGTCCTTTTTTCACACTGCTTTTCAGGTTCTTGCTTTTTCTTTTCTCTCCTGGGTAAGCTTCCCTTAAGCCTGTTGGTTTCTCTCCTGGTCTGATCTCCGATGACACTCTGTTGGGAATGGAAGCTTTCCCTGTTGACTTGGTTCTTGCTCGACCTTGGAGACAAGGTAGAAACCACTAACTTCCAGACTGTCTTCTCACTAATGTCTTTTTCACCTATCTTGAGGCAACACTTCACTGTCGCTGCAAGAATGGTCGCGTGCACAGTAAGCGCTTAGAGAAGCCAGTGACCTGCTCCAGGCTTGGAGTCCCTCGTCCTCATCCATCATTTGCGCCTTTGTCCTCTTTCTGTCTCTGTTGCTGGGACAGTTACACTGACTTTCTCCCACCTCTTAAGGGATACATGTTCCTGGAGAACTTTCTTCAGCGGTCTCTCTCCTCTTTAACTTCAGTCTTTCCTCTTTCTTTTTGCCTAGGAGGCATTTGGGGGTGCTTGTGGTCTCTGGTCGCTGACATCCTTTGCTGTGGCCCAAACTATGTCCTTCTGTCCACAGTCCCTGAGACGGCGGGCGACAGCATCAGCAGGCATGCCATGGTCGTCCCCTCCCAGCCCTTACCTCACCATCGACCTCACAGACGATACAGAGGACACAGATGTGATGCCCCAGAGCAGCAGTACCCCCTACGCCCGCCTAGCCCAGGACAACCATCAGGAGGGCATGGAGTCCCCGCAGGTGGAGGCAGACAGTAGAGATGGAGACAGTTCAGAGTATCAGGTACCGCTGAGAGGGATCTTCCATATGCACGGTCCTTTGTTTACCTTAATCCTCTTCCAGAGATAAGTCAAATGTCAGTATTAATCATCTGAATACTGTGATTTTCTGAACATGGCATTTATATAAGGACTCCAGCTGCATATGTAATACATATTGTGATTCTGTTCATCAGAGTGCACATATTGTGGTTTTTTTTTTGAGACAGAGTTTCGCTCTTGTTACCCAGGCTGGAGTGCAATGGCGCGATCTCAGCTCACCGCAACCTCCGCCTCCTGGTTCAGGCAATTCTCCTGCCTCAGCCTCCTGGGTAGCTGGGACTACAAGCATGCGCCACCATGCCCAGCTAATTTTCTGTATTTTTAGTAGAGATGAGGTTTCACCATTTTGACCAGGATGGTCTCGATCTCCTGACCTCGTGATCCACCCGCCTCGGCCTCCCAAAGTGCTGGGATTACAGGCTTGAGCCACCGCGCCCGGCCCAGAGTGCACATATCGTATATATTGTGCATAGTATACCTTTGTAGATATACTGGCTTTTTTTTTTTTAACCTGTTAAGAACTAGAGTTGCCTGAGGTTCATGTCTGTATAATGAATCCAGTGGTCTGGATCATAGCTTAATTAACCAACTATGGTTTTTTATATTTTGATTCAAGCATTGCTGCATGAAGACTCCTTACACGTGTATGTATTTATGTGTTGTTGGTATCCCTTTTTTCTTTTCTTTTCTTTTCTTTTTTTTTTTTTTTTTTTTGCCAATCATTGAGAGCTTGTAAGGTTGCTGAGGTTGGTTGGCCTTGAACTCTTGGCCTCGCCTTCGCAAGCGCCACGACATCCGGCCGGAGCCACTTTGGGCCCCGGTATCCCTTTTTTCTATGTCCATTACTACATTTTACTTTGTGTAGAAGGGGTCTTGCTATGGGGCCCAGGCTAGTCTCAGACTCCTGGCCTAAAGTGATCCTCCTATCTCAGCCTTCTTAGTAGCTGAGACTATAGGCATGCACCACCATAACCAGCTAAATTTTTAAATTGTGGAAATGGGGTCTTGCTATATGGCCTGGGCTGGTCTCCAACTCCTGGCCTCAAGTGATCCTCATGCCTCAGTCTCCCAAAGTACTGAGAATTACAGGCATGAGCCATAGCATCTGGCTACATGTGCCATTTTGAGCAAGCTTTTTGTTGCCCTCAGGGTCAGTGACGTGGACGGGACTTGGCCCAGGGTGCCTCTCCTCACTGGGATTTCTTCATGTGGTTTTTCTTCCAGGATGGGAAGGAGTTTGGAATAGGGGACCTCGTGTGGGGGAAGATCAAGGGCTTCTCCTGGTGGCCCGCCATGGTGGTATCTTGGAAAGCTACCTCCAAGCGACAGGCCATGTCGGGCATGCGGTGGGTCCAGTGGTTTGGCGATGGCAAGTTCTCCGAGGTGAGTCTCGGGGAAGGGAAGGGGCTCTGCAGGCTTGAGGCTGTGTCTTCCTTCCTTCTGCAATTGCCTTTGGAGATGGAGCCCTGCGATTGCATTCTGCAGATGGGCGAGCCTATGCCTTCACACTGTCCGGAGTGAAGGACAAAACTTACCTTGTTAACCAGCGACAGCAGATTCTTAGGGTCTTATGGGTCTACTCATAGAGAGGACAAAAGTCGGGGCCCAAAGTGGCTCCGGCCGGATGTCGTGGCGCTGGCGAAGGCGAGGCCAAGAGTTCAAGGCCAACCTCAGCAACCTTACAAGCTCTCATTGATTGGCAAAAAAAAAAAAAAAAAAGAGAGGACAAAAGTGCTAGAAAGTTCTGGATCCATAGCCACTTGGATTTTTTGTTATTCTTAGATTTATTTTCTGGGGGCCAAATCACCAGTGTGGACTCTGACTGGCCAGAAGTGGCCACATGAGCAGGTACCCAAAGGTGTTCAGTGGAGAAGCCTGGACGAGACCAGAAGCATGGCCGTGGCCTCTTGTCATCTAGCCCTGGGTGGAGAGAAAGGAGACAGGCACAAGTGCATCCTTAGGTGGCTTGCAGTTGGATTTAGGGTCATCTGATATCAGTTATGAAAAGGGTTTTAGTAGAATTGGTTATTTCAGAGTCTCTTGATGATTGGCATTAGCCATTTAAAATCTTCCTTGACAATGAAATTTAGCTGGGGAAGAGCTGTGTTGGGCATAACTAGGCTGTTTTGATTTTTTTTTTTTTTTTTTTTTTTTTTTTTTGTGAGATGGAGTCTTGTTTTGTTGCCCAGGCTGGAGTGCAGTGGTACAATCTTGGCTCACTGCAACCTCTACCTCCTGGGTTCAAGTGATTCTCCTGCCTCAGCCTCCTGAGTAGCTGCGATTACGGGTACCCACCACCACTCCCAACTAATTGTTGTATTTTTAGTAAGAGACAGGGTTTCAGCCTGTTGGCCAGGCTTGTCTCCAACTCCTCACATCAGATGATCCACCAGCCTCAGGCTCCCAAAGTGCTGAGATGACAGGGGTGAGCCACCACGCCTGGCCTCAACAAAGATTTTGATCAGACAGACCTTTCCTATGATAGTCTCTTAGAAGTAAATATTATTCTCACCCTCAGAGTCCTACGAGAGGGGCTAAGTTAGCCTCAGAGAGAGGCTAAATGAGGTTGGAGTTGCAGCAGCAGCAAGCCAGGGCTGTACATTCCTGGGATTCAGCCTCAAGCAGAGATTCTGTTTTTCCCATGAATTGAGCTACCAAGGGGCCATTTGCCATGAATGCATTGAAGTTCTGCAAAGGCTAAAATAATAGGGTATGGAGTCTCCCTTGTAGGAGAGACTGTATGCAGATGGCTGCTGTGACCAGCAGAGGGAGCAGAAGGACAAGTCCTGGGCCCATCCTGGCAGTGAGGCCACTACTTCCAGGGCTGAGAGAGGGAAGTAACTTCTGTGAAGTGAGGGAAGATGGATTGTTTGCAATTGCTTTGCCCCATTGAGACATAAAATGCACTTTGCAAGACAGAATCTGAGGCTAAGGCAATGCAGTGTGCTGCTGTCAGCATCAGGGGATGAGATGACCATATGGGACCTGGCTCTGGCCTGGGGGAAAGTGCCTGCCTGGCATGTGTGCGCTGTTCGAGTTGCTTTGGAGCCACTGAGCACTGGAACCAACACTTGTGTATGAGCGTTTTTTTCCCCCATCAGAGCCCCAGTATTTTCTCAGCAATGGTGGTCACACCCCCACACAGGAAGTCAGGCTGTCCAGTATCAAATCGAGGTTTGTATGAGTGTGAGCACACTCTATGGAGAATAGAACATTCCCTGTGTCTTGCAGATTTTTTTTTTTTTTAAGAGATGAGGTCCTCGCTGTCACCCAGGCTGAGTGGTGCAATGGTGCTGTCATGGCTCACTGCAGCCTCAATAACCTGGGCTCAAGCAATCCTTTTGCTTAAACAGAGTAGCTAAGACTTCAGGTGCACACCACTGTGCTTGGCTCAATCGTAAAATCTTTTGTAGACATGGGTTTTTTTTTTTTTTTTTTTAATTGTGCTTTAGGTTCTGGGGTAGATGGGGTCTTGCTATGTTGTCCAGGCTAGTCGAACTCTTGGGCTCAAGCAATCCTCCCAAATCCCACTCCCAAAGTGCTGAGAATCTAGTCCTGAGCCACTGTGTCTGGCCTTGTCTTTCAGTTCTGATTAGCATCCCTGAACGTCCATTTTCTCTCTCACTGGCCACTCAGTCAGTTCATACTTGGTCAGGGGACTTGGGACATCAGGAGACTTATAGAATATGGATTAAATCACAAGCACTAAAGGTAAATAATCACAATGGGTGAAAGGTGCTTACTGTGTCAAGCATCATTTCCTAAACACATTCATTAGGGGGACTTGTTTTTTATTTTATTTGTGAGACAGAGTTTTGCTCTTTTTGCCCAGGCTGGAGTGCAAGGGCATGAACTTGGCTCACTGCAACCGCCACCTCTCGCTTCAAGTGTTTCTCCTGCCTTAGCTTCCTGAGTAGCTGGGATTATAGGCACCTGACACCACGCTCGGCTAATTTTTTGTATTTCGGCCAGGTGCGGTGGCTCATGCCTGTAATCCCAGCACTTTGGGAGGCCTAGGCAGGCAGATCACGAGGTCAGGAGTTTGAGATTACCCTGACCAACATCTTGAAACCCCATCTCTAATACAAATACAAAAATTAGGTGGGCATGGTGGTGCGTGCCTGTAAGCCCAGCTACTCAGGCAGGAGAATCACTTGAACCCGGGAGGCAGAGGTTGCAGTGAGCCAAGATGGTGCCACTGAACTCCAGCCTGGACAACAGGGCAAGACTCCATCTCAAAAAAAAAAAAAGGCAAGAAACGGGGGATTTCATCGTGTTGGCCAGGCCTGTTTTGAAAACCTAACTTCGAGTGATCCACCTGCCTCAGCCTTCCAAACTGTTGGTATTAGGTGTGAGCCACCATGCCAGCCTGAAATAGTTTTAATAAAAGGGTAAAAAGTAAAGAGTTATCGTGCTTAGGAAAGAAGAAGGAATATGTGCAAACCCCCAATGCTGGAGCATCCACAGAGAATCTTAGGACTGAGCCTCAGAGGTCACAAACACAGGGTTCATCTAGTTGCATTCATTCCAAGTATCATTCATTTTCACCATTACGATGTCATGTCTAACCAGGTTCTGGATATCTGTATTGAGACTTTGTGTCATTTCTATTTTTCTGCTTTTTTCTTTCCTTCCTTTCGCATAGATATCTGTGGACTTTATCCCCAGGAATGGGCTCTTGGTTAAAGTGTATGAAAATCTTCTGCATCTGATGGACAACCTTGTGATAGACATGGCACCCGGGACACACCTGTAGGTTGATGTTGATGATGTCTTTCTCTTCTAGGTCTCTGCAGACAAACTGGTGGCACTGGGGCTGTTCAGCCAGCACTTTAATTTGGCCACCTTCAATAAGCTCGTCTCCTATCGAAAAGCCATGTACCATGCTCTGGAGGTAACATGGGATGAGGGAACAAGGGCCAGGCCCTGACAGCAGGGATGATGCAGGAGAAACCCCAGGAGAAACCACAGAAAGTTAGCTCAGTGTTGCCAGGGGTGGTTTGGAGGGGACAGGGTGGCCAGGGAGGAGGTAAATGCCAACAACATGGTGGCCACCAGATCAGCCTCCCTGCAAAGAGGTTTGAGCCATCCCAGCTGCCTCTTGTTGGGACCACTAACTGAATCAGAAGGAAAGAACACAGGCAGTTAGGTGCAAATTCATGGCAGGGAATATGTTTTTCCAGAGACCTCAGAGCCTCCTTTCCAGGGGCGGAGTTCATAGCTAAGACAGCAGTGGAGGCCAGCTGCCTTCTATCTGTGGGCCATGTTAACCCTGACAAACCATTACACCTTGTCCCTCCCTTTACCTTGATGTTTTTTTTCCCACCTTTGTTCAGCATTTAAGAGCCAGCCTCTTCTAGTTGCCATAGGCTTCATTAGACACTGAAATCCTCATGGTGCTTTATGTAGGACACATTTTAATGTCCCCATCTTTAGGGAGATAAAACAAGAAATCGAGTGCCTTCTTATATAAGATACAGAGGAGATGAGCTAGTTTTGGCTGGGGCTTCTGTATCTTAAAGTAGTAGAGTTAATTCTGATGTATCTGCCCTTTGAGAGGGAAGTGACCACTCACATTCCTAGAGGGGAGAGATCCTATTGGGTGCTTGCATGAAAAGATTCAACCACAACCCCCCTTCCGAGGCCTCTCCCTGCACAGGCTCCTCCTTCCCTGACACATACCACAGCCCAGGACAGCTGTCTGGCTATGAAAGGGCCCAATGTGAAGGGGAATGTAGGCCCTGGCTGGGGGAATCCCTGGGTATGGCCTGGCGAGCACATCCTCCCCACCCCCCATTCATCACAGACTCTGCCTTTGCAGAAAGCTAGGGTGCGAGCTGGCAAGACCTTCCCCAGCAACCCTGGAGACTCATTGGAGGACCAGCTGAAGCCCATGCTGGAGTGGGCCCACGGGGGCTTCAAGCCCACTGGGATCGAGGGCCTCAAACCCAACAACACGCAACCAGGTGGGAATGAGTCCCCATAGCAGCACCCGCTGTCTCTGCTGGTGGGACGACTTCTTGGGAGAGTCAGCCACCCCTGCTGCTGGTCACCCCACCCAGCTTTCTAGCAGCTGGTCTCAACTCTGAATGTCAGAAAAAATACAACCAGGCATATGAAGGCTGTGCCAGCCCTGTCTGGCTTCCCTGGCCACTTTCTTGCTAATGGTCACGTACGTAGAATTTATTTGAATCGGATACCTGTCTTGATGTCAGGATGCAATGTTTTTATTAAAGGGAAAAATAGTTAAACTATGTTCGTTCAAGAAAATTGGGAAGTGTTGAAGAAGAACAATATGCCACCTAGTAACATTTTGACCAGTACCATATATTTCTCATTATAAGATAACTGGTTTCTTGAAATCCAGGACTTGTCTTACAATCCATACATTTAAAGGCCAGGCACAGTGGCTCACACCTGTAATCTCAGCAGTTTGGGAGGCTAAGGTGGGCGGATCACTTGAGGCAAGTAGATCAAGACCAGCCTGGACAACATAATGAAAAACATAAAAATTAGCCTGTTGTAGTTGGCATGTGCCTGTGGTCCCAGCTACTTGGGAGGCTGAGGTGGGAGAATTGGCTTGAACCCAGGAGGCAGAGGTTGCAGTGTGCTAAGATCACACCACTGCATACAAGCCTGGGCCACAGAACAAGACCTTATCTCAGAAAAGAAAACAGTCCATACATTTAATGTGATTTTTTTTCTGTTTTGTTTTTCTCCCCCCTCAAAAGTGGTTAATAAATCGAAGGTGCGTCGTGCAGGCAGTAGAAAATTAGAATCAAAGAAATACGGTATTTCCTTCCGGTCTTTTGACTGTACACTGTTTTCTCTGTACTTTTTCTGATTTCTTTGCATATAAAATAGTCACTGGAAAAGAATCAAATTTCTTGAAGAGTCAATCTGAACTCCCTCCCTATTCTCCCTTCACATCCCACCCTCACAGATACCTTCCAGGTTAACATTGGGGTGCACATCCTTCCAGATTTTTCTGTACACTAGTTGGATGCCTGCTTTCTCCTTTATTTCTCAATATTAATACTGTAAGCACTGTCCATTGTTATTTTGTCACTAAAGGGTCCTTATGATTTTTAATGGCTGTATAATTTTTTTCCCTAAGGTCAGAGTCAAATTTAATCGTGTCCATTAAGATTTTCTGTATAGATGGTATAGAAATACAAATGAGTTTTACAAAATCCCACTTATAGAATGGGAGCCATGTTATGTAATTAAAATTTTGTCTTGTAGTCTCACTGAAAATGAGTTTGGTGGCTCATGCCTGTAATTCCAGGACTTTGGGATGCAAATAACCATATCTTGGATTTCCCAGCATTGTGGGACGCTGAGGTGGGCAGATTGCTTGAGCTCAGGAGTTAAAGACCAGCATGAGCAACATGGCGAAACCCTGTTTCTACAAAAAATACAAAATTAGCTGTGCAAGATGGTGTGTGCCTGTGGAGGCTGAGGTGGGAGGATCGCTTGAGCCCAGGAGGTCGAGGCTGCAGTTTGTTGAAATCATGCCACTGCACTCCAGCCTGGGTGACACAATGAGAACCTATCTCAAAAAAAAAAAAAGAACATTTAAAAAGTAAAAAGGAAGGCTGGGCGCGGTGGCTCAAGCCTGTAATCCCAGCACTTTGCAAGGCTGAGGCAGGTGGATCACAAGGTCAAGAGATAGAGACCATCCTGGTCAGCATGGTGAAACTGTCTCTACTAAAAATACAAAAAATTAGTTGGACATGGTGGCGCGTGCCTGTAACTCCAGCTACTCGGGAGGCTGAGGCAGGAGAATTGCCTGAACCCAGGAGGTGGAGGTTGCGGTGAGCCGAGATCGCGCCATTGCACTCTAGCCTGGGTAACGAGCGAAACTCCGTCTCAAAAAAAAAAAGTAAAAAGGAGACCGGATGCGGTGGCTTATGCCTGTAATCCCAATACTTTGGGAGACTGAGGCAGACAGATCCCTTAGCCTGGCCAACATGGTGAAACCCTGTCTCTACTAAAATAAAAAAATTAGCCAGGTGTTGTGGTGCATGCCTGTAATCCCAGCTACTCGGGAGGCTGAGGCAGGAGAATCACTTGAACCCAGGAGGTGGAGGTTGCAATGAGCCAAGATCATGCCACTACACTCCAGACTGGGCAACAAGAAATAGTGGAACTCCATCTCAAAACAAAACAAAAGTAAAAAGAAACAGGTGAGATTAATACAAATCATGATTTTTTTATCACCGAATTTCCAAAATGTTAGCATTTCAATATCCAGCTAATATAAAAATTGAGATAGTGTGGCCGGGTGTGGTGACTCACGCCTGTAATCCAAGCACTTTGGATGCCAAGGCAGGCGGATCACCTGAGTTTGAGAGTTCAAGACCACCCTGACCAACATGGTGAAACCCCATCTTTATTTAAAAAAAAAATTGAGATAGTTTACATTTATACTGCTGTTTTCAAATTTTCACTTATTTTACATAATACGTATTTTATAGATCTCAATTTTGATGCTAAATTTGCAATGAAAATAATTGACCTGTATTAAGTACAGATTATTAACTAAATACAGATGTAGTTGATTAAACAAAATTAACTAAATTCATAAAAATACGTATTTGAAAAAGGCTCATATGTCTAGGTTAGTCGTAATAAGCCAGTTACTTGACCCATTTCTCAGTGTTTTAATTAACATTGAATCTAGAATTCATTTCCTCACTCACCCGTTCACGTTCTCAGTAGCCACTCCCCATGGCTATTGTCCAGCATGTCAGATATCAGATATCACAGACATAGGTATGTCAGGATTTTAACTTTGAATTGAGTTTTCTCTCTGAGCTGAGTCACCTTTACATCCTAGCCATTTAAAACCTTGTAAACATGGTTAAGGATCCTGGGTGCAAGGGGTTTGAATGAGCTCCTGTTGTGAATTGCCCATCAAGGGGCCATATACATTCAGTGTGGCCCCCTGTCATGCCCCAATTGCAGCTGGTACCCAGGCATAGTATGGTGGTCTTGTCCTGGGCCCGCATTCTCTCTGGACCCTCCTACCAAGCCACGGCTGCAGTCTAATTACCTTTCACAGAGAACAAGACTCGAAGACGCACAGCTGACGACTCAGCCGCCTCTGACTACTGCCCTCCACCCAAGCGCCTCAAGACAAATTGCTATAACAACGGCAAAGACCGAGGGGATGAAGATCAGACCCGAGGTGATTGTTGGGGACCTTGGGATCAGGGGTCAGGTGGGAGGAAGACTCCGAAGATCAGGAATTGGTCCATACATGGCTCCGTAACCTCATGTCATGCCTTCTCCCTCTTTTTTCAATAGAACAAATGGCTTCAGATGTTGCCAACAACAAGAGCAGCCTGGAAGGTAACGTTCTCTCCCTCTCAGTCCTTCCCTTTCACACCCTGGCTGGGGCTCTAGGCCTGCCTTACCCTAGCTCATCCACCCTGCTGGGGTTTAACCCAGAGCTCTGTGGTCCTATTCCAGGTCCCTGCATCTTAGTTGCTACAGTTTGTGGAATGAATTACCCAATTGTGCCCCTTAAGAGGAAGGGACAGGAAGGGTGTAGTGTGGAAGAACGGAAGATTGGCCTCTTTGGCTGGGAGAACCATAACCTAAAACCAAGATTACTGGTATCATGAGCCTTCCTAAAGAAGAGCTGCACCTAACTAGCTTTTAGACATGTGGACACTGTCAGGCTAAATAGTCTGCTTGCACTGGCTGGGGATTTCCACTGATTGGATACTCTGGCCAGAATAAACCTCATGGAATACAGAATGTGTGAGGATGAAGTCTCCCTTGCTTCCTCAACCCCCAGTTACTCATTGCTGAATAGGAAAACACCACATCTCTGACCCAGAGAACCCCGGGAAGAGCTTTGGTTTAGAAATGCTATTCCCCAAGACTCACTCACACTTCTGGTTAGGTAGGGATGCTTGGTCATAGACTTCATAAAGGTATTGTCTACCCAGCCAGGGATGCAACTCCATGCTGACCTGGTGATATGAAAGGAAGGCAGGGTTACCTACTGGTTAAAGGACCTGGATTCTGAAATTACAGCCATTTGCTGTTTATAGGGCATGGGCGTGGGCAAGTCCCACCATGAGACAACAAGCCAATTGGAGTCACTGCAAGATCCTTAGTGTCGCAGTATCTAAGGCTTCTCAAGGATTGTCACACCAGGCCCTCAAAGCCTGTTTCTGTTGGAGGGTCCCCTGCTCAGCGTTCTGCCTGACATCATTCGACTAGGGCAGCCCCCTGCTGTCTTGATGTTCCCCATCTGTGAAGCAGGGATGGCATCTTGAAAGCACTGTGGAAAGGTAGAAGCCGTGAGGCCTGACCTGAGGCGTGAAGAGTCCTAGGCAAGGTGCTGGCCTGGAGGAAAATCTCAAGAACTGAGAGACCCCAGGCATCAGCAGCTGGTGTCAGGGCCTCCATTGCCACAAGCCGCAACCCTGTTTTTCTTACAGATGGCTGTTTGTCTTGTGGCAGGAAAAATCCCGTGTCCTTCCACCCTCTCTTTGAGGGGGGGCTCTGTCAGACATGCCGGGTAAGTCCTCCTCCCCCTACCCTGGACCTTCCTCCCCCTGCCTCCCCACCCTCCCCTGTCCTTCCCAATAGCACCTGCGTGGAGCATCAGTGAAGCTCACTCATCCCAGGTGCCTGGCATGCCACCTCTGGGGCAGGGTTGGGGAGAGCTGTCATAGAGGCCGGAGGCACACACATCACAGCCAGTTGTCCTTTTAAAGGACAGCAAACCAGCAGCAGTGTGTTTTGTGGCTGTATCCTAGGACCTCCACCTGAAAGCTGGCAGGGCCTGGCTTCTCTGCTCTCTTATTTCACTGGTGTTTCTCTGTCGCTGGCAGGATCGGTTCCTTGAGCTGTTTTACATGTATGATGACGATGGCTATCAGTCTTACTGCACCGTGTGCTGCGAGGGCCGAGAGCTGTTGCTTTGCAGCAACACGAGCTGCTGCCGGTGAGTGCTGGGCCCTGTGGGCTGGATGTGGGTGGGCCCCCAAGGCTCCTCGGTTCCTGCAGTCTGCAGACAGCTGCCTGTTTAATGGAATCCCAGGCATGGGGACAGGGAACTAAATTGTCCTGGAAGCAGCACATGGGATTGATACTTGTGGTGGTGTGGTTGTAGCATACTTGGAGTAGAACTCACACATGGGGAAGGGCTCTCTTTTCTAAGAGAGGGCCTTGCTCTGTTGCCCGGAGTGGAGTCCAATGACATGATGATAGTTTACTGCAGCCTCCAATTCCTATGCTCAAGCAATCCTCCTGCCTCAGCCTCCTGAGTAGCTTGATTACAGGCACACGACATCACACCCAGCTATTTGTTTATTTATTTGAGGTGGAGTCTTGCTCTTTTTTTCTTTTAAAGCAGAGTCCTGCTCTGACACCCAGCCTGGAGTGCAGTGGCACGATCTCAGATCATTGCAACCTCCACCCCCAGGATACAAGCAGTTCCCATACCTCAGCCTCGCGAGTAGCTGGAATTATAAGTGTGTACCACCGTGCCCATCTAATTTTTGTGTTTTTAGTAGAGGCAGGGTTTCACCATGTTGGCCAGGCTGCTGTCAAACTCCTGCCCTCAGGTGATCTGCCTGCCTCAGCCTCCCAAATCCCAGCACTCCCAAAGTGCTGTCATTACAGGCATGATCCACTGCACCTAGCCTATTTTTTGGTTATAAATTAAAAGTATAAATGTTCCCTAGGCTGTTTGTTCTCAAATCACCATGCTCAAGCACTTCTCCTACCTCAGCCTGCCAAAGCCCTGGGGTGATAGGTGTGAGCCACCGCACCCAGCTAGATGTGCTCTTAATAGTCTAAGAGCATGAGGGAAGGGGATGACTCGGGTGTCAGGAAGGTTAACTCCCTGATTTGCCAGTTGGCTGTAATCCAAAGTGTCCATGGTGTGAAGTAGGTTGTTGGGAGGGTACTTTTGATCGGAGAGCCTGTGGAATAAGTGGGATGGGGTAATCGAGAAGGAACTCAGTGAACCCATACCGCACAGGGCCCTGCAGGCTATGCTGTGAAGCATCGGATCCTTGGTAAGCTTTTAGGAGGGGGTTGCTATTTCCCTGTGGAAAGCGGCAAGGGGGTGTCACAGGAGACCAGCTGGATGACAAAGGCATCCCTTCTCCCTGCCGCTGGGTACAGGTGCTTCTGTGTGGAGTGCTTGGAGGTGCTGGTGGGCACAGGCACAGCGGCTGAGGCCAAACTGCAGGAGCCCTGGAGCTGCTACATGTGTCTCCCGCAGCGCTGTCACGGCATCCTGCGGCGCCGGAAGGACTGGAATGTGCGCCTACAGGCCTTCTTCACCAGTGACACGGGGCTTGAATACGTAAGCCACAGGCTCCCGCCTCCACCACCACAGACCCCAGGGGCACAGGGTGTTGGAATGCTCTGGAATTCTCAGAGGAAGGGTAGTAGAAGTAAAGATGCATTGTACAGTGGAACCTCTTGAAGCCTCAACAGCTGAGAGACCTGTCATTGACAGCTCCTGGGCACCGTTTTCAGCCTTGCCAGGGTTCACTCCCTCCTCACCCGCTTCTCAGCATATAAAGAAATGGTTGTAGTCTTCTGAGTTAACACAGCTGAGAGGGAAGGAAATCGTAGAAATGAATTTGCTAGTTCTTGGAGGGAGGCCCGCCCTAGGTCGTTCCCATCTGGGGTGATGACCTTTTCATGTGTGCATCTATGCATGCATATCTGGCTCGTGTCCAAGGATAAATTGGCCATTCCTGGCCAAATGCAGGCTCATATGGTACACACTGTCTCCCCACTCCCCATCAAGGCTTCGGTGGGCTTTTTGCAGTGGGGGCAGCAGGGCTTGAAGCCGCCTGAGCAAGGTCAGCCTGCCCATCCCTCAGAGCTGGAGTCTTTCCCTGGCACTTTCACCACCATGACCTCCTTCCTTACCTGGCAGGAAGCCCCCAAGCTGTACCCTGCCATTCCTGCAGCCCGAAGGCGGCCCATTCGAGTCCTGTCTCTGTTTGATGGAATTGCAACAGGTGAGTTTGGGGTACACCTGGGGATGCTCTGCTGCTGCATCGCAAGAGGGTAGCCAAGGCGTCAGAGGCATGGTTAGGGTGTCTCATCTGGGGCAAGAAAGACCCCGGGGGATCTTCGCTGAAGAAAACTCTCCACCTTCTCAACCACCTGGCAGTCTTGGTCATTGTATTTTATTTATTTGTTAGCGCAATGACACGATCTCTGCTTACTGTGGTGTCTGCCTCCCGTGTTCAAGCTATTCTCCTGTCTCAGCCTCTCGAGTAGCTAGGATTACAGGTGCTCGCCACTATCCCTGTCTAATTTTTGTATTTTTAGTAGAGATACAGTTTCTCCTTGGTGGTTATGCTGGTCTTGAACTCCTGACCTCAGGTGATCTGCCCACCTTGGCCTCCCAAAGTGCTGGGGTTAGAGGCATGAGCCACCGTGCCCGGGCAGTCTTGGTCATTTTTAAAGGAGGTACATCTTAGCTATTACACTTTGGTTTTTGTTATGTGCAGATATCTTGCAACCGATTTTCATTCCACATGCATAAGTATAATTGGAGATACATTAGGCAACAACTACTGCTCTCTCTGGTTCTGGTTTCCTTCTTTTCCCCCATATGGAGTTCACACAGCTAGTATGTGGTGCCTGTACAGCCTTTCCCGGATTTGAACGCGTGTGATGCAATCACGAGGAATTCTGCATTTTACTATAGCAGGGAGTGGAGGAGATGAGCTACCATGTGCTCAGCATCATTTATGCTTCTGTGTCTCCCTGGCCACCACAGGCTACCTAGTCCTCAAAGAGTTGGGCATAAAGGTGGGAAAGTACGTCGCCTCCGAAGTGTGTGAGGAGTCCATTGCTGTTGGAACCGTGAAGCACGAGGGGAATATCAAATATGTGAACGACGTGAGGAACATCACAAAGAAAAATGTGAGGGCGGTCTATACCTTGTGGGCCTCGTCTCTACCTGTGCTCCCCAGTCATCCACACCCTGAAACCTGCATGTAGGCCCCATCCCTGAGACCCCAGGGCACTGTTGTAGAAGAGAATCTGTGGTTGGCTGGTGCGATGGCTCACACCTGTAATCTCATTACTTTGGAAGGAGAATCGTGAGCTCAGGAGTTTTAGCCTCAGCAGCATAGTGAGACCTTGTATCTATTAAAAAAAAGGAAAAAATGATCGAAAGCTTGGGGAATCTTAAACATTAGGTTTTCTAGGGTCAGAAGTGGAGTTGGTGACCATGCAGGTTTCTATTTTTTTTTTTCCTTTTGAGACAGAGCCTCACTCCAGAGTGTAATGGCATGATCTCAGCTGACTACAACCTCCACCTCCTGGGTTTAAGCAATTCTCCTTATGCTTAAGGGATTACAGGCATGTGCCACCACACTGGGCTAATTTTTATATTTCTAGTAGAGATGGGATTTCTCCATGTTGGCCAGGCTGGTCTTGAACTCCTGACCTCAGATGAACTGCCCCTGTCAGCCTCTTAAAGTGTTGGGATTACGGGCATGAGCCATCTCACCTGGCCCCAAGGAAGATTCTAGAAGTGGGTATAACTCTCTTTCCCTCTGTTCACACCCTCATCCTGACTCTCAGATTGAAGAATGGGGCCCATTTGACTTGGTGATTGGTGGAAGCCCATGCAATGATCTCTCAAATGTGAATCCAGCCAGGAAAGGCCTATATGGTGAGCATCTTTCTCTCTGGGAGTCCCTGGAGAGCCTATGTCACCTGACCACTGATCCAGATTGAGCAGCCTGAGAAGGAGCCACTTGCTTCCCGCCAAGTTACCGGGAGCCTCAGGGGTCTTTTGGTGCTGCCTACTCTCCATAGTAAATCCTCAGCCCACCAGGGAAATACCCTAGTAAATAGTGCCCTGCTGCTGCCTCTGTCCCTGCTGTCATTCAGGTGGATGTGGATGGTAGGCATCGGCCTTAGTGTCAGGAGCCCACTGGGAACCTGTTGGTCTCCGGGAATACAGTGGATTGGGCTGGAGGTTTTGAATGAACCCTGCTCTGTCATCTTGTTTTCTGAGCACAGAGGGCACAGGCCGGCTCTTCTTCGAATTTTACCACCTGCTGAATTACTCACGCCCCAAGGAGGGTGATGACCGGCCGTTCTTCTGGATGTTTGAGAATGTTGTAGCCATGAAGGTTGGCGACAAGAGGGACATCTCGCGGTTCCTGGAGGTGAGGGAATCTGGGGACCTGATTGTCACAGTCAGCCTGGGCAGGGAAAGCCCTGCTGGCAGTGAAGCTTGGTGGGTGTTGCCAATGTTGAGAATGACTTTCCCATTCTTGGTCTGGCAAGATCCAAGAGAGGGCTTCGGTGGGTTCTCTTAGTACATGGGAAATATTTTTTTTGAGACAGAGTCTTGTTCTGTCTCCCAGGCTGAAGTACAGTAACATGATCTGCAGCCTTGAACAGCTGGGCTCTGGCAATCTTTCTACCTCAGTCTCCCGAGTAGCTGGGACTACAGGGGCACGCCACCATGTATTTTTGGTAGAGATGGGGTGTTGGTATGTTGCCCAGCCTAGTCATGAACTCCTGGGGTCAAGTGATCCGCCCACCTCCCAACATGTTGGGATTAGAGATGTGAGCCACTGTGCCCTGCCAGTAGAAGGAAAATTATTGATCTCTAATTTCATCCCAACTCTTTGAAGTCAGAAATGATGAAACCATCATCTGTTGTTAAGGGCTCATGAGATTTGACTCAATTTTATTTTATTTTATTTTATTTTTTTTAAAGACGGGGTTTCACCATATTGGTCAGGCTGGTCTTCAACTCCCAACCTCAGGTGATCCACCCGCCTTGGTCTCCAAAGGGCTTGGATTACAGATGTGAGCCACCACACCCGGCCTTGACTCAATTTTTTACTCTAGAGAGTTTTCTCATTTTTGATATGAAAACTGCTTTAGACCAGGCACAGTGGCTCATGTCTGCAGTGCTAGCATTTTGGGAGGCTGAGGTTGGAGAATCACTTGACTCCACTGTGTATCATATTTTGTAATATCTGGCGTGTCCCAGGGGATACTTTCTTGGAATCTGCAGGTTTCACCTTATCTCTTTCCCCACCATTAGCATAGTATGAGGGTATTTATCATGTCCTCTAGACAGCCTCCTGATGGCAGTTGGTCTTTTCTCTGTCTTGGAGGATTCATGCTTCTTTCATAGTCGGGGAATAGCCCTATCACCTGAAAGTTCAAAGGTCAGACTTCATTCCACCTGACACCAGAACTCTAATAATGGGCTCCTAACAGCAATCTTCTTTCTCCCTGCAGTGTAATCCAGTGATGATTGATGCCATCAAAGTTTCTGCTGCTCACAGGGCTCGATATTTTTGGGGCAACCTTCCTGGGATGAACAGGTAACAAGGGGCTCTTGAGTGGGTCAGGTAACAGCCAAGTTAAATATATGATAAGTGATATCAGCACTGACATTCACGCCTTTCGAGACAGAGCTGGCTCTGCTGAGAAATGGCTATACCCTGGGTTTCAGACCACCTGTGGTCTTATGGGTTGATCCCCGTTAAGATGTTCAGCAAGTCCCTGAGAATCTCTGTAGGGGTTCTACTCTTACCTGCTGCAAGCTTCCGACGGACCTGATCTTAAAAGTCCCAGGTGGCTGGGCGCGGTGGCTCACGCCTGTAATCCCAGCACTTTGGGAGGCTGAGACTGGAGGATCGCTTGAGCCCAGGAGTTCTAGACCAGCCTGGGCAACAAAGTGAGACCTTGTCTCTATAAAAAATTAAGAAAAATATAAGTCTCATGTGCTGTAGCCAGACTGTGTACCTCTTTCCTGCCAGGGATCTCTCAATACTTGAGCTTGTTGATGCTCCTGCCCTTCACCTCTCCTCCCTGTTGCCATAGGGACAGCATCTGGAAATGGAAGTAGATTGTTGTTAGCAGTGCCTTTCCTCCTGCCCCAGAGATGAAGCGATCTTGGCCAGGCTTGTGTTGACCAACCAGGTGGCAGAGCTGCTATGACAAACAATAGCCCGAAGACCATCTCCCTCAGATTCTCATCACCAGGAGCATTTATCATATACTAAAGACAGTTCAGTCTTCAGACCCGCTGAAAGTCACAAAGCAGGCAGCTTCGTTCAGGATTATCTCCTCTATATGTGGTTTCATGGAGAAGAACTTGCTAATTAAGATGTAAAATGTGATGGTAACGTGATATCCCAGGCTTGCGAATGAGTGAAGCTTAAAACATTCTCCTGTAGAATGAGGTGTGGGAACACAATAACCTTCTGCCACTTAGTGAAGTGTGGACAGAGGACAGGGTCCTGGGGTAGCCTGCAGGATTTTTGTTGGCCACCTTGCCCGTGTACTTGGCTAAGCAGCCAGTCTTAGGGTACCATCCCAGTGTCTGGAATTAAATGGGTTAATTCCTTCAACATTTGAGCTCCCAGTCTGTCAGGCACTGTCATGCTGTTGCCATTTTTGAGGTTAAACACATCATGTCTGTCTTGGCTTTCATGATAGTGAGATGCTTATCGGGGAGGGGAGAGAAGACAGTGATTGGGGGTTTATTGCTGGCGGATGGGCATTGCATGGTTGATGGGAGGGCTTATTCTAGCCAGAGCCAGCAGTGAAGGAATGGAGCCATGCAGTTATTAGACTACTCCAGATGGAAAGAAGAGGGTCTGGGATGGGAAGAGGGTCTGGGATGATGGCAAACATCCCCAGACCAGCTCAGAGCACCTAGGTGGAGTGGCTGGGAAAGAAGGGCCTAGTAACATGGGCCTTAATGTGGTATCACTGAAATCGCTTTGGCATGGGAAGTTACAGATGAGATGAATTGTGTCCTACATTCATGGCAGTTTCTGGGTCGATTACAGACAACAGCAGGATGTAGGCAGGAATGGGGATACGTGAGGTGACTAGATGGCTCAAAGGAGAGATGACTGATGATGATGTGGTGCCCCAGGAGGTGCCATCCCCAGAGAACACATGTGAGTGGTGGCCCCTGGGGTTTGCAGCACAGCAATCCTGTGACTTAGCAAGGAGGGGTCAGAGTCAGGATATTTGGAGGGTAGGACATTTGCTGAGGCATTGAATGTGTGGGTTAGGAGGTGGAAGAATCAGTGAGACCTGATGCAGGTCAGATGCTGTGACTAAGCTATGCAGGCTTATAGGATGGTTGTGTCAAGCATCATATAGAGGACAGACCCAAGTTATCTGGCTTGTTTAGATCTTAATCCTGCAATCAGCACAAGGTGGGGCTGTGTAGTGTCCTTTTCTTCTGGTCTCTCATCTCCCTTGGGTCCATGGCGGTGATAGGAATGGTGATAGAGGTGGCATTTGAAGCCTGGCAGGTAAGGTCAAGGAAATTTATCAGTCTAGGGACATATGTTTTGTGATTTCCCCAGCCCTTCTGGGCACGGTTCCTGTTCTCATGTCTTGAGTTTTTGGGCCTTGACATCCCTAACATGGGTTACTGTGGTCGTCCTGAATTCCGTGCTCTTGCTCTGGTTTCTGTTCTGGAGCTGCTTGGCTACTTTCAGTTCTATCCCTTGCTCTTCTTAGTCATCTGTTTGCCTCTCCGCATTTGCAAATTAGTTTTCAAGGGTGAAAGTTAAAAGGGTGCTTGGTCCTTTTGTGAACCACCTCCTGTCTATTGTAATGAAAATGCCATCCACTGCTTTTTTCTGTTTTTGTTTTTGCCTTAAGATACTGGGTCTGTCTCCCAGGCTGGAGAGCAGAGTTGTAATCATAACTCACTGCAGCCTCTAACTCCTAGGCTTAAGCGATCCTCCTGCCTTGAACTCCCAAAGTGCTGGGATTATTGGTAGGAACCGCTGTAGCCAGTTGCCATTAACTTTTAAAGCCTCCTGAGGCAGCATCCCCAGCAGTGAGCCACCAAACCGTGGGTGTGATGTAGTAGTGATTGTATCAGGTAGACCCACAACAATCTAAACCAAATCACTTTAAAATAGACAGGAAGCTCAAAGGGGTAGTGTGCCTTGCTCAAGCTCACTCAGACAGTGAGCAGTGGAGCGAGGACCTGAGGTTTTTCCTGTCCCACTCCTGCGTAGTGTTCTTGCTCAATGGGAACCTGACTTTGAAGTCCTGGCAGGGGAGCATTACCCCCTGGATGCTGGGCTGTCCCCTCTTGGGGCTAGCCCATCCCTGGCTTTGGCACACATGGTTGTCCTCAATGCCAGAATCAGTTTCATTGTTTAATGTAGCAAGTTCACTGCCAGGGGACATCTCTGCAACACAGGCCCTCACTCCCACCTTGTGCCTGGCAGAGGACCCTCTACAGCTAGTAAAAAGTAATGGGTTTTGGCTGTTCCCAGGCCGGTGATAGCATCAAAGAATGATAAACTCGAGCTGCAGGACTGCTTGGAATACAATAGGATAGCTAAGGTAAGATGAGCTGTGGCCCTGTGGAAAAATGCACTTGGTGTCCTCCAAGTGGGGACTTGGGAGATGACCTTGGTGTCTGATTGGTCCCTACTGCCCCCCCCCGACACGTGACTTCCTGGTGTTGGGCTTCTTTCTCCCACGTGATTGTTCTGTCCCGTCCTCAAATACAGAGACCAGGAGACATTCCTGATAAGTAATCACTATGAGAAAAGGCAACTAGTCTTTCTAATATTAATACTGAATACATGAAGACACAGAATTTCAGCTGGCCCTCCCAGGGAGAAAGGAATAATTAATCCTTTTGCCAAAAAATAAATTTTATGAAGACCTCCATAAACCTAAATCTCCATCTTTGTATAAAGCAAAGATCCATTTATGTAAACTCTGGTTGAGCATTCTCTGTATCTGGGTGGTTTTTACTTAATCTTGCTTGATCAGGAACTCTGGTGTCCTCTTGGTCCCCCATGTGATCTCATTCATGGTCACTTTTTTTATCTCATTTTTTCTGAGGCTGGTCCTTCCTGTTAACTTCTTGGCATTTGTGGGAAGCACAAAATGTTCTTGTTCTTTCAACTCTGCTTTTCTCTCCCAGCCCTGCCACTCCTCTGCCGTGCCTGCGCTCGCCCCTCCATCTTCCCAGGCACTTTTCTCTCCCAGCCCTGCCACTCCTCTGCTGCGCCTGCGCTCACCCCTCCATCTTTCCCAGGCACTTTTCTCTCCCAGCCCGGCCGCTCTTCTGCCGCGCCTGCGCTCTTCCCTCCATACCAGGTACTTTTGAGCCTTGAGTCTACCCAGATCCCTTCATTCTGCGCTCACTCCATGATGTCGTTTTGTTCTCCAGTTAAAGAAAGTACAGACAATAACTACCAAGTCGAACTCAATCAAACAGGGGAAAAACCAACTTTTCCCTGTTGTCATGAATGGCAAAGAAGATGTTTTGTGGTGCACTGAGCTCGAAAGGTGAGCAAGGCTGCACTTTGCGAGGGAAACCATGCAGGTAGAAACAGAAACGGGCAGACATGGGCAGGTGTTTATCTTAACTCTTGATGGTCTCACTGCCCTTCAGTATTAGTGGAGCTAGGAGTCATAATACCTTGTCATAGTTCCTGACAAAAATGGAGGAGGGGGTGTGGTGGTGGTAAGGAATCTGAGATAGGAGGTCATTTCGCTGCAGCATCTGTCTGTTGGCTGCACTGCCCAGATACCTGCCTGTCCCAACACGCTGGGACACGAGGATGCGTGAGAAGCCAGTGAAAGAAAACCCCACAGACATGCCATTCTTGAAGACTTTGCTTATTCTATAAACGATTCCTTCTTAGCCACAGTTTGTCCTCTCCTTTCCTTTCTTTGGCTAAGTTTGTCTATTTTGATGCAAATAACCCTCTCTTGGATTTCAGTTCTGTTCTGTCCTTTTTCTTTCCCTCCGTTTGTTTCTTTTGCTTATACTATTTTTAAAAAATCATTACTTGGTATAATAATATAATTAAGGCTCTGAACATTCCTCTTTTCATCTATTCTGTATTTGGAAGGCTTTGATACAGAGTATTTTCATTCCAGATATTTCACTTCTACAACTGGTTTAATTTCTTCTTTGACTTTTCTGAGTATAAAAGTAACTTCTGAATAGTATTTATGCTGTAGATTATTGTGTATGGACCCAAACCTAAAATGGTTGGTGCAGATGGCTGTCATTGTGTAGACGCTAAGGCAAAGCAAGATGCAGGCCTGAGGTATTACATACACCTTTGACATGCTTCTGACTACCCACGCAGTCAGTGGCCTGTTGGGATGACTTGTTGGTATTGGATTGTATACCTGAGTAACGCTGAGGTTCAGCCTCTGAAGCCTCTTTCCAGGCCTGGTAGAATCCTATAGAGGAAGCTTTTAGTATATTTGATGCCATCTGCCTGAAGTTATCCAGCTTGGTCCTTCATTCAGCATTTGGGCTTGAAGAAGGAAGGAAAATTCTGATTGCCTGAGACTGTGATGATTGAAAATCTAGGCTGTTTTTGAGTGACCTTGTTCCTTACTAAGGAAATTGCTGAACTTCTCCCATTGTAGGAGTTTGAAGACACATTGCTGGCTGGCTGATTTGGTATGCACACATTTATTCAAGGAAGGTCCTCTGAGCACCAACTCTGTGCCAACAGTATGGTTCTAGGCCTACACAAAATGGGGGATTTTTATTTATGAGCCATTTGTGAGCAAGTGTTCTGAGTTAAGGGCTCTGAATTTAGGTCCCAGGGACCTAACTGATGGGACTGAGGGATGGCGAGGGCAGGAAGAATGGGACCTGGCTGGTTGAGGCGAGGGTTCTCCAGAGGCTGTCAGTATGCTAGGGGCACTTCTGACTTGCTGTCTTTTCACCCTGGCACCCTCAGGATCTTTGGCTTTCCTGTGCACTACACAGATGTTTCCAACATGGGCCGTGGTGCCCGCCAGAAGCTGCTGGGAAGGTCCTGGAGTGTGCCTGTCATCCGACACCTCTTCGCCCCTCTGAAGGACTACTTTGCATGTGAATAGTTCCAGCCAGGCCCCAAAGCCAATGGGGTGTATGGCAGAGCCAGGACCCAGGAGGTGTGATTCTTGAAGGCATCCCCAGGCCCTGCTCTTCCTCAGCTGTGTGGGCCATAGCATGTACCTCAGTTCCCTCCTGCTCAGTGGGGGCAGAGCCACCTGACTCTCTTGCAGGGGGAGCCGGAGGTGCTGCCTCCTGGTGCACAATTCAGACCTGGCTGCTTGGAGCAGCCAAACACGGTGCTCATTTTTTCCTTCTCTTAAAACTTTAAAACTTGAAGTAGGTAGCAGCGTGGCTTTTTCTTTCCTTCCTGGGTCCACCACTCAGAGAAACAATGGCTGAGATACCAAAACTACAGTGCCGACAGCTCTCCAATACTCAGGTTAATGCTGAAAAATCACCACGACAGTTGTTGCAAGACTTTAATTTCTGAAAACTGGCTGCTGCTCTGTTGTCAGATGTGTGCAGTTGGAGGCATGTAACTACAGGACATTTTTAAGGGTCCAGGATGGTGTTTTTCAGGGCAAGCAGAAGAGGAAATGTTGTATATGTCTTTTACCCGGCACATTCCCCTTGCCTAAATACAAGGTCTGGAGTCTGCACGGGACCCATTAGAGTATTGTCCATAATGATGATGATTTCAGCAGGGATGACATCATCATCACATTCAGGGCTATTTTTTCCCCCACAAACCCAAGGGCAGGGGCCACTCTTAGCTAAATCCCTCCCAGTGACTGCAATAGAACCCTCTGGGGAGCTCAGGAAGGGGTGTGCTGAGTTCTATAATATAAGCTGCCACATATTATGTAGACAACTACAGCTCCTCCATGCCTCCCTCTTCCCTAGGAGAGGAGTGTGAAGGAAGGAGCTTAGATAAGATCAGACACTCCCTCAAACCCATCCCCTCTCCAAGAGACCTACCCTCACTGGCACAGGTCCCCAGATTAGCAGTCTGCTACCTTCATTCCTCATCTTTTTACTAAACTCAGATGCAGTAACAGCAGTCGAGGACAGAAGCACACTTCTCACACCTTTCCCTCATCTAAGAGATGACAGGGAAAACAGCAATAAAAGCTCGGCTCTCCCTCTGGAGATTTTTAAATTTTTTTTTGTTCCACGATAAGTCGTTTTTAGGGGGAATGGGAGTTCAGAGAACCTGCATTTCAGAAATGCTGTCATAATGGTTTTTAACACCTTTTACTCTTCTTACTGGTGCTATTTTGTAGGGTAAGGAACAACATTGACAAGTTTTGTGGGGCTTTTTATACACTTTTTTTAAAATCTCAAACTTCTATTTTTATGTTTAATGTCTTCATTAAAATTTTTTTGTAACTGGAGCCACAACGTAACAAATATGGGGGAAAACTGTGCCTTGTTTCAACAGTTTTTGCTAATTTTTAGGCTGAAAGATGACGGATACCTAGAGTTTACCTTATGTTTAATTAAAATCAGTATTTCTCTATAACTGTCTGATGTTCCTTTTCTTCTGCAGGTCAGATGGATGGGGGGATCTGGGGGACGGCCTAGCTAACATGTAAGGGTGGGGGCCAGTGTATCTGCATCTCCTGGAGGGCTTGTCAGGGCTGTGATTGCTGGCCCAACCTCCAGAGTTGCTGACTCAAAGTTTAGGGTGGACCCTAGGAATTTTCAGTCACACAGTGGCACAATTCCTGCTCACTGCAGCCTGGACCTCCTGGGCTCAAGTGATCCTCCTCTGTCAGCCTCCAAGTAGTTGGGATCACAGGTGTGCGCCACCACACCCAGCCTGACCCTAGGAATTTGATGCTGTCAGTCAAGGGACCACACCAGACTAGTGAATGGACATCCAAGTCATGGTTCCCAACTGTGGCTTGAGTGGCTGAATTCATTTAGAAGCACCATGTTTGGGACATCTGTTTCCAGATATACAGATCTTGGGGAACTGATCAAGGTGATAATCACACCTCAAGCAAAAGATCCTAATGATGATTCTCACAGTTCATCATGCTTCTGTGGAATTCTATACGTTATTCCACAGGTCCCAAGTTGTCATGTTTCAGGTCAACTACCTTCTGGCAAGGGGACTAATTGGAAGTGGCCCTGGGGTCCCAATCTACCCTGTGTCTAGTGTGATTCTTAGTGTGCTCCCAACTGAAATCCTGGCCTTCAATGAGTACTCACAGTACCAGTTGCCCTTCTCAGCCTAGTATTGTGACTCCAGGAATCCCGAATCCCATTTTACTTTACTTGAGGTTGCCCAGGCAGGAGTCCCAAGACCGGAGCCCATCAGGCTACTCATCTCCAGCCTTTGGTCAGGGAGAAGGGGTTAATATTGGTTAGCTAGCGTTTATAGAGGGGATAGGGTAATGCATTTGGGGTTCATCCACTGAGCCCCAGTCGGACCTAGCACCTCTGAGCCTCCCAAGTCATGTGTGAGTTGGGCTATAATCATGGCCATCTCTTCAATAAGGTCAGGTTTCTAAGGGGCCTAGTCCAGGGTTTGGGGAGGGAAGAAGCTTCCAGAGTGGAAGGATGAACTTGTTATACATCTTGGAGATGTTTCCATATTACATCCCTCCCAGTGGCTGTAGCATTTTTTTTTTTAAACTGAGATGAAGTCTTGCTCTGTCACCAGGCTGGAGTGCAGTGGCACAGTCAGCTCACTGCAACCTCCACCTCCCAGGTTTAGGCAATTTTCCTGCCTCAGCCTCCTGAGTACCTGGGACTACAGACGCCCACCACTACATCCAGCTAATTTTTTATTTCGAGATGGAGTCTCACTCCCTCAGGCTGGAGTTCAGTGGCACAATCTTGGCTCACTGCAACCTCTGCCCCCCAGGTTCAAGCGATTCTCTTCCCTCAGCCTCCCAAGTGGCTGGGATTACAGGCACCTGCCATCATGCCCAGCTAATTTTGTATTTTTAGTAGAGACAGGGTTTCACCATCTTGGCCAGGCTGATCTTGAACTCCTGACCTCGTGATCCACCTACCTTGGGCTTCCAAAGTGCTGGGATTACAGGCGTGAGCCACTGCATCTGGCCAGGATGAATGTGTTATTAGGTGCTTCAGGGCTGGAACAGCCCACGTGCCAGTTGCCATGGTGAGATAGCTGGCAATTAGCAAGCTAGGCCCACACCTCTTCACACATCCCCAGGTGTTGAGACCCCGGGGACCTGGGCCACCCAATTAAGCCATCTTGTATACAGTGCTGTACCAAATGCCAGGACAGGATGAAGCCAAATAAACAGCCCCAGCCTCGAAACCCCAAGAAAGATGGACGAGCCATCCAGGTGAGGGGGCCCGGTGTCCTGGCCTGCTTGTGGGGTGGGGCTCCTCAGAGAGGGTATGGGGTAATTGTGTTTTCTCAGGTTAGGCTGAGATCTGAGTGATCCTATGTTCTGAGGCCAGGGGAGAATGCAGTGAACGCTCTGATCTGGGGAAAGAGGCTGGAGCGTAAGCCTTTGCTGAAGCAGTCTGTGTTTGCTTGGATTTGTGTCTGGGGTCTGAAAAGTTACCGTGTCACCTGGAGCAAGCTAACGACTTAACCTCTTGGGGTTCTTCATCTCTCATCTAAAAGATACCAGTGTGGTCAACATGGGGAAACCCCATATCTACCAAAAAAGACAAAAATTAGCCAGGCGTGGTGGCATGTACCTGTAGTCCCAGCTACTCGGTGGGGCTGAGGTGGGAGAATTGCTTGAACTTGGGAAATGAAGGTTGCTGTGAGCTGAGATCACAACATTGCACTCCAGCTTGGGTGACAAAGGAGACCCTGCCTCAAAAAAAAAAAAAACGTGGAAATAATAAATCCTACCTACTTCATAAGGTTACTGAAGTTCAAAGGCAATAGGGAGAGTCCTTTGCCTTACACCTGGCAGGCAATAAACTACCAAGAGACATTTTTGTAAAAATGAGACCCATTAATGTGGTGCTGATCACAGTGAAGACTGGATGCAGGTAGCGATAGTAACATCCAATGCTTATCAGTAGTAATAGCCTCAGGCCAGGCACAGTGGCTCACCCCTGTAATCCCAGGACTTTGGGAGTCTGAGGTAGGTAGACAGATCACTTGACTTCAGGATTTGAGACCAACCTGGGCAGCATGGGGTGTGAAACCACCTCTCTACCAAAAAATTTCAAAATTAGCGAGGTATGGTGGCACACCCCTGTGGTCCCAGCTACTCGGGAGGCTGAGGTGGGAGGATCACTTGACCTCAGGAGGTAGAGGTTGCAGTGAGCCGAGTTTGCGCCACTGCACTCCAGCCTGGGCAACAGTGAGACCCTGCCTCAAATAATAATAACAAACCTTTTTAAAAAGGTAGGGTAATATTTCCCCAGATGTTGTCAGCAGCCAGACCGACTGGTGTCAATGGTAGCAACAGTGGCATCGAGTGTGGAACTTGTGCCCTTCCCCGCCCCTCACATCCTGTGGGGATCCCAATGCTACTTGCTAGGGTTCCCATCTTGTCTTCACTTCCCTGCCAATTTTGTGATCTTGGGGGTGCTCCATAGACTCCTTGTGCCTCAGTTTACCCAAGTATAAAATAGGGATAGTATCAACCTCACAGAGCTGATGTGTGGATCAAATAATTCAGTGTATATGAGGCCCATGGGAGAAGTTGGTGGGGACTGAATGCTGAGTAAATGACAGTGACAAATGACCGCCAAAATGCTTTCTTATTACTGTTAGAGAATTCTGGCAACCCTGTGAGGCCTGATGACCGTGATTATGAATAAAAGAACTGATTCCAAAGAGGTACCATCACATACTCAAGGTCACCCAGCCTCTATAACAGAAGGAGTTGGGCACTGGAATCTGCTCTAGGAAGCCAGTCTCCTTTTTCTCCTTGGTCTCACCTACATCTTTGTTGTTGTTGTTTGTTTGTTGTTTTTTGTTTTGCTGGAGCTGGAAAGTACCTGCTGACCTTTGCAGTGTTCAGTTTGCCTTCCTTCCCTTCCTACTTTTTTTTTTTTTAGACGGAGTTTCGCTCTTGTTGCCCAGGCTGGAGTGCAGAGGCACAATTCAGCTCACTGCAACCTCCACCTCCTGGGTTCAAGCGATTCTCCTGCTTCAGCCTCCCAAGTAGCTGGGATTACAGGCACGTGCTACCACACCCGGCTAATTTTTATATTTTTTTAGTAGAGACGCGTCTCTCCATGTTGGTCAGGCTGGCCTCGAACACCTGACCTCAGCCTCCCAAAGTGCTGGGATTACAGGCGTGAACCACCGCGCCCGGCCCAGAATGTTGACTTCTAAGCCTATCCCCAAAGTGTCTATCAAATATCTTTATTATTCAATAACCTATTCCTACAGAAATTCATTGTAAGGCTGGGTGCGGTGGCTCATGCCTGTAAATCCCAGCGTTTTGGGAGGCTAAGGCGGGAGGATCTCTTGAGGTCAAGAGTTCGAGACCACTCTGGGTTCACAGCGAGACCTCCATCTGTCTCTAAAAAAAAAATTCATTGTGAAAGCAATTGTTTTTTGGCTACTGCGGTGGGGATTTTGTAACTGGACAAGTCACAAGTCCCGGACCGAGGCGGGACCTCATTGGCTGCGGCCGACCACGTGCCGCAGTCGCCCTGGCGGTCGGGGGCCCCGCCCCTCGGCTCCTCTTCTGTCGATCAGGGGCTGAGCTCCGCCCTCGGCGCGGCTGGGTCCCTCTCTATAAAAGGAGCCGGCGGGCGATGACGAGCCTTTACGTAGGCGCGTAACGGGGGGGGAGTGCGTGTGAGGTCATCGCGCGGGCGAGCGGGCGGGGTCTGGCGGTTTGAACGAGAAGAAGACGGAACCGGAGCCGGGTGCGGGCAGTGGACGCGGTTCCGCCGAGAGCAGGTGAGCCGGCCAGCGGGCCCGGGGAGGGGCGGCTGTGGGGGCGGTCGCGTGGGCCAAGGCCGGGCGTGCGCAGGCCGGTCCTGCGGGCGGCGCCAGGGCCGCTCCACACGGCGGTGCGGTTCGAGCCGGGTGGGGGAAGGGCGGGGCCGTGACCCGGCGCGCGCGGGCTGGGCTGGGGGGCGCGCGCTCCGCTCTGCCCGGGCGGGGGGGGCGGGGTCTCGGGCCGGAAGTTGGGGCTGCTGCTTCGTGGTGTGGGGGCTTCAGGGCCGCCGCTGAGGTGTGGACCCTGCGCTAACGCGGCCGGAGGTCCCAGGGTTGTTGAGCCCCGGGAGAGTGTGAGCGAGGTGGGCCGTGCTGGGAGCTCTGGGGACCCACTTTGTAGGAGGCCATGTCGCCTGAGGGCCGAGAGATTCGGTTGCGGATTCAGACCTGGGTTGGGTTCCGTGCTGTGTGACCTTGGACAGGTGTTTTAACCGCTCTGGACCTCGGCTTCCTCATTTGTAAAACGGGGACAATAATAGTAGCTACGTTAAAGTCTTAGTGCGGTGCATGGCAGAAAGTAAGCCAGTTCTTGGACTCCCTCCTTTCATCAGTGTGTTTATCAAGTGCCCAATAGGTGTTGGGCACCGTGCTAAGCGCTGGTTGTTCGCGCGGGAGCAAAGATTTGCTCTCCAGGAATCCACGTTGTGATGAGTAGGACAACAGTATAACAGGATGGTATCCATAGTGCTAGTCCAGCCCCTGCTTCACAGTTGCCGTCGGAAGCTGCAGGGCAGAGCTTGACCGCCGCCCCATTTTGGGGATAAGGATCCTGAGACCCATTGAGGGAGGTTACGCTAGGCGGGACATCCACTTTGATGGCACGTCTCTAACAGTAGTAATAATAGTAGCTCTTTGTTGGTTGGGCACTTGTGTGTCAGGCACTGTGTTAAGTGCTGCATGTGGCATTGTATCTTTTTAACACACGCACTGTCTTTGAGGGATTATCTTCTTTTTTGTGTTTTTTTTTTTTTTTGAGACGGAGTTTCATTCTGTTCCCCAGGTGTTCAGTGGCGCGATCTGGGCTCACTGCAACCTACGCCTCCCGGGTTCAAGCGATTCTCGTGCCTCAGCCTCCCTTGTAGTTGGGACTACAGGCACACACCACCACGCCCTGCTAATTTTTGTATTTTTAGTAGAGACGAGGTTTCGCCATGTTGGCCAGGCTGTTCTCGAACTCCTGACCTCTAGTGATCCACCCGTCTCAGCCTCCAAAGTGTGGGATTACAGGCGTGAGCCACCAGGCCTGGCCTCTTAACCTCTTTATTACACTTTATCCCTGAGGTCCAGAGCTACAGGTTCAGATGTGCCCTTTGTGGTGGTGTGTCAAAGTGCCTAGCACAGTTTTCGCACATAGGGAAGCTTGGCATGTGATGTGCCTTTTGTTAAGTGCTTCATGTAGATTCTCGTTTGACCCTCACCACCACTTTGTGCAGAAGGTACTGTTTTACCCATTTTACAGGATGAGCCATTTGTGATTCAGAAAGATAAAGTGACTTACCCAGGATCACATAGCTTCTTTCTGGTGGCACCTTCCTCCTCCTCTTTGCATAGGGCTCAATATGGTGCCTTGAAAGTAATGAGTGCTTTTCAGCCAGCAATGAATTAGTATAGGTTTGGGAGCTTGCTAGGAGAGCTGCTGAAGGAAGAGAGATTCTTGTGCAGGTTTGAGGGAGCTTTTCCATGGTGGTGGAAACCTGGATCAGGAAGTCTTGTAAGGGTGAGATTTGTGTGGTAGTCATGGGTCTTCTATTGCCGCCAGTGATGGAGTTGTGAAGGAAGGTGAGCTGAGGCTGGAGGTCTGAGAACCAGGCTCTTTTTTACTGTTAGGAGGAGCCAATTAATTGGTTGAGTGGGTGGATGCTTATTGCACATCCACAGGGTACCTAATCCATGTATTTAGTGGATGCAGCGTTTGTGGAGCATGTGGGACCAGGTATTAAAGTACTGCTAATGAAAGTTTTAAATTATGATGATGAAAGGCCATTAACATTTTCTGAGCTGGGGTGTGGTCAGGAGACACACATGGCTTTACCAGCTGCCTTAGATTTTATGGCAGCATGGTGCACACAATACAGTATATATAGGAATGTTGCCATAATAGATTACAAGTGTTCAGCTGGGACCGTGTGTTTTTTGTTTGAATGTCTCTGCTTGGTACCTGATTTTGCACACAGTATTTTGTTCATTCAGGGATTTTAAGCAGGGGAGATGCTTGCTCTGATTTGTGATTCAGAAAATTCTCTCTGGTTTGCTGTGTAAGAACAGATTGACACAGACAAATTTGAAGACTGTTGCAGTGCATGTCCACGCAAGATGGTGCTGGCAGGTCTCGGGCACACTGTTTTTGGCACTGGTTACAGGAGGATGAGTGAGACATGGTCCCTGCCCTATACTTTGTTTGTTTAATACCTCTTTTTTTTTTTTTTCCTTTTTGTGATGGAGTCTCGCTCTGTAGCCCAGGCTGGAATGCAGTTGCGCGATCTCGGTTCACTGCAACCTCCGCCTCCCAAGTAGCTGGGATTACAGGCACAAGCCACCATGCCCAGCTAATTTTTGTATTGTTTAGTAGAGGCAGGGTTTCACCGTGTTGGCCAATCTGGCCTTGAACTCCTGACCTCGTGATCCGCCTGCCTCAGCCACCCAAAGTGCTGGAATTACAGGCATGAGCCACCATGCCTGGCCTCTTAAATAACTCTTATTTTTGATTCCTTGCCAGATATTTTATGTACCTTATCGAATATAAACCCTTCTATGACCCTTTTCAGATACGTGGCTTTAACTTGTAAGGTAACTGAGGTACATTGAGTTTAAGTAGCTTGCCTAAGATGGCACAATTAATGAATGACTGCCTTGCATTCAAACCCATGTCCTCCTGGCTTGAAATCCTCAGCTATTTGTATTGAGTGGATTGCCTCCTGGCCCAAATCTGATTCCAGAATAGTTCAGAAATAACGAGAAAATGACAATTCAATGTGGTAATTCCTATCATAAAGTTTGAATGAATTGCTCTGGAAACACAGGGATTAATTTCCCAGTGGAATCAGTAACTAAATTGTGTTGGTGTCTTGCATAACATGGTTTTGTCAGCTGATTTGGGGAGTGTAAGACTGTTGATGATTTGCTTTCTGATAAGTTTATATAGATATATTTTTCTCTCCTTGACACTGTTTTGCCAACCTGAATACAACCTGCATCCTCTCGCATCCCCCAGGCCCCTCACAATGTCTATGTGCAAGAGACGCTGTGAGGGGCCTGGGGGATGTGAGGGGATGCAGACCTGGCTAGTTACTGACCTCTACAGACCTCAGTCACCCCATAAAAAGGGGATCTGCCTCTTCTGGCTTTCATGTTCTGTAGCTTGGTGACTCGGGAGGTTTGCAGCAGCTTAATGCAGCAGATGGGTGTGGAAAGACCAACTCTGTGCTAGTCACCAGGTGGAGGGAATGAAGTGCCAGAAGAGAGCAAAGGGCTGGGATCTCAGGATTGTTCCAGATTGCTCTGCGTCCTTCCCCTGCCCCTCCCCTGGTAAAGTTGCTGTCTCATGAAATGAAGAAAATTTTAAGTGTCAAGGTCACTATGAAATCTCTCTGGTATTTTATAATGTGTCCTCATGGTGACTGTTCAGGGATTTGATTTAGATCTGGATTAGCCTGCCTTTATCTTCAGTCTTCCCTCCCCGCTGTCTGTTCTCTACCAGCAGTCAATGTGATCTTTTTCAAACTGTAATTAGAGCAAGATTCTATCCCACTTAAAACCTGAAAGTGCCTGGGCCACAAAGCGAGACCTGGTCTCTACAAAAAATTAAAAAATTATCTGGGCTTGTTGGTGAGCGTCTGTAGTCCAGCTATTTGGGAAGCTGAGTCAAGAGGATGGATTGAGCCTGGGAAGTCAGGGCTGTGGTGAGCTGTGATTGTGCCACTGCACTCCAGCCTGCGTAACAGAGTGAGACCCTGCCTCAGAACACAAAACAACTCGACAGTGGATTTCTTAACAGAGTAAAACCCTAACTCCTCCCCATAGTCTGCAGAGCCTGTTCACGGTCTGGCCTCTTGAATTCTGTTCCCACCTCAGGTTCTGCTCTCCCCTTTGCTCACTGGGCTGGAGCGCCCTATCTCCAGAGCCTCCTGTGGCTGCTTTCATCTGATCCTTAAGCTCAACTATCACCTCAGAGAGGCTTCCTCTGACTGCATTCCCTAAACCTCATTGCGAAAGTGGTTGGTATGAAATGATGTTTTTGGTGTATTGGGTCAGTGTCAGACTTCGCACCACTAGGATGTGAACTCCCAGTGGACGGGCACCTTGTCTCTTGCTTATCTGTTTCCTGGTCCCTAGAACAGTAACTAGCATGTGGTAGAGCTAGTAAATACTTGTAGAATGAGTGAGGGATGACTAAACAGGTGCTCATAGACAATAACACCCACATTTACTAGCATTTGAAAATTAGACTCATTGCTGCGTGTTTGTTTTGAATTTGAAAGTCTAGGCCGGGCGCGGTGGCTCAAGCCTGTAATCCCAGCACTTTGGGAGTCCGAGGCGGGTGGATCACGAGGTCATGAGATCGAGACCATCCTGGTCAACATGGTGAAACCCCGTCTCTACTAAAGATACAAAAAATTAGCTGGGCATGGTGGCGCGTGCCTGTAATCCCAGCTACTCAGGAGGCTGAGGCAGGAGAATTGCCTGAACCCAGGAGGCGGAGGTTGCGGTGAGCCGAGATTGCGCCATTGCACTCCAGCCTGGGTAACAAAAGCGAAACTCCGTCTCAAAAAAAAAAAAAAAAAAAAAAAAAGAAAGTCTAGCAGAAAGGAGAGGGAAGAAAATGGGGAGGCTGGGGCGGGCCAGGCTTGTCTGTCTACCCTGAGGGTCTCTCTTTTCCTCAACGTAAAAGGAGGGACAGGAGGTGAACCATGCAGAGGGCTGTCAGAGTTTAACTACAAGGGTCTGTGAAGCATCTGGCATTTAGACCCTCAGATCCCCTGCCATTCCCAGGTAGCTCTGCAGATAATTAGCTACAGGGATTCTTCACTTGTAAGATCATTTGATAGTGCCTTTTTAGTATCTGGGTATTGAAAAGCTAATTTACTTTTTCAATTCTGAAAGTATTTATAGTTTTTTTGTTTTGTTTTGTTTTGGGAGCTGGCGGGGTGGGGGGTGGGAGGGTGCTCACTGTGTTGCCCAGGCTGCAGTGCAGTGGTGTGAACATGGCTCACTTCAGCCTCAACCTCTTGGACTCAGGTGATCCTCCCACCTCTGCCTCCCAAAGTGCTGGGATTACAGGCATGTGTCAGTATGGTTGGGCTAGATACAGTCTTTAAGGAAAAATTGGGAAATAGTGAAAACTACAAATAGGAATTAATAAAGACCCATTGTCTGAAGAAAATTTTGATATCTTTTTTTTTGGAGACGGAGTTTTGCTGTTGTTACCTAGACTGGAGTGCAATGGCACGATCTCGGCTCACCGCAACCTCTACCTTATGGGTTCAGGCAATTCTCCTGCCTCAGCCTCCTGAGTAGCTGGGACTACAGGTGCGTGCCACCATGCCCAGCTAATTTTTGTATTTTTAGTAGAGACGGGGTTTCACCTTGTTGACCAGGATGGTCTCGATCTCTTGACCTTGAGATCCACCCGCCTCAGCCTCCCAAAGTGCTGGGATTATAGGCGTGAGCCACCGCGTCTGGCCAGAAAATTTTGATATCTTAATGGATACACTTGGACTGATGTTTTCTAAACAGAAAGCATTCTAGTTTGTGCATCCGCCTCCCATCACAAAGCACTTACTCATTCCTTTAATGCCTCTTGTAGTTTAGAATTGTTTATTAACCACATTAAAATGGGGCCTTAACTTTAGGCTGACTGGTGTTGGGCAGTTCATTTCAGGTCATGTTTGTATGTGGAAAGCCAGGTTCTGGGCTGTAATCCTAGTATCTCATTTGGCCTCTTGGGGAATAAGGTGAGGCTTAAAAATGGAGTGTTCCTAGGCCAGATGCGGTGGCTCACACCTGTAATCCCAGAACTTTGGGAGACCGAGGTGAGCGGATTACCTGAGGCCAGGAGTTCAAGACCAGCCTGGCCAATATGGTGAAACCCTTTCTCTACTAAAAATACAAAAATTAGCCGGATATGGTGGTGGGCACCTGTAATCCCAGCTACTTGGGAGGCTGAGGCAGGAGAATCGCATGAACCCAGGACGTTGCAGTGAGCCGAGGTCTCACCACTGCACTCCAGCCTGGGCAACAGAGTGAGACTCGGTCTCAAAAAAAAAAAAAAAGTGTTGCTGCAGGTTTTTGCTGCTCTGGGTGACTCTCTAGGAAAAACTTGCCCTTACTTGCATGCCTTCTATAACATGGGCTCTTCTCTTTACCTCCTGTGCTTTAGAAGATGGCAGTGAACGTATACTCAACATCAGTGACCAGTGATAATCTAAGTCGACATGACATGCTGGCCTGGATCAATGAGTCTCTGCAGTTGAATCTGACAAAGATTGAACAGTTGTGCTCAGGTAAGAGAAATCTGCTACATAATTTTTCTAGGAAAGCCTGTAGATTTTTCAGGAATGTGAAGGCCTGTATCTGACTGCAAAGCCACACGGAGAGGTTCAGGGTCCTTGTTAGGGCCTCCTTGTTTCTTCCTCTCAGCCCTGCCTTTGCTTTTGCTTCAAAAAGGAACTATAGTTTTGGGGGTTTGTTGTTTTTTTTGGGATGGATTCTTGCACAGTCGCCCAGGCTGTAGTGCAGTGGTGCGATCTCAGCTCACTGCAATCTCTGTCTCCTGGATTCAGGCAATTCTCCTGCCTCAGCCTCCTGAGTAGCTGGGACTACAGGCATGTGCCACCATGCCCAGCTAATTTTTTTGTATTTTTAGTTGAGTCGAGGTTTCACCATATTGGCCAGGATGGTCTGGATCTCCTGACATTGTGATCCGCCTCCCAAAGTGCTGGGATTACAGGTGTGAGCCACTGTGCCCGGCCAGTGTGTGGGGATTTTTTTGAGACGAAGTCTCGGTCTGTCACCCAGGTAATAGTGCAGTGGTGCAATCTTGACTCGCTGCAGCTTCCATTTCCTGGGTTCAAGCAGTTCTCCTGCCTCAGCCTCCTGAGTCCCTAGGACTACAGGCATGCACCACCATACATGGCTAATGTTTTTTGTATTTTTAATAGAGATGGGGTTTCACCATGAGGTTGAACTCATCACCTCAAATGATCTGCCCGTCTCTGCCTTCCAAAGTGCTGGGATTATAGGTGTGAGCCACCAAACCCGGCCAGAATTATACTTTAAAAAAGTGCATACTCTGGCCTGTGGGTCCACCATCTTCTGCTCTAGGGACTGCATTCTGAGGCCTGGAGCTCAGCCCTGACTTCGTGGTCTCTGTCATTGTGCATACAGATTTCATGTTTTATTTGAGGACAGTAATTGTACCAGTGTTCTAGTTTTATGTTCATCAATGGCACTTCTTATTCCCAAGAAGCACAAGATCAAAGTCAAGCAAATGTCATTTCAGCCACAATTTTATGGAACTACTGTTTAACCACAATTTAGCAAAGAAGTAATGATTTAAAGGCTGCGTGTGGTGGCTCACGTCTGTAATCCCAGTACTTTGGGAGGCTAAGGTGGGCAGATCACCTGAGGTCAGGAGTTCGAGACCAGCCTGGCCAACATGGTGAAACCCCATCTGTTCTAAAACTAAAAAAATTAGCTGGGGGTGGTGGCAGGTGCCTGTAATCCCAGCTACTTGGGAGGTTGAGGCAGGAGAATCACTTGAACCCAGGAGGCAGAGGTTGCAGTGAGCCGAGATCGTGCCATTGCACTCCAGCCTGGGTGACAAGAGCAAGTCTCCATCTCAAAAAAAAAAAAAAAAAAAAAAAATTTAAAATAACAAAACATGGTCTGTTTCTGTATATGTTAATGGTATGACATGTGGGAAACTAGAAAGAAGAAAATGAAAAATGCCTTATAATTGCACTACTCAAGCCAGCTACTGTTCACTCACTATTCATGAGCCACAGTGCCTGGCCTGGCCTGATCTTAAATTAGTGCCATTGCTTATGGGATTTTTTTTTTTTTTTTTTTTTTAGTTCAGCTTCTACCCTTTCTTATTTTAGAGCTGGGTCTTAGTCTTGGCCTTAGTTTCATTGGCTTGTTGTATTTCCCTGGTGAGGTTTATTTAATCTCGGTTTTACAGATGGTTGGATGGGGGCTATGTGTGAAGCTGTACAGTAACACAGTGGTGCCCAAGAGTCGTGTTTATTAAGCATTAATTACTTTGTTGATCATAAACAACAGGTTGTTAGCCTTAGATTTGTGCTCTGCCCCCCCATTTTCTATCAGTTTCCTCATTATTCATTTCCCTATCCCCCACTTGTGTGAGGTTTTTAAAGCACTTGGTTGCCCTATGATCTGTGACTAATGTGGTGATGAGGTCATCCTAGTTTTCATTGGAGCCAGCTTTTTCACCAGTGATTCTCCCTAAAATTTACCTCTTTCTGTAAGTATACTCCAAAGTCTGTTTCACTTAGTTAATCGGAAAATGTGATTTATTTATTTATTTATTTATTTTGAGACGGAGTTTCGCTCTTGTTACCCAGGCTGGAGTACAATGGCATGATCTTGGCTCAACGCAACCTCTGCCTCCTGGGTTCAGGCAATTCTCCTGCCTTAGCCTCCTGAGTAGCTGGGATTACAGGCATGTGCCACCATGCCCAGCTAATTTTTTGTATTTTTAGTAGAGACGGGGTTTCACCATGTTGACTAGGATGGTCTCGATCTCTTGACCTCGTGATCCACCCGCCTCAGCCTCCCAAAGTGCTGGGATTACAGGCGTGAGCCACCGCGCCCTGCCGGAAAATGTGATCTTTAACATTTAGATAAGTTGTATATATGCTGATCGGGCTCTAGGTTTATCTCATTCAGGCAGGAGCTGTTGTGGACAGGACAGGACATAAGGAGGCTTTAGTCTGCTTCGAGCTGTGTGACTTTTGACGATACCCTTAATATCTCAGTTCTTCATCTGTGAACTGGGGCAGCGACACCTGGCTCACTTGTTGGCCAGTGTGAGAATCACCTATAATAATAGCTCTCAGATACTGTGTGCTAGATGTTGGAAATGAGTACAGGTCATTTGAGGGGTGTACATCCTCCTTTTATAGATGGGGAGACTGGTCTGCCCCTGGGGCACAGGTTATTTATTACAGAGCCTGGTTTTGAATCCAGATCTTTCTGAGTACATAGCCCACATGCATGCTGCTGCATACATGTTATATATACCTTTTATAGCAACATTTGGAGGGGATTAAACAAATGTAAATTACATATAGTGAGTTACAGTGATGTTGTTTCACTATAAAATGTAAGGTATGTCAGGTTTTTTTTTTTTTTTTTTTTTTTGAGATGGAGTCTGTTGCCAGGCTGGAATGCAGTGGCACAGTCTCAGCTCACTGCAAACTTCACCTCCTGGGTTCAAGTGATTCTCATGCCTCAGCCTCCCAAGTAGCTGGGACTATATGCATGTGCCACCATGCCCAGCTAATTTTTGTATTTTTACTAGATACAGGGTTTTACCACTGTATGGCCAGGTGAAATTCACCACATTGGCCAGGATGATCTCAATCTCCTGACCTCATGATCCACCTGCCTCGGCCTCCTAAAGTGCTGTGATTACAGGTGTGAGCCACCATGCCCAGCAAGTATGTCAGTTTTGTCTGATGTCTGCTACTATTCCCGGATAAAGTGCTTTTTCCCAGTAGAAAAGGGTGAGTGTGGGGCACTTAACTGTGATTTGTAAACAAACTTGTTCATTCATAACTAGTTCTCTTGAAAGCCATATAGGATGTCTCTTGGAGTATGTAGATGGTTGGATTGTGTTTTACATTGGTGTTTAGAAAATGAGGTTTTGCTTCCAGTATGAGAGCAGACAGGATAAGGCACAGACACTGTGTCCCTGAAGAAGGCCCATTGCCAGGGGGTTGGAGTCAGAGAAAGTGGGGTTCCTCAACTCCTTGTGCTTACTAAGGCCCAGGGAAAATTCCAGGAGATTTTGACACTGGTGCCAGATTCCTCCTAACCTCGCCTTTGTTGAGCAGAGGATCTAGCAGACCAGAATTCTCCACCAAACACAGCTTTACAAAGTAGGAATAAGTTTCTCCCTTGAGAGGGCAAAGTGCTGAGGTCCTGTGTTAATCTGCCAGCTGCCTGTGAAGTGGCAAAATTTTGTCAGCAGTGGGCTCCCTTACCTCCAGCAGTGAGCTGAGCCTTTGCTTGGCTCTGGTAAGGGGAGTTTAGGTAAGAATAACTTTGAGTGAAAGAGTTGGCAGGTTGTTTCAAGACTCATTAATACATTCTGTAGTCTTTGTAGTTTGGAGAGCTAGGCATCAAGTATTTTGGAAAGATAGCCACCATGAGAAAAAAAGTGTGGTCAAAGAGAATGATTTTTATGAGAGATTGCTTTGGTCAGAAGGAGAGTACTGGTTGCTTTTGTGAATCGTTCCTGCATTGCATTCCATATTCAGGCCCCCCTGCATTTTCTCAAGGGCCCAGCTTGGTCTTTTGCACATGTAGAGAGGCCTCACTGAATGTATTCGGCTCTTCCCTTCTCCTCCTTGCTTTCCCCCTCCAGCCTGGCCTCCTTTCTGGGTTCCTGTGCAGCAAAGGTGTTGATGTTCCTAGGCAAATAGTAGATTCCTTTCTCCTCAGCTTAATGGGGGTCCTGACAGCCCTTGAGTTAATGTAAGACAGCTTGTAGATCTCGCTCCTGCTGCAGTGCGAATGACCTGGTCCTCATGCTTTGAGTGTGTTATCACACCCCTAACAATGCAGATCTGGTCTGATAACTTCTGTTTGTGGGATACTTTTGCCCTGCCTGTCATTACTTAGAATCCCAGGTTTGTTTTCTCAGGCTAGCTCCCTTTTCCAGGTACTCTATTTGCAGCTATGATTCTACCTTTTTTCCAGTGTCCCAGGCCTGAGAAGCATCTTTTGAGGTGAATTCACAGTTTTATTTGTCTTCTGGAGGATCTTCTAGATCCAGCCCCTTCTTAGATTGCTCCTTGCTGCTGCAGAGGCCTCCTGACTACACAGAGTTCCCTCTAAGTTCCCAGCCCCCATCTTCCCTTTTGTTACATTTCGTAAGCCTGCAGCCTTGCTGAGGGGCTAGTTTTATCTAGTCATGCTTCCAATCAAGGAAATATCTCTTCAAATATGGTTTTTTTTTTTTTTTTTGAGACAGAGTTTCGCTCTTGTTACCCAGGCTGTAGTGCAATGGCGCAATCTCGGCTCACTGCAACCTCTGCCTCCTGGGTTCAAGCAATTCTCCTGTCTCAGCCTCCTGAGTAGCTGGGATTACAGGCACGTGCCACCATGCCCAGCTAATTTTTTGTTTTTTTTTTAGTTGAGACGGGGTTTCAGCATGTTGACCAGGATGGTCTTGATCTCTTGACCTCGTGATCCACCCGCCTCGGACTCCCAAAGTGCTGGGATTACAGGCTTGAGCCACCGCGCATGGCCTCTCCAAATATTTTTGCCTAAGTCTTCAAGCACCACCTTGATTTTTTTCCCTTGCTCTACTTAAAGCACAACAAAACAGAAGATAGGAAGCTCATTTTCTTCTGGTTATGAATAGTTAGGTCTTCATTGAAAAAACATTAAAGGCTGGATGTGGTAGCTCATGCCTGTGATCCAGCACTTTGGGAGGCCAAAATGAGAGGATCATCTGAGCCCAGGAGTTTGAGACCAGCCTAGGCATATGACAAAATCCTGTCTCTAAAAAAGATGAAAGAAAGAAACATGAAGGAAACCATAATCTGCTGTAATGTCACAAATTAGTGATAATCATTGTTATCTTTTATCTATATATTTTTTCTATTTATGGCTTTATTGAGTGCTTTCCATAGGCTAAGCACTTTCTTTTGTTTTGTTTGTTGTTTTTTGAGATGGAGTCTTACCCTTTTGCCCAGGCAAGAGTGCAGTGGCTTGATCTTGGCTCATAGCAACCCCTGCCTCCTGGGTTCAAGCAGTTCTTGTGCCTCAGCCCCCCAAGTAACTGGGATTACAGGTGTGCGCCACCACTCTCGGCTAATTTTTGTGTTTTAAGTAGAGGCAGGGTTTTACCATATTGGCCAGGCTAGTCTTGAACTCCTGATCTTGGGTGATCTGCCTGCCTTGACCTCTCAAAGTGCTGGGATTACAGGCATGAGCTACCATGCCTGGCCGTGCTAAGTACTTTCCAAAATGTGTGTGTGTGTGTGTGTGTGTGTGTTTTTTTTTTTTTTTTGAGGTGGAATCTCGCTGTGTTGCCCAGGCTGGAGTGCAGTGGCGCTATCTCAGCTCACTGCAACCTCTGCCTATCCCGGGTTCAAGCAATTCTCTTGCCTCAGCCTTATGAGTAACTGGGACTACAGGCGCACACCACTGTGTCTGGCTAAGTTTTTAGTAGAGACCAGGTTTCACCGTGTTGCTCAGACTGGTCGTGAACTCCTGAGCTCAGGTGATCTGCCCGCCTCAGCTTCCCAAAGTGCTCCCAAAGGCATGAGCCATCGCACCCGGCCCCATGGTGTTTTACATGTGTAATTTGGAGGGTAAGGACTCTCATCTGCCTTTTACAGATAGGAAAACTGAGACACAGAGTTAGACAACTTACCTAGGGTTACTCATAATTGACATACTATATATACAGGGTTTTCTTTTTTTGAGACAGGGTCTCCCTTTGTCTCCCAGCCTGGAGTACAGTGGCGTGATCTCGGCTCACTGTAGCCTCAACCTCCTGGGCTCCCCAAGTAGTGGGGGCTATAGGTGTGTGCCTCCATGCCCAGCTAATTTTTTTTTTTTTTTTTTTAATTGGTAACAGTTTCACTCTTGTTGCCCAAGCTGGAGTGCAGTAGCGCCATCTCGGCTCACTGCACTCTCTGCCTCCCAGGTTCAAGCAATTCTGCCTAAGCCTCCCGAGTAGCTGGCCCGACAGCATGCTCCACTAATGTTTTATATTTTTAGTAGAGATGGAGTTTTACCATTTTGGCCAGGCTGGACTTGAACTCCTGACCTCAAGTGATCCACCAGTTTCCCCCTCCCAAAGTGTTAGGATTGCAAGCGTGGGCCACCACATCCGGCTAAATTAGGATTTTTAAAACGTCTTTTAAAATATGTTAGTTTCCTTGGATGGGCGCAGTGACTTCAAGCCTGTAATTCCAGCACTTTCGGAGGCTGTGGGTGAATCACGAGGTCAGGAGTTCAAGACCAGCCTGGTCAACATGGCATAACCCTGTCTCTACTAAAAAAATACAAAAATTAGGTGGGCATGGTAGTGCGAGCCTGTAATCCCAGCTACTCAGGAGGCTGAGGGAGGATACTTGCTTGAACCCAGGAGGCAGAGGTTACAGTGAGCTGAGATCCCACCACTGCACTCCAGCCTGGATGACAGAGTGCGACTCTGTCTCTAAAAATAAAATAAAATATAACAGTTTTCTCTCTTCGTACAGTTCGTTGAAGAAACTGGGACATTTGCCTTTAGAATTTACAAAGCTATTGAAGTGTTCTATTTTTTAAAATATAAATACTTCTGCTGGGCCTGGCCTACAATATAAATATTTCTAATTGAATGCTTGGCACTTAGAATGACCTCAGTGTGGCCAGGCACAGTGGCTCATGCCTGTAATCCCAGCACTTTGGGAAGCTGAGGTGGGCAGATCACCTGAGGTCTAGAGTTGAAGACCAGTGTGACCAACATGGAAAAACCCCATCCCTACTAAAAATACGAAAACTACCCAGTCATGATGGCACATTGCTGTAATCCCAGCTACTCTGGAGGCTAAGGCAGGAGAATCACTTGAACCTTGGAGGCAGAGGTTGTGGTGAAGTGAGATTGCACCATTGCACTCCAGCCTGGGCAACAAAAGGGAAACTCCATCTCAGAAAAAGAATGCCTTCTGTGTATTTTTGTTGGATCAGTAAATAAATCAGTCACCTCAAAATCAAGGCTTTAGGTGGGGCACAGTAACTCATGCCTGTAATCCTAGCACTTTGGGAGGCCGAGGTAGGCAGATCATAAGGTCAGGAGTTCAAGACCAGTCTGGCCAAGATGGTGAAACCCCATCTCTACTAAAAGTACAAAACAATTAGCTGGGCATGGTGGCACATGCCTGTAATCCTAGCTACCCTGGAGGCTGAGGCAGGAGAATTGCTTGAACCAGGGAGGTGGAGGTTGTAGTGAGCCAAGATCACACCACTGTACTCCAGTCTGGCGACAGAGTGAGACTCTGTCTCAGAAAAATAAAATAAAATAAAGACTTTAACCTTCTGAAGATCCTTTCTACTAAGAATGTCACTCTGGTCACTGAAGCACTCCTGCTTTGTTTATGTTGACTTTCCAAAAATAACGGTAACTGAATATGCTGGAACTGGCAGAGAACTGGTTTGGCCTGACCCCCAGTTAGTTGAATATGCATTTTATGGCTATCTTTAATTCTGCAGATTACTTGTTGTTTAGCCACTGGTTTAGCTTGTTCCTTTGGCAAATGAACCCTAGAAAGGCAGTAAATACACAGTGAGGCCTGCTCTGAATTAGGAGAGTTCAGTTTGTTGACAATAAGAGAAATATTTTTCCTAGAAAGTTTAAGCATTAATAAAACAGTTTTTGGAAAAAAAATGGGCAAGTGGGGGAAGGAATGAAATTGGGGCTAAAGGGGTAAAAATATTGCAATAATCTATTATAGTCTCTCTTTTTTTTTTTTTTTTTTGAGATGAGGTCTCCCTCTGTCCCCTAGACTGGAGTGCAGTGATGCGATCATGGCTCACTGTAGTCTCTTATCTCCTGGCTCAAGCGATCCTCCCACCTCAGCCTCCTGAGTAGCTGGAACCACAAGTGCATGCCAACATGCCTGGCTAATTTTGGTATTTTTTGTAGAGACAGGGCTTTCGCCATGTTGCCCAGGCTGGTCTTGAACTCCTGGACTCAAGTGATCTGCCTGCTTCCCAAAGTGCTGAGATTACAGGCCTGAGCTACTGGACCTGGACTTTACAGTAATTTTTTTTTTAATTTAATAGAGGAACACAAAAATGTCTTCGATTCAACCTTGTTAATTAAATGATAAGTTGGCCAGATGCTCTACAAAAAGAAAAAAACTTAGACATAGTAGCACATGCCTATAGTCCCAGTTACTCCAGAGGCCAAGGTGGGAGGATCACTTGAGCCTGGGAGGTGGGTTGCAGTGAGCTGAGATTGTGCTACTGCACTCCAGACTGGACAACAGTGAGACCCTGTTTCAAAAAAAAAGAAAGAAAATAAATGATAGGTTAAATGTATTTAGAGATTTAAAATCCCAGGGAGATAAGACATCTTAGGGAAAAAAATATTTTTTAATCTAGATCAAGGATGGATCTTTGAAATACTCCTATGAAGAGGAGGATATATCTTTGTGAAAAATCAGAAAATGTTACTTCTGTTTTCTGTATTTTGGGCCTTTATTTTTCTTTTTTTTTTTTTTGAGAGAGTCCCAGGCTGGTGTGCAGTGGTGTGTTCTCGGCTCACTGCAACCTCTGACTCCTGGGTTTAAGCAATTCTCTTGCCTCAGCCTCCCGAGTAGCTGGGATTACAGGCAACCGCTGTAATGCCTGGCTAATTTTTTTGTATCTTTTTTCTTTTTTTATTACTATTAACCAACGGAATTCTCAGTCAATTTTTTTTTGTGTGTTTTAATAGAGATGGGGTTTCTCCATGTTGGCCAGGCTAGTCTTGAACTCTGGACCTCAGGTGATCTGGCCGCCTTGGCCTCCCAAAGTGCTGGGATTACAGGCATGAGCCACCATGCCCAGCCCCATTTTTCTTTCTAGTGGTCGTTTTATTGTCATGATGATTACCAATAAAGAACAGGAGTTTTAAAATTTAGTAGAAACATTCCTTTTCTCCTTAGAGGCATCTGGCTTGCGAGTATGTTGTAGAATATATGGGGTAAAACCACAGTCTTGTTACAGATTTTAAAAATTGACTTCACATGTAGTCAGTAAAGCTTTTGGTTTTTGTAGGTCTACTTCACAACTTTTAAGATTATATTTGGTTTAAGTGGGTCTGGGAAAAAGTTCACCATGCTGCTTTAATTATATTTTTCTGTTCTTCTCATTCAGGGGCTGCCTATTGTCAGTTTATGGACATGCTGTTTCCTGGCTCCATTGCCTTGAAGAAAGTGAAATTCCAAGCTAAGCTAGAACACGAGTACATCCAGAACTTCAAAATACTACAAGCGGGTTTTAAGAGGATGGGTGTTGACAAAGTAAGTAAATGTTATTGTTTTATTGAGGTTAATGTTTCTTAACTAATGATACAAGGATATAGATGCTAGTGTTTTTTTTTTTTGAGACAGAATCTCACTTTGTCACCTGGCTGGAGTGCAGTGACTTGATCTCGGCTCACAGCAGCCTCTGCCTCTGCTGTGAGGTAGAAGTGATTCTTCTACCTCAGCCTCTCCAGTAGCTGGGAGACGGGGTTTCACCATGTTGGCCAGGATGGTCTTGATCTCCTGACCTCGTGATCTGCCTGCCTCAGCCTTCCAAAGTGCTGGGATTACAGGTGTGAGCCACTGAGCCTGGCCGATGCTTGCTTATTTTTTTTTGCTAGCTTTGGACATTTTCTTTTTCCCCAATTTATCTAGTTAACTTTTCTCAGTTAACACAGAATTTACTGGGGGCAGTTTCCCTTTGCCTTCCTGCCCCTATTCCTTTTACTGTCGTTCTTCATCATCTGTGAGGTTAGTAACTGTTTAGAAGAATCAACCTGTAAATTTGTACAGTGATTTTTATTTTTATTTTATTTTATTATTATGGTTTTCTTTTTGAGATGGAATTTTGCTCTTGTTGCCCAAGGTGGAGAGCTGGCACCATCTTGGCTCACTGCAGCCTCCTCTTATGTTCAAGTGATTCTCCTGCCTCAGCCTCCCGAATAGCTGGGATTACAGGCATGTACCACCACCCCCAGCTAATTTTATGTTTTTAATAGAGATGGGGTTTCTCCGTGTTGGTCAGGCCGGTCTCAAACTCCCGATCTCAGATGATTTGCCTGACTCAGCCTCCCAAAGTGCTGGGATTACAAGTGTGGGCCACCGCACCTGGCTACACAGTAATTTTTTAAAAATAAAAATCACTGGCCGCCAAGGTGGGTGGATCACGAGGTCAGGAGATCGAGACCATCCTGGTGAACATGGTGAAACCCCATCTCTACTAAATATATAAAAAAATTTTGTATTTGAATGTGGTGGCACAGGCTTGTAGTCCCAGCTATGAGGGAGGCTGAGGCAGGAGAATTGCTTGAACCTGGGGCGGAAGTTGCCGTGAGCCGAGATCGCCCACTGCACTCCAGCCTGGGTAACAGATCTAGTAGTCTGGGATCTAAGTCTCTTAATTTGGATTTACTTCTGTAAAAGCATACTGTATGTTCCAGTAGAGAAACGTAGTTCCAATAGAGAAGATTCTAGGCCAGGCATGGTGGCTTATACCTGTAATCCCAGCACTTTGGAAGCTGAGCTGGAGAAGGTTCTAGAAATACTTGCTTTTTTTTTTTTTTTTTTTTTGAGACGGAGTTTCGGTTACCCAGGCTGGAGTGCAATGGCGCGATCTCGGCTCACCGCAACGTCCGCCTCCTGGGTTCAGGCAATTCTTCTGCCTCAGCCTCCTGGGTAGCTGGGACTACAAGCACGCGCCACCATGCCCAGCTAATTTTTTGTATTTTTAGTAGAGATGGGGTTTCACCATATTGACCAGGATGGTCTCGATCTCCTGACCTTGTGATCCACCCGCCTCGGCCTCCCAAAGTGCTGGGACTACAGGCTTGAGCCACCGTGCCTGGCCGAAATACTTGCTTTTTATAGAAAGATACAAGGAGGCTCCGTGGTGGGTGCTACAAAACTCCTTTCTGCCCCCAAAGTTTTTTGAAGGTAACAGAAACGTGGTCCACCAGATATGGTTTATTACAAACACCTCTGTTTTAGCAGATAATAGATTAAGTAGTTTGTCCCTTCCCCCCACCTTTGAAGGGTTTATTCGGCTCACACAACTTCCACGTCCCAGGTTCAAGTGATTCCCGAATAGCTGGGACTACAGGCATGCGCCATCATGCCCAGCTATTTTTTTGTATTTTAGTAGAGACGGGGTTTCACCTTGCTGGCCACGGATGGTCTAGATCTCCTGACCTCGTGATCTGCCTGCCTCAGCCTCCCAAAGTGCTGGGATTACAGGCAGGTGTGAGCCACTGCCCCTGGCTGGATTTATCCTTTTAAGCCATTTTTTGGGGGATAACTTTTTTTTTTTTTTTGGCAAAAGTAACACCCCCAATTATCTTGCTGGTGTGTCTGGTTTTTATTTATTTTGAAACCGGGCTTATTTTTTTACTTTAGTTTTGTCTCTATACAGTATGGAAAATAGGTGTTAATAGAATAAGAATATCACTTAGTTTCCAGGCATAGTTTAAATAGGTATAGCTTATATACAGTAATTTTGCATTCATTATCATGGAATTATATTTTATTTTTTGAAGATGGTAAATGTCTGTAAAGTATATAAAAGTAATAATAGTATATAAATAATAAATAGTAAATAAACAGTGTAATGATCCCCCATGTACCCCAACGGTTAGCATGGCCAATTTTGTTTTATATCTAATTCTGTCCCATCCTGTGTATTCCTGGGTTATTGAAGTGAGTTCAGAGATAATATTTGTGAATATTTCAGTATTATACAAAGTAATTTTTAAAAATTGTATTTGTCAGAGTGGTGTATATAGTTAGATTATTGCATGGATTCTTTTTATAATAAATAAATTGCATCTGGAATTGTTGGAGAATAAAAGGTAGTTAAAAGCCAGGCATGGTGGCTCATGCCTGTAGCTGCTCTGGAGGCTGAAGCAGGAGGATCACTTGAGCTTAGGAGTTTGAGGCAGCAGTGACCTATGATTGGACCACTATAGACTCCAGCCTGGGCAACAGAGCAAGACCCCATCTCTTAAAAAAAAAATTAAAAAGTTAAGTTCTAGCCAACACTTAGTGATTTGAATACTTGGAAACATAGTATTTTTTTTTTTTTTTTTTTTTTTGAGACGGAGTTTTGCTCTTGTTACCCAGGCTGGAGTGCAATGGCGCGATCTCGGCTCACCGCAACCTCCGCCTCCTGGGTTCAGGCAATTCTCCTGCCTCAGCCTCCTGAGTAGCTGGGATTACAGGCATGTGCCACCATGCCCAGCTAATTTTTTGTATTTTTAGTAGAGACGGGGTTTCACCGTGTTGACCAGGATGGTCTCGATCTTTTGACCTCGTGATCCACCCGCCTTGGCCTCCCAAAGTGCTGGGATTACAGGCTTGAGCCACCGCGCCCAGCCCGGAAACATAGTATTCTTGTACAATAAAAACACAAGGTCCTTATGTATATTTGTTGTTACTGTTGTTTGTGGGGTTTTTTTGGTTTGTTTTTTAGTTGAGGTCTTGTTGTTACTGTTGTTCGTGTTTTTTCTTTCTTTTTTTTTTTTTTTTGAGATGAAGTCTTGCTGTGTTGCCAGTGCTGGTCGAAATTCCTGGGCTCAAGCAGTCTTCGTGAGTAGCTAGGATTGTAGGTGTGCACAGCACTGCACCCAGCAAGTATGTTTTAATAGGATTTGGAATTACTTGAAAAACATGTCATTTTGTAGAAATCTATTCTGAGACTGATTCTGCATCTTGATCTATTTTCAGGTCAGAATTCTTTTTTTTTTTTTTTTTTTAAGACAGAGTCTTGCTCTGTTGCCTAGGCTGGAGCACAGTGGTATAATCTCAGCTCACTGCAACCTCTACCTCCTGAATTCAAGCAATTCTTATGACTCAGCCTCCTGAGTAGCTGGGATTACAGGCGCCCGCCACCACACCTGGCTAATTTTTGTATTTTTAGTAGAGAAGGGGTTTCACCATGTTGGTCAGGCTGGTCTCAAACTCCTGACCTCAAGTGATCCGCCCACCTCGGCCTCCCAAAGTGCTGTGATTATAGGTGTGAGCCACCACACTCAGCCTAGAATTTTTTTGAACACAGTTCATTGTAGATGCCCAGGCTTGTCTCAAACTCCTGACCTGAGGCCATTTTTCTGCCCGCCTTGGCCTCCCAAAGTACTGGGATTATAGGTATAAGCCACCATGCCTGGCCTGTGCAGTGGATTTCATGCTTTGTGACAGGCACTGTGGCCATACAAGTTATATGGGGGACTTACTCTTTTTTGCATGACACTTGGGTCACGACTTAGGACGTGCTTAGATGTGTGTATGTGTCTTCTGTGATAATTGTTCTTTTTTGTTTCTGATTCCTTTTCATAAATTTGAGAGTGGGGAGGGGTTGGTAAGTGTAGGTACTCTTGAAGGCATACTGAATGAAACTTGCTTTATAAGTTTAGGGGCTTAGCCCTAAGGTCTTTAAAATGTTTTTTTCTCTTTTTGGCAGAGCTTTATAATGATTTTATGCATGGACTAGTTTGATGCTTGTCAAAAACCTCTTGCTTTGGGCTGAACAGTTGTTTTTCTCTGCAGATAATTCCTGTGGACAAATTAGTAAAAGGAAAGTTTCAGGACAATTTTGAATTTGTTCAGTGGTTCAAGAAGTTTTTTGATGCAAACTATGATGGAAAAGACTATGACCCTGTGGCTGCCAGACAAGGTCAAGAAACTGCGGTGGCTCCCTCCCTCGTTGCTCCAGCTCTGAATAAACCGAAGAAACCTCTTAGTTCTAGTAGTGCAGGTAAAAAACCCCCAAAATGTTTCCAAACAGTAGTGTTCCAGATAATCATTTAGCATTCAACTAGCATTTTTTCAGTAGCCATAGGCTTAGGGAGCTTAAGAAATGTGATCCCAGGCATGTGGCCAGAGCATGGATTCTGGCATCAGGCAGGTAACTTTTTGTCCTTAGGTATCTGTAGCCCTGTGTAAGCTACTTCATCTCTGCTCCACAGTTTCCTCCTCCATGAAATGGGAATTTTAATACTTGCCCCAGAGGGTTTTTGAAACTTGAACAAGTTACCGTGTGTAGTTTTGCTCAAGCTCTAGAAATCTATAAGGCTAGCTCACATAAGAGAGCTTCAGTTAGTTCCAGAACAAGGGTGTTTTTACAGAGCCCTAGGATGGGAAGATAGATCGGAGCTGAACTCCTTGAAGGAGCTGTGTAGGTCTCTCAGACTGCTTTTGGCTGTCTGTGTCATTCTGTCTGTAGACCAGCTTTTTTGTGTACTTACAGCTTCCCTACCTGTCTTAGAACTTTAGCTGCTAATTGACTTTGGCTTGCCATGGTGCTGGCAGAGTCTGGGGGGTAGGGAGAGGCTGATTTTACAGACCTTCTCAAAAGGGTATGGGCTTGATAGCTTTCCCAAGATGTGTTTACAGTAATACAGAATGTGTATATTTTGGGGCAGGGTAGATATTCTACAGATGCTAATTGCTTTTTTTCTAGAAGATGGCAAGAATATTAGTTAAATTTTCATAATACCTTGAGAGAGCCTGGTTCAACTGATAGATAGGGTAGGTTGAGTGCTTTCCAAATGGCTTTATGGAGCGAGAATTTGCATGCCATAGGGATAAGTATGCTTTTCTAATTAAAGTATAAAATTAAATGGTTTTTAATATATCCAAAGAGTTGTGCACCTATCACCACAATTTTAGAACATTTTCTTTTTTTTTTTTTTTTTTTAATCCTGCCTCAGGTTTATTTGTACAAATAGCACAGGAGGACCCCAGCCCCATGCAGATGGCAGCCCTGGGGGGGTCGCACCAGTCCTTTTGTCCTCACGTTGGCAGACAAAGATATCTACTCTGAAGCCTTTGTAGGGGCCTGGGCACCTTTGAGAGCCTGAGCTGGAACTGAAGCTGGAGCTGCAGCCTGGGCCTTGGTTTGATCCTTGGCCTTGGCCTTGACCTTTGGTCGGCAGAACCTGAGCCCCTTGGCAATGCGTGCACGAGCAGGCTTCCCAAGCTTGGGGTGGGCAGTGTAGGCAAGTCGATCAAGCTTGCGGCCGACACCCTTTGGGATCTTGGGCTTAACCTCCTTGGGCTTTACGAGGGCCTTGATGGCCTCGGCATGTGCACTCATGGCCTTGGCATTGTTGGCCTGCAAGCGCATGTTCCTCAGGAACTTGGGGTCTACCCCCTTAAGAGATTCGTATCTTTGTGATCGGGGTTTCTTGATACCATTTCTGTGCCATTTTCGGGACTGGTTGTCTGTGGTGTGGTTCTTGGACTTGGCCATGTCTGCACCCAAGCCGCGGTTCCCGAAGCTCCTCAATTTTAGAACATTTTCATCACTCCAAAAGGAAACCTTGTGTAATCCCAGCTCTTTGGGAGGCTAAGGCAGGCAGATCACTTGAGGTAGGGAATTCAAGACCAGCCTGCCCAACATGGTGAAAACTTGTCTCTACTAAAAATAGGAAAATTAACTGGGCATGGTGGCGCGTGCCTGTAATCCCAGCTACTCAAGAGGCTGAGGCAGGAGAATCGCTTGAAACCGGGAGGTGGAGGTTACCGTTAGCAAAGTAGTGGCACTACCCTGCAGCCTGGGCGAGAGAGCACGACTCTGTCTCAAGAGGAAAAAAAAAAAGAAACCTTGTGTATAGTTAGTAGTTGTATAGTTAGTAGTTGTCACTTCCCACTTTCCCCAGCTTTTCCTCCTCCCTCCAGCCCTGAGCAATCACTAATCTACTTTCTGTCTCTGGATTTGCCAATTGTGAACTTTTCCTATACATGGAATCATAGATATGTGGTCTTTTGTGTCTGGCTTCTTTTATTCCGCCTACTGTTTTCAAGGTTTCTTCATGCTCTAGCATGTATCAGTCCTTCATTCTTTTTATTGGAGAATAATATTCCATCACATGGCTATACTTCATTTTATTAATCAGTTCATGGTTATTTGCATTGTTTCCCACTTGTTGGCAGATGTGAATAATGCTGCTGTGAACGTTCATATACAGCTTCTGTGTGGACTATGTTTTGGTTTCTCTCAGTTACAGACTGAAGAGTATATACTCTGGGAGCAGAATTGCTAGGCCATGTGTTAACTTTGTGTTTAACCTTTTGCAGAACTACCTGTTTTCCAAAGTGGCTGAGCCATTTACATTCCCATCAGCAGTATGTGAGGGTTCCCGTTTCTCTAGATACTGAATACTTTTTATTCTTTAGCTGTTTAGAATGGGAAACTGCGTAGATAACCCTGTGCATTTCATATTTCAGATGCTGATACCAGTTGAGTGGAGACGTGCGTTAAGCATTTAGTCTTTGGGATAAGTATGCTAGAGAGAGCCATCCAGAGGAAATACCTCTTACAGTGGGTGAAAGGCTTCGTGATTATAGTTTGGGGTATTAGGAAGATTAGATATTTCCAAACCTGGCATGTAATATACAAACTTTACAAAATAATTGCTAAGTAAGTGAATCGTCAATGATCCATATACCTTGAGGTATAGCCCGTTCTTGATTATTTTTACTTGTAGATAGGTTGCCTCCTTTACTCCTTTGTTCTTGTCTTTGTCTGCTTTTGGCTGTAAATAGTGAGAGACATCTATAAATACTAGTCGGTGTGATGCTTTTCTCTCCTCAGCCTTCTAAACACTTTCTAAAAGGTACACAAAGATAAAGATTTTAAAGCAATTCATGGAATTGCTTTAAATGGAACTGCTCTCCTGTTCTTATGGATTGCTTCCCTCTTCCAGCCCAAGGAGTCTGAGTTGAGGAGTTAGAAGGGACCTAACTTTCCAGATGGGGAGCAGTGGGCACCTGGCAACAGCCGGGACTGTGCGCTCATACCTGGCGTGAAGTCTGCCTGTGCTTCACGAAGCTGGATTTGGTTTGTAGATGTGTTAACTAAATCTTAGCTGTGGTAACCAACATGAAAAAACCTGTTTGTGGATTTGGTTGGAGCTGGGTTAAGGTGGATCATCTCTCTGCACTAGAACGACTGTACCCCTTTCAGATGATAATCCTGTTCACCGCAGCGGAGAAAAGACCTTACTGAAGGACTTACTCCCAGCATGAAACGTCATGGCTGAAATTGGCACTTAACTTTGCTGCCAGGATAGAAACCACTAGTAGGCAAATGTGGGGGTGTTGTCTTGCATGCTGGGGCTCTCTAGCATTGGTTTCCTTCACTGAACACCTTCTGGAAGGCAGTTGGTCATAAGCTTCTTCGTGTTGTCTTGTGGGTTTTTTTTTGTTTGATCTGAAGTTACTCCTTTCAAAAACCTGTGCTCTCTTTTTCAGCTCCCCAGAGGCCCATCTCAACACAGAGAACTGCTGCGGCTCCTAAGGCTGGCCCTGGTGTGGTGCGAAAGAACCCTGGTGTGGGCAATGGGGATGACGAGGCAGCTGAGTTGATGCAGCAGGTGGGCACCCCTGTGTTTAGGATATGAGTTACCTTGGGGGACAGGATACTTGGGGTGGCCGGGGTGCCTTGTCTGTGTTCTTAGATGAAGATCTGCCTTGTTTGCTTGCCAGAGCATGTGATGTGTGAGCCTGAGGTGCTGGACAGGGAGCATGCGTGTAGAGGTGAGTGGGGAGGGATTAGGCGTGTCTGGACTCTCTTAGTGTGACAGAAGCCTGTGCTTGGAAGCAAGCCCTTAGAATAGAATCTTATTGAATGTTTCTGGAATACTACCAGGGACCTGGGATTCGGAGAATGAAAGATAAAGGAGATCTCCTTTCTGAATAATGTTTTTTCTTTTTGAGATGGAGTTTCACTCTTGTTACCCAGGCTGGAGTGCAGTGGTGCCATCTCGGCTCACTGCAACCTCAGCCTCCTGAGTAGCTAGGATTACAGGCATGTGCCACCATGCCTGACTAATTTTGTGTTTTTAGACGGGGTTTCTCCATATTGGTCTGGCTGGTCTTGAACTCTTGACCTCACGTGATCTGCCTGTCTTGGCCTCTCAAAGTGCTGGGATTACAGGCATGAGCCACCACACCTGACATTTTTTTAGACGGAATTCTGCTCTTGTTGCCCAGGCTGGAGTGCAGTGGTGTGATCTTGGCTCACTAGAACCTCCACCTCCTGGGTTCAGGTGATTTTCCTGCCTCAGCCTCCCAAGTAGCTGGGATTTACAGGTGCCTGCCATCACACCCTGCTAATTTTTGAATGTTTAGTAGATATGGGGTTTCACCATGTTGGTCAGGCTAGTCTTGAACTCCTGACCTCAAGTGATCTGCCTGCCTTAGCCTCCCAAAGTGTTAGGATTACAGGAGTGAGCCACTGGGCCCAACCCTGAATAATTTTATAAAAAGGATTCTGCAGTCTTTCTGCTGAGTTTTGGACTGGGGTAACTAGAGATTGAAATTGAGAATAGAACTGGTACAAAAAGCCTGTTCCTCTTCTGGTTCTGTTCTTAGTAATTTGGTGATTTGAAATGTCTTCTTCAGGAGTAAATGTCCTTAAGGCACTTGTCAGAGGTCTCTGTCAGTCAAAACAAGTTTTAGACGTTTTCTCACTAATCCTTGTAGTTGGTTTGTTTGCTTTCTTTCAGATGATTTTTTTGTTAATTCCATTAACAAATTTTTTTTTTTTTTTTTTTGAGACAGAGTCTTGCTCTGTTGCCCGGTCTGGTACAGTGGCGTGATCTTGGCTCACTGTAGCCTTGGCCTGCTGGGTTCAAGCTATTCTCCTGCATCAGCCGCCTGAGCAGCTGAGATTACAGGTGCATGCCACCATGTCAGGCTAATTTTCGAATTTTATTAGAGATGGGTTTCACCGTGTTGGTCAGGCTGGTCTCAAACTCCTGACCTTGTGATCCACATGCCTGGGCCTCCCGAAGTGCTGGGATTACAGGCGACAGGCACTGCGTCTGGCCTAAATTTTATTAAAAATGTATATTTTTTTACAAAATAGAAATAGGGTCTCACTCTGTTGCCAGGGCTGGTCTCCAGCTCCTGGGCTCAAGTGATCCTCCTGCCTCAGCCTCTTAATGTGCTAGAATTACAGGTGTGAGTCACCATGCCTGGCTCCATTGACAAATTCTGGGACGCTCTGTGATTCTAGTGAATTTGGGATTGAATACTTTTACTTTTCTAAAAGCCAAGTCCTAAAATTGGGGGAACTGATCTCTAATGCCAAACCTCTCATTACCTACACTCGTACTCCTAAGAAATCAGGACAATGAGAACCTGCCCAGAGATAACATTTTACCTTTTTTTTTTTTTTTTTTTTTTTTTTTGAGACTGAGTCTCGTACCGTTGCCCAGACTGTAGTGCAGTGGCGCAATCTCAGCTCACTGTAACCTCTGCCTCCCGGGTTCAAGCCATTCTCCTGCCTCAGCCTCCTGAGTAGCTGGGACTACAGAGGCATGCACCACCACACCCAGCTAATTTTTGTATTTTTAGTAGAGATGGGTTTCGCCAAGTTGGCCAGGATAGTCTTGATCTCTTGACCTCATGATCTGCCTGCCTCAGCCTCCCAAAGTGTTGGGATTACAGGTGTGAGCCACCGTACCTGGCCAGCGTTCCTTTTTATAAGCTCTTTTGACTTCCTTTCCTTCTTGGTCATTTATACCACCAGGCACGTGGTTAGAAGGCTCCTTCTGTGCCTCTTGGATGGTGGAGCTGAAGCTCCGAGGCCGTTTCCTGCTGGAGTTGGTCAACTCTCTTTACCTGTGTAATCCCTGCTCTTTGGGGCTACTAGTTTCAGGAAAGGCAGCAAACTACAGCAAAAGCAGAGGTGGGGAGAATGAGGGAAAATGGATAATTTAACTTTGCCAGCCACCAGGCAGTAGCTGTACTTTATGAATGAATGAAAGACAGATAGGGTCTTGCTGTGTCACCCAGACTAGAGTGCAGTGGCACATTCATAGCTCACTGTAGCCTTGAACTCTTGGGCTCAAACGATTCTCCTGCCTCAACCTCTTAAGTAGCTGGTACTATAGGCATACACCACCCTACCTGACTAATTTTTTGATTTTTTGTAGACAGTTTTTGCCGTGTTGCCCAGGCTGGTCTCGAGTTCCTAGCCTCAAGTGATCCAGTCACCTTGACCTCCCAAAGCTTTGGGATTACAGGTGTGAGCCACCGCACCTGGCCCTTTTAGTACTTTATTGAAACTTCCATTATTTTTGATTTCTGTGGTTGGTAAAGGAAAAGTGATAGACTGTCTAGAACTGTGATTCTGGTTTGGTCTGACAAGACTTTGATGATGCACTTTGAAGTCAGCTTTGATAAAATTGTCCTGGTGATGTTGCCTGCTTCTCATCTCTGGATGCTTTTTGAATGCATGTTATAAAGAGGGTCCTTGATTTTATTTTGAGAGATCCAAGATGACTGATCGCGAACAGCTCGGGATTGTAGCTCCCAGTGAAAGCTCGGAAAACATGAGGACACCACATTTTCAGAGGAATTTTCGTCGCCCACAGACCAGATTTCCAGTGGAGGAGCCCCGCGGGTCGCCCGCACGACTTCTGTGGCCAGCGCAGCGGTTTTGTTGTCGCCTCGGCGCGGCAGCTCTTCGTGCACAGTGAGCGGGACTGGTTCCCCTACTGACTGGTGTTTGGAGCTCCGGGAAGGCAGAGCCACTTGTTGTGGACTCAAGAAGGAAGCCCAGACCGGAGATTCCCAGGCAGAAGAGCACCATCAGTCTTACTGCTGTTGTTTTGGCCGGCGCAGTGGGTTGCTCGGATTCTAGCACTGGGAATCAATAAATTGGACATCCTCTCAGGAACTTAATCAGAAAGGCGCTAATTGTAAAGACATCAGATGGATAAATTCACAATAAAGGGAAAAAAACAGCCTAAAAAGGCCGAGAAAACCAAAAGTCAGAACCCCTCTCCCTCAGTAATTCCTCATCAGCAACGGAACAAGCCCTAATGGAAGAGGACTGTGTTCCAGTATCTGAAGGAGGCTTTAGAAGGTGGATGGTAAAAAAACTTCTGGGAATTGAAACAACTTGTTCTAACCCAATGTAAAGAAACTAAGAACTTTGAAAAAAGGTTAGACGAAATGTTAAAAAGAATGGACAATATAGAAAGGAATATAAATGAACTAATGGAGTTGAAAAATACAACACGAGAACTTAGTGAAATATGCACAAGTTTGAATAGCCGAATTGATCAAGCAGAAGAAAGGATATCAGAGGTCGAAGACCAACTTAATGAAATGGAACGAGAAGACAAGAATAGAGAAAAAAGGATAAAAAGGAATGAGCAAAGTCTCCAAGAATTATGGGACTATGTGAAAAGACCTAATCTGCGTATGATAGGTGTACCTGAATGTGATGGAGAGAATGAATCCCAGCTGGAAAATACTCTTCAGGATATTATCCAGGAGAATTTTCCCAATCTAGCAAAGCAGGATACCATTCAACCTCAGGTAATACAGAGAACACCATAAAGATATTCCTTAAGAAGAGCAACCCCAAGACACATAATCATTAGATTCACCAGGGTTGAAACGAAGGAGAAATTACTAAGGGCAGCCAGAGAGAAAGGTCAGGTTACCCACAAAGGGAAGCCTATTAGACTTATAGCAGATCTCTCAGTAGAAACCCTACAAGCCAGAAGAGAGTGGGGGCTGATATTTAACATCCTCAAAGAACAGAACTTTCAGCCCAGAATTTCATATCCTGCCAAACTAAGCTTCACAATTGAAGGAAAAATAAAATCTTTTATGAACAAGCAAGTACTCAGAGATTGTATTACCACCAGGCCTGCTTTACAAAAACTTCTGAAAGAAGCATTACACACAGAAAGGAACAACCAGTATTAGCCTTTCTAAAAATATACCAAAAAGTAAAGAGCATCAACATAAAGAAGAATTTACATCAACAAATGGATAAAATAGCCAGTTAACATCAAATGGCAGTAATCTTAAATTAAAATCGACTAAATTTTCTAATTAAAAGATACAGCCAAAACCTAATGGTATACTATATCCAGACCCATTTCATATCCAAAGATACACAAAGACTAAAAACAAAGGGTTGGAGAAAGATTTACCAACCAAATAGAGAACAAAAACAAATAAATAAAAAGGAGTTGCAATTCATGCGTTTGATAAAACAGATTTCAAACCAACAAAGATAGAGTGGTATAAGGATCAATGCATCCTAACACCCAGATACATAAGACCTATAAAGAGATTCAGACTCAACGAAACAGAAAATTAATAAGGATATCCAGAATCTGAACTCAGATCAGTAACAAGTAAACTTAATAAGCACTTGTAGAACTCTCCACTTTAGATAAATAAAATATACATTCTCCATTTTAAATACACAAAATAATGATCGGCCATTATTAATACTCATTTATTGAATAAAGCAATATTCCTGTTCTCTCTCCCTCTTTTTCTTCCTCTCTTTTCCTTTCCTAAAAAAAAAAAAAAAAAAAAAAAAAAAATGTATATTTAAAAAGGAAATCAGAGAGACTCTGCGGGGCGCTGCCATTCACACAAGCAATCTAAGCACTTTGAAAGGCCTAGGTGGGTGGGTTTCCTGAGGTCAAGAGTTCGATGTCAGAATGGGCATTCCGGTGAAAACCCACCTCACATAATAAAAGATAAAATAAAAGAAAGGTAATCAGACTGGTGAGTGTGTGCAATTGAAACCAAAGTTCCCCGAGACTCCACCTTAAGAAACGCCTTTCTTTATTACGTGCAGTTTCCCTCTTGTCACCAAGGCTGGAGTGCAACAATGCGATCTTTGCTTATTGCAACACCCGCCGTTTTAGTTTAAGAGAATGTCATCTCAATGCCGTTCAAGTAGCTGGGGTTGCAGTCGTCCACACCACCAGGTCCTACTAACTTTCTATTTTTAGTTTTCTGGACCTCCAATCTATTAAAAAAAAAAAAAAAAGAGGGTCCTTTCTTCCTGGGATGAGACTGGATCTCTTCTATTGTGTTTAGCATCTTCATCAGGCTGTGGGGAAGCTAGATAAGCTGTTTGTTTTTGTTTTTAAATTTTTATTATTTATTTTTTAAAAAGACAGAGTCTTGCTACGTTGTCACGACTGGCTTTTTTTTTTTTTTTTTTGAAATGGAGTCTTGCTCTGTTGCCCAGACTGGAGTGCAGTGGTGCAATCTCGGCTCACTACAACCTCTGTTCACTACAATCTCTGCCTCCCAGTTCAAGCAGTTCTCTGCTTCAGCCTCCCTAGTAGCTGGGATTACAGTCACCTGCCACCACGCCCAGCTAATTTTTTTGTATTTTTAGTAGAGCTGGGGTTTCACCATCTTGGCCAGGCTGGTCTTGAGTTCCTGACCACATGAGCCACCATGTCCGGCCGTGACTGGCTTTTAACTCTTGGACTCAAGCGATTCTCCCAATTCAGCCTCCGGAGTAGCTGAGGCTAGGTGTGCACGACTGCACACCTGACGTGCTTCTGTTTTTGTGGCTGTAAGTTCAGAAGACTGGACTAGATGACTTCTCTGGTTTCTTCTGACTTGTAGCATTCCCTTCTGCTGAGGTTGTTCTCAGAGGCTGTACCTTGAATTTTGTTGCTTGACTTACCATGCTGCTCTATGGCCCTGGCCTGTAAATACAGGTTTTTATGAGGGTTTTATGCTGCAGGATATGCCAAGAAACATGCATTCAGTGAGAGTTAAATTGAATTCAGTTGTCATAGATGTGAATACAGTACACTGGGATGAAGATGCACCATGGCTAAAGTACACATAAGACTGTGAGTGTTACAACATTAATTGCTCTTGGCTAGAGTCCTGGCCTAAGCACTGAGACTGATTTCTTTATAGCCTCTTAAGGGGAATCAGAGCCCCTCAGTGGGGCTTGTGGAGGGTCAGCGCACTTTCCATTGGGCTTTGAAAGAGCTCCGTTGAGCCCTTTCCAGTGTCCTCTCCGTTGACCCCCTCATGCAATCAGACCTAGACTCGACTGACCAATCCCTTGGTAAGGACTCAGTTTATGATTGTCAGCTACCTTGCCAGGCTGTAATTGTCTCAGGCTTCCCTAGTTTTTTCTCCTTAATCCTTTTTCAGTCCCTGAGAAGCGCCTGCATGTTTTAAGGTGTAGTCTGCCCTTTCTGGGAGCTGTTATTGCAAGGTTGCTATGAACAAGTCTCTTTTGTTTTTCTGAGGCTGAAGAAAATTGACATTAAACTGAAGTGGTTTTTGTCTGTGTTGGGGTTTGATCAAAGACCACATCTCCTTTTGGGTTAGAAGTCTGTCTGATATTTTATTGCCATACTAATGCCAGGCATCTCGCTCTTTTTAACGTCTTGTGCAGGTCAACGTATTGAAACTTACTGTTGAAGACTTGGAGAAAGAGAGGGACTTCTACTTTGGAAAGCTACGGAACATTGAATTGATTTGCCAGGAGAATGAGGGGGAAAACGACCCTGTATTGCAGAGGATTGTAGACATTCTGTATGCCACAGATGTATGTGTTGACATGAGGATGTTTTCTTTCCATTTTACATAGTTGGGTTGGCAAGCTCTGTGCTGATGCTTGTTGTATTCCAGTGTTGTGTTCATCAAAAGACTTCATCTTTGACCCCTCAAAGTCAGCCAGAGGGCACCTCTGCCCAGCTTTAGCTTCTGCTTGAGGTCTCTCAGATTTCGAAGAAGGAATGGGACAAGGAGGTTTCTGGCTTGCCCAGCGTCTGTAGTGTGTGCCACAAACTGCCGTTAGCCAGGAGCAACTCCTGCCCCACCTCCTATAGCTTGGATCCCTCAGCTTCAGGTGCTGCCTCTGTTTTATCCGGGCCCGAGGCATGCCCAGAGAAGCAGGCACATGCTCCCTTTTTCACAACTTGCCCCCGTATCATGTCATGTCTGGGCATGCGTTTTTGCCTCCCTCCTAGGAATTTGCTTGGTTCCTATTCCCTCACAGTACTCTGTGATCAGGTTTCTTTGGATTCATGTTTATTGCACAGCCATATTTACTGATATTAATCACGACATGTTAATTGATCAGGGAAGATTCATTTTTTTCTAGATTTAGGATTTGGTATCTGGCTGTGTCCACTGTTTAATGGTCATGTTTGTAATTCTGCATGGCTAGTAAAGTCTACAAATAGTAGGCTCAAACTACAAGCGATTTGTAGTCTGTGTGGCACTATGCAAATATAAGGTGGTAATAGTGCTGTTATTTTCACTGTCCTTGAGACATATCTTGTGAATTTCAGGGTATTAAGACAGATGACTGAAAAGTTGATAATTTGTTGAATAAATCTTTATTTAGAGCTTGCTCTTTGCTATATAATGAAAAAAAAAAGGCAATGAAGATATAGGGGTCCTTGGTTTAGTCCGAGTATTATTTTAGTGGAGCCACATCTTAAGTTCAGCTATAGAGATTTAGTTAATAAAAATAAGATGGTGGTTGAATTAGAAGCCTAATTTTTACAGCAGAATAGTATATAGCAATTTCCTGCTCTGAGTCCATGCCAGAATGCCCTGGGATGAGAATGAGGTGGGAGCCATTGAATCTGCTCTTTCCTTGTGCACTCAATTTTTCTGCCACTGATGTTGGGTCAGCCTTGCTGTTATGAATATTTTGGGTCAAGCATGGCTCCTAAGTATAACAAAAGGAAGGTGTAAATGAAAAGCTGGCTGCATAGACAGTTTATTGAGAGAGGATGTTAGAGCAGTGAACTTCTCAGGGGACTTCAGGGATTTTTAAGGGTAACTTTTTTTTTTTTTTTAAAGAGATGGGGTCTCACGTCGTTGCCCAGGCTGGCTTTCCTGATGGTGTGATCATGGCTCACTGCAGCTCCTGCCTTAGCCTCCTGAGTAGCTGGGAGTATAGGCATGTGCCACCAGGCCTGGCTAGTTTTTTTTTTTTTTTTTTTTAAGATAATGTCTCACTGTGTTGCCCAGGCCGGTCTGGAACTCCTGGGCTTAAGCCTTGCCTTCTAAAGTGCTGGGATTACAGGTATGAGCCATCACACCTGGCCTTCTCTTTCTTTTTTACAAGTATAACTTGACATAATACACTGCACGTATTTAAATTGTACGTTTGATGGCATGGGTGAAATTACTACCATAATGAAGACAGTGTACATATCCATCATTTTCACAAGTCTGAGGGTAAATTTGATTGTGCTCAGTTTTTGTCTTTGGTGAGATCCAGTTCCACCACCAAAGAAATAAAATAGCAGTCACCTGGCCTGTGTGATTAAATGCCAGGTGTGTGGTGGAGCTGGGACAAACCGTTGTCTTTGAGAGGCTTTGAGTATGAGGAAAGTGCACTCACAGTAGAAATGGATCTTCAGTGGCTTTCCCTCTCATTTTCCCATTTCAGGAAGGCTTCGTGATACCTGATGAAGGGGGCCCACAGGAGGAACAGGAAGAGTATTGACAGCCTGGACCAGCAGAGCAACATCCGAATTCTTCACTCCAAATCATGTGCTTAACTGTAAAATACTCCCTTTTATTATCCTTAGAGGACTCACTGGTTTCTTTTCATAAGCAAAAAGTACCTCTTCTTAAAGTGCACTTTGCAGACGTTTCACTCCTTTTCCAATAAGTTTGAGTTAGGAGCTTTTACCTTGTAGCAGAGCAGTATTAACATCTAGTTGGTTCACCTGGGAAACAAAGAGGCTGACTGTGGGGCTCACTGTGCGGATGCGGGTCACACTGAGTGCTGGAGGAGGTGTTATGTCATATGCTGAGGCGGCGACCTCAGTGGAGTAATGTAAAGACTGAATTGAATTTTAAGCTAATGTGAAATCAGAGAATGTTGTAATAAATAAATGCCTTAAGAGTATTTAAAATATGCTTCCATATTTCAAAATATAAAATGTACATGACAGGAGATTTTGCATTTGACATTGTGTCTGGGAAGGAAGGGTCAGACCTTGGACCCTTTGGAACCTGCTGTCACAGGTCTTACAGGGCTGTTTGAATCCTCACAGGCCTAGGCTTTGGTCTAAAAGGAACATTTAAAAAGTAGCCCTTTAAGGCATTTGGTGTCATTGACCAGTTGCATCCTTGCTAAAAGGCAAGAGGCATCGTTGCCTGAATAATAGAGGATGTGTTTCAGCCCTGAGATGTTTGAGTTGAAGAGCTCGGTTTTCATTGAGCATTTCTCTATTTTTCCAGTTGTCCCCGAAATTTCTATGTATTATGTTTTTGGGGAAGTGAGGTGTGCCCAGTTTTTTAATCTAACAACTACTTTTTGGGACTTGTCCACATCTCCGGGATTTCAATGGCGATTGTATCCCATTTTACTGTCTTTTGGGTTTACATTTACCATGTTTCTCTTCTCTGGTCCCCTTGCCATTGGGGACTCCTCTTTGGCTCCTTGAAGTTTGCTGCTTAGAGTTGGAAATGCAGCAGGCAGGTGATCATGCTGCAAGTTCTTTCTGGACCTCTGGCAAAGGGAGTGGTCAGTGAAGGCCATCATTACCTTGGGATCTGCAAGGCTGGGGTGTTTTCGGTATCTGCTGTCCACAGCTCTCCACTGTAATCCGAATACTTTGCCAGTGCACTAATCTCTTTGGAGATAAAATTCATTAGTGTGTTACTAAATGTTAATTTTCTTTTGCAGAAAATACAGTACCGTGTCTGAATTAATTATTAATATTTAAAATATTTCATTCCTTATCTCTCCCTGATTTGCTTTGCCCACAGCCTATTCAGTTCCTTTTTTGGCAGGATTCTGCAAAATGTGTCTCACCCACTACTGAGATTGTTCAGCCCCTGATGTATTTGTATTGATTTGTTTCTGGTGGTAGCTTGTCCCTAAAATGTGTGTAGAAAGCAAGTGTTTTTTGATAAAATTGTTGTGTAGTGCATGCTCTGTGTGGAATTCAGAGGAAAACCCAGATTCAGTGATTAACAATGCCAAAAAATGCAAGTAACCAGCCATTGTTCAAATGACAGTGGTGCTATTTCTCTTTTGTGGCCTTTTAGACTTTCGTTGCCCTAAAATTCCATTTTATTGGGAACCCATTTTCCACCTGGTCTTTCTTGACAGGGTTTTTTTCTACTTTAAACAGTTTCTAAATAAAATTCTGTATTTCAAGAGTATAATGTCTTCTGAAATTTGTCTTACCCTGGGTATATGCTGTTAGGTTCAAGTGATGAGAAACCAGTGCTTCTCTTTTTTCAATGAGGACTGATCTTTTCTAATCCTTTACTGTTTTTTCATATGTGCTTCTTTCTTTTTTTTTCTTTTTCTTTTTTTTTTTTTTTAGACAGAGTTTTGCTGTTTTGTCCAGGCTGCAGTACAGTGGTGCGATCTCAGCTCACTGTAACCTCCGCCTCCCTGGTTCAAGCAATTCTCTGCCTCAGCCTCCTGAGTAGCTGGGATTACAGGCACCCGCCACCACACCTGGATAGTTTTTTTTTGTATTTTTAGTCGAGATGGGGTTTTATCATCTTGGCCAGGCTAGTCTTGAACTCCTGACCTCCCGATCCGCCTGCCTTGGCTTCCCAAAATGCTGGGATTACAGGCATGAGCCACTGCGCCCGGCAAGATGTGCTTATTTCTAAGCCGACTTTGTTTTCTCTTCATTCACGTTACATTTCACAGCCTCTTGCTTTTTAAAATTCTCATTGCTTTAAGAGATTTTTTTCTCTTGGAAGTCTAAGGCCTGGCCTGTCGGCTTGTGAAGCCTTTCAGGGCATTTCCTCCTGAGAAATACAGCAGGACAGTGCTTGGCAGATGACCATGGGGAGGGTTTTTTTTTTTCTCCTGAAAGTGTGGTTCTTGCTTCCTTCTTTTTTGAGATAGAGTCTTCCTCTGTTGCCCAGTCTGGAGTGCAGTGGCACGATCTTGGCTCACTGTAGCCTTGACCTCTTGAGTTCAAGCGATCCTCCCACCTCAACCTCATGAGTAGCGGGGACTGTAGGTGCGTACCACCATGCCCGGCTAATCTTTGTATTTTTTGTAGAGACAGGGTCCCCTTATGTTACCCAGGCTGGTCTTGAACTCGTGAGCTCAAGTGATGCACCTTGGCCACCTAAAGTGTTGGGATTACAGACGTGAGCCCCTGCATCCAGCCCTGAAAGTATGTTTCAAAGGCAGTTAACATGCTCTCAATCTATAAAACAATCTAAAATTGTCGCCGTTTTTTTCTCCCTTATAAAATTCTATGCTATTAAAAATGAGTCAAAAGGAGACTTGCTATTTTCATTTGGAAATAGAGTTAAATGAGCAGAAGGTAGTTTTTTGTAGGATATGTAGAGTCATGGTGATAGATGCTCTGTAAACCTAACTGGATGATTTGACAAGGTTTGTACCCCTACTTAATGGTATGATACCTCCCTTGAAATTTAAATACCTTTAGAAGGAATTTGACACCGTATGTATTGGTCATCTACAAGAAGATACCTTCCAGGAGTGCAAGGAGTTTGTGAAGATACTCTTGGCTGCTGTCAATTGAGAAGTTACCTTGGTAAGGAGAGAAGCTGATACTGTGGGTATCTTTGACCAAGTGCATTGACCTGCCTCTTGAATTTGAAGCACATACATTCTTTGCTGCTTGATTTGCTTGGCAAGTTCTATGTTGCCTGAAGGACAGGTAAACAAATGGGTTATCTGGCTTGTTTTGGATTTAAGATTCATTCTTTGTGCTGGTGATCCTCAGACTGATGGGCTTCAGAATCACATGGGGAACTTGCTTGACATACTGTATTTATAAAAGTTCATCACCAGAGTTTCTGAGTTGGGAGGCTGAAAATCTGCATTTTAATTTGGGTCTTATCTATATGTCTGCAATTTTAAATCATACTTCTGGCAAGGGGAGCATCAGATGTGAATCCTCTTGCAGGTCTGTCCTGCTTTGTGAATTTTGAACTATTTGGCCTCTCTTGTTTTACTTGCAAAACATGATGATTTTGGCTGAAGTGCCTCTCACTGGGTATTTGTTGGGATTAGAAGGGGCAATGGACCAAAAAAAAAAAAAAAACCAACCACGAAGCTAAAAAGCTCTGTATGGACGAGGCATCGTTTTTGGCACGAGTTCTTCAGATGCGGTCTGAAATTCTGTGTATAGATTAGAAAAAGCTTAGGACAGACAGGGCTTTTGTATCCTGAGAATTTGGGAGGGCATTCCTTTACATAGGGTTTGGGTATTTTGTAACATAAGTGACACATCCTTTTAATATTTTTCAGCATGGTAGTATGGACAAGTACAACTCTCTTCTGTCTTCAGGCTATGGTTTTTATCCTGTTTTTGTTTTGTTTTACATGAAGATTCAATGTCTCAGATTCATTGACTTAACCCATTTTTCCTTTAAGGTTTACTCTCTGGAATGTAAAGGGTTTTGAAAAGGAAGTGGTTTTCTTTTGCTCTAGCCAAGGCGATATTCTGTAGTTTTTAAGGATTGCTTTAGAAGATTGAGTCTAAAGGAGTCCTTTTGTGATGTTGACCAGAGTTTATTGCAGAGTCCTCAAACAAAATGCAAGCTTTAGTCTGACCAACCTGATCAGATTAGCCTGCTAGCATGTGGGTGACCCAAATCTGACTGTTCACAACGGAGAACTTTGCTTTGAAACAAGCTGAACCTCAGTCAGTGATCAGTGTTGTGAGGCACCTACACGGTTTTCTGGTCTGGCACTGTGGCAATATGTCCTTTTTTTATTTTTATTTTTTTGAGACAGAGTCTTGCTCTGTCACCCAGTTTGGAGGGCAGTGGTGCCATCTTGGCAACTTCCACCTCCCAAGCTGAAGCAATTCTTGTGCCTTAGCCTCTCGAGTAGCTGGGATTACAGGTGTGTGCCACCATGCTCGGCTAATTTTTGTATTTTTAGTGGAGGTGGGGTTTTGCCATGTTGGCCAAGCTAGTCTCGAACTCCTGTCTTCAACTGATCCGCCCGCCTTGGCTTCCCAAAGTGCTGGGATTACAGGTGTGAGCCACCACACCTGGCTCTATATCACACCTTTGAATTCACACATTCAGTTTGTAAAATTTTAAAACCAGATGAGTTCATACTGATTTCTGTATCTTCATGACGCTTCTTTTTTTCTCTCTGTTTTCACATGTGACGGTATAACTGAGTGTTCAGAGTTCTTCTCTGAAAGCCTGAAGGGGAGGTCAAGAGATCAAGACCATCCTGGCCAACATGGTGAAACCCCGTTTCTACTAAAAATAACAAAAATTAGTTGGGCATGGTGGAATGTGCTTGTAGTCCCAGTTACTAGGGAGGCTGAGGCAGGAGAATTGAACCCAGGAGGCAGAGGTTACAGTGAGCAAAGATGACTCCACTGCACTCTAGCCTGGTGACAGAAGGAGACTCTGTTTTAATAAAAAAAAGGCCTGAAGGGATTCTGTACTCTTATATTGAACTTGACTATAGTTAGAACCATTAACCTACATGACTTCAGGCAAATTATGTCTCGGTTTTGGTTTCGTTTTGTGAGAGGGTCTCCTGCAACCCAGTGGCGCAGTCATGGCTCATGGCAGCCTCAACTTCCTGGGCTCAAGCTGTCCATCCCAGCTCAGCCTCCCTAGTGGCAGGGACTGTAGGTGCACACCACCCTGCCTGGCTGGTTAATTTTTTTGTAGAGACGGGATTTGCTGTATTGCAGGCTGGTCTTCAGCCCCTGGACTCAAACAGTTCACCCGTCTCTCCCTCCCAAAATACTGGGATTACAGGTGTAAGCCACTGTGCCTAGCCCAAATTGTTATATAACTGTAACTTGTGACGGTCTATCTGTTTCCCCTTTGGCTTAATCTCATTTGGAATGTAATGTTACCTTAGTCCTTGGAGTACAGAAGCTTTCTCTGTACTCTATTGAGTGTATCGAGTAACTTCATTTATTTGGTTATCTAGGTGAGCAAGTCTAGCCTTAGAGTCAAATTTCTAGGCTCCTCAATCTAGAACCTTAAATCTTGAGGTAGGGGCGTGTGTGTGTGTATCAAAATTTAAATAACTTGTTTCCTCAGTACTGGAGGCTCTCAGGTTCTGGAGTGTGAAATGGAAATAGCCTTCATAGACATGTTTCTGAGTGTGAGGAGAGGTAGTTCTTTGTCCTGTGACCATTTGAAAGCAAACCAGATTACCATCAATGCCTAGAATTTTGTAAGTGGCATCAAGACATAGAATTGTAAAATGATCCATCGGCAGTTTGGGGCTGGGCACCATGGCTCATGCCTATAATCCCAGCACTTTGGGAGGCCAGTGCAGGAGGACCGCTTGAGCCTAAGAGTTTGAAACTAGCCAGGGCAACATAGCAAGAGACCTCGTTTCTATTTAAAAGATAAAAAATGTTTTTTTAAAAAAAGCAGTTTGGAATTCTACATATCCTGGCTTAGTTACTTTTTAAAAAATTTCTACCTTAAATTTTTCTTGGTTGACTTTTGAGTGTGTTCTGGGTGTAGAATGAGGTAGAGGAGGAAGAGTAATTTATTACATGTGCTGATGGCTTTCATTTACTTTCCATTTTGGCTGTAGAGTGGGATGTGGGAAGCTTTTGTTAGGTGAGAGTCAGTCTTTCAGGGTAAATCTTAAAGCTGGATTTATGGCTTTTACTAGTTACTCTGTCTCCAATGGAGACAGAGATGTTTTTAAGATTTAGCTTTAATGAATGATGCACAAATTGCAATGTAGACTATTGAATTTAAGTCTAACATCAAGCATACAAGTGGGTAGACTGAACATATGAAGGGGGTGTGTGGCTGGTACCCATCTCTGACCTTTACTGAAATAAATGAGGGAGACAATGCTGTAGGTGGAATGTGATGGACCGAGAGTTAAGACCAGGGTCCTCTGCTAGTTCCTGCGTCTGAAATCTGCGGAGCATGGCTTTTCATTGGCTCGTGAGATGAGTCCTTCTGGTTGAGAAAAAGTTACTGAGGTCTGTAAAAGCCAATAGGATACTGGAACAAGAAAGAACAGGAGCGTGCACAAGTCCCAGCAGACATTGCGAGTGGAGACTAATTTTCACCAGTGAAGGGCGATTTTGATAGAAAAGCACAGTATCTCAACCACTTTTGGTTTTGACTTTGAAAGAGGAGGCTTTGACAGGAGGGATAATACAAGTGGCCCACCACCTGTTTGGCTTTTCCCCAACAGGTTGCAAGCTGTAGGGAGGGCCTTGCTAACTATAGTACCTCCATCCCTGAATCGTCTAAGTGTATTTTACCCAGCACTTGTCATGGTTTATCTGAATGACCAGTTTCCTCTCCTCTTGCTAATTTATCATGTTCATATTTATATTTTTCATAATGGGGCCTGTTTATATATTTTGAAATACTAGTGATTTTAAGATCCAGCATAACTTCAAGGTCATCTGGATTTTGGCGTTCTACTTAAGTTTTCTAACCTGATTTAGTCTTTTTTTTTTTTTTGAGGTGGAGGTCTTGCTCTGTTGCCTAAGCTGGAGTGCAGTGACTCAATCTCGGCTCACTGCAACCTCCACCTCCCATGTTCAAGTGATTCTCCTGCCTCAGCCTCCCAAGTAGCTGGGACTACAGGTGCCCATCATCACTCCTGGCTATTTTTTTTTTTGTATTTTTAGTACAGACAGGGTTTTACCATATTGGCGAGGCTGGTCTTGAACTCCTGACCTTGTGATCCACCTGCCCCGGCCTCCTAAAGTGCTGGGATTACAGGTGTGAGCCACCGCACCCAGCCTGTGTTTTTTGTTTGTTTGTTTGTTTGGTATTTTGTATTTTTTTCTACAAAATGTGAGAGTTAAGCTTGGGAGAATGGAATAAGCTATTGTGTTTTTTGCAGGCAGCTATGGGATACTGCAGTATGTCCCTCCCTCCCCCTTAATTTTGAAGCCTGAGAGAAGAAGTAATACTTTTTTTTTTCTTTTTTGGTAGAGATGGGGTTTCACTATGTCACCCAGGCTGGCCTCTAACTCCTGAGCTCAAGTGATCCGCCTGCCTTGGCCTCCCATAGTGCTAGGATTACAGGCCTGAGCCACCATGCCCAGTCCAAAGAAGTAGTAATTTTAAGATTAACTGTAGAGTGAAATAAATTCATTCTTAAAAATTTCTGAGGCCGGGCGCGGTGGCTCAAGCCTGTAATCCCAGCACTTTGGGAGGCCGAGGCGGGTGGATCACGAGGTCAAGAGATCGAGACCATCCTGGTCAACATGGTGAAACCCCGTCTCTACTAAAAGTACAAAAAATAAGCTGGGCATGGTGGCGCATGCCTGTGATCCCAGCTACTCAGGAGGCTGAGGCAGGAGAATTGCCTGAACCCAGGAGGCAGAGGTTGCAGTGAGCGGAGATCACGCCATTGCACTCCAGCCTGGGTAATGAGCAAAACTCCGTCTCAAAAAAAAAAAAAAAAATTTCTGAGAGTTGGCTGTGCGTAGTGGCTTAAGCACCTTGGGAGCCCGAGGTGGCGGATCACGAGGTTGAGAGAGCGAGACCATTCTGGCCAACATGGTGAAACCCCATCTCTACTAAAAATACAAAAATTAGTTGGGTGTGGTGGCATGTGCCGGTAATCTCAGCTATTTGGGAGGCTGAGGCAGGAGAATCACTTGAATATGGGAGATAGAGGTTGCAGTCAGCCGAGATCGCACTATTGCACTCTAGCCTGGGGATGGTGTGAGACTCTGTCTCAAAAAGAAAAATTCTAGGAGTCTTTAACTCTCTGACCTAATATCCTAATATTTAATATTTTCCTTAGTCATTAAGAAGTGCTTTTTGTTGTTGTTATTCTCCAGGCAGGGTCTTGCTCTGTCACCCAGGCTGGAATGCAGTGCAGTGGCATGATCACGGCTCACTGCAGCCTCAAATTCCCAGGCTCAAGGGATTTTTGATTTTCTCATCTCAGCCTCCCAAGCAGCTAGAAGTGCTCAGCTAATTTTTTAATTTTTGTAGAGACAAGATCTGGCTGTGTTGCCTAGGCTGGTCTCAAACTACTGGGCTTAAGCAGTCCTCCTCACTTGGCCTTCCAAAGTGCTAGGATTACAGGCATGAGCCACCATTCCTGGCCAATAAGTGCTTTTGTTTGTTTGTTTTTCAAGTAGCTGCTGAACATACGAGAATCTGCCTTTTTCTTGAATCGTGGTTTTTTGAAATCATTGGCATCTGAACCTGTAGCTCTCTCTGGCAGTGTTGTGTGGTTTTAAATGTCATGTGAGCTGAGTTACTGACCTCAACCTACTGACAGCTGAAAGTGTGATCCAGTGATACCAGTCTTGAGGGTCCCTGCTAGTTCTAGCAGTCAGTGACTTCTCTTTTGTTTATTTTTGTTTGAAAATAAACACTCACTTTTTGGCTATGGAGAGGCATCTTGAAATTTTGACAAATTACATAGAGCTGAAAAGCAGGATACAAGTTTGACATCTTAAAATCACAGTGTTGGGGCTTGAAAGGACAGTATTGGCATTGCAGCTAAGTGGAAGTGTGAGAAAGTGCCTTCTCTAGGGCAGGTAATTGCTTCTGTTAATGTGAGTTGCTCCCTTCCAGTCAGAATTTCCTTAGCATTAGCAAGTGACGCCTGAATTAATAATCTCAGGTATGACTTCTAACTCTGCAAGAATTATTTTTGTGCAGAGGTTTAGGAGATTTTTCTTCTGAATATCCTTCTTCCCACTTGTTTTATTGTTACTGTTTTTTTCTTTCTCTTTTCATTTTATTTTATTTTATTTTTTTTAATAGAGACAGGGTCTCACTATGTTGCTCAGGCAGGTCTCAAACTTTTGGGCTCAAGGATCCTCCTGCCTCAGCCTCCCAAAGTCCTGGGATTATAGGCATGAACCGTTGTGCCTGGCCCTGTTACTGTTTTTTTAACCTGAGTTACTTATGATCATATTTTCATTCTTTTTTAAAAAAGTAGGAGTTTTCTGAACTTTTCCTTAATTAAAAAGTGGAATCATCTTAATACTTTCCTTTTTTTATTCATGTTTCTTTCCAGGGAGGGAAAAACATCTTTATTGTGACAGAATTTAACATATTTTAGGCCATATTAAAATATTGATGAATGTATTAACCAGTGAAGATAGTTTATAGTGAAAAATATATACCATTTGATTAATAAATGTGTTATTGGAAAAATGAAGGAATTGCTGTAAGAATTGCTAACATTGTATTGGAAAATGAATGTTCTAAGAAACAGTAGGAAACTCATATTTAGGGCCATCAACCTTTTTTTTTAAAAATCCCTTCTAATTTATTAATATCTAGTCTAATAAACCCTGATTTATAGGACTCTGTACCTTTTTTGACTTTTTATTCATCTACTCTTAATATTGTACACTATGACAAAATCCTTTGTCTCCATAATTGATGAAATGGCAGCATTTTTATTTTTGTATGTTGGTGTTCTCAGAGTGGTGAAGGCCCACTGTTTTGTTTGGTGGTCACTTAGCATTTGAAAACACCCACTTCCATGCGAAATGTGATTTAGCTGGGTATCTTACAAAATTTGGAATCCAGGTGGGGCATGGTGGGTCACACCTGTAATCCCAGCACTTTGGGAGGCTGAGGCAGGTGGATCACAAGGTCAGGAGATCGAGACCAGACTGGTCAACATGGTGAAATCCCGTCTCTACTAAAAATACAAAAATTAGCATGGATGTGGTGGTGGGTGCCTGTATGTAATCCCAGCTACTTGGGAGGCTGAGGCAGGAGAATCGCTTGAACCCAGGAGTCGGAGGTTGCAATGAGCTGAGATCACACCACTGTACTCCAGTCTGGGCGACAGAGTAAAACTCTGTCTCATTAAAAAAAGTAAAATCTGGAATCCACGTTCTTGATTGAAATCTCCATACACTTGACTTTCACCAACTTGTTTGCCAAATCGCGCCGTGGACCAAGATTGCAGTGGCTGCATCAAGTCTAAGCCTGCCCTGAAGTCTGGATTTGTAAGTTTCCCATCTTACATCTCTTGTCTCCTTCCTATTTCAGAGGAGACACTGTGCTTTCGCTGTCCTGGAGCCAGCTGGCCTTTTGGTTTTGGTGAAGGCTGTTTTTTATAAGAGGACTCCCTGGTGTCTTCCAGTTTCCCTCTCCTTGTTTTATGTTTGATTTTGTATCTGTGCTTGTCCCGGCTGTTTGTGCTTGTAGCTCCTTTCCCTGTCTGCTGTGTAAGTTCAACTTCTTCAATAAAATAAATGTTTCAAATTGGATGAAAAGTGATTGTGTGCTTACGGTTTGTGGGATGGGTTCTGATGCTTCATTTTTGTTCTTCATATGGAATTCTGTCTCATTTCCCTGGTTCTAAATGTGACCAGCAGACCCAGAGTTCCACCTCGACTTCATAAAGGAGCTGTCTTGGACTGGGAACAGTTGCCAAGGTCTTTGTTGAGACGGAAGTTGGAAAGTGATAGCACTTTGCCAGCAAGGTAACTGGGGAGATCAAATTGAGTCAGGGTAAGTGAGGGTTTTGGGTAAAAGTTGCCCTCCAAAAGATTGGATAACTCTGCTGAAGACCTGCGCCTGAGCTCCAACGCTGCTTGGGAACCTGGAGAACAGTTCTTACCCATGTCCTGGCTGACTTTCAATGCACGTATCCCTGAGTCTTCTGCCTCTACGAATTCCTACAACCCTATCATTCTTCTCTCATCCCTAGCATGTTCTCCTAGTGGCTGCTCTAAGTTCAAGATGGTTTTCTCCCCACCTGCCTTGCCCTGCCCCTCTTCTGTCAGCTCCAGACAGGTCAACATTCGGGAATAGATTGAGGCAGATGGGTGTGACTTCTGATCTGATCTGTTGCTCTGGTTCTAAATATAAAGAGTTCTACATCTCAGCCTTCTCTTCTTCCCTTCAATGTTGGAGGAATAGTCTTTCTTCTGCCCCTTTCTTTGGGGTTGTCTCTTGCCAGCAACCAGTATTTTTTTCCATGTGGTGCTTCGCCTCTTTTCATGAACATACATAGAACCTCTTTCTCGTGGTGAAAGTCATTTCTTTTACAAAACGTTTAGTTTGAAATAATTAAGAATATATAAACAGTTGTAAGACTAGTGCAGATAATGCCCTTTTGTCCAGTTGATTGTGAACACTTTGTTGCATTTGTGTTATTAAACACGTTTTTGTTAAACCATTTGAGAATTATATCATGCCCTTTTAGTTTTAAGTTTACATTTCCTGAGAACAAGGACATTCTCTTACAGTCACAATACAGTTATCAAAAGCAGAAAACATGAATATAATGTCTAATAATGTAGAGTCCATGTTCAAATTTTACATAATTTCACTGAATAGCAGCCCTTGCAGCATATTTGTTTTGTCCCAGTCAGGGATTCAATTCAGAATCGTGCATTGCCTTTCGTTGTTGGGTCTCTTGAGTCACATCAAGAGTTCCTTAGCTAAGGAACAGTTCTCTAACAGTTCCTTAGCCTTTCTTTGATTTGCATGGCATTTTATTTTGGCCAGGTGCGGTGACTTATGCCTGTAATCCCAGCACTTTGGGAAGCCAAGGTGGGCAGGAATTGCTTGAGGCCAGGAGTTTGAGACCAGCCTGGCCAACATGGTGAAACCCCGACTCTACTAAAAATACAAAAGTTAGCTGGGCATGGTGATGTGCACCTATAAATTCCCAGGTACTGAGGAGGCTGAGGCATGAGAATCATCAGAACCTGTCAGGTGGAGGTTGCAGTGAGCTGAGATGGAGCCACTGCACTCTAGCCTGTGTGACAGAGTGAGACTCTGTCTCAGAGAAAACAAAACAAAAAAACCCCAGTTATTTTGTAGAATATTATGTAATTTGGGTTTGTCTGTTTCCTTAGATTCAGATTATGTACATTTTTGGCAGGAATACTACTGAAGGCAATGTGCCCTGAGTGTATTGGATCAGGAGGTGCGTGATGGATGTCATTTTGCTCCTCTGATGATGGTAACATTTTTTATTTTTTGAGATGGAGTCTCACTGTTGGCTAGGGTGGAGTGCAATGGCATGATGTTGGTTCACTGCAGCCTCCACTTCCTGGGTTCAAGCGATTCTCATGCCTTAGCCTCCCGAGTAGCTGGGATTTCAGGTATAAACCACTGTGCCCAGCCTATTTTTCATTCTTTTACAAAAATTGGCATCATACTGTGCACCCTTTTCTGCGTCTTGGTTTTTGTTTTGTTTTGAGACAAGGTCTCATTCTGTCACCCAGGCCCCAGAGTGTGGTGGTGTGGTGTGATTACAGCTCACAGCAGCCTCGAACTCCTGGATGCAGGTGATTCTCCCACCTCACCTTCTTGAGCAGCTGGGACTATAGGTGAGTGCCACCACACCTGGCTAATTTTTTGTAATATTTTGTACAGATGGGGTTTCACCATGTTGCCCAGGCTGGTCTCAAACTCGCGGGCTCAAGTGATCTTCCCGTCTTGGCCTCCCAAAGTGTTGGGATCACAGATGTGAGCCACCATGCCTAGCCTGCAATTTGCTTTTGTACTTCATGGAAATCTGTCTTAGGTGCTCAAAGTCAGATTCATCTTTCTGCATATTTGGGTGATGTCCTAGGTACAGGTGTACTGATTTATTCACCATTTCTCAACCTAGAATGGTTCACTTTTGGTTTTTGCTGTTATGCATAATACAGCAATCACTCTTCAACAGCGGCCTTTCACAGAGGAGTCATTTAAATGGCCACCTTCCTACCCACTCCACTAAAACACATTTTAAAGATTGCCATGAGCCTTGTGTGGTGGCACATGCCTGTAATCTCAGCCACTTGGGAGGCTGAGACACGAGAATGGCTTGAACCCAGGAGGCAGAGGTTGCAGTGAGGTGAGATCATGCCACTGCACTCCAGCTGGGTGACATATAATGAGACTGTCTCAAACCAACAACAACAACAACAAAAACCCAACCCTGCAGTTCACAAACAAGGCTGAGGCAGGAGATCACTTGAACCTGGGAGTTGGAGATTGCGGTGAGCCAAGATCATGTCATTGCACTCCAGTCTGGGCAACAAGAGCAAAATCTGTCTAGAAAAAAATCTTCCATAATCTCACCTGCCAGAGATAACTGCCATTAATTTTGGAGTATATGTTTCCAGACTTCTTTGTATGCATGTGACAACATGTATATGCATATATGCTTAACAGAAATGGACTTAACATTTTATATACAGCTTCTGCACCTTTTTTCACTGGTAACCTCTTAATTGCCTTTCAGTGGCCGTTTCTTTCCCTTATCACCTTGGCTTACTTTGTAGCATCCCATCTTCCTAGCTGTGTTGTGTTTTTCATTCCTTCTATCCCCTAACTGTAGCCACTCCTCCAGTGTCAGTCCCCAGATTTCCAGGTATTTGTTTTATGTGTGTGTGTTTTTGTGTTTTTGAGACCGGGTTTGCTCTTGTTGTCCAGGCTGAAGTGCAGTGGCGCGATCTCAGCTCACTGCAACCTCTGCCTCCTGGGTTCAAGTGATTCTGCTGCCTCAGTCTCCTGAGTAGCTGGGATTATAGATGCCACCACGCCTGGCTAATTTTTGTATTTTTAGTAGAGACTGGGTTTCTCCATGTTGGCCTCGAAGGCTGGTCTCGAACTCCTGGATCACCTCAGGTGATTGACCCACCTCAGCCTCCCAAAGTGCTGTGATTATAGGTGTGAGCCTCCGCACCTGGCCCCAGGTATTTTTTTTTTCTTTGTTTCTTTTTCTTTCTTTCTTTCTCTCTCTCTCTCTCTCTCTCTGTCTCTCTTTCCCTCCCTCCCTCCCTCCCTCTCTCCCTCCCTCCCTCCCTTCCTTCCCTCCCTCCCTCCCTCCCTCTTGTCATCCAGGCTGGAGTGCAGTGGTACGACCTCAGCTCTCTGCAGTCTCAATCTCCTGGGCTCAAGCACTTCTCCCACCTCAGCCTCCTGAGTAGCTGGGACTACAGGCGTTTGTCACCACACCTGGTTAATTTTGGATTTTTTGTAGAGATGTCTCAGTGTTGCCCAGGCTGGTCTCAAATTCCTGGATACAAGTGATCCTCCTGCCTCGGCCTGTTTTTTAATTTCTGGTCGGACAGCCCAGTATCACATGCATTAAACCACTTTCCCTCTTTGCTCCTTTTTCTGGAAATGGTTCTTAGCTTCCAAGTCTCCTTTCCTTAGGCCATTCTCCTTTGGTGCTTAGGTATGAGCTGTTACCAAGAGACTGCTAGGTTAGGGCACTCTTGACTGGCATTCAGTCTTCTTCCTCCAGCTTGTGCTGATGAATTTTACTTTTATTTTTTTGAGATGAAGTGTCGCTCTGTCACCCAGATTAGAGTGTAATGGTGTGATATCTGTTCACTGCAACTTCTGCCTCCCAGGTTCAAGTAATCCTCCTGCCTCAGCCTCCTGAGTAACTGGGATTACGGAAGCCTGCCACCTGTAATTATAGGTGTGAGCCTATAATTTTTTATAAAAACTAAATTGCCCGGCTAATTTTTTTGTATTTTTAGTAGAGAGTTTCACCATGTTGGCCAGGCTGGTCTCGAACACCTGACCTCAGGTGATCCACCTGCCTTGGTATCCCAAAGTGCTGGGATTACAGGTGTGAGCCACTGTGCCTGACTGCTCATGAATTGTAATAGTTGCCCTTCATTTTATTCAGACTGTCTGGTCAGGTATTCACATTCTACTCTCTGCTGCCAATGTTTTTTTCTTCTCTCCCGTGATTCCTCCCACCCCTCTGCCCCCAGGACTCTTCAAGCCAAGCTGGCTCACTTGGTCCATCTCCTGTGCCTGTCTTGGGCTTAACTATTTCTTGGCTGTCCCCCTGCCATCCTAGAGTGCCTTCTGGACTCTTGCCTAGTGGGACTTGCTGATGAGGTGGATTGGCTCTCCAATTACCCTAACAAAACACTGTCATCCTTCTTATATGGAGGCCTTGCCGACCCAATAGAAACGTTCCCTTTTGTGTTCCCAGAGCAGAGTTCTGTTCTGTCTGCTCTCCCGAAGTCCTGACTTGCAAGGGCACTGGACAGTGGGTGGGGAGGGTGTATGCAGCAGAAAGTCAGGGGCCCTCATTTTTCTAGTCTGTTTATTGTACTTGGACCACCACATGGCCTCCTAAGACCCTTCTACTTCTGTAGAAAGTGTGATCCCCATTAGAAAGCCTCTGGCATTAAGTCAGGAGTAAAGAGACTTATAAAACCACACATCTTCTGCAGGATAACTCCTCTCTATCAGGGGAAGAAAGGCTCAGGTACAAGCCTGGCAAAAGCTTTTTGCTGGAGAAATCTTTGGGAAAAGGGATGCTCATCAAATGCTTGCTGGGAGTGTCCATGGGCAAGGGGCAGCCACCCTCTCCCTTGACCTTGACTTCTTTTCTATCTTTGTGTGACCTGGTTAAGTCAGCCTTCCACATGGTCCTTACAATGAAGTAGTTAAGTTGACTGATTCTTTATTCTAGGTCAAGACTAATGTCTTCGGAAGGCTTAGCAGAGATCCCTAAACTCCAAAAGGTAAGACAATTATTTGAGCTAATAAAGGGTGGGGCATTCCAGAGTCACCCAAAACATCACTTACCAGCATGGAAGTGCAGTGGTTTCTGCATCAGGGGTTGCATACTCAGATACTTACTGGGCAAGTAATTTTTTTTTTTCCCCAAGATGGAGTTTTGCTCTTGTTGCCCAGGCTGGAATGCAATGGCGTGATTTCAGCTCACTACAACCTCTGCCTCCTAGATTCAATAGATTCTCCTGCCTCAGCCTGCTTAGTAGCTGGGATTACAGGCATTCATCACCATGCCTGGCTAATTTTGTATTTTTAGTAGAGTTTGGGTTTCTCCATGTCAGGCTGATCTTGAACTCCCCACCTCGGGTGATCTACCTGTCTTGGCCTCCCAAAGTGCTGGGATTACAGGCGTGAGCCTCTGCGCTTGGCCACAAGTAACTTAAGTGTACTTTTTTTCTTATTTTTGAGACTGAGTTTTGCTCTTGCTCCCCAGATTGGAGTGCAATGGCATGATTTGGCTCACCGAAACCTCTGCTTCCCAGGTTCAAGCGATTCTCCTGCTTCAGCCTCCTGAGTAGCTGGGTTACATGGTGTGCCACCATACCCAGCTTATTTTGTATTTTTTAGTAGAGATGGGGTTTCTCCATATTAGTCAAGCTGGTTTTGAACTCATGACCTCAGGTGATCTGCCCACCTCGGCCTTCCAAAGTGCTAGGATTACAGGTGTGAGCCACTGTGCCCGGCCACTTTTTTTTTGTTTGAGACAGAGGAGTCTCGTTTTGCTGCCCAGGCTGGAATGCAGTGGCACCATCTCAGCTTACTGCAACCTCCGCCCTCCAGGTTCAAGCAGTTCTCCTGAGTAGCTAGGATTACAGGTGTGCACCACCACGCCCGGCTAATTTTTGTATTTTGTATTTTTAGTAGAGACAGGGTTTCACCATGTTGGTCAGGCTGGTCTTGAACTCCTGACCTTGTGATATCTCTAACTCAGTCTCCCAAAGTGTTGGGATTACAGGTGTAAGCCACCATGCCCGGCCTAAGTGTACTTTTAAAGGGCTGCTGGAGGCTGGGTGTGGTGGCTCATCACTGCATTTAGCCTGGGCCACAGAGTGAGACCCTGTCTCTAAAAAAAAAAAATAACAAAACAAAAAAGCTACATGAGCCAAATGCAAAACACCTGAGCCCTGTGATATGTGGTCTGTACATGGACTCCATTTTTACACTTAATTTTAATTGTGTCCACCAGGTTGTGATAATGGTGGGATGGGCTGTAGGAGTTTTTTTTTGAGATGGAGTCTCACTCTGTCACCCAGGCTGGAATGCAGTGACGTGATCTTGGCTCACTGCAACCTCTGCCTCCCAGGTTCAAGTGATTCTCCTGCTTCAGCCTCCCAGATAGCTGGGACTACAGGCATGTGCCACCACGCCTGCCTAAGTTTTGTATTTTAGTAGAGATGGGGTTTCACCATATTGGCCAGGCTAGTCTTGATCTCTTGACCTTGTGATCCACCCACCTTGGCCTCCCAAAGTGCTGGGATTACAGATATGAGCCACAGCACCTGGCCAGGTTATAGGAGTTTTTAATCAAACACATTGTTATGTGCTTGGGGCTGGGGAATCTAGAGATAATTAATACAAATTAGATTAAGTTAAGATTAATTGAATATGCCCTCACCTTTGAAGAGCTCACTATGAGGCGAGGAGTAGTAACAAGAGCTGTCATTTACTGTGTAATTACAGTTTAACTGGGGCTTCACATGTATTCAAGTGTCATTAGGTCTTAACCACAACCCTGCAGGTAGGGACTGTGGCTCTCTGTTTTGCAGATGAAGAAACGTGTGGTTCAGAGAAGTGATATGATATATCTAAGTTAAAATAGCCTGGGCTGGGCGCAGTGGCTCATGCCTGTAATGAGCCACTGGGAGCACTTTGGGAGGCTGAGGCAGGTGGATCACGAAGTCAGGAGTTCGAGACCATCCTGGCCAACATGATGAAATTCCATCTCTACTAAAAATACAAAAATTAGCCAGGGGTGGTAGAGGGCACCTGTAATTCCAGCTACTTGGAAGGCTGAGGCAGGAGCCTGGGAGGCAGAGGTTGCAGTGAGCCGGGATCGAGCCACTGCACGCCAGCCTGGGTGACAGAGCAAGACTCTGTCTCAGATAAATAGATAGATAGATAGATAGATAGATAGATAGATAGATATAGATAGATTAGGTAGATAGATAGATAAGATAGATGATAGATAGATAGATATAGATAGATTAGATAGATAGATAGATAGATAGATAGATAGATAGATAGATAGATAGAAAGAAAGATAGAAAAATAAAATAGCCTACAGAATTCCAACCCAGAGCTCTGGGGCTCTGCAGCCATGTGCTTCCCCTCAGGCCTTGCTGTCTACATGTATGGACAGACTACACACTTACCATACCATGAGGGGCAGATATGAACAAAGACCCGGGAACATGGAAGTGGCAGTGATGACTGTCATGTGAAAGTTATGGAAGAGCTCCTTGGGGAAGGTTCCATCTGAGCGAGAATCTGAAGAGTGGGTAGGCTCACCTTTGGGGAGATGGGCTGCAATATGTATGGGAGAGAGTGTGAGTAAGCACAGAACCCTTGCTGAGCCTGGGGATGGTGGGGCAGGAGGTGTGTCTGGAACATGGTGCATGCTTGAAACTAGACAGGTCAGAGGTGATTAGGATGTACTTCGAATGCTGCACTCAGTGTGAGAGTCAGGGTAAAGTCATCGATCAGATTTGCGGCCTAGAAGCCAGGAGCGGTGGCTCACACCTGTAATCCCAGCACTTTGGGAGGCCAAGGTGGGAGGATCACCTGAGGTCAGGAGTTCAAACCAGCCTGGCCAATGTGGTGAAACCCTGTCTCTACTGAAAATACAAACAATTAGCCACACATTAGATGCAGTGGCTCATGCCTGTAGTCTTAGCTACTTGAGAGGCTGAGACATGAGAATCACTTGAACCCAGAAGGTGGAGGTTGCAGTGAGCAAAGATCCCGCCACTGCACTCCAGCTGGGTGACAGAGTGAGACTCTGTCTCAAAAAAAACAATAAAAAATTTGCTGCCTAGAAAGATGACTGGTGCCAGTGTTGGGAGGTGGATGGGAAGAGAAGGCCAAACTTTGGTCTCAGTTAGGGGTGGTCATTGTGCTTGTCCCAGCAAAAGATTAGAGTTTGGGGTGAGCAGGGGTGTAGGAGAGGGGAGCTTGTATGTAGGAGATGGATTCAGGAAGAATTAATAGGAGGGGTGGTAGAATGCATAGGAGGAAAAGGGAAGAGCTGAAGGTGGTGCTGAGATTCCTAATTTGGGGCCTGGGTGGGTGGGGAGAGCCTTCACGTGCTCCTCTGTTGGGCTTCATGGAGGCAGGGACCCTCACTGTGTTCACAGTGTATCCACAGTGCCTGGCACTCAGTCAATGTGTGTAGACCCTGGGTGAATGAATGAAAGGTCACAGGAGGATGAGCACGTTTGCTTTTTAGTTGGGGCTAAGGTAGGGAGAGTGAGCAATTCAATCCCTTGTTCTTTGACTTTTTGAACTAAAGTCTGTCCATCTTCCCAAGGCCCAAAGCAGTGTGTCTCAGTGAGCAGCACTGCCTGCCTGTCACTCAGGTCATCTAGGTGTCCACATTTGGAATGTTTTAGGGGAGGCAGCCTTTGATGGCATGAGCTTTGGTGACCTGAAACATTATGCTTAGTGTCCATTTGAGTCCCCACGAAGGGGCAAGGAGAGGAAGCATCGTGAGGCCTGGAGGGTGGGGAAGGCTTTTGTGGGTATCTGGGAAGGATGAATAGAAGGAGGAGGTGAGGGAGAACCCCTAGTGGCGGGTCTGCCTGAGCACTGGTGTGTTGGCAGAGGCCAGGCCTGGGGCAGGTGAGCTGATCGGACTCAGATAGGATATCTGGGCTGGTCAGGACAAGATCAAATTAGGGAAGATGGAGCTGGATTCCCTGGGGTCTGTGTTTTCGAGGAGTCTTGCTCTGTCACCCAGGCTGGACTGCAGTGGCATGATCTCGGTTCACCGCAACCTCCACCTCCTGGGTTCAAGTGATTCTCCTGCCTTAGCCTCCTGAGTAGCTGAGATTATAGGCACCCACCATGCCCAGCTAATGTTTTTGTATTTTTGGTAGAGATGGTTTCCACCATGTTGGTCAGGCTGGTCTAGAACTCCTGACCTCAAATGATCTGCCTTCCTCGGCCTCCCAAAATGCTGGGATTACAGGCATGAGCCACCTTGCCTAGCCCCCTGTCTTGAATTCTGACCACTGAAGATTCGAAATGATGTAGTTACTGAACTGACGTCCCTTATAAATGAATGCCCCATTATGAGTAAGGTAGAACTTGGCTGTGTCCTCCCTGAGCAACCCTGGGCCTCAGTTGTGGCATCTATAAAAGGGGAACAATGGTTCACTCTCCAAAGTCAGGGGAGTTTAGACTTTTCTTCATCTTCTTAGGTCTAAAAATGGTTAAGAATTTTGTTTCTGTCCGTTGGTAACATTATAACGCTACTTACTTCATTCTTTCTCAAAGAGTCTCTTTAAATCATGTGCTGGCCGGGCGCGGTGGCTCAAGCCTGTAATCCCAGCACTTTGGGAGGCCGAGGCGGGTGGATCACGAGGTCAAGAGATCGAGACCATCCTGGTCAACATGGTGAAACCCCGTCTCTACTAAAAATACAAAAAATTAGCTGGGCATGGTGGCGCGTGCCTGTAATCCCAGCTACTCAGGAGGCTGAGGCAGGAGAATTGCCTGAACCCAGGAGGCAGAGGTTGCGGCGAGCCAAGATTGCGCCATTGCACTCCAGCCTGGGTAACAAAAGTGAAACTCCATCTCAAAAAAAAAAAAAAAAAAAAAATCATGTGCTGAGAATGTTTGGCTCAGGAAATTAAAATGCTCAGGTCTGGTTCTTGTTATATTCTTTCCAGCTGTCCATCCCACATGGCTTCCAGAACAAGGAGGCTGTTAGCTCCCCGACACCATCCGTCCCCCTTAGCCAGGTGCTGGACCCTCAGCATGGGTCCCAACTGTTTACTGAGGCACACCTGGCCGAGATAGAGGAGATGTTTGAGGAGGACGTCGGCGCGACTGGAGGTGAGGCTGCTCTGTAGACTCCGTTTTGTGAGTTCTGCAACAGGGCAGGATCCAGCATCTGGGGTGTGTGGAGGGTTCAGACATGGTCAGCATTTTTTTTTGAGACAGGATATTGCTCTGTTGCCCAGGCTGGAATGCATCACTGCAGCCTCAACCTCCTCCTGCCTCAGCCCCCAGAGTAGCTGGGCTTAAACAGGTGCATGCTACCACTTCTGGCTAATTAAAATTTTTTTTTATAGGCCAGCCATGGTGGCTCACGCCTGTAATCCCAGCACTTTGGGAGGCTGAGGTGGGTGGATCATGAGGTCAGGAGATGGAGACTATCCTGGCCAACATGGTGAAACTCCGTCTCTACTAAAAATACAAAAATTAGCTGGACATGGTGGCACGTGCCTGTAGTCCCAGCTACTCAGGAGGCTGAGGCAGGAGAATCACTTGAACCCAGGAGGCGGAGGCTGCAGTGAGCTGAGATTGTGTGACTGCACTTCATCCTGGGCAACAGAGCAGGACTCTGTCACCCAAAAAAAAAAAAAAGAAAAATTTGTAGAAACAAGAGCAGTTTTTGCTATTAAAAGTAATGGCAGAAATCACAGTTGCTTTTGTACCAACTTAATTATGTTGCCCAGACTTGTCTGGGATTACTGGACTCAAGCGATCCTCCTGCCTCGGCCCCCGGAGTAGCTGAAACTATAGGTACACGCCACCATGCCTGGTGAATGGGGCAAAAAACTGTAGAGTCAAGGTCTTGCTATGTTGCTTAGGCTAGTCTCAAACTCCTAGGTTCAAGCAGTGCCTCAAAGTGCTGGGATTACAGGTGTGAGCCACTGTGCTGTGCCTGACCTCTCCTTTAAAACTTTCAAATATTACATAGGTATTGAAAACATTTTGGGGGCTATTTGGGATCTAGAAAATTTTTAAAAATACCCCTAGTCCAAATACCCAAATGTAACCATTGTTAGCATTTGGGTGTATTTTCTTTGTTTCATATGTATGGTTTATTTTTTATTGCTGTGTGATAGAACCACAATCTTAGTGGTTTAAACCCTCATAGCTGGGTGCATTGGTGGGGCAGGAGTCTGGGCATGGCTTATCTGCTTCTCTGTTCAGGCTCTCACAAGGCTGCAATCAAGTTGTTGGCTGGGGCCGGGCGCAGTGGCTCATGCCTCTAATCCCAGCAATTTGACAGGCCAAGGTGGGCAGATTACTTAAGGTAAGGAGTTTGGGACCATCCTGGCCAACATGGTGAAACCCCATCTTTAAAAATACAAAAATTAGCCAGGCGTGGTGGCGTGGGCCTCTAATTCCAGCTACTTGGGAGGTTGAGGCAGAAGAATTGCATGAGCCTAGAAGGCAGAGGTTGCAGTGAGCCAATATTGCAGCACTGTACTCCAGCCCAGACCACAGAGTGAGTCTCCATCTCTAAAAAAATAAATAAACAAAAAATAAGTTGTTGGCCGGGGCTGTGGAATGATCTTGGGCTTGGCTGGGGAAGGACCCACTTCCAAGCTCACTCAGGTTGTTTGCAGAGTTCAGTTCATTGCCGCTGTATGACTGAGGGCCTCTGTTTCTTCCTGACTGTTGATGGGAGGCTACCTTCAGCTTCTAGATGCTGCTCATTGTCCATGTGGGATTCACCAGCATAGCTGCCTGCAAGGCTCAAGCCAATAAGGGGGAGAAAAACTCCAGCAAGATGGGTGTTGCAATCTTTTTAATTGTTTTTATTTTTATTTATTTATTTATTTTTTGAGTGGGAGTCTTGCTCTGTCAACCAGGCTGGAGTGCAATGGTGTGATCTTGGCTCACTGCAACCTCCTCCTGCGATTCTCCTGCCTTAGCCTCCTGAGCAGCTGGGACTACAGGTGCATGCCACCATGCCTTTCTAATTTTTTGCATTTTTCGTAGAGATGGGGTTTCACCATGTTAGTCAGGATGGTCTCGAACTCCTGACCTTATGATCCACCTGTGTTGGCCTCACAAAGTGCTGGTATTATAGGCATGAGCTACTGCGCCCGGCCTCGTGTTGTAATCTTATATAACAAATGATGTAATCACATGCACATCCTGTCACCTGTGCCATATTCTGTTGGTTAGCTCAGCTAATTTTTGTGTTTTTAGTAGAGACAGGGTTTCATCATATATTGGCCAGGCTGGTCTTGAACTCCTCTCCTTGTTATTTGCCTACCTTGGCCTCCCAAAGTGCTGGGATTACAGGCATGAGCAATAAAATAAGACTCCATCTCAAAAAAAAAAAAAAAAAAAAAAAAGTGCTTCTGGTCAGGTGCAGTGGCTCATGCCTATAATCCCAGCACTTTGGGAGGCCAAGGTTGGAGAGTTGCTTGAGCCCAGGACATCAAGAGCCTGGGCAAATTCATCCCAAAGTACTGGGATTATAGGTGTGAACCATTGCATCCAGCCTTTATTTTATTTATTTTTTTAGAGACAGGGTCTGTCTCTATCACCTAGGCTGGAGTGCAGTGGTGAGATCATGGCCAACTACAGCCTCTACTTCCCGGGTTCAAGTGATCCTCCCACCTCAGTCTCCCGACCAGCAGGCACTATAGGCTTACACCACCACACTGGGCTAATTTTAAAATTTTATGTAGACTGGGTCTCCCTACGTTTCCCAACCTGCTCTCAAACTCCTACTCTCAAGTGATCCACTGCATGAGCCATGGCACCCAGCCGTACATGTGATCTTCTGTGTGTCCCCCCTCAGCACCCACACTGGAGAACACGTGGCAGTGATGGACCATGGGACTTGTGAGGAAGGGGATGATGTTCTGTCTTCTCTCTTTGAAGCCCTGGGCATGGACGCCTTCATCAAGGCCATGAAGAAGATTCTGAACAGTGTGTCGGATGACATGCTAAAGGAGCTGTTTTTGAAGGTGGACTCGGACTGTGAAGGCTTTGTCACGTGGGTGAGGAGGGTGCTCCTGCTGCCTCAGGTGCTGGAGGGAGGCTGGAGGCTCCAGTCCTTGACCAATTGGTGGGGCTAAAGATGGGAGGTCATCATGACATGGGAAAGCATCCCTGTGGATTCCGGCCCCAGTCGAGGGGCTTGTGGGGTGGAAAGGTCCCTCCCGAGACCTTTGTGAGCTGAGTTCCTGGGACCTTATTCCCCAGGGACAAGTGTCATTGGCTCCTGTGTGAGACTTACTGAGTGTACAGTGGTGAGCACAAAGGCTTCCCACCTGCCATGTGCCTGCTCTGCCCACCAGCTCCCCATTTGGCTTGGGGGATTCAAGCTGGTACCATGAGCATCTCATTGCCCTTCACCATCACTCAGGAATAGGCCAACTTGGCCAGGCACGGTGGCTCACGCCTATAATCCCAGTACTTTGGGAGGCCAAGGTGGGCAGATCACGAGGTTGAGAGTTCAAGACCAGCATGGGCAACATGGTAAAACCCTGTCTCCACAAAAAATGCCAAATAATAGCAGGGTATGGTGGTGCATGTCTGTAGTCCCAGCTACTTGGGAAGCTGAGCTGGGAGGATTGTTTGAACCCAGGAGGTTGAGGCTGCAGTGAGCTGAGATTGTACCACTGTACTCCAGCCTGGATGACAGAGTGAGACCATGTCTCAGAAAACAAAACAAAACAAAACAAAACAAACTTACCTCCATTTGACAGATTGGGAAACTGAGGCATGGGGAAGTTAGGAAAGTTTGCCCAGGGCTTCAGCCTCATCAGCACTGGAGCCAATATTCAAACCCAGAGAGCGTGCCTCGAGAGTCCCTGTGGTAACTGCAGTCTTGTAGCTCTCCTTAGCATAGGCATACACTCTGGGATTTATTCTTAATTTTCTTGTTTTTATTTCTCTTAATGTTCTATAATAAGCATTTCCTTTAGAACAATGAGGCCAACTAAAAGAAAAAAAATAAAAAATAATTTAAACCGGCTGGGCGTGGTGGCTCACGCCTGAAATCCCAGCACTTTGGGAGCCCCAGGCGGGTGCTTACCTGAGGTGAGGAGTTTGAGACCAGCCTGGCCAATATGGTGAAACCCCATCTCTCTTAAAAATACAAAAATTAGCTGGATGTGGTGGTGCATGCCTGTAGTCCCAGCTATTTGGGAGGCTGAGGCAGAAGAATCGCTTGAACCCGGGAGGTGGAGGTTGCAGTGAGCTGAGATTGCATGGCTGCACTCTAGCCTGGGTAACAGAGAGAGACTCCAGATTTACCCAGTGGTCCTTGTCCACAACCCCCGCTTTCTCATTATAGCTTTGTATGATGGCTGCTTTGGGCCTTGGCTGTGTTTTCCAGCAGCTGGGCAGTGGGATGGAGTCTGGAGTTGCCCCAGTGGCCCTGGTTGTGGGTGCTCCCTGCTGTTAACCTGAAGTTTGAACATGGGCGTATCAAACATCCTTATAGGGGCCTCAGTCTTATTATCCTGAGAGTGAATAAAGAGCTCCCAGGGCAGTGCCTGTTGTGGGGGTGATCTGAGGATGCACTTAGCACTTCAGGACGGCCAGGGAGGTGCTGCTGTGCTCTCTCATTGAATGCTGCTGTGCTCTCTCATTGAATGCTGCGAGTAGCCCCTTCCTGTACTCAGGATTCGAGAACAGGTCTGCTGTCCGGGCTCGGCAGCTCACACCTTTAATCCCAGAACTCTGGCAGACCACTTGAGTCCAGGAGTTCAAGACCAGCCTGGGCAACATGGAGAAACCCTGTCTCTACAAAAAATGCAAAAGCTAGCTGAGCATTGTGGCATGCATCTGTGGTCCCAGCTACTCAGGAAGCCATGGTGGGAGGATCACTTGAACCTGGGAGACTGAGGCTAGAGTAAGCCGTGATCACACCATTGCACTCCAGCCTGGGTGACAGAGCGAGACCCTGTCCCAAATGAAAAAAAAGAAAAGGCTAGGTATGGTGGCTCATGCTTATAGTCCCAGCACCTTGGGAGGCTGAGTAGTAAACTGTGATCACACCACTGCACTACAGCCTGAGTGACAAATAAATAAAAAAAGAGCAGGTCTGTTGCTTTACCACTTGCCTTGGCTAGTACTTGGGAAGCAGCCACCAGAACCCCTTGGAAGAGCCTGGGAGAGATGGAGGGGTGAGGGGCTGGGAATCAGGTTTGCATTCTTGACGATAAAGACAGAGACCATTTTGCCTCCTTTGTGTTTTCTTTCCGAGGCAGCAAAAGTATGTGGATTACATGATGCGAGAGTTCCAGGGAAAGGAGGACATGCGAAAGAGCCAGTACCACCTGCACTTCCACCTCCCCATGAGGGTCGTCCCCCTGTAAGGAGCCTCTGCCTGGGCCTTGGTGGGTGGGGGTGACTGGACAAGTGCTGGTGCCAGCTTGCACTGAGCCCCTCCCTCAATCCATGACCCCGCTGGTGCTGACCAGGGGCTGGAGTCAGCCTGCTGCCTGATATCCTTTGGCTCATTTCAACCTCACAGCCCTGTAAGTGTTAGGGCTAAGGTAGGTGATTTGTCCCCATTTTATAGATGAGGCCACTGAGGCCTGGAGAGGTTGAATGGCTGGCCCCAGGCCAATAAGTAGAAAATGGCAGGGCTGCTCTGTTTGGCCTTCTCAGCCCCCATTCCCCAGTCAATATACTGCATTGCTTCTTCTGCTTCCTGTGCTAGTTGGTGTGGAGTGGGTCTGGCAGTTTCATCACAGGGATCCAGGTGGCCCAGGTGGCAGACACAGGCAGGGATAGGGGTTTCCTCCCAGGCGACAGGGAAGCAGCCCCCAGAGGGGACCACTGAAGCCTGTTCCCCACTGCCCCTCATCCTCTTTGATCTCATCCTTGGGTTCTGTTCCCCCCTCTACCCCAGAGCACTAGAGCAGTTGCTAGAAAGTGCTGTTTCTCAGTTTTCAGCCTCAGGCTCCACTCTTCTCACCCTCTGTGGGTGGTTTTTCCTATGAAAGAAGCTTTGTGAGCGACCTCCGTTCTGTCTCCTCTGTTCCACCATGTCACGAGGAGGCTGGCTGGCTACTTTGCAGGATAAGCTTGCTGCCTCTCGCTTCTGGAGCCCCACCTCATACCAGCTTCTGGGGCCCTTTCTCTTTTGGCCACTGTTGATGATCCAGTAGAAACCCGCTCGGAGGAGGGGGCAGAGCCCCACAGCTCACATAGCCAACTATGGTTTCCTGGCCTGTGCATGCCTGTGCATGACGCTCCGCTGGCTTTTGTCCTTCCTTCTCGGTGGTCCTCTGTTCTGCCACAGGTGCCCCCTCCCTGAGCTGTTTTTGCCTGAGCTCTTCTCTCTCTCATCACAATCCACAGGAACCATGGCTGTGAGGTGGTGAAGGTGGCATTTTTAATCCACCGGTTCAAGAAAATCGGATGTTTCCTGACTGTCACCAAAGACGGGATCCTGCAGTTCTGGTCTGAGTCCTTCTTGCTGATCAGCTCCTTTAAGGTGAGTGGGACCCGTGCTCATGGTGCACATATGGGTCATCAGAGGGCCTCTGCCTTAGCACCCCAATGGTGAAGGTGACCTGGACCCAGGTAGATTCATGGTCTGAGCAGCCTGGACTCGCAGTCACAGCACCTGGGTCCTGACTTGGCTTCCCTGTGGGAGCCATGCATTTCCCTTCTGCTAAGCAGGATTCCACCTGGATGCCTGTCGCATGCAGGCGTCTCACAGAACCCCTCAAACCCGTTAGCCCAAATAGCATGTTCCTTCAGCTTTCCCTGCCTACTGGGTTTCCTTCTCTTGCATCCCCATCTCAGTGAATGGCATCGTCATCCCCAAGACTCCTGTGCTAGGGTCAGCCACTCCCATGCTGTCCCCAGGCCCTGCTGATTCAGGCCTTTTGCCTGATCCAGGCAGGAAGTCATAGTGGTTGTGAGCATGGACTCTAGAGCCCAACAGCCAGGGTTAGAATCCTGACTGTACCACCTGCCAGCTCCATGACCTGGACAAGCTACTTACTATATACTCTCTGTGCCTCAGTTTCCTCATCTGTTAAATGGGGCTAGCTGTAGTGTTTCTTCACAGTGCGGTTGGGAACACTTGAGGATGTAATACATGTGTGGTGCCTGGGGCAGGGCAGGGCATGCAGCAAGTCCCCGCTGGATTTAAGCTGACATCACCATTGTCTTTGTGCTGCCAGCTCCTGGCTGAGAGTAGTAAGTGAGAAGACACTCAGGAGGACTGCTTTGTACTTGGTCTCTAGGCCAGTCCAGAATCTTGCAGCAGATGAGAAAAACACTGCTCCAGGGCTCTATAGAAAGGCTTATTGAGAATGCAGCCCCCAGAGGAAGGGCTTTCTAAGCCTGTGTAACTGCAGATTGATTCACAGTTGCATCAGGGCTCAGCCTTTGGGGAAGAAGAGGCCTGGGTGGAACTAGGGTGCATGGAGGTCCTGGGCCTTCCTGGGTGCACCAAGAGGGAGTCACGATTGCTGTCCTGAGGTTGTGGCTTCCATAGCCCTCTGTTGGTATCATCCCATGTTGGGCGGTGCTGTCAGGGTCAACACCTGCAGGGGTCTGTCCTGCAGACCCCAACTCAGCCGTGGATGAATAAAGTACACTGACACACAGATATTATGCTTTGCCAGTTCAGATGAGGGTCCGTGGTCACTTACAGACTCTCTGGAGAGTACTGTAAACAGTTGTGACCACCAGCCCCCACCAGCCAGTGAGACTTGCATTTATTCTTAAAATTTAACTGACAAAGGCTTGAGTCAATACTACTGGAGGTTGGAGTTTAAAGCACAGGTTCTGATGCCCAAAGCAAACACCATTAGAGGGTAATATCCCTTAATATTTTTAAGACCACATGAGTAAACAAGCTAGCTAAACTACTTACATTCCTTTGTATTTGCACCCTAATCTCTCTGGCTCCTGCAAAGAGACTCTGGCTGCCTTCAGCCAAGAACTATAGAAAAAAACCCGTAGGCCTTCCAAAAGGGTTTGAGACTATATTCTATAACTTTCTCTAATATTTTTTGCTACTACCCTGAGTGAATTCCCACAGATGTCCATCTTGCTTTTCTGTGTGTGGACTGGAGCAGGGTGTGTTGTAGCCAGAGCTCCTGCTTGTGGCTGTTACATGGTCACTGAAGCACCTCCAAAGGCTGAAGGGGACAGAGGAAGGCTCACTGGGAAGGCCCAGCAAAGCCAGATTCTTCCTGGAGGGGCTGCTTTAGCAGGAGTTGGCATCCCAGGACCACACAACCACTGTCATGCAGATGGAAAGACCTCAAGTTTGAGTTGGGGGGAGGCGCTGAGCTCCACTCAAGAGCTATATGATCTTGGGTACAAGTCACTGAAACTCTCTAGGGCTCTTTGATTCTCATCTGAACAGTGTGGGTGGTGGGAGTTACCAAAGCTACCAGTGTATGTGGGTTAGACTCTAGCCCTGGGCAGAAGAGAGGGACTCAGGGGGTTTCTGGCCCAGTCTTCATCATCAGAACCACCTGGGGAGCCCAACAGCACAGTCCTCTCTTCTCTTGATGCCCTGAGTTCTGATGGAACAGGCTGCTCTCTGCCCCTGCCTTCCTTACTCCTTCTGAATACCCATCTAGAGGAATTGGTTTACGCTCCTCCCTGCTCCTTCCTCCCAGCTTTTCAGATCATATTTCTTTCTGCTTTCTTCAGTTCAGAGCCTGTGGTGTCATTCAGAGAGTAAAATACAGGGCCAGGCACGGGGTCTCATGCCTGTAGTCCCAGCACCTTGGGAGACCATGGCAGGTGGATCACTTGAGGTCAGGAGTTTGAGACCAGCCTGGCCAACATGGTGAAACACTGTCTCTACTAAAAATAGAAAAATTAGCCAGATGTGATGGTGCACATCTGTAATCCCAGCTACTCAGGAAGTTGAGGCACGAGAATCGCTTAAACCCAGGAGGCAGAAGTTCCAGTGAGCTAAGATCACACCACTGCACTCTAGCCTGGGCAACAGAGTGAGACTTAGTCTCAAAAAAAAGAGAGTAAAATACAGATTCCTTAGGTGGCCACACCCATCTCATCTCTGATTCCTCTTCAACTCTAAGCCAAGTAGGCTGGCTTCCCCTCTTCCCTAGGACACAGCAGCTCATTTCTGCTGACCTGGCTTTGCTTGTGGCTTCCCTCGTGCGGAGTGCCAGCCCGAATTCTGTCTGCGTGCATGTTATGTGAGTGCAGGAGGCACTGGTTCTGGGCTCCTACTGAGTGCTGGGCACCACCCTCAATGCTTTAACTTTCTTGTTTCTATTTTTGAGACAGAGTCTTGCTCTGTTGCCCAGGCTAGAATGTAGTGGCATGATCTCAGCTCACTGCAACCTCTGCCTTCCAGGTTCAAACAATTCTCTTGCCTTGGCTTCTCGAGTAGCTGGGACTACAAGCGTGCACCACCACATCCAGCTAATTTTTTTTGTATTTTTAATAAGACAGGGTTTCACCATGTTGGCCAGGTTGATCTCTTGACTTCATGATCCCTCCACCTCGGCCTCCCAAAGTGCTGGGATTACAGGCGTGAGCGACTGCACGTGGCCACTTTAACTTTCCTTATTCCATTCATTCCTCGCAACTTTGCAGAACGAATTCTTGTTAGTAAGTCTCTTTGACCAGGTGATACCTGCAAATGGAAAACAGGATTCAGATCTGTGGAGGGGCAGACAGTGGAAGTCAGTCTTCCTTCCCCCAGTTCCTACTTCCTCTCCCTGCAGGCAACTGCTATGACCAGTTTCGGGGTGGTGGTCCATGGCTATCCTCTCTACATACCCCTCTCCTTTTCTTTTCTTTCTTTCTCTCTTGTTCCTTCCTTTCCTTTCCTTTTACTTCTTTCTTTCTTTCATTTTTCTTTTCTCTTTCCCTCCCCCCCTCCCTTTCTTTTCTTTTCTCTTTCTTTTGGTCTTGCTCTGTCACCCAGACTGGAGTGCAGTGGTGCAATGACAGCTCACTGCAGCCTCAACGTCCTGGGCCCAAGGAGTCCTCCCACCTCAGCCTCCCAAGTAGCTGGGACTGCAGGCCTGCCCCACCATGCCCAGCTAATTAAAAAAAATTTTTTTTGTAGAGATGGGGTCTCCCTATGCTGTCCAGGCTGGTTTCAAACTCCTGGGCTCAAGTGATTCTCCTGCCTTGGCCTCCGAAAGTGCTGAGATTACAGGCGTGAGCCACTGTGCCCTTTTCTTTTTAAATGTGCGAATGGAAGCATATTATAATTCTGCTTTTTACCTTGGTTTGTCACTAATATCTCTTGGCAACTCTTCTTTATTGGCATGTGCACAGCTCCCTTGTTCTTAGCATCTGGGTGTTGTCGGTGGTGTGGGTTGAGATCAGCTGTGTTTTCCAGGTGGCTTCTGGCCTGTTGCTCTAACAGCAGCTGCCCCGTCCCCTTTGAGTACATGCAAACACCCCCTTAGAAATGTCTTGGAAACAGATCCCTGGATCATGAGCTATGCATATTCAAGACTTTGGTGGTTTTTTTTTTTTTTTTTTGTGACAGGGTCTCACTCTTGCCCAGGCTTGAGTGCAGTGGTGTGTTCACAGCTCATTGCAGCCAAGACTTTGATAGAACTGTGAGACTGCACCAGAAGGGGATTGTAAAGAAGGTGTTCTTTTTTTTTTGAGACAGAGTTTCACTCTTGTTGCCCAGGCTGGAGTGCAGTGGTGAGATCTCAGCTCACCAGAGCCTTCACCTCCCTGGTTCAAGTAATTCTTCTGCCTCAGCCTCCAAAGTAGCTGGGGTTACAGGCATGCACCACCAGGCCTGGCTAATTGTGTGTGTGTGTGTGTGTGTGTGTGTGTGTGTGTATATATATATATTTTTTTTTTGAGACAGAGTTTTGCTCTTGTTACCCAGGCTGGAGTACAATGGCGTGATCTTGGCTCACCACAACCTCCGCCTCCTGGGTTCAGGCAATTCTCCTGCCTCAGCCTCCTGAGTAGCTGGGATTACAGGCACACGCCACCATGCCCAGCTAATTTTTTGTATTTTTAGTAGAGACGGGATTTCACCATGTTGACCAGGATGGTCTCGATCTCTTGACCTCGTGATCCACCCGCCTCGGCCTCCCAAAGTGCTGGGATTACAGGCTTGAGCCACTGCGCCCAGCCCTATATATGGTTGTTTTTTTTTTTTTCAGTAGAGATGGGGTTTCTCCATGTTGGCCAGGCTTGTCTTGAACTCCCAACCTCAGGTGATCTGCCCACCTCGGCCTCCCAAAGTGTTGGGATTACAGCTGTGAGCCACTGTGCCTGGCCCCAAGAAGGTGTTTTTTAAGTCCATTTTACAGATGGGGAAACAGACTCAGGGAGGCTGGGGAGTTTATCCAGGGCCCCCATCGCTAGTGTTAGTGGTAGTGCTGGGCTCCATGCCAGGTCTGGGGTGGCTCCAGGGCCTCATGTGGCAGGAGTGGTTCACAGGGAGCTGTGCTGGCCTGGGCATGCTTCCCAGCCCGTCTCCTCTGCTCTTCCTCTGGCAGCTTAACCAGACCCAGCAGCTCCACAACCAGCCGATGTGGGTAATTGACATGGTATGTCTGCACAATATAAACCTCGTTGCGATTGCATCTACCAAGCAAAAGATAGGTGAGTCCCTGGGAGCGCCACAGCCCTGCTCTCAGCCACTGGGGGCCCTGTATTGGTGCCTGGGAGAGGTCTGTTGGCTGAGCAACTGTGAACATGAATCAGAGCCCCTGGGAGGATGGTCTGGTGGTGAGGCCTTAGTGCCGAGTAGGCAGGGGATGGTCAGTGAATGCTCGCGTGACACAGTGATGTTGAACAGACCCGCATTTACAAGCCAGAGCCCATAACCAGTCTATCTCCGATCCCAATTCTATTTCCTGCCTCTTGTCACTCCTAGTCCAGGCCACCTTCACTCTCACTGAAATAGCCTCTCCTGCATGCCGTGCTTCCCCTCATGCCCCCAAAGGCAGGATGTGCATTTATAGTGTCCCTCTGCAGAAAGCCTTCACCCTACTCCAGTGCTCTTAGGATGGAGGTGGGATCCTCAGTGTGGTCTATGAGGCCTTCAGAGGTCTGACCCCTGCTGCCTCCAGTAGTCCCCACCTGTCCCCTCCCTGTGGTGCCTCCTCTCGCCTCCTCTGACAGGTGCTGTGGCCTCGGTCTCTGCTCTACCATCCCTCCTGCCCCTCTCTTTGCCCCCACAGTCTCTGCTTTTCCTTTGGCTCTCATCTCAGAAGTCGCTTCCTCCAGGAAGCCCTCCCTGACCTGCTAGTCCAAGATCCTCTGTTAGTAAGACCCCGTGAGATTGTACCTCTTCCTTTCAAGGTCCCCCTTTCAGTGTCATCTCACATGCATTAGTGTGCTTCTGTTCAGCACGTGTCTCCTCCTCCAGACTGGAAGCTCCATGAGGTCAGGGACTGCATCTGTTCTGCTAACTCAGTATCTTGGTGCCTGGCACCTCCTGGATGCTTGATGGCTGTTGAATGGATGGATGATGAATGAGCCTCTGACTGAGCACACCTGTAAGGTGGTCAGGAAGAGGAAATTCATACCTGAAACTACAGCTGGCAATGTGAGGCTGAATGGGGGGAGAGAGAGCAGCTGTTCTGGAACAAGCAGGGACTTTGGAATCAAAAGGACCTGGGTTTAGACCCTGGTCCCACTGCTCTGTAGATGTCTGCCTTTGAGCAAATTACTTTACCTCCCAGTGCCTCGCTTTACCCATAGGTAAAATGGGGCCAATGATAGGTTGCTCCAGGGTGGGTGTGGCTTAGTGGTTAGGTGTGTGAAGCTCCTGGCATGGTGCCTGGCACAGAGTGGGCTCTTAATCAACATTAACATTATGAGGCTAAATTGTGTGATACAGAGAAAGCGGTCAGCCATCAAGCAAGGGCTAGAGCAATCTCTCTGTAATTCACACCTGGGCTTTCCATTGCAACACCTGTTTCCTGGGGATCCAGTGCTGTCCCAGGCATTCTGGCCCTTCATCCTCAGACAGACCTGAGAATTTGGCATTAGAACCCCATTTTTTTTTTTGAGACAGAGTCTCACTCTGTTGCCTAGGCTGCAGTGCAGTGGTGCAATCTTGGCTCACTGCAACCTCTGCCTCCTGGGTTCAAGTGATTCTCCTGTTTCAGCCTCCTGAGTAGCTGGATTAGGGATTCATTTATTTTTGTTGAAAAAAAAAGTATTGAATTCTGGTTCAGTGATGGGCTGGACTGGTCTTTTGGGCCCATGTTTGTTAGCTCATCAGGCTTCTGGGTGTATAGGCACACGCCACCAGGCCTGGCTAATTTTTGTATTTTTAGGAGAGATGGGATTTCACTATGTTGGCCAGGCTGGTCTCCATCTCCTGACCTCAGGTGATTCACTTGCCTCAGCCTCCCACAGTGCTGGCATTTCAGGCGTGAGCCACTATACCCAGCCCATAAACCCATTTTAGAGATCATTATGTCATCACTGCTGTCCGGATGTAGCAGCTGTCACCTGCTCGGAGGCACTCAGTTAAGGCCAGAAGCAGGGGTAGAAGTGGCACCAGTGTGACCCCTGGCCTTTGTGGCCCCAGCCTAGCCCAGCCCAGCCCAGCCAGGGCTCCTCTTGTGACTCACAGCCCTCTGGGATGGCTGGCCAAGCAGAGAGGCAGAGGAAGGCAAGAGACTGCCGTTCAGATGTGGAGACAGCCTGGCGGCGAGGCTGGATCTGTTGGAAGGAGTCAGATTTTTTTTAATTGAGACAGGGTCGGTCTTGTTCTGTCACCCGGGCTGTAGTGCAGTGGTACAGTCACTGCTCACTGCAGCCTCAAACTCCTGGGCTCAAGCAATACTTTTCCCTTGGCCTCCCTAAGTGCTGGGATCACAGGCATGAGCCAACACATCCAGCCTGGGATTTTATTCCAGCTGCAGTGGGAAGCCATTGGGGGTTTTCAGTGGGGTTCCCAGTTGGGGGGTTTACTCTGTGAACAGCTGCTTATGATTGCTCTGTGGGAGAAGGGCTGAAGGACTGAAGGGGGTAGATTCCTTGGGAGAGCCATGAGGCTCCTCACTGTGCCTGAAGACCTCCCAGGCATGGCTTGGGCTCCATGTGGCTTCTGTCTCACCCCCAGAGTTCTTTGATATTAGTGATCACAAGTGTGTCCGGGCCTTCACCTTCATTGATCTGGACAGCTGTGCCCTGGTCATGGACTACTGGTGAGTCTCCCCCAGGTGCTTGGGGTCTTGGCAGCAGCTGCATCACTGGCTAGTGTTGGAGCCCCCAGAAAGCCTCCCGGAAAACAGCCCTGGAAAGATCTCCCCACTGGCTCCGAGGCCCCTGCATCCTCCTCCCCCAGGGTAACTCAGAGCTTGGAGTCATTGTCACTCCCTCACCCAATACGGCCATCAAATCCCAGCAGAGTCTTCTCTGGCTGTGGCCGAGGATTCTGTGGACATCATCTGTTGGGAGGGGTGACTTGACAAAGGGCAGCTGGAGGACTAGGGATTCCTTTATTTGGTTGAAAAAAAAAATGGAATCCTGGTTCAGCGATTGGCAGGAGCTGGTCTGCTGGGCTTGTGTTTGTTGGCTCATCAGGTTTCTGGGCAAGGTTGGAAAGTCTTGTTGGACTTTCCTTGCTTCCAACAAGGACTCCCTTGTTGGACTCCCTCCTTGCTTCCAAGAAGGAGGGAAGCTGTTGGGGGTCCAGAGAGGAAGTAGAGGCTCTACAGCCTCTTTATTTTCTTCTTCTTTTTTTGAGATGGAGTCCTACTCTGTCTCCCAGGCTGGAGTGCAGTGCCACCATCTCGGCTCACTGCAACCTCCACCTCCCAGCTTCAAGTGTTACTCTCCTGCCTCAGCCTCCTAAGTAGCTGGGATTACAGGTGCCCATCACCACACCTAGCTAATTTTTGTATTTTTAGTAGAGATGGGGTTTTGCCATGTTGGCCAGGCTGGTCTCGAACTCCTGACCTCAGGTGATTTACCTGCCTTGACCTTTCAAAGTGCTGGGATTACAGGGGTGAGCCACCATTCCCAGCCCACACAGCCTCTTCTGTTCCTGTGTTTCCCCAGGTCTGACTATCACCGAGGTGTGTTCTGCTATGGGGACGCCAAGGGCAACGTCATCGTCTTCACCTCTGAAAATGTGGCCAGTGGGCTGTTCAACCCCCGTATCCTCCCCAAGGCCTCCAAGTGGGGTAGCTAAGATGCTGGGGAAGGGGGCGGAGGCCTGGGCATGGCCTAAATGTGGGTGCTGAGCCCATCCTGATCCCCATGCTCCCCACTCCCTGTCTCTGCTTGGGAGCCTCTGGGAAGATGTCTGTTTCTGAGTGCAGGGTGCGTGCCGCTCAGCTCAGAGTGCAGAGGGAGAGGTGATGGGCAGTAGAAGACCAAGAGGGCTAGGGAGAGGGCAGCCTCTCTGAGGATGGGAGGCTGCACGGGTGCAGCCGAGGGGTGCTGGATGCTTCTCACCCCAGGATGATGCCAGTTGGGGGGACCATGGGGAAGTCCCTCATCCACTCTGATCCTGGGTGAGAGCGCTGATGCTAACTTCCTGGGATGGTGGTAAGGAGGCTTCTGCTCTCCTTGGCTCTGGTGTTGCTTTTGGGTGGTCAGGGGCTGTCCCAGAGGTGGGCTCTGTGGGGCCTGGGCATGGCCTGGCTGGCATGGGTGAGTGGGCGCACCGGTGTCTGGAGCACCCCCTGCTGGGCCTACTGTCGGGAGGGAGGAGCTGTGGCTGCAGCACAGAATAAGAGGCAGAGAGGGGTGAGGTCAGCTGCGCATGCCCCTGCTGGGTGAGCAGGGCGAGGATCTGAGGTCAGGCTGCCTGCCCTGGAGTCTGTGCTGTCAGCCTTTTGTGGGCTACATCCCACATTGACTAAATGCAGGAGGGTCACTGGAGCTGTTCTGCCCAGGTCACTAGATCTCCAGAGGACATGGCTCGGGGCCACCTAGGGAACCCATCTGAACTGGAGCCTCTCCAGAATCCAGCCTTGCACTCACATCCACCAGGGGGCCCACACAGGCACATCGACCCCCTCTTCCAGCCAGAGATACTGAGCAGGACACTCCAGGGCTTCCCAGGCCTTGGTGGCAGCCCCCTGGCAGGCTTGTTGGGGCAGTCTCCTACACTGGCAGGGCAGGGACAGATCTTGTCCTGGACATAGCAGTGGGCTGGCACCTGCTTGCCTCATCAGCCTTGGGTGCCTGCCCTGCCCTGAGCTGCCCAGTCAGCTGCTTGGGCCTCATCACTCTGCGCCACCCTGGGAACTGGCATGGGAGGTTGTGGTGGTGAATGGGATATTGAGGGAGGCAGATGACACTGGAATGTTGGGCAGGAGTCCTTCCATGTCACCTGCTGATTGAAGGCTGGGGACAATCATGAAGATGAGGTGAGCCCAGTGTGTGGATTTGGGAGGAGATGGACGGACCCACGTATGCACCCCAGCTCTATGTGACCTGGAGCCAGTTGCTTAACCTCTCTGTGCCTCAGTTCCCTTATTCAAATGGGTATGGGCCTAATTCATTGATGGCTTTGGTATAAGACATGTGGGACAAGGCACGGTGGCTCACGCCTGTAATCCCAGCACTTTGGGAGGCCGAGGTGGGCGGATCAGGAGCCTCAAACTCTCAGGAGTTTGAGACCAGTATGGCCAACATAGCGAAACCCCATCTGTACTAAAAATACAAAAAAATTAGCCGAATGTGGTGGTGTGCACCTGTAATCCCAGCTACTCAGGAGGCTGAGGCAGGAGAATCACGTGAACCTGGGAGGCAGAGGTTGCAGTGGCGAGATTGCGCCCCTGCACTCCAGCCTGGGTGACAGTGCGAGACTCCATCTAAAAAAAAAAGATCTGTGGAACGTTAGGCACCTAGTAAGTGCACAGTGACTATGACTTCCTCCCTGCCCTCCCTGGGACCTGACAGCCCAGTGGGAGAGACAGGCAGGTAAACTGACAGCTAAACCACAGCGCATCATAAAGCCGACTCCTGCCTGTGCCCGGGCGCGACCAGCCCCACTTTGGCAGTCTTGGGCAACTTTCCACCCCTCCCTGGGACTTCCTTTGCAAGCTTCCTCCTGCCCTTGCAGGATGGGGCTGGTGACATTGCAGCAGTGAAATGCTTGGCCTGAGCCCCCAGATCGGTGCTTGTGGCCTCTTCTCTCCTTGAGCCCTGGGAGGAAACCTGAGCCTAGAGTGCCCCGGCACTTCTGACCTGCCTCCTTAAACTGCCCTGACGGAGGGCCCACATTCGTCCCTGACAGTGCTGGCTCCACTCATCTGTGGTGTGTGGCTTTGCTTTCCCTGAAGATTCATCAGTTGCTGGCCTTGAATGGTTTTGGCGGCCGGGAGACTCCAAGCCCCGTGAGGGCTGCACCTGGCATGTCTGAATTCCTCCAGATGTGCTTGTTTTATTTATTTTTAAGTATTTTTAAAATGGATTTTTATTTACTTATTTATTTATGTATTTAAAAAAATTTGAGACAAGGTCATGTTCTGTTGCCCAGGCTGGAGTGTAGTAGTATGATCATGCCTCACTACAGCTTCAATCTCCTGGGCTCAAGTGATCCTCCCACCTCAGCTTCCCAAGTAGCTGGGACCACAGTCATGCCACCACTATATTTCTGGCTAATGTTTTATTTTTTTGATTTTTTGTAGAAATGGCTTCTCACTGTGTTGTCCAGGCTGGTATCTTTTTTTTTTTTTCCAGGTGGAGTCTCGCTCTGTCACCCAGGCTGGAGTGCAGTGGCACAGTCTTGGCTCAGTGTAACCTCCACCTCCCAGGTTCAAGTGATACTTCTGCCTCAGCCTCCTGGGTAGCTGGGATTATGGGCACACACCACCATCCCTGGCTAATATTTGTATTTTTGTAGAGACGGGGTTTTGCTGTGCTGGCTAGGCTGGTCTTGAACTCCTGACCTCAGGTGATCCACCCTCCTTGGCCTCGCAAAGTGCTGGGATTACAGGCGTGAGCCACCAAGCCGGGCCCAGGCTGGTCTCTTAACTTCTGGCCTCAAGTGATATTCCCACCTTGGCCTCCTAAAGTGCTGGGATTACAGGTGTGAGACACTGTGCCTGGCCCAGACATGCTTGTTTTATGATGCATGCCAGGAACTTCTGCTTCTTGGAACCTGTGCTTTCTGGACAAGGAGCGCATGTAGTTTGAGGCATGATGGCAAACTCCCAAGTGATTACTTGTCAGAATAAAGAGCCTGGAGTCTCAATTCCTTCTCCACTCCAGCAAAGCTGGAGCTCCCTAATGAAGAATTAGCTTGTTTAGATTGCAGCACCAAGCAAGTGTGAGGAGCCCTGAAATCTGGTTCTGTTCTGCTGAGCACTAGCCGGGGGGGGCCCTCTGGGAGGCAGCATTGATTTGCCTGAGTCTTTTTCCTGGGGTAGAGCACTCCACTGAGCTCACCAGGACACGGTGAGCCGCCAGTCAGGTTTGGGTGGAAAAGCCTTTTGAGAAGCACAGGAGTTTCAAATCAACATCTTCTGAGGCTTTGCTTGCCAGTAAAGGGGGAAAGTGGCTGATGTGGACCTTGTTTTTTTCCCCCATCAGATCACTGGATCAATGTTTCCATACAGACACTCTTAAATGAGAAGTCTGCTTTGTACAGAAGTTACCAGCTGAAGGTGAGTTGTTTCTTTCCTTGGTCTGTTACGATGGTAATTATCTGTACATGTGTACCACTCAAAGTAAATGCAAAAAGTGGATTTACTCCCTGGATTCAGTCTTAGCCGTTGGGGTTTGGTCTCTGGAAACAGGTCGAGGCAGCTGTTGAATCCGGTCAGCTCGGTCTGTAGACGACATCTCAGTGTGGCCCTGCCCCTCTCACTACCGCCATTGCTAAGCCCTGGTCCTGGCCGACAGTGCCTCGCTCCTGGATGGCTGCAGTGGCTTCTGGCTGGGTTCCCCACTTCCTTTCTTCATGCAGCACTGTCTCCATTCAGGGCCAGAGAAATGATGAGTTAGAAATACAGTTGAGTTGGCCGGGTGTGCTGGCTCATGTGTCTAATCCCAGCACTTTGGGAGGCTGAGGTAGGCGGATCACGAGGTCAGGAGATCAAGATCATCCTGGCTAACGTGGTAAAATCCTGTCTCTACTAAAAATATAAAAATTAGCTGGGCGTGTTGGTGCTCACCTGTAGTCCCAGCTACTTGGGAGGCTGAGGCAGGAGAATTGCTTGAACCTGGGAGGTGGAGGTTTCAGTGAGTCGAGATCGCACCATTGCCCTCCAGTCCAGGTGACAGAGTGAGACTCTGTCTCAAAAAAAAAGAAAAAAAGAAATACGGTTGAGTCACCCCAGTAGTTTCTCATCACATTTGGCAAAAAAATCTCGAGTCCTTAGCACGGCCATCAGGACCTGAGGTGACCTGGCCCCTGCTTGCAAGCTCTGGGCTTGTTTCCAACCTTCCTCCTCCCCATTCGCTCTCCTGCAGAGCACAGGCTCCTTTGCTCTTCCCTGAATTTGCTCAGCCCCTTCCCGCCTCTGGGTCTCCACATGTGCTATGCCTTCAGGCTGCGGGGCTCTCCTGGAAGGGCCCCGTATTCCCCCTGTCTACTTCCTTTGGTCCCAACCAGCCATCCTAGGACAGCCCTGTGCCCACCCACCTCTGTCTTCTTCCCTTTGCCCTTGGCGTGTACCAGCCCCCAGCTTTATGTGGTTCGTCCACTGATTCCTCACACTGTCATGTTCACGAGATCCACAGCTCCTTGAGGACAGGGACTTCGTGCCCTCAGTTCTGTCTCCAGTGCCTTAAACAGTACCCCCTGCTTGGTGGGCTCCCAGTACATTTGCTGCACGAATGAATAAATGAAGGACACACTCTGGGCGGGTCTGCGTGGTCCAACAGGCCTGCACTAACTCTCCCTTTTTTGGGGGTGGTCAGGGTCTTACTCTGTTGCCCCAGCTGGCATGCAGTGGTGTGATCATGGCTCACTGAAGCCTTGACCTCCCAGGCTCAGGTGATTCTCCCACCTCAGCCCCTGGAGTAGCTGGGAATACAAGCACCACACCCAGCTATTGTTTTGATTTGAGACGGGGCCTCACTATGTTGCCCAGGCTGGTCAACTTACCTTGGCCTCCCAAAGTGCTGGGTTTACGGGTGTGAGCACCACACCTGCTCTTCTGTCTTCTGGGGGAAGCTCATCTTAGGCTTGGGTTTCCCTCCATGCTGCTCAGCGTCTCAGGTCTCATTCAGTGTCTTGGATTCGGTGCCTGCATTGCGACAGATGCCTGGTGAGTGTGTGTAAAACCCGGCTCAGGGCCTTGCATATGGAAAGCACTGAACAAGTATTTGATGAGCCAGTCTCTCCAACCCACCATTTCCATTCTTGTTCTGGAGAGGAAAATCTCCAGACTGGGAGGCCAAGCACTGGTCCAGGTCACAGAGTAGGAGCTGGAGAATTCAGAGCCCAGCCAGCCCTCTCGGCTGCGTGCCATTCTTTTGTGGCTCAAATTGCAGCAAAGTGTGCATGCTCATGGCGTCCATGCCTCTGTTAGCACTGCATGTTCTGACAGACACGGAGGGTGGCAGTGGGCCAGGAGCACAGCCCATCACAGTGGGGACTCCCTGTGGATATCCAGACTGTGGACTGGGCAGACTCCAATTCATCCTTTCTCCCTTCTCGGGAGATTATTATTATGGGCCTGAACTTCCCCATCCTCTGACTTACAAGATTTCAAATGAAAGTAGGCTTGTGTGCTTTTATGCATTTTCAGTGACAAGTGGTGGCCAGTGCTGTCACAGGACCTGGGTGAGGACTGTGGGGCCACATCACTTCGTGATCACCAGGAGAAAGGCATTAGACTCCATGACCTCTGGATGCCTCCAGCCCCAACACCTGGTCATGTTCTGGGGGCTGGGCCTGGAAAGTGGTCCTTGGGTGGAGTCTCCCGCCATTGCCACTGTCTTTCCAGGCTCTCCATCCCAACTGGTGTCAGCAGGTCAAGTTCATCCCCCAGATGAACCTGGTGGTCTCCTGTTCGGCCGTCGATAAGTCATCTGTGGTGCTGACACTATTGCCAGCCAAAGCCTCTGAGAAGCCCAAGTAAGAAGCGCTTCTCTCCTAGCTGAGGCAGTGGGGTTGGAAGGGAGGGGGATGGTGAGTGGACCATGTTGAGGGTCTGGTTTCCCTTCAGCCACATGTGGACATCCCTGCCAAGAGGGGACCCACCTCTGCATTAGTGGCATTTCCGGTGGGCAGACCAGCGGCGTGCAGATTGCACCAGATCCCAGGAAGCAGGGCCTGTCCTCTGGGCTGACAGTGGGGGATGGTGGTTGGAGTGTGGACTCTGGAGTCTAGTTTCTCTGGCATTGCCACCAGCAGCACGGTGAGAACACAGTAGCCTCTTTCATCTCCCAATTTATATGTAAAACTCAGCATGGAAGCCAGCACAGAGTGAGTGGCAGTCAGTGAAATGTTTTCTTAATGAAGGGATGACTATGAGTTACCTTCTCATCTGTGAGCCTCAGTTTCCTCCTCTGTGAAAGGATAAGAAAGTAGGTACTTCCAGACGGGAACGGTGGCTCACGCCTGTAATCCCAGCACTTTGGGAGGCTGAGGCAGGTGGATCATCTGAGGTCAGGAGTTTGAGACCAGCCTGGCCAACATGGTAAAACCCTGTCTCTACTAAAAATACAAAAACCTAGCCAGGTGTGATAGCTTGTGCTTGTAATCCCAGCTACTTGGGAGGCTGAGGCAGAAGAATTGCTTGAACCTGGGAAGTGGAGGTTGCAGTGAGCCGAGATTGTGCCACTATACTCCAGCCTGGGCGACAGAGTGAGACTCTGTCAAAAAAAAAAAAGAAAAGAAAAGAAAGCAAGTCCGTCACTTCCTCCAGGGTTACATGAGTGAATCCTCCATGGTATGTTCAGTAACTGGTAGCATTGGTTCTTTGCAGATGGCTCCAATCTGTTTCCTTGGCTCTAGATTCCTCTACTCCCGAGTGAATTTTTTTCTTTTCTTTTGAAAAACCAGTTAATCACACAAGAATGCATTAAATGCATTGTCCATATGAAAGATGAAAACATTATAAAGAAGGTTGGACCCCTGACAGACCCCCTCCTCATTCAATCCCCATTCCCTGACCCAGTTACCAAAAACCACCACTTCTGTTCTTTTACTGTGTAGCTTCTACTGTGCAGTTTCTGGTGGATGAACTGGAGGCGTGTTCTCTTGCAGAGTCTTCCACTAGGTTTCTCTTGCCCCTCCAGTTTTCCTCCTGCCCCAAGTCGTTCCCTTGAGCCTCTGGGACTGTAACATTTTGCTCCTGCACAGGCTGAAGAATGAGCCCCAGGAGAGTCTTTCTGGGGAAACAGCATGGGCAGAGAGAGAGACTGGGTGAGGCCAGGGTAGGGTTGGGGCAGAGACCGAGGGCCATTTGGACCCCTGTCTGTCACTATCTGTCCCAGTTGTTTTTCAGAGGAAAATTCAATCCTGAGATTTTACAGATGGGAAACCTGAAGCTCAGGGAGGGGAAGTGACTGTCTTAGAACAGACACTTGGGCTGGTGTTTTATCTTGGGCCTCATTATATGTCCAGTGCCTTTTTTTTTTTGAGACGGAGTCTTGCTTTGTTGCCAGGCTGGAGTGCAGTGGCGTGATCTTGGCTCACTGCAACCTCCGCCTTCTGGGTTCAAGTGATTCTCCTGCCTCAGCCTCCTGAGTAGCTGAGACTACAGGCATGCGCCACCATTCCTGGCTAATTCTTGTATGTTTAGTAGAGACGGTGTTTCACCGTGTTGGCCAGGATTGTCTCAATCTCTTGACTTCGTGATCTGCCCGCCTTGGCTTCCCAAAGTGCAGGGATTACAGGTGTGAGCCACCGCGCCTGGCTGTCCAGTGAATTTTAAATCAAACAGTGCACTATGTGCATTCCTAGACAAGTCCTGGGGCTCCCTGCTGGCTGGGAAGGGGCCTCTGGGAATGTCTGATGTGCAGGGAAGATTTCAGTCTTGGGTTCAGTGCTTTGAATGGGGCTGTGTGGCGGGAGTTTGCTTGGAGCTGTTTCTGAGGCTGTCTGCATGGATGCTGGTATCATGGTATCGCTTTGTTTATCGGGGTGTCCAATCTTTTGGTTTCCCTGGGCCACATTGGAAGAAGAATTGTCTTGGGTCACACGTAAAATACACTAACACTAACAATAGCTGACGAGCTGAATAAAAATTACATAAAAATCTCATAATGTTATAAGAAAGTTTGTGAATTTGTGTTGGGCCACATTCAGAGCTGTCCTGGGCTGTGTGAGGCCCCTGGACTGTGAGTTGGACAAGCTTGATGTATATGATACGTGTTTCACTCAGATCTTGTTTAATTGAGCCCCGATGGCAGGAGGATATCAGGGGGTCACCTCACCAGGGCCAGGAGGGCCTCTGTGGGCTGGCTCTGCTGCCTTCCTGACCTCTCTGCTTCCACTTTCCCACTCAGCTCTGCTGGCCTCCTTCAGGCTCAGGTGTGCTCCTGCCCCAGGGCCTTTGCACAGCTCTGCTGCCCTTGGTATGCTCTTATTTTTTAAATCAATTAACTTTAAATTAACGTTTTTATTATAAAAAGTTTTAAACACACAAAAAATAGATAAAATCATAGAATTCTTTCCTATCACCTAGTAGCTAGTCCATGTTACCATTTCCCCAAGTACCTCAGAGTATCTTCTTAAAATATTTGGAACTATATATAAGCACGGTTCTGGGATGGTTTTGAGCAGAGAACCGGTGTGGTCTGACTTATGTATTGCAGGTGGAGTGTCCATGGGCAGGAGTGGCGATGCAGACTCCAGTGAGGAGGCCATTGCAATAGTTGAGGCTGTGTATGATGGTGGCCTAGAGCTGGCTTGTGTTGTGGGATGGAGGGATTGGTGGTGTGTTTTTGGGGTAGGGTAGAGAATATATTTACACACACAAACACAGAGACACATACTCCCTTCCGTCTGGGTGACAGAGCAAGACCCTGTCTTCCAAAAAAAAAAAAAGAAAGGAAGACTCCATTTAGGCAAGATGTGGTGGCCCACACCTGTAATCCCAGCACTTTGGTAGGCCAAGGCAGGAGGATCCCTTGAGGCCAGGAGTACAAGACCAGCCTGTGCAACACAGCAAGATCCCACCTATACAAAAAATTTAAAAATTAGCTGGGTGTGGTGGTGCACCCCATGCTTTCTTGTTTGCATGCAGTACAAAGTACTAGCCAGCAGGTGGCATCATTGGCCACTTGCTGGTCTCCCATTTTGGCAATGCCATCTTAGGGCAAAGCCTCTGTGGGTGGGGCTGGCATTGCTACCCCAACCTCTGCCTCTGGAGTCAGCCTCAGCTTCCAAGGCAGTGTGGGCCTGAGGGTCTGGCTTCCCGGCAGCCAGCCTCCCCTGAGTTCTCAGATGGTTCGAGCCAGGAGCAAATCTGATGGAGCCAGTGTGGTGACAGGAGCCGGTGCTGTGTGGACTGACCCCTGGCATCTCCCCCGATGCTCCCTCTTCCTTCACCCCTGCCACCACCACCTAGTCGAAGCCACCATCGTCTCCCATCTGAACTGCTTGCCCTGGCCCTCTTTTTTTTTTTTTTTTGAGACAGAGTCTCACTCTGTCACCTAGGCTGGAGTGCAGTGGCGCAATCTCAACTCACTGCAACCTCTGCTTCCCTGGTTCAAGCAATTCTTCTGCCTCAGCCTCCCAAGTAGCCGGGATTGCAGGCACATGCCACCATGCCCAGCTAATTTTTGTATTTTTAGTAGAGAGGGGGTTTCACCATGTTGGCCAGGCTGGTCTGGAACTCCTGACCTCAGGTGATCCACCTGCCTCGGCCTCCCAAAGTGCTGGGATTACAGGCATGAGCTACTGTGCCCAGCCAGAATGGAGTTTTGATGAGAGAGTATAGTAGAAGGAGCTGGCGGGGCAGAATGTTGAGGATGAGAGGCACGGGCATAGGCACAGAGCATCTGGGGCTCAGGCCTGTGAGGTTGTGGGGCCCTGGCCTTCCTGGAACTCCTGTTTCAGTCTCTCTGGCCCTCCAAGCCTCTCCTCTCCTGGATTGCTGGTTACTGAGATTCCTGCCGCCTCCTGCCATGTCTACCCTTGGTCTGAATTCTGACCCCCGTGCGGGAGGAGTCATTTTTTCTTCATTCATTGCAAGTTTGTGGCTGAGACAGTGATAACAAAAGGCCGTGGTGGGTGGATCACAAGGTCGAGAGATCGAGACCATCCTGGTCAACGTGGTGAAACCCCGTCTCTACTAAAAATACAAAAAATTAGCTGGGCATGGTGGCATGTGCCTGTAGTCCCAGCTACCCGGGAGGGCTGAGGCAGGAGAATTGCCTGAACCCAGGAGGTAGAGGTTGCGGTGAGCCGAGATCGTACCATTGCACTCCGGCTTGGGTAACAAGAGCGAAACTCCGTCTCAAAAAATAAATAAATAAATAAAAATTAAGAAAAAAAGGAAATAAAGACCAATTCTTTCCCCTGGTATAGGGTGGGCACCTGTGGAATGATTGTTCTGACCTGCTTCAGGGAGAAGGCTAGGGGAAGGCGAGTGTGGCCCTCCTGCTGCTTCTGCTGTTGTCTGAAATGCCAAGGTGCCATATTTTGGTGTAGCGTGTCTTACACCCTGTAGCTCCCATCGTTTGTGACCTGTATGACCTTGGGCAAGCTCCTTGACTTTTCCTTTTGGTGCCTCTGTCACTAGCACAGGGCAGTTCCATCTTGGGCATTGTGTGTGGCATCCAGGTGACGCAGGAGACAGCACCCTGTGTGGGGACCACACGTAGCCAGGGCAGGGCACCCGGGAGCTTCTTTCCGTCCCTCCCTTGGAGCCCCCCCTTTTTTCTTGATTTGTATCATGGATGGGAAGATGCCTGTCCCAGTACAGTTGATGTGAAAATCAAGTTTGTCCTTGGAATGAGGCCAAATGTTTTGCAAATGTCAGGAGCTGTCTCTACCTGGAAGGTGACATCTACCCCGTGGGCTGCTGGGTTGGGGCTGGGACTGGGCTACTGCTTTAGCTATGGTGCTGAGCCTGGACTTGGCTGCAGGGTGAGCCCTGGGTGGTCTCCAGGACTGCTCCTCTCCTAGGGTAGAGAGAGAGTGACTCCTCCCCAGCCTCCTGGGAAGCCCTGCCTCCAGCTCCTCCCACCGCAGGCTTAGTCTCAGAGGCTCCCTTGAGGCCACTGCTCCCAGCCCTGCAGCCCTCTGTCCTTTGATATTGTAGGTTGTCAGCACTGCATTTAAGGAAAGGAATTCTTTGCTTCGATTACTGTCCAGACAGAAACTTTCTGGGTAGGTCATCTTCAGGTCACCCAGAAGCTGCTGGGGGGAGGGCTGCTGGGGACAGGGGCACCACCTGAGCTGAGGAGACGGCTGCACAGCTCTGGCCTCTCTCTGGCTTCCTCTCCTGCTGCTCCTTTCCCCACTTCTGGGCAACAGGACTGTGTGATGACAGGCCCCCTGGGAGGGGGCTGGAGGGGCTGAAGCAGGAGGGGCAGAGTCATGAGGGACCTGGCAAGCCTGCTGGGGGCCAAGGACCTGGCCCTGGATGAAGGTTCCCAGTGGAGGCCCCTGGGACTGACACCTATGTCTTGACCCCAGTGACTGGTGGCTACGATGCCTTCATCCGCCTGTGGAACCCCTTTGTCTTAAAGAAGTATTTGTGGCTGATGAAGGGACACCAGACCTCGGTGACGCACATCCTTGTGGACAGCAGGAACAGCAGCATCCTCATCAGTGTCTCCAAGGACAAGGTCTGCCCCCACGGTCCGCCTGACTCCTTCTGTTCCTCAGGGGAACATACTGGCCAGAGTAATGGCGTGACCTCCCTGCCCACCGCCCCACATCTGGCCAGAGGCCTAGTGGAAGGGGACCCGGGTGGAAGGAAGGTGAGGGTGGCCATGGGCCTCTGAATGTGTCCCCAGAGCTGGGTTCCCAGGTAACCCAGCCTGGCTTCTGACTTTGTGACCCTGTTAAGTCCTTCCCTTTTCTGAGCCTCAGTCTTCCCATCCATGGAACGGGCTATTGAGTGGTTTAGAGAACCAGCAGCAAAACAGCAGTGCAGCGTCTGGGGCAGGGGAGTTGTGTGCTGCATGACAGCTGTTCCCCCATGCTGCCCTGCCCTGATCTTTACCTCTCAGTGGCTCTAGTGACCCCTCCTCGGCTGCCTGGCCATCGGAGCTGGGCCTGGCTTTTCCCACATTCCAGAGCTCCCACTCGGGACCCACCACTGTGCTGCTCTGAAGCTGCTGGCTCAGGATACTGCCCCGTCTTCTGTGCTGTGGGCCAGCAGTGCTGCGGGCCCTCCTTCAGGGAACAGCTTATATTTTCTGGGACTCTGGAGATGGAGAATTGTCAGGGCCCTCAGAGTCACCTGAGCCACCATCTCCAACACATCCATACACCCTCCTGTCTGGCGTCTTTCCAGAAGCCCTGGGAGCTGGGATCATTGCCTCTGATGAAGGGTCTGAGTCTGGGGGAATGGGGACAGGGACGGGCTCACTGAGGCCCCTAGTTAGCCACAGGCAGAGGATGCCTCCAAGAAGTGAAGGTCTTGGAAGGACTTCTGTGGGTCCTCTACGGAAAGTTCCTTTGCCTGGGATGAGTGGGAGGGGCTCCTCTGGGGATAGGCAGGCCATTGTGGCAACTGTGTTGGTAGCCACTCGCAGACTGTGTCCCAGACTGGAGTGGCAGCAAGGGAGGGCCTGGGGCCCGTGCTGCTTGGCTTGGGTGTTTTGTGCCCAGCCAACTAATTCAGATGCTCCGGCAGGGCAGAGGCCTAGGGGCAGGCTGGGGAGGTGTGGGGGCAGAGCTATGCCTGTCCCTCGCTCACTGTGTACCTGCGTTATCTGAGCACAAGAGTAGCTTCTCTGCTGCTGGGTGTGATGGTGCCAACACCATGCGTGTGTGTTGGAAGTGCTTGCACGACGTGCCTGGCCTTGGTCGCCAGACGAACCCCCAAGGCTTCAGGAGCCGCTGTGTCCCCAGCACCCACCCTCCGCCTCTTGTCTGTTTTCCACCTGCAGAACATTCGTGTGTGGGACATGCTGGACCAAATATGCCTCCAGTCTTTTTGCGGGAAGTTTTTTGCCCTGGGAAACTGCCCCATCACCAGCGCCTACTTCTTTGAGAAGGACAATACCCTCATCTGCAGCACCTACTCAGTGAGTGCTGTCCCAGGAGGAAGTGGGGTTGAAGCCGCAGGGAGAGGGCCAGGGTCTGGGTCTGACATCCCATGGGACACCCGTCCCTCCTGCTGAGGCTGCGAGACTCTGTGGTCTGGCCTACGAGGGGCCGTGTCTTGGGATTTCCTGAAATCTAGCCCCCCAGCCTGTCACCCTCTCTGTAACCGCTGCTACTGTCTGCACTGCTCCCACTCAGGCATCCTCAGCTTCTCCCTCTGGAAGCCACCCTGAACCTCAGGCTGGTTAGGAGCCCGTCCTCCATGCTTTCTCAGCCCCGTTCCTTCCCTCAGCCGAGACCCTCGTAACTGCCCTGTCACTACGACATAACTGTTTTTCCTGCTAAGTCATGAACTCCAGGAAACAGGCCATCTGTGACTCAGGACCCAGTGGGGACCCCTGTGAGGTCTGTCCTGACCCTGGAGGACAGGAAAGATGGGGACAGGCAGGAGGGGCTTCCTGTGGAGGATAGAGGCTTGGGGAGCTGCAAGGCTGAACCACAGCCTGTAGATGGGAGCAGAAGCTTGGAGGAGGCGCGGGCGCCACTCATGGTTGAGCTCCACTGAGGCCTCCCATGCTCTGTGGGCTGGGCCATTCTGGCTGGTGACGCATGTGTCATCCTTATGCACTTGGCTGGCTCTCCCCTAGAAGGCAGGTTTCTTTCTTTCCTTTTTTTTTTGAAATGGAGTTTTGCTCTTGTCACCCAGGCTGGAGGGCAATGGTGTGGTCTTGGCTCACTGCAACCTCTGCATCCTGGGTTCAGGTGATTCTCCTGCCTCAGCCTCCTGAGTAGCTGAGATTACAGGTGCCTGCCACTATGCCCAGCTAATTTTTGTATTTTTAGCAGAGACGGGGTTTTGCCATCTTGACCAGGATGGTCTTGAACTTCTGACCTCATGATCCACCCACCTCGGCTTCCCAAAGTGCTGAGATTACAGGCGTGAGCCACTGTGCCCAGCCTTTAGCTTCTCAGAAGTTATAAGATGGATTTCTTGAGAAGGAAGGTCGTGGGTTCCTTTATCTCCTTGCTGGGTGCCAGACATTTGTTGAGGACAACATTTTTTGAATTAAATAGGCCTTTTAAGTGCATTTGAGATCAGCAAACCTTACCAACCTCTTGCCTTTTTTCGGGAACTGAGAATATATGACAAAGACGCTGTCCCCTTTCTCTAGGAACCTACAGGGTAGAAGAAAAACAGAAATTTCAGTAGAAAGTGTTATGTGTTATGGTAGAATTGTGTGCTCGGTGCTTTTCAGAGCATAGAGAAATCCTTAGCCTCCCCTGGGACAAGGGGGAGGCAGGGGGGCTTCCCGGAGGGAATACCTGTTTGAGCCTTTAGCTTCTCAGAAGTCATAAGGTGAAAGAGACACTGGACTTAGAATTTGGGGTTCTAGGAATACTAGGGTTTGGGAGGCTCAGTCCCGGGGGACAGGGCCATGGGGTAGGGTTGAGCTATCGGCAGGCCTGCTGGGGGCCTGGAGTCTGGAATCAGGCCTGCATGTGCTCCAGGATGCATTAAGAATCAGGATGTCTCAATGCCATGGTTTATTGGAAGTTTCTCCTGGCGGCCCACCATAGTGGGCAGAGCCCTTCTGACAGACCAGCTCTCTGCCCCTTTCCTCACCTCCAGATCGGGATCCTGAAAGGGTACTTAAAGGCCCAGGGGCCTTCCAAAGCAGGGAAGATGACAACTCACTCCTCACCCCTGTGCACCGTCCTCTACAGCAAGATCTTCAAGCAGGTGAGTGGCCAGCGTTGGCCTCGGAGGAGGCAGGAGCGCCAGGTGCCACGGGGTGGGACCAGGCCTCCCTGTGCGCCTGGGTCTGTAGTCAACTCCCATGGCACACTGGGAACTCTTACAGCTTTGATGGTGGTGCTGGGGCAGTGGGAGAGGAACAGAAAGCAGCGCTGCGGATGGGCTGGCGTGGGATCAGCTCTGAGCTTCAAACGTCAGCCACGGGATCGCCTAACTCCTCTGAGCCTCATGCCCTCGGCTAAGCGCCTCGGGTCAGCTCTGGAGTGGGCCTTCTTTACGTGGAGTATGGGATGGAGGGCTAGTTACAGGGCGCTCTCCTGGGTTCCCAGAGTGGGTGCTGTTCGTGGGCATCGCTTTCCAGGGAAGCCATAACTTGGGTTTGTTCATTGCAGGAAGGGAGGGAGGTCCAGGCCGCAGGCCGTGCCTTGGTCCTGAGTGGAGTTTCTGGGTTGAGCAGGACAGCTGGGCACTAGGAACTGCTTCTGAGGAGTGAGGACAGGAGGGGCTGCTGCCCAAGGCCCTCTTCTCTCTCTCGCCCACTGGGAACTTTTGTCTGGCACGGGCTCTGGACAGGGGCGCTGCATTGGTTGCAGAGGTGGCCTCAGGCTGTGCAAGGCTGGAGCTCACCACTCTGGGCTTCTCTCCCATCCTGGCTCCTGCCACCAGCATGTCTCACTGCCTTAGTGCTCTTCAGTGCCTTAAAAAGTTTTTTTTTAAATTAAAAATAAATTCTCAGCTTTTCTACATGTTCTCATTAGGAGGGGTTGGTCTGAAACAACCTCATCGCTACCTTTTTTTTTATTTTATTTTAAAGACAGGGTCTTGCTCTGTTGCCCAGGCTGGAGTACAGTGGTGCGATCTCGGCTCACTACAACCTCCGCCTCCTGGGTTCAAGCGATTCTCCTGCCTCAGCCCAAGTAGCTGGGATTATAGGCGTGTACCACTATGCCCAGCTAATTTTTGTATTTTTAGTAGAGACAGGGTTTCAGTATGTTGGCCAGGCTTGTCTCAAACTCCTGACCTCAAATGATCTGCCTGCCTCAGCCTCCCAAAGTGCTGGGATGGATTATAGGTGTGAGCCACCGTGCCCGGCCTCACCTGCTACTCTTGTGTTATAATAGTGGTCATGGCGGCAAAATGTTTCATTGAGTGGCATAGCCGTCCTTACTCTCAACATTTCCCTGCTTAGGGGACAGTTAGTTTATTTCTTATTTTTTTTGAGGGGGTGGTCATGATGAATGTTGCTTCAGTAAGGTTTTTTTCAGATAGGGATTATTTTCTTTGGCTAGATCTTGATAAGTGCCATTTCTGAGTTAACAGTTCTTCACCAAATGTTCCAGTTTGAAGTGCCCTGTGCTATGGGGCAGAGGAGGTCCTATTTTCAAGAGTGGCTTATGCTGTAGCAGGGGGCCCTGAACTTCTGTTTTCTCAGTGCATGGAGTGAAGGGGCCATGGCAGGCTGGAGGCCACCTTTGAGAGTGGAGGCCCCGGCCTCTGCAGCAGCCCCCAGCTGTGTGCTCCCCACAGGTGGTGAGTGGCTGCCTGCACGGCATAGTGAGTGTGTGGGAGGTCGTGACTGGCAGGAAGACGATGGAGTTCTCTGTATCTGGGGGCCAGCACATGGAGCTCACTGCCATGGCCCTGGATGAGTCTGAGCGCTGCCTGATCACAGGCTTGCGGGATGGCACGATAAAAACGTGGAACTACAACATCGGCAAATGCCTGCTGACCTTTCCCAATCCGGACCAGCTGGAGGTCAGTCTGGCTTGTCAACTAGAGCCAGGGAGGGCCTCTTGGGAAGCAAAGCCCAGCTCCTGTGACCCTGGGATGCATTACGTTTTGTACCTTCGTGAAAGGGTGTTGACCATAGTCAGGTGGCCTGGCTTCAAACCTCCGTGAGCCTCTGTGTCCTCATGCATGAAATGAAGACAGGTAACAGTGCCTGGCCTTAGCGGTTTCCACTAAGGTTAGCTACAGTTGCTCTTTAAATTTGCTAGCACTTCTAATTCCACATACTGGAGATTTGGATTGCATTTTTAGCAGTGGGGTCAGCTAATTCACAGCCCCCATGGTCACCCCTATTTGGTAAATGCCTGATGGTATCATAGGACCAGTCTATGGGAGTAGCATAGGGCAAAGCCAGCATCTCCACCCTAACTTCTGTGTCACAGTCCTTTAACCAACTCAGAAAGTGTACTCAGCCAGCTGAGTGGTAATCCCAGCACATTGGGAGGCTAAGGCGGGTGGACCACCTGAGGCCAGGAGTTCGAGACCAGCTTGGCCAATACGACGAAACCCCTATCTCTATTAAAACTACAAAAAAAATTTAGTCACATGTGCTGGAGGGCACCTGCAATCCCAGCTACTCAGGAAGCTGAGGCAGGAGAATCTGGGAGGCAGAGGCTGCAGTGAGCTGAGATCGTGCTGTTGCACTCCAGCCTGGGCAGCAATAGTGAAACTCTGTCTCAGAAAGAAAACAACAAAAAAAAGAAAGTGTACTTAGCTGGGAAGCCAGGGGCTTGAGTACTGCTCTAGATCCTGTCCCTCGTAGTGATTTGACCTTAGCCGTGCCACTTGCCCGTTTCCCAGCTATCCTCTGTGTAAAATGGATATGGATACTGCCCTGTCTGCCTCCCCCAAGTCCATCCAGTGAGAGAATAGGATGTGAGAGCGTGATGAAAAAGATGGTGGTATCAACCGCAGGCAATCCTCCTCATCACTGAGAGGTCTGACTTCTTGCTTGGCCCCTTTAGGAAGACATTTAGGGCCCAGAGCCATTTTCTCTGAGTTTTCTAGTTCTATTTTCTTTCATCTTCAACAGGTTAGTGGGATTATCCATATGAACGAAGTGTTCTATGTGACAGGATGGAGTAAGAGAGTCACTCATTTCCTGTGAGTAGAAAGTGTGCATGGTGAGTAGGTCACAGCAGCTGCATGCTCTCTCTCCAGGTTCCTCCATTCCTAGCTTTCCTGGTGGTTGGGACAGCAAGCGGGAAGTTAGTGGTGGTTAATGACGATTGCTTCATCTACGTATTCTTCCATCCATCCATCCTTTCATCGTTCATGAGGCTAATATACTGTTGGCCTTTTGCTAGGTGCCTGGGATGGGTATAAACAAGAGCATTGGAGTCTTTATCCTCCTGGAGCGTCTAGTTCAGTGGGGGAATGTCTTAGTCCATTTGGGCTGCTGTAACAGAATATCATAGACTGAGTTGCTCATAAACAGTAGAAATTTACTTATCAGAGTTCTAGAGATGGGGAAGTTCAAGATCAAGGTGCCAGCAGATTTGGTGCCTGGTGAGGGCCCGCTTCCTGATTCATAGACAGCTGTCTTCTTACTGTAACCTAACATGGTGGAAGGGGTAAGATATCTCTCTGGGGCCTCCTTTATAAGGACACTAATCCCATTCATGAGGACTCCATTTTATTTATTTCTTTTTTTTTTTTTGTACGAAGTCTTGCTCTGTTACCAGGCTGGAGTGCAGTGGCATAATCTGGGCTCATTGCAACCTCTGCCTCCCAGGTTCAAGCAATTCTCCTGCCTCAGCCCCCTGAGTAGCTGGGACTACACATGTGCACCACCACACCCAGCTAATTTTTGTAGTTTTAGTAGAGGTGGGGTTTCCTCATGTCGGCCAGCATGGTCTCAATTTCTTGACCTTGTGATCCACCTGCCTCGGCCTCCCTAAGTGCTGAGATTACCGTGCCCGGCCAAGTGCTCCATTTTCATGACCTCATTGCCTCCCAAGGCCCCACCTCCAAATATCCTCCTCACCTTTGGGATTAGGTTTCAATATATGAATTTTGGGAGCAAAATTCAGTCTATGGTGTTCCATCCCTGACTTCTCAGAATTTGTGTCCTTCTCTCATGCAAAATATATTCATTTAATCCTAGTAGCCCCCAAAATCTTAACTTGTTCCAGTATCAACTTTAATGTCTAAGTCCAAAATATCATCTGAATATCACCTAAATCAAATATGGGTGAGTCTCAAGGCACAATTCATTCTGAAGCAAATTCCCCTGTAGCTGTGAACATGTGATACTAACATGTTATGTACTTCTGAAATAGAATGGTGGGACAGGCATAGCATAGATAAAAGGGAGAGACAGGAAAGAAGAAAGGGGACAGGTCCCGAGCAAGCCAAAAATCCATTGGGGCAATGCTGATAGACCTTAAATCTCAAGGATAATCCTCTTTGGCTGGATGCCCTGCCCTTCAGGCCCACTGGGGTGGCAGTTTTGCCCCTGCAGCTTTGCCAGGCAGATGATTGGAACCCTAAGATTCTGGGCTGCCCTGCACCTGCAGATTTAGTAGCCTTGCCCCCATGGTGGCTCTATGCCTGGGCCCTGCCTCTGCTGTGCTTCCCTGCATGAGCCCCCTGGCCCTGTGGGGCTGGAATTCCAAGGCTGTGGCTCTGCTGGGAGGCCCTGTCCTTTGAAATCTAGGTGGTGGAGGCAGCCATGTCCTCTCAGCTCTGCTGAGTACGGTCCGTGCTGTATCAGCATCCACAGGAGCCACATGTGAGTGGTCAAGGAGCATGGAGAATGGAGCCTGTGAAGTTAGGTGATGATCTTACATGGTAGAGAGGAGAAGGGATCTCTCTGGGCCTCTAATATTTGTTTTTTTTTGAGAGATAGGATCTTGCTGTATTGCCCAGGCTGGAGTGCAGTGGCATAATTACAGCTCACTACAGCCTTGAACTCCTGGCCTCAAGTGATCCTCCTGCCTCAACCTCCTGAATAGCTAGGACTACAAGTGTGTGTCACTATGCCTGGCTAATTAAAAAAAAAATTTTGTAGAGATGTGGTCGTGCTCTGTTGCCCAGGCTGGTCTTGAACTCCTGGCCTCAAATGATTCTCCTTCCTTGGCCCCTCCAAGTGCTGGCACTATAGGCATGAGCCTCGGTGCCTAGCCTAGGACCTCTTTTCTAAAGGCACTGATTCCATTTGTGAGGGCTCTGCCCTTCTGCCTAATAACCTCCCAAAGGCCACATCTCAGAATACTCTCACACTGAGGATTAGGTTTTAAGAGAAATTTTTGGAGAATATAAATGTTCTGTCTACATCAAGAAGGCAGATGCTAATCAAATGTTAATATTTTCCGTTATAATTATAAAGCATATTAAGTGCCATGAAAAAAAGTAGAAGTTTTTATGGGGGTTGAGTGGGTGGAAACCTGATTTCTTTTTGGGGGCAGTGGTCACAAAAGGCTCAGTGAGGGTGTTGTGGGTGGAATGCAATCTGAAGCGTGAGAAGGAAGGGTCTCAGTGAACTCTTTAGAGTAAAATGGGCTTTCCAGGCAGAAGAACACTATATTCAAGGTCTCTTTCTTTTGAGGGGACCTCGGTAAGGCCACAATTTCTCCTCCTTTAAACCTTAATCCTTACCTAGGTGTCTGACTGGGGGTGTATTACAGATTTGTTATCCATAAGATTAGTTTATATAAAGCCTCTACGACAAGGCCTTTGTAGAAGGCACGTAGTAAGCGCTTAGTAAGTGAGGTTAATGGGGCATGGCTTCAGCCCAGCTCCGATGCCTGAGAGTATCCTCCTCTGAGCCAGCTCCCAGAATCCTCTCGGCTCCAGTGCTTCCCCAATGGATGGAGCAATAAAGGCTGAGCTCTCAGCCCTCCTGCCTCTGGTATGTGCACAGGTTCCACAAGACCAAGCCGGAGCTCCTGTACCACCACTGGCAGACCTACCACGTGCAGGACATCCTGAGCATGGCCAAGTACCAGAACCAGTTCCTCGGGACCTCCTCCTACAGTGGGGACATCCTCTTCTGGAACACCAGCACACTGAAGCCCATCTTCAGCTTCAATGCCTCTATAAGCCCCATGCCCTTGCAGCCCAAGAGGGTATGTTAACAGGAGCACACTCTCCTCCCACCCTTCTCTCAGCTGTGAGCCAGAATCCTGTGGGGCAGGGAGGGTGGGGAGCACCCTGGGAAGCAGGAGGGATGATGGCGACTTGTTCTGGAGAGGGTGGGGAGCTTGGTTAGGTAGGTGGTAGTTTCTGTAATTTTCCTCATTGGACAGATGAGATGAGAAAATGGAGGCACAGAGAGGTTAAGCACCTTGCCTAGGGTCACACAGCCAATCTGTGTAGATCCAAACCCAGGCAATCTGACTCCAAAGGCTGGCAGTGCTGATCCTGCCCTCTATAGGTTACTCACTCCTTCCCATTGCCACTACACATTATCCCTCTGGGCTCACCAGTAGGGACTAAGGCAACCCATTCAGTCTCCAAATTTCCGTATCTCAGCAGATCAAAGTAGGAAGGGACCTTAGGGGTCACCTCATCCAGTGGTTTTTCCAAATGTGTTGGGGAGAGATGCTTGGAAGTTACTGCAGGGGGGCTCTGGTAGGTGGGGCTTCCCCCAGAATGGCTCAGCTTTTTATCTGTTTTATGCTTTGGAGCCTCCCTTGAGATTAAAGGTAACCCCAAAAATATTTGGAAACCACTGTCCGTTTTACAGATGAGGAGACTGAGTTCCTCATGGGAGCAGTGTCCTGCCTGTGGGGACTCCGGGCACTGCAGCTGGCCAGGAATGGGGTTAGAAGCTCTGGGCCGATGTCTTCAAGGGGGCTAGGTTTCTGGGAAGCAAGCCCTGAGCGGCTGGAGGGCCCTGTGGTTTTGACATTGATCTGGGGCAGCCCAGAATTTACCTCTAGGACACTTCAATGCCTTAGGGGCTGCTTTCTCCTTGGCACAGGCACAAGATGTGAACTACTGCCTGGCTGAGAGCTGGAGGCCCAGTGGACCCTGTGTGGAACGGGAGAAGTGGGCATACAAGACCCGCAAGAAGCTCTCCAGTCTTGGCCCCAAGTCTGGGGCCAGTATCAACCTGAGGCAGAGCCTGGTGTCGGCTCCCCCAGTGATGAGGAGCCTGAGAGACAAGAAGTCAGACAGGCCTGTGCCCCAGCAGGTGGGAGCGAGAGCCCAACCAGAAGGCTACCCTCACTGTCCAGCCGCCGGCATTCACACACCTGCTGTGTGTGTGTTTTCTTATTGGGATGCACTTTTTCCAGAGTGCCTTTAGGTCCCTTAACTCACTTGTTTTGACCATTGTGGGCCTGGGTGGGGCACTCTCCAATTTTAGTCCCCCTGGAAAAAATCCCACTGAAATCCAACCTGGAGCTGGGGCTTGGTCCCTTCCCAGGGCATGGCTAATACCAGGCCTCAAAGTCTGAAAGCTGAAAGGCAGGACCCAAAGAGAACACAGCCCTGAAAACCTAAAATTGGATGTTAGATCCTGGGCTGCATTCTCAGTCCTCAAGCGCAAGTCCCCTGACCTTGGCCCAGGTGCAGAGGTGAGCCATGGGGGCCTCAGCTACCTGGAGACCAGGCTGCAAGAGTCTGAGACCCAGACACAGACAAACCACTCTCTTCCTCCTCTGAGCCTCATCTCTGCTCCAGGACTAGCCCTTCCGAGAATGGCTGGCAGTGTTATTTTACAGGGAGTAAGGAGAAAGAGCAGGAGGAGTTACTTTTCCTACTCGAAGGAGGTGGCTTGCCATTGAGCTTTCAGCAGTGAGGTCAGTATTCCAACAATCAGTGCAATAATCTCTTGTATCGGGGAGGAGGAACCAGCCAGATTGTTCTCACAGTCGAAGTCTGATTTCCATTCCTGGGAGCTGAGGCTTGAGTGAGAACCACCACCTTCCCCAGACACACAATAATTGCTAGGCATAGGGCAGTCTAGACCTCGATTCAACATGATCTGCTAGGATATTGTTTTGCTGTAAGATGTATACACCTTACCATAAGACACTCATACCATCTTTGAGTTACCAGAGGTTACACCACTGCTTTCACATCTTCTAGGGCAATGGGTAGATGGGTATATTTGCACCTCTATCCTTATTTTTATTTTTTACTTTTTTTTTGAGATGGAGTCTCACTGTTACCCAGGCTGGAGTGCAGTGGCATGATCTCTGCTCAGTGCAACCTCCATCTCCCAGGTTCAAGAGATTCTCCTGCCTCAGCCTCCCTAGTAGCTGGGATTACAGGTGTGCACCACCGTGCCCAGCTAAATTTTTTTGTATTTTTATTTACTTATTTATTTAATTATTATACTTTAAGTTCTGGGGTACATGTGCAGAACGTGCAGGTTTGTTACATAGGTATACACATGCCATGGTGGTTTGCTGCATCCAGCATCCCATCATCTACATTAGGTATTTCGCCTAATGCTAATTTTTTGTATTTTTATTGGAGACAGGGTTTCTCCATGTTGGCCAGGCTGGTCTCGAACTCCTGGCCTGAAATTATCTGCCTCGGCCTCCCAAAGTGCTGGGATTCCAGGTGTGAACCACCATGTCCTGGCTTTATCCTCATTTAACCAGGATGGTCTCTTCCAGGACAAAGGTTCTTCCCCAAAGGCAAACTCAAGTCTCTGCCCCAGTTTTGCTGTAACAAAATTTCTGGGAACTTAAAGTGGATGTTTCCAGGATCCACTGAGCTGCTTTTCCCAGGGCAGTGTACCTGCTGCGGGGGCTCGGGAGTGCCACCTCTTTTATCTTTCTCTGGTCTCTGATCCCCCATGGGGAAGGGAAACACCCTCATGATGACTTGGGTGCCCATCTTCCTTTCCTTCCAGAAACCTTCCAGTGCTGCTGGCTCATCCAGGCAGCCAAGCAAGATCCATAGCCAACAGTCCCTTTACAAAGAGGCTGAAATGAGAAAAGGAGAATTGCAGAAGAATATGTTGCTTCAATCTAGTGCCTCGGTGGAGAAGGTTGGCCGTGATCAGCCAGGGAGTGGGATGTGAGCCAGGGAGTGGGCAGTCAGGATGGGGCTCGGGAGGTGTCTTGGAGAGGATGGAGCCACTTGGGATTCTGAAGTAAGAGCTGTGGCGTTTGGGGAGAGCTCCTGTATTAATCTGTTTTCACGCTGCTGATAAAGACATACCCAGGACTGTGAAGAAAGAGGTTTAACTGGATTTACAGTTCCACATGGCTGGGGAGACCTCACAATCATGGCGGGAGGGGAAAGGCACTTCCTAGGTGGCAGCAGCAAGAGAAAATTAGAAGCAAAAGTGGAAACCCCTGATAAACCCATCAGATCTTGTGAGACTTATTCACTATCACGAGAATTGCTGGGGAAAGACAGGCCCCCATGATTCAGTTACCTCCCCCTGGGTCCCTTCCACAATACAGGGGAATTCTGGGAGGTACAGTTGAAGTTGAGATTTCAATGGTGACACAGCTAAACTATATCAGTTCCCCAGGAGGTGGAGTCAGGGTGCCTAGGGTGGTGAGCAGCATCGCCTCTGGACTGGGGGGTAGCAGTGTTTCCTCTGGACTGGGAGGCAGGAGAGGCGGCATCTCCAGACTCCAGTTTAGTTAGAATGCCCTCCTATTAACTGGGAGGGTGTTCTATACCGCACACGAGCTGGGCATGGGTTCATCTCTGGTCTCCTTCCTGTACCTTCTCTTTTCTGACCCTGGACGCCCCTCACCGTGATACTGACTCCCCCTCCTGAAAATACAAATCATAGTTGAGTTAGGATGTGGCAGGCCTGTCCCATCACCCAGCTCCAGGGACCAGCAACTTGAAAACAAGGGGGCTGTGTCCTGAGAGCTGGGTTTTGCAGTGCTGGGAGGGAGAGCCGTGAGTTGCTGCACGTTCTCTCCTCCAGGTTCTGAATATTTCTCTCTCCTCCCTTTTTTTTTCTTGAGACAGGGTCTCACTGTCACCCAGGCTAGATTGTAGTGGTGTGATCACAGCTCACTACAGCCTCAACCTCCTGGGCACCAGTGGTCCTCCCACTTCAGCCTGTGAGTAGCTGGGACTATAGGCATGCACTATCATACCCAGCTAATTATTATTATTATTATATTTTTTTTTTGTAGAGATGCAGTCTCACTATGCTGCCCAGGCATAGTCTTGAACTCCTGGGCTCAAGTGATCCTCCTGCCTCAACCTCCCAAAGTGTTGGGATTATAGATGTGAACCACCATACCTGGCCTCTTCCTTCTCTCTCTCTTTAAGAAAAAAAACCAAAAAAACAAAACCTTACATAACTTTTAAAAGTAGATACTAATTTATAATAAAAAGAAGAAGTGCATGTAAAGAAAGAAAGAAAAGTCCTCCATGTCTCACCCTACTCCATCCCACTCTCAGCAGCAGCAGTCACTAACAGGTTGGTTTTAGTCTTGTACTTTTTTTTTGACTAGTAATAGAAAATAATAGCTATGTCCTGCCATTTGCTTTTTTCTGTAAGTCTATAGTGTGGATATACTTTCATGAGAGGGATTCAGATTCATCTTATTCTTTTGTTACCTTATTCTTTTTGTTTTTTGAGAGGGAGTCTTGCCTTGTTGCCCAGGCTGGAGTGCAATGGCACAATCCTGGCTCACTGCAACCTCCGTCTCCTGGGTTCAACCGATTCTCCTGCCTCAGCCTCCTGAGTACCTGGGATTACAGGTGCCCGCCAACATGCCTGGCTAATTAATCTTTTGTATCTTTAGTAGAGACAGGGTTTCACCATGTTGGCCAGGCTGGTCTCAAAATCCTGACCTTGTGATCCACCCACCTCAGTCTCCCAAAGTGCTGGGATTACAGGCGTGAGCCACTGCACATGGCCCATTATTTTTTGTTTTTTGAGACAGGGTCTCAGCTCTCTTTCTTGCCCAGGCTGGAGTGCAGTGGCACAATCACGGCTCACTGCAGCCTCCACTTCCCAGACTGAAGTAATCCTCCCTTCTCAGCTTTCTGAGTATTAATAGCTAGGACCATAGGTGTGTGCTACTGTGCCTGGCTGATTAGAAAGAATTATTTCTAGAAATAGAGTCTCCCTATGTTGCCCAGGCTGGTCTTGACCTCCTGGGCTCAAGCAGTCCTCCCACCTTGGCCGCCCAAAGTGCTGGGATTACAGGCGTGAGCCACCACGCCCAGCTACATGTGTTGTTTTCATTTTGTCCATCAAGCAGCCCTGGGCAGTAAGTACCATCATTCCCATTTTATGGCTGAAGAAACAGGCTCAGTGAGGTCAAGTGACTTGCCCAAGATTCTTACTGCCAGAAAATGGCAGAGCCAGGGCCTGACTCTAGGTCTGTTTGTTTTTGAAGTTCAGGTTCTTTTCACTCTTTGTGCCGCCACTGTTGGGAATTCCTTGGACTTTTTATGTGGCCTGGTGATCTGGGTGTCATAAGGACTTGTATCATGAATCTTGATCCAATTTTTGGCCAGAGAATTGCATGTTTCTAGGATTAGAAACACACTCCTGGAAAGCTTTAGCTATGTTGCGTTATGTTTCAGTGGTAACTAGTATTTGTTGAGCTCCCAGTATCTGCCAGGACAATGAACTTAACGATTTGCTTGTATTATTTTTTGTTTTTGAAGTATCGATTGAAGGACTGAATGTCATTGGTGAGATTTGAGGCACTGGCTGGTAGGGCTGTGTGTGTGTGTGTGTGTGTCTGTGTGTGTGTGTGTCTCTGTGTGTGTGTGCGTGTGTGTGTGTGTGTGTTTATGAGGGCCTGCTGGTCCCTGTCTAAGGCTGGCCCCCTCTGGACACTGACCCTGACCTCTGACTTCAAGGTGCACTGTCTATACCTGCACCACTCCTTGAGTAGCAGGGTCCCTTCTCTTGGGCACTGGTGGGCAGAGTGAAGCACTCTATGGTGGTGCGCTGGAGACAGTCCAGAGTGCTTGTGACACCTCTGATCTCAGCCTATCATTAGTGGAAGAGGGGCTTGGGTGGGCTGGGGTAAGGATGCCTGATGGGTAGTGGGTGGGGGGTCTTACCTGTCGGGTCTTCCTTCCCATTCTTTCTGGCCATCCCAGAAGACTGTGGGGCATGGCAGAAAGAGCACTAGGAAGAAGTCCAGGATGCAGATCCAGTACCAGCTGTGTCCCCGACAGTCTTTATTTTTAATTTTACTTATTTATTTTTGAGATGGAGTCTTACTCTGTTGCCCAGGCTGGAGTGCAGTGGCGTCATCTCAGCTCACTACCACCTCTGCCTCCTGGGTTCAAGTGATTCTCATGCCTCAACCTCCTGAGTAGCTGGGGTTACAGGCATGTGGAACCACACCTGGCTAATTTTGTGTTTTTAGTGGAGATGGAGTTTCACCATGTTGTCCATGCTGGTCTTGAACTCCGGTCACTCCCCTGTCTTGGCCTCCCAAAATATTGGGATTATAGGCCTGAGCCACTGTGCCCAGCCCCTGACAGTCTTTAGATGAAGTACTTGCCCCTGGCCATCTCTGTAGTAGGGAAAGACCAGATGGCGGGCAGTGGAAAATTGCTCCAAGTTATATGAAGTTTAGCTAGTTACTAGCTGCAGTGGCTTCCTCTGAAGGGACCCACAGGGAGGCTGTTAGCTCCTGTGGTTGAGAAACTATCTGGGGTTCCTGGGCTGAGTGAGACTGAAATGCGTGACTTTAGTCCAGCAGTTCTTTTCAAAATGAGCAGGCCAGTGTGTTGGAGGGGGCTGGATGCCGAGTGCAAAAGGAATAGTGTTGGTTACCTGTCCCTTGCGGCCACATGGCTCTGTTCTGCCTTGGGCCACCATTCCCACTGTGCTTTTCCCCACTATGAGCACCAGATGCCAGCCATGCAGTTGACCCCGTGCTCTGGGTGGGCCATCCCTCTCCAGTGCTGCCCAAGTCCTGAGCGCTCACTCGGCTTCACCCTGCTGCTCTCACCATCCCAGGGCTAGCAGAGGAATGGCTGGAATGGCTGCCCCAGCTTTTCCCTAGTTCACACATGGGAGACTTTTGTGGCACATCACTCTGGTGAATCCTGTGCAGCTACGAGGAACCACATTTTAGAAAAATATTTAATCATCTGGAATGCGCTTGTGACAAAATTTAAAACACATCCTTTAAAATGACAGTTAATGACTACTGTAAAAGTTGTGTGCATCTTAATTTTTTTGTGGTTTTGATTTTTCAAACAAAACTGGGAACATCTGAAACTACCGTTTAGCCCTTGGCTTTTTTTTTTTCAAAGGGGTATGATGTTCCTTGTCACCAGCTGGGTAGGAAGGGTGGGACCACCATCACCACTCCCATTGGACATCTGGGAAATTGGGGGGCCAGGTGGGTGTGGTGACTTGCTGGGGTCCCTCAGCACCATGCGACAGTGGCTCATAGCGCTGCTGAGCCACACCATCCTCTCTCCCTCAGATAATCTTCCTGCAGACCAGGCCTCGCCTGCCACACATGGCTGCCCTGCTGAGCAGCTGCATGGACGGCTACATCTATGCCTGGTCCATCCACGGGAATGGGGGCCTGCTGGGGAAGTTTCCTGTGGACCTAGACCCTGGGGATGTTGTCGTGGGTGCCATGGCCACTGATAAAAATGACTGGATCCTCATCACGGGGGACTGTAGAGGATACATCAAGGTGAGGAAGAACTGGCACTGAGATTGAAGGGCTGGTGCCAACCAAGCGTCCAGCCAACTCTTCGCTGCACATGGCCCTTGCCTGGTTCCTACTCTCTCTGGGTACTGGTTCCATTTGTAAAACAATGCAGGGAGGAGGGTGGGCTACCTTAGGAGTCTGCTATGCCCATTGACATGAGTGGGGGTTTGGTTCAAAAGGCCCCTCCAAGAAGCCTTCCCCAGTGAATTCCAGGCTCCATCATTGTCTTCTACAACTCCCTCATCCCCCAGTCATGTGGCTAATCTAGGATCAGCTGGCTCAGGAGCTGATTTTGTGGCTTGTGGCAAGATGTGAGGCAGGGGTGAGCCAGTCACACCCTGCCTGCCTGCTAATCGTGGAGTCTGGCCTAGAAGATCCCTAAGGCCCTTTCTTTTTTTTTTTTTTTTTTTTTTTTTACTTTTGACCCTAAGGCCCTTTCTGGCCCTGAGTGGTGAGGTATCTCAGAGATGCAAGTAAGAACTGCCCCCAACAAATGAAGAGGAAGGGTCGGGAGGAGCCCGCAGAGTGAGTTGGGGTCTGGGTCAAGTCATGTGAGGCCACTAACCCATACTTTGTGTCTAGATCTGGGACATCAAGGATTACTGCACATGCCCTGATAAACAGCCATTCCAATCCAGTGGGGCCAAGGTTGTCCCTGAAGCACCCAACAAGTTCCAGTTCTTAATTCCTCAGCAGGTTGGGACCAGCTTCCCATACTACGTCCCCTTGGAGGATAAAGAGGTAGGAGGATTACTGGAGGGTTGCTCAGGAAAGTGCCTTTGAACCCCACAGATGAGTTAGGATCATCGACTATCTCATACCTTTTAGAAATACATTTCCTAAAAGATAAGAGCAAAAATGTTGGTAGAATTAGTATTCATAATAATGCCACATGAGAAAAAACCCAAATGCCCATCACTGTAGACTTGAAAATAATTAGAAAAAAACTACAGAATAGTATCTGGCACCGGAAATGAATTTAGTCACTACAAAATGGAGAACTCCTCAAACAATTTAGGCAAAAGAAGTTAGACACAGAAGAGTATATATTAGAAATGATCATTTCTGTTGGGGGAGGGGAGAGGCTGGAAGGAGTCACGAAGGAGACTTCTGGGGTGGGTGGCAATGTTCTGACTCATCAACGGGCCTGATCATGCAGTTGTGTTCAGTTTCTAAAGATTTATTCAGTGGTGGGCCGGGTGCAATGGCTTTTGCCTATAATCCCAGCACTTTGGGAGGCCAAGGTTGGTGGATCACCTGAGGTCAGGGGATTGAGACCAGCCTGACCAACATGGTGAAATTCCATCTCTACTAAAAATACAAAAATCAGCCGGGTGTGGTGGCACACGTCTGTAATCCCAGCTACTTTGGAGGCTGAGGCACAAGAATTGCTTGAACCGGGGAGGTGGAGGTTGCACTGAGCTGAGATTACGCCATTGTACTCCAGCCTGGGTGACGGAGCAAGACTCTCTCTCAAAAAAAAAAAAAAAAATTTTTTTTAATTCAGTGGTATACTTATGTACAATTTTCTATGTGTTTATTTATACATCAATGAAAGTTTTAAAAAGTCAGGTAACATAAAAGGCTTACAGTGGAGAGTCTAAGTCCCATTCCTGTTCCCCCAAAACAGTTCATGTGTCCCTGAAATAACCAGTTGTGTTGATTTTTGGGTATTCCTCCAGTGTTTACTTATGCAAACAGAAACATGTAGAGTTATTTTCCCCTGAAGGTAGCATTTCATGCACACTGGAACTCATCTGGCTTTTCTTGCTGTATGATACCTCTCAGAGACCTTTGCATAGCAGCACATTATCCCTTTTCAAGGTAAATTTGCCTTTAAAAAAATCTTACACAAAAGTGAATAGTGAGTGTCATTTTACGTATGTGAAGACATTTCTGTAAGAGACAAGTGGATTGCTAGGTGAAAGGGTTGCATGCATTTGCAATTTTGATAGCCCTCTTGTAGTTTTACATGCCTTCTGAATCTTTGCGTGAGTATGTTATGGCCAGTCAGTTTTGGTATGAAGAGAATGTCATTGTATCCAAATCTCTTGGGAACTGGTTACCCACAGCGTTAGCATGTGAAGAATTTGTCATGTTGATACAATCATTATAACAATAATATGTACTGCTTGCAGTGTTCCAGAGATGGTGATTAGTATGTTATATATGCATTCATTAATCTCCATAATGAATTTGTGAGGGAGATGTTATTTTTCAGATGAGGAAGTAATGAAACTGAAGAGCTGAGAGACTCGTCTAATCTCCAGTAGCAACCAGTGTAGACCTGGGACTAAACCCAAGTCTGTCTGACTCCAGCATCTGTGTTCCTGACCATCTGCTCTTAGTTGCATAACAATATGTTTTAAACAATTGGGATTGTATTGTATGTAACTAGAATTTCATATATCATCAAATATTTTTTCTTCAAAAATTTTTTTAATATTGTTTCAAATGGGCAAATCATAATTATTTACATTTCTGAGGTTTAATGTGATGTTTTGTCTATGTACACATGTGGAATGATTAAATCAAGCCAATTAACATACCTCCCACCTTGGCCGGGTGCGGTGACTCACGCCTATAATCCTGGCACTTTAGGAGGCCAAGATGGGGAGATCACGAGGTCAGGAGATTGAGACCACCCTGGCTAACATGGTGAAACCCCCATCTCTACTAAAAATCCAAAAAAATTTAGCTGGGCATGGTGGCACATGATTAGTCCCAGTGAGGCAGCAGAATTGCTTGAACCCGGGAGGCGGAGGTTGCAGTGAGCTGAGATTGCACTATTGTGCTCCAGTCTGGGCAACAGAGCCAGACTCCATCTCAAAAAAACAAAACTCAAAAAACATATCTACCAGCTCACTTACTTACAATTCTTATGGTGATTCACTTAAAATTTACTCTTTTAGTTATGTTGAAGGATGCAATATATTATTGACTGTAGTCACTCTGTTGTGCAACAGATCTCAAAACTTATTCCTCCTGTCTTACTGAAACTTGGTATCCCTTTGACCAATAACTTCCTATTCTCTCCCCCTCATTCTCCACCCTACCCTCTAAGCCTCTGGTAACCATCATTCTCCTTTCTACTTCTTTTAAAAAACCTTTTTTTGGCCAAGTGTGGTGGCCCATGCCTGTAATCCCAGTACTTTGGGAGGCTGAGGTAGGTGGATCACCTGAGGTCAGGAGTTCAAGACCAGCCTGGCCAGCATGGTGAAACCCTGCTGGGTGTGGTGATGCGTGCCTGTAATCCCAGCTACTCTAGAGGCTGAGGCAGGAAATCGCTTGAATCTGGGAGGCAGAGGTTGCAGTGAGCTGAGGTTGTGCCACTGCACTCCAGCCTGGGCAACAAAATGAGACTCTGTCTCAAAAAATAAATAAATTAAATTAAAAAAACATTTTTTTTTTTTTTTGGTAGAGATGAGGGTCTCACTATTTTGCCTGGACTGGTCTAAACTCCTCTGCTCAAGGAATCCTTCTACCTTGGCCTCCCAAAGTGCTGGGATTACAGGTGTGAGCCACTGTGCCCGGCCCTTTCTGCTTCTATGAGTTTGACTTTTTACAATTCTGTATATAAATAAGATCATGCAGTATTTTTCTTTCCTGCCTGGCTTATTTCACTTAGCATAATGTCCTCTGGATTTATCTATGTTGTCCCAAATGACAGGACTTTTTTCTCTTTTAAGGCTGAATATTATTCCATTGTGTGTATACACCACATTTTCATTGTCTGTTCATCCTTTAATGGCCTTTATGTTGATTCCATATCTTGGCTATTGTGAAAAGTGCTGCAATAAACATGGGAGTATGGATATTTCTTTGACATATTGATATGACATATTGATCTCTTTTGGATATATACCCAGAAGTGGGATTGCTAGATCATATAGTAGTTCTAATTTTAGTTTTTTGAGGAAACCCTGTACTATTTCTCCTAGTGGTTGATGCCGCGGTCCAGCCGGGCAGGGTCCAGGGGATCCCGAAGGTGAGCTAGGCGTCGGCGGAAGAAGGAGACAGCATGACTTGCAGGTTGTGTCAACCAAAAGATGTGTGTGTTTATTACAGGCAATTCATGGTTTTTATACTTTTAATTTTGGCAGATGAACAGACAAATCAGGAAATTCAAACATCAACAGGGCTTTGTAGTTACAGTTCTGTGCTTCAGAAAATTACATTGTACTATGATTTGCCAGAATAATCAGAAGAGTTTGTTTCAAAGATGATTCCAAGGAAACGTTAGATATCTACATTCCACTGTTTTTAATTAACTTTCCTTTTTTCTTAAAGGTTATTAATTTATGATTGACTTATATTAGACATTATGCTTTCATAACTAAATGTTAAAGAAATTATAAAACAGGTTAAGAGCTGAAAATTGACCAAGGATAGACATTGTTCGTTCTATCTTCAGGGATGAGTGGATAGTCCCGGAGACAATAGCAACAAACATTGGCAACATACTGTTAACTATGGTTACAGGTAAGGGTCAATGGAGTTTAGACTACTCGGTAGAGGACAGTGTGGAAATTCATGAACTTACTTTCTTTAACTGTTTTAGTGCAAATTTTTTTTGTTGTTTTTTTTTTATACACTAAGGAGATCCTGTTCTAGCAAGCCCTTCCATAAATGTTAGGGAATGATAAAAGACATGGACACTGTCTATATTAACCATTTTAATTCCATACTTGTTATTTACTTCTGTATAAGGTAGAGAAGGATCAGTAAGTCTAATTATTTTCTAACTAACATTTGCTCCTTCAGGAGCAAAATTGACCATATAATTGGAAGTAAAGCACTGCTCAGCAAATGCAAAACAACTGAAATCATAATAAACAGTCTCTCAGACCATAGTGCAATCAAGTTAGAACTCAGAATTCAGAAACTAACTCAGAACCGCATAGCTTCATGGGAACTGAACAACTGGCTCTTGAATGTTGATTGGATAAACAATGAAATGAAGACAGAAATAAAGAAGTTCTTCGAAACCAACGAGAATGAAGACACAACATACCAGAATCTCTGGGACACATTTAAAGCAGTCTGTAGAGGAAAATATATAGCAATAAGTGCCCACATGAGAAGAGTGGAGAGATCCAAAATTGACACCCTATCATCAAAATTGAAAGAGCTAGAGGAGCAAGATCAAAAAAACTCAAAACCTAGCAGAAGACAAGAAATAATTAAGATCAGAGCAGAACTGAAGGAGACAGAGACACGAAAAACCCTTCAAAAAAATCAATAAATCCAAGAGCTGGTTTTTCGAAAAGATCAACAAAATAGACCACTAGCCAGACTGATAAAAAAGAAGAGAGCGAACAACCAAATAGATGCAATAAAAAACGATAAAGGGGAAATCACCACAGATTCCACAGGAATTCAAACCATCATCAGAGAATACTACAAACAACTCTATGCACATAAACTAGTAAACCAGGAAGAAATGGATAAATTCCTGGACACCTGTGTCCTCCCAAGCCTAAACCAGGAGGAAGCCGAAACTATGAATAGACCAATAACAAGGTCTGAAGTTGAGGCAGCAATTAAGAGCCTACCACACAAAAAGAGCCCAGGTTCAGATGGGTTCACAGCCGAATTCTACCAGACACACAAAGAGGAGCTGGTATCATTACTTCTGAAACGATTCCAAATAATCCAAAAAGAGGGAACCCTTCCCAAATCATTTTATGAGACCAACATCATCCTGATACCAAAACCCGGCAGAGACTCAACAAGAAAAGAAAACTTCAGGCCAATATCCATGATGAACATAGATGCAAAAATCTCCAATAAAATACTGGCAAACCGATTGCAACAGCACATTAAAAAACTTATCCATTATGATCAAGTAGGATTCATCCCGGGGATGCAAGGCTGGTTCAACATATGCAAGTCTATAAACGTAATTCACCACATAAACAGAACCAAAAAGAAAAACCCCATGATTATCTCAATTGACGCAGAGAAGGCATTTGACAAAATTCAACAGCCCTTTATGCTAAAAACCCTCAATAAACTCGGTATTGATGGAACATATCTCAAAGTAATAAAAGCTTTTTACAGTAAACCAACAGCCAATATCATACTTAATGGGCAAAAACTGGAAGCATTCCCTTTGAAATCCAGCACTAGACAAGGATGCCCTCTATCACCACTCCTATTCAACATAGTACTGGAAGTCCTAGCCAGAGCAATCAGGCAAGAAAAAGAAATAAAGGGTATTCGAATAGGAAAGGTGGAAGCCAAATTGTCTCTATTTGCAGACTACATGATAGTATACCTAGAAGACCCCATCACCTCAGCCCAAAAACTCCTGCAACTGATAAGCAGCTTCAGCAAAGTCTCAGGATATAAAATCAATGTGCAAAAATCACAAGCATTCCTATACACCAATAACACACTTAAATAGAACCAAATCAAGAATGAACTGCCATTCACAATAGCTACAAAGAGAATAAAATACCTAGGAATACAACTTACAAGGAACGTAAGGGACCTCTTCAAGGAAAACTACAAACCACTGCTCAATGAAATAAGACAGGACACAAACAGATGGAGAAACATTCCATGTTCATGGTTAGGAAGAATCAGTATCGTGAAAATGGCTATACTGCCCAAAGTGATTTACAGAATCAATGCTATACCCATCAAGCTACCATTGAATTTCTTCACAGAATTGGAAAAAACCACCATGAACTTCATATGGAACCAAAAGAGAGCCCGCATAGCCAAGTCAATTCTAAGCAAAAAGAGGCATCACACTACCAGACTTCAAACTATACTACAAGGCTACAGTAATCAAAACAGCATGGTACTAGTACCAAAACAGAGATATAGACCAATGGAACAGAACAGAGGCATCGGAGGCAACACAACATATCTACAACCATATAATCTTTGATAAACCAGACAAAAACAAGCAATGGGGAAAGGATTCCCTGTGTAATAAATGGTGTTGGGAAAACTGGTTAGCCATGTGCAGAAAGCAGAAACTGGACCCCTTCCTGACACCTTACACTAAAATTAACTCCAGATGGATTAAAGACTTAAACATAAGACCTGGCACCATAAAAACCCTAGAAGAAAATCTAGGCAAAACCATTCAGGACATAGGAGTAGGCGAGGACTTCATGACCAAAATACCAAAAGCATTGGCAACAAAAGCCAAAATAGACAAATGGGACCTAATCAAACTCCACAGCTTCTGCACGGCAAAAGAAACAGTCACTAGAGTGAATCGGCAACCAACAGAATGGGAAAAAATCTTTGCAGTTTACCCATCTGACAAAGGGCTGATAGCCAGAATTTACAAAGAACTCAAACGGATTTACAGGAAAAAAACAAACAAGCCCATTCAAAAATGGGCAAAGGATATGAACAGACACTTAACAAAAGAAGACATACATGAGGCCAACAAACACATGAAAAAATGCTCATCATCACTGGTCATTAGAGAGATGCAAATCAAAACCACATTGAGATACCATCTCATGCCAGTTAGAATGATGATCATTAAAAAATCTGGAGACAACAGATGCTGAAGAGGATGCAGAGAAATAGGAACACTCTTACACTGTTGGTGGGAGTGTAAATTAGTTCAACCATTGTGGAAGACAGTGTGGCGATTCCTCAAGGACCTAGAAATAGAAATTCCATTTGACCCAGCAATCCCATTACTAGGTATATATCCAAAGGACTATAAATCATTCTACTATAAGAACACATGCACACGAATGTTCATTGCAGCACTGTTTACAATAGCAAAGACCTGGAACCAACCCAAATGCCCATCGATGATAGACTGGACTGAGAAAATGTGGCACATATACACCATGGACTATTATGCAGCAATCAAAAATGACAAGTTTATGTCCTTTGTAAGGACGTGGATGAATCTGGAGAACATCATTCTCAGCAAACTGACACAAGAACAGAAAAGGAAATACCACATATTCTCACTCATAGGCGGGTGAGAAAAATGAGAACACATGGACACAGGGAGGGGGGTACTACACACTGGGGTCTATTGGGGGGAATAGGGGAGGGACAGCAGTGGGGGAGCTGGGGAGGGATAACTTGGGGAGAAATGCCAAATGTGGGTGAAGGGGAGAAAGGCAGCAAAACACACTGCCATGTGTGTACCTATGCAACTATCTTGCACGTTCTGCACATGTACCCCAAAACCTAAAATGCAATAAAAATTAAAAAAATCTGGAGACAACAGATGCTGAAGAGGATGCGGAGAAATAGGAACACTCTTACACTGTTGGTGGGAGTGTAAATTAGTTCAACCATTGTGAAAGACAGTGTGGCAATTCCTCAAGGACTTAGAAATAGAAATTCCATTTGACCCAGCAATCCTATTACTGGGTATATATCCAAAGGACTATAAATCGTTCTACTATAAGGACACATGCACACGAATGTTCATTGCAGCACTGTTTACAATAGCAAAGACCTGGAACCAACCCAAATGCCCATCAATGATAGACTGGCCTGGGAAAATGTGGCACATATACACCATGGAATATTATGCAGCAATCAAAACTGACAAGTTTTTGTCCTTTGTAAGGACATGGATGAATCTGGAGAACATCATTCTCAGCAAACTGACACAAGAACAGAAAAGGAAATACCACATATTCTCACTCATAGGTGGGTGAGAAAAATGAGAACACATGGACACAGGGAGGGGGGTACTACACACTGGGGTCTATTGGGGGGAATAGGGGAGGGACAGCAGTGGGGGAGCTGGGGAGGGATAACTTGGGGAGAAATGCCAAATGTGGGTGAAGGGGAGGAAGGCAGCAAAACACACTGCCCTGTGTGTACCTATGCAACTATCTTGCACGTTCTGCACATGTACCCCAAAACCTAAAATGCAACAAAAATTAAAAAAAAAATTTCCATAAAGAAAACTCCACATTTAGGTAGTTTCACTGGTAAATTCTACCCAATACTTAAAGGATTAATGTCAATTGCTTATAAACTCTTCCAAAGGAGTTCTCTATGAGGCCAGTATTACCTTGATATCAAAGCAGATAAAGATATCACAGGAAGATGAAACTACAGACCCAATATTTTTATGAATATAGATACAAAAATATTCAAAATACTAGCAAATTGAAACCAGCAAGATATGAAAATGATTATATACCGTGACAAACTAAGATTTATTCTAGAAATGCAAAGTTGGCTTAATATCCAAAATCAATTCATGTAATACATATCAACTGAATAAAAAACATAAGCCGTATGATTATATCAATAGATGCAAAAAGAGTATTTAACAAAATTAAACACCATTTTTTCATTAAAACACTAAATAAACTAGAAAAGACAGGAACTCCTTCAACCTGATAAAAGCTGCTTATGAAAACTCACAGGTAGCATAAAACTTCATGTTGAAATATTAAATACTTTCCTGTAAAATCAGAAATAAGACAAGAATGTTTTATCACCCAGTTTAATATTTTACTGGGAGGTCAAGTAGGCAAGAAAATGAAATAAAATATATCTGTATTGGGGAGGAAGAAGTTAACTATCACTATCTGCAGATGAGTGATATTATACATAAAACTAAAGAATCCATTGAAAATTATTAAAACTAATAAATTCAATAGGTTGCTTGATATAAGGTAAATGTACAAAATCAATATATTTATATATACTAGCAATAATCTGAAAATTAAATTTTAAAAATTTCACTTATAGCATCAAAAAGAATACAATATTTTGGAATAAATTTGGAAAAGTGTGCAAAGCTTGATCTCTGAAAATTGCATAACATTATTGAAAGAAATGAAAGAATACCCAAATAAATGGAAATACATCTCATGTTCATTGATTGGAAGACTGGATGCTGTTAATATAACATATTCCCCAAATTGCTTCAATGCAATTTTTATCAAAATCCCAGCTGCTTTTATTTTGTCTCCTCTCCTCTCCTCCCCTCTTCTCTCTCCTTCATTCCTCCCTCCCTCCCTCCTTCTCTTTTCTTCCATTTTTTTCTTTGATGGAGTCTTGCTCTGTCACTCAGGCTGGAGTGTAGTGGCACCATCTTGGTTCACTGCAACCTCTGCCTCTCAGGTTCAAGTGATTCTCCTGCCTCAGCCTCCCGAGTAGCTGGAAGGCACCTTCCACCATGCTGGGCTAATTTTTGTGTTTTCAGTAGAGACAGGGTTTTGCCATGTTGGCCTGGCTGGTCTTGAACTCATGACCTCAGGTGATCCACCTGCCTCAGCCTCCCAAAGTGCTGGGAGTACAGTTGTAAGCCACTGTGCCCAGCTTGCTTCCTCCCTTCGTCTCTCCCTTCTTCCCTCCCTTCTCCCCTCCCTTCTCCCTCCCTCCCTCCCTCCCTTCCTTCCTTTTTGGAGATGCAAGAGATCTAGATAGTAAGAAAAAAAATCTTGAGAAAGAACACAGTCGAAGGACTCAGACTTCCCAAATTCAAAACTGAATACAAAGTTACAGTAATCAAGACAACATGATACTGGCATAAGGAAAGACATGTAAATCAATGGAATAGAATTAAGAGTTGAAAAATAAATTCTTACATTTATGGTCAATTGATTTTTGACAAGAATGCCAAGATCCAAGATAAATAATCTAATGGAGGGAAATAATATTCTTTTTGAAACATGCCCTGCTGGGACAATAGGGATAACTTTATTAGAAGAATGAAGTTAGACTCCTACCTCATAACACATGCACAAATTAACTCCAAATGGATCATAGACCTAAATGTAAGAGCTGAAAGTATAAGACTTAGAAGAAAATAGATGAAAAGTATTTGTGACCTTAAATTAGACAGTGTATCTTAGATATCACACCAAAAATAAGCTACAAAAGAGAAAAACATAAATTAGACTGTTAAAAACTTTAGGGCTGCAAAGGATATCATCAAGAAAGTGAAAAGATAACCTTAGAGAAAATACTTGCAAATCATATATCTGATAAGGGACTAGTATCCAGAGTATATGAAGAACTCTTACAACTTGTTAAAAAAGATAAACTAATTAAAATGTGGTAAAGGACTAATAAGTATATTAAATGATGCTGAACATCATTAGCTCTCAGGGAAATGCATATCAAAACTCTAATGAGATCCCACTTTACACTCTCCAGGATAACTATAGATAATAGCAATGGTTGTTTGGTTGTCTGGGATGTGGGCAAACTGGGACTCTTACACATTGCTTGATAGAATGTAGAAAGCTGGCTGGATGCGGTGGCTTATGCCTGTAATCCCAGCACTCTGGGAGGCCAAGGTGGGAGGATCACCTGAGGGGTCAGGAGTTCAAGACCAGCCTGGCTATCATGGTGAAACCCTGTCTCTACTAAAATTACAAAAATCAGCTGGGCATGGTGGCAGATGCCTGTAATCCCAGCTACTCAGGTGGCTGAGGCAGGAGAATTGCTTGAACTTGGGAGGCAGAGATTGCAGTGAGCCAAGATTGAACCATTGCATTCCAGCCTGGGCAACAACAGTGAAACTCTGTCTCAAGAAAAAAAAAATGTAGAAAGCTGCAGTCGCTTTGGAAAACAGTCTGGAAGTTCTTCAAAAAGTTAATATAAAATGTAATATGTAAGACTTTTAGAATAAAATAAATGGAAAAATATTTGTGACCTTAAATTAGTGTATCTTAGATATGACACCAAAAACAAGCTACAAAAGAAAAAACAGATAAGTGTAGAGTTACCATATGACCCAACAGGTCCACTTCCAAGCGTATACCCAAGGGAAATGAAAACGTACATCCACATAAAACCTTGTACATGAATATTTATAGTAGCATTATTTATAATACAAAAGTGGGAACAACCCGAATGTCTGTCAACTTCCAAGTGGTTAAAGTATGGTATGGTGATACAGTAAAATGTTATTTAATAATAAAAAGGAATAAAGTACTGGTGCATGCAACACGGATGAACCTTGAAAATACTGTGCTAAGTGAAAGAAACCAACCACAAAATGCCACACATTGTGTGATTACACTTAAATGACATGTCCAGAGTGTCCATAATATACTTTCTACAGAGATAGAAAGTAGATCAGTGGTTTCCTGAGGTTGGGGGAGGGAGTTGGGGGAACTGGGTAGTGACTACTGGGTAAAGAGTTTCTTTCTGGGGTGATGAAATGGTCTAAAATAGAATGTGGTGATCGTTTCACAACTCTGAATATACTAAAAGCCATTGAATGAGCACTTTAAATTGGTAAATTATATGTGAATTATGTTCTGATAAAGTTGTGTTTAGGTGTCTGTAAAAATGATGGTGCAAATACTCTTTTACAAATCTTTTTTTTTTTAGACAGAGTTTTGCTCTTGTTACCCAGGTTGGAGTGCAATGGCGTGACCTCGGCTCACTGCAACCTCCGCCTCCTGGGTTCAAGCAGTTCTCCCACCTCAGCCTCCTGAGTAGCTGGGATTACAGGCATGCGCCACCATGCCCAGATAATTTTTTGTATTTTTAGTAGAGATGGGGTTTCACCTTGTTGACCAGGATGGTCTTGATCTCTTGACCTCATGATCCACCCACCTCGGCCTCCCAAAGTGCTGGGATTACAGGTGTGAGCCACTGCACCCGGCCCTACAAATCTTTTTACTTGTTCATAGTTGTTTATTTGCACATCTAGTGATTTGTCCCAAGGAAAGAGCACATAAAAGAACATAAGCCATTTTAAAGCCTTTAATGTATACAACAAAATTACACTCCACAAGTTTTATGCAATTGTGCATTTCATTGGCCTGTTTTGTTTTATCCTTGACAACCTAAATAATTTATTAGTGGTATTCTTCTGAGGATCCTCTGAGTCTGTCAGAGTGCCTTTCTTACAGAAGGTGTTCAATAAATACATGCTCTAAGTGAGGAAAACATTTTTGGTTGATTTTTAGGTGCAGATGGTTTCTTTTGATTTTAATTAAGATGCCTTTGTTTATTAGTGATATTGATGTCTTCTCTTATTTTATTGGGTTTGTATAACTATGTGGATTGTCTCTTCATGTCCTTTGCCTACTTTTCTATCATGGTAACTATCTTCTAAAAATGTTGTATAATTATTTAAAAATATGTTAGGCTGGGTATGGTGGATCATGCTTGTAATCCCAGCCCTTTGGGAGGCCAAGGTGGGCAGATCGCTTGAGCCCAAGAGTTTGAGACCAACCTGGGCAACATAGTGAGACCCCACCTCTAAAAAAATTAAATAACTTAAAAATATATATTTTTATTTTTATTTTTTTTGAGACAGAGTCTCGTTCTGTCGCCAGGCACCAGGCTGGAGTGCAATGGCACGATCTCCACTCACTGCAACCTCCGCCTCCCGGGTTCAAGTAATTCTCCTGCCTCAGCCTCCCAAGCAGCTGGGACTACAGACATGTGCCACCATGCCCAGCTAATTTTTTATATTTTAGTAGAAACAGGGTTTCACTATGTTGGCCAGGATGGTCTTGATCTCTTGACCTCATGATCCGCCCGCCTCGGCCTTCCAAAGTGCTGGGATTACAGGAGTGAGCCACTGCGCCTGGTATAAAAATATATTAGAAGATTAACTCATTGTCTATCACATGTATTGCAGATATCCCCCCACTTGCCATTTGTTTGTTAATTTTATTTATGATGATTTAAAAATTATATTTTTTGGTGATCAGTTCAGTTTTTATTCCCATTGTGATATTTTCCTTTGCTTGTCTATCACTTTCTTAGAAATAAGATAAACATTGATTTATTCTTTTATAGGTATTCTATGATTTCATTGAAAATATAATCTTCAGTGCGTCTAGTATTCATTTGTACGATAAAAGATAACTTAGATTTCTCTTATAGTTCATCAGGTATCCCACTACTGTTTATTGAGTCATGTTTTCTATTACCACTCTTACTAAGTTCCGAAGTTTCACATACATTTGGGTTGGTTTTTGAGTTTTCTATTGTCTTCCATTGCTTTGTTTAAAGCGTATATTATTCTGACTTTCCATAGTTGAATATGGCTGAATAAGTCCCCCTTTGTTAATCTTGTTTTCTTTAAAAATGGTCATTTTCACTCATTTTCCAGTTAAGTAGTTTTACCCTCTCATAGTGAATGTGATTTAACACCCCATTGCTCACCCTATTCCTCTTCCAATGCCCAAATGAAAAACTTTAGAAGACTTAGGCTCTTGCCCCGGCCCCATCATTTTCTGGCTATGTGGGCTTAGGCTAGTTATTGAACATGTCTGACTCTCACTTTCCTCCTCTGTAAGTCAGCAAGAATCACATACTTCCTATAAGGTTGAGAGGTTCAAATGGAATAATCTGTATGGAGGCACTTGGTAAACAATGTAGTAATATGCAAGTGCTTTTACGGTTTTACCTAAGGGGCCAGTGAGGCCCAGAGAAGTGCTGGGACCTAGGTAAGGTCACAAGCAAGTTTATGTGGAATGTATTCAGATTTAGAACCCTAGCCCATGTCCCAGGGCCCTTCCAATTGGGCTCTGCTGCCTGCAGTCCTGGGTGTGTTCTGATTAGCCTGTGTAGTGGTCTTGGTGTAAGTATTTCTCCTGTACTGTCCCCTATAGGTTGTGGCTGGTCGTACCATTTCCCTGGTTCCCCCAATGCTCCTGATTACCTGGAAGGGCCATTTGGATAGTGTGGCAGACATCCTGTATGTGGACAACTTCCAGCTGGTTATCAGCGCTGGCCAGGACCGGGATGTCAAGGCTTGGAAACTCTCTGGTGATGCCATTGGTATGGATCCCGCTGAAGCTCAGTGATACCCAAGGCCCTTCTTGTCTCTGTCCCTGTCTGAACATAAGCTGGCATGAACTTTGTGCTCTGTGGGGAGGGAGTTTGAGGCCACAGCAACTGCTTTTGCTTAAATATTACTGTCTGCCCAATTGTCCATTCAGCAAACTGTCCTTCCATCCATTCACCCATCCACCCAATATTATTCACCTATGTATATTTTTGCAAATCATATATATGATAAGGCATATTCCTTTCTCTTAAAAAAAATAAACTTGTTGCATTATATGTAAAGAGAACCATATAAACCAGAAGGGTTAAACTTCTTGAATTTTGAGAAAGTAAACACATACCCATACTAGCCACCATTCATATCAAGAGACAGTTAGGGCCAGGCGTGGTGTCTCATTCCTGTAATCCCAGCACTTTGGGAGGCTGAGGCAGGAGGATCTCCTGAGGTCAGGAGTTTGAGACAAGTCTTAAACCCTGTCTTTCTCATCTTGCAGTATAGTAACTATGACTATACCCATTGAGTAGCAACTCTAGATTCCCCCTCTCCCAGCCCCCAGCAACCACCATTCAACTTGCTGTTTCTATGAATTTGACTACTTTAGCTCCAATGTCTGAATCATCTGGAGGGTCCACTTCTAATGCTTATTTCTTCTCTTGATTATTTGTTATATATGCCTGCCTTTTCACATGTCATATATACAAAAGAACCCCCAAAAACCAAAAATTTCCTGGGCTTTGTATAAACGGACTGTAAAGACTTTAGTTGATATTGTTTCCCCCCAGAGCATTTTACTCTTTCCTCTGTATAGGGCTGAGCATCTCCAACCAGTTGGGGATTGAATTGAGTTGGGGCTGGATAGCAGCTTTAGGAGGACTCCGTTTGCCTCTGTCTTCTGCTGTCTCAAGGTTGAAATCTGTGTCTGTTTCAGGCTCCTCTTTCAGTGGGACTCTCTCCCAATGATCTCATTCTGCTTTTCTCTACCAGCACCTACAACCCCAGCCTCCCCAGTGCTCAGCAAATGTCCTAACAGGAAAAACAGCTGTGCATTCAGGACTCCACTAGACTTCATTCATCATGCCAGCCACAGTGGATACCAGAAGCTCTGCTGTTTTCTCTATGTCTAAGCCAATTCTGATTCTCACTCAGCCTGTGTGTAAACTTGGAAATGTTCCCTAGATGAGAAAGCAGTTCCCACTGCCAGCTTTTCTGGGAAAGACTTGTCCCTTTCTGTCATCTTAGTTCACCTGGCCCCCTTTGCTTCTACTGCTTTCCAGTGACTAAAAAAAAAATGATTTTGTTACCTATCTGTTTTAATTTTCTTAACTTTAAAAATCCTGCAGCAGGAGACTGGCTTGCTACTCACTATTCTCTGCTCAGGAGCAGAACTTAAGTTTTTCTGTTTTCACTATCTACTTTTTACTCCAGCCCCATTCCTTCTCCCACCACCCTAAATCTCACATCTGATGAGTGTCTGAGCATTTTATGCCATTGCCATTTACACACAAGCTACCTGAAGCCCAGCTGAGGATCATTCAGTCATTGCCATAGTACTCTTGCCTTCTCAGGCCGCATGTGGGGCAGGATGCTTTAGGCTTGAGCTCCGAGTGTATCCTAGGGCTTCTGTCTGGTTCATCCAGATATTTGTTGAGTACTCAGTGTTGTGCCTGGCATATGGTGGGCACTCAACATTTGGGCGAGTTTGGGGCCTGAGGGTAGGGGTTGCTAGCTGACCCTTGAGGGGAGAAGGTAAGGGGGCAGAGGGCTTGGAGGAAGGGGTTATGTCAGTCGTCGTTCTGAGCAGCGTCTGGTCAAATCACAGGAACATTTGGCCTGAGCATGTGGAAAAGACTACAGGATGCCCATGATGGTCTTCATGAACACAGAGCAGGCTTAGAGGAGGAGGGCAGAGCTGGCACCTCCTGGAATGCCTCCCATCTGGAGCTGCAGTGAGTGAGCACAGCTCGCCTGGTCTTCCCTGGCTTGAGAAGGGAGAGGTTGTGAGTCTTCCCAGGTCCCGGGAAGCCTTTACCTGGGTCAGGTAGAGCTAGGCGTGGGTAGGGAGGGCCCTCGGAAGGCCAGAGGCTTGAGGGTTGCAGGCAACTCTACTCCACAAGTGGCAGCTATGGGTGGAAAGCCCAGGCCCCATTTTAGCCCAGCTCAGCTGAAAGGTTGAGCAGTGAAAGGGCAAAATACAAAAACTCAAGAGCTCGTATGGGGCCCTGTGCCTGAGCCAGGCCCAGGTTTGCTAGAGCTGGCTTCCCTGCAGAGGTCATTGCTATGTAGCCAGACGTCCCTGGCAGAGGAGTGCTCAGGCCCAAGCCCAAGGCCCTGATCCTGAGCAGACATTTGTGTTACTTCCCTGATTTGCAGGGCACAGCAGACTGCTGGCTGCTTGTTCCTCCCCCTGCAGGTGCATCCCCTACCCACTTTGTCCACTCCGTCCTTATTCCTGACCAAGTCTCCAGTAATTCGGGTTCATTCAAGAACTTATGTATTGAGATCCTACTGACTGCCAGACCTTGTGCTAGGTTCTAGAGATACAAGACATCCAGACCTAGGTCCTGCCTCAGAAAACTCACAGTTTACTCAGGGAGGTGGACATGCAGACTCATGGCTGTAGTTTTATGTGATAAGTAATGAAAGGATTGGGAACAGGGATAGCCCAGAGGACCATCCACATGGTTGAGTGGATCAAGTAAGGAAGGCTTCACAGGAGAGGCGATGTTGGAGTTGGGTTTTGACATTTAAGTAGGAGTTTGTCAGGCACCCACAAAATCTTTGTGGCTCCTGTGCTTCCATCAAGGCATACATGTTGACAGTCCTGTGGAGGGAGATCAAACAAGGCAAAGGCAGGGTTTCCCTGGGGCAGGGGCAGGCATGTTTAAATAGTCCACAAGGGGAGGTCCAGATAAAGCCAGATGGGGTGTCGGGTCTGCATGGTGGAGAGGATAGAGTGGTGGGAGAGTGGCAGAACCTGCTGGGCCAGCTGGATCCAGGCTTTGCAAATGTTAATTCCACACATGTTCAGTGATGAGCTCTGGGGAGTTTGGCCTGTGGGGAGGGATGGAAGATTGGAGAGGATCAGGCCCAGGAAGAGGAGGGCCTTTCAGGGTTTCTGGGAGGGTTGCCCTGCCTTGTGGTGGGGGAATATCTTGTGAAGGAAAGGCCCCCACCCTAGGGAGCAGCGGGATCTGGCTGAAGCCCTGATATACCAGCGGCGAGAGCAGGCAGTGCTGATGGCCCTCCTGCATGGGAAGGCAGATGAGGCAGACGCTTGGGCCAAACTGCAGAAGATGGCCCTGGTGTCCCCATGGGCCGGAGAACGCCCCCTGGAAGACATTGAGGACAGCTGGAGCAAGTGGGAGTCCAGGGACAAGCAGGTGAGGCTGGGAGGGGAGGGGTGCACAGGGAGGGATGCAGGGACCCCCAACTCTCAGGCTTCACTCTCAGCATGGCTTCTGCAGGTGAGCAAAGTCCTGGGAGCGGCATATAAGCCGAAGAAACGCGTGCAGAATACCAGGTTCCTGTCCAGCAGTGTGCTGTACGGCTGGATGAAGCAGCAGGTGAGGCGGGATGGGGCAGCTCCCCAGCAGGCTGGACCAGGTGCCAGGGGGTCCCGTTTTCACCAGCAGCCACCTTCATGCCCATACGGCCCTTCAGTGGGGGTGGACAGGAACCTTTGCCCTTTAACAGGATTCTGGGTCATGGACAGGTCTGGGTTGAGTCTGATATGGTTTGTTTGCCAAGGCCCTGGCTGAGGTCATTGGGGCAGCATTTGGCCTTGAGGACAAACCTCAAGAGCCTGTGGGACAAGGTCTTCCCTGGGGTAGCCCCTGTCTATAGGCTCCCAAGCATTTTCCATGGTTTGCTGGTTAGCATATTTCCCACCCATGTCCCCGCTGCCATGGTGCTCAGCAGACCAGGGCATCGTGCTGGGCACATAGTAAGAGACAGGGTAAGTAGAAGGAGTGGCTCCCCATCGGGGACAGAAAGGAGCAGGGGATGTTGGAAAGAGCAGATCTGAGCTCCATCCTGCCCTTTCCTGGGCAGATCCCAGCCTCTCCCAGCTCCCCTTCCTTGTCTGCTATGGGAGTGCTGTGGGAGCTCCCTCCTCTGTGAGGTTCCCTCGGGAATAAATGAGATGACACTGAAGGCCACGTCCCTGCAGGGCCTCCCTGTCTGGGCTGGGGAGAGGCTGGCGTGACATGGATTGCTCCCAGGAGCTCTTTGCACCGAGGCCTCACCCAGGGTCCCAGCTGGAGGCCTAATGCTCAGAAGCAGGCAGTCTGCACGCCCAGCTCACAGGATGGCCATACGCACCATAACTGGGTGGAAAGCAGGGCTGGGCGCCCGGCTTGGTGCTGAGTGGGTGCATGAGCCCACAGGCCATAGTTAGTGGCAGCCACGGTCTTCTGGACACGTCTTCTTGGCCTGGGAAGACCTCAGGGTGCCTCCTTCCTGAGAGCCTGCTCTTGGCCCTGGGTGTCCCCGCTCCCCACTCTGTCTCCTGCAGATCTCGCCCCAGGTCTACCGAAGCCTGCACTTCAGCGAGCTGACACCCACTCAGCAGCCCGACTTCCTGACCAGCAGGGGCCCCGACCAGCAGGACCGGCACATCCGCCTGGTGGCCTGCGACATCCAGAAGGACCTGGTGCCCAGCAGGGAGCAGGCAGCACTGGATACCATGGCCAGCACGCCCGCAGCCACCTTTTCCCCGTCTTCCTTGTTATCTGTGTCTGCCTCAGCCTCCAGGCTGCCGGACTCCAGCTTGCCTACCTTCCTGAGGTCCCAGTTCTCCTTGCTGCAGCCCCAGTCGGCCTCCACGGCCCATTCCACCCCCTTGGTCCCCTCCCCGGTGTCTGAGTCCACCCTGCAGAGGTCAGTGACCCCCAAGCTCATGGTCTCCTCCTCCGAGCAGCCCCCAAGGCCTCTGAAGCCCACCTCCATGCCCTCTGTGAAGGGAGGCTCCCACGTCAGGTTCTGAGGTGCCTGCGCTCTTCTCTAGTCCTCCAGCAGGGCAGCTGTGCCCATGGCAAGCCTGGGTGTCCCTGGCTTCTTCCCTCCCAGACCCTTCCCCTGGCTACCCCACTCGGCCTCTCTGAGGAAGTCCACCTGTCTCCTGACCTTGTCTTCTCTTTGGCCCCCACAGAGAACCTGGAGTAGAAAATAAATGTTCTCAGCTGTGGGCCTCCACAGCGATGAGGCTGGGCTGTGTGTGTGTTCCTGGCCCCCTTAGGTCCCTCCTTATCTGAGACCAGTCACATCCCCTGGCCAGTCCCTGGGCACAGGCAGAGAGGAGATTCCCTTTCTAAGGACACCTGGGTGTGGCTGTTTGGCTTGGAAACTTGGTTCAGCCTCATGGCAAGAGTGAGGCCCACAGCCATCTGGTGGGGGTTGTGGCTGTTCATCTGCCCCTGTTGTCTGTCAGCCTCCCTCATCAGCAAACACTCCCCGCCCAGCACCCTGTTCTGTCCCGTGTGCGAAGAGGCCTGGCAGTGTGGTGGGCGGCCCCTCCTGGCTCTGCTGCTGTCTGGCTATGGAGTCCCACGTGTCCAGACCTCTGCTGGGCCCTCAGCCCTTTTGGCAGCTCGAGATCCCATTCTGGGGCATGTGGGGCCTTCTGGATACTTCACCTGCAGCCCGAAGGGAGCAGGGACAGCCCACTGCTGCTGAGCAAGGGGTAGGTGGGCTATAGGCTGGGGGTTCTTGGGGGGGGGGTCTCTCTGATGGTCTCAGTGTCTCCACTGACCCTCCTGCCCAGTCCGAGGCTCAGCCTGGAGTGGTGTGTGTGTAGCTCCTCCTCTCTCACCCCTTCTGTCTCCTTTTACACTTCTCAGGGGTGGAAGGATAGGCTCCCCACCACCACTCTGCTGGGAGTTTTTTTTTTTTTTTTTGACACAGAGTCTCACTCTGTTACCCAGGCTGGAGTGCAGTGGCATGATCTCGGTTCATTGCAACCTCCACTTCCCTGGTTCAAGCGATTCTACTGTCTCAGCCTTCTGAATAGCTGGGACTACAGGCATGCACTGCCATGCCCGGCTAATTTTTGTATTTTTAGTAGAGACGGGGTTTCGTCATGTTGGCCAGGCTGGTCTCGAACTCCGGACCTCAAATGATCCGCCCACCTTGGCCCCCCAAAGTGCTGAGATTACAGGCATGAGCCACCGTGCCTGGCCTGCTGAGAGTTTCTATGTCACCTGTACTTCCTTCCTGAGGTCACTGCATCCTCTCCTGCATGAAGAGACTATGATCTCAGCCCTCCCAGCTTGGTTCTTGCATTAAGGAGTCAGGGGCACCCAGGAGCCAGGCATCACTGAGGCCAAAATCCATGTGGAGGCTGTGTCCCGAAACCATCTCTGTATCCCTCTCCTAGCGCTGCCAGAAAAAAGTCCCACACTTGATGTCTTTAAACAACAGGAACTTACTGCCTCCGCTCTGGAGGCTGGCTGGAGGTCGGTGTCAGCCTTGGAAGAGGCTGCAGCTTAGGAGTTAGTAGCTTCCTAGTAAACCCGCCCCGCAGCCCTTGTTGATTTTCACTTTCACAACAAACACCTATGAAGTGCCTTCTAATCTAGAAAACTTCAAGGCTACAGTAATCAAAACAGCATGGTACTGGTACCAAAACAGAGATATAGACCAATGGAACAGAACAGAGGCCTCGGAGGCAACACAACATATCTACAACCATATAATCTTTGATAAACCAGACAAAAACAAGCAATGGGGAAAGGATTCCCTGTTTAATAAATGGTGTTGGGAAAACTGGCTAGCCATGTGCAGAAAGCAGAAACTGGACCCCTTCCTGACACCTTAAACTAAAATTAACTCCAGATGGATTAAAGACTTAAACGTAAGACCTGACACCATAAAAACCCTAGAAGAAAATCTAGGCAAAACCATTCAGGACATAGGAGTAGGCGAGGACTTCATGACCAAAATACCAAAAGCATTGGCAACAAAAGCCAAAATAGACAAATGGGACCTAATCAAACTCCACAGCTTCTGCACAGCAAAAGAAACAGTCACTAGAGTGAATCGGCAACCAACAGAATGGGAAAAAATCTTTGCAGTTTACGCATCGGACAAAGGGCTGATATCCAGAATTTACAAAGAACTCAAACAGATTTACAGGAAAAAAACAAACAAGCCCATTCAAAAATGGGCAAAGGATATGAACAGACACTTTACAAAAGAAGACATACATGAGGCCAACAAACACATGAAAAAATGCTCATTATCACTGGTCATTAGATGCAAATCAAAACCACATTGAGATACCATCTCACGCCAGTTAGAATGGCAATCATTAAAAAATCTGGAGACAGCAGATGCTGGAGAGGATGTGGAGAAATAGGAACACTCTTACACTGTTGGTGGGAGTGTAAATTAGTTCAACCATTGTGGAAGACAGTGTGGCGATTCCTCAAGGACCTAGAAATAGAAATTCCATTTGACCCAGCAATCCCATTACTGGGTATATATCCAAAGGACTATAAATCGTTCTACTATAAGGACACATGCACACGAATGTTCATTGCAGCACTGTTTACAATAGCCAAGACCTGGAACCAACCCAAATGCCCATTGATGATGGACTGGACTGAGAAAATGTGGCACATATACACCATGGAATATTATGCAGCAATCAAAAATGATGAGTTTTTGTCCTTTGTAGGGACATGGATGAATCTGGAGAACATCATTCTCAGCAAGCTGACACAAGAATGGAAAAACAAATACCGCATATTCTCACTCATAGGTGGGTGATGAGCAATGAGAAGACATGGACACAGGGAGGGGGTCTACTACACACTGGGGTCTATTGGGGGGAAGGGGGGAGGGACAGTGGGGGGGGGCTGGGGAGGGATAGCCTGGGGATAAATGCCAAGTATGGGTGAAGGGGAGGAAGGCAGCAGAGCACACTGACATGTGTGTACCTGTGCAACTATCTTGCACATTCTGCACATGTACCCCAAAACCTATAATGCAATAAAAATTAAAAAAAAAAAAAAAGTAATAATATGATTAAAAGAAAAAAAAAAACAGCATAATATTTTTTAGGTGCCCAGGGAAACTATATTAAGTCAACCTCTTCAGAAAGACTTTAGAAAGCTATAAACATAACTGGATTTAGTGTACACTAATTTCTACCATTTTCAGCATTTTCCTTACATACAACATCCTCTATTAAAAACAAGATGCTTCTACAAAAACCTCATTAAAAAAAAAAACAAACTTCCCTGTGGTGGAGCTGAAAAGTGTCTGTCTGGGGCTCAGAAGAGGCCTGCTCTCTGGGCCACAGAGAATCATGGCGTGTGTCCCCAGGAGGAGGTGCCGAGGATCAGACACCTTTGTGTTGGGGGCACGGGGTGATGGGGCCCTGCCCAGGCCATGCAGACCCCACACGGTGCCTCCCATGGCCTTCCCCTCATACCATCTCCCCTGGGAAGGGAATTCTCATTTTAGACACTGCCCTTGCATCTGAGGGCTTCTGGATGTCGCTAGGAGGTGGTGACAGAGCACCACACAGGGGCCTTCAAACAACAGACATTAATGTCTTCACAGCTCGGGAGGCCAGAAGCCCAAAGTCAGGGTGTCAGCAGGGCACCTTGAACTTGGTGGGGGAGGACCCTTCCTTGCCTCTTCCAGCTTCTGGTGCTTGCTGGTGATCCTCGCTTGGTGTTCCTTGGCTTAGAGAGGCATCCCCTGCCACTGCCCCGCCTCCACTGTCACACAGACATCTCCTTCGTGGGTATCCATGAGGCCTCCTCCTTCTTCCTTGTTTCTTTTTCTTCTCCTTCCTCCTTTTCTCCTCCTCCCCCTTCTCCCTCTCCTTCTCCTTCCCTTTCTTCCTCTTCCTCTTCTTCCTTCTCCTCCTCCTCCTCCTCTTCTTTTCCTTCTTCCCCCTCCTCCTCCTCCTTCTCCTTCCTCTTCCTCTTTTCTTCTTCTACTTCTTCGTCCTCCCCCTTGAGACAGGGTCTCACTCTGTCCCCAGTCTGGAGCGCAGTGGTGTGATGATCACAGCTCACTGCAGCCTCAGCCCCCCGCAGCCTCCAGCCATCCTCCCACTTCAGCCTCCCAAGTAGCTGGGACCACAGGTGCACCCCACTATGCCTGGCTAATTTTTAGAATTTTTTTGTAGTGGCCAGGTGCAGTGGCTCATGCCTGTAATCCCTGCACTTTGGGAGGCTGACACGGGAGGATTGCTTGAGGTCAGGAGTTTGAGACCAGCCTAGACACCATGGCGAAACCCTGTCTCTACTAAAATAAAAATTAGCCAGGTCTGGTGGTGCATGCCTGTAATCCCAGCTATTCAGGAGGCTAAGGCAGAAGAATCACTTGAGCCCAGGAGGCAGAGGTTGCAGTGAGTGGAGACTGCACCACTGCACTCTAGCCTGGGAGACAGAACAAGACTCTGTCTCAAAAAAATAAAAAATAAAACTTTTTGTAGAGACAGGATTTTGCTATATTGCCCAGGCTGGTCTCAAACTCCTGGGCTCAAATGATCCTCCTGCCTCAGACTCTCAATGTGCTGAGATTACAGGCGTGAGTCACTGCACCCGACCGCAGTGACTTCTCAGAAGGACGCCAGGCCTATTGCATCAGGGGCCCGCCCTACGCCGGTCTGACTTCATCTTAAGTGATGACTTCTGCAACGACCCTGTTTCCAAGTCAGGCCACGCTCTGGGGTACTGGGCCTGAGGGCTTCAATGTATCTTTGGAGGACACAGGTCAACCATAACAGCCCTTTAGGTGGGGGAGCAGAAGAGACTATGGCTACACTGAAGATCTTCCCAGTTTCGTTTTCTTTTTTTTTGAAATGGAGTCTCACTCTGTTGCCCAGGCTGGAGTGCAGTGGCATAATCTCGGCTCACTGCAACCTCTACTTCCCGGGTTCAAGAGATTCTCCTGACTCAGCCTCCAGAGTAGCTGGGGTTATAGGTGCCCGCCACCACGTCCAGCTAATTTTTGTATTTTTAGTAGAGACAGGGTTTCACCATGTTGACCAGGCTATTCTTGAACTCCTGACCTCAGGTGATCCACCGGTCTCAGCTTCCCAAAGTGTGAGCCACCAGGCCTGGCCAATTTTCCTAGTTTCTAGAGCTGTCAGCTTTGTAGCCAACACCCTCTTCTTCAATCCCAGTTGTTCTCCCAGAAAACGTCAGCGAGAGTCCCACAAACCAGTGACTAACTCTAAGTTACCCACCGCCTCCCTACTGACCCAGGGACTGGTGTTTCTGAGCCAGGCACGGAGCAGGGGTGGCTGTGCTGGATTCCTCTCTTCCATCCTCAGTGGATTTCCCTCGTTGATTTATCCCAGAAGGAGTGGGCTGGAACTCTTTTTCCCTTCTGCCAAAGGATGGAATTTCCAGCATTCCCTCTTTCCCAAAGTTGAAGGAAGTGACAGACAAGCTTTATTAGACGTTCCAAATGTCAGGCCCTGAACCAGATGCTCAAAGGGCATTTAATCCTCACAGCATTCCACAAGGTGGGTGCCAGTGTTACCTCATTTTGCAGAGAAAGAAACAGAGGCTCAGAGAGGTGAAGTCGCTTGCCCATGATCATGCCAGGAAGTGGGAGAGTTGGTGTTTGAACGCTGGCCGGGCTCAGCTGCTCTGAGCGTAACTGTTGGCTGTCCCAGAGAACTCACCCCCACAAAGCTATGTCCAGTGGAGTTGGCTCTGGGGCCTGTCCTAGGCTCTGGCCTTATTCCCTGGGGAGTAAGGACCCCTGGTCCCTCCTGAGTGACCTGTCCCGGTGTCTGTCCAGCTTAGCCCAGCCTGTGAAGGGCTTGGTGACCTTGGCCACCACTCGAGGCAGGAGGGAAGTGTCCCTGCCAAAGTCTCATTGGCTGATCCCAGAAATCAGCGTCAGTTAACTAACGCACCAAGTCCTGGCTGCCAGCACCTTGTCCTGCCCCTCCAGTGCTGAGCCTGCGTATCTTTGCAGATTTGGAAAGTGGGCAGGGGTGTAGCTGGGATCGGAAAGGAAAGGCAGGACAGGCAGGGCCTGGGGCAGCCGTGGGTCTCTCGAGGGGGATAAACGAGATGCTTCTCACCAGTCCAGACTCTATTTCCAAAACCCTCTCCTGCTCATGAGCTCACTTGAGCTGGACAACCATCTTCTTGGGCCTTTGCCCCACTTTACAACAGGGCAAACTGAGGCTCAGGGAGGAGTACGGTTTCACAGCTAGAAACTGATAGAGCTAGGATTTGCACCCAGGGTTTTCTGAGCCAAAGCCCTCAGATCCTTCCATGAAATCCTGCTCCACGCAGCATCTCAGGTAGAGAACTCAGAAGTGGGGAGGTCTATGGATAAGCTGGTGAAAGGCCTGGGGCTGGCCCCCATCTGCCCAGAGGAAGGACACAGGGGAAGAACACTGGGGCTGAGGAGTGGGGTAGAGGGGGTGGCAGTTACCAGGCTTCAGGGGATTTTCTTAGAGGCTGCTGCAAAGCCCTGACCGGGAGGGTGATTCAGGGTTTTCTTTAGAGACCCAAGATGCTGACTTGGGGCCGCTTGTCTGGACACCAGGGACCAGGACAGGCCAACCTGTCCCCAACCCCCTGACTCCGGGACTCTTCAAACCTCACCTCAAGGCACCCGGCCCCATTACAATAACCTTCTGTGACCCACCCTTGAAGGGGTCAGTTGACCCTAATGCGTCCCTTCCCCGCCCGGTGCTGTTCATGCCAAGAGAACGAAACGAGGTTGTGCGAAGCAGAGTGGAACTTTGTTGATTAAGGCATGGGGAAGGGGAGCTCGTGCTTGAAGCACCTTCTCCCTAAGGCACAGGGCAAAGAGGGATGTTAAGGGCTTTTAGGGCAGGCAGGTGGAGACTGAGCCAGGGATTCCTGGAGACAGGTGGGTTTTTCCAGGAGGGGCTGGACCGTGCAGTCTGGTCTTTTGCACCCAGCACTTTTGTGCCTAGCAAGGAGCATCTCTCGTCCCGGGTGGAGACTTTCACAGGGTAACCAGGCAAGAATTCAGGTCCAGGTGGCGCTGCTCGGTTCAGCTGTGGCTGGTTTGTGGCTATTGGCTTCCAGCTTTTGCTTCTGCAAGCACAGCTGCGAGCACAGGTTAATGCCGTAGGTTCTGGGGTTTCTGAAAGAATTCAGATCATGCTGCAGTGACGCTTTCACTGTTTCTCACACACTAGATTTGGTGAGTTACAGGCACTGAAATAATTGTCAGGTCTGAGTCTCGTCTCCTACCCTGACTTCAGCCAACCCTGGAGATGCCCATGCAGGTGCTCAAGATGCAGCCGCCACAGGCCCCAGCGTGAGAGGCAGGGTTGAGCTCCACCAAGAGCGAGTGAGCAACTGTGTCTGTCCCGCTGCCCACACCCAGCCTTTCCCACCCAGGCCCTACCTGGGATGTTGGGTAGATCATTCCAGAACACCAGAGCAGAAGCTTAGAACCCAGATGGGGAACCGGAAGCCAGCGACCCTCAGGAGCTGGCATGAGGAAGCTGGAATTGAGGCCCTGCCTCCTGGTCATCGGTCACCCCGGTGCCTCCTTGAGTATCCACGCCCCTCCTCATCTGTTCTCTGCTTTTTGCACCAATGGTTTAAAGCCCACGGATTAGAATCTTTTCTGATTCTCAAAGTAGCACAGACTGAGTATAGAAAGTTAGAACGTTGCACAGCATCAAAGTCAATAAAAACCGTCTAGACTCTATCACCTGGAGATCATTTCAGTGCATTTTTCTTCTAGATTTCTTACCCACCCCCCAAAAAAACAGGGTTCATTTGCCTGGTGAGCCACAAACAACTGCGAAAACTCGGGTTTTGATCAATAGGACTTTCATTACTTGGGACAAGTCAGGAGGATGCCGGGCGTATTCTCCAAAGCATGGTATCCTGAGGGAAAGTGACGGGGGCTTTATGGGTGAGGGAAAGGGAGAGGGTGCATCACGGCAGAGAGGAGGGTCCCAGTTGCGCAGATGCAGTGAGTCACGTGTGGCACGTAGGTCTCATGTGCTGGTGATGAGGATGCAGCTCCTTCTGGGCGGGAGGCTTCAGCACGGTCATGAGAAAGTTTACTGGGGTTCATCTGTAAGTTGCCCGTGTCTGTGGGATGCCCGTTTTAACCAACTAGGTAACTGCATTCCACATAGTTTTTTTTTTTTTTTTTTCTTGAGATAGAAACTTGCTCTTGTCACCCAGGCTGGAGTGCAATGGCACAATTTCGACTCACTACAACCTCTGCCTCCAGGTTCAAGCGATTCTCCTGCCACAACCTCCCGAGTAGCTAGGATTACAGGCATGTGCCACCACGCCAGGCTAAATTTTGTATTTTCGGTAGAGACAGGGTTTCACCATGTTGGCCAGGCTTTTCCTGAACTCCTGACCTCAAGAAATCCACCTGCCTCAGTCTCCCAAAGTGCTGGGATTACAGGCCTGAGCCACTGCGTCTGGCCCCACACAGGGTTTAGGAAGAAATGGGCTGCAGAGAGGGAGGCTGTCTGACAGGCTGACTGCCAAGTTGATCACGAAATTCCTATTGTCCCTGGAACCCTCCCTGTCTGTGTACAGAGACTTTTCTGTTTTTATGTGATTTTGTGCACACAGCCACATACCCACACATACCGACACACACAGACTCACACACATTCACTCACCTACATGCTCACACACACGCACAACTCATAACCTCAAAATTGAGGCTTCGAACACATCACTCTTCATGTGAGGAGTAAATGCCTCAATGCTGCAATTCTTGAGGACTCGCCCATGATGGCTGCTCCCCGGGGGCTGAACCTCTCCAGGATCTAGAGGCGCTGCTCAGCTGCTCTTGAAAGGAGCGGGAATACACATATGAGGGTGTCCTGCCTGCCCTAAATAGCGTACTGCTGCCCACTAGGCAAAGGGAGGACTGTCTCCCTGGGCTCAGCTGGGCTAAGGGGTCATGGCCACAGCCTGGCAGCCCAAAGGCGGGAGTCCTTCCACCAGGAGATGGACCATGTGGGCGCGGAGGGTCATGTGGGGACAGCTTTGTCCTCAGAAAGAAGCTATCCTTGACCTTATTTTCTGGTACCACTTCCAAATTTCACACGTACTCAACTCTTAAATCTACTGTGTGCGGGTCACTGGGGACACCAAAGTGAGAGAGACCCCACCCTTTCCTGTTGTGAAAAAGATGCCACCCTTTCCTGCTGAGACAGAATTATTCCTCTATAGTGTGGATGCAGCTTTTGTTAGCTCATCCAGCAGATTATCTGTCTTGAACGCATACCTACTCCTCTGTGCCAGCCAGGCAGATCTCACGGGAGAATGGACAGACGTGGGAGAAGTAATCCAAGATGGCTTCCTGGAGGAGGGGGTTGATAAGCCCAGAGCCAACCAGGACCTTTGTGTTTGCTGTTCTCTGCCCAAGAAGGCCTTTCCCCAGATGGAATGGCTTCTCTCTCAGGGTCTGCTCAGATATCCCCTCAAATACCCTGCCACCTCTGGCCTGCTTTATCCTCTGATTAGCCCTGACCTTGGATAGGATGGGGGTGGGGGAGGAAAGGTGGTTCATGAAGGTGCCTGGGCCCACTGGAAGGGCTCACCAGTTGCTGACAGTCCACAGGGTAGGTTGGCTAGAAGCCTGGCATTGCCTATCCCCCACAGACAGCAGTGGGAAGGCAGGGGTGGCGGCTGATTCAGTCATGGCCCTGACTCCTGGCAGCCTCCGGCCATGTGTGTCAAACCCGCCTGGCCTGCGGGGCCTCAGTTTTCCTAGATGTGAAATGGCAGCATCTGCCTCTCCAAAGGCTTTTCCTACCTCTCATCAACCAGATGAGGCCAATGGATAGGAGGCAGCGTGCCCGTTTTGTAGATGGGGAAACTGAGGCTCAGAGGGGGCCCTGGCTGGACCCCAGGCCTCCCACTTCTCAACCCTTGCTTTTCTCCCAGCCCACTTGTGGATGAGCCACCACGTTCTTGTCCAGGGAATGCTGCTGCTGTGCTTGTGACCCTGGCCCCAGCCTCAGCGAGGACCCTCAGGGAGTGTCCCCTGGAGACTTGGGACAGGGCAGGCCTGACAGCACCCTGCCCATCCACGGTGGGCCCCATGCTGCAAATGAACGTCCCCGTTTGCTCCAGTTCCCGGAGTCTGAACCTGTGCAGTCTCCCCCACTGGCAGTTCCTGGCGTCAAGAGCCTGCCTGTTCACTCATCTGGCTTCTGTTTACGGGACAGCTCTTGGGTGACAGGCTCCATCCTAGGCTCTGGGGACCCAGTGGGGGGTAAGACCAACACAGAGCCTGCTCTCAAGGGCCCCACATGCAGCAGCCAAGGAGAATGATCAGAACAACCAAATGCCATCTGACCTGTGCTGTGAAACAAATCCTGAAGGCTTGAAGAAGGGAATTAAATAATATCCATAACGGTAAAAATGAAACCTTAAAATTTGTCGTTCCTATATAATAAAGTACATTTTGCTGTGTTGTGTGCTGTTTAATATAAAACCCAACCCCCAGCTCCACTTAAAATTAACTCATTCCCTGTGAAACCTACCTTCTCTTTTCTCCCCACATTCTCAGCAAAGTTCCCAGGCATCTCAAGACTCCAGTTTCTCTTGCTGACCAGGTACAAGGTCACAGGGCAAGAATACACCCAAAGAATATACAATGCGTTTCTCAAAATGTATTTTCAAATGTAATGCACATCACAAGAAATGTTACAAATTAATTAACTGTCCTTTGTTCTGGCTTCTGTAAACCTGTTAGCTGCTACATCATCCTGAATGTATAAAAAAGTACCTCATTTTCTTTCTCCGGGGCTCAGACTTGGGATGCTAATCCGCTGAGCCGGTGGTCACCTTAATAAAATCCTCCTGTTTCACTCATGGGTCTCTCCGGTCTCCTGGATATTCTGTAACAGGCCTGGGGTAGGCGGTGGATGGGGTGGGAAGTGACAGGGAGTTTTAACTAAGAGCAGCGCTACAGGAGCCTGCTCTTAGTTAGGGGGAGTGTTAGGTGGGGAAGGGGTGCAGCTGGGAAAGGCTTTGACTTGGGATGGGCCTGGGGTATCTGTGGGACAGCAAGGTGGCCGGGGCTGAGTGAGCCAGGTGCAGTGGTGGAGATGAGGCCAGCCAGGGAGGCCAGCCTTGTAGATCAGGAAAATGAGTCGGGTTTACTGCATGGGAGGAGGAAGCCATTGTAGGATTCAAAGTCAAGGAGAGATGGGGTCTGATTGGAGCGGGGCCAGTGAACAAGGAAGGATGGTGGAACTGGGTGCAGAGGAGAGGCAGTGGGATTCAGGACGTCTCAGGAGGTTGAGGCAGCAGGATGTGCCCATGGATGGGAGCGGAAGTGTGGGGAATGGAGGCATCATGCTCAACTCCCTGGTTTTTGTCCTGAGCCCAGAGCTCATCCTCCTTGCAAAACCCGGGGTCTCAGAGCCTCCTGGGATGGCGCCTGGTGTAGGCGTGCTAACCCTGTGAATTACAAGTCTCACAGACATCCAGATAGGTGGGAAGTGCCCCCCCCCACCTTTACAGAAAAGAGTAAAGGTTCAGAGAGGAGAAGTGACTTGCCCAAGGTCACCCAGCATGGAGGCCAGAGTGGGATTAGCACCCAGTCCCGGTCTACTTCTGAGCCTGGCTACTCTCCCATGACACCCCTGGGACATCCTCCTTGCTCTGCTCCATGCTGGCTGGGTGACCATGGGTCTGTGACCAAACCTCCTTGAGCCTCATCTGGAAATGCCGGAAGTCTTCCTGATGATTCTGCAGATTGAAATAAGAAATGCCACTCTTCTGAGGGGTAGCACCCTATAAACAGTCCAGGGCTGAGGACTCCTCAGTAAGGAGGAAGAAGTCCCAGAGAGGCCTTCACAGGGTAATGGCCTTGCTTGGCCACATGGTTGGTGGCAGTGATGGCAGAAAGTTGGCAGGGAAAGAAGGAGAGGTCACTGGGGAGCTCTGCTATTCATAGCCTTGTAGGATAAATGGGGCCACTCCTCTCCCCCTCCCACCCCAGACCCAGCCTAAGCAGCTCAAAGGACTCAGGGCTGTGGGGGGCAGAAGCTCCCTGGACCCCTGAACACGAAGCCTGCCTCAGTCCTCTTTCCTCGGTCAGACCCTTCCTGGAGCCTGAGCCCCAGGTAACCACCCAGGGCAAGCACCTGAGAATTAAACAGAGCACCTAGACCCAAGAGGCAAGTAGGGGTCTAGGGGCCTCAGAGTCTGGCCCAGCCTTCCAGGCAACGCTGGAGTCCCATGGTGAAGATGAGGGCTGGATGGGGGGTCCTTGGGACTAGGCTCTCCTGCTGTGACCATGGCCGACAGGTGAGCAGTAGCCTCGGCCTCTCCTCTCCAGGGCTGAGTCACTCCCAGAGCCCTGGGAGGGGACAGAGACCCGAAAAATAATGCTGAGACTTGCCTGTGGCCTGGGTGCTTGGAGACATGGAGCGGGATTTGATTTGGAGAAAGAGAGACTGTGACCCTTCCTTCTGTTGAGTGTGAAGCGGTTCACACTCACCACACAGCCAGTAAGAGCCCTTCACACCCGCATCCTGGGGGCCTCAGGCCGCCTCCAGCAGGGAGAAGGTGAGGATGGGCATCTCCCGGAGCAGAGGAGGAAAGTAAGGCCCCAAGCCTGACTCCCTTGGGCACTTGTGTAGGGGCATAGGCCAGCGAAGGGCCTAGGTTCTGTTGCATCACTGGGCCCTTACCACGGTCTGTCCAGGGGTCTCTGAGTCCCATCACAGGGCCCTTGTCACTGTCCATCTGGGGGTCTCTGGGTCTCATCACTGGGCCCTTACCACGGTCTGTCCAGGGGTCTCTGAGTCTCCTCATGGGCCCTTGTCGCCGTCCGTCCAGGGGTCTCCAAGTCTCAGAGAAGCAGCCTGCCCCAGCCAGGCCTGTTCTGGCCTCCAGGGATTAGAGGATTAGCTAAAGCCCCAGGCCTTGAACGGGGCTTGACGGAGGCGCCACTCTGGGAGCCCTGCGGGTAGCTGGCGCTCTGCACCTCCGGTCCTTGTCTTGGTTGCCTTGGAGAGCTGGCTCCCACCCTGGCTGGTGGCTGACTGCTCTGCGGCAGTCCAGTGGGTGGGCTGAGTGGTGGGCAGGCGGCCAGCCTTGTGCATTGTGAACCTGGACTGGGGGTGGATGGGAGGGAGACCTTTGTTCTCCTGCTGTTCCACAAAGGTTCCTACCCTGCCCCTGCTGGGCTGAATCAGGGTCCTGTTGTAGGACTTGGGTGAGGCCAGGTCCCTCGCAGGGCCTCAGCCTTCTTGTCTGTGCAGACGGGCTATTTGAGTGCACTGTGAACCATAATGCTCCACCCAGGGACTGCTGACCTTGGAGGATGGGAGGGAGTGTGGGGTGAGGGGCTGGGAAGGGGTGGGTGGATAAAGGGGACCTGATTATCTGGGCAGGGGCTGAGCCACATGCAGCAGGGCCCCTCGGATGTATGACAGAACTCCCATTCACTGAGTGCCTTTCTCAGCCATCTGGGTCGGGGTGGGTTGGGCCACCATCTACGCCCTGGGACATTGCTGTAAGAACCAGCATTCAACCCTCTACTCACAGTTCCACAGAGTTGGTTCAGCCAAACCTACCGGACTTGAATGGCTGTGGGAAGAGTTGGGGGAGGGAATGGACCAAGCATTTTGGGGCCTGGCAGGTCTGGATTGGGGGTCAGAGCATCACTGTGACTCACTGTGTGACCTTGGGAAGCTGTCACATCTTTCTGTGCCTTGGTTTCCTAGTTTCTGGGGGAATGTTCAGTCCCCACAGTAGAGAGATTCAGTGACAGGTGCCAGCACACCGTGGATTACATAGTGTTTGTGGACCAGGTGTCCACTTGGGAGAATTATATGAACCCTCAGGAGGGTGGCATGGAGTTGGGAATGAGTGCCACTTGAGTGTCAGACAGCAGGAGCTTCCTCCACTGCAGCCCTGACCACAGAGAATGTCACCGAGGGTAAGGGTCGCATTCATCTTAGCCCTAAAACTGGTAAAGTATCCAGGATTAAATCTGGCAAGAAAAGTGCAGAATTCATATGAAAAAAGTGAGGACACTTGACTGAAGGATGTTGAAGGAAAACCACAAGAAATGGGAGAAGAGTTTATGTTTTGAGAAGAGCTGACATGGCCAAGAGATTTGTTCTTCATGCACAAAACCAGTGCCAATCCAGCAGCATTTACGAAATGCAAGTTGACAAGCTGATTCTCAAGTCTGCCTGGAAAACAAAGTGGATGAGAATGACCAAGAAGGTTTTGAAACAGGAGGAAAGAGGGGGTGCTGGCATGAACATGTACCAAATGTATTCCCAAGCTGGTGTCACAGAGCATGGTGTTGATGCAGGATGACACAGGGCTAGATGAAACAATGAAAGAGGCCAGGCACTGCATGGAGAGCGTTTCCAAGCTCTGGGAAAAGACAACCATTCAGGGATAATTCCGTATTGTGGTCTTTGGGTAGTAATATACAAAAATTAAATTAGGTCCCTACCTCACACCATACACAAAAATAAATTCCAGATGCATTAAGGCTTTTATATATTTATATTTTGTATGGATTTATGCACTAAGGAATGTATATATTTTCATATATATCTATATATAAAATGTGCATGTAATAAATTAATGAAAGACCAGCCTAGCCAACATTGGGAAACCCTGTCTCTACCAAAAAATACAAAAATTAGCTGGGTGTGGTGGCAGATGCCTATAGTCCCAGTTACTCAAGAGGCTGAGGCGGAAGAATTGCTTGAACCTGGGAGGCGGAGGTTGCAGTGAGCCAAGATCACACCACTGTACTCCAGCCTGGATGCCAGAGTGAGACACTGTCTCCCCCCTCAAAAAAAAAAGAAAGAAAAAAATTAATAGAAGAAAATACAGAAGCATATGTCTATAAACTTGGAGCTGGGGCTGTCCTTCCCAACAATGCACACGTCTTAGATGCCATAAAGAAAAGCATTGAGTTGATAATATTTTAGAGAAAATATGTTGAACAAAAGACACTTAAAGACAAATGATTGGGAAAAAACACAGACCAGCTGGAGGAATGAGCCTGAGAGGGGCACATGGGGGTGGGGAAGTGGGGTTTCAATGGATTTGCTTTTTACCAAACCTTAGTTTGATTTTGCTTTTTAATAACAACAAGAATGGTTCACATAAAAACTACCCTAGTGATGCCAGGCTGGACGTGTGGCTTCCAGGTCCTCTGATTGCGGGGAGGCAAGAGAGCGACAGGGATGTGAGGGGACCCCTTGAAGCCTATTCCACTGTGAAGCCCGTCAGAGATGGGCCTGGGCCAGGTGCTGGAGGAAGCCCGGGTGCTGGCGTGGAGGCCCAGCAGACAGCCAGAGTGGCAGATTCAGCAGAAGGGCGGGCTGGTGCAGGGTGCCCTCCCTGGAGACAGGCATATTTCTGATCTCTCTGCCCTTCTAATGCCCAGCTGGTCCTGTGCCAGCATCTCCACCTCCCTGCTCCTGCCTGCTAGGAATTCCCTCCCTCGCAAGCTCCGGTTCCTGCCGCCATTCTGGCTGGGCCAGCCTGCCCTATTCTGGAGCTCTCCCCTCCCGGAGGACTAGGCCTCCTATCATTTGCCTGGGGACAGAGGTTGACAATAACATTGAGGATCATTTACCCAGTACCTATTGTGTGTCATGCTCTGTGCTGAGAGCCTGTGTGCACAGCTGCTGTAGGTACCAGGAAGAGACACTGTTTTCAGCACCTCTATAAGCTCTGAAGACAATGCTAGAGCAGGAGGGACTCCGCTATGGCAAAGATTACAACAAAATATGAGGGACTGAAATTGGGGAAACAATACTTACATACCTGGAAAAACTGAAGTCCAGAGAGGGTGTCTGACTTGCCCAATGTCACACAGTAAATTGTCAGTATGATGTTGAAACACTCCACAGTAGGTAGGGTTGGGACCTCTCACTGATCACTTTGTCTGACACAATAGTCATAATCCTGTCCCTATTTTATGGCTGGGGAGACCGAGGCTCCTAGAGGGTAGAGTCTTGACCGATGTCACACACAGTTTGGGAACAGAGCTTAACTTGAAGCAGGAAAGGCTTCTCATGCACGGGAGTCAGACTGCTTATGTTTGAGTTCTGGAGCTGCCATTTGTTGGCTGTCACCTGCAGCAAGTCAGTTTGCTGCTTGGAGCCTTCACTGTCCGCATCTGTGAATGGGGTCTCCTGGGGCTGTTGAGAAGATGCCTGGGCACCCAGCCCAGGATCAACCATTGCTAAGCATCAAATGCTCAGACGTCAAAGGCTAGCCCACCCTCTCTCTTTGGGGCCAAAAGATACTCAGACTTGGTCTGGGAGTAAAGAATAAATTTTAATCTCTCTCAGGGTAGGGGTTCTGGTGAGGCTGCGCCCCCGGGCGGGGCCACAGAGCCATGTACTCGCACGCGGTACAGGCAAGTGAAGCCTGGGTTCCCCCAGTTGCTTGAGATCTTCACCTTGACCGCACCAAAAGCCCGGGCCGGCTGGTTCTGGAAGAGAATGTCACAGAGGCAGCTCACCCATAGACTCCCATCCTGTCTGTCCAAAGGTGAGGGGTGGAAGGAAACTTTCCCACTTCATAGGTGGGGAAACTAAGGCCCAGAGAGGAGGCTGGACTGTCCCAAGGCCACACAACAAGTCACTATTCAGGAGCTCTTGTTGAAGATGCTGAGGCCAGAAGGACAGACCTAGTGTGGATGAGGAAATGTCCCAGCCTTGGTGCCCTGCGATCTTGGGCAAACCTCCACCCATTGTGGGCCTCAGTCCCCCACTCCTGCCCCGCCCCCCTGTAAGATGGGAGTGGTACTATCTGCTTCCCAGGATTGCCATGGACATGAAGTGAGATTTTGGGGCCAGTGGCTTCCAGCATCTGGCACATAGTAACTGCTCTGTAAGTGCAGCCCCTCCCCTTTTTTGCCAAGCAAGAACTGGTGGAGCCTGTGTTTATTACACTCCCTATCTAGTGTAAAAAGTGGGGCGGGCTTAGCCTTCACTGGATGGCTTCCACCTCCCAGGGAATGACAGAAGGGGAAACTGAGGCCCCAGAGAAGCAAGGCTTGGCCCAAGCTCATGTATAATTTATGGCTGGGGTGAGATTTAGGCCAGCAAGTGTTTGATTCAAGCCTCAGGGCCATTCCAGTGGTCACTCCAGACCTGCTTCTGTCTCCAACCCCCCTCCCCTCAGGCCTCAGTTTCCCCACCTGTGGTTGGATCAGGTGCTGATTCTGGGGCCACCCAGTATGGAGACTCTACCTTTAGAGCCAGCAGCCCCTGCCCATGGGACCCTCTTGCTCAAAGTCTGCTGTCCTGGGAAGAAATGCGGCAAGAGGGCTCCCGGGCACATCAGGGAAAGGGGAGAGGTGGCCACAGGTGGTTGGATCTCCCAGGAGTCTCACTTGGCCTTGGGCAGCGGCTGCCACTCTCTGAGCCTCAGTTTCCTTGCCTGTCAAGCAGGTTAGTCATGACTGGGCACCTCCTGGGGATACTGGGGGATGAAGAAGGGGGGGTCCCTGGGGACAGGCTGCACACTGCATTCACCAGGGGCTCAGCACAGGCAGCTGTTCGCCGGTACCTGGAGCGGGAACATCTGGATGATGTTTTCCGGCTGAAACTGAAATGCCCCTAGGAACACCTCCTCACTGGGGGAGCTCTCCATGCCCTGTGGAAGCAGAACCATGGAGAAGGTGTCAGATACCAGCAGGGCCCTCAGAGGGTGTTTCCCCTCTGCAGTGGAGACTTCACACTCCCCAGGATGGGAGCTTCCTACCTGTCTGGGTACTGCTCCACTGCAGCACAGTGCAACGAATGGGAAAGAGCACTGGACTGGGAGCCAGAGGCCGAGGGTTTATTTCTAGCTCTGCTACTGACTGGTAGGACTGAGGTGCTTCCCTGATCCTTCTATGGACCTGTTTTACTGAGACAGTCCAGATAATTCTTCGGACCTTCTTAGCAAAATGGGGGCTCCACGGTCTCTGCAGACTATCTTGGCTCTGAAAGCTTGATTTGAAATAGAGTAGCTGTTTATCCCCTACCCTTGAAGGCTGAAATCAGACCCCAGCCCTGGCTACTTCCAGCCTCAACCGAATTGCACCCAGCCCCTCCCTTGCGTGCGTTGTGGGGACCCTGTTTACGCCAGCCTGGAATACCGCCGTTGGAAGCTTGTCGCTTCAGCTAAGCATGGCTGCCTGCCGGGGAGTGCTCACATAGATGACAAAATCCTTGGGGGCAGTGTCCAGGCTGCCTGACAGTGAGATGGTCTTGGGGATGTGCTGCAGCGTGAAGTTGGACAGGTAGATCTTCTGAGCCAATCGGACGGTCACCTGGCCACGGTCACCCTCAAAGGCCCAGCAGTTGCCAGGTGTCACATTGGGCTAGAAAAGGCAAGTACAATAAGGGATATGCTGGGGGGTAGGGGGCGTCATCCCACCTTTGATCCCCTGCACTTCCCGGGCCCTCCTGGGTGAACCAGTCCTTTCTTGTCTCCAAAGCTTGGCTCAAGTGCCACCCCCTCCAGGAAGCTCTCCTGACTGCCCATGCAGGGGTAAGCCTTCCCTCAGTTCAGTGCAGTGAAGAAGGGACCTGCTTGGGGCCTCTCAGCCTCCACCCTCTCCCGACTGGCACCCATTCATTCATTCACTCATTCATCCCTCCCATTATTCTTTACATAGTCTCACAATCACTATGTAATGGCACCATCACTATCCCCATTTAGAAGGTGAGGAAGCTGAGGGGAGGAGCAGGACAATGACTGGCCCAGGTCATGCAGGCTGGAAGTGCAGCTCTGGGAGTCTGACCTTGGAACTCGGCATTCGTCACCACAATCTCCTGCCCCACAGATGGGGAAAGAAGCCCAGGGAGAGAAAGAGGTTTGACAGAAATCACCCAGAAAAGGCGTTTACTCGGTAGGTTCTGAGCCTCTTGGAGCCACAGCATGGACAGTCCTTATCCGAACAGTAGATACTAGCCCAGGGGGTGCGGGGGGCTGTGGGTGTCAGGGATGGCCCCCAGGGGAGCTAGGCCCAGGCAGATGGGGAGTCAGCTGGGAAAGGGAGCTGAGGGAATAGCACAGGTCAGGCCCAGGGCGAGCCAGCTTGGTGAGGTGCGGACCTGAAGAGAGCTCAGTCAGGCTGGAGCCAGGAGAGGGCCCCGGAGGGCCAGAGTCTTGACTGGGCAGCTTTTCACTACTGCTCCAAACCTGACTGCAGCCAGCGCTTTGCAACCCAGCCACTGCCCTCCCTGCCCCCTGCCCCAGCCTGGATCTGTGCACCATGCTGCACTCCGGGCCCTGTGCTTGGCCTGCGGCCCTGGGTTCTCTCTCCCTGCGGATATGCTCGTCCTTGGCTGCCTCGTCCAGGAAGCCCTTCACCCCATCCACGCTGAGCAAGGCCAATGCTCCAGCTTGACCCTGAGTGCCAAGATGTTGGAGCTCCTTAAGGTAGAGTCCACAGATAAATGGCCTGCGACCTTTTGGCATTTCCAGGGTCAGCCACTGGGATGAGACTCTTAGCAGGTGTTTACTGAATGGAGGCACCTGCTGTGTGACCAGGACAAGCCCTTTCCCTTCTCTGGGCCTCATTTTCCTCTTCTGCGAGGCAGGATCCTGGAGGGGCAAAGAGCTCAGGTTTGAACTCTGGCTCTGCTATGTGCTAGTGACCGGCTGTGAGGCCACAGTCAAGTGACCTGGCTCCTGGAGCCTCAGTTTCCTCTTCTGCAAAATGGGTCTATCATAGGCCCATCCCCTGTGTAGTCCTGAGGTTTCAAGTCTTGAGGACTGAGTGGTGGGGTCCCTTCCAATGCCAAAGCAAGCTGTCCTTCCGCTTTGTCCTACCCTAGCCCCGGTGGCCCCTGCGATCAGTTCTCACCTCTCTGCCCCTGCCCTCTTCCAGGCCCCACCTAGTCAACAGCCCCTCCTCCTGCCCCCTGCCTTTGTCCGGCATCTGTCTCCTGCTCCTGCCTCTAACCGTGCCCCCACCTCACTCCCTCTGCTCCCACCCCTACCTCTTCTGCCAGCTCCTGTCCCCAAACCCTGCCTGGCCCCCTCCCCTGCTGCTGTCCCATCTCCTGCCATCGTTCCTGCCTCAAGGATCACGTCGGGGGGCTGTGCGTAGTTCCACAGCCTGATCCAGTTCCAGTAGGAGTGGGCCTTGTCATGGATGTAGGTGGCTGACGTGTGCTCAAAGTCAATGCTGGCCCCTGTGTGGGAGAAGGCGGTCTAAGTCTGCCTGGTGGAGGGGACCCCACTGATGGGGCCTCACTATGAGCCGGGCGAGTGCTTTGGATGAGTCACTGGCCCTGTTCTCCTCTAGGAAATGGGATTGCAGCCATGTCAATAATGGTCATCATGTTAATAATGGCCATAAAAATGGCTATTATTTTTTATTTTATTTTATTTATTTTTTAGTTTTTTAGATGAAGTCTTGCTCTGTCCCCAGGCCGGTGTGCAGTGGCGTGATCTCGGCTCACTGCAACCTCCACCTCCCAGCTTCAAGCGATTCTCATGGTGGCTATGATTAGCACAGCTGTGGTGGTGGCAATGGCCTCCCTGTCGTAGGGCTGCCGTGGCACTGAGATGAGACATCAGAGCATGTTTCCCAAAGTGCCTGGCACAGGGCAGGCACTCCCCATCTAACATCTAATGATGACTGATACCCACTGTGCAGAGGAGGAAATTCCAGCCCTAGAGGCTAAGTGAGGCCCAGCACTCAGGGGCTAGGCTGACACCATCTGACCCCATGTCTCCCTGAGCCTGGGGGTGCCCAAGTCAGTGGTGCCGCCTGGTAGGGGTCTGTGCTCCCCGCCTGTGGCCCAGACCTCGCCTCCTCCTGGCTGTCCCTGTCTCGCTCTCACCGGCCTCCTCACAGGGTCTCTTGGCCTGGAATGCTTTCTCTCCTCACCAAGTCTCAGCCCAAATGTTCCCCGGAGCAGAAGGCCTTTCTGCCCAGGTCCCCTCCCTCCCTGCCACCTGCCTTATTGTTCTGGAAGCACTGATTCTTTTTTTTTTTTTGAGACAGAGTCTCCCTCTGTTGCCCAGGCTGGAGTGCAGTGGTGCGATCTTGGCTCACTGCACCCTCCACCTCCTGGGTGTAAGTGATTCTCATGTCTCAGCCTCCTGAATAGCTGGGATTACAGGCATGAGCCACCATGCCCAGCTAATTTTTGTATTTTTAGTAGAGACGGGGTTTCTCCATGTTGGCCAAGCTGGTTTTGAACTCCTAACTTCAGGTGATCTTCCTGCCTCGGCCTCCCAAAGTGCTGGGATTATAGGCATGAGCCACTGTGACTGGCCCTGAAGCACTAATTCTTGCGTGTGGGGGTGGGGACAGCTCTGTCCTGCTGACCTGTGTGCCCAGCTCCAGGTTTGGAGAATAGTGGTGGGTGGGGGCGGTGGCAAGGTGAAGCCGAGAACAGCCCGAGCACATAGTAGGGGCTTTATAGATCTTCCACAATGTTGAGGGTCTGTGGATTACTGTGCTCCCTCCCACCCCACGCCATCCCTGCTCCCCATACCCAACCTCGTCGTCCCAGACCCCCTTGAGAGAAAACAAAATTGTAGCAAGAAAACCAGCTTGGAGCAGAGGTCAGCTCTGAGGATGGACTTCCCAGCAGCAGGGGGTGTACCACACCAAAAGTGAAACTCACCCTCTGGAGAGCTTCTCAGGACACTTGAGGCAGTCAGATGGTGGGGAAGGGGGTCACTTACCCGTAGACTTCAGGGCAAAGTCTGGCTTTTCGGTGTAATCTCCTTGTATCATCTTCATTATTTTATGGGCCATGTTTTGCTGGGAAGGGAGAAGACACATGCTGTGCGCTGGTGTGTTGTCAGGAACCGTGATCCCCGCGTGTCCACGGGAGGTGACAGGCAGGACGCCCTCCTCTCCCTGACAGCCCGGCCCTGCCTGCGGAAGCCTGTGGCTCTACTGTGAAAGCCCAGGTGACACAGAGCCACCCCAACTCCACCCAGTGGGTTCACGGGGCTCTTTCAAGTCCACCGTGACCGATGTCATTCAGGGGTCCCGGAGTCTCAGTGAGGTTAAGGCAGAGGCTCTGATGTCAGGACGACCTTTACTGTTGTGGGGCCTTGGGCAAGTTACTGCCCCTCTGAGTCTTGATTTTCTCGCCTGTAAGATGGGGAAAATAATCGTGTCTACCTCCCATTGTAGATCTATAAAGCCCTACTATGTGCCGGGGCTGTTCTCGATGTCACATATGCTCAGCCTATCGCCTCCCAGCACCCCTACGAAGTATGTCTGCACCATTATCTCCTTGTATTAAGGATGAGAATACTGAGGCACAAGGTGTAAGTTGTTCAGGGTCGCGCAGCTGGTGTGACGCAGAGCGATCATTGTGGTTCCAGACTTCAGGCCCTTAGCCACGCCACTCTGCTGCCAGATGCAGACGGCAAAGCACTTAGCACAGTAGGTACACAATAAATACCAGCTGTCCTTTTTATTAGGCTCTTCACAGTGGTGGAAGATTCTGTTTTCCAAAAATGACGGCAACAGGGTCTCTCATTCCAGGCTCTTCTTTCGGTGTGACCTTCCACCGAGAGGTGGGGTCTAAGTTCCCTTCCCACCGCTCTGGGCTTACAACTACGACGGAAGTGATGCTGCGTGACTTCTGGGGCTAAGTCCTAAAAAACGATATAGCACTGCCTGGTTCTCTGGGGACGCTCAACCCTGGAGGCCAGCTGCCATGTTGAGAGGAAGTCCAGACCACACGGAGAGGCCACAGGTGGGTGCTTTGATCCGCAGCCCTGAGTTCCCAGCTGACAGCCAGCGTCAATCTCCAGTCACATGAGTGAATCCAGATGATTCCAGCCCAGCTGTAGAGTCATCTCTGGCCTTCAAGTCTTCCCAGCAGAGAGGCCCCAGATGGAACAGAGACAAGCCATCTCCACTGTGTCCTGTCTGAATTCCTAACCCACAGAATCTCTGAGCACAAGTGGTTGTTTCACACCGCTGTTTTAGGATGGTTTGCTCTGCGGCAATGGTAACTAGAACAGTAGCCAGGCTGTTACAAGGCAGTGATTACGATTCTATCGTGTAGGTGTGCAAACTGAGGATCAGAGAGGTTGATGAGCTGCCTGAGGTTACACAGCTCCAAAAGGCAAAAAGTCCCCAACTCCTCCCCTCATTGGCTGGGCAAATTCTCACCTATTACTTTTCAAAACTGGGTCACCAACCCCAAGGAATTTCCCTGAGGGCCCCACCCTCTCTCTGCCCCAAGGCTGGGTGCAGGCTTCTCCTCTGGGATCCACAGGTTCTGGGACTGCCTTGAGGACCAGGATGAGCTCTAGTTGATCCCCGATCCTGGATTCCTAGCACACAGTAGGCACACTTAGGGACTGCTTACCATATGACAGATATTAGTCTAAGTTTACATGAATTACCACGTTTAATCCTTGCAACTCATTTTCTAGATGAAGAAACGGAGGCACAAAGACAGCAGGTAATTGACCAGAGTCACACAGCTTATAGTTGGTGGAGATGAAATTCAAAGCCCAACAGCCTGACTCTAGAGCCAGTCCTTACAATCACTACCCTTGACTGCCTTCGTAAGTCACAGCGCGACTTCCCTCCCCACTGCAGAGGAAACACCTGCCATGAGCCTCACTGTAGTGAGTGGCTGACGTGGTCTTTCCTCCTGGGTCTGTCTGAACAGAGCTTAGAGGGGAGATTCAGGAGCACTGCAGATCTATGACTTTGGGACAATGAAAGGAAAAGACGAGTTTTAGCAAAGTTCTGCTGAATCTTGCACAATGCAATTTCCCTCTGTGAATTCTTTTAAAAATTCAGCTTCTGGCCAAGCGTGGTGGCTCGCACCTGTAATCACAGCACTTTGGGAGGCCAAGGCGGGTGGATCACCTGAGATCAGGGGTTCGAGACCAGCCTGGCCAACATGGTGAAACTCCATCTCTACTAAAAATACAAAAGTTAGCCGGGCATGGTGGCATGTACCTGTAATTCCAGCTACTTAGGAGGCAGAGGCAGGAGAATTGCTTGACTCTAGGAGGTGGGGGTTGCAGCCAAGATGGCACCATTGCACTCCAGCCTGGGCGACAGAGGGAGTCTCTGGCTCAAAACAAAAAATTCAGCTTCTAGGTAAAGATGATGGATGAAACACATCATCTAATTTTACTTTCTCCCAGCACTCTGTTACAGCTTCAGCAAAGGGATTTAAAAATACCCAAACCCATATGCACAGGCAGCATGGGAGAGAAGAAAACCAGGCTGCGGGGATGGTTGTGCATGCTGTGCACTGCAGAAGGGTTTCCAGTTAAGGGCCCTGTGCGGGGCTGACACCCAGCTCTTCCCCTGTTCTTTGATTTGGACAAAGATGCATTTTGCAAATATGGCTGCCCAGCACAGGTAGCTTTTTCCACTCTGCAAAAAGGCACCATGTGTCCCAGTACTGGCCCTGGAGACAGCAGTAATATTCTGTGCTGGGAAAAGGTCTTGATGTGTGTGTGATGGATCATATGTAGTTTACTGAGAAATGATGGCAAGGAACACCGAGCCGTCCCCAGGCAGAAAACTGCTCAGGGCGGTATAGAATAGTGAGCAATGTGTCCCGGTCATGCGCTGGTTAAACCAGTTCCCAAAACACAGGATGCATGGCCTTGTGCCCACTGCTGACTCGCAGAGTGCTTTCTAGCTGATTTCTATTTCAGTAGTGAACCACACTGTCTGCCTGTTTAGTCTATCTTTATTCTATGAAGAAACACTGAACACCTGCTTATTAAAAACAATCACTTGTTCACAAAGAATAAATATGTGGGTCAGAGTCTGCTCTGGGCTCTCAGCTCGGAAATGCTGTGAGCCCCCTAATGTCTCACTCTGATTCCCACTTTTGCACTCTATCCTTGTTTCTGTTTCTTAGTTCCTTCAGTGCCACCTGGGCTGGGGTCTCCACGCCGAGCTGGTCTTGGCCATTCTGGAAGTTTCTTGGCCATTCTGGAACACTGTCGGATGTTCAGCAGCATCCCTGGCTACCCACTGGATGGCAGTAGCATCTCCTCTTCACATCGTAACAACCAAAAATGTCCCCAGACATGGCTGTGCGTTCCCAGGCGTGAAATCATCCCCAATTGAGAACTACTGATTTAGCAGAAATGGGAAATCTGCATGTGAAACTGGCCATCCTCAAAAAGCTCAGGATGGGTGCCCTTAGGTGCCTCTGAAATTAGGGTGGAGAATTGGGTGTTAAGCCAATTTTGAGGCAGATTTCCTGGGGACCCCCTCTCATTCTGAGAAGCTGAGTGACTTCTCTGTTCCCCAGTAGAAGTTATTCCCTGGAGAGGGTAAAGCAGAGGGGCTCTGTTGGGACAGGTGAAGGTTTCTTAAACAGGACACCCAAAGCACTGCACGTAAAATAAAAGATAGCAACATTGGACTACATTAACATTAGGCATTTTTATTCATCACCATTGAGAATAAAAAGCCACATTATAGACTGGGAGAAGATATTTGCAATGTGTACCTCCCATAAAAGATGTTTGCCCAGAGCACATAAGAACTCCCACACATCAATAAGAAACAGCACTCTCCCCCAAAAGGCAGCAGACAAAATCCATATGGCCACCGGATACAGGAAAAGACACTCCACATTATTAACAACCAGCAATGCAAATTAAAACCGTAGTGAGACACCACTTCTCACTCAGCAGAATAAAATAAAAAAGACTTATGACACCAATCGTTGGTAAGGATGTGGTACAACTGGAATATACTTTCCACGAGAGCAGAAATTGAAAAACGATTTGGCAGCATCTAATGACATGAACACACTCGTACCTTACGATCCAAGCAGTTCTACTCCTAGTCGTATCTACTCCCAAGATCAGTAAGTATGTATGTTCACCCAATGCTATGAAAAGAATTAGAACTGTTCAGGAGCTGAGATCCAAATAACAGGAGGTTCAAAGATCAAAATGGAGCCAACGGCGCTGGGGGAAATCACCAATTTAGTCACATGAATAAAGAACATTTCTTAGGACTGAAGGCCAGGAGTTTCCAGATTGATGGGTTCCAAACGGTGGCCAGACCATAGGCACATCTGTGGAACCAACAAGGACCAGATGAACTAAAATTCTGCAGAGTGAACCACCATTCTGAGCTGTGTTGGCGGTTTTTTTGTCTGTTGTTTTAAATCTCTGGGGGCATTTGATGATTCCAGGCATGGGCTAAGGATCTGGGCTTAGGCCAGATAATGGGCTGCTGCTACTATTGGTGAAAGAGAAAGAAGCAAAGTTTTTAATGGTGACAAAGAGCTAAAGTAATGAAACTGGGGACTTGAGGAGCCTCAAATACGGCCAGTTTTCTTCCCAAGGTATTAAGTGAATTTCAAGATTGTAATAGGCCACTTCAAAGGTTTCTGAAAGGCAGAACAAAACTTCACATCTTCACAGTGCTTAGGAAACAAAGTCCCTTTGAGGGAGGGCACCCAAAAACACAACAAGCAAGAGATCAAAGCCTTAGAACAGGGAGTCTGTTTGGCGTCAGAACCACCTGGAAGACTTGCTGGAATACAGATGACTGGTTCCCATGTTCAGAGCCTCTGATTCAGTAGGTCTGAGTGAGGCCTATTAATTTCAGTTGCTTACATTTTCCCAGGTGATACTGATGCTACAGGCACATGGGCTGTACTTTGAGATCCATTGCCCTAGAAGCGATGGTAAGTCAAGCTGTGCTTCAGCTGCACTTCAGCTGGGGGCACTAAACCAATTCTGGGCACAATTAGAAGCCAAGAACCCAAGTTTGCCACTGGGCCCAGAGACTGTTGCATTCACGCAGGGGTGAGAGACAAATTTGGAGACCCGTGAGGCCTCAAACGTATGGTAAGTCTTTGCCACTAAGACATTTGCCAAATTTTTGAAACTGCATGGGAAGGAGTCTAAAGAGTTAAGCTTAAAAACTCTAAATAAACCTTTTAAAAATTCTGACCCAGCTCTATCTGAACTAGCTTAATGCATGTCTACATAGAAGTGATAATCTACTTCATCTTCCTTATAAATAAAAGGAGAACTTTCTCTAGTGGAATTATAATTATTTGAAACAGCTACAGTTGTTTTTTATACAATGTTTAGAAAACACTAAAAGTTACTAGACTTCAAGAGGCAAGTCCATATGACTAATAACCAAAATAAAAAGCAGAAAACAGAGGGAGGCCACAGATGATCCAGATACTGGATCTAGCAGACAAGCATTTTAAAAATGACTGTTGCTAATGTGCTAATTAAAATAAAGGAAAAGATGGACAACATAGGTGAAATGTTGGAGAATTTCACCACAGAATTAAAGTCTGTGAAAAAAACAAAGGTGTATCCTGGAACTAAACAATACAGTAACTACAATTAAGAACTAAGCCTGGATGTGGTGGCTCATGACTAATCCCAGTTAGGAGGCCGAGGCAGGTGGATCACTTGAGATCAGGAGTTCAAGACCAGCCTGAGCAACATGGTGAAACCCTGTCTCCACTAAAAATGCAAAAATTAGCTAAGCATGGTGACACACACCTGTAATCCCAGCTACTCAGAAGGCTGAGGCATAAGAATCGCTTGAATCTGGGAGGCAGAGGTTGCAGTGAGCCGAGACTACACCGCTGCACTCCAGCCTGGATGACAGAGGGAGACGCTGTAAACAAACAAACAAACAAACAAAGAAAAAAACTAAATGCATGGATTTAATAATAAGTTGGAGAGACAGAATGATGCCAGATTATTAGTAAACCTGAAGAAAGGTTAATAGGAAAATATCAAAACATAAGCAAATACAGAAAAATAATGACAAAACAAACCAGGTAATAGCATATGAATCACATGAAGCACTCTAAAGGCCTTCAAAGCATAGGCCTAGGATAGGTGCAATTAGAATCCAAGGAAAGGAGAGAGATAATGGAAAACAAGAAATATTTTAAGAGATGAAAAGTAAAAGTTTTCCAAAACTATTGAAAAAATGTCAACCCACAGATTCAGCAAGCTCAGCAAAACCCAAACCAGGTTACATGTAGAACATTGGAGACAAAAAGAATGTTCTATAAGCTCCTAAGGATAAAAAATAGATCATATTCAAAGGATCAATAATAAGAGTGACAGACTTTTTATTTATATCAATAGCAACAGTATAAACAGTAATACAGTGGTGGGTTTCTTTCAAAATTCTCAGGAAGAACTATTTCATATCTAGAATTATATACCCAGCCAAACTATCAACCAAGTACAAGGACAGAAAAAGATGTTTTTAAACATACAAGCACTAAAAAAGAGACTTCTTTCACTCTTTTCCTGGAAGTTACTGGGGGATGTTCTCCATTAAAATGAGAGATAAAACCAAGAAAGAAGACTTGAGGTACAGGAAACAGGACATCAAACAAAGAGAAGTTAGATATTTGGGGCAGAATAGCCAGGATCTCACCTCATTGGACATGGCTTCCATCTCCTGGAGCTTAGCCATGAGCAGGTTCATGCTACCTCGGAGTTCCTGGATTTCCCCACTGTGATGTCGCACCTTCTCCTGGTACAACCTTATCAAGAAGGAGTGATCACAAGAATGGGTTGATTTGTGGTGCTGTTGTTACCTTCAGATTTTCTCTTTGCTAGTTAGTTGGCTCTCAAAGAATGAGTTTCAGATTTTCCCACTCTCTTGGGTACATCCCTGGACCCATTCATCAGGTTCTTATCTCTAAAACATTACTCATTCTCTTCCTTCTGCTTGGAATATACTTACACCTAGCTTATTCCTTCCAAATATTCCTATTTTGTCTGCAATTAAGGATGCTGTCATCAGGTGGTGTCTTGGTTAAAATTTTTTCCAGCTACCATTTGCTGAGTACTGACTATGGGTCAGGAACTATTCTAGACACTTCACATTTTCTTTAGTGCCCATAATTGCCAAGAGCAAGATGGGTGTTATGCTTCATCTAATAAATGAGGAGTCAAAGGCCCAGAGAGAAGAGGTGAGTTGCATAAGGTCAGCCATGTAGAAGGTAAGGGAGTTAGGATTTAAACCCAGGTTTGTCTAACTGCAGAGCATACGTTTATAGCCAATACACCCCAGATTCTGGCTGTAGCTCTGCTTTTTAGGTAATAATACGGTTACTCAGAAGATTCCTCTTACCTCAAGCTCTGCAGTGGAGTAGTTATGCTGTCATCCTGGTGGAGTATTGAGAAAAGTAAGGGGTCTCCTTCAGATGGCTTAATCTGGCCCCAGGAGAACTTCATCCATCTATTCCCTCACAATCATAAACCCACACATTCATCCACCTTCCTATTGACTCTTCCATTCAACCACCCACCTATAATTTCTCCAACTCTAATTTACTGTCCTTTTTATTTATCCATCCACACCTTCATCCATCCATCCTTTTACCCATCTACCCACCCTCCCTTATCAATCTATTCTTCCATCTCCCCAACCTTCCCATCTAGCTACACTCTAATATATACACCCTAACCCATCTACCCACTCAGTCATCCATCCATCTATCCACCAACGCACCCACCCACTCATCTATCCCATCTGATCTTCCAACCACCCATCATCTCATCCATCTATTCTCTTATTCATGTATTCATGTAGCCTCCCATTTCTTTCCCTACAGTCCTAATCCATCAAATCCAACCTTCCATCTGTCCAACCTCCCATTCGTTCTCTTTCCATGCACACTCCCATCTGGCCATCCAGTCATTCAACATTGATAGTGGCAACCCTGTTGCTGGTACCAAGCTAAACATTGCCGGGGTGAATAGGACCTGGCTCCTTCCTTCAAGAAGCTGCCAGTACAGTTGGAGAGACAGTGATGACCACAGAAAATTATAGGAGGAAAGAGGAATGAGATCACTTCTGCCTGGGTGTTCCTAGAGGAGGTGACATGTTAGCTGGACCTTGATGGAGAGTAAGGGGTTCATAAGGAGGAAAAGAGGAGGGGGAGGGACAGGCCCTTCAGATCCCCTTTCTGAGGTCCTCTGAGACTTTTTGCTGACATCAAATAGGGAGTCTCGCCACTTATTCCCTCTGCCTTCCTCCTCAGTTTCATTGCTGTTAAGCAGGACAGGCTGCCTTAAGTACAGACATGTGTTCCCTGTTACCACCACCCACTTTAAGTGGGGCCTTGAGAAAGGAGAGATGGGTTGTCTCGGAGAGTAAGTGACAGGAGAGCCATCTTGGAGGAGGGACTATAGCACTGAATCTTTGAAAGTCACCTCTGGCAGAAGAGATGGGTTCTAGGTGGGTGGCATGATGAAGAGAGAGATTTGGATCTGGGTTAAGTCAGGATCTGATTAGGGGCCTGATGTGGTGAGAATGAGTGGAGCTATGGAGGTGGTATTGACTGGTTAGGGTGAGACCAGCCAGCCATAGGGCCTGAGGAGGGTGCACACTCACCTGCCCGACTGTCATTTTCGATGGTACGTGAATAGAAAACATCCAGAACCCTGTGAGGCCATGAGAACAAGAATGAGCCATTTAACATGCAAGATTAAGTGCCCAGGTGCTGGAGTTAAGACATCTGGGTTCAAATCCCAGCTATGCCACTTGCTAGCATTGGGGGAATTACTTAATGCTCCATACATCAGTTCCCTCCTCTGTAAAACAAGTAACAATAATGTCCACTTCATGATCAGATGATATCAAATATGTTATATGTGGCCCATAAACCAAGTAATCTGTGGCTCCCCCTTCCCTGTTCCAACTCTACTGGGAATAATTGGCAAAGAGAAGAAGGCACTCTGAATTTTATGATCTTCATGCTGGCTGAAATGCCACCATTCAAGCCATTATTTAAAAGTCTTGGCTGGGGGTGCTGGCTCACACTTGTAATCCCAGCACTTTGGAAGGCTGAGGCGGGTGGATCACTTGAACCCAGGAATTCAAGACCAGCCTGGCCAACATGGTGAAACCCCATCGCTACAAAAAAAATACAAAAATTAGCCAGGTGTGGTGGTGCAGTGAGCTATGATTGTACCACTGCACTCTAGTCTCAGAGCAAGACTCTGTCTTAAAAAACAAAAAAGAAGTAAGGGTCCTCCAGATTACCATAAAGAAAAGAGTTCCAGCTACCTGGGAGGCTGAAGCAGGAGGATCACTTGAGCCGGGAAGTTGAGGCTGCAGTGAGCTACGATCCACTACACTCCAGGCTGGGCAACAGAGTGAGACCCTGCCTCAAAAAAAAAAAAAAGAAAGAAAGAAAAGAAAAGAAAAAAGAAAAAGAAAGAAAAAGCCTCTATTGAGGTAGAATTGCTTGAACCCGGGAGACAGAGGTTGCAGTAAGCCAAGATCATGCCACCGCACTCCAGCCTGGGTGACAGAGATGCCATCTCAAAAACAAAAAAACAAAAAACAAAAAACACAGTCTTTAAAACTTATTTGTTGTTTTTGATAAAACCCTCAACTAACTAGGAACAGAAGGGAACCTCCTCGCCCTGATAAAGACCATCTATGAAGCGCTCCAAACTCATATTCTATTTAATGGTAAAAGACTGGACACTTTTCCCCTAAGATCAGGGACTAGACTGGAATGTCTGCTCTTGCCAATTCTATCTAACATGATACTGGAGGTTCTAGCCAGGCCAATTAGTCAAGAAAGAGCAGTAGGCCAGGTGTGGTGTCTCACACCTGCAATCCTAGCACTTTGGGAGGCTGAGGTAGGATGGTTTGAGGCTGGGAGTTCTAGACCAAACTGGCCAACACAGCAAGACTCCATCTCTACAAAAAAAAAATTAAACAAAAATTAAGAAAATTAGCTTAGCGAGGTGGAGCACACTTATAGTCCTAGCTACTCAGGAGGTTGAGGTGGGAGGATCGCTTGAGCCCAGGAGTTCGAGGCTGCAGTGAGCTACGATTGCACCACTGCACTCTAGCCTAAGTGACAGAGCAAGACTCTGTCTTAAAAAAAACAAAAAAGAAGTAAAGGTCATCCAGATTATCATGCAGAAAAGAGTTAAACTACCTCTATCTGCAAATGACATGATCTTGCATTAAAATTCGAAGGGATCTGAGGTTAGCTGCCTTGCCTCACGTTACAACTAAAAATTGGGTCCAGCAAGGTTGCAGGATCCAAGATCAAGGTACAAAAAGTCAGCTGTGTTTCTACACACTAGCAATAAGTAACCTGAAAACAAAATTAAGAAACCCATTTCTTTTTTATTTTTTTGAGACAGAGTTTTCACTCTTGTCCAGGCTGGAGTGCAATGGCATGATCGCAGCTCACTACAACCTCCACCTACCAGGTTCAAGTGATTCTCCCGCCTCAGACTCTGGAGTAGCTGGGATTCCAGGCATGCACCAGTATGCCCAGCTAATTTTGTATTTTTGGTGGAGACAGAGTTTCTCCATGTTGGTGAGGCTGATTTTGAACTCCCGACCTCAGGTGATCTGCCCGCCTCAGCCTCCCAAAGTGTGGGGATTACAGGCATGGGCCACTGTACCCAGCAAGAAACCCATTTCTAATAGTGTCACAATAAAGGCGTTTTACAGGCCAGGCGCGGTGGCTCATGCCTGTAACCCCAGCACTTTGGGATGCTGAGGCAAGTGGATCATGAGATCAGGAGTTCAAGACCAGTCTGGCCAAGATGGTGAAACCTTGTCTCCTCTAAAAATACAAAAATTAGCTGGGTATGGTGGCACACATCTGTAATCCCAGCTACTTGGGAGGCTGAGGCAGAGAATTACTTGAACCCGAGAGGCGGAGGTTGCAGTGAGCTGAGACTGCACCGCTGCTCTCCAGCCTGGTGACAGAGTGAGACTCCATCTCAAAAACAAACAAACAAACAAAAAACCAAAAGACCCCCAAAAAGGCGTTATTTATAAAAGATGTTATTATAAAAGTCCTATTGGATTTTAAAGCAGGACAGCTGGGCGCGGTGGCTCACACCTGTAATTCCAGCACTTCTGGAGGCTGAGGCGGGTGGATCCAAGGTCAGTAGTTCGAGACCAGCCTGGCCAATATGGTAAATCCCTGTCTCTACTAAAAATACCAAAATTAGTCGGGTATGGTGGTGGGTGCCTGTAATCCCAGCTACTCAAGAGGCTGAGGCACGAGAATCGCTTGAACCCAGGAGGTGGAGGTTGCAGTGAGCCAAGATCATGCCACTGCACTCCAGCCTGAGCAACTCCATCTCAAAAAAAAAAAAAAAAGAAAGAAAGAAAGAAAAAAGAAGAAAGAAAAAATCAGGACAGTTCTCTAGCAGACTCACTGTTTATTTTCCTATGAGGAGCTGATTCTCCCTCCCTCCCCCACCCCCTGCCTCCACTCCAAAGCCAGCATATTTCAGGGAGGGAGGAGATTCCTTTGCTTGGGAAAGCTAAACTGTGCATGGGAGGTGTGGGTGGCAGCTGGAAAGACCATGGAAAGCCAGAAAGCGGGAGTAATAATGTTCATAACATGGTTTGGGGAGAGCGTTAAAATTTCCAAAGCATTTCTTGGCTTTCAAAGTATTTTCATGGTCATCATTTCATTTCATAATTCTCACAGCAATACCCATCAGGCAGATGGGGAAACTGAGTCACATGGCAGGGCGGTGTCTTGCCCAGTGTCCCATAGTCAGGGCCAGGGTGCAGGGATACCTCAACCTGGGACTGGGCAGGGCCCTGGGACGCACCGAAAGCACAGAGGAGCAGAATGCCTGTCTTCTCCATGAGCTTCTGGCACAGCAGCTTGCATCTGGAAGGCAGGGAGCGGTGGTAAGGCCGGGTGGGCAAGGCTCTGCCAGGTGTTCACCCTCCTCCTCCTCATTGTCTTTCTCCATATGCATGCTGTTTTCCCCATCCCTTCTTCTCTCCCTGGTGAACACATCCTTCAGGATTCAGCTCAAATGTCCCCTCCTCCGAAGGCCTCCACAGGCAATGCTCCCAACCCTCTGAGCTTGGCAATGTTTTGGTGCCTGCCTTTCCCACCTGACGGGGAGCTTCTGAGTGGTGAGTCTGAGCTAGTTTTAAATTTAAAATTTAAACTTCAAATCAATGAATGAGGTGGATATCTCTGCTGGAGTTTGGAAGAATTTCCAAGAACAGGAAGGGAAAAGGAAAAGAACGGGACAGGCCCTTTGGGCAAGAAGAACAGCACGTGCTGGGCTGAGTGTGGTGGCTGATGCCTGTAATCCCAGCACATTGGGAGGCTGAGGTGGGAGGATCACTGGCATTCAAGACCAGCCTGGGCACTTTGGCGAAACTCTCTCTCTACAAAAAATACCAAATTTAGCCAGACATGGTGGTGTATGCCTATAGTCCTAGCTACTTGGGAGGCTGAGGTGGGTTGAGCTCCATAAGTAGAGGCTGCAGTGAGCCGTGATGGCACCACTGCACTCCAGCCCTGGTGGTAGAGTGAAACCCTGTCTAAAAAAACCCCAGTTAACAGCACGTGCAAATGTGTGGAGGCGGGAATAAATAGGACTAGGAATGGGGTGTCCAGGGAGCAAGGACCCTGGACTTGCTGGTCCAGTGGGTCTCCAGCAGGAAGCCAAGTGAGAGCAGCTTGGAAAGGAAGGGTGGGATAGGATTCTAGGGTGCTGCAGGCCAAGGGGCTGGAGCAATGGGGAGCCACAGTGGGTTCTGGGGTGCGGGTGTCTGACAAAAGCCAGGTATGGGATAGGTTTTCTGGCCTGGCTACCAAGGAGAGATCCAAACTGACGGAGGGGCGGTCATGGTCCCGAGCTGCCACTTCCCACTCCCGTCACCCTTCCCTGCCCTCCCTGCTCACCTGCATGTGTTGAGCAGAACCCGCTGGGCCTGAGTTCTCAGGAAGAAGGCCAAACAGCTGACCCAGGCTGCACAGGAGACAGGAAAGCAGTGAGTCACTGTGCTCTCATCTTTGTCCCATTGCCAGGACCTCCTGAACTTTCTGAGGCTGGGGGAGGTCCTGGAGCTGGGAGACCCTCTTGACTTGCTGGCCGAGCCCAGGACAGCACCGGGCTCTGCTTGTCGGTACGTACTGGCCTGGAGGGAGTACAGGTCCTATAGGTGGGTACTGCTTGCCACTGGCAGTTAATAGACAATAGTGACTCTGGAGCACAAAAAGCCTGGAATGGAACAATGTCCATTTCCAGACCCTGGGAGTGTGGCAAGAGCAGGGGCCTTGTCTGCTTCATCCCCAAATGCCCACTGTGGAACTAGGCAAAAAGTAAGGACTCAGGATGGATGGGAAGGTGGGAGGACATAGGGGTCGATGGAGGAAGAAAGAAGAGAATGGCTGTCTGGCTTGGAAGATGGATGAATTGGGAGGAGATGAGAGGGTGGGAGACTGAGAGGATGGGCGGATGAATAGAGAGAGGGATGGCTGGATGGATGTGCCTGTGGAGTAAGGTCTGGGGGAATTAATGGACTCGACAGGTGGATGGATGGGTGAAACCAGCGGCCGGTTTCACCGGCTGGACTATGTGAAAAGACCTAATTTACGTTTGATAGGTGTACCTGAATATGACGAAGAGAATGAATCCAAGCTGGAAAATACTCTTCAGGATGTTATTCAGGAAAACTTTTTGAATCTAGCAAAGCAGCACAGTATTCAACCCCAGGTAATATAGAGAACACCACAAAGATATTCCTCAAGAAGAGCAATCCCAAGGCACATAATCGTTAGATTCACCAGGGTTGAAACGAAGGAGAAAATACTAAGGGCATCCAGAGAGAAAGGTCAGGTTATCCACGAAGGGAAGCCTATCAGACTTACAGCAGATCTCTCAGCAGAAACTCTACAAGCCAGAATAGAGTGGGGGGCCAATATTCAACATCCTTAAAGAACAGAACTTTCAGCCCAGAATTTCATATCCCGCCAAACTAAGCTTCACAACTGAAGGGAAAATAAAATCTTTTATGAACAAGCAAGTACTCAGAGATTTTATTACCACCAGGCCTGCTTTACAAGAGCTTCTGAAAGAAGCATTACACGTAGAAAGAAACAACCAATATTAGCCTTTCTAAAAATATACCAAAAAGTAAAGAGCATCAACATAAAGAAGAATTTATATCAATGAATGGATAAAATAGCCAGTTAACATCAAATGGCAGTAACCCTAAATTTAAGTCGACTAATTCCCCCAATCAAAAGATACAGCCAAAACCCAACGGTATGCTACATCCAGACCCATTTCACATGCAAAGATACACAAAGACTCAAAACAAAGTCATGGAGAAATATTTACCAACCAAATGGAAAGCAAAAATAAATAAATAAAAAGTAGGTGTTGCAATTCTCGCATCTGATAAAATAGATTTCAAAGCAACAAAGATATAGTGGTAAAAGGATCAATGCAACAATAAGAGCTAATGATCCTAACACCCAGATACATAAGACTCATAAAGAGATTTAGACTCAACAAGACAGAAAATTAATGAGGATATTCAGGACTTGAACTCAGATCTGGAACAAGTAAACTCAATAAATATTTATAGAGCTCTCCATTTTAAATACACAAAACATACATTCTCCACCTTAAATACACAAAATATTTATCGGCCATTATTAATACCCATTTTTAGATAAAGCTACATTCCCGTTTTGTCTCCCTCTTTTTCTTCCTCTTTCTTCCTCTCCTTCACTCCTCTTTTTCTTTCTTTCTTTCTAAAAAAAAAGAAAAACAAACAAACAAAAAGAAACCAGCGGCCGGGCTGGTGGTAGAGGGTTGGCAGTTAACTCCTCCTCCAGACAGCAAGCCTCCCTCCCAGTTGCCTTCTCCAGCCACCAAAGACATTGGCAGAAATGACATCTCCAATGGGTAGATCTTCAGAGCGCAACCTGCAGCTCCCCACCACCCCTGCAGCCCAGGGCAGGCCTTGCCACCCCCAGGTCAGCCTGGGCTGAGGCTGGACCCTCTTCCCAGGCCCATGTTGATGGCCAAGGTGACTCTTCAGTATATACATACATATGCATCCCAGCATGCACTGAGTCAGGCCTGGGGCTTGGGCATTGATGCGGCCAGGCAACAGGAAGGCGTCATCTGCAGAGAGCACAGGACAATCACGTCACATCCCTGCCCCTCTGCCTCTGCCCCTGACTGGGTGGCCCAGGTTGTCCATTTGACATCTCTGAGCCTCAGCCCCTCAGCTGCCCTTGAAGATACCAAGGCACCCATCTCTGCTCACTCATGTTTGAGGAGGGGTCCTCTGCCATCCTGCTGGTGTTCTGGCCTCGCCGGGCAATCCTGGAGATGACAAGATTCATGGTTGCATTTTACAATTATGAGGAACATAGTGTCCTTGGAATGTGCATACCACATTCCAGATTGGGAAACAGATGTAGAGAAGTTTGCCTGTGATTCAGGGACAGATCCAGGTCTGCCTGACCCCAAATCCAGGTCTTCACCAAGGAAAAGACTCAGGTTGCTGTGGCAGTCACAGGTGGTTGTCACCATGTCCCAGAGGTTGGCAGAAGCCTGGTTTTGCCCCTTTGTCTGCTCCTGCTCCATGTGGTTTTAGAGCATCCTGATTGGTTGAAGCCTGCTGTCGTGCCCCCATTCCCTGTGCTATGATTGGTTCAAGGATGAGGAAGTCTACGGGGTGAGGTGGGGTGGGGCATGGGGGTGGTTAGGAGGTAAGAAACTTGGGGGAAAGGTTAGGTTTAGTATTAGCTAAATGAGACCCACAGAAAACGATGTTTACTCTCCTTCCCCTAGACAGTCATATTTCTGCCTGACACCGGAACTGTGGTGGCCATCTTGTGACCAGGAGAGGAGACTAAAGGAGCAAAATGATGACAGGAGCAAAATGATGACAGGAGCCTGGGTCCTGGGCGGCGGAACTGAGGGATTAGTGCACTCCGGAGCCTCCCGCTCCTTGGGACCTCTCGAAATGTGAGATTTGAGAATTTCCTTTTTTTCTTAAGTCGAAGGTCTCTAAACATTTTTACCATACCCTCAGTGTATTTATGTTTGTTTACTAATCAATTATATATACACCCAATTGTGCTAATTCATTATTTATCCTTTCCAAATGTACAGATTTCTTGATGAAATTCCTGAGGAACGTAGATGAAGAGGATGAAAGGCGTGCAGTCAAGTCTGGTCATTTCTCGTTCCCCCTTGCGGATTGTTAGGTATACTCTCTTGGGAAACACACCTGGATCTGGGTGCCCAGAGACAGGCACCATTTTGAGCTGGAATTTCTGTCACCTGCAGCCAGAGACCCTCTGACAGATAAAGATGGTGAAATACTTGTTTCCTTGTTTCCTATCAGGCTCCCTCACTAGACCATAAGCTCCGCACTCTGTTCCCTGTCCTCTATGCATTGCCTGGCACATAGTAGGTGCTCAATAAATACATGCTGGAAAGACGGCTGCTTCGCCACTTCCCGGCTGGGAGACTTTGGAAATGCCACTGCCAGACCTCTCTGCTCTCGGTGGCTGCCTCTGTACAGAACAGTGACAATGCCGCTCACCTCCAAGGACAGGGTGGAGGGGCAGCATTTTGTGAACTGTAAAGGGCTGGGCAAAGCGGGGGCTGCCATCCTCACCTCCGGGGTCTGCGGTTGTTGGCCACATCTTCAAGTAGGGCACCTGGGTCCCCAGGGCTCCTTGAGGACCGTGGCATGGATTTCCTTCTCTAGGACTAGGGATGGAGGCGGGGATCTCTGGGAGCTGGTGAAGAGGAAGTGGCTGATGCCTCTGAGTGTCCCGTGAAAGGTACTGAGTGGAATCTGTCAGGATCACTGGAGTAGTTGGCACTGTGACCTCACAGAGCAGGTGGGTGGGGCTAGTTTCCAGCTTGGCCCTAGAACCTCACCCAGAGGAAGCCATTGTGACCAACTTTCCTTTTTTTTTTTTTTTTAAGAAACGGGCTGTTCTTGAACTCCTGACCTCAGGTGATCCACCCGCCTCGGCCTCCCAAAGTGCTGGGATTACAGGTGTGAGCGACTGCGCTTGGCTCAACTTTCCATTTTTAAAATGGGGAGGCCGGGCGCGGTGGCCCAAGCCTGTAATCCCAGCACTTTGGGAGGCCGAGGCGGGTGGATCACGAGGTCAAGATCGAGACCATCCTGGCCAACATGGTGAAACCCCGTCTCTACTAAAAATACAAAAAATTAGCTGGGCATGATGGCGCTTGCCTGTAATCCCAGCTACTCAGGAGGCTGAGGCAGGAGAGTTGCCTGAACCCAGGAGGCGGAGGTTGTGGTGAGCCGAGATCGCGCCATTGCACTCCAGCCTGGGTAACAAGAGCGAAACTCTGTCTCAAAAAAAAAAAAAAAAAAAGATGGGGAAATTGAGGCCTCAAGACAGAAAGGGTCATGCTGAGGTCTCAGGAGCTGAAGCTTCGTTAACCCAACCATGCTTTTCCTTGTTCCCTCGACCCCTTCCTGCCCAAGCTTCCCCTGTTTTTCACCGTCTTAGGTGGCACCTGAATGCGTGTTGTAATGCTGACCTTCTCACTGGTGGACACTGTGCATAACAGAAAATAACACTGCATGTGTTGTTGCTTTAATAAAGTTCCACTTTTTGGCTGGGGGCGCCAGCTCATGCCTGTAATCCTAGCACTTCGGGAGGCCAACCTGGGTGGATTGCCTGAGCTCAGGAGTTTGAGACCAGGCTGCGCAAAACCCCTTTTCTATTAAAAATACAAAAAATTAGCTGGGCGTGGTGGTGCATGCCTGTAGTCCCAACTACTCAGGAGGCTGAGGCATGGGAATAGCTTGAACCCAGGAGGTGGTGGAGGTTGTAATGAGCTGAGATCATGCCACTGCACTCCAGCCTGGGCAGCAGAGTGAGACTCTGTCTCCAAAAAAAAGTTCTACTTTTTTACTGGGGAAAAATAAAAACATAACTGAGTGGAAAGTTCAGGCTAAGTTTTTTTCTGTTAGCCCTGCATGTAGGGAGCTTGACTATTTGGATAGCAAAGCTAAAATGGATTCACTTTTGCCTCCTGGTGGCAGTTGCTCAAAATTGCAGGCTAACTACCTATGGGAAGTGGTACGATGGTCCCTCAAAGAGGCCCACATACTAAAACCTGAACATGTAAATATGTTAAATCACAAGGCAAAGGGGAGTTAAAGCTAGAAGAGGAATTTAAGTTGCTAATCAGTTGGCCTTGAGATGGGGAGAATACCCTAGATTACCCATGTGGACCCAATGTAATGACAAGTGTCCTTATAAGTGGAAGAGGGAGGCAGGAAGATGGCAGCACAAGAAGCACTCAGCCCAGCATGCTGTCTTTGAAGATGGAGGAGGGGACCAGGATCCAAGGAATAAGGGCAGCCTCTAGAAGCTGGAGAAGGCAGGTAAACAATTCCTCTCCTACGGCCTTCAGCAAGGAACACAGCCCTGCCAATACTTCCTTGATTTTACCTTCTGACCTCCAGAATGGTAAGATGATAAATTGTGTCTTAAGTCACTGAGTTTGTGATAATTCATGATTGCAGCAACAGGACACCAATGCAAGACCCCTGAGAATATTCAGGGAAGGAGAAACTGCAATGCCGCCATTACAATTGTTACAAGGGTCTTCCAAATGTATACTCCTTCATTTATTCATTCAACAAGTATTTAAGCATCTAGTATGGTCCAGGGGCTGGATTCAGGGCTGAGCAGAACCAGCTCCCATCCCTGCGGAGGCAGGCAAAGTGGCTGGCAGAACATCCGCTTATAGCAGGTGCTCCCAAACGGTGCTTGCCCTTGCTGTCAGGAGGTAGCTGGGATCTGGGATGGGCTGGTGAGAATCTCCCTCCTTCGTGTCTACTGGCTGTCACTCAGATGGCTCCTGTGCTAGAAATATTGAGGAAAAGGAAGCGTCCATGCCGAGAGCAAACACCGAGAGTGGCTTTGGTCAATATTTGCACCTTTGTCCACTGAGTCTGCTGTTTGCGTCAGCTATGGTGAGGGTGCGCGAGGGCCTCACACCTGGCCTCACAAACCAAGGCTAGGAGCAGGACGTCAGGGAACTCACAGAAGGCTCTTCTCATGCCTTTTTGCTTCTAGAATAGGGGCAGGGGAGCACTGGTTGGGAGGCAGGGCTGGTTCAAGTGAGCTCCGGTGCTCAGGGGAGGGCTTGATGGTGTCTGTGGTCAGCTTTGTAGGCACTGGAGGGGGCCTTGCACAGGTGGGCCTGGGAGCTGGGCCTGACGTTTGGGCTGGTGTGAAGTCAGTGGGAGTCGGAGTGCACTGGAGTGGGGGAAAGGCCCCAAGGTGTCCTGTGCCAATGAAGAAAAATGGAAAGGCCAACACCTACTGTGCACACGTGTATGCACTGGAAAGGCCATCACCTACTGTGCACACGTGTATGCACCGGAAAGGCCATCACCTACTGTGCACACATGTATGCACAGACACACGGACATACACATGTGTACCTCCCGATCCCAGGAAACAGCCCACTCTGCACACGTATACACACGCACCTAACACCACACACTCACAGACCCACAAACACTCAGTAGGCCAAACCCCACGTATCCAGACATGCACACAAAACTCCCCACTTCTGCCCTCCTGTCGGCTTGTGTAAATAGGCCTGTAACACCATCAACCAAGATGCCAGTGTGCCCATTTCATGTCCACAGCCACGCATAACAGCACACATTTTCCCCTGAGGCTATTGTGACCCAAGACATATGTGTACATGTGACAATGCACACACAACCACACGCACATATCAACACACACATTCCTTCACACGCACACACAGTTCCTTGGGTCCCATCTAGCCAAGGCGGAGGCTGGCATTTGTAACGTGGAAAGAGATGGTGGACTGAAGCGTTGCAAGTGGAATGTGCATTTGGAGAGAGGCTGGGGTGTTAAGCTGCAGGGACGGGTCACGCACACTTTCTCTTCTGCTCCTTTTTGAGTTAGGGCTCAGTTTGTGACTGGGACCAGGGCTCAGCATGTGATCAGGGTCAGGGCTCAGTGACTGGGGTCAGTGTTCAGTGTGTGAATATGTGACAGGGTCAGGGCTCAGTCAGTGACGGAGGATGGTGCTCAGGTAGCCTTCTGCCCCTTCTAAAAGGGAGGGGCTTTCTTGGAGAATTTAGAGGTATGAGGCTTGAGGGGTCATTGCAGCCATCCCCCTGCCTCCAGGTGCCTCTGTCCTCCGGGCCTTGGCTAAGCCTGGCTGGGGTGATAAGGGTACTCTCCTAGAAGCAGCTTCCTCCCAGAAGTCTCCTGGCCCCTAAGGCCACAGGTGCCCAGCCCAGGGGCTTGTCGTGGTTGGCAGCTGGGCTTCACTACTGGCTACGTGGCAGCCCCAATGCACCTGTGCGATGAGACACTTTGGCCAAGGCCATGTTTACAGGGAAAACACTTGCAACCACAAGCAAACCCGCCGCTCCCTGGGTCCCTTCCCAGAGGACCCTGCACATTGGGAGCCTTATAAAGTAGCCTCTGCACCTGCCTGCCTGGGGCAGAGGAGGGCTAGCCTGGGCCGAGAGTTCACCTGTCTCAGGAACCACCCGTGGTAGGCATGGGGCTGGGCTGGCACGAGTCCTCCTCTGAGGAGTCTCGGCTTCTCTGTCTGTTCAGTGGGGATGCTACCTCCAGCTGCCCTCTGCAGAAGGGTCCTTCCACCCTGGCCTTGCTGTGGGACCTGGGCCAGTGCTGCCGTCCTGGGTCTCAGCTGACCCGCCTGAGCAGCAGTCCCTCATTCCTGCCTGGCTCCCTCTCCCTGAGTCAGACACAGGCAGGAATGAGGGACTGCCTCTCCCTGGGTCAGGAGTGGATAGGGGCCATTTCTCACCTGGCCGGGAGGCGATGAGGACAGGAACCACCTGGGTCCTCCCCTGGCTGGGTCTGGACAGCTGGAGATCAGGCTGGGTTGCCACACTGGGCTGGACTCTGGCATCAGATGACACAGTCCTGGGCCTTTTCCTGGGACAGGAAACTCCCCTCCGCCTCCCCATTTGGGAGGCTCACCATCCTTCTCTGCTGTGGCTTGGGTCCTGCACCTGGTCCCAGTCTGCTGTGTGGCCCTAGGCAAGACCATTTCTTCTCTGGGCATTGTGGGTCATTTCCAGAAGGGACTCCCCCCATGACTCCTGAGGAAGCACGCAGGGCAAGGTGATGGTTCCCAATGCAGGGATGCCAAAACAGGTGTCTGTGGACCTGGGGCAGGGCTGGGGTCACAGTTGGGGCTTGCTCCCTCCAGGCTGGAGTGGGGTTCAGGTGGCTCAGGGGTGGGTTGTTCTGCCCAAGCTCCCTGATGCTCGTTTCTACCCCAGCCCACAGATCCCGGAGGCAGTGGCCAGGGCAGCCATGGCTCGAGCACGTGGGCTGGGTCTGCTGCTGGCATTGCTGCTGCCCGTGGTCAGTGCCTCCGTGCCAGGCACCGTGGTCCAACTCAACAAGGCGGCACTGAGCTACGGTAAGGAGTGTGCTGCCCAGCGTGCGCCTGCGAGCTGTACATGCGTGTGCGATCTTAAGTGTGTGTGCGTATTCGTGAACTCAAAAGCCCTATGAGGACCCAGATTTTCATCGGAAGTTGTGTCCCTGGCACCCAGACGATGCCCGACACATGGTGCTGCTCAGCAAATGCTTATTACATAAATGCATGGGGGAGTCAGTCATGTGACCCACGTGCAAGTGGGCAGATATGACTTGCTCTCGTGCTTTAGCGATTGGGCCTGGGTCGGTTTCAGGGGCTATTTTAACTGTGTGTCTACTTGAGTTTGAAATTTCACAGAAATGTGTCCACGTGTGTACTTAAGTGTCAGGGAAGGTGCAAGCCCATGATGCATGCCTGGATGTGTGTGCACAGGCATGGCTGTGCACCCCGGGTGTACACGCAGGTCTACGTGGTGTGCGCATGCGCTTGTGTGCTTGGGAGAGGTCTGTCTAGCACCATGCTGCAGGGAGCGTTCTTAAGTTACATCCCTGCTGAGCTCAGCACAAGAGACCCAGCCGCTCTCTGGGTCCCACTTGTGTGAGGCCTCTGTTTTATGACTCCGCTGCCAGATCCTTCCAAGCCTTGCCCCAGTCCCCTACAGAAGGCAGAATGAGGAAACTTAGACCCAAGGAAGGACAAAAATTACCAAGGTCCATGATGCCAGCACAAAAAATGTTCATCCACCTTGAGCTGCCTCTTGGGGAGAATGTGGGTTCCCACCAAAGCTGGGAGATCAGAAGCTGTTTCCCCCAAGGCCAAACCAAACTCAGATTACAGGGTGAGAAAGTCAGGTCAGACAGCAGATGGGACTTTCAACGGCCCAGGACACGACAGTGGCTCAGGGAAGTAGCGGGTCCCCACCCCTGGGTATAAGCAGCCTTCCGGGACCTTGTATCCGGGCAGATGGGCAGGCAATGAAAGGGGTCAGTGATCCATGCCAGAGCGTGACAGAGAGCCATGCATGGGTGCCCGCAGGTAGGGCCATGAGGCCCGCGCCCTCCACTGCCTTCCTGCCCTCTGCCTGTCCTGTGCAAGCCTCCTTTGTCCCCAGGGAGCCCTCCCCAGCTTGCCTGCCTATGTTTGTTCTTGGCAGAAATCCGCTGGAGGCCCACGCTAGGCGCATTGCTCCCTAGCTGGGCTGAGTGGCTAATTCCAGCGTTCTTCCCACCCTGCCCCGTCCCGCAAGCCCCAGAGTCAGGGGAGCACTGTAGATGGAGTCTGAGGTCTGGGTGTGAGTCCCAGCTTGGCTGCAGATGGTTAGGTGGGAGAGGGGCGCTGGGAAACATGTAAGCCACGGCCTTTATGCTTCTTGTCAGGGAGACTAAGGCCCGGAGGGGTGCAGGGACTTCCCAAGTTCTCACAGCGAGTCTGAGCAGAGGGCAGGCCTCTTGACTCCTCATCTAAAGCTCCCTTCCAGCACCATTACCTCTTATTTTAAGTCAACTCTCGTTTAATTAGCACCGATCTGGGGCCCAGCAGCACAGGTGGGTGAGGAAGGCCAGAGGCTCGGGAGCCAGGTGCCTCATTCCACAGCCAGCTTTCCCTGGCCAGGCGCCCTCACCTCTTTGTAAACTGAGCATCATAGTAGGAAAAGCAAAGCAGCCAGAACAGGGCCCGGCACTGCAGGAGCAAGACATAGGAGCGCCGCTATTATTACAAAATAAACGGCAATGGCAGTACTAGCATTTGCTGTGCCCTGAGTGTTTACAGTGATCCTATGTGACAGATACCATTAGAATCATTGCACATGTGTAGATGGGGAAACTGAGGCACGGAGTAGCCACACAGGCAGTGAGTAGCAGTGAGCACTGGAGTTTGAACCCAGAATCTGAGGGACTCTCGAGTCCTCAGCCTCCAGGTGAGGCTGTCCCCTCCCCTCCCAAGGGTCGTCCCCTCTGCTCCCTTGAGATACCTCCGGAGCAGGCGAGGCTTGATTGGGAGATGCTCCTTCTGCTTGGGAACTTGGGGAAGGCTCCAGAGGAGGTGGGATCTGGTTGGAACCTTGCAGGAGGGCAAAGGATTTTGTTGCTTTTGAGGAATGGGGTAAACCAGCAGGATGTTGAGAGGCAGGTGGGGGAGGAGGCCATGCTCAGGTGGAGAAGGCCTGGCGTGAGTGGCGCACCCAAGGTGGGCTCATGGGGAGTCAGCTGCCCTCCCTACATGCTTGGAGCAAGCCTGTCTCTTCCAGTCTGAGTTCTCTCTGTGCAAGGGGCAGGGCAGATGGCAGGCAGTGTGTGTTTGTGCTACTTGGTGGCTCCCAAGGGCAACCTGACTTCACTCTACCCTGGCCCCACAGTGTCTGAAATCGGGAAAGCCCCTCTCCAGCGGGCCCTGAAGGTCACTGTCCCTCATTTCCTGGACCGGAGTGGAGAGATGCTTCAGCCCACCAGGTGAGTGTTCCCCTCCTCCAGAGAAGGTGCTCCTGCCACCAGGTGGAGTGTTCCTGCTTGCCAGGTGGGTGTTTCAATCCACTGCGTGGACGTGTGCTCCTGCCTGCTGGGCAGACGGTCCTGTCCACTGGACAAAGTGTTCCAGTCCACCAGATGAGCACTCTTCACTAAACGCAGGTGAGTGCCCACAGATGATTTAAAAGAGCTAATCAAGGAGGAGATGCAGGGGCCTGGTACCTCTGAATTAGTGAATTTCTGCCCTCAGGGGTGTAAGACTGGCTCCTGAGTCCCCAGGGCTGGCAGGACCCTCTGTTTCTTCTTCCAGAAACTGGACACTGCATTTAGACATGAATCTGAGCTTCCTTTACCTCCACCCCCCCTTGCCCCCGCTTAATGCAGAGACTAACAGCACAGGGAGGTGGAGCCCCCCAAACTCAGCCCCCAGTCCCTGGGCTGGTCAACAGTCACCTTCCACGTAGGAACTCAGGCTTACTACTGTCAGATCTTTGGGTTTCCAAGAGAAGATATACATCTAGAATCCATCAAATCTGGAGTGGTAGCAGCTAATTAAAAAACATTTAAAGGCTGGGTGTGGCGGCTCACATCTGTAATCCCACCACTTTGGGAGGCCGAGGGAGTGGATCACCTGAGGTCAGGAGATGGAGACCAGCCTGGCCAACATGGTGAAACTCCATCTCTACTAAAAATACAAAAAGTAGCTGGGTGTGGTGGCAGGTGCCTGTAATCCCAGCTACTCAGGAGACTGAGGTGGAGGATCTCTTGAACCCCAGAGACAGAGGTTGCAGTAAGCCGAGATCATGCCATTGTACTCCAGCCTGGGCGACAAGAGTGAAACTCTGTCTCAAAACCAAACCAAACAAACTTTTAAAACTGTAAGACCCTGGAACAAACGGTGGGTGGTTAAACAACAACAACCACCACCACCATCTGGCCAGGGGACCTGAACTGTACAGTGGAGAAACGACTTTCATTTAGGAAGTAAAAGAAATCACAGGTTAGCTGGAGAGTGCTTGCAGCTTTGAAGTGGGGAGTTTCTCTTGCTGCAGGCTACAAGCTGCAGTCATTGACTAGGATACCAGACAGGGGTTTTCTGCCTTCTGTGGTTCCTGAAGGTTCTCTCTTCCAACCTTCACAACTTTCCAGGCAGGTGTCAGAAACTGTCAAAAACCCAAGCAATCATCTCACCCAAGACCTGCCCTGTGCGGGCTCCCTCTGCATATTCTCCCGACCGGCTGTATCCAACCTTGGTTTGCATGCTCCCTGGTGATGGAGAACTCACCACCTCCCCCGTACCTCGTGGTTCTAATTGTCAGAAAGCCCTTCTTTATAACAGCGTGTGGGTATGGCTCAGAGCACCCACCCCAGAGTTGATCCCATGGTTTTATGGGGACCACACTTCACCTTGATTACTGCAGGATCCGGATTCTGAACGTCCACGTACCCCGCCTCCAGCTGAAATTCATTGCTGGTTTTGGAGTACGCCTGCAGGCAGCAGCAAATTTTACTTTCAAGGTCTTTCGGTGAGTGGATCTCCTTGTTAGAGGGTGAGAAGGGTTTCAGGGATGCTCCGAGGGACACAGTGAGAGGACAGGGATAGCAACTCCCCCAGGACCCTCATCCAGGCCTCTTGACTCCCTATCCAGCGCTCTCTCTCCCTCACCCTTGGAGGGGAGCAAGATGGTGAGAAAATGTCTGAGAATCCTGCTCAGCAGCTCTGCAACTGGGCAGAGTCACTTCACTTGTTTGCCCCTCAGTTTCCTCATCTGTACAATGGGATGAACTTCTGTAGGGTGGTGATGAGGGGTTCGGTGAACGGGTTCATTGCTGTGAGGATAATTACTGTCCTCCCTTTCCCAGGGCAAGGCATGGGGGAGATGCTCAACAAGCATCACGATCAGAGTGACTTTTGTGCACCTGGGACCTTGTCTGCCACTGCATGTATTTTCACACCATGAGCTGTGCAGTCAGAGGCGTCTCTTATCTAGCTCCTTTACCCTGACTGATTTTATGAGTGCTTCCTGTGGGCGAGGCTCTGCGCTGGATGTTTTCACATGATTATCTCACAGAAAACTCAGCACAGCCCTGTGAAATAGGTACCACCAAGCTCATGTCCATTTTACAGAAGAGGAAATTGAGGCTCGGCACGGCCAGGGGCTGGCCCAGGGTCTCACAGTGAGAGGGTCCAGACAGCCAGTGCTCACACCCACTGTTGCAGTGGGTCTTGGGGCCGGGGGCTGTGGGCCTGCCCCAGGTAGGGCCATCTCACTCTGAGAGGGAGGACTGCCTAGGCCAAGTGGCGGGCAGGCAGTGGCTGGGGGATTTGCAAGATCTCTTGTCCGTCATGGTGGGCTCTGCTGGGTGGTGCTGCTGGAGCTCAGGCCTGGCCTCCCTGCAGCGCCCCAGAGCCCCTGGAGCTGACGCTGCCTGCAGAACTGCTGGCTGACACCCGGGTGACCCAGAGCTCCATCAAGACCCCTGTGGTCAGCATCTCTACCTGCTCCTCATTCTTAGGCCATGCCAGCGAGTCTGATGGCAGCAACAGGTGGGTGCCTGGCAGGGTCACAGGCATCCCAGATGCCAAAGCTGTGCTGCTGTTTCCTGGGCTGCACGCTCAGGGTACAATGGCCACAAGGGCCACAGAGGGCCCCATTATTATGCCTTTTTTATGATGGAAGATGCTGAGGCTCAGAGATGGGGAGAGGCATACCTGAGGTCACACAGCAAGTGAGCAGCCAGAGCCTGGGACCTTCCCATGCCCCCCAGCACTTGACAATACACACTAGCTGTGAGCACACTCTTTGCGGAGGGATTTTGGGTGGATCAGACTGGCTGTTAGGACCTGGGAGACCCACCTCGCCCAGCAGAGATGGGGAGAAGGAAGCCAGGGAGGGGCTGGGACCCCCAAGCTCTCGCAAGTGGCTGCTCCCTTCTGCATAAAGGCTGGGGACAGCTCCCGCCTCCAGAGCACCTACTGAGCGGGGCTCGCTGAGGTGTTGAGCATCCTGGAGGCTTAGAAGAATGCAACATTTGTGTCAAGACTGAGCTTTTACCCTAAAGGGGCATGTGGGTGCACACACCCATTCACACTTATGTCCCATGATCATCACGTGTGACTCATGACCCCTCACTGTCCTCAAACGTGGGGGAGGCTCACAGGTTATTGAAGGGAAAATGGAAGCCCAGAGGCTTTGAAAACACAGATGCCATCCTCCCACCTCCCCAGAGAGCGGGTTCAGTGAGGCTGAGCTGTGGCTTGGATCGACATTTTTGCAAATCAAGAAACCACAGGTGCCTATGAAGCACTGTTGAGTTGTTTAGAGGGGAAACTGAGGCCCAGAGCCAGGAAGGGACTTTATTAGGTATGTCACAGAAAATTCGACCCAAAGCAGGAAGCAGACCCAGGATCCCAGCTTTAGCCCCTAACGCCACCCTCACTGGGGTTGGAGTGGCCACAGAACCAGCTGGCCAAGTTCATGGCCAAGTCTGACTTTTGCAACATCCTCTCTGTCTCACTCATCACGTTCTTGGCCACTTCCAAACCTGAGATAAATGACTCTCTCCTTTGAGACTCAGTTTCCTCATCTCTGGGGCCAATTATGCCACTACTGTGCCTGGCAGGTGACAGGGCATCGAATGGGGCTGATGCGTGACTGTGCTGAGCGACGGGACCTAATGTGTTTGGGAGCCCAGGAACTCTTTCTCTGTTTCTCTCTCAGCACTTCTCATGCGCTGCTGGTCCTGGTGCAGAAGCACATCAAAGCTGTCTTGAGTAACAAGGTAAAGGGCTTGCAGATTGCTCAGAAAGGAGGGTGTGGCTTCATCAAGAAGGGGTGGTCAAGGAAGGGGGAGATTTCAGGCAGAGGGGACTTTGCTTGGAATTTTTTTTTTTTTTTTTAAATAGATGCTCCTTCCTGGTCCCCATGAAGGCAGGGAAGAGGCTGGCTCCAGGGTCCAGGGGAGAGATGGGGAGACCCAAATGAGGGCAGAGTTTATGGGGTTGGAGGGGAGGGAGGTTCCTTCTCTTGGGGCAGCCCAATTTCATGCTAGAGGGTGGAGTGGGGTTCATGGCCCTGTGGTTTGTGAAAAGAAGACAAAATGAGAGTAGACGAGGGTGTGAGCATGGGGCCAGAGGCGGCCTGGATGAGTGCTGATTCTTTGCAGCTGTGCCTTGTCTATGCTCCTGGTTCCATATCTGGGCTGAAAGAAACAAAGCTCCTCCTCCGTCGGGCAGTTGCAGGCACGAAATGCATTAACATTTCAGAAGAGTTTGGAACAGTGGTTGGCAGAGTAGTAGGTGCTGCTACTATTATTGCTTTTTTTTTTTTTTGGAGAAAGAGTCTTGCTCTGTCGCCCAGGCTGGAGTGCAGTGGTGTGATCTCGGCTCACTGCAACCTCCACCTCCCGGTTTCAAGTGATTCTCCTGCCTCAGCCTCCCTAGTAGCTGGAATTACAGGTGTGTGCCACCATGCCCAGCTAATTTTTGCATTTTTAGTAGAGACGGGGTTTCACCATTTTGGCCAGGCTGGTCTTGAACTCCTGACCTCGTGATCCACCTGCCTCGGCCTCCCAAAGTGCTGGGATTATAGGTGTGAGCCACCGCACCTGGCCTATTATTGCTGTTTTAGCTCTTGTCCTTGTCTGCATGGAGCTGACTTGGTGAGAGAGGGTAGCTGGGGGTCAGGGTCTCACTGCCCAGGGGGAACTCATTCTCTCCCTGCCCTATCCCATCCTAACCCAGTACTGCATTAGGGGCAGCGGTAGAGACCAAATCCACCTGCTGCATGCCACTCGCACCCCCCAGAGGGGGACTGCAGCTTTCCATCTTGCAAATGAGAAAACTGAGGCTTGAGGGGTGAAGGTGGTGCAGCTCCTCTTGAGATTCCTGTGGGATACCCAGGTGGGTGGCGTGACCTTGCCCGTTGGTCCAGCCTCTTCTTCTCCCCAACGTGCCCCTGCTGCCCTCATAGCCAGCCTCTTCTGGGCAAGGGGCTGCAGGCAGCACTGCAGGAAAGAAGACCCGCCCTCTCCTCTTCCTCGTGACCTTGCCCTGCCCGGTCTTGCCAGCTCTTGCCTGGTTAAGGCAGTGAGTGCCCCTGGCCTTGTGGTCCTCCTCTACCCCCATCTTCTATCACACTGATCCCAGCATAATATCCTTCTCTGGCTGCCCATGGTGCCCGGGTGAACTTCTGCAGCTCCCTAGCCTGGCATCTGAAGTTCAGCCTGGTCTGGCTTACTGATCACTGTCTGTCCCTGCATGGATACCACCCTCTCACCAGCTGGCCCTCTGAGCCCCACTGCGGCAGACTCCCTGCCTTAGTTGCTCAGGCCCAGCTGTGACCACCTCTGCCGGGCTCCACAGCTCCTGTTCTGTCTGCAGTGGCTGGGGACCCATGCTCACACTGCCACCCACCTTTGAGCTCTTCTCCTCTGTTTCTTCAGTGACTGGAAGGGGTCCCAGGAGATGCCCACTGGCTGGTGAAGGAAGGGGTTCCAGGCATGGTGTATGAGTTGGGAGGCTTCTAGACAGGGCCCCTAGACCGCCCCCAGCCCTGCCCCCTCAGCCTGAGGGCTGTCCTAACCGCAGCCTCCTCCTCTCTGTCTTGCCATAGCTGTGCCTGAGCATCTCCAACCTGGTGCAGGACCTCAATGTCCACCTGGGCACTTTAATTGGTAAGATCTGGGAGCCGGGGAGGAGGCCAGGGCCTCTGGCATCCTCTGGAGCCCCTAAGACCCTCCAAAGGCTCCACTCTGGATCACAGTCCACCTCTAGGGGGGTCAGTTGTAGGGTGACTGAATTGTGGGCTCCTAAAACAGTATCATTACTTCCAAACTGCAGAATTTGGAATCTGGGAATCTCCAAATTCTAGAACCAAGTCTTTGATTTTAGAATCTGCATATCTTAGATCAAAAGATCTGAAAAACAAAATAAAATTTTTGGATCATGAGTCTTAACATGGGAGAATCCAAGGACTGTTGACACTTTGAATCTAAAACCATTCACATTTTCAGAATGATGGGATTCTAGAAACCAGATTCTCACAGTTGGAAGGGACCTTGCCATTGTGTTCATGGAATCCCTGGAAGTCTCTCTGCTCCATCCCAGAGAGGCAGGGGCAGGGACGGGCATGGAAGTCATTAGAGGTGGTCTGTCACTTGCTCGGGGACCAGGGCTTCATGTGGGATGTTTGGTGGCTACAATTATGCACCTTCTTTAATCAAATGGTTGTGCATTTGTTTTGAGGCTGCATTAGAAAGGATACATGACCGCCTCCTTGGACTGGGATTTTTTTTTTTTTTTGAGACAAAGTCTTGCTCTGTTGCCCAGGCGGGAGTGCAATGGCACAGTCTCAGCTCACTGCAGCCTCTGCCTCCTGGGTTCAAGTGATTCTCCTGCCTCAGCCTCCTGAGTAGCTGAGACTACAGGTGCCTGCCCTGCTAATATTTTATATTTTTAGTAGAGATGGGTTTTCGCCATGTTGGCCAAGCTGGTCTTGAACTCCTGGCCTCAGGTGATCCACCTGCCTTGGCCTCCCAAAGTGCCGGGATTACAGGTGTGAGCCACCATACCTGGCCTGGACAGGGAATTTCATAAATATTCGTGGTGGATTCTGATTCTTGATAGCGATAGAAGGTTCTGGTTTGCAATTAAGTTTTTGAAAACAAAGTTGATTGAAAGAAGAACATGAAATCAGTCCAGGAGGATCCGCATGCCAAGTCTAAGAGTCATGCTGTGGAGCCTGCCGGCCTGGGTTCCCAGCCGTGCAGCCCATGTTGTGTCACTCAACCTTTCTGGGCCTCAGTTTCCTCCTCTGTAAAATGAGGACAATCATAGACCCTCTGTCTTAGGGTGGCTGTGAGAATTAAATGTGACAATTCACATAAATTGCTGAGTACAGCCCTGTGCCCAGGGTGCAAGCTGGGTTTATTGAATAAAGCGCCAGACTTTGTTTCTTGGGTTGGATGGAAAAAAGAAGACAGATGGGGTTCTCGAAGCAGCTCCAGGAGGGTGGATGGCAACCCAAGGGGATGCCATCTTGTCCCTTCTTGCAGCCTCAGACTCTCCGGGCATCAGGCCCAGGGCTGTGCACTGTTTGTAGGATTGAGGGAGGTGAGCAAGAGGGTGGGATGAGGAGACCTAGGGTGTCAACTGCAGGCCAGCCACGCACACCGGGCGCTGCTGACAGCTCTTCCTGAAGGATGCGTCTGGGGGAAAGACTCCATCCCTGAGGGCTGGGCACTTCTGGGTTCTTGCCATGAACGATGCGTGTGTGTGTGTGTGTGTGTGTGTGTGTGTGTGTCTGTGTCTCTGTATATCTGTGTATCTATGTGTGTGTTTGTGTATGTCTGTGTGTGTCTTGTGTGTGTCTGTGTGTCTGTATCTGTGTGTGTCTGTGTGTTTGTGTGTATATCTGTGTGTCTGTGTATATGTGTATGTGTATATGTGTGTGTGTCTCTGTGTGTTTGTGTATGTCTGTGTGTGTATATGTGTGTGTGTGAGTCCGTGTGTGTGTGTGTATGTGTGGTGTGTGTCTGTGTCTCTGTATATCTGTGTATATATGTGTGTGTTTGTGTGTCTATATCTGTGTGTGTCTGTGTGTAGGTCTGTGTGTTTGTGTGTATATTTGTGTGTCTGTGTGTGTGTATGTGTGTATATGTGTATGTGTATATGTGTGTGTGTGTCTGTGTGTGTGTATGTCTGTGTGTGCCTTGTGTGTGTCTGTGTGTCTGTATCTGTGTGTGTCTGTGTGTAGGTCTGTGTGTTTGTGTGTATATCTGTGTGTCTGTGTGTGTGTCTGTGTGTATATGTGTATGTGTATATGTGTGTGTGTCTGTGTGTGTTTGTGTATGTCTGTGTGTGTCTGTGTGTCTGTATCTGTGTGTGTCTGTGTGTAGGTCTGTGTGTTTGTGTGTATATCTGTGTGTCTGTGTGTATATGTGTATGTGTATATGTTTGTGTGTTTGTCTATGTCTGTGTGTGTGTGTGTATATGTGTGTGTGTGAGTCCGTGTGTGTGTGTCAAAAGATGATCTCAGTTTCTGGTTCCTTCCTCTCCTGCCTGGAGGTTTCAGGGCCCCCAAGTTCCCCTAGGTTTCCTCCCACACCTCAGCTCTCCACCTTGGGTCTTCTGGGTTGAACTGGCGTCCTTTCCCTGCCCCCACCATGTTCAGGGTTGTGGGGTCTAACCCTGAGGATCCAGCCCGTATATTCCACTTCCTCCGGGACAGCTCCTTCTGTGAGTCCCACAGGCCCCTCTGGCTCAGCGGGTCTTCAACAACCCATGCTTTTCTGCTCCACAGTGTCCCTGTGCCTGTTCCTTTCTCAGGGGCCAGCCACCATTCTGGCAGGGCCCAGGGCCACGGCTTCCTCTCCTGTCTGTCTTCTGCAGGGCTTGCTCCACCTCTGGCTTTTCCCAAGGTCCTCTTTACCCAGGAGTGACTGACGGGAGTAGGCCACTGCCTTAGGTGAATCCCCGGCAGGCAGACCCTGAGACCAGGATTTTAGCGTCAGTGGTCAAGTGGGAGGTGCTCCTAGGAAGCTCGAGCTGGGGAGGAGTGCAAGGAGACAGAGAAGGAAGGTGTTCATGAGCATGTCACTCTGTGGGCAGCTAAGGCCTCAGTCTCCTTGGGGAGCTTTTGGGACAGGGTTGAACATGCCTCAGCGTGGTCCTACCTGAGGGCAAGGAGCTGGGTGTGTTTCCACCAGCTCTCATCAGTCACGGTTCACGTCCCTGCACACCCTGCTGTCCACACTCTGCCTCTTCTGCAGATGGAGTCCCAGCTGCTTGCAGCCACAATGGTTAGTCCACTTATGACTGTGGCCAGAGTGGCCTTCCAAACAAGACCCCATCAGAACTATCTTACAATATCAATATGAAAGTGGGTCAACCTCACCTTCTGAGCAATAGTATCAATATTTAAGGACTGCAGTGGCAACTCCCCACCTGTTCTTAGACTTGTCACAGAAGCATCACCTGTTGATTTTGAGCAGGGGTGACATTTTCCCAGTGAGTTCAGCACTGCCTCCTCACTTGGCATTTAGTCTTCACAGCCTGAGCAGAATCTGGGGCTTCATCACTTGTTTCCCTGGCTTGAAGCTGCTCCCGTCTGAAGCGCACCTTCTGTCTGCCTGGGTTTCTAGTGTCTCTTCCATGCCGCTGTCATTGATGTGAAGTCTGGAGCTGCTGTCTGTGCCACTGCACTTTGCAATGGGTTGACTTTGCTTTTGAGCAAGTGACTGCATCTAACTCTCACACGGGCAGGGACAGGGGTGCTGGTGGGCTGTGAGTGGGGGTTGTGGCATGCTGGGATATAAGCCAGGAGGGACATTGGGAAGGATCCCTACATGTATTGGTGGTGGATTCTTTAGTGAATATTTTTGTATTAAGGTAGCTTTGGATTTCTTGTACTTTTTTTTTCTTTTGAGGTGGAGTCTTGCTCTGTTGCCCAGGCTGAAGTGCAGTGGTGCAATTTCGGCTTACGGCAACCCCACCTTCTGTATGCAAGCAATTCTCCTGGCTCACCCTCCCGAGTAGCTGAGACTACAGGCATGCGCCACCATGCCTGGCTAGGTTTTTTTTGTATTTTTAGTAGAGACGGGGTTTCACCATGTTGATAACACTGGTCTCAAACCCCTAACCTCAGGTGATCCACCCTCCCTCGGCCTCCCAAAGTTCTGGGATTACAGGTGTGAGCCACCACGCCCAGCCCTCTTGTGTAAACTTTTAACAACGGTCCTGCAGGGCGGCATCATTATCCCCAATGTACAGATGGGAAAGCAGAGGCTCCAAGCACAGTATCTCAGCATGGTGCTAAGAGACCCCCACGAACAGCTTGCTCTGATTGTCTTCTCATATGTCCCTCCTCTGTTCTGGCCACACCTCACAACCCAACTCAAAGATGCCTTGTCTGGGGACCTTTCCTGGATTTCTCTGCTTTCCCTACTGCCCAACCCCCCGTATTACCTTAATAGGGGGCACCTGGAGGCCAAGGAAACCGGATTTGGTATCCAAGCATGTGGGTCTGAAGTCTGGTTCTGGTGCCCACTTGCTGTGTGACTTTAGGAAATTTACTTGATCTCTCAGAGCCTAACTAGTCTATCCAAAAAATAGAGATCAAAATTCCTGCAAGCGTTGCTGTAAGAGAGAGCAGGTTAGATGACTGCCCTTCCTCCTCAGTACGGATGTCTCCATCAGGATGCTGTGGAATTGGGATCATTCCCAAAACAGCTCTTGCCCTTATCTTTGCAGAATTTAAAAAAAATCTCATAAAAGAAATCTATGTCCAGCCTAGGGGACTGGTCATATACCTAGAGTGTGGCGTGATAGAAGCTGGGAATTAACTAATGAATAATTTTTATTTAAAAAATTTCATATTATAAATTGACTATCGATTGGTTGAGACAGCATCTTGCTTTCTTGCCCAGGTTGGAGTGCAGTGGTGTGATCTCAGTACACTGCAACCTCCACTTCCCAGGTTCAAGAGCTTCTCCTGCCTCAGCCTCATGAGTAGCTGGGACTATAGGCATGTGCCACCATGCCTGGCTAATTTTTTTTACATTTTTAGTAGAGACAGTATTTCCCCATGTTGGCCAGGCTGGTCTTGAACTCCTGACCTCAAGTGATCTGCCTGCCTCAGCCTCCCAAAATGCTGGCATTACAGGCGTGAGCCACCGCGCCTGGCTGACAATTTATAATTACACATATTTATGAGGTGCAAAGTGACTTTATCATGTATGAATACAAAGTGGAATAAATAAATCAAACTAATTAACATATCCATTACCTCAAATTCTTAGAAGCCACTACAAATCATAGCTAAAGGGCATTTAATTCCCTAGCAACATGCCTGGTAGTGTACTCACATACAGTAGAAGCGAACCTTTACTGTAGCAACATTTTACAGGTGAAGAAGCTGAGGCAATCTGTCTTGAGAGCCTGTCATCTTCACCAAGCTATAATGCCACACTGTTGAGAAAAAGAGAGGACAGGCCAGACATGGTGGGTCATACTTGCAATCCCAGGACTTTAGGAGGCTGAGGCAGGAGAATTGCTTGAGCCCAGGAGTTCAAGACCAGCCTGGGCAACATAGCAAGACCTCTATCTCTACAAAACAAAACCTTAAAAATTAGCCAGGCATGGTGGCATGAGCCTGTAACTGTAGCTACTCAGGAAGCTGAGGTGAGAGAATCACTTGAATCCAGGAGTTCAAGGCTTGCAGTGAGCCATAATTGTGTGCCACTGCACTCCAGCCTGGGTGACAGTGCCCGACTCTGTCTCTAAACAATAACAAAATAGAAAGAGAGGACACGGTACTGTGTGGCTCCACTCCAGACTTAGAGAAAGAAAGAAAAAAATGTTTATCTCTGTGCAAGAAAATATTGAAAAGAAAATTGAGATTCTGGGCTATACTTTTTCTACCTTTTTTATGTTTTCTTTCTTTCTTTTTTTTTTTGAGATGAAGTCCCGTTCTGTTGCCCAGGCTGGAGTGCAGTGGTATGATCTTGGCTCACTGCAACCTCTGCTTCCTGGGTTCAAGAGTTTCTTCTGCCTCAGCCTCCCGAGTAGCTGGGATTACAGGTGTGTGCCACCATGCCTGGCTAATTTTTATATTTTTAGTGGAGAAGGGGTTTCATTATGTTGGCCAGGCTGGTCTCAAACTCCTGACCTCAGGTGATCCGCCCACCTCGGCCTCCCAAAGTGCTAGGATTACAGACATGAGCCGCCGCACCGGGCTATCTTTTTCATATTTCTTTTCTTTTCTTTCTTTCTTTTTTTTGAGGTGGTGTCTCGCTCTGTTGCCCAGGTTGGAGTGCAGTGGCGTGATCTCGACTCACTGCAACCTCTGCTCCTGGTTCAAGCGATCCTTCTACCTCAGCCTACTGAGTAACTGAGACTACAGGCATGCGCCACCACGCCCAGCTATTTTTTGTATTTTTAGTAGAGACAGGGTTTCACCATATTGGCCAGGCTGGTCTTGAACTGACCTTGTGACTCACCTGCCTCAGCCTCCCAAAGTGCTGGGATTACAGACATGAGCCTCCACTCCTGGACTCGTCCTTTGAAACCCCAGCAAGAGTATTCTGAGGCTCAGAGGAGTTGGGCTCTGAGCTGTGCCTCCCCGAAGGCTGCTAGGAGGATCTGTAGGTAAGCTGGACTTCTGTGATCTTGTACTAACTGGCCCCAGTGGGGTGTGCCGTTGGAGTTCCTAGAGGAGGCAATGTGATGAAGTGCCGGGAACATAGCTTTGGGGTCTGACTGACCAGGTACTGCATTCCTGAACAAGACAACGTCACCAGACTGTGTGTGCATGTGTGCAAAATAACCCTACAGGATCGCAACGAGGATTGAATGAGATGCTGGAATTCAGATGTCTGGATCTTGATAAGTGAGAGTCTCTTCTTTTTCTGGGGTTCCTTCTCACCTTCGTCAGGGAATATTTGTGCCTGGACTGGGCCCTTCTCTTTCCTTCTAACTTGGGGTCACTAGTCTCCCAGCAAAGGGGAACGCAGAAACCATGCCTGTTAGAATCGTGTCTAAACTGGAAGTCAGCAGGCTGTGAGTATCTCAATCCTGGCCGTGTCCACTTTGCCACTCACGTTCGCTTGCTCGGAGGCTTGCCCTGCCTCTTTTGTTTTGTGGCCTTCTCTGGTTAATCAGGGTAATCAGACAATCCACTTTTCTGGATAGATGAAACATTGGCGAGCTGTGCTAAATATGCCACATTTTCTTCTCCATCCTGGTTTCATGAAGGCCTCAACCCCGTGGGTCCTGAGTCACAGATCCGCTACTCCATGGTCAGCGTGCCCACTGTCACCAATGACTTCATTTCCCTGGATGTCAATGTAAGTGCCTCTGGCCCTCCCAAAGCTGGCGGGGTGGTGGGGAGCTGCTGCCACTGGAGTACTTGGTGCCCCAGAAGATTCCTAAAGGAGTGGGGGAGTAGGAAAGGAGAGGAGGAGCTGGAACAGCACCCCAGCTGGGAGCATGGCACATGGATGAAGGTGTGAGCCAGACATGAGGCATCTCGCGGGCTGGGGGGTGGGGAGTGGCATCTAGGAGCCCAGGTTCTGCCATAGAGCCACCTCCCTGCTGAGGCCCTGACACTTTTCTCCCTCTCCCCACTCCCATCCCCACAGGCTGTTCTCTTCCTGCTGGGCAAGCCCATCATCCTGCCCACGGATGCCACCCCTTTCGTGTTGCCAAGGCATGTGGGCACCGAGGGCGCCATGGCCACTGTGGGCCTCTCCCAGCACCTGTTTGACTCTGCGCTCCTGCTGCTGCAGAAGTCTGGGGCCCTCAATCTGGACATCACAGGGCAGCTGGTGAGGCCCGAGGGGCAAGAGCTCCCTGTGGCCCAGCCTAGGGAGACCCCCGACAAGAGGCCAAATCGTGGGCGGTGGTGCCGCTGGAGCTGGAGCCACAGGGTGGCTGTTGGAAGGGTTAAACGGGGTCTATTGGGAGTGATTCCTCAAGGGGAGAAGCGGTGATCTGTTGGGTAGCAGCTGCCCTTTCTAAAAGCTGTTGGGGGCTGGGGGCTGATTTCAGAGGTCGGATGACAACCCGCTGAACACCTCTGTGCTGGGCCGGCTCATCCCAGAGGTTGGTGATGTTTCCGATTGTTCCAGGGGCTGAGACAGGGGGCTGGGGCAGGGGTTCTCTGGGCCGTGGGCTCTGCTGGCTCTTATCTGTCCCAAGTGAACTTCAGCATCTGTCCTTAAACCTACTCCTCTTCCATCTTGGGGAGGCGCCAACTTTGGCCCAGATGTCACACTCTCTGTCTCTCTGTGCCTTCGCCTGAGCAGTGTCCGCTGCTTGGGATGACTTTCTCTTTCCTTTCCCTTATCCTTCTTCAAGACCAAGCTCAGGGTCACTGCCTCAGAGAGACCCATCCCCCTTGTCTGGTCCAGCGGCCTGGCGGGGAACTGGAGGTCCCCAGTCACATATAACACCTTTGTGGCCTGATCCGCATTTGAGGAGTGACTTGCCAAAGAGCCTACCAGCTGCTGCCCCAGCAGGGCCTCCTCCACCTCTGCCTCCCCAGGTGGCCCGCCAGTTCCCCGAGCCCATGCCCGTGGTGCTCAAGGTGCGGCTGGGTGCCACACCTGTGGCCACGCTCCACACCAACAATGCCACCCTGCGGCTGCAGCCCTTCATGGAAGTCCTGGCTGCAGCCTCCAACTCCGCCTTCCAGTCTCTCTTCTCCCTGGATGTGGTGAGTGCAGTGGGCCCAGTGGGGCTGGCCGGAAGGTGGGCAGCTGTCAAGGAGACCTCCATCCCGGCTGCACTGTCCCTGTGTCTTTGCTCTACTCGCATTAGTGTCTTCGCTGTTTTTTGAACATGTCAGGACACTCTTGCCCCAGGACCTTTGCACGTGCTGAGCCCTCTGCCTAGGACTCGCCCACCCTGGCTCTTGGCATGGCCAGCTCCCCCTCCTCTTCCAGGTCTCAGCTTAAACGTTGCAGCCTCCCTGGCCTGCCCTGAGTGACAGGGTCCCCGTCAGCCTTCTCTGCACCTCCTCTCTGCCTTTTTGGCCCCTAACACTCTCTGAAAGGGTGACGTCTGTTACTGTGGTCATGGTTCCCCTTTCCCTCTGCTGGTGGCTCGTTCCCAGGGCAGGGGCCTGGTGTGCCTTGTTCACATTGTGTTGTCCCAGTGCTCAGCATGGGGCCTGGGGCATAGCGGGGGCTCCACAGACACCTGCTGCCGGAATGAGTGGGGGAATGTGAGGGAGGCTGGGTAGCTGGTGGTCCCCTTGTGGCTCTGTGCCCTCTGACCCTGCTGTCCCCATGTGCCCAGGTAGTGAACTTGAGCCTCCAGCTCTCTGTATCCAAGGTGAAGCTTCAGGGGACCACGTCTGTGCTGGGGTAAGCGAGGCCACCTGGACCCAGCAGCCTTAGTGTGTTCTTCTGTGCAATGGGTCCACCACCACCGCTGGTCCCTGTGTCAGCCAGGGAGCCTGGGGGTGGGGAGCTGTCAGACCCTGTCCTGAATTCTCCTGCTTCTCTTTCAGGGATGTCCAACTCACGGTGGCCTCCTCCAACATGGGTTTCATTGATGTGAGTGTGGGGCTGGGGCCTCTAGAGACCCCCTCCTGGGGGGGGCATGCCTTGAGGCTGGGGAAGGTGTGTCTGTGTATGTGTGTGGAGCTGTGTGCTTATGTGTCCCTCTAGAGCCGCTAAAGTCAGGCTTTCCCGGGCTGCTTGGGGACAGTGGCCAGTCACCCCATCTGCCTGATACTCTGCCTGGCAGTCAATGACTTGTTACCCAGTCCTCAGCCCAAGAGTCTATTGATCAGTTGGACAAAGAATGTGAGCTGTCCCTTTAGCCAGGTGACATGATTGGATCATAGGCCACCATACATCTACTTGTCAGCTGGCATGCTGTCAACATGCCCCCTTCTACCCAGCTGCCAGTCTGTCTGTCGGTCATCTGTGTCAGGCAGTCTACTGGCCAGTCCACCTGTTTGTCACACAGCACGTGAGTGTCTACAAGTCAGTGCCTGTCCCTCAGCCTCCCCTCTGGTGAGCACTGCTGCTGGCTGTGATTCTGCGAAGGCTGAGCCAGCCCTGGGGGTGTTGCTGGGCCCCACTTGAACCCAGGATATGGGTGACCTGGCCTGCTCCCTCTACCTCAGCCTCTGCCATCCATCCGTTGTCTGTCTGTCTCTGTGTGTGTTTATGTATGTATCTTATTGTCCATCCCTCACGGCCCCTCGGCTGGGACGGACCCATCTCCCCGGCACCGTGGCTGCAGATAGATCAGGTGCGGGCACTGGTGGGCATCGTGTTTGAGAAGCCCCTGCTGGACCATCTCAATGGTAAGCCCTGCCCGCCACCCCAGCAGGGCCCCTCTGGCCCCCTCCCTACCCCACATCTGCTCAGTGCTCAATCCAAGCTCCCTTCCTACCTCCCAGGCTCAGAGGGTGAGAGGGAGCCCCTGGAGCCAGCATCCCATGGGTGTGTGCCACTTGGCATACATCTGTGTAGCAGCTGTGTGATCTTCACCAAGTGCCTTTTTCTCTCTGAGCCCCAGCTCAGAGATGGGTATAATAATAATGACATCTTTCGGCCAGGTGCAGTGGCTCACGCCTGTAGTCCCAGCACTTTGGGAGGCTGAGGTGGGTAGATCATGAGGTCAGGAGATCAAGACCAGCCTGACCAATATGGTGAAACCCTATCTCTACTAAAAATACAAAAATTAACCAGGCATGGTGGCACATGACTGTAATCTCAGCTACTTTGGAGCCTGAGGCAGGAGAATCACTTGAACCTGGCAGGCAGAAGTTGCAGTGAGCCAAGATCACGCCACTGCACTCCAGCCTGGGTGACAGAGCGACTCTGCTCAAAATAATAATAATAACAACAACAACAATGGCATCTGTCTCCCAGGTGCCTGCAAGGACTCAGTGCCATGATGTGCATGAGCGCTGTGGCACAGGCTGGCTTCGGATGATGATCGTTTCTTCCTTCCCACCTGTAGCTCTCTTGGGCATGGGGATTGCCCTCCCCGGCGTGGTCAACCTCCACTACGTCACCCCTAAGATCTTTGTCTACGAGGTGAGAGCCTTTGGGTGTGACCAGAGGGGTCTCCTTCACTCAGAGGGACTGAGGTGGGGGTCACCGCTCTCTCTCCCCCGGCTGCTGCTGCCAAGACCATGCTGTGAATCCTTAACTGCAATGAAATGAAAAGTCCAGGATGCCAAGAGATGCTGGGTCGAAGGTTTTACCCTGCCTTTAGTCCTCATCAAATGTCACACAAGGCCACACTCAGGGAATTGGGGCCTTCACTTGCCCCTTGATTCTGTGCCCTGGGATGGGCACGACCCCTTTGGTATCTGGGGCAGATGACAGTGGGGCTTCTTCTGCTTTGTAGACAAACTGTGCAGGCTGAGTGGGAGTAGGGAACTTCCTGAACTTTCTAAAATTGCTTTCCCTGGATCTGAAATTGTGGGCCCAGGTGAGATTCAATCACCTCACTGCCCAGGGCGAGATGTTACAGCTGCTGTCTTCTTCACCTGGGATACAAAAGGAAATTCACTTAGCAAGACGTACATAAGACGGAAAGCTGAGCCCAGGTCTCAAGCCCAATGTCTCACGTGCTGTTCATAGCTCATGAGTGTGGCCTGCTGATGTAATTCCAGGGAGGATGCCCACGTCCCTTAATAACTACTGTCTCAAGGCACTTGGGGGATCCACCCCCATGAGAGGGAACAATTGGTACACAGAGGAGCAGGGCTATATGGGAATTTCCCTAAGACTCCCCAGAGCAGGCACAGTTGGTGGCTGACGCACCTTGGCACTTGACCCAGCCACTGGGTCAGAGGTGAAAAGTCCCTAGTCAGCACTGTCCGGCGGAACTTTCTGGAACTTCCTTTCTGGAAGGATGAAAATTTGGACTGTCCAAAGCAGCAGCCATGACCAGCCACAGGTACATGTGGCTACTTAGCCCTGAAGTGTGGTCAGTGCAACTGTAGACCTGAATTTTTTATTTGATTTCATTTTAATGAATTTCAATTTAATTAGCCATAGGACTAATTAATTAGCCATAGCCACTAATTGTGGCTGCCTTCTTGGACCACATAGCCCTAGACTACGCACTACATCGGGGCAGGAACTGGGTCCGGCTTGTTCTCTGCTGGCTCCCCAGCACCTGCCACAGGGCTTGGCTTGTAGTAGAAGCTTGATGAAGATTTATTGAATGAATGCACGAATGAGTGAATGAATGAATGAGCAGCAGCCCTCCAGAATGCTCCTGCAGTGTAGTGTAGTGTAGTGTAGGGGTGCCAAGGTGTGGGGGGAGGTGCCTGGCTCTGCAGGAGAGACTTGGACTTGGAAAACATGCTCATGGTTCTGAGCTCCCATTCATAAAGCATCAGTGGTATCCGCCATCGGAGCAGCAACCAGTGCCTTTCTGGGGGGTCTCACTGCATCCTCACAGCGGCCTTGTTAGGTGGATGCTGTGACTAACCCCAGGTGACAGATTGGGAAACCGATGCCCTGAGAGGCAAAGAACTTTCCTCACAACCTGTAGCAAGGATGACAGAGCAGAACACGGAGCCAGGCTGAAGGGGCGGCTGGGGTTCTGCCAATGCTTGTGCCTCTTCTGACCTGGTCCATGGTTTCCTTTGCCCTTCAGGGCTACGTGGTGATATCCAGCGAACTCTTCTACCAGAGCTGAGGCAGGACCACTGGGAGGCCTGAGAGTGGGCCAGCTCAATGCTCAGGGGACCTTCTTATCTCAAGCCACTGGGGAAACTGAGGCAAAATCATGCTTAGTCATCACCAACAAGCAGAACTGCCCAGCTGGGCTGTTTCATCTTCCCTGAGTGCCTGGGTCTCCCTCCCTCACTTCTGCCCTATCCCTTCCTCCTCCTCTTCTCCCTCTTCCCTCACCTCCCTACTCCTTCCCCTGCCCCACCCCCAGGGGTAGCAAACTGCTCCTCCAGGCTGTATAGACCTCCCTCCCCTCTTGCATTAAACAACTTCTCTTGAGCTGCAACTTCCAGCCAAGCCTGGCAGACTCTTTGCGTACCTAAGACCAGTTCCCTACATACAGTCTCCGGGTTCTGTCTGTCCCTGGAGCCACCAACACTGCCTGGGAGAAGAAAACGATGTAACCACATCTCTGTTGATGACATCTCTGTTGACTCTATCACCTCTTTGCCTGGGGGAGCTCCTATTTTGAAAGAGGACCCTGGAGAGACGCATGGATGAGCCTGAAGTTAGAGAACCATGGTGGCACTTTGGGCACTGTGCTCCCTGCCTGGCAGCTTGCCCCATCTTGTAACTAGAACCTTATAGGAGCCCCATGAATCAGGCAGGCAGAGAATGGAGTTCCATTTCATGGATATGGGGACTAAGGCCCACTGAGGATGGGAACCCACAGAGTCTCAGAGCTGGATGGTAACACGACCTTCCTACAATCCAGACATAAGATGTCTCATTCCCTCTCCTGTTCTCCAGCTCCCAGAGTCACAAACTTCAGGTGATGGGGAGTTCATTGCCCTTCTAGGCAGCTTCTCTATCTTTTGTTGTTGTTGTTTTTGAGATGGAGTCTTGCTCTGTTGCCCAGGCTGGAGTGCAATGGTGCGATCTCAGCTCACCGCAACCACCTCCTGCAATTCAAGCGATTCTCCTGCCTCAGCCTCCCGAGTAGCTGGGATTACAGTTGCATGCCACCATGCCCAGCTCATTTTTGTATTTTTAGTAGAGACGGGGTTTCACCATATTGGCCAGGCTGATCTTGAACTGCTGACTTTGTGATCCACCTGCCTCAGCCTCCCAAAGTGCTGGGATTACAGGTGTGAGCCACTGCATCCAGCCGCAATTTTTTGTTCTAAGGAGTTATCATCTGCTTCGCAGGCCTCTGCCCTTCTGGTCACACTGAACACGTCTAACCCCATGTCCCACTGAATGCTCTTCACACCTAGTGAATCACGCAGGAGAGGATGGCCTAGGGAACACCAAGGGATGTAAATGCTGTCAAGTCAAAGCCATGTGATTTCTCCCTTGAGAAGCTCATCTTAATTAGCTTCTAATCCTGCCTAGATAGATGGGATTTATGTTCTGTTTTTATTTCCTTCGGGGAGTAAAAGGTGCCTGAATTTTTACCAATAAGCAAAGCTTTCGGTACAGTGTGATCCTAGTCACGCTTCCTGTGAGGATTCAGGTTCATTCCTAAAGTTTCCAGTGTGAGAGACTGAAGGAACTGGACCAAGCCCAGAGCCTTGGTGCTGGAGAACAGGTTGCAGGTGGCACTGAGAGAGTGGCAAGGGGCAGGTTGGAAAAGCCGCCCCTACAATTTTGCTCAGGACAATGTGACTTGTATTTCATTTGGTTATTTGGTTAATTAATTCATTAATCCTACTTTTATTTAGAGTTAAAATAGGCTCAGCTCTAGAAGTGGGGGAGGGAGAGCCAGGCGCTCAAGCTGGTCTGGAATATGAGAGAGACGAAAAGCTTACAGCATAGCCATAGTCCATAAAGGTAGTTAATAACCCAGGAAAAGACGATGAGCTCAATATGTCACTCCAGTGATCCCTCCCTCCACCCACCCACCCACCCACCCATCCACTCACCCATCCATCAGTCCATATAACCATCCATCCATCCACCCACTCACCCATCCATCAGTCCATATAGCCATCTATCCATTTATCCACCCACAAATCAATACATGTCACCATCCATCCATTTGTCATCTGTCATCAATCCATCGATCTATCCACCTACTATACAGCAGTGTATATAATCATCAATTTGTTCCTCATCCATCCATGCATCCCTCCATTCATCTATCCACCCATTACCCACTTATTCAATCATTTTTTTAACCAGCCAGGCTTTGTTTGTACCCATGATATGCCTATTTCAATAATATATATTATTTTAGGAGAAGGGGGGATGAAAATGCCTGAATCAAGCTCCCTGCCCAGAAGAAAGCTGGTGGTCTGTCCAATGAGAGTTGCCCCATTCCCTAAATGACCCATTTGGTCATTTAGTCAGGTGCCTGCTGGGCTCTGGCTGCTGAGAGGGACAGATGGGTGCAGCAGTCTGAGTCCAGTTAGAAGATAGAAACCACATAGCGCAAACAGGAGAAGTTTAATATGAAGAGTTATTAACTATGATGAAAGAGTGACTGCAAGACATAAGGAAACTCTATAGGGTCCTCTAGGCTGAGGGAGAGTACCCAAGGAAAGACAAACTCGGAGGGGCTTCGGGCCTCATTGGGGAAGGCATTGCTCAGCCTACTGGATAGCACGGATATTGGCTGGTGTGGCCAGGTTGGAGACGGCGTGAGCTGGCCTAGAGTTGCTGGGCAAACGATAGGCAACTAAGACCTTGGGAGCTAGTGTGCAAGCAGCGTGGGGTGATGAAAGCAGGGAGCGCTGGGGTGTGGTTTGCACATGGAGCAGCTCAGGGTGTGGCTCTCTGGGCTACAGGTGACTGGAGAGAGGTGACATGGGGCTACTTACGGAGGAGTCTGGGCACCGGCATGGGCAAGAGGCCTTCAGGGGGGTTGGGCCAGATGGATAGGGACATGCGGAGTAGCTCTGATTTCTGTTTGGAAGGGCTGGCCCCAGGCTGAGTCTGCAAGTTTGTAGAGCGATTGAGCTCTGGACCCATGGCTGTGACAGGCTCCACCTGCACACACTCACACAGCCAACCCCAACCCACACTGGAAATTGCAGGAAGCCTCTTCCTCTTCACTGCCCTCTCCGAAGGAAGGCTGACATCATGCTCACTTTAAGGGAGAAATGCTTAAACAAGTCCATTGTTTATCATGGAACATACACTGAAGAGTGCTTTCGGAGCCGAGAGGCAGTAGTAAATTGCTAACTGACACAGTGGGGCAGAGGAGAAAAAGCCCGTGTTTCCCAGGTCAGGCACCTTTGCAAATCTCTCACTTGCCTACTCGCATGGCCCACTCTTCGCCCTGAATGTCACCCTGCATATTTCCTCTTTGCCCAACACGGAATGCCTTTACTGCAGCAGTGCAGATGCAGTCTCTCCTGGCCACAGCATGGAGTGACCTGCCTGCCCTGTTTCAGTCTCCAAACCCCTCCTCCCTGATCACGCCGATGCCCTTTGATTGCACACCATGGCTACTGGTGTCTGTGGCTTCCTGCCCCACTGCACTTCCCTCACCCCTCCCAGAGCCCAGCACACAACAAGTGCATAATAAATGTGTGGTGAGTGAGCTGTTTGTACACATATATGCTGGAGCTCTGACCCAGGCTTGCCTCAGCCCTAAGCCCTGGGCAGGCCAAGGTGGAGAGCCCCGCCTCATAGGCAGGTGGGGGCTGCTAGACTTGGAGTCCCCCGTGTTGGGTCTCTGGAGGTTCAGTGGGGAAGGGAAAAGATGTCACCGAGCTTTAGGACTGGTCCAGTCTGCAGTGTCTGAGAGGTCGGGGGAGGAAAGGAGGCTAGGGAAACCTCCCTGGAGGAAGGAGCCTCAGCTGTCCCTGGAAGCATGGCCAAGTTTAGAGCAGGGGTCACGGAGGGTGTTGTAAGAAACAAGGCAGGGTGATTCTGGGGCCTGAGAGAAGAGAGGGGCCCTGTTGGGCACACCTTGGCCTGGGCTCTGGAGCCCTTGGATCCGCACTCAGGCCCCAGCTGTGCCATTCACTTGCTGTATGACCTTCGGCAAATGACTTGGCCTCTCTGAGCCTTAGTTTCTCTAGCTACAAAATGGAGAAAATTGCTGACTCGCCTGCCTTGCTGGGTAGTTCTGAGGATTAAATGGGTGAGTGTAAATAAACACTTAGCGTGATGCCTAGTACCGGGGAAGGCAGAGTAAATGGGTCCTACTGTTACTGTCAGCAGCATGGAGCTCTGCCCCTCATCCATCATACAGGATTAAAGAAAAGTGGCCCAGAAAGGTTGAGGAAGCTGCCCAAGGTCACACAGCTTGTGAGGGCAGCATTCAAGGCGTTTCTCCTGTTTCCCCCACCCCATGTCTTCTCTGCTCTCCACCCCAAATCCACTCCCTCAGACCCAGATGGCCTGGCGGGAGGAGGGAGGGCCAGGTGACTGCAGTCAGAGGCACGAGGGGCCAATTTGTGGGCGGTAAGAGGATGTGGGGGCTGCCTGTCTGTCGGGGCGGGGCAGCAGGGATAAGACGATGCTGTCTGTGGACCTGGGTCCTGCAGCTCAGGGCCTGGATCAGGGTAGAGACCGTCTGGCTGACCTGGGTTCTGCTCTCGCCCTGTCACAATCTGGCTTCAGCCATGGCCTGTGACCTCAGGCAGGGCTCGTTCCCCTCTGGCCTCAGTTGCCCCATGTGCACCTGAGCACGGCGGCTTCCTCCGTCTTCTTAGGACTGTAGAATCCATGTGGAGTGGGTGAGGAAACCCCAGGCCCCCAGCAGCCTCCTAAGACTGTTCCTCAAGTACAAAAGCCCTCAAGGGGCGCCCAAGCCAAGCCTCCCCAAGGAGCTTATGGTGGGCAGAACAGAGGCTGGCAACCCCAAGGCTGGTCCCAGGTCAGTGGCCAGTTCATCCTGTGCCTCTGAGGTCACCCTGTCTTCATTTCTCCCAGGTTGGGACCTTAAGAGAAAGCACCCCCCACCGACCTCGTACTGCATCGTAGCATCTTCAGGAGGTCCCTTTGAAGACACCCCACTTGGCCATTAGCTCTTTGTGCCCTCTGTGAGTGAACCTTAGGGGACAAAAGCCCCAGTGGGCTCAGCCAGCATCTTTTAAGCCTTGTGTGCTTGCTGGCCGCTGCCTGAAACACCTTGCCTCTGTCCTGCAGAGCCAGCTATGCTCACGCCCTGGGATCGGCTCCAGCATCTCTTGCTCACAGGTCTCCGGGTTCCAAAGCTCACACTGTTCTTCCATCTCTGTCCCATCTTCCTGGTTTAGTGGCCTGAATCACCCTGGCCTCCCTCAGGCACGATAGGCCTTGTGGTTGTTGACCTGCACAGTGCCTGCCTCCGGCTTTGGCTTCCAGAAACTCTCTTAGGGCAGGAACCCCAACTGCCTGTTCACTGAGATACCACAGAGCCCTACATAGGCCTGGCACACAGTTCGTGCTCAGTATGCGTTTCTTGAAGAAACAAATGCATGTTCTCTGTGTGTCCAGACTTAATGGGAGGTGCTGGGTCTAGGAGAGGGACAGTGTGAGTACTGATGGCCGCTTGGGCAGCCACATCCTGTCCCTGGCGCCCACCCCCATGAGGCCACCAGGATTCCCAGCCACTCTTGTCTTCTGTGCTATTTACCTTGGAACAGACTGAAATGTCACGTGAGCAATGGGGCTCCTGTTCTTCAAGCCTCTAGATAATTATCTGGGCCTTACCAAGCCCTTTATTATTCCAAGCCACTAATCAGGCTCCCGAATATAAGGGCTTCCTCAGCTCAGGGTTGGGAGATAGGGGTCAGTCATCTGCAGAGCTTCCCTGAGCCCAGCAAGGTAAGGACAATCCCCCACCTGTGGAACTCTCCCCACAGAGTGTCTTGTCCAGCTTTGTCATTTTACAGATGAGAAACTGAGGCCCGGAGAGGGGAAGAGAATTTCCTGAGGTCACACAGCAAATGGGTGGCAGGGCCAGAGCTTGCATCTATGTCCTGACTCCCAACCAGTGCTCCCCACCTCATAGGTGACCACTGGGCCTTGCAGTTTTCCAACGCTGTAGGACTTAGGAAAGATCAAGTAGGCAACAGGTCCAGTGGACCTCCTTGGGCTCCATCTAGTGTTGAGGGGAGACCAAGGAGGGAAACCTCCGGCTCTGCTTTGTAGGAGCTCAGAGCTGAGCTGGGCACCCAGGAGTGGGAGGGCATCTAGTAGTATGTGCCAGGCAGAGAGAGGGAGGAAGGGACTTCTGGTGGAGAAACCATGAACAAAGGATGGGGGTGCTGGGGGTAGCAGGAGGCGCTCATCACAGCAGGTGGCAGGAAGTGCTCATCACAGCAGGTGGCAGGAGGTGCTCATCACAGCAGGTGGCAGGAGGTGCTCATCACAGCAGGTGGCAGGAAGCGCTCATCACAGCAGGCGGATTATTTGCAGTCAGGTCCCATCTGTGATCTTTGAGGCAAGGGGGCAGTTGGAGGTTGAGGGAGGCTTCTGGTAGAGGAGGCAAGGGCTGAAATTAGCACTTGAGGGTTGAGTTGGTGACAGATGGATAGAGTGAAGGCATTCTTTTATTTTTATTTTTCTTTCTTTTTTTTATTATACTTTCAGTTCTGGGGTACATGTGCAGAAGGTGTAGGTTTGTTACATAGGTATACACATGCTATGGTGGTTTGCTGCGTCCATCACCCCATCATCTACGTTAGGTATTTCTCCTAATGTTAGCCCTCCCCAATCCCCCCACAGCCCCCAACAGGCCCCGGTGTGTGATGCTCCCCTCCCTGTGTCCATGTGTTCTCATTGTTCAACACCCACTTATGAGTGAGAACATGCGGAGTCTGCTTTTCTGTTCTTGTGTCAGTTTGCTGAGGATGGATAGAGGGAAGGCATTCTAAAAAGGAGGGACAACTTAGGAAAAGCATATTTAGAAACAAAACCCTAGCATTAACCATTTGTCCCAGAGATGCTCACATGACCATGTTACCCAAAGCTACTTGTTACTCTGAGAGGGCAAAAAGCCTCTGTCCTGAATGACCCTAACACCTGGCATCAGTTCTGGCCTGGGGATGGGAGACCCAGGGGTCAAGTAGAGGAAGGCTTCCTGGTAGAGGAAGGTAATCGAGCTGGAGAGGGATGTGGGGTCTCTTTCCTGGCGGGAGCCTCACAGACCCAGCCCTCATGGGTCCTGCCTTCATTCTTTTCAGCCAAAGCTCAAAACTGAAATATACACTTGGCCCCTGGTTGGGAGAGTTTCAGTTCTTGAAAAGTAGGAGGGATTTCTACAGGCCCAGGGGTGGGGTAGGGCTTTCCTGGGAACCTGGAAGGATCTGGGTGGGAGGTACTTGCTCAGTTCACTGTTCACTGGCTATGAGACCTAGTATCTGTGCCTCAGTTTCTCTGTTGATGAGGCGATGTCTCAAGGGGCCATTCAGGGCTCAGAGTTGAGCTTTCTAAGTTCCACGTGGAAGTGGGATGAGCTGGAGGAGTTGGGGAGAGCCAGTGGCTGTAGGGTCAAGGTGGGAACACAGGGCTCCCCACTCCCACAATGCAGTGGGAGCACCCTGAGTCAGGGAAGGGCTGGAATTCCCTCTGTGGCTTCAGCATTGAGCCACACTTGAACCCATGAAAAAGTGCAGTTGAACCTTCCTCCAGCCCCATCCTGCAGGCTGGTCAGAACACATCATGCCCACGAGGAATCAGGCTTACAGAGGGAAACGAGCTACCTGGGGTGTGGCTCCAGAGGCCCTGTGTTTAATCTGGGGGTTCCTCAATCCCTTGGGAGAGGGCAGTGCTCATGTTGGCTGAACTGGCTGGAGTTCAAAGGCTTCTGGAGCCCCAGCAACATCCAGGGGGCTCGATCTGCTGTGAGACAGGAGATCCCCAGGGGAACTGGGGTCTGGTGGGCTGCACCCAATTCAGGCCCCTTGGCACAGGTGGTGCTATGCTGCGGATCCTGGGCCTGGCACTCTGCAGCCTGCTGACCTGCACGCAAGCCGAGCCTGGGGCCCTGCTGCGGCTGGGCATGGACATCATGAACCACGGTGAGCTTGCAGGCCTGGGTGTGGGGCCGGTGGGTGGTGCTTGGGGTAGGTGGTAGGTAGTCGCTGCTCATGGTTGCACATCCTGGAACATCCTCTGAGCCTCAGAGTAAACTTATGAGCGATGTATTATTATTATTCTCCAACTTTACAGAGGGGAGAGGCCAAGGACCAGGGATGATTTTCCCATGCTCCCTCTGCAAGTTAGAGGCAGAGCTGGAAATCCCACTCCCTTGGAGCCTCTCCTTGACTCTGATGGCAGGGGTATTTAGCCACAAGCGGGCTGTGGGAGGGACAGACAAGGGTCAAATCCCAGCAATAACTTGCTGTGTGACCTCAGGCAAGTTACTTGCCCTCTCTGTGTTGCTGTTTGCTCATCTGTAAAGGTGAAATGTAAAGAAATGTAAAATAGAGTGACCAGTGTGTCCCTAGCAGGATCAAATAACATGTGCGATTAAAATCTCTTGGAGGAGACCTTAGTAAAATGTACTTTCCACCTCCACCCCACGCTCCACTAGCACAAGGGAAATGGAGTCACATCCAGGTGCAAAAGCCTAATGACTATTCTACCACCTCAGTGTTTGTCCCCTCCCTGGGAATTAGCTTGTGACCATAATGGAGGTGTTTCTGGCAAGGTGCTATTTGGAGTTGGGGGCCTCTAAGTTTGGGGAATCAGAAATTCTCTGCTTTGGGCTCAGAATCTGCATTCAGGTCCCCAGAGGAGACCCTAATCACCCAGGCTTGGGAGTGGCTGGTCCACAAGATAAAGTCACTACCCAGGGTTCGAGAGCTTCACTATATGCCCCCTGCAAACTACTCCAGTTTCTCTGTCATGTCTGTCCTCACCCTCCAGCCATGCTGACTCTATCTTCTTCTCCCACTGTGCCCCTTTCTCTTCCACCCACCTTTGCACTTGCTGTGGCCTCTGCCCAGCCAGATAGCTTTTATCTCTTTACTTCCTGCTGAAAATTATGATTCCCCCTTCAAGGACCAGCTGATCTGTCCTCTCCTCCTGGAAGCCTTCCCCAGCTCTTCCCTTCCTGCCTAACCCTTGTGTGGCTCCTGCAGCTCGTTACTGTCACTGCTGGTGACTCTATCTTCCCCCATTGGGCTTGGGTACTATGGTACTCATCTCTGGGTCTCTGCCATCATCCAGCCCAGGGTGGGGCACAGTGACTGTGAGTGGCCTGGGATGCCTGAGAGATTGGCCCAGGGCTAATCTCGCCAACTAAATTTGTCCACTCCAGAGGTCCAGAGTGCCATGGATGAGAGTCATATCCTAGAGAAGATGGCAGCTGAGGCAGGCAAGAAACAGCCGGGAATGAAACCTATCAAGGGCATCACCAAGTGAGTCAGGAAGGGGAGCTGGAAGGTGGTGGTTAGGGCAGAGGGTGGTAGGGAGTGCTGCGCCCAAGACCTGAGGAGGCCAGTTAATGGCCTTGAGTAGGTCACTGCTCCTGCCTGGGCCTGGACTTTCTCAGCCATTCACTGGGGACAATTTCGGGTTATTGTGAGGAGGAAATGAGGTTGGAAAGTCAAATTTCAACTCCCTGCATGCAACACGAGCTCACTGAATGTACGTGAAATTAAATGAAAACATCCTCAAATGGTAGAGCTGGAAAGGCATCAAAATCATCTAATGACAGGAGGAAACTGGTTCCTCCGCAAGTGCCACAGGGGATTGATCAGTAGGGGCTGCCTGAAATCATGCACTTGGGAGGGTTCTGAGGCACTATCTGCACTTAGCAGGAACTAGGACTGTGATCAACTAGCAATGTCTGCCGAGAGCTCAGGACGGGCGAGTGGGAGTATGTGTGCCACGTCGTTTGTTATCCTGGATCTCAACTAGTGGTTCTCAATCGGGGTGATTTTGCCTCCAAGAGGACTTTTGGCAATGTCCAGAGACATTTTTGGTTGTCACAAGTTGTGGGAGCTCAGGGAGTTCTACTGATGGGTTGAGGTCAGAGATGCTGCTGGATATCCAATAATGGACAAATCAGCCTCATGACAAAGAATTATCCTGCCCAAAACGTGGATGGTGCCACTTTTGAGAAACCCTGATCTCAGCAAACCTCCCATTTTATTGATGGAGAAATCGAGGCTCACATAAGGAAACGGAACAGCCCAAGGTCTCACAGTCAGCCATGTGTCCCACCTCCCATATAATGAGTGCTTTCTATGTACAAATTGACTCATGTCCAGCCTTTTGTTTGCATTTCATAATGGCCCCATGAGGCAGGCCGACCCCTGTGACATGGGATGGGGGCTGGGGTTAGCCAAAGGCCTCCCAGTAAGGTGGTAAAGAAGTGGGTGGAGGTCCCAGGTCTTTGCCTGCTCAGATCTCGTTGCTGTGGCTGCATGCCCCTCCCAGTTTGAAGGTGAAGGATGTCCAGCTGCCCGTCATCACCCTGGACTTTGTACCTGGAGTGGGCGTCTTCCAATGTGTGTCCACAGGCATGACCATCACTGGCAAGAGGTGAGCGTGGCAGGGGAGGGGCAGGGAGAGGAGAATGCCCTTCCTGTCTCATCCTTACATGCACATTTATTGAGTGCCTACTGTGTACCATCTGAGTGTTCTGATCTGGATGATGTAGACTGGCTCTCTACTTTTGTCAGGAACCAGACCTAAGCACAGTCAGACTGAGTGACTGGTCTAGGACAGAGGAAGCATCAGGCAGTGGTAGGGGATGGTCAGAAGTTTTGGGGAGGCAATGACAGCTAAGCAGAATTTGAAGGATGTGTAGGAGTTCACCAGAACAAGGAAGGAGGGAGAAAAGCTGGTTGTGTGACCTGGGGCAGGTCCTGTCCCTTTTCTGTCTTGTGGGGGTGCTCTCCTATCCTTTCCCCCTCTCAGCTGCTGAGATTGTGAGCAAAGAGAAGGCAGGGAGATTGAACACCATGGCAGAGACGCCCATGGTGCCTGCCTGCTCTGTCCTCCAGCTTCATGGGAGGGAACATGGAGATCATCGTGACCCTGAACATCACAGCCACCAACCGGCTTCTGCAGGATGAGGAGACAGGCCTCCCCATGTTCAAGAGTGAGAGCTGTGAGGTCATCCTGGTCAATGTGAAAACCAACCTGCCTAGCAAGTGAGGGGCTCTGTGGCTGGGGAGGAAGGCTGGTCCATGTTCCTATATGCCCCAGCAGATCACTTCCAAGCCCATGGAACCTCCTTAACCATGTCTCTTTATGTCCTGTGTCTAAATTTCTGCACTGGCGCACCTATTCACCTATCCTCGGTGCCTGTGTCCATCTAGCATGCTGCCCAAGGTGGTCAACAAGTTCCTGGACAGCACCCTGCACAAGGTCCTCCCTGGGCTGGTGAGTGGCCCAGAGAAAGCCTCCACCCCTCTTTGCTGGGACTGCTGAGACTAGGTCTGGCAAATGCATTTCTATTGGGTGCTGATCCTGATTGGCTGTTAGTGGCTGGGAGGGGTTCTGAGACTGTGGCTGGCTCAGGGGAAGAAAGTGCCACAATCATCTAGTGATGTCTGCCATGAGCAGGGGAAGAGGCAGTGACAGCCTGCACACACAGCTTGCCAATCCTGCTTTGATGTCCAGTCCCAGGGAAAGAGTCCCAGCTAATGTTTGCAGACTTTGATTTGGGCAACAGATCTGGACTCTATTCCAAGCTCTGCTGTTGACTTGGGACCTCAGTTTTTCCACCAGTCCCTGTCTCACCGGGGCTCTTGGGATTCCTTATGGGGTAGCGTTCAGCTGTGTGGAGGCTTTTGATGCAGAGACCCTCTCAGCTCAGTGCCTTCTCTGCTTCCAGATGTGTCCCGCCATCGATGCCGTCTTGGAGTATGTGAACAGGAAGTGGACCAACCTCAGTGGTGAGTGTAGCTCTAGCCACACCCTGCCCCTACCTAGGGACATTAGGATAGATGGACTTCGATGTCCCATCGCCCATCCTAGTGCCTACTTCCGGCCCAGCCTTGGGACTAAAGGAGGTTTGAGGTCATGATGTTCATTTCCCCACTGTCCAGATGGGAAATCTGAAGTCCCCAGGGAACCTGGTTCCTTTTCTCTCATGTCCCTATCCAACATTGCATCCCAAACCCCACAAGATTCCAAGGACAGCAGCCCTTTTTCACTCATCCACAAGCCTTGTGCCTGATTAGTAATCCTGATGGTGGTAATGCCTGAATCTCCTTTGCTGAGGGGATAGATGCTTCCATCATTTTGGGGTCCCAGTGTGGGAGAGAGGAAACCTCAGTGACTGGGACTGAAGAAAACTCATTCATGTCCCCAGCAGCTTGGCCTGGGAAGAGTCACTTCACTCTTCTCAGCCTCGGTTTGTTCGTCTATGAAATAGAGCTGGTAATCCTGAACGTGCCAGTCTGTTGTAAGGTCCAAGCAGCGACAGCCCTTGGTGAACTTGCAAGCTCTGTGTTGTGTGCTGTGTCATGTGACTTTCCAGGCCAGACACCATGGCCTCCATTCTACAGATGAAGTTACAGAGGCCTGGAGGTGCTTGGGTGGAGGGCCAGGTGCAGGTGGCAGCTGGCTAGTGCCAGCTTCTCTGGGCTGCTCCCAGGGTTGGTGCCTCTTTGAATGGAACCTCCTCTTCACACAGATCCCATGCCTGTGGGCCAGATGGGCACCGTCAAATATGTCCTGACATTCACACCGACCACCACAGCCAGCTACATCCAAGTGGACTTCAGTGTAAGCTCTGGGGGCCACCCAGGAGCTGTCTCAGGATCACTGGTCAGGGTGGTGGGTGCTGCTTCTGCCCGGACAGGTGGCTGGACTAGGGCTCTGGAGGGAGGAAGGCCCCTCAAGTCCTGGAGGCCAGGCCCACCATGAGGGTGTTTGTGGACCCTGGACCTCTCCCTCTTTCTGCTCTAAACACAAACCTTCAGTGCCCCAGCTGGCTTCTGGGGCTGCTGACTTCACACTCATTTTCCCCGCTAGGCTGTTTGCTTTTCCCAATGAGTGGCTCACCCAGTTGTACCCTGCCATCATATAGATAGGAACACTGAGGCCTAGGGGGAGGGGAGGGCTGGGCTAGGGTCCTGCAGTGAGTTGGTGTCAGAGTTGGGCCCTCACCCAGATCTCCAGAGCTCCAGGCGAAGAGGTGAGATGCATCTTCCAGGAATGCGGAGTAAAATGCTAAGACGTCACCTCCCTGTGAGGTCTTCCTCCAGCGGGGTTCTTACAGGCCCCATGTCAATTTCTGCCTGCTACTTTCTCTTGAGAACAAAGCAGAAATCACGCTCTGAATAAATGAGGGCTCCAGCCACTGAGAGCAGCTGAGGCTACCAAAGCAGGGCCGGAAGAAAGTGCCAGTGGTTGAGTGACTGACTCCCTTATCCTCCCAGGCCTCAGTCTATCCACCTGTACACTGGAAGCGTTGGCCCACTGTGGCTCATTGTAGTTCTGTTGATAAAATTTAATGATTTGCTGACTTTGGGTTTGGCTGGAGCCCCATTTGCTTGGAGGACTGAGATACCCCTTGACATCATCCCTCAAGCCAAGGCTGAGTGTCTCCCTCTCACCGTCCCACAGCCTGTGGTGCAGCAGCGAAAGGGCAAAGCCATCAAGCTTGCTGGTGCCGAGGAGACCGTCGCGTTCCCTGAGGGTTATGCTGAAGGCTCGTCGCAGCTGCTGCTCTCAGCCGCCCTCCTCTCCTCAGAGCTTGCCCTTCTACAGAAGTCCTTCCATGTGAATATCCAGAATACGACGGTGAGCTGTCCAGTTCCCCATCCCATATGCCTTTCAGTCCATTACAATGCAGTCCCTGCCTAGTTTTTCTATTATGAAAATTATCCTGGAGTTGTGGGCAACACTAGGACTGAAAGATGCAGGACTCATCTGAGTTTCTCTCATCAGTTCATCTCACTACCCATCATCCCTCTGTCCATGTAACTCATCCATACATCCATCTGTCCATACAGCCAAACATGTATCAACCAACATCACTAATGTCTTGGCCATCCATACACCTTCCTTTTATCCAAGCATCACCCACCTACCCATCTTTCTAGCTGTCACATATTTATCCTAAGTTCTATCCTTCCAGTAGCATCCATCCATCCCTTCATATCATCCACATAACACCTACTACCAAGTCTGATATTGTTAAATGAATGATGTATGCACCTGCCATTCACCACTCAAACATTACTACATCCACCCAACTTTCCTTTATCCATCCTCATACTCATCCACTCATTCAGCCATCCATCCATCTATCCATCTGTCCATCCATCCAATGTCCATTCATTCCACACTGATCTATCCATTCATCTTCCCAACCGTCTGTTCACCATTCATCCATGTACCTTCCCATCCATCCTCCCACCCATCAGTCCATTCATCTATTTTCCCAACCATTTATCATTTTACTCCACCATCTTCCCATCCACCCATCTTCCTATTTACCATTCCTTTAATTCAAACACTAACCCATCTTTCCATCCACACATCACTCATCCATGTATCCTTCCCTAGATTTCTGCCTACCCATCCATTCATTCACCATCCTCCCACCCAATTCCCCATCAGTTTATCCATTTTCCCATCCATCTATCTATCCATCTCCAAATATGCCCGTCTACCCATCCCCTTCACCCACCACATCTACCCATTCTCCCATCTATCCTTCTGCTTTTTCATCAACAACATTTTCTCAGCATTTGACCTTGTGTTAAGAGCTATGAGTATTGAAAGGTGTAAGTCATCACCTGGGCTACCCAGAAAGCAGATTATCTAGTTAAACCCAGAGTGGTAAGTGTTGTGATGAAGGGAGCCTCAAAGGGTACACCTTATTAAGTCAGTGGAGATGTCTGTTAGGAGGGCCAGGGAGGACTCCAGGAACCCTAACCTTGACTTTTGTTTTGTAGATTGGTGAGCTGCCCCCACAAACCACCGAGACACTGGCTGGCTTCATTCCTGAAGTGAGTGCCATACCTCCCCAACACCACTGCACCCTGTCCTGCCCTATTGTCCTCCAGTCAAAGCAGTGGGACGTGGGAGGCAGCTTTTAATGACACATGTTCCTTGTCCAACATTGAAACACCTTGCCTTCTTCATAAAGCACTTCTTGGGTCCAGCATAGGAAACAGCTCTACTTTTGTGCATTGGATTCTACTTTCTATGTTCAGTAGAGAATAGCCAAATTTTATTTCCTAATGGATGCAGGAAATAAAAGAAAGAAAATACACAGCTGTGTCCAATGTAGAAATTACCTACATCTTGAGGGACCCCTTATTTCAACTGAAGCCACTAGCCTAAGGACCGGCCCTGAGTGAAGTGCTTTGGTTTCCATAGATGGCTGTGGCTTATCCCAAGTCAAAGCCCTTGATGGCCCAGATCAGGATAAATAAGCCTCCCAAGATCACCATGAAGACAGGCAAGAGTCTGCTACACCTCCACGGGACCCTGGAGATGTTCGTGGCTCGGCGACGGGGCAAGACTACAACGTCCCTCTTTCGCCTAGAAGTGGTGAGGGAAATTGTTCCCTTCCCCATTTTATTCCCCACCTCATGGGTATTCAAGGCTGGAGGAGGGGATGTTTTAGTTGACAGCCAAGTCATGGGTCAGAGGGTTCTCAGTTAATCTCGACTATGTCTGATCCTTGGCTCTGCCATTGAACCTCTGAACGGCCAGAAAGTGGCTTAGTCCTTTCTTTCTCTTTCCTCCCTTTTCTCTCCCTCCAACATTCTTCAGCAACTACAAAGGCAGGGAGATCCCAAATCCAGTTTGGGGAAATCACAAAGGGCTTCCAAGAGGAGGTGATAGTTGAGCTATGTTTTGAAGGTTGAGCAGGAGCTTGCCAGAGAAGGGTTGGGGACAGAGAGTCTTACCAGGAAGGCTGGGGACAGAGGACACCCCAGACAGAGGTTCCAGCATGTGCAAAGGCCTGGATCAATCATATGATGTGTGCAGGGACCAACTGGTGGTGCCAGGTATTTTGGGGGGTGCCACCCTAGCTCAGGACAAGGAGAGATGAGAAGCCTGGGCTGGGGCAGTGGGGAGATGGCTGGATTCAGTTCGTGAGGATGGGCAGAGAGAGGATCCCTGCTTTGTCTTGGCAGTGGTGGTGGTACTGGAAGGGTGGTAGTCTCTGGCTTTGCCAGTCCTGATGGTGGGGAACCCACTGCCTTCTCCCTGCTTCCTCCCCACCGTGCCAGTACTTCAATCTGAAAGTCCAGTACTCAGTGCATGAGAACCGGCTACAGATGACCGCCTCTTTGGACAGGTAGGAGCCTGCTGTCCCAAGCTGGCATTCCTGTATCCCTTCACATTTGGCCTCCTGCTCCAGCACACCCTACACTACCAGGCTGATCCACCCAGCACAGTCCACACTGCCAGGCTGCTCTAGTTACTCTTCCTGCTCTGGAACCCTCAATGGTTCCCCATTGTCTGCATAATCTTTTCTCAAATCTTAGCCTGGCACTCAAGGCCCTTCTCAAGTTCTTCCACCTCTACCCTCACTCTTCCCCTAGGCTCTTTCACAGTGAATCTGTTCATGGGCCCATGCCCTCTTTTCCATAAATAAGGCTTTACCCATGCCATTCAAATGTCACCCGAGAGAGAGTCAGGGTCCAGCTCAAATGCCACCTCCTCTACAAAGCCTTTCTTTATACTAATAGCAGCTAACATCCATTTATGGACTGCTCTCTGTATATGAGGCACCAGTTGCATACATTATATTAATGATCCGATTTCATTCTTACACCTTGGGAGGAGAGTACTACAAACATCTTAGCTTAACATTTGGTCACTGTTAATTCTTGTACTTGCCTTAATAATTAATCACATCAGGATTAATTATGTCAGTATTCTTTCAGTTGCAAGAGAGAGAATCCCAACTTTAACTGACTTAAGCCCCAAAGGGGATCTTTGGTTCATATAATTGAAAACTTTAGGGATTGTTCTGCCTTCAGGTGTGGTTGGATCCAGGCACACAAATGAAATCCTTGAGAGTCTCTCTCCTTCTTCCTTTCAACTTTGCTATCCACTTTGTTGGCTAAATTCTCAGGCAGTTTCTCCCCTCAGGGTGGCAGAATGACCTTGACAAGAGAGGCGTCTTGTCCAGTGGTTCTGACAAAATTACTGAGGCATGGATGTAGTTTGGGTCACAGGACCAACTCTAAGCCAGTCACTTGACTGAGAGATGAAATGCTCTGATTGGCCGGGCCTGGGTCACAGACTCACCTGAGGGACTTTGGGTTCAGCCCATCTGAATGGCTTGGCATCAGAGTGGAAAACTGAGGATTTTTTACTGGAATAGAGATTAGACGGGTAGAGCCACCAGATGGCCGTCACATGGTCTGCTCTGGTGCCAACATATGTTAGTGCCTCCTGGAGCCTGTGCAGGGGAGGGGGCAGGAGGAAGGACTTCTGATCTGTGTCCTGCAAGGATCTGAGACTGCCCAGTTGGGCTGTAAACCTCCACATGGCTGGCCTTGGGCAGGAGCAATAGACACGAATGGGGGTCCCAGAGGGGAGAGTCAGGACCAGGGAGAGGAGGCACAGGAGAGTCTAGTGGTTTGAGCTTGGAGAAATCACGTGCTGTAACAAAAGGTGGTAAGTGTCCCATCATAGGTAGCAGACTCAGGAGCACCTGGTCGGAAGGCTGTAGATGGGACTCCTGTATCAGGGAGGCGTTGGGGTGCTTGGGACCCCCTTCTCCAGGGCCAGGGCCAGGACCAGGGCCACTGGCTCTGACCACTGTTTCCCTCCCCGCCTGGCTTGCTCCGCCTTCCCCACAGATTACTGAGCTTGTCCCGGAAGTCCTCATCGATTGGCAGCTTCAATGTAAGTGTCCCAAGTACTCCTGCGTGAAGACAAGACTGGGCTTTTTCTCCCTTGGGTCTGCAGGGCCAAGGCCCTGAAATGGAGGCAGATAAACAGAGCAAGGCCACTGTGAGGCCTGGTGCTCTTGACTTGCCTTGTGAGCTCGGGAAAGTCCCTTAGCCTGTCTGAATCCCCATTTCCTTTTCTCGATAGAAGCTGGACATCTCCCTGGATTGGTTTTAAAAACATTGTCGTGAACAGTGGCAGCCTGGGCTGGCCTTGGTTGGCCAAGCTTTAGTTTTATTAGTCTCTGTAGCCTCAGGGTCCAACACAGAACCTGACCCTAGGAGGTGCCAACACCACCACCACTTACTCTGTGATGATATGCTTTATATAAACTCTTCATCCTCATGGAAACCCTGGGAGCAGGTACAATTATATTTCACTTTCAAAGATGGGAAAACTCAGCTATAGAGAGGTGGTAAATGAGCGACTCATCAAAGCTTCTGAGTTTCTGTAGGATCAGGAGTGGGGTCCACAGAGCCACCTCTTGTCTCCTGAGTTTTCCCATTCCTGCACTGTGACCCAAAACCCCACGTCATCGGGATTAAGCAGAGGTGAAGAGTGTAGGGCTACAGTCCAGAGCCAAGGCCAGGCCCAGTTTTGATGCCAGCTGGACAAACTAATTGATGTCTAATATTCACTTCTGTGATCCCCAGGCCTAGCCAGAGAGGGCCAAAAAGATCTGTTGAATGGTGTTGCACTGAATGAATGCAGATGTTTTCTCTTTCTTCTCTCTCCAGGAGAAGGAATTAACTGGCTTCATCACCGACTATCTCGAAGAAGCCTACATCCCAGTTGTCAATGGTGAGGGCTCCAACAGGCTTTGGTTTTACTGGTGCCAAGAAGCACTTTAAACAAGAAGGGATGCCACCTGGGTGGTCTCAAGGCCCTATCACTCGCCCCAGACAGGGGAGGCTAAAAGGGAGTGGAAGATAACTTCTGAATCTTTGAAATGAACATAGTTCACCTGTCTGGAGACAAAGGCCTCTCCCACAATTTGAGCTCTGACACTTGACCCCACATCATAACGCCACATCTTGACCTGGCAAATCAGGATTATTAGCTCTTTGCCTGTACAGCTGGCAGGCATCATGAATCAATCACTGCACTATTTCCCACTATCCCTATCCAGGCAGCCACTCCTTAATCAACTGCACAGCAGTCAGGCTGAGATGACTCTTACTGTATTTCTCAGATGTGCTCCAAGTTGGGCTCCCACTCCCGGACTTCCTGGCCATGAATTACAACCTGGCTGAGCTGCACATAGTGGAGGTGAGCAGAGGGGCTGGGGGAGGTTATGTCAATCAACACTGTGAGCCAATGAGTGACCAGCAAGAGCCCACCTCTCTCAAACTGGAGTTTGAGAGGGCAGGTGGCTGTCAGGATAATACTGACTGCCCCTCACAATCTACAGCCCTCTTTGGCCAGGGATTCCACAGAAAGATATTTGAACTCTGCTACTCTCTTGTTCTGCCACCTTGGGCCAATTACTTCACCTCTCTCTGTCTCCATTTTTCTGTGCTTAAAATGGAGGTGATAATGCAGACATTGTCCTCATAGAGCTGTTGTTATGCTTCCTTGAGATCATTTACCTAAACGCATGCAGTAAGTGCTCAATAAATATTATCTTGTATTGCATGCCAGCCTTTGAGCTTGGAGTGGTGAATGTACATTTTTCTTATCTGATCTCTCTGCGCTGGGAGGTGGGGGTGCTTGTCCTCACTTGACAGTTGAGAAAATCGAGGCTTAGAGAGGTGGAGGGACTGCCCCAGGGTCATAAGGCAAGTCTACTTCAACCTTTGCTTAAACACCGCACTGGTTTCCATTTCCTGGCAAGGCCCCCAGTTCCATTCCATCCCTGTGCCTGGGTGGTCCCTGGTCATTGCTCCCCTATTCCTTTTCCTCCTGCCAGAATGCCCTGATGCTGGACTTGAAGCTGGAGTGACCATTGGCAGGTCTTACCTGGCAGTTGCCTGCATACCACCAACCGCCTGCACCCTATGGAGGCGTCCCCGTGATTGGAGCCAGGTGGGCCTGGCCTTTACCAGTGGTGGCTGCTTCCTTTGACAAGGAGTGAATGGGTCAGGCCTGGGCTGGAGGCTTGCCAATAAACAGGAAAAAGGCTCTTGCAAACATCTGATGCTTTGGTCTCTTTGTTTTTTTTTTAAGTAACAAATCTATGTGTGGCTTTTCTTCCCCTTTGGTGGGTTTTGGGGTCTAAGACTAGCTTGTGAGCTGGAGGACAGCTGGTCACAGCATGGGGGAGTTCTTAGCACATATCGAGTACCTGCTCCATGCCATGCCTGGGGCTTTACTTGTACCATCTCATTTAATCTACATAAGAACTCCATGGGTAGAGGGCAAGTGTCATTCCCACCTTACAGATGAGGAAATTGAGGCACAGGGAGGCCAACTCCCTTGTCCAAGGTCACATAGTTTAGCAAGTAGCAAAGCCCTTCCCACCTTAGCTATGTGCCAAATCTTGGCAGCTTGAGGATGGCTCTGTTTGCCTGGAGCCTGTTACCCCAGGAGCCTTCCCTGTGTCACCTTCTTTAATCCTCACAGCAGTTGAGGGAGGTGGGGGCTGTCCCCATTTCATGGATGAGGAGACTGAGGCTTAGAGAGGTGGAATGACTGTCTTGAGGCCAGCTGGCAAGTCAGGAGGTAGAGCTGGGATGGGAATTTGGCCTGCGAGGCCAGCTTGCCTGGGTTGGAATCCTGCCTCCGCCTCCTCTTTGCTGCGTGTCCTGGGCACGTCACATCACCAATCTGAGCCTTGGTTTCCTCACCTGTAAAATGAGAACAATGGCAGTACCAACCTCAGTACCAACCTCAGCAGAGTCGTTGTGAGGATCACATGAGTGAAATCATAAAAGGCGCTTAGTATGGTGCCTGGCACACAGTAAGTGCTCAATAAATGTTAGCCACAGGTGGGTTTTTGAGTCAGCGAGATGTGCACAAGTGTTTCTATATTGGCGTGTGGGTAGGTAATTGTGTGGCCCTGAACCAGTGCATGGATCAGTGTATAAAGGGCCCGTGGGTCAGGTGACCTGGCGGGAGGGTCTGTGCAGATGTAGGGCCAAGTGTGGAGGTTTGTGTGTGAAAGGACCCTAGTGTCCGTCTGTGTCTGTGTGTCTGTGTTCCCATGTTCACTTGCAGATAGTCTGTGCCAAGGGTGTTTCTATGTCTTTCATTCATGTGAGGATCAGCTTCCTGACATTTGCCATATCTGTCCCCAGTGTCTCCTGGGATTCACACTGATGCTATTCTTTAAATAGACTCTTTTTACGTAAATTATGTTTACATGTAGTCAAGTTAAAATATATCTTAAATGTATTCTTCTTTAAAAAAATGTGTCAAAAGATTAAATCTATTTGTGAAGGAAACTAAGATGCCGAAACTGGTTTAAAGGAGAACTCAAAGTGCAGACACAGACACAGGCCATCAGGAATGTGGAAATGAATTTGCCAGAGGCTTGTTCTGCCCTTCACATGCGCTCCTGTGGTTCATCTGCAGCTTCCAGAATTGAGGAGTAGCTCAAGTGCTCAAAAATACACTATCGGCGATACAGCTCACAAATACACCGTCGGCGATACAGCTCACAAATACACCGTCGGCGATGCAGCTCAGAGTCAGGCCATGAGCAAACATCCGGAGATATTTTGAGGTCACAAAAAGAATTTTAATGCTAGCTAGTAAGGAAATTATTTCTTAGTGCTCGTCAAAAACATGGCTTTCCCACTCAGGTTTATTTGTAAATCAGATAGGACTACCACCTCGCTTTATCAGTGCTGTCAAATGTTAGCAGTAACACCAAGGAGAGAGAAGCAGTATACAACAGGAATGATGAGTATCTACATATATATTCCTATACACACAGATATATTCATTTATTCACACACACACAGTGTATACATATATGGATAGTTTACATTTCCCGGCTAGTGTTCAGAAAAACGAAAATAAAAAAGAAACAAACACAAATATAATTTTATTTTGTCTTAGGAAAAGTATATGTTTACATATATATACACATGCATATATATATAATGCCTACATGCATATTAATATATATGTATGTATGTACATTCCCTTTATCATGTGCTACATCCGATTGATTTTTCAGATGATAATTCAGGTTTGATCTTTGTTCCAGGCTGTCTCTACTGTGTTTTCTCTCAACTGTCAAGTTACATTTTATCAATACTTTAGAGAGTGGGTCAAGGCAACACAGGATGAAAAGGGAAACTTCAGGAGGCTAAAATCACTAGTGATGCAGCTGGCAATTTGGGAGTTGTTGACTTCCTTTCCCTTTCCCCCAGCACTGTGGACCATGAGAGTGGTCTGGGAGCACCACCATGGGACTCCCTCTCACTCATAGGGGTGCAAACGAAACAGCTGGGGCTGGAAGTCCTGCAGGGAACTTAGCACCAGCGTGGCCTTTCTGGTCAGGTCTCGGCTCAAGTTTCCATCTGGAACCATGACCACCTGCCTCCCGGTGGCCAGAGCTGCCTCCACCGCGTTGGGCGCATCTTCAAAGACAAGGCACTCCTCCACGGGAGGAGGTGGAGAGAACCTCTTGGCACAAGCCAGGAATACTGCAGCATCGGGCTTGCAGCTCTTCACTTTGGGGTCGTTTCCCAGCACAACGTGATGGAACAGGCCGAAGAGTTCCTTGTGCCTGTTCGTCTCCATCTCAAAGGATGGGGACTCTGAGCTGGTGGTCACGGCAAAGGGGATGTTGTGTTTCCGCAGGTGGAGGATGAGTTTCTCAGCCCCTGGCCTGAGCGCTGCAATGGGGAACACGTCTCTCAGCCTGGCTTGGCTTTCTTCCACCAGCTCCTGCTTGGACATTAGGACATTGCAAGATGCCCAAAACCTCCTGAGCCGCCTCCAAAGCCTTCTTACCCATGACTTCGGGCTTCACATCCCAGGAGTATTCCTTTTCATAGCTCTCGCATATATCTTGAAACATCACTGAACGGACCCGCTCAGTATCCAGAAGCAGGCTGTCCACGTCGAAAGGGAGGATTGTGGCAGACCGCCTCGGCCTGCCTAGTGGCAACCAGAGAGTGCGCCTGCACCCGCCCACCCCCCGCACGCGCACGCGCACTATGGGTCCCTGCAAAGGACTTTTAAGGGGACTCCCACAAATCAGTGTCACTTGCTAGAATGTCTTTTAAAAAAATCTATAACTTTGGGGGGAAAAGATGTATAAGGGGCCTCCTGTGATCAGCTGGCACCTCAGCCCTGGAAATTATGGAGGTGATGTCTATGTGTGTCTGTCTGTTGGCGTGTGTGTGTGTGAATATCTGTCTCCCTGGGGTGAGACTCTGGATGTGGGGATTTAGGGGCATCTGTGTGAGTGGGTCTGTGTCTGGGCACACACATGTGTCTGTGAGTGGTGTGGCCAGAGGCCTGATCAGGCCAGTGCTCCCCAAGCCATGGGGCCCTGGCAGATATGCCCTGTCCCAGCCTGGCCCAGGCCCATGCCACAGAGGAGGAGGGCCCCTATTGCTTTGTCCCGGATGCCAGGGCCTTCCCCTTGTCCCTATGAGCTCTAATCCCGTCACTCATTGTCTCCCCAGCTCTGGGACAATGGCAGCTTTGAGGGAGGCCTGGCAGGTTCAGACGCCAGGGTAATCTATGGGCTGCTGATGCCTGGCCCTGGGCATGCCAGAGACACCTGTGTCCCCAACCCCACCCTTGGATGTTCCCACAGCACACTTACAACTACCTAAAGCCTTGCGGCCACCCTCTTCAGGTCCAGTGTGCTGATGGGGAAGCCAAGGTGACAGCTGTTAGGGTTTGAAGGCCTGGCAAGAAGCCAGGTGGTCAGTTCTTTGAGTGGTCAGTTCCTCCAGATTTACCCTGAGCAGAAAATGCGGGCTGGACTGGCAAGGGAGCCCTATTCCATGACCCCACTTTCTGGGGAGGCAGTGATAGGTAGGGTCTGCTGGGCAGTACTCATCTCCCAGACTCCTCCAACCCAGATAAGGAAGTGGAGGCCCAGAGAGATGAAGCGACCTGTCCAAGGGCATGTGGCACACACGGAGCTGGGCTTGAACCCTGTCTTCTGAGTCCGAGTTTCCTCCTCACTCCTTCACACCACACCACACTCCGCAGTGGAATGCAGTGTCCTTCTTTCAAGAAACTGAGGCTCAACACCACAGAGTGAGAAGGGAGCAGATCCTGGGCTCACAGCTATTGACCCCCAGGGACCTGCCAGACAGCCTCACCCTGGGAAAATGAAGACAACACAATGTCGCACCTGTGTTCATACGGGGCAGGCCAGAAACTAGGTAGCATTTTTCTACCTTGTCTTCTCCCTTCCCAGCCCACTCCCAGCTCAAGTAGCTTGGAGAGGCCTCCCAGGTCTCTCACCACCAGCTGCGCCCTTGGCTCCCCTCCGTTGATGCCCTAAAGTTCATTTCCAGGATACCTGTCCTGACGGCCATACCAATTGGGTGAGGGTGGCCACCTTTCATATGAGCCCATTTTGTAGAACTGTGGCTCTTGTGAATGAAGTCACTCAATTGTGAGTGACAGAGCCAGAATTTGGACCCAGGAATTTTGGCTCCAGAGACTTCACTCTAGGAACTAATGCCCAGAGGTATTTCTTCTCATCAAGTCCCTCCCCTGCTCTAATCCCTTTCTTGGCTCCCCATAACCCTCACCAGGGCTCTCAAAAGGGCTGCACATCACATTGCCTTGGGAGCTTGTTAAACGTCCACCTAGGCCCTCATCTGTGGAGGCAGTGTTGCCAAAGGTGAGGCCCAGAGATAGGTATTTTAATGAATCCCTTCCTGTGGGCAGGCTAATCTCTGACCTGGCTTTGGTGAATGAGAGGATATGGGAATGCCTGGGGAGCTTATTGGGGCATCAGAGTCCCTTGTGGGGTGGGGAATCAGGAAGGAGGAGGAGAGACAAGGCAGGCCAGAAACTAGGTAGTATTTTTCTCTCTTCCGAGAGGCTAGGCTGGGCAGTGGTTAAGATGATGAGTGTTAGACGGTCTGCCTGGACTCCTGTGTGACATCCGGCAAGCTGCTTACCCTTGCTGAGCCTTGGCTCCTTGAGTGTAGGAAGAGGAAATAATAACGGCACTGACCTCACGGAATCTTTGTGGTGACTAGAGGTGCTCCCATACAGTAGGTGCCTGGTACACTGTATGTGCTCAATAAATGCTAGTGTTAGCTTTCTTTCTTCTTTCTTCAAGAAAATGCCTTAAAAACACTGGGGATACCCAGTCTGGATGAGGCTGTGGGGTAGTAGCAGTGACCATGTGCAATGGCATGATGCTTGGGGGAACTGTGGCCACAGTGAGAACAGCTAAACATGTACATGCATGCTGTGTTCCAGCAATTCCACTCCTTGCTATTTACTCAAAAGAAATGAAGAATAAAAACACATGTCTGGGCAGGGTGGCTCACCTATAATCCCAGCACTTTGAGAGGCTGAGGTGTGAGGATCACTTGAGGTCAGGAGTTTGAGACCAGTCTGGCCAACATAGCAAAACTCCATCTCTACTAAAAATACAAAAATTACCCCAGTGTGGTGGCATGTGCCTGTAATTCCAGTTACTCAGGAGGCTGAGGCAGAGAATCGCTTGAGCCCAGGAGGTAGAGATTGCAGTGAGCTATCACACCATTGCAATCTGGCCTGGGTCACAGAGTAAGACTCTGTCTCAAAAAAGAAAAACAAGAGTGTTCACAGCAGCCTCATTCATAATAGCCAACACCTGGAAAACGCAGGAGCCTCTGGTCAGAAGAACGAATAAACAAACTGCGGGGATTCACACAGTGGAGTAGTACACAGCAGGAAGAAGCAGTCACCGTCTCACACAACGGGGTCCAGGAAGCCGCACACATAGAGCACACTGCAATTGCACTTAGTGACCCCCAGGAGCACCCTGGACAGCACTGGGTCAGCGGTCAGGACAGTGGTCACCCCCGGGCAGGCAGCGACTTGGAGGGGATGGACACAAAGAGGGCTTTGAGAGGGCTCCATTTGTAAAAATTCATCACATTGTATGCTTGTGATCTGTGCCCTTTTTTGGGACGTATTTTAGATTTCAATAAAAAGTTTATTTTTAAACAAAGTGTGGTGTGAGTAAGCTGGCCCAGGGCCTAAAGTCATCAGAATGAACATTGTACAGTGAGGGCTTTAGAGATGATTGAGGCAAACCAGGTACCTGCCATCCTTCTTCCCCAGATCAGCAGGCAGAGGTTCAGGGCTCCTGGCAGGAGACAGATCCACAGACTCACAGAGCCGCAGACAGCGACAGCGTGGCATGTCACAGATTCTGAGAGGAGAAATCCCAGGGGACTGTGGGAGCTCAGAGGTGATACCTCACGCAGCTTGGGGCTCATGAAGGCTTCCTGGAGGGAGGGATGCCTGAGCTGGTGCTGTCAGAAGAGTTGCAAATGAAAGCCAAAGTCTATAAACCCATACAGTGGCTTCCAGGGCCTCATCACACGTCGTTGGCCCCAAGTCTCTCACTCCCAAGCACACTGCCCCCTGCTGTTCCTGGAACACTTCCTAGGCCTCTGTGTGGGGGTCCCTCTGGTCAGCAGGCCCTTCCCAGACAGCCATCTGACTCCTCCCCTCTTCTCCTTCGATCTAAAGTCACCCCTGACCACCCTACTGAAACGGTACCCACTCTCCACGCTCCTGAGCCCCTTCCCTGCTTTATTTTTGTCGTTAACTTCCGACTTAGTGTTTTCCTTTTTTTGAGACAGTCTCGCTCTGTTGCCCAGGCTGGAGTACAGTGGCACGATCTCAGCTCCTCCGCCTCCCAGGTGCAAGCGATTCTCCTGCCTCAACCTCCTGAGTAGCTGGGATTACAAGCTTTTGCCACCACACCTGGCTAATAGTTGTATTTTTAGTAGGTGTTTCACCATGTTGGCCAGGCTGGTCTAGAACTCCTGACCTCAGATGATCTGCCTGCCTCAGCCTCCCAAAGCGCTGGGATTACGGCGTGAGCCACTGCACCCAGCCCCGACGTACTGTATTACGTGCTTATTTGTCTCTTGAAGAGCTGTGCTGTCCAATATGACAGCCAATAGCCACACAAAGCGATTGCTTAAAATGCGACAAGTCCAAATCCTGGTGTGCTGTAAGCAGATTTTGAAAACGTAGTATAAGAAAAAGAAAGTAAATTACCCTATTCATAATTTTCTGTTGGTTATATGTTAAATGAGAATATTTGGGGTTTGGTAAGGGTAAATAAACTAGAATATTATAATTAATTTCACCTGTTTCTTTTTACCTTTCAAAAAATGTGGCTACTAGAAAGTTTTCAATTGCGTTGTATTTCCACCGGCCAGCTCCTTCGGGGCAGGGGACTTTGTCCCTTTCATTTACTGCGATCTCCCCAGCATCTAGCAGATGGTGGGTGCCTCACAAATGCCTGCGGTGGAGTGAATGAATGGATGCATTTCTCGTCACTGTCATCTGGACCAGCCTCAGAAAGGGGACAAAGCTCTGGAATTCTGTGGATACTGAGCCTTGGGAGGTGGGAGTGGAGTTGATGCCCCTCCCTCAAGTCTGCCCAGGTCCATAGCCCTCTCCAAGTGAGGCCTGGAGTGGGGGTGAGGGAGCATAGGAGACCCAGCAGCTTTAAATCCTCCCTTCCTTCCCTCCCTAGGCCTTCACTGGGGAAGGGGCAGGGGATGCAGGGGGATTCTGTGCCATAAGTGTGGCTCTTGGGGAGCCTTGTAGGGAGCCCAGTAGGTGGCTGAATGGGTGGGTGGCAGGGCCCCACCTCTCACCGTTGGCTCTGAGGGAGGTGGCGGTCTGTGTAGCCCCCATGCCTTCACTCCCACTCCTGGGCACTGACCCCAGTCCCCTTACTCTCCTCCAAGAAGGAAGGCTCAGCCCAGGCCCACGGGGAAAACCGCAATTTGCTTCTGACATGACATATTGACGGGTTTCTGGCGGCAGTGGCCCCTTTGTGTCTGCAGAGCTGTGTGGCATATAAGGGCCACCCCTCGGCTTGGGTGGGTGGAGGAACCCACAGGAGGCCGGGAGCCCCCACTCATCCCTTGTGGAGCTGCAGGAGCAAGGGTAAGGCAGCCTGAGGCAGCCCTGGGCTCATCCTGATGCCCAGACATTGACTCCACCACCTTCCCCCTCCCGTATGGATGATGGGCACAGAAAGAACTTGCCCTAGGAGGACACTGAGGGTACCAAGAGGGTGGACGAAGAGAAAACCGTGTTACAGATGTGGGACCCAGAGACAAACCAAGGCTTGCGTACATTCACAGCAGGAGGGTGGGCTGGGGCTCCCAGTCCATAGGATGACCCTAGGGAGGGGGTTCAGCGGGGCCCATTTTTCTCTTGGTGAGTGACGCGCTGCTGAATTTATCCCTCGCTCCCACAGCAGACACCTCTTCTGTCACACAACCACGGGCAGAGACCCTAGACACGGTCCCTACCTTACTGGAGCTTACAGGGAAGAGAAATGAGAAAAACAAATGCATAATTGCAAATGGAGATCAGCAATTAGAGTAAATATCCCAGGTAATGTTTAGTGACAGATGGATTTCTTTAGATAAAGTGAAGGAGGGAGGCGGCTCCGGGGAAGCAACGCTAATCCGGAACCTGAATGATAAGGAGTCACCCATGAAAAGGAGCAGGGAGGAGCCTTCCTAACAAGGAACTGCCTGTGCAAAGGCCCTGGGGTGGGAAGGGGCCTGGCCTGTTTAAGGTCAAGGAGGTCAAAGAGGCAGGCAGGAATTCTGTGGGTAATGGCAAGAAGCTTGGGTTCTGCCCCAGGGCAGTGGGGAGCCAGTGATGGGTTTCCGCAGAAGTGACCGGTGGGCATAGATGGATATGTGATTGGGTGGGCAAATAGGAAACTCCTTAAAGAAAACCCCACTCCCTGAACTTAGCAGATTAGCCATGCCCCCACCTGCCACCCCATTCGCTTTTCAACAAGATTTGGGGGGCAGTGGGGGAAGGAGAAAGACAGGACACGTTGTTGTCTAAGTGTTGGGTGTCCCCAGTCAGCTAGACCTTCTGAAACAGCTTCATGAGCCAGTAGGAGGCAGGTCCCGGAAACAGAGCTCCCATCCTACTGTCCTGGATGGGGAAGCCCTCTGTCTACAGCTGTCACTTCAGACACCCGGCCAGGCTTACTGGGCCACTGAGGACTACACTTTTAAGCCAGATGCACTCAGGCTTGAATTCTGACTGTGTCTGGCTAGTTCTGTAGCATTGGTCTAGTCCTCTGCCCCTTTCAGTCTCAGTTTTCCCATCTGAGAAACAGAACCCGATGAGGGAGAGGCTTGGAAAGAGCCTTGGAGTCGAGCTCATTGGCAGCCACACTGCGCCACCTGGGTGTTAGCCCTGCTTGCGTTTGGGAGGAGAAGGCTTTCCTGGGAGTGAAGCTGGATTTGGGCTGTGCCAGGTGGGCAGGGAGGGGGAAGGGTGGTGAAGGGGAAAGAGAGGGAAAAGTCTTGGGCAGGAGGAGTGTCTCAGAGTTCCCGCTTCTGCCTCTTATAGGTATGCAGCCAGCCATGCTGGGCCTGTGGTCCCTGCTTCTGCTCTGGGGCCTGGTGACTCCATGCCAGGGGCTGCTAGAGACGGTGGGCACGCTTGCTCGGATTGACAAGGATGAGCTCGGCAAAGGTGAGCCCCAGGTGGGCAGTCTGTGAGGGGGCCACTGCAATGTCAACGACTCAATCTACAGGCTTAGAGCATCTGCTTTAAGAGCAGATAAGAGCAGGCTGTGAATCTAAGCAGCTGCTTAGAAAGCACGTTACCTGGGAGCAGCTGTGCAAGAGTGGAAGGTTCTCTCGCAGGCCTGAATGGGTGATGAATTCCCTCTCCTGGGAGGTGGATTGGGTGATAAGGGCTGAGGCTGTGTGGGGACTGCATGTGGCTCAGAGACAGGGACAGGGTGAGGTTGAGGAGGTCAAGAAGAGGGTGCTAGCTAGGCCATTGTCTCTGCCTCACACCACTAGGGTAGGAGAACTCTACTTGACATTTGGTACTACGGAGCCCAGTGGCTCGTGGTGACAGTCTCAGGGATGGAGCAGATTGGTCATGCACAGGAAATGCTTCAGGGAGGCCCCCTGGCCTGCCCCTACTTCCACAGGGCCGTTCCTCCGTCCTGCCCTTTGCACAGTCTGCAGAGTCAGGCTTGGAATGCCCAAGAGAAAAGCAGGGGCCATCTCCTCCAGCTTGATCAAGCCTGGTGGCCACAAGCTCCCCCTTCTTCCCCTTCCCTTTCAGTGCTACAGATCAGGAGCCCGAGTTACACTATTGGCCCCAACCCAATTTGCCGTGTGACTTTGGGCAAGTCTCTGCCCCTCTCTGAGCCTTAGTTTTCCCCCACGGCAAAATGAAGGGATTGTCATGAGATTTGCTCATTCATTTTACAAATGCTTACTGCTTACCTCCCATGTGTGCCAGGCAGGGAGGGTGGCACAGGCCCTGCGGGAGGAGTAAGAGGCTGTTATGGCTTAGTGGGTTCCACCATTTGAGTGTAACCTCTGGGTTAATTCCATTTTAAAAAAGAAGGCTACTGAATCTCAGAGGAAGGAGGCAGCTGCCAAGGTCCTGGGGATAAGGTTGGAGTTTCTAGTACCCCCCTGCTTCCACTCTCTCTGCAGCCATCCAGAACTCATTGGTTGGGGGGCCCATTCTGCAGAATGTGCTGGGATCTGTCACAGCCATGAACCAGGGCCTCCTGGGCACAGGAGGGCTGCTTGGAGGAGGTGGCTTGCTGGGCCATGGAGGGAGTTTTGGTGTTGTCGAGAAGCTCTCTGGGTGAGTCCCCACCATGGGGGCCTTTGGACTGCCTGCTGGCTGCATGCGCACAGGAAGACTTGGCTCTGGGTCTGGGAATGGAGGAGAGATTGGCTCCTTTTAATTTGTCTGACAGGCAGAGAGGGTGGTGTGGGAGGCTGGTGATCCAGGTCTAAAAATGATGACTCTGCTTCATGCCTGGCAGGACAAGAACCGTAGAATGCCACTGTGGCTGAGCGCTCTCAACACTAGTTACTCACTTCGTGACCGTGGGCAAGTTGCTTAGTTTCTCTGGGCTAATCTAGCTATCTGCATGGCTCCCTCTCTCACCTTTCCCGGGCCTCCGTTCGAAAGAGGTCCACCCTGATTAGCCCTTTCTCATCCCCACCATACCTTTCACAGGTTTGTTTTTTCTCCTTTGCTTTATTATAAACCCCAGGAAGGGTAAGATTTTTGTTTGGCTTGTTCACTGCTGTGTCCCCAGGATCATAAATAGGGACACAGTGGATGCTTAAAAGTATTGTTTGTTTGTTTGTTGTTTTGAGACAGTGTCTCACTCTGTCGCCCAGGCTGGAGTGCAGTGGTGCGATCTCGGCTCACTGCAACCTCTGCCTCCTGGGTTTAAGCGATTCTCTTGCCTCAGCCTCCCGAGTAGCTGGGATTACAGGCACCCATCACAATGCCGGGCTAAATTTTACAGTTTTAGTAGAGACAGTGTTACATCATGTTGGCCAGGGTGGTCTTGAACTCCTGACCTTAGGTGATCTGCCTGCCTCAGTCTCCCAAAGTGCTGGGATTACAGGCATGAGCCACCGTGCCTGGCCTCAAAAAATAGTTTTGAATGGATGAATGAAGAGCATCACATTATAGCTAATGTGTATTAACTCAATGACTACCTATTCAGGGTTTTCTGTGTGTCTGGCATGAGCATTGGAAATGAATTATCTCACTGAGCCCAGAGGTAGGACTATTATGAACTGCATTTACATGTGAGGAGATAGAGGCTCCTGGCAGTGAAGTGACCCACCCAAGCACACCCAGCCAGGGGAGGAGAGGAGAATGTGTCTGTGTGTTTCATCACAGCCCATACTGCCTGGCCCAGTCCAGCGGAAACCAGTCTATGGCTGGCAGGCAAATTAGGGGAAGGTCAAACGACAGGGCCCAGAAAAGGCCGAAGCCCAGCATGTGGAGCAGAGTCACTGGAAAGGAGGCAATGGGGTGCCGGGAGCAGAAGGGCAGATGGGTGTTCACTTCCCAAAACAGAACATGATGTCTGGAAGGCGGGCTGGTAAATGCTGCTGCTGCTCGAGGTTCACCATGTGTCATTCTGTGGTCGGTGTCCTCAATGTCCCTATTTTACAGATGGGGAAACTGAGGCACAGAGCAGCACTATGACTTGCCCAAGGCCATCCAGTCGGTTAGTGGCAGAGCTGGAGTTTGAACCATCTGCCTTTTACTGGCTGCAGCATTAGCAGCTACTCATGGGGCAGTTGCCAGGACAGTGAGTTAATCTGTGGCCAGCAGCTGAAATAGAGCCAGGCACACAGTGAGTGCTGGATAGATATTATTGTTATTATTAACACAATCTTTACTCTCCCTCCACTGTGAAATCCCCCTTCTCAGTGAGGCTGGAGTCTCAGACATGAACCTGGCATTGCCCATGCCTTGAAGAGCGCCTCATAGGTGGTAGAACCTGACAGCAAAGGTTCCATGAGCTCAGGGCAGTGATGGAGGTGGCCCAGGCAGGGTGGGACAGCCGATTAGAGGGCATCTGCCCAAGGCAGAAATATGGGATGGAAGGCTTCTTGGAGGAGTGGATGTGAACTGGGAGGAGTCAGCAAGCTGAAGAGGGACGCAGAGTGGAAGGAGGGGCAAGGGAAGGGGGTTCCAGACAGAGGGACTGGCCTGGGCAAAGACCCAGAGGACAGACAGAGTAATGACTTGTGCGGAGCTGTGTTTGAGAACCCACCTGGGCTGCATTTGTGTGAGTGTGTGGGGTGTAGCAGGGGCAACGTTACGGCCAGAGACCAAACCAGGGCTGAGACTGTGGGAATAGGGTGGTGAAAAATTTTAATTCCTCTAGCCTCCAGGGGCGATGATGAGAGGACATTTGTTGAGCACACACTGTACCAGGTTCTGCACTGGAATTATCTCACTTGTCTTTGCAGCACCCCTGTGAGGTAGGAACTAGTATGGCCCCACTTTACAGATAAGAAAACTGAGGCCCAGAGAGGTGAAGGCCAAGGGCTCGCAGTTGGCTCTGTGGGTTTGAGGTGAAATGGAGACACTACCAAGAGCCACTTTAGACACCTCCTGGTCTGGGATGGTGCAGGCACTGGGGATGTGTGGGAGTGAGCAGCCCTCTCCCTGACTCCCATCCCAGTCTGAAGATTGAGGAGCTCACGCTGCCGGAGGTGTCGCTGAAGCTGCTGCCGGGGGTTGGGGTGCAGATGAACCTGCACACCAAAGTGGGCATGCATTGCTCTGGGTAAGCGTGCCCTGGGGACCTCTGCTGTCCTGCCTCGCATCCCACCCCTGCCCTGCTGGAGACTCCTACCCTGCTGTGCCCCCACGCCCACCCCTCTGAACCCCCCATTTCCTTTCACCCTACTTCCTTCCTAAGGGACTCCCAATCCTACTGTTTTCCCCTGGATTCCATGCCGTTACCCTTCCCCAGGGACTTCCATCCAGTCCCGGATCCCACTGCCCAGGCTTACCGGAGAGGGCGGGGGAAGAGGATGCTGGGAAGTGCAAAATGAAGCAGGGAGGCAGAGACTGATAAGAGGACACAGGGCCTAGGCCACTTGCAGGGCGGCACCACCTGCCTCTGCTCAGGACCCATGGACCCTGGTGGGTGGGGCTGGCCGCCTGGCCACGCCCCCAGGGTCCTTTCTTGCAGCCCCCTTGGGGGCCTCCTGCAGCTGGCGGCGGAGGTGAACGTGTCGTCACGGGTGGCGCTGGGCATGAGCTCGAGGGGCACGCCCATTCTTACCCTCAAGCGCTGCAGCACGCTCCTGGGCCATATCAGCCTGTTCTCCGGGTGAGTCTGCAGGCTCCAGCCCGCAACCCTGACCTGCTCGGGATCATTTCGCACGCATCTGAGTGTCTCCCGGCTCTTCCTGGAGTTGCCAGCTGCGTGGGCCTGAATTCATCCCACCCCCACCTGCCCCACCCGGTTCAGCCCGCGGTGCAGACCGACAGACTGAGCCCCCCTCCTCGCCACAGGGACTCCGGCTCAGTCCACAGCTTGCAGCCGCCCACTCCTGGGCATGCCCCTAGACTGGTTGCCCGGATCCTGCCCTCCCCTCTCTCCTAGATAGAGTGAGCTCAGGGTCAGCTGGGGTCCTTCCATCTGCGGGATTTCAGCCCCTGCTCTCAGCACACAAGAGACTCAACTCTGCCTCACATTTGCTATGTGACCTCATGGAGACCCACTGCCAATTCTGGGGCCCTAGTGCCCCCACCTGTACATGTCATGTGCCGCTGGATTTGATGATTTGGAAGGTGCTGTGACCTCGGTCTCTCCCCAGGGGCTGTCCAGGTGACACTCCCTACACCTTGTTGAATCATCACTTTTTTTTTTGAGATGGAGTCTTGCTCTGTTGCCCAGGCCAGAGTGCAGTGGTATGATCTCGGCTCACTGCAAACTCCACCTCCCAGATTCAAGCAATTCTCCTGCCTCCACCTCCCCCATAGCTGGTATTACAGGCACCCACCACCATGCTAATATTTGTATTTTTAGTAGAGACGGGGTTTCATCATGTTGGCCAAGCTAGTCTTGAATTCCTGACCTCAAGTGATCCTCCCACCTCGGCCTCCCAAAGTGCTGGGATTACAGGCGTGAGTACCATGCCTGGCCTCTGAAACATCACTTTCATGGGACCATGGAGCCCAGAGGTCTCCTTGCCCAGGGTCACATGCACAGATCCGGTAGGGATGGAGAAGGGCTGCTCTCTGCCTGGGTCCAAGGCCTCTGCCAGCACTCTGAGCCTGCCCCTGGCTGCCACCCACGTGTGTCTCCCCTTCCGTTTCCACCTTCCAGGCCCAATCCCAGCCCCTGCCCCATCTTTGTTGGGTAACTCTGAGCAGTGGTGGTGTCATCAGGCAGCTCCGTGTTAGCTCCCAGGAACGGGGTGACCAGCTTGCTCCTGTCTCCAGGAGGGCCCTAAGAACGGGATTCCATGCAAGGGCTTTGGGCTCCTTAAATTCCAGCGGTTTCATCCCGTTCCTCAGGGATGGAGGGCCCTGGGGAGGAGTGGAGCCCAGAATGGCATTGGTGTCTTGTGGTTGGTGCTCCGTGGTTGCCACCCTGCACCCCCATGTTCTCCAAGGAGACCTGAGCCCATCTGCACGCATTCATCCTCAGCCTATCATTCATTCATTCATTCTTCATTCATTCACCTAAGAAATACTTGTTGAACCTCTACTCATGGGGCCCAATAACAACCATTGTTCTGGGCCTAAATGTCTCTTATCTACAAATGTTGGGGGGACAAAGGAGACAGACACTTATCAAGCATGGATTGTACACCGGCCACACACACACTCCCATATCACCTGGACAGCTGTAACTCTCTAAGGTGGGCATTGTACAGTTGGAGAAAATGAAGCTGTCCCCTTGGCTACCCTGGGGACGTAGAGCCAGGATTTAACTCAGATCTCTGAAGCCCCAGCCAATTCCACCCCTAAGAGAAGAGACAGGAGGAATCCAGAGCCCCCAGAGCCCCCTACCAGCCCTGTCATCCAGGTGGAGCTGTCCCGCCTAGCAGTCGCACCCACGTGTCTCTCTGCTCAGGCTGCTGCCCACACCGCTCTTTGGGGTTGTGGAACAGACACTCTTCAAGGTGCTTCCGGGACTGGTGAGTGTGGGGGGCCATGGGCCAGCATGCCCTCTCCTGGCCTGGGCCTCTTTCCCTCCGGGGTTTTGGGTAAAGTTGGGCGCCAGGCGGGATTAGGCTGTACTTCCCTTCCACGCCCACCAGGTAATCCCTTCCGGCCGGCTGATGGGCTTACTGGGCGTGCCTGCTGGTCTGGGGGAGGCTGACAAAATCCTTTCAGACCCTCAAGCGGGAGTGAGCGGTTCCAGGCGGCCTGGGTCCCCTGCTCCCAAATCGGAGGCTCCTTCTTACCCCTGCTCTGTTTCTGCCATTTGTATTATGTTTTGACTTTATGTTTTCCTTTAAACGATCATTTAATGGTTTTAAACTGAGCCCTGTGCTCGGCAATCATGTCTAGGAAAACATGTACATCTATTCATACATCATAATTCAACACATTAAGATTAAAGGATGCCTCTCCACGGCCTGCCCCAATCATCCTGGCTTCCACACTCGAGAGCTGCTCTGGCCCAAGCCCCATGTCACTGAGGGAGAGGGGAGGGCCACACAGACAGCAAAGGGCAGTCAGGCCTCCTGACCCCACGGCCTGGATGGCTCTCCCTTGTACGTTCTTGTGATCTTGGGTGGAGGCGGCAGAGGAATGGCTCGGAGCGTAGGGTTGGCAAAACTACCCTGGGCTTGAGGAAGCCAATTTGAAAAAGAGGCTTAGCAGGAGGAGGGGCCCCTAGGCAGGACTGTGCCAGGCAGCTTTCCACCAGGGGATGAGGGTGCATTTCAATTGCAGCCCCTAACTTAACCTCTAGGGCAATTGGCCAGCAGGTAGTTTTGTGTGACACAAAGAGGTTTTTAAAATGAGCCTTCATTGCCAGCATTCAGAGATTGAATTCTCGGAACAGTCCAGATTTCTGGCTTCTGTTGTGCAATTAACCCCCCTGGCTGCCTGATACCTCCCTCCTGCAAGAGGGAAGTACCTCTGGTCCCTCCCAGCTGGTGCCCCGGGGGGTTTGCTTTCTCCACCCCAGCACGGCCCCTCTCGTCTCCTCCTCTCATTTCTGTGACTTGCCTGACCCCAGAAGCCCCTCACTTGACAGGCAACAGCCCTCTTTTGTCTCTCTGCAAACAGCTGTGACCTGGGACGGGTCACCTTCTTCTCTGATCTCAGCTGGAGAATGAAGGGGCTGGAGTGGATCCTCTCTGAGGTTTCCGCTCCAGTGAGTTATGGGACTCAGGTTCTGTGAGTCCCAGACTCGGATTCCCAAAGTGGAACTGCTTGCTCCCTGTTCTCATAGCACGGGGGTAGGAGAGAACAGGTGGTGATGTGCCGGACGGACAGCCCAGGTCCAGGCCTGACTCTCTGGGCGGAGGAGAGGAGGTGCCCCTCTGTGGGGTCTTGACCCTAGGCTTCCAGTGCCCACCGGGGGTGGCAGGGGATGGCCTGTGACTTTGTGGGGAACCAAAGCCCCTTCTGCCTCCTCGGGGGAAGGCCCTGTCCACATGCCCAAACCAGCCTCTGGAATGTGTCTCCCCCGGTCCCCAAGCCACCTTTGGGTGTTTTCCAATGGGACTCTTGTAACCAAGGGAAGCCAGCTTGCAGGCCCCCTCAAACCTGTGACACCTCAAGCTCCAGCCCCTCCCTGCCTCCCACCTGTGTGTCCCCTGTTTCCGCCTTCTGCCTTGCCTTGGTCCCCAGCACCACATAGCACCATAAAGCTTTTAAAGAATACGCAGCTCTCCCTGAAGCAAGCTCTTTTTGTCCTATAACATTCGTCTCCCCGACACAGCTGTGCCCCGTGGTGGACAGTGTGCTGAGCGTGGTGAATGAACTGCTGGGGGCTGTGCTGGGTAAGTCGGGGTTCAATGCCTTTCTCTTTGCCCATTCTACCCCCCCCCTTGTATGACCCCAGTGGGGTAGGGTACTAAGAGGAGCCAGAAGGGGCAGGATCCCGGGGTCTTCCAGTTCCTCCTCACACTGACAAGCTTTGAGGAGCCTCACGGAGGAGGCCTAGGCTGAGGCCACCTAGTGGGGCATGCAGACCCAGAGCCATCGGTTCTCTCCATGTTGGGAGCTGCAGACCAGCATTTATTGAGTACCTAGGGTGCACTTGGCACTGTCAGAAACGGGGAATGTTGGAAACAGATGCTCGGTGCTGCAAAGAAAAATCAGTACTGAGACAAAGGATCTTTCAGCAAGGTAATTTTACTTTCTGCAGAAAGGGTGCTCCTGTTAGCTATCTTGCTGTGAGAGTACAACGAACAAAGGAAAAGCATACATATTTATCTTTTACGCATCTGGGGTCAGCTTCACTGCTGTGTCTGACCTCCACTGGTGGGAGCCAGACCTCACATTCTAAACTAACACTTGATTGGCTAACAACTTAAAACTTTTTTTGCATAGGTAAAAGCAATGGAGAACAAAAAAGGAAGTCCAAATAAGGAAGGGGCTATAGGAAGTTGCTTTCGAAGGGACTTAGAAAAGTAATAACATAAATATCTTTGTTAAAGCACAAGGACATAGAATGTACTCATTCCTTTATATCTAACTGCTACATAGGATAGGGCTTAACAAAGAGTCACTAGTAAAACGCAAGAAGGCTTTGAAGAAAGTTAATCTTTAAAAGAGATGATTATTTTTAACATTTATTATGATTATTCTTTAACAAGAAAGGAAATTTTGAAGAGGAACTTTTCTACTTTCTACAGGGAAAATGTGATTATTACCTTATCAGACTAGCTGACCAAGGCCCAGAGAGCTCAAGTAAGGAAACCAAGGCCCCCCAGCCACAGCAGACCCCCGTCTCTCTCTGCCTTATGGCCCCCCAGCCACAGCAGACCCCCGTCTCTCTCTGCCTTATGGCTCCCCAGCCACAGCAGACCCCCGTCTCTCTCTGCCTTATGGCTCCCCAGCCACAGCAGACCCCCGTCTCTCTGTGCCTTATGGCCCCCCAGCCACAGCAGACCCCCGTCTCTCTCTGCCTTATGGCCCCCCAGCCACAGCAGACCCCCGTCTCTCTGTGCCTTATGGCCCCCCAGCCACAGCAGACCCCCGTCTCTCTCTGCCTTATGGCCCCCCAGCCACAGCAGACCCCCGTCTCTCTCTGCCTTATGGCTCCCCAGCCACAGCAGACCCCCGTCTCTCTCTGCCTTATGGCTCCCCAGCCACAGCAGACCCCCGTCTCTCTGTGCCTTATGGCCCCCCAGCCACAGCAGACCCCCGTCTCTCTGTGCCTTATGGCCCCCCAGCCACAGCAGACCCCCGTCTCTCTCTGCCTTATGGCCCCCCAGCCACAGCAGACCCCCGTCTCTCTCTGCCTTATGGCCCCCCAGCCACAGCAGACCCCCGTCTCTCTCTGCCTTATGGCCCCCCAGCCACAGCAGACCCCCGTCTCTCTGTGCCTTATGGCCCCCCAGCCACAGCAGACCCCCGTCTCTCTCTGCCTTATGGCTCCCCAGCCACAGCAGACCCCCGTCTCTCTCTGCCTTATGGCTCCCCAGCCACAGCAGACCCCCGTCTCTCTGTGCCTTATGGCCCCCCAGCCACAGCAGACCCCCGTCTCTCTGTGCCTTATGGCCCCCCAGCCACAGCAGACCCCCGTCTCTCTCTGCCTTATGGCCCCCCAGCCACAGCAGACCCCCGTCTCTCTGTGCCTTATGGCCCCCCAGCCACAGCAGACCCCCGTCTCTCTGTGCCTTATGGCCCCCCAGCCACAGCAGACCCCCGTCTCTCTGTGCCTTATGGCCCCCCAGCCACAGCAGACCCCCGTCTCTCTCTGCCTTATGGCTCCCCAGCCACAGCAGACCCCCGTCTCTCTCTGCCTTATGGCTCCCCAGCCACAGCAGACCCCCGTCTCTCTCTGCCTTATGGCTCCCCAGCCACAGCAGACCCCCGTCTCTCTCTGCCTTATGGCCCCCCAGCCACAGCAGACCCCCGTCTCTCTCTGCCTTATGGCCCCCCAGCCACAGCAGACCCCCGTCTCTCTCTGCCTTATGGCCCCCCAGCCACAGCAGACCCCCGTCTCTCTGTGCCTTATGGCCCCCCAGCCACAGCAGACCCCCGTCTCTCTCTGCCTTATGGCTCCCCAGCCACAGCAGACCCCCGTCTCTCTCTGCCTTATGGCTCCCCAGCCACAGCAGACCCCCGTCTCTCTGTGCCTTATGGCCCCCCAGCCACAGCAGACCCCCGTCTCTCTGTGCCTTATGGCCCCCCAGCCACAGCAGACCCCCGTCTCTCTCTGCCTTATGGCCCCCCAGCCACAGCAGACCCCCGTCTCTCTGTGCCTTATGGCCCCCCAGCCACAGCAGACCCCCGTCTCTCTGTGCCTTATGGCCCCCCAGCCACAGCAGACCCCCGTCTCTCTGTGCCTTATGGCCCCCCAGCCACAGCAGACCCCCGTCTCTCTCTGCCTTATGGCTCCCCAGCCACAGCAGACCCCCGTCTCTCTCTGCCTTATGGCTCCCCAGCCACAGCAGACCCCCGTCTCTCTCTGCCTTATGGCTCCCCAGCCACAGCAGACCCCCGTCTCTCTCTGCCTTATGGCCCCCCAGCCACAGCAGACCCCCGTCTCTCTGTGCCTTATGGCCCCCCAGCCACAGCAGACCCCCGTCTCTCTGTGCCTTATGGCCCCCCAGCCACAGCAGACCCCCGTCTCTCTCTGCCTTATGGCCCCCCAGCCATAGCAGACCCCCGTCTCTCTGTGCCTTATGGCCCCCCAGCCACAGCAGACCCCCGTCTCTCTGTGCCTTATGGCCCCCCAGCCACAGCAGACCCCCGTCTCTCTGTGCCTTATGGCCCCCCAGCCACAGCAGACCCCCGTCTCTCTGTGCCTTATGGCCCCCCAGCCACAGCAGACCCCCGTCTCTCTCTGCCTTATGGCTCCCCAGCCACAGCAGACCCCCGTCTCTCTGTGCCTTATGGCCCCCCAGCCACAGCAGACCCCCGTCTCTCTGTGCCTTATGGCCCCCCAGCCACAGCAGACCCCCGTCTCTCTGTGCCTTATGGCCCCCCAGCCACAGCAGACCCCCGTCTCTCTGTGCCTTATGGCCCCCCAGCCACAGCAGACCCCCGTCTCTCTCTGCCTTATGGCTCCCCAGCCACAGCAGACCCCCGTCTCTCTCTGCCTTATGGCTCCCCAGCCACAGCAGACCCCCGTCTCTCTCTGCCTTATGGCCCCCCAGCCACAGCAGACCCCCGTCTCTCTGTGCCTTATGGCTCCCCAGCCACAGCAGACCCCCGTCTCTCTGTGCCTTATGGCCCCCCAGCCACAGCAGACCCCCGTCTCTCTCTGCCTTATGGCCCCCCAGCCACAGCAGACCCCCATCTCTCTCTGCCTTATGGCCCCCCAGCCACAGCAGACCCCCGTCTCTCTGTGCCTTACAGCCCCCCAGCCACAGCAGATCCCCATCTCTCTGAGCCTTATTGAGACATGGGTGCCTTTTGTGTTCATAAAATGGGTTTGGAAAAATACAAAAAGGCGCAACCAGGAAAAGAATAGAAACTTGAGCTGGTGTGTCTCTATATGTGGTGTTATGTAAGAGAGGCAGGGCAGCAGTGTGTTAGGGGCACCAGCTCTGGAGAATGGGAATCCTGGTTTTGAACGCTGTGATTGTGCGGCCTTGTTCTGGTGACTTCCCCTGTCTGAGCCTCAATTTCCACATCCATAAAATGGGGATGACAGTAGCAGCCAAGCTAATGCCTAGTGGAGTGCCAGGCATTCAGCAGACACTCAATACATGGAAATAGGGGCTATCATGATTGGGAACCGGACTTAAGGGGTTGCTCTCACCCCTCCTTTTCCTATGCAGGCCTGGTGCCCCTTGGGGCTCTCGGGTCCCTGGAATTCTCTCTGGCCACACTGCCTCTCATCTCCGACCAGTACATAGAACTGGACATCAATGTGAGTGACCAGAGGGACCTCTCCTGTGGCTGGGCGTGACTAGATAGGGGCTGCCAGGTCAAGGCGGGTGGGTGAACACCTCAAGACCCTCCTTGGATCTGTTTCCTGCCCCTGTAGCCTATCGTGAAGAGTGTAGCTGGTGACATCATTGACTTCCCCAAGGCCCTGGCCCCAGCCAAGGTGCCCCCCAAGGAGGACCACACATCCCAGGTAGTAGTGCCACTGTACCTCTTCAACACCGTGTTCGGACTCCTGCAGACCAACGGCGCCCTCGACATGGACATCACCCCTGAGCTGGTAAGTGTGGCGCCTGGGGGAGCTGGGATGAAGGCTCCCTGCCCTGCTGTGCCTTGGCATTGCTAGTGCTGACCTGGGCACTGATCAGCCTTGCTGAGCCCTCTTCTCTGTAATAAAAGGGAGTTGAACAAGTTTAGAGCATGTACTCTGCTGTTGTCCACTCCTGTACTTGGGGGAGGCATTGCTAATCAATCGTGGTCCTCTACCTGATTAAACCAGGCTGAGACCTCTGAATCCTTTTCAACTTGGCACTCCAGGAGGTCACTTTCAATTAGTTAGGACTGGCATATGGAATGAAGCCCCCTTTCCATCCCTGCATCAGATGAACCTTTCTAGAGTCTAAGCCCAATTTCACACTAAAGTGTCAGCTCCTAACATTTCCACTGCTTTCTCAAGAGCAGATTTGAATGGCAGAAAAGAAAGCTAGGAAGGGTGGCTCATGCCTGTAATACCAGCACTTTGGGAGGCTGATGTGGGAGGATCACTTGAACCCAGGATACACCCCATCTCTACAAAAAAATACAAATATTAGCCAGGCATGATGGCTGTGGTCCCAGTTACTTGGGAGGCTGAGGTGGGAGGATCATGTGAGACCAGGTCAAAGCTGAAGTGAGCTGTGATTGTGCCACTGCACTCCAGCCTGGGCCACAGAGCAAGACCTTGTCTCAAAAAGAAAGAAAGAAAGAAAGAGAGAGAAAGAAAGAAAGAGAGGAAGGAAGGAAGGAAGGAAGGAAGGAAGGAAGGAAGGAAGGAAGGAAGGAAGGAAGGAAGGAAAGAAAGAAAACTGTGGGGGAATTGTACCAAGTCACCTTGTTCTGAAGCTTCTAGTACTTCCCAACTTTTATTCTGCCCATTCTGGCCCCTCTCACATCCTGGAAAACCCCGACCCCAGAAGCCCCACCCAGAGGCATTTATCTTGGTCTCAGCCTGGGCTCCCCACCTATCGCTCAGGCTCAAGGAAGCAGGGGTTGGTCACGAACTTCTTGCAAGTGGGGTCCCGACAGCACTCTGAAGGCCTCTGGGAGGCTGGAACAGGATCCTGAACTGGGGAGAAGGGGTCTTCCAGCTGGGGGATGGGAGCAGTCATAGCCAGGCAGAGGCACTGAGTGTAAGAACGTGCATGTCTGAGCGGCCTGTGGACGTGGGTGTGTGTGTGGGGCATTGGGCATGTGCATATGAGCATCATGGCAAGAGAGGAACGTCAGAGGCCTCATCCTGGTGCTATGTGCATGCTTATCCTCTGTGACCAGGGCAGTTCTGAGAAGTGGCCATGTGTAGTTTGGGGGATCTCAAACATCAGGGCCCCGGAGGCTGGGCCGTCATCAGTTAGCAGCCTGATGAGACTATCGTGAACTGGGGACCCTGTGCCCTACTTCTCAGGCAGTTGCTACTCAGTCACCACAAGGCGAGAGGGTACAGGCTCAGGGTGACTAGATTTTCAAACTTTTTAGTCAGAAGTTGAAAAATTGACATACTACTTCCTGATTCATAAATACTAGAAACAAATTCACAGTTTTTGAAAATACTGTTTGGGTCGAAGGCAAAAAGTCTGGGGTCAGATCTCTGGGCCTTCATGTTATGAGCCCTGGCAGAGTGAGTAAAAGCTTCTGAAGCTAGCCTGCCCGGGTTCAAATCCTGGTGTCACCACTTACCAATTGTGTGACCCTTGGCAAGAGCCTCAGTGCCTCCATCTGTCAAATGGGGCAATGGTGGCACCCAACTCTTGGAGCTCTTTTAAAGGTGAAATGAGCAAAGGCCTGCAAAGCCCCTAGCATCTGCCTGGCATGCAGTAAGTGCTCAGTAATTGCTAGCTGAGAACAAACTTGGGTGTTCCTAGCGATATGTGTATGAAATTGGCAGGGTGGGGGGAAGAATGGTGAACGAAACTGCTCTGTATGTGCTGAGGAATTCCTGTTCTGTCTCTGTGTTCACCAACCCTCTCTCCCATTGGGGGTCCAGGTTCCCAGCAATGTTCCCCTGACAACTACAGACCTGGCAGCTTTGCTCCCTGCGGTGAGTGACCCTTATGGGTTTTGATCATTGTAGCTCTTTCCTGATGAACATGAATGGACTTCAGAATCTTTCTCAATACAGCTCTCCAGGCAACTGCAATTGAACAGTTGAGTCCAAATTTACACTAAAGTGTGAATGACTAACATGGTATCCTTTCCTGAGAGCAGATTTTGCTTAGAGAGTGAAGGATTAGGGTTTGACCGCCCCAGAAGTCAGCTGGGCATTTATCCTTTGGAAACGGTTTCTCTAGCACACAAGGACAAATTTATTTTCAGGTTATAGAGCTCCCTTCCTCCAACTGCCTTACTTCATCTTGACCTTAGCCTTCAATGTCCCCAGAGAAAAGACTCAGGGCACTGGTCTCGGAGAGGAAAGAAAAGGGGGAGGGTCAGGGAGGTCTGACTAGCGGACCGGAGTGCACGACTTCAAGGCCTGGCCTCAGCTTTTCCATCCTTCAGCTGAGGCTGGACCGGCCACTTTCCAGCTGTGAGAATCTGAATTTGTCCTGAAGTAAAACATCTATTGCAAGATCCTTACCTAACAGCAAATTCTGATAAAGGTTGGAAAGAGGCGTGGGGGCCTGGGCTCTCACCAGAGAGAACGGAAGTGGCAGCTGAGTTTGGGGGCACAGAGGACAAACTCTGTGAGTCCTTGAAGGTGGTGAGTCAGAGCAGCCTTGATGAATGAAATGGGAGCCTTGGCTTTCCAGAGCCCCTTGGCTAAAGGGCATAGGAGTCTCATGGAAGGGATTCCAATGGAGTCAGACATTCAGAAGAACCTCCAGAGAGCAGAAGTGGAGAGGGACGTGGGGCTAGCAGAGATGACTGAGGCAGGGGTGTCCCGACCCAGCAAGCTGGGCCTGCCCCTCCAGCACGGGGCGGCTGGGCTTGTCTCTGGAGGCCGAATCTTTAGTCTTCATTTGTGACCTCGCAGCTTCAGAGCCCCATGTGGCTTCAGATTCTGTGGCATGTGAGGGTGGAATCAGGTGATTCCTGGTCCTGATGATCCTGCCACTTGGGGATTCTAGACTCAAATTCCAGCAGGCGAGTGTCCCAAAGGATATAATGATGTGTTCCAAGCTTCTGTCATTTCTTTAATTCCATGACGTCGAAATTATGAGACACAGAATTTCCTGATTGTGTACTCATTTAGGCAGTCGGCTAATATCCACTGAGCACCTACTGTGTAACAGGCCCCACAGTGGAACAAAGATGTCCTTGCAGCTGGGGCTGCACAAAGGGCAAGCACAGAAGGGAGACAGAAACTTCTGCACTGGAGGGGTTGCCGTTCTGGTGAGGTGACACACTGCAGAAATAAACAAGAACGGAAACAGTGTCAGGAGGTGGAAGAGAATGGAGGGGCGAAGGTGGCTTAGGAGCGCTGGCTGGAGCTTTTAGACAGGCTGCTCTGCAAGGCCTCACTGAGGTCATGTTTGAGTGAAGGAGGTGAGTGAGGGAACTTTGCGGTTCTCTGGGAAGATATTTCCAGGCAGAGGGAGCAGCAGGTACAAAGGCCCTGGGGCCTGCCAGGAGCATCCCTGGCAGCTGGAGGAGCAGCCACATGACTGGTGAGTCTGGAGGGAGAATGCAGAGCAGCAGTGGGAGGGGAGGAGGTGCAGTGGAGGGCAGGCAGGGGACGGGGGACACAGAGCCTGTGGCCCTGGGGAGGATTCTGAATGCATGAGACAGGAAGTGTGATTTGACAGTTTCATAGGTGGGTGTCTCACACCTGAGCATCAGCCTTGTGGGGGCTGAGACCAGGCCTAACTTCATTGCCTGTAACTTCATTGCCTAGCACATGGCCTGGTGCCTGGTAGGTGCTCAGTGAGTGTGTGCTGACTGACTGACTGATCGAAGCTGGGGCATCTAAGCTCCGCCCCTGCATCTCTCCAGGCCCTGGGGAAGCTGCCCCCACACCAGCACCTCCTGCTCTCCCTGCGAGTGAAGGAAGCTCCCATGGTCACGCTCCATGACAAGAAGGCCTTGGTCTCCATCCCAGCCAGCATCCACGTGCTGTTCTGTGTCCCTCAGGGGACCCCTGAATCCCTCTTTGAGCTGGATGGGGTGAGTGGTCAAGGGGTGGGTGAGGGCCCAGGATTGGAGATCCAGATGGGCTGACCAGCTCCAGGACCGTGGAGGTGCCTTCCTCCTGATTGCAGGGTGGGAGCCCCACATAGCCCAGCATGGGAAGCACCCTCAACCAGTGTCGTCATCTGGGCTGAGCCCCGAGCTGCCTTGGCTCCTGCCTGGCCCCTCCTGTCACGTCTGCCTCCTGTCCGGCCTGCCCATGTTGCTTCCTGGGGACCTCAGGCATTGCTCCTTGACTCGCCAGCTTCTGTCTGCCTAGCTCTCTCCCTGACGACCCTCCAGCTTCCTCTGAGCCTCCCCCTCCAGTCGGCTTCCTCCATCCTACCTCTTACACATCTGGACCACGGCAGGCCCCTCCCCTGACCCTCTGCCCTGGCTCCCCATGGTCAAATACCTGACCTGACACTCACTGCCCTCCTGCCCCATCCTTGTCTCGCCTGTCCTGGCCCCCTAAGCCTCAGCTACTCAGGCCTACCCGATCCTACTTCTTGGGTTTGTCCCTTCTGGGTCCACCACCTGGAGTGCCATTTCCCTCCACTCATTCCTCATCTTTCAAGATTCAGCTGTCACCTCACTGGGGAAGCCTTCCTTCACCGCACTGCAGGCTGGCTGGAGGGCTCTTCAAGCTCCTGCAGCCCTAGAGCTCCCTCTCCTTCAATGCCAATTGCTCTCAATTTTAATACTGTGGTTCTCTGCTGACCTTCAAATCACCTCCCAGACCCCAGCACAGACCCTGACACACAGTAAGGCCTCAGTAAGGGTCAGTGGAGGGAACAGATGGAAGAGCTTCACCTGTCAGTGGAGGCAAACCCGTCCTCAAGCTCCTTCTGCTGACTGGGAGTGACCTCTGCCTGCTTTGTCCATGCAGGTTATGACTCTGCGTGTCCAGCTGGCTCCCTCAGCTACCACGTTGCATATCTCCCTGTCCCTGGAACGGTAACTTGGGAATCTGGGGACAGGATCCTGTTCATGTCTTTAGGAACAAGAATTAGGGGCTGACAGGATCTGCCTCCTGTTTCTTGAGCATCAACCAAGTTCCAGGTGTTTCCCCAGCAACCTCTTCCTTCAGGACCTGCGAGGGAGGAGGCAGCGTTAGCCCACGTTATAGACAAGGAGCCAGGGGCTCAGAGCAGCAGGCTCCAGAATGGGGTTCTGCCACAGCACCCTTTTACTGCTGAAAACCTGTCTCTGGGAGATAAATCTGCTGCCAGGATGTGGAGGAGTTCGCTGCTAGCAAAATCCTGAGCTCGCAGCCCGAGAGGCTAACCAAGAAACAACCGGCCTTGAGCGGGAGCCCCACTCAAGTGTGTTATTATTCATGCAGACTTGTAACTTCACTCTGCCCAACCCCGTGCTAACTAGGCATCCATCATGATAATCATAATGACTAAGATGAGGTGTTGATGACAGTCCTTCCCTCTACACGCACAGCACTTTACAGTTTGCAGAACACCATCTACACACACAGCACTTTACCGTTTGCAGAGCACTGTGCTGGCCCAGGCTCACATGGTGGGCTGACCCTGGAGCAGGCCTGTAGTCTGGGACTCGGCTCTCCAGGCACAGTGCTGTCCCTCCCCTGGCAGCAAGGGCTTTACTGGACATTGCTGGGACCTGCTGTCCTGCCCCACAGGGACCCAGTGCTCCTGTGACCCCATCTCGGCACCCCCACAAGCTCCTCAGTTTACTCCTGCCCCTCTGCCTTCCACTGTTGCCCCATTGCTGACCTTAACAGAGGGCCTTGCCTGCTGCCTGGGTGCACCTCCACTTCCTGATGGCAGGTCACACCTCAGCCTTTTAGGAGGTAGAGACGCGTGCCCAGGCTTTGGCCCTGAATCTGCCCTTGGGCCAGATTTGATCCACCAGTGGATTGCTGCCTTGAGTGAGCACCTGCTGTATGCAAGGCACGCTGTGGCCAGTGCTCAGTCTGGGGGAGGGTCACTCCTCTGAATGTTTCAGCCACCTGCCCAGGGTCAAATAGCTGGGAGTCAGCGAAGGTACCAAGGCCATGGAGTCAGGGGTGGAGGTGGTCATGATGCCTCAGAAGGGAAGTAGGGTCCCTTTGGGTTCATTTTACAGGTAGGAAAACAGTCCCTGAGTCAAGGCTGGAGGCAGAGTCGGGCCTGTAACCCTGTTTCCTGATCCTGAGGGCTATCGTGGGGCAGGCTGGGGCGTGGGACAGGTTGGGGGTAGCTGGGGCCCCCAGCAACTCTCTTCTCTCCACCAGGCTCAGTGTCAAGGTGGCCTCCTCTTTTACTCACGCCTTTGACGTAAGTTCCTGGGAGGGTGAGGAGCTTAGCGGTGATGGGAGTCTTCACGTGTGGGGTGAAAAGAGGGTGGCCATGAGTCATGGGCCATATGGCTGAGCTGACCTCAGGATTAGACTCTGCTCCAATAAGCCAGAGTGGGAAAATATCAGGGCACGTGTGTGTGTGTGTGTGTGTGTGTGTGTGTGTGTGTGTGAGAGAGAGAGAGAGAGAGAGAGAGAGAGAGAGAGAGAGAGATTGAGAGAGATAGAGAGAGAGAAAAACAGTGATCATCTTAGGAAAGTGAATGGCATGATCTTCCACGGTCTTGGAACCTCACAAAGCTGTGGACGTGTAGAACCTCACAAGAGTTCATCATTCTGGAACTTCACCCAAGTAACAAGTTTCCCAAACTCAGAAAGTTCCATTTCAGAGCTCACAGAGCCCTGAGGTTCCTGCTTCTCAGAGAGTTCTGAGGGTCTGGAATCCCACCATGGGCTCAGGTTCTAGAACATTCTCAGGGTGGAATCTAAGGTCGGAGCCCACAGATTGGAGCTGGGTGCATTTCCTTTCCTCTTTCTTAGGCACTGCCCTCCTCCAGGCCCCACAGACTCTTACAGGAAGGCATTTCTTCCAAACCCGTGGGGCCTGGGGTAAAGCCAGCCTAAACCACAGAATCTCTTTTGGGGTCACTGGTGGACAGCCAAGTGCCCTATGCCTGCCGGGAGCTGTGTCCTAAGGCTTGGTGGGAGGCTGAGGCAGCTGGGCCCTGGGTTTCTCTCCCTGGGAAGGAGATGCTGCTGCCTACAAAGCCACACCCCTGAGAACTGCCCCCACCACCCCATGCACTCTGTTGCAGGAATCGCCTTTAGAAGAATGGCTCAGCCATGTGGTCCGGGCAGTGTATGCACCGAAGCTTAACGGTATGGCAGCCTTTGCTCTTTTGGACACATGGAGTGTCTGAATTTGAGATTGTCTAGTCTTTTGCCTCTCTCCATGGTTCTGATGGGGACACTGAGGCCAGAGAGAGGTCAATCCTCATTTGCAAGATGTGGAAATCAAGGCACCAATTTTTCCATTTAAATAACATTGATTAGCACCTACGTCATGCCAGCCTGTGGGCTTCAAGAGCTGATCTGACCTCAGTCCTGCATTAATTTCCCACAGTCTAGGAGGAAATAATCGTATAAGCAAATGATTAGAATGTAGATGACCCAGAGTGTGTAAGGGATTGTTGAAGCCTTTAGGAGGATTGACACAGGAGTACCACCGACACAATACAGAATAGAGACATTTTTGTTCGGGTGTAGAAGGATGAATGGGAGTTTGCCAATAAGAAGCTGACTCCCTGTGAAGAGAACGGGCTGGCTAGTGAGTGGTGGAATAGGGTCAGCAGGGTCCAATGGTCCTTAGGGTCCAAGAGCTCCCCACCAACATACCTTTGTTTCCAATAATTCTCTTTTCACAGTGGCCCTGGATCTTGGAATTCCTCTGCCTAAGATTCTTAATGTCAATTTTGCCAATTCAGTTCTGGTGATCATAGAGGTGAGTCTTTCATGCAGATGTGGCCCAGATGGGTCTTAAGCTTGTCTCTAGAAAGCTCTGCTTGAAACTTGAAGGAATGAGGGGAAAGCTTTGCTTCATCCTCTGCTCTGTCCCTGACCCATTTTCTAAATTTCTCAGTGAATTGCGAATTACATAACTTAGGAATGGCAAATATATGACATGTATGTTACTACTCCTCCATTAGTTGCCCATGGCAGACATTGTCAATCAATCACGGAGTTCTTTCCTGTTGGATTCAGACACATGTCTGGACTCTAGAATGGAACCTAGGATTCACTCACAGTTCCCTTGTCCAGCAGCAACAAATACATGTGCTATATCTCCCTTATCCTGTGCCTGCAGAAGATATGACCAACAGATCATGACAGTTTTTCTTGCATAATATTGATATGGTCTCACAATCCTTTTCAAACCAGCACAACTTTGGGTGGTGGAACAGCTCTGGGAGGTGGGCAGAGCAGAGGGTTCTGTACCCATTTCTCAGATGAGGACTAAGGCTGAAGTAAGTCAGATTTCTGGCACAAGGTCACACAGTAAATTAATAGCAGAAATAGCACTTGAACTTGAGTCTCTTAAGTCCTCAAGTCAGAGCCTGTTTCATACTGAATGTCATTTGTTCATCATTCATTCATTGTTTTAATGAGTGCCTTCTGTGTTCCAGGTACAGGGCAGCGGGGTAAGGACGGCTGCAGGGATCAGGCATTGCAGAGGCTCAGAGGCCTAACCAAGAGTGGTTGTTTCTTACAGAATGCTGTTGTGCTGACCATGGCATCCTGAGGCTGAGACATGTCCACCAGCTCTCCGTGTTGACTTCTAGAGACCACCTGTCCACTCTGCCTCAATTTCCCTCCCAGTCTCTAGCCGGCGTTGGTGACAGTATAAATGCCCTCTGGCCCTGCAGCCCTACTCCCACTTTGGGATGGGAGCTTCCTGGCTAATCATAGAACTGCCTCAGAGAGAGCTCTGGGTCCTCAGTGGCAAGCCCTCAGCTTTCAATAAATGACTCCTCTATCTCCACACCTCCTGACTGGTTTATTCCACAATCACAGAGGACCTGCCTTGGCCTTTGCCTCCAATGCCCTCCTTAGCTCCAGGCAGGAGCTTCTAGGAGATGAGGGGACTTAGGGCTTCGTCATTGTAGCTTTGAGTCCCAAACTGACCATGTTGGCCTGAATAGCCTCTGTGTCTTGTTCTGCCTTTCTCTGTGTCCCTGCCCCATTGCCTCAGGCGCGCACTCTCTCTCTCCCTTTCTCTAAATACTTCTGTTTTTCACTCTGTCTCTCTGATTCTGCGTTTTTCTGTCTCTGACTTTGGGATACTTATCAGAAGTGACATCTGAGCTGAATTTTGAAGGGAGAATAGGAGCTTTCCAGGGAGAAAAGGCACTAGCACCCCAGGAAGCAAGGATGAGTGAGACTTACTCTTACCCTGTGGTGTGGGGGGTCCCTGTTGACTGACCATCAGACGTGGACATAGCTCAGAACAGAGCTGTGCCAAATGCTCTTGGTGCAGATGCGGAGACTCAAGAGCAGAGCTTGGCTGGCCCCAGGCCATACAGTGGCAGAGTGGGGATGAGAGACTGGGGGGTCCTGCCTCTAGGTTCTGGGCTTCTCCCCACTGTTCAAGATGGGCCTCTGGTGAAAAATGGCCCCAAGTTGGCACTTATGGATGGCCTGGGTGAAGAAGTGCCAACCAAGTTTGGAAAACTGTCTCAGAGGATTTGAGGCGATAGGCAAGGAAGACTTGGAGCTCATCTGAAGCTTTGTCCCCCACTCAACCGTTCAGCTGACCAGCCAGCCAGCCAGCCAGCCTCTCATCAATCCCTCCATCCATCCATCCATCCATCCATCCATCCATCCATAAATCCATCCATCCATCCATCTATCCATCCATCCACTCATGCATCCGTCTTCCCTCCCTCCTTCCTTCCTTCCCTTCCTCCTCCCCACCCCCTGTCATTTTTCTCCTCTTTTCTTTTCATTCATCCACCCTACATTTATTGGTGCCTGCTACATGCCAGGTCCAGTGCTTGGTGACATGTTCAGGTTTATCTTCCTGTGTTTTCCAGACACTTCCAGTGCTACTGATTCCCATCATGGTTAAATGAGTGGCTTGAGTTAGCTGCCTGTGTTCAAATCCCACCCTGGCTTCTGGTTAGCCATGCGGCCTCATGCATGTCATTTAATCTCTCTGAGCCTCAGTTTCTTCATCAGTAACTTGAGGATGTTCCACTGTCACTTCGAGGGTTAAACCAGCACTCAGGCTGGTTACCCATCCATAAGAAGCCCCCAGTTCCAGTTAGCTCTTGTTACATTATTATGCCATAGTTACATTATTCTATCTCCTCTCCACCCACGGCCTCAGCTGTCCCTCCTCAGTTCTCACAAGGAGCACCCTTCTCTGACTTCCACCCTTCTCTCTTCCATCCCATCCCCCTATTGCCCATCCTTGACCTCCTCTGACTGTCTCTTACTGTCACTGACAGCCCCACAGTGGCTAGATTCTCCGTGCCAACAGGAAAGCATCCAAGCTCCAAGGCTTGGCATTCAATGCTGCCTGTGACCTGGCCTCAGCTGATTCCTCCAGGAGCATGCAGAGGGGGCAGAGCTGTCTCTGTGCCTCGGGCTCCTCATCTGTGAAGTGGGAATATTAGAGTATTCACTCATGGGTCATCTGAGGATTAAACCAGAAAATCCTTGTAGAGTTCTGAGAAGAGTGCTTGGCACCTGGAAAGTGAGTCAGGGGCCGTGCAGCCAGGGGCCTTCGCATGGCTATTTCCTCTTCCTGGAACATTCCCCCTCCTCCAAGTGTGTCTGCCATCCCATGCTGTCCTTCATACACAGGGCAGTGCCTCCCCATGGCGGGGGGCAGGCCCCGTATTGGGCGGGCCACACTGGTCACTGCCTCAGCCTCACTCTCCCACTTGCCCAGGAGCTCCTCAAGGTCAAGGCCAGTGTCTGCTTCATCATGGTAAGTTGTGCAGCTGCAGAGAGTAGAGGTCAGAGAGTTAACCTCTGTTAAGCACTTACTTTGTGCTGGACACAAAGTAAGTGATGTGCTCAACATCACTTAATGCACCTAATGTCACAGCCCCCTAATGGGTGGGTATGATCATCCTGTTCTACTTATAAAAAAGCTGAAACTCAGAGAAATGGAATCAGCCAGCTTCTAAGTGGCAGAAGCAGGATTTGAACCAGATCCCTCTGACTCGAATTCCAAAGTCTGGGCTTTCACTGCTATGCCAGAAAGTACTTGCTGCATTGACTGTATGCTTACTAAGTGCCAGGCACCGTTCTGAGTGCTTTAGCTAGGTCATGTCATCAGTTCCTGAATCAGCCCTACTTTCTAGGAACTGTCTTCACCTTCATTATTCAGTTGAGGAAACTGAGGCATAGAGAAGTTAAGTGGTATGTGCAAGGCCACACAGCTAGGTAGTGACAAGGTCGGGATTTGAGCCTAGTACCCACCCCACCTCTGGAGCCCAGGCTCTGAACTCCACCCTCAGGGTGAGGGATCAAGCAGGACTGGAGGGAGCCCCCTGCAGCCCTGGAGGGCTGACAGTTTATGGCAGGGGGGCAAGGGCTGAGTGGAGGGTTGGTGGTAGGTCTGGATCTGTTTTCTAATCTCAGCAGCCCCAGTGGGACCCCCTCCCCCCCACATGGCCCCCTGTGTGGCTGAGTCACCTTTGGGGTGAGTCACCTCCCAAGGAATCTGGATGTCCTTCCAGCCATCCCCTGCCAGGGCCCTCCAGCTCCAGACAAAGGTGCCTTTTGGACGCTAAGCCCAGGAGATCTCCCTGGCGCCAGGGCTGCCCTAATCCTCCCAGGGTGGCCAGGAGGGACCCAGGGGACAGGCTGGCCTTAGGACTGAGGACAGGCACAGAGCCTTGGGTGACCAGCACCACCTTCATGTATGCACTGCCCTCTACAGTTTACAGTGTGCATCGGTTCCTCTCTCGGGTGGGGAGAGGCACTCTGGGCACTGCATTCCATTTAAAAAGACAATTTATTTGTATCACAAACATTTTTATCACACTTACTAAGTGCCAGGCAACGGGGAACCACACAGACTTTAAACAGGGAAGACCCAGGAGCTGAGTTACTCAGATGAGTGGCATCATTTTGAAATGTCTTCTCTAGTTTCCCATTTTACAGGGGTACACGCTGGGGCACAGAGAAAGAAAGTCACTGCCACAAGTTTTTGCTCCTAGCAGGCCGGGCAGAACTTACCGCTATTCAGTGTCTGCTTTCATCAAGGGAAATTAACTGTTTACAGAGCTCTGAGGCTCCAGAGACAGTCAACACATTTCCTATGTAATTCTCAAAACCCTCCTGGGAAAGTGTGAGCACACCCATTTTGCAGGTGGCCAGATGGAGGCCAGGGAGAAGTGATTGTGGACACTGAAAGGGCAGATGGATGTGGGAAGGCAGGAATGTGTACTCTTGGAGTCCCCATTCCAAGGAACCCCTCCAGCCCCCACAGGAGGCAATGAGGTGGTCTGGGCTGAAGCTACTTCCTCATGCCCCTTGTGATCCTCCCAGACTTGCTGTCTCGTGGGACCCAGGATAAGGATGCAGACACCACCCACTGAGCCCGACTGCGCGCAAGGCCTGTTCTCAGAGCTTTGCAGTTCAGGACGGTTCCAATCACCGTTGTACAACCAAGGAAACAGCAAGAGCTGGTGGCAGAGGTCAAGCCCAGCAGCCAGCTCCAGAGCCTGTGCTCTTAACGATTCCATCAACGTACCCACTGTAGATGGGGAAACTGAGTCCCTAGGTGGGGCTGGCCCAGTGGCACAGAAGAAGTGAGGTGTGACATCGGCCAAGCTTGGCAGGACTTATATCAATGACGCCTACCTTCAGAGCTCCCATTGCCTCCAGGGAGGAAGGAGGGGGCATCTCCTTGGGGAGTTGTGGACAAAACACATTTATTCCCAGTTTGACTTGAGAGCAGCCATTGGTGGAGAGAGAAATGCTCCCATGTCTCTCAGAATTTGCAGACAGAGAGGGTTGGAGCAGGGAGGAGGTGGCATTGATTAAACATAGAGGTAGACCTGGATTGGGACTGTGGATGGGAAGCAAGGAGGCCTCAGGGAGCACTCAGTCCAGTGGAGAGCAAAAGGTTCATTCATTCATTCATTCATTCATTCATTCATTCGCTTGTTCATTGTTACACTGGCATCTGTGCCTGTGCTGGCCTAGGAGTGGGGGCACATAGCTGGTTTGCCTGGAGAAATGACACCTCACTATGGGCCTCAGGGATAGCTTTCCGCAGCTGCTGATACTCTCATTTTTTTAGACGGAGTCTTGCTCTGTCTCCCAGGCTGGAGTGCAGTGGCACAATCTCAGTTCACTGCAACCTCCGCCTCCCAGGTTCAAGCAATTCTCCTGCCTCAGCCTCCCTAGTAGCTGGGACTACAGGTGCATGCCACTAAGCCTGGATTTTTTTTTTTTTTAATTTTTGGCAGAGATGGGGTTTCACCGTGTTAGCCAGAATGGTCTCAATCTTTTGACCTCATGATCCCCCTGCCTCGGCTGCCCAAAGTGCTGGGATTATAGGCATAAGCCACTGTGCTCAGCTGCTTCTGACCTTTTGACCATTAGAATCTGGAGAGGGCTTTGTAGGTGCAGGGATTGCACATGCATAGGCCCAGAGGCAGGGAGGCCAGGGGGTGATGAGAGGGGCTGGAAGGGATGAGAAGCTGTGTGTGAAGAGAGAACTAGGGTGTGTGTACGGAGGCTGCGGAGGCCAAGGGAAGTGTTCGGGGCTGTGTCCCAGCGGGTTTTGGGGGGCACAACTGGGAAAAGGCGGATGGAACATTCTGGGGTGGTGGAAATGTTCTATATTGTGATAGGAGTGTGGGCTGCATGACCATACAAAATGGTCAAAACTCAGCAAATGAACATTTAAGGTTTGTGCATTTCACTGTATCTAAAGATATAAAGAAAAGAATGAGAACGGCATGCTGGGTGAAGTGGTTAGTGGTGGTGTACTGGTGTCTGCACCTTTCAAATGCATAAAAAATACAAGATGGATTAATGGATGGAGGCAAACATGACAAGAATGTGAATGGTGGGGATAGTTGGTGGGAACGTGACAACCGTGTGTCCACTGTACGATTCCTTCAGCTTTGCTGCAGGTATGACAATTGCATGAGGAAATAGTTGGGAAAAACCTTCTTGTATCTCGTACATAATAGACACTCAATAAACAGCAGCCGTTGTTAGTACTTTGGGACTATTATTTCAGATCCCTAAGAAGTGAGTGAGGAATGTTTTTAAGATTAAAAAAAAAATGCCATCCATTTACCAGTCCCAAGTTTGAGGAGCTGGATCCATCTTCGTCTCCTTAGTCCTAAAATGAGGCAGGTACCATGCTCATTTACCAGACGGAAAGAATGTGAGGCTCAGAGGAGGGAAGTGGCTGGCCCAAGGTCATATGCTGAGTTGGGGGTTGAGCAAGGTTTGAACCTGGGTCATCCTGATGCTGAGTCCAGTCTGGGTACCTCCTGTCTACCCGGATGATCTGGAATGGCTTGTGCCTGCCTTAGAGCTGGAAACTAGATGCGTCTGGGGGTGCTTCCAGTTCCCCAAGCCTGGGGCGCAGCTGGGGTCTCCAGGAATATGCCCAGCCCGAGGGCTGATAAAACCAGCTCATGTGACACCATCTGGGACTGAGCAAACCGCAAACCCTTGTGGTTTTGGGGCTCAATTGCCAATTTGCCGGGCAAATCTGAATTCCGGTCTCTTGTAATTACACAGTATTTCCCTCTCTCGGGTCCGGGCTCAGTCTCAGGCTACTATATAAGACTGATCTGTGACCAGACTCAGCTAAAAGCAGAGGTTTTAAAACCGGACCTCTCAGGACTCAGCGGCAGGGACCTCCTGCAGGTAAGGAGGAGACCCTTGTCTACTCAGTGTCTGGCAGGGGAGGCAGAGGCCTGGGAAGGTAATGCGGAGAGAGTCCCAGCCTAGAGATCCACCAGGCTGGCCCCTCTCCAAGTTCAGGTGTCTTATCTTTGCATCGGCCTGGTCAGGAGAGCCTCTTGGGAATCAACAAAAACACCTGGGTGATACCAATTACATGTGTGAACAGAGCTGCACTCATCTTTCCCAGGGATGTTGCGTACCCAGGACCTTTTCGCAGAGACTACTCAGCTGTTTGCTGCTGCCAGAAATCCTTCCATCCATTCCCGTCTTTTTAAGTAAAAGGGGTGATTCCTTTTTGAATGCAGCTCTCTGGAAAGCGAGGTTGGGATGTGATGATGAAGCCGGAAAAAAAAATCCTGCATATAGTAGTCCTTTATATTCTAGTATAAATTAATGCCTCCAATATTCTTTTGGGAGCAGATAGGAGTGGGGAGAGAATTCGGGGACTTCGTGAAGTCCAAGAGAGGTGGTGACAGAAAAAAGAGGAGAGGGTGCCTAAACAGAGATAGCTGAAACCAGCAACTTTTTGGCTCAGATGAGAGGCCATACCCTGTGCTGATCCTCTGAGGCTGGTGGATGTGTAGCTAGGGCTGATGGAGTGAGAGAAGTGGGTGAGGGCACAAAGGCAGCAAAAGAAATTTTCCCAGGGGCTATGCAGCTCATTCCAAAATGTATGCCTCACCTCTCCAATCTCGTGACACTCCTTGCCCACTTCTTAGGGGTCTGAAATAATAGTCCCAAAGTAATAACGATAGCTACTCTTTATTGAATGTCTGCTATGTATGAGATACAACTTGTTTGTGATTTGGGAGCAGAGGTTCAAAAAGGTAAAATCTCTTTCCTAAGGATTAGGACCCAGATAGCTCTGACCCAGAGCCGTTAATCTTAACACAGTGTAGAAGTGACTCCTCCGAAGAGATGGGAAGAGTGTTTGCTGGCGAGCTGGACGTGTGGAAGGGTGGCTAGAGGGATGCGTGGATGAGTAGATGAAGTGATGGAAAGATGAATGGATGGATGGAAGGAAGGAAGGGTGGCGGCTGGATGGGTAGAAGGATATAGGGCTTGCCAGCCGTTTGGATGACAGAAGCATGATAGATATACAGGAGGATGGATGGATGACTGGATGGGTGGATGGATGAATAAATAGAAGAAGGAAAATGTGTAGATGGGTGAATGCATGAGTGGGTGGACAGATGGATGGATATAGGGCTTACCAGCTGTTTGGATGACAGATGATAATAGATGGGAGGATAGCAGGTTGGATGGATGGATGGATGGATAGAAGAATAAATAAGAAGGGAGAAAGAGTAGATGAGCAGATGGGCGAGTGAGTAGATGGGACGATGCTGTAGAGATTTCCTCAGAGCCTGCCGGCTCCCAGCTTGGTGTTTTGGTTGGAATCCCCATTACCCATCTTCCTGATGCTCAATTTGTCAATCTCATCTTGGGAGATAATTAGACATCCATTCTCTGAAACTGAGTGTTTAACGGGCCTGCTTTCTATCACCAGATTCATTTCATTTTGAAAAACTCAAAAGGTGGTATCTGGAATTCTGGACCCTGCCTTACTGTGTGACCTTGGCTGGTTCCCCCCACCCCCGCCCCTGTCTCTGGGTCCCAGTGTCCTGAGGTGACTCTTGGCTGGGGCTGCCTAGTGCCACCTGCCAGCCAAGGTGGTGGTGCCCAGTCACATCATCAGCTGTACTTTCTCCTCCGCAGAGAAGCAGCGCCAGCATGTGGATGGCGTGGTATGTGGCCACGCTGTCCATGGTGGCTGTGTGTGGCACCTGCCAACAGACAAACACGGTCCTCAGGGTGACCAAAGATGTGCTGAGCAATGGTGAGTCCAGCACCGAAGGGGTGAGGGTTGGCACGGGGTGAGCAGGGCAGCTCTGCCAACTCTGAAGTACCCAGGGACCTCCTCCTGCTGGCAGAGTCCACATCAGGTGGCTGGGTGACTTCTGCTCTCTGGGCCTTGGTTTCCTCTTTTTCTTTTGGTTGTCATTTCCTGAGCACCTACTATGTGCCAAGCACCATACTGAGACTTTATGCTCATTCTTATTTTTTTTTGAGACAGAGTCTCACTTTGTCACCAGGCTGGAGTGCAGTGGTGCCATCTCGGCTCACTGCAACCTTCGCCTCCTGGGTTCAAGTGATTCTCCTGCCTCAGCCTCCTGAATAACTGAGACTACAGGTGCGCACCACCACACCCAGCTAATATTTATGTTTTTAATAGAGATGGAGTTTCACCATATTGGTCAGGATGGTCTCAATCTCTTGACCTCATGATCTGCCAGCCTCAGCCTCTCAAAGTGCTGGGATTACAGGTGTGAGCCAGCGCGCCCGGCCATGCTCATTCTTTAGAGGCAGTAGAGAACAGTGATTAAGGGCCCTGGATCAGCCTTCATGGGGTTCAAATTCTGACTGTATGACCTTAAGTCCATCACTTGAGTTCCCTGAGCCTCAGTTTCTTTATCTGCAAAATGGGTGTAATTATAGTCCCTATCTCAGAGAACTGATATGAGAATAAAAGGAAATGACCTTTTGAAAACTTAGCACAGCTCCTGGGACATAGAAGGCCCTCAAGAGTGGGAGCTATAATTACTCCTGCCTCTGATTCTTAGGACCTCACTTCTGTCGCCTGGCATGTGAGGACTCACTGTCTCCCTCAACACCCTCCCAGCCTATCACAAGCATAAAAAGAAAAGATTATTTCCTATTTAAGTGATCTCTGAGTACCTCACAGGCCTCGATCTTTCTATCCATCAAATGGGGACAACACTTCTGGCCTTGACTATTTCGCAGGAATCAGTTGCAATAATACATAAGGAAGTCGATTTTTTAAAGCTGTAAAGTGCAGAGCATTTAGAAGGGAGGGCGATGAAGAAAGTCCATGAAGGCCTGGCTGGTTGATATCCAAATCTAGTTAAAGCAAGACCAGACAAAACCCAGCAGAAAATGAGCTGGCCAGGGTGCCAGGGCTAGATCAGCCTGGAGGAGGCTTCCGTTCAGCCTCTGCACTTTGCTGGTGGGAAGAGTGAAGCCCAGGAAGCTGAGCGACCTGGCGAGGTGCTGGCTGTGAGGGGCTGGAAGTGGAAGGAAGGGAAGGGCCCTGGGTTGATGCCCTTGCTTCTCTGCAGCCATTTCGGGCACCCTGCAGCACAGTGATGCTCTCCACTCGGCCCTGAGAGAGGTGCCCCTGGGTAAAGCCGGTGGTGATGGTGGTGGGCCTCTGCTGGGGGGTCTGCTTGGTAGTGGAAGTGGAAGTGGAGGTGGTGGGGGAGGTGGTCTCCTGGGGGGCCTGCTTGGTGGTGGAGGGGGTGGCAGTGATCTATTGGGTGGAGGCTTACTGGGTGGCAGTGGCAGCAGCGGTGGGGGGCTGCTGGGTGGCAGTGGTGGGGGGCTGCTGGGTGGCAGTGGTGGTGGTCTTTTGGGTGGTGGCCGACACCATTACGATGACTACAGACGCACTGAATTCCCCCGAGGTGTTGGTGGTATTCCCTACAATGACTTCCACGTCCGAGACCCCCCCCCAGTATATACCAACGGCAAACAGCTTGGTGGTAATTACAAGTACGGTCACGTTGAGAGCAACGACAACGCTGCTCAGCTGGGGGGCAAATACCGATATGGTGAGATCCTTGAGTCTGATGGAAGCATCAGGGACCTCCGAAGCAGTGGCTACCGCAGTGCCGAGAATGCATATGGCGGCCACAGGGGCGTCGGGCGATATAGGTCAGCTGAAGGGTCAGCACCTGTGGGCAGGCTTCACCGGCGAGAGCTGCGGCCTGGAGAAATCCCACCTGGTGTCGCCAGTGGGGCGCTGGGCCCAGGTGGTTTGCTGGGCTCTGGAGGCATGCTGGCAGCGGATGGCATCCTGGCAGGCCAAGGCGGCCTGCTCGGCGGAGGCGGTCTCCTTGGTGACGGAGGACTTCTTGGAGGAGGGGGTGTCCTGGGCGTGCTTGGCGAGGGTGGCATCCTCAGCACCGTGCAAGGCATCACAGGGTAAGGAGGTGACAGGTTCTCTCCAGCAAGCCCCCATGCCCCTCCAAATGGGGACCATCACTCCAGGAAGCTGGGGTTGTGGGAGGGAAGGTCTTCGAGGCTTGGCCCCAGGATTGGACGTCTTAGGAGCCCCAAGTTATAGGGTTTGGGTCTTGGCATGAAACAGTCCTAAGTTTGACACCCAGTTCAACCTTGCATGTTTGTGTGTGACTTTGGGCCATCGATGTCATTTCTCTGAATCTCAGTTTCCTCATCTGTAGAATGGTCATAGTAAAACAGTGTAAGTGGAAGAGCCTGAGGGTTTTAAAACTATACATATATGTCATAAGTTCTACAATCTCAGCCTGCTCCTCTCAGTCAATCTTTAATTTAGCAAATATCTAGAACTCCTACTATGTGCAGGGTACTGTGTTGGCACTGGGGACAGGACCCAATGGTAAGCCAGGAAAAGACACCTTCCGTGTCCTCAACGGAGCTTGCAGGCTGATGGGGTACGTGGGCATTGACAAGAAGCCTAAAAATAATCATACAGTTTCAACAGTGGTAGGAAGTTCATGGACAAATAAGAATGTCTATAACAGGGAAGCTCACCTACCTAGGGACATCAAGGGAGGCTTCCTGGAGGAAGAGGGCCTGAAGCTGAAATCTGAAGGATGTATAGGAGGGAACTAAGCAAGAGGAACCTATATGTATAGGAGGGAACCGGGCAAGAGGGGCAGAGATGAGCAGAGGGAATGGCATCTGAATGCAGAGGAAAAGAAAAGATTCAAAGGAAATATACGGAACCTACACAGCAGGCCTCTGGGCATTGGGATTATGGGGCGTGGCATTTTGCCTTAATTTCTGTTTTCCACGTTCTGTCCTTGAACTGCAGGTGTCTGGTGTCTTTAGAGCCAGCAGGAACAGACGGGGAGCAGAGAAAGGGAATGTGGGGGAGGGTGCCTGGTGAGTGGGTGGCAGTGTGGGTGGCCACCTTCTCACCATTCTGTGTCTCGAGCAGGCTGCGTATTGTGGAGCTGACTCTCCCTCGGGTGTCTGTGAGGCTCCTGCCCGGCGTGGGTGTCTACCTGAGCTTGTACACCCGTGTGGCCATCAATGGGAAGAGGTGCGTGCCCTTGACCCTGGAAGGGTCCCCACCACCCCCATGGCCCAGCCTTTGTATCCAGAACCCAGAGACGGGGAAGACCGAAACTTTTGCCAGTGCATGCCCACAGACTTGGACCTGGGGCCATCTGTCTGTAGTGAAAACAGCCTAGCTCAGTGGTTAAGCGTTAAGATCTTGGAGGCTGGACCTGGCGTGGTGGCTCACTCCTATCAACCCAGCACCTTGGGAGGCTGAGGCCGGTGGATCACCTGAGGTCAGGAGTTTGAGACCAGCCTGGCCAGCATGGTGAAACCCTGTCTCTACTAAAAATGCAAAAATTAGCCAGGCGTGGTGGTGGATGACTGTAATCCCAGCTACTTGGGAGGCTGAGGCAGGAGAATTGCTTGAACCTGGGAGGCAGAGGTTACAGTGAGACGAGACCTCGCCATTGCACTCCAGCCTGGGCAACAAGAGTGAAACTCCATCTCTAAATAAATAAATAAAAAGTTCTGGGAGGCTGGAGTCAGGTGATAGCTTGGGTTTGAATTCTGACTCTCTCATAAGCTGTGTGACCTTGGTTCAGTCCCCCAATGTCACTGAACCTTAGTGCCTTCACTGGCAATGGGATAATGAGACCACCCCCTTTTCACACTGTGGCTGTAAGTGAGGAAAGACAAGCAAAATGCATCCCGGAATAGGGCCTGCCAGGCACTAGGCGCTGGAGGACCTCAGAGGGAGGGCTTCCGTGTGGACTTACCCCCGTGGGATGAGGCTGTGTCCACCAAACTAGACAATTGGGCAGTCTCCTTGGAAACCAGAATGTGTGCTGGGCCCTCTTCCCAGCCTTTCAGCTCACGCGCTGAGGGGCAGCCCATGTGACCTGAGGGACCGGGGAAGACTTCCGGTTCGGGTTCCTTAGAGATGAGCAAGGAACATAATGGACGGCAGGCCTGGCAAGGGCAGGCCTGGGTAAGGGTGAGTTTCTGGCAGCTGGGAGAGTGACTCATGGTGTCCCTGGCCCCTTGGCCTCCTCCAGTCTCATTGGATTCCTGGACATCGCAGTGGAAGTGAACATCACAGCCAAGGTCCGGCTGACCATGGACCACACGGGTTATCCTCGGCTGGTCATCGAGCGCTGTGACACCCTCCTGGGGGGCATCAAAGTCAAGCTGCTTCGAGGGTGAGTGCCAGCCGGCAGTGGAGTGCCTTGGGGGATGCTGGAGCGGTCTGTCTTTGGCAAACAACATGGTGGCGCCACCCCCAGGGTGAAACATTCTACTTAGGGCTTTATCTCAAGAAATTCTTCACTTTGCTGAATTGGCACAGCACTAAACAGTCAGCTACAGCCTCAGAACGGGGAACCCAGGCAATGCTCAGTGGCGAGGGAGGGAGAGCAGGTGTCACGAGGTCCAGTGGTCAGGGATACTTCGGTATAGGATGGTCATGCCTCCTTTGTCTCCTTATCACTGCAGGCCCCTGGAAACAAATGCTTAGACTAGAAGTCTGTCTGCCCATCTATATATCTTATCTATCATCGATTTTCCTCCTTAACTAACAGCTTGGGAGGGTTAGTTAAGAGCCGGCTGCAGTGGTGTGTACCTATAGTCCCAGCTACTTGGGAGGCTGAAGCAGGAGGATTCTTGAGCCCGAGAATTCAAGGCTGCAGTGAGTGGAGATTTTGCCACTGCACTTCAGCCTGGCCAACAGAGTGAGACCCTGTATCAAAAAAAAAAAAAAAAAATCATGGGTTAATTCTGTGGCCCTCAGCCTCCTTGTTTTAAAATAAATCACCTCTCCCAAACATTTCAGCACCAACTATCCATCCTCTCTCGTGGACCCACATGAGTACATTTTATCAGCCAGTATTTCTCCTTCCCTTCTTTCCACAAACATTTACTGAGCACCTACTATGTACTAGATAGTGAGTTAGATGCTTAGATGAATGAACACGTTCATTTTCCCTTTGGGAAGACAACACAAGGTTGCAGCAAATGGTCCATTTGAGGGTCAGATCAACAGGTGGCAATGACTTTAGCAGTTAAAACTCAGCAACAGTCAAACCTGGGCCTGGCCCATTGTAAAGCTCAAGAAGCCTTGTTTGTTGAATGAATGAATGAATGCATGCATGAAAAGCCAAGCAATTTGCCTGGGTGGCCTGTCTCGTCAGGCCAAGGTGAATGTACTCTGTCCTTCCAGCTTTTGGAACAATTTTCCAGCACTCAGAGGCTCTCACTGCTCAGAGCCTGGGCTCGGGACCCCCAGGGTGGACAGCCTTGGTGATCCTCCCATGGCTGCGAACCGTGGCCTCAGCCTGCTCCTGTCTCCTTAGGCTTCTCCCCAACCTCGTGGACAATTTAGTGAACCGAGTCCTGGCCAACGTCCTCCCTGACTTGGTAAGAAGCTGTCCCAGGATGGGAGCAAGGGGCACAGGCTCCCCCCAGACCAAGGGGCCAGAGTCCAGCCTCCATCCCTGGGGGCATGAGGGATGCCCAGAGGGCAGAGAGAGCCAGGGGCTGGGACATGTTCTTGGGGAGGTCTGTGGAGGACCCTGAGGAATACGAAGGGACAGATTAGTGAAGGGCTAAGGAGAGGGAGCTTGAGATTTGCACAGTTCCGGGTTTGAATCATGGCTTGGGCACTTCCTAGCTGGGTAACAAGTCACATCACCTTTCTGAACCTCAATTTTCCCATGTGGAAGTGGGGGTTAGAGACAGTCTTCCCCACAGAGCTTTGGCGAAGACAGTGCCTGGCACAGAGCAAGCAGTCAGTACATTTTAGCCATTGTTACGTGTCCCCGACTCCCCGCAGCACACTGAGACCATGTGCCATTTCTCCCCTGCAGCTCTGCCCCATCGTCGACGTGGTGCTGGGTCTTGTCAATGACCAGCTGGGTCTGGTGGATTGTAAGTCCTTCCTGCTTTGCTTCACTGGCTGACATCTAAACCAGTGCCTGCTCTGGGCCCAGCCCTGGGGAAGGCGCTGAGGACCCGGCCGTGTTTGGGAGGAGGGCTCAGCATGGTGGGGGCCACAGACCTCCCCTTGGGCCCCTGAAGTGAGGTGTGGCTAATGCTATAAGAGAGGGGCCGCCTGGCATCCCCTCTTGCCCCCAAACATGCCCCCAAGTACCAGAGGGAGGAGCTTCCACCAGGGTTTGGGAGGTGATGGCCCTGTCCTGGGAGTCAGGAAGCTGGGTCTGAGCCCCGGCTCTGCCTGGAAGCTGTGTGGACTTGGAGAGGCTCTTTCCAGTTTCCTGTCTCTCAAATCTCCCAATTCACAGAGGGGTTGGAGAGTGACTAGCAGGAGAGACACTGTGGGGACTGACCAGGGCCCCAGAACCAGGCTCCACCAGCATCTCGGGTCCTGGATTTCTGAGTGAACATTCCTGAAAGCAAGCCTGCCTTGTGTGGTTGTGCCATTTGTGCACTGCATGATTTCAGGGACCTCCTTTCAGATAGATTACAGTGGAATGGCAGCACCTCAAATTGCGCAGTGCGCAACCTCAACAGCCACACAGAGCAGCCCTCTCTGATAGTGCTCCCATTTCTCCGGGACGCGAGGCAATTTGAGAATGGCTTTCCAAGACAGGAAAATCTCCTTCCCTTTGTGGCCAGAGATGAGGAAGGAAGAGACCAGAAGGCGGGGCTGTTCATTACACAGTTAAGGAAATGACACATTCAACTAAGCACCACATTGTGGAACCCTGAATTCTTTCCTTGGTGCAAAGCACTTCAGAGTTTACAAGACTGATCAACATTCAGGATATCTATTATTGTGCCACCTCAACAACGTAGTCCCAGAGGTTACAGTTACCCATTTTACGGAGGAGGCAACTGAGGTTCAAAGAATGCAGTGACTTGCTTGGGTTCACACAGCAGGAAGAGGCAGAGCTGGGATTCAAACCCAGAACTTTTGCTCTTTTCATGGTGCCTGGAGCTGGAGCCTAGACCCACCTCGTCCATCCCTCAGCCACAGTGTACAAGGAGGGAAGGCATCTGGATGGTGAGGGGACCTCCCTGTGACCCTCTCTCTTGCCTGCAGCTCTTATTCCTCTGGGGATATTGGGAAGCGTCCAGTACACCTTCTCCAGCCTCCCGCTTGTGACTGGGGAATTCCTGGAGCTGGACCTCAACGTGAGTGCTGGGGGTTCTTGAAAGGGTGGTGGCCCTCCTCCCAAAGGCAGGAGTGTCAGTGAGGATTTTCTGATTAGAAGAAGACCTTCTGGGAGCTGTGTTAGAAAACATGATCGTAGCCAACTTTCCCAGCTCTGGCTGTGTGCCGGGCACCTTCCACATGCTTTGCATCGATTAATCAGCCTATCCTCACAGCAACCATAGGAGGCAGGCACTCTTATTGAGGAAACTGAGGCACAGAGAGGTTAAACCACTTGCCTGAGGTCACACAGCTAATAAATGTGGACCTGGGGTCTGAACCCAGGCAATCGAGCTACTAGGTGCTAAAAGAGCTGCTGTAATGGGATTGGGTGTGCTGGAGGACCGAATGTGGCCAGAAGCGGCTGTAAGCATTTAACTACCAGCTGTCCACAATTTTAAAAAAAGTCCTGATTTGTAGCATTTGCTGATTTCCATGCTATCAAAACTCCCACCATGGACAGCTCAAGTTACCAATGTGATGTCAGTGAACAGAGTTGGGAAGAGATGTGTGAAATACGATCTGGCCCCTAATTTTGTATGGAGCACACACATATAGGTACTTTCCCTAGGCGACATGAACACAGACACCTCCCCACGTGCTCCATCAGATACAGAGATGCAGGTGCGCACCTGTGCTCCCGTGTATACAGGCGCATCTGTGCATGCACACTTAATAGATTCATAAATATGCATCCATTCAAGAGACATTCATTGGTCACCCACTGTATGCCAGGCTCTGGGCTGAGTACTGGAGATACAGTGATGAACAAGACCAAGTCTCTGCTCTGATGGAGACTAGAATGTTTTGGAGGGGACAGGCCATGAAGAATCACTCAAATAAATATGCAATTCTAAATCATGAGCACAGTGATCAAGGATCCGAGACTAACAGAACCTAAAGCAGTGGGTATATGATCTACCCAGGGAGGTCAAGGAGGGCTTCCTGGAGGAAGTGACACTTGAACTGAGAGCTGCCAGATGAGTAGAACTTAACAAGAGGGAATATCCTGTGGGAAGGCCCCATGGTGGGGGTGATGGTGTTGGGGGTGGGGAGGGGGGAGACTGACAGAGCCCTGGTGACTGCAGAGGTGACAGGTAGAGTGGCTTGGAGGCTGGAGAGGTCTCTTGGAGCAGATCACACAGCACCGTGTAGGCTGTGGAGGAGTCTGGTCTTCGGAGGGAAGATAGGGCGGCATGTATTGTGCGGATGCATACACATGCTAGTCCATCACTGCAGGGCTGAGTTTGGAGAGGATCTGCCACACCATGGCCGTCATTGTAAGTGACCATGAAGAGGGAACGGCAAAAGGCTCCATTACATCCTAAACTGAAGGAGAGTGGGGGCCGCACATTGAAGAGTCACTCAGACTCAGTGGCTTTAACCAAAGACGGCTGCCTGGGGGCAGATTCAGGACCTCACTCCCATCTTCAACCTCCTTCTTTCCATCTTCTCCCTCCCCATAACCCCTTTCTTCTCTTCTCCCCCAGACATTGGTTGGGGAGACCGGAGGAGGGCTCATCGACTACCCACTGGGGCGGCCAGCTGTGTCTCCCAAGCCGATGCCAGAGCTGCCTCCTATGGGTGACAACACCAAGTCCCAGCTGGCCATGTCTGCCAACTTCCTGGGCTCTGTGCTGACTCTGCTGCAGAAGCAGCACGCTCTGGACCTGGACATCACCAATGGCATGGTGAGTCACTGCCCCGCTGTGGGGAGGTGGCTGGGTGGCAAACAGCTGGCGGGGACCCTTCTCAGTCCCCAAGGGAATTTGCTGTGAAGTGAGAACTGCAGATGGTTCAGCCCTTGACTCACCTCCAACTCATGGGTGCATCAATTACACGAGTGCTTGCTAAAGTGCGGTGCTTGGGAGGATTTCGGGTGGTCCACAGACGTGGCACACAACAGCATCAATTTTCACAATGAGAAAGTTGCTCTCTATTCAATTCTATTTAATTTTATTTCAATTGTTTTTTAAAAGCATAACATATATTCACATACATGAACCTCAATATAAATGTTTAGAATGCTTTCATTTGGTGAACACTAATACATAAGTAACAAATGATACATAAATAGCACCCTTAGCCATGCTCCAGAGTCATATCTTTCCAAACTTTTTCTTTCAAAAAATGTTAAGCCTTCAGAAAAGTTGCAAAATGCTACAACTGATGGACATATATGCTTCACATAGATTCATTAGTTAAAAATTTGCCACAGTTTCATATCTATCTATGCATCTATTCACCCTCCTACCCACCCACCCCTCCACCCATCAACCAACCTATCCACCCTCCCACCCATTCATCCACCCATACATCCATCTATTTATTTACCCAACCTATCATTCATTCATTCATATATCCATCTATTCATCCACCAATCCCTCCATCTATCTAGCCATTCATCCACCCTCTCATCCACCAATCAAACACCCACCCATTCATCCACCAATTCATCCATCTATCCATCAGTTTATCTATCCATCCACCTATCCACACATCCACCCACCCATTCACCATTAACCCATCCATCTATCCACTCATCCACCCTTCCATCCATCCATCAACCAACCATCCATCTATTCATTCATCCACCTATCCACTCACCCACCCACCCACTGATGTACCCATCAACCCACTCATCCACCCATCCACTAATCCATCCATCTATCCATTTATCTATCCATCCAACCATTTATTCATCCATCCATCCAACCGTCCATCCATGCATCCATCAATCCATCCATCCATCCATTTGTATATCCATTCACCCACTCACCCATTATCAATCTGCCTGCCTGCCTGCCTGTCTGTCTACCTATCCATCTATCCTATCTGTTATTGAACAATTTGAGTTTTTGGAGATATCTGGACATTTCATTCCATAAGCTTCACTGTGTATCTCCTAAGAACAAGACATTCTCCACAAAACCATCATACAAATGATGCCGACATTTGCTTCCATTGAGGGAAAAGTCTTTGAAAGTGACCACATAATTGGAAGTAAACTACTCTTCAGCATTTGCACAGCATTTCACAGACTTAAATGAAATATTGGTTGGCTGTTTGTTATTTTCTTCCCTTATTCCTTCCTGTCTCCACTGTTAAGCACAATTATCAGCATAAAGGAGGTTTTTGATACCTATTTTTGGAATGCATTCCAGCCTGGGCAATAGAGCAAGACTCCTGTTCTTTCTCCCCCTTTCTCTTTCTCCTTCTTTCTTTCCAAAAAAGAAAAAAAAGTGGCTTTCTTTTTCTTGAGTTAAAAAAAAGAAGTTAGCCCTCTCTTGCATTTGTCAGTGTCCCCTTTTTAACTAAGGGAGAACAGAGCTCATGCCTGGAGCTCTCCACAGACAGGGATATTGATGCGGAAGGTCATGGCACTGTTGTATTTTTATTGTATTTGGTTTGCAGTTGCCGTCTCTGTTGAGTGGTATTGACTTTCCATTTTTAGTATCTGAGGTCTTAGGAAGTAAGTCAATTTAAAGAAGATGCTAAGTAAATGACAGCATGGGTGGTTCAAGGATGTGGCAGAGGTCATGAATTTAGTGGACATTGAATTATGCAAATGGACTTGATGCTGCTCTCCTTGTTTTAATAAAGAATAAAGAATTTATTTATTTATTTAGAGATGGAGTCTTACTCTGTCACCCAGGCTGGAGTGCAGTGTTGCAATCTCAGCTCACTGCAACCTCTGCCTCCCAGGTTCAAGCAATTCTTCCCTCTCAGCCTCCGGAGTAGCTGGGATTAGAGAGTGCACCATCGTGCCTGGCTAATTTTTGTATTTTTAGTAGAGGCGGGTTTTCACCATATTGACCAGGTTGGTCTGGAACTCCTGACCTCAAGTGATCCACCTGCCTCGACCTCCCAAAGTGCTGGGATTACAGACGTGAGCCACCGCACCCAGCCAAGAATAACATTTTTAGAGGAGAAATATTCAGGTTTTGCCTGCTGTTCTTTGAGACAGTCCTTGGTCAGCTTAAGTCAGCCCAGACCATTTAACCTCAAACCAGCGCTCATGGTCTACATGGCGATGATGGCTGGACAGGCAGGGCCTCCCCCCCGCAGGGGCCTTTAAGGGGGAGAAGATGCCCTGCTGGGTGTCGTAAAGCATGTGGGAGTCTAATCACCACATTAGCAACTCCTGTCTGTACCCATAGCCCCCAGGACTCACACGGTCCTTCTTCTTGTCCTATAGTTTGAAGAGCTTCCTCCACTTACCACAGCCACACTGGGAGCCCTGATCCCCAAGGTATGTAAGGTGGGCGGGTCCCACTGCCTTCAGCCTCATTCTCTATCTTGTTGTTTGAGAAACTGGATTGGAAAGGAAGATGCTCAGTGCTGGGGTGGGGTACTCTACCCCCAACCCGTGCTTGGGAGTGCAGTGACAGTGACAAGGGCTTGCAGGCTAGACCCCCATGGTCGGGGTGGGGGGACACAGAAGGTTGAGGTGGAAAGACCCTGAATTCTATGGGCAGTCGGTATAGGTCTTATCCTGGCCTGGCCACTTCCCTTGCTGTGTGACTTTGGGCAAGAGTCTTAACATCTCTGAGCCTTAGCTTCCTCATCTGTCAAAAAGGCTGCTGCCACCGATTCCACAGGTCATTATGGAAGGTAAATGAGGTGATGTGTGTAGACACACAATTCCTCTCTCTGAGCCTCAGTTTTCTCATCTGGAAAATGGAGTAACCATGCTCACTTCACAGGGTGGCTGTGGACCTGGGGTCTGCACCCAGGCAAGGAGCGGGCATTTGATCAATGTTAACTCTTATTACTGTTGTTAATAATTACACGTTATTTCATTTATAAAAAGAGCACGTGTGCGTTTGTCCAATTAGTGGCGACATAGAGTTGGAGCAAAGGCCTTTCCCACCCCAGTTCTGGCCGAAGCTCTGGTTCTGGGCCTATTGCTTGCACCTGGAAGCAAAAGGGGCTGTTCCTAGTAAGCGTCATGCAGGTACGAAGGATGACTGTGATCTCTGGCCCTTGTAGAATTTACCTTTCTTCTGCCCGCCTTGTTTAGTCCTGGGTGTAATTCAAAGGCTCTAGTGGGAGACCAAACGCAACACGTGGTCACTATCGCCCCCATGTGGCTGCAAGTTGAACATCAGAAGCCTCATTCTTGAATGTGGTAACAGTGGCCCCTCCAGCCAGCAGGTGGAGCCCTCAATTGACTGTCCTTTTTATTTACTGAGTCACTTCCTATGTGCACTACACTTTACAGCTTATGAAATTGTTTTTTGGAATATACTTTTGCTTTTTTTTTTTGAGACAGAGTCTTACTATGCGAGGCTCTTTCTATGTCACCCAGGCTGGAGTACAGTGGTGTGATCTCAGCAACCTCCACCTCCCAGGTTCAAACAGTTCCCCTGCCTCAGCCTCCTGAGTAGCTTGGATTACAGGTGCCTGCCACCATGCCTGGCTAATTTTGTATTTTAAGTAAAGATGGGTTTTCACCATGTTGGCCAGGCTGGTCTCGAGCTCCTGACCTCAAGAGATCCGTCCACCTCAGCTTCCCAAAGTGCTGGGAGTATAGGCATGAGCCACAGTGCCAAGTCAGAATATACTTTTTCATTTGGTTCTAATCATTCCCTCCATCCACTGGACCAGAGAGAAGGAGCACACCATTTACAGATGGGGAAACAGAGGCTCAGAGAGGCCACATGATGAGGCAGTAGCAGAGCTGGGGTAGAACAGGGATTACAGGCATGCACCATCATGCCTGGCTAACTCTTGTATTTTTAGTAGAGGCAGGTTTTCACCATGTTGGCCAGGCTGGTCTAGAACTCCTGACCTCAAGTGATCCAGCGGCGCTGGGCCTGCAGCAGGTGGATGCAGGCTGGACACAGCAACGTGTCCTGGAGACCTGGACTGCACGGAGTCACCAGGAGAGGGGTCCTCCTTCCATTTCTTTTAAAAGTAATACTGTGGTTTTGCCTATCTCTCTATGGTCAGTTAACATATTTACAGTATGCATTTTTGGTAAGTCAGTTATTTGGTAAATATGGCAAACTGCCATTTTACGAATTGTCCCTTTAGTAAATTAGCTTTCACGGAATCAAACTGCAGCAAACAAGCTCAAGTCTCTCCAGCAATCCGGGCCAGGGGGCAGCCTGTGCCTTGCCTGGAACCTCCCTGCGGGATTCTCCAGGTGTGGACGTCTCATTTCAGAAACAGTGTTCAGAGTGGGGGCCTGGGCTCCGAGCCCACAGACCTGCGCCAGAATCTTAACTTTCCTCCAGGCCTTGGACAGTTTCCTTGGCACTCCCCTCTGAGGCCCCGTTTTCTCATCCATAATGTGAAGAAAACAAACACTCCATGGTTGTTGTTATGATTGAATGAAATTAAGAACGTCCATTCAGCACCTGGCCAGCATTCCTGGGAGACCCCATTCCACACAGTACCAGGTTTTGAGCATTTCCAGGTGTCAGACATTGAGCCTGAATCTTGCTGGCATGACTACAGTGAATTCTCCCAGTAACCCCATGTACGAGGCTTGGAGAGGGCAGCTCCTTGCCCAGTTCTCACAGTGGGTCGGTGGCTTTGCCTGTGGTTTGTTGGACTCAGGCAACAGGTGACCTCGGTGCTCTGTGTTTAGAGGTTGGCTGACAACCCCCTGGGAACCTCCTATGCTAAGGGCCCCGCCCACCCGGCCTGGTGTGCCCACAGGTGTTCCAGCAGTACCCCGAGTCCTGCCCACTCGTCATCAGGATCCAGGTGCCGAACGCCCCGTCTGTGACGCTGCAGAAGGACAAGGCGCTGGTGAAGGTGTTGGCCACTGCCGAGATCATGGTCTCCCAGCCCAATGATGTGGAGACCACCATCTGCCTCATTGACGTGGTGAGTGTCCGAAGGTACCGGGGCCCCCAGCTGGGCCTCAGGACAGAGCCACATGGTCTCCTGGAGCCCGAAGACCCCTTCAAGTCCCCACAGTCCCCACCAGCATGGCTACAAGCCCAACTCTGGGGCCAGAGGCTCTAGCCCAAATCCAGCCTTTACCCCTTCTAGCTGCGTGACTTTGGGCAAGTCCTCCCTATCTCCGGACTGGAATCTTAACTGTCCCGCTGGCCTTGGACAATTTGCTTGGCATTTCCCTCTGAGCCACAGTTTTCTCATCGGTAACATGGAGAGAAAATACCATATGGGGTTGTTGTGATGATTGAATGAAATTGAGACTGATTTTCTCCTCTACCACAGGGGGGTGGCAGTAAGGCGTTAGTAAGATGCTCAGAGCAGTGCCTGACGTGCCCTAAAGGCTGTCAAAGTGTTAGCTGCTGTTATTCTCACAGGTTGTATCTACCCAAGTGTGTGGCCAAGTCAGCCTCGGTCATTCATTTGGCAATATTTAGTGAATACCTACTGTGTGTTATGCTTTCTACATGATGCTGGGGAGAGGGGAAACAAGACAGATGGTTCCAGCTCTCTTGTCCCAGTACCTAGCAGGGAACTGATACAAATACAACAATTTCACAATTATTTCATAGAAAGGAATCCTCTTAAAACGTGACCCATAGCTCACACCTGTAAAGCCAGCTCTTTGAGAGGCTGAGGTGGGTGGATCACTTGAGGCCAGGAGTTTGAGACCAACCTGGTCAACATGGTGAAACTCCATCTCTAAAAATACAAAAATTAGTCAGGTGTGGTGGTGCACACCTGTAGTCCTAGCTACTTGGGAGGCTGAGGCAGGAGAATCGCTTAAACCCAGGAGGCGAAGGCTGCAGTAAGCCGAGATCGTGCCACTGCACTCCAGCCTGGGTAACAGAGCAAGGTTCTGTCTCATAAAAAAAAAAGTGAACCATATTTCTCCTCTGCATTCCTTCAATCCTGAAATAAAAGCCAGTCTCCTGACAATGGCTCACAAAGTCCTCATGAGCATCCCCTCATCACCTTTGGGCTCCTCAGTGTTCCTCCAACATGTCAGGCACCATCTGACCTCAGGGCCTTTGCACATGCTGTTCCCTCTGCCTGGAATGCTCTTCCCCTAGGTATCTGCATGGCTCACTTCCTTACTTTTTTTTTTCCTTTCACCACTCTGTGGTGACACCCTAGGCTAGAGTCTAGCTTAGGGCCCAGTACATAGTAGATGCTCAGTAAACACTGGTCAGAGGAATGTGTTAAGTTGTGTTAAGTGTCATTTCCCCTGCCATGCTTAAGGCTTCAGGCTTCAGATTCAGCTACTTGAGACTCTGGTCCCAACTGCTGTCTTCCTGCTAGCCCCTCCTACTCCCAGAGCTCGAGACCAAATAAGTCACCTCTAGTTGGGAATCAGGTGCTCTAGGCTGGAGCACGCCAAGCCACGAAGTGTGGGGGAGCTCGTGGGGCCTTATAAGATGGGAGGTTTAAAGGGTCAATTCTAACCCAGGAGTGGGAATGGCTGTCCCAAGCTGTCCCCCACTGATTAGCCTCTACCCTGTGGAGATTTTGCATCAGCAGCCTAGAGGCTTGTATGAGCCAGCCCGGCACCCCGCAATGACTCCTGCTGCCCCAGGGATGCCGCCCTGACTCCTCCCCAGCCCACAGCTCTGCCTGGTTTGGCCCCATTCCAGTCCAGCCTCACTAACCCTCTCACCTCCTTGCTCTTCGGGCTCCTCTTTACCTCTCTAATGCCAACCTTTTCCTGCCTCAGGGCCTTTGCCCATGCTCTCCCCACTGCCTGGATTACTCTCCCACCCTCTTTTTCATCTGGCCAAATCCTACACGCCCTTCAGTCCTCAGTTCAAATAGCATTTCCCACACCAGCTTACAGCCCTGCCACGTGTGCCCAGAGCCCCAGTTCTCCATCCGGCCAATCATCGCAGTCATTGCTGTTACTCATAAGATCACCTGAATTTGTCGTGAGCTCACCGCTTTTTCATAAAGCCAACTCTTAAGTCCAATTTATTTTGGGTGGGAGGCAGGGAAGGAAAAGGAGATTTTCCTACACAACGGCCTCTATTTGGAAAGAGAGAGAGATGAGCCTGGGCCTTTGATATCCTTTCCTGGGGGATAGGGCAGTTGTGATTGGCAGTGGTGATGCCCAATCTCATTACCTAAAGTGAGTTTCATAGGCTACGAGCCACTCCCCAGCCACTCTGAGGCATCGCAGAGACACCTGGTAAACACCCCCCGTACATCATGGGCATCCTGTGACATTGCCTTACAGAGAAGTGTTTGCTCAGCCCTTACTGTGATTCCCTTGTGAACAATAGTTAATGTTGGCAACTTATGATTCCGAACCCCTTCCCTCCAGAGGGTGTGCAAATCCATTCCATGATGCGTGTTAAGCAGGAGTCTCATGCTTATAAAAGGTTGGAGCCGGGTCCTGGGGAACAAGCTGCTGTCATGCTCAGGGTTAAAGAAGCCCTAGCTAGCACCCAGCACACAATGAGCCCTCAGCAAGCACTGGCCAAGACATGATGGCAGTGACGTCTTTCTCCTTTCCTTTCCCTCCAGGACACCGAGCTCTTGGCTTCATTTTCCGTAGAAGGAGATAAGCTCATGATTGATGCCAAGCTGGACAAGTAAGGGGCTGTGCTGCCTTGGGGTCCTGCCTGGGCTGGTGCTGCTCACGCAGGAGCCGCCAGGGAGTAGGTACAGGTCTCCTGTGTGGCTTTCAGGGCTGGGTAAACCCAAGGAGCTGCAAAGGTGACGATGGCTCGTGCCTGCCAAGACCACTGTCACGAGCCAGGCAGGGTGGGTGAGGCCATGAACTTAGAAAGAAACTACTGCCCAAAACCACAGCGTCAGTGATAATAATGCTGCTGGGGGCTGGCACGGTAGCTCCTGCCTGTGGTCTCAGTGCTTTGGGAGGCCGAAGCCAGAGGATTGATTGAGGCCAGGAGTTTGAGACCAGACTGAGAAATGTAGCAAGGCTCCATCTCTACAAAAATGGAAACAGTACCTGGGCATAGGTGCACACCTATAGTCGTAGAAAACATTAGCCAGGCGTGGCATCATGTGCCCGTAATCCCAGCTACTCAGGAGGCTGAGGCAGGAGCCCAGGAGCTCGAGGTTGTGGGGAGCTATGATTGTGCCACTGCATGCCAGCCTGGGCAACAGAGTGAGACCCTGTTTCTAAGTCACAATAATGAGGAGGAGGACGAGGAGGAGAAGGGGAGAAAGATACTGTGGTGATGACGTGCCAGGCTCTGCTCTAGGTACTCGACGGCACGTGTCATCTCCCCTCTGATGGTCCCAGTGGAAGTCACGGCTATTATTCTCCCCTGTAGGGAGCAAACTAGGGCTGGAAACAGTGGATTCAGTTACCCAGGCCACCCAGCGCCACCCAGCAAGTATACAGAGGGGCTGTGACCCAACCCAGACTCCTGTGACCTGCTGCACTGGATGGGTACAATCACACGCTTTGGAGCTAAGCAATGTGGATTCAAATCCTGACATGACCACTGACTCGCTGTGTGACACTGGCCGACCAACTTCACCTCTGAGCCTCAGTTTTCTCATCTGAAAATGGGGATAATATTCACTACTTCATAGGATTCATAAAAAGAATAATTATTATCCATTGGATGTTTTCTGTGTGCCAGGCATTTGGCTAAGTCCTAGATGTGTCTTCATTTCATTCTTTCTTTATTTTTTCCTTTGAGACAGGGGCTCGCTCTGTGGCCCAGGCTGGAGTGCAGTCATGGCTCACTGCAGCCTTGACCTCCCCAGCTCAAGCAATCCTCCTACCTCAGCCTCCCAAGTAGCTGCCATTACAGGTGTGCACCACCACACCCTGCTAATTTTTGTATTTTTAGTAGAGATGGGGTTTCGCCATGTTGGCCAGCCTGTTCTTGAACTCCTGGGCTCAAGTGACTTGCCTGCCTCGGCCTTCCAAAGTTCTGAGATTACGGGCATGAGCCACTGTGCCCGGCCTTTTAATTCTTGATATCAGCCTCTGGAAATAAGTACTATCATTATTTCCATTTCAAGATCAATTAAGGTCGTATGTAAAATTTGTAGCACGTGACTAGATCATTGTAAGCTTTTCTTTTATAACCAATATTTCTTAAGCCCACGAATGGCAGTCACTCATGATTAATACGGGGCACGTCAGAGACATCCAGGAGTTCCCAAGGAGGCCAGACTCAGCCTGCGGCCTGGATGAGGACTAGGGGCCAGCTCTGCACAGAGATGGGGTTCTCCTGCAGAGAGCAGCGCAGGCCAGCTTTGCAGAGAGGAAAAGGGCACAGACAGACACTGTGGGGCATGGTGGCAGAGGGGAGAGAGGGCTGGGAGAGGAAGTCAGGAAGGAAGAAGACATGTCCAAAGCGGAGTCTTCCTTCCTTAGAAGGTGCCTTTATTGGCCGGGCGCCATGGCTGACGCCTATAGTTCCAGCACTTTAGAAAGCCGAGGCAGGTGGATCACCTGAGGTCAGGAGTTTGAGACCAGCTTGACCAACATGGTGAAACCCCGTCTTTACTAAAAATACAAAAATTAGCCGGTTGTGGTGGCCAGCGCCTATAGTCCCAGCTACTCGGGAGGCTGAGACAGGAGAATCACTTGAACCTAAGAGGCAGAGGTTGCAGTGAGCTGAAATGGTGATAGTGTGCTCCAACCTGGGCCACGGAGCAAGACTCTGTCTCAAAACAAAAAAAGAAAAGAAGAAGAAGGAGGAGGAGGAGGAGGAGGAGGAGGAGGAGGAGAAGGAGGAGCCACCTTTATTTCCCTTCTGCTGGACACTGAGCTGATGCTTCTGAACAGCCCCGAACAATTTCTGCACCACGGGCAAGCCCAGTCTGGCCTCTCTTGGGTAGGACTGTCAGTTGCTGGTGAGATTCGGGTGCAGCAAGACTGAGGCCCTTACAGTGCAGAGCCAGACCTCAAACCCAGGCCTCGGCCTCCCATCTCAGAACAGCACAACAGCGAGAGTGCAGGTTGAAGGTGCGAGGCTGGGCCCTCCCTCCCTGGCTCCGCCGCTGCAGCAAGTTACCCTGGAGCCTCAGGCTCCTGCTCCCCTGGATCACTGGAAGGATTGATTACACAAGGCGGTGGCAATCACACGTGCGAGTATGACGGGGCTCTGTAGCAGCGCTTTTCGAGAATATCCCCTTTAGTCCTAGCAGCTGCCCACTTTGCAGATGAGGAAACTGAGGCATAGAAAGGGGAAAGTACTTTGACTAAGGTCACACAGCTAGTAGATGGCAAAGCTATGATTCGAGCCTTTGCTGTATGGTGCACAAAGCCCTTCGCGTCGTGTCTGCTGTGTAGTTAGCTGGGCATGTGAGAGCTAGCATTGTTCTTATTAAATCCCTGCAGAGGGAGAGTGTTGGTAAGGATAGGGGAGGGGCTGCTCACAATTTGTCACAATGGAAGAGCCTTATGATTTGCAGGCCGTCCCTGCTTCTCACAGGCTGTTTTCTTCATCTGCAGGACCAGCCTCAATCTCAGAACCTCAAATGTGGGCAACTTTGATGTAAGTACCATGCTCAGGTCCCAGGGTGAGATCTAGGAAGGAGCCCAGGACGGGTCTTCTGGGAATGGTGTTCCCGTGAGGCTGGGCATGGGGAGTTTGCAAGTTCCAAAGGGTTCACATCAACACAGTCAGCCCTCATTTTGCAGACGGCCAGATGGAGAAACTGAGGCCCACAAGGCAAGTGAGGGACAGAAAACCGACTTGTAGCTCCTGCTCTGTCTCGGGCACTGTCCCATGTTAACTGGCTGCCCCATGGGGGGCCACTTCAGGGTGGGGAGACATGGTGGCAGCTTATTCTACGGGACCCCTTTCCTCCTGGAGTTAGGAGCCCGCTGACCCCTGTGTGTCCTTGGGCAATATCAACCCACTCTGAGCCTCAGTTTCCCCATCTGTAAAATGAATAAAATTTGACTTCATTTCTAACCGACCTTATAGCCCCTAAGTTGTGGAATTCTGCTTTTCCAAGGGTCCAGGAATCCGAGATGCTCACATTCTAGGGTTGGGTCCTGTTTTATCTCTTTGTTCACTCCTGGACCCCCCGCCCCCACCTGAGGCTTCAGAAACACTTCTTTTTGGTTGTTGTTTTCTTCCTTTTTATAAATTGACAACTAAGCAACTGCTAGCTTTCTGGGACAAGCTTGGATGAGATTTCCACATGTGCAGAAAAAGTCAAACTCATTCATTGTGATGCTTATTTCATAGCTTTTCTAACCCAAAAAGCTGCAGCCTGTGAAGCCGGTCTCACCAGCTTCATTTTATAGGGGAGACGCTGCCCAAGGCTTCCCAGCTGGTTGGGGCAGAGTTGGGACTAGAACTGAAATCTCTGGACTCCAAGTGGAGAAAGAGGCTGACAGAGTGAAATCATTGAATGTTTATGAAGCTAGAGAGACGTGCCCTAGGCCCTGAATTATGCTCTTTTTCTCTTGTAATGAGGTTTTCTCATTTAATCCTCACCACCTTGTTATGGTTTGGGTATTATTATTAAGCCCATTTCTCCAAATAAGGAAGGTAAGCTCAAGTGACTCGCCCAAGGCAACAGAGCTGGGAGGAGGCACTGCCGGAGAGTGAGTCCATGCGCTCACGCTGTGCAGATCGGAGCGTCAGGCATTTTACATACAGGGGCTTATGTCTGATTTTTTTTTTTTTTTTGAGACGGAGTTTCGCTGTTGTTACCCAGACTGGAGTTCAATGGCACAATCACGGCTCACCGCAACCTCCGCCTTCTGGGTTCAAGCAATTCTCCTGCCTCAGCTTCCTGAGTAGCTGGGACTACAGGCGCGCACCACCATGCCCTGCTAATTTTTGTATTTTTAGTAGAGACGGGGTTTCACCTCGTTGACCAGGATGGTCTCGATCTCTTGACCTCATGATCCACCCGCCTCGGCCTCCCAACGTGCTGGGATTATAGGCGTGAGCCACTGCGCCCAGCCTTGTCTGATTTTTATAACCACCCTATGAGGCAAGGGTTACTCACTCCCATTTTCAGATGTGGCAACCAAGGCTTAGAGAAGTTAAGGGAGATAACGTAGGAAAAGGTTCAAGACCAGGAGTTCGACTGGTCGACCCACCATCCTCACTGTATCCTTGCAAACTCAGCTCACTGACCCATTTTACAGCTGAGAAAGCTGAGGATTAGTGAAGTGAAGGAGCCTGCCCAGCGGCCCACAGAGGCTGAGCTGGGAGGGGAAACTGGGGTGTTGTCTCCAGGGCCATTAGGTCTTCTGTGATGCCATGACAGTGCCATAGGGGCCAGGCTGCCCTGAACCCGGTGCTCTGTGCCTCCCAGGGAGGAACTAGGCCTCCTTCAATCCCTGCTTCACAGGGCCCTTGGACCAGCACCCACGATGGGCCTCAGCTTGCCCATCTCCACAATGTGCAAGTGGATGGGGGGGCACCTTAAGGCTGCCAGTGAGGAGTTCTGGGGTCCCAGGGGTTCTGACTGCCAGGACCCAGACTCTCTCACAGCTTCTCTGTGTCTCCATCTTGAGCCAGGGGAGCAGACCCGAGGGCCCTCTGGAGCTGAGCAAACCCCCTGCCCGGGCTCAACCCTTCTTCTTCCTCTGCAGATCAGCCTCATGGAGGTGCTGGTGGAGAAGATTTTCAACCTGGCATTCATGCCTGCGATGAACGGTGAGAACGGGTGCCTGGACCTTTCTGGGGGCTTGTGGCTTGGGGACCGGGCGGTACCGGCTTGCTGGGCATGCTGGATATGCATCTATCCCATCGCGATAGTATTTCTGAGCGCTTCCTTTGAAGCGTGTTGATGAAAGCCTCCAAATGTAAATGTTGTCCCCAAAGTTCTGTCACCTTCCTTATTTGCTTCTTTCTTGCTTGGCTGATCATTTTCTTTTTCTGATTATCTATGAAAATTCTGATTATATATGAACCTTATATGTGTGCCAATTTTAGAAAGTGTAAAACAATTTAAAAAAACCTCCCAGAGAAAATGAATTTCAACATTTGAATACATTTCCTTCTAAACTCTTTTTTCTCCATTCTTTCCCATATGATTGAGATATTACCTGAGTCATTTAAACATGTATTTCTATTTAATTATGATTATATGGGAACTACAGGAACACATTCTTATTGTGAAAAGTTCCATTGACACAGGTAAAGCTAAGCTGCTCTCGCCGCACCCCAGAGTCCGTCCCCTAGGCAGCCGTATCGAGTTAGGAGGTTTTCTTGTCCGGCTTTATAAACAGAGTAGACTGAGCTTACTTTGTTCTCCGTGGCGTCTCGGGAGTGTTACTGTGAAGGCTGCTGGTTGAACTGTGGGGGTCACTGGTTCTCACACTCTGGGACTGGGAACCCCTGCCCAAGCCCTCACCCACTGCTGGACCCCAGACTCTCTCCCACTCCTGCAGGCTGGCATGTCCCAGCCAATGTCATCAGCTACACCAGAGAGGGTTCTTTTGGAGTGATCTTGATGTCAAATAATCCCTTATTCTGGACCCCGTGGCCAGAGGAGGCTGAGTCTCACTGGTCGGGGAAGTAGTGGTTCCTCCATGAGACAAGATGGGGTCAGAAGCTGGGCTGGGCTGACCTGGCTTAATCACTAAGAGTGGTGTGAACTTGGAGGCGAGTCCTTTAATCCCACTGAAATGCAATTCACCATTTTCAAAAATGAGAGCTTGCACTAGGCCTGTATCCCCAAAGTGAGCTCCATAAAGCGGTCCCACAAAACACCCCGCAAACAGGGTTCCACGGCTGAGCAAGTTTGGGAAGTGCTGAAGATATTCCCGCGGGGTAGATTCACAGTGTCCTTAGCTTTTTGAAAATCCTGCTGGAAAAGGGAAGTCTGTTAAATTTCACTTAATTTACTTCCCCCATCCACCCTTTCCTACCCCACTTCCTTCTTTTCTCTGTTGCTTCTTGCTCTCTTTCTAGAACGGTAATTAGCAGGTTTACTTAGGCTCTGACGATCTGAAGACAAGCAGCCCCTCCCACGGCAGCCAGTCACTGGGGCTCCACGTGCACCTTTCCATTACTTCACTCCGCAAACATCTGCCATCTCCTCTGTGACCCAGCAAAAGGCTGGCGGATGCCAGGGACACAGTTATTTTCTTTTTTTGAGACAGAGTCTCACTCTGTGGCCCAGGTTGGAGTATGGTGTGCAGTGGCATGATCTCAGCTCACTGCAACCTCCACCTCCCGGGTTCAAGAGATTTTCCTGCCTCATCCTCCTAAATAGCCGGGATCACAAGCATGCACCACCATGCCCGGCTAATTTTTGTATTTTAAATAGAGACAGGTTTTCACCATGTTGGCCAGGCTGGTCTCAAACTCCTGAACTCAGGTGATCCACCCACCTCAGCCTCCCAAGGGGGCACAGTTCTTGCCTTCAAAGAACTCAGAATGTGGTGGGAGTGACAGATACAGAAACACAGACTTAATATTTGATGGCTTCTCTAACTGAGGAGTTCAGAAGTGGGATGGCAGTGCTGCAGGAGCCTAGAGTCGTTTGGGGGCCAGAAAGCCTCACGGAAGAGGTGACATGTGAACAGTCTCAGAGAGGACTCAGAACTCACCAGGGATGCGAGGGTGAGAGAATATGCGCCAAGCAGGAGGAACTGCAAGGACAAAGGCCTAGAGGCACAAAAGAAATTGCCAGGGCTGGGTGCGGAGGCTTACACCTGTCATCCCAGCACTTTGGGAGGCTCCAACCCCTCTGAGGTCAGGAGTTCAAGACCAGCCTGATCAATATGGTGAAACTCCATCTCTACTAAAATACAAAAATTAGCCAGGCATGGTGGCATGTGCCTGTAATCCCAGCTACTCAGGAGGCTGAGGCAGGAGAATTGCTTGAACCTGGGAGACAGAGGTTGCAGTGGACCGAGATTGAGTGACTGCACTACAGCCTGTGCGACAGAGTGAAACTCCATCAAAAAAAAAAAAAAAAGGAAAAGAAAAAGAAAAAGAAATTGCTGGGTGTGAGCACATGCCTGTAATCTCAGCAGTTGAGAGGCCAAGGTAGGAGCAGATCACCTGAGGTCAGGAGTTCAAGGTCAGCCTGGCCAACATAGTGAAACCCTGTCTCTACTAAGAAAACAAAAATTAGTCAGGTGTAGTGGAGCATACTTATAATCCCAGCTACTTGGGAGGCTGAGGCAGAAGAATCACTTGAACCTGGGAGGTGGAGGTTGCAGTGAGCCAAGATTGTGCCACTACACTCTAGCCTGGGCAACAGAGCAAGATTCTGCCTCAAAGAAAAAAGAAATTGCCAATCTTCTTGCAAATACTGCTGGCTTCTGGTGAGACCAACACCTCTTGGCCCACTGATCATGTCTGACTGTTTTTTGTTTGACAGCTGTGCTGGGTTCCGGCGTCCCTCTCCCCAAAATCCTCAACATCGACTTCAGCAATGCAGACGTTGACGTGTTGGAGGTAAGAGGAGATCGAGCTCCATTCTGCTTTCCTGCCCCGCCCTTTGCTCGGACGGCTGCATTCAGGCCAGGAACTGGGAAGAGGAAGAGAAGAGGAGGGAAGGGGAGGAAACAGGGTTCTCTTCCTTCCAAGTATGGGGCTGAGGGAACAAGGAACAGAGCTGTCAAGGATCCTTGAAGGACACTCACATATTCACAGTCTCATTTAGCCCTCACCACAGGTGTCATTGCTGCCATCTTACCGACGGGAGAACGGGGGCTCACAGCAGTGAGGGGCTTACCCAAAATGGAATGTGATGTAGTTCATTGGGGCAACATTTACTGAGCACCTCCTATGTGCCAGGCACTGTGCAGGGGCCTGGGGATCCAGCAGTGAGCAATGATCCCCAGCCCTTGCAAAGCTCTCCCAGCCCAATGGGGAGATGGCCTTTAGGCGAATATTCCTGAAGTAATTGGCTAATTATAATCATGGCAGGTGCTTTGACTTTCAAATGCAGGGGCTCTTGTTTCCACTATAAAAACCACCCGTGCTCATTATCTGATATTTGGAAAATATGGAAAAGATTAAACAAATATGTATGCATCAACACACACACACACACACACACACACACACACACACACACACACACACACACACACACACAATCCAGCAATTATCCCTGAAAACATTTTGCTGCTTTTCATTCCAGTCTTTCTGGAGCTTTATTTTTAAACCTGGCTTTGCTCAGAAAATCAGCAGAGCATTGGGGTTAAAGAACAAGGCTTGGAGCCCAGTGACCCAGGTTCAAATCCTAACTCTGCCGGTTTCCAGCTGGGTGACCCTGGGCAAGCTACTTAACCTCTCCGAGCCTCCATTTCTTTCCTCTATGAAAAAAGACTAATCATAGTACCTACCCGCAGGGCTGCTTTTAGGAAAAAGTGGGATTCTGTGTGTAATGTGCCTTGCACAGGCCTGGCATGTAATAAGCATTTCTGGAAGTGTCCACCATTATAAATACCATCAGTATCATGAAGGATGCTGCAGTGAACATCTCAACGCACAAACTGTTTCTTGATTCTAGATTTAGTTCCTTGGAACAAATTCCCAGAAATGGAATGAATGGGGCCTTTGTGCCAGATTGACAATTTCCTTGCCAAAGGAAATTGGCCCTCACATTTGCCCCTCACATTCATGCCAGGCTTGGACCTTACCCAGGGAATAGCACCCTTCCCACATTAGGGACGCAGTCAAGGGAGGTGGACAATGACCTCAGATGGGCAGTGTGGTCAGGGCTCAGATGCAGGCTCTGGGACAGTCCCCACTCCTGGTCCTGTCTCTTGAGATCCGGCAGGACCTCAGCACTGCTTTGAGCCTCAGTTTCTCATCTGAAAATGGGGGACAATAATGCCCACCTCATACAGTTTGTGGTGAGAAATTAAATGAGATACAGCATTTTATTATAAAATGTTATTATTCCCTTAAACAAAGGGGTTAGGAAACATGAACAGGATCGCCACAGGTTCACCTTCATCATCATCATCATCATCATCGTCGTCATCATCATCCCTACTATTTACTGGGATTCAGTGCCCCATGCACAGTTTTTCATGGATTTGGCCTTACCACGGCCCTGGTTGATGTTCGCCCTCACATAATAGATGAAAGGGCTTGAGTATCAGACAGGGTAGGCCACTTGCTCAAGGTCACCCAGCTGGTGAGAAGTTAGAGTTTCCACGGAAAGGCTGTGAATCGGCTGAAGTCAGAGGCTCTGAGTGGGGCTGTGCCACACCCTCCCTGCCCCCCGGGCCTTTTTGAAATGGGTGGTGATGAATTTTTCTTTCCTGAATGCTTGCATATTTTCAGATCAAAATACATATCATTTTATTATAAATGATGTGTCTTATTTTCCCCCTTTATGTTCCGGTAACAGAATTATACTGGTTTTTAAGATATATGTATACACAGGTTATGGAATCTGTGAACCTTATTCCAGAATAATAAGGGAGATAACACGAATACCTGTAATAAAATGTGTAATGGGTATTGGGTTTCAAAGGTTTAAAGAAAACCTCAGTCCCATGCTCGGCCCTGTAGGTCCCCTGTAAACGGCAGTTGCTCTTATTATTATTATAGAGGTCTAGCCATTTATTCTGACTTTTTATTTTGAAATAATTTTAGATGCACAGAAAGGTTGCAAACATAGTACAGAGAGCTCCAGAATACCCTCCTCCCAGCTTCCCCTAATGTTAGCATCTTACATAACCGAGAACCATGACCCAAACCCGGAAATGAACATTGACACAAAACCACGAGCGCTCTGCAGATGTTTTCCCGCCTCCCCTCTGCTGCCTTTGGTCTGGTTCAGCCTCCAGCCGAGGACCCCCTCTTGCATTCTGCTGTCATGTCTCTTTACAGTCCTGCACTGTGGGACAGTTCTTCACCTTCTCCTTGTGTTTCCTGACTCTGACATTTCCCATGAGTCTGGCCTGTTTTGTGTGACACACCCTGGATTTGACAGACACTTTTCTCGTGATTGGATTGAAGTTTTGTATTTTTGGCAAGAACACCACAGAAGTGATGCTGTCCTCAATGCATCTTTTCGGGGGGTACCGATGACCATGTGACTTATTCCTGGAGGCGTCCACTTCGGTTGCTTGCTGAAGGTGTTTCTTCCTGTAAAACTACTCTTTTCCCCTTTAGAACTAATCGGTCTCTTGTGAGGAGGTACCTGGATACCATGCAAATATCCTGTTTCTCGTTAGACTTTCTCCCACTAATTTTTGCCATTCAGTGTTCACGATTTTGCCTGCAACTGTTATGACCGTGGCATGTGCCTAATGGTGATATTCTGGTTCTCTCATTCCTTTACATGTGTCAGTTGGAATTCCACTGAGGAAGAGCTGTCCCTTCTCCTCCATATATTTATTTACTCGTTTAATTATTTATTTCTGTTGATAGAGACTCATGAATATTTCTTTTGGTCTATGGGTTATCATCTCTTACTTTTATTATTTATTTTATTGAAGAATTTTTTTTTCTTTTGAGATGGAGTTTGGCTCTTGTCGCCCAGGCTGGAGTGTAATGGCACAATCTTGGCTCATTGCAACCTCCGCCTCCTGGGTTCAAGCAATTTTCATGCCTCAGGCTCCCAAGTAGCTGGGATTACAGGCACGCACCACCACACCAGACTAATTTTGTATTTTTAGTAGAGACAGGGTTTCACCATGTTGGCCAGGCTGGTCTCAAACTCCTGACCTCAGGTGATTCGCCTGCCTCTGCCTCCCAAAGTGCTGGGATTACAGGTGCGTGCCTGGCCAAAGAATTTTTTTGTGTGTGTGAAAACTCAATTTTGGAAGACTGTGAAGAGGGACTCAGGCCTACTTCTCTTATTTTGGGGAATAAGGGGACTGGAAGTGTCTTGCCCAAGGTTCTCTGTCCAGGGCAAAGTAATGACACGGCCAGGTGCTCCTTGGGGCCGTGTGACCCCCTTCACTGCCACTATTTAGAGTTACTGCTTCTGAGAAACACAACCAGCCAGATCTGTAGGCCGGTGAGTAACGAGGCTCTAGCCAGGGCCTCCCCACCATCACCGGCTTCTGTGTTCTGCTGTCCAAGGATCTTCTGGTGCTCAGCGCGTGAGTGACAGAGGCAGAGACGCTGCTACAGCTGGAAGAAGCTGGAACCAGTCCCAGAGACGCTCGGCCTGGACACAGTCCCCTGCCCAGAGTCCCCTCAGCCTCCATGACAGGTCCCTCCCTGGCCCCCCAACCCTCTCCCTCCCTTGCCTCAACTCTGAGAAAGGACCCAGCCTCTGCCCGGTTGGCAAACAGTACCTTCCATGGTCAGCCCAACAGGAGGAGGGGAATCACCTTGGCTGACACCTCTCAGACCCCATGCTGATAGCACGTTGAGCGTCCCACTTTCAATAAAAGGCTCCACTTTCCCTGCACTCCTGATGAGTTTCCATGAAGGACCCTCCCTCAGGGTCTGGGTGGTTTGGTTTTTTTTTTTCCTTCTTTGGCTTTGCCTGGGCACTTGGCAGTTGTAGCTACAGCTGGGAGGAGGATGGTCCCTCTGGGGACAGCGGGGGAAATGGCCTGTCTCTTCATATTAAAACAACCACATAGCATTCTACAGAGAGGTTCCCCTGCCCCCAGGACAGCTTCGTGCCTCACTACTCTCAACTCTGGCATCAGGAGGTCATTAAAGCACAGGAATTTTGGAGTAGGGAGGATGAAGTTGAAGTCCCAACTCTATCGCTTAGTTGTGTGACTAGATGAGGTCCTTAGTCTTTCTTTTGTTTTCTGAGACAGAGTCTCGCACTGTTGCCCAGGCTGTAGGGCAGTGGTGCGATCTCAGCTCACTACAATCTCTACCTCCTGGGTTCAAGCAATTCTCCTGCCTCAGCCTCCCTAGTAGCTGGGACTACAGGTGTGAGCCACTACACCCAGTTATTTATTTATTTATTTATTTATTTATTTGTATTTTTAGTAGAGATGGGGTTTCACCATGTTGGCCTGGATGGTCTTGATCTCTTGACCTCATGATCTACCCACCTCAGCCTCCCAAAGTGCTAGTATTCCAGGCATGAGCCACTGTGCCTGGCCGGTCCTTAGCCTTTCTGAACCTCAATCTTCCAATCTGTAAAATGGATAATAATAATTATTATACTCCAAAACGAGTGTGAGGATATTAAATAAAATCATGTATTTCTGAGGTGCTTAGCACTGAGGCTGACATGCAGTAGGTGCTCAATATGTGCTCACTGTGGTTAGTAACAGAGTCCACTAATTCCTAAAGTGTGAGCTTGTGGAACACCTTATCTCTAGTCAGACTTAGGACAAAGAGGGGTCCTTGGCATGCCTCTTGGCCAAGACAGTGCCCAGGGCACCCCTCCCAGGGACAGTGGCACGTCTCCCTGTAGAGTCCTGGGGCACATTCAGGGCAGTTTAGGAGAGTTATTTGATCCCAGTCTTTGGGGCATGCAGGAATACTGAAGTCCCTTTTACATAATTCAGATATTTCTTTCCTCTTAGTGATTTTTAAAAAGACTTTTTTCATGTCCTGTTTGTTTTCTTTTATTTAAATATCTGGAATCTAAGCTACTGGGTTGTCTGTTTCAATATTAGATTCCTGGCTTCATCATCCATTCATTCTTGCATTTGTTGACTCTCTAGCAGTGGTTTAGGGACTGGGATTTCTACACTTGACAAGGGAGACCAGGCTTCTGTTTTCATGAAGGCTAGGTTCTAGTCCATGAGACAGACTTTAAGTAATTAAGGTCTAAGTAAACAATAAAAAGTAAATAAATAAACAGATGCCATTGTCTTGGGGGCTGTAAAGGGAATAAACAGGGAACCATATTGGGAAGGGAAAAGGAAAGGAGGTGGCACCATCGGGAGGTCAGGGAAGGCGTCTCTGAGGAGGAAACAGGAGGAGACACATCTCACAGCCCAGCCCCTTCCCTCCCCAGCTTCCTGAGTCTAGGTCCCTCCTGGTCTCACAGGCATATGAAAAGGTACTCAATATCATTGATCATTGGAGAAATGCAGATCAAAACTGCAATGAGATATTATCTAACCCCAGTTAGAATGGCTTTTATCCAAAAGACAGGAAATAACAAATACTGGTGAGGATGTGGAGAAGGGGAACCCTTGTACACTGTTGGTGGGAATGTAAATTAGTACAGCCACTATGGAGAACGGTTTGGAGAGTCCTCAAAAAACTAAAAACAGAGCCACCTGATGATCCAGCAATCCCACTGCTGAGTATCTACACTCCCCAAAAGGAAATCAGCATATTAAAGGGGTATCTGCCCTCCCGTGTTTGTTGCAGCACTATTCACAATAGCCAAGATTTGGAAGCCACCTCAGTGTCCATCAACAGATGGATGGATAAAGAAAATGTGGTGCATATACACCATGGAGTACTATTCAGCCATAAAAATAATGAGATCCTGTCATTTGCAACAACCTGGGTGGAACTGGAGATCATTATGTTAAGTGTAATAAGCCAGGCTTATTACAGAAAGACATACTTTGTGTGTTCTCCCTTATTTGTGCAGCTAAAAAGTAAACCAGTGGAACTCATGGTAATAGAAGGATGGTTACCAGAGGCTGGGAAGGGTAGTGAGGTGATGGGGGTGGGGATGGGATGGTTAACAGGTATAAAAATCGTTAGAAAGAATGAATATGACCTAGTATTTGATAGCACAACAGAGTGATTGTAGTCAATAATAATTTAATTGTACTTAAAAAATAACTAAAAGAATAGAATTGGATTGTTCATAACATCAAGGATAAATGGGTGAGGGGATAGATACCTCATTTACCATGATGTGATTATTACATATTGCAAGCCCATATCAAAGTATCTCATGTAACCCATAAACATATATGCCTACTATGTTTCCACATAAATTAAACATTTAAAAAAACTGCCTACTATATCCAAGAATTCTCTTCCGCCTGGGTTCTCTGGCCATGAATAAGTTACTCGCTCTGGGAGTTTGATGGTCAACCTGGTCTGAAATTCTAATTGGAGGTTGGATAAAGGATAGACCTTCTTCCATGCCAGCTGGATGATATAGCAGCTGAAGATTTTGAGCCTGAAGGATGGGAAGAGCAAGGTGAAATGGAAACGCAGAACTCTCCAGCCTTCTCGACTCACTACTCAAACTTCAACATGGCCTTTCCTCTATCCTGGGCCTTCCTATTCTTGACCTAGATTTCCATTCTAAATCCCATTTCCAAATCCTAGACAAGAAAAGTGTTAGCTGATAATTAAGACTTTTGTAGTTAATTAAGATGTTAAAGAAAAATTGACATGTTAAATTCAATGCATCAGTTGGAAACTATGGTGTTAGCATATAACAAAGATGCTGTTTTAACCACTAGGGTATCAAATAATCACCAAGGTACTAGCTGGGAAGAGCTCCTGCTGTACTCCTTTCCAGTGCTATTTGTAATTTAGCGGAGGCTTAGACAAACCTTCATAAATCCAGGGGTGAAGCCATAATAAGGGGATGCTGGGCAGTGGGTTGGGAGTTTGCAGGAGGAGGCAGTGTCTGAGGCTGCCCTCTCACTGCCTGCCTTCTAATCAGGTGAGTCAGACTTCAACACTTACACATAGTGAGCACCTTGCTGACCAGTGCTTTGGGAAACTATTTTATTGAAGAAGTTCTCAAACTCACCAACAGTTGAGTTTCCCAAAAGGAGTGCTCTTCAGAACATCATTGATGCCAACAAGACTCCCGTGGCCACAGAGTCTCCCCAGAGAAACCTTGCAGAGCAGTCCTTCCAGAGTCAGCAACCCTGCTGCCTCCAGGAGGTGATCTTTTCCAGTAGGTAAGGTCCTGCTTCCCAGGAGGATCTTAAGTTGCATCTCTCTCTCCCTAACCAGATCCTGGTTGTTGAGAATGATGGCTCCCAGCAGCCCTTCCTGAGCCAGGAAGTCTTTGTTAAGGGCAGTTGTTGGCAATTGCTGACTGAGTGGGTTTCCAGCTTCTGCTCCTATACCTCCTCCTTGACCATCATGAACCGGGGGAGGGAGTGCATTGCCATTTACTGGAATACTGTGTTGGGGAGCCTTGCCATCCACTGGGGCTCCCATGTGTCCAGGATCTCCAGATGGTGTTTCCCCAGTTTGACCAGAGGGGGCAGGAAGGACATGCCCAGGCTGGCCATGACCTAAGCACAACCTAACCCCAGACTTGTCATAATCATTAGGTGGACTAGCTCCTGAGTGGCCATAGCTAAAAGATATTCCAGCCCCAAATTGACCATAACCTCCAGATGACCCAGCTTCAGACTACCCATGACTGTCATGTGACTTAGTGCCAGACTGACCATGGCCAACAGATATCCCAGCCCTAAACTGACCAGAATTTATAGATGATGCAGCCCTGGAATGCATATCATGATCAGATGCTACTTCTCCAAGCTGAACATTTCCTCCTGATGACCTTGCCTCAGATTGAACAGAACCATCAGACAGTCCCCCTTCAAGCTGACCATTCATTGATTCAACCCTCAACTGACCCAAAACACCAGATGACCTGGCTCCAGGCTGATCATTCATTGATATAGTCTCAGACTGACTAAAATGACTAGGTGACCCATACACAGGTTGGCCATATCCTCCCGATGATCCTACTGCACACTGACTGTCAACAGCAGACGCTCCCAGCCCAGGCTGACCATTCATCGACCCTACCCTAGATTGACCCATACTACCAGTTGTCCCAGCCCCAGGCTGAACATTCATTAACCTTGCCTCGGATTGACCATAGTGTATAGATGTCTCTGTCCCAAGATATCCATAATCACTAGATGACCTGTCCCCAGTCCGACCATTCATTGACCCTGCCCCAGATTGACCATTACCAGTAGATGACCTATCTCCAGTTGAATCACTCATTGACTCTGCTCCATATTGATCCAAATCACCAGATGATCCAGACCCTCGCAGTGACCCTGTCCTGAGCTGACCATGGCTACCAGATGGCTCAGCTCCAGGATGACTGTTCATTGACTCTGCTCCAAATTGACCCATAACTTTAGATGATCCAGACGCAGACTGAACATGTATTGATCCTTCCTCAGACTGACCATACCTTCCAGATGACCCTGTCCCAAACTGATTGTAGCCAACAGATGGCCCAGCCTCAGTTTGACCATAACTACTAGGTGACCTGTTGCTGGTCTGAGAATTCACTGAACCTTCCCCAGATTGACCCAAACCCCTAAATGATCTGGTCCCAGACTGACCATTCATTGGCTCTGCTCTAGACTGACCCAAGCCACCAGATGACCCAGGCTCAGGCTATTTATTGGCTCTGACCATACCCTCCAAATGACTTGTTTCCTTGCTGACTATACTGATATAACCCATCCCCAGTTTGACCACAACCAGATGACCTACCACCCCACTGATAACTCATTAACCCAGCCCCAGACTGACCAAAATCATCCTTTTCCCAGTCCCAGGATGGCCAGTTATTAGTCCTACCCCAGACTGACCCAAACCACCAGATGACTCAGCCCTATACTGACCATAACTGCCAGGTGAAGCCACCCCAGACACAACAGCATTTCCTGAAGAAGCATCTGAAGGTTGACCATTGCCTGAGAAGCTCATACTACCCACAGCTGTATGGCCAGATTGGGTCATCCACTTGTGGTCTGAGTTGCCAAGGCTCTTTAAAACCTTCTGACTTAATTGTCCAGGGGTGGTCATCTCTTTGTGACCTAAGGATCCGTAACTGATCATCGCACTTTTGTCAATAGAACCTGGACCGTCCATCTGGCTCTGACGAAGTTTACCTTTGGTGTCCTGATTGGTCACATGGTTTCTCACAGATGGAATAGGAGTAGAAGCAGTCATTCTCAGTGAGGGTGTGGGCAGCAGAATGGGTATCTGGAGCATACCAGTGTGCTCCAGACTGGGTGCTGTACTCAGTAGTGTCTTCAGTGTGAGGGGAACTCAGATAAATGTATTCCTGGTCATTCTCAAGGTGGTTTGGCTCAGAGAAGTGAGCAGCAACTCTTGTAGTTGAAGAACCACGGTTGGCCCCAGCCTGATGGTTATTCCCACTGAGAAGGCGTGCGCCAAGAACACCACCATTGCTGAGCACCTGGCCATTCTTGAGAAGTCCTGTACCCAACAGACCACCGCTGCCCAGGAGACTTCCATTTCTACTACCTGTTGGTGTAGAGATGCATAGGTCAGCTCAAGGCTACATGCTCCCACTAGGAACATAGGAGTGAGGAGCTCAACCCAGAGCCAGCTCTGTGACTACACCTAGCAATCAGGATAAGAATTACCCTTGCAAATTTAGAGCTGAGACTCAATCTTGCACTAGCTTTTCTTGAGCACTTGACCCAGGGGGCAATGAAAAGTCAGACACATGGTGGTTAGCACATTTGGACCATCTATGGTGGAACAGAGAAAACAATGATACAGTTATGCTCGGAGAGTCAGAAAGAAGCACTGTGGCTGCTTTAGCTGTCAGAGCTTCTCAGATCTTGGTTTTAATGCCCTAGGAGGCCCAGGGGAATGTGTAAACGTTGAGATCAGTGAGATAACTCTACGTCCCTTTTCATGATTTTTTTTTTTTTTACTGTTTTCTTTTTTGTCGGAAAGGTCTGCTCCTTTCAACCAAACCAATAACTAAGATAGAAACTGGTACCAGGACTTGGGTTAAAGATAAGAAATGTTCAGAGAAAATGTGGATCAGGCTGTGGACTAGAAGCATATGGGTGGTTTCTAAAGAGTTCTTCATCATAAGATTGGAAGCTATAAGTCCGTGATATGTGGTCCCAAAGCAACTGATCAAGCTCTTACTGCAATCTCATGGGACTTAGGTCACCAGAGATTAAGGCTAGAAAGAGTTACCTGGGAACTAAGCATAAGAAAGAAATACTATGGTAAGACAGCAGACCGTGATGTGGTTTGTGTTAATATAACACATAATCTAGACATCAATAGGTGATCTAAAGGTGATTATGTTAATATAATACATAATCTGGACACCAATAGGTGATCACCAACAGGTGATCTAATATAATACATAATCTAGACACCAATAGGTGACCTAATAGGAACCTCCGAGGGAAGACACATTGCCTCTGGTTGCCTCTTGTGACACTGGCAAATCTAAGCTCTTCTGATCAATCAGATTAGATGACAGTTTGTCCAACAGAAGTGAATTTGCTTCTTCTGGAATCTCTTGGAAGGAGCTTCCAGGAAAGATGGGATGGCTTACCTGTTTGGGACCTGGAATCTCCCAACTGAGCATGGCTTATGCTAAGCAGGTAGCAGGGGAGGAGGAAAGTCCACAAAAACATCCCCATATTCATAGCAGGTGCCTATGGAGACAATGGTTAGTCAACATGTCATCACTGATCTGAGATCCAGGAGCCCTGGTGTAACATCCAATCTTCACCATCACTTTTTATGTGGTTTTATCAAGCCACTAAATGTCATTGAGCTTCAGTTTGTTTATCTGTAAAACTGGCATCTTTTTACTCGCCCTACTTCTTGAGAGGAAAACATGACCCTGGAGGCAGAGGCACTTTTTAAATTCCTCTGCTCTCATAGTTATTAAGTTCATTGTGTGCCAGATATTGTGCTAAGCCCTTTGCCTGCATTATCACACTTCATCTTCACAGGAACCTTGTGAGATAAGTACGATTAATGATCCCCATTTTATGAGGGATGAGGTGGAAAGGAGGCATGGGGTGTAAAATAACTTGCTTAAGACAACACAGCTGGTAAGTGGCAGAGTTAGAATTAAAAGCTGGGCAGACTGGCTCCCAACCCCACACTATGATATCACACTTCAATTGGTAGAAGCGGTTGAGGAAGCAGTTGCCATTTACTGGGGACCTCCATGCTAGATTCTTTCCACTCACCACTTCACTTAGTCAAATCTTGCTAACAACCCTGAGAGGCAAGTACTCTTAACTGCAATTCACAGATGAGAAAATTGAAGCAAAATGACCTGCCAGGGTCACTCCACTGAGTGGGTAATGATGGATCTAGGATACGAGAGATGGTTACTGTTTGACTTTACTCTCTAGAGCTTGGGCTGCTGGGTGAGGGATACACTTCCTAAAGATGGCCACACCTACCTATTAACTTTATCCCATGTGTTCTTATAGTATTACTGACACTCCTCCCACCAAGAGGTGGGCCTTTTTTCTCTCCTCTTGAATTGGGGGTTTGAGGAAGGGTGGTGGTGCTCCAAAGAATGAAGATAGGTGTGAGATTAAATTTTTTCTTTTTCTGCTATTTCTTTATGCTTTATTGTAACGGACTTGGGGAGAAAAATAAAATATGGCAGAAAAAAAATCCCTAATCTGGACAGGTGTGCTGGCTCATGCCTGTAATCCCAGTACTTTGGGAGGTCAAGGTGGGTGGAACACCTGAGGTCAGGAGTTCAAGACCAGCCTGGCCCACATGGTGAGACCCCATCCCTACTAAAAATACAAAAAATTAGCCAGGCATGGTGGAGGGCACCTGTAATCCCAGTCACTTGAAAGGCTGAGGCAAGAGAATTGCTTGAACCCAGGAGGTGAAGGTTGCAGTGAGCCAAGACTGCACCATTGCCTTCCAGCCTGAGCGAGTCTCAAAAAAAAAATCCCTAATCTTGCAGCTTGGGGACAGCAACTATTAACAGTTTAGTTTGCTTCTTTCCAGACCTTTTCCAGCACTATTTTGAATGGCAATAAATATTGCACACATAGATGCACCATGATGCATTTTTAACCATTTTTCTTTTGTTAGATACTTGGGTTGTTCTCAATTTTCACACTTATAAATAACTCTGTGATTAATATCTTGAGTAATAAGCCTTTGCTCATATCTCTGTTTACTTACTAATTCCGAGAAGGGTAATTTATAGCTTTTGATAAGTAGTGCCAAATCATCCTCCAAAGAGATTATTGTGGTGATTAAACATGACTAATATTACACTGAGTGCTTAAAATATTCTAGACCCCTTGCTAAGGGCTTTTATGTATTGTCTCATATGATCCTCACCAAAACCTTAGAAGGGAGGTATTGCTATTCTGCTCATTTTATAGAACAGGAAAAAAAAAGAAGAAAGAAAGGTTAAAGTCAATTGTGCATGGGGATGTGGATGTGCATGTATCTCTGGAAGGAGGCATGGAAAACATTGGGTGGGTAAGCATAGACACAGAATACGGGAAGAAAGAAGGAAAGAGAAGAAAGAAAGAAAGAAAGAAAGAAAGAAAGAAAGAAAGAAAGAAAGAAAGAAAGAAAGAAAGACAGACATTGGTGAGGTGTGTGATCTCAACGGGGTTGCTGAGTGGCTAGAGGACATTGGTGGGAGGCAGGCTTTTCACTGTACATTTTTCTGTCTTTCGAATTTTAAACCACAACAATGTATTTCATATGCAAAAATAAACTAAAACATTTACTTAACTCACTTTTTATTTGCATTCAAAAACAAATCAAGGCTGGATGTGGTGTCTCACACCTATACTTCCAGGACTTTGGGTAGGCAAGGTGGGAAGGACCCCTTGAGCCCAGGAGTTTGAGATCAGCTTGAGCAACATGATGAAATCCCATCTCCACATAAAATTTAAAAATTAGCCGGCTGTGGTGGTGAGTAGGGTGTTGGTGGTAGTCCCAACTGTGAGGGAGGCTGAGGTGGGAGGACTGCTTGAGCCCAGAAGGTCAAGGCCGCAGTGAATTGTGATCACAATGCTGCACTCCAGCCTGGGCAACAGAGCAAGATTCTGTCTCAAAAAAACAAAAACCAACTAAAATAAACAAATCAACTTAAAAAATATATACTGAACAGCAGGCATCATTTAAAAATTTTGCGTATGGGCCACTGTACACAAATGCCAGTACTTGTTTCTGAGTTTGAGAAAAGCCTTTAGAACAGCTCCAGACACCTGCTCTGGGAGGGAAGTTTTGCTTACGTCGCAGAGGTGGAGAAGAACCCAGCGATTTGTCCTGGGCCTTTCCTGGAACCCAGGGTGTGCCCCGGCAGGTGACATCCCAGGTCATTCTTGCTGGGCCCTCCCTCTGTTAGGGCCTCAGGCTCAGCTCCCCCGGCCCTCCTGCCGTCTACACAGGCTGCTTGGCTTCCTCAGCAGCTCCACAGTGGATGTGAACATCGCCACTACCTTTGTGCACTCCCAGACCAAGCTGGGCCAAATCTCTCTTGATCTGCAGAACTGCCAGCCCGTCTTCACTAGGATCTACATGCGAGCAGGGTAGGTACCATGCAGGGAGGGCTGAATGCCCTGCGGGGTGCAGTGTGAGGATGGTGCCAGGCTGCAGTGATCACCAGGCTTACTGGAGCCAAGAACTCCAGCAAACCCTGCCACCAGAACACCTCTCTTCTCATTTCAGAGCCCCCTCCTTTGCCCAGGTTTCTCTACTAGGAAAGTTAGATTTGTAAGCAAGAGGAATACCTTCTTTCTGAAAGCACATGCCTTCCTTGACAGTGCCCCTACAGGAAGTCTGGCGTGCTCTCTTTCTTGTGCTTACATGGAGAGATCCTGGACAGGATCACTGTCAAATCACTTCCCATGCTGTGTTGTAATTGTCTGCATATGCCTGCGTCAGCTCTGGAGGAGCAGAAGCTGCCTTAGACTTATCATTTATTTATTCAACAGATATGGAGCCAGGTAGGCACTGTGTTGATCCTGGAGAGCAAGACAGAGAAAGATGGGTGGATGGTTAAAAAAAATAATGAATGAAAATGTGGATGGGAGGAGGGGTGACTGGGAGGATGGATGGATAGATGGATGGATGGATGATGGCTGGATGAATTGAGAATGGATGAGTAGATGGATGGAGGCAAGGATGAATAGAGGGGTGGACTGAAAGATAAATAGAGCAAATGGTGGATCAAAAAGACTTTAGTAGACTACCCTGAAAACTGAAGCTTGGCTCACTAGATGAGGTCTAAAAACACATGATTATTTAATTTAAGAGCCACATGACTCAGGGTTAACTAGCTTCTGTAGCATTATATTTCAAACAGATCATTCTCTAAAAAAGTTTCCAGAGGCTGGGCCAGGAACCAATCACCACGATGATCTCTAAGGTCATTATTTCATGGTTGAGAAGGATGCTGTAAGCCTCGGGAAGTTGCTATAAATCGGGAGTGCTACAGTTCAATTTCATGATGGGTTTAACAAGGTAGGCAGGCTAGCCTGAGAGTTCAGCTGCATGGAGGCGTCTCCTAATGTCTTCTGTGCTGTTGGTTGCAGTGACCCAGCCGTCTCTCTGTTTCTAGGATGAACATGGAACCCCACCAGGACTATAGTAAGGATGCTCAAACACTGGAGCATCACTGTGGGACTCTCTGACCCCATCTAAGTGGCTGTGACCTTGACCTACCCACCAATGATTTCCTGCAGCCAAACTACAAATAGTTCCTTCATTAGAGATTACATTTGGATATGCCCGAAGCTGATAAGCTGGGAAACTTCCCAAGGGAAAGTATTTCAGCATGGAGCTGATGGAGGTAGAAGAGCCTCTAAGAACCGGACTAAAGGAACGGTGCTCTAACAGGGGAAGGACAGACAGTGAACGCCCCTCCCACTTCAGACAGATGGTCGGATATATAGCTTAGGGTTTGAGTATTCTTGGGGACCACCTGGAGCTAATGAGATGTACCATCCAGCAGGACAGGGGCATTGCAGTAAGATGTATGAAGCCAGGTTGCGAGCCTGACTCTGTCTTTTAGAACTAAAGGAAGTAGAGGTTGGGCATAGTGGCTCCTGCCTGTAATCACAGCATATCAGGAGGCTGAGGCAGGAGGATCACTTGAGCCCAGAAGTTTGAAACCAGACTGGACAACATGGTGACACCCCATCTCTACAGAAAATACAGAAACTAGCTGGGTGTGGTGGTGTGTGCCTGTAGTCCCAGCTACTCAGGAGGCTGACGTGAGAGAATCGCCTGAGCCCAGGAGGTCAAGGCTGCAGTGAGCCATGAATGCAGCCCGCTGCACTGCAGCCTGGGTGACAGAGCAAGACCCTGTCTCAAAAAAAAAAAAAAGAAGACCTGAAGGAAATTGGTGCTAAATGTGAAGTTGCCTGGAACCCGTGGACTCTGCATTTCCAATTAACCCTATCTCTGCACTCCACCTTTCCTCCAGAGAACCAGAGGGTGGTAAAGAGGCTCCACTTCAAACACCCCAATCCCTGGAGTACCAGTGAGAAAACCAAAACCACAGGGCATGTAAAACTCAGCCAGGACACCATAGAGTCCCCCGACCTGAGGCCACAGACACCTACCCCTCCTGCGGCTCCTGCCCTCTGTTGGAGGACCTGGGTGTGAAGTTCAGCTCTGCCTTCTTCCAGCTGTGCAGAAGTGGGCCAGGGAGCTAACCTCACTGGGCCTCAGTTTCCTCATCTGTCAAACAGATATGAACACTAGGAGATTGTCTAAACACCACCAGGCAGAAGGAACAGGCAGCTTGAGCAAAAGTGTGGAATGGGGAAGCTCAAGGGGTTGTGAGAACCCACACTCACTCTCTGCCTCTGCCTGTTCCGTGTAGACAAGCACAGTCACAGAGGCTGGAAACTGCACATCCTTCTGCTTCTCTCCCCGCCGCTGGCCACGCCAAGGGAGCAGCAGGAGGGGCCTGGGCACGGGCAGGTTCCCAGGTGGATGGATTGGACTGTGGGCAGGCACAGTTCTTAGATTTTGCCACAAGGTGGAGTCGTGACCCTGCTAATCCATCTTTCTCACGCCTGTTAGAATTTAAGGATATTTGTATACAGCAGCACTTTTTTTATGCCAGGCACTGTGCTAGGCATTTGGCTTTCAGGATGGGATGTCACTTTCACAGTCACCTCTCAAGGTCAGCAGTATCACTATCTATTTTAGAGATGAGGAGACAGGTTCAAAGTGGTGATGGGACTACATGGGTGGCCTGGGGTGTCAGAATTGGGCTCAAATCCCAGTTCTTCAGCCCAACAGGACACATAACCTCTATGTGCCTCAGGTCCAAAGGGAAACATGGGACTAGCGATAACAATCGTGTTTTGAATAGACCTTAGCTCTTTGTGGACTTTTTTATCCTGTGCCCAGCCATGGATCATTTCATTCAGCCCTCCACCCACCCTAAGGGGCAGCTGTTCACAACTGTTTTGCAGATGAGGAAACTGAGGCCCATTGAGGTTAGCTGCTGCCTGGTCCACTTCTGCACAGCTAGAAGGAGGCAGAGCTGAGCTTCACACCAAGGTCTTCTGGCAACGAGTAGGCACTGCAGGAGGTGGTGGGTGTTTGGGGCCTGGGGCAGGGGAAACCCTGCTGTGTCATGACTGAGTCACAATGCCCTCTGGCCTCAGTTTCCCTACTGGTACCACAAGGGATTGGGGTGTTTGAAGTGGAGCCCATTCATGACCCTCTGTTCTCTGGAGAAAAATGCAGTGCTACAACCAAGAAGCCACGTCCAGGAGGCTCCCGGGGCTGGGGGTGGGCCCTGTAGCAAGAGGAGGACCCTAAGCTCCTGGGGGTCTCCCTGTGCCCCAGACAAAGCCACCCAGAGCTCAGTCCACGCCGGGCCTCCCTAGTGTCACTTGAGCACATGGCTGATGACACACCTGACAAGGTTTGTTTTCTCAACCTTTTTGTCAGGACCATCTTTGTGAACAACCCGAGGGCCCTGCAGGCTGCAGGGAGAGTCACGTGGAGCCTGAGGGTGGTGCAGGAAGGGCGAGAAGGAGCATGTGGAGCCGGCCTTCAGGGTTCCTGAGTCTCCAGGGGCCCGAGGCACCCGTGTTCTTGGTCCAGCAATAAATGCTCAGATGGATGGCGAGGACCATCACCATACGACCCACTATGGGAGACTCTTGAGAGATATCACCATCACGACATTCATTCTTTCAGGAAGTAAATACAGCCAGGTCCAATTTGAGATGAATCTGACATGCAAATCTGCAACAGTATCCTGCAAAATATTAAGTTTTGCATGGTAAACAGAAAGTTAAATAAAACATATTCCCCCCGACCCCGACATTTCCCATTGTTAGGAACGCACAGCTAACTTGCTCAAGTCCCTCCCTTCTCAGGAAGAATAACGGTCCCTTCCGTAACTCTACACTCCCTCCACCAGCCTGCTTCCCTCTCTGGTTCCCTCCGCAGCCAGAGTTCCTTAGAGCTGTGCTTCTCCACCTCGAACACACACAGGAGCCACCTGGGCTCTTGTTAAGATGCGGTTCTAGGGCAGTTGGTCTGAACTAGGGAGAGGCCAGCAGTTCCTGGGCCACCCTTTGAGCAGCATGCTTACTTTGGATACATCCACCCTACCACCCATCATGTTTCCACCAAACTCGCCTTTACCAGGTCCTCCGTGATCACCAGGTAGAGGAAGCCAAAGGACCATAGATGAGGTCGCCCCATTCTGACCATAGCACAGATACCACTTCCTCCTCCACGAAACCAGTTCTTCCCTTAGCCTTTGTTGGAAACAGGTGCTCGGTGCAGCAGAGAAAAATAAGCACTGAGACAATGGATTTTTTAGCAAAGCAATTTTTGTTTCCTGGACTGCAGGAAGGGTATCCACACTAGCCATTTTGCCACGAGAGTACGATGAACAAAGGAAAAGCAGACATACTCATCCCTTACACATTTGGGGTTGTCCTTACTGCTGTGTCTGACTTCCGTTGGGTGGAGCCAGACCTCACACTCTAAACTAAAACCTGATTGGCTAACAACTTAAAACTTTTTTTAAAACAGGTAAGGGGCATAGGTTGCGAGCTGGGACATGTCTGAGCACATCCAGCACAAATATCTTGGTTAAAGTATAAGGACATAGAATATACTATGTGACTGTAAGCATGGCATGTTTAACAGCTACATAGGATGGGACTTAACAAAGAGTTGTTAATACACTTATGAGTTATTCTTTAACAAGAAAGGAAACTTTGAAGAGGAACTTTCACTTCCCACAGCCTTACTCCCCTGGCTCGCCTCCTCCTCCTCGCCTGACCATTCTGCCTCTGCCTTCTTTGCAGATGTAATATTTTCAAATTGGCCAACCAGTGTATTTCTTTACCCCGGCCATACTCTTTGGTTCAGTGCTCAGCATGTAACCCCAGCAGGACCAATGGGAATCAGTCCTAGAACTTTTGAAGAGATATTAGGAAAGACACACTCTCTTTCTGCTGGGCTATTAAGAGAGAATGTGGGTCCAAAGCTGTTAGTGGCCATCTCTGCCACCTCTTGGGGGAAACCAGTTTGAGAAGAAAGCCGAGTCAAGTCATGTAAAGAAGTGGAGGACTGGAGATTTCTTTTGAGCACCTTGATTCAGCCATGCCTGAAACCTGTGGGCCAGCTAGTTCTATGAGCCAATTACCCTCTTTCACATCTAAGTCAGTTTGGGTTGTGTTTTCTGTTACAAATATAACCCAAAGAATCCTGACAAACATTTCAGTTTATCAGCAAGCCATAGTGGGAAACCAGAGCTGGATCCCAGATAGAACTTGGCCTCCTGGAGTTGAGAGTGGAGGAGAGACAGCTGTGGGTGTTTAGGCAAAGAAGAGACCTGTTTTAAAAATGACAAGGCAGAACATCTCTGCCTTCAAACACCCCAGACCTCTGCCGTCTGCCTTATTACAGCCAGAGCACCTGCAGGGAGTCAACTTTAGAAGCAAGGTGTGCAGGTGGGGCACAGAGCTGGGCACTGCCAAGGGGCAGCTGCTATGATGGAGAGGACTCACACATGCCCTCCTCCATCCTCCTGCACTCAGGCTGTTTATGGCCCATCCCATCATGAGTTCCACCAGGACAGACCCTGGGGGTCCCATTCACCCTGCCTCACCTAGTCCACGCACCCAGACCTGGGCCCTGTGCAGTTGCAGGTTAACTGTGTGCTCAATGAAGTCTTTATAGAAGAGGCTTGCAGGGTGGGGAGAATTTGCAGGTCTGACATCCTCAGACCTGGCCCTTGGCACCGGGGAGAGTTGATGCAAAGAAATCCTGGGAGGCCAGAGAGGAGGCTTTGGGAATGCTCCAGCAGAAACAGAGAAGTCTGGCAGAGGTAATAAGCCAAGAACCCACAGACATGAGTCTTGTGAGGGTCCCAAAAGAAAGACAGGGAGCTACAGTACTTCTCCCATGGTCTTTATTCCCCCTGTTGGTTGAGTGGCTGCCACATACTGCTCCAGGATACTGCATTCCCCCTTTCAACTAATGCCTCCCCAGTCCTTACTGGCCAGGATTAGCACTAATTTTAGAGAGCAGAAGACACTGTCTCAGACAGCGGCCATGCCTTGCCTAACATTACATAGCTGGTCAGTGGCGGAGTCTGGAATGAGGCTCTGCCCTCTTTCCTACCCTTAATCCTGCACTGGACATGGCATTTCGGAATCATTTTTACTGAGCACTTATGATGTGCCAGACACTGGGCTAACTCCTTTCCAGGCTTAAATCACAGATCAGCCATGCCAGGTGGACAATCACGGTCACCATTTTGCAAATGAGGAAATGGAGGCCCAAAGAGGGAATGCCACTTTTCCAGAGTCACACAGCTAAAAACCAGCAGGGTTAGGACTCAAACTGAAGCCCGGCTGGTTACCCAAAGCCCCTGCCAGACAAATTCACCCAGACTCACCCATGTTTTGGAATCCTGCCATCATTTGTCTTCTATATGATCTATCTCCACCTACCCCACAGTGTCACACCATTTCCTCTTTCAGCTCCCAAAGTGCTCAGTTCAACCCCATTCAGTATTTAAAGGAAGGGCTTTTGCCAGGGCTGGGCTCTGTACTGGGGACAGCAGTTGCCCATTTGCTTGGCGCCGTCAATGCACAGAACATTTGCAAGAACCGTGCCTGCTTGGTGGAAAGTAAACGTCACTGTGCCTCTTGGCCTCTGCCCCTGCTGGTGGGGTCTGAGGGTGGACACATGTGGGGTGCTCTGTGGGGCCCAGAGCCCCGCGTAGGATAGGACCCAGATGAGATGCTCCATAGGTGTGTGATGAATGAATGAATGGCAGGATGGGTGGGTGAAGGGAAGGAAGGACTCTTCTTGCTAATTCTGGGTCTCATCCCCTACATTCATCTACTCAGTCTATGGATTAACTTGCTTTTTTCACATTAATTCATTGTGGTGTTTATTGAGATCCACTGCAAACCAGGCCCCAGGCTGGCCACTGGGGACACAGAGATGGCAGAATCATCGTCCCCAACCTTAAGGAGCCCCAGTCCAGCGGAATAGAGAGGGCTAACCACATCCCTTCAATCAATAAGCTTTTATGAAGGGATTCCCCTGACACAGGCTTGGGGCTGGGGGTGCTAGGACAGTGGAGATGAATCAGGAGGACTCACACAGCCTTGGGGATTCGGACGATTTAATATAAATGGCAGTGCTTGGGCAGGTGCAGTGGCTCATGCCTCTAATGCACTTGTGAAGTGTATGAACAATGAATAAATGGACAGTTGACTAGGTGCAGGGCCAGGCCCACTCCAGCAGGGAGGATCTGGAAGATGAGGCAGGACACAGACAGATTGAGGGGTAAAATTCCAGGGAGTGAGGTAAGAACAGGGAGGGACCTGAGAGCTTGCTCATGTCACGAGGCCCACCCGCCTGGGGAAGACAGACAGAAAGGCAATGAGCATGAGCTGAACCAGACCCTATGCTGGGTACTGGGACCTCGGAGATGGTGTGGTCTTGCCCTCAGAGAGTGTGACTGGTGGGACATGGCTAGCATCCCTCCCTCCCTTCTCCTCCCCCTCTCCTCCTCTTCTCCTTCTCTCTCCACATCCCCTTTCTGTCTTTTTTCCTTCCCTCTCTCTTTCCTTATTCCTTTCTTCCCTCTCTTTCCTTCCTCTCTCTCTTTTCCTCCTTTCGTCTCTCCCTTTCTTCTTTCTTTCTCCCTTCTTTCCTGCCACAAACATCATTTGACTCCTGCTGTAGACCAGACCCTGTGCCAGTTCTGGGGGAACCAAGGTGAAAAAAGACAAGGTGCCCAGACTTCAAAGGACCCAGGGGAGGACCCTGACGCGGTGACAGGGGAGGACCCTGGCCCAGGAAAACTCCTTTATATTTTCTCCAGGAGTTTTGGGTGAAGCATTCAGGGAGCATCCCATGGGGCAGAAGGAAGAAGACTCCAACCTCATGGGCAAAGACCCTGTCCATCGGTCAGGCCATTGGAAGTGGCTCCCCGGATTCTCAGGGCAGGACCTGAGGGGGGTCTGTTAGTGTCCAGATGTGGAATCCGGGGCTTCGGGAAATACTTTAGAGCTGAAAGAATAAAATGTGTCACCTCCGAAGTCAGAAGGAAAAAACCCAGCAAAGTCAAATTTAAAGATCTTCAGACTGTAACATTGTGACAATTTTATTAATTGTTCTATCTAGTGGTCATAGGAAGGACGGTAAAGTGTGAAGACATTTTGGTGCTTTGATCTTTCTTATGTGCCCAGAATTCCTGAGTAGGCATTTCAGGTGTGAGAAACTAGGACCTCCTAGAAACTGGAGGGGTGATTCGTACCTGACAGATTTCATAAGCAAAATGGTGACAAGCCTTTCAGCAATTTTACCAGCAAAGTAAGGCAACTCCACTTGATGGTGGGATGGAAGTGCACACATGTGTATTTGGTATCTGGAGAAGGGGTGGGGGCTGCATCTGTCCACGGCGGGAGGAAGGTCAGTGGGGCAGAGCCTGGTCAGCTGAGCATCCCCCAGCCTGGCTAGCCACCTGTGCAACCCCAGCCTTGTCACTCATCTTCTCTGGTCTCAGTAGGCTGCATGACATGCTAGGCCCTTTCCAGCCAGGGCGCTGAGCCATGTATGGAAAAAGATATCAGCTTGGAGGTGAAGGCTGGGTCAGTGGGACCAGGAAGTGGCCTCAGCTGGGGATTAGCAGTCATGCTGGGGGTAGGATGTCTCATTCCTGGCACAACTAATCTTTAATGCCTCGCTGGAAATTTTCAATAAGAAATTCATCTCACGACCCTCATGCCTGGGCCTTTGTCCCTGAGAGGCAAACATCTTCCATGTAAGGAGGCTTTGTGTACCCTGGAGAGGGAAGAGGAGGAGGAGGAGGAGAACACAGGAGGAGCTGTCACTCCTTCTCCTTCCTGAACGACCCGGACCAGCTGGCCTGAAACTTGGGTGACCTCTGAGGGTACCAACCTCCCCATCCACCAAGGACCCTGGATTATATATTATGTAATATTAATCTTACAACAGATGCTCCTCATTTAATTTTATTTTTGTTTGAGATGGAGTTTCGCTCTTTCGCCTAGGCTGGAGTACAGTAGCACAATCTCAGCTCAGTGTAACATCCACCCCCCAGATTCATGTGATTCTCCTATCTTGGCCTCCCAAGTGGCTGGAATTACAGGCACCCACCACCATGCCCAGCTAATTTTTGTATTTTTAGTAGAGACGGGTTTCGCCCTGTTGGCCAGGCTAGTCTCAAACTCCTGACCTCAGATGATCTGCCCGCCTTAGCCTCCCAAAGTGCTAGAATTACAGGCATGAGCCACCGTGCCCGGCCAGATGCTCCTCATTTTATAATGGGGTTATGTCCAAATAACCCATGGCAAAGTTGAAAGACTGAAGTCAAACCATCGTAAGCCAGGACCACATGTGCACATATTCACCAGCATCATCTTCGCCATCTTTGCTGTTGCCGCGCATGGAGGGCCTACCCCGTGCTAAGCCTTCGTGGGCGTTACTCCACTTTGATCTCACAGCATGCTCGTGAGATGGGCACTGTTCTTAGTCCCATTTCACAAAGAGCCTGAGGCTCAGCAAGGTGCAGTCTCTGGTTCAGGCCACACAGCCAGCAACCAGCAGAGAACAAGTATTCAAGCTCAGGACAGCCCAAGCCCAGCACCAGGCTCGGAGCACCGCCCTCAAAGCCCCTCACCATCATTTCTATTTCCTAGGCCCTTGCCTGTCCACCACGCCTCTGAAATCCAGGGACAGGGAGTTTATCCATTTTACAGATGAGGCAACCGAGGCCTGGGCCAGCACTGGGTCTCGAGGTCACTGCATGACGCTCAACCCCTGGACTATGTTCTGGGCTGGGACAGGCTGCCTTCACAGGATTCAGCACAGCCCTTGGCTCTGTACTTCACAACTGGGGGAAGAGTGGGGCTCAGATGTTTGCAGAACCGGGTGTCAGGCAGCCAGGAAAGGGAGTCTGTTCAAGACCCCAGGCAAGGCTGCCGCAGGGCTCTAATGGGCTGGGCTCTTGGGGCCTGGCCATCATCACCTTCTCCCTGCAGCTGCTGGCTCCGTGCTGAACAGTGGAGCCATGGTCGGCGTAGGAACAGCCAGCTCCTTGAGCCACCGCTCCTGTCCCACCATTTGCCTGGTTGCATCATTTTGAAGACAGGCCTCCCAGGTCCTTGCCAAGTGGCAGGTGGGTGAGCAGAAGGGCAGAGATCCATGATGACCCTGAGCTCTGTGCCAGTTCTTCCCAGCCTGAGGCCAGGTGGCCACCCACCTGAGGTTCCTGTGCTGTTCCGGCTTGACACAGGCCCAATGCAGCAGGCGTTACAACCAACGCAAACATCAGTGGCCGAAGCAAAAACAGGATGTTCAGGCCCAGGGACTCTCTCGCTCTGCCAAATGACCTCAGCCTGATATGCATGGAAGGGCCTTCCCTGGGGGCCCAGATGCCTGGTTCCTGTCCTTGCAAGTGTGGACAAGCCACCTCCTTCTCTGAACTTCAGCTTCCTCAACTGGAAAATGGAGTTCTCAAAACCTGCCTTGCGGAGTCTTCATAAGGACTCACAGGAAAGTGCGTCTAAAGTGCACTTTAGGGACACCAAGCCCAGTGTCAGGCACGAACAGCTGCCAGACGTCTGCTGCACCTGCTGAATGCAGACCCCATGTACTCAGACATCTGTCTGACTCCTCACAGGCCACAGTTCTAGACCCACTCACAGGCCACAGTTCTAGACCCATCTCTGTCTCTGTCTTGCTGAATGACCCCAGGCTGGTAGCTTCCCTTCTTTGAGCCTCAGTTTCCAAATGATGACAGAGTTAGACTGGATGGTCACTATGGGTCCTCCTGCCAGGACATTCTCCAATTCATTCATTCTCAGTCTTCTCCCCAGTCCCCACCCACAAGGACCACCGGCTTGGCAGCTGCAGGCTCCATGAGGACCTGCTCTTAGTCTTGGCAGAAAGCCCTCTCCATAACCATCCATTTAAATTCAAGCATCCTGGGTGACCTTTGAGTTGGAAATCTCTCTCTGCTCATCCTGGAGAGGGGTTGGTTTCCTTGGAGTATCCTTGGATGGTCCCGGAACCCAGGCTTGTTTCTGTGGGCAGTCTTCCATCTCATCACCACCATATAAGGGCCACCAATGTTCAGCAGAGTCCCGGCAGACTGCGCAGCGGGGCAAGAATCTCGTGAGCATCCTCCTCGAAACCCGTGAGTGGCATGCTTCCCCCAGTGGCGTCCCACATGGGGGTTTTCAGAAGGCTTTGGGGGCAAGAGGCAGAGGGGCAGGTTGCTCGGGTTAGCTAATATTTTGAGTATGGCAGAAAAAATCAATATGTCTCTAAATTTGCTCTAAACAACAAATTAGTGATGGGTACTCACTGAAGATTCCATTTCCCTCTGGGCAATTCTCACTACTATTCCTCCCATAACTGTCCAGATGTCAAGATAAATAGCAAATTAGAGCAAATTTAGAGATCTATAGATTGTATTAAAATAAGTGTCAAACTGATGAGCAGTGCAGAGTCATGAGGTGGTTGCCATTGATTCGTTCAATATTTGTTTACTGTACTGTACTAGCTGCAGGTTTTTTACTGGGGCCTGAGGATTTGACAGTGAAATAAGTTACAGTCCTTCCGCTAAATCCTTCCCCTTTGTCAGCCTGGTAGGAAAGGCAGACAAATCATCAGGGAAGTGTTACCCAGGACCTTGATCAGGATAATGAAGACAGCAAGGTGAAACTCCCCCAACCTAGAATCTGGGTAGGGGCCTAGAGTAGGTTTCACAGAGGGCATGATGTAGGAATTGACCAAGGTGGAAAAATGAAGAAGAAAAATATTTTAGGCAGAGAAGACAGCGTGTGAAAAGGAACTTTGTATCAAGAGTATGGAGTCGAGTGTGACTTTTCAAATCCCAGCTCCTCTGCTCACCGGCTGTGTGTCTCTGGGCAAGTTGCTGTAACATTCTGACCTTGGCTGCCCATTCGTAAAATAGGAAATAACCACATCTGTCTTAAAGGAATGTTAAATGTTAGGAGTGATTGGAACTCACTGAAGATTCCATTTCTCCCTGGGCAATTCTCACTCCTGTTCTTCTCATGACTGTCCAGGTGTCAAGATAAAAGATGCTTCAGCTTTGGAAACTTGTTCTCCTGTGCAGCCTGCTCACTGGGACCTCAGCATCTCTTCTTGGCAATCTCGGTAATGACCTGAGCAATGTCGTGGATGAGCGGAAACCTGTTCTTGATGAAGGACTTAAGACAATTGACAATACTCTTAAAGGTAAATCAACAAGTGTGATGATCAATGTCACCTAAATTAGCCTCCTGAACACTATGCCTGCATTACCAGAGGCTGCCACCAGGGGCTACTCTTTATGGGTGGTTTACTGAGAAAAGTGGCTATTCAATTCCTGGCTCATTCGTTTATCTTTCTAGGAACAAGCAATGCCACATGAATATCCTTCTACATATTATATCCTGATAATTTACCTTATGTGTATGTTTGCCAATATACACATAAGGTAAATTCCTATAAGTGGGATTTCACAAGTTCAAAAACTATGCTGTTGACAAATAATCTCCAATGTTAACACTTTCTCTGACAGTCTACAAGAGTGCCTTTTTTCCCCACTCCCTTTCCAGCACTGGGTATGGACAATTTTATATGCCCTGCCAGTCTCACAGATGAAAAGTTATAACTTATTTCACTTTGCATTACTCTAATTATAAAAGAGCCCTCTCCTTTTTCATATATTTACTGTGTACTTACATATTTTGACTTGAGTATTTTGTGTATATTCTTAGCATATTTTTCTTTGGGGGTTGTTTAATATCCTTTTATTCACTCGTGCTAATTCAGTGAAAATTAGGGAAGTTATCCCTACCTAGCCTCAGTATCTGTAAGGCTATCTATCTTTATATTTAATTATATCTCCTTTTTATGCTAACATTAAAATAACTTGGCTTTCTTTTTGTTTTGTGGAAACATTAGCAGCATATCAAAAGCAGTTTTTGTAGGAGGAGGTAACTTCTGCACATGGCTGCCTTTCAAACCTTGTCAAGGACTTAGGTAACTTTCAAAGATGCAAAAAGGACTCACTCTAATTTTATAGCTGGGAAACCTGAGACCCAGAGACAGAAATGTCTAAACCAAGGTCACCTAGTGAGCTGTACAATCAGATGTAGTTATATCACCAATTTTATTTAAAGTGTCATTCTCTGAATCATTACAACTAGATAGATACTGTCCATTACAGAGCCAAGTTACAACATTTTGATTACATCTCTTTCCTTATATAGTTTTTTGTTTTTCCTTAAGTTAGTAATTGCCATGTTGTTTCTCAGTTGAATTATTTTCTCCCCACATATACTTAATTCTTTTCATGGGCATCATCTTATATCGACCATGACATTTATTCTTTTTTGAAACAAGGTCTCACTCTGTCACCCAAGCTAGAGTACTCTGGGAACCCCAACCTCCTGGGCTCAACTGATCCTCCTACCTCAGCCTCTCCAGTAGCTGGGACTATAGGTGCATACCACCACACCTGGCTAAGTTTTACATTTTTTGTAGAGATGGAGTCTCATCATTTTGCCCAGGCTGGTCTCAAACTCCTGGCCTCAAGTTATCCTCCTCTCTTGGTCTCCTGAAGTGCTGGGATAATAGGCATGACCACACAGGTCACAACATTTATTCTCATCCCCTTGTTCTCCAGAGACCTATCATAAGACATGTTGTCCTCCTCCTCCTATAAGAATTATTGCTTCTTTTTGTTGCAATTGCCTTTGGTGTCATGAAGTCTTTGCTCATGCCTGTGTCCTGAATGGTTTTGCCTAGGTTTTCTTCTAGGATTTTTACAGTTTTGGGTTTTACATTTAAGTTTTTAAACCATCTTGGTTTAATTTTTGTATAAGGTGTAAGGAAGGGGTTCAGTTTCAGTTTTCTGCATATGGCTAGCCAGTTTTCCCAGAACCATTTATTAAATAGGAAATCCTTTCTCCATTGCTGTTTCTGTCAGGTTTGTTGAAGATCAGATGGTTGTAGATGTGTGGTGTTAATTCTGAAGTCTCTGTTTTGTTCCATTGGCCTATATGTCTGTTTTGGTACCAGTATCATGCTGTTTTGGTTACTGTAGCCTTGTAGTATAGTTTAATGTTAGGTAGCATGATGCCTCCAGCTTTGTTCTTTTTGCTTAAGATTGTCTTGCTATACGTTCTCTTTTTTGGTTCCATATGAAATTTCAAGCAGTTTTTTCTAATTCTGTGAAGACAGTCAATGGTAGTTTGATGGGAATAGCATTGAATGTAAAAATTACTATAGGTAGTATTGCAATTTTCACAATATTGATTCTTCCTATCCGTGAGCTTGGAAAATTGACAAATGGGATCTAATTAAACTGAAAAGCTTCTGCACAACCAAAGAAACTAGCATTAGAGTGAACAGGCAACTTACAGGATGGGAGAAAATTTGCAATCTACCCATCTGACAAAGGTCTAATATTTAGAATCTACAAGGAACTTAAATTTATAAGAAGAAAACAAACAACCCCAACAAAAAATGGGCAAAGGATATGAACAGACACTTCTCAAAAAAAAAAAAAAAAAGACATTTATGCAGCCAACAAACATATGAAAAGCACTCATCATTACTGATCATTAGAGAAATGCAAATCAAAACCACAGTGAGATACCATCTGTTGCCAGTAAGAATGGCAATTATTAAAAAGTCAGGAAACAACAGATGCTGGCAAGGCTGTGGGGAAGTAGGAATGCTTTTACACTGTTGGTGGGAGTATAAACTAATTCAACCATTGTGGAACATGGTGTGGTGATTCCTCAGGGATCTAGAACCAGAAATACCATTTGACCCAGCAATCTCCTTACTGGGTATATACCCAAAGGAATATAAATCATTCTGCTATGAAGACACATGTACACATATGTTTATTGCAGCACTATTTACAATAGCAAAGACATGGAGCCAACCCAAATGCCCATCAATGACAGACCGGATAAACAAAATGTGACACATATACACCATGGAATACTGTACAGCCATGAAATAGAATGAGAGCATGTCCTTTGCAGGGACATGGATGAATCTGGAAACCATCATCCTCAGCAAACTAACACAGGAACAAAAAACCAAACACCGAATGTTCTCACTCATAAGTAGGAGTTGAACACTGAGAACACATGGGAACAGGGAAGGAAACATCACACACTGGGGCCTTTTGGGGGCTCGGGAGCAAAGGGAGGGAGAGCATTAGGACAAATACCTAATGCACGTGGGGCTTAAAACCTAGATGATGGGTTGATAGGTGCAGTGAACTAGCATGGCACATGTATACCTATGTAACAAACCTGAGCAATTCTGCACATGTATCCTAGAACTTAAAGTAAAAGAAAAAAAAAGAATTATTGCTTTCTGGGCCTACTGCAAAGCTGTCATTCTGGAACTCTCATTTGCCAGTTTCATGGTTGGAGTCATTTTTTCTCCTTGATTCTAGATTTTTCATTTCTTGAGTGTATTCTCTTATTCATTCTAGTTTTTCAAACTCATGTGAGCATCTCAGTTGGCACAACAGACCCCTAAGTCACTCCTAGACACTGGTGTACAATAAATATCAATTGCCTGGCCAATTGATTGATTGCACTGTTGATAAATAACCAGTATATTTCTTAATAGTTTGGAGGCAGCATGGAAGAAACAAGAGTTCCCTGGCCGTGTGACTAGACACATTTCTTAACCATCTTGAGCCTTTATTTCCTTGGCTGTAAAAAAGCAGACAATGACAATATCTACCTCACTGAGCTGTTATAAAGTTTAAATAAAATAACATAATCAAACAGTCTTACTCAGTAGATACCTGGGGCATTGTAGCTACTTCGCAAGTGGCAGGTGACACAAAACGGCGATGTTTTTGGCAGGTGTCCCAGAGAAACTGAAGGTGGACCTAGGGGTGCTTCAGCAATCTGCCGCTTGGCAACTGGCCAAGCAGAAGGTCCAGGAAGCTGAGAAATTGCTGAACAATGTCGTTTCTAAACTGCTTCCAACAAATACGAACATTTTGGGGTGAGTTGGTGCTTCAGGGTGGAGATCTTTGCTCTAAGAAAAGGTAATACATATCTTTGAGGAGGTACGTTTAAGGTGAAAGACAGATGGACAAGCCTCGTTCCTCTCCCACAGAGCCAAGGTGGTCTGAGTGAGGCCAGACCCACAGGAGTTTGAGTAAATTAGAGGCAGGGCTCCAGGGCCAATCTGGGCATCCTGTGGGTTCGAGCTTCCGCATTCTTCGATTTCAGGGTCAGGGTGAAGGTTATATTCATCTTTACCCCTACCTGTTTGCTGGTGCATGGAGTCCCTTTCCAAAGAATAAAACTTCTTCTCCACATATAACTGAGGGTAAAAGCCCAGAAGGGAAACTGGAGTCTACACCACGTAACCCCAGGCAGTGGATCGCTCATAATTTTTTTTTTTTTTTTTTTTTTTTGAGATGGAGTTTTGCTCTTGTTGCCCAGGCTGGAGTAGAATGGTGCGATGTCAGCTCGCCACAACCTCCACCTCACGGATTCAAGCAATTCTCCTGCCTCAGCCTCCCAAGTACCTGGGATTAAAGGTGCCCACCACCACACCCAGCTAATTTTTTTTGTATTTTTAGTAGATGTAGGGTTTCTCCACATTGGTCAGGCTGGTCTCGAACTCCCGACCTCAGGTGATCCGCCCACCTCGGCCTCCCAAAGTGCTGGGATTACAGGTGTGAGTCACTGCGCCCAGCCCCACTCATTAACTTTTAAAGTCAGACAATTCTGGCCTCTAATTCTGGCTCTGACTCACTCCCCTGGGAATCTGGGGGAAAATTACACCAGCCTGAGCCTCAGGGTGCTGTACCATAAAATGGAGAGAATCAAACCACTGAGCAGGGCTATAGTGAAGGCAAGGGTGATGAGGTCCAAACGCTCAGCTCTAGGCTGGCACAGGGAAGTGCTTGGTAAGTGGCTGACACGGGGAGTGACAAGGGTGAATTGTGGGTTTCACGCAGGTTGAAAATCAGCAACTCCCTCATCCTGGATGTCAAAGCTGAACCGACTGATGATGGCAAAGGGCTTAACCTGAGATTCCCTGTCACTGCGGATGTCTCTGAGACCCTGTGAGTATGTGCTAGAATCTGAGATTTGGGAAAGGTGGTTCGGCCTGGCTGATGGATGCCCAACCTGGGAATGAGCCACCTCCTCCCACTGCTGGGAGACCCTGTGCCTCAGTTTCCCAATCTGTGAGTGAGAGGAGCCTTCTGGGTCTAAGATCTCAACCTTTAAAACGTTCTAAGGAACTTTGGCCATAACCAAGTGTCTTTTAAAAACAATGCTCCATTGAATATAGTTTTGAAATCATGACATTTATCTGGCTGTACAATTTGAAAAGTTGAGAAAACAGAAACATTTATTATTCTTTGGCAAAATTTCCTCCAGCGTTATTTTGTCTCTCAAGATTCTCTCTAAATAGCAGTGACCATTACAGAAAAATGCCTAGTACACAGGGCAAAACCCAGGAGTACACAGTGACAGTGTATAATAAAGTGTGTGTGTGTGCAAAATATAAGTTTAAACTCTTAATTTTAGCTGGGAGTGGTGGCTTATACCTGTAATCCCAGCAATTTGGGAAGCTGAGGTGGGAGGATCACTTGAACTCAGGAGTTCATGACCACTCTGGGCAACATGATGAAACCCTGTCTCTACAAAAAGTGTAAAAATTAACGAGGTGTGGTGACGCACACCTGTATTCCAAGCTACTTGGGAGGCTGAGGCAAGAGGATGGCTTGAGCCTGAGAGGTCAAGGCTGCAGTGAGCCCTGATTGCACCATTGCACTCCAGCCTGGGCGAAAGAGTGAGATTCTGTCTCACAAAAAATTAAGAAATGTAATTTTAAAGGAGATAGAGAGACAAGAAATGAGCATGTATGAAAGAACTTCTGTAAACTACATGCACTAATGATGCCATCCCTCATTAGCTATGAGGTCTTGGGCACTTAGTCTCTCGGTCCCAAGGTTTCCTCATTCAGAAAACAGGGATAGTAATAGTACACTTCCCTCCGCATTCTTGTGATGAATAAATGAATTGTAAATGAATCCAGATAAAATACTTTTTTAAGTACCTACACATAAATTGTTGTCAATAAATATTAACGATTATTGTTTTACTTATCAGAGTAATGTTGTATAAAAAAATTCATGTGAGCTAAACCCAAGTGGCCAGGAGAAGAAGCCCCTGATATAAACATGTAAATCTCATAGAGGATATGGACCATGTTGATATCACCTGGGCCACGTTGGCATCACACATAGACATTCTGACTCATGTCCACACAGGTGGAGGAACCCAACTGGGCAACCTGAAGGAACCCTTCTAGACTCTGTTCACTGTGCATCTTATTTCCTGCAGGCCCATCATTGGCCAGGTTGTCAAGCTGAATGCCTCCTTGGACCTCCTGACTGCAGTCAGAGTTGAAATTGACCCCCAGACCCACAAGCCTGCTGCTGTCCTGGGAGAATGTGCCAATGACCCAACCAGCATCTCACTTTCCTTGCTAGATGGGTAAGGCCCCATTCATCTTAGCAGAGCTGGGCTCTAAGGGAAGTTGGGGACCCATTTCAGCTCTAGTCCTATACTAAGAGGAGGCCTAGTGGTGAAAATGTTCCAGCTCCGTAGTCAGGTTGGCCTTGGTTCTAACGTCAGCTCTGCCACTAACTTGTAAGTTTATCAGCAACTTGATTTCTCTAAGCCTGTTTTCACATCTGTAAACTAGGGGTGTTAATAATAACTACTCATAGGCTTCTGAGATGACCAGATGAGAAAATACAAGTATTTAGCTTACATTGGAACACGCTGCCTCTCTGCCTCCTGGTTCTCTCCGTTACTGAGACTGGAGTGTTGAGCTCGCCCACCATAATCATGAATTTGCTCATGTCACCTTTCGACTCTGTTAGTTTCTGTTTCATACCTTTTGAAGATCTGCTGTTAGCTGCATTCACATTAGGATTGTTATGACTTCTTGGAGAACTGACCCCTTTATTGTTACTTAAGGTCCCTCAATAATAATAATAACGATATAATTATATTTACCTTCATGCCTCCAGCTGGGAGGGAGAGGGGAGAGTAAGTGCCTGCCATGAGCTCTAATTTCAGATCGTTCCCAGATCATCCTCCACCCAGTGGAAATTTCTGGAAAGGAGATCTTGAAAACTTAATCCTTTCCATTTAAATCTTTCATCTCTTTTAATCCACAAAATCTACATCTTAAGCTCTGTGCTTGAAAGAGCAGGTTTGACTCAGGCCAGAGGGTGGAGGGAGAAAGAGTGACGCTGGCCGCTGGCTGGGGAAAGATGAGTGATCCAGATGCCAAGGGCTGGGGCTGCTTGGCCTTTGGCCAGGAACAAGGCTGGGTCCTCAGCTCTCAGCCCCGTTGGCCATGAGCAGAGGACATTCCCCTCACCCTGCACTGAGGGAGCTGAACACAGGTTGCCCGAAGACCCCTGAAAACCAAAGAAAAGCTCCGTGGTCGGATGTGAGTTGTGAAGGCCAGGATGTAAATTCAGAGCCCGGAGCCTGCTGGGTGCTGTCTTCCCAAGCACCCTCAGGGACTCCATCCCGCGGCTCTGGGTCCATGCCCACATCTGTGAGAGGGCACCACTCTGTGGCTCCAGATACTTCCAGGGCCTTTCTTTGCACTTGTGGTCCAGCCCCAAGTGCTCCCCATGGTGGTGTAGGCTGTTTGATCTGGCCCCACCCTCGTATCCCGCACCCTCCCCTCACTCACTGTGCCCAGATACAGTAGCCTTTGTGCTATGCCTCAAATAGGCTCTTTCCCAGCTCAAGACCTTTGTCTGGGCAGCTCTGGCTACCTAGAGCTCCTTCTCCCTGGACCATGGTAGATTTCTGCATCTTTCAGGGTCTTCACAGGACTCCTCCTACTCTCTCTCTTAAGAGTCTACTCTTGCCTTTTAAAAACTTGTCACAAGTTCTCAATATATGTTTAACTGTATGTTCATTTCATTCATTCTTTCAGCCAAAAATGTGTTGAGGCCAGGCACGGTGCCTCACACCTGTAATCCCAGCACTTTGGGAAGCTGAGGTGGGCAGATCACTTGAGGTCAGGAGTTCAAGACCAGCTTGGCCAACATGGCAAAAGCCCGTCTCTACTAAAAATACAAAAATTAGCCAGGGATGATGGTGGATGACTGTAATCCCAGCTACTCAGAAGGCTGAGGCAGGAGAATCGCTTTAACTGAGGAGGCAGAGGTTGCAGTGAGCCGAGATCGTGCCATTGCACTCCAGCCTGGGTGACAGAGCAAGATCTTGTCTAAAAAACAAACAAACAAAAAAAATGGTGTATTGAGCATCTGCTATGTGCGAGGCAGGCACCGTTCTGGGCTCTGGAAAACTAATTGGTGATGGCAGACAAGGTCCCTGTTCTCATGGAGCTTACCTAAGGAAAAGCTAAGCTGCCCTGGACCTGCGTTCACATCTGTGAGCATTACTTTTAATGGGGCACTGTGATAGCAAAGCTCTCTCTTAGCTAAGTAGTCAGGGAGGGCTGCCCTGAGGAGGTGGCAATTATGCTGAAAGTTGAAGGTGGGAGGATCCAACCTTAGGCAAGATTTGTTTAGGTCCCACATTAGGGTATGTTTGGACCCTTAATGTTTAGGTACCAGGTTAGGGGATGTTTGTATTATGCTCATTCGGCATCCTCAGGGCTCAGCTAGGTTTCTGGTGCATAGCTAGTGCTCTGTAAATATGGGTTGAATGAATGAATGAAAAGGTCTCTGTGCTGAGACTCTCATGAGGCACTGGGTGAACCACTGTCAGATGTGGGATTCTAAGGCATGATCCATGTGGATGGGAGGCACTGTCTGTAGTTAGAAAGGCATCTCCATGTCCCTGGGGTTTACCTGACTCTGACTCCCCAACTTCTTGCCAGTCCCCCTGCCTCTTGCCCACTTGACCAGGCTTTAACAGTTCCCTGTGTTTTCCAGGCAAAGCCAAGTCATCAACAAGTTAGTGAATACTGTGATCAACACGGTGAAAAGCACCGTGTCCGTCCTGGTGCTGAAGGAGGTGAGTCTCCCCCTCCTTGGGGCCCAGATCCAGGCCTGGCGGGGCAGGTGGGGGAATTGGCAGGCCTGGCTGTATCCTTTGGGCACTCTTCCTTTGGAGGTGAAAACGTCTCCTTGGGAGGTCAGCTGGATCCTCCTCCTCTACTAATCAGCCTGGTGGGTAGCAGGGGAGGGCAGAGGCCTGACATTACCTGAAATTGCCAGGTCCCAAACTTGGACCAGTCACCATATCCATGTACTACCAATATGCTTTTGTAGCTAACATCTTCAATACAATTGTACTTAAATACGTTTCCTTAGAAGCATTTATTTTTAAAATAAAACTTTATATCTCCATCATAAATAGAAAATTAATAGCACATATCATACAATCAATGAAAAAAATTAACCCAGATTTATAAGATAGTTTTAATTGTTTTTCCATCTGTGTATCATACAAAACCATAGGTACCATGTGCAGGATTCCTAGGCCCAAAGTTCCAGAGACTCTAAATCAGTCCTTTTGGAAGGGGACCCAGGAATGTGGGTTTATAAAAGAAAAAATCCTCCAGGTGGCTCTGTGACCCACTGAACCAGAGGTTAGTGATATTCCAAGTGCGGTCCTCCACCAGCTTCAACCTCACCTGGGCGCTTGATAGGAATCTCAGACCCCACCCAGACCTGCTGAATTGCAATCTGCAGGGAACCATGTACACACAAGAGCATGAGATACTCTGCTCTACAACCGCAGGGCATTCGACCCTTTAAGATTCCAGGGTTCCAAAGTTCAAGGTTTCTAAGCATATGGGGATGTTAACACTCTAGATTGTAGATTTTTGAGGTCCTAGAGTTCTAGTGTTCTAAGGTTTTAGGATTCTAACACACTAGCATTTCCAGATTTAAGACCGCTGGGATCCCGCTGTTCTAAAATCCTAAGGTTCAGGTCAGGTATGGCGGCTCACACCTGTAACCTCAGCTCTTTGAGAGGTTGAGGTGGGCAGATCACTTGAGGTCAGGAGTTCGAGATCACCCTGGACAGCATGGTTGAAACCCTGACTCTATTAAAAATACAAAAATTAGCCAGGCATGGTGGCACATGCCTGTAAAGCCAGTTTCTTGAGAGGCCGAGGCAGAAGAATCACTTGAACCTGGGAGGCAGAAGTTGCAGTGAGCAGAGATTGCACCACTGCACTCCAGCCTTGGCAACAGAGTGAGATTCTGTCTCAAAAAAAAAAAAATACAGGCCAAGGATGGTGGCTCATGCCTGTAATCCCAGCACTTTGGGAAGCTGAGGCAGGTAGATCATGAGGTCAGGAGATCGAGACCATCCTGGCCAACATGGTGAAACTCCATCTACTAAAAATGCAAAAATTAGCTGGGTGTGGTGGCGCGTGCATGTAGTCCCAGCTACTCAGGAGGCTGAGGCAGGAGAATCACTTGAGCCTGGGAGGCGGAGGTTGCAGTGAGCTGAGATTGCACCACTGCACTCCAGCCTGGAGACAGAGCAAGACTCCATCTCAAAAAAAAAAAAAAAAGAAAGAAAAGAAAAGAAAAAATACAATACAATCCTAAGGTTCAAAGGTTCTAAGATCCCTAGAAATGAGCCTCTCTGTGAGTGGCAAACAATTTGTTCCCAGCTGAGGAGAATGATCTGTTCGTCCTCCTTCTCCTGACCTTCCTCTTCCTCCTCTCTCAGATATGCCCACTCATCCGCATCTTCCTCCACAGCCTGGATGTAAATTTCATTCAGCAAGTCATTGGTAAGTCACAACCTGGGGAAGCTGGGGTCTTCTGAGGCAGGCATGGAGCTCTGTGCCCACCCCATAAGCAGTTCTCATCAGGGGACCCTGGAGAAGTAGAAGGACCCACCATCCTAAGCAAATTGGGAGCTGTGGCTTCCCCTCCACAGACATCTGGGGGCTCTTTTTGGTTTTGGGGTCTCCAGGCATGGCTGGGGTTGCTGGGGCAAAATGGGGTAAGTAAAGGTGTCGAGACCCTGGAGGTGACCCTTCTATGAAAATAGCCACAAGTCAGCCAGACACTCACACCTGTAATCCCAGCACTTTGGCGGGCTGAGGTGGGCAGAGCACTTGAGTTCAGGAGTTTGAAACCAGCCTAGGTGACGTGGTGAAACCCCATCTATACAAAAAATACAAAAATTAGCCAGGTGTGAGGGCACACACCTGTAGACCCAGCTACTTGGGAGGCTGAGACGAGAGGATTGCTTGAGCCTGGGAGGCGAACGTTGCCGTGAGCGGAGATCATGCCACGGCACTCCAGCCTGGGTGACAGAGTGAGATCCCCACCTCAAAACAAAACAACAACAAAAAAATGTGACAGAGTGAGGTCCCCACCTCAAAAAAAAAAAAAAGGAGAAGAAGAAAGAAAATAGCCACAACTCTAGTCCCTAGTCCTTCAGGCAGTCACTCTGTGCTATGTGCACGCTCTCACTGGATCCTTCCAACAACCCTGTAGGGGGGTACTGTCATTGTACCCACTTTCCAGATGAACAAACTGAAGCTCAGAGAGGTGGAGTGACATCCCTGGGGTCCCACAACTGTCAGGTGACCTGCTGGAGAGTGGCAGCTATTGGAGTCTTGTCTCTATTCAATTTTTCAGCAGCAGAGACTAAGGACTCCTATTGATTTTGTTTCTTCAGATAAACTTCAGCAGGAAACCCAGCTGCAAACCCACCTCTGAAGAGGATGAATGATTAGGACCACTGTGATGCTTGCTGGTGAGGAGCCAGGCTCTGTGCCCCAATGCGCAGGGGCCTATGGTGAAGCAAAAGCCAGGCATGGCTTCCCTTCTTTCTGTGTTAGCAGACTGCGCCTTCATCTCAGTCATAGACTGAACCCTGGCGCCAGTCCCAGGCTAGGCCCTGACTCTGGTCACACTCTGAACACTGAGGCTTTATCACTGAACTCTGATTCTGGCCACTGACTGAGCCTGGATCCTAGTCACAGACTGAGCTTTGATGCCAGTTATTGACTGAGCCTTAATCTTGGTCACAGACTGAGCCCCAACCTTGGTCTCAAATGGATCCATGATTCTGATCACATATTGAGCCCTGAACCTGGCTCCAGTGGTTGCCTCCAATCAATCCTTTTACATCTGCCATTGTTCTGAGGGAAGGTGAGGGGAATGAAGATGGGTCAGTGCCAGGTGCCAATGAAAGACCCCAAACCACAGGTGCCAGTTCCTTCTTCTGGGACTTAAACGACATGGGATATTGTGGGAAAGAGCTGGGACACTGGAGCCAGGTCAACTTGGGTCCCATCAAGCGCGCCGTGGATGCTAGCTGTGTGTAAGGGTAGCCTGGCTGCAAACGTCCTACCTCCTGTGGTCTCATTCTAGATTGGTTCCCAGTGGTTTGCCTCACCCCCTTATAGCATCTACCTCTGGGAAGCTGCTGCCACCATCCAACCAGCATGAAAGCCTGAGTCCCGCAAGAAGGGCCTTCCCAGACGCCCCTTCTGCTCAGTCAGAACAGCAGCCTCTACACGTGTTCTCCTGCCCCTGGCAATAAAGGCCCATTTCTGCACCCTTCTGTGTGGCTCCTTGCCTTCCCTCCATTTGGGATTTGTTGGTGGGAATTGGAGAGGGAGGTTGGGGGCTGCAACTGGGGTAGGAGAGACCTGGATCCAGAGCTAGAAGCCTCAGTGGGAATATCCAGCCCCATCTCCTGGTTCTATTAATGGGACCACTGAGACACAGAGAGGGCAAGAAACTAGCCCAAGTCACACAGCCTGTGGCAATAGAGACCCCTGATCTATCCATTCACACATTCAACAGGTATGTAGTGAGCACCTACTCTGTGCCAGACAGGCAATAGGAACTGGAAAGTCACATTCTGAGGACAGCCCCACCAGCACTTTCCTCCATTCCTCTCCAGGTGCCCTGATGATTCTTGGAGAATCAGGAGACACCAAGCATAACTGGAGTCAGGAGTATAGGGCAGAGTGACACAGGGTTGGAGGCCTGTTAGCCCCCCTGCCCTCTAGGGGTCCCACTGAGCTGAGATGTCTTTTTCCAGGTGGTGCTGAGAGCCCTCAGTTTGTAGCACCCAGGGTTCACCCACCTCTCCCATCGCCTGAGAGCCTGTGCACCCACCTGCCAGCCTCCCTAGTGAGGCTGAGGACCCTGGAATGCTCACCTATCCTATGGAGATCAGCTTCTCTCTCCGCCCAAAGCCCCTCCGTCCACACTCCAGAATGCAACTCGGCCCATACTGTACCAGGCTGTGGCAGAGAGAGCATCACACTGCTCATGGCAACACATCATGGGGGCTGCCTTATGTGACACGTGGGCTCCACTGATTCCTTACCACATTCATGCACCAGAAGAGCCATTATCAAACTCATTTGACAGAGGAGGTCTCTGAGGCTGATGGAAGCAAAGTGACTCCGCCAGGTCACACAGTGAGCAAGGGACAGAGCTGGGCTTGGAATCCACAGCTGTAGGGCCCCTGAATTTACTACAAATGGGGACACTGAAGCACAAAGAGGGCCCAGGCTCAGAAAGGTGACATCCTGGCTTCCAGGCACTTTGGCCGCTACTCTCGCCAGCCTCCAGCAGGCTTCACTTTCCTGGCCCAGGACAGATGAGGTGCTCTGGGTGCTGTTCTTCTCCCCCATGTGTGGACCCTCAGCTCTCCCTTTGCTGTAGAAGGGGCAAGACACTGCCCATTCCCTGCAATCGCGTTGGCCTCAGCAGAGATGCAGCACCGGCCACACACTAATGCATGCTGTCACCTCATGATCCCAGAAGCTCTCCTTTCCAGAAGAGAAACTGGCACCAGGAACCTTTGCCAATTTTGAAGAGCAGCCATCTCATTATTCTGCACAACTCTGGGAGGAAGGGACTGCTCTTGTCCCCAAGAAAACTCATACTCAGAGAGACCAAGGACACACAAAAGACTGAACCCAGCTGCTGATTCACTCGAGGGCCTTCTCTCTGATGAAGGCAGCCTCACAGAGTCAGGTGACCGACAGGGGCCCTTTGATTCCCTGGAGTGGGAATCAAGCTGAATCCTCTCCTGAGCCCCTCTGCTGAAGACCTCAGCTCTGGTGGTGACTGTGAGTTGCTTGGCACGGAGTGAAACTGAGGACTTGGGCAGATCTGAGCTCGACTAGTCCCTGCCACTTCCTAGCAGTGTGATCTTGGGCAAGTTACTTAACCTCAGCTTTCTCACCTGTCAAATGGAATTAGTAGTAAAGTCTCTCTCACTGGGCTTGTGAGGATTAAATGAGGAGTCAGTGAGTGGAAAGTGTTTAACCAGGGTCTCACGAAAAGTAAGCACAGGATGAACGTTGGCCTCTACACACTGAAACTACTGTTATGACTGCCATGCTCAGGTTTGTTGACTGACTGATAAAAACACTAATATGGCAGAAGAATCATGGTCCAAGGAGATCTTGAGTTTCTACCTTGTCTCTATGAGGGAGGACTACTAACTAACTCCCAGTATGCATTCTTCTCTACACAAGTTTTGGCAGGACACAAGGCCCCCAGCCAGAGACCACATCTCCCAGCCTCCCTTGCAGTTAACTGTGGCCATGTGACTAAGGTCTGACCAATGGCATATAAGCAAAACTGATCATGTAAATTCTACTTTGTGCTTTAAAAGGAAGGGGATTCCCTCCACTTCCTTCTAGCATTCCCCCTTCTCTGCAGTTAGAAATGGAAACAACTGGAGCAACTGCCCTGGACCCAGAGGTGGAAGCCCTGTGTTGAGAACAGCGCAGCTGCTCCAGGAGCTCCAGACCACGCACCCCTGGGCTCTGAAGAAAGAAAGGAATGAACCTGCTTATTTAAACCACGATGTTGGGATCTTTTTGCTAAGTCGGCTTTGCATGTCTGGCAAGGCCTGCAGGAGCTCTGACAGGATGGTACTGGGGAAATATGCTCATGGAGCCAAAGACACATGAAAAGATGCACCAGAAGAAATGCTCTTGATTAGAGATAGCTCTTATTCAGACAACCTACTAACAATATCTGTTAAAACATCAGCTGGACTAGCTAATCTTCCAATCAAATACCAAGATGGGAAATTCAGATTGCATTCTGTCTTGTGTCAAATGTGGCTTCATCTGATTGACTGCTATGTTCAGATGTGCAAAGACAAGCAGCCAGGCGGGACGGCCCAGAACAGCACTGCTCACCTTTACCTGACCAAAGCACTCTGCCCATCAGCACTGATGAAGCAGGAAAACAGGGTCTGAAGGCAGGGAACGGAAGTTTCACCACGTTGGCCAGGCTGGTCTTGAACTCCTGACCTCAAGTGATCCGCCTGCCTTAGGCCTCCCAGAGTTCTGGGATTATAGACATGAGCCACTGCATCTGGCCATGTTTCTCTTTTTCTAAACATGCCTCATGTAGAGTATCTCCGAATGCAGCTATGTAAAAGAGAACCAATCTTGAGTGACTTCTCCGAATAACTATGTGGAATTTTTTGTAAGAAAAGCTGAACTCAATCTGATTTAAATGTACGAAGAGGCAGCTACGTGTTAGAGTTCCCCCAGATATTTTCACCTGTGATGCTTCCCTTCCTAAGGCTGACCAAGGCCAGTTGATTCTTTTAAATTAAAAATAAAGGCCAGGTGCAGTGGCTCATGCTTGTAATCCCAGCACTTTGGGAGGCTGAGGTGGGCAGATCACGAGGTCAGGAGGTCGAGACCATCCTGGCTAACACAGTGAAACCCTGTCTCTACTAAAACTACAAAAAATTAGCCAGGTATGGTGGCACTGCCTGTAGCCCCAGCTACTCGGGAGGCTGAGGCAGGAGAATTGCTTGAACCCAGGAGGCAGAGGTCACAGTGAGCTGAGATCACACTGTTGCACTCCAGCCCAGGCGACAGAGCGAGACTCTATCTCAAAAAAAAAAATAATAATAATAATAATAATAAATAAAATGTCCATGTAAAGGATGGAGGAGTGTTTTATCAGCTGCTTTGCCTTTCTGAGGTTCCTTGCTATGAGGTTGAAGATCTAGGCTCCAGTAGGAGAGAAAGACCGTCTTATAGGAAAGCTGTAGAGATGGCAGGAACCAAGCCAACCTCAGGCTTCACTGCAATTTTATGTGCCTGTTGATCAGTCTCTTTTAGGGCATTCTATATTTTGCATTCCGATGTGCCTATGAATTAAAACAGTTGTTAAACAGATCATGCTTGTGAGTATTTATCTCTCATTTTGTACAATTAACCAAAAAACAAAGAAACGAAAACACCATGAAGTCCTGTATTTGTCTTTCTACTAGACAGATGAACTCTGTCATATGAATAAGTACTGGAGTAATCCATTTAAAGGGAGTCTTATTTTGGAAATGTTTCAAATTGGTGCAGATGGAAAAGACTTTTTCTTCTTAAGGCCAAAGACAAGAATTTCATGCTATCCAGGTACAATTTGCTCTCTGTTCAAAAAAACCCAACATAGATATAGACATTTTACCCTTCAAAGTAGCTGTGTCTCAACCTGTTGCCATTGATTTCTTTGGAAATGGCTTTAGAAATTTCCAAGTTGCGCTGGGCGCGGTGGCTCACACCTGTATCCCAGCACTTTGGGAATCTGAGGCAGGCAGATCACTTGAGGCCAGCAGTTTGAGACCAGCCTAGTCAACATGCTGAAACTCCAACTCTACTAAAAATACAAAAACTATCCAGGTGTGGCAGTGTGTGCCTCTAATTGCAGCTACTTGGGAGGCTGAGGCAGGAGGACCGCTTGAACCCTGGTGGTGGAGGTTGCAGTGAGCTGAGATTGTGCCACTGCACTCCAGCCTGGGTGACAGACTGAGACTATGTCTCAAAAAGAAAAGAAAAGAAAGAAATTTTCAAGATGTCCTTGAGTTGTCTAACCATGGGCATCGGCAGTTGTCTCCTCTACCATGTAGAATACTTGACCTTAATATTCTTCCAGATATAGGGGGATACTTGCTTGTTTTTCAAAGTGTTTATTTACTGCTGCTACTGTTTGATTAGAATGTATTAAATTTTAAAATCTGCTGGAGTGGTGGGGGAGCGGGGAGAAATCCTGTAATGGACCTCATACACATTTATCTCACTGAATTCAAATATTTACTGAGTGATCCAGTGAATGAGTCTTTGGATAGGTGTGGCAACTGAGGGTCAGAGATGTGACATGACTTGCCTGAGGCCACATGGCTGGTCAGAGGCAAAATTGGATTTAATCTGAAGTTCATCTCCTCCATAGCTTTCCCTGGTAGCCAAAGATGAATGAGAATTTTCCTTGCTGAACTGTATTTTGTGGCAATCCCATCTCCCACAGAAAATATACAAAGAGGTACTCAAAATTCAGGGTTTCTTTTGGGCAGTAACTAACTCAGGTCGGTGCCAAGCCTTAGTCCATGCTGTTCCAACCACCTAGGACACCTTTCCTTCTCCCTCCCCTGTTGGTTAAATCCTCCTCAGCCTTCCAGACTCTCTGCTCAGGAGTCACCTCCCAGCTGAGTGGGGACTGCTCCCTAATGTTTCCAAAAAAGAGTCACTATATTTCTCAACTTGAAGGTCTAATCGAGCTTGCGGTCACCAGCGTCCAATGCAGAAAGAACACTCAAGAAGCATCAGCTGTCATGGCATGGCTTCCAGTCTTCTCATTCACCTCTCTGCCCCTTTGTCTCAAGGCCAGTGCTTCACATTCAATAGCCCCAGCGCCCAGCAAAGGCACAAGCAAATAACCCATGATGAATTAATGAATTAACGAACAAATGAATGAAACTCTTTTTGACTGTACACAGACCCCATCTCTGGGGTAGCTGAATGGGTGAATAAGCAGGAAAATTCTAGCAAACTAGGATTAGGGGGTATAGGAGACCTGCATTATTTTCTGTTAACCAGAGACAGATAATGGAGGACAAAATTGATGGACTATGACCAAATGCATGGCTCCTAGGTGAATTATGCCAGGCTGGGGTGGGGGCAGGGTCAAGGCCACCAGACCCCACTGGTGACTGATGTAGCTAATGAGGGGGGGTTCCCCTCTGTGAGCCTCTCTAGGACCAGCTCTGGCTTCTTTCTCACCAAGCCCAGACCTTAAAGTAGGGGTGTGGTGAGGGCTTCCTGGAGGTAGTGGTGTTCCATGAAGGAGGCCTTGGGGAGGAGGAGGCTGCTTTGAGAGGGTGAGGGGCATCTGCCATCAGGGGACATGTGAGAAGAATGAAGGCAAAATCTAACTGGACATGAAGTTATCCAGAGAGTAAAGCACTCAACTCTCATGCAGCCTCTTTTGAAGCCTTTATTTCATTAAATCAATGCTGCCCATTCATATGGACCTTTCCAATGTTTGCATGATTTATACAGGATAACATCTCTGGATCCAAATTGCTGACTCTATGCCTTGGAACATTGTATGACCCCAGGAACATACCATGAAATATTTACCAAACTGGATCTTTCTGTTTACACTACGATGATAGAGTGTACATATTTCACTCCATCTTTGTCAGCAGATGGAAATTTTTATTTTAAATATTTGCTCTGTGAATGGGAGTAGAATAAATTTCATCACACTGGAAAAGCCAAAGTCCTCAAATTTGGGGAGCCCATTGTTACACCAACTCGACAGACTGTTTTCTGAACACTGTTTTTAAAACTGAAAAATAACTGTAGTTTCCAGCTGGGTGGAAATACAGATCTAAGAACTTGCTCAGCTAGAATCACAATGATGCAAAAAAGTGGAACTGAGAAAAAAACTGAAAAGGGATGTCAAAATTTGATAGATGTTTATTTGTTAGGCGTGACTCTTATTTCTGTGCTAGTGCATGCAATAAATAAAATGCATTTTCAAACAAATAGGAAGGTTGCTGAGTATCTAGCTGAGCCAAGCCTGTGTGGGGCAATTCAGAGGTGACCTAAGCAGTACCTCTCCCACCTCAGCATGCAAGGAATGTGCCTCTGCTACACCTGTTGTAGGGGCTGGAGGGACTGAGAGGGGAAGAGGGCATGACCTGTCCCTGCCATCAAGAAGCTACACAGCCTCCTGTGGAGTATGAGTTGATGAAGAGTCAATCCGGTGCTGAGAAAAAGCACTTAGAGGAGGGACTTCTGTCCCAGTCTGGAGGTATTGTCCTTACTGTTTGAGACTGGACAGCTCCCAAGCCCTTTCTGGGTCTCTCTCTCTCCATCTGTGATAATAGTAGCTTACTCTCACCAACAGTGTAAAAGGGTTCCTATTTCTCCACATCAAAATGTGACACATGTACACCATGGAATACTATGCAGCCATAAAAAGGGATGAGTTCATGTCCTTTGCAGGGACATGGATGAAGCTGGAAACCATCATTCTCAACAAACTGACACCTTTTATGGCTGCATAGTATTTAGAGAGGGCCTGAATGTGAATGTGACAGCTGCACACCATCTTCCCACTTGCAGCCCCTCTCGGTCCTCCCCACGCTCTCTGCACCTCTCCATTTGATGCCATTCGTGATGTACAGATTCAAATGTGTTGTTGACATTCCCCCAGAGCCTTCCAGGCAGGGATGTTTGCTTTGAATGTATTGGATAGACGTGGTAAAATCAAGGGCTTTCCATCAGCTTCCTAGCTGTCTATCACTGAGTGCCACGTCTCCCCCAGCAATGCGATCACTTGCCATTTATAGAGTCTGCCCTTCTACAGAGTCATCGGGAATGAACCAAGAGAGGCCAGAGTGTCTTGACAGCACACCAGAGAAATCCAGGTAAGCACAAGGCAATGACACCCTCCCTCCTGCCTTTTCATCAGATGCTGAACCAGACTAAAGCTTTTGATACATGTTACCAGTTACAAATTGTGTTTGGTTCTAGCACAGAACATGAAAAATAGTGGCTTTAATCATGATGGAAAGCCCAGAGTTAGGCTGGCGGAGCCTGCCATCTCCTTCTTCAGCCACCCCTAGGCTGTGGCTTTTGTCTTCCTGCTAGTAATATAACTACTGGGCTCCAGTCATCATGTCTTCTATGTGATCAGGAAAAAGCAGGAGAGGAAAACAAGATCACGATCATGCACTTTGCAGCTGGGTCAGCCATGCTAGAGAACTTTTTAAGAAGCCCTGACCTACAATTTCCATTTATATCTATTGACCATGCCTGGTTGCAAAAAAAGGTTGGAAAAGAAAATTTCTTTGTTAAGCACATTTCCTCCCTCAAAAATAAAAGGATTCTGTAAATAAAAAGGGAAGAATGGGCATGTGCCCTCGGCTCTCCAAGCTTCCATTTCCTGCTCTGTAAAGGAAGCATGTCAATATCTGTCCCATGGGATTGGGCTGTTGTAAGGAATCAGGGCATTCCCCCAGAACCCAGCAGGAAAGATGCTCCCCAGCCACCCACCCCTCCTTCAGACTGTCCATCTGTGAGTCTTCCAAGGGTACTCACTCTCAGAACCACGGAACGATAAAGAGAAACTTGAATTTGCAAATCCAAAATTAACTTTCATTTAGTGGCACCAAGCTAAACAATTTTCAAAATGCTTGCTGAATTCTCCTAGTAACCTTTTTGAGTGAGATGCAGAGTAAGTATATAAAACTAAAAGGTGGGAGAGCCAGGTGCTGGTCACTAACTACAGCTGGCCTTGGGAAAACCTAACCCTATCCGAGACTCAATGTCCCATCTGTAAAATGAGTGTTGGGCCAGGTGCTGTGCTTCACACCTGTAATCCCAGCACTTTGGGAGCCCGAGGTGGGTGGATCACAAGGTCAGGAGTTCGAGACCAGCCTGGCCAACATGGTGAAACCCCATCTCTACTAAAATACAGAAATTAGCTGGGCATGGTGTTGCACATTTGTAATTCCAGCTCCTTGGGTGGCTGAGGCAGGAGAATCGCTTGAACCCAGGAGGCAGAAGTTGCAGGGAACCAAGATCACGCCACTGACTCCGGCCTGGGCAACAGAAGGAGACTCTGTCTGAAAAAAAAAAAAAAATGGGTGTTGGGTGTGTAGGAATGAGTCCAAATGACTCCTTTACTTCCCCCCAATCTTCCTTAGCTCCATAGAAACCCTCTCAGAGTGACCCTGAAGCTGACTCTACTTACCTGGTAGCCGAAGGGTACTGCCTGAAAATGCTGAAGGTCTAGGCCTTCTCATCCTCTATTGGCTTCTTGCCCTGTTGTCTACTCAATATTTGAATATTTGACTTGCCTGTGTGTTTATTATATTGCATATTTTAATTTCTTGGCCTTTAGATCCTTGGTCATTTTTTAAGCAGGAATCATAGGGTTTCAAATTGTATGTGTTTAGTTGCTCATGGATGTCCTTCTTTATTTTTATAGATTCTATCTTTTATAGTTGACTTTAGTTGGGAGGGTTAGTCTGATGCAGGATACTCTCATGATCAAAACCAGAACTCTGCAGATGGAACTTGAGCTTAGATTCACAAGGACTGTGCAACAACTCATTTGGGGTTCGGGGATAGGGTGAGAAGGATGAACACAGAGAATGCTTTCATACTTAAAAAACATCCCAGGCACGGTGGCTCATGCCTGTAATCCCAGCACTTTGGGAGGCTGAAGCGGGTAGATTGCCTGCACTCAGGAGTTCGCCACCAACCTAGGCAACACAGCGAAACCCCATCTCCCCTAAAATAAAAATTAAAAACAAAAATTAACCGGGTGTGGTGGTGGGCGCCTGTAGTCCCAGCTAGTCGGGAGGCTGAGGCAGAATTGCTTGAACCAGGGAAGTGGAGGTTGCCGTGAGCCAAGATTGGGCCACTGCACTTCACACTTCAGCCTGGATAACAGAGCACAACTCCGTCTAAAAAAAAAACAACAGACCTTCAGGACTGATTATTCCCAGAAAATGCTTCATGGGTCATAATGTGGCGGGAAAGTGCAGAAAAACACCTAAGGATATTCCTGCTGCCGGAATAAATGTCAGGTGAAAATCTTGATCATGGTGATCATGATTCTCACGATCACAAAGACGCATCAACACAGTGGTGACCATTTGTGGAGCACTTACAATGTGCAAGGTGCTGTGCTAAGTGCTTACCACAAAGGCAAGGGGAAGGTGTGAGTCTGTATCCTTTGCATTTTCCAGATGAAGAAAGCAAGGCGCCAGGAGTCTGGGTTGCCTACGGTATCCAGCAAGTAGATGGCAGAGCTGAGATTCCATCCCAGGTCTGTCTGCTCTGAAGCCAGGACATACCACTACCACCATTTTGCTGTAAAATGAGGGTGGTGTATCCTGCATCACATTGTGTGGTGAAGCAACTTGCCCTAAATCCCAGAATCCCACAGCTGGCAACAGGTGGGCGACTTCAGAGACCATCGTCATAACTCTAATGTTATGCAGCCTCTTGCAGCAGCCGTGAGCAGCCCTGCTGGGGAAGGCCATGTCCCTGTGAAAAAAACTGTGTCCAGCTTTTGGGCCTAAATACAGGTTGTGTGGCCTTGGGCAAGTGACTTCATCTCTTGGACCCTCCGTTTCTTGCTCTAAACTATAAGGAAAAGCATGTCCTTCTCTGAGCCTCAGTAGACCCATCTGTAAAATGGACATAGGCGAATAGATCCACATGAGTTCTGTGGCCACCTCAGACATAAGCTCTGGGAAGACCCTCTCAGAAAGTGTCCTCACAATTGACCTTTTTGCCCTGATCCCCCGCAGGGACCTGACCCAAGATGCTGAATATCTTCAGCCTCTTCATTCTCTGTGGTTTGCTTGCCTCATCCTCTGCCCAGGAGATCCTGCCTGGAGTTTCTTCCCAGCTCCTTAATGGTGAGACTGTCCTACCTTGGGTCATGCAGTGCCCTGAGCCAATGCCAATTAAGCTCTCATTAGCATAGTGCCTGGGACACAATTAACACCGTGAATTGTTAGCTGTCGTACTGCAACATCATTTACTCCTCATTTCCTGAGAGCCCCTCTCTCCCATCTCCTTGCTGTGCTTTATCTATCAAGAGCCACCATCAAAGCACCCAGCTCTGCAAGGACTGGTCCCTGTCCCAGCCTTTGCACCTGCTGTTTCCTCTCCCTACCTGTCAACATGGCTGCCTCCCTTCCTTCAGATCTCTGCTCAAATGCCACCTTGACAGAAAGCCCTTCCTTGACCTCCCTGCATAAATTAATCCCTCACCCTGCCTTTTATTTTATCCTCATAGGCTGAACTGTTATTCAGTGGCACAAAGTAGTTAAAACATTGAAATTTGGGGGTATACTATTTGGGAAATGTTTCCTGCTCAGAGAATCTCCAGGTGCCCCCCATCATCCCAAACCACCCCAGCTTCACCCCCGGAATTCTAACTTCCCCATGAACCAAACAACTATGGAGTGAACACCTGGCACAGCCCGGGGAGCCCAGGACTGGCTCCAGAGCTCTGGCTGCTGTCCTTCCTGATTGGCCAGTGCCCCTGCTGAGCTCGTTGCTAAATACTTTGAAACTAACCCCTTCACAGCACTTGTTTACCCTTGAATTCTGCCTGTCCCTTTATTCTCCGCTTTTTCATCTGTCTCTCCTCAGCCCCATGAGAAAGCCAGCTCCATCAGGGTGGTGCCCATGGTGAACAGACTGGGTGCACGGCCTGGGTGCATGGGAGGCACCTGTGAATATTCGCTGGATGATTATGTCTGGAATGAACGTGGCCCAGAGCCCAGCAAGCCAGAAATAGCTGAACGACAAGTCAGAGCCACATATAGGACATGCTTAGAGGTCAAGGTTGTGTCTGAGGATCTTTAGCATCTGAATGTCTGCATGGGTTTGGGGGTGGGGCATTCTTTACAGATTTAACTCAAGGACTCCTCAGGGCAGACTTTCTTCCCAGCCTGCAGACAATTGGCCTCCAGAAATCATTGAGTAGTGCCTTCGACGGCATATCAGGCCTCCTGGGCATCTTGGGGACTCCACTCACCAATGAGATCGGCACTGTTAGGTGAGTGGCCTCTGATCACCAACCGCCCCTAGTCCAGACTGTCCTGGTCCTCTGTGGATTGTTAGAGCTCTCCCCACGTTTCCTGACCTCGCAGAGGCCCTTCCCTTGCAAAGAGCCCTTCCAGCTCTGATGGCCTGAGATCTCCTGGTTGAGAGAAACTCCCACTGAGGGGGGAGGCAGGAGGCTCAGGCAGGGGACAAAGACACAGGGGTTCAGTCCCCTTGTCTGGGAAGAGGATGGCTGCTAACCAGCTGTAAGCATCTCCAATCTCCCCCTTTCTCTGAGCCTCAATATCTGCCATGTTCAATGGGGAATAATTGCATCTATCCTCATGGGACTGTTGTGAGCATTAAATGAAATAATAAGTGTAAAATGTTTGCACAGCTCCCTGTCCTCAGTAAGCGTCCAATCACAGGTAATAAACAACAACAAGAATATGGTCATCATAATACTAGATGATGCTGGTTTTAGGGTTAGACTGGCCACTGCAGTGTAGAAGACCTGGATCCTTTGTCCCACAAGCATCTTAAACTCAACAAGTCCAAAAACTCATCTGATGACTCCCACCCTCATCCCCTGCCCCAACCTGTGCCTCCCTGCCCAGCCCATCTCACCTAATGATGACTCCAACCATCCAGTTGCTCTGGCCAAAAATTGTGATGTCCTCCCTGGCTCCTCTGTCTCCCTTGTATCTGCTTCCAGCCTGTCGCCAAACCATCCTGCCTTCAAATCATACCCAGGCAGCATCTCACTTCTTTTTTATGTTTATTTTATTCTTTTTTTCCAGACAGAGTCTTGCTCTGTCACCAGGCTGGAGTGCAATGACGTGATCTCAGCTCACTGCAACCTCCGCCTCCTGGATTCAAGTGATTCCCCTGCCTCAGGCTGTACTCCCTCCCTTAGCTGGGACTACAGGCATGCACCACAATGCCCAGCTAATTTTTTGTATTTTAGTAGAGACAGGGTTTCACCATGTTGGCCAGGAGGGTCGTGATCTCCTGACCTCATGATCTGCCTGCCTCGGCCTCCCAAAGTGCTAGGATTACAGGCATGAGCCACCACTCCAGGCCCTCACCACATTTTTTCCACCTCCAACTATCTGAGCCATCATCTCCTCCCTTGACTTATAGCCCCAGTTTCCCCCATTTCCACCCACCAGCCCTCATCTCCTCCATTCTGTTCTGCCAGTATCCAGAAAAATCTTTCTAAGAAGTGGAGCCGACCCTGTAACTCCCTTGTCCAAACCCTCCAATGTCTTCTCTTAGCCCTCAGAACCAAACCCAAAGTTCTTACCACTGGCCCTCAAGGCTCCATGCAATCTGGCCCTGACTACCTCTCCCACCTCTTTTGCTGTTCTCACCTCACTCACTGCTTGCCTGCCAGCCACTCGCAGCCTGTTGCTGTTTCTCAAACACACCAGCCACATTTCAGCCTCAGGGCCTTTGCACTTGCTCTGTCTTCTTTATTACTTTTATTATTATTATTAGTTTGAAATAGGGTCTTAGTCTGTCTCCCAGACTGGAGTTCAGTGAGTGGTGTGACCACGGCTCACTGTAGCCTCAACCTCCTGGGCTCAAGCCATCCTCCTACCTCAGCCTCCTGAGTAGCTGGGACCGCAGACACTTGCCACCATGCCCAGCTAATTTTTTGTTTGGTTGGTTGATTTCTTGTTTTGCTTTGTTTTGTTTTTGAGACAGGGTCTTGCTCTGTCACCCAGACTGAAGTGCAGTGGCACAATCATGGCTCACTGCAGCCTTGACTTCTCAGGCTCAATTGATCCTCCTGCCTTGGCCTCCAAAGTGCTGGGATTACAAGCATGAGCCACAGCACCCAGCCTTGCTCTGTCTTAAGCCTGTCCCTTTCTTCTCCTGCCTATCTGCATGACTCATTCTCACTTCATTCATGACTCTGCCCAAACATCACCTCCTACGATAAACCTTCCCTGACTACCCTGTCTAAAATTCCACTCTTCCCAATATTACCTTCCATCTTCCTGATCCTGTAGGGCCTTCTCCTCACTGTGCCTATCACTTTCTGTATGTATTCATTTACTGGATTTATGCTCTTACACATACATACCTTCCCCAAGCATCTGCTCTATATGGCTTTCAGTCTTACTGATTCCAGCCTGCTTGGTGCTGGCCAAAGTGCTGAACGTGATTATTCTGAGATACATTAAGGTAAGAGCTTCTTTTTGCTCAGGGATGTATTCCCAGTGCTTGTAACACATAGTAGCTGTGCAATAAACTACCTGGTTGATGAATGAGTAGCCATCTTTGCATGTATTCAGCTTCTTCTCTGCAAGGGACCTGCCACTGCACAAAGTGAGGTCTACCTGCAGCAGAAGCCACAGCCTCCCTCTGTTGTGCTGTTTCTTCACCCAGCATACAGGTGAAAAATCCTCAACTCTTCCAAGTCTCCATTGAGAGCACCCCTCAAAGACATGAGGCCACTGTACGAATACCATTCACATCTGAGTTGATTGTGCAGTAAGTAACATCTCTGAGTCCCGCAGGCCCCATTGGCTTTTGCACAGGAATGGGGAGATGTGGGAAGGGGCCCTAAGCAAAAGTCTCAGCAACAGACTCAAGTCATCCCATGTGTAGAATGAGAAGCCTGTAGAATACTTGAGTGCTCCCAGCTTGGGGCCTCTCTGGGGAAAGCAGGAATGTTGAGCTGATTTCCTCTCTGCACCTCCTCCAGACAGCCCCCACCTTCACGTATTTGGATTTTATGAGTCCACTTAGTTCTGATTGAATGTAACTGAAGACACGAACACAGAATCACCTCTGGACCCCAATTCCTTGGCACCATTGCCTAGAGATCACCCCAGGGGCTGCGTCTGGCCCACTGATATATTTTGTCTGGTTTGCATGGTGCATCCGCAGAGGCCAGGCATTCCCCAGTTCACCACAGCCTTTACCACTCCCTGTGAAACTAACTGCCCGTCTACTTCATTCATTTCCATTTCAAGCCTGGCCGTCAAGGCAATGGAGTCTGAGACCTCTAGAAGAGGACTTTCCGAGGTCAGGTGCAGTTTCCCAGTTTTGATAAGATGCCAAACTTAGAATCAACATTTTCCTTCCTAACTGTCCCCAGAGCCAGAGGTAGCAGGTATTAGTTAGACTCCTGGAGCGCAGAACCCTCTGACTTAGCCACTGGCTGGATGGGTGATTTGAGGAAAGCCATTCTCATTCTCCAGCATTGAATGGCCTCTTTTGAAAAATGAGAAAATGACCTTAACAGGCTGGTTTTGAAGATTCTGTGGCAACATGGGGAACCCCAGTTCTAGAAGCAAACGAGAATGTAGTAAGCTCTGAGCTTCTCTCCCACCTGCCTTCCCTCTTCCCCTCTACAGGCTCCTGACCATGAAGCCCTTCACAGCTAATATGCAGTCAGATATAAAAGTCCAGATTCGTTTGGAGAAGAATTTAGGTGGCAGATATGAACTTGCCTTTGGGAACTGCAGGCTCTTGCCTGAGGCTATGTGGGTCCAAACTGGAGTCCCGTGAGTTCTTGATCTCTTTTCCTCTGTGTCCAGCTGGTTATGATGATGCCTCTAGTGAGGTTTCACCTGAAAGATATTACCAGAAAAACAATACCCTACAAAATTAAGCTTTGGTGTGTATGAGGATGTGTGTATAATAAATAGGACTTTATGTGCCTTTAAAATTTTGTTTTTTACAAAAGTAATAATTCTATCAACATGAAAAAGAGACTTACCAAATAGTACTGAGAAAAAGAAAAAGCATTGCTTGGCCAATTGTTGATAGTTAGGTTATTTCTAAACATTTTGGACCTAGCAAGATGGCTTATGCCTGTAATCTTGGCACTTTAGGAGGCTGAGACAGGTGGATTGCTTGAGCCCAGGAGTTCATGACCAGCCTGGGCAACATGGCAAAACCCTGTCTATACAAAAATTAGCCAGGTGTGGTGGTGGGTGCCTGTAGTCCCAGCTACTAGGGAGGCTGAGGTGGGAGGATTACTGGAGCCCAGGAGGTTGAGGCTGCAGTAAGCCATAAGCATGCCACTGTACTCTAGCCAGGGCACCAATCAAGACTCTGTCTCAAAAAAATTAAATTAATTTAAAAAATAAACATTTTGGGCCAGGTGCAGTGGCTCATGTCTATAATATCAGCACTTTCGGAGGCTGAGGCGGGTGGATCACGAGGTCAGGAGATCGAGACCAGCCTGGCCAATATGGTGAAACCCCATCTCTACTAAAACTACAAAAAATTACTGAGTGTGGTGGAATGCACCTTTACTGCCAGCTGCTCAGATGGCTGAGGTAGGAGAATTACTTGAACCAGGAGGCAGAGGTTGCAGTGAGCCAAGATCGTGCCACTGCACTCCAGCCTGGGTGACAGAGCAAGACTCCATCTCAAAAACAAACAAACATTTGCTATCATAAATAACCCTGAACATTTTGATACAGGAAACTTTTCTAAGAACAGAATTATTTTCTTATTGTAGATTTTTAAGATTATTCCAAAAGTGTACACATTTCTACAACTTCTAAGTTTTAAGGCACTGCCAAACTGCTCACCAAATACCTTACAATGGAACTGAACCAGGTGGCATGTCTCTAGCTGACATTGCTCATTTTTGTCCTATACACAATCAATCCCAATTATTCTCTTTTTCACAACTTTTTTAATACATACACACCTTCCCCACACATCTGCTATAATGGTTTTCAGTCTTATCCACTCATTTGTTTCAGCCTGCTTCGTGCTGGAAAAGTGCTGAATATGATTATTCTGAGGCACATTAGGACAAGATCTTCTTTTCTCTTAGAGAAAAATCTCTTGGAGGAAAAATGCTATTATTTTCATTACCTTGATTGCCAGTAGGAAAGCATTTCACCATTTCTTAGTCTCTGACATTTCCTCTTCAGAGAAACTATCTTCAGAGGTTTTGCCCTTTTATTCAGTAGAATTTAGTGTTTACTTCTAAATTTATAATCCCTTTTTTAAAAAACTTCTTTTTACATTTTTTTTTTTTTTTTTGAAACGTGGTCTCACTCAGTTGCCCAGGCTGAAGTGCGGTGGTGGTGCAGTCTCGGCTCACTGCAAGCCACCCTCCTGTCTAGGCCTCCTGAGTAGCTGAGACTACAGGGGCAGGCCATCATCCCCGGCTACTTTTTGTGTTTTCTGTAGAAACAGAGTTTCACAATGTCTCCCAGGCTGGTCTCAAACTCCTGGACCAAAGGGATCCACCTGCCTCAGCCTCTCAGAGTGCTGGGATTACGGGCATGAGCCACCACACACAGCCCTTTTTAAATATATATATTTTTAAACTAAGGCTGAATCCACATTTACCTGAATCCAGTGGTCATCATCAGTCCAATTTCTATCCTGTCTTCTTCTTTCATGAATTCTCTATTTTGATTCATCTCCATTGCTCACTGTTTCAGAAAGTATCTGGGTGTGGAACGCTTTCCGCACCCTTGCACACCTGGTCCTGTCCCCCTGACATGCTCAGACATAAGCGAGAACCAAGCCAGATTCACAGCCCATCTCCCCTGCTGAAACCTCTGCAAATGCCTCTCTCTCTCATGATATACTAAAGAAAACAAGTCCCTCCTTTGTGGGGAGTCTGAGACCTCAGGCTGGAAGTAGTAGATCATGGCTGATTTCTATGCAAACTCTTCAAGAAATAAAGACATAAACTCTTTGCCTGAGAATAACACAGATTTACCCTCACATGTTAAGGAATAGGGACTGAGTCAGGAACACAGAATACAATGACGCTTTTACGCTATTTCCTGCTTCTTTCCTTTCTAAAGAACGATATTATACTGTTCCTTCCATGAAGGCATTGGGCCTCTGGCAGAGGAAACAAGTCCTACTGTAGCATCAGATAAGCAGAGAAATGGGAAAGTGAGCAGGAAGGAGAGAACTCAGAATTGGCCAGGATGGTCAGGAAGAGCTTTCTGGAGGAAACCAGTTGGCTGGGCCTACAAGGGACTAGAATTTGAAGAAGGCATTTCCAGAGAGAGATGCAAAATAGTCACGGAGAAGATAATGGTGGGTAACAATGATAAGGGCAAGGTGACTTAAATTGGAAGATTAATTTTAAGGAGCCCTGGAGTGTAGATTGGAGCAGTAGGACCCAGCTAGGTGATGGAATGTCATGGAAACAAGGAGCAGGCTTGAAGAAGTTCACGGTCATTGAGCAAAGAAGTGATGTGGAGAAAGGAGGATCTGAGGGAAGTTAATCTGTTGACATATTTTCTGCATCTTCCTTTAGACTCGCCCCAGCAGCAAAACTTGTTGTGGAAAACATAGAGAGGAACCTGAAAACCATAGTGGCCCATGATCTAGGACAAAAAGTAAGTATGCAAACCCAGACTACTTCAGTTTTTGAGCTGAGACTCAGAGCATGAGGGGTTGGATCTTCTTAATGAAGTGGGAGGAAATCTTTCAGGAAAGAGAGTTAGGGAGAGATGGAGTGGCATCTGTTAAGCTCCCATTCTGCAGTCGGGCGCTGGTGAAATGTTTTACAGACATTGTTCAATTCTTCAGGTCAAAACCAGCACCCGTGTGATCAGAAGTGAATTGATAAATCTCTCCAAAACTCAGTTCCCTTATCTGAAAAACGGGGATAAGTCATCACAAAATTAACATTCACTAAGCACGCAAACACTGTGCTGAGAATCTGAAATGAATTTTCTTATCTCATCCCCCAAACAATCTCATGCTCCAGGTAACAGTATCATCTTCATTTTCCAGATTTAAGAAAAAGTTCCAGAGACGGCCAATGACTTACTCAAGTCATACAGCTGCCAAGTGGCTGAGCTGACTTGTGACCCCAAACCCATCCACCTGGTTGTCCCCAGAATGGGTTGACTGAGGAGAACTTGGCTTGGTCACTCCCACTGAAGCTTCATTGGTGGAGCCCTCCTCCTGACTCTCGCCTATTTCCTTGTCTTTCAGGTGTGTCCTGTCATTAACAAATGGCTCTACAACCTGGATCAGCATGCGGTTAAAGAACTGATTAGTAAGTGCTGGAGGTGGGAAGGGACAGGAACATTCCAGAAGAAAGCTCAGACCCCTCCCTCACCCTTTGTATCTCATTTCCCCTTGCCTCACTCTGGCACTTCTCCTAGACCAAAAATCTCTTTCCTGCTGAAGTAGAATGGTCCCTAATAATAATAACCTCGATAAACTCAGCTGACATTTACTAAGGGAGACCGGTGTGCCAAGGCCAACATGAAGCACTGTGCCTGCAGTAGTGATTGAATGCTCACCTTTAGCTAAGGACATCCTGATTTTAATTCTATTATTCTCCCCAAAGCCTAGAGCAGCTGAGATATGAATGGAAGCCCTTTATCCTCCTCTAAAATTGTATGATGTTGAATGATGGGCAGAAAATTAATCTGGTTTCAGCCCAGACAAAGACTGCTTCCTTTCAGTAGTCTCTACCTCAAGCATCCAAAGTTTTCATATCTGCCAGAACTCAAAGCAAAAAAATGTAAGATTGAATCTCAGCAGCTCAGGCCCCCAGAAGGACTCCAAACCTCCCCCACCAAAAAAAAAACCAGAAGCAAAAAAAACCTGCGGAATTGAAAGGTGTACACCTTCATTCACTAAATATTCACTAGTCCTGCCAAGTGCTAGATGCTGGAGTTTCTAAAGTTCCCTCGGGTGGCTCTTCTGACCTCAGCTTATAAACCTCCATTGACTGGGAACTCACTACTTTTTTTTTTTTTTTTTTTTTTGAGATGGAGTGGTGCTCTGTCCCCCAGGCTGGAGTGCAGTGGTGCAATCTTGGCTCACTGCAAACTCTGCTGCCAGAGTTCAAGCAATTCTTCTACCTCAGCCTCCCAAGTAGCTGGGATTACAGGCATGCATCACTACACCCAGCTAATTTTGTATTTTTAGTAGAGATGGGATTTCACTGTGTTGACCAGGCTGGTCTTGCACTCCTGACCTCAAGTGATCTGCCCACCTCTGCCTCTCAAATGGATGGGATTACAAGCATGAGCCACCCACAGCATCCCACCAGAACCCACTACCTATGAGGTAGAAAGCTTGAGGCAACTAATCTGGATGAGCCTAAAAGCTCCCAAAGCTTGTGTTCACAGGTCCACTCAAATGAATGGGACAGCTCAACCAACACCTTCACTCTGCTATTGGGCCATCACTTCAGAGAGATGGGCAGGTGAATGGAGACTCCTGCTGCAATTATGGCACCTTCCTCCACTGTCTCATTCCAATGTAGGAGCTCTTGAGTGATTAACTTAGGAGGAAGTGGTTGTTCCTAATCTATAGATAATAAAACCAAGATCCAAGAACTTTAAGCAATTTATCCAAGATTACTTGGTAAAAAATAATAACAATAAAAGCTAAGTGTATATTCAGTGCTTTACTATGTGCCAGGCTCTTTGTGGATTTTACATGTAACTTGATCAGTCCACATAACTCTATGAGTCAGGTATTATCACTATCTGCATTTTAAAGATGAGGAAACAGAAGCAAAGGAAGATAAAAATGTTTGCCCATATTTCCATGGAAGAAAGTGTCGGAACCAGAGTGAACCCACATTCTCCAGCTGCAGAGTCCACACTGGTAGTCATTGTACTGCATAGATAAGAACTCTCAGTGAGGTCATCCAAGACAGCCAGTGGCAAATTAGAGCTTCACTTCAGACAGAGCCTTCAGACAGAAGGTTCCACTCCTTGGGCTCATTCCCCATCCCCATTCTGCTCCCAGTGCTGCTCCAAGGGGGAAACCTCCCTGGCCTTTCTGATCCTCCTCCACCTCCACTGTCTGACGTATCTGTTTTACATTCTAGATCTGGTCCTGTTGCAAGAAAAGTACCAAGTCACCATCTAAATGTCCCCAAAGTGAAGGAGCTATGTGTGTACCAATCCGGTGAGCAACCAGAGCATGTTTCCATTCCTTGGTGATGACCTTTGGGCTTAGGATCATTATAGGTGTGTTATTCATTTGTTAAATTTCAGTTAAGCCTCTACTATATGCTAGACTCCACTCTACATGTTAGGAATGCAGCAGTCAATGAGATGAACAAGGAATCTGATATCCTGGAGCATGCACTCTAGTTGGCAATACTAACAGTGAACAATGAAATAAACATATAATCAACTAAATTCCAGAGGATGATGGGTTTTCAGAAGAAAACAAAGCAAGAGGATGTGAACAAATGTAACTGGGGTGGGGACAGAGAGAGAGGCATCAAATTAATATAGTCAGATTCTAATAGAGACTCTTTAGGAAACAAACATTTCAGCTGAGCCCTGAATGATAAGGTAGAAGGAGCTGTGCCAAGACCCAGGAGTAAAGTATCACAAGCAAGAGGATGAACCTGTGCAAAGTCCCTGAGGGAGGAATGAATGAACTTGCCTTTTTGAAGTAAAGAGAGGAGGCTGATGTGGGCTGGAGTGTGTAGGGAGCTCAGTTTTAGGAGACATCTTTACAAGAGTGATATTTGGCAGAGAAAAGGAAGGGAGTTTTTATAAAAGGAGATGTCATTGTTCATTCATTTATCATGTATGTATTTGCAGCTCTTTGGTGCTGAATACACTCTGCTCAGGTGCCACCATCTCAAGTCTCTCAAAAATGGCACATCCACCACTCTCTTTCCTGCTTTATTTTCCTTCATAATGCTAATTATTATCTAACTTCCTACTATATTATCTGCATCTTTTCTCTCCCTCTCCAAAAGAATGTAAATCTCATGAAGTCAGGGACTTCATTTTATTCCCTGTTTTATTCCAAGCTCCAGGATTACAAAAATGAATTGCACATGGCCCCTGACCTCAAAAGCCCCAGCCTAGCAAGAGATAAAACAAATAATTAGGCAATTTCATGTGGGCTGAGGTGCTTAGCTGAGGTTCTATGGAAGTAGAGAGACGAGACCCAGTAGCCTTGCCAGGGGACTTCCAGGAGTCTTTGCAGAAGAGGCAAGATTTAAACTGGGCATTGAAAAATGATAGACTCTCTTTGTGGGAAAAGACACTATAAGCAGAGGATACAGCACGTGCAAGTACACAGAAGCAGGAAAGGGTCTGATGCTCTGGGCAATGGCGGGGAGCTCTGGGTGGCTGCTCATAGGAGTCATGGGGTATAGAGGTATCCTCCTCTGAAGAGTAAGGATAAGCTTGTAATAAGCTGTGCAGTACATGTGCTTTGTTAGAACAAGGTAACATGTGATGAATTGAACTGTAAGAAAGCATAGCCCATGACAGGGGGTATAAAAAATTAAGTGGCCAATGCCATAATGTAATCTACATCCTTGAGTTGATTCACTTAGTTATGTAATACTCTAAACCAATGCTGCCCAGTAGAAATATAACAGGAGACACACATGTAAGTTTGAAATTTCTAGCAAAGCCATCTTTAAAGGGAAAAAGAAACAGGTGTTATTCACCTTACTAGTTTTTTACTTACCCACCCTATCCAAATATTGTTATTTTAACATGAAATCATTGTAAAAGTAATAAAATACTTTACATTCAATGTTTGCACTAAGTCTTTGGTCTGATGTGTATTTTATACTTAACAGCACGTTTCAGTGTGGACTAATTGCTTTTCAAATGCTGATATCCATGCGTGACTAGCAGCTACCATGTCGGACGGTGCAGCTCTCTCTTAGCTAATTAGCTGGCAGTTGCAAAACGTTGAAAGGTCTAGGGCATCTCATGTGTTCCTGCCAATATATCTAGGCTGCCACTTAGCACAGAAGTCCCAAATCTGTGACCGCCATGTTATATTCAGCTCACAGGCATATTTGGTTTTGCCTATACAGTGTTTTATAAATGTGACTGAGTTGCCAATATTAAAAGTAATAAAGTGGCCAATACCATAATGTAATCTACCATAATGTGATTAGGGCACCTGGCGATATTTTGCATTATTGTTCTGTGAAGTAGGCCCAGGCGATGAGGCAGAGCCACCTTTATTGATGAGAGGAACTCCAGGGAAACAATGAGAAAACTAACCAGATAGAGGCAGTGGTTAGGTGTCCCCACAGGAATACACTTCAGCACCGTGGACAGCAGTCACACCAGTGCGGAGGGAGAGTGCAGGAGTGGAAAAGGCTGTCAGTTCTGACCCACAGAAAGGGTGTGAAATTTACTAATACCTCGATTATCTCACACAGAATCAGCTCCTGCATCCTAGTCTCCTCCATGGAATGTCCTCCACACTCCAGGCCCCCACCTGCGTAGATCGTGTTGATTATTCAGCTGATGCTTGGAATTGCATGACTCTCCCTGGACCCAAAGATCCCCTCCTGGCATGGAGGTCATTTTCCTGTACATCCTCACCAGAACCCATGTGCTGATTCCCTGTGATCTTCCCGCAATAAATTTTAGCAGCTGTAATCTGCAAACTGTCCAGCTTCCACAGGGCCTTGTGGATGGGGGCAACAGTAGCCAGAGGTGGTGGCTGGTCTGGTCATGATAACAAAAGTCTGGAAAGCAGTGGGGGGATATTTGGGTTAATTTATTCATTATCTCATGAACTTATGAACACTCTGGAGTGGTTTTTTCCCAAAGTAAAGCTAATTAAATTTTAAAAAGGCTTCCCATCTTGTCTGGGATGTTTTCTGAACTGATTTTGTGACCTTAGATGGCTCCATCCTCGGCCACAGTCTCCTCACTGTGCAGTGAGAATTTTGGTCTCATCTTACCAGTCCCCTCAGGCAAAAACAGCCTACAAAGTTGTGGCTCACGAGAGAAATCTTATCCTGGCCCTGGTAACCCCATTTTTCTTCACTGTATAACCAAACTTCTCAAAAGATACCCTGCTATTCACTGCCTCTCCTTCCTCACCTTCATCCACTGCTCACTTTTTTTAAAGATGGAGTTTTTCTCTGTCACCCAGGCTGTAGTGCAGTAGTGTGATCTCAGTTCACTGCAACCTCTGCCTCCTGGGTTCAAGAGTTTCTCCTGCCTCAGCCTCCTGAGTAGCTCAGACTACGGGTGTGTGCCACCATGCCATCAGATTCAGAAATCGGCAGCAAATTTTTCTATTTTTAGTAGAGATGGAGTTTCACCATGTTGGCCAGCCTGGTCTTGAACTCTTGGACTCAAGTGATCCACCCATCTCAGCCTCCCTCTTGAATAGGTGAGAAAACTAATGCTCAGAGAGGACATGTGTAAGCTGTGACATGTGTAAGCTGCACCTCTAAGAATAAGAGAGTCAGGACTCAAACCTATGTCTGCCTTGGAATGAAAGTCTGGGTCCTCACTGGGCCTGTGGGCACATTGGATGTGTCCATATGCATGTTCCTGATCCCATCCGCACCACTCTCCCCTTGTCTCACTTGCTCTAGTCACATTGGCTTTCTTGTGCTGCCCGCTCAGCTTGTGCCAACCTCAGGGCTGAGAACTGAACTGGACTTTTATCTGTCCTGTCCACTGCTTGGGACATGGAGAGGCTCAATGAAACCTGCCAACTCCCTGATAAATAAATGTTCCTTCCTGGGAGCTGCCACACACTGCACAATAGCATGGAGAATGTCATCCTCAGAGGCACACAATCCCTCTCCCAAAGACGGTTCCCCAATTCCCAGAGGATCTAGATGAAGAAATTTAGTGCTGCATCTATCTCCAGCAACCATGAGAAGTTAGGATCAGCTAAAGCAAAATGAGCAAATATTCAGTGACACATGTTGGAGAAAATTCATAAAAGGGGGACTGGGATCCAAAAGTTGAAAATGGAAGAAGAGAGAAAGCAGTTTGGTCCCTTTGAGAAAGGCAGCAGGGAGCAGAAGAGAAGCCAAGTTGCTTGAAGAAAAAAATTAATCATCAAACAGGTTGAATGTGTATTTTTAAAAGAAGGGCTCATGCCGGTTTCATCTTCCCTACTGGCTGACATTTAAGGTCAAGTGAGGCTCTGCCTGGCTGGTTATCCTTAATGACCTGCTTTCCTCCTTTCCTCCTGAGAACATCCCTGCTAGATAAGCCCCGGGGCTTGGCAGGTCAGTTCCTGCCCCCTTGCGGTCCAGAGTGTTCATGGTTATGGTGAGACCTGCAGTCTTCAACCTATCTAGTGGATCAACTCACTGAAAATTTTTCTGTTTGCCATGTGTGTCCCTCGGAGTCTTAGTGGCCTCTGCAGAATATAAGAGGAAATGCATCTGGACAGAATGGGGTTGCAGACCCCAGAAGGAAGGGCAAGGGCTGTAAGTGAATTTATCCAGAAACAAGTTAGAGCCTATCACAGCCAGGTGGCCCAAGTTCAAATCCTAACTCAACATTTATCAGCTGTGTGTCCCTGGACAAGTGACTCCAGAGTTAGGGCTCAACATGTGTCTGCCCTTATTATTCTTCCTGCCTTTCCTTGCAATGCTTATGGTTGGGGAAGGGGGGCTGAGGATCATGTTGGGCAGCAGAATGGGGTGTGGAATGGAGCAGCTGGTGGGGAATGAGCAACAGCTCCTCTGAGCTTCCTCCTGCAGGCTTAGCTACCTGGTTTCCATCCCATCCACAGTGCTCCCAGATGAGTGGATCTGGGGATTTTACTTAGCATCCCTGTGACTCTGCAAAAGGAGGCCAATAATAACAGTACCTAGTGCAAAGGGTTGTGTTGAGAATTCAGTAAGTCATTACGGGTGAAGCACTTAGCTTGCCCCTGGAGCTCAGTCAGCACTCAATAACTGTTAGCTGGTATCACTGTTATTATTATGGCTAAGTGGTCTTCACACATCATGTGTATCAGAACCAATCCAGAAGCTTATTCCAAGGATAAGCGTCTGGGAGCCCCTCCAGAGAATGACTCAATTCATCAGGGGTGACATAAGAATCTGCATTTTTACAAGCCCATCTCTCCTTCCAAAATTCAGTGATGCTCCCCTGGAAATTCCAGCTTTTCCATTTTCCCTTTGCCCTCTCCAGGCCACCCTCAGAACACAGGAGAGGTCAGCTCTTCCTTTGTCAAACTTAATATGCCATTCACAAGTGGTCCCCACTCTCTCTAGTCCCCTGCCATTTTAAGGAAATCCACCTTTGGGTTAAAGTTCCAGCCCCTAGTCCTCTATACCTATTAAGCATATGTATATTGTATGTTAAACATATATATGTTTATATATATATATATACACACACACATATACATATATAAATATAATCTATAAAGAATAGAATGAATGAATGACTAGATGAATAATGAATTCCATTCCTTAGAAGAGTAATTCTCAAAGTATGGACTGAACCCCCTGCATCATCTCCCTAGGATGTTCATCCTGAAGGCAGCTCCCAGCACCTCTCCCCACCCCCTACTAAATCAGATTCAGGAATCTGCATTTAATGCCTCTGCTTCCTCTGCTGTCCCCTGGAGTTTGGGGACCTCTGCTTTTGCTAAGGGGCCTGGAGTTTTCTTAGAGTCCCAAGGAAGGGAAGTGTCCACCCCAACTGGCCATTGGAGATCGCAGGTGTGCCTAAGCCTGCTTGGCCTAGAGTTCTGTCAGGGGAGGTTCCTGCCACCTTGTCCCATTGGACAGCCCCTTCCTGCAGCCGGGGACATTAGCCAGGGCCTCTCCCTGGGGACATGGGTACAGACTTCTCACCCCATAGATCCAGCCACTACTGTCTTCCTTTCTTCCTCCAGCCCACCGAGCCCTTTCCCACCTGAGGGCCTTTGCCCTCATGCTTCCCTCTGCCTGGCTCCCCTTCCACAAGTTTATACTCAAGCCTGGCTCCATCTCCTCCTCTCCTCCTGAGCTCTGCTCAAATGTCACTGAGACCTTCCCTGGCCCTGGTCTAATGTGGCCTCCTTGCTACTTCCAATCTCACACTACACTTTTTTCCCCTTAATACAATTTGTAGTTATTTGGTTTCTTGTTTATTTCACCTTGCTCTGATTCCCTCGTCAGATAGTAAGCTGCTGGGGAGTAGAGTGACTCTTACTCCCTACAGTCAAGCACATTGCCTGGCACATAGTCAGTCCACAAGAAATAATGGTTGGGTGGATGGACAAACGAATTTTTTTTCAAAGTCAAACTTCTTGAAGCCAATTTCCCAGGAAAGCGAGGGTTTTAGCACTGAACCTATGGGCATGCCTTAAGAAGTCCATGGCAATTCTGGTACCATGTGCAACATTTTTTAGCCAAGTGCATTTTTTTTCTAAAAGACAAACCAAAGCTTCCAATGCATTTTCAAAAAGTCACCCAAGAAGCAAAAAGCTTGTTTTAAGGAAATCTATTTGGACTAGTGAAGGAAGCTGCTAACGTGTGAGGCTCTGTGGTGTCCTACAGCGCCAGTGTCTAAGGAAAACAGTGTCTGAGGCAGTTCTGGGGAAGGCAAGAGAGCCTGCTGGGATGCCAGCTCAGCCTCTTCCTGGCTGGGAGCTCGGCCAGCCTCTGGGTTTCTCTGGGTCACCTGTGTGGCTTGAGAATGGAATGAGACCACAGAGCAGGCTTAGCACAGGGAACGGGTCCCAGTGAGAAATGCCAGCCCTGCCAACCTCCAGGTAGTTGCTTATGAAGGAGAGGTTCTCACTCCACCATCGTCCTCCCTGAGAACACCAGGGTGGGGTGCCCAGCCAACTCGGGCCTTCTCCCTTGAATGTCAGCTCAAACTCCACCTCCTCAGGGAGCTCTTTTCTCTGACATCCCTTTATTCCCATTGGCCAGGGGGCCTCACTGTGCCCTCCCACGGTACCTCCCGCCTCCTTCATTGCTGGGCCATACTTCATAATCTTATGCTCGATTGCAGGGATGGTTGAAGACTGTCTGTCTCCCCACTGGTATGTGAGCTCCAGGAGGACAAGGACCCTGCCTGACCACTCTCTGTGGGATCCTGGAGCCCACGGCTGCTGGCACTCAGCCACGCTCAAGCTCACTCCAGGACCTTCACACCCCTGCTGCCGTCTCAGCCTCCCTGTCATTCCTGCCTGTCTTCTGATGCATTTCATTCATTAAAGTACTCGATAGAGGTGGTTCCTGCATTCACTCACACGTGTCCCAGGAATGGTCTCAGGGGCTCTCATGCTCCATGTCACTGTCACCATCAGCTTCCCTGGTTCACAGGTGAGGAAGGCTCAGAGGGGCAAGGATAAGGAGGAGGATCACGATAACACGGTTTTGAGCGCTGGGCTGAGCACGATTTGCTTAATCCTCACTACAGCTCTGAGGTGTGCACCGTGATCCTTTTACAGACCCGGGAGCTGAATTTGCCAAGAGGCAGAGTTAGGAATGGAACCCTTGTCTTCATGACCCTGAAGCACATGTTCTGGAATAGCATGTGACCCTGCGCCAAGTTGGCTCCAAATCCAGTCCCCAGCCCCTGAGCAGGGCCCGCTCATCCTTCCAAATCTATTCTCTCTGATCATGCATCAAGCTCTAAAAATCCACACCCTCCGTGTTGTCCTTTCATTAGGCTCTGCTGCCCTGAGAATCACAGCATGTGATGAGGCAGGACCGACAGTCCCCACCCCGTGTTAAGATGTCCAAAGAGCCAAGGACAACAGATTTGTTCCCCCCGACAATGCCCACTCTTCTCTGTTTTCTTGACCAAAAAAATACCAAAACTCCAATCACTTACATAAGACCAGGAAGCATAGAAAGATACATTTCTAAGTAAGTAATATTCTACAAACATCTCCAAAGGGAGCATGAACTGGGAGAAAGGACCTCAAATGGGGAAAGCCAACACCCTGAACCAAGGCTTTCTCAGTACAATCTCTTACAAAACCAGAGTGAATTGCCCAAGATTGGCCCCAAGGCTTCTGTGAAATTTGAAAAGGACATGCCCATCCTTCATTTGTGTGGGACCCTCCACATCCCCCGCAGCATTGGGAAACAGCACAGGGACAGTGACAAATGCCTTCGTCTCAGAGCTCACTGCAATGGAATGGTGGGGCCCAGACCCCAGAGACCTGTGCCACTGCAGTGGAGTGGGCAAGGGAGTGGGGCAGGGAGTGTGGTCTAAGAGGATGCAGGAACCCTCCTGGGCCTGGGAGGCATTGCATGGAATGTGGCTTTTGCTCTGTGTGCAGTAGGAAACTCTGGAGGGTTTTGAGCAGAGGAGTGGCATAGTCTACCTTACATCTTAAAATGACTGTTCAGGCTGCTGTGTGGAAGAGATTGCAGGTGGGCATGGTTAAAAGCTGGAAAACCTGTAATCCCAGCACTTTGGGAGGCTGAGGTGGGTGGATCACAAGGTCAGGAGTTCAAGACCAGCCTGGTCAATATGGTGAAACCCTCTCTCTACTAAAAACACAAAAATTAGCTGGGTGTGGTGGCACAGGCCTGCAGTCCCAGCTACTTGGGAGGCTGAGACAGAAGAATTGCCTAAACCCGGGAGGCAGATATTGCAGTAAGCTGAGATCGTGCCATTGCACTCCAGTGTGGGCGACAGAGAGAGACTCTGTCTCAAAAAAAAAAAAAAAAAAAGCTGGGAAAGTAGTCGGGGCACACTGGCAATAATTTGACCAAGCTGATGGTGGCTGAGGACTGGTTGTTAGACGTGATCATGTTCTGTCAGTGTCAGCAGGACCTCCTGACAGGTGGGTTGTGGGAGATGGGAAAACTGGAGGCAAGGGCAACTCCGTGGTCTGGGACTGGAACAACTAGATGGACTTGGCACCATTTCCTGAGATGGTGAGGACAGGGGACTTAAACGGAATTCTCTCTGAATCCCAACCCCAGGGCTCCAAAGTCAACCTGATGCCTTGGCTTCAAGACTCTGTTTCTCTCTTGTAAATCTTATCCAGAAAGATAGGATCCATCCACCCAGTCATTCATTCATTTGTACTATTAACAAATGTTCACTAGTACTTACCATGTGGCAAACATGGGAGGTACCACAGACATGAGGATTAATTAGTCTCACACCCTGCCCTCAAGAAACTCATAATTTGGAGGAGATTCAGAGATCAGCCATCTCCACTCATCAATTCAGTCGTTTAGCCATTCAATAACATTCATTAGCACTCAGTTTCTGGCAAGCAAGTATTGTGGTAGGTATTGAAGTGGTTGGTTTTGCCCTTAAGGAAGTCCTAGTCCAATTGGAGAGCCTGGGGTTAGCCATCCTCACTCATGTGTCATAAATTCATTGGTTCACTAAAGAGTCCCCAGCATCCAGCCTGTGCCAGGGCCTGGGAGAGCACTCTTGTTGGATGACCCAACAGTAGACTCTGGTGAGCGTCTCCAAGCAACAAGGCCTCCCTCTGGAGCCCTGGCCTCCCCACAGGGTTCCACTTGCTGCTCTCCCGATATGAGCAGGCCCTGGTATGACCCCTGCTCTCCCGATATGACCCAGCCAGCTGCCAGGGTCCAGGGCACCACCTCCCTGCAGCATGCTGGGGGCTAACTCTAATATCATCTTCCTACAGAAAACCATGAGCCCATCCTTCCAGACTGCCACTCTCAAAGCCATCTACCCAGGCCCCATCTGACACTCTTGACATCTGCAGGTCCCAGACCCTACGATGTGTCCCCTCCGGATGCTCCTCATCCTCCTCGGGTTGCTGGCCTTGCCCTTGGCCCTGAACAAGCAGCCTTGGTCTGGCCTGGCCCAGGCCCACACAGAGAGCAAATCCACCCTGGCAAGAAGTAAGCTAAGCCTTGGGCTCTGCCTGCTGCCCAGGGGGTTGGGGAGGTGGGAAGGCATCATCTGGGGTCACCACTAACCTGCTGGGTGACTTCAGGTTAGTCAGTTACTCTCTCCTTTTTTCCTCAGACCTGAAGTACAGAAAATTGAGGTTGTGTTGATCATATGCCAAGTTAGAGCACACCATCATTGGCACAGAGGACTGCAAAGTCCCCCTTCTGTTTTATTTTCTTATTTTCCCCCTTTATCCCTTTTTCTCACTCCCAAACCCTTACTGCCTTGGCAGGCACTGCAGTGTGTTTAATGGGTGTATTTAAATATGCCTGTGTCCTTGTGTGTACAGCATTTTAATTTACATAAATTATATTGCCATATATATTCCATTCTGTTTTGTTTTAATGGTTTCACTCAACACTATGCTGTTGATATCTATGTTGCTTCAGCTGGTGCAGAAAGAGCCACAAGGTTCATCCACCTCAGTAAATTTGGCTGTTCTCCTGTGGATGGACATACAGGTTGCCTCTAACTCTCCATGATTATAAACTACACTGAGATGAACTTCCTTGCACATGTCCCTGTCACGCCTATGGGAGAATTTCTCTGGGATATACCCAGAAAGAGAGTGGCTGGGTCCTAAGGTAGAGGTAAACTCAATTTAACCAAAACTGCCAGAATCCTCTCTAGAATGGCTGTGTGGTCTACACATGCTGGCCTACACAGTAAGAAATGAGCATACCTGTCTCCCCATGTTCCCCAGCACTGCGGAGTACTCAGCAGTGTACTCTGAGGGCTGCCCTCACAAGATACCACAGACTGGAAATTAAACAACACACATTCATTTTCTTGCCGTTCTGGAGGCTGGAAGTCCAAGATCAAGATGCAAATAGAGTTGGTTTCTGGTGATGACTCTTGCTGGCTTGCAGAAGGACACCTTCTCGATGTTTCCATACAGCCTCTTCTCCACCCATGCAGAGAAAGAGATCTCTTCTGTTTCTTCTTCTTAGAAGGACACCAGTCTCACCAGTTTAGGGCCAAACCCTAATGACCTCGTTTAACCTTAATTAGCTCCTTAAAGACCCTATCTCCAAAGACAGTTGCACTGGGGAAGGAGAGGATGCAATTTGGTCTATGAAACTTTTTTTTTTTTTTTGCCATTTTGATGTATAGTTGAGTGATAACTACTTGTTTTAGTTTGACTTTATCTGATGAGTGGGAAGTTTGAGTGTCTTATAATTTTGTTAACCATTTTGACTTTTTTTTTTTTTTGAGGCAGAGTCTTGCTCTGTCACCCAGGCTGCAGTACAGTGGCATGATCTTGGCTCACTGCAACGTCTGCCTCCCAGGTTCAAGAGATTCTCCTGCCTCAGCCTCCTGAGTAGCTGAGATTACAGGTGCGTGCCACCATGCCCGGCTAATTTTTGTATTTTTAGTGGAGATGGAGTTTCATCTTGTTGGCCAGGTGGTCTCGAACTCCTGACCTCAAGTGATCTACCCACCTTGGCCTCCCAAAGTGCTGGGATTACAGGTGTGAGCCACTGTGCCTGGCCCAATTTTGACTTATTTGAATTCCATATTTTTACCTTTTGTCCATTTTTTAAATTTGCTTTTCTGTTCTTTAATCCTCTTTGATTTGAAGAGACATTAGTTAATTCTTGACATTAGCCCTCTGTCAAATTTATGCATTGTGAGTATTTCTCCCAAACTGTCATCTACTAACTTTATAGGTCCTTCACTGAACAGGAATATTTTCAAGATCGTCAATATTTTTTTTATAGTTTGTATTTGGAGAGTCTTAAGATCTTGCTCCTACCCCAGACATATTCTACTTTGTTTTTTTTTCTAATAGCTTTATGGTTTTGCCTTTCACATTTAAGATTTTAACCCATCGAGAGGCCATCTTTTTGTATGTCTGTGTATGTAAGGCAGAGATTCATCTTCACTCCTCTCCATATGAGTCAGTTTCCCAAACTCATGTATTAAATAATCAAATTCCAAAAAATGAGGACTCACTTTTGAGCTCCTTATGTTGTATCTGTACATCTGTTTAATGCCAATAACACAATATTGTACATACAACATCTTTGTGAAATGCCGTTTTAACTTACAGACCTGTATTCTTCCAAATGAATTGTAGAGTGTGTACATTCCTTTAAAAGATTCATCTGGGCAGGGCGCAGTGGCTCATGTCTGTAATCCCAGCACTTTGGAGGCCAAGGTGGATGGAACATGAGGTCAGGATTTCAAGATCAGCCTGGCCAAGATAGTGAAACCTCATCTCTACTGAAAATACAAAAATGAGCCAGGCGTGGTGGTGGATGCCTGTAATCCCAGCTACTTGGGAAGCTGAAGTGGGAGAATTGCTTGAACCCGGTAGGCAGAGGCTGCAGTGAGCTGAGATCACACCACTGCACTCCAGCCTGGGCAACAGAGTGAGGCTCCATTTAAAAAAAAAAAAAAAAAAATCAGGGCATGGTGGCTCCCTAGCACTTTAAGAGGCTGAGGTAGGAGATCACTTGAGCCTAGGAGTTTAAGACCAGACTGGGCAATATATCAAGACCTTGTCTCTACAAAAATAAAATTAGAAAATTAGCCAGGCATGGTGGCACATGCCTTTTGTCCCAGCTATTTGGGAGGCTGAGGTGACAGGATCACTTGTGCCCAGGAGTTTGAGACTGCAATGAGTTATAATCGTACCACTGCACTTCAGCCTGGGTAACAAAGTAAGACCCTGCCTCTTAGAAAAATTATCTGGCAATTTTATTGGGGTTAAAATTAATTTGTTAATTTAAAGACAGTTGATATTTTAGACTTCCCAATCATAAATTTAGTGTATCTTTACATTTATTCAGATTTTACTATACATCCCGTAATTTTAAAGTCTTATTAATGTATTGAGCATGATTTGTTAACATGATTCCTAGAGAATTTATAGTTTTCATTGCCATAGTAAATGCTACCTAATTTTCTATTATATTTTCTAATTGGAATTGCAGGTACAGATGGAAGGAAAGCTGTTGACTTTTTCTGATATTCAAAAGTCTTGCTGACCTCTTACAGTTTTAATAGTTTTATTTATTCTGCAGTTTTTTTCTATCTAGAGGATTATATTGTCTGTAAATAGTGATAGCTTAATCTCTTCTCTTCTAAACCTTACACTTCCCATGCCTTTTTCTTATCTTGCATTGTAGCCAGAGCCTCTGACAGGAATGGAAATGAATCTATGATTCTCCTCCAAGTATATTTTCTGTAGGTTTTGGAATATAGTTTTTATCACATTAAGCCTGTTCCTTATGTCCGTAGTTTTATAAATTTTTCTTAATCATAAGTCAGTATTGACCTTTAACAAATGTTTCTCTGCATCTAAAAATTAATCACTTTTTTCCTCAAATCTGTTAAATGATAAATTGTATTAATAGATTTTTCTGCTGTTGAACTTTCCTAACACTTCTAAAATAAACATTTTTATAACGTACTAGATTTCTTCTCCTCCTCCTCCTCCTCCTGAGATGGAATCATCTTGCTGTCACCCATGCTGGAGTCACCCACGCTGAACTTTCCTAACACTTCTAAAATAAACATTTTTATAACGTACTAGATTTCTTCTTCTCCTCCTCCTTTTCCTCCTCTTCCTCTTCCTCCTCCTCCTCCTCCTCCTCCTCCTTCTGAGTTGGAATCGTCTTGCTCTGTCACCCATGCTGGAGTCACCCACGCTGGAGTGTAGTGGCGTGATCTATTAGATCTCCTCCTCCTCCTCCTCCTCCTCCTCCTCCTCCTCCTCTTCCTCCTCCTCCTCCTCCTCCTCCTTCTTCTTCTTTTCTTTTTCTTCCTCCTCCTCTTCTTTTCTTCTTCTCTTCTGAGATGGAATTGTCTTGCTCTGTCACCCACGCTGGAGTGCAGTGGCGTGATCTCAGCTCACTGCAATCTCCTCTCCTGGGTTCAAATAATTCTACCGCCTCAACCTCCTGAGTAGCTGAGATAACAGTGCCCCACCAGCATGCTCAGGTGATTTATGTATTTTTAGTAGAGACAGGGTTTTGCCACGTTGGCCAGGCTGGTCTTAAACTCCTGACCTCAGGTGATCCACCTGCCTTGGCCTCCCAAAGTGTTGGGATTACAGGTGTGAGCCACTGTGCCTGGCAAGATTTCATTAGTTAATAATTTGTTTAGGATCTCAGCAAACTTTTCATACATAAAACTAATATGTAACTTTCTTTTCTTGCTACTGTCCTTGAGGCTAGGAAAGTTATACTAACCTCAGAGAATGAATTTAACATCTTTCTGTTTTCCTATTTTCTTTCACAGTTTCCTCTTTATAAAAGTTTGATAAAACTCTTGCATAAAATCTTCTAGGTCAGAAGCTCTTGGGAATGAGATCTTCAATCACCATTTTTATTTATTAAGAAATTTCTTAATTTCTTTCTTCTTTTTTTTGAGATGGAGTTTCACTCTTGTTACCTAGGCTGGAGTGCAGTGGCTCAATCTCAGCTCACAGCAACCTCCGCCTCCTGGGTTCAGGCAGTTCTCCTGCCACAGCCTCCCAAGTAGCTGGGATTACAGGCACGTGCCACCATGCCCAGCTAATATTTTTTGTATTTTCAGTAGAGACGGGGTTTCACCATGTTGACCAGGATGGTCCCGATCTCTTGAGCTTGTGATCCACCCGCCTTGGCCTCCCAAAGTGCTGGGATTACAGGCGTGAGCCACTGTGCCCGGCCCAGAAATTTCTTAATTTCTTTGGTTATGAATGTTTTCCATTTTTCCTCATCAAAACTTGGCATTTGGTGGTTTGTCATAAATGTATCTGTTTCAATGAGGTTATTGAATATATTGGTGTATAATTCTGAGCTCAGGTAAACTCATTTATGCAATGAGTGCAGTTAGAATATTAGTTCATGAAGCTGCTTTTCAAACTTAAATGATGGAAAGCATGTGAAAAGTGCTTTGACTGTGTGTATGTTTATTGCTATGACCCATAGCAGCTGCTCAGCAGCAACCCAGAATTCTCGGCGTAGGGCCTGATCTCAGGTAGAGTCAAGGCAGTGAAATTATAATATCAGTTAGAGTGCTTAGCTGCAGGCAACAGGAAAGCCAACTCAACCTGGCTTACACAATAAAAAAGTCATCATTTTACATAACTGAAAGTCAGAGGTAGGACAAGCTCCAGGTTTGGTTCAGTCATGAGTTCAAAGCTCACATCCAGACTAGATTTTGTCAATTTCTCAGCTCTGCTGTCATCAGAGTTTCATCCTCATGCTGGTTCCCAGAGTGGTAGGAAAATGGTGACCCATGGCCATTGGCACTATAGGCTGTCTTGCCCTTTTCCAATAGGAAAAAGAGAAAGGAATTTTCCCCTGAAACATGAAAGATGAGATCTCCTGTTTGGTCTGATAGAGCCAACATGGGTCATGGGCCAACTTTGAACCCAAAAGAGTCAGTGAGGGTGAGGTACACATGATGATTCAGATAACAACAGCCTCATCTAGACCAGGAATTTAAGGGAGTACTTGAATCAAATCAGGGTTCAGATGAGGAGGTTAGAATGAACACATGGATAAATGGATGGATGGACGAATGGATAAGTGGATGGATGGATGAATGGATGGATGAGTGGCTGGATGAGTGGATGAATATTGGATTGGCAACCACTGGTGTCTGCTACTCACAAATTCCCAAGCACCACTATAATCACGAACCAAGAACTACTGAGAGTTCTGGGCATACCTATAGGTTCACTCTATCCTCAGAACTATTTGTTTAAACTGTTTGTTTTTAAACTAGTTGTTTTAACTATTTGTTTAAACTATTTGTTTAATATCTCTCCTAGTAGACATAAAAATGGTTTGTGTCCTCAGTAACCAGCTTGGGGCCGGACACCCAGTAGATGCTCAAAAATTATTTGTTGGATGAATGAATAAACTAATGAATGAATGGTTTTAATATTCCTCATAAAAACCCTGTGAGGTAGTGCCCCTGTTATACAGATCAAGAAACCAAGACCCAGGGAGATGACAGAGCCAGGATTTGAATCAAGATCTGCCACTCCAGACACATTCTTGTTTGTAGGCGACAGAAATAAACAACTCCAAGGTGCTGTCCTGCAGGAGGAGGATGGGGCACAACAATGGCTTCTGCTGCTCTGCAGTAACCCAGAACTCTCAGTGTGGAATCTCATTCAGGGCAGGTCAAACCAGTGAAATAATGTGCCCTGTGGTACACCCTGAGGTTCATCAGCCTGGGTCCTCATCCCAGGCAGGGGGGTCTAGAGATGAAATAGGCAGGACTTAAGCATCTCCATAGCTTTAAAAACTCCCTTCCTTTGGTAGGTTTATTCTTTTCTGGTGGGAGCTCCACAGGGTCCTGCAGTTTATTCTAGACATGTTGTGGAGCAATTTACATCTATTCTCTCCTTACTTACCGACCTATTTTTCTCTTCAACCAACATTGACTGCGATCTACATCCCATATGTTAGCTCTGTGCTCCAGACTGAGATACGGTGTTGGGTGGACTTTAACCAGAACACCCTGCTTTGAGCAGCTGTTTCCTGCCAGACCCTCTGTGGGTGTTTTTCTTTATTTCTCACAGCAATCTTGCAAAGCATAATTTCATAAGTGAAGAAGGTGGATCTCCATGGGGAGGTGGTGACATGCACTACTCACTAAGCAATCAGAGCTTGCACCAGCCCGCAACCCAGGTCCCCAAATCCCAAGCCCCTGACCTTTTCCATGACATTGTGCAAATCAGTGGTCCCTGTGCATTTCCAGTTATTGCCCAGGGCCTCATAAAGCACAACGCAGAGAGCCGAATCCAGAACATCCACCTTGGGGGCAGACTGAATGCCTCGGCACAAGTAGCCCCAGGGATGGTGGGCTGGCTAATCCACGGCACAAAACTCCAGCAACAGCAAGAGAGCAGGTGAGACCCTGAGTTCCATCCCTGGCCTTGGGACTCATTATAGAGCTCTAGGTTGAAGGGTAGAGCTGATTCGGGGAGGAGAGGTGCAAGCTCTGTGGAAAGGGAAGGTAGGAAGGTTGAAAGAAGAGAAGGAAGACCCATAGGAGAAAGAGTGGGGACCCAGTTGTACAAATCAAAACTCTGTGGCACTGTCAGGGCCACTGTGGAGCAGCTCGCAGGGCTGCTGCACCTGGCTCTTGCCTTCAGAGCATCTGTAAAAGAATCACATTCCAAATCCCATTGCCAGGCCCTCTTTACAGACAGGCCAGCCTTGTTTCCCAGCAGGAAGCCTTACCTGTTCTGAGGTCCCTCACCCTTGCGGGGCCTTTGCACTTTCCTTGTGCAGCATCAACATGACCAACATTCGGCTGGACTATGATGGGATCCAGATGTCTTTCCGTAAGGAGTGGTTCTCGGCAAACGTCTCACTTGAACTTGACCTTGAACTGAGACTGTGAGTCATACAGAAGCAGCATCTGAGAGGTGCTGGCCCTCCTTGCAAGGAACCTGGGAGCTGGGGGGGGGGGGGGAAATTTGGCAGCTTGGGAAATCTAGATCTTTCTGATCCCAACCTAAATTCAAATCCTGGCTTCCAAAGCCACTTGCTGTGTGTGTGACCTTGGGCAAGTCATTTCACCTCTCTGAGCCTTGGTTTCTTCACCTGAAATATGGATGGCAATCATTTGTCAGCGGGGGGATGTCATTTGCTCATTCAAATCTATGAGAGTTCACTACACTGGGCTCTATTAACGAAAGAAAGGGAGAACTGCTATAATCATCTCATGCCCCTGCTCACTGTCCTCCTCTTCAAACTGTCCTTTGACATCCACTACCCCCAGGAAAGGGAGGACGCAGCTAAACCGGAAAGATTTTTAAAGCAGAGATTAACTCTCAATGTTTAAATTTCCAGAGCCCTATTTAAGGGATTTTCAAAGTCACTCTGGCTACAGCCATTTTCTCTTTCATCATTGACTTCAGGATTTAACTGTGCCTAGTATGTTGAAAGGACTCAGGGTGCCAGGGGAAGCCCTGACAGTGGACAATGCCCGTCTTTGCCAACATGGAGGTTTTGCCTTTTTCTCTACCTCCTCCCCTTGCCCTTCCTCCTCCCTCGTTTTCATCTGCAGGCCCTTTGATAACAACATCATAAAGGCGTGTGCACACATGAGCATCGTTGTGGAGTTCTGGCTGGAGAAAGACGAGTTTGGCCGGAGGGATCTCATGATAGGCAAATGCCATGCAGAGCCCAGCAGTGTCCACGTGACTATCCTCACCGAGTAAGGCCCCGGCTGCCCCTCCCCAGACCTGGGTCTCCTTCCTGACAAGCCCTAGCTGCAGCGTCACTTCCCCACCATCTTCTAGATGAGTCCAAAACAGATCTCATCCTCCCCCCAGGATCTGTTCCTCCTCCTCTGTCCCCATCTGCGACAGCCCTGCCACCCTCCCAAAAGCCAGATTCTTCTTCCTCCTCACTTCTCAGGCCCATGGTCACCACTTCCCATCAATGACCTCCCAGCAGCCCTCGGCTTCTCTCTTTCATCTCCATCCCTACAGCCACCGCTCCAGCTCCTACTCCAGTACCTGGAGCACTGCAGGAGCCTCCTCTTGGCTTTTTCTGGCTCAGATCTTCCCTCCTCCACTCCATTCTCCATCCTGCAGCAGAAATAACTTTCCTCCTGGCTTTTTCTGGCTCAGATCTCCCCTCCTGCACCCCGTTCTCCACCCTGCTGCAGAAATACCCTGCAGCAGAAATAAACAAATTTCTAACACAGAAATCTGGCCATGCCCAAGCCCCTGCTCCAAAGCCTCCAGTGGTTCCCAGTGCCCTCTGGATAAAGAGCAACTCCCAAATCTCACTCAAGGCCCTGCTTGTCCTCTCCCCTGCCAACTCTGCAGCCCTTTGCCCTCCACCACACACCATACATTTTCACACCACTGTGCCTTTGCACATGCTGATCTTCTAGCCTGGAATGCCCTTCCCATCTTCTCTGAAGCTCCTCCTTATCCCTCATTCATTCATATATTTCCCAAAAACCTACTGTAGGCCGGTACCATGCCTGATGCTAGGGATACAATGGTGAACAAGAAACAACCTGTAGCTTTAATAAAGCTGCATAGACTGGCTGACCCAGTCCTTCAATTTCAACTGACTATAATTTCCTTGAAGGCAAGATTTGTGCCTGATTCAACTCTGTAATTCCAGAATGTCAGAAGCAATGAAGACCTCAGTGGATGTCTATTCATTTGTTCATCAGATATTCATTGAGTACCTAGATTGTACCAGATGCTCATGGGGGAAATTTGTAGGGGAAAGACTGTGGCACCTGGTGCTCTATTGCCATGGCTCTAGTATAACCAGCACTTATTAGCTGTGTGACCTTGGGCAAGGTCCAAGCTACCCCTTTGCGTATCACTGACAATGATACTTCTGGCATAGGGCTGAGTGATGATTAAAAGACTGTGGAAGGTGTGCTGAATATATCCTTCCTGGCCTTCATATTGCCTGCATGGCTCTGTTCTGTTCTGCACATCTACCTTTCTTTCTAGGGCTATCCCACCAAAGATGAAGCATTTTCTCCACAACTTCATAGAGAACCTGGAAAAAGTTCTCCCACACCTGGTAGAGAGTCAGGTAAGTTAAGAAAAAACTTGGCATCATGAGCATCCTTGAGTCTGAGGGTCAGGGCATATCCACTGGCAATTTAGAGAAGGATTTTCAACATTGGGTTTTAGAGTTTGAAAAATCTCAATTTAAAGTTTCAGTTTGGCTGGCTAGCCATGTGCAGAAAGCAGAAACTGGATCCCTTCCTGACACCTTACACTAAAATTAACTCCAGATGCCTTAAAGACTTAAACATAAGACCTAACACCATAAAAACCCTAGAAGAAAACCTTTGCAAAACCATTCAGGACATAGGCATAGGCAAGGACTTCATGACCAAAACACCAAAAGCATTGACAACAAAAGCCAAGATAGACAAATGGGATCTAATTAAGCTCCAGAGCTTCTGCACAGCAAAAGAAATAATCATTCGAGTGAAAAATAAATAAATAAAGTTTCAGTTTGGCCGTGAGTTTTACCAGCCTATCCTTGAGCATGAGACTTCAGCTCCCTGAGCCTCAATGTTCCCACCTATAGCACAGGAACCACCACAGTCCTTACCTTACACGGTGAGGATTTGGGGGGCAGAGCATGGAAGCGTTGTGCATGACATTGAGCAGATAGTCGGCACTCACTACAAGGGAGCCGCTCTGGCCACGCTCCCTATTGGAAAAGTCCCATGGAGTTGAAGCTTCCAGCCACAGGCACGTCAGTGTTCCTTTTCCAGTTCCGGGTCTGATCCTTCTCTCTGTGCTGATGGTCCAGGTATGTCCTCTGATCAGGGAAATCCTCGAGCAGCTGGATGTGAAACTGTTGAAAAGCCTCATGGATGAGTGTCTGGTGCATCCAGTGAGAACTCCTTAGGACTGGCAACTGGCTGAAAGAGGTACCCCCGACCCCGGAGCCCCCAGGGAGGCCTACTAAAGGGCGTGTCTGCATATGCTATGAGAATACTTTAGAGGTGACCATGTTACAATGGCCACACTGTCCCCCAAGAGAGCTAGGACAGCAGAAGGCACCCCTACTAACCTGCCAAGTCACTGCAGTCTTCAGGTTGTCAGAGCTTCTAGCTTCTCCCAAGATCTCCACCCAATCAAGTAGGGAGCACTGGCCTCACCCCAAACCTGAGACCACCTCTACTCCAGTTACAGATAAACAGTTACAGTTCCTGCCCGTATAGAGTTCATAGACTAGTGAAGTGAAGACACCGAGAAGCAAATAAATTCAGCATCATTTGGGGAGGGTTTTCACATGAATGCTTCTGGCACCTGCCCTTGGTCACCATGGATGGATGGATAAGGGTTTCCCTTCAGTGCAGGAGTTGGGAGGTGGGCACGCTGGTGACAGATGCTACCTCTTCTCTTTACAGAGCAGGAGGCTGCTCATGAACCAACCCGCCATGAATCCAGCCAACCCTCTGCATGCCAGGCTGGAGAGTCCCCCAGCTGAATACTGCTGGTCAGGAGAGTCCACATCTTGGGACCTCAAGTATCCCTTAGGGTGGGGCTTCTGCTACCCTAAAGCCTTTACCCTAGGCTCTGTGGACATCCCATTCTTTCCCACAATAAACTTTAGCTCTGAAGGGTGTAGAGGTCCCTCCTGCCCAGGCCCTGGGTCTTAGGTCTAGAAGTCAGACCTGATGAAGTATTCTCCTGAGAGCAAATATCCCTACAGTTGCTCATTAGCCCAGAAATACCAGGGAAAAAAAGCAAAACACTCTTGGCCTCTATTTTGCAGCCAAAAGCCTATCTATGGCTTTGCTCTCGATGCAGAGAGGGGCCTGTTGAGATTTCTCATTCTCTCATTTATCCATTCCACATTTACTGAGCACCCAATATGTGTCAAGAATATTGCTGGGCTCCGAGGAATTGTGGAAAGTGGAAAAGCAAAAACGTGGGCACCAAACACATCTGAGCTCACCTTCAATTCAACCGAACCAGCAGTTCCATGAGGGTGTAAGTGCCACACAGCATGGCGACCCATGAATCCCAGCCCCAGCATACAGCTGGCACAGAGTGCACGTTTAGTAAATATTTGTGGCCCAATGAGTGGATGAAGTCTAGTCTTAGGATTCACTAGCTGTGTTTGGGACAAAGCATGTTGCCTTTCGGTCTTCATCATTTGCAAAATGGGAATAGAAACCTTGTGAGATGTGGAGCAACAGGAGCCCTTCCACGCTGCTGGTGGGAGATTAATTCTACCATCATTAAAAAGCATCTCCTAAAGTTAAACAGAGGCTTGCTTCACAGCTCAGCAATTCCACTACCTACTGTATTCTCAGCAGGTTAGGGTTTTAGATCACTGTGTGTTCTAAATTACATTTATGCCCTTATAAAGCTGGGCAACATGTTTCCTTGTGTAAGAAATCTTTAAACCACATGTGCTGGCAGGGAACTGTTGATATTTACTTCCCAATTTTGATCTGGTTGCATTAGGTATTTCAACAGTGACCTTCAAAAGAATCCATTTTTAAGATTGTCTTTGAGATGCTTACTTGTATTATAAGTCATCACTGGCTTATACCTTATTACAATAATTTTGAAATAGTTACCTTATTTCATCCAATAAGAAAGCATGTCTTTTGATACCTAAGATTTTTGGACTTAATTTTAGAACATAAATCTCCGTAAAGTACGACAATCGTATTTTTTTAAAATTCTCCATCATGAGAACTGACATACCAAAGTTGCATCAAGATATAAAGTTGAATGATGTAGGTAATTATGACATAAAATTTATTTTCATCTGAAGTATCCACATAATTGAAGCAAATGTGATTTCTCCTTGTGGGAATTACCTCAATTTTCCACTTCAGTTGGCTAGTGTAAAGGTAAAGAATATTAACACTTTATGTCCTCAAGCAATTAATACTTAAGCACGAATAATATAGTGGCGTTGATTTTCCATGGCCTTCTGTTGCATTGAAATTTATGCTACTTAAATGGTTAAATAAAATTGTTGAAACCTTTTACTTGTTGACATTCAGAATGTATCTTAAACTACTTCATTATGAAAGTTGAGAACTTAACATTTCACCACTATTTGTTCTCTTACACATTTTGTGTAATAAAAATAGGTAAAAATATATTTTTTTGAAAAAAAACAGGGGCGGGTGCAGTGGCTCACGCCTGTAATCTCAGCACTTTGGGAGGCCAAGGTGGGTGGATCACGAGGTTAAGAGATCGAGACCATCCTGGTCAACAAGGTGAAACCCTGTCTCTACTAAAAATACAAAAATTAGCTGGGCATGGTGGCGCACGCCTGTAGTCCCAGCTGCTGGGGAGGCTGAGGCAGGAGAATTGCTTGAACCCAGAAGGCAGAGGTTGCGGTGAGCCAAGATCACGCCATTGCACTCCAGCCTGGGTAACAAGAGCGAAACTCCATCTCAAAAAAAAAAATGCACGTGTGTAGCAAAAGGCAAGGAAGCTCATAGCAGCCAGGCAGGATGCTTAAAAGGAGTAAAGCCATGAAAAACCATCTGCAATGTATTTCACATGTGATGGGTTTCTGAGAAATGCTTATTAAATGTAATTTAATCCCGCCAGGCACAGGGGCTCACATCTGTAATCTCAGCGCTTTGGGAGGCCAAGGCAGGTGGATCATTTGAGCTCAGGAGTTTGAGACCAGACTGGCCAACATGGTGAAACCCTGTCTCTACTAAAAATACAAAAACCAGCCAGGCATGGTGGCAGGTGCCTGTAATTCCAGCTACTAGGGAAGCTGAGGCAGGAGAATCGCTTGAACCTGGGAGGCAGAGGTTCAGTGAGCCAAGATCGTTCCACCACACTCCACTCTGGGCAACAGAGTGAAACTCTGTCTCAAAAAAATAAAAATAAAAATAAAATGTCATTTAATCCATTGTTAACTATTTGACTGTTGACTATTCAATTATTAAGTATGGATTTCCACTCTCCTCCAACCAAGAGTTGAGAAAGCATCCTGAGAAATCAAGGGGAAATAACACACACGTGTTAATCACAGTCACACACATGCTGAGCACTTGGTATACGCAGAGCTTCTTTGGTGCTCGGGGCTTACATTCAGCATCTCATCAATGCCTCCCAGCAACCCCACCAGACACAAAATTTCAGCCCACTTTATACATGAGAACCCTGAGTCTCGGAGAAATAGTCACTTGTCTGAGGTCACACAGCACGGAAATGGCCACACTGACTGCACTCAGGCAGCCAGCTCTGGAGCTCACATGCTCAACCACTGTGAATCTTCCCTCCCAGTCTTCCCTTCCTTCCTTCCAACACCCCCCACCCACCACACACACATACACACACACACACACACACACACACACGGGGGAGCTGATGAAATATGAGACAAGCTCAAATAAGGAAATGTCAACAGCTCAGAGATGAGAATAGGGCAGGAGAATCTCACGTCTCCATCTTTCAATGCAAGCTCCCTAATCCGAAATGCTTCACCGGGGATTTGCAACCCTAAACGCTAGCATTCCTCTTGCCAGCCTTGAGCTTGTGGGATTCTTCCTGCTCATGATTCAAAGAGCAAACACAGGAGGGCCAGGCCTGGTCCCCAACAAGGCTGCCTGGTTCATGGGTGAAGGCGGCTTTTGTCTGCCTTCCTCCTGACCCCTCCTGTGCTGACACAGGGCTTCCCGTAGGGACCTCCTTGGGTTTCTGGCATTCTGTTTTCATTTTAAGGTTCACGGAACATGAACTCCTTACATTTCCTTCTGGAAGGGCTTGTTGGATAATGGACTGGGGTCAACACTAGGGGATGGTTTAAGGCCCAAATTCAGCCCCAAATGTTCAGAACCTCAGTCCAGGCTCTGACCTTCTGTACCTTATAACTTCCATGCCCTCCCACTGCTAGGCACTAACTCTGAGCCACATTGGGCTGGGAGCTACATGTGTTTCCCCAAATTGCAGCCCTCCCACAGCCCTGGGAGGTGGATGTCGTTAGCTCTGTGACGTAAGCAAGGAAACTGAGGCTCAAAGAGGGGGTGCAGCAAATCAGTCCTGGAGATCTGTCATACACATCATGCTTAGAGTTAACAGTGCTGTATTGTACACTTAAAACTTTGGTAAGGCCGGGCGCGGTGGCTCATGCCTGTAATCCCAGCACTTTGGGGAGGCTGAGGTGGGCGGATCCTCTGAGGTCAGGAGTTTGAAACCAGCCTGATCAACATGGTGAAACCCTGTCTCTACTAAAAATATTAATACAAAAATTAGTTGGGTGTGATGGCACACACCTATAATCCCAGCTACCCGGGAGGCTGGGGCATGAGAAACACTTGAGTCTGGGAGGCAGAAGTTGTACTGAGCTGAGATCATGCCACTGCACTCCAGCCTGGGAGACAGAGCAAGACTCTTTGTTGGAAGGAAGGAAGGAAGGAAGGAGGGAGGGAAGGAAGGAAGAAAGGAAGGAAGGAAGGAAGGAAGGAAGGAAGGAAGGAAGGAAGGAGGAAGGGAGGGAGGGAGGGAGAGAGGGAGGGAGGGAAGGAGGGAAGGGGAGAAGGGGGAAGGGGGAAGGGGGAAGGGGGGAAGGAGGGAGGGAAGGAAGGAAGGAAGGAAGGAAGGAGGGAGGAGGGAGGGAGGGAAGGAAGAGAGAGAAAAAGGAAGGAAGGAAGGGAGAGAGAGAAAGAAAGAAGGAGAGAAAGGGAAAGAGAGACTGTTAAAAAAAAAGAAACTCTGTGGATCTCATTTGAAGTGTTCTTACTACAATAAAAATTTTTTAAGGCTGTGCACGGTGGCTCACACCTGTAATTCCAGCACTTTGGGAGGCCAAGACAGGTAGATCACTCCAGCCCAGGAGTTCAGGCCAGCTTATGCAACATGGCAAACCTGTCTCTAGAGAAAACATGAAAATTAGTTGGGTGTGGTTGTGCACACCTATAGTCCCATCTACCCAGAAGGCTAAAGTGAAAGGATCACCCGAGCTTGGGAGATTGGGGCTATAGTGAACTGTGATGGCGCCACCACACTTCAGCCTGGGGGACAGAGCGAGACTGTGTCAAAAGGAAAATAAAAAGTTGGGGAAAGAATTCTGCCAACAGGAGGGCTCCAGGGAAGATGAGCAGGTGCTTGCAGAACTGAAAACTGTTACAAACTTGCACTTGAAGTAAGCACTGAAGCCCAGATGAGTCCGACTTCACCTCTTCCCCGCTGAGGTGACCTCGGGCAGGTCACTGCCCTCCCTGAGCCTCAGTTTCCCCACAGGCTTGTTACAAGTGGCATAAAGCTTTACTGTCTCACAAAAGGTTGTTCATCGTTAGTAGTAGTAGTTTTTTGTTTTTTGTTTTTTTTTTTGTTGTTGTTGCACTTTACATGCAAATACAAAGATTAATCGCAAAGGCAGGGGAAGCTTGCCTGAAGCAACCCCTACTTGAGCATATATATTTTTTTCATCTAACTTGGTGTTCCTAGCTCTCTAGGAACTCTCTGGAGCTTCCAAGTCCATCTGAAGACCCTCTCACACTCAGTCCCCACCCTTACCTTTCTCCTCGGGAGCAGATCCTGCATCCGATTCTCACATTCTAGAGAATATACCTTGCCTCGGTGAGAGCCCTTTAAAAAATCACACCAATTCTGCCCTTTAGAAATGGATCTCTCTCTCTTTCTCTTCTGTTTTTTTTTTTTTTTTTGAGACAGGGTCTTACTCTGTCACCCAGACTGGAGTGCAGTGGCACAATCTCGGCTCACTGCAACCTCCACCTCCCAGGCTTAAGCAATTCTCCTGCCTCAGCCTCCCGAGTAGCTGAGATTACAGGTGCAAGCCACTACCAGTGAGCTCATTTTTGTAGTTTTAGTAGAGGCAGGTTTTCACCATGTTGGCCAGGCTGTTCTTGAACTCCTGACCTCAAATGATCCACCCGCCTCGGCCTCCTAAAGTGCTGGGATTCCAGGCGTGAGCCACCGCGCCTGGCCAGAAATGATCTTTGATTGACAAAACAACCTGAGCGAAGGCTCCCAAACACAGTTGCAACCTGAGAAGTAGGAAGGAAAGGAACCACCCAGAGTTTCTGAGGAACACGTGGAGAGGGCATTGACGCCACCAGTGTGGGAAAACCTCTTACAATGTTCGCGGTGTGTCCTCCCACCTGTCTCCAGGTGCCCTGACACCCGTCCTCTCTTCAGGGCATGGAGCCCGTAGTCCCTGTGGCCTCAAGGAAAGGCGCTTTCCACAGAAGGAGAAAGGAGGCTCTTGAGTCTCAAGAGCTTGGGTTTTTGATGAAGTGAGAGTGACAGAGAACAAAATCAGATGGTTGCCAGCGGGTGGGGGCAGGGCGTGACCATAAGGGGACCCCTGAGAGTGCTTTTTGGGAGGACGGAACTGTTCTGTGCCCTGATTATGATGGTGGCTGACTATACATGTGGTAAGACTCCAAGGACCATACCACTGAAAGAAGACATCAATTTTACCGTAATTTTTTTTTGTTTTGATAATCTTGGCTTTTGACTTGTTAAACTCAGGGCATACGAGAGTCTGAGAATAGCACACATGTAACGTGTTGAAGCAAGGCTTCCTCCCCCAAGACCAGAAAATGCGCTATGTTGGGTTGGTGAAGCGTGAGGGTCCAGGAGAACCGGAAGGAGCGTAGTTCTGGTGGGTTCTGATGGCGCCTCCGGCCCTTGCTGCTCCCAGGAAGACCTGGCCATGGAAGGAGGGGAACAGAAGTCCAGGCCCGTGTATGGGACCCAGGGACAGAGGGTGTCCATGTCCACACTCCCTCCCAGAGCCGGGAGAGGGATGAGACCCCAGGGAGAGAGGGGTCACAGGAGAGGTTAGGTGGATCCAGGCAGGTGGGCTTGGGCAGTCCCCACAGTCCTGGGTCAGGCCCGAGGAAATGGTGAACAGCAGAATGATTCTGTGTCTTACAAAGGAGTTGAAAGTAAATGCTAAATCCAAAGGGAACTTTCACCAGGAGGGAAGTATTGTGTCTCTGCAATCTAGGGGCAGACAGCACGTGGCTGTCTCTGTATTGCCAGCGAAAAACAAGGACAGGCAGCCTTCTTGGCACAAACGAAGCCCATGGCACAGACCTGAAACCCCAGGGGGAAATGGGGACATTTCCGTTACTGAGTAAAATGGCATTTGAAATGGTAAAGTATAGATAAATCAGAAAGCTGTGTGGATGCCTGAGTTTGTGAACTGTGAGGCAGATTTTATTCTCCCCATTTTACAGGTGAGGAAACTGAAGTCCAGGGGACTGAAGTGACTTGCCCAGGGTTGGAGGATTTGAACCAGGACTGTTTGAGCCCAAATTCACCTGCTTCCTGCTGCAATTCAGACACAGCCTCCTGACCTCAAACTGGAGGGTGTAAGCTTTCACTAACTGGCTGCACAAACTCAACTACTTCCTTGCCTTCTCTGCCTCAGTTTCCCCACAAGGATAGTAGCAACCTGACCCAACCCACAAGAGTTATACGATGGGACCACTGTGAGGATGACTGCCATGTACAAGACATGGGCAGAGTCCAGCAAGGACCGTGAATGGTGACTAAGTTCAAAGCCCCAAGCCCTTGGAGGCACCACCCAGACTCTGGAGAGCAGTGGAGCAGGCCGTAGTGTGAGGGAGGCAGTGTGGCCACTGATGACCAGGGACTCAGACAGACACGGAGGGTGGCGGGGTCAACTGACTCCAACACTCACTCATTGCGTGTCCCCAGGAAGCAGTCACCCTTTCTGATCCTGAGTCTCCTCATCCAACATGTGAGAGACAACAATACCAACCACTCCTGAAGAAGATGAGGTTCAAATATGGAGAGCACCTGGCATGCAGTCAGTGCTTAATAAATGCACATTTCTTCCTTCTCTCTCCACTTTTGCTTATAAGGTGTTAGGTTTTGCAGGGTAAGAACTGTGCTCACTGGTCCAGGACCTTGGCCCTCCTGTGTCTTCATTTTTTCATCTGCTAAACAGACTCCAAAGGCCCCAGTGGTGGGGATAAGTGCTGATTACTCCATTTCGGGAAGGGTAGAAGAAAGGGTAGGATAGAGATCCGGATGCCACAGGATCCCTCAGGCCTGGAAACCTGGAAAGACTTTTTCTGGATATAAAAAGGGAAGTGGCCAGGCACAGTGGCTCATGCCTGCAATCCCAGCATTTTGGGAGGCCAAGGCAGGCAGATCACCTGAGGTCAGAAGTTCGAGACCAGCCTGGTCAACATGTTGAAACCCTGTCTCTACTAAAAATACAAGAACTTTGCCGGGCGTGGTGTCACTCACCTGCAGTTCCAGCTCCTCAGGAGGTTGAGGCAAGAGAATCACTTGAACCCAGGAGGCGGAGGTTATAGTGAGCAGAGATCGCACCACTGCACTCCAGCCTGGGTGGCAGGGCAAGACTCCATCTCAAAAAAAAAAATTAAAATTAAATGTAAATTTTAAAAATAAAAAGGGAAGCATGAAAGCATGAAATTCACAGGTGGGGAAATCAAAACTGCCAGCAACTGTGGAAAGACACCTCCATCTCTCAGTGTAGTGATTCGGGGAAAGGACCTGAGTGTGGATGTCTCACCCCAGGACAGCAGTGCATCTCTGGACAGCTCGCCTCACACTTAGCCTGTTTCCCCCTTGTAGAACAGGAGTACTCATTCCCGCCTCCCACGGGTCTGGGAGCATTTTGTGAGATGCTGCATGTGAACGCCGCAGCAGGCCAGGCGCACAGCAGGAGCTCGGCAAGTGTGTGCTGTCAGCCTTGTTTTTGTTGTTTTCATTCTCCAGTGAGTGGCATTCTAACTCTGCCACATCCTCTCTGGGTCTTTGGGCACTTGTCTCCACTGGGTCTCAGCGTCCTCCTCTGTAAAAGAGGAGCAGTAACCTCTCCCTTCCTGGGGTTCTCGTGAGGACGGGGAGCTCCTGACCTGCAGTAGGGGCTCTAGAACAGGAGACCCATGCTCTGGAATTGAGACACAGCCCAGATGTAGGATGCAGCGTGACTCTTTTGACACTTTAGGAGAAAGAATCCTCCCACTGGAGGAAAAAAAAAGACGAGGAGAGGAAAGGGAACAAGAGATGAGACCGAGGTCCCTTCCTGGGCTTCGATTGGCTGCTCCTTTCAATGCTCCAAGCTACCTTGGGAGTGTGGGTCCCCAACCTTGGCTCTGCTCAGGAAACCATGAAGTCTTGAGTAACATCCCATCTCAGGTTTTTCTGTTTGTCTTGTCGACCAAATAGCTTAACTGTCCCACCTGCTAATGTGATTGGCAATTATTTACTTTGGAGAGCCCTGAAAGACACCACCGGATTGCAGAATTCTCAATTATCTAGAAGCCCATCACCCAATCACAGGCTTCCTGGCCCCCACGCTATAAAAGAGGCTGCCTCCTTGGCAGAAGTGAGTCGGGGAGAGAAAGGAGACCGGGACAGCTGCTGAGACCTCTAAGAAGTCCAGGTAAGATCCATCCATTCTTCGGCCCCTCTGCTATCCTTGACGGCAGGGATCTCAGGCTCCTCCCTGTGGGGCAGGAAGACTGTACTCAAGCTCACTCTCTGGGGGCTGTGCAAGAGAAACAGACCAAGCCAATGTCAGGAATGTGGGGATGGCCATTCACTCTGCTGTCCTAAGAGACCAGTAACATTGATACAGAAATGAGCACTACTCATGCCCTAAATCAAAGCCCTTAAGGCAAAAGGTTTAACGTGGTTACCAATGTGGATACAGATGATCCAGAAACCTCCTAAAAGTCTTCACCCAATTTTTTACACTTTGATGCATTTTTCTGAGACTAGGATCTTCAGCTTCCATTGGATTCATAAAGGATCTGTTGTGCAAAAGAGATTCAGAGGCCCTGGTCAAAGTTACCTCCCTAAGACAGGCACATCTGGCTCTTTGGACCAAAAGACCTTTCATTTCCAGCCTTCTACCACAAGGATGGAGCTTTAGCTGAGTCAGCCAATAGACAGAATTTTGTCATCTATTTGAAGCCATCAGTTGTCTTCAAAGTGTAGGTACTAGCACTGGCTCTGGACAACTTTGCGGGCTGCCAAACAGCCCTGTGAGAGGTCTGCGAGCCAGACCTCAGGGATTGCCCAGAATTTCATCCAGGGAGGCTTTAAGGAGAAGAGAATGGTGTCAAAACGATAGAATGCATGTTTGTGTGTTGGGTGAGGGGAGGGTTGCAGGGAGACCTGCCTTCAACCACAGCTCTGCCATCAATTCATTGTATGATCTTGGGAAAGTCATTACCCCTCTCTGGTCCCCTGGTTCTTTGCATGCAATGAAGACTTTGGATGGCCCTAGGAATTCCCCAGCACAGGTCTGCATGAGATGGTGGCTGTGGCCATGCGACCCCTATATTGTATGACTTTCAAGGGCATCCACAAACCATCATGACCTGAGCTCAGGTCAAAGGGCTGAACAGAGATGATGCAAAACAGCTCAGCTCTTCAGCACTTGAGTGTGTAACCCTTCTCATTTGCTTTGTCTGAAGAGCAGCAATGATTCAAGCCATTGAGGCAAGTCCAATTGGAGAATAAATCTGATGGTTACTTAATTCAACAGAGCGTTCACATGGCTCTAGCTTCTAATCCTCTCTCTACTGCATACTTGTGAACTTGGGGACAGTTACCCACACTCAGTAGTATGTAAGTGGATTTCAAGAGGGGATGGGAGTACACTTGAAACTTCTAACTGCAAATTCACTTGACATCTGTGAGCCTTGGTTTCTCTTACTGGAAAATGAGACAAGTGAACTGTGGACAAGATGGAGTGAGGTGAGACTGGGATTCTTGGCAAGGAAAAAAAAACCCTCTTCCTTGGAATGTTGTGGAGCCAGATACCAGTGGGGCTGTCTCTTTTGTAGACCCCTAACCAGTGGTCCTCACCTGTGCACTGGAGGTAACAGGTGCCTGTCTTAGGGTTGTCTTAGGGTTGTGATGAAGATGAAATTGTATAAAGCCTGTTTCCTGGCAAGTGGAAATAGTTCAGCAGTGTTAGCTATGACTGGTCACCCCCTGGTGTTCTGGGGAGCAAATAAATGACAGCCCCACCCCCCAGGTGGCAGGGGTAGGTGGTGGATAAATTCCTCTCTGATATCCATGCCATGTTAGACTTTTCATTCTGTCCACAGATACCAAGAGCAAAGATGTTTCAAACTGGGGGCCTCCTTGTCTTCTACGGACTGTTAGCCCAGACCATGGCCCAGTATGGAGGCCTGCCCATACCCCTGGACCAGGCCCTGCCCTCGAATGTTAATCCAGGTCTGCCCTTGAGTCCCACAGGTCTTGCAGGAATCTTGACAAATGGTGAGTCTGTGACAACCTCTTTCAGGGGTGTGTGTGTGTGTGTGTGTGTGTGTGTGTGTCCAACCCTGCAAAGGTGGGAGGGGCAGGGCTGGATAGGGGAGGGATCCTGAGGGTCTAGAATTGTCAGATCTGACCCCTGGAGACCCTTATACCCATTTCCAGCCCTCAGCAATGGCCTGCTCTCTGGGGGCCTGTTGGGAATTCTGGAAAACCTTCCGCTCCTGGACATCCTGAAGCCTGGAGGAGGCACTTCTGGCGGCCTCCTTGGGGGACTGCTTGGAAAAGTGACATCAGTGATCCCTGGCCTGAACATCATTGAGTAAGTTGTTCTAAGATAGAGCTTTGGCTTCTGCCAGGGAACCCAGCAGCCCCGGGCAGTGGCCTTGAAGCAGTGAGGGGGTGGCCTGAAGCTGGAACCAGGGTTCAGTTCTGAGACCATCTCCAGTCTGGCAGGGACACAAGTCCTCCCCAAACCAGCAATGCCCTCAGTTCTAGGCATGTCCTGAGGCCCCAGCATCTTCTGTAATCCTCATGACAACCCTTTGAGGTCAATTTAATCATCTCCAGTTTGCAAATCGGAAAACAAAGGCACAGAGATGCCTGTGTTCATACTGCTAGAATATGCCAAGTGAGTGAAGCTCTCACTCTACCTACCGAAGTCAAAGCCAAGGCTCTTCCAACTACACTGTGGTCACATTTTTCTCCCTACCTGTGAAATCCCTTAGAACACAGATGGCCTTTGATGTAAGCGAGAGTGTAACCTTTCCACCTTGATGATATCAGTGTGATGTCCATGGAAAGGTCTAACATCGTGTTTCCCATGAGACACCCAAGAGCTCTCAAAGCAAAAAGCAAGAATGGAAACTTGATGCCAGTGAGCTGGGAGAGCCTAGGTCCTGGATCAGACTGCATCAAAGCCATTTCCAAGATCCTACCCACCCAGGGTCTTGCTCTCTGACTTGGAGACAGATAAACAGACTTCTTGACTTTGATTTTCAGATGTACTTGATGGAAAACCTGGGACAGGACACTCTGTCTCTCTGTGCTTGGTTTCTCCATCTATAAAATAGAGTTGATAGAACCCACAGAGAAGTCTATTGGGAGGACTGGAAAAGGTATGAATCATGTGGCACAGTGGTTGGCTCAGTGAAGGGCCTCACCCATCAAATAGCCTCCCTGCTTGATGGGTGAGGTCAGAGGGCTGGCTTCTCCTGGAGACAACAGAGTGTGATGATGAATGGATGGTTGAGAAGATAGAACAATGGGAGAATGGCTTCCTTCCATCCTTTCTGCATTCTCCCTGACTTTCTGCTCCTCAACCCCCAGGATAAACATTGGTGAGCAGCCACCTGACGGGTTGGGTGATTCTTACCCGTAAATGTTTGTGCAGATTTACTCCAGTTGCACCCACATCTTCTAATCATCCACTGACCAATCCATCCATCCATTCATCTATCCTTCTACCTAATCACTTACTCTTCCATCCATCCACCCACATATCCACTTCCCACCTTCCCATTAATCCACAGCCAAATCATATGAAGTAGCCACTTTCTTTGTGAGGCTCTGAGCTGGCATACAGGACATAAATATAATCCAGACACAGTTGATGTCCTGAATAGCTCATGGACTGGAGATGAGGAAAGGGCCATGTGTGTGTCAGATCAGTTCCACAGAAGAGGTTGTAAAAGAATGGTGTGTGACTCAGAACCCATGTGTCTTGGGCCACAAGACTCCTCTCCTGTCTCCCTATCCTGAGTGGGGAGCTCTACCTCTGGGATGGGTACTGTTGGGTTAAAGATGATTTCTGGGTTTGGAGCTAGAGGAGCTAATGTTACCCCCTCCAACGTTACTCCCTGGACAGTATAAAGGTCACTGACCCCCAGCTGCTGGAACTTGGCCTTGTGCAGAGCCCTGATGGCCACCGTCTCTATGTCACCATCCCTCTCGGCATCAAGCTCCAAGTGAATACGTGAGTGGGTCCCAAGAGGGGATGGGAGGATGGCTCACAAAGGAAGAGCCTGGTGACCATGAGTAGCCATAATGGGGGTATTGGAGTCTAACAGACCTGAGCCTCCAACGTCAGCTCATTTGCTGCTCTGCTGAATGACCTCGGGTCACTTGGGAAACTCAGCTGACCTCTTGAGCCTTTGTTTCTCCTGATAGAAAATGACATAAGTATAACTGTGGGCAAGATGGAATGAGGTGAGGCTGGCATTCTTGGCAAGGAGAAAATAATATCCTTCCTTGGAATGTGGTGGAGACAGATATCAGTGGGGCTGTCTCCTTTGCAGGCCCCTGGTTGGTGCAAATCTGTTGAGGCTGGCTGTGAAGCTGAACATCACTGCAGAAATCTTAGCCGTGAGAGATAAGGAGGAGAGGATCCACCTGGTCCTTGGTGACTGCACCCATTCCCCTGGAAGCCTGCAAATCTCTCTGCTTGATGGGTGAGGCCAGAGGAGCAGCTTCTCCTGCCCAGAGATAACAGGGTGTGACGATGGATGGATGGTTGGAAAGATAGGACAATGACAGAATAGATGAGTGAGAGGCTGAAAGGGTGGAAGATGGATGGGAGGGAGGGAGGGTGAAAAGGACGGATGGATGGACAAATGGATGGATGAATGAGCTGACAGATGGTTAGATGGTTGAGTGGATAGAGAGAATGAACAGATGGATAGATGGATGGAAAGATAGATAGATAGATAGATAGATAGATAGATAGATAGATAGATAGATAGATAGATAGTCACTTATCCTGTCCCTTCTTAGACCAAGCTAACTAATTTTATGCTGGATCTAGCAATAAGAAATTGGAGTTTAAACACTGCATATTATAGGGGAATGGGGATAGAGGGCTTCCTGTGTGAACCTGGGTACTTCTTCTCCAATTTAGGTCTAAGCTTACTTAGCTGCAATATGGAACTGCATTGTGGTTATTGATAGAATCTACCAAAATAATAGGTATGAAAGTGCTTTTCCCAATAAGGGGTAAAATAGACATGGATCCTAACTAAGTTACTTATTTCGGTTACTTATTACCTGTCACACGGGGACACTATGTCATAACTATTGCACAAAAGTTGCCCACGTGGTTAGCTTTTAATGAACACACACGTTAAGCTTCACATGTGTCATCTCATTGGATTCTCATGACAACTACATACTAAGTAGCATTCGTTCATTTATGGACTCTGCAAAGCCTTACTGACACCTGCTTTTTCTGAAAACCCTGTGTTTATTCTACACAGATCTGTCTGTGCACTGCTGTACACAAACGTAACTCCCTTTCAATGGGACCCTTGCTGTCGGCCTGCACGCAGGTGTAGATGGACAAGGCTCGGCTTCAGTGAATGAGTGTTGAGACTGTGGGGTTCACAGTGGCCCCTCTGGAGCCTTCTTTACACCAACTCCAGGCCCATGACTTTTCTCTTTCAGACTTGGCCCCCTCCCCGTTCAAAGTCTTCTGGATAGCCTCACAGGGATCTTGAATAAAGTCCTGCCTGAACTGGTTCAGGGCAAGGTAAGTGGGCAAGGTGGGCATCCTCTGATCCTTGGGTCTGAGAGCTCTCGCACTAAAAGAAAGCCCTGGGCTGAGTAGGTCTGAGTCCCTGAAGTTGATAAGTAACTTCCATTCATCAATCTATTTGTCCATTGATCCATCTGTCCATGTTTCTTTTTTACATCCTTCCAAATTGATGAGTCTCTGCTCTAGGCAGGCCCTGCCTGTCCACACTGAAGCTGAAATGGATTGGCCCCTGTTCTGAGAAGTTCAGAAGTTCCCTGTCCAGCCTTCTATGACCACAGGCAGTCTTCAAGCCTACACTTGGGTGTCTCTGATAACCAGAGCCCTCCACTCTACTTAGAATCAGATGTGATGTCACAGAGGGAACACGGGGCTTGTGTGATTTGGGGCCTTCATAACATCCCTCATGCCTCCAGTTTCTCCTTCTGCCTGGTGTGGCCATTGATGTGTGGAACTGCTTAGAATCACTTTCCCACAGAAAAATGACAGAAAATTTCCCCAGAGAACCCCCTCTGGGGATTCGGCTGCTCCAGGGAACCATTGTGCCTAACACCCCTCTCTGCCCTGGCCAGGTGTGCCCTTTGGTCAATGAGGTTCTCAGTGGCTTGGATGTCACCCTGGTGCATGACATTGTCAGTAAGTACCTCCTTTCAATCCCTCTGTCCCCCAGGACAGGAGCTGCCACTTCCCCGAAGGAGTTTTTTCCCTGCATGCCCTGGGATACTAGTTCCCTCTGGCCTCAACTCTTTCCATTTTGGGTTCCTTTTCCACCAGAATTATCCAGATAGTTTTGAGGAGACACCTTGTCTCCTGCCTCAGCCTTGACACTGAGGACAGCTGGGCTGGTTGGCAGAAGGAGGCCTAGCTTCCTCCAAGCATGCTGAACACACTCGGATCTCCAGAGGCCTCCATTCCCTGCCCCGCAACTCGAGGAATGTGGGGTCCTTCACGTTGAGATCACAACTTGTCTGTTTTCTTGTTTGTTTTTCTAGACATGCTGATCCACGGACTACAGTTTGTCATCAAGGTCTAAGCTTTCCAGGAAGGGGTCTGGCCTCTGCTGAGCTGGTGAGTGCCACTTCCCACTCCCCAGGATTTTGGGGGCTGGCTGTTCTTCTCCTGGTAGAAAGCAGTGGGGGGCTTGGGACAATGACATCCAAAGGAAGAGACAAGCATCTACAGAGGCACACATAGGGCTGCACAGAGAAACCCACAGAAAAGCTGACAGAGGTGGAAGGAGGCAGGCAGTACGGTGACACAGCTCCCAAGAGAAACACACGCAGCCACCCAGACACACGGCCACTGATACAGACGCATGCACTCTCACACCAGCACACTCACACACAAGCACACAGCAGCGGACCCACCACACACAAGTACACGTGGGTACACAGATACACACTCGCTCACACACATGCACACAGAGCCCTGATCCTAGGCCTGATACCTTGCCCAGGGTCTCAGCCTCCTCTTGTGCCTTTGGGGCATGAATTTGATGATGAGCCAATACCAGTAACACTCACTGACCTCGAGTCTCCATCTTAATTGGGGCCTTCCCCAACAGAATCATTTCTTGCTGCTCATTCCAATCCCTCTGCCCAGCTCCCCAGGGCCCACAGATGACTGGCCCATGAGCTGGAAGATGAAACAGTTGCCTTCTTTCCGAGGAACCTGCTCTCCCTCCTTTCCCACCAGGCATGTGTAACCTCCCACATGGCTCACCTAATAAAATGGCTCTTCTTCTGCACTGGGGGCCTTGTCATCCTTCATCAGCATTTGAGGGCTCCTGGGTTGGAAAGAGCCTGGCCTGGGGGGTTGGGGCCACAGCACAGAGTTCGACTTCTACTTTACAGATCTGAATAGTCTTGATCAGGTCAGGGAGATGTTCAAGTGTGTGTGGACATCAGAAGGTTTGCCCAGGTGGCCTTAGGAAGGGGGATGAGTTCAGGGTAGATGTAACACTCCAGGTACAGTTAATGACACACAAGCTTGCCACGCCGGGAGTGAAAATGGCAGATTTGTATCAGGGAAATGCAAACTAAAACTGCGATGAAGGCTGGGTACGGTGACTCATGTCTGTAATTCCAGCACTTTGGGAGGCCAAAGCAGGTGGATCACTTAAGGCCAGGAGTTCGAGACCAGCCTGGCTGACATAGCGAAACCCCATCTCTACTAAAAATACAAAAATTAGCTGGGCGTGGTGGCGTGTGCCTGTGGCCCCAGATACTCAGGAGGCTGAGGTGTGAGGATTGCTTGAGCCCAGGAGGCAGAGATTGCAGTGAGCCAAGATCGCGCCACTGCACTCCAGCCTGGGTGACAAAGTGAGACCCTGTCAAAAATAAATTAAATTAAATTTTTAAAAAGCACAATGAGATACCATCTCATACCAGTCAGAACAGCTATTATTAAAAGGTCAAAAAATAGCAGATGCCAACGAGGTTGCAGGAAAAAGGAATGCTTATACACTGCTAGTGGGAATGTAAATTAGCTCAGTCACTGTGGAAAGAAGTCAGATTTCTTGAACTTAAAACGGAGCTACCATTTGACCTGGCAATCCCACTGCTGGGCATGTACCCAAAGGAACATAAATCATTGTACCAAAAGACACATGCACATTCACTGCAGCACTATTCACAATAGCAAAGACATAGAATGAACCTAGATGCCCATCGATGGTGGACTGGATAGAGAAAGGACGGTACCTACACCCCATTGAATACCGCACAGCTATTAAAAATGAGATCCTGGCCTTTGCAGCAGCATGGATGCAGCTGGAGGCCATTATTCTAAGTGAATCAACGCAGGAACAGAAAACCAAGTATCTCGTGTTCTCACAAGTGGGAGCTAAACATGAAGCACACATGGACACGAAGAAGAAAATAACGCACACCGGACCTCTCTGAGGGCAGACGTGGGAGGAGAGTGAGGATTGAAAACTACCTGTGGGACACTATGCTGACTACCTGGATGACACACTTACCTTACAACACACAGTTTACCCATATAACATGTATCCCTTGGACCTAAAATTAAAGTTGGAAAGAGAAGAAAATGGCAGATTTGAGAGATGATGAGGAGGTGGATCTGGAAGGGTGTGAGTGAGGGTGTGGGTGAGGTGTATGTCCAGGTGTCAGGCTGAGGAGCTGAGGGTACCTGGGATTCTGGGAACCGATTCCAGCAGGCAAAGTATGCCCATAGCTGCAGCTACTCTGTGCGGAAATGCCTGGGACACCCAGAGAAGCCATCCAGGAAGCTGACGGTGCACAAGTCACCTACTGCGCATCTTTTGCTTCCTTGGATGCAGTCATACTGACCTCTTTCCAGTTCTCCAAGTAAGAGGAAGACAAAAAAAATGACAAGGACAAAATGAAAAGGACAAACTGGTGCAAAGTGTTCAATGCTGAGCGTTTGAGAAAGGTAAGCATAGAGAAGGGGTCGCTGGAGTTGTTGGTAAGCAGAAGATTCTTGATGTCCTGGGTGGATGTCATATTGTTGCAGAAAGAAGCCTGAATTTAAGGAATGGAGGAGAGGAGGGGAGGTAAGGAAGTCGAGTCTGTATATGCAGATAAGATTTATGAGGACAGGTGTAGTGGCTCATGCCTGTAATCCCAGCACTTTGGGAAGCCTAAGAGGGTAAATTGCTTGAGCTCAGGAATTTGAGATTAGCCTGGGGAACATAGGGAGATTCCATCTCTACAAAAGAAATAATAATAATAGAAAAATTAGCCAGGCATGGTGACATGTGACTGTAGTCCCAACTACTTGAGGGGCTGAGGCAGGAGAATTGCTTGAGCCCCAGAGGTCGAGGCTGCAGTGAGCCATGTTCACGCCACTGCACTCCAGCCTGACTGACAAAGCAAGACCCTGTCCACCTCCAAAAAGAAAGAAGAAAAGAAAAGATTTATGAAATATTGGCTGTGAGAAGGAAAAGGAATGGGGCTACCCAGGCTGAAGAACATTGACATTCAAATAAAAAATACATATTCTCTCATTGCTGAGGTTTTTAGGGACTAGTCCAACCCTTTCATAACACAGATGAGATACTGAGGCCTTGGGGTTGTGTGGATGACTTGCCCAAGGCCACAGGGAGACCAAAGTTCCAATCAAAGATGGGAAACACCCCAGACTTTGGAGAAAACTGTGTCCCTTGCTCTTTGGGAGACCTTGTTGACCTTGGGAGAATGAGCAGATTCAAGTTCATGTTTCTCAAACCTTTCTGATTCTAAGGGTAATAAACCAGGGACCTACCCATTCCCCAACCCCTGCCAAACATCCATCATCAAGTCCAGACCTGCCACTATCTCTACCCACCGTTGCCACCAATCAACATGGCATCATAGAAGGACGGTCCCACAGCTCAGATTTCAAGATTTATTGTGTGACACTATCATGTGTCTTCAGGGAGAATTTAAGAAAGGAAGCAGGGCCCAGCGCAGTGGCCCACGCCTGTAATCCCAGCACTTTGGGAGGCTGAGGCAGGTGGATCACGAGGTCAAGAGATCGAAACCATCCTGACCAACATGGTGAAACCCCGTTTCTACTAAAAATACAAAAATTAGCCAGGCACGGTGACACACGCCTATAGTCCCAGCTACTTGGGAGGCTGAGGCAGGAGAATCACTTGCACCCAGGAGGCGGAGTTTGCAGTGAGCCAAGTTTGCACCACTGCACTCCAGCCTGGGCAATAGAGCAAGACTCTGTCTCAAAAAAAAGAAAAAAAAAAAAGAAAGGAAGCATATTCCACACCCACAAAAGGTCTCTGAGCTCAGATGAGCAATTAAATCCCAGCAAGCAGCTGAATGAGCGTTGAGAATGTCCACCTAGGTGCTGAATAGAAGTGCAGGACCTTTTAAATAGGAAGCCAGCAACTGGGGCCTGCTTGTGCTGGAGAGGCTCCAGGAATCGGCTACCAGTTGGTCCCCTCTGGGCAGGCACTGGGTCAGCACTGAGAGTCCCCTGTGGCTGAGGCCCCAAGAACTAAGGTGGATGAGCACAGGGACACATCTGCCCTGGGCCTGGTGCCCACTGGTCATGGTACTGAGCTGTGTTCCTGCCTCACACCCATCCCTGGCCATCTCTGGATACAATTTTCACCCTGCTCCCCTCAACTTCTTAATAGAGCCCACAGAAGGGTCCTCCCTTACCTGACAAGTTCAATTTCTAACTAGCTAGTCTAGAATTCTCCTGCCTACAAGACACCCCTACCAGGTAGCCAGGCTAGCCAAAACACAATTATGCCATTTAAAGAATGAAAACACTCACACTTTAAAAACTCTCTGGGGCCAGGCACCATGGCTCATGCCTTTGGTTCCAGCACTTTGGGAGGCCAAGGCAGGTGGATCATGAGGTCAGGAGATCGAGACCATCCTGGTCAACATGGTGAAACCCTGTCTCTACTAAAAATACAAAAATTAGCTGCGTGTGGTTGTATGCCCCTTTAGTCCCAGCTACTCGGGAGGCTGAGGCAGTAGAATCGCTTGAACCTGGGAGGAGGAGGTTACAGTGAGCCAAGATCGCACCACTGCACTCCAGCCTGGTGACAGAGTGAGACTTCATCTAAAAAAAAAACAAACAAACACAAACAAAACAAAAAAACCTCTGGAATTATGTCAGTGAACGTGGCAAAGGAACTGTCTTTGAAAATTTTTCTTACATAAAAGCAATGAGAAAACTGACAGAAATGGTTTTAACTAACATTTTCAGAGCTCTGGAAATTAACCAAAGCTTGCAGCAATCTGGGGAGAGTTTATTCAATATAAATTATGGAATATCAGCAAGAGCAGAGAGTTTTGTAGCATTTTAACTTCTCCTAGTCCCATGTCCCCATGCCCAGCTCCACAGCCAACTTGAAAATGAAAGCCCACAATCTTGACAGAAACCAACAGCCCAGTAGCCACTGGAGAGGTGAGGAGCGAGTCCGAGCAACTCAGTCGCAGAGAATTGTCATTGTTTGAGCTGCTCATTGTTTTCCCAGGAAGACCCACTCTCACGGTTGTCATTACTTGACCTGACGCAGAGCAGCCTTTCTCCCCAAATACGTTTTTCAAAAAACAATCCAAGGCAACTATTTAACATCAGAGCTGCCTGAGGGTGTGTAACATTTGAGGCAAACAAAAGACTAACCCAAAAGCTGACAAGGAAAAGCTGGAGAATAAGATATCTATGTGAGCTTTGAAAATCTCCAAACATACTCCTGGGACTCTAGGAGGGCTGTTTGAGGTAAGCTTTGTGCACAGGGTATTTGGTGCCTGTGGATCTGAACCTGCACTGAGGGTGTCACCCTCCCATTGGGACCCCCATCAGATTGGCAACATGTCACAGGTGGACTATTCATGCCTGGGGAGGAAGCTCCAAATACACTGGTGGCAGGTCCATGACGCTTCAAATCCCCACCTGCTGCTGCCGCTGCTAATCTTCACCATTTTGTTGTCAATCTAGGCACTACCAGCCACTCTAATGAAACAAAAAAGGGAAAGATTTGTTTCCTCACCCTCTGCCAACTTCTCCTATTTTGTGGCTGAAGGTGTTTCTGTTTATTACTTGGGATGCTGATTGTCCAGGTATCACAACCCAGGCTGTGTGTCCCCATCCTGATGAAGCAGGAAAGGCCGCAAATCTCTCAAACACTGAACTGGAAGGAAGGGGTGATTCATTTGGCTGGGAGCAGCGGCGGCGGCATAGTTGCCTAAGAGCCGAGCTCCCCAACAAAGAAAATCCTTGCCCTTTTAAAGGCTTACAACTCTAGAAAATACATGGGAAAGGGTCTTGATCCGTGATGTAGGCGTGGGGTCCTCGACTTAGGTGGGGGTTTGATCATGTTTAAGTAAAAACAATGCCTTCCAGAAAGATTCTCCTATACCAGATCTGTGATCTATAGATGGGACTGTGGTCAGCAGTAGGGGTCCTATCCTTATCCTGGCTGGTGGCACCAACCAGTCCCTCCTCTGGCTGACTTCTAAGTTCTCCTTTTGAGATGCAATGGAGGAGGCTGAAGAGGGTTAAGAGTCTCCTTCCTCACTGAGACTGCCTCTGTGGGCACCCATTGCCCTTCCTACTTGACCCAGAAACTTCAGCCTCACTTGTCCAGTCCAGGAAGGCAGATCATGTCCTGAACAAAGGTGACGTGTCTGATAATGTTGCCCATCTGGATGGAAGGATTGGATGTCCCTGAAGCCACTAATGGGACCCTAACATTCTGGTACTCCTTGGTTTTACCCACTACCTCTGTGGAGTCCCATAAAAGAGAGGTGCCCGGGGAAGCATCACTAACAGAGTAGAGTCAGGGGCCCCATCTGGGGCATTATGACAGCCCAAACCACAAACTACCCCAGAGATGTGCACTCCATAGGGAGAAAGCAGAAAAGAATGGTTGAGAACACTGAGATTGGAGTTTCACAGGCACAGCCTCATCAAGCACTGCCCGGTCCATGTCCACCTCCAGCCCCACCAAGCTCAGTGTTTCCCAGCACGTGCTGCATGCAGCACTATGTTACTGCATGGGCTGCTGTATTTACTGTGTGTGCGGCCCTAGTCAGGCAGGGGCACCTGCCCATTAGCAGACCACCTGAACGTCCCTTCTCCAGTTGCTACTTGAGTCAGCCACTCCATCTCCCAGTGGCTCCATCGGCCTGCAGGTGATAGGGTGCATGTAAAGTTCATCATATTCTGTGAGTTTGAGCCCACTGTTGTGTTGCTTGGGCAGTAACATATAATTTTTCTCACACTGAAGTCCCATAGAGTATCCAAAAACTTGACATAGTTCTTTTCAAGAGAAGCTACGGTAGTTTCAGACTTCACGTGTTGGACTAGAATGGTAATACCACAGCTTGAGTAGGTGTCAATGGCAATGAGGACATGAATGCCATGGCAGGAGGCCAGAGGCCTGTTGTGGCCAATCAACCAGACCAGGGCCGTTTCTAGCCCTCAGTTAATGTGTCCCAATTCTTCCCTTTGAACAATTTGTGCCCCTTGGCAAGAATCACAAGGTTGTCCTGGGTCCCTAGTCTCAACATCTTCCAGAATGCTCATTCTCACATCCGAGGTGGATGTCTTAGTCCATTCTGTGTTGCTATAAAGAAAAACCTGAGCCTGGGTAGTTTCTAAAGAAAATGGGTTTATCTGGCTCACAGTTCTGCAGACAGCACTGTTGGAATTCACTTGGGGTGGCTGGCAGAATATTACAGAAAATATTAGGGAAAGTTATAGATTATAATCTCAAACCTGTTGGAAGGCCAAACGTTTTTATTGGAACAGGCTGAAGACGGCCACCTCATTTACATTAGTATAGAAGAGAGAGATGATAAAAGGCTTTTCCAGTTTAAGTCTGTTCACCCCACATCCCTTTGTCTCTACTCTGTTTACTCATGTAAATTTTGTCCTGGAGGGCCCTCCCAGGGGGAGATCAAAGGGGAATTACCTGTTAATAGTGTTTACTCTGGGCCCAGAACCTAAAGTTTTTATCAGTTGTAAAACCATTCTCTTAACCATGTTAATTATCCACGAGTGTGTTAACTTAGAACCTCTGCCGTAAAATCTGTCTGAATAAATGGAGAGGTAGCCTTGGAGGATTGGTTGCATTTTGCCCTCTGAAAGCAGCAGCGACCATCGCTAGCCCACCTGAATCACTGTAATGGTGTGAGTACATTTACTCATCCATCGTTGAGTCAGGATCTGCAGGCCAGACCTCCACAGTGGTGCTCAGCATCTCACTGTACACTGTACATGGTGCCAGCATCTGCTCAGGTTCTGGAGAGGTCTTTTGTGTGGTGTCACAACTTAGCAGAGAAGGCCAAAGGGGAAGCAGGCACGTGCATGGAGGGTCCAAACCCAAGGGGCATCCTGACCTTATATCAACCCTCTCCTGTGGGTGCTAATACATCCCACCAGAACCAATCCAGTCTTGTGAGAGCAAGAACTCCAGCACTACCAGGAGGATGACACTAAGTCATTAGTGAGGAATCCACCCCCATGACCTAGACACCTCCCACTGGGCCCCATCTCCCAACACGATCACACTGAGGATTAAACAAATGATATCCAGACCATAGCAGTGGACTTTCGGTAGTTGATTGTTGCTGCCTGTTGGGGACAAGCTTAATTGGCACAAGACTTCCATCCTTATTTCACTTTAAAAGGTCCTTTGCTATGAGCATCCACAGGAGTGACAAACATTTGTCCCTTCCAGGCAGCAAGCTGCTGTCATAGTTTTTGTTCGCACACAGGGGATCCTGTGATGGTTCAGGCACTCAGTTACCATTCTCCTGACCAGATGGCTAGGCTGTTGGCAATGGCCCTTGAGTCAGTGAAAATGTAACAAGACATGGTGGTAGAAATGGCCTGCACAGCTGTCATCACTGCATATAATTCAGCCCATTAGGCAGGATGTCCAATTCCAATCCCAGCCAAAAGATGGCCATCTGCTGGCTGGGGGGCAGCTGCAGCCCAGGGGACCCCATTTGCTTTTAGTTTCATAGAGGTGTCAGTAAACCAGGTCACATACAAATTTGAATCTTGAATCCCAGCTAGCCACAGGAGGGTTCAGAGCATCCCCCTATGGGTTGGTTGGTGCTTCTGGGAAGCTGGCTATTTGTTCATGGAGTCTACTGGTCCTAGTTGACTTGGATGTACCATTTCCATTTAATGATTGAGCTCTGTTGAGCTTGCCCGGTTTTATTGGTGGAATTTGTAAGCACCCAAGTACAGGTCACAGCATCACAGGTGGCACTCCTGCCATAAGATAGACGCTCAGTCTCCTCTACTGTCCAATAGCAAGCAAGGAGTTGCCCTTCAAAAGGGGCGTATCTGGTGGCCACCACAGGCAAGTCATGTGTCCAACAGCCAGCAGGCTGGTACACCCCAGTGGCAGTTTCCTGTTGCCACAGACTCCAATCAGCATGCTTGACGGTCATGGACATGTGCAGTCTCATTGCGCTCGCAGGCTCCAAAGGTCCCAAAGGCAGTGCCTGGGCCATGGCTTGTCAAACAGCTTCCAAGTCCTCTGCTGCAAGGGGCCCCATTCAAAACTGATGGTTTTGTGGGTCACCTTGACTAAGAAGGCCAAAAGAACACCCAGGTAGGGCACATGCTGTCTCCTCTACACAAACAGGCCTATCAGCTGTTGGGCCTCCCATTTATTACAGGGTGTCACCAGGGCCAACAATTGTATTGGGGATGCTTTTTTGGCTTCCTATACAAGTGACCCCTAGGAAATGCCCCTATTGTGCTGAGTCCTGGTCTTTATCTGGATTTACAGTCCAGCCAACACCAGTTACTGTATCAATGGCCTGTTTTTCAGTAGGCCCTACTATCCGGATATCATTTACACAGTGGATGATTAAATCTTCTATGGGGGCTTGGGCTTGTGGAAGGTCAAGCTCCACCCACTGGTGGCACATCGCAGGGGCGTTGAGGTATCCCTGTGGAAGAATAGTGAAAGTACTATGCAGGCAGCTCCTTGTGAATGCAAACTGGTCACAAGGGCATCGAGTAAAAGCACTAACCTAGTTAATAACAGCAGGCCAACCTCCAGTAAGGGTTCCCACTGCCTCAGTGACAGTGATGACATCTGACACCAGGGGTGTGGGCCAAACCCCAACATTCAGCCTACATTCTGTCTACATCAGCCACCATGCCCTGGAGGCTTTTTGACCAGCCAGACTGAGCTGTTGCATTGGTAACATTCCTCTGGGAGCTTGTCCCGAATTCACAGAGTGATATCCTGTTCTCCGCTTGGTAAGCAGTAGCGTATTTGTGGAATAACCCATCGAGGCTTGGGTAATTTAGGTGGCAGGTGGGAGTGGACACATCTCACTGTGATGGCTCAAACTCTCAGCTGTGAGGGGGATACCCCCTCAGACAGCGGTGATGTTCTGTGCCACAGCAGCCAAAATATCAATGAGTGTCATGCACTCAGCACAAGAACTGTGGTCACCAGCACTCGGAATGACTCAAAGAGCCCCACACGCAAGCACGTAACCACCACAAGCAGATAAGCACCATGGGTCACTGTGTTTGCCCCCAAAACACCCAGTGACATCAGTTCAATTTTTCCTCTAAGGAAATCCAGAAACATTGTTATATGGGCACCAGTATCCAGGAGCCCCAGAAAAGTCTGAATCTCTTTCTTTTCCCACTTACCTTGGCGTGGGCATAAGAACACTTGTGTCCAGGGGTCTTTGCCCAACTCCTAACTGTGCTGTTCAGCCTGAGACACTTGAATCTGCAATGTCCCTTTATGAAACCAACACACCGTCCAGGCTGTAGGAGACTTCCTGGCTTTTGTCCATATCTGCCCTTTTATTGTTTGATGTCCCCTTCAGAGAATGACCTCATTTCAATCATCTGGTTTTTAGCAATGCCTTCTGTTGTTCAGCACTTTTTGGAAACTAGAGGCCTGCGAGCAACCTGGACCAGGCAGGATTCCCTGCACAGGGCCTCTCATTGCCCCCAGACATCATCTGTGGCCGCTAGGACACCATGGGAGTTGGCGTTATGTCCCATTTATCCCTGTGCAGCCAGCACCTCAGTCTATAACCCCTCAGAGGAGCTGGTACCACCCTTGGGCAATGGGCTGACAACCCCTTTCCTTTCCACCTTGGCAATCCTGCACACTATGTCAAAGGATTAAGCTGAACATCCTGCGCCAGTGACCAGTCCCGGGGGACAGTGACACCATGCACACGTTACCAACCCCAGAGGAGGGCTCCAAACACTTCTGTCCATTTCAGCCATCCATTTTTACAAAGCAAGCAACTGGGAAATGAGTCTAACTTAACTTGTGACAGGAAGAGACACAAAATAAAAATGACCAGTGATGGTCTCGGGAGCCAGTTAAAAACTAAAATATTTTAAAACTTCCTAAATTTGGGATGCTACTACATGCCTATTAGGATGACAAAAAAAAAAAAAAAGAAGAAGAAAAAAAGAAAAAGAAACCTGACAACACCGAGTGATGGTGAAAATACAGAGCAAATGAAACTCTCAGACATTGCCTGTGGGAATGAAAAACAGAAGCCCCTCTGGAAGACAGTATGAGAGGAGGACATGCCAGTCTCTCCCCTTGGAGGCTGTGGAAAGGGAGTCATGGACTCAGGTCATGTGGCAGCAGCTCCACTATCACCTCACCCAGCTTCCCACGGGTCAGGCCAGGGCCCAGCTCCACAGAAGATCACAGCCCCTGCATGGCACTGCAGCTACCACAGGCCTCTGCCCAGTAACTATGTACCCCACAGCCACAGCAAAAACCAAAGAACACCCCAACATTCCACCTGGAACCCAGCTATCAACTGGAAGCCTGGATTGGTCTGTTTTACGGTCAGTTAGAAAAGAAAATTTGGGCCAGGTGCAGTGGCTCATGCCTGTAATCCCAGCACTTTCGGAGGCTGAGGCGGGCAGATCACCTGAGGTCACGCATTCAAGACCAGCCTGGCCAACATGGTTAAGCCTTGTCTCTACTAAAAATACAAAAATTAGCTGGGCATGGTGGTGGGCACCTGTAATCCCAGCTACTTGGGAGGCTGAGGCAGGAGAATCACTCGAACCTGGGAGGCGGAGGTTGCAGTGAGCTGAGATTGCGCCATTGCACTCCAATCTGGGCAACAAGAGCGAAACTCTGTAAAGAGAAGAGGAGAGGAGAAAGGGGAAGAGAGGGAAGGGGAGGGAAGGGGAGGGAAGGGGAGGGAAGGGGGGGAGGGGAGAGGAGGGGAGGGGAAGAAATTTATTCAGTAAAATATGTTTTATCCATTACTGCTAATAATCATTCTTCTTTTCTTGTTGTTTTTGTAACTATATAAAATTAAACTATAGTAAAATGTGCACATGTTAAATGCATGCCTTTATAGAGTTTTACACTTTATATTCCTTATACTATATCATAGCCTTATCAATATATAGATCATGTCTATTAAAACATAAAATATTTCCTTGTGGCCGGGTATGGTGGCTCATTCTTGTAATCCCAGCACTTTGGGAAGCTGAGATGGGCAGATCACATGAGGTCAGGAGTTCAAGATCAGCCTGGCCAACATGGCAAAACACATCTCTACTAAAAATACAAAAATTAGCCAAGCATGATGGCAAACACCTGTAGTTCCAGCTACTTGGGAAGCTGAGGCACAAGAATCACTTGAACCTGGGAGGAGGAGGTTGCAGTGAGCTGAGATTGCACCACTGCACTCCAGTCTGGGCAACACAGTGAGACTCTGTCTCCAAAAAAAAAAAACTCCTTGTAACTTTTTAACCAATACCCACTCACTTCACCATTTGCAGCCACTGTTTTGATTTCTATGAACATTATTTTAGCCATTTCTTCAACTTCAGAAAAAGTAATCAGTGTATACTTTGAAAAAAATGTTAAATATACTGCACTTAACATATGACCTAGCAACCCTACTTCTAGAAACTTAGCCTAGAGGAGTGAAGCATGCTCACACCAAAACCTGTTCCTTAATGTTTTTTTTTGGGGGGGTGAGTGTGTGTGTGCATGTGTATGTCAGAGTCTCACTCTGTTGCCCAGGCTGGAGTGCAGTGGAGTGATCATGGCTCACTGCAAGCTCTCACTCCCAGGTTCAAGTGATTCTCATGGCTCAGCCTCCTGAGTAGCTGGGATTACAGACATACCTGACCACAGCCGGCTAATATTTTTTGCATTTTTAGTAGAGACGGGGTTTCACTATGTTGCCAAGGCTGGTCTTGAACTCCTGACCTCTCAAGTGATCTATCCTCCCCAGCCCACTAAAGTGATGGGATTACAAGCATGAGCCACCATGCCTGGCCTTGTTCTTTAATGTTTATAGCAACTTTGTTTATAATATCCCAAAACTGGAAACCCAAGTGCCTTTCCTCAGGTGAATAAGCAAACTTCAGTACGTCTATACCACAGAACACTATTTGGCAATGAAGAGGAATAGATACTGGTTTACACAACAGCTTGAATGAAGTTAGATCCGAATTCTAATTGCCTGCCTGAGGGATAATTTGATAGGTATCAAAGGTCAAGACATGACATTATAAAGCAGGAAAAAGACATGAACTTTCATTCGTTTAAAGCTCAAGTTTGTGATGCAGATAAATTCTGAAAAAATATAAGAGGAATAAAAACCTAGGAAACTCACTTACAGATCATTCATACTTTAAATTATTACTTTCTTCCCAATTTCCCTGCCACTATTATTTTCAGAACCCTCGCAGAGCTTCCTCATTCACTGTGTCCAGGGTTTTCATTTTATTCAGTGGGAAATACAGGGTGAAGCGGCTCACTCCATCCACTTCCACTCTCCTGTTTGTAAGACCTGCTGGATTTTGGCAGATGAGGGTGGCCCTCCAGAAATTTAACACAGTGCCCTGACCACTGTCGTATCTTTACTGGAATAGTCAAATGCAGCCTTAGGTACTTAGTATGGAGCTATTAAACTGGAAACTGTGTTCTTTTCAATACTCAAGGTAACAAGTTCAGAAGCAAATTGCACTCACTTGGGATAAATAACAGTACACACTCGGTCTTGCCCCTTCTCTCTCTTGTTCTTAAAACAAATTATCCATGGCTGAGCATGGCGGCTCACACCTGTAATCCCATCACTCTGAGAGGCTGAGGTGGGTTGATCGCTTTGAAATCAGGAGTTTGAGACCAGTCTGGGCAACATGAGGAATCCTTGTCTCTAATAAAAACACAAAAATTAGCTGGGCATGGTCCCAGCTACTCAGGAAGCTGAGGCACAAGAATTGCTTGAACCCAGGAGGCGGAGTTTGCAGTGAGCCAAGATCACTGCGCTCCAGCCTGGGTGACAGAGTGAAATCCTGTCTCAAAATACATAAATAAAATAAAATAATAAACAAACAAGCTATTGTTTGTAAATTGCTGATTTCTTTAGGGCTTGATAAACAGCCTCTATACTCTTTTCATAAAGCATCAGTGGGCCGGGCACGGTGGCTCAAGCCTGTAATCCCAGCACTTTGGGGGGCCGAGGCGGGTGGGTCACGAGGTCAAGAGATCGAGACCATCCTGGTCAATACGGTGAAACCCCGTCTCTACTAAAAATACAAAAAATTAGCTGGGCATGGTGGCGCATGCCTGTAATCCCAGCTACTCAGGAGGCTGAGGCAGGAGAATTGCCTGAACCCAGGAGGCAGAGGTTGCGGTGAGCCGAGATTGTGCCATTGCACTCCAGCCTGGGTAACAAGAACAAAACTTCGTCTCAAAAAAAAAAAAAAAAAAAAAGCATCAGTGATTTCACCGTTCATCCATCCAAGTTTCACCATAAATTTGATATGTATTCTTGCTTCAATTTTAGCAGGATTCACGTTGCTTTGACAGGGTTTTCTTTTCAAAGAAAAGAAAACTAGATCCTGTTCAACAGGTTATAACAAATTAGTTCGAGTTTATTTTGGTGCAAAAAAAAATTGAAAATGCAGGCATAGTTTCTTCATAATATTCATTTTCCACAAACTTTTTTGAGACCTTCATGAGAGATTGATCATGGAGATGTGACCTTACAGAACTGTGGGAGTAGGTTAAATGGGCCTCCTTGGGCTGCTGTTTTTGTCTCTGGTGCTGGAGGCTGAAGCCAGCAGGGCAGGTAGACAGGAAGGGGAGATGGATGGGAAGTCAGGAAGAAAGAAAAACTGAAACCTGCTTTGGGGTCTCTGCGCCTCCAAGTCCATAGATGCAGGGGCACAAGGAAGGTTTCCTGCTCCTTCAGAGAATACATTTGAGAGCCTGGGCATTTGGTAAGGTGGTGGAATAGGAGCCAGAGACTGGGTGCCAATCCAGATACTGCCCCCACTGTGTGTGACCCCAAATACACAGTAGCCAAGACCAGTCCAGTCCCACAGCCCTCGAGCATGAACAGCAGCGCAACAGCAGAACTCACTGCACGACTTCCTTCTCTTTGGGACTCAGTCTTCCCAGGTGAGAAATGGGAAGCTTTTAGCTGTTGAGTCTTTGCTTCAGATGAAGCTCTCTCCCCAGGAAGATCACCACTTGACGTATGCTGAAGCTACACTTAGCTCCCCCAGTTTCTCCCTTGTATTAGTTATCTATCACTAATACATAGCAAAGTATCCCAAAACCTCATGGCTTAAAATAACATGTATTATCTCACAGTTTCTGTGCGTCAGGAATATAGAAACTGCTTAGCTGGGTGGCGCTGGCTCCTGCAAGGCTGAAGCCAAGATGTTTGCCACAGTCATCCAAAGGCTTGACTGGAGCTAGAGAATCCAAGGGGGCTCACATGCATGGCTGTTGGCTGGAGACTTCTCAGTTCCTGGCCACCGGAATCTCTGCACTGGGCTGCTTGAGGGTCCTCACAGCGTGGCTCTGGCTTCCTCAAACCACATGATCTGAGAGAGGGAAGGAGGGAAGCTACAGTACCTCTTTTTGACCTTGTCTCAGAAGTCATACGCCATCACTTTGTACCATAATCTATTTGTTAGAAGTGAGTAAATCCACCCCATAGGCAAGGAGAGGAGAACGAGGCTCTCCCTCTTAAGGGGGAGTAGCAAAGAATTGTGGATATATGATAAGCAACTATTCTCTTCTCCATTCCAGAGGTCACCCTGGGCACCGCCTTCAATGGCCAAAGGCCCAGGAGCAGGCCTTCCTGAGTAAATCAGTCCTTCCTCCTTAGGTAAATTCTTCAACCCCCCTTGAAAGTACAAATTGCTCTAGTCCAGTGTTTTTGTTTTATATTCTTGTTTTGATTATTCATTTAATGGTAATTTTTCCTTCCCACTTCATTCAGACCAGATAAAAGCAGAAAGACTCTAGTGGAAGTGGGAGTAAAGGGCACAATTTCAACATCTCTGCCATCTGTCATGTCCCCTCCAGTGTTGATGGGCATGAGATGGCTTTAGATGGTGCCCAGATAGAGCATAAAACAACCTCCATTCACTAAGGGGAAATGTTTCTGTTCCCTTTATAATTCTTCTTTTATTATTCTGATTGCAACAGGTTAAGAGTGTCAGTGGGAGCTAGCCTGTCTTGAATGCTTTGGGTGATGCTGCTGCAATCTCTTTTTTATGAGAGAGAGAGAGGGCGCAAGCTGGACTCCAGTTCTTCTTCTCACCACATTATCCAGGAAAACTTAATAACGTTTTTCTCTTCCATTTGCATCACTTAGCAGTTACTCTGTATTTCAGGAAGTTGATGGTGAAAAATATGTAAGGTTTCCTGTTATAATAGATTTCTTTAAAAATAGGAAGACACCCAAAAGGAAAATATTAAGTAAATAAAGGTAATGGTGGCCTGTATATGGCACAAATCATGGAGGTGATACGTGAATGAGTGGAATTTGGGGAGCTTAGGGACCATCCCTGCAATGCCTGACCAGGCTGACTACTGGATTTCCTGAAGCCAAGCTCTCCAGGCCCCTAACCTTGCACCAGTGCTCCTGCTGTATGTCCTGTGGCCACTAGAGGGAGCTGTTGCACACCTATGTACTTCCCAGCGGCCGCCCTGGGCATGAACACTAACATCTATGTAGCAGTAACTCCTTTAAGGATCACATCTGATCTTCCCAGAGATGGGATCTCTAAGGCCCAAAGTCCCAGAGCTTGTGAGCAGCAGATCCAGAGTCCAAATTTCAGCAGTCAGACTCTGGAGCTCAGGCTATCTGTCATAGGTTGAAAACCCATGAGCTCCAGCCAAGTCCGATGCATTGTTATTTTTTTAGATTTTACTTAGAATGCTCGATTGTTCTCTACTTGGATGCTAAATACAAATGCACTCATCATATCCCCCAACTAGCACGCCAAGTTGTCTTACAGTATTAACCATTTGGCTCCCAAAATTGGTTTTCAGATTTACCAATAAAAGTACAGAACACCCTGTTAAATTTATATTTCAAATCAATGACAAATAAATTCTAGTGTTAGTATGTCCCAAATATTTAATCATTTATCTCCAGAGTTGTCTGGCTAAAGATTGGTGCCGCCTATGTCAGCTGTGTTGACAATCTCATCACCAGTTCTATGCCCGCTGTGCTGAACGTGTTTCTGCTTTTTTCTGTGTCTGAGTGGTCCTCTGACGGCTTTGATGATCAAGGCAGAGGCAGAAGGTTCTGCTTCAGTCTGGGCCTGTCTGTCCCAAATGATCAGTTTCACTGCAATCCTTAAACCCTTCCTGACACCAATTGCCTTAGTGATATCATCACCAACCATTTTTGGGAGAAAGACCCAGGATGCCCATCTTGGTGGCTAGGGCAGATGTGGCACAACTTCCCCACCAGTGCACATCAGGTACAAGACTTTGGTTTCCTCGGGGTTGAACTTCGGTCGTGTGAAGGAGGTGGCTGGAGCCGGTTGAACCCGGATGCTGAGTGATCAAAGCAAGTTGCACCTTGGTCTCCTCTGAGCAGAAAGCCCAACTGTAAACAAATATTGAATGTAAGACTGAAGTACTTAGGAGGGAAGAAGCGGACATCCTTACTTTGAAATGCATCAAACAAAGAAGCTGGATAAATGGCTAGATATTTAATGAAGCAAGCACAGTGCAATGTTAATGGGAGAACTTAGGTGTTGGATATAGTGTTCTCTATACAACTAACGTTTCTCTAAGTTTGAAGCTTTTCATTGTAAACTGTTGGAGGGAGGAAAGATGGTACTAACTACGGTGATGAAAAATAAATTTGAGGGGCCCAGATGAGATTCAGGGAAGCCATTGAGGAGACTGACGAAATTTTCCCAGGTAAAAAATGAGAAGGCCTTGGGGGAGGCCAGGGCGGTGGGGTAGAGAGGAGGGAGGGCCAGAGACATGGTTTGTTGGGAGACTCCAGAGACCAGGGATTCGGTGAGGAGTGAGTGGAAACAAATCAGAAGTCAGGCCCAGCCTGCAAGGAAACCCAGGAGTGGCCTCTCTCAGAAGCAGCAGAAGCTGAAAGTGCAGAAAGGTGAGACTGGCTGGGGTGGGCAGCGATCCCGAATGTCCCTTTCCAACGCTAAGGAAAACAGCAGAAGAGCATCTGTGATCCCCCACCTTTCAGTGGGCATCCTCACTCACCCACTCCAGGGGGCTGGGCTCCTAATTGCCTCTTCCTCCCCTCCTGGACGACCTGCTGATTAAGAGAGTAAATGTTAGCACAGGAGCCCAACCCCCGTGCATTACTTTAAGGGAGGTGCCCTGTGGTTGCCCCACGCTTCCCTCCTGGCCCCCAGGAATCAGGACAAGCAAAGAACATGACATTCACAGTCCAGGGAGGTCACACAATCCGGAAAAGGCATGAAGAGTTTGGAGAACTTGCTTCATTTGGTTTGGGAGGCTCCGCTGGTGGACGCAGTAAGAGATCGTAATCTGACTCACACACCCTCAGAAAGAGCGCAAAGGCATTTCTTGACGCATCCTAGAGAGCTTGGTTGAGGGATACCTACCACACTGCTGGTGGTGAGAAACTGAGTCACCTTCCTACCTTCTCTCAATTGTTCTGAAGATATCACAGAGAAAGGCTCGGCACAGCGCTGAAATGTCTTCAATGCCTCTCCAGCCACTCACTACTCTCCCCTTTAAAAAGAAAGCAGGCGACATTTGCTAGCCAGAGTTCAACATGTTTCTGCTTGTTTTCTTTTTCATTGTTGTTGTTTGTTTTGAAAACAGAATCTCACTCTGTCACCCAGGCTGGAGTGCAGTGGTGCAATCTTGGCTCACTGCAACCTCTGCCTCCCGGGTTTAAGCAATTCTCTGCCTCAGCCTCCCGAGTAGCTGGGATTACAGTCGCCCAACACCAAGCCCAACTAATTTTTTTTTTTTTGTATTTTTAGAGACAAGGTTTTACCATATTGGCCAGGCTGGTCTTGATCTCCTGCCCTTGTGATCCGCCCACCTCGGCCTCCCAAAGTGCTGGGATTACAGGCGTGAGCCACCGCGCCTGGCCTGCTTGTTTGCATTGTGACTTTGAAAAGGGCATTTCACCTCTGTGAACAACATCACTTGCCGTAGACAGTCAATGATGACAGGACTATGGTGACAATAATGAGGGTGACAGGTTCAATGAGTACTTACCACGTGCCAGGTTCTCTTGGGAGTAAAGGAGAACCTGGCATGTGGTGAATACTCATTAAGCTTCATTGCCGCCCTTACTATGGTCACTATAGTCCCGTCATCACTGACTATTTCTGGAAAGTGATGTTGTTGATTTCGCTTTGGATAGTGATACTCAGTTTTCTGTTAGAAAAAGATCAAATTTATTTGAGTTTTCAAAAGGGTTTTCATTTACCAAGATGCATGCTGAGTGCATAACAACCCAGGCATTGGCAGATATGGAGAAACTAAAGGCGGTTGTTGAAGGTAGATGAGGACAGTATATAAATGACAGGTGCTTGGGAGACGCTGGCCAAAGGTGAAGAGCATGAGCTTTGGGGTCAGATAGTCCCGAGTCCACATTGTGGCTTTTTGTCACGGTAGCTGTGTGACCTCAATCAAGTTACCGGGCCTTTCTGCACCTCCATTTCCTTCTCTGACCCATAGGGAATAACAGTGACCCTGCAGGCCTGGGGTTCAGCTGGGCAGGTAGTGCACACTCAGAAATGGGAGGGCCATCGGCCGGGCAAGGTGGCTTATGCCTGTAATCCCAGCACTTTGGGAGGCCGAGGTGGGCGGATCACTTGAGACCAGGAGTTCGAGACCAGCGTCGCCAACATGGTGAAACCCCATCTCTACTAAAAATACAAAAATTAGCTGGGCATCTTGGCACACACCTGTAATCTCAGCTACTCGAGAGGCTGAAGCAGGAGAATCACTTGAACTTGGGAGGTGGAGGCTGCAATGAGCTGAGATCCTGCCACTGCACTCCAGCCTGGGTGACAGAGCGAGACTCTGTCTCAAAAAAAAAAAAAGAAAAAATAGTAGGGCCATTGATTTTCTATATTTCGTAAAGCTCCCTTCCTTTCATACACTGTTAGCCCCCAATATGTTTCAAAGTCAAATGCATGGAAGATGAACAGAGGGAGGGTCACCTAGTGGTGTGTGTGTGTGTGTGTGTGTGTGTGGCAGAGGTGTTGGGTGTTGGTTAAGGGAGGGCATCCAGGGTGTTCCCAGAGGGCTAAGACCCCTCATGAGGCTCTGATGGCGTCATTTCAGGATCCTACACGTGTTCTTATTTTTGTTCTGCGTTCTCATGACTGAGATAATCGCACACTGTGACTGTATCTTTATTTGTCTGTTTCTTGCTCTCCCTCTGTCTCCCAAGGAGACCGTGAGCCCTATAAGGGCAGGAGCTGGTCTGTGTGCTCTCTGCTGCTTCCAAGGCACCCAGCTCTGTGACTACCCAGAGGGTGTGTAATATGCGTTTGTTGACTGAAGAACTGATCTGCTGGCTGACTGCATCTGTCTGTGCCACCAGTCTTGAATTACTAAAGAAAATGAGAGGGTTGGGAGAGAAATACTGGGGGATCAACCCCTTAAACCATACAAGCTCTGCAGCATAGCAAAGTCTCAGGCTCCAGCCTGAGCTCCAGCCTCTCTGGCCCTGCCTTGGTTGCTGGTGGAACCTCTCCCATCTCCTGACATGGAGAGACTGGAGGTGGGGTGGGGGTGAGGGCTACCCCAAGAGTATGTCTCCAAGGATGGGCATTTGAGGGGAGATAAGGCTAAACCTCTGAGCACCCCAAACTGAGGGACTCAGCTGCCCCCAGAGGCCTGGTCCAGTGATTTCCCCGTCTCCCAGGGACCACTATATCCCAGGGACCTGCCCGTTTCCCAAACCTCCCACTCACATAGCCACATCCTGTTTTCAAGGACAAGTAGCCACTGCTATGGGAGAGTTCTCACAACAGCTGAACTTCTAAAGCCACACCTTCCTGTCTTCTTTCATTTAGTTACAGCTAGACAATATGATATGATATCACTCAGAGAAACTACAATACCAGTCATAGAAACCCCAATGTTGATAGCACCGTCTGGGGTTCCCAGCTCTGCTTTAAGTGAGCACGCTGTGAGTATTCCCGGCACCTGCTCCCTGCAGCATCGCTGCTGTGAGGGCGAAGTCAGTTAACATCATGCTCAGAGCAGAGGACTTGCTCATCTGATTAGGTGGTTTCCATGTCAAGACCAGGCACTGCATGGGCCAACATCTGGGGCCCAGAGCCCCTTTTTCTAGGCTCAGACTGCAGGCACAGAGAGGTGAGGACATTTGCCTGAGGCCACACAGTAGGGGCAGGTCACCTCCTAGTGTGTCCAGAAGCGCTCTCCACAGGACCCATAGCTCCCTCCTAAACTTCTGAAAGCATCCAAGAGATGGGCAGAAAGAGCAGGGACAGAGGGGGTAAGAGAGACAGGGCAGAGACAGGCCGAGGACGAGGAAAAGAGACAGAGAGAGTGGGTCCGCAAGAGTGAGACAGAGGCCTCTGGGAAAGCCAGGCAGTGAAAACAAGCAGGCTCCCCAAGGCCTGGTTTTGGGGATCTAAGCACACTGTCCCCTGCCTGGGAGCAGGCTTCATGCAGCCCAAGGTGTTCTGGGCGGTGCTGAGGGCCTTAGGATCCTGGCCCTGCTTATGCTCCATTCCCATCCCCCACCCCATCTCACCTCCAGCGTCCAGTTCGGGTTCCTGATAAGAACATCCGCAGCCCACCTTCCCTGCCACCCATCCCACTCCCTTTCCCTTCACTCAACGCAGGCAAGCTCCCAGACTCACTCTTTCCAAAACCCGTCCTCCTTCCTTTGCCCTGCAAGGCCCCAGCTCTGGAATGCCCTCCCCTCCTAACACATCCCTATCCCTTTAGCCCAGATCAAATGTCACCTCTTCCAGGAAGCCTTCTCTGAATTATTCCCAGGGAAGCATTGTGATGCCATTGCTGATTGCAGCAACAAAAGCCCAGTCATGCCAGTCCCAGAACCACCAGGAAAGAAATAAAGAAATTATTATTCCCCTCCCCAGTCAGGCAGGGTGTCCCCTTCTGGGCCCCACCGAGCTGCCAGGGACTGTTACACACAAGGCGGGTGCCCGCCTCACCCTCTCTCAGAGGTGACCCCGCCACCTGTGTTTGCCACTGTTCTACTGTTTGACATACTTGACCTGCGCCGACCTTACTAAGCCCAGCCTGCCTGCATGCTGGCACTTGTATCACTGGTCTGGCCCTAATAACAATTCTTGTGTCACCTCTATCCTGGTACTTTGCACACTTGGCCTAGGCTCACGGTAGTGAAAGCACACATCGTCCCGCTCTGAGTCTACGCGCGTGCTGCCCACGTGCGTGCTGCCCACGTGGATGAAAATCCCGGCACTCAGCTGCTGCCTGCGTCCACCTCTGTGGGCTCACTCGGCGCACCTCCATCAACTGGACTGTGAGCCCCACCGGGGCAGAGATCGGGTCTTTGTCTCTCCCCACCCAGAACTAGGACAGCTTCTGACTTAGCCAGGGTTCGCTTGCACTGAATTTAATCTCTTCCTGTTCCACAAAAGAGGGATTAAGTTGTGGGGTTCCAGTAATGATTTCTTTATTTCTTTCCCGGTGGTTCCGGCACCGGCGTGACTGGGCTTTTGTCACTGCTATCAGCCGTGGCATCGCAGTGATTCCTTAGAATCCTGGGTTGGTGGGGGCCGTGGCTCAGGCACTGGGAGAGGAATGAGGTTTCCTCCACTCCCTTGTCCTCCGCCCAACCTTTTTGACTCATTTTCAAGCCATTTAGTGGGGTTGTTTACATATTCAACACATGTATTTAGTGTAAACTTGTTTTTTAACTCTGAAAAACTCACCTGTGATCACACCGCCGAGAAATTTGCATTGTTGATGCGTTTCCTTCCAATATTTTTTTCTAGATTAAAAAAAATAGAAGAAACAGTTTCCCTTTTCAATTGCTTCCGTTGGTTTGTCTACCTTGTTTTGTGATGGCTGCCTGGTGGCCCGCAGTTTATTTAATAAATTCCATTTGCTGGACATTATAGCAGGTCCCATGTTAGGGCTATTCCAGGTAATGCTGCAGTTCTCTGAATGCAGATTCCAGGTAATCCTCACAGTTCTCTGTGCCCAAACCACTGGTCAATTCTCTTGGCAGAACCTCCGCTGATCCTGGATCAATGGGGATGAGCTTCCTAACAACGTCTCTGACCTCAGAAACAGCCAGTCCTCACTGCATAAGTACTGAGTTCCCTCCGCTGTAAGCAAAGGTCATCGGAGCCAGCCTGGCCACAGCATCATGGAGCCCAACATCCTTATTCTACAGCTGGGAAGACGGAGGCCCAGAGAAAAGAACTGACTTCTCCAAAATCAGCCCAGAGGCAGTGGCAAACTCCGTGTCATCTAGGGATTTTTCTCCCCGGCTTCATTATCTTTAATATTTTGCAAGAAAATCCATAATCTCTCACAAGGATGCTGGCGGGATGCAGCAAGGATGTAGCATCTGCATCTGCTCATGCAGACATTGTTCATCAACACCACACTCTCTTCTGCTGAGCCCAGACCCTTGACAGCTTCAAGAGCCATCACCAGGCAGCCGAAATTGGAGCAAGAGTGAAATGTTTCCACCGTGCTGGTGGAGCATCTTTGGTGCCAACAATTGAGGACGTGAGCTTCTTTAGGGGCGGCTGCAATTCTTGCTTTCCTTGTTTCTTTTGAGCCAGTGACAGTTGACAAGGCCTCCTGGTTTCCATCTGTCCATGTCATCAGAAACCCCCTCTGGTTTTCTGCATGACTGCAGTCTTCCCAGGAGAGCTTGGCCCTCGTTCCAGCTGGAGATGGTAGGGCAGACGGAGTCAGTGAGAAGAGCATGGGCTTCTCAATTCAGATGGAAATGGGTCCCGATCCTGGCCCTCTGTCTTACAGACCTCAGGCAAGTGAATTCCCTTCTCCAAGACCCTATTTCATCTGGAAAATGGGAGGATAAAAACTCTCTTTTTTCATCTTTTGGCCTCAGTTTGGTGATCTGTAGAATGGAGATGATCTTATCCACTCTGCCATCTTGCTGTGTCTGAGCATCAGCTTTGGTTTAACATCAAATTATCTCCCCACCCCTAATCAAGGCTTCTATGGGTCGGCTTTTCCGAAAGGGGAGAGGAGGTGTGTGTTTTTTTCCCTGCACCTCTCTCTCCTTCCCGCCCCGCGCAAACCCTTTATCTCTCTCTCTGTCTCTCTGTCTCTCTCTCTCTCTCTCTCTCTGTGTGTGTGTGTGTGTGTGTGTGTGTGTGTGTGTGTGTGTGTGTTTCCATCCAGAAAAGAAAAGGAGCAGGAGAGTTTTCCTTTGCCTGATACTGTTGCCAGGTAGCTCCCAACTCTCTGGGGATCCCAAAAAATGTTGAGAGCCAAGTCTTGTCACCACCTTCAAGGAGGTGTTCTCACCTCCCTGCGTGGCTTCTCGAGCTGCACCCCCACACCAGGGAGAGCCCCTTCTGTGGCTAACTGCCTGGCAGGCTACTCCAGCCACTCCCAGTCCCTGGTTCTCCGGCATCCTCTCCAGGCAATAATACTAGGAAGGACTTCAACCAGCCCTAGACCGACCTCCATCTTGCAAGGTCCACACCCAGCCCTGGGAAAGCACACCCACACCCAAGCTTTGACCCTGCCCAAAGGGAGCAGAGAGCAGTAATTTTTCCACTCGCAGAAGTCACTTTGTGCTACATGACTTCAACTCATGAGGAGACACAACCCAGTCCATTGCATGTCCCAACTCCCTGGAACACCCTCAAGGCCCCAGGAGGTTTCTGAAAAGGTCCCCCCTGCTAGGCCTGCACTGAGGACTGGACACCTCCTGCCCTCCTTCCCGGGAGGCAGTTTATTTGGCAGAACCTCCGCTGACCCTGGGTCCATGGGGATGAGCTTCCTAACAACACACCTGACTTCAGAAACAGCCCAGTCCTCGCTGCATAGGTACTGAGCTCCCTCTGCTATAAGCAAAGGTCATCAGAGCCAGCCTGGCCACAGCATCGTGGAGCCCAACATCCTTATTCTACAGCTGGGGAGACCGAGGCCCGGAGAAAAGAACTGAGTTCTCCAAAATCAGCCCAAAGGCAGTGACAAGGAGGAGGGACCATAGCTGTCTCCCAAGAAACACCTCTGCAGATCTTCTGTTCCCTCTTGGCCCTTTTATTGCCTTACTCTGGGTCAGGGTCCCCTGCAGGGGAGACCCAGGAGCTGTGCAGCTGGTTCTCGGCCACCCGCTCGAGCTGTGGTCCAGTCCCTCTCCTCGGTATACAGCACCTGAGAAATCATGGTGCCTAGAACAATGCTCGAGTTTTCAGACCCAGTTCCAGCAACTGTTAGTGAGGACGCCCTCAGCGTGCAGCCAAGAGTCCTACCTTAGACAGGGTGGTCCCCTCATCCCTGCAAGGGGCAACACTGAAGCTAAGACTTGGTGAATAAGAAGAAATCAGAATGAGAGCTGGAAGGAGCGTGCTCCTGGGAGAAGGCCGGCACCTGTGCAGGCCCTGGGGTGGGAACGAGAGTAGACATGAGGGCTGAAAGGTGGCCGGCAGCCAAACACGCCGAGAGGAGGACATCTGGGCCCGGTGGAGTAGCAGTCAGGCAGCTTCATGCAGACGTTACCTTCTTTTGTGTGTGTGTGAGATGGAGTCTCACTCTTGCCCGGGTGGGAGTGAAGTGGCACGATCTCAGCTCACTGCAACCTCTGCCTCCTGGGTTCAAGCGTTTCTCCTGCCTCAGCCTCCCCAGTAGCTGGGACTACAGGTGTGTGCCATCATGCCCAGGTGATATTTTTGAGATCAGGAGTCTGATCTCAAACTCCTGACCTCAGGTGATCCACCGGTGCCGGCCTCCCAAAGTGCTGAGATTACAGGCGTGAGCCACTGTGCACGACTAGATATTGCCAGCCAGAATTGGACCTTGAAGGTCAATGGTCTTAATATTTCAATAAAAATAGCATGTATCACTCTCCGAATTATCTGATGTTCCAAGCATTTCTCATGACCTTACAAGACCCTCAAAATAGTCCCATTTTACAATGGAGGAAACAGTCTCGTAAAGAAGAAGCAATTTTCCCAAGGCTGACAGCTGTCAGCACAGGAGCAGGAATCCCAGTCGTGTCCATTAGCCTCCACAGGCTTCCTCCGCCCTCCTGCACTTCTTCCCAGACAGGGCACGATTGGGTTTTCAGGGGGGTGGAACGGGTACTCCAGAAAGAGGACATGGCACAAGCAAAGGCCTGGGAGCTGAGGAGAGTGAAGCCAAGGCCAAGAGGCCCCAGCAGGCTGAGGACGGCCACGCGGTACTGAGGGCAGGTGCAGGGTCCGAGCCGTGGGCCTACAGAGGTGAAGCGGGCCTTGCTGTTTCAGCACATGGCAGGAAGCAGGAGCTGATGCAGGCCCGGGCCCTGGCACTGGGCCCCAGCACCCCACAGAGGGGCATTGTCCATGGGCAACGGGCATGGCCAGCTGGGAAGCCAAGCAGGGGATTTGCCTCTCTGGAGATGTGCCCAAGGGATTGGCAGGGTCCTCCCGGGAATTCTCCTGGCTCCCAAAACATCTCACCTTCAGGTACTCAGGGCTTTTGGTGTGTTGACAAACATGGCAGGACAGCAAATGCTCTTCGCTTTGTTCTTCTTGTCAAAAAGCAGGAAGAGGAGGCAGCCAGGGCCTGGCTACATACTTTGTGACCTCAGGACACTGCTGCTCCAGTCTTGTCCCCTGCAGATGGAGACAGGATTCAACAATGGCCATCCCAGCTCTAAACCACAGTTCCATGCTTCTACACCAAAACCGGGTAGCAAGAATAATGCCCAGAGGACATCAAGGGGCCATGTTGGTGCCACCACCGCCTCTAATGCTAAGTTGAAGTCTCTGGGGAAGGACAGTGTGGCCACTAAGAGGGTGCGTTCTGGACTAGATGATCGGGCTCAGGTCCCAGAGCTGAAAGCCCTAGTCCTGTGACCTTGAGCCAGTCACTCACCTCTCTGAGCCTCAGGTGCCCTCTGTAACATCAATGCTGCTGACGCCCACATCTGGGTGACTGTGCAGGCTGCATGAGTCAAGGCTGGGGCTCAGGCGGTGGATGACAGGGTCCTGCTGGGCTTCACATTTGTCCTTTGGGTTCGTGGTCATGCCTCCTTATTCTTTCAGTCCACAAGTGCTCACGGAGACTCCTAAAGATGCAGACAAGGTAGAGCAGGTTCTAATTGCTGTGGAATGAATGAATGAATGTGTGAAATGAAAGCTTGTGCTAAGCACTGTATAGGCATGCACTTCAGCTCATGCTTTTAGCAACCTATGAGGAGGAGCTACTATTATCCCCATACTATAGATGAGGTCAGTGGGGCCCAGAGAGGCGAAGTACCTTGCCCAAGGGCACACAGCAAAGCAGTGGCAAAAAAAGGATTCAAATCTATTCTTTTGGGTGAATTAATTGATGGAGATGTGTATTCCTGACACATGTAGGAACAAGGCTACTCCCTCCTTTTCCCAAGTTGATTTTCTGGACTAAACAATTGCTGTAACCCCTTTACAAAGGCTCATCCTGTTATGAGCACTAATAATATCAACAGCAGCAGCCACTCGCATTTACGGAGTGCTTACTCTGCCATATGCACTGTGCTTTTCTCAGCCTGGTCCTCCCTTTCTCCAAGCCTCAGGAAGCTGGAGTCCCAAGGTTGCCTCCAGGCGGGGCTGTGGTTCACCTGAAGCCACAAATATTTACCTTGGAGACCTCGGCCTGGTCTGAGGCCTCTGCCCAAAGACAAAGCCTGTGCTGGGGTGTGCAGGATATAAGATTGGACTTCCAGACCCACTGCCTGGGAGAGGAGAGGAGCAGGCCGAGGACTCCAGCGTGCCCAGGTAAAAGCAGGGAAGGGCTGAAAGCCTAGGTTTCTAGGAAGGTTCCGAGCTAGAGATACCTGTCAGGGTCAGGTCAGGAGCACAGGGGAGGCTTGCCTCCCCGGGAAGGGCCCTGGGCGAGTCAGGATCCACTGATGATCAGGGCCAGGTGTAGAAAGGTACCCAGCTCCCTTGCTCAGAGGACCAAAGAGTGGAGACGAAGGGATGGGGCTGGCTGAGTCCTGACCTTTTCCTAGGGACATAAACCACTCTGCACATACCAGTTGCTCTGTGCCCAGCTGTGTTAGGTGATGCTGGGGCAAAAGAAGCATTAGTTACAGAGTTTGTCCCTCAAGGAACTCCCAGTGTAGGACAATGTGGAGCCCAAGGAAGACCCAGGGACACAGGAGTGGAGGACAGTAAACGAAGAGTTCCTGGAAGAGGTGACCTGTTGGTTGCAAAGCCAAGTAGAGGGTGGTTGGGCAAAGGAAAAGAAAGACATTCCACAAAGGGGAACGAGCATCAGCAAAGGCCAGGAGAGGAGGTGCCAGATGGCGGGGCGTGTGCGGCGCCTGGATCTGGGGAGGAGAGGCTTTTCCACAGGAGGGAAACGGGGATGCTATCATCCTCGTGGGTCCCTGGCTTCTTCTGATCTGAAGAGAACAGAGCAGTGTGTAGAGATGTTGGAGGACAGACAGGATCAAGGTGTTTGCAAGAAAAATATGGAGTGGGGCTGCAGGGGCACCTGGGTGCGGGAGTTTTGCCTGTCTCTGGCTTTGGCTGCATGATGCCTCCTTCTGACTCCAGTCTTAGGGATAATAGCTGTCAGAATCGTAACGGAAGCTACCACATGCTGAATGCTTGGGTATGCCAGACCACGAATAGACTGTCTCATTTAATCTTCCCCAAAAGTCTGCTACTTAAGTACTATAATTATTCCCCATTTTACAAATGAGAAAACGGAGGCTCAGAAATGGTAAGTCATTTGTCGAAGATCACAGAGCAAGTGGTGGCAGCGGCCTCCAACCAGGGTCCATCCGGCTGCCAAGCCAGTAGTACCTTCCCCTCCACCCTCAGGCCTCCTAACGCTAAACTGCTCAGCTTAGCAGGCTCTGCTTTCCAATTCTTTCCGAGCTTCCGGGGGCTATGCATTTATTCAGCAGGCATTTATTAAGCACCTGCTGTGTGCCAAGCATTATGCTGGATGCCAGGGACACAGCAGGGAGCAGGCAGACCCAGCCCTCCCTCCCAGAGCTCACAGGCTGGTCAGGGAGGCAGAGGCTGACTCATCATTGCAAGGGCCTCAGAAAAGCTCGCAGTGCTCCATGGCACAGGAGACATGTCATCCAGATGCCACTTTTGTCTTTGGCAACAAGAAAGCCACATGCTGTGTTGTATGAAAGGAGAGACGGTTAGCACTCCCCTTGACAAGGATGGAAGAGGCCTTCAGGGCTGACGACATGCATATGGTTAAGAAACCTACATGCTAAACCAAGCAACGGCTCAGATCTCTGGGTCAGCATCTCCGCTCCCTCCAAGCAGGACAGTCCACAGGGCAGGAGCTTCCATGGGGGGCTGGCAGGCAAAGCCGGGGTGCGAGCTGGAGAGCTTGGGACTGGGTTGCAGGTGTTGATGCCTCACCCCTGTGGAGGGAGGAGACAGAGCAGCCAAGGGGCTAGAATACCCCCAAGGTCCTCTCCCCAGCATGGGCCATAGGCGCTCTCGCTCTCTCTCTCTTTCTCTCTCTCTCTCTCTCTTTCTGTCTCTGCCCTTTTTTCCCTGGTTCCAAGGAGCCACTCAGCCCCTCCCCAGCCTCCCTAGTATTGTGGATTAAACATCTTTTTCACAACATTGAGTCCTACCTGGCTCCTCGTTTCCTTCCTGCCTCCAACCTTCATCTCCTGGACCCCAGGACAGCGTTTCTCCAAGTGTGGTCCAGGGTCCTGTCTGCAGGGCAGGGGAAGCTTTACAGGGAAAGTGCAAAATCTTGGCAGGGTTTTAAAGAATGAATAGGAGTTCATCAGGGAGATATGGGAGGAGAAAAGCATTCCGGGAAGCAGGAAGAGCAAGAGCAAAGGCACAGACCCAGAAAGAAGAGAGTATGTTCTGGGAACTTCCAGCCTCTTGGAACTTGCTAGAACAAGGGGAGAGAAAGCAGGAGATGAGGTCAGCGGAGAAGGGACCACAGCGGGTTTGAAGTGTCAGACTGAGGGATGGGGGACCCAGGAAGCAGAAGCGCTTTGTTCTGAGGATTGTTGCTGGATTTTCTGTAAGGAAATAGCTAATATATTCTAAGTGCTTACATGTGAAAGACACTGTGTGCTAAATGCTTTCCAGATATTAACTCATTTATCCCTCAATGCTGTGAAGTAGGGGTCATCATGCCCATTTGTCTGATGAGAAAACTGAGGCACAAAGAGGGTATGTTGATTGCCGAAGGCCACACGAGCCCAGGCAGTTAACTACTGCACTCAGCAGCCTCTCCTGGTCACCGTGCCCAGGTCACCAGGTGTCGTGGGCTCACCCTTGGCCTCTCTGCCTCAGGACTCTCTGTGCTCACCCCAGGTCTGGTCTGGCATCCGCCACTTGCTGCTCTCTGACGCCTGGGAAGATGGCCGGCCCGTGGACCTTCACCCTTATCTGTGGTTTGCTGGCAGCCACCTTGATCCAAGCCACCCTCAGCCCCACTGGGGTGCTCATCCTCGGTCCAAAAGTCATCAAAGAAAGTAAGTTTTGGCCTTCTGGACCCGGCCGCCCTGAGACAAGGGGGAAGGTGGAGCAGCCTCCCAAAGGAGAGAGAGAGCTCCTCATCACGGGGGCTGTGCAAGGCATGGCTGAAATCCCAGGACTTGGGTGAACATGAGTGAGTTGTAAAGGTCTGGAGTGTCTGTGACCTCAAGAGTCCACGATTCCAAGGTTCCCTTCTTAAATTCCACAGTTCCAAAATCCTGAGCTTCCACAGCCTGCAGAAGGGGCATGCGGCCACTGAATGCAGTGATGCAGCTGCCCCTCCCCCTGCCCTCACCTGAAATCCCATCCTCAGAGTACCCCCTCTTAGTTAAACCTAGCATCTTCCTTGTCCCCACAGCAGAGACCCTTGACTGTGAGTGTGGCGGCCTGGGTCCCAGGCACAATGTCTCACTCTCCAGCTCGGGGGCACTGGGCCCATCCCTGGGCCTCGGCTTCCTCCTCGGGACACAAATAAGAGGAACTACCTCTCTTCACTGGGTCGCTGGAATTGTCTAGAGCTTTATGAATGCTGTGACCACGCTTCTCAACTCAGCACTTCTGATGCTGTGGACCAAACAGCTTTTTATTGTGGGGGGTGTCCTGGGCATGTAGGATGCTTAACAGTCTCCTTAACCCAACTGTGATAACCAAAAACGTCCCCAGACTTTGGCAAATGTCTCTTAGGGGACAAAATCACCCCAATGGAGAACCACGCTCTAAAGTGTCATTCCCTTAGAGGGGACTCATCTGTCCACTCTGGAGAGCCACCTGAGCACTCAGAGGACCAGACCTCTGCACTCAGGGGACTCGGGCCTGGGTCATGGCCACAAGGGCAGGGGCAGGTCCTGTGGAACCAACGGGCTCTGTAGCCAGAGGAGGGAGTCCCAAGTAAGGACAGGAAGCAGCAAGCTCTGGGAAGCTGGAGGGAGGCAGATGTGGCTGCGTCCAAACTATGAAGCTCAAGCCTGTGGAATTTCAGCCAGAAGGAGCTTAGAGATGAATAATTATGCTTTAGGCTCTCCTAAAAGGAGTTGTATGCAAGTGGTTGGTTTTGACAGTAATCCCAGAAACACCTACAGGAGTGTGGGGAGGCAAGGTAGGGAAGAGAAGGCATCCCAAGCACGTCCAATCCAGGTACCACTGTGGGGACTGGAGCTCAGTTGTGCCTAGCAACTGCATCTGTTAGGGCCAATCAGAAGACAGAAACCACACGGTCATCCCAACAGGTAAGTTTAATGTAAAGAAGTATTACCAGGAGATTGGAGGAATGGGGAATTGACTAAGAGGGAAGAGAGAGCGAGCTCTAAAGGATACCCTAGGGATGAAAGGGGTAGCCAAGGACAGAGCAAGCTTACAGGCAAAGAATCCTCCCCAGCCCTCATTGCAGAGGGTGTGGTTGAAGCCCAGCTTGTGGTCGAGAAGCTTGCTGGCTTGTCCCAGGCCAGAGCTGGGCCACAGTTGGCAAACTGAGGCTAGTGAGCAGAGAACTACCTGCCAGGTAGCCGATGTAAGTCTCTGGGAAGCTGCCCCTGGAGGGGGCCTGCTGTTAACTCACGGGGAAGCTATCTCTGGGAAACCACCTAGAAGCCAGCCAGGGTGCCCGCAGAACTCACTCAGCAAAAGCCACTGGGCAGTGGCACCATAGGAACCTGGTAAGAGGAGCACACCAGTGCCATGAGGGGAAGCCCCTTCCTCCCCAACACCCCTCCAGAGCCTTCACTGAAAAGGCTTAACATTGTGCCAAATGGCAAAGAAGAAATATTCACAGGGCCCACCTCCATTACCACAGCAGGCAAAGTGGGTGGATTTGCAGCTGAGAGGCAATAACACAGGAGCTCTGAAACACAGTAAGGGACACACATCTGAGCCATCCTGACTGAGGGGTGAGGGAGCTGAGGTATTGATACACCAATTCTCACCAATCACTGGCTGAGGTCTGCTCCTGGGGCGTCAGCTCTCCAGCACCTCTAACCTGCTCTGCACAGGAGCCAGATGGGCTCCAGCTGCTCATGGCTGGGAGCAGAATCCAGGGCTCCTGACCCGTATGCCTCTGTCCCGGCTCCTCCTTCCTCTGCTCAGCACCTGAGGCTTTTGGACCATACACCTGTAGAATATGGATGCCAGACAATTGTTAACAAGTGTGCTTTGGCAGCAAAACAGCCCCAAACAGGGCTTTGTGGCTTCCCTGCCTCTTGGCCCTGGACGTGCTTGCCACTGGTTGTGGGGGACGAGTATAGGTCCAGGTTCTGTGTGTAGTGGCTAACGCTCCCCACAGAGGCTGGCAATGCTTATATGAATGACGCCAGCCTCACTCTTGATGTGAAAACAACCCATTTGGGCCACTATCCTCAAGGCTACATCTACACTGTGGGGGACTGGCAAGCTGGTCCTGACCTCCACCACAGTAGAGATGGCTACACCCTCGCCTTATCTCAGGGAGCCCCGAGTGATACCTCTCCCCAGCCTGGAGCCCCCACCAAGCTTTCCTTCTTGCCCCTCCTCTTGGGCCCTAATTCCTGGGGTCTGCCTCCAGAGCTGACACAGGAGCTGAAGGATCACCATACCACCAGCATCCTCCAGCAGCTGCCGCTGCTCAGTGCCATACGAGAGAAGCCAGCTGGGGGCATCCCTGTGCTGGGCAGCCTGGTGAACACCATCCTGAAGCACATCATCTGGTGAGTGGAGTGGGACCACACCAGGAGCTAGCCCCTGCCCACACCTCTGCCCAGGACACACTCTGCATGCTCAGTCAGCCGGTCTGCAAGCACCGACTTGTGTCAGATCACAAAGAATGGATCAAACAAAGCCTCTCCCTCCAGAAGCTCCCAGAATAGTTAACAAGAACTGTAATACAATGACGCGGGAACCCTAATACAACCCCAGAGCAAGGCCGGGCACGGTGGCTCATGCCTGTAATCCCAGCACTTTGGGAGGCCAAGGCGGGCGGATCACCTGAAGTTAGGGGTACGAGACCAGCCTGGTCAACATGGCAGAACCCTGTCTCTACTAAAAATACAAAGATTAGCCAGGCATTCTGGTGGGTGCCTATAATCCCAGCTGCTAGGGAGGCCGAGGCAGAAGAATCACTTGAACCCAGGAGGCAGAGGTGGCAGTGAGCTGAGATCACGCCATTGCACTCCAGCCTGGGCTACAGAGTGAGACTCTGTCTTAAAAAAAAAAAAAAATCCAGAGCAAGGGAAAGGATGAGGTGATGTTTCTCACTGGAGGTGGCAGTTGAGCCAATGACTCAATGGTCACCAGGAGATGAGAAGCAAATGGCATCCAGGTAGAGGAATCAGCCTGGGCAAAGGCATGAAGGAATGATAGTCAGTCAGAATGGCTAGAGCTCAAACCTCAAGGCAAGGAGTAAGGGATCAGCAGGGTCAGGTCATGGAGGGTCTTAAGAGTCAGCTCAAGGAGCTGGGATTCACCACCTAGAAGAGAAGGCACCATGATAGTGTTGTGAGCGGGGTGGAGGCAAGGATGGAGGCAAGACTGTCTGGAGAGAACTGGACAGGACTAGGGTCCCACTGCTGCCCAAGCACCACCCCAGGGAGATGGGAAAGATAGAGAGGGAGTAGGCTTGGAAACAATGAGGAGAAGGCATGATTCTGATCTCTCCTCATTCCCATCCAGGCTGAACATCACCACAGCTAACATCCTCCAGCTGCAGGTGAAGCCCTCGGCCAATGACCAAGAGCTGCTAGTCAGGATCCCCCTGGACATGGTGGCCGGATTAAACACGTGAGTGTCCCCGCCATCAAGTACAGTAGGCCTGACAGGCTCATCTGCTCATTCCCTCTCCACCACCCCCACATGCAGGTGTCTGGAAAACAGAGTTCTGAGTGGAGAGAAGAGCAAGGGCAAAGGCCCTGCGGCAGGAGCGTGCCTGCCTTGCTCAAAGAATGGCAGAGACAGCGGGGAAGAGAAGCGGGGGGGCGTGCTGGGAGAGGAGGTCAGTCGGCAGCCAAGGCCAGATCATGCAAGGCCTTGTGGGAGAAGATAAGGACTTGGCTTTCGCTGTGTCAGATGGGAGCCAGGGAGGATTCTGAGCAGAGGAGGGATAGGATGTGCTTTAACATTTTTAAAGACTCGTAGCTGCTATGGGAAAAAAATAAAAGACTTTCTAGGGGCAAGAATGGAGACAGGAAGGCTATCTCAAAGCTGCTGCAACAATTCAGGAGGAGACGACGATGACTTAGACCAGGGTTTGGGGCAGGGAGGTGCTGAGAAGTTGACTGGATTCTGGATATGTTTTGGATGTAGGTGAACAGGATATCCCGGTGAACTGAGTATGTGTGTGTATGCGAGGGGAGAGAGAGGGAAGTCATGGATGACTCCACAAGCTTTGCCTGCACCACTGGCAGGATGGAGTGGTCAGTACCAAGACAGGGAAGGCCATGCGAGGAGCAAGTCTGGGGGAAGAGCCAGCGCAGTGTTGCGTGTGCTGAACTCGAGATGCCCATGAGACATTGGAGTAGTGGGCTGCGGGAATGTTTGGAAGCTGTCAGCAGATGAAAGGCATTTAAACCAGAAAGGAATCTGAAAACTAATCCTGGGACATGCTGGGGTGCAGTTGGGTGGAGATGAGGAGAAACCAGCAAAGGAGGCTGAGGAAGGAGATGAGAGCTGGAGGACAGAGATGGATGGCAGGTTTGCTCCGGCCTGGGCTTGGCTGGTGCTCACACAGTCAGGTGCCTCCACCACCCAGGCCCCTGGTCAAGACCATCGTGGAGTTCCAAATGGAGACCGAGGCCCAAGCCATCGTCCGCATGGACACCAGTGCACGTGGCCCCACCCGCCTGGTCCTGAGCGACTGTGCCACCAGCCATGGGAGCCTGCGTATCCAACTGCTTAATAAGTGAGTGTCACCGGCTGCCAGCAGGGCTCACACCCTTCCTGGGAGGAAAGCCAGGCGGTGGACTTCCCCCATTTTACAAATGGAGAACACTGAGGCCTAGAGAAAGAAAGGACCTGATCCCCTCCTGATTCCTGATCTGGGGCTCCTTCCAGGGAATCTGTGATGCCAAAGGAAGTTCAGGACATCAAGGTCAGAAGCAACGCTGGTGGGTTTCAGGCATGACACCAGGAGGTGGGACAGATCTTGAAGGGGGATCCCTAGAAGCCCCCCCAAACACCTGGGACAGGCGTGGGTGGAGCCAGGGGTAAAAACAAAGGCTTTGGGTCAGGGGGATGCATTCTCTTCATTTGTTCTCCAGGTGATGGTGGCCAAGTGGCCGCCCTGTGTCTCACCTTCCTTACCTGTAAAGTGCAGGTGATGACACCTTCCAGGCAGCAGTGAGAGAACTGATCAGGCAACAGCCATCAGGCACTTAGAACAGTGCACAGGGCATGGCAGTGCCCAAAACATGTCGCCCCCCTTCCCTTCTTAGCAGGAGGACAGGGAGAAATGCCAGCTCCCGTCATGCCAACACCCAGCACAAAGTTCTAATGACAACGCCCAGCCACTGCTTTCTGATAACTCTTTGCCACCACCTACACCGGGCTCAGGGGCTACCCCCAGCCCCATCTCTAACGAGTCATGTGACCCTGGGCAGTTTCCTTCCTCCCCTAGACTCAGCTTCCCCCTCTGCAAAACAGAGGGGTGATCATCTCTGACCCTTCCTAATGTCTTTCCTGCTCTCCTCCCTGAAAGGCTCTCCCTCCCGGTGAACTACTTAGCTCAGCAGGTGATGAATCTCCTAGTGCCAGCCCTGCCTCAACTGGTGAAAAACCAGGTGAGTGGCATCAGGGCCTCTCGTGGACATTCCGTCCCCTGTGGGGCTTGGGTAGAACTGCAAGCTGGTACTAAGTGACGAATCTCCTTGGGTGGGCTTTGCTGAAAGAATTATCTGGGGCTGGATAGCAAAGGGTATTGGAGTGGGGTGGGCCGTTGACCCAGGCCGGCGGTTGAGGTCAAGGTCATGGGACTGCTCAAAGTCAGCCTGGAGCCCTTGAACAGTGAGGTGCTGAGAAATTTTTAACAATTGTCTCTGGAGGGGTTGTTGAGGGGAGGCAACCTGATTTGCAGCTTTTGCAGATTTCCCTGGTAGAAATACTCCCTTCCGGGCCAATTTTAGGCTACCAGTGTGAAGTCACTGCACAGAGTTGGGAAAACGTACGATAGCACACGATTGTATATTTCCACCAAACAGATACATACGCATGACCTCAGGAGTAATACATAGCAGTAAAATGCAGCAAAATAATTAGGAAGAAATACATTTTAAGTTTTTATTAAATTTGTTTTAATATAATTTATTTAATTGTAAGTTTACATATTTAATTTTTAACCATCTCTGGGCTTAGCACCCAGCTCAAACAATTTGTGGAAATTTAACAATTGGTTCTCAAAAGCTAGTACAAGCTGGCTTGAGCACTCCGCTGTCATGTATCAGTCTGGCTGTGGTCTCCAGGGCTGCACCACCCACCAGGTCCTACTGGATTATTTTTCTGAGTCAGTGAACACAGGTGACTCTCACTTTAGTTGTCCCTGTTTGTCACAGTTATACTAAAACATTGTAAACTGAATTCACCCACATTAGTCAGTGATTTCCATTGTAAATTCCAAGATGTGTTCATAACAATGAGCCCCCCTTCAAGGGTCAAAACACCCTGTCAAATACCTAATATTTCTTGTAATAAGACTTTTCTTCTTTAATTTTTGTTTTTATTTGTCTGTTTGTTTTGAGACAAAGTCACCAAGGAGGGAATGTAGTGGCACAATCTCAGTTCACTGTAACATCCGCCTCCTGGGTTCAAGCAATTCTCGTCCCCCAGCCTCCCCAGTGGCTGGGATTACAGACGAGCATCATGCATGGCTAATTTTTATATTTTTATTAGAGACAGGGTTTTCACCATGTTGGCCAGGCTGGTCTCAAACTCCTGACCTCAGGTGACCCGCCCTCCTCAAGCCTCCACAGGTGCTGAGATTACAGGCATGAGCCACTGCGCTTGGCGATTTTTTTTCTTTGGAAAGATGATGTAATAACTGAAACAATTTGGGAAAAAAATACCCATAATCCTTTTACTTTCATCTAGGAGCTCTTTCCCTTCCCACCTCCATCCACATGTCCCAGTGTTTTTATGAGGTTGGACTTGGTGTCAGCCTTTAGATCAGATCTATGTTTTGAAGTCATTATGTAATACTTACAATTATTAGATAGGTACATTACAAAATAATTTACAAAACCCTTCCAAGAAAATCTTTTTAAAATAATGTGGTTTTGTAAAGAGGACTTTAAAATTACAGTAGCAATATTTAAAACAGTATTTTAGGCCAAGGCCAGTGGCTCACGCCTGCAATCTCAGCACTTTGGGAGGTCGAGGCGGCCCAGAAGCTTGAGACTTGCCTGAAAAACATAGAGAAACCCCATCTCTACAAAAAATTAAAAATTATAATAGCTGGGCATGGTGGCGTATGCCTATGGTCCCAGCCACTCAGGTTGCTGAGGCAGGAGCATCGCTTGAGCCTAGGAGGTTGAGGCTGCAGTGAGTCCCAATTATGCCACTGCACTCCAGCCTAGGCAACACAGCAAGACCCTGTCCCAAAAACTAAATAAACAAATAACACAATGCTTTACATAAACAATGCGATTTTATTAAGAGCACTTTAAAACAATGGAGATTTTTATGTTTCTCCAAATTGGCTTCCATGTCCTTCCTTTCAAGAAAAATACAGTACAAAATTTCATCTCCATTTTGTGAAATATACATCAGCTGTACAATATAGAATTACATATTTGTTTCTCTGTTAAGCTGGAGTTAAAGATTTTCTACTTCTGCTTCTGCACTGATAAAATGTATGAGTAGCATGTGCAGTCAGAGGAAGATCCATTATTTTAACAGTCTAAATATCTACATATGAAAGAGGCCAGGGAAAAATAAGTGAATAATCAATAAATAAAACTCAAATAAGATCTTAAAAGGTTAACTTCAGAAGCAAAGTTGATTCAGCCCAATTCAAGCTACCTTTCTCCAGCACTTTTTTGGAAGAGCATGTGGAGAAACAGAGAGAGAATAGAGAAAAATGGAGGGAATGAATATAATGAATTGTGTGACACAATGAATAGAATGAACAATGAATATGATGAATTGTGTGACATCAAAGTTAAGACATTGGCTTCTTATAGTTAGAATATTGAGACCCTGACCTGTTAGCAAATGTACATATCCCAAGTTCTTTTAAGGGAATCCAAAAGTGAAAATTTGGTAACATTGGAATTTTCTTACATAAGAAAGAAAATGTGTGTTTTCTTTGAATAATTTTATTTCTGCATTTCAAGGTGGGAATTTCATAAAGTAGGACTCAGTTGTAAATTTTCTTCCCAGCCTCCAGCAAAATCGTATTTTATCTAGCATCACGCTTTAATAGTTAAAAATATATTTTCCACTAGAAAAGATGACAAAAACTTGAAATTATACAATGTTCCTTGCATAGTATCTGTCTTTAGTGGTGAAAAGCTAAGTAGAAAGAACAATGTGAGCAAACCAACATTCCATTTATCATCAGCAAATCCGCAATGTTCACTAGATTTGATATGATAGTCATGGGAACATTTTATCTGGCATAAAGGGAAAAGGCACAGACTTTAAGAGGTGAACATCTGGTAGGGGCTCATTTAGAAAACGTTGAAGCCAGGTGCAGTGACTCACACCTATAATCCCAGCACTTTAGGAGGTCAAGGCCAGTGGATCAACTGAGGTCAGGAGTTCAAGACCAGCCTGGCCAACATGGCAAAACCCCATCTACTAAAAATACAAAAATTAACTGGGCATGGTGGTGCGTGCCTGTAATCCCAGATACTCGGGAGGCTGAGACAGAAGATTCACTTGAATCCAGGAGGTGGAGGTTGCAGTGAGCCAAGACTGTGCCACTGTACTCCAGCCTGGGCAACAGAGAGAGACTCTATCTCAAAAAAAAAAAATTTTTTTTTAATAAATAAATAAAAGTAGGATGATGGGATGACTTGCTTTATATAATTGTGAGTATTCCAGAAGATGCATGAAAATAATCTGGCTAGGCTTGGTGACTCACGCCCAGCATTTTGGGAGACCAAGGTGAGCGGATCACCTGAGATCAGGAGTTCGAGACCAGCCTGGCAAACATGGTGAAACTCCATCTCTACTAAAAAATACAAAAATTAGCCAGACATGGTAGTGGGCACCTGTAATCCCAGTTTCTAGGGAGGCTAAGACAGGAGAATCACTTGAACCCAGGAGGTAGAGATTGCAGTGAGCCAAGACTACGCCTGCATTCCAGCCTGGGTGAGAGAGTGATACTCCACCTAAAAAAAAGAGAAAGAAAGAAAAAAAAACTGTTGAAATCTTTCCAGTGGGTCTCAAGCCTGGTTGTAGATCAGAGCCATCAGAACCTCAGAAGGCTTTAGAGAATACTAATGGCTCGGCCCTTCCACAAATTCAGATGTAACTGGTCTAGCTGGGGTCCTAGTATCCCAGAGGACTCTACTGTGAAGCCAGGGTTGAGACCTGCTGGTAGAAACGAAAGATGTGGAATCGTGGGATAAAAGGCAGAGGCTGACCCAGGGACACCTTTTGAGTGAGAAACGGGCTCCCCAGGCGGTGCCTGCTGGGGTCTCAGAGCCGAGATTCTTCCGTGTCACTGGGTTCTAGATTGGCAGTGAAGCTAGGAGCAGGGAACGGTTTTTCACAGGAGTTACCATTTCTCCAGTGCATTGCCACACCTCGAGAGCACACAGGGCGGGTCAACAAGACAAAAATGTCCTCAACAGTCTTGGAGGACTGCCCTGAAAAGTGAGTCAAATGTCTGACCTTCTCCCTAAGCCGAACAGCGCAGGGCAGCGTTAGGTTAGATCAGAGTTTCTCAGCCTTGGCACTGCTGGCAGTTTGGCCTGGATAATTCCTTGCGCACAGAGGATGTGTAGCGGCATCCCTGGCCTCTACCCACCAGATACCAGTAATACCCTCATCCCTTCCAAGCTGTGAAACTACAAGTGTCTCTAGAAATTTCCAAATGTCTCCTCGAGGACAAAATCGCCCCCTGTTGAGGACTGCTGGCAATTTCAGGAAGAGAATTGCTCGGTGAGCAAAGGGAAGTGTTTGACTAGAAAGCCACAAAGGGCACAGAGATTGCTCAGGAGTCAGGTCGGGTCTGCCTCGCTGGCCTCTGTTCTAGAATCTGACATGTGGCAGGAATTCAGTAGCAACTTGCTATACAAAGAAACAAATTCTCCATTTAACTCTTTTCTTTTTCTTTTAAAGCAGTCTTGCTCTGTCACTCAGGCTGGAGTGTAGTGGTGAAATACCAGCTCACTGCAACCTCCACTTCCCAGGCTCAAGCAATTCTCATGTTTCAGCCACCTGAGTAGCTGGGATTACAGGAGTGCACCACCACGCCTGGCTTTTTGTATCTTTAGTAGAGATGAGGTTTCGCCATTTTGGCCAGGCTGGTCTCAAACTCCTGACCTCAAGCAATCCACCCACCTGGGCCTCCCAAACTGCTGGGATTACAGGCGTGAGCTATTGTGCCCAGCAAGACAAGGAGTCAGAGAGGGAGGGCTGATGGCAGGCCAAGCACACCTGGGGCACAACCACTGCAAAAGGTCCCAGATGGTCCTGCAGGCTGGAGTAGACACACCAATGAGTCCTCAACCCATGGATGGAACCTAGGTGGCCATGGGCACAGCAGCAGGACTCAGGCTGGGTGGGCCGGGCACAGGTTGCTGTATGGCTGCATTCTGGCCCCTCCCTGATGGAGCCCCTCATTTATGCTGTTGCAGCTGTGTCCCGTGCTCGAGGCTTCCTTCAATGACATGTATGCAGACCTCCTGCAGCTGGTGAAAGGTAGGTGCTCTGCTCTCTCTCCCACCTTTCCCTTTACAATGGAGCTGGCCTCCAGACCCTGACTCCACCAAGGGGAGGCCTCCCCAAGTCAGGCCTGAGCTGCAACTCGGGCCCAGCGGCAGGTGAGAGAAGCAACAGTTGATTCCTGCCCAAGATGCACAGACAGAAAGTTGCCATGACTAGGATTTCATGAGCTCCTTTTATGTGTACAGTTGTCAGGTCAATGGATACCCCAAGTTCAAATCTCAGTTCTGCCCCTGACTTGCTCTATGACTTTGGGAAAGCTACTTTACCTCCTCATCCTCAGTTCCCTCATCTATCAAATGGGGCTTAACCATCCCTATATCATAGGATTGTTAGTGTAGAATAAAAGTCTACAGGGAAGTCCCGGGCACACAGCAGGTGTTGCACCTAGCACAGAGAAGCACGTACAAATGCATGCTAAATGGATGCATGGATGGACGGATGGAAGGTGCTAAGACTACAAGCATGAGCCACAAACGCAGCCCCCAGACTAGTTTTTATGGATCCTTTGGAAAGCTGCAGCATCAAATAGTTTTATCCATTTCACTGCAGTGTTGTATTTTCCCTCCATCCAGGGTTTGAGGAGCCTGAGAATTTAAAGCATGGGTTAAAAACTAAGATATCTGGTTTAAAAAATAAAAATCAGAGATGATTTGAAGGGGGAAGATGAAAGGAGGTCATTTCTCCCTCCCCCGGAGTAGCAGACATGGGAGGACACAGGCTTCTGCCCCCACTTCCACAGTCTGCCTTGCTCAGGCCCCCAGAGTGGAAATTGGCAGGGAAGAAGAAAAGCCTACCAACTGCTGCTTGGGATCAGAAGAGCGACCGGAGAGGAAAGGGGAGAGAATGGCATGAGAGTGCATTGAGCACCCACAGGGCATCTGCCATGAGCCAAGCCCTCCTGCTGGGTGTTTCACAGGCACCGTCTCACTGACTCCTCAGACAACTCCATGAGATAGCAGTCATGACCCCATTTCACTCTGATGAAACAGGGTCCAAGCAATTAGGTCATTGTCCAGGCTCACAGAGGCAGCTGGTCATGGGGAAGGCTTGAGTTCTGAGTGGGTGTGATTCAGATTGGGCCGTTACAAGGTGCCAGTTCTATACATGAGGCGGGAATGACTATTCTACTGCCGCTTCTTTCCTTTTTTCTTTTTCCTTCTTTAAAATAATTTTTACAGGAGTCATGTTCATCTTCTCTGTGTCATTCCAATTTTAGTACAGGTGCTGCCCCAGCGGGCATTATACCCTCATTTTAAGACGAGGAAACAGATTCAGAGACAAGCAGAGACTAGCCAAGGTCACTGAGGCTGAAACCGAAGTCCAGCTGGCTCCTCTGCTGCCCTGAGGGTGGGCCCGGAGGTCTACCTGGAGCAGGAGGCTCCCCATCCTCTGCCATACACCGGGGCAGGTGACCAGCCACCGCCACCTGGTGGCCAAGTGGGGAATTCTGACGCGAAAAGGAGATCTTTGGGGGAGCAGAGGAGCCCGTTGAATTTCAGCGTAGATGTTACCAGGTATCTGAGTTCCAAGCTAAGCTTCCTTGAGATCCAGGTGCTCACAGGGTGTCCAGACCCAGAACCTCCAGAGTGGGGGACACAGCTTTCAGTCTGGTGGGGGGCGGTGGAGCATTACAAGCAATAGTTCAGTTTCATTCCAAACCAGGACTTTGGCATAAAGCCGACTGGGTTCACATGCTCTCCTCGTGTGGCTGTGAACAGGTCAATTCGCTTTCCTCAGCCTTGGCTTCCCCATCTGTAAAAGGCAGTAATCATAGGACCTACCTCCTAAGGTTATCACGCAGATGAACGAGCTGACACATGCAGAGGCTCAGCATGGGCCTGGCACGTGGCAGATGCTCCATCGGTGCCAGTCACTGGCTTCATTGTTTGTATTGTTATTATCAACATCATCACTGCCTGCTCCTCCCCTACCTGTCCGCCGTGCATCATTACAACTCCACCTGGAAGCAGCCCCCCACTGCCCCTCCAATACTGTCCTCCATCCTGACAGAACTTTCTTCTCATCCCTGAGCAGTGCCCATTCCCCTCAGCACTGACCATCTGGAGTTTGACCTTCTGTCTCCTGCCATCAAGGGCGACACCATTCAGCTCTACCTGGGGGTGAGTGTCCCAGGACCTCAAGGGTGAAGTGGGGACATTGCTGCCCTTCCGTGACCACCAGGAGTCAGACAGCATGGACCTGTATTAGAGAAAATCCTGGTCACTGTTAGGACACACGGGCTGAGAGCTAGAAAAATCACTGCAGGCTGAACACATTCCCCTTAGGCAAGCCATGCTAAGGGAGAAAAGCCAGCCAGTAGAATCCAAAAGCCAAAGAACACCCACCCAGCAGATCTGCCCTCCACCCCCAATTTTCCCGCTCCAGGGCCCGAGTGTTCACACAGGGCCCTCAGCCTTTCTCTCAGGCAAGTCTCTGCCAGTCCCCAAACCTTTGACAACCTTGAAACAAAAGCCAAGGATCAAGAAACAGAGATCTAAGTTTCTCTCTCAGCTCTGTGACTCCCTGGCTGTGTGACTTTGGGCAAGTTCCTTCACTTCCTGAGCCTCAGTTTGCTTGTCTGCAAAATGCCAGTCATAACGGTCACTGAGGAGAGGATGAAATGAGACCACACAGTGCCCAGCAGACAGGAAGTGTCCAGTAACTGTCAGCTCCCTGTACCATGTGGAGCCGCACACCCATGCGGCGGCTGGATGCCCCGAAGGGCCAGACCATGCCGGCAGCATGAATCTGAGACCAGGTTTGGGGTTTTTGGGGTTGTTTTGTTTTGTTTTTGAGACAGAATCTTGCCCTGTTGCCCAGGCTGGAGTGCAGTGGTGCAATCTTGGCTCACTGCAACCTCTGCTTCCCAGGTTCAAGCGATTCTCCTGCCTCAGCATCCCAAGTAGGTGGGATTACAGGCGTGTACCACCACATCTGGCTAATTTTTTGTATCTTTGGTAGAGACAGGGTTTCACCATGTTGACCAGGCTGGTCTCGAACTCCTGACCTTGTGATCTGCCCGCCTCGGCCTCCCAAAGTGCTGGGATTGCAGGTGTGAGCCACCAAGACAGCTTTTGAGACTGAGACTCTCTGTCACCCCGGTTAGAGTGCAGTGGTGCCGTCACAGCTCACTGCAGCCTTGACCTCCTGGGATCAACCTCAGCCTCCTGAGTAGCTGGGGCTGCAGGCACCTGCCACCACACCTGGCTAATTTTTTGTATTTTTTGTAGAGATGAGGTTCCATGATGTTGCCCAGGCTGGTCTCGAACTCCTGGGCTCAAGCGATCCTGCCACCTCGGCCTCCCAAAGTGCTAAGATTACAAGCATGAGCCACCACGCCCAGCCCCCAGACTAGTTTATACAGATCCTTGGGAAAATGGCGGCATCAAATATTTTCATCCATTTTACTGCAGTTTTGAATTTTCTGTTCATCCAAAGGGTTGAGGCAGCTGAGAAGTTGAAGCATGGGAAAAAAACTCAGATATCTAGTTTAAAAAATAAAAATTAGAGATTATCCAAGGGGCAAAGATGGAATAGATGTTTCCAGGCACCTGTGTTCCAGGCTAAGCTTCCTGGCAACAAACGCAAAGAAAGAAAAGAGGCCGAATGCGGTCATTTCCTTGTAGGTTGTTACTGGGTAGGCTGTAAGTTAAAATTCTCAGCCCACTTCCTGCTCTGTCTCCTCAGGCCAAGTTGTTGGACTCACAGGGAAATGTGACCAAATGGTTCAATAACTCTGCAACTTCGCTGACAGTGCCCACCCTGGACAACACCCAGTTCAGCCTCATCGTGAGTCAGGACGTTGTGAAAGCTACAGTGGCTGCTGTGCTCCCTCCAGAAGAATTCATGGTCCTGTTGGACTCTGTGGTAAGCCTCAGCACAAGAGAGAGAATAGAGCCACCCAGGCTGCATCATAGGAATTTCCTGAACACAGAGTGCTGCTAAGTGAGAATCCTCCCTGTAACATCCAGCCCCAGTCATGGTTCTGCTCCCTGGAATCTGATGCACCTTTTCCTCTACCAAATAACAGTCCTGTGGAATCAAAGGGCATCTTAGACATGCAGTAGTCCAGAGGTGATAAATACATCTCAGATATGGAGTAGTCCAGGGATGGTAAATACATCTCAGATACTGAGTGGTCCAGGGACAGCAACTGTCCCACTACTCACCACTATGGCACTCATGGCACACATCACTAATCGATCAGGGTTCTCCTTCCTATTGAGTCTGGATGCTGACACAACCTTGGAATCCTTATTAACAGGGCACAGCAGATAACCACCACCAGTCAGCTATATCGTGCCACCTCCTCCCGGATGACTGATGGGGAAATTGAGGTCCAGAGGGGAAAAGGGTTGGTCCAACGTTATGGGAGGATGGCAGGACTTCAGGTCAGCTGACAGACAACTGATAACCAAGCTCTTGGGACTGGGATGGTGAGAAAATGGGGGGGTGGTCACCAGCTAGCACATTCATGATTGCAGTAAGAATGAAATCACCTCTTAACATCCTCTGAGATCAGGAAGCTGCCCACAGACCCACAGCCATCACCAGCCCACAGAAAAGTCCAGGCCAGCAGGACCCCATGCCCCATAGAAGCTGACCTAGGGGCTATTTTTCCACCAATGACAGACACATGGCCTGGGTCACTGGGCCCACCCAGCTTTTCTGGGGTCCTGGGAAACCTTCCTCCCAGCACTGGGGTATGGGAGACATGCCTCCCTCTGCTCTCCAGCTGACTTTCCCCGTCTCCTCTCACCCTCAGCTTCCTGAGTTGGCCCGTCGGCTGAAGTCAAGCATCGGGCTGATCAGTGCAAAGGTTGGTCCGTTTGCCATCGGCAGCTCGATGGGTGTTTGCTGTGGTCTGGACACAGGCTTCTGGGCGGGGAGAATCTGTGTGGGATTAGGGTTTCATTCCAGCACCGGGACACTCAGACTACATCCCTGTCCTCACAGAGCTTTCCGTCTAGCAGGCCAGTTTGACCTGAAGCAAATCAGCACGTGGATAGTCTTTCCATTACAGGTGCAGTAACTCAGGACAGGTTCTAGGGGCCATGAGAACACTTCTCTATATCAAAGGGTGTTCTGATAGAAACAAGTTTGTGGGCCCCTGATATAGTGTGGGACATCAGGGAGGCCTCCCTGAAGGGAAGGGTATTCCACACAGAGGAAACAGGAGACCAAAGACTGCAAGAAGGACAGGGTGGCTGGAGCACAAGAGGGAGAAGGGAGGCCAGGAAGGTGGGCAGGAGCCAGGCCACGTGGGGCCTGTGGGCCATGGTGGGCATTTGGGAGGCCACATATGGGTCTGATGTCCTTCCAGGCTGCAGATGCTCTGGGGCCCACCCAGATTGTGAAGATCCTAACTCAGGACACTCCACAGTTTTTTATGGACCAAGGCCGTGCCAAGGTGGCCCAGCTGATTGTGCTGGAAGTGTTTCCCTCCAATGAAGCCCTCCGCCCTTTGTTCACCGTGGGCATCGTGAGTTCAGTCATCTGCGATATTGGCAGCAACCAGGGAGACCCTTCTGTCCACTTGCCCTGTTCACCCTCTTGCTTTGTTAAACATTTCTACCACTCTCATCATTTAGCAGGGACGGGGGACAGGGAGCTCTGAACCAAGAGCCAGGAGCTTTGGGGACCCAATTCTCCTGGCTCTTTATTAGTCAGGGATCTCTGGGCAGAAACTCAACTTATATGCACAAAAGGAATTGTATTAGCTCCTATAGCTAAAAAGTCTAGATGTTATTGGCTTCAGGAATAGCTGGATCCAGGTGCTCAAACAATATCCTCTTCATTCTCCTCTCTCCCACCTAGCAGCCTTGTTTTCCTCTGTGCTGCCTTGAACCTCAGGCAAGCTATTCCCTCATAGGAGTGCCCCAGGCTGCATCAGTCTCATATCCTACCAGCTTGGCAATCCTAGCAGGAAGAACCTGTCTTTCCACAGTCCCAGCAAATGTCTCAGGGCTGACTCTCATTGAATGAGCCTGAGTCAGCTGCCCATTCTTGAGCCAATCATTGTTTCCAGAAAAATGGAACATGCAAACTTTCTGAGCTGGGCCACATACTAGAGTAAAAGGAGTGGGGGCTCCATGCGACCACAGAGACGGGGAGGGGCAATTCCTCTTCTGAAGCATCAGCAGAACTAAGTCATCTCCGAGGAAGTTCTTGGCTGATTTTCTCCATAACCCCAGCAGGTTGGATCTCAGTTAGCTTCCACGTGTGGGGAACCTTGCGGGTGAAGGAATGGGGTGGCGGTCAGTCAATGACAAGCCTAGTAGGAGGGTATCTTAGACAGGGACCCTAGAAGCAGAGCCTGAGACAGGGATACTTGTAGGAGGATTTACTGGGGGAGAGGTCTTGGGAGGGGAGCCGTGAAGGAAGCAGAATGGGGCAGGGGAAGCAGGGAGCAAAGATGCCATCTCAGCCAGGGCCGTGCTCTGGCTCAATCCCGCAAGAGCCCTGGAGCATAGATGGCACCACGCTGAACCCGCATTAACCAAGCAAGCCCCACTTGTGTCAGGCAGTCCCATGTCAGTCAGTCACTGGCCACCAACAGCCCCCAGGAATAGGAGGAACATTGCCCCCTAGCAGGGCAGCTCCACTGGTGCAAGGGCAATTCTGCAGAGAAGGGGCAGCCGCGAGCTGGCAGAAGCAACACCCACAGGGGAGGGAAGGGGCTCTGAGCAAGGAACCGGCTGTATCCTCTACATAGGGCAAAGGAGAGGACATGAGGCAGGGCGCATGACTGGGTGCTGGATAAGTAAGGCCATCCACAGGCCAGGCGTGGAGGTTCACACCTGTAATCCCAGCACTTTGGGAGGCCGAGGAGGGAGGATCAGTTGAGACCAGGATTCAAGACCAGCCCAGGCAACATAGTGAGACCCTGTCTCTACAAAAATTTTCTTTAAATTGGCTGGGCACAGTGGCTCCCACATGTAACCCCAGCTACCCAGGAGGCTGATGTGGGAGGGTCATTTGAGTCCAGGAGTTTGAGGTTGCAGTGAGCCATGATTGCACCACTGCACTCCAGCCTGGGTGATGGAGTGAGACCCGGTCTCAAAAAAAACGCCATGCATGCTTCACCAAGAAGTCAGGGCAGTAGCTGGTAGAGAGTGGGAAGCTAATTACAGCAGGGTCGCTGTGTGCAGCTGTGCAGGTTGCAGGTTGCTCGCCACACAATTTCAGGATGCCTTTCACAAATTGTGCCCTGCTGTCTAAATAGAAGGGAATCCTGATCCTCAGCCCACCACCCAAGTTGCAGTGGGAGTGGACTGCCCAGGCCAGCCGCACTGCACCATGGCCTGGCCCTTCCATGACCCGGGCAGGCACTCTGGCCTGCTGAGCCCAGGCCAGCCAGACAAGTTTGTTCCCTGGGTGCAGCTGACCTGGAGCTAGACCCAGCTCGCTGCCCTGAGGGTCACCCAGCCCAGAGGTCAAGTTGATGTGTCTCTGGAGCCCGTGTATTTGGGAGCTGGCTTGGCTTCCACCTTTCCAATAGTAATAACAGTGGTGAGCATTTACCAGGGGCCTGCTGGCTCTCTTCGGCTTTCCGCTTCCTCACCTCGACAAGGAGATGATGACAGGACCCACCTCACGGGGTTGTAAGGATCAAGGAGACAATCATCTCAGCTCTGAAACCACTACCTGACACACAGGAAGGGCTCCATGCCTAGGGGCTGCTGCCATCATCATCTCGTCATCATCATCCCCCACAACAAGCCTAGATTGTCATCTGCTAAATGGGAAGTGGGTACAAGTACTATCTCATTTAATAGATGAGGAAAGTGAGGCCCAGGGAGGTCAAGCCCTTTGCCAAGGTCACAGAGCCAGGAACTGAGATTCAAACCCCAGAGCCTCCCTGCAGAACCGCTAACTCCACACTCAGATCCTCTTTAGAGCAATGGGGTCTGGGCTTCTCTCGTTGCAGGAAGCCAGCTCAGAGGCTCAGTTTTATACCAAAGACGACCGACTAATACTCAACTTGAATAACATCAGGTAAACACACCTATCACTGTGAAGACTCTGCTGATGGAAATGAGTCCTGCCCGGTGACCATGGGTTTCTTTGGACACCCCGTGTGGCTGTCAGGTGAAGGCTGCTCCAGGGCGGGCAGGGAGGTCCTTCCCGGACACTCCTGCGGACAAGGACTGAATGAGAGGGAATGGGGCGGAAAAAGAAGCGGCCTCTGCAGCAGCCACAGCGCAGGCAAACCCCAGGCCAAGGGCAGCCCCCTCTGGGCACCTCCCAGGCCATGGCAGTGCACCTGCCTTCTGCATCCCACCAGTTCTCCCATCTCACCGCTTTCCTATGGCCCCAGAGTGAGTGCAGGGCTGCAAGCTGGAACCTCTAGGAACAAGTCAGGCCCAGGGCTGTTTGCATCAGCCCACACAGGGCTGGACTTCTTAATATAAATGAGTTGTGAACATGTCAAATCAGACTACCTGGCTGCCATGTGCCCACAATCCTACATAGCAACAAACTGTCGAGCCGGGAATTGGGGCACCCTTTGAAGGGGCCCTGGCTTCCTTGTCCACCTCAGCCCTGACTCCTAAGGTTGATTTTTCTGCTCCTTGGACTGCTATTTGTTTTCGGTGCCCCCCCATGCCACCCCACCCCACCCCTGCCGTTAGAGTGCAAGCTCCACGAGGCAAGGACTGCATGTGGTTCACAGCAATATCATTAGAGCCTGCACTGTGCCTGGCACATAATAGGTGCTCGGTAAATCGCTGTTGAATGAATGGATGGTGAATGAGTGGGACTCCAGGGGCCACTCTCATAGGCATCTTCCATTGCAGTTCTGATCGGATTAAGCTGATGAACTCTAGGATCAGCTGGTTCCAAGTAAGTGTTAATAGGTGGTGCCTCAGGGCACCAAGGATGGCCTGGAATGGTCCACTCTCAAAAGAGACATTGCCCAGGATTTGCTTGTAACAAGGTCCCCACAGAAGCACCATGGAGGCTGGCCGGGCTCCACAAAATTTCAAATTCCCAGCTAGAGTGTTTACACAGAACCCACTGTGTGTCAGACACAGCTGAGAACACACACACACACACTTCCACTCACAGATACACACTTTCTTTTTCTTTTCTTTTCTTTCATTTTTGAGACAGAATCTCACTCTATCTCCCAGCTGGAGTGCAACGGCACAGTCTCAGCTCACTACAACCTCTGCCTCCTGGGTTCAAGTGATTCTCCTGCCTCAGCCTCCCGAGTAGCTGGGATTACAGGCGGATGCCACCATGCCCAGCTAATTTTTGTATTTTTAGTAGAGATAGGTTTTCACCATGTTGGCCAGGCTGGTCTTGAACTTCTGACCTCATGATCTGCCCACCTTGGCCTCCCAACATGCTGGGATTACAGGCGTGAGCCCCCGCACCCACCTACACACTTTCTTTCGGTGCAGTTGGATCCTGAATTAGAAAGCAAGTGCCCTTGACTCACAGTCTCATTCTGTGCACATCGACGCACCTCAGTATCCCAGATAGCGCCTTCCTGCTGGGAGTCAGACTGAACCCAAGACCTCAGTCTGGCGTGTTTTCTCTGGTTTTTCTGATTTGTTTTTCACCATTTTTGACGAATAATTTAAAACAGGAAGCATTCCACTTGCAAATCATGACTTCTGGCTTCCCTTCAGAAGTCAGGAGCTCAGGCAATGCAGGGCAACATTCCCTCAGGGCAAATTCAGCTGCAGCAGAGCGGTGGGGCCCCTGAGGATGAGGCATTCTCCAGTGTACCCCAACTCCCCACCTACCAGGCCCCAGGGGCGGCTGAGTTCATGCCCCACCCCAACCCTCTGGTCCCTGGGAACCCGCACAGCTCTAACCAGCAGGGGACCTGGAATTCCTGCATCTCCACCAACCCTCGCCCATGGGGAGGAGCCATCCCCACGTGGAATGAATGATGGGGGTGTTGGGAACTTCAGGTCCTCAGCCAGGGTGACAGTGCCCCTTCTCTCTCTCACAGCCTGACGTTCTGAAAAACATCATCACAGACATCCTCCTCTCCGTCCTGGTGCCGAACCAGAATGGTGTGTACCTCTGCCATCTGTGCCCCTCTCCCCAGGGCCTGACTTTACTGCCCTGCCCTCATTTCCATGAACGGGGCCCCTTTCATTCATTTCCCAGCCACCCCTCAGAGCCTACTTCCAAATCCGCCTCCTCCCAGGAGCCTTCTCACTCACCCAGCTGGAAGTGACTTCTCCCCTGTCTGTCCTCCCAGCCCAATTCCTTTGCTAATACCAGAGGCTAGGCTTGTAAAGATGAGCCACGCAGTGGCCCAGCCTCGCAGGGCTGGAAGGAGGCAGAGGTGTAAGCAGACAACAAGAGCACACAGGAGACACCGCAGTAGACCTGGGTTCAAGGCCTGTTCCCCCTCTTGCTGGTACCTGGCCTTGGTTGAGCTGCACGATCCTTCTGAGCCTCAGTTTCTCCATCTGTAAAATGGGAACATAGGAGTACCTTCTTTAGAGCACAAATCAGGGGGTGCCTGGCACAGTCAGTGCTCAACATTTCTTAGCCACTGCCGTCCTTGGCATGTTACTTGTGTTACTGGCGGAAGAAGCAGAGAGAAGGTGAAATCACTCAAATTCAGTCCTGGGTTGTGGAGGTGGGAAGAGTTGGTAACCTACAGCAGCTCCACCTTTTTAATTTCTTTATTTTATTAGACTAGAAAATCTCAAAGTATAGAAACCTCTGCTGGGGATGATGGGAGCCCTGATGGTTCTCGAGCAAGAGTGTGAGAGAATGTGAGGACTGCATTTTGCGAGGGGCCAGAAGCCAGTGCCGGGGCAAAGCGAGCGTAGATGAGGCTGGGTCGATGCTGGGGCCAGAGAACAGGCAAGCAGAGGCAGAGGGGGCTGTCTGATCAGGCCTGCCAGGCCCAGGCTCCCCTTCAGGAACCCTGAGCCTGCCCCCCGGCTGCCCAGTCTCACCCCAGGCCCACCAGTTTCTGATCATGTTTGCTATTTCAGGCAAATTAAGATCTGGGGTCCCAGTGTCGATGGTGAAGGCCTTGGGATTTGAGGCAGCTGAGTCCTCACTGACCCAGGTGAGTGGGGTGTGGGCCTAGACATCCTGCCCCAGGGAGGGCACAGTCACCACTGAGAGCCCTGGCGGGGAGGTGGGGCCTGTGCTCCAATCCCAGCCTGTAGGTGACCTGGGTAAGTCCCTTCCTGTCTCAGGGCCCCACCTCCTCATCCACAAGTGACAAGGTTGGCTGTGCTGAGAATGGAACCCTCCTAGCCTGGGGTCAGTACACTTTTTTCACCCCTTGTCATTCATTCATTCATTCACTCAGTAATTCAGTAAATATTTTTTGAGGGTCTTCTATACAGAAGGCTTACCTCTGAGTGCTTGAGGCCACTGAAATGAACAAATGGAAAACACCCCCATCTTTGTCGAGCCTACCTTCTAGCAGAAGACACAGATATATAAACCCTAAAGATATAACATCAGGCTGAACCGAGGAAGGCTGAAAAGAAAAATAAAGCAGGCTCAGGAGGAGAGAGTGATGTCAGGGAAGGGGTGCTGTTTCAGACAGGGGGTCAGGGAGGGCCTCTCTGAGGAGGCAGCATTTGAGCCAATGCCTGAGGAGGTGAGGGGTGAGCCCTGTGGGTAGCTGGAAGGAGTGTCCTGTCAGAGGGACAGAATATTAGGCCGCTCTTGCACTGCTTTAAGAAATACCCCAGGCCAGGTGCGATGGCTCACACCTGTAATCCCAGCACTTTGGGAGGCTGAGGCTGGCAAATCGCCTGAGGTTAGGAGTTCGAGACCAGCCTGGCCAACATGGCAAAACCCAACGTCTACTAAAAATACAAAAATTAGCCTCCCAAGTAGCTGGGATTACAGGCATGGTGGCGGGAAACTGTAATCCCAGTACTCAGGAGGCTGAACAGGAGAATCACTTGAACACTGGAGGCGGAGGTTGCAGTAAGCCAAGATCACACCACTGCACTCCAGCCTAGGCAACAGAGCAAGGCTCCGTCTCAAAAAAAAAAAGAAACAAAAGAAATACCTGAGACTGGGTAATTGATAAAGAGGTTTAATTGGCTCACGGTTGTGCAGGCTCCACTAGGCCCCACCTCCAGCATTGAGTGCCACAGTTCTACATGAGAATTGGGCAGGGACACAGACCCAAACCATATCAGATGTCAAGTACAAAGGCCCTGAGGCAGGGATTGGTGGTGTTCCAGGAAAGATGAGGAAGGAGGCCAGGAGCTGAGCCAGCATCCAGGGCAGGTACCGCATAGGCCTGAGATGCACACACACACACACACACACAGACACACGCACACATACACCTATACACACCTACATATACACATTCACACAGATACACATACACACACGCACACACATACACATACACACACGCACACACATGCCATGTGGCCAGATGGTCTCAGCTCAAGGCCATGATCATGTCCATCTTGTCCATGCCTCTGTCCCTAGTGTTCAATAAAGCCTGGCACACAGTAGGTGTTCAATAAATGCTTGGTGAGCAAATGACTTTCCATGGCATCTGCTGGGGAGAGGAGCTATGGCAGTGTCACCCTCGCTCTCAAATATGACCCTTAAGAAGAAGAGCCCACATCACTGTGTGCCAGACTCTGGAGCATCTCTCCCCATCTGGAGTGGAGCCCAAACTCCAAGAAGACAGGGGTTTCCATCTGCTCTGTTCCCCATTGTACTCAATGGCTGCACACAGTAGATGCTTAATAAAAGCCTGCTAACTGAGATGGGCACCCTCCTGTCATTAGCTCATGCAGAGGATGGGCCCAAAGCAGGGGGTGATCAAGGTAGGTGATGAGTGCAAATCCCACTCCTGCGACCTACTGAGTGCTGACTCTGGAAAGGGGCTTGTCATCTTTAATCTCAGTGTCCCCATCTGCAAAATGGAGATGACGTCAGGACCTGGCATGGCATTAATGTTCACACACAGACCCTCCATCCCTGATCCTTCTAAGAATTCTAATTTGTGGGCTCAAGTCATAGTTCCCCAATGCCAGCAGTCACCTTGTGGAGGACAAAACCAGCATAAACCGCAAGGCAAGAGGTTAAAGAAACCTGTTTTCTGACTTTTCCCTCCAATTCCAGGATGCCCTTGTGCTTACCCCAGCCGCCTTGTGGAAACCCAGCTCTTCTGTCTCCCAGTGAAGACTTGGTTGGTGGCCATCAGGGCAGGCTGGGTCCCAGCTGGGAGTGTGGGTCCACGCTCTGTAGACAAGCCCTCTCTGCAATCAATAAACATTTGCCGGTGATGCCTGCAGTCTGGAGTTGCTTTGTCCTGGCACCAGAGTCATTTTGCCCCTGGCAGCCTTGGGGACTGGATGGCTGAGCCACATCTGAGTCACATTCAGGCATATCTGAGCCAATCCGGGTGATGTCTGAGCTGTCTGGACCACATCAGGCCTGGCCTCTTCATGCCTCTTTGGCTCTGGGCTATGGTTTCCTCAATGTGGGCCTCAGTTTTCTTAAAATGGGGAGAGACATTGTCTCTGCCTTGGAGGGCTTTGGTGAGGAGTAAATGAGAGAACAGTTCCAGGTACGTGGCAGACACTCAGACCACGTTGTCTGTGGGTGATGTCATCATTGCTGTTCCCTGGCCTCTGGAGTGTTGGGCACCAAAGCACCATCCTGCTGAGACAATGCAGGACTGCCTTGTCTTTCTGGCCTCGCTGATGTCAGGACACTTGGGACAGATAATAGGGCCCTTGCTCTCCAGACCCCAGGCCTGCCATGTTGCCCAGGCTGGTCTCAAACTCCTGGGCTCATATGATCTGCCCATCTTGGCCTCCCAAAGTGCTGGGATTACAGGTGTGAGCCACCGTGCCTGGCAACAATACGTTTCTGTTGTCCAGGCCACCTAGTTTGTGTTAATAGTATTTGTTATGGCAGTCCTCACAATCTAATACAATTGGAAAACCCAGATTTTGATTAAAACCTTCTTGAGGGCTGGGAGTGGTGGCTCATGCCTGTAATCCCAGCACTTTGGGAGGCCAAGGCTGGCGGGTCATGAGGTCAGGAGATTGAGAATATCCTGGCCAACATGGTGAAACCTGTCTCTACTAAAAATACAAAAATTAGCTGGGCATGGTGGCATGCACCTGTAGTCCCAGCTACTCCGGAGGCTGGGCAGGAGAATTGCTTGAACCCTGGAGGCGGAGGTTGCAGTGAGCTGAGATGGGGCAACTGCATTCCAGCCTGTGTGACAGAGTGAGACTCCATCTCAAAACAAAACAAAAAAAACAAAACCTTCTTGATTTTTTTATGTTGGCAATTCATTAAACATATTTTTTCAAAAACCTATGCAAGTTTGCAAAAAAACCCAGTTGTAGGCTGAACGTCAAGAGCAGGAGGGCTGCTGGGCTGAGGTCCTGGATCAAGACTGCTTTCTTCCTAGGAAGATTTCAAGGGGCTGGGAGAGACATAGGGCCAAGGAAGGCAGACTTGCTTAGTGCTTTCCAGACTGTAGAAAACCTCCAAAGACACCCTGCTGCGAATGCAGCCACTCAGGGAAACAGGAAAGGCCAAAGGCAGTCCCGGCCCTCCACTTACCCACCCGCCCGGAGCAGCTCTCACAGTAGGGGAAGGCTCTTCCCCGAAAGCAGGTCCCCAGCCCACTGCTCTTCTTGGAGAAGCCTTTGCTTACAAAGGGCAGGTGGTCCAGGACAGCGATACCCTTGTTCCTGGCCCCTGTCCCAGGCAGGCTGAGCATGTGCTCCAGGATGCGGTGCTCTGAGAACAGGTCTGAAACGTCTGAGGATGCAAGCCCCACCTCAGTGTGGAGCTGTCCCCTTCATTCAGCCCTGCGACAAGTGCCCTGCAGCACCTGCTCCAAGCCAGTGCACGCAGTCATTCAGCGCCAGCACTCACTGAGCGCTTACTCTCTCCTGGGCTCAGGGGACAGGAGCAGTGTGGCTCCTGCCCTCATGGAGTTTACTTCCTGGCAGAGAGAGACAAAAACTGAGCACCCAGATCAGCAAGCAAGACAATGTTCTAGAGTGCTGAAAAAGAAAAAATACAGTGGAGTTGATATGACTGGGGTGAAGGTCTGTTTCTGATGGGGTGATTAGGGAGGGCCTCTCTGAGGACGAGGCCTCCAAGCTGAGGCATGCGTGAGGTGGAGGAATCCATCACTCAGGCTGATCTCGGGGAGAGCCATGGCGGCAAGAGGGAACGCAACGTGCAAAGGCCCTGAGGCGCCAGTGGGCCTGGCACAGTGGGAAACAGAAAGATCAGTGAGGCTGGTGCGTGGTGAGCAGGTCGAAGCTGGATGGGTGACAAGCAGCTCAGTCAAGAATTAGGGAGAGAGGCAACCAGCCCGGCAGACAGATGGGATGGCAGGCACAGCACACTTGGATGAGGCCACAGAGGGGCTTCACCAAAGGGCTGTGGGAACTCAGAGGAAGGAGAAATTCCTTCTGCCTGGGGAAATCGAGAGGGATTCCTAGAGGAGGGGGTTAGAACTTTGCCTTCAAGGATGGGCCTGGATCCACCATGTTGAACAGCATGTTTTTTGGTTTTGAATGTTCAGAAAAAAATAAGATGGAAATGAGATCACAACATCCCTCTTTCCCTCCCATAAAATGAGATCACAACACTTCTCTCTCCCTCCCATAAACCTTGGTTCTGCTGGCAACAGGCATGGAAACTTGCACCCCTTATTCACGCTTTCTCTGTCACATCCACATACCAGCTCAGAGCAGCATTAAACATCTCCAGAAGGTCTACACAGACAGCTGGCTTCTGCCTGGGGCTGGCTAAAAACCACCCACGGGTGGCCAGGCACGTGGCTCACACCTGTAATCCTCCCACTTTAGGAGGCCAAGGCAGGAAGATCACTTGAGCAGAGGAGTTTGAATTTATCATTTAAAAAAAAAGTGCTTGAGGTCAGCAATAGCAAGCCAAATGTCAGATGGATCAAGAATCTTGAACATACTCACATTATTCACAAATGCATGTGATTAATTCCCACTTCAGGAATTTCCTAAAGAAAGAATCAGAGGTGCAGACAAAGATGTAAGATCGGTTGTCATAGCATTGGTTTTGTGGTGAAAATTTGAGAAGAATCTAAATGTTCAACAATACAAGATTGATTTTTATGGTAAATTCCTAATAAAAAATATTGTACAGGCATTAAAATAATGTTTTTAAAGGGCATTCATAAGAAAATACAAGAAGACTAGGATACAAACCTATTTATAGGTGATCTGAGAATTAAATATACGTATATGAAATGAATGAGCTGGACACAGTGGCTCACGCCTATAATCCCAACACTATGGGAGGCCAAGGTGAGCAGACTGCTTGAGCTCATGAGTTCGAGACCAGTTTGGGCAGCATGGCAAAACCTCGTCACTGCAAAAAAATACCAAAAATATTAGCCAGGCATGGTGGTACATACCTGTAGTCCCAGCTACTTTGGAGGCTGAGATGGAAGGAGCCTATCACCCCAGGCTTGAGCCTGAGGGACGGAGGTTGCAGTGAGCTGAGATGGCGCCACTGCACTCTAGCCTGGGCAACAGAGCCAGACTTCATCTCAGGAAATAAATAAATAAATAAATAAACTCAAAATATAGGCTGTTACTGTCAGACAGCTTGAGTGGCAGGATGGCAGGTTACTTTTATTTTCTTCTTAATATTATTTCCAAAATTTTTATGGTGAACACGGTTGACTTTTATGATTGAGGGGAAAATGTTCTCATTCATTCAGTGAGGATAGTGATAGGTATTGACACTTACTTTGTGCCACATGAGCAAAACACAGCAAGAAGGGTTTCTGCCCTCACAAAACTTGTGATGGAGACAGCATTAAACAACCCAGCCAATAAAAAGACAAAAGACTACAAATTCCAATGAGAACCAAGAAGTTTCACTTCACGGTGCCAGGAGAGGAAGAACAGCAGGGTGGCTCATGCCTGTAATCCCAGAACTTTGGGAGGCTGAGGCAGGCGAACACTTGAAGCCAGGAGTTCAAGACCAGCCTGGCCAACATCGTGATACCATCTCTACTAAAAATACAAAAATTAGCCAGGCATGGTGGCACTGGCCTATGGTCCCAGCTACCAGGGAGGCAGGCTGAGGCACAAGACTCACTTTAACCCAGAAGACGGAGGCTGCAACCAGCCAAGACGGCACCACTGCACTCCAGGTTGGGCGACAGAGTAAGACTCTGTCTCAAAATAAAAAGAATGGCGGGGACAGCATAATTTAGAATAGGTGTCCAGGGAGGGTGTCTTGAAGGAGAAGCTGTTCAAGCTGAGACCTGCAGTGTGAGTGGAGCCCGGTAAAATGTGAAGGAAAGGGTTCTGGGCGGTGGGAACAGAATGTGCAAAGGTCCTGGGATGGGAGCAAGGTGGGTCTATCTGAGAAACTAACAGAAAGCCAGTGCAGCCAGGGAAATAAGCAAGAAGTGGTGGGGAATGGGATTAGAGAGGCAGGAAGAGGTCCAATTTCACAGAGCCTCCAGGGCTGGGCCAAAAACGTGGGCATTATTCTGTGTGGAATGATGACTGAAAAACATGAGCATTATTCTGTGTGGAATGGTGACTGACTATTTTAAGCAGGAGAGTGATGTGATCTGAATATGTCAGACTTTTTTTCTTAAGAAAAAGGATCTCACTATGTTGCCCAGGTTGCTCTGGAGCTCCTGGGCTCAAGAAATCCTCGTGCCTCCACCTCCTAATGGCATGCATTTTTAGGAGAAAAGAGATTGAGCAAAAACTACAAGGCTACAGAGCTTTGGGGGAAATCCAGTGTCTGTTTTATTGTGAGACATCACGGATTCAACCCCAGGATGTCCAAACCAACCCACCCTGAGGGAGCTTGTATCTCTGCTCAGTGTTGTTCTAAAGAGAAGTAGACACAGGAGAAAGGAAGGCTGAAGGTGGAGGAGGGAACTCCCCGCCTCACATCAGCTGTCACTTTACACACTCAGGGCCACTGTCTTCTCTGATTCCCATAAGCACCATCAAGGAGAAGCAGGCAGGGAGTTGTTAGCCTGTTTGACAGACAGAGAAGCTGAGGTTCAGAGGAGCTGGCCCAGTCATTCATTTATTCATTCATTTGTGCATTCCTTCAACATTTACTGCAGGATAGGTGGAGACAGGGAAGTGCAAGGTGAGTGAGACATGCCCCAGCCTTCAGGCATCTCATGGACTAGTGGGTCAGGAAGGCAAGGGGCATATCCTAGGACAAGGCTTTGCTCCAGACATGTCTGCGTTTGAATCCCAGCCCTGCCACTTTTGTAAAGGAGTAACTTAACTTCTCTGAGCCACAGTTTCTTCATGTCTAAATGGGGACAGTGGTGATGCTGCTGAGGAAAAAGATGGGGGAATAAGAGGAAGAGAAGGGGGAGGAAGATGGGTTGTTGTAAGAGTGGGAAGCATTTGCCGAGTGCTCAATAGTAGGAGTTTGTAGGTTGTGGCCACCTCCTTCTGACCCAAGTTTTAGTGTGATTTCCATGGCACATCCCCTCTCCATCTTGCCTTAAGGCCATTCCTTTCACAATGTCACCCCAGGTTCATACTTGGCAACCGGAGAAATGTTAGCAAAATTAAAAGGTTGCACTGAGTATATATATATATATATATATATATATATATATATATATATGTATCTATATCTATGATTGCTTATGAATAATTATGTGATTATATTTCTAACTCTTTTCTATTTCATTATTTATGTAGGAACAAGCTGAGGCTTCAGACCCTTACCTCAGCACTTGTGGCGTCTCCTACCCACAATAGATCAGGAAACTAAGGGACAAAAATATTAGATCATGTCCCAAGGCCACACAGCAAGCAGGCAGCAGAACCAGGATTCACATCTAGGCCCGTCTGGCCCCAAATCCTGTCACCAGAAACTCTGTCTTTTCCTAAACCACAGGTTCTTCCCCGTTTATACATCACAAGGCCCATCAAGAATCTCAGAGCAACATGGGGATATCACTGAGCCCAGAAGTTTGAAATTAGATCATGTCTGGGCAACATAGTGAGATCCCATCTGTACAGAAAACAGGAAAAAACTAGCTGGGCATGGTAACATGCACCTGTAGTCTCAGTCACTCAGGAAGCTGAGGTGGGAGGATGGCTTGAGCCCAAGAGGTCAAGGCTGCAGTGAGCCATGATGGTGCCACTACACTCCAGCCTGGGCAGCAAAGCGAGACCCTATCTCAAAAAAAAAAGAAAAAAGAATCTCATTAAATGTATCGCTGAGAATTGAACATTAACACCAAATTTTATATGCAACTTCAGAGGGTCCAGGGGCACAAACTGCCTACGGGACCCCCCGTGACCTCATGTGACTGGCAGAGATCTGAGACTGATTCCACCAGAGGACTGAGCCAGGGGATGCCAGCCATGACCTCTGAGTACCAGCGCCCCAGACAGACACAGACAGGCACATAGAAAGATAAAAGCATTAACACGTACGCAGGTGTGTGTGTGTCACTAAAGACTCACCTAGGAAAGGTCAGAATCCTAAAGTTTCTGTCCCTAGGGCACCCTCAGCTCAACCTGGCCTATTGTGATCTCCTCACACAGAGGCCATTAAGAGTTGGCAGCAGCATTATCACTGGCCATGGTGATCGCAGCCAAGCTTTGGCTAGCCTTGAAAAGGGCTTCCCTTCAAAGAGTCCGCAGGTCAAATCACGTAGGGCTCAGGGACAAGCTGGCCCTTGTTCCCAGCTGATAAGCCACCCCGTATCACATAATCCACCATAAGGGCCCTGGATTAGCAGAAGTCAATGGCTGCCCCACCTCCTAAAGTTGAAGAGGAGAAAGACAAAGAATCAGGAGGCCCCAAGGCCCGTCAGAGGCTGCCTCCCGGATGTGCCCCTTCACCACCTCTGCAGTTGGGTTCATTGTTTGGGTTCAGAGAATCATTTGAGGCACCAAACGCAAGGGCCACATCCACCAATGGGCAGCATGAATTTCATCTCAAAGATGATTCAATTTCCCTCAACTGTCCAAGAAAAATAAGACCTAGGACAGTTGAGTTTTGTCTCCTATTTATCATCATGAATAAAACTCTAAGTTCTGCCCTCTGAGAAAAGGTCAACTGACATTTGATGCAAAGGTCTACATATCTGATGCAAAGGTCTATGCACTGTCTGTTCAGCAATGTCCAAAATGGGGTCTTCAGCAAATGAAATCGTAGTTGGGGTTCACGGCATGAGAACCGCAGTGGAGCTGGGGAGGTCCTGCCACCTAGGGAGAGTGAGGCAGCACATGGGTGGAGCCTGCTTTAAGGCAGGACCCCAGCCCAATGCCCAGCCTGAGGTCCCTGAAGCGGGCATTCACAACCCCCTGAGGCAAAATCAGCTTCCTCGCCTGCACTCTTGCTTTGTAAGCTGTGGTTACACCAAACAGCATGAGAGGATGCACAAAACAAAATCACAAATCTTCAAGTGGTAGGAACCTAGCAGCCTTCTTCTGCTATGCAGGGAAAGCCTCAGGACCAAAGAATAGGCTCTAGAATTTGGGGAGCCATTCAATGAGATAACAGGTAAGAAGAAGCCCTGCCCAGAGACTAGAATATTTTTTTTTTTTTAAGATAGGGTCTTGCCCCGTTGCCCATGCTGGAGTATAGTGGTGCAATTAAGGCTCACTGCAGCCTCGACCTCCTGGGCTCAAGCAATCCTCCAATCTCAGCCTCCTGAGTAGCTGGAACCACAGGCACATGCCACACACTTGGATAATTTTTTTGTATTTTTGTAGAGATGGGGTTTCGCCATGCTGTCCAGGCTGGTCTTGCATTCATGACTCAAGCAATCCACCTGCCTTGGCCTCCCAAAGTGCTGGGATTACAGGTGTGAGCCATTGCTCCCTGCTGAATTTCTTAAATATAAATCAGAGCTTCAGCAACCTAGTGACACCATTCAAAGTCTCATTCCAGGGGCAAGCACGGGAAGCAAAAGGAGCTGACCCAGTTATGTAACTCCTAAGCTTAACCCCCTCCACCCTTCAATCACCCTGAAAACAAAATCCAAACTCTACCACAGTGAATCACTCAGGATGCAACTGGTTACAGGCAGCCGAAAGCGGGCTCCTACTGATGATTTTACCCGGAAGGTGTTCAGGTAAACAGCAGGGCAGGTCCCAGCTGGTAACATCTGTGGATCAACAGCTTCCTTCCCAACTCTCTACTGTCTCCTTTACCTTCAGCCACGCTCTTACCCCTCGAACTACTCAAGCTTATGCCCACTCAGGCTTTTAATACTTTCTAACCGCCCTGCATCCATTACTCATTGCCCAGGTCATTGCATGGCTCTATCTGCCGTGTCACCCATATCTGGGATAAGATGTCACTCAGCACAGAGGTGTGGGTCCAAAGGGATGTCATCCCCTCTCTCCATCATCTTTGTTTGTCTTTCTTCACACATGTATCATTATCAAGAATTGTTGGGCCAGTTGCAGAGGCTCACATCTGTAATCCCAGCACTTTGGAAGCCAAGGCAGGTGGATTCCTTGAGTCCAGGAGTTCAAGACCAGCCTGAGCAACATAGCAAAACCCTGTCTCTACCAAAAATTAAAAAATTAGCCAAGTGTGGTGCCACATGCCCATAGTCCCAGCTACTCAGAAGGTGGGAGGATTGCTTGAACCCAGGAGGCAGAGGTTGCAGTGAGCCAAGATCATACCACTGCACTCCAGCCTGGAAGACAGAGCAAGACTTTGTCTCAAAAAAAAAAAAAAAAAGAATTGTCCTATTATCAGTGTCTCCCACTAATGGGTGAACTCCATGAGGGAGGGCACAGTGTGGCATGCCCCCTGCCTAATGCCCACCCCTTGTCACAGTACCTGGCAGGGAGAAAGTGCAGGGGCTGTTTGCTGCAAGAATGCATGTATTTCGCACATGCCTGGAACCCTGACAACTTCCCATTTCATTTCCAGAAAGAAAAAGTCGGGACTGGAAGATCATTTTATGTCCAGTAGGACGATCCAAGTTCAAATCCTAGACCAGCTCCAGACTCCTCGGTGTCTTGGGGCCTGTGACCTCTGCTCTAGAACTCAGTGTCCTCACCTACAAAATGAGATGCAGAATTAACTAGACTAGTGGTTTTCAAATCTGGGCCACCTGCAGAGATGCCTTCTAAAACAAATGCCTGCACCTCCACCCTTACTTATTAAAGCAGTATCCAGAACTTGGGGAAAACTCGTAACACATGCACCAAGGTGATAATGATGTCTATTGGGACCTCCAGGTCCTTCTGAACTTAGAGATGCTGGAATAAAGGGCAGGGCCAGGCCAATGGCTGCCACATGGACTCTCCAAAGAACCTTCCAGATGCTCTGCCCAAGCCCAGCTTGTGCAGCTTCCGGAACCAGCTTCCTTTCCCTCTGTCCCATGCACAAAACTGGAAAAGCCCCTCCACCAGAGATGGGGTTGGGTCTTTCCCACCTGCCAGAGCCTGGCATGTTTGTGACCAGATAAATGAATGAGGGTAATGGAAGCTCAGAGAGATCTGAGCCAAGGGCCACACGACTGGTAAGCGGCCTAGCTAGGATCTGAGCCTAGAATTTTCTGACTCCAGGCCGGGCACGGTGGCTCATGACTGTAATCCCAGCACTTTGGGAGGCTGCAGCAGGTGGATCACCTGAGGTCAGGAGTTTGAGACCAGCCTGACCAACATGGTGAAACTCCATCTCTACTAAAAATACAAAAATTAGCTTGGCGTGGTGGCGTGTGCCTGTAGTTTCAGCTACTCAGGAGGCTGAGGCAGGAGAATCGCTTGAACCCAGGAGCCAGAGGTTGCAGTGAGCCGAGATCATGCCACTGCACTCCAGCTTGACAACAGAGCAAGACTTCATCCCCCTCCAAAAGAGAGTTTATTACAAAGCAAAAGAACCCTCTGATAGCTCATCAAAAGTAAGACAGCCCCTCTGATGCAAGGGATCTTCTTTTATGGGAGTTTTGTGTGGTTATTCATCAAGGGGGAAGAAAGAGGGGCTGCTGTTCAGGACACTGTGGGTGGATTCTTAGGCCTGCAGATGCAGTGGCTGCATGCGCTAGTACATACATTGCATGTCTCATTAGAATCTTAAATCTCTACCCATAGGCGTAGCTAAACTAGGATTTTTTTAGCATCAAAAAGAGCCTAGGTCAGTTTGAGGACATCAGTTACAGGGTTCCATGGCTGCGCAGACTTGGGGATTTTTCCTTAGGCTCTTGCTCCTCTCTGCTACAGGGTGTCTTTAACTGCAAGTGCCAGATGTGGTTCGTGGAATGCCAAGCAGCTTGTTCTTGCCATAGATTTGATAAGTCTATTTTTTTTGAGAGGGTATGCTATCTAACCTACCTCTAAGGGACAGACATCTGGCCTGCCCACCCCCTTCACAAAAAGCTCCAAGCACTCTGAACATCTTTCAGGAAGGCAGGACAATGGTACGGCAATGAGAAGGGGCTGACCTTGGAAGGCAGCCTGAATCACGCCTCCCTTATCAGCACGCTTGGATCGTTTCCCTTCTTGCCTAATGACTTTTCAGACAGACATTGGTCTATAAAATTGGGATGCAGCTCTGTCATCAACAGTCTGGAAGCAGGAGCAGGAGGAAAGGCGGCTTCTGAAAACTTGGATCCATCCATCCCAGGCAAGGTAAGAACTTGCTGCATGGAACAGGCGAAAGAGAAGTTCCAACTCGCAGGTGGGAACAAACAAGGCACAGTCCATCTCAGGACCGATAACAAGGGCTTACGCATTTTTAACTGCTTTAGCAACGTCCCTCCCCTGCTGAAATGCACTCTGCCTAGCACAGGGAAGGTGGTTGGCCATTGCCTGTTATGCATTGCTTTTTGGAGAATGAGAAATTTAGTCCTGAGGTTCTCAAAAGGTTTCACTCAAGTCAAAGTCTGACAATATTGCCATCAACTCAGTCATGAGCATAAGATTTTTTTTCTGTGAAACCATGCTTAGATGCCATGTGAGATACTGAGTTGAATTTCTTGCAGACGAGAGTAAAATTTTAAAAATTAATGAAGCTGTGCTGAGATTTTCTTCATAAGGCCTAATCAATTCAAACGGAAGGATTCTCACTGGCTTCATTCAGATTGTGCCCTTCACCACATTCCTGCCATAGTTGCTCTTCTTTTTTAAAGATAGAGTCTCAATCTGTTGTCCAGGCTGGAGTGTAGTGGTGTGAACTGGGCTCACTGCAGCCTCAACTTCCTGGGCTCAACAGATCATCCCACCTCTGCCCTCCAAGTAGCTGGGATTACAGTTGTGAACCACCACTCCCAGCTAGTTTTTTTTTTTAGAGAGACAGGGTCTCGCCCTGTTGTCCAGGCTGGAATAGACACATTTTTAGGGTGTTGGCAAACGGCAAAAAGCTTGCTTTTGTTAATACCTATACATGGCAGAGGCAAAGATCCACAACCCAGCCTGGCATGGTGGCTCACACCTGTAATCCCAGCACTTTGGGAGGCAGAGGTGAGCAGATCTCCTGAGGTCAAGAGTCTGAGACCAGGCTGGCCAACACAGTGAAACCTCATCTCTACTCAAATACAAAAATTATCTGGGGGTGGTGGCACACACCTGTAATTCCAGCTACTCAGGAGGATGCAACATGAGAATTGCCTGAGCCTGGGAGATAGAGTCTGCAGTGAGCCAAGACTGTCCCACTGCACTCCAGCCTGGGCAACGGAGCGAGACCTTATCTGAAAAAAAAAAAAAAAAAAACGGCCGGGTGCGGTGGCTCAAGCCTGTAATCCCAGCACTCTGGGAGACCAAGGCAGGTGAATCACGAGGTCAGGAATTCGAGACCAGCCTGGCCAAGATGGTGAAACCCCATCTCTACTAAAAATACAAAAAATTATCTGGGCGTGGTGGCATGAACCTATAATCCCAGCTACTTGGGAAGCTGAGGTGGAGAATTGCTTAAAACTTGGAGGCTGAGATCTGCCACTGCACTCCAGCCTGGGTGACAGAGCAAGACTCAGTCTCAAAAACGAAAGAAAAAAAAAGACCCACAACCCAATTTTACAAGAAAGCTCACCTTCCCTCACAGAGGCAAAATGCCAGAGGACACAAACCTCCATCTCACCATAAATATTAGAGGGAAAAGCTTGGGAATCACAGTTTGGAGGAAAGTGAGGGTTGAAGGTGAGGATCAATCTTTGAAAGGCACCCAGAACGGCTCAGACTCCAACATGGGTCTCCTAATTTGGTGTGGACCCAGTTCTCTGCCTCCTTGCTGAGGATCAGAATCCTTAGAGTGAGCAGACGCATAAGACACATGACCACACACCCCAGTGACGAGACATAGGCCTGAGAGCGCAGCTGCAGGACTTGGAACTCTCCAGTTCCCCAGAGGGTGACTCAGATGCCGCCTGTGACAGAGGAAGGTGGCATGAGAATGTGTGACCTGAAGGTAACACCAGTGAGCAAGGACCAGCCTGGAGAGTAGGTTTATGCACGGTTGAAAAGACAGAGAAAAAGCCCTTTCTTCAAGACACTGACTGCCACATACGGCAACATTTTCCCATGCCTGCAGCATACAGACTAGAATATCTACGATGTGAATGGCGCCCTCCCACAAGGGCCAGGACTCTAGTATGTAGACATCCTACACAAACCTCCATGGCGGCCCAATGGTCCATGGGGAATGTGCTATCTGAAGAAGCCTTCCTTTGCAGGTAGCAGCCACCAAGATGCTGACTCTCTGGGCCCTGGCTGTCATCTTGGCCATCCAGGAAGAAGCACTTGGCCAGCTGGATCTCCCAGCTAGTCCTGCCATAATATCCAGTTTGCCCGTCTCTCTTCTACCTGGATTATCCATCCCTATTCCACCTGGATCACCCGTCCCTCTTCCACCTGGATCACCCCCTGGAGGTCTGCAAGTCCCAAAAGTCCCTCTGCCCAGAAAATACCCAGTGAGGACCAAAGGAAGCAGGTGTCTACCCATCGCCAAGTACTTCATATCTGATGGCAAACTTGAAGACTGTAAGTAAGGACTGTTTCCCCCACACACCTTTCCTTGGTCCTTTCAACCGCTCACACAGGCTTCTCATTCCTAAGCTCAGGGGGTTTCCGCCTTCTGAACAAGTAGGTCCCAAACATGAGGGAGCATTGGACTCACTTTAGGAGCTTGTGACAGCACAGATGCCCAGGTCCCCCTGGCCATTCTGGTCAGGCACTAGTGCAGTGAGCCTGAGAGTCCAGCTTCCTCATTTGCTCCAAGATGGCGCTGAGGCTGCTTGTCCAGGGTCCGCATGTAGGCTAGGGCTGGTCTACACAACCCTGGCAGTCTGTCTGATTACCCCCAAATCATGTGCCTCTTCTCACCTGGAGACTGCGCAGAGACACCACCCAGCCCCTCCCTACTGGGCCCGAGGGCGCACCCAGACTCCCACAGGTGCCGAAACCTCAGCCTACTCTGAGGAGCCAGGAAGTGGGAAATCTGGGCCACACCATCATCCCCTTGACCAGACTTGCTTTGTTCACTCACTCCCTGAGTCTCACTCCCTGCATGAGGCAATGAGGATAGCACAGATGCCCCTCTAACAACCCCGCAGAGGTTGAGGGCAGAGCAACTCCGGAATTTAAGGCTAGGCCGAGAAGTGACTCCCATGGAGGAGCCAGAAGGAGCAAGGATTTACTAGCGAATGACGGCCAGCAGGAAGGTTCTCGGTGCTCCAACGGCAGCCTCGCAGCCATGGCCCACCTCAGCCATCCAGGATGAGGGGACAGGGCCACACAGGGAGGCCTGGCACGTGCTGAGTGACCGCAGGGCCAACCCCACAGCTCCAATGTGGACTGCTCTGACTCAGGAAGAAGCTATGCTTTGCTCTTCCAGCAGCCTTCCTTGGTACAAAATACTTCAAATATGTACAAAAAAAGGCCAGACATGGTTAAAAAAAAAAAAAAGACAGCTGTGTACCCATCACACAGTGATTTGGAGGCAATGATTATTAATTTTGTTTTGTTTTGTTTTTGAGATGGAGTTTTGCTCTTGTTGCCCAGGCTGGAGTGCAATGGCACAATCTTGGCACACTGCAACCTCTGTCTCCTGGGTTCAAGCGATTCTCCTGCCTCAGCCTCCCAAGTAGCTGGGATTACAGGCATGTGCCACCACACCTGGCTAATTTTTTGCATTTTTAATAGAAATGGGGTTTCACCACGTTGGTCAGGCTGGTTTCGAACCCCTCACCTCAGGCAATCTGCCTGCCTCAGCCTCCCAAAGTGCTGGGATTACAGGTGTGAGCCACCGCACCCTATCTTTTTGTTTTGTTTTTGTTTGTGTTGAGACAGGGTCTTGCTCTGTTGCCCAGGCTGGAATGCAGTGGCACAAGGACCCTTCACTCCATGTCCAAATCCCTTTAGATGTACTCAACATAAGGCTGATCTCATAGCAGTTGCTAATAAACGATAGCTCTTAACAAGGGCACAGGCAAATTTCTCTGACACCAGCCTGTCCCTGGAGTAGGCAGCAGCATGGACTGTTTCTTACAGGAGGCACCAGGCACCATATACAGTTTCTGTGGGCCCCTCCATTCAAAGGCGCTGTTGCCAGGCAGGGAAGCTTCTTCTTGCTGAACCTACTGGGAAGGCCACAGCAACAATGCGTCTCTTTATACTTTTCAGATATGAACGCCACCTTGCCCCCGCAGATTGAGAAGATGCTGAAGTGTAAGAAGGTTGACTTGGCTGGTTTGCTTGGGACCGTGTTATCCGCAGTGAGCGATTTGGACCTGCTGTCTCTATTAGACCTCACTTCATCCCTTGATATACTTGGAGGTGGCAGCCTCGGTGGCCTCCTAGGCGAAGGAAATGGCGGCAAGTCCTCGAACCTCCCATTGCTCTCGGAAGTCACTGGTGCTGCCAGTGGTTTGCTAACCCAGGGGATGGAGGGTCTGGGGAGCCTCCTATCCACTGGTTCAGACAAGAACCTCGTAAAAGGACTGCTTGATGGCGCTGGTCTCTCTGCTCTCCAGCAGCCTCTGAGTGATGTGACCGACAAAGTTGGAGACCTCAAAGAGTCTGCTCAGGGCGTGCTGAACAGCACCCTGCTGTCAGGCCTCAGCAGTGGACTCTCAGACCTCCTGAAAAATGCTGACCTGGAACAGCTCTTGCTGGGGTAAGTGCTTCCTTGACCCGTGGCTTCTCCACCAGAAAACCTGCTGATTTGGATTCTCCTGTTCAACTTCCAGTGGTCCCATGGATTGGGATGGGTATATTACTTGGTATTGGCATATTTCACCAAGAAATAGTCTTGCTCTGTGCTGTGCCTGCACCCTTTCAGGGAGAAACAGGATCAAGATTATTGAGCTTATAGGCCTGGGCAGATAAGAGGGCTGAGGGGTCAAGGGACTGGATGGTGGCTTGGTAGGCTATTCATTGTCTGCTTCAGAGGCGTTTCTCCTGCTGTCCAGGCTGATTCCTTGAAACAGAACTGACTCTTGATGCTTTTGCTTTGCAGATTACAGGTTGAAAAGGTGACTGTGGAGAGCATGAAGTCAACCATGACAGGTGACGGGATCCACGTCCAAGCCACGGCTACCATCTTCATAGGCGGAAACGGGTGAGTCTGTGCCCACAGCCATCCACTGGGTCACCCTGCCCCAGTGTTGCAAGCTCCAGAGAGCAAAGGCCAGGTAGAGACAACAGAGAGGACAGAAGCATGGGTGAGGGTGGGGCAAAGCAGGTACTGCACACAGCCGCCCCTCTGCCCCAGTGCAGACGGGCAAGAAAAGAGAATGGGCCCGGGAGCCTTATCCTCCAATCATATGAGCAAAGGTGTTTATGGGAAATGGGCACCAGTTCATACTTGGAAGGTGAGGAGGGACACCAAAGGGAACACATCTCATGGTGATGCCTGCCCTGCTCTTAAACTACACATACTTTCCAAATCATCTGGACTCTCCATGGGGAATCAGCACCAACCTTGTCAGCTGGGGAAATGGAGATGATTAAAATGCACTTGGCTGGCAGGGCATGGTGGCTCATGCCTGAATTCCCAGTACTTTGGGAGGCTGAGGTGGGCAGATGACGAGGTCAAGAGCTTGAGACCAGCCTGACCAACATGGTGAAACCCCATCTCTACTAAAAATGCAAAAATTAGCTGGGCATGGTGGTATGTGCCTGTAATCCCAGTTCCTCAGGAGGCTGAGGCAGGAGAATCGCTTGAACCCAGGAGGCGGAGCTTACAGTAAGCCGAGATTGTGCCCTAGAACCCCAGCCTGGGGGGAAAAAAGTCCTTGGCAAGCCACACATGTCAACATGCACATATCCATCCATCCATCCATCCACCCATCTGACATATGGGTAAGAAACACTCCTCTGGGACAGATGCTGTGCGGGGAAAAAGACGGGATTAAAGACAGTCCCCAGCCTCAGTATCAACTCAGGAGGAAGAACATGTTAACAGTGTAGGCTCAGGGCACATGTGAAGATGTAAGAGGGAAAAGACATCTGCCCTGGAGACAGGATGGCTTTGGGGACTAAGACACCCAGCACCGATACCTCTCACTGGCTCCGTGTCCACCAGGCACCTAACTGTCCACAAACTCCTTGGAGCCTCTCCACAACCTTCCCAGAGAAGCAGTCCTGTTTCCATATGAGAATACCAATGCAGACTAGCAAAGGCGGTTACAAACCTTACTCGAAATCACAGCAAAAAGATGGCACCAACAGGGTTTAGACCCAGGCAGTCAGCCTTCAGAGCTCACACTGTGACCACTACAGATAGCAGGGGCAGAAAGAGTCATTTGTACTGTCTAGAAAGTCCCTTGCTTATAAAATCAGCTCTGGTCTGTGATGGGTTTTTCTTATACTGTTGCCCACATGGCTGAAAGGTTCACACAACAGTGAGCCTGTAATGGACATCTCATTACAACCCAGCCCTGTGCCAAGAGCAGATGACCTCCTTAGGGCTAGTTAGGAGCATGACTTTGCCAGATGTTTACTGCCTGCCACCTGTGAGCCAGGCTCTGTACCCAGTGAACAGGGGACATCCAGCCTTGGGGCACGTCTACTGGAAAGCACCGAACATCTCCCCTCCTGGATGAACCTTGACAAACACATGGAGTCGATTCCTACCATGCCTACCGCGGGGCCTGAGCACCACCTTGGAGCCAGCCCTGGCTTCACCTGCGTCTTCCTCTCCACAGCCTCTTGGGACCTGTCATCAGCCTGGTGGGATTTAACGTGCATGGGGACGTGGCTCTGAAGATTGGCCTTTCCACAAATGACACCCACTGTGTCAAACTCCAGGTCCAGGAAAAAGCCTTTGAGGTCAACAAAGTGACTCTTCAACTAATACAGACGTACGTGAGACCATTTTTTACATCTCTGGATCCCCCGACCTATGTGCCAGCACACCCACTGCCAGCACCCTTACGCATAAGCTTGTCCAATGCAGTGCCTTAAAGGATGAGTAAACAGAGGCCCAGAGAGGGGTCTCTGCTGAGAAACGGCCCATTATGTTTGAGAACAGTCTTTTCTCACAATCCCTGCCTATCACATGCTAACTGCACAGGGAGTAACTCATTCTATTTTTGACATGAGCATGACATTCATCTAGATTAATATGCAAAAGATGCAAAAGGGCAGAGAGTGAAAAGTCTCTCTCCCACCTCTGAATGCCAGCTGGCTAATTTTCCTCCCTGGAAGCAACCAACGGGCCCAGTCTCTTGTGTGTGCTTTCAGAAATGCTGTGTCGCCATGCAAGTAAATTTGCATGTATCTATAAACACACAGAAGGGTGCACACGTAATATACACTTTCCTGGGCTTTGTCTCAGAAAAAAATTACTAGGAGCTGATGCAAAGTTTTCGAGTTATCTCAATTGACTATTTACAGTCAATTACAGACTCATCTTCTTGTTCTACTCTCTACCCTCTTCTCACTATTGTACTTGACTAGTCTTTTAAGAAAAAGAAAGAAAAAAGGGAGGCTGAGGCAGGAGAATCTCTTGAACCCGGGAGGCAGAGGTTGCAGTGAGCCAAGATCATGCCATCGCACCTGCCTGGGAGACAGAGTGAGATTTCTTCTCAAAAAAGAAAAAGAAAAAAATTGCTAAGAATCTATGTGTATATAAACAGCTTCTTTGCTTTTTATGACTCTCTAACATTTCTTAATGAAGATGCATCATAATTTAACTAATCCCTTATCAAAGAACACTTGATTGTTTCCAATTAATGACTTTTATACCCAATTTTTATACCCAACTACCATGAATAAGGTCACAGATAAGTCTGTCCCCACTAGGCATGAGCATCTGAAAGATGACCTCCCCTAGGTGGGATTGTAGGGCCAGATGTCATGTGCTTTGGTCGTTTTGCCAGGTGTCCTTGCATCTTCCTTAACGACTGAAACAGACGGTAAAGGGCTCAGGTGTGTGCACTGATTAAGCTGCGGGATAGCATTTCCACTATTTTGTCAATGGGCAGGCTCCTCACCATTTGGGCAAATCCAGAAATACAAAATCCCATGGTTCTCCTCATGCCTCTTTCCCAGGGTCACCGATATTTTGCCTTTGTCTCTCCCTTTACCCTTGGAGGATGTTGTTCTTCAACTGTTGACAGTAAAAATAAGTAAAAATGTAAGTCCTGGGAAAGGGGAGGGCATCCCTCGGAGGGCTACATCACTGGGGAAGACAAAGGGGTCCCTTCCCTCAGATATGCCTGATGCCAGGAGACACTCAGGAATGAGGTGTCGGGCCCTTGGGATCCACAAGACTTGGGGACCAGCAGCCCCTCCAGCTCGAAAAAGCCCACCAGGGGCACTGAAAATGCCTTGGGCTGGTGGGAGGGAGGGATGACTTCTGCCAAATAGGACGCCAAGGAAACAGGACAGAAAGAAGGGAAGGAGAGGGCTGGGTGCAGTGGCTCACACCTGTAATCCCAGCATTTTGGGAGGCTGAGGCAGGTGGATTACCTGAGGTCAGGAGTTCCAGACCAGCCTGGCCAACATGGTGAAAACTTGTCTCTACTAAAAATACAAAAATTAGCTGGGTATCCTGGCACATGTTTGTAATCCCAGCTCCCCAAGAGGCTGAGGCAGGAGAATCACTGGAACCCAAGAGGCAGGGGCTGCAGTGAGCCGAGATTGTGCCACTGCACTCTGTCTCAAAAAAAAAGAAGGGGAGGAGAACAGGGGAGAAAAAGAAGAGACTGTGGGGAGAGGAGGAGGGCGGGCTGATGGTGCTTCCTTGGCAAAGCTAACCAGCAGTGACTTCACAGATGGAAGAACCACACTCCTGTGACATTGTTCTCAGTAACAGCAGCGAATGCAAGAACTGTGAGTACAAACACGCAACCTCCACGGGGCTGCCCAGGCCAATGGCAAGAGATGACCAAGGGTCCTTAAGGGATCCTACCAGGAGACAGATCAGAGAGGAAGGGGCTGTGGGATACAGCACCACACGCCTCCCAGCACCCAGACACCCTCACCCCAGCACCCAGACACCCTCACCCCAGCACGCTGACACCCTCGCCCCAGCACCCAGACACCCTCACCCCAGCACCTTCTGGCCACAAGATACCCCAGCTTACCTAAGTCTCAGTCTCACTTTGACTTAATCCCCAGGAAGGGAACAGGACAAAGCCCCTGGCAGTCCCTGCTGTAGCTTGCCAGTCCCAAATAATCTGCCCGGCACACACAGGCACGGAATCTCGGGAGGGAAGTCCCGGGCCTTCACCCTGGGAGGCTGAGAATTAGAAATCCCTCAATGTCCCCAGACATGCAAAGAGACAGGGATAACAGGACGTGGGAGGTTGGCAGCCACCAAGAGAGCTAAGGCAGGGAATCAATCACATTTGACAAGTTCCAGAGTAGAGGAGACACGGGGCCCAGCCAGTGAGCCTTTTCCTCCCTTGGAGTTAGGGGCTCATCAGGAACAGGGCCAAGCCCTCGTGTCAGCTCCCCCTACTCCCCATGGTCTCCTTCCACATGCATGAGAATCCAGGAGAGGCAGCAGCTTTCTGCCTGGGATCCAGGGACCGGGAGGAGTCCAGACTGGCCCCCTGGGGAAGGCAGTGCTGGGCAGAGGGCTGAGGGTGCACCAGCTGTCAGCGCTGTGCTACGGCATCTCCATGTCTCTTTCTCTTCTCTCCTGCAGCTATGGGCTTGTTCACATACTCCTTTAAAAGTTCCAGAATGTCCCCCCAAGGTCTTTCAACCTTCTACTGTGTAAGTGCACCCTGCCCTTATACAGCTTCTATCAAAATATAGAAGCAGAGAAACCCCTAAACTCACAATATATATTTGAAAGATGTCACAAACCAGCCTGCATCCTTACCCTGGGATGAATCTCCAGGCTTCTGCCACCGCACCTGAGTGCCTGCTCCAGGGCTGACCATGTGTTCTCTTCCACTGAAGTCCAGTGTACGATACTGAGGCCATTCCCACAATGACAACCATTTATTGGCCATCAGGATCAGCCCAGCACAGATCTAGACACCCAAAGGACAATACATAAGAAATGACAGAAACCACTCACCCCACCCACCCCTCTAAGCCACCAGGAAGGCAAAACCAGGTCATGAAAAGTGCTGAAAAAGGCAAGGTTTTGGACTCAGGTAGCTTCACTTCCAGGAATCTGTCCAAAAAACCTAAGCACAGATACATTTAAGCACAAAGACATAGAGGTATTCATCATGGGAATTTAAAAAACAAAAAACCTAAAACAAAAAGCAAATTATTAAACCAAGTACAAGATCATTCGACATGCTGACAACATTTGTAACGTTTACAGAAATGCTTGTGAAATTGTTGTTGGTTTTTTTGTTTAGTTTTTGAGACAGGATCTCATCTGTCACCCGGGCTGGAGTGCAGAGGCACAATCACAGCTCACTGCAGCCTGGATCTACTAGGTTCAGGTGATCCTCCCACCTCAGCCTCTCAAGTAGCTGAGACCAGAGACGTGCGCGCCAAGGTGCTCAGCTAACTTTTAATGTTTTTAATTTTTTGATAGGGACCAGGTCTTTCTGTGTTGTTCAGGCTGGTCTCAAACGCCTGGGCTCAAGTGATCCTCCTGCCTAGGCCTCCCAAAGTGCTGGGATTACAGGTGTGAGCCACTGCGCCCAGCTATTGTTAGTTTTATTTTATTTTAATACAGAGTCTTACTCTGTCGCCCAGGCTGGAGTGTAGTGGCGCAATCTCGGCTCACTGCAACCTCCACCACCTGAGTTCAAACAATTTTTCTGCCTCAGCCTCCCGAGTAGCTTGGACTATAGGCATGTGCTACTATACCTGGCTAGTTTTTTTGTATTTTTAGTAGAAACTGGGTTTTACCACGTTGGTCAGGCTAGTCTCAAACTCCTGACCTCAAATGATCCGCCTGCCTCAGCTTCCCAGAGTGCTGGGATTACAGATGTGCACCACCATGCCTGGCTATTACTAGTTTTTAAACAGCAAAGTAAACTTTGCTGAACCTTCTAACTTTCCTGCTACGTGGAGTTTGCATTTCATAAGCAGGGGGAAATGCCTATTAACCAATGAAGGCCAGAATATCCATGAAAGGAAATTAAAAACAAGATGGGCTTTGGAATGTGGGAAGGAAGGAGAACACGCCAGACTGAGAGCGCAAGCAGAGGAAGGTAAGGAATGTGACTGTTGGCCAGGCAAGGTGGCTCAAGCCTGTAACCCCAGCACTTTGGGAGGCCAAGGTGAGTGGATCGCTTGAACCCAGGAGTTAAGAGACCAGCCTGGGCAACATGACGATATCCTGTCTCTACAAAAAATCCAAAACTCAGCTGGGCATGGTAGCGTGTGCCTGTAGTCCCAGCTACTAGGGAGGGTGGAGTGGGAGGATCACTTGAGCCTAGGAGACAGAGGTTGCAGTGAGCCGAGACTCCATGGCAGCACTCCAGCCTGGAAAACAGAGTGAGACTCTGGCTCAAGAAAAAAAAAAGTGACTATTGTGCAGATGTGCATATACACACATACACCTTACTGGGAGCAACACTTAAACAGGGGCCATTTGCCTGAAAAATAATGAATGTGGCTTCTCCTGGGAAGTCAGAGGTCTGGGTGTCCTGAGCCGCGCTGTAGGGGGCATGGGCAGCCAGAGCTGAGCGGCAGCTCCTCCTTCACCCGGTACCTGCCATCCGGACACTGCGAGCCCCACCACACCCCATGGTCCATACCACAGCAGAGTCGGGGAGGTCAACAGCCATCTGTCCTCAGGCTCCTCCCACGGCCACAGCGATACCTTCAGGGCCACCTCACTCCGAAGGCATTGAAATGGGTGTCGGTTTCATGTGATCACAGAAATTGCCTTCTGTTTTTTCACTCTAGGCTGAAGCCCACTTTAACAAAAATGCAGTTGCTGTGCCTGGAAGTTCTCTCTCTTCGGTTACTAAAAATGCCAGCATTTCTCTAATTCTATCCCACATGATGCTCAAGACCATCATCACTCACGCTGCCAAGCAGAGCTCTGTGCAGGTAAGGGCCACCCACAGGGCCCTGCGTGGCTAAGCACTGTCCTCAAGCTCAGCCGGTCAACCTCTGACAGCAATAAGGAGGGTGTGAAAGTGGATTCTGAACGTTCTTCCAGGTTAATACACAATTGCCATGGGAGGCACCTTTTCCCTTCATTGTCATGTAAATGGGCCCTGGCTTATGTTGGTGGAAAGCAGGGAACAGGGACATGGGAGGAAAAATGTGTTCTGAAGCTGGGTGAGGTGGCTCATGCCAGTAATCCCCATGCTTTGGGAGACCAAGTCAGGCAAATCACTTAAGTCCAGGAGTTCAAGACCATTCAAGACCTTGATCAAGGACATGTCTGGACAACATGGTGAGACCTCATCTCTACAAAAAGTTAGCCAGGTGTGATGGTGCACATCTGTAGTCCCAGCTACTCAGGAGGCTGAGGTGGGAGAATCACCTGAGCTGGGGAGGTTGAGGCTGCAGTAAGCTGTGATCGCACCACTGTACTGAAGCCTGGGCGACAGAGCGACACCTTGTCTCTAGGGAAAAAAAAGGGTTCTGAGTGCCATCTGTGTGCCAGGGACAAAACCAGGTGTCTTTACATAACTAACATCATTTCATCCTCAAAACAGCACTGAGATGTAGGTTTTCTTATCCCCATTTTACAGATAACCAGAGTGAGGGAAGGAAGCGCCAACAGTCACAGAATGAGCAAAAACACATGGCAGGTGTTCATTTGCTACCAGCCCTAGAAGTGGCAGAAGGAATTGTAGCAATAGTAACAATCATAACTGACTTCCATGTGCCAGGCTGTCTTTGAAACAAAGTATAATTTTTTTAAGAGAGTGTCCCAAAATGATCAAGTGCAGAAGTCTCTTCCCATAAGGGCATAGAGAGAGACAGCCTTCAGCTAGGACAAGCTGAAGAAAAGTAAGATTTTACATGTTGCATGACCCACCAACCTTCAAATGAAAGAAACATCATCAAGGTGAATGTTTGGAAATAGACCTTATCTGTCATGGACACATCAGCTGCACCAGCACCCAGATGACCAGCTTACACTAGACAATCAATAATATTTGCATGAATGATCTGAATGATGCGAGTGTCTCATCTGTTACATTGTGCAGTCCTTCCTCACCACACTCTAAATGACAACTTCTTTCCAACAGAGAAATAACCTGGATGCAAGAATCACCAAACTAACCTACTCCCACCAGCTAGCCAATCAAATCCAAGCCAGCTACTGGGTTAACATCTCCAAGGATGGTGAGCGCCCTGTCACTGGGAAAACGGTGAGTGCTGAGAAATGAATCAGAGCGGAGTTGCAAGGAGCAGTGTTTAGTGGGATGAGATACACCCTAAACCCTGAGGCTCGGAGTGTCTGGGGGTACCTAGGATGAGGGAGACCAGCCAGGCCAGCAGACTCAGCCCCCAAGGGAATAATAGAGTGAGCAGGTTGGCTTAGGAGAATAAGGCCGGGAGGACAACCCTGTGACCTGGGACCCTGCTAGCCATCACACAATGTGACATGTCTGCTGAGTAGCCAGGCCAAGGTGTTATTATTAACTCATGCTCATTTTGTATTAATTCAGGACTTAATCATCTCATTGGTGTGCAAGATTTCAAAAGACAAACTGATCACAGACATCAGACTTCTGAGGTACTGTCTATAACTACATAATCCCCCTTCTGTATAAGAGATGATCTCAGGCCTGATAAAAATCACGTAAGCGGCTGGGCACAATGGCTCTCGCCTGTAATCCCAGCACTTTGGGAGGCCGAGGCAGGCAGATCACTTGAGCTCAGGAGTTCCAGACCAGCCTAGCCAACATGGTGAAGCCCTGTCTCTACTAAAAATACAAAAGTTAGCTGGGCATGGTGGTATGCGCCTGTAATCCCAGCTACTCGGGAGGCTGAGGCAGGACAATCACTTGAACCCTAAAGGCGGAGCTTGGAGTGAGCCAAGGTCGCACTATTGCACTCCAGCTCTGGGCTACAGAGCAAGACTCTGTCTTGGAAAAAAAAATTACATAAGCAAAATAGTCATAAGACTCTTGGGAAGTATCTGCAAAATTACAAGGAAATCAGGAAGGAGTTTTGAACTCACACGCTGTTGTTCATCCTACATTTACTCTTTCTGCTCAGTAGTTTCCAAGTTATAAGTGATTTTAAGGAGCAACTGATGACCTACTTAGCTCTACAATGGAGTTGCATCTTTACTTGAGCCTAATGTTTCTCTGTACTTTGTTTTCTGACAGCTCTGAACACAGTACAACACCCCCCGATGCTGTAAGTTTATTACGTTTTCAATACATTTATCAATGGGATGTGAGAAAAAATTGTAGTGCCAGGTGCTCAGTGCCCCACACACTCTGGAAAGAAAAGGTCAGGAATGGCCAGGAACGGTGGCTTACGCCTGTAATCCCAGCACTTTGAGAGGCTGAGGTGGGAGTTCGAGACCAGCCTGGCCAATATGGTGAAACCCCATTTCTATAAAAGTACAAAAATTAGCTGGGTGTGGTGGTGGAGGCCTGTAATCTCAGCTACTCAGGAGGCTGAGGCAGGAGAAGAACTTCAACCCATGAGGCAGAGGTTGCAGTGAGTCAAGTTTGTGTCACTGCACTCCAGCCTGGGCAACAGGAGCAAGATTCTGCCTCAAGGAAAAAGAAAAAAGAGAAGGTCAGGAAGACGAGACCACAGACAGTGTGGGGTAGAACAGCGGCTCCAAACCTAGGCTCTCTTGGGAGCTCTTCAAACACAGCTACCCACGCCCAGTGTGCATTCCACACTCAGGCGCTGCTGCGAGCGGGGCATGGAATCCCGGCCTTTGTGGTGTCTTGCTGTACCTGATGCATCCAGCAGGCCTTGCAATTCACAGCAAGGAAGAAAATCTGACCTAGACCAAGCTTGTCCAACACACAGCAACAGGCCACGTGTGGCCCAGGAGGGCTTTGAATGTGGCTCAACACAAATTCCTAAACTTTCTCAAAACATTATGCAATTTTTTGTGTGATTTTTTTTTTTTAGCTTATCAACTATCATTAGTGTATTTTATGTGTGGCCCAAGATAATTTTTCCTATTCCAATGTGGCCTAGGGAAGCCAAAAGATTGGACATCCCCTGATAACTAGACTCTAATCTAGCTAGGCTCACGAGAGCTTCTCAGAATCAGAGGCAGCTGTCCCTGGCTCAGCTCTCCCGTCAGCTATTTTCAACCCATGTTCCATGGGTTGACCACCCTGCAGATCACCCCAGGAGAGCCTGGGAGGAGAGGAGTGTGCAGAGTGAAGGAAGGCTGCAGTGACCAGGCTCCAGCAACAGAGACAGAACCTGGTGCATTCCCCCACCAACTCCATGTTTAAGATATTCCATCTTGAACAGTCCTGCTGTGTCGCCAGCCTGGAGTACAGTGGCGTAATCTCAGCTCACTGCAACCTCTGCCTCCAGGTTCAAGTGATTCTCCTACCTCAGCCTCCTGAGTAACTGGGATTACAGGCACCTGCCATCACGCCCAGCTAATTTTTTGTATTTTTAGTAGAGACGAGGTTTCACCATGTTGGCCAGACTAGTCTTGAACTCCTGACCTCAGGTGATCCTCCCACCTTGGCCTCCCAGAGTGCTGGGATTACAGGTATGAGCCACTGAACCTGGCCAGCTCAAATCTTAAATCAACAAATGTTTAGTGAGCACATGCTATGTGCCCAGCCCTGCAAATGCCACGTGAAGTAGTAATGACATTCTAGTGTGAGGAACTGACATTCTAGTGTGAGGACCAAATGGGGACATATAAACACGTTTTTTAAAAGGCAAAAAGTATTAAGAGTCTGTCAGCCACGTTAGGTGGAGGCACGAAATGAGCACCCTGAGGTGAACAGCCTCATTACTTTATAACTGAAGAGTTTATGAGCTGGGGCCCACATATCAGCCCTGAGATAATGGGGACTCATTGAGAGGCAAACTCCGGAGATGATCACTAGCCCAGGGCACCTTTTGTCTCAACTTGACCAGGCGGCTACATGACACACCAGGCTGTGTGCTCAGCGAAAGCAACTTAGAAGGCACGATCCCCAATCTCAGATAACTACCCACCTGACAGGGGACAAAGACCTTCATGCAAACAGCTGTCAACAGGGCACGAAAAAGACACAGTAGAGAGAGCACCAAGTGGGAGGCAGAGGGTGGGTTTACTAAGGAGTGATGCCTGAACTCAGCCTTCAAAGAGGAGCAGGAGTTTATCACACAAAATAAAAGTGTATGGCTGGGTGAGGTGGCTCACACCTGTAATCCCAGCAAGGTGGGTGGATCACCTGAGGTCAGGAGTTTGAGACCACCAACATGGTGAAACCCCGTCTCTACTAAAAACACAAAAAATTAGCTGGGGGTGGTGGCAGGTGCCTGTAATCCCAGCTATTCAGGAGACTGAGGCAGGAGAATCATTTGAACCCTGGATGTGGAGGTTATAGTGAGCCAAGATGGTGCCACCACACTCCACTGGTGACAGAGCCAGACCGTCTCAAAAACAAAAATCTGCATGTACAGAGGACCTAAGACTGCTTTCCCTGACTGTGACAACTAGCTGTGGACTACCAGATAATGCTGATGCAAATGCTCCTCCTGTCTCTTGCAGATTGACCAGGTACAAGGGGAGATGGCTGAGGTTCTGAAGAAGTTCTCGTCTGGCCTTACTGGTATGTTGCATTAATAACCTGAACACCTAGAAGAGTCAGTGGCAGAGGACAGGTACCAGGGTGGGAGCCACACTGCAGAGTGTGCTGAGCACAAGGTCATCCGGTCACAAGCTAGGCCACAGGGCACTTTTGTGGGCAGATAGGGGCTTCAGCACCCTGCGATGGCAAAAAATGAAAGTCAAATCAAAATGTCTCTCCTATAGCTCCTAAAGAAATCTCTGCCCACTAGGTGTCTTCAGGACCAACACTGTCATCATGCTTAGAGGAAACATGGACCTGGGCACCTAGTCTCATAGTCATTAGGGACTTGAGAAATCAAGAGGCTGAGATGTTAACTCTTACGACTACCAAAAATGATGATGCCACATGCCCTCTGCACATATTTCTGCTTAACTCTAACTAAAGAGGTTCAAAATAGCACAAATAACACTAAAACAGCAGGGCCTCACTCATGTGGTTTCTTAAGGTAGTAAGGACAGACATGCTAGCCTATCACCTGGTATCAGTATTTGGATCCCTGGGTGGGCATGGTGGTAGCTCAGGCGTGTAATTCCAACATTTTGTGAGGCTGAGGCAGGAGGATCACTTGAGCCCAGGAGTTCAAGAGCAACCTGGGAAATATAGCAAGACCCCATCTCTACAAAAAGATTTTTTTTTATTTAGCCAGGCATGGTAGCATGTTCCTGTAGTCCCAGCTATTTGGGAGGCTGAAGCAGGAGGATCGCTTGAGCACAGGAGTTCTAGGCCAGCCTGGGAAACATATCAAGACTCAGTCTTTATAAAAAAGAAGAAAGAAAAGAAAGAGTACAGCTGAGCACAGCAGCTCACTCCTGTAATCCCAGGACTTTGGGAAGCCAAGGCAGGAAGATCACTTGAGGCCAGGAGTTCAAGACCAGCCTGGGAAACACAGGGAGACCCAATCTCTACGAAAACATAAAAATCTTTAAATTAGCCAGGCATGGTGTCATAAGCCTATGTTCCCAGCTACTTGTGAGGCTGAGGCTATCTGAGAGCAGGAGGAACACTTGAGCCCAGTAGTCTGAGGTGGCAGTGAGCTATGATCATGCAACTGCACTCCAGCCTGGGTGACAGAGTGAGAGCTTGCCTCTAAGAAAAAAAAAAAATGTCAGGTTTCCACCTCAGCTTTGGATACTCACCAGGTTTCAATCTGGTTCTGGAGTCTTCTCTTCCTGGCTACCTGGCTCTCACCTCCCACACCCTCCAACAGCCTGGGGAGTATCCAGGCCCTTACTCAGATCACTCTGTTAAATGGGCAGGGAAGAGATTTCCTGGTTATTGTCCTTTTGACTCATAATATGTTCCTTCTTTATTTCAGAATATGTTAAACAATGGAATATACCACCACCAGTAATCTCAAACCTTCTAGACAATGTCAATTTTGAAGTGCTTAAGTCGGTAAGAGGGAGAAATACAAATATTTTCTTTTTGCACTAACACCCACCATGTGCTTGCATCTTCAGAGAAATGAATGGGACCAGAGAGGCCGGGCATCACGATCTGTTCCTGGCTGCCCTCTCTGCTCCATCCATCCTCCCCACTGTCTCCCAGTCAGAATTACTGCTTACTGTAATTTCCAGGCACCACACAAGTCCTAACTTAACAGGAAGTCACTCTTGACCATGTATAATCAAATAATCAGTCCTGTGCACAAGGACTCTCATGCTTACCGAATATATGTCAATCATTTCTTTGGAAATTTCTCCACTGTGCATACCTGACTCATCCTCACTGTCATCTGCTGTCTTCCTAGAGCCTCTCATTCTCTGCTGCCATGAGTCAAATTTCCCTTTCTTCCTCTCCATCTGACCCTCAACCCAGTGACAATCTTGAAGGAAACCTTGCTTCCTTTATTCAACTTTGTCACAAGTAAGAGATTAAATGGGCTGAGCATAGTGGCTCACCCTTGTAATCCCAGCAGTTTGGGAGGCCAAGGCGGGCAGATCATGAGGTCAGGAGTTCGAGACCAGTCTGGCCAACATAGTGAAACCCTATCTCTACTAAAAATATAAAAAATTAGCCAGGTGTAGTGGTGTGCACCTGTAATCCCAGCTACTTGGGAGGCTGAGGCAGGAGAATCACATGAACCCGGGAGGCAGAGGTTACAGTGAGCCAAGATCGTGCCATTGCACTCCAGCCAGAATAACAGCGTGAGACTCCATCTCAAAAAAAAAAAAAAAAAAAGGTTAAATGATGAAGATGAGTCTCCAGAAGACGAGAGAGTAAAATTTAGAATCTTCATAATCCTTAGATGGTCCCATCTTGATAAATCTGCTTAATGAATATGAAATCTGACCATGAAGATATCAACTTCTTTCATTTCAGCTCAAATCTCACAAGTTGTACATTCCTGTTTTGACTTAACCCCAAACAATATGTATCTGTGGCCATATCAATGACTAGAGTGAGGTAAAATCAGCATTTCCCTCCATGTTAGTTTCCTCCCGCCCCCTAGCTCTCACACTCCATGGCTACATGTAATTGGGACACACCACTTAACTTCAAGTCAGCCTTGGGTCTATCACATGAATGCCAACTGAAGTACAGCTACCAGGGACAGGAAGCCCAGCCAAAGCTGACTGGGTTCAGCAACAGCAATAAAACCTATGGGTCTTACACATCCAGTGATGGTACTAGTTTCAGCAGTGGCTCGACTGAGGGCCTGAAGGATGACACCATAATCAATCTCTCAGCTCCACTATTTCTGAATGGGCTCTGTTTTGCCTCTGTATGGAAGTCCCACCTCCCAGGAGCTTCACCTTCCATTTCCTTCCCTAATAGTTCAAACAAAAATCATCCAGAAATAGTCTCTGGGACTCCCATTGGCCTGACTTGGTCCATACCCTAACCCCTGAAGCAGGCACTGGGATCAGAGGGATAGTGTCCTGGTTGGCTCAGACTGTGCCTGCAGGCAGCTGATGTATTTCAGCGCATAATTTATTGTATTTTCTCTCTCCACAGAAGGACCTTCAGGCAGAAAAGTGAACCTAGTTTACTGGAAGTCAAACAATGTTCCAGAATGAAAGCCAAAACCACTCTGTAACACTCTTCCATGAAATACTGAGCAAAGGACATCCTTCTGATTAAGGAACCAAGTAGAGTTAGTGTTCTTAAAATGTCAACTGTCCTTTGGAATTTTACCAACTACCTTGAATTAACACACACAAGAAAGGCAAAAATTCAGGGATTTTTGACATTTTTGTAATCATCTCTTTAATAAATAACCTGTTTTCTTGCAAGAAAAAAATGACTCACTTGTCTTCCATTCCTGCAAAATGAAATTTCTGCAAATAGGAAATGATTTGTGTCTTTATGGCTAGTCAAAGTATTTCTAATTTGGAGTGTAAGAATTAATGATATGTAGGATGAGGCCACAAAACCCACTATGAGTACACATAGTACACTAGAGGACAACTATGACAATGACTAAGGTGTTTCTTGCTGTGTTTCTGCTCCTCAGCTCCCCAACTCCAAATGCTTTGTTTTGTATATTAGCCCAACACGAAAATCATACAGAAGCTAGGTCCAACGTCTCTATGTTAAGTGATATATACAGTTTTTGATTACCTGTTCTAGTATATACCTGTGAACTTCGAATATCTGAGACAGGTCTCTGGTCTCCATTAATTTATTTTTATTTTTTTGAGACCGAGTCTTGCTCTGTCACCCAGTCTAGAGTGCAATGGCGCAATCTCGGCTCACTGCAACCTCCACCTCCCAGGTGCCAGCGATTCTCCTACCTCAGCCTTCCAAAAAGCTGGAATTACAGATGCCTGCCACCATGCCCAGCTAATTTTTGTATTTTTAAGTAGAGACAATGTTTTACCATGTTGGCCAGGCTGTTTTTGAGCTGCTGACCTCAACTGATACACCCACCTCTGCCTCCCAAAGTGCTGGGATTATAAGCATGAGCCACTGCACCTGGCCTTCAGTTAATTTAGAAAGTTTATTTTGCCAAGATTGAGAATGCATGCCTGTGACACAGCCTCAGGTGGTCCTGATGACAGGTGTCCAAGGTTGTTGGGACACAGCTTGGTTTTTATACATTTTAGGGAGACATGAACTATTTATCAACATATGTAAGATGTACATTGATTCCATCCAGAAAGGTGGGACAACTCAAGCAGGGAGGGGGCTTCCATGTCACAGGTAGGTGAGAGACAAATTATTGCATTCTTTTGAGTTTCCGATTAACCTTTCCAAGGAAGGCAATCAGATATGTATTTATCTCAGTGAACAGAGGGAAGACTTTGAATAGAATGGGAGGCAGGTTTGCCCTAAGCAGTTCCCAGCTTGGCTTTTCCGTTTAGCTTAGTGATTTGGGGGCCCCAAGATTTATTTTTTCCTTTTACATTCTGCCCACCTTTTTTTTTTTTAATCTTTTAGAGTGGCCAGGTATGGTGGCTCATTTCCATAATCCCAGCACTTTGGGAGACTGAGGCGGGTGGATCACCTGAGGTGAGGAATTCGAGACCAGCCTGACCAACATGGTGAAATCCCATCTCTACTAAAAATACAAAATTAGCCAGGCATGGTGGCACATGCCTGTAATCCCAGCTACCTGGGAGGCTGAGGAAGGAGAATCACTTGAACCCTAAAGGCAGAGGTTGCAGTGAGCCAAGATCACACCATTGCACTCCAGCCTGGGCAACAAGAGTGAAATTCTGTCTCAAATAAATAAGTACATACATACATAAAATAAAATCTTTTGAAGAAAGTATTTTAAAAGAAAATGAGTCTCTGCTTTCAGGTTTCATCTGATCTATCATGGCTAGGATGATTTCTTCCTAGACAGGTAGGTCCCAAGTTATTAGGAAAGCTCATTTTCGGCGGGTTATAAAGTGTCATGTCCTATGAAGAGAAAATAGAGGGAGGAAGGGAGAAAAACAACAACAAACAAAAGAACAATCCTGGAAAATGGATATAGGCCACATTACTCTGAAATCCATATATCAGTAGGCAGGTATGAAAGTGGCCTATGTATGTAGATAGGTTGTTGTTATTTTCTTCTGAAGTTTATTTCCTTCTGAAGTTTAAGTTGTCTAGCTTCAGTTTGCAAGGTATAATTTTTTTTAACATCAAACCCAATGTCTAGAAAGACAATTATAGTTTCTCTTTAATTATAGACAACTTGATTATATAAAAGTATTTGGTTTTGTTTTAATAAATCCTTTTGTGACTTACACAGACCATTCATAATATACTTGGACTTTCTGGTTTGTCCTGAACATCCCCCTCTCTTAAACAATCAGTCATCTTATTCTAGGACTAAATTTACAATACAAAATTCTTGCTCATATAAAATTATTTCTATTTAAGCTTTCTTACCAAAAAATACCTGTTTATTTCTATAGATTTCTTTATGTCTCTCTTATTTCCTGGTTCCTTTTACATTATTTTATACATATTGTTTAAATAAGCTTCCAATCAGACAAAATTCTTTTACCTTTTTAAAAACAACTTTTTTTAGAAAGAATGTTTCCCTACAATGTATTTTTATTGGAAAATACCCACAAATGAAATATCTATTATTTAATTTAATATAACTTTAGATTCTAAATTATGACAAATTTGTCTACAACTATTTATCCCATTACATTTACCTAATTACTTTAATTGTTTACCTAGATTACTTATGAAAACTGCAATAGTCATCAAAGTTATGAAACTCACCACTGCAAAATTACAACTGAGACAGTGAAAAAAATATGACCTAACTGACTCCATCTTGCTTCTGACCCCCAAGCCGTCCTTGTTCATTCCTGAGCATAGGCCAAACTAACTTTGGGAGGAAGTTAGTTTATAGTTTAGCTTCAAAACAAAGACAGTAACAGTCCTTTCCCAAAAAAAACCTCCTTATTGCCTGTGGACTAGACTACCTAAAGGCACAAGATTAGCAGTTACAGTAATTACACTAAATAATTCAAGATGTAGCTATTTTCATTAAACCAATATCAATGTCTTGTTTATTAAAAATACACAAGCAAAGATCATTCTATTTTGGGCTGGGTTTATAGTTTTGTAACTACTATGCCAGATTTTGACACCTGATAGGATCTGGCAGGATACATATGAAATTGCTTGATTGAAAAAACTGCTTGATGCAAACAAAAATGGATACTGGCAATTCTTAAGACATTTCTTTTTGTTTGTTTGTTTGTGTTTGTTTTTGTTTTTGTTTTTTGAGACAGAGTTTCGCTCTTGTTACCCAGGCTGGAGTGCAATGGCGCAATCTCGGCTCACCGCAACCTCCGCCTCCTGGGTTCAAGCAATTCTCCTTCCTCAGCCTCCTGAGTAGCTGGGATTACAGGCACATGCCACCATGCCCAGCTAATTTTTGTATTTTTAGTAGAGACGGGGTTTCACCTTGTTGACCAGGATGGTCTTGATCTCTTGACCTCGTGATCCACCCGCCTTGGCCTCCCAAAGTGCTGGGATTATAGGCGTGAGCTACTGCGCCCGGCCTCTTAAGACATTTCTAATATTACTTTACCAATAATTTAAAGCTAGCTTATTTATGAAAGATTTTACTTCAAGTCATGTAAACTTGAAAAAGCGTTTGATTAGTCTTTCCTTTTTTCTGATAAAGTATTTGATTTGAGCACTTTTATTTTTCTTTAAGCCAATTAATTAGACCTCTTTATGTGTTTTTAGTAATGAAACATTATGCACACAACACATAAATACAGAGCTGTATTAGGCATACCAACAGAAGTACATCTTATAGATTCATAAGACCTACTTTTTTTTCCTGCCTTAGATTTGCAAACTCTCAATAACCTGTTTCATTACCCTAGCAGTTGTCAGGTTAATAGTCCTAAATCTATATATTGAATAAAACAACTCTTAGATGAAAAATCAGATAGAAAAATTTACATGTCAATGTACAGAAAGAGAGAAAAAGTCTGTTGGTACTTAACAGAAATTAAAGATGGACACCAAATCAAATATAAAATTATAGAAATCTATCACAGGTTTGTATGAAGAGAAAAATTTTATTTATTTAGATAAGGACTACTTATCTTTTAACTGGATCTTTGAGCTCTGGGCAGAGCCCACACTGAATCCTGAGTCTCCAAAAAGGGAGAATTATTATGAGGCTAGACCCTATGGTGCTTTTATAGTACGCTTTAAAAAAAATGTTAAGCAAAGACATTTCTAAGTGTCTAAACTACACTCTTCTTTTAAAACCCAAGAGTAGCCTCTGTTGCAATAACTATTTTAGTCAAAAAAACAGGTAACACAACACAAAAATAAGCAGTTTAAGAGCTGAGACAAATTTTTCTGTTTATATTTTTGGGATTCCATAAGGAAAAACAGAGGTTTCTCCCCAAAAGAAAGTCTGGCACCTTCTTTTTCTTTAGGAAACCCCAGGCTATTATAAACTATTTAGGTCCCCCATGCAGCAGAGGGTGCAAGAGAAAGGAGAGATAGCAGAAGTAAATGAAGAAAACAGAATTCAGTCAACGGAGAAGAAAAAAAACTTTTGCTCAAAAAAAAAAAAGGTGCTAAACAAAATCAAAAACAAAAGCATGAAGGTCTTTTAAATACAAACACACGCACACATCTTGGATGTTAGCTTTTAATTAAACTGACCTTTAACCACTGAGCTCTTTTAAAAAAATCTTTTAAAATCTCATTACCATATTTCAGCTAGAATGAATGCTGCTATTTCAGAAGTACCAAGTATCAAACCAGAAAGAGCTTAATTTAGAAACCAAACCCAGGCTGTCATGGTGGGGAAAAAAAAAAAAAAGTAAAATCCTTAACTATGGAACTCCAGTGTGGGGTAACAGACATTGCTTTTTCAGTTTTGCCTGGCTTCCAAAAAGGTGGCCTTGTTATGTAAATAAAGCATCTTGAGTATTCAAATTTTTTTCTTCTTTTTTTCTTTTTGCTGGCCATTTTTCTACCCCTACCATACAACCTTTTGTCTGTGTGAGAGAGAGAACTTAGTCATCTCAGAGGCCTTATTCCCCATAATTTGGAACTTTCCTTCAGATTTGATCAAGTCAGTCAGTTGATCAAACTCAATGTGAAGAAGACCAAAATAACAAAAACAGAAACAAACAAACAACAAAAAATAAAACAGTTAAGCAGAACAAACAATGTCACAACTTACACAATTCCTGAGCACTCTAATTGAAAGGAGAAATTAAGACCAGCTGGTTGTTGATCTTCAAAAAAAAAAAAAAAATCACCATTGTTGCCCAGGTTTGAATGCAATGGTGCAATCTCAGCTCACTGCAACCTCTACCTCCCGGGTTCAAGCGATTCTCCTGCCTCAGCCTCCCAAGTAGCTGGGATTACAGGCACACACTTCCATGTCCAGCTAATTTTTTATTGTTAGTAGAGATGGGGTTTCTCCATGTTGGTCAGGCTGGTCTTGAATTCTCAACCTCAGGTGATCCACCCACTTCCGCCTCCCAAAGTGCTAGGATTACAGGCATGAGCCACCTTGCCCAGCCTGTTAATCTTAACATTAGCCAAGACAAACCCCAATTCAGCTACTTACCTAGGGGTGAGTCTCAGGTTCTCAGGCTGAAAACTGCTCTCTATCATCCTAGAGGCAGGAAAAAACTCAAATTCGTCATCCCTGCTGGAAGGGAGTTCAAACTCCATAAAGGAATTACCTGCCTTCCATTGTCATGGAAGCAGCAAAAACTTGAATTCCTTGTGTTGGAAGTAAAACTCCCCCAAAAAAGGAGTGGTACAGCAAAATAAACTTCAGATCTTGACCAAATATCAGGAGATCAGGGATTCTCCAGAGGAGGTGCTTCCAGGCCTCAGCAAATTATCCTATTGGTTTGAGCCATAAAGATAGCTCAAGCTGGTACCAAGCACTTGTTAAAAGAAAAACTTCAGCTGAATTAAATTTAAAGAAGTTTAATTGAGCAATGAATGATTTGTGAATTCGGCAGACCCCAGAATCACAACAGATTCAGAGAGACTTCAGGGATATCTTATGTTCAGAACAAATTTATAAACCAAAAAAAAGGGAAATGATGTACAGAAATTGGCAGTGAGGTACAGAAACAGCTGGATTGATTACAGGTTGGCGTTTGCCTTACTTGAACACAGTTTGAATACTTAGCAGTCTGTGAATGTTAGAAGAACATACTCCTAAGTTTTCAATCTTGTCTGCCTATTCAGCTAGGTTACCATTCATCCACAAGGACTCAAATATAGAAATACAGTGTCCTCAGGCCATATTTAGTTTGCAGTAACAAACTGATAGGAGATTGGTCAAAGGTCAAGAGCACCTCCTCTCAGAATCCCTTCAGGGTCATCAGAATGTGAACCCCGCATAGTCTCAGTTAATTTACAAAGTTTATTTTGCCAAGGTTGAGGACACACACATAACACACTATTCTCAGGAGGTCCTGACAACATGATTCCAAGGTGGGTGGGGCACAGTTTGATTTTATGCATTTTAGTAAGACACGAAATCAATATATGTAAGATGTATATTGATTCAGTTCAGAAAGGTGAGACAACTCAGCAGGGAGGGGGCTTCTAGGTCACAGGTAGGTGAGAGACAAATGGCTGCATTCTTTTGAGTTTCTGATTAACCTTTCCAAGGAAGGCAATCAGATATGCATTTATCTCAGTGAGCAGAGGGATGACTGAATAGAATGGGAGGCAGGTTTGCCCTTAGCAGTTCCCAGCTTGGCTTTTCCCTTTAGCTTAATGATTTGGGAGTGATTAGCCTAAGATTTATTTTTTTTTTTTCCATAGGGACAAGAGGCAGAGAAATTCTAGGCAGAAAAGAGTGGGATCCCTGGCAAAGTCCCACCCCCAAGCCAAAAAAAGCCTGAGACCATGGCCCAAAGTGAGAACTTATATCCCTGTGTTCTCGCTCAAATATTGCCTTTTCCTAAACTACCCATGGCCCTGCCCCACCCCATCCTGTGCCTATAAAGTCCCCAGACTCAGAGGAAGAAGCAGCTGGACATCAGAGAGACATGCCTTGACTTCAGAGAGACAGCCTGACAGTGTAACTTCAGAAAAGAATCCTGCTGGAGACAGCTAGACTTCAGGAGGTTACCCGCCCTCCACTTCCGGACCCCCTTTCAGCTTCCCTTCCCCCTAAGAGCCACTTTCACCGGCAATAAAACCCCCCACATTCACAATCCATTGATTTATTTGTGTAACCTCATTTTTCCTGGACCCCAAACAAAAGCTTGGGAGCAACTGCAGATACAAAAGGGCCCACTGAACTGTTAACAACTCAAGCTGTCTGTAGATGGCAGAGCTAAAAGAGCACTGTAACATGCCCACTGGGGCTTCCAGACTCATAGGCACCCCCCTACCCAAGATGAACACACAGAGGTGGAGCCTGCACAGTTTGCTCCTGCCTGTACCAAAAGCACTTGCCCATCTCCTGCACCCACTCACCTGTGCGCTCCCTTCCAGGAGTGAGTGGAGTATGCCCCTGCTGGTGCCAAAGTGGCCAGCTGGCTCCAGCGCTTGCGGCCTCCAGTCCATGCCTCATTTGCTTACGTGCTCACTCCCTCAAGCAGTTGAGAGCAGCAGGCTGAGTAAACGGGGGCACCCCTGTCACGAGTCTTGCAAAGGGGTCAGGGAAATATCCTGCTTCACTTTCACATCCCTAAGAATGGAACTGCTGGATCATATAATTCTATGTAACTCTTTGAGAAACAGTCAACCTGTTTTCACAGTAACCGGACCATTTCTACATTTCCACCAGCTATGCATGAGGGTTCTGACTTTTCCATCCTCTCCAATAGCTGAAAGGGTTTTGATTGGGAGGATATGTGTTGTATAAAGAGCACCCTGGCTGCCAGTTGGACTAGCTCATAGGTGGCAAAAGGGCAGAAGCAGAGATCAGTTGCCCTGGTAAATGATGATGGTGTCATGGACTAGGATGGTGATGGAGAGAAACACTCAGATGAGAGAGAGGCTCTTGAGGCAGAATCAACAGAACTCAGATTGTTGATGAGAGAGAGCAGGAGGAATCAAGAATGATTCCCAGGTGTTTAGGTAGAAAAGCTGGGTGACTTGTATTGCTATTTATCACAGTGGGACTGACTATGGGAGGTACTGGCCTGACTATTCATAGGTGACAGCTGAATAGTCACAGGTAGTGACTCTTCACAATAGCCAAAAGGTGTAAACAACTCAAATGTTTATTTATGGAGGAAAGAATAAACAAATATGGTATACACATACGATGAAACAGCATTCAGCCATAAGAGTGCAACATACTGACAAATGCTGTAGTATGGATGAACCTCAAAAACATTCTGCTGAATGAAAGAAATGAAGCACAAAACATACATTGTAAGCTTCAGTTCATATTACATATATATATACTTTTTTTTTTTGAGACAAGAGTCTTGTTCTGTCACCCAGGCTGGAGTGTAGTGGCATGATCATGGCTTACTGCCACCTTGACCTCCTGGGCTCAAGCAGTCTTCCACCACAGCCTCTTGGGTAGCTAGGACCGCAGGAGCATGCCTCTACACCTGGCTAGCTTTTGATTTTTTTGTAGAGACAGGGTTTCACTATGTTGCCCAGGCTGGTCTCGAACTTCTGGACTCAGGCAATCCTCCCACCTAGGCCTCCCAAATTGCTGGGATTACAGTGTGAGCCCCTGTGCCCAGCCCATAAGAAACATTAAGAATAGGTAAATCCATAGAAACTGAATATAGCATGTTGGTCTCCTGAAGTGCAGGGTACGGGTACTGTTGAGTAACTGCTTAATGGGTATGGTTGGTTTTTGGGGATTTTATTTTTCCTGTAATAGAAATGTTTGGAACAAGACAAAGGTAATGGCTACACAACACTGTGAAACTACTAAATGCCACTGAATTGCTCCCTGAAGAAAGGTTATTTTTATGTTACACATATTTGACCTCTATTTAAAAAGCAAAAATCCTTCCCGCAGCACCTCCATGTACACCTAGCACCCAGATGTTGGTTTCTAATACCTATCAAAGTCATCAATCAGGGCTCCTTGGAGAACTGTCTCATTCTAGGACTAGAGAGGAAATATAAAACATGATCCTAGAGCATCTCATAGTTAAGTAAAAGAAGTGCTTCTAATAAGTAAATAAAATCACAATTGACCAAGACATGCCAAAGGGATGCAGGGCTGAGGGAAAGAGCTGCCAAAGGCCAAAGCAGAAACAATTTCACCAATAAAATTAAGTAGTGTTGGATTATAACTCAAAGTATAAAATAAATATCCAGCGGTTCCTACTGATATAAATAAATGATTTAATAAATAAATGGGAAGAACAGACAAATCTCATTGAAGAATATCAAATGATTTATGTAACAGTAAAGTGGGCACAGTGGCTCATGCCCATAATCCCAGCACCTTGGAAGGCTAAGGTGGGTGAATCACCTGAAGTCAGGAGTTCAAGACCAGCTTGGTCAACATGACGAAACCCCATCTCTACTAATAAAAAAAAATTAAAAATTACCTGGGCATGGTGGTGGGTACCTGTAATCCCAGCTACTTGGGAGGCTAAGGCAGGAGAATTGCTTGAACCCAGGAGGCAGAGGTTGCAGTGAGCTGAAATTGCAGCATTGCACTCCAGCCTTGGTAACAGAGCAAGATTCTCAAAAAAAAAAAAAAAAAAGCTTCTTCTGTCCTTGTCTTTTCCTCCTCCATTTGAACAAAGGACTCAGGTCTTTACTCTGTGCCTGATCCATCACAGAGCCTTCTGAGAACATTCCAAGACGGTCTACAGTCCTGCGGTCCACTTGGAAATTCAGACAGATGGTTTTGACTGAATACTCATGAAACCTTTTAAAGAAATGAGTGGTAGAGGTGGGTGGGGAGTTGGGGAGGAATAACATGGGGAGAAATGCCAGATATAGGTGATGGGAGGGAAGGCAGCAAACTACATTGCCATGTATGTACCTATGCAACAATCTTGCATGTTCACATGTACCCCAAAACCAATAAACACAATAAAATATATATATTAAAATGCAATAAACCAATAAAATATACATATTTAAAAAAGAAAAAGAAATGAGTGATAGAGATAATCCATATCTGTAAGCTTTATTGGTTTTTCTTGTTTTTTATTTATTTGAGAAAGGGTCTTGCTCTGTCACCCAGGCTAGACTGTGGCAGTGTGATCACAGCTCACTGCAGCGTCTATCTCCTGGCTCAAGTGATCCTCCCACCTCAGCCTCCCAAGTAGCTGGGACTACAGGCCTGTACCACCACACCCAGCTAATTCTTTGGGTTTTTTTTTTGTAGAGACAGGGTCTCGCCACGTTGCTCAGGTTGGTCTCCAACTCCCGGGCTCAAGCAATCCACCCACCTCAGCCTCCCAAAGTGGTGGGATTACTGGTATAAGCCACCATGCCCAACTTGCATTTTGAATTAATAGTTCCTTTTTTCTTAAGACAGAGTCTGGCTATGTCCCCCAGGCTGGAGTGGCATGATCTTGACTCACTGCATCCTCCACCTCCCAGGTTCAGTGATTCTCCTGCCTCAGCCTCCTGAGTAGCTGAGACTATAGGCACCTGCCACCATGTCCAGTTAACTTCTGTTTGTTTTTTTAGCAGAATCAGGGTTTCACCATGTTGGCCAGGCGGGTCTCAAACTCCTGAGCTCAAGTGATTCACCCACCCCAGCCTCCCAAAATGCTGGGATTACAGGTGTGAGCCACCGCACCCAGACAACATTGTTTCATCTCATGTAAAAAAAAAAATTTTGGGCCAGTGGGTGGCTCATGTCTATAATCCCAGCACTTTGGAAGGCCAAGGCAGGCAGATCACAAGGTCAAGGGATCAAGACCATCCAGACTAACACGGTGAAACCCCATCTCTACTAAAAATACTAAAAACTAACCAGGCACATGCCTGTAGTCCCAGCTACTCAGGAGGCTGAGGCAGGAGAATTGGTTGAACCAGGGAGGCAGCGGTTGTAGTGAGCCGAGATAGCGCCACAGCAGTCCAGCCTGGGTGACAGAGCAAGACTGTCTCAAAAAAAAAAAAAATTCCAACAAATAATTTGTTTATGTTGGGGGTTATAAAGGAAAGCAGAGTGTTTGATCAAGTTTTTTGCTTATGTGGCTTTACGACAATTTAAAAGTCAATTTTGGTGCCAGAAAAAAAGAGGTCCATGAGGGAAATCCTCAGGTAAAACACACAAAATAAAATGCAGCGATAAGCAGCTAAGTCAGTGGCATCCAATGAAAACATCAGAAAGATCGAGAGCAGTTTTCCCAAGCAAATGGTTTTCCACACCTTCCTCTCCTTCAGTCTGCCTCCTAAGGCCCAGGGGAGGAAATCAAAGAGGTAGCAGTGTCCACAGGAGAAACTGGGTTGGAAAACACTTAACAGACTCCAGGGAAAACTCCAGAAACACTAACCAAGGTAAAAACGAAGTAAAAGTGACAGACAAAGGGTTAACTTTAGGTAAATTTAATGACTGTAAAAGCTATTCACATAGCAGCAAAGAGATACGTTTTCCACTGACATAAAGTTGCTTCACACCTTGCAGCTCATCTCCACAGCTTCATGGCCTCTTTCCTCGGTGACCAGCAATGTTTCCCCTTCCTGTTGGGGAGGACTGCCCAAGTCAGCTCTGAGGCCATCCTCCCAGGTCAGCAATATGCAGAGGAGTCCTTCAAGGTGGTCCTGCAGAGAACATGGCCCTTAAGTGTCTGAGAGCCAGCCGAGGTGATCTGAAAGAAAACCAGGCGAAAGGCAAGTAACTAGGACTGCACCACTGGGACTTCATGTGGAGCCTCTGGAGGAGAAGCCCCCAAAAGGAACCTGATGGAGGCGACTGGCTGGCAAAAACCACATGGCTCCTGTGTGCCCCCAATCCTGGCAGGAAGAGATGTCTCATGGAATGGCAATGTATATACTTAAAGAAGTCAAAGCATGTCAGTCCCAGTCATTTCTCCCTCATCTCTTGGAAGATGGCTCCTCCCCAACTCTAACTATAAAATTCAGGTAGAACTGCCCATCACAGACCCTTCCTCCTAACTCCAAGGCTGAGCCAGTCAAATCCTTCCTTAGGATATTTACAGCCAACATTTGGTGAGAAATATTCTCTCTCCAGCAATTGAGAGCTGAAAGAATGTGACCCCAAAGTTACCTATGGTCACATTTCTTACATAAGAACAAGTTAGTCGATTGGTAAATAATTAGTGAGTACATATTTTGTATCTGGAATTGCCCTAGGAGCTAGAAAATAAATAAAAATGAACAGAGAGAAACAAAACAGGCATTTTCCTTGCCCTCAAAGGAACTTCTGTGGATACTCTGGAGCATCAGTCTGTGTCCTGCCTAACTCATCAGGGCATATCCTGCCAGCTTCTGGTTCTGAGGCGAAATGGACGTGAGAACAAGGCAGGGAAGTTGACAGTAGCAGAACTGAGCAATGTGAGAAGAAAGAAGAAAGGAAGAAATGGAAGGAGAGAACAAAAGAAGCATATCGCCAGTGAAAGGGAGAAAGAGAGAGAGGAAAATCTCACACCCATACAGGGCTGACGTGCGAGTCCAAGGAAGAAAGCCAAGAAACCTGAGCACATGTACGTTAGGGAGGCCTAAGGCATCAGAGATCACAAAGATCATATTGATCTCTGACAGACAACATTCTCTACTCACTCAAAATCACTTACACTTCCTGGCCTCTCTGCAGCAATAAACTACATGCCACTGCATACTTCAACCTCACCAAATTCCCATAAAGAACCCTTCCAGGACAGGAGAAAAGATAAGAAGAATAAGAAGACACTGGTAAGGACCAGTCTAAAATTCAATCCAAAGTGCCCTTCCACAATACTGGTTGAGAAGAGATTTTTATTTTACTAAAATATGTCTCTAGGAAAAAACTTGATTACCACAAATTATCCAAACCAACACTCATCTCACAGTGCAAGCCGAAGGCCCAAAAGGACTCCTCACCTGCACCAGCACATAGTCCCCAGGCTGGGCTCTGACCCTGAGCCCAGGGTTATTGACATCCTCCATCTCTGCATCAGGGAAGATCACCTTAAGGTTTCCATCATTCCTGCCACACAGGTCAGTGGCGGAGCGCTTACTGAGCTGCAGAAAGAAGAGAGAAGAGTTCATGGATTTGTCACAGTCATAAATTTTTGGTGGGTAGAAACTGTGCAGTCTCTGTCTTGGATCCCCAAGAGTCTTACCCATAGAGCATTCCTTAACCAAGGAATCACTGAAGACTCAGTGTTTGCTGATGCTTCACCAACAAGGGCACTGTATGGCCCGCAAATGAAACTCTGTAAAGTTTTACTACTATACTGTAATGAATCAATTAATCAATGAGTCTTTACAGAACGGCCCTCTGCAGGAATGGACCTCCAACAGTCCTAAACCCAGACACTTATGAGTAATGCATTTGGAAAACCGACTTTCACTTTACCCAGTCTCATACTAATCACTCAGGAATGTTCTGGGGTTGTTTGGCCTGGATTACTTGCCCTTACTGAATAGACAGACTGAAAGCCAGAGTGTCCATCACAACACACAGAAGACAGAGCCAGGCAGATACTAACATCACTATGACAGGATTAACTTCTAGAGTATACAGAAATCCTTCTCTTCCAGCCATAATAAAGACACAGAAACAAGTTTGCCCTTCAGCCTTATGAATTATAACCAGCAAAATGGGCAAAATATATGAAACAACTCTTTTTGGATACTGGACAAAAGATCATACAAGACTGTGAACTGTGAGAGAGGGAAAACCAAGTGAGCATGCCAATCACCCTTGCTTTCTGCCAGAAGGTACATGCCAAACAGAAGCCTGTAAAGCAGGAGGGGAGAGCTCAAGCACAGCACAGTGATCCTCCCTGCACTGAAGAGAGAAGGATTAGGGCTCAGGGAGCCTGAAATAGTCAGCAATTGTGAAATTCTAGAGAGGAGGGAGCAAAGTGGAAAAAGAATTTCAGAAATAAGCAGAGGGTCCTTATTAGTCTTCGCTGAACACTAACACTTGCACACATAGCATAAAACTCCATGAAGTCAGGCAAAGAGAGTAACCTGGGAACTGTCCACTGAACAGTTCCCAGAACTCACATGTGGCTTGGAATCCACCACCAAACAGTTCTCATTGGTTCCTTGGGACATTCACTAGCAACCTCTGACAGAGGGTCACACCTTAGTAGTTAGGCTACACTATCCCTAGAATAAAAGTTTTTCTGGCCAGGCACGGTGGCTCACACCTCTAATCCCAGCACTTTGGGAGGCTGAGGCAAGTGAATCACCTGAGGTCAGGTGTTTGAGACTAGCCTGGCCAACATGGCAAAACCTCGTCTCTACTAAAAAGACAAAAATTAGCTGGGCATAGTGGCATACATCTGTAGTCCCAGCTACTTGGGAGACAGAGGCAAAAGAATCACTAGACTTGGGAAGCAAAAGAATCACTAGACTTGGGAGATTGCAGCGAGCTGAGATTGTTCCACTGCACTCCAGCCTGGGCAAAAGAGCAAGACTCCATCTCAAACAAACAAAAAAGATAAAAAGAAAGACTTAGGTGTAAATATAACAAAACATGGACAAAATCTGTGTACTGAAAACTACAAAAGCTAAATACATGAGCCTGTAGTCCCAGCTACTTGGGAGGCTAAGGCAGGAGAATCACTTGAGCCTAGTTGTTTGGGTCCAGCCTAGGCAACATAGCGAGGAAAAAAAAAAATCAAAGATCTAAATAAAGAAAAGACATACTATGTTCTGAAGCATAAAAAACAACATAACACACACACATATGGCCTCACCCCTTCCACTAGCACCAACTGGGTACAGCCCACAGAGATCTGATTGGCTTTTGTTGCTTCTTCTCGGAAGACAGTGATAAGTTCCTCCAAACGCCTTAATTTTACCTCTTCCGGGACATCATCTTTCAGCCTGTGATATGCCCGTGTCTTCTATTGAAAGAAAAAAAGAGGAGATGGAGGTCACCAAGGACTTGTAGAATCTACTCTTAATGCACAGAGGGGATTATAGTTATAGACACATGTACAGAAGCCCAAGCCAGAGCCAAGAGGTTTCTCTGGCTCTGGGAGCATTCCAAGAGAAAAATGTACTGGAGTCACATTTTTGCAAGGGTTAAATTCTAAATTTAGCACATGAAAATCACAGACTCAAAATTACTCTTGATATTTACCCTAAGGTTACACTTGTACATATACCAAATGATTCATATATACTAGGTTACTCAGCAGTACTATTTATAAAGACATAAGAGGCAAAGCAGCCTAAATGTTTATCAACAGACAGTCACAGAAATGATGGTTTATCCATACAATGGAATATTATGTAGCTGTTAAACAGAATGATAGCTCTATATGTACTAATGTGGACTGTCCTCCAATCTACTGTTACTTGAAATAAGGAAAGTACAGATCAACACATATAACTTTGGTGTAGACAGAATACATACAGGTATGCTTACAAACACATGAAATATTCCCAGAAAGTTATAAAAGAAATTGTTAAGAGTGGTTGCCTTCAGGGAAGTAACTAAAAAACTAGGCAACCTGGGAAGAAGGAAGAACTACTCACATATACCATTTAACCTTTTAAATTTTATACCACAATCATGTATTACCTAGTCCAAAAGAAAAAAGGAAACTTATCCTTAAAAAGAGTTTACATCATCTAAAACCACAGTGTGTATATATATCTTTATGTACATGAGCTCATGCTCAGTACAGCTGGAGAACCACTAAGCTAGACAAAAGTATGGAATAGAAGGAATATCTATATACTAAAGTCTGGACATTCAAACCAATCTGCCTTGAAGAGAATAATCCACAGAGAAAATTGAGAATCCTAAAAATACTTGCAGAGTTTACTCCATTCTGCCTTATTGTTTATTAACAACACTAACTTACCTGTTGTGCATTTACTATGCATGAAACACAATTATAACTGCTTTAAACATATTATCTTACTTAATCCCCAGAACAACCCTATGAGGCTGGTCCTGTTATCCCTAGTTCACAAATAAGAAAACCAAGACATCTGCCCAATGTCACACAGTTATTAAGCAGCAGAGGGACAATTTGACTGCTTGCTCTCATCTGCTAGGTTTTGATTAAGTTCCTACAACCTTAACCGTAACTTATGAATTAGGTCCCAAAGTGAACATTCATATTCACTGACCATAGGATGCTTCCGCCACATGCTGAGAACCCATTTCCCATCCCTAAGATTTTTTTTTCTTTTTTGAGAAAGGGTCTCACTCTGTTGCCAAACTTGAGTGCAGTGGCACAATCTCAGCTTACCACACCTTCAACCTCCCAGGCTCAAGTGATCCTCCCACTTCAGCCTCCCAAATAGCTGGGATCACAGGCATATGCCTGGAGAGCATAGCAAGACACTGCCTCTTAAAAAAAACAAAAACCAAAAAAAAGGTGATTCTTTTTACATGCCCTTATGGTCCCAAGTATGGCCAGAAAGATATAAAGTTCACCAAGAATAATTTGGAGGTTGCCAAGGACTTATTTAAAAGTGTTTTCAAGTCTAACCAAGAACTCTGACATTTACAAATAGATAAGATGTGAATATTTAAAATCATATTTTCTTTTCAGAAAAAAAAATTAGCTTGGTTGATGGCAGCTCAGTAAAAATGACTAATAAAGCCATGGGTTCAGCCAGCTTTTCTGAGCCCTCTGGCCACAGGGGGCCTTCAACCTCCTGCCCAAACACAAGCACACTGCCACAAAGGTAACAGAGGGGAAAGGAGTGGACCAAGCAAATCCATGCCTTCAATCAAGAAAATGACAGTCAACCAGGACTATCCCTTCTCTGCAGGAAAAGTACACTAATCCCTCCTTCTTTCCTAATCTCCTTCTGCTATATTTTCCTAGGAATCTGCTTTGTTTCCTGGGAAGCTTCAAAGTGAGTTCACTTGCCCAGGAAAACAGAAATTAGGAATCACTGAAGATGGCTGGGAAGATGACCAGGGGCCATCTTCAGTGATTCCTAATCACTGAAGGGTAAAATAAACCACATCTGCAGACCAAAAAAGGAGTTCTGCATGTTAAGAAACAAGTTCAGGTTTCTTGTAAAGAAAAGGTTCTCTCCTTCCATACTCAAATTGTAAACAATGTAAACATAATTTTTAAATATTTTAATGAAGAGGAATACTGGCAGTCATCGTTTATCATCAAATTGCTGAACTGTTGTTTCAAAGAGCAGACAGAGTAAACTAGAAAAATGAAAGGAAGTGAATTTTCAGAGCCTGTGGTTTCTCAAGGACTGCCTTGCCACCACTCTTTTCTTCCCAGTTCTCTATAATCACCCCGAAACGGGTCAGGAATGATGTCAGTCCTCCCCAACCCCAGGGCTCACCTGCCTCATGCTGTAGGCAAAGAGGAAGCCCATATTGTACTGAACTTCCCGGAGCAAAGATACTGTCTGGATGTGATCTTCCTCCGTCTCACCACAAAAGCCAGCAATGAAGTCACTGCTGAGGCTCACACCTGTGACATACAACAAAGGAGGTTTACCTTCAATGGAGGCCTTCGGCATATGTGGATTACAAGGGAGGGATAGCAACTGTAAGGCCTTCCCTGGGACTATTCAGCCCATGCATAAGTAAAACAAAATAGTCAGTACAGAGTAAGGCAGGATGGGCCTGTTCATCCATAACATTCCATGACAGAGACTAGCTTGTCGGCTAGAAAGAAACGAATTATCACCAATATTTACAGTAATAAGTTGCAATAAAGCTAGTTAGAAAAAGTATACATTTTAAAAGATATCAATTGCTCTCAAATTAGAACTAATTTAGATATTGTCAGCTTACAAGATGAGATAAGTTCTGTCCTCTATGTCTAGAAATACAAAGACCATAGAAAAGGAATCTCTACAGCTTGAGGCCACAAGGTGATCCACACCTGAGTATTTCCAGAAGGACTAAGACCACAAAAAAATCAGAAAGACATAAAAGAAAGAGTATAAGGAGAGAGAAAGACCAAGAAGGGGAGCACAAGAAGTATAAAACTGTCATGGCCGGGTGCAATGGCTCATGCCTGTAATCCCAGCACTTTGGAAGGCCGAAACAAGCAGATCATGAGGTCAGGAGTTCGAGACCACCCTGGCCAACATGGCGAAACCTAGTCTCTACTAAAAATACAAAAATTAGCCAGATGTGGTGGCGCAAGCCTGTAGTTACAGCTACTCAGGAGGCTCAGGCAGAAGAATTGCTTGAACCCGGGAGGCAGAGGTTGCAGTGAGCCAAAATTGCGCCACTGTACTCCAGCCTGGGCAAGAGCAAGACTCCATCTCAAAAACAAACAAACAAAATACTGTGTCACAAGGAAATGCCAAGGGTGTTGATGGTTGCCTGTATCTAACCACGACGACTGGTCACTGGTAGAGTAATGTGCTCAGCAGAATGAGTTTCTTCAATGTACCTGGAATAGATTCTCTGATATGGTGAACTAACTCCACGTAAGCTTCTCTTGAATATCTGCAATAAAGAACAAAAGGAAAAGGCCTACATAAACCCAGTCTTTTTAAGTGAATGCTATAAAAAGCTAATACTATGAATCCCCGCAGGCAATCACTTTTCATCCAATTGGCAGGGCACAAGAGTAGATTAAAGTATCCAAAAGAGCCCTTTTAATCCAAGCTGTATCTTCTAATCTAATCTAGAGCCTATGATTTTTTTTTTTTTGAGACAGGGTCTCGCTCACTCTGTCACCCAGGCTGGAGTGCAGTGGCACAATCTCAGCTCACTGAAACCTCAAACTCCTGGGCTCAAGTGTTCCTTCTACCTCAGCCTCCAGGCTGGTCTAGTCTCAAACTGCCTGGCTAGTGTGTGTGTGTGTGTGTGTGTGTGTGTGTGTCTGTGTGTGTGTGTGGTGTGTATAGACACTGTGTGTATGCAGAGACGGGGTATATGTATGTAGACTGTGTGTGTGTAGAGAGAATGTATGTATGTGTGTTTGTGTAGAGACTGGATGTGTGTGTGTGTAGAGACTGGTTGTATGTGTGTAGAGACTGGGCGTGTGTATGTAGAGAGAGTGTGTTTGTGTGTTTGTGTGGAGAGTGGGTGTGTGTGTGTGTGTGTGTAGAGACTGGGTTTCGCTGTGTTGCCCAGGCTGGTCTATTCTTAAACTACTGAGCTCAGGCAATCTGCCCGCCTCAGCCTCCCAAAGTGCTTAGATTGCAGGCATGAGCCACAGCACCTGGCCAGCATAAACTATTCTAAATAGCTTTTATTTAACTAATAAATCTAGATGAATTAAACATTTTAGAGGACCTCTAAAACACTACGCCACTGTGGAAAACAAGAGAAGGCACTAATTCCATACAGCTTGCCTCGGGACACATTCTCCCTTCAGTCTCATCCGTGTAATACTTATTATTCTCAAAGGAAGTGAACACACAGAGCTGCATTTAAATTCCAAGACATAACAAAACCTTAATGTTAACATTAAAGAATAAAGTCTCAGAGTGTGTCACACCATAGGTGCTTAATTTAAAAAAACATACTAAACAGTGAAAATGGGTGACCCAGTCCTTAGCCTATGCTTGTGGAGTGAGCAGAAGCAAGCTCCAGTGCCCAGTGGCTTGGTCACACAATAAATATTTACTAAGCAGCTACTGTGTGCCACACACTACACTAGGTTCTTAGCAACAAAGACACTGTTTGGTCATTAAGGAAACATGGGAAGTGTGGGATGCCCCCTTTCCAAGCAAGTCTGACCCCCTCCGCATGGCCTCCAACACACGGCTGCTTCCACTCTGGGCTGGTAGGTGGATCTGTTTACAGATGTTATCTCTCTCATGAATCAGCTGCAGAACCTGATCAAATAGAACACATTACAGGTAATCAAAATCTCACCAAACAATCTTACAGAAAGCAATACAGCTCTTATTATGTGTCCTCCAAGGCTAATTTTCAAGTAATCAAGAGGCTGATTAAACCCAACACACAAATCACCTATTCCCTAACTTTTGTCCAAGCCCCCTTCTATTTGTCCCAGACATTTCACCTAATAGCATCTCTGCTTTCAAAGAGCAGAGAGAATAGCTACATACTAGCTACAAAAAAAAAAAAAAAAAAGAGTAGAGAGAAGAAAGCAAGCAGAGATCAGTTTAAAGCCATGGAGTTGAATACAGGTAGTGCTACCACTAGGGTCAGCAGGCAAAGAAGGAAAAAATGGCACTTCTTTCACTGAGTTTATAAACTAGTTATTTTCTTTTTCTTTTTTTTGAGACAGATTATTACTCCATCACCCAGGCTGGAGTATAGTGGGGCCATCTCGGCTCACTGCAACCTCTGCCTCCTGGGTTCAAGTGATTCTCCTCCCTCAGACTCCCCAGTAGTAGGGATTACAGGCACAAGCCACCATGCTTGGCTAATTTTTGTAATTTCAGTAGAGACAAGTTTTCACCATGTCACCCAGGCTGGTCTCCAAATACTGACCTCAAGTGATTCACCCACCTCAGCCTCCCAAAGTGCTAGGATTAAAGGTGTGAGCCACCATGCCACCCCAAATTAGTCACTTTTAAAGATACATCAGGCCAGTCATCATGGCTCACCTCTGTAATCCTAGCACTTTGTGAGGCCAAGGCAGGAGGATCACTTGAGGCCAAGCATTCAAGACCAGCCAAGACAACATAGTGAGAACTTGTATCTATTTTTTGTTCTAATTTTTTTTTTTTTTTTATAGACAGAGTCTTGCTCTGTTGCCAGGCTGTAGTGCAGTGGCATGATCTCGGCTCACTGTAACCTCTGCCTCCCAGGTTCAAGCAATTCTCCTGCCTCAGCCTCCCGAGTAGCTGAGATTATAGGGGTGTGCAACCACGCCCAACTAATTTTTTGTATTTTTAGTAGAGACAGGGTTTCATCACGTTGGCCAGAATGGCCTCGATCTCCTCACCTTGAGATCTGCCTGCACTGGCCTCCCAAAGTGCTGGGATTTTTTAATTTTTAAAAGAAGAAAAAAGGGGGAAAAAGGCTGGGCACAGTGGCTCACACCTGTGGATGCCTGTAATCCCAACACTTTAGGAGGCAGAGGCAGGTGGATCATGAGGTCAAGAGTTGGAGACCAGCCTGGCCAACACGGTGAAACCCCGTCTCTACTAAGAATACAAAAATTAGCTGGTAGTGGTGACACTGTAATCCCATCTACTCAGGAGGCTGAGCCATGAGAATCACTTGAACCAGGGACACGGAGGTTGTAGCAAGCCGAGATCATGCTACTGCACTCCAGCCTGGGTGACAGAACGAGACACCATCTTGGAAAATAAAATAAAAATAAAAACTATAAAGCTGTTTGTTATGTTGCCTGGGCTGGTGTCCAACTTCTAGGCTCAACTGATTCTCCTGCCTCAACCTCCCAAAGTGCTGGGATTGCAGGGATGAGCCACCATACCCAGCCTTAGAATACTTTATTGCTAAACAATGCTAACGATCATCTGAACCTTCAAGTGAGCAATGTTTCTGGCTGCTGACTGATCAGGATGGTGGTTGCAGAAGGTTGGGGTGGCTGTGACAATTTGTTAAAATAAGACAGTAATGAAGTCTGCCACATGAAATGACTCTTCCTTTCAGGAAAGATTGCACTATAACACACAATGCTGTCTGACAGCATTTTACCCACAATAGAACATCTTTTAAACATGCAGTTCCCTCAAACCCTGCCACTGTTTTATCAACTAAGTTTATGCAATATTCTAAATACTTTGTTGTTATTTCAATAACATCCATAGCATCTTCACCAGGAGAAGATTCTGTATCAAGAAACCCTCTTCAGGCAGGACACGGTGGTTCATGCCTGTAATCCCAGCACTTTGGGAGGTCCAGGTGGGTGGATCACTTGAGGTCAGTTCAAGACCAGCCTGGCCAACATGGCAAAAACCCATCTCTACTAAAAATACACAAAAATTAGCTCAGTATGGCAGTAGTTGCCTATAATCCCAGCTACTTGGGAGGCTGAAGCAGAATTGCCTGAACCCAGGAGGTGGAGGAAGCAGTGAGCCAAGATTGCAACACTGTCCTCCACACTGGGGAGTTCATCTCAAAAAAATAAACCATTTTTTTTGCTCATCCATAAGAAGCAACTCCTCCTTCATTGAAGTTTGACCATGAGATTGCAACAAGTCAGTCACATCTTCAAGCTCCACTTCTAATTCTAGTTTTCTTGCTATTTCCACTGCATCTACAGTTATTCCCTCCACTGAAGTCCTGAGCACCTCAAATCATCCATAAATGCTGAAATCTGTCTTCCAAACTCCTATTAATATTGACATTTTGACATCTTTCCATGAATCATTAATGTTCTTAATGGCATCCAGGGTGATGAATTCTTTCCAGAATGTTTTCTATTTACTCTGCCCAGATTATCTATGACAATTATAGCTTTATGAAATATATTTCTTAAATAATAAAAACTAATCTTTTATAAACTACAAATTAAAATAATAGGGCTTGAAAGCTGAAATTACTCGTTGATCCATGAGCTGCAAAATGGATACTGTGTTAGCAGGCATAAAAAAAAACACTAATCTCCTGGTACATCTCTATCAGAGCCCTGGGATGACGAGGTGCACTGTTAATGAACAGTCAAAACGAATCTTTTTTTCTAAGCAGTAGTCTCAACAGCGAGCTTAAAACATTCAGTAAACCAGCCAAGCACAATGGCTTATGCCTGTAATGTCAGCGCTTTGGGAGACTGAGGTAGAAGGAGCACTTGAGCCCAAGAGTTTGAGAGCAGCCTAAGCAACACAGGGAGACACCATCTCTACAAACATTAAAAATTACAAAATTAAAAATTAAATATTCAGTAAACCAGGCTGTAAACAGGTGTGCTATCCAGGCTTTGCTCCTCTATTTAGAGTACAGGCAGAGATTTAGCAACATTCTTAAGGGCACTGGTATTTTCAAAATGGTAAATGAGGGAGAGGGGTGCTGGGGAGGAATAGCAGAGGGTGGGGGGATTAGGGAGGGATAGCATTAGGAGAAACACCTAATGTAGACAACAGGGCAATGGATGCAGCAAACCACCACCATGGCATGAGAATACCTATGTAACAAACCTGCACGATCTGCACATGTACCCCAGAACTTAAAAGTATAATAAATAAGCTATGCATGCCTGATGACTTTCTAAACTTTCTTTTCCTTCTACCAATCACCTGCTAATCCCCGAATCTGTTCACTAAATCTTTTCTAATAAAATTACTGGCTTGGGGCCAGTATGGGGAGACAGATTTGAGCTGGACTCCTGTCTCCTTGATAATTGACTTGCAATAAAAATCTTTTGATTTTTCCTCAAAAACCCAGCCACAGTATTGACTTCTAGCTCACTGGTCAGCAAAGCATCTTTTGCTTCATAACACATACCTCAAACAGGTCAAATCATTCAGCATTTTTCTTTTTGTAATTGGGTTACTCCACTCAAGATAATATTTTTAGGGTTCATTCATGTTGTAGCATGTGTCAAAACTGCATTCCTTTTTAAGGCTGAATAATATTCAATTATATGTGTTATGAAGTCAAAGGGGGCTCCCTGTCTGATGTGCTAGAAGCCATCAGGTTTTTGAAAAAAGACTTTTTGTTGCAAGTAGACTCAAAGGGAGATGAGAATATCAAGTTTAAATCTGTCTCCCCATGTTGTTTTTAAGGCAACATTTCTACTGGAAAAGGTTTATTGGATGGATGTAGGGATTAGCAGGTGATTAGTGGAAGAAAAGAGAGATTTGGAAAGTTGGCTGGGCATGGTGGCTCGTGCCTGTAATCCAAGCACTTTGGAGACCAAGGCGGGTGGGATCACCTGAGGTCGGGAGTTCAAGATCAGTGTGACCAACATGGTGAAACCCTGTCTTATAATAAATAAATAAATAAAAATAAAAAAGGAAAGTCTTTGGGCATGAGCAGTTATCTCTTCATGCTAACTCATGGATCACATGTGTAAATTTAGGGTGAGTTAGCATATAACATGCAATGGAAATTCAGGCTGGGATATCAGCAAGTTCACTCTGCTCAAACTCCAGTTGGCCATCTTTGTTTCAACTGATTATAGCTGGTTTTTTTCTTTTTTCTTTCCTTTCTTTCCAATTATTTTATTTTATTTATTTTATATTTTATTTTATTTTATTTATTTTATTTTGAGATGGGCTATTGCTCTGCAGCCTAGGCTGAAGTACAGTGATAATCACAGCTTCACTGCAGCTTTGTCCTTCTGGGATCAAGCAATGCTCTCATCTCAGCCTCTCAAGCAGCTGAGACCACAGGTACAGGCTACCATGCCCAGCTAAGTTTTAATTTTTGGTACAGGCAGGGTCTCACTATGTTGCCCAAGCTGGACTCAAAACTCCCAAGCTCAAGCAATCCTCTTGCCTCAGCCTCCCAAAGTGCTGCAATTATAAGTGTGAGTCACTTCACCTGGCCCAGTTTTTTCTTGATCTCACAAGTAGAGAGAGTTTCAGTGTCTGACCAGGTTGTTTCTTTTCTGCTGTCTATAAACTCAGTAATTTTTGCTACTGTTTTCTTACTCTTTGGGGCAGAGTCTGAGTTCAGGCATCTCAATATATTGTTTCTTCTCTCACCTACTACCCTGTAAACCTAAGAATTTAGTCATTGGTTTCTTTAAGTCATTGGTTTTATGTGTATATGCCACATTATGTTTATCCATTTATTTGTTGATAGACACTTAAGTTGATTCTGTATCTTGGCTATTGTGAATGCTGCTGCTATTAACATGGTGGTACATGTTTGAATTCCTGCTTTTAATTCTTCTGATATATACTAAGAAGTAGAATTACTGGATTATATAACAATTCTATTTTTAATTTTTTCTCACACAAAAAAATGGTAAATGAGCACTGGCTTCAACTTAAAGTCACCAGCTGCCTTGGCCCCTAACAAGAGTCTGGCAGGGCACAGCAGCTCATGCCTGTAATCCCAGCACTTTGGGAGGCCTAGGTAGGAGAATTGCTTGAGGTCAGGTGTTCAAGACCATTCTGGGCAACACAGCAGGGCCCCACCTCTGATTTAAAAAAACAAAAAAGAGAGAGTCAACCTATCCTTTGAAACTTTGAAGAATGGCACTGATTTTCTCTGGCTATGAAAGTCCCAAAAGGCATCTTCTTCCAATAGAAGACTGTTAATTTACACTGAAAGCCTCTTGTTTAGTGTAACCACCTTCATCAATCTTAGCTAGATCTTCTGGATAACTTGCTGTAGCTTCTACGTCAGCACTATGGCTCTGCCTTGTACTTTGATGTTAGAGAGATGGCTTCTTTCCTCAAACCTTGTAAGTCAGCCTCTGCTAGCTTCAAACTTTTCTTCTTCAGCTTCCTCACCTCTTTTGGTCTTCAGAGAACTGAAGAGAGCTAAGGACTTGTACTGGATTAGGCTTTGGCTTAAACTGTATTGTGGCTTCTTTGATCTTCTCTCCAGATCACCAAGCATTCTCCATATCAGCAAGAAGGCAGGGCTTAATTGTTTTTCTTTCTTTCTTACTTTTTTTTTTTTTTTTTTTTTGAGACAGTCTCACTCCATCGCCCAGGCTGGAATGTAGTGGCACAATCTCAGCTCACTCCAACCTCTGCCTTTCGGGTTCAAGTGATTCTCCTGCCTCAGCCTCCCAAGTAGCTGGGATTACAGGTGTGCACCACCACACCTGGCTAATTTTTGTATTTTTAGTAGAGGCAGTGTTTCACCATGTTGGCCAGGCTGGTCTAGAACTCCTGACCTCAGGTGATACACCCATCCTGGGCTCCCAAAGTGCTGGGATTACAGGCATGATCCACTGTGCCTGGCCTGTGAGCCACCACACCCGGACAAAAAGACTGTTTTGTTTTCTTATCATTCATGTTTTCAGTGAAGTAGCACTCTTAATTTCCTTCATGAACTTTTCCTTTGCATTTACAACTGGGCTGGCTGGCATAAGAGGCCTAGCTTTCAACCTAGCTCAGCTTTCAATATGATTTCCTCAGTAAACTTAAACAGTGCTGGCTTTTGATTTCAAGTGAGAGCTGTATGACTCTTCCCTTCACTTGAGCACTTTAGAGGCCACTGTAATTAAATGGCCCAATTTCAATATTGCTGTCTCAGGGAACGGGGAGAGAGAAAGAGATGGGGAACTGCCATTGGTGGAGTAGTCAGAACATACACATCATTTATAAATTAAGATCACTGTCTTATGTGGGTGTGACTCACGGTGTCCCGAAACAATTTTAAGAGTAACATTAGGCCAGCACGGTGGCTCACACCTGTAATCCCAGCACTTTGGGAGACTGAGGGAGCAGATCACCTGAGGTAGGAAGTTCAGGAACAGCCTGACCAACATGGTGAAGCACCATCTCTACTAAAAATACAAAATTAACCAGGCATGGTGGTACATGCCTGTAATCACAGCTCCTCAGGAGGCTGAGGCAGGAGAATCACTTGAACCTGGGAGACAGAGGTTGTGGTGAGCCGAGACTGTGCCATTGTACTCCAGCCTGGGCAACAAGAGTGAAACTCCATCTCAAAAAAAAAAAAAAAAAGAGTAACATTAAAGATAACTGATCACAGATCACCATAACAGACATAATAATAATGAAAGTTTGGGCCAGGTGTGGTGGCTCACGCCTGTAATCCCAACACTTTGGGAGGCTAAGGCAGGTGTATCACAAGGTCAGGGGTTCAAGACCAGTTCTGACCAACATGGTGAAGCCCCATCTCTACTAAAAACACAAAAATTAGCCAGGTGTGTTGACACGTACCTGTAAGCCCAGCTACTCAGGAGGCTGAGGGAGGAGAATCGCTTGAACCTGGGAGTCGGAGGTTGTGGTTAGCCAAGATCAAGCTATTGTACTCCAGCCTGCACAACAGAGCGAGACTCCATCTCAAAAAAAATAGTAATAATAATAATGAAGTTTGAAATATTGTGAGAATTACCAAAAAGTGACATAGAGACATGAAGAACATGCTATTGAAAAAATAGTGCTGGCAGACTTAGAGTTGCCACAAACCTTCCAGTTGTTAAAAATAACTCAATAATATCTGCAGAGTACAATAAAACAAGGTATGCCTATGTATCTATTTCACACCAACCCAAAGCAGGAGTGTTAACCCCTTATTAACCCCACTTTACAGATAAAGATGAAAAGCTGAAAACATCACACACTTGCTGGTAAAGCAATAGAAAAACTGAGATCTGAACCCAGGTGTGTCTGAGGCTAAAGTCTGGGCTGTTTCTCAGAGCACCACATCACCTCCTTTCTGTCCACCCCACACCACCATTACTGCCCCACCACCATTATTACCACTCAGCTGCCCACTTGGTAACAAACCCTCTCTGTATAGCCCTCATGGTCCTGCAGGTGGTTTAACCTCCCGTGGAATATCAGACCTATCTCCTACCTTGGCAGACTATTTTTTTTGAGACAGGGCATCATTCTGTCACCCAGGCTGGAATGCAATGGTGCAATCTTGGCTCACTGCAGCCTCAACTTCCTGGGCTCAGGTGATTTTCCTACCTCAGTCTCCCAAGTAACTGGAACTACAGTCATATGCCACCATACCCAGTTAATTTTTTGTACTTTCAGTTCAGACAGTGTTTCACCATGTTGCCCAGGCTGGCCTCCAACTCCTGAGCTCAAGCAATCCACCTGCCTCAACCTCCCAAAGTGTTGAGATTATTGGTGTGAGCTCCCATGCTCAGCCACTGATGGACTTTAAATCTTCAAAGGACCAGCAGATCCAGGGGGTGATGCAGCAATCCCGACAGGATCCCTGGGCAGAACACCAGGTCTCTGCTAACTCCCTGCTAGGTCCAGTCTTTGGCATGCTCAAAGATACTAATATCAGTTTGTCACAGCTAACCTGACACTCACCTCATCAGGAAAATCCTTGGGGTGGGGAGAGGTGAAACGGATCCTCATTTCAGGATCCACTCTGGAGACCTGATCCAGAAGATGAGCAAAACGAAGTCCTCCTTGCTTGGTTTTATAGTTGGTGGTAAAGCCACGGCTGAGGTTGGTAGACACCGCATTGTTGAACTGGACCTCTGAATTGTCCCGAAAACTATTAACATTCTGACCAAGAAGTGTCACTTCTTTCAGCCCCTAAAAATGGAAAATTATATTGGAATTTTAAAACTTTTGGGTAGCTTCATTAAAAAAACACTAATTAAAAATTAGCCGGCCGGGCGCGGTGGCTCAAGCCTGTAATCCCAGCACTTTGGGAGGCCGAGGCGGGTGGATCACGAGGTCAAGAGATCGAGACCATCCTGGTCAATCCGGTGAAACCCCGTCTCTACTAAAAATACAAAAAAAATTAGCTGGGCACGGTGGCGTGTGCCTGTAATCCCAGCTACTCAGGAGGCTGAGGCAGGAGAATTGCCTGAACCCAGGAGGTGGAGGTTGCGGTGAGCCGAGATCGTGCCATTGCACTTCAGCCTGGGTAACAACAGTGAAACTCCGTCTCAAAAAAAAAAAAAAAAAAAAAAAAAATTAGCCAAGGCCAGGCCCAGTGGCTTAGGCCTGTAATCCGAGCACTTTGGGAGGCCAACCTGGGCGAATAACAAGGTAAAGAGATTGAGACCACCCTGGCCAACATAGTGACACCCTGTCTCTACTAAAAGCACAAAAAAATTAGCTGGGCGTGGTGGCGCAGGCATGTAGTCCCAGCTACTCGGGAGGATGAGGCGGGAGAATCGCTTGAACCCGGGAGGTGAAGGTTGCAGTGAGCAGAGATCGCACCATTGCACTCCAGCCTGGTGACAGAGCAAGACTCCATCTCAAAACAAACAAACAAACAAAAAGCTGAAATTAACATATTTTTTGTTTCAAACAAAAGAAAAAAAATTAGCTGAACTTATCAAGAGTCACCTATAAATTTGTTGTACCTATAACCCAGTAATTTCAAGCTTAGACATCTTACCAAAGAATTAAACTTCAGAATAAAACCTTATGTAAAAATTAGTATTCAAAACATGATTTAGAATAGAAAAAAACTGGAAACAAACTAAATAATCAATAATAATGGTTAATTTACAATAGATCTGTCAGTTGAATATTATACACAGTGACTATATAAAGTATTCTCACCAAAAATAATTAACCTAAACTAATCAAGCTTTTACACCTAACTTCTAGTTACCAGAATTCAGGGAGATATATTAAATGACAACATGAGGAAAAAATCAGACAAAGCCAGACTATGTCCGATCTCTTCAAAAAGTTAATGCATCATTTAAAGCAAACAACAACAAAAAATGAAAGAGCTGCTTTAGATTCCTCCCCTCCCCCCTCCCCCTCCCCCCTCCCCCTTCCCCTCCCCCCTCCCCCTTCCCTCCCCCCTCCCCCCTCCCCCTTCCCTCCCCCCTCCCCTCCCCCCTCCCCTCCCCCCCTTCCCCTCTCCCCTCCCCTCCCCCCTCCCCTCCCCCTTCCCCTCTCCCCTCCCCCTTCCCCTCTCCCCTCCCCTCCCCCTTCCCCTCCCCCTTCCCCTCCCCTCCCCTCCCCCTCCTCCTTCTTTCCGTTAATCAAATGTTACTAATAGTTGTAATAATTTTTTTTTTTTTTTTTTGAGACAGAGTCTCACTCTGTTGCCCAAGCTGGAATGCAGTAGTACAATCTTGGCTCACTGCAACCTCCACCTCCCAAGCGATTCTCCTGCCTCAGCCTCCCGAGTAGCTGAGACTATAGGCCTGTGTCACCACACCATGCTAATTTTTTGTATTTTTCAGCAGACACAGGTTTCACCTTATTGCCCCAGCTAGTCTCAAACTCCTGAGCTCAGGCAATCCACCCATCTCGGCCTCCCAAAGTGCTAGGATTACAGGTGTTAGCCACCACACTCAGCCCAAATAATGTTCCTTACAACATTTTTTTTCCTGATCAGAATCCCAATTGAGGACCATGCGATGCATTTAGTTGTTATAACTCCAGTCTCCATAAAGACTATTTACTTGTATAAATCATGATATATTGTTAATCTAAAAAGCAGAATACACTAAATGCAATGTGGATCCAATTTGGATTGGAGCCCAAAAATGGCATAAGGCATTAATGGAGAAACTGGCAAAATCCAAATGAAGTCTGAAGAGAGTTAATAGTAACATACCAATAGTAATCTCTTAGTTTTTGTTTTGTTTGTCTGTTGGTAATAGAGACAGCATCTCCCTGTGTTGCCCAGGCTGCTCTCGTACTCCTAGGCTCAAGGCACCCTCCTGCCTTGGCCTCCCAAAGTGCTGTGATTACAGCACCAAAAAAACTGTACCAAAGAAAGACGGTAATATCCAAAGAAACTCTCTTTTCAACTTTCCTGTGAAGGTAAAGTCATTCCAAAACAAAAAATTTATTGATTAAAAAGTAGAATATAAAACTAAGTAAAATACACACATATATAAAAAGACATACAAACCAAATGCAGAAATATTTAAGGAACAATTGGGGAACTCTGAATAAGGATGGACTGAAATGAGACAGTATTTAGCAATTTTTGTTAATCTTACTGGAAAAACTAATGGTATTAAAAATATTCTTAGCTGGGCATGGTGGTTCATGCCTGTAATCCTAGCACTTTGCGAGGCCAAGGCAGGTGGATCACCTGAGGTCATGAGTTCAAGACCCATCTGGCCAACATGGTGAAACCCCGTCTCTACTAAAAATACAAAAATTAGCCGAGCGCGTTGGCTCATGCCTGTAATCCAAGCACTTTGGAGGCCAAGGCAGGTGGATCACCTGAGGTCGGGAGTTCAAGACCAGCCTGACCAACATGGTGAAACCCAATCTTTAAAAAAAAAAAATCAGATACCATCTCACGCCAGTTAGAATGGCGATCATTAAAAAATCTGGAGACAGCAGATGCTGGAGAGGATGTGGAGAAATAGGAACACTCTTACACTGTTGGTGGGAGTGTAAATTAGTTCAACCATTGTGGAAGACAGTGTGGCGATTCCTCAAGGACCTAGAAATAGAAATTCCATTTGACCCAGCAATCCCATTACTGGGTATATATCCAAAGGAATATAAATTGTTCTACTATAAGGACACATGCACACGAATGTTCATTGCAGCACTGTTTACAATAGCAAAGAACTGGAACCAACCCAAATGCCCAACGATGATAGACTAGACTGGGAAAATGTGGCACATATACACCATGGAATATTATGCAGCAATCAAAAATGATGAGTTTCTGTCCTTTGTAAGGACATGGATGAATCTGGAGAACATCATTCTCAGCAAACTGACACAAGAACAGAAAAAGAAATACCGCATATACTCACTCATAGGTGGGTGAGAAAAATGAGAACACATGGACACAGAGGGGGTCTACTACACACTGGGGTCTATTGGGGGAAATGGGGGAGGGACAGCGGTGGGGGCTGGGGAGGGATAGCCTGGGGATGAATGCCAAGTGTGGGTGAAGGGGAGGAAGGCAGCAAAACACACCGCCATGTGTGTACCTATGCAACTATCTTGCACGTTCTGCACATGTACCCCAAAACCTATAATGCAATAAAACTTAAAAAAAAAAATTAAAAAATATATAAATTAAAAATATATATTGATTAAAAAATAAAATAAAATAAATAAGTAAAAATACAAAAATTAGCTGAGTGTGGTGGCACATGCCTGTGATCCCAGTTACTCAGTTACTCAGGAGGCTGAGACAGCAGAATCACCTGAACCCAGAAAACAGAGGCTGCAGTGAGCTGAAATTATGCCACTGTACTCCAGCCTAGGCAAAAACAGCAAAACTCAGTCTCAAATAAATTAATAAAATAAATAAAAATATTTTTTAGCAGCAAATAGTGGCATGCACCTTTAATCCCAGCTACTTGGGAGGCTGAGGCAGGATGATCACTTGAGTCCAGGGGACAGAGGTTGAAGTGAGCCAAGATCGCACCACTACACTCCAGCCTGGACAACAGAACAAGACTCTGCCTCAAAAATAGATAAATAGGTCAGGAACAGTGGCTCATGCCTGTAATCCCAGCACTTTGGAAGCCCAAGGCAGGCAGATCACCTGAGGTCAAGAGTTCAAGACCAGCTGGCCAACCTGATGAAACCCTGTATCCACTAAAAATACAAAATTAGCCAGGTGTGGTGGCGCATGCCTGTAATCCCAGACACTTGGAAGGCTGAGGCAGGAGAATCACCTGAATCCATCAGGCAGAGGTTGCACTGAGGTAAGATCGTGCCATTGCACTCCAGCCTGGGCAAAAAAGAGCAAAACTCCATTTATTATTAATAAATAACAAAAAAATTTTTTTAAAAAAACACAAAATATCCTTATTTTTTAGAGATGCATACCTAAGGGTGAAATGCCATGCCATGCTCTACTTTGAAATACGTTTTCTTTTTTTTTTGAGACGAGTCTCAGTCTATTGCCAGGCTGGAGTACAGTGGCATGATCTCAACTCACTGCAACCTCCGACTCTTGGGTTCAAACGATTCTCCTGCCTCAGCCTCCTGAGTAGCTGGGACTACATGCAAGTCCCACCATGCCTGGCTAATTTTTGTATTTTTAGTAGAGACGGGATTTCACCATGATGTACACCCAGGTATTTCTTTCTGGTCAGGCAGAGTCAAGTCACAGGCAGCATAGGCTCCAAAACAACAAAGATTATCCTCATCCTCCCCCAAACATGCTCACAGGAAGAAAGCCTGGAGAACCCTTCACCTGCTCAGAAAGCTTCCTCACTTCCTCTAGAATGGAGGCAACAGGCCGACTCCTCTCCCGGCCCCGTGTGAAAGGAACAATGCAGTAGGTACACATGTTGTCGCAACCTCGCATGATCGACCTGGGAAAGAAAGTACCAGAATGTAGTAACAGTAGAAGGGTATGCTGGTATGACCCAACGAGCAGGCCTCAGCTCCCATAGCATTATTCTTTGGCTCTGAATCTATTTGCCACAGTGCTCACACTGGACCAATCCGAGATCTAAGCACTAAAGTAGACCTTTTTAATCCTTTTTTTTTTTTTTTTTTTAAGATGGGGTTTCACCATGTTGGCCAGGCTGGTCTTGAACTCCTGACCTCAGGTGATCTACCCACCTCAGCCTCCCAAAGTGCTAGGATTACAGGCGTGAGCTATTGCACCTGGCCGACCTTTTTAATCTTTAAAAATTGAATCTAATCACAGAATATCAACCAAAGCATAACCGGTGAGAGTAGCTAGCTTGAGGAAGCACAGTGCCGAGGGGCTACAGTACACACTTAACAACACCTGGACTTTCTACTGCTTTTCAATTCTTTTTTTCCAGTCAGACTGAATATGTTTGTATCTACTGTTTTTATGAGTATATTAACTGGACTTTTTACATCTAGAGCAGAAAAAATTAAATATTAAAAAGTGTGTGTATATGTGTGCGTATAGGGCAAGGAGACCCTGGATTTAAAACACAGGGTTCTGGCTGGGCGCAGTGGCTCACACTCACAATCCCAGCATTTTGGAAGGCCAAGGCAGGTGGATCACCTGAGGTCAGGAGTTCGAGACCAGCCTGGCCAACCCGGTGAAATCCCATCTCTATTAAAAATACAAAAAATTAGCCAGGCATGGTGGCGCACATCTGGAATCCCAGCTACTCGAGAGGTTGAGGCAGGAGAATCGCTTGAACCCGGGAAGCAGAGGTTGCAGTGAGCCAAGATCATGCCATTGCACTCCAGCCTGGGCAACAGAGCAAGACTCCTTCTCAAGAAAAAAAAAAAAAAAACAGGGTTCTACATTTCTCATACATTCCTGATCCAACTGCTAGGTATCTAAGTTAAATCAATCCTGCAATGTGAAAGCCTCAATCTATCTTAAGGAAATAATTATGGATATGTATCAAAGACATTCAATGAAGAATTATATAATAAATGTTAGCTATTATTTTTAATAAGCATTCCAACCAAATAATATTAGATAGCCATTAAAATAAACAGAGGTTGACAAACTTTTCAGTTAAAAAAAAAAAAAGATAATATTTGAGACTTTGCAGGCTATATAGTCACTGTCACAACTATGTAACCTTGCTTTAGTGGCAAAAGCAGCCAGAGGCGATTTGTAAATAAATGGGCATGCTTGTATTCCAATAAAACTTTATTTACAAAAAGAGATGATAAGCTATTTGGCAACCTCTGTTATAGAAAATTTAATGCCATGGCCAGGTGCGCTGGCTCACTTCTATAATCCCAGGATTTTGGAAGGCTGAGGCAGGAAGATCACCTGAGCTCAGGAGTTTGAGACCAACCTGGGCAACATAGTAAGACCCTATCTGTAAAAAGGTCAAGGCTGCAGTGAGCACCGATCATGCCATTGCACTCCAGCCTGGGCGACAGACACAGTGAGATCCCGTCTCAAAAATAAATAAATAAAAGTGTGAGAAAAAGAAGCTTATTCCCCATCTCTTAGGTAGTGACTCACACAAAGGCAGATGTGGCACTGGGGCTTGTCTGGACTGGCATGACATCAGCATAGGTCTCGTCCAGAGAGAGCAGCACGTTGGCGGCTTGCTGGCCGGACTCAGCAACAGCCAGCAGCCGGGGAAGGTCCCGGTACGCATCAGGACCAGCCAAAACATCTACCATTTTCTCCCTGTTGAGGATCTCCTCCTTCAACCTCTCAGCCATGCAGCCTGGAAGGGAAAAAGAAACAAGTACCTTTTCCCAAATTCATCTGGTATTTAATGGCTTATCACAATCATGCCTACCTGGAATTAGAGACCAGGGCACAGAAAACTTCTCTAAGAATTTAGTAACAAGGTTCAAATTTAACCAATATTCCCATAGCACTGGAGCCTGCATCTTCCTTTATAAGAAAGCCACAGGAAAGGGTTCCAGAGCAACTCAATTAAACAAGCAGAAAAAATTAAACCACTGGCCAGGCACAGTAGCTCACACCTATAATCCCAGCACTTTGGGAGGCCACAGAGAGAGAATCACTTGAGCCCAGGAGTTCAAGATCAGCCCTGGCAACATAGTGAAACCCTGTCTCTACAAAAAATAAAAATAAATCAGTCAGGACTAGTGGCACGTGCCTGTAGTCCCAGCTACTCAGGAGGCTGAGGCAGGAGGACTGCTTGAGCCTGGGAGGTTGAGGCTGCAGTGAGCCATGATCACACCACTGCACTCCAGCCTGGGCAACAGACTGAAACCCTGTCTCAAAAGAAAAAAGGAAATTCTGACACAGGCTACAATATGTGACCTCATGAACCTTGAGGACATTATGATAAGCCAAATAAGCCAGTTACAAAAAAGACATTGTATCGTCCAACTTACATGAGTTATCTAGAGTAGTCAAATTCACAAACAGAAAGTAGAATGATGATTGCCAGGGGCTGAGGGAAGGGGCATGGTAAGTGAGTGTTCAATGGATACGTAGTCTCAGTTTGGGAAGAGAAAAAAGTCCTGAAGATGGACAGTGGTGATGGATGCAGAATAATGTGAACATACTTAATTCCATAGAAATATACAATTAAGCCGGGCGTGGTGGCTCAAGCCTGTAATCCCAGCACTTTGGGAGGCCGAGGCGGGTGGATCACGAGGTCAAGAGATCGAGACCATCCTGGTCAACATGGTGAAACCCCGTCTCTACTAAAAATACAGAAAATCAGCTGGGCATGGTGGCGTGTGCCTGTAATCCCAGCTACTCAGGAGGCTGAGGCAGGAGAATTGCCTGAACCCAGGAGGCGGAGGTTGCGGTGAGCCGAGATCGCGCCATTGCACTCCAGTCTGGGTAACAAGGGCGAAACACCGTCTCAAAAAAAAAAAAAAAAAAAAAAGAAATATACAATTAAAAAGGATTTAAATGGGAATTTCAAATATATTTTACCACAATTTTTTTTTTGAGACCAAGTCTCCTTCTGTTACCAGACTGAGTGCAGTGGCACAATCTCAGCTCACTTCAATCTCTGCCTCCTGGGTTCAAGAGATTCTCCTGACTTAGCCTCCTGAGTAGCTGGGACTACATGTATGTGCCAGCAGGCCCAGCTAATTTTTCTATTTTTAGCAGAGACAGAGTTTCACCATGTTGGCCAGGATGGTCTCGATCTCCTGACCTTGTGATCCACCCACCTCGGCCTCCCAAAGTGCTGGGATTACAGGCATGAGCCACCACACCCGGCCAATTGTTTTTAATTACTCTTGGGATTTCTGAAACTCTTAGTAGATATATACCCAGAGGCTTCTATAATGAAGGAACTGAAATGGAACAGAAAATTTCAACTAACCCTTCCATCCTCCTGCGTCAGTTACTACACAGATCTGATAACTGAATATGGAGACATTAACTTAACTATTCCACAATGGAAACAGTCTGTTTTCCATAAGGTTATATATATTAACTAAATTCTGAGACAGAAGAGGGTACCGACTACTTATTTTTGAAATATGTCTCTCAGTCATCTAGATCAGAACTGCCCAAAATAACTTTCTAATAAAACAATAGGCCTGGTGCAGTGGCTCACATCTATAATCCCAGCACTCTGGGAGACTGAGGCAAGGGATCACACTTCAGCCCAGAAGTTCAAGACCAGCCTGGGCAACATAGTGAGACACTGTTTCTACAAAAGGTCAAAAAATTAGCTAACTGTGGTAGTGTACAACTGTAGACCTTGCTACACAGGAGGCTGAGGTAAGAGGACCACTTGAGCCCAGGAGTGCGAGGCTGCACTGTGCCATGATTGTGCCACTGCACTCCAGTCTGCACAACAGCTCGAGACCCTGTTTCAAAAAAAAGGATGACAGAGTGTGCTGAATGGAAAAATAATTGTCCTATACAAACTGGTAGCCCTTAGTCATGTGGCTCCTAAGCAGTTGAAATGTGGCTAATGGGACTAAAGAAGTGAATTTTAAATTTTATTTAATTATAGGTAAATTTAATAACCACATGTGGCTAGTGGCTACCATATTGGTGAGGCAGACCTAAATCATCACTTGGGCTTGCTTCAGGAGTCAGGATGAAAGGTGCCCACATTAGAAATGCATACTGTCAAGCCGAGAGCAGTGGCTCACGCCTGTAATCCCAGCACTTTGGGAGGACCAAGGTGGATGAATCACTTGAGGTCGGGAGTTCGAGACTACCCTGACCAACATGGATAAACTCCCTCTCTACTAAAAACACAAAATTAGCCAGGCATGGTGTACATGCCTGTAATCCCAACTACTAGGGAGGCTGAGGCAGGAGAATCGCTTGAACCTGGGAGTTGGAGGCTGTGGTGAGCCCAGATCACACCATTGCACCCCAGCCTGGGCAACAAGAGGGAAACTCCATCTCAAAAAAAAAAAAAAAAGAAATTCATGCTGGCTCTTAAGACTCCAACTCTATCCGTAACTCTGTGCTACCATAGCCACATTAGACTCTAGACAGGATATACCACTTTCTGAGCACCTATTACTTTACGGAACTATGGAGAGCCCTTTCGAGAACTTTGTCTCATTTAATCCTGTAGCCTCTGGCAGTAAGTACAAGAATTGTATGGGGTATATAAGATTTCTTCAGACACTGGGAATCTAGCCTCTAAAGGAAACAGTAGCAAATAAAGCCACATAGAGTCTAAGTTTCAAAACTGACAAAATCTGTAAATTACCAGATACCTAGAATCCCAATCCTCAGAGGAACGAGGGAGCGGAGCCGCCTTGTTTTCAAGGCTTTAAGCTGATGTAGACGGTTCCAGATGGTCTGCTCAGCCTTCTCCCTACAGAGATGAGAAGAGGCAAAACTATACCAAAAATAAACCACAGAGCAATCTAAGAGGTAGGACAATGGGAAGAAAATAAAAACCACCTTCAACCCTTTAAATCAAGCTTTTCCAACCTGAGATGTTTATGATATTTTTTTTTTGTGTGTGTGATTTTTTTTTTTTTTAAGCTCATCAGCTATCATTAGTGTAAGTACCTTACGTTTGGGGCAAGACAATTCTTCTTCCAGTGTGGCCCAGGAAAGCCACATTGGAACAGCCTTGCCTTAAATGTGTATTGGCCAGCCCTGCCTTAAATGTGTATCTACCGTTTGGACTTAGGGAAGATAGGTAGGGGCCACCTGAAGAAGCAACACCTTTTCTAGAATAGCACCCTTCCTGCACTTTTTCAAATCCTAACAAGGCTTTAAGCCAAGCTCAGAAACAATCTACCTCAGAAAGCCTCCCTCAACTCTCCTCTGTGGGAGAGTTTGTCCTCTCTTTAGCTGTCCTTCAACTTTTTTTTTTTTCCTAATGATTCCAGATCCTAATGCCCTTCTACTTTAACTAGACTTTTTCCTGTATTAGTAATTTCTGGGTTTTTTTTTTTGAGATGGAGTCTCACTCTGTCGCCAGGCTAGAGTGCAGTGGCGCAATCTCGGCTCACTGCAACCTCCAACTCCCTGGTTCAAGCAATTCTCCTGCCTCAGCCTCCTGAGTAGCTGGGATTACAGGCGAGTGCCACTATGCGTGGCTAATTTCTGTATTTTTAGTAGAGACAGAGTTTCGCCATGTTGGCCAGGCTGGTTTCGAACTCCTGACCTAGTAATCCGCCTGCCTCGGCCTCACAAATTGCTGAGATAACAAGCGTGAGCCACCGCACCTAGCCAGCAATTTCTCTTTTATTTTTCTTTGTAGATACAGGGTCTCGCTTTGTTGCCCAGGCTGGTCTTGAATAGCTCACTACAAACTTGAACTCCTGGACTCAAGTGATCCTCCTACCTCAGCCTCCCAGAGTGCTGGGATTATAGGTGTGACCCACTGCACCCAGCCTCATTGTTTGATTTTTTTAAACTAACATTTTCTGCCTGATGTTGCAGCTATTTGTTCATCTAACTAAGCTCTTTAAAGCCAGGCCATGGAAGAAGGGTTCATTTCTGAATCACCCAAAGTACAGAGTTCAGTGTCAAGCAGCAGAGGCCTACGGAAGAAAAATGTCCGATGAATTAATTGATGGTATAGCCAGTTATGAAAATATTAACACTAGCATATCTTGAACACAGAAACGAAGTGAGAAAGAAGGTATGTTCACCTCTGATGGATGTCACCCATCTCTATTCAGAATTCTCTCCCCAAGCCTACGACTGCATCCTACCCCAGGCAGCTACATTAAAAACAGACGACATTAGTTACAAAAGAAAGCTCAGGAAGAGCTGGGTGGCTCAGCACATTCTTGGTTTCATCATCTTATAATAGCACCAACCACACAGGGTTGCTGTGATCTGTAAATTTGTTAATCTATTATGTTACTCACTCAGAACCTGGTACATGCTCAGCAGATGTAGCCACCTGTATACAGACTATCTCCACTGTGAGAAAACTGCAAGTCCTACTGCCATGGGGCCACTGGCTCATCTCCATAGACAGGAAGGCCAGGCACTGTTAGCTCTGGCATTGCAACGTAAGCTCTGGTATTATTACGTAAGATACATTCACTCCTAGGAAAAGAACAAATTCGTACCTGATAGAGCATGTGACAAGGAGAATCACATCCGCCTGAATGTAGAAAAAGGAAAACAAGAAAAATTACAGTCTTGGAAATTAGCCTTGTAAAATCCCTGTCTATAACTCTTTATTATTATGTTTCATTTTTGTTTTTTCTTTTTTTCTGAGACAGAGTCTCACTCTGTTGCCCAGGCTGGAGTGCAGTGGAGCAATCTCGGCTCACTGCAACCTCTGCCACCAAAACAGTTCAAGCAATTCTTGGGCCTCAGCCTCCTCAGTAGCTGGGATTACAGGCACCCACCACCATGCCCGGCTAATTTTTGCATTTTTAGTAGAGATGGGCTTTGACCATCTTGGCCAGGCTGGTCTCGAACTCCTGACCTCAAGTGATCCACCCACCTTGGCCTCAAAGTACTGGGATTACAGGCATGAGCCACTGTGCCTGGCCTATTATTTTTCTTTAACTATATTTTTCCTTTCCTTTTTTTTTTTAAATAAAGAAGGGCGTCTCACTCACTTACCCAGGCTAAAGAGCGATACCATAACCATAGCTCACTGCGGCCTCAAATTCCTAGCTTCAAGAAATCCTCCTGCTTCGGCCTCCCAAAGTGCTGGGATTACAGGTATGGTAACCTACGCCTGGCCATCTTAACCACTTTTAAGTGTACAGTCCTCTGGCATTAAGAACATCTATCTGCAATTTCATAACTATGCATTTTCTATAACTGTTTCATCTTCCACAACTAAAACTCTGTACTCATTAAACAGTAACTCTCCAACTTCTCTCTGCACAGCCAATCTTAACTTAGCTCCTTGCCTGAAGGTACACATCACCATAAAAGTTTCAAAAATAGCTGGACCAAAAGTACAACGCAATCCCATTGTGAACACTTTACCCAAGGGAACTCTCTCTCACCAGGTGGCACCCTGCTCCTGAAACTGCACCTAAGAGCTGGCACAAATGCGGAATCTTGCCCAGGTCCAGAAAACAAAGGAAATAGGAAATGCATGTACCTCTTGGAGGTTACTGGTCCGCAGGTAGCCACTCTTCTGTAAGATGGACCAGGCTATCTCTGTGTCGTTCACATTCATCTGGCAGCCATAGGTCTCGAGGTAGACTGCAGTTAAGAGGTTGGGAGGATTCCATGGTAGACAGACAACAAGGGACCTCATTCTCAAAAGGTCTCCTTCCCAAATGCTCTAGAAACATCTGAAGCATCTGGTTATCCACTAAGTCCCCTACTGCCTCAATGCTAAGATAACATAAATTGCCAGATGTACTCCCAAATTAATGACAGACTTTCAGAACAAAAGAAATACCACATTAGGCTGGGTACAGTGATTTATGCCTTAATCCCAGCACTTTGGGAGGCTGAAACGGCAGGATTACTACAGCCCAGGAGTTTGAGAGCAGCCAGGGCAACACAGGGAAACCCTGTCTCTGCAAAAAATTTAAAAATTAGCCATATGTGATAGTACATGCCTGTGGTCCCAGCTACTCAGGAGGCTGAGGCAGGAGAACTGCCTGAGCCCAGGAAGCTGATGCTGCAGTGAGCCATGGTCATACCACTGCACTCAGACTGGGCAACAAAGTGAGACCCTATCTCAAATTAAAAAAAAAAACCACATTATATATACACACCAATTATAAGCCATATTATTTTTTAAATGAGGAAAACATGTAGCTGAGGATCAAGGAAATACGTTTATAAAAACAATTAGAAAAGGAAGGACTAGGCCAGGTGCCTATAATCCCAGAACTTTGGAGGCCGAGGCAGGCAGATCACCTGAGGTCAGGAGTTTGAGACCAGCCTGACCAACATGGTGAAACCCACGTCTCTACTAAAAATACAAAAATTAGCCAGGCAAAGTGGCACACACCTGTAATTCCAGCTACTCAGGAGGCTGAGGCAGGAGAATTGCTTGAACCCAGGAGGCGGAGGTTGCAATGAGCTGAGATCATGCCATTGCACTCAGCCTGGGCAACAGAGTGAGATTCCGTCTCAAAAAGAAAAGAAAAGAACAGGAAGGACGGGCTGATAGTGTTCATCAGTCTGAAGGGAAAGTAAGTTTAAACCCACGTTACACCATGTTATACTCCTTCTCAAAATGAAGAGGTTCTCCAGCCTCTGGAAGCAACAGCAGTGGGCAGAGGGTACATAAAGCCACAAAATTATAATGAGGTTTTTTGGTTTTTTTTAGACAGAGTTGCTGTTGCCAGGCGCCAGGCTGGAGTGCAGTGGCGCGATCTCGACTCATTGCAACCTCCGCCTCCCGGGTTCAAGATTCTTCTGCCTCAGCCTCCAGAGTAGCTGGGACTACAGGCATGCACCACCATGACAAGATGATTTTTTTTTTTTTGTATTTTAGCAAAGACAGGGTTTCACTATGTTGCCCTGGATGATCTCAATCTCTTGACCTTGTGATTTGCCCACCTCAGCCTCCCAAAGTGCTGGAATTATAGGCGTGAGCCACCACACCTGGCCAATGAAGCATCTTCTTATGGTAGCTTCATCTTAAATGAAAGCAAGGCTATATTATGAAGTAAAACAAATTTTGTTCACAGTTGTAAGAACATGAATTTCACATTCTAGCAGCTTCAAACTATACTCCATCCTGTCCCCACCAGCAAGCCTTATTTCCAGACACCAATAAATTCCAACTAAAAGTTAAGAGCTGAATGATAATCAGCTTTTGCTCAAATGATTCTCCCGCCTCAGCCTCCTGAGTAGCTAGGACTATGGGTGTATGCTACCGTACCCGGTTAATTTTTTATTTTTTGTACAGACAGTGTTTCACCATGTTACCCAGGCTGTTCTTGAACTCCTGGGCTCAATCCACCCATCTCAGCCTCCCAAAGTGCTTGGATTACCGGCATGAGCCACTGTGCCCAGCCGAGTTTCTTAATATTAATATTACTTGGTGTTGTCTGATGATTTCCCACAGCCTTCTCACACTGTTAACCTTCCAAGCCAGGTCTGTAATAAAAGAATCATGCCAGGACTTCCAGAAAGGAGCAAGGCAGGAAGCCCAAAGGGATAAGAAAAGTAAAACCAACCTTTTCTCTGCCTTCCTAAAAGTTCATCCATTGTGAGATAGGGGGGTGGGTCTTCCAATTCTGAAGACAGCTTCTCTTGAGGAGCTGAGGCACTTCTTAAAAAATGTTGCAAAGTCGGTCCTGTGGCCAGCCTGGAGCTGAAATCCTTCCGAGCTCCATCCTCCTGCCTCTCTGGATTGGGACACGTGGTACTAGAGAGACTGCTGTGTGCCGTGCACTTCCTCAGCGACAGCCAAGAAACAGAGGCCACTGGCCCCCACCTTAGAGACCTCTGCATTTGGAGGACACACTGTAAAGAATGCATGGCACTAAACGGTCCACGGTCTGCAAAAGAATGATAGACATCACCAGCATTTATTGAACACTGTGGACTGGATACTGCTCCGAGCACTTCAAGTGTATACATTCATTTACCCCTCACAAAAGCCCATGAAGAAGGTACTCCTAATAACATTAGCTCTATTTTACAACTGAAAAAACTGAGGCAACTTGCCCAAGACCACACAAAGGAGTGGCAGAGATGAGATGCACATCCAGGCAGTGTTTTCAAAGCAAGGAATGGCAGAGATGAGATGGAAAGCCCAGACAAAATGACAAAATAGCACCTTGTGCCAAGAACAGTTCCCAAGGCTTTAAGTACATTCACTCATTAAATCTTTACAGCAATCCTAGGAAACAGACACTATTATTGTTCCTATTCTGAAAGACATAGATTGAGGAACTCACCTAAGCTCCTACAGCCAGTAAGCAGTCAAACAAGGAGTTAGATAAAAATCTGTATGGATGCAAAGACCATGCCAATACCCAACCTGCTACCCTGCCTCTTAATACTGTGAAAACCACTCATTGTCTAAAGGTAACTTCCTCCAAGTTCCTTCAAAAGGAAAGCATCTAATGTGGGGGCATTGTATGCCTGATCAGTGACTCCTTCTACCCTTCAAAAGTCTCATCCAGGCACAGCCACTCACGCCTACAATCCCAGAACTTTGGGTGGGCCGAGGTGGGTGGATCACTTGAGGTCAGGAGTTCAAGACCAGCCTGGCCAACATGGCAAAACCCCATTTCTACAAAAATAGAAAAGTTAGCCAGGCATGGTGGCACATGCCTGTAATCCCAACTACTCAGGAGGCTGAGGCAGTGAGCTAAGATCACACCACTGCACTCCAGCCTGGGCAACAGAGAGACCCTGTCTCAAAAAAAAAAAAAAAGAGGATGGGAGCAGTGGCTCATCCTGTAATCCCAGCACTTTGGGAGACTTAGGCAGGTGGATCACTTGAGGTTGGGAGTTCAAGACCAGCCTGACCAACATGGAGAAACCCCATCTCTACTAAAAATACAAAATTAACCAGGTATGGTGGCACATGCCTGTAATCCCAACTACTCAGGAAGATGAGACAAGGGAATCGCTTGAACCCAGGAGGCAGAGGTTGCAGTGAGCCAAGATAGTGCCATTGCACTCAGCCTGGGCAACAAGAGTGAAACTCTGTCTCAAAAAAGAAAAGAAATGGAATACACAACCTAGATCCCTTGCATACACGTAGTTCACAATAGGATTTGTGTTTCTATGAGAATCTAATGCCATGGCTGATCTGACAGGAGACAGAGCAGTAATGATGCCAGCTTGCTGCTCACCTCCTGCTGTGCAGCCAGGTTCCTAACAGGCCATGGACAGGTACCAGTCTATGACCTGGGGTTTGGGGACCCCTACTGTACATGTGTAATGAGCAGATGTGGCCCATTACCTTTCCAATGTGATCATCTGCCACATCTGCTACTAGCACTTAGGAGCAATGCCAACCCAGTTTCAAGCGTCAGAGAAGAGCAGCCTTATAGTGTGAGCTTTAAAGTCACCCATTTCTACTCCGGAATTGCTCAGTGACCTTTGGCAAGACAAATTTCTGTCTCTAAGCCACCAATTCAACATGTGTAAACTAAGGATAAAAGTAACACCTACCCCCCAGAAGTGTTACAAGATATTAAAAACCCAACTTGAGACACAGTAAGCATTCAGTAACTGCACATTCACAGCTGACACTCCCTTTCATGGGAAGTATTAGAGCATCCTGGTTAAGAGTATGGACTCTACTAGAAATACAAAAATTAGCCGGCCATGGTGGCATGCGCCTGTAATCTCAGCTACCCAGGAGGCTGGGGTAGGAGATCGCTGGAACCGGGAAGGCAGAGGCTGCAGTGGGCCGAGATCATGTCACTGCACCCCAGCCCAGGCTATAGAGCAAGACTCCGTCTCAAAAAAAAAAAAAAAAAAAAAAAAAAAAAAAAACCGGAATGGACCCTAGAGTCAGTCTCTAACCCCACTGCTGCCAAGCCAGGTAAACCTTAGGCACCTGTCTTAAAAAAACTGGTAGCCTCGAAACGGGAATAATAGCAGCTATCTCCATAGGCCTACTGTGGGATCAAATGCAATAATACAAGCAAAATGCTTTGCATAACACAGTGTAGAAGCCTCTCTGGGGGCTCGAAATTAATTCTGACAGTCGGCAATGAGGATGCAACAATAGCCTACAACATCCCAAATATTTTTCTGGCTTGTTACAATGTGTTAGGTATGGTGCAAAGCATTTTCCGCGAATTACTAGCTGTAACTCTCACAGCAACCCCGTGAAGCAGGCTGAACCGCCACCCCCACTCCACGAGGGGCGAGGCGAAGTCTTGGAAGAAGTGGAGGTGACCTGTCCAAGGTCACACGGGGTTAGGCGGAGGGATTAGGGTACGAACCCCGACAGCCTGACGCCAGGCCCCACGCCGTAACCACCTTGCCATCCTCCCTTTGGAACACCGCGCGCTTCCCGGGATCCGCGGCCCCTCCTGCCCCAAGCGCCACTCAAAAGCAGCCCACCCCGGCTGACGCGCCGCTCACCTCCTGCAGCAGCGGCAGCACCCGGAGTCCCGCAGCATAAGTTCTGCCAGCAAGTCGGCTCTCCTCAGCAGTCCGCCGCTGCGCCCATACACAAGCGACTTCCGTTCCTCCGCTATTTCAGGCCCGGTCAAGCTAACGGAAGTGCTTCCTTTTTATAGTCCGGGTGGACCCAAAGCTTCGTGGCGGCACTGACCCTTAGGGCAGCCACTAGCCTGGGACTTAAGCGGCAACTGAGCGCCTCAAAGAGGGTGAGTGCAAATCAAATGTGCGCTAAATGCAAGATGCACCAGATGTGGAAGAAGAAATGTCAAATCGTTCATATATAATGTTTATATTGATTGTGCGTTGCACTGATTTTTGACATATATTGGGTTAAATAAGCACATTCGTTGAATTAATTTTTATTTGTAGCTACGGTGGTAGAAATATATGAATTAAGTTCAGCTGTTTCTTTTTACTTTTTTAAATGTGGCTACCAGGGGGGAATTTTTTGGTGTGATCATGGCTCATTGCAGCTTCTGGCTGCTGTGCTCAAGCAATCCCCGCCCCCACTTCAGCCTCCCAAGTAGCTGGGACTACAGGTGCGCCCCACCACACCCGGCTAATTTTTTTTTTTTTCATTTTTTTTTTGTAGAGATGGGTCTCGCAATGTTCCCCACGCTGGTCTCAAACTCCTACCTAGGCTCAAACCATCCTCCCACCTTGGCCTCCGAAAATGCTGGGATTATAGGCCTGAGCCACTGTGCCTGGTCCTAACTGGGAAATTTTCAGTCACCTAAGAAGTTCACATTCTATGTCTATTGGAGGGTGCTGCTCTGTAGGTTAATGACTTCCTGATTCACATGTCCAACTGGAGCCTCCCTGGAGGCTACTGGGCACCCCCTTCTTGGGTGTCTGATGACCATCTCTAACTTATACAGAACTCTTCATTTCCATACACACATACCTTTGCCAAAAACCTGTACCCGCCATTCTGGCCCATCTCAGTAATGGCCCAATCATCCTTCCAGGTGCACTAGGAGGAAGCAAATGTTTATTTTTTTTCATCTCCCTGGATCCCCTCATTCTATCTGTTGGCAAGCCCTGTCAACTCTAACCACAAAATGTCAAATCTGTCTACTTGGTAGCTACAACTACCCAGGCCACCACTGTCTCATCAGAAAAAAATCACAGTCGCCTGCTAACTAGTCATCTTGTCTCCTGAGACCAGCTTCCCACTCATAGCCTAAGGGAGTTTGTCTGTTTTATTAAATCAAATTATATAACTCCTCTATTGAAAACTCTCAGTAGCAGGCCAGGTGTGGTGGCTCACGTCTGTAATCTCAGCACTTGGGGAGGCCAAAGTGGGCAGATTGCTTGAGCCCAGGAGTTCTCGACTAGCCTGATAACATGGTGAAACCCCATCTCTACAAAAAATACGAAAGTTAGCCCAGCGTGGTGGCAGGTACCTGTGGTCCCAGCTACTCAGAAAGCTGAGGCAGGAAGATTGTTTGAACCAGGGAGGTTGAGGCTGCAGTGAATCATGATCTCAACACTGCACTCCAGCCTGGGGACCACAATGAGACCACGTCTCCAAAAAGAAATAAAAACAAAAAGCTTGAGTGCTTTCTGTTGCCCTTGCAATAAAATCCAGATTTCATACTGTGTCCTAGGGGTCTGTGTGATGTGGCCCCTGCTTACCTTTTTTCTTTTTTCTTTTGAGACGGAGTTTCACTGTCACCTAGGCTGGAGTGCAGTGGCATAATCTTGTCTCACTGCAACCTCTGCCTCTCAGGTTCAAGCAATTCTCCTGCCTCAGCCTCCGGAGTAGCTGGGATTACAGGTGTGCACCACCACACCAAGCTAATTTTTGTATTTTTAGTAGAGCAAGGTTTCACTATGTTGGCCAGACTGGTCTCCAACTGCTGGCCTCAAGTGATCCGCCCACCTCGCCTCCTAAAGTGCTGAGATTACAGGCATGTGCCACCACGCCTTGGAACATGCACAGATTAAAAATAATTTGTGTATTTTTACTAGAGACGGGGTTTCACCATGTTGGCCGGGCTGGTCTCAAACTCCTGGCCTCAAATGATCCTCCCACCTCAGCCTCCCAAAGTGCTGGGATTACAGGTGTGAGTCACCATGCCTGGCTCCCTACTTACTTTTACTTCTCCAACCCACTTACTTCTCCTACTGTGTTCTCTCTAGCTGACTGTACTTCAACTACAAAATTTAGTTTTGCTCCTTCAATATCCTAAGCACATGTTTATAAAGTGAACAATGGCTTTGAAGTCAGATAGATCTGATTTGAATCCCAGCTCAGATATTTCATAGCTGTGTGACATTCGGCAATTTACTCTCCCCTTCTGAGCCCAAGTTTTCTTATCTGTGAAACTGAGATAACTGTGCCCACTATATAGGCATATGGTGAGGATCCAATAAGCTAATGTGTACACAGTGTGTGGAAGATCACACTCTCTGTATGTTAGCTATGGCTGGGGCAAAAAGGGAAGCGGCCACTGTGCCATTCTTGTTTTTCTTTTTCTTTTTTTGAGACTGAGTTTCACTCTGTAGCTTAGGCTGGAGTGCAATGGCGAGATCTTGGCTCACTGCGACCTCTGCCTCCCAGGTTCAAGTGAGTCTCCTGCCTCAGCCTCCCAAGCAGCTGGCACTACAGATGCGTGCCACCCCACCTGGCTAATTTTTATATTTTTAATAGAGACAGGGTTTTACCATGTTGGCCAGGCTGCTCTCAAACTCCTGACCTTAAGGATCCACCTGCCTCAGCCTCCCAAAGTGCTGGGATTACAAGCGTGAGCCACCACACCCAGCTCACCATCCCATTCTTAAAAGGGGTCCAAGGCCAGGCATAGTGGCTCCTGCCTGTAATCCCAGCACTTTAGGAGGCTGAGATAGGAGGATTGCTTGAGCTCAGAAGTGTGAGACCAGCCTGGGCAACATGGCAAAACCCCATCTCTACAAGAAATTAAAAAATAAAAAAACTAGCCAGCCATGGTGGCACATGCCTGTAGTCCCAGCAACTTAGGAGACCAAGGTAGGAGGATCATGTAAGCCTGGAAGGCTGAGGGTGCAGTGAGCCGGGATCCCACAGTTGCACTCCAGCCTGGGCAACAAAGCAAGACTGCATCTCAAAAACACTTCACAGGGTGTTCCAAGTGAAGGCACCAGACTGCTAATGGCCAGAAGGTAAATGAGTGAGTCTTTGGTGGCTTGGGATATTGCTGAAAATTTAGTGGATAAGCTGAGAAAGTTTCATTTTTACAAAGAAACAAAGAATGCTGCCATTATAAATAAGCTAAAACTGATTGCCTCCAAGTTAAGTAAACTGTGTTTTTTTTTTTTTTTTTTTTTTTTGAGGCAGTCACGCTCTGTGGCCTAGGCTGGAGTACAGTGGCACAATCTCTGCTCACTGCAACCTCCACCTCCAGGGGTTCAAGTGATTCTCCGGTCTCAGCCTCCTGAGTAGCTGGGATTACAGGCAGGTGCCACCATGCCCAGGTAATTTTTGTATTTTTACTAGAGACAGGGTTTCACCATATTGGCCAGGCTGGTCTCAAACTCCTGCCCTCAGGTAATCTACCCTCCTCGACCTCCCAAAGTGCCGGGATACAGGCAGGCACACCAAGCACATGATCTTTGTTTTATCTTGTGGCTACATTAAAGAAACTGGATCTTTAGAAAGTTTTAAAAAATGTTCTGAGCTGGGCGTGGTGGCTCACACCTGTAATCCTAGCACTTTGGGAGGCTGACGCAGGAGGATTGTTAGGAGTTCAATACCAGCCTGGCCAGCATGGTGAAACCCCGTCTCTACTAAAAATACAAAACATTAGTGAGGCTTAGTGGCAGGCACCTGTAATCCCAGCTCCTCAGGAGGCTGAGGCAGGAGAATCACTTGAACTGGGAAGTGGAGGTTGCAGTGAGCTGAGAACACACCACTGCACTTCCACTTGGGTGACAGAGCAAGACTCTGTCTCGAAAATAAATAAATAAACAAAAAAAACCGTCTCCATCATTGCTGTTGTCATTGTGATTTTAGGTAGGGAGTCATAGCCACCGCCCACTCACATCCAGCCAGCACATCACAGTTTTTGAAGCACCAAACATTCCCCTCTACCTCCCTTCTGCAGGAAAGGGTCCTGAAGCTCTCTAAGGTGGCTTTGAAATAGGTCCACACATTCTTCCACATTCCTTTCTTCAAGAGGTGGAGCCTGATTCCCCTCCCCTTGAGTGTGGGCTGAACTTAGTGACTGACTTCTAATGAACAGAACCACGGTCTATGGCTTCCAAGACTGGGTCATAAGAGGCACTGCTTGTGGCTTCCTCCTTGCTCTCTCTTCTGTCTCACTGTGGGGAAAGCCAACTGTCATATCATGAGAAGACTCAAGCAGCAGCTCTAGGGTTAGGCCTGCATGGTGAGGCACTGAGACCTCACGACCATGAGCAGTATTGGAATGGATCCTCCAACCCCAGTCAAGCCTTCAGATGACTGCAGCCCTGGCCAACAACTTGACTGCAACCTCATGAGCAACTCTGAGACAAGAACAGCCCAGCTTAGCCCCTCTCAAATTCCTGACCCACAGAACCTAGGACATAATGAATATTTGTCATTTTAAGCTGTAAAATTCAGGGTCATTTGTCTGCTAAATTTGGGGTAATTTGTCACACACAAATAAATAACCAATACACTCTCTTTGGCCCTGTGGCAAAGGTCTGTTCTTCTCCAGCGAAAGGTGCCCCGATCCTTGGTCTGGTCCATCTTGGGACTGCAGGGGCCACCCCAGGGCCCAAAGGCCTAGGCACAGACCGCAGACACTGGGCCGGGCTGCCTGTATGCTCACAGGCTATTTATTTATCCAAGTGTAAGAGGAGAGAGAAAGGATGCAGAGAAAAACCAGACTCCCCAAGGTGGAGCTAAGGGGAAGCAAACAGAAAGGCTCCTCTTCTTTCTCTTGCCGCTGACCCCAGGTACTCCAGCTTCAGATGGGACCTCTGGGGGTGGCTTAGGGGCCTCAAGGAGGCCTGGCAGCTCAGCTGTTGGCTGGGGTCAGGATCCACACAGGGGCAGGTCCCAGGCTTGGAATGGCTTCTGTGTACACAAAATATCTCTCTGCAAAAGGCACTAGTGGAGGGGGGCAGCAGGAAGGCCACCCCATCACAGGCAGGGTCCACTCTGTCCTGGGTCTGGGTCCTGCGCCCCAAGACCAATCCAGCCTCCCTCAGGGGCAGGGTCTCTGAGGCCCTCGTTCCTCTCCTCTCCCTTCTGTCAGCCCAGGGGCGAGCAGGCATTCGGTGGAGGCCCAGCTCAGGTCGTGTCATAGACACCCCTCTTCAGGGCTAGTGCATCCGGTGACTTCTAGGCCAAGAGCCCGAGGCGGGTGACTTTGGCCGAGAGGAAGGAGTGGATGATGAAGACTATGGTTTTGGGACACGAGTGCAGATCCAGCTGCTGCAGGGTGGATGGAGAGAAGAGTCAGGGGCCCTGGCCAGCCTGGCTTCCAAGAGTGCACACCCCCTCCTCCCCAGGGTGCTGAGGCCGCCCTTCACTCACGATCTCGCCTTCAGCACCCCCAAAGTCCAGGAAAAGGAGACTGGCGCCATCATCTGAAGACATCTGCAGCTTCTCGAAGGGCTGTCGCAGGAGCACAGCTCGGGCTGCCCCTGGCTCAGCTGCCCACAGTGTGAAGCCCTTGTCGATGTGCACAGACAGGCTGCAGGGACGCCCGTTCCACGTGCAGGCTGCAGGAGGGGCACGTAGGTACAGTCATAGCTGGCACCTCAGAGACCACACCCCGACCTCCAACCCCCACCGCAGGGTCACAAAGTGGGGCCTGAATGCCTCCATGTATGGGAGGATCACTGTTTGTTGTGGCACCTGTACACCCATCCTGCAGAGAGTCACCACCCCCACCCTCAGAGGACCTACACCCACTTCCAGCAGCACCACAGTAGAAAGGGGGAGCTTAAAATCTGTCATGGACAGGAGGCTCACTCCTGATAAAGGCATCACCCTTGGAGACCTGCAGAGTTGCCCAGCTAAATTTAAATTTCAGATAAGCAGTGACTAATTTGGGCATAGTTCTATGAAAAAAGTATTCATTGTTAACTTGAAATTCAAATGTAGCTGGGTGTCTTGTATTTCATCTGGCAGCCCTACCCCAAGTGCCATCTCTCACATCCTCAGCAGATTGACAAAGCTGGGGCAAGAAAACCCCAGGGACAAGAGTCTCTGCCTACCAGGGCACCTGCACATCCAAAACAGAGGCCCAAACCCAACGTTGGTTTCTTTTTTTTTTGAGGAACAATCTCACTGTCACCCAGACTGGAGTGTAGTGGGTGTGATCTCGGCTCACCACAACCTCTGCCTCCCAGGTTCAAGTAATTCTTGTGCCTCAGCCTCCCAAGTAGCTGGGACTACAGGCACCTGCTACCATGCTCAACCAATTTTTGGGTTTTTGTTTTGTTTTATTTTGTTTTTTTTGAGACAGAGTCTTTGTCACCCAGGCTGGAATGCAGTGGGGCTATCTGGGCTAACTACAACCTCCGCCTCCAGGATTAAAGCAATTCTCCTGCCCCATCCTCCCAAGTGGCTGAGATGACAGGTGTGTGCCACCATGGCTGGCTAATTTCTGTTTGTTTGTTTTGTTTTTTGAGACAGACTGTTGCTCTGTCGCCCAGGCTGGAGTGCAGTGGTGTGATCTCGGCTCACTGCAGCCTCCGCCTCTCAGGTCCAAGCAATTCTCCTGTCTCAGCTTCCTAAGTAGCTGGGATTACAGGCATGAGCCACCGCACCCAGCCTAATTTTTATATTTTTAGTAGAGACGGGGTTTCACCATTTGGCCAAGCTGGTCTTGAACTGCTGATCTCAAGTGATCCACCCGCCTCAGCCTCCCAAAGTGCTGGGATTACAGGTGTGAGCCACCACACCTAGCCAATTTTTGTATTATTAGTAGAGACGGGGTTTTGCCATGTTGGCCAGGCTAGTCTCGAACTCCTGACCTCAGGTGATCCACCCACCTTGACCTCCAAACCCCATTTCCTGTCTGAAGTGCCCTAAAGAAGGAAGCTTGAATGTCCCTGAGAATAAGAGGCTCATTACCAGAGGGACACTCCCAGATCCTCCCAGCACACCTGTAGACACCTCCTGCACACCCTCGGCGGCCCGGTGACAGCCATCCACCAGCTGGCGGGTCCAGGCAGCCAGCTCCTGCGGTGACTCCACGCTGAACAGGTGAGTGTCCACACCGTGACGTGTGCCCGTGCGCAGGGCAAAAGAGAGCTCTGCATCATAGGGCACTGAGCCCTTGGAGGGGCCTGAGTGCACCAGTCTGGGGGGTGGGGGGAGTAGAGGGCTAAGCATGAGGCCTCAGGCAGGGGGCAAATAGTTCTGGGCAAGGGGGTCAGTGTCCTGGGAAGGAATCCTGGGACTCTTTCACCACCTAACAGGACAAGATTTGCCAGGGGGCACTGATTGACTCAATAGGAGACATCTGCCACTCTCCCTGTCATTCCCTTGGCTCTGGCTCTACTGGTGTCCTCACACACAACACATGCCTGCCTCAGCATTGCATATGCTGTTCCCTCTGCCTATACACGCTTCCTTGATTATCCTCACAGCTCACTCACTCACTTCCTTCAGATGTTAGCTTAAATGTCACCTCCTCTGAGAAGCCTTCCCTGACCTTCCAGTCCCAATTAGCACCCTTGTTACTCAATAGCCTTACTTTTTCGTCATGGTACCAGAAATTATACTTTTTATTATTTGTTTCGGTTAGTTTTTTTACTGTATTTTTCACTGAAATGTCAGCTAGGGTAGAAATTTTGAACCTTTGTTCACCACTGTATTCCCAGTAACAGAAACCATGCCTGACCATAGTAGTTGCTCAATAAACATTTGTTGCCTGAGTTAAATCACTTGATTCAGTAGACTGTCCAAAACCTAGTTATCCCTAGTAGCCAGCAGGCTCCTGACACACAGGCCAGAGCCAGCCTGAGGTAAGGAGAAATGGGTGACAAGGACTTCGGACTCCTGCAGCCTGACTCTCACTTGCTGTGCAGCCTTGGTAAGCCAACTGCCCCTCTCTGGGGCAGACCTTAGAGTTCTGGCCTGTATTCCTCTTTGTTCTTCCCTCCACCCACTCTTTCTCTTATAGCTCAGCTCCCCCTGAACCGCTGCTGACACCAGCCTCCCACTGTCCAGCCCTGAGCTGCAGACCCTTGAGTCCCCAAGCTTCCTCTCCAAGCTCCCTCTCCATCCCACACACACTGTGGACTTGACTCAGCATCTTGCTCCAGCCTCCTCCCTTTCCACCCCCACCCTCAGTCCCACACTCACCCAGACACAAGCTCCAAACCTCCTGTTCATTCCAGACCCCTCCTTCACCTGCCCCATCTGGCAAGCACTGAGCCCTGCTAATTTTACATCCATGTGGTTTCCAATGCAAATGCTGCCTTTCTTCTCCATCTGCAGCCACCACCCACCTCCACCTCCCCCAGCCACCATCATCTCTCCTGTACGACTGCAGCACCTCCCCACTTCTCTCCCGCACTCTCCGCTGCATTCTCCATGGGGCAGCCACAGGGGTTCTCTCAAAGCAACCAGAGCACCTCACTCCTTCAACCCTTCAACACTCCCAAACTTTTAAGATAAAGCCAACATTCCTTCATCAGGCAACAGAAGCTCTGCAAGAGCAGCACCTGCCAAGTCCCTTCTGTCCATTTCCTGCGTGAATTCTGGTTATAAGGATCTCATAGCTCCATGAACATGCCTTAGCCCTTCATGCCTCTGTACCTTTGACCACAAGAAGAAAACTTCTACTCATCCATCAAAGTCCAGCTCAAATGTCACCTCCTCCCTGAAGCCTTCCTCAACTATCCCTACAGAGGTAAGTGGCTCCTACAAACCCTGCACTATAATGGCTGTTCCTGGGTCTGTCTCCCCAACGAGACAAAGTTCTCTCTGAAGGTAGAAACTGTTGGGATCAGCTCTGTGTCATCTGAACCATACAGCACAAGGCATAAGTGTCAATGAATGAGCAGCTGGTAGGGACCTTAAATCCTTTTGTTCCAAGTGCCCATTTTACAGATGAGGAAACTGAGGCCCAGATAGGGCAGAGACTTGCTTTAGGTCACCTGGGGAATAGCTGAGGGAAGGACAGGACTGGAGTTCCCAGCTTCCGGGGCCCTGCTGGAGCATCTCCTGGCAAGCTCTGGGGAGACATACTGCCCCTGCTTGTGGGTACCTGGTGGCGATGAGTGGGGCAGTACGGGCTGGCCGGCTCAGGGCCTCGCGGGTCTCAGGGAGAGAAGAGTAAAGGAGCAGCTCCTTTTCAGTCAGCAGGGCCAGGGTCGGGGCCGCGCCTCCACTGGGCAGCTGCAGGGGACAAAGCAGCAGTGAAGAGGGGTTGGGGGAGAGAGGGCAGAGGGCCAGGGCGGGGCAAGGTGGCCAGGGGCACTGGGAACAGGGCCAGCTCCAAGGGAGGGGAAAAGAGGGAGGGATAGGTCCAAGGCCCATCAGGCACCTGCTCAGTCAGCCAGCCGATCTGCTTGATGTCCTGGCTCCCAGCTGTGCTGGTGGCCGCCAGCAGTACCTGCAGCTCATCCTTGACCCGCGGTGTCAGAGCACTGACCTGGGCTTGGATGGCACTCGCCCACGACCTCGCACCAGCCTCATCCTTGGCCCTCAGGAAGAGGGTGTCTTGGCCATCTGCTGAGCAGATCTCCAGATACCTACAGGCACAAATGGGTGGAGGCAAGGACCTGACCACTAGGCTGCAGCTGCCCAACCCTGGCCCAAGAAACCCCACCCACCACCAAACCAGGAGAAACCACAGGGGATGTCCATGAGACAATCAGGAGTGACGCTCACTGTTGGGCTTCAGCCACAGTTGCTGCGACCTCATGGGGCCTAGGGACAAGAGAGTGTGACATACACACATGTATTCATGTATTTCGTGGGATTTTTGTTGTTTTTGAAATGGAGTCTCACTCTGTCACACAGCCTGTACTGTAATGGCCAGACCTTGGCTCACTGCAACCTCCACTTCCTGGGTTCAAGCTATTCTTGTGCCTCAGCCTCCCAAGTAGCTGGGATTACAAGTATGCATCACCATCCTGGGCTAATTTTTTTTTTTAGACGGACTCTCACTCTATCACCAGGCTGGAGTGCAGTGGCACAATCTCGGCACACTGCAGTCTCCGCCTCCCGGGTTCAAGCCATTCTCCTGCCTCAGCGTCCCGAGTAGCTGGGATTACACGTGCATGCCACCACACCCAGCTAATTTTTGTTTTTTTGGTTTTTTTTTTTTGAGACAGAATCACACTCTGTTGCTCAGGCTGGAGTGCAGTGGCGCGATCTCAGCTCACTGCAACCTCAGCCTCCCAGGTTCAAGCAATTCTCCTGCCTCAGCCTCCCAAGTAGCTGGGATTACAGGCACCCACCACCATGCCCAGCTAATTCATTTTTGTATTTTTTAGTAGAGACGGGGTTTCACCATGTTGGCCAACATGGTCTCAATCTCTTGACCTAGTGATCCGTCCGCCTCAGCCTCCCAAAGTGCTGGGATTACAGGCTTGAACCACTGTGCCTGGCCAAAAAAAAATTTTTAATTAACTGGGAATGGTGACACATGCCTGTAGTCCCAGCTACTTAGAGGCTGAAGCAGGAGAATTGCTTGAGCCCAGGAGTTTGAGGCTGCAGTAAGCTATCAGGGTGCCACTGCACTCCAGCCTGGATGACAGTGCAAGACCTTATCTTAAAAAACAGAAAAACAAATCCACAACAAAACTAAACTAAAGAGGTTTGAGGCCAGGCATGGTAGCTCACGCCTGTAATCCCAACACTTTGTGAGGCCAAGGTGGGTGAATTCTGAGGTCAGGAATTTGAGATCAGCCTGCTCAACGTGATGAAACCCTGTCTCTACTAAAACTATAAAAATTAGTCTATGAAAAATACAGGCAGTGGCTCATAACTGTAATCCCAGCACTTTGGGAGGCCAAGGTAAGTGGAATTGAGGTCTGGAGTTTGATATCAGCCTGGCCAATGTGGTGAGACCCCATCTCTACTAAAAATACAAAAATTAGTCTATTAAAAATACAAGTGGTGGCTCACACCTGTAATCCTAGCACTTTGGGAGGCCAAGGTGGGCAGACAACCTGAGGTCAGGAATTCAAGACCAGCTTGGTCAACATGGTGAAACCCCATCTCTACTAAAAACACAAAATTAGCCAGGCATGTTGGCAGACACCTATAATCCCAGCTACGCAGAAGGCTGAGGCAGAAGAATCACTTGAACCAGAGAGGAGGAGGCTGCAGTGAGCCAAGATTGTACTACTGCACTCCAGCTGGGCAACAGAGCAAGACTCAAAAACAAACAAACAAAAAGGCCCTTTTGTAGAGCATCTGCAGGTGACCAGTGAATCACCACCTCTTGCCTCATGGGGTAGGCAAGGGGTGTGGTATCAAGTGAAACCAAGAGATTTGGATGCTGGACATTAATCAGCCCTCCCAACCAATATTGGGCATTTGCTTGGCATTGAACCTAGGCTGTCACTAGGAGCCACAGCCCAAGCTTGTAATGCATATGCCACTTACACATCACCTCCAATACTGCATATCCCACTTGACCAAACACGCTTCATTCAGCCACCACCGTCACTCAGGCACCTTGCAGCTTCCAAAGCAGAGAGGACTACCAGGAACAAGGCAAGTGCCACCCTTTCTGGTTGTGTGGTCTCAAGCAGGTTACTTTCCCTCTCTGTTCTATCTATAAAATGGAGGTAAGCCAGGTGTGGTGGCTCACACCTGTAATCCCAGCACTTTGGGAGGCTGAGGCATGCAAATCACCTGAGGCAAAAGTGTGAAACCAGCCTGGCCAACATGGTGAAACCTCGTCTCTACAAAAAAAGACAAAAGTTAGGGCCGGGCAGAGTGGCTCACGCCTGAAATCCCAGCACTTTCGGAAGCTGAGGTGGGTGGATCACCTGAGGTCAGGAGTTCGAGACCAGCCTGGCCAACATGGTGAAACTCCATCTCTCTTTCTCTCTTGCTCTTTTTTTTTTTTTTTTTTTTTTGAGATGAAGTCCCACTCTTGTCCCCCATACTGGAATGCAATGGTGCAATCTTGGCTCACTGCAACCTCCGCCTCCCGGGTTCAAGAAATTCTCCTGCCTCAGCCTTCAGAGTAGCTGGGATTACAGGCACTTGCCACCACACCCAGCTAATTTTTACATTTTTAGTAGAGACAGGGTTTCACCATATTGGCCAGGCTGGTCTCAAACTCCTGACCTCAGGTGATCCACCCACCTCGGCCTCCCAAAGTGCCGGGATTACAGGCATGAGCCACCACACTTGGCGGGCAAAACCCCATCTCTACTAAAAATACAAAAATTAGCCAAGCATGGTGGTGTGTGCGCCTCTAATTCCCAGCTACTTAGGAGGCTGAGGCATGAGAATCACTTGAATATAGGAGGCGGAGGTTGCAGTGAGCTGAGATTGCACCACTGCATTCCAGTCTGGGTGACAGAGTGAGACTCCCTCTCAAAAAAGTATAATAATACAAAAGTTAGCCAGGTGTGGTGGCAGGCACCTGTAGTCCAAACTGCTTGGGAAGCTGAGGCAGGAGAATCACTTGAACCCAGGAGGCAGAGATTGCAGTGAGCCAAGATCATTGCACCACTGCACTCCAGCCTGGGCAACAGAGCGATACTCCAGCTCAAAAATAATAATAAAATAAAATAAAGGTGAAATAATAGGACTTGCCCACTGGGCCTCTGTAAGAGCTATGTGATACTACACATATAAGCACTCAACACAGTGCTGGGTACACAGTAAACACTCAGTAAATGTTAGGTGGTATCAGTATTCTCAATTAAAGGCTGCTGAGATGTGAAGGATGGTAACTTTCCATGGCCCTGATACAAAGGTTACCAGACATCCCAGAGCTCTAGCAGAGCAGGAAGAGACTTGAGAGGATCAGTGAGCCCAACGCCCTTATCTCACAATGGAGAATCTAAAGGTCACTGAGGAAAAGGGACTAGTTCAAAGAGAACCAGGACTGGAACCCAGGGTTCTTCCTCAACCAAGTTCTTCCCCAGATGTGAGCTGCCCAGGGTAAGAAATGAGAAACAAAACACACCATCATCTCCATAGCTTCACTCATGCTCCCAATCAAACTATTTTTTAAGTACCTACTATGTCCTGGCATTGCTGGTCATTTGTGCAGCACAGAGGTGTCTTTCTGTTGGTCCCACCACCTGACACCAGGGCATCTGTCTGTCTGAGTTGCTCCCCACCCCAGCCTTACCTGGGCTCCGGGTCAGTGGGGGTGCACCTCTTTGAGACATATGCCATCTTCAAAGACACGTGTTTGGCCTCACTGAGGTTCCGGGGTGTGGGGCCAGGAGAGGAAGGTTGCCGCTGAAGGGGTGAGGCAGGAGGTGAGTCCCAGCCGACCGAGGTCCCACCAGCAGAGTTCTTGAAATACGGTGAGACATCCTTCATATACTTAACTGATCGGGAGAGACATCAGCAGTCACCACTGTGACATGGGCTCCCAGCACATATCACAATGGTCCCTAATTTATTAAGAATTTAATTTAAGCCAGGCTCACGCCTGTAATCCCAACACTGGGAGGCCGAGGTGGGCAGATCACAAGGTCAGGAGATTGAGACCATTCTGGCTAACACAGTGAAACCACGTCTCTACTAAAAATACAAAAAAATTAGCTGGGCTTCATGGCACACACCAGTAGTCCCACCTACTTGGGAGGCTGAGGCAGGAGAATTGCTTGAACCTGGGAGGCGGAGGTTGCAGTGAACCGAGATCATACCACTACACTCCAGCCTGGGCAACAAAGCAAGACTCCATCTCAAAAAAAAAAGTTTAATTTAGGTCCAGTGTCACTACTAGATTCTTAGTAAGCAAGAGTCCAATAGTGATACTAACAAATTCTTCTAGGTTAAAGTGGAGCAGGAAATACTGGATGCCCGCCTATATCCCTTCTCTCACTTTCCCCATGGCTGATAGACATACGGCCACCAGGAAGAAAGACTCTATTTCTCAGCCTCCTTTGCAGTGAGGTATGGCCATTTGACTAAGTTCTTTTTTTTTTTTTAAGATAGTCTCTCTCTGTCACCCAGACTAGAGTGTCATGGTGCAATCACAGCTCACTACAGCCTCAATCTCCCAGATCAAGCAATTCTCCCACCTCAGCTCCCCAAGTAGCCGGCACTACAGGTACGCACCAACACACCAGCTAATTTTTTTAATTTTTTGTAGAGACAGGGTGTCGCCATGTTGCTAGTCTTGAATTCCTAGACAGTATAAACATAAAGATGATTAAAAGACTTTCCCAGGCCAGGTGCGGTGGCTCACACCTGTAATTCCAGCACTTTGGGAGGCCAAGGCAGTGTGGATCACTTGGTCAGGAGTTAAAGATCAGCCTGAGCAACATGGTGAAACCCTGTCTCTACTAAAAATACAAAAGTTAGGTGGGTGGGGTGGAGCATGCCTGTAATCCCAGCTACTTAGAAGGCTGAGACAGGAGAGTCACTTGAACCTGGGAAGCAGAGGTTGCAATGAGCCAAGATCGCACCACTGCATTCCAGCCTGGAAGATAAAGTGAGACTCTGACTACAAAAAAAAAAAAAAAAAAAAAAAAAAAAAAACTTTCCCAAGACCTGGTCTCTCTTCTCCCAACAAGGACATACCCTCTAGGAGTGCCTGATGCCTGCTAGCCCTCAGGCAGCCTCTCTTCCTCTGCTCTCAACCACACCTGCTCCCAAAGCCATCTGGCTATCTGACATCTGCAGTCAAAGCCCAGCCAGCTTGCCCTGTCTGTGAGTGGACAGCCCAGGAAGGAGTTAGGAAGTAATTCTTGGCTTATCTCCCTGGAAGAACCAGATAAGAAGCTATTTCAGTCGCAGGAGATGTCTCTGAGGCTCAGATTTTTAAAAATCAGATAGGATTCAAAGCAAACAGGCAAAAGAGAGAGGGAGTTACAAACCCTATTGGGTTTGGGAAAGAAGCATGTTGAAAGAAAGCAGGCCCAGGTTTTTCTGGGAGAAGCAAGCCCAGGTCTGACTTTTGGGAACTAGGACTCAAATGACTTAAGATCACTGCAACTATGACTTATCCCAGGACTATTGGATTATGTCTCAAAGGGCAGCAGAAGTGGGACATGTCACAACCTACTTGACAGCCAAAAACCATCTCCCTTCTTTTTCCTTTGCTAAGAGAACCCTGAGCCCTAGAGGCTCAGCTTCTCCCCAGCCTAGAGGGAGAATCTTGATTGGTCAAATCTTTTTTTTTTTTTTTTTGAGATGAAGTTTCGCTCTTGTTACCCAGGCTGGAGTGCAATGGCGCGATCTCGGCTCACTGCAACCTCTGCCTCCTGGGTTCAAGCAATTCTCCTGTCTCAGCCTCCTGAGCAGCTGGGACCACAGGCGCGCACCACTATGCCCAGCTAATTTTTGTATTTTTAGTAGAGACAGGGTTTCACCATATTGACCAGGATGGTCTTGATCTCTTGACCTCGTGATCCACCCACCTCGGCCTCCCAAAATGCTGGGATTACAGGCTTGAGCCACCGTGCCCGGCCGATTGGTCAAATTTAATCATGCTCATTCCATCCTTCTTGTTTGTGATTGGTTTGGAAAGGGACAAATGATACAATTCTGGCCAGTGAGATGTGAGGAAAAGCACACTGCCTTCCTTTTCTCCTCCTTTAGCCTTTCAAAATTGCTGGGAGGGAACTTGGTCCCAGCATAACTACAGCCATTTTTTTTTTTGAGACATAATCTCACTCTGTCACCCAAGCTGGAGTGTAATGGTGCAATATCAGTTCACTACAACCTCTGCCTCCCAAGCAATTATTTTGCCTCAGCCTCCCAAGTAGCTGGGATTACAGGTGTGTGCCACAACTCCCAGTTAACTTTTGTATTTTTAGTAAAGACAGGGTTTCGCCATGTTGGCCAGGCTGGTTTCGAACTCCTGACCCCAGGTGCTCCGCCCACCTTGGCCTCCCAAAGTGCTGGGATTGCAGGCGTGAGCCACTGCACCTGGCCTACTTTTTGACCACAAAGGTTTGAGTCCACACATTGAGGATGGTGAAGCAGAAAGATGGAAAGACCTGAGTTTTCAATGATACCATGAGACCCTAAATTAATCTTCCCTGGATTCATGCTGCCTCAAGATATTCTGGAGGATAACACATATTCTTCCAATGTTTAAACCTCCTTGAATTGGGTTCCTGTAACTTGCGGTCAAAAGCATCCTGACAAACACAGCCCCCAGTGGTGCAACTGCTACATTTCCTTGCTACATCCCTCCCCTGCTCAAAGCCCTCCTATGGCTCCCCTGTACCTTTCGCCTAACTTCAATGTGCTCTAGGATGCAGGCCCTGCCCACAGGTCCTGTCCTCCTCTCTGGCTTCACTTCTTGCCATGTTCCTAATTTCACCCGCTAGTCCAATCACACTAACTACTCTGAGGCTGTATGAGCTTCCAAACTTCCACAACATCAAAAATGTAGTTCCCGGCCTGGCGCAGTAGCACATGCAGTTTGGGAGGCCAAAGTGGGTGGATCGCTTGAGCTCAGGAATTGGAAACCAGACTGGCCAACATGGTGAAACTCTGACTCTACTAAAAATACAGAAAAAAAATTAGCTGGGCATGGTGGCAGGCACCTGTAATTTCAGCTACTTGGGAGGCTGAAGCAGAAGAATTGCTTGGACCCAGCGGGCAGAGGTTGCAGTGAGCTGAGATCACGCCACTGCACGCCAGCCTGGGGAACAGAGCAAGACCCTGTCTCAAAAAAAAAAAGTAAAAATTTTTTTTTTTTTAATTAGCCAGGCATGGTAATGCATGTCAGGCATGGTGATGTGCACCTGTGATCCCATCTCCTCAGGAGGCTGAAGGCAGGAGGATCGTTTGAGCCCAGGAGGCAGAGGTTGCAGCAAGCCATGATTGTGCCACTGCACTCCACTCTGGGTAACAGAGTGATACCCTGTCAAAAAAGTGAAAGAGAAAAAGAGAGAGGAAGGAAGTAGGGAGGGAGGGAGGGAAGAGAGGAAGGAAAGAAGGAAGGAAGGAAGGAAGGAAGGAAGAAAGGAAGGAAGGAAGGAAGGAAGGAAGGAAGGAAGGAAGGAAGGAAGGAAGGAAGGGCAATTCTTTCTGGAGTCAGATTCTCTTGGATTTGAATTCAGCACTGTCTACCTGTGTAACCATGGACAAGGTCATTCACTTCTCTGGGCCTCAAACTGCTATTCAATAAAAGATGAATAGGCCAGGCACGGTGGCTCACCCCTACAATCTCAACACTTTGGGAGGCTTGAAGCAGCCAAATCACCTGAGATCAGGCATTTGAGACCAGCCTGGCCAACATGGCGAAACCAGGTTCTACTAAAAATCAAAAAATTAGCCGTAATCCCAGCTGGGCACCTGTAATCCCAGCTACTCAGGAGGCTGAAGCAGGAGAATTGCTTGAACCTGGGAGGTAGAGGCTACAGTAAGCCAAGATCATGCCATTTTACTCCAGCCTGGGCCACAAGAGCTAAACTCTGTCTCAAAAAAATAATAATAAAAACAAAAATAAAAGATTTTAACTACAATGGTGGCTCACGCCTGTAATCCCAGCACTTTGGGAGGCCAAGGTGGGCAGACTGCTTGATCCCAGGAGTTCAAGACCAGCCTGGGCAACATAGCAAAATCTTGTCTCTACCAAAAATACAAAAAAATTAGCCAGGCATGGTAGTGTGCACTTGTAGTCCCAGCTACTCAGAAAGCTGAGGTAGGAGGACTGCTTGAGCCTAGGAGGCAGAGGTTGCAGTGAGCCAAGATTACGCGACTGAACTCCAGCCTGGGCTACAGAGTGAGATCCTGTCTCAAAAAAAAAAAAAAAAAGAACTACCTCAGAGAGATGTCAGGATTTTTAAAAATGTAAGGCATGTGGTGAGTATTAAGGTCTGAATAAATAGGTATTTCTCACTCATCAGCCTTTCTTGCCCATACTTCCTAGGTCTCTGATTCTATGTGTTGGGGTTATCTCTGCCACAAAACTGAGAACTCCTAAAAGAAATGGGCAGGCGCAGTGGCTCACACCTTTAATCCCAGCACTTTGGAAGGCCAAGGCGGGTGGATCACAAGGTCAGGAGATGGAGACCATCCTGGCCAGCATGATGAAACCCTGTCTCTACTAAAAATACAAAAATTAGCCAGGTGTGGTAGCATGTGCCTATAGTCCCAGCTACTCAGGAGGCTGAGGCAAGAGAATCACTTGAATCCAGGAGGTGGAGATTGTAGTGAGCTGAGATTGTGCCACTGCACTCCAGCCTGGGAGACAGAGTGAGACTCCACCAGAAAAAAAGAAAGAGAAAGAAAGAGAGAGAGAGAAGGAAGGAAGAAAGGAAGGAGAAAGGAGAGAAGGAAGGTAAGAAAGAAAGAAGGAAAGAAGGAAGGAAAGAAAGAAAGAGCATGGGAGGGAGGGAGGGGAGGAAGGCAAGAAGGACAAGAAAGCAAGAAGAAAAGAAAAGAGAAGAAATGAAATTTAACTGGCTTGCTCTTCAAACTCAGAGTTGGTCAGGCAGTGGCTCATGCCTATAATTGTAGCACGCAGGGAGGCCGAGGCGGGCAGATCACTTGAGCTTAGGAGTTTGAGACCAGCCTGAGAAACATGGCTCTACTCTGTCTCTACCAAAAATACGAAAAACTAGCTGGGCATGATGGTGTGCATCTGTAGTCCCAGCTACTTGGGAGGGTGAGATGGGAGGCTAAGGTGGGAGGCTTGCTTGAGCTTGGAAGGTTCAGGCCATAGTCAGCCGTGATCACACCACTGCACTCCAGCCTGGATGACACAGCAAGACTCTGTTTCAAACAAACAAACAAACTCATAATCAGTGTTCTGTGAATGGAAAAATGAATGCCAGGGCAGGACAGGCTCATTTAGCAGGAGGGAAGAGGTACCATAGCCCAGGATATCCAGGCACAGCTCACAGGTCACCTCCTCTAGAAAGCCTTCCAAGATGCCCAGTCTGGATCCATCACACCCATCACCTCTGCAGTCCCCTACACCTCACTCCCCTGTGATTGTCTGTTTGGGGTCTGTGTCCCCAACTAGGCTGAGAGCACTTTGAGGGCAGGGACCTGGTCTGACTCTTCTCTGTGTCCCCAGAATCCAGCAGAGATCTCATAGGTTACATGCTCAGCAATGAACATTTGTCAACTTTGAAGCCAGAAAAGCTGCCAGATTCCCTGCTCACCCAGCCATCCCACACCTGGGTCCCCTCCTTTCCCACAGGAACATGCTATAAATGGACAGCACGCACACCAGCTGGTGCCAGAATCAGGGCTTGCATTTCACAAACCAAGTGGCCTGTCCCAGAGTGGGGGTGGGTCCTGGGGGCCCCAGAGTGTGGCCATAAATAGCCCAACTCTGAGGCCTCCTCCCCTCTCTGATTTCTGCCTGAGTCACCCAACAAGGCAGAGTGGGGCTGCCAAAGGCAGTGGCCTAGAGAGCTGAGGGCATGACCACAGCCCTGTGGCCAGCATTCTTGAGACTCCAAATATAGGCCCAGCCAGTGCCCCCACCCCTTCCCAGCCAAGCCCCTGGCCTGGGAACCTGATAAGCAGTGACACATGGCCCCTTCCTCCTCAGAGAAGCTGAGGCACCTACAAACAGAGGCCCCAATTTCCAGGGACCTCCAGCTCTGGCAAGGAGGGAAGCCAGGATCTGGCTCTGGCCCCAAAGAGCCAGGAATAGATCCTGGCTTCCCTCAGATCCTTTCTTCCCTGGAATACAAACAGGGCAGGATCACTCACCACCCAGCCCAGTACAAGTTTAGGGACTAGGGGGTCACATATGCGTTGCTGAGAGAAGGGAACACACACATCTGCTTGGGCAACAGGATCTCCAGTACTTAATAAATGTTTGTAACTGAATGTCCTAGCCTCATGTCCTGGAGGGAAGCCTGTCCTCCAAGCTGTTCCTTTGTGTTCAGTGGGTGGTCATTTACTTACCCCTGCTTGAAATTAGATGATACAGCCATTTGTTTACTAGCCCATGGCCTTTCTCCCCTAACCAGAATGTCAGTTCCCTGGGAGCAGGGACTGCCCTGTTTTTCTGCTCACTAGGGTATCCTCACCATCAAGAATAGTAGCTGACCTATACCAGGTAAGCAGTAAAAGAAATTTGGCCCAGGCACAGTGGCTCACACCTGTAATCCCAGGACTCTGGAAGCCTTAGGTGGGAGAATCACTTGAGCCCAGGAGTTCAAAACCAGCCTGGGGGCTGGGCATGGTGGCCTATGCCTGTAATCCCAGCACTTTGGGAGGCTGAGGCCGGTGGATCATGAGGTCAAGGGATTGAGACCATCCTGGCCTGGCCAATGTGGTGAAAACCTGTGTCTACTAAAAATACAAAAATTAGCTATGCATGGTGGCGAACACCTGTAGTCCCAGCTACTCAGGAGGCAGAGGTAGGAGATATTGCTTGAACCAGGGAGGCAGAGGTTGCAGTAAGCCGAGATCATGCCATTGCACTCCAGCCTGGGTGACAGAGCGAGACTCCATCTCAAAAAAAAAAAAAACAGTCTGGGTGACAGAGGAAGACCCTGTCTCACCCAGGCTGGAGGCCAGTGTTACAATCACAGCTCACTGCAGTCTTGACCTCCTGGGCTTGAGTGATCCTCCCACCTTCCCACTTCAGCCTTCTGAGTAGCTGGGACCAGAGGTTCATGTCATAATGCCTGGCTAATTTTTTTATTTTTTTGTAGAAATGAGGTTTTGTCATGTTGCCCAGGCTGGTCTCAAACTCCTGGGCTCAAGCAATCCATCCATCTCAGCCTCCAAAGTGCTGGGATTACAAGTATGAGCCACCATGCCTGGCCTACAGAAAATTTTTAAGTCCAGGCGTGGTGGCTCACACCTGTAATCCCAGCACTTTGGGAAGCGGGGGAGGGTGGATCATGTGAGGTCAGGAGTTTGAGACCAGCTGACCAATGTGGTAAAACCCCATCTCTACTAACAATGCAAAAATTAGCCAAGCATGGTGGCACATGCCTGTAATCCCAGCTACTCGGAAGGCAGGAGAATTGCCTGAACCTGGGAGGCAGAGGTTACAGTAAGCCAAGATGGTGCCATTGTACTCCAGCCTGGGCAACAAGAGCGAAACTCCATCTCAAAACACTTCTGGAACTTAGGCAAGTGTCAGGAGTTGAAGACCAGCCTGGCCAACATGATGAAACCTTGTCTCTCCTAAAAATGCAAAAATTAGCCAGGCATGGTGGCAGGTCCCTATAATCCCAGCTACTTGGGAGGCTGAGGCAGGAGAATCACTTGAACCTGGGAGGCAGAGGTTGCAGTGAGCCAAGAGCGTGACATTGCACTCCAGCCTGGGTGACAGAGTGAGACTCCATAAACAAAAAAAGATTTGGCTGGGTGCAGTGGCTCACACCTGTGAGTACTTTGGGAGTTCAAGGCAGGAGGATCGCTTGAGCCCAGGAGTTCAAGACCAGCCTGGCCAACAAAGCAAAACTTTTTCTCTATCAAAAATACAAAAAATTAGCCAAGTGTGGTAGTGCAAACCTGTAATCCCAGCTACTCAGGAGGCTGAGGTGGGAGGATCACCTGATCCCAGGAGGTTGAGGCTGAAGTGAGCTGTGATTGTGCCACTGCACTCCAGCCTGGGTGACAGAGAGAAACCATGTCTCAAAAAAAAAAAAAAAAAGCCGAGACCAGGCGTGGTGGCTCATGCCTGTAATTCTAGCACTTTGGGAGGCTGAGGTGGGCAGATCACCTGAGGCTGGGTGTTCCAGATCAGCCTGACCAACATGGAGAAACCCCATCTCTACTAAAAATACAAAATTAGCTGAGCATGAGTAGCTGGGATCCATGCCTGTAATTCCAGCTACTTGGGAGGCTGAGGCAGGAGAATCACTTGAACCCAGGAGGCAGAAGTTGTGGCAAGCTGAGATCACGCCATTGCACTCCATCCTGGGCAACAAGAGTGAAACTCCATCTCAAAAAAAAAAAAAAAAAGCCAATTTAAAAATAAATAAATAAGTGCTGCTATTCCTAGCATGACAGTATAAAGGGATGGGCACATAATGTGGTGACAGACAAGGATTTGAATCCAGGCCCTGCGCTATCACTTGCACAAGGCGAGGTCCCTCTGAGCCTCAGTTTCTTTGCCTATATAATGGGCAGTGATATGCCAGCCCTCGACTTGAATATGAGGATTCAAGTTCCGGCTGCCCACTCATCCACCCAAGATGGGTGAAGAGGACTTGGATTACAACAGGCTCTGGAAGGGATGACCTTTAAGGTCTTGCTGGTCGCAGGGATGAACTATAAATAGTTCCTAGACTCTGGCAGGCCCTGTAACAGGGATGACCAGCAGAGCCCCGGGGTTGCTGGTCAACTTTGAAGCCAGAGAAGCTGCCAGATTCCCTGCTCACTCAGCCATCCCACACCTGGGTCCCCTCCTTTCCTGCAGATGATCCCTTTACACTCTCCAGTTGTTGGTAATTATTATTATTATTATTTTTTTTTGCCAATCAATGAGAGCTTGTAAGGTTGCTGAGGTTGGTTGGCCTTGAACTCTTGGCCTCGCCTTCGCAAGCGCCATGACATCCGGCCGGAGCCACTTTGGGCCCCGGTAATTATTTTTTTAAGAGACAGTGTCTTGCTCTGTCACCCAGATTAGATTAGAATGGCATAATCATAGCTTAGGACAGCCTCGAACTCCTGGGCTCAAGCAATCCTCCCACCCAGCCTCCTGAGTAGCTGGGACTACAGGTGCATAACACTATAGCCAGCTAATTTTTTTACTATTTTATTTTATTGAGACAGTCTCACTCTCACCCAGGCTGAAATGCAGTGGTGCTGCCTTGGCTCCGCCTCCCGGGTATAAGCAATTCTCCTGCCTCGGCCTCCCGGGTAGCTGGGACTACAGGCACATGCCACCACACCTGGCTAATTTTTGTATTTTCAGTGAGACAGGGTTTCACTGTGTTGGCCAGACTGGTCTCAAACTCCTGACCTCAGGTGATCCACCTACCTCGGCATCCCAAAGTGCTGGGATTACAGGCATGAGCCACCATACCAGGCCTACCAGCTAATTTTTTTAAAAATTAAAAATTAGTACTGTGCACCTGTGTGCACCTGTGAGCATTTATCTGAAGGGTGGTTCCTGGAATGGGTGCTATTAGGTCAAAAGGTTTGCATGCTTTTGGGATCTTGCATAGGTTGTAACCCCTGATCACCTGAGGTCAGGAGTTCGAGACCAGCCTGGCCAACACGGTGAAACCCCATCTCTACTAAAAATACAAAAAATTAGCCAGACGTGGTGGCATATGCCTTTAGTCCCAGCTACTAGAGGGGCTGAGGCAGGAGAATTGCTTGAACCCAGGAGGTGGAGGTTACAGTGAGCCGAGATTGTGCCACTGCACTCCAGCCTGGGCGACAGAGTGAGACTCCATCTCAAAGAAAAAAACAACATAGGGAAGGCACTTAGCATAGTAGGCGCTCATGGTGTTGAGCACAGTGTGGGTGCTCAATAAGTAGCCAACGCCACCTGATTATCATCACTATTATCTCCTCCACCACCAGCAGCAGCCAGGGTCATACAGCTCATCAGGGCCAGAACCTGCCTCCAGAGGCCCACAAGGCATTTTAATCAAGGTCCAGGGAACAGGCCAGGGCTGGATTAAGCCAAGTTTTGTCTGTGGGGAGTCATATGGTCCAAAGCTATGTGTGTGCGCAGCCAAGTAAACGTTTTCTTGAGAACAATGGTGAGAACAATAGGTCTTTACAGCCATGGGAGAACTGAACAGGAGCTCCATTTATGCCTCTTTTCCTGGGATGGGGGTTCCCCCAGCATCTCTGGGACACAGCATGACTCAGCTAAATTGAACAGGGTGGCCCCAAATTAGCTACATCTATGAATGACATCCTGCTTTTGACGGTGGTGATGCATCAAGCCAGATCAAAGGCAGGACATCTGGCAGTGGCCATCTCCTGGGGAAGAGCTGGTAAGGGGCTGGCCTCAGAATTCTGAGGACTCAGAACAGAAAAGCTCAAGAGTCAGTCAAGCTCAGCATGATTCTCAAGTCCCATCTTAAACATTTAGGAAAGTCAGCTGCAATTGAAAAGGTGAAAGGTAAAGTAGAAAGGCCAAGATATACCCCACTGATCAGTCTCCAAACACTCACCAAGATCTAATGTGTGGTGGGCTCAGAGACAAGCTACACATGGTTCCTGCCCTCAAACAGCTTCCAGTTTACTAAAGAAAGCAATAAAAGGGTCAGGCACTGTGGCTCATGCCTGTAACCCCAGCACTTTGAGAGGACTGCTGGAGTCCAGGAGTTCAAGACCACCCTGGGCAACACAGGGAGACGCTGTTTCTAAGATGAAGTCTCACTCTGTCGCCAGGCTGGAGTGCAGTGGCACAATCTTGGCTCACTGCAACCTCTGCCTCCCGGGTTCAAGTGATTCTTCTGCCTCACCCTCCTAAGTAGCTGGGACTACAGGCGCATGCCACCACACCTGGCTAATTTTTGTGCTTTTAGTAAAGACAGGGTTTTGCCATATTGGCCAGGCTGATCTCGAACTTCTGACCTTGTGATCGCCTGCCTTGGCCTCCCAAAGTGCTAGGATTATAGGCACGATCCACTTCACCCAGCCTAATTTTCTTTTTTAATTAGGCACATGTGGTACCACATACCTGTGGTCCCGGCAACTTGAGAGGCTGAGAGAGGAGGACCGCTTGAGCCCAGGAGTTGAGACTGCAGTGAGCTGCGATCATGCCACTGTGCTCCAGGCTAGGCAACAGAGTGAGATCCTAAATAAATAAAAATCCTGATTTCTCTGAGGGGTATGCCTTCCTTACTTTATATAAAGCACTATCATTCACTTTATTAATGTTTTTCCTTCTTTTTTTTTTATTTTTGCTTTCTTAGTAGTTCTAAAAGAATAATTTTTTTTTTGAAACAGAGTCTTGCTCTGTCACCCAGGCTGGAATGCAGTGGTGCGTGTGATCTTGGCTCACTGCAACCTCCACCTCCTGGGTTCAAGTGATTCTCTCTCCTGTCTCCACCTCCTGAGTAGCTGGGATTACAGGCACCCACCACCATTCCTGGCTAATATTTGTATTTTTAGTAGAGATGGGGTTTCACCACACTGGCCAGGCTGGTCAAACTGCTGACCTCAGGTGATCCACCCGCCTCGGCCTCCCAAAGTGCTGGGATTACAGGCATGAGCCACCATGTCCAGCCTTAGTATTATTTTTGGTTTTGTTTTTTTGTTTTGGGGTTCTTCTTTTTTTTTTAGACAGAGATTTGCTCTTGTCACCCCAGGCTGGAATGCAGTAGTGCAATCTCAGCCCACTGTAACCTCTACCTCCCAGGTTCAAGTGATTCTCCTACCTCAGCCTCCCAAGTAGCTGGAATTACAGGCATGTGCCACCACGCTAGGCTAATTTTTGCATTATTAGTAGAGATGGAGTTTCACCACGTTGCCCAGGCTAGTCTTGAACTCCTGACCTTAGGTGATCTGCCCACCTCAGCCTCCCAAAGTGCTGGGATTACAGGCGTGAGCCACCACGCCCAGCCAGTATTACTTTTAATTCATGACAGGCTCACGGTTGTCACAGTCTTGCCAGCCACATGAATGGGAGCAGGGAAGGGCGTTTTCCTTGTGGCTGTCCCTCCCTCTTCCCCTAGGCCTGGTCTCCAAGGCCCCAGGCTGGCCCTGGCTTGAGGTCTGCACACACAATGGGCCTCTCGAAGCAGCAGACAGAGGCATGTTGGCTGCCAGCTTGGGCCCAGACTATGGTCACAAACACAGCCCTCTGGCTGAAAACAGGATCAGGATGTTTCTGCAAAGCCCTGACCTAGCAGAAGAAACGTTCTAGGAGGCAGGCTGGGGTTGCTGAGGCTCAGCTGAGCCCCTAACTTAGGCCAGGGAAATAAGGCTCTAGCTGACACCTGGAGTTTGTTGGTAATACTTGTTCTCTCAGGACATTCTCAGGGGATTCACTACCCACTGAGCTGGAAAAATATCCAGCTGCCTTGCCAAGTTCACATCCAAAACAGGCCATCATTCCACGGCCCCTGGGAGGCAGCCTCGGTAGTGGGATGTGAGTAGGGAAGTGCTGAACAATGTGGCCAGTGATTGGGCTCCAGGGGAAACCCAGGTCCAGTGAGGCTCCCAGGAACCCCGGCTCCAGACTGGGCAACTGCCAGGCTTGGACATTCTTCATTAACTCCCCAAAGTCTCAAGGACCAGCCACGGTCCAGCATCCTCCTACCCTCCAGACTTCTCCGATCACTCTTGCCATTCAGAGATTCCTGACTGCAGTGCCTTCCACCACTCCTCCTCCCGTCTTTGTGCTATCTTGGGTGGAATGACTTTCCATGAGACCTTGGGCCAGGAGAGCAGGTCGAAAAAGACTTCAACTAAGAGCCGGGAGCAGTGGCTCAAGCCTATAATCCCAGCACTTTGGGAGGCCTAGGCGGGTGGATCACGAGGTCAAGAGATCGAGACCATCCTGGTCAACATGGTGAAACCCCGTCTCTACTAAAAATACAAAAAAATTAGCTGGGCATGGAGGCATGTGCCTGTAATCCCAGCTCCTCAGGAGGCTGAGGCAGGAGAATTGCCTGAACCCAGGAGGAGGAGGTTGTGGTGAGCCGAGATCGCGCCATTGCACTCCAGCCTGGGTAACAAGAGCGAAATTCCATCTCAAAAAAAAAAAAGACTTCAACAAAGGAAAAGTGGGGATAAACATGAAGGCCACACCTTTCTTCCTCTCACCCCAGCCATAGGCAGGGTTTAGGGTTTACCAAGGAATGATCTTGTCCTATGAAACGTCTCAGAGAATATAGGATAGGGGCCCCTCAGTCCTGGGATGATGCACATGTTACTTCTCTACTGCATCTAGAGCGTTGCTAATCAATTCCAGCTCCTTTCTGCTGAGCCCAAACAAATCTTCCCAGTTCTTCCAAATATGGAACTCCCAGAGCTGCCTGTGGAGCTGACACTTATACTCCTTTCTATTTTTTTTTTTTTTTTTTTTTTTTTTTGCTACAGCGATGATGTCTCACTGTGTTGCCCAAGCTGGTCTCAAACTCCTGGGCTCAAGTGATCGGCCTACCTCAGCCTCCCAAAGTGCTGGGATTACAGGTGTAAAACACCATGCCTGGCTGAAGCTGTCACTCAAAATGAAAGCTATTGATCACGTCTGATCTAGCCTAACCCCAATAGGAAAACTGAGGACCCCAGAGGGTAAGGGTCTTACCTAAGGCTAAACAGACATTTATCACAGAGCAGACAGGATTTCAAGCACGGGCTTTTTTTTTTTTTTTTTTTTTTTTTTGAGACAGAGTCTTGTTCTTGTCACCCAGGCTGGATGGCAGTGGTGCAGTCTTGGCTCACTGCCACCTCCACCTCCTGGGTTCAAGCGATTCCCCTGCCTCAACCTCCCAAGTAGCTGGGATTACAGGCACCTGCCACCATGCCCAGCTGATTTTTGTATTTTTAGTAAAGACAGGGTTTTACCATATTGGCCAGGCTGGTCTTGAACTCCCAGCCTCAGGTGTTCTCCCTGCCTCAGCCTCCCAAAGTGCTGGGATTACAGGCATGAGCCACCACACCCAGCAGACTAAACTTTCAAACAACAGAAGCTAAAAGAGATTTCAAATCAACCAAAATATGACATTTCAATGAATGTCAGTGGTTTCAAACCACATTGCTGGCTATAAATATCAAAATAATGAGGCATGTGGGGGAAAGTCTCTTATATCCATATCATTTATGTGGGATTCTATTATTTAACTTTGCCATTAAAATATGATTGACATACTTAAGCTTTTAGGGACCAACACTCTAGAGTCAGCCTTTTTTAAGTACCAAAAAAATGCATCTAGACTGGGCACTGTGGCCTGTAATCCCAGCACTTTGGGAGACTTAGGTGGAAGGATCCCTTGAGCCCAGGAGTTGGAGACCAGCCTGGGCAACATGGTGAAACCCTGTCTCTACAAAAAAGTGCAAAAATTGCCCGGGTGTGATGGCTCACACCTGTAATCCCAGCACTTTGTGCGGCCGAGGCAGGTGGATCACGAGGTTAGGAGTTCGAGATCAGTCTGGCCAATATGGTGAACCCCTTCTCTGCTAAAAATACAAAAAATAAAAATAAAATAAGCCAGGCATGGTGGCACATGCCTGTAATCCCAATTTCTTTGTGGTCAAAGATCAACCAGGGACCAAGAGCCTGTTTGCTTCTTTGGCCTCTTGAAGACTCCTTTAGGGAAACCAGGGCAACCCAGCAGGATTTGGGCTTGGGACTCAACTCAGCAGCTTCTCTAGCCACGTTATTCTCCATCAGCCCCCGCCACCTCCCTGTGCCTGTTCTGGGCCATAAGCCAGAGACACATTCCTCAGGCCCCCACAGGCTTCCAGAGCTGACAGAGGGGAGTTTGAGGAAAGGGCTGAACAAAGCAGAAACCTCTTAAGAGACACAGCACAACACGGTCATGAGACAACCTCAGCAGGAAGCCTATAACAACTGATGGGGAAACTGAGGCCCACAGAGGGCAAGGGTCCCATCCAAGACCACACTATGAGGAAACAGCAGAGAAAGCCCTCCCACCAAGGTTTCCCCACAAAACTCCTCTCTGATCTTCACTGAAAGGATTTGATGTCCTGCTATATAAAAGCCAAGGCTTCCAGGTACAGTGGCTCAAGCCTATAATCCCAGCACTTTGGGAGGCCGAGGTGGGTGGACCACCTGAGGTTGGGAGTTCGAGACCAGCCTGACCAACACGGAAAAACTTGTCTCTACTAAAAATACAAAATTAGCTGGGTGTGGTGGCGCATGCCTGTAATCCCAGCTACTCAGGAGGCTGAGGCAGAAAAATTACCTGAACCCGGGAGGCAGAGGTTGCGGTGAACTGAGATCATGCCATTGGACTCCAGCCTGGACAACAAGAGCAAATCTCAGTCTCAAATAAATAAATAAATAAATAAATAATTTTAAAATTAAAAATTTTTTTAAAAGCCAAGGTTTCCAGCCGCAGTGGCTCATGCCTGTAATCCCAGCACTTTGGGAGGCCAAAGCAGGTGTATCACCTGAGGTCAGGAGTTCGAGACCAGCTGGCCAACGTGACAAAACCCCATCGCTACAAAAATATAAAAATTAGCTGGGTGTGGTGACACACACCTGTAGTCCAAGCTACTTGGGAGGCTGAGGCAGGAGGATTGCTTGAACCCAGGAGGCAGAGACTGCAATGAACCAAGGTCATGCCACTGTACTCTAGCCTGGACAAAAGAGCAAGATTCTGTCTCAAAAAACTTAAAGTAAAATAAAAGCCAAGGTTTCTCCCAAAGGAGGATGGGTCTCAGGGTTTTAGGGCCCCCAGGACCTAAAAAAACCTGGAGTCATGAGCTCTCCATGCCCCACAGGAAAGAATCTGAGCTGCCCCTTCCCCAGTCCACACTCAGGGGCTCCTCTCTCCCTGTGTCACTCAGGGGCTGGCACACTCTGCCATGTACCTTTTTGCCCTCGTTGCAACAACCCAGAAAGGCAGGAGCTACATCCCCATTTTACAGATGAGAAAACTAAGGCTCAGGGAAATGAAGTGACTTGTCCAGGGCCACAGAGCTAATGACTGGAAGACAGAAAATGCAAACCAGGTCTGTTTGGCTCTGTGCCAGCTCTCCCTCCACCACTCCATGCTGTCTTCAGGCAGGTCCCCACATTCTGTTTCCGTTTCCAATCCTGCCCACCTCCCAGCCTCCAGTGCTGGGATGGGACCTCTTGAGGGCTGGGGGAGGTAGGGAAGCAGTGGAACACCTCCCCCGGCCCCTCTGGGCCCTGGAACATCAGTGCTTACCCTCCAGCACCACCTCCTTGCCTGTCTTCTTGAGGGCCTGCACTGCCTCATCATGGGTAGCAGAGGACAAGTCTTCCCCATTCACGGACAGGATGGCGTCCCCCACGAAAAGCGCCCCTGTCTGGTCAGCAGCCAGTCCCTTGAAGATCTTGGAAATGAGAATAGGCATCTTGTTCTCCCGGCCGCCTGCACAGGCACAGAAGGAGGACAAGACTGAGGCAGACACTCCCACACCCGGGAGTTACAGCAAGGCAAAATTATTTCTGAAGGCTTCCCTTGGTGCCCAGCCGAGTGCTAGAAAAGGGAATGGGAGAATAAAGGGAATCTGAGAAAAGTCTTGGAAGTTTGGGACACTAACAATACTAATAATAAATCATTTTTTCTTTTTTCTTTTTTTTTTTGAGACAGAGTTTGGCTCTTGTTGCCCAGGTTGGAGTACAATGGTGCAATCTCAGCTCATGGCAACCTCCACCTCCCTGGCTCAAGCGATTTTCCTGCCTTAGCCTCCCAAGTAGCTGGGATTATAGGCGTGTGCTACCACGCCCGGTTAGTTTTGTATTTTTAGTAGAGATGGGGTTTCTCCATGTTGATCAGGCTGGTCTTGAACTGCCAACCTCAAGTGATCCGCCCACCTCAGCTTCCCAAAGTGCTGGGATTCATGAGCCACCATGCCCGGCCAATAAAACATTTTCCATCAGGTGCAGTGGCTCATACCTGTAATCCCAGCACTTCAGGAGGCCAAAGTGGGCAGATTGCCTGAGCTCAGGAGTTCAAGATCAGCCTGGGAAACATGGCAAAACACTGTCTCTACTAAAAATACAAAAATTAGCAAGGCGTGGTGGCATGCACCTGTGGCCCCAGCAACTAGGGAGGCTGAGGTAGGAGGATCCCTTAAGCCCGGGAGTTTGAGGCTGCAGTGATCTGAGATTCTGCCACTGCACTCCAGTTTGGGTGGCAGAGGGAGACCCTGTCTCAATTAATTAATTAATTAATCATTTTCAAAATTCATAATGCTATAGTTTGATCCCTGGATCTTTTGATTAAGTGCTTTGGGTGTTTAGCAGTGTTTGTGTAACTTACAGAGTGCTTCAATCACTTTTTCTTAAATGTTTTTGATTTTCTCATGTAACCCATAAATATATACAAAAATTAAAACAGCCAGACAAGGTGGCTCATGCCTGTAATCCCAGCAACTTGGAAGGCTGAGGCAGGTCAATTACCTGAGGTCAGGAGTTCAAGACCAGCCTGGCCAACATAGTGAACTGCTGTCTCTACTAAAAATTAGTTGTGTGTGGTGGCAGGTGCCTGTAATCCCAGCTACTCAGGAGGCTGAGGCAGAATTGCTTGAACCTGGGAAGTGGAGGTTGCAGTGAGCTGAGATTGCACTATTGCACCACAGCCTGGGCAACAAGAGCAAAGCTCCATCTCAAAAATAAATAAATAATAAAATAAAATAAATATGGCCGGGCACAGTGGCTCACACCTGTAATCCCAACACTTTGGAAAGCTGAGGCAGGTGGATCACCTGAGGTCAGGAATTCAAGACCACCCTGGCCAACATGGCAAAACCCTATCTCTACTAAAAGTACAAAAATCAGCTAGGCATGGTGGCACATGTGTGTAATCCCAGCTACTCAGGAGGCTGAGGCAGGAGAATCGCTTGAACCTGGGAGTCTGAGGTAGGCAGATAACTTGAGGTCAGGAGTTTGAGACCAGCCTGGCAAACATGGTGAATCCCTGTCTCTATTAAAAATACAAAAATTAACCAGGTGTGATGGCACACTCTTGTTATCCCAGCTACTCAGGAGACATGAGAACCTCTTGAACCCAGGAGGTGGAAGTTGCAGTGAGCCGAGATCATGCCACTGTACTCCAGCCTAGGCAACAGAGCAAAACTCTGTCTCATAAAAAAAAAAAAAAGCAGCAATGTGGGAATCCACTGATACCCCTCAAACTGGAATCAAGATAGCCGCCAGCTATTCCTATGGCCTCAAAAGACTGCTTTAGCAATCATAACGTTTTACAACCCAAGGTCCAGGCTGGAAACCAAAGCCTTAAAGTCTAGAGATTCTAAAAGTCTGTCTGAATTACATATCGGATACAAAAGAAGCTAATACATTTTACTAAACTGCTTTATTACTCAAATGTGAAATGCCCGTTTAAAATAACAAATAATAATAACAGTTCGCCTTAGTTGCATGTATCAAATGCCAAGCACTGCTGAATGCGTTCAATGTTGTTTCATTGCATCTTTACAATATCCCATCTCATAGGCATGCTCAGTTTCCTATTAGGAAAACTGAAGTGTGGAGGGAAGCCCCTTGTCCAAGGTCACTCAGCTGGTAAGTAGCGAAGCCCGAATTTGCACCTATGCCTCCAGGCTCCAGAACCAACACTATTCACCCTACGATAGATGGCACATCAGGCCCTCAAATATCACACTCCTGGCTCATCCCCAGAATACTGAAGATGAGGAATTAGTGGCCCAGAGTGGGAGGTCATTGTTTCAAGGTCACACAAGCTGGTGGCAGAGCTGGGACTGGAACACCTCTCTTGACCCCCACACAGGCCCAACACTTTGCTTATCTGCACAGAGCTTGAAGTCTAGGAGAGAAAGGGGTTTCTATTTATATCTGCCCTCCCCCACCTGAAACTAGGGGTTTCAGTTCAGTTTGAAGCTATGATCACTCATTATGATCACTCATGGCTGCCTCAGACTAAGCTAGACTCTAGAGGAGGGGTTACCATGACAACAGGAGCCCAATCTCCATCCACAAGGATTTGGATCCAATGATAGTACCTGAAGTCTCCCTCCACCTAGAATTATGCAGCTGGGGTGTAACTTTGTGTGACTTAGAAAGTCTGCTCCTCTCTGAGTCTCAGTGTGTCCATCTGTAGAATGGAACTCTATATGAATAAATTCAGGCCAGGCGCTGTGGCTCACGCCTGTAATCCCAGCACTTTAGGAGGCAGAGGCAGGCAGATCACGAGGTCAGGAGTTCGAAACCAGCTTGGCCAATATAGTGAAACCCCCCTCTCTGCTAAAAAAGAAAAAATAGAAAAAACTTAGCCAGGCATGGTGGTGGGCACCTGTAATCCCAGCTACTTGGGAGGCTGAGGCAGGAGAATTGCTTGAACCCGGGAGGCAGAGGTTGCAGTGAGCCAAGATTATGGCATTGCACTCCAGCCCAGCTGACAGTGTGAGACTCCATCTCAAAAATAATAATAATAAATAAACAACCTGCTCTGGCACACTGAGCGTATAATTTTCGGATTGGTCTGTTGCCCCATCCCATGCTGGAGACTGGGGGTAAGACTGATGCCCACATGCTCGTTTTCCCATTTCCCCTTTTTAGGTCCTCTTGGCTGCCTGGGGATCTGCCATTCTGCAGGAAAGAATCAACTTCCCTGAGCACTCTCTAGGGGACAGTAGCTGATAATTAAGGTTCAAATCCCAGGGCTGACACCCACTGTGTAATCGTGGGAAAGTCATTTTACTTTTCTGAGTCTCAGTTTCTTCACCTGTGATATGGGGATTATACTCCCTATCTTTCACCACTTGTTGCCAGGATGAAATGGATCATGAAACTAGTCCTGGGCACAACACCTGGCACACAGTGGTGGCATTCACCACCATCCTTACTGCCTCAGCCAAGCCAAAGGGTCTGGAGGCACTAGTGAACAAAATCAGTACCAGGGAGACCTGGCTGGGGACAGTACATATTCAAGGTGCAGAAAAAGGCTGACACCCTTTCCCAAAGCACCCTGCTGGAGGCTGGAACCGTGAGAAACAGATAGGCAGGAATGGTGAGCCCAGCAGCTGGGGGTGTGCAAGGATTTTAAGCACTATGTTTAGTTGCTTTGGGAGTATCTCCTGGACTCCAATTTTCCTCTCCGCTAACAGCAGTAATTAAGTAGGCACCTACACAATGTGCTGGTGTGGTGAGCCCTGCTCTCAGAAGTCACAACTCTATCATCCTCTTATACAGTTGAGGAAACTAAGATTCAGGGATGGGATGGGATTTGTGCAAGCTCACACAGCTGGTCCTGGACTCAAACGCAGTCTGGTTGCACTCTACCTGCACCCTACTAGCAGTCAGTCCTGGGGGCTGAAAGCTCTCTCTATCCTATGCAAGGTGACTCAGATCAGGAGACTCAAATCCAGCTGTTGGGGCTCCCCATAGCCTTCCTGGGTCCTTAGATTCCTAAGGCCTTGCTGGCCTTCTCTCTGTGACCCCAGCCTGTGCCTGCACCCAGGCCTCCTATCCACCCCTGTGCGTCCCCGACTCCAGGCCTCCGCCCTGCGCCCAACTTGGTTGCTTCTCAGGGACTCCCTTCTCCTTGCTCCACCGGTGTCCCAGCCTCAACCCCCTTTCTCCACTCTCTGCTTTCTGGGAGACCCCTCCTGTCCTTGATGTTCATGCTGGTTGCCCCTCAGACCCCCACGCCTCCACACACAACTCCCCACCCACGTGTCCTTGGTGCTACCACAATATCCTCCACACCAGTGGCTTCTGTGCCCCCTAAGGTCACCAACTACAGAAACCCCCTCCGACCTTGGTGTGCCCAGTGCCCTCCGTTACCTGTTTCCTCCGTTACCTGTTTCCCACACACACACACCGCTTACCCCCAGACAGAAGGCATCCAGCTCCATGTCCTGGGCGCGCTGCCAGCCCCCTGTGCCCTCAGCGGCCCCCAGACACCACGACCCCGCACCCTTGGTGTCCCGCGCCCACCTTTGATGCTGATGCCCAGCCCACCGGCGTCGGCCTTGCGCACCGTCACGCGGCGCCGCTGGAGCAGTAGCGCCTCAGGCAGCTGAGGGGGCCCGGCGCCTGGCTCCGCGGCGCCGTTTAGCTGCGCGGGCTCCGGCTCCCGCGGAGCGCCGGGATCGGGGCCAGGGTCGCCGTCGGCGGAGCTCACGGTCAGCACGTCCTCCGCCAGACTCAGCAGCACTCGCTGCCACCGCTCGCCGCCGGCCCCCGAGCCCGCCCCGGCGCGGAGCTCCAGCAGCCCGGTACGCGGGGCGCGCCTGCCGGACGCCATCTTCGCCTCCGAGACCCCGGACCGCCGTGCTTGCCCTGTCCCGCCGTGCCCTGCCCGTTCCTACCAAGCACCCTGGGCAGAGGGCAGCGGGGGCCCGGCTGGGCCAGCCGCCACCCTACCCTGGCCGCTGGGGGAGGAGTTCTGGGGGCGGGGCTACCAGGGGTGTGGCCAGCGCTTAGGGCGGGGCCTCGGGCAGGAGCCGGAGGCCGGGGCGGGGCCCGGGAGCCGAGGGCCCCCGAGTGGTACTACCTAGGTGGCGGCTTAGAAAGAGCGGGGCGGGGCCACGAAGTAAGGCGAGAAGCCTGGGAGGCGTGGTGCTGGGCGGGAGTCAGGGGGCGGAGCTTCGCTTCAGGGTAGGAACCCAGTGATCCAGCGCAGGGGTCTCTGCGCTAGGAATGTCCGTCCAGGGCCGGGACTGTAGCTTGCGGACGTGGGAGCGCATGAAAAAGAGACAGAACCACGTATCCTGGTGCGAAGTATTGGGCGTCGTGCTGCGTATGGCGGAGCGCTGGACTCCAGGGCTTGAGTTAAAGAAGTAGACATCCGCCGGGCGCGGTGGCTCACGCCTGTAATCCCAACGGTTTGGGAAGCCTAGATGACAGCCCAGAAGCTCGAGACTGCAGTGAACCGCGATCATGCCACTACACTCCAGCCTGGGTGACAGAGCGAAACCCTGTGTCAAAAAAAAAAAAGGTAGACACTGAGCTACGAGAGACCACAGGCAGAGTTGTTGGTTGGAGAGCTGAGGAAGAAGCTGGTTTCCCATCGGGGTAGTGAGGCTTTGGTCTGTGGGCGTGGTTTATAGTGGGCGTGGCTTCCAATTGTAACGGGCCCCGTCCCCTGGAGGAGAGCGCTGCCGACTCCGCTTAGAGCTTAGGCAGGATCCCCACTTCAAAACTGGAGGGAAATTTAAGAGATTAATCCCTGGCTCTGTTCACAGTCGAGGATAGAAAAGCCTGAAGTCCCACACTTTGAGGCCTGGCAGAAAAATCCAGAACTCCTAGTGTGTGGGAAGAGGGCTGCAAGGTGGGGCTCTGGGTCTGGGCTTCTGGAGACCTGGTTTCTAATCCTTGTTACCTCTGTTACCTCCAAGTCGACCTTGGTCCCTTCACATCACTGCTCTAGGCCCCAATTTCCTCATCCATAAAATGTGGCTCATAATAATACCTACTTCACAGAACTGGTGTGAGGATTAAATCAATGTGAAAACATGTGGTAAACTGTGAATCACTATGCTATAGAAATAATCACTTTCGGCGGGCAAAGTGGCTCAACCCTGTAATCCCATAACTTTGGGAGGCCGAGGCAGGCAGACCACCTGAGGTCGGGTGTAGGGTCCAGCCCTACTAGGGTCGTGGGGTGTCCCCTATCACTGTGCTGAGGCACTGGATCCAAGAAATAAGGAGACAGGATACCAAAGGACTGGATAAAGACAGCTGGGCTCCGGGGGCCAATGCCACTTACAAGCGGAGACAGGCAACGCCCTGAGAGTCCAGGCACCTCGGTATTTATTAGGTATAGGTTAGGGGGAAGGGTAGTGAGTGAGGTCATCTTAAGGATAGTGATAGGGTCAAGACAATCATGTGTGCAATAAGCAAAGCGTCCACCCCCATTAGGTCACCGAGACAGGAGGTGGTCAACGTGCAACAAGGGGTCCACCCCTAAGGAGGTGGACAGTGCTCAGCAAGGAGGGTGCATTGTGCAACATCTCTTATCTAGGGGCAGGCTACTTCTAAGAATTCCTATAGGAGGATGCTCTGATTCAGCATAACAGCAACAGAGCTAACAGAGTATACAGCTGCCTGCAGGCTGCTACTAACGATTTCTTTTTTTCTTTCTTTTTTTTTTTTGAGACAGTTTCGCTCTTGTTACCCAGGCTGGAGTGCAATGGCAGGATCTCGGCTCACCGCAACCTCCGCCTTCTGGGTTCAAGCAATTCTCCTGCCTCAGCCTCCCGAGTAGCTAGGACTACAGGTGCGTACCACCATGCCCAGCTAATTTTTGTATTTTTAGTAGAGACGGGGTTTCACCATGTTGACCAGGATGGTCTCGATCTCTTGACCTCATGATCCACCCACCTCTGCCTCCCAAAGTGCTGGGATTTTAGGCATGAGCCACCGCGCCTGGCCTACTAACGATTTCTATAGGAGGTTGCTTTGAGTCAGCACAATAGCGAAAGAGCTGACAGGGTGTACAGCCACTCGATTATACCAGAGGTGTTTTAAGCCCTCAGAGTACTCGGGATTGCCAGCCTTAGGCCAGCTTTCCAAAAGGACTGGACACAAGATACTACAACTCCCTTTCAGGAGGAGTAACTCTTGCTCCAAGCCTGCCATGCAGCGGGTATCTTTATGATACGGACCGCTGCCTGCCATGTAGTGCATGCCCTTTCAGGCAGGGGCACTAACACACGGGTCATTGATTCTTATCCTGGTGTGGCTGTTTTTGGATATATTGGGCAGTAAATAGAACCACACCAGTGTTTAGACTCCCTGAACTTTTGAGTAAAATCCTCTCCATAAGATACAACCAAAAAAAAAAAAAAAAGAAAGGGCCGGGCGCAGTGGCTCACGCCTGTAATCCCAGCACTTTGGGAGGCCGAGGCGGGTGGATCATGAGGTCAAGAGATTGAGACCATCCTGGTCAACATGGTGAAACCCCGTCTCTACTAAAAATACAAAAAATTAACTGGGCACTGTGGCACATGCCTGTAATCCCAGCTACTCAGGAGGCTGAGGCAGGAGAATTGCCTGAACCCAGGAGGCGGAGGTTGCGGTGAGCCGATCACGCCATTACACTCCAGCCTGGGTAACGAGAGAAACTCCGTCTCAAAAAAAAAAAAAAAAAGAAAGAAAAGAAAAAGAAAAAACTCAGGGCCAGGCACAGTGTCTTACGCCTATAATCCCAACACTTTGGGAGGCCGAGGTGGGTGGATCACTTGAGGTCAGGAGTTCCAGGCCAGCATGGCCAATGTAGCGAAACCCCATCTCTACTAAAAATGCAAAAAAATTAGCCAGGCATGGTGGCAGGCCCCTGTATTCCCAGCTACTCATGAAGCTGAGGCAGGAGAATTGCTTGAACCTGGGAGGCAGAGGTTGCAGTGAGCAGAGATCACACCACTGCACTCTAGCCTAGGTGATAGGTTAAGACTCTGTCAAAAAAAAAAAAAAAGGAATTTTACTTGTTGTTTTTTGAGATGGAGTCTCACTCCATCACCCAGGCTGGAATGCAGTGCCTTGATCTCGGTTCACTGCAACCTCTGCCTCCCAGGTTCAAATTATTCTCCTGCCTCAGCCTCCCGAGTAGCTGGGACTACAGGCGCACACCACCACGCCTGGCTAATTTTTGTATTTTTATTAGAGGCAGGGTTTCACCATGTTGGCCAGGATGGTCTCGATCTCTTCACCTCGTGATCTGCCTGCCTCGGCCTCCCAAAGTGCTGGGATTACAGGAGACAGCCACCGTGCCCAGCCGGAATTGTTTTAAGTTAAAGTGATAAGTGTCAAAACAGGGGAGACACAGGTTTTAAAAAAAGAACCCAGGGTCAGCCAGGTGTGGTGGCTCACGCCTATAATCCCAGCACTTTGGGAGGCCAAGGTGGGCAGATCACCTGAGGTCAGGAGTTCCAGACCAGCCTGGCCAACATGGTGAAACCCCATCTCTACTAAAAATACAAAAATTAGCCTGGCGTGATTGCACATGCCTGTAATCCCAGCCACTGGGGAGGCTGAGGCACGAGAATCACTTGAACCCAGAAGGCGGAGGTTGTAGTGAGCCGAGATTGCACCACTGCACTCCAGCCTGGGCAACAGAGTGAGACTCCGTTTCTGTCTCAAAAAAAAAAAAAGAACCCAGGGTCATTCAGATTTATATATATATATATATATAATGCCGAGGAAGGAGGATCACTTGAGGCTACGAGTTTGAGACCAGTTGGGCAACATAGCAAGACTCCATCTTTACAAAATAAAGAAACTAGCCATGCATGGCAGTGTGTACCTGTACTCCCAGGTACTTGGGAAGCTGCGGTAGAGGACTGTTTGAGGCTGCAATGAACCACGATCATGCCACTGCACTCCAGCCTGAGTGACTGAGCAAGACCCTGTCTCAAAAATAAATTTAAAAAGTGAGGGAAAGGAAGGAGAGGAGGGAGGGAGGGAAGGAATATAGCATTCTATATCTGCATTGATATCTTAAAAGTATGACTGTGCTTAAAGACTGTAGGACAGCCTGAGGAATTTGTTTTAGCACTTGTGATAAATAACTAACTACAGCCTACTTTGCTTGTGGAAGCTTCACTCCAGTGGTAGAGAAGGGAGGGGAGGAGAAACCCGGCAGGAGGCAAGAGACCAGCAGGGAGGTGAGGCTCCTTTCCCAAGACCAAAGCCTGGAACCAGATCCTTAAAAGTCCCCCCACGTACTGGCCTGCTTAAAAAAGACTTACTGAGGCCCAGACAAACTCGCTGAGAAAGAGCCCTAAGAGAGAGTTTCTCCCCTAGGGGACAGTTTTCTGTGGATATAAGGGGAAGGAAGGAGGGAAAGAAATGATGTATGCAAAGGGGCTAACACAGAAAGAAGATGTAGAGCCAAGGAAACTGATGTGTGTATGTCTGTGTGTGAGTATGGGTGTGTGCGTTTGTGATCACACTTGATAGGCAGTGCCAATCACCTGTAGCTACCCCAAGAACCCTGTAGCTGCAGGAATGCTCTATCCCTACCTACACTGTGGTCAGCCGAAGCTGTGGCTCAGAAATTGGCCTCCCAGATAGATATGCAGAGGCCTGGCTCCCCACCAACCCACAGGCAGAGATCCCAGAGGAAACCATTCACTCTCAAAGGATGAGAGGGGGAAGGGGGAAAAAAGGAGAGAGGGGAGCTGCCCAGACTACTAAAGTCTCTGCAAACTCTGGCTGGCTGTGTGCGGTGGCTCACACCTGTAATCTTAGCACTTTGGGAGGCTGAGGCGGGCAGATCATTTGAGGTCAGGAGTTCGAGGCCAGGCTGGCCAACATGGTGAAACCCTGTCTCTACTAAAAAATACAAAAATTAGGCTCCAAAGCGGGGAAGTAGGACAAAATGGTTTCCATCTCAAACAAACAAGTATTGGACAGCCAGAGTGAGTCTCCATGGAGATTATCTTTGACAACAGATTTCTTCTGGGGAATAGCTGAGTTTGTGGTTTTGTGTTTTTCAAAACTTTGCTTCAGCAAGAAGTGAAAAAAAGAAGAAGCTGTTGGCCGGGTGTGGTGGCTCACGCCTGTAATCCAAGAACTTTGAAGGCCAAGGCGGGTGGATCACCTGAGGTTGGGAGTTCAAGACCAGCCTGACCAACATGGTGAAACCCCATCTTAAAAATAAATAAATAATAAATAAAAATAAAAAGAAGAAGCTAGGAAACTCATCTGATTCCAGATATGATGATGGAAGAGGGCCACCGGGAAACCCTCCCCAAAGAATGGGTAGAATCAATCATCTGCGTGGCCCGAGTCCTCCTCCAATGACTGATGGATAAGGAAGGTAAATGTCTGCTTTAAGAAGCAGACAACTGGACATATGCATTCATAGCAGAAGGAAACCATCAAGAAGTGGAGTGCTGACCATGCTGAACAGTAGATGAATATGTGTGTCTAAACAAGGACTGCTCTGTGTCCTCAGTGATGAATGAGGTTATGCTGGGAATTTCCTCTGCAGAGAACTAGCCTCACATGTAGTTCCATAAATGCACATGTTTGTCTCATTTCCTTTTTTGTATAGCTTATTAAAGTATTAATAAGTACATATTTTTAGGTTGCAGAATGGAATACTCATCTTTATATTAAATTCATGAAAAAACTGAATCTGAAGAAAATAAAAGGCTGTGTATTTAGCACCGTTAATGTCGCCTTTTCAACTTCTGAAATACTGTTCCTTGTTTTTTGTTTGTTTATTTGAGTGGAGTTTCGCTCTTGTTGCCCAAAATTGCAATGGTGCAATTTTGGCTCACTGCAACCTCCACCTCCCAGGTTCAAGTGATTCTCCTGCCTTGGCCTCCCAAGTAGCTGGGATTACAGGGATGTGCCACCATGCCTGGTTAATTTTGTATTTTTAGTAGAGACAGAGTTTCTCCATGTTGGTCAGGCTGGTCTCAAACTCCCGACCTCAGATGATCTGCCCACCTCAGCCTCCCAAAAGTGCTGAGATTACAGAGATAACAGGAGTGAGCCACCATGCCTGGCTTTTTTTTTTTTTTTTTTTAATCATTTACTTGGCCAGGCACGATGGCTCATGCTTTTTTTGTTTTGTTTTGTATTGTTTTTTAAGATGAGGTTTCACCATGATGGCCAAGCTGGTCTTGAACTCCTGACCTCAGGTCGATCCACCCACCTCGGCCTCCCAAAGTGCTGGGATTACAGGCGTGAGCCACCGCGCCCAGGCAGCTTTTTTTTTTTTTAAACAGAGTCTCACTCTGTCACCAGGCTGGAGCACAGTGGCGCGATCTCGGCTCACTGCAACCTCCGCCTCCTGGGTTCAAGCGATTCTCCTGCCTCAGCCTCCTAAGTAGCTGGGACTACAGGCATGCGCCACCACACCTAACTAATTTTTGTATTTTTAGTACAGACGGGGTTTCACCATGTTGGCCAGGATGCTCTCCATCTCTTGACCTTGTGATATGTCCACCTTGGCCTCACAAAGTGCTGGGATTACTTTGGGAGTGAGCCACTGTGCCTGGCCAAAATACTGTTCATTGTTAACTTGTTCTCATTTATAAATTACATTGTATTTATTTCTGTAGTATGTATTTCATATCTGTGCTCTTTTTTATCTTTAACATATTTGTCTCATGAATCTTTAAAATAAATATATATATAAATTAGCCAGGCTTGGTGGTGGGCCCCTGTAATCTCAGCTACTCAGGAGGCTGAGACAGGAGCATTCCTTGAACCCAGGAGGTAGAGGTTACAGTGAGCCTAGATTTGTTTTCCAAGTGCTAGTCATGACCTCAGTCACCATCCTGCTGATCAGAGCAGAATCTGGCCAATACAGGGAGCCAGTGAAGAAGCCAGCCAAAATCAGTTGATGGTGACCAAAGTGACCTCTAGTTGCCCTCACTGCTCATTTGCATAAAGATACTCAAACTAGGTGCTATGACAGTTTAGAAAGGTTAGGGCAAGGGGCCATGGCAGTGGCCCAGAAGTTACCTTGTGTGGTTCCAGAAACTCTGCCCATTTTCTGAAAAGTTCTGAATAACTTGCCTATTAATTTACATATAATTAATAATGGGTATAGGCTGGACGGAGTGGCTCACGCCTGTAAGCCTAGCACTTTGGGAGGCTGGGGTAGGCAGATCGCCTGAAGCCAGGAGTTCACGGCCAACATGGCGAAACCCCATCTCTACTGAAAATACAAAAAATTAACCAGATGTGGTGGCCACTGTGCCTGGCCCTCAGTCCTCAATCCGAACATGCATTTTGAGGAGGCAGCCTGGAACCCCTAACACTGAGACAGCAAGACTGAAAAATGTGTGTATGGGTTCCCTCTGCCCTACCCTGAAGACAGCAAGATTGAAAAATGTGCGTATGAGTTCCCTCTGCCCTACCCTGACTTGTGAGGTGCAGAGTGGCCTCGCAACTGGATGAACTGCCTTGTGGAAAGGTGCATTCCTGTTACAGGGGACATCCAAGCTCAGGCTAGAGGTGAAGGTCTCAGGGATGCTATATAGAGGCTGCCTGCTAGGGGTAGGAGGGGGGAAATTGGACCTGGAGGCATTTAAAAGATTTCCCTTCTAAAAGCCAAGATTTCAGGATGCTGACATTTCTTTACTCCTTTTTTTTTTTTTTTTTTTTATCATGGCTCACTGCATCCTCTAACTCTTGGGTTTAAATGATCCTCCCACTTCAGCCTCCTAAGTAGTTGGGACTATAGGCACATACCACCACATCCAGCTAATTATTATTATTATTATTTGTGGAGATGGAGTCTCACTATGTTGCCCTGGCTGGTGTCAACTTTCTGTCCTCAAGCTAGCCTCCTGCCTCAGCCTCTCAAAGTGCTGGTATTATAGGCATGAGCCACCGTATCCAGTCTCCTTTACTCTAAATTCTACAAGCCTATTATTTAAATTCTCTAACAGTCTGAGCTCGATTCTAACTAGTATCCTAGGGTAGCCAGTAGAAGTGGTTAAGGCTTTGGAATCAGAAATAACCTTTGTCACATCTGGGCGCTACCATTTTATTAGCTGTGTGACCTTGGCACCTTGGACAAATCACTTTCCCTCCCTGAGCCTTCATTTCTTCTTCTGCAAAATGGAGATACTGGTGACTGCTCCACAAGGCTGCAGTGAAGATTATTTTTATCTTTTTGGAGAGGGAGTCTTACTCTGTCACCCAGGCTGGAGTGCAGTGGCATGATCTAGGCTGAGGCAGGAGAATTGCTTGAACCCAGGAGGTGGAGGTTGTGGTGAGCCAAGATTGTTCCACTGTATTCCAACCTTGGCAACACAGTGAGACTCGGTCTCAAAAAAATAGTAATTAAGTTGTTCACAGGGCAGATGGTGGTGACCTGAACTAGAAAGGTGACTGCAGTGGGGATGGAAAGGACTAAACATAATTAAGAAGTATTAAGGAGGTAAGATTGCTAAGCCTTGCTGATGGCTTGCGTGAAGGAGATTAAGGAGAGTCAATGACATATGGAAGACATTTAAAGCATGTGACAGTCTAAGATAACCTAGGAAGACAGCATAGAGAAAGAAGAAAAATGGGCCATGTGCTGAGCCCTGGAGTAGATATGAAGCTGAAGAGGAGAGAGCAAGTGTAGACAAACCAGCTAGGGAAGCAGGACACTGACTGTAGTGGGGGTGTATAGGTGGGTGATCAAGGGGTCTTCCACTTAAACCAGACATAAATCCTGAGCCTGTTATTCTGGCCACACGGCAAGAAAATCAACCTTGTGGGGTGATGGTGATGCTTCAAGCTGGGCTCTGATAGTACTCAGTTAGGGAGGAATAAGACGCTTCCAGAGAGTAGAAGCACAAGGGCTCAGGCACAGTGGCTCACACCTGTAATCCCAGCACTTTGGGAGGCCTTGGCTGGTGGATCACCTCGAGTTAGGAGTTCGAGACCAGCCTGACCAACATGGTGGAACAGAGTCTACTAAACATACGAAGATTAGCTGGGCATGGTGGACGCCTGTAATCCCAGCTACTCAAGAGGCTGAGGCAGGAGAATCACTGGACCCAAGAGGTAGAGGTTGCAGTGAGCTGAGATCTTGCCTTTGCACTCCAGCCTTGGCAACAGAAAGAAACTCCATCTCAAAATAAAAATAAAAATAAAAAAGCACAGGGGATAGGAACCAGGGCAAAGGGTTTGGGTTTTTTATTTTGTGTATTTGTTGTTGTTGTTGTTTTTAACAGAGGGTCTCAGTCTGTTTTTTGTTTGTTTCTTTGTGTTTGGAGAAGGGGTCTCACTCTGTCACCCAGGCTGGAGTGCAGTGGTACTATCAGAGCTCATTACAACCTCTGCCTCCCAGGCTCAAGTGATCCTCCCACCTCAGCCTCCTGTGTAGCTGGGACTACAGGTGTGCACCACTTTTTTTTCTTTTCATGGAGACAGGGTTTCACCAAGTTGCCCAGGCTGGTTTGGAACTCCTGAGTTCATTTGATCCACCTGCCTCAGCCTCCCAGAGTGCTAGGATTACAGGCGTGAGCCATCACACCCTGTAGGGTTTGGGTTTTTGGCTGGAGATCATGAAAGGCTAGGAAGATGTTAACCTTGGCAGAGAAAGAATCAGAGTCATGGTCTGGGAACTTTTAGTCCCAATCCAGAATTCCATGAGGGAGGAATCAGAAGCCCAAGAAGAGGTAAAAGACACTGTTGCTGGGCTGGAGACAGGCTGAAGATTTCACATCCAGGAGCCACCTCTGACAGATGCCGGAAGGGGGGCAGCAGAAAGTCAGGATCGCAAGGTCCAGGCAGATGCCATCAACCCTGGGAGAGGGAAGGTGGGAATGGGGTGGGAAGCTGGGCTCCTTGAGGTTGTCACTTTTTGTTTGTTGGTTCGGTTTTTGTTTTTGAGGTAGAGTCTCACTCTGTCACCTAGGCTGGAGTGTAGTAGCACAGGCACAGCTCACATGCAGCCTCGAACTCCTGGGCTCAAGTAATCCTCCCACCTCAGCCTCCCAGGTAGCCTGCCACCAGGCCTGGCTATTTTTCTTTAATTTTCTGTAGAGATGGAGTCTTGCTGTGTTGCCCAGGCTGAGATTGTCACTTTCTTTTTTTCTTTTTTTTTTTTTTTTTGGCAATCATTGAGAGCTTGTAAGGCTGCTGAGGTTGGTTGGCCTTGAACTCTTGGCCTCGCCTTCGCAAGCGCCACGACATCCGGCCGGAGCCACTTTGGGCCCCGAGATTGTCACTTTCAAAGCATGATTTTCCCTTCTCCATGTGAGGATTACACATCTATTTCACATATAATGGTGATGATATTAATAATGATAATTATTATCACAATTATTATACCAGTCACCATTTATTGAGCCCGTCCCATCTCTGCATCCCAGCCCTCCAGAGTCACAGACTGGGCCAATGGAAAGAGAACCAGTGTGAGACTGGGCACAATGGTTCACTCCTGTAATCCCAGCACTTTGGGCAGCCGAGGTGGGCAGATCAACTGAGGTCAGGAGTTTAAAACCAGTCTGGCCAACATAGTGAAACCCCTTTTCTACAAAAAATATAAAAATTAGCCAGGCATGGTGGCAAGCGCCTGTAGTCCCAGCTACTCGGGAGGCTGAGGCAAGAGAATTGCTTGAACCCAAGAGGCGATTCATTTAATGTTGTATATCCATTAACAGATGTTTATGGTTATTTTCGTAATTTCATCTTTCCAATTTTAGAGAATAAATAAAAGTGATTTTGGCATCATTATTATAGTATCACATTTAGCACCATTATTATAGTACATTTATTTTTCTGTATGTGCATGTCGTTTCCAGGTAGTCATGTATTTGATGTGATTTTTTGCTGTGTTCTAGCATTGCATTATGTTCGATGGAACGGATTCCTTTAGCATTTCTTATTTAACATGTGTAGTAGTAACGTGGCCTTTGGTTATCATGGAAAGTATTTTTTAATCATTTTGTAGGACACTGGTTATATTACTCTTGTTTAGAAGTTTTCTTTTCAGCAATTAGACTATCTCGTCTAATTTCCTTCTTGCCTCAAGTTGTCCCTTTTTTGAGACAGGGTCTTACTCTGTCACTCAGACTGGAGCGCAACAGTGTGATCATGGCTTACTGCAGCCTCAACTTCCTAGGCTCAGGTGATTCTCCCACCTCAGCCTCCTGAGTAGCTGGGACTATAGGTGCGCAACACTGCGCATGGCTAATCTTTTGTATTTTTTGTAAATATGGGCTTTCACCACGTTACTCAGGCTTGTCTTGAACTCCTGCCTCAGCCTCCCAAAGTGCTGGGATTGCAGGTGTGAACCACCACACCCAGCCTGGCCTCGAGGATTCTGTGGACAGATTCACTGGTGATCTCATAAGAGCATACTTATAAATGACACATTGCTTTTCACTTGCTGCTTTCATTGAATAATGAAAGGAGAAAAGATCCTTTTCTCCTCTGTGACTTTTGAAACTGTGCTGCTAATGTGTTTTACATCTCTTTTTGTTTATGCTATTGATGTGTTGAGCTTCCGTATGTTTTTGTATCTCTGTTGTTACATTGGAGAATTTTTCAGTAATTATTTTCTTTCATAGCTTCAGTTTTGGAATTCACGTGTTATACTTGTATCTTCGTATTGGTATTGTCATTTTCCTAATTTTAGTTTTCTGCTTTCCCATTTTTTTTTTTTTTTTTTTTTTTTTTGAGATGGAGTTTTGCTCTTGTTACCCAGGCTGGAGTGCAATGGCGCGATCTCGGCTCACCACAACCTCCGCCTCCTGGGTTCAAGCAATTCTCCTGCCTCAGCCTCCTGAGTAGCTGGGATTACAGGCACGCACCACCATGCCCAGCTAATTTTTGTATTTTTAGTAGAGACGGGGTTTCACCATGTTGACCAGGATGGCCTCAATCTCTCGACCTTGTGATCCACCAGCCTCGGCCTCCCAAAGTGCTGGGATTATAGGCGTAAGCCATCGCACCCGGCCTCCCATTTTTATTCATTGAGCATTATTCAAATAATTTTATTTTTTCAGTTAATTAATGCATCTCCATTGTTTAGGATTGATTTCTGAACTTTCTGATTGCTTTAATTGCACCACATGACCCTAACACTTTGAAGATGTCATCTTTGAGAGTCAAGCATTAACAAAAAGCCTCCTGCCACAACCTTTTTAATGTGACTTTCTCCTGGGGTAGTCTAAAACAAATTGGCCCAGATTCTAGAAGCCTCTTAAGCCCATTCTGAGGGTGTGTCTTGTGTGGAATTGTGTGTGTGTGTTTCAGTGAAAGGGTTTCTCAGGTTTCTTCATAGTGGCCTGTGGTCACCTGCTCCACCTGTTTCTGGTGGTGCTGATGCAGCCTTCCTGCTGCTGTCACAGGGATTTCCTTTTGGTCTCAGAGACCCAACCTGTCATTCAGAGGAGAGGACCCCCATTTCTTTCAGCACTCCATGTCATGAGGGGCAGAAACCAGACTTTGCCAAAGCTTCAAAAAGACAAAAGTAAAAACACTTGTGTTAGTATTTTCTTTCTCTTTTGAAAGAGAAGCCAGGAGTTGAGGGTTTACTCTTAAAGGCACTCTGCTGTACTGCAGAGGAGCAGGGGCTGTGGGGGGCTAAATGTAATTAACACTTTTTTCTTCTTCTTATGTGGCTCTTCACATTGCACTCACTTGGTGTGCTGCAAACTCTGAAGTGGTTCTTAGAGTCCAGATGTATTTTCTCTAGTTATTGCTACATTTATGTGTTTAGTAAAAAATTAGGACCCGCAGTATTTTTTGTGCCATTTAGGTAATGTACTCCGTATTATTTTGTAGATAAGATTCATAAAGTATATTCATCTGTGTCTAGTAAGTGGGGTAACTTTTGTTTATTTTATTTATTTTATTTATTATTTTTTTTTTTAGACAGAGTCTTGCTCCATAGCCAGGCACCAGGCTGGAGTGCAGTGGCATGATCTCGGCTCACTGCAACCTCCGCCTCCTGGGTTCAAGCAATTCTCCTGCCTCAGCTTCCCGAGTAGCTGGAACTACAGGTGCATGCCACCCTGGCCAGCTAATTTATGTACTTTTAGTAGAGACGGGTTTTACCATATTGGCCAGGATGGTCTCGATCTCTTGACCTCGTGATCCTCCCACCTGGGCCTCCTAAAGTGCTGGGATTACAGGGGTGAACCACCGCGCTTGGCCATCTTTTGTTTATTTTTTTTTTGAGCTACGTTGTCCTTTTTTACCCAAGACCTTCTGCCAGAGCAGAGCATACAAGATGCATTCCCAAAATCAATACTGACAGGATATGGAAATTGTGGCCTTGATAATTTCCACTGGAGGAAAGACTAGGGAAATTTAGATGAATGTAAGCTGCAGAAAGAAGATGATAATGGACTTAACCAATGTTCATCAACTACCCATAGCAACATATCTCAATGTAGTAAATGTGTTCAAATCTTTAATAATTTTTCAAATGTACATAGACATAATACAAGTCATACTGGAGAGAAACCTTCCAAATGCAAAGACTGTGACGAATCCATTCAAATTTTCTCATTCCTAACTGAACATCAGAAAATTGACACAGAAAAAAAATCCAAAAATGTAAAGAATGTGGCAAAACCTTTCACCACTGCTCACATTTTACTGAACATGAGAACATTCGTACTAGAGAGAAACCTTACAAATGTAAAGAATGTGACAAGGTTTTTGAAACTTGCTTATTCCTCGGCACTTTGGGAGGCTGAGGCAGGTGGATTGCTTGAGGTCAGGAGTTTGAGACCAGCCTGGTCAACATGGTGAAACCCCATCTCTATTTTTTAAAAAAAGAAACAAACAAAAAAAAAAACTTGCTTAGTCCTTACTAAAAACAGAATGTACACTGCAGGGGAACATTACAAATGTGAGGAATTTCACATTAGTATTTAATTCCTATTTATGACATTATTTAATGCCATACACCAATGCCAAATTATTTAATGCCATTATACAAGTGGCATTAGTATTTAATACAATTAGTATTTGTCGGGCTGGGCATGGTGGCTCAAGCCTGTAATCCCAGCACTTTGGGAGGTCGAGGTGGGTGGATCACCAGGTCAAGAGATCGAGACCATCCTGGTCAACATGGTGAAACTCCAACTCTACTAAAAATATAAAAAATTAGCTGGACATGGTGGTGCGTGCCTGTAATCCCAGCTACTCAGGAGGCTGAGGCAGGAGAATTGCCTGAACCCAGGAAGCGGAGGTTGCGGTGAGCCGAGATCACGCCATTGCATTCCAGCCTGGGTAACAAGAAAGAAACTCTGTCTCAAAAAAAAAAAAAAAAAAAAAAAACAGGGGCCGGGCGCGGTGGCTCACGCCTATAATCCCAGCACTTTGGGAGGCCGAGGCGGGTGGATCACGAGGTCAAGAGATTGAGACCATCCTGGTCAACATGCTGAAACCCCGTCTCTACTAAAAATACAAAAAATTAGCTGGGCATGGTGGCGCGTGCCTGTAATCCCAGCTACTCAGGAGGCTGAGGCAGGAGAATTGCCTGAACCCAGGAGGCGGAGGTTGTGGTGAGCCGAGATCGCGCCATTGCACTCCAGCCTGGGTAACAAGAGCGAAACTCCGCCTCAAAAAAAAAAAAAAAAAACAGTATTTGTCAAAAGTATTTAAAGAGTGCTCCCACCTTACTGATCATAAGGACCATGGTACTGAGAAAAAACTCAACAAATGTGAAGAGCATGGCATTGTCTTTCTTTATTGCTTGCTCAAGGCTGTCTAATCATCAGATGATATTTTGCTGGGGAGAAACTCTCCAAATGTAAAAATGAAAGCCGAAGTCTTTCCAAACATCAGAGAAATGAGATTTGAGGGAAACCTTTCAAATGTGGGGAATGTGAAAGCATCTTCAGTTGGTTCTCAGATCTTACTAGACATAAGAGAATTCACAGTGGTGAGAAACCAGACAAATGTGACAAACGTGGGAAAGCCAATACCCAGGCCTCACACCTCAGTGAACATAGGAGGATTCACAATGGAGAGAAACCTTACCAATGTGAAGAATGTGGGAAAGTCTTCAGAACTTGCTCAAGCCTTTCTAATCATGAGAGAACTCATTCTGAAGAAAATCCCTACATATGTGAAGAATGTAGCACCATCTTTAAGCAGTCATCAGACCTCATGAAACCTATGAAAACCCATACTGGAGAGAATCTTTACAAATGTGACGAATTGGAAAAAACTTTACCCAGTCCTCAAAGCTTATTGTACATCAGAGAATTCATACTGGAGAGACATCCTACAAGTGTGAAAAATGTGACAAAGCCTTTACCCAGGTCTCACACCTGACTGTAGATGAAAGCATTCATATTGAGAAAAAAATAAACAAATATAAAAATTAGGAAAGCTTTTAGTATCTGTTCACATCTTACTTTACATCAGAGTTCATACTTAGTCAAGTTATTATAAATATAATGACTGTTGAAAGACCTTTCATGAAATACAAGTTTCTAGAGCACAAAAGAGTACTTCTTCTGATAAAAACATTATGCTAGATGGAAGCCTCACATCAACTGCTTAAACTTTATTCAAATTCAGAGAATTTTTATTGGAGAGAAACCCTTCAAATGTCATAAGCGTGGAATAACATTTGTTCAGAAACTATAGCTTAGAAATCACCAGGGTTCATACCAAAAGGTATTTTTCAAATGCAGTAAATGAGAAAAACAAGCAAAATCAAGTCTAAGTAAACATTAGAGAAAGAGAAAGGAATAGGGCACTGACATGTTTAGAAATGGCACTGAATCAGTGTTGAGTCTACAGAGTAATCTGGACTTAAAATAGATCATTCATTCACATTTAAGTTTAAAAGGAGGATGAGGCCGGGTGCGGTGGCTCACGCCTATAATCCCAGCACTTTGGGAGGCCGAGGCTGGTGGATCACGAGGTCAAGAGATCGAGACCATCCTGGTCAACATGGTGAAACCCCGTCTCTACTAATAATACAAAAATCAGCTGGGCATGGTGGCACGCACCTGTAATCCCAGCTACTCGGGAGGCTGAGGCAGGAGAATTGCTTGAACCTAGGAGGCGGAGGTTGTGGTGAGCCGAGATCGCGCCATTGCACTCCAGTCTGGCTAACAAGAGCAAAACTCCGTCTCAAAAAACTAAATAAATAAATAAAAATAAAAGGAGGATAAGATTTATTTTTTGTAGAGTTATGAGTACATTCAAGATATATTATTTTGCATTGAAAACGTTAAATATTTTGCAAAGCTAATATTGATGTAATTCAACTCTCCAACTGTAAAACTCTCCAAATGTAAAAATGGTACAAGCCAAAGTCTTTCCAAACATCAAAGAAATGAGATTTGAGGGAAACCTTTCAAATGTGGGAAATGTGACAATCAAATTAATTGATACTATGTCTTTATTTCTAGTGCTGATGTGAAAACGCATGCTTAATGGTTGCTGCATCAGAGATATGAGAAGTCATTTTATATTAAGTGTGCATCACTGATATGCTTTTCCATGAAAGGTGAAAGATGCTGAAATGTAAGACATGTGAGTAAAATCTTGCTAGAAAGGCTCTTTGTAGTTGTCTTATGTACCTGTAAGTGATTCATGAGTTAAGCGTTTAATATTCTTCTGCATTATAGGAAGAAAGAATCATTTTGAATTTCATAAATCATTGGTTTTAGCAGTATTTCATTATGGTACCGTAAGTTTTGAAATGCTTTTTAAGATTCTGTGGGAATGGCCGGGTGCCTGTAATCCCAGCACTTTGGGAGGCCGAGGTGGGTGGATCACGAGGTCAAGAGATCAAGACCATCCTGGTCAACATGGTGAGACCCTGTCTCTACTAAAAATACAAAAATTAGCTGGGCATGGTGGCACATGCCTGTAATCCCTGCTACTCAGGAGGCTGAGGCAGGAGAATTGCCTGAACCCAGGAGGTGGAGGTTGCGGTGAGCCGAGATCGCACCATTGCACTCCAGCCTGGGTAACAAGAGCGAAACTCCGTCAAAAAAAAAAAAAAGATTCTGTGGGAACTTAGTTTGTTTTTAATTGAACACAATTGTGTTAAATGTGTTAGGTCTGGTGCTCATGGAATAAAGCATTATCCTGCCAAAAATCAATTCCATCTTACTCAATGGTGTCAGTAACAGACGGTAACAATATACTATCAGATGGCAGAGTGGAATAACATCTTCAGTGATCTTCATTCCCAGTAACTTTTTAACTGCAAGTAACTGGAAGAATATGGTTCTCATAGTTTTTTACACTTTTATTTGTAATTACAGACTCACTATTGCTATAATAAAGATTAAACAGGAGTATAAATAAAATACGTATGTTTCTGGGTAATTTAAAATTTTTTTCCTGTATTTTTTTCTTGGATGTACAAACCCTCTGCCCTGCAAAACACACAGAGAGTTTTAGTTTGGATTTATATGGAGTTAAATATACAAATATATAACTGTAAAAATAAACTAGCCTGGGCATGGTGGCTGACATCTGTAACCCCCGCAATTTGGGAGGCCAATATGGGAGGATCACTTCAGCTGAAAAATTTGGGACCAGCCTGGGCAACATAGTGAGACCTGTCTTTACTACAGATTTTTTTTAATTAGCTGGGAGTAGTGGTGCACACTTTCAGTCCCAGCTACTCGGGAGGCTAAGGTGGAAGGACCATATGAGCCTGGGAGATGAAGGCCGCAGTGAGCTGTGTTCATGCAATTGCACTCCAGCCAGGGGAGCAAAGTGTGCCCTTGTCTAAGAAAGCAAGACCCAAACACAATAGAGATAAACTTTAGGTTGAAGAGAATTATTGAGCAAGCAACTGTGTTTGTGTGAGTGTGAGTGTCTACCTGTTTTGAAAGTATACACAACAAAGAAAATAGCAAGATTGGATTCAAACAGATCCTTTTAATAGTCTCGATAATGTACTAGAAAACTACAAACCTCAAAGATTTTTTTTTATTATTCTTTACTATCTCCAGTAATGGGTATAAGCAAACCTTAAAGATTTTGAAGGAAATCTCGATTCTCTCCTTTGTGTTGAATTCATTTCTATATAATATTCTGGTTCCTGGTTCAGAATCTCCTCATGCAAATCCTCTGTTTTTACTTGCCTGTTATTCATGCTGGACCTCACACATAATGTTCCCATCCCATTGTTCATGCAGTATTATTTCCATGACCTGCCAAGGAGTAAGGAGAATTTCCATAAAACTTAGGGGTGCTCCCCTAGTAATTCTCAGATGTGAGTATCTTCACAATGAGTGTATTAAGTTATATTTTATTTAACTAGTACATTTTATGTAGTTCTTTCAATTGGAGAACCCAATTTAAGCTCATTTTTCCTTAGTTATTGTTCTTTTACTTTTTATAATTGATATCATTGGCTTTATTTATTTTATTGGGCCAATTTGTTCAGGTAAACACTGGAGATGCTTCCTAAGTTATTGGGTTGTTTCGATACATAAATGAAGTAAACAAATATAGTGCTAGGTGAATAGCACACTTCATAATTAGGAGCAAATAATTCTGTTGAAGTGAGTTTATGTCTCTAAGCTAGAGACCGAAAGCATCCACAGTGAATAAATGGTATTAATTTTGCAGTGGAGAGAGGACATCGTTCCCAGGCTACACAACTAGCTCTCTCCAAACTTGTGAAGCTGAATTCTACTTGTTCACTTTTCCAATAATCTGCAGTCTTCACCTCCCTCTTTTTGTTCATCCTACCTCTGCTTTGCATCACAGTCCTCACTGCCTGTCTTACAGCTCCAACTTTCTCACTGTTATCCCTGCCCATCACACCGCATAGTGCTTTGCAGGTTCTGATGAGAGGTTTGGAATTTCCTAACGTGGTGCGAACTTAGTCTTAACTGGAGTGTTTGAGGCCATTTAGAGCCGTGAATACAACATTTGGATCACTTAATTGGGACAAGAGGAGTGCACTGTCTGCAGGCCAGAAGATTCCATCAATCAGTTAGCATTGTCTGGATTTATTTGTAAAGAAAAGGTAGATAGTATTAAGTCCTAACAGTGTGGTTAGTGTAACATTAGTCTGAATAGTAAAACATCAACACCATGTATTGAAGAGTTTGTCCTTTATCCATTGTATGTTTTGTCACCTCAGCTGTAAATGCATGGATTTATTTCTGGGCTCTCTATTCTTCTCTTTTGGCCTATGTGTCTATTTTTATGCCAGTACCATACACTTTTGTTTATTATGGCTTTGTAGTATAATTCAAAGGCAGTTTCTGTGATGCCTTCAGCTTTGCTTTTTTTTTTTTTTTTTTAATTATTTTGACTATAAAGCATTTTCTTTTGTGAGAACAGAATGAATTGGGATATTCCTTTTGAATGTGGATCATGTCGGTAGTTTGACAGGGATGCATTAAATCTGTAGATCACTTTACGTAAGATAGACATTTTCATAATATTAATTCTACCAATTTGTGAATAAAGAATATCTTTATTTTTTATTTCTGTTTTACTTAATTTCTTTTATTTCAAGCAGGGTCTTGCTTTGTGAGACTGACCTAATCCTCCCACCTCAGCCTTCTGAGTAGGTGGGAGCAGGGCTGCAGGCCACCATGCCCGGCTAACTTGTGAAATTGTGTAGAGATGAGGCCCCCATGTTGCCCTGCCCAGGCCGGGGAGGGGCTTTGGCAGAATATGGGCACCTCATGGAATGTCCATTGTGAGGCACCAGCCACCTTGGTGGAAGGGGAGTACAAAGCCCCAGGGTGGCTAAGGCAGCGCCCAGACAGGAGCAGCTTTGGCGGACACCAGAGCCCTGGTCTCCCTCCAACTGCTCCTGAGCCTCCCGCTGCCACAACCCGTGCGTCCAGCTGCTTCACTGCTCGACTTTCCCACTGACCTGTAGCTGAACCTCCCACCTACGCTTGAGGACTTCGTTTGAACCCCATCCTTTCCCAGACCCCCTTATCCTCCTCCTCCCGCTCTAGGCGCCCAATAGCCCCCCTTCCCTCCCATCTCCTCCTCTCCCTTCCTCCGCTCCCCTTTCCCCTGCCCTCTCCCCTCCCTCCCCCCGCCCTCTCCCCTCCCTCCCCCGCCCTCTCCCCTCCCTCCCTCCCTCCCTCCCTCTCCCCTCCCTCCCTCTCCCCCGCCCTCTCCCCTCCCTCCCTCTCTCCCCTCCCTCCCTCTCCCCCATCCCCATCCTTTCCCCTTCCCTCCCACAGCCCTAAGCCACCCCCACCTCTGTCCTGGCCGCCTCATGGCCCCGAGAGAACCGCAGCACCTGCGGCTGCGGTGGCAGCTCTTTTGGCTCCTCGTGCGGGGGTTTCCCAGCCAGCAGTCCACCCAGGTGAGTAGACGCTGGACCTGCGGGGTTCCTTCCTTTTCGTTGGGCTATATCACGGGGCTGAAATGACACAGATCGGACCTATTATCCAGCACTTTGGGGGACCGAGATAGACAGATCACTTGAGTCCAGGAATTCCAGACCAGCCTGGGACAAAGTGAAACCCCATCTCTACAAAACAATTTTTTAAAAAAAGAGTCGGAACTGGCAGCGTGGGCCTGTAGTCCCAGCTACCGGAGAGGCTGAGATGGGAGGATCTCCGGCCCAGGAGGTGGAGGTGGCAGTCGGCCGGGATCGCCCCACTGCACTCCAGCCTCAGAGACAGAGTGAGACCTTGACTCAAACAAAACAAAGTGAAATGTCTTTTGAGTTCTGTGTCATTTGGTTTGATGACTTTCTAGGAACTTCTGAGTCATCCCTGCCTTCTGCGCTTGGGAGCTGCCTCCAGGGAGTCTGTGTCCCATCAGAGTGATGGGAGCCCCAGAAGCCCATCAGATGGGACAGAAAAGGGTTGCACCCTGCTGGGGTGTTTGCAAGGCGGGGGCCACCAGGAGTATGACCAGGATGTGAACAAGGACTGTACTGTCCTTTGTTCTGTCAAATGTGTCTTGTGAAGATCATTGATTTACCCAAAGCCCTTATGATTGTCCAGATATAAAGAAATCACAGGTTTCTATTTGGAATGGTTTCACCCTCACATTATAATACCTCTCCACTACACTAAGGAGAGGGCACCTTCTAGAGACGAGAGTATTTGTTCTAAGCAGCATGAACAAGATTCTCAGAGAGGGATCTGGAAAAGTCTAGTGATGGGGAGCAACCACTGCATGAAGGCAGAATCGCCCCACAGGAATGCCTCCAAAGAAAAGCCTCTTGATTCTTTTGAGTCTATGAAGGAGGAAATGTCTTGATCGTCTTTGTTGGAATTTATTTCCCTTTACCTGGCTGCATTTTTGTTTGTTTGTTTTTTACCTGGCTGCATTTTTATAGATCAGTTAAACTCTCATTCCCTACCTCACCTTTGAAGACTTGGATAAATTTTTTTTTTTTTTGAGACGGAGTTTCACTGTTGTTACCCAGACTGGAGTGCAATGGCACGATCTCGGCTCACCGCAACCTCCACCTTCTGGGTTCAAGCAATTCTCCTGCCTCCGCCTACCGAGTAGCTGGGACTACAGGCACGCGCCACCATGCCCAGCTAATTTTTGTATTTTTAGTAGAGACGGGGTTTCACCTTGTTGACCAGGATGGCTCTCTTGACCTCATGATCCACCCGCCTCGGCCTCCCAAAGTGCTGGGATTACAGGCTTGAGCCACCGCGCCCGGCCTGGATAAATTTTTCTCATTGCATTTTCCACCTCCACCCTTGCTCATGGCCATCAACTGTCAGAACCTAAGCTTTTCCTGGCCCCATGGGACCTAATCTGGGTAGGAGCCCACTGCTGATAACCTGCATCCAGATAATTGTCAGATGTGACAAGAGTGCCCAGGACGGGGGATGTTCTCCTGGTCAGTGACAAGGTGGCCTTTGTTCTTCTGTGCATTTGATCCACATCTTTCACCATTGTGCCGGGAGCTCCTGCTTCCTGTCAGAGGGAGGCTCCTCAGGGACAGCGAGTACCTCCCAGGAGCCCAGGCTGCAGTCATCTCCACTGTGAGGACTTCAGCCTCTGGTGCAAAAGTGCCACAGAGCTCAGAGGCTGCTTTCTAGAGAGGTTTCATTTGCACAAAACTGTCTTGGTATGTGGATTGGTCTGAATTGCATTTTGAATTTATTTTGTCCTCCAATACTTGTAAATCCAGTGTTTGTAAATACTATGTATGCCTAGTGTAGTGGTGGCCTACATTCCAGAAAGTTTGTATTGCTTTCCATGTGGATTTCCAAGCTTGCTCCTGAGTGCGTAATGTGCAATGCTCCAAAATATGAATGGTCACTACTGAAAGGGGACACTTCATGTCAGATTTTCAAAGTCCAGAAATATTTGCATAACATAGTCTTCTTGGAATTATGATTAAAACTGTGAGAATTGAGGTCAGTTAAAAACACAATACTGGGCTGGGCGCGGTGGCTCACGCCTGTAATCTCAGCACTTTGGGAGGCCGAGGCCGGTGGATCACGAGGTCAAGAGATCGAGACCATCCTGGTCAACATGTTGAAACCCCGTCTCTACTAAAAATACAAAAATTAGCTGGGCATAGTGGTGCACGCCTGTAGTCCCAGCTACTCAGGAGGCTGAGGCAGGAGAATTGCTTGAACCCAGGAGGCAGAGGTTGCAGTGAGCCAAGATCGTGTCATTGCACTCCAGTCTGGGTAACAACAGCAAAACTCCATCTCAAAAAAAAAAAAAATAGCAGTGCGTATATCCTCTCCCTTGGAAAGAGATATAAGTCTTGTTTTTCCCATTTGGTCTTTGTCCTGAGAATGAAAACCCAGAAAGCAGCACCTCTGCAAGCTTTCCCTGTGTGTACTTGTATTTTGCAATACCGAGACCAACTGACAGAAAAAGCATCCAATTGATATTGTGTTGAAATTGTTCAAACATAAAGAAAGTAAGTAATAATTATTTTGGAACTCTTGTTTAAAGGGAGAAAATTACTGACATGACACAAGTGATATAGGCAATGACCATCAACTTTAATTGTAAAAAAATGTTTATAGGCCAGGCGCGGTGGTGCGTGCCTGTAATCCCAACTACTCAGGAGGCTGAGACAGGAGAATTGTCTGAACCCAGGAGGCGGAGGTTGCGGTGAGCCGAGACCGCGCCATGCCCTAGGTACTCTTTGGTGTCTTTCTGATTCTGCTCAACACAACGTTTCTGAAATCATTCCCATTGTTGCACAGATCTCTAACTCAGTCCTTTCCATTTTGGACTCTGCCTATGCTCAGTCCACCCTGTTGAATACCTATCTCTGTTTCATTCATCATCTTGAAAGAAACACTTAAAATTAAGATATTTTCAAGAACATACAGTTCAATCCTGAGGAATCTATGTAGCAATGTTCTCAGAAGCCGTCTGAACTTACTCAGGGTAAGTCTTTGTCTTCATTCACATAAGAGTCTAATGGAATTAATATCAAGAATCTTAGTTATTCATGCCATGCTCATGACCCCCACTTGGGTATTTTTATGCTTATTTCTGAATGAAGTCATCTCTTTATTATAGTTTTTTGACTATTCCTGTTTTCTTTGTTGGTTTGGTTTTTCTGAGATGGAATCTTCCTCTGTCACCAGGCTGAAGTACAGTGGCACCATCTCAGCTCACTGCAACCTCTGATTCTCTGGTTCAAGTGATTCTCCTGCCTCAGCCTCCTGAGTAGCTGAGACTACAGGCACATGCCACCACACCCAGCTAATTTGTGTATTTTTAGTAGAGATGGGGTTTCACCATGTTGGCCAGGATGGTCTTGATCTCCTGACCTTGTGATTCACCCACCTTGGCCTCCCAAAGTGCTTGGATTACAGGCATGAGCCACCACACCTGGCAACTTATGCTGATCTTTAAATGGCAGAGATGTGAGTGATTCACAGGGATTCTTTTTATCATGGGTCACCTAATAAATACTTCCAATATTACATGTCAATTTAAAAAGTAAGTAACTTTAAAAAAATGATAATTACTTTATACCTAGTTTGTCCAACCCACAGGTGACAGGCCGCATGCAGCCCAGGACAGCTTAGAATGTGGCCCAACATAAATTTGTAAATGTTCTCAAAACATTATGATTTTTTTTTGCAATTTTTTTTTTGAGCTCATCAGCTACTTTTAGTGTTAATGTATTTTATGTGTGGCTCAAGATAATTCTCCTTTTAGGATAGCCTAGGGAAGCCAAAAGATTGAACATCCCTGCATTAGAGAAAAAACACCCCACATTCACAATGCTTAAAAACACTACCAACCAGGCGTAGTGGCTCATGCCTGTAATCCAAGCACTTTGGAGGCCAAGGTGGGCAGATCATCTGAGGTCGGGAGTTCAAGACCTGACCAACATGGTGAAACCCCGTCTTTATTCATAAAATTTTTAAAATGTACAAAAATAAAAATAAATAATAATAAAAAAAAACACTGCCAGCCATGCAAGAACCATGAGACTGTTAACTTCCAATCCTTCTTGAAGCAGTGGGATCCCCTGGTGATAGCTGAGGGGTGTGGTTACCTCTTGGAGGAGGCTGAGGGTTTCTAAGAATGATTCCTTGTGACTGAAACATGGTAAATGTCATTGAGCCTCTCATTATTCCATCTGTTATTATTCCAGGTCAACCATGTCCTGCCTGAAAGTTTGCATCCAGGGCCTGGCTTTTCTGAAATTCCCTGCATGCTTACTATAATTGCTGTTTCCCTGGGAATTTGCTCCCTTGCTATTTTGTTGTGGATAACTAGCCTTGGTGTGAGCATATCACTTCCTATAGAGGTCCACTTATAACCATAAAGAAGAAGAAATTATTTAGAACAATTCATGCTTCTGAACTTTATTATGAATATTGAATTTTACCAAAAAACAAATCAGGGAAATGATTTATTACCCTAAGAATAATGAAAATATCTACCATTTACAGAATGATAATTAAGTAGGTTCATGTTTGTTTAATAGGATGTCAATAGCGCTTTTGGTCAAAAATACGTTTTTTACCTTTGTGCTGTTTTGTTAGGAATGAAGAAAGGGTAAATGCTGGAGTCCTTTTCACTCTGCCTATTACAGGACACTTTTATCTTTTCCCACAGCACCCTCTTCTGGCTTGGCCTCTGCTCTTCGGTTTCTAGATGCCTTTTCTGTCTGGCCTTTTTCAAAGCAAAATCTTCCCCATGAGCTTCCAGGCTTCTCCATTCCCAGCTGGTCATCTTTGTTGGCACCACCAGAAGCCGTGAATGTTTATGAGCTGAGGACTGAAGGGCTTCCACTGGTCTATTTGCAGAAATAACACGAGGCGATGCCACTGAGCTCCACTGCTGGAGGTCTCATGGCCCAGGGAATCCTAACTGATCCATTTGACTCCAAATATTGCGGGGTCCTCTTTCCAAAATATGTAGGGTTTTGTTTTGTGCTGTGATTTTATTTCTCTTCTTCTATAAGGTAGGTGATTAGCATTCAGAATATCTGCTGTAATCCCGGAAGTGAAAAAAAGTCAAAACTCATTAATCCAACATAATTAGTATGTGCTGTGTGCCATTTTGAATACTCCTGGACAAAGTCAGTGCCATAATTCATCATAGTCCCATCTGTATTGTGCAAAGTTGCTCCCACTCCCACCCGGTGGCACCCTAGATCTCACATTCTAGGTATAAGAGGTTCCGCATTTGTAATAGAGAATGTGCCCTGGCTGTGAGGTAGTGAAGAGTGAACGTAACTCATTACCTACAAGGGCAATTCCCAATGACAACCCTCAATGATGCTCAGTGAAGCTGGTTCTCGGACTCTACAGTTTTGAAAGCTGCTGAGTCCTCTGATCACACACGATGGGACTTGTACACCTACGATCACATTTTTAAAATGTCTGTTGTTTAGAATTCCCACCTCATTTTTCTGTGGAAAAAAATTTATTTTTGCCCGGGCACGGTGGCTCACGCCTATAATCCCAGCACTCTGGGAGGCCGAGGCAGGTGGATCACGAGGTCAAGACATCGAGACCATCCTGGTCAACACGGTGAAACACTGTCTCTACCAAAAATACAAAAATTAGCTGGGCATGGTGGCACGCGCCTGTAATCCCAGCTTCTCGGGAGGCTGAGGCAGGAGAATTGCTTGAACCTGGGAGGCGGAGGTTGCGGTGAGCCGAGATCCCGCCATTGCACTCCAGCCTAGGTAACAAGAGCGAAACTCTGTCTCAAAAAAAAAAAGTTGGTATTACTTGGAACTTAAAAGAAATATGATAGCTGTGCCAAACTAACATGTGTACGTAGGATTGTTCTGTCAGAAAACCCTCTCGCAATTCCCCTGCAGGTCTTCAGGAATCCACATCTCCCCAGAAATCTTTGTGCCCACAGGTGGCACTTCCAGAGTGGAGAAGAGCCTTTGTCAAGAAGGGAAGCAGATGGGGGATGAGAGGTCCTGCAGGCACAGCTGGAATCCCACTCCACTCCGCCTCTTGCAAGCTGTGTGACCCTGGGTGAACGTTCTCCTTCCTTTGGGAGCCTCCATTTTCTTAGATTTGGAGCAGGGTGGTCACACTGACCTTGCAGAGTTCTGAGAATCAGAGGCAGAACATGAAAAACCTGGAGAACATTCTCGTAAGAATAGCTGTGACTTAGCTTTGCGTAGCAGTAGCATTGCAGCCAATGAGGTTTATCCGAGGTGCGGTTATGGCTAATTTAAAACTTTTCCAATACTCCGCCGTGACAACTTGCAATATAATCGGCATTGGCAATTTTTGACAGTCTCTACAGAGACTGAGTTTTAAATATATATTTTTTTTCCTCCTGCAGGTGTCTGTCCTGCAACACCTCATCAACCTACTGTAGCTCCTTGTCCCCAGAACCTCATCTACCTGCTACAGGTGTCTGTCCTCTGGGACCTCAGCAATTTTCTCCTGCTCTGTGGCCTGTGGGACCTCAGCCTACTCCACCACTTAGCAGCCTGTTCAGCCTCAGCCACCTCCTCTACCCGGGTGGCCTTTGGCCCCTCAACTACCACCCCTACATGAGTCACCTCGGGTACTTCAATAGTCTCCACGTGTGGCCTCCGGGACTTCAGCCACCTTCTCCCAGGGCTCCTCTAGTATATCAGCCACCTCCTCTACTTGGCTGTCCTCTGCCATCTCAACCAAGTCCGTCACCTCAGTGTCCTCTGGGACCTCAGCCACCTCCTATACCCATGTGTCCTCTGGGTCCTCGACCACCACCACACATGCACCACTTGGTATGTTTTTCTGAACAGTATACATTGACTTGTGAAATGAATTTATCTTTCTTTTTATTTTTCTGAGTTAATTGAAATATCACAGATGTTACCGCAGGCCTTGCAGTACAATGGTAACACTGGCTGAGGACACGGTCACTTTTGTCAAGTTTCTGAGGGTGCACAGCCGGTCACATTATTTCTTCATCATGACCTTGGCAGGAGTTATCTCTTATAGAGGAGGAAATAGTATTTTTTATTTTGGGGGAGGATGGAGTCTTGCTCTGTCACCTAGGGAGTGCAGTGGCGCAATGCTGACTCACTGCAACCCCCGCCTCCAGTGCTCATGTGATCCTTGCATCTAAGCCTCTGGAGTAGCTGGGACTACAGGCATCAACCACCATGCTTGGCTATTTTCTTAAAATTTTTTTAAAGACCATATTTCATTATGTTGCTCAGGCTGGTCTCAAACTCCTGGACTCATGGCATCGGCCCACTTTGCCCCCCACTCTTAAAGTGCTGAGATTACAGGCATGAGCCACTGTGCCCAGCCAGAAATTGTTTATAGAAGTCAGAAATAGCTTCTATAAACACTTTTATAGAAGTATGCAGGTGTGTATGGCACCTGGGCCATGTGGCCTGCTCTGTGAGGGATGAGCCCCATCCCTGACTTGCAGAGTGTCCTGGGTCCTGCAGCAGAGAGATTCCCACTGAGAGGCCTTGAGCTTCTGACCACCCCTAATGGAAGCATAGGGCAAGGGGCCCCGCATGCAGACAGAGGAGACGGCATCTCCGGGGAATAAACAGGAGGCTGTGGAAGAGAAGGATGAGGCAGGGAGGTGTCACATGCGGGTTTGTTGAACTCAGGTGGAGCTGGAGGACTGCTCTTGGCCAGGCAAGCAGCGTGAGCAGGAGCGTAGGGTCTGCGTGAGTGCCACACAGAGCCACTGTGGGAGAGCTCACATGGCACAGTGAGCACAGGGAATTATGCCTCCAGCACTTCTTGTTTCCCTACAGCCTTTAGTCCATTATGTGTAGGAAAGATTACTCTCTCCCCGGATGTGTGAAGGCTCTGGATCAGGGTGAATGAATGCTTAGAGGTCTGGGAAATTGAACTTGGTTCTGTCAGGGGACCCTGTCTCCCCGAGTTTTTAGGGGCTGAGGAAACTAACGAGAATGGGTTGGGTTCAGTGGAGCTGGAACCTTGGCCTTCAGAATAAGGCCACCTCTGGGGGGGAAATCAAGGCCCATCCTGAGCTGCTCCAGCATCATCTCACCCCAGCGCCCTCTCCTTCCCGCCGGGACTCCCAGCTTTGCATCTTCCGAGCTGGGCATGCAAATTCCTCCCCTTCCCTGTGTCCCTGCTGCCTGAGCCCAGACACCGCCTCTCAGTGGGACTCAGAGCCCCAGCTTCCTAATAAATGAGATGAGAATGATGTGCTTATGGGGTCATTTTGAGGACTAAGAGACGAAGCCTATAAAGAAAGCATCTTGCAAAATAGCTGGCAGGTGTTAGACCTGCCAGAAATATTCCCGCTCAGAAGAACAGCAGAAGATATTCCCCAAAGTTCATTCAATAAACATTAGGGTGTAACAGCTCAGGCCTGGGACTTCCGATCTCTCTTACAAAACATAAGGGAAAGAACGTGTCTCCAAGATTAAAATTCAGGTCCTTATAACATAAAGAAATTAGAGGAATGCATACACAGTTAACCTCTGAGATCTGTATCTGCAATCTGTAGGTAATTATTCTCCATGACATACAGACACAGATGCAGCCACTCACAGAAGTATTCAGCAGGGGCATAGTTATTTGATAGCAGACAAAATGTATATTGGCAAAGAAAAAAAAAAGGATCACATGGAAATAAACCAAAATCTTTTTACCTTACAGGACAATTTTGAAATTAGAAGACTCACCTGAGCCGTGATATCTTGGAAAAGTTTCCAACATGTTTTACCCTCCACACCTGGTGCTGCCTCCTCCCCCCTGTCATTTCCATAATGTCTCCCTTAGGCATCTGCTTCCTAGAGGACCGGCTCACACCCCAGGGCGTACCGGGTGTGACTCCTCGTAAGCTATTCAAACCCAGGCAGATACGGCCTTGCTGGCCACAGAAGCAGGGTTAGCCTTTGGGTGGTGTTGACTGGGAGGGGTTGGGGGGGCCTTCTGGGGTGGGGGAACATCCTGTATCAAGCGGTGGGTGGAGCTTGTGCTCATTGATTTTAAAAATAGTCACTGTGAGCCTAGTGGCTGCCAGTGGTGCCTTGTGAGCAGAGAGACAGGAAGAGATTCCCATGAGGTATCCAACTTCTCATGATAGGGAGTAGAAGGGGGCCCAGCAGCAGCAGCTGTGGAGCCAGCAAGGAGCCCCGCAGAAGCTCGGGGTTTGTCACACCCTTTCCCCACTGAACCGCCTGCCCCCAGGAGCACCAACTCCAGGCGGCTCTGAGAGAAGCTGAGCTGGGAGTAGACATTTCTCAATCAGTCCTCTACCCCCCACCATCTTTCTGTAGTTTTTTAATTATAGCACCTGCACACCTGTGGCCCACATCTGTGCTGTCCCCAGGCCAAGGTAGAGTGCACCAGCTGATGCCAAAAGCCACCTGCCCTGGCTCCATGCTTCCATGCCACCAATGGCCATGAGCATAGCCACCAATTTCCACCTCTTCTGGTACCATGAAGATGAATCTTGACAGTGTCAGCTTTTTTTCAGAATGGAAATCGGCAGAATGGCTACAGAGACCGCTTTCCGCACATCAGGAGATCCACACAGAGGCCTCTCTGGAAGCTGCCATCTCTTCTGAAGGATCCTGCCTTCCCAGCCTGATCAGCCTCCTGAGGCAGATGCACTCTCTCCACACAAAGTATCTGCCAGCCTCCAGCTTCCACTTGAATGGAGGCAGTTACCCCAATGAGTTATTTCCTCTGAGCTGGAATAACAGACTGAAGGAAGAGGCCCTCGGCAAAATGTGGATGACCTGCCTGTGTGATGGCTGGGGCTGGAGGCTCCAATCACAGGCGCTTCATCCTCATTACACACCTGTAGCTTCATATTGGTTATGAAAAATTTTTCTTTGTTGGATGCAGTTTGAAATTTCATCTAAGGGGTGACTGAAAATGTTTAGTCCCATGAATATCAACAATATGGTAAACATATGGAAGAGTGCACCCACATATCAATTCTGAAATAATTACAGGATTTACATATTTGAGGAAAATCTCATAGCTCTAATTACGTAGAATTCACATGGATGCAGGTATCTTCATGCAGGCACATATTAAGAACAAACAAGCCGAGCACAGTTGGGGTGTGCACCCCAAGATTTGGGGTGGAGATGAAAGGGCAAGGGGGACTGTGGTTGGGGACTGTGATTTAGGGGTTCCAGGAAGGACTCGCTGAGAATTAGGAGGTTTTAGTAATTGAAAGGCTGTATTTTGTGGGAGGCTGTAATGAAACATAATTCCTAGGTTGCGGGGAAGAGCTGAAGCTACTGAGGAGGGAAATCTTGGACATGTGAGTGGAATCAGTGATGGTGAAACCACAAGAAGGAAAGAGGCTCAGGACAGAGAGCGGTGGGGAGGCCTGGGAGGTGTCTCGGAAGAGAAGTGGTGCATGGCCCAGGCCCAGGGGAGGACCGATTGCAGCATGGAGGCCAGAGGGACAAGCAGAGGTGGAGGCTGGAAGGAAACATCCAGACCAGAGTAGCAACTACAGCCGATATCTGGGAACGTGCTTAGCATTTGATGAAGGAAGTTTTAGTGATTAAATGGTTTGTGTGCAGCGTTTTACCTATCCTGTACGTCACAGCCACCACCATGGAAATTATTTAAATAAGAAGAAATGGTTCAGGCACCAAGAAAGGTGAGAGGCAGCAGCACACACCTGCTCCCGAGATGTGCCAGGTTTCTGGTTTCTCTTCAAACTTCTCACATATTTATTCTTTTTTTTTTTTTTTTTTTTTTTTGAGATGGAGTTTCTCTCTCGTTACCCAGGCTGGAGTGCGATGGCGCGATCTCAGCTCACTATAACCTCCGGCTCCTGGGTTCAGGCAATTCTCCTGCCTCAGCCTCCTGAGTAGCTGGGATTACAGGCACGCGCCACCATGCCCAGCTAATTTTTTGTATCTTTAGTAGAGACGGGGTTTCACCATGTTGACCAGGATGGTCTCGATCTCTTGACCTCGTGATCCACCCGCCTCGGCCTCCTAAAGTGCTGGGATTACAGGCATGAGCCACCACGCCCGGCCCTACATATTTATTCTTTAATAAAATGCTATCCTTGGTGAGAGTTAAAGAAAAATAGTTGACTACGGTCGATCATTCTAAGTACCATTTTATAATAAAATCAGTTTTAAACCTTGTCTTGGCCGGGCGCAGTGGCTCATGCCTATAATCCCAGCACTTTGGGAGGCCGAGGCGGGTGGATCACAAGGTCAAGAGATCGAGACCATCCTGGTCAACATGGTGAAACCCCGTCCCTACTAAAAATACAAAAATTAGCTGGGCATGGTGGCACGCCCCTGTAGTCCCAGCTACTCGGGAGGCTGAGGCAGGAGAATTGCTTGAACCTGGGAGGCTGAGGCAGGGGAATTGCTTGAACCCAGGAGGCAGAGGTTGCGGAGAGCCGAGATTGCGCCATTGCACTCCAGCCTGGGTAACAAGAGCAAAACTCTGTCTCAATTTAAAAAAAAAAAAAGAGGCTGGGCGTGGTGGCTCACGCCTATAATCCCAGCACTTTGGGAGGCAGAGGCAGGTGGATCACGAGGTCAAGAGATCGAGACCATCCTGGTCAACAAGATGAAACCCCGTCTCTACTAAAAATACAAAAATTAGCTGGGCATGGTGGTGCACGCCTGTAGTCCCAGCTACTCGGGAGGCTGAGGCAGGAGAATTGCTTGAACCCAGGAGAGGGAGGTTGCGGTGAGCCGAGATCGTGCCATTGCACTCCAGTCTGGGTAACAAGAGCGAAACTCCATCTCAAAAAAAAAAAGAAACAGCGAGAGAAGGAAGGAGTAAGAAACAAAAGAAAGAAAGGGGCCAGGCGTAGTGGCTCACCCCTGTAATCTCAGCACTTTGGGAGGCCAACATGGGAGGATCGCTTAAGTTTAGGACTTTGAGACGAGCAAGTGGGAGATCCCCACCAACACTAGGGCCTGCCTCTCTGGATTAAGAGCCACAATTCTGCCCTTTCCCCTGGCTGGTAGCAAGGAGCCTGCACGATGCCTGGAGTTACTGTAAAAGATGTGAACCGGCCGGGCGCGATGACTCAAGCCTGTAATCCCAGCACTTTGGGAGGCCGAGGTAGGTGGATCACGAGATCGAGACCATCCTGGACAATGAAGTGAAACCCCGTCTCTACTAAAAATACAAAAATTATCTGGGCATGGTGGTGCACGCCTGTAGTCCCAGCTACTCGGTTGCGGTGAGCCGAGATGGTGCCATTGCACTCCAGTCTGGGTAACAACAATGAAACTCCGTCTCAAAAAAAAAAAAAAGATGTGAAGCAGCAGGAGTTCGTCAGAGCTCTGGAAGCCTTTCTGAAAAAGTCCGGGAAGCTGAAAATCCCTGAATGGGTGGACACTGTCAAGGGGCCAAGCACAAAGAGCTTACTCCCTACGATGAACACTGGTTCTACATGAAAGCTGCTTCCACGCGTGGCACCTGTACCTCCGGGGTGGCACTGAGGTTGGCTTCATGACCAAGATCTACAGGGGACATCAGAGAAATGGCGTCATGCCCAGCCCCTTCAGCCGAGGCTCTAAGAGTGTGGCCCGCCGGGTCCTTCAAGCGCTGGAGGGGCTGAAAATGGCAGAAAAGGACCAAGATGGGGTCTGCAAACTGACACCTCAGGGACAGAGCAATCTGGACAGAATCGCCAGACAGGTGGCAGCTGCCAACAAGAAGCATTTAGAACAAACCATGCTGGATTAATAAATTACCTCATTCAGAAAAAAAAAAAGCCACAATTCCGGCCGGGCACAATGACTCACACCTGTAATCCTAGCACTTTGAGAGGCCAAGTCAGGCAGATCACAAGGTCAGGAGTTCGAGACCAGCCTGACCAACATGGTGAAACCCTGTCTCTACTAAAAATATAAAAATTAGCCAGGCGTGGTGGTACGTATACGCCTGTAATCCCAACTACTGGGGAGCCTGAGGCAGGAGAATCACTTGAACCTGGGAGGATCATGCCACTGCACTCCAGCCTCGGAGAGAAAGGGAGAGACTCCATCTCAAAAAAAAAAAAAAAAAAAAGCCACTCTTCCAAACTGCCTTGCCACTCCCTATGTGATAGATAATAATGTTTTGTGACTCTAAACATGTCAAAACAGAGTCACTTAAGGCCGGGCGTGGTGGCTCACGCCTGTAATCCCAGCACTTTGGGAGTTCGAGGCGGGTGGATCACGAGGTCAAGAGATCGAGACCATCCTGGTCAACAAGGTGAAACCCCGTCTCTACTAAAAATACAAAAATTATCTGAGCATGGTGGCGCATGCCTGTAATCCCAGCTACTCAGGAGGCTGAGGCAGGAGAATTGCCTGAACCCAGGAGGCGGAGGTTGCGGTGAGCCGAGATCGTGCCATTGCCCTCCAGCCTGGGTAACAAGAGCGAAACTCCATCTCAAAAAGAAAAAAAAAAAAAAAAAAAAAAAAGAGCAAAACAGAGTCACTTATGACAGATGACTCAGCCTACAGTGAAACTGCTGACCCCTCAAAGTGTACAGTGGACAGAGGTGATGTGATAACACCTGCTGTGGTCAGGCACCCCAAGACCTAACAAGAAAGAGAAGCCAAAAGGCAGCTGAGATAATGGCCATGGAGATGCCTGCAGAAGGCTATGAATACCACGGTAAACTGATCATCAGGGGGCGCCATGGCTCATGTGTGTGACCCCAGCATTATGGAAGGCTGAAGTAAGGAGATTGCTTGAGCCCAGCAGTTCAAGACCAACCTGGCAACGTAGGGAGACCTCATCTCTACTAAAAATTTAAGGCCGGGCATGGTGGCTCATGCCTGTAATCTAAGCACTTTGGAGGCCAAAGCAAGCAGATCACCTGAGGTCAGGAGTTCAAGACTAGCCTGACCAACATGGCAAAACCCCATCTTTTAAAAAGAAAAAAATATTTAAAAAGTTGGCCAGGTGCAGTGGTTCACAGCTGTAATCCCAACACTTTGGGAGGCCAAGGCAGGTGGATCACAAGGTCAGGAGATGGAGACCATCCATGGTGAAACATGGTGAAACCCTGTCTCTACTAAAATAAAAAATAAAAAAATTAGCTGGGCATGGTGGTGTGCACCTGTAGTCCCAGCTACTCCGGAGGCTAAGGCAGGGGAATTGCTTGAACCCGGGAGGCAGAGGTTGCAGTGAGCTGAGATCGTGCCATTGCACTCCAGCCTGGATGACATCTCTAAATTTAAAAAAAAAAAAAAAAAAAGCTGGGCAAAATGGTGGACACCTGTAGTCCCAGCTACTCCTAAGGCCGAGGTGGGAGGATCGCACGAGCCAGGGAGACTGAGGCTGCAGTGAGGTATGATGGCAGCACTGCACTCCACCCTGGGTGACAAAGCAACACCCTGTCTCAAAAAAAAAAAAAAAAAAAGATACTGGCCATGGCAGAGATGCCTGTAGGAGCTTTACTGGTGAGAACTCCGAGGCCTCTTTTTCATCAGGCAACCACCAGAAGCTCTGCTGGGAGAAGAGCTCAGCCCCCACCCCTTCGGCCCCCAATCCTTGGCATTCCGAGGGAAAACAGCACCATTGTCCAGGAGGTACTGGAGCTACTCCCTGTGGCTTGTTCCTCCTCTCTCACTACTGCCTACCTGTTGATGTGAAAGCCTTTCGATAAACCATGAATTTGTAAACATGTAATTGCCCATTGAGTCCATCCCTCCCACCCCCACCTCCCAATCAGTTAGCACAACTAGGCTGATTCCCACCTGACACAAGAAAGACTATGTGATCGCTGGGCGAGGTGGCTCACATTTGTGAGTGAGATCCCGCTGCTACAAAAAATCAAAACTTAGCCAGGCATGTGGTATGCACCTGTAGTCCCAGCTACTCAGGAGGCCAAGGTGAGAGGATCACTTGAGCCCAGGAGATCTAGGGTGCAGTGAGCCATGATGGTGCCATTGCACTCCAGCCTAGGTAACAGAGTGTGACCCTGTGTCCAATAAATAAACAAACAAATAAATGAATACTATGTGATCCTGGGCAGGCAACCCTCTCTCTCTAAGCCTCAATGAGATCATTTGTAAGATGGAATCATTACAGTACCTAGAGGTTCCATGTGACATTTAAATGTGGCAGAAGGCCAGGCTCAGTGGCTCACCTTGCACAGTGGCTAATGTCTGTAATCTCAGCTACTTGAGAGGCTGAGGCAGGAGAATCACTCAAACCCAGGAGGCAGTTGCAGTGAGCCAAGATTGAGCCACTGCACTCCAGCCTGGGCGACAGAGCAAAACTCCATCTCAAAAAATATATAAAAATTAAAAATAAATAAACAAGCTGGGCGCGGTGGCTCACACCTGTAATCCCACCACTTTGGGAGGCTGAGCTGGGTGGATCACCTGAGGTCAGGAGTTCAAGAACAGCCTGACCAATATGGTGAAACCCTGTCTTTAAATAAATAAATAAACAATAAAATAAGATAAAATAAAAATAAAATAAAAAGAAGACAGCCTTGCCTGCCACTTTCAGTCAACAGAACAGAAGAAAGCCACACATCTTCAGAATTAGGAAGCCCAACAAATTCCAAATTCCTGTAGTTCCAGCACACTTTGGGAAGCCACGGCAGGCAGATCACCTGAGGTCAGGAGTTTAAGACAGCCTGGCCAACATGGCAAAACCCTGTCTCTATTAAAAATATAAAATTAGCTGGGCATGGTGGTGGGTGCCTACAATCCCAGCTTCTCAGGAGGCTGAGGCAGGAAAATCACTTGAACCCGGGAGGCAGAAGTTGCAGTGACCTGAGATCACGCCACTGCACTCCAGCCTGGGCGACAGAGGGAGACTCTGTCTCAAAAAATAATAATAATAAAATAAATAAATGTGACAGTACATGCACCAGTAAACGCTTTGCATCATGCCTAGCACACAGTAAGTGCTCAGTAAATTAAAAAATAAAACAGTGTTAGCCTCCCTGGAAGTTACTTCCCTGGCAGCCCTTACTGCCTACTCCCGTCACCAACCACCCTCTTCAAATTACCAGAGCAGCCTGGTGTCAGAGAAGAGGCGAAAACCCATCATCTGAAGACTGAAATTGCATCCCAGCTCCCCCAGCTGCCAACTGTATGTCCTTGGCCATTCAGCCTCTCTGTTCTTCAGTTTCCTATGTGAAGAATTGGGATCAGCATAGTAGCTGCCTTGTAGGCTTGTTGTGAGGATTAAACAAGAACACAGAAAGTGCACAATACATGTTCAAATTATTATTACTGTTACTACAACTGCTTTACCATACTGTCTTCCAAAGCCACCCTGGTACCAATTCCTACAGATTCAACCTCCTAAAAGCCTCTCAAAACCGTCTTCAGTCTCCATTTCCCAGGCCTGGACTTTCCTATCACTTCATGCCTCTATTAGGGGCTCCTTAAAACAGACTGTCAGGTTGGATGTGGTGGCCTGAGCCTGCAATCCCAGCTACTCAGGAGGCTGAGACAGGAGAATGGCTTGAACCTGGTAGGCAGAGGTTACAGTGAGCAGAGATCACACCGTTGCACTCCAGCCTGGGCAATGGTGCAAGACTCAGTCTCAAAAACAATGAGGATGACAGCAGATTGCCAGTCCCCACCCCAGAGTTACTGATTCAGTGGCTCTGCAGCAGCCTGAGAATGTGCATTGTTAGCAAGTTCCCAGGTGATTATGACTGTTACATGTAAATTTTTGGTGCCACAAAAGAAGTAGCACTCCAATATAAATTTCCTCAGCAAGGCAATTTACTTCTGGTTTTTGTTTGTTTGTTTGTTTGTTTGTTGAGGTGGAGTCTCACTCTTTTCGCCCAGGCTGGAGTACAGTGGCGTCATCTCAGCTCACTGCAACCTCCACCTCCCAGGTTCAAGCAATTCTCCTGCCTCAGCCTCCCAAGTAGCTGGGATTACAGGCATCTGCCACCACACCCGGCTAATTTTTGCATTTTTTTTTTTTCAGTAGAGATGGGGTTTCACCACGTTGCAGGCTGGTTTCGAACCCCTGACCTTAGGTGATCCACCTGCCTCAGCCTCCCAAAGTGCTGGGATTACAGGCGTGAGCCACCACGCCTAGCCCAAGGCAATTTATAAGGCAATTTAATAGAAGAATGCAGCTCACAGATGGAACAATGGCAAGCACACACTTGGACAAGGAAGGGGAAAGGGTTCTGATTCCTGGTGGAGGTCGCCTCTACTGCTGTGTCATTCCCCTATCGGCTGGGCTTAGACTGCACAGTCTAGACTAATTCTGATTGGCTATTTTAAAGAGAGCAGAGGTACAAGCCTGAGTGGCGGGGTGGGTAGTCTGGCAGGAAGGATGGTTACAGGACAGGTCAGAGAAGGTAAGCAGGGGTGACTCAGGTCAAACAAAGCAGGTAACCGGGATGAGTTAGGATGAAGCAGGTGACCAGGAGAACAGATGTGATCAGAAATGATGGAAATGGTTGTTTACTCAAACTACGAGAAAGTCAAACTTTAAAATGGAGGACAAAGAACTGAACATACTGACATCCTGATTCCTTGAAGAGAAATTTAGAATTCATTGTATCCAACATGACCACACTGCCAGTCCAAGAGTCATTGTTTGCAACCTCTGCTTCTGAGCTCTTCCCAGTTTCCCTCATGCAGAGAGGTCTTTTCTCATCTAACCCTTCTCCAGGCTGGTGGCCTCCGGGCTGGGAGGATTCTTTTTTTTTTTTTTTTGAGACAGAGTTTCACTGTTGTTACCCAGGCTGGAGTGCAATGGCATGATCTCGGCTCACCGCAACCTCCGCCGTCTGGGTTCAAGCAATTCTCCTGCCTCAGCCTCCCGAGTAGCTGGGACTACAGGCACGCACCACCATGCCCAGCTTATTTTTGTATTTTTAGTAGAGACGGGGTTTCACCTTGTTGACCAGGATGGTCTCGATCTCTTGACCTCGTGATCCACCTGCCTCTGCCTCCCAAAGTGCTGGGATTATAGGCGTGAGCCACCGCGCCCAGCCTGGGAGGATTCTTTTTTTTAAGATGGGGCTTCACCATGTTGGTCAGGCTGGTCTTGAACTCCCGATCTAAGGTGATCCACCTGCCTCGGCCTCCAAAGTGCTTGGATTACAGGCATGAGCCACCATGCCCGGCCAGGGCTGGGGGGATTCTATGGGTGGAGATCAGTCAAGGACAGTCAGAGCCTGGGATTGTGAAAAGGGGCTGGCCTCTGGCTCCAGGGTTTGTTCTCCACCCTGGAATCTGCTGTTTTGCACCAGCCAAAGTCAAGGTGCTCCTAGGTCCTGAAAATCCTGCCCCCTGGTTACACACACAGACACACACACACACACACACACACACACACACACTCCCCACACATGCCCCTCCCAATGATTCACTCCAAAAGTACCGTGCACACACATGACACTGTCATGGTCCCCTTCAAGCACCCACACCCTGCCCTACGCAGGCCAGAGCTCACCCACCCTCAGGATTCATCCCTGACAGCCCTGCATCCCTTTCCTCACAGAGGCTGCACTTACCCTCTTCCCTGCTCTGAAATTCCCTCAAAAACCTTCACTAGTAATTTTTCGAAATCACAGTAATTACCTCATTACTTTGATATTAATAGACTTTGCTCAGCAGCAAGGAGCCAGTTGAAAGGTGCCCAGGCCCTGTGTGTGGGGAGGGTTCCTGGAGGCAGCCCTGCGCGTGAATGCTGGCCCGGCTGCAGCCTGTGGCTGGTCCTGGCCTGCCTGCCTCCCCAGCCAGCCTGGGCTCTCACAGGTTCTTCCCAAGTCAGGGAAAATCCTCTAACCACCCACTTCTGAGAAATGGTGAAAGAGAGAAGGAAGGAAGAAACAAAAGAAAGAAAGCGGCCAAGTGCGGTGACTCACCCCTGTAATCCCAGCTCTTTGGGAGGCCAAGATGGGAGGACCGCTTGAGCTCAGGACTTCGAGACCAGCCTGGGTAACACAGTGAAACCCTGTCTCTACAAAAATCAAAAATTAGCTGGGCCTGGTGGCGCACACCTGTAGTCTTAGTCACTCAGGAGGCTGAGGTGGGAGGATCCCTTGACCCCAGGAGGCAGAGGTTGCAGTGAGCCAAGATTGCATCACTGTACTCCAGAGTGGGTGAAAGAAAGAGACCCTGTCTCAAAAAAAAAAAAAAGGTGGCTCAGTGGCTTATACCTACATACCTGTAATCCCTGCACTTTGGGATTACAAAGTGGCTTATACCTACATACCTGTAATCCCTGCACTTTGGGAGGCACGCAGGCAGATCACTTGTGGTCAGGAGTTCAAGACCAGCCTGACAAACATGGCAAAACTCTGTCTCTACCAAAAATATAAAAGTTAGCCAGGCTAACTTTTATGATGGTGGTGGGCACCTGTAATCTCAGCTACATGGGCGGCTGAGGCAAGAGAATCGCTTGAACCTAGGCGATAGAGATTGCAGTGAGCCAAGATCGAGCCACTGCTCTCCAGTCTGGGCAACAAAGAGAGACTCTATCTCAAATGAAAGTGAAGCCAGGCATGGTGGCTCACGCCTGTAATCCCAGAACTTTGGGAGGCCAAGGCAGGTGAATCACAAGGTCAGGAGTTTGAGACCACGTGGCCAAGATGGTAAAACCTGTCTCTACTAAAAATATAAAAATTAGCTGAGCACAGTGGCAGGAGCCTGTAATCCCAGCTACTCGGGAGGCTGAGGCAGGAGAATCACTTGAACCCAGGAGGTGGAGGTTGCAGTGGGCCAAGATCGCACCACTGCACTCCAGCCTGGGCAACAGAGCAAGACTCTGTCAAAACAAAAAGAGAGAGAGGGCCAGGCATGGTGCCTCACGCCTGTAATCCTAGCACTTTGGGAGGCCAAGGTGGGTGGATCGCCTGAGGTCAGGAGTTCAAGACCAGCCTGGCCATCATGGTGAAACCCCCATCTTAAAATAATAAAATAAAATAAAAAAGAGAGAGAGAAAGAGGGAGGGAGAAAGAGAGGGAGGGAGGGAGAGAGGGAGGGAGGAAGGTAGGAAGGAAGGAAGGAAGGAAGGAAGGAAGGAAGGCAGGAATCCAGGATGATGAGGCTCAGGACATACACGCTGAGTCCTTACTAAGTACCTTCGCTGCATTATCCTTCCTCATCCTCATGACTGTTCTCTATGATGAGGCCTCAGGGGCTGCATTTCATCTGGGGAAACCGAGAGCTTAGGTGACCTGCCCAAGGACTCACTCTCAATAGCAGATCTGGATTAACGCAGGCAGGCCTGACTCCCAAGCCTAACCTCCTGACCATGAGGCTCTTCTGCAAGCACCCTCCCCTCTAGGCCTCAGTTTCCCCATTCATTGCAGTCACAGAGGCTGTTAATAAGGGCTCACTGAGAGCGAGGCACCAGTTTGCCACCTGGTCCATTGCACTTAATCCTATTACTGCATTTGAATCTGTGACCTGTTTTAACCACAGGGCCACGCTGCTTTGATTCTACCTGCCCATTCTCAAGTTGATGGTAAGTGAGTTTCCAGTCCAAGGCTCTCCAGGAACACTGCAGACTTCCTCCACAAACAGGATGGGGAAGAGAAGGTCTCGGCAGAAAGGCACCCCGGGGCAGGACAGGCCAGGACTGAGAGCGATTGGGCAGCCAGACCCAAGCTGGTCAGGGTCAGGGTGGGGGTGCAGAATAGAGGATCCTTTGTCAGGGCAGAAGCTGCAAGCCGCCCCATCCCCACCATCTGGCTCCAGCTCCAGCCCAGTGATGCATGATGGGGAGAATGATGGGAGTGTTGCTGAGGGCTGCCCACCTGCTCTGCCTCCTGGGATAAGCCAACCCAAGACCTCCCAGGCCCATCTGGCTAACACATCCCCAGGCCCTGACCACCCCTGGGACTCCTCTCGACAGGCTGAAATTGGCCTGGAGTGTGGCCAGCCTGTCAGGGTCACAGGTCACCATTAATCTGCCAGAACAAGGGAGGGCAGGCAGGTGGGCAGGCAGCCAGTGTGGGCAAAGCCCTGGCAGTTCCTGCCGTCTGCTGTGATGGCCGTGGAGAGAGGCTTTCCTCTTCTGGGAGGCAGGGAGATGCAGTAGAAAGAATATAGGACCCTAGGAAAATTGAAGATGCTCACAGCTCACCACCTAGCAATTCCACTTCTAGGTGGGAGCCCCAGTGCAACTCACCCCTTTGCATGCATTGTCACTGAAGCATGTGATAGTGAAATACTGGAAAAAATGTCAGTGCCCATCAATACAGAGCAGGATAAATATAAAAACTGAGGCCGGGCACGGTGGCTCGCACCTGTAATCCCAGCACTTCAGGAGGCCAAGGCAGGCAGATCATCTGAGGTCAGGAGTTTGAGACCAGCCTGACCAACATAGAGAAACCCCATCTCTACTAAAAATACAAAATTAGCTGAGCATGGTGGCAAGTGCCTGTAGTCCCAGCTACTTGGAAGGCTGAGGCAGGAGAATTGCTTGAACCCAGGAGGCGGAGGTTGCGGTGAGCTGAGATCACGCCATTGCACTCCAACCTGGGCAACAAGAGCAAAACTCTGTCTCAAAAGAAAGAAACAAAAAACTGAGACTATCGCATTCAGTTATTGGGTCTGAGAACTGAGGTCCCCTATGTCAACAATATTTGACTGTTCCAAGAAATTCTTACCTGGAAAGATAACACTGTAAACCAGTAAATAACCTCACTGTTTGCCTCAGGAAATTTTGCAAACCGTTTGTTTTGTTTTTTGTTTTTATTTTTGCAAAAAGTTGGTTCACCTTGGCAAATACTTTCCTTTTCAGACAACAGTTTATTTATCCATGCATCAAGAGCTCCTTCTCAAATGATGATCATTCCTAAGCTCTTTTTTCTTTTTTTAAGGGACAGCATCTTGCTTTGATGCCCAGGCTGGAGGGCAGAGGTGTGATCATAGCTCTGTGCAGCCTTGAACTCTTGGTCTCCAGTGATCCTCCCACCTCAGCCTCCCAAGTAGCTGGGACTTATAGGTGTGTGTCACCACACCTGGCTACACCTTTTGTAGAGATGGGGTCTCACTAATGTTGACCAGGCTCATGGGTTGTTTTTGTAATAGCCATCCAATGGGTGTTTAAAGTGGACTTAAAAAAAAATACAGATGGGGCCAGGGGTGCTGGGCTCACACCTGTAATCCAAGCTCTTTGGAGGCCAAGGCGGGCGGATCACCTGAGGTCAGGAGTTCAAGAACAGCCTGACCAACATGGTGAAACCCCGTCTTTAAAAAAAAAAAAAATACAAGGCCGGGCGCGGTGGCTCAAGCCTGTAATCCCAGCACTTTGGGAGGCCGAGGCGGGTGGATCACGAGGTCAACAGATCGAGACCATCTTGGTCAACATGGTGAAACCCCGTCTCTACTAAAAATACAAAAAAAAAAATTAGCTGGACATGGTGGCGCGTGCCTGTAATCCCAGCTACTCAGGAGGCTGAGGCAGGAGAATTGCCTGAACCCAGGAGGCGGAGGTTGCAGTGAGCCGAGATTGCGCCATTGCACTCCAGCCTGGGTAACAAGAGTGAAACTCCGTCTCAAAAAAAAAAAAAATACAGATGGGCCAGGCTCAGTGGCTCGTGCCTGTAATCCCACCACTTTGGTAGGCCAAGGCAGGTGGATCACTTGAGGTTAGGAGTTCAAGACCAGCCTGGCCAACATGATGAAATCCTGTCTCTACTAAAAATACAAAAAAGTAGCCAGGCAGGTGGCGGGCGCCTGTAATCCCAGCTACTCAGGAGGCTGAGGCAGGAGAATCTCTTGAAGCCAGGAGGCAGGTGTTGTGGTGAGCCGAAAGCAAACCACCACACTCCAGCTTGGGCAACAGAGCGAGACTAAATCTTGCAACAAAATAAAAATAAAGAGAAAGAAAGGGAAGAAAGGAAGGAAGGGAGGGAGGGAGGAAAAAAAAGGAAAGAAAAGATTACCAAAGCTTAAGAAAGGACAATCAGACTTGTCTCTGATCCAGGAGTTGGGTCTGTGTGGCATTGAACAAGTCACTTCACCTCTCTGAGCCTCAATTTTGCCACCCAGGAAAAGGGTGGAGTAGCAACACAGAATTAAGTAACAACTGTGCAGATGTTTGTGCATAGAGAAGAATTCGGCCAGAAAGTAAGGAGGTCAGCCTAAAAAGGCTGAGGAGCAGAATCTGGGTGAATCTGCTAACCTTCTCCTGAGGACCAGGTGCTTCACAGACTTTAAATCCCTCCCAGGCCAGGTGTGGTGGCTCACGCCTGTAATCCCAGCACTTTGGAAGTTCAAGGTGGGTGGATCACCTGGGGTCAGGAATTAAAGACCAGGCTGACCAACGTGGTAAAATCCCGTCTCTACTATAAATACAAAATTAGCTGGGCATGGTGGCCCATGCCTGTAATCCCAATTACTTGGGAGGCTGAGGCAGGAGAATCGCTTGAACCTGGGAGGCAGAGGTTGTAATGAGCTGAGATTGTACCATTGCACTCCACCCTGGACAACAGAGAGACTTTGTCTCAGACGAGGAAGGCTCAGAGGGTACAGGGGGAGGCTGAGGGTACAGGGAGCCATCCACAGTCACATATGGCAGAAGGGGTATCTGACCTCAGCACTGAAATTCTTACCCTCTAAAATGCACTGCCTTCCATAGAACCTTATACTGATCCCAAGAGTTCAGTAGAGTACACATCAGGAAGTTTAAGTAACTCAGTGATAATAATAACTAACTTTTTTTTTTTTTTGAGATGGAGTTTTGCTCTTATTGCCCAGGCTGGAGTGCAATGACACAATCTCGGCTCACTGCAACCTCCGCCTCCTGGGTTCAAGTGATTCTCTTGCCTCAGCCTCACAAGTAGCTGGGATTATAGGCATGCACCATCATACCCGGTTAATTTTTTGTATTTTTAGTAGAGACAGAGTTTCTTCATGTTGGTGAAGCTGGTCTCGAACTCTTGACCTCAGGGGATCCACCCGCCTCAGCCTCCCAAAGTGCTGGGATTACAGGCATGAGCCACCACACCCAACTGATAACCTAATATTTAATGAGCACTTAACATGTACCGGGTACCTTGTTAAGCTCTGAATCCTCACAACCCTAGTGAGCAGGGTTTTTTTTTTTTTTTTTTAAAGATGGAGTTTTGCTCTTGTTACCCAGGCTCACGATCTCAGCTCACCGCAACCTCCCCCCCCCGGGTTCAAGCAATTCTCCTGCCTCAGCCTCCCGAGTAGCTGGGACTACAGGCGCGCACCACCATGCCCAGCTAATTTTTCTATTTTTAGTAGAGACAAGGTTTCACCATGTTGACCAGGAAGGTCTCAATCTCTTGACCTCATGATCCACCTGCCTCAGCCTCCCAAAGTGCTGGGATTATAGGCGTGAGCCACCACGCCCAGCGGGTTTTTTTTTTTTTTTTTTGAGATGGAGTTTCACTCTGTCACCAAGCTGGAGTGCAGTGGCACCATCTCGGCTCACTGCAACCTCTGCCTCCCAGGTTCAAGTGATTCTCCTGCCTCAGCCTCCCGGGTACCTGGGACTACAGGTGTGCACTGCTACGCCCGGCTAATTTTTGTATTTTTAGTAGAGACAGGGTTTCACCAAGTTGGCCAGGATGCTCTTGATCTCTTCACCTCCTGATCCACCTGCCTCAGCCTCCGAAAGTGCTGGGATTACAGGCATGAGCCACCGCGCCCAGCCTTTTTTTTTCTTTCTGAGCTAGAGTGCAATGGCATAATCACAGCTCCTCATCCCACCTCAACCTTCCTGCTGGCTAGGACTACAGGCGTGCACCACCACACCCAGCTAATCTTTGCATTTTTAGTAGAGATGGGGTTTCAACATGTTGCTTAGGCTGGTCTCAAACTCCTGGGCTCCAGGAATCCACCTGCCTCAGTCTCCCAAAGTGCTGAGATTACAGGAGTGAGTCATTGAGCCTGGCGTGAGCCCACATCATTCTGCTCTCTGATGTGGAAATAGAGTCTCAGATGGGTCAAGAGATTTGCCCAAAGTCACACAGGAATAGCAACAGTCTGGGTGCCTCATGGGGGACCCTCAGGGCCATGACTTCCAGACCATTTCTGAGCTTTCTCCGTGGTAACTTCCCAGTCTGCAGATGCTATGTAACTTCCGCCTTGGACTCCTGGGCTCCCAAAGCTTCCTCCCAGTACCAGCCAGCTCCAAGCCAAATAGGGTCTTCTTCAGGCATCAGGAGCCTGGCTGGGTCTCAGAAAGAGCCAAGCATCCCCTTGCCACACACAACTCCAGGAGGCAGCAAGGGGTATCCCCAGCCTCCAGACTTCTAGCATCTGTTATAACATTCCAGGGGGCCCAAAGTGGCTCCGGCCGGATGTCGTGGCGCTTGCGAAGGCAAGGCCAAGAGTTCAAGGCCAACCAACCTCAGCAACCTTACAAGCTCTCAATGATTGGCAAAAAAAAAAAAAAAAAAAAAAAAAAAAAAAAAATTCCAACCAGTAGGATTCTCTGGCTGTGAAATTCTTTTTTTTTTTTTTGAGACAGAGTCTCGCTCTGCCAGGCTGGAATACAGTGGCACGATCTCAGCTCACTGCAACCTCTGCCTCCCGGGTTCAAGCAATTCTCCTGCCTCAGCCTCCAGAGTAGCTGGGACTACAGGCTCTTGCCACCATGCCCAGCTAATTTTTGTATTTTTAGTAGAGACGGGGTTTCACAATGTTGGCCACAACGGTCTCGATCTCTTGACCCACCTCAGCCTCCCAAAGTGCTGGGATTACAGGCGTGAGCCACCATGCCTGGCCCTGGCTGTGAAATTCTAACTAATAGAACTCAGAAGACTTGAAGTTCTAATCTATCAGGAAACATCCAGATAAAGGAAAGCTGCCAGGGTGCAAAAATCTTAGAGATCAGCGGGGTGCGGTGGTACCTGCCTCCAGTCCCAGCTACTTGGGAGGCTGTGGCAGGAGGATTGCTAAGAGTTCAACAGTGCAGTGAGCTACATAACACTGCAGTGAGCTAAATTGTGCCTGTCCCCTGCTCCAGTTCATCACTTCTTTCTGTAATCAGCTCAGACTCGGAATCCTCAGAGAGGAGAATGGGAACCTGTTTGGGTCTTAAAATCAGGACCCAGGGCAGAGTTTTTTTAAGGCAAGGTAAAGAGCCCTGGGCTGGAATAAGTATGAATAATTAGGATTATACTGTAGTCAAATGATAATAATCAGAGAACAATAATAATAGCTGGCCTGGAGAGCTTATCAGTGTGCTAAGTACACGTGGTCTCAGATTAATCAGTTCTCTCAAGAATGCTGGGAGATGAGTCATCTTTTTCCATTTCCAGGAAGTGAAAGCCAAGCTCAGAGAGGTGAACTTGCCGAAGGTCACACAGGTGCCAAACAACTGGTGGAGCCTGAAGAGTGGTGACCTTATCCAGCTGGATGTTTCTTGGGGGACTTTGGGAAAAAGAAATCTTCTTGGATTCTCAGTATGCCCAAATGCACAAAGTAGGAACAGGCAAAGGGAATAGAGCAGGAGCAAAAAAGCCAGGCACAGTCTCCTATGCCTGTAATCCCAGCACTGTGGCAGGCTGAGGATTGTGCCACCCTGGGAATTCAAGACTAGCCTGGGCAACATGGCAAGACTCCGTCTCTACAAAAAGTGTTTTGAAAAATGAGCCGGCATGCTGGCACACACCTGCTGTCCCAACTATTTGGAAGGCTGGGATGAGAGAATCACTGGAGCCTGGCTGATTTTGTATTTTTCTTTTATTTTACTTTATTTATTTATTTATTTAGAGATGAAGTCTTGCTCTGTTGCCGTGGCACAATCCTGGCTCACTGCAACCTCCACCTCCCGGGTTCAAGCGTTTCTCCTGCCTCAGCCTCCTGAGTAGCTGGGATTACAGGCACGCGCCACCATGCCCAGCTAATTTTTTGTATTTTTACTAGAGATGGGGTTTCACCATATTGGCCAGGCTGGTCTTGAACTCTTGACCTCATGATCTGCCCGCCTTAGCCTCCCAAAGTGCTGGGATTACAGGCATGAGCCACCACTCCCAGCTTTAATTTTGTATTTTTAGTAGAGATAGGGTTTCTCCATGTTGGTCAGCCTGGTCTCAAACTCTCAACCTCGGGTGATCTGCCTGCTTCAGCCTCCCTTGGTTATTCTTCCTGATGCTCTCCTTCCCCTCTCCCCCACCTCCATCCAACTGGCCCCAATGTGTGTTGTAAAAATATGGAACGCTTCACAAATTGCATGTCATCCTTGCACAGGGGCCATGCTAATCCTGCCTGTATTGTTCCAATTTTAGTATATGTGCTGCTGAAGCGAGCACCATAATTTTTTTTTTTTTAAGATGGGGTTTCACCATGTTGGTCAGCCTGGTCTTGAACTCCCGACCTCAGGTGATCCGCCCACCTTGGCCTCCAAAGTGCTTGGATTACAGGCATGAGCCACCATGTCCGGCAATTTTATTTATTTATTTATTTTAATTTTAATTTTTTTTTGAGACGGAGTTTCACTCTTGTTACCCAGGCTAGAGTGCAATGGCACGATCTCGGCTCACCGCAACCTCTGCCTCCTGGGTTCAGGCAATTCTCCTGCCTCAGCCTCCTGAGTAGCTGGGATTACAGGCACGCGCTGCCATGCCCAGCTAATTTTTTTGTGTTTTTAGCAGAGACAGGGTTTCACCATGTTGACCAGGATGGTCTCGATCTCTTGACCTCGTGATCCACCCGCCTTGGCCTCCCAAAGTGCTGGGATTACAGGCGTGAGCCACCACGCCCAGCCTATTTTTTTTTTTTAAGATGGAGTCTCGGGCTGGGAGATCGAGACCATCCTTGTCAACATGGTGAAACCCCGTCTCTACTAAAAATATAAAAAATTAGCTGGGCATGGTGGCGTGTGCCTGAAATCTCAGCTACTCAGGAGGCTGAGACAAGAGAATTGCCTGAACGCAGGAGGCGGAGCTTGTGGTGAGCCAAGATCGCGCCATTGCACTCCAGCCTGGGTAACAAGAGTGAAACTCTGTCTCAAAAAAAAAGACGGAGTCTCACTTTGTCACTCAGGCTAGAGTATAGTGGCTTGATCTCAGCTCACTGTAACCTCTGCCTCTTGGGTTCAAGTGACTCTCCTTGAACCCAAGGAGAGTTCAAGTTGGGTTCGTGCTTCAGCTTCCCAAGTAGCTGGGATTAGAGGCTCCTACCACCACACCCGCCTAATTTTTGTATTTTTAGTAGAGACAGGGTTTGACCGTGTTGGCCAGGCTGGTCTCAAACTCCTGACCTCAAGTGATCAGCTTGCTCAACCTCCCAAAGTACTGGGATTACAGGCATGAGCCACCATGCCCAGGTCAATAATTTTTTTTTTTTTTTTTGAGATGGAGTCTCACCTTATAACCCAGGCTGGAGTGCAATGACGCAATCTCGTCTCACTGCAACCTCCGTCTTCCGGGTTCAAGAAATTCTCCTGCCTTGGCCTCCCAAGTAGCTGGGATTACAGGCACATGCCACCATGCCTGGCTGATTTGTTTTGTATCTTTAGTAGAGATGGGGGTTTCACCATTTTGGCCAGGCTGGTCTCGAACTCCTGACCTCGCAATCCGCCGCCTCAGCCTTTCAAAGTGCTGGGATTACAGGCATGAGCCACTGCGCCTGGCCTAACTAATTTTTTTTTTTAAGAGACTGGGTTTCACTCTGTCACCCAGGCTGGAGTGCAGTGGCTATTCACAGGCACAATCATAGCTCACTGCAGCCTCAAATTCCTAGAGATCATTCTGCCTCAGCCTCCATAGTAGCTGGGACTGCAGGCATGCACCACCATGCCCCACTGATCACTGAGCCTTTTGCACCCCAGTAGCCTTCCCTCATCTGGAAGTTTCCTGATTGATTAGAATTTCAAGGAGTCTGAGTTCTATTAGTTAGAATTTCACAACCAGAGAATTCTATTGATTAGAATTTTATGGCACCACAGAAATTGATTAGCATTTCATGGCCATAGAATCCTATTACTCAGAATTTCATGACTTGAGAGTGCTATTGATTTGAATTTCATGGCATCTTGGTGTTCCAGCAATGTAGGCTTCCCCAGACACCCACATAAATTGCTCAAATCTCTGCACAAACTGTCGCTTTCCCAGGGCAGCCTTCCCTGACCTCCCTATTGCAAATTGTCTGTCTGCCGCCTGCTTTATTTTTTCCATGGTGTCTATCACCACTTAACAATATGTCACATACATTACTTACTCCTCCTATGCTGGAATGTAAGAAGCTGAAACAAGACAATTTTTTTTTGCTGGGCGCAGTGGCTCATGCCTGTAATCCCAGCACTTTGGGAGGCCGAGGCAGGTGGATCATGAGGTCAAGAGATTGAGACCATCGTGGTCAACATGGTGAAACCCCATCTCTACTAAAAATACAAAAAATTAGCTAGGCATGGTGGCACATGCCTGTAATCCCAGCTACTTGAAGGGCTGAGGCAGGAGAATCGCTTGAACCTGGAAGGCAGAGGTTGCGGTGAGCAGAGATCGCGCCATTGCACCCCAGCCTCGGTAACAAGAGCGAAACTCCGTCTCAAAAAAAAAAAAAAAAAGACGGAGATTTTTTTTTTTTTTTTTGAGACGGAGTTTCACTCTTGTTGCCCAGGCTGGAGTCCGATGGCGCGATCTCTGCTCACCGCAACCTCTGCCTTCCAGGTTCAAGCGATTCTCCTGCCTCAGCCCTTCAAGTAGCTGAGATTACAGACATGTGCCACCATGCCCAGATAATTTTGTAGTTGCAGTAGAGATGGGGTTTCTCTATGTTGGTCTGGCTGGTCTCAAACTTCCAACCTCAGGTGATCCGCCCACCTTGGCCTCCCAAAGTGCTGGGATTACAAGTGTGAGCCACCACGTCTGGCCCAGAGATTGTTTTACTTTTTTATTTTTTTAAAAAAAACAGGGTCTCACCCTGCCACCCAGGCTGAAGGATAGTGGCACAACCATAGCTCACTGCAGCCTCCGTCTCCTGGGCTTAGGTGATCCTCCCACCTCAGCCTCCTGAGTAGCTGGGACTACAGGCATGCAGTCACTATTTTTAAAATAATTATATAGGCCAGACATGGTGGCTCAGGCCTGTAATCCAAGCACTTTGGAGGCCAAGGTGGGTGGATCATCTGAGGTCGGGAGTTCAAGACCAGCCTGACCAACATGGTGAAACCCTGTCTTTAAAAAATAAATAAATAGGCCGGGCACGGTGGCTCACGCCAGTAATCCCAGCACTTTGGGAGGCCGAGGCAGGTGGATTACAAGGTCAAGAGATCGAGACCATCCTGGTCAACATGGTGAAACCCCGTCTCTACCAAAAATACAAAAAAAAAATTAGCTGGGCATGGTGGCGCATGCCTGTAATCCCAGCACTCAGGAGGCTGAGGTAGAATTGGTTGAACCCAGGAGGCAGAGGTTGCGGTGAGCCAAGATCGTGCCATTGCACTTCAGCCTGGGTAACAGGAGCGAAACTCCATCTCAAAAATAAATAAATAAATAGGGCCAGCCGCGGTGGCTCACTCCTATAATCCCAGCACTTTGGGAGGCTGAGGCGGGTGGATCACGAGGTCAAGAGATCGAGACCATTCTGGTCAACATGGTGAAACCCCGTTTCTACTAAAAATACAAAAATTAGCTGGGCATGGTGGTATGCGCCTGTAGTCCCAGCTACTCAGGAGGCTGAGGCAGGAGAATTGCCTGAACCCAGGAGGCGGAGGTTGCAGTGAGCCAGGATCGCACCACTGCACTCCAGCCTGGGTAACAACAGTGAAACTCCAACTCAAAATAAATAAAACAATAAATAAAAACAAAAATAATAATAATTATTATATAAACTGGGCCAGCCACAGTGGCTTACACCTGTAATCTCAGCACTTTGGGAGGCAGGTGGATCACCTGGGGTCAAGAGTTCAAGACCAGCCTGGCCAACATGGCAAAACCCAGTCACTACTAAAAATACAAAAATTGGTCCAGTATGGTGGCAGGCGCCTGTAATTCCAGCTACTCGGAAGGCTGAGGCATGAGAATTGCTTGAACCCGGGGATGGAGGTTGCAGTGAGCCAATATCACACCACTGCACTGCAGCCTGGGCAACAGAGCAAGACTCAGTCTTTAACAAAAGAAAAACAGGCCGGGTGCAGTGGCTCAAGCCTGTAATCCCAGCACTTTGGGAGGCCGAGGCGGGTGGATCACGAGGTCAAGAGATCGAGGCCATCCTGATCAACTTGGTGAAACCCCGTCTCTACTAAAAATACAAAAAAAAAAATTAGCTGGGCATGGTGGCGCATGCCTGTAATCCCAGCTACTCAGGAGGCTTAGGCAGGAGAATTGCCTGAACCCGGGAGGCGGAGGTTGCGGTGAGCCAAGATCCATTGCACTCCAGCCTGGGTAACGAGCGAAACTCCGTCTCAAAAAAAAAAAAAGAAAGAAAAAAAGAAAAACAATAATGACTGTTAAGTTGTCTACTTGCCTTCTCTGGCATGCCCCATCCCCATTCAGTGTTTCAATTCATAGGTGGAGAGGGGAGGCACTGTGCCTGTCTTCCTAAAAAATAGGTCTCAGCCAGGCACAGTGATTCACACCTGTAATACCAGCACTTTGGGAGGCCTAGGTGGGTGGATCATGAGGTCAGGAGTACAAGACCAGCCTGGCCAACATAGTGAAACCCCGTCTGTACTGAAAATACAAAAATTAGCTGGGTGTGGTGGCGCGTGCCTATAATCCCAGCTACTTGGGAGGCTGAGGCAGGAGAAACGTTTGAACCTGGGAAGCAGAGGTTGCAGTAAGCCGAGATTGTGCTATTGTACTCCAGCCTGGGCAGCAAGAGCGAAACTCTGTCTAAAAAAAAAAGTCCCATCTGAGATGAGATTTACACTCCTACAACAGGGAAAAGAATTTAAATGATGGGGAGGGATGAGTCCAGAAAGGGATGTCCTACCACCTGGAACCTATTCATTTTTCAGATCTCCAATGTTACCATCACTTGGTCCGGGAAGCTCTCTTTGGTGGCCAGGTTAACTTGGCGCCCCTGTCAAATGCTCTTCAAGCTCCCCACGCTCTGTTCACAGGACTCTACTATTTGCATTTAATTATTTATTTATTTGAGACAAGTCGCTCTCTGTCACCCAGCCAGGAGTGAAGTGGTGCAATCTTGGCTCACCACAGCCTCCACCTCCCAGGCCCAATCGAACTTCAGTTTCCTGAGTAGCTGAGATCACAGGTATTTGCCACCATGCCCAGTTAACTTTTTTTTTAATTGCATTTTAGGTTTTGCCAGTTAACTTTTTTACTTTCTGTAGAGACAGGGTGCCACTATGTTGCCCAGGATGGTCTCAAACTCTTGGGCTCAAGCAATCCTCCCACCTCAGCCTCTCAAACTGCAGGAATTACAATCGTGAGCCACCACACGTGGCCTTTTACTGTTTGTATTTAGAGATGTACTGGATGACGCTGATTGATGTTTGCAGACAAGGACCATATCTAGTTTTGTACCTCCTGCCTAGACCAGTGCCTGGCACACAGTGCATATGTGTAGAATGAATGCATGAATACCACATCACATTCTTGCAGGCAGGATGGGAAAAGACCTGCTGGGCATAAGAGCTGCCAATAGGCCGGGCGCGGTGGCTCAAGCCTGTAATCCCAGCACTTTGGGAGGCCGAGGCGGGTGGATCATGAGGTCAAGAGATCGAGATCATCCTGGTCAACATGGTGAAACCCCGTATCTACTAAAAATACAAAAAATTAGCTGAGCACGGTGGCGTGTGCCTGTAATCCCAGCTACTCAGGAGGCTGAGGCAGGAGAATTGCCTGAACCCAGGAAGCGGAGGTTGCAGTGAGCCAAGATTGCACCATTGCACTCCAGCCTGGGTAACAAGAGGGAAACTCCGTCTCAAAAAACAAACAAACAAACAAACAAACAAAAAGACCTGCCAATAATCAGGGGGAGGACCTTCAGGGGATTGAGAGTTGGCTCCACTGCCCTTCTAGAGCCAGCTCCTGGGTAAGAGGCCAAGTAGAGAAGGGATAGGCAGACCGTGTGCAGTGGCTCAAGCCTCTAATCCCAGCACTTAGGGAGGCTGAGGCAACTGGATCACCTAAGGTTAGGAGTTTGAGACCAGCCTGGCCAACATAGTGAAACCCCATCTTTATCAAAAGTACAAAAATGGGGCTGAGTGTGGTGATGTGCACCTATAATCCCAGTTACTCGGGAGGCTGAAGCAGAGAATTGCTTGAAGCCGAGAGGCAGAAGTTGCGGTGAACCAAGATTACGTCACTGCACTCCAGCCCGGGCAACAGCAAAACCCTATCTCAAAAAAAAAAAGAAAAAATAGAGGAACAGACTAAACCATAGGTTATACCGGCGCTGTGACCTGTGGCGCCTGTCTGCTGTCACAGCAATCAGCCATGTACAATTTGAGCAAACAAACAATACACAAGGACACGACATGGGTGGTGAATTTCATGTATCTTTATCGGCAGGGAAATCTCCCAATCCCAGAGCTTAAGCTTTCAATTTAAAGCAAGGGTGGGAGGCTCAGGTGGAGGAGAGACCCCTTTTTCCCACCCCTGTGATGTTAGACAAGTCCCTTAACTGCTCTGAGCCTGGAGCTCCTGGTTTGGTAAAGGGCCTAATAAAAGTCCTTGACTCCCAAGGGGGTCCTGAGGATTAACTGAGATAATGCCTTGAGCTCCAGCCAGGCATGCTCAGCGTGAGCTACAGGATTGCTATTGTTGGTAATAATCATTATTACTATTACCAGGGGGACTTTAGGAGAAGCAAATGGAAGGACGTATGCAAATCCTCTTGTGTGATGTCTGGCACTAAGGAGACCTTCCTAACCTCCCCTGTTCTGCAAACCCATTCCCACCCTAGGTCATTCCAGACGGTCCACCCCAGTATCTTCCACTCTCCCCTCAACCCCTTCAATATTCTTCTCCCCACAATCCCCAGCTGAGACCAGAGAAGGTGCCCACAGCAGCTGGCCAGGGTGCAGAGAGGGCCAGGCACAGAGGGAGGAGGGTTCCAACCAGGCCCCCTGCCCATTGTCTGAGCCTGCCAGCCCGCCAGCCAGCTGATGTCCCGGGTCTCCAACACCAGCTGGCCAGCCCCACCCCCGCCCCAACACCTCCTCCTCCCAGATCCCTCCCTGTCACTCAGCCTCTGCCCCCATCCGCCCACAGCCCAGAAAGACTCAGGGTGTGACCAGAGGGTCTGAGCTTTTGTCCCCCAAATAGGAGGCTGATTTGCATCTTTTAGCAATTTGCACACCCCATTCATTTGTATAGAGCTAGACTGCCACAAAGCCTGCCTGCTCGTTGGGGCTTATTTGAGTGGGGCTATAAAATGTGATTTTGGGTGTTCCCTTTCAGCCTTCAGCGCTTCCTTAGTCTGGGACTTTGGTCAGTGACTTCACCACACTGTTCCTGTCTGTAAACCAGAGGCAACACTTTCCTATACAGTGGTTTCAAGGAGTAAGACACATGTGATGTGCCTGGAATAAAGTGGGTGCTCAACAAGCAAGAGCTGTTATTATCTCCACATTCTCCAGACTTCACTGTTAAAGCCTGTGCTGTCCATTGGGCAGCCACTAGGCTATTTCAATTTCAACTAATTCAAATTAAATAAAATTGGTACTTTAGTTCCTCATTCGCACCAGCCAAATTTAAAGTGCTCAACAGCCACACTCGGTGGCTATCATATGGAGCTGCACAGATCACTGCAGCATGTTCTATGGGATAGTGCTGATTCAAACCCTCTAATTTTCCAGAGTTTTTCCTCCCTTTTCCGAATAGATCTCTCTTCTCTGTAGCCTTTCTTCCCCTCACCTCGCCCCCCAACACACACAACGCCCGCCCGCCTGTCAAGTCCCTCCATATCCTATGGGCACACATTCCAAAAGCCCCAGTGAATAGCTGAAACTGCAGATAGTTTCTAAGCCTATCTAGTTTGTACTTGCAATGACCTTGGTGAGGTGTTCTTTTGTTCTCTGCAGGGCTTGCACCTGGAATGGAGGGTGGGGAACAGGTGTGGATCTATGCCCTGAGGCACAGAGGGGATGGCTCAATTGTTGGTGTTGTAAAGCAAACAACTGCACCCAACTCTGTCCCAGGTGCCAGCAGGAGCTTCCACCTGCGGAGGTGGCCAAAGGTGGGAAAGCCGGGGGAATTGTGGGCCCCGCCCCCACCCACCCCGAGAGGCAGTTTCAGATCACATAACAAGGCTGGACCTGGAATGAGCAGTTTCTAGCACAGCTGACACCTGGGGCAGGTGTGCCAGATGGGAGGCCCAGAGTGCGGGGGGGGGGGGGGGAGGGGGGGAGGAAGGCGGGGAGGAAAGGCTTGGCAACCTCTAAAGGCCAAGGACAGCTGCACCAGAGGCTGTGGAAGATGCCAATAAGTGACATCCAGATTATTTCAAACTATACACATGCCACATCCACTGTGGCCCCAACACCACCTGCAGGGAGAAGCAGGAGCTGGGCAACCCCAATCATTTCTACAGCCTCATGTAGACATCCCAAGTTAACATCCCCAAACCTGAACTCCACTCCTGCTTTTGCCCTTGTCATGTGTTTGTACATTCCACAGCTGTCACCACCTCAGTGTGTGGCTGCTCCATCCTTTCAGCTGCTCAGGACCAGAACCTTGGAGTCTTCTTTCTTCCTTCTCTTTTCTGTACCCCCATAAACAAGCCATTAGCAAACTCCACTGTCTCCACCCTCAAATAGAACTCGAATCCAGCCCCTACACCATCTCCGTTGCCACTACCCTGGTCCAAGCCACCATGGTCTCCCTCCAGAATCACCCAATGGCTTTCCACCGTTGCCTCCCCTCCTCTCTGAAGGGATGATCATGTGGATCCTTTGCCCAAACCGTCTAGTGGCTCTGAACTTTGCTGAGAAGACAGTCAAATTCCTGGCAGAGCACCCTGTGGCTCAAGCCTGTAATCCCAGCCCTTTGGGAAGCTGAGATAGAAGGATCACTTGGCGGGGTACGGTGGCTCACGCCTGTAATCCCAGCACTTTGGGAGGCCGAGGTGGCCAGATCACGAGGTTAAGAGATCGAGACCATCCTGGCCAACATGGCGAAACCCTGTCTCTACTAAAAAATATAAAAATTAGCTGGGCGTGGTGGCGCATGCTTGTAGTCCCAGCTACTCCGGAGGCTGAGGCAGGAGAATTTCTTGAACCCAGGAGGCGGAGGTTTCAGTGAGCCGAGATTGCACCACTGCACTCCAGCCTGGCACCTGGCGACAGAGCAAGACTCTGTTTCAAAAAAAAAAAAGATCACTTGAGCCCAGGAGTTCTAGACTAGCCTGGACAACATAGTGAGACCCTGTCTCTACAAAAATTTTAGCCTTTTAGCCAGGCATGGTGGCTCATGCCTGTAATCCCATGTGGTGGCTCACGCCTGTAATCCCAGCACTTTGGGATACCAAGATGGGTGGATCACCTGAGGTCAGGAGTTCGAGACCACCCTGGCCAACATAGTGACACCCCATCTCTATTTAAAAAAAAAAAAATGCAAGAGTTAGCCAGGCATGGTAGCACATGCCTGTAGTCCCAACTACTCAGGAGGCTGAGGCAGGAGAATCTCTTGAACCTGGGAGGCAGAGGTTGTGGTGAGCCAAGATTGTACCTCTGCACTCCAGCCTGGGCAACAGACCAAGACTCCTCCATCTCAAAAAAAAATGTTTTGTGTGGCCGGGTGCAGTGGCTCACACCTGTAATCCCAGCACTTTGGGAGGCCGAGGCGGATGGATCACGAGGTCAAGAGATCGAGATCATCCTGGTCAACATGGTGAAACCCCGTCTCTACTAAAAATACAAAAAAATTAGCTGGGCATGGTGGTACGTGCCTGTAATCCCAGCTACTCGGGAGGCTGAGGCAGGAGAATTGCCTGAACCCAGGAGGCGGAGGTTGCGGTGAGCCAAGATCGCGCCATTGCACTCCAGCTTGGGTAACGAGAGTGAAACTCTGTCTCAAAAAAAAAAAAAAAAAAAAAAATAGCGCTTGGGCTGCCCCTCTGGACTTTCTCCTGCCTTGTTTTTCCTTGGAGTACCTAGCATAGTAGATACTGGCTAACAGCTGGGCACAGTGGCTCACACCTGTAATCCCAGCACTTTGGGAGGCCGAGGCGGATGGATCACGAGGTCAAGAGATCGAGACCATCCTAGCAAACGTGGTGAAACCCCGTCTCTACTATATATATATAAATATATATATATATATATATAAATATATATATATATTTACTAACTTGCTTATTGTCAGTTTATGGTCAATGTCCCCTTACAGAATGCCCACTCTGCGGGATGGGAATTTGGTCTGTCTGAGCACAGCTACCACAGTAGCCCCTGTGCTCAGGACAGTGCCTGGTGCATGGTATGCGCTCGGTGATGGAAGGAATGATGCACAAGCTCTGTGCTCGGCACCTTGCTCAGCACCTAATATGGTTTTCTCACCTACTACCCACAGCCCCCACAGCAGGTACTGTTATTACAGATGGCGAAATGCCACACAGAGACTATGATTTACCCCAACTTAGTAACAGACCTATTCAAAGTGTGTCTCTTGTACCACTACCCCACAGACAATCAGACTCGATAGCCAGGTTGCGGTTTGAGACCAAATTCTGAGGGCCCCGGAGGGATTCCATGCATAGGAAAGAGATCTGAGACCTTCTGCTCTAAGTGTGGGCAGCTCTTTAACATTCTCAAAGAAGGCTTCAAATCTGTGGATTTCTCCTCTCCTTTAGCCTGTCTAGCACCATTTGTTTAAAGGAAACATTTAAGAAGCAAATAGGCCAGGAGCAGTGGCTCACACCTATAATCCCAGCTTCTTGGAAGGCTAAAGCAGGAGAATGGCTTTAACCCAGGAGGCAGAGGTCGCAGTGAGCCAAGATCCAGCCACTGCATCCAACCTGGGCAAGAGCGAAACTCCATCTCAAAAAAAAAAAAGGCAAAGCAAAGCAAATCAGAGTCCTCCAGGGCATTCTTGAAACCTCGTAAATGCCTTCCTTGGCCTCAGGCGTCAACGTCTCTTCCCCGGTCTCCAAGACTGCAGCTTTCAGCCCTGCCCACCCTGCCCAGAGGTGTCTCTCTGTCCCTTCTGCTTGAACCACTTGTACCAGGGCTGTGATGGAGGAAACGAAATGCTCTGCCAGTGTGGAAGGTAAAGAAGAGATGAGGGGCTGGGAGCGGTGGCTCATGCCTGTAGTCCCAGCACTTTGAGAGCCACGGCGGGCAGATCACTTGAGTTCAGGAGTTCGAGACCAGCCCGACCAACAAGGAGAAACCCCATCTCTACTAAAAATACAAAATTAGTTGGGTGTGCTAACACATGCCTATAATCCCAGCTATTGGGGAGGCTGAGGCAGGAGAATCGCTTGAACCCAGGAGGTGGAGGTTGTGGCAAGCTGAATTTGTGCCATTGTACTCTAGCCTGGGCAACAAGAGAGAAACTTCCTCTCAAAAAAAAAAAACAGAGACCAGGGGCTATGGCTCACGCCTGTAATCCCAGTACTTTGGGAGGTCGATGCAGGCAGATCATGAGGTCAGGAGTTTGAGACCAGCCTGGCCAACATAGTGAACTCCTGTCTACTAAAAATATAAAAATTAGCCAGGCATGGGGGCGCATGCCTTGTAGTTCCAGCTACTTAGGAGGCTGAGACAGGAGAATTGCTTGAACCCGTGAAGCAGAGGATGTGGTGAGCTGAGATCCCACCACTGCACTCTAGCCTGGGCAACTGAGTCAGAATCTGTCTCAAAAAAAAACAAATGAGATGAGGGGCAAGATAGGCTGGGACTACGCAATGTAAGACTTTGTCGATCATGGCAGGCAGTTCGAATTTTATTTTAAGGACATTAGAGAGTCTTGGAGGTATTGTTTAACTTATTTTGATTTTTGTAATTTTTTTTTTTTTTTTTTGAGACGGAGTTTCGCTCTTGTTACCCAGGCTGGAGTGCAATGGCGTGATCTCAGCTCACCGCAACCTCCGCCTCCTGGGTTCAGGCAATTCTCCTGCCTCAGCCTCCTGAGTAGCTGGGATTACAGGCACGCGCCACCATGCCCAGCTAATTTTTTGTATTTTTAGTAGAGACAGGGTTTCACCATGTTGAGCAGGATGGTCTCGATCTCTTGACCTTGTGATCCACCCGCCTCAGCCTCCCAAAGTGCTGGGTGGGATTACAGGCGTGAGCCACCACGCCCGGCCTTATTTTTGTAATTTTTATTTTCAAGACAGGGTCTTGCTGTTGCCCAGGCTGGAGTGCAGTGGTCCAAACACAGCTCACTGCAGCCTCAACCTCCTGGGTTCAAGCGATCCTCCTACCTTAGCCTCCCAAGTAGCTGGAACTACAGGTGTCCATTATTATGCCCAGCTAATATATTTTTTTCTTTTTTTTGAGACGGAGTTTCGCTCTTGTTACCCAGGCTGGAGTGCAATGGCACGATCTTGGCTCACCGCAACCTCTGCCTCCTGGGTTCAAGCAATTCTCCTGCCTCAGCCTCCTGAGTAGCTGGGATTACAGGCGCGCGCCACCATGCCCAGCTAATTTTTGTATTTTTAGTAGAGACGAGGTTTCACCATGTTGACCAGGACGGTCTCGATCTCTTGACCTTGTGATCCACCCACCTCGGCCTCCCAAAGTGCTGGGATTACAGGTGTGAGCCACTGCGCCCGGCCAAAACAGAATTTCTTTCTTGTTGCCCAAGCTTGAGTGTAATGGCGTGATCTCAGCTCACTGCAACCTCTGCCTCCAGGGTTCAAACAATTCTCCTGCCTCAACCTCCCAAGTAGCTGGGATTATAGGCATGCACCACTACACCTGGCTAATTTTGTATTTTTAGTGGAGACAGGGTTTTGTCATGTTGGTCAGGCTGGTCTCAAACTCTCGACCTCAAGTGATCCACCTGCCTCGGCCTCCCAAAGTGCTGAGATTACAGGCATGAGCCACCGCATCTGGCCTCATTTTTGTATTTTTAGTATAGTTAGGGTTTTGCCCTCAAACTCTTGACCTCAAGTGATTTGCCTGCCTGGGCCTCCCAAAGTGCTGGGATTCCAGGTGTGAGCTACCATGCCCGGCTGATCGCATGTTTTTTGAGTGAGGGAATATACAACAAGCACCTACTGAAAAGGTGACAGTACTGACTAGAGTTGGCTGAAGTCTCCTGAACATTATCTCATCAGACACTATCATGGGCCCAAAGACCAGCTGCAAACAAGAAAAGATACACCCACTAGGCTGGGCATGGTGGCTCACACCTGTAATCCCAGCACTTTGAGAGGCTAAAGTGGACGGATCACCTGAGGTTGGGAGTTCAAGACCAGCCTGACCAACATGGAGAAACCCCGTCTCTACTAAAAATACAAAATTAGCCGGGCATGGTGGGGCATGCCTGTAATCCCAGCTACTCTGCAGGCTGTGGCAGGAGAATTGCTTGAACCCAGGTGGCGGAGAATGAGGGGAGCCAAGATCATGCCATGCACTCCAGCCTGAGCAATAAGAGTGAAACTCCGTTTCAATAAAAAAAAAAAAGAGGGGCCCAAAGTGGCTCCGGCCGGATGTCGTGGCGCTTGCGAAGGCGAGGCCAAGAGTTCAAGGCCAACCAACCTCAGCAACCTTACAAGCTCTCATTGATTGGCAAAAGAAAAAAAAAAAAAAAAGAAAAGAAAAGATACACCCCCGCTAAGGACTATATGACCCCTGTGGAGACTTTAAAACTATGTTTCAACTGGGCACAGTGGCTCATATCTGTAATTCCAACACTTTAGGAGGCCAACACTTGAGCCCAGGAGTTCGAGACCAGCCTGAACAATGTGGAGAAACCCTCTATCTACAAAAAATACAAAAATTATCTGGGCATAGTGGCACACGCCTATAGTCGCAGCTACTTAGAAGGTTGGGGTGGGAGAATTACGTGAGTCAGGGAAGTGAAAGCTACAGTGAGCCATGAATGTGCCACTGCACTCCAGCCTGGGCAATGGAGTGAGATCTTGTCTCAAACAAACAAAAAACTGTGTTCTGCTGGGTGCTGTGGCTCATGCCTGTAACCCCAGCACTTTGGGAGGCTGATGTGGATAGATCACAAGGTCAGGAGATTGAGACCATGCTGGCTAGCACGGTGAAACCTCGTTTCTACTAAAAATACACAAAATTAGCCAGAAGTGGTAGCATGCACCTGTAGTCCTAGGTGTGGTGGCGTGCACCTGTAGCTGCTTGGGAGGCTGAGGCAGGAAAATCACTTGAACCCAGGAGGCAGAGGTTGCAGGGATCTGAGATCGTGCCATTGCACTCTAGCCTGGGCAACAGAGCGAGACTCCAACTCAAAAACAAAACAAATGAAAAAAAAAAAACCTGTGTTCTGAAGGATTTATGGGTTCTGTGTTCAGTACAAGAAATCTGGATTGTCTAGAAGGACCATGGGGCCTGGAGAAATGTAGGCAGGGGAACGTGATAATGGCTAGCCAGGACTTGAAAGCATATTCATCTTTAAGCCTAAAGAAGCCCAGGAACCAGTTTGGGCAAAGGCCTGGAGGACAGTGTTGTCTAGAGAAGACCGATTATGATGACCTGAGGGGAAAACAGGGCTCTGGAATTAGCCACTTACTAGCTGTGCATACTGGGATAAATCATTCAACCTCTGTGAGCCTCAATCTTCTCATCTGTTTAAAGGTATATGATAGCATTCAACCTAGCAAGGCCGTGAGCTCCACTTCAGTCTTTGAATGTGATATCTGATCCATAGGAAACATTCAATCAATGTCGCTCCCATGAAGTGTTTCTCTGTGCCAGAAAGGAAGGCAGGGCAGGCAGACAGGAGAATAAGTGAGATTATCATGTACAATCCTGAATACTGCCGTGAGTTTAAAAGGTTTCTGTCAGGCAATGGGGAGACAGGTAGGATTTTAAAAGGAGACTGGAGAGTGGGCAGAGAAACTAAATTACAGGTCAGTTGTGGTCAGATCTTTCTGATGCAGAGCACTTAGTAAAAGGGGAGCCAAGAGGCCAGGAAGTCAGTTAGGAGATTGTTATAATAGTGCAATGTTTGCAGATGCCACATATTCCATAATAAAATGTCTAAAGGGAGGCCAAAAAGACCCACATCCACATCCACCCTGGTATGAGAAGGAAGATACAGCACGGAAGACTGAGGTCTGTAGGATGATGATTGGATGTTGGAGTTGAGTGGAGCAAGCCTCTGTGTCATTGCCTCAGGGGCAAGGTGGGTGCCACTTTGGGGTGGCATCCCTTTCTCCTCTTGTAATTTTTTTTCCACCGCCACCTCCCCTTGTTTTTTTGAGATGGAATCTCGCTCTGTCGGCAGGCTGGAGTGCAGTGGCACAATCTTGGCTCACTACAACCTCTGCCTCCTGGATTCAAGTGAGTCTCTTGTCTCAGCCTCCTGAGTAGCTTGAATTACAGGCCCGCACCACCATGCCCAGCTAAATTTTGTTGTTTTTTTTTGGTACTATTGAGATGAAACGAGCTCACGCCTATAATCCCAGCACTTTGGTAGGCCAAGGCAAGCGGATCACCTGAGGTCAGGAGTTCGAGAGCAGCCTGGCCAACATGGTCAAATCCTATCTCTATTTATTAAAAAAATAAAATAAAATAAAATAAAATAAAATAATAAAAATAATAAAATAAAAAAGATGAAATGAAGATATTTAATTTTTGTATTTTTAGTAGAGATGGGGTTTCACCATCTTGACCAGGATGGTCTCTAACTCTTGACCTCCTGATCTGCCTGCCTCAGCCTCCCAAAGCGCTGGGATTACAGGCATGAACCACTGTGCCCGGGCTTATGTTTTCTGAATCTTGTGAATTTACTTACCATGGAGGAATATTAGCCATTAGAAATACGGTATATTTCAGCTAAGAGCAGTAGCTCAGGCTTGTAATTCCACGACTTTGGGAGGCTGAGGCAGGAGGATTATTTGAACACGGCAGTTTGAGACCAGCCTGGGCATCATAGTGAGACTCCATCTCTACAAAATACAAATAAAATAAAATGAAATGACAGAATCAGAAAAGGCCAGGTGCTGTGGCTCATGCCTGTAATCTCAGCCCTTATGGAGCCCAAGGCAGGCAGATCATGATGTCAGGAGTTTGAGAACAGCATGGCCAATATGTGAAACCGCGTCTCTACTAAAAATACAAAAACTAGCCAGGTGTGGTGGCATATGCCTGTAATCCCAGCTACTCAGAAGGCTGAGGCAGGAGAATGGCTTGAACCCAGAGGCAGAGGTTGCAGTTTGCTGAGACCACACCAAACTCCAAAGAAAGAATCAGAAAGAAAGGAAAGACTATTGCACTGTGCTATTCAATAAGCCACAATTTATAATAGTAAAAAAAAAAGATGCAGTCTTGATAAGTATTATAGGATTAGTGATGTTTATGAATAATTTTTAGTGACATGGAAAAATGCTGATGTATAGAATAGTTTTTGCTTTTTTTTTTTTTTAAGATGGGGTTTCACCAAGGTGGCCAGGCTGGTCTTGAACTCCTGACCTCAGGTGATCCACCCACCTCGGCCTCCCAAAGTGCTGGGATTACAGGCGTGAGCCACCACACCCAAGTGCCTTTTTTTTTTTTTTTGGAAATAGAGGTTCACTCTTTTTGCCTATGCTGGAGTGCAATGGTGCAATCTTGGCTCGCCGCAACCTCTGCCTCCTGGGTTCAAGTGATTCTTCTTCCTCAGCCTCCTCAGTAGCTGGGATTATAGTTCGCCAGGATTACAGGAGTGCACCACCACGTCTGACTAATTTTGTATTTTTAGTAGAGACAGGGTTTCACTGCATAGGCCAGGCTGGTCTCCAGCTCCTGACCTCAGGTGATCCACTTGCCTCTGCCTCCCAAAATGCTGGGATTGCAGATGTGAGCCACCAAGCCCGGCCAGTTTTTTTTTTGTTGTTGTTGTTTTGTTTTTTGAGACAGAGTTCCAGGCTGAAGTACGGTGTTGCAATCTTGGCTCACTGCAACCTCCGCCTCCCAGGTTCAAGCAACTCTCCTGCCTTAGCCTCCCGAGTAGCTGTGGCTATGCCCAGCTAACACTTTGGGAGGCTGAGGCAGGTGATCACTTGAGGTAAGGAGTTGGAGACCAGTCTGGCCAATATAGTGAAACCCTGTCTCTACTAAAAATACAAAAATTAGCCGGATGTGCTGGCATGCGCCTATAATCCCAGCTACTTTGGAGGCTGAGGCAGAAGAATTGCTTGAACCCAGAGACAGAGGTTGCAGTAAGCTGAGATTGCACCACTGTACTCCAGCCTGGGTGACAGAGCAAGACTCTGTCTCAAAATAAATAAAGTATAAAAAATTAAAAGGCAGGATGCAGAAATGTGCTAACAGTATGTTCTCATTCATGTAAATAGATCCATGAATAGAAAAAAGTTGGGAATACTATACAGTAAAATGGTGACAATTTATTTCTGTTTCCTTTTTATTTTTTGAGACAGGGTCTTGCTCTGTTGTCCGGGCTAAAGTGTAGTGGTACAATCACTGCTCACTGCAGCCTTGAATTCCTGCACTCAGTGATCCTCCAGCCTCAGCCTCCTGAGTAGATAGGACTACGTGTATGCATCACTAGCCTGGCTGTGTTTTTTTTTTTTTTTTTTCTTTTTTTCCCTTTTTTCACAGAACATCGTTTTTAGTTTTTTCTGAAGATGGGGTCTTGCTGTGTTATCCAGGCTGGTCTTGACTTCCTGGGTTCAGATGATCCTCCCTCTTTGGCCTCGCAAAAAGCTAAGATTCCAGCATGAGCCACCGCCGCCCTGGCCTATTTCATAATGTTAAGAATTAAGATAATCTGTCATGAGATTAGAGTTACGGGGAAAAAAATGAATTCAGTGTTTTTCATTTTTGTCACAATCTTCTTATGTAGTGTACAAACTCCTCACCATGGCTATGCTCACATTTATCTCATAAGCATGAACAATAAGAAATTTTAATCTTATAACCAGTAGCCAAGGAACTCGTTCATCTCTCCCTCTGAGAGTTTTGGGCTCTTCAGCCTTTTTTTTTTTTTTTAGACGGAGTTTCACTGTTGTTACCCAGACTGGAGTGCAATGGCACGATCTCGGCTCACCGCAACCTCCGCCTTCTGGGTTCAAGCAATTCTCCTGCCTCAGCCTCCCGAGTAGCTGGGACTACAGGCGCGCACCATCATGCCAAGCTAATTTTTGTATTTTTAGTAGAGACAGGGTTTCACCTTGTTGACCAGGTTGGTCTCGATCTCTTGACCTCGTGATCCACCCGCCTCAGCCTCCTCAAGTGCTGGGATTACAGGCTTGAGCCACCGTGCCCGCCCCCAGCCTTTTTTTTTTTTTTTTTTTGAGATGAAGTTTCGCTGTTGTTACCCAGGCTGGAGTGCAATGGCGCTATCTCAGCTCACCGCAACCTCCGCCTCCTGGGTTCGGGCAATTCTCCTGCCTCAGCCTCCTGAGTAGCTGGGATTACAGGCACACGCCACCATGCCCAACTAATTTTTTGTATTTTTATTAGAGGCGGGGTTTCACCTTGTTGACCAGGATGGTCTCGATCTCTTGACCTTGTGATCCACCTGCCTCGGCCTCCCCAAGTGCTGGGATTACAGGCTTGAGTCACTGAGCCGGGCTGTCTAGGGCTTTTCTAATAAGCAAGGCTTTTTCTCCAAAGAAGGCTGAAGAGCCTGCTGGGCACGGTGGCTCACGCCTGTAATCCCAGCACTTTGGAAAGCCGAAGTGGGTGGATCAGGAGGTCAAGAGATCAAGACCATCCTGGTCAACATGGTGAAACCCTGTCTCTACTAAAAATACAAAAAATTAGCTGGGCATGGTGGCGCCTGCCTGTAATCCCAGCTATTCAGGAGGCTGAGGCAGGAGAATTGCCCAAACCCAGGAGGTGGAGGTTGTGGTGAGCCGAGATCGTGCCATTGCACTCCAGCCTGGGTAACAAGGGCAAAACTCCGTCTCCAAAAAAAAAAAGAAAAGCCCTAGCCCTGTCAAATATTTCTCTGGCACACAAACAGGTTAAAGTGCCATTGGTATTTCAGGCTCCTGTTTACCCACAAGGACTACACACCTCTAAGTTGCTTCCTCTCGCTGACTGTCATCTGGCCTGGCCTTGTGTTTATCCTTCATTAGCGGAATGGGCATGACCAGGGCAGATGGCAGGCAGCACATACTTCTCTCTAACGCCCATCTTCAACCTTCTCATCATTAGTTAAAGAAAAACAGTCACTGGGTTTGGACCAGAAGAAGCCATGGTCTAAAGCAGTTTCCTTAGGTCTATCAAAGTCTACAAGGCTTCCAGAAAGCTATGAAAAGAATGTCAGAATCAAATTATATCACCTGAGTAACCTTCAGACTCAGGCTGACCTTATAATATCTCTTAACCTCCCTGGCCTCAGTTTCTTTGGCCAGAAAATGGAGTCATTGCAAAGTTGAAGTCAAATTCAACTCTATATTTGAAACCACACAGAACTTGAGAAATCTGTATCTTTTTTTTTTTATTTTTTATTTATTTATTTTTTTGAGACGGAGTTTCGCTCTTGTTACCCAGGCTGGAGTGCAATGGCGCGATCTCGGCTCACCGCAACCTCCGTCTCCTGGGTTCAGGCAATTCTCCTGCCTCAGCCTCCTGAGTAGCTGGGTTACAGGCATGTGCCACTATGCCCAGCTAATTTTTTGTATTTTTAGTAGAGACGGGGTTTCACCATGTTGACCAGGATGGTCTCGATCTCTTGACCTTGTGATCCACCTGCCTCGGCCTCCCAAAGTGCTGGGATTACAGGCTTGAGCCACCGCACCGGGCTTGAAATCTGTATCTTTAGAACCAGGCCTTGATCAGTCCCTTAGCAACAAAGTTTTATCTTCAAAAACAGTAGAATGAGGCCGGACGCAGTGGCTGTTGCCTGTAATCCCAGCACTTTGGGAGGCCAAGGCAGGTGGATCACCTGGGGTCAGGAGTTCAAGACCAGCCTGGCCAACATGTTGAAACCCCATCTCTACTAAAATACAAAAATAAGCTAGACGCGGTCAAGCACTCCTGTAATCCCAGCTGCTTGGGAGGCTGAAGCAGCAGAATCACTTGAACCCAGGAGGCGGAGGTTGCAATGACCCCAGATGGTGCCACTGCAGTCCAGCCTTGGCAACACAGTGAAACTCCGTCTCAAATTAACAAACAAAACAAAACAAAACAAAAAAGCCGTAGAATGGTTTGTATCTATACAATGGAATATCACCCAGCAGTAAGAAGGAGGTAAACTACTCACATGCATCAATGAATCTCAAAATCATGCTGGGTGGAAGAAAGCAGACATGACAGGATATGCTATTTGAGTCAATATACATGGAATCCCAGAAAATGCAAACTCATGCACAGTTACAGAAAAATAAATGCAAATTCATGCATAGTTACAGAAACGAAACCAAAAAAGGTTTTTAACCAGTCTTGTGTTCCCTGGATAACCCTAATTTGTTCATAATGTATTTTTTTTTCTTTCCCTGTAACTGTCTTTTTTTTTCTTTGTTTTTTGAGATGGAGTTTTAATCCATTTAAATTTAGGATTAATATTGATATTTGTGAGTTTAATATTGTTGTTTAATGCTCTCTGGCTACTTTGCCCATTAGTTGATATAGATTCCTCATTATGGAGATACTCTTTACCTTTTGGTATGTTTTGGGGATGACTGATACTGGTTGTTCCTTTCTGTGTATAATGCTTCTTTCAAAAGCTCTTGTAAAGCAGGTCTGTTGGTGATGAAATCTCTGAGTGCTTGCTTGTTCACAAAAAATTTTATTTTTCCTTCATTTACGAAGCTTAGTTTGGCTGGATATGAGATTCTGGGTTGAAAATTATTTTCTTTGAGAATATTAGGCCAGGCGTGGTGGCTTACACCTGTAATCCAAGCACTTTGGAGGCCAAGACGGGCGGATCACCTGAGGTTGGGAGTTCAAGACCAGCCTGACCAACATGGTGAAACCCCGTCTTTAAAAAAAAAAGAAGAAATAAAATAAAAAGAGAGAATATTGACCCCCACTCTCTTCTAGTTTGTAGGGTTTCAGCTGAGAGATCTGCTGTGAGTCTGATAGGCTTCCCTTAATGGGTAACCTGACCTTTCTCTCTAGCTGCCCTTAGAATTTTATCCTTTATTTCAACCCTGGTGAATCTAACGATTATGTGTCTTGGAGTTGCTCGTCTTGAGGAATATCTTTGTGGTGTTCTCTGTATTACCTGGAGTTGAGTGTTGTCCTGCGTTACTAGGTTAGGAAAGTTTTCCTGAATAATAACCTGAAGAATATTTTTCAGCTTGGATTCATTCTCTTCATGACATTCAGGTACACCTATCAAACATAAATTAGGTCTTTTCACATAGTCCCATATTTCTTGGAGACTTTGCTCATTCCTTTTTACTCTTTCTTCTCTAATCTTGTTTTCTCGTTTCATTTCATTAAGTTGGTCTTCGACCTCTGATATCCTTTCTTCCACTTGATCAATTCGACTGTTAAAACCTGTGCATACTTCACAGAGTTCTCGTATTGTATTCTTCAGCTCCATTAATTCACTTATATTCCTCTCTAGATTGTCTATTCTCGTTAGGATTTCATCTAACCTTTTTTCAAAGTTCTTAGTTTTTTTACATTGGGCTAGAACATGTTCTTTTAACTCACAGAAGTTTCTTATTATCCACATTCTGGAGCCTAATTCTGTTAATGGAACACACTCGTTCTCCATCAGGCCTTGTTCCCTTGCTGATGAGGAACTGTGATCCCCTGTAGAGGGAGAGGCATTCTGATTTTGGGTATTCTCAGCCTTTTTACGCTGGTTTCTTCCCATCACTGTAAATTTATCCACCTGTCATCTTCGTAATTACCGACTTTCAAATTAGGTTTCTGAGTGGATGTCCAACTTGTTGATTCGCAGCGCCGGAATCTGAGCAACCCACTGTGCTGGCTAAAACAGTGGCATTAAGATTCATGGTGCTTTTCTGCCTGGGAATCTCTGGTCTGGCTTCCTTCTTGAGTCCCTTTTTCAATGAGGTGAATAGGCGACTCTGCCTTCCTGGAGCTCCAAACGTCAACCAAAAGGGGACCCAGTCCCGTTTACTCTGCACCAAGAACCACCGCGCTGGCCATAAGAGTTGTGCTGGCGACCCGTGGGGCTCCTCCATTGGGAATCTCCTGGTCCATGAGCAACATAAATTCATCTGAAAGTGCGGCATCCTCTCGTTCTCTGTGCTTTCACTGGGAGCTACAAACCTGAGCTGCTAGTAATCAGCCATCTTGGATCTCTCTCTAATTTTTGTATTTTTAGTAGAGACAGGGTTTCACCATGTTGGCCAGGATGGTCTTGATCTCTTGATCTCATGATCTGCCTGCCTTCTTGACCTCCCAAAGTGTTCGGATTACATGTGTGAGCCACCACGCCTGGCCATTTTTTTTTTTTTTTTTTTTTTTTTTGAAACAGTCTTGCTTCTTCTCCCAGGCTGGAGTGCCATGGTACAATTTTGGCTCACTGCAACCTTCACCTCCTGGGTTCAAGCAATTCTTTTGCCTCAAACTCCCCAGTAGCTGGGAGTAGAGGCATGTGCCACCCTAATTTTTGTATTTTTAGTAGAGACAGGGTTTCACCGTGCTGTCCAGGCTGGTCTCGAACTCCTGACCTCAAGTGATCCTCCTGCCTTGGCCACCCAATGTGTTGGGATTACAGGCATGAGCCCCCATGTCCGGCATGTAGTTTACTTGTAGTATCTTCTGTAGTATTTTCTTGTGTTTTTCTTGGTATTAGGCTAATACTGATCTAACAAAATGAGTTGGAAGTGTTTCTTCTCTATTTTCTGGAAGAGATTATGTAGAATTGGTATTATGTCTTCTGAAATATTTGATAAAATTAGCAACTAAGGCCTTCTGGTTCTTGAGTCAGGTTTTGGAAGAATTTTCTTTTTTTTCTTTTTAAGACGGGGTTTTGGCCAGGTGCGGTGGCTCACGCCTGTAATCCCAGCACTTTGGGAGGCCGAGGCAGGTGGATCATGAGGGCAAAAGATTGAGACCATCCTGGTCAACATGCAGAAACCCCGTCTCTACTAAAAATACAAAAAATTAGCTGGGCATGGTGGCGCGTGCCTGTAATCCCAGCTACTCAGGAGGCTGAGGCAGGAGAATTGCCTGATCCCAGGAGGCAGAGGTTGTGGTGAGCCGAGATTGGGCCATTGCACTCAAGCCTGGGTAACAAGAGCTAAACTCCGTCTCAAAAAAAAAAAAAAAAAAAGAGACAAGGTTTCACCACGTTGGTCAGGCTGGTCTTGAACTCCCAACCTCAAGTGATCCACCTGCCTTGGCCTCTAAAGTGCTTGGATTACAGGCGTGAGCCACCACACCCAGCCGTGGAAGATTTTTGACTACAATTTTTTTTGAGAGAGAGTCTCACTTTGTCACTCAGACTGGAGTGTAGTAGCATGATCACAGCTCACTGCAGCCTCATCTTCCTGGGCTCCAGTGATCCTCCCACCTCAGCCTCCCAAGTAGCTGGGACTACAGGGATGCAGCACTATGCATGGCAAATGTTTGTATTTTTTGTGGAGCTGGAGTTTTGCCATATTGGCCAGGCTGGTCTTGAAGTCCTGGGCTCAAGCAATCCACCTGCCTAGGCCTCCCAAAGTGCTGGGATTACAGGTGTGAGCTGTCACGCTGCTTGGCGTAATCATAAACAGATTTTTTTTTTTTTTTTTTTTTTTTTTGAGACAGAGTCTTGCTGTGCTGCCTAGGCTAGAGTGCAGTGATGTGATTTTGGCTCACTGCAGCCTTGACCTCCTAGGTTCAAGTGATGCTCCCACCTCAGCCTATTAAGTAGTAGTTCTAGCTAACCTGGAGGCTGAGGCAGGAGAATGGCTTGACCCTGGGAGGCGGAGGTTGCAATGAGCTGAGATAGTGCCACTGCACTGCAGCCTGGCGACAGAGCAAGACTCTGTGAAAAAAATAAAGGGAGAGAGAGAGAAGGTACATGATTTACAGACTGATTATTTTATATAAATCCCCTTCTTCAAGTTCTCCTTTGAACCAGTCTTTTTGTCTCCCTTGTTAATAAGGTAAGTAAAATCTTTGATATGTGTTTATTCTACTTTGTATAAGAACCCTGTGTTTTTTTCGTTTTTTGTTTTTTGTTGTTTTTTTTTTTGAGATGGAGTCTTGCTCTGTTGCCCAGGCTGGAATGCAACCTCCACCTACCAGGTTCAAGCAATTCTCTTGCTTCAGCCTCCCAAGTAGTTGGGATTACAGGCACGCTCCACCACGCCTGGCTAATTTTTTTGTATTTTTAGTAGAGACAGCGTTTTACCACAATGGCCAGGCCTAGTGTCGAACTCCTGATCTCAGGTAATCCACCCGCCTCATTCTCCCAAAGTGCTAGGATTATAGGCGTGAGCCACCAAGCCAGGCATATTTTTTATTTTTTTAAGACGAGGTTTCACCATGTTGGTCAGGCTGGTCTTGAACCCCCGATCTCAGGTGATCCGCCCGCCTTGGCCTCCAAATACTTGGATTACAGGCGTGAACCACCATGCCCGGCCGGTTTTTATTCTTTTTAAATAGAGAGGGTAGTCTCAAACTCCTGAGCTGAAGTGATTCTTCTTTGGCCTCCCAGAGTGCTAGGATTACAGGCGTGGGCCACCGCGCCCGACCAACAGTTAATATTACGATGTTATGGTTATATACAACAACATAATATTATGACTATGAAATTTTGGGCACTTAGAACACTTTAGGCCAAAAAGGGGAGGGGGCTCGCTCGTAGACATGCGCAAAAGCCATCAGGCCCGCACCTGGAGAACTCAGGTGAGTCGTCCACTCATTGTAATCCCGCCCCCTAGGACTCCGCCCCCGTGCCTGGGCCGCTGCCCTGGCCACGCCAGGAAGCCCAGAGCTAGAAAGTGGGCCGTGCGCGTGACAGGCGAGCGTGACGTCGAGGGGACGGGTCTGAAAAGCAGGCTGCGCCGGGATACGGCGGTCGGTTCCCGCGGAAGGGGCGGGTCAGGTTAGGGGGCGGGGCTTAGTTGGAGCTGGTATTGGGGCCGGGCTTCCGCGTGCGCTGGTCTGGCGGCGGGAGCGTGCGGCGGGGGCGTGCCCGGCGGGCAGGGCGTGGCTAGCCGGAGGCGGGGCGGTGCGCGGCCTAACGGCGGCGGCGGCGGCGATAGCAGCGGTGGCGGTGTCTGCTAACTCGGTCGCCGCAGATTTCGCGGCGACGCGTGCGAGGGGCCCGGTCCGCGGGTCGAGGCGGGCGGCGCCTGCACCGGACCCGTGTCGCGGGTCGGGGCGGGCGGCGCGCGGCGGCGGCGGCGGCAGCGCGGCAGCGGCGGCGCTCGGCGATGGTGGGCGTCCCTGGAGCGGCCGCCTTCCAGCGTAAGCGGGGCGTGAAGGCGGGCGGCCGAGGGGGCGTGTGAAGGCCTGCGGCTCCAAAGGCGCGGGCTCCCGGGTGCACCGGGCGCGAGGTCGGGAGTGGAAACTGAGACCCGGAGCGAGGCGGCGGATCCAAGGTCACGCGGCGGGGCGGGCCTTCCCGGGCTCCCGAGGCCACCCTGTAGCTTCCTGCGCCGCCCGAAGGGCTCGGGGCTCAAGATGTGAGGGAAACTGTGGGGCCCGCGGCCTCGGAACCCAGGCCGTGCCGGCGTCCGTGGGACTTGCCCGTGGACGAGGACTATTTTATTCTCCTGGCGCTGGGGCCACGAAGTCCGACTCCTGGGGAAATACTACACCCGCCCGATTTTGAGAGTTGGAGGAGAATGGGCCCTCCAAGGGCCTGTTTGAGCGCAGGCTCAGGGATTGGCTGCCTGACTCACATCCCGGTTTGCCCATTTACAGGTTATGACCTTGGCTCTCCCGGGGCCTCAGTTCCCCCATCTGAAAAATGGGGGTGTGGAGTGGGTTCCCTTCCTCCCCCAGGGTTCTTGGGTTTAGTGAGGCCAGTAAAACGCTTGACACAGACCCTGTCACACAGAAAATTGTGAAAACTGTCATTATTGTAATGATGCATTATTAATCTCATCCAGTGTACACTGGACTCGGCAAGTCTGAAATTAGGCTCTAGCCGTGTGTTTAAGATTTTATTTTGTTGTGGTTAGTAATTGTTACTCTCACATTTCACCATTCCAACATTCATCTAGTGTTCCTCCTCGATGTGTGAGATCCTTGGGGGAGGGGTGGCTTCTCTTAAGACAATAAAATTTTAATTGTTTTTCATTGCTGTAGTTATAATAGCCAACTTTCTTTTGAGAACCATTTTGCATTCAGTTCACTTAATATTTATTAAATCATCCAGTACAGTAAGTTTTAAAATACCATTCCGGGCCCTGGGAATACAATAAACAAGATATATCCAATGAGGGTTTTGAGGTTAGTTAGGAGAGGGGAGAGACACAGTAAATGCGGAAACATACACGTTTTGCCTGTTTTTTCTTTTTCTTTTTTTTTTTTTTTTGAGACGGATTTTCACTCTTGTTACCCAGGCTGAAGTGCAATGGCACGATCTCGGCTCATTGCAACCTCCGCCTCCTGGGTTTAAGCGATTCTCTTGCCTCAGCTTTCCGAGTAGCTGGGACTACAGGCCCGCACCACTACGTCCAGCTAATTTTTGTATTTTTAATAGAGACGGGGTTTTACCATGTTGACCAGGATGATTTCGACCTCTTGACCTCGTGATCCACCCGCCTTGGCCTCCCAAAGTGCTGGGATTATAGGCCCGGCCTGCCTGTTTTTTTCTTGTTGACATTCTAAGACGTTATTTGGTAGCCCATTTTGCAGAGGTTGAGTAACAGAAGGTACTCTGAGTACTCATCTCAGAGCTGATGTTATTAAACACATGAAAGGGAGGATTTACGCCTCCTTTTTTGTTTGGCACCCATTAAATGTTGGGTTGAAGATACAAAAATTAGATATACCAGCCGGGCGCGGTGGCTCAAGCCTGTAATCCCAGCACTTTGGGAGATCGAGGCGGGTGGATCACGAGGTCAAGAGATTGAGACCATCCTGGTCAACATGGTGAAACCCCGTCTCTACTAAAAATACAAAAAATTAGCTGGGCATGGCGGCGCGTGCCTGTAATCCCAGCTACTCAGGAGGCTGAGGCAGGAGAATTGCCTGAACCCAGGAGGCAGAGGTTGCGGTGAGCCGAGATCGCGCCATTGCACTCCAGCCTGGGTAACAAGAGCGAAACTCCGTCTCAAAAAAAAGTAGATATACCTAGGTTGCAGTTACTGCTTTTGATGTTTTGATCCATTGTTATTGAAATTTCCAACCAAAGAGGCAGATAGTGGTTACCCTTTTAGGCTTGGAAAGGTGTAGTATCTCAGTAAAATGAAAGGACTTTCTTTTTTTTTTTTTTTTGAGACGGAGTCTGGCTCTGTCGCCCAGGCTGGAGTGCAGTGGTGTGATCTCGGCTCAATCCAACCTCCACCTCCCGGGTTCAAGCTATTCTATCTCAGCCTCCTGAGTAGCTGGCACTACAGGCGCCCGCCACCATGCCCAACTAAGTTTTTGTTTATTTATTTGTTTATTTAGAAGAGATAGGTTTTCACCATGTTGGTCAGTCTGATCTTGAACTCCTGACCTCAAGTGATTCACCTACCTCAGCCTCCCAAAGTGCTGGGATTACAGGTGTGAGCCACCACACCTGGCCAATTTTTTGTATTTTTAGTAGAAATGGGGTTTCACCTTGGTGGCCAGGCTGGTGGCAAATTGATGACCTCAGGTGACCCACCCTCCTCAGACTCCCAAAGTGCTGGGATTACACGTGTGAGCCACCGCATGTGGCCTAATTTCTGTGTTTTTAGTAGAGACAGGGTTTCACCATATTGGTCAGGCTGATCTTGAACACCTGACCTAAGGTGATCCACCCACCTCGGCCTCTCAAAATGCTGGGATTACAAGCTTGAGCCACCTAGCCTAGCCTGAAAGGACTTTTTTTTTTTTTTTTTTTTAAAGATGGGGGTTTCACCATGTTGGTCAGGCTGGTCTTGAACTCCTGACCTCAGGTGATCCGCCCGCCTTCGCCTCCAAAGTGCTTGGATTATAATAGGCGTGAGCCACCATGCCCAGCCTATGAAAGGACTTTTTATCTGAAAAAACTGGGGGGCTGCTCTGCCTATGAAGTAGCCATTCCTTTGTTTCTTTATTTCTCTAATAAACTTGCTTTCACTTAACAGAAAAGATTGTGTCCACATTTCTTATATGTAGTTTTTAGTTTAAAACATGCCCAAAAGTACTTTTGTTTGTGTTATATAACTAAGTTTTGGTTTTCTTTTTTTCTTTTTTTGAGACAGCGTCTCACTCTGTCACCCATGCTGGAGTGCAGTGGCAGCATCATGCCTCACTGCAGCCTTAGCCTCCTAGGTTCAAGTGATCCTCCTACCTCAGCCTCTTGAGTAGCTGGGACTACAGGCACCATCACACCCAGCTAATTTTTTTTTAATAAAAAGATGGGGTTTTGCCATGATGGCCAGGCTGGTCTTGAACTCATGACCTCAGGTGATCCACCACCTTGGCCTCCCAAAGTGCTAGGATTACAGGTGTGAGCCACTGCGCCCGGCCTAATTTTTTTTTTTTGAGGGGGAGATGGGGTCTTACTTTGTTGCCCAGGCTTGTCTGGAAGTCCTGGGCTTGAGTAATCTTCCTTAGCTGTCCAAATTGCTGGGATTACAGTCATGAGCCATCTCGCCTGGCCTTTTTTTGTGTTCGTAAAATAATTCTATGTTACATTCCTAGACAGTACACTTGGTGTACTTCTTTCATCTGGTAGCATATAGTAAGTTGCTTTAAAATGAAATATTGAGAGGACTTTTCCAGTGAGGGTCTCATGATACAGTTAGGTTCAACATTGACCATCTGCTAAGCACTAGGCCCTATTCTACAATAAAGTCTATGAGGATGAATAAGAAGACTTTTGCTTCTGGAAGTCACCTCTAGACTAATTTTTTTTGTTTCTTTTTTGAGACGGAGTTTTGCTCTGTTGCCCAGGCTGGAGTGCAGTGATGTGATCTCAGCTCACTGTAACCTCCCCTTCCCAGATTCAAGCAGTTCTCCTGCCTCAGCCTCCTGAGTAGCTGGGATTACAGGTGTCCATCACCATGCTTGGCTGATTTTTTCTGTATTTTTTTGTGGAGACAGGGTTTCACCACGTTGGCCAGACTCCCAACGCCTGCCTCAGTCTTCCAAAGTTCTGGGATTACAAACACCTGCCCTTGATTTACTTTTTTTTTTTTTTTTTTAAAAGACAGGTTTCACCATGTTGGTCAGGCTGGTCTTGAACTCCTGACCTTAGGTGATCCGCCCGCCTCAGCCTCCCAAAGTGCTGGGATTATAGGCGGGAGCCACTGCACCCAGCCTGACTTTTTTTTTTTTTTTTGATGGAGTTTCATTCTTGTTGCCCAGGCTGGAGTGCAGTGGCTCCGTCTTGGCTCACTACAACCTCCACCTCCCGGGTTCAAGCGATTGTCCCGCCTCAACCTCCCCAGTAGCTGGGATTACAGGCACATGCCATCACGCCTGTCCCAAAGTGTTGGGATTACAGGTGTGAGCTATTACACCCAGCCTGTTTGTTTTTAATAGAGATGAGGTCTCACTCTGTTGCCCAGGATGGTCTGCTGGGCTCAAGTGGTTGGCTGCCTTGGCCTCCCCCCAGGCAGTGTTCTTAATGGCCACACCATTAAGACAATTAAACTGCAGTTAGTAGTCTAGTTTAACTTAAAAAGGCAGAGATATACATGAGGCAGGTTGTTTGGCATAATGGAAAAAGCAGAACTTGGAGGCAGACTTTACTTTGAGGCCCAGTTCTCTTAGGCAGTTATTTAACTGCTGCTAAAACACAGTTCCTTTAATTTGTAAATCGATATAATTTCTTTTTTTTTTTTTTTTTTTTTTGAGACAAGGTCTCAAGCTTGCCCAAGCTGGAGTGCAGGGGCTTGATCTTGGCTCACTGCAACCTCCACCTTCCTGGGGTCCAGCGATTCTCCCACCTCAACCTCCCAAGTAGCTGGGATTACAGTCATACAACACCTTGCCCGGCTAATTTTATGTATTCTTAGTAGAGATGGGGTTTCACCATGTTGGCCAGGCTGGTCTCAATCTCTTGGCCTCAAGTGATCCGCCTTCTTTGGCCTCCCAAAGTGTTGGGATTACAAGGGTGAGCCACCATGCCTGGCCAATGGGTATAATTTCTACCTAATAGAGGTAGTTACTAATAGTGGATTTTTATTTATGTGTAAAACAAGATAGGCTGCAGTGGTTCATGCCAGTAATCCCATCACTTTGGGAGGCCGAGGCAGGTGGATCACTTGAGGTTAGGAATTCCAGAACAGCCTGGCAAACAAGGTGAAATCCCGTCTCTACTAAAAATACAGAAAAATTAGCCAGCCATGGTAGCGCATGCTTATAGTCCCAGCTACTCAGGACTCTGAGACGGGAGAGTTGCTTTAACCCAGGAGGTGGAGGTTGCAGTGAGCCAAGATCACGCCACTGCACTCCAGCCTAGGCAGACAGTGAGACTGTGCCACAAAAAAAAAAAATCGAGCATGGTTGCTCACATCTGTAATCCCAGCATTTTGGGAGGGCTAGGTGGGTGGATCAGATCACGTGAGGTCAGGAGTTCAAGACCAGCCTGACCAAGATGGAGAAACCCTGTCTCTACTAAAAACAAAATTAGGCAGGTGTGGTGGCGCATGCCTGTAATCTCAGCTACTCGGCCGGCAGGAGACTTGCTTGAACCTGGGAGGTGGAGGTTGGAGGTTGTGGTGAGCCAAGATCGTGCAATTGCACTCCAGCCTGGGTGACAGAGCAAGACTCTGTCTCAGAAAAAATAAAAAGTAAATAAATAAATAAAAGTCCAAAGAATTGGGATGTGATTTAAAGACAGATAAATGAGGTCTTTTTCAGGGGTATCCTAAGTTGGCCTTAGAGATGAATTAAAAAATAAAAAGGCAGTAGAAACTCAGCAGTCTTTAACAATTCATCCCATACGTTTCCCGATCTTAGCAGTGAAGCAGATGATGGCAGTGAACATCAAAAACCCAAGAAGTGTCCATGCTAATTTTGCATGGCTCTATGAGGAACTGTCAAATATGGATCATCAAATATAGTATATGCAATGAACCTTTACTTTGCAATGTAGCTCTTTAAGGTTTGAGTCTACCCTTCTATTTTGTGTTGTAGTTAAATGCAGAAATTGAAGTACAAATTAAGAATAATCCAGAGCTTGTTATCCTTTTCTGTGAATTTATAGCTTTGGAGTTGGCTAGACCTTTCAATCAAATTAGCCAATGGTGACAAATATGTAATTTGACCTCTCTAGCAGCTCCAGTGAAATGTTAATATCAGGCATAGCACAGCTCCCTTGACACACTACTTTGACCTTTTCCCTCTCTTACAAATGTTTCCCTTATTTCTTTGTTAATTTAGCCATCTCCATACAACAGAGTTCCTGCCTGCTTTGAATTTTTCAAAGCCACAGGAGAACAGACATTTAAGCAACTCAGATTTATTCATTTTGGCCTTATATCCCTAGAGCTATACTAACTTTATGGCTGGGACTAAAGGTAGAAGTAGTTGAGATAGGGAAATTCAGAATGGTAAGAGAGAAGTGCAGGAGGTGATGGTTTTAGTTCCTACTGCATTCCCTAGCCAACTGCTTAAATTAAGCTCCCCCTTAATTTTCCCTTATAAGTTGGTCTGGCTAAGTAGTTGAAACTATATTCTTTTTTTTTTTTTTTGAGATGGCATTTCACTGTTGTTACCCAGACTGGAGTGCAATGGCATGATCTCGGCTCACCGCAACCTCCGCCTTCTGGGTTCAAGCAATTCTCCTGCCTCAGCCTCCTGAGTAGCTGGGACTATGCTCACCACCATGCCCAGCTAATTTTTGTATTTTTAGTAGAGACGGGGTTTCACCTTGTTGACCAGGATGGTCTTGATCTCTTGACCTCGTGATCCACCCGCCTCGGCCTCCCAAAGTGCTGTGATTATAGGTGTGAGCCACCGTGCCCGGCCGAAACTATATTCTCAGCCCTTCTTAAATACATGACATCTATAAATAAGATACTATAAGGTGCTTTAGAAAAACACAAACAGGGGCCCAAAGTGGCTCCGGCTGGATGTCGTGGCGAGGCCAAGAGTTCAAGGCCAACCAACCTCAGCAACCTTACAAGCTCTCAATGATTGGCAAAAAAAAAAAAGAAAAACACAAACATGTTCAAGGATCCTCCTGCCTCAGCCTCCCAAGGTATGTGTCACCATGCTCTACTAATTATAAAATTTTAGTTTTTTATTTTATAGAGATGGGGTCTCACTTTATTACCCAGGCTGATCTCAAACTCCTGGGCTCAACTGGTCCTCCTGCCTCGAGCTTTCGAAGTGCTGGGATCACAGGTGTGAGCCACCTTGCGTGGCAGTAGCTGGGATTATAGGCACACATCGGCTGATTTTTGTGGTTATTTCTATCAGTCTTTCTTTGCTTATTAACATTCTCCTGCAGAGCATTTTCTTTGTTTCTTTCTTTTTTTTTTTTTTTTGAGACAGAGTTTCGCTCTTGTTGCCCAGTCTGGAGTGCAATGGCGCGATCTTGTCTCACCGTAACCTCTGCCTCTGGGTTTCAAGCAATTGTCCTGCCTCAGCCTTCCAAGTAGCTGGGATTACAGGCATGCACCACCATGCCTGGCTAATTATTATATTTTTGGTAGAGATGGCGTTTCACCATATTGGCCAGATTGGTCTCAGTCTTCTGACCGCAGGTGATCCACCTACACCTGGCCTAACTTTTTAGAAACTGCCAAAGTGTTTTCCAAAATGCCTGAACTATACCATTTTGCATTTCTACCAGTAATATATGACAGTTTCACTTGCTTGTTGATGTTTTTATTTTGTTTTGTTTTAGAATTGTCAAGGAAGCACTGTACTGGGTGAAATGAATTTTGGTCATCTCATTTCTACAATGAAAGGCATAATCTGTTACCTGTTTTAGAATGTAGGGTCCCTTGCTAGTTATCTTCTGTTGGGGTTAGTACAGTTCTTATTTACACATCATTTGCAGAAATAACAGTAGCTACCAATTGTGTATCAGGACAACTTTTCACATGTCTAATTTTTGGATTGGGAGCTGTGAGGGGACATTCTGTCTCTCTTTTAAGTAGAGGTGTAAGAGGAAGATATGGCCAGGCGAGGTGGCTTATGCCTGTAATCCCAGCACTTTGGGAGGCCAAGACAGTCAGATCACCTGAGGTCGGGACTTTGAGACCAGCCTGACCAATATGGTAAAATCCATCTCTACTAAAAATACAAAAATTAGCTGGTCATGGTGGTGGGTGCCTGTAGTCCCAACTACTCGAGGCTGAGACAGGAGAATTGATTGAACCCGAGAGGCGGAGATGGCAGGGAGTCAAGATTGCACCACTACACTACGGCCTGGGTGACAGCGAGACTTTATCTCAAAAAGAAGAAGAAGAAGAAGAAGATATAGATGTCATCCCAGTCCTTTCTTTTACCTTCAGTTCATGAGCAGGGCAGTCTTGAACAACTGATACTTGGATTTTGAGTTAATTTCATCTTTTGTGAAATGGGCAGCTATAACTCCCCTGTCTACCCAAAAAGGAGAGAATCAGTTGAGGCACTGTTAAAGGATAGTTTGAACATGATGTGTTACCCCTCATGAGTAATTTTGTAGTACTCTCCATTTATAGTGGTTTCCATAGTTGTTTAAGAGAACAGGTTTGCAGAAAAAAAATGGTCATATAGAAATAGAAGGGGGCCGGGCATGGTGGCTTACGCTTATAAGTCCAACATTTTTTTTTTTTTGGAGACAGAGTTTCGCTCTTGTTACCCAGGCTGGAGTGCAATGGCGCGATCTCGGCTCACCGCAACCTCACCTCCTGGGTTCAGGCAATTCTCCTGCCTCAGCCTCCTGAATATCTGGGATTACAGGCACGCACCACCATGCCCAGCTAATTTTTTGTATTTTTAGTAGAGACAGGGTTTCACCGTGTTGACCAGGATGGTCTCGATCTCTTGACCTTGTGATCCACCTGCCTCAGCCTCCCAAAGTGCTGGGATTACAGGCGTGAGCCACTGCGCCCGGCCCAATACTTCTTTAGTAGAGATGGCGTTTCACCATATTGGCCATACTGGTCTCGGTCTTCTGATCTCAAGCGATTCACCCGTCTTGGCCTCCGAAAGTGCTGGGATTACAGATGAGAGCCACCACGCCTGGCCTATACTTAACTTTTTAGAAACTGCCAAAATGTTTTCCAAAATGCCTATACCAAACCGTTTTACATTTCCACCAAAATGGGAGACAGAATGAGACTCTCAAAAAAAAAACAAAAAAGGAAAGAGGCTGAATGCAGTGGCTCACGACTGTAATTCCAACACTTTGGGACGCCAAGGCGGGTGGATCACGAGGTCAGGAGTTTGAGACCATTCTGGCCAACATGGTGAAATCCCGTCTCTACTAAAAATACAAAAAAAAAAAAAGTTAGCCGGGCGTGGTGGTATGCACCTGTAGTCCCAGCTACTCAGAAGGCTAAGGCAGGAGAATTGCTTGAACCCTGGAAGCGGAGGTTGCAGTGGGCTGAAATCGTGCCACTGCACTCCACCCTGGGAGACAGAGCGAGACTCTGTCTCAAAAAAGGAAAGAAAGAAATAGAAGGGGCTGGATGTGGTGGCTGAAGCCCATAATCCCAGCAGTTTGAGAGGCCAAGTGGGAAAATTGAGTCCAGGAGTTTCAGACCATATCATATACTGGGCATGCCCATATACTGGACAACATAGTAAGACCCTGTCTCTACAAGATAATAATAATAAAAATTAAAAAGGAAGAGAAGCAATTTAATGCGGCAGCTGAATAGCAAAATGGCCAGTACTACTACAATACACAGGCCGGGTGCAGTGGCTCACACCTGTAATTCCAGCACTTTGGGAGGCTGAGGCGGACAGATAACAAGGTCAAGAGATCAAGACCATCCTGACCAACATGGTGAAACCCCGTCTCTACTAAAATACGAAATTTACCTGGGCGTGGTGGTGTGCGCCTGTAATCCCAGCTACTTGGGAGGCTGAGGCAGGAGAATTGCTTGAACCCAGGAGGTGGAGGTTGCAGTAAGCCAAGATCGAGCCACTGCACTCCAGCCTGGTGCCTGGCAACAAAGCAAGACTGTCTCAAAAAAAAAAAACACCACAGACACAGGATTCCTCTTTTTTCATATTTACTTTGTTTTATATGAGTAACACATGAATACATTGAAAAATTTAAGCAATACAGATAAAATAAAAATCCCCTATTTACACTAAGTAAAACCATTCATTAACAACTGTATTGTGAGCTGTCAGATGCAGGGATTGCATTAAGTGCCATAGGGTGGCCAGGGAGGTAAGATTCAGTCCCTGTCCTCAGTGATTTTCCAGTTTGTTTTTCCTTCTGTGCCCTAACACTTTGTTGGTAGCTCTTGTAATAAAAACTTTTTTTTGGCCAGGTGCGGTGGCTCAAGCCTGTAATCCCAGCACTTTGGGAGGCTGAGATGGGTGGATCACAAGGTCAAGAGATCGAGACCATCCTGATCAACATGGTGAAACCCCATCTCTACAAAATACAAAAAATTAGCTGGGCATGGTGGCGCCTGCCTGTAATCCCAGCTACTCAGGAGGCTGAGGCAGGAGAATTGCCTGAACCCAGGAGGCAGAGGTTGCGGCGAGCCGAGATCACGCCATTGCACTCCAGCCTGGGTAACGAGCGATACTCCATCTCAAAAAAACAAAAAACAAACAAAAAAAAAACTTTGTTTTGAAGGATACCCTCCTTATCAATTTTGTCAAGAGAGTACCAATAAAAATGTTTAAACAAAGGTGTTAAGTTTAGATAGTGATTCGCCATCTTTTCCCCTTGTTTTTTTTTTTTTTTTTTTTTTTTTTTTTCCAATCAATGAGAACTTGTAAGGTTGCTGAGGTTTGTTGGCCTTGAACTCTTGGCCTCACCTTCGCAAGCACCATGACATCCGGCTGGAGACACTTTGGGCCCCGCCGGCATCTTTTCCCCTTGTAATTGATGCCATTGAGTGAGAGCTCTGTTGGGAAATAGTGAGATTCTGGTTCAATCAATGGAGGCAGGGAATTTCTCAGGAAGGAGATGGGATGCCATCCATGCCTTAGAGCCACTAGGCACTTAGCTGCAGCTGTGGATATCAACACTTGGCTAGCTGAGTTTTCTTTAGGTCTGTAAATAGTTCATGCTAATTTTGTGGATGTTGGACACTGAGGAATGATGTAGTCTGTGGGGAGAATGTCCATAAAAACTGTAGTAAGTAGCCATTTGAAATACTAAAATCAATTTCTGATTATGTGAATGTCCCTTTTTTGTGTACTATTTTAGCTTACTTGCCAGTTCAGTTTCTTGGTGTCATATATTTAAGGGCCTGATATTTGTATTCTATTAGAAGGACAAACAGCTTATTATACTAGAAGGTGGACTATAATGAATTCTCATTACAGTGACTAAAAGTTATTGATTTTCTAGGCTATTCTTGATTTCAGGTACTCATTTACTTTGACAAACATTTATTGAATTCCTTGTATCAGATCCTGGGGGATATAAAGAGAGTTCTAAGGTCCTGGAGGAGATTATATAGTCCAGTAAGGGAGATAGATTGATAGCTTCAGTACCAAATGCTAAGCAGTGTTAATAACACATAACATCCTACTAAGGATGGACATCTGACCTAATGTGTAAGTATGCATGTGTGAGTGTGTTTCAGAAAAGTATTTTCTTAAGGAAAATACTTGTTTTGAGCCAGTTTTCTTAGGGAAAATATTTGTTTTGAGCCAATCTGTTTTACCTAACAACTTAGTAAAATAATTTCTGGATTAGCTATGTATTCACCTAATTTAGCATTTGAAATGGACAAAGAATATTTAGTGAAGTTTCTCCTCTGCTCCAGCTAGTCTTTTCCCCTTCCTGGAAGCAGCTAGCATTACAGTTTCTTCTGGACCCTTTCGATACATGCCTGTAGGCCATATAATGTCAGTACATAAAGAACTTCCTCATTTTGCATTGTATTTCATTGTATGAATGCACCATACTTTTTTCCCAGTACTGGTGGACATTTACCTTTCTCAATCCTTTACTGTTGCAAACAGTGCTGCATTACCTTGTAGAAACTGTCTTTTAAAAAAAAAAGAAATTGTCTTTTCATAGATCTGTAGAATAAACTCCTAGAAGTAGAATTGCTGGGGCAAGAGGTTTGCATATTTGTGTAATTTTGGTAGGTATTGCCAGAATACCCTCTGGAGAGGTATCAGCCAAGTGAAGAATGAGTAAGAGATGGGTGAAGTTGAGGCTGGGTCAGTTTATGAGCATGAAGGAGACTAAAAGTAGTTATGTATTATTGAAGTGTAAAGTGCTAGGTAAAGGGTGCCAGGGAATGAGAGTAGGCAGGGGCCAGGTCCCTTTTGCCTTATGTTGTTTTTGTTTGTTTGTTTGACAGGGACTTGCTCTGTCACTCAGCCTGGAGTACAGTGGCATGATCTTGGCTCACTGTAACCTCTGTCTCCCTGGTTCAAGCTATTCTCCTGCTTCAGCCCCCGCTGGGAACTGGGATTACAGGTGTGCACCACTACACCCGGCTAATTTTTTGTATTTTTGGTAGAGACAGTGTTTCGCCATTGCTCAAGCTGGGGTTGAACTCCTGGGCCGCCCACCTCGGCCTCCCAGAGTGTTGGGACTACAGGCATGAACTACTGTGCCCGGCCTGACTTTGTTTTTATGCTTGGATTTTTTTTTTTTTTTTTTTTTTTTTGAGACAGAGTTTCGCTCTTGTTACCCAGGCTGGAGTGCAATGGCGCAATCTTGGCTCACCGTGACCTCCGCCTCCTGGGTTCAGGCAGTTCTCCTGCCTCAGCCTCCTGAGTAGCTGGGATTACAGGCATGTGCCACCTTGCCCAGCTAATTTTTTTTGTATGTTTAGTAGAGATGGGGTTTCGCCATGTTGACCAGGATGGTCTCAATCTCTTGACCTCGTGATCCACCCGACTCAGCCTCCCAAAGTGCTGGGATTACAGGCATGAGCCACTGCGCCGGCCTTTTTTTTTTTAATTTTTAAGGTCAGGGGTCCATGTGTGGATTTGTTACATAGGTAAACTTGTATTACGCAGGTTCGTTGTACATATTATTTCCTTACCCAGGAATTAGCCTAGTACCTGTTAGTTATTTTTCCTCATCCTCTCCCTCCTCCCACTCTCCACCTTCTAATAGGCTCCAGTGTGTTTCGTTCCCCTGTTTTTTTTTTTTTTGGAGGCAGAGTTTCTCTCTGTCACTAGACTGGAGTGCAGTGGCATGATCTTGGCTCACTGCAACGGCGTCCTCCCTGGTTCAGACGATTCTCATGCCTCAGCCTCCTAAGTAGCTGGGACTACAGACGTGTGCCACCACGCCCACCTAACTTTTGTATTTTTAGTAGATATGGGGTCTCTTGACCTCCTGATCTGCCTGCCCTGACCTCCCAAAGTGCTTGGGATTACAGGCGTGAGCCACCTGCCTGGCCCTGTTCTCCCTTACATGTCTATGTGTTCTCATCATTTAGCTCCTAGTTGTAAGTGAAAACGTGGTATTTTCTTTTCTGTTCCTGTGTTTGCTGAGGATAACAGCGTTCGACTCCATCCGTGTTGCTGCAAAGGACGTGGTCTTGTTCTTTTTTATGGCTGCATTTTTAAGATGAGGGATTTATTTATTTACTTATTTTTTGAGACGGAGTCTTGCTCTGTCACCTAGGCTGAAGTGCAATGTTTAGATCTCAGCTCACTGCAATCTCTGCCTCCTGGGTTCAAGCAATTCTCCTGCCTCTGCCTCCCAAGTAGTTGGGGTTACAGGTACCTGCTGCCACCATGCCTGGCTAATTTTTTGTATTTTTAGTAGAAACAGGGTTTCAGTCACCATGTTGGCCAGGCTGGTCTCGAACTCCTGACCTCAGGCGGTCCACCTGTCTCAGCCTAAGTAGGAAATTGGGATCCCATTAGGGCTTAACTAATTGGTTTGACTTCAGCTTTTTAGCTTGAAGTCTGCTGAAGAGTTATTTCATTGAGAGTTTGGCCATGTTTGGAGCACAAACTTACTTGTTTTAGGGAAAGGATCTCTTTGTACATTTTTCATTGGCCGGATCAGTCATGTGAACCCTTTTCATGATTATAGGGAAAGCAGGCAGATAATTTATGCCAATTAAATATTAGAACATGTCAGACCTGGCTGGGCGTGGTGTCTCACGCCTGTAATCCCAGCACTTTGGGAGGCCTCAGGATGGATCACTGGAGGTCAGGAGTTCGAGACCAGCCTGGCCACGTGGTGAAACTCTTGCTACAAAAAAGACAAAAATTAGCTGGGTGTGGTGGCACGTGCCTGTAGTCTCAGCTACTTGGGAGGCTGACGTAGGAGAATATCCTGAACTTAGGAGGTGGAGGTTGCAGTGAGCCAAGATGAAACTACTACACTCTAGCCTGGAAGACAGAGTGAGACTCCCTCTCCAAAAAAAAAAAGGGCCAGGCGTGGTGGCTCATGCCTGTAATCCCAACACTTTGGGAGGCTGAGGCGGGTGGATCATGAGGTCAAGAGATCGAGACCATCCTGGTCAGCAAGGTGAAACCCCATCTCTACTAAAAAATATGAAAAGTAGCTGGGCATGGTGGTGCACACCTATAGTCCCAGCTACTCGGGAGGCTGAGGCAGGAGAATTGCTTGAACCCAGGAGGTGGAGGTTGCAGTGAGCCGAGATCATGCCATTGCACTCCAGTCTGGGTAACAACAGTGAAACTCCGTCTCCAAAAAAGAAAAGAAGAAAAAGAACATGATAGACTGATTCAGATCCCAAGATGAAGGGGGAAACCAAGGCTTCAGATTTTACTAAACTTACCCTAAATGGTGATGTTTTTAAAAGGAAACCTTCGGGGAAATATCTATCAGTAACAGATGTCTAAATTTTTCCTTATTTAAAAAGGTCCTGGCCGGGCGTGGTGGCTCACACCTGTAATCTCAACACTTTGGGAGGCCAAGGTGAGTGGATCATTTGAGGTCAGGAGTTTGCAACCAGCCTAACTAACATGGTAAAATCCTGTCTCTACTAAAAATACAGAATTAGCCGGGCATGTAATCCTAAAATTGGTAGGTGCCTGTAATCCCAGCTAATCGGGAGGCTGAGGCAGGAGAATTGCTTGAACCTGGGAGGCTGAGGTTACAGTGAGCTGAGACCGTGCTATTGCACTTCAGCCTGGGCAACAAGAGTAAAACTCGATCTCAAAAAATATATAAATAAATAAATAATAAAAAGGAGGTCTTTATATTTAGGTAGACAGTATGGCTTAGTGCAAAAGGAGTTTTGGGTTGGTTTTTTTCAACACTTGGAATCTGTTTATAAATGACTGAAGTTTTGTCTGTAGTCAATTAATCTTGAATTCACTAAAAGCAATTTTTGCTTAAGGCTAAAAATGCAAGCATGTTTATAAAACAAGACATTAGCTATAGTAGCTTTTTGGAAGATAGCCTTTTTTCTGTTATTTTTCTCTTTACATAAACTTTTTTTGTTTTGAGACAGAATTTGTCTTTATCACCCAGGCTGGAGTGCAGTGGTGCAATCTCAGCTCACTGCAAACTCAGCCTCCCAGGTTCAAGGGATTCCCTTGCTCCAGCCTCCTGAGTAGCTGGGATTATAGGTGTCCGCCACCATGCTCTGCTAATTTTTGTATTTTTTGGGGTTTCACCATGTTGGGCTGGTCACAAACTCCTGTCCTCAAATGATCCACTGGCATTGGCCTCCCAAAGTGCTGGAATTACAGGTGTGAGCCATCATACCTGCCATAAACTTTTTATTAAACAGATAAAATGCATAAATCGTAAATGTACAGCCCAGTGAATTTTCACAGAGTGATCGTATCCATGTAGCTACTATGTAGATCAAGATATAAAACATTAGTGCATGGTGGTGCATGCCTATAGTCCCAGCCACTCAGGAGACTGAGGCCACTTGAGGATCACTTGATCCCAGGAGTTGTGAGGTTGCAGTGAGCTGTGATCATGCGTGACACTGCCCTCCAGCCTGGGCTGCAGAGCAAGACCCTGTCTCAAGAAAAAAAAAGAAGGCTGTGAGTGGTAGGTCACGCCTATAATCTCAGCACTTTGGAAGGCCGAGACGGAGGTTGCAGTGAGCGGAGAAAATGCCATTGCACTTCAACCTTGGCAACAGAGGGAGACTCCATCTCAAAAAAAAAAAGTTAGCTGGGGGTCGTGGCATGTACCTGTAGTCCCAGCTACTCAGGAGACTGAGGCAGGAGAATCACTTGAACCCAGGAGGTCGAAGTTGCAGTGAGCCGAGATCTTGCCACTGCACTCCAGCATGGTGACAGAGCAAGACTCTGTCTCAAAAAAAAAAAAAATAGCCGAGTGTGGTGGTGTGCACCTGTAATCCCAGGCTTCTCGAGAGGCTGAGTCAGGAGAACCACTTGGACCTGGGAGGTGGATGTTGCAGTGAGCCAAGATCGTGCCACTGCACTCCAGCCTGGGTGACAGCAAGACTCCCACTCAAAAAAAAAAAGAAAGTAAAAGAAAAATATTAACAGCAAGCACTTCAGAATCCCACCTCCTTACTTGCCAGTCAGTCTCCCTCCTTCTCCCAGGGGTAACCACTATCCTGACTTCTATTGCCATTCATTAGTTTTGCTTTATGCTGTTTGAACTTTATGTAAAGAGTCATATAATGTGTATTCTTCCATATCTGGCTTCTTTTGCTCAACAGTAATGATACGTTTTTGTGTTTAGCAATAACAGGCCATTTTCACTGCTGTATAGAGTTTGGCCACAATAATATACCACAATTGGTCCATTCTATTGTTGATGGATATTCCGATTGTTTCTAGTTTTTGACTAATAGGAATAATGTTGCAAGGAACATTCTTCTTTGTATTTGGGTGCGTGTATGTATGTCTTTTTGTTGGGTATATGCTTAGGATTGGAGGGACATACACTATAGTATGGATATGTTCAGCTTGTAGATGCAGCTGTTGTCAAAAAGTTTTCCAGAGTTGTTGTATCAGTCAGTGCTTGCATCAGTAATCTGTCAAGAGTTCCATTCATTACACATCCTCTCCAGACTGACAACTTACTGTTGTTAGTATTTAACCTTTTCGCAGAGGCTCTGCTTTGTGAGATAGGTATAGGGGATACAGTCATAAAATAGAGCTGCTTTCATAGACCTTGAATTTTAATGTGATTAAAAATCAATGTTTTACCTGTTTAATATATTCAGGTATTGATAAATACTAAGGAAGTATTTTGGATAAAGAGAAGAGGGTGATGGGGAAATGCTGTGTTGTTGTTTGGATCAAGAGAAGAGGGTGATGGGGAAATGCTGTGTTGTTGTTGCTGCTGCTGCTGCTGCTGTTTTAGGGGTCTGTTGCCTAGGCTGTAGTGCAGTGCTGCAATTTTGGCTCACTGCAGCCTCTGCCTCCTGGGTTCCAGCAAATCTCCCGCGTCAGCCTCCCGAGTAGCTGGGATTACAGGCACACCAGCCAGCACACCCAGCTACTTTTTTTGTATTTTTAGTAGAGACAGGGTTTCACCATATTGGTCAGACGGGTCTCAAACTCCTCCCAAAGTGCTGGGATACAGGTGTGAGCCACTGTACCCAGCCTGTTGTTGTTGTTGAGACTCGGTGTGACTTTGTCTCCCAGGCTAGAGTACAGTCGCCCGATCTTGGCTCACTGCAACCTCCACCTCTTGGGTTCAAGCAATTCTCCTGCCTCTGCCTCCCCAGTAGCTGGGATTACAGGTGTGTGCCACCACACCGAGCTAATTTTGGTAATTTTAGTAGAGATGGGGTTTCGCCATGTTCGCCAGGTGGGTCTTGAACCCCTTATCTCAGGTGATCCCCTTACCTCTGCCTCCCAAAGTGCTGAGATTACAGGCATGAGCCACAGTGCCCAGCCATGTTTTTTTTTTTTTTTAATTTTTTAAATTTGTTTATATTTTTGAGACTGTCTCGCTTTGTTGCCCAGATTGGAGTGCAGTGGCGTGATCAGAGCTTACTACAGTTTCGACCTCCCAGGATCAAGTGCTTCTCCTAGTATGTACTCCCTGTCTCCCAGTAGCTAGGATTACAGGCATGTGTTACCTTGCCTGGCTGAAACTTTTATTTTTATTTTATAGAGACAGGGGTCTCACTATGTTGCACGGGCTTGTCTTGAACTCCTAGCTTCAAGCAGTCCCCCTGCCTAAGTGCTGGGATTATGGGTATGAGCCACTGCACCTGGCCAGGAATGCTATTAGATACATTCTTTTCAAGTGACATTTGAGCAGTGATCTGACAAAAGTAAGCTAGCCAGGTACACATCTGGAGCGGAGCAGTCCAGCCAAAGGGAATAGCAGGTATCAATGCCCTGAGGCAGGAACACGCTTGATATGTTTGCAGAGCATCAAGGAAGCTGGAGCAGGGGATAGAGCTAGAAGCTGATGTCAGGGAGGTAGGTGGGGGCCAGAGCGCACAGAGCATTAGAGATCATGGTAAGGATTTTGGATTTTCTGAATGAGATCAGAGTTTTGAGCAGGAAAGTGACATCCCCTTTACCTTTTAAAGAGATTGCTTTTATTATTTATTTATTTATTATTTTTTAAGATAGGTCTTGCTCCATTGCCCAGGCGGGAGTGTAGTGGTGGGGTCTCAGCTCACTGCAACTTCTGCCTCCCAGGTTTAAGCGATTCTCCTGCCTCAGCCTCCTGAGTGGCTGGGACTATAGGCATCTGCCACCATACTGACTAATTTTTGTATATTTAGTAGAGATGGGGTTTCACCTTGTTGGCCAGACTGGTCTTGAACCCCTAACCTCGTGATCCACCCACCTCAGCCTCCCAAAGTGCTGGGATTACAGGCGTGAGCCACCTCACCTGGCCTACGAGATTGCTTTTAGAGAAACACTCTAGTGAATCAAGGGAGAAGGTAAGAATGTGAATGAAAAAGTTATTGTTGGCCAGGCGCAGTGCCTCACACCTGTATAATCCCAGCACTTCGGGAGTCCTTCCTGAGGTCAGGAGTTCAAGACCATCCTGGGCAACATGGTGAAACCCCTTCTCTACTAAAAATACAAAAAAATTAGCTGGGCGTGGTGGCGGCCACCTGTAGTCCCAGCTACTCAGGAGGCTGAGGCAGGAGAATAGCTTGAACTTGGGAGGTGAAGATTGCAGTGAGCCAAGATCGTGCCATTGTACTCCAGCCTGGGCAGCAGAATGAGTATCTGTCTTAAAAAAAAGTTACAGGCCAAGAGAAGGAGGTTGATGGTGTGGACTAGACTGTTAATGGATGGTAGGGAGAAATAGTTGGATTCAGAATGTTTTTAAGGTAGAAGCAATATGATTTGAAGTGGATTGAGTATAGAAGAGCTGGGGTGGGTGTAGGGGAGGAAGTCAAGGATGACCTTAAGATTATTGGGTTAGGTTGTTTATTAAGTTTTGGGAAGATTGGGGTAGAGGTGGGTAGGAGCCCCAGGTAGTTTTGGGATAGGGTGAAGAATCAAGAATTGATAAAGGGGTCAGACGCTGTAGCTCATATCTGTAATCCTAGCACTTTGGGAGGCTGAGTCAGGCGGATCACCTGAGGTCAGGAGTTTGAGACCAGTCTGGCCAACATGGTGAAATCCCATCATACAAAAATTAGCCAGGCATGGTGGTGCAGTCCTATAGTCCCAGCTACTCCGGAGGCTGAGACAGAAGAATCACTTGAACCCGGGAGGTGGGGCTTGCAATTAGGGGAGGTCGTGCCTCTGCACACCAGCCTGGGTGACGGAAACCATGTATCTTTGGCCTAATAGTGATATCCCGCTGAATGAAGGATAATGTTATTTATGCTGTAATATTTATCTATTACTTATTCTGTAGTGTTCTGCATTGAAACTATAATTTTTTATTTTTTATTTATTTACTTTTTTTGAGTCTCACTCCAGCCCGGTCTGGAGTGCAGTGGTGTGATCCTGGCTCACTGCAACCTCCACCTCTCGAGTTCAAGCAGTTCTCCTGCCTCTGCCTCCTGAGTAGCTGGGATTACAGGCACGTGCTACCACACCTGGCTAATTTGTTTTTTGTTTATTTGAGACGGAGTCTCTCTGTCGTCCAGGCTGGAGTGCAGTGGTACAATCTTGGCTAATCGCAGCCTCCACCTCCCAGGTTCAAGCGATTCTTCTGCCTCAGCATCCTGAGTAGCTGGGACTATAGGCACATGCTACCACACCCAGCTAATTTTTGTATTTTTAGTAGAGACAGGGTTTCACCATGTTGGCCAGGATGGTCTCCATCTCCTGACCTTGTGATCCGCCCACCTCAGCCTCCCAAAGTGCTGGGATTACAGGCATGAGCCGCCTCCTCGCCTGGCTTTAGTTTTTTGTTTTTGTATTTTGAGATGGAGTCTCACTTTGTCGCTCAGGCTGGAGCGCAGTGGTGTGCTCTCAGCTCACTGTAACCTCCACCTTTTAGGTTCTCCTCAGCCTCCTAAGTAACTGGAATTACAGGCACATGCCTCTATGCCCAGCTAATTTTTTATTAGAGATGGAGTTTCATCATGTTGGCCAGGCTGGTCTCAAACTCCTGACCTCAGGTGATCTGCATGACTTGGCCTCCCAAATTGCTAGGATTATAAGTGTGAGCCAGCTTGCCCATCTGACACTGTAATTTTTCAATTGTTTTTCATTTTTTGAATTTATTCTTATATTTTTGAGGCTGGGTCTTGCTCTCTCTCCCAGGCTGGAATGCAGTGGCATGATCAGCCTCCTGTCCCAGCCTCCTGAGTAGCTGGGACTACAGGTGAGCTATGGGCTAACATTTTTTATGTTTGGTAGAGATGTAAACTTGCTGTTTTTCCCAGGATGGTCTCAAAGTAACCTCCTGCTTTGTCCTCCTAAAGGACTGGGATTATAGTCATGAGCCATCTTGACACTATAGTTTTTGCAAGATATTTTAGAAAAGTAATTATATAGGCCGGGCGTGGTGGCTAACGCCTGTAACCCAAGCACTTTGGAGGCCAAGGCAGGCGGATCACCTGAGGTTGGGAGTTCAAGACCAGGTGACCAACATGGTGAAACCCTGTCTCAAAAAGAAAAAGGAGAAGTAATTATATATACATTTTTTTTTGAGACAGAGTTTCACTCTTGTTGCCCAGGTTGGAGTGTAATGACGTGATCTCAGCTCACTGCAACCTCTGCCTTCCGTGTTTAAGCAATTCTCCTGCCTTAGCTTCCCAAATAGCTGGGATTACAGGTGGCTTCCCAAATAGCCATGACACCAGCCTAATTTTGTATTTTTAGTAGGACAGTCGCCATGCTTGTCAGGGTGGTCTGGAACTTGAGATGTCTGACCCACCCGCCTCAGCCTCCCAAAACAGTGGGATTACAGGCGTGAGCCCCCACACCTGGCCAAGACATTCTTAAAAATACCTAGCAAATAGAGTAAAATTCTCTTTCACCTCATCGCTGAAAGTTTGTGTATATTTTTTAGGCTTTTCAGTAAACATTTATATACACCTATAGTACTCAGATGTATAGTATTTTTCATAAATGGAACAATATTGTACATAATACTTTGCAGTTTTTATAATTTCCAATCAGATGGGAATCTCACAAAACTGTTCTAGAGGATCTTTGCTTTAAACAATAGTAAAGACATTGTTTATCTCTTCCGTTGTTTTAAGTGCCTTGGAACAGATTTTATGAACCACAGCAACATTCAGTATTGATTTGCTCAGTGTTAGCATTGAGATGCCTTCAGTAGTGAGATCACACCTTTCAGAGAACTTCCTTTTTTTTGAGACAGAGTTTTGCTGTTGTTACCCAGGCTGGAGTACAATGGCTTGATCTCAGCTCACCACAACCTCCGCCTCCTGGGTTCAAGCCATTCTCCTGCCTCAGCCTCCCGGGTAGCTGGGACTACAGGCGTGCGCCACCATACCCAGCTAATTTTTGTATTTTTAGTAGAGACGGGGTTTCACCATGTTGACTAGGATGGTCTCGATCTCTTGACTTCATGATCCACCTGCCTCGGCCTCCCAAAGTGCTGGGATTATAGGCCTGAGCCACCGCGCCCGGCCTCAGAGAACTTTCTAAATGCTCTATTAAAAAAAAAAAAAGCAGGTATGTGATTGACTGCTTCATGATGTTGCCAAGCACCATTCAAATCCTTTTCCCTTTCTCAGAAAGTGCAAAATTTTTGGAGCAATTAGTTCTTGCAGGTCTACCAGTTACCTGTGATTGTAGGAGATGATGTTTCTCTTTCTGTCTAGCAGTGGAAAAAGGAATTAATGAACCTGTGAATTTCTGTAACTAGATAGAGCTGTGCTGGAAATGAAATTAAGTCCTTTTTTTTTCTTTTTTTGAGATGGAGTTTCGCTCTTGTTACCTAGGCTGGAGTGCAATGGCGCCATCTCGGCTCACCACAGCCTCCGCCTCCTGGGTTCAAGCAGTTCTCTTGCCTCAGCCTCCCGAGGAGCTGGGACTACAGGCATGTACCACCATGCCCAGCTAATTTTTGTATTTTTTTTGATACGGAGTTTCGCTCTTGTTACTCAGGCTGTAGTGCAATGGCGCAATCTCGGCTCACCGCAACCTCCGCCTCCTGGGTTCAGGCAATTCTCCTGCCTCAGCCTCCTGAGTAGCTGGGATTACAGGCACGCGCCACCATGCCCAGCTAATTTTTTGTATTTTTAGTAGAGACGGGGTTTCACCATGTTGACCAGGATTTTCTCAATCTCTTGACCTCATGATCCACCTGCCTCGGCCTCCCCAAGTACTGGGATTACAGGCCTGAGCCACCGCACCCGGCCAATTTTTGTATTTTTAGTAGAGTTGGGGTTTCACCATGTTGACCAGGATGGTCTCAATCTCTTGACCTCGTGATCCACCAGCCTCGGCCTCCCAAAGTGCTGGGATTATAGGTGTGAGCCACCGCACCCAGCCTGAGTCCTTTCTGTTCATGACATACAGGAAGTAAAGTTTCCAGGTAGATCCAGCTCTCGAGGCCTAAATCCATAGAAGCCTTGCTATTTTTCAGCTCATCACTGCCATCAAGGTATTTTGGTGATTATTTCTGTTATTGTAAACGAATTCATAAGACAGAGTTGTACATTTTGCCTTTTTTTTTTTTTTTTTTTTGAGACAGCTTCTCTCTCTGTTGTCCAGGCTGACGTGCAGTTGTATGATCCTGGCTCACTGCAACCTCTGGCTTCTGGGCTCAAGAGATTCTCAAGTAGCTGGGAATATAGGTGCGTGCCACTATGCCCAGCTAGTTTTTGTATTTTTAGTAGATGTGAGGTTTCTCCATGTTGGCTAGGTTGCTACATTTTGCTTTTAATGTCTTACTGTTAATGATCCATGCACAAAATTCCCATGCTGTTAGTATTTTTCTCAGAATGACAACAGAATTGAAATGCTAGTGTGGGATGAAATTGAATCTGTCGAAAGGCCTGCTCTGAGCCAGTCTCTGGACTAGCTCGACATGTTGGGGAGATAATGAAGTAGTCTCTTGTTGGAGACAGAACAGACCAAACAAAATGAATTTGTCTATGACTCAGTTTTCAAGTAATGAAGGTGAACTCAACTGATAAGTATAGGTTTATATTAAATAATGATTAAGAAAGAAAAACTAACATTTGTCTCTGTTTCAGTGGGTTTTGCATCCATGAATTTAATTTAGCCAACCATGGATTGAAAATATTCAGGAAAAAATGTATATAGATCATGGCCATGCACTGTGGTTCATGCTTGTAATCCCAGTACTTTGGGAGGTTGAGGAGGGTGGATCACTTGAGTCAGACCAGGAGGTGGAGACCAGCCTGGCCAATGTAGCGAAACCCTTTCTCTACTAAAAATACAGAAAATTAGCAGGTCATTGTGGCATGTGCCTGTGGTTCCAGCTACTTGGGAGGCTGAGGTGGGAGGATCACTTGAGCAGTGGAGGCAGAGGTTGCAGTGAGCCGAGATAGTGATTTTGCATTCCAGCCTGGGCAACAGAGCAAGACCCTGTCTCAAAAAAAAAAAAAAAATGGTTGTGTCTATATGGGCAGATGTTTTTTCATGTCATTATTCCCTATAGCATACCAACTGTCTAAATAACATTTATAGTCTGTTGGGAATTACAAGTAATCTATAGATGATTTAAAGCATATGAGAGGGCCAGGTGTGGTGGCTTAAGCCTGTAATCCCAGAACTTTGGGAGGCCAAGGTGGGTGGATCACCTGAGGTTGGAAGTTCAAGACCAGCCTGGCTAACATGGTGAAACTCCATTTCTACTAAGAATGCAAAAATTAGCCATGCATGGTGGTGCACCCTGTAATCCCAGCTACTCAGGAGGCTGAGGCAGGAGAATCACTTGAACCCGGGAGGCAGAGGTTGCAGTGAGCCAAGGTTGCCCCACTGCACTCCAGTCTGGGCGACAGAACAAGACTCTGTCTCAGAAAATATATAAATAAATTAAATAAAGCATATGAGAGGATATGGGTAGGTTATAGGCAAATAGCATACCATTTTATGTAAGAGACTTGAGCATTGGTGGATTTTGGTATCCATAGGGATTCTTTGCACCAACCCACCATGGATACTCAGGGACAACTCTGCGTATGGTATACAGTTTGGTGTATATTCAAATCATCTGAGAAGCTTGTGAAATGCATCTTCAACCCCTGGAGATGTACATCCTGGACGGTCTTGAGTAGGTCCAGGAATCTTCATTTTCAGCAGCAGGGTTTCTAAATAATTTTTTTAGCTGTAACCTGAAGACTCCTTTGAGGAGCACTGGTGTCTCAAAGGGTGTTTAAACTTGACAAAGATCATCTAAATATAGTAGGCTGAAGAGTTATGAGGAGAAAAAACTATTTTTATATAGGACAGTTTGAGATAAAACTGATAAATGGAGATATCTGAGAAAGTATTTTGTTGTTGTTGTTTTGAGACGGAGTTTTGCTGTTGTTGCCCAGGCTAGAGTGCAATGGCGTGATGTTGGCTCACTGCAACCTCCGCCTCCTGGCTTCAAGCCATTTTCCTGCCTCAGCCTCCCGAGTAGCTGGGATTACAGGCATATGCCACCATGCCTGGCTAGTGTTTTATTTTTAGTAGAGATAGGGTTTCTCTATGTTGATCAGGCTGGTCCTGAACTGCCGACCTCAGGTGATCCGCCCACCTCAGCCTCTCAAAGTGCTGGGATTACAGGCGTGAGCCACGTTGCTCGGTACATCTGCGGAAGTATTAAGGAAAGAGATTAGTTAATGCTGACTGAGTTAGGGAGGAAAGGCAGATGTCTGATTTTATTTTAAACTTGAGGAATATATCTTTCATTTGCCTTTAGTTTTATATACCTGACAATGCTATATTGTCTTGGTAACAAAGCTCTCATCTGTATATTTACTGCAGTCCTGGAACATCTCTTATTTCCGACATATTGTACTACTTTTTTTTTCTTTCTTCTCTAGGAACCAGGTGCAGAAGCACATACTACTTTTTTGATAAGCTATTGAACTATACTAAATAGGCTGGGTTGGATGGTTCACACCTGTAATCCCAGCACTTTGGGAGGCCAAGTGGATCACTTGAGGTCAGAGTTCAAAACCAGCCTGGCCAACATGGTGAAACCCAGTCTCTACTAAAAATACAAAAAATAGCTAGGAGTGGTAGCATGCACCTGTATTCCAAGCTACTTGGGAGGCTGAGCCAGAAGAATTGCTTGAACCTGGGAGGCAGAGTTTGCAGTGACCTGAGATTGTGCCGCTGCACTCCAGCCTTGGCCACAAAGTAAGACTCCATCTCAAGAAAAAAAAAAAAGAAAAATATCCTAAATAACTTTTCAACATTGAAACTGACTTGTGGACTGTGGCATAAAATCATTTATTACCTCAGGAGTGTTTTTGTTTATTCGTTCAGGAAATAATCACAGTTTTTACTTTACACACACACACACACACACACACACACACACACACACTCACACTGTTTCATCTGTCTGTCCCAGATGGTTTATTGATGAGTCTTTCTCTTTGTTTTTTTTTTTTCCCCTTTCTGCTACTAAGTCAGTGCAATAGTAAAGTCTTTCTTAATGGGAAAAAATTTCTCTGAAGATTTAAGTGTAGGTTAAGTCGATTTAAGGATCTATGGAGAGAAGAAAACATTTTTTAATTACAAAGTATACAACTAGGAAGAAATTCTTATTTCTCATATTCTGTTTATTTAGCATTATCCATTCATTTAGCACATTTACTGATATTGACACCATCATGCTAATGAAGCTGACAACTAGGGAGTATGAGATTATTTTGCTAGTGTTATCTTCCTATAAATGTTCTAAATCAAGTAGTTGGGGAAGTGGTTAATGACAACCAAATTTGTAATCTAGGATTGTTACACTTTAATAACAATTCTTTTTAAATTTCTTCCTGACATTTAACTTGATATAATAAGTCTTCAACTTTATTATTGTAACTTCAAATTGTTGTATATGTGTTTTGGGGATAAAAGGCATATTTTCACATCCTATAGTTTAAAATGACGTTGGTTTTAGTCTGGGTGATAAGATGGAAATGCTGACCTGGGCTGGCCTGATGTACAGCTATCATTCTTCTGATAAACTGCATGGAGTGGATGTATGGAACCAGGTGTTTTACTTTAACTGCAACTGTACCATCTATGGGAGCAGGTGGACAGATTCTGTGTCATCAGGAAAACACAGCTGGTGAGACTAAGGAGAGGAGCTAATTGATTGCTTTTCTGGTTCTCTCCAGTCATATATACCTAAGCATAGCCATTTACCTTGGCATAGGTGTTGCCTTTGGTCTGGATAAAAACAGCAAAACTGAAAAAAAAAAAAAAAAAGATGTAAATTTGGCTGCTTATGTGTATGTGTTTTCTTGGTTGGCATTGAGAAAGATAATTAAGGGTTTTTTGATTTATTTTGTTTTGAGTTCCGTGAGGATAGTTCCAGCTCATTAACTTCTCTGAGAGTTCCTTGTAAGGCTACTTATTACTGGTTGTGTGTTTGTGTGTGTGTGTATAGTTCATGGCAGGCACTTCTCTTTGCAGATCTGGGTAATAAGCAAAAAGAGCCTTTAATTAGGCAACACAGAGCAAAATAAAGGTCACAGTTTCCATGCACTGAAGAATGGAATGAAAATAGAGACTCCAGAGTCTTAGACTCTTGGAAGGAAGACTAGAGTGCATTCATGACCCTCACTTATACTTAAGTACTTCACAGGTGAGAAAACCAGGAGCTAGAGAAAATAAGTTATTTCCTCAGTTCCAGGGCCTGGTTCCTGGGAGAATTGGGTTAAAATTCAAAGTAACCTCCTCAGAAATACTTTCAGAAACAAGTAATGAAAGCCAGTGGATCAAATTCAGTGATAGTTAACAGAGAAACAGCAGCATAGATAAGTAGGCTAATTTAATATAGGGAGCAACCACTAGTGTACATGATCTCAGCTCAGCTGGTACTATAAAGTAAAAATGAACCTGAACCAGGCACAGTGACTCATGCCTGTACTCTCAGCACTTTGGGAGGCCAAGGTGGGAGGATTGTTTGAGGCCAGGAATTTGATAACATCCTGGTCAACAAAGTGAGAACCTGTTTGTTAAAAAAAAATTTTTAATAAAAATTTTGCCTATCTTAGTGACATGTGCCTATAATCCCAACCTACTTGGGAGGTTGAGGTGGGAGGATCATTTGAGCCCAGAAGTTCAAGGCTGCAGTGAGCCATGATTGCACCACTGTACTCCAGCCTAGGCAACTGAGTGAGACCCTGTCTCACAAAACTAATATATAAGTAAATAGGTAAAACAAACCTGTATTACAGTGTTATTTCAGAAACAGAATACCATCGGAATGCGTGAAGAGAGCTAGTAGTTTTGTTTTTTTTTTTTGAGACGGAGTTTTCCTCGTTACCCAGGCTGGAGTGCAATGGTGCGATCTTGGCTCACCGCAACCTCCGCCTCCTGGGTTCAGGCAATTCTCCTGCCTCAGCCTCCTGAGTAGCTGGGATTACAGGCATGCGCCACCATGCCCAGCTAATTTTTTGTATTTTTAATAGAGACGAGGTTTCACCATGTTGACCAGGATGGTCTCGATCTCTTGACGTCGTGATCCACCTGCCTCAGCGAGAGCTAGTAATTTTGCCTATCATACTTAAGGTTGAACTTCTTCAGCTTAGGAGTTGTGTAAAAGGGCAGCTTTTGACGGGATTTAAAAGATCTCTAAAAAAAAAAAATCCAACAGAAAGGTTCAAAAAACTGTCTGATGAAGAAGAGAAAACACAGAGATTTGATAAGCCTTTAAGGATTGTTTTGTAGAAGTTGGCTAGTTGTATACTTCTCCCTTTAGAATTAGACAGTAAGGGGTGATTTTACCTTAGCCATGGGGAATATAGATACACATTGTAGATTTTGTGTATGAGCAGCAGCAGTGCCACCTGGGAGCTTGTTAAAAATGCAGAATCTGGGCTCTGGCCCAGACCTACTAAATTCGCATTTTAGTAAGATTTCCTAGGCGATTCATATGAACATTAAAATTTGATATCTATTGGGGTAAACCGTAGACTTTATTTTTTATTTTTTGAGACAGTCTTGTTCTGTTGCCCAGGGTGGAGTGCAGTGGTGCAATCTCAGCTCACTGCAACCTCTGCCTCCCAGGTTCAAGTGATTCACCTGCCTCAGCCTTCCGTATATATTTGCAGCTTTCCTAAATTACAATTTAATTATAAAGTCTATCTTAATAATTAAGATCATTCTTATTTTTCAAAAGCATTTTTTAAAATGGGGTTCTTATCTGGGTGAGAGAGGTTTTACTCAATAGGGATCACAATCCTAGTGAGCAGGTAAGCAAACAAATGTGTACTAAAACCCCAGGTAGGGATACTTTGAAGAAAACTAAAACAAGCTGAGATTGGAGAGTCTTTCAGTTTAAGAGCTAATTTATTCCCTATGTGTTGTGTGAGTGTGTGTTCAATATTTACCACTTGTCATAGGTAGGTTTTAGAGCAGACCGGTTTTTTTTTCTTTGTTTTTGGACTTCAATTTTCAGGACAAAAATATGTACAGTTTTTACGATTGTTGTTAAAAGATTACCTGTAACTCAGTGCCTGGTACATAGTTGAAATTTAATAGGAATGTTTCCTAATAATCTTAAGTAAGATCTTAAGAAAATCAGTACTGATTGTTACCTGTCACAAGTCACTTGGGCTGAGATTTCTGGCTAGGCAGGAAAGATGTGGAACTTAAAGTTCATTCTTTTGTTCTCTTTTTCATATTATTACGATTTTTGGATTCTGTGGATTCCAGAATCTGAAAGTTTCAAGAGAGAAGTGGTTTCCACACTTGGTTGCATACCAGATGGGTATGGTTTTGGAATAATAAAGGGGCTTTCAGACTGTGGGTTCCTGAGTGATTTATAACATTTCTCCCCTTTGTAGTTGTTTTTCTTGGAACTTGCCTAGATGTATACCATATAAACTGGCAAACATTCTCATTTTCAAATAAAATAATTTTGTTGCAATTTATTTTTAGGGCTTTTGCTTTTTAAATCCAGATGTTCATTTACATGCATAAGAAGAAAAACCAGGATTAATCTTAATGGGAGAGAGGTATACATGTAGAGGGGAGTTAATGTTATGCTTGGTATGCTAGAAATGAACTGGTTGAATCACACTCAGGTAATGGTATGGTAAGGTGCATTTTTTGGTAAATTGGAAAAGAAAGTAAATGTGTATATGTATTACTGCCATATATGTCAGAAAATATGACAAATAGCTTTCTTTTTTTTTGATACAGAGAGTACAGTGGTGCTGTCTCAGCTCACTGCAACCCCTGCCTGCTGAGTTCAAGCAATTCTCCTGCCTCAGCCTCCCAGGTAGCTGGGATTACAGGTGTGCATCACCACGCCTGGCTAATTTTTATATTTTTTAGTAGAGAAGGAATTTCACCGTGTTGTCCAGGCTGGTCTTAAACTCGAGACCTCAAGTGATCCACCTGTCTTTGCCTCTCAAAGTGCTGGGATTACAGGAGTCTTACTTTGTCACCCAGATGGGAGCACAGTGATACAGTCACAGCTCATTGCAGCCTCGACCACCTGGGCTCAAGCAGTTCTCCCACCACAACTTCCCAAGTAGTTGGGACACCAGCACATGCCACCATGCCTGTGGCCAGTTTTTTTTTTTTTTTTTGGAGACGGAGTTTCGCTGTTGTTACCCAGACTGGAGTGCGATGGCACAGTCTCGGCTCACCACAACCTCGGCTCACCACAACCTCCGCCTTCTGGGTTCAAGCAATTCTCCTGCCTCAGCCTCCCGAGTAGCTGGGACTACAGGTGCGTACCACCATGCCCAGCTAATTTTTGTATTTTTAATAGAGACGGGGTTTCACCTTGTTGACCAGGATGGTCTCGATCTCTTGACCTCGTGATCCACCCGCCTCGGCCTCCCAAAGTGCTGGGATTACAGGCTTGAGCCACCGCACCCTGCCTCGGTTTTTTTAATTATTTGTAGAGATGAAGTCTCACTTTGTTGCCCAGACTGGGCTTGAGCTCTTGTGCTCAAGCGATCTTCCTGCCTTGGCCTCCCAAAGTCTTGGGATTACAGGTGTGAGCCACTGCGCCCAAACTTGTAATCTATTTTCTGTCTATGGGTTTGCCTTTGTGTTTTTTATTGGTTATTCTTATTGGTGATTGCCCTCCAACTCTAATGCTGAAGTGCTGTCTTCATTTCCAAGAGCTAGAAAGCTGTTCTGTATTTTAAAGGAAAATACATTAAATAAGCTTTGTTCAGGCTGTTTGGCATGTTAATGAATTAGCTTATTTATTTATTTATTTATTTATTTAGATAGATTGACTGACTGACTGACTGACTGACTGACTGACTGACTTACTGACTTACTTACTTTCACTTTTGTTGCCCAGGCTGGATGCACAATGGCATGATCTTGGCTTGCTAAAACCTCCACCTCCCAAGTAGCTGGAATTACAGGCATGTGCCACCATGCCCAGCTAATTTTGTATGTTTAGGGTTTCTCCATGTTGGTCAGACTGGTCTCAAACTCCCGACCTCAGGTGATCCGCCTACTTAAGCCTCCCAGAGTGTTGGGATTACAGGCATTAGCCACTCTACTGGCCTTACATATTGATTAAATAAGGTGTTACACTATATAATTCATCTGTGTAACCCAAAACTATTGTATCCCTAAGGATATTGAAATTAAAAATAAATACATAAGATTTCTTTAATGAGAAATACACAGAAGAGAAGGAATGTACCGATCGATTGACAAGAATGTGACTAAAAGCTCACAGGAACCTAACCCTGTGTTTTCCTCTGGGAACAAAGGTTCAGGATTTGCTCATTCAACATTTGTAGCAATAAAAAGAATCTACTATACCACTTTTTGTTTATTCATTTATCAGTTGATGGATTTGTGTCCTATTTTCACTTTTTGGCTATTATAGATAAAGGTGTTATAAACATTTATTTAGTAGTTTTTATGTGGACACATGTTTTCATTTCTCTGGGTATATACCTGGGAGTGGAATTGGTTAGGTCAAATGGTAATTCTAAATTTAACCTTTTGAGTAATGGCTAGACTGTTTTTCATAGTGAACACACCATTTTATATTCTCACCAGCGTTGTGTAAGAGTTCCAGTTTTTTCACACTGTGAATTTTTTTATTCTTTTTGAGAAAAGGTGTCACTCTGTCACCCAGGCTGGAGTGCAGGAGGGGTCTCAGCTCACTGCAGGCTTTACCTCCTGGGCTCAAGTGATCTTCCCACCTCAGCTTCCTGAGTAGCTGGGACTACAGGCGCATACCACCACACCCAGCTAATGCTTTTGGTTTTTTTGGTTATTTTTGTTTTTTTTGAGACGCAGTTTCGCTGTTGTTACCCAGGCTGGAGTGCAACGGCGCAATCTCGGCTCACCGCAACCTCCACCTTCTGGGTTCAAGCAATTCTCCTGTCTCACCCTCCCAAGTAGCTGGGATTACAGGCATGCGCCACCATGCCCAGCTAATTTTTGTATTTTTAGTAGAGACGGGGTTTTCCCTCGTTGACCAGGATGGTCTTGATCTCTTGATCTCGTGATCCAGCTGCCTTGGCCTCCCAAAGTGCCGGGATTATAAGTGTGAGCCACCGTGCGTGGCCAGCTTTTGGTTTTTAGTAGAGGCTAGTCTCCAACTCCTCAGCTCAAGAGATCCACCCACCTCAGCCTCCCAAAGGGTTGAGATAGCCCTGCCAGCTCTGTCTTTTGATTATTGCCATCTAGTAAGTATGAAGTGGTATCTCGTGGTGGTTTTGGTTTGTATTTGCCTAATGGCTAATGATGTTGAATATCTTTCCATGTGCTTATTGGCCATTTGTGTATTTTTGGAGAAATGTCTATTCAGATTATTTGCCATGGAGATAGCTTTTAAAGACACCAAAACATCGGTTTGATGAGTACGTTTATTTTAATGCAAAACTAAAAGTTTGTCAAAGACCCAAATTCAGTAAAAGTTAATTTTTTTTTTTGCATACGAAGTCTCACTCTGTCATCCAGGCTGCTCACTGTAACCTCTGCCTCCTGGGTTCAAGCAATTCTCCTGTCTCAGTTCCCTGAGTAGCTGGGATTACAGACATGCACAACCAAGCCAGGTAATTTTTGTGTGTGTGTGTGTTTTCTTTCTTTTTTTTTGAGACGGAGTCTTGCTCTGTCACCAGGCTGGAGTACAGTGGCATGATCTCAGCTCACTGCAGCCTCTGCTTCCTGGGTTCAAGTGATTCTCCTTCCTCAGCCTCCTGGGTAGTTGGGACTACAGGTGCACACCACCATGCCTGGCTAATTTTTGTATTTTTTAGTAGAGACAGGGTTTCACCATGTTGGCCAGGATGGTGTTGATCTCTTGACCTCTTCATCTCCACCACCTTGGCCTCCTAAAGTGGTGGGATTACATGTGTGAGCCACCGCGCCTGGCCCAATTTTTGTATTTTTAGTGAAGACGGGGTTTCACCATGTTGGTGAGGCTGGTCTCAAACTCCTGACCTCAAGTGATCCACCGTGCCCGGTCACATGCCCATTCTTTTTTTTTTTTTTTTTTTTTTTTTTTTTGAGGCAGAGTTTCGCTGTTGTTACCCAGACCAGAGTGCAATGGCACCATCTTGGCTCACCGCAACCTCCGCCTTCTGGGTTCAAGCAATTCTCCTGCCTCAGCCTCCCGAGTAGCTGGGATTACAGGCGCGCACCACCATGCCCAGCTAATTTTTGTATTTTTAGTGGAGACGGGGTTTCACCTTGTTTACCAGGATGGTCTCGATCTCTTGACCTCATGATCCACCCGCCTCGGCCTCCCAAAGTGCTGGGATTACAGGCTTGAGCCTCTGCACCCGGCCCCACATGCCCATTCTTGACCCACTTGTAGGAAGCACTGTAAAAGCACATGAACAAAGTGTGGTGAATGTTCCATGAAAATAAAGATGGCTTCTAGTTGCAGTAGCAGGGACAAATTGAGAGCAAGGGTTTAAGGGCTAAATGGCAGGGTTCAGTACAGTGTTAGTATGCAAGGCTCAGGAAATATTTGTTGAAGGGGAAGAGTATGCTTTTTTAGCCCAAGGTGGAAAAATGAAGGAAACTGTAATGAGATTGATCTAGACCACATTTTCAGGTATAGAGGGGAACGTTAACTACAGCTCAGAGTGGGGATAGCACAGGGTGCTTAAAAAATGGCAAACGCTGTCATTTAGGCCGGAATCTGTCGCACACACTGTTGCTGTATATCCTCTTCATCTGTGTGTAGGATTTTGAAATGCGTTTTTGTTGGATTATTGCCCCACTGGAAAAAACAGTTCAGATCTGTTGCAATTTCACATTTGAAACTACTTTCATTCTGGAGTCCTTATCCTTGGACCTTCCTAATAATTTCTGTGGTCACACTGGGCCTGATCTATTCCTGTGCTAAACGAAAGCACACAATCACAAAACTGTGTAGGCATAAATGAGAGGCATATGGGAGTGGTATAAAAGGAACTTGAAGAGCCTTAATATGCTTGGGTGGGCGAGCTAAACTAATAGCTCCCAGCAGTTCTTCTGAATCAGACATTGTGGAGCCAAGAGTCTAGCATTTGGAATTCCACTGCCTGTGCAAAGGGTCTGTCTTTTATCTTTCAAACCACCGTTTGTTAACTGGCTAATGACCCAGTGAACCTGTTGACAACAAAGGTGGGAGAGGTGATAAAGATCAAGTTAAAAGGAAAAAGAAAAGTTCAAAGGTAGGAAAATAAGAACAAGAAGGGTTTAATCGTGTCTTCACCTACTCTTTATTTAGTTTTTAACAATTTATTGTGGGGAATTCTGAACATACTCAAAGTTAGATGGGATAATGTAGTGACCTCCCATGAACCTATCCCACCAGTCCCAATAAGTTGTAGTTACTAGACTTAATGAAGGGAAACCAGAACTCTGGTGAAGCTTAGGTTTGGTTTCCAGACCTTGCTAGCCCTTGTCGCCTTTGGCCTTATGCCATCAAATACCTCTTTTCCCTATTTTTAGCACCTAGTGTGTATAGAATACTGCATTTAGGCTTTGTGATGAGTATGGCAGTTCTTAACTGCTAATAGATTAAGGAAATAAATGTTACTATTCAGCTATGGTTTTGAGAGCAGAAAAGTGTAATTAATTCTGTCGAAGGTGTACAAAGAAGAGGGGACTTAGGAAGGCATTGTTGAGAAGCTGGCATTTCAGTTTACAGCGGGAAGGTTGGGCAAGGGGTGGGTAGGGAATGATCTCTGAGATAGCAGCATAAGCAATCTACTAGCTCTTTTTTACCAGGCTATTTAGAGCTTGAAATTGATGTTATATTTATAACAAGGTATATTTTAAGTGTGGTTTTCCTTTTTGCTTTAAGCAACTGAGACATGTAAGTCAATTTCAGAAATTTTCTGCTAAACTGTGTGTCTCTTTGAATGTTCATTATCAAGATAAATTATACAAGGTGTGTTAGATCCTTTTGAAAAATAACGTTTCAGAGCAACCAAACCAAGTTGGATTATCTGGTTTAACATTGTGAGAAGATGTATCTTGTCTGCATCTTGTGTTTTACTTGTATTTATCAGTGAAATAATCCAGGAGAGTATTCTGACTTTGCAGTTTAAAAAGTTGACAGGCCAAGGGGAATGCTCCACAAAATAGTATATTTTGTATATAGCATGGTGTTACAGATTAATGAGCTATTGTGCTGCCTGGCACCATCTTCTGCCTTGTGCTTTTTACTCCTGTTTCTCAAGGAGTGATTCCTCTTTGTGTTTTAGAACCACGTTTCTCACTGCCTACAGATGATGTTCATTTGGCTTATTTCACTGTCAGCTCATACACAGCTGTTTCAAACTGCATGGAATCCTCAGAGGACTACACTCCCCTTTCTAAACAAACAACCCTTCTTCCTGCATTTTCTTCTTTAACTTTTATCACATTTCCCCCCTTATATATACTTTTGTTTTATTCTTTCACTTAAAAAAATGAGGTTTAATTGACTTGCAATAAACTACACATACGTAAAGTGTACAGTTTGCTCAGTATTGCAGGTATACCTGAGAAATTATCACTACAATCAAGATAGTCAACGTATCGTTCATTCCATAAAGTATCCTTATGCCCCTTGGCAATCTCTCCCTCCCATTCTCCCCCTGCGCTGTCTCTAAGCAAACACTGATCTGCTTTCAGCCACTATAAATTAGTGTGCGTTTTATAGAATTTTATATTTATATATATATATATATATATATATATATATGTATGAAATAATACAGTATACACTCCTTTCCTTCATCCTTTCTTCCTTTTTTGGTCTGATTTCTTTCATCCAGCATAATTATTTTAAGATGTATATATCAATAGTTGATTCCATTTTATTGTTGAGTAGCATTCTGTTGTATGGATATATCACATTTGTTTATTTGCCTGTGGATAGATGTTTGTTTCCAGTCTTCGTTTACATAGATATATGCTTGCTTTTGTCTTTTCTTTTTTAAAAAAATAGAGATGGGGCCAGGTGCAGTGGCTCATGCCTGTAATCCCAGCACTTTGAGAGGCCAAGTCAGGCGGGTCACTTGCATGTCTGGAGTCAAGACCAGCCTGTCCAACATGGTGAAACCCCATCTCTACTAAAAATACAAAACTTAGCCGGATGTGGTAGTATGTGCCTGTAATCAATCCCAGCTACTTGTGAGGCTGAGGCTGGAGGATTGCTTGAACCCTGGAGGCAGAGGTTGCATCGAGCCGAGGTTGCACCGAGCCGAGATCACATAACTGCACTCCAACCTGGGCAACAGAGACTCCTCTCTTTTTTTGTTTTTTTGAGATGGAGTTTCGCTCTTGTTACCCAGGCTGGAATGCAATGGCGCGATCTCGGCTCACCACAACCTCCGCCTCCTGGGTTCAGGCAATTCTCCCGCCTCAGCCTCCTGAGTAGCTGGGATTACAGGCACGCGCTACCATACCCAGCTAATTTTTTGATTTTTAGTAGAGACGGGGTTTCACCATGTTGACCAGGATGGTCTCGATCTCTTGACCTCGTGATCCACCCGCTTCGGCCTCCCAAAGTGCTGGGATTACAGGCTTGAGCCACCGCGCCCGGTCACTCCTCAATAATACCAACAACAACACATAGAGATGGAGTCCGAGCCCAAGCTGGTCTCGAACTCTGAGCTCCTGGGCTCGAGTGATCCTCCCGCCTTGGCCTTCCAAAGTGTTGGGATTACAGGTATAAACCACTGCACCCAGTCTCTTTTTTCTTTATAAATACATTGGCATGGTATGGTTGCATCATATGTTTTAACTATTGCCAAACTTTTTCTAAAATATTTTCAAGTACTTATTTATACATCATCTTTGGCAAAATGCCTGTTTAAATCTTTTACCCATTAAAAAAAAATGAGATTATTTTCTTGCTGTTGAGGTTTTTTTTTTTTTTTTTCTTTTTAAGACAGAGTCTTGCTCTTGCCCAGGCTAGAGTACAGTTGCGCAATCCCGGCTCACTGCAACCTCCGCCTCCTGGGTTCAAGTGATTTTCAGCTTCCTGAGTAGCTGGGACTACAGGCATGCTCCACCATACCCGGCTAATTTTTGTATTTTTAGTAGAGATGGGGTTTCACCGTGTTGGACAGGCTGGTCTTGAATTCTTGGTCTCAAGTAATCACTTCGGCCTCCCAAAGTGCTGAGATTATAGGTGTGAGCCACCCCACGAGGCCCATTGAGGTTTTTTTTTTTAATTAGGTATATGCTTTGCAAATATATTCTTTCAGTGTGTTAGTTGTCTTTCTATTTTCTTAATAGTATCTTTCAAAGAATAGAGTTAACAAGATTTTTTGAAGTACAGTTTATCAATTTTTTTCTTTTATGGACTGTGCTATGCTTTTGTTGTATCTAAGGTATCTTTGCCTAACCTGAGTTCACAAAGATTTACTTGTATGCTTTTTTTCTGGAATTTCTTTTCTTTTCTTTTTTTTTTTTTTTTTTGAGACAAGATCTTGCTATGTCACCTAGGCTGGAGTGCAGTAGCTATTCACAGGCGCGATCCCACTACTGATCAGCATGGGAGTTTTGACCTGCTCCGTTTCCAACCTGGGCTGGTTCACCCCTCCTTAGACAACCCAGTGGTCCTCTGCCCTGGGAGGTTTCCATATTGATGCTGAACTTAGTGCGGACACCCAGTAGGCATAGTGCACTACAGCCCAGAACTCCTGGGCCTTCCAAGTAGCTGGGACTACAGGCATGCACCACCTCACCCAGCTTTTATGGAATTTCTGTAGTTTTTAGCTTTACATACAGATCTAATATTTTAATTTAATACATGGTATAAGATATTAAGGATCAAAGTTCATTTTTTTTGTATATGAATATCCAGCTGTTTTAGTACCAGTTGTTGAAAGGACTGTCCTTTCTCTACTGGATTGCCCTTGTACCTTTGTCAAAAATCAGTTGCTTGTATATCTGTGGGTCTGTTTCTGGACTTTGTTCCATTGATATGTTTACCTTATCTTTATGCCTATACCACACTGTTTTACTGTAACTTGAAACGAGGTAGTGTTAGTCCTCCAACTATATTCGTTTTCAGTTATTTTGGGTAATCTAGGTTCTTTGCATTTCCAAATAAATTATAGAATTAGCTTCTCAGTTTTTCTTTTCTTTTTTTTTTTGAGATGGACTCTCGTTCTGTCGCCCAGGCTGGAGTGCAGTGGTGCGATCTTGGCTCACTGCAACCTCCACCTCCCAAGTTCAAGCAATTCTCCTGCCTCAGCTTCCTGAGCAGCTGGGATTACAGGTGCATGCCACCACACCCATCTAATTTTTGTATTTTTTTTTTTAGTAGAGACGGGGTTTCACCATGTTGGTCAGGCTGATTTTGAGCTCCTGACCTCGTGATCTGCCTGCCTCAGCCTCCCAAGGTGCTGGGATTACAGGCGTGAGCCACTGCACCGGGCCTCAGTTTCTTAAAGAAAAAAAATAGCATGTAGGGATTTTGATTGGGACTACATTGAATCTGTTTGGGGGAAGAGCTGACATCTTAACAGTTTAGGAAAGATGCAAATTAACAAATTTATTCAGTGAATTTATTTATTTATTTGAGATGGAGTTTTGCTTTTTTTGTCCAGGCTGGAGTGCAGTGGCATGATCTCAGCTCACCACAACCTCTGCCTGCTGGGTTCAAGTGATTCTTCTGCCTCAGCCTCCTGAGTAGCTGGGATTACAGATGCCCACCACCACGCCCAGCTAATTTTTTTGTATTTTTAGTAGAGATGGGGTTTCTCCCTGTTGGTCAGGCTGGTCTCGAACTTCCAACCTCAGGTCATCCACCCGCCTCAGCCTCCCAAAGTGCTGGGAATACAAGCGTGAGCCACTGTGCCTGGCCGTGGTTTTAATTAATTTTTCTCAGTAGTATTTTTGTGTTTTTCCTGTACAGGTTTTATGTCTTTTGTCAAATTTATCTCTTAGTATTTCATAATTTTTGATACTGTTTCAAAATTGAAATATTTGGTCATTGCTACTATATAGATATGCAGTTGATTTTTGTATTTTGATCTTGTATCCTGCAGTTTGGCTAAACTCACTCAATTTAATAGCTTTTTGGAGAGATTCCATTGGACTGACACACTCTCTCTCTCTCTCTCTCTCTCTCTCTCTCTCTCTCTCTCTCTCTCTCTCTCTTTCTCTCTTTCTTCCTTCTTTTTTCAGACAGTCTCACTCTGTCACCCACGCTGGAGTGCAATGGCACAATATTGGCTCACTGCAACCTCCACCTCCTGGGTTCAAGCGAGTCTCCTGCCTCAACCTCCCGAGTAGCTGGGATTACAGGTGCCTACCCCCAGGCCTGGCTGATTTTGTATTTTTACTAGAGACGATGTTTCACCATATTGCCCAGGCTAGTCTTGAACTCCTGACCTCAGGTGATCTACCCATCTTGGCCCCCATTGTGGGTAGATTACAGGTGTGAACCTGTGCCCAACCTCCATTGGATTTTTTACACATTATTTGCAAATAAGGACAATTTTACTTCTTTCCAGTTATCACATATTTTAAATATTTAATTATTATCAGTATTTTCTGTGTTGTCACTGCTTCAGAGATTCTGTCCTTTTCAATTTTCTTTTGTTATCTTCTTGGTCTTAGAGGTTATCATATTGCTTTTTGTTTTGTTTTGTTTTTCAATTAGTTAATGGCTTTCTATGAGGTACTCTTTTCTCTCCATCTATGCTGTCTTCAGCAAACACTGTCTTCATTTTGTTCATGGCTATATCATAATTCCCAGCTACCAGTTACATGAAGTTTCATCTTATTTATTCCTCCACATCCTGTTAATAATTGGCATTTCTGTTCACCAGTGCAACTTATTCTAGCGTAGGTCCGCTTAAAATAATAGATGGGGAGGCTCCTCTCTTGCTTTCTCTGCCATTGTGGTGTGTGCTTTACTCCATTTCTTGCCATGTCTTCTCACAAGACTTTCAGAGTTAAGTGATTCCTGGCCAAGAAACAAAAGGAAAATCGCCCCATTCCCCAGTGGATTCAGATGAAAACTGGTAATAAAATCAGGTACAGCTCCAAAAGGAGGCATTGGAGCAGAACCAAGATGGGTCTCTAAGAAATTACACATAAGATGGCACACATATTTATGCTGTCTGAAGGTCACAATCATGTTACCAAATCAAGTTGAAAATGTCACCGCTATCTGGAGAATTTTGAACAGTTTCCTCTCTGGATCTGTTATTAAGGCGTTGGTTGGCTGGGTTCAGTAATAACTACGTGAGACCTTTCAAAAAAAAAAATAGATGGGGAGAGAGCATCATAATTGAGGTTGGGAAATTTGGTTTGACTTTCCATTTTGCTGCTTAGTGTCTGTATAATCTTAGGCAAGTTTCTTAACCATTAGGCCTGTTTGCTCATATGTAGGAAGAGAGTAACGCAAGAAGATCTTTACAATATGTCATGTGAATTGAAAGAGAGAACATAGAAATCATAGCCATGTGCCTGCAACACTGTGGGTAGTCTGTAAATATTTAGTCTGGGATTGAAAAAATGAATGCTTGTTTGCATATCCTATTTCTTTACTGTTGCTTATGCTATTCTCCCATTTCTTTTCAGGCCCTTTGCATCTTCCTCATGTTTCAAGATCAATGAAGCCCATCTTTATTACTCATTTCCTATGATTGTTTACATACCTGTTGAGTTGATACCTTACTAAACATAGGGACTGGGAGTATTATCTTTTGAAAATATTTGTATTCCTCAAAATGCCTAGCATAGATGTATCATAGGTCCCTAAAATAATTTGTAGACTGTACAGTTAAATTGGAAGTAGTGCATCAAAATACTTTGTAAGGTGAGAGCCAAATAAGGTTTTTTTTTTTTTGGTAGAGGACAGTCAGTCTGTCACTCAGGCTGGAGTGCAGTGACATGATCATAGCTTATTGCATCCTCAAACTCTTGGGCTCAAGCAGTCCTCCCACCTCAGCCTCCTGAGTAGCTGGGACTATAAATGTGTACCACCATGTCCGGATAATTATTTTATTTTTATTTATTGTAGAGATACAGTCTTGCTATGTTGCCCAGGCTGGTTTCCCAAAGGTCTCCCAAGTGAGTGCTGGAATTATTGCTGTGATCCACCATATAATTGTCTGGCCTTTTGTGTTTTGGTCAGATTTAGGTTTTAGGGGTGAAATAAGTTGAATTTTATATGCTACAACAGAAGTGGCAGAAATAGTTTTGTCTGATTAAAGGTAGCTTTAAGAGAATAGCAATTAACTTTTTAATTTTAATTTTGGCTATCAAACAGGGAGGGTCACTCATGCAACAGAATGGGAGTTTGGTAACTAAACCATTTCTTAAATGTTTTTTAAAAATCACATTGTTTCAGCTGTGGTAGAACATTCAATATTCCTTTAAGGGTTGCATGTATAGTCATACGTCTTTTAACAACAGGAATATGTTCTGAGAAACGCATCATTAGGCGATTACTAACATTATATTGTGTACTTACACAAACCTACATGGTATAGCCTACTACACACCTAGGATATACGTAAAGCTGTAATAGTAGCTAACAGCATACTACTGTACTGAATACTGTAGGCAGTTGTAACAATGGTGTTTCTATATCTAAACATAGAAATGGTACAGTGAAAATACAGTAATAGAATGTTTTTTTTGTTGGTTTTTTTTTGAGATGGCATTTTGGTCTTGTTGTCCAGGCTGGAGTGCAATGGCATGATCTCACCTCACTACAACCTCTGCCTCCTGGGTTTAAGTGTTCTCCTGCCTCAGTCTCCCAAGTAGCTGGGATTACAGGCAAGTGCCACCATGCCCGACTAATTTTTGTATTTTCAGTAGAGATGGGGTTTTTCCATGTTGGTCGGGCTGGTCTCTAACTCCCAATTTCATGTGATCCACCCACCTTCCCCTCCCAAAGTGCTGAATTGCAGATGTGAGCCACTGCACCTGGCCAGTAGTAGAGTCTTAGGATACCACCTTTACTGACTGAAATGTCAACTAAAAATGATCAATCTGATTAGTATCCAGTACAGCCCTCATAACCTGCTTTTTCAAAAACAGCTTGAGACTTTTCAGATTTCATTAAAAAGTGATATGGTAACATCATGCTGACTAGAGAATGATTTATTGGGCTAGTTAATGTCTTTTTTTTTTTTTTTTTTTTGAGTTTCACTCTTTTTGCCCAGGCTGGAGTACAATGGTGCATGCGATCTTGGCTCACTGAAACCTCCACCTTCCAGGTTCAAGCGATTCTTCACCTTAACCTCCTGAGTAGCTGGGATTTCAGGTGCACGCCACCATGCCCAGCTAATTCTTAAATTTTTCATAGAGACCATGTTGGCCAGGCTAGTCTTGAATTCCTGACCTCAGGTGATCTGTCGGCCTCGGCCTCCCACGAAGTGTTGGATTACAGGCATTAGCCACTGTACCCGGCCTAACATTTTGAAGTAAGGGGAATGGAAACCTGAAGATGATGCAAGGGCACTTTTATTCGTTCTGTTAAAAAGCCATAGTAGAAGCCGTAGTAATCATTCTAAGCTGTTGGACCTTTCCTTAGTACTTTGTGTATAAAGTATATTAGTAAATCTGATATCTAGGGTAGTTGTTGAAACCCTAACTGGCATATGGCCTATAACTCCTGAATCACCATTCTCATTGTATTCTGGAGTTATGCTCTACAGTGATGCTATTCATATAGATTATAATGTGAAAGGTAACCCTAGAGTTGTGCAAGTAGGTATTTGCTTAATGCTTTTGGCTCTAATAAGTTAATAAAGTAATTTGAACATTGCTGGAGAGGTAACATTTAAGATACACTCTGGGACTTTAGAAAGTAATTTGCAGGCAGCCAGGAAATCTGGGTTCTGGAACCAGTCAATGGCACCTCACTTTCCCCTTGGTACCAGGGAAACTTTGATTAGGTGTTTCCTCTATTGCTAATATTTTGCATTTGGGTGATGGATTGAAGTCAAGGACTAGATCTAGCGTTGAGTGTAGTGAAAGGTGGTTGTCATGTAGTCCAGAGGTCAAGGGTCAAGTGATTAGAAGCAGTTTGTTCAGAGGTCAAGTGATTAGAAGCAGGTTAAACCAAAGTTAGACTCATGATTTTAGCAAGGAATGTGAATGGAAATCAATATACCCACCCATCTCCATTGGTTGGAGACTAGCCGGTCATCTTTCTTAAATTGTATATGGTATGGCCGGGTGTGGTGGTTCATGCCTGTAATCCCAGCACTTTGGGAGGCTGAAGCAGGTGGATCACCTGAGGTCAGGAGTTTGAGACCAGCCTGACCAACATGGAGAAACCCTGTCTCTACTAAAAGTACAAAATTAGCCGGGCATGGTGGCACATGCCTATAATTCCAGGTACTTGGTAGGCTGAGGTAGGAGAATCACTTGAACCCAGGAGGCGGCGGAGGTTGGGGTGAGCCAAGATCACACCATTGCACTTCAGAGTGGGCAACAAAAGCAAAACTCTGTCTCAAAAAAAAAAATTGTATATGGGTGTCTGGAAGGGATTTGAAATTGAGAAGTCAATAACGGAGTAAGGAAAGAGAAGCAGGGCTCTGTTCTTCCATTATGTCTAGGCCTTCCTAGTGCTTAAGATGAGTTATTGTTCCTGCACTGTTGCTCAGGCAGTAGCTTGATTGTGGTAGGCAGTTATGACCTATATATTTTAGCCTAGGCTGATGCCTTACCACGGTTATGTTCCTTTTTTTTTTTTTTTTTTTTTTTAAGTTCTTTTTATTTCTGTCAGTTACAGGTGCATTTTCCCGAACTCAAAACTCTCCTGACTTTTCCATGACATCTTTATTGTTCTTTGCCTAGCTAGAAGAGACTTTTTCTATAATTTTTTGGTACTCTTTATTATATCTTGTGCTATGTATACATTTATCTCCTACTATATTACTGAAAGCATAGACTTTGTTTTAGTGCTACAGTTTTGTTTTTTCTTGTTTTTTAAATTCGAGGCAGGGTCTCACTCTGTTGCCCAGGCTAGAGTGCAGTGGCATGATCATAGCTCACTGCAGCCTGTATCTCCTAGACTCAAGTGATCCTCTCACCTTAGCCTCCCAAAGTGCTGGGAAAATAGGCATAAACCACCACACCTAGCAATTTTCTCAAATTTTAGTGTGTAGAGGAGTCACCTTAAGAACTTATTAAAGTTTGGATTCCTGGACCCCCCATTCTTATTACTTGGTTCTGATATAGGCCTGGGAACCTATATTTTAACAAGCTCCTGAGATGAGCTTAAATATGTGGGCTAGAGGAATGTGTGGTTTACTGCATCTTTTTTCTGTTGCCTGAGTGATTAAGTCAGTGGTCATTTAAAACCAATAATTCTTAGTAAGTCTGCTAGAAGAAGCAATCTTAACACCTGTCAAGAACTGGGTTTATTTTGTTCCTGGTTACCTAGTTCTCTATAGGTTTTTGTGTTTACATGAACTTTTTGTACCCTCGGTTTAAGATGCCCTTTGATTTTAGTTTTTATTTTAATTTTTTAATTTTTTTTAAGATGGGGTTTCATCATGATGGCCAGGCTGGTTTTGAACTCCTGTCCTCAGGTGATCCACCCACCTCGACCTCCCAAAGTGCTAGGGTTACAGGCGTGAGCCACTGCGCCCGGCCTAGTTTTTATTTTTTATTACTATAATTTTTTTTTAAGCCTCTTCCATTTTAGGATGATTTTAATTTTAAAGCTTCTGAATACTTTCTCAATTATCAATCTATATATATTGTGGACATACACATTTGAGTTTTGTTGATTTTTTTTTTTTTTTTTTTGCTTTCTTTTTTTTTTTTTTTTTTGCTTTAAACCTATATGTCTTATTAAAATAAACTCTACAGAAATTGCTATCTTCAGTCTTCATAGGAACTAACAGAAGAGATCTTTCTTTTTTTTTTTTTTTTTTGAGATGCAGTTTTGCTCTTGTTACCCAGGCGGGAGTGCAGTGGCGCCATCTCGGCTCACCACAACCTCCGCCTCCTGGGTTCAGGCAGTTCTCCTGCCTCAGCCTCCTGAGTAGCTGGGACTACAGGCACGCACCACCATGCCCAGCTAATTTTTTGTATTTTTGGTAGAGACGGGGTTTCACCATGTTGACCAGGATGGTCTCGATCCCTTGACCTCGTGACCCACCCGCCTCGGCCTCCCAAAGTGCTGGGATTACAGGCTTGAGCCACCGCGCCCGGCCTGAGATCTTTCTTTTACGTCTCTTTTTGGGGGGGGTTGAGGTACAGGGTCTCACTCTGTCATCTAGGCTGGAGTGTGGTGATGCAATCTTGGCTCACTGCAACCTCCTCCTCCCAGGTTCAAGTGATCTTCCCACCTCAACCTCCCAGGTAGCTGGGACTACAGGGGTACGTGGCCACACCTGGCTAATTTTGTATAGTTTTGGTAGAGAAAGGGGTCTTCGCATGTTGCTCAGGCTGGTCTCGAACTCAAGTAGTCTGCCTGCCTCAGCCTTCCAAAGTGGCTGGGATTACAAACCTGAGCCACCATACCTGCCTATTTCTTACTAATACTTAATTTGTTCTAAGTATTAGTAAGAAGAATTAGTAAGAAAAATTATTATTTTGTTTTTCAAGACAGTCTCGCTCTGTTGCCCAGGCTGGAGTGCAGTGGCATGATCTTGGCTCACTGCAACCTCTACCTCCCGGGTTCAAGCAGTTCTCTTGCCTCAGCCTCCTGAGCAGCTGGGGTTATAGGCGTCTGCCACCACACACGGCTAATTTTTGTATTTTTAGTAGAGACCAGGTTTTTCCATGTTGGTCAGGCTGGTCTCAACTCCTGACCTTGTGATCTGCTTGCCTCGGCCTCCCAAAGTGCTGGGATTACAGGCGTGAGCCACTGCACCTGGTGAAAAATTATTATTTTACAGTGATACGTTTTTGTATTAGATATCGTAGGGAAAACCAGAATAAGTATATACTTAAAATTTTTTTGGTACAACGGAGTGCTGAAGACAAACATGTAAAATGGTTAAGAGAACACTTAAGGCAGAATGCAACATAGGACCAAATGAATACCCTGCATCAATAAAAGTAGTTATTAGAGTTCAAAGAAGCAGGGGAGGTGAACATGAACTAGAGCACCTGGAAAGCCTCCGAGGAGAAGTCAACAGGAACTGAACTTGAAGGTGTTTTAGATTTCAGGCAGAGGAAAAGAGCATTTTTAGAGGGAAGAACTACAAAGATTCATTTGACAGTTGAAAAAAATGGAGGCTTAGAAAGGGAAAGTTAGTGTGTGATGAGGTCCTAGTCTCCTGACCACTGTTCTGCTTTGCAGTATTCGGAGGTTTTTAATTGTTGCCAAGTAGAAGACAGGCAACTTTATGATAGCCATATTTCAAAGCACTGATTATTTATTTATTTATTTTGAGATGGAGTCTCGCTTTGTCTCCCAGGCTAGAGTGCCATCCTGTTCGCTCTGCCTTGAGAATAAATCCAGAATACAAGTAACATCTTACCTTTACTCCTTCCATTCTTGTACAAACCACCAGCATCTCTGGCCTGGATTTTTGGAGTTGCTTGCTAGTTGTTTTCTCTGTTTCCATTCTTGCCCCACCATCTGTTTTGAGCATAGCAGCCAGAGTGATTCAATTTAGTCAGGTCATGTCAGTTCTCTGCCCAGAACCCTGTTAATGACTTCCATTTTACTGAAAGTGAGACCAAAGTTTTTTTCAGTGGCTAGAAGCTATCTGTGATCTGTTTCCATCTCCCTGCCTGCCACTTAACCTCTCAACTCATATCCTACTACTTTTCAGGTTTCACCACACTTAACTTTTTGCAGTTCCTTGAATACTGTAGGCCTAGTCTTGCCTCAGGACCTTTATCTAGACAATTATTTTTTCATCTGTCCTGCAGCTCATTTCTTCCCTTCTCTGTAAGGCCAACCAGGTTACCTTATTTAAAATTGTGCCCTGCATGCCCCATCCCACTTTACTGGCTTGTTACCTTCTGATACACTATATATGTTACTTACTAATTTTGTTCGTTTGTCTCCCCTTGCTAGTTCCGGAGAAGACGGAATTTTGTCTGTTTGGTTTATTATTGATGTATCTCCATTGCCTCAAACATGGTCAGACATCTGGTAGATGCACAATAAATATTTGTTGCATGCACAGATGAATAGAATAGAATAGTAAACAAGGTAGACAAGTAGTCCCGACTCTCACAAAGCTTACAGTTGGTGGTTTCTTTTCTTCAAATGAAGTTAACCTATATTTTTCACATTCTTTTGGTATGTGTAATTCAAAACCTTTGTGAAATAATAAGCATTGAAACTTTGGAAAGCAGTGTTTTTTAAAAAGAATGTGATCTTGGAGTATGTTTTGAATCAAGTGAAAACTATGAAACATTAAATAGAAAAGTTGCATGCCAGGAAAGCTGATAGCTTGATCAGTTTTTGAAAAATGCCACTAGATCATCTTGGATCTTAATTCATTCCTGTGGAACACTTAATTACAATATTTTCTATTTCCTTGAAATAAAAAGCAAATTATTTGGCTTGTTAGTGGGTTCCCAAATGAAATGAATTTTAGCTTTCATTAAGGCTTTTTTTTTTTAGACAGTTTTGCTCTGTTGCCTAGGCTAGAGTACAGTGGCACGATTTCGGTTCACTGCAACCTCCACCTCCCAGGTTAAAGGTATTCTCCTGCCTTAGTCTCTCCAATTGGGGTTACAGGCACATGCCACCGTGCCCAGCTAATTTTTTGTATTTTAGTAGAGATGGAGTTTCACGATGTTGGCCAGTCTGGTCTTGAACTCCTGACCTGAGGCGATCCATCCCCTCTTGGCCTCCCAGAGTGCTGAGATTACAGGCATGAGCCAATGCACCCAGACTTTATTTTTTTGCAGTCTACCATAGAAATACACAGAATTTCATTTCTGTTCATTTAAAATTCTGTGATAGAAAATCAAATATGGAAGACTTTTGAACAAATATACAGTGTTGAAGCAAATGTAAATAGTAGATATTACATTGATGCCAACTGAGGAAATATGATTAGACTTAGTCAATAAATAAAGCTGTTAACATAATCTGTCATGTGCCAGTTTAAATAATGAAAGCATTACTGTAGGAGGATGTTTTGTTAAATGTCCTACAAGGCCTGTAGCTTTCTGTGCAAGCCTACCATGTGGTAGACAATAATAGTTGATAATAATGCTGAATTATCTGCCTCTTAAGTTTGTTTATCTGAGGGAAGAGGTACTTATTTATCTGCTAATAAGTAAACACTTATTAATAGATAATAAACTGCTAATTTATCTGTTAGTAACTGATGTTTTTATTTACTTTTTTCTGAAGATTTGCAATTATTTCATAATAGAATTAACATTTTTGTGATTGTTTTTACATAAGATATTTAATGAAGCTTATAAAGCCAGGCTTTAGCAGCCACATTCTAAAGACTAAAGAAAAAGAAATTTTCAGTTGGTACAGTTTGTTCGTTTGGTGTAAATTTTGAATTTCTTCTTTTTTTGGTGTGAAAAATTAATTTAGTTCAGCATGGCCTATCTGGATATATATTTTTTTCTTTCTTTTTTTGTTTTGGAGATCATCTCATTCTGTCTCCCAGGAGGGAGTATAGTGGCAGCCAGGATCTTGGCTCACTGCAGCCTTGACCTCCTTGGCTCGAGCACTCCTCCCACCTCAGCCTCCCAAGTACTCTGTAGGCATATGCTTCACAGGCACCTGCCACCATGTCTGGCTAATTTTTTAATTTTTTATAGTGAATAAAATTTTTATTTTTATTTTTTTATTTTTTGGTATTTTTTGTAGAGATCTCCCTTTGTTGCCCAGGCTGGTCTTGAGCTCCTGGGCTCAAGTAATCTTCCTGTCTCAGCCTCCTAAAGTGTTGGGATTACAGGTGTGAGTCACTGTACCTGGCCTGGATATGTTTTGTTTGCAATTAAACGTTTACCATTTGTAGCAGCGAACAAAAATAACTATACATTACCTCTCTGTTTAGTTTCATTTCAGAGCCAGAGCTTATTAAAAGTGTGAAATATTGTGCTGGGCGCAGTGGCTCATGCCTGTAATCTCAGCACCTTGGGATGTAAAAGTGGGTGGATCATCTAAGGTCAGGAGTTTGACCCCAGCCTCACCAACATGGTGAAAACCCATCTCTACTAAAAATACAAAGATTAGCCATGCATGGTGATGTACGCCTGTAGTCCCAGCTACTTAGGAAGCTGAGGCAGGAGAATTGCTTGAACCCGGGAGGCGGAGGTTGCAGTAAGCCAAGATGGTGCCATTGCACTCCAGCCTGTGCAACAAGAGCAAAACTCCATCTCAAAAAAGAAAAAAGTCTGAAATATCAGTCTTTATTAAGGGAATGTGGTAAAAGTAAATTTTTTTGTTAAAATACAGAGAATAATTATAATTAATTGAAGAATTTATAGGATTTTTTCAACAGGATATATTAATGATAGATTTATCTATAGATTCTATAGTTGTTTTAGAAAAGTGGAAGACCCGTTATTAACCTTAGTATCTTGTGCTTCCAACAGAGATGTTGACTATCCTTGGAGTACTGAATGGTTTAATTTTTCTTATGTCCCGTATTTCTTATTTTGTTGAAAGACTGGAAATAAAGGCCGGGTGTGGTGGCTGACACCTATAATCTCAGCACTTTGGGAGGCCGAGAGGGGGTGGATCACCTGAGGTCAGGAGTTCGAGACCAACCTGGCCAACATGGTAAAACTCCATCTCTACTAAAGATATCAAAAATTAGCTGAGTGTGGTGGTGGGTACCTGTAATCCTAGCTACCCAGGAGGCTGAGGCAGGAGAATCACTTGAACCCCGGAAGTGGAGGTTGCAGTGAGCCGAGATCATGCCATTGCATTCCAGCCTGGGCGACAGGGTGAGACTGTGTCTCAAAAACAAACAAACAAAAAAAACTGGAAATAAAGAATCTGTTTGGGGCCAGGCATGGTAGATTATGCCTGTAATCCCAGCTATACCTTTGAAGCTGAGGCAGGAGGATAACTTGAGCTCCGGAGTTCAAGGCTGCAGTGAACTATAATGATGTCACTGCACTCCAGCCTGAATGACACATCTCTAAGAAATAAAAAATTTAAAAGTAAAAATATAATAAAATATCCAGGTGTTGTTGCTCATGCCTGTAATACCAGCACTTTGGGAGTCTGAGACAGGCAGATAGCTTGAGTCTTGGAGTTTGAGACCTCATCTCTACAAAAAATTAACCAGGCATGGTGGCATGCACCTGTAGTCCCTGCTACTCAGGAGGCCGAGGTGGGACGATCACTTGAGCTGAGGAGGTCAAGGCTGTAGTGAGCCATGACTGCACCACTGCACTCCAGCCTGGGCAACAGAGTGAGATCCTGTCTCAAAAAATGTGTGTGTGTGTGCAGGCATTCCCAGTATTTTGAATGAAGGCATGTCAACAAAACTAGTTGTAATAACCTCTCTGTGAAGTGATTATTATTTTTTTGACTAATTTTTATGTATAAAACCAGAAATACTTTACTGAGGTGTAGGGGAGTTACACTTGTTTTTTGTTGTGTTTTGCTTTTTTTGTCTTTTTTTCTTTTTGTGGAGAATGGGGTCTTGCTGTAATGCAGGTTTCGAACTCCTGGGCTCAAGTGATCCACCTCTGCCTGTTTAAGTGCTGGGATAACAGGCGTGAGCCACTGACTGTACATGGCCTGAGGTATAGGAAGAATATTTCATCGCAGTATATAAAGTTGGAAATTGTACAAAGAAGGCAGGATCTCTGGATTATTCTGCTTGTCTTGTAAGTGCTGGGCATCTCATGAGTTTTAGTATGCACCTGTCGGTTTCCTTTTATTTTGAGTACTGGAAGATTTGACTTTTTTGTTGTTGTTGTTTAATAGCGAGTCTCGCTCTGTCACCCAGGCTAGAGTGCAGTTGCATAATCTTGGCTCACTACAACCTCCACCTTGCAGATTCAAGCGATTCTCCTGTTTCATCCTCCCAAGTAGCTAGGAGTACAGGTGCCTACTACCACACCTGGCTAATTGTTGTATTTTTATTAGAGACAGGGTTTCACCATGTTGGCCAGGCTGGTCTCAAACTCTTGACCTCAGGTGATCTGCCTGCTTTGGCCTTCCAAAGTCTTGGGATTACAGGTGTGAGGGCCAAAATGGGAAGATTGCTTGAGGCCAGGAGTTCAAGACCAGTGTTGGCAACATAGTGAGACCCTGTGTCTATCTACCCTTCCCCTTCAAAAAGCCAGGCATGGTGGCACTCACCTTAGTTGCTGCCACTCAGGAGGCTGAAGCAGGAAGATCACTTCAGCCCATTAGTTTGAGACCTCAGTGAGCTATGATTTCCTCCATTGCACTTCAGCCCCATCCTTGGTGACGGAGCAAGACCTTTTCCATCCATCCATCCATCCATCCAACCATCCATCCATTCCTCCATCCATCCATATTCATTCATTCTACTTAAAAATGAACTATATGGCTGGTCCGAGTGCATCGGTGTTTACAGCTAATTGATCACAACCAGTTACAGATTTCTTTGTTCCTTCTCCACTCCCACTGCTTCATGTGACTAGCCTTAAAAATAAATAAATTAATTAATTTTAAAAAATGAACTATATAAAAGTGAAACCATGAGAGTGTATATTCTCTAGAAGAACATACAGGTGTCTTATAATCTGGGACAGGGAAAATCTTTCTAAGCCTGACATTAATATTAGTTGACAAACTACCGATGAGAGCATAATGTCAAAATAATCAAGAAATCATTAAAAACTATTTGGTTAGGGCAGAATTTCTGCAATGGTGGATTAAGGTGCTTGGACATGCCCCCTCCATAAAGCAGATAAAACTGGACAAATTTGAAAAACAAACAAACAAACAAAAACATTTTGAACTTGTATAGCATTGTTCCCAGCAGCATTATTCAATAGCCAAAAATTGGAAACAATCCAAATGCCCTGTAATTGGTTGATAGATAAACATAATGTGGTATATTCATCAGTAGAATACTACTCAGCAGTAAAAAGGAATGAATCTTGATACATGCTATAGCATGAAGCTCAGAAATATTTTGCTAAATTAAAGAATTCACAAAAGATGACATATCCCTTCATTTATTTGAAATGTCCAGGAATAGCAAATTTATAGGGACAGGGAAAGCAACATTAGTTGTTATCTAGGGCTGTAAAGGGACATGAGGGATCGTTTGGGGGTGATGAAAATGTTCTGAAATGGAATTGTGATGATGGTACAACTCTATAAATTTACTAAAAATCATTGCCTGATACATTGAAAATAGCAGATTTTATGATTTGTATATTATACCTTAATAAAACTTATTTAAATGTTTGTAGGGGCCAGGGGGACAACAGGATTTTTCCCCTGCTGCAAAGGAGTAGTCCAAGTACAGTACATGCCTGCAGATGGCATTTATGTATAATAGATGACTGCTGCTTTGGGGTGGTTTTTGGTTTTGGTTTGTTTTGTTTTCAGGTATCCTGAGAGATTGGGGCCAACAGGGGGATTTAGAACACTGGGAGTTGGGGTTTATGTTAGGATTTCAGGCTCATCAAAGACAATGTCCTTCTTTGTTTTTAAATTTATAAAATAGGGTTCAATAAATACCTGTCTTATCTTACAAGATTTTGGACAGTCAGTTTTGTTTTGCACATAAAGCCTTCTGGAGTGTGTTAAGAGCTGTAGATTTTAATAACAAATGCAATAATGTTCTACATTGTTCTTGCAAACAGGTATATACCCCAAGTATGAATGATACTTTATTTCAGATGGGACAGGATAGTGAAAATGGCCACAATGTTTGGGAAAACCAGTTCTGGGGCAGTAATTTTTAATACTATTAGCAAAGTAGTCTTGAAATTATTAATTTTTTTTTGCCAAAATCCTCCCATTAAAAAATTATTGAAGAGAATGTAATTTGATTTGAATAAATCACATGTAATAGAAATTGAATTCAGCCTTTCAGACCTTAACTTTCCTCCTCCTATTTTAATTAAATGGAGGGATTGGCTTAGATTCTTTCTGTTTGTTTTGTTTTGTTTTGTTTTGTTTTTTTGGAGACTTGCTCCATCGCCCAGGCTGGAGTGCAGTGGCACAATCTCAGCTCACTGCAACCTCTGTCTTCAGGATTTAAGTGATTCTCCTGCCCCAGCGTCCCGAGTAGCTGTAAATACAGCTGTGCACCACCATACCTGGCTATTTTTGTGTTGTTAGTAGAGACGCGGTTTCACCATCTTGTCCAAGCTGGTCTCAAACTCCTGAACTCATGATCCCCACCCTTGGCCTGTGAAAGTGCTGGGTTACAGGCATGAGCCATGGCACCCGACCTAGGTACTTTCTAAGCTAGTGCTTTGTGGTTTGATCCTGTTATATTTATTTTTTAAACAAACACCATATTTTAATTTACCCAACAAATAAGCATTAAATATGTTAATCAGCACATACTACCTGTCCTCAGAGAACAGTAACGGGTACATTTGGTCAACAAATAACTGAAAGCTTAAGTACTAGAGTGTGTGTGTGTGTATGTGTATGCATGCATGCATGCATTCGTGTGTGTATGTATGTGAGACGGAGTTTCGCTCCTTTGCCCAGGCTGGAGTGAAGTGGCAAGATCTCGGCTCACTGCAACCTCCGCCTCCCCGATTCAAGCAGTTCTTCTGCCTCAACCGCTCTAATAGCTGGGATTATAGGTTCATGTCATCATGCGTGGCTAATATTTGTATTTTCAGTAGAGACAGGGTTTCACCATGTTGGCCAGGCTGGTCTGGAACTCCTGACCTCAGGTGATCCGCCCCCTCTTGGCCTGCCAAAGTGCTGGCATTACAGGAATGAGCCACCACACTATGCCTTAATGTGGTCTTCTTATCTGCTGTCAAGCTACATGGGTTGGAAGCTACATGGGTTGAGGTGGAGAGTTGTCAACTCTGAGGAATCATTACTCCCTAGGGGAGCAATAATTCTTTAAGTATGAATAGTTTTTCAGGTGAAGAGCTCATTGACAGCAGTGTTCACAGTGAAAGAAGGAAATCAGTTGGTGGTCTGATTTGAGTAGAATAATGGCACATCCCTTACTTAGGATTAACTGTTGGTTCATTCCGGCAAGTAAAAATTTTGACTTCCATTTCTTTTCCGTGCGTTTGTTCCATCAGTTTTGTTGTTATTGTTGACTGAAGTCTCTCTCTGCCGCCCAGGCAGGAGTGCAGTGGTGTGATCCCAGCTCATTAAAACCTCCATCTCCAGGATTCAAGCAATTCTTGTGCCTCAGTCTCTGATCGTAGCTGGGATTACAGGCATGCACCACTACGCCCAGCCAATCTTTTTATTTTTAGTAGGGACAGGGTTTTGCTATGTTGGCCAGGCTGGTCCTGGCCTCAGGAAACCCACCCACCTTGGCCTCCCAAAGTGCTGTGATTACAGGTGGGACACCTCGCCTGGTCTGTTCCATCAACTGTTTAAAATCTTCTATTACAATTGGGGCCCAAAGTGGCTCCGGCCGGATGTCGTGGCGCTTGCGAAGGCGAGGCCAAGAGTTCAAGGCCAACCAACCTCAGCAACCTTATAAGCTCTCAATGATTGGCAAAAAAAAAAAAAATCTTCTATTACAATTAAGTTGAATTCTTGATTATCCTTTTACTTTTTCTCTTCCTGCCCTCCTCGCCCTTTTTTTTCTACTTAACGTAAAATTGATTTAAATGATGGTCCACAGCTGCTGTATCCTGACTTGTGTCCCATAAGGGCTAATGACTCAAACATTGTTCAGTTAGCAATTTTCAAGATCACTTTTGAGTTTGATTGCTTCCCTGTTTGTTTTTTAAGTTGACAAATTTTTTTCTAAGCTTCATAATGCTCAGTGTATAAAACAATCAGGCATTTATGAAGTCTTTAATAACTAATAAAACAGGAATCTGTATATTATCATATAAATTGGAAAATTAGAATATCTTGTTTGTGGAGAGTCCCCAAACTTTGGTTTTAAGTTGAATTTGACTTGATGTTATGAGACTACATGGAAGAATAACTGGATCTTGAGCTGTTTAAACATGTGCTAGATAGAAAAGAAACAACGTTTCAGATTCTAAACATTTTTTCCAGCAGTGTTAAAGTGGATGTGAAAGTGAATAAGACAGAACAGTCAATAAGAAAGCCTTTGTTGTCATAGGAGTTTGCAGGATTATCTAACATTTAGGAAGTGAGACAAATGGGCTCATGCTGTCCCCTGCACCCCAGCAAAGTTCTGTGTGAAATGTCCCCTTGCTTGTCACTCCATTTCATCTTCCTTCTGCAGGTTTAATGCTGTCTCAACATGCTGACTTCCTCCTGGTTCTTTATGCTAGTCATACCTTTTCCCATCTCATGGTTCCTATATTATTCTGTTCCCTCTGCCTGAAATAACTTTTAAACACACTTCATCTCCACCCTACCCCCTTTTTAAACCTGATCTACTTCTTCTCTTTTAAATTTCATTTCATCAGAGATTATGTCGGTGTAACACAGCTCTTACTCTAGGCCCCTGCTGTGAAGTCCATAGTTGTAGGGTTTTTCTATTTATAGCACTTATATATTACTATATTTATTTGTATGATAATTACATTACTTTTCTCAGTAGACTGCAAGCTCCCTGAGACTAGAGACTATTTTTCTTTACTATGTCTCCTGTACTTAGTGTAACCTCAGTAGGTGTTTGAGTATTAGAACTTTTCCTTTGTAAAGCTACATTGTTGCTATTCAGTTTAGTTTTTTGTTTGTTTGTTTGTTTGGTTTTGTTTTGTTTTTTTCTTTTGTTAGAGGAAGTCACTCTGTCACCTAGGTGGGAGTGCAGTGGCATAATCTTGGCTCACTGCAATCTCCACCTCCTGGGTTCAAGAAATTCTGTCTCAGCCTCCCGAGTAGCTGGGACTATAGGCATCTGCCATCACACCCAGCTAATTGTGTGTGTGTGTGTGTGTGTTTAGTAGAGATAGGGTTTCACCATATTGATAAGGCTGGTCTCTAATGCCTGACTTCAAGTGATCCACCAGCCTCATCCTCCCAAAGTGCTGGGATTGCAGGTGTGAGCCACCACGTCCAGCCTGTTTTTCTTCTTTTCTTTCTTTTTTTTTTTTAGATAGAGTTTTGCTCTTGTTGCCCAGGATGGAGTGCAATGGCATGATCCTGGGTTACTGCAACCTCTGCTTTCCACCTTCAAGTGATTCTCCTGCCTCAGCCTCCTGAGTAGCTGGGATTATAGGCATGCGCTACCACACATGGCTAATTTTGTATTTTTAGTAGAGACAGGGTTTTTCCATGTTGGTCAGGCTGGTCTTGAACTCCTGACCTCAGGTTATCTGCCCACTTTGGCCTCCCAAAGTGTTGGGATTACAGGCATGAGCAACCCCACCTGGCTGTTTTTCTTTTTTAATAATGTTGTTTGAAAGTCTAGAATCTAGCACATTTTTATGTGCTAGATGAGAAATTTGATGTGATTAATCAAACTCAAGTGTCTGCATCTCAAGTGTATTTATAGAATTATTTTTATGTTTTCTATTTAGATTGAATGTCAGAGTTTTTTATATTTATCTTTGAGCAGTAACCCATTATGGGTATGAAATGAATAAAAAAAAACTTAAAATAATATTTATTTTTAAGCAGTGAGCCATTCTAGGTATGAAATGAATAAGAAAAATAACAATGTTCAGAATTGCTTAAATAAAAACTTTAGACAGAAAATTATCAGAATTTAGGTGAGCATTAAAGGATTCAGGCAGCATTCAAAACTAGAAGAAGTTCAGAGAGCTCTGCTTTAGCAGCAGGCTTTTATAGACTGAACACAGCAAAGTAAAGGAATTATTTGATTGGCTACCACTAGGGATTTGCCTTATTTGGATGTGATCCAGTGGAAAGTCCCTACTTAGAGGTTTGTTTCTGATTGGTTAAGCTTAAGTTTTGTTTTATATTTACATTGGGCTTCAGTTTGCTTACTAGGCACTGGAGCCAGCTGTCTCAGACTAATGGCTGCCCAATTAAATTAAAAAAAAAAATTATAATGGCGTATAGTTGTCATCATTAGAGTAAGAAACCAAAGAAGAGACTGTCGTGAATGTGATCATTACATCATGGACTAATACACATGTTCACTTAATACCCACAAGAGTGTCTGAATGTCTTCATACTTTTTTGTCATGGATGGGGACTATTTTTCTTTTTGACTTTTTGTGTTTTTTTGGGGGGGATACAGTAAAATACTTATGAGTTCTTGCAACTTTTTATAAGTTGTTTACATTGCTCCAATTGCTCCAATTGCTTTATCATTGTGTGTATTTTGTATGTATACCTTTTTTCCTGAACCACTCTGAAAATGGAAATATGCTCTTTTATCCATAAATACTGAAATGTATATACTGAAATATGTAAATAAGGAAATCAAAGGCATTCTCTTACGTAACCACAGTAAAATTGTCAAAATCAGAAAATGTAATAATACCATACTATTAACCTAATTCACAGATTATATTCAGATTTTATAAAGTATTTCAGTAATGTCTTTTATCGCCTTTATACTTTAATCCAATTCGATCTGTGATCACACACTGAATTTAACTGGCATGTCTCTCTTCCTTGTCTTTCCCCTTTCTTTTTTCTTATCTCTTAGAGACAGGGTCTCACTCTGTTTCTGAGGCTAGAGTGCAGTTGCACGATTATGGTTCACTGCAGCCTTGACCTCCTGGCCTCAGGCGATCCTCCCACCTTGGTCCCCTAAATAGCTGGGACTATAGGTACATGCCACCATGCCTGGCTAATCTTTTTACTTTTGGTAGAGATGGAGTCTCACTATGCTGCTCTGGCTAGTCTCTAACGCCTTAGCTCAAGCTGCCATCCCAGGTCTCCCAAAGTTTTGAGATTACAAGTGTGAGCCACCATGGCTCTTTAATCTTCCCTATTCTAAAACAGTTCCTCAGCCTGCCTGATGCTCCACTCCTCCTACTTGCCTTTCCTTGACCATCACAATTTTCAATACAGACCAGTTGTTTTGTACTTAATTTGGGTTTCGTTGCTGTTTCCTTTTGATTATATTAATGTTACGAATTTGCGGCTGAAATACTATAGAAGGGATGTATTCTTAATGCTTCGTTTAGGGAGGCACATTATCAGTGTGTCTCAATATTAGTGATTGGTTAATCATTTAAAGGTCATGTCTGCCAGGTTGCTACACTGCAAAATTACTGATTTTCTCTTTGTGATTTATTAGTAATTTGTTGGATGTATTTTGAGATGACATTGACTTGTTTTTTTTTTATTATTAATTTTCTGTTCACTAGTAGACTCAACATCCAAGTAGTGATTTTTCTTGTTTTTAATTTTTAATTTTTTTCTAGAGACAAGGTCTCACTATTGCCGAAACAGATTTTGAACTCCTGGTCTCAGGTAATTCTTCCACCTTGACCTCCCAAAGTGCTGGCATTATAGGCATGAGCAACTGCACCCAACTAATGGTCATTTTCTAATTACATCATTCTTTCTATATTTACATGTTGGCATTCTGATGAAGGAATGTTTTCCTTCCTTGTTGATTGATCAGAAAAATTATGGATTATGCTCTAATCAATTGTTACCATTCTTTATTTTGATCCTTAAATTGTTGCACAATTCCAGTGATAGTGCTTTCTAACTGGCTTTAGTAGTTCTTTTGACATACTCCTTCATTTCTGAGCAGTCTGTTACTTTCTTGCACAAGGTGTTGCATGCTTATCTTTTGCTTTCCCTGTCCTACCTGAGATCAGCTATCTCCAAGGATCCTTGGTTTTAGTAGAAAATGTAGTTTGGAAATCAAGATGTGGATGTTCATTTTTACAAGGGGTCATTGCTTCTAGAACCTCTCAGTAAACAGCTAGGAAGTGTGTATATGAAAGTGTATTTGCATGTGTATTTCTATGTCTGTATTTTTTGAGAGACAGGGTCTCACCCTATCACCCAGGCTGAAGTGCAGTGGCGAGTTAGTTCACCGCAGCCTCAAACCCCTGGTCTCAAGCAATACTCCCACCTTAGCCTCTCAGGTAGTTAGGACTGCAGGCATGCCCCAACACAGCTGGCTAATTTTGTAATTTTTTGTAGAGATGGGATCTTGGTATGTAGCCCAAGCTGGTCTCAAACTCCTGCCCTCAAATGTTGGTCTCTCAAAGTGTTGGTATTACAGGCATGAACCACTGTGCCCCGCTGCATTTAAGTCTTTATTTCCCTCTCTTTTTTTTTAATTTTGAGACTCTGTCTCCCTCTGTCACTCAGGCTGGAGTGCAGTGGCGCAATCACAGCTCACTGCAACCTCTGCCTCCTGAATTGAAGTGATTCTCCTGCCTCAGCCACCTGAGTAGCTGGAATTACAGATGTGTGCCATTTTGCCCAGCTAATTTTTGTGGTTTTAGTAGAGTCAGGGTTTCGTCATGTTGGCCAGGCTGGTCTCAAACTCCTCAAGTGCTGGGATTGCAGATTTGAGCCACTGCACCAGGCAATTATTTCTCTTTTAATGTAGGATCTCCTCTAACTCTCTCCGTCTCCCTTTCTTTTCCTAAGAATCTGGGTTGCTTGGACTATAAAGTTTTCCACATTCTAGACTTTGCTAATTGCATCGTCATCTTGCCATTAACATGTTCCTACATCCCCTCAATGTTTTATAAATTGGCTCAATCAGATTCATTTTTCCTTGTTTTTTGGGTCAAGAATGCTTCATTAGGAGGCATATTAATTTCCAGATGTCTCTCGTTTTATAATAGTGGCAACTGATGATGATAAGCTAGATTTGTTTTTTTCATTAGGGATATACAAAATGATGATATTCCAGGTATGTTATTTTGTCATTTATTAGTTTGATTATTTCAATAGAGATCAATTTTCACCAACTCTTTTGGGGAGAATTCTTGCATCTTTTATTTTAGATTCAGGGGTACATGTGCATCTTTGTTACATGGTTGTGTTTCATAATGGTGAGGTTTGTGCTCCTAGTAAGCCCATCATCCAAATAACCAACATTGTACCCAACAATTTTTTTTCAACTTAACTGGAGGTACAGTTCTTATAGGAAGGACAGATGAAATGCTTGATTTACCAGATTTTAGAACAATGAGTTTGGTTCTCAAGTATTCTCCAAAAGATAAGTAATCAATTAGTTTTTTTTTATAGGTACTATTCTGAACTCGTGATTTAAACATTTTGTTGTGTTTCAATCAATTTCAATTTCTTGTTTTCTTTTTTTTTTTTTTGAGATGGAGTCTCACTCTGTCACCCAGACTGGAATGTAATGGCGTGATTTTGGCTCACTCCAGCCTCCGCCTCCCGGGTTCAGGTGATTCTCCTGCCTCAGCTTCCTGAGTAGCTGGAACCACAGGCATGTGCCACCATAGCTGGCTAATTTTTGCATTTTTAGTAGAGATAGAGTGTCACCATGTTGGCCAGGCTAGTCTTGAACTCCTGCCCACCTCGGCCTCACAAAGTGCTGGGATTACAGGTGTGAGCCACCATGCCTGTCCCAGTTGCTGTAATTTTTTATTGCTCCTGAAATTATCCCATCTTTTTTAGTGGGAGCCTCTTCACATTGACTCTCTCTGTGTCCTTGGGGCATAACTCCAGAAGTGCTTCATAGCCTAGTTGCTTTCTGTTATGACAAGTTTTGTACATTTTTAGCCATGTACCTGGAGTCGACTGTTTTCCCAAAGAACCCTACTTCCTATTATTGGGGAATGCTATTTAGGTTCCATAGTCTGGGTGCTAGACATGAAAGACCCATCTTTTTCTTTTAAAGTAACAATAAATTTGAGCCTGGACTATCACCTAAAAAATAAAATAACAATAAATATTTATCATCTCATGTGGTTTCTCTGGGTCATAACTCTGAGATGCCTTACCTGGGTGGTAGTGGCTTGGTGTCTGCTGTCAAGATGGCTTACTTACATTGTGGGCAATTTGATACTAGCTCTTGGCAAGAGATCTTCCATGTAGAAGGCTCTTAGGACTGCTTGCGTGTCTCCATGACATGGTAGCTGGCTTCCTTGAGAACAAGTGATCCAAGACAGCCAGCAACATCTTTGGATTCATTTTCTCATCGACGATGGATTATAGTGCTCTGGCTGTGGATCCAAACAACCTGATGCTGACACTAGTTATGTGGCATTAACTTTTTTGAACATTACTTTCCTTAGCTATAATTTTGAGATTATAATACCTACCTTATAGATCCTTTAATATAGGACCTTGGTGGCAATGCAGGGAATTAGAATAGTCTTACTCTTAGTGAGTACACATGGCAAACACTGAACCTGCTGCTCTTACATTATTATCACCATCACTGGTATGAACTGAAGCCCTAAAACCTAGCCATTAAGTTGCCCTTGACAGAAATAGTCTTCCTTCCTATTTGCCAAAAATCGCCGTGACAGAAAAATTGGTCACAGATTGCAGATATCTCCCAAGTATGGTAGAAGGTTAAAGGTTAGAGATTTATAACCACATCTGTTTGATTTTACATGTATATATATATATGCGCAGAGGATCTTTCATGCCGAATCTTTGTTCATGTAGATTTTAGTTAGGGTATGTGTCATGTAATATAACCCTGGAAGAAGCCAAGACACCATCCCCCCACTTGCCGCCATCTTTTTTCTGCTTTTTGGTTTTTTTTTTTTTTTTTTTTTTTTTGAGACGTCTCACTCTGTCACCAGGCTGGAGTGCATTGGCGTGATCTTGGCTGGCTGCAACCTGCGTCTCCCAGGTTCAAGCGATTCTCCTGCCTCAGCCTCCTGAGTAGTTAGGATTACAGGTGTGCACCACCATGCCCAGCTAATTTTTGTATTTTTAGTAGAGACGGGGTTTCACCATTTTGGCCAGGATGGTCTGGATCTCTTGACCTCATGATCTGCCTGCCTTGGCCTTCCAAAGTGTTGGGATTACAGGCATAAACCACGGTGCCCAGCCTTTCTTTTTCTTTTATTTTTTAATGATGGGGCCTCACTATGTTGCCCAGGCTGGTCTTAAACTCCTAAGCTCAAGTGACCTGCCTGCCATGGCCTCCCAAAGTGTTGGGATTACAGGTGTGAGTCACTGCACCTGGCTGCCACCCCCCCATCTTTTAACTTTTTATTTTAAAATATAGATTTACAGGAAGTTATAATGAGAAATGTACAGGGTGGTCCATTGGACCCTTCACCCAGTTTGCCCCAGTGGGAACATTTTCTGTAACTATAGTATGGTATCAGTTGTCAACCATCGATTTTCATTTAGCAGAAATTGACTGAGCAGCTATTATATGCTAGCTCTTTAAGATATAAAGGATTAAACTCTGACCTTACGGGTTTCTGTCATTTCTCTGGATTTTCACTGTTATTGTTCTAAAAATATGTTTTGTTTTTGACTGCTTATCCTTGACACTTATATTAGCAAGTTATTTTAATGTTAAACATTATGTTATTTCTCACATTTATATTTGCTCTGTTTTAAAACAATTTTTCATTGTATTCCCATCTTCCATTTATAATCTTCACAGTATCAGAACCATGTTGCCTGCATTGTCTTATTTTAATCACGTGCCAGTTTTGCAGTGCTACCAAGTCTGGGTCTGAGAGGCAGCTTGTGTGAATCATTTACATACATTTCTGTTTATATTCCCCAAATTAATTTGCAACTTTATATTTTTCTTCCAATTACATGTTCAAAACAGATTTTTAATAATTTAAGAAGGAATTTGTCGTATGTAGGATTTAAAAACTGGCTCAAAAAGCAGAAGCTATTAAACAATAGCAGAAATCAAACTGTATATAGGACTTTAAATGGTAATTACTAAACATTTGAATGTTCCCAAAAATGTGAGTCTGTGTGTCTGTGTGTGTCTCTACATGTTATTCCACTAGGGACTTGCACAGATAGGTTTTGCACAATATCCTTGCTGTTATTGTCAGCCATAAACAAATTACACGTATTTAACAAGTTAATGTCAGATTGGCCAGGAGCCACTGGGAGGTGTGTACTTAGTGACATCAGCTGGCAAAGAGCCCTGGTAACAGGGAGGGTTGGAAGGGTAGTGAAGAGAGAGGAAGCAGGAGGGAGGGAGAAAAAGAGAGAGACAGAGAGAGAGACTGACTGTATCTGGGGATTCTGGCAAGGTGAAGAGCTGGTCTGTTTGGCAGGACCTTCCCATCTGGGATCCATCTGTGTTTCCCTGGAATGGGACAGGCAGCTCTAGTCAGTGAGAAATCGCAGATGTGAGAGAGCTGACACATGTCCAGCTAATGAAAGGAGGAGGAAGGCTGGTCTCCGATTGAGCTTTGAAGATTAGGAGGAGAAAAAGGGGAGCTTTTAAATATATTTTAAATAAATTTGGTATATTTAAGAATCTGGATTGTTTATAATCTGGGCGTTTGGGGTAAGTACATTTTAATTTAGTTTTGGGGGTTAAAGTGCACAATTCTCTGCCTTTCAAAGCTTTTTACTTCTTTCGAATTACGATGATATGAATGTTTCTTGATATTTGATACAAGTTCAGCCTTTCTCACTTTTGTTTTAATGCTTCATTTTATTTGTGTTTCTCATTTTTCCGTTGCCACCTTTATATTTGAATGTCATGCTTTTTTTAATGCAAGATTTAGTTAATAATCAGATGTAATGTATGAATTCTGCAGCTAGAAAAGTAGTCCCACAAATATTTCTTTAAGGCTTTCCATGTTGGATTGTTCTGTGTTGTTTAGAGAGAATTTTTTTTCCCTTTAGTATGCATAATACAAATAGGCCGTGTTAAAAAGATGGCTCGTATGACACTCTGTTGTCAGATTTTATTTCAGTATTTGCAGGCAAATTACAACTAAAAGAGATTGAAGCAAAACTAACAGCATCTCTTCATTTTAGATATATCTCTTTGTAATTTATGTTTTGCTCCTTTGCTGTTTTCTTCTATTTACTTTCTTTTTTTTTTTTTTAATTTGGTTTTATTTTTTATTTTATTTTATTTTATTTTTTTGCCAATCAATGAGAGCTTGTAAGGTTGCTGAGGTTGGTTGGCCTTGAACTCTTGGCCTCGCCTTCTCAAGCGCCACAACATCCGGCCGGAGCCACTTTGGGCCCCTCTTCTATTTACTTTCTACATATAAAATAAGTAAGTAACATGAACAAATCTGACTTGAATTGTGACTTTGGGGTAGTCTTGTTATTTAGTAAATTCATGTGCATATCACTATGTACTGTGTTCTGTTAGTTTGTGATGCCTATTTTAGATTTTTGTGATTTCTTTAATATTTATGTATTTTAGAGATGGGTCTCACTGAGTTGCCCAGACTAGTCTAGTCTCTTAAACTCCTAGACTCAGGTGATCCTTCTGCCTCAGCCTCCCAAAGTGTTGGAATTAAAGGCATGAGCCACTGTGCCTAGCCACATTTTGCCTTTTCCATACATTGTACTCATGTTTTGCCTCCGAATCCAGGCCTCCTTTTCATGTTCTATAGCAAGAATGTAAGTTTGGGAGTTACACAAACTATATAGCCATTATTCACTCATTCTTCATCTCAAGCAAGCCACTATTCTCTTTGAATCTCTCTTTTGTCTGATTCCTGATTCATGTTGTTATTGGGGAAATTTGTCTGGCACCTGGCACATAGAAAGCATACAAGTTAGTTTCAGGAGTTCTAGGTGTTCACTCTTTTTGCTGTGATGGGTTCCTAAACCCCTTGCATTTTTAACTTCAACTCTTGGTCAAGAATGGGTCTGGTCTGTAGTTCTAGTTTTCAAGGCGCCCTTCCTCTTGCTGTACTCCTCTCCCAGATTGTCTGCATCTGTTCTGAATGTTCTGTGTTATCTTCACCAAACTATACCGGAACAGAAGAATTTTGAAAAAGTCAACAAGCAGGAGTGAGGTACTGAATTGTACTGCTTTGTGACAACACTGTTTAAATTGTTCCCCCCACCCCATGACCCCCTGCTGGAAAATTCTGTTTTCACCCCTGTATTACAAGTCATGAAAAAATTTTACCATTTCTGAAATAGGAACTTTAAAAAATATTTTTATTCCTTAAAGTTCTTCAGCCTTTATTTATGTTAATTAGGTAAATAAGTGGGTAGTATAGTCTTATTCAATTTCTTCCTTCAGTTTTATATTTAGATTTCTTGAGGTGGAGGGGACTGTTTTCTTTTTCTTTTACCTTTTTTTTTTTTTTTTTCTTGAGACAGAGTCTCGCTCCGTTGCCCAGGCTGGAGTGCAGTGGCATGAACTCAGCTCACTGCAACCTCCGCCTCCCAAGTTCAAGCAATTATTCTGGCTCAGCCTCCTGAGGAGCTGGGGTTACAGGCACGTGCCACCACATTCGGCTAAGTTTTTGTATTTTCAGTAGAGACAGGGTTTCACCATGTTGGTCAGGCTGATCTTGAACTCCTGACCTCATGATCCACCCACCTCAGCCTCCCAAAGTGCTGGGATTTCAGGTGTGAATCACTGTGCCTGGCCCTCTTTTTCTTTTCTTTTTATTTATCTTTTTTCTTTTCTGGAGACAGTGTCTCACTCTGTTTCTCATGCTGGCATGCAGAAGCATGATCATGGCTCACTGCAGCTTTGACCCTTTCAGGCTCCGGTGATCCTCCCACCTCAGCCTCCTGAGTAGCTGGGACCACAGCATGCACCACCACGCCCAGCTAATTTTGGTATTTTTTTAAGCAGCTTGGGTTTTGCCATGTTTCCCAGGTTTGTTTCAAACTCCTGGGTTCAAGCAGTAGTGCCTCCTCGACCTCCCAAAGTGATGGGATTATAGGTGTGAGCCACCACACCTGACTTGGAGAAGACTTTTTTTTTTTTTTTAACATGGGGTTTCATCATGATGGCCAGGCTGGTCTTGAACTCTTGACCTCAGGTGGTCTACCCACCTTGACCTCCCAAAGTGCTAGGATTACAGGTGTGAGCCACCTCGCTCGGCCAGAGGAGACTTTTAAAATGGAACTTTTCCCAAGTTTTCTTTTATACCAAATTGACTAAAATGATTTCATAAAAATTTGGGGGCATCTCTTTTGATAGGTGAATTGTTCAGCAAGCATCTTCGGAACTTTTCTGTATACTTGAGAGGATATAGTGTTTATACTGAATTCACATGGTACTCCTTCAGTGAGAAAGCACTTTCCATTGTAGCCCAGGAGACTTGAGTGGGAAGAAAAGGACTTAATGCAGCCGGGCTCAGTGGCTCACACCTGTAATCCTAGCACTTTGGGAGGCTCAGGTGGGTGGATCACCTGAGGTCAGGAGTTCATGACCAGCCTGGCCATCATAGTGAAACCCTATCTTGAAAAAAAAAAAAAAAAGAAAAGAAAAAAGGACTTAATGCTCCGTGCCAGGAATATTTCTGGCGCTAGAGTTTTCAAGAAATATAATAAATAAGAAATAATATGCATTTTAATATGTGAAGATTCACTCACTGTAAATAAAGTTGGGTGATTAAAAGTCCTGCCAGGACCAGACAGTTCAGGAGCGTACTGCTTGCTACAGAGGTTATAACCAAGATATATTTGAGTTGAATACTGGAGAAAATAATGGTTCTTTCTGAAGATTATGAAAGCATCCTGAGCAGCTTACTGCTATGAAATGAGGAAATTCTCCTAAATTGGCTTCCAGTAATGACCCAAGGATATTTTCATAGTGAGGGTCCTTATTGGGCTGGAGGCACATAATGCAGTAATGCCAATCAACTGGAGATGGGGATAATGACGTTTAAGTGGCTTTGCTGGAACATCAAAAAATACTTCCGAGTGAACAAATCTATTTAATACACAACTGGAAAAATTCAAGTAGATCTGAAAGATTGGTTCATTAATGGTTGTTATAAGGGTATTCAATGTTAGAAGTACTCATAAGTCCCCAGAGATGACCTGTGGACAATATTAGGATTGGAAAGGATCCTTAGGGTAACCTAGTCAAACACATTATTTTATAGATAAGGAAAGTTGAGGAAGGATAATGGGATGGAAAATAGTCTCCCTGGCCCAGAGTTCAATACCATGGTTACTGGCTGAGCTTAGACTAGAATTGTGTTGAGTTTCTAGGGCACCTTTTTTTTTTTTTCTTTTTTTTGCAGGGGTGGAGGGTGGGGGACAGAGTCTCCCTCTGTTGCCCGGCTAGAGTGCAGTGGCACAATCTCAGCTCACTGCAACTTCCACCTGCCAGGTTTAAGTGATTCTCCTACCTCAGCCTCCCAAGTAGCTGAAACCTGAAGCGCACCCCACCACGCCCAGCTATTTTTTTTTTTTTTTTTTTTTGTACTTTTAGAAGAGATGGGGTTTCACTATGTTGGCCAAGATGGTCTTGATCTCCTGACCTTGCTATCCACCTGCCTCGGCCTCTCAAAGTGCTGGAACTACGGGTGTGAGCGGCCCAGGGCACCCATTTTAAGAATGTTTCTTTGAATTGCCCGTTATTATGTGACAGTATGGTAAGGGATTTTTTTTAAAAGGTGGTACCTCAGAGAGGAGATAAAATGTACAAAAAGTGGCTGGGCGCAGTGGCTCATACCTGTAATCCCAGCACTTTGGGAGGCCAAGGTGGAAGGATCAAGACAGGAGTTAGAGACCAACCTGGCCAACGTGGTGAAACCTAGTCTCTACTAAAAAATATAAAAATTAGCCGGGCGTGGTGACATCCACCTGTAATCCCAGCTACCTGGGGGGCTGAGGCAAAATAATCACTTGAACCTGGGAGCTGGAGGTTGCAGTGAGCCAAGATGGTGCCATTGCACTCCAGCTTGGGTGACAGAGTGAGACTCTTTCAAAAAAAAAAAAAAAAAAGTGCAAAAAGTAGTGAGTCTTGAAAATTAGTACCAACTGAGGGAATCCGAGAACTTTCCTAAAGGAGGTAGCATTTGATCAGAATTTTAAAAGGACGGGAAGGATATGGACTTCTCATGTGGAAGGAGCATAGTGGCAAGATGGAAAAGTTCCCTTTCTTCTGGAGCTCAGTGCCTTAAATTAAACTTTATTAAATGCATAATTACATAGTATTCATTTCTACCATGTTTTGAAGTATGTCTAGCTGTTGCTGTCTTTCCAAATCCAAGATCAGTTGTTTACTTCTGAGATACTTATCTTTATGCATACATAGCCATCTTCTCTTTTATATGTGTGATTTATATACCAGGAAGCTGTGATTTGAAAGGTTTCTACTGTGATGGACTCTGGATTGTTCAATTTTCCCTCTAAGTTCAAGTCAGCGAATAAAGGAATAAGTGATGGTTATATCTTGCAGAAAAACAACCTCTTATAACTGGTGGTTGTATTTTCACTGGCTGTTGGACTTGACAAACAGACTTTTGAGAACTATATAATGACACAGACTGATTCTGGGAAATTTAAAATGCATATGGATTTAATTTTCCTAAAGCATGCCAAAACCTGCAAAAGCAACTCTTTGTGCTTTGTTTAAAGCAACAGCTAGTGGAAATCCTGTTATCATTCAATCCTCAGCAGCTTCTTAGAGATGCCTGGCAAGGTGGTATAGAGTTCTGTGTATGTGCATACATGTTATCTGCAGTCGTTTCTCCTAGCTGGAGCTCTGCAGCAAATGGAGTATGTACAGTAGTCTCCCCTTAGTCAAAGTTTCACCATCCAAGGTTTCAGTTACCTGTGGTACAGTACAATAAGACATTCTGAGAGAGAGAGACCACATTCACATAACTTTTATTGCAGTATATTGTTATGATTTTTTAAATTGCTGTTAATCTCTTACTGTGCCTAATTTGTAAATTAAACTTTATCATAGGAATGTATTATAGGAAAAAACATAGTATATATAGGGTGTGGTACTGTCTAGGGTTTCAGGCATCTATTGGGGGTCTTAGAACACATCCCCTACAGACAAGGTGGGGACTACTGTGTTTTCATTTGATTGTGGTAGTTAGGATAGATGGAGAGAAGATGGTGAAAGATTGTGTGTGGGCTTTGACATTAGGCTGTGTAATTATAGCTAATTTAACCTTCACCTCTAACCTTCCGTTTTCCCAACTGTAAAATGGGAATAAAAATGAGTTCTATGGATTTAATTAGAAGCTAGCATGATACTTGACTATCATGCTGATCTTATGATCAGCACTCAATAAGATTTCTCTTTCCTTGTGATTTTTCCTAGTTCCCCTAAAACATTGGAATCACAATAACTAAAAAGACTTACTTAAAATGGGTGTCTTGGATATTTTTACTGTCTCACTTGAGACTGACAGAACCTACTTCCTTAACTACTTCTTAGTCATGGGAGAAGGGTGCATGTAGAGAATACAGCAGCCTTAAAAACTCAAACCTGTTGCCGTGTGGCAAGCTGTTAACATTTAGGGACCTTGCATCACTTACCCTGCTGGAAGAGCTGGGGGATGGGCTGCTTTGAGGGTGACAGATGTGTCCTCTGCTGTTGGCGGGCGCGTGCCGGCTCTGTCCCTCTGCTCCCAGCACCAGGTGCAGCCATTGTTCTGGCTGGTCTCTCTTCATCCGGCCTCGTCTGTTACTCTGCTCTTTCTAGCTCATTGTTTCTGTAGGAAATTAGCATTAAAAACCCATCTGAAACCCCCATGTCCCTCAACTGCAGGTGACTGTTATTGGCCCCAGCTGCCACCCTTGCGCTTGATTACTTCCATATGGGTCTATGCACAGAAGTAGTAGCCATTTATTGATTTCCACCACAACCCCAACCTCTATTACTCAAACTATAATACCCTGAAATCTATTAGACCCCCAATAGGCTGTATAGCTCAGTTGGCGCTACAACTGTGATGAACGTTTTACAAGCAAAACTAATTACACACTTTTCCCCACCCCCATCACCTCCTCCCTAAATACTAAATGTAGAAACACCAGAATGTCAGAAGTCGAATAGTAAATCTTTTAAATGTCTGGAAATGAATCTGTTTCTGAGTAGTAAAGCTTTTAGACTTTGGATGGGATTTTGTGGAAAATTTTAGTCACTGCCTTAATATTTCATGCCACACCCGTAATATTCAGGCAAATCGTGTCTCAGTAGGCCCCTAGGGTGGGGGTAGAGCACACAGAAATTTTCATGCCTTGCTTTTTGGTTTATTAAATTTAACTCAATGGGCAGTATGTTAGGAAAAGGACCTAGTTTAAAAAGATAATGTTTTTTGGGAGAAAACAATATGCAGTCATTATTAAATGCTTTAATTTTGCATGATTTTGTTGTTTGTCCTCTGTGTTTACACAAATAGTTGTTCTAGTTTAGTCATTGGAATAACCACCACAATGAGAAGGTCAGTGCTTTAGACTTCTTTCTTCCTTCATCAGTAAACAAATGTAAGTGTTCCATTTTGGTTATTAACAGGTAATAAATGCTCCTTCATTTTAAGCAGTGGAGAAATTGAAAGGTAGAGAAGTCAGTAAAGGGGAAGAGTTGAGATTTGCACCAGCCTTCTCTGACTCCAAATGAAGTGTACTTTGATTTAAAGTTTGGAGCCAGTACCAGTTTGGAATGTTGATTGGTATTGCTATAGATATTATTGTCTTAAAACCCTAGATAGAAGTTTAAGGACAATCCAAAGTTGTTACTGACGTGGATGAATTGTGTTGTGACCTTAACAAAGTCACTACCCCATCAGTGAAGGGTATTCTGATAGCCTTCACAAGTCAATAGCCCTGGAAGTCAACAGGGAGGTCATTGATATTTGCCTGCTGAGAGTTCAGAGTTCAACAGTGTAACCTAGTTTTAAAGTAAAATCTTGAATTTATGGCATTTTAAATTAAATTATTTGATATTTAGGACATTTAAAGTAACAATTTCAATGTTTTAAACTTAGCTGCATAGAGCTTTTCTCATGACTGAAATATAGGGCCATTTCTGTTGGAGTAAATAAATGTCTTTTTTTGGCTTTTTTCTTTTTTCTTTCTTTATATTCTATTTCTTTTGGAGTTTAAGAAGGTACTAGAGCCAGGCCCTGTGGTGTGTGCCTGTCATCTGAGGTACTCAGAAGGCTGAGGCAAGAGAATTACTTGAGCCCAGTCGTTCAAGACAAGCCTGAAGAACATGGCCAGATCTCATCTCAAAAACAAACAAACGGCTGGGCACAGTGGCTCATACCTGTAATCCCAGCCACAGCAGGTGGATCACCTGAGGTCAGGAGTTCGAGAGTAGCCTGGCCAAAATGGTGAAACCATGCCTCTAGGTATGAGCCACTAAAAATACAAAAAATTTAGTCAGTTATGGTGGTGCACATCTGTAGTCTCAGCTACTGGGAAGGCTGAGGCAGGAGAATCGCTGGAACCCAGGAGGTAGAGGTTACCGTGAGCTGAGATTGTGCCACTGCACTGCAGCCTGGGCAACAAGAGGGAGACTCCATCTCAAAAACAAACAAAAAAATGTACTAGATTTGAAAAGCCTCTGGCAGCCAGCGTTTTACCTGACAACTCCTATGAAGGCAAGCCTCCAGGTAGAGCAATGTGATTATATTTAGAATAGGTTAGGATTTGTAATATTTGACAAGTTTTTTTCCAGAGGTTTGTAATCTGCTCCTTCATTTTAAGCAGTGGAGAAACAGAAAGGTAGAGAAGTCAGTAAAGGGGAAGAGTTGAGATTTGCACCAGCCTTCTCTAACTCCAAATGAAGTGTACTTTGAAGTTTGGAGCTAGTACAAGTTGGGACGGTTGATCAGTATTGCTATAGATATTATTGTCTTGAGGTGAGTACATATGCTGTTAGCCCTTCTTTTTGGTACTTAGGAAGAATGGGGGGTTTCTTCAGTGGACTTACTGATTCTTTCATTCTGTTATTATACACACTGGGAAACATAGTTGAATAGTAAAAGGAGTTTATGGTCTAATGTGAGACTCATTTTCTTTTCATCTCTTTTAATTTTACTGAGTTGTCCTCTATCATTCCTAGGGCTGATGCCACAGTGAAACTGGCAGTAAGTTTTCTTGCCGGTGAATGTGAACTTAGGTTTTCATAAGCAAATCATACTTCTGTCTCCCTAAGTACATAAGCATGGCAAATAGCCACATGTGCTTTGTCTGGTCCCTAGGCTCCTCACTTGCCTTTCCCTAGTACTGGCTATTCTTCATGTCTAAAGTAGGGAAGACAACAGACTTGGTTTGTGATTGACCTAGAAATGTTTATTTCCATCTTTATCTTGGAGAATGAATTAAAGTGTTTGCCTGCCTTTCCATCCAAGGGAACCATTTCTAACAACAAATCTTTTCACGTGGGTCCGGAGGAGGAACAGAGAATTGGTGATTTCCCTTGGGAATTTCGTTGTTTTTTTGGAGTCAGTTTCAAACACTTCAGTAAAAATGTTTAAGGCTCTTTGACTTTTTTGATTTATTTCATTTTAATGCACTACTATATTCTGTTTTCTCAAATTTTGTATGCACAAATCAATATGTATTCTTAATAGGATAAGTGAAAATAGTGGGTGAGTTTAAAGACAGATGTTTCATTTTTCTTATTTTGATGATAACTTAAAATTTTAATATGTATTTTACATAAAGTCTAAAACATCAATTCATATATCCATCTTTTTCTTTAAGTACAGAGGTCTTAGAATACTTCAAATTCAGCTACTTCCTTTTTCAATATATTACTACTGTCGAAGATTTTGTTTCCATTTTATGTGTTACACTGCCAGCCAAAATAATAATTACTATTATTTTTAAAGCTGATATTAATTTAGGTTTACCAATATATTTATCTGATCACATTGCATATTTATCACAATTTTTCCTTCTAGGTTAATTTTCCTTTCTACCAAATATATCTGTTAATAATTCTTGGAGAATATGTAAGTAGTACATTTTTTGTTGATCTAAAGATATCTTTATTTCACCTTTATTTGAATGATAGTTAAATGAGGTTAGAGTATAATAAAGGTTGACAGTTATTTTCCAGCAGCACTTGGGAGTGGTGATTTCTTTTCTTTTTTGTTTGTTTTTGCTCGCCCACAATGAACATTATATTCTTTTGTTTTTGAGTTGGAGTCTCACTCTGTGGCCCAGGCTGGAGTGCAGTGGCATAATCTCTGCTCACTGCAAACTGCGCCTCCCAGGTTCAACCGATTGTCCTGCTTCAGTCTCCAGAGTAGCTGGGACTATAGGCACCCACCACCACACCTGGCTAATTTTTGCATTGTTAGTAGAGACGGGGTTTTGCCATGTTGGCCAGGCTGGTCTCAAACTCTTGACCTCAGGTGATCTGCCCACCTCAGCCTCCCAGAGTGATGGGATTACACGCATGAGCCACCGTGCCTGGCCAGGAGTGGTGATTTCTGTTGTTTTGGAGATTTGAAGTTGTTTTTTGTTCCTTTTTCAGTTATTTTCCTCTGGACTCATACAATGTGTAGCCTTTTGTGTCTGGCTCCTTTCACTTAGCATTACACATTTGAGATTCATCCATGTTGTTGTGTTGATCAGTATTTTATTCCTTCTTAAGACTGAGTAGTATTCCCTGGTCCTAGGACGCCCTTAGCTAAATTTTAACCCCTCAGTTAAAATTATATGAGAGGCCGGGCGCAGTGGCTCATGCCTGTAATCCCCACACTTTGGGAGGCGAAGGTGAGTGGATCCCTTGAGCACAGGTTTTGGAGACCAGCCTGGATAACATGGCGAAACCCTGTCTCTACAAAAAATATAAAAATTGGCTGGGCATGGTGGCATGCACCTGTGCTCCCAGATACTTGGGAGGCTGAGGTAGAAGGATCACTTGAGCCTGGGAGGTTAGGGATGCAGTGAGCTATGATCACGCCACTGCACTCTAATCTGGGCAACAGAGCGAGACCCTATCTCGAAAACAATAGCAACAACAGCAAAAGCTTATATGAGGAGCTTGGCATGGTGGCTCACAGTGGCTCATGTCTGTAATCCCAGCACTTTGGGATCACTTGAGACCAGGAGCTCGAGATGAGCCTGGCCAACATGGTGAAAGTTGTCTCTACTAAAAATATAAAAATTAGCAGGGCATGGTGGTGCACATCTATAATCCCAGCTACTCGGATGCTAAGACAAAAGAATTTGCCTGAACCCTAGAGACAGAGGATGCAGTGAGCCAAGATTGTGCCACTGTACTCCAGCCTAGGTGACAGAGTGAGACCCTGTCTTTAAAGAAAAAAAAAAAAAGTTTATATGAGGAAACATCTCATAAATTTTAGAATAATATCTATAAATTAGATGGTGATAGAGTATTAATGTTAATTATTTTGATAATTGTACTATGCCTATATAAGTAAATATTCTAACTCTTAGCAATTACACAGTGAAATATTTAAGCATAAGGGAGTATAATGTTTTCAGCTTACTCTCAAGTGGTTTAGATAAAAATACAGGTAGAGGAAGAAAAAGAGAGTGATTTTTATAAATAGACGAATTAATTGGTGAATTTAGCCAAATAATATTAAGAAAATTATATGAATTATTCTTGCAAGATTGAGATTATTTCGAAGTAATAATTTTCTAAATTCAAATGAAAGTACTGAGTCATAGAAGCCCATTAACAAAAAAAAAAAAAAATGGGTATGAAGTTAAGTGGTTAATTTAGGACTGTCTGAAGAAGTAAATTGAGCTATGTGCTAAAAAACAATAATGAAGTAGCTTGGTAGATATCAGAGATAAGAATATTCCAGTGCAAAGGCTCAAATATGGGAATGAACTCGATAGGTTCAAAGAATAGAAAAATGGCCAATGTAGGTATGATGTAGTGAATGAAGAGAAGAGGGTAGAGAGTTAGGAGACAGAAGCTCATGTAGAGCTTTGTAAGCCAGTACAAAGCTTTGTAATCCAATGAATTCAGATTTCATTCTGAGTGTTGGGTAACAGTTGAATAGTTGGGGTAGTAATGTGATCTGATTTACATTTTATAAAGATCATTCTTCCTGTGTGGTATGGAGAAAGAATTTTATATAGGGCATGGTTGGAAACAGCAAGACCAGAATTGAAAAATGGCAAGTTTGGACCAGCTTTATGGCAGGGAAGATAGTAGAGGACAGATGATTTGGTATATTTTAGAGGAAGTTGAGTTTTCTGAACTTGTTGATGGATTGACTGTTGAGAGGGGGAGGAGTGTTTTCAAATAATTGGCAAATCTGTCCTCCTCGTTATTCATCCATTCATTTAAATATTTAGGTGCCTACAGTGTGCCAGGCATTATTCTAGGTACTGGAGTTACATCAGTGAGTAAAGCAAAGCCCCTCCCCTTGTGGAGATTAAATTCTAGTAGAAGAGACAGGCAGTAAAGATGATTAATAAGTAATATGTGTGTAGTCTAAAATGTATGTTTTTGTATATTTAAGATGTTTTATAATATAGTTACAAAAAAATGAAAGTGCTAAAGAGAAAGAGAAAGGGTTTAAAGAGAAAGATCCAGGTTAGTTTGAGGAGGGTAAGGAGGGTCCTCACTGAAAGGTGATTATTTTAAGAATGCAGAGATGATGGATGTAAGCATTCAGCTCTGTATGTGACACATTGTTTCTCACTTTTTGAGTACTTGTTGTTATTTTAAGACGGGGTCTTACTCTATCACCCAAGCTGGAGTGCAGTGGCGCCATCATGGCTTACTACAGCCTCGACTTCATGGGCTCAGGTGATTGTCCCATCTCAGCCTCCCAAATAGCTGGGACTAGAGGCGTTTGCCATCCTACCTGGCTACTTTTTCTCATTTTTTTGTAGAGATGGTGTTTTGTCGTGTTGCCCAGGCTGGTCTCAAACTCCTGCGTTGGCCGCCCAAAGTGCTGGGATTCCACGCAGAGCCACCATGCTGGGCCCTGTCTAGATATTTTGATGAAGATTGAGGATGATAGTTTTTGTGGAGCACAATCCTGACTCTGTCTGTGATGTTACATTCATCTTTTGGAGCATAAACAGATCACCAGGTGAATGTCTAAAGAATATGGAATAAGGTTGAAAGAAATACAGGTCCTGGCAAGGCAATGGAAAGATGCATGTGAAACATTCATTTCTAATAGAGGACTAAGTTAATAACAGAGAAATACACTCTTCCCTAGAAACAATTTGCTTTCACATTCATCTGTATGCAGAGGTTTTGAGGTATATACCATAAAAGATATTAAAAACAGTCCTTAAACCCAGTGGAGGATCAAGAGGTAATGAATTTGAGAAGTGGAATGAAGCTGTTGCTGTTCAAGCTTGCACTAACCTACTTTCTTTTCAACTGAAACAAGCCTGTTACCCTCGTTCCTGTTATCTGGTTAGAAAACACCTACCTAGGAGAGGCTTTCATCTGGCATTGTGAATCAGGAAGGAGATGATACCCGGGTCAGTTCGTGTATGAATGAAAGTTAGCCTGGAGAGAGAAGAGTCTAAGTAAAGTATGAGGTCAAAAGCGAAGGAAAGTAAGACTGGAGAGGTAACTGATGTCTAGGTTATATAGATGCCTTCTCCGCTGTGTACAGAAGCATAGACTTTATCCTATGGGTTAAAACTCTTATATAAAGTTGTTTTCTTTTTAAACAGGGAAGTATGACTTCACTGGCATTTTAAGATGGAGGCTTCTGGACAAAAGAATTTCATGGGGGGTAATCTTAGAGTCAGGGAGACTGTTTTGAGATGATTATGATCAGTCTAGTCAAGAGATGTGGAAGGTCTAAGCTTTGTCTCTTGTAGGTGAAATGGAAAGGGACAAAGGGTTTGAATTTGGGTTGTGTGATGTGAAGAATGATTGGTCTTAAAATACAGATTTAAAATGAAAAGATTAAGCTGATCAATGTTTTTTGGGCTTTTAACAAATGTGGCTGATAGAGTGTTTTTGTACTTTCAAAGGGAGCCTGGATGAATAAGCTTGGGTACTGTATGTATTTTATTAGACTTTTGAAGTGGCAAAGTAATTTCTAAAATATTTCTAGCAACTTTGTTTCATTTTATCTGCAGGATGAAAAAGTAAATTTTGGGATTGTTGATTAAATTAACAGACCATATGGTGCTTGCACAGACTCATTGCTATATGAGGTAGCCGTGTTATTTTTCTCTTTCAGGATATGCTGTTTTACGTGATGCCAATGTTCTAAAACACTTTATTTTCTAGTCAGCAGTAGGTGAGGCAGTTATTTCTAGTCTTTATGTTTTTTTCTTGATGCCTTAATTAATGTCACAATTTGTGAAGTGCTTTACCCTCCTTTTAAAAATTAGTTTAATATATTAAAAGATTAAATCTTCACATTTATTTAATGCTTCCCAACCTCTTTTCACATCATAGCATACATAGAAAGTGGTAAGTTCTAATTGGCTGTCCCAGTCTGAGGAAATCAGTATCTGAGTAAACTCATAATCAGTTCTTCACAACTCTCTGGTATTGATCCCTGGCACACAGTTTGGGAAGTTCTGTATTGTATTGTAATTAGTAAAGCGAAATTAGGAAAGACTTATGGAGTCTTTCTTACCAGGGTTGTTTTTTTTCTTTCTTTTACGCTGAAAGCCTAAATCTCACTTAAAAAAAATTTTTTTTTCTTTTGAATGGAGTTTGACTCTTGTTGCTCAGGCTGGATTGCAATGGTTCAAGCAATTCTCCTACCTCAGCCTCTCAAGTAGCTGGGATGACAGGCTTGCACCACCACACCTGGCTAATTTTTTGTATTTTTAGTAATGACAGGGGTTTCTCCATGTTGGTCAGGCTGGTCTCGAACTCCCGACCTCAGGTGATCCGCCTGCCTCAGCCTCCCAAAGCGCTGAGATTACAGGCATGAGCCACCGTGCCTGGCCCTAAATCTCACTAAATTACCAGGTGTTATACTAGGAGCTATGGTTATGAGTTAAGAGCTCAAGGAATTCATACGGAGATAGGCACAGAAACAAATCACCTGTGGCACAATGTGACAAATGACATCACAGAGGTGTAGAAGCCCAAAGAGTCCAAATGTGGGAGGATTTAGTTCTGTCAAGGTGTACTTAAGGAGTATCAGGGAAGAGTTGGAGTTAGACCTTAAACTAGGGGTTTCTACATGCCAGAGACAGGGAAAGCAGGACATTGCAGGTAGAGAGCACAGCCTGTTTTATAGGCTTTCTGCCTGCTTAATGTCTAGCGGAGGTCTCTTCTTAATAAAAAAGTAGATACTGGAACTTAGGAGTTTGCTCTGATGGCAGACATGGTTACTTGCCCTGCCAAAATGCCTATCTACCTTCCATTTATGTTGTTTGGATTCAGTCTCCACTATACTATAACCTGATATTTGCATGGTGCTTTTAATTTTCAAAGCTTTTTATCCAAATAGCCCCTCAGGGATAGGAAATAGAAGCCAGCTGGTAGTATTTTTATTTTTATAGAGGAGAAAACTGAGACATCACCATCATATCTGCATTTCAGTTCCCAGATAAGGTTTTTTTTCATCTCCTGATTGCAAAGGGTGCTGTCCAACAGGAAGAACTTCCCCCAGTTTTCTGGGCACAGCCCATAGTGCTGACTGAGGCAGCCACCAGGAGGGCGCCAGCAAAGCAGACATCATGGCTGCTGATCACAGAGCTAACAGCTTGACATCTGCAGGCTGCAGCTGTAGATTTTTGCTACAGCACATCCGTATTTCTGCTTACACTTGTGAAGAATCACAGAGTTTGGAAGAATATGAGTTAAACCGTTCCAAGAGTATAAGTGTGCTCCATCTCCGGGAGTTTTATTCTGTATTGGGTGGAGTGGTCTGTGAGATCTTATAGCTTCTACTTTTCTCTGTTCACTTTGCCATGTTTAGTCCATCTTTCCTATCCCAATTTTAATTTAATGCCAAAAAAAGTTGGAGTACTCCATAATAGATGACTTGAGTGGGTGCTAATTGTGTCACTGAAATGTTTGCCAAAGAAATTGTTTTCCTGGCTGATTTTGTTCTGCCTCTATCTTTCAGTCTATTTGGAAAACACAGAGTACCTGATTATGTTTTAGAGTGTCATAATCATTTCAGTAAGCAGTGAACGGCTGTTGACCGTTTAATACTTGTGCCTATACTAAGTATTTATCCGATTTTCTAATATAACTGGATTTTTTGAAATAGCGTTACAGTAAACTTTCTGGATTGGTGATTGTGAGGAGGTATACCAAGAAGAGAAGGGTGATCTTGGTGTGGAGCTAACATTTCTGAAATAGTGGCTTATTTGTTCTTACTCTTTAAGGTACCCCATTGCCACTCCTTAAGCCCATTTATTTGACAGTGGGGCTTTTTGTCAGAAGCTTCTGTGATTGTCCGTTGGGGACATAAATGGGCTCCTACATGACAGCTTCTATGTTTCAGTTTTCTAACTTCTCCATGGTGTGCTCCAGCTACAGACTTTGTATTTATGTTTTTATGTTTGTGACAAAAGACAGGAGCTATATAGTAGAATGTGAAGTCTCTTTGAACTGTAATCAATGTGTCGTATTAAATTCTTGGTCACAATATGCAAACTTCATTGAGTCCTACAGTAATTTATTCTTTTGGCATTATTTATTTTGCTATATATGGTATGGTCTCTGGAGCTCAGCAGAGCTGCCATTTCTTAGCTACATATGACTTGGGACATAATTTTTGACTTCACTGAGCCTTAGCTTCTGGTTGAGTAAAGTGGTAGTGGGGAAGGTACCTTCCATTGTCTTAGTGTCATTTAAATAAGAAAATATTTTAGCACCATTCTTTGCATGTAATAAATACTTTGTTATTTCTAAATGAATACATGAAGATGGAGAATAATGGTAGCTCTTACTGTTACAGCTCTTTCCTGACTTCTATTATCCTTCCCAGCAAGAAAGTGTTGTCCTATTCAAATCTTGGGTAAATAATGAAACTTGCTTCATTATCACTGTGATTGAGAATGTATATATTGGGTTCATGGGCATCTGAAGAAAGGCGTTTAAATCAGTTTTCCTTTATGGTCAGTTGGTTACAAACAACATCAAAATATCAATAGTATTTATTTTTTTCCTTTACAGCTGGCTACTTTACTATTTGTATACCTAATTAAAATTTTTCCACTTCTGAAATTTTTTCTGGGGCAATTTATATATGATTAGATTAATTTACATTGAGTATTAGTTTCAAAAAATAGATCCCCCCAAAATGGTTAGGAGTTGAGCAGTCAAAGCTGTGAGCAAATAGAGAATTTGGGCCTAAAGTTTAGTATGGAAATGAGAAAATGATTTCGATGTATTTGTAGAAAGAACCATAATCAAGGAAATTTTCTTGATAAACTTCTGCTTGTATGCATTTGCTACTATTTTTCTCTTAGAGCTTTTAGTGCTTTTTCCCTGTTGTAGGGTTGTGGAATTGCAATACTCTGTGATGTCCCACAAAGCTAGCACAATAGCCCTCTGCTTGTGGTGCCTACAGCTATCATCCAAAGGGGACAACCACATGACATTGCAGTGTATTTCCAGATGTCATTCTCTCTGTTTGGATGACTTGGGACCTTAAGAAGGGTATTTTCTCTTGAATAGGAGAAAAATTGTTACTTTGGCATAAGGCCCACCCTGGCACCATTCCCACATCTGTTATTGATTAGAAGTGAAATGCTGGTCAGTCAGGATGCAAGAGTGCTGGTCCAGTTATCAAGCTCAGCCTTCAGGGTGAAATACTGTAGGAAATCTGAAGGATGGCATAAACTGGCTCTAAACAAAGTCTTTAAAAAGACTCTTTCATAAGCTATTGGGCAAAGACCTGGTGTGTAGAAATAGCCTGAGTGATGTCTGCCTGTTAAGAAGATATCATAACATCTACATGTAGGATCTATTCTTAGAGGGAAGTAGTGGAATGGGTGGTGGAATCCTTTTGCAATGATTTTTAAAATATATAATAAACATGCACAGATACTGTTAACCCAATGAGTGTTGTTTTGTTTAGTTTTTGAGACAGAGTCTCCCTCTGTCGCCTAGGCTGGAGTGCTATGATTACAGGCATAAACCACCATGCCAGGTCTGTTAATTTTTTTTTTTTTATTAAATTTTTTTTAAGAGACCGTGTCTCACTGTATTGCCCAGGCTGGTGCCAAACTCCTGTCCTCAAGCAGTCCTCCCATGTCAGCCTCCCAAAGCATTGGGAATAAGCCACTGCACCCAGCATGCTCATTTCCTTAATGGTGTCTTTTGATGAGTAAAAACTTTAATTTTCATAAAGCTCTAACTTAGCAGTTAAAATGTTATGGTTTGTGCTTTTTTGCTTACCCACCAGGTCATAGGGATATTCTTCTATTCTGGGTTTGTTTGTTTTTTTCTTTAGATGGAGTCTGGCTCTGACGCACAGGCTGGAATGCAGTAGCACAATCTCACTGCAGCCTCCGCCTCCCAAGTTCAAGTGATTCTCCTGCCTTAGCCTCCCGAGTAGCTGGAATTACAGGCGTGCACCATCACAACCAACTAATTTTTGTATTTTTAGTAGAGATGGGGTTTTACCATGTTGATGAGGCTAGTCTCGAACTCCTTACCTCACACATTTTAGGCATATACATTTTAAAATTTTATGTCCTAATTGTATTTTAACTTTGGCAGCTTATTATTATGAAAACGTTGGCATTCTATGTAACTCAGTAAGAAATACCTAATGGTTGGTTTTACTTAATAAACAAATAAGCCAGTATGTACTATGTTCTGGCCACTAGACTTGGCACTTGGAATATGGTGGTGATCAAGATGAACATGGCCCCAACTCTCAAAAGGGTTACAACTAAAGAGGCTGAGGTTGGCCTGTTTTGAAACAAAAATGGACAAATGATGTATTTCAGGCCTTGTGGTGTGAACAGATATTTTTTAATATTCTTCATTATGCAGCATCTGATAGCAGCATCAAAATTTGATGGGGCTAGGCACAGTGGCTCGCGCCTGTAATCCCAGCACTTTGGGAGGCCAAGGTGGACAGATCGCTTGGACCCAGCAGTTCGAGACCAGCCTGGGCAGTGTGGCACAACCCTATCTCTACAAAATACACAAAAAATTAGCCAGGCATGGTGGTATGCACCTGTAGTCCCAAGCTACCCAGGAGACCAAAGTGGGAGAATCACCATGAGCCCAAGAGGTTGAGGCTGCAGTGAGCCAAGATCACACCACTGTATTCCAGCCTGGATAATGGAACCAGCCCCTGTCTTTAAAAAAAAAAAAGATAGATTCCGCTGGGTGTGGTGGCTCAAGCCTGTAATCCCAGCACTTTGGGAGGCCATGGCGGGTAGATCACAAGGTCAAGAGATCAAGACCATCCTGGTCAACATGGTGAAACCCCGTCTCTACTAAAAATATAAAAAATTAGCTGGGCATGGTGGCATGTCCCTGTAATCCCAGCTACTCGGGGGGCTGAGGCAGGAGAATTGCCTGAACCCAGGAGGTGGAGGTTGCGGTGAGCTAAGATCGCGCCATTGCACTCCAGCCTGGGTAACAAGAGCAAAACTCTGTCTCAAAAAAAAAATGATAGATTCCATTTGGGTAGGATGTATGTGCAGTATAAAGATAATAACATTGCTGTTTTTGTTTTTGTTTTTGTTTTTAATGAAAATGTTTCCTGAAGCCATAGCAAACAGCATGAATATTGGAATGAGTATCTTAAGTCTGTCATTTTCTTTCTTTTTTTTTCGGGAGCAGGGGAGAGATAAGAGTCTTGCTCTGTTGCCCAGGCTGGAGTACAGTGGCACAATCTCAGTTCACTGCAAACTCAGCCTCCAGGGTTCAAGTGATACTCCTGCCTCAGCCTCCTGAGTAGCTGGGTTTACAGGTGTGTGCCACCATGCCTAGCTAATTTTTGTATTTTTAGTAGAGATGGGGTTTCACCATGTTGCTCAGGCTAGTCTCAAACTCCAAACCTTGTGATTTGCCCACCTCAGCCTCCCAGAGTGCTAGGATTACAGGTGTGAGCCATCGTGCATGTCTGTCATTTGCTTTGTTACCTAATTTCTAAAGATTACTCATCTTTTAAAATATTCTTTGCAACAAGTTGTTTGATACCTGTGATTTGTACTGTAACTCAAGGTGTCTTTTCCCCCTCCTTTTTTTTTTTTTTTTGGGTCGTCTTGGTTGTTTTATTTTGTTTGAATCCTGGGAAACCAGAGGTGTTAGCCTATGTTTTAAAACTCACATTTGGTAGTGGTATCAACAGCTGTCACACTGAATAATTGTCATGTCATTATAAGGGTTTCTGTTGCTCACTAATCTGTAGGTATAAATCTGGATTTTAACCACATTTGATTGGTAAAAATTCGTTCTTGTGAGATTCTATGCTGTGTAGGCCATCTGTTCCCTGTTCTCAAACCCCAGAATGAAAAGTTAGCCTTAGAATTTGCAAGTCAGTGAACTAAGAGGTGTGTTATAATAGGAAGATGGGTTGACTGAAGTCTCTGGAGGTAAGTTCGGACCTGTATGTGGGCACTGGTGGCAGAAACATAAGTTTATGTAGATATATTCTTCATTAGTGGAAAGAAATCTTAGTTTTTAGCTGATTTTCAGTGGGGGACATGACCCCAAACAGAATCTGAGATGATTCAGCTAAATATTCCCTTTTTTGTCCGAGTCTGCTTGAGGTATACCCTCCTTGAACTCTTTGTCAACCAGCTACATCATGAACTCCTTGCGGGTTGGAATATCAGCTTCATGTTTGTATTCCAAACACTTAGTACAGTTCTTGGGTCATGTTAGCCTTTCGATGATGCTGAGAAAAATGAATCAGCACAGTAACTTCTTGCATTAGGAATGACAGCACAGGCTGGGCAGGGTGGCTAACGCCTGTAATACCAGCACTGTGGAAGGCCAAGGCAGGCAGATCACTTGAGGTCAGCAGTTCGAGACCAGCCTAGCCAACATTGCAAAACCCTGTCTCTATTAAAAATACAAACATTAGCCAGGGATGGTATTGCACGCTTGTAATACCAGTTACTTGGGAGGCTAAGACAGGAGAATCACTTGAATCCAGGAGGCAGATATTGCAGTGAACCAAGATCGCACCATTGCACTCCAGCGTAGATGACAGAGCAAGACTGTCTTTAAAAAAAAAAAGTAGGAAAGACAGCATTACTTTTTATTAAGGCCAATGTCTTAGACTTTCCCCATACTACCTTCTAGTTTTTGCTTATACATGTTCATATTCTTTTCATTTTATTTTCGTGAATATCCATTATATCTGGCTCTTTTGCATCATATCAAGGCCTTTTCTGCGTTGCTATTCTGTGTTTTCTGTGAATTTCTCTGTCATTATTTCAGTGGAGAAGTAGACCCAGAATGTGTATTATTTTCATTAATATTACATACCATTGTTTTCATTAGATTGTGTTACTGTCTAACCTTTATACAAGAACGCTATTGTATTAATTTGAAAAATGACTTGTTTTAGTTTAGTCATTACTAGAAAGTTGTAGGTACAAGATAATTGACCTTTCCCCTAGGGTCAAAGGCCAAGTCCCAAGCCATAACCTTGTCTGGGTTTCATTTTCTTTATTTGGGTAGACTGAGTATATGGCTTTCTAGTTTAAGGTTCTTCAACTAGTTGTTAACCTTACTTGGGGAGATGAAATGTTTTTTTATGAACCAGTAATTTTAATGTAATATGTGATGTTTAGGAGCTTTTTTCCCTTTAAAGTAAATAATTTAGTAAATATATTTTATTATCTTGTTTTTATAAAAGGATAATTACATGTAATTGAAAATGAATTATTTGTTGAATATATTTAAGTTCTTTTTTTTTTTTTTTTTGAGACAGAGTCTTGCTCTGCCACCCAGGCTGGAGTACAGTGGCGTGATCTTAGCTCACTGCAAACCTCTGTCTCCTGGGTTCAAGCAATTCTCCTGCCTCAGCTTCCCAAGTAGCTGGGATTATAGGCACCCACCACCATGCCCAGCTAATTTTTTGTATTTTTAGTAGAGAAAGGGTTTCGCTATGTTGGGCAGGCTGGTCTCAAAAAAGTGCTGGGATTATAGGTGTGAGCCACTGTAGATTCTAATCAGCTTCTTTAGCTGGCTTCTTAGTGGAAGTAATAGAAGTAATAAAAACAATAATATAGATGATAATGATGGTGGTGGTGATGACGATTATAATAATATATTTTGTAAAATGGTGTGAAGTTTAGAATAGGATTACTAGCATCATTTCATGATGGCAGAACAGGTTGGAGAGGCAGACTTAATTGCTTATTTTGTAGAAATTGAGCCACTGTTTTGGTGTGTTTGTTTAAGTGTTTACTATATACCAAAATATATCCTTTAAACTTCCAGTGGGATTTTGACAGGGTAACTGAGATGCCTTTTATCATACCACTAAGTTGCTGGGATTGTAGCCCAGGGCATTTGGTCTAATTTGAGAGCATGTTTCCATTTGTGCTGCTCAGATGGAGGACTGGGGTCTAGGGCTTCTGACCTCAAACCTTGTTTTTCTTCTGTCACACTTGCAGGGTACTTTAAATACCTGGTCCCATTGTTCCCTCAACCCAAACTACCTGTCAAAATTTTGGTTTTGAAAATGAGGTCACTATAGCTAGATCATATTGCCTATGTATGAAGAACGACTAACATGTTAGGAATGCTTGGCAGTCCAGTAGGTGTCTAATAATTCTGGAGAAAAGCAAATTTAGCCAAAAAGCAAATGAAAATATTTTGTAAGCAGTGTTACTAAATGATTCAAGGAGATTGGTATTTACCTCTTATTCCCCACCATGTCATCAATTCCATTTTCATGTTCTTTGAATACTGTCAGCATATGTCTATTTTTTATAAATAATTATAATCATACTGCATATATATAGGAAGTTCCCCCATATAGGGTTGTATTATATGCATTTCTCCAAGCGTTGACTGATCCTTCATAATTATAATTTTTAATGCCTTCACAGTTCACATTGACATGCTGTTCCACCATTTAATTAACCATTCCCCTGTGGTATAAATGGTTTTCCTCTTGAGTTATTTTCTAAAGAACCAATTTCTTGGAGTGAGGTCACATAGTCAAACATTATGAACATTTTTCTAGCAGAGAAATGATTTTTTAACCTCACTAATTGAATGTTGGTACTTTGAAATACATTTATTTCTGTGCTTTTTTGTCCCTAGTACATTAGTAATTGGATACTGGAACTAATGGAAGTGAACAAGCATATAGATAATCTAGAAAGCCTTACAGTCTTAACTGGAAGTACATAATTATTTTCTCTCAAAAGTCACTGTCCCATTTTGTTATGCTTTGGCAGAGCAATCTAGAACTGTGGCGGAGTGATGGTTGAGGAAATGTGGGGAAATTGATATTAAAACCTTAGCCTTGGTAGATTGAAAGTTAACTTTTGAAACAAAGCTTAACTGTAGAAGAAAAATGTGATTATTTCTTACGGTTGTTGCTGAATTATAGGTTTATTCTTTTGCCCTTCTTTGCATATTTCTCTCTAAAAAGGTAGCTAATTAATGAGTTATGGTAATTTACAGTATGCGAAACGACTGCCAGTATATGTTCATGTGATCTGATCAACATTGTGATAATTATAATTATCTCTAATAATTATTACAATTATTAGAGACATAGGAAAACTGAGGTTTCCGTTGATATTATTCTACCAAAACAGTGGAACCTGCTCTTGATCTGATTCTATATATCTCTGAGGTTTTAAGCAGAACCTGGATATATGTGAACCATTTATATTCTATAGCAGATTTTTGCATTGGCTATGAGTTCAAAATAAATAAAAATTTTAAGATCTCTTCAAAGTCAAGAGATTCTAAATAATCAAAAATACTTTTTGATTAAAGCATAAAGGGCCAAGAAGACATGTTTGGAAAGTATAGATAGAAGGCCCTGAATTAGGAAAAAGTCCTGTTATTCCACAGAAGTATGCATTTTGACCCATAATTTCTCTTTTCCTTGAAAGTTCATAATTAGGTCACAGAAATTCAGAATTATAAGTTTGGAAGCTATGAACTTGAATGATAGCTTTCTCAAAGTATATTGGAGAGTTTTATAGAATTGTCTCTACCTAACTCTGAAGCTCACTATTTATTTTATTTTATTTTTTATTTTATTTTATTTATTTTATTTTATTTTTGAGACAGGATCTTACTTTGTCTCCCAGGCTGGAGTGCAGTGGTGCAGTCACAGCTCACTGCAGCCTCAACCACCCAGGCTCTTCTGATTCTGCCACCTCAGCCTCCTGAGTAGCTGGGACTACAGGTACGCACCACCAGGCCTGGCTTATTTGTTGGTATCTTTTATAGAGATGGGGTCTCCCTGTGTTGTCCAGGCTGGTCTCAAACTTCTGAGCTCAAGCGATCCTCCTGCCTTGGCCTCCGAAAGTGCTGATATTACAGGCATGAGCCACTGCAACCAAGTTGTTTTTGTTTTTTGTTGTTTTTTTTTTTTCTGAGTCTTGCTCTGTTGCCAGGCTTGAGTGCAGTGGAGTGACCTCGGCTCACCACAACCCGTGCCTCTCTGGTTCAAGCGATTCTCCTGCCTCAGCCTCCGAAGTAGCTGGGACGACAGGCGCACACCACCACGCCCTGCTAATTTTGTACTTTTAGTAGATGTGGGGTTTCACCATGTTGGCCAGGATGGTCTTCGCCTCCTGACCTCCTGATCTAACTGCTTTGGCCTCCCAAAGTGCTGGGATTATAGGCATGAGCCACCATACATGGCCCCTCACCCAGCTTTAATTACATTTTCTTAACTGGACGTGGGTGGAAAATAGGTTGTATGTGTCCAAGACAAAAATTTAATTATTTTATATGCATTTCATTTTAATGTTATGTCTGGGCTGTTTTGGCATTTAAAGCCATTAATTTCAACTCATGATTTCTGTCCCAAGGAAAATGAGAGTCAGATGTTCACATCTGGACCATTTGTTCCAAACATTGTTTCATTCAAATAGTTGAAATTGCATTAGAAAATTTTGATATTGATGAAGTCAAGAATTTAGAGTGAATCATTGAATCCTCTCATTGAAAGGGAAGATCAAAACCTCCAACTTAATGTAGAACTATAGACTGAGAGAACTATTATTTTTTGTTGATTTTTCTTGAACAACATTACCAAGGTATGATTGACATGTTAAAAAGCTTACATATGTAACATACACAACTCCATGCACTTGGGTATAAATACACCCCTGTGAAACCATCACCACCAAAGTTTCCTCTTGACCCCTTTATTATTATCATTATTTTTTGTGTATGGTATGTTGCTGTTTTAAAGTATGCATTGTTAGTCTTTGTTTTAACTTTGCTCAAGTGTTCATTAAAGTGATAAACTTGCCAAAGAAAAAGTGAACATTTTAAAGTATTTTTATAAATAGAGTAGAAACTTAGGTGCAGATGAACAAATATATATAAATATAATACATAGATAAGCAAATGAATAATGAGCAAATACATATGTTAATGTAACATATATTAATATCATATATATGTCAACCAAAAAAGTAACGTGACCATTCAGTTCATAATATTTCTTTCTTTTACATTCATTTTTGGCTTTTTTGAAAGATGTATGCTACATTATATTTTCCTTTATTCCCTAAATTACTGTAAAGAACACCACCACTATACTTAAGATTAGTACAGGCTAACCAAGTAAGGTTGATCATACAATGCAAGGATAGTTCAACATTAAGAAGCTGAAAAGGGCCGGCATGGTGGCTCATGCCTGTAATCCCAGCACTTTGGGAGGCTGAGCCGAGTGGATCTCTTGAGGTCAGGAGTTTGAGACCAGCCTGGCTAACGTGACGAAACCCCTTCTCTACTAAAAATACGAAAATTAGGTAGGCATGGTGGTGCACACCTGAAATCCCAGCTACTCAGGAGGCTGAGGCAGGAGAATCACTTGAACCCAAAAGGCAGATGTTGCAGTTAGCCAAGATTGTGTCATTGCTCTCCAGCCTGGAGGACAGAGTGAGACTCCGTCTCAAAAAAAAAAAAAAAAAAAAAAAAACCAAGAAGCTGAAAGGAGGAAAAAAAAACCCCACCCCATTTCCATTAATACATCCCTTCCCCTCAAAAAAAAAAAAAGCATTTCATTAAGCTGAAGACCTATTTCTAATAAAAACAAGTGAAAGACAAGTTTGTGGTAAGTAGAAACTTCAGGGTTATACATGCAAAACGTGGCTTAAACTAGAGCTGCAGCATAAAGGTAGTGAAGAACAGCAGATAACAGTTGGAGTTGTGGGCAATGCACAAATGAATACCTCTGGCATGGAGCTTCAGGGTTGGAAATAAAACACTAGAAGCCCAGCCAGGCACATAGAGCAGCCAGTTGCTGAGGGAACATCTCTCTTTGTGGAGATGTTTGACAGTCCCACACCTCCAGTGCATTGTAATAAAACACTGTATATGCATCTTATAGTCCTCAATGATTTAGGCCCCAAAAAATGATCAGTTAAGAGAATTACCTTTATTTTGTTTACTTTCAAGAAAGGAAGAATAATCCCAAACTTGATTCTTGATTTCTCAGCCTGAACAGTATAAGGTCATAGTTGTCCAGATTTCTATGGAAACAATAAAGATGAATTTGTTTCTTTGTCATGGGTCTGTACTATAGGTTGTTCTGTTTTTATTTCACGTGATTATAAATAACAACCCTGGCAGCTGGACAATATTGAATGATTGTTGTAAACAAGGAAGCAGACTTTGAGGAGGAAGTATCCCCACTATCAAAGAGCTAACAGAGCCTCGATTTGAATCCTGATCTGTGTGAATCCAGAGCCCATGTTTTTTCTACTACTGTATCATACCCACATCAGAGTTGTTAAACTGAAATCTATTGTAAGCAACAAATAGAGGCCACATATGTAATTTTAAATATTCTTGTAACCTTATTTTTTTAAAAAAAGAAACAGGTGAAATTTCCTTGATGATACGTTCTAAGAAATTTCAATATATAATCATCATAAAATTATTAATGAGATAGTTTACTTTTTTTTTTTAAGTATTAAGTTGTTGATACTTGGCGTCTGGCATGGTGGCTCATGCCTGTAATCCCAGTGCTTTGGAAGGCCGAGGTGGGAGGATCACTTAAGTCCAGGAGTTCAAGACCAGCCTGGGCAACATAGTGTGACCCTATCTCTATCAAAAATTAGAAAAATTGGCCCAGCATGGTGGCTTACGCCTATAATCCCAGCACTTTGGGAAGCCGAGGTGGGCAGATCACCTGAGGTCAAGAGTTTGAGACCATCCTGACCAACATGGAAAAACCCTATCCATCTCTACTAAAAATACAAAATTAGCCGGGCTTGGTGGTGGGCACCTGTAATCCCGGCTACTCAGGAGACTCAGGCAGGAGAATTGCTTGAATCCGGGAGGCCAAGGTTGCAGTGAGCCGAGGTCACGCTACTCAAACCTGGGTGACAGAGCAAGATAGAGAAAAAGAAAAGAAAAGAAAAATTAGCTGGACATAGTGGCGTGCACCTGTAGTTCCAACTACTTGGTAGGCTGAGGTGGGAGGATTGCTTGAACCCAGGAGGTTTAAAAAAAAAAAGTCTGTAATCCTTTTTTCCTGTACACAAAAAGCTTCCAGAAAGTAGTTTAAAAAAAAAAAAATATCAAACCCTAAGCTAATTTGTTTTAAGTACCGTTTAGCCCAAGCAGAGGGCTTAATTAGTGAAAACTCTTAGAAACCAGATTGAGTTACACACATCTAGCTTTGTTTTTTACTCGGCCCCCCAAAGGCTATGTGCATGTCCCAGGAATATACTTGTCCTTTAATTAGGCACAGTGATTTTCTTTAAATATTTGACAGTGGTAGGACCCTAGAAGAACTCTTTACAGTTGATGGCCATTGCACAGATCTTCTTAGTCACCTGGCAATGGCATGTTGCATCTCTGCAGCAAGGCAAAGCCCTGTGTACCAGAAGTTCCTTCATAGAACCCAGGTGTCAGCCAGCCACAGATATTGTCCTGTGGCTTCTCATAATGGAAGAAAGCTAGATCTCTGGTTCCTACTACTTCTGAGCATGAAGTTTTGGTTTTTGTGGTTCTCCATCTCAAAGCAGAAGCTGATGGGCTGAGTGGGCTGTTCTTTAGGCTAGGGGAACATAAGAACTCAGTTTTTCAAATATTAGGGTACTTGGAGCCAACTGGAACCCAGGCTTTTTTAAAGATTGATGAGGCTGGGTGTAGCGGCTCATGCTTGTAATCCCAGCACTTTGGGAGGCCAAGGCAGGTGGATCACTTGAAGCCATGAGTTCGAGACCAGCCTGGCCAACACGGTGAAACTTCGTCTCTACTAAAACTAAATAATAATGAAAAATTAGCCAGGAGGCACCTGTTAATCCCAGCTACTTCAGAGGCTGAGGCAGGAGAATTGCTTGAACCCAGGAGGCAGAGGTTTCAGTGAGCTGAGATCACACCATTGCACTCCAGCCTGGGAAACGAGTAAAACTTTCTTAAAAAAAAAAAAAAAAAAAAAAAAAGATTGATGAATAGTTGGGCACAGTGGCTCACACATATAATTCCAGCACTTTGGGAGGCCTAGACAGGTGGATCACTTGAGGCCAGGAGTTCAAGACCAGTTCAACATGGTGAAAATCCATCTCTACTAAAAATACGAAAAAGTTAGCTGGGTATTTTGACGCATACCTGTAGTCCCAGCTGCTGGGGAGGCTGAATTGCTTAAACCGGGGAGGTGGAGGTTGAAGTGAGCTGAGATTCCACCGCTGCACTCCAGCCTGGGTGACAGATAAGTCTAACACACAAAAATTGATGAATAAATATGTACACACAGAAAAGAAAAATATAACATCCAAGTTAACTGAGGATGCTAATATGATTAAAAACAAATTTTTGCAAGTCACAATTAGCGTTGTGGTTACCTTACGGGACTGGCCACATATACCTTTCCATTGGACAAACTTATTTTTACTTAATAGAATATAATTAAAATGCAAACGTTAACAGTATTTTAAAATGTAATCGTTTTCTTTGAGACAGAGACCCTCTCTGCTCTCTTTTCTTCTCAAACTGGTCTTCATGATCTTCAGGTTGCTATAATCTGATACTCTTCCACATCCATTCCCACAAACATTTCTACATTTCAATTAGCGGGGAGTGTTCTTGTAAGTCATGTTAATTCTGTGCTCATACTATCTCCATTTCCAAAAACTCCCCAAAATCTCTAGATACATTTAAATCTTCCCCAACACACTTGGTCCAACATGTTGCTTCTGTTTTCATTGTCACCATGCCTAGGGCACAGCAAGTAGTGGATTAATAACAAGTGTTGGTTGATGAACATGAAAAAACGTGACATAGGCCGGACATGGTGGCTCACACCTGCAGCCCCAGCACTTTGGGAGGCCAAGGCAGGCAGCAGGCAGATCACCTGACGGCAGGAGTTTGAGACCAGCCTGACCAACACGATGAAACCCCACCTCTATTAAAAATACAAAATTAGCTGGGTGTGGTGGCGCATGCCTGTAATCCCAGCTACTCTGGAGACTGAGGCAGGAGAATTGCTTGAACCCAGGACGTCGAGGTTGCAGTAAACCAAGATCGCGCCACTACATTCCAAGCCTGGGCAACAAGTGAAACTACATCTCAGAAAAAAAAGTACATTACATATATATACATATATGTAGAATTATGCTGTGTAGTTCTGTTAATGCATGATGTTATAAAAGCACAGTTGTAAAAAGGTTATATTTACTCTAATTCTAGGCCACAGATGATTCAATTAATTCATGCAACATAGCCAGGCACTATAACACATGCTTTTAGTCCTAGTTACTTGGGAGGCTGAGGATCACTCGAGCCCAGGAGTTTGTCAGCCTGGGTAAGAAAGCTGGACCTTGTATCTTTGGGGGGGAAAAAATTATGCAACATTACTTGACACTAGGGAGATAAAATAAGTATGAAGATGGAGTTATATGAATAGGTCACTGCTACTTAAAACCCTCAAAAATACATGTACTATTAATGCATTGTTATGCATATAAGGAAGACAGAATAATGTCATATACATCATGACTCCATTAACTGTGTACCTATAAAGAAGCTGAGTATCTACATTTTTTATTTGTATACTGATGCAGACATTATATCATTTGTTCATATTAACTCCGTAGGCTTTTCCATTGTAAAGATGCTGTATTTATCCAGATCCACCCACGCCCCACATACACACAGAGGTGTTAAAGTCTTTCAAATTGAAAAATATGGCCGGGCACACTGGCTAATGCCTGTAATCTCAACACTTTGGGAGGCCAGGCAGGCAGATTACTTGAGGCCAGGAGTTTGAGACCAGCCTGGCCAACAAGGTGAAACCCCGTCTCTATTAAAAATACAAAAAGTAGCCAAGCTTGGTGGTGCACGGCTGTAGTTCAGCTACTCAGGAGGCTGAGGCAGGAGACTCTCTTGAACCCAGGAGGTGAAGGTTGCAGTAAGCTGAGATTGTGCCACTATCATCCAGCCTGGGTCATAGAGCAGGAATCTGTCTTTAAAAAAAAAAAAAAAAAAAAAAAACCTATTATATAATAAACTGATAAATATAAATAAAACTTTTATGATAAATATTTTCCACAGCAAACATTTAATAGGAGTGACACTGTTTTTCAGTTTTCTAAATTTCTGACTAGTTGTTTTTTGTTTTTTTGTTTGTTTGTTTGTTTTTCCCTTGGAGGTGGAGTCTCACTGTGTTTTCGAGGCTGGAGTACAGTGGCACAATCTCAACCTCACTATAACCTTTGCCTCCCAGATTCAAGTGATTCTCTAGACTCAGCCTGTTAAGTAGCTGGAATTATAGGCACCCACCACGATGTCCAGCTGATTTTTTTATTTTTAGTAGAGATGGGGTTTCACCGTGTTGGCCATATTGGTTTCAAACTCCTGACCTCAGGTGATCCACCTGCCTTGGCCTCCCAAAGTACTTGAATTACAGGTGTGAGCCACTGCGCCTGGCCTTCTGATTGGTTTTTAATACAAGATAGTTGGATTCTTATATCTGCTTCTGCATTGATCATGTAATCTCTGTAAAAAGCTACTATTCCCTCATGAAAGAGTGAGAGTAAAAAGTATACATGACCTCATGTTACCACAATTATGAAAATTGTTTTGACCTTTCCTCTTCTCCTTCCCATACATATCCCAAAGAGTCTCTAGGACCCCCAACGGTCTCAAGACCGTATTTTAAGAACTGCTGAGCAGGTCATGGCATTCAAGCCAAGGTAAATAAAGAGTTTATGTTTTATTGTAAGAGCAATAGGAAGCCATTAGAAGAGTTTAAATAGGTCTGTGGCGTGATCTGTTTTAGGCTGTTAAATCAGTATTTTGGATAATAAATGAAAAAGGGACTGAAGGAGTTAAAGGCAGAAGGAGAAAGAATAGGAGGCAGATGTAGCAGTCAAGGTGAGAGATGACAGTGGCAAAAGTTTAGCAGTAGAATGGGAGACATGAAATATTGTGATATATTTAAGAGCTGGACTGTCAGGATTTACTGCTGTATTTATTCTAGAAGGTTCTGTGTTCCAGAGACATTTATCACGAGGTATCAAATGTTGGAACCCGAGAGACCTGGCTTTTTGAATCCTAGGAAAGCCATGAACTAGCTGTGTGAGAAATTAATAGTGTTCTTCCCTGTCTCCAGAGAAACATGTGAGGGTTATATTTGGCCAAGAAGACTAAAGTTAGCTGATTCTTAAGTTCTCTGACTTGGGCTGCTTATGTGTGGTCAGGGCAGTAATGTGACACAGTGTCAGAAGATTGGGATTCAGTTGATTTCTATTGTGGTAGGGGTAGCTTCCATACAAAGGCAAGATGCTAATCAAATTTAATTTAAGTCTTTACTGTTTGTGTGAGAAATAATACGTTGGTGGAGACCTGAAACAGATGGTGTGCAGTTGGAGTAGATATATTATTCTAAGTAAACATTTGCTGGAGCTGGGAAGCAACAATCCATATTTTACTTTTCCCTATTTACAGTATCAGGTCAGCTGTGTTGCTACTGCTTTTAACTTGCATTAAGGTTATCAACAGAGTTTTGATGTTGGCAGGCAATTGTGATATATCTTTAAATGTTAAAATCATTAGCATTGGAAGAGACCCTCAGCATCTAGCGGTGTAATGATTCTTAATGCATTCCTGGTAGATAGTTGCCTAATAATATCTTATACTTGAAAAATCTTATACAGAACTTTTTCCTTTTTTTTTGAGGTGGCGGGTCTTGCTGTGTTGCTCAGGCTGGAATGCGGTGGCACAATCTCGACTCGGTACAGCCTCTACCTCTCAGGCTCAGGCAGTCTTCCCAAGGAGCTAGGACTATAGGCATACAGCACCACACCCAGCTAAATTTTTATATTTTTTTTTGTAGAGACCAGCTTTCACCATGTTAACCAGGCTGATCTTGTACTCCTGAACTCACTTGATCCACCTGCTTCAGCCTACCAAAGTGCTGGGATTACAGGCGTGAGCAACCATTCCTGGCCTACAGCACTTTTTAATCTGTTACTTTATTTGCTTTTTAATACCTCCTTTCCTCCATTTTACAGAAGAAATCAAGGCTCTGGCGTGACTTGTCTAGGGTTCCACAGTCGCTGAAAAATTGGCAGAAAAATCAGGATTCACAGTTACAGTTTCATGCCCAGTTTTCTTTCTTCCACAATAGCCAACCTTTGAGTATTCAAGAATACAAATCTCTGGCTGGTGTGAAATTTAGCTCTTTTGCCAAACTAACCTTTTCATCTCATCTTGTGCTGCATACAAGCTTTTTATATTTACTGTATATTCTGTTTCAGCTAAGAGATGGTCTTAAATCTAGGGAGTAAGGAAAATTCTATATTAACTCTCTCCTAGCTTAAGGTACTATAGCCACTGTATTTGTCCCAAGTTCTGCTGCAAGATCTGTGTGCAGTCGCTTAAATGTTAATATATCCTTTGTTACAAATAATATACTTGTTCTTACCTTCTTTGTTCCTGAATTCTTTCTGATAATTCCATAAAAACAAGTTTTCAAATAAGTAGGTTTAAAATGGCATTTTATTAATCATGAATCTAATCATCATAATAACCTAAACAGCTAGCTTGTATTCCTATATTATTTGTATATTTAGTCTTGAAATTCATGATGCTTTAGCCAGTATGGGCTTAAAAAATAAATTAAAAAAAAAAAAATGAAATTCACAGTGCTTACAGCCCAGCAGGTTATACTCTTTACTTGGCTTCTGGTTTTTCCCCTTATTTCCTTGGCTTTTCTTTTTCTGTCTCCTTGTTTACTGTCTTGTCTTTCATGATTTCTAAGAATTGGAATACCTGGAGAGCTGTACCCACTTCCTCTAAGATACCTCTTCTCAGGCTTCATATAGAATCTATATGCCATTATTTGAACACATTTAATCACAAACTCAAGAGTTTCACACTCAGGCCTCAGTGCCACACTTTTAAATCCAGCTACTTATCCAGCATTTCTATTAGACCATCTACTGGTCATTTCAAAGGTAATTCTGAAATAATGCCCAGCTAATTAAAAAAAATTTGGGGGGGCCAGACAAAGTGGCTCACGCCTGTATGGTAGCACTTTGAGAGGCTGAGGCAAGCTGATCACCTGAGGTCAGGGCTTCGAGAGCAGCCTGGCCAACATGGGGAAACCCTACTAAGGGTGAATACACAAATTAGCCGGGTGTGGTGGCAAATGCCTGTAATCTCAGCTACTTGGGAGGCAGGAGAATCACTTGAACGTGGGAGGCAGAGGTTGCCATGAGCCAAGATTGCGCCACTGGGCTCCAACCTGGTTGACAAAATGAGACTGGGAAAAAAAAAATGCCAAGCTCAAGAAATCCTCCCACCTTGGCTTCGGAGAATGCTAGGATTACAGGTACGAGCCAGTGTGCCCAGTCTGTATGAGATTTTCTGATATTAAATTATCCTTTATTTTTTTTTTTAATAAAATTGACTGATTGTGATTTTCTAAGGAATACATAGCTGGATTTGATTTCCTTATTTCTTCTCAGCTTCATTGTGGTATAATTTATGTACAATAAAATCTACCCATTTTGGTGTATATAGTTTGTGTTTTCGCTGTTGTTGTATTTCAACAACATTAGAATCATTATGTATAGAACATTTCTATTATATAAAAAATGTAATTTGGGCAACATAGTAAGACCCTTTCTCTACAAAAAAAAGAAAAAATTTTAAAATTTGCTGGGTGTGATGGTACATGCCTGTAGTCCCAGCTACTTGAGAGGCTAAAATGGAGGATCATTTGAGCCCAGGAACTCAAGGTTATAGTGAGCCATGATTGCATCACTGCACTCCATCCTGGGCAACAGAATGAGACCTGGTCCCAAGGGGAAAAAAGGAAGGTAACCGTGCCGTCTGACATCCCTGCCTTTTTACATTCAGTTTTTTCCCATCAGTTCGAGATAACCACTGAACTGCTTTCTGTAACTAGTTTTTTCATGTCTAAAGTTTCACATGCATGGAATAATACAGTATGTAATTTTGGGTTTTTTTTTTTTAACCTAACATCTTTTATTTACCCTAATGCTTTTGTCATTTATCTGTGTTGTCTGGTTTATCTATCAGTAGTCTGTTCATTTGTTGATGTGTTATAATTTGTGGTTTGTTGATGACTAGTACATTGATCATCTTATGTGCTATTAGCCATTTGTAAATAATTATTTTGGGAATTATCTCAAGTCTTGTTTTTTTTTTGCTCATTCTTAAAATTCGGTTGTTATTATCAAGAGATGTTTGAGATGTATGTAAGAGATGTTTATACTGTGTATTTTCTGTGTCTGAAGTCTCATGGCAGTGATAGAAGACAGAGAGAGAGAGGTCATAGGGAGGAAGTTAGTATATTCATAAACCAATTGATCCTTCGTAGATATGTTAGTCATCTTTGAGATTCTTCCAAAAACCAGGTAGACCTAAGAGATGTGCCACAAGCTCTGTAGGTTTCCAGGAGTTTTATGCTTGTATAGATGAGGTCACTAGTTATGACATTGAGACAGAGAGAGATTGATTTTATCTTTAGAAAGCTGAGTAAAAGAATTCTTTCTTCTCCAGACACTTAATTATCTGCCCCTTTTTAAATGAAGGTAGAATTACAGTATTCTCTCTATATATTCTTCCTTTCATTCTGATATTTATTTTGTTTCTGTAATCAGCATGTCCCTAATTTGGTTTAGGTACTCTTCCTGACTTTTACAAGTTTTATATGCTTCCCCCCAAAAAATATGAAGATAGCTTTTTTGTTGTTGTTGTAAAAGGAAGGGAATAAAAGCACCCTGATCAATATAGAAGTAATTTTAATTAGAAACTAAACAAGCCTGCAACTTTTAGTCCTGCCTCCCAAGACAAGTACTTCTGCCAATTTGTTGTATATCCTTTCTGGCTTCTATGTGTGTACGTGCACACGTATGTGTGTTGTTATTCTATAATTTCTTTATGTAATTGGGGCCCTACTGTAATTTACTGAACTGGATTGAATAAAAACAAGACTAACCAAGAGTTGAGACTCTGTTGGAAAAGCAAAGGACATAGTGAAAGTCTTAGATACCAGTTTTTTGTTTTGTTTTGTTTTGAGATGGAGTTTCACTTTTGTCTCCCAGGCTGGAGTACAATGGCATGATCTTGGCTTACTGCAACCTCTTTTTCTAGTTCTTCAGTAGGTACTTAGACTCCCAAGTAGCTGGGACCACAGGTGCATGCCACTATACCCAGCTAATTAATTTTTTTGCAAAGACATAGTCTCGCTCCATTGCCCAGCCCATGTAGCCTTTCCAGCTAACTCCTTAACAGTGTGGCTTGCCTGGCTGTCATACATGATAATGTTTTTGTTTCTTTATTTTCCTAATACTATATGTCCCTCCCTACCTTTATCTCTGAACTTCCCTAAGGCCTGGCAAATCCAGGATGCTCAAGTAGATTGGAATCTGGAGAACCTCAAAATTCAAGACGAAATTATTGGAAATAATCCAGTTGTTCATTGATAAGGGATTGTTTAAATGAATGTGATACTGCTTCAAAATGTAATATCATACTTTGTATTTTAAAATTGTGGAATTAAGAATTCCAGGACATATTGTGATATTAGAAAACATAAATAAAGAATCAAAAAAATAAGGAACATGATAATTTGCATGTGGTATAGATCAGTTATCTATTCCTGCATAACAAACCATATCAAAACTTCATGGCCTAAAATGATAAGCCTCCCCTTACCTTCTATTAGTCTCATCAGCCCACCTCAGCATCCCAAAGTGTTGGGATTACAGGTGCGAGCTACCACACCTGGCCTGGAAGTCTGATTTTTTATAAAGAAATGGATTTAATGGCTTTCTTGGCCAGCCTTTTTGGAATGATCAGTGTTCCTGTCGTTACAGGAAAGATCTCTATATGGATCTTTATAGATAGCTCTATAGAAAGATCTGTATTCTGCACATTTTCTCAGTGATGATAAACAGGAACACTTGGTCAAATCTCCTTCTACCCCACACAGCATAAACATCTCAAAAGTGGGGTAAACTGCTATATATATATATATTTGGCGATACGGTCTCGCCCTGTCACCAAGGCTGGAGTGCAGTGGTGTGATCACAGCTCACTGCACCCTCAACCTCCTGGACTCAGGTGATCCTACCACTACAGCCTCATGAGTAGCTGGGACCACAGGCATGCGATACCATATCCAGCTAGTTTTCTCTTTTGTAGAGATGGAGTTTCCCTGTGTTGCCCAGCCTGTTCTCAAACTCCTGGGCTCAAGCAATTCTTATGTCTAGCAATCCTCCTGTCTCAAGGTGCTTGGGATTACAGGCATGAGCCATCGCACCCAGCCATAATTCTAATATATTTTAAATCTGATTCAAGTAAAACATGGGAGAATACACGCCATTGTTATATCCATTATGGTACCCTTCATATAACCCTGTGTTGAATTATCCCCGGGGCCCAAAGTGGCTCCGGCCGGATGTCGTGGCGCTTGCGAAGGCGAGGCCAAGAGTTCAAGGCCAACCAACCTCAGCAACCTCACAAGCTCTCATTGATTGGCAAAAAAAAAAAAAAGAATTATCCCCAGGGACAGATAAAGAAAACCACTGTCACACAACTAGTGAGTGATGGAGCATTCTTCACATCAGGCTCACCTTTTGCCTCAACATGCTTTCTTCTTGAGACCTAGAAGTTTTTCTTCTTTCCAGTTGCTTGGGTGTAGCCTTTCCCTTCAGATAACGGCATTATTTTTTATCTTGTATTTACACCTCTGTTCTTTGCCAGTCTCTAACCTTTAAAAAACCCTCAAAAGCAATTTGTAATGATTTGTAAATGCCCTTGTTTGTGGGCAGTTTATCATAGATGATTCTTCTCAAGTAGCGTGTTTCTGGGATGTCTGTCTGTAATACAGTGGTTCCCCCTTAGCCCCAAGGAATATGTTCCAAGACCCCTAGTGGATCCCTGAAACCATGGGAAGTATTGAACCCTACATACATTTCTTTTGCACCATAACTGAATCCATATCATGCACTATGGTTGTAATGTTTGCTATTTGAGATGCAACAGCAAACAAGCACAAATTTCTTTTTCCTTCTTCTTACAGTAGATGTCAGCAACTGCAGCAATTTTTTTTCCTCTTTCCTTATGAAGTCCAGAACTTCCACGTTTTTACTTAGTACTTTACAGCTTCACTTTGGTGAATCTGTATTGCCAGCATCACTGCTGTTTTACTTTGGGGCCATTATTAAGTAAAATCAGGGTCACTTGACCACAAGCACTGCAACACCAGGACAGTTCATCTGATGGTAACCAAGACAGCTACTAAGTGACTTATGGGCGGATGGTATCTACTCCAGACAAAGGGATGATTCACATCCTGGCTGGGATGGCATGAGATTTCATCACACTATTCAGTATGGTGCTCAATATAAAACTTATGAATTGTTTCTGAAATTTTCCATTTAATGGTTTTGGACCTTGGGTAACTGTAGGTAACTGAAACTGCAGATGAGAGGGAGACTGCTGGTTGTTCAATGTAACTTTCCTGTGGAGCTACAGAATAGTTCTCTTTAGTTTCATCTTTGATTCTTCAAATTCCTATGTAGGAAAAAATATCACTGCTGTCACACAGAGAGCTGTTTATTACTTTATTCTTGCATCTGTTTTCTTTTTCATGACATCCTTAGCAAATTGCACACAGTGAAGAAATGATTCAGACATACTTTTCCAATTTGACTCAAGTTATTTGGCTTCCCATAGTTTAGGTGTTGAACTGTCAATGATTTTGGTAATACATGTGGTCATATCTGTGTTTTATTTTTTAATATATGCACATATATGCACACATGTATTTGTAATATACACATACACAAATATATTCAGAATAATCAAAACACAAAATCATGGGGTGACTAAATTGTCAGTTACTTTGAATTTAGATTTGATTTGGACATTTATAACAAAACTAAGGGTTATTTTGGCTTCCTGGGACTAAATCTTTTTTTTCTCTATTTTTTTTTTAATTACATTGTGAAACCCTTTCAAAGCAGGGACTAAATCTTTATGGCTGTTTGATATCCTAAGCAATAGTGTTTATGGATTCAAGCCACAATTGAAGGAAAGGAATTTCTTCTTCTCTGAGATTGAAAAGACTTCAATATATGATTGGTTCTTTCATGGGATCCAGCTAGAATATAACACATAACTATCAGCTTCATAAAAATTCAAAAAGGAAGTCACCGTAACTAGAATGACATAAAGGCATGTCATAGCTTTCTTCCTACAGGGACTTACTATAATCCTACTTGTGACCCCAAGCAGAGGGTTAAAACGCCTACTTTGGAACATATCCTATTCCCATCATCTGGGCAGCTGCTGAATATATAATCTTATAGACCACTTCGATAGATCTCACTCCATGAAGGGCATTCATGGCACCTAGACTCCCAACAAAAATACGACTTTACATTGTACTTGGTGATTTTGCAGCAATTAATTCTTGGGTCATTCCATACAATATCTCTGAGGTTACATGGATACACTGTTGATAGTATACCCATTTTCCACAGGAAACAGATGTTAATATTAACTTGGTCATAGTCACATACCTAGTTAATTTGTCCAGAATTTGACACCAGGAATTTTGTATTCTAATCATCATTCCTGTTTATTAAGCACCTTCTTTATGCCTTGCACTGATTTAGGCATCATCTTTAATCATTACATGTTTCCTGACAGATCTTACTGTCACTCATTTTACAAACGGTGAGAATGAAGCCTGGAAAGGTGAAATGAATTGGTAAAATTTACGTGTGTTGTAACAGAACGAGAATTCACACCAAATCTCTCAGTCTTCATACCTGTGCTTTTTCTGCTTTATTTGCTTGGAACATGAAGAAAACACTACTGTTGTAGGTTTTGGGTGGTGAAACAAAAAGTATCAGTTTGTAAACGGTTCTCTAGCAGGTGGATTTTGCCCACTATCAAAGCTTTTGGTTGGTAAGAGCACAGAATTCAGTGTTCTGTGGTTGGGCTGTTCTAACTTTTTTATTCTCCCAAGTGCTGAATGTTAAAACTCATCTCACTGCTAAGACCTCCTCAAGCCTTTGACACTCTTGCTATAGAGCCAGGTGGTCTGAAGAAAGGCTCCCTCCAGGTTGTTGCACACTGTACACAACACATTACAGTGCGAGACAACCATCAGTTCCTTCCTTTCCTTCTCTCCCCCGCTCCCCCACCCCCAGAAAGCTGAGCCCCAGATGGAAGAGCTGGAAATGTGTCAACTCTTCTCTGAAGGGCATTGAGAAAATACTGCCAGGAAGAAAAGGCAAGCGCAACAGCTCATTAGTCCACTAATCAGACAGGACGACCATCAATTTCACAAAGAAAATGTCCTGAACCGAGAGATGGGAAGGGCTGACAGAGTGTTGCCCACATGGTTCTTAGAACTGCACATTTTTGTCAGTGGATTTGTAACTTGGAGGCATTGCTTTCTTGATTGACTTTATTTATTTTATCCCTTTACAAAGTATGGCCACTGCAAACTGAAACAGAAAAATAGTATTTGGAGATACTTTTTTTTATTAAAAAGTGTCTCATCAATGCACAAAGATGTTCCTTGTTGCCAGGATTGTGAACACTTTTATGTGTTATCTCTATAGCTGTGTTCTCACAGAAAGAAAACGGGACTTAACATTCTCATTTGAGCCTTTGCTGCCCATTTTTTGCACTTTAATTTGAATTCAGTTGTTTTTGGAGAATGAATGTCGGGTACTTAAGTGAAAAGCTTAGAATTACTATGAGGAGCATAGCACAATTTAAAGGTGATTGTGGTAGCCCTGGTCCTATTATTAACCAAGTATGTAAAGAGTTCTCTTTGATAGGGAAAAATAACTTCTTAGATGTATTAGAATATTACTCGTTGGGCCTGGCGCGGTGGCTCAAGCCTGTAATCCCAGCACTTTGGGAGGCCGAGGCGGGTGGATCACGAGGTCAAGAGATCAAGACCATCCTGGTCAACATGGTGAAACCCCATCTCTACTAAAAAAAATATAAAAAATAAGCTGGGCATTGTGGTGCGTGCCTGTAATCCCAGCTACTCAGGAGGCTGAGGCAGGCGAATTGCCTGAACCCAGGAGGCAGAGGTTGCGGTGAGCCGAGATCGTACCATTGCACTCCAGACTGGGTAACAAGAGCGAAACTTCGTCTCAAAAAAAAAAAAAAGAATATTACTCGTTGGTATCAAGTCTGATTCCTGTTAGCTCAGACCTACCAAATTGTAACCTGAAGTTTATCTAATTTATCTTTCTGGAATTTTGTTGACATTTAATGTTAACCAACAGCTGCCTGTTATTAATGGTTCCCATGGATGAAGCAGCATCTGCTTAATGTAGAATCAGCTCTACTTTTCATCTTGTTGAACAATATATAGCATGAAAGACATTTACATGCTTGAGGTCAGAGAGGTTGGCTCCACCTCTTTTTTCCTACTTGATGTAGTTGATATGTATATACATATGTAATCTAGTACATCACTATTAATGGTGAGGGTTTTTTGGGTTTTTTTGTTTTTAAGATGGAGGTTTGTTCTGTTTCCCAGGCTGGAGTGCAGTGGTGCATCTTGGCTCACTATGACCTCCGCCTCCCAGGTTCAAGCAATTCTCCTGCCTTAGCCTCCCAAGTAACTGGGATTACAGGTGCCCACCACCACGCCTGGCTAATTTTTGTATTTTTAGTAGAGACTGGGTTTCACCATGTTGGCCAGGCTGATCTCAAACTCCTGACCTTAGGTGATCCACCCACCATGGCCTCTGAAAGTGCTGGGATTACAGTACAGGAGTTAGCCACTGCGCCCAGCCTATTAATGGTGATTTATATACAACTGATTATGATTTTATTTTCATGTCAGGCAGTTGAGGCCTAGGTCTAGATAGTTCCCATGTTAGTTTTTCCCCCTACTAATTTATTCATTTATAAGGAGAAGTAAAAAAAATGCATTTGACGTAAGCTACATTTGTAACCTGGTTTCTTCCTTTCTCGGCCACTATCTAGAGACTGCTAACTTTCAGTTCACACCACCCCTTGACCCTGCTTCCTCATTTTAGTTGCCAGGGTTGAAGTAACAAAGTACCACAAACTGAGTGACTTAAGACAATAGGAATTTATTCTTTCACAGTTCAGAAGCCCAAAACTGAGTTATCAGCAAGGTTGATTCCTTTCCAGGACTTCAGAGGACGAATGTGTCCCTTGCTCCCTCCTGGTTTGCTGGTTGCTGGCACTCCTTGGTACTTCACAGCATGTACATGCATCACTCCAGTCCCTGCCTCTGTCACCACTTAGTGTGACTGTCCTCACATTGACTTCCCTCTGTATATGTGTCTGTGTCTGTGTCTCATCTCTTCTCTAAGGACATCATTCAGATTGGATTTAGAGCCCACCCAGATAATCTAGGATGATCTCCTCCTCTCAAGATTTTTAACTTAATGACATCTTCAGAGACCCTTTTGCCAAATCAGATAACATTCACAGTTTCAGATGTTAGGACTTGGACATATCTTTTAGGGAGTAACTGTTCAGCCCATTATACTAAGTATATTCACAGTCCTCTAGGAAAATAAGTTGATATTTCAAATTGTTATCTGTTTTTGCAACCTTATAGAAAACTCTAACCTCCATTTCTCTGATTCTTTGCAGTTGGTCCTGAGAAAAGGGTGCCAGCAATGCCTGGATCGCCTGTAGAAGTGAAGATACAGTCCAGATCCTCACCTCCCACCATGCCACCCCTCCCACCAATAAATCCTGGAGGACCGAGGCCGGTGTCCTTCACTCCTACAGCATGTGAGACCTCTTAGTTACTGGTGTTTGTAGTTCAGAGTGACATTTGGATCTAAGTGATTGACTTGCATGAAGCCTTTCGTATATATTATTCAGTATTTTCAAAGTGCTATTGAAAACATAAACACAAATATATTATTTCTGGTTGTTTCTTTTATAAATTATATACACCCTCTGCAAATAATACTTAGATATTTGGATATTTAGTTGTTTAAATGTTTGTTTTCATGCTCTTTGACTGGTAACTTTTTATTTCCTTGACTCTAGCAGTAATGAATTTAAATTATTATATTGACTTCTGGGATTCAAAGTAAGTTTTCCAGAATTACAGAATTAATTCTAAAAACGTTCTAGTGCTGTCATGGTAAGGCTCTTTACAAAAGAGGATATTGTTGTATTAGTTTACTAGGGCTACTATAATGAAATACCACAAACTGGTGGTTTAAACAATTTATTTTTGTTAATTTTCTCACAGTTCTGGAGGAAGAATGTAAAGATCAAGGTGTTGGCAGATTTGGTTTTACCTTGGCCTTGCAGATGGTTACCTTCTCACCATATCCCCACATGGCCTTTCCTCCATTTGCGTTTGTCACTGGTGTCTCTTCCCCTGCTTATAAGGACAGTAATCAATCGTATTGGATTAGGGACTACTCATAATACCTCTTTTAAATTTAATAAACTCTTCAAAGTCCCTATCTCCAAATATAGTCATATTCTGATATACAAGGAGTTAAGACTTCAGTGTGCGAATTTGGCCAAGACTCGGGCAGAATTTAGTCCATAACCATTATGTTAGCTAATAATATATGTAGCAAGATATTCAACTTCACTAACCATCAAGGAAATGGAAACTAACACCCAATACAATACCATTATACATGCACCAGGATGTTCAAAATGATGCCAAGTTTTGGTGATGTATGGAGCAGCTTGAACACTCAAACAATGCTGGTTGGAGTGTAATTTAGTACATCCACTTTTGGAAATTGTTTGGCAATATACACTGATGCTGGATTTCCACGTACCCTGTAACTGAACAATTTCAGTCCTATATATCGATAATCACCAAAATAACCCCAAATAAACTTCACCTTAAAATCTGGTATACATACTTGCACATATATGTCTTGTCTTGTCTTTTCTTCTCTTTGAGATGAAGTCTTGCTCTGTCACGCAGACTGGAATGCAGTGGCGTGATCTTGGCTCACTGCATCCTCAGCTTCCCAGGTTCAAGCAATTCTCCCGCCTCAGCCTCCCAAGTAGCTGGGATTACAGGCATCAGCTAAATTTTGTATTTTTAGTACAGACAGTGTTTCACCATGTTGGCCAGGCTGGTCTTGAACTCCTGACCTCATGATCCCCCCTACCTTGGCCTCCCAAAGTGCTGGGATTACAGGCGTGAGCCACCACGCCCAGCCACACATACGTGTCTTGATCTTCATTTGAGTTAAGCCTTTCCATACACATGCTGCATCCCCCAGTTCACGTTGACACTCTGCAGACCTTTTGCCTCTAAACCAGAATGTACTGCTATTTGTGAAATGTCCAAAAAGTGTCAGAGGACTGAGCTAGATGCTATAGGTATCATTTTATTTAAATGTTATTACACAAGTTTGCACACTGTCCTTGCTTAAAACTTTGTGTTTTGTACCTAAGAGAATGTAAGATTTACAGCGTTAATTGGAAATTTATTTTCCCAAAACATTTGAAATTGAGTAGCTGGCAACTTCAGCGTTCAGTTTGAGCCAGAGTGAATGAAAAGAAGTACAATATCCCTTTTTTTTTTTTTTTTTTTTTTTTTTGCCAATCAATGAGAGCTTGTAAGGTTGCTGAGGTTGGTTGGCCTTGAACTCTTGGCCTCGCCTTCGCAAGCGCCACGACATCCGGCCGGAGCCACTTTGGGCCCCCCTTTTTTTTTAATTCTAATTTCTATCTCAAAGTTAAACAGACCTAGACATATATATTATCTTGAAAAGAAACAGATTTAAATCTTGGCCATCAATCAGATTTCAAGATACACCCATAGGTACATGTATATATAAATGCAGCCCTTTTCACTTCCATATTTGGCTGCTTGGAGGTGGATGTTTCATTTCAGAAAATGTGATCATACAGTTTTTACTAAAGAGACTACGAAAAAGCCTTCCTGTGCATCAGAGTAGCTAAACGCATGGTAATGTGTTCTTTTTATGGGTTCCTTCAAAAGGGAACAGCTTGCCAATGACAATTGACCTTTCTGTGAAAACAAAGAAATGGCAGACCATTGCAACTAATTTTCTGGATTGCTGAGATTGAGTGTTGAACTTTCCTTCTAGTAGCTTTAGTAATTTCCTTTGATAGAAGCCACAGAAGAAAATTTACCCCTTTTCTCAGTCTGTTAGCCTTTTATACAGTGAATCATTCAGCAGCGTTTTCCTGAACGCTTACCGTTTGCTAGCAAATGAACAAAGCAAAAATATACACAGCATACACGGTTTATAAAACTTAATTATAGTATACACTTATGTGTTGTGTAGTGTATTAGTCAATAAGGCAACAAAAATACAGAAATAAGCAGAGGTTGGACGCGGTGGCTCACACCTGTAATCCCAGCACTTGGGTAGGCCGAGGAGAGCAGATCACTTGAGGTCAGGAGTTTGAGACCAGCCTGGCCAACATGGTGAAACTCTGTCTCTACTAAAACTACAAAAAATTAGCTGGGTGTGGTGGTGCGAGCCTGTAATCCCACCTGCTTAGGAGGTTGAGGCAGGAGAATCGCTTGAACCCTGGAGGCAGAGGTTGCAGTGAGCCAAGACCACACCACTGCATTCCAGCCTGGGCAACGGAGCAAGACTCTATCTAAAAAAAAAGGGAAAGAAACAAACATAATTTGGGAAGTAAAATGGTGGAAGCATGCACATAGGCAGCATAGAGATATAGTGAATCCACTAAGGCTGACCTTCAAGTGGAGCAGCAGCAGCATGTGTCAAAGAATGCTCCTTAATAGAGATGATACCTGAACTATATGGAATGAAAAAGAGCTTGCCAGGTCAAATGTGAATAAGGTACCGTGTAAGAAGAGGGAACAGAAATGGTTAACTGTGCTTAGAGGAAATAGAAAGGAAGTGGAAGAATTGTTTTAATTAGTAAGTTTGTTTTTGGCAAAATGTGATTAAATGTCATTTTTCTAAGCTAGGTAAAGATTAAATGATTGACTCTTTAATTATTGCTTAAGTCCTATATTGTTTCTTATGTTTTTAGATGCACTTTCTTAGTTTTTTTTCTTAGATTCATGATTAAGTGAAACAGAATGACACTTAGGTACTAGATCAATTAGGTTTTTACTCAGTGCCAACAAGAACATAGCTCGGTGCCAGGCACAGTGGCTCATGCCTGTAATCACAGCCTTTGGAAGGCCAAGGCATGAGGATTACTTGAGCCGAGGAGTTCGAGACCAGTCTGGGCAGTACAGTCAGACCTCTTTATCTACAAAAAAAAAAAAAAAAAAAACAAATTAGCTAGACATAGTGGCACATTCTTGTAGTCCCAGCTACTCAAGAGGCTAAGACGGAGGGACGCTTGAGTGCAGGAGGTCGAGGCTGCCATGTGCCAAGATAGTGCTGCTGCACTCCAGCCTCGATGACAGAATGAGACCCTACCTCAAAAAACAAAACCATAGCTCTAGGGTTGTTTTCCAAATTAAAATTATCAGGAAATGACTATTAAGAACAAAATAGGAAAACTAATTAATCAATGTATTATAATTTGAGCAAAAATGTAGGATGGGAGTGTCCTGCATAGAATCAGGAAGATGCCTTATTGAATGACCAAGGATTTGGCGTATTAATCTAGCACCATTAAGTCAGAGAGTTACTTGCTTTAATGGACATGAGTATTCTGGATGGCCAAAGAGATGGCTATCTTATTGTAGGAATAAATCATTAAATCAGTAGGCCTAAAAAATATCCCTCACATTATGATAACTCCTTTTTTCTGGTGTCTTGTTCACATGCTACTACCTTCTGATGACTGCCTGGTGTTTTGGGGATCTTGAAATTGGGAAGAAGATGTGATGTAAAAGATGGATATGAGTATCCCATCACTGGAAAGAGCTATTGGACCAGACCCATTTCAAGTACTACCTGTTGCAGGAAATCTTTCTTAAAACTGTGCACCCCTGTCCATGGCACCTGTAGAGTTAGATGTCCCTTATTGCTCTTGGAGCACTCTGCTTTCTTTTTAAAACTCCAGTGTTATTCTGTTATCACTTTTATCTGACAGCATTCTCATTAAGGACAGAACAAGTTTTGCATACTTTTATAACATGTGCTTTACAAAATTCAAATGAACAAATGAAGGAGAACACAAACAAGAAAAAAATGAACAAAGGTCCTGTTGTTTTGCATGTAACCTGGGTCTTTCATTTTGGCTTTCTTTTAGTAAGCAATGGAATCAACCATTCTCCTCCTACCCTCAATGGCGCCCCATCACCACCACAGAGATTCAGCAATGGACCTGCCTCTTCCACATCATCTGCACTCACAAATCAGCAGTTGCCAGCTACTTGTGGTGCTCGACAGCTCAGCAAGTTGAAACGCTTTCTTACCACTCTACAACAGTTTGGCAATGACATCTCCCCTGAGATTGGGGAGAAGGTGCGGACTCTTGTTCTTGCACTGGTGGTAAGTACATCCTCACTGTTGTTGTCAACTGCCTGCGTATGTGGCTTAGATCCAAAGCCAGCAGAGAAGTTTTAGATATTTCTGCTCATTTTTCGAACCCATAATAATATGACAGATGCTACAGACTAGACTAGTTATTGAATAACTTGTATAAAACTGTTTAATTGTAGGAGTTTTCTTTTGAGACAGGGTCTCACTCTGTCGCCCAGGCTGGAGTACAATGGTGCAAACAGCTCACTTCAGCTGTGATCTTCCAGGTTTAAGCAATTCTCTTGCCTCAGCCTCCCGAGTAGTTGAGACTACATGGGCGTGCCATCATGCCCAACTAATTTTTTTATTTTTGTAGAGACGAGATCTCCCTATCTTGTTCAGGCTGGTCTCAAACTCCTAGCTTCAAGCAGTCTGCCTGCCCCAGCTTCTCAAAGTGCTGGGATTACAGGCATGATGTTTAATGGTAGATTTTATATCAATGCTTATCAAAGAAACAATCAATGATATTTTCTTAATTCCCATAAGCAACTTTGGATTTTTTTAAAACTGGTCTCAACAGGCCCACTGGTGTCCAACCAAGTTAATGCAAGGTTTTGCAATTTCATATATTCAGTGCCTAGTGCATTGTTTCCAAACCAAGGAGAGTAGGGAAGTAGCAAGTTTAATTTTTAAAAACAATAATTTTTAAAATTACAAGTTTCATGGACTAAACAAGTAGTATCAAAGGGATTGAATTGTTCAGCTCCTTGTGCATATAAACTTGCTTAAGAATTTGCAAGATACACATAATTTTTCTTTCTATACTGCGCTTAGTGAACCTGTGGTATAAAGGAGTAATTTTCTGACATTGACAACTGGGTGGCGTTTTATTCTCAGTGTTTATAAGGGAAGTACTACCAGTTCCCAATTTCTAATTGAATTCTTTAAGATTTACCTCCACTGAAAGCATTCTGTGCTCCTTTATGTATGTTAACCCCTTTGTGTGCGATAGAAAGATGAATCACAGCACTAATACTTGAAGTTGCAGTTCTCCAAGTGTGATCCAGGGACCCCAAAGATTCCCCAGGATCCTTTCTGGAGATAGCAGTAGATTAAAGGCAAAAGTAGATAGAATCCAACTGGTTTCTATTATGCTAGATATTAAAGAGACTTATAAATTATAAAAGAGTGCCACTCTTCTTACTTTTAGAAAATACAGATTTTAAAAATCACACCTCAGTCTGAACCAATACAGTTATTTTGTATTTTATTTAAATTCTCAGCTTTAATTTCTGATATGGTAATGTAAATAAATGCAATCCATATAAATTAGAGGAATTCTGAGACAAAACAGCCTTAAAAATTTTCTCAGTCTATAAGTCCAGGTGTGGTATCTCATGCCTGTAATTCTAGCACTTTGGGAAGCCAAGGTGAGAGGATTGCTTGAATGCAGGAGTTCAAGATCAGCCTGGCCATATAGTGAGACTCTGTCTCTACAAAACAATTTTTCAAAAGTTAGCTGAGTGTGGTGGCACATGCCTGTGGTCCTAGCTACTCAGAAGGCTGAGGTGGAAGGATTCCTTGGGCCTGGGAAAGCTGTGTTTGCACCACTGTACTTCCAGGCTAGGTGACAGAGTGAGACCTTATCTCAAAACATAAATTTAAAAAATCTCTCAGTCTATTATGAAAGAACTTGCATAAAAGGCAAAATGCAATAAAGACTTTATCATTTGTGAGGTTTCATCCTTATTGCCTGTGAGTATAGGTTGTTTATTTTCATTGCTATAGTGTTTTATTGTAGGAATACACTACAGTTTATACTTTTGGACTATGTGACATTTAAGTCATTTGCAATTTGGGACAGTTTTGGTATCTCCAGCATCACCCCTATGTTTTGAGGTTTGCCAGAAGGAGTCACAGGACTCGACATACAGTTGTGCTCACAGCTAAGATCGATTACAGAGGCATAGTGAAGAGACATAGTTAGATCATAAAAGAGATAGAGACACAGGTGGAGTCCTTATGCTGTCTGCCTCGTCTGAATGGTAACACAGTGTGCCCTTTCCCCAGCAACAAAAATACAGCAATGTATATGCAATGCTTCTGTCAAGGAAAGCCTACTAAAGACTCAGTGCCCAAAGTTTTTGCTGGAACCTGATCACATAGGCACTCTTTGCCTAGCATCTGCCAAATTTTACCCTCTTAGCAGGAAAACCTGTGTCTAGCATGAACCACCTTGTTCACAGAACCACTCCACACAGTCACCCTTATCGGTTAGGGAAAGTATAGTTCTTTTTTATTTTAAGCCTGTTTATTCCTCAAATTTTAGACTACTATAGAAAAATCTTACTGGATCTAGAGTAAGGTCATTGGCCTTAAATGTCAAAATGAGTTTGAACATAATTGGAAACAAAGCAGACATCAGAATATCATGATGATTCCAGCAGCAAATTACTTCAAGTATTATCTATTCTTAAAAATAATTTCAAGATTAAAAGTAAAAATGTCAAAAATTCATTTGCAAAAAATGTGAATCTTTTTTTAGTTATGAAAAGTATGTGTAGGTGTGTTCAATTATTTCTTTTAAATGGCCACACTTGGGTTAACTTTTTTTTTTCCCATCATTAAATATACATTACAGAAAATACCATTTTAACTGTATTTTAAGTATACAGTTCAGTGGTGTGAAATACATTCATATTGTTTGTCCTGTTCACCGTTGTGTCCCTGTTCAACCATTGTGTACCTAGAGCCTATGAGCATCACAGGGTTGAGGAATTTATGCAGTTGCTTTTTTTGAATTGTGATGAAATTTACTGTGTTAACTATTTTTAGGTTTACAATTTAGTGATGATAAGTATATTCATATTATCATACAGCCATCATCACCATCCATCTCCAAAACTCTTTTCATCTTGCAAAATTTTACCAATTAAACAATAACACCCCATTCCCTCCCTCTCCCTAGACCCTGGCAATTAACCATTCTACTTTCTGTCTCTTTTTACTACTCTAGGTGCCTTATATAAGTAGAATCATATTGTGACTAGACTATTTTGCTTAGCTCAATGTCCTCAGGGTTTATCCATGTTGTAGCATATTTCAGAATTTCTTTCCTTTTTAAGGCTGAATAATATTTCATTTTATGTCTCTGTCACATTTATTGATCTGTTAATCCCTCAGTGGACACGTGGGTGCTGCCACCTTTTCAGTTAAGAAACTACAGTTTTAACACTGTAGGAAACTGTTTATCATCCAGGGTCCTAGATGCCAGCCAATGGCCCAACCTTACAACTTTCTAAGGCTAGCAGTTTTAGGCCTACTATGTGAACTCTTTTTTGTACAGGGCTATTACAAATAATGCTCCTGTGAACATTCTTATACATGTGTGGAAGCATTGCACACACAGTGGAATTGTGGTTTCATATGTTGTACATAAATGCAAATTTAGCGTTGAGTGCCATATAGTGTTCCAAGTGTCATGCCTCTAACCTGCTGATGTTTTCTTTAAGATTGATATTTAAAGTATTATATAGCTTTGGGCGAGGATTGAGGGAGAAAATGTGTTTGTTATATACAGTACTTATTGCAAGAAAAATTTGAAACTTAGCAAACTAGTTATAGCAGGCATTACCTTCATCTGATGATGGCTTTACATGTAACCAAAGCTCTGCAGCAAGCTTCATGTTTAATGGTGAAATTTTGAAAGCTTTTCCTGTGAGATTAGGAAGCACCTAAGGATATCTGTCTTTTCAGTGTAATCCTGAAAGTTCTAACCTAGGAAATAAGGTATAAAGATTGAAGAGACATAAATGAAACTGCTATTTCAAGGAGAGTTAACATGTTTATAGCATTAAATTTGCCTATTCAAGAAAGCATCTTCATCATGTCTAGTCCTTTATTATGAAAAGTATGGCCAAGATTTTGGTGGGCATACATAAGTGGAACAGTCTTTCAGGTGGCAGAAACTTTATTTAGCCAAGTCAAAGAAAGGCCATGTAGTTGGTGTGGTAGTGTGTGCCTGTAGTCACAGCTACTCAGAAGGCTGAGGCAGGAGGATCGTTTGGGCCCAAAAGCCAGACCCCCGTCTCTAAAAATAATGGCCACATAATTTAGTAGGTGGACTTCACCTGTCTGCATTCTGTGTCCATGATATATAAGTAGTAAGGTACTGAGAGTCCCTAACTATACCCGGAAGGGCAAGCATGGGCATTTTCCGCTTTAAGGTAACGGTAAATGTTTTGTGCTTTACTTTCTTATTTGGAGAATGTTTCTGGTACCATTCGTCCTAAGAACATGATAAACAGTGTGCACCAGGATAACCAGTTCAACATTAAGTACCCCCTCCCTCATTGAAACTAACTAAAAAGTCTGTAAAACCCTGAGTAAAGTATAATATATCTGTTTTGGAATATGATGTCGTTAAAAATCAAGTCTCATTCTGGTTCAGAGGCAAGATAGAAAGGCATACTTCTCCCTATTCCTCTTGATAAATAGTAAAAACCCGTGGACATTATATATAAAACAAAAATAATTAGACCCTTTGCCAGGCATGGTGAAGTGCACCTGTAGTCCCAGCTACTTAGGAGGCTGAGGCAGGTGGATTGTGAGGCTGGGGGACAGAGCAAGACCCCATCTCTTTAAAAAGAAGACGACGACAAGGACCACTCTTAAAGGTAGAGAGAAAAGGGCAGATTCACTCGTGGGACCCACGGGACTACATAAACAGTGAGTTCCCTAGGTTTTGTGTTTTCCTGATATATCCCAGACCCCAGGATGTGCAGAAAATGAAAATGTTAAGAGTAAGCGTAAAAACATAGGTAAATAAGTAAACTTTCCTTAGCCGGCACAGTGGAGTATGCCCGTAGTCCCAGCTACTCAGGAAGTAGTCTTTCCATACATTTAATCTATTTGTTTTTGCTTTATGAGACCTGATTGCTTCCTTTGCAGTAGGTATAAAAGAGTATCATTCTCTTACACTTAGTTTTTATTCCTGATTGCCAGAATTACAGGTTTCTTTGGCTGTATTGTGCAAAGGTCATATACTTAGAACAGATACACAGTTCACTTTAAAATAATTTTTTTTGGTATGAAATGTGGGAAAGTGTTCAAACATTTTACTATAACATGTTTAAATTGGACATACCCTTTTCCCTGAAGGAAAATATCTTAATGTTTACTGAATAATAAATATGATATATTTGGAAAATCCAACATAATTGCATACTCAGAAATAACTGTTATTGTGATTATTCTTCCAGGCATTAAATATATGACATGATATGCACGTGTGTTATTTTCATAAGTGGATTCTTAGAAAACATAATCTTCTGTTTCTGGTTTTCCACTTAACAGTATTGTAGATACCTTTTCCACATTAATGCATACAAATCTACTCTACCACCGCCCCCATAAGTGTTCTGATACATGACTCGTAATTTTAATGTAGTTTCCTGTTGGTAGATCTATATATCCCCCACCCTTTTTTTTGGTTAGGAAAATATATTGTAATCGTGAGTAAGTTGCATGTTAACATACTATGTTTTTGAACACTTGGAAAGTTTCTGAAAGTAAATTTCTAGAAATGGTAATTGCTCTTTCAAGGGAGCATGTAGGGATTCAGAATAATCCCCACGTTTTGTTTTGTTTGTTTTAATTTGTTATCCTAGATAGTTCTATGAACTTTGAAGAAAATATTTTTATTTGTTCATTCCCCTTAGCAGCGTTGCTGAGTCCCATTCCTAGTTTAAGGCCTAGACTTTTGAGAAAACACAGATGACGTGCACCCTTCCAGAGAACAGTAAAAGCTGGGGGTTTGCCTGTTGGGAGTTACTCTTAATACGCATAATGCATACAGGCCACTTGAAGGTAGAAGGCAAACTATTGTTCTTTTTTCTTTTGCTTTTTATTTTTTGTTATTGACTTCCTATTTCGAAGATTTGGGAATGTTATGCCAGGAGGTGGGGGGCAGAACTTGAAAAAGAAATGAACTTTTGAGAAAATGTGACTCTGGGTTATTGAGTCCAAAATGTCTTGAAGTTGACATCCAAGGTTGAGTCAGGATCTCTGTAACAGGAAACATTGTAAGCTTGATTCCCTGTGCCTGAAGTGACTTGCAATGTACCCCTCAATATCAGGGGCCTGTCTTTCTTCATGAGTAGTAAGAAAGGCAATGCCCTAATCTGCAGCCTAGGCTGCTAGGCAAAGGGGAGAATTTGGATTTGAGGTGTTGGTGAAGGGAATGAAGAAGTGTGAATTTCTGTCATAAGAAACCAGTATGGTTTACCTTTGCCAGGCTCAGAGTTCATGATAATGTTCCTGCAATTATCCTTTTCCTCATGATTTAAAAGAGTTCACACCTATAATACCGACCTGGGAGGCTGAGGCAGGAGGATAACTTGATCTCAGGAGCTGAAGACCAGCCTGCACAACGTAGCAAGGCCTCATCTCTACTAAAAATTTAAAAAATAAAAAGACCATGTGTGTTGGCTCACGATTGTAATCCCAGCACTTTGGGAGACCGAGGCAGGCAGATCATGAGATCAAGAGTTCGAGACCAGCCTGGCCAACATGGTGAAACCCTGTCTCTACTAAAAATACAAAAAATTAGCCAGGCGTGGTGTCAGGCACCTGTAAACCCAGCTGCTCAGGAGGCTGAGGTAGGAGAATCACTCGAACCTGAGAGGCGGAGGTTCCAGTGAGCTGAGACTGCGCCACTGCACTCCAGCCTGGGCAACAGGGTGAGACTCCGTCTCAGAAAAAAGAAATAAATAAGTTTAAAAAAAAGCTTGGCATTGTAAATTTTGGAAGTTGAACGAGGTTATTTATCTTTTCAGAACTCAACAGTGACAATTGAGGAGTTCCACTGTAAGCTCCAAGAAGCCACAAACTTCCCCCTTCGTCCTTTTGTGATTCCATTTCTTAAGGTAATTCAATAAAATAATTACTGAATATAATTTATCTTCAGTATTTCCTCAAGTTCTACTAATCCCTGTTACGTGATTTAAATCAGAGCAGTTTGCCACATTTTTAGATCTTTATTTTGGGCTGGTAGAGAGGTCTGAGTGCAGTCAACAGATAAACCTCAGATTTCATGAGATGAGAATTGCAAAAGTCTTATGTTGTGGTCTATGTGCAGACGCTGCTGGTAACACACAGGAGTAGCTAGCATAGGAGAGAATAGGAGGTGCTTGGGCTGGAAGTGTGAGGGTAGAAGGGAGGTAGAGCTCCTAACAGAAGAAATAACTGCACACTAATCTTTTGGGTATAGTCAGAGTGTAAAGAGTGTGGTATCTGAGAAGAGGGCTGTCGGACAAAAGGCAAGGCCTTTGCATTTCAGACTTACTCTAAGGTCAGGAGAGGATGTAGGAAGACAGTGTGTGTGTCTCCCCAAACCCAGTTACTGTAGTTTCTAAATATGTCTTCTGCAATAATGTTTTCTGGACCATAGCTTTTGGAGAGATTGTTCTGCATTATCATGCTTAAATGATAAATGAAGTGAGGCAATGTTTTCTTTACATGGAATATAATCCTTTTAAAAAGTTTTTGGCCGGGCGCAGTGGCCCATACCTGTAATTCCAGCACTTTGGGAGGCCAAGGCAGGTGGATTGCTTGAGCTCAGGAGTTCGAGACCACCTGTCCAACATGGCAAACCCTGTCTCTACCAAAAAATACAAGAAAAATTAGCCGGGCAGTGGCACACAACTGTAGTCCCAGCTACCTGGGAGTCGGAGGCAGGAGAATTGCTTGAACCTGGGAGGTGGAGGATGCAGTGAGCTGACATTGTGCCACTGCACCGCAGCCTGGGTGACAGAGCGAGACTCTCTTTAAAAAAAAAAATTATTTAAGAGTAAGCTGCAAGACCAGGTATGGTGGCTAATGCCATAATCCCAGCACTTTGGAAGGCCAAGGCGGCCAGATCACTTGAGGTCAGGAGTTAAGAGAACAGCCTGACTAATATGGTGAAACCCTGTCTTTACTAAAAATACAAAAAAATTAGCTCTTGCCTGTAGTCCCAGCTACTCGTGAGGTTGAGGCAGGAGAATTGCTGGAACCTGGGAGTCAGAGATTGCAGTGAGCCAAGATCATGTCACCACACTCCAGCCTGGGTGACAGAACAAAATTCTGTCTAAACAAAAGTAAGCTGCAGACATTTTGCTTTTAAATACTCGAATACAGTTATCAAATCAGGAAAGTAACATTCATGCAGCACTGTTATCGTATCTATAGACCGTATTTATACTTCACCACATGTGCCACTAATGTCTTTTACAACAAAGAAAAACTTGGGAGGGAGCTTAGTTCTGGATCTAATTCAGGACCTCTCGTTGCATTAGTTGTCATGTGTCTTTAGTCCACTTTAGTCTGGCACACTCACTCAGCTGTTTGTGATCTTGACATTTTTACAGAATATGGCATAATTTCCTGGATTTGGTTTTCTCTGATGTGTTAATATGATTAGAATCATTTTCCAAAAAAAATGTACTCAGCTGGGCTCAGTGGCTCACACCTATAATCCCAGCACTTGGGAGGCCAAGGTGGGTGGATCATCAAGAGACCAGCCTGACCAATATGGTGAAACCCCATCTCTACTAAAAATACAAAAAATTAGCCGGGCATGGTGGCATTGTAGTCCCAGCTACTCAGGAGGCTGAGGCAGGAGAATCGCTTGAACCCCCCGGGAGGCAGAGGTTGCAGTGAGCCGAGGTTGCACCACTGCACTTTAGCCTGGGTTACAGAGCAAGACTCCATCTCAAAAACAAACAAACAAAACAAAAAACTGTACTCAATTGTTACCGTATTTTGAATTTTGTCAATATTTATGGAAATTTGTTTTCTCTCTTTTATAAGTATCTGTATAATATCTTTAATTTTGCCTCTTAACAAAGTCTAAAAAATTTACCATCTGGCCAAATAAATATGCCCCTTTTACTTTATTTTACCTTACTTTCATTTCCTAAGAAAATGTAATAGCATCAGACAGATAAGTAATTTTACTAAAGTACTAATACCAGTTTTTAAAAACTTTATATTGGAGCACAGCAGATACACAAGAAGATGCATAGATCTAAGGTGCACAGCCTGTATCACGGCTCTGTTCTCATGGCATTGAAGCCCTGGCTGCTCTGAGAAGTCTGTGACGCCTTCCTGAGCCCAGAAACAGCTGTACTGGTTCTATCTTGGTCTCCTTTCTGTATGTCAGATCTGGTAGACAATTATTTCCCCAAGACTCTAGAATTAAGAAAGATTTGTGAAATTTGTGTTAATAGTAAATAATTAGCATGTTTTTTATTCATCATGGGACATGTCACAAGTGTAAAGATCTGACATGGTGGTTTTTTTTTTTTTAATTAAGTTTTTACAGTTGCAACAAAATTGAGGTTATAGAACAGACTTTAAAAGAATTTTATGTAGTCAAATTCCCTATTCTTAACTCTGTTATTTTGGAAAACAGCATGAGGTAGGTTGTTATGGCAGCTTTTTGGCTAGCATTTGGGGTTTTGTCAATTTATTTCTGCTTTAAAACCGTCACTAATTATGGTGCCTGCTAAATTAACCCTCAGTGAAGGGATAGCTACTTGCATGTATTAACTCTCCTTTCACTTACTCATTTGTCCCTTGGGTTTAAGCCTTTGCTTATGAGCTCAGCCTGCATTGCTTTTAAATTTGGTGAGAAAAATATAATTTCTACTTTATGTTTTTTTTAATAAAAGACATATGGGAAAAGTAAATTCTGTATATGAAGGAAGTCAAGTTCTGAGCTTTAAAAGATGTATGGGTTTTAAAATGTGATTTGTTCCTATTATTGGTTTTCTAAATATGAGAGACAGGAAAATATCTAATGAATTATCTTTTTACATTTTACATCACTCCCAATGCTCCTTTTCAAACTCCCATGTTTCATAATAATCACAGCTTCCAGAATTCCATGGAAGCTCTCATACAGAACATGAAGAAAAGCTGAATAGTGCTATCAGAGATGGGTTGGGATTCAGAAGAGAGAAACCAGGGCTTGGAATGACACCCACATAGGCAGTAGTACTTCTCTCACTCACTGAAGTCTTCAGAAGTGTATATTTTAAACTTATTATGTTCAACAACCCTTTATTGAACTTTGACTCTATACTAGGCTATAAAGGTAAATAAGGTACAGTCTCTTCCTTAAGCAGATTTACATCTGGTTAGGGCAAGAAATAACTGAACCAGTAATTCAAGTGTAGTCTAAGAGGTGTCATACTCACAGAAGAAGCATGTGAAAATCAGACTGCCAACGAAAAGAGGGCTTTTATCTTGTATCTTCTACTTTGTGAAAGCATTTGAGGTGCTGAGCCCTATTGTATAGGGCCCAACACTGGGAAAACTACCTCTTCCTTTCAAGGCCAATCTGCCCCTGCTGCAGCGAGAACTGCTGCACTGCGCTCGGGCAGCCAAGCAGACCCCATCCCAGTACCTGGCTCAGCATGAACACCTTCTGCTCAATACAAGCATTGCATCACCTGCGGACTCTTCAGAGCTGCTCCTGGAAGTACACGGAAACGGGAAGAGGCCCAGTCCGGAGAGGTGAGCAGATGAACTTTGCTGTCCTTGCCTTTCTGGAACCACACTGTCCTTTCCCTTTGCTTATAAAAGTAAGAGAATTTGATTGCTGTTGTTATAATGTCTTATCGCCTAGACTGGAGCACAGTGGCACAATCTTTGCTCACTGCAGCCTCTGCCTCCTGGGCGCAAGTGTTCTTCCCACCTCAGCCTCCTGAGTATCTGGGACTGCAGGCATGTACCACCATGCCCAGCTAATATTTGTGGGGTTTTTCTATTGGTATTGTTGTAGTTGTTGCTGTTGTTAAAGAGATGGGCTTTTACCGTGTTGCCCAGCCTGGTCTCAAACTTGTGTGCTCAAGAGATCCGCCTGCCTTGACCTCCCAAAGTGCTGGGATTACAGGTGTGAGCTACCATACCCAGCCCAATGTCTCAGGCTTTCTATGGTTATTTTTGCTTTTTTCCAATACCAAACTTCAGGATACATCTAAAATCTATGGGAGTAGCTTCCCATAGATTTTTCAGAAACTCTTTAGAGCATTTTTCAGAAACTCTTCAGATGCCTGCATACCCAGTGAGAAACTCTACTTTAGAGCGTTTATGGGTCTCCTGTTTGAGAAGCCTCAGAAATACAGTTGTACCTTTTCTTGGATACTGTTCATAGAAAGAATTAAAAAATAAAAGAAAGAAATACAATCTGCCAAATGCATTTTTTCTCTTTTTGATGAGAGAATTATTATTTTTATGACAAACTCATTTTTTTCTGATGTGAGAAGTCTTAAAAAAGTATAGCAATTATTAATACTTGCCAGTGACTCATTTTTACTGAGATTAAAATTAATATGAATTTATTTTAGAAAGCTCCCTATGAGTGGCTATCAAAGTGTTCTATGAGTTATCAAAGGCGGCAATAGTTTAACAATAGTGGATAGGCTTTAATGACACTTTTTTGAAAGTTTAAAAAAGGATAGTAGAAAATTTATTACAGTTGAATCTGAGTGACTGAAAACCTTGCCAGTACACAATTGGACCCACTGTTAATTTGACTGGCTATAAATAAAAGACCCAATTGGATTTGTTATATGAGACTTTTTCCTCCCATGTGGTTTCTTTCCAGTAACTCACCTTCGTAGTAACAAGTTGAACCCATAACTCAGGAGAATGCTGTCATCTCCTTAGTCACTCCTTTGCTTCATGAGGGTTAATGTTTCTGTCCAGTTATAGATGGATTTGACCTCTCTTTTCAGGCTGGTATCAGTCGGCAGTTTACATGATATCCCTGGCCCCTGAAGACAATTCAGTTCATGCCTCATGTCATGCCTTCCTTAGTGTCTTCCTGTTTATCCCAGTGCATATCACAATACCTAATGCATAGTAGGTGCTCTGAAAATGTCTGCATGAACACTTGTTGACAGGCTAGATATGCACTTTTGCTTCTTCTACAGGAGAGAAGAAAATAATTTTGATAGAGATACAATTGCTCCTGAGCCTCCTGCCAAGAGAGTATGTACCATCAGCCCTGCTCCTCGGCACAGTCCTGCCCTCACTGTGCCCCTCATGAATCCTGGGGGCCAGTTCCATCCTACCCCTCCGCCTCTTCAGCATTACACCTTAGAGGATATTGCAACTTCTCACCTGTATCGGGAACCCAACAAGATGCTAGAGCACCGAGAAGTTCGTGATAGACATCACAGTCTTGGTAAGCAATATAAGCAGCATGGTAAGTTCAGATTGGATTATTGGATTTCTTTCCAACTCAGTGATAAAGTCAAATAATACCATGATTGCTTTTTTCCACTGATTGGATAAAAACTTTGGGAGGCTGGCTGGGCGCAGTGGCTCACACCTGTAATCCCAGCGCTTTGGGAGGCCGAAGCAGGAGGATCACAAGGTCAAGAGATCAAGACCATCTTGGCTAACACACTGAAACTTCATCTATACTAAAAATGCAAGAAATTAACCAGGCATGGTGGCATGTACCTACAGTCCTAGCTACTCGGGAGGCTGAGGCAGGAGAATCACTTGAACCTGGGAGGTGGAGGTTGCAGTGAGCAGAGATCAAGCCATTGCACTCCAGCCTGGACAACAGAGCAAGACTCTGTCTCAAAAAAAAAAACTAAAATCTTTGGGAGGCTGAAGGGGGTGGATCACTTGAGGTCAGAAGTTCGAGACTATCCTGGCCAACGTGGTAAAACCCTGTCTCTACTCAAAATACAAAAATTAGCCGGGCGTGGTGGCACGTATCTGTAATCTCAGCTACTTGGGAGGCTGAGGCAAGAGAAGTACTTCAACCCGGAATGCAGGGTTTGCAGTGAGCTGAAATCACACTACTGCCCTCCAGTCTGGCAACAGAGCGAGACTCCATCTCAAAAAAAAAAAAAAAGGGCCAGGAGAATTGCTTGAGCCTAAGAGGTCAAGACTGCAATAAGCCATGATGGTGCCACTGCACTCCCTCCTGGGTGACAGAGTGAGACCCTGCCTCAAAAAAATTTTTCAAAAGGTTTAAAAATTAGGCAAGAAAGATGCAAGATTTTACCTTGTAGGTGAAAGTTCATGGGCGTTTAGGTTAGGAGGTGAGCATCAAATCTTGGCTCTGCATCCTAACTTGCTGTGTGATCTCATGCAAGTTGCTTGGGCTCTCTGAGCCTCTGAAGAGTATTCTAAATGAAGATAACACTACCCCTTGGGCTGGGTGGTTGTTCCATTTGGAATACCTGACACTTGGGCCCTCAGAAACCATTAAATTTAGGAAGAAACAAAAGAAACCTTAACAAACCTCTTCTGGTTTTGGACAGTGTTTTGTCATGTACTCATACACATTTTCTGCATAAGGCTCTTTGGAGTATAACTGCTGAGCATCTGTCAGGGCAGAGAACCAAAGGGCTACCAGCTTCCAGGGGGTTTCCCTACATTTCCATTTGTGGAGTACCTAAGAAATTGTAACATATTTGCCCTCACTTCCTCTGACTTAGGCTCACTGGCATCTTTCAGACCTTGGCCACAGTGGGACCCCTGGTGTCACGTAGTGGGGTGGGAGCTGAATAGGGAAGGCCGTAGCCCCATGGTGTTCTCAGCACCAATGTTTACTGAGTCATAGCTACCACTTAGGATTGTGTTGTACTTACATTGTCTGATTTTATCTTCACTGGAGTCCCAGGCAATTCTTATCCCTTTTTACAGATGTAAGATGAAGGAAATGTGGCCAAAATCAATAGCTAATAATTGGCAGACAAACTTCATACCTCAGTTGTCTTATGCCCAAGGCTAGGCTGCCCTGGCAGTATGTTACGATACCTAGCCTAGTGTTCAACCTCTGTCACTCTTAGGCCTCTCTCTTATCTGTTAAAAACTGGCTTGCTTTGGTTGGAAACAGCACAGTGGGGGAAAAACTGACTTGCTAATGGTTTCTTCTGTACACTTTTTTTGCCAGTTTGATTGAGAAAGAAGTATGCTAAAAACTGCATTTTTTCAAATTTGTGGGTTTTTTAGAGATGGGGTCTCACTATATTGCCCAAGCTGGACTCCTAGGCTCAAGATACCCACCTGCATCAGCCTCCTCAGTGGCTGGGACTATAGGCATGCCTCACTGCACCTGGCTTTTATTACTACATTTTTTGACAGATTGTAAGGACCACAAAGAACTCAGTATATACTGAAATAAACAGATTCTAACACTAATACATAGCCACTATGAATTCTAGTCACCTATAAATTCAGACTGGTAATAGGTGTGTTGTGTTAATGACTCAAAGACTAAGCACTGTTGCTGTATGTGACATGGTTTCGTCAAAATAGTAGACAATTCTATTGGTATACACTTAATTCATACAGTTATTCCATTCATAGAAATTTCAGTATGTATCAAAACCTTCCCCCCTAAAAAAATTTTTTTTGAAGTATTGATAATATTAAGCTGTTTCCAAGTGCTTGTACCAGTCAGTACACACTCTAGTTTGGGTGGTTAATTATTCACATTGCACCACATCCTTGCCAATACTTAGTAGTATGTGACATTTTCATTTTTCCAATATGTTAGATGTGAAATGCCATGTATGCCATACCTGTTTATTTCTTTTACCTGTTTTCCTTTAGGGCTATTTTGTGTTTTACAATTGATTTGTTGGAGTTATTTATATAATCTGAATAGTGATCCTTTGTTGGTTATAATGTCATTTTGTGCCCCCCCCACCCTACTGTGAATCATTGCCTTAGTAGTGTGTTTAAAGTTATTGTGAATATGTGTGTATTTACTTGGTAGAATTTTATTCTATTGTGTTTTCCCTGCTATCTTCGAATTTAATCTCTGATTTCTAATAGGTCTAAATGGAGGCTATCAAGATGAGTTGGTAGATCATCGTTTGACAGAAAGGGAATGGGCTGATGAATGGAAACATCTTGACCATGTAAGAATCTTACAGTGTTCAATCTCCCTAACTCTTTATTACTTTTTTTTTTTTTTTTTAAGATGGAATCTCTCTCTGTCACCCAGGATGGAGTGCAGTGGTGCAATCTCAGCTCACTGCAACCTCTACCTCCCAGGTTCAAGCAATTCTGCTGCCTCAGCCTCCAGAGTAGCTGGGATTACAGGTGTATGCCACCATGCCCAGCTAACTTTAATATTTTTAGTAGAGATGGGGTTTCACCATGTTGGCCAGGCTGGTCTCAAACTCCTGACCTCAAATGATCTGCCCACCCTCAGCCTCCCAAAGTGCTGGGATTATAGGTGTGAGTAACCACACCCAGCCTACTTTTGATTCTTAATTGATACCAATAATTAATGTAACATGTATGCTTGAAGTGAACATAACCATAGCCATGACATCCTTTGCTTTTAATAAAAGCTGGTTTAGCTAGTACTCCCCCAGCTAAGGAATTACAAAGTCACTCCCACATCTTTATGATGGGATGATCACTTCAGGTCAGAAACCAAATAAAGTCATGTAATATATAAGGGTTAAAAACAAAGGTCTATAGCCAGGCGTATTGGCACATGCCTATAGTCCCAGCTACTCGGGAAGCTAAGGCAGGAGGATCTCAAGCCCAGTAGCCAAGTCTAGTTTGGCAACATAGCAAGATGGGATTTATTCTGCATTTGTTAATTGTTTATCAAAAGAAACTTTAATTTTTTCAATTCTGCTCCTTCTGTAGTAAAGAGAATTGTTTTTTAACCCACATATTCATATTTCCTAGTTTCGTAACACAGGTTAGTAACAAACATCTAGGTAATTCAACCCCCCAAAATTGTTTATATTCCAAAATTATTTTGTACTCTGAAAGATACCAGCCTTCCTCATCTCATCAAAATTTATAATTTCTATAGAAGTCTGTGTATGCCTTATTTTATGGTTCAGTCACAGCAAACTTACAGAGAGCAGCAGCCCCCAGGGATACAACAAATGCTGCAACAACATGAAATCATAGACAGTTGGTCAGAAGGCCATGCATCTCAGGTTTTGTCCAAACACTGGAAGCTGGGGTAGTTACTGTCCTCGATAGGTATGTCAGCCTCAACACCAGTGTCCTTCCTGCTGATGGAGAAACAGACAGCAATAAAGGGTTTCAAATGTGAACTTGATATTCCTAAACCTGTCAGGAACCTGAATTCCTTATATTGGGCTGGCCTGTCCTTGATTTTCACTGGTGGTTGTTTGAATGCTTTCATCTCATCTCTGCCTGCCCTCCTATCTGACTCAGGCACTGAATTGCATTATGGAAATGGTAGAGAAAACAAGGCGCTCTATGGCAGTTCTGCGGCGCTGTCAGGAATCAGATCGTGAAGAACTGAACTACTGGAAAAGACGGTACAATGAAAACACAGAGCTGAGGAAAACGGGGACTGAGTTGGTCTCCAGGCAGCACAGCCCTGGGAGTGCAGATTCTCTCAACAATGGTAAGGGGAGAGTCTGCAGGGAACCCAGAATAAATGTCAGCCTTTAGAGCCCACCAATATGTCACGGAAGACTTTTTCTAGTTTAAAGGAAGATGGTACCCAATTGTGGATTTAGGGAGACTCAGGTAATTATGAAGAGTAAATGAGAATAAATATGAAGCCCCTGGCATGTTTTGGTGTGTGGTGGTTGGGGTGGGGGGTGTTTGTTTTGTAGAGACAGGGTCTTGCTGTGTTGCCCAGGCTGGCCTTGGACTCTTGGCCTCAAGTGATTCTCCTGCCTCAGCCTCCCAGAGTGCCAGGAGTATAGGCCTGAGCCACTGTGCCCAGCCTAGTACCTGGCATGTTCAAAAAATGGTAATTATTCTTCATGGAGAGTATTTGTGATTTTGTTCTGTCTTTAACTCTCTCTACATATATGTGTGCTAGGTGTTGGTCAAAGAATGTTTGGTTGTCAAATTCAGCCTGGGTATCAGATATACTAGGCACTCTTGTGTCATCACTTTTATTTCTCACAGTAGCCCTAAAAGTGTTTATGCATCTTCCCTCCTCCTGTCCTCAGCCCACTGTCCATGAAAATACCACTCAGTCTACCATGACCTGGTGGCCTCCTACAAAAGAGTTTACTGTACTACGCTGGGTTGTCCCCTCTTGCCTTTCCGAGTCTGAAGCAGAAGCAATCCAGAGTACATCTAGCAAGCCTCAGTTACTCCTCTCAGAATGTTCCAGCACACTCACCCAATAAGATACCCTATCCAAAGGCACAGCTGAGTGACAGGCCATCTGTGATCAGACTCTTTTCCCACCTACTCTGAGTTCCCAAATGTTCACCACAGAGAATGAGTCTCTTATGACAGACCTAGCATGTTCTGTTAAAGGCAGCTATTAGTGTCTCAAAGACTGTAAGGAAAACTCAGCACCTTGGGAGGCCAAGGTGGGAGGATCACCTGAGGTCAGGAGTTTGAGACCAGCCTGGCCAACATGGCAAAACCTCGTATCTACTAAAAATACAAAAATTAGCCGGGCATGATGGTAGGCACCTATAATCCTAGCTACCCGGGAGGCTGAGGCAGGAGAATCACTGGAACCTGGGGTGGGTGGGGGCGGCGGCAGCTGCAGTGAGCCAAAATTGCACCACTGAACTCCAGCCTGGGCAACAGAGCAAGACTCCGTCTCAAAAAAAAAAAAAAAAACAGTCTTATGTTCGCTGGGCACAGTGTCTCATGCCTGTAATCCCAGCACTTTGGGAGGCCGAGGCAGGTGGACCACTTGAGGCCAGGAGTTCAAGACCAGCCTGGCCAACATGGCAAAACGCTGTCTCTGCTAAAAATACAAAATACATGGTAGCACATGCCTGTACTTCCAGCTAGTTGGGATGCTGAGGCACAGGAATTGCTCAAACCTGGGAGGTAGAGGTTGCAGTGAGCTGAGATCACGCCACTGCACTGCAGCCCAGGCAACAGAGCGAGACTGTGTCGCCAAAAAAAAAAAAAAAAAAAAAAAATTATATAAATAAATGAAAGTCTTGGGTTATGCAGAAATCCATGGTGTGGATAGTTATTTAAGTAAAGTGGTTTGGTGATTTAGAGAGAAATTGATGAGAGGCTTTGGATGGCATTATTACTTTTCCCATTTAAATTAATGCAATGTAGGTTTCCCTACCTGAAAATTTATGATTCACAGTGTTTTCATGAACATTTGCTCAGGCAGCAAGGAATGTATTTAGGTATTTATTAAAGGATGTATAAATAAGTGCAAAAACCATAAGGAAAAGAAGAAAATGCTTATCACGGAGATCAGAAGAGTTTCCTCTGGCTGTGTGGGCAGAAGGTGCAGAGTTAGTGCATTCTAGCTATGTCTTTGGACTATTCTTAGGACAGGATTGTCAGTCTGGCTAGCATTATTTAAATATTACTATGGCTTGCCATTACTTACCTCTTAGGGATTTGTGGTTGCTGGTACTGTTCTCTTTCCTGAACTGGGGCTTATGATATTAAATTGTATATTAATATTTTCATTAAATTACATGTTAATATTTTATGAACTTGTCAGCCATGCAATAGTTTGCAAGTAAAAAATTTTATTTATTTATTTATTTTGAGACCGAGTCATGCTCTATCACCTAGACTAGAGCATAGTGTTACAATCTCAGCTCCCTGTAACCTCTACCTCCCGGATTCAAGCAGTTCTCCTGCTTCAGCCTCCTGAGCTGGGATTACAGGTGCCCATCACCACGCCCGGCTAAGTTTTTGTATTTTTAGTAGAGACAGGGTTTCACCATGTTGGCCAGGCTGGTCGTCTTGAACTCCTGAGCTCTGGTGATCCACCCATCTGCCTTGGCCTCCCAAAGTGCTGGGATTACGGTGTGACCCACCGCTTCCAGCTGAGACTCTAGTTTTCTTAGTGAACCAATTGAAGATCATAACTTCTGTCTCTTTCAGGTTTAGAGATGTAAGAACCATTGCTCTGGCTTCTGAACATAGAGTGAAAATATCCCTAGATTCCAGGCTGTCCTGAGTAAACTGAGAGATTCCTTTAGTGTGAAGTGCTTCTCACCTTTTACTTTTGTCAGAGAAATAAAATGCTGAGGACCAGGCAGATGCACATGATATGACCAAGGTCATACTGATAACTGAAGCAAGGTGGCTTTTCCTTGGTTGTCAGGTTTCCCCAAGGCCCCACAAGTAAATAAGTGTTTCTTTTCTTTTTTTTTTTTTTTTTTGAGATGGAATTTCGCTGCTGTTACCCAAACTGGAGTGCAATGGCACGATCTCGGCTCACCGCAACCTCTGCCTTCTGGGTTCAAGCAATTCTCCTGCCTCAGCCTCCCGAGTAGCTGGGACTACAGGCACGTGCCACTATGCCCAGCTAATTTTTGTATTTTTAGTAGAGACGGGGTTTTACCTTATTGACCAGTATGGTCTCGATCTCTTGACCTCATGATCCACCCGCCTTGGCCTCCCAAAGTGCTGGGATTACAGGCTTGAGCCACGGCGCCTGGCCAATACATTATTTTCTTATTTTATGAGTGTTATCTACACTCAGGCCCTTTCTCCTACCAGTTTTTCTTATTTAAGTTGATAGTGATATACTACTTGTTCCTTCACTTATATTTCTGTAGCTGTTTCTTTTGTAGACTTCTCCCTGTGTTTATTTCATGGATCTCAGTTTCTCGGTGTTTCACAAATAACATGAATCAGGAACCTGATCTATATCAGAGAGAGCTTTTTTGTTTTCCTTTTATTAGCCATGATGATGATACTCCAGAGAGCCCTGTCTCACAGAAAGTATTAATACTATCAAAATGTTAAGCTTGCTAGCCTGTACGAGGTACCCTTTTGGGGCAATGAAGATCCTCTGGATTAGATAGTAGTTATGGCTGCACAACACTGTAAATGTACTAAATGTCACTGAATTATACAGTTTAAAATGGTAAATTTTATGTGTTTTACACAGTTTTTTTTAAAGCTCAAAGAAAGTAGTACCCAGATACTGACAACATTAAATTACTTCAGTTTTCACACTTCATAAGCAATAGAACCATTTTCCATAAAATAGGTTGTATAACACCAGGCATGGTGGCTCATATAATCCCAGCTATTCTTGACGGTGAAGTGAGAGAACGGCTGGAACCCAAGAGTTCAGGGGTACAGTAGAGAGCTATGATTGCACCACTGCACTCCAGCCTGGGCGACAGGCAGTAATACCCCATTAGGGTTTTTAAATTATATTTCAAAATCACAATAAGCATATATGACAAGTCACACTCCACCCGTGTCCTTCCCAGCAAACCACTGATATGTTTCATTGGGGGAAAAACACGTACTTTGAAATGCAGCATTTCAGATCATAGCTGTGTTGGGGTTTTTTAAATTTATTATTTTTTTGAGACAGTCTTAACTCCATAGCCCAAGCTGAAGTGCAGTGGTACAGTTTTGGCTCACTGCAGACTTCGCCACTGGGGATCAAGCGATTCTCTTGTCTCAGTCTCCCAAGTAGCTGGGACTAGAGGCACACACTACCACACCAGTTAGTTTTTTTGTATTTTTAGTAGAGACAGGGTTTCACCATGTTCCCTGGGTGGTCTTGAACTTCTGAGCTCAGGCAATCAATCCATCCACCTCCCAAAGTGCTGGGATTACAGGCGTGAGCCACCACGCCCAGCCTGTTGGTTGTTTTCTTTTTTTTTAACTACTTTTTTTTCTTCTTAGTTCAGTTCATAAGCTAAGACACTTTAATGGAAACTTCCTTAAACCACATGTAAGGATTCAGAATTGCCAAAAACAAAAGCTATATTCCCTGACACATATACAGGGCAGTGCCAGAAACCTGTGCATGGTGGGGACTATTGAATTATATATGGACATACATACACATGCATATAAATATCTGTGTGCGCAGGCCAGGCACAGTGGATCACTGGAGGTCAGGAGGTCAAGACCAGCCAGGCCAACATGATGAAACCCCATCTCTACTAAAAGTACAAAAATTAGCCAGGCATGGTGGTGTGCACCTGTAGTCCCAGCTACCTGGGAGACTGAGACAGGAGAACCACTTGAACCTAGGAGGCAGAAGTTGCAGTGAGCTGAGATTGCACCACTGCACTCCAGCTTGGGCAACAGAGCAAGACTCTGTCTCAAAGAAAAAAAAAAAAAAAAAAAATCTGTGTGCACTTAACGTTTATACATTTATATTTTAGGAAGTACTATACCTTAAAAACACATACATGTTTATAGCGGGGGTAATTAGGACGTAGTAGGTAATAAAAAGAAGAAAGTGAAGATAACTTTTAATCTCACCACTTTGAAATGCTGTTAATTTGATGGAGGGGTGTGTTTTAAAACTAATTATTTACTGTACTATGTTATAATCTGATTTTTAGCCCTTATATGAGAGTTTTTTTATATACTAAATGAAATATATGTTTGAATCTAAGTGGTTAATGAGAAATCTGATCAAAAATAAAATTGCTGATCATAGATAGCTTCTGGCCCTCTGCTTTTTATGTCTCTTCTGCAGATTCTCAGAGAGAATTCAACAGCAGGCCAGGTACAGGATACGTACCTGTGGAGTTTTGGAAAAAAACAGGTATGTGTCTTACTGTTTGTAGATCATGTGTACTCACTAATTTGTGGGAGCAGAGAACAGATAACTGGGCGGATGGTTGGTAACTGAGTCTTTTGGTTGTGTAATAACCTGCTCCTCAGAGCTCTAGGCTCCTGCCTGTCCCACCCTGGCTTGTTCTGCATGTCTCCCCGACCTCCTTTCTTGTTACTTTGCAGGTCAGGAGTTTGGAATAGCTCCTTCCAGTCCCTTTCACACTCTTCCACTGGGTCATGCTGAGGTAATAAGTACCTGTCGGCATGCTCTGTTTCTGGGCCAGTGGAAGCGTTCATTTTGCCTGATCTCTTCACTGGCATCTACAATACACTGCGTTCACACTGCTGCCACATTTGCACCCAAATTCTGCTCTGGGCACAGCTCTGTAATCCCCCTATGCTTTCTTTCACCTTCACTGTGCCACCATAGTCACAGCTGTTCTTGGTAGGCCTCCTTTTTACAAGAATAAGAAGGGTGGGGACAGCCTGTTCTGTAAGTTCAGGGATGAACGTCACATCTCTAACGTCAACATTATCCAAATACTAGGATTCTTTTCCTTCTTGCCTCCCCGTCCTAGTTTCTTTTTTTTTTTTTTTTGAGACGGAGTTTCGCTCTTGTTCCCCAGGCTGGAGTGCAATGGTGCGATCTCGGCTTACCGCAACCTCTGCCTCCTGGGTTCAGGCAGTTCTCCTGCCTCAGCCTCCTGAGTGGCTGCGACTACAGGCACATGCCACCATGCCCAGCTAATTTTTTGTATTTTTAGTAGAGACAGGGTTTCACCATGTTGACCAGGATGGTCTCCATCTGTTGACCTTGTGATCCACCTGCCTCAGCCTCCCAAAGTTCTGGAATTACAGGCTTGAGCCACCGTGCCCGGCCCCTAGTTTCATTTTTTAAGTCCAATGCAATTTTTGGTTTTTTTTTTTTTACTAAGATAAAATTTATTTCTATAAAAATGTAATACCTACATTCAAAAAGACTTTTAATAGCATCAAGAGTAGTAAATAAAGATCTGAACAGACACATTATACTATGAGAAATACAAATAAACATTGCAAAATATTTTTCCTTACTAGTAGTCAAGATAAAGCATCTCTGATAAACTAGCCCTCAGTTATTGACAGTTTTAGAAGACTTTGTTGATGACACTCAATAATTGGTCAGAGGCTTATGTAAGAAGTTATGTACCTGCAAATTCTTGGAATCTTTCCTCACTTTCATGCCTTTGAATGTTCTCTTTCAAAAATGGAGCAGACTTAAACAGAAAGTATTAAAGAAGCAACAGTGTGGGTGGGGTGTGGTGGCTCACACCTGTAATCCCAGCACTGTGGGAGGCCAAGGTTGGCAAACCTAGCTACTTGAGGGGCTGAGGCAGAAGGGTCACTTGAGCACAGGAAGTCAAGGCTGCAGTGAGCCCCTGTGTTGCTGCACACAAAGTATTATTTCACCATTAAAAACAGTTTGGAAAACTGCACGTAACTTGTAAAAATCCTTGCAGTTGAAAATGGGAAAATGTACATTATGTTAACAAGAAGTGGAATAAAATTTTGGAAAATGAAGATCATCATAAGGTGGAGAGAGCAATTACTATACACAAAATCACTCTTTTTTTTTTTTTGGAGATGTAGTTCTGCTTCACCACCCAGGCGGGAGTACAGTTTCACAATACCCCAGGTTCAAGTGACTGTCCTGCCTTAGCCTCCCAAGTAGCTGGGATTATAGGCACCCACCACCATGCCCAGATGATTTTTTTTTTTTTAAATAAAAATGGGCTTTCACCATGTTGGTCAGGCTGGTCTTCAACTCCCGACCTCAGGTGATCCACCCACCTTGGCCTCCAAAGTGCTTGGATTACAGGCGTGAGCCACCACGCCCAGCCTGATTTTTGTATTTTTAGTAGAGATGGGTTTTCACCATGTTAGGCTGATTTCAAACTCCTAACCTCAGATGATCCACCTGCCTTGGCCTCCCAAAGTGCTAGGATTATAGGCAAGAGCCACCATGCCTGGCCACAAGATCTCTTTAAAACTTGTGACTTCATTCATGTTGGAAAAGCACTGGGGGGAAAAAAAAACTAGTGACTTTGATTACTTGGGAGATACCTTTAGTTAACTATGGTTAAGAGCCCAACTTTGGTGCTGGCCAGCTAAATTTGAGTACTTGCTCTGCTTCAGTGCCATCTATGACCTTAGATGACTTCCAGCATGAAAGCTAGCTAAACTGAGATGATTACTAATTCATGTTAAGCTGAGGAGTTAAAATGTACCGGAGAGCACTGTTAACGCTGGCTCGATAAGAGGGATCTAATAAGAGACCTAAGGAAGTTTCTTGGCCTCTGGGATGAAGACTTTCTTTTCTTAAGGCCAGAGCCATCAGATGGAAAGTTGTTTCATGGCAGCCTAGAATTCTGTGTTTGAACCTCCCTTGAGCCTGTGCCATGTGCAAGAGATAAACCGTGAGGGAGTTTCCTTAGGCTTCTGTATTGTCTGGCCTTGTGGACTCATGTCAGGAGCTATTATATTAGAACTAAACATTCACATTCTCATTGGGCTGAGGCTCAAACACATGAACGTGTTTTATTTGCGGTGTCTACACTAAGGAAATAAAGCAGGGCATTGGTGATGGAAGGAAGTGATCAGGAACCAGGTAGGATGATGGTAAGTGGACAGGATTTAAAAGTCCAGGGCTCCTGGCAATCTGCTCAAATCTATGTTTTAGCCCATGTTTCTCCATCTAGTCTTTCCCCTTTTTATTTTTTGGCAGGGATTTCGGGGAGGGGAGTAGTGGCTAGGGGCCTCTTAGCCTTATTTATTTAATTTCCTCCCAGCCATTTTCACCTAGATGCCCTGGAGGCACCTCTGGCTTCTCACTTGCCTCTACGCTAGCTTTGCGTGGACTGTGCAGTTCATTTGCCTAGCACTGCCATTCTTCTCTTTCACCTCCGCATCCAGGCCCTTCGGTACTCCCAACCTTTTTCTGCCTCATCTCTTTCTCAGTGCCACTGACTCCTGCCTAAATGCAGCCTCTTCTATCAGCTTAATCATTGCACCAGCCTCCCAGTTGCTATCTCTGTCTTTAATCTTCCCTTGCATAGAATCTTTTGTGACGTTTCCTTTAGAAAATAAGATCAAGCTGGGCAGGGTGCCTCACTCCTATAATACTTTAACACCAACACTTTGGGAGGCTCAAGTAGGAGGATCACTTGAACCCAGGAGTTCTAGACCAGCCTGAGCAACATAGTGAGACCTCATCTCTATAAAAAATTTAAAAATTAGTGGAGTATGATGGGACATACCTGTAGCCCTAGCTACTCAGAAGGCTGAGGTGAGAGGATCCTGATTCAGAGGTCAAGGCTGTAGTTTGCTGTGATCACGGCAGTGCACTCTAGCCTGGGCAACAGAGCAAGGCCCTGTTGTTGTTGTTTTTAAAAAAAAAAAAAAAAAAACGAAGGTCAAATTTCTTAGTCTGGCACACAAGACTTTGCAAACTCATTTCCATCCACCATCTCAACCAAAACACATTGTCTTGATTCTCCCCTGCCCACTGAAGAGCTGATCACTTTTCTCCTTGGAACTCTATCCTCTTATAGTGACATAATATGTCATGAGAGTGTGGCCTGTGTCTAGTGACCCATGTCCACAGTCCTAGCTCAGGGTCCACCTCCATCTACATACCCAGCCAGCATCTACATGGATGGATGCATGAGTATGAATATCATGTTATTTCTCCCTGTGTAGTTTTAGAAAAGATCATTTTATGTCAGCTCTGTCCTTTCTTAGAAATGCTGTGGGGTGGGAGGGAAAAGATTTCTCGGCCAGTTGATTTTACTGTCACTTTCTTCTAGAAGAAGCTGTGAATAAGGTGAAAATTCAGGCCATGTCAGAAGTACAGAAGGCTGTCGCTGAAGCAGAGCAGAAAGCCTTTGAAGTGATTGCAACAGAGAGAGCACGAATGGAGCAAACCATAGCGGACGTCAAGCGGCAGGCCGCGGAGGACGCTTTCCTCGTCATCAACGAGCAAGAGGAATCCACAGAGGTCAGAGCTCTGTTAGCCCTAGGGGCCAGGACAGGCAGCTGGAGTGACCACGCCTGCTTCCCTGTATACTGAGCAGGAAGACACAGGCAGCTGCTCTTGAGCTTGATGATAATTTTTATCCAGTGCCTGAAGAGTTTTGGTTCTCACACTAAGACTATTTTACATGCCAAGATAATAAATTATTACATCGTATTTTTACACACATACACATATATAGAGAGAGAGAGGCTCAGGCTCAGTGTATTGGTTAAAATTTTGGGAATTCACCCTAAAAACAGAGTTTGTGTAATTGCACGATGATGATGATGACCAGCATTGACAAAGTTAGCTTACTGTGTGCCAGACACACAGCGAAGTTGCATATTTTCTTTTTGAGTCTCACATTGGCCCTATGAGGTGGATAATGCTGAATCTCTAATTCACAGATGAGGAGACTGTGGCTCAGGGAATGTAACTGATATACTCCGTCAGTGCTGAAGTCAGGGTAGAGGAGTAAGAACATGCAGGGTCCTTTAGCATCTAGAATTTTTAAAAATAGGATGGCTGGCTTGTGGACTGAAGTAACAGGTTGGGTATATCTGCCTGATTGCCCAGGACTCAGGGCCCAGGACTTGGTGATGGTTCTGTACAGGACACTTGGATTCTATAGTGAGGAGAAAAATGCACAAACTGAAAAAAAAAAAACAACCTGTACCAAAACATTCGAGCGGCCCTTTCCAATTTAATGCCATTTTTCTATAACTTTCATTTTAGTCATTTTTTAGCTTTAAAACAAGAAACAGGTTTCTTTTTTTTTTTTGAGACGTAGTTTCACTCTTGTTACCCAGGCTGGAGTACAATGGCGCGATCTCGGCTCACCGCAACCTCCGCCTCCTGGGTTCAGGCAATTCTCCTGCCTCAGCCTCCTGAGTAGCTGGGATTACAGGCATGCGCCACCATGCCCAGCTAATTTTTTTGTGTGTTTTTAGTAGAGACGGGGGTCTCACCATGTTGACCAGGATGGTCTCGATCTCTTGACCTCGTGATCTACCCGCCTCGGCATCCCAAAGTGCTGGGATTACAGGCTTGAGCCACCACGCCCGGCCGAAACAGGTTTCTTTCTGTAAGTAGGTAGATCTCATCTACTGGATGGGAGACCAGCTGTCTTTGGGACATTCTCTTGAAGTTAAGAATTCAGGGCCGGGCGGGGTGGCTCACGCCTGTAATCCCAGCACTTTGGGAGGCCGAGGCGGGTGGATCACAAGGTCAAGAGATCGAGACCATCCTGGTCAACAAGGTGAGACCCCCATCTCTACTAAAAATACAAAAAATTAGCTGGGCATGGTGGCGCGTGCCTGTAATCCCAGCTACTCAGGAGGCTGAGGCAGGAGAATTGCCTGAACCCAGGAGGTGGAGGTTGCGGTGAGCCGAGATCACGCCATTTGCACTCCAGCCTGGGTAACGAGCGAAACTCCATCTCAAAAAAAAAAAAAGAATTCATTCTTACCCAGGGTGGAGTGCAATGATGCAGTCTCGGCTCACTGCAGCCTCCACTCTGGGTTCAAGTGATTTTCCCACCTCAGCCTCCTGAGTAGCTGGGACTACAGGTGTGTGCCACCATGCCCAGCTCGTTTTCATATTTTTAGTAGAGACAGGTTTTTGCCATGTTGGCCAGGCTGTTCTCGAACTCCTGCCCTGAAGTGATCCACCCGCCTTGGACTCCCAAAGTGCTGGGATTATAGAAGGACTTTTTCTTTTAAACAAACCATAGAAATGTTACTTTCTTGTCCTTTATATTGTCCATTTCAGTATCGTACTGTCAGGCATAGCAGTGTGCAGATGAAAATGCCTAAATACCCTGTGGGGTCACCGAGGATGTGGTGAAATAACTTACTATAGCTCTTCAATATAGTTACTGCGGGTTGTGAGAAAACAGTCTCTTGCTTATAGAAAATATAAATTTTTAAAAAAAGAGAAAACAGTCTATTTAACCCCCTCCCTTTTCCTTCTCTCCTCCTCCTTTTTCTTTAGAATTGTTTTTGAGGCTGGATGCAGTGGCCAATGCCTGTAATCCCAGCACTTTGGGAAGCCAAGGTAGTAGGAACACTTGAGCTCAGGAGTTAAAGACCAGCGTGGGCTAGATGGCGAGACTCCATTTCTGCAGTTGGCCAGGCATGGTGTCACACATCTATAGTCCGGCTACTTTGGAGGCTGAGACAGGAGGATTGCTTGAGCCCAAGAGGTTCAAGGCTACCATGATCGTAACACTGCACTCCAGCCTGGGTGAGAAAGCAAGACTATCTCTTTAAAAAAAAAAAAAAAGGTGATGACGATGGCAAGATGAGGGGGAAAGAAAAGAGAATTGTGCCAGGCACGGTGGCTCACGCCTATAATCCCAGCACTTTGAGAGGCTGAAGCGGCCTGATCACCTCAGGTTAGGAGTTCAAGACCAGCCTAGTCCCCCATCTCTATTAAAAGTAAAAAATTAGCCATGTGTGGTGGCACATGCCTATAATCCCACCTACTCAGGAGGCTGAGGTAGGACAACCACTTGAACCCGGGAGGTGGAGGTTGCAGTGAGCCAAGATCACACCATGGCACTCCATCATGGGCAACAAGAATGAAACTGCCTCAGATAAAAAAAGAGAATCATTTTTGAGAGTGATATATCTGTTTGTTTAATTATGTATCTATAGCCATCCATATCAGGATCTGTATTTGTCTATATTTATCTACTTTTATCTCTGTGTTTAACTGTATCTGTCTCCAAAGGAAATGTAAAGTATAGCTTTTGGCTAAGAGCATACATCCTGGATCTGGACTGCATAGGTTTAAATCCCAGCTCTCCATTTTCAGAATTGTGCTTTTAAAGAATTGTAATTTTAAAGAAGCCTCAAAATGGCCTCCAGGTGAGGTGCACACCAGCACCTATCCCTGCAAAATCACTTTTCAAAGCAGGGAAGGGACAAGAGAGCCTGTCCTTTGGATGAGCTTGCATTGGACTAAAAGGGCTGATTCTCGTCCATCAAGAATATTCATCCAGAATATTGTCGTTGAAATTTAGCAGGTATCCTGGAGTTTCTTGTTCATCTTGTGAAAGGTGGTTTGGTATGGGGGAAGGAGGAGGCCAGGACTGGAGGTTAGGGGCCCTGACTTCTGATCCCACTTCCCTCTCACACTGGCAGTACACTCTTAAAGGAGTCAGTCTTCATCTCTGTTTAATGAGTATAGCAGCTCCCATCCTATTGGTCTGATAATTACTAGGGAACAGGCACAGTATCCTTGCCTGTAATTTCAGCTCTTTAAGAGGCCAAGGTGGGAGGATCCTTGGAGGCCAGGAGTTCAAGACCAGCCTGGGCAACATAAGGAGACCCTGTCTCTACAAAAAATTATAGAATTAGCTAGGCATGGTGGCACACGCCTATAGTCCCAGCTACTCAGGAGGCTAAGGTGGGAGTGTGGGAGGATCTCTAGAGTCCAGGAGGTCAAGTCCAGCCTGGGCAACAATAGCAAGACCCTTTCTCCAAAAGAAAGTAAAAAAAAAAAAAAAAACCAGCAGCAGTAGCTTTGGTTAAGTCAGATTATCAGTAAAAACAATGAAGATTATTTCTCTGGTGAGAGGTGCAGTATCAGCCGGGTGCCTGTAATCCCAGTACTTTGGGAGGCTGAGACGGGCAGATCACTTAGGCCCAGGAGTTCAAGACCAGCATGGCCAACATGGCAAAACCCCATCTCTAGTAAATATAAATATAAATATATAAATATATATATACACACACATACACACACACACAAAAATTAGCCAGGCATGGTGGCACATGCAGAAAGGAGCAGGATAAATATTCATCTTAACATGTGGTCTTAGGATAGATGGCTATTGGGGGAGACCCTGGCACAGAGTTTGGTTTGGTTTCTGACTATTAAAATCTGAGTCAAAAGATGAGTCTGTGCCTTCAGCAGAAGAGATGGCTACCTGTCCTAGGCATCCTTCATTTCACTGTTCCTGTCATCCTGCAGGTAAATAGTTTTCTTGTTTTACAAATGAAGGAAACTCAGAAAGGTGGTGTGTATTTCTCATAAACAGCAGTAGAGGGAGAACTTGACCACAGGTGTATGTAGCTCCAAAGCTGGGGTTCTCTACGTGCAGCCCCTTGCTTTACTGTGCAGGGGATGAATGCCAAGCCTGCCCCTCAATCCCAGCAGCCACTAACTGGTGCCTGTGTCTTGCAGAACTGCTGGAACTGTGGCCGCAAAGCCAGTGAGACATGCAGTGGCTGCAATATCGCGCGATACTGCGGCTCCTTCTGCCAGCACAAGGACTGGGAGCGGCACCACCGCCTCTGTGGTCAGAACCTGCATGGCCAGAGCCCCCACGGCCAGGGCCGGCCTCTGCTTCCTGTAGGCAGGGGCTCCTCTGCCAGGTCCACCGACTGCAGCGTGCCCAGCCCAGCCCTGGACAAGACCTCGGCAACCACCTCGCGTTCCTCAACACCTGCCTCTGTGACAGCCATCGACACCAACAGCCTCTGAGCCACAGACTCAGTTACCCTGATGGCCGCTCAATACCACAGAACGTTTGGACCAAGGGACTGGCTGTCAGAACCCATGCATGTAGCTGGTGGGTCATCAGCAAGAATTGGAGGCAGGAAGAGGCCAAGCCTGAATAATAGCACCCACAGCCTCTCTGGGCACTTGCCATATGTGGAGCCAGTGTGCCCTTCTCTGCACATGTGCAGCCGGCTGGCCCCACTGCCACCTCCATGGCTTTCCTGGTTGTCCCTCTCCCCACTGAGCTGGCTTAGTCAGGTCCTTCTCAGTGTAGACCACCAGCTCCCCCTCCCATCTCCTTGAGTCAGCAGACTTTTGAATGTGCCCGGCTAGGCTGGAGGTGACGGGCAACAGGCTGGTGGAGGAAGCCCTTCGGATAGGGAGCAGCTCCCTCACCGTGAACAGCTCCTTCAGCCCCATCTCCACCCTCAGCAGATGACACTGGTTGTCCTCATGGGGCTTGGGTAAGCAACAGGCGGCACTCAGGACTCCCTTCTCAACCCTGCTCTTCAGATTTGTTCAGATCTCAGAGTCCACAGGAAAGAAGTGACTGTTGCAATAAAAGCACCCATAGTAGCAAAAACATAAACAAATAAAACTTCCCGCACCTCACAGATGATTTTGGACAAGATATTCCAACCTTGCTGGCTACTTTAGTTTGGGACCCGTTTTTTTCTCTTGATTTTGCTTGTGCAGAAAATAGTTTCCAGCGCATGGATTGGTCTGAGAGAGAATGAGACTCAGTTGTGGATAGTCTGTTCTCTCTGAGCATGTTGGCCAAACTAGTATCGTCAAATTACTGAGTGGATCATCTCATGGAAATACAGACCTTCTCCCACCACTTGGCTGTTTGTACAGTCGTCTTGTTCTGTGTCCTTTTATCTCAGACCACACACATCTGGACTGCTGTGGGCATCTTCTGCCCATGGGCTCTGTTTGGCACCTGCTGAGCCACAGTTGTCCTGCTGGACATGCCGTGGCAGGTTGGTAGGACTCACCCCCGCTGTCAAGGCCTGGTCTCATCTGAGCAGCCGTTCTGGACCTGAAAGAATTCTTCAGACCTCATCATTTCAGGTCATTACACCTACTAAGTGGATTTATTATCAGGCACATAATTTCTATTTCCTTCTCTTGTATTATCTGACAGCTCATCAGAAAGGTTTCATGAAATAGGAGAACCATTTTGGGAAAAGCTGACCAATTTTTCAAACGGGACATCACCTATACCCTTTCAGAATGTTAGGAACTGCCTCCCACATTTCTTCTCTTTTGGTTTTTTTTTTTTTTTTCCAACCAAGTCCCGCTCTGTCACAGTGCAGTGGCATGACCTTGGCTCACTGCAACCTCCACCTCCCAGGTTCAAGCCATTCTCCTGCCTCAGCCTCCCGGGTAGCTGGGATTACAGGTGCCTGCCACCATGCCCAGCTAATTTTTGTATTTTTAGTAAAGACAGGATTTCATTATGTTGGCCAGGCTGATCTCCTGGCCTGTCTTTTGGGGTTTTGATGGGAGTCTTGTGGACCCTGACCCTCCTGCTGTCCACCTTCGAGCCTCCAGCATCCTCTCACACCCAAGAATCAGTTAGATTAAGTTTGGCCTGTTTCCAGCTGGCCTTTGAAACACAGGTTGAATCTCCACCTTCTGTGCACTGACCAGAGTCTAAAATAAAAGCTGTCAGTACCATAGAGGAAAAGGGATCCACCCAGCCTTGTTGCATACAGCTACATCTTTAAGAATGTCAAGTCCCTAATTTACTGTAACCAAGCATTTTCAGTCTTACAAAGAAACCTAGTACGTGACACCTTTAAAATGCCTAGATTTCCATTGCCTAAAGTGAGGTATGACCAGGGAAAGAACAGCAGAGAATCATGTTACTTTGCTGTGGAACACACACAGGACCCACGGTTTTCCAGTCCTAATACATTGGTATTCTCCCATCCCCACCTGCCTCATTAAGCCTCAGCCCTTGGGGAGCCCTGACTAGGGGATGGAGTCAGTACCCCGGACAGGGCCAGTATTTCCATAAGACTTGGCTGTCTGACAAGGAGGTCAGGGCCTCTACACCAGCTTACTGGTTTTTCATGGGTTCATTGGATGAACACCTTAAGCAGGTTTTAAAAATCTCCAGTGGCCATAAACCTACCCAGGATAGCTCATGCTTTTACTGGTTGGAATAAGAAGCCAAAAGCCAACAAAATATTTAGCAACGCCAGTGCCCATTTCTACAGCTAAGGCTTAGGTTTGGTGGCCTCCTTTAGGGGGCTGTGGTTCCTGTGACAGTTTGGTTTTCTAAGTCTTTGTAATGCTTTTCCACCTTGCTCCTGTGCTGCCCAGAGGCTGATCTGCAAACCTGGGCAGTATTCCACACTGAAGCTCCACTGATTAACCTTTGGCTGTGTTAATTCTGGTCAGTTTCACACAGAAGTCATGAGGGCCTCTGTCCAGGACTCCCTATTCACATTTCAGGAATCCCTTTCTGAAATTCAACTCTGGTCAGGAGGAGGAGCACCAGTGGAGCAGTGCAGGTTCCTTGCATGGCTTCCAGCCTCTGCTGACAGCACCTCAGCTACTGGGTTGGGAGTAGTTCAGGCTGCTTAGAGAACTGACCTCCATGGTTAATATTTTCAGTAACAAAAGGCAGAGGGGCTGGCATGGTGGTACAGAAACCTAGAAACCAAAAAGCAAATGCGACATGTGAATGGCCATCAGCAAGACATGTCTAGGATGAGATCAGTGCTCAGCGCCTCCCGCCAACGGCACTGATGTGTTCTGGGACATCAAGGCCTCCCGCCAAGTGAGGAATGGCTGCAGGAACCAAAGAAGACCAAAGATGCCAAATGTCCCAAGTTTTTTGAGGGCCGGGTTTCACATCTTTGATTTTTTTTTTTTTTTTTTTTTTTTTTTTTTGGTCCCCACTTGCCTGCATCGTGCCTGACTATCCAGTGGTAAAGGTGACTCAAGAAGTTGTTTTAAGCCCAGGCCTAGGCAGTCCACCTCAGGAGGTGGGGGCACTCCACGTTGGACCCTGCAGTTCCGGGGCTGGTGCTCTAGCAGATCCGCTCAGGCCCAGTTGGGTGGCCATGTGGTCACAGATCGGGTGGATTATTCCTAGGGCGGTGCTGGGTTAGTCTGTCAGTGGGTCTGAGTCTGGAAACAGGACACATCTTCCCACCACAAGCCCACACCTGGCCTCAGCTGCTGCCCGGTCTCTGTAGCGTGGACTTCCTTTGCCCATTTGGACCACAGGGTCATCAAGAGTTCTTACTGGTGTCAACTTGACAGCTCCAGCTTCCAGACAGAAAATCCACTCTGCTTTGTACAGCCCTGTCCCGGAGTTAGTGAGCCTCAGCCTCACCACCTGCTTGCAAAGGGTATAGACGTTCTGGGTAGTTCTAGAGGATATCTCAGCAAGTGTGTTTGAAGGTTCAACACAGCTGGAATCGTATGGCAGTAAGCTTTTCAGAATGACCGGACGGCCATCTGTCCTGGAAATCGTAGAAAGGATTATGAATTGAATAAATCAGTGAAAATAGAACACTTCATGGAGGCTTTCTTCAGAACTGAACGAGAAACAAGGTTTCCAGGCTCCCAGGTCAGAAGACCAAACCAACCTCCTTAGATTCTTTTTTTTTAAGCTGTTTGCAGAGAACTGGGTGGTAGCAAGTCTGAACCAAATGGAAGAAGAGCCAGCAGAGCGTGGACTGTTGAGCATAGGCCAGATGGCCAGCTGTCGAGAGCAGCCCTGCCCAGATTCTGGCAGGGGCTGCGCCAGTGGCTTCACAGGGCCCTTCCAACTCTGGAGTGTCTGTAGTTCTTGTGAAACCAAAACATTGACTACCTGCCTCTTTGCCCTCGGGCATTGACATGCTCATTTCCAAAGATGATGGTGCAGGTGACCTTTTCCATCGTGAGCCAGGAGAAGGTTAGGAGGCCTGAGGGGTGGGCCTTAGGTCCCCTTCTCCCCCTTCGCAGTCCCCGACATGGAACTTCCCTCACAGACCCCATGTGGTCGGGCCTATGGCTGCCCAGTGTACACTCAGTGATGCTTATACCAAATAGGGCATGTGCGCTGGTGTCTGTCAGGGACAGCCTGTGCCTACCTTGGAGTCAGCAGAGAAGCAGCAATAAGTATTAGGCAAATGATTGAAAGGGCTGCTGGGCTGAGAGGCCTTCAGTACCCTTACGTGGCTTTCCAAATTCCTGACGAGGCTACAAAGGCTCTACTCATAAAAGAAAGTCAATGTAAATAAATGGAAAACGAAGCCTCCAAGCGTGGTATTTAAAGGGGGATGATGAATGTGAAACCACCCACAGAATGCGTTAGTCTGGTTTTTCTGTGCTTTGTCATTTTACTCTGATAGGAACTTTTGTTACTTAACTCTGTGCATAACTTATTTAATGTACTGTATAAACGAACCAAAACTGTTAAATATGTATTTAGTTTGTTCTACTTAAAGTAGTCAATAAAAAGGCTATATTCCTTTTCTGCCTCAAGCTGGAATGGAACTGGGAGGGAAGGTGGTCCCTCTACTAGGATGACCCCTTGCCCTAATCCCCAAAGTCTTGAGGAAGTGGGAGAAAGCAGCCCCAACTGGTTCTAGTCGTGGCCTGAAGAGCACCCAAGGAAATGAAGCAGGAGGTCCCTGCACCCCACGGGCCTGGAGCTATCCTCTCTGGGAAGCCAGCTGCAGCAGCTGGTCACTGCCCTGTGGGGATCGGGCCCAACCAGGCTGGCTGTTGGAGCCCACCAGTGGGCCTGTGGTCAGGGCCAACACCACCTTCCAGACACTCCTCGTTACTCCTTCTCAAGTGATTTTTTTTTTTTGGTGGCGGGGAGGGTGTCTACTGCCCAGGCTGGAGTGTAGTAGCACGATTTTTTAACTCTTCACGTCCTGTTGGGCAATTGGATCGTGTTAGTTTCCGGTATGACATACATCTCCTATGCATACTCTTCCTTTGCATGATTTATTTCCTTAGATAAATTCCCAAAGTGGAATTTTTGATACTGAACATTTCTTGGATCCTTGAAGTGTTCAAACTACTCTCCCTAAAAGCCCACCGTTAGTTCCAGCAGCCCTTGGGTGGTACAGGCACACCTGTGTGTGGAATCTCAGACTGCTAGGCCAGTTTACCAGCTGGTGAGCTGAGACCTCACTTCTGTCACTCGAATACCCATCTGTGCTCTCTGCCTGAGGCCCATCTCTCCTGAGCAGCCTTGCCCAGGAGGCTGATTGGCAGCACCAGCTTCGCAGTCCTCTCGATTGCAAAGGGAGAAGGGCTGGCCTGTGGCCTGGGGCTTGGCTCTATGATCTTTGATGCAGGTGGTGCCAACTGCAAACCTTTGTGGGCCGCACTGCAATCTGCCCACCTAGAACAATGACAAGATCTCAGCCATGGGACTGTCAGCCCTGCACTAAGCTGGTGGAAAGCTATGTGCCATAGACATGGCAGGCGGGGGCCGGGCACAGTGGCTCATGCCTGTAATCCCAGCACTTCGGGAGGCCAAGGTAGGCAGATCAGGAGGTCAGAAGATTGAGACCAGCCTGGCTAAAACGGTGAAACCTCGTCTCTATTAAAAATACAAAAAATTAGCCAGGGGTGGTGGCACACGCCTGTAGTTCCAGCTACTCGGGAGGCTGAGGCAGGAGAATCTCTTGAACCTGGCAGGCGGTGGTTGCAGTGAACTAAGATCACATCACTGCACTCCAGCCTGGGCGACAGAGTAAGACTCTGTCTCAAAAGAAAAAAAAAAGGCAGACTGAAAATCTTTTCATGACTGCAAAACACCCAGTTGCTAGATTTTTTTTTTTTGAGATGGAGTCTCACTCTGTCGCCCAGAGTGATCTGATGTGATCTCCATTCACTGCAACCTCTGCCTCCCAGGTTCAGATGATTCTCCTGCCTCAGCCTCCCAAGTAGCTGGAATTAGAGGTGCGCGCCACCACACCTGGCTTTTTTTGTATTTTTAGTAGAGATGGGGTTTCACCATGCTGGTCAGGCTGGTCTTGAACTCCTGACTTTGTGATCCACCCACCTTGGCCTCCCAAAGCGCTGGGATTACAGGCATGAGCCACCGTGCCCAGCCATGAATGTACTTTTTTTTTTTTTTTGAGACAGAGTTTCACTCTTGTTACCCAGGCTGGAGTGCAGTGGCGCGATCTCAGCTCACCGCAACCTTCGCCTCCTGGGTTCAAGCAATTCTCCTGCCTCAGCCTCCTGAATAGCTGGGATTACAGGCACGTGCCACCATGCCCAGCTTTTTTTGGTATTTTTAGTAGAGTCGGGGGTCTCACCATGTTGACCAGGATGGTCTCGATCTCTTGACCTCGTGATCCACCCACCTTGGCCTCCCAAAGTGCTGGGATTACAGGCTTGAGCCACCGCGCCCGGCCATGAATGTACTTTTTTAACTGCATTGCTGAGGTCGTAGGTAGGACATTCCACGAACTCAAGAGCTGGAGGGACTGCCTGCTTCCAGGGGCAACTGAGCCTTGGTTTTGAGCATACAAAGTGCGGAAACAAAACCGGGGCCTTTCTACGAAGGCAGGTAGCTCAGCACCTTTGGCACCATGAAAAGGCAGCGGGAAAATCTGCCCATCCACAATGGAAACGAAATTGGAAACATCTCTGTCCCTGCTTGAAAAAAAGAAAAAAAAGAATTGGGCTGCACGTAGTGGCTCACACCTGTAATCCCAGCACTTTGGGAGGCTGAAATCACTGGAGCCCAGGAATTTGAGACTAACCTGGTCAACATAGTGAGACCCCCATCTCTACAAAAATTAAAGTTAGCTGGGCATGGTGTCACGCATCTGTGTCCCAGCTACTTGGGAAGCTGAGGTGGGAGGGCCGCCTGAGCCCAGAAGGTTGAGGCTTCAGTGAGCCATGATCATGCCACTGTACTCTAGCCTGGACAACAGAGCAAGACCCAGTCTCAAAAGAAAAGAAAAATCTCACTAGAGATTGTTATTTTAGGTCTTCTCTCTCTTGGGGCTGGGGTTCAGATTTATACTGAAGGAAGGTCAAGGAATCCCGGAGCTGAGAAATTAAGATAATTATCTAAGGACCTTCAGGATCAATACCATGTGTCAACAAATTATAAGCTGTCCAGAAACACTACTGAACCTCTAAGGACATGAGCCATCGTAAGTGAAGTCATCAGGAACAATAATTGATTGAGGCCCCTGGGGCTTCAGATACTGGAATCACCAGATACAGAATATAAAATATGAAAACTCTAAGGGTGGCACTGGAAAACAATGAGCAAAAAGTCTGAAAATGACTAGGCAGATTTGAAAATAGAATTCTGGAAATGACAATCATTGAAGTAGTGCATTACTCAACAATAGATTACGTCAATCTGAAGAAAAAATTACTGTCGAGTTACCTTTGTCAGAGACAAAGAATTGGGACCTGTGAAGGAGCCATCCCTCTGGAAGGTTAATTGGGAAAAACCTTTTCATGCTACCAAGGGCGGCCTCCAGGAGCCTGCTGACTGGCGTTTCTCAGCAGAAAGGACTGTCCTGAGGCGAGGATAGGATCTTGGGAAGCAAACATACCTCTTGCCCATCTCCACTTCTTTCTGACTGCTGGTATTCCAGGGTCAGGGTCACTATTAGGCATGTCCCCTTAGCCTTCCTCCCAAGAGGCTTGAGGGAACCAGCGACCAGCCCCACTCCACTCCTCAGGTGGGCTTTACTGCCTGCTGCCAGGAGCCCGCTTGTGGACAGAGCTGGACTTTCCCCCAGGCTGCCTCCATCCCTGAGCCAGATTCCTTTCCAGACTACACACCAGCCACTTTTCCTTCCCCTTCACATCAGCCTTTTCTCAGGCTGCCTTTCCAGCCCATGAGTTAACATTCTCTGGGTTCCTCCTAGGGAGTTCCAGAAGTGATCGGGGCTCACCCGGCCCCTCACACCAGACTCATCCTTGCTGCCCCGTCTGCCATTTTGCAGGCCCCGAGGCCTGGCATCTATCTTTCCTTCTTAATGGTGTAGCTCCTCTGCCTCCTCCAGCCGGGGCTGGTTTCTGCTCCCAGAAGTTGCCCTCTCCCAGCACCATTCACTCCCAGCAACGGCTAGCAGCGGTTGTTGCCAGGGAGTGGATCCCTTCTGCGTGACCCAGAGCAAGGCACCTACTCACTGAGCTTGTTCTTTTGTAAGCTGGGGATGCGAACGATGCCTATACCTCTTGGGTGTTACGACGGTAAAATGCAATCAACGACAGGGGTGTAGCCCCTAGCACAGGGCCTGTAAACACCCATGGCATGCCGTAAACTGGTTGCTGCCATAACCTGTTTGTCTCCCCACCAATGTGCAATGTGGTTTCAGAGGCTGTGTTAAGGGGACTTGTTAGGAGAGCCGCAGGGCACTGGCCACCATCTAGACTGTTGCTGTCTCCAGCCTGGCCTGGCAATTGGGACAGGTTTGAATATGTACAGGTGAGTCACAGGTGCAGGTGTGAGGGAGGGGAGAAGGCAGGTGTAAGGAGGGGGGGGCGGGCAGCTGGCCCAGGAGCCCAGAACTGGCTTCAGGGATCTGCCTGCCTTTGACTGGTGCTATCACCAGCCCCAGACATTTGATCATCCCAGCACCTGCAATAAAGCAGGTGCCCAGTGGCTGTCGAAAGGAGCTGAAGAGCCACCAAGAGCAGAATTAGGAAAGGCACCCCAGTGCAATGCACACATCTGCTCCTCACAGGGAAAGCATTTCTACAGTGGACAGGGGTGGCTCGGGACAAAGGCCACAGACAGGATGACTGGATTGCAAATGGCCCAGTGCAGCTGGAGTGTAATTTGGGGAGAGGAGTCTGCACAGATTGGGAGTGGGGTTCTATTGCTAAGGGCCTCAAATGCCAGGACATGAAATTATGACCTTGATGCCGAATGCATCTCTGGCCATTGAATGATCTTGGCTAGAGCGGTGCATTTTTCAAAATGGCAAAGTTCTGAAAGCCCCCTCTGGCTGTATCTACAGGGAATGGACAGGGGATGGGAGCCAGGTGAAGAAGTTCCTGCAGTCTTCCAGGCCTGAGAAGACAGTGGCCCTGACCTGGGGTGTGGCAAGGTGCAGCAGTGGGGATGACAGGCTGCAGATGAGGTGGGTTTGTGAGCTCGACAGACCACGTAGAGGCTTGAGGGTTTCCTCCGGTCCCCACAGCCCCAGCCCAGCTCCACCCCCACCCATGTCCATCACCACTGTTTGGCACCCTCCTGTCTTAACCTGTCACCTGCAAGACAACATTCCACTCCCACACACCTGGCCTCCTCAGCTCGCCCTAGCCCTCACATTCCAAGGTTCCCTTCTGTCCTCACACTTGCCCGGGGGACCTCTGCTCACCTTTCACAGCTCAAACCAAACACTGTCCTAAGAGGCCCCTGACCTTGCTGGACGTCCCTGCCCGCACTGCCAAGGTGGGGAGGTCACTTGAGGGCAGGAGTTCAAGACCAGCCTGACCAATACAGTGAAACCCTGTCTCTACTAAAAATACAAAAATATTAGCCCGGTGTAAAAATACAAAAAAATCAACAAGGCGAGCTCTCCTCCTCGGGACCCATGTACCATCTCTTCTGTCTGGAAAACTGACACCAACGCTCCCAGGCCAGGTCAAATGCCATCCTGTGCTCCTGCAGTGCCAAGCCTTCTCTTCAGAGCAGCTGGTTAGATGCCCCCAGTAATGGAGAGGGGCAGGAGGATACCCCCAGGTACTGGTAGGGCTGACTCAGCCACTGTCCACCCAGAACCACTCTATGTAAGTGGCAGTGACAAGTCCAGCTTGGTGGAAGGACAGGTGTTCTCACAGGAGTGTGGCCAAGTGATCTGGGCCTAGAGGCAGCTCTGGGTGAAACCAGAACCCCCACAAACCCCGCAGGGCCCATGTCACTCAGGCAGGATCCACCATCAGGTGTGACGGGGCTGGGGACTCTGAAGTGAGAAACCTGTGTCAGCTCCTATGAGCATCCACTCTGCGAGCATGAGGGCAGGAGGTGGGAACTGGGGACTCCAGAGAGAGGTGTCCTGCCTGGAGCTTCTGGCCTGGGAGGCGCACAGTCCCACGGCCCAGCCCTGCGAGAGACAGGAGGCGACGCTGGAAGGGACTAATGCCTTTATTGCCTCTGTGCGGGGCTCCCAGCCTGGGGTTCAGAGGCCTCTGGGGGCAATAGGTGACCCTGGGCCCAAATCATTGCTACTTGGCAAGGTCACCTTTGGGCTTCCCATAGTGCCCTGAGAATGGGTGGGCGAGGGGCATGCAAATGATATGCAAATAACATGCAAATCAACCAGAGGCCTCTGGCACATCCATGGGTGCTAGAAGAGTCAAGATCCTGGTGGCCTGGGAGGGTGATGGGACACCAGGTCTGACCCAGCCTCAGGAGGCAAGGTTTGAGGGGTTGGGGGGTCCCTGAGCATCAGCCTTGCTTCTGCTGCTGCCTAGGGAGGAGCAGAAGCCTGGCCCCGAGACATCAGGAGGAAAGCAGGATCCTCACTAGGCAGCCAATTGGCCCAAGGCCCACCCAGAGAGGAATGGGACCCTCCCTGGGTCGTTTGGCCAGGCAGGGACAGCAGGGACCAGAATCCAGGCCTCCTGAGCCAGGTGGAAGCCCAAGCAGTTTGGAGGCTGAAGTGACAAACAATAAAATATACGGATAAATCAATCAATAAAAAGCAAGCAGCCCAGTCCCTGATCCCTGGGCTGAGCCCCTCCACCAGGCTCAGGTCCAGGAGGAGGCAGGCCTGGTCTTTGCGCTGGGCTGGCCAGTCCAGAAGACTCCAGAGGGAGGCAGGCAGGGCCCTAGGGTCCTCAGCGTGTGTGGGTCTGGCTCAGTTATTATTCATTATCCACCAGGAGGCTGGGGGACAGAGGTGGAGGTCAGGAGGCCTCAGGAGCCCACTGTCCCTCCCGGCCACAGGGAGTGGGGGGCCACTGCGCACCTGGGAAGAACACAGTGGTGAGGGTGTCTGGGGCCCGCAGGTGGTCGATGAGGACGCGTTGGAAGGCCTTGCTGCAGGGCGACTGCTGGTGCCTGTGGAGGGACCCAGGCTGCCTCGCCCAAGCCTCGGTCTCCCCACTCTCGCCCTGCCCTGCTGCCGGGAACAGATCCCAGCCCTCCTCACGCTGCCTCTGTAGCCTCAGTCCTCTCCTCTGTGACATGGGGACGCTGTGCAGGTGGAATGAAGGACACCGCACAAGGTGCTTGGCATAGGATGTGGCCCACGGTGTACTCACTGAGTGCCTGTACTGTATTCAGGTTTTCCCAGTCACCTCCTTTAGCCCACAGGAGGTGGAACTATTACCACGTCCATTTTGGAAAGGACATGGGGGCTCGGGCAGGTAGGGTCATTCATCTGAGGTCACAGAGCCAGTGAGCAGGTGAGCAGGATTGGAATCCCGGCCTGACTCACTCCAGGCCACACTCCACAGTGTTACTGGCCAGACCAGCACTCATACCTTCTCCAGGAGGCCTCGTCCTGCCAGAACTCATATAGGGTGAAGGAGGCACCGTCCGGCATCCTCTGGGCAGACACACTGCGGGGCCAAAGAGATGGCCAGGGCAGGGCTGCCACCACCTCTGCCTCCCCTGCCAGGGGTCTCATGGGAGCCCTGGCCCAGGATGGCCAGCCCCAGCACCCCTCTCCTCACCCGCTCCCCACCTCCAGCTGGGCACTCACTGCAGACAATGGCTCTGGGCCCCTGTGAAGTCCACATAGCAGCACAGGGCCCGGTGGAAGTCCTGCAGGGCTTCCTCTGCCACGTGGACCTGCCTCTGGGCCACAAGGATGTGCTGGTGGGAGAGGCAGCCAGTCAGCCGGGGCCAGGGCGGGGCCAGGTACAGGGGAAGGGCTGACTGTGGCCTCCAGGAGGTCCTCTGTAGCTGTCACTCAGGCTGGAGTGCAGTGGTGTGTGGGATCATGGCTCACTGCAGCCTCTACCTCCCAGGCTCAAGCAATTCTCCCACCTTGGCCTTCCAAGTTGCTGGAATTACAAGCATGAGCCACCAACCTGCCCCCTAGCCTCCCTGACTCCATCCTCCTCTGTCTCCAAGGGTGCTGCTTGACCCAGCCACTGTCCCTCCCTCCTGCAGTATGCTATCACTTGCTTCCACCCTCCAGCTTCACTGCCACAGACCTGGCTTTCAGAAATGCTGATGGGGAACCAAAGCCCAGAGAGGGGCAGCAGTTCCTGCAGGGTCTCAGAACCCAGCACCTACCTGCCAGGCCTGGGAGAGGGGCATGTGAGCACTGCAGAGGGTGGGTGGGCAGATGACTCCATGAACCCCCACTTCATGAGCACCCCCAGACCCTGCCATTCAGCTGCCGGCCCCTCTCCTGGGCTCACCGAGTCAGGCCCCTTGGCCAGGTCCTCTTCATGCAGCGGTTCCAGCCGGGGGGCCTGTGAGGGCACAGAGTGTGGGCCAGGCCTCCAGAGTGGCCCCGGCTCAGGCAGATGCCAGGACGGTTCTCCCTCTTGGGGCCCTGGCCCCGCAGCTCTCACCTTGCATTCAAGCTGGTCAATGAGCTCCTGGAGGCGGTTCACCTGGAGCCGCCACTGCATCTCGGCCTCTGAGCTGAGCCCTGTGGGTGGGACCTTTGCAGGGTCAGGCAGGGGCCTCTCAGGCCCAGGACATTCTTGGGATGAAGTGAGGGGCAGCAGAGGAACAGACCCTGGTGGAAACAGGGATGTGGTACCTGCCTTGCCCAAGCCTCCCACCCCACCCCAGGTGCACCTGTGTCAGAAGAGTCATGGGACCAGGTGGATGACAGGCTGATGCTCTTCAGGGCCCGGCGCCCTGCCCGCCGGCTGCTGTGGGGCCAGCTCTGTGCCTCTACACTCTCTGCATCTGACCTAGAGGAAGTAAGGCTCACAGGGCTGAGGACTGGGGCCCCAGGACAGGACAGGCCTGGGTGAGGTAGACAGGCCTCCTGGGACTCTGAGGCCCAGCCCCAAAACCAGTCTCATCTCACCCGTTACGGCTTCCCTGCCAGGATGCTAGGACTGTGGGGATTTGGAATGGGGTCACAGTGGGCGCTTGTGCACTGGCCCCATGGGTCGGCAGGGCCCTTACATACCGCCAGCCACGGGCCTGGGCTTCCAGAGTATCTGATGCTCCCTCCAGCGAGCTCTGCAGGGCTTGCAGCTGGCTCACTGTCTCCCGAAGCAGGAATCGCGTCACAAACTGGTCCACCTTGGAGGCCTGCTCATACTCCTGTGGGCCGAGGGGGCACAGTCAGCATCTCCCAGCCTGGGCATTGATTTCTGAGTGGGTCCTCTGCCTCTTGCCCATCAGACCAGGGGCATGCAAACCCGGCACAGGCAAGAGGAGCGCACTGAGACCCAATGGGTAGGGAGGCCTGGATCCCTCCTTGTCCAGGCCTGGCCTCCTCCAGGGGGGTGTGAGGCCAACTCACAGGAGGCATCTGCCTGCCAGCGTGCCTGGCTTTTCTGGACCTCATGGCCCCTTCTCTGTCAGGGCTACCACCTTTAGCACTTGTCACAGCCAGTGAGGTCCCACAGCTAGGCTGGGTGGCGGCTGTCACAGGGTGTCCAAGGGCCAATTTTGACACGAGGCAAAATGATGGCCTGGTGCGGCCCCAGACTCATCATCTATGTATTCACTCATTCATTCATTCATTCACTCATGCACACAACAAACACCGAGCACTCTTTACTAGGAGCTGCTGATAAAAGACAATCAGGTTGCTATACACACACACACACACACACACACACACACACACACACACACACACACACACACACACACACACACACGAGGCCAGGGTGGGAGTCCCGGGGAGCTGTGATCCAGGTGCTTCCCTCTCCAAGAGGACTCCAGATACTTCATATGCCACAATCTGCCTCAGCTCAGCTGTCAGATGGGACCTCCCAGGCCAGGCTTATGAGCTGGGAGACAGGGACAAAGAAGAGGCTGAGTCTTTTCATTCTCAGGCCAAAGTTTCTATCTCCATGAAATCTTTCCAAAAAAAAATCCCTTTCAAGTATTTGAGATGATTAGTTTCTGTTGCTTGCAACCAGAGAACTGACAGAAGCACCCACTCAGAGCCAGGCACTATTCTAAGAATTTCATTTAGTCTTTTTTGTTTTTTTGTGTTTTGAGACGGAGTTTCACTCTTGTCACCCAGGCTGGAGTGCGATGGTGACATCTGGGCTCACCACAACCTCCTCCTCCTGGGTACAAGCAATTCTCCTGCCTCAACCTCCCAAGTAGCTGGGACTACAGGCATGCACCACCACACCTGGCTAATTTTGTATTTTCAGTAGAGATGGGGTTTCTCCATGTTGGTCAGGCTGGTCTCAAACTCCTGACCTCAGGTGATTCATCTGCCTCAGCCTCCCAAAGTGCTGAGATTATAGGCATGAGCCACCACCATTCCCGGCCTAGTCTTTTGTTTTTTTGAGACAGAGTCTCACTCTGTCACCCAGGCTGGAGTACAGTGGCATGATCTTGGCTCACTACAACCTCTGCCTCCCAGGTTCAAGCAATTCTCCTGCCTCAGCCTCTCGAGTAGCTGAGATTACAGGCCTGTGTTACCACACCTGGCTAATGTTTGTATTTTCAGTAGAGACAGGATTTCACTATGTTGTCCAGCCTGGTCTTGAACTCCTGACCTCAGGTGATCCACCTGCTTTGGCCTCCCATTGTGCTGGGACTACAGGCGTGAGCCACCATGCTGGGCCTCATTTAACCTTTGTAACAATTTACAGGAACCATAATTGACCCCATTTTGCAGATGAGAAAACTAAGGCCCAGACAGATTGATTACCTGGGCTAAGGTCACACAGCAAGTTAGTGGCAGGGCCAAAATTCATACCTAAACCACAGAAATCCCCCTCTACTCGACACTCAGCACTTTACATGCATTGCCTCATTTACAATCATTAGCCGTTTTAAAGCTGAGAAACCAAGGCTAGAGAGAAGTAACAGAGTGAATAGAGCCTAGATCCACCTGTGGGCCCTGGGAAGCTGTGCTCAGAGCCTGCAATTGGTGAGGTCAGCCCATGAGGTCACAATGTGGCCAAGACTCAGAGGGCAGAGCAGATGGAGTGTGGGCCATTGTCCCCAGTGGTGACCAGCCCCGCCATGGGAAACAACGGATCCCACAAAAGGACCAAAGCACCCAAGCAAGCCCACAAGGAGAGGCCGAGTGACATGGACAAGGCCTGGTGGAGACAGTTCCTCAGCCACCTCCCTCGGAAGAAGCCAGCTGTGAGTGTGGGGGGATGGGGAGCAGGGCTAGGAAGGCCCATGGGAGTCAGGGGAAGCTGGATAGGTGGGCGGGAAGGGATGCTGAGAGTCTAGGCCTTGTGTTAAGTCCTAGGGGGTGAGGGAGGAACTGGAAAATCTCTCCCAAGGATAAGGATCCCAGGAGCCCACATAGGTGTAGATAGGGGTCCTTTCAAGGTGGCTCACGCCCGTAATCCTGACACTTTGGGATGGCAAGGTGGGTGGATCACTTGAGCCCAGGAGTTTGAGACTAGCCTAGGCGACATAGGAAGGCCCCATCTCTACAAAAATTAAAAAATTAGCTGGGTGTGGTAGTGAATGCCTACAGTCCCAGCTACTCAGAAGATTGAGGTAGACTGCTTGAGCCCAGGAGGTCGGGGATGCAGTGCCATGACACCACCACTGCACTCCAGCCTGGAGAATACAGCAAGACCATGTTTGACTCAGTCTTAAAAAAAAAAAAAAAAAAAAAAAAAAAAGAGGGCAGAGATGCCAGAACTAGAAGGTGAATGAGACTTAGCCCAGGGGGGTGAGTATGAGTGGGATTCTCTCCCAACTCTGGACAAAGAGGCGGAGGTCCCAACCAGGAGAATCAGTCCTAGTTGGTACTACTGGAGCTAGGGGCAGGGGAAATCCCCTTGCACCCTCTCTCCAGCTCCTAGACTCAAAACTTCCTTGCCTCCCTCTCAAATTAGCAGAGACCCTGGACCAGGCGGGGGTAGGGGTTGCTGAGAGCTCCTGACATAGAGCTTAGAAGGAATCTCATAAACCTGGTCTCAGGAAGTCAGCCTGGGATGGATGACGATTTACAGAGGGAGGCGGAGTCCTGGGCGCCCAGCAGGGAAAGGCGGGCTTCCCCGGGGCCTGAATTGGACAGGGGTCCCCTCCAGCCCTGTGCAAGGGAGGATAACAGCACCAGGGTGGATGAGAGTCCCAGGAGGAGGGCGGGGCGGCCCCGGGTCATGGGTTCAGCCCCGGAGTGCTCTCCCTCCTCACACCCCTGCTCCACCCCCCAGACCAGGATCGTGCTGCTTCTCCCCTTAGACAAAGGGCAGCCGCTAGCCGAGGCTGGGCGACTGGGTGACGACGCATCAAGCAGCGGACTGGGCTCCCCGGCGGTGCCCAGGCTGCACGGAGCGGGAGAAGGTAGCGAGGGCGAGCTGAAGATGCCGGAGCTGCGGCTGCTGCTGCAGCGAGAGGCGCGGCAGCCGGAAGAGGGTGTGGCCGGTACCTTGGGCGGGGGCGGGGACGGGGCCCGGGCCCGGGCCGCGCGGGGCCGCGGCTGCACCCGCGCCTGCGGTCCCCAGGCAAGGCACCCAGCGAGGCCAGCCCCGCCCAAGAGCAGCCGCGCAAACAGCACCACTGCCCTCGCTCACGGATCTAAGCGCCTGGCCCTCCAATAAAGAGCTTGTGGCAACCTGGCGCCTGTGAACCCTGTCGGAGGCATCCGGGCGCGGAGTCGGGTTGGTCAAAGCAGAGGCTGGGAGCCGCACCGGGGTGAACGAGGTGAGGCGAATTGAGGGCAGAGCCACCACCACGGTCTGGAGCTAAGGCTGTCTTTTGCTTTCTCCTTCCTTGCGCCGAGTCAGAACAGAACCCCACACCTTGCTACAGTGCTGAGAGGCTGTTTCCTTTCCCCAACACTCCAAACCCAGTCACACTGCGCCCAGTCTGCAGGCTCGAGGTGGGCTTGGGCAAACACAGGCGTGGCCACGCTAGTGAGCGGGACCTGCTTCCAGCAAAGCCTGCCATCTCCCCCAGCATCCAGAAGTCCCTCTCAGGCAGAGGGAGGGTCCCAGACCAACAGGCACCATCCTGGAAGGATAGCCAGAACACCACAGTTAGCTGGGGAAAGGCCTGAGACGTGGATTCTGCTGTGGACGCACCCAGGAGAGGCTGGAAACCCTGGGCCTCTGGCCCCTCATGCCTACACATTGTGTTTGGTAACCCCAAAACACTCACCCCCAGTCTTTCCTAAGGCACCTCTGTCTCCCAACCTACCCTGTCCCATCTCCTTCTCCACATGACAAAGCCTTCTTCCAAACCACTTATCCTGTCTAGGGCAGCCCACTCCCCTGCTCATCAGCTTTCAACAGGTCTCTATTACCTACAGGGAAAAAGACCCCAGCCTCAGCCTCACTCCCCAAATCACTTAGAAGAGGCCCTGCCACTTTCTGTGGGCTGGATCCTGCCACTTCTCACTCCTCTGGGTCCCAAATCCAGCTCCACACCTCAGTGCCATCCCCAGCCTGCCAAACTTGCAGCCTGCCTTCCTGCCACACACTGGCAACCAATCTCAGGATGCCTTCTTGTGGGGGCAGATGCAGCAGGACTGGAGGTCCCAGCTCACTAGAGCCACCAGCCCAGCTTCTGCTGCCACTGTCACTTTGATGAACATTTCCTCCACCTTGCCTGCACCAGGCTGAAGACTATAGCATCATTCCTGCTAATTGTGAGAACTGACTCTTCCCTGCCACCCACATGGTTACAATCAGGGTAACCATATTCTACCATGGAACCGCACCTCCTGCCCATACAGCAATTGGCCCAACCTGGCCCTGTCAGCCCCTCCCACTAGGACTGTCATTCAGGAGCTGTAAGAGACCATGTTCTCTACTTGAACATGCACAGGATAAAGCCAATATTCAGAATAAAAACACAATACAAAGACAGTGCACAACATCCTGAGTTTCCAACAGCCCCAAGGTCGGGGCCTGTTTCTGAAACCTGACTTCACTGTTGCCCTTGATATCCAAAACATATAAGATCCTTGTAATAAAGTCCCTATTTTGGCTTACATTCACCTGAGTCTTCTACTTGCAACCAAATTGGTCCTGAAGAGAATAATGACACTCTGCAGAAACAAGAAGTGGCCTCTTTCCTGTGTGGGGGGATTATTACTACCTTTTGGAGGAGAAAACCAAGCCCAGAGAAAGATCAAGACTTGCTTAGGACTGCATAGTGAGTCAGCCTCAAAACCGAGTCTCACTGGGTGTGGTGGCTCATACCTGTAATCCCAGCACTTTGGGAGGCCGAGGCAGGTGGGTCACCTGAGACCCTAAGTTCGAGATCAGCCTGACCAACATGGTGAAACCCCATCTAGGTGGCTCACGCCTGAATCCCAGCTACTCAGAAGGCTGAGGCAGGAGAATCACTTGAACCCGGGAGGCAGGGGTTGCACTGAGCCGAGTTTGCACCACTGCATTCCCAGCTTGGGCGGACTCCATCTCAAAAGAAAAAAAAGAACTGAGTCTCAAACTCAGGTCCACATGACTCCATCTGCAGAAGCCCCTAATGGTAGGGTCAGAGTCTCTCGTGGCTTTTCAGAGCGGCTGTAGATCTGTGACTAAAAGCTTTTTCTTTGGTGCTGGGAGGGTAGGGGCCACACATCTGGCCAGAGTACATCAGATAATTCTAAGTGGTGTGGGAAAGGAATCAGACTAATTGTGCTGGGCTGCTGAAGCCAGGCCCCTGGATGCCAAAATCACTGCCCTTGGCCCTGCCCAGGAGAGAAGATGGGTCCAGGGAGTTGTCATGGGTAGGGGGCTGCAGGAGTGCAGTGGCTGCTGAGTGAGGTCACAATGAGCCCAATCCAAGTTCCTTTCGGCCTTCTGACCTGCCCCGCCCACTCCACAACCAGGAACTTCCGTCAAGCCCAGGTGAGAGGTGCCAGGAGGCTGCCTGGGTCCCCAACAGGGATATATGTCCAAATGGCCTTGCCGCAAGGACTCTTTATCCTCAAAGCTCTGCTCCTCCTGGAGGCTTCTTAGACTCTAAAAGATCAGTCCTAGCCATCTTAGCAAGGGCTGACTGGGCTGAACAGCAAAGCAGAGGAGAATCCTAGAGTGTGGGGCCCAATGCCAGGTGTGGAGCCTGGAGCCGGGCACCAGAGGAAGACGAAGATGGAGACAAGCAGCTGGAGCCCAGCCAGAGCCGAGACTGAGGCCTGAACTAGGGGCGGGGCCTCAGGCAGAGGCTAGTGCCAAGAGCTGAAAAGGAGGCAGACGGCAAGGACAGAAGAGGCCGGGGTTTTCCGACCAGAGGGCGGAGCCAAGAGCTGAGAGGGGTAGTGATCTGACCCAGGAGGAACTTAGGCCCCGGAGGCAGAGCCAGGGGCTGAAGGGTACCACTCTCTAGGACAGAGTCCAGGAGGTCTCCGGCCGACCAAGCCGAGTGGCATGGAAGGGTGGGGCTGAGCCCGAAGGTGTCGTCTGTGTCTGGGAGCCTTCGTGTGCACCGGCTGTCCCCAATGGGCCGTATTGCGGTGGTGGTGGACCAGGGCTCAGGCTTCACTAAGGCGGGCTTTGCGGGCGAGAACCAGCCGCGCATAGTGCTGAAGAGCTCCAGCCTGGTGCCCAGCTGGGATCGGCCGGTGCTGCCCGGCACGCCGGGCTGCGAGCTGGCGGGCGGCGTGGCGCGGGCGCACCCCATCAGGCACGGTGTGGTGGTGGACTGGGAGGCCCTGGAAGGGCTGTGGGAGCGCCTGCTGGTGGGCGGCCTGCGGGTATGCCCGGAGCAGTGGCCAGTGCTGGTGAGCGACTCGCCGTCGGCACCGCCCGCGGGCCGCGAAAGGGTAGCGGAGCTGCTGTTCGAGACCCTGGCAGTGCCCGCGTGCCACATGGCCAGCACCGCGTTGCTGGCGCTCTGCTCCACTGGCGCGTTCAGTGGGCTGGCCGTGGAGGCGGGCGCGGGCGTGTGCCATGCCACGCCCATCTACGCAGGTCACTCGTGGCACCAGGCCACTTTCCGGCTGAACGTGGCGGGCAGCACCCTGTCACGCTATCTACGGGACCTGCTGGTGGCGGCGGACCCTGACCTCTCGCAGCAGGCCCTGCCCCGCAAGGCCATCACACATCTCAAGAAACGCAGCTGCTATGTGTCCCTGGACTTCGAAGGCGACCTCCGCGACCCCGCCCGCCACCATCCGGCCAGTTTCAGCATGGGTAACGGGTGTTGTGTATGCCTCAGCAGCGAGCGCTTCCGCTGCCCCGAACCCATCTTCCAGCCGGGCCTGCTGGGCCAGGATGAGCCGGGGCTGCCTGCGCTGGCCTTCCGGGCGCTGCAGAAAATGCCCAAAATGCTGCGGACACGGCTGGCCGACACCGTGGTGCTGGCCGGTGGCTCCACGCTATTTCCTGGCTTCGCCGAACGTCTGGACAAGGAGTTGGAGGCGCAGTGCCGGCGACACGGCTACGCTGCCCTGCGGCCCCACCTGGTGGCCAAGCATGGGCGTGGCATGGCTGTGTGGACCGGCGGCTCCATGGTGGCCTCGCTGCACTCCTTCCAGCGCCGCTGGATAACCCGGGCCATGTACCAGGAGTGTGGCTCCAGGCTGCTATATGATGTGTTCAACTGAGTCAGGCTGGACTGGGGGTGGGGGGGGCACTGCGGTGGAGGACAGCTCTCTATCTAAAGAGTCTCAAGTGTTTGGAGCTGGCAGGGTCTTCCTGAAGGTTGGCGCTGACTGGACGGGTCACCCCCATACCCTTTCCGGGCCAGGAGGAGGTGTTTGGGACCCATGGGACCCTCATTTTGAACTGCAGTTTGAATCTTCCCAACCATTGCCAGTTCAGAGAATGCCAGTCCAGCTGCCCACCCCCAAGCCCTACTTCATGGCAATAAAGGTGATGCCCCCACCTGTCTCCATGACAGATATGGGAGTTCCTCCAACCTGTCGTCGTGTACCGTTTGGACACATATCCCATGCCAGGCCCCAAGGGACAATCCTTTGAAAAGCTACTAAATCTCATGTGAAAGTCACCAGGAGGAGCCCTGTGCCCGGCTGTGTGCACAGGTGATTGTTGACTGAGTGCCTCGGTTTCCCCTTCTGTAAAAAGTGGGGTCAGGCACAATCCCGGGCCTGCTCACTGTTCCTTCCTCACCCCCCTATTTTTTGAGATGGAGTCTCACTCTGTCACCCAGGCAGCAGTACAGTGGTGCAATCTCAGCTCACTGCAGCCTCCACCTCCCAAGTTCAAGTGGTTCTCCTGCCCCAGCCTCTCAAGTAACTGAGATTACAGACGCGCGCCACCATGCCTGGCTAGTTTTTTTGTATTATTGGTAGAGACGGGGTTTTGCCATGTTGGCCAGGCTGTTCTCGAACTCCTGACCTTGTGATTCGCTTGCTTCATCCTCCCAAAGTGCTGGGATTACAGGCTTGAGCCACCACACCCAGTCTGCTCCCGCCCCCTTACGAGAGCTATGGAGCAAAGGGAGGTGACGGTATTTCTTGAACACACAAAGGGAAGGACTTACTTTCTGAAGTCACCACTCAAGGGACTCAAGCCCCGGATGTCAGCACTGTTTGTGCTTGTGCAGATACATGTCCATATGTGCACACAAACATATGGGTGCTCATGTACCTGCCTACTCACGTATGTCCTCAGCCAGGCGCTGCCCTGTGAACATGTGAGCACAGCCTCCCACACCTAGCCCAGCCCTGCATGATACCCATCACAGCTGTGACGGGCCAGTAACAAAAGCAACAGCAGCCCCTAGTATGAAGCACCTACTATGTGCCAGACATTCTTCTGGGTGCTGGAAACAGAACAAGACAGACAAAAGCCCCTGCCTTCATTCTCACTCAACACAGTGATGTATGGAGGGTAGCTCTATTGTTATGATAGCTTATAGATGAAAAAATAGGCCCAGAGAGGTCAAGGGGCACAGCTACAAAGTAGGAGAGCCAGGATTTGAACCCAAGCCCCTAGCTCCATAACCCTGAGTCAAGACTGTGAAGGATCCCACAGGACAGCAGACACCTGCTGCCTCACAGTGGCCCCCCACCATCAGCCACTCCACTCACCAGCTTGGTGGCGTCCATGGCAATGAGCACTGCACGGTTCAGCGATTCCAATGCAGCCAGCACCGGCCGGTAGACACCCAGGTGCTCTGAGAAGTAGTCTGTGGGCAGAAGAGGTGCTCAAGGGTTCCCGGACCCCCACCCATCTACCTGGGATTCTGGCCCCCCTGGAAATCCTCAGCAGTCAAGCAGGTCTTGTAAACTGAGCCCAGCCCAACCTGTCCCATCAGGAGCCCAGCAATGGCCCCTTGCCACACCTACCCTGGGACCCAGGGGCCCTGGGACACAAGAGCTCCCGTGGGCCTACTTACCACACAGTTTTTCCGTTTCTAAATTGCTGCAGGGAAAAGAGAAGGCGCCCTTCAGACCTTTAGAATTGGGCCTGGTAAACTGGGACTGATGAGGCCAACGCCCCACCTCCCATCCCACCAACTCCTAGCTCAGCCTAACAAGGAGGCCACTTCTGCTCTGCCCCAGATTAAGTTGCTCCTGTGGACAGTCCTGGCAGGGTCAGAGAATGGGTTCTACTGCCCCCACCAATCACTCTAAGGGCAAAGATTCAGACCCGTTCTTGGCCTCCAAGAGGATTTCAGGCCAGGGGAAGACAGATGTGGACACAGGCCAATGAGAAGTGGTCAGAGCTGCAGAGGGGAAGCCAGGTGCAGGGAAGTCCAGGGATGGCAGGGGCTATTTAGTTGGTAGGTCAGGGAGGGCTTCCTAGAGGAGGAGCTGCCTAAGTGAGGCCCTGAAGGACAAGGAACTGTCTGGGGTGTCTGGCCAGTAGGGGAGGGGGAGCAGTGCAGATAAAGGTTCCAGCTCAAGTCTTGGGAGCCTAAGACTGACCCTCAGGAAATGGGAGAAGGGAAGTGGAGAGAGGAACAGCGGTTCGTGCGTGCGCACCCCTGGGAGCAGGCACGGAGAAGCGCGTGCACACTCTTGCCGAGACGTGTAGATGTGGGAGCACACAAGGGGAGGTGTGTGTTCATGCACTGCATTCTCGGGTGGAAGCAGGCGGGGCCCAGCTGTCCCCAGGCATCCTCTGGTCCCTTCGGGAAGCGGGAATGGGGAGCTGAGCCATGGGTGGTGACTCAGGCTTGGCTATTTTGGGGTCCCAGCTGGAAGCAGTGTAGTGGGCAAGGCTGGAGCTGGAGAGAGGTAGGTGAGTGGGGAAAGTTGGAACCGAGCCCTGGTACCTTTCTCCCTGACCCCTCTTCCTCATCCTACAAAAGGAACCAAGGCAGCAGAGGACACAGCGGGGTAAAGACAACCTGACCTCACATCTACCCACAGCCCCCTCTCGTACTCACTCGGTGAGGTGCCCATCAATGCCGCTGAACAGTTCCCGTAGCTCCCCCGGGCTAAGAACGCCATCGGCAAAGTAATTCTGGAATTCCTCAAATGTGAGCTTCCCATCATCTGGCGGCAGGGGGAGGACAAGGAGCAGAGGAGGTATCCCTGACCCTGACTGCACTCCGGCACCAGGTCCAGGGCCCCAAGGGCCTCGTAGCACCTGACCGCCACCTAGCCAGGTGGGATGGAAATCTGAGCTCTGTGGGGGACCTGATTGTTGAGGACAAAAGGACTGGGGTCCTCAAAGGTGACTGCTGAAGGCAACAGAATCTACTTTGCAGGCACCCAAGGGACAGGGCAGTATGTGCATAGCACTGGGTAGGAACTCAGTAACTGGTTGCCAAATGAAAACAAACAACAGGCTAGGACCTGGCCAGAGTGTGGAAGGGCCTAGATGTCACCTGAAAGGACTTAGGTACCAGCCTCGCTGTAAGGCACAAGGAACCTCCATGCTTTGGACCCAGGACCTTCGCAGAGAAACCAGGGGGAGGCAGATGGAACCTTCCTACTAGTTGGAGCCTCTGCAGGCAGCAGCAGGCTGGCTTCGAAGGGAATGAGCTCCCCATCACAGGGGCATTTGAGCAGAGACTGGGAGTATTTATGTGGGACAGTCAGATATGGGATTTGGCCTGAATGATGTGTAAGGTCTCTGGGCAGATGGGTGGGGGGAGCTGAGCCAGGGGACGGTCTGAATCTCCCCAAAGAGAATGACCTGGTCCAAGAGAGAGCAAGTGTCCTGATCAATGGGGTGGGACAAACAATTCCCATCAGTTTGAAGAAACCTAAAGAGAAGGGGCAAGGAGTGGGGACAGGACCCTGTCTTTAGGAGGATGAAACACAAGAGGGCGTGAAGACCCAGATGAAAGGAGCCCCAGGCTGACTGCAAAGCTCAGACCCTCCACTGGCCACGCAGGGCACAGCCGGCTGCTCCAAATCACTTGGGAGAGCAGGCTGCTGCTGGCTGCGTCACGTAGGGATCCTGCTATAGCTTCCAAGGTTCTCCCAGACCAGGGTCTGAGACTGACCAGGACCCAAGGCAGGAGGAGCTGACTCCCGGACCCAGCTTTATCCTTGCCCAAGGCATGGGTTCAGTTGTGTCCTCCACAACCTCCCTGGTCCAGACAATTGGTCACATGACAAGTTACTGATAAAAACCTGAGTACAATCTCCAAAAAAGACCTCATCTCCATTACCTCACTCTTCCAAGTGTCTCACGCAAGGAGCCTGGGACTAAACGCTGCAAAGACCCAAGTTCAAGCCTATCAGTTAAAGGCTGTGTGACCTTAGGCAACCTGCTTCATCTCTCTGGGCCTCTGCTCCTTCGTAAAATAGGGTGAATTCCAATCTAGTTGGTGGTTGTGAGGGCAACACGAGGCCATGTATAGGAAATGTGCACCACTGTGCCAGGGTGCTGTGTGAAAGTCAGCCTCTACCTCCAGCCTCTGGCCAAACCACATTCCCTCCACTCTCCACCCTGCCAAACTTGGCTGAGAACAGCACTTCCTCTGGGAAGGATGCCTTGAGTGATTCTCCTGTTTTGGGCCTCCAAGATTTGTTGCGACTCTAGATTTCCCACCCAACCTCCCAACTCTCCCCGGGCCTCCTGGATGCCTCCCACCCTGCCCCCCACCATGGGACCCAGGGGAAGCCACACTCACCATTCTTGTCTGCTCTGCGGAAAACCTAGAGGTAAATGGACATGGGGGGAGCTGTGAGTGCCATCCGGGAAGCCAGAGGCCCCCACCTAACCCGACAGGGGCCCAGCTGGCCTGCCTACCCCCTGCCTCGCCTTTCCTCCTGCTCAGCCTGGTCCCAAACCCCTGCCCAGCTCAGCCCTGCAGGAGCTTTTCCTGCAAGCGGGGCACAGGAAGAGCACACAGTGGGTGCCACCCCCGCTCACTTCTCCTGCAGGGCCTGGCCTTGTGGGGGGTGCTCCTGGCCAGTTCCCTGCATCCCCACCTCCCACACCCAGTGCAGCCCGAGCTCTATCTGATGCATCAGCCCTGGCACAGTCCCAGCTTGAGGAAGGTTGAGGGGATGGGCCAGGTTGCAGCCCAGGAATCCTGCACAACCATTCTAGAGCCAAGCCCCGAGCCCTGCTGTGTGGCCATGGTCTACCCCAGTTGCCCTCTCTGAGCTGTTTCCTTGCATGGTGTTGAAGACTCACAGCAGGCAGTGGCTACTCTGTCTCTGCAGGTGCCTGAGTTTCCACTGGCAGCTGGAATTAACCCTTTCAGGGTCGGGGCCTCCTATGGGGCTGACTGTGAGGACCTTCGGCAGGCGTGTGTGTATACACACGTGCAAGTGGGAGTGGGGGTGGCAAAAGATGAGGTAGTAAGATTTCACTTAGAAGTGGAGAAGAGCAACAGAGGCAGAGAGGAGCAGAGTCATGACAGGTCCCCATCCCTCTCAGTGAACTGCTTGGTCACCCCAAGCAGCCCAGCAAAGGGGAGACTGGCAGACCTGGCAAGCAGGGTGGGCCAAGCCTGGACTGAGAGCCCCCATGAACTCTAGGTCCTGAATGCCAACCCCCTCCAGGGTCCTGTTTTCTCAGGGTCAGCAGGGCTCAGGAAAGACTCTAACCTCCAGCCTAACTCAGAGAAGGTCTCCCCTAGCTGAGGGGCATACAGCAAGCCAGGGAGGCCCGGGTGGGGTAGATGGAGATACTGCGTGCAGGGAGGGGTGCTAGGCTGGGAATGGAGACATCTGGGGTCACCCTATTGCACTCCTGCCTCCATGACTAACCTGGGACATACCCCCTCAGGCCTTGGTTTTCCTACCTGGGAAGAGGGAGGGTCCAGTCCCTTCCAGCCAGGGCTGTGGTCAAGGTGCTGAGTCACCAGGGGAAGTGGGGAGTGGGTGGGAGACAGCCTTGCCTCCTTCTGGAGTTGGGGCATGAGGGGGCCAGGACAGAGCCAAGCACAGGGGTAAATGGTGGAGAAAGGCTCAGGGCCCTGACTGGTGCCCATGGGGGCTACAAGTCCACCCATTACTTCATGGGAGGGTGACTCTGAGCAGCCCTTACCAACTGTAGAACTCTGCTGCCCTGGAGTGGGGCCTGAGGGACTCGGGGAGGAGGGGCGGCACTAGAGTCAGGAGTGAGGGGCCCCTCGTGCTTCCAGCCTCCCCTTCCCCAGTCAGTCCAGCCTGGGGCTGCCACAGAGTAGGGTGACCGCTGCTGTGACTGCCAACAGCACCACCCCCCCCAACACCAGATACACAGATGGGGTGGGCTGTGGGGTGTGGGGGGACGGCAGGGGCAGCGACACTGGAGCAGGGACAAGGGGAGACATGGAGAGACAGAGAGAGACAACAGGGAACACAAAGGCAGAGGGGTCCAGAGACAGACATCAAGGGCAGAGTAAGGGGCAGAGACCCAGAGACAGTAGAGGGGCCTGAACAGCCCCGGAGGGGGAGACTGACAGAGCCTCGGGCTGGAGACACAGAGAGCAGAGCCTGCGCCCACTCACGTCCTGGAAGAGCGCGTGTCCGGCGGGCTCCGCGTCGGGCGCCAGCTGGGGACGCCGCAGGGGCTGGGGCTGGGGCGCGGGCGGCCGGAGCAGGCACACGGTGAGTAGCCCCGCGCACGCCATGGCGCCGCCGGCTGCTCGCTGGGGCTTGGCTGCGGTCGCTCCTGGCCGTGGACACCGCCGCGGACTCGGTGGGGTTGGGGGCCGCCCCTTTGGCGCCGGCGCCGTCGCCCGGGCCCAGGCCCCGCCCCCGCCCCGCCCCCGCGGACGCCCGGTTCCCTCGCCGCAAGGTCCAACTCCAGCCCCACGGGCCTCCGCGCTTCAGCGACCACGACCACGGCGAGGGGGAAGTGCCCGAGGGCTCGGGTCCCGCCGCGACCTGCGGAGAGCAGAACCAAGGGGCTACGCGCCCACCCGGAGGGGAAGAGTGACCAAGTCAGTACCGAAGAGTCAGGGTGACACGGGTGGGTAAAACCCACCAGGACTTCACCTCGGGACGTCTGTATCCTCATCTGCAGAAATGGTACTGGCAGTCACCCTATGGATTGTTGGGGCTCATTCAATGTCAAGTGTTTACAAGAGGCTGGCTCAGAGGTGGCCAACTCCCAGGCATCCCGACACCAGCCCCCTCTGGCACTCAGCGCGGTCCTTTCATCTCTCCTCGGCGACTCTGGCCCTCTCAACTCGTTCTCCACACAGCAGCCAGGGGGAGCTTTTAAAATGCGAAAGGTGTCACTAGTGACTCCTTGGCCCCTGAATAAAGCTCAAGATTGAACGCCCAGCTACAGCGCCACTGTGACCCTCACCTCAGGACTGCAGCCACTCTGCTTTCTCTCCGCCTTGTCCCACTCCCTCCTGCCCAGGGCCTTTGCCCATCGTGTTCTCTGCTGGGTGTGCTTGGTGTTTTCTTACTCTGGTTAACTCCTGGTTATTCTACACCGCTCAGCTCAAGCACCACCCTTTCCAGGAAGCCTTTCCTGATTTTCTCATTTGTGCAAATCTCCTTTGGACCCTGAGAGCACCATGAAGGGAGGTAACACCTATGTCCCCAGAAATATTAAATACCTGACACAAAACCAGTCCATGGTATTTGTTGCATGTTTACTAATGCCCAGAAACGTCCAGAAGGAAGACAACAAACTGAGCAGTGGCCTCTAGGGCTGGGGAGAAGAGGTCACTCATCACTCTGCACTTCAGGCAGCACTGAGTAGCATTCTTGGCTTTCTACAACAAAAATCTTAACTGGATCGGCTTTTGAGTTAGGACCAAAATAGCGATGAAGCTGACCTTTCTTAGAATTATGAGGCTCAAATCAAATCCGGGAGAAGGGAAGTGGAGAATGGGCATTTCCCCAGCAACCTTGGCCTTTCCCGCCCCGAACTGTTCCCAACAGAGTCCCAAAACCCAGCCCAAACGTCATCAAAATATTTATTAAAACCAAAGCAGGAGGGAACAGCTGTTAGGAAGCAAATCAAAGTGCAGATTGGAGGGTGGGGTAGAGCAGTGAGGAGGCAGGCGCTTCAGACACCACAGGAGGGACCACAGGTCTGGGCGGGGGGAGGCCATCACCAACCCTCCTGCCCACTACATCAGTGAAGGGTCCCCCACTCACCTCTCCCATCTCAAATCCATCCTGGGGGGCAGCTGGGGCACCGAACTGGTCCCCTGGAGAGGGCCTGCCCCACCATCCATCCACCCATGGCTGTCAGTCTCCCTCCCTCCCTCACTTTTCCAATAAATAAATCACCCAGGCCTCAGCTCCTTCAGTGTGGGGCAGAACAGCTCAGGGACCCCTGCACTTGCTCAAGGGTAGAGGGAGTTGGGCTATCAACCCCACACCCCTCCTCCCCTTTGCTGATTCCCCAGGCTCGCCAAAGAGGCCTCGATAAATAAATAACGCTCCATTAAAGCTTCAATCAGAAAAAACCTTTAAGACAGAAGTGCTCTCGCCGTCCTACAAGCCCAGCCAGCCAAAGCCTCCCCACCTGGCCTGGTCAGAGCACCGGATTCTGGGAGCAGGCACTATGCTGGGCCTTGTGGGACCCCCAGAGCAAAAGGCCCGAAAGTGCAGTTAGAGCCCCCCACGCGCACACATGGACTCATGCACACACATGTGGACACACTGGGGCGTGTCTGCAGTGCACACACAGAGGTGTATATTCACCTTCATTCCCCGGTACATGCACACACACATGCTCACACACCACATTCACCCCAGGTACACACGTGTGGGTGTAGGCTGCATGCACATACACACCACAAACAGACTCCTTCCCTTCCTGGCTTGCTCAGCCTCCTAGCGGTAGCCAGACCCCAGAGCTAGAAGCTACTGGAGACAGGAGAGAGGGGTATAAATTAAATGTTTCCAATCAGGCTGGGAGGATGGCCAGGGACAGGAGGCTCCAGGGCTGCAGAGACAGTGAGCATCTCTGGAAACCCTGGTCCCTCCAAGCCCCATCAGAAATCGAGGGGGGTGAAGTCCCCAAAGTCACAGTCGAAGAGGTCTCTGATGCCCTCGCCCTCCTCGAGGCCGAAGTGGTAGTCGAGGCCCTCATGGGGTGGGGAAAGGCTGATGAACTCCTCAGGGAGGAGGCCGGAGAAGTCCTCCCGCACATGCTCCAGGAGCGAGTCGGCTGCCACCAGCGGGGACAGGCGGTCCTCGTCCATGGGAGCCCGCAGGCTGCCCATCCGGGACAACAGCGGTTCTGGGGAGACGGGGAGCATCACAGGCGAGGGATGCCCCAGCAGGGAGGAAGGCAGGGGCTGTCGTGCCTGCCCGCCCCCCAGAAGAGTGGCCCTGCCCCACCCCACCCACCTACCCATCACCCACCTTGCTCCAGGCTGAGTAGAGACTGGCTGGGATCTGTGGCGAAGGATGAGGGGGGAGATGATGATGGTGGCGGCACTATGGTGGCAGAGTCAGTGGCCCTGTTCTCCTCCACAGAAGTAGCCTCCTGGGACGGGGATGGGGTCTTCCCAGGGCTGATCCCACCCACAGTCTCCTCAGGGCACAGGAAAACATCGATGGGGCCTTGTTTGCTCTTAAGAGAGATCTGAAATGTCTGGGTGGAAGTAGCAGGCAGGGTAAACTGAGGCCCAGGTGACTCCAAGCCCAGCCCAGCCCAGCCCAGCCGGGCCTAGAGTTTCCAGATCTCACCTCCGAAGAGTCCACAGCTTGGAGCTGGGTCTCAGGAGGAGCCTTGATCACCATAACCATCTGTTCTGCAGGGTCTGCAATGCTACGAAGATCCTGACACGTCACATAGGCCAGGGTTGGCAGAGTCAAGGACCACAGGAACTTTGACTTCTGAGGGTCACTCACTCCAACAACTCACAAAGGACCTTCACAAGGCAGGGCTCACACCTCCCTAGTCACTCCTGTCCTCTCAACCCCCCATCTGCTCAAAAGCCACCTCATTCCCAAGTTTCAAGTGCCACATCTGTACAATGGAACTATTCTACCCACTGAATCCCAAAGTAATGATGATGGCTACCAGGAACAATTCCATGTAAAATGCTCAACACAACTCCAGGCCTGGTGCTGGGAATTTATTATTTAGTTTTTAGAAGCAGGGTCTCACTATGTCACCCAGGCTGGAGTGCTGTAGCTCAACCAGAACTCACTGCAGCCTCAAACTCCTGGGCTCAAGTGATCTCCCACCTCAGCCTCCTGAAGCACTAGGATTACAGGCATGAGCCACCGCATCTAGCCACTTTTCTGCTTTAATCTGTACAATTTCAGAATTGAATATTATCCCCCTTTTATAGATAAAACTGAGGCCCAGAGAGATTAAGCAATTTATCCAGTGTCACACAATGAGAAAATGCTGAGCCAGGACTTGCAACCAAAACCAGCATCCTCTCCTGAATCAGGGCCTCATCCTACCCCAGGGCCCAGGGTAGCCTCTCTAGTTCCACTTGGGTAGGACCCCTGCCCGCTAAGCCTGCCTTCCACACCCTCTGGCCAGTCCAAGGATATCGCTGGCTGTCAGTGTCCTCGGAGAGCAGGCGCAGCTGCGTAGTACAGATATTCATCAGGTGGTCCAGCTGCTGCTCGCTCTCCTGCAGCTGCCGGAGGTCCTGGGTCAGCCCCTCAAGCCGCCCACCGACACCCACTGTGGTGTGGCTGCCCCTGTGGGGAGGCACCAGGGAGGGTAGGGTTAGCATCATCTGGACCCTCTGGCGCTCAGGACCCCATCTGCTGCTGCCTCTGTTCTGCGAGGCCCAGGCAAGCCCTTGCTTCTCTCTGGGTCTGGCTTCTCAGCTGGGATCCAAATCAGTGTGTCATGGGCTTGAAGTCTGGCCCGAATATTTGTAAACACCTACATGTCCCTCAACCAGGGCAGGATAAATAAATGATGGCACCAACATGTCATGAAACATTACAGTTGTATAAAAGGATGAGCATGCTTTAGACACATACATACAAGCATTTCCAAGTCATGCTGTCAAATTAAAAAAAAAAAAAAAAGTGGGCTGGGCTTGATGGCTCACACTTATAATCACAGCACTTTGGGAAGCTGAGGTTAGAGGATGGACTGCTTGAGCCTCAGGAGTTTAAACCAGCCTGGGCAATACTGTGAGACCCCACCTCTACACAAAATTAAAGAAATTAGCCAGGGATGGTGGCATGTACTCGTAGTCCTAGCTACAGGTACAAGGCTTGAGCCCAGGAGGTTGAGGCTGCAGTGAGCTGTACTTGTGCCTCCAGACTCCAGTCTGGGTGACACAGCAATACCCTGTCTCAAACTGTCCCCCCACCCCCTCAAAAAACACAAAAGATGTAGAATGGAACAATCTACCAAAAAATGAAAAGGCAGGTGTATCAAAGAGAGGGTAGCAAGATGACTGGAGCGAAGGCGAGAAGGGGAAATACAACAAGTACAAAAAGAAAACATCTGTGCCAGACAAATCTCACCGAGGGCATAAGACACAAGAAGAGGGGTCACCTGGTGGTGTGAGGGGTTGGCAGTGACTGGAAAGGGGCACAAAAGAACCTTCTGGGGTGTTGGAAATGCTTCTATCTTGATCTGAATGGAGGTAACCCAGATGAATAAATATGTAAAGCTGTGCCAGGCACAGTGGCTCACGCCTATAATCCCAGCACTTTGGGAGGCCAAGGCAGGCAGATTACCTCAGATCAGGAGTTTGAGACCAGCCTGGCCAACACGGTGAAATCCTGTCTCTACCAAAAATACAAAAATTAGCCGGGCATAGTGGTAGGCGCCTATAACCCCAGCTACTTGGGAGGCTGAGGCAGGAGAATCACTTGAACCTGGGAGGTGGTGGTTGCAGTGAGCTGAGATGACAGCACTGTACTCCAGCCTGGGCGACAGAGTGAAACTCCATCTTAAAAAATTAAATAAATAAATAAAGCTGTAACTGAGCTGGATATGTAAGATCTGTGTGCTTTTTGGCATCTATCATCTCAAGGAAGCTACCTCTCCTCCCTGAGCCCATTTCCCCAGCTGTAACATGTGGATGCAGACAGCCCACAGTGGGTACTGCTACAGCTCCTCCAGGCTGGCATGGGCAGGTGTGCCTGCCCTCCTGTGTGGCCGGTACCTACAGCCACTGGATGTGGTTCTTGGACTTCTTGGCAATGAGCTGGATGCCCTCGAGGACATTGGTGATGTCATAGATGCGCCGCTTCTGCACTTTGAGCACCTCAGCAGCCCAGTTCAGGTCGACAACACCGTCAGCAGAGCGGCTCAGCAGCTCCAGGAAGCGCTTGGTAGTCAGATTCAGTGAGGTCTCATAGCGTGACTTCTCCCCCGGGGATTTCACACCTGTAAGGATGTGGTCAAGCAAGATAGGGCCCTCTAGCATCCACCCCACCTCCAGCCAGGCCTGCCTCTGTGGCAGTGCAGGGCAGCAGGATGATGGGGGCCGGGGGACAGCCAGCCCCTTCCCCTTGGTGAGGCCAGCCACAGCATTCTTATGCTGACTAGGGAACTCCTCACCCCTCAGGGCTGGGGTAAACCAAGCCAGGCAGCCACTCCAGCTGCCCATCAGGGTCCCCAGAGGCCTGGCTCAAGCCCAACGAACCAAGACGTTAGCCTGAAAGCATGTTTGTTTGTTCACACCCCCCAACCCGGGCCTGGTCACAGGGGGCCTGCCCAGCCCAAGCTCCGTGGGTACCTTTTCCTTGATGGCGGCCTCTGCCCCGAGCTGGCCCACTGCTTTCAGCCAGGTACTGATGGTCACTTTCCAGGTCCAGCCTCCGCTTCACCTGTAGTGAAAAGAATGGGAGGATGCCCAGTAACCAGGAGTGATGCCAGAAGAGACCTGGCTGAGGGCTAGGTGCCTCTGGGTTACCCCCACCTCAGTTTCTCTAGCAGGATGCCTGACTGTGTGACTGAGGGAGATCAGAGGGGACACAGCCTGAGAGTCACAGTCCTTCCACACAGGACACTCAACCGCAGAAGGCAGAAGGCCTGAGCTCAAGTCCCAGCTCCATCACTACTTTTCTGGGGTCTCATGGTGGATTTAAAACACATCTGCAAACTTTTTGATCCTTCTCCTTCAAAAGATGAAGCCTAATAATCCTCCCCGTATGAGCCAGAGATGGGGTGTCACTTTTGAGACCGAGTCAGAGGAACTGGAGCTTCCTCCTTGCTCTGTATTGGGTCACTCACTCTGCCATGTCATATGGACACTCAAGTAGCCCTAATGATGGGCAAGAAACCGCAGCTCCTCCCAACAGCAACACTGAGTCATGCCTTCTGTTAGCAGCCAGGACCCAAACACTGGCTGAATCTCCAAAGAGACCCGAAGCCAGAGCATCTAGCTAAGTCATCCCTTAATTCCTGAGGGACCCACAAAAACTATAAAGTTTTTTTTTTTTTTTTGAGACGGAGTTTCGCTCTTGTTACCCAGGCTGGAGTGCAATGGCGCAGTCTCGGATCACTGCAACCTCTGCCTCCTGGGTTCAGGCAATTCTCCTGCCTCAGCCTCCTGAGTAGCTGGGATTACAGGCACACGCCACCATGCCCAGCTAATTTTTGTATTTTTAGTAGAGACGGGGTTTCACCTTGTTGACCAGGATGGTCTCGATCTCTTGACCTCGTGATCCACCCACCTTGGCCTCCCAAAGTGCTGGGATTACAGGCATGAGCCACCGCGCCCGGCCAGGTTTTTTTTTTTTTTTATGCCACTTCTTTTTTTCTTTTTTAGACAGGGTCTCAGTTTGTTGCCTATGCTGGAGTGCAGTGGTACGATCATGACCCACTGCAGCCAAACATCCTGAGCTCAAGCAATCCTCCCACCTCAACCTTCCAAGTAGCTGGGACCACAGGTGCATGCTGCCATGACCAGCTAATGTTTGTATTTTTTGTAGAGATGGGGTCTTCCTATGTTGCCCAGAGTGGCCTCAAACTCCTGGGCTTGAGCAATTCTCCCACCTCAGCCTTCACCATAGTCAGTGCTAGACTACAGGCATGAGCCACTGTGCCCAGCTAAGCCACTGACTACATAAGTCCCTTGGGCAAGTCACCTTCCCTCTGGTTTTTGACTAATTTATATACATGGTAGCAGCTGGTACTCATCAGGTTCTTTGCATACATTAGTTCATTCCATTCAGTGGACTGGCAGTATAATAATGGCCTTTTTCCAGATAAGGCAACGGAAGCCCGGGAAGTGGTAGAGTCAGGCTTTGTACCTAAGATGGTTTGAGGAAGAACCCAAGCTCTAAGCACTCTGGCTTAGTTCAGACACTCCAGGAGGTCCCATAGGCTGCTCAGAAGCACCCAGATCAAAACCAGACTGACCTTCCTCTCTACCATCCACAGGTTTCCTGAGCTAGAGTCATATTCCAGCCCCACCTGTCGCCCTCTTCACATGCAGCTGCCAAGAACATCTCATCACCACGGCGACTGCCACCCGCCCTGTGGGCTGTTGAGCAGTCTCCATGCTGGTCTCCCTGCCTCCTCCAAATCTTATGTTGCCGCCCCTGCTTAAGGCCTTCCTCCAGCTCCCCACGGCCTTCAGACTCTCATCTGCCACTGCTTCTCCATGGGAACTTGAGTCATGTTTTTCCAGACATCTATACTACCCTTGCATCCCTCCAACCCTCCCCACTTCACACCTGCTGCCTCCACCTCTGTGGGCAGAAACCTTCCCCATCAGCTAGATGATGTCACCTCTTCTCCCTCTGAACTGCCTCAAACCTGACCTTTTGCCACATTCTGTCTCTCCCTACACATTTCTGCAGATGTATCTGTCTCACCCTCAGAAGTGGGTAATGGGTCTAATCACTGCATCCACAGCATCTGCCATGGAGCCTGGCATTAACAAATGCTTACTGAATGAAACCCTCCCATGCTGATGAACCACTCCCTCTTGCGCACATTCACTGACTTTCAAAGGCGCCAAGGGGAAAGAAGAGTGACTGTGCTCTGGGCACTGCGCACTCAACTGCTTCCCCTGCAACCCTCCAGCCACCTTTTGGCAGGTGCTATGATGGCCTCCACCTCAGAGAGGTGGAGCCAGGACTTGCACTCTAGCAGGCTGGTACAGAGCCCACACTCATACCCACCATGGGCCCTCCTCCCCAGAGCCCAGCCAGAATGTACTCCCTCTCCATGGACCCCCCTAGGCCCGAACCCTAGCAAGCTCCTGCCATCTGCTCCTTGCCTTCTCCCTGGGATCCCTGCCCTTGTCCACCCCTGAAGGCAGGTCAGTGCCATGCCCTAAAACAAAGGCTGAAGTGGATGCCATTTCTGCCACTTCTCCCTAAACACTGGCACAGGGGGATGAAGACATTCACTGCTTAAAAAAAAATCTGGATGACTTGGATACACGTCCACGAAGGGGGTCATGAAAGCTGCGGGTTGTTTAGCCCCTAGAATACCATGCAGCTGTCAAGGACCAAGGCAGGTTGACAAGAATCCCATCACACATACAGACAAGCAAAACAGTGTTATAAGGCAATATATTTATATGATCCCTTTTGGATTAAAAAGCTCATGAAACTTCTCTGATTCAGTTTCTATGATTACAGAATACATTTGGAGGTAGCCTCTGGGAAGACGGAGGGAGACTGGTGCCATATCTTAACTTTGTGAATGACACAGGAAAAACTACAATTTTTAAAACTTTAAAAAACAAAAACTGTCACAACCACCACAAACAAAAATAGCCTTAGGAGGAAAAAAAAAATGAATAGGGCTGGGATCCTGCCATCAACTTTCTAGTTTCTTAAGAGTTAAATTTTAGGCCTGGCGCAGTGGCTCACACCTGAAACCCCAACACTTTGGGAAGCCAAGGCCGACCAATCACTTGTCAGGAGTTCAAGACCAGCCTGACAACATGGTGAAACCCCGTCTCTACCAAAAATAGAAAAATTAGCCGCATCATGGCATGCACCTGTAATCCCAGCTACTGGGGAGGCTGAGGCAGGAGAATCGCTTGAACCTGGGAGGTGGAGGTTGCAGTGAGCGGAGATCACGCCACCGCACTCCAGCCTGGGCTGACAGAGCAAGACTCTGCCTCAAAAAAAAAAAAAGTTAAGTTTTCAGTTGGGCGTGATGGCACACACCTGTAATCTCAGCACTCTGAGGGGCTGAGACAGTCAGACTGCCTGAGCTCAAGAGTTCAAGACCAGTCTAGGCAACATGGCAAGACCCTGTCTCTACTAAAAATACAAAAATTAGCTGGGTGTGGTGGTATGTGCCTGCAATCCCACCTACTTGGGAGGCTAAGGCACAGAATATCTTGAACCCCGGAGGTGGAGGTTGCAGTGAGCCCTGATCACACCACTGTACTCCAGCCTGCGTAACAGAATGAGACTCTGTCTCCAAAAAAAAAAGTTAATTTTTCTACAGTAAACATGTATTATGTTTAAAATATTTGAGTTTGTGGAAGTGGACAGGCAGGACTAAGAGAAATGGCTGAACTGCACAGAGCCTGGTATACAGAAAGTGTTCAACGAATGCCTGCTGGTACAGAAGCTAAGCCTGTAGCTTATTTCAAGGACTGTGCCAGACAAATGCCAGTGCAGAGAGGCCAAAAGCCGAACCTGTGGACCTTCTGGACTTCAGCTCCAGTCTCCTGCCCCTTAAGTACAGAAAACACCTCCGGGCCCTAAAGGACTCTGAGGGCAGGGCTCCTTTTCTCTGAGCCTAGTGCCTCCTGGGCATTCACTAACTCAACAACTGTTGAATGAATGGAATGCCCGGGCCAATGAGCCTGCCCCTGACAGGTAGAGCGGAGGGCACTCTTCTTTGCCCCGTTTCTCCTTCTGATCTTAGAATCCATAATCCTGTTCAGTTCCTTAAGAACAAGACCCTCGGGTTCTGTGAGGTTTCCACAGACCCGAGCCTGCTATATGCTTGTCACACAGCTGAATGGAGGATGCTTGCCCAGGTCCCAAGCACTACCCACAGGGACAAGCCACCTGGCCCACCCCTGGTATAGCCCCTCCCACCCACTCATTAAGATAAAGGGCCCTCAGAAGCCCTTCCTGTCCTTTCTTCAGCCTCTATCAGCATCCCTAGAAAGCAACACATCCCAGAGGTCAACCTCACAGGAAATGCAGATTCAACTCCCCGCTCAATAGCAGAATGACATGGGAAGATTCTAGTATTTCTAGGCCTCAGCTTCCCAATCTGTAAAAAGGGATTGCTGCTGATGGGGTTAAATGAGTTAATTAGGTAAAGCCCTTGGCAGAGCCTGGCACATAAGACATCCTCAAAACAATGGTGGCTGCTATTGTTATTATTATTAGCATCGTGGTGATTCCGGAAGGCAGCACTGGGCATGAGGCCAAGGGGGTTGGGGGAGCCCCTTTAGATGCCTCAGGGACCAGCTGCTACCCTCACCCCCATCAGCAGTTAGGCAGCTTCTACCTCCTTTTCCTAAGCCCTGCCTCACCCCTCCCACTTGCTCCAAGCTCCCTGCTGAGACCCCATCCTGCTTGGCCAGCCCCAGCCTGCACATCAGAGCCCCACCTTCACCCATAGGCTGCGCCAGTCAAACTGGTCTCCACACCCTGTCCTGCAGCCCACAGGTCCCAGCTCCAGGCTTCTACACCTCCAATCCCTTCTCCCACTGTAATTCAGCCACCTCTTCTGGGCACCCCCCTGTCAGAACTGGTCTTGAGCTCAGCACTCAGGGACGGCTTTAGTAAAGGATCTCCCTGGGACATTCTCTCCTGGCACTGGGGCCTCCTCTCCAGCTCCCAGAGGCCCAGCCCACCTAGTTCTTCTACAGAGGCTCAGGGGTCTGTCTGCCTGATTAATGAGGTTCCATGGCAACCAGGGCCTGGGAGGGTGGAGGGTGGCAGATGGAAGGACAGGCAGAGGGAGGAGATCAGCAGCTGGTCCAGCTGCCCCGCCCCTGCAGAGAAGGCCTCCCAGCCAGGAGGGCTGTCCCCAGAGGCCTGGCCGGCCAGTCCTGCACCTGGCAGTCAGCATCAAGGCAGGAAGGAGGGTCTCCTCAGTGGCTCACCAACGGTTAAGCCCCAGGACCTTCCTCCGCCCCGCCTTCACTTCCCCTAGCAGCTGTGCTCACTACCGAGATGCAAATTCTGATCTGAAGCCAGCCGGCCGCAGTTCAAATCCCAGCCCCGCCACCTGCAGCCGTGTGACCAGGGGCAAGTCACTTTCCCTCTCTGGGCCTCAGTCCTCCTCCGTCAGATGGGCACAGTGACAACACGGCTCACAGCAGGGTTGTGAGTTTTAGCTGGCTTGAAGTCGGCCAAAGGCCTGGCGTGCAATAAACGCCAGTTGAATACACGTGGGCCATTATTATCATTGAGTCCGACGCTGGGGAGGCTCTAGTGAGGAAGCTGAGGCGCAGAGGAGCAAACAGGACCGGCTCGAGGTCACCCCGCACCCCAGGGCGGAGCCTGGAGGCACAAGCCAGGCTCTGCACCGCCCAGCCTGGGCGCCTCAGTCCATCCCTCCCCCGCCCCCTGCCGCCTCCAGGCCAAACACAGCACCCGCCCGGGTCTGCTCAGGGGGCACAGGCAGCCCTGTCGGCGCGGCGTCCCTGGGGTCCGTACCGGCGGGCGGCCGAGCGCGGGGCGCGGCGCGCTGGGTGTGGGCCGGGGCGCCTGCGGAGTGGCGAAGAGCAGCAGGTCGGGGTCGCACGGGCCGGCGGCGGGCGCCGCGGGGCCAGCTGGGGCCGGCGGGGCGCTGGCGTCCTGTGCGGCGGAGATGATGACGATCTGCGAGGAGTCGAGCAGCCGCAGCGCGCCGGCCCCGAGCAGGGCCTCCAGCGCCGGCGCGCATGGGCCACCCGCAGGGGCCCCAGCCAAAGCCATGGCGCTCACGGCCCGCGCGGCCCGGGTGACAGGCGGCGGCGGCGGCGCGGGCCCATGGCGGCAGGCCCCGGCAAGGGCTCCATCCCGCTCCGCCCCCGGCCGCCGCTGCCTGCAAAGTCCCGGCCACTTTTACGCGCCAAATCCTTTTTGCCGCGAAAGAGCCACGAGCCGCCGAGCGCCGCCACGATTGGCTGCCCGGGCCGTGACGAAGTCGACGGCAGCGGCTCCTATTAGCTGTAGCGCGCCGGACCGGCGGCGACGGGCGGGATGGGGCGGCGGCGCGGGGCGGCGCGGCCAATGGCGGGGCGGGGCGCGCGCAGGCTTTGTCCGGACAGTGCCAGGCGCGGTCGGACTCCCCGCCCCCAGCCCGGGCGTCCCCTGCCGGAGGCGTGGGGACACAGGAACATGGCCCCGCCCCGACGCTCCCGCATCCCACTGACCTTTCTATATTGCAGATTCAGGACAGAGCGTCTGTTCTGCACGCGACCCTCAACCTGTAGCCCCCACAACCTCAGCTCACATCTCCAGAAACTGCCCCCTCTTCTTTTCGGGATCATCAGTTCCACAGCAGCCACCTCTCCTATCCTCAACTTACTACACCCATGACCCCATCCCGCTCACCCAAAGACCAAGCTGAAGAGTGGTACCAGGAAATGAGGAGGGACGTCCGGCCAGATATTAGCCTGGGACTTTCCTGCAAGTCCCATTTTACCGAAAATCTCCAATGGCCAAGTAAAGCGTCTGCTTGAACTAATTCATTCCCTCACTCATTCAACAAACGTCAGGAGAGCCTACTCTGTGCCCATCCTTAACTCTGTGCCCCATCCTTAATTCGAGGCCCTAAGGAGCTCACAGTCTACTGGATAGGGGAGAGAGAGGTAATAGACGTTTACGATAGGATGAAGCAGGTCCAGAGCGGTGGCTCATGCCTGGAATCACTATAATCAACGGGCAGGGTGGATCTCTTGAGCCCAGGAGTTTGAGACCAGCCTGAGCAACATGGTGAAACCCTTCTCCACAAAAAATACAAAAATTAGCCAGGCGTGGTGGTGCCCGTCTGTAGTTCCAGCTACTTGGGAGGCTGAGGTGAGAGGATTGCTTGAGTCTGAGAAATGGAGGCTGCAGTGAGCTATGACCATGCCACTGCACTCCAGCCTGGGCAACAGAGCAAGATCCTGTCTCTAAAACAAAACAAAAACAAAACACATCACTTCTTCTAGGGACCCCTCCCAAGGATTTACTCACTTTCTCTATTGCCCACTGCTGCCTCTGTTCCAACGCTGACCACACATTTCTCCATCTGCCTCCCCTGCCAATCTAGAAGCTCACTAGCGCTTCCTCCCAACACTGGCCTGGCCCAGAGCAGGCACTGAGAAAGGTTATAAAAGAACCAGAGAGGCATGGCCGGGCACGGTGACTCATGCCTGTAATCCCAGCACTTTGGGAGGCTGAGGAGGGCAGATCACCTGAGGTCCGGAGTTCAAGACCAGCATAACCAACATGGAGAAACCCTATCTCTACTAAAAATACAAAATTAGCCCTGTATGGTGGCACATGCCTGTAATCCCAGTAACTTGGGAGGCTGAGGCAGGAAAATTGCTTGAACCCGGGAGGCGGAGATTGCGGTGAGCCAAGATCGTGCCATTGCACTCCAGCCTGGGCAACAAGAGGGAAACTCTGTCTCAGATTTTAAAAAAAGAACCAGAGGCTGCCTAGACTGCAACAAGGAGACCACGGTTCTGCAAGGGTAGTCTTTAGGCTGCTGGCTTCAGAACCATGAGGTCACTTGTTAATTTTGGGCCCATCCCAGCCTTGCCAATTTAGAATCTCTAAGTGCCCAGGAGCCAGGAGTCTGCACTTTAACAATGCCCTGTCCTCATTCCAGGTGATGTTTTTCTTTTTCTTTCTTTATTTTTTTTTATGAGTCATAATGGGAATTACTTTTTTTTTTTTTTGACACTTATGGAATTAGAAAAGCCAATATCTTCTACTTTTTTAATTTTTTATTTTATAGAGATGAGATCTCACTATCTTGACCAGGCTAGTCTCAAACCCCTGGGCTCAAGAGATCCTCCCGCCTCAGCCTTTGGCATAGCTGGTACTCTAGGTGTGTGCCACCTCTCCCAGCTTCCAGGTTATTTTTATGCATACTCGCATTTGAAAACAAATTGGTGTACCAGTATAATCAAAATGGGTGGTTCAGCCTCAAATCACAGCTCCTGAGGATGCTTCTCAGCCTCAGTTTCCTCATCTGTAAAATGGGCACTTAGACCTTGCTGTGGCTCCTTCCAGGGTTGCCAGTAGAATGAAAAGCATAAGGGATCTATGAGGTGGTTTAGGAAATTGGGAGTTGTTTTCCCCTCCAGTGAGTAGTTTCTGAAATTACTCATTGCAAATCCTAGCATGTACCATAACTAGAAGGGACCACAGAAACCACATAAGCTTCTTGCTGTACAGATGGGAAAACAGGCCTTTTCAAGAGAAGGTACCTGTGAAGCCGATCAGTGACCAAATTCAGCCTACACCCTGTCCCCCTCCTCCCTCCCCTCTTCATAAAGGAGCTGAGGGGAAGGCACTGGCAGAGGGCAAGAGAAACCAGCACATTCCCATTCCAGATGAAACGTCCTTTCCCCACACCTTTCCACAGGGTCATTCATTTGTGTAAAGCCCTCTCAAACCCAAGTCATTCAACAAACACTTATTTGGCACCTACTATATAACAAGCATTGTGCTGGTATAACTGTGGTGGCTAGCAAAGAGAGGACTATTATTATTGCTCCATTTTATAATGAGGAAATTGAGGCCTGAAGGGCCTGAGTTTACCAAGTAGATGAAAAGGTTATTTTTTAGGCTTGGTGAGGCTGAGGCTGGGGGGTTTTCCAAAGCCCTGCCCTCCCAAAAGTATTCAAGTACACATCCAGGTAGAAGCAGGTGCCCTCCTTCCCACAATCCCTCAGGTCCCTCTGCAGCAGAAAGGAGTGAAGACCAGCACTCCCAGCATGAAACTGAGGAAGAGATAAGGGCCTTCTGTATCTATTAATACCTACTCGAAAGCAAAACAGCCTGATAGATGAGGCCCCTTGGCCCTCATCCTGGGAGCTTGCGATAAGGCTTTTCTCAATGCCAACAGTTCTCAGGCTGGTAGGCTTCCAAAATATCCACAGTCACTGGGCAGCCACTTTCATTGATGATCTCCTCTCAACCCCATAATCCCATAAGTAAGCTGGTTTATCCACATGGTGCAGGAAGGAGGAGGCTCAGAGAGGGGCACTTATAGCTCAAGGTCACACAGCAGAACTGAGATGGGAACTTCAACTGCCCACAGCAAAACCCAGGGCCTCCCCTTGCCACCCTCTGTAAATATCCCAAAAGCCAGGCTCAGAGCTGTCAAGATTATAATGTGTAGTTTCCAGAGGGTATTATGGTGGACAGTGGCTTGGTTCATAGGTGCTTATCCTCGTCACCACCTCCACCAATCAAACTAGAGGCATTCAAGGGGATGCAATCTCCTGGGTCCAAATCCTGTGCCTGGAGACATCTTTCCCTTGGTTCTTTCCAAGAGGCACAGTGGTGTAGAGGTGATAGCATGGGCTTCTAAATCAGGTGGGTGTAATCGAAAATCTTGGTCAACATGACCTTGGACAAGTCAATTCACTTCATTCAATCCACAGATATTTACTGAGCAACTATTATGTGTCAGACATTGTGCTACGTGCTCAGGTGACAGCTATAAGCAAAACAGACCACTGGAGCTCACAGTCCAGTGGGAAAGTTAGGAATTATTTCTATGACCCTGCACAATATGCTTGCTAAGAAGTTTGACAAGTGACACAAATAATTTAAACCTATTTATTCCACCAACAGCACCTCCCCCAGCATACATTCTTAGCTTACCAAAAAAAAAAAGTCTCCAAACATGAATATCCAATCATGATAAGGAGGGCATAATTGGGAGAAATGATTCTGTGATGACTTAATGTTATGAAGGGGCACAGAGATGTCCATTGTTGAATTCTGGCAGAGGGAGGTGGGGAGTTTTGCATCTGTAACGATCCCTCATAGCTACCCTGACTGACAGTTTACTGTCCCTGGAGATGTTCTGTCACTGTGCCAGTTCTAGCTGTGTCTGAACAGACCTCTGACCCATCCAAAAGGTGGTCTAACATAGAAGCAAGCCCTTGGAGTCGGGTGGCCCCCAACCCTATGGCTTCCTGCCCATGTGATCTTTGGGAAGTAACTCACCCTCTTGAAGAGCTTCGTTTGTCTCATCTGCAGAACAACGGGTAACAGCTTCTTTACAGGATGCATGTCAAAGTTTAAGAAAACAAAACAAGCAGAGTTTGCAAACTGGCCCCTAGATTTAACTCAATTTGCCCATAGAAGATCTTTCTTTCTTTTCTTTTTTTTTTTGACATGGAGTTTTGCTCGTTTCCCAGGCTGGAGTGCAATGGCGTGATCTAGGCTCACTACAACCTCTGCCTCCCAAGTTCAAGCAATTCTCCTGCCTCAGCTTCTCGAATAGTTGGGATTACAGGCATGTACCACAACACCTGGCTAATTTTTTTGTAATTTTAGTAGAGATAGGGTTTCTCCATGTTGGCCAGGCTGGTCTTGAACTCCTGACCTCAGGTGATCTGCCCACCTCGGCCTCCCAACGAGCTGGGATTACAGGCATAAGCCACGGCGTCCAACAGATCTTTCTTAAATTACTAATTTGTTTTAAGATTTGAGGAAATTGAAAATGCCATACAAAAATAAAAATATCTGGCTTTTCTTTGAAATGGAGCCTTGCTCTATCACCCAGGCTGGAGTGCAGTGGGACCATCTCTGCTCACTGCAACCTCCGTCTCCCGGATTCAAGCAATTCTTCTGCCTCAGCCTCCCAAGGAGCTGGGATTACAGGTGCGTGCCACCATACTCAACTAATTTTTGTATTTTTAGTAGAGATGGGGTTTCACCATGTTGGCCAGGCTGGTCTCGAACTCCTGACCTCAGGTGATCCACCCTCCTCTGCCTCCCAAAGTGTTGGAATTACAGGCATGAGCCACCACACTCAGTCTCTGGCTTTCTTTTCAAACAGCAGTATCAGGCAATACTGGCCAGGTCATCATGGTGCTAGGGAGTTGTTGTTCCCCAACACTCTGGCCAAGGCTCTGGCCTGGAGGGTCGAGGACTCTGAGTTGGCCAGAGCCTTGACCCTCCAGGTCAAGAGTCCTTCCCTGGCATGCCTCACTCAGTCCTTGCCCTGCCATTCCAGGGATGAGCAGCCACCCTCATGTACAGCGCCTGGCACAAAGTGAGCAGCACCCAAAAAACTGTGAGCTGCTGTGAGTCTTATTACTGCCAAGGAACTGACTGGTACCAGTACAGCTTCTCTGCTTTGCAATTAACCGAAGATAAAATATGGACAGGCCGGGGGTGGTGGCTCATGCCTGTAATCCCAGCACTTTGTGAGGCGGAGGTAAGTGGATCACCTGACGTCAGGAGTTCAAGACCAGCCTGGCCAACATGGTCAAACACCATCTCCACTAAAAATACAAAAACTAGCCAGGCGTGGTGGCATGCACCCGTAATCCCAGCAACATAGGAGGCTGAGGCAGGAGAAATCACTTGAACCTGGGAGGTTGCAGTGAGCCAAGACTGTGCCATTGCACTCCAGCCTGGGCAATGGCAAAACTCTGCCTCAAAAAAAAAAATTAATTAATTAACATAGAAGAGAGGGAAAAGGCCAGGCTCGGTGGCTCACACCTGTAATCCTAGCACTTTGGGAGGCCAAGGCAAGCAGATCACAAGGTCAGGAGTTCAAGACCACCCTGGCCAGCATGGTGAAACCCCATCTCTACTAAAAACACAAAAATTAGCCAGGCATGTTGGCATCCCCCTGTAGTCCCAGTTACTTGGGAAGCTGAGGCAGAAGAACTGCTTGAACCTGGGAGGTGGAGGTTGCAGTGAGCCGAGATCGCACCACTGCACTCCAACCTGGGTGACAGGGCGAGACTGTTTCGAAAAATAAAGAAAAAAAAAAGAGAGGGAAAGTGGATATTCAAGATCAAACAGGAGACAGGGGCTTGGTGCCAGCCTACAGCCTGATTGTGTGGTCTTAGCCAAGTCCTTGACCGTCAGTTGGTCCATATGTTCCATGGGTTCAGGCCAAGCGTCTGAGGTCCAAGGTGACCGCACAGGTCTCAGGTGGATTCTCAAGTCTCCCCCCAGCCCTGGTCCCTCCCTAAGTGCATGCTCTGAGAACCTCTCTTCTCTCCAAGTCTCACCCAGGGCAAGTTCCTTTCTCTGTCTCATCCAAGCCTCTCAGGAGGGGTCATGCTTTTCCAAGGAGAGGGACAAAACCAGACATATGACTATAACTCCCCTGACCGGGGCCACAGCAAGGGTGGGAGTAGGAGGCCCTTACAGCTGAGGGACTGAGTTTTTTCATCTGTAAAATGCTGAAAATAATCATAGTGTTTACCCATAGTTGTTAGGACATTGAGTTATTAACATGCCTGGTATATAGGGAGTGCTCAGCAAATGTCAGCTGTTGTCAAGAGTGCAGAATGACTCCCTGAAGCGGCTTGCCTAAAATCCCCTCTTGATTTTTCCTCAGAAGAAGTGCTTCTTGCTGGGCACAGTGGCTCACACCTGTAATCTCAGCACTTCTGGAGGTTGAGGCAGGCAGATCACCTGTGGTCAGGAGTTCAAGACCAGCCTGGCCAACACAGTGAAACCCCATCTCTACTAAAAATACACAACTTATTGGGGGGGTCGAGGCGGGCAGAACACCTGAGGTCAAGAGTTTGAGACCAGTCTGACCAACATGGCAAAACTTCGTCTCTACTAAAAGTACAAAAATTAGCTGGTCATGGTGGTGGGTGCCTGTAATCCCAGCTACTCAGGAGGCTGAGGCAGGAGAATAGCTTGAACCCGGGAGGCGGAGGTTGCAGTGAGCCAGGATTGCACCACTGCACTCCAGCCTGGGTGACAAGAGGGAGACCGTCTCAAAAAAAAAAAATTAGCTGGGCATGGTGGCATGTGTCAGTAATCACAGCTACTTGGGAGACTGAAGTAGGAGAATGGCTTGAGCCCAGGAGGTGGAGGTTGCAGTGAACTGAAATCACACCATTGCACTCCATCCTGGGGGACAGAGCAAGACTCCGTCTCAAAAAAAACCCCCAAAACAACAAAAAAATTAGCTGGGTGTGGTGGCACACGCCTGTAATCCCAGCTACTTGGGAGGCTGAGGCAGGAGAGTTGCTTGAACCCAAGAAGTGGAGGTTGTAGTGAGCTGAGATCATGCCACTGCACTCCAGCCTGAGTGACAGAACAAGATTCTGTCTCAAAAAGAAAAAGAAAGAAAGAAAAATAAAAACTTCTTGTTAGCCTACAGAATAGGAGAGTTTTCATGAAGCAATCCCTGCACTGCCTCCCACATTCTATTAGCCACAAAGAGGAAAAAAAAAAAAACTATGTTTGGAGGGCAATGAAGCATGTAGATGAAATAATTCCATATTCCATAGATTTGGAGACCTTTTCTTTCATATTTTAACCTCTTTGAAATTGAGGTGCATCCTGGGATCAGTGGAATATCCATTTGTAGTCAGTAACTCTTTTTCTTAGGGGCTCAAAATGGCATATCTTATCTTGGATGGCATCTGAGAAGTGTGGTGGAAAAAAAGTGCCAGGCTCAGGGCCCACCGCATCACAGGCCCTCAGGTTGTCCTCATGACCTTTAGCATCCCCAGCACATTCGAGGCTGGCCATGGTGGAGTGATCAGCTTTTCTTTTTTTTTGTCATTTTCTCGCTGACACCTGCTGACCTGCATTTGGTCCCCGGCTTGATAAGCACATGGCAAATACAGTCAGGGAGGCGTGTGGGGAGGGCTCAGGGTGGGAAGAGAAAGACATTTTATAGCATATTAAGATATTCAAAGAGGAGGAGCCAAAGATTCTTTAAAAAAAAAAAAACAAAAAAGTCCCCGCTGGAAGCCAGAATTATATATATGCCACACAGGCCAGGAAACCCAGCAGGCCTCCTAGAGCTGGCAGCGAACCGAAACAGGGGTATTGTGTCCAGGCCACTGGCTGGCGGAGGGGCATTGTTAGGGCCTGGCCCTGTCTGGGAAGAGGGGGGGTGGCGGGGGCAGGGGGAGTGTGTTCCCATGACTCCCTGGGGAGTAACAACAATCGGGCCAGCTGGGAAGCCCTGGCATGCCAGGGGCCCAGTGGGCAGGAGGCAGGCCCCCGAGGGGCCATGGAGGGCATTTCGGGGACTGAGGAGGTAGGGTATGGGGGAAGGAAGGTCAGGGTCTGTTTCTGAGCTGGGAGACAAGGCCTAGGAGGAGAAACATGGGCGTCCTTCACTATACCCCTCTTCCGCAACCCCCAAAGCCCTGGGCAACTGTTTCTTTCCAAAGTGCACCCTAGATGTACCCAATCTTCTCTACCTTTGTCATCATCCATCCTGGTCTCCCTCCAGGACTACTGCATGGCTTCCTCACTGGGATGTATGCAGCCGGCCTGGCCCCTACACGCTGTTCTATACAAGTAGCTAAAAGGATCTTCCCCAAATGTAACCCATATCACATCACTCCCCTGTCTAAACCTGCCACAGGCTGCCCGCCACACTTAAGACAAAAACCCAGACCCCTTGTCCTGGCCCATGAAGGCTGCCTGGTGGATGGAGTCAGCTGGTCTCCCGGCTTCATCTGTGAGCCCCACCCATGCACTGGGTCAGCCAGGCTGGCTCCTTCCGGGTCTTGGAATGCCTTGGGGTGCTCCTGCCTCCGGGCCTGTGTACTTGCAGAAACTTGACTTCCTCCAGCCTTGCAGCGCTCCCTCCTCAGTACTCAGGGCTCAGAGCAAACATGACCTCCTCAGAGAGGCCTGTCCCGGAAAACAGCCTTCCGTTCTCTCCTCCCATACCCTTCTGTCATGCGGCCCTGTATGACTTCATGATGCCCACCACTCTCCGAAGTTCTCAAATGTGGTCATCATTGGTTGGACTTCCCTCCTTAGGCTGTGAGCCCAAAGTGGGCAGGAACTAGCTTCTTTCATCGGTGAACCCTGGCCACCACCATCACCTGGCACTTTCTAAGAACTCAACCAACATTAGCTAGTATTTGTATGATTCCTGTGCTCAGGACTCAGTAAACCATGCCAGCTTCGGCCGGGCGCAGTGGGTCATGCCTATAATCCCAGCACTTTGGGAGGCCAAGGCAGGTGGATCACAGGTCCAGAGATTGAGATCATCCTGGCCAACATGGTGAAAACTCATCTCTACTAAAAATACAAAAAGTAGCTGGGCATGATGGCACATACCTGTAGTCCCAGCCACTTGGGAGGCTGAGGCAGGAGAATCACTTGAACCCAGGAGGCAGAGGTTCCAGTGAGCCAAGATTGCGCCACTGCACTCCAGCCTGGCAACAGAGTGAGACTCCATCTTAAAAACAAAATAAAATAAAAAGGAGTGTCCTAAAGGAGCTGATGTGGTCTGGCTCTGATCCTTCTACCGGCTGACATCCAGCCCATGAGGAGAAGCTGGAGGGAGAGGCCGGAAGAGCAATGAGAATGAGGTTTATGACACAGACACTGGGACCCACACTTCCATTCTGCCTGGTTTCTGTCTTGTTTATTAAATCAGGACATCTGCGGCAGCTTTGAGCAGAGTCCCGGCACAGAAAACAGGGACCCTCCGTTCAGAAGCCTTTCTCAGAACAACACTCAGAAGAGAGCTCAGTTCTCCCTCTGTCATCTTTATTAATTATTTTTATTTTTATTTTTTACCTGAAGGACTACATGATCATCATCTCTCTCTGTCTTCTACCTGGGCAGCCAAGCCCTTCAGCTCACAAGAGTGGGTCCCACTCTATAGGGCACCCTCTGCTGAAAAGCAAAACTGCTCACCCCAAATGCCCTTCAAGGCTGAACTAAGATAAACTCTCACCCTGTGAATCTGGAACAAGACAAAAGGAGGGAAAAAAAAATTCTTTTTATAAAGATCCTCAAATTTGTCATAGAAAGCAACCCATCTGAAGTCACAGACTGCGGTGATGTGGGCTTCGTTTTGAGAGGTAGAGCACAGCACGGTGTTCTGGTTTAGGAGAGAGCCGGGTTCAAAGTATGATTCTTATACACCCCAAATGCACTCATCAGGAGGTAAAAGTGAACAATGTGGAAGGAAACACTGTCGCCAGAATCCCTTCTGGAGCCTCAATGTGGAAGCTGCAGCGGCCAGCATCAAACAAGGCAGCTTCTTGGCATCTGGGCCTGTGAGTCACTGAGCTCACATGGGTTCACTTAGCATCTCTAATTTGGGAGCAGAGAGGCAGAAGAGGCCCAAATTAACTTGGGTTTTGTCCTTCCCCTTTCAGTGGGAGTTCCCTGGGCCTGAATGCTTGGTGTCCTCTACTGTAAGGCTCAGGACACCTGGGGTCGTCATCTTTGCACTGATTACAACAAGGATCTGCCCAAGATATTGGGAGGGGGAGGGGGAAGCTGTCAGGGATGTGGAGAGAAAACAGCCTCAAAGAAGACTCACTTTTATATGGGATTATTGATCAAAGAGAAACCAGACACACAGAGGGCAAGGAAGACATGTCAGAGTTGAGATGATATTGCAATGTAAAAGTTCCTTTTAAGACAAAGATAGGTGGCTGTGCATAGAATATTCCAGGAAGGCTGTATGAGAAAATGCTAACAGTGGGTGCCCCAGCAAAGGAAGAGCCTGGGGGTGCAGCACAGGTGTAGGAAAGAACCTGACTTTTCCCTTTTATACATTTTTTTTTTGAGACAGAGTCTTGCTCTGTCACCCACTGCAGTGCTATGGTGTGGTCTTGGCTCACTGCAACCTCCACCTCCTGGGTTCAAGCAATCCTCCCGCCTCAGCCTCCCAAGTAGCTGGGATTACAGGCCCATGTCACCATACCCAGCTAATCTTTGTATTTTTAGTGGAGATAGGGTTTCACCATGTTGGCCGGGCTGGTCTTGAACTCTTGACCTGAAGAGATCTGCCAGCCTTGGCCTCCCAAATGCTGGCATCACAGGCGAAATCCACCATGCCCAGCCTTTTTTTTTGTCGGGGGGAGGGGGAGCATGAGTCTCGCTCTGTCACCCAGGCTGGAGTGCACTGGCACGATCACAGCTCACTGCAGCCTCAACCTCCCAGGTTCAGGTGATCCTCCTACCTTAGCCTCCCCAGTAGCTGGGACTATAAGCATATGCCACCACTCCAGGCTAATATTTTTAATTATTATAGAGACAGGTCTCCCTATGTTGCCCAGGCTGGTCTCTAACTCCTGGACTGTAGCAATCCACCCACTTCAGGCTCCCAAAGTGTTAGGATTACAAGTGTGAGCCACTACCCCTGGCCATAGACTATTTATAACTTTGAGTTTTATACTATGTATAGTATTGATTTTTAAAATTTTTTTTTTTTTTTTGAGACAGAGTTTCGCTCTTGTTACCCAGGCTGGAGTGCAATGGCGCGATCTCAGCTCACCGCAACCTCCGCCTCCTGGGTTCAGGCAATTCTCTGCCTCAGCCTCCTGAGTAGCTGGGATTTCAGGCACGCGCCACCATGCCCAGCTAATTTTTTGTATTTTTAGCAGAGATGGGGTTTCACCATGTTGACCAGGATGGTCTCAATCTCTTGACCTCGTGATCCACCCGCCTTGGTCTCCCAAAGTGCTGGGATTACAGGCTTGAGCCACCGCGCCCGGCCAAAATTTTTTAATCTTACATGTCAAAAGAATTAACAGGATTGTAGCAGGTGCCTAATAAGTACAGGTTAAACCATTCTGCTATTTCAGGAACACATTTAGGAAGCATGGTGCTTACTGTGCAACAAGAGCCCCCGGCCATCTCTGTTTTTCAGGTCTCGGAGGACAGAGCTCAGCTAAGATGGAGCTCCTCTTAGATCTGCTGGAAGCCAGAGCCCTGCTCCCTGTCGAGGACCACACCACCTTCCTCCCTGGAGTTTGCAGTTGGAGGCACCAGATGGTCTAGCAGCATCCAGAGAGATGCCATCTGTGAGGGAAACCTATTCTTAGAGAGCAGAGACAGTCAGTAGCAGAGCTGGCCAACTCCCAGCAGCAGTGGGGGGACTTCAGAAGGGCAGGTGGCCAAGGTTTCACTTCAGCTGAGGGCAGAACAGGCTAAAAGCAGGGTGTGCTCGGTCCTCAGGTCCCATACTTCCTCTACATTTGGATGCTGTATTAGAAATAACAGCCTTTATTGAGCGCTCACTTTAACCATGTCATATTCTTCAACCCTCCAGACCACTCGAGGTGTGTGCTGTTACTCAGTCCTTTGCCCAAGGAAATTGTAGAGCCAGGGCTTGAGCCCAGGCACTCTGGCTCCAAAGCCTACATTTCTGACCATCGTGCTATACTGCCTCTCAACCTGCTGTACAGAGGCCAGTTTTAGTTTGGGTTTCCCCAATAGCAGACTTTAAGACACAGATTTGAGTGCAAGTGGTTCATATGGGAAGTGGTCCCAGGAAGCACTGCTAGGGGCATGAGGAAGGGAGATGGGGAGGGTATTTGAGGTTCAGCCCTGCTGGGGGAGCTCTTGGAGTCAGTGTGGAACATGTACCTCTGAGTTATCCCACCCGAGGGGTGAGGGCTGTGGGCTGTGGGAGTGGGGGTATTTATCAGTCATTGGTTGAGGGTTGCTCCAGGGATGTGTTCATTCCCCAGCCCTTTGGGCCTGCCACAGGCTGACAGAGGAGACACCAGTGACAAGCTAGAGTCCTCAGGCAAAGAGACAGAGGGGCGGCCACTGGCAAGGCTGGCTGGTGTGCACGAGAGTGATTAGATAGAGGGGCAATAGGCAGGGCACCCCCACCATCTGCTATAAAACCTGCTTGTTGATGGCCGAAGCCCTCTGCATTCCCCAACCTTTAAAGCAGCGGTCCCCAACCTTTCTGGCACCAGGAACCAGTTTCATGGAAGACAATCTTTTCACAGACCGGTGGGGAGGGGGCATGGTTTCAGGATGATTCAAGCACATTACATTTATTGTGAAATTTATTTCAATTATTATTACTTTGTAATATATAATGAAATAATTATACAACTCACCATAATGGAGAATCAATGGGAGCCCTGAGTGTGTTTTCCAGCAACTAGATGGTCCCATCGAGGCAATGGGAGACAGTGACAGATCATTAGGCATTAGACTCTTATAAGAAGCACACAACCCAGATCCCTCACATGTGCAGTTCACAATAGGGTTTGCGCTCCTATGAGCATCTAACTCCGCTGCTGATCTGACAGGAGGCAGAACTCAGGTGGGAATGTGAGCAATGGGGAGTGGCTGTAAATACAGATGAAGCTTCCCTGGCTCATGCCTTTTAACTACTGCTGTGCAGCCCGGTCCCTAACAGGCCATGGACGGACACTGGGGTTGCAGACCCCTTGCCCTAGAGCTCATTCAGCCTCCACAGCAAGTTAAAAGAGCTTCAACATCACCTACTCCAAGTTTGCAGTAAACATTGTGGCTAAAAACACAGCTTACAGAATCAGAGTGATCCCACCTCAGTTACCTAAGGCTCTGTGATTCATCTGTCAGATGGGATAACAATGGATGGCTCCATATCATTCCCCACCCCCTTGTTACTCAGACCAGCATCACTGGGAGCACCTGGGAGCCTGGGAGAAATGCAGACTCTCAGGCCCCATCTCAGCTCACTGGATCAGAAACTGCATTTAAATAAGATCTCCAGTGACTCATGTGTACATTTCTACTAGTAATGTCTAAAAAATAGAGACTGATGGAGTAAGTATATTAATGAAAGCATATCTACCAGACCAATGCTCTCAGATTGGTAGCCCATGGACCAAATTTTCCTGGAGACTTGTTTGATTTGTCCAAGATTGTATTTTTTTTTTTTTTTTTTTTTAGACTAAGTCTTTTTTGATCCGCCCGCATTGGCCTCCCAAGGTGTGAGCCACTGTGCCTGGCCGAGACTGAGTCTTGCTCTGTCACTCAGGCTGGAATGTGATGACACAATCTCAGCTCACTGCAGCCTCCCAGGGTCAAGAGGTTCTCCCACCTCAGGCTCCCGAGTAGCTGGGATTACAGGTGCCCGCCACCACATCCAGCTAATTTTTGCGTTTTTAGTAGAGACAGGGCATCACCTTATCGGCCAGGCTGGTCTCGAACTCCTGACCTCAGGTGATCGGCCCACCTGGGCCTCCCCAAAGTGCTGGGATTACAAGTGTGAGCCACTGTGCCCAGTCCTGGATCATGGTTTTGCAAAAATCAGACTGGCACACAAGTCTTCAGTTCCCCATTCCCCATCCCTCCCCACTGCATAGCACCCTGAATGTTTCAATTTATATCACTGTAGGCTCCTGTGGGCATTTAAATTTGTACCCCTTTCTAGTCCGTATCCTATAATGAGCTAATGTTTGCATAGCATGGCTTAGGTTTCTAAATTTGAAGCAAGGCACTAAAGAAAACATGGGCTTTGAAATCAGAAAGATCTGAGTTCAAATCCTGCTTTGGCTATTATACTATCTGTATTACCTTGGGCAAGTTACTCCCCTCTCTGATCCTCAGTTTCTTTCTTTTTTTTTTTTTTTTTTTGAGATATAGTCTCACTCTGTGGCCCACGCTGGAGTGCAGTGGTTCCATCTCGGCTCACCGCAACTTCCACCTCCTGGGTTCAAGCAATTATCTTGCCTCAGCCTCCCTAGTAGCTGGGATTACAGGGGTGTGCCACCATGCCCAGGTAATTTTTGTATTTTTAGTAGAGATGGGGTTTCATCACGTTGGCCAGGCTGGTCAAGAACTCCTGACCTCAGGTGATCTGTCTCCCTTGGCCTCCCAAAGTACTGGGATTATAGTGTGAGCCACCGCGCCTGGCCTGACGCACAGTTTCTAAATCCGTAAAACGGGGATCAAAATGCATCTTTGCAAGGCCATTGTATGGTTTAAACATAATATGTGCAGCCTGCACACAGTGGCTCATGCCTGTAATCATAGCACTTTGGGAGGCTGAAGCAGGAAGATAGCTTGAAGCCAGAAGTTGAGTCTACCCCTAGTGACAGAGTGAGATCCTGTTGCTATTTAAAAAATAATAATAATATTTTTATTATTAAATATTATTATTTAATATTTAACAGCTGGGCGCGGCTGTTCACGCCTGTAATCCTAGCACTTTGGGAGGCCAAGGCAAGTGGATCACCTGAGCTCAGGAGTTCGCGATCAGCCTGGGGAACATGGTGAAACCCTGTCTCTACTAAAAATACAAAAAATTAGCCAGGCAAGGTGGCATGCACGTGGAATCCCAACTACTCGGGAAGCTGAAACAGGAAAATCCCTTGAACCCGGGGAGGTGGAGGTTGCAGTGAGCCAAGATACTGCACTCCAGCCTGGGTGATAAGAGTGAGACTCCATCTCAAATAATAATAATAATAATAATTAATAATAATATGTGCAAAACACCAAAGAGGGAGGATGAATGCACTAAATGAAAGGAATTCACAGGAGTGCAGCAGTGGTAGTTGCCTAAGTCCAATGAGGACCAGGGCAGTCTAATTATCCTCATTTTATGATAAACTGAGGCTCTGAGAGGTCCAGAACCTTCCCCAAGGTTACACAGTGGGGGAGTGGGGACTCAAACCCATGTCCTCTAGCTCTAGATCTGCACTGTCCACTAGAATCTTCAGTGAGGATACAAGTGTTTTTCTTTTTTTTTTTGCCAATCAATGAGAGCTTGTAAGGTTGCTGAGGTTGGCTGGCCTTGAACTCTTGGCCTCGCCTTCGCAAGCGCCATGACATCCGGCCGGAGCCACTTTGGGCCCCCTTTTAATTTGTTTTTTTTTTTTTTCACAAGTGTTTTTCTATATCTGTGTTGCCTGTCACAGCAGCCACTAGCCACATGTGGCTGAGCCCTGAAAATACGGGTGGCAAAACATATACCCAATTTTTGAAGACCTAATATAAAAAAAGAGTGCAATATATATAATTAATTATGCTAATTATATGTTGAAAGAACTTTTAGAAATTTGTGTTAAAATCTATAATTAAGATTAATGTCACTTTTTTTTTCGGTGAGACAGGGTCTCACTGTTGCCCAGGCTGGAGTGCAGTGGCGTGATCTCGGCTCACTGCAGCCTCGACCTCCCAGGCTCAAGTAATCATCCCACCTCAGCTGGGACCACAGGTGCGTGCTACCACACCCAGCTAATTTTTTGTATTTTTTGTGGAGACTGAGTTTCACCATGTTGCCCAGGCTGGTCTCAAGCTCCTGAGCTCAAGTGATCCACCAGTCTCAGCCTCCCAAAGTGCTGGGATTACAGGAATGAGCCACAGCGCCCAGCCTACTACTTTTTTGTAATGTGGCTACTAGAAACATTTTAATTACATGTATGGCTCAACTGTTTCTATTGGACAGTGGGACTCTAGAACTTCTCCAATAGAACATCTGAGATGAGGAATTTAGTGTGTTTTTTAAAGTATTTACAATCCACTGCCCACCAGCAGGGAGCCCTCTGTGACATAAGAACAGTTGAAGAATGAACATACCCACCAGAAAGAGACCTCAGGGACCTCCTCTGAGCTCCATGACCTCTGAGGCCTAGAGAGGGGTGTGGCTGGCCACAGTCTCACAGAAGTCAGCTTTATAGCTGCAACCAAGCCCTAGATTCCTTGGCCTGATTCGGCCACTTGTGCTACCATTTAAGAGTACCCACTGGGATTAAAAATCGGTACTTTTACTTTGGCAAATGGAATCCTGGGATAACACCAGCTGGAGTCTGAGGCCCATGATCTTGAGAAGGCAGGATCCTTTGGGAGGGTTTGCGAGGAGCCAAATCTTGAGCCACAGCTGGACACCTCAGGGCCGAATTACTTGGAGGGGTGGCTCTTGTTATAGATGAGGAAGTCTGAGATGTCGTGCCACACGTTGCTGTCCTCGTAGAGGTAGGTCATGGAGGACTGAAGCGAGGGCTGCAGCGTGGGCCGGTGATACTCAAAGAGCCACAGCACCAGCCCCCACACCACCGCGGTAACCACTGGGAATGGGTCCCACCTGGGTTCAGGGATGTAGCCCTTCTCCACGGCCAGGCGGCTCAGGGCAAACAGGACACGTGACAACACGTACATGTTTATCTGCAAAGAGCCAATGGTGGGAATTACTGGTGAGTGCAGCCGCTGGGAGCCTTCTTCCTGCCCACCCCCATGCACTGGGGAGGCTTCTGGGCACCGAATCGTTTTTTTCCAAAGTTGATGTGCCAGAGGATTTGAGGTGGCATGCAGTACATTTTAATACTGCAATCTGTGTCTTTTATTAATTATGCTTTTTTATTAGAAAATGAAATACATTTACATGGTTCAAGACCAAAAGGTAACTTGACACCAAAAACATGATCCATAAAAGGAAAAATTGATAAATCAGACCACATCAAAACTTATTCTTTTGAAAACTCTTGAGAAGAGGATGAAAAGAAAAGCTACAGACTAGAAGATATTTATAAACATGTATGTGACAAAGTGTCTAAATATGTATATATATTCCAGATGTGTCTATATACATATATATGTATGTATATGTGTGTATATATATACATATATATATTTTTAAGACAGAATCTCACTCTGTTGCCCAGGCTGGAGAGTGACGCAATCTCAGCTCACTGCAACCTCCGCCTCTGGGGTTCAAGCGATTCTTTTGCCTCACTTCCCGAGTAGCTGGGACTACGCACCACCACGCCTGGCTAATTTTTTGTATTTTTAGTGGAGATGGGGTTTCGCCATATAGACCAGGCTGGTCTCGAACTCCTGACCTTGTTATCCGCCTGCCTCAGCCTCCCAAAGTGCTGGATTACAGGTGTGAGCCACCGTGCCCGGCCCTATTTGGGGTTTTTCTCATTTGTTTGTTTCCTTTTGCGACAGGGTCTCATTGTATTGCCCAGGCTGGAGTACGGTGGCACAGTCACAGCTCACCGCAACCACACTTCCTGGGCTCAAGCAATCGTCTCACCTCAGGCTCCCTAATAGCTGGACTACAGGCACTTCCCACCACACTCAGCTAATTTTTAATTTTTATGGTGATTGGGGTCCACTATGTTGGCCAGACTGGTCTAAAACTCCTGGTCTCAAGCAATTCTTCTGTCCTGGCCTCCCAAAGTGGTGGGATTATAGGCATTAGCCTGGCCTGGAATATATTTTTAAAATACTTAAAACTCAACAGTTAAAAAAAAAAAAAAAAAAAAAAAAACAAAATGGGCAAAAGACATAATAAACAGATATTTCACCAGAGAGATTATACAGATGGCAAGTATGCACATGAAAAGATGTTCAACATCATTAGCCACTAGGAAAAAGCAAAATAAAAGCACAATGAAATAACATTATATACCAATCAAAATGGCTAAAATTAAAAATGCCCGTAGTCTCAACACTTTGAGAGGTTGAGGAGGCCAGATCACCTGAGGTCAGGAGTTCGAGACCAGCCTGGCCAACATGGTGAAACCCTGTATTTACTAAAAATACAAAAATTAGCTGGGCATGGTGGTGGGTCCCTGTAATCTCAGCTACTCAGGAGGCTAAGGCAGGAGAATCGCTTGAACTGGGGAGGCAGAGGTTACAGGGAGCCAAGATCTTGCCTTCGAACTCCAGCCTGGGCGACAAGAGCAAAACTGTATCTCAAAAAAAAAAAAAAAAATGCAGCAGGAGTGTGGTTCAGTACAGAGGCGGGAGGGATGAAAGGGTGCGTGGTTAAAATGGACATGGTTCTGAATAAAGGTGGAAGTGAGGGAAGGGGGCATGGTTCAGTGTAGAGGTGGGGGCGGGGAAAAGGGCATGGTTCAGTATAGAGGTGGGGGGAAGAAAGCATGACTATAGAGGTGGGGGAAGGGAACATGATTCTCTATAGAGGTAAGGGTGGGGGAAGGGGTGTGGCTCGGTGTAGAGGTGGGAATGGGTGAAGGGAGCGTGGTTCTGTGTAGAGGTAGGGGTGGGGAAAGAAGATGTGGTTCTTTATAGAGGTAGAGGTGGGGGAAGGGGCGTGGTTCAGTGTAGAGGTAGGAGTGAGGGAAGGGGTGTGGTTCAGTGTAGAGGTAGGAGTGGGGGAAGGGGCGTGGTTCAGTTAGAGGTAGGAGTGGGGGAAGGGGCGTGGTTCAGTGTAGTAGGAGTGGGGAGAAGGGGCGTGGTTCAAAGTAGAGGTAGGAGTCGAGGTAGGGGCGGGTTCAGTGTAGAGGTTAGGAGTGGGGGAAGGGGCGGGTTCAGTGTAGAGGTAGGAGTGGGCGAAGGGGCGTGGCTCAGTGTAGAGGTAGGAGTGGGGGGAAGCGGTGGGTTCAGTGTAGAAGTAGGAGGGGGGAAGGGGTGTGGTTCAGTGCACAGGTAGGAGTTGGGGGGAAGGGGCGTGGTTCACTGTAAAGGTAGGAGTGGGGGAAGGGGCATGGTTCACTGTAGTGGTAGAAGTCGGGAAAGGGGTGTGGTTCAGTGTAGGTGTAGTGGGGGAAGGGACGTGGTTCAGTGTAGAGGTAGAGTGGGGAAGGGGCAGGTTCAGTGTAGAGGTAGAGTGGGAGAAGGGACTTGGTTCAGTGTAGAAGTAGGAGTGGGAGAAGGGGCATGGTTCAAAGTAGAGAGGTAGGAGAGGGGAAGGGGTGGGTTCAGTGTAGAGGTAGGAGTGGGGGAAGTGGCGTGGTTCAGTATAGAGGTAGGAGTGGGGGAAGGGGCGGGTTCAGTGTAGAAGTTAGGAGTGGGGGGAAGGGGCGGGGTTCAGTGTAGAGGTAGGAGTGGGGGAAGGGGCGTGGTTCAGTGTAGAGGTAGGAGTGGGGGAAGGGGCGGGTTCAGTGTAGAGGTAGGAGTGGGGGAAGGGGCATGGTTCAGTATAGAGGTAGGGGTTTTACCATGTTGGCCAGGCTTATCTTGATCTCTTAACTTCAAATGATCCACCGGCCTCAGCCTCACAAAGTGCTGAGATTACAGGCATAAGCCACTGCACCCGGCCCTCAACTTATTTTCTGATTTTTCATGATGTCCTGAGGTTGGGAGTTGGAGAACAACGTGACCACAATGGAGAAACCCCGTCTCTATTTAAAAATGTATGTATGTATGTATAAAATTAAATTACATTTAAAAAATCATGGGGTCTTGCTGTGTTGCCCGAGCTGGTCTCAAACTCCTGGCCTCAAGCAGTCTTCCCCCCTCAGCCTCCCAAAGTGCCAGGATTATATGTGAGCTGCTAAAAAATGGTTAAAAGTTTTTTTCTTTTTTTTGAGATGGAGTCTCGCTCTGTCACCCAGGTTGGGGTGTGGCAGCACTACCTTGGTTCACTGCAACCTCCACCTCACACGTTCAAGAGATTCTCCTGCCTCAGCCTTCTAAGCAGCTGCGGCCACAGGCTTGCACCATCATACCTTTTTTTTTTTTGCATTTTTAATGGAGATGGGCCACCACGCCTGGCCTAAAAATTATTTTTACAATTTAAAAATATTTAAGAAATTTGAGAAGGCAAGTAGAGAGGGTGCCAACTTTTCATGTTGCCAAAGAACATTAAAAACAACTAGCATTCCACCAGGCGAGGTCGCTCAAGCCTGTAATCCCAGCACTTCAGGAGGCCGAGGCAGGTGCATCATCTGAAGTCAGGAGTTTGAGACCAGCCTGACCAATATGGTGAAACCCCATTTCTACTAAGTAAATACAAAACTTAGCCAGATGTGGTGGCATGCGCCTGTAGTCCCAGCTACTCGGGAGCCTCAAATAGGAGAACTGCTTTAACCCAGGAAGCGGAGGTTATAGTGAGCCGAGATCACACAACTGCACTCCAGCCTGGGCAACAGAGCCTCCAACACAAAAACAAAAACAAAACAAAACAAAACCCCAACAACTAGCATTTAGTCTCTTATTCGTCATCATTTCATAACAAAAGGGAATTTTAACCCAGAAAAATGACAAGTCACAGAATGAGAGACACTTTTTAGAGTGTATTGTTTTGTTTTATGAAAACCTTACTTCAGGGTCATTTTTTTCCCCTAATTTCACTACAGAGTGGTTTTTAAAAACAATCTTTGCCCCAGAGAGCAGCAGATACTTTGATTTTGGGAATCATGAAATTACAGATGAAAAAACTGAGAGGGAAGTGACCTTCCCAAGGTCACACGGGGATTATTGAGTCATAGACCTCACACATGTAAAAGAGCCAAGAGCTGCCGGGTGCGCACAGTGACTCATGCTTGTAATCTCAGCACTTTGGGTGGCCAAGGCAGGCAGATCTCGAGGTCAGAAGTTTGAGACCAGCCAAAAATAAAAAAATTAGCCGGTCGTGGTGGCGGGTGCCGGTAAATACAGAAAGCTGAAGTAGGAGAATTGCTTTAACCTGGTAGGCGAAGATTGTAGTGACCCAAAATAGCACCACTGCACTCCACCCTAAGGGACAGAGCTAGACTCTGTCTCAAAAAAAAAAAAAAAAAGGCAGGATGCAGTGGCTCATGCCTGTAATCCCAGCACTTTGGGAGGCCGAGGTGGGAGGATCATCTGAGGTTGGGAGTTTGAGACCAGCCTGACCAACATGGAGAAACCCCGTCTCTACTAAAAATACAAAATTAGCCCGGCGTGGTGGCACATGCCTGTAATCCCAGCTACTTGGGAGGCTGAGACGGGAGAATTGCTTCAACCTGGAAAGTGGAGGTTGCAATGGGCCAAGATAGGGCCATTGCTCTCCAGCTCCAGCCTAGGCAACTAGAGCAAAACTCCGTTTCAAAAAAAAAAAAGCCAAGAGCTTACCATCTTCATAGCCTATACCCCAACCTCTATACTGAACCACGGCCCCCTCCTCTAGCCCCACCTCTATACAGAACCATGCCCCCTTACCCTACCTCTATACTGGACAACATCCCCTTTCCCCGTTCTTACCTCTACACTGAACCACGCCCCTACCCCCACTCCTGCCTCTACACTGAAGCATGCCTCTTCCCTCACCCCTACCTCTACATTGAACCACAGCCCTTCCCCCATCCCTGCCTCTATACAGGACCATGCCCCTTCCCCCACTCCACCTCTGTACAGAACCCACTCCTTCTTTCCCCACTCCCACCTCTACACTGAACCATGCCTCTTTCCCCACCCTCACTGCTATACGGAATCACGCTCCCTTCCCGCCCTCCCACCTCTACACTGAACCATGCCCTTTCCCCCACTGCTATACAGAAAATCATGCCCCCTTCCCCTACTCCCACCTCTATACAGAACTACGCCCCCTCCCCCACTCCCACCTCTACACTGAACCATGTCCCTCCCCCCACCCCCACCACTATGTAGAATCATGCCCCCTTTCCCCACTCCCACCTTTATATGGAACCACACCCACTTTAGTCACCCCCACCTGTCTACTGAACCATGCCCCCTCACCACCTTCACCTCAGAAAGCTCTTTACCTGGCTGTTGATGTTATTGTTTTCTCCAAACACCAGGAAACCCCCAAGGAAGGCGGCCAGGAATGAGTGCACCTGGTAGGTCTTGCCTTGGATGCGGGACTGCAGGGCACAGAGACCCTTGTAGGTGAACACAAAGCACGCCAGGTTCCGGGAGTGGATGTACGTGGCCTGCAGGATGGCCCGAAGCTTCTCCCGGAGGCTGCACAAACACAGTATCCCCAAGGGCCTTTACATAGTGGCCATGCGAAACAACCAGCCAAGGAGGTCGGAGGTAGTGCTGATTCAGTCCCCAGCCTCCCTTCAAGTCTTTGGGGCTGTTCTCACCCTTGATTCAGGCCTTGACTCAGTGCCACCTCCCCAAGGAGACCTTCCCTGATCACCCTACATAACAGAACACCTATCACATCCTGTCCTGATTCTAAGTTTCTTTTCCTTCCTAGCTCTGGTCACCACCTGATATTTATATGCTTGTTTACTACCTTCCCCCACCCCAGTAGCAGCTACAGGAGGTGGTGTCTGGATCTGGCTTGTTCACCTGGGACATAGTAGTTGCTCAGTAAATGTTTTCTTGAGTAAACATGTGAAGGAATGAGTGTCTGCCATGTGCTGGATCTGGGAATACGATTCTGAGAAGAAATAGATCTGCTCACTGCCCTCAGGGGGCTTATGATCTACTGGGAGAGGAAAATGTGAAATAAATAATCACAAAAAGAACATTGACCTTGACAAGAGATGGTGCTGGGATCTTCCTGATGAGGAAGAGTCAAGGAGGTCAAGAGGGGAGGAGAGCTGCATCCCAGGCAGAGGGCTCAGCCGGTGCCAGGCCCTGAGGAAGGGCAGGGAGTATGAGGAAAGGAGCAGAGAGAAGCCACTGTGGCCATGGGCAGAGAACCAAAGAACTTGTGGGGAGGGTGCAGGGTAGAGGCACTGGGGCCCTGCTGAGTTTGGTCTTTATGAGAAGTGAACATTTAAGTGGAGGAGATGATTTATTTTTTTCTCACTCTGTCACCCAGGCTGGAGTGCAGTGGTACAATCTCGGCTCACGGCAACCTCCGCCTCACAGGTTCAAGCAATTCTCCTGCCTCAGTCTCCTGAGTAACTGGGACTACAGGTACCCGCCACCACACCTGGCTAATTTTAAGAGATAAAAATAATCGCCTCGTTTGGGCATGGTGTCTCATGCCTGTAATCCCAGCACTTTGGGAGCCAAGGCAGGCGGATCACGAAGTCAGGACATTAAGACCATCCTGGCTAACACGGTGAAACCCTGTACCTACTAAAAATACAAAAATTAGCTGGGCGTGTCGGTGGGCATCTGTAGTCCCAGCTACTCGGGAGGCTGAGGCAGCAGAATTGCTTGAATCTGGGAGGTAGAGGTTCCAATGAGCCAAGATCCTGCTACTGCACTCCAGCCTGAGCAACAGAGCCAGACTCTGAATGAAAAAAAAAAAATCACTAGAGTCTGAATGCAGTGGCTCAGACCTGTAACCCCAACACTTTGGGAGGCTGAGCCAGGATCATGCCACTGCACTCCAGTTTGAGCAACAGAGAGAGACTCTGCCTTAAAAATAAATAAAATAAAAAATAAGCTGGGAGTGGTGTCTCACGCCTGTAATTCCAACACTTCGGGAGGCTGAGGTGGGCGGATCATGAAGTCAAGAGATCGAGACCATCTGGCCAACATGGTGAAACCCTGTCTCTACTAAAAAATACAAAAATTAGCTGAGTGTGGTGGTGCATGCCTGTAGTCCCAGCTACTTGGGAGGCTGAGGCAGGAGAATTGCTTGAACCCAGGAGTCAAAGGTTACAGTGAGCTGAGATCGCGCCGCTGCACTCCAGCCTGGCGCCTGGCAACAAAGCGAGGCTCTGTCTCACACACACACACACACACAAACCCCGAGCGTGGTGGCTCACGCCTGTAATCCCAGCACTTTGGGAGGCGGGCGGATCATGAGGTCAGGAGATCAAGACCATCCTGGCTAACATGGTAAGACCCCATCTCTACTAAAAATACAAAAAATTAGCTGGGTATGGAGGCGTGTGCCTGTAATCCCAGCTACTCGGAAAGCTGAGGCAGGAGAACTGCTTGAACCCAGGAGATGAAGGTTGCAGTGAGCCAAGATTACACCACTGCACTCCAGCCTGAGTGACAGAGCCAGACTCCATCTCGAAAAAAAAAAATAGTTGGAAACAACATGGAAATCCAGATTTCCTGCCTTAGAACTGGCAACACTGGGGCCTGTGTTTGCATGGGGTGAGAGCCAGCTGCTCTCACTGTCCCTCGGCCTCCCAAAGTGCTGGGATTATAGGCGTGAGCCACTGCACCCGGCCTGGTAGCAAATTCTTAACCCTCACTCCAGCCTGGGTGACAGAACAAGACTTCATCTCAAAAAAAAAAAAAAAGGCCGGGCGCGGTGGCTTATGCCTGTAATCCCAGCACTTTGGGAGGCCGAGGCAGGTGGATCATGAGGTCAAGAGATCGAGACCATCCTGGTCAACACGGTGAAACCCTGTCTCTACTAAAAATACAAAAAATTAGCTGGGCATGGTGGCGCGTGCCTGTAATCCCAGCTACTCGAGAGGCTGAGGCAGGAGAATTGCCTGAACCCAGGAGGCGGATGTTGCGGTGAGCCGAGATCGCGCCATTGCACTCCAGCCTGGGTAACAAGAGCGAAACTCTGTCTTAAAAAAAAAAGACTTGGAGGACGACAACAACAAAAACAAACAGAAATAAATCAATAAAAATACAAAATGAGCACATCTTACAGGTAGCTGAGACTACTAGAGGCTGCCAGTGTATGATTCCTGTACATTCACATGAGCCTACATGCATTAAACACTAGACCGAAACCCGTTTCCTTTCTTTTTTTTTTTTTTTTTTTTGAGACAGAGTCTTGCTTTATTGCCAGGTACCAGGCTGGAGTGCAGTGGCACAATTTTGGCTCACTGCAACCTCCGCCTCCTGGATTCAAGCAATTCTCCTGCCTCAGCCTTCCTGAGTAGCTGGGACTACAGGTGTGCATCACCACGCTCAGCTAATTTTTGTATTTTAGTAGAGACAGGGTTTCATCATGTTGGCCAGGATGGTCTCGATCTCTTGACCTCGTGATCTGCCCACCTCGGCCTCCCAAAGTGCTGGGATTACAGGTGTGAGCCACCATGCCTGGCTGAAACCCGTTTTCTAAGGAGTGCCTCGAGGGAAAAGCTATGGGAGATGAGAAGAAGGTTAAGACCCTTGAGCAAGAGACAAGAGATCAGGGAGCTTTGCAGCAGAAGTGATCCTCAGAGAACTGGTCTGGATTGCCAGGAGGGAAGACGGAGTGACAGACAAGGCACTCCTGGCAGGGGGTGCTGCATGAGTAGATGTCTGCAGGTGGAGCTACACATGGCATGTACATAAAATGGCAGTGAGTTCTGTGTGCCAAGGGCACCCCAGGGTAGACAAAACAGGGGGGTCAGCTGAGGCTGGACTACAGAAAGACCTGAAGGCCAGGCCAAGAAGCTGGGCTTCTTTGGAGGGCACAGGGAATTTTCAAGCAGGGATAATGGGATCAGAGTTGGTCTTCAGGGCCAGGCACAGTGTTTCACAACTGTAATCCCAGCACTTTGGGAGCCCCAGGCAGGTGATTACCTGAGGTCAGGAGTTCAAGACCAGCCTGGCCAATATGGTAAAACTCCATTTCTACTAAAAATACAAAAAGTAGCTGGGTGTGATGGTGGGTGCCTGTAATCCCAGCTACTCAGGAGACTGAAGCAGGAGGATCACTTGAACCCGGGAGGTGGAGGTTGCAGTGAACCAAGATCACCACTGCACTCCAGCCTGGATGACACAGAGAGACTCCATCTCAACAACAACAACAAAACACAAAACGAGAAAAAGAGTTGGACCTTAGGAGGCATGATCGGGGGGCAGGTAGACCCAGCTAGGAAGCTATTACGACTGTCCTGGCACTGAGGGCTGACCACATTCTCTTCCATTTTGAGGGATGCGTACCTGCCATTCCGGAAGAGAAAGGTCATGACCAGTGCGTGAGGGGCCCGGATTTTGGCTCCATAGCTGTAGAAACAGAAGAAAACAGTTACTGCAATGTCGCTGTGTCACACTTTCTTTTTGGGCTCTCCTTTTGACCCCTTGTTCTCTCTCCCCATCCCAAATTCTAACATCACTTTGGGAGGGGAAATCATGCTGGATGCAAATCCTGGCCCTGACACTTCCTGGTAGTATGGCCTCACGCATGTCCTTTAACTTCTCGGAGCCTGAGTTTCCCCATAAAAGAGATGTTTATTTTTAATTATTTAGAGACAGAGCCTCACAGTGTAACGCAGTGTGTGCAATCATAGCTCACTGCAGACTTGAAATCCTTGGTTCTAGCGATTCTCCAGCCTCAGCTCTCTGAGTAGCTGAGACTACAGGTGTGTGCCATCAACCATGCTCAGCATAAAAAGGGATGTTAAACCTCAGAGAGCTGGTTATAATTTCTTTTTTTTTTTTTTGAGATGGAGTCTCACTTTGTTGCCCAGGCTGGAGTGCAGTGGTACGATCTCAGCTCACTGCAGGCTTCACCTCCTGGCTTCAAGTGATTCTCCTGCCTCAGCCTCCCAGGTAGCTGGAATTACAGGCACACGCCACCACGCCTGCCTAATTTTTGTATTTTTAGTAGAGACAAGGTTTCTCCATGTTGGCCAGGCTGGTCTCAAACTCCTGACCTCAGATGATCTGCCCTGCCCACCTTGGCCTCCCAAAGTGCCGGGATTACAGGTGTGAGCCACTGTGCCTGGCCCTGTAATTTTAATGAAGGAGACAGTGCATGTAAAATGTTCACCATTCTTGTTCAACTGGCTTTGTGGAATTGCTCCCTCTGTTCTATCCTGGCGTTCTCATTGCAGACACTCTCATCTTTTAAAAACATCAATCTCGGCTGGGCATGGTGGCTCACGCCTCATGCCTGTAATGCCAGCACTTTGGGAGGCTGAGGTAGGTGGGGTCAAAAGATCGAGACCATCCTGGCCAACATGGTGAAACCCCGTCTCCACTAAAAATACAAAAACTAGCAGGGCGTGGTGGCACATGCCTGTGGTCCCAGCTACTCGGGAGGCGGAGGTGGAAGAATCGCTCGAACCCAGGAGGTGGAGGTTGCAGTGAGCTGAGATTGCACCACTGCACTCCAGCCTGGCTACAGAGCAAGACTCCGTCTCATTAAAAAAAATAAATAATTAGCTGGGCATGGTGGCTCATGCCTGTAATCCAAGCATTTTGGAGGCCAAGGCAGGCGGATCACCTGAGGTTGGGAGTTCAAGATCAGCCTGACCAACATGGTGAAACCCTGTCTTTAAAAAATAATAATAATAAAATAAAATTTAAAAAGCTGGAAGGTAGGCTGGGCATGGTGGCTCACACCTGTAATCTCAGCACTTTGGGAAGCCAAGGTGGGCAGATCATGAGGCCAACAGATCGAGATCATCCTGGCTAACATGGTAAAATCCCATCTCTACTAAAAATAGAAAAATTACCTGGGTGTGGTGGTTTGAGCCTATAGTCCCAGCTACTTGGGAGGATAAGGCAGGAGAATCACTTGAACCTGGGAGGCAGAGGTTGCAGATTGTGCCACTGCACTCCAGCCTGGGCAACAGAACAAGATTCTGTCTCAAAAAAAAAAAAAAAGAAAAGAAAACGAAAAAGAAAAAAAGTTGGAAGGAAATACGTCACTATGTTATTAGCAATGTCCACTGCACTGGAGGAATATAAAATTTATTTCTGCTTGCTTCTTAAACTTTTCTAGACTTCCAGAATTATCTACAATTCTGGACTTCCAGATTATCTATAATGATAATTGCTTTAACAATTATTATTATTTTTTTTTTAGGTCCTGCCCCCTGCTTTAGCAATTATTAATTTTTTTTTTTTTTTTTTTTTTTTGAGATGGAGTCTTGCTGCGTCACCCCGGCTGGAGTGCAGTGGCACAATCTCGGTTCACTACAACCTCTACCTCCTGGGTTCGAGCAATTCTCCTACCTCAGCCTCCCGAGCAGCTGGGATTACAGGCGTGTGCCACCTGGCCCAGCTCATTTTTTGTATTTTTAGTAGAGAGGGGGTTTCACCATGTTGGCCAGACTGGTCTTGAACTCCTGACCTCAGGTGATCCACCCCCCTCGGCCTCCCAAAGTGCTAAGTTACAGGCATGAGCCACTGCACCTGGCCCACAATTATTAAGTATTTTAAATGTTACATAATTCCCTCTTTTTAAGATTCACACCTCTTCCCCCACCCGTCCTTTTCCTTCCTCATTTAGGGATCTGGGGATGTGAGTAGGACCATGCTTACTTTTGCTATTTTAACTATACTCGAATGAATAGTAGAACGACAGCAGTATTTGGTGCCAACGCCCTGACAAGTTTTGCTGTGTGAACTTGGATAAATCATTTAATCCTCTGAGCCTCCCTTTTCCCAATCTCCATTTCACAGAATGGCTTTTGGCAGTTATGCACATGTAAAAGTTCCTAGCTCAATGAATATTAGTGTCTCTTCTTTTCTTATTCTTCTTTATTGAACACCTCCACCCCTACCCCTATGCCTAAGTTCTCCAGATACCTGACCCTGGTCTTATCAGGCTAAAAGGTCTAAAAATGCTGGACAGTCTTCTTGAGACAATGGTCATCAGCCATATGTTGTTGTCTCCCAAATACACATGAACGTTCACTGCAGGCTTGCTTGAAACAAAAGACTAGAATCAAACCTGTGTCCAAGACAAGGTGTGGTGGCTCATGCTTGTAATCCCAGCACTCTGGGAGACTAAGGTGGGAGGACTGTAGTTCAAGACCAGCCTGAGCAACACGGTGAAACCCTGTCTCTACTAAAAATATAAAAGTTAGCCAGGCGTGGTGGTGAATGCCTGTAATCCCAGCTATTTGGGAGGCTGAGGCAGGAGAATCACTTGAACCCAGAAGGCGGAGGTTGCAGTGAGCTGAGGTGGTGTCACTGCACTCCAGCCTGGGTGACAGAGACTCCATCTTAAAATAATAATAATAATAAATAAAATAAAATAAAGGAACTACAATTACAGCACAATCCCAAAAAGTGCCTGCCCTGGTTGGGAAGGTCCCTGGAGGTCACAGGAAGGGTCAGAGTTAGGGCAGGTATACAAAGCTAGCATTGGGCAATGCCTGCTAGCACCACAGCCTGTGTCACTCCTATTTACTCTTGCTTTGCCTGTAAAAAGCTTGGCAAAAGGGCCACAGATGCTATCTCAGGGCACATTAAGAAATAGCTGATACCATCTGGCCAGGCCCAGTGGGAACCACCTTCTACCTGACTCTGAGTGCTCTTGGAAGTCAAGAGCCTGGCACTGGGGCCAGGCATCCCTGAGTTTGAATCCTGGCTCCAACCCTGACAAAGTGCTGTGACCATGAGCAATGTGTCTACCTCTGAGCTGCAGCCTTTTCAACTGGAAAATGGGAACAATGGCAATTCTTATCTTGCACACTTATTCATTCATTCAATATTTGAAAAACTACTACATACCAGGTGCTAGTAATACACCAAGGAACAAAATAGATAAAGTTCTGGCCTCATGAAACTTCTTTTCTTTCTTTTTTTTTTTTTTTTTTTGAGACGGAGTCTCACTGTTGTTACCCAGACTGGAGTGCAATAGCATGATCTCGGCTCACCGCAACCTCTGCCTTCTGGGTTCAAGCAATTCTCCTGCCTCAGCCTCCTGAGTAGCTGGGACTACAGGCTCGCACTACCATGCCCACTTAATTTTTGTATTTTTAGTAGAGACGGGGTTTCACCTTGTTGACCAGGATGGTCTTGATCTCTTGACCTCGTGATCCACCTGCCTCAGCCTCCCAAAGTGCTGGGATTAAAGGCGTGAGCCACCGCGCCCAGCCATCTTTCTTTTTTTTTGAGATGTTATTTCACTCTGTCACCCAGGTTAGAGTGCAATGGCGCAATCTCAGCTCACTGCAACCTCCACTCCTGGGTTCAAGCAATTCTCCTGCCTCAGCCTCCCATGTAGTTGGGACAACAGGCACATGCCACCATGCCTGGCTAATTTTTTTATTTTTAGTAGAGATAGGGTTTAGCCATGTTGGCCAGGCTGGTCTCGAACTTCTGACCTCAGGTGATGTGCCCACCTTGGCCTCCTAAAGTGCTGGGATTACAGGCAGGAGCCACCATGCTTGGACTGTGCTAAGCATTTCACACATATTGACTCAATCTTGATAGTATGAGTACTACTACCATGCCCATTTTACAGAAATTGAGGCTTAGGGAGGCTGAATGACTTCCTCAAGATCACAACGGGTAGGTGAGACCAGGGTTCAAACCAAGGCATCCACATCCTCCCCACCATGCCATGTTGCCACTAGGATGTCAGTTCCAGGGGGACACAAACCACTTTCTCTGGCTTGTTCTTTGCTTTGTCCCTGGTTTTGGCACTACAGGCCCTCAATAAATGGTAGCTGTTATGCAGTAGGTTTAAAGGAGGCTGGGTTCCCCTCCAGGCACCAGACAGGGCAATGACCCCAAGACCTCCTCTCTTGCAGGTAAGATGCCAGGATAGTTGCAACTTCTTTTATATTCATTGTCACGCCCCAGGAGCCCCCTGAGCAAAATGGGACTTAGCAACGGAGTCCTACAGTTGAGGAGTGAGAAGCAGGATGCGAGCCCATGGGCAGCTTCCTGGGGACAGCATAGACAGGAGGCATCCGCCTGCCGGCTAGAGGCTGGAGTCCAGTTACCCATTGTGCAGATGGGCCGCTGAGGCCAGAAAGGCCCAAAGGCACACAGCAAGGCGAGGTGAGTTGGACTCAAAAAGAGGAGATACAGGAGCTGGCATGGGAGGAGATCAGAGCAAGAGGGTCAGGTTGCAAAGCATGGAAGACCCAGAAAATGCGCAGTGGGAGCCCCGGTAAGAGCTGGGAAGGCGCGCGGAACCCCAAATCCAGCCCCCGTTGCACAGATAGTGACCTCCGAGACTTAGAGGCACACAGCACCGCGTAGTCAATCTTCGAACTCGCGTCTTCGACCCCAGCCAGGACATTCCCTCAGCCCCAGCCCTGCCCGACGGCCCCACTCACACAGCCCCGTTCCGGAAGCCCTTAAGCAAGGCCAATGCAGCGTGGTAGCGGCGCTTGCGCAGCAGTGCGTTGACCGCCATGAGTAGAGCCTGCAGCTGCGGCGGGGCTGCCATAGCGCGAGCTCCGCGCGGGGTCAGTGTGCGGAGCTGGAGGTGCACTGACAGCCGGGGATTCCAGCTGCAGCGTCCACAGACCCCGGCTGCGCCGCCGCGTCCTGGTGTCTACAGGCTGTGCCTGCCCTCACTCATGCACGGAGAGCCAATCAGAGAGTGTACGTGTCTCAGGGGACCATAGCACTCATCGAGATAGTTGTCTGACTGGACGAGAACAAAAGCTTATAACCAATCACAGTGGGCTCCGCCCGATTCCGAGAAGGTCACTCACACTATTTGTCGAATTGGAAGGCATTTTCTCTTGGGCCCTGTTCGGTTCCCGAGTAGGTTTGAAAGGTTTGAAAGGAGACGTGTACTTCGAAGGAGGACTCCTGAAGGAGGAGTCGCCCTGCTTAGATCTGGGATGAGCGACAGGTGGTGATACTGGGAGGAGCAGAGCCTCATCTTTACGTGAGACAGTTCTGACTGGGGTAGCCTTGACCACAGCGATCTTCTCAGAGTGTCAGTCACATAGTCCCTCAATGACTTCCATGTATGTATTGTATGTATGTTTTGAGACACAGCCTCCCTCTGTCGCCCAGGCTGGAGTGCAGTGGCATGATCTCAGCTCAGTACAACCTCCGCCCCCCGGGTTCAAGCGATGCTCCTGCTTCAGCCTCTCAAGAAACTGGGACTACAGGCCTCCACCACTATGCTCGGCTAATTTTTGTTTTAGTAGAGATGGGGTTTCACCATGTTGGCCAGGCTAGTCTCGAACTCCTAACCTCAGGTGATCCACCCACCTCGGCCTCCCAAAGTGCTGGCAGCCGGCTTCAATTTATTCTTAGAATCTAAACTCCTCCCCAAGGCCCAAGAGAGAAGACCTCCTGTAATCTGGTCCCGTCTGCCTCTCTGACCCCATGTTTCACCACTTGCCACCTCACTCCGCCCCAGCCAAAACGACTTCCTTTCTGTTCCTTGGGCCAAGAACCCTTCTATCTCAGGGTCTTTGCACTTGCTTTTTCCCTTCCTGGTATTCACCATCCTGGGTTCTTCCAATGACAGGCTTCTTCTCATCCTTCAGGTTTCAGCTCAAATGCCACCTCATCAGAGAGACTTTCCAAGACATCCAATCTGAAGTAGCACTGTCCACTCTGACTCATTATCCTGGTTCTTTTTTTTTTTTTTTTTTTTTTTGAGACGGAGTCTTGCTCTGTTGCCCAGGCTGGAGTGTAGTGGCATGATCTCAGCTCACTGCGATCTCTACCTCCTGGGTTCAAGTGATTCTTCTGCCTCAGCCACCTGACTACTGGGACTATAGTCGCACGCCACCACACCCGGCTAATTTTTGTATTTTTAGTAGAGACAGGGTTTCACCATATTGGCCAGGCTGGTCTTGAACTCCTGACCTCGTGATCTGCCCATCTTGGCCTCCCAAAGTGTTGAGATTACAAGCGTGAGCCACTGTGCTTGACCACCATGTTCTTATATGTTTTTTTCTTTCATAGAACTTTTTACCCTTTGGACTTATTTGTTTGGTATGTGTTCGTTGTCCGTTGCTCTTGCCAAACTATAAATTCTATGAAGGAAGAAATCTTGTTTGTCTTGTTTTCTGCTATAACCCCAGCACTGGGCACGGGGTGGGTACTCAACACTTGCTTGTCGAAGCAATATACAGTTTTGAGTTGTCATCTTCCGGAGCATTGATGGGTGACGTTAGCATGATGTCACTGTGTGGAGTTGTCACTGAATAACAGCTACACATCGAGGGGTGGCTGTGACTTGTGAGGGTGTCCCCTGGTACTTGGGCCATATGATATTTACCTACGATATTATTGTCTTGGTGTCAGGGGACAATTTCAGAGGTCAATGAAGGAGGGAGTTGTGCTGGGCCTATTTTGTCTCTGAAACTGGGTTTTCTGGGGTTCTTCTTTTCTAATGGTAGACTACTTTCTTCGGTTTATCATTCCTTGAAGATAATGACTATGTTAGACAATATATTAAAATATCCTCTTAAAAACACTGAAGTTCTGGCCGGGCATGGAGGCTCACACCTGTAATCCCAGCACTTTGAGAGGCCAAGGCAGGTGAATCACTTGAGACCAGGAGTTCGAGACCAGCCGGGCCAGCGTGATGAAACCCTGTCTCTAAAAAATCATAAAAAACAAAACAAGGCCGGGTGCGGTGGCTCAAGCCTGTAATCCCAGCACTTTGAGAGGCCAAGGCAGGCGAATCACTTGAGGCCAGGAGTTCGAGACCAGCCTGGCCAGCATGATGAAACCCTGTCTCTAAAAAATTATAAAAAACAAAACAAAACACTGAAGTTCTGCCAGGTGCAGTGGCTCATGTCTGTAATCCCTGCACTTTGGGAAGCCAAGGTAGATGCATCTCTTGAGCCCAGGAGTTCGAGATGAGCCTGGGAAACATAGTGAAAACCTGTCTCTACTAAAAATACAAAATTTAGTCAGGCATGGTGGCACACATTTGTAGTCCCAACTACAAGTTTGGGAGGATCACCTGAGCCTGGGGAGGTCAAGTCTGTGGTAAGCAGTGATCACGCCACTGCACTCCAGCCTGGGCTAGAGTGAGACCCTATATCAAACAAGCAAATAAACTGAAGTGCTTAAAAGTATGAGGAATGCTCAGGCCAATTATGGAGAGAAATCTGGTAACCAGATGGTTAACAGGATTAGGTATTGACACACCAAGGCCACATATGACATGAGGGTATTTACCAATATTAAACCTGTGAGTTTCAGTTTGTCAACCACACAGGGCAAGAACACAAGTGAAAATCCAGGGCCTCCCAAGGTGGTGAGCCATATACCAGATCTCCTCACAGTAGGCTGAGTCCCCAAGGGGTGTCACCCTCAAGTCTAAAGTGAAATGAATCCACTTTGCAACCCATACCATTGGCCCCATGGAACTACGGAAAAGGCTGCCTTAGTACTGAGCAGAACAGTTGAAGGAGCAGGAAAGAGGATTTCTTTTTTAAAACTCTTCCTTAGGAAGTTGTGATTATTGATGAGTGTTTTTGTACCCTAGGGAATAGAGCATGGTATAACAGATCAAGAAAGCTCAGGCTGGGCAAAGTGGCTCACGCCTGTAATCCCCGCACTTTGGCAGGTCGAAGTGGGCAGATCACGAGATCAGGAGATTGAGACCGTCCTGGCCAACATGGTGAAACCTCGTCTCTCCAAAAATACAAAAATTAGCTGGGTATGGTGGCGTGTGCCTGTAATTCTAGCTACCCGGGAGGCTTAGGCAGGAGAATCACTTGAACCCTGGAGGTGGAGGTTGTGGTGAGCCAAGATTACACCATTGCACTCCAGCCTGAGTGACAGAGAGAGACTTAGTCTCAAAAAAAAAAAAAAAGCCCCCAAACCAAAACAAAACAAAAACCTCTCTTGAGAAAGTCACATATATCTTCGGCTTCAGGAAACCACCAAGTAAACCAAGATCACGCCACTGCACTCCAGCCTGGGCCACAGAGCGAGACTGCGAGACTCCACCTCAAAAAAAAAAAAAAAAAATCAAGATGAATGCAGATTTCAGGTAATGTAATTCACAGACATGAATTCTTTTTAAAAATTCTGCACACAAAATTTAAAACTTAAAACATCACTATTGGGAGCAGAAAACTATTTAATGGCAGATTTGAAAAGGAACCAAACAGAACTTCTAGAAATCTATTACTACTGCTCCCATGAAGAGTCAGTCAGTAAGTCCTGACACATGGCCAGCATCAGGAGAAGGTGTTGGGAAACTGGTTTGGCGCCTTCTTCCTGGGTGCTCTCTTTTGCTAAGCCCTTTCTCACGTGTATAAATAAATCTCTGCCCTCAAGAACAGCATGCTAAGGGTAAGCAGTTGTGAAAATAGAGACACCTGGCGACCTTTCTAATTTTAAGTAACTCTGAGTTCCTCAGGCCAGAGCCTGTTTGTTTGCCTTTGCCCAGTGAGCACTTACAGAGAGTAGAGTACTGAGCACTGCCTGTGTGCCAGGGATTGTTTCCTGAGTGCTTCTTTTTTTGAGATGGAGTCTTGCTCTGTTTCCCAGGATGGAGTGCAGTGTGGCATGATCTTGGCTCACTGCAACCTCCCCCTCCCAGGTCCAAGCCATTCTCCTGCCTCAGCCTCCCAAGTAACTGGGATTACAGGCACCCACCACCATGCCTGGCTAATTTTTATATTTTTAGTAAAGATGGGGTTTCACCATGTTGGCCAGGGTGGTCTCGAACTCTTGACCTCAGGTAATCCACCCACCTTGGCCTCCCAAAGTGCTGGAATTACAGGCATGAGCCACTGCGCCCAACCCCTTAATCAGCTCTTTAAAGACCCTATCTCTGAAGACAGTTACATTGGTAGCTAGGACGTCAACATATGAATATAGTGGGGGAGACACAATTCAATCCATGACAACCACATCCTTTACTGCTTCCTACCAACACCAACCAACCCAACAAGATGTCAGGAGCCAACATTGCCTTGTGTGTTGGCACATTCTTCTGCTTGCAGCTGGGAGTCTGACTGAAGCATGAGATTATCCCCTTCCCATAGAGAAGTTAACTTTTCCGGGGTGGCTCAAACACTCACTGTGGAGGGAGACATTGGACAGTTCCCACTCTCCCTCTTCCCTGCTTGACCCTTTGCCTGGAATTACTACATTACCCCGAGGAGTCTCTAAGCTGTGATTGGATTCTGTTTGGTGCCAATTAGGTAGCCCCAAGGGAATGGGACATGGGACTGATAAGTGTTTGGTGGATGAAGAGGTGGCAGTAAGGAGTGGGAAGTTTGTAGCAGGGGCAGCCTGACTGGGGAGCCTGCTGGAGGTGGGCTCTACCTCCCTGAAACTCATTCATAGTTGTTCCATAGGCCAAGCCTTCAGTCAGGCATCTCCCAGGTTGCCTCTGTGCCAAGCCCTGGAGCCTCTGTGCCAAGCCCTGGGGGTCCAGAGTGTGTGTGTGTGTGTGTGTGTGTGTGTGTGTGGTGTTGTTGTGAGACCAAGTCTTGCTCTATAGCCCAGAGCTCAGCTACAAGTAGCTGGGACTACAGGAAGGCTACAGGCATATGTAGTCCATATCTCAGCTCCCTGCAACCTCTGCCTCCTGGGTTCAAGCGATTCTCCTGCCTCAGCCTCCTGAGTAGCTGGAATTATAGGCATGCACCACCACGCCTGGCTAATTTTTGTATTTTTAGTAGAGACGGTTTTCACCATGTTGGCCAGGCTGGTCTCGAACTCCTGACCTCAGGTGATCCACCCACCTTGACCTCCCAAAGTGCTGGGATTACAGACTTGAGCCACCACGCCCGGCCAGGCTCCTGTTGTTCCAGGTGTTTCAGCAGCAGAGAACAGCATGTGCAAAGGCTGCAGAGCAGATGAAAGTCTACTCGAGTGCATATGCATGTGGTGGTATGGAAATATATGGAAAGCTGCCAAGGCTTGTGTTGGTGAATCTTTTAGTGTCCAGCGCCTCTTATCACCCTCAGAATAAAACCTCCATCCTCCCATGGTCCAGTCCCTCTGTCCATCCTCATCTCCCTCTACCCATACATCACTTATGACCGTCGGCTGCCCCTTTATGGTTCTTGATTTCCTTTCATTTTGGCCTCAGGGCCTTTGCGCTTGCTGATCTCTCTGCCTTTATGTTCTTTTTCCACATTGCTAACTCCAGCTCTTTTCTTAGGCCCACCTCCTCAGACAGGCTCCCCCTGACCACTCTGTCTAAAGTAGCTTCCGCTCATTCCTGGAAAAATGTATGTAAAATCATAGAACATTTCTCACCTTCTCTCTCTCTCTTTTTTCCTTGTTTACAGCCCATCTCACCTAGCTAGACTGAGACTCCGTGAAGGCAAGGATTTTTGTCTTTTGGTTCATGCCTACATCCCCAGCATCTAGAACGGTATCTAGCACAGAGTAGTGCTCAACAAATATTTTGAAAGTAATCAAATATGTGAATATATTCATTTCTTATTTGAATAATGAAACAAAATCAGGCCAGGCATGGTGGCTCATGCCTGTAATCTCAGTACTCTGGGAACCCGAGGCAGGCATCCGCCTGAACTCCTGCTTGAGCTCAGGAGTTCGAGACTGGCCTGGCCAACATGGTGAAATCCTGCCTCGACTAAAAATACAAAAATTAGCCAGGTGTGGTGGTGGACGCGAAAATCTCTTGAACCTGGGAGGCGGAGGTTGCAGTAAGCAGAGATGGGCCATTGCACTCCAGCCTGGTGACACAGCATGACTCTGTCTCAAAAAACAACAAATAATAAATCAATAAATAAAACAAAAACAAAGACTAGGTATACTTTGCAGGGTTTGGTGATGTAAACAAACCAACAAAGAATAGTTACATTGAGAAACCTGCAGCAGAGAGAGGAGAATCTGAGGCCATTGGATCCGTGAGCATGTGAGAGACAGGGAGGAAGGAACCCAGGCTATACTCTGCCAGTGAGGCAATGCAAGGGGACGCTTACAGCTTGGGGAGTGCCCTGGGTCTTCAAGATTCCCAGGAAGGGAGGTAGGGTGTGGAGTCTTGGAGAAGAGAGGATTTTCTGTTTTTTCTCTCTCCTTTTTGTGGAGAATGGGGTCTTACTACGTTGCCCCGGCTGGTCTTGAACTCCTAGGCTCAAGCGGTCCTCTACCCTCTGCCTCCCTAAATGCTGAGATGAAGGCTTGAGCCACCACCCCTGGCAGAGTGGGCTTTCTGTGGGGAACATTTGCTCAGGGCTCACTGTGCAGAGAGGGATGGGAAGGGAAACGGAGGTAACGGGGTGGCAGTGGTATGCACAGGAGTGGTGTTCAGGCAAGTACAGGGAGTTCCCTGGTAGAAATGGGCCTTGAGGGCATGCATAGGCAGAGAGTCTGTGAGGCTGTTCTGTGAAAGGGCCATATATACAAAGTGGTCCCCAAATGCCAAGGGAGCCGAAAAAACAAGGAATGAGGCAGACAAACTCAGTTTGTCAGTGAAGGGTGTTTCAATGAGGGACTTTACAGACAGAGGCATGGGCTTGGGCAGCAGCAAGACATGGAGATCCCTGCATCTGTCACTCCCAGACTCAGGGCTCATATTCCACAGGAAAAGAGTTTTAAGTGCTCTGTGTAAGACAATTAAAGGAACCTTTCAGAGCAGGCAAGAATGCTGTATATGTCATAGCTTATAATTTGTACAATAGCATCAGGTTGACTAGGGACAGTAAATAAAACAGGAATCAGGAGCCATTCATAGGACTGGGGCTAATCAGAAGTCAACATGGGGGATTAGCATCCAAGATGGAGTCACTTTTGTCTCCACAGAAACAGCCTGTCAGGAACAGTGGCTGGCAAGTTTCCCCAAGGGGAGAGAAACTTTGAAAAAACAGTTTAAAAAAATTGGCCAGGCATAGTGGCTCATGCCTGTAATCCCAGCACTTTGGGAGGCCAAGGTGTATGGATCACCTGAGATCGGGAGTTCAAGACCAGCCTGGCCAACATGGTGAAACCCCATCTCTACTAAAAATGCAGAAATTAGCCAGGCATGGGGGTGCATACCTGTAATCCCAGCTACTCAGGAGGCTGAGGCAGGAGAATCACTTGAACTCAGGAGGTGGAGGTTGCAGTGAGCCAAGATCTCATCATTGTACTCCAGCTTGAGAGACAAGAGTAAGACTTTGTCTCAAAAAAAAAATTGTAGTTTAGAGGTCTCAAGCTCCTGGACTCATGCAGTCCTCCTGCCTTGGCTTCCCAGAGTGCTAGAATTAGGGCCATGAGCCACCATGCCCAGCTGTGAACAAATAATTTTTTTTTTGACACGGAGTCTCATTCTGTTGCTAGGCTGGAGTGCAATGATGAGATCTTGGAGTAGCTGGGATTTCAGGCACACGCCACCATGCCCAGTTAATTTTTATATTTTTAGTAGAGACAGGGTTTTTGCCATGTTAGTCAGGACAGTCTTGATCTCCTGACCTGTTGGCCTATAGGTGTGAGCCACCGTGCCCAGCCAAACAAATAATTTTTAATTATAGGAGTTATATAGTGAATACAAGAAAATGAAAATTGTGATTTTTAAAATTTATTTAGCTGAGGTTAAAATAGGTAAAATCAATGCACATAATTTTTTTTAAAATTAAAAAATTTTTTTTTCTGGGGGCTTTCCAGCAAAAACCAGAAACCCTGCTAGACAAATTCTAAAAGAGCTATAACACTAGTGAACGCATTTAGAGTCTAATCTATGGTGGTCCCGCTGTATGAGGATATTTCCATGATCATGGGAGAGATCCATGATTGATGGTGACAAAGATTCTTTGCTTGGTCTAACTGCTTGGTCAGACTTTGGAATCTTCTGATAGGCCCACCTGTGTACTTCCTTGTAAAATCTAGTTTCTGGAAAGAATGCTTTAAGTCAGTTTAGCAAGAACCCCCATCCTTGATGTCTAATCATCCTGACCAGGTTCCGCATCTGTCACCATCTCCCAGGTGATGTTGATTACCCTGGCCTGTCTTCAGGAAGAATCCTGTTAGGTTGGTTTAGCCAGAATTCCCTTACCTCTGACATTTCCTCTTGGTAATTTTCTATCCGCTGACCCCCCACCCCACCCCCAGCCCCGGCCCACAGCCTCCTATGATGTTCCCCGGTTTTACATTTCCGCTTGCCTATGCTGTATTCAGAGTTGAGCCCAGTCTCTCTCCCCCACTGCAAGACCCCTTTGTAGTGGTCACCAGAACCTCTTGCAATAGTCCTGAATAAAGTCTTCCTTATTGTGTTTGTGTTTTAGCAAGGATCATTGAACAATGTTTTCTTTTACCTTTCACTTTTTTTTTTTGAGACAGGGTCTCATTCTGTCACCCAGGCTGGCATGATGTAGTGACATGATCACGGCTCACTACAGCTCTGACCTCCCAGGCTCAGGAAATCCTCTCACCTCAGTGTCCCTAGTAGCTAGGACTACAGGCTAATATTTTCTTTTTTATTTTATTTTGTTTTATTTTTTTTTTGGGACAAGGTTTCACCATGTTGGCCAGGATAGTCTCAATCTCTTGACCTAGTGATCTGCCTGCCTCAGCCTCCCAAAGTGCTGGGATTACAGGCGTGAGCCACCACGCCCGGCCTACAGGCTAATATTTTCAAAAATCATTTGTAGAGATGTGGGTCTCACTATGTTACCTGGGCTGGTCTCCAACTTCTGGGCTCAAGTGATCCTTCTGCCATCTCAGCCTCCCAAATTGCTGGGATTACAGAGGAGCCACCACGACCAGTTAAATAATTTTTTCTTTCTTTTTCTTTTTTTTTGAGATAGAGTTTAGCTCTTGTTGCTCAGGCTGGAGTGCAGTGGCACGATCTTGGCTCACCGCAATCTCCACCTCCCAGGTTCAAGTGAATCTCCTGCCTCAGCCTCCCAAGTAGCTGAAATTACAGGCATGTACCACCACACCCGGCTAATTTTGTATTTTTAGTAGAGAGGGGGTTTCTCCATGTTGGTCAGGCTGGTCTCAAACTCCCAACCTCAGGTGATCTGCCCGCCTCAGCCTCCCAAAGTGCTGGGATTACAGGTGTGAGCCACCGCGCCTGGCAATTTTTTCTTTAACAATGGTCCCTTCCTCAGTTTTTCCCTCCCCTCTATGCACTCCCTAAACTCATGCTTGTTGCCCAAGGATACTTTGAAACCACTATCACACATTATGATTATGATTATTGAGAAAAGGTCTAACTCTGTTGCCTAGGTTTGGGTGCAGTGGTGAGATCATAGCCCACTGCAGCCTCCACTTTCCAGGCTCAAGCAATCCTCCTCTCTCAGCTTCCGGAGTAGCTGGTACTTGAAATGCAAACCACCATGCCTAGCTAATTTTTTTTTTTTTTTTATAGACGAAGTTTCGCTCCTGTTACCCAGGCTGGAGTGTAATGGCGTGATCTCGGCTCACCGCAACCTCCGCCTCCTGGGTTCAGGCAATTCTCCTGCCTCAGCCTCCTGAGTAGCTGGGATTACAGGCACGTGCCACCGTGCCCAGCTAATTTTTTGTATCTTTAGTAGAGACGGGGTTTCACCATGTTGACCAGGATGGTCTCGATATCTTGACCTCGTGATCCACCCGCCTCGGCCTCCCAAAGCGCTGGGATTACAGGCTTGAGCCACCGTGCCCGGCCTTTTTTTTTTTTTTTTTGTAGAGACGACAATGTTGCCCAGGCAAGTCTCAAACTCCTGGATGCAAGTGATCCTCCAGCCTCAGCCTCCCAAAGTGCTGGGATTACAGGTGTAAACCACCGTGCCCAGCATGCACATTGTAATTAATTAAATAACCTTTAAGATTTAGTCTGTCTTTTTTCTCACCTCTAACTCCATGGGAAAGGACCGCCATGTCTCTAGAGCTATCACAGGACTCGGTGCATAGCAGACCCTCAATAAGCAGTTCATGGAGCATGAATGAAGATGAGAGGGGTCTGTGTGTGGGAGGAGTCCCAGTGAGGAGCACCTCTGATTCTGTGCCACCTGGACAGGGTCCTTCAGTGGCTGGCCTAAGAGTGGCTGAGGTGGGTGTTGGGGGTTTATATGACAGAAATGGGGTCCCGACAAGCAGGGATGGAGGGTGAAGAGATGGAGTTACTTAAGAGATAATGGGAGCCCCAGCACGGAGACTCACGCCTATAATCCCAGTGCTTTGGGAGGCTGAGATGTGAGGATCGCTGGAGGCCAGAAGTTCTACACCAGCCTAGGCAACATAATGAGATCCTGATCTCTACAAAAATATTTAAAAATTAGCAGGAGATGGCAGTGTATGCCTGTAGTCCCTGCTACTCTGGAGGCTGAGATGGGAGGATGGCTTGAGCCCAGGAGATCATGGTTATGATAGCCCGCTGGACTCCGGCCTAGGAGTCATGTGAGGAGAGACAGGTGGCTCTGTGAGGAGAGAAAGGCAGAGTTGAGGGGGTGTCAGTTGACAGGCGGTGGGGGATGAGAATCTGTGTTGCACAGTTGGGGGATCCCTGTGACAGCTGGGTGGTCTGGGGGAGATGGAATGGGGTTCATGGATTGTTGCAGAGTCGGAGCATACTGTGCTCAGTGGAGATGGGGTCAGTGTTGCAGGCCTGGGGGACTCACGTGCAGTGGGAATGGGGGGTTCTGTGTCAGAGTTGGAGGGTCTGCTCCACTGAGATGGGGATATGGGTTCAGATAATAGGGACGGGAAATTTCGCGCGTGCGGCGGACATAAGGTCGGTGTAGACTCGGACGTTTAAGTGAGGCGGGGGCCACACTCGATGGTCCGGTAACTGGGTTATCGAGTGGAGCCGGGGCAGCCCAGGGATGCGGGGGTCCCGCGAGCCGAGGCTGGGTTTCCAGGGCTGGGGGTCCAGCGGCGGCTCCTGGGCGCCCCCTGGCGGCCCCGACTCCGCCGCCACGGCTCCCACAATGCTCGCGTAGCCGGGTTTCGGCTCCCGCGGCGGCGACGGCGGCGGCTCCAAGATGGCGCAGGCAATCTTTGAGGCCCTGGAGGGTGAGCGATGGCGGAGCCGGGGGAGGCGGCTGTTCCGCGTTGGGCCCCCTCCCGCCGCACCCGGCCCTGGGCGCGCGGCTGCCGCGGGGCGGAGGGCGCCGGGGCCGGAACAGCCGCGGGAGGGGCGTGGGCGGGAACAGCGTGGGAGCCGAGGCCCGGCGGGGGGGCTCCGGGGCCGGAACAGCCGGGAAGAGCCGGGCTGGCGGGGAGGGGGCTCAAGCCCGGAACAGCGCCAGCCTGGGCGGCCTAGGGCGGCGTGGGAGGGGCTCCCTCTAGGGAATCGCGCGGAAGGCGGCGGCGGGGCGTTCTTGAACAGCTGCGGCCCGGGAGGCCGCTCGGCGGCGCGCGGGGCCCGGGACGGGGGTGCGGCCGCAACAGCGGGCCGGAGGGCCCCGGCGGCCTGACCACGAAGAACTTCTGCGGATCGGACTGTATGCCTCTTGCTGGGACGTAGTCTCAAAATCAGACCACAGCAGCAGGGTCGCCACTTGTGTGCACAGCCTGGTCTCAGAGCTAGGGACCCAAGCCAGTAAACCCCCAGCGCCCGCAGTGTGCACCGTAGCCCGTGCAGTTTTACAAATTCAACCGACCCCAGCCAGCGAATGCTGGGTGCCCATGGACTGTCCCGTGCTCTGCAAGAACCGGGGATGGGGGTGGTGCTCAGGCTCAGAACTGTGGGCTTTGGAGACTGCAAACACTGAGCGCCTCCATGTGAGCACCTTCTGGGCGTCTGGGAGGAAGAGCAGCCTTTGCGACTCAGGGCCGTGGCACAGAATAGACACTGGGAAATACAGACTCTTGGAAGAGTGGGAGGAGATGGGTATATAGATAGGGTACAAACTCGAAGTGCTAGACTGGCGGGATGAAGCTGAAGCTTTGAGTCCTGCAGCTTCCTAGGAGAACTCAGCCACTCTTGCACTTTTTTAGTTTTTGAGACGGAGTCTCACTCTGTCGCCCAGGCTAGAGTGCAATGTCTCGATCTCGGCTCACTGCAACCTCCACAACCCGGGTTTGAGCGATTCTCGTGCCTCAGCCTCCCGAGCAGCTGGGACTACAGGCGTGCGCAACCACGCCCAACGAATTTTTTTGTATTTTTAGTAGAGATAGGGTTTCACCTTGTTGTCCAGATTGGTCTTGAACTCCTCCTGACCTCAAGTGATCTGCCTGCCTCAGCCTCCCAAAGTGCTGGGATTACAGGCGTGAGCCACTGTTCCGGGACTCCCTTCTCTTCTTGAAGGATCACAGTTCGCACTAGGAAATGGGAGGGGGGCGGGTAGGCTTACCTCCATCTAGAGGTGTTCGGATTCAGAATACTCACTGACACTCTGCATAGTCTCTGCCCTTCAGTCTGGTGGAGGAGAGAAATTATAGAACAAGCAATTAAAGAAATTATCGAATTAGGGAAAAAGTCATATAGAAGAAGATGACCTCAGCTGGCTTTCCTACTGTGAATAACATAAGCAGAGGGTGGTGGATCTGGAAGGCCAGGGTCAGTGGTGATTCCCTCCCAGAGGCCAGTAGAATGGGGTGAGGCTTACTTTCTCTTTAGGCTGTTTGGACTTCCTCATTGTTTGAATTTTTACTGCAAGAATGTGTTTGTGTATTGAGTAATGAAGACAGTTAAAGAGAAATCAGTTCCTAGGACAGTGGGATGCCTGTTGGGTGAAGAACGGGCAGCAAGGGGCTGGGCGCAGTGGCTCCCGCCTATAATCCCAGCACTTTGGGAGGCTGAGGTGGGTGGACACAAGGTCGGCAGTTTGAGCCTAGCCTGGCCAACATGGTGAAACCCATCTCTACTAAAACTACAAAAATTAGGTGGGTGTGGTGGTGCATGCCTGTAGTCCCAGCTGCTTGGGAGGCTGAGGCAGGAGAATCACTTGAACCTGGGAGGTGCAGGTTGCAGTGAGCCAAGATTGTGCCACTCTGCTCCAGCCAGGCAACAGAGGGAGACTTCATCTGAAAAAAAAGGGGGTGCAGCAGGACTGTGGAGATCTAGAGGGGCATGAGAATAGCCCAGGCAGTGGGAACTGCATTTTCAAAGCCCTGGGGAGAGAGGTCTCCTAGGATTCACAGAAGATGGGTGTGGGTGAGCTGCTAGAGATGGGGTTTGATGGAGGAGCTGAGCTTTATCTTGGGATCGGTGTGGAGCTAAGAGAAGGTTTTCAGCAGGGGAGCAGCACGATGTGATGTATGTTTTATAAAGCCTGGCTGCTCTGGGACAGACTGGAGGGGGCCAGAGTGGCAGTTGGGGGTCTGGGTGGAGGCTGCTGAGGTTGTACAGCAGAGAACAGGGCTGGGGAACAACTGTGGGGATGGAAAGAAAGTTTGAGTTGTATTAGCAAGGCAGAATAGGCTGGACTTGCTGAAGAACCAGAAATGGGCAGTAGGGAGGGGGAGCAGTGGGTTGGGGGAAGACCCAAGTGGTGCCCCAGGGGCTGTGGGTGGGTAGACAGTGGTGCCCTGGTACCTGTTCTCCTTGATGAGGATTCCTAGAAGAACAAACTTCAGGATAGAGGATGACATTTAATTAGAGTTCAGTTTTACAAAGGCTGCCTTTTTGTGTGTGTGTGTGAGGTAGAGTCTCACTCTGTCGCTCAGGCCGAAGTGCAGTGGTGCAGTCTTGGTTCACTGCAGCCTCCACGGAACCTTACTGGGTTCAAGCAATTCTCATGCCTCGGCCTCCAGAGTAGCTGAGACTATAGCGTCATGCTACCATGCCTGGCTAATTTTTGTATTTTTAGGAGAGACAAGGTTTCATCATGTAGGCCAGGCTGGTCTTGAATGCCTGACCTCAAGTGGTCCACCCATCTTGGCCTCCCAAAGTGCTGAGATTACAGGTGTAAGCCATTGCTTCTGGCCCAGGCTGCCTTTTAATTTAATTTAACTTAATTTTTTTTTTTTTTTTTTGTGGCAGTCTTGCTCTGTCACCCAAGCTGGACTGCAGTGATGCGATCTTGGCTCACTGTAGCCTCCACCTCCCGAGTTCAAGCAATTCTCCTGCCTCCATCTCTTGAATGACTGGGATTACAGGTGCTCACCATCACACCCAAATCATTTTGTATTTTTGGTGGAGACGGGGTTTTACCATGTTGGCCAGGCTGGTCTTGAACTCTTGACCTCAAGTGATCTGCCTGCCTTAGCCTCCAAAGTGATGGGATTATAGGCATGAGCCACTGTGTCTAGCCAGCCTTTTTTATTTTCATTTGTAGAGACAGGATGTCACTCTTTTACCAAAGCTGGAGTGCAGTAGTGCATTCATAGCTCACTGCAGCCTCAAACTTCTGGGCTCAGGTGATCCTTCCACCTCAACCTCCCAGGTAGCTATAGGTGCATAATACCACACCCAACCAATTTTTAAAATTTTCTAGAGATGAGGTCTTTCTGTTGTCCAGGTTGGTCTTGAACTTCTAGCATCAAGCAGACCTCTCACCTTGGCTTCCCAAAATGTTAGGATTATAGGCATAAGGCACTGTACCCGCTGTTTAAATTTTTTATTTTGAAATAACTTTTTCTGTAGATTCACATGCAGTTGTGAGAAATAATATAGAGAGATCCCATGTGTCTTTTGCCCCATTTCCCCCAGTGTAACATTTTGCAAAACCGTGGTATATCACCACTGGTCAACATACAGGACAGTGGCATCACTCCAAGGGGTTGCCCTTTTATAGCCACACCCTAAATGTTCCCCTCCTCCCACCATCCTTGATGCCTGAGAACCACTCATCTGTCTCCATATCTAAAATTTTGTGAGTTCAAGAATGCTATGTAGGCCAGGTGCAGTGGCTCACGCCTATAATCCCAGCACTTTGGGAGGCCTCGGCGGGTGGATCACGAGGTCAAGAGATCGAGACCATCCTGGTCAACACGGTGAAACCCTGTCTCTACTAAAAACAAAAATTAGCTGGGCATGGTGGCGCACGCCTGTAGTCCCAGCTACTTGGGAGGCTGAGGCAGGAGAATTGCTTGAACCCAGGAGGCAGAGGTTGCGGTGAGCCGAGATCGTGCCATTGCACTCCAGTCTGGGTAACAACAGCGAAACTCCGTCTCAAAAAAAAAAAAAAAAAAAAAGAATGTTATGTAAATTAAATACTTAAGTACAGAACATTGAGATGGGCTTTTTTCACCCATGATAATTCCCTAGCGATTCATGAAAGTTGTTGTGTGTAGCAATACTTTGTTCCTTTTCATTGCTTAGTAGTATTCTATAGTATGGATATTCCACCATTTAACCATTCATTGAAGAACGTCTGAACTGTTTCCAGTTTTTATATTTATAATAATAATAACGATAATTTTTTGAGACAGAGTCTCACTGTGTAGCCCAGGCTGGAATGCAGTGCATGATTTCAGCTCACTGTAACCTCCACCTCCCAGGTGCCAGTTCAAGCAATTCTCCTGCCTCAGCCTCCCGAGTAGCTGGGATTATAGGAGTGCACCACATACCCAGCTGATTTTTGTATTTTTAGTAGAGATGGGGTTTCACCATGTTGGCCAGGCTGGCCTTGAACTCCTGACCTCGTGATCTGCCTGCTACTGCCTCCCAAAGTGCTGGGATTATAGGCATGAGCCACTGTGCCCGAAATTTTTTTTTTTTTTTTGAGACAGAGTCTCCCTCTATCGCCAGGCTGGAGTGCAGTGGCGCAATCCCAGCTCACTGCAACTTCTGTTTTCCAGTTTCAAGCGATTCCCTGGCTTAGCCTCTCGAGTAGCTGGGACTAGGGCACGCACCACCATGCCTGGCTAATTTTTTTTGTATTTTTAGTAGAGATGGAGTTTCACCATGTTGGCCAGGATGGTCTCTATCTCTTGACCTTGTGATCCACCTGCCTCGCTCTCCCAAAGTGCTGGGATTACAGGAGTGAGCCACCATGCCTGGCCTTTTATTATTTTTTTTGAGGCAGGGTCTCAATGTCTCAAAAAAGAAAAAAAAAATAGTAAAAACTAGAAACAGTTTAGTTGTTCTTCTGAACCATTTCCTATACTCTCTGTCTCCTCTACTACCTTCTGGTCCTCTTCCCCAACTCTAGTGGGGCTTAAGCCCCCCACCATTCTGAAACTGCATCTGCAAAAATTGTAACAATGAGAAAATCGACAGAAAAAGACACCTGACTTAACCAACCCTCACCTTGCCTTTAACCTCCAAACTGCCCTTAGTTGTCCCCGGGCTTGGACTAACCTAACTTTGGGAGAAATTTAGTTTACCGTTTAAATGATAATAGCCCTTACCCAAAAGTAAACCACCTTTGTAAAGCTATTGAAAGACCACCAGGTTTTCACCTGGGCAATATGGGGAGATCCCATCTCAAAACATTCGCTGTTGCCCAGGCTGGAGTGCAATGGCATGATCTGGCTCACTGCAACCTCCACTTCCCAGGTTCAAGCAATTCTCCTGCCTCAGCCTCCCGAGTATCTGGGACTACAGGTGCGCACCACCACACCCGGCTAATTTTTTGTATTTTTAATAGGGATGGGGTTTCACCATGTTGCCTAGGGTAAGTTTTTTTAACTATTATACATAAAAGTGCCATGAACAGTTGTGTACAGATTTGCACACAAATGCGAAAGCGCTGACAATTTTGTGTAAAATGGTGGGAGATTGACTGAAGCTTGTTCAGGGGAGCTTGAACCCCAGGCTTGAAACTCCAGATATTGGAAGGAAGTAGACTGGGGTGAGTGAGACTGCCCAGGGACAGCATGAGAGGCAGAGGAGAGAGAGTCCAGACAAAGGAAGAAAGGACAAAATGTTTCCTCATAATGGAAACACTTGGGAGTGGCCAGGAGAAGAGAGTAAAGGAGACACAGAAAGGTAGAGAAGACCCAGGGAGGCTGTGCCCTGGAGCCAAGAACAGTGTGTTTCAGGGAGTGGCAGATGCTGCCAGATGGTCTTTGGTGATGGTGGGGAAAGTGTTTTGGTAGCACTTTTTTTTTTTTGAGACGGAGTTTCGCTCTTGTTACCCAGGCTGGAGTGCAATGGTGCGATCTCGGCTCACCACAACCTCCGCCTCCTGGGTTCAGGCAATTCTCCTGCCTCAGCCTCCTGAGTAGCTGGGATTACAGGCACGCGCCATCATGCCCAGCTAATTTTTTGTATTTTTAGTAGAGACGGGGTTTCACCATGTTGACCAGGATGGTCTCGTTCTCTTGACCTCGTGATCCACCTGCCTTGGCCTCCCAAAGTGCTGGGATTACAGGCATGAGCCACTGCGCCCGGCCCTTTGGTGGCACTTTAACCACACAATGGGTTTATTTTGCCTGCTTCTCAGATACAGCCAATTTATCCATACAGGGGAATTGCAATAGAGAAAAAATTAAATTCACACAGAGGTGGCTGAATAGGAGATTGGAATTTTATTACTCAAATCGGCCTCCTAGAAAATTTAGAGGCTAGGCTTTTTCAAGGATAGGTTGGGGGGCAAGGACATGGGTTCCTGATTGATTAGGGGTACAATTATAGGGATGTGGAAAATAGTCCTCCTACATGCAGAGTCTTCTTCTGGGCAGGGCTGTAGGACCCATTGGCAGGTCCGGATGGAGCCATTGGTTGTCAGGAATGCAAAAATATGATGGTATCTCAAAAGGCCAACCTTAGGTTCAGTAATAATGATGTTGGGACCAGATGTGATGGCTCACGACTGTGATCTCAGCACTTTGGGAGGCTGAGATGGGTGAATCACCTGAGGTTGGGACTTCGAGACCAGCCTGACTAACATGGAGAAACCCCCTTTCTACTAAAAATACAAAATTAGCCAGGCGTGGTGGTGCATGCCTATAATCCCAGCTACTGGGGAGGCTGAAGCTGCAGAATCACTTGAACCTGGGAGGCAGAGGTTGCCATGAACCAGGATTGCACCATTGTACTCCATCCTGGGCAACAAGAGCAAAACTCTATCTCAAAATAATAGTAATATTAAAAAATAAAATAAAACAATAGTAAAAATAATGATGATGTTGGCCAGATATGGTGGCTCATGCCTTTATTCCCAGCACTTTGGGAGGCCGAGGTGGGAGGATCCCTTGAGCACAAGAGTTTGAGACCATCCTGGGCAACATAGGGAGATCCCATTTCAAAATAATAATAATAATATCTGCCGGAGTAGTTGGGGAAGTTGCAAATCTTGTAACCGCTGGAGTAATGATGGGTAATCATATGTGTCTATACCTTAGCAGAATTTAGGCTCCTCTTACCCTCTTAACCTGGTAGTCTTTCATTAGCTTTACAAAGGTGGTTTAGTTTTGGGGAAGGGATATGGTCATTTAAACTGTAAACTAAATTTCTCCCAAAGTTAGCTTGGCCCAGGCCCAGGGATGACTAAGGGCAGGTTGGAGGTTAAAGGCAAAGGTGGGAGTTGGTTAGGTCAGGTGTCTTTCTCTGTCATGAGTTTCTCACTTTACAGTTTTTTCAGAGGTGGTTCCAGATGGTGGAGGGCTTAAGTCCCACTAGAGTGGGAAGGAGAACTGGAAGGTGGTGGAAGAGATAGAGGGTATAGGTGACCCTCATGGGTTACTTGCTGTTGAAGGGAGGAGAGATGAAGAGTTCGCAGGAGGGCATTCCGGAGAGACTGATCTGTGTAGCTGTGGATGGTTCCCAGGAACAGGGTGGTGAGAGCTGGTAGAGAGTGTTTTCTGGGGAGCAGGAGGGGTTGGAGGGGAGGGCTGGCGTCAGGAGGGACACAGCCTGCATTGTGACAAGGGAAAGAGCATGGATTCAGTTTGGCTGTAGGAGCTGATGGTTTCAGTTTGCATTGCAATTAGAGGCTGGGGCAGACTTCCTTAGGTAAGAGCTGAGAGGTTGGAGATGGAGTATTGGCTGTGGGGTCATAGAGAGGAGGCACCGTCTGGGTCTTTTGGGAGGGGGGCAGTGTGCCTTGGTGGCCACTGAGATGTGAGGAGACCTGTCATCCAGCTAGTGACATGGCCAGACAGTATACTACTGTGAACTTCAACTGTGGTAACTGATGAGAAAACATGGGAGAAGTCAATTTCTTGATCCCCAGCCACCAATTCAGAGTCTCTTGTTTACTGAGGAATAAAAAAGACAGGTGCACATTGAAAATCAGGAAGGCAAGGATGCCTGTTTGCAGACAGATCTCTGGGGTTTGTGGGTGTGAATGAGGATGACTGGCTAATGTGATTTCCAGAGGGACTTTGTCACTTAGGATTAGAGTCAGCCATTAGTAAGATAGGAGCCACACATCACAGTGGCTACAGCAGGCTGGAAAATTATTTCTTTCACGTGAAAGTTCAGAGGAAGGCAGTCTAGGATAGGAGGATGGCTGTGTTCTACAAGGTTCTTAGAGGGCCAGGATTTATCCAATTTATCCAGCTTTTTTTTTTTTGAGACAGAGTTTCGCTCTTGTCACCCAGGCTGGAGTGCAGTGGCACAGTCTTGGCTCGCTGCAGCCTCTGCCTCCTGGGTTCAAGTGATTCTCCTGCCTCAGTCTCCCAAGTAGTTGGGATTACAGGCACATGCCAACACACCCAGCTAATTTTGTATTTTTAGTAGAGATGGGGTTTCACCATATTGGCTTCGAACTCCTGACCTCAGGTGATATACCTGCCTCGGCCACCCAGAGCGTTGGGATTATAAGGCATAAGCCACTGTGTCCAGCCCTATCCAGCCTTTTTTTTTGAGACAGAGTCTTGGTCTTTTGCCAGGCTAGAGTGCAGTGGCACAATTTCAGTTCACTGCAGCCTCTGCCTCCTGGGTTTCCTGGGTTCAAGCAATTCTCCTGCCTCAGCCTTCCAAGTAGCTGGGACTACAGGTGTGGGCTACCATGCCCAGCTAATTTTTTTGTATTTTAGTAGAGACAGAGTTTCACCACATTGGCCAGGATGGTCTCGATCTCCTGACCTCGTGATCCACCGGCCGTGACCTCCCAAAGTACTGGGATTACAGGCATGAGCCACTGCGCCCAGCCCTTGTCCAGCTTTTTATCCTATGATCCTAGGGTTTGTCCTTATGGTCCAGGATGGTGGATAGAGTTGCAGCCACCATATTATTATTCTGGGAAGCAGAAAGGAGGATGGGACAAAGAAGAGGGTCATTTATCAGGCAGTTTTAAGAAAACTTCCACGCCTGTAATCCCAGCACTTTGGGAGGCCAAGGCGGGTGGATCACGAGGTCAGGAGATTGAGACCAGCCTGGTCAACATGGTGAAACCCCGTCTCTACTAAAAATACAAAAAATTAGCCGGGTGTGGTGGCATTCACCTGTAATCCCAGCTACTCAGAAGGCTGAGGCAGGAGAATTGCATGAACCCAGGAGGTAGAGGTTGCAGTGAGCTGAGATCTCGCCATTGCACTCCAGCCAGGGCGACTGAGGAAGACTCGGTCTCAAAAAAAAAAGAAAAGAAAACTCAGAAGCAGCCATACAGCACATTTACATTCCTTTGGCCAGAACTTATTCCCTAACTGTAAGAGGTTGGGAAGTGTAATCTTTATTTGCGGGGGCCATCTTTCCATCCCAAAATTTTGGGTTCTGTCACAATGGAAATAGGAGAGAATGTATATTGGGGCATAGTCAGCCATCTTTGCCACAGGGTTTTGTCTTGTTTGAGACAGGGTGTAATTTTTGTATTTTTAGTAGAGATGGGGTTTCACCATGTTGGCCAGGATGGTCTCGATCTCTTGACCTCGTGATCCACCTGCCTCGGCCTTCCAAAGTGCTGAGATTACAGGCGTGAGCCCCTGTACCTGGCTTTTTTTTTTTTTTCTTTTTGGGCAGTCATTTTTGACTAAGACTGGTCTTAAACTCCTGTGCTCAAGTGACCTGCCTCAGCCTCCCAAAGTGCTGGGATTACAGGTGTGAGCCACCACACTCAGCCGCCACAGGGGTTTTGCTGTAGGTCTGGCTTGTAAGGTTGATGTCAGAGCACGATACTGGGCCTGCCTTCCAAAGAGGCTGCATTTCTTTTTTCAGGAATGGACAATCAGACCGTTCTGGCTGTCCAGTCATTATTGGATGGCCAAGGAGCAGTCCCTGATCCAACAGGCCAGAGTGTCAATGCGCCCCCTGCTATCCAGCCATTGGGTGAGTAGCTGTTCAAGTTCACCAGTGGAAGGATGAGTGGCTCTCCAGGAAGAGTAGGTGGAGCTCGTGCTGGACTGTGGGAGTGAAATGCCTGCTGTGGGCCCCAGGACATGCTCTGGTGTCTGAACCCTCTCCCCTACCTCCCAGCCTGGATCTCTGGGCTGACGCCTTTCTCTTCTTAGCTCTGAGGACACCAGCTTTCAACTGCTTAATAAATGTGGGGAGATGGGGTCATGGTGCAGGGAATGGCTAAGGGCCCCGCTGCCTTACAACAATGTTTGTGCCTTTGCTCTGGAAGTGATTTTTCAGCCTCTCTTCTGTGGAAATAATAGGCTGAGCATGAATTTCTCCTGTTTACAGACCAGGCCTGTTAGGGCCTTCTTCTATTTATTTATTTGTTTTTCTTGATACGGAGTGTTACTCTGTCCCCCAGGCTGGAGTACAGTGGCACAATCTAGGCTCACCGTAATCTCTGCCTCCCAGGTTCAAGCAATTCTCCTGCCTCAACCTCCCGAGTAGCTGAGACTACAGGCACGCATCACCATGTCCAGCTAATTTTTGTGTTTTTAGTGGAGATAGGGTTTCACCATGTTGGCCAGGCTGGTCTTGAACTCCTGACCTCAGGTGATCCACCCTCCTTGGCCTTGAAAAGTTCTGGGATTATAGGCGTGAGCCACTGTACCTGACCACCTGTGTGGTTTTGAAAGTTCCTAGGAAGCATATGGTTGATGCCTGACACTTGCGTGTCACCCAGATTGCTGCTCCTGTGGTCAGCACAGTTCTGTTTCATGCTGTGATGCCCCTTGACATGTTCTTGCTTTTTTTTCATTACTTTACCTTTGTCTGTGGCCTCTTCCCGCTACCCTTTGGGTATGACCCCAGATGATGAGGATGTCTTTCTCTGTGGGAAGTGTAAGAAGCAATTCAACTCACTGCCAGCGTTTATGACCCACAAGCGGGAACAGTGCCAGGGGCACACCCCTGCCCTGGCCACAGTCTCGCTGGCCACCAACAGCATCTATACACCTTCAGCAGCCCCCACAGCGGTCCAGCAGGCCCCACCTCCTGCCAATCGCCAGGTATTCATTTGTTCATTCATTCATTCATTCATTCATGTCTCTTTTGAGTGCCTATCATGCTCAGGTACTATGCTGGGCACTGGGGCTATAGCACTGGATAAGACAGATCAAGTCACTGCCCTTGTGGAGTAGGGTGGGATGGTTGGTGCACATGTATGTTTTCAGCATGTTAAATGCAGAGATAGGGGATGCCAGTTGGGGGTGGGAGGTTTTGCCATATTGCCTATGGTGCTTGGGGAAGGGCTCTGTGAAGAGGTGAGCAGGAAGAATAAGTACTATATAGCAGGAAAGGCATTTTATGAAAAATCAAGTTGTGTAATAATAAGTAGATAATATATTATTATTTTAAAAATCTAAAACGATAGCACTATTTAATTTCTGCAGTTACTTAAATAAATAGGAAGAACATACCAGATAGACCTAAGGAGGCCAGGGAATGCGTCATGTGGCTGGTTTGGGGAAGTGGGAGCCAGGTGTGGGGATCAGCAGAAGCAGAGGCCTTGAGGCAGGAGTGGGTTTGTTCCAGGAACTAGGAAGAGATAAGAGTGGCTGGGGCTGAGTGAATAAGTAGGAAGGTGGGAGGTGATAGGAGGGGCAGCAGGAGGGTCTTAGCAGATCGTGTGGGCCCTGGGGCTTTCACTGAGAGTGAGATGGGAGCCATTGGAGGCTGTCAAGCCGAGGAGGGACATAGTGACTTTAATCAGGTCACACTGGCTGCTGGATAGAGAATAGGTTTTGAGGGAAGCAATAGAGAAGGCCAGGAGACTAGATGGGGGGTCTGTGGCACAGATCCAGGCAGTGGATGCCGGTAGCTTGACCAGCATGTTGGCAATGGAGGTGGTAAGAAAGTGTGAGATTTTAGAAGCACTTTGAAGGTGTTGCAGACAGAAATTGTGAATTGATTGGGTGAGGAGTGTGAGATAATGAAAGGTCCCGGGGGACTCCTGATTTAGAGTTGCCACTAACTGAAGGGAGGAGGCTGTGAGGGGAAGGTTTTCGGGGGATGTCAGGAGCTCAGCTGGGCATGTTGAAGTTGAGATGCCTGCCGATCTTTAAATGGAGGCAGTGACGAAGTAGACAGTGTAGACTTCCAAGTCGGGAGGCTAGAGGACAGGGCCAGGCTGCAGGCATCTGGGGAAGCTTCCAGAGTCCTCAGCCAAACACATGCTTCTGGAGCAAAGACACCCTGGGTGGGGGGCTCATAGAGAGATTAAAGGATCCCTCATAAAGGAGGCTGGACATATCTCAGGATGCCAGGTCGAGGGATCAGATTTCCAACTGGCTTCCTTTTCGTTCCTTATCCCTTTGGAACATTATCTTCATTCATTGTGTAGGTATCATTTCTGCCATCAAAATGAAAGCCTTCAGCCCAGACTCATAGGACATATAGACTGAAACAGGCATCTTCTGACATAAAACATAGTCATTTTCCTCACTGCTTGACTATGAGTTTTGCTAGTAGAAAATATTCCCCTCACCCCTATCTTTGTTTGTTTGTTTGTTTGTTTTTGAGAAAGGCTTGCTCTGTTGCTCAGGCTGGAGTGCAGTGGCACAGCCTCAGCTCACTGCAACCTCCATCTCCCAGGTTCAGGTGATTTTCCTACCTCAGTCTCCCCAGTAGCTGGGACTACAGGCACCCACCACCATGCCCGGCTACTTCTTGTATTTTTAGTGGAGACAGGGTTTCACTATGTGGGCCAAGCTGGTCTCGAACTCCTGACCTCAAGTGATCCACCTGCCTTAGCCTCTCAAAGTGCTGGGATTACAGGCATGAATCACCACACCAGACCGAATATTCTTCTTGACCTAAGATACTTGTGGACTTCCTGTGGACATGGGTTCAGTTCCATGTCCACAGGACATAGATACAAGGAAGTATTTATTTATTTATTTATTTGAGATGGAGTCTCACTCTGTTGCCCAGGTTGGAGTGCAGTGCACAATCTCGGCTAACTGCAACCTCTTCCTCCTGGGTTTAAGCTATTCTCCTGCCTCAGCTGAGTAGCTGGAACCACAGGAACATGTCACCATGCCTAGCCAGTTTTGTATTTTTAGTAGAGATGGAGTTTCACCATGTTTGCCAGGATGGTCTCTATTTCTTGACCTCATGATCTACCCGTCTTGGCCTCCCAAAGTGCTGGGATTACAGGTGTGAGCCACTGTGCCCGGCCAATACAAAGAAGTATTATTACTGAGTCATAGGGTATGTACTTTGCAGAGAGATGTGAGGCTCAGGCTGGTTGCAAACTCCTGAGCTAGGCAGTCCGCCTGCCTCGCCCTCCCAAAGTGCTAGGATTACAGGTGTGAGCCACTGTGCCTGGCCAGTTTTTTTTTTTTTTTTACAGACAGAGTCTCACTCTGTCATTTATGCTTGAGTGCTGTGGTGCGATCATGGCTCACTGCAGTCTGTACTTCTCCTCATTTGTTTTGAGACAGAGTTTTGCTCTTGTTAACCCAGGCTGGAGTGCAATGGTGCAGTCTCGGCTCATTGCAACCTTTGCCTCCCCAGGTTCAAATGATTCTCCTGCCTCAGCCTCCCAAGTAGCTGAGACTACAGGCGCCTGCCACCATGCCCAGCTGATTTTTTTTTTTTTGTATTTTAGTAGAGACAGGGTTTCACCATGTTGCTCAGGCTGGTTGCAAACTCCTGAGCTAGGCAGTCCGCCTGCCTCGCCCTCCCAAAGTGCTAGGATTACAGGTGTGAGCCACTGTGCCTGGCCTGTTTTTTTTTTTTTTTTACAGACAGAGTCTCACTCTGTCATTTATGCTTGAGTGCTGTGGTGCGATCATGGCTCACTGCAGTCTGTACTTCCTGGGCTCAGGTGATCTTCTCACTTCAGCCTTCCAAGTAACTGGGACTACAGGTGTGTGCAACCACAGTGGCTAATTTTTGTATTTTTTTGTATAGATGGTTTCACCATGTTGCCCAGGCTGGTCTTGAACTCCTGGTTGAAGCAATTCACCTGCCTCAGCCTCCCAAAATGAGTTCAAGTGATTCACCTGCCTCAGCCTCCCAAAGTGCTAAGATTACAGGTATGAACCACCATGCCTGGCCTTATCTTTCTCATTTGGTAGATGATTAAATGGAGGCACAGAGTAACTTGCCCAGGGTCACACAGCAGGGAGCAGCGGATGTAGAGATAGAACCCAAGTCTGTGGGACTCCAGAACCTGGATCTTTTGCATCATGCCTTCCTTGGCTGACTTACAGAGCCTCAGACGTGTCCACACCTGCGCACACGCACACATGCACACACACACTCTGTCTCTCGCTGTTTCTCTCTCACTCAGTCTCTCTCTCTCACTGTCTAGATCTCCACATACATCACAGTGCCCCCATCCCCACTGATCCAGACCCTGGTACAGGGGAACATCTTGGTGAGCGATGACGTGCTCATGTCTGCCATGTCAGCCTTCACATCCCTGGACCAGCCCATGCCCCAGGGCCCCCCACCTGTGCAGGTAAGAAGGTGTGGGCTTCTTGTGGGGTCTTGATTCCAGACCTGCACATTAACTCTTGCAGATTCAGAATCTTGTAGAATAAAGGGGGCCTGGTCCCAGCTCTCCCTGATGCTGAGGGCTGTCAGCTTCCCCTTGTCCAGCTCTGCTATAGGTGGGGAAGCTGCTACATCTAGGTGGGGACCCAGAATGTGTGGGGCTTTGTAGGTTCAGCCCAGCTATTTTGACCTTTTTTTTTTTTTTTTTTGAGATAGAGTGTCACTCTGTTGTCCAGGCTGGAGTGCAGTGGCGTGATCTCAGCTCACTGCAACCTCTGCCTCCTGGGTTCAAGTGTTTCTCCTTCATCATCCTCCTGAGTAGCTGGGATTACAGGTGTGTGCCACCACACCTGGCTAATTTTTGTATTTTTAGTAGAGATGGGGTTTCACCATGTTGACCAGGCTGGTCTTGAACTCCTGACTTCAGGTGATGTGCCCACCTCAGCCTTCCAAAGTGCTGGGATTACAGGCGTGAGCCACTGCACCCAGCCTGATTTCTGACTTTTTTTTTTTTTTTTGAGACAGAGTCTTGCTCTCTTGCCCAGGCTGGAGGACAGTGGTACGATCTCGGATCACTGCAACATCCGCCTCCCAGGTTTAAGCAATTCTCCTGCCTCAGCCTCCTGAGTAGCTGGGATTACACACTAATTTTTGTATTTTTAGTAGAGATGGAGTTTCACTGTGTTGGTCAGGCTAGTCTCAAAGTCATGACCTGAGATGATCCACCTGCCTTGGCCTCCCAAAGTGCTGGGATTACAGGCATGAACTACCTCACCTTGCCTTTTTTTTTTTTTTTTGAGAGGGAGTCTTGCTCTGTTGCCCATGCTGGAGTGCAATGGCATGATCTCTGCTCACTGCAACCTCTGCCTCCCAGATTCAAGTGATTCTACTGCCTAAGCCTCCTGAGTGGCTGGGACTACAGAAGCATACCACCACACTCGGCTAATTTTTGTATTTTTAGTAGAGACGGGTTTTTACCATATTAGCCAGGATGGTCTCAATCTCTTGACCCCGTGATCCACCTGCCTAGGCCTCCAAAAGTGCTGGGATTACGGGAGTGGGCCACCACTCCTGGCCTGCCTTATTTTTATTCTTAACAAGTATCCCCTGTCCATTAGAAAAACAGAAAATGTGGACCGGGCGCAGTGGCTCACACCTGTAATCCCAGCACCTTGGGAGGCCAAGACAGGTGGGTCATGAGGTCAGGTGTTTGAGACCAGCCTGGTCAACATAGTGAAATCCTATCTCTACTAAAAATTCAAGAAATTAACCAGGTGTGGTAGTGGGCGCCTGTAATCACAGCTACTCAGGAGACTGAGGCAGGAGAATCTCTTGAACCTGGAAGGCGGAGGTTGCAGTGAGCCAAGATTGCACCACTGTACTCCAGCCCAGGTGACCGTGCGAGACTCTGTCTCAAAAAAAAAACAACAAAAAAGAGAAACAGAAAATACATAGTAGTTCCTGGGATTAAAAATAAAAATTGTAGAGATAGGGGTCTCCCTTTGTTGTCCAGGCTGATCTTGAACTCCTGGGCTCAAGGGATCTTCCAGCCTTGGCCTCCCAAAGTTCTGGGATTATAGACGTGAGCTATTGCACCCGGCTGGGATTTTTTTAATACAAATGAGCCTAAGGTGGAGGTGTTTTACTTCTCCCCTTGCTGTGTCCCTGGGTTCTTCCTGCCGTATAGAAATCCTATTGATTTTCTCAACAGAGACTTTTTTCCCTCAAACATATTTTACTGTGGAACATAAGGAAAAGCAGTGAAGAGGAGGACAGACCCCGTGTCCTTTATGAAATGCTGATCAGCATCATCATGTTTTTTGTTTATTTGTTTGTTTTATTTTTTCTTTTTAAATTTTTGAGGCAGTGTCTCACTCAGGTTACTCAGGCTGGAGTGCAGTGGTGGGATCATAGCTCACTGTAACCTCAAACTCTTGGGCTCAAGCAATCCTCCCTCCTCAGCCTCCTGAGTAGCTGGGACTACATACATGTGCCAACATACTTGGCTAATTAAAACATTTTTTTTTTAGAGACAGGATCTGGCTACATTGCCCAGGCTGGTCTTGAACTCCTAGGCTCAAACAATTCTCCTGCCTCTGCCTCCCGAAGTGTTGGGATTACAGGTGTGAACCACTGCACCCATCAGCACGATCATTTTAATAGCTGCAAAGGATTCCACCATATGGAAGGGCTGTCTTCTATTTAGCCAAGTTTCTCTGTATAGACATGTAGGTCATTGCTACTTTTTGCTGTTATGAAAATGGTTGGAATCACTATCTATGTATAAACGTCTTTGCCCACCTGCTTGATTTTTTTTGTAGCATAAATTTCTAGAAGTCACTGGCTGCGTTTCACGGCTACCCACACATTCATGATTCTCTCGAAAGACTCACGGGACTCAAAGGTGGTTGTACTCATGGCTGTGGTTTATTACAGCAAAGGGACACACGGCAAGTTCAGCAAGGGAAAAAGACACCATCTGGTGGTGGCATCTGGAGGAATCCAGAGTTCTCTGTCTTGGGGAGGAGGAGAGAAGTTGCACAAAACACACTTCTTCCTGCAGCCATGAAGTCTAGCAACATGTGTGCCGTGTTTCTACCTGGGGAAACACACTTAAGACTCCATGGCCAGGGTTGGTTTTTTTGTTTTTTTTTTATTTTTTCTGGAGTCAGGGTCTTACTTCAACTGCCCTGGCTGGAGTGCATTGGTGCGATTTCGGCTCACTGCAACCTCCACCTCCCTGGGCTCGGGTGATTCCCCCACCTCAGCATCCTGAGTAGCTGGGACAACAGGCATGCACCACTATGCCTGGCTAATTTTTTTGTATTTTTAGTAAAGTTGTGGTTTTGCCATGTTGCCCTGACTGGTCTCGAACTCCTGGATTCCAGCTGCCTCGGCCTCCCAAAGTGCTGAGATTACAGGTGTGAGCCACTGCGCCAGGCCCAAGGCCAGGGTTTCTGTTAGGGATTGGTCATATAGTTGACCAGTCACCATGACTGGTCAAAATTCCAGACTCCCAGAAGAGAAGGAAGTGTTCACCATGAATCCCATTTTTTGTCCAAATAGCCTATGTAAGCTGGTACAATAGAACAGTTCCCCAGGTGGGCAAAACAAGCCTTATCAACAAAGGAGATGTCCCACAAGCCAGGTTCTCAGATCCCAGTCATGAGCTACTGGTGTAAGAAAGCCCTTTTTAAGATAGCAACATCACGCTGCTCTGTTGACTCTTTTCTGCGTGAGTTAGGTCCTTTCTGCCTACTTTCATAGGGAAGAGGGATAGCAGCACCAAGCCAAGGCTTTCTCTGAATTCTCCCATGACTTTCTTTCCCCAACCCCTCTTAGCCCCTCCCCTGAGCTGCCTGGTGAGTAGCTGTTCTTTCCACCTGGCTGGCTAAAGCCAATGTCCTTCCTCCCTGATAAGTAAGACAGCTGGTATCAAGAAACTGTAACACTTTTCTTTTCTGATTTCAGAGCAGCCTAAACATGCATTCCGTGCCCAGCTACCTCACCCAGCCTCCACCCCCTCCTCCGCCTCCTCCACCACTGCCCCCACCGCCACCACCTCAGCCCCCACCACCTCCACCCCAGAGCCTGGGCCCCCCTGGGCGTCCCAACCCTGGAGGGAACGGTGTGGTGGAGGTGTACAGTGCTGCTGCACCCCTGGCTGGGAGTGGAACCGTGGAGATCCAGGCGCTGGGAATGCAGCCCTACCCACCCCTGGAGGTGAGCAGAGGGGGCAGTGTGGAAGGGAACACTAGTCATGGACGTCATGGGAAACCTGGACCCATCCTGAGCACCAGCTGTGTGCCAGGTATTGTGCTGGGGATACCGTGAAAACCAAACCCAGTCCTGGCCTTCGTGGGGTATACCACATCATGGGGTATACTTTCATCAAAGCCTCAAACCCACAGATGTAAGATGCCAGCCATGAGAAGGTGAAATGGAGTACAGGTTGTAGCAGAAATATAAGCTGCCTGCAGGTAATGCTCAGAACAGTCCGAGATTACCTGCCTTTTTGGGCAAAAAAATTAAACAAGATTTAAAAAAATTATCTGCCTAAGTGTCTCTGACAGTTTTTAATAAGCTAGGTGTATCAGTTAACTATTGCTGGGATAGAAATATCCATCAGACATCAGTAACGTATCGCAAAAGTGGTTATTGTTCACGTGTTCGCATGGTCAGCTAGACAACTCTGCAGATCTTGGCTGGACTCACTCATATGTCTGAAGGTTGGCTGATTGTCAGCTGCTCTAGGATGGCCTGGGCTGGGACAAATGGGGTGTCTCAGCTCTGTTCTGCGTGACTCTCATCCTCCAATAGGTTCTTGTGGCCATGGTGGAGGTGCAAAAATGCAGGCAGAGATGCCCAAGGCCTCTTGAGGTTTAGGCTTGTAAAAACACAGAATCACTTCTACTGGCCAAAGCAGATCACCAGGCCAGCTTAGATTCAGCAGGTAGGGAAATAGATGCTACCTCTTGATGGGAGGAGCTGCCAAGTCACACTGCAAAGACATGGGTATGGGGAGGGGTGAAGAATTGGGACCATAATCCAATCAATGTACCATGCTAATTCCCTGCCCATGAGCTCTAAGCTACAGGCTGTCTACTCAAAATGCACGGAGTTCATAGAACCTTCCAAGACATGAGTGCTAGAGGGGATGGTTATAACAGAAACAACCCACCTGCACTGGAAATCACACTAACTCAGACTCACCGCATGTCAGGTAGTCTCTTATAAAGAGAGCCCAGACCAGTCGGAAGATCCCACCACAAGGCATTCACGTGATGTTCTGAGGGGCTTTGACGGGCTTTGCCTTAGCCTGGGAGAACAGAGCAAGCTTCTCTAGGGAATTGATCAAATTGAGAAAAAGTTCAGTGGGATGCTGAGATAATCCTGGTGGCTTGGTAGTCAGAGGGGACCAGCCCAGTGGGGACCAGCCCAGAGGGAGCTGCTACTGTTGATTTCCCATGTAGATGAGGGTGATATTTGAGGGCAGAGCCTGAGTCTTCTTAGACTTTGCATCCTTAGCACCTAGCAGAGCACCTGGCCTCTGGTCCTCCTAGAGTAGATACCTACTCAAATTGGGCCATGGCCTCAGTTTGCAGTCCTCTAAAATGGGAACTCTCCTAGAAGAGCTGTTGAGGATAATAAGAGCCTATGCCAGTGGAAGTCACATTAATTACTCAGTAATGCCTTGAGTGATGGGTGAATTTATTCATGTGACAAATACTTATTTATTTATTTAAGACAGAGTCTCACAATGTCTCCCAGGCTGGAGTGCGGTGGTGTGATCTCAGCTCACTGAAACCTCCACCTTTTGGGTTCAGGTGATTCTCGTGCCTCAGCCTCCTGAATAGCTGACATTACAGGCATGTGCTACTATGCCCAGCTAATTTTTTTGTATTTTCAGTAGAATTAGTGGCCAGGCTGCTCTGGAACTCCTGGCCTCAGGTGACCTGCCTGCCTCAGCTTCCCAAAGTGCTGGGATTACAGGTGTGAGCTACCGCACCCGGCCCGACAAGTGTTTATTGAGTGCTGTATTGGTCAGGGTTTGGCCAGGAGAATAGAAACCAGGCAAGGTATTTCTGCAGAGGGATTTTTTTTTTTTTTTAAATTAGAGATGGTGATCTCACTTTAGCCCAGGTTGGTTTCCATCTCCTGGCCTCAAGTGAGCCTCTCACCTCAGCCTCCCAGAGTGTTGGGATTATAGGCATGAGCTACTGTGCCCAGGTAGATTTTATAAATAGTGTTTTTTAAACCTTTTTTCAGTTTTGTCTGATTTTATTACTCCAACTGTAGCTTTCTATTTATTTTTGTTTATCTGAAATATTTTTTCAAATTTGGGCTTTTTGCTTATTTGTAGTCTTTTTTTTTGAGACAGAGTCTTGCTCTATCACCCAGGCTGGAGTGAAGTGGCAAGATCACGGCTCATCGCAGTCTCGATCTCCCAGGCTCAGGTGATTCTCCCATCTCAGCCTCCTGAGTAACTGGGACTACAGGCATGCGTCACCATGCCAAACTAGTTTTTTAAAGATTTTGTAGAGACAGGATCTCCCTATGTTGCCCAGGCTCGTCTCAATCTCATGTGCTCAAGCGATCCTCCTTCCTCAGCTTCCCAAAGTACTAGAATTGCAGGCATGAGCATCGTGCTTGGCCAGAAATTTTGGGTAGGACACCTCAGGAAGACCAATGAGTGATGAATAAGCCAGGCACAGTGGCTCACACCTGTAATCCCTACACCTTGGGAGGCCGAAGTGGATGGATCACTTGAACTCAGGAGTTTGAGACCAGCTTGGGCAGCATGGTAAAATCTCGTCTCTACAAAATACACAAAAATTAGCCAAGTGAGGTGATGTGTGCCTGTCATGCCAACTACTTGAGAGACTGAGGCGGGAGGATTGCTTGGGCCTGGGAAGTCAAGGCTGTGGTGATCTGAGATCACATCATTGTATTCCAGCCTGGACAATAGAGCAAGACCCTCTCTCAAAAAACAGCAACAATAACAACAAAAAGGCTGAAAAAATGAATTCTTTATGATGTCCCAGTGTGGGGATGTAAGCTTAATGTTAACTTAATCTGAATGACTCAGAATTCATGTGGTCATTTCTTGTGGCTTCAGTTCTCAGTGAGGGGAAGCCTGCTGCTGTGCCATTGATTGGGTACTGTCAGTCAGGAAGTGGAGCAGCTGGGGAGAGCACAGACCCCTCTGACTTCCTGGTTCTCTCTCTCTCGTTTTTTATTTTTGAGACAGAGTCTTGCTCTGTTACCCAGGCTGGAGTGCAGTGATGCAATCTTGGCTCACCGCAACCTCCACCTCCCAGGCTCAAGCAGTTCTCTTGCCTCAGCCTCCTGAGTAGCTGAGATTACAGGCATCCACCACCATGCCTGGCGAATTTTTGTATTTTTAATAGAGATGGGGTTTCACCATGTTGGCCAGGCTGGTCTCAAACTCCTGACCTCAGATGATTTGCCCACCTTGGCTTCCCAAAGTGCTGGGATTACAGATGTGAGCCACTGTGCCCAGCCACCTGGTTCTCTTAAGCTAGCAAAGGACCACTGATAAGAGTAGTCGGCCGGGTGTGATGGCTCATGCCTGTAATCCCAGCATTTTGGGAGGCCAGGACAGGGGGATCACAAGGTCAAGAGATCAAGACCATCCTGGCAAACATGGTGAAATGCTCTCTCTAGGAAAAATACAAAAAAAAAAAAAAAAATTATGGCCAGGCACGGTGGCTCATGCCTGTGAGCTGATATCATGCCACTGCACTCCAACCTGGTGCCTGGTGACAGAGGGAGACTCTGTCTCAAAAAAAAAAAAAACCAATTAGCTGGGCATGGTTGTGTGAGCCTATAATCCCAGCTACTTGGGAGGCTGAGGCAGGAGAGTTGCTTGAACCTGGGAGGTAGAGGTTGCAGTGAGCCAAGATTGTGCCACTGCACTCCAGCCCGGTGATGGAGTGAGACCCTGTCTCAAAAAAAAAAAAAAGAAAAACAAAATCCATAGTCATGGCAATAATAACAGCTAATGTATATTGCATGCTCACTCTGTGCCAGTCACTGTTCTAAGCCCTTTACTTGTTGCTTCCTTTAATCTTCACAGTAACCCCATGAGAGGGGTACTATGATGAGTCCCATTTTACAGATGTGGAAACTGAGACAGAGAAATTAAAAGATGCCTAAGGTCACTTAGGTGCTAAGTGGAAGAGTCAAGATTTGAAGCCAGGCAGCCTGGCTCCATAGCTGTTCTGGCCTCCTGGCTTCATGAAGTTCTGAGGGGGCTTGGGAGTGACTTGGGTGACCAGGGCAGGTGGAGGGTCTGTGATGGTGTAGGGGAGAGTGGCTGAGGTTGGCCAGGGAGGAAGGGAGAGTGTCCCTGTCTGGGAACTCTTCCCCTCCCCTGGCAGGGCTTTTTCCCTGACTGTGCTGTCCTTCTAGGTGCCAAACCAGTGTGTGGAGGCTCCAGTATACTCCAGCCCTGCAGTGTACAGCCCTGGCAAGCAGGGATTCAAACCCAAAGGACCAAACCCCACTGCCCCCATGACCAGCACCACCGGGGGCACAGTGGCCACTTTTGACTCTCCACCAACGCTGAAGACCCGACGGGCTAAAGGTGCCAGGGGACTCCCGGAAGGTGGGCCCCCAGCCTGCCATGGGCATCTTTCCTCAGCATTGGTTGATCCACAAGCTGCTTGGTTCTGGTCTTCCCTTTTATGGTAGTTCAAGTTTGGTTGCATGTAATAGAAAATTCAAAATAGCAATAACTTCAAAATGGTAGAATTTTGTTTATTTTCTGTGTAAATCAAGGCCAGAAGCAGACAATCTGGGGATCATGTGACTGCATGGGCACCAGGCACCCCTGTTTCTTCTTTCTGTTTCTACCACCTCCAGAACATAGTATCAGTTATCCTGATGCCTCATTGTCTCAGATGGCTGCTGGAACTCCCGTCATCAATTTAATATTCCAGGTAGTAAGAAGAAGGGAAAGGGAAGGATAAAAGGGGCTTCTCCCAGCTTCTAGAAGTTCTGTTTGATATTTTTGCTTGTATATCATTGATGAAAACTTAGTCACATGGCCATACCTAGCTGCAGGAGAAGCTGGGAAGTGTCTCTTTTGGCTAGGGACATTGACATTCCCTTTATGGGATTTGTGAGGCGTGAAGGAGAGAGTGGATATCAGGCAAGCAGTAGTATCTGTCATCCTAATGCAGATGCTAAGTATGGGCTGGGAGGTGGTGTCAGAGCAGGGAGCAGATGGAGAGGAGAGAAACTGAGAATTTTTCAGGGGGCTTTCCAGTCAACTACTCCTACCCTTCCTTCCTTCAACAATGGCGTATGGAGCGTCTGTATGCCAGGCGCTGGGATCTAGTCTCTTGGTCTATGATTTCTTCTGCCTTCAGTTTAATGGAAGAAACAGACAGGGAATAAATAAATAAATATTTCTGAGTTGCTCTAGGAAGGAGGCTAATGGGTCCTGTGATTGAGAATAACTGGGGAGAGGCTGGTAAATGATTCTCCTCAGGTGAGGAGGAGAAGGAAGCAGCCTTGTGTATATCTGTGGGACAAGCATTCCAGGCAAGGGGGAACAGCAGGTGCAAAGGCCCGGAGGTAGGAACATACTTGAGGTCTTTGAAGGTTAGCAAGGTTAGCTAGGTGTTTACTGCAGCTGGATGGAGAGAATGATGAGGTTGTCAGGAGTCAAGGGATGGAGAGCACTGTGGGCCACGGCAAAGAGGGTAGATTTGATTATAGGCAGAGGGGAGCCTTTGAAGGATTTGTCTTACTTTCCCAGCCAGAGCATGACCTGGGCTTTCCTCCCTAGTCCCTGTGAAGCTCTCCTGTGTCTCCTCCCTGGCCTGCACATGGGTGTAGACTTCCCGGGGTGTGTGTTGTCTGACTCAGGTTCAGCAGCCAGAGGCTGCCCTTGGTGCCCTGAGCTGCACCCCAGCCTCATTGTCCCCTCCTTCCATTTGTCTTTCAGCTGCAGGGAAGCCAAAGGCTCAGAAACTCAAGTGCTCATACTGTGACAAGTCATTCACCAAAAACTTCGACCTGCAGCAGCACATCCGAAGGTACATATGTGGGGTGAGGCAGGTGTGGCTGGGGCCGTCTGTGCTGGAAGCGAGACTCTTTTTCAGCCCCTAGCCTGGGAAGTGAGCCAGGTTGCACCTGCCATGTCATGGTGTTCGGGCTGTAGTCCAGGTCGGGGTGGTTTTTCCTCTTCTATCTCAGGAGCAGTGGAAGGGACCTGTAAAAGCTGTGGGACCTGCCCACAGAGACTGGGAAGGTCAGGGACGAGCCGGTATGGGAAGAAAAGCACTGAACCCAGGTGGGCTTCGCAGATATGTCAGGGCTGTCTCAGGCCTCCCCTCTGCAGAACAGGCTGGCCAGCCAGGGCTGCCGTACTCTGCAAATGGGACTCTGTGGGCTCTTTGCTCACTCTGGACTAAGCCTGCAGGGATATCTGCTGGGCCTGGGGTTTTCCATCTGTGAAAGGGGAGGCTGGACTTGTTCAGCGTCTGTCACACAGCAAGATGCACTGGTACATGAGATGATTTTTGGTGGTTCATGGATATGGGGTTGAAAAGTTCTGAAAGATGTAGTGGGAAAATTCTTCCCTTTGTAATTTCAGTCCTTGAAAACCTCAATTTGGTATAATTTGGTCTTTAATACCTTTGGTATACATACTCATCTCTTATAACAGAAAGAGAGAGAGGGAGAGAGAGACAGAGAGAGAACAAACCTCAGATTGCAGCCATGGCTGGCAGCAGCTTCTATCTAGACCAGGGTTTTTCAGCCTTGCTGCTACTGACATTTTGGGTCTTGGATCATATTATTCTTTGTTGTGGGGAGCTGACGTGTGCATCATAGAATGTTTAGGAGCATCCCTGGCCTCTAACCGTTAGATGCTCGGAGTACCGCAGCCTACAGCTGTGACAATAAAAAATGCCAGTGTCTCCTGGAGGGCAAAACTGACCTCAGTTGAGAACTGGTCTACACTAGTGCTGTCCAATAGAACTTTCTGTAATCGTAAAAATGCTCAAATTGGGCTGGACATGGTGGTTTATGCCTGTAATCCCAGCTCTTTAGGAGGTTGAGGTGGGCAGATCACTTGAGGTCAGGGGTTTGAGAGTAGCCTGGCTAACATGGTGAAACCCCGTCTATACCAAAAATACAAAAATTAGCCATGCATGGTGGCGGGTGCCTGTATTTCCAGCTACTTGGGAGACTGAGACAGGAGAATCCCTTGAACCCAGGAGGCAGATGTTGCAGTGAGCTGAGATCATGCCACTGCACTCCAGCCTGGGTGACAGAGTGAGACACCATCTCAAAAAAGAAATGCTCAAATTGGCACTCTCCAATATGGTAGCTACTGACTATACATGGCTGTTGAGCACTTGGAATGTGGCTAGTGAGACTGAGAAATTGAATTTTGTATTTTATTTTAATGAATTTTATTTATTTATTTTTAGACAGGGTCTTGCTCTGTTGCCCAGGCTGGAGTGCAGTGGTGTGATCTTGGCTCACTGCAGCCTCAATCTCCCAGGCTCAAGCAGTCTCCCATCTCAGCCTCCCAAACTGCTGAGACCACAGGCTCACACCACCACACCTAGCTAATTTTTGTATTTTTTGTAGAAACAGGGTTTCATCATGTTGCTCAGGCTTGTCTTGAACTCCTGAGCTCAAGTGATTCTCCCATCTTGGCTTCCCAAAGTGTTGGGATTTACAGGCATGAGTCACCATGCCAGGTTTGAATTTAAATTTAAGTAGCCCCATATGGCTTATGTCTACTTTATTGGACAGTGTAGCTCTGGATCTTGCATTTTTTTTGGTTGCTTTATGACAAGTGGTTTTCCATACAGAATAACAAAATGAAGCTTTTTTAAAAAAGATTATTTTGTTTTCATTTATTTAATTTTAGAGACAAGGCTGGGCTCAGTGGCTCATGCCTATAATTCCAGCACTTTGGGAGGCCGAGGGGGGTGGATCACGAAGTCAAGAGATCAAGACCATCCTGGTCAACACGGTGAAACCCCATCTCTACTAAAAATACAAAAATTAGCTGGGCATAGTAGCGCACGCCTGTAGTCCCAGCTACTCGGGAGGCTGAGGCAGGAGAATTGTTGAACCCAGGAGGCGGAGGTTGCGGTGAGCCAAGATCAAGCCATTGCACTCCAGCCTGGGTAACAAGAGCGAAACTCTGTCTCAAAAAAAAAAAAAATTTTTTTTTAGAGACAAGGTCTTGCTCTGTCTTCCAGGCTGGAGTACAGTGGCATGGTCATACTCACTGTAACCTTCAACTCCTGGGCTTAAGTAATCCTTCTGCCTCAGACTCCCAAAGTGCTAGAATTACATATGTGAGCCATAAAATTATTTTAAGTTGGGGTGGGTGTGGTGGCTCACATCTGTAATCCCAGCACTTTGGGAGGCCGAGGTGGGTGGATCACAAGGTCAAGAGATAGAGACCATCATGGCTAACATGGTGAAACCCTGTCTCTATTAAAAATACAAAAATTAGCTGGGCATGGTGGCGCACCCCTGTAGTCCCAGATACTCAGGAGTCTAAAGCAGGAGAATCACTTGAACCTGGAAGCAGAGGTTGTAGTGAGCCGAGATCACGCCACTGCACTCCACTCTGATGACAGAGCCAGGCTCTGTCTCAAAAAAAAAAAAAATTATTTTAAGTCTTAAAAAAGTGAGTTGATTTGAAGAAAAATGTTAAAATATAGTACAAGTGCTGTGCTGTGACAACTAGAATGTTTTCTCCTTCAAATGACAGAAGTTCCTATTTGTTTATTCATTTCTGAGATGGTCTCATTTCATTCCTGCTCTGTCACCCAGGCTGGAGTGTAGTGGTGTGATCTTGGCTCACTGCAACCTCCACCTCCCGGGTTCAAGCAATTCTCCTACCTCAGCCTACTGAGTAACTGGGATTACAGGTGCACACCACCACGCCCAGTTAAGTTTTGTATTTTTAGTAGAGATTGGTTTTCACCATGTTGGTCAGGCTGGTCTCAAATTCCTGACCTCAAGTGATCCACCTGCCTCGGCCTCTCAAAGTGCTGGGATTACAGACATGAACTACTGTGCCAGGCCATAAGTCCTCATTTAAATGGGCTTGGACAATTAGGAAATGTTATCTCACAGTGTGGGATGGTCAGAGGAGGATGGCTCCAGGGTTTGTTGATGAGCAGCTCAGTAACATGACCCAGAACCCAGGGTCTTTCCATCTCTGGTCTGCCTGCCTCCACAAGAGGGCTTGTCTCCATGGTGTTAGAGGGTGGCCAGCGGCATCTGGATGTTCTTTCTGGACCTTCCTGGTGGCTGTGAGCTCCTGGGCTGAGGCCTTGTCCTCGTTCCTGCAGGAGGGCACTGACAAGCCTTATCTTCCACAGCCACACCGGTGAGAAGCCCTTCCAGTGTATTGCATGTGGCCGTGCCTTTGCCCAGAAGTCTAATGTTAAGAAACACATGCAGACCCACAAGGTGTGGCCTCCAGGACACAGTGGTGGCACCGTGTCTCGAAACTGTGTGACTGTACAGGTCATGGCCCTGAACCCCAGCAGGCAGGAGGACGAGGAAAACACAGGTGGGTGGAAGTAGGGAATGCCATGCTCCCCACACCTCTCTTCTGCTGCTTCACAGGTGGTGTTGCTAGCTGTGTGATCTTGTGCAACCCCCATGACCAAACATACAATGTGTGTGGCATTACTCTAATACTATACCCATGGCAGACATCACTATTTAATCACCTACTCTTTTTTGGCTGAGCCTGGTCTCACCTCAGAATCTTTTCATTTTTTTTAACTTATGGATTGTTTATTTCTGGAATTTTCCATTTAATATTTTCAGATCATGGTTGACTCTCGGTAATTAAAATCATGGAAAGCAAAACTGCAGATAAGGGAAGACTAGTATAACATAAAAATTTATGAGCCCATACTGTTAAAATAAATGAATGAATAAATAGGGGATGAAAGACAGCCCTTTCTTGTTTAAAAAAATTGTACTTTAAGTTCGGGGATACATGTCCAGAATGTACAGATTTGTTACATAGGTATACCTGTGCCATGGTGGTTTGCTGCATCTATCAACCCGTCATCTAGGTTTTAGGCCCTGCATGCGTTAGGAATTTGTCCTTGTCCCCCACCCCGCAATAGGCCCCAGTATGTGATGTTCCCCTCCCTGCATCCTTGTGTTCTCATTGTTCAACTCCCACCTATGAGTGAGAACATTTGGTGTTTGGTTTTCTATTCCTGTGTTAGTTTGCTGAGAATGATGGCTTCCAGCTTCATCCATGTCCTCACAAAGGACATGAACTCATTCTTCTTCTTTATAGCTGCATAATATTCCATGGTGTATATGTGCCACATTTAAAGAAAGTCCTTTCTTAACGGTAAAATGTGTACTGATAAAAGTAGAAATAATGGTTAAATTAGAAAATAACTATTTAACAGCCACCATAGTTATATGATCATGTGCTGTGTAAGGATGTTTCCATGAGTGACAGATGGCATATGTGACAGTGGTACCATAAAGTTGTAATGGAGCTGGAAAATTTCTATCATCTAGTGACATTGTTGCCATTGTAAAATCTTAGCACACTGCATTACCTTTTCCATGTTTAGTTACGTTTATTTAAAAAATTTTAGATTTTAGGGGTACATGTGCTTGTTTATTACATGGGTATTACATGCATAATGGTGGGGGCTGGGCTTCTAGTGTACCTGTCACCCAAATACTAGACATTGTACCAATAAGTAGTTTTTCTTTCTTTTTTTTGTTTTTTGTTTTTTGAGACAGAGTCTCATTCTGTCACCCAGGCTGGAATACAGTGTTGCTATCTTAGCTCACTGTAACCTCCGTCTTCCAGATTCAAGTGATCCTTCTGCATTAGCCTCCCGAGTAGCTGGGATTACAGGTGCCCACCACCATGCCTGGCTAATTTTTGTATTTTTAGTAGAGACACGGTTTCACCATGTTGGCCAGGCCGGTCTCGAATCCCTGACCTCAAATGATCTGCCTACCTTGGCCTCCCAAAGTGCTGGGATTACAGATGTGAGCCAACACACCCAGCCAACAGGTAGTTTTTCAACCCTTGCCCTCCCTCACCATCCCCCCTCAGAAGCTGTTTTCTATACGTTGCTCCAAGCAGTCACTGTAGTTGATGAGAAGTTGAAAGCTATTCAACCTCCATGGGCAGTTGGTCTCCAAAGCTCTTTATACATGTGGGATTCTTATCATTTGTCCCTGAGCTAACGATCCTACCCCTGATAATAGTTTAGTTTCTTTTTTGCATGAAGACTGAGAACTTACTAGGTTCAGAGCAGCACTGCCCAATGGAAATATATGAACAACATATGTAATTTAAAATGTTCAGCCAGGCATGATGGCTCATGCTTGTAATCCCAGTACTTTGGGAGGCCGAGGCAGGCAGATCACGAGGTCAAGAGATTGACACCATCCTGGCCAACATGGTGAAACCCCATCTCTACTAAAAGTACAAAAATTAGCTGGGTGTGGTGGTGTGCGCCTGTAATCCCAGCTACTCAGGAGGCTGAGGCAGGGGAATCACTTGAACCTGGGAGGTGGAGATTGCAGTGGGCCGAGATCGCACTACTGCCCTCCAGCCTGAGGGATAAAGTGAGACTCTGTCTCCAAAGAAAAGAAAAGAAAAGAAAAGAAAAACATCAGCCTGGGCAATATGGTAAAACCCTATCTCTATTAAAAAAAAAATTTTAAGTTCTGTCTTTAGTGGCAAAAATAATCTTAAATAAATAAATGAAATGTCAAAAGCAAGTTAGTTACTTCCTAGATACAAAAAAAATGAAATAAAAATTTCTAGTAGCTACATTAAAAACAATTTTTAAAAAGATTAATTTTAATTATATATCTTATTTAACCAGGTATATATATTTTATGTATATGCGTGTGTGTGGTGTGTGTGTGTGTGTGTGTGTGTGTGTGTGTGTGTGTGTGAGATAGAGTCTCACTCCTCCCTCTGTTGCCCAGGCTGGAGTGCAGTGGCACGATCTTGGCTCAATGCAACCTCCATCTCCTGGTATCTAACCCAATATATTAACATTATTATTATTTTAACATGTCATATAAAGATTAGATATACTTTATATATTTTTTTTTACTAAATTTTGTATATAATATGTACACAAGAAGGTATATATATTTATCACACATCTGGGTATGGGTTAGACATACTTCTTTCTTTCTTTCTTTCTTTTTTTCTAGTTTTTTTTTCTTGGACTCAAGTGATCCTCCTGCCTTAGCCTCCCAAGTAGCTGGGACGGGGGTGCACTACTGTGCCTGGCTAATTGTTAAACATTTTTTTTTTGTAGACATAGGGTCTTCCTTTGTTGCCCAGGCTGGTCTCAAACTTCTGGGCTCAAATGATCCTCTCACCTCAGCCTTTCAAAGTGCTGGGTTTATAGGTGTGGGCCACCATGCCTGGTACCACATTTCAAGTTCTCAGTAGCCACTTGTGACTCAGGACCACCGTATTAGACCGTGTAAGGCCAGAGTTTAAGCCCTTCCCATGTAGCCCCAAGGGTGAGCAATGCCAGCCATGTGCTAGGTAATGAAGGGAGTGTTTTGCTGGGCAAGCAACTTGTGGCCACTTTTATCTGAATTTCCTTCAGGCTTCCTGTTGGAAGTAGTCCTACTGTGTGCCCTCTTGTGAACTCCTTTTTTTCTTAAAAAAAAAAAATTTTTTTTTGAGACAAGATCTTGCTCTGTCACCCAGGCTGGAGTGCAATGGCACAATGGTGCTCCCTGCAACCTCAATTACCTGGGCTCAAGTGATCTTCCCACCTCAGCTTCCTGGGTAGGTGGGACCACAGGCACATGCAACCATGCCCAGCTAATTTTGTTTATTTTTTGTAGAGATGAGGTCTCATTATGTTGGCCAGACTAGTCTTGAACTCCTGACCTCGGGTGATCTGCCTGCCTTGGGCTCCCACAGTGCTGGGATTACAGATGTGAGCCACCGTGCCTGGCTGATGATTATAATTCTTCTTATTATTATTTTTTGAGACAGAGTCTTGCTCTGTCACCCAGGCTGGAGTGCAGTGGTACAATCTCTGCTCACTTTAACCTCTTCCTCCTGGGTTCAAGCGATTCTCCTGCCTCAGCCTCCTGAGTAGCTATGATTACAGGCGCCCTCCACCACATTCGGCTAATTTTTGTATTGTTAGTAGAGACGGGGTTTCACCATGTTGGGTAGGCTGATCTTAAACTTCTGACCTCAAGTGATCCATCTGGCTTAGCCTCCCAAAGTGCTGGTATTACAGGTGTGAGCCACTGTACCCAGCCCGATGATTACAATAAGAAGGGACTGGGGAGGCATTATGAGTACAGCTAGGATGGTGTTCAGAATTTTTAACAACCATGGAGAGGCCTGCAGTGTCTGAGGGGAAAGTCAAGAGCAGGGAGGCTTGAAGCAGTAGCTGTTTCTCACTAGGAAAGGAAGTATTTCCATATCTGAACCTGGGGGATGACCGTATCAGTGCACACCAGCTGAGTGTGACACTTTAGCACAGAGTCTGACACAAAGTGGGGAGCAGGTACCAGGTGAACACAGAGGAGCATGGAGTAGGGGTTCTGTGTGTCCTTCCTGAATGGCCTGGCTCCTTGTCCTGACTTCCCCGGCTTTCTTCATAGGGTTGGGCCAGCCCCTGCCGAGTGCACCACAGCCCCAGGCCTTGCCTGCCACCGGTGAGGATGAGGGAGATAAGCCGGAGCCCAAGCAGGTGGTCCTCATCGACAGCTCCTACCTGTGCCAGTTCTGCCCCAGCAAGTTCAACACCTACTTCCAGCTCAAGTCTCACATGACCCAGCATAAAAATGAGCAGGTAGGCGGGTGGTGGCAGAGGGGGCCACACCACATCAGTCATGGCCTTTCACTGCTGCTGGGGAACGCTGCCTAGGCAGGAAGGGGTAGGAGTCAACGAGTCAGACCTTCCACGGCTCTGTTCGCCCCAGGTTAGATTCCTAGTGGGGGCTGATGGAGTTGAGTAAAGTTACCCTTGGGACAAATCACAGAAAACTTTGACTCAACTCCAGTCCTGAGACAGCTGACTCCACCCAGTGAAAGGACCCTGTGTCTTTCCAGCTCTGGTCTCTGCCATCTCAGGGTGTGGCCTTGTACTCTCCTGATGGCTCGTCTTGTGCTTCTGTCCTGGGATGGTGGCCACTCTTTTTTTTTTTTTTTGAGACAGTTTTACTCTTCTGCCCAGGCTGGCATGCAGTGGCATGATCTTGGCTCACTGCAACCTCTGCCTCCCAGGTTCAAGTGATTCTTGTGCTTCAGCCTCTCAAATAGCTGAGATTACAGGCACACACCACCATGCCTGGCTAATTTTTGTATTTTTAGTAAAGATAGGCTTTTACCATGTTGGCCCGTCTAGTCTCAAACTCCTGACCGTGCTGGGATTATAGGTGTGAGCCACTGCGGTCTGGCTGGTGGTCACTCTCTCTAGGCAGCAATCCAGACCCACTGTTATCCATGAGCAAAAAGGGGTTATCTCTTCTGTATCATTTTTAGGAGCAAGGAAACTTCTCAGAAGCACTTTGTAGATCTCTCCTTAGTCAAAACCAGTACATGTGCTCTATCATTTGAGAATGCATTATTATACAAATTATAGAAAACTGGCTTCATGGGGCTTATTTCTCTCGCATCAGAAGAAATCCCTAAGTAGGCAGTGTTGGGCTTATATAGAGCAGGTCAGATGTGTCCCTATAGACTCAGGCTTCTAGCTTTCTAATCTGCCATTCTTAGCTTATGGGGTTCATCCCAAGGTTGCAGGATGGCTGCTATGTCTCCATCCGTATTCCAGTCAAGCAAACGCACAAAGCAGAGGGAATTTCTCCGGGAAGCTTTTGCCTTTGTGTTCTGGAAGTGATGTCCCCAAAGACTACTGCCTGTATATCATTGGCTAGAAGGGAGTCACATGGCTGACACTAGATGCAAAAGAAACAGGATCAAGTGTTGTTTTTCTTCTTCTTCTTCTTCTTCTTCTTGTTTTTTCCTGAGATGCAGTTTTGCTCTTGTTGTCCAGGCTGGAGTGCAATGGCACGATCTCAGCTCACTGCAACCTCTGCCTCCTGGGTTCAAGTGATTCTCCTGCCTCAGCCTCCCAAGTAGCCGGGATTACAGGCAGCCCCCCACCACACCTGGCTAATTTTTGTATTTTTCGTAGAGACAGGGTTTCACCATGTTGGCCAGACTGGTCTTGAACTCCTGACCTCAAGTGATCCACCGCCTCAGCCTCCCAGAGTGCTAGGATTACAGACATGAGCCACCACGCCCAGTCTGTGTTTTTGGTTTTTTTTTTTTAGACAGAGTCTCATTCTGTTGCCCAGGCTGGAGTGCAGTGGTGTGATCTTAGCTCACTGTAACCACCACCTCCTGGGTTCAAGGGATTCTCCTCCCTCAGCCTCCCGAGTACCTGGGCTTACAGGTGTGCGCCACTACACCTGGCTGATTTTTGTATTTTTAGTAGACATGGGGTTTCACTATGTCAGCCAGGCTGGTCTCAAACTCATGGGCTCAATTGATCCGCCTGCCTCGGCCTCCCAAAGTGTTAGGATGACAGGCATGAGCCACCATGCCTGGCCAGGACCATGTATTTTAACTAGGTATGTTACTATTCTGAGCAAATCAAGGTTCACTTTGTTAGGTAGAAGGAGTGCATGATATTGTGTAGGCAGCCAGGACTTATGCTATCAAAGTATAATTTTCAAGACGTTAAAAACATACTTCTCATACAAATGAGACCTGAACGTGAATCAAAATTTTGCTTAACTCATTATTGAGGGAACCTGAAGGAAGACAAAGCCTATTCAGCAGAGGCCATGAGACACAGATAGCTATGCCTAATAACTGTCAATGAAAAAAAGAAATATTGAAGTCAAATATTGCTAGATTACATAGAAATCTGGTTAATGTCTTACAAGACAACGAAACCTATGACGCTTGGGGTTGTCTTCTCTGGACAACTGATCCAATTACACTGGATCAGTTTTTTACAAGTTAAATTTAACTGTAGAGTCCTAATCAGTGGGAAGTAGTCAGAAGTAGCCACCTCCCCTAGAGTGGGATGACTGTGGGCGGGCTGTAGGTGGGCTCATTAGATAGTAGCTCTCAAAGTGAGGTTCCATGCCAGCAGCAGCAGCATCCCCTGAGGATTCCTCATTAGGGGTATACATATTCAGGCCTGCTGAGTCAGATTCTCGGGGGGCGGTCCCCAGCAACCTGTGATTCTGAGGCCTGCTCTAGTTTGAGAGCTGCTATTTCATTATGACATTGAAAGGGTACTCTATCATCTTTTCACTGTATTTCCAGGTCTTGAGCAATTTTTCTAAATATACCCATTCCACATAGAGCCTGAGGGAAGGGTATTAGGGCCATCATGACTGGCTGAGAGGAGTGAACCGTCTAATCAAAATAAACCAAGGGCTGGGCACAGCGGCCCATGCCTCTAATGCCACCACTTTGGGAGGTCAAGATGGGTAGATGACTTGAGGTCAGCTTGGCCAACATGGTGAAACTCCGTCTCTACTAAAAATACAAAAATTAGCTGGGCATGGTGATGCACACCTATAATCCCAGCTACTTGGGAGGCTGAGGGAGGAGAAGCACTTGAACCTGGGAAGTGGAGGTTGCAGTGAGCTGAGATTGTGCTACTACACTCCAGCCTGGGAGACACAGTGAGACTCTGTCTCAAAAATAAATAAATAGGCTGGGCATGGTGGCTCACGCCTGTAATCCCAGCACTTTGGGGGGCTGAGGCAGGCGGATCACTAGGTCAAGAGATTGAGACCATCCTGGCCAACATGGCGAAACCCCATGTCTACTAAAAATACAAAAATTAGCTGGGCTTGGTGGCGGGTGCCTGTAGTCCCAGCTACTCAGGAGGCTGAAACAGGAGAATTGCTTGAACCGGGGAGGCGAAGGTTGCAGTGAGCTGAGATCATACCACTGCACTCTAGCCTGGCGACAGTGTGACACTCCGTTCAGTGGTGGCGGGGGGAAGAATAAATAAATAAATAAGAACCCAGGGCTTCAGCAGCAGCAGGGGAGCAGAGGAAGTGTCCCAGGCCAGTGCCACAGGCCAGGGGCTGCAGTGGAAGAAGCTCTCCTGCTTCCCATTACCTGCCCAGTGTTTTCCCTCAAGGTGTACAAGTGTGTGGTCAAAAGCTGCGCCCAGACATTCCCAAAGCTCGACACATTTCTGGAGCACATCAAGAGCCACCAGGAGGAGCTGAGCTACCGCTGCCACCTCTGCAGCAAGGACTTCCCCTCACTGTACGACCTGGGCGTGCACCAGTACTCCCACAGCCTCCTGCCGCAGCATAGCCCCAAGAAGGACAGCGCCGTCTACAAGTATGTGCCCTCCCACTTCCCTCTCCCTGGGTGAACGGGTGGGTGGGCAGGGACCTGTGGCCTTGGTGGTTCTGACTGCTCAGGACCAGTGAGATACTTAAAAGGAGAAACTGAGGCTCCTGGCTGGGGTGCAACCTGGCAGAGTGGGTTCTGGGCTTTGGCACTGGTGGAAGAAAGGATGCTGGCTCTCCTTATATCATTCTTATGTCTTGGCAGACATTTTTCTTAAAAAAAAAAAATCCTTAAAAAGAGGAACCAATATTTCCTTGTTCATAGTGGAAAAAGGTTTGAGCATTTTATTCCAAACTAAACAATTATGACAGTATTATTTTGACTCAAGCTACAAAATTTAGGTTACAGTCAAAGCAGTACACCAATTCTTACAATGAGAAAAGAATGGGCAGGGTGTGGTGGCCCCACGTCTGTAACCCCAGCACTTTAGGTGGCCAAGGCAGGAGGAGGCCAGGAGTTTGAGACCAGCCTGGCAACATAATGAGACCCCATCTCTACAAAATAAAATAAATTTTAAAGAAGGACAGTAACATGAACAGTAACATGTTTAAAAGCAAAAATCATAAACATAATATATATTTGTTTTATAATCTATAAAACTAGATTAAAGTTGAAGCTATATGCTGATTCTTATTTTTATTTTATTTATTTCTTTGAGATAGTGTTTTGCCCTGTTGCCCAGGTTGGAGTCCAGTGGCACCATCACGGCTCACTGCAGCCTCCCCAGGCTCAGGTGATCTTCCCATCTCAGCCTCCTGAGTAGCTGGGAGTAACAGGCATGTGCCACTATGCCCAGCTAATTTTGTACTTTTTGTAGCGACAGGGTTTTGCTATGTTGCTCAGGCTGGTCTTGAACTCCTGGGCTCAAGTGATCCTCCCACCCTGGCCTCCCAAAATGCTGGGATTACAGGAGTGAGCCACCATGACCAGCTTATATGCTGATTCTTAGAATGAACAAGGAGTGGATCAAGTATGGTTTTTTTTTTTTAAGATGAAGTCTTGCTCTGTTCCCCAGGCTGGAGTGCATTGGTGTGATCTCCACTCACTGCAACTCCGCCTCCCAATTTCAAGCAATTCTCCTGCCTCAGCCTCCTGAGTAGCTGGGACTACAGGTGTAGCCACCACATCCAGCTAATTTTTGTATTTTTAATAGAGACAGGGTTTCACCATGTTGATCAGGCTGGTCTCCAACTCCTGACTTCAGGTGATCCACCCACCTCAGCCTCCCAAAGTGCTAGGATTACAGATGTGAGCCACCACGCCCAGCCAAAGTATGAAGTTTATTTAAGGTAACTTCTTCTGATAATCTTTTATATCACTTCAGTCTTCCGTTGTGGTCATGAAGAGGGTCCCTTTGACAGAAATGATGAAGGGCTCCCTCAGTTTTGCCACATGCTTTTTATCCTTAGATCTTCACCTTGAGGCTGGGCACAGTGGCTCACACCTGTAATCCTAGCATTTGGGAGGCTGAGATGGGAAGATGGCTGAGCCCAGGAGTTTGAGACCAGCCTGGGTGACATAGCAAGACCTTGTCTCAACAAAAATCGAAAAATTAGCCAGTGTGGTGGCACGCAACTGTAGTCCCAGCTACTTAGGAGGCTGAGGTGGGAGGATTGCTTGAACCCAGGAGGTTAAGGCTGCTGTGAGCCGTGATCATGCCACTGCACTCAACCTGGGTGACAGAGACCCCTGTATCCAAAAAAAAAAAAGAAAAAATATCTTCACGTTATTCTCTTTGGAGCTATTGACTTCTGATCATCCTTGTTGAATTTCTCTGTCTCAGTTATTTTCCGGTCCATCTGCCGGGTCTTCCTTTGTGGGTGGTGTTATCTGCAGATGTGCAGCATCACTTAAATGGTGTTGTGAAATCCCCCATCTACAGTCATCTTGCTGTGCATTTGCCTGTGTCATCTGCGAGCAGCTTTCTCACAAAGCCCTTGTGGGTAGATAGTAGTGAAAGGCCAGGAGTAGTGGTTGTCTGGAGCCTCCTTCCAGTTCATTAGCAAATATTTTCCTGTTAGAATGGTTTTTGCTTCTCTGTACAGACTCGTACCTGCAGAGATTTGGTGTATCTGTTAATGAGACCCTTGTAACTCTTGGATGAGCTTTTGGGGTTCAGAGATAAGTAAATACCTTGAGCTTAAAATGCATGGGCTGCTCAGGGAGACAGGTGCGTAAACAAATGCACCCTATCACTTGATAAAATGCTATCACATATGTTCATAAGGTATAGAAGTACCACAGGGGGAGGCAGGTTAAGAGAAGCTGTCCCAGGAGCAATGACATCTGAACTGGATTAATAGAATGACTAGAAGCTGGGCATGGTGGCTCACGCCTATAATCCGGGCACTTTGGGAGGCTGAGGCAGGAGAATCACTTGAATCCGGGAGGCAGAGGTTGCAGTGAGCCGAGATTTCGCCATTGCACTCCAGCTTGGGCAACAAGAGCGAAACTGCATTTCAAAAAAAAAAAAAAAAAGAATGACTGGAGGTTGGACTCAGTGGCTCATGCCTGTAATCCCAGCACTTTGCGAGGCCGAGGTGGATGGATCACCTGAGGTCAGGAGTGATCCGCCTGGCTAACATTGTGAAACACCGTTTCTACTGAGTTTACAAAAATTAGCCAGGTATGGTGGTGTGCGCCTGTAATCCCAGCTACTCGAGAGACTGAAGCAGGAGAATCACTTGAACCCGGAAGGCAGAGGTTACAGTGAGCCAAGATTGCACTACTGCACTCCAGCTTAAGAAACAAGAGTGGAACTCCATCTCAAAAAATATATATAGAATGACTGTTGTGTAGAGTGGTAGCAGGAGGGAGATGTTTAGATGGGTCTGTGGGAAAAAGTAAGGCCAAGGCATGAAGGGCCATGTAGAAATCACAAGAGCTTTGACAAGTTGACAGAGGAACTAGAACTCAAGAAATGGGGTGTAGGGTAACTTGCCCCCAAGGCTCTGGAAAATGGGGCAAGAGAGGCAGGGAAGCCAAGCAAAGCTTTGGCCAGCTAAGGGGCAGAAATTTCTGGCAGTAATGACTTATTCTCATTTGTGCTCGGGAAATTTTCTTTTCCTGTTGCCCTTCCAATTTGTGGATTATCTGTGAGTTCCTGTGGCTGTGTGACTCTGGAGTGAGATGCCAAGTAAAGGGAAGGAAGTACCTGCTCTGTGCCAAGCTTGCATTAGTGATATCAGTCCCTACCGTCATGGGAGGTAGGTCGTAGAGGTCTGGCTGCATGCAATAGAGACCTAAAATAACAGTGGCTTATATACCATGAGAGTTGATTCTCTCTCATAGTGGCGTTTGAGTGGGTGTGGTAGCTTCATCATACTTTTAGAGGTCCAGGCCCTGTAATTCTGGTTTCTGTTCCCTGTGAGCCACATTGCCTTGGCCTGCTTATGAGTACTTTCCCCAAACCTCTCAAATGAATTTTAATCATGCCACTATATCTTTATGTTTAATTTTTTATTTTAAAAAAGAAAATCTGGCAGGGCACAGTGGCTCATGCCTGTAATCCCAGCACTTTGGGAGGCTGAGGAGGGTGGATTACTTGAGATCAGGAGTTCGAGACCAGCCTGGCCAACATGGTGAAACCCCATCTTTACTAAAAAAAAAAAAAAAAAAAAAAAAATTCAAAAATTAGCTGGGCATGGTGACACACTCCTGTAGTCTCAGCCACTCTAGAGGCTGAGGTAGGAGAATCACTCAAACCCAGGAGGTACAGTGAGCCAAGATAGTGCCACTGCACTGTAGCCTGGGTGACACAGAGAGACTTCATCTTAGAAAAGAAAAATAAGATTTATTAGTTTTTCCCCCAATTGCAGAAGTCAATGTTCAATGCAGAGAAAAGAATTTTTTTAAAAATCTACACAAAAAAACAAAACTGGGTGATCATGCCACTGCACTTGTGAGACCCTGATCTCAGGGAAAAACAGAAACACTGGTAATATGGATGTCTTTTTTTTTTTTTTGAGACGGAGTTTTGCTCTTGTTACCCAGGCTGGAGTACAATGGCATGATCTTGGCTCACCACAACCTCCGCCTCCTGGGTTCAGGCAATTCTCCTGCCTCAGCCTCCTGAGTAGCTGGGATTACAGGCACGCACCACCATGCCCAGCTAATTTTTTGTATTTTTAGTAGAGACGGGGTTTCACCATGTTGACCAGGATGGTCTCGATCTCTTGACCTCATGATTCACCCGCCTCAGCCTCCCAAAGTGCTGGGATTACAGGTTTGAGCCACTGCGCCTGGCAATATGGATGTCTTTGCATTTCAGCACTAATAGTCCTGCCTCATTCTTTTTTTTTTTTTTTTGAGATGGAGTTTCGCTGTTGTTACCCAGACTGGAGTGCAATGGCATGATCTCGGCTCACCGTAACCTCCGCCTCCTGGGTTCAAGCAATTCTCCTGCCTCAGCCTTCTGAGTAGCTGGGATTACAGGCACGCACCACCATGCCCAGCTAATTTTTGTATTTTTAGTAGAGACGGGGTTTCACCATGTTGACCAGGATGGTCTTGATCTCTTGACCTCGTGATCCACCTGCCTCGGCCTCCCAGAGTGCTGGGATTATAGGCATGAGCCACTGCACGTAGCCAATTTTTACTTTTTTTTTAGAAACAGAGTCTCACTGTGTTGTCCAGGCTAGAGTACATCAGCTATTCACAGGTGTGGTCCCTTCCCTCAGCCTCCCCAGTAGCTAGGACTACAGGCATGCACCACCACTCCTGGCTAATTTTTTTTTTTTTTTTTTTTTTTAGAGACAGGGTCTCACTATGTTTCCTAGGCTGCTCTTGAATTCCTGGCCTCAAGTGATCCTCCTGCCTTGCCTTCCCAAAGTGCTGGGATTACTGGTGTGAGCCCCCTCGCCTGGCTGGTGTGTGGTTTCAGAGTGCAGTCTGAGGGGCTCCCCTGGGCCTTTCGCAGGCACAGCCTTCCTGGGGTTTCCCACAAGCAGCATACGGCTTGCCTTTCTGTTTTTGGTGTAAATTGTTCACCTACCTGTGACGTTCCTCACTGATGACTCATTGCAAATAGGTCAATTTGCCAGCAAATGCTTTCTTTTCTTTTTGTCTGATAATACCTTTTCTTCCTTAGCTAGCACATGTTTTCATGATGTGGAGAAGGTGGTGTCTTTTCTTGTTTCAGAGTGGTTTGTGGCCTGAGACTGCTATTGTGAGGACATGTTTATGAGCTGTTTGGCACAGTTGTGTTCTTTGACTCTGTGTTAGGCCTTTCTTGCACTGCTATAAAGAAATACCTGAGACTGGGTAACTTATAAGAAAAGAGATTTATTTGACTCAGGGTTCAGCAGGCTGTACAGGAAGCATAGTGCCTAAGCTAGCAGATCTGCCTCTGGGGAGGCCTCAGGAGGCTTTTACTCATGGTAGGAGGGGATGCGGGAGTAGACATGTCACATGGCCAGAGCAGGAGCCAGAGAGAGGGAGAGGGAGGCGCCATGCACTTTTAAACAGCTAGATCTCAGGAGAACTTGCTATCCTGAGGACTGCACCAAGGGGATAGTCCTAAACTATTCATGAGAAATCGACCCCCATGATCCACTCACCTCCCACCAGACCTCACCTCCAGACTGGGGATTACAGTTCAGTGAGATTTGGTTGGGCACACAGATACCAACTCTATTAGACTCTGACGATCTCTCTCTCTCTCTCTTTTTTTTTTGAGACAGAGTCTCACTCTGTCACCCAAGCTGGAGTGCAGTAGCATCATCTCCGCTCACTACAAACTGCATCTCCCAGGTTCAAGCGATTCTCCTGCCTCAGCCTCGCAAGTGGCTGGGACTACAGGCATGCGTCACCACACCCAGCTAATTTTGTATTTTTAGTAGAGACGGGGTTTCACCATGTTGGCCAGGATGATCTTGAACTCCTGAGCTCGTGATCAGCCTGCCTTGGCCTTCCAAAGCATTGGGATTGCAGGTGTGAGCCACCATGCTCGGCCTGAGTTTCATTTTTAAAGGTGCCTCTGGCCGCCCTGTGGAGAATGGACTACAGGAGGCAGGGTAGGGCAGGGTGGCCAGTGAGGAGGCTACTGTACAAGTCCGAGCAAGAGTCGATGGCACTCAGATGAAGACAGGCAGTGGCAATCCAGAAGAGTGATGGATTTGAAACGAATTAACTGTGGGGTGTTGGCCCTGGGGTGGTGGGTTGGGGGCTGCTTCCTGTGCCTGCTATGTTTCCTCCCTCACCATTCCTGCTCCTTCCACTTAGGTGTGTCAAATGTGTCAACAAATACTCCACCCCTGAGGCCCTGGAGCACCACCTGCAGACCACCACTCACAACTTCCCCTGCCCACACTGCCAGAAGGTGGGTGCCATTGCCTTCTTTTCCGGAGCCCCAGGCCATAATATGGGCAAGGTGGTGGGATGCCCACCTCACCCTTTCCTTTTCTTCTATCACCATAGGACATGCAGGCAGGGCTCAGGGGCTGCTCCACAGATGACACGGTATCTCCTCTTGGCCATCACATTCTAGATGTGGCCGTGCAGGGGCTGCTGCTGGAGCCGGGCTGGGCCGGGCTGTCCTGGGCTCAGGCCTAGTGTCTGAGCAGCAGACTCCTAGCTTCCTGATGTATGATTATCCTTATTACAATTGGTTCTTCTTTTTTAATTTTAATTTTTTTTTTTTTGAGACAGGGTCTTACTCTATCACTAGGCTAGAACGCAGTGGTTTGACCATGGCTCACCGCAGCCTCAACCTCTTGGGCTCAGCCTCCTGAGTAGCTGGGCCTATAGGTGTGTGCCACCATGCCCAGCTAATTTTTGTACTTTTTGTAGAGATGGGGACCTACAAGATGGGCACGGAGGTAAGGGACCCATCCACCTTGACCTTCCAAAGTGCTGGGATTATAGGTATGAGCCACTGCACCCAGCCTAAATTTTTTGAAGAGATGGGGTTCACTATGTCACCCAGGTTGGTCTCAAACTCTTAGCCGCAAGTGATCCTCCTACGTCAGCCTCCCAGAATGCTGGGATTACAGATGTGAGCCACCATGCCCAGCCTTGATTTTTCTTTTCAGTGACTCTGGAAGCCTCACTAAAGCCTGTTCCTAATAACATCAAATATCCAGAAGTGTTGCAATTTCCAGTTGCCTCAACGCTTCATGATTTTGTAAAGTTTGTTTGAATGTGATTGCAATTGCAATTAATTGATACAACGAAAGTCTCTATTAATCTACAGGTTCCCCCCATCCCCCGCCCAACGACTGCTCCCTTTTTTCTTTCCTCTGAATGTCTTTACTGAAGAAACTGGGCCATTTGGTCCAGTGGTGTTCCCCGCAGTCTGGATTTTGTTGATTACGTCTCCCCGGTGTGTTTAACTTGCTTCTTCACTCTACTCATTTTCTTAGAACCATACGTGGCAGATTTTCCAGGACAGCCCTGGTTTCGCTTTGGCCTCATTCTACATGTTTCTAATTATCTAGCCTAATTTTAAGCTTTAGAAGTTGTGGTCCAAGTAAAAGATACCATGAATTGGGCAAGAAGCACATGCCAGATGCTGTTCTGAGCATGTAACCAAAATTGACTAGGAGATTACTATCCCCCTTTACTGGTGGGGAAACCAAGGCAGAAAGGTCACCTAGCTAGGAAATGATGGGGTTAATAAGCAGTGGGCCAGCTGGGTCTGTGCCCCTGACTAATGCTCTACCAAAATGAACACATGAATGAATGCATGAATACACGCCCTTCCTCTGCCTGGATTGGAAAGAGATGTTCACTTCTGTGTTTTCTGGCTTAAAAAAAAAAAATTACCTTTCATACAAGAATTAGCCAGGCGTGGTGGTGGGCGCCTGTAATCCCAGCACTTTGGGAAGCTGAGGTGGGCGGATCACCTGAGACTGGGAGTTTGAGACCAGCCTGACCAACACAGAGAAACCTCGTGTCTACTAAAAATACAAACTTAGCTGGGCATGGTGGCGCATGCTTGTAATCCCAGCTACTCTGGAGGCTGAGGCAGGAGAATCTCTTGAACCTGGGAGGCGGAGGTTTCGGTGAGCTGAGATTGCACCATTGTACTCCAGCCTGAGCAACAAGAGCAAAACTCCATCTCAATGAATAAACAAACAAATAAAAGTACCTTTCCATTCATTAGTAATTTGTTCATTTTCCATTCATTCTTTTACTTGTCAGTCATTTGACCCAGGCTTTGTGCTGGGAAATGAAAAGCCATCTCTGCTTGCTTGGAGCTCCTGTGTAAGCAAAGGGCTGTCATTCAGTAGGTTAAATGCTGACTTAAAAGTGTGGGTGGACATTCAAAGACAGAATTGGCTTTGCCAGGCCTGGTACCAGGGAGCTAGGAAAGGTTTGACAGAAGCAGTGATACCCCAGTTGGGTCTTGAAGGATATGTACAAGTTTGTGAGAAAAGAGAGAAAGGCTCTCTGGGTGGGAAGAACATCCAGGCAAAAGCTCGGGGCAGCCATGTTTTGGCTGGGCTTGTGGGTAAGTCGGGGGAGCCATGAAGTTCCAAGGGCTGAGGTTGACTTTCTGAGTCCTGGCCCCTGGTAGCCCGAAAGGGAGGTGTCTCTATAGGGGCTGGAGAGGAGGGACTGCTTGGTCTCAAACAGGGGAAGGGGGCCTGGTGAGTCAGACCTGAAGGTCCCTCTTCTCTGCCAGGTGTTTCCTTGTGAACGCTACCTGCGCCGTCATCTGCCCACCCACGGCAGCGGGGGCAGGTTCAAGTGCCAGGTGTGCAAGAAGTTCTTCCGGCGGGAGCATTACCTCAAACTGCATGCTCATATCCACTCAGGTGGGTACCCTGTCCCTAAGAACTCCAGCCCAGCCCCTCCCTTCCTCCTCACCTGCTCCTTATCCCTTTCTCCCCTTCCTCATCTCCCTCCTCATCTCCCTCCCCCATCTCCCTCCTCTACATCATCTCCTGCAGCCCCCTTCTCCTTCCTCCTTCCCATCTCCCTCCAGCCTCCCTCCCTTTCCCTTTCCCCATCTCCTTCTGGCCCCCTCCAGCTTCTCTCCCCTGTCCTTTCCCCTCTCTTTCCAGCTCCCTCCCCCTTCTTTCTGTCTCTCTGTCTCCCTCCAGCCCTCCTGCCTCTCCCCTTGCTCCTGCTTCCTCCCTCCTTCCTGGCCCCTGACCCACCTGCCTTAACTCATGAACAAGGGGTTCCCACCACCACTGGAGCAGAGAAGAGCCCCTGGAGGTGGTATGTGAGGGACTCTTGACTCTGCTTCCTGTGGTGGGGATGCTGCTCTCACTGTAAGTTCCCCCCCAAACCTGGACAAAACCCCGTCTTCTTCGTTCCCCAGTTGAGACACAGTGACATTTTCTTTTCTATTAATCCTTAGATGTTTTTTAATTAGTTAATTTTTTTAAATTGTTTTTTAATTGAAAAGGATCTAAAGATTGAGAAAACCTGAGGGAAAGTCCTGGACAGGACAAAACCATATGTAATAAAAATAAACTCTCTTCTCACTTCAGATAGAAAATCTAATGTTTTTCCTTTTGTTTTTCTTTCATATAACCTATAGCAAAAAATACATTTAATATTGCAATCCAGGAAGCACATGTATACACATAGAATACATTGCATTTTCAAAGCAGTATTTTCTGTTTTGTCCTGTTCAATTTTATTTATTTGTTTCAAGTTCATTTGTTTATTTATTTTTGAGACACAGTTTTGCTCTTGTCACCCAGGCTGGAGTGCAGTGGTGCAATTTTGGCCCACTGCAACCTCTACCTAGATTTAAGCGATTCTTCTGCTTCAGCCTTCCGAGTAGCTGGGATTACAGGCATGCCCAACCATGCCCATTACTTTTGTATTTTTAGTAGAGATGTAGTTTCTCCATGTTGGTTAGGCTGGTCTTGGACTCCCAACCTCAGGAGATCCGCCCACCTTGGCCTCCCAAAGTGCTGGGATTACAGGTATGAGCCACCATGCCCGGCCAATTCTTTTATTTTTTATTTTTATTATTTTTTTTAAACAGGGTCTCAGTCTGTCACCCAGGCTGGAATGCAATGGTGTGATCTCACTACAACCTCTGGCTCCCAGGTTCAAGCTACTCTTGTCCCTCAGTCTCCTGAGTAGCTGGGATTACAGGCTTACGCCACCATGCCTGGCTAATTTTTGTATTTTTGGTAGAGACAGGGTTTTACCATGTTGGCCAAGCTGGTCTCAAACTCCTGGCCTCAAGTGATCCACCCACCTTGGCCTGCCAAAGTGCTGGGATTACAGGTGTGAGCCACCACGTGCTCGGCCTATTTTTAGTTCTTAAAATAACCACCAGCAGGGTGTGACTTATAGTTTGCAGTTTGCAAAATACTCCTAATTCTCTTACCCAAAGGTAACTAGTGTTAGTGGTCTCGTCTGCATTCTTCTAGTTTTATTTTACGCTTATACAAAATGCTTGCTTACTTTTGCAAAAATGAGAACATACTATAACTTATATGCCTTTTTTCTTATATACCTTGATGATGTTCTCCAGGGGATGTGTGCTTACAGTTCCCCTGGAAGTTAAATTCTGTGGGCCCCCTCTCCTGGGCCCCCCAAAAAAGATTTTACCGACAGCACTTTCTTTTTCACATGGAATAGTCTTCCTCAACGAATTTTTCTTCTTGTATTTAACCAGTTCTCTATGTATTAACCCTTTTTTTTTTTTTTTTTTTTTTTTGACAATGAGTCCCACTCTGTTGATCAGGCTGGACTGCAGTGGCATGATCTTTGCTCACTGCAACCTCCACTTCCTGGGTTCAAGCAATTCTCCTGCCTCAGCCTTCCAAGTAGCTGGGATTACAGATGCGCACAACCATGCCCGGCTAATTTTAGTATTTTTAGTAGAGATGAGATTTAACCATGTTGGCAAGGCTGATCTCAAACTCCTGATCTCAGGGGATCCCCTTGCCTCAGCCTCCCAAAGTACTGGGATTACAGGTGTGAACCACCACACCTGGCCTATGTATGGATCCTTAAATTACATTTCAGCTATTAGTTTATATACACAGTGCTGTGTGGGTCCCTTGGCAAGCTTTTGGGAGTGTATCTGTAGTGTACATTCTTAGGAGGGGAAATGCTAGGTTAAAGTGCACATGTAATACTGAGTTTTGGTTTGGGATGATGGAAAAAACTCTAGAGACATGGTGGTGATGGTTGCATAATAGTGCAAATGTGCTTCGTGCCACTAAACTGTATAATTATGGTCAATTTTCTGTTATGTATGTTTCTCCACAATAAAGAAAGAAAAAAAAAGTAATGCATTGTAAGTTTGATATTACCAAATTGCTCTTTATGGTTTCAAAAATTATAATTCAAAAGTAATACATGCTGCCAGGCGTGGTGGCTCATACCTGTAATCCCAGCACTTTGGGAGGCCAAGATGGGTGGATCACCTGAGGTTAAGGGTTTGAGACCAGCCTTACCAACTTGGTAAAACCTCATCTTCTAAAATTACAAAAATTAGTTGGGCGTGGTAGTGTGCATCTGTGATCCCAGCTACTTGGGAGGCTGAGGCAGGAAAATTGCTTGAACCCAGGAAGAGGAGGTTACAGTGAGCCAAGATCGAACCACTGCACTCCAGCCTGGGTGACAGAGTGAGGCTCTGTCTCAAAAAAAAAAAAAACAACACAAAAGTAATACATGCTTATTATAAAAATGGAAGCAACATAGGAGTACATAAAGTAAAATGTGAAATTTCCCCGAAGCTGTAGTTGCCACTGACAGTTTTGTCTGTCCTCTCTCTATATACCTTTCATCTTTCTCCTTGCGTCTTCAGTTTATATACAGAGACGCACGGCTACGGCTTTTGTGGGGTGTACGGGTTGTATTTTCTCTTTCTTTTCTTTTCCTTTCTTTCTTTTCCTTCCTTCTTTCTTTTCTTTCTTCCTTCCTTCTTTTTCTTTCTCTCTCTCTTTCTTTCTCTTTTCTCTCTTTTTTGAGCTTCCATATCCAGTAGGGATTATATTTTTTTCTAAGCTGAGATTGTGTTCAGCTGTTCTATTGCTTTCTTTCCCCCCTAGCAATCAATATGTCCAGATCCTTCCAGATCAGGAAACAACAAATTGACCTCTTTAATCTTTTTAACGACCACAGAGCATTCCATAGTAGGGGCTAGAATTTCCGTATCAACTGGATTGACATTTTTTCAGAAGTACTTTATTCATTCCAGAGGGAGAAGAGAGGAAATAATGGCAGGAAGTCACAGCAGCCCAGAAATGGCCCCTTCCATCCAAAGGCAGGCTGTGACCTCATGGGAACTTTGCAGGCACCTCTCTTGATTTGCTATGGGTTCCTCAGGTCGCCCATCAGGCGAGAGCTGCCCCAGGACAGGTTTAACAGCAGGAAGAGCTGGGGTGGCTCAGATGGGCTCTGGATCACACTGCTGGGCTGGAATCTTAGCTCCTCCAACCACAGGGGTAGCCCCTGAGCCAGTCCCTTTACTTCTCTGAACCTCAGTCTTCTCATCTGTGAAATGGGATCACACTGCTGGGCTGGAATCTTAGCTCCTCCAACCACAGGGATAATCCCTGAGCCAGTCCCTTCACTTATATGAACCTCAGTCTTCTCATCTGTGAAATGGGGATGATGGGAGCACGTGCCTCCTGGTTTGTTGGAAGGATTCAGTTAGATAAGGTGTGATTGCTTATCCTCCAGGGTGGACCCCATTGCCATAAATGCCATGAGGCCACCTTGCTACTCAGGCCACACCTCAGATTCATCCTTGACTCCCCTCCTTCTCTCACAGCCACAGCTAATCCAGTGGCAGGGGCTGCCGCCTCTGCCTTCCCGCCATGGCTGTCCTGGACCACTTCCTGGTTACCCTCACCTCCACCTTCACCCCCTCAGTCTGCTCTCCACACGCAGACAGAGGGAGCCTGTTAAAAGCTTACATCAAAGCCCTTTCCTTCGCTGCTCAGGCCCTCTGGTGGCTTCTATTCTGGCTCAAAGTAAAAACCAAATCTGGCCGGATGCAGTGGCTCACGCCTGTAATCCCAGCATTTTGGGAGGCTGAAGTGGGTGGATCACTTGAGGTCAGGAGTTTGAGACCAGCCTGGTCAACATGGTGAAACTCCATCTCTACTAAAAATTCCAAAATTAGCTGGGTGTGGTGGCACATGCCTGTAATCCCATTTCCTTGGGAGCCTGAGGTAGGAAGTTGCAGTGAGCTGAAATCTCACCACTGCACTCCAGCCTGGGTGATAGAACAAGGTTCTGTCTCAAATTTTAAAAAAGCCAAGTCCAGAGCTCAGCCTCCCAGGTCCTCCCAGGCGGGCCTGGCTGCCCCGCTGCCCTCACCTTCTGCCCGGTTCTCTGGCTGCACCAGCCTCCCTGTTGCTCATGAGCACCACCAAATGCACTGTTGCCTCAGGGTCTTTGCACCTGCTTTCTCTGCTGCCTGGACCCTCTCCCAGATCTCCCTGATAACCTCATGTCTCTCCTCACACATGGCCTCATCAGAGAGGCCCCTCCAGACCACCCTTGTCCCTGGCAAATAGTCCCCTCTTGTCCCTGGCAAAACAAAGCCACGAAGAATGAGAGGCTATTTTCCCCCCAGCCACCTCCCTTCTTGAGGAGATGCTGCCCAGTGGGCACCCTTGTGTTCCGGATTCCAACTCCTTCTGATGGGTGCTGGTGCTCCCTGTCTGTATCTGCTGCAGGTGAGAAGCCCTACAAATGCTCAGTGTGCGAGTCTGCATTCAACCGCAAGGACAAACTGAAGAGACACATGTTGATCCACGAGCCCTTCAAGAAATACAAATGCCCTTTCTCGTGAGTAGAGACTGCCATGCACGAGGGTAGTTAGTAAGGCACATTCTCCAGCAGGGCTGCCAGGGAGGGTGAGACAGATGGCAGGCCTGAAGTCAGGGTTCTCTTTTTTTTCTTTTTTTCTTTTTTTTGTGAGACGGAGTCTCACTCTAGGCTGGAGTGCAGTAGCGCGATCTCGGCTCACTGTAACCTCTGCCGCCTGGGTTCAAGAGATTCTCCTCCCTCAGCCTCCCAAGTAGCTGGGATTACAGGCGTCAGCCACCATGCCTGGGCAGGTCTTTCTCCTTTTATCTTGTTCTGGGCCCTCCCTGCCTCACTCCCCACCCTACCTCCTTGACCAGCCCTTAGGGTAGACAAGAGTGTCCCTTGTGTTCAGGGCTAGTGGAAGGGCCAGCAAGAGGGTCCTAAGCTTGGTGAACTCCCCCTGACCAGTGGCTTTGGGTTTTAGGACGCACACAGGCTGCAGTAAGGAGTTCAACCGACCGGATAAGCTGAAGGCCCACATCCTCTCCCACTCTGGTAAGTGGCTCATGGGCCTGCCAGGAGGGTCTGGTTCAGCTCTAGTTCACTGGGATAGACCCGTCAGGAGGAGAAAGAGCAGACATAACCCATGAGGCTTGATTTCCCTGCCTGGCACATTCAGTTATGTGGGCTCTGAGCCAGGCCTGAGGTAGGGACTTTAGGGTGAACAGAGATGAATCAGACATAGTCCCCCAGTCCAAGGAGGAAGCTGACCTGAGCAGAGATGACTCAGTCAGAACAGTATCCAGTGTGATAGAGGTGTGGACCAGGTGTGGAGGGAATCAGCTGGGTCCAAGACATGGCCAGGAAGCTTCCTTGATAGGTAGGGTAGGGCAGGGGTCTCTAATCCACTCCTCAGTTTCTCAGCAGCTCCTCAGAGCAGCCTGGCTGGCCTTCCACATGCCAGCCAAGGTCGAGAACAAGGTTCTTCAACCCTGGCACCATCGACATTTTGGGCCAGGTAAATTTTTTTTGTTTGAGACGGAGTCTTGCTTTATTGCCCGCGCTGGAGTGCAGTGGTGTGATCTCGGCCCTCCCCAGTTTAAGCAATTCTCCCGCCTCAGTCTCCCAAGTAGCTGGGATTACAGGTGCCCACCACCACGGCCAGCTAATTTTTGTATTTTAGTAGAAATGGGGTTTCACCCTGTTGGTCAGGCTGGTCTAGAACTCCTGACCTCAAGTGATCTGCCCACCTCAGCCTCCCAAAGTGCTGAGATTATAGGCATGTGCCACCGCGCCTGGCCTGGGCCAGATAATTTTGTCCCGGGGCTGTCCTGCGCCCTGCAGGGCGTTCAACAGCATCCTTGGCCTCTACCCACTGGGTGTCAGGGGCACCCCCCACAGTTGTGACAGCCAAAAATGTCTCCAGGCATTGCTGAGCCCCCTGGGGGGTAAAGTCTCCCCTGTTTGAGGAGATGTACAGAAAGGGGTCAGTGGCCAAAGAAAGTTTGAACACTGGGAGAGTAGGTCAAGGACTTGGACACACAGGGCTGGGTTTGAGTCTTGGTGCTACCGCTTTCCTGCTGGGTAGCCTCAGGCAAGGGACTGCCCCTCTCTGAGCCTCCATTCCAGCGAGGTTGAGGGGGCCAAATGCAGGTGCCCGGCCCAGGGGGAGTGTGGACTAGAGTTGACTTCATGGTGGACATGGAGGCACCAGTGATTTTTAAGAACCAACCATATGTCAGGCAGAAGGAATCAGACAGGCAGAACGCCACCCTGCCCTCCTGGGGTGCCTAACATTTAGTGGAAGAGACAGAAAATAACCATTGAACAAATAAACACATAACAGCGAAGTATGCCGAGGGCCAAGATGGAAATAAACAGGGTGCATGTATCAGGGAGGCCCCCCTGAGGAGGTGGCATGATGGCTGAGTCCTGAGGGATGAGAAGGGCCAGGAAATAGCTTTCCAGAGTGAGGGAGCATCAAGTACTAGCTTCGGGGCAAGGACAAGGAAAGGTGGGTGGGAGGCCTGGAGCACAGGGAGGAGAGGGAGAGGGGTAGAGGAAGGAACTGAGGGCTGAAGGGGAGGACCAGACAGCCCCAGTGACCATGAGAGGTTGGAGGCTGGTATGTCATGATCGTTTGTGTGTTTTGCAGACATCTCCAGCTGCCCTGTGGGCTGGAGGTCTAGGGGGCTGAATGAGGTGGGCAGAGCAGAGTGGAGATTGCTGCCATGGTCACCCAGGTGAGAGAGGACCTGGCAGAGCGAGCTAAGGTGCAAGGAGTGAGCGGCTGCTCCAGGCAGAGGAGAACTGCAGGTGCAGAGCTGCAGAGGCAGGAGTCAGCGTGGCGCCTCTGAGGACAGTGGCTGTGGCTGGCACAGAGTGGCTGGCTGGGAGAAGGCAGATGATGAGGGTGGAGAGAGTTGGGGCCAGATCATACAGGTGCTTGTGGGGCAAGAGCCTGGATTTGATTCCCAGCGCAGGGCACTGTTGTGGGGTGAAGGTCTGGATGCTTCTCACTGACTTTCCCTCACCCCCCAGGCATGAAGCTCCACAAATGCGCCCTGTGCAGCAAGTCCTTCAGCCGCCGTGCCCACCTCGCCGAGCACCAGCGTGCCCACACGGGCAACTACAAGTTCCGCTGTGCTGGCTGTGCCAAGGGCTTTTCCCGCCCCAAACACCTCAAAGATCACCGCTGTCGTCTTGGCCCCCAAAAGGACAAGGACCTGCAGACCCGGCGTCCCCCCCAGAGGAGGGCAGCCACCCGCAGTGGCAGCACTGGTGGGCGCAAGGTGGTGACCCCCTTGCCTGACCCGCTGGGGCTGGAGGAGCTGAAGGATGCAGGGGCTGGGCTGGTGCCCGAGGCTGTCCCTGGCAAACCGCCCTTCGCAGAGCCGGACGCGGTGCTGTCCATCGTTGTGGGTGGTGCAGTGGGCACAGAGCCGGAGCTGGTGGTACCTGGGCATGCTGAGGGGCTGGGCTCCAACCTGGCTCTGGCAGAGCTGCAGGCCGGGGCTGAGGGCCCCTGTGCCATGCTCGCTGTGCCTGTCTACATCCAGGCCTCAGAGTGATAGAGCTGGGGTGTCTTTTTCCTGGGCAGGCCTGTTGCTCCTATTTCGATCCGGGCAGACTGGAGATCCTTCCCAGTGGAAGCGAGCCATCAAGACATTGGCAGAAATCCTGCTGAATGTCATTCATAAACCTTGGCCCGTGGCCACCCTTCTGTGTCCTTTCTCCTGCAAAGCCCCGGAACATTTGGGGTCATGGGCAGGGCTGCCCATGTGGACAGGGCTGCCCATGGCAGAGCCGTGGCAGGAGAGAGATGGCTGGAGCCTGAGCAGACTGGGGTCCGGCTGTCAGGCTGGTGATTGGGCCCCCTGGGAGAGAAGACAGGGTGGTCCTGCCCACCCTGCATCCAGGCTGCCTCCGTGGCCTCTAGCCCGATGCTCTTCAGGACGCCTGCCATGGATGGAGTTTATCTATTGGACCTTTTCACAGACGGTTCCCCATAGCATCCTCAGATAGCTCTGTGATGTAGGCTTTTAGGAGGCACTCAAGTGTCACGGCTAGACTGCAGCTATGAGACAGATCTGGCTTCAAATCCAAGAGTTGCCACACACTTGCTGTGTGACCTTGGGCAAGTCACCTCACCTCTCTGAGCCCCATGTTCCTCATCTGTACAATGGGGCTTACGATGCTACTACCTCATAGGGTTGTCCTGGGGATCCAGTATGATGAAATGTGCCAGGGGCTCGATATGGCGCCCGGCACGCAGAAAGTGCTCAATAAATGTTTTTGTCATAACGTGTCCAGGTGGCTTGGGCCAAGCTGTAGCAGTTTCCTTCTTTGCCCATAGGTGGCAGCACTCCCCTCTGAAGCTTGTGGTGGCTGAGGGGTCCTGGGCAGTCACATGGGGGAGTCATGGAGAGATGATAAGGGAAGCAAGGCCGGCGTGGCAGCTTATGCCTGTTATCCCAGCCCTTTGGGAGGCCGAGGCAGATGGATCACCTGAGGTCAGGAGTTTGAGACCAGCCTGGCCAATATGGTGAAATCCCATCTTGACTAAAAATACAAAGATTAGCCAAGCGTGGTGGCATGCACCTGTAATCCCAACTACTTGGGAGGCTAAGGCAAGTGAATCACTTGAATCTAGGAGGCCGATGTTGCAGTGAGCTGAGATTGCGCCACTGCGTTCCAGCCTGTGAGATCCTGTCTAAAAAAAAAAAATTAGCTGGACATGGTGGCAGGTGCGGGAGGGCTGATGTGGGAGGATTACTTGAGCCCAGGAAGTCGAGGCTACTGTGAGCTGAGACTGCACCCCTGCTGAGCAAGACCCTGTCTCAAAGATTTAAAAAAAAGGAAATTGGGAACACCCATTCACAGAACACAGTCCAGAACAACACCCCATGGGGGACGGGGTTTATATTCACTTGTGGGAATTCAGGATTGCTAGCCACTTCTAAACCCGTTGTAATCAAGCGCAGAAATCCCTCTCACATGGGCTTCTGGAGGCCGTCAATATCCTCACGTCCAGTGCTCCCTCCTCCCGCTCAGTGGGTCCTGGTGGGAGGCCTACCCCGCCCATGAGGAGGCGGGAAGGAAAAAGGGGCCTTCACCAGTATCTTCCCGTTTATCCTCACAGCCACCCTTCTGGGCTTTTGGACTCCACTGGATGACTGAATTGTTTTGAAGTCTGGCAGGTCCCTCAGGCCTCTGTGTTGGGACTCAGGGCTGGAGCTCAGAGCCAGGCCTGCCTTCCCACATCCTCAGGAAGGGTGTGACGTGGTAGGAGGGGCAGAGTTGGTGGGGGTGAGGTGTGTAAATATACCTGCCTGGACAAAGGTCAAAGGGTGACTGGTGGTGACAGGAAGGGGATGCTGCTGGAGCTGGGCCTTGGCCGGGAGTATGGCCTTGGCCTGGAGAGCTTTGATGGGTGGATTGATAAGCGAAGGTGTGCCGGGTGAAAGCAGGGTGTGAACAAACAGCTTGAGGTGGGACGTGCGGTGCCTGCTATGTTCTGGGGCCGGTGGATGTTCCAGCATGACCAGAGGTCTCAGAGGAGTAGGGGGGCATGATCAGGGCTGATGCTTCCAGCTTTTCCACATGAAGGACACTGTGCCAGGCTGTTTACAGTCACATCGCCTCAGCCTGTCATGTGAGTGCTGTTACTTTCTGTTTTTTACAGCTAAGAATCTCAGGCCCAGAGGGGCAAACTTCCTCACCCAGGCTCACACAGCCAGGAAAGTTGCGGAGCTGGGATTCAAGCTGGGGCAGCCTGCCTCCATGGGTTCTTAGCCACTTTCCGCTATTGAAGTATGGGTTGATGAATCAGAGAGGGCCTTAGATGCAGGTTAAGGAATCTGGACTTTATTCACCACATAATGAAGAATCCATGGGAGACAGTGAGCACTTAAAAAAATTGTAACAATGGCATTAAAGGGAATGTTAAGAACATCATCTTCTTCCTAATATCAGTGTACACAGCATACACATCGTAATCATGAGAAGTAACATTTATTTATTTATTTATTTGTTGGAAAAGAATTTACTGGAGTACAATGGCACGATCTCAGCTCACTGCAACCTCTGCCACCTGGGTTCAAGCGATTCTCCTGCTTCAGCCTCCTGAGTAGCTGGGATTACAGGTACGTGCCACTACACCCAGCTAATTTTTGTATTTTTAGTAGAGATGGGATTTCGCCATGTTAGCCAGTCTGGTCTCAAACTCCTGACCTCAGGTGATCTGCCTGCTTCGGCCTCCCAAAGTGCTGGGATTACAGGTGTGAGCCACGTGCCCAGCCGAGAAGTAACATTTATTAGTTATTGAGTGCCTGGCACCATCCCAGGCACTTCAATATATGCCCTACTTTTCATCCCATTTTGCAGCTGAGATGAGGCAACAAGCACATTAAGGTGAAGCAGCCCAAACTCACACAGCAGGGAAGTGGCAGAGCCAGGCCACAGAGCCAGATCACAGACAAGGAGTACATACCTAGATCAGCTACAACTTTTTTTGTTTTGTTTTTTTGAGACGGAGTCTCGCTCTGTAGCTCAGGCTGGAGTGCAGTGGCACGATTTCAGCTCACTGCAACCTTCACCTCCCAGGTCCTAGTTCAAGCAATTATCCTGTCTCAGCCTCCTGAGTAGCTGGGATTACAGGAATGCGCCATCATGCCCAGCTAATTTTCGGATTTTTATTAGAGATGGGGTTTCACCGGGTTGGCCAGGCTGGTCTGGAACTCCTGACCTCGTGATCTGCCTGCCTTGGCCTCCTAAAGTGCTGGGATTACAGGCATGAGCCACCACGCCCAGCCAGCTATAATGTTTAACAGAAAGTTGGTGACAGCTGCTCCAGGACCCAGGGTGCGCCATTGAACCCCAAGATGCTGGATAGAGTGGAGCATAAAAAGGGCCTGGCCTAGGCATCCAGGCTTCCACTCCACCCTGAGAAAGATCACAGTCTTTGGGCACAGTGACTCACGCCTGTAATCCCAGCACTTTGGGAGGTGAGGGCTGGCGGATCACCTGAGGCCAGGAGTTTGAGACCAGCCTAGCCAATATGGTGAAATCCCATCTCTACTAAAAATACAAAATTAGCCATTCGTGGTGGTTCGTGCCTGCAATCCCAGCTACTCTGGAAGCTGGGAGGATCTCTTGAACTCGGGAGATGGAGCTTCTGTGAGCTGAGATCGTACCACTGCACTCCAGCCTGGGTGACAGAGTAAACTCCTGGACAGACAAAGAGCAAAGAGTTTAGACTGTAAGAGTAACTGTCACACATACACAAGACTCTGTCTCAAAAACAAACAAACAAAAAAAAAAATAGAAAAAGAAAAAAATTACAATCTTTGGTGTCAAGCAGAGCTGAGTTTGAATTTGGCTCTGCCCTTCCTGGCTGTGTGACTATGGCAAGTCACTTCACCTCTCTGAACCTCGATTTCCTCATGCCAGTGCAGAGAATAATAGTACCTACCTGATGAGGTTGCTGTCACAACTCAGGGAAACAATTCAGGTAAAGCAGAGATCACAAATTGGCTGCTCATGGCAGCTCCAAAAGGCAGTTTGGCATCCTCAGTTCCTGAAAAAGTGAGCCAACATTTAAAAATAAATCTAAAATACACTGCAGTGGTGAAATGTGAGATGCTACATGTCAGGAATGAGACAAGGATGGCTGCTATTATGACTCAAACTTTACATTAGTGGCCTGGCCAGAATAATAGGGCAAGAAAAAGAAAGAAATAGTATCAGGATTGGAAGGGCTGAAATAATAGCAAGATCAGTCTATACAAATTTACTATGCTCCTCTACTCCAGAAGCAATTAGAAAATGTAAACATCAGGACATTTGGCTGGGCGTGATGGCTCACACCTGTAATCCCAGCACTTTCAGAGGCCAAGACAGGCAGATCACTTGAGCTCAGGAGTTTCAGATCAGCCTGGGCCACATGGAGAAACCCCTTCTGTACAAAAAATCTAAAAATTAGCCAGGCATGGTGGCACACACCTATAGTCCCAGCTACTCGGGAGGCTGGGGTGGGATGATTGCTTGAACCTGGGAGGTGGAGGTTGCAGTGAACCAAGACTGTGTCACTGCACTCTAGCCTGCATGACCCTGAGACCCTTTCTCAAAATAAAATAAGGCTGGGCGTGGTGGCTCATGCTTGTAATCCTAGCACTTTGGGAGGCCGAGGCGGGTGGGTCACTTGAGGTCAGGAGTTCAAGACCAGCCTGGCCAACATGGTGATAGCCCATCTCTACTAAAAATACAAAAATTAGCTGGGCATGGTGGTGGGCAGCTGTAATGCCAGCTACTTGGGAGGCTGAGGCAGGAGAATCCGGAAGTAGAGATTACAGTGAGCCGAGATTGCACTATTGCACTCCAGCCCAGGCAACAAGAGTGAAACTGTGTCTTGGTAAATAAATAAATAATTTTAAAAGTAAAAATTGGGACATTTCACATACAAATCTGGTTTTCTGACCTCTACTGAAAATCAGGGTGTCTGGCACTGTAGGGCCAATCAGGTGGGGCTGGCTAGCTGGCCCTTTAGATGGACATGTGTGCTGCAATATCAAGGAGGTGTCCACAGTCCCTGCCATTCCCTGCCATCTCCTTTATATTGCAGCTGAATGTCACTTGCTATTTACTGTACTTATGTTATTTTATTTTAGAGTAGAGAAATATTTCTAAGTTCTCATGTCTCTCAAAAGTAGGAGAACAAGGCCGATGTGGTGGCTCATGTCTGTAATCCCAGCACTTTGGGAAGCCAAGGAAAGACTGCTTGAGCCCAGGAGTTCAAGACCAGCCTGGGCAACATAGTGAGACCCCGTCTCCACAAACCATTAAAAACATTAGCCGGGCTTGGTGGTGTTTGCCTCACGAGGCTGAGGTGGGAGGTCGTTTAAACCTGGGAGATGGAGGCTTTGGTGAGTTGTGATGGCCTCAGTGCACTCCAGCCTGGATGACAGAGCAAGACCATGTCTCAAAAAAAAAAAGGAAAAAGAAAAAAGAGTAGAAAACAGGATGGTCAGAAAGGCCACATGATTTTTCATGTTTCTTGCTGTTTACTCACCCATGTCCCTGTCTGGACTTTGTGAGTATGTGGCTTGAGGAACCCCATCGAGCCTACTTCCCTTCCTCCCTTTCCCCTTCTAGTCCCCTCTCTGCCTCTAAGGTAGCTAGCCTCGGTTTCTCTATCAGCAAATGTAGGGGGTTGTGTCATGACTAGCTTTATTGAGTGACTACTTAGTGCCAAGGCTGTGCTGTGTGCTTTACTTACATGTCATTGCATCCTCAAGACACTCCGTGGAATGCAAGCACGCTGTCTTACCATGCCTGATTTACAGATGGGGAATCCAAGGCTCGGAGAGGTGTAGCTACCTAACCAAGGACTCACAGCCAGAATGTGTGGAGGTAGGCTTAAAACTTAGGACTGACTGACTGCAAAATTCATGTTAGGCTTTAGAATTTCTAAAGCTCTCGCCAGTTCTGATAGGCTGGAGTTTTATTTGGAACCTCTTCTAGGCTCAACGACTCCTCACTTCCTCAGCCACCACCACCCTGGTCCAGGCTGTCGGCCTCTCTTGTATGGACTCCTGTATTTATTGGGTCCCTCTGGTCTCTTTGCTTTGTTTCTTTACCTATCATGATCCATTATCTTGATAGCAGCCCGAAGGATCTTTCTAGAGCCTGAATCAGACTATGTCACTTTTCCTGTTTAAAACTCTCCCGTGGTCCCAGCGCAGTGGCTTGTGCCTGTAATCCCAGCACTTTGGGAGGCCAAGGCAAGCGGATCACCTGAGGTTGGGAGTTCGAGACCAGCCTGTCCAAGGGTGAAACCCTGTCTCTACTAAAAATAAAATCAGCCGGGCATGGTGGCGCATGCCTATAATCCTAGCTACTTGGGAGGCTGAGGCAGGAGAATCGCTTGAACCCGGGAGGTGGCGGTTCCAATGAGCTGAGATTGTGCCATTGCACTCTAGCCTGGACAACAAGAGCAAAATTCTACCTCAAAAAAAAAAAAAAAAGGGGGTGGAGTGCGTGGACAGGTGAGCCACCCAGAGCTTTCCATCCTGCCTCCTCCTCCACCCTTAAAAAAAAAAAAAAAAAACTCTCCAGTGGGCCGGGCACAGTGGCTTATACCTGTAATCCTAGCCCTTTGGGAGGCTGAGGTAGGCAGATCATTTAAGCCCAGGAGTTCAGGACCAGCCTGGCCAACATAGCGAAATTCCGTGTCTATTAAAAAATGCAAAAAATTAACTGGACGTGGTGGCCTGTAATCCCAGCTACTCAGGAGGCTGAGGGAAGAGAATCACTTGAACCTGGGAGGCGGAGGTTGCAGTGAGCTGAGATGGTGCCACTGTACTCTAGTCTGGGTGACAGAGCGAGACTCTGTCTCCAAAACATAAATAAATAAGTAAAACTCTCCAGTGGCTTCTGATCTGTCCCAGAATGGAAGCCTATGTTTTCCCTGGGGATTTCAAGGCTCTGTGTGATGTGGCCCCTACCTAACTCTTCAGCCTGGCCTCCCACCACTCTCCTTCTTTCCCTCTACTCCAGCCACGTCTGCCTTCTTGCTGCTCCTCCACAATGTAAGCTAATTCCTGCCTCTAAACCTTCCCACTTGCTATTCCTTCCACCTAGAATGTGCTTTCCCCAGATTTTCATAAGGTGGGCTCCCTCCTCCTATTCACCTCTGTCCAAAACTCATTTCCAGCCAGGCGTAGTGGCTCCCGCCTGTAATCCCAGCACTGTGGGAGGCCAAGGTGGGTGGATCACGTGAGGTCAGGAATTCGAGACCAACCTGGCCAACGTGGAGAAACCCTGTCTTTACTAAAAAACGCAAAAATTATCAGGGTGTGGTGGTGTGCGCCTGTAATTCCAACTACTCGGGAGGCTGAGGCTGGAGAATCACTTGAACCCGGGAGGCAGAGATTGCAGTGAGCCAATATTGTGCCACTGCACTCCAGCCTGGGCGATGGAGTGAGACTCAAAACAAAAACAAAAACAAAACCAAACCTCATTTCCTCTGAGAGGTTTTCCTTGGCCAGTCTGTCTATGTTAGATTCTTTTTTCTTTTTGAGATGGAGTTTCACTCTTGTTACCCAGGCTGGAGTGTAGTGGCATGATCTCGGCTCACCGCAACCTCCGCCTCCTGGGTTCAGGCAATTCTCTTGCCTCAGCCTCCTGAGTAGCTGGGATTACAGGCACGCGCCACCATGCCCAGCTAATTTTTCGTATTTTTAGTAGAGACGGGGTTTCACCATGTTGACCAAGATGGTCTCGATCTCTTGACCTCGTGATCCACCCGCCTCGGCCTCCCAAAGTGCTGGGATTACAGGCTTGAGCCATCGCGCTTTATCCTATTTTATTTTTATTCATCACCCTTGACATTATATTAGACATTTGTGTATTGTCTGTTGTCCTCATTAGAAACGAAAGGTCCACAAAGGCATCGGCTTTTGTCTGTTTTGTTCCTGATATGTCTGCAGTGCTTAGACCTTCCTAAGAATTGTTTGATCAGTATTTGTTGAATGAATGAAAACCAGCATTTTGAAAGAACAAGACCCAGTTTACCCACCCCCTCCTCTTACCCCAGGGAGGCCAAGGGAGAATCTGTCATGACCCAGAGTCCTGGGAAGTAATGTCTGATATAAAAGGATATCTTCCTTTGTTCAAAGAGGGAGCAGAGAGTATCTGGGCCAAATGACTAAGGCGGGTGGCTTGGAAGTTTTGGTTGACAGAGCAGGTGTCCCTGTGGCCCAGGAGAACTGGTTGGACTAGTTTTGTCTCCCTTGGGGAGGTGGCAGCTACTGGTGCTCCCAAACCCCAAGGCTGCCAGCAAATGACTTCCCCACACACAAGGCTTTCAGAGCCTGAAGGGTGGTGATCAGGGAGGTGAGCAGGATCCTTCTAAGGTATGGGGGTGACCTCTTTCTAGCTCAGGGTGCCTTGGGTAGACTTAGGCACAGAACCCTGAGGCAGGAGGCCAACAAGGCCCAACTTCAGGGCCTTGAGTCCTTTGAAGAATCACAGGGAATAAAGTGAGGCCCCAGGAGAGAGAAGGTCTTATCCAAAGTTTCATCAAGGCAAGGCTGCTTCCCAGGTCACTTCGACCCCTCTGTTGCCCAGGCTAGAGTTCAGTGGTGCCATCTTGGCTCACTGCAACCTCCACCTTCTGGGTTCAAGCAATTCTCTGCCTCAGCCTCCTGAGTAGTTGGGATTACAGGCGCCCACCACCATGCCCGGCTAATTGTTGTATTTTTAGTAGAGATGGGGTTTCACCGTCTTGGCCAGGCTGGTCTTGAACTCCTGACCTCGTGATCTACCTGCCTTGGCCACCCAAAGTGCTGGGATTACAGTCGTGAGGCACTGTGCCAGGTCAATGGTTCTTTGATGATACATCATCATTGATGATACATAGTGAGCAAAGCAATGATTTGTGGAGATCCTTTGTGGAGGAAGCAGATGATAACAAAGTACATAAGTAAGTTATGAATGTTAGGAGGTGCTGAGTACTACAGGGAAGGAAGAAAGTAGAGGCGAGGAGAGGTTTTGAGAGTTTGGGGGGGTGCTGGTGTGTTTGAGGAACAGCAGAGAGGCCAGTGTGGCTGCAGCGAGGCACTGGAAAGGAGGAGGGCAAGGAGGTGATGGGAAAATCATGACATCATGTAGGGACTTGAGGGACATTGAAAGGACTTTAGATTTTGCTCGAGGGACATGGAGAGCCATTGGAGGGTTGTGAGCTTTCAGTGACTGAATCTGACATACATACATATGTCCGATGTCAAAACGTATATATATATAAAAAATGTCAGATGTCATATATATATATATATAAAATGTCAGATGTCATATATATATATAAAATGTCAGATGTCATATATATATAAAATGTCAGATGTCATATATATATATATATATATATATATATATATATAATGTCAGATGTCATATATAAATTTTTTTTCCCTTAGACAGAATCTCTCTCTGTCACCCAGGCTGGAGTGCAGTGGCATAATCTCGGCTTACTGCAACCTCCACCTCCCAGGTTCAAGCAATCCTCATGCCTCTGCCTCCTGAGACTACAGGCGTGCCACCACACTCGGCTAATTTTTGTATTTTTAGGGATGGGGTATCATCGTGTTACCTAGGCTGGTCTTGAACTCCTGGCCTCAAGTGATCTGCCTGCCTCAGCCTCCCAAAGTGTTGGGATTACAGGACTGAGCCCCTGCACCTGACCACACACGTATTTTTTTAAAGGACGCCTCTGCTTACCATGCAGAGAATGAGCTGGAAGGAGTAAAGATGGAGACAGGAAGGCCAGTGAGGAAAGGTATTAGGTTCTTCTTGCTTCTGTAATAAAGAAACTTAGTGGCTTAAAGCAACACAGATTTGTTATCTTACCACTCTGGAGGTCAGAAGTCTGCTATGGTTCTCAGTGGACTAAACTCAAGAGGTTGGAAGGGCTGTGTCCTTCTGGAGGCTCTAGGAGAGAATCTGTTCCATTGTCTTTCCCGGTTTCTAGAAGCCACCTGCATTCCTTGGCTTGTGGCCCCTTTCTCCATTCAAAGCCAGAAGGGTAGCATTCTGCAGTCTCTGACTCTGAAACCTCTTGCTTCTGTTTTGTGATTACATTGATGCCAGCTGGAAAATCCAGAATAATCTCATTATTTCAAGATCCCGAACACTTCTGCAAGGTCCATTAAGGTGACATTCTGGCGTTGAGGACATGGACATCTTTGGAGGACCATTATCCTGTCCACCAGGAGGCTACTGTAGTACTGCAGGCAAGAGATGATGGTGACTTCAACCAGAGTGACAGCAATGAAGGTGGTAAGAAATGATAGGGTTCTGGATATATTTTAAAGGTCGAGCCAACAGGATATTCTAAGGGATTGGATATGAACTTTTCCTTCCTTGTGCAGGGAGACTTCTAGTCTACCTATGCCTTGGGCCTGGGCCTGGGTGAGGATGTGGGTTTCTCTGGGGTAAAGTCCCAGGGGTCACAGTCATTTACTGGAGCCTGTGTGGCCCTCTAGGGCCTGCTGCGTGGCCTGCTTATGGGTATGAAGTAGGCCTTGTAACCCACCATTAGCACAAGTGTAGGGTCCTTTCTGATCAACAATCTCACCCGTTTCCTCCTCACTCCTCACTTAACCCCTCAAGTTCTGCTGGGCCAGGTATTTCCTGCCCCTATCGCTAACTTTGCCCCACTCCCCTGGGAGATCAGACCAGCTCCCAGGCCTACCACACTTTATTTATTTATTTGTTTGTATGTGTGAGTGTCTCTCTGTTCATTCATTTATTCATTTGCACGTAGGCAGAATAGTACAGTGGCTAAACTGGTTGCCTTTACAGTAAGAATCCCCGCTCTGCCTCCTACAAGCTGTATGATCTTGGGCAAGCTGTCCAACCTCTGTTTCTCTAGTAGCTAACGTGTAAAATGTGAGCAATAAAGCCTGCCTCATGTGGTTGTTGTGTAAGCTAAACGAGGTAATCACATAAAAGCCTCGGTTCAGTGTCTGGCTTAGCATAAAGTGCTGACAAAAGATTATCTGTTACTTTCTAATGGTTCAGGTGCCAACCAGACCACTCAATAATGGTGTGATCTTGGGCAAGTTATTCAACCTCTCCAAGCTTCTGTTTCCTTAGCAGTAATCTGTACCTGCCTCATAGAACTGTAGTTGGATGATTAAATGAGACAATCTGGCTGGGTGTGATGGCTCACACCTGTAATCTCAACACTTTGGGAGGCTGAGGTGGGCGAATCACCTGAGGTCAGGAGTTCGAGACCACTCTGGCCAACATAGTAAAAATGCAAAAATTAGCCAGGTGTGGTGGCAGTGCCTGTAATTTCAGCTACTCAGGAGGCTGAGGCAGGAGAATGGCTTGAACCTGGGAGGTGGAGTTTGCAGTGAGCCAAAACTATGCCACTGTACTTCAGCCTGGGCAGCAGAGTGAGACTCCATCTCCAAAGAAAAAAAAATTAACATTTTAACCAAAGTATACAATTCATCATTTTTAAATATATTCACAATATTGTGTAACCATCACCACAATCTAGTTACATAACAGTTTCATCATCCCCAAAAGAAACTCTGAACCATTAGGCAGTCATTCTCCTTTTTTCCTCCTCTAGACTCTGGCAACCACTAATCTGCTTTCTATCTCTATGGATTTGACTATTTTGGATATTTCATATAGGGTCAGCCTAGGTGACAGGGTCTCACTTTGTCACCCTAGAGTGGAATGACAAAATCACAGCTCACTGCAGGCTTGAATTCCTAGGCTCAAGTGATCCTTCCACCTCAGCCTCCTGAGTAACTGACACTACAGGCACACACCACCATGCCTGGCTAATTTTATTTATTATTTTTTTTTTTGTAGAGCTGGGGTCTGACTATGTTACCTAGGCTGGTCTTGAACTCCTGGGCTCAAGCAATCTTCCTGCCTTGGCCTCCCAAGTGCTGGGATTGCAGGCATGAGCCATGGGGCCTGGCTTCGTTCCTTTGCATTTGGATACCCAGCTGTCCTAGCACCATTTGTTGAAGAGACTATGTTTCCCCCATTTAATGGTCTTAGCACACTTGTTGAAAATCAATTGACTATAGATGTATAGGTTTATTTTTGTACTCTCAATTCTATTCAGTCGATCTATAAACTTCTTTGATTATTGTAGCTTTGTAGCAAGTTTTGAAATCAGGACGTGTGAGTCCTCCAACTTTGTTTTTCTTTTTAAATGTTGTTTTGACTATTCACGGTCTCTTGTGATTCCATATGAGGTGTAGGATAAACTTGTCCATTTCTGCAAAAAAGACAGCTCAGATTTTCAAAGAGTTGTATTGAATCTGTTGATCAATTTGGAGAGCGTTGCTATGTTAATAATATTAAGTCCTCTAATCCATGAACATGGAGTATCTTTCCATTTATTTAGGTTTTTCTTCATTGCTTTTAGCAAGGCTTGGTACTTTTCAGAAGGCAAGCCTTTCCTTTCCATGGTTAAATTTATTGCTAAATAACTTTATTATTTTTGATGCTATTGTAAATGGAAATGATTCTTAATATAATTCTCATATTGTTTATTGCTGAGGTACAGAAATACGGCTTATTTTTGTGTGTCGATATTGTTGAACTTTGCTGAACTCATTTTTGGTTCTAATAGCTTTCTGTATATTCTTTAGGGTTTCTCTGTATGAGATCATTTCATCTGCAAGCAGAAATAGTTTTACCTCTGCTTTTCCAATCTGGATGCCTTTTATTTATTTTTCTTGCTTAATTGCCCTGGCAAGAACTTTCAATACAATGCTGATTGAAAGTGATGAGAGTAGGCATCCTTATTTTATTCCTGATCTCGGGGGGAAAGCTTTCAGTCTTTGTCTTCACCGTGATGTATGATGTTAGCTGTGGATTTTGCACAGTTGCCTTTTACCAGGTTGAGCAGTTCTCTCCTCTTCCTAGTTGACTGTTTCGGGTTTTGTTTTTTGTTTTGTTTTGTTGTTTAATCAGGAGAGAATGTTGGATGAACTCTTTTTTACAACTAAAAATCAGCAAAGTCCTCTGTATTTAATTCGGTATAACTATGTGAGACTAAGGTTTTTGTTTTGTTTTGTTTTGTTTTGTTTTGAGATCGAGTTTCGCTGTTGTTACCCAGACTGGAGTGCAATGGCGCAATCTCGGCTCACCGCAACTTCCGCCTCCTGGGTTCAGGCAATTCTCCTGCCTCAGCCTCCTGAGTAGCTGGGACTACAGGCGCGCACCACCATGCCCAGCTAATTTTTGTATTTTTAGTACAGACGGGGTTTCACCTTGTTTACCAGGATAGTCTTGATCTCTTGACCTCGTGATCCACCTGCCTCGGCCTCCCAAAATGCTGGGATTATAGGCGTGAGCCACCACGCCCAGCCGAGACTAAGTTTTATAATTAAACTTTTATTTCATAATTAATGTTTCAAAGAAGGTTACAAATATATGGCTGTGTATCTTTAACCATGTGACTTTAGTCAATTCCTACTTCTTTGGGCCTCAGTTTCCTCAACTGTAAAATGGCGGTGGTATAGTAATGCTTATTTCATGGGGCCTGATGGAGATGAGATGGGATTTTTTTATGCAAAAGGACTTTGCAAATAAATAAAAATTATTCTTCTATTGATGCTCTTATTAGAGATGTTTTGTGTATGTGTTTTTTTTGTTGTTGTTGTTCGCTTTTTTTTTTTTTTTTTTGAGACAGGGCCTCCCTCTGTTGCCCAGGCTGGAGTGCAGTGTAGTCATCATAGTTCACTGTAGCTTTGAACTCCTGGGCCCAAGTGATTTTTCCACCTCAGCTTCCCAAGTAGCCCAGACTACCAGGCTTGTGCCACCATGCCTGACTAATTTAAAAATTTTTTTTCTAAAGAAGAGATCTCACTATGTTGCCCAGGATGGTGTTGAACTGTGGCCTCAAGCAATCCTCCCACCTTGGTTTCCCAAAGTGCTGAGATTACAGGCATGAGCCACCATGCCCAGCTAGAGATTTTATTTATTTATAAGATGGAGTCTTGCTGTGTCACCCAGGCTGGAGTGCAGTGGCATGATCTTGGCTCACTGCAACCTCTGCCTCCCAGGTTCAAGTGATTCTCCTGCCTCAGCCTCCTGAGTGGCTGGGATTACAGGTGCCCCCCACCACACCCGGCTCATTTTTACATTTTTTAGTAGACTCTGGATTTCACCATGTTGGCCAAGCTCGTCTAGAATTCCTGACCTCAAGTGATCCACCTGCCTCGGCCTCTCAAAGTGCTGGGATTACAGGCATGAGCCACCATGCCCAGCCTAGAGATTTTTAAAAAATTGTAACATGTTTAATAAAGTACATAAGATATGTAAAGAGCACTGATCTTAAGTATAAAGACTGATGAATTTGTATACAGCCGTGTGAACACCTCTGGATCCTGCTATTGAACCTGTTAGCACCTCATAAGGGTCCTCTTCCTGGTCTGGACCTCCCTGGAAGTAACCATATTCTGACTCCTAACACCACAGATCAGTTTTGCCTTTTCTTGAGCTTTGTATACGTGGAATCATATGGGCTTTCACTGGTTTCTTTCATTCAGCATAATATCTGTGAGTCATCCAAATTCTTGCATGTACCAGTGGCTTATTCTTTTTCACACAGTTTTGAATAAGCTAATACGAGTTGGTTAAGTTTGAAAAGGCTGTGCATTTGTCTGAGAGACCAGAAAAATAAAGACCCGCAAAGCCCAGGGCTCTCCAGTATTGAGCCAGTCCACTCTGTGAATCTCTGTCATGGCAGCTGAATTCTCAGCCAGGATGGCAGCTACTTTGCCCATGTGTCACCACTCCCCATCCTGGGTAGACATCACAAATCCATCTTGAGAACTTTTTTTTTTTTTTTTTTTGAGACAGAGTTTTGCTCTGTCGCCCAAGCTGGAGTGCAGTGACTCTTGGCTCACCACAACCTCTACCTCCCGGGTTCAAGCAATTCTCCTGCCTCAGCCTCCCAAGTAGCTGGGATTACAGGCATGCGCCACCATGCATGGCTAATTTTTTGTATTTTTAATAGAGATGGGGTTTCTCCATGTTGGTCAGGCTGGTCTTGAACTCTCGACCTCAGGTGATCTGCCTGCCTCAGCCTCCCAAAGTGCTGGGATTACAGGCATGAGCCACTGTGCCTGGCCCACTTTTTTTTTTTTTTTTTTTTTTTTTGAGACAATGTCTGGCTCTGTCACCCAGGCTGGAGTGCAGTGGCGCGATCTCGGCTCACTGCAACCTCCACCTCCCAGGTTCAAGCGATTTTCCTGCCTCACCTTCCTGAGTAGCTGGGATTACAGGCATGTGCCACCACACCCGGCTAATTTTTGTATTTTTAGTAGAGTTGGGGTTTCACCATGTTGGTTAGGCTGGTCTCAAACTCCTAACCTTGTGATCCTCCTGCCTTGGCCTCCCGAAGTGCTGGGATTACAGGCGTGAGCCACCACACCTGGCCTTTTTTCTCTATATATACATCTACGATAAAGTTTAATTTATAAATTAGGCACATTAAGAGATTAATAACAACTACTAATAAAATGGAACCATTATAACAACATACTGTAATCAGTTTTGTGAATGTGGTCTCTCTCTCTCAAAATGTCTTATTGTACTGTACTCACCCTTCTTCTTGTGATTATGTGAGATGACAAGATGCCTGTGTGATGAGATGAAGTGAGGTGAATGACATGCATTATGAGGTAGTGTTAGGCCACTACTGGCCATCTGAGATGTCAGGAGGATGATCTGCTTTGGGTGATCCTGGATCATTGAACTGTGATGATGACAATGGTTGGATATCAGGATCAGACAATGTCAACTGATGATTGGGGGTCCTTGATAATTGCGCTTTGCCCAAAACTTTTGGAAGAATGTTATTGCTGGAGGGTGTCTCTTTCTTTTTTTTGAGACAGGGTCTCACTCTGTTGCCTAGGTTGCAGTTCAGTGGCGTGATCATGGGTCACTGCAGCCTCGACCTCCTGGGCTCAGGTGATTCTCTCACCTCAGCCTTCTGAGTAGCTGGGACTGCAGGCACACACCACCACACTCTGCTAGTTTTTTGCATTTTTTTGTAGAGACAAGGTTTCACCATGTTGCCCAGGCTGGTCTCGAACTTGTGAGCTCAAGTGATCCACCTATCTCAGCCTCCCAAAATGTGGGATTACAAGTGTGAGCCACTGCACCTGGCCATCTCTTTCCTTTTAAATTTTTTTTTTTTTTTTTTGAGACAGAGTCTCTGTTGCCCAGGCTAGAGTGCAGTGGTGCAATCTCGGCTCACTGCAACCTCTGCCTCCTGGGTTTAAGCAATTCTCCCGCCTCAGCCTCCCGAGTAGTTGGGATTACAGGTACATGCCACCATGCCGGGCTAATTTTTGTATTTTCAGTAAAGACAGGGTTTTACCATGATGGCCAGGCTGGTCTCAAACTCTGGCCTCAAGTGATCTGCCCACCTCGGCCTCCCAAAGTGCTGGGATTACCCAGGCATTAGCCACTGCGCCTGGCTTCTTTCTTTGTAATTCATCAAAGTGTGGCTGCAGAAGTTGTAATTCTTTGGTGATCATACAAGTGATTTCAATGCTGTGTTCTATCTGAGGATTGTATTGCATAATTTTGTCCTTTAACGTCTGTGCAATTTGAAACACTTTGGCAAATTTTGGTAATGCCCATATTGCTGTTTCTGTTTCAGTTTCTCCTTCATTTTCCACTTTCTCTGTAGATGACTTGATAAGCTCTTCTAATTCCTTATTTGTTAACACTTCTCAATGGCCTTCAATATGATCTTCTACTTCTTCATCAAACGTGTCCCTAAATCCTTCTCCACCAACTTGTCTTGCTGTAGCCTCTCCAGTAAGATTTGCATATTTATTTGAGACAAGGTCTTCTCACTCTGTTACCCAGGCTGGAGTGCAGTGATGCGATCACAGCTCATTGCAGCTTCAAACTCCCAGGCTTAGACGATCTTCATACCTCAGTCTCCTGACGAGCTGGGACTATAGGTGTGTGCTATCACACCCAGCTAATTTTTGTGCTTTTTGTGGAAAGGGGGTTTTGACACGTTGCCCAGGCTTGCCTCAAACTCCACATGCCTTAGTCTCCCAAAATGCTGGAATTACAGGTATGAGCCACCACACCTGACCTCCAGTAATTTTTTTTTTTGAGCTGGAGTTTCACTCTTGCCATCCAGGCAGAAGTGCAATAGTGCAATCTCAGTTCACTGCAACCTCTGCTTCCCAGGTTCAAACGATTCTCCTGCCTCGGCCTCCCAAGTAGTTGGGATTACAGGCATGTGCCACCATGCCCGGCTAATTTTTTTAAATTTTATTTTAGTACAGATGGGTGTCACCACATTGGCCAGGCTGGTCTCGAACTTCTGACCTTAGGTGATCCATCTGCCCCAGCCTCCCAAAGTGCTGGTATTACATGCATGAACCACCACACCCAGTCCATCCAGTATTTTTTTTTTTTGAGACGGAGTTACCCAGGCTGGAGTGCAATGGCGCGATCTCGGCTCACCGCAACCTCCGCCTCCTAGGTTCTGGCAATTCTCCTGCGTCAGCCTCCTGAGTAGCTGGGATTACAGGCACGCGCCACCATGCCCAGCTAAGTTTTTGTATTTTTAGTAGAGATGGGGTTTCACCACGTTGGCCAGGATGGTCTCGATCTGTTGACCTCGTGATCCACCCGCCTCGGCCTCCCAAAGTGCTGGGATTACAGGCTTTAGCCACTGCGCCCGGCCGATCCAGTAATTTTTATATTTTGCAGTCTAAACCTATTCCTAAATTGGTGTAACCATACATTACTTTCAGTAAGTGGCTTGGTGCTACTTGTTTTAGGAGACTCCTTGCTGAAGCCTTTATATACACTCAATGCTTTCTGGTGTAACAGGTTGCTGTCAATTGGAATACATTTTTTGTTCATGTTTTCCACCTATAAGCTTAATGCCTTTTCTTTTCTTTTTTAAAAAAATTATTTTCTTTTATTCCCCTGTAAGTAAGGATACAACTTAATGCCTTTTCTATCTTAACTAAGCACTTAACATACACTGTGGCTGTAACTTTTGCAGTTTGAGGTACAACAGCAAAACTGGAATGAATTTCTTTTTCCTCTTTCACAATTTCGGAGCACTTTCTGTAGATCTCAGTAAGCTCAGCATACGATTTTCTTTTCTTAAGTTGAGAACTTCCGCCTTTACATTTAAAGGAAGCAATTTACAGCTTCAGTTTGGCATGTCCAAACTGCCAGCATTACTCCTCTTGCACTTTGGGACTATTATTTAGTAAAATGAGGGTTACTCGAGAGAAAGCACTGCAACACCGTGACGGTACATCTGATAACTCCTAAGCTGGTAAGTGACTTAACAGGTGTTAGCGGTATGTTGGACAAAGGGACGATTCACATCGCAGGTGGGATGGAACGGGATAGCATGAAATTTCATTAGGCCAATGGAAATTAAAAACTTACGAATTGTTTATTTCCGGAATTTGCCATTTAATACTGTCAGTCCTTAGTTCACCGCTGGTAAGCGAAACTGCTGAAAGTAAAATCGTAGATACGGGGGAGACTACCGTACTTAACTGAAGATACTGCTTTGCTTCTGTGACCACTGAATTGACAGGTTGAAATTGGAAATAACTGTTGCCTTCACTGATGCTTTTAAGACAACTTCACATGAATATACAGTTCAAGCATAGCGGTATCCCATACTAGCAATAAATTTTTGAGCAGTGTTGCACACCTAGAACTTACTGTTATTTCTCTTACTATTCTACCACTCCTGCAGAGCACAGGCCAATGAGACTACATTTCCCAGCATGTCACACGCCCTTTGACCCCAGCTAGACCAAAAAGACGCGCCGGGGAGCGCCAGAAGCCGGAAGACTATAGCCTCCCGGCATGCAGCGTGCTTCCCCCCATTAGGTTTGAGGCGCGGCCGGCGCGTTGCCCATCGGGAGTTGTAGTCAGCGGCGCGTTGCCCTGACGCTGGCCGGGCCGGGCGTGGGGGCCTTTGGGAGGTGGCGCGGCCGGGCCCAGCTGCGGGGCGGAGGCGGAGAAGGAGAAGAGGCCTGCGGCGGCTAGGAGCTGCGGCGCTGGGAGCGGGCGCCGGAGCCGAGCCGAGCCGAGCCGGAGCGGGCGGCGAAGGCCGGCGTGGCGAGCAGCAACCATGTCGGTGTTCGGGAAGCTGTTCGGGGCTGGAGGGGGTAAGGCCGGCAAGGGCGGCCCGACCCCCCAGGAGGCCATCCAGCGGCTGCGGGACACGGAGGAGATGTTAAGCAAGAAACAGGAGTTTCTGGAGAAGAAAATTGAGCAGGAACTGACGGCCGCCAAGAAGCACGGCACCAAAAACAAGCGCGGTGAGGCGGCCTGGCCCCTTCAGACTTTCTTTGGGCTCCCCTCAGGTTCCCTGGGCCCTGACTTCACCTTCGTCAGACTCGCCTCGGGGTCTTCTCTGACCCTGGAACAATCTCGGTCAGACTTCTTGCCGGGTCAGGGACCCCCTCCCCGTCCAGTTCCCTTCAGTGTCTCCCCGATCCCTGGACTTTTCCATCGTCAGACTCTTTCTGCCCTCTTCTCTCAGCCTCTCCCCACCCCGCCAGGCCCCTTCAGACCCCCGATCTCACAGCACTTTCCTCCACCCTCACTCTATTCCTTTCTCTTCGCCTTGTCCTGCTCCCTTTGGCCTCACCCACCTTCCTAGCTATTGACCCCGCCTCCTCCACGGCTCATTTCTGCCCCCATCCTAGTATTTCTATGCTTCCTGCTGCTACCCCTGCCCTCTCCCGACTCCTCCGTGGAGTCTGTGAGCTGCCCCTGGCCTCTCCCCATCCCCCTAACTCAGAATTCTCCTTGAAACGCCTCCGTGGTGGAGAGAAACGGGGCGTGGGGGAGAGGAGACCCTCTGTTTCCCCCTCTGTTTACTTTCGGAGTGAACTTGGGCAAGTTGCTTTCCCTTTGAGGCCGCAGTTTCCCCATCCATCAGCCAGGGTTTGGCCTCTGTTGAGGCCTAAGGTGTCTTCCAGCTTCGTGATTCACTTTTTGTTGCCTCATAGCTTGGCCTTATCAAAGTTTCCCGTGGCGCAAGCCTTCACCCCGTGACTCACCGCTTCCCCATCCCTCTGAACGAGAAATAGAGACTCCCAACTCCTCCCCAGTCCCCACTACTGGGGTTCAGGGCCCCGGTACTGAATCTCGAGGCACTGCTTACTTTACTTCCAGTTGTTGTGTGACTTTCTGGGCATTCTAAGTGCTTTGTGTTTTTATTTTTCTTTCTTTCTTTTTTGAGATGGAGTCTTCCTCTGTTGCCCGGGCCGGACTGCAGTGGTTCCATTTCGGCTCACTGCAACCTCTGCCTCCTGGGTTCAGGCGATTCTCCTGCCTCAGCCTCCTGAGTAGCTGGGTTTACAGGCACCCGCCATCACACCCAGCTAATTTTTTGTATTTTTAGTAGAGAAGGGGTTTCACCATGTTGGTCAGGCTGGTCTCAAACCCCTGACCTCATGATCTACCCGCCTCAGCCTCCCAAAGTTCTGGGATTACAGGCGTGAGCCACGGCGCCCAGCCACTGCTTTGTGTTTTTCTTCAGTGGAATGAATGTGAAAGTGCTTTAAAACTGTAAAGCGGTTTAGAAATGTTTGCTTTTTCTTGTTATGGCCATGTGAGAGTGAATCACAGAACGACATACCTTCCCCCTGAGAAGGGTTTAGGAGTGACACAAACAAGTAATTCACTCAGAAGTCTGTTAGTGACTAGCAGTGTGACCTTGTGCTACTTTACCCTTCGGAAAGGAAAATCATGGATTAACAGTGCTCAGCACATAGTAGGGGCTCAATCGCTGTTTTCTCCAATCTAACAGGAGAACAACATAGCCTATCTTGAGGATGCTTCTCTGCTGACAGTCAACAAATATTTTGGAAATTCTTTTTAGTGCCTTCCACATGTACTGTATTCATAGGGCTGAACAAAACATAGCCTCCACCCTAATGGGAGAGAAGACAGAAACAGGAAAATAAATGAAGAAAATATTGTCTGGGGGTGATAAGTAGTAAATACACAAACAAAAAGATGGTCTTATAGGGAGTGATGGAGTGGGAGGGATGCCACTTTAGATAGAATGGCCAAGGAAGACTTCTTTGAAAATGCAAAGTTTGAACTGAGCCTGGAGAAGGAACCAAACTTGTAAAAATCCGGGGGAGGAGCCTTCCAGGCGAGGAGAGCAGCATGGGAAAAGGCTTGGAGGTTGGCAAGTTGTAAGAAACAGAAGGGGCCAGGCATGGTGAGTCACACCTATAATCACAGCACTTTGGGAGGCCAAGGCGGGTGTATCATGAGGTCAAGAGATTGAGACCATCCTGGTCAACAAGGTGAAACCCCGTCTCTACTAAAAATACAAAAATTAGCTGGGCATAGTGGTGCGCACCTGTAGTCCCAGCTAGTCAGGAGGCTGAGGCAGGAGAATTGCTTGAACCCAGGAGGCGGAGGTTGTGGTGAGCCGAGATTGTGCCATTGTACTCCAGCCTGGGTAACAACAGTGAAACTCCGTCTCAAATAAATAAATAAATAAATAAATAAATAAATAAACAAACAAACAGAAACAGAAGGGAGAGACTCCTGTGTCCAGAATGTAGTGCTTGAAGGGAGAGTGGCATGAAATAAGGGGGCCAGGGGTTGGCCTTTGAATTTGTTGATGAAGCATTTGGATTTTATTCCAAGTGGATGGAAAACTTTTGGAAGGTATTTTGCTGGAACGTGTCCTTATTGACAGAGTTTTAAAACATCTTGTGGCTGCTCTTTGGAGCATGGTGGGGGATGAGAGTGGGAGTGGGGAGGACCATGAGGAGGCAGTTGCAGTGGTCGATTTGTGGCCTGGACTCCAGCTGTAGCTGTGGAGATGGGCACAGGGTTGTATTTTGCCGTCTCTAGCTTTTGCCTCTGATGACTCTCCCTCAGTCCAGATCCTCTGTTTATGATCATCAGAGTCAGTGTTTTTAGCTTTCTGCACTTTGGAATGCAGGAGAAGGGTGTCAGTTTACCTTTCTCCTGTGGTCTTTTGGTCTGGAGCTAACTAGAGTCGATTGAACTGACTTTCAAGAGGCTGTGGGAGAGCTCACCAACCAACTGTGGAGGCCCAATCTCAGCTGTTTGACTTGCCGAAAGCAGGCTGTCTTCCTGAGTTTGCTTGAGAGGACTGGAGCTGCTGTAACCTCCCCTTCTTTTTAGCATCTTCTGGAAGGAAGGTCTTACCTGCTTCCCGGGATAGCGTGTGGAGGTGAACACTACCACACTACCACATTCAGTTAGTCTACTTATTCACCTGCCACTATGCTGGGACCTGGAGAGTCAGAGATGAAAATACACTGTGCCTGCCCTTCAGGAACTCAGGATGGAAGTCTGAAGTGAGAATGTGTGTGTGTGTGTGTGTGTGTGTGTGTGTGTGTGTGTGTGTGTGTGTGAGAGAGAGAGAGAGAGACAGCGCGCGTGAGAGCGAGAGCAGGAAATGATTACAACAGTGAAGAAACGTGAGTGTGTATGTGGGCTGAGGCTGCACCTGTTTTAGGGGAAAGGATAAAGAAGACTTGGCAGAGGAAGGAGAGTGTGAGGTGGGTCAGCAAGAAGTTAAGTGTGTTTGGGGGCAGTGACAGTGTCCCCTCGGAGTCTGTGGGTGGGACAGGAGGTAACACTGGAGAGTGGCCTATAGTCTTTGGACCTTGACCTGAAAGTGGTGAGGAACCCTTAGCTGTCCTTTATTTTGATTTATTTGTTCATTTTAAGCAACAGGGTCTTGCTCTGAGGCCCAGGCTGAAGTCCAGTGGTGCAGTCATAGCTCACTTGCAGCCTAGAACCCCTGGGCTCAAATGATCCTCTCACTTCAGGCTCCCGAGTAGCTTGGACTTCAGGCACATGCCTAGCTAATTAACAACATTTTTTTTTGATAGGGACGGGGTCTCGCTGTGTTGCCCAGGCTGGTCTCAAACTCCTGGTTTCAAGCAATCCTCCCATATTAGCCTCCCAAAATGTTGGGATTACAGCCATTGTGCTCAGCCCTTGGCTGTCATTTAAAGCAGAGAATCATCATATCTGCTTGGAATATTGAAAGAGGACTCCAGTAGCAGCTTAAAGGAAGAAGTGTGGACTGACCAGGAAGGGACTGGGGGCAGGAATCCCATAAGGGACAAGGATAGCGTCTTTCAGACCTGGGTTTGAGCTGCAGCTTCATCATTTACCACCTGTGTACCCGGGGCAGGTTACTGTGCACCTCAGATTCCTCCTGTACAAATTGGGGTACTAGTATCTGCCTGATTGGATGAAAATATGTTATGCATACAAAGCTCTTAGCACAATGCCTGCCATATGGTAAGTGACCGATAAATGCTTACCATTATCACTATTACAAGGAGACTTGCAATTATTCAGGTGAGAACAAAGGGCCTAGTATAGAAGCATGGAGAACTGGAAGGGAAATAATACATGCCCGAGACCTTTCTGAAGGAGAATCAAAAGAGATTTGGTGATTTATTGGAATTGTGGGAGTGGGCAGGATGAAGGAGAGAGAGGAGTGCAGAATGATTCCCGAGTTTATAGCTTGGGCAACTGGTTGGATGGTGATGGCATTAATGAAGTTGGGAAACAGGAGAAGGAGCGGTACTTCATAATTGTATAGTCCTTGTAGGTTTGGAAAACCTCTCAGCATCTGCTGAGACTGTGAGGTCCACGAGGTAAGTTGTGATGGTCACATTGATCACTGTGTCCCCACCACCTAGCATAGTGTTTTGTGCGTGGTTAATGGTCAACATTTGTTAAATGAAAAAAACAATCTTGTGGGTATGTTCTATTATTCCCATTGTACAGAGAGGAAAATGAGGCTCATGAGGGGACGTAACTCAACTCAGAGACCAGTTCTTCTGTTGACTGTGAACATGTTGTGTCATTTATTCCTGTGATGACCAATGGTGTTATCATGGGCATCGCCATCACTCAGTTCATTAAACACCCACCTGTGCAAGGTGTGGTGCTGAGTAGGGCAAAAAGAAGTGAAGCAGAAACAGGCCATTCCCTGCTGGGTGTGTAGCCAAGTGTAGATGCTATCTTTGAGGCATACACATTGGAAAGATGAGGCAAAGGTCAGAAGCTTGAGTATTTGCAGTGTGTAGTTGCATCCTCGGTAGTGGTTCCAGTGAGGGACCTAGAGCAAAATTTGGATTGCGTGTTTTTTCCCAATTTTTTCCTTTAGTTGTATATTCATTCTTAAGCACGTGGCAGGCCCTTACTGTGTCCTAGGCCTGATTCTTGGTGCTGAGAATGCAGACGTGAACCAGATGTGGTCCCTGCCATCCAAGGGACTTAAATATCATCATTTATGAAATAATAGTCATCTCATATGGCTAAGATAATACATGAAAGAGTGTGGCAAATTGTGGATATTAAGTAAGTGTACTTTTTTTCGATAAAGTTATTGTTGATCAGACTTCTTTGGTTTAGTTGTCAAAATGGAAAAGTTCTTTCATTGAGAGCTGGATGGTAACCAAGATTAAAGTTTAGCTGAACTGACAAAAATCACCCAAAGCTAGGTCTTTTTTTGGTACCTTTCTAAACAATGCCCTTTGGTTTTCTCCTTAAGAAAGGTGATCATACTTTTGTCGAGAACACGCGGGGAAATAAAAAAGAAAAGAAAAAAAAAATGGAAGATGATCAAATATCAAAGATCTTTTCAAGTCTTAGTAATTAGCTAAGGAAATACTCAGGTCATTCAGATCTTTCTTTTTTTCCTGTTTTAGTAAAGATAAAAACAGTTGTAGACAAGATCATAGTTTAACAAGAGAATTGTATAAGATTAGGAAATGGAGACAGGCATCTAAAACACCTTACACTGGTACGTTTCCGTGGATTTATGGATGCAAATCAGTTCATTTACAGGTTAATTTAGGCTCAGCTGAGAATATGGATGGATACATAGAGGATACATAGAGGCCAGGAGCTCACAAGAGATACATCTTCATTAAGTTCTGCTCATTGCTGGAGTGAGGGTGGTTTTCGTATGTTTAATAAAGTCTCTGTAAAAGATGAGCATATGTAAAGACACTGTTAATAAGTTATGTTTATAGTGAATGTGGCTTTTTGGTTCTCTGGAATCAAGAGCTCAGGTTGAAAAGCACAGTGTCTCAGTGGTGCATGTGCCAGCAGGATCTCTTATCCCAGAGGCCCAGGGATAGAAAACTTAAAATCTACCCAGGGAACTGAGCAGTGGGAATTTTCGTTAGTAACACTTAAGTTTCTTGTTTAGAAAAATAGTTAGCTAGATTGAGTTTGGTTTACTTCTTAAGACAGACGGCGTGTCAGAGGCCCTATGTGTTGGCTATCCAAACATGCTGGTGCCTTTGATACACATGACAAATTTTTTTTTTGAGATGGAGTCTTGCTCTGTCGCCCAGGCTGGAGTGCAATGGCACAATCTCGGCTCACTGCAACCTCTGCCTCCTGGGTTCAAGCAGTTTTCCTGCCTCAGTCTCTTGAGTAGCTGGGATTACAGGTGTGCACCAACATGCCCAGATAATTGTTTTATATATTTTTTAGTAGAGATAGGGTTTCACCATTTTGGTGAGGCTGGTCTCGAACTCCTGACCTCGTGATCTGCCCACCTTGGCCTCCCAAAGTGCTGGGATTACAGGTGTGAGCCACTGTGCCTGGCCAACACAATCTTATTTTGCCCATTTGGCAGGGAGATTAGATATTTTTAAGTGCCTGCCGCAGTAGGTTTATAATGTGGTTTGCAACTCAAGATAGGTTTTGTTTGGAAGTTTAAACGTGAAGACCTTTGAGCAGGGCTGTTTTGCTTGGAAGAAATCTTGAGTTGTCCAGAGTTGGGTAAGAGTGTGGAGTGAGGTCTTGGAGACCAAACTGTGAAGGTGTGTGCGATCCATCCATCTCTGAGGCAGAAAGCCAGGATCTAATTTGTTTACAGTGGTCCAGATCCTTGACAGGGAACCAGGGCCCACCAGGAGGAGGGGTAGAGCTCTTGGGGTCTTGAGGAATTTCTTATGAAAACGTAGTCTTCTTGCTTAGAATTATTTTGTGTTGTGCCACTGTCTTTAAGAATGTGAAAGAGAGGATATTAGAAACAATTTTAGTTGGTCATTTTGAGGATAGATGATTATATTTAGAAGGAAAATCTGAGCATAGCAATGGGAAACAACAGATCTGGCTGGTTATGTACTAGCCTGTTTTGAAGCTGTTTGGCTTATGTCAGCAATCATTTACGTTTCTTCTAGGAGGAAGGCAGTGTGGTGATGTGGGCAAAGATTCCCAGTTTGAATGCAGCTTTACCTCTCACCAGTAGTATCTTTGCAGTTACTTATTTTCTCTGAGTCTCAATTCCCCTGTGTGTGAAAAGGGAAGTACTACCAGTGCTTACTGCCTAGGGTTCTTGCGAGGATATGGAGTAAATTGATGTATGTAGAGTGCCTGCCAGAATGCCTGGCAAATAGGTGAGATGAAAATGTTTCCTTGACTTCCCAGGGATAGTCTTAGGGACAGTAAGGTATGAAGATGGACAAGACACTGCCTTCTCCCCACAAGGGCCCACACAGTTCATCGAGGAAGATATACAAGTAAAAGTGACTATGAGAAAAGGCAAATCCTAAGTTTATAAATGAAGTGTTAGAGGAAAATACAGCAGGAAGAGTTTAATTTGTCTCTGAGGTTGTAGGTTCATCTTACCCAGCCACCCATCCAATGTCCAGATTCCTTTTGTGGCATTCTTGCCAAGTGATGAACCTCTGATGAAACCCCTCTGTTGACAGGATTTGTAGTAGGTGCTTTATCCTCCCATACTACAACATAGTCTCTCTCTGGACAGCTCCGACACCTTTCTTACTTGGGACTAATACCTATCTCTCTGTAGTACCTACTTCTGCTACAGGTTGGGATGGTAGCTTCATAGGGAAGCAGCCTGGGCTGGTGAAAAGAATGTAGGATTTGGGGACAGAAAGTTTGGGGCAAATCCCGGCTTTGACACTAGACAATCGTGAACTAGAAAACAGGTTGTGATTTCTGTCTCTTGGTGCCACAGAGAACAGATCTGATCCCACTTCTACATGGCAGATCAAGGAAGATTGTGCTTATGTCTCAAGCCTGCAGCCCTTCTACATTCATTGACTGTTCATTTTCTGGTGCTTCTGTTCCTTCCTTTTTACCCTCCTTTGGATGTACATGTTCTGTTCACCAGTGTTGCTCTTTTTTGTGTGTGTGTGTGTTTTTTTTTTTTTTTTGGAGACACAGTTTTGCTCTGTGGCCCAGGTTGGAGTGCAGTGGCACCATCTCAGCTCACTGCAACCTCCGCCTCCCGGATTCAAGCAGTTCTCCTGCCTCAGCCTCCTGAGTAGCTGGTCCTACAGGTGCATACCACCACGCCCAGCTAATTTTTGTATTTTTAGTAGAGATGGGGTTTCACCGTGTTAGCCAGGATGGTCTCAATCTCTTGACCTCGTGATCTGCCCACCTTGGCCTCCCAAAGTGTTGGGATTACAGGCGTGAGCCACTGTGCCTGGCCCGTTTTTTTTTTTCTTTGAGATGAAGTTTTGCTCTGTTGCCCAGTCTGGAATGCAGTGGCACCATCTCAGCTCATAGCAACCTCCACCTCTTGGGTTCAAGTGATTCTTCCAACCTCAGCCTCCCGAGTAGCTGGAATTACAGGCATGTGCCACCAAGCCCGGCTAAATTTTTTTGTATTTTCACTAAAGACAAGGTTTCACCATGTTGGCCAGGCTGGTCTTGAACTCCTGACCTCAAGTGATCCGCCCACCTCAGCCTCCCAAAGTGCTGGGATTATAGGCATGAGGCACTGCATCTGGTCATTGTTGCTCCTAAGGTGTAGAGTGGACAGAGCTGAATAATCTGAATATTCTGGCAGAAGTCTGAGCAGCACAACCCCAGAACATGCAGGGCCAAGCCATTTGTTTAGGAACTAATTTGGTTATGTGTGCTCTTTAGCCCTGATACTTCCTGTATCACTGAATTGCATTTTCCTTTGGCTTATTCATTAGTAAAGCGATGAGCATCTAGGAACCTCTAAAGTTTGTTTGGTCCTTCTTAAAGAGTCTTAGCTGAAGGATTGAATGATTTAAGTTCTTAACAAGAGCATCTGGCTGGCTTGATTCCCTGACAGCTGATATTTCTAGCTCTATCTCCTCCCTCTTCCTTACAGGGCAAAGCTGACTTGGAGGGCTTATTTGAGTGATGGAGGAAAGCTATACATCCCTTTGGTTGTGATTGTTTGGCTCAAAAGGTCAGTGATGTGGTATAGTGGAAAAGATGCTAGCTTTGTGGTGAGAAGAGTTGAGTTCCCATTCTACCTCTACCACTTGCTAGTTTGGTAAGCCAAGGCAAGCCTCCTCATATCTCTGAGCAACAGCTTCTTTAGCTACAAAAATGGAATACAGAATTGATTACACAAGTTTTCTGCTCCAAGTGTGGTCTATGGGAATTTATGAGAAATGCAGACTCTTAGGCCCCTTCCTGACCTACTGAAGCAGAACCTGCGTTTTATGAGATCCTCAGGTGGTTTGTAGGCCCATCACTGAGAGATTTTGAAACAGATTTGGATATTGTACGGTTTGGGGACTCTGATGTTGAGATCCCAAATATTTGATCTTAATGCTATATAGGTACACATTTGCATTTAATTTCAGTCGATCCATTTTCAAAGAAGGTAGCTGGAAACTTTTGCTTCATTCATGAATCTATTTGATAGATAAGTATGTAGTAATTTAAGCTGTGCGCCAGATACTCTCCTAGTTGCTGGGTAAATGCAGGTGAAGACAGGTCATTGCCTCTGAGGTACTGATAATCTCGCTGAGTGACACACAAGTCAACAGATAACCTGGGTACAGTGTGATTTGTTCTAGAAGCATATTCAGAATTCAGTTTGTGATATGCAGTAGAGGGAACTGGAATAGCTTCATTGTGGGGGCTGGGGGACTTTTTATCGAATAGTTATTTTGGGGAGTAATGGAATGTTAGAGCAGAAAGGAACTCAAAATATATGAGTGCTTGAAACTTTAAATTAATAGGAAAAGTTTTTCGAAAAGAAAAACCAGGAACCTGGAACTGTTTGCAGTACTTTTAAAGTACTTTACTTGAATCAGAAGCCCCTTGGTGGGGACATGACAATAGATCAGTGTCTTGGTCGTAAAATAATTAGCTTTGGAATACTAAATTTAAAGTATACTTTATTCTGATAATTAATTTGCTTAATGATTCAGTTAATGATTCAGTTAAATTGATTCAATTATAATTGTCTTCCTATGAAAATAAGTAGGAACTAAGAAACCTGAGTAGTGGATTCTCTACTGTCTGCATAAGCAATAATTATAAATTCCTGGTTTGTAACCTTTATAAGATCTAATAGTTGTATAAATAAAAATAAGATTTTACATGTGTGTAGCCCAGCCTCTGTTCCCTGCAGGTTTGGAGAGGAGTTGCTACCCAGACTAGGATTCATTTTGTGACTCCCCCATTAGGGTGAGGAATTTGATCAGCTTGGTGTGTTCCAGGGTTCGTTGGACTTGGAGACACTGACTGACAAGTCTGACATTTAAAACCCAGATTAGGCTGAGCACGGTGGCTCATACCTATAATCCTAACACTTTGGAAGGCTGAGGTGGAAAGGTAACTTGAGGCCAGGAGTTTGAGACCAACATGGGCATCAAAGTGAGACCCCTCTCTATTTTTTTAAAAAAGTTACAAATAAAAGCCCAGATTATTGCTAGTTTCTTTCCTTTCTTTTCCTTTTTTTTTTTTTGAGACGGTCTTGCTCTGTTGCCCAGGCTGGAGTACAGTTGTGAGATCTCGGCTCACTGTAACCTCTGCCTTCTGGGCTGAAGCCATCCTCCTGAGTGGCTGGGACTACAAGTGCACACCACCATGCCTGGCTAAATTTTTGTATTTTTCGTAGAGATGGGGTTTTGCCATGTTGCCCAGACTAGTCTTGAATTCCTGAACTCAAGCTGTCTACCCACCTTGGCCTTCTAAAGTTTTGGGATTCAGGCATGAGCTGCTGGACACGACCTATTGCTTTTTTTTTTTTTTTTTTTTTTTTTTTTTTGAGACAGTGTCTTGCTCTGTTGTCCAGGCTGGAGTGCAGTGGCATGATGTCAGCTCACTACAACCTCCACCTCCCAGGTTCAAGCAATTCTCCTGCCTCAGCCTCCCGAGTAGCTGGGATTACAGGCACATGCCACCATATCCAGCTAATTTTTGTATTTTTAGTAGAGACGGGGTTTCACCGTGTTGGCCAGGCTAGTCTGAAATTCCTGACCTCAGGTGATCCACCTACCTTGGCCTCCCAAAGTGCTGGGATTACAAACATGAATCATAGTGCCCAGCCTGCTTTCTTAATTCTCTATCAGGTGAAATAGTTGCTCTCACCTCTTCAAAGCATTTTTTTCCTTTAGAATTTTGCACATAGGCAGCGTGTCATCGCAGATTGCTTGGCAAGTCTGGAGTTAGGACTTTGGGTGTCAAGTTGTAATGTGCTCCGATAGCCTTCTGTGGCCTTGTCTAAGGAGGGAACTGATATCAGCCTGGCATTCAGCTTGCTGCTCCTAGCTGACAGGGCTGCAAGGCTCACAGCTGTGGACAGCCCTCTTCATGATTAGATCCTACAGGTAATTTTGAAGGTGTTAAGAACACTGCAGTATGGGCCCAGGTAAGTAATTTTCATCATTCTTAAAAACATTGTATTTCAAAGTAAAAAAATTTTTTTTCAGAAAAAATATCCCCAGAAAATGAAAACATTTCCCCCATCTTTGGGAAATGCCATGTATTTTACAAACTTGATCATGTTTGATCTTTTCAGCAACTCCATGTATAAGTGGTATTATCCCATTTTAGAGATGAAAAAGTTGAGGTTCAGATTATATGAGTCACTGGACAGACCTAGCTCTGTGACTTGGGGATCCTGAGGGAGGGAGGGCTGTATCACAGTGGGTTTTCTGGTGTGTTTGATATTGTATAGGATTTCAGCTCTGTCACCCAGGTTGGAGTGCAGTGGCATGATCATGGCTCAATGCATCCTGGACATCCTGGGCTCAAGTGATGCTCCCACCTCAGCTTCCAAGTAGCTCGGACTATAGGCATGTACCACCAAGTGTGGCTAATATTTTATTTTTTATAGAGACAGTGGTCTCAACTATGTTGCCCAGGCTGGGTTCTTGAACTCCTGGGCACAAGCAGTCTTCCCACCTCTGCCTCCCAAAGAGTTGGGATTACAGGTGTGCATCACTATGCCTGGCCACAGATCTCTATAATCCTTGAGTGCTTGTAATTTATCAATAGGCAGGATCTTGTCATTGGAAATCAGTTTTTGTAATATTCCCTGTGCAATGTGAGCACCTATTATTCTGCAGAGGAATACTTCACAGTGTTTTATGGCTTCCAAAGAACTTTCACATACATAATCTGGTTTTGAAACTCAGAGAAGCCTTATGTAGGGCAGATTATGATTTTTAGCTCCATTGTTTTCCTTTTTTTAGAGGAAGAAACTAAGACTCAAAACAATTAAATGGTGTTCCTAGAGGCAGAGTCAAGACTAGAGCCCTTGAGGCTCCAAGTCTAGTGGGTTTCTGCCACTCTGTGCATCCACCCTGGCTCCTTCCTTTTAATGCTGTATTTCAGATTCCCCCAGCTTCAGCATGGCTGTGTCAGTAGTGGGTGTAGTCAGGTTGAGGAGGACAAGGTTGGGGTTGGGGTATGGGGATCCTAAGAGTGACTGGACCTTGTTATACACAGTGGGACTAGTGCCAAGGAGAAGACCCAGAGGGGACTGTTCACATTCTGCAGTGGTTTGAGAGCCTTTATTCACTTGTCTTCATTCATTCAATTTGCTACAACATCAACATTGTGCATTTTCCTGCCAGGTTTCCATCTTTTCCCACAATAAGCTTATTTTCTCTCTGGCCTCTAGAGTAGGGTTTCTCAACCTTAACTATTGACATTTTAGACTGCATAATTTTTTGTTGTGTGGGGCTGTCTTGTGTATTGTAGGATGTTCAGCAGTAACTTTGGCCTCTGTCTACTAGATGTTCATAGTACCTCCCTATCCAGTTGTGACAGCAAAAATGTCTCCAAATATTGCTGAATGTCCCCAAAAAGGCGAGGCTTGTCAAGCCACTGCAAATGGAGCGCTAGAGTATCAGAGGCTTGTCTAAGGGTAAGGGGGTCATAAAGAGCAGGGCTGGGGGCGGGAATCAGCTAGGTACTTTTCATCCTACCCTTTTGTTGTTCTGCTCTGGAAACCAAGGTCTAGAGACTTAGCCCAAGGCCACCTGGCTCTGTTTTCTGGAAGTCTGGCTAGGGCTGGGACCTAGACCTGAATCCCTCCCACCCAGGACTCTTTGATCAACCCATAGTCCCTAGTCTTTACAGGTTGAAGAACCCTTTTCTAATTTCAGAAAATAGTGAGATTGGGCATATAATAATAGTTGTACTTTTAGTACTTGTTGAGATCAGATATTAACACAAAATTCCCTTTAACCGATATTTACTATATACCCACCGTCTTTCTTCCCTAGGACTGTGGCCATGTAAATGGTATGTGGTCACATGGTAGTTGTTTTTATTATTGTGTGATATATTCATCGTTTAGTGCAGAGGCAGGGCACAGTTTTACACATTCACAGAGCACTGGAGTGACCACTGTGAACCCCATGAGCTCACAATCCATAGATTGGGAACCAATTGATGGATTATGCCAGGAGACATGAGAGAACAGCAGGCCTGAATTTCCGGGCTTTTCCTGAAACCATGAGCTGTCTTCACACTTGAGATGGAAATCTCCACACTCTGGAAATAAAAAGCCAACAGGCTACCCAGAGTGCTCAGTGCAGCTCTCTCAACAGCTGTACACTGGGGCATTTGTGATAAAAGAAGAGGCATTTGGCTGGAAACCAGCTTTAAGTTTCTAGCATTAGTTGGTAAATGGTGCGTGGGTCTAAGGGGAGTTTAAAATAATGGCCTTGAACTTGGGAATCTGTGTTTGCAGAGCCTCTCATCTCAAAGCACTGAGTTTCTCTGACAAGAACCATTATTCTTATTTCAGAGGTAAGAGGCAGAGAGGCCAGGGCCACACAAAGGGTGCTTGAAAAAGAGCCAGCTCCTCCCAGGTTTAGGAGCTTGGACCCCTGGTTGGCATCCTGGGTTGGAGCTGTTTGCTTTTATCAGGTGATGGTGGGAAGAGGAAAAAGGTTGTTCAGTTTGGCAAACATTTTGAGTGTTTACTATGAAAGACTCAATTTGAAGGGACTGTGTGGGACATAGTTCTTACCCTCCAGGAACTCCCAGTCTGCTGAACGCTGTAGAGAAGGACAGTGCATAACTCTCTGTAAAATAAGGCACACCTACCATTGGTATTCAAAGTATGGTAGGAGAAGGAAGGAGGAAGAAGTTGAATTTCAGCTGGGAGACTCTAGGGTAGCGCCAGGGGTGGCAGAGGTTCTGAGCTGGGGTGTGATGAATGGGATTTGGGAAGGAGGCGGCACACTTGGACCATTCGAGGCAGAGGGGACTGTGGGACCAAAGCTACAGGGATTAGCCTGTGCTGTGTTTGTATGCAGGAGGGTTGAGGGATTATGGGGTATAGATGAGGGGTAGTGGTGGCTCAGGTGGGGTGAGAGTTTTAGTTGTGGCTTCCCTGAGGAGCCCTGGATGCCAGGCTGAGGAATCTGTGTTAGTCTGAATTTAGTGAGGCACATACCAAATGGATACTTTCTATCTCTAGAGAGCAGTTTGCTGGGACCAGCAGTCATCTCCCTATAGCACCCAGGTGAAGTTTCCCATTAGTAGGCTGTCTGTCCATTACTGCCTGAGGGAACGAGGTGTGTCTCCGGGCTGTCACCTTATAAGGAAGTCCATTGGTCACTATCCTTTCTCATGTTTGTTCCCCCGGGTTTCCCTTCGGCTTTATTTGAAGTCTAGCTATTCTGGGCAGCTTGGTAGAGACAGAACAGCAATTTTTCTGTTCTCGGAATATCTCAGGTTGCATGCCAAAGGTAGGCAGGCAAATCCTCTTTGCTTAAACTAGCTTGACCCAGCCTCATTTATTAATCAGGTCCTTGGCTAATATTGGGCATTTCATTCCCAGCTGGCTAGCTGGCTAACTCAATTAGTTGTGATCTTTGGGATTGTTTAATCTTTCTTTCATGTTTATCTTTGGTTCAAGAGAAAGCTAGTTATTCTTTCTGGTTAATGACAGTGACCTGTATTTCTGAGGCCATACATTTCAAGTTCAGCCCAGACTTGGTCTCTGATCCCATTCCTGAAACTCTGAGAATGAACTCTTCCCCAATTTCCCCTTTCCTGAGCTCCTAGCCTCCTGTTAGTTTTCCTACCCCTGGTGCTCCCTCCATTGCCCACATTGGTCAGGCAGACCTCTAAGACTTTGAGATGCTGCACACTAGTTCAAACTCTGTCACTGTACCTCTTTGGACAAGTAAGGGCCTTCCTACTTCTGGGCCTTTGTTTTCTCAACAACAAAATGGGAAGATGGATTGAATGAGTGCTAAGATTTCTCTGCTGTAATATTCTCTTAGTCAACAAGTGCCACATTACAGTAACTTTACCCTTCAGACAGCCAGGCGTTGCTCCATGCAGTTTCACTGCGCAAAAAGATGGAGTAGCTCAGTGTTCATCTTATCTGTTAATAGTTAGGTACATCCCTGCTCGTTGTAAAAGTCTAGGTCAGCCCCAGGCTGTTTTGTAGAAAGTAGTGGACATTTTTCCATTTCGATTCCTTAGATCAGAGGCCAGAACTGAATAATGGTTTTTAGCTGTTCCCCTGTTCCTGCACCCAGCCCAGCAGCGCAGACGCTGGAGGGCATCTCTCCTGGTGCCTGAGCCTTGTTTGGATCAGTAGCCTGTCTCTAACTTTACTGCCAGCCTTTTGGCAAATCAGAGGCACAAATTTCTGTTGAGGCTCAGCAGGTTCAAGCCCTACTGGACAAAACCCCAGGAGTGACCAGTTAAGCACACTGGGGTAAGACTTGTGGTAGGACTTGACTTGCTCACTGACCCACCTTTGGGGCCACAGGATATGGGGGATTTGTCTCCTGTGTGAGGATAGTGAAGAAAGGAACCAGCTGCTAACGGCTGGCCTAACTTGAGTCATTTTAGTTCAATCTGCTTTTTAGGATGGCAATCGAAGAGAAAATGATCCTGGGAGTATCGGAAAGAACAGTGGGCTTTTCTGCAAAGGCCTCGTGTGCTTAGCATAAGTTGTGGCTCCATCATGAGCAGCTAAGCCTCTTAGGAATATGGTAAACATTTACCCATCTGGTTTTAAATTAGGCCTTTTAAAACCTCAAGTCTCCACTAGTGACATTAAAACAGCTCTCTCCCTTTTATTAACCTGCACAGTACATTCCTGTCTCCTAAGCAGTTCCGGAAAAATCAAACAACTTCAGAGCTCATCTTGTCCATATAGTGGGAAATTACAGGCCCAGAGAGGTTAGGTGATCTATTAAAAGTAACACAGCTCATTGAAGGGAAAGCTGGGACTGGAACTCATGGCTCCTATCTTCTCATTCCAAATAATTCTGCTGTAGCCTCACCTGCTTCTAAACAGACGCTGTGGTAAGTTTAGCCAACCCTGCCAGAATGGTTTGGAAAATCAAGTGCCGTGCAGAAAGCCAGCTGATAGGAGAGATGGAGCAAACAGTTGCTATTTTAGAGGGTTGTTTTCTTTTGAGTTATAACTGGCTGTCAGTGGTTAGGTGGGCTGGCATAGCCCTGGTGGAGGATCACAAACCCCAGGGTCTTGTGCCTGCATTTCTGACTCTCTGTGTGACCAGGCTGAACAAGGCACTGTCTTTTCCTGCATCAGAGTTTCCTCCATGCACGGGATCAGAGGAATTCCTACTTTTGGCTCATTTTACCGGACTTTGGGGAGGGTTAGGAAGTCTATAAAGAGACCTAAGAAAAAGTTGGTATATAAATAGTTTTTGGTGCTGCTTGTTTTTTTTTTTCTTTTTTATTGAGGTATAATTTATTTATAGTAAAGCAGATGAGTCTTAGGTGACAGTTGAATGAATTTTTATAAATGTATACACTGTGTAACTACCACACAGATCAAGATATGAGAACATTCCAGCACTCAGCAGTCTGGAGGGTTTATAGCAGTTTAGGACTTGAGAAGAGAACAATATTTGTTTATTCTGGCCCTTTTAGACTCTCAGAGGCCGTTTATCATCCTGTTACTCATTCAGTATGTTTCCCAAACACCTTGTAGTGCAGGGCACGGTGCTAGGTATTGCTGGGAGTACAGAAATGAAGAATTATTGGCCTCTGTCTCAGGCTCACAGCCCATCAGGGATTATGACTCGAATCCAAGGGAGAAAGAGAGGAGAGCCGTGAGAGGAAGCTTGGAGAAGAGAGGCTGCTTCTTGCTGGGAGAGGGGAGGGTGTGTGGTATTTACGTAGACACAGAATTTTCCCCACTTCTCTCTGTTTGTAAACATAGGAAAGGGGCCAGTTTATGAACTTCAGCCCCTTCTCAGCCAGTTGTTTGCGTTCTCAGACCATGTTGGGTGCTTGGAGAGGTGCAGGCCCAGCCGAGAACGCCCATCTGCGGTGTTCGCTCAGCTTTGCCTTTCCCTTGGGAAGCAGAAGCAAACTCAGGCAAGAACAAGAGACACCTCCCTCCCTTTCTTTTGCCCCTGGGCTCTAAGGAACTGACTTCCCTCTGTCTTGGGACTTAAGGCTATAAGGCCACAAATCTGTGAGTTAATTTGGCCTGAATTTCTTTCTTTGCCCTCTTTGGTTTAGTAATTTAAAAGTCAGTTTCTTATATGAAACCAAACCCCAGAAAGACTTTCCTGATCCTTTTCCTGTATGAGAAATAAGTTTTAGATTTTCTTTTAATTGCTGATTAGACACATATGGCTCTGTGGTTGGTAGGAAAGGAGGAGGCCGTATCCAGAGTAGACACACGATGATCCCTTTCTTTTTTTCTTTTTTTTTGAGATGGAGTTTCACTCTTGTTACCCAGGCTGGAGTGCAATGGCGCGATCTCGGCTCACCGCAACCTCCGGCTCCTGGGTTCAGGCAGTTCTCCTGCCTCAGCCTCCTGAGTAGCTGGGATTACAGGCACGCACCACCATGCCCAGCTAATTTTTGTATTTTTAGTAGAGACGGGGTTTCACCTTGTTGACCAGGATGGTCTCGATCTCTTGACCTCGTGATCCACCCGCCTCAGCCTCCCAAAGTGCTGGGATTATAGGCGTGAGCCACCGTGCCCGGCCAACATTTTCTCTTTTTTTTTTTTTGAGACGGAGTTTCGCTCTTGTTACCCAGGCTGGAGTGCAATGGCACGATCTTGGCTCACTGCAACCTCTGCCTCCTGGGTTCAGGCAACTCTCCTGCCTCAGTCTCCTGAGTAGCTGGGATTATAGGCACACGCCACCATGCCCTGCTAATTTTTTGTATTTTTAGTAGAGACCAGGTTTCACCATGTTGACCAGGATGGTCTTGATCTCTTGACCTCGTGATCCACCCGCCTCGGCCTCCCAAAGTACTGGGATTACAGGCATGAGCCACTGCGCCCGGCTGATCCCTTTCTTTAAAGAGAGTCTCCAGAGTTAGTTTAAGACCAGTGCCTAAGATAGGGTCAGTCTGAGGCGATAACACCCTAGGACATCTGAGCATTACAGAGCCACATCTTGGCACATGTGTAGGCAATAGATAGGAAGGAAAGAAGGGCAGATGGCTCTGCCTGGCTGAACCTTGTTCAGGTTCTGGTGAGTTACTGGGTCTTGGAAATATAAGGGACTTAAGAGATCATCTGGGTTTATTCCCCCACTCCCATTTTACAGATGAGGAAACTAAGACTGATTTGACCAGAACTGACTGGCAGCAGAGCTGGAATCAGAACCAGGTTTCACGTGTGGTAGAGAATGAAGATGTGCTGGAGGAGTGCTCGGCAGGATGTGGAAGGAAGCTTGGTTGGGAGAGGGTGGTGGTGAAGAGGAGGATGAATGGAGTGGCAGAAGCATTTGATGGTTCCCCCAGCATTTGGAACCAGGAAAAACAAGGTACCAAGGTGGGAGAGACACTGAACCTGTCAGTCATCTCAGGGGAGGGACCCAAGAGCCCTACATGAAGAGGGTATGGAGGATACTGTGGTGAGGATGAAGGATTTTAAATGGCTTGGGCATCTATAGTGCCTGTCTTCCTTGTATTAGTTAGCTTGGGCTGCCTTAACAAAATACCATAGACTGAGAAATTTATTTTCTCGGTTCTGGAGATTCAGAGTCCATGATCAAGGTGCTGGGTAATTTAGCTGTCTTCCTAGCTTACAGACAGCTGCCTTCTTGCTCTGTCCTCACATGACCTTTCCGTGAAGTGTATGTGTGCATTGCAGGGAGTGGACAGAGAGTGGGGGCATCTTTCTTCCTTTAAGGCTAACAGTTCTGTCAGATTAGGGACCCACCTTGTGATATCATTTAGCCTTAATTACCTCCAAAAAGCCCCATATCCAAGTGCAGCCACTCTGGGGTCAGGGCTTCACCGTATGAATTCTGGGGGGATACAGGTCAGTCCATAGCACTCCTTAGCTTTCTGTTTTCTGACTGACTACTTTAGGACCCTTGAGGTATTGTTTTTCTTGGTAGGGAGGCTGCTTTCTGACATTCCTTTCTTTACATTATTTTCTAAACAATCAGATTATAATCTAGCACTGTGAATTGTTCAAGAGAACAGAGGTTTGTTTTTTTTTTTTTTAATTTTTTTGAGACAGGGTCTTGCTCTGTCACTCAGGCTGGAGTACAGTGGCATGAAAATGGCTCTTTGCAGCCTGGACCTCCGCAGCTCAAGGGATCCTCCCCGCTCAGCCTCCCAAGTAGCTGAGACTACAGATACACGTCACCATGCCCAGCTAATTTTTTTTTTTTTTTTTTTATGGAGTCTTGCTCTGTCACCAGGCTGGAGTACAGTGGTGTGATCTCGGCTCACTGCATTCTCCACCTCCTGGGTTCAAGTGATTCTCCTGCCTCAGCCTCCTGAGTAGCTGGGATTACAGGTGTGCACCACCATACCCGGCTAATTTTTGTATTTTCAGTAGAGATGGGGTTTCACCATGTTGGCCAGGCTAGTCTTGAACCCCTGACCTCAGGTGGTCTGCCCTCCTCAGCCTCCCAAAGTGCTAGGATTACAGGCGTGAGCCACCGTGCCTGGCTGCTCAGCTACTTTTTTAAAGTTTTTGTGGAGATAAGGTTTCACTGTTTTGCCTAGGTTGGTGGTCTTGAACTCCTGGCCTCAAGTGATACTCCTGCCTCAGCCTCCTAAAGTGCTGGGATTATAGGCATGAGCCACCATGACTGGCCTCAGAGATTATTTTCTCTCAGTGTTTCAGTGTTTGGTAATTCTGTGCAGTTTAGAGTTTGTTCTTTAATTTTATTATTTTCACATACATGGTTTTAATCCAAAGTGTTCAGCAGGGAAGGCTGGATAGCAAACCCATGGACCAGTTTGTTTTTGTTTTTTAATTGTGGTAAAGTATACATACCATACTGGTGTGAGCTACCATGCCTGACCTGTGCCCCACTGTTTAAGGACCAAGGCAAGACTACCTTTTCCCAAAAAAGAATCAGCTTCCTGTGCCCGTCCCTTGCTGCCTTTTTGGCAAGGAAGATCATTTGTCTGCAACCCCCCTTGATCATGTCTCTTTGAGTCCAAAAGCATAACATGCTGGTTGGGTTTTCCCTCTTGCCTTGCTTTTCTAACAAGTGTGCACATTGGAAGTATTTTTCTGCCGGTATTTACTCCCTTCCCTACTTCCCCACAAACGTCCCCAGCCCCCAGACCTCTGTTGTCATCTCAGTTGCCAGGGTGCTCTCTTGCTTGTTCAGGCAGAAGGAGGCCCTTGTTGGCATGGATTCAGCTGGAAGCAGAGAAAGAAAAGCCAGTCGGAAAAGAAACAGTGCATCCAGCCTGGGAACGGAAACCCAAAGCAGGCTGTTTCCCCTCTGTCCCAGCCAAGAACCTGCTTACCTCGAGCAAGCCTGGCTAAAAGCATCCAGCCTGGGACCTGGGTTGGAGGAGGAGCTCAATCAGGGCCTTCATTCCACCCAGAGGACGAGACCAAAGCACCAGTGCCAGTCATAGTTAGGTTGTTCTTAGTAAATGATTTGCTGCTTTAAATATAACTGCCTTTCCATGTCTGGGGATGGGGAAGAAATGGGCTATTTTTGTTTGTTTTGATTAGGTAGTCATGTAAATGGTACATAATCTTAAAATGTGCCTTTGTTGCCTCAGTCACTTTGTGCCCTTCCCGAAATGACAAATTATAAGGCCCTGAGACAGTTTCTGCAATTACAAACACATACTATACCTGTACATTCTCCTGAGACATACCCTGTGTGAATGGTAGTACTTAGGTTACCTTTGAAAGGCTCTTTTACCTTTAAAGAGCCAGGATCTCTTTCTGTTGAATCCTGGGCTGGTGCTCTCTCTCTCTCTTTCTCTCTCTTTGTCTGTCTGTCTCTCTCTCTCTCTCTCCATATATATATATATATATATATATATATATTTTTTTTTTTTTTTTTTTTTAAAGAGACAGGATCTTGTTCTGTTGCCCAGGCTGGAGTGCATTGGAGCAATCATTAGCTCACTGTAACCTCAAACTCCTGGGCTCAAGCAGTCCTCTCACTTCAGCCTCCCAAATAGCTAGGACTAAAAGTGTGCACCACTATGCCTGGCTAATTAAAAATTTTTTTGGGCGGGTAGAGACAGGATCTTACTTACTCTGTTGCCTAGGCTGATCTAAAACTCCTGGCCTCAAGCTTTAACCTCCCAAAGTACTGGGATTGTAGGTGTGAGCCACTGTACCCGGCCAGAAATGATTTAGATTTGACCCACTCCAAAGTCCTTGAACTCCATCTTCCTCATATGGATTTAGAGAATGTTAATTCAGACTTCAGATGCTAACTTGAATTTTGAAGCCCATGGCCCCACAGAAAGACCTGGGAGAATAGTTTCTTCCTCCCTGCTCCATATTCTCTTCCCCGAGTTACTAGTCTCTCTGAGAAATGGCATCTCCACCACCTGTTTGTTCCAGCCAGGAACCTGGAACTTCCTGGCTGAGTCTCCATTTCCTTCTCTTGTACATTCAAACAGGTGATACAGGCCCATGGTCTTCCCTCTTGGTGTCTCTCAAGTTCATCCTCTCCTGGGCGGCTCCTCTGCTGTGGCCTCAGTTCAGGTCCTTGAAATCCACACCCTCTGGATTATTCAGTGGTTGCCAGCCCCTTCTCCCCACATCAGCCAAAGCGATCTTTCTGAAATGTAAATCTGATCACGTTCCTGTTCTGCTTTAAATCTTCCAATGGCTTCCAGCTAACCCTGGGATAGACTCCAGCAGCTCCTTAACAAGACATCCAGATCTGTCCTTGAGTTTCTCTCTTTAGCTTTTATCTTTCCTTGCTCCCTCTCTTATTTTCTCATGCCTCTCTTTTCCTGCTGCTTGGATATATTCCTCCTGGCTGTCTCCTGCCATCCTTTAAAATGCATAACCCCAAAGGTTAGGTTCCCCGCTCTGGGCATCCACAGGTGAGTATCCTGTGCTGACCCCTGTCATTGTATTACATTGTCCATATCTGCTGGCCTGTGAACTCCTTCAGCCTTGGGACTATATAATTTTTGTCCCTAGTTCCCTAGCAGAGTGTCATGAGCAAAGTGTAATTCCTGGTACAGTAGAATGAGCATGGATTTGAGTTCTTCGAGGAATTGCCTGTTTCGTCTAAGTTGTTGCATCCTATGTAGTATTGGTGTGAAGTTGCTTCATCTTTTCTAGTGTTGGCATGAAGTTGTTCAAAATGTCCCCTTTTTATCCTTTTAATATCTGTGGAGTCTGTAGTGATATCACACCTGTCATTCTCAATATTGGTAATCTTTTACTAGTCTGGCTAGAAGTTCAATTTTGTTGAACTTCTCAAAGAGCCAGAATTTTATTTCATTGACCTTCTTTCTCTTTTGTCTTTTATTGATTTTTCATTTTGATCTTTATTCCCTTTCTTCTGCTTACTTTGGATTTCATTCGTTCTTTTTCTTTTTTTTGGAGACAGGTTATCACTCTCTCACCTAGGCTGGAGTTCAGTGTTAACTGTCATAGTTCACTGTAGCCTCAAACTCCTGGGCTCAAGTGATCCTCTTGCCTCAGCTTCCTAAGTAGCTGGGACAGTATGTATACCTTCCACCACACCTGGCTAATTTTTGAAAACAATTTTTAATAAAATAAGGTCTTGCCATGTTGCTCAGTCCCAAGCTGGTTTTCTAGCCTGTTAAGGTGGAGGCTGAGGTCCATTTGAGATGATTCTTTTCTAGTATAGGCATTTAGTTCCCTTAAGGTACCACATTAGTGACATTCCACGTATTTTGATACGTTGTGTTTTCATTTTCATTCAGTTCAAAATACTTTGATTTCCTATTCCATTTCTTCTTTGACTTATGGCTTATTTAGAAGTATATTCTTTAGTTTCTAAATTTGGGGACTTAACAGAGATTTTCTGTTTGTGATTCCTATTTTGTTTTATTTTTTTGAGATAGAGTCTCACCCTGTTGCCCAAGATGGGGTAGTGATGCGATCTTGGCTCACTGCAACCTTCACCTCCTGGGTTCAAGTGATTCTCCTGCCTTAGCCTCCTGATTAGTTGGGACTGCAGACACACACCACTACGCCTGGCTAATTTTTGTAGTAGAGACAAGGTTTCACCATGTTGACCAGGCTGGTCTCGAACTGTTGACCTCAAGGGATCCACCCGCCTTGGCCTCTCAAAGTGCTGGGATTACAGGTGTCAACCACTGCACCTGGCTTATGATTCCTAATTTAATTTCATCCCAGGTGATATGCATAATATTACTTAATGTTTAGTACACCTCATGTATGTATACTCTCATTTGCCTTTCCTGGCCTGTGTGCAGTGATCAGGTTTTACATATAAATCCCCACACTACACTATTACTGTTTTTTTGTTTAAAGATATTTAAATAACTTACATTTTATTTATTATTTTTTTAGAGACAGGGTCTCACTCTGTCACCTAGGCTGGAGTCCAGTGGTGCAATCATAGCTCACTGCAGCCTTGACATCCTGGGCTGAGGGGATTCTCCCACCTTGGCCTCCCAGAGTACTGGGATCCTAGGCATGAACCACTGCACCTGGTGAGATTTACATCATTTTAAAGGCTTATGTATTTACCCATGTGTTTATCCTTTCTGGTGCTCCTCATAGCTCTGCATAGATCTGTATTTTCATCTGGTATCACTTTTCTTTTGCCTGAAGGACTTTTTTAAAAATTTTGTAGTGAAGGTTTTCTGGTGACGAATTCTTTGAGCTTTTCTGTCTGATAGTCTTTATTTTACCTTTGTTTTTGAAAGATTTTTTCTGGGTTTAGAATTCCAGATTAACGGTGTTTTTTTGTTTGTTTGTTTGTTTCCTTTTGGTACTTAAAAATATTGCTCCACTGTCTTCTTGCTACCATTGTTTTCTATGAGAAATCTGTCATTCTTATTTTTATCTCTGTGTATGTAATGTGTGTGTGTATATATATATATAGATAGGTAGCTGCTCTTATGATTTTCTTTTTATTACTGGCTTTGAGCACTTTTAATATGATGTGCTTTGGTATATGTGGTCTTCTTCACGTTTCTTATGCTCCAGGGTCATTGAACTTCTTTTGTTATTTTTATTGCTTTTGAGACGGAGTCTTGCTCTGTTGCCAGGCTGGAGTGCAGTGACGCAATCTTGACTCACTACAACCTCTGCCTCCTGGGTTCAAGCTGTTCTTCTGCCTCAGCCTCCTGAGTAGCTGGGACTATAGGCATGAGCCCCCACACCCGGCTAATTTTTGTATTTTCAGTAGAGACAGTATTTCACCATGTTGGCCAGGATGGTCTCAATCTCCTGACCTTGTGATGCCCGCCTCAGCCTCCCAAAGTGCTAGGATTACAGGCGTGAGCCACTGCGCCCAGCTTATAGCTTCTTGTATCTGTGGGTTTGTAATTTTCCTCAGAGTGGAAAATTTTTGGCCATTATTTCTTGAAATATTTATTTACCTATCCTCTTCCTTTGAGGATTCCAGTTACATGTATATAGGTTACTTGAAGTTATCCCACACCTCACTGATGCTCTGCTGATGTTTAAAATTCTTTTTTCGGGGGCCCAAAGTGGCTCCGGCCGGATGTCGTGGCGCTTGCGAAGGCGAGGCCAAGAGTTCAAGGCCAACCAACCTCAGCAACCTTACAACCTCTCAATGATTGGCAAAAAAAAAAAAAAAAAAAAAAAAATTCTTTTTTCTCTCTGTATTTCATTTTGGATAGTTTTATTGCTATTCAAGTTTACAAATCTTTTTGTCAATGAAATGTCCAGTCTGCTGTTAATCCATGTAATAATTTTAGTCTCTAGAAGCTCGATTAGGTTTTTAAATAAATTGTCTTCGTTCATTTGTGTTGCTATTAAAGAAATATCAGAGGCTGGGTTATGTATAAAGAAAAGAGATTTATTTAGCTCACAGTTCTGTACAAGCAGCATGGTGCCAGAATCCGCTGCTGGTGAGGACGCAGGCTGCATCCACTCATGGTGGAAGGTGAAGGGGAGCTTACGTGTCCAGATCACATGGCAAGAGAGAGAGAAAGAGAGAGGAGGAGGTGCCAGGCTTTTTTTAACAGCCAGCTGTTTCAGGAACTGAATAAAACTGTGTGCAATTATCATGTTTTACATATAAATCCCCACACTACACTATTACTGTTTTTTTTTGTAAAAAAACACTCACTCACTCCTGGAGAATGGTATTGAGCCATTCCTGAGGGATCTGCCACCATGATCCAGACGGCTCTCCTAGGCCCCAACTCCAACACTGGGGATCAGATATCAACATGAGACTTGGTGGAGCCAAACAAACCATATCCAAACCATAGCAAATATCTTCCCTGTTTTTCCTTCGCTTTTTAAGCATATAGACTACAGTTATAACTATTTTAATCCCTTTGCTAATTTTGACCATTGCGTTAGTTTGGGTTACTTGTAATTTGTTTATTTTACTCTACATTATGGATGTTATTTATGCATTTCTTTGTATAAATGGTAGGCTTTGATTGGATGTGAAATTTAAATTTTACCTTGTTTGGTACTGGATATTTTTGTATTCCTATAAATATTCTTTAAGTTTTGGGGGCACAATTTTTTGGTAACAGTTTGCCTTTGGGCCTTGGGTCTAAGAATTATTAGGCAGGCCTAGAGCAGTGTTTTTCTAGTATGGGGCTAGTTAAACCCTACGGGAAGACAAGGCCCTCCAAGAAGTATTTTGAGGCTTTTTAATCTAGCTGAGAAACAGGCACTATGACTGACCCCATGTGAGTACTTAGCATTATTCTCTGTCATCCTTTTGAATGGTTCTTTCCTTGGCCTTAGGTAGCTTCACACATGCGTGCTGATCAGTGTTCTGCTGAATACTTGAGGGGGACCCTCCGTGGCTCTTTGGGTTTCTCTCTCTCTGTGTGACTCTCTCCTCAGACTCTTGTGAACTCCAGCTACATTGGTTTCCCCAGACTCTCAGCTCAATCTTACTAATTCAGGAAGTTCCTGGGCTCTGCCTGGGTTTTCCTTTCCCGCACCTTGGTCAGCAATCAACTGGGTGTGATCTTAGGGTTCAACTTCTTTCCGAGCTCGTAAGGATCACTGTTTCACTGTTCTTTTTTTGCTTGATGTCCAGTGTCTCACAAGCTGTTAACTTATTTATCTTGGGCTAGGGGTAAAGCCAGTCCCTGCCATCCTGTCTTGGCTAGAAGCAGAAGGAAGGCTCTGGATTTGAATCCTGACTCTGCTGGTTGGTTATTCATAAGCTTGAGATAGATAATCTCTCCAGGCCTCAAATCTCTTCATCTGTAAAATCAGCTAGTAAGACGAATTCCTTATTGTCAGGATTAAATACAAGAATAAAATACAAGGCTCAGAACAGATGTTAGTTCATGTGAGAAAGGAAGAGCTGGCCAGGCATGGTGGCTCATCCCTGTTATGCCAGTACTTTAGGAGGCCAAGGTGGGTAGATTGTTTAAGCTCAGGAGTTGGAGACCAGCCTGGGCTATGTGGCAACACCCCGTCTCTCCACAAAAAATACAAAAAAAAATTAGCCGGGTGTGGTGACACAAACACATAGTCACAGCTGTTTGGGAGGCTGAGGTGGGAGGATACCTTGAACCTGGGAGGTAGAGGTTACAGTGCACCGAGATCATGCCATTGCCCTCCAGCCTGGGCAACAGAGCGAGACCCTGTGTCACAAAAACGAACAAAAAAACAAGCCAGGATCAAGATTTTTTAAAGATTTGAGCTTCAACAATTAAGAATTGAGAAGAGGGAAGGATCTGGGGGAAAAAAAGAAAACTCAAGAAGGAATGGCCTCTGGGACAAGGGAACCAGGCTAGGGGATCCCCCAGGGCTGACAGGAGAGAGGAATTTCAGAGAGAGGAGAGAGTCAGTGCCAGAACATGTAAGGAGATGGAGGGTGAAGGTGGCTGTGTTTGGATTCTAACTACCATTACCTTTGCTTCCTGAGTGACATGTTTGGCTCGCATTGGATCTGAGTGCTGACTTCTCTGTCCAGTTGAATCAGCTTAATTCAGAGGCAAAAGGGAGTCTCTGATCTTTAACTCAGTTTGTGAAGCCAGTTAAAATAAGAAAGACTGCTTATTTCATTGGGAAGGCAAAACTTGATTATGTGAAGTAGTAAGGAAATGGAGGATATGGATGTTAATTACATTTTCTGGATTACACAGGATCAACCAGAAAGAGCCTTTTATGTTTGTTTCAGTCCTGTTACTGGAAATCTCGGAATGATATGGGTTTACCTATTGTTAGAGCTGGAGGAAGATCTAGAGAGAGCACCTAGAGAGAGCATCCACCCTTCTTGTGTCCTTGACAAGGAGTCTGAGGCCCTAAGAAGGGAGGGGACTTGCTCAGTGACATACTTTAGTCATGGCAGAGTTGGAACTAGAAGCCAGATTCGGGATCACAGGACCTGTGTTGCAGGTTGTGTCTAGATACAAGTCTCTCCTGCTTGGGGCAACTGGCTTGGATTCCTCCTTGTCTAGTACCTCTGACTTTGTTATTTTGAGCACTTGTTAAACCTTTATGACTTTAGTTGCCTATTTTTTTCCTTTTTGAGACGGAGTCTCGCTCTGTCACCCAGGCTGGAGTGCAGTGGCACGCTCTCGGCTCACTGCAACCTCCACCTCCTAGGTTCAAGTGATTCTCCTGCCTCAGCCTCCCAAGTAGGTGGGACTACAGGCACATGCCACCATGCCCAGCTACTTTTTTGTATTTTTAGTAGAGAGGGTGTTTCACTGTGTTAGCCAGGATGGTCTCGATATCCTGTCCTTGTGATCCACCTGCCTCAGCCTCCCAAAGTGCTGGGATTGCCTTGCCTGGCTTCAGTTGCCTATCTTTAACTTGAACACAATCTTAACTGACTGAAGGCAAGGGATTATATCAGATAACTCCTAGCAGCTTCCACTGGATGTGAGATTAATGTCAGGTGTTACAGGGACTGGTCAGGACATGTAAATGAGTAATGTGTCCAGGTAGAAGATGGTAGGCAGTGATGGGCTCTGAGATGAACTGGAAAGTGTGTGCCCCTTCCAAAAGGGATGGCTGCTGCTCTGCGCTAGTGGATCGTTGCTAGGTGGCAGTGTGGGCTCAGTGTTGCCCGACACTCCATCTTTACAAAAGGAAGCCAAAAGTCTGGATTTTTATGTGAAATATGTAATACTCAAATTTACGTATTAAGACACGACTTAACTAAGACATGGGACAAATGAAGGCATATCTGTGGGCTGCATGGGTGCTCAGTTTTAGCCTGATAGCTGTTTAAATGAAATTCTGCAGCCTGGCTGGTGTTCAGGAAAGAACTTTGGCCTTGGATTCCAGGTCACAGGCTGAATGACTATGGCCCTCACTAACCAGGGGGAGGTCACTTTCCTTCCTAGGATCCTGGTTTCCCTATCTTGGCCCTGAGTTATCTTGATCACCGAAAGCTACTCTGGAGGTGCCTGCTGGGTCTGGAAAGTGAAACCCCTTCTCTTCCTGATCAGTTGCCCTTTGGGGAGCAGGAAGAGGCAACCCAGATGGGCCTTGCACTGTTCCCTGTAGTGACCCTGACTCCTGTGGCCATTTCTCTTCTTCCTTATGGCCTGGGCCATGCCTGCTGACCCAGTCTGGAATAATCTGCTGCTTGCTTTGTGTGTCTTTTTGGTTTTTCTTCTCCCTCCCTCCCTTCCTTCTTTCTTTCTTTCTTTCTTTTTTTTTTTTTTTTTTTTTTTGGTGAGCCAGTTGGGTGTCGGTGTTTCTTCCTATTAAAATAGGATCTGGGAAGTCCTGCAGTAAATAATACCAGTGACCGACATTTACATGTCAGGCCCTGTGGCAGGTGCTTTACATATGTACCTCATTTTAATCTTCACAATAACCCTATGAGGTATGTGCTACTATCATGAAAGTTATTAGTGAGATTCACTAATTTACTTGATGGTGGAGCTGAAAATCGAAGCTGGACAACTGCACTCCCTAAATGACCATTGTAACTTGATGTGACCCAGCATTTCCTAAGCTTGTTTGACCGCAGAGTGTGTTTTATACTGATTTTTACAGAATACGCTTTGTATGTACTCTTTATTTATTTTTTTTGTTAATCAATGAGAGCTTGTGATGTCGCTCAAGTTGGCCTTGAACTCATGGCCTTGCCTCCTCAAGTGCCAGGACAACTGGCCGGAGCCACCGCGGCCCCCTGTATGTACTCTTTAAATGATTTAGAGCAGTTTGGTATTCTGTTAGGTTGTTAGTTGTGGACCTTATTTCTTTCATCTTTGTCCCTTTCTTTCTTTTTTTGAGACAGAGTTTTACTCTTGTTACCCAGGCTAGAGTGCAGTGGCACGATCTCGGCTCACTGCACCCTCCACCTCCTGGGTTCAAGCAATTCTCTTGCCTCAGCTTCCCGAGTAGCTGGGACTACAGGTGTGTGCCACCATGCCCAGCTGATTTTTGTATTTTTAGTAGAGACAAGGTTTCACCATGTTGACCAGGATGGTTTCGATCTCTTAACCTCGTGAGCCACCCCACCCGGCCAATCTTTGTCCCTTTCAAGCAGATAAGGGGCTTTCTTTCTGTCTAGAATTTTCCCTTGCATTGGAGTACTGGGCTCTCTATGTGTTTGCTCATGAAGTCAGCAGGGTTTCAGACTCTGATTTCCTGGTCATACACAAGTACTTATTTTGCCATCTCTAAATGGAGTGCATTAGCTCCAGGCCACAGAGAGCAAATTAGAGGAATAGGGAGATACATTACAGATAAGGAGGCTGCTCTGAAACAAGCTCTCTGCACCTCTTGCCTCAACTCTCCAGCTGTGTGGGAATAAATACAGCAGTGTCAGACAGTGTGCCAAAGCTTTTGCAGGATGAGGCTCTCGTCCTGCAGGTGAGCCTGAGACACTGTCTGAGCAGTGATGGACACAAAACAGCCTCTGTCTGGACTTCCAAAGTGCCTTTTGGTTTCTAATAACTTTCTGTATGCCCATGCTGTCCCAGCCATCCTCACACAGGGTAGAGAAATGAGAGCCTAGCCCTTCCCTGCCTTCCGAAACTGCAGGTGTATCAACAGCACTCATTAGGGGAAGGGACTCTTGAACCAGCCCGATTAGCACCTCTTTCCCATTATTTTTTTCCCCTTCTATCTGGGGACCTAGGGAGTAAACCAGGTAGCTTTTTGGTTCTTTCATATATCAGCATGAGCTTTAAAATGGAGTTTGTCAAGGGCAGGGTTTGGAAACCAGATAAAAGAACATTAGGTAGACGGTTTTCCTTATGGCACGGGGAACTGCTCGTTTATTTGTAGCAACTAAATTTGGAGACAACAGACTTGAGGTGGTGAAAGAGTCCTGGACTAGAGACCTGGGTTCTAGTCCTGGTTCTTCCTCTGACTCACTGTGGGGTCCTGGCAAGCAGTGCTGCCTATTCTGGACATCATTTTTCTCAGTTATCTAATGAGGGGCTAGTCTTCATTATCTGTAAGAGTTCCTCAAGCCCACTCTATTCTTGATGGCATCATTATAACTCTTATTTTGTCAAAGTTTGGTGGGATCTCTAATGCCATGTGGTACAAAGATGGTCACTAATAACCATCTTTACAGGAGGATGGGTTTCTTTGACATTGGTGACTAATTGTGTTGTTTTGACTTGGGGTCTTCCAAGATCAGACAACACTGGCTAAGTTCAGGGTGGTATGGCTGTAGACTCGACTTTGGGTCTTTTCTTGCCCGTACATACAGGGCAGATGACAGATGACACCCCCATCACTCTCTTCATCCAGCAAAGCAACCAGTGGCTTGAGGATCAGGCATGGTTCTCTTGGCTGAGTGCAGCCTGAATATCTGAGTTTATTCACTGGCAGAATGAGCCAGGAAGATCTATCTGAGTGATTGCTGGAGGCAGGCAAGTAGGGCTCCCTCAGCCTTGCTTGGCTCCCTGCCTGCCAGTAGCCCTGCTGGGACCAGGCTGCTGAGGGTTCTTGAGAACACTCACTTAGGCTGGAGTCCTGGTGTTGCATTTGTGTGTAAGTGTCCTCAGGAGTGTGTTCATTTGCTTTGTCGTTCATGCTGAGAGGGGGAAAGCAGCACCCCTGTTCCCTCCCAGCCCTGTACCTTCTGTTAGATGACTTCAAATGTAGACTCTTAGGTATTCGAAAGGACTGTAGACACCGCCATTCATTTAGTGAGAGTATTATTGGGCCCTCCTTCCCTCCATTCCTGAATTTCTCATGAGTGTATCGTTATGACTTCTTGGCATCTATTGAGATGCCCTGGGCTATTTACCAGTATACTGAACACCCCCAGATCTGGGACAGGCAGACTTGCCCTCCTCAGCAGCTCTTCAGAGAAGTCGTGTTGGTCTAGGAGAAAGGAACCTCCTGTCTAGTTGTATCGAACTGATGTGTTCTCTAAAAATGGTTTCTGTAATCACTAACTGTTGCCTTGCAGAAAGGGTTTCGATCCTGGGTGAATGTCTTTTTGACTGGTCTCTGCTTCTTAGGGTATCTGTTCTGTATCTTTCCTCTAAATAGCTGTTTAGAGGGTCTAATGAAGCAACTGTCTAGAGACCAATGTTTATTTCAACATGGTTGGAGTTGTTTTTGCTTCAGCTTTCAGAGCCAATAAAGCTGGTTATTAGATTCTGTAATTACTGCTGTAATTACTCTCTTGGAACCGGCAAAGGCATAATTAAATATGGAGATTCCAGGAACTTTTTTTTTCTCATCTAAAAGCAACCTCTTAAAAGTCTATTGGCCTGGGTTAGATTTCAATTGTTAAAGCCATTGTGTTTATAAATGACACTGGGGGTTCTCTGGCAAAAAGGGATTTCTTTAGACACCTCTTTTTTGAATATTTGATTTAGATTAACAGCTTCTCTTTAACCCAGTACTTGTTTTGTAATCTAACCATCAGGAATCTGGAGAAGGCAAGACATTAAGAACCAATATATGTTTAATATTTATGAAAACATTGAGTTAGCTACAAATAGAAGCAGATTTCTGTGATCAGAAATAAGCCTGGGATGGAGGAAGTTTTACTAAGTGTAGTAGTATTCAGGAAGAATGGCATTTTACTTGCGGAAGCACTCCAATACCTCTGAGCCTTTACTTTGCCCTGGCATATATACCTCACCACCAGTGCCACACATTTGTGAGATACAGGAGATGGTTCAAGTGCTGTGAATATTTTTGTCTACATCTGCTTTTGCAGCACAGATGCTGACCCATGTCTATTTTCAAGGTTACTTTACTCATGAAGCCTGTTTGGGAGTTTCTGTAGGGAAAATTAATCGTGTAGCCTTTCTCTTTGGAGTTCTCAACTAGTTGAGAAACACACACAGCAGATATATCTAGATTAAAAAAAAAATCAACAGTCGTGGAGCGTTCACTGCAGGGAGGGGAAGAGGCTGTGTGAACCCTGCAGGCAGGCAGGGGAGTCCTGGGGGGATTCCCTGGGACTGTCCCTCATACTGTTTGCTCAGGACCTATCCCCAGTATGAGAGGGCACACCTCACAGCCAGGTGCTTGCGGCAAGTCCCTGTTTTATGGGCCAGCAGGAATGCTGCCAGGTGATTGTTCTAGCCTGTGTTTCAGTAAGACATCAATTCTCTGGGTCAGAGGTGCACAGGAGATAAAATGTGGGTGCGTCCCCCGTCAAGAACCTGGATACAATATATGAAAACCTTGCAAAACAAATGAAATTGGAGGTTCAATTTAGTAGATACTAAGCACTTAGTGTGTATCATTCATTGTGCTGGATTGCTGATCTGCAAAGATGAATAATATCAGCATTATTTCATTCGGGGTGGGGAATGGGCTCTTACTTTCCTCCCTGGTATATTTGGGTATTTGCTTCCAGATCATATATTGTTAGGGGTATTTTAGAAGTGGGGGTGGAGGTCAGAGGAAGTTAGGATTAGCATACAAGGAGTCACTCCCAATGGAAAATGTATTGGAGAAAAAGCAGTTCTAAATCTATGATGTTAATAGGGAAATAACTTTGGTTTTAAATATAAGAATGTAGCTGACTGTATAAAACCAGTTTCATAAGCATTTTATCAAGCTCCTGCTATACTCGGGACACTGAAAAACAAGGCAGCTCTGTCAAAGAGTGTTTGCTCTTAAGAACTGTCTCAGAGTCACTTGTTGTCATTCTGAGCCCGTGAGGAAGAGCATAGGGCTGGGAGTCACACAGACCACTCCCCTCCTCACTTGGCAGCAGGATGACTTGGGTGAGCTGCATCACCTTTCCGATCCCCAGTCTCCTTGTTCATTTGGGACCTCCAGATAATTAAATGAAATAGGAGACAGATGGGACTGCCCGTTGCTTTTTCACCATCACGCAGCAAGCTCTTGGAAGGCCTTGGTGCATGTTTGTTTTTTTTCCCTGAAATGGAGTCTTACTTTGTTGCCTGGGCTGGACTGCAGTGGCATGATCTTGGCTCTGTGCAACCTCCACCTCCTGGGCTCCAGCAATTCTCCTGCCTCAGCCTCCTGAGTAGCTGGGACTACAAGTATGCACCACCACGCCTGGCTAATTTTTGTATTTTTAGTAAGATGGGGTTTCACCATGTTGACCAGGCTGGTCTCTAATGCCTGACCTCAGGTGATCCACCCACCTTGGCCTCCTGGGTGGGAGGAATTACAGGCATGAGCCACCATGGCAGCCTAGAAGGCCTTGGTGAATCTTGAATGGTGGGCAGGGCTGTGGGTGGTGGAGCTGGCTGGAGGGGACTTGGGAAAGGGGTACCTATGGGACATTGGCACTTGATCTTAGAAGGATTCACTTGGTAATTAGAGTATGTCTAGGGTGTGGCTTTTGTGGGAAAGCAGCACAGCACCAAGGAAGTTACAGGAAGCAGGCCAGTAGCTGCATGCCCTGGGGCACTCACAAGACTTCCCCAGGACCTCTTCCCTCTGACATTACTGATGGGAAAGGCGGTTCTGTGGACCTTGTGCTAGGCCTCCCAGGACTTGGACTTGTGGAGAGACTTCTAACGCCTTGCCTCTGCAGTACTTGGCAGGCCATATTAAACCATATGGCAAACAGAGCTACTGAGAACTTTTCAGCAAAGGAACAGTTGGATTTCATTCCCTCTTCTGTGTTCCCACCATCCCCCTGTCACTCCCTGCAGGACTGGATGATCCCTCCAGGGCAGTATCCTTCCTTTTTCATTAAGTGGGAGGCATAACATAATGGCAGGGCATGGACTTCGGGGTTCCGTGCCTGGTTTAAGTCCCCTCTCTGCCAGTTACCTGAGCTGAGTCACATGACATCTCTGAACCTCAGTTTTCTTATCAACTGAAAGGGGTGGTCATTTCAACCTTAAAGGGTCGCTGTTTTGAGGCTTTTATGAAGTGAGCATGACTTAGTGCTACCAGAAGGTGAGAGTGAAGGGTCTTGAGGATCCCATGGTGTGACTGCAGGATGAGTTTCTTGAAGTCAGGGGCCATTCCGGCCTATATCAGAATCAAGGGAGATAACGGATTAAGTGGATTTTCACATTTTAATGAGGCACATTTCATTGTTGTTCAGATGTTTTATGATTTCACGTGTGTGTGTATGTATTTTCGTCAGCATTCTTTGGAAAGACTGGCTGGGAGAATTTTTCTGCTGCTTTTAGAGGAACTGTGGACTGCTATATGCAGGCCAAGCCATTTTCCCTTGGCAAATGGTCCTTAGGACAGAATTCCATGCCAACAGGGGGTGTGAGTAGAAAGACCATGGGACCTATTCATGTGACATATGGAGAAACCACAGCCCCATTGGGGAAGGCTTGTGACCTCCAGTCTGCAGGAGCTGGCCGTGGTCCAGAACTCCAGGACATGGAGAGTGTGCATGCTGGGTGCATGTGTGTGAGGCAGGTGCTCCTGACCCAGCCCAGTCCAGCTCAGCCATTTCTTCTGACAGTCTGTGCTAAGCCTCCTTCCTGGTTTTTGATGCCCATTGCAGGGGAGCAAAAAATAGCTTCTCTTCTAGGTTCTTTGGCTGGGCTACCAACTAAATTGATGTAAGACAGATTAACAAGAGAAAAACCATATTTAGTTGCATATGTGCATGTGGAAATCACACAAAATATGAGATTTGAAGAAGAGTCAGATGCTTGAAGCTTATATAGCATCCTGAGTTACTGAAAAGAATAGGGGCTTGGGCTGGGGGTGGGGACACAAGTTATGGGAAGGTGAGGGGAAGAATTACCGTATGGTGAATAAAGGTTGTGTTACGCAGATAAGAGGTCTCTTAGGTAGTAAAAGTTGTCTGGAGCAGGCCTCTTCCTGACACAGATAATTTTAGTAATGTAGCTTTCCTTCCTAGATGTACTTTTTTTTTTTTAAACGAAAGGACAGCTTATTGAGCTACCAGTTTCCCAGAATAACCAGCTCAAAATATGCCAAAGAAGTATATTCTGGGGGTTTGGTGGTAGTATATTCTCATTTCCTATGGTCATATTTTGGGGTGGTGTGTTCTGAGCCCCAACATCATCTAAGGTATGTGCTAAAGATACTTTTCAGTGTGAAGAGTGGAACTGAGACCGTGAGGGGAAGGAAATCTGGGTTTCAAGTTGGGAGATGTGGTTTCGGTCCCAGTTCTGCTACACGTTCACCTTGGTCAAATTGCTTGCCTTGACTACTGGACCTTCCCAGGAGATGATCTTTACATACAGTCTCCGCGTGCTAGGAGGCTAAGGCAGATGATGCCACTGACTTGACCAAATGGGTAGACTCTAGGTTTGGCCATGGCAGGGGGTTGTGTCTGTCTTTGTAGTTTAGTTGTGTTTTCGATGATGGAGAACGCTGTCGTAGCCATCTTCAGGCATGGGGCTTTTTGCTTGTGAATACATTTCCAGAAGGAAACCACTGGGTCAGAGGTGAAGAACATCAGGATGATTGTTGCTGTGTTGCCATGTTAACTTTTCGGAAGCATTGTAACAGTTTACAGAGTTGTTGGCTATGAGTGAAATAGCATTTTTAATCCAAACTGGTCTAGTATTTGGTATGGTCATTATATTTATTATTTCTGTAATGTAGTTGGCATAAAATGGCACTTGCAAGTTGCTTTATAATAATGGGAGCTGCTTTTTTTTGAGGGGTATACACACTGATTGATGTGCCAGGTGTTTACATACATGATGTCATTTGCTGCTCACACTGACCCCATCTGTGAAGCTAAGTAGCTTATCTGAGCCTGTGAGCTGGGGTTTGACCCCAGAAGGTCTTCTTCCTCGAGTGGCTGTCCCTGCTTTGATTTGTGTGTGCGCATGGTTACTGGAGGGTTGAATTTGGCTGTGTGCACTGGCCATGTTTTGAGGTATGTGAATTTTGTTTTTGCAGAAAATTGAATGTGCTCTCTGTGTAGAATTTATGAACCCTCTGCTATAGTGGAAGCAACAATAGAGGTGCTTCTAGTAGAGCTGGGGAGAAGACTCAGTGAACACTAGGACTCACCCTGTGCCTGGGCTCTCTGAAACCCTGTTTTCTCCCCCATGCAGCGGCCCTCCAGGCACTGAAGCGTAAGAAAAGGTATGAGAAGCAGCTGGCACAGATCGACGGCACATTATCAACCATTGAGTTCCAGCGGGAGGCCCTGGAGAATGCCAACACCAACACCGAGGTGCTCAAGAACATGGGCTATGCCGCCAAGGCCATGAAGGCGGCCCACGACAACATGTACGTGTTCACCTGCCCCTGCGCCACGGGGCACCCGGGCCATGGCCTTGGGCACATGGATCCCTTGACTTACCTATTCGAGCACCCGAGCTGGTTTTAATTCTCATTCTTTTTTGGAACTCCTAAAATGGATGATGTGCCTTTGGAAGCAGATCTCATGGGTTGCAAAAATATTTTCTGAGTAATTCAGTGTTATTGTGATGAGCATAGTTTCAAGCTGGAAAGGTTCTCTTTAGAAGGTCCTCTTTTCCAGACCTCTGGTTATGAAGGTGGGGAAGCTGTGTGACATGGGAGCTTGGATAGAAATGGGATTAGAATCAGTGCCCATGATTTTTCCCTGATGCTCTCAGGGGCCCTGAAATGTGTGTTTCATCCGAGAGCTTTAGATCTCTCTGTTCCGGTGTCTGCTTTTGATGGAGTTGTCTGCCTTCTCCCTTGCTCTCCAGCTGTACCTGTCATATTGACAATAATCTTGCCCTCAGCAGTCCTTCTTCCCCTATATGGCTACCTCTCATGACAGTGGCTTAAGAAACTAGATAACCAAGCTTGTTACAATTGTAACTAAAGGCCAAGGTAAGGAGGCTCCAAATGAAGGCCTCTCTCATGAATAAAATCTGCATTTGGGCCAGGCATGGTGGCTCTTGCCTATAATCCCAGCACTTCAGGAGGCTGAGGCGAGTGGATCACCTGAGGTTGGGAGTTCGAGACGAGCCTGACCAACATGGTTGAAATCCTCTGTCTACTAAAAGTACAAAAATTATCCGGATGTTTTGGCATGTGCCTGTAATCCCAGCTACTGGAGGCTGAAGCAGGAGAATCATTTGAACCCAGGAGGCAGAAGTTGCAGTGAGCTGAGATTGTGCCGCTGCACTCCAGCCTGGGTGACAGAGCAAGACTCCATCTCAATTAAAAAAAAATTCTGCATTTGTTTTAGTGCTTAGATTTGGCAGCATATATTTGGGGGTGCTAGGAGCCTTTTTTGCTTCCTTTTGGGTACTCAACTGTGCTGTCCAATGGGTAGGGAAAGCACGGAAATGCACCGTATGGGCTTGCCATCTGTTTTGTAAATAAAGCTTTATTATTATTTGAGGCAGGGTCTTTCTGTGTCTGTCTGGGCTGGAGTGTTGTGGCCCAATCCTAGCTCACTGCACCCTCAAAGTCCTGAGCTCAAGCAATCCTCCCACTTCAGCCTCCTGAGTAGCTAGGACTACAGGTGTGTGACATTATGCCTGGGTAATTTTTAAAATTTTCTGTAGGGATGGGGTCTCACTATGTTGCCCAGGCTGGTCTCAAACTCCTGGCCTCAAGTGATTCTCCTTCCCTGGCCTCTCAAAGTTTTGGGATTACAGGTGTGAGTTACCATGCCTGGCCTTAAAAGTTTTAGCAAAATTCAATCATGCCCCTTAATTTACATATTGTCTGTGGCAGCTTTGGTGCTATGCAGCAGGGTTGAGTATTTGCAGCAGAGACTGTATGGCCATAAATTCTAAAGTATTTACTGTCTGGCCCTTTGCAGAAAAAGTGTGATGATCTTACTCTAGAAAAATGAGGTTGCAGGAGAAGTAGCCTTCAAATAAGTGAGGTTTTGTCTGAGGTGGATGTTCACGGGAGCGAGGTGCTTGATTGAGGACAATATATATGCCTCATTTCTCTGTTCTCCTAGAAACCTAGCAGGGAGCTCATTAAATACTGTGCAAATGTTGACGTATATGTGTATATACTGTCTTGAATAATTATAGGTTTTATGATTGACAGTGTATAGAAGAAAATTCTGCATATTTGCCTTTCCTTTGGGGCCCTAGAGGATCCATAGGTGGACGAAGTAGATGGAAGGCCTGTCAGGCGGCCTGGCTGTCTTCTGTGATTTGTGCTTTTACTCCCCCATGTATGGAGTTACTCTTGGGCTTGAAAAAGAGCTGTTGGCCCAGGAGTTAAAGTCCTGTGATCTTAACTGACATGTTTACTAATTTGGACATAGGACCTTGAGAGTGCCACCTGACTTTGCTAGGCCTTATTTCCTTAGGATGTTGGACCTGGGTGGTGTCTTAAGGACATTCCCATCCCCTTGAGTCTGTGATTCTCTATTTTAAAGGGGAGAAGGAAAGCAATAATGCTAAGTAACCTCAGAGGGAGTAATTGCAGGGGTGTGGCTGGGAAGTTGATGGTGTGGAGCCCAGTTTTTGCTCCTGCCTTGCCTTGCAGGCCCTCTTTACACAGCCTAATAAATTGACACGATACCTGTCCATTTCATTTGAAGGGACATCGATAAAGTTGATGAGTTAATGCAGGACATTGCTGACCAGCAAGAACTTGCGGAGGAGATTTCAACAGCAATTTCAAAACCTGTAGGGTTTGGAGAAGAGTTTGATGAGGTGAGTGGTTTGTACGGATTCCATGAGCTTCACAAACAACACCCTGTAGGCTGCCCCTTAGTGTGCTTTTAAGACTCTCAGGCAGGGAGCATTTGAACTTGGACAGAGACAGGGCATGGTGTTAACCCTGTCTGGATTCTGCATTGTAAGGGACACTTTCCCTATTTGGGGTAGAAGCTTATGTAGAGTAAAGGAACATTCATCAGGACCCTTCAGCAGGCTTCAGGTCATTAACTGATTTCAACAAGTAGCTAGCCTGCACCTTTCCAGGGCAGGCCCTGGCACAGAGCTGGGCAGCAGAGATGACCAGGCCCTGGAGAAGTTCACAGGATTTGCAGCTCCAGCATGAGGGAAAGATAAAGCCGAGGAGGGAGCACTTACCCCTAACCCGAGGGATCTGTCTGGATCTCGGGACCTGCCAGTTTCTGCTGTCGCAATTTGGGGCCTTGAGTCTCTTAGGTTTTTAAAATACAGTACCAGCCCCTGTTGAAGGTACTTCACTATGTGCTAGATTTGAGTCTCCTGAAGCTCTGCTCCTCTCTGTTGGACCTTTCTTTGTGCTTTCTGACCCCTGCTGTATAGCTGAGAAAACAGCCTGCAGGTCTTCCTTTGGCTCTCAACACCAGAGTTTTTATGTTTTCAGACTGGAGTTTGATGGATAAATCAAGTTCATTTCAAATCAGCAAGCATTCCTGAGCATTCGCTCTTGTGTCCAGCTCTGAACCAAAGAAACAGGAAGGCAAAGATACCATCCCCTGTCCCAGGTGCTCACAGTCTAGTGCAGGACACCAGAGGTGTACATCAGTGATGCGCAGCAGTGATATGTTCCCCAACAGAAACTCCTTTAGGATATTTGAATCACAGGGTGTGGAACCTGGAGTTCACCTCCCTGCAGACCTTCTCAGAGGGGTGTGTGTCTCTACTGAGCATTGATTAGGTAGGGGGTGTGACCATGGTGTCTGGGATTCCCAGGGAGGGCACTCACATTGTGTTTCCTTTTACCAGGATGAGCTCATGGCGGAATTAGAAGAACTAGAACAGGAGGAACTAGACAAGAATTTGCTGGAAATCAGTGGACCTGAAACAGTCCCTCTACCAAACGTTCCCTCTATAGCCCTACCATCAAAACCCGGTGAGTGCTTCTAGAGTTACGATACACCCATCAGGGCATGTGGCGGGTGATCTTGGTCGGTTGGCTTTGGCTTGTGTCCTGAGCTTGCCCAAGATTGAGAACTAGATAGGACCCACTGTAATGGCCACAGAGGCCATGTCACCTGCCTTTTTCTGATTTCTCTCTAGAACAGGGTTTCTTAATCTTGATGCTATGGACATGGCCAGAGAGAGATGGAGGGTGGGGGCAGGGTTGTCCGGCGCACTGTGGATGTTCGGGACCACCCTGGTCTCTACCTACTAAATGCCAGTATCAACCACCCTGAGTTATGTCAACCAAAAATGTCTTCAGATGTGGCCAGATGTCCTTGGGTAGGGGTTGGGAGGATCACCCCCAGTTGAAAGCCTCTTTTCTAGAATGATTTTTCCTCTTTTACTAAATAAGAGAAAGTTCCAGGCATTGTGTGCAGGTATGAGAGCTCAAGTGCAGGGCAGCTCTTGCCCCTGTCTAGTGTCCTGTATTGTGCGTGCCTGCAAAAGCCCTGGCCCCTAGAGGCAGCCCCTGGGCAAAGGAAACAGCTTTGATGCCTTTAGAGACCTGGCTCTGTAAAAGCTTCATTTCCTCCTTCTTCCCTTTCTCCATCCCCTCGCACAGTATTTCACTCCCAGTTAGAAGTAATCCACACAGAACTTCTAGAAAAAATGAGGCAATTTGATACGGCATGAGAGAGAGTCCTGGGGGTGGTGCATGACCAGTGTGGTCACCTCCCTCTCCTGTGTATAAAGAGGAAACGGCCCCTCAAGTGGAGTCAGCTGCCTGGAGTCTTGTGTAGGCAGAGGCCATCCAGCAAGCCTCCTGGAGCTGTGTAGCCATGGGTCAAGCCACTGGAGGCGAAATTGGGGGTTGGCAAGGATTAGATCTCTTGTGGGGGTTCTTCCCACTCTCTTTCCACGTTGGAGGCTCTGGGCCCGAAGCCTCGTGGGAATCCCGATGGCCTCTGTGTAGAATTCTTGTTTTGTCTGGCCCTCCTGGAGGTGGAGTGTGGGCACTGCCAAAGTATGTTGGTTTTCCATAGTTTTATGTGGCAGCTTTTAGGCACCAAGGAGCAGTCTGCCTACAGCTTGGAGAGGAGGCTGGCCACAGGGCAGGGCTGTTTGACAGATGCTATGGAGTTCAGTCAGCCCCAGTGTCTGGCCAGAACATGTTGAAAGTACCAGCTGTCCTAAACAGCCTTTTCTCTTTTCACATAGCCAAGAAGAAAGAAGAGGAAGACGACGACATGAAGGAATTGGAGAACTGGGCTGGATCCATGTAACGGGTCCAGCGCAGGCTGGGCCCAGACAGACTCTGGTGGCCTGCGCAGCAAGCAGGCGTGTGCGTGTGCGGGGCAGGCAGGACGTGGTGCAGGCAGGTTCCATCGCTCTCAACTCTCACTCCAAAGCAGTAGGGCTGCATTGCTGCTCACTCTCTGCATAGCATGGTCTGCACCTGGTGGGATGGGTGGGGGAGGGGGTGGGCGGGGTGGGAAGTGCCTGCTGTTTATAATGTTGAATTTCTGTAAAATAAACTGTATTTGCAAATCCAACATTAAGCTTCTGGACTACGCTGACTCCACTGCTGAATCCTCAATGGAAAGGGTCTACCGATTACAGTTGAAATGACCTGAAATGTAGCTCTGTCCTTGTGAGTCAGTTGACTTGCCGCACATCTCTTTGTATACTTGTATGGTACTGGCAGAAAAGTCATTTTTAAAAAGCCATAGGCTTTTCCTTGCCCTTAGCTGTAATAATGCATCTGATTTTGATTTCCTCCAGAGCTGTATTTCTGTCCATCACTTGTGTACTGGCCCTGTGTTTGCCACTCTGGCCCACTCCCCACCTCCTTGCTCCCCTGGTCTTTTGGAGTTTGTGACATTGATTTGAAATGAATGGTGTTCTCTTGAGAGCAAGTGAGATTGTTAGAATTAAGTTCCAACTATACAGTTTTCTAACATAGCTATAAGGTCCTTGTTGCTGTTTGTGATAACTGATAGATAACTCATTGGAAACATGTGCATACATTTATATTCAGATGAAATTATGGTTTGCACTGTCTATTAAATATCTCGATTAATTTTCATACTTTGCTGTTGTGTTTAATCTATCATTTGCCTCGGGAGCTGACCCTTTCCAGACCGGCAAGGTGTACAGTGGAGTCTGGAAATGTGGAGACCTAGCTATGACATGTGTCAACAATTTGAACCAAAGAGCAGAGCTTGTCTTACTAGAAGTCTGTTCAAGTTCTAGATTGGCCTTCACTGTGCTTGGGGACTCTCTGGGTCCAGTTCAGGGTGAGTTGGTTCTTGGGCACTCCAGGGTATTCCCTATTTCTTTTCTGCCAATGTCCATGGGCAGTGCCAGCAGGAGCCTTACCATCCGACAAGGCTCATCGGGAACATTGAAGGAATGGCCTTTCTCATGGGGAGGAAGTGTAGGGCGTGACTGAGAATCCGGGACACAGAGCTCACCCCAGGACTGCTGAGACTCAACAGGTGACTCTGGCCCAGCTCCTTCTACTCTGTCCCCTTTTCTTTGGTCTTGTATCCCCTTGAGAGTCTGGTGAATGCTGTGGACCCTCCAGAAAGGTAGATCTCTACATATTCATTCTTAATTCTGCATGCAAATTTGCAGTATTAAGAGGACACCCTTGTCACCCTGTGCTCACTCCCAAACCTTTTAAAGTAAAACCAGCCTGAGTTCACAATGAGACACCATCATTGCTCACCGGGCACCCTGGGGCAAGTTGCCTTCCCTCCCTGGGGCTCCTGTTCTCACCTGGAAAGCAAAGGGATGGGAGCAGATCAATTCTGAGGTCCTGTCTGTGTGGAGCGGCTCATGCCCTGTCCCTCACCCATCATTGGGCCATCCCAGGGCTGCCATACTTAGAACTGGGACTTGAAGATAGTGGCTTGAAAATTCATGACTTGTGTGGAGGTTGGGTCTGGCTAGTCTCAGAAGTTCTTTCATTTTAAGACAAATCTGGTGGCAGTGCTGGCTGCCAGCTTCTACCCTCTCAGCCTGCATTGATGTGGCCTCTGGGTATCACTTGGTGTGGGAGACCCAGTGGACTTCCTTAAGCTCTTCTCATCAGCTGCCACAGGGCTTCTCGCCATAGAGCTATGTGAGGGGAACTTGCAGACTCAACTTTCCAGCTCTGGCAGACCCGGAAGCCAGGTCCAGGGCAGGGTCTGTGACTCCTCTGAGCAATAGCTGCTTACTTCTACTAGGTGTGGGTCTTGTGCCAGGGCCCGTGGGGTACAGTGTTAAGTAATCCCCAGCCCCTCTCCTGTTCTCGGGAGGATCTTGGGGCCAGAGAGAGAAGTTAGTCGGGATTCCTTGGCTTTAAGCAACAGAAGCCTCAACCCGCTGGTATAAGCAATGAAGACATTTGCTTATTCATGAAAACTTAGTCAGATATTTCTTGAGCACCTACTATGTGCTAAGTACTATTTAAGATGCCAGGAGTACGGGCATCAGAGTCCCTGCCCTCAAGGTGGTTACTATCTAAAAATCTCAGGACAAGAAGTCTTGGTGGTGGTGGTGGGGTTCTGGGTTCGGAGTAGTGGTTCAACCATATCTTCAAGAACCAGATTCTTTGCATTCTTCTGCTCCAGCACCCTGGACACATAGAGGCTTTTTCCCTCCCCTTTTTTTTCTTTGAGACAGTGTCTCACTTTGTCACCCAGGCTTGGATACAGTGATGTTATCATGGCTTACTGCAACCTCAAACTTCTGGGCTCAAGCAATCCTCCCACCTCAGCCTCCTGAGTAGCTGGCACACTACTCCCAGCTAATTTTTACATTTTCTGTAGAGAGGGAGTCTCACAATGTTGCCCAGGCTGAACTTGGACTCCTGGGCTCAAGTGACATTCCCACCTCGTTCCTGTTGCCACACCTCGGCCTCCCAAGGTGCTGGGTTTGCAGGAGTGAGCCACCACACCTGGCTGGAAGGCATGCCTTCTCTTGGTTGTGAGATGATCCTTCCTCACACAGCCAGTGTCACAAAGCAGCAGGCCCAGCACCCACCAGCTTTCCCTTTACCCGAGCCCATGTTAGCAGGCCAGGCTTCCCCAGAGTCTTCTCACAACTTGTCCTTTATGCCTCATGGACCATAACTGTCACATGGCCATTTCTTGCTGCAAGGTAGTCTGGAATGTTTGTACAGGACAAAAGAGACCAAAAGGGCTCTCCCATAGGGCTGGGGGTGGAGCCTTCCTTCCCTGAATATATTACTGCCTGCTTACTTGATGCCTGGAGAGAATTGGGTTTCTTTTAGCAAAGAAGGAGGGATGGTTGCTGAGTGGGTAGCACTGGAGAGACCACCATGGAGGCAGATCATCTGAGGTCAGGAGTTCGAGAATAGCCTGGCTAACATGGTGAAACCGTGTCTCTACTAAAAATACAAAAATTAGCCAGGCATGGTGGCATGCATCTGTAGTCCCAGCTACTCAGGAGGCTGAGGCAGGAGGATCACTTGAAGGCCAGGAGGTTGAGGCTGCAGTGCACCATGATCAGAGTGCTGCACTCCAGCCTGAGTGACAGAGCAAGACCTCGTCTCAGAAAAACAAAACAAGTGAACAAAATAAAAAATTTTTATAGTACTTCTATGCCAGCTCTCATAAAGCTCCTGGTTTGGAAGGAAAACTCCTCTCCCTCCTCAGCTTGGGCGGCTATGTAGGGACACTTGGTTCCCTCATAAAAAGTGTGGGCAGGCCCCCGGTGTATACTCATCACTGTTTCACTTCTCCATTGCTGCATGAAGCCCCACCCCCTGAAACTTAGCTGTGAAAAGCAATTATTTTATTTTATATTTTGAGACAGAGTCCCACTCTGTCACCCAGGCTGGAGTGCAGTGACACAATCTTGGATCACTGCAACCTCTGCCTCCTGGGTTCAAGTGATTCTTGTGCCTCAGCCTCCAGAATAGCTGGGATTACAGGTGCATGCCACCATGCCTGGCTAATTTTTGTATTTTAAGTAGAGTCGGGGTTTTGCCATGTTTGCTAGGCTGGTCTTGAACTCCTGATCTCAGGTGACCCGCCTGCCTTGATCTCCCAAAGTGTTGAGATTACAGGCGTGAGCCACCACACTCAGCGCAACTATGTTATTATGCTCATAGATTCTGTGGTCAGAAATCTGGAAAGGGCCATTGGGATGATTTGCCACTGCTCTGTGATAACTGGGGCCTCACCTGGGAAGACCTGAACACTAGGATGACCTCCATGGCTAAAGGCTGGAATTATTGGGGGACCTCTCCAGTCAGTGGTGTGCTACGTGTGGTAGCTGATGTGGTTGTTGACTGGGATGTCCCCTGGGGCTGTCAGGAACCTGAGACCCCTCCATGTGGCTCGGGCTTCTTACAGCATGGAGACTTCAGCATAGCCAGAGCTCAGGGCTCTCGAAGTGATTGTACCTACCAGCTAACAAAGTGGAAGGTGTACCGTCTTTTGTGGCCTAGCCTTAGAAGTTATGCAGAATCACTTCACTGCATTTTACTGGTTATAAGTGAGTTGCAAACCCACCTAGGATTCTGGGGGAGGGGAATTAGATTCCACCTCTTGATGGGGACATGGCTAGTTCTGTTTTTTGTTTTGTTTTGTTTTTGTTTGTTTGTTTTGAGACGGAGTTTCGCTCTTATTGCCCAGGCTGGAGTGCGATAGCAGGATCTCAGCTTACTGCAACCTCTACTTCCCGGGTTCAAGCTATTCTCCTGCCTCAGTCTCCCGAGTAGCTGGGATTACAGGCATGCACCTCCATGCCCCACTAATTTTGTATTTTTAGTAGAGATGGGGTTTCTTCATTTTGGCCAGGCTGGTCTTGAACCTTTGACCTCAGGTGATCTGCCTGCCTTGACTTCCCAAAGTGCTGAAATTAGAGGTGTGAGCCACTGCGCCCGGCTGGCATAGCTAGTTCTAAAAGAGCTTGGGGGATAGGAGATATTACTGGAACTATTTATGGGAGCTACAGTCTGCTGTGATAGCTAACACAGAGCATTTAGTATGTGCCAGGTATCGAATGAACTCATCTGGTCTCTGAACCCCTATCAAAAAAATATTTGTGAGTATACAACATATTTATTAATAAATTATATATATGTATCACTGTCCTCATATATTGTGTAATAATACACAACTCCTTGAATTTTTAAAATATAATTATTTAAAATAATTATAATAAAAAATTTCAGTGTTTTCTTTCAGTATTCCTGAAGAGTTAAAGGATTTACCTCGGCAGTCTGTCCCTTCCTTCGCCCTCCATTGCCACCATCTGGTCCAGGACACCATTAAATCTCACCTGGGCAACTAAAGCAGTCACCTCCTGGTATCTCTGCCACCCACCTTGCCAGAGTGATCTTTCTAAAGAGCCCTGACTTCTGGATCTCTCCTTCTGGACCCTGGTGCAGTGGCTTACGCCTGTAATCCCAGCACTTTGGGAGGCCAAGGCTGGTGGATTGCTTGAATCCATAAGTTCGAGACCAGCCTGGCCAACATGGTGAACCCCCGTCTCTGCTAAAAATACAAAAATTAGCCAGGCGTATTGGCATGCACCTGTAATCCCAGTTACTGGGGAGGCTGAGGCTTGAACCCAGGAGTTGGAGGTTGCAGTGAGGAGATTGTGCCATTGCACTCCAGCCTGGGCGACAGATCGAGATTCTGTCTCAAAAAAAAAAAAAAAAAAAAAAAAAAAAAAAAAAAAAATATATATATATATATATATATATATATATATATATATATATATTATGGTGGCATGGTGGCTCACGCCTGCAGTCCCAGCTACCCTAAGAGCTGAGGTGGGAGGATCGCTGGAGCCGGGGAAGTCTAAGCTGCAGTGAGCCATGATCTCACCACTGCACTCAAGCCTGGACAGCAGAGCAAGACCTTGTCTCAAAATAAGAGCAGCAGGAACAACAAACCTCCCCTTCTGGACGGTTACAGCTTCCACATTGGAGGTACCATCTGGCTCCTGCCTGCTTTTCCAGCCTTACTGAAGACCCAGTCCCTCAGCAAGTCTCGTTCTGGTGTTGGCGGACCTTCTGCATATGAATCTCCTGGGGCTGGTCCTACCTGCAGATTCCTGCATGGATTAGAATTCCCTGGAGAGTCAAACCCAGGAACTTGCATTTCCGACATGCTTCCATGATTCTCTTTCTCATTAAAGTCTGAGAATCCCACCTAGTCTTTGAGATAATCTTTTCTAGTGCAACATCTTAATCCCCATTCTGCAGATGAGGAAACTGAGGACTAGAAAGAATCACTTCCCTGAGGCTTGTGTTTATTTAGGGAACAGAAGCGCTCACTCAAGCCCGACTTCAGGGGCAAAGGTGCATTGGAATCTCCAAGGGACATGTCCCAAACTACTGACCAAGGTGTGAGTTCGCCGAATACCTTTTGGGAAACTCTGTGGGGCGAGAGGGGGTCATCCAGAGCGCATGGGGTCCTACCCGTCCCTCCTCCCCGGTTTGAAGGGCTGAGGCTCAGCGCGCCCAGGGGCCTGCAGGTGGCGCCATGTCCTGGGCTGTGAGGCACCGCTTCCGTCTAACCGCGGGAAAACGGTGGGCTCCTCCGCGTGGTCTGCGCCTGGCGCCGGGAGAGGAGGCGGTTGGGTGGGGCGGCGAGCGGTGTCTGCTTAACATCCGAGGCTGCTCCCTTCCCTTGCCTCGCTTTCCCCTCTCTCGGTGCTTCTCGCCCCCGCCACAACCCCCCTCACTCCCTCCACCTGCCCGCAGGGACACCCCTATGGGTCGGGAGAGGGCTGTGTCCTACCTCCTGCCAGGGTCTGGAGGCTCGGGTGTAAGAGAAGCCAGCCAGGAGGTGGGGCCGTTGTAGTCACTATGTACGAAAGTCTACTCTGTGGTGCGGGGGGTTCGGGGGCTGCAGTTGTGAGCCGCTCGCTCATCTTCCAGGCAGTCTCCCTGTTCCAGGTCCCTGTGCTGGGCCCAGGAGCCCGGCAAAGCAGGACGGCTTTGTGGACATGGATAGGTGTGTGTCCCCCACCCGCGGCCCTGCATCTGGCTTAGGTGGAAGGCAACCAGCTCGTGGGAGGGTGGGAGTGGTCCCAGGCTGGGGACTTCAGTTGTTGCCCTGGAGCTGGTTCTCCAAGAGCACAGACCCCAAAGCCTGCCCTCTGCTTTCCTGGTGAGTTGCCCATCCCCATATTTTAGGCTAATTTCCTTTTCCAATCCCACTCCACCAGTTTCCTCTGCCTCCTTCTGTGAGGTTTGTGGTCCCGATGTGGCCTCAGGGAGCTGAGGGGATCTCAGGGGGCTGAGCCTCACCTTGCACAGTGCCAGCAAGGCCTGGGGACAGGTGCCCAGAAGCCTGTTTTTAATCAAACTGCCGAGGAGGACCTTGGGTGCACTTGGGGCAGCGCTGATGAAGAAATGCCTTCAGAAAAAATAAAGACCTGCTTTGTAATCTTTTCTGATTTCCATCGTGTACATTCTCCTACCATGGCCAGTTTCAAACTACCAACATGACAAAAAAATTCCTTAAAATTCAACCATTCCTGTGGTCACTGGAATATGTGGGGGGAAAAAATGGAACCAAAGGCTCTTGGGCCTGGTACAAGCCAGCTCCAACACAACAGTGGGAAAAGTCTGTTTAGGACTTTGCTTGTTTCAGAAAGATCCCTGCTCTGCTTTGATCAGGAGTGGCTACATCACTGAGGGGCCCAGTGCAAAGTGAAAATGCAGGGCCTCTTATTCAAAAATTATTAAGAATTTTGTTGCCAGGGGCGGTGGCTCACGCCTGTAATCCCAGCACTTTGGGAGGCCGAGGCAGGTGGATCACGAGGTCAAGAGATCGAGACCATCCTGGTCAACATGGTGAAACCCTGTCTCTACTAAAAATACAAAAAATTAGCTGGGCATGGTGGCGCGTGCCTGTAATCCCAGCTACTCGGGAGGCTGAGGCAGGAGAATTGCCTGAACCCAGGAGGTGGAGATTGTGGTGAGCCGAGATCGCGCCATTGAACTCCAGCCTGGGTAACAAGAGCGAAACTCCGTCTCAAAAAAAAAAAAATTTTGCCAGGTGCCGTGGCTGACGCCTGTAATCCCAGCACTTTGGGTGGTCAAGGTGGGTGGATCACAAGGTCAGGAGATAGAGACCATCCTGGCTAACACGGTGAAACCTTGTCTCTACTAAAAATACAAAAAATTATCTGAGCGTAGTGGTTGGTGCCTGTAGTCCCAGCTACTCAGGAGGCTGAGGCAGGAGAATCACTTGAACCCAGGAGGCGGAGGTTGAGGTGAGACAAGAACGCACCACTGCACTCCAGCCTGGGCCACAGAGTGATACTCTGTCTAAAAAAAAAAAGAAAAAAGAATTTCAAGACAGCAACAATAGACTGTTAAACCGAGTGTGGGGCCCTTCTAGGTGAGGGCCCTGTGTGGTTGCTCAGGTTGCGCACCCATGAAACCTGCCTGGCTCTGTTCCAGGCCACCAGGATGGCTCGCCTGTCAGGACCTCCTCACTGGCCTTCCTGCTGCTTCTGTGACCTACAAACCATTCTCCACTCAGCAACCAGGGCTACCTCTTAATCTCTGGGCTGGATCTTGTCCCTCCCACACCTGCCAGTTGTCCTCGAGAGCAAGGGCAAGGCTCCTCTGCTTCGCTTGCTTCCGAGACCCTTGGCTCCCCAGTTACATATCTTCACATCTCTGCATACATGCGTTCCTGCCTGGCTCTCTTCCTTGTAGAAGCCGCATTTCCTTGTATGATGCCTCCCTTTATACCGTAAGTGGTGGAGTCCTGTGCTTAGCACCACTGCAGGCCTGCGCTGAGTAGGTACTCAGTATGTGCTAAATTGAACAAAATGAATTAACTGATGAAAAGGACAATTGGATCAGGATAGGGCTGTTCCAAATGTTTTCTGGCCACAAACTCATTTAGTCAAATGAGATCTTACAAGGAAGCCCATGACATGAACCAGAAAAGCGCTGCTGCTTTGCCTGCAATGAAGAAGGGGACCAGAGGCCTGGCTCTGGAGGCCACACAGTCACTGCTACTGCAGAACTTAGTTTGGTGGCACCAACATTGCCACCTTCCTTTGTTCTTCCTGTATTTAGCCTTAGCCAGCCCCTCCTGGCTAGCGTTGACGATCTGGTTTGTGATCATATTAGCAGGACTGGGAACTTGAGCTGTCACATTGGTTGCGCATCCAGACGATGCTCCCATCTCCCCTCCTCCCTGTCCCTGCGGCTCACTCAGCCACTGCTTGGTTCTGAGAACAGTGGCTGGGCTGAGCTGTGGGCAGAGGATTTGGTGGCCTTTGGGGAGGGGTGCTAAGGGGGAGTGCAGGGGCAGGGCGGAGGTCCCCCCTGCCAGCATGGCCAGCCTCGCCCACTCCCCTCCATTGGCACCCTGGCCGGTCAAGTGACCTTCCATGGCTAGGCACTAAGCGTTCCTTCTCACTGACCTCTAACCTTGCTGGAACACCCACCAGCATTTATTGAGTGCTTGCTAGGTACCAGCATGTTGGTAGGGACTCCCAGGGTTTTCTTTCCACAAGTCCTCACAACAACCCTTAGGAATGGCTGTTACCACATTCCGCATCATACAGATGAGAAAATAGAGTCTCAGAGAGGGAGAGGACTTTACCAAGACCACACAGTGGGTGATTCAAACTTCCAACCCACCCTGGCCCACAATAGGCCACTGAGCCGGAGACTAGCATTTAATGGATGAGAGGGGAAAGAGGACCAGGTCTCATGCTGCTTCTGGTGGCCTGGCTCTTACCTGGGAGGCAGCATAGCAGGTGGCATTGGAAGCAGAGGGGCCTGAACTAGAATCCCAGCTCTGTTGCCAACCAGCTTGATGACCCAGCTCTGTGGGGGTCTCACCGGCCTCACTCTCCTGCCTGAGCAAGGGAAGCAGAGCTATCAGCACTCACCACCCCGGGTGGGGGTGAGGGGAGTGGGGGCATGTGAAGGAGAGGTTATCCTGGCACACGACACATCTTAGCACTCACTGGAGTGGCTGTGAGGGGTCCTCACGCTCTACCCACCCTGGGCCCATCTTAGAATGGAAGAAAATGGAACCCCCAAGGAGGTTTCTTTCCTGTCCTTCCTCAGTGCATCTCAGAGTGGGACCCTGAGGGGACCCTCCTCTTGGGGCTGTCCTAGGCTGGGCCTCCTCCCTCCCTGCTCCTGCTGTGGGAACTGCCAGGGCAGGTGCAGCATGAGGAGGGCCAGGGTGCCGGGTTCTGGTCTTTGCCTGGCCACTGGCTGGTGCCTTGACCCTCTCGGGGCCTCCGTTTCCCCACCTGCAGCATGGGTCTCTGCAGAGCCCGGGAGGCAGCAGGGGATGGATTTGGGCTGTGTGCAGTCAGGGCACCTCCTATACTTGAGCGGGTGGATCAGTCTCGTGAGGTTGTCGTGACAAATGACCATGAACCAAGTGGCTGAAAACAACAGACATGCATTCGCTCACTGCTTAGGCCAGGAGTCTTGTATCAAGGTGTCGGCAGGGCCCCGCTCCCACAGATGCTCCAGGGGAGAACCTTTCCCTGCCTGCTCTGGAAAAATGCAGGGATCCCTGGCCTTCCTGGGCTGTAGCCTTCAGTCTCTACTCTGCGTTTACATCTCCTCTGTGTGTCTTCTCCTGTCTCTTATAAGGACACTTGTCATTGGATTCATGGCCCACTGGGGTCATCCAGGATGATATCATTTTAAGATCCTTAATTATATTTGCAAAGACCCTTTTCCTAAATAAAGTCATATTCATGGGTTCCAGGGATTTGGATGTGGACATATCTTTGGGGGCTATGGCAGTCAGCTGCACCTCACAGGCTCGCCACCAGAGAAACGAAGGGAAGACCTGCGGGTTCCTCTAAGGACCTTGGACAGTGCTGCATACAGTAAGCTCAACAAATGTGACCCACAAGAAAGACATCGAGGCACAGGGAGGAAAAGATCATGGAGGAGCTAGTCCTGGCAGTGCTGAGACCCCTTCCCCTGCCTGGGGCCTTGTCTCTGGGGGCGGGCCAAGCCGGACCCCTCCAGGCCGGGTGGTAGCACACGCCGCCAGCCCTGCATCTCAGCATCCCATTCTGGCAGAGCACTACCCAGAAACATATTTTACCCATAAATGGGCCAATTAAGAAGGCAAATGTTTTCAAACAGGAGGATTTATTGGCATAAAATATGCCATCCCTCTAAGCAAGAGGAGTGGGGGTGTGTGGAGCCATCTGGAGGGGAGTTGTTTATCATATTTATTTGGTTATGAGTTGCTGGTTTGGAACTGGCAGGGCTTTGCGAGGTGGGAGCACAGATTCCTGGGAGGGTACGGGCTTGGGTGGCTCTGTGCACAGGGATACGCCCGTGTCTGTGCAGACACGTACGTCTTTGTGCCTGAGTGTATATGATGGTGCGCCTGCATGTGGGTGTTTGCATGTCTATCCACATGCACCCCTTCATTGTGTCTGCCCTCTGAGTGTGCACACATGCCTCTGTGTGTAGATAGGCATGCACACATGAATGGAAGCAGGCCTAGAGATGTTCTGGTGTGTGTGTGTGTGCACAGGCGTGTTTGTGTGCATGTATGTGCAATTCTTCGTGTGTGGACACGTATGGCCTTGTGCACCCTGGCATGGCACGGATCCTTCATGCCTGACCCGATTTGACTTCCAGGGGTCCTCATCTTTGGGAGTCCCTTCCCTGGCAATTTCCCACATCACACTCTTTCTCTTCCCTGTGTGTTTTCTCACTCTAGACCAGGGGACACCAGTAGGTCCCGGAAATGAGAGAAGAAGGTCTGAGCTGGGCTAGGCCTTTGATACAGACTAACTGTGTGTGCTAAAGACAAGGAAACTGTCTTGGCCTCTGCAAAGATATATGCTCTCCTCTTTTACCTAAACAGGTGGCTCCGACTCTCCGAGACTACCCTTTGTTTCCCAGCATTTGATGGAGATATGGGACAAAGACTCATTACAGGTGCGGTGAATCACCAACAAGAACTGCTTAGCCTCAGGTTCTGGAAGGCAATAGACAAGGGTGGGGGCTGCGGTGAGCCCCTGTTGGTGATGGTTGCTCCTCGGTGGTGGTTGCTTTGAGAGATTTCCAGCCACCCTTGCCAAGTTTTCTGCGTTTCCAAGAGAAGCCAGAGATCTGTATTTTTAAGTGAGCATGCTTGATCTTTAAACATTGGCTCAAAGATTTTTGAAATCTTTGCAGGCCAAACAGAACTTGTGTGCAGGATGAATGGATGGGGTGCTCATCTGCAGCCTCCCACACACTCCAAGTGCATCCCTCTCATCTGTGGCTCTAGGGATCATTGTCAAGCTCACGACCAACATCTGTGCCTCAATGTTGGGTCTAGACCCACTACTGAGTCAGGCCCTGTCATCCTGGGCTCATGTCTCATGAGCACCACAAACCCAGCATGTCCATGAGGCAATGCAGCATCTTTCCTCCATCAGTGCCTCCCGTGAGTCCCAGAATCAGAGGCAGCCCCACCATCAGCTCTGGAGACTGGAATCTGGGTGTTATCCTTGGGTCCTCCCCGCCCCTCAGTCTCCGTGGGCATTGAATCAGCCACCCGGTCCTGCTGACTCCAGGCTGGCTTAGACAGCTCTGAGAGTCTCTTTCCTGGCAATTTCCCACATCACCCTGTTTCTCTGGTCTCTTTCTCTTCCCTGTGTTTTTTCCTCTTCTGTCTCTAGACCAGGGGACACCAGTAGGTCCTGTGAATGAGAGAAGAAGGTCTAGCCTGGGCTAGGCCGTTGACACATCATCTCTCTCCTAAATGACAGTGACAGCCTACTCCAGCTTCTCTAGGCTTCTAGCTTGTGCCTCCCTGCTCCTTCCCCATCCGCCTCTCCAGCCTTGTCCTTCCCTCTCCCTGCTGTCACTTTCAGCTTCAGCAACACCAGACTGCTTTCATTCTATTTATTGCCTCTTGCCTTTCAATGCCATTCCCTCTTCATAGAATGCCTTTCCAGGCCACTCCACTTCCCCCGACTAACTCCTCTTTATCCTTTGAGATCCCACAGGAAGCTCCCTCTGCAAAAGGGTGATAAATAAATCTCACCTGGCAGGGTTGTTCTCAGACTGGAAGAGATCCTTCCTGGCACAGTACCCGACACACAGCAGGTACTCACTTGACGTGCGTGCCCCGCCCCCATCCGCTGGCCTCCCCTGCCCACCACTCTCTCTGGAGGGAGGACCGTGGGCACTGACTCAGCCCTGAGGGATGAGACGGAGTGGCCCCCAGACAGGTGATCTCACAGCCTTCCCCAGGCTTGGAGCTGGTGACTCTCAAATGACATCAGCCACGGAACTTCACCAGCACATGGGTTTTTTCCGTCAGCCTTCTCTTGTTAATAGGCATTCTGATATTTTCACTGGATGTACATTAGTCACGGAGAATTCTGATTCGCACAGCCTGTGTTTTAGAGTGTAAAGATAATCGGCTCTCATCAGAGATGGTTTCCCTTGCGCCAAGCATGGGGGACTGTGGAGGCAACAGCGTGATTAGAACTCTAAATATCTCAAGTGACTGTCTTGAGTCCCCCGAGCCACAGCTCAATCAGCCTCTCCAAACAACAAAGTCAACAGTTAGCGTTAAAAAAACGGTGGAGGATGAAAAAGGAAAAGGAAAAACACTGAAGATGGAATTAAGTTTTGGAGACATTGATGGAAGTTTTAAAAATGGACAGTCACAGCCCCCCAAAAGGTGAGTCTTCTCCAGCTTGGCAGAAGCAGGGAAGGGTTTGCTCTCTGAGATTCCAGAAGAACTCTCAAAGTTTCTTCTTCCTTTTTTTCTCCCTCCCTCCCTTCCTCCTTCCTTCATCCTCTTCCATCCATAGATGTTTCCTGAGCAGCTACTGTGTGCTGGGCATCACACTGGGCACTGCAGACCCTAACAATGAACAAGGCAGATGTCGTCCCTGCTCTTGCGGAGTTTTCAGAACCCTCCCGACTGTTAGGCCTGAGGGCCATTTCCAGTTTTCCATGATTGCAGATAATGGGCAATAAACGTTTTGCACGCAAACCAGGATGAGGCATGGCATGAAGGTTCCTGTTGCCAAAAATGGCGCCCGAGGCCAAGCTACAGACAAAGGCATCAAGCACCCCACATTTTTTTTTTTTTTTTTTTTTGAAACAGAGTCTTGCTCTGTCACTCCGGCTGGAGTGCAGTGGCACCAACTTGTCTCACTGCAACATCTGCCTCCCGGATTCAAGTGATTCTCTTGCCTCAGCCTCCTGAGTAGCTGGGATTACAGATGTGTGCCACCAAGCCTGGCTAATTTTGTATTATTATTATTAATAGTAGTAGAAGTAGTAGTGATGGGATTTCACCATGTTGTCCAGGCTGGTCTTGAACTCTTGACCTCAAGTGATCCACCTGCCTCGGCCTCCGAAAGTGCTGGGATTACAGGGGTGAGCCACTGCGCCTGGCCAAGTACCCAACATTCTAAAGAGCATAGTTAAAATTGAGGCTAGACACACACTTCAGGGCTTATAACAGTCCAGCAATTTCCATTATCCCAAGCGTCCCCTGGCTCCCCTGGCCCTCATCTCATACTGTCTCCATAAGCAGGAAACTGACAAGAGACAGAGAGAGAATTATTGGATCGTAAGTTGTCACACCTGGGAGTGGGTCAGTTATTGTCCCCTCCCTGTGGGAGCAAAGAGGGGATCTCTAAAGGGACCCCTTGCAGAGATGGGGGGGTTGTCCATGGCACCTCCGACTACGTTAGAAGGTCTGTGTCTGCTTAGACAGTGGCCCAGCCTCTGTCCTGGGACCTCCATGAGATTGGACTAGGTATGGGGTGGGCAGGGAGGGGATACATGGAGGAGGCTATGGCCAAGTTGACCCCAGAGAACAAGGCTGGCTGGGACTGTTTGCCAGGGCAAGGACTCAAGGGGCAGCAGGAGGCCAGGCGCGGTGGCTCACGCCTGTAATCCCAGCACTTTGGGAGGCTGAGGCAGGCAGATCACCTGAGATCAGGGGTTTGAGACAAGCTTGGCCAACGTGGTGAAACTCCATGTCTACTAAAAATACAAAAACTAGCTTGGCATGGTGTGGGCACCTGTAATACCAGCTACTTGGGAGGCTGAGGCAGGAGAATTGCTTGAAGCTGGGAGGTGGAGGTTTTAGTGAACCAAGATGGCACCACTACACTCCAGCCTGGGTGACAGAGCGAGACTCTGTCTCAAAAAAATAAAAGAAAAGAAAAGGGAGGTGTGGGGTGGGCTGCCTGGGGTGCAAGTTGAGGGGTGGAAGAAGCAGGGCCATGGTAGTGGTCCTGTGTCAGGGCCCCTGCAGACATAGAGGCCCCAGGGCATGGCTGGGGAGTGCCCTGCACACCCTCTTCCCTCAGCCCCTGCTCCTGGACACTGTCTCTGCCTACCCTCTCTTGCCCCTCCACCCCTGCCACGTCGGGCCAGGGGCTGCTACTGGGCTCTGGAGGCCCCAGGGCTCCTGCTGCCTCAGCACAGCCCTGGCCTGTCACTGCCAGGTCCATGTCCAACTCTGGCTGATAGCAGGGCCTTTGTCTCGTTCACTGCTGTATGCTGGCGCCTGGCACATGGCTGGCAAACAGGAGGCGCTTGCTATGTGTTTGTGGCAGGACCTTTATTGGAGGAGCACTGAGCTGAGGGAGGGTCGGCTCAGGGTCCTCAGGCTACAAGGCTTGACATGCTGGCTCAGGGTTCCCGGGGTGTAGGGTGCTGTCCTCTGCCCGCTCTTTTTTATCCCTCTTCTTTATGCCCAGCCTTGGTCCGGCTTTCACTTTACAATCAAATAAATAAATCTTCATCCTCCTAGAGAGTTTTTCTCTGGGCAATGCTCCAAAGAATTGGAAATGATCCCAGCCTAGGTTTATGGCAAAGGAGCTACCGGGAGGAGATATCTTGAGGCTGGGTCAGGTGACCCCAGGCCTTTCCCAAGGCTGTGCTCTCTGCCAGCTGTGTGGGCTGAATATGCCCTCCTCCTCTGAGACCTGATGGAAACCCCACCTCCCCCAGGAAGCTGTTCTTGATCTCCCAGCTGTGTCAGGGGTTCTTCTATCCAGTCCTGTAAGCACCCTTCATTCCGGCATCAGCAAAACAGGATTTTAGTTGTCTGTGTCTGTCCTTTTCATTAGACTGAGCACTCCCTGAGGGCAGGGACTCAATGCTGTGTCCCCAGCACACATCAGGTACCCATCGTGTGTTTTCAAAGGCAGTTAATTGCTTGAACCAGGCTAGAAGGTGATCTGCAGAGGGTCTAGAAATGAGTGAGGTGTGAGGTTCAGATGAGGCGGGGCACATGAGGTGGAGAAATAAAGAGAGGGAAGGGCAGGCCAGGGAGAGGGCGTGGGGTGAGCAGAGGCTCAGCAGCAGGATTTTAGCCTGTCACGTGGGGCTCTCAAACGGTGAGGCTGCTGGCTGAGCCAGAGCTCCAGGCATGGGGCAGTAAGCCAAGAGACGGTAACTAGGGTGGGTGGCAGATCTGGAGAGTAGGTGATAGACTCAACCGAGGCCCTAGAGGTGGGTCTATGGGGCATTTATTGGAGTAGGGGGGTGTCCGGGATGGCGCCCAGTACCCTGGCTCACAAGTGGGCATCTGGTGGAGAAGCAGAGGAAGAGTTGGGGGTGGGTGGGAGCAGCTGTGCTCAATGTTGGGCCTCTGAGTGGGACACGGGGCATCGGGGGAGATGCCCAGGGGGCCACAGCACCTGAGAGCTGGAGAAAGGTCCAGGCTGGAGAAAGAGCAAGGATGTGGCTGGCAAGGGGGGCCCTGAGGCCATGGAGTGGACAGAGCCAAAGAGGAGGGGGGGCTTCACCCCAAGCTTACAGCCCCTGGCGTAATTTAATTGCCAATATGATTAAACATGTAAATGTTTATTTAAAAATAAATATACTTAAAACTTAAAATTTGGATTCAGGAACATTTTAAAGAAAAAGCACAGACATCATAACTGTGAATTGCACATTGCCTTTTTTCCCAAATATGCTCAAATTATGTTTTTAAAAGCTCCCCTCTGCTCCCTGACCACTCCATCCCACTCCACAGGGAGGAACTGATTTCTCCTTCCAGTGTGGTCCAAAGGGCTTGTCAGGGGTTTGCTGTCAGGTGAGTGATGTGAACCGTCCTCTCCACTAGCCCTAGGAGGTGCCTGTACAGTGTTCACTGCTAACTGGCGTGTTTCAGGATAAACTCTTGTGGAAACAAGAAAACGAGAAAAGGAGCTTGGGCCCGTGTTGCTGGGAGTTCACTTGGGGGGCCCCTGGAGCTAGAGAAGATGGGACAAACTGATGTCGACCTCGCATAGCCCTCCTGAGAGGGGTGTCCTATTGTCCCCATTTTAAAGAGGTAGAGACTGAGGCTCAGAGAAGTGACTTGCCTAAGGCCATGGAGCTAATGAGTGGCCGAGCTTGGATTCAAACCCAGGTCTGCCCAGCTTGAAAGCCCAGGCTCTTGCTCATATTTTTAGGAGAGGACACAGACCAAGTTTGTTTTACATCAGGATTCAGAGGGATCCCGGAGCTCTAGTGACCATTTGACAGATGGAGAGACTGAGGCAGAACCAGGACTAGAACCCAGGCCTCCTGCCCCTGGGTCTGAAGTTTTGACTATCTGCAATCATTCAGGGCAAAGGGATCTTGCAGGAAAGATGACAATTTGATGAGGCCAGGGTTTGGAGGTGTCTGCAAATGGGGGGGGTCAGAAATTTCCCTGGAGGTGGTACCCAATTCCCCCCACCTCTCCCCTCCATCCCCCACATAACCTACTTGGCCCCCTGTGAACCCATGGTTCCTCCTCAGAGCAGGCAGCCAAAACAGTGTCTTTGCTGCAAGTGAGGGGCTGAGCTGTTCAATGAAGAATCATGTCCTTCATCTTGTCCCCTGCATTTTACACCACCATGTAAAATTTTCCATTAATTTCTTGGAATAAAATGTAGTGGCTGTTAATTTTTGACGCCTGGGAAGTAGCCAGCTGAATGCCTTTTTATGTCTGAAACTATTTTCCACCATTAGGAAAGTGCAATAAAAAGTTTTCCTTCTTTGATTTTATTTTTTAATTAGATGAGAGGGTTTACACACCTCTGCTGCCAGAGCTGTGGCCGGCAGCTGGGAGCCTAGGAAGTGGCAGAGGAAGGACAGAACACTTTCACTCTCAAATACCTCTCATAGAGCCAGGCCTCACTCTGAGCCAACCGGGAGGGCCAAGGTCTGGCCAAAATCATAAACACCCCGAATCTTCATTGCTTTTCCAGAAAGGCTGTTCGTGAGAAGTAGCTTCTGCGAGAAATCTCTCTCCTGGGCTTTGGCTTCATACAGACGTGTGAAATCCTCCTCTGTGTCTCTGGGTTGAAATCTTGGATCCTCAACTTAATAGCTGAGGGACTTTGAGCAAGTCCCTTCCCCTCTGTAAAAGCTCTCAAAACTCCCAGCGTTGTTGACTAAGGAGAAATTGATTAAAGGAGAAATGGTGTCAAGCATCTAGGCCATAGTAGATATCCTGGAAACAGTAATGATGGGGGAATGTGTGTTTAAGAGGTGGAAAGGGCCAGGCATGGTGACTTATGCCTATGATTCCAGTGCTCTGGGAGGCTGAGGCAGGAGGATCACTTGAGGCCAGGAGTTCATAGACCAGACTGGGCAACATAGTGAGATCCTACTGTAATTTTTTTTTTTGTTGAGACAGGGCCTCACTCTGTCATCCAGGCTGGAGTGCAGTGGCGTGTTCTCAGCTCACTATAATCTCCACCTCCCAGGCTCAAGCGATCCTCCCACCTCAGCCTCTCAAGTAGTGGGTACCACAGGTTTGCACCACCACATCCAGCTAATTTTTTCTATTTGTTGTAGAGATGGGGTTTCGCCATGTTGCCCAGGCTGGTCTTGAACTCCTGAGCTCAGGCAATCCACCCACTTCGGCCTCCCAAAGTGCTGGGATTACAGGTGTGAGCCACAGCGCCCAGCCCACAAAATTAAAAAAAAATTAATTGGGCATGGTAGTGCACCCCTGTAGTCCTCATGACTTGGGAGGCTGAGGTGGGAGGATCGCTTGAGCCCAGGAGTTCAAGGCTGCAGTGAGTTATAATTGTGCCACCGCACTCCAGCCTGGCTGACAAAGTGAGACCCTGTCTGTATATATATCAATATAAAGGAAGTGAGAAGGCTTCAGGCTTCTTCATGTTCCTTGATGGAGTGATGGTGGGGCTGGGAGGAGCTGGTCTAGGCTGGCAGGTGCAGGCAGAGAGTTAGGGGAAGGCTGGGCACAGCCTCACCTGCCTGTAGGAAGAGACCTGTGGGGGCAGGTCCTCTGCCACTGGCACTTCCTCCTTTCAGGGGTGAGTGTTCTTCCTCTCTTCTGGGGGAACTGTCCCTTCCTGCCCCTCAATACCCCCCACTCCTGCTTTGGGATCCAGACAATGCCATCATTTCATTTCATACCCAGCCTCCTGGACCCATCCTTGCTGGGAATTTTTAAACTGGAGACAGGGAAGAGGAACCCCTCCCTCTCTGGTCACATAGCTGGAAAGACAGGAGGTGACCAGAGCTGCTGGTCGCCATGCCCCTCATGCTCACCCCACGGAGAAGCCTTTCTGTGGAAGGAGAAGTGAAGCGTGAGGCTCAAATCCCACCAGCCTGGTGAAGCTAAAACTCAATCAAATACACATCTCTGGTTGCTGAGGTATTCTGTAGCTGTGCTTAACATCTACAGTCAGTTGGCTTAAAGTAAAGTAGATCATCCCCAGTAACATAGGCAGCCCCATCCAATCAGTTGAAGGCCTCAAGAGCAAATCAGCTTCCCCAGAGAAGAAATTCTGCCCCAAGACTGTGGCATAGAATCCTGCCTGAGTTTCTAGCCAGGGGCCTGCCCTTCCAATTTCAGACTTGCAAACCCCACAACTGTGTGAGCCAGTTTCTCAGGAGAAATCTAGCTGTCTCCTGTGCGTGTCTCCTATTGATTCTGTTTCTCTGGAGAACCCTCACCAACGCACAGATGAAAGCAGGAAGAGGGAGGAGGGGTTCCTAACAGTGAGAGGCCCTGTTTCCTCTTGTCCTGGAGGACACCACCTCATTTGTCTTTCCAGTAGTAGACACTGCCAGGGCCCTGCCCTCTTGCCCTTGGCCCATGCCTTTGAGGTGGGGACTTCCAATGCCTGCAGGCTTTCTCTGGCTGTCTCCCAGGGAGGGGCCTGCCTGCTTCTCCAGCACTCTCACCGAGGGACCAGCTGGACTCATCTCCCAGAAGACATCTGTCTGAGTGCAGGAGTGGCAGTCGTGGGGCCCAGGAAGGACCAGACACCCTGTTCTCAGGCTTACAGATGGTGATGAGTCCATCAACTTCCTCTGGGTTAGAGTCTTAATTCACAGTCCCCACTCACTGCTGAGCTCTGGAAACTGATTGCCTGATTCAGCCAATAGGATAAATGGTGCTGGAGCCTGTGCTGATGGGCCTATTAGGGAAAAGGAGGCTCCCAGGCACGCACGATGAGCTATTCCAGGCCATCTCACCAAGCCTGGGTCCGAATGCTCCCAGGGAGCCCAGTGAGGAAGGCAGCAGGATGCTACGCTGACTTCTTCCCTTGCAAAGGTGTGGGGTGAATCTGCTTGGAGCAGGGCAAGCAGGAGACAGCTTCCTAAGATGTAATCCCAGAGCTTTGGGAGGCTGAGGTGGGCAGACCGTTTGAACCCAGGAATTCGAGACCAGCCTGGGCAACATGGCGAAACCCTGTCTCTTCAAAAAAAAAAAATAAATAACATTAGCTGGGCCTATCTATGGGTAGTGAACTCTGAATCACCATATGGTGGTATCCACCTGTAGTTCAGGAGGCTGAAGTGGGATGATCGTTTGAACCTGGGAGGTCGAGGCTACAGTGAGCTGTGATTGCACCACTGCACTCCAGCCTGGGTGACACAGAGAGACCATGTCTCAAAAAAACAAAAACAAAAACAACTTGTTACAGAGCCCTTTCTCCAAGGAAATCTTACATCAAAGCCAGATACGTAAGAGAGAGCAGGAGGAACCTACTCTATTTGAGGCGGGAACTGGGGTACCCAGCTTGTTGATGGCTCCCTTCTCTGTGACCGTAAGACCCTTGGAGAGATCAAGTTCAGCTACCTCATTTTCCCAGTCTGCTTCCACCTGCCTAAGGTCACCCCCAAATGTGACACTAAATGGCACATATCAGTGTGATGCTCAAGGAATATAAGCCACGTAGTGATCTGTTGATGCTCACCAACCACACCGCAGTGCCGAGAGCCTCATCCTGGCAAGCATTCAAGGTGGTGCTAGGGAACAGAGCAGGGGCTGTGAGGCTGTTGTGGGCACAGGCTCTGGCTGGGAGAGTGAGCTTAATAGAAGTGTGTGCCTGTGTGTGTGTGTGTGTGTGTGTCGGGGGGGTGATGTGGGGATTACAAACAGGAAGGTAATCTCACTAGCTGGGCTGGGTCTTGGTTCCAAAGATCAGATAAACCAGGATGTCACAGGTGGGGACAGAGTTCAAGATTCAATGTCTTCAGAACTCTCCTGATGAATGGTTATGAGGTTCCATGATTCACAAAGACAGGGACCATGTTTCATGTATTTAACACATATTTTTTTACCTCTGTTGTTTTCCAAGCTGGGGGAACCAATCTTACTGATTTAGTTAGCATCCATGGGAGAGCTGTGGTGTCAATCAGGGCCCTTTTGGTTGAAAGTGACAGAACATTCTAATTCATTCCCCCTCCCTCAATGAAGTGGGACTTGTGGGCACCTGAAACTGAAAAGTCCAGGAGTATCTTCAGGTCGAACTTGATCAAAGGCGCAAATGACATGACCCACATGTGATTCACTTCTCTATCTCTTTAATCATTTTCCTTCTTGTTGAAGTGCATCCTTTAATCTTTCAGTGAGGGCCTATGGGTAGTAAATTCTAAACCATGTATGTCTGGAAAAAAAAAAAATATATATATATATATATATTTGAAACGGAGTTTCACTCTCGTTTCCCAGGCTGGAGTGCAATGGCATGATCTTGGCTCACTGCAACCTCTGCCTCCTGGGTTCAAGCCATTCTCCTGCCTCAGCCTCCCAAGTAGCTGGGACTACAGGCATGCGCCACCACACCTGGCTAATTTTGTATTTTTAGTAGAGACCGGGGTTTCTCCATGTTGGTCAGGCTGGTCTCAAACTCCTGACCACAAGTGATCCACCCGCCTCGGCCTCCCAAAGTGCTGGGATTATAGGTGTGAGCTATCATGCCTAGCTATATATATATATATATATTTGAGACAGAGTCTTTCTCTATTGTCCAAGCTGGAGTGCAGTGGTACAATCTCAGCTCACTGCAACCTCCACCTCCTGGGTTCAAGCTATTCTCATGTCTTAGCATACTGAGTAGCTGGGACTACAGGTCTGTGCCACTGTACCTGGCTAATATTTGTATTTTTAGCAGAGACGGGGTCTCGACATGTTGATCAAGCTGGTTTTGAACTCCTGGCCTTGAGTGATCCACCCACCACAGTGTCCCAAAATGCTGGGATTACAGACATGAGCCACCATGCCCAGCCTAGAAATATGTTTTGATCTCACTTTTCAATGACAGTTTAGCTACGTATAGAATTTTAGGCTAACAAGTATTTTTTCATTGTGTTTTAGAGACATTATTCTACTATTTTCTGGCTCCTATTGTTGCTAATTAGATAATTGTCTATTTTTTAGTCTAATTGTTTCTTTGAAGGGAATCTGTCCTTCCCACCCTTCTGGCAGCTTTAAAAGTTTTCTCTTGGCTGGGTGTGGTGGCTCATGCCTGTAATTTCAGCGCTTTGGGAGGCTGAGGTGGGCAGATCACATGAGGTCAGGAGTTTAGAACCAGCCTGGCCAACATGATGAAACCTCATCTCTACTAAAAATACAAAAATTAGCTGGCTGTGGTGATGCTCGCCTGTAATCCCAGCTACTTGGGAGGGTGAGGCAGGAGAATTGCTTGAACCCAGGAAGCAGAAGTTGCAATAAGCTGAGATTGTACCACTGCACTCCAGCCTGGGCAACAGAGTGAGACTCTGTCTCAAAAAAAAAAAAGTTTTCGCTGGGTGCGGTGGCTCAAGCCTGTAATCCCAGCACTTTGGGAGGCCGAGGCGGGTGGATCACGAGGTCAAGAGATCAAGACCATCCTGGTCAACATGGCAAAACCCCGTCTCTACTAAAAATACAAAAAATTAGCTGGGCATGGTGGCACGTGACTGTAATCCCAGCTACTCGGGAGGCTGAGGCAGGAGAATTGCCTGAACCCAGGAGGCAGAGGTTGCGGTGAGCTGAGATCGCGCCATTGCACTCCAGCCTGGGTAACAGGAGTGAAACTCCGTCTCAAAAAAACAAAAACAAAAAAAGTTTTCTCTTTACCCTTAAAGTTGTCCAACTGCAATTAGACATGCCTAAGTATAGATTTTGTTTGTCTGTTTTTGAGACAGCATCTCTCTCTCTGTCACCAGACTGGATTGCAGTGGCATGCTCATAGTTCACTGCAGTCTCGACCTCCCGAACTCAGGTAATCCTCCTGCCTCAGCCTCCCAAGTAGCTGTGACCACAGGCACATGCCACCATACCTGGCTAATTTTTAAATTATTTGTAGAGACAGGGCCTCCCTATATTGTCCAGGCTGGTCTTGAACTCCTGGACTCAAGTGATCCTCCTGCCTTGGCTTCCCAAAGCACTGAGTACATGTTTGAGCCACTGCACTCAGTCTAGATTTGTTTTTATCCCACTCTGAACTGTGGCTTTGCTCTGTGAAGCCAGAGCTTTCTTCAATTCTGAAAAATTCTTATATTTTCTTTTTGTTTTTTTGAGACAGAGTCTCAATCTGTCACCCAGGCTGGAGTGCAGTGGTGTGATCTTGGCTCACTGCAACCTCCGCCTCCTGTCTCAGCCTCCCAAGTAGCCAGGATTACAGGCGCCTGCAACCAGGCCCGGCTAATTTTTGTATTTTTTAGTAGAGATGGGGTTTCACCATGTTGGCCAGGCTGGTCTCAAACTCCTGACCTCAAGTGATCTGCCCACCTCAGCCTCCCAAAGTTCTGGGCCCTGCCTGGCCCCTATTATAGTTTCATATGTTGCTTTTCCCACTTTCTCTTTACTATCTCTTATTGGAATTCTTATTCCTGTCGTACATCCTATTAGATATATAATGGATCATTTCATTTCATCCTCCATCTTAACTTCTCCTTTATATCTCACATTTCTTTATCTCTCTGTGTGCCGTATTCTAGGTGAACACTTCTGATAGGTGTTCTATAGTCCCCAATACTTCTGAGTGTGACTATATTGGAGATAGGGCCTTTGAAGAGGTGATGAAGTTAAAATGAGGCTGTCATTTAATGCAAATGGGTGGCCCCTAATGCAATCTGACTGGTGTCCCCAGAAAAGGAAATGTGGAAGCGCCAAGGAGCAGGAAGGATGAGCATGCCCGGGGAAGCCACGTGAGGACAGAGCGAGGAGGTGGCCGCCTGCAAGCCAAAGAGAGAGACCTCCGAAGAAACCAAACACTGGCACCTTGATCTGGGACTTCCAGCCTCCAGAACTGAAAGTTCATAAATTGCTGTGGCTTAAGCCACTCTACTATATTTTATTATGACGGTCCCAGAACATGAAGGTAATAGGCAACTGTCAATCCCGCTTAGTGAGTTTCTTTCTTTCTTTTTGTTTTGCTTTTTCAGTTTATCTTGGGTGACATTTTCTTTCTGTGGTCTAGGGCAAGACACCCACTTCTAGGCTGCAGCCCAAGATTATTGGGCAGTTTTTCCAGTCCCAAGAAGAAACAGCTGATGTCCGGATTTTCCCTGAGGTAGGGAGCCTGGTTTCAGGTTGAGGCTCACACAGGGCCTGGAGCCTTGTCTTTCATCCTCACAGAAACTATTCAGAAGTCTGGATATGGCAGCCCCAGGCAACTTATTGTTGCCAGGGACTCTTGACACTTCAGCACTCTTGGGGTGCAGCTTTGATCCCCTTGTTGCATTTCCAGGCATCTCATCTCCAAATGTCCCCAGGGCTTCTGTCATTTGTTTGCTTCTTTGTTTTGAGACAGGGTCTCACTCCATCACCCAAGCTGGAGTGCAGTGGTATGATCACAGCTCACTGATGCCTCAACCTCCCAGACTCAAGTGATCCTCCCACTTCGACCTCCTGAGTAGCTGGGATTATAGGTATGTGCTACCATGCATGGATAGCTTAACTTTTTTTTTTTTTTTTAAGACAGAGTTTCACTCTTGTTACCCAGGCTGGAGTGCAATGGCGAAATCTTGGCTCACTGCAACCTCTGCCTCCTGGGTGCAAGTCATTCTCCTGCCTCAGCTTCCCAAGTAGCTGGGATTACAGGCATGCACCACCACACCTGGCTAATTTTGTATTTTTAGTAAAGACAGGGTTTCACCATGTTGGTCTTGAGCTCCTGACCTCAGGTAATATGCCAACCTCTGCCTCCCAAAGTGCTGGGATTACAGGTGTGAGCCACTGTGCCCAGCAATTTTTTTTTTTTGTAGGGACAGATTTTGTAGGGACTATGTTGCCCAGGCTGGTCTCAAACTCCTGGGCTTAAGCGATCCTCTTGCCTCAACCTACCAAAGTGTTGAAATTACAGGCATGAGCCACCACACCCAGCCTTATGTCTTATCTCTTGTCACATGGTGGCCCCTGCTGCAAGGGAAGCCAGACCCAGATGAAAATTCCAAAGTCAATACCAGCAGATTCATGAAAGTAAATTTAATTCTGTAATTTTCAGCGTAACTATAAAAAAGGAACAGGTGGAAGGCCAGCTATTACCATTTGCTTAGTCTTAAAACCATATGGTCACTGGCCTTTCATACACTCATATCATCAGTACTTCTCCAGTAAGATTAAAGTCACTGTTACTAGAAAATTTTTATCAATTAACTGATGGGTAGTTTCTTTTTAAAGCAGTTTCTTCCATCTTTATTCTGACTAGCTTCCAAAATTTGTTCCCCTTTTGAATCGAGTTTTTGTTTTGTTTCTTTCTGAAAAATCATACGACTTTGTGCTTCTGTTGCTTTTTTGTGTTTTGTCAAGCATGTCCCTTGACCCAAAGTGGAAGAGGAAATGTTTAATTAATGTTTTTTAGTTTAAATAAATTGAATCATATATATATATAAAAAAAAAAAATTGGTGGTACCATTCCTCCCATCCTGAAAACAATGTGATTCTCCTCGTAAAGAAGTAGAGCAAGGCTGTAGAGTTGTTAACAGGCAATGTCTGCCTCATAAATCATGATCCCCATTTTGGTGAGGAAATCACAGCCTGGAGAGGTGTGGTGATTTACACAGCCTGGGTTCCACTCCCCTGGGCCTGCCCCACCCTCACCCTGCTCTGATTCGGGGACCCTGGCCTGGTTCTCATCTTTGGCGGCTGCTGTCATGACACTGCACTGGCCTTGCGTGATGGATGAGCAGGCAGCCTCGTTAAACACAAGCCCTTGTTGGTTTCCCAAAGCCCACAGGAGCAGCAAGGGCCAGGCTTGGGAGCAGGGAAGCTGAACAGGACCCCATCTGTCCTGTTCCCTCCGGCTTTTGCTCAGACAGGTATTTGTCTGCCATGGCAAGAGGGCAGCCTCAGACACTTACTTCATCTCTTAGCAATTAGGGGGCTGCACGTGGGAAGAGTAATGACTGGCCAGCGGGGATTTATCAGGGGCCAGCATGGCTGTATGGGGCTTGAGGTTTGACATCACCTCTCTTCCTGGGGGAAGGAGCAGGTTGGCATCAACACCTGGCAGTGGAGCTGCATGAGCTCTACCTTCTACTGTCCCTTCCCCCTCCAGTGCTCTGCTCCCCATTCCACCTCCTTGTCTCCGCCCTGGATCAGTGGCCAGGCACTAGCTGGATGGTCACACCTGCCTCCTCCATGCTGCCTCCTGTGAATCACTCTCCACACTGGCTGCTCACAAGTCTGATCACATCACACACTTCCTCCCCACCTTTGTACCCTTCCATGGCTCCCTACTGCCCAAATCATAAGCAGCTGTTGTGTTCAGGTAGTCCTAGGGGCCACCTTCCCCTGGGGCGACTTCTCCTCTTTGGTTGATTCCCGTCACAGATGAGTCTTAGGTACTGTCTGATGTTCAAACAGTTTATCCTTTTTTTTTTTTTTTTTTTGAGAGATGGGATCTCACTATGTTGCACAGGTTAGTCTTGAACTCCTGGCCTCAACCCATCTTCCTGCCTCTGCCTCCCAAAGTTCTGAGTTACAGGCATGAACCACCATGTGCAGCCTCAAGTGATTTATTCTGGCTGTGCTATTATGAGACAGTCAGCAATGACAGGGCCAAACACACTTAGGGGGTCAGAGGACCAGCTGACTAGGAGGATCCCTGTCTAGAGACCATCCTCAGAGTTTGGGGGATCCTTCTCCCTTTCTTAGGCCTGGGTTCAGTCTAGGTTAGTTGCCAGGTGTTTCTTTCAAAAAAGAAGTTTAAGCTATTCTTGTAAGGTGAAGCTTTGTTTCAAGGTTTGTGAAAGTTGCATCTGTGCTGAGGTGGTCTTGTTTACTGGAAATCCCCTGGGCAGTGTTGGAAATCCTGGGGCCAGACTGCATCAGCTGCTAAGTGACACCTGGTATCCGGCCTGTGAGATGCTTAAGTGGGTCCTATGGCTCTTGTTAATCTCATAGTCACGATCTGCGTCCTTTTATACTGTGACAGCAACTTCAGCCCTGGTGGCCTCAGCTTCTACGCCGCATTCTCTATACTCTAGCTCTTCAATTTTTAAGAATGAGTTTCATGATTATGTGTTTCAAAAATTGCATTCAGGACTGCTTGTGATGGCTCACACCTGTAATCCCAGCACTTTCAGAGACCGAGGCGGGTGGATCACTTGAGGTCAGGGGTTTGAGAGCAGCTTGGCCAACAAGGTGAAACCCGATCTCTACTAAAAATACAAAAAATTAGCTGGGCATGGTGGTGTGCACCTGTGATCCCAGCTACTCAGGAGGCTAAGGCAGGAGACTCGTTTGAACCCGGGAGGCGGAGGTTGCAGTGAGCCAAGATCATGCCACTGCACTCCAACCTGGGTGACAGAGTGAGACCCCATCTCAAAAAAAAAAAAAAAAAAAAAAAACACCATTCACAAGGCACACAGTGAAACAAGTCGAACTCCCGCATCTTCCTCACTGCTAGTCCCCATCACCTGCCACATGTCTTAGTTCCTGTGTATCCTTCCAGTTTCTTTATGCAAATGTGAATAAGACAAATACATAGGCTTATTTACCATCTCCACACATGCTTTCCATACAAATCGTAGCTTATCAGGAACGTGGTTCTATGCTTTAATTTTTACACTTAATGTATCTTGGAAATCTTTTTGTATCTTTAGAGAGAAGGCTGCTTCATTTGATGGTACAGGTGCAGAATATTCTACCATATGGCTTGACCATCATTTCCTTAGCCAGCTCCCAGGTGGTGGATATCTGCGTGGCAGGTGCTGCTGATGCCCTATCCCATTTCCCCATCCACCTGAGCTCACCAGCAGCCCTTTCATTTCTCCAGCTTTAGGCCATGCAGGTCTCTCTGCCTGGGATATGCTTCTGCTTCTTCATCTCAAGTCATGAGTCCAGCAGCCTCGCCAGAGACACTGAGCTAACTAGTTCAGGCAGAGCTAGCACTTTGGGCCTCAAGGTCTCCCTGACCTCGTCTGCCCCAGGAATGATCACAGTGCATTAAATCCTCTGCTTATCTGCCTGTCTGGCTGGGAGTGCCTGGGCAGGGATCGGAGCTGTAGCGGGGACAGTGGGGAAGATGCATCAGGTTCGTCACTATGTCCCAGCATCTCTTACCACATCTCACGACCTCTACCGAAACAGGAGAAGGATTGTATAAAATCCAAACTCCTTTCTGTGGCCTTCAAAGCCCTGCTGACACCATCCTGCCATGGCCCCCAACCTCATGTCCAGTCAGTGTGGCCTTCTCTCTCCTCAAAGACCTCCAACGTGATCCCACCTCAGGACCTTTGTTCTTATGTTTTTCTCTGCTTGGACTCTCTTTTCCCCAGATCTCCTGATTAGACCTCAGCTCAAATGACACCTCCTCCAAGAGGCCTTCCCTGACCACCTTGACTAAAATATCCCACCCACCCCTGCCAACTTTGGAAGGCCAAGGCAGGAAGATCAGTTGAGGCCAGGAGTTCAAGACCAGCCTGGACAACAGAGTGAGATTCCATCTCTTAAAAAAAAAAAACACCCACTTCATTCCTTTCCTAGCAGTTATGGACAGAACTATGCCCTTCCCAAAGTTTATAGTTTGAAGCCCTAACCCCCAGTACCTAGAATGTCTGAGGTAAGGAGATAAGGTCTTTAAAGAGGTGAATAAATCAAAATTAGGGCTGGGTCCTAATCCAATCTGAGTGGTGCCCTTTTTAAAAGGGGGAAGTGACACCAGGGGTGAGTGTGCACAGAGGGAAGGCCGTGTGAGGACGTGGGGAGAAAAGACGAGGAGGGAGGCTTTGGAGGAAACCCCACTGGCGCCTTGATCTTGGACTTGCAGCCTCTGGAACTGTGGGAAAATAAATTGCTGTTATTTGAGCCAGGGGTCCTCAACTCCCTGGCCATGGACCAGTACTGGTGATCGGTGAGTGAGCAAAGCTTCATCTGTATTTACAGCCACTTCTCATCGGTCGAATTGCTGCCTGATCTGCCTCCTGTCAGATCAGCAGTGGCGTTATATACTCATAGGAATGTGGATCCTACTGTGAACTGTACATGCGGGGGATCTAGGCTGAGTGCACCTTGTGAGAATCTAATGCCTGATGATCTGTCATCGCCTCCCATGACTCCCAGATAGGACCATCTCATTGCAGGAAAACAAGCTCAGGGCTCCCACTGATTCTACATGATGGTGAGTCATACAATTATTTCATTGCATATTACAGTGTAATAAATAATAGAAATAAAGTGTACAATAAATGTAACATGAACAATCCTGAAACTATCCCCCGACTATCCATGGAAAAGCTGTCTTCCACAAAACCCCTGGTGGCCAAAAAGGTTGGTGACTGCTGGTTTAAGCCACCCAGTCTGTGGTATCTTGTTCTGCAGCCTGAGCTGACTATGCCTCAGCTTCATTTCTTCCATTGCGCTTCTGACATGACCTTGTTTACTTTCTGCGTCCCCATACAAGGGCAAGTAATTGAATTGTCTTGCTCGCAGGTGTAGCCCAGCTTCTACAACAGAGCCTGGTACATAATCGGTACTCAATAAATATTCACAGGATGGGCTGGGGTGGTGGCTCACGCCTGTGATCCCAGCACTTTGGGAGGCTGAGACGAGTGAATCACCTGAGGTCAGGAGTTTGAGACCAGCCTGGCCAACATGGTGAAACACTTTCTCTACTAAAAGTATAAAAAATTAGCTGGGCATTGTGGTGCATACCTATAGGAGGCAGGAGAATCACTTGAACCCGAGAAGCAGAGGTCGGAGTGAGCCAAGATCTGGAGATTGTGCCATTGCACTCCAGCCTGGGCAACAAGAACGAAACTTTGTCTCAAAACAAAACAAAACAAACACAAATATTCACAGGATGAATGAGCAAATGCTAATTCCACGAAGCAGAGAATGTCATATGAAGATCCCCCAGTGCTCACAAGCACATGTGTGAATGTGCCCACGTGTGATCAGACATGTACGTGGACAGCTGGGCGCTCACGCACAGGCATCCTGTCCTGCATCTTAGCCTATGACCATGTCCACTTCATGTCAGAGGTCATGTACACAGCCTGCAGGCTCAGCAGATGGCGTGACTGTGCCTGTTCCAAGCTGGCTGTGCCTCTGAGCTGCTCTCAGAAACCCACACCTGGCGTCCCTGTCAGGAGTGTGCTTGGATGCTGGGCCTCCCAGAGGCATTGGGATGGGGGAAGAAGAATCTCTTTGCAGATGGAAATCAGAATAAACTCTGCCAGGCACAGAGAACAGGGAGAGCAGTGGGCAGAATATGAGTTTTCCCAGCCCCCCAGTGGGGGTCAGAACATCAGTGAGTTCCTTCTGTGCCAGACACCTGACAAGCACATTATGCCCTGTGATGTGGTGGGTTATTCACTCCCACTTTACAGATGAGCCAGGGCATGCCAGCATTGTGGGAGACCGAGGTGGGAGCACTGCTTAAGTCCAGGGGGTCTGGGCTGCAGTGATCTGCGATTGTACCACAGCACTCCAGCCTGGGTGACTGAGTGAGACCCTCTCTCTCTCTCTCTATCTCCATCCATCCATCCATCCATTCACATGGGAATGGAGACACCAATTCAATCCATAATAGCGAATCTATTATATATGTATTTGTGTGTGTACATATATGCATATATATATATTTATGTAGTATTTTATAGAATATAAAATACTCCCTCAATTTTTTTTTTTTTTGTTATTGAGATGGAGTCTCACTCTGCCACCAGGCTGGAGTGAAGTGAGGCAATCTCAGCTTACTGCAACCTCCGCCTCCTGGGCTCAAGCGCTTCTCCTGCCTCATCCTCCTGAGCAGCTGGATTACAGGTGCCCACTACCACACCCAGCTAATTTTGCATTTTCAGCAGAGATGGGGGTTTCACCATGTTGGCAAGACTGGTCTCAAACTCCTGACCTCAAGTGATCTGCCTGCCTTAGCCTCCCAAAGTGACCCCCAGTATTTTATAGAGGCCCTGGTATAACACTGATTGCTAACTTATTTTGTGGAGGCAGATGATATGGTGATTAAGATCCTCAGCTTGGGAGCCAGAGAGCCTGGGTTTAAATTCTTGTCCTAATAATTACTAGCTGTGTGACTTTGGGCAAATCACATCATGTGTCTGTGCCTTCATTTCTTCATCTGTAAAATAGTTATAATGGTACCTACTTTCTTGGGTTAATACACATATAGGGCTTTGTGTATTAACAGGGCCCGGCATATAGTAGGCACATTTCTTGAGCAATAAATGTTAGTCCTTATTAATTATTTCTAATTGCATCACGACGTTCCCACCTAATCCTGCTCCTCCTCCAGGGCTGTGCCAGCTGCCTCTCTTTCAGGCAGACCTTGAACGATCTTTGCTGTAACAAGGTACCACAAACTGGCTTACAGCAACAGGAGTGAGTTTGTCAGTGCTGGAGGCCAAAAGTCTGAAATCAAGGCGTGGGCTGGGCCTGCACCCTCTGAAAACTTCCTGGCCTCTTCCTAGGGGAACCCTTCCCTGCCTGTTCCTAGCTTCTGGTGATTTCCTGACAATCCTCAGCATTCCTCGTGTGCAGGTGCGGAACTCCAGTCTCTGCCTGTTCATCACAGGGCATTCTCCCTGACTTCACATAGCTGTCTTATTTTTCTTTTCTTTTCTTTTTTTAGAGACAGAGTTTTGCTCTTGTTGATCAGCCTGGAGTACAATGGTGTGATCTCAGCTCACTGCAACCTCCACCTCACAGGTTCAAGCAATTCTCCTGTCTGAGCCTCTCGAGTAGCTGAGATTACAGGCACATGCCACCACGCCTGGCTAATTTGTGTATATTTAGTAGAGATGGGGTTTCACCATGTTGGCTAGGCTGGTCTTGAACTCCTGACCTCATGATCTGCCTGCCTCAGGCTCCCAAAGTGCTGGGATTACAGGCGTGAGCCACTGCACCCAGCCACATAGCTGTCTTCTTAGAAGGACACAGTTCTATCAGATTAGGGCCCCTCTCTACTCAAGGATGGCCTCATCTTAACTATACCTGCAAGGACACGATTTTCAAATCAGATCACATTCTGAGGTCCATATTTTTTTTTTGGAGGGGTTTAGAGAGAGCAATTCAACCCATAATAGCAAATCTTTCTTGTCCCTGGGGAAGCTGTGTCTTTAAAAAGAACCGTGATGGGGAATAAAGAGATTTCAAAGCCAACAAGAAAAATGGGGGTGAAAGTGAATGGTCTGGCCTTAGGTTAATTTCTCTGTCTCTGTTTATTGGATGGACTGAGCTCCCTGGGTAGTTTTCTTCTCCAATTGCTGCCATCACCCATGTGCCCATGTGTTCTCATTGTTCATCACCTGCCTATGAGGAAAACATGTGGTGTTTGGTTTTCTGTTCTTTCGTCAGTTTGCTGAGAATGATGGTTTCTAGATTCATCCGTGTCTCTACAAAGGACACGAACTTGTCATTTTTTATGGTTGCATAGTATTTCATGGTGTATACGTGCCACATTTTCTTTGTCCAGTCTAGGGCATTCTTTCATAGCTCTTGAATGCTCTGATCTGTTTGTTGGTTCCCCCTCCCCCACTGTTTGGATAGTTTTTAACTGGCCCATGTTCAAGTCCACTGATTCTGATTCTTTCCTTGGCTGTGTTAAGTCTACTGATATGCCCATTTAAGATTTTTTTTTAAGAGACAAGGTCTTGCTTTGTCACCTAAGGCTGGAGTGTAGTGGTGCAATTATAGCTTACTGAAGCTTCGAACTCCTGGGCTCAAGTGATCCTCCCACCTCAGTCTTCAGACTGAGACGCATACCACCATGTCTAATGAAGTTTTTATTTTTTATTTTTGCAGAGACAGGGTTTTGTTGTGTTGCCTATGCTGGCCTTGAACTCTTGGGCTCAAGTGATCCTCCTACCTCAGCCTCCCAAGTAGCTAGGATTACAGGTGTCTCCTAAAGTGCTGGGATTACAGCTGCCAAGTCCAGACCATCTAAGACATTCTTTATTACTGATACTATGCTTATATTTTTGGCATTTACATTTGATATTTTCTTCTAGTTTCCACCTCTTTGCTGAAATTTCCCATTTGTTCATGCATGTTGTCTACTTTTTTCATTAGAGCCTTTCATATAGTAATCATAGTTATTTAAAATTCCATGTATGATAGTCCCAACACATCTGGACCATATCTGAGCCTGGTTGTTGATTTCTTTTCTTTTTCTTTTTTTTTTTGAGACAGATTCACTCTTGTTGCCCAAGCTGGAGTGCAACAGTGTGGTCTTGGCTCACTGCAACTTCCATCTCCCAAGTTCAAGTGGTTCTCCTGGGGTGGAGACCAAGTACCATACAACTGGTAAAAATTCAGCTAGAGTTTTAATAGGTTGCTAAGGCTGAGTATGGCTGGGAGAGAAATATTAATCCACTGGGAGCAGCAGACACACAGAGGATTTGCACCTGCTCACAGGCTCATCTTCATGGACTGCATTGGGTGCTATGAGAAGGACTGGGGGTGGAGTGAGACAGGAGAGAAAGCCTGCTTTGTGGTGCAGGCCTAGGGGAGGGGAGTAGCAGCCACTGCTGGAGAAAAGCCATAAGACACTGGGAAAGGTTGGCAAATCCTGTCACCCTCAGTGCCCATTACAGCTGGGAGAAGGGAAAAGAAAAATTTCTATCCCGATGGGCAAGGGGGAAAGGTGAGAAAGCCCCACCCTCAAGACCCAGGGACCCAGTGCCTGCCTAAGATGGAAGCAGTACCAGGACAGCAGAGAACCAACAACTCCATACAGCACACACGTACACCTTCCAGCCCCAGCCTAGAAAGCATCAAGTAATGAGTAGTCAGCTGTTGGAGAAGGATGAAGAACACAGAGAAGCCAGGCATGGCAGCATGTGCCTGCAGTCCCAGCTACTCAGAAGATCGAAGTATGAGAGTCATTTGAACCTAGGAGTTCAAGACCAGCCTAGGTGACAGAGATGCAGGCTCTCTGAGGTGCAGGATCACAGACAGAGTCTGGAGCTGAGGGTGGAACAAGATCATTGAGGAAAAAAACCTTCCTGGTTCCACCTTAAACACAAAGGAAAGCTAGAAGAATCTGAAGCTCACCGTGGGTGTACTGATGGTAAGCCAGTAACAACAAAGGCCAAACCCAGCTCGATTCTTGTCCCCTACACTTAAAGCCCAGCAAAAGTAAAGGCATGCCCATTTCCAGTCTTAAATACCATTTACTCATCTCTACTATCCTATGCAAGATGTCTATCTGTATACAGAAAATTTGAAGACATGCATGGAAGCGAGGCAAAATAACATACTGTCAAGAGACAAAGAAATCAATAACCAAGGTTGGATGCGGTGGCTCATGCCTGCAATCCTAGCCCTTTGGGAGGCAGAGACGGGTGGTTTGCTTGAGCCCAGGAGTTCAAGACCAGCCTGGGAAACATGGCAAAGCCCTGTCTCTACAAAAAAAATACAAAAACTAGCCAGCACCTGTGCCAGCTACTTGGGAGGCTGAGGTGGGAGGATCACCTGAGCCCAGGGAGGTCAAAGCTGCAGTGAGCTGTGATTGTGCTACTGCACTCTAGCCTGGGTGACAGAGCAAGACCCTGTCTCAAATAAATAAATAAATGATCAAGGAAAGTATAAATTTGCAGATTATCTGGCTTCTTCTTGTTGTGAGCATGGATGTGATACTCTTTCCAGCTTTCCTCATCTGAAGTGGAGGCTGGAGGAGACACTGTGACAGTTGTAGAACATGCACACACACTCTTTGAACACAGTGGGAGTGACTCTGCACGGCTTCTGAGGCTGCGCCATAGAGGGCGAGGTGGCTTCCACTTGAGTTCCACTGGAGTTCTGAGCCACTGTGTCAGAGGTTCAATCACTCCGTGATAGCCATGCTGTGAGGAAGCTGCTCCTCAGCTGTTGTATTGACATGTCTTACCTTGGAGTTCAAATCAGCCCCTAATCAAATTGGATTCTGTATTTCTGGCCATTAAGAAATCCAGAGAGATCAATCCTAATAACAGAGACATTCAGAGATGTACATGCCTCTCTGAAAAAATGAAGGGAGTTTCTTCCCACTCAGCCATGGCCCAGACAAAGACAGTCATGTGAGCAAATGGACGTGATGATGGTTTTGTTGAACTGTCCTAGCACGTTCAAATAGTCATTCCAATTCCCCCATGCAAGTCTTAGCAATGGGGGAAAGCACAATATCCTGAGATTGCTCAGTGGGGCCCAACTGTCATCACTAGGGACAGCAGCCATCTAGTGCACGATATGATCATTAATTGGTCTGTGACAGAGAATATCTGATGGGTACAAGCTGTTTTTGAGGGCTGGGAGGAAAACCTTAGGGACTTGAAATCCTGGAATCGTTGTTACAAATCACTTGTCATCTATCTACAAGGTCCTTTGTAAAGTTTCTGTTGTTTTGGTGGATTCAAGATCATCCTGGCCAAAAAGGTGAAACCCCATCTCTACTAAAAATGCAAAAATTAGCTGGTCATGGTGGTGAGCACCTGTAGTCCCAACTACTCGGGAGGCTGGGGCAGGACCCAGGAGGCGGAGGTTGCAGTGAGCTGAGACTGTGCCACTGTACTCCAGCCTGGGTGACTCCATCTCAAAAAAAAAAAAAGAGAGAGAGTGACTAGATCAGATTTGCATTTAAATGATCACTGTGCTTGGAAATGGACTTGTAAAGAGAAAAGGGGATGCAAAAGGACTCAACAAGAGGCTCTTGGGAGAGGTTCTTGGGGACTTATGGGAGTCCCCCCTGCTGCCATGTCTCCATTTAAATTTTGAATTCCCAGGAGATAAAGTCTGATTGGCTTATCTTTGGTTATAGTGCCTGCCCCTATGGCCTGGGGATGTGGGTTTATGATTGACAACCCTCCAGGATTATGTGGAGTATGGAAGATGCATTTCTCCGATGCAAAGTATGCTGGGAAAACAAAAATAAGAAATGTTTCCAGGAAACCTGATGTCCTATCCTCATGATTCACCTGCCTCTCCTCCCAAAGTGCTGGGACTACAGGCATGAGCCACAGTGCCCAGACCTTTGATCTTGTCACTCTCTTAAAACTCCTCAGTGGCTCCTCAGTGCTTTTGGGATCAAGGCCATCATTATTCTGGTGGGCTATGGACAAGCTGATGGACATTCTGTGGGGTATATCAGAGCCAGCTGGAGACATGGGTTTATAGGTGAGGGATGGCAAGGATATGGGGGTGTTCAAAGGAGGAGAAGGGACCCTGGAAGAAATTGTGTCGTTCAGGACTACAGGATAGGCATGAATGGAAGGGCTATGTGCTGGGCAATTTCTTTGTGCTAGGCACCTGTCAAATACAAGCAAACCTGAGAAGCATGACTCTCCTCGTGCAGCAGAAGAACCAACACTCAGATGGGTTAGGTAACTTGCCCAACATCATACAGCTAGTCAGAGGGAGAACCCGAAATTGAACCCAGATCATTGTCCTCAATTTCAAGTCTGCTCCTTTAGCTACAAGGCAATCCATTGCTTTTGTGACAGACATTGTAATGTGCTCCCAGAAGCCCTGTAGGAATTGCTATGGGTTTTGTGTTTGTTTGAGATGGAGTTTCACTCTTGTTGCCCAAGCTGGAGTGCAATGGCACAATCTCGGCTCACTGCAACCTCCACCTCCTGGGTTCAAGCAATTCTCCTGCCTCAGCCTCCCAAGTAGTTGGGATTACAGGAATGCACCACCATGCCCAGCTAATTTTGTATTTTTTAGTAGAGATTGGGTTTCTCCATGTTGGTCAGGCTGGTCTAGAACTCCTGACCTCAGGTGATCCATCCACCTCGGCCTCCCTATAATTGCTGGGATTATAGGTGTGATCCACTGCACCCAGCCTGGGAATTGATATGGTTTGACTGTTTATGCCCCCTCGAAAATTCATGTTAAAACTTAATCTCCAATGTAATAGTACTAAGAGGTGAGGCCTTTAAGAGGTGATTGGACCATGAGGGCTCTGCCTTCATGGATGGAATTAGTGCTTTACAAAAAGGCTCAAGGGGTGTGTTCACCCCATTCATTCCTTCTGCCACATGAGGATAAGGTGTTTGTCCCCTCTGGAGGATGCAACAGTCCAGGCACCATCTTGGAAGTAGAGAGCAGCCCTCACCAGACACTAAATCTGCTGGCACCTTGATCTTGGACTTCTCAGCCTCCAGAACTGTGAGAGGTAAATTTTTTTTTATAAATTACTGAGCCTCAGGTTTTTTGTTCCTGCAGCGCAAATGGACTAAGACAGAAATGAAGGATTTATTCCCATGGCTTCTGGGAATGCTGCCAGAAGACAGCCCTCAGCTATTAGCCTTCTTTGGAGATTGCGGCAAGAGAAGAAAACGGTCTTGTCCCAAGGTCATGCCTCCTTCCAGAGGCAGCCTTTATCCAACAACTAACCAAAGCAGGGGTACAGAGACTGGTCCACTTGCCCTAGTTCAGGTCAACTCCAAAGGGTCATCCCAACTGGAGAGCTCCTCCCAGAGTCAGCTGAAGCTTCAATGAGACGCTGCAGCCCCACCACTCCCTCGGCCCAGTCCTGCCTCTGTCCCCTCCCATCACAGGTGTGAGCCCAACAGCATGCCCCATAAACATCCTGCACACTCATCTCCATCCAACTCTGCTTCCCAAGAAACCCAGCTTGTGAGTGTTCCCTGATTTTTTACCAAGAATTTGTTTCTGCTGTCCCCTCTAACTGAAATGTGGTCCCCCCAGCCTCTGTTTATAAAGATATTCCTGCTCATTCTCTGAGTGAGAATGGAGTGCAATGGCATGGGCACAGCTCTGCCACAATCAGGCTACTGCCTAGCTGTACACCCCATGACTGTTCCTGCTGTAGTGTCTTAGCTTGTGGTACACCCCTAGTCCTCCTGGAATGTTCTTCACCATCCTAACCCTACCACCTTAGCTGTACCAAGAGGAACAAATATATAGGACTGACAATTACAGTTGTTCAGGATGGTCATGGCACAACTTCCAGGGAGCACCATTCCCAGTTCAACAATCAATCTGTCTAGCATCACTTTGCAAATTATGCTAGAGGACGTTCAGAGCCAGGCTCTGAGTCAGAAGGACTCAGATATGAATCCTGGTTCTGCTGCTTCTTAGCTATATAGCTTTAGAGGAAACATGAACTCTCGTTTCCTTGGTCTTTTCATCAGCAAAATGAGAGTATACCACATCGTATTCATTCTAAGATGCACAGTTTTTCACTTTCACGCCTCAGAAATTAGGCTATATCTTACAATTGCTGGTATGCTATATTTCTAACCAGTAGCATTTTTTCTTTCTTGGTGTTACTAAAATCATGGTGCATATTATAATTGATGCCATGGTAAACTTGTTGAAAGATGGAAATAGAGGCTGGGTGCAGTGGCTCATGCCTGTGATCCCAGCACTTCGGGAGTTCGAGGCGGGTGGATCACCTGAGATCAGGAGTTCAAGACCAGCATGACTAACATGGAGAAACCATGTGTCTACTAAAAATACAAAATTAGCCAGGCATGGTGGTACATGCCTGTAATCCCAGCTACTCAGGAGGCTGAGACAGGAGAATCACGGGAGGCAGAGGTTGTGGTGAGCAGAGATTGTGCCATTGTACTCCAGCCTGGGCAACAAGAGTGAAACTCCATCTCAAAAAAAAGAAAGAAAAATGGAAATAGTATTTATCTCACAGGAGGACAGATAAGACCAGCGTGGGATGGCCAGGGTATCACCCAGCCTGTATCCCCCTCAGCCTGCTCTGAGGGTCACCTAAAGCTTCTTTGGAAGTTCTTGTACACCATGTGAATACAGCAGGTCATTTCAACCCCTCTTTCTCAGTTTCCTTGTCTATATAAAGGGTACATAATAGCACCACCTCATAGAGTGTTTTTTTGTTTGTTTGTTTGTTTGTTTTTTTAAAGAGAGAGTGTTGCTCTGTCACTCAGGCTGGAGTACAGTGGCAGAATCATAGCTCACTGCAGTCTTGAAGTCCTGGGCTCAAGCAATCCTCCCACCTCAGCCTCCTGAGTAGCTGGGACTACAGCTAATTAGAAAATTATTTTTTTAGAGACAACATGTCTCTAAATGCTTGGGATGATCTTGAGCTCCTGGGCTCAAGCGATCCTCCCACCTTGGCCACCCAAAGTGCTGGGATTACAGGCGTGAGCCACAGTGCCCAGCTCTCATAGAGTTTAATGAGGACAGAATGAACTAGGGATGGTGAAGTGAGTGTGCCCTGTGCCAGCCAGCATGTCACAGGTACAGGTCTCACAGCCTAGGCTGAGGGCAATGCCAATGGCAATGTGTCTCGGTCTGTCTGCCTGGCTTTGAACTGTCTCTGGCTGTTGAGAGATTTGACGGGAGGTAGGAGGTAGATCCTCATCCCAGGTAGGCAGGAGGACCTGGGTGGGAGTCCTCGCTCTGCCACATTCCAGCTTGGGAGAGTCTCATCACCTCTCTGAGGCCCAGCTCCCTATCTGTATTACTGATCTAGGCTTATTGTAGGACTAAAAGGAGATGGTGGAGGTAAAGTGCTTGTGGCATGGTAGATGCTCAATTTTAAAACAGAACTTCTGTCTGGCCAAAGGAAAAGATTGGCTGGGGGCTGACATGGTATTGGCCAGCCGCCCACTCTTGAAGATGGTGAAGGTAGCATAAGTGTAAGAGCCCACACTCAGAGCCTGTCCCGACCTGCTGAGACTCCAGGATTAAAAACCTGAAGTACAGCTGGGTATGGTGACTCACGCCTAGAACCCCAACACTTTGGGAGGCTGTGGTAGGTGGATCACCTGAGGTCAGGAGTTCAAGACCAGCCTGGCCAACATGGTGAAACCCCATCTCTACTAAAAATACAAAAGTTAGCTGGATGTGGTGGCAGGCGCATGTAATCTCAGCTACTTGGGAGGCTGAGGCAGGAGAATCTCCTGAACCCAGGAAGCGGAGGTTGCATTGAGCCAATATTGCACCATTGAACTCCAGCCTGAGTGAAAAGAGAGAAACTCTGTCTCAAAAAAACAAACAAGCAAGCAAACAAACACCTGAAGTACCACAGGCATCTCAGATTTTTCCTGGCTCCAGGCTGGAAGGACTCTGTGATGTGATATTATAAGAAATACACGCTTGTTATCCCAGCTCTTTGGGAGGCTGAGGCAAGCTCGAGTGTTCAAGACCAGCCTGGGCAACATGGCAAAACCCTGTTTCTACAAAAAAAAAAAAAAATTAGTTGAGTATGGTGGCACGTACCTGTAGTCCCAGCTACTTGGGAGGCTGAGGCAGGAGGATTGCTTGAGCCCAGGAGGTAGAGGCTGCAGTGAGCTGAGGTCACACCACTGCACTCCAGTCTGGGCTACTGTGAATATATATGTATTTGGTCTCTGACTACAGTTCCTGACATAGAGTTCCTAAGATCTTGTAATTTCCTGAGCAATAGGGGAGTGAGGAGTGTTCTGATATTTGGTCTTTGACCCCAGTTCCTGACACAAAGCTCCAAAAACCTTTGCAATTGCCTGAGTAATGGGAGTGTGTGGCACAGCTCCTAAATCCCTCAGGATTCCCCAGGTGACAGGAGTTCCTTTTGTTCTTACAGGTGATTGTTGTGGGGGGAGGTCCTGAACAGCCTTAGGAGGGGTGTTGGTTGCCAAGGGAACCAATCACATGATTAGAGAGTTGGAACTTTCAGCCCCACCCCGTATCTCCAGGAAGGGGAGCAGGGCTGAAGATTGAGTGGGTTACCAGTGGCCACTGATGTAATCAGTTATGCCTATGAAATGAAGCCTCCATAAAAACCCAAAAGGATTGGGTCCAGGGAGCTTCTAGATAACAACACGTGAAGGTGCCTGGAGAGTGGTGCTCCCGGCAGGCAGGGAAGCTCTGTGCTCCCTCATTCCCACATCCCTTGCCCTGTTGATTTCTTCACCTGGATATTCATTGGTCTTGTGTAATGTGCTTTGTAACAAATCTGTAAACATAAGTGTTCCCTGAGTTCTGTGAGCAGTCCAAGCAAGTTAACCTAACTCAAGGAAGGAGTCGTGGGATTCTTAGTTTGCAGCCTATCCATCAATCAGAAGAATGGGTGATGACCTATATCTTGCAACTAGCTTCTGCAGTGGTGGGACTGGCACAAAGTGTGGGACTGAGCCCTCACTATGTGTGATCTGATGCTATCTTCGGGCAGAGAGCATCAGAATGCATCTGAATTGAATTGAATTGAGAGGACACCCAGTTGGTGTCTGCTGGAGAACTGCTTGGTGTGTGGGAAAAACCTCTCACACATCTGGTGTCAGAAGTGTTATGTTGTGTGGTGTGTGAAAGTAGAAAAACATTTTTTCCACTTATCTCTCTCTCACTCTCTCTCTCTCTTTTTTTTTTTTTTTTGAGACAGGGTCTGGCTCCGTCACCAAGGCTGGAGTGCAGTGGCTGGATATCGATTCATGGCAGTCTCTATCTCCCAGGTTCCAGCTATTCTTCCACCTCAGCCTCCCTGAGTAGCTGGGACTACAGGCACATGCCACCATACCTGGCTAATTTTTTTTTTTGGTAGAGACAGGGTTTTGCTATGTTGCCCAGACTTGTCTTGAACTCCTGAGCTCAAGCAATTCACCCACCTCAGCCTCCCAAAGTGTTGGGATTACAGGCGTGAGCCACTGTACCCAGCCTCCACTTATCTCTCTCTTTCTCTCTTATTATTATTATTTTTTTTGAGATGGAGTCTCGCTCTGTCGCCCAGGCTGGAGTGCGATGGCATGATCTCAGCTTACTGCAACCTCTGTCACCCGGGTTCAAGGAATTCTCCTGCCTCAGCCTCCTGAGTAGCTGGGATTACAGGACCTCCCATCACGCCAGGCTAATTTTTGTATTTTTAGTAGAGATGGGGTTTCACGATGTTGTTCAGGCTGGTCTTGAACTCCTGACCTCAAGTGATTGCCCACTTTGGCCTCCCAAAGTGCTGGGATTGCAGGTGTAGCCACCATGCCTGGCCCAATATTTCTTTAAGAAAATAAAATATCACTCTCTTTAAATATATGCCCTTTTTAAAGTGGAAAAGTAATCTATGTGCATTGTGGAAAATATGGGAAATTTATGTCAAAGTAGAAAGATTAAAATTACCCATAATTCCAACTCCCAGAAACCACCAATATTAACTTTTGTTTCTGTCTTCCTATTCATTTTTCCCATAATTGAGTGCATAGCACATAAAAAATTTCGTGCTCTGCTTTTTTCCAATAACATTATTACAGGACGATTTCCCTGTACCATTAAAATCTCTTTGCAAACATGTTTTTATTTTTAATGATTATGTAGGACACCATTGTCTAGACAGCTTACTGGTCATTCCCAATTGTTAGATATTTGGGTTGTATTTAATTGTTAACTATTACATCACAATGCTGTGGTTAAAAAAGAAAACTCTGTATATAAAGTATTTTACTACTTTCAAATTATTTCCTTAGACTCACATCCTAAAAGTGTTACTAGTAGGTCCAGGGGTTGTAGGTATTTTAAAGATGACATTCTCCCAACTTTTTTGTCTTTAGCAGCTTTAATGGGATGATAAATACAGATTGAGAAACATATTGTGTGACAAGATGTCACACCAACAGCCAGACTATAAACAGGTACCCAATATCCTTTTACAAAGTTTTGTTTTCAGTTTTATAAAGATCTCTTACTGTACTGGTCATTTATAGCTTATCATTCACACACCAGCAGTATAGATCCTGGGACAGCATTTAGGACAGAGGTGCTCCAAGGAGGATGGAGGCAAAGGCATGGCATTCTGCTGATAAAAGACAATTGGTTGTTTTATTATTAAAATTTTCAATTTTAAATTACTATTAAAAAAACTTTTCGGCCGGGCGCGGTGGCTCAAGCCTGTAATCCCAGCACTTTGGGAGGCCGAGGCGGGTGGATCACGAGGCCAGGAGATCGAGACCATCCTGGTCAACATGGTGAAACCCCGTCTCTACTGAAAATACAAAAAATTAGCTGGGCATGGTGGTGCGTGCCTGTAATCCCAGCTACTCAGGAGGCTGAGGCAGGAGAATTGCCTGAACCCAGGAGGCGGAGGTTGCGGTCAGCCGAGATCGCGCCATTGCACTCCAGCCTGGGTAACAAGAGCGAAACGCCGCCTCAAAAAAAAAAAAAAAAAAAAACAAAAAACTTTTCATGATGGGGTCTCACTTGTTGCCTAGGCTAGAGTGCAGTGGCTCCATCACGGCTTACTATAGCCTCCACTTCGAGGGCTCAAGAGATCCTCCTACTTCAACCTCTTGAATAGCTGGGACTACAGGTGTGTGCCCCTACACCTGGTTAATTTGTTTTCGTTTTTGTAGAGATAGGTCTCACTATATCGACCAGGCTGTTCTCAAACTCCTGGCTTCCCAAAGTGCTGGGGTTACTGACGTGAGCTACTATACCCAGCCCAATTCATTATTTTAAAACCAATTTTTACTCATGCTAAAATCATGTGTGTGTCCATTATATGTATTTTTCCAATATTAAATATTGTTTTTAAATATTTGCTAATTTGATAGGTAAAAATTAGTACTTTTTCATTTTCTTGAAATTTTTAAAATATTAGTAATATGGCATGCTTTAATATCTATTGGTCATTTGTATTTCTTCTTGTGCAAACTGTCAATGTTACTTGTCCCTTTATCTGCTAGGGGTCTTACTAGGTGTTTTACTTGTTGATTTGTAAGAACTCTCCATATATTAAGGATGTTTTGGAAGCCAACTATTATCTCAATTTGTTGTTTCCCTATATATTTCATTTGTGAGTTGTTTCTGTAGAGATCATCTGAATTTCATGAGCCAACTCTTTTATTTTGTGATTTTTTTTTTTGAGACGGAGTTTCGCTCTTGTTACCCAGGCTGGAGGGCAATAGCGCGATCTCGGCTCGCCGCAACCTCCGCCTCCTGGGTTCAGGCAATTCTCCTGCCTCAGCCTCCTGAGTAGCCGGGATTACAGGCATGTGCCACCATGCCCAGCTAATTTTTTGTATTTTTAGTAGAGACGGGGTTTCACCGTGTTGACGAGGATGGTCTTTATCTCTTGACCTTGTGATCCACCCGCCTCGGCCTCCCAAAGTGCTGGGATTACAGGCATGAGCCACCGCGCCCAGCCTTATTTTGTGATTCTTTTTTCTCCTTTGCTTTTTTTTAAGACAGGATCTCACTCCCATCGCCAACACTGGAGTGCAATGGTGCATTCACAGCTCACTGTAGTCTCAAATTCCTGTGCTCAGGTGATTCTCCCACCTCAGCCTCCTGAGTAGCTAGGACTACAGGTACAAGCACCACACCTGGCTGATTTTCAGTAGAGTATTTGTAGTAGAGATGGGGTTTTGCCATGTTGCCCAGGCTGGTCTCTAATTCCTGGACTCAAGTGATCTGCCTGCCTTGGCCTCCCAAAGTGCTGGGATTACAGGTGTGAACCACTGCACCCCGCCTCTCCTTTGTTTTTGAATTTAGGAAGTCTTCCCCCACTTGATGAATATTTGTTTCCATTTTCTTCTGGGTTTAAAATATTTGCTTACGTTTAACTGTATTCCATCTGGAGTTTATTTTTGCATACATTTAGAGGGGAGGATCTATATGGATCTTCTTTTTTCTTTCCCCAAATAGGAAATCAATTATGCACAAAATAGTTTTGGGTGCTCCCACCAGCCTCATCACCCATGGAAAAGGCTCTCATCCTTTCATGCCTTCTGAAAGTGTGGGGACCAGAACAGGAATAAATAATTCTTAAAAAATTAAATGAAAGCCTAAGCTAGATTCATTTCAGCCCATCTTATAACAACCCTGAGAAGGAGATTTATTGTCAGTCCCACTTACAGATAAGAAAGCTGAGGCTCAGAGAAGTAAAGTAACTCCCAAGGTAACACAGCTAGTCTGATCTGGAATTCGAGCCTACATTGTTTGACTACTATACCCCAGGGCCTCAGAATTTAGAATTGGTTTCAAGTTAAATTAGCTCTGGGTTCTTTTTACAGAGGAACCACCTGACTTCTGTACTAGGAGATGAGCATCCAGAGAGCCCAGCCCTTCAGAGAGTGGGCCTGGGAACCTGAGCCCAGAGGAAATACCTGCTAACCCAATTGGTGAATTTGTTTCTATTTATTTAATTTTTTGAGATGGAGTGGCTCTATTGCCTAGGCTGGAGTGCGGTGGTATCCCTTTTTTTTTTTTTTTTTTTTTTGAGACTGAGTCCTGCTTTGTCGCCCAAGCTGGAGTGCAATGGCGCAATCACGGCTCACTGCAACCTCCACCTCCTGGGTTCAAGCGATTCTCCTGCCTCAGCCTCCTGAGTAGCTGGTAGAGACGGGATATCAACTTGTTGGCCAGGCAGGTCTTGAACTCCTGACCTCAAGTGATCTGCCTGCTTCAGCTTCCCAAAGTGCTGGGATTACAGTCAGGAGCCACCGTGCCCGGCCCTAATTGGTTGTTGATCAACCAATGAATTCACTGGGTCTGATCAGGTGACTATCTCCGGCTCGACCAACTGTAATGGTGGCTGTGGGAGGTCACATGGTTCCCAGGACGCCCCTCTCCAGAGCTTGAGGGAGGCAGACAAATTGACATCCCTCTCTCACCAGAGGTACCCAATTCTGTATTCCATGGGCAGTTGAATTTCCTTCATCCTACAATTAATGTTCCAAGGCAGAGCTGCTATTGTTTTATTTTGCCAAAAAAGATAATATTAAGCAAACAACATGATTCCCATTTAGTATCACCACCATTTCAGAAACGATAGGGAACTTGCACCTCAAAACTAAAGGTTGGAGATAATCCCAGAGTAAAGGACAGCCTTCCTTGCTATGGATAATTGGCCACCGCAGGACATTCTTGCTGGGGACCATGGGCACAGGCACCAAGCTATAAACCAGTACGTGGGATTCAAGCCTTCTCGCCTGCTCCCGTGGGTACACTCTTTCCCAAGAGTGCAACTTTTAGAAGATAAACAGCGGGCTATGGTCCCAAGTTAACTGCCTTCATGTTTGGAGCAAAGAGCGACATGCTGCCACCTTTAACTCCGTTCCATTCCCTGGAACCTCATGTGGCCGGGAGGTCAGCATTAGGATAGGATAAGCTCCTAGGATCCCGCAGCCTGTCTCCAGAAAATACTTTAGACCCTCTAACCTCATTCCCACTTCATCCCTTTGGATCCAACTACTTATAAGGCTTCTTGCCCTTTATCTACTGTTCCCTGTAGGAGCTGGGGGCGGGGCCTGTCTTACCCAGCCCCTCAGGTTTGGCCCGTGGAGCATTAGGAGTGAACGTCTGGCGCATGTCGCACAGTTGGTGGAGTGGACACTGTCGGAGCTCCACCCAGCTGCCCTTTGATCCTCTTAGCATTTCTGTATGCCCAGGTTCCAGGTGCTTTCATCTGAAGCTTCCAGGTGAGATTTTTCTTCTGAGGATTGCCATGGGGCTCCTGGGGCCACTCGCTGCACAGCACAGGGACCTGGGAGTGCCTGGGAGTTTATTTCCCCGCCAGGTGGCCCTTGGCCATAGATGGACAGATATACAAGAATATGAAAGTCTAGCTCCTTTGCCTCTAGACACAAACTCTGAGCTGTAATTTACATTCCTCGGCTCCCAGTGGGATCAGACTGAGGCTGGGACGCTATCTGCTAGTGCAGCCTTGCTTGGCGTTTTCTCTTTCCTGCCTTCTTCCCCACCTCACCCCTACTCCGTCCTGCCAGTTTCTCATGGAAGCACGGAGTACACCACTTGCCTGGGAATCCTTGCCTTTGGGTTTGCTGCTAAGCCAGTCCCCCTGTGACAGGGATCAGCAGGCTGTGGCAAAAGTAATGCCCAGAGGAAAAGCAGGCTGTGAGTGTGCAACACTTTCCCTAGCTCATGCTTGGGAGGGCCTGGACCAGCACCCTTGGATGCTCTAACTCAACAAGGCTCCAGCTTTGCAGGTGGTCTGTATTTTCCATAGGAAAGTATGACCCATTTATTTTTTACATTAAAAAATTATTTTTAGACTTACTTGAAGACAGTAAGAGTCACTCTTTTTTTTTTTTTTTTTTTTTTTGAAACAGGGTCTTGTTCTGTTGCCCAGGCTGGAGTGCAATGGCATGATCACAGTTCACTGCAGCCTTAAGCAATCCCCCCACCTCAGCCTCCTGAGTAGCTGGGACTACAGATGCACACCACCATGCCCAACTAATTTTTAAAATTTTTGTTGTAGAGAGGCAGTCTCACTATTTTGTCCAGTTGGTCTTGAACTCCTGGGCTCTAGAGATCCTCCCAATCTTCCTACCCTAGCCTCCCAAAATGTTGGGATTACAGGAATGAGCCACCTCATGCAGCCGAGAGTCACTCTTTTTGGCGTATAGTTCTATGAGTCTTGAAAAATGCGTAGAACCAGAAACCACAACCACAATCAAGATCTTGAGCCAGATTCTCTCGTGTGGCCGGGCCCCACTGCAGCCAGACCCTCCCTTCACTTGATCCTCTGGCAACCACTGATCTGCTCTTCATCACCATAGTTTTGCCATTTCCAGAACGCCATATAAGTGAAATCACACAGTATCTTTGGATTCCTTTAGGTAAGACAATAACTTTGAGATTCATCCATGTTTTTGCACGTATTCATTGCTTGTCCCTGTGGACCTTTTCAGTAATCAAAATGGAGTCACTTATGTTAACCCCTAACAAAATGGAACCCACAGGCCATGAAGGAAGGGCTCTCGTGCACATATGTCTATGTTTAGAATGATTGTAAAGACTCCCTGAAAAGCACAATTTCAAAAAATTCAGATAAGCTTCTTACACAGGAACACTTGACTAACAATGGCTGCCTCCACCAGTGAGTGGGTGCCAACTATTGCAGCAGGCCTCTGTAGCCAATGGTCCTTATTTCAAAGCAGCTCTTGTGAACTTTTCCTTTTGTCTTTAAAAGGAAAAGCTGTATACAAAACTTTTTAAATGTCATATTATTTTGAAACTTTGCTTCTATCTCATCTGACTGTGACAATTCTCCACAGCCTGAGCTGGCAGGTTGCTGATCTTTTCTTTTTTTAAGCAGACGGGATTTCACCATGTTGGTCAGGCTGGTCTTGAACTCCTGACCTCAGGTGATCCACCCACCTCAGCCTCCCAAAGTTCTGGGATTACAGGCGTGAGCCACTGTGCCTGGCCATGGTTGCTGATCTTTTAACGTTTCTTCCCCTACCCAATCCCGACTTTTTGTTAAGGTTTCTAGAAGGTCTGTTGGGTATACATACTACAGCTTATTGGCTTACAATGTACTCTCCTTTGATGCCTCTTTCAGGACAATTGGGAGAAAGAGAAATTAATAGTCCAACTGTTTTGATACTGAAAACTGATGAGTTCTTTTTGAAATAAAGAACCAGGCTGGGCATGGTGACTCATGCCTGCAATCCCTGCACTTTGGGAGGCCAAGGCAGGTGAATCATTTGAGGCCAGGAGTTTGAGACTAGCCTGGCCAACATCGTGAAACCCTATTTCCATTTTTTTTTTTTTTTTTTGAGACGGAGTCTTGCTCTGTTGCCCAGGCTGGAGTATACTGGTACCATCTTGGCTCACTGCAACCTCTGTCTTCCAGGTTCAAGCAATTCTCCTGCATCAGCCTCCCAAGTAGCTGAGACTATAGACATATACCACCACGCCCAGCTAATTTTTTTGTATTTTTAGTAGAGACGGGGTTTCACTGTGTTGACCAGGATGGTCTCAATCTCCTCAGTCTCCTGACCTCGTGATCCTCCCACCTCGGCCTCCTAAAGTGTTTGGATTACAGGCGTGAGCCACCGTGCCCAGCCAAAAACCCCATTTCTACTGAAAAACAAACAAACAAACAAATAAATTGGCTGGCTGTCTGTGATGAAAGTTTCATGAACTTTTCCTTTTGTCTTTAAACCCTTTGGATATGCTTGTGGTTCACCATGGCATGTATATCCCAGATTGCAACCTCCCGCTATTCCCAAACAAACTCTTTGTTTTAGGTAACACAATGTATTTGAAGTTCATCCAGCTTTTTGAATGTATCAGTTGCTTGTCCTGGAGAGCAATTGTTCTGGAGAACAGGTCTGTCTCCTGTTACTTTAAGTAGACATCCCTTTTTATTGCTGAATCGGGTTCCACTATATAGCTTAACTACAGTTAATCCATTCCTCAATGGGGGAACATTTGGAGTTTCCAGTTTCTCAGGATTATAATTGAAGCTAATCTGAACATTTGCATATGTTCTTTGGTTCAACATAGGCTTTTGTTTCACTTGAGTAAATGCCAAGGGGATTTCTGGGTGGTTTGCTAAGTGTATGCTTATCTTTGTAAGAATCTGCCAGTGTTCTCAAGAGAAGTTGAACTATTTGACCTTCCCACCAGCAACGTGTGAGCTGAGCGTTTCTGTTGCTTGACATCCTCACCAGCTCTGCACAGGTCAGGGTTTATTTGCTTGTTTGTCTGGGTTTTTTTGTTTGTTTGTTCGTTTGTTTTTGGAGGGACTGGTTCTTTTCTTTTTTCTTTTTCTTTTTTTTTGTTTGAGATAGGTCTTCCTGTGTCACCCAGGCTGGAGGGCAGTGCTGTTATCTTAGCTCACTGTAACCTCTGCCTCCCAGGTTCAAGCAATTCTCCTGCCTCAGCCTTCTGAGTAGCTGGGACTACAGGTATGTGCCACCATGCCTGGCCAATGTATTTGTATTTTTTTTAGTAGAGACGGGGTTTCACCATATTGGCCAGGCTGGTCTCAAACTCCTGACCTTGTGATCCACCTGCCTTGGCCTCCCAAAGTGCTGGGATTACAGGCACGAGCCATCGCCCCCAACCAAGGCTTGATTTTCAATAACCTTTATACCTCTCCCACTCTCATCAGCAGCTTTTTCTGCTTCTTCCAGCTTTTGCAAGGCAGTGGCCCAGCAGGCCTGAGCCCAGTCTAGCTCCTCTTCAACCAGCTGGGTCCTGCAGTTCAAGGAGGCCACCTCGGCCTCAGCCTGTTTCGGGCTCACCTTGTTCCTTCTACTCCCCGCTGGAGGAGCTCAGCTCTCTCCTCTGCATCGTCTGCCTGCCGCTGCTAAACCTGGCTTTTGCACTTCACTGCCTCGGTGGTGGCAATCCCAGCCATGGTGCCCACCCAGCCCCCGCTTGCACTCCAGATCCTGCCTCTCCACTCAGCACTGCAGCCATTTCTCTTACTGTCAGTTTTTTCCCCTGCATCCCAATAGGTAGCCTCAGTTTTAAAAATCAGGTCAGTTGGGTCATGCCGCTTCTTTGCTTCCCCTTTCCAATGGCTCCTATCATGCTTAGAATAAAACCCGAATCCTTAAGTGGAGCATAGGGTTGACCAGCTCCTGACAGCCCCCCCGGCCTCTTCTTCTCTCCCACTCCAGCCATCCTGGTCTCCCTGCTGTTGCTCAGAGGTGCCCAGATGCCCACCTCGCAGCCTATGCCCTTGCAGCTTCCCTGTCTGAAATGCTTATTCCTCAGCTTTTCCCAGGGGTACATCAAAGCCATCTCTGCAGAAGGGTGTTTGCTGGCTTCTCCACCTAATACCACCTGCACTCTACCCCCATCTTCAAAGAACACCCCATCCTGTGGCCTGGTTTATTTTCTTCATTATTATCTCTCATCACTATGTGAAATTATCTTAGCTATTTATTATCGTAAATTTCTCTGACCTCATTAAAACATTTGCTTTAATTGAAGCATAATATTAAGTGTATACCTCAATGACTTTTTTTTTTTTTTGAGGTGGAGTTTCACTCTTGTTGCCCAGGCTGGAGTGCAATGGTGCAATCTTGGTTCCCTGCAACCTCCTCCTCCTAGGTTCAAGCGATTCTTCTGCCTCAGCCTCCCAAGTACCTGAGATTACGGGCATGTGCCACCATGCCTGGCTAATTTTTTTGTATTTAGTAGAGACAGATTTTCACCATGTTGGTCAGGCTGATTTCGAACTCCTGATCTCAGGCCACCTGCTTTGGCCTCCCAAAGTGCTGGGATTACAGGCGTGAGCCACTGTGCCCAGCTTCAGTGACTTTTTACATATCTGTGCTTGTAACCATTCCTCATATCTGGACATAGAAGATTCCCAAACACCCCAAAAAGCTCCCTCGTGCCTCTTCTTCCCAAATGTAGCCACTATTCTCATTTCTATTTGGTTTCTATCATAGATCAGTTTTGCCTGCCTTTGACCTTCATGTAAGTGGAATCATCTAATCTGGACTCTTTTTGCACAAATTCTTTCATTCATCATTGTCTGTGAGATACAACCACGTTTTTGTGCATGTGGATAAATGCAATAGCAGTTTGTTCTTTTTGTATTGCCGTGCCATGGATTACTGCATAGCAATACACCATTGCATAGTAGTGTTCTGTTGTGTCAATATAATATAACACAATTCATTTATTCATTCTTCTGCTGGCAGACCGTGGGTTGCTCCTGACTGGTTGCTGTTGAATCATGCTGCCATGAACATTTTTACGCATGTCTTTCCATGGAGAGATGTACTCATTTATTTTGGAGTAGTATGCCTGAAAGTAGAATTGCTAGATCATTGAGTGGGTGTGTTTATCAATGATTTATTCTTTTACTTCTTTATATTATTTTTCTCTTCCTGGACTATAAGTTTCATGAAGGTAGGAAACAAGCTTGTCTAGTTCATTATTGTATTTCCAGTGTGTAGCACAGTGCCCAGCACATAGTAGATGCTCAATAAATATTTGTTAAATAAATCAACAAACTTAAGCTACTGTCAGCTCCAAGTAAGTTATGACAAAGAACCCAGGACTAGATACAAATCCTCCTGACATTCGCCCTTTGCAAGCTGATATTTGAGAGCGCAGCTGACTCCGAAGGAGGCAGAGCTGCAGGTGCTGGGTTATTCAGCATCCTGTTATTCTTTGAAGTGGCTTCCTCTCCCTCTCTTGGCCTACATTGTCACAGCTTGAAATATTCTTTTGATTATGAGAACATTTCCCATTAAGTGTGCATCTCCAGCTCCCCTCCCCCTAGTATTTATGAGCTCATAACTCCAGGATCTGTCACAATCAGTGTTGCAAAAGTGTATGTGAATGTAATGAAATAATTCGATGAGAAACATGGTGAGGAGACAGTTGGAATTTTCTCCTGCCTTACAAACCATCCCCAGGGGATGGATATATATAAATCAACACCTCCCTTAATTAAGTAAAACATTTTAGGGAAAAAAACAAATTAATTACCACTTCATGGCACCACCCCAGCCGATTACCCAAATGGTTCCCATTCTATAAACCTTGCTTGAATTCAGAACTAATTATCACTCTTTTGGTTTGTTTCTGTTTTCCAGTCGGCAGAGATCTGTATTAAAAGTGGGTAGTGTGGTATGGCTTTCTCACTCTACTTCAGGATGATGTAAACTGTCAAAAGAATCAAGAATTAAGTCTTTTTTTTAAAAAAAAAAAAAAAAAAGCTGAAAATGCAGGGAAGGTAGAATGTGGAACATTCAGGGTAGGAAATAAAAATCACCTTGGGGTGTTGCTGGGGTTGTGGGGAGAAGCCTATAGGGTGCAGGATGTGTGGGGTCTTGGCCTGGCTGAGCCCCTGACTTGATGTGTAATGTTGACCATTAACTGGACATCTCTGGTCTCTATCTGGGGACTGTCATCCATTACCTACCTGGCCTCCAGGGGGAGCCCTCGCCTCCTGGCATGTGGTCTCATTAGGAAGTGAGAATCCTGTCATCTCTGAGCCTTCATTGTCTGTCCAGCCTGGCCTGATGTCCTTCCTAATTATCCTTCCTGCTGGCTCTGGCCTCCCCCTTGCCCTGTGGGCCTGACGAATTCTCATCTTTGATCCTTCAGAGCCCCGTGGCCAGGGTAGCTGCTGACTAATCACTTCTATTACCAGTCCGTCCAGCTGCCTTCTGATTGGTCCACTCCCCCAGAGGAGCAGGCTGCCCAGGCCTGGCCTTGGCTCTTTTGGGCTATGTGTGGGAGTGGGGGTCTCAATGGCATCAAGCACAGTTGGCCTTGGTAGGTCACTCCAGCTGTAAACCTTGTAAGTCCAGCTTCCAGTGCTAGCCAAGCCAAGGCCTCACCCTCCCTTGCTTCTGCCAATTGCCCCACTTGAGAGGCTGTGTACACACTGTAGACGCTCGATCAGTTCTGAGTCACTATCTGAATTTTTGTTTTGTTTTGTTTTTGTTTTTTGAGATGGAGTCTCGTCCTGTTGCCCAGGCTGGAGTGCAATGGCTTGATCTTGGCTCACTGCAACCTCCACCTCCCGGGTTCAAACGATTCTCCTGCTTTAGCCTCCCAAGTAGCTGAGATTACAGGCACCCATCACCATGCCTGGCTGATTTTTGTATTTTTAGTGGAGATGGGGTTTTACACTGTTGCCCAGGCTGGTCTCAAACTCCTGACCTCGTGATCCACACGCCTTGGCCTCCCAAAATGCTGAGATTACAGGCATGAGCCACTGCACCTGGCCCACTATCTGAATTTTAATGAAAGACATAGATAACCAGAAAGAAACAGTCCATCCAACTCTTTAAAACATTTTCGAGGCATAAATTGCACATAGTAAAGTGCATAAGTTATACATGAACAACTCAGTGAATCTTTGCTTTGTTTACATCTGTGTAATTCCAACCCAGGTCAAGACACAGGGCATTCCACCTCCTACAAGATTCCCTTTCAGTCAATGCTCCTCAGAAATAACCATGATCTTGATTTCTATCACCATAGATTGGTTATGCCTGTTTTTGCATTTCATACAAATGGAATCATCTGGTATCTAGCTTTCTGTGTATGGCTTGTTTTACTCATTCACTGTGGGTATGAGATTCATTCTTGTTGCAGATAGCAGTAATTCTTGAACTCTTTTTTACACTGAAGTTTTAAAAAGTGATTACTGGTTGTTGGTTTCTAGCTTGACAGTATGTTGTCCTTTTAAAAAATAACCATATGCCAAGATATCTGTGGGCCTAATACTGTCATTACCATATGTACAAAAAGAATAATTTAGCTCCTGCGAGCACTCGAGTGCATTCAAGTTCCAAATGGAGCAGGGATGAATTTGATTAGGAAGGTGTCTGACTACAGCCCTCCCTTCTTGAGAACCTTCCAGGGCATTTTCTTATTGCTTTAACTCCCATTTGCTGAGTGCTGTGGTTTCAGTATTTGTTCCCTCCAAAACTCATGTTGAAATTTAATCACCAATGCAGCAATATGGAGAGGTAGGGCCTCTAAGAGGTGACTGGGTCATGAGGGCTCTGCCCTTATGAATGGATTAATCTATCCCTGGATTCATGGGTTAGTGGATTACGGAGTTATCATGGGAGTCAGACTGGTCGCTTTATGAGAAGAGGAAGAGAGGAGTAAGTGTGGTGGCTTGCATCTGTAATCCCAGTACTTCGGGAGGCCGAGGATAGAGGATCTCTTGAGCCTAGGAGTTTGAGACCAGCCTGGGCAAGATAGTGAGACTTCATATCTAATTTTCTTTTTCTTCTTCTTCTTCTTCTTTTTTTTTTTTTTTTGAGACAGAGTCTCACCCTGTTGCCCAGACTGGAGTGAAATGGCATGGTCTTGGCTCACTGCAACCTCTGCCTTCTGGGTTCAAGCGATTCTCCTGCCTCAGCCTCCTGAGTAGCTGGGATTACAGGCGCCTGCCACCACGCCCTGCTAATTTTTTGTATGTTTAGTAGAGATGGGGTTTCATCATGTTGGCCAGGCTTGTCTTAAACTCCTGACCTCGAGATCTGCCTGCCTCGGCCTCCCAAAATGTTGGAATTACAGGTTATGAGCCACTGTGCCCAGCCCTCAGCTCTAATTTAAAAAAAAAAAAGAAGAAGAAGAGGAAAATAGACTTAAGCTATCATGCTCAGCCCCCTCCCCATGTGTGATGCCCTGCCCTGCCTTGGGACACTGTAGAGAGTCCCCACCAGCAAGAAGTTTGTCAGTAGATGCAGGCCCTTAACCTTGGCCTGCTCAGCCTCCATACCTGTAAGAAGTCAATTCCTTTTCTTTGCAAATTACTCTGTTTCAGGTGTTCTGTGATAAGCAAGAGAAAACAAACTAAGACATTGGGTTACTAGAGAGGTTTAGTATCTTTTCTTAGGGTCATTTGTTACTTGTGTAACAGGTAAGTCCTGTTGGGATCCTCTCTGAGGACTCTGGGGAGGGCGTGGGGAAGTTGGAGTCTGCTCCTTCCAGGTCACATGTGAATGAGAAGGTGGAAATAATCTGGATATACCCTTTTGTCTCCAAAAAGGCCAGTCACCCCCAAACCCAGAGAAAATCAGTGCTGGGGCAGGTGGGGGAAGAGTTAGGCTCTACTGTCTCTTGGGCTAGACTCAGGAATGTCTGTCCCCATGGAACCCCCAGCTGCAATCCCTGCCTTCAACCCTCAGAGCTTGTTAGCAAGAGGCTCTGATCCAGCAGGTCTGGGGTGGATTCAGGAATTTTATATTTTAAAGCTCCCCAGGTGATTCCAAGGAGTGGTCTGGAGCCATACTGCTTGCATTTGAATTCCAGCTCTGCTTGTTATCACTGTAACTTCAATTGTCTTGTCTTCATTTCCTCATTTGTACAATGGGGATTATAAATATCTTGGAAGAATAAAATGACTCAATGCATTTATGCTTAAAAAGCACTTAGAAGAGTGCCTGGCACAGAGTAAGCACTCGAAAAGGGTTGGCCACCACCACCACCACCGCCGCCATCATCATCATCCATGGAGCACTAATGCTTTACCAATCAATGCTTTCACTTTACACACAAAAACTGAGAACCACAGAGGGGTATGGACATATCCAAGGTCTCACAGCAAGACACAGGTGGTAGAGGGACCAGAAGGCCAGCTCCCTCTCCCCTCAGGACTGTGTTCTCACCCATGTGGCTGGCTAGCCATCCTACCCAATGTCCCAGTCCCATGCTGGGGGACAGGGTGAGAAAGAGAGACTGCAGTGTGGAGACTTTCTGAGGGACTACATTAGGTTGATGCCAAAGTGATCGCGGTTTTTGTTTTTGCCATTACTTTTAATGGCAAAAATTGTGATTACTTTGGCACCAACCTAATAGAACTGGAAGTGTTGGCATTTGCCTTTCACCCACCATAGCAATTCTCTGTCCCTCTCCTCACCCTTGAAGGGAGCAGCCAGGCCCTCTTTCCCACTTTTGGAGTAAAAGGAGCTGGAAAGACCTGAGTCACTTCTAGATTTCTACAGTTAGGACAAATATCATGTCACCAATCATGAAATCCCACCAATTCTACCTCTGCAGTGTCTTTTGAACCCAAGCCCTCTGCCATACCTGAGGCTGGGCCACCATCATTGCCTGCACCTAGGCAACTGCACCAGCCCCTCCCTGGCCTCCCTGCTGCCAGTCTGGCTGTTTCACTTCATTCTACACACCACCCTCCCCACTACCCCTTGGAGGGGTTGTTTAAACCTCTCCCCCATGTATGAGTGGATAAAAATGTGATATTTACGTACAGTGGAACATTATTCAGCCTTTGTTTTATTTTATTTTGAGACAGGGTCTCGCTCTTTGACCCAGGCTGGAGTAGAGTGGTACAGTCACAGCTCATCATAGCCTCGACCTTCTGGGCTGAGGTGAACCTCCCACCTCAGCCTTTCAAGTAGCTGGGACTACAGGCATGCACCACCAAGCCCAAGTATCTCTTTTTTATTTTTGTTTTTTGTAGAGACAGGGTTTCACCATGTTGCTCAGACTGGTCTCAAACTCCTGGGCTCAAGCGATCCTCCTGTCTAGACCTTCCAAAGTGCTGGGATTGTAGATACGAGCCCCCACATTGGGCCTATATTTTTTTTCAGCGGGGTCTCACTCTGGCACCCAGGCTGGTGTGTAGTGGTGCAGTCATAGCTCACTGCAGCCTCGACCTCCTGGTTCCGATGATTCTCCCATGTCAGCCTCCCAAGTAGCTGGCACCACAGGTGCACTCCACCACACCCAGCTAATGTTTTACTTTTTTATAGAGATGGAGATCTCACTATGTTGCCCAGGCTTGTTTCAAACTTCTGACCTCAAGTGATCCTCCTTCCTCAGCTTCCCAAAGTGCTGGGATTATGGGTATGAGCCACCACGGCTGGCTATTCAGCCTTTTAAAAGAAAGAAATCCTGTCTTATGCCACAACATGGATGAATCTTGAGGGCATCATGCTAAGTGAATAGGCCAGCCACCTACATGAGGGACCTCAAGTAGTCAGACTCCTAGAAACAGAAAATAGAATGGTGGCTACCCAGAACTGGGGAAATGGGAAGTTGTTCAACGGGACAGAGTTTCAGTTTTGTGAGATGGAAAAGTTGTAGAGATCTGTTGCGCAAAAAGGCAAATACACTTAATGCTACTGAACCATACACTAAAAAATGGTTACGATGGTAAATTTTATATGTTTTTCTTTCTTTCTTTTTTGTATTTTTAGTAGAGACAGGTTGTCCAGGCTGGTTTCAAACTCCTGGGTTCAGGTGATTCGCCTGCCTCAGCCTCCCAAAGTGCTGGGATTATAGGCATGAGTCACCATACCCGGCCTGTTATATGTTTTTTAACCACAATTAGAAAGTAAAATAAAAACAAACCCTCCAAGGCTCCCCATCACCTTTAGGGTGAACCCAGATCCCTTGCCTGGCCTTGGAGACCCTCTGCACTGTTGCCTCCCTCCCACCAGGCCCCTCAAGCTGCCATGTCCTCAGCCCATGGCACTCTTCAGCTTTTCCTCGACCTGGCTCACATTTACTTACCAATGAGTTTCTACCTGCTAGCTTTCCATCTGGAATGTTCTTCCCTCAACTTGTCAACCTTTTGAAATTCTCATCATCCTTTGAGAACAAGCTCCAATGTATCCTCCTCTGTGAACTCTTCTCTTAACCCTCTCCTTCAGGAAGAATTAATGCCCAAAGTGTGCCCCTGCTTTTTTTTTTTTAAGACAGGGTCTCACTCAGTTGCCCAAGCTGGAGTGCAGTGGTGTGATCACAGCTCACTGCAGCCTTGATCTCCAGGGCTCAAGTGATTCTTCTACCTCAGTCTCCCCAGTAGCTGGGACTACAGGTGCATACCATCACACCAGACACATTTGTGCAAATTTTTTGGTAGAGATGGGGTTTTGCCATGGTGTCCAGGCTGGTCTCAAACTCCGAAGCTCAAGTGATCTGTCCACCTCGGCCTCCCAAAGTGCCGGGATTATAGGTATGAGCCACTGCGCCTGGCCCCTATAACTTTTTACATCACTACCACCACCAACACCGATGCCTCAGCTACCACTGAATGAGGGCTTTTACTATATGCTGAGTACGATGGCAAACAAGCTATATGCATCAGTGGCGCATTTAATCTTCATGAAGACCGACACCATCCCCATTTTACAGATGAGAAAACTGAGGCCCAGAGAGGGAATGTATCATACCCAAGATCACACAGCTAGTAAGTGGTGGCACTGAGACTTCAATCTTCCTAATTCCAGAGAAAAGCTTCTGACCACTCAGTTCTGCTCCCCCACACACCTGAATAGTTGCCTTGTCTGTATCATTATTTGTTTTTCTGCCTGCCCAATTAGGGGAGGGCTGTGCCTAAGCCCTCCTGCCTCTGATGCCCCATGCCTGGCCCAGGGCCTGGCACAAAGCGGGTGCTCATTTTGTGGGAGTTGTTTCGTATACCCTGGAGTAAATCAGTGTCAGTGCCAGCTTCTCTAATTCCACCACTTCTATTTCCCCTCCAGGAATTGGCAGGTTGGTAATCGCAAAAGAAACATCCCCCAGCCGATCAATAAATAATAATGTTGGAGAATTTAAAATAAGAATCTGGATTATTAAAGTTACAAATCTTTGGTCTTTATACCTTTAATAAAACATGCATCTATTAATAATGAATACTGGTTCTGCCCTGCTTAGGCTGAAAGGGAGGAAAAAATGACCAGTCAAAAGATGCTAATATTTTTTCTCCTTACCTGGTTTGGCTGCCAAGATGCTGCGTCTCTGACAAATTGCTCATCATTTAAAAAGGTTTAAAAAGTTGAACTGCACAAAAGGGAAATTGAAAATGGGCTGTTCAGCCTTGTGGGCCCTCAGTGAGGAGAGATGGTCTCTTCTTGAGACATTCTCACTCTGGTTTTGGCGGGCCTGCCTTCTGCTGGTCCTTCTCCTCGACCTCTGGTTGTCTTTCTCAGGCACCTCATTTTTGGTCAAACTCTATCCTGGGTGCCCTCCCCTCCCCTCCCCTCCCCTCCCCTTCTTTCCCTTCCCCTCCCCTCCCCTTCCCTTTCCACTTAACTCCCTTACCCTGAGTGACCTCATCCACTCCTGTGACCGCCAGTCATCATCTTTTGCATGAGGGAAGTCACTCAGTAGGAGAGATGGTCAGAGCGGTCAGCAGGGCGTCAGACCATTTGGGGCCTCATAGGCCAGGATGAACTTGGGCTTTTACTTCAAGAATCCCGGTGCCGCTGGAGGAGCAGAGGAGAGCATGCTGTGACTATGGTTTGAAACAAATCTCTTTGGAGATTTGTGATTAAAATACACTAAAGTGTGACAGGAGCAGAGTTGGGAAAACCAGTTAGGAGAATATTACCATAATCCAGGCAAGAGATGATGGTAGCTTGGAATGGAGTGGAAGCAGTGAGAAGCTGAGGTTGGATACAGGATATATTTTATTTTTTTTTAATTTTAATAGAGACAAAATCTCACTCTATCACTCAGGCTGAAGTGCAGTGGCACGATCATGGCTTACTGCAGCCTCGAACTCCTGGGCTCAAGTGATCCTCCTGCCTCAGCCTCCCAAGTAGCTGGGACTATGGGCATGTGCCAGTGTCCCCAGCTCCAGGATATACTTTAAAGGTAGAGGTGACAGGATTTGCTAATGGGTTGGAGTGGGTTGGGAAAAAAAGGGAAAGGAGTTATGGATGTCTCCAAGGTTTTTGGTCTGAGCAACTAAAAGATGAGTGTCTTCATTTTCTAAGATGAGGAGGCCTGTGGGTGGAGAAGGTTTGATGGTAAGCAGTTGAGTCGGCCGGCCGAATGGCTCACGCCTGTAATCCCAGCACTTTGGGAGGCCGAGGGGGGCGGATCACAAGGTCAGGAGATCAAGACCATCCTGGCTAGCATGGTGAAACCCTGTCTCTACTAAAAATACAAAAGTTAGCTGGATGTGGTGGTGCACACCTGTAATCCCACCTACTCGGAAGGCTGAGGCAGGGGAATCGCTTGAACGCAGGAGGTGGTAGAGATTGCAGTGAGCCGAGATTGTGCCACTGCACTCCAGCCTGGTGACAGAGTGAGACTCTTGTCTTAAAAAAAAAAGAAGAGTTGCGTCTCGGATTGTGTTGTTTGAGATCCCTGTTGGATGTCTAAGAAGAGACATCAAATTGACAATCGGACATACAGGTCCAGAGCTCAGGAGGAAGGTCCAGGTTAGAGATATAAATGTAGGCATCATCATCAAAGACATGGTATTTAAAGTCACGAAGCTAGATGAGATTGCCAGTGGAGGTTGCATGGCAGAGAAGAGCCAGAAAAAGGACTGGACACAGTCACTTCCCTGTGTTTAAAGGTCGGAGGCATGAGGAAGAATCAACAAAGAAGAACGTGAAGAGGCCAGTGAGCTAGGAGTAAAACCGAGAACGTAAAGGATCCTAGAAGCCAAACGAAGAAAGGATTTCAAGAAGGGGAAAGTCACTATGCATGTCAAGTACAGCAGATGAGTTAAATAAGGCGAGGACTGAGGACTGACCTTTGGATCTAGCAACATGGAGGTCATTGGTGACCTTGACGAGAGCATTTAACCTCACTTTGGGCCACTTGATGGTGAAAGTAAAAAAAGCCAGTAGATTCCAGAAAGCCAGTAGATTCCATAACTCTCATTATTGTCCTGAAGGAAATCTACCAATTGGTCAAGACACCCCAACTCGTCCTGCGAGTTTGTCATTTGAGTTCTTCAAAGGAGGCATTGAGTACAACAGCTGACCCTTGAACAGTACAGGTTTGAACTACACGGGCCCTCTTAGATGTGGATTTTTTTTCTACCAAATTCAGATTGAAAATACAGTATTTGCAGGATAACAAATATGCATATATGCAGGGCTGACTTTTCCTATGTGGGTTCCTCAGGGTGGACTTCAGGACTTGAGTTTGTGTGGATTTTGGTTTATGAAAGGGAGGGAAGGTGTCTTGTAACCAATTTCCTGCGCGTATACCGAGGGAGGATTGCATAATGACTATTGTCAGCAAGAGTTTCATAGCAGAGCCATAGGTCAACATTGTACTCCCAGGAAATAAGTGGTGCTGTGGGAAGCATGGAGTGGGAGAGATCGTTGTGTTTATTGAGTATTTATCGCTCCACTGATGCATGGAGTGTTCCATCCAGTTTGAGACTCTGTGTCCTAGAGAAGACAATAGCCAGGTGCTACTGTCATGGAGACCAAGCGTCAGTAGCGTACGTGGAGAGCCACAAGGCCACCCTGTTACATAGCTCCAGGCAACACGCTGACATCATGGTCTATGTGAAACGAGCTCCCTGGAGGTGTGCAGTTCCCAAGCTGCACGGCTGCAGGAAACAGGCCGATGTGACAAGAGGCAGCTAAGGGTATCCCCAGAACTCCCGGAGGGATATCGGGACACTGTTGTCCGAAGAAGGGAGAGTGAGTGATGAAGGCAAAACAAAAGATGCTCACATCCTAGCATGAGGGACAAATTCCAGATGGAAATGAGCACACGCTCTCTTTATTCTTTAATCCCCCAAATTTCAAAAGAAATTTATTGCTTCCCCCCACCATCAAATCCGTGACTTGTTTTAGGAAAAGGGCAAGGTACAAGTGTGTGTGTGTGTGTGTGTGTGTGTGTGTGTGTGTGTGTTGGGCTGCGGCATTTTAGGAATGAGAAATATTAATAGCATGTACAAATTCTAGCATGTACTTTCAGGAAAACAAAACTTTTTCTTTTTTTCTGTTTTTATGACTTTGTTTCTCTTCCTCTCTCTCTTTCTCTCTTACACCCATTAATGGACATACTGTGTAACCATTAAAACTCTTGTTTGCAAGTGACAGAAAACTTACCTCAAAAATGGCTTAAAAAAAGGGAATTTATTGGCTCATGCAATTGCAAAGTTCAAGGGTAAATTTAAGATGTGGCTAAACCCAGGAGCCCGGACAATAGTACCTACCGTGACCTGGTCTTTCTCCATTGGCCTTGCTGCATGCTGGATGAGCATTCGCACTTCACATGGTGCCAGGATGGCTGCCAGCAATGCCAGCTCTAAGTGATTTGCATCTCAATGGAAGTGAATAGAGAGCCTCTCTCTCCATTTTGCCCCACTGGCTCTGGCTAGGTCAGGTGATCATCCTTGCGATGCTCTCATGGGCTACTGCTGAGAAACTGTGCCTAACCCCCTACCACCAGGGGTAGAGTCAACTCTGTCTAAAGCTAGGGATTGAGAACTGGGAGAGAGTGATCTGAAGGAAAAATTTGTTACTGAAGAAGGGTGAATCTGAGTACATGGCTCATGCCTGCAGTCTCAGCACTTTGGGAGGCTGAGCAGAAGGATCACTTAAGGCCAGGAGTTCAAGACCAGTCTGGGCAACAAAGGGAGACCCTGTCTCTACAAAAAAATTAAAAATTAGCCAGGCATAGTGGTGTGTGCCTGTAGTCCCAGCTACTAGAGAGGCTGAGGTGGGAGGATCGCTTGAGCCCAGGAGGTCAAGACTGCAGTGAGCTATGATTGTGCCACTGGCACAGAGCAAGACCTGTCTCAAAAAAAGTAAAAGAAGTCCTGGCATGGTGGCTCAAGTCTGTAATCCCAGCACTTTGGAAGGCCGAGGCAGGTGGATCACCTGAGGTCAGGCGTTCAAGACCAACCTAGCCAACATGGTAAAACCCCATCTCTACTAAAAATACAAAAATTACCTGGGCCTGGTGGCAGCCACCTGTAATCCCAGTTATTCAAGGGGCTGAAGCAGAAGAATCACTTGAAACGGGTAGGTGGAGGTCACAGCAAGCTGAGATCCTGCCACTGCACTCCAGCCTAGGCAACAGAGCAAGACTTTGTCTCAAAAAAAAAAGTGAAAAGAAGAAGGGTGAATGGCCCTTTGGCCACAAAAGCCTACATCCAATTACATGGAGTGAGATGCTGAGGATCTCACTGAGATACTGGATTCCTACCTATTGTAGGGAAACTTCAGTCTGAATAATTGAATGGCCCTCAGCGCAGGGGTAGGTACCTACAGGTGATCTGAGCTCTGAAGCACAAGAAAGTGGAAGGCCAGGAAATGCCTCAACATGTCCATGGCTCAACAGTCATCCGGCCTTTCCACTGGACAGATGAGGAAACAGACCATAGAGGGTGAGAGACTTGTCTGATTAAGTTGAGGCAGAGCTGGGACCCAAACCCCAGTGATGTGAAAGCCAGAGCCAGGCTGTGTCTGTGGGTCTGGCAGCTGCCACATTCATTAGCTCCCTGATATCTCCTTGTTTCCTTGTATATTTTTACAAGGTTGTTAATTACCAGCCATAAAGGTTGGCAAACATTTTGATAGGCTTTAAAGGCTCATGAAAACAGCATTACATTTTAAGGCATGGTTTCCTTATTAATCTAATTAACTGTCAGCCTCACATCCTGCTGGTTTCCAGATGAAGTAAGCTGTGCCTTTCAGTTTCCAATTCAGACCCAGTGGACAAAGCTTGGGGCTGTCATCATCTCAATCTCTGAGCCAGGAAAGCAACCCATACAGGCCCAAGGTGTGGATTGCTGAAGTGGTGTCTAGATGCTCAGCATTGTGTCGATTTATATCCCAGGATGATCTATTACTAGAACAAAGACTCGATGGCTTGGGAATAGCCCAGATTAAAGCAAGCACATGGATGCCTCAGCTCAGGACCCTCCAGGCCAAGCTGCAGACACTTTTGGGTAACCTTCCCCAGTGAGGCTCTCTTTCCAGACCTCTGTACTCACTCACAGCCCTGGCCCTGGGACCCTGCTCTCCTGCAGCAGCTGATCCGACTGAGATGGATACCTGACCCAAACAAGGCTCAGTCACCTCTGACCTGTAGCCTGGCCTGAAAAGAGGAGCTGGGCCAACTAGAGGCAGGTCTGGAGATGGAGAACTAGAACTGGGAAAGAGTGTATTTGTTTACAAGGGCATCCATCACAACATACCACACACTGGGTGGCTTAAACAAGAGAAACTGATTTCTCACAGTTCTGTAGACTAGAAGGCTAAGATTGCCGTGCCAGCAAGGTTGGCTTCTCTCTCTTGTTCTCTTTCCTTTATTTTTTTTTTATTCAGGGTCTTGCTCTGTCATCCCTCAACCTTGTCGGGCTCCAGCAATCTTCCTACCTCAGCTTCCTAAGTAGCTGGGACTACAGGCATGTGCCATCATGCTCAGGTAATTTTTTTTTTTTTGAGATAGAGTCTTGTTCTGTCACTCAGGCTGGAGTGCAGTGGCGTGATCTCAGCTCACTGTAACCTTGCCTCCTGGGTTCAAGCAATTCTCCTGCCTCAGACTCCCGAGTAGCTGGGACTGCAGGAATGCACCACCATGCCCAGCTAATTTTTGTATTTTTAGTAGAGATGGGATTTCACCATATTGGCCAGGCTGGTCTTGAACTCTTGACCTCAAGTGATCCGCCCAGCTCGGCCTCCCAGAGGGCTGGGATTACAGGCGTGAACCACGATGCCCGACCCCATTTTTTAAATTTTCGTAGAGATGGGGGTCTCCTTGTGTTGCCTGGGCTGGTCTCAAACTCCTTGGCCCAAGCAGTCCTCTTGCCTCAGCCTCCCAAAGTGCTGGGATGACAAGCATGAGCCACTGTGCCCAAGGCTGGCCTCTCTTGGGGCCTCCCTCCTTGGCTTGCAAATGGCCACCTTCTCACTGTGCCCTCATGGGGTCTTTCCTCTGTGTGCACATCCCTGGTGTCTCTCTTGTGTGTCCAAATTTTCTCTTCTCACAAGGAGAGTAAGCTCTGATTGTGGCTGAATTTTCGAGACAAAATTTCCCTCTCGTCGCCAGGGTTGGAGTGCAGTGGTGCCATCCTGGCTTACTGACTACATCCTCTGCCTCCCAGGTTCAAGCAATTCTCCTGCTCGGCTTCCCGAGTAGCTGGGATTACAGGTGCACGCTACCATCCGGCTAATACAATCCTCTCTTTAAAGGCCCTGTCTCCAAATACTGTCACATTTGGAGGTACTGGGGATTAGGGCTTCACTATATGAATTTTAGGGGACACAATTCAACCCATAACAAAGGGCTTGAGATGAAGATTCACACAGAATCTGAGCTGGGGCAAGGGAGCCGCCATGGCTGTTGCCTCGCCTATGTCTGCAAGAGCTCTACCCACTTAAGGTATAACCGCAAACACCTGCCACCTCCCACCTGAGGATTTTTATCTGGCTGCTTTCTGCTGAGGGTATATCCACCTGCAAGCAGAGAAAGCTGGCTGGCTAGAGGATTCATGCCCAGGAAGCAGCCCTCCATCAGTGACTGATGGGCTGCAGACCCGGCTCCCTTGCCTGGGGTAGGGCAACTCTGCTCCTCCATCTACACTGTCTCCAGCATCCCCTGGCGGGATGGAGCTCCCATTACTCTTGGGGTAACTGGCTTGATAATGTGTCTTTTTCTCTGTATGGCTTTGACACTCCCCTGCTTCCTGGGGTCACCGCCCCAGTAAACGACTTGCACGCGAACCTCTGTCTCAAGGTTGGCTTCTGGGGGAACCCAAACAGTGAGGTGGCATGTGGATATGATGGGGGGATACCGGCAGAGGAAGCTGGCAGGGGTGGGGAGAGAGGGAAACGTGGACTTCAAGAGAGGGAAAGGGTTTCTGGGCTCCTGAGTCTCTAGTTCTGGTCCCTGTGAGCATTGCACTGTGCCTCTGCCCCTGCCCCGTGGCTCTCCAGGTAGTTAGATAATGGGATGTCAGGTGTGCTGGAACCTGAAATTGTTTAGCCTCTTCCCTATATAGATGCAGCAAATTCTCTTGGACTCACAGGTTTTTCCCTCAAATATGGAATTATAAGGCAACTTGGTGCCTCTTGTTCTGGGGGCAGGTACCCTCAAAGACATACGTAAATATGCACCCCAAAATAAATCCATAGTTTGTAGAGCGAAAATTCAACAAATTTGCATACAGGCCAGGAGCTACCTGGAAGGTCAGGAATTGAGGCCACATGCCCTATTCTTTTGAGGTAAAACATGATCACAACCTTTCTGGTTAATTGTGATGAGCCTGGCCGGGCACGGTGGCAGGTGCCTGTAATCCCCGCTACTCGAGAGGCCGAGGCAGAAGAATCGCTTGAACCCAGTGCGGGGAGGTTGCAGTGAGCCGAGATCATGCCACTATACTCCAGCCTGGGCCACAGAGTGAGGCTCCATCTCAAAAGAAAAATTTGTGATGAGCCTGACCGAGGCCCCTGGAGGAAAAGGTGATGTAAAGACCCACAGGGAACATGGTCATACCTGCAGGAGTCTGCACCAATGACCAGTGTTAAATACCAATCTCTTCCATAGTTTCTTCTGGTTATGACTTTAAGTATGTTTTATCATTCTCAGCAGAATTGAAAGTCGTCAAATGATTAACAGCAGAGGTTAAGATCTAGAACAACCTGTTGGCTGCAAGTGCCCCAGGATAGCTTTGAATGTGGCCCAACTTTCTTAAGATGTTACAAGATTTTTTTTGTGTGTGTGATAGATATAGATACGGTCTTAGCTATTGTTTGTGTATTTTATGTGTGGCCCAAGACAATTCTTCTTCTTCCAATGTGGTCCAGGGAAGCCAAAAGACTGGACATCCCTGATCTAGAAATTTGGAGTCTTTCAGGAAGCTAAGAATAAGAACTTATAGACACCTGATTCTATAACTCTATGAAACTTCTTAGATTTTTTTGGTCTTAAAATAGTATTGGGCTGGCCATGGTGGCTCCAACCTGTAATCCCAGCACTTTGGGAGGCTGAGGTGGGTGGATCGGCTGAGGTCAGGAGTTCGAGACCAGCCTAACCAACATGGTGAAACCCCATCTCTAGTAAAAATACAAAAATTAGCCAGGCATAGTGGCAGGTGCCTGTAATCCCAGCTAATCAGGAGGCTGAGGCATGAGAATCACTTGAACCTGGAAGGCAAAGGTTACAATCAATCAGCCAAGATTGTGCTGCTGCACTCCAGCCTGGGCAACAGAGCAAGACTCTGCCTCAAAAAAAAAAAAAAAAAAAGTATTAGAGTATGGACCGTAATCCCTGTTGGCAGGAGAGAGGAAGCAATGGAGCCAGCAGGATCTAGAGTCAGAGAGGAGGGGTCAGGTTGGTTGGCTTCAGGACTAGAGGGGTTCTTAATAATATAGGGTGCTATAGTCATAGGTGGGGGTGCATCCCAGGTGTTAGCAGGGTCCAAACCATGGGTCCAGGAGTAGCATGATATCTATGACAATAATAATGGTGAACACGATAATGGGCATGACCTCTTTTGTTTACAAGTGGGAAAACTTGACTCCTCTCAGCAGGACTGAGTGTCACGTCCAAAGAATAAAATTGGACCCTAAAAAACATGATTCAACAGTCCTATTTGGGTCAGGTGAACTGTTTGGCACCAAGGCCATGGATACTTTGAGGGTGAAGCCAGGTGGGGTGGGGCTGGCTCTAGGGAAGGGCTAGTTCTGGTGGCCTGAGGCCCAGCAGGACTGAACAGGACCGTCCTTCCAGTAACCTCCATCCTTTCTCATCCAGCATGTCCCACCCACAACCTGTTTGACACTCGCCTGATGGATTTAAATTGATCCCCTCAAAACTGCAAAACGAGGGCCCATTCTCCCCCTTTTCTGTCCACTCACCTTCAAGAATTTAATGAGCTTGTCTAGGTTAAAATGTTTTATTCAAGCCCAGAGCTTGTGGTATCACTGAGGAAGTAAATCCCAAACTAATAGAAGTTGAGTGTAATGTAAAATAGCAATTAATCTCCATCATGAAGAGTAAGAAAAATTAACAAACCACTGTTCAAATATTTATTAGCAGGAGAGACTAGACAGATATTCTTAGTCTATTACTGAGAGCAATTGAAATATAAGGAAACTGGGCTGGGTGCAGTGGTTCATGCCTGTAATACCAGCACTTTGAGAGGCCCAAGATGGGGAGATCACCTGAGGTTGGGAGTTCAAGACCAGCCTGATTGACATGGAGAAACCCCAGCTCTACTAAAAATACAAAATTAGCCAGGTGTAGTGGCACATGCCTGTAATCCCAGCTACCTTTTGAGGCTGATGCAGGAGAATCACTTGAACCTGGGAGGTGGAGGTTGTGGTGAGCCGAGATTGTGCCACTGCACTCCAGTTTAGGTAATGAGCAAAACTCTGTCTCAAACGAACAAAAGAAATACAAGGAAAAATACAAGGAAACCGTCTTGTCCTTAACTGGGCATGGGGATGGGGTAGCCTCAGGAATAATTCCAGTGGGTGAGGGGTTCGGTGCCAGCCCAGGTGGGTGGGAAGGGGTGAGACCTGTGGCCTCTGACATATTAGAGTGGTGAGCAACATTGGGTTGCTGCTGCTTCTTTCTTGCTGAAATCAGATTATGGTTGTTCAGTCTGACATGACAGCCATCTTCAACACAGCCAGGAGGGTTCTGGCCCCTACCCCAGCCAAAGACTTAGCCCTGAACCCCAGGCTTGACCCTTCCTATCATTGTCCTGCCTCTGTTATGTTTTCTTCATCTACCTCCTCTTTTCGATGGCTTTGGCAATTCTTTTTTTTTTTTTTTGAGATGGGGTCTCATTTTGTAAGCCAGGCTAGAGTGCAGTGGTGTGACCTGGCTCACTACAACCTCCACCTTTTGGGTTCAAGTGATTCTCCTGTCTCAGCTGGAGAATTAGGTAGCTGGGATTACAGGTGCCCGTCACCACGCCCAGCTAATTTTTCACTTTTTTTTTTTTTGTATTTTTAGTAGAGATGGGGTTTTACCATGTTGGCCTGGCTGGTCTCAAACTCCTGACCTCAAGTGATCCACCCACCTCGGCCTCCCAAAGTGCTGAGATTACAAGTGTGAGTCAATGCGCCTGACCTAGACAATTCTTAATCACTCTGAATTTTCCCCTACAAATCCCGGGCCACTTCCACAGGATTACCAACCACCTGTCTTCCTCCTACCAACACCCCACCTAAGACCTAGATAAAGGTGACGATAAAGGCTGGAACCTGGAAAACAAGAGTCCAGGCTTCCTTTCCCAGCTGCAGGAGATGCCTCAAAAGATGGCCACCAACAAGGCCTCCCGTCCCTGGACATGCAGGCTCCCGTCAAGAGGTGGCACCATTTCTCCTCCCTAGAATCTGGACTGGCCTTGTGACCTGCTTTCACTTGGGCCAGTTCCATGCCTAGCTTATAAGAGGCCTGGCAGCGTCTGCTCTCTTGGAGCCCTGAGCTACTGAGAGAAATCCAACTAACTTGCTGGAGAGGGGCCCAGCCAGGGCCCAGCCGGTCCAGCAACCCCGTGACAACCAAGGCTGTCATGAAGACAGGGTAGAGGAGGGAACACAGAGGCAGGGCAATGGGAGGAGCCATTTAGGGCTGAGGTTCAGGGATGAGCCCCTGGATAGGGAAGGGGCCAGAACCTTCTGATGCATGTCATACATGTTCCAGCCCCAGCTGATTCCCCCAGCTGAATGTGGGGGTGATCCCCCAAAACATCCTGTCAGGTAAAACTGCCCAGCTGTTTGGACATCCCTTAGAACCATAAGAAATAACTGTAATGTTAATACTGAGTGTCAACTTAATTGGATTGAAGGATACAAAGTATTGATCCTGGGTGTGTCTGTGAGGGTGTTGCCAAAGGAGATTAACATCTGAGTCAGTGGGCTGGGGAAGGCAGACCCACCCTTAATCTGAGTGGGTACCATCTAATCAGCTACCAGCGTGGCTAGAATATAAAGCAGGCAGAAAAATGTGAAAAGACTGGCCTAGCCTCCCATCCTACATCTTTCTCCCATGCTAGATGCTTCCTGCCCTTGAACATCGGACTCCAAATTCTTCAGTTTTGGAACTCGGACTGGCTCTCTTTGCTCCTCAGCATTCAGATGGCCTATTGTGGGACCTTGTGATTGTGTGAGTTAATATTTAATAAACTCTCCTTTCTATCTACCTATCTACCTATCTGATTATTCTGACTCTCTAGAGAACCCTGACTCATACAATACTTCATCCTTTTAAGCCACTGAGGTTTGAAGTAGAGTGGCTCATTAGATGGCAATAGGTAACTGAGACTCCATCCCTGCTAGGACCAGGGTCTGGCTCCCTGCTGCTATTTTGTATGATGTAACCTATACTTTGCCAACTCAGGACCCCCAATTGACACCCATGTGGAGTCTCCTGCTGCTGGCCACCTGTCAGGGCTGCTCGACCCACCAAGCTTCAAGCTGAAGCTCATGCCATTGTTCAACAAACATGGAGTTCCACCTGTTAAACCAACCCCTATATTGGTTGCTGAGGATTCAGAGACACACTCCTGGCCTCCACAGAATTCACAGGCCTGAAGGGAGTCAGGCAGGAAGATAACGTGCTAAAAGTCACCATGCAGAGTGTGAAATAGTAGCAGGAAACAGTCCCAGGTGAGTTCAGGAGGTGGGAGTGGCAGCTATGCGCTGTAGGCTTCATGGGGTGGGGTACTGAGTGGTCATCGGGGAGTTCTCTGGGCAGGTTGATTTTGTGCTGTCCCTTGTGAACCTTGTCAAAGCCATTGCCTGTCCTCTGACCTCCGCTTCCCAGCCCTGGGCCTCTGTGCTTCATCCAGGCAGGTTTTGCCCTCACTGGAGCCAGGCTTTGTAGCCAATGGAGGATTTTAAGCAAAATGATGTGGCTGATGTTAGGTGAGGATTGGGAGAAGCAAGAGATCTGGCCAGAGATAGGGAGCTCAGTGACATGACAGGTGCAGGGTTAAGGTAAGAGAATCGTGGTGGAAAGGGGCAAAGATCTCTGCCAAGGATGGAGAGCCTAGGTTCAGGGGAGCCAGGCAACCAGGCCAAGGTGCATGGACCCCCAATCCAGTGCTCTTTCCACTGTTGAGGGAATGAAGTGTAATTTTAAAGGTTAAAAGTACATATGAGTATGTGGAGGTACGTACAAGAATGTTCTTGGCAGCTGTGATTGTGATGTTAAGAAGTTGGAAAGAATCTATCAAAAGGAAAATAATTACATAAATTATGATAATTCTTACAATAGAACATTATCAAAGAGCTAAAAGGAATGAACTTGGCATATGTAACAACATGAGTAAGTCTTGCAAACACACTGTTGCATAAAGAAAAGCTGTATAATGATATATATGGTAAAAAAATCCACTGGTTTACTAAAGTATACAAAACAGTATTATATATTTTCTATGGGTTCATATAAAATGCATTAATATATTTTTGAAAGGTCTGGAAAGCACTTGCCAAGTTCAATATTTGGAAAGGGGCCATGGACCAGGATTGCAGGAGAAGTGGGCAAGGCAGACTTGTGCTCTGTTTAGAATTTTTTTTTTTTAGATAGAGTCTCGCTGTGTCACCAGGCTGGAATGCAGTGGCGCCATCTTGGCTCACTGCAACCTCCGCCTCCCCAGGTTCAAGGGATTCTCGTGCTTCAGCCTCCCAAATAGCTGGGATTACAGGCATGTGCCACCACACCCAACTAATTTTTGTATTTTCAGTAGAGACAGGGTTTCACTATCTTAGCCAGAATGATCTTGAAGTCCTGCTCTTGTGATCCACCCACCTCAGCCTCCCAAAGTTCTGGGATTACAGGCATGAGCCACCATGCCCAGCTGATAATTGTTTTTTAAAGAATAGTTCCGCTTTACTGACATAAATATAAATTTAAAATAGAAAACAATGAATTAAGGATATGATTCATAGATACTGTTAATCCCCCAAAATAATCAACTCAGACCTTCACCCTCTGATCCCTGGTGGGAGCTGAGGTCTTACTACCAGGCCCTCATTCTGTGGCAGCCTCTGGGTGGCAGGAGTGTCACTGAGGAAAGGAGGGGATGAGGGTGTACTGAACCCCTGTGGTTGGCATGTTGTCTGCAGGCACATGTCAGATCTATGTCATTGAATTGTCATAGCTACCCTAAGTGTGGGGGGGTGTTGGGGGGTGTTGGGAGGTAGGGGGTGGTATGACGAATGTTATTGTACAGATGAGCTGGGTACATTTTGGAAATTTGGTCAAATAAATAGTTCAAGATCACACAGCATGCAAAGTGGAAAGATCTGAACCCAGGTTTGTATCGTCCCAAAAACCATACCCTCTCCTCTGTACCAAGGAGGAACAAGAGGACAGACAGGTATGGAATCACCTGGGAGCTTTCAAAGCACATAGGTGCCCAGACCCTGCCCTCAGAAATACTGCTGTAATTGACCTGGGGCGGGGCCTGGGCTTTTTTTTTTTTAAAGCAGTGACTATGCCCTGCCAGGCTTGAAGACAACTGCTTTGACTGGAGTCCAGCTCATTCCTCTCAGATCAGTCACCACAGGGTGGCTCTTTCAACCGTGCCTCTCGTTACTTAAGAGCTGTCCTTTTGGACAATGACTTTGTGAGAAGTGTTTATTACACTTGGGTACATTTTTAAAAGGTGGCTCACAAAGCCTATCTCAAATTTGGGTTCCCATCTTCTCACTGTTTTTTTATCAGAGAATGTGAGATGCGTTCTTCAAGAAAAAAAATTACCCTAAGAAATAAATAACCACCTTACAGAAGAAGCAGGATCATAAATTTAAAAAAAGAAATTTTAAAAAGTCACAATTTTATGTAATTTATTTATTTATTTTTTGAGATGTCTTGCTCTGTCACCCAGGCTGGAGTGCAGTGGCGTGATCCTGGCTCTCTGCAGCCTCCACCTCCTGAATTCAAGCAATTCTCCTGCCTCAGCTTCCCAAGTAGCAGGGATTACAGGTTCATGCCACCATGCCCAGCTAATTTTCATATTTTAGTAGAGGTGAGGGTTCACCATGTTGGCCAGGCTGGTCTCGAACTCTTGACCTCAAGTGATCTGCCTGCCTTGGCCTCCCAAAGTGCTGGGATTACAGGTGTGATCCACTACGCCTGGCCTAATTTTATGTATTTTAAAGTCAGCACTTCCTACACCTCAGGCATTTGGGAGACACCTTCACATTTGCCATGTTTGTGTTACCACTGTTAATTTACTTAGTATTTCACTTTAAACCAGCACATATTTCATAAACTTAACTTTTATTTTAAAAGATAACTGTGTATCATCACTAAAAATGAAAAGCAAAAATATTTGTAAATGAACACATAACCATACAAATAAAACATGGTTACTTTGTGTCCTACCTAAAATCATCTCATATACCACCATTGATGTGTGCCCTGTATTTTGGGAAATAGTTATAAATACTAAATTGAAAAGACTGAAACTTTAGATGAAATCTTAATGAATCCTCGGTCATCTCTCACCTAGATTATTGCCATAACCTTCTAACTGTCCTTCCTGTTTCTAACCTTACCATCCCCAATTCCCAACTATTTTCCTCCCAGCAGACAGAGGTATCTTTTTTTTTTTAGATGAAGTTTCACTCTTGTTGCCCATGCAATGGCGCAATCTTGGCTCACTGCAACCTCCGCCTCCTGAGTTCAAGCAATTCTTCTGCCTCGGGTTCCCCAGTAGTTGGGATAGTGCCTGCCGCCATGCCAAGCTAATTTTTTTGTATTTTTAGTAGAGACAGGGTTTCACCATGTTGGCCAGGCTGGTTTCAAACTCCTAACCTCAAGTGATTCGCCCACCTTGGCCTCCCAAAGTGCTGGCCCCAGTTCCTATCTGTCTCCTCCCTGTCCCACAACTGAGGCCTCTTGACATCTGCTGCAAGCTCAGCCCTTCTCCAATTACCATGGAAAAATCCTGCCCTAGGTTGGAGGACTCAGTAACTCCAGCCCCACTACAGACTCAATTGAGATCTTCTCATTCATTTCATAGCCTGTCTAGCCTATCAAGTTTATAACTGTATTCCTACTCACCAGACTCTAAGGTCTGAGTCCAAGTCATGGTGCCCGAGATCTTAAAAATACAATAATCAGAATGACCCAATTTGCCAGCTTGAGGGTACAAATAGGGCCACCTTTATTTCAATTTTCCACTCATTCAAGTTCTCACATACATTTATTAATGCAAAGTCCCAAGTCACCCTCTTTAGGTATCCCCTGATCCCTGGATTTGCAAAGTCTAGGGAATAACTTGGGTTTAGGGCATCAGCAAGGTTCCAATGCCACCCACAGAGAAAACTAGAGACTGTCTGTCAGTTCACCACTGACAGTGAGGAGCAGTGAGGTCATTGCACCTCACTGCCACATGGTGTCGCTGTTGAAGACTGATTTTACATAGTCTCACAGTTGCTTGTCCTTTGCTGCTAGATGTCCTTGCTGCACAAGTCACAGTAGCGCCCCCTCTTGGTTCTATCATTTATCACAAATTGAATCACGTATTTGTTTACCTGCTTATTGTCTGACTCCTCTATAGGATGTAAGTTCCATGGGTGCAGTTCCTATGTACGCTTTATTCATCACTGCTGAATTTGTAGCAGAATAGGTGCTTAATATTGCTGAAATCAATGAATGCATGAAGAAATGCATGCATGCTTACATGAATAAATGAAATGAAGTGTCTAAAGCAATGGGGAGACAAGACAGAGAAAGTGGTTTTCAGAGACAGAATCTCAGCCCACCTCTTGAGCAGGAGATGGCAATACTTGTTACATAAATGCTTCTACTTTCCACTCATTTGTCCATGGGGTCACGAATCAATCACATCATTCTTTCTTGCTGAGGTTGGAGACAATTTCTAAATCCTCAGTACAGGAGTCCAGCCATGTCTTGTAATGAATTGGAGGAGGCAGACAAAAATGTAAGTTTTTTGTGGTAACAGGAGTTAAGGGAACATTCTCACTGTGGCAGTTTTAATATACAGCCCCTAAGTTCTTTGACATTCCTCTTATTGAATGGTGGAATCTCTGACCCTTCCCCTTGAATTTGGGCTCTGAATGCTTGACCAACAGATGAGGGCAGAAATTATGTTCTACCGGTTTCCAGGAACAGGCCTTAAGAATCTGGCAACTTTCTCTTCCTGTCTCTTTAAACATTAATCTTGAAACCTAACTGCCATGCTGTGAGGAAGCCCAAGCTGCTTTGGGAAGAGGCCTACCTGAGAGAAAACAGCAGCCAGTGTCAGCTTGCCAGCCATGTGAGTGAGCCACCTTGGCAACAGACCCAACCGCTTCAGTAGAGACATCCCTGATGACATTACATGAGCAAAGATGGCCTGTCCCCATTGAACCCTGCCCAGACTGCAGAGTCATGGGAAAATAAATGGTCTCTGTCTTATGCCGCTAAGTTTAGAGTATTTTGTTATGCAGCAGTAGTAACTGGGACACTCACCAAACTTCAGCCTCAACTCTTCTACCATGGCTTGGTCCTTACAATCAAGTTCTGTCTCAGTTTCCCCAGCTTCACATGCCAGGTCCCCTTCTGGGCCTGCAGCTTTTGGAGGAAGCTTACATCCTATCCCAACCATGGAAGGGGATTGGAGCTTATTCTGCTCCCTATATTGCCAGTCCTGTAAGGGGATTGTGTAGCCTGCAACCACCACCCACCTGGCCTCTCCAGCAGCCCATGCTGAGACCCGGAATATTTCATGATAGGCCGCAGCTTTTGAGCTTAGGAAGGAACTGTGGGTGTCATTTCGAGCTGGTTCCCATCCCTTTCATTCCCATGCCTGTATTTGTCAATGCTTAGCAGAGGACTCGCCCTTGTGCGCTATTTGGGAAGCTGTGTACTCTGTCCAATTCACTGCCCCTGTCGCTCCCTGTTACTCCTCGTGGATGCAAATGCCCTAGACTCAGGGGAACCATCTTCAGAGCCTCTGCTAAGTGGTTCTCAAACATGTTTAGATGCCATTTAGCCACTTGGATGAGCCAGTGACTGCCTCATTAATCTGACAAACGTTGGAAACAACTTGCTTCCTTCCCTCTTTCTGACATTAAGCACCAGCAGCTTCCTCACCTCTGGTATATTTTGAATTTTAGGAGATCCGTGGAGCCTGCATTTGGAGGTAGACAGGTGAATTCAACTTCCAAATTTTTTTTTTTTTTTGAGACGGAGTTTCGCTCTTGTTACCCAGGCTGGAGTGCAATGGCGCGATCTCGGCTCACCGCAACCTCCGCCTCCTGGGTTCAGGCAATTCTCCTGCCTCAGCCTCCTGAGTAGCTGGGATTACAGGCACGTGCCACCATGCCCAGCTAATTTTTTATATCTTTAGTAGAGACGGGGTTTCACCATGTTGACCAGGATGGTCTTGATATCTTGACCTCGTGATCCACCCGCCTCAGCCTCCCAAAGTGCTGGGATTACAGGCTTGAGCCACCGCGCCCGGCCTCAACTTCCAAATTTATGACGTGAATCTCTCACGTTCCTGTGATCTTGGGCAGGGCATATCACCTCCTTGATCCTGGGGTTCCACATTTGTTCAGTGGAGATGGTGACAGCCTCAGAAAGCTGCTATGAGGAGTCAGTGAGACAATGTGCTCAACTCACAGCTTAGTGGGGCCTGCCAGCGCCTTGAGATCAGCACATGAATTAAACCTCCCATTTGCCCTTCTAAGCAAATTAGTCCTTGTTAGGGCTCAGAATAGTCCTGTTACAAACACTAGAGAAGCTGGGCATGGTGACTCACACCTGTCATACCAGCACGTTAGGAGGCTTAAGCAAGATCACTTGAGCCTAGGAGGTCGAAGCTGCAGTGAGCTGCGATTATGCCACTGTACTCTAGCCTGGCAGACCAAGCAAGACCCTGTCTTAAAAAGAAAAGGAAAGAAAGCACTAGAGAAAGTCCTATGATTTTTTTTTTTGTCCTATGAATTTTATGGATCACTTTTGTGTGTGTTCAACTCCAGGCTTCTGGAATGTCCACATTTGATAATAACTATTTTTCTTTTTTAGAGACAGGGTTTCACTATGTTGACAAGGCTGGTCTTGAACTCCTGGACTCAAGTGATCCTCCTGCCTCAGCCTCCCAAATTGCTGGTATGACAGGTGTGAATCACCACACTTGGCCTGGAGTATCTGTCTTGAGAGGTAGTGAGGATCAGTGGTAAAAACTGTGGATTCTAGACCCAGACTTCCAAGGTTTAAATCTCAGCTCCAATACCTACTATTTATGTGATCCCGGGCAAGTGAACCTCTCTGGGCCGCAGTTTCCTCATCTGTAAAGTGGAAATGATAGTAATACCTACTTTCCTTTTTTTTTTTTTTTTTTTTTTTGAGACAGGGTCTGGTTCTCTCACCCAGGCTGGAGTGCAGTGGCACAACAACCATGGCTCACTGCAGCCTTGACCTCCCATGCTCAAGTGATCCTCCCACCTCAGCCTCCCAAGTAGCTGGGACTACAAGTGTGCACCACCACTCCTGCCTAATTTTCTTTTTTTTTTTTTGGAAAGATGGGATCCTGTTATGTTGCTAGGACTGGTCTTGAACTCCTAGGCTCAAGCAATCCTCCCTCCTCAGCCTCCCAAAGTGCTGGGATCATGGATATGAGCTACTGTGCCTGGCCAGTAACACTTATTTCTTAAGGCTGTGATATAGATTAAATAAGTTGCTATATGTGAAGTACCCAGCACAGACATAGCACTATATAAAGGTTAGCTATTGTTATCCTGCACAATATTGATCCAGATGTGAAATTCCATCCCTTCCTTAATTCCCACAAACTCTAATTCAAAAACATTTTTCATGAGTATATTAGAGCTTACAGAAACCTCTGGGTATGTGCAATGAGTAAAGGAGGGATTTACTGCTTGTTTCACACATTGCTTTAAGTAGAAATGTAGACCGACCATTCATAAACTCCAGCCATGCCTCCATCCATGGCAGCCCCTTACCAACTGACCCCAAGTGGTCCCCATCCTCTGACCTTCTCAATGGTTCCTTGCTTCTCCCTCCCTCCACCTCCATCTCTTCTCCTTGGCCCTCCAGCCTGGATCATCCTTATCATCCCAGCCAAATTCTTCTCTCTGGGGTATGCCAAGCAATTCTGCTCTCCCCAGCCCTTACTTTCTGCACAAGCATGTGCAGTGCCCACCCCCACCTCCCATGTGCTCAGGAGAACACAAAGACTGATAAGGTTTGGGTTTGTTTCCTCACCCAAATCTCATGTTGAATTATGATCTTCAGTGTTAGAGGCGGGGCCTGATGGGAGGTGATTGGATCATGGGTGCAGATTTCCCCCTTGCTGTTCTTGCGAAGGTGAGTTCTCACAAGATCTGGTTGTTTGAAAGTGTGGCACCTCTCCCTTTGCTCTCTCTCTCTCCTGCTGCCATGTGAAGAAGGTGCTTGATTCCCCTTTGCCCTTCTACCATGATTGTAAGTTCCCAAGGTCTCCCAAGCCATGCTTCCTGTACAGCCTGCAAAACTGTGTCAATTAAACCACTTTTCCTCATAAATGACCGAGTCTCAGCTAAGTCTTTATAGCAGTGTGAGAATGGACAAATACAAAGACCTTCCATTTCAACTGGCCCTACCCTCCTTGGAAGGCAGTTTGAGTTATAAAAAGAAATGAGACTGGGCACAGTGGCTCACACCTATTATCCTAGCACTTTGAGAGGCTGAGGTGGGATTGCTTGAGTCCAGAAGTTCAAGACTAGCTTGGGGCAACACAGTAAGACCCTGCTTCTACAAAAAATTTAAAGATTAGCCATGTACAGTAGCATATACCTGTAGCCCCAGCTCCATGGGAGGCTGAGGCAGGAAGATTGCTTGAGCTAAGGAGGTCAAGACTGCATTGAACTAAGATCATGCCACTGCACTCCAGCCTGGGTGACGAGCAAGACCCTGTCTCTCTCTCTCTCTCTCTCTCTCTCTCTCTCTCTCTCTCTCTCTCTCTCTCTCTCTCTCTTCTCTCTCTCTGTATATATATACATATATATATATATGTGTGTGTGTGTGTGTGTGTGTGTGTGTGTATCTTATAGGCATATAAAGACTATAATAGAGTATAAATTACACAGGTTCAACTATTAGCTAAAATATATATGTGTTATATTACACATACCCCTTTATCTTCTCACCTGCTTTCTCACTAGACCTCGGCTGTCATTGCTCCAGGGAAAGGGAGCCACAGCAGAATGGGGAGAGAAACCAAGGAAGTTAATTTCCAAAGCTCCAGGTCCTGGTGATTAAAAGGCAATTCACACAGAATCTGAGGATAATTTTGACAATCAGTAATTTTTGCCTTATAGTGTTGAAGTTAGGACATAACCCCCACATGAGATGGGCAGCTACAGCTCATGGTCTTCTTAGAAAAAAGAAAATTAGACTTCTAATAGAGCAAGAGAGTAAAAGTAAACATGAAATCTTTCCACAGTTATTGAGAGAGAAAATTCCGATTTTGGCAATGAGATCTACCAAGCTTATGTGGACACTTGTTTCAGCTACAAACACAGGGAAATGTTCAATAAAAGTCTTGAAAACTAGAGCTGGTCTCACTCTGTTTCCCAGGCTAGAGTGCAGTAGCATGAGCATAGCTCATTGCAGCCTCCAGCTCCTGGGCTTAAGGGATCCTCCTGCCTCGGCTCCCCAAGTAGCTGGGACTACAGGTGCATGCCACCAACCCCAGCTAATTCTTTTAATTTTTTAGAGATAGGGTCTTGCTATGTTGCCCAGGCTGGTTGCAAACTCCTAAGCTCAAGTGATCCTCCCTGACTTGGCCTCCCAAAGTTCTGGGATTACAGGCATGAGATGCCATGCCGGGGTAAAACATATATATTTTTTGAGATGAAGTTTCGCTCTTGTTGCCCAGGCTAGAGTGCAATGGCACGATCTCGGCTCACCACAACCTCTGCCTCCCAGGTTCAAGTGATTCTCCTACCTCAGTCCCCCAAGTAGCTGGAATTACAGGCGCATGCCACCATGCCCGGTTACTTTTGTGTATTTTTAGTAGAGATGGGGTTTCACCGTGTTGGCCAGGATGGTCTCGATCTCCTGACCTCGTGATCCGCCTGCCTTAGCCTCCCAAAGTGCTGGAATTACAGGTGTGAGCCACTGTGCCTGGCCCAACATACATTTTTAATACAGAGCTGAGTTGAGAAGAAGGAAGCGGAAATCTCAAGGACCTGAAAGGAGTGATTTTTCAAGCAAGAACAGGAACTCTCAGCTGCTGTTGTGGCAGCCCCCATGGCACATCCTTGGACTTCAAGGACTAAGGACAAGGGTTTTGTTGTTTGTTTGTTTGTTTGTTTTGAGGTGGAGTCTTGCTCTGTCGCCCAGGCTGGAGTGCCATGGCATGCTCTCGGCTCACTGCAACCTCCCCTTCCCAGGTTCAATCGATTCTCCTGCCTGTCTCCCGAGTAACTGGGATTACAGGCATCTGCCATGATGCCCAGATAATTTTTTGTATGTTAGTAGAGACAGGGTTTCACCATGTTGATCAGACTGGTCTCAAACTCCTGACCTTATGATCCCCCTACCTCAGCCTCCCAAAGTGCTGGGATTACAGGCTTGAGCCACTGCTCCCAGCCAGGACAAGGGTTTTAATACCCACACAGGTCAGGAGATGTGGCCCTGAGGCCCCATGAAACAGTGATCAGGAATGAAGACCCATTCAAATCAAAGCTGGAGCCTGGAAGGACTCTTTCCTGTGAAATGGGGACTAGAAATTCTCCAGCCCAGGCCCAAACCTAACAGGCTGAGGACAGAGCAGGTGACAAGGACGGGAATCCAGACACACAAGGCAGAGCATAAGGCCATTTGTCACAGTGTGGGCACAAGATTGGGGCAAATCTGATGCCAAGTCTCAGAGCACAAGATTGAATAATAAGAATAAGAATAACAATGGCCATTTACTGTGCACTTATTATATGTCACACGCTAAGTATGTCACACTGAATTCTCACAAGAACCTGATGAAATGGATGCTACTACTGACATTGTCACTGCGAGGCTGACCTTGTAGATTTGGACAATGTCAGGATGGGAAGGTGGTTGTCTACTGGGTTCAGCCTTGTGGGGAGCTTTAGTGGAACATTTAAGAGGATACTTTTTCAACCCGGTGGCTTTTAAACTGTACCTCATGGAAGATCAGGGGCTGCCTTAGGTACCAAAGGGAAGGTCCTATATTTGATGCATTGTCCCACCCCGCTTCAACGCATTGTCCCACCCTTCTTCAACTGAAGCCATTTCATTTGTATCTGTTTTATTATTTATTTATTTATTTTTCTGAAACAGAATCTTACTCTGTCATCTAGGCTAGAGTGTAGTGGCATGATCTCTGCTCACTGCAACTTACACCTCCTGGGTTCAAGCAATTCTCCTGCCTCAGCCTCCTGAGTAGTTGGGGTTACAGGCACATACCACCGTGCCTGAGTAATTTTTACATTTTTATTAGAGACAGGGAACTCAGCATGTTGGCCAGGCTGGTCTCGAACTCCTGACCTCAAGTGATCTGCCTGCCTCAGCCTCCCAAAATGCTGGAATTACCAGGCGTGAGCTACCGTGCCTGGCCTATATCTACTGTATATATTGTGCTTCTCTCTCATGAGATCTGCTTCACTAAGAGGGTTTTGTAGCTAATAATAATTATAATAAATAAAATACAATAAAGTAAAATTAAACACGGCTCCAAAAAAGTGACAATCAGACGTGGTGTCTATTGCTGCCGCACATCCTGTCCCTGTCCCTTCCAGCACCTCATGATGCTACATTGTCAGCTCTTGTTTGGCAACCACTGGACACAGGCTGAGTAAGGACTTTGTTCTCCCAGATTCCTCAGCATCTGGCCCAGAAGAGATCCTCCACCACCGTGGAAGAGGAAATTACATTGTATTTCCATGTGCCCCAGGCTGACCCGGGGCAGGGGGATCTATAGACTTGGACCAGGGCTCTGTCCATGGGACATGGGCTGCCCTCTAACCCCTGGGCACCCCACATATAACTAAGAAGAATAAGGGACTGTTTCCTGCTCATTATATTCACATAAAAGTTAAAACGGGCTCTGCTTCTGGAAGCCCCTTAATGGCAGCCTTATAAAGAGGTCCCAAATGTGGAAAAGGGGGGTAAATTAATTGATCTTCCAGGGAGCAGCTAAACGATGTCTAGTAACTGAATTTCACAATGGATGCCTCCTTCCGGGTGGCCTGCATGTGATCTGGGATGGATATTTGAAGTTTTCCTCATGTAAATGGCTTGGAATCCTCGAGGTTTATATTTTTTGGTAGGCATTGCTCAGTCACACTTCTATCTTGGACAAGATGAAGAGGAATTTATACCGTCTTACAAATTCTAAAATGATGGAAGGGAGAGAAGAAGGGGGCAGGGGTCTGTCCTCATCTTGAGATGCAATTTGGCAGATTCTTTGCAAAGACTGGGGAAGAGCCAATTCAAAGAAAAAATTATTGCTCAAATGCCTACTCCAGAATGAAGGTGCAGAACCAGCTGGTAGGTACCAGTGCTTGGGAGCTTGGTTCCAAAATGAGTTATGATAGGTGAGATCAGGAGGGGCAAGAAAGACAACAAGTCATGATGATAATTAATACCTTGAACAGGTAGCTGTATACTGAGATGCCCACTGAAGATTTAACTAGCACCATGACCCAAACGGTTACGTCTCTAATGGTTAAAGACTTGCATATTTTCTGTCTCGATAAAATAGTTGCTAGTAAATCACTGTCCTTGGGCTGGACATGCAAAGTAATCCTTAACCACTGCCACTACCAGGATAGGCATCAGACCTTCTAGGTTTTTAAAGTCCAAGTCAGCACTGGAAATATAGAATCCATTTCTAGAAATATATCAAATAGATAGAGATATAATATACACCACAAAGGCAAGTCACATATGTAGCCACATAAAAAGTACCAAAAAGATTATATTAACTTCATAATAGGCTGGGCACAGTGGCTCACTTGTGTAATACTAGCACTTTGGGAGGCCAAGGTGGGTGGTCAGGAAGAGCCTCTCGATCGAAGTGACACTTGAGGTGAGGCACGGTGGCTAGCGCCTGTAATGCCAGCACATTGAGAGGCTGAAGCAGGCACATCACTTGAGGTCAGAAGTTCAAGATCAGCCTGGCCAGTGTGGCGAAACTCTGTCTCTACTAAAAATACAAAAATTAGGTGGGCGTGATGGTGTATACCTGCAATCTCAGTTACTGGGGAGGCTGAGTCAGGAGAATCACTTGAATCCAGGAAGTGGAGGTTGCAGTGAGCCAAGATTGCACCACTGCACTCCAGCCTAGGTGACAGAGTGAGATTCCATCTCAAAAATAAATAAGGCAAGGAGCAGTGGCTCATGCCTGTAATCCCAGCACTTTGTGAGGCTGAGATGGGTGGATCACGAGTTCAGGAAATCAAGACCATCCTGGCTAACATGGTGAATGCCGTCTCTACTAAAAATACAAAAAAAAAAAAAAAAAAAAAAAATTGCCAGGTGCAGTGGCTCACACCTGTAATCCCAGCACTTTGGGAGGCTGAGGCAGGTGGATCACCTGAGGTCGGGAGTTTGAGACCAGCCTGACCAACATGGAGAAACCCCGTCTCTACTAAAAATACAAAATGAACCAGGCATGGTGGCGCATGCCTGTAATCTCAGCTACTAGGGAGGCTGAGGCAAAAGTATCGCTTGAACCCAGGAGTCAAGGTTGCAGTGAGCCAAGATTGTGCCATTGCACTCTAGTATGGGCAACAAGAGTGAAACTCTGTCTCAAAAAAAAAAAAAATTAGTAGAGTGAGGCAGCATATGCCTGTAGTCCCAGCTACTTGGGAGGCTGATGCAAGAGAATTGCTTGAATCCGGGAGGTGGAGTTTGCAGTGAGTCGAGATTGCACCACTGCACTCCAGTCTAGGAAACAGAGCAAGATTTTGTCTCAAAAAAATAAATAAAATAAATAAAAAATAGTGATGGTTACACAATCTTCTGAATATACTAAAGCCACTCAATTGTACAATTTAAAGTGGTGAATTTTATGGTATGTAGATTCTGTCTCAGTAAAAATACATGCATGCATAAAAATCCATGAGACTTCATTAGAAAACAGAAAAATTGATAAAATCTAACAACGTAAAAATAATAATATAAATAACAACAATTGGAATGTAAAAAAGAGGAGGTAAAAGTACTAGTGCCATCATTTTCAGAAGAGGGAGACAGACAAAACTGGAACGTGCTTTAAAGTAAAAGCATAATGACCACAACTTCAATGTTTTTGTAATCTCTCCTTTATAAATTTAGAGGAATATTTCAAAAAGTTATCTCCTGAAGTACAGAAACATTTGTTTGACTTTCAACAATTCCTTTAATTTCTCTCCAGTTCTTTTTTTGTCTAATAAATTATAATAAAATGTAATGCTTCTTAATTAAAATTTAAACCTATAATATAATCTCCTTTTAATAAAATATTTCTATCTCATCCTTCTAATTTTATATTGGCACAAAGAGATGTTTCAAATAATGTACATCTCTTGTAATTTCTAGACCACAAAATGTGATTTTTTTTCTACTATCCCTTTCACCCTTTTCCTTATTATTTGAATTCTTCATAATAATGTTGTATCAGTTCCCTGAAACAATAGAGTTCAGGTTCTAAATGACTGGAAGAAAACATGCTAAGACAGGCCATGGTGAAATATAGATTATTTGTTTCTTCATATCTTTCTGTTGTTTTTTTTTTTCCTGAGACAGAGGCTTGCTCTGTCACCCAGGCTAGGGTGCAGTGGTGCAATTTTGGCTCACTACCTCCACCTCCCTGGTTCAAGCGATTCTCCTACCTCAGCCTCCAGAGTAGCTGGGATTACAGGCCTGTATCACGACACCTGGCTAATTTTTGCATTTTTAGTAGAGATGGGGTTTCACCATATTGGCCAGGCTGGTCTCGAACTCCTGACCTCGTGATCCACCTGCCTTGGCCTCCCAAAGTGCTGGAATTACAGGCTGAGCCACTGTGCCCAGCCCATTTTTCTGTATTTTTAAAATTGCTACCCGCAGCCTCCCCAGAGGAAACTGACCCAACCTTTAGGCTGGAAACAGGGAAAAGTAATTGTGGTTTTTCTAAGGGAAAGATGTCTAAATAGCTTTGGCACAAAACTTCCTGGACATCTGTACTCCGGTAGAGAATGGCTGATTGGGCACTTGCACCTGGTGTTAATCATGGCCCCAGAGCAGTGGCGGAAGTCTGTCAAAGGACCACAGTGGGACCTGGAAATAGTGAAATGTTGCTGCAGCCTGGACCAGCAGCACTCAAGGAGGTAGGAGGGTCACCATGTGATAGCAGCTTCTATTGGATAAGAAGTGACACGGCAACAATACCACTCCTGGACTCTCCAATGTTGCTCCCACAGCTTTTGGATTTAATTTAAAGAAATAAAAGAGGGCTGAGTGCACTGGCTAACGCCTGCAATCCTAGCACTTTGGGAGGCCGAGGTGGGCAGATTGCCTGAGCTTGGGAGTTTGAGACCATCCTGGGCAATGTGGTGAAACCCTGTCTCTACTAAAAATACAAAAAATTAGCTGGGTGTTGTGGTGCCAGCTGTAGTCCCAGTTACCTAGGAGGCTGAGGCACAAGAATCACTTGAACCCTGGGAGGCAGAGGTTGCAGTGAGTGTGTGTGCATACACACACACACACACACATACAAATTGGCTGGCTGTGGTGGCATGCACATGTAATCCCAGCTATTTGGAAGGCTGAGGCAGGAGAATTGCTTGAACCCAGGAGGAAAAGGTTGCAGTGGGCTGAGATTGTGCTACTGCACTCCAGCCTGGGTTACAGAGTGAGACTCCACCTCAAAAACTAAATAAATAAACAAACAAATAAAAGAATCTATAGCAGTTGCTATCTACAGTTGAGGAATAGTTTACAACTGTTCCATATACAACCTTACAGGTTGCAAGTCCACTGTAACATCCATTATTGTATTAAATCCTTTTTAAACAGTCCTATGGGGGAAGGCAAGGATTAGAATCAGTATTTTATGGGTGAGAAAACTGAGGTTCAATAGAGTTCAATGACTTGTTCAAGATCACACAGCTAGGCCAGGTGTGGTGGCTCATGCCTATAATCCCAGCACTTTGGGAGGCTGAGGCTGGCAGATCACTTGAGGTCAGGAGTTCAAGACCAGCCTGGACAAAATGATAAAACTCTGTTTCTACTAAAAATACAAAAATTAGCCAGTTGTGGTGGTGCAGGCCTGTAGTCCCAGCTACTTGAGAGGCTGAGGCATGAGAATCGCTTGAACCCAGGAGGTGGAGGTTGCAGTGAGCTGAGATTGTGCCACTGCATTCCAGCCTGGGCAACAGAGTGAGACTGCATCTCAAAAAAAAAAAAAAGATTACACACAAAAGTTTAAGACTCAAAGCCAGCTTTGTCTGTGACTGGATGGTGCCTAGCACAGGAATCTAATGGAAGTATGGCTATGTTTAGAGTTTTTGGAGAGAATATGTAGCCAGAGGGACAGTAGCTGAGTGTGAATTAGGCACCCAAAGAGAACTCGAGTCCTGAGTTGAGAGCTGGAAGAGTCAGTGAGCTCTCTTGGTGTGGGTTTTTTCTTCATTCTTTTATCTGCAGCTCCTCTGCTCAGATGTGCCTCTTGCATTAACTAATACTCCATCATTTCCTGATACTTTCCTTTAATTGTATGTGGGATTATCCATAGCAAGCCTGATTATAGACACTGGGAAATTAGCAAAGAGAGAAGAGGTTTTGTTTTGTTTTACCATTCATTTAACATATAAGACCTGCTTACCTGTGGTGTCAGTGCCTGTAACAATTATACACGTAACCCAGATGTTCCCCAGGCCTCTCACCATAGGCAAGCTCAGTAAGATGGGCTCAGATTCCAGTTCCATGGCCTATAGGTCTGCAGAGCCCTTCCCAAGAGTCTGGAGACGGCAGGGGACTCACATGCTCGGTAACATTGCCTCTGGGGTCCTGATTCTGGCATGAATTTCTATGACCCAGATGTGAAACTCAGCCACACACTCAGACAAATAACCAAAAGCATTCGTGAAATATAATTAGATTTTTTCTGAGTTGGTAAAAATCTTAAATACAGAAAAAACAGAGAGCTGTCTAACAGATACCCATGCCTTCCAACTCTTTGAATTTAACGTTATTATTTTACAGGATCAGCTTCTGATTTTTTTGATCTAATAAGGTTAAAAGTGACATCTTGGGCCAGTCACAGCGGCTCTCACCTGTAATTCCAGCATTTTGGGAGGCCAAGGCGGTTCGATCACAAGGTCAGGAGTTCAAGACCAACCTGGCCAATATGGCAAAACCCCATCTCTACTAATAATACAAAAATTCGCTGGGTGTGGTGGCGTGTGCCTGTAGTCCCAGCTACTCAAGAGGCTAAAGCAGGAGAATTGCTTAAACCTGGGAGGCAGATACAGTGAGCCGAGATTGTGCCACTGCACTCCAGTCTGGGAGACAGAGCTAGATTCCATCTCAAACAATAAAAAATAATAAAAAATAAATAAAAGTGACATTTTCTACCTACACCTTCCTTCCCAGAGGAATCCACCATAGGGAATTTGGTGTCTGTCCTTCCAAACCTTGTTTTTATACTTTTACTCATGTAATGTATTCATAAATGTTTGTCTTATCTGCTTTTATAATACACATAAATGGTATCATATTTCATTTTCTTCAAGTTGCTTTTTTTATGCAGTAATTTTTTTTTTTTTTTTTTGAGACAGTCTTACTCTGTTGCCTCCGCCTCCCAAGTAGCTGGGATTACAGGCATGTGCCACCATGCCCCACTAATTTTTTGTATTTTTAGTAGAAAAAATGAGGTTTCACCATGTTGCCCAGGCTGGTCTTGAACTCCTGAGCTCAGGCAATCTGCCCGCCTCAGCCTCCCAAAGTGCTAGGATTATAGGTATGAGCCACTGTGCCCAGCCTAGTTCCTGTTTTTGTAAGGAGATTGGGACGATACACAAATAAACAGAGAAGTGATTATATGTAAGAAACACAAATAAGTCTGTCTGCCACCCTTACTCCACGGACATAGACCTACCAGGCAATTCCACCTGCTGCTTCAACTCATATTATTCCCAGTCATTTGCCTTCTGACGGACAACCTTTCCTCCTTGCCTACTTTTAATGCTTCTACCATCATTCTGTTCTCTACCTTCTTTGCGGGGGCAAAAAGTAAATTCCTCCCGTTTTCTTGTGGAAAGCTCTTAATTATCTCTTCTTACTAGGGGCCTGGTCCTCCTGCCTCCAGTTTCTGGTTTCTCAAACACAGTTCCTTCGTGTTTCAGTTAAGGATTGCAACATAGCAAGTCCACCCCAAAACTTAACTGTCTTAAAACAATACTACTTATTATCTCATGAATCTCTGGGTCAGCAATTTGGGCCGGGCTCAGCGAGGCATTATTTCTGGTCTTGAGTAGATTTATTCATGCACTGTGGTTAGCCAGGTGGCTCTGCTTCAGGGACTGGTTGACTGCCAGCTGGGGCAACAGCAGTGACTTGACCACTCATCTCTCCTGCTCCTGCAGGCTAGCCAGGACGTGTTTTCACAGTTGCAGCAGGGCTCCAAGAGCAACAGAAACAGCATGCAAGGCTTCTGGATCTCCAGGCTCAGAGCTGGCACAATGTCACTTCTGCCTCATTCTATTGACCAAAGCAAGTCACAGTCCAGCTTAGATTCAAGATGTCAAAAAATAGACTCCATCTCTTGATTGGAGAAGCTGCAAAGTCACATTGCAAGGGGCACAGAAACAAGGGGGAGTGGAGGACTGTGGGTTGGATTCTATGGGAAGCAGACCCTGAGATGGAGATTAATATGCAGGAAGTTACTCAGGGAGCGCTCTTGGGATCAACAGCGGTGGAAGAGCAGAGAAGGGAGCAGGATGGAACAGAGGGAGAAACTGAAGTGCCATATCAGAACAAAGGCCTCCATTGACCTCATGAAGACCTCTGAAACTCGAATAGGTCTTCCAAGTTGTCCTGAGTAGAGGCAAGGGGACCAGGCCTCTAAAAGCTCCCAAGCTGATCAATCATTTATGCTGACTGCCCTGAAAAGGCAGCAACCAAGGAAATTCCCAAAGAGGGCTTAGAGCCAAGGATCATCTGCCAACACTTTTCCCAGTAGCTGGTGGAATAAATCCTTCATTCCTCAATGCAGGAGGAGGGCGCCTGTGCAGAACATCACAGTCCACTCCACTGCCACCTCTCCCTAAGAATGCTAACGCTTATGATAACACGCTTGTCATTTGCTATCTATGTATACATTAAATATTTATAATCATTTATTAAATGCATCGCCTAACTTGTACAGATTTTAGATGATCACAATGCTAAATGTCACTCCTTTGAACTTAGGCTTCATAGTTTCATTGCTCATTTATCTAGGTCACCCTCTCAAAACTTTAAGGGATGAAGAGAAACAGCTTCTCCCATCAGAAATCTAGACAAGAGGCACTCGATCACTCCCACCTGGGAGGAAGGTCTCCGTGTGTCTGCGCCTGGGTGGGGGGAGCCATTGTGCCTAGGCCTAACCCTCAATTTTTCCTCTTTATCCCCCAACTGTGGTTTCCTGGTCGGTGCTTGCACAGGGAACTTAGCACTGAGATTATCTAAAGCCCCAGGAAAAATGGTGGAAAATTCACCATTGCCATTGCCAGAAAGAGCGATTTATGGCTTTGTTTTTTTCTTTTTTCTTTCTTTCTTTTTTTTTTTTTTGAGATGGAGTTTTCACTGTTGTTACCCAGACTGGAGTGCAATGGCACGATCTCGGCTCATCACAACCTCCACCACCTGGATTCAAGCAATTCTCCTGCCTCAGCCTCCCGAGTAGCTGGGATTACAGGCGCGCACCACCATGCTCAGCTAATTTTTGTATTTTTAGTAGAGACGGGGTTTCACCTTGTTGACCAGGATGGTCTCGATCTCTTGACCTCGTGATCTACCCGCCTCAGCCTCCCAAAGTGCTGGGATTATAGGCTTTGTTGTTTTCTTAAGCTCCCAATTTGGCTTCAAACTTTACCTCGTACGGGCTTTTATTCCTGAATCTTGGCTAAACTCCATAGGTTTAACCTATTGCCCTCACAAATATTGGACAGTTGCATTGCCTATCTATCACCTTATTACTATAGTAATCAGCTGTGTGCTCTTGTTTGGGATTAACATGATCAGTACCTCTTCATGCAACTCCATTCATATGATCACAGATGACTATGCTAAAAATCAAGTGCAGAAGAAATACCAGGAGGCCACTCCAGCATTAAAGATAACTCTATTTGTGAAATAAACCACATGTTCTTTCTTGCAGCCAAAGACCTTTATACCAAAAACTGAAATGTATGTAGCCATACTAACACCAAGCATTTATTTATCCATAAGTTTTTGCCATCATTATTTTGACCATAAATTAATCCAACCATCTCTCTTATTAATCGAGGAAATGTAAAAAATGGAAATTGATCTTCTCTTGATTAGGTTCAATGAATATTGTAAGAGTTCTCAAGAATTAATTGTTAATGAACAGAATAAATAAAATACTGCATTACCATTTTAAAAAAATGAAGTCTAGGCAAGAACCATTTCAATCCATGCTGGCAACAGAGTCACCGAACTACAGTTAAAGTAGAGACACGATGTTCTTTGTAGTTCTTTGGAGAGAGAAAGTCTAAGATCTGAGTCTTGGTGAGGTGATCACTCAACAGGGAATGCGGGAAGTTGGGATAAAATTTGGCTGGCAGATCAAGCCGTGAGAGGAAAAGGAGACAAAGTGAGGCATTGAAAAGATAAAGAAACAACCCCATGAGGGCAGCTCTTGAAACCTGGGAAGACATTTCATGCCTTGCAGAGGCAAGTTGCTTGTCTGGGAAAATTCCAGGGCAGCCGTCAAATCAGAATTTGGGGAGCTAGATGGAGAATTGATTTCACCTGCAACAAAGGAGACTCCCTGTGACCATGTAGAAAAGGCCCTGCTTTTTGAAAACCAAAGAATGTGACCTTCAAACGCAGGCACCCTTTCCAGCAGGGCACTGTGCTCCAGAGATTCACTTTAATGGACTATGTCAAAAGAATTCTTTACTCTCTGGCTTTCTATTGGGTTTGGCCAATGGGTGGCACCTGCAGGATCCTAGAGGATGGAAGGAGAGAGAAATGAGGGCATTTATTTACCCAGCTCCACCTCCACTGGAGCCGAGGACTGGAACCATTATGAAAGACCCTTTTCGCAACTCCAGCTCTTCCCACATTCACATGAGCACCCCTTCTTCCTGCCCCTTTAGGCCTGGACCCATAATGTACCCCCTCAACTGTTGCAGCCTTTGGAGTGCTACCCTCATTCCTATTGGCTTCACTTAACCATTCTTACAACTTTATGAATACTTTCCTGGCCAGGCAGGGTGACTCACACCTGTAATCCCAGCACTTTGGGAGGCTGAAGCAGGAGGATTGCTTGAGTCTGGGAGGTCAAGGCTGCAGTGGGCTGTGATCACGCCACTGCACTCCAGCCTGGGAAACAGAGTGAGACCTTGTCTCAAAAAATAAATAAATAAATAAATAAATAAATAAACAAACAAATAAATAAATACATTCCTCCATCACTCCACTTGAGTGTTATCTCTTTTTTGATTCAATTCTAGATGCTAGTCACTTGACCTAGTTTATTGGAAAGGGGACATTTTTATGGAGAGTTGTCCCTTTTGGCTGCCCAGTCTCAGAAACACATACTCATGTCTGGAGAATTTCCCATGATCTGAGTCTTGGTAGGAAGTAGAGCTCACTTCCCCGTGCAGAATGTGGAAGGGCTAGCTATTTGCTTTTCAGCTCCCCTTGCAGCTAGGGTTTGGCCATGTGACCTAGGCTCAGCCAGTCTGAGGCACAAACTGAACTGTGAATGAGGAGTCAGTGAGATAAAGACATAAGGACAGTGCTGAGCATGGTGGCTTATGCCTATAATCCCAGCACTTTGGGAGGCTGAGGTGGGTGGATTCCTTGAGGCCAGGAGTTTGAGACCAGCCTGGCCAACATAGCAAAACCCCATCTCTACTAAAAAAAAACAAAAACAAAAAAACTAGGCAGGTGTGGTGGTATATACCTATAGTCCTAGCTGCTTAGGAGGCTGAGGCAGGAGAATCACCTGAACCTGGGTGGTGGAGGTTGCAATGAGCCAAGATCACGCTACTATACTCTAGCCTGGGCAACAGAGTGAGACTCTATCTCTACTTTTTATTTTATTTATGTATTTATGTATTTATTTACATTTTTGACATGGAGTCTCGCTCCGTCATCTAGGCCGGAGTGTAGTGGCACGATCTTGGCTCACTGCAACCTCTGCCTCCTGGGTTCAAGCAATTCTCCTGCCTAAGCCTTCTGAGTAGCTGGGATTATAAGCGCATGCCACCACATCTGGCTAATTTTTGTATTTTTGGTAGAGACAAGGTTTCTCCATGTTGGCCAGGTTGGTCTCGAACTCCTGACCTTAAGTGATCCAGCTGCCTCAGCCTCCCAAAGTGCTGGGATTACAGGCATGAGCCACTGCACCTGGCCGAGACTCTGTCTCTAAACAAAAGAAAACAAACACAACGCAACAACAACAACCCAAACCAAAGTAAACAAAAACCTCCACCTAAATAAATAAAAAAAAAGAGACAGAAAGACAGCAAGAGAAAGAAAGAAAGAGAGAGAGAGAGCGGAAGGAAGGAAGGAAGGGAGGGAGGGAGGGAGGGAGGGAAGGAAGGAAGGAAGGAAGGAAGGAAGGAAGGAAGGAAGGAAGGAAGGAAGGCAGGAAGGAAGGAAGGAAGGAAGGAAGGGGAGGCAGGGAGGGACAGACAGACAGTGGAGAGGCACAGTCTGATGGTGGTGGCCATAGAAGCAGCAGTATCCTGTCTCTGGGGCAGCCCAGGCAGGAGGGCCAGTGGCTGTTCCTAGCAACCAGATGCGGAGCTTTAGCAGAGTCAGAGAGGCAAATGGAAGGGTCTAGTACTCTGCGCTGGGGATGGCAGGGTCCTCACCAGATTAGCCTGTGTTTCTGACATTGTGGCGTCCAGGTCTGGTTCTTCAGCCTTCCTAGCAATGCCAAAAGCTCTCTGGTGTCTTTTCTACTGATTCCTCTCCTGCTTAAATCTACCACAGTCAGTTTCTGTTGCTCACATTATTAATCCCAACTGGTGGTTTGCTTGCAACCCACATGTGGGTTGCAGCTAGGCTTCACAAGGAAATAGAAAACAGGGCCAACACAGCTACTCTCTCTGCCTCCCACTTTGGTCGCTCTTTCTCTCTGTCTCTCTCAATACAGCTCCCACATATTTCTTTCCAGTGTGGTTTTGTCTTCATTCATGGAAAGACATTATAGCTTATTGTTTAGGAAGCACCCACTTTGAGATCAGAATGCCTGGATTTAAATCTCAGATGTACAGTTTACCAACCGCAAGGTTTTGATCAAGTTACTGATCCTCTTTGGGCTCTGTTTCTTCATCTGTACAATGAGGACAATAGTCAGGTTTTCCTGTTTTAAGGATGCAATAGCACAACGTGTGTAAAGTCCTCACCAAGCTGCTTGGGCCACAGGAGCCATCAGTAATTGTTGCTATTGTTATCTTCATGATCGGCATTATTATCATCATGATTTGGGGACTCATGGAGACTACTTAGAGCAGACATCTTAAACTTCAGATGCCTACAGGAGCCAGGTAGACAACAGGAAGGATGACCCATATGGGTTCCCTTGGGACCCATAGTCCTAAGGAAAACTCTCCCAAGGGACTATGGAAAATGTATGAGTGTGTGCCTGTCTGGGGGAAGCCACTTCCCAGCAACAGCCAGGTATTGCCATGTGGAATGTGAGCCTAGTAATGCCAGATTTTCCACTACTTCAAGAGAGGTCAGATATCCAGCTATTTGGGGGACAGCTTGATGTTTTTAAAAAATCTAATGAAGCACTATACTGGCCAAAGGAAACCTTCCTGGGGCCACAGCAGGCTGCAAACGCTAATTTCTAAATTCTAATGCAAATTTCTGGATTGAGTTGAAATTGTCAGGGAGGGAAAGTGGTTGGGCCATGTTAATTTCATTGGCTCGATCAGATATGGCCATGGTTCACCACTCACCCAGTGGGGAATGGACATTCTCTGACAATGGGGTATGGGCAGGAATGTAGTGATAGGCATACTTTAGAGAAGGAGACAAGGACCAAGGGGATGCCCCAAGAGCTGCTTTTCTATGGATGCCAGTGCACTGAAAACAAATGCATCAGGAATGCACTAAGTCCCAATAACTGCAAGGTTAAGACAGGGGCTTATCTTATTATTTATTTAAATAACAATATATCTGGTGGTAGGGGAGAACGGGGCTAGCACAAAGGCTCAGATATATCCACGTGACTCCAGATTACTTCTACCTTTTCGTACCTCTGTCCTAGCATGTAGGCCTTTGTCCTCATACTTGTCACCTCATGGTTGCAAGATGGCTGCAATTGTGACCATCAGAACTGTGTTCCAGGTGGAGGGAAAGGAAGTGAGAAGGAGTAAGTAATGGCCCTTATGTCAGGACTTTTCAGAAATCCCCAGCATAAGGCCAGGTACGGTGGCTCATGCCTGTAATCCTAGCACTTTGGGCGGCCAAGGCAGGTGGATCATGAGGTCAGGCGTTCAAGACCACCCTGGCCAACATAGTGAAAACCTATCTCTACTAAAAATACAAAAATTATCCAGGCATGGTGGAGGGTGCCTGTAATCCCAGCTACTTGGGAGGCTGAGGCAGGAGAATTGTCTGAACCTGGGAGGTGGAGGTTGCAATGAGCTGAGGTCTTACCACTGAACTCCAGCCTGGTCGACAGTGCAAGACTCTGTCTCAAAAAATAAAAAAAGAAAGAAAGAAAAAAGAAATCCCTGGAATATACATATTTTTTCATCCTATTGGCCAGAACTAGTTCCCATACCCATACCTAGTCACAAAGGAAATTATGAAGGTATTTTTAGCTTGGTACATTGCAGCCCAATATCAGGGTTTTTACAAACCCTATTTTGGAAACAAGGAGAGAATAGACCTTGAGTAGGAAATCAGCAGCCTCTGCCACTTCCTCGGAATATGTACCATGTGCTAGACCCCAGCTAAGTACTGAGATACCAGGCTGACAGACACAGTCTGCACAGCAGAAAGATACAGGAGTGGGCCATGCGTGGTGGTTCCCGCCTGTAATCCCAGCACTTTAGGAGGCCAAGGCAGGTGGATCACCTGAGGCCAGGAGTTTGAAACCATCCTGTCCAACATGGCGTAACCCTGTCTCTACTAAAAACACAAAAAATTAGCCAGGCATGGTGGTATGTGCCTGTAATCCCAGCTACTTGGAAGACTGAGGCAGGAGAATCACTTGAACCCAGGAGGCAGAGGCTGCAGTGAGCTGAGATTGCACCATTGCACTCCAGCCTGGGCAAGAGCGAAACTCTTTCTCAAAAAAAAAAAAAAAAAAAAAAAGATACAGAAGTGGTTTTGGAACCCAGTGCAGCTGCGCCTGGTTCCAAAGTGAGAATGTCAGTGTTTGGCTCTTTACAGCTTCTCTAGGCCTCCCATCCTTCCTGACCCTTCTCTGATCTTCCTGCTGTCAGTGTGGCCACACAAAGGGCTGAGTAGGATGGAAAGAATGTGTGATTAACACCAGTAGCAGTTTCAGGAGGCATCCAAGAGATGTTCCAGAGAGAAATATGTAACTGGCACATCTGGTTTGTAATGTGTATTAATTCCTGACATGTAGTTTGAGTAATATATGTAAAGCAAAAAGTCCAAGTGTTGATTTAGGGGACTTATTATTACTCTGTCAGCAGAATTCATGTTCTGTTTGTGCAGTGCTCTGGACCCAGCATCTCACCTAGGGCAGCAGGAAGGGGAAGGCTCTCTGATGGGTGCCACTGAATGGCAGAGGCCCCTGCTGATGGCTATGGGGATGGGGATGAGTTCTTGGAGACCCTGGTAGGATTGGCAGGAGCTCTTCTGGCAAAGAAGATCGTGGAGCTAGACCAAGTGCCAGCTGAGGCTAGAAGCAGAGGCATCCCACCCCTCAGAGGCAGAAGTAGCTTAAAGTCTAGAAAACTGTGGGCTTTGGAGTTCAAAGCCAGCTCTGCCACTTCATCACCATGTGGCTTGGAGTAAGTTACTTCAGCTGTTTGAGCCTCGATTTCTGCTTCCGTAAATTAGACCCATAATAGTGCCTACCTAAAAGGGCTGTTGTGAGGTTTAAATAAAAATAACAGGTGCTGAGCATTTACTGTGGGCCAGGGTAGTGTTGCAAGTATTTGACATGTATTATCTCATTGAATCCTCACAGTAACCTCATGAGGTACATACTTTTATGATGCCCAATTTACAGTTGAAGAAATGAGCCACAGAGAGGTGAAGTAACTTGCTCAGGGTCACACAGCTAGTGACTGGCAGAGTCAGGGTTCATACCTAGACAATCTGGCCCCAGAGAACACCCTCTGAGATGCTTCAACAGACCGCTATATTTTACAGTAAGCACATAGTAAAGGGTAATTCTGTAGGTCAGTGATGTCCAGTAGAACTTTCTGTGATGAAAATGTTTGTAATTCTGTGCTGTCCAATACATGAGCCACTAGCCAAAGGTGACTACTGAGCATTTGAAATATGGCTAGCTTAACTAAGGATGTGAACTTTTAATTTAATTTAATGTTAATTAACTTACATTTAAATAGCCAGGCTGGGCATATTGGCTCACACCTATAATTGCAGCACTTGGGGAGGCCAAGGCTGGGGGATCACTTGAGACCAGTAGTTGGAGACCAGCCTGGGCAACAGGGTTAAACCCTGTCTCTACTAAAAATACAAAAACTAGCTGGGCATGGTGGTGCATGCCTGTAATCCCAGCTACTTGAGAGGCTGAGGCATGAGAATCACTTGAGCCTGGGAGGTGGAGGTTGCAATGAGCTTAGATGGTGCCACTGCAATCCAGCCTGAGCAAGACCCTGTCTCAAAAAAGAAGAAAAGGAAGAAGAATTTTGAATATTGATCCAGACTTGCATACCTGAATGAAATCTCACTCAGTCATGGTGTGTTACTCTTTTTATCTATGGCCGGATTTGATTTGCTCATATTTTGTTGAGGACTTTTACATTCAAATTCATGAGAGCTGTTGGTTTGTAGTGTGCCTTCTCCTCTCCACCCTTGAGAATCTTTATAGGCTTGCTGTGTTATGTCCAGGGAGTTTTAGTTGTAAGGGAGAGGACCTGGGAGAAATAGAGTGACTCCATATTGGTGGAACTAGAAATCCCACTCATTCTTTTTTTACACAGATGTATGTACTATCATATGGATGTGTTGCAATGGATTAGTCCAATTTCCTGATTAACACTTAGATTCTTTCTAATCATTTGTCATCGTGAGCAATGCCACAGTGAATAAGTTCATGCATTTGTCATTTCATACTTAAAGGTAAATGTACTATTGTAAATTATCAGAATATGAAATTGTTGGGTAAAGAACACATACATTTTTAATTTTGATGTTTCCAAATTGTCTTCTATAGGCATTGTACCAATTTATGTTCCTCATTCTCATGTGACTGCCATTTCCCCTCCACTGACCCTCCACCATGCTAGGGTTTTGCATCTGATAGTAAAAAAAAAATAGTCAAATTTATCGGAGTTTTGAGTCATAATTATGTAGGCCTTTTCCATGCCCTGAAAATAAAGGAATTTTCCCATATTTTCTCTTAGTATCTTTACTTTTTTTTGTTTGTTTTAGAGACGGAGTCTTGCTCTATTGCCCAGGCTAGAGGGCAGTGGTGCGATCTCGGCTCATTGCAACCTCCAACTCCCAGGTTCAAGCAATTTTCCTGCCTCAGCCTCCCAAGTAGCTGGGATTACAGGCACATGCCACCACACCTAGCTAATTTTTATATTTTTAGTAGAGACAGGTTTCACCATGTTGGCCAGGCTGGTCTCGAGCTCCTGACCTCAAGTGATCTGCCTGCTTCCCAAAGTGCTAGGATTACAGATGTGAGCCACCACACCCAGCTAGTATCTTTACTTTTTTTTTTTTGAGATGGAGTTTCGCTGTTGTTACCCAGACTGGAGTGCAATGGCACGATCTCGGCTCACCGTAACCTCTGCCTTCTGGGTTCAAGCAATTCTCCTGCCTCAGCCTTTCGAGTAGCTGGAACTACAGGCGCGCACCACCATGCCCAGCTAATTTTTGTATTTTTAGTAGAGACAGGGTTTCACCTTGTTGACCAGGATGGTCTTGATCTCTTGACCTCGTGATCCACCCGCCTCAGTACTTTTTTATTTAAATCTTTGATCCATGTAGAAATTATTTTGAGCTGTATGTAGTGGCATGTACCTTAGTTTCAGCAACTAAGGAGGCTGAGATGAGAGGATTTCTTAAACCCTGGAGTTGGAATCTAGCCAGGCAACATCACCAGAGTCCTGTCTCTCTTTTAAAAATTCCCCTATTTTATCACCAGAAACTAGAGACCAAAAAATAAAAACATTACCTGGTGAAGAGACAGAGGAATAGATCTAACTTGTTGCTATTGTTGTTTTCTATCATATGGGCACCGAGTTTTCCCATCAACTCTCTCGGAATAGTGTATCTTATCTCCTCTAATGTAAGATGCCACTATTACCATATACTTAATTCTTGTGTGTATTTTGGATGTATTCTGGGCTTTGTAGTCTGTTCAATTAGTTGTCTATCTATTCATACAACAATACTATACTGCTTTAATTATTATTTATAAAGTTTGAATGTTTGATAGCAGTAGTCCTCTCTAATTCTTTCTCTTTTTTTCTTTTTAAAGACAGGTTCACCAGGCATGGTGGCTCACGCCTATAATCCCAGCACTTTGGGAGGCTGAGGCAGGTGGGTCACCTGAGGTCAGGAATTTGAGATCAGCCTTACCAATATGGTGAAACCCCGTCTTTGAAAAAAAGTATAGAGTCAGAGTCTTGCTCTGTCACCCAGATGGGAATGCAGAGGCACAATCATAGCTCACTGCAGCCTTCAAGCTCCTGGGCTCAAGCAATTCTCCCACCTCAGCCTCCCAGGTAGCTAGGACTACGGGACGTACTACTACATCCAGCTAATTTTTTATTTTGTTATAAAAAACAAAATAAAAAATTAGCTGGATATGGTAGCTGGAGACGGTGGTCTTGCTTTCTTGGCCAAACTGCTCTTGAACTGGCCTCAAGTGATCCTCCTGCTTCAGCCTCCCAATGTGCTAAGATTACAGATGTGAGCCACCATGCCCTGCCTTTTTATTTACTTTTTTTTTTAATGGAGTCTTGCTTTGTTGCCAGGCTGGAGTGCATTGGGGCTATCTCGTCTCACTGCAACCTCCATCTCCCAGGTTCAAGCAATTCTGCCTCAGCCTCCCAAGTAGCTGGGACTACAGGTGCATGCCACCACCCCTGGCTAATTTTTATATTTTTAGTAGAGAGGGGTTTTTTGCCATGTTGGCCAGGATGGTCTTGAACTCCTGACCTCAGATGATTCACCCGCCTTGGCCTCCCAAAGTGCTGGGATTACAGGTGTGAGCCACCATGCCCAGCCAACTTAGATACGTTTAATTACATAGACACTTCCCATTGTGTGATAATTGCCCATAGTATTCAGTATGGTAACATGCTGTACAGGCTTGTAGCCTAGGAGCAATAGGCTATGCCATATACATGCCTGTGGTATAGCAATAGGGTGTGTAGTAGGGTATATCATCTAGGTTTGTGTAAATGCACTCTGTGATGCTCTTTGAACAAGGATGAAATCACATAATGAAGCATTTCTCAATATTTATTCCCTTGGTTAAGTGATGCATGACTACGTGTGTGTGTATATACATACATACATACATATCTATCTATCTATCTATCTATCTATATATATATATAGAGAGAGAGAGAGAGAGAGAGCATACATAAGGACTGTGTATAATTATATATATTTTTTCCCTGTGCCATATATATTTAAAAAGATATATATATGTATATATATGTGTATATATATATATATATATATATATATATATATATATTTATTTATTTATTTATTTATCTTTTATTATTAAGTCATCTTATCCAAGATCATGGCATGTTTTCCTATTGTTCAAATCTTTTATGTCCTTTGGTAATATTTTAAACTTTTCTTTATATAAATCTCACACCTTTATTCCTAGGTATTTTATAAAGAAGTGTTTAAATTTCTTCACAAATTGAATCTCTGCATCTTTTTGTTGCATTGTAAATGGGATATCTTCTTCCTTTGTGTCTTCTGGTTGACTATTGTTTGCATAGAGGAATGCAGTGATGTTTATTAATCCTTTACCATGTTATTCCGTGAAATTCTTTTATTGTTGTCAGCGGTTTCTCAATTGATTCTCTTGGTGTTTTCAGTTACATAATCTGTTCCCCCAAACAGTAATAGATTTATTTCCTCTTTTCCACATCAATGCTTAATAAGATGACCTAATAAGAAGAGATCTCACTTCCTACCCTTGTAGTCTATCTGGAAAAAAAGATGTCTCAACAAATTAGCCATAATAAAGATACAAAGGGCAGAGTCAGGACAAGAAGCAAAGGTGTCTGGAATCCCAGTCTAAGTTTATTTGCAGTGTGCTATGCAGCCTGCGAGGTGAGGGCCTGCCTGCCTCACCCCCTATTACTGTTGCTTCTTGAATAGCCATCTTAGAGCTGCTTCTCAAAACTCAACCATAATTCTTCCAGACTGGGCTGAACCAATGTAGCAAAATATCTAACTGAGAGGAGAAGGGAGAAGAGGAAGGGTGGAAATAATGCCGACTTTCTTGGGTTTGCACTTTGGCTTCTGGCTAAAATCTTTACATCAGAGTTTGCCTAACCTTTCCATGGTCTCAGGAACTGGGAGAGTCTACCAGAAAGATCCAGAACCTTTGTGAAACAGATCTATGTCCAAGATATATCACTAAATAACACGTTCCTGTTATAAAACAATGTACCAAATGGGAATATAGTAATACTTTTCAAAAAAAGTATTTTTATTAATACTTTATTTGAAATAATATTTTATTTAAAATATATAAATATATTATTTCAAAATAAAATAATTTTTAAAAAGTATTACTATATGCTGATACATGCATAGAAAAAGAGTTCTAGAGGAATATTAGTTAGGATGATATCAAAAGCAGTTATGAGCCAGGTACAGTGGCTCACACCTATAATCCCAGCATTTTGGGAGGCCAAACTGGGAGGACTGCTTGAGTCCAGTAGTTTGAGGCCAGCCTGGGCAATGTAGAAAGATTCCATTTCTACAAAAAATAAATAAATTAACTGGGCATGGTGGTGTGTGCCTGTAATCTCAGCTATTTGGGAGGCTGAGATGGGAGAATTGCTTGAGCCCAGGAGGTTGAGGCTGCAGTAAGCCCTGATCACACCACTGTACTCCAGCCTAGGTGACAGAGCAAGATCCAGTCTCAAAAGAGAAAAAAAGCAAAAAAGCAGTAATGTCTACAGACTTATGAAAGATGTCTCAGTCTATTTTCTGCTACTGTATCAGAACACCACAGGATAAGTAATACATCAGGAACAGAAGTTTATTTGGCTCATGGTTCTGGAGGCTGGGAAGTCCAAGAACATTGCATTAGCATCTGGTGAGGGTCTTCCTATGGTGGAAGGGCAGAAGGTGGAAGCTAGTGCACAAGACAGAGAGAGGATATTGGGCTAAAATCATTCTTTTATTAGGAGCCCACTCCTGTGATCGTTAACCCACTCGAAAGCCCTCATGACCTAATCACCTCTTCAAGGCCCTACTACCCAATACCATCACATTGGTAAATAAATTTAATGGTGAATAAATAACATGAGGTTTGGAAGGGACATTCAAACCATAGCAAGGAATATTTATTTTCCATGTTATCTGTGCCTGTAACATCGGTGTTTTTGAGTAATAACCAGGTATCACTTTTGTCATTAAGAAAAGAAAGATAGCTCTGACACATACTAAAATGTTTATGAATGAAACAATGTGATGTCTGAGGTCTGCTTCAAAATAATGTGGGAAGAAAGAAATGGGTGTAGGTAGAGATAAAATCAGACTAGCTGGCCGGGCGCGGTGGCTCACACCTGTAATCCCAGCACTTTGGGAGGCCGAGGCGGGTGGATGACAAGGTCAAGAGATCGAGACCATCCTGGTCAGCATGGTGAAACCCCGTCTCTACTAAAAATACAAAAAATTAGCTGGGCATGGTGGCGTGTGCCTGTAATCCCAGCTACTCAGGAGGCTGAGGCAGGAGAATTGCCTGAACCCAGGAGGCGGAGGTGCCGATATCGTGCCATTGCACTCCAGCCTGGGTAACAAGAGCGAAACTCCACCTCAAAAAAAAAAATTCAGACTAGCCATACGTTGATAAACACTGGAGTTGGATGATGGGCAAGTGGGACTTTGTTATATGATTTCCTCTGGTTTTGGATATATTTGAAATTTTCCATAATACAAATATTTTAAAAGGAGGTAATTTTATAGACACAGACATGAAGAGATAGTCACATTGTAGTTTTTTAAAAGAAACAGCAGTATATGTATGATATTGCAACTGTGTGCAACAACACTTATGTCTCTCTCTCTTTTGGTATATATGTTAAAAAAAACATTTGGGTTAAGTAATAATAACAAGCAAGTTTACTGAATACTTGTGAGGGTATCAGGCAGCATCTTAAGTATAGAAATCTCTACTTGCTTTTTTTTCAAAATGATATATTTAAGGCCAAGTACAGTAGTACTCTCCTGTAATCCCAGCACTTTGGGAGACTGAGGAGGGCAGATCACCTGAGCTCAGGAGTCCAAGACCAGCCTGGCCAATACGGCGAACCCTGTCTCTACTAAAAATATACAAATTAGCCCTATGTGGTGGTGTGTGCCTGTAATCTCAGCTACTCAAGAGGCTCAGGCAAACAAACAAAAAAAAGATATATTTCAAGCTACCACCTGCAGGTCTTTTGGAATTTAAGTCTTTGATAGCCCAGTAAATTTTTTGAACATACTTTCCATAAAAGGATGGTGTCATGTACCCTCCTTTTGAACCTGGATGAGCTTTTGTTTTGACCAACAGAATACAACAGAAGTACCTGCCTCTACCACTTGCTAATTGTGATCTGTGGCACAATATGACTTTTACAGCTTTATACCTCCTTTTCCACCTCTGTAAAATGAGGATAATCATAAATGCGCCATAGGATCATTGTAAAGATTGGATGAGTTGTATGTGAAATTCACAGAACAATTTTTGGGCAGGTAGTAATTACTAAATAAATCTTTTCTTCAGTAACAACAATGACAAGAAAGGGTATGGCAGAAATGATGCAGTGTGATTTCAGAGGCTGAGTCATAAAATATCATGCAACTCTGCCTTGTTCGCTCTAATACTTACTCACAGGTTCCTGAGCCACTATTTAAGGAGTTTAACTACTCTGTGGCTGCCATGCTAGGAGGAAGCCCAAGCCACATGGAGAAGCTATGTATATTTATTGTGATCAACAGTCCCTACTGTAACCAGCCTTTGAGTCATCTCAGCCCAGGCATCAGATATGTGAGCACAGAAGTCTTCAGACAATTCCAGTCTTCAACCCTTGGTGTCTTCCTCAATAAGGCCCTAAACATCAGGGGACAAAAATAAATTATCCCTGTAGCATCCTGTGTGAATTCCTGATCCTCATAATCTGGGACCAGAATAACGTTGTTTTTGTTTTACATCACTAAGTGAGATGGTTTGTTATACAGCAATAGATAACTGGGAAATGCAGGCTTTCAATTATATGAGATAATTACATTTGGTTCTCATGGTTTAAATCACTGTAAAGAGCATTTTTTTCCCTTACTTGCAGTTAATCACAGTCTTCCACTGTAGTCTTGTTTACTTATATTTTTAAGTTAATCTATTCTTTTTGTTTAAATATGTCTGGCTGAGTGTGGTGGCCCATGCCTGTAATCCCAGCACTTTGGGAGGCTGAGGTGGGTGGATCATTTGAGGTCAGGAGTTTGACACCAGCTTGGTCAACATGATGAGACCCCATCTCAACTAAAAATACAAAAACTAGCTAGGTGTGGTGGCAGGAGCCTGTAATCCCAGCTACTTGGAAGGCTGAGGTAGGAAAGTCACTTGAACCTGGGAGGCAGAGGTTGCACTGAGCCAAGATTGTGCCACTGCACTACAGTTTGGGCAACAGAGTGAGACTCTGTCTCAAAAAAAAATGTCTTTAAGGAGAAAAAATCTCTATTCCTTCTTTTCCACCTCTATAAAATGAAGATAATCATAAATACTTCATAGGATCATTGTGAAGATTAGATGAATTGTATGTGAAATTCACAGAACAATTTTCTAGAAACAATGTTTTTAATGCATAGTAGAAACAATTGCTATGAAAATTTAAAGTCATGCTTTTCCATATATCAATTTAAATAATCTTGTGGCTCACCAGGGGCGTATCCCACCTTCTAGGAATTACTGCATTAAGCTTTTCTTCTGATCACAAAGATCTCTTCTAACTTTTACATTTGAGAATGTATGAGATTCCCTTCCCTGGGTTGTCACTGCATGTTGTCCCAGGATGCCCTCTTTCTGAAGGAGCTCACAAACTTCATTCCTGTGGGACAGTTAACATTCATGGGAGGTGACCCACATCAGGAACTGTGAAGGGTCTGAGATTTTACTCTACTTACAAATTCATCAGCTAGATTATTTTCTGAATGCTGGCAGAAGACACAGACCCCTGGGTCAGAGATAAGAAACTGTATTACTCACAGAGAAAGTACAGGCTGAGTTCAGGTTTACCCTGATTCCCCAAACCTCCCAAGTCCTGAGGACGTGATGCAGGTGGGCCTGTACACACAGAGTTGTGTTACAGGAGAAGAATGTTGAGCTAAGAGAAACTACTACTTTTACAGTGAGCACTCACAAACCTGCCCTTTGAAGACATGACTTCATCCCTCACAGTTGTTTTCTGCAAACACAACCCTAAGAAATGGCCTGAGTAAAGGGCAATCAGGGTCTTGCCTGCCTGGTACACCAGCAAGAACATGCAGCGATGCTCAGTTTGTGGATATCCTGATCACAAGCCCCATGGCCTAGGTCAGATAGGCTAGGGGATACTGTGAGGTCCCAGAGCTGAAACTCCACCACTCTCTTCCCAATTCCTGAAAGCATAGCATAAGGTCAGCACAGTGGAAGGAGGGGTGTTAAGGAGTTCACCTTGACTCCACTTTAACCAGTAACAATAAAAGGTGAATGATTTGCTGACTTCAGCTTATCTTTTATTCGTACAATAATCCAAATGATGCTGAGCTTCTCCAGTTTGCACGTTCAAGGAAAATCACACTAACAGTTTTTGTCAATTAGTTATTGCTATAGCAATGCCACATAAGGAACAATCTTAAACTCCCAGTGGCATATGACAGTAAGCACTGGGGTTACACATTTCTTGATCAGCTGGGTGGCCCTGCTTCACTCCACAAGTAGGCTGGGTGGCTCTGCTGCACACAACTCCCGTCTTCTTCCTGGAACCAGAACATATTTAGCTCTTGGAGATGATGGAATTGCAGGAGAGTATGCCTAGCTGTTCAGGCATATTCCAAGCCCATTTGCTTTACATCTGGTGCCATTCCATTGGCCAAAGCAAGTCTCATGGCCAAGTCCAAAGTCAAGGGGTGAGGAAGTTTACTCCATCCATGGAAGTAGAGGGGAAGGAGGAAACGTTCCTGACAACGATCGAATCTATCTTCTATCAAAAGCCCGTGGTTTCTCTTCTTACTATTTTTCACTCACATGGGACCTCGCACCCTTTTTGCAGACTTCTTCGTATTCTCCCTTCAGCTCCAAAGTACCAAAGTATAAGTAATTATCTAAGAATAAAAGCCAGGTACAGTGGCTCATGCCTGTAATCCCAGCACTTTGGGAGGCCAAAGTGGGCAGATCACCTGAGGTTAGGAGCTCAAGACCAGCCTGACCAACATGGGGAAACCCTGTCTCTACTTAAAAAAAAAAAAAAAAAAAAAAAGCCCTTTGAGAGGGCGAGGCGGGTGGATCACAAGGTCAAGAAATCGAGACCATCCTGGTCAACATGGTGAAACCCCGTCTCTACTAAAAAAAAAAATACAAAAATTAGCTGGGCATGGTGGCACGCACCTGTAGTCCCAGCTACCCAGGAGGCTGAGGCAGGATAATTGCTTGAACCTGGGAGGCGGAGGTTGCGGTGAGCCGATATCGCGCCATTGCACTCCAGCCTAGGTAAGGAGAGTGAAACTCCGTCTCAAAAAAAAAGAAAAAAAGCCAAAAAAAACCACACCACTTCTCAAATAATAAATATTCACATGATAGTTCCTTCCTCACCTCTCAGAATGGGGCTATAGAAAAATTTACACTCTTTTTTTCTCAATTAACCAAATAAAGAAGAAACAAAACATTGACTGGGGTTTATGCCTCTTAGCTCCTACTTCTGCCCACCACACTGGGATCAGCTCCTAGAGGACTTGACAATGACCCAGCACTTTATGTTCAAGCTTTTACATGCACACGAGAGCTTCTGTTTGAGAGCAGATGCATAGCGTGCAATTCCTCATAAAGAATGACTATAGTTTTTATGGTTATATAAGGTTATAAAAGGTAATAAATTAATTTAGAAATGATTCCGAAAGGAGAGAGAGAATGAGAGAACAATAGCTAAAACATCTATTTTCTTTGCTGCCTTTAGAGTTGAAGAGAACATACTAAGGAATGAGCTTTACAAAGAAGTTAAACAATACAGTACCTGACTAAGAATGTTGTTACGGTAATATATTTTCCTTAAAGGTATTTTTTTATTTATCACTGATGTGTGTGTGTGTGTGTGTGTGTGTGTGTGTGTGTGTGTGTGTGAGAGAGAGAGAGAGAGAGAGAGAGAGAGAGATATGGAGTGAGAGAGAGACACAGAGAGAGAATATCAGAAGACATGTGTATTCCTAGGAGTCCTTGGAAAGTATTTGTTACATGCTTAAAGACCAGCTATTGGCAGGGCCATTGCTATATGGCCCCTCAATCTTGTCCCAGTTGTGAACATCCACTGTCTGGAAGGCCACCTGAAAGCTCCTCATCTTTTCCATTGCTGGGGATATCTGTATTCATCAAAGATTTTTTTGTTGGAAGTGATAGAAACCCAACTCCAACTACTTTCAGCAAGAAGGGGTAGTTCATTGGCTCACATAACCAAACCATGGACAGCGCCATGTGGAGCCAATACCCTGGGTGACTGGATTTAGATACCCCAAGGCTACCAGGCTGTTCTCTCTTCTCTGCTGCTCTTTGCCTGTTGGAGCCATTCTTGCCTATCACAGGTGGACTTCTCCACAGGGAGGGGAAGATGGCCTCTGGCCACTCCAGATTCGTGGCCTTCCAGCTTTAGCAACTCTCGGAGGATAGAGAATATCTCTCCCTTAGTTTTGGTGTAAAAATTTCCAGGAGATATCTCTAATTGGCCTAGGTTGAATGACATGCTCATGGCCCAGACCAATCATTATGGCTCCATGTCCACAAAAAAGGTGGGACCCACTGACGTGGCCACAGGGGACATCATTGGGAACTATGAAACCACTTTAATTTGTATGAGCCGTGGTGCCTTTTATGAAAACTATCAAGTTGGCAGCAAGCCCTCTCTCTTGTCTGTGCCTTAGGAGGCCCATCTGTGCAGTGGGAGGGAGGGGATCTGGAAGTTCCTTCCACACAGCTGGTTTTGGTCCCTGTGAGTCAGTGAGTGGGGCTTATAAAATTAAATGCCCCGGGCATGGTGGCTCATGCTCTTAATCCCAGCACTTTGGGAGGTAGAGGTGGGCAGATCATTTGAGGTCAGGAGTTCTAGACCATCCTGGCCAACATGGCGAAACCATGGTGGTGGTGTGCACCTGTAATCCCAGCTACCTGGGAGGCTCAGGCAGGAGAAGCTCTTGAACTTGGGAGGCTGAGGTTACAGTGAGCTGAGATTGTGTCACTTCACTCTAGCCTGAGCAACAGAGCGACTCTGTATTAAAAAAAAAAAAAAAAAAAAAAAAGGCCGGCGCAGTGACTCATGTGTGTAATCCCAACACTTTGGGAGGTCTAGGTGGGTGGATCACCTGGGGACAGGAGTTCAAGACTAGCCTGGCCAACATGGTGAAAACCCATCTCTACTAAAAATAAAAAAAATTAGCCAGGTGTGGTGGCGGGCGCCTGTAATCCCAGCTATTTGGGAAGATGAGGCAGGAGAATCGCTTGAACCTGGGAGGTGGAGATTGCAGTGAGCCAAGATCATGCCATTGCACTCCAGCCTGGGCAACAAGAGTGAAACTCTGTCTCAAAAAAAAAAAAAAAAAAATGCAGACAGAGTTGCAGGCCTGGGGTATAAAACTAGGCTGCAGCTGCCCACTTTCCAGAGCAGTGTTGTTGGGAAATATGGTTGTCCATTGTCCCTGGACCCTTGAAACAACTGGTTACTTATCACAACTGTGATTCTGTTTGAAGTTTGGGGCATCTGCACCTTGATGTGAGGGTTGAGGCTCATAAGCCCTGAGTTCCAGAGCTGGCTCTGCTGTGCCACTGATCAATTTCCTCTGTCAACCTCTTGCCTCTTCATGCTCCCCAGAGCACATCTCCATTCATCCAGAAACCCTAGTGAGCAATGTGGAATTTTCTGAAAATCGGCCTTCTCTCAAAAAATCGGCCTTCCCTCAAAAGATTACAGGCTCACACCTGTAATTCCAGCACATTGGGAGGCCAAGACAGGAGGATTGCATGAGCTGAGGAGTTCAAGACCAGTCTGAGCAACATAGTGAGACCTTGTCTACAAAAAATAATTAGCAGGGTGTGGTGGTGCAGGCCTGTGGTCTGGGCTACTCAGGAGGTTGAGGCAGGAGGATTACTTGAGCCCAGGAGGTCAAGGTTACAGTGAGCCAAGATCATGTTACTGCACTCCAGCCTGGGCAACAGAAAGACCGTCTTGAAAACAAAAACAAGTTGGGTACAGTGGCTCACACCTGTAATCCCAGCACTTTGGGAGGCTGAGGCAGGCAGATCACAAGGTCAGGTGTCAGGACCAGTCTGGCCAAAATGGTGAATCTCTGTCTCTACTAAAAATACAAAAAAATTAGCCGGGTATGGTGGCAGGTGCCTGTAGTCCCAACTACTTGGGAGGCTGAGGCAGAAGAATTGCTTGAATCTGGGAGGCAGAGGTTGCAGTGAGCTGAGATCACATCACTGCACTATAGCCTGGATGACAGAGTGAGAGTGAACTCCATCTCAAAAAAAAAAGAAGAAAGAAAATGAAAACCAAAACCAAACACACACACGCACACACACACACACACACACACAAATTGGCACCTAAATGTACATATATTTATTTTAAATAAAACTAAAATGTTTTAAGTTACATATGCATTATGTGTTATGATTAAGCCATATTTGAACTAATATTTTTGATTGACAGACCAAACAGCTGTCTTTATAACATGAAATAAAGGGGCTTCTATCACGTGGATTTATTGTCTGTCATTCCCCCAGTAGAATGTATAAAGGATATTACTTTTTTTTTTTTTGAGACAGGATCTCACAGTGGAGTCTCAGCTCACTGCAACCTCCACCTCCTGGGTTCAAGTGATTCCTACCTCAGCCTCCCCCATAGCTGAGATTACAGGAGCGCCCCCACCATACCTGGCTAATTTTTGTATTCTTTGGTAGAGGTGAAGTTTCACTATGTTGGCCAGGCTGGTCTAACTCCTAACCCCAGGTGATCTGCCTGCTGTGGTCTCCCAAAGTGCTGGCATCACAGGCATGAGCCACCAGGTCCGGCCAAAGGATATGACATTTAAAAAAGACTAAATGGGGCCAGGTGTGGTGGCTCACACCTGTAATCCCAGCACTTTGAGGCTGAGAAGGGGGATCACTTCAGGTCAGGAAGTTGAGACCAGCCTGGCCAACATGGCAAAACCCCGACTCTTATTAATAATACAAAAATTAGCTGGGTGTCGTGGCACATTTCTGTAATCCCAGCTACTCAGGAGGCTGAGGCAGGAGAATTGCTTAAACCCAGGAGGTGGAGGGTATAGTGGGTGGAGATTGTGTGACTGCACTCCAGCCTGGGTGACAGAGTGAAACTGTGTCAAAAAAAAAAAAAAAAAAAAAAAACTAGGCCAGGCACAGTGGCTCACACCTGCAATCCCATCACTCCAGGAAGCCAACACAGGAGGATCATCTGAGGTCAGGAGTTCCAGACCAGCCTGGCCAACATGGCGAAAACCTGTCTCTACTAAAAACACAAAAATTAGTTGGCTGTGGTGGTGGGCGCCTGTAATTCCAGCTACTCGGGAGGCTGAGGCACGAGAATTGCTTGAACCCAGGAGGTGCATGTTGCAGTGAGCTGATATCGATCCACTGTACTCCAGCCTGGGTGACAAGAGTGACAGTCTGTCTCAAAAAAAATCCAACTAAATGGATGAGGTTTTAGGGTTATCTCAGTTTCACACTTTGAGACAAGAATCCAAGGTAGGGAGTGAGACAGGAAGGGAAAAGCTGCCAAGAAATCTCGTGTAATGAAGAAATACCCCACTGTGGACAACTGGAGCTCAATCCCACTCGGACCTCTAGGACATGAGAACATGCCTCAGGGTTATCCAGTACAAGGGGAGAAGATACTAACATCATCATCAATTCCCTGTCTGTCACTGGCTGAATGATATTTTTTGTGGGCACCACATCTCCAGTACTTCTATCTTGTCCAGTGAGTGGGCCAAGTGTGCCCTGGCATCAGGAGAAAGCTCTCGGCAGGGTCATAGCTGCCATCATCATCTTAGGGACTCAGTGCTGAGGAGGCACAGGCAGGGCACCAGCAGACAACCCCGGATGGATTTTCATTCCACGAAACCATTATATGCTGGGGTTTCTCCATCCCACTGCTGAGTCAAGAGGGAGGGGATGATAGGCCTTTCAGGTTTTATTCCCAGAGGATGGCTCAAGGATCCATGTGTGGCCTGGCTGACACCCAGGCCATCTTAGGGAGGAAGAGGTGGGAGAACAGAAAGATGAACCTTTTATTCAAATGGTATGAAATATCCCTTTATGAGACTTTTAAACTGGAAGAAACTCGGTTACAGTTAGTAATCACATTTATATTTTTCTCTCTCAGAAGATAAAGAAGGCACAAGAAAAAATGGTCACTTATAGAAAATAAAGGCTACTCTGGAGACTGAGGTGGGAGGATCACTTGGGGCCAGAAGGTTGAGGCTGCAGTGAGTATGATTGCGCCACTGTTCTCCAGCCTGGAAGACAGAGAAAGACTCTGTCTTAAAGAAAGAAAGAGAGAAAGAAAGAGAAAGAGAAAGAAAGAAAGAAAAGGAAGAAGGAAAAGAAAAGGAGGGAAGGAGGGAGGGAGGGAGGGAGGAAAAGAAGGAAAGAAAGAAAAAAGAAAATGAAGAACCTATGCATTTTTTGCACTTGTGAATTGTAGAGGGTAGAATTCAATCCTTCCATAATCTCCATGAGTATATTTGGGGAGCCTTTACCTGCTTTGATCATTGCCATATTCATAGTGTGTAGCACTATACTAGTCACATAAAAGATGCAGACTAATGATTTGTTGAATGAATGTATACGTCTATATTTCCCTACTAGTGTCCCTTTCCCTCCTAAGATCCAAGCCATTGAATTTCAATTAGTTTATTGCAGCTTCACGGAGAGCTGGAGGAGTGCTTGGTATTTTTTCTCGGACAATTAAGTGCTTTAGTGGAGAGTTGGGGGTGAAGGGTTGCGCCCTGTGCCCCACACAAGCTGCGCTGGCCTTGCAGAAAATGGTGAGACTGTCAGAGCACTGGCTGGTGACGGAAGGGCTATATGTGCCCCTTCAATTTGATGGCCTTTTAATTAGTATCAATAGTAGCTGGGCTACCCCTTGCTGTACTGCATGTGTGTCTCCAAGGCGCATTATGACCAAGGATGAACAGCGCTCCTCCAATCCCTTAGGTCCTCATAGTCATGAGGCCCTTTGCTATTACATGAGGCTGAAATCCACCATCATACTTAGCCCACAGTAGTTGCCTAATGGATGTTTCTTCTTTTCCACTTTTGGTCCTCCTTTGAAGCTCCAGCAACTTTAGGCATTCAAAGCTGGGCCTCTGTACCCCATTCCTTGCAGCCAGAGGGGCGGGAGGGCTGGAGATGAGAGTCCTGGGAGAGAAAGATGGTGACCAAAGCCAAGGCAAGGCTTCCCCGGTGTTCAGGTTCTGTGAGCTGGGCTGGGGAGATAGATGGAACTGCTCTGTGTGCGTAGGGCAGGGCTGGGACCGGTAGGCATCCTTCTTTGATGTCAGCATAAACCATAGCAGAACATTTTGAAATAATCTGATCCAGGGTTTCAAACCAGCAGCCTATAGGTTTGAATGGATATATGTGTGTGTGTGTGTGTGTGTGTATACACACACACACACACACACACACACACACACATATATTTTAGACTGAGTCTTGCTCTGTCGCCCAGGTTGAAGTGCAGTAGCACAGTCTCGGCTCACTGCAACCTCTGCTTCCCAGATTCAAGCAATTCTTCTGCCTCAGTCGCCAGAGTAGCTGGGACTACAGGTGTGCGTCACCATGCCTGGCTAATTTTTTTTTTTTTTTTGAGACAGAGTTTCACTCTTGTTGCCCAGGCTGGAGGGCAATGGCACGATCTCAGCTCACTGCAACCTCTGCCTCCTGGGTTCAAGTGATTCTCCTGCCCCAGTCTCCTGAACAGCTGGAATTACAGGCATGTGCCACCATGCCCAGCTAATTTTTTTTTATTTTTAATAGAGATGGGATTTCTCCATGTTGGTCAGGCTGGTCTCGAACTCGTGACCTTGTGATCTGCCCGCCTTGGCCTCCTGAAGTGCTGGGATTACAGGCATGAGCTACCACGCCCAGTCTTTTGTATTTTTAGTAGAAACCAGGTTTTACCATATTGGCGAGGCTAGTCTCGAACTTCTGACCTTGTGATCTGCCTGCCTCGGTCCCCCAAAGTGCTAGGATTACAGGTGTGAGCCACCTGCCCAGCCTATACTTAAAAATTCAAATGATGGCCAGGCACGGTGGCTCACGCCTATAATCCCAGCACTTTGGGAGGCTGAGGTGGGTGGATCACGAGGTCAAGAGATCGAGACCATCCTGGTCAATGAGGTGAAACCCTGTCTCTACCAAAAATACAAAAATTAGCTGGGCATGGTGGTGCACGCCTGTAGTCCCAGCTACTCGCGAGGCTGAGGCAGGAGAATTGCTTGAACCCAGAAGGCGGAGGTTGCGATGAGCCGAGATCATGCCATTGCACTCGAGTCTGGGTAACAACAGTAAAACTCCGTCTCAAAAAAAAAAAAAAATTCAAATTAATTCATAACTTTTCTTTTCCTTTTCCCTGCTTTTCCTGAGCTGTATATAACATTTTAATGTTGGGAAATTTAACATCATAATCTACATTTCCTGCCTCTCTAAGTAAAAGAAAAAAAGGGCCCCTATTCCATATGGTAACAGTTGGTTGAAGCTGGGTAGCGACTACTTCCCCCACCCTTAGAAGGGCATGGGCTCAGCCATTATAGTCCTCACCTGACCTGCTTCTCTTGTCTGTGTTATCTGCTTGGCCCTGTGAGCATTTCAGCTTTCTTCCCCTGAACAGCTGGAAAGACGGGTTCAGAGAGGGAAGTGGTTTGAGTTGTCTAAGCTCATACAGATAAATAATGGCCAACTTCAAGCCAGGCTATTGTGAATTCCCAGTCCTGTTCTCCTACATGTCACCACTTTCTGCTGCTGTTTATAAGTTTCTTCAACTGGACAGGAGCTACTGCAGTGGGAGATGCAGTGGAAGGAGCTCACTCGGAAGTGTATGAATGTGACAGCTCTGTCTCTGCTTGCCTGGGGCTGTTGCTTCCTATCTTTGGGTCTCAGCTTCTGTAAAATGAGGCTAATAGCAATCCTACTGTCTTAGATGTGGGAAAGCTCTGAGAACTCTGGGAGCTAGGAAGTGTTATTGAACATGATTGTTGTTTCGATTGCTATGTTACCCCAAAACTTCATGATTTAAGACAACAACCATTTTATTTGCTTATGATTGTTCAATTGGAGCTGGGCTCAGCTGGGTAGTTTTTCTAGTGATCTTGCTGGTGATCACTCTTATGGTTGCATTCAGCTGGCAGGTTGGCTGATGGCTGGGCTGAACAGAGAAGCTGGCATGGCTGACCTGACTCTCTCCACGTAATTTTAGAGTCTCTTGCCCTCACATGTTCTCTGCATGTGGTCTTTCCAGCAGGGCAGCTAGACTTCCTACATAGTTGTTCAGGGCTCCCTAGTAAGAGCATTCCAAGAGAACAAGTCCCAGTATGCAAGCATTTACCATGCCTCTGCTTGCATCACACGTGCTGATATCCCACTGGCAACATTTGTCACATTGATGTAGAAGGCAGGACTCAACTCCAGAGGTGGGGTTCAAACTCTGGACAACACTGAAGAGTAGCTGAACAGGGAAGCAGTGAAAGTACCTCTCCATAAGACATACCCAGCAGTGCCATGTTAGTTTACCATTGCAATGGCAACACCTGAAAGTTACCACCCCTTTCTATGGTAATGACCTGGAAATACCATCCTTTGTCTAGAAAATTCTGAATATCCTGCCCCTTAATTTGCATGTAATTAAAAATGGGTATAAATATGACTACAGAACTACCCCTGAGCTGCTAATCTGCTACTCTGGGGATGTTACCTAGGTGGTAGCCCTGTTCCACAAGGAGCAGTACCTCTACTGCTGTTGTGCACTCCTGCTCCAACGAAAGTTGCCATCTAACACCACTGGCTCACCCTTGAATTTTTTCCTGGATGAAGCCAAGCTTTGGGCTAAGCCCCCAACTAGAGCTTACCTGCCCTGGCTCAACATGGCCAAATCCAGAGTCAATGTGGGAGGGGACTACATAAGAGTATGAATTGGTGGCTCACGCCTGAATCCCAGCACTTTGGGAGGCCAAGGCAGGCAGATCACCTGAGGTCGGGAGTTCCAGATCAGCCTGATTAACATGGAGAAACCCCATCTGTACTAAAAATACACAGTTAGCTGGGCATGGTGGTGCATGCCTGTAATCCCAGCTACTTGGGAGGCTGAGGCAGGAGAATCACTTGAACCTGGGAGGTGGAGGTTGCGGTGAGCCGAGATCACGCCATTGCACTCCAGCCTGGGCAACAAGAGTGAAACTCTGTCTCAAAAAAAAAAAGGAGTATGAATGCCAGAAGCATGGTTCACTGGAAGCCACCAAATTAACAGTCTACTGCAATATTTTCATTGGGTCTATCTAATGGTTAGAGTAGGGAGAAAGGGCCTTCACCTGCAAGGTGAAACTTGATAGTCTCCAAGTATCCCTACTCAGAATGTTTTCTCCTGGTGAACTAGCCCAGATTTGATGTTTACCTTTACTTTGCAGCTTTGGCCCAGCATGACCAGGCTTTCAGAGTTCACATTAGGTCACAGCCCATGGTGCCAATCCAAATGACTGGTATGACTGTCCATGTGTGGAGAAGAATTCCATGGTGGGAAGGGGGAAAGAATGTCTTGACTGGCCAGGCCTGGGTTGGGTGCCATCACCAGGGCCAGTGGGAATGAAGTCAGCCCTCTCTGAACTAATAGTAATAATATTAATACTAGATGACATTTAGTGGGTGTTAACTATGTGCCAGTCATTCATTGTTCATTCATTTAAACATTTTATCTGAATTAACTTATATAATCCAATAACTCCATGAGATGGATATTATTGTCCATATTTCTTTTTTTTCCTCCTATTTATTTATTTATTTTACTTTAGGTTCTGGGGTACATGTGCAGGTCATGCAGGATTGTTGCATAGGTGCATAGTATATCCGGCATTTCTCCCCATGTTATCCCTCCCCACGCTTCCCTATTCTCCACATTTCTTATATGAGACACAGAGAGGTTAAGGAATTTTTCCAGGTTCACACAGCTGGTCAATGGCAGAGCCAGGATTCAAACCTAGGCAGTCGGACTTTAGTTTCCATACTCTTTAAGGGCTGGACCAAGAATGGGAGTAGAAGCTCATAGAAAAATCAGATGCTGGCTAGGCACAGTGGCTCATGCCTGTAATCCAAGCACTTACAGGGAGTCTGGGATGGGCAGATTGCTTGAGTTTAGGAGTTAGGGACCAGACTGTGCAACATGGTAAAACCCTGGCTTTCCAAAAATATACAAAAATTAGCCGGGCATGGTGGCATATGCCAGTAGTCCCAGCTACTCTGGAGGCTGAGGTGGGAGGATCACCTGAGCCCAGGAAGTTGAGGCTGCAGTGAGCTATGATTGTACCACTGCACTCCATCCTGGGTGACAGAGTGAGACCCTGTCTCAAAAAATAAAAATAAAAAAATAATTTAAAAAAGTCAGATACTTTTAAGAATATAGGGAAATGATATAGCACAGACAACAATAGTATCTATACCTTGCAACTGCCCACTAATAACCATAAAGACATGAGGCACCATTTAAAGCATGATCTAAGGAATACCTTCATGTTCTTTATGCAGAAACTTGGGCTAGGTGTGGTGGCTCATGCCTGTAATCCCAGCACTTTGAGAGACTGAGGTGGGACGATCTCTTGAGCCCAGAAGTTCAAGACCAGCCTGGGAAACATCACGAGTTCCTGCCTTTACAAAAACATTTCTAAAAAAATTAGCTTGGCATGGTGGTACATGCCTATAGTTCTAGCTACTTAGGAGGCTGAGGCAGGAGGACTGCTTGAGCCCAGGAGTTCAATGCTGCAGTGAGCTATGATTGCACCACCGCACTCCAGCCTGGGTGACAGAGACTCTGTCTCAGAAAACAAACAAATAGCAATGAAAAAAACTGGGTAATTGGGTATCTCTCTCTCTTCTTCAGATGGCATTCTTTTAGTCTTAGGGTCCCCTTATTGGATGCAAAGCTGAGATGTTCTTGGGCCACCTGGTCAAGAATTCCTGAGGTATAGAAAATCAGAACATCTGGGAGCACATGCTACCACCATCTGGCCACAAAATCTTAAAATAATATGGAGAAGTAGATTTGAAGAAACAGATGAAGAACATGAGGGAGAATGTGTTCAGTGACACCTGCAGAAATGCACCTGGGGAATCACGACTGAAGCAAGGATGACTGAAAAGTCTCTGCAAGTGTGTGTGACACTACGAGTATTAGGGGTGGTGTGGGGGTGGAAGGCCTCATGTATCTGTCATTTCTTGGGCACTCAATTCTTTTTGAATGAGATGTTCTAGAGACAGTTTTTCTCATTAGAACAAATGTCACAGACCCAATGTCTTCCTCGTTTATATTTCTTCTAATGTGCTTCTGCTTGAGCAAGTGAGCACTTAATGTCAATTTCAATTAACATCGCTGCATCTGATCTCCTTTGTGTCGCTCATGGACGCAAGGAGGGGCGGAGGAAGGTCACTGGGAAGTGGGGAGAGGTGCCCCCTTTTGTTCGAAGGCTTGAAGGTACTGGTGAGGGAGGTATTGGGAGGGAAGGTGTGGAATGATTTTCTCCCTACTTAATAAAGACCATGCTTTAAAGATGCCAGCCTCTCTTCTGTTTCATAAAACACTAGTGAAGACTAGGGGCAAGGAAGAGAACAGGGACAAGGGCTCTGAGGGCTGAGTCGGTAAGGAATGAGAGACACATAACTTTGCACTCACCTATGAGAGCTTCCTGCATAACCTTGAGCTCTGCAGCCATCAGTAACAGCAGGTGGAAACGGTATGCTCCAAATCTGCTGATATCCTGGGGATTCCCAGCTGGGATGGCTCAAAGCTGGTGGTCTGACACCAATACTTCTGTGTGTGGCCTGAGCTCAGCATGGAAATGGGATGGACCAGAACTTGGGGTGGGGGTAACAGAGCAAGCCTCAGGGAGAGGTAGAGACAGTCACAACCTGCCAACTCTTCCTCTCTCTCTTCTTCCATCCTTCCTTCCCTCCCTTCCTTCCTAAAAAGGGAATTTATTCAGGAAAGAGAAGATATGGATTTATGTTCTCCAAGACATGATCCTCAGGGATCATTCACTCTCCTTTGAGAAGTCAGAGCATTTGTTTTTTCATCCTCTTTGTCATCAATAACAATCATTAGAAGGGCTTACTATTTCTTGAACACCTTCTGTGTGTCAGGGGATACTACATATATTATTTCTGGCCTTCACAGCAACTCTCAAGGTAAATGTAATTTATGCCCACTTTACAGAGGAGGAAATTGGGGCTTAGAGTACTTGAGGAGCTTGTCCAGTAAGTGGATTGAACTGAGGCTGGTTCATTTGATTTCTGGCTCCAAGGTCATCAGTCACTTGCAATATATACTTGCAAGGGCCCAGCTCCTGGCTAAGACCTGCTAATGGGTGCATCTGAAATGAAAAATGTCTTCTATTCAAGCCCCGGACATCCACATCAACAAGGATTAAACACAGAGTTTCACCTGCACCGTACTAGCAGTCAAGATGCAACGGCTGTAGCCCTGGTTCTGCAACTCTTTTGATGGGCAGCTTTCAGTGTAGATGATGTGTGAACTCCCCTCTCCAGGCCTCATTTCTACATCTGTAAAATGGGCAATTTGAACTAAATATCTCCAAGGGTCAGTTCAGTTCAATCCAATCTGACAGCACTCATGGGGCTTTCCCTTGTGACTGTGCCAGAAGGATACAAAGATGGATCAGGCAGACCTCCGTCCTCTAGGTGAGCTGGATGTGTGCTCTAATAGTTATACATAAAGAGGAACAAAGCTTGGAGAGCACAGCATCTCATTTAGACTTGGCCAGTGGCAATGTATGTGGCACAGATGAGGCAGGCTTTGGGGTGGAGGTGCCATTGGCACTTGGGCTGAAAAGGAAATAGAACATATTGAGGTGGAGATAGGAGGAAGCTTTTCCCAGCCGACATCACATGGAGCAGAACAACTACCTGGTCATCCCATAAAATTGTGAGAAGGAACAAATCATTGTTGTTTTAAGTCACTGCATTTTCAGGGTGGTTTCTTATGTAGCAATAAATAATAGACCCCAAAGGTGGGTGTGTGATTATAGATTATCCTATAAAGATCAGAGATTGTCCATTTTTAGACCACAGCCTACAATAGTAATTGGCCTTCAGACATAATTCATTTGGCTTGCATAGTCTTTTAAAAAATTGTTGAGCCAACATTTAGAAATTGGGAAATTTTATATGAAAATCCAGATTTGGGGGCTCTCTTGAAGAATCCTGCATCTCAGCACCTGCATTCTAGGAACAGTTGGCTGGTTGTCCTCTGTGTATGCGACACATGCTCTCCAGTTCATGACACTGCTCTCCACTCTCTATTGTCTCACCCCAACCTGCTTTCTAGCCCCTGTGGACACTTGAGGGTTTGCTATTGTTGTTGTTTATTTGTTTTGAGACAGAGTCTCAATCTGTTGCTGAGGCTGGAGTGCAGTGGTATGAGCATGGCTCACTGTAGCCGTGGCCTCCTGGGCTCAAGTGATCCTCTGGCCTCAGTCTCCCAAGTAGCTGGGATTATAGGCACATGCCACCATGCCTGGCTAATTAAAAAAAATTATTTTTGTAGAGACAGGGTCCTACTACATTGCCCAGGCTGGTCTCAAACTCCTGGGTTCAAATAATCCTCCTGCCTCAGCCTCCCAGAATGCTGGGATTACAGGTGTGAGCCACTGTGCCCGGCATGACATTTAAGTTTTTGATCCATGCTGATGTCATAACAATAGGAAGGCATTGAAGGGTTGTTTTGTTTTTGTTTTTTTGAGACAGAGTCTTGCTCTGTCTCCCAGGCATGATCTTGGCTCACTGCAACCTCTGCTTCCCAGGTTCAAGTGATTGTCCCACCTCAGCCTCCTGAGTAGCTGAGATTACAGGTGCCCGCCACCATGCCAGGCTAATTTTTGTATTTTTAGTAGAGATGGGGGTTTCACCATGTTGGCCAGGCTGGTCTTGAACTGCTGACATCAAGTGAGCCTCCCTCCTTGGGCTCCCAAAGTGCTGGGATTACAGGCGTGAGCCACTGTGCCTGCCATTGAAGGATTTTGCACAGTGGAGGAAATGATGAGTTGAGTAGTGAGTAATGTATTAGTGGGGGTGACTCTGAGGCAGATGTAGTCAAAATCTATTATTCAATCTGCCCAGACCATGAACTCCATCTTTTGGGAAATGCATCTTTCTTTGATCATATGGTTCTGATGGCACTGCCATCTCCTGGTATGTCCCACTTCCCTATTCACTCACAAGGATTGGTTAAAGAGTGCCACCTGGTTTAAGTTGGGCCAGTCACAGCACCTGGCTCTCCAGCCACAGATGATTGGACCAGGGTCAGGGACTTACCCATGTTGGGCCAATCAAAGTTTTTCCCTAAAATTTGTCCTTCAGACCAGAAGCAGAAATTCTCAGTCTCTCTCTGGTGGAGTGGGTGAGCTGTGAGTGGTGAGCACTGCTGCAGCCATGTGTCTAGCCTTGAGGAGGAAAGCTCACAGAGAAGTGACAGGACTGGGAGGAGAGTGCTGGCAACATTCAAGTCTCTGTGCTCACCACTTCAGTGCCTTTTCTGAGCCTGGTTCTCCAGGTTTCCCATCAGTTCTGGGAACTCCCCATTCCTTCCTGATAAATTCCTTTGCTGTGTCTGTTAGCCTGAGTTTAATTATGTTTCGTAATTTGCAACTGAGAACACTGGCTGATAACCAGGAGCTTTGAGGCAGTTCAAGACAGGGTTTATTCTCAAACGCAGAGCAGGAAGGAGATAGCGCTATTCCCACTGGAAAGTGCATTATCCTGTGAGGCAGGTATTCCTCCCTGCCACTGACTTCCTCCAGAAACCATTAAGTAAATCTCTATGCTTTTCTGAGCCTTCATTTTCCTATCGGTAAAACAGGACCTGGGAAAAAATGGCGGTTCTTAGACTGTATTCTGCAACACCCTGGGATTTTGTGGAGGGATCACTGCTTAAGAAGGGTGGCTTGTGGCTGGGTGGCTTGTGGAGAGGACTAGTAGCAATGACTCTGGGTTCCTCTCCCCTGCTTCAAGCAAAGCCACCCCCTCTCCCTCATTTGTTTTATACATTGCCTTTCTGTGAAAGGTCTTGGGTAAGAAGGGTGGACAGCTTGAGAAGTTTGAAAACCCCTGGATGAGGTGTCTTGGAGGAACTTTCCAGTTGTAATAGTTCATGATTTTATGGATTCCAACAGAAAGGAGAATGCCTTTCACATTGATAATAACAAAATTTTGTTTTGTTTTTGAGTCAGAGTCTCTCTGTCGCCTAGGCTACAGTACAGTGGTATGATTTCGGCTCACTGCAACCTCCACTTCCCGGATTCCAGAGATTCTCCTGCTCCAGCCTCCTGAGTAGCCATACATTGGCCATATCACATTTCCTCATTTGTGAAATGGGGGGGAAAAACAGAACTAACCTTGTAGGATTACTAGGGGGGTTAAAAATGCAGATGACCAAAATTACATTATATTCTTCCAACCTTGACATTTTATTGTTTATTAGCTCCACCTGTTGGACTCTACTCATGTTTTAGTTAGGAAATAATGGCTGCCAATTATAAAAATCACAACTCAAATTACTATAAAAATGTTCATGTTAAAGTCCAGAGGTGGGTTAAACTTCAAGAATGGCTGGAACAAGTCTCTGGCTGATTTTATTCTGTAGTATTTTTTGTCTTGCCCTCCTCCATGTGATGGTTTTGTCTTCTGGCTGACCTACCTCATGTGGCTAAAAATAAAAATAAAAAATCTGCTGCAACTCTAGGTAGGTATCATATCCTATGCCACATTATCCTGAAAGCAAAAGAATGTCGCATCTTCATTCCTCACCTTTACTGGACCAACAATCCTAGGTCCTTAATAATTAGGAGGTAGGATAATGTAGTAATTCAGCCTGCAGGACTCCATCATTTACCAACTGTGTGGCCTTGGGAACGTTAACCTCTTTGTGCCACAGTTGCCTCATCCGTATAACGGAGTAGGAACAGTACCTACCTCATAGGGATTTTGTGAGAATTAAATATGCTTGAAAAACACTTAGCGGACTGCATGGGAATTAAATTCTCACTAAGTGTTAGCTAGCATTGTCAGCATATTTCCTTAGAAATATTTCCCTTCTGCCGGGCATGGAGACTCACACCTGTAAGGCCAAGGCAGGGGGATCACTTGAGCTCAGGAGTTCAAGACCAGCTTGGACAATATAGTGAAAGTTAAAAAAAAAAGGTAGCCCAGAGTGTTAGTACATGCCAGTAGTCCCAGCTACTAGGGAGGCTGACGTGGGAAGACTGCTTGAGTTTGGGAGGTCGAGGCTGCAGTGAGTTTTGTTCATGCCACTGCACTCCAGCCTGGGCAATAGAATGAGACCCTGTCTCAAAAACCAAACAAACATGTCAGGGTGCGGGTTGGCTCACACCTGTAATCTCACTCAGCACTTTAGGAGGCCAAGGCCGGATCCCCTGAGGTCAGAAGTTAGAGACCAGCCTGGCCAAAATGGTGGAACCCTGTCTCCACTAAAAATACAAAAATCATCCAGGCATGGTGGTGCACGCCTGTAATCTCAGCTATTTGGGAGGCTGAGGCATGAGAATTGCTTTGAACCCAGGAGGCAGAGGTTGCAGTGAGCCGATATCACACCACTGCACTCCAGCCTAGGCAACAGAGCGAGACTCCGTCTTAAAAAACACACAAACAATGAACAGACAAATACATGTCAGAAGAAGACAAACTAGAGAACATCTTGAGACAAGGTGTTCAGGGAAGAGATCTTTTGAGGAGGTGATATTAAAGCAGAGTTTGTGGAAGAACGTCCCAGGCATTGCTCTCAAGGTCGTCAACTCTTTGATTTATCTTCCTTTTGAAACAGGGCAAGGAGGTCATCAAACAACAGAAGGGCAATTATAACTGCTGGTATGGAAAAGCCAGGACTCCAAATTCAAACTCTGCTCCATTCTAAGGAATCCCGTCTCTTAAGCAGGTTCAGGGGAAGCGATGTGAGTCACGAAATCACAAGTCAGAGGAGGCATCGAGAATATGGTCAGTTCTCAACTTTCAGGGAAGTCCATAGCTGAGGAATGAAGGGCAACGGTCCTCTTGTGGTCTCATTAGGAAGACTCTGGCTGTTCACTGGAGGGTGGAACACGGATTACAGTGAGACATCCTGACAGGAGAAATGTGTAGGAGGGAGGACTAGCACCCGGATCAAGTTATAAAACATCTCCCGCACTTTTTTCGGAGACCACCCTCAGCGCGGCCTCTCCGCCCAGTCCCAGCTTAGGCAGTGAAGAGCGTCACCTCGTCTTGGTACCACGTTCCTTGAAAGCGAAAGGACCAAGAGTTTCTTCCTGCCTCGTCTCTTCCGGATCCCTGCTCAAACCGGTAGGCATCACCCTCGGCCTGCCGGTTTGAGCGCCATCCCCCCAGGCTCCGCCCACCTCGAGCACCACCCGTCAGTCCTTCCCTGAGGCACGCCTCCTTCCGGCTCCCGCCCTGAGTAGCCAACCCTGGGGCCCCTCCTCTCCCCCCCTGCTTCCGGGCCCGCCCCTTCAGGGCCGCTTCTATATTCTTTGCACTCTAGGCTCCTCTTCAGCTCCGCCTTCCTCCGCCCGTGGCTCCGCCCTCTGGGCAGTTCTCCTTTGGCCAGGCCCACAGCATCTCCTTTCAAGCACTGTCCTGTCTCCTGGCCCCCGTCGCCTGCACCGTCTTCCCTACCTGCGCGGCTTCTTCCCGGGTCCTTACCACACTCTTAGCTCCGCCCCAACTTTGGCTCCAAACCTGTGCAAGCGACTCTCTCTTCCCGCCACAGCCCCGCCCCTCGAGCCGCGTCTCAGTCCCTCCTCCCTTTCAGGCCCTGCCCTGGACCCGCCTTTCTCCTGTCCCCGCCGAAGCTCTGGACCTTTCCAAAGCCTGGCTAGGAGGGTGGGGGGAATCCTTGCGCCTGGGGAGCCGGGCTGTTTCTGGGCGGGGCTGCGGACTCCTGGTGCTCGTGTCATCGTGTCCTTCCTTGTAGACAGAGACGTGGGAGAGCCCTGGACCAGAGACAGAGTGGCGGGCGGGGCCGAGGTGAGGGGAGCCGTTCCGGGTGCTCTCACCCCCGCGGGCGTCAGTGGTGCTGGCCGAAGGCAGGGCTCGCGGTTGCGGGGCTCACGTCGCTGTCAGTGCGGCGGAGCGCGCGAGCGGCGCGGGCGCGGGGTAGCTGAGCCTGAAGAAGCTGAGGGGGCGGTAGCGGCAGCGGCGGCGGCGGCGGCGACGACGACGACGACGACGACGACGACGACGACTCCCGCGCGACTGCCCAGCCTTCTCCCGCCGCAGCCGCCCTTTTCCTCCTTCCTTTACGTCCCCGAGTGCAGCAGCACCGCCTCCTTCCCAGCCGCGCGGCTTCCTCCAGACCTCTGGGCGCGGGTGAGTGGGGGCTGCGGGCGTCTCCTTAGGGGTGCGGGAAGGGTGTGTGCTTTGTGCCTTTCCGTTCACCCACTTCTGGCGGGCCGCTGGCTATTTTTAGAAACTCTTATTTCTATCCTTCGGGGAGTCCTAGGAGTCCCAGTAACTCCAGGCCCCTCCGCCGCTCTTTTCTCCCACCCGGACCCGCCGCCCCGAGTCGCCAGCCCTAGCCCCCAGCCCCCGCTCCCGCTCCCGTTCCCGCTCCGGGCAGCCCTGGCGTTCCCTGCCTGCTCCCTCCCCGCGGGCCGAGCCTGGGCCAGTAGTTGGCTGGGTGGGCCCGCGCCCGCTGGGAAGTTGGAGTCTTTTGTGCTCGTGCCCCGCCCCGCCCGGCGAGGGGCGGAGGGAGGGGAATGGAGGCTGCTCCTGGGAGGCCTCGGGCGGGCCCGGCCCCGGCTGCTTCCGGCTCTCCTACCCGGGCTGGGTCTACGGGCTCCCGGAGGCGCGCAGAGCTAATCCTGCCTCGGCTCCCGCCTCTTCTGGGTTCTTTGCACACCTTGGGCTCGGAGAGAAACAACAACCGGCAAGCTGGTGCCGTATCTGCATTTCACTCAGTCCCCTTGGTGGCTGAGCCTTAGTTTGCCACTCGGTGACATGGGGGGAAGAGGGAAACTCTCCTTGCGGGGTGTTCATGGATTCAGGGAGGAAACTAATATGTGAAAGAAGTGTTTAACACCAACAGGCAACATGTAATGAGACTTCTCCCAGGAACATTATTTCTTTTAATGCTAACAACGGCCTTCTAGTTTATCCCCATTTACAGAAGCAGAAATCAAGGCTCAGAGGGGTCGAGTAATTTTCTCCAAGTCACAGTAACCACAGAAGTGTAAAGGAGCGGTGCTAGCACCTGTTATTTATTAAATTTCGTAGTGTGAGCATGTATCATCTCTTAGTGCAGAGGGCATTTTAACCGAGCCTTGGGTCACACCGTTTAATTAGGGACATAGCTCTAGGTTTTCCCTGACTTCTGGGCCGTTGTCCACTGTACTATGGATGAAATCTCATTCTGGGATTACCATATCTCCAAAGGGAAAGGTTTGGATGAATTCCTTGCTAGTATTGCAACAGTTAGAAGTTAATGGATGCGCAGACTCCAGATCTCAGACACAACTGAAATTCCCTGGGGTTTTGTCTCAAGGAAGCCTTGAGACTTTAAACGGTGGGATTCACGCTTTATTTTGTGTGTGGCATGGTCCTCCTCTCAGACCTTGCAGGTTCTCTTTGTTTAGATTTATCGATCCTAGTTTGATGGAGGCTAGGGGAATAGCACTCAAGTCATCTGCTTTCAAACAAATATTTCTCCTATTTTCAGATAAGGCCCAGAGTGGTTAAAGTGAACTAAAATTAACTTTGGCAAATGTTCCAGTTTTCCAGTGTGTTTGATCCGGTTTGAGGGAGTGTAAAAATCAGGCAGTGGAGTTTCTGGGCCAGGTCTTGAGGAATCTCTTGATGTTTGCATTAGTCCTTTGGAGTCTGGTAGGTCTTGGCCAGGATTCTGGATTTAGAAGTCCTACATAGGAGCTGAAAGGGGTTTTACATCTGATCCAGTTTTTTCATATCTGCCTTTCCCTGCTTCCCTGTTAACTGAACCTTGGAAAGGGGAAGTAGTGGTCTGAATTCAGACTGCCTTAGAGTCAGAGTGAGAACTAGAATTCCCAGTCTTCTTCCTTCTAATCCAGTAATGTTTTTATTTCTCCCATACCTTGCCACTTCTTAAAAGGGCAGGAAACTACTTAAGGTCAGGAATCCTGAGTTATTGGAAATCCCAAGAAAGTTTTATAGTCTCCACCACTTTCTGTGCCTTATGGTTAGTATTAAAGGAAGGCCAGGTTTAAGCACAGGTGTACTAGTTCTCATAAGTCACCACTTCAGTTTTATATGTTTATGGCTTATATATGCTTCCATAACCATTATCTGATTTAATTTTGAATCCATTTCTGTGAGGGAGTTTGCAGAGCTTGATTTATGTCTCCTTTTTACTGTGAGGGAATGGAGACGTAGCATAGCACTTGCCTTAGATGGCAGAATGAGTAAGTAGTGAGGATACAGGACACGTGGAGCAGAAGATTTGATTTGGCATCATAAACTGAGCCACTCATTGTGGCTCTCTGAGTCTCAATTTCCTTATCTGTAACCTCTCATAGGATTGTTGTGGGGACTGTAAGAAAATGGCTGTGAAAGTGCTTTATAGTGGTAGTAATAATAGCTGAATTTACTAAGGTACTTAATGTGTATCACCAGTCACTGGACTGAGGACTTTATGGACTATGTTACTTAATTCTCAGAGCAACTGATGAATTAAGTATTATTATTATCTCTGTTTTAGAGAAGAAACAAGCTTAGAGAAGTTACATGACCTGCCTCAGGGTCATTTAACTGGTAAGTGACCACGCCAGGATTCAGACTGCAGACAGTATAATCTTAAAGCTGGCATGCTTTTTAAAAAAGAAAATTGTGGCAAAATATATATATATATAACATAAAATTTACAATTTTAACCATTTCAAAGTGTGTATTTATGTGACATTAAGTACATTCACAGTTATGCAACCATCACCATCCATTATCTTCCCCAATTGAAACTCTGTATTTGTTAAATACTAACTCCCCATTCCCTCCTCTCTCCACCCCCTGAAAACTATCATTCTACTTTCTATGAATTTGACTATTCTAGGAACCTCATGTAAGTGGAATCGTGCAATATTTGTCTTTTTGTGACGCAAAGCTGACACACTTAGTGTCTTCCTTAGTTTCAGAGTGTGTTGTAAATGCAAAATAGTCCTCACCTGCAGCAGAGATGTGGTACGCAGCTCCAGAGCAGGAACCTAGGCCTGGTTGTATCTCTGAGTAAGACCCACTACTCTCTCCCTTAGATTGATGTTCTTTATCACTTAAGCCTGTTTTGGCTAATTTTTGTGTTTTTGGTAGAGATGGGGTTTCACCAGGTTGGCCAGGCTGGTTTTGAACTCCTGACCTCAGGTGATTCCCCCCACTTGGCCTCCCAGAGTGCTGGGATTACTGGTGTGAGCCACCACATTGGGTCATTACACCCTTAAAATAGAATTTAGATAACTCTTCACCCTTACCTTGTTTGCACCTGCCCTTCTGACCATCCAGGGTTTGGGGATATAGGGCTGCAGTTGTCAGGAATAACAGTGCAGAGACAGCAGCTTGGATCAAAACTACTCAGGATGATTAAGTAGATCACCTTTATGAAATGTTCCCTCTTTCCTTCCCCTCGTTCCATAAAGGCACACAGGAGGGATTAGCTTTTGGGTTATTAGAGGATGTTGATGGTTCCTCATTGCTTGCAGGTGGTTAAGATGGAGTTAGATGCTGCATATAGCCTTTCAAAATGCCCTTTGACCGTTTTCTGTTGGTGTATTTAGGGGAGTGGACTGTTTATGAAGATGGTTGGAATTTTGTCCTGATAACAACTGTGGATTGGAGGAGGCAGTGTCTCAGAGATGGTTAATAGGGTAACAAACACATGATCATGTGTCTGGTCATGTCACACTCTCCTTAAAAATTTGATGGCCCCAACATTGCCTACATGCTCAAACAAATGTGACCAATTAGGTCACTGTGCTGAATTTATTGGATAGAATCTTGTAGTTGAGAGACCTTAAAATCATTTAGACCAGCTACCTGGCTAACATATGAGGAGGTTACTTGCTGAGATTGTCTTTCATCGGATACCTCATTTTTCAAAAGTTTTTCAATCACTGAACAATTAGTAAGCATCTGTCAGACATGGTACTAAGCTTAGGGATTTGGGTTCATATAGCCTGGTGGGAAAGAAAGGCAAGGAAACAGGCAGTGTGAGAAGTGTTGTGTTGTGACAGGGACAGACACCAGGAGAGCACAGAGAAATGTTGCCTAACCCAGCACTGGAAGGTCAGGGAAGGCTTCTTAGGAGGAGAAATTGGTTAAGCCTAGCCCTCAAGAGAAAAACAGACATAAGCCAGGGAAAGAAGAGATCTGAGAGAGTCAGGGAGGAGGCAGAGGTTAAGACTGTTCTAGGTAGAAGGAACAGCAAGTTCAGAGATGGTGATGATAATAGGTTGACTTTTGGTCATTTACTACATCCATCAGATACTATTCTAAGAATTTAAATGTGATAATAGGTTGACTTTTGGTCATTTACTACATCCATCAGATACTATTCTAAGAATTTAAATGTGTTATTTCTTCCTATAACCATCCTGAAGGTATATACTATTATTATTCCCATTCTATAGTTGAGGAAAACAGGTCAAGAGGGCTAAATAAATTTTTCAAGTTTCTTGGGTGGAGCATAATGCTTGAGTTGGATCGATGTGGCCAGACAGGAGACTTTCATGGTAGGCAGAGCAGAGACCAAGTCGGGAAAGGGCCTTCTTGTCTATGTTGAGGAGTTTGGACTTCGTCCTGAGGTGAGGGGGCCATGATTCAAAGTGCATTTTTGAAGGATGTCCCTGGCTGCCTGTTCAGGAGTGGACTGGAGAGCTAGAGCACTATGGACAGAGAGACCAGTTAGGAGGCTGGCAAGAGGTGATGGTGTTTCAAATGAAGGTAGTGTGTGAGAGTGTGTGTAGAAAAAAGGTGGAATTGCCGGGCATGGTGGCTCATGTCTGTAATCCCTGCACTTTGGGAGGCTGAGGTGGATGGATCATCTGAGGCCAGGAGTTCGAGACTAGCCTGGCCAACACGGCGAAACCCCATCTCTACTAAAAATACAAAATAAATAAATAAATAAATAAATAAATAAAATTAGCTGGGCGTGGTGGCAGGCACCTATAATCCTAGCTACTCAGGAGGCTCAGCCAAGAGAATCCCTTGAACCCAGGAGCAGAGGTTACAGTGAGCCAAGATGGAACCACTGCACTCCAGCAAAGATGATTGGTATGGAGGGTAAGGAAGGAATCAGGATGACATCTGGTTTTTGCCTGGTGCAATTTTGTAGATGGGTGTTGTTTATTGAGGTGGGGACACAGGAGAAGAAGGAGCACTTAAGGGAGGGGGTAGGGTTTCTCATGCAGGGTCTCCTTGCATATGCTTTCATTTACCTCTGGTTATGGATTCTAGTTCTTTGTGTCAGGTCTGAAGGGGAGAGAGAGTGAGAGTATGGCACAACTGGTCGTGTTCCTGGCTAAACTGAATGATGGAAATAGTTTAGAAAGAGAGGAAATATTCAATCCTAGATGTGCAAGCCCAGCACAGCTTGGACACTGCTTACATTAAGCCAAGGAAAGTTTACAGTTTCTCTAGTCTACGTCTTTTGGCACTGGTCTTTTTGTGTACCGGCGTATTCCTAAGTCAAAGCCACTTCTCTGCTTCTTACTGTCTCTTACGCATGGTGAGAACAACGATGAGTAAAAATGTGTCCTAAGGAGCTCATGATCCAGAAGGGCAGAAATCTCAGTAGCTTGGATACAGCAGTGGCCTAGGGAGAGGGTGGATGGGACAGGGCAGGGTAGGACAGGATACAGAGGGAACCAAAGGGTTTTTATTAGGGATAGAAGTCAGGAGACCCCCACTCTGTGCTCTAGTATTTTTCTCAGATGTCAAGTGTCTAGGTTTATTCATCTGAATAATGACTAGATGACCCACAGGGTCCCTTTTAGCAATTACATTTCATGATTTTAGGTGGTGGTTTAGATAATGTATCTCTAGGACAGGTGTTTTCTTTCTTCCACTTCCCCTTCTTAGTTTGGCATTGGTTGGGGGGAGTAGGGGTGGAGGTAGCAAGGTTTTCACTTGAGTGTCTTGGTCTTACTCAATTTTGGCTTCATAATATAAAATGTATAGCTGGAAGGGAGAAAATGACAGCCGTAATGTTAACCTGCTTGTCCTACAACTCCCGTACTTTAAGCAAAGTTTCAGACCTGTGCTCAGGGTATAGCTCACAGACCCTTAGGAATAGAGACAGAGTACAGTAGAATAAATTGGAAGTCTAGTCACTAGCCTGTGCATCATTTGGTCACTGTGTGGGCTGGACTAAGGCCCTTTCTTTCTATAGCCTTGTTTCCTCATAAAATAATCTGGGGGTGGTGGGGGGCAGGGGTCCCTGAAATTCTGTAAAGGCCCAAAGAGGAGTTGGGAGGTGGGGACAGCAAAAGGGTTGGAGGTCTCTCTATCTTTGACTTCTCCCTTCTCTTCTAATAAATAAGTAGAAACAGGTATCTGCTCAAGTATTAATGTTAGTCATCTTTTGTTTCCACAGCTTTGCCTTATTTCCTCAGTGTTAGTGTCTTCTGTCATTTCTTAATGATTTTCATGGTTATCAATGTGCTGTATCTCCTAGGAGGAAGGAAGGATAGGATATTGTCCCTGGGCTCTAGTCTCCATCTCCAGAAGAGTCATTTAAGACATCCACTGCCCCTGTTCTCTATTCTAGGGTTGGGATAGGGGGTTGTGGCTGAATACTTGGGTTTCCTAAGAGGATACATACTTGAGTTTTCTAGGGAGTGCTCTACTAACTAAAGTGCAAATCTGGCTCTCTTCCTAATATACCAATGAGTTTGACTGGGGAAAATAGTCGGCTTTTGATGCTTGCCAAACCTGTGTTAATTGTAATTATCTAATACTCTCTGGGATCTCTATCTTCCTGTCTGTAAAACAAGGGAATTGAACTAGATAATCTTGAGTGGTATTTCTACCTTTTTACTTTTGTGGAAGTGGCTTAAGAATATCTCTGGAGAAAGGGCTTTGCTAAAGTATTGAGAGTATCTCAGAGAGTTAAATTCTGGGTTCACAGAAGATACCTTTCAGTATATAAACAGATGGATATTGTGTTTTAGAGTGGACAGATTGCTGAAAAATTGCTTGTGAGATGAATTTATCAAATTGTATGCTGAGTTCCATTATAAACTTGGAGCCGTATCCTCATGGGACAAACTTGGAGTCTAAGACTATAAAAAAAATTACGTTTAAATATGTAGCAAACTGTTTAAAATCACATAATAAAGGAAAAATAAAAAATGCTCTAAAATTCTCACACAGTGGTAGTAATGGAAAAACACTAGACCAGAAACTTGCATTTCCTATGAGCTTTAGCCTTATGGGGTAGACACCCCTACTGAGGTTACCTGGCCCTTGAAGTGCCATCTGTAGACTGAATAATTCTGTTTATTTGTCAAGGTAAGACTCATTGGTTTATTCCAAGTAAATATTCTCTTTTAGAATGCCAGGCTTAGAAGCTTAATGTTATTGGCCAGATTTTCTTTATTCCAGAGGCATTTATCTGGTATTTAGTGGTTTCCTGTTTATTTTATCAAGTATTTTAATAAGCTTAGTTAATAGTACTGTTTACATGGTGTCTGTTGATCTGTTTGTCTAGTTTCCTTTGAAATTCTTGGTGTTAGTGAAAGCAAGCCCAGCAGTAGATTTAAAAGGGTTGTTTCCATAACTCTTCATTTGTCTAGATCTGGGTTTTCTTTGTAAAAGGTATGATCACACTATACTGAGAAGTCAAATGTTGTTTTCCTTTTTACCTAGAGCATTTTAAGGCTTTGTGATTTTGTTCTTGTGGTTACCTGTAAGGTGGTACTGAGGAAAGGTGCTGCCATTATAATAATGAGGGCTATGCATTAATCAGTTGAACACAAGAATAACTCCTCTTCAGACCTTAAAGATTTCACCCTAAATTGATTCTCACAGCAATTAAAATCAACCCTTACTAAAATTAGGGTTGAGAGGAGGTTACTTAGTTGTTTTGGCATGATTATTTATGCTTGGAAGTCTAACAGCCTTCCATCCCTAATCTCAACCATTGGTTCCAGGAATTTGGAGTACTTCCTATGTGTTCTCCTTATGGAGACATAAGGAGACATAATTCCTGTCCACAAATTACTTTCATTCTTGAGAGGAAGACAGATAGGGCAGAACTTGACACATATATTTGGATTGAAAGTTCAAACAGAAAATGACATAACTGATGGCTGTATCAGTAGACAAGGAGACCTGTTCGATAATCTGACTTTCAGTGTATAGATTTATTTTTCGCATTCCCTTCTCTCCCTTCTGTTATTTACAGATATTTATCTTCCATTGCTAAGGTATCCAACACCTAGTGTGTAAAGTCAAGAATATTAGAGTAGGGGGCAATGTTGTCCTTCAGGCTTGGGTGTCCAGATATCTGCATCTGGAGACCGAAACAGTTCTCTGGTTGGCTTCAGGAAGATTTGGTATTGTCTCGCTTCTTACGTAGAAATGAAGAAAATTAAGTTTCATATTGAACTATTTTAAGTTTTATTATACTCAGTTTTGAAATAAAATAGCTCTATTTTGTATGCAAGTGGAATTATCTGAGGAGTGATTTCTGGCATTTGATCAGTCTGTGATTTAATAATTGTATTAAATTGTAGTTCATGAAGCCCATATTGCCTCTGCCAGCCTTCTTTGAACACTTTGCAGCAAGGAGCCTTAGCAAATGGAAATGGTGGGCACATTGAGGCTCTCCTGGTCTTGAAGGGTTCTTCCCTCTTTCCTGCCCTTCAAAGATAAATGTTACTTGGGATGCTGTGTTGTGTTCCCAATTTCTTCCAACAAATTTAGCATTTCCGGTGGGGTCTAGAATAATAAGGCCAGGGTAAACTGGAGATGTCGTTTTCTCTCTCTGAAGCTCCGTATTCTCATCTGTAAAGTGGGGTTAGTACTCCATATCTTGCCTTCCTCATAATGTTATTGTGAGGAGCAAATTAGATAAAGAATGAAAGAACGTTGTATAATCATATGAGACAATTTATATGTGAAGAATCTATCAGTCATTTGTCAGAGGTAATGGGTAAGTAACAGGATTTTCCATAGGAGGGGAGATAGATCTCTGTAGGGAGCAGGGAGAGTAATCTGAGTTAGTGTCTGTGATTGGGAGTATGATGAAAGCATTAGGACAAGGGCAATGATGGAACAAAAGACTGGAGGCAGAGCTGTTTAGCGGGAACAGTGAGTAAGTATTCTCTAACCTCATACTCAAGTCATAGGTTAGGCATATATTTAGCTTTAGTAAAAATGCCAAACAGTTTTGAAAGGCCTATCAGATCACATGGTTAGCGATGAGAAAATTTGTTGTTCTGTGTCTTTGTCAACACTTGGCATTGTCTGTCCTTTTCATTTGAAGCCTTTCTGGTTAGTAGTTACAGATAGGACTTTTAAGAACCATAATATGAATTCTCACATAGCAAGTACCATAAAGGGGTACAGTGACTGGGAAGTTCAGAAGGGGAAGAGACTGCTTCGTTTGTACATGGAGGAGGGGCAGAGGGGGAGTTCACAAGGAACATTTGTGGACCATGAGTATTTGTGCTGGACCTTGTAGGATAAGGATAATGACCATATGTTGTCCAGGACCATCTTAATTTCTAATATTCTGTCAGGTTGTACTTACAGTTTATGAAATACCAATGCTGCCATGTCTTGACTGTATCTTCCATACTATTCAGAAGCAACACACAGATATCTTTTCTCAACTGATGTTACAGGCGATTAGGCTGCAGAAGTAAGCATTCTAGCAATGGGAACAACTTGAGTAGAGGAATAGATGATTGATCAGAGTGAGTAGCATCCATATTCCTGCTAATGAGCAGGGGTGGAAGTGTCCCACACTTTGGAGATGTGTGATGCCTTCTCATAGCCTCTCAGCAGAGCAAGGTCATGTTGTTATGAAGCCAATTTGTATTTAAACTGGAAAGATGAGAATGAGCTCTTTGCTTATCATTATATCATTTCAGGAAAGAAATTAATCGTAAACAATCATATTGAAGTATGTCAAAAGAGAGTTTTTCTTAAAATGGTTGGGGAGGGGAGAGAATACTACAACCTAAAGAACTTAGTCTCTAAGAACTCATCTATTACTTGTATATGTGCTCAGGGGGAAAAATTGCCATTTCTTTGTCAGCTTTTATCTTGCCAGTGGACCCTAGCTGGGTGTTTATTTTGTGTAGTTTTGCCAAATCACTTTGAAGGATGGCATGAACATTGATCATGTCTTAGAGCCTTTCCTCTTTGTTCTGTCAGCAAATAATAGAAAATATACCTTACATTACCTGGTTGGGAGAAATAAGGTGGCCCTGCCAGCTTCCAGAGAGCAGCACTTTCATGTTAAACATTAGTCAGCTTCTGATCCTGTGGCAGGTCCTGGAGTGTTTATCAAGAGAGACAGGGTGCTAACGCTGCCACTAGAGACATTCACCAGAGAATTTCTAGGCCCCTTGTCAAGGAGGCTAGTCAAGTAGTTGATTTAAAAATCTGACTTGGGTTCTAAATGTTGACGCAGCCTTGCTTATTAGTGACATTAATTGGGTGTCCACTGTGTTGAGATACCATACTTGGTACATTGTGTTTGTACTAATAGAGCTAATATTTACTGAAGGTTACTATGTGCGAAGCCTTTTATATATATAAAATTATTATTTCATTCTCACTTTAACCCTAAGAAAAAGGTTCTGTTGATCATCATACAGATAGGAAGCTGAGACACAGGGAGGTTAAGAGATATGCCATGGTCACGTTGCTGATAGATGGAGTTGCTAGGATTGAAACTTAACCAATTCCTCTTTATTTTTAATATGGAAAATTTCAAATATATACAAAGTTGAATAGGTTAATGAAATATGATTTACCCATCACTTGGCTTCAACAGTTAGCAATTCATGGTCAGTCTTATTTCATTTATACTCCTACCTACTTTTCTTCATTCTGTTCTTTGAAGAAAATCTCAGCTATCGTATTTTGTCTTTAAATGTTTCACAGTGTCTCTAAAAGATGACTTCTAAAAACAATTGTAATTCCATTATCATCTTTATAAGTTTAACAGTTCCTTAATACAAAATCCAGAAGATTGTTTTTAAATGTTCAATTGTTTCATAAATGTCACAATCTTATTTTGATAGTTTGATTCAGGATTCATATAAAGTCCACACATGGTTCTTTTTTTTATTATTTATTTTTATTTCATTTTATTTATTTATTTTTTGAGACGGAGTTTTGCTCTTGTTACCCAGGCTGAAGTGGAATGGCGTGATCTCGGCTCACTGCAACCTCCGCCTCCTGGGTTCAGGCAATTCTTCTGCCTCAGCCTCCTGAGTAGCTGGGATTACAGGCACGCGCCACCATGCCCAGCTAATTTTTGTATTTTTAGTAGAGACGGGGTTTCACCATGTTGACCAGGATGGTCTCGATCTCTTGACCTCGTGATCCACCCGCCTCGGCCTCCCAAAGTGCTGGGATCACAGGCGTGAGCCACCGCGCCCGGCCACATATGGTTCTTAAGTCTTTCAAGTCTCAATTTATATGGTCCCTTCTACAGTCACATGCTGCATAGAGATGTTTCAGTCAATGATGGGCCACATATGACAGTGGTCTTATATGATTGTAATACCATTTTTTTGCTGTACCCATTGTATGTTCAGATGTACAAATACTGTTACAGTTGCCTACAGTATTTAGCACACTAACATGCTGTACAGGTTTGTAGCCTAGGAGTAACCATACAGCCTATACAGTAACTACAGAGGGATGTATAGTCTAGGTGTGTAGTAGGCTATACCATCTAGGACTGTGTAAGTGCACAGTGGTGTTTGCACAAGGACAAAATCGCCTAATGATGCATTTGTCAGAATGTATCCCCGTTGCTAAGTGATGCATGACTATAGTTTCCCTCCCTTTACTTGTTGAAGAAGCTGGGTGTTTTTTTTCTGTAGATTTTTCCATGTTCTGGATTTTGCTCATTTCATTCCTTTGGTGTGTTTTCTGTGTTTCTTTGTCCTCTGCATTTCCTGTAAATTGGTGGTTGTATCTAGAGGAAACTTTCTCTCTCTTTTTTTTTTTGAGACGGAGTTTCGCTCTTGTTACTCAGGCTGGAGTGCAATGGCGTGATCTCGGCTCATCACAACCTCCGCCTCCTGAGTTCAAGCAATTCTCTTGCCTCAGCCTCACGAGTAGCTGGGACTACAGGTGCATGCCACCATGCCCAGCTAATTTTTGTATTTTTAATAGAGACAGGGTTTCACCTTGTTGACCAGGATGGTCTCGATCTCTTGACCTCGTGATCCACCCACCTCGGCCTCCCAAAGTGCTGGGATTACAGGCTTGAGCCACTGCGCCTGGCCAAGTTACTCCTTTTAGGGGAACCAAGCTGCTGAACTTTCATTTTCATTGGGGAGCCCTCAGGGGACTCTTAAATCCTTTCTGTTCCAGATCTGTTCAGTCTTATCCTCTAGATCAGAGGTCACATACTGGTAGCCCCTTGGGCTGTGTCTGGTCTGTGTACATATTTTGTTTGGCCTGTAGTGGTGGTGGTGGTTTTTAAATTGAGATAGGACCATGCTCTGTTACCCAGGCTGGAGTGCAGTGGCACAATCATAGCTTACTGCAGCCTCGATCTCCTGGGCTCAGGCTATCCTCACACCTCGGTCTCCTGGGTAGCTGGAACGACAGATATATGCCACTACACCCAAGTGTTTTTAAAATTTTTTGTAGTGATGAGGTCTTGCTTTGTTACCTAGGCTGGTCTCACATTCCTGGGCTCAAGCAATTCTGCTACGTTGGCCTCCCAAAGTGCTGAGATTATGTGTGAGCCATTGCACCCAGCCTGTGTTTTTATTTTGAATGGGATAAAAGCCTGGGGAGATTGGGACTGCTTTTCAGTGGAGATAGTATGTATGCCTGAGATAAGAGGTCCTGGCCTGGGGCTATGAAGGTGACTAGTTTGTCATGAAAAAGGAGGAAGATTTTTGAGAAAGTAGCAGAGGCTAGAGCCTGATGCTGACCATGAGCAATTTTCCCATTTATAGGCATAAGTAGCCTCTAGCTCTTCTGTAGACATCTTCACTCTCTGAGTCCTCTACCGGGGGTGTGTGTGTGTGTGTGTGTGTGTGTGTGTGCGCGCGCGCGCACGCGTGTGTGTGCGTGTGTGCGTTTTGAGATGGAGTCTTGCTCTGTCACCCAGGCTGGAGTCAGTGGAGTGATCTCAGTTCACTGCAACCTCTGCCTCCCAGGTTCAAGTGATTCTCCTGACTCAGCCTCCCAAGTAGCTGGGACTAAAGGTGTGCGCCACCATGCCCAGCTAATTTTTGAATTTTTAGCAGAGATAGGGTTTCACCATATTGGCCAGGCTGGTCTGGAACTGCTGACCTTGCGTTCCGCACGCCTTGGCCTCCCAAAGTACTGGGATCACAGGCTTGAGCCACCGTGCCCGGCCTCTACTAGGGTTCTTATATTGTGACTCTGTACAATGGCTAGTCCGTACTTTAGAAGCTTGTAACCTGAGGCAAAGAGACATGGCTCGAATCTTTGGGCAACTCTTTGGAGCATCGGCCCAATTTGACAGAAGCTTAGAGTTTACAATTTCATGTTCTTCATTTCTCTACTCTTTTCCACGTTCTGCTTTCTTATTTCCTGGCTTCTTTAGACAGAGCATATTTGTTCTCAAGTTTGTCAAAGCCACACTGTTTTCTATTGTTTGTTACTCAAGCCCAGTGTCTTTTGCCATTTATCACCAGAGTAGCACCTTTTTTTTTTTTTGAAACACTTGGTCAACTCATTTTTGTTACCTGCTTGCTCCCAAGGTCCAACCCAACTCTAGGTGGAACTCTAATATTGAATAGACTTTACCCAGTTAAGGTGCTGGTAAATCCTCTGCGACTAAGTGAATTATCTTCATTTTACTAGGAACTTTTGGTGTCCCTATTGGCTGGTAAATCTTATCTCCTGGCCTGTCTTAGGACCTCATATGGACAGCAGACTAGTCAAGGCTCAGTAGATCATGTCCTTGTCAAGTTGGCATTTTTTGCAATCCCTAGTATATATTTGTAAGCTAGAGTGAAATTGTCTGATGCATCATGAAGGAAACCATGGACATTAATTCAAAAGCGGGACTGTTTTGCTTAATAATAGTTTGTACGTGGTCTTTTTTCCTTCCAGTTGCACTCTGTTGCCCAAACTGGAGTGCAGTTGCGGAATCTTGGCTCACTGCTCCCTCTACCTCCCAGGCTCAGGTGGCCCTCCCACCTCAGCCTCCTGAGTAGTTGGGATTACAGGCACATATTACCACACCCTACTGTTTTTGTTTTTTATTTTGTAGAGATGGGGTCTTCCTCTTTTACAAACAGGCTGGTCTTGAACTCCTGGGCTCAAGCCATCCTCCTGCCTTGGCCTCCTAAAAGTGCTGGGATTATAGGCCTGAGCCACTGCATGGGGCCTGAAAGTAGGCAAAAGAATCACCCAGAAAGTCACCAGCTGGTTTCCTTTGACTTCTTGTGATTACTGTAAAATCCTCTAGTATGTGGAGCACCGGGGTAATTTCCATGACAACTGATTCTGATTTTCCAGATAAAGAGAGGAAGCTAATAAGTGTTAGGAACTCAAAAAGGGTAGTGGGCTAAGTTCTTGTGATGCTAAGTAGAATTTTTAGCTGAGAGGACCTTTCAGCAGCAACTGCCTGATTAAACCTCTTCTTAAAGGTCTGGAGAAGTTAAGCAACTTGCCTAAGGGATTGCTGTTTGTGAAATAAACTCTGGATGCACAGCTTAGTATCTCATTGTGCCTCCTATTCAGTATGACTTATTTCATTATATCTCAGCTGAACTGTGAGCTCTATGAAGGCAGAAACGATGTCTGTCTTGTTAATGAGTGTTTTCCCAGAGCCTGGCATAGGATCTAAGTATTTTTTGAGTGAATGAATAAACTGGGAGTTTCTCAAACTGGAACACATGGCTGCATATTAGATGATACATGAAATCACTGGATAAAACATCTCTTCCTGAAGTGTCAGTATACTTAGATTTCTTTTTTCAGATTTGGATTAGTTTAAATATTAAAACTGGTAATTTAAAGTTTGCTTTTAACTTTAAATATTTTTATGGAATGAGTGATAAATTAGCATGAATATTTGAGATAAAGTGAGAAAGCATCAAAAAAGTTACAGGATTATAGCAGGCCCTTTGGCTTCTATGCCAGGGTGGATCTAGCATTGCCAGATCTCTGACATTTTTAAGAGAAGCTAGAACTCTTAATATTTTTTAAAAGTGAGATCTGATTTTGAATGTTGACAATTAACTTAGGTTATGTAAATTTGTACATATCAGACAAAAATATATCCTTGGTCCTAAGCATCTGCTTGTGACCTATGAGATAAAATACAGATTTGAGCAAGAACTAGACTTTGGATAGGGCCAAGATCAGTGATGGTGTCAGGGATAAGCTCCTATTCTGAGTCTAGCTCCTTCCAATTTCAAACTAACCGTAAGTAGGAATGGAAAGAATGAAGCTAGAGACTTGGTTAGAACAAATTCCCACATCATCCTCTATAGGAAACAGCTTTTGTAACTCAGAGGGTACCTTATCCCTCCCTTCTTGTTTGCTCCTCTTGTTTTGCAGATGAAACTAAGGTCCAGAGAAGGAACTAGAGCTTTCTTCTAGGATCTTAAGAAGCAGCCATGGGGCCACGTGTGGTGACTCACACCTGTAATCCCAGCACCTTGGGAGTCTGAGTCAGGCAGATCACTTGAGGTCAGGAGTTCGAGACTAGTCTGGCCAATATGGTGAAACCTCTCTACCAAAATTGCAAAAATTAGCCGGGTATGGTGGCGCATACCTGTAGTGCCAGCTACTCAGGAGGCTTAGGCATGAGAATAGCTTGAGCCTGGGAGGCGGCTGGAGGCTGCAGTGAGCCTAGATTGCACCACTGCACTTCAGCCTGGGTGACAGAGCGAGACCCTGTCACAAAAGAAAAAAAAAATGAAAGAAAAGCAGCCATGGGTCCTGGGTAGGCCCCACTTCAAACTCCTGATCTTTGTTTGGTGTTCCTGCCTCACACACTCTTGGACCATGGGGCAGTGGCTTCTGGCATAGCCTGGGGTGGTTGGTAGAGCTGGGCTAAGGCTTCTTGGTGCAGCCCTGTCATCATGAGGTGGCGGAAGATTGAGGGAGGTGGCGGATGGTAATGTGCTGAGCCTCTTCTTGGTGCAAAGGGTCTCCTTCTGTCACTAGCATCAGATTGACCTTATTTTATTTTTTTGCCTAGAAAGATATAGAAGACAGCTCAGCAAAAAGGAGACTAGGGGTCAAGATCTATCTCTCCTTGTGCCTTCCTTGCCTCTTCTCTTCTTTTTTCTTTCCTCTACCTCCTTTCTTTTTGAGCCCTACCTATCATCTCTTCTGCATCCTCCCCCAACCTCCATCCTTCATTTTTTTTCTCAGTGTTGCCCTTCTTGAGAAAGTCTTGTAATGCTACTGCAGTACACAGAGCCTGGGATTGAACCTGTTTTCTCTGTTTTTAAAGGGGACTTGCAGTAAAAAGTAGAGCATCTAAAATAGGGAGACTAGACATCTTGAAACTGTTCCCTCCTCTTCTCCATTCCCACCGCAAGTTGTAAAGGATAAAATTTAAACTCTGGCCTTGGCCACAAGGCTCATGCAGTCTGGTGCCATATCACTTTGCTGCCTTTTTGTCAGCAGCACAGTGCTTAATACCCAGTGTTTACCTGTGTTTCTGCCCAGTAGAAGATTCCCTGGATGTGCTAGGCTGTATCATGACTTTGTTTTGACTACGCAGTCCCTGGTTTACAGTTTGACTTACTAATTTTTCGACTTTATGTTGGTGCGAAAGTGATTCACATTCAGTAGAAACTGTACTTGTAGTACTCATACAACTAGTCTGTTTTCACTTTCAGTACAGTATTCAACAAATTATGAGATATTCCATACTGTCTTATAAAATAGGCTTTGTGTAAGGTGATTTTGCCCACCTGAAGGCTAGTGTTAACGTTCTGAGCATATTCAGGGTAGGCTAAGCTAAGCTAGGGTGTGTGGTAAATTAGGTATGTTAAATGCATTTTCCCAGCCTGAGCAACATAGTCTTTGTCTCTTTAAAAAAAAAAAAAAAAAGCCTACGTAATGGGGCATTCCTGTAGTCTCAGCAGCTGCTTGGGAGGCTGGGGTGGGAAGATTGCTTGAGCCTGGGAAGTTGAGGCTGTAATGAGCCTTGATTGTGTCACTGTACTCCAGCCTGGGCATCAGAGTGAGACCTTGTCTCAAAAAAAAAAAGGCATTTCGACTGTATTTTCAGCTTCTTACAATGGGCTTATTTGGATGTAACCCTGTTGTAAATTGAGCAGCATCTGTATTTCCCCTAAGTAGAAATCTCCTTATCTTCTTGTCCCCTTTACCTGACAGACTCCTATTTACTTTTGTGCCGTTTCCAATGCCACTTCCTCGTTGAAGCTTTCCCTGATCACTACAGAAGCAGAATTAATTTTGATCAAATAAAGTACAGGATTTATAGCAGGCCCTTTGACTTCTAGGACTGCTATAGTTGTACTCTAGTGCTGTGTCACACCTAACTCCTCTCTCATTCATTAGATTGAGACATAGGCCAGGGGATAGCGTGCTACTTATCTGTATTTCTTTTGTGTGGAGTAGGCTTGGCACAAATAGTACTTGCAAAATGAATGACAGAAATGTATATGCATTGATACTCATAGTATAGTTTGTTGTTAAGTGTTACAGATGAAATATGACAAAGTGCTCTGGAAATTTACTGGAATTCTTGAGTGAGCACTAACTGGGAGAAATCTTGGAAGCTTCTAGAAGCTGGTAGCATTTGAGCTTGTCCTTAAAGATTCAGAAGTTCAGTTGGCAGAGATGGTGGGAAGAACATTCTAGATGGAGGGAATGGTTGAAGTAAAAGTAATGAGGAAGTACAGAAGTCAGGCTCCACCTGCTAGTGCACCCATCTCCCTTATTCAGAATTTCTGCTAAATGTGTGCTAAATCTCTGGGCCAGCCTAAAGGAAATTAACTTTTCTTCCCATTCTTCCCTTCTTCCTACCTCTTTTGAAATTTTTGCCTTTTGTTTTTTGTTCTCAATCTTTCCCTTTTCTTTATATCATTTCTCCAGTCCTTTGCAAGAAAAACCAAGAACCTTTATTTACCTTTCTCTACATACTTTTTTCTTTTTTGCCCTCTTCCTAGGTAACCCAAGAAATCCAAGTCTTGGGGTGGAGATATGAATCAGTCATACAATATTTAACTCCAAATAACATCTCCCCTTGTGAAGCTCAGAAGTAATTGGGGCATAATTGCTTCTCATCTGTCTCTTGTGTTTTATTGGCATTGGCTTTTTTTTTTAACCTCCCACAATGCTGGGGGTGTCATTATCATTTTATTTTTTGTAGTTGTCAGAATGTCAGTTTTACTGAGAAATTTCTGCAGATAGGTCTGCCCTTGAGTAGTAGGAGCCTTCAGGCAAAGCCAGGGCTGGATGAGTCAGAACTGTTCATGGATCTGTTTTCTCATGCATACAGGTGTATAGGCCATACAGAGACAGATACACACTTTCCCCCATCTCTACAGGCTCAGTGCCTTGCAACATGTGCGCGCATATGCGCGCACGTGCACACACGCAATTGAGTCATGATGGCACATATATGTCCTCTCTTCTGTACATATCCAGCGTATCTCCCTTACACTTTCATCTATTCCCCCTCTCCTATATTTACACACATTTACCCTCTTACACCCCATTCCACTGTCTTCTACCCAGAATTGTGTGTCCTACAAAAGTATCTGCAAGCCTATCTCAGACACCACACTGTTCACTCCCTTACATATACGCACAAGTACTCCCCTCCACACTTGCCCACACATACTCAGACATCTCTGCCCGTGCCAGATGCCACAAACTGAGTACCACAGCATCTTCCACATTTCTTTAACTCCAGGTACTATCACCACCACCTCTTAGGTTTCTGTATCTTCATAACAGACATTTTAGTTTCAGACTAGTTTTGAAGGGAAATGCTCTTTGCTGACTGCCAAGCTAGCAGACAGGAAGTTAGAACCATTTATGATAGATCCTTTGGATTCAGGCCCCTAGAATAATGATGTGAATAGGGGAGGACTGGATCAGACAATAGTGGAGTGCCTCTGAATGTTACCATTTATGACCCAAGGTGAGTTTGAACCTGAACACTTCTATTGGAAGGCGATCCCATACTTAGCAAAAGAGAGCCAGAGCCATTGCATGCGTTCCAAATTAGAATCTCTGGGGTCAGGCATAGAAACTGATGTTTTTAATGAGTTCCCTGAGTCCTTCTGTTGTGTAGCCAAGTTGGGAAACACTTATCTAGAGGAAAGAACTGGAAGTAAAAAGATCTACATTATCTTCTGATACCACCTAGTACAAGTTTCTTTTCTGGACCTCAGTCTTCTCTGCTGAAATATTAAAAATCCATACTCATAAAGGACCCTTTCAGTTCTAAAATTTCATGCTGCTTTATGATGAGTTTAGTCTGGGATCTTTTTCTGCTTCACAGTGTCTATTCTCTGGGTCTGCCTTGGGCAGGGCATTTTAGGGCATTTGGTCATAGGCCAGCGAGGCAGCCTAGGCCATGATCTTCTGCCAGAAAGCACTGACATGGCTCCTAATTAGAAATGGATCAATATGGGCCTGCAGCCAGGCCTGGGGAGCCTGGGAGGAGGCTGGAGTAATGCTTCTAGGTAGGAAGAATGATTACTGTGAAATGGATCTGGTTACACTTGTCAATACAGCAGTTCTGCTGGTGTAGCCCTCCTACCCTGAGACCAGCAGGCAGGGCTACTCTGAGCAAATGGAGAAATGGTTAACTTGTATCCCTATTTAATGTGTTTTCCTCACCTTTATAAACTCTTACATAGTGTGATGCTAGGTACATAGTATAGGCCCCCTCTTTAGATGGAAAAATCACTTATTGAATGCCTACTAAATGTTAAATACTGAGTTAAGCCTCATTGTGTTTATTTCTCCTTACAACCTACTGGCATAGGAAGGAAAGAAAACTAAAGCTCAGAAAAGTCAAAGTGAAGTGACTTGGCTGCCCATTGTCATATAAAGTAATCTCTATTATGCTATGCTGTTAATATATTTCTGAGCATTTGCAACACCGATTCCAAGCTGATGAACTTTACCAGTGCCCTCCCTTACCCTTCTACAGACTGAATTGGAGCTCAGGCCGGCTGTCTCCCTGGAGCCGTTCAAAGACTGGAGGAAATTATTTAAAACCTGTGGTAAGGCAGGGTGGGGGGGGCGATGGGATGGGATGCTCTGCTTTCTTTTGCTTTCTCATCTCCTTTCCAAGGTCCCTAAGGAGTGAGCAGGCTCTAATGGGAGAGATCAGTCATCATTTGGGATCAATGGGACGGTTTTCTTCTCTGCTGAGTGCAGAGTCAGGTTTCTGAACTGGCCTTGTGCAAAGAGGGGGAAGGGATTCATAACTGGATGTTTCTAGGCATTGGAGAACTTGCAGGCTTAACATGCTTAGCAGCCGGTGTGGTCAGACCAAATTCTCCCTGTAGTTGCTCATTCAACAGATATTTATTGGGTGTCTCCTATGTGTCAGGGCTTGTGTTAGTGCTAGGGATTCTTAGATGACCTCACAATCTAGCCTCAGAGTCAGACAAAGATGCAAACCATAGTTTAATGGACGTTCCTTAATAGAAGACTGTATAAGGGACTCCGATTCCAGAGGGGTGAATGTGGGTTCTCCTAGGGGATGTAAATTTGATTTGTGTTTTGAAGGAAGAGTGAAGAGTAAGAGTTAAGCCAGGAAGGGCACTCCAGATCAGGGACCCAGCACAAACAAAAGCATAAAGATGTGTCCAGGAATTCTTGTTAAAGGGATGGGTACTAGAGCAGCACCTAACATGCAGCAAAACAGATTGCCCTGAGCCCTTATCCTTTGCCAGATTTAAGGCTGTAGTAATAGCCATTTGGATGGCAGTAATGCAGGAGCAGCAGGTGAGGAGGAGATCAGTTTATTAGCAAGTGCTGACTGAAACTTATTTCTAGACATCTGTGGGGGAGAAGGGAGGAAGCCTGAAGAGCAGCAGCCCTCTGTCCTCTGGGCCACCTGCAGAGGTGCTGTGGTTCTTGGCAGTGGTTTGAAAGTTCTTCTGGACCAGGGACATAGCTTTGTTTCTCTCATGGCAAAATCCTCTGCTCCACACAGCCTGCCCCTCCTTCCTGTGTTCTTTTAAAGAAAGAAATTAATGGAATCTGTTCAAAATACCCCTGAAATGAAATTACATTTTTAACTCTAATTACCCTAATTAAAACTTGACAGCCATAATCCTGGAATGGCAGATATGTGAAGTACCTCATGCCTGTGACAAGCTCACTTACCCAGACGGAATGTTGTTTTGTTCTGGATTTAGAAGAAAATTTCTTTTGATTTTTTTTTTTTTTTTTTTTAATCAGCAATTTAGTCTTCAACCCCACAAATTCCCCAAGGCAAGATAGCTGTACTTGTGGACTACAGGCTTGCCCAGGACCCCTAATCTCAATAGAGGTTCCTTTGCATCCAGAAGTGGAGCTTCTAATGATTTCTACCACATATCTTTGAGTTTTTTCTTCAGGTGAGGTCGAATTGTAGCCTTTCTCTCAGTGAAATTACCTGCCTTGGGGAACTTAAGGATCTGTACTTGTTAGAAGGCTCTCTTCTGGTCCAGGGCTATGAATTGGTGAGTTTAGGGCAAGTACTTAGGATCAGTTAGAGGCCAGGGAAAGGAGGTCTGAAAATAGGATCCCTCAGCCGGGCGCGGTGGCTGACACCTATAATCCCAGCACTTTGGGATGCCAATGCGAGCAGATCGCTTGAGGTCAGGAGTTCGAGAGCAGCCTGGCTAAGTTGGTGAAACCCTATCTCTACTAAAAATATTTTTAAAAGAAGGTCAGGCATAGTGACTTGTGCCTGTAATTTCAGCACTTTTGGGAGGCCAAGGCAGGTGGATCATGAGGTCAAGAGATCGAGACCATTCTGGCCAACATGGTGAAACCCTGTCTCTACTAAAAATAAAAAAAATTAGCTGGGCATGGTGGCACGCACCTGTAGTCCCAGCTATTTGGGAGGCTGAGGCAAGAGGATCGCTTGAGCCTGGAAGGAGGAAGTTGCAGTGAGCTGAGATTGCATCACTGCATTCCAGCTTGGTGACAGAGTGAGACTCTGTCTCAAAAAAAAAAAAAAAAATTAGGCAGGGCAAGGTGGCTCATGCCTATAATCCCAGCACTTCGGGAGGCCGAGGCGGGCAGGTCATAAGGTCAGGAGTTTGAGACCAGCCTGGCTAACATGATGAAACCCCATCTCTACTAAAAATACAAAAATTAGCTGAGCATGGTGGCATGGGCCTGTAATCCCAGCTACTCCAGAGGCTGAGGCAGGAGAATTGCTTAAACCCGGGAGGTGGAGGTTGCAGTGAACCTAGATCTTGCCACTGCACTCCAGCCTGGAGGACAGAGCAAGACTCCATCTTGGTAGGGGTGAGGGAAGAAAAAAAATTAGCTGGGCATGGTGGCAGGCATCTGTAATCCCAGCTACTTGGGAGGCTGAGGCAGGAGAATCACTTGAACCCAGGAGGCACAGGTTGCAGTAAGCTGAGGTCGTGCCACTTGTACTCTCCAGCCTGAGCGACACAGTGAGACTCTGTCTCAGATAATAAAAAAAAAGGATTCCTCTTCTCTTCACATAGCTCCAGTTCTTTTAATGCAGCACAGGTGAGAGCAATCTAGCAATCTAGTGATTTGCCTGGTCTCGGCCTCTGCCTTAAGTGGTAAGCTGGTCAGACCCAAAAGCATGATGGAGTAGGAGGTAGGGGCCAGTCCATGAAACAGACTGAAGGATTCTTTGATGCTGTGAGTTATCTCACAGTTCTGCTAGAACCAAAGATTCCATGTTCTCGTAATCTACTCAGCCTAAAAGCCTGTTCAGTAGGCAGACACTGGGTGCTCTGTTAGGTATTGCAAGGGACACAGAGTTGAGTAAGATACTGTCCCTGACCTTGAGAAACTTAGAATTGTGGAGAAGTGGGGAGGTAGTGATGGGTGAGGGACAACCATATATATACAAATTATATAAGACAGAGCAAGCTTTATTCGGTAGATAGGAAGCTTGAGTGCCCACTGTGTTCCAGGTTCTGAAAATAGTGTATAGACATGGGAGACATAGTTCCTGTTTTCAAGAACTCTCAGTAAATTAGGACAGATAGGCATGCGAAGGTTCACTGTAACACAAATACGTGGAGGACATGCTGGACAGATTACCTGGGAAGGAAGCTAGTCAGGGAAAGTAAGGATGGATTGATTAACTCCCATGGAGTGGGGGAGTCGTTGGCAGACTTCCCCCAAGTATTGGCATTTGGACTTGTCTCTGAGTAGGTAATATTGGCAGAGGAATGGAGAAAGTCATTGCAGATGTTAGGGAACAGCGTGAGGGCCTGATTACAACTCAGTGTGATTGGAGTATAGTCTATAGGAAAAGGATATGGAGGATGAATGAGGGTAGAGTTTAAACCATCCTGTAGGCAAAGGGGATCCACTGAGGTTGCAGGACTGTGATAGGAATAATGGATTAGGCGACAGAGGTGATTGGTGACAGATTAGTTAGAACAGGTGTCAGCAAACTAGAGGGCCAAACCTAGCCTGCTGTGGCCTAGGCTGGTCCTCAACTCCTGGCCTCCCAAAGTGGAAAGCTGGGATTATAGACATGAGCCACCGTACTTAGCCTTATCTTTCTTTTCTTTAAAAATTTTTTTTTTTTTAAATAAAGACAGTGTCTCACTTGGTTGCCCATGCTGGTCTCGAACTCCTGGGCTCAAGTGATCTGCCTTGGCCTCCCAAACTGCTGGGATTATAGGCGGGAGCCACCATGCACAGCCCGGACAGAGCTCTTATTCTGTATCTTCTCTGTACCTTATATCTCACACCTAGTTTGTAAGTTTGATGACCCTCCAATGGAAAAGACAGATACCATAGAAAACCTGGAACATTGTATGAGTTGAGAAGTTGGGGATGGGTAGGCAGAAGCATCACTCAAAGTAGCTGTGTTGTGGGTGGAGGGGCTTGTGATACTTTGAGATACCCTTTACCCTTCCCCTCTATAACTGCTGACACTTGTGGCCAGTTTGAACTTGTTTCTGCCCTTCAACTGCCAGAGCGCGTAAGACCCCTATGAAACTAAAGGCTGGCTTTGTCCCTTAGTCACCTTTACCAGCCAGAAACTGCGTAAGCGCCACTTGACATCCCTATGTGCCTCTCCTTGCCACTATACTGAGCCTCCTATTCCTTACTTCCTTTTTCCTTCAGCCCTGTGGATCTGCCCTGAAGGATGGAAAAAGCACCATCCAGGGAGACCACAGTGGTGAGTTTGAAGCCCATTTCTGCATTCAGTTTACTATGTGAACTAAGACAATTCATTTAATGATTCTGGCCCTTCTGTAGGCTTCAATACAGGTATCTTCAGCCACTTTTTGGGACTTGGAATTTCTTCTGTAAGGCTCTAGTTTTCATAGCATAGCTCCCCCCCGCCCCCCACAGTTCCCCTCTCTTTTCAATCTAGAATAATATCCAGTTTCATAGCATAGCTTCCCCGCCCCCCAACCAAAGTTCCCCTCTCTTTTCAGTATAGTATATGCTTGCAGATCATTTGCTTGAAATCCACTACCTTCAACTGTGAGGAGAGTAGTAATATCCCTAGCTGTTTTTATTGGTAGGGTTTCAGGAACTGGCAATCAGTTTGATTACTAGAGTGGAACAGACCCTGTCAGCAAGGCATGATGTCTCCAGGATGGGCAGTGTAGTTCAATACAGACAGATTTTTGGCCCTGGGAATCCACGATACCGTAGAGGAAGCTTCTAAGGGCCAGGCACTAGTCTAGGCAGTTTACATACTTTTCTTCCCTGCACTTATCTTCACTATTCTGAGGTAGGTGATTTAATCACCATTTTATAGATGTGAGAACTTAAGTTTTAGAGAGTATCATTCAGTAGACAATGACTGACTCATTGAGGATACAGGAAAACAACTAAAAATTTCTTGCTCCCAAGTAGAGAAGAGTGGTAAAAGAGATAGACAAGTAAACAGTGGCCATAGCACTAAGGATAACCAGTTTTAGTGGCAGAGCCAGGACTTAAACCTAGGTCTGTCTGCTAGTTGTTTCTGCTATATGCTGCCTTTTTTACAGAAGGGTGGAGAGAGCAGCAAACCCAAGTGGACATCTAGGCTGGCAGGTATTCTCTGGACAGTGGCCATTGGTGGGGAGGCCTGGCCTTGGATTTAGAATTGGGCTTAGTTCTGGGGGTCCAGGGGGTGGGCAGAAGTCTTAGGCGGGTGACTAAGGCAGGGGCTCTCACATGGAACTGAGCCCATTTATAGAATAAAGCACCTAATTTTGTGCACTCTAGAAAGTGAAGCCTTGTGATCAGCACTGACCATATGCGGTGTATCACAAGAGCCCCACATTCAGTCTATGGTATAAGAATAACAGGGAGGAAGAGTTGGTATCTAGGCCTTATGGTTAGGGGATGGGAGTTAGGGGTAAGACTGTTTTATTTCCTGCCTGGAGTCAGAATTAGTCTGAGAACTGGATTTGAATTGCTGAATCCCACCTGAAGTGAGAGAGGCAAGGGACTTTAGAAGGTGATAGGGAGGCAGTCTTCAGTTTAAAAAAATAAGCTTTGTTAGAGTCTACAAATTATTTCAGCTTAAAAATTAGAACCATTTTTTTTCCTAGCACAGCATTTGCAAATGCTGGCTTCTTTCCCCAGAGGCTGTGTCTTCCTTTTTCTCTGACCATGGCTAGCTAGCTTTGGGCTAGAACATCCTTAAGTCCTTCTGCTAACGTGGGTGCTCTTCAGTAAAAGCCCCTGATAATGCTAGGTTTAATATCTTCCTCTGTCAATTAAGGTGATTGGACTAGTAGACTGAGGCCCCAATGCCCAGTGTGGGCAAGAGCTCCTTTATCCACCAGATCTGAAGTTCTATAATCTTTACATAACTGAGCTGAATCCCTACTAAAATTCATAGATTCAATTTTGCCTGACCATCCATTTATGATTTTAATTTTTGAGTGAAATTGGCATCATCTCTCAGATTCTGGCCCTCTACCCTGGCACTGGGGTTCTTGGACGGAGTCTACATCTGCAGGTAGAGCATGGTCATTGCTTTTTTTTTAAGATGGAGTCTCGCTCCTGCCTCAGCCTCCCGAGGAGCTGGGACTACAGATGGTGTGCCACTGTGCCTGGCTAATTTTTTTTTTTTTTTTTTTTTTGTAATTTTAGTAGAGACAGGGTTTCACCATCTTGGCCAGGCTGGTCTCAAACCGCTGATGACCTCAGGTGATCTGCCCACCAAAGTGCTGGGATTACAGTCATGAGCTGCCACACCTGGCCTGTCAGTGCTTTTTGAATAACTACTCAAAAACTGATATGTGAGTTTGTAATTTGCAGTTCCAGCTTTCACACTGAGGTCCCCTCTAAAGTTGTTCTATACTACAGAACAACTACAGTCTGAGTGAGGTGAGAGGTGGCCTGGTTGGGAATAAGGAGACTGATTCTGGCCCTGCCACTGACCTCCCTCTTGACTTTGGACAGATTCCCCTCCCTACTCTGGTCTTACCTCCCTTTTTGTAAAACAGTTGAGCCCTTCCAGCTCTGGTCTCATCAGGAGCATGAAAGCCATTTTCAACACAGTCTAAATTGCACAGAGCAGTGTCTGGCCCAAGCTTTGGTGTGTTGGTTACTGATTACAAAGCTTTAGATTCTCACTTCCAGCTCAAGAGGGGGAAGGGGAACCATCCAACTGTCTCATTAGCATGGAGAAAAGAAAACAGTAATTACTTGTGCCTCCCTTGATAATTCCTGCAGGGTTGGTTCTTCTAGGGAAGGAGGAGGGGAATACTGGAGATAGCTTCAGCTGAGAAAGGAGAAATGCCGCTAGCTGCCCAGAAAATGCAGAGGCAAGAATGATTGTCTTGCACATCTGTTGTATTCTGTGGACTTTCCTCCAGGCAGCTTGGAGACTGCCTAGATTGAGTTTCATCTATTTATGGCATGCATTATGTTCTCCTACATGAACATGGGTTGGGCTCAAGACCCCCTAATGTCACCTGTCATTAATAAACCAGCTGTCCTGTAGGGCCTACTTTTTGATACACTGGGCATCCTGACAGCTGTCTTTGTTTGCCTATAGGGGAGGGTTTTACTGAGCCAATTTGTGTCCTGGCTGTGTTTTCTAGTATGTTTTGAGGTCATTTTTTTTTAACCCCCACAGCAACACAGCCAGTTGTTTTATTATGCCTTGGCATAGGCAGCCATACAGTAGAGCCAGTCACAAGAGTCAAGGTCAGGTATTCTTGTGAAGGGAGGAATCTGGGAGAACTGCAAGACCATAGGGGGTTTAGTCAAGGCTGGAATAAGCCATCTTTACAGAAGGGTTGAACCAGTTTTGAGCCTGAGAAGTTACGGGCAGCTGGAACACGACTATCAAATAGATTGGCAAATTGACGTGTGGGATGAGGGCCATTTGCCCTGTGCCAGTCTTTTACTCCTTGCCTGTGGTCAGTTTTGAGTGCTGACTGTAGGTGGGTCGGAGGCTGCCTTCCTAGGAGCGCTGCCTGAGGGAGCCTGGAGTCATTAGGCTGAGATTATCTCCTGCAGCTGCTCACTCCTTCCTTGGTTGCCACCCCAGAGCCCTAGAGAACCCAGCTTCCCTTTCTCTTCCTCTCCTGAGGAAGATATCCCTTCAGTGACACCCTTTTTTTTTTTTCTTTTCCGGAGACAGTGTCTCACTTGTTGCCCAGGCTGGAGTGCAATGGTGCAATCTTGGCTCACTGCAACCTCTGCCACCCAGGTTCAAGTGATTCTCCTGCCTCAGCCTCCTGAGTAGCTGGAACTACAGGCATGAGCCACCACGCCTGGCTAATTTTTGTATTTTTAGTGGAGATGCGGTTTTGCTGTGTTGGCCAGGCTGGTCTCAAACTCCTGACCTCAGGTGATCCTCCTGCCTCTGCTTCCCAAAGTGCTGGGATTACAGATGTGAGCTACCTCATCTGGCCAACACCTCTTTCAGCCAGTCTTCCTTCCTGTAGGTCCTAGCGCTTGCTTATTCTAAACAGCAAGGGTTCTATAGGGACATGATATTTTTTAAAAAAAATTGTTTTACAAATTTAGGAGATGATTTCTTCTGTCAAACCTCTTCACCCCCGCCCCAGGAATGCTCTCTTTTTCTTGTCTCAGACCTTTTGCTTGATTCCCCACCCTTTGATATCCAGACCCAGGCTTCTCATAATTTTCACTCTTTATTCACTTCCAGGCTCTTTTCCCCAGCCTCCAGCAGTAGATTCCTGTTTTTTTTTTTTTTGGTGGGGGTGGGGTGGGGGCATAAGGAAAGTTTTTCAACAAAGCTTTAATGACAGGGAGCTGTTGGGGAAAGGATATACTCCCAGGGCTTGTTAGCCTGGAGTAATGCTGGTAGAGGAGGAAGCAGTGACAAGGGGAAGAACCTGCTTGTCTTCTGACCTCAGCAGGCTTCAGCCTAAACCAGGCAGAGGTTGGGCTGGGGAAGGGCAATAGTGAGGACTGAGGGTGGGAGCCCTGAGGAGCTTCACTTTACCTCCTGTTGGCAGATTTAGTTTGGAGTTTGGACAGGTAAACTCCCTTCATTTAACATTTATAAAGAGGAATTCCTGCTGCTTCTCTTTTAAATAAGTCCTTTGTTCTGGTACCAGAAGGAAAAAGATCTTTTCCAAAGTCTAGGCCTCAGGCATTTTAAACCTGCTCAGGTGTCTCTTTTCTCCCTTCACCCCTTTCCCTTTCCCTTTCCCATTCTCTTTTCTCTGCTCACATCTCCCTTAACTTGTGAAAACAAGAATGGGAAAAGGACATCTGAAGCCAACACATTAGTAGGTGTTTGGTATAGATACTGGGGCTGAGACTCTGACTAAGGAGCTTGAGATTTTGGACTTTACTTCTAGTCCTCAGAATAAGAGTTGCTGGGCAGGTTTTGTTTATTCCTTTAGTTACTCACATGTCAGATACTTGGGTTGATGGAGATCCTGGCAGGTAGTTCATAAGACCCTAATCCTACATAACCCAAGACTCATATGACAGTCCATAAGACTCTAGTCCTGTCATAAGTTCACAATCTTATGGAGAAGACAGCAGCAGTGAGCACACAACCCCTACTCCTCCCATAACCCCCATTCAAATCATTGAATTTTGAGGATAGAAAGAAATTTAGTTTATCTGATCTTCTTTCATGTTGCTATGTAATAAAGTAAGGCAGATCATGAGAGTATATAGGCTCCGGAATAAAGTAAAGTAGACCTGCATTCAGATTCTAGCTTTGTTGCTTACTAGCTGTTTGACCTTGAATGGCACACTTAGCCTCACCTATCTTTAGTTACCTTGGTTGTAAAATGGGCGCATCATCACCTACTTCACAATGTATCATAAGGATTAATAGTTTTAACACGCAGCCTCATGCCTGAGGCACAGTAGTAGCAGCCCATGTCTTTCTGTCACCCTGCATCAAGTCCTGGCTTAAATCTTTGCTGCTCCTGTGAAGCTTCTGAGACAACCCTAGATCAGACTGATTTGTTTATCCACTTTCACAATACATAACATTCTTTGAACTCTTGGATCCTGCCTAATAGTCTTAGTAATTTTTTGTGGGACATCATAGTTCTACCCTGAATGCTACGTGCCTAGGGATACGGAGTGTTCTCAGTCATCCGTGCATCCTCCATAACCCCTCACTCAGAGCTGTGTACACAGCAAAGCAACCAGTATAGCTAATATCAGGAAATATTTTTTGACTAATTGGATAGAAGATACATGTATGTACTCTGTTTTTCAGCTTACAAGAACTATAAAGGACCTGGTTGGAACTCTTCTAACTCTGCCCTTTTCTTTTATCAATGTGATAATGTTAACACATTGATAAAAACGTGATCATAAAATCTCTTTGTTGGCAGTATAGGAATTCCCTTTTTGCAGATGAGGAATCTGAGATGCAGATTAGAACTCAGGTCTTTTGTTGGGAGATAGATCCAGACTACTAAGTAGGAGAATGGAAACAGAAATCTTATAACTGGCCAGGTGTGGGGGCTCATGCCTGTAATCCCAGCACTTTGGAAGGCTGAGGTCAGGAGTTTGAGACTAGCCTGGCCAACATGGTAAAATTCCATCTCCACTAACAGTACAAAAATTAGCCAGATGTGATGGCATGCGCCTGTAATCTCAGCTATTCTGAGAGCCTGAGACAGGAGAATTGCTTGAACCCAGGAGATGGAGGTTGCAGTGAGCTGAGATTGCACCATTGCACTCAAGCCTAGGCAACAGAGTGAGACCCTATCTTAAAAAAAAAAGAAAAAAAGAAAACTTATAACTGACTGGGTGTCCATTCTTCAGAAAAAGTAGTTTCTACGAAGAAGGGTAATGGGTACTGTATTCCTGAGGCCTTAGCTGATGGTGAGGTCAGAAATGAATATAGCCACAAGCTGGAGATGTTTCAAGAACATGGCAGAGAGAGTGGTGAGAAAAGGGTTCAGGATAACATCATAGATTCACTAGGCCTGAAAATTAAGAAGGGTTTGAATGTATATAAATGAAGAAGGGCAACTCCAGTGAGACAACAGTATGGACAAAATATGGGAGCTGGAAAGTCCACAGTAGAAAGTAACGTGGATGATGACCAGATCATAGCATACCTAAGAGCAAGGCTGAGGTGACTGGAAGCCATGACTTTTTTTGAGCTGGGAAGTGGCATTAGAACGATTAGTCTGGCAATGTGGGTCTAATGGATTGGAGCAGGAGGGGTGGGGGAGATTCGTGAAACAGAGACCAGGGAAGAGACTCCTGTAACAGTCTGCCCTTGTAATGTCAATAAGTTTTAAGAAATATTCCAGTAGTGCAAGCAAGAGATAATGTGATCTTGAACCAAAAGGAAGTTGACAAAGTAAGGAATAAAGAATACTTTGGGAGGCTGAGGTAGGTGGATCACCTGAGATCGGGAGTTCGAGACCAGCCTGGCCAACATGGCGAAACCCCATTTCTACTGAAAATACAAAAAATCAGCCGGGTATGGTTGCAGGTGCCTGTAATCCCAGCTACTCAGGAGGCTGAGGCAGGAAAATTGGTTGAACCCATGGTTGGGGGTGGGCAGAGGTTGTGATGAGCCAAGATCATGCCACTGCACTCGCCTGGGAGACAGAGCAAGACTCTGTCTCAAAAAAATAAAATAAAATAAAAAATAAAAAGAATGGTTTGGGTGTAGAGCTTTCAGAGGGGGGAAGAAAACAACCCACAAGGATTTGGCAATTGTGGGAATGGGGAGGGGAGAGAAAGAGGAGTTGAGAGCATGAATATTTGGAGTCCCTGGGAGGATGGTTATGCCATTCTCTGAATCATGGAGGCAGGGAAATAGAAGATGAATTCAGTTTGTTGACTTGTTGATTGGAGGTGTCCGCTTACCGCCTGGCTCCCTGGTGCCTTTGCCTTTGTCCTTTGATCCAGAGCTGCAGAGATCCTTCGGTTCCTTGTGTTTGCTTCTTTGTTCCAGGCCTGGAGCCTGCCGGCCACAATCCCTTCACTCATGACTTGGAGCAACTTTCACTACCTCTGAAATAAAATAGTGCTTAGGCCAGTACCTAGTCTGTTTCCAACTGTGCAGTAAATACCTATTAAATAGCTGTTGTTATTATCAGAGCTTTGAGATTACAGTAGTTAAGAGATTAGAGAAGCCTCTGGAACCACCTGGTTGAAGGACTCAGGAGTCATTCAACTTGTATTGAGTAAAAAGCCTGGACGGCAAGTATATGGAGAGGATGTCAGGCTTGGGTATGGATGGATGGGGGACTCTAAGCCTTATAAACTAGAACAAGAGAACATGTTTTCTGCTTTCTTCTGCTTTTGAAAATTGTTACATGTAATGTGAGGTTAAGAGGGCAAGCCCTGGAGTTGGACTTCTGGGTTCAAATCCCAGTTCCATTATCTGTTAGCTGTGCAACGAACAAATTTACTTAATTGCTCTGTGCTTCAGTTTCCCCATTAGTAAAATAACACACCAACCTTACAAGATTGTTGTAAAGATGAAATGAGTTAATACAAATAAAAGGTTTACATCAGTGCTGGTATATGCTACTATTTTTATTCCAGAGTCTGCTCTGTTCCACATTCCTGGGAATGAATAGATAGGGATTTCTCTACCATCCTCACCCAACAGAGGAGGGAGCTGAGCACAGAAACCTGAAATAAATTTCAGAGTGCTTGAAAGTTTTTCTCAGCTAGAATCTAGGTTATCTAAACCTGGAGGAGCCTGGGCCACAAGTGAGACAGACTTAGAGTTGTCCGGAAGACCTGAGATTCACTCGTAGTTCTACCATGTGACTTATTTTGATCTTGGGCAATTAACCTAGTCTCTGAGCCTTAGTTTTCTCAGATGTAAAATACAGAACAAATTCCTTCTTGTGCCTCTAGTATGTACCTCATTCTCCTTATGACTATATTCTAGCTATATTTCTAGCCTTCTTGTTCCTTAAACATACCAAGACTACAGGGCCTTTGTACTTGCTATTCTCTCCCTAGAACACTCTTCCCTCAGATCTTTTTATGTCTTACCCCCTCATGTCATTCAGATCTCTGTGGATGTCACCCTTTGAAGAGGCCTCTTCCTGACCATTTTGTTTAAAACAGACTTCACCTTGTTTATTTTTCTTTTCTTTACTTTTTTTTTTTTTTTTTGAGATGGAGTTGTGTTCTTATCTCCCAGGCTAGAGTGCAGTGGCACCATTTCAGCTCACTGCAACCTTTGCCTCCCAGGTTCAAGCGATTCTTCTGCCTTAGCCTCCTGAATAGCTGGAATTACAGATGCCTGCTACCACACCCGGCTAATTTTTTGTGTGTTTTAGTAGAGATGGGATTTCACCACATTGGCCAGGCTGGTCTTCAACTCCTGACCTCATGAGTCACTGCACCGGCCTGCTTTATTTTTCTTTATGGCACTTAGCATTACTTGAAATTACATACTGTAAATAATCGACCTGTCTTTTGCTAGGATGCCAAATGTGTGAGAGCAGGAACTTTGAATGCCTACTGCCTGTTCTGAGCAGCATCCCTAATGGACTTCTCTCTCTGTTATAGGTCAGCCCTATTCCCAGACGCAGCTGGTGTTGACCCTGTAACTCAAAGGAGGAAACAACTGGCTAAGCTCAGCATTGTTACTGGTGAGTTAGGGTGTTTGGGAAAGCTCTGGGCAAGCTTGGGCCAAGATACAGGGTAACTAGTTTGGCTATTGTTTTTACCTTCAGTACAGATAATTTACAGATGATTACTCTCCTACTCCAATAATGGATGTTGCAAAGGTAACCTTCTGAACTGGGAGGCGGGTTGAGACTGCTCTCCTAGAGCTGCCAGAGGAATGTCTGGGATCATTTGCTGTGAATAAGGCAGAGCAGGCTTGCTTCCTTCTAGCTTCTGCTAGCTTCTTTCTGCTGAGGGGTATCCTGGGACCTCGCAGCTATACCTGTTCTCCCACAAGCTCTTTAACATGACCTCACAGCCCTTAGAGACTTTCTTAGCTTTAGTTTTTACTGTGATCTGCCAAGTTTATAGGTCAACTCCAGGAAATCCTGTAGTTTCCTCAATTCTGCAAAATGTCGTATAAATAATGGTGAGAGTGGAGCGATAAGAGTAGGGCTGTATGAAGGAGATGTCAGGGGAAGCTTAGAGATGGTGAGAAGGAAGGAAAATCAACACAATAGCACTTAGTATGTTATTGATCTCAATCTAGACAAAATCCCTTTTTGTGTGTGGGGGGGGTTTGATTTTTATTTTTGAGAGACAGGGTCTTACTATGTTGCTTGGGCTGGCCTCAAACTCCTAGGCTCATGTTATTCAAGTGATCCTCCTGCTTCAGCCTCCCAAGTAGCTGGGATTACAGGTGTACCACCATAACCTGCTCTAAAACCTCTTTTTATAGATGAGGAAATTGAGGCTCAGGAACTGAAATAATTTGCCCAGGGTTCACACCTGGGAATCCATAAAGCTGATATTAGAACCCAGGTCAGTCTGACCATAAATACCATTGTTCTTCCTGACTTGGCAGGCTTTCCTTGGGCAGCTAATCTCTCTAATTCTGATTTTTCTTTTCTTTCTTTCTTTTTTTTTTTTCCTAATTCTGATTTTTCTTATAAAGTTCAAGAAGGCAGACTTAGGGATTCAGAAAGGAGATTCAGTTGAGGGGCCCAGCAGGGCAGGTAGGAGTTGGGGGTCCCTCTGAGCAAAGGTATTTCTAGTGAGGGGGCTACTAGACTGAAAGATAGGAAGAACCTTCAAGCAGGCCGAGGCCTGGGCCAAAAGTGACCAGAAGAAGAATACATCTGTAACACATGGGATCTCTTAAACACTTGGGCCATCACAGGATAAGGACTTGAGTGCTGGCTTGAAGTTAAGAAACATGGGTTTTTTTTTTTTTTTGAGACAGAGTTTTGCTCTTGTTACCCAGGCTGGAGTGCAATGGCACGATCTCGGCTTACTGCAACCTCCGCCTCCTGGGTTCAGGCAATTCTCCTGCCTCAGCCTCCCGAGTAGCTGGGATTACAGGCACGCGCCACCATGCCCAGCTCATTTTTGGGTTTTTATCTTCTCTCTCAACATGTGCCCTGAACAGTCTTTATTTCCCTGTTTGTAAAGTTGGAGTGCCTCCCTGTCCCCTCATGTCTCATATGTGTATGCCAACCATGCGGGTATGTATAGAAAATCAGAAGAGAATTGCAAGTTGGAAAGCTTTGTGAATTGTAAAAGCAGCATGAATGAGAGAAGAAAGTGAGGAGAAAGCATTTTAAGTGTCTATCTTAGCTTGTCTGATGTTGTTATAAAGGAGTACCTGAGGTTGGGTAATTTATGAAGAAAAAAGGTTTGTCTCACAATTCGATGTCTGGAAAAGTTCAAGATTGGGTGTCTGCATCCAGTGAGGCTGCTTCTATTCTGGTGGAAAGGGAACTGAGGTGAGTAGAAATCAGATGGTAAGAGAGGGGAGATACCAAGCTCTTAACAACCATCTCTTGCAGGAATAAAATGAGTGAGAATTCACTCACTTCCCCTACCCCTGCTCCAGGTACAGCATTAATCTATTTATGAGGGATCTGCCCTCAAAGATTCAAACACCTCCCATTAGGTCCCACCTTGAACATTGGGGACCTAATTTCAGCAAGCAGTTTGGAGGAGTCCAGCATTCAAACTCTAATAGTATCTGTGGCATCTCAGGCTCCGACCTGTTTGCCACCCTGTTTCCCAAAAGTAAAAGGGAGGGTTTTCATTTGCAAATTTTCGTTGTAAATCTATGTCCTTTCCTCCTCTCCTTCTTTCTTTTGTGGGCCTTACCCATAGCTCAGTCTTTCCATAAGGAAAAGGATTCCAGGGCATAGATGACAAAGCCAGGTAGCACAGCCAGCCATGATTTGCAGTGTGTGGGCTGCAGAGGGTAAGTTTAGCTGCACTCATGAACCCTGGCTGCAAGGCAATACTGGCATAGTATACTACAGTAGTTTCCAAGAACCCATCCCAACAGGAGTCGGCACCTTGTTCCCTGCTGTCATCTCTTGAAGGCTATTCTTCTTTTGGCCCTAGGTCCCCTGCCTGCCCCTGCTTACTGCTAGTGAAAAAGGCTCTTGTGCTGTAGCCTTATATTTTATGGAGGCCATGGTCACTCCAGTTTTTTTACCATCTTGCTCTCCCCCTTCACCAGCGATGGAGACCATTCTCTTTGTACTGTGTTTTAACAATGGACATTCTGTTCTTCTCTCTGCCTGATTGCAAAGAGGGTTTTGGCTCCTACCTCCCCTTCTAGTCTGAATCTCCAAGCTCTTGCTGCCACTTCTTTTTGCCTTGTTAATCTAAATTTCTACAGCTTCTGGCCTTTCCTTGGCCTGGGTGCCAAGCTTGGATCTTATACTTCCTGTAACAACTGCCCTGTGAAAAAGCTCCACTAAACTTAAAATATGGCTGGGCGTGGTGGCTCATGCCTGTAATCCCAGCACTTTGGGAGGGTGAGGCAGGCGGATCATGAGGTCAGGAGATCAAGACCATACTGGCTAACATGGTGAAACCGCATTTCTACCAAAAATACAAAAAAATTAGCCGGGCGTGGTGGTACGCGCCTGTAGTCCCAGCTACTCAGAGGCTGAGGCAGGAGAATCGCTTGGGAGGCAGAGGTTGCAGTGAGCCGAGATTGTGCCGTTGCACTCCAGCCTGGGCGACAGAGTGAGACTCTGTATCAAAAAAAAAAAAAAAAAAAAACCAACCAAAAAAACACAACAAATGTGAAGGATTCCATGTAAATAAGTGTATTGTATATATATTTATATATGATAAGCTACACATATAATAGCTTATTTACCTAACAGCCTCATTTTTCCAGAGTCCAACTGAAAAACAAGGGGGAAGTAAAGCATTGTCATCCCGAAGTGTTTGCACAGTGCTAATTTATTATTTTTTACATGTCATAACAAGTTTAGCATTTGGTTTCTAACCCGCCCCCCCCCCCCCCCAAGATTAAAATCAGCATATCAAAAAGAGGGGAAGAGCTGCTTTATTAATAGCAGTTAGGGGTGAGAGCTTAAAGCTGACTGTAAGGGGAGGAGTGAAGGAAGAATGATAAGAAATGTTAAAACAGCAGTCTGGAGGCCACTTAATTTAGGAGCAACACCTCTACAAACATCTATGTTCCTCAGTAAGGTGCGGGTGTGGCTAGGTTATTTCTGTGGTGGTTCTGAGTTCTCTTGAAGGCCAGAGTTATCAGAAAATGTTAATTAATTATTTATAGTGTCTATTATATATTATCAGGCACTATGCTGAGTGCTCTACATAAATATATTTCATTTTCATAGCAACTTGGGAAGTAGGTTGGTGGTGTTCTTATTTTATAAATTACTTGAAACTTAGAGTTGGACATGTAGGCAGTGATCAGAAGAGCTAAGCTTAGAATTCAGAAGAATCTGGCTCCAGAAAACCAAGATTTTCTATTATTCCTACATTGGCTCTTTCCCAAGCACCTAAAACTCTGGTCCTTCTCAGCCTCTTGAGCTAGTATTCCCCCACTCTTCATATTTATTCATTCTCCTAAATACATTTTTCTTTTTGAAGATATACATTAATTTTTTCAGTGAGTATTGGAGTATCTGTCATATACCAGGCACAATTTCAGGTGTTTGAGGTATAGCAGTGAATAAAATGGTTTTCTTTCTGTAGTTTACATTCTAGTAGAGGAAAGCAGATAAACGAATAAATCTGAAGAAAAATAAAGCAGGATAAGGGAGTAGGGAGACACTGGATTATTAAACAAGGCCTCTCAGAAAATTAAATGTGTGCAGAAATACACAAGAACTGAAGTAGTGAGCTGTGTATATCTTTTGGGGAATAACGTTCTAGGTATAGAGTTCAGTAAGTTCAGAGGTTCTGAAAAAAGAGTGTTCTTACTGTGTTTGAGGAACAAAAGGAGGCCAGTGTGGCTACAGATGAAGTAAGCAAGGGGGAGATTGGAATATAAAGAAGTCACAAGGATAGACAGGAACCAGATCACGTAGATCTTTATTCTGAGTGAAACAGGAAGACATTGGAGAGTTTTGAATAGAGGAATGACATAATCTGACACCCATTTAAAAAAAAAAATTCCTCACTTAATTGCACCAGCTGGGACTTCTAGTACAATGTTGAATAGAATTGTTAAGAGCAGACAGCCTTCCTTACCTTGTTCACAATTTTAGGAGGAAAGTATTCTGTCTTTCACCATTGTGTGTTCGGGCTAAGGAACCTTTTATTCCTAGTTTATTGAGAGGTTTCATTACATACGGGTGTTGGATTTTGTTGATTTTATGGTTTTTGTTCTTTATTCTGCAATGATATTACATTAATTGGTTTTCAGATATTAAATCAACTTTGCATTCCTAGAATAAATCCCACATGGTTGTAGTGTATAATCCTTTTTATAGGGAGTTAGATTTGATTTGCTGGGGAATATTGTACTGTAGTTTTCTTGTGTCTTTATCTGCTTTTGGCATTAGGGTGGCCTCATGGAATGAATTGATGTGTTCCCTCCTCCTCTGTTTTCTGAAATAATTATTAAAGGATTGGCATTATTTCTTCTTTGATAGAACTCATCAGTGAAGAAGCCACATGGGCCTGGGCTTGTCTTTGTTGGAAGAGTTTAAAATTACTAATTCAGCTGAGCGTGGTGGCTCACGCCTGTAATCCCAGCAGTTTGGGAGGCTGAGGAGGGTGGATCACCCGAGGTCAGGAGTTCCAGACCAGCCTGGCCAATACGGTGAAACCCCGTTTCTACTTAAAAAAAAAAAAAATTATCTGGGCTTGGTGGCAGGTACCTATAGTCCCAACTACTTGGGAGGAGACAGGAGAATCACTTGACCCTGGGAGGCAGAGGTTGCAATGAGCCATGAGCTGAGATTGTGCCGCTGCACTAGCCTGAGTGACAAAAGCGAGACTCTGTCTCAAAAAAAAAAAAAAAAAAAAAAATCAGTAATTCAGATGTCTTACTTGTTAAGTCTACTTTGATTTTCTATTTCATTTTGAGTCACTTTTGATAATTTGTGTCTTTTTAGGAATGTTTCCATTTCACCCAAGTTGTCTTAATTTGTTGGTAATTTGTATCTTTTTTCTTGGTCAGTGTAGATAAAGGTTTGTTCATTTTGCTGTTTTCAAAGAACCACTTTTGATTTCGTTGTTATTCTTTTCCATTGATTTTTCTTTTACATGTGTTTTTATTATTTTCTAATTTCTGGTGCTTTGGGTATAGTTTGCTCTTCCTTTTCTAGTTTCTTAAGGCTTAGTTTATTGATTTTTGAGGCACAGTACATCCCAAACCAAACATTTCTTCAGGCTTGACTATACCAGTGGACTATCAGTTTGCTCTTTCTGATATAGTAGCCTCTGGAGAAGTATCAAACTTTAGAGGCAGCCTGATTCAGAAACAATAGGAAAGGCAGCAACCTACAGTATATTATGTGTTACCAGCAGAGAAAGTGCTAGAGCTAGACCCATAGCGCACAGCCTGGCTCAAATCAGCACTGGGCAGGCAGTGACTGAGGCAGGCTGAGCTTCGAGTAAGTCATAATGGGGGGGGGGTGGTGTGTGGCAGGAAGTGAGGTGACACATGGCAATCCAGAGTCCCCCAGGCTTCTGAGGAAGGTTGCCTGATACAGAACTAGAAAAGAAAGTTGCCCACCTTGTGGACTTCAGAGGCTTCACAGTGGCTTTTGGGGGATCTTTCTGAATACCTCTTTTGCCTGTAACAACTGAAATTCTAAGCAGAGATCTGATTCCAGTAAATAAGGCTTACAGTGCAGCTGCCATAGGTAACATTGAAGTGGGAGGGCCTCTGAGCAATGCCTGGCCTTGCTGGGGACTTGTGGCCTTTAGTTTTCTCATCTCTAAACAAGAAATAATAGCTTCTACCCAGTTTACTCTGTAAAGCACATTTCGGATAAGTGCTATATAAAACCATTATTAGATAGTGTACAAATGTATAAGACTATTAATGTTAGTAATTATAGTGATAGAGACCTGGGACAGAGTCTGAGAAGGTCTAGGAGCAGTAGCAGTGCATCATCATCCTTCAAGGTATGGGGATTAATGTTTGACCAAGGTGGACCTGGTCTCTTAGAAAGGGTAGGAGACTCATTGTCTGCCAGTGTAATCATCAGATGACTCCTAGAGTATTCTATAGTGGAGCAGGGATCTGAGGGGGAGACTGCCAGAGAAATTCATGTAAGAAGCAGCTGTTCCTGTTCACTCTCCACCCAAGGATTTTGGCCATATTTTATTACTTTGGTTTCCAGAAACAGCTGACTTGCTTAAGGATTGCTGTCATAGCAAAGCAATAATGTCCAGCTTGCTTGGGGGAAAAGGAATAGCATGCAAAGGGTTTTGGGCTCTCTGGGGTTCTGGGTTCCTCTGCTTCCTTCCCCAGTTTTCATTAAAATTAAAGAACCCTTTGTCCCTTTGGAGCAGCAGGCCAGAGCAAAAAGAACAGCCAAATAGGAGAGGGACCTATAGGTTAGAGCGCGGTTCTAGGAATTTTGTCTGTGGCAGTGAGACAGGGTCCTGAGCCCAAGAACATAGCGAAGAGAACAAAATCTAAGCTGGAAAACAACAGCTGAGGAAACCAAGGTCTGTGAGCAATAGTGGTGCTAGAACCTTGAGATAAGTAAGAGATGAATAAAGGGAACTTACTTAATGGGACAGATTGGGGGAGGTGCTCAGAACCTACTTTACCAAATACCCTATTAACACAAAGCAGAAATTGCTTCTTTGGAATGATCTGCCATTGTATTATTTGAGTCACCACTGTCCATCCTCCCCTCATTGCCACCTCCCATAATCCCAATTAAGATAAACTGTCAAGAGTCAACATTTTTGAGTACACAGGGCAAGAGGTAAAAGATACCTGTGGTGTTATAACTGGTCTTTCGGAATATTAATTAGTTGCATCTTTCCCACTGTTGTGTGTATTCTTTAATACCAAGGTTTGGGTCCTTGATCTGGCATTTATTTTCTGTGTGACTAACTTCTCTGAACAATAGTTTCCTCATCTACAAAATGGGAATAATGCCTACTTTATATGGTGATTGTGTTACTAGTAGGAGATGATGAAGAAAATACATGGCCTGGCTTGGTATTCAACCACTAGTGATTGGAGTAAATTCTGATACCTTGCATTGAGTGTAAGCTTGAAGTAGGAGAATGTGGCGACCCAGGTTCTTAACCCTGTTCTACTGACTCAAACCTGGGAAATCATTTTATCCTTGGGCCCCTTTTCCTCAATTCTACAATGAGGGAATGAGGTAGAAAGTTGATCCATAATTGCTGATGTTTCTTACTGTTCTGTCTCCCAAGGCACATTGGTCTATGGTCCAAAGGGATCAGAGAGTCAACAGGGACCTAAAAGAAGTCTCAACTTCAGTCCTGTTTAAGGCTGCAGCAGGAACAGTTGAAAACAAAGAGCTGTTATCTACAGTGAGGTATTAGAAGTGGCTGGGAGTCTGCTGGAGGGGCAGTGACCTGCCTGTCACCAAGCATTTGGAAAATAAATGTCAAAAAGAAGATTGTAATGGCCTAGAAGGTTGGAAACTGAGTAACCAATTGTGAGAGAGGGACCAGGAGGCATAGGACCCAGATTGTGCTACATCACCCACTCACTGGGTGTTCCAAGTCAAGCTATTTCTCTTTGCATCCTCCATATCTCCATCCGTAGAAATGAGTTAGGCAGCGTATTCTCCAAGGGCCTCTTCAGGGCTAACTTTCTGAAATTTCATTGGCCCCTTTTTTTATGGCTCTTGTGTTTTTATTCTAGTTTTACCTTTGGTACTGAGGATTTCAGTTATGAGAAGGCTTTTTAAACAGCCAGGCTTAGTCTAGCCCTAGAGTATTTAGAATGCTCTTGAAACTACAATTTCAGGCTATTCAGTTTTTGTCTAGAAATGCCTTGGTTCACCTTAGCCTACTTCCTCATTTAACATTGAGATATAATGCAACAGAGAAGAAAGACTACAGGCCTGACACCCGACCCTAATTCCAGTTCCTGCCAGTACTAGCTTAATCTTTCTGAACCGTATCATCATCATTTAAAAGCGCAATAATGATAATAGATTCAGCACACAGAGAATTATTTAGAAGAGGAAAGAAAAAACTGAGGCCCAAGAGGTGAAGTCACCTGTTTAGGTTCACACCAGAACCCAGATCTCTTGTGTCTCATTCCAGAGTTTTTTTTCTCCTCTAGAGCCAAGGTCAGTTGTGCCCATATGGTTATGGTAGCAAAGAATGGAACTGAAAGCATGTCAGCTTTCTTAATGTCTCCACCAACAGCCCTCTCAATTCCCGGTGGTGTATGTCAATAACACAGCCCGTACTTGTTTTAGAAACAAGCGCTCCATAAGCACTCCTGTTTGATTTGCTTTGGCTGGTACAGGATCCAGATGCTCTTAGAATAGCACAACAGACTCTCCAAATCAGCCCATTCCCATTCTGAGCTACTCACAGCTCTGATCTGCTGCTGGCTGGGGTTCATCCCCAAGTCTTCCTTACCTATCATGTGAATCACATTCAGTTTTTTCGCTAGTTTGCCCTTTCCCTCTTGAGAAGAAGTAACATTTATTGTGCGCATACTGTGTGCCAGGTATTGTGACAGGTACTTTAAATAGATTATCTCCCTTAATCTTTATAGCTCATTAAGCTATTAATAGCTCCAAAGGGGAAAGCTGAGGCTCAGTGAAGTGAATGAATTTACTGAGGCCACATATCTAGTCTCTGAAAGAGCTAGAGTTTGAACTGAGTCCCAACCCCATCGACTAAGCTGTAACTAAGCTCTTTCCTGAGTATCGTACTGCCTCCCTGGCCTCTGGCCACGGCCCTTCCAGGAGGGTAGAGTGTTTGGGAGTACCCAAGAAGAGGCATTTGGTGGACTGAGCATAATAGGAGTGTCTTCTGTGCCTTCTGTTCTGCTGTGCCTCAAACCAACTTCTCCAGAACTCAGGTATAGAGCCCAGAGTTCTGTGCACTAAATGAGAGCCCATGTTTCCTTCATGATCATGGAACAGAGTCCCTAGTAACAAGTATACGTGTCCTTTTCAAAGTTAAATGGAGAGAGTATTTCAAGCAATAACCCCTATTTGTATGCCCAACTCTGAAGTACAGGGAAGGAAAGAGAAAGAGAAAGGAAAGAGAAAGGGTCTGTACTCTTGAGTCCCAACCATGTTGAGTCTCAACCATGTTGAGTCCCAACCATGTTGAGTCTCAACCATGTTGAGTCTCCTCCAGGGACTTGGCAGGAGAGGAGACATGTACACACATAAGATTTTAGGAATAAGATTGTTCTGATAGGTTCTCAAATCTGTACTCAACAGTTTGCAAAGCAGTTTACCTTCAGAAACTGTACTGTGAAGAAACTGAAGGAATCTGCCTTTATGTGGCAGAGCCAGGGGCTAGAGTTCAAATCTTTAGTCTTAATCTCAGCGAGTTTAAGTCTTCTCTGAGACGGTTTTCTCCCTGGCCTTGGGCCTACCTAGTCTCCAGTTGCAAAAGAAGCAGGCTTTCAGTCTCTGTCCCTTTCTGAGCCTTCCTCTGCCCTCTAGTTCCCCTCCTCACTCATTCATACTCAGTTGCTAGGGACTTGTTTCCACCCCTTCTAGGGTGTTATTTTTAGGCACAGGGTGATAGAAGATATTTTTGTCTCTGTATTTTCCCCAGGATCAATTGCCATAAAACTGTGGAACTTTAGGATATCAGAGTGGGAAGGGACTTTGATAATCATCAAGTTTACATAGTAACCCCTTTTTTAAACATAACATCCAAAACTGAGCTGCTGGCCTGGTGCAGTGGCTCATGTCTGTAATCTCGGCACTTCAGGAGGCCGAGGCAGGTGGATCATTTGAGGTAAGGAGTTCCAGACCAGCCTGGCCAACATGGCGAAACCCTGTTTCTACTAAAATACAAAAATTAGCTGGGCATGGTGGCACACGCCTGTAATCCCAGCTATTTGGGAGGCTGAAGTGGGAGGATCATTTGAGCCCAGGGGGGCGGAGGTTGCAGTGAGGCAAGATCAAGCCACTGCAATCCAGCCTGGGCAACAGAGCAAGACACCATCTCAAAAAAAAAAAACCGGCTGGGCGCGGTGGCTCACGCCTGTAATCCCAGCACTTTGGGAGGCCGAGGCGGGTGGATCACGAGGTCAAGAGATTGAGACCATCCTGGTCAACATGGTGAAACCCCGTCTCTACTAAAAATACAAAAATTAGCTGGGCATGGTGGCGCGTGCCTGTAATCCCAGCTACTCAGGAGGCTGAGGCAGAAGAATTACCTGAACCCAGGAGGCAGAGGTTGCAGTGAGCCGAGATCATGCCATTACACTCCAGCCTAGGTAACAGCGAAACTCTGGCCCCAAAAAAAAAAAAAAATACAAAAAAAAAAAAAAAACCAACTAACCAAACAGTGCTGTTTTGGTTGAAGCAGCAGTAAGAGGCCTAATAGCTCAGCCTCCTCACTACCCTTATCAAACAAAGACAATCCCTGAGGCACCTGCCTTAAATCTCCAGGGTTCCCAGGATCACCATTTGTAAAAGGACACTGACCTGAACCAACTTTCCCATTTTGTTATTGTTAAGTTGAAGCCCAGCGAAGGAGAGTGATGTGCCAAGGTCATAGAGTGAATTAGTGGCAGGTGTTCTGATTCTCTGCCTGGTGTCCCTTTTAGTACCCTGAGCTTTATGTCATTATGTCATTTTGTTAAGTGACCACTTCTAACACTTCACTGGCATCCTGTGCCTGGGTGTCAAGCTTCTCTTGCCTCATGACATCTGGTTCCTGTGAGGTAGGCAGGCTTGTGAATGTATGTGCCTCAGTCAGGGCATAATTCTCATACATAGAGCAAGCATGTGTCAAGTTTTGTTTAACTGATTAATGTGGAAACCAGCAGAAAGAGAATAACTGAGAAACTGGATTTAGGTTATTAATGAAAGAAGGATTGCTGAAATAAGATTGTTTTGATTAGTCTCCTAACGAAAATATAACCTTTAGAATTGTTTTGTCTGCATATGAAAGGTGTGTTGTCTTAGTTTTTTTACACATTAACCTGTAACTGCAGAGTTTTAAAACATTTGGGCCCTAATCATTTGTGAAGAATAACAAAATTCCATTTCCTAAGAGTGTCAGATGACTCAGTGCATGATAAACAATGTGTCTAACGTGACTTTAAGCGGTCACACAATCATCTTTTTGCCTTCAAAATTTCGGATAATTTTCCTTAATATACAGCCACTAAAAATGATGAGAACCTCTTGTATTAAAGCCAGCTAGAGCCATCCTAACCCAGGAAGGCAGCTTTCTGCTCAGGGAACAGACCTGACCTCTTTACTAAGGTTTCTGCAGTCAGCAGCCATCAGCAAGATCTCAAGCTCGCTCTCCTTGCAGCCCTGCTCAGAGGCCTGGGATTTGACGTTTGCTAACCCTAGACTTGCTTCTTTTTCTTCCCGTGGTCAAGGAGGCCCTTTTCTTGCTTGTGGTCACCCTCAGGACCATCTTGGATGCAAAGAGTTTACAGAGTTCCACTTGGTGGAGGTTTATGTCCAGAGCCAGTTCTACTCAGAGTAGGTAGCTGCTTTCATTATGTAATTTTGTCTCCGAATATGTTTTGTCCATCTTTCTATCCCCACTGCTACCACCCAAGGCCAGATCTTAATAATCTGTCATTGACAATGTTTTAATTATCAACTCACTTGCTGCTCTGTGTCCAGTCTTTACCCTGAGATATAACCTTTTCTCTCTCAATAGGTTTTAAGATGCAGATCTTATTCCTGTGACTTCCTTTCTCATGAAACCTCTAAAATCTAATCTTCTTAGCATATTTGCAAAGACCGTTTCTCCCTTTTCTTGCCAGTCCTTTCTCCAACCCCCTCCTCATACTCTGTTCCATGGGGTTTCATACTAGTGGACAGGAATATTAGAGAAACTATATTTGGGACAGTATGAAGGTTAGGAAACATTCTTCGTTGTGGGGCCATATTAAGACTCAATTTGATAAACATTTGTGCCAGGCACAGAATAGGTCTTAGGAATAAGGAGGAGCCAAACACATGGTTAAGGCTTTTAGAGCCTATAGTTGATTAAGAAGGACAGGAAGATAAGTAGGCTATAGTGATAATCACTCTGAATGGAAACATGTAGAGTGCTTTAGGAGCTTGGAGGGGACCACTATCTGAGAGATGAAGGAATACCTCCCAGAAGCGATAATATTTGAGTTGGACTTCAAAGATGAGGCATTTGGTAATTGTGAAGGGAAGGTTGTAACTTACTTCCAAGCAGAGAGACCAGTTAGGACAAAGGCACAGAAGCTTACGTATGTGTTTCAGAGAAGGGAAAAGAGTCTAGGGTAGCCAGAGTATAAGAGTTCAGGAATAGGATTGTGGTTAGGGTTATAAAGTTACCAAAGTAAGTTGGGGCCTAATATTAGAGGCTATTGTGTATGTACTATGTTTCACACATAGCATACAATAATAATTCATGAATTAGATGATATGTATTTGTCTATTTGTGCAAGTATGTAGTTGTGTTAGTATGTGTGTTAAATTTGAAGAACCATTGAGGCCAAGCAAATATCAAAAATTGGAGTGAGAGGGACAGATTGTACCTAAGCTTACCTAGGCTTGGAACTCCTGAGATGTTCCCCAGTCCCACAAGGCCGTAAGGTAGTCATAGAATGCCAGCATTGGAAGGGACCTTAGGGACAGAGTTTATACTTACATACATTCAGTTATTCATTTAATAGATGCCTGATACTGCTCATAGAGCTGGGATACAGTAGTGAACAAAACAAGGACTGCCTTCATGGAACTTTATCTATCTATCTATCTATCTATCTATCTGTCTGTCTGTCTGTCTGTCTGTCTGTCTGTCTGTCTGTCTGTCTGTAATCTATCTATCTATTTATTTGAGATGGTCTTGCATGATCATGACTCACTGCAGCCTTGACCTTCTGAGCTTAAGCGATCCTCCCACCTCAGCCTCCTGAGTAGCTGGGACTACAGGCATGCACCATCATACCTGGCTAATTAAAAAAATTTTTTTTTTGCAGAGACAGGGTCTCCCTTCGTTGCCTAGGATGGTCTCCTGGGCTTAAGTAATCCTCCTGCTTCAGAGGCCTCCCAAAGTGTTGGGATTGTTGGTATGAGCCACCATGCCCAGCTATGGAACTTGTTTTAATGGGGGAGACCCCCCAAAAAATGAGTAAATCAATTATGTAATTCTATATGCATTCTGAAGAAAGATAAGCAGGGGTAAAGTGTTAAAAAGTGGCTAGGGGAAGCCTCTCTAAGGAGGAAGATCATTACCACCTGAGAGAGGAGCAGGTGAAAAGGCCCTGATGCAAGAGCATGTTTGTAGAATAATTAGAAGGCAGCCATTGTGGCTGGAGCAGCAGCAGTGAAGAGGAAAGAGGCAGGAGATAAGGTTGGAGAGTGGGCAGCTGAGGCCAGAACATAGGGCCCCCAGGTTCATTGGGCTGATGAGAAAATGAGGCTGGCATGTAGCCAGGATCACACAGCAAGTTAAGAGCCAGGCCAGGATTGGTACCGTTCTGGTTTAGCCTCCCTTTCTTTGCTCCCTGCCATCGTCTGTCTTTTCCCCAAGATTAACTTGAATCCCATTTAATACCTTCATTTTCATCTCCCTCGTGCAGCTGTCTCCCATTGCTCAGACCTACATTTGCTCACATGACTTGGTAATAGAATGATTTCTGGAAGGTCATAGCTAGAGTGGTCCTTGGACATCTTTTAGTTCAGTCCCTGGTATTAGAAACCCAGAGAGGGAAATTGACTTCCCTAAGGCTACTTACCTAGTTAGGAGTAGAACTTGATTTCCCTTCTGCAGTTCTCTTGCTGCTGGTTTCTGGCTCTTCATTTTCTGTATGCCTTTCCCCTTTTCTTAGAGTTTCCAGCAGAAGGGAATCAAGTTGTGAACCACATAATTGACAGTAACTGCTAGTAGCATTCCAGGACCCTGTGCCACCTATGCTCACTTTAGCTTTTTATTTGGTCTTTGCTGTGTGAATCTACTGTTTGATTCAGGCCAGTGTCTTTAAACTGCTACCCTCTGCAAAGACGTGTTGCTAACTCTGCGTCTTTGCTCATGCTATTCCTAACTAACCATTAGAGCCATTAGAACCTGAACTGACAGCCTGTTCTTAATCACCAGTCTATATCCAGGAGGCTTGTCTTTGAAGCCCAGCCCAAGTTTTAACCTCCAAAGAAGCAGTGTGGAAAGAGGATAAAGTTTGGAGTTGGATATAGTTGGATTTGAATCCCAGCTTTGACACATGCTCAGACCAAAGAAATCTTAGACAAGTAACTTGACTTCTGAGAGTACTTTTGCTGTTTGTAAATGAGAGTATTAATACCTGCTTCGTGGGGTCATTGGAAGGATTATTTAAGGTATTGTATGAGTACACACTTTCAGCATTGGGTAGAGAAAACTCTTACTCCTCCTCAAAGGTGCCTTCTGAACGCCCTTTCCCTTTTGCCTAATACCTAATAGGTAACATTTTTAGGGAGGGTTTCTGTGTGACATGCACTGTGCTAAGTGTCCAGTGCTTTTAAAAGGCACTTAACACTGCAAGTGAATTCATAGTTGTCTCAAAATAAAAAGTTAATTTTTTAAAAGCACCGATCTCATTTTTTAATATATTTGTGTTATTCTTGTTGTATGTAGATAGAGGCTAGATTAGGATTCAGTATATACCTGTGTTCTAGTTGTTGCTCTGTGATTTTCTAGCTATGTGAACTTGGACAAGCCACTTGACCTGCACTCTTAATGTGTTTTTCCCACCAGAGCCCTAAAATTCAACACTAGTTACATTTGGAAACCTGACATGCTTATCTGCTCACCTTGGAAAATGTGTCTTTGTTGAATACAGAGCAGTAGCACCTGGGCTGGCCCTATGTGACTTAGGACAGTATGGGAGGTGGAGAACTGGGTGTGTGGGAGCCATTAGATCAAGAATTGGCAATTCCTCACAAATCAAATAAATAAAAAGATTTCTGCAGTAGGAGCAGGGGGCAGTGTTGATGGTGACTCTGCTTGGATTATCTTCTAGGGATGGAGGATTGCTATCCCTAGTGGAAAGACTGGTGATGCACATCCACTCTTGCATGTGCCTGGGCAAAAGACAGTGTGTTGCTAGCAAATGCCTAGTGTGGCTATGGCTGACCATGGACCATCTCTGCCATTCAAGACATCAGCTGCTGGCAGGGTTGTATTGGTTTGATAGAGCTTTAGTCTTTAGAGTTGCAAAGACCTGAGTTCAAATCCCTCTCTGCCAATTACTATATTAATTGTGTTCCTTAAGCTGATTATTTATCTCTCAGATCCTCTTTTCCTTTTGTGTAAAATGATGTCGTTGGTACCTACTTTTGAGGTTGTAAAGATTTAAAATACCTTAGGTAAATAGGTGCCATACAATACCAGATACTTAGCTGGGTGAATGGCCTAGTGATTTGTTGCTATTGGCTCTTTGAAGACCAGTATCCCTAGGAGATAGCAGTAACATCAGCACTGCTCTAATTCCCTTACAAACCTTTGCCCTCAGAAATACCCTGGAGCCTTTGTTTCCTTCCTTAATTTCAGACCCCAGAAATATTGGGCAAGAAGGAGCCTCCCAGGCCAGGCTCTATCCTACCAGATGTTATATCTGAGTAAGCAGGATTGTTACACAGCAGAGATACAGGAGAGAGCAGGTAGCTCAGGCAGCAGCTGATGATGAACAAAAGGCTTCTTCTCTCTGCTCCCAATAAATTGGTCCTTGGGGATCCTCGCTTTGAAATTCTAATTGACACAGGAAGGAAAAGATTCATTAGGCTTTGGACTCATTAAGATGCTCTGCTGCTCACCTACGATTTATTCTTGGCACTTCATCAAGAGAAATTAAGTAAACCAACGGTTTGGGAGGCTGCTGACAGCAGACTTCTGTGTCTCTCGTGCTGGGGATATGAGAGTGTTGGGCCTCCTATACCAGGGAGCACATAACTGGCTTTGGAGTCTCCTCACCCCTAGGATTTCATGTGAATTTTAGTTTCATGTGTAATGGAGGGACCTTCTGAGATCATACAGTGTACCTCATTTATAGATGGTCCAAAGAAGAACTGGGACTTGCTCACGATCATGAAGCACATTAGTAGTAGAGTTAGAATCAGTCAGGCTGCATGACTTCCAGGTCAAGAATATTTTCTCTGTATCACTTTTGGATTTCTAGACCCAGAGTTTCATTCATTCAGCCTTCAACAGGTACTCCTAACCCATTCTGTGTGCCAGGATTCTGTGATAAACGAAACAGCCATGGAGGAGAGTAAATACCTACCTGATCCAATATTCCGGGAAATTAGAAGGGCCTCCAAATCTGAGAGATAGATAGGAATTAGTTCAGCAAAGAGAAGTAGATGAGGAAGGTTAAGGCTGAGGAACTGGCATCTATGAAAGCCAGGCTCTGAAGGGGAAGTTGATTTTTGCTGGAGTGGAGGAACTGAGGAAGAGATGAGATGTTAAGGTGAGTCGAGTATGAGGTTTGGGCCACTGTATGTTTGTATAGAACCCTGGACCTGGGATTAGGAGTCCTGGGTTCTCGATGTGTTTCTGCTACCAATATGTTAGTCATTGTTCTAGTAACACTTCACGTCTTTTAGGTGTGCCATGATGGGCACTGGGGTACAAAAATGCATAAGATGTATGTAGTTCCCTCCCTCAGAGATCTGTTAGTTTAATGAGGCAAGCAGGCTAATTAAGAACCCCTATCATAAATCAAAGGAACAGTTACTTCTGCTGTAGAAAGTCAGAATTGAGCCATGTGTTACTTCCAGCACTTTCTCTGGGCTTTGATGATCTCACCTGTCAAATGGTGTAACCACTGTCCTGTGTAGCTCGTAAACCGATGGGAAGACAGACAATTTTGTAATGATTGGCATTTGTTTGGCATTTTGTGGATTTCAAAAACACTTTTACATCATTAATTTATTGAACCTTAACTGCAATCTTATGACACAGGAAATTTGCCCACAATGTACAGATGAGGAAACTAAGAGAGGTTGAGGGTTGGTCATAGTTTCACAGCTTTTGATTAATAAAAGTTAGGATTATAAATCCAAATCCTGTGCTCTATTTTGAAAAGCAGAAAGATGGCAACCTTTCTTTCTATGCCCTTCTTGAGTGGCAAATTGTCCCATTCCTCTCCTTTTCACAGTCACTAGAAATGCAGAGATTGTCTACTGTGTATAAAAAGCAGATCTAAGCTGACTGGGGAGAGAGAAAGGAAGCTTATTTCAGGTCTTCTTCAGGCTGGACTCTGAACTTTTAATCTAAGACCATGTGCTCTTGTACTCCCATCAGCTCCTGCTGTTCTATCTCATGCCATTTGCTGAGTGCTGTCTGAGTCACTATTTCGTTGGCTGCTCATAGGAACTTATCGGGTAGACAGAATATGCTTTACAGATGGGTAATCTGAGGTCCAGAGTCCCTGCATTGCACATGCCAGAACCAGGACTGAATCTAGAAATCTTGGGCTCCTGACGCCAAACAGTTGCCCTTAACTTAGAGAATATAGGCTCCTTTGATTCAGTTCAGTTCAAACAATTCTTGAGTATAACCTGTGTGCCAGAGACTTTGCTGTGCAAGAGAGCCTCTAGTAAGGCTCAGACCATCTTGGTGCAGTGCCTTACTTAAGATCAGGGACTTGTGTTATTTACTTCTCTGTCCCCAGGCAGGACCTTGATCCAAATATGCTTTGCTGTTGTTTTTTGGCCTTTATCTGCCAGAAACTAGAGGGAGCAGATGGCCACAGCAATGTGGGTTACAAGGATGTGATCTTAGGCCGGGCTAAAGGATGAATTGAGAGCCCTGCACCCAACTACTGCTGTGTCTGTGCCTTGGCCCTTGCCAGGGTAGTCTTTAGCCCAAAGGAAAGTGAAACTGGTCAACTCGGTCCCATTTCTCATCTCCAGTCACCTCCCGCTCTTGGCATCCCATATGATCAGTCTTCTGGACTGATCTCATACAGAGGCTGCTAGGATCTGCTGTCCAAATGATCCTGTGGACCTATTTCTCAGGCATGTTCCAAGATGATGGTAAGGAGTCTAGCTCCACATCTAGTGTGACATTTCTATCCAGATAACTCCTGGCTCACAGGCTTCCTGCCAGGCTCTTGCCCACTCTGTTTTCACTTCTGACTCCTTAAGAAGAGGCAGATTGGCAATTTTGTGTAAATCTGTCAGACAGCCTAGAGAGTAATCAATATTGAGAGAAATGGACATATTTCCTGTTTATCCAAAATTCTAATCAAAATTTTCAGGAGCACCATTTGGGAAGGGATGACTGGTACCTTGCAAGAACAAATAGCTTAGAATTCATGAACAGAAATAGCACCGTTTATTCATGCTGTTTCAAATGCTCCTAATACTCATGTCTTTATATATTATAGACTGCTTTCATACTTGTTACTGCTTTTGAACCTTAGGCTCAGAAAAGGGATAGTAACTTGTCCAGGGTTTGACAACTTGTCAAACTCCCGACTTGACAGTTGAGGAGACTAAGGCCCAGGGAGCTTTAAGGAGAGTTAGGGACCATCTGACAGTCATGGTGGCAGAGCCCAAAACAGAACCAAGATTTGGAAAATGAATACTCCTGGGTTTGAAAGCTAGTGCTCACCACTTTGTAGTTGTGTGAACTTGGGCAAGTTACGTGGCCTTTCTGAGCCTCAGTTTCCTTCTCTGTAATATGAGGATAACAATATCTACCTCTTATAGTTGTGTATGGATTAAATGATATAATGAATGGAAAGTGCTAGCACAGTACAGAACACGTATTAGGAGCTCAGTAACTGTAGGTATGCTATCTCATAGAATAATGTTTTCAGTATATTGTATTCTGAGTCTTTGAAAATGGATGCTTTCACTACAGTAAAATGGACTACATATAATAAATTGTCATTAACCAGAGTATCATTTAAGTGCCTCACTAGGTTAAGACAACTGGATAAGGAGGGAAGCAGGGTGCTCCAGGCATTGGCTAAGGACTTCTGATGCAAATCACAGTAGGTTAGAGCTGACAGGGACCCTAGAGATCTGTCCCATTGTGTCTTCCTCAAATTATGTCTTCCTCAGAAGAGACGTTAATAATTTGGAAAACGTCAGATTGAATAATACTAAGTACATTTCTTTACTGCTGACTTCTCAGACCCTTACTGTGTGTGTCTCTTGGGAGGGAGCTGGGAGTGGAGTATGCCAAATTTCCTCCTCTTATTTGACCTTGGAGCTCATTTTTGAGGAACTCTCATTAACATCTTGAGGAAACTTGGTTTTCCGTGGAAGATTTCATGTAACACTGACTTAGTCCAGTTCTTTCATTTTTAAGATGAAGCAAGTAGGTCCATAACCAGCTTTATAGGTACAGGCCATGACAGAACCAAGTCTAAATCTCAGGGTGCCTAACTCTTTCCTAGGCCACACTATTTGTACTCCACTATTCTTCCTTTTCTAGCCAGCACATCCTAAAATTACAGGGGATTCTGCAAACCACTAATCAGAGAGTATTGTTAGAGTGTCAAGCTTTCTGTTTTGACGTGTTTATCCGAGTAGGCAGGAAAATGAGGAAAAAACAGGCTTAATGGCCATCAGATGTTTCCAAACAGTTGAAGGACCAGGGGTCAGGCAATTAGCTCAGTAACTGGAAAGGTGCCCTTATTCCGCAGAGTTGAACTCTGTTCTTTTTGCTGTAAGACATTTGAGTTACATCTGGGGACTCATCCAGTAGGCCCATAGTCCAGCTCCTACTGAGAACTACTCTGACACCAGTAATACAGAAAAGATTCTGAGAGGAATTTGAAGAGAATGTGTCAAATTTCTGCTCCTCTATCACCATCTCCATCACAAAATTGAGTGGGTAGGAATGTTCTGTTGGATTTCTGTCCAGACAGTGGTAGAGGAAATAGGCTTTTGGCATTTTGTGGGGCTATCCTTGCATTTTACTAAGCCCTCTAGTTCAGATCTTTTAAAAATATATACTTTTTTTTTTTTTTGAGACGGAGTGTCACTCTGCTGCCCAGACTGGAATGCAGTGACAATTTCGGCTCACTACAACCTCCACCTCCCCATTTCAAGCAATTCTTGTGCCTCAGCCTCCCTAGTAGCTGGGACTACAGGCATGCACCACCACGCCTGGCTAATGTTTTTGTATTTTTAGTAGAGATGGGGTTTCATCATGTTGGCCAGGCTGGTCTTGAACTCCTGATCTCAGGTGATCCGCCTGCCTTAGCCTCCCAAAGTTCTACGATTACAGGTGTGGGCCACCACATCCAGCCTAAAATTACCACCTTTAAATTTGTGAATTTATACAGTAGACTCATCAAAGCACATCTGATCTCAAAACAATCCTGTGATGTAGAGGTTCTTTTCCATGTGTTCTATGAGGACGTTAAGGCTCAGAAAAGGGATAATGATTTGCCCAGGGTTTTTTTTTTTTTTTTTTTTTTTTGAGACGGAGTTTTTGCTGTTGTTACCCAGGCTGGAGTGCAATGGCGCGATCTCGGCTCACCGCAACCTCCACCTCCTGGGTTCAGGCAATTCTCCTGCCTCAGCCTCCTGAGTAGCTGGGATTACAGGCATGCGCCACCATGCCCAGCTAATTTTTTGTATTTTTAGTAGAGATGGGGTTTCACCATGTTGACCAGGATGGTCTCGATCTCTTGACCTCGTGATCCACCCGCCTCGGCCTCCCAAAGTGCTGGGATTACAGGCTTGAGCCACCGCTCCCGGCCTTGTCCGGGGTTTGACAGCAAATTAGTGATGGACTCTTTTCATAGGTGCCTCGTGTAAGGCTAACAGTAGATGTTCAATAATTTTTGTTTTGTTTTGTTTGTTTGTTTGTTTTAGACAAGGCCTCACTATGTCACCCAGGCTGCAGTGCAGTGGCACAGTCATGGCTCACTGTAGTCTCAACCTTCTGGGCTCAAGTGATCCTCCCAACTTAGCCTCCCAAGTAACAGGGACTACAAACCTTTAACCCCATGCGCGGGTAATTTTTTATACTGTTTTTAGAGACAGGGTCTCACTATATTGCCCAGGCTGGTCTTGAACTCCTGAGCTCAAGCAATCCTCCTGCCTTGGCCTCCCGAAATATTAGGATTACAGGCATGAACCACCATGCCTGGCCAAGAAATATTTATTAATTGAAAATTTTAATACATTCTTAAGGATGAACTTAATTTCTCCAAACTCTTTGTCCAGTATTCTTTCCATTAATATAGCATGGTGGGGCCAATGGTTGGGCTTCATCTCAGAGTGACGAGATAATTAAGAGAGAGAGGGCTAGGTCTCTGTCATTGTTGATTTGCTGACAAGGATTTCCTGGCCTTTGCTGCAGTCCTTGTACATAATAGTCCTTACTACAGAAAGCCCAGATTCAGTAGTCTCTGGGCTACAGACTCAAGCTTTTGTTGCTTGTGCTCCCTGTAGTACACTGAACAAAGATAACCCTGAGCTTCTCACTCTGCCTTCTCCTTTATTGTCTCTCTCATCAATGTCTTGTCTCTCTGTTCTGCTGATGGATGAGGAACCTGAGCTCATCTCACAAACATCAGCTACACGGTTCACTGTTAAGGAGTTGCTGTGTCACAAACCTTGGGAAATCATTTACTGGAAAATGCCCACCTAGGATTCTTTTACCCGTTCGCTAGCAGAAATTTCACTAGTTGCCGGGGTAGTTCTGGAGGCTGGGATTATAAAGATTAATAAAACAGTCTCTGCCTTCAAGGAGTTAAGAATCTAACGGAGGGAGACAGATATGTGAATACAAAAGTAGAGCAGATGTTGCAGTAGAGGTTGGCAGAGGATATCTGGGTCCAGAGGAGGGAGTGGCTGGATCTGCCTGTGGGGTGAGAAACGAAAACTCCTGGCACTAGCCACCACCACCAGATCAGAAGTTGGTTCCAGGCTGGGCGCAGTGGCTCATGCCTGTAATTCCAGCACTTTGGGAGGCCTATCACTTGAGGCCAGAAGTTTGAGACCAGCTTGGCCAACATGATGAAACCATATCTGTTTCGGTGGGTGGATCACTTGAGGTGGATGGATCACTTGAGGCCAGAGGTTTGAGACCAGCCTGGCCAACATGGTGAAACCCTGTCTGTACTAAAAATAAAAAATTAGTCAGGCATGGTGGCACATTCCTGTAGTTCCAGCTACTTGTAGGGGGAGCTGAGGCACAAGAATCACTTGAATCTGGGAGGCGGAGGTTGCAGTGAGCCAAGATTGCGCCACTGCACTCCAACCTGGGTGACAGAGTGAGACTGTCTCAAAAAAAAAAAAAAGAAAGAAATTGGTTTCAGTCATGCTTTATTGATAAAGCAGTCTCTCTTAACCTTACTCGATGTTAACAGTATGATATTTAGAGCTATCTGTTAAATGGGGGCAATAGTTATACCATTTTCATTTAGAAAATTCCTGAGCACTTAACTTCTTGGTACATTTTCTCATTGAATTCTCACAACTGCCTCATGGAGTGAGTACTGTAATATTATTCTCATTTACAAATGAGAAAACTAGGCACAGAGGGTTTAAATCATTTACCCAGGATCATATAGCCAATATATAGCAGAGCTGGTAGTCTGATTCCAGAGTCATTTTCCAAAAACAGCCTCAAAAAGAGCCATTGTGACCTTGATAAAATTCTTACCTCAAAGAGTTGTAAGGATAAGTATTTAAATACTTAGCACTGTATCTTTCATGTAATAAGCAATTACTATATTAATAATGATCCTTTTTATTACAAAACATTCTTTCCTAAATGCTGGGGGTGCATTGGGTTGTCGCAAAGATAACACTTTGCTTTCTCTTTTCAGCTTTTCCTGGCTTTAGCATCTGTGCAGCTTGCCTCTTTGTTTCTTAAACAGCATGGATAAGGAAATAGGCAGGGGTAGGGCTTGGGGGCTGTGGTATGTGGCTCCGCTGGAGTTCAATTCAGCATATACTCCCTGAGCACCCACTCTGGATTAGAGGCTGTCCTGATGGCAGTGGGAATGCCAAGATGAAATAGATTGTGGTCCCTGCTGTCCAGGAATTCACAGTCCGTCTAGAAGGAGAGATGACATGGAAATAGATTACTTTAATACGGTCTCCTCAGATGGATCTTAGCCAGCACATTAGACCCCACTGCCCACGGCTCATACCACAACTATAGCAGGGCAAGAATGCCTTGCTATTATATTGATTGTTAAAATAATAATCCTGTTAATATCTTTGACATCATTAAAGTCCCTGTTATTAATGTAGAAAGTAGTAATATCTTAGAGAAGGTCAGCAGCTACTCAAAAGAGACTTTTAACATGCTCAATTGGAAAAACCTATTTTGTTTTTATGGGTGGGGGGTGTTCCAAAACTGCGGGTAGGGCTGAGGGAGTCCTTGACTTAAGGACCATACTGTGGGAAAGGATTTATGTTTATCCAGCCTCCCTCCTGGCCACCTGATGTGCTCCGTAGTTATCATATACTTTATAGCTTCTTGTACCCAGGCACGTTTTTAAATTTGGTAGAATGAGCAAGAATGGGGGAGGTGGCTCTCTGAGGCAAGACATCTGCCAGGAGAGGCAGTGACTGAGCATCTGCTGAGATTGGCAGGGACTATGCCAGGGCAGCTAGGGCTTTGTGGAGTATATGCTTATTGCATATATTACCTCCAATTAATGGATCCATGGGCACTGTTGGTGCTTCCAACATGTGCCTAGCAATGTGCTAGGTGATGTGGAAAATACCCAAAAAGCTCTATGCTGATTGAGGAGAGAAGACTAACACATGAGACAAAAAGGGTTTGGCACAAGATGAGTTGCTCTGCTCACGGGTTGGATTGGTGGTTCAGATGCTCAAAAGCTATAGAGACTTACAAGTGCCTCCTTACTGAGCACTGGGCTGCATATGACGTTGAGATGGATAATAGTTCACTCTTCAGTGTCCACAAAGCCCTTTCTTATCTGATCTAGACTAGGCACTCTGGTATCATTGACATCATTTCTTCTTACATCCTAGACTGTGGGCAAACCACAATACATCATAGTATTCACTAAATGTGGGATCTCCGTCAAACTTCTATGACTTTGCTTATGCTGTGCCCTCTTAAATGTTCTTACCTGTGTGTGGGTTAACTTCAACTCATCCTTCAGGACAAAATTGGAACTTCCTGATGACTGCTTTTGTCTGACTCTTCTCCCTTTCTTTCTGTCTCTTAAGTAATTCACATTACTTAAGAGAACCAAGTTCCTAGTTGCTCCTGTCATAGCCTTCATCAAGATGAAACATATGTTCTGGTTTTCTTGAGGTCTCTACCACTGGCTGGACAATAAATTCTTCCGGGGGGAGATTGTACTTTATTAACCACTGTACTTTATACAGTGTCTAGCAGTAATAGGTGCACAATAAATGATTTTTTGATAAATGAATAAATAAATCTTTTTAGCATGTCATTCCTCTGCCTAGGAACCTAGAGTAACTTCATAGCACTCAAAACTTTGTAGACACAAAAAACTACAGGAGACTATACATCTTCACATGTACATAAAAACAGTAATGGGGATTTGATTTTTTCCTACTAATTTAACTACTCTCTCTACCCACCACCTGCCCAATATGGTAATACATGATCCTGTGAGATTGCTATAAAAATGGCATTCATTGGAGATAACAGTGTAAATTGGTATCACTCTTTTGGAAAGCAATTAAGCAGTGTTAAGCAATGTCCTGCCAGAGCCATTAAAATGTTCATATATTTTATTGGTAATTCCACTTCTGGGAGTCTGTCTTAAGGAAATAATCCAGTTTATAATAAGCTTTCCTTCAGATGCTATTGTTTATAATAGTGAGAAGTTGGAAAAAGCCTAAAAGACCACCAATCTAAACTATGATAAATCTACTCAGGGAAAACTATGAGCTTTTAAAATGGTAGTATAAAAATGATGCTTAGTGAAAATTATGCAGCAATAAGGACACATATGCTATAATATATATAATAAATCTGTTATAATGCTAATTGAAAAAATTAGGCTACAGAGTTAAATGAGTGATCTAACCATATAATTCAAACATAATGCACAAGAAAACTGGAAGGAAACACACTAACATGTTAACAGTTATGTCCTATAGAGGGGTGGAGGTTTAGATTATTTCATATGGCAATTTCAAATAATAAATACACTAAATATAATAGCACAAATTCTCACCCAAATTATTGGTTAAGAATTTTTAAATAATAAAAACAAACCTCTGATCTTAATTTCCATTTTAAGCCAAGAAGCAATATGGTAATATTACTCTGGTGACAGTAGAGAATTTAAAGAATGGTAATAAGAATAGAGAGAAGGGGCTACATTCTAAGAATATTGAAGATGCCAAATGAGCAGGGCCTGGCGAATAACTCAGTATGTGGGAGAAAAGTATATGCCTAATATAGAATATTGGCTCACGGAGTTTAATGAGATGTCCAAGGTCACATAGCTAGTAAGTGACTGATTCTGGATTTAAATCCACTAGGGTTTACTCATTTATAAAGTGTATGACATATAACCACTCAGAAGATTGTTGTGTATAGATTTGGTAGCCTTAATTCATGAAGAGGCTTGTAAGCCACATTAAAGGATTTGAACTTGATTCTTTATGGTGGGAAGCCCTGAAGGATCTTAAACAGGAGGTGACAGGGACACACTTGTTTGATCACACCAGGAGGCAGATGCTTAGTAGTGTTTGCGGAGTTAATGTTATTACCAAAGAGACAAAGGCAAAGTGACTGTGACTGTGACTGTGGCATCATTCTCAGTGGTGCCTTTTAGACCAAACATGTAACACTGGGAGATGATGCTTAGAGCCCTAAGTTATGTTTGGATCAGTACCGTGGAGAGAGGTCACCCCCTCCCTCCTTCCTTCCCCTGTCCGAATGTGGGGAATTTAAAATATATGTTGATACACATGCTGTCTTGTAGGGTCAAGCCTTTGGGACTGTGAGGGGTGCCACTCTGTGTTCAAGGAGAAGGATTGTTGTAATGAGGAAAATATTGATCCCGCATGAAAGGATTTTAATCAACTGCCCTGATACCTGAGGGACACAGCACTTGGCTGGAGTGCTGAGTTGTATACCATCCAGACCTTGCTTCCAGCCTACTGGCTTCCTGCCTGGGTCCTCAGTCTAGGAAGACCTGCAGCAGCTATCCATCCAGGGAATATTCCTTTCTATGATCATGTTGCACATCTCAGGTAACAGAGCATGTTGTCTCCTTTGACCCTTACAACCTATGTTATAGGGATTTTTATCCCCATTTTACAGGTAGGGAACTGTGAATCTCAGAGAAATCAAGTGCCTTCCCAGGGTCATACAGCTAGTAGAGATGGGATTCAGGTCCCAGCACTCCGCAGGCAATGAGGAATCCAAAGCTAATAATCCCCTATTACTGTTTTAACTTAGAGCGATGCCTATTGTGGGGGGAGTTAAGCCTCCCTCTTATACAGGTTGGGAGATGAGAACAGAATGCACTACCACAGCACAGCCTTCTGCACTCTTACTCAGAATACAGCAGCCCCAGAATGTAGATGTTCCATAAGAGACATAGAAGAGTGAGCAGTTGGGGCCTTCTTGCAACATCAGCCCCTGGGACCCTGTTGCCCAGAACAGGTGCCTAAGCTGCTGTAGAGGGTCCTCAAGGCACAAGGAGGACTTTGTGGGAACCTTTGTTTAGGGTCCTCTTCCTACCTAATTTCTCAAGTTACATTCCTTACGAGCTCTGGCAGCTGCATTATTCCAGATGCTCATTTATGTATTCATTCAGCAGTTAATAAGTACCTAGTCCTGTCTTTCCTTTTATGTTCAAGCACATTTCCAAATACTAGAGTTTTGGTGACACTCTTGAAGAGATTTTATTGCATCCACAGTGATAGTCTTTTTTCCTTGATTGCAGTTCAGCTCTAGGTTAATATTCCATTAGAACTTACCACCTTCTCTTTTATACTCACAGGGAAAAGTTCTTGCAGGTTCCAACAACAATAATAATCCAGACTGAGCATCCCTAATTCGAAAATCCAAAATGCTCTAAAATCAGAAACTTTGAGTGCCAGCATCACATTCAAAGAAAATGCTCATTGGAGCATTTCAGATTAGGGATGCTCAGCCAGTTAAGTATCTGCAGATATTCCAAAATCCATAATCAGAAACACTTCTTGCCCCAAACATTTGGATAAGGAATACTCAACCTGTAGCAGCAGGAGCTAATATATTTGCATGCTTTCTGATGTGCTAGACACTATTCTGAATGTTTCCATGTATTATTTTATCCTCTAACAACCCTAAAAATATGTATTGCTCTTTCCATCTTACAGGTGAGATAGACACTTCCCAAAGGTCATGTCATAGCCAGTTCAATAACAGAAGGAAGGCATTTTCTTTTCAGCACTCTCTTGATTACACTCCATGTCCTTACACATGGAAGTAAAGATTCAGGCTTTGACTCCTGCTTGATGGCAAGCCATGTATTTAACTCCTACACACAGCAAGTTTTACCTCTTTCTACACTGTGTCATATGACCCACTGACTGAGTTATGCTGAAAGGTAACAGTACATAAAAGCTCAATTAAAGCAAAAAGCAGTTTTGTACACTGATGAAAATTTGACCATGCACTTGAAAGATTGAAGATGCACTCTTGTGCCTTTGAACACTTGTTAAGAGCTACTCAATTTGCCCAGTCGTAGTAGTATTCAGGAATGAATTTGGTATCCATTGCATGGAGAGAGAAGACTGGTTTGTTGTAAACAGCCAGGATACAAGGAAGAAAATTAGAAAATCTTTTCTTCTCTCTTTCACCTTCCTGGCTGGTTTCCTCGTGTGCTTCAAAGTATGGAGAGAGGGTATGGAATATGAGCCTCTTCAGGAATATATCCCTCTGTCAGACCCCCAGGCTCCAGGAAAGTGGTTCTCAGTCCCCCATTAAGCCTAGATCATCTTCCCTTGCAGGATGTAACATGACATAGAACAGAGACCAAGATAGATCACCACTGGAAGTGCTCGGTGGCAAGTCTTTAGTCTGCCTATCACTCTCTCTTAGAAAAGAAAAGAAAAAAAAAAGGATTATTTTTATAAATTAGTCTGAAACCAATGTCTGAAAACAATCAGACTCAAGGACTTTGAAAGAAATGAAGTAAACTTCATGCTTTCTTTTCTTTGGTTTCATAGAAGTTGACAGTTGGGCAAGAATGGCTTAGTGCCATGTTACTCAAAGTGAAGTTTAAAAAGCAAAAGAAAAGAAAAAAACTGGTTCTTCACCACAAATAGTTTTAAGAAGTACTGGCTTATTTAGTTAGTGTGACAATGTGAAAAGAGCCTCAGTCTTTTATTTATAAAATGAGATTAATAATACTTGCCTCAAAATATTGTTTTGGGGATTATTTAATGGTAAAAATAATATTTTGAGTATTTACTATTTGCCTACCACTGTGCACTCTATGTGTATTATTTAATCTTCTCCACAATTCTGTAGTAAGTTTCATCTCCATTTTTCTGAAACTTTGGATTGTTTATAGGACTTGCAGAGGTCGAAGGTATAGTAAGTATGTAGGTGGGATTGGAATGGAAGTTATGTGGCATGTTCTGTGTAAGGAGCCTGTTCCACATGAGAGCTCCCTTGTCACTCTGCTTCCTCTGTATCACTAATGGTAGAGACCTGCTTTCTTTTTCTATCAGACCCTAACTTTGTTACCTTGGGCAAATCCCTTTATCTGGACCTTAAGTTTCTTATCTATCTTAAGGATATGCCACATGACCTAGGTTTTTATTCCCTAGGTTACATGGCATATTCTCGGAACCAGAGACTTTATTCATCTCTGGTTCCACAGCATCTAGCTAGATGGGCCTGCCATATAATAAGTATTCAGTACTGAGGCCATTGATTACTCTAGAGGATCTGTAAGGCTCCTTTTAGTCTCTACTTTCTCTGAACATCCTATGTACTTTATCCTGTGCCCCACGTCCTCAACGTCATATTTTCTACCTAGTTCATAAGACAGCATGACCTTACTTCCTTATGTCTGTCTGTCATCAGCAGTCTTGATGCTGCATACTTTTAGACAGCCCACGTGGTACTCATGTTTTTATTTGTCTGTGAAATGTGTCTAGGATAAACCACCAAGGATAACACAAGTTAAAGGGTAGAAGGTGCCTTCTCACAAAATCAGAAAAAAAAACTCCTATTCTGTGCCTACCCAGTTGGGCCTGGGCCTATGGCAGCCCTGCCAGGCCTGAGTAACGGCCACAGCCTGGAGCAGGGTTTTCCTTGAGCTCCATCGGGGTTTCCAGTAATTGGAACATGGCACCTTCCAACTTGTAATGGATGGCAAAACAAGAGGGGCATTTGTCACTGCCCGACTTCCCTGTGGGAGAGAAGCTCATAAGTCACAACTGACAAACCCTTTGATGACTTTTAAACTTCATTTACAGAAAAGAATAGCTATAATCAACCAATAGCCACATTATCACTGTGAGGAGCCAGCCCTTAAGGCATGAGACGGGGTCGGGGGCTATTCCCAAAGCTCACAGCAAGTGCCGACTGGCTTTTGGACTTGAGAGTATGCATTCAGCTAGGCCCTGTGAGTTTATGCTCAAAGGAACAGTGTTAGGAGGTAGAGGAAGAAACTGACCTCTAGACAGATAAAAGGGCATGCCCAGTTTTGAAGCTGTACTGGGCCAAGATTATGAGACCAGCTCTGGTCTCACACATAGTCACCCTATTTCTGCCACTTCCTGGCTTGAGTGAGATCAAACACTAAGCCTTAGTTTCCTCATAGGTGAAATGGTCACAACATATATCATCACTCTCTCATAGCAGAAGGCTTAGTGCAGTTTCTGGCATGTAAGTACTCCACAGATATTGACGATGATTATCCTGATCACATGTTTGGGCCTGGAGTACCTTTTGTGGTCACAGGGTTTAAAACCTAGGTCATGGGGCATGTCAGCAAAGCCAGGACCATTCTTCCTGTGAGTGGGGCTCAGTGGGAACAATCTAGTGGAATGGGAATAATACAGGCTTTAGAATAAGACAAGCCTTGGGTCTTTCCATCCAAAGCATGCCACTTGATGTGACTGTGGACAAATTAAGCTGTTTCTGAGTCTCAGTTGTATCTGTAGAGTACAGATGATATACATATCTCATTAGACTGTGATCAGGATTACGAGAGATTATGCCTGTAAAGCTAACTCAGTGCCTGGTATAAAGTTCTACATATTAAATTGTATGCTCCCTTTCTGTTCTTCCTCAAGAATAAGTATGCATCTATCCAGGGAATCAGAAAACAGCAGTGAAGACATTCTCCTATTTCAGACTTCTATTTCCAGCTCTGTGTGCAGGAGGAAGAGGAGAATAAGGGGAAAAAGAGGAGAAAGGGACATGTTTCGTGCCTTGTTCCTGGAGTCCCTCCTGCCAGGCCTCTCTTGGTGTCACTACCCAATAGGAATCCCTCTTAAAGCCTCTCCCTTTTTGTAGAGCTTTCCATGCTGCTCCTACGCATTCTCTGATCTTCCAGAGTGCTTTGCTTGGGCAGTGGACATCTCGGGGCACGTGTGCCTTGTGACCATGGTGGATGTCCCCTGCTGTACTAGGAGTTGCTTGAGATCAGGTCCCAGACCAATTCCTGGGTAAGTAAATGAATAATTGATTTGTTAGTTAACTTCATAATACCCAGCGCATATTTAGCTCAGTGTTTGGATATTTATAATTGCAATCAAATGAATAAGTAGGTGTTTGGATGACTTCTTTGGCAAAAACTAAAGAGGTTGACAGTCATTTGTAGGTCTTTAATTCTAATTCAGTATCAGGGATTATAGGCCTAAGTTACCTACCCAACCCTTCTTAACTTGTCCCCCCAACCCCCGGAGCTATGAATGGGAGCTTGTCACAGATGGTAAGCTTCAGCCTAAGGCAACAGACAAGAGTAGAGTTAGTGTGCAAGATGCAGGAAGGGTGGGATTATATACCCAGACCATGCTATGGGGACATAACTGAGGCCCTGCCTTCTGTTTCTGCTTTGGGGTATCCTTTCAGGGCCTATCAGATATGGATACCAGTGTCAGTAGTATAGGATCTCATGGTACAGTTGAGGGGTAACAATGACTCAGCAAGGCTAGAACCCCTCCTGGCCGGTATTCCCTCCTCTACCAGCCCCAGGCAGTAGTGGTTTGACAGGTATGGGGTAGAGATGCCTTTATGAAGTTTCTAGGTTTGGTTGCAGATACTCAGATAAGGGAGAACATACATGGGCCCCCTACCATAAACTTCCTTAGTCTCAGGCAAGGTGCGTTGTACAGGGAGATGACATAGTAGAGAACATGTCATCTTAGGGCTGGGATATGGAGGAGCTAGAGTGCCAGCAGGCTAGGTTCATCTGTTTTTTTTGTTTGTTTGTTTGTTTTCAAGATGAAGTTTTGCTCTGTCACCCAGGCTGGAGTGCAGTGGCACGATCTCAGCTTACTGCAACCTCTGCCTCCCAGGTTCAAGCAATTCTCTTGCCTTAGCCTCCTGAGTAGCTGGGACTACAGGCATCCACCACTATGACCTGTGAACTTTTGTATTTTCTTTTTTTTAGTAGAGACAGGGTTTCACCATATTGGCCAGGCTGGTCTCGAACTGCTGACCTTGTGATCCGCCCACCTCGGCCTCCCAAAGTGCTGGGATTAGAGGCGTGAGCCACCATGCCTGGCCAGTTCATCTATTTATATAAAGCATTTGGGTTATCTAATTTCTTAATACCTGCTGGTCTCACCCATTATACTGGGCCCTTTACTCATATTGTCTCCTGTCCTTATACTAATTCTGGGAGGCTGGTATAATTTCTGTTTTGCAGTTGAGGACTATGAGGCCTAGTGAGGTGAAAGGACACGGCCATAGTTAGAGTCTTAAGTGATAGGGCTGGGATTGGAACTCAGTCCTCTCTGACTCTAGAGCCTGAGCTGTTTTTGATATTTTGTGTGCATTTGTCCTTTGTTATTAAGAAATAGTTTTTAAAAACAGGTTCCCGGAGAAAGGGCTTCTTGAAAAGCAAGAAGAGCACAAGACTGGTGAGCACTGTTTCCCAGTATCTCCACAGTGCCAGCATAGAGGAGAACACCCAAGAAATGTTTGTTAAGTGAGTGAAGGAGGTAGTAATTGGGTAATAATATAAATTGGTAGAATCCATATCCTTTGCTAGTATATTGAAGATGGAGCAGAGCACTTTCACATCAATTAGCCTATTTGATTCTTATATCAGACCAGAAAGGTAATCAGGAAAGAGATTACTTCCCTTTTCAGATTAAGGATGGTAAGGCCTAGAGAAGTTACATGACTTCTTGCAGGTCACATGACTAAGAACAGCAGAGCCAAGGCCAAGCCTTCTGTACCCGTAGCCTGCACTGCTTACATTTCACCTATCCAGGAACTTCGGCTATTTGACATGCTGGGATCTGACTCATGGGAATGGGAACGGTTAGGAACTAAAGAGCATTCCTTGGGAAATTAGTCCTGTCTGGCTAGTAATAATCATTTGGGCACTGCTAATGAGCCAAGGCCTGGCCAGTTTAATGAGATTAATAGATGTTCTGTCATCCCTGGCCGCCTGGTAAAAGCAGGAGCCTCTGGATCAAGGAGGCCCTGGACACTGATCAGTCTAATTACTTGGCTTTTTCTTCAGAAATAGTCTTCCCATCACTGGTAGCTCTTTTCCTTCTAAATCACCCAGATGTCCCCAGGGTTATCTAAGGGCATAGAGCTGGCCACAGGCTGCTCAACCCTCATCCTCGTGCAGGTGAATAAAAGCACAGGTGTCCAGCAGGACTGAACCAAGCACGGGACATCAAGACCTAAAGTAGCAGCTCCTTTCTTGAAATGAGCATTTCAAGAGGAAGAGGTTCAGTGCTGGGGAGGATTTACAGTGTTCTCTGAGTGCCCAAGACTAGACTTGATCTGATAGGCAGAATTGGGAGCACATGAGGGGTGACACGGCAGCGTTAAAAGTGTTAGGACAGCCATTGAGATGGTGGAATGTACAGTGTCAAATAAAAAGCCTGGATTCAGGACCCCTAGCTACTCCGCTCACCAGCTGGTTGACCTTAAGTAAATCACTTACCTTTGCTGATCGTCTTTTTTTTTTTCTTCTTCAGTTATAAAATGGGACAGTGTCAGGATAAAGGATATTGTTTTAGTCTACTGGGGCTGTCCTACCAAAACACCGTAAGATCGGTGGTTTATACAAAAAAAATTATTTCTCACGGTTGTGAAGGCTCAGAAGTTTAAAATTAAGGAACCAGCAAATTTGATGTCTGGTAAGGGGCCCTCTTACTAGTTCCTGGACAACCGTTTTTTCACTGTGTCCCCACATGGTGGAAAAGGCAAAGTAGCTCTCTGGGCCTCTTACTTATTTTGTAGAGATGGGGTCTCACGATGTAGCCTAGGTTGGTCTCCAACTCGCAGCCTCAAAGGATTCTCCCACCTTGGCTTCCCAAAGTGCTGGGATTACTTGGGTGAGCCACTTCCTGGCCTGGGGCTCTTTTTTTTTTTTTAAAGGCATTAAACTCATTCCCGAGGGCTTTCCCTTCACTTTGGGACCTAATCACTCCCAAAGTTTCACTCCTAATACTATCACATTAGGGATTAGTTTTCAACATACAGATTTAGTGGTGGAGGCACATTCATACTATAACAGATAGAAACTAGCTTTGCTCACTAAAATTCTATGCAACTATGAGGAATTCTAGTAGAAAAGTGGAAGGGTGCAGACCAAGGAGCACGTGTGTGGCTAATGCAAGGTAACATAATCTTGCCAGGGACGTCAGTAGCCCAGGCATCCCTATACAGCATGCAGTCTTGCCCCTTGCCCCTGCAGATGCCTGCTTTTGAGGTCCTGATCCCAGTTCCAGCCTTGCTCTGTTAACTACTTGTCTTGCTTCTCTGAGCCTACCTCAGTTTCCCTATGTAAAACACCTCACAGGGCTGTTGTAAGGATTAAATACTGTGCAGCATTCAGTAATTAGTGGCTTTTTTTTTTTTTGAAAGACAGAGTCTTGCTCTGCCACCTAGGCTGGAGTGCAGTGGCGTGATCTCGGCTCACTGCACCCTTCATCTTCTGGATTCAAGCAGTTCTCCTGCCTCAGAGCCTCCTAAGTAGCCTGGGTTACAGATGTGCACCACCATGCCTGGCTAATGTTTTTTTTTTTTTTTTTTTAAGTAGAGACAGGGTTTTGCCATGTTGGCCAGGCTGGTCCTGAACTCCTGACCTCAAGTGATCCACCACCTGCCTTGGCCTCCCAAAGTGCTAGGATTACAGGCATGAGCCACTGTGCCCAGCCAATGGCAGTTCTTACTGTGATGTCTCTCTGGGTGTCTTATTTACCCAAAGTTCAGAGGTAACTTTTAGAGCTTTTCTACCTTTGCTAAGCCCTGCCACTTTTCTCCATGTTCAGGCTTGGCTGTTCGATGTAAACATTTCCAGCTGAAATGTTTAAACTGGGAAAAAAATGAATTTGTTTTTGCCACATTTCTTCTGTTCTTTCTAGCCTGGAAAGCAAGCCCATCCCTTTTGAGCTGCAAATTGCATTTCAAATCCTGTGTCCCTAGTGGGTTTTAATTAGCTTAAAGGCCCAGCTTTTATGCAGCAATTGTTTCTCCTGCAGGTAAAGGTGAAGACACTTAATTGGGGAGCTAGTCCCTAGTTTTCTCAAAATAGCTTTTTTTTTTTTTTTTGAGATGCTCTCTCTCTGCTCCTCACTGTCCTGGGGACCTCTCTCTCTCTGGTCCAAAATGAAAAATGGAAATATAAGGACCCTAGACTTAGCATCAGAGGGTCCATGGGGTAATCTTAGGACTGCTACTCACCAACTGTGGCATCCTAGCCAAGTCCCTTCTCTTCGTTCCTCAGAGTGAGAACATTTCTAAGCTCCATGTGCACTCAGGTCTCTGCTAATCTGACAGTGCAGAAGTTTCTATGGAACAAATGGGGTTTGTTCCCTCCCCCAACCACCAAGAACAGTCTTTCTACCCACTTCTCAGCTCATTGCTAACTTAGGACCCTGAGGAGGGGGGCTGCAGACATCTTGCTGTCAATTACACAGCTTATCTGTGAGGCAGAGCTTGGCCCAGGGCAGGAAGTAGCTTACCCAGTCTAGCAACTTCCGCTGAATTGGATTTAAATATTTTCTAGGGCTGCCACTCTAAGCTAGGGGGAAACCTTGAAAAAGCATAGCAAGAGTTGGGTGGGAGGGTTTGAGTAGGTCTGTGGAGGTGGATGTTTGGGTCAAAAGTTAGAAAAAGGTATGTGGGACCTCTGCCCCAGTGGTCCAGACAATTTAAGGCAGCCCACAGCTAGACCTTCTCACCATCTTCTGCGACATATCCTTAACCACTCCCTCCCTAACATTGATTGAGGACTTAACTGTGTCCCAGATTTTGTCAGGCCTGACGTATAACATTTGCAGGGCAGAGTAATAAGAGTACAAATAGAGACCCATGTACCATATGTTTAAACATTTGAAGGTTCTGAGTGAAGCTAATAAATTGTGATGTTCCTAACAACCTGGAATACCGTGTCTGAATTTAGAATTCTTACACTCTTTAGGGTTCTGTACCTGAACCTGTCAGTTCAGGGAGACCTAGTCTGGCCCCCACCTCCTTTTCATTTCCGTTCTCAACTCTATCCCTCACTTAGAGGAGTCTCATCAACAAGAGTGTGGTCACTTCAGCCTGTACCCACCCCCACAGATACCTGTCTCCTTGGGCTGAGGGAGTCCTACACAATAGTGGCCCATCCTGCCTTCCAAAGGAGTGTGCAGGGCATGAAAGTGGATTGGGGCTGTGTAGATGCATGCTACAGGTGGGCAGTTCTCCTTTTAACTGCAGATTTCTCCAGAGCAGCCACATGCAGCCACATATACACACTTCTCAGTCTCTGCTCTGTAGATCAGAAAACTGATCTTCATGTGCCATGGCCTTTGGTTCCCCCTCCTTGGCATTATACAGAATGTTTTGAACTCTGACCTTTACCCTCATCTAGAACGGGCTTGCAGATGGCAGTATTGGAATACAGAGGTGTCAGCCAGAGTAATTACAAGGTTTTGTAAAGGGCTTTATGGTTTGCAAAGTCCTTTTATGTGCATCATTCCAAACCCCAGGGAGTGAGAGAAAAGACTAGCAGGGCCAAACCTGAAAAACTTGGCTCAAGGAGTGAGTACTGATGACAGTACGAGGAATAGCTGGTTCAGCAGATGCTTCCTGCTCGGTGTTGTCTGAGGCTCCCAGTAGAGGTCATTCTTTCTATCTCCATCCATACCTCCGGCTTGGTTGGCTCCCTTTAGCCAAAGCAAGTGGCTCCTCCCTGGGCCGAAACTATAGCGCTTTGAGCTGAACCACCCAGGAGAGAATCATCTGATGCCCACACAGGAGCCCTGTTAACTTCTTATATACCCATGGATAGACAAGGAATTAGCCCTTGAATGGCTTGTCATCCACATAGGAGAAGGACTATCAGAACTCTGAGGAATGGCAAGCCCATGGGAACAACATGTATTGAGTATTTCCTGCTTCGTATGCACAATGTGTTACTACCTTTGTGTCCCTCACTGCTTAATAAATGTAGATGAGTGGAACCAACAGTAAACTGAGTAACAAAAGTCTTTTTCCAAGTCAGTTCCAAAGCTGGCACCAGCCCCTTCATCAGTAGCAGTGACGGCACCTTCTCAGCCCTTTTCCTTAATCTAAGATAATGCACTACTGACTCCAGTGTATCCATTAAGTTCACCCTGGGAGCAGTTTCTTCCCAAGTTGGGCTCCGGTCCAGCCTATGATTTCCTTGTAAACAGTACCACCTGCTGGTGAGAACATCCCAGCTTCTAGGCTAGGAGGAATTAGGAGATACAGATTTATCTCCTCCAGTTCACTGAAGAGAAACCCGCCCTCCCCAAAATATTAGGTAAATAGGCTGGCAGACTGATGAAAGTTTTTAATATATGCTATTTGGAGCCTTTTATCACCTTCTGAAATGGCCTTAGGGTTAGGGTATTGAGATAGGAGGGTTCCAAAAGGGAGCAGCATCAACCCATACCAATGAGCAAGAGACTGGGCTGGGACTGTGAATGCCAAGGTGTAACTTTTTGCTTTTCCTACTGAAATTGAGCTTCTCTGTTTTCCCCTTTCCCCTTGGAGCCCATGCCCAGCTGTAAACCGGGAAAAATTTGTATAGCCCCTTGGGATAAAAGACCTGGCCAGAGTATAGAGAGCAAAGGGTAGGTACAGTCTCATCTCTAAGCTAAGCAGAACCAAATTTGAATGAGTTAGTATTAATATGGGTAACTAAAAAATAAATTCATTAAAAACAGTTCTTAGGTGAATATGCTGACTTTCTGTAGTATCTAAATTGGTTTTAGCGCTGGGAAGCAAAACGATAAAGTTGAAAGAAATAGACTTTAGGGACAGACTGACCTGGGTTTGGATGCTCATTACTAGTAAGTTAATGAACTTGTACAGTTTCTAGCAAAATATGAGTAATAATAACATTCACTTGTGGGATCTTGGGATTGTTCAGTATTGTATGCCACCTTAGCCCACAGTGAGTGCCTGGTAAGGCTTTGTATTAGTCCATTCTTGCACTGTTACAAAGAAATAACTGAGACTGGTTAATTTATGATGAAAAGAGGTCTGATTGACTCAGTTCGGCAGGCTGTACAGGCTTCTGCTTCTCGGGAGGCCCTAGGAAACTTAGAATCCATAGTGGAAGGTGAAGGGGATGTAGGCACATCTTTACATGGCCAGAGCAGGAGGAAAAGAGATGGTGGGAGGTGCTATTCACTTCTAAATAAGCAGATCTCATGAGCACTCACTCACTATCACGAGAGCAGCACCAAGGGGGAAATCCATGATTTCAGTCACCATGATCCAGTCACCTCCCACCAGGCCCCACCTCCGACACTGGGGATTACAATTAGACATGAGATTTGGGTATGGACACAAATTTAAACCATATCAGGCTTAGCTAACATACCTTTTTCAAAATGGCTGGTATCAATTCAGACGGTTATAGCTAGGTCTGTGTCTGGATCAGACTAAGCAATTTTCTCCTTCCTTCCTTCTCCCCTCTCCCCTCTCCCTTCTCCCTTCTCCCTTTCCTTCTTTCCTTCTGTCTCTCTGTCTCACTCTCGCTCTCGCTCAGACTGGAGTGCAGTGCTGCGATCTCATAACACTGCAACCTCTACCTCCCGAGTTCAAGCAATTTTCCTGCCTCAGCCTCTTGAGTAGCTGGGACTACAGGTGCCTGCCATCACACCTGGCTAATTGTGATGTGGGTTTCACCATGTTGGCCAGGCTGGTCTTGAATTCCTGACCTCAGGTGATACACCTGCCTCGGCCTCCCAAAGTGCTGGGATTACAGGCATGAGCCATGGTGCCCGGACCCTGCAATTTTCAACATACGGTGGTGATCTAGAGTAAACATCACTTGCAATTACCATGTCATAATGGTTCTACATGGAAGATCTTCAAATTTAGATCCTGAATAGGATAACATTTCAGATGAGCATTAAAGGAGTAGACTCCAAAGAATTAGAGTCAAGCACATCAGCGGTCAGATCCCAGCCCTGCCATTCACTAACACTGTGGCCTCTCTGAATGTGAGATTTCTCCCTTGTAAAATGTTGTAGTTCTGCATATCATATGAGTATCAAATGAGGGAATGTATGTAAAGCACCTGGCATGAGGTCAGCATAATGAGATGCAGAAACAGGTAGGCTGGATGCTGTAAGGGCTAAGGAAGGTAAGAGGCAATTCATTTAGCCAGGATATGGGCCATGGGCAGTCCTTGAGCCCAGCCCAAGGACCCACCTTCACAGAGGCTCTCTTTCTTCAGGTGGGCACCATGTCCTTGAAGATTCAGGCAAGCAATGTAACCAACAAGAATGACCCCAAGTCCATCAACTCTCGAGTCTTCATTGGAAACCTCAACACAGCTCTGGTGAAGAAGTCAGATGTGGAGACCATCTTCTCTAAGTATGGCCGCGTGGCTGGCTGTTCTGTGCACAAGGGCTATGCCTTTGTTCAGTACTCCAACGAGCGCCATGCCCGGGCAGCTGTGCTGGGAGAGAATGGGCGAGTGCTGGCCGGGCAGACCCTGGGTAAGCCTCTCTCCACTGTATTCTCTAGAGTAGCTGCTCTCACTATGTAATTCTCCTCTTTAACCTCCTTCTCTGTTTCTCTCACCGCTACCATTACTCTGAGATTTTATCAATTTATAAACTGTGTTTAAGTTTTCAGTAGTTATAAAGTTAATCCCTATACAGAAGAATTTTAGAAGCCTCTGGAAAACACTTCTGACCTGTCCTTGCTTTCTCAGAGCTTCTTAGTGACAGGCTTTACAGCTCCAGTTAAAATGCAGATTCTCCAGAGAAAGAGAATAGAGTGGCCTAGAACAGCCTGTTACACCAGGTACAGATGACTTAGGTTAGAACCCTTTCTGAGAGCGAGCAGGAGGGGCTGGGAGCACAAGACAAAGCAAATACCCTTGGCTTTGGTGTCATGTCCATGTGATATGACTATTCTAGTGGTCTGTCTTGAAGTATGTCCAGCATTTGTGTGTGTGCACTTCTGTATATGTTTGAAAAGGGATGTCTGTCTGTGTTTTTTCCTGAACAAGAAGTATATGGATGTGACTGAACATGTGGAGATATGTGGATGCATACCTTTGTATGTACAGGTGTAGTGTGTTTGAGAGAATATACTTGAATATATCGCAGATACGCTTGAATACATATATTCATTTACAAAATACTTATTGAGACTTTTCATGGACTAAGTACCATTCTAGGCATGAAGGTGTATGATAGAACATCCGTGTGAATGTGCATTGGCTCTCTTGCATGTGGGCAGTTGTGTATACTGAGTGTACTTGAGAGTACATGTTACTTGAGTGTGACTTTCTTACCTGGATATGTAAATGTGTGTGTGAGGGTGGCTCTATGTGTGTGTTCCCATGTACCTGATGTATTACGCATTTACATGGGTGTATTTGAAAATGCATATAGGAATACTCTACATAGTGTGTGTGTCTGTGTGACACATTTGTGAGCATGCATGGATGTATCTGAAAGTGGACATGTAAACAGGCATATCCATGTGATATCTGGATATGAGTCTAATGTTTGAAGACTAGATGTATGAAGACCTTTGTTGGCAATATAAGCAAAATCCATGAATCTATGTATATATCATGTAAACATATGAATTGTTATGTGTGTACATGAGGGTGATGTGTGTGGGCACACTACTGTCATGCCCGCATTCCAACTGTGCCTTTCTCTCTACACAGACATCAACATGGCTGGAGAGCCTAAGCCTGACAGACCCAAGGGACTAAAGAGAGCGGCATCTGCCATATACAGGTGGGGCAGTCTGTCTGTCTGGGTGGGATGTCTCCCTCTTTCCACTGAGGGAGTAAACGTTGGTGTGACAGTGTGCTGAGTCTAGAACTTGGGGAGGTGTTTGGAGATGAGGGCCTATGGAGAGTGGGCTGAGTGGCCGTCCCTAAGCTCCAGCCCTCTCCCCTTTGTTTCCCCAGTGGCTACATCTTTGACTATGATTACTACCGGGACGACTTCTACGACAGGTGAGCAGGGGAGGGGCGTGCCCAGGCGTGAAACAGCCAAGCTGGAAGGGTCCTGAGAGATTGTTGATGCAGCCCACTCAGTTCTCCAAGTGAGAACCAAAGCCCAGAGGTATGGCCAGGCATTTGCCCAGGGTTGCTCCACCAGTCAGTGGCAGAGCTGAGACTGGGGTCCTGTTCTGTAGGTGCCCAGGCCAGAGCTCCTACCCCATACCACACTGTCTACCATGCTAACTGTCCTTTCTCCTCCTTGTCCTCGAGTGAGATTCAAGGAGATTGTACAGCCAAGAGCTATATAAATGTGACCAGTTGTAGTACACAGCAGGGTTCAGCACTGGTTGTGTATTACAGTGCTGAACTTGCGGTTCAGCAGGGAGTTTGAGTTTTTCCCTCTGTGAGGTACCCAGGCAGCTGATAGGAACCCCCAGAGCTCTAAGCCTCTTGGGTTTATATTTAGAGACAAGAGGTCAGCAGCCATTTGTAAGTCTAATTAGTCCCTTACAGGCTGTGGCCTACTCTCCACTCCCAAGCCGTATCCAGACTCTAGCCCTGAGGCTATGGGCTCCAGCAAGGACAGAACTAGCCATATTCTTGAGTAGAAATCATGATGGGGACTAACATAAATCTCTCCTCCTCCCTGCTTCTTCTTCTGCTTCTGCTTCTCTCCCTCCCTATAGCTTAGCCCACCCCGGGCAGCCCAAGAATAGTACCTCTGAGCATCAGTTGTCCCCCTACCCCTGCAAATGGTTTCAGGAGACAGTGGTTATCATGTGAAAAGTGCCTTAGACTGGGAGTCAGAAGATGTAGGTGCTAATCTCTGCTCTGCCGATGAATGGATTATGTAACCTTGGGCATATTTCCTTCCCAGTTTGTAAATGGGCTTGTACCAAGTGATCTCTCTGGCTTCCTCCAACTCTGGGATTCTGTGGTTCAGTGATTCTGACCAAGGCCAGAGCCGTCCCCTCCCCTTGGTGGGGCAGAAATGCAGGGTCTGGGATTGGATTCATTCCCAGAGATTCTCCATCCGCAGCCCTCACCACCTCCAGAGAGGGCTCACTGAACAAAGGAACACCAAGAAATGGGGCTTTTTTGCCCAGTGATGGCAGATTTTCTGGATGTTGTCAGGAAAGTTGATCCAAAATATACCCCCTAGGGCTGCAATTCCCTGAAAAAGGTGATAGCAACAGATGTGGGAGAGACTGCTTCTCAGCCTACTGAGTTTCTGCCTGGTCAGCTGGAAAAGAAGTCCTCCTAGAGAAGGCTGGGCGATGACTTTGGTTGGGGGGCAGCACACAGCCTGGGAGCCCTGGGGGGCTCTGATTGAGCTGTTCAACCTTGATATTCTACCAGGCCTCTGCCCTTTGTCTCTGGAATGGAGCACAAAGTGTGTGGTGATTAAGAAGGTCGAGTCAGGAAAGGGCTTAGAGTTCAGTCTTACCCCTCTGAGGTCATGGGCTCGTGAGTTGAGTGTCTCAGTACCCTAACCTTTCATCTGTTACTCCTTTTAAAGTGTGTTTTTAACTGAATTCTTTTATGCTGTGCCCTTGGGTGGACAGTGAATTTGAGTAGCCGTCCTCATTTGGCATATGGGGAAATGGGGGCTCAGGCAGGCTCAGTTGACCCCACTCCGATACCGCTCTTATTCCTAGCTGGGGATTTGTGCTGCTTCGAGATCTGTAGACTCTGAGCAGAGGTTGGGGTGGCAGTTGACAAAGCAGAAACCAGGTCATGTAATAGAGCAGGCCTGGGTATTGGGGGATCTAGGAATGTCTCCTCTTTTGAATGGAGTATAACCACTACCTGCTGCCTTGCCTGCCCTTATTTCTCCTGGCTGGTTTGAGAGGTGGATGTAGTGAGAATCCCAGCAGCCATCAGGGTCCAGAAAGCCCTTCCTCTTCACTCCAGGGCTTGGAGGGAGCAGGCAGAGGTGTGTAGTGCAGGCTTCGTAGCCCCTTGGCAGCCGGACACATTTGGAGCTGGAGCTGCAATACCCTCTGGTGGCCACAAGCCATGCTGCAGCCTCTGGCCCATCTGCCCTCACAGGCTCTTCGACTACCGGGGCCGTCTGTCACCCGTGCCAGTGCCCAGGGCAGTCCCTGTGAAGCGACCCCGGGTCACAGTTCCTTTGGTCCGGCGTGTCAAAACTAACATACCTGTCAAGCTCTTTGCCCGCTCCACAGCCATCACCACCAGCTCAGCCAAGATCAAGTGTGAGTGACTGTATCATCTTCCTAATTTGCATTTTTATCATTAGCAATATAATAGAATCACATTTTTATAGATTGGAAAATAGATAAAAGAACAAATCTTGCACAGTTCTGCTGCTCTAACACAGCCAAGTGAGTATTTTCATGCATTTGTAAGAGGAAACAGCTGATGTTTTAGGAGGAGGAGGTGGGTTGGGCACAAAGAGTCCAGTGCTGGGATATGGTGCCCAGTGAGGAGATGGTGCCATCTTTCCTCTAGCAAGGATAAGGACAGGTCTACACAGGCCCACTACTCCACATTCACTCTGTTGTACACATACTGCTTGACTTAGCACCCAGGAATTCAGACTGCAAAAGACACATGTTCTTGCTCAAGTGCACACAGAAGAGCACTCTACACATACACACCTGTGCTCCAATCTGTCCTCTGTTCCTTTCAGAGCTAAGAGATTGGGAGACAAGATAGCTAGGTTCAGAAGTGTCAGGGCTTTTTCGTGAGTAGGGGAAAAAAAACAAAAAATAACTACCTTCCTAGCTGAAAGAACAGGGCTGAGGTTTTGTGCTAGTGTCAGGCCTTCAGCCTCCTAGGTAACAGCCCTGTCTCCCCCCAACTTTCAGTAAAGAGCAGTGAGCTTCAGGCCATCAAGACGGAGCTGACACAGATCAAGTCCAATATCGACGCCCTGTTGAGCCGCTTGGAGCAGATTGCTGCGGAGCAAAAGGCAAATCCAGGTCAGCCTCTGAGGATTCTCACCTACCTCCATGACTGGGGCACAGGCCAGAGCATGGGGAGGATAGTACATGGGAGAGAGGAGCTAGAGTGACCCTGCAGATCTGAGGCCGGCTTCCGGTCTAAGGTGCTGCCCTAGGCAGCTGTCCCAGGCTGAGTTTTATTCCCCTCTCCTCCACCCCTTCCCTTTAAGATGGCAAGAAGAAGGGTGATGGTGGTGGTGGTGGCGGCAGCAGCGGTAGCGGTGGCGGCAGCGGCGGTGGCGGTGGCGGTGGCGGCAGTGGCAGCAGCCGGCCACCAGTCCCCCAAGAGAACACAACTTCTGAGGCAGGCCTGCCCCAGGGAGAAGCACGGACTCGAGACGACGGCGATGAGGAGGGACTGCTGACACATAGTGAGGAAGAGCTGGTGAGGGCCTGGATAGGAGCACGACTGGGTCTCGACTGCACTCCAACTCTCAGGAGGGTAGCAGGGGAAGGGGCAGCCTCTGAGCTGCTTGCCTCCACTGTGAACTCCCCCTTCTCTCCTTCCCAGGGGTTCTAAGAATGAGCAGCGGGCACTTGCCATCTCAGACACCATCAGAAGTCCCACTGAAGCCTAGGGCAGACATCTCCCAAGCCTAGGTGCATTCTGCCCTTCGTTTTCCACATGAGTTGGAGAAGGGGAGATTCAGACATAAAGGAGCACACACAGCCTGCAGAGCTTCAGAACAGGGCTGGGGAGGCTCGGGGAGGCCACAGCAGGGAGGTGGGTATCACCTCCACATGAGGATTTTCTAAAAGCCATTGCTGCTCAATCATGAAGCAAGCTGTCTCATAAGGGGGTGAGCTCCCCGCCTATTACTAGAACTATTCAGGTTGAAGCTGGGAGGCCATTTGACAAGCAGCTTATGTTGAGGGGAGGGTAGACCAAACTCTGAGTTTGTAGGATACGGGTTGTACACTTGCTGCTTGTTTACTTAATGAACTCTCATTGAGCACCAGACCCAGACCATACTCTCAACTTCACATAATCTTAACAGGAGCCCTGTACCATGCAAGTATTCTATTCCCACATTTTACCCTGTGAGGAAACTAAGGCTCAGAGAGGCTCAGTGACGTGCTCAGGCTTCAGCTTATAGGGACTGAGCCAGGGTTGGAGCCCAGACTGACTTACTGGGTCTGCAGCTTTCTCTTTTTCAGCCCTACTGGGTTCTGTCCTGAGAACAGATAGGCTCATGGCCATGACAATTAAGAGGTCTCCCTTATGCCTAGCTCATCTCTCTTTTGAGCCTAGGCTTATCCTTTTACTTTCTCAGGCATAGCAGTGTCCATAAAGGCCCTAACAAAGACTTAGATGGGCCAGACATTGTGGCTTACGCCTATAATCCCAGCATTTTGGGAGGCCGAGGTGGGCGGATCACCTGAGGTTGGGAGTTCAAGACCATCCTGCCCAACATGGAGAAACCCTTTCTCTACTAAAAATACAAAATTAGCTGGGCATGGGGGCACATGCCTGTAATTCCAACTACTTAGGAGGCAGAGGCAGGATAATCGCTTAAATCCCGGAGACAGGTTGTGGTGAACCAAGATCGTGCCATTGCACTCCAGCCTGGGCAACGAGAGCAAAACTCTGTCTCAAAAAAGAGAGGTCGGGCGGTGGCTCAAGCCTATAATCCCAGCACTTTGGGAGGCCGAGGCGGGATCACGAGGTCAAGAGATCAAGACCATCCTGGTCAACATGGTGAAACCCCATCTCTACTAAAAATACAAAAAATTAGCTGGACATGGTGGCGTGTGCCTGTAATCCCAGCTACTCAGGAGGCTGAGGCAGGAGAATTGCCTGAACCCAGGAGGCGGAGGTTGCAGTGAGCCGAGATCGCACCATTGCACTCCAGCCTGGGTAACAAGAGCGAAACTCCATCTCAAAAAAAAAAAAAGAGAAAGGTTTAGATATCCCCCCAAAGATGGGGAGCTCACCAGTTTATAAGGCTTTCAGCCTTCTCCAGTGCAAGCTCTCCTATGTACAGAAATGGGCCTCCTCTACTCCCAGAACTCCCTTGACTGGCCTGTCTCTTTTCTGTGGGGCCCTCAGACCACCAAGTTCCCAAGCCAGCTTTGTTGGCTAGTCCCATAGTCATTCCCCTTGGCTGTTTCTGCCTTTTTCTGACTATGTCGTCTAGATGCTCTCTGGGCCCTGAAATCTTTCTGGACAGATGGCTCAGGGCAGGACTCAGCTGGCAGTGAGTGATGTGTCATCTCTCTTACCTCCTCATCAGGAACACAGCCAGGACACAGATGCGGATGATGGGGCCTTGCAGTAAGCAGGTACAAGGATCCTGTCCTGATGGGCAGGGGGTGGGGAGGCAGTGAAGTGGAGGTTGTGTCTTTTCCCTGGGTTGGGCAGGAAGTGTCATGAAGCATACCTGGCCAGGTAGCACTGACTGTGCCCAAGAATGAAGTCCCCTCCATATTTAGCCATCCCATCACATCCCTTCATGCCTGGGGCTTCCCAGGCTGAGGAAGCAGGTACCATAGATGGGCCAGCCAGTCCCACCTACCAAGGGTTCCTTCTCTCAGCACACTCAGCCATGTTGCCTGTCTCTACCCTTGAGGAGCTCCTGGTCTGGTAGAGGAAGATATAAGCCATTACCACCTAGTGTGAGCAGGATAACTATAGAACAAAGCCAGGTCATGGAAGAGATGATGTGTAGCTGAGCCTGCCTGCTAGTTATTGAGAGAGAAGAGTTTCACACCAGAGGAATGGCCTTAGCCCTACGGAGCTGTGACAGTCCTTGGTATATGGTGAGGCCAAGAGCCTTCTTTGGCTGCAGTGCCCTCCTAGTTGGTAGAGGACTCTGCTTATCATCAGAGGGTGATGATTGTGAAGGGCCGTATGATGGGACTTGATTTTTTCATAGGGAGGAAATGCCCTGTATGACAGGAGCTGCCCCTGCTTTATCTGATTTCATCTTCAATCCCATAAGCTTATGATTGTACTAATATAACAGATGTGGAAACAGACACTAAAGGGTGCAGGGAGATAAGGTAGTAATTGATGGAGCCTGGATTTCAGTCCAGTTGTGTGGCTTCAGAGCCCACTCTCTGGCCACTGTTCACCACCTACTCTGCTCTACCTTAAAGGAAAGCCAGGTGGAACCTAGCTCTGCCTGCTCTCTGACCCTTTCCCTTGGGGTGGCTTGGGTGGAGAAAGGGAGGTGTCTGGATAGATGACACATTTATGCTGTAGTAAGATCCCACCAGCAAAGGCTTCCAGAACAGCTTTAGAAAATTCTTCCTCTTGGAACTTTTTGATTTGTTTTCCCTGGGAGGCAAACAAACCTCCATATCCAGCCATTCTGCCACACCTCTTTGTGCCTGGGGCTTACTAAACCTTGTTAAAATAATTCACAGGTGAGTTACATGGGCTCAGGTGAGGAAACGGGAGGTTCAGAGAATGGATGAGACTTGCCCAAGGTTACGTGGCCGGAAATTATGAGGCCACAGCCAGAGTGTAAGAATCTCTTGTCTGCAGACATCATTCCACTCTTTCTTCCCTACCCCTGTTATCAAGAGCACCAGGGTCTCTTTCTCTCAGCCTTAGTCTCTTCTTTGTCTCTCTCTTTCTCAGCCTGACAGGAGCAATGGCCACCAGCAGGAGAAGGGCACCACTGCCCTAGGTCTCAAGTCGGGCACCCAACCCTGGATGCCACCCCCCAGCGGGTACCAGAGGAAAGCTGGCAGCAGGCACCTCCTCCCCCAACGCATCCCAGCCAGTGCTGTGTCCTCTGCAGGTGGAGTTACTGGCCTACTCCTTCCCTGTGAACCCTCCCTGTCTGCACTGCCCAGGCAAGAGGGTAGAGCACAGGGGTTTCCCCACACTCTGCCTCCTCTCCCCAGGACACTCCCAGGCTTGGGGTTTTTCTATAGGTTTGGTGGGGGCGGGGCGGGGGGGGGGGGCGGAATATAGGGAGGGGACCCTGACAATAAAGAGATTGGATCCCAACGTGCTCTGAGATGAGATGGTTTGTGTTTTCTCAGGAAGATATCCTGGCCCTTCTGCCCACCAAAAAGCCAGTCTGGGGTTCCTAAAACTGACCCATCTGGACCTTAGTGTCCTCAGTGGTGATTAAAATGGCCAGTGGGACCACTGGGAAGGGTTGGATATGCTGGCCCTTAAGCATCTTGCTCAGTTGTCAAGCAGTTGTGACTCACTTGGTTTACTGCATAGTAGGTTAAAACCTTATCTCTTTCCCCAGCTGCTCACTAAAGTCTGGTCTTTCCCAGCTCTTAAAAGGATTCTAGAATCTGTCACACACTATCCTTCTCTCTTCTGGCTTAGGACACTAATTTTTTTCACTTGGACTTTGTCCTCCCACCAGCCTCCCAATCTCCTGCTTCTGCCCTATACCATCTCCCAGCAGCCATGCAATCCTTCCCTGCCTAAAATCCCTTTACTGACTCTCTTCATCATCAGGACAATCTCACCTCCTGAATGTAGGGTATAAGATCCTGCTTACTCTGGCCTCTCCTGTTTTTTCTTACCACTTCTGCCCCCACTCCCACCTCCCACCACAAACTCTACATCTCAGGTTCACAAAACACACAAGTTCTTCACTCTGGGCAGGTTTGGTAGCAAGGAATAGAGCTTCACTCCAGTAATAGCAAGCAGTAGGAAGTTTGCATCAGGATACACACAGCCTGTATGCCTCCATCTGTCTACCCTCTTCTTTCTCTGTGCTCGCTCCCTGGATGACCTCATCTATGGCTTCAGACTCCACTCACAGCTCCATGATCTTCATCTCTTAGCTCATTTCCTCCCCTCAAGAACACCGGGGAGTGGGTACAGTTGCCCATCTCGTAACTGTATTTGGATGTCCACAAGGACCTGTCCAGTCCCCACTTACCTTGTCAACCCCTCCACTCCTCCCTCTCTGTATTAATTTTTCCCTATGTGTTAATTTTTCCCTGGTATCTTAGGCCTTTTCTGCATCTTACTTGACTTTTGCAATAACCTCTAACTAGTCTCCTTGCTGCTGCTTCCTACTTGGCTGTCCTCTTTATCACCATCCCCCTTCTCAGTACCTCCCCTCCTGCAATCTGCCTCCTAGTCTCAAGCCACATGGAATAAATTGTGTGGTAAGACCTGTGCTGTCTCTTCTTGTGCCTTTACACATGCTGTTCTGTCTCATCTGTCTTCCCCCTCCCCACCACTGGCTGACCCTTACCATCTTTTGTTAACAGCTCAGAAGTTGCCTGCTCAAAGAAACTTTCCTGGCCTGGATTAGAACTGCCCTCCCATGTGCTACTTCCATTACAGATCTTACCATCTAATTACTGTGTTACACACACACACACACACACACACACACATTTTTTTTTTTTTTTTTTGAGATGGGAGGTCTCAGTCATTGAGGTTGGAGTGCAGTGGTACAGTCTCGGCTAACTGCAACCTCTGCCTCCCAGGCTCAAGCAATCCTCCCACCTCAGCCTCCTGGGTAGCTTGAGACCACAAGCATGTGCCACCACACCTGGCTAGTTTTTTTTTGTAATTTTGGTACAGATGGGGTTTCACCGTGTTGCCCAGGCTGGTCTTGAACACCTGAGCTCAGGCAATCCTGACCCTGAAATTCCACCCTGGGAATTCAGCCCAATAAAAGGAAAATAGTTCTATGTGACAGGCAGGCCTGGGTTAGAAATACTACCTTACCGTTACCTTCCCCATTTTATAGCTGAGAAACAGGATAATAATAATCAGTAGCACTGGAGGACTGCCACTGCGGACTGTTCAAAACCCATGCTTGGCATCATCAAGAATTAGCAAGCACTTGCCATTAGGGTACTGATTTAACAAGCTATGGCATAATATGGATTGATTCTTAGTCTTTTAAAATAACGAAGCCTGTAATAACTTGGAAAAATGATCTTGATATTAAAAGTTATATGGTGTTAGGATTATGGGAATTTAATATTTTGTTAGAATTTCATCTTCCCAATTGAAGACCAGCTCACATGCTACAAAGCCCTTCTAAGAACACATTGCAAAAGTGAATGTTCTGTTCAATTGGAAAACCTCAGCATTGTCAGACCAAATATCTGGAAGGGGAAGGCCAGGGTGCATAGCTGGGACCTTACATAACATAGCACTTTTTCTGCAGAACTTACCCTATAACACATTTGTCAGGTGAGGGGAGAGGAGCACAAAATTCTGTGTATTTCATACTCCCTTAAAAGAAACTGATTCAAATACCTATCACCTACAACTCTCTAGGCATTGCCTGCTCCCAGTATTGGGGATACATGAATGAACAAAAGAACTGTCTGCTCTAAACACTGAACATCATGGTGTGCTGGAGAAACCGTCTTATTTTGGGCAGGGACCTGAGGAAGTGTGGGAGTGAGCCAGGTAGACACCTTAGGAAAAGCTTTTCAAAGTTTTCTGTAGGTGAGGGTGAGGGGCATGGAATCAAGATTTTCTAAAAAGTAGAGCTACAACTGCATGTTTTCTGTGTGCTGATGAAAATATGCATCACTAGCCAGGTGCAGCGGCTCTTGCCTGTAATCCCAGCACGTTGGGAGGCCAAGGCGGGTGGATCACTTGAGGTCAGCAGTTCGAGAGCAGCCCAGCCAACACGGAGCCAGCCCTCCCCAGTCTCAACATGGTGAAACCCTGTTTCTACTAAAAACAAAAATTAGCTGGGCGTGGTGGCAGGTGCCTGCTAATCCCAGCTACTCGGGAGGCTAAGGCAGGAGAATCACCTGAACCTGGGAGGCAGAGGTTGCAGTGACCTGAGATCTTGCCACTGCACTCCAGCCTGGGCAACAGCAAGACTCTGTCTGAAAAATACAGAAAAAAATGCACATCACCACATTAAAGACTTGTCAGGTAGTTATGAAACCTGCTTACTTTGACTTTACCATGAAAACCCCCTTCCTTTCCTTTCCATAGGAACAGTCCTCAACATTGTTTCCTAAGACAATTTGGAAATGATGGTCTGGTTCTCTTCCAAAACTAGAAAAGTGGCTCTTGATAAGAAACTTGATTGCCTTTGCTTTATCACCACATTGCAAAGTTCCTTTGGTTGGTGAGAGGTTTTAGAGACAGAAGAGGTTGATGCTAATTTGTATGAGTAACATAGAACCACCCATCATTTTTCATGAGTTTTCAATCCAATTTAGTCAGTTATCTCAACTGGACTACCTTAAAGGGGCTGGGTGTACTGAGAATCTGCTTCAAGAATGAATGAAGTTAAAAACAGGTTGAATTTACCAATCTAATCTATTTGTCAACCTGTTACCAAACTGAAAAGTATCATTCCTTCCCCTAAGGGGTCCCACTAAGTAAAGAAACAAAACACACATACATACACAAAAGCAATGGAGTGCTAATTACACAAGAGGCACCAATCCTTGCTTTATTCACGTAGAAACATCCAACATTGGGAATCGTGTGGGTATAGATACAAAAAAAGGAAAATAGGGGCATAATCAACAGTTGGATTCATCGTGGCAGTTGGTGGCAGCTCAGCCAGTGTGTGGTTCCCTCGGGAGAAACTACTGTGTTGAGGGAAAGCACCCTCTATTGCTTTACCCACCACCCTCCACTGTTTCAGCCAAGGTATTTGACAACACTTGGCCTGTACTGACAAAGGTCACAGTGATTAAAAACAACATGGTCAAGACATTCGGGTCTGAGTGTCTGCTTCTGGGCTACTCAGTATGAAGTCTGGCAACAACAAAGCGAGAAGCAGTGTGTATGCCATTATCCTCAGCAAGTGAGAGCAAGGCAGATCACAGCAGACATGTAAGGTGGCCTTCTCCTCTGTGTGCCAGTGGAGAATCCCCTTCCAGCCAAATCCTCAGGAAGCAGAGCACCACACAAGCAGCAATTCTTGGTTTCTCATGGTCATATTAAAAATTCTGATTTCTATTTTAAATCAGAAAATAGAAAAGCATTTGTGGTGGGTTTTTTTCAAACCCAGAACACAAGTTGGCTAGGAAAAAGGAAAGCTTACTCTAGCATCCCTGTTTGGACTCCTCCTCTTGGAGTAGTTCCCTGAATCGCACACACATTGCTTCCTCAAATTCCTCACCAACAGAGATGCTCAACTAGGATCTTAGTGTACCAGTTACAGGACACATTTACAGGTTATGTTTCTAAGACCTCTTCGTGGCCGAGGAAGGAGGGAGGGTACCTAGCACCTTGTATTCCCTCATGTGGTAACAGCTGGAGGAGGGCTTGGCAGTGAGGTAGTAGCAACCATCCTCACATATGGGAATCCTAACATGGAAAAGAATTCCAATCTATGGAGTCATTCCCTGGACACTGAAAACGGCAGTCCTCCCAAGTCTGAAGGTCCCACCACACTTGCGTGGGAATCTGTGTCTACTTTAACTATATATCTCGAGAAGTGGGGAAAGGAAATGGCTGCCCAGATGAAGTGCCTGCCGTTGTCCAGTTTCTCAGGACAACGATACAGAGACTTTGTCAGAGCCTAGGCACAAACTTTTTTATTTGGTTGGTTTTTTGCTGAATTCACCAAGGACAATTTTATAGAAAAAACTGAAGGACAAACCAAATTGAAAGAATCACTGTTATAATAACTTTAATTTATCTTGCGTTTTACAGAAGTCTATGAACGATTTTAAAAAAGCACCTCCTTACCCCATATCACGTTTCTCTGACAGCTGTTAAAGTAGGCAACGAGTATGTCAACAGCTTGAGCATCAGCGTCTTGCAAGGATTTCAGACCAACCACTCGCCAAAGAACTTGGCAGCTTTTTTATCGTTTTTAACATAACGGTATATCCACTCTGATGGCAAACCTGTCCAGCCACATCTCCATAACACTCTTTGCAAAATCAGTGATTAGCAAATTAGTTAGCTTTGGCACGGAGCTGTGCTCGCTTGCCCGTGACAGCCTGGAAGCCGGTTTTGATACTGGCAACAGAACATCTAGAATGACAAGTTTCACACTGTAGGAAATAGAGTCGCGTGTCCTTCTGCAGGATTGTGTCTGGTGATCGGCATGTGTGACAAGTGACATATTCCTCTGCAAATAAAGCAACATACAGAATTACCTGGTGGCCGCAGTAGAAAAGTTTCTGCCTTCTTAATACATCTCCTACAATGAACTCCACAAGCCCAGGCTGAGACTTTACCTGGGCACCCAGACCAGGAAAGCTTAGCTATTCTAGGGGTAAAAAAACCCACAAAGCTATCTGCTGTGATGCTTCCGGTACTAAAACATGGGTTGAATACTCAATGCCCCAGGATGTAGGGAAGCCGGCCAGCTTGCTTATTTTTGGTTCTGTCTAAAGGAAAGCCACTCAAATGTGTTAACAGATATGCCAATTATAAATAATTAGGAACAAAAGGGGACCAAGGCCAGGCCTGAATCACGGGCAGGTTTCTCTGACTTGGCTTTTAGCCCTACAATCAACCAGCAGCTTCAATCAGCTGGGCTTTCTTAAAAAATCCAAATCCTTCCCTATAACCCTAGTTAGCAGAGCCACCTCCCTTTCACTTTCATTTTGTTTCTGATCTTTTTATGGTCAGCTCTTCCCCTCTCACTGTAATCAAATGGCTCTCCCTACAACACTGCAGCCTGATGAGAACACTTCAGTGATCTAATGAAATTAATTGCACACTTACTGATATATCTTCTTAAGACATTTTCTATCTGTTTCTGTTGGAATCTTCCTTTGATTACAAGTTGGTTATTACCATCTATAGAACCACTATGAAAGAAAACAAATAAATCTCCATTATTGTTTATAAAGGAACCAAATTCCAGCACCTTTATACTTAATGAACTTAAAATATGTTCAGCAGCATAGGATAAACTCTTTGACCGGTGCTATACTACCTGGTCTCTCAAAATCTAATTAATTAATTATGAGACAGGGGGTCTCACTCTGTCGCCCAGACTGGAATGCAGTGGCGTGATGATGGCTCACTGCACCTTCACTCTCCCAGGCTCAAGCAATCCTCCCACTAAGCCTAGCAAGTAGCTAGGACTACAAGCAATCCCCACTGTGACCTGCTATTTTTTTTTTTTTTTTTTGTAGAGATGGAGGAGTTTCCCTATGTTGCCCAGGCTAGTCTTGAACTACTGGACTCAAGTGATTCTCCCACCTTGGCCTCCCAAAGTGCTGGGATTACAGGTCTAAGCCACCATGCCCAGCCTTAAATTTATTTCTAATTAAATAGCTGATGTCTAATGAGGTACCCATACTAATATCAAATCCAGTTAAACCTCTAGTGATGACAATCAGACTTATAATTGATTTTAAGCCTAAAACAAGCTGATTCCTTGTATGTGACAGTCCATCCAACAAAGGAAAAAAAGTTTTACTGAATCCATACCATGTACAAAGCAAGGGAGAGGAGAGAGCTAGAAATATAAAAACATGAAAGGGGCTACATTTTTTTTTTTTTTTTTTTTTTTGAGAAGGAGTTTCGCTCTTGTTACCCAGGCTGGAGTGCAATGGCGCAATCTTAGCTCACTGCAACCTCCACTTCCTGGGTTCAAGCATTTCTACTGCCTCAGCCTCCCAAGTAGCTGGGACTACAGGCAAACACCACCATGCCCAGCTAATTTTTTTTGTAATTTCAGTAGAGACGGGATTTCACCATGTTGACCAGGATTGATCTCGATCTCTTGCCCTCGTGATCCACCTGCCTCAGCCTCCGAAAGTGCTGGGATTATAGGCGTGAGCAACCGCACGCGGCCTACTATTGTTTTTTAAAATTCTAAGCACCAAATATTTTGATTCAGTCATGGTTAAATGTATAGTTGATAAAAATAGGCTAAAATTGATTGTGGTAGTAATACATATTAATTTTAATATGTGATAATATTAAAAACCACTGGGGCTGGGCATGTTGGCTCATGCCTGTAATCCCAGCACTTTGGGAGGCCGAGGCGGGTGGATCATCTACTGTCAGGAGTTCAAGTGTGGTGGTGTGCACCTGTAGTCCCAGCTACTGGGGAGGCTGAGACAGGAGAATTACTTGAACCTGGTAGGCAGAGGTTGCAGTGAGCTGAGATCACACCATAGCACTCCAGCCTGGGCAACAAAGTGAGACTTTATCTCCCCGCCTCCCCAAAAAAACCCACAGGATTGCAGATTTTATTTTTATTTTGGGGGGTTAAGGGTAGAGGTTAAAGACACAAAAGAGAGAGAACAGCTATCTCTTGTGAGAGAGATGGACATCCAAGTGAGACACCCTTAGACTGTATGCTTTAAATTTGTAAGTGGTCAATAAAGCTATTTCAAGAAAAAAAAAACTGTAGTTGAATCACAAGCCTCAACTGTCAATGGTACTTAATGATAAACTGTTGACAAGCACTTTTGAGAAAGCAAAGCTTTGGGCTAGATATTATCATTCGTTCAAAAGTATAAATCATACAGTGAAACAAATTCAGTCAGGCACAGTTAAATTTCATCCTCTACAGATTGTAACCCTTAATCTCCAGGTTACAGTGATTCCAATGCTTGATGTAGAAATTTTTTTTCATTCCTGTCAAAAGAAATGGAGTTTTCTCAACAACCCATTTAACCCACTGACCGTAAGTTTACTGGCCACAACTTGTTACAATAGTTTATCCTACCTCTACAAAACCTGTAGATTATTCTAAGAAGTAGAAAAAAAACACTAGCTTTTGCTTCTTCATTAGTTTGTGCAAATTATAAACAAACAATGATGGTAACAAATTTATATTTAAAACACAATTCTTCTACAACAGAGCCTACTATCCACCACGGTCAAGTAAATTACTCCTTAATCCCGTATCAAGTGTAGCAAATCCAAAGTTTTAAGAGAGTATGAAGAGAACACCTTAATTATCTCTGTACTACCAGTGAGGCACAGGTATCAAGCCTGTTAGGTGATCAAACTACAGGGACAGACAGACCTGAGTTGTACCTACCTTGACTGTGCCACTAACTAGCTATGTGACTAACTACAACATCACTTTACTAAACCTGTTTTCAAACGTGAAGATAGAAATATTACTTTCTACTTCATAGATCTGCTGTGAAGACTGAGATGGCACTCAAAAAAGCACTTGGCCCACAAGAGGTACTCAATATGCATTAGTCATCATTATCATGACCTACTCTACATTACTTATTTTTAAAGGGACATTAGGCTTCCAGATAGTAGTGAAACTCATTGGCATGGGCTCCATGAGATCTTGGCCTTCCTGAATAGGAATGGACTTGCTCAGTGCCTTCAAAAGGTGAGCCTTAAAGACAGGTAACTAAATTCCTGTTTCAATGGTTTCTCCTGTGCCACTCATCAACTTACTAGCTGTATTTCTTCAATAGCCTGTTATCAATTTAGAAGAAAAAGTCTGACTTAAGGAAATCGATTCCCCTAAAAATCTAGTATTTGCTCCATAAAAAGACTCAAGAGTTTCAATTAGTAATGAGAAAGTCTAAACATGGCAGTACTGTGGTCCTCTTGTTGCTACAGCAGCAGGCCTGTTCAGATGTCAACTCTGTCCCCTCTTCCTAAACAGCCAAGCTCTCCCACATAAATGAAGTGATTTCATTCCTCCCCTGACCTAAAAGTTTCTCTAATAATCAGGTGAATGTTTTCTCTAAGCATGTTACATATCCTTTTCAAGAGAGGTTCTTATGAAATGTCCAGTAGTACAGTATGTAAATGTATATAGTTTCTTACCTTGTACCCAATTCAGCCAACAAAAATGCAAGGAGATGTTTGGGCTGACGATGTAATCTAAAAAGAAAATCAAATATATAAACCTCATCTTTCAAGGAACTCTCACCAAACTTCTAAAAAATCATTCTGTTCACTATTTTGATCTGTGATTACTTAGCTATTAGGTGAATTTCACTGCATAGTTTATTTAAACTTTGAAATAGAGATACAGTATATGACACCACTTTTTTTTAATTGTTAAGAGACAGGGTCTCACTGTGTGGCCCTGGCTGGAGTTCATGATCACAGCTCATGGTAACCTCAAACTCCTAAGCTCAAGCAATCCTTCTGTCTCAGCCTCTCAAGTAGCTAGGACTATAGGTGTGTGCCACCATGCCCAGCTAATTATTTAGTTTCTGTGTAGAGATGGGCTCTCACTATGCTGCCTAGACTGGTATGGAACTCCCGACCTCAAATGATCCTCCTGCCACAGCCTCCCGAAGTGCCAGGATTATAGGTGTGAGCTGAGCCATTTGTTTATACTTCAATGCCCATAACACTGTATTACATTTCATGACTACATACATATAAGTGTCTAAAAACAAGGATGGAAAACATAAACACCAACGTTAGAGAATAACAACTTCCTCCAGGAAGGAAAAAGGGACCAGGAAAAGAAACAAAGGTGGCCTTAATTATAACTATTAAACCACCTTTTTTCTTTTGTTTTTGAGACTATCATAAAATAGCATAAAACCCTCTTTTTAACAAAGTAAAAAGATCTGAAGCAAATGTGTCAAAAGTTCAACATATACCAAACCTAGGTGATGGATACTGGGATATTATCAAACAAGCTAATAAATATGTTAATCCACATGTATTTCCTGTTTAAAATTTTCATTAAAAGTGTACGTCTAGAAGAATTCCATGGAAGCCTAACAGCAGAAAAATGAAAACGGCTTAAATATTCCACAATTAGGGGAGTGGTTAAATAAATCCATTCAAGGGTGTGTACTACTTTTAGAAAGATTTCAATATCCAAAAAAAAGAAAAATGTACATACGCATATAAAATTAACACAAATATAGAGCAATGCCATTTAATATTTTCATTTTTTAAATCTACGCTGTGGCACTGTTTGAACTTATTCCAACAAGCGGATGCTACTGTAACAATTTTTACGCTATTTTTCCCCAAAATGCAATGGGTGAAAACTGGTAAAAATATAATAAAGTAGGCAAGCTTCTACATTGCTGGTGGGAGTATGAACTGGCAAAACCTTGCTGGAAAGCAATTTGTTAATATTTGCCATAAAAATATCCAGTCCTTTTAACTCAGCAATTAAGGCTCTATTCTGAGTTACTGCAAAGATATATGTATAAAGATATTTGGTGAAGTTTTGCCTCTGATAATAAAACCTGGGAATAGCCATGTCCAACTTAAGGAACTGTTAGAATATGTTGTATAGCTATTTAAAACACTTATTTAGACTAATGACATGAGTCAAACTTTCACAATATATATTGAGAAAATAGGTTAAAAACCAGTATGATAGTAATTTATTTTAAAAAGTACATAAAACTGACTAAACATCAAAATATTAATCTATAATAAATTGTCTAGCTCTTAATGGTGGACTTTGCAGATGACTTTTCATTTTCTTTAACATGTCTTTATCTTCTAATTTTTCTACAATAAGCATATACTACTATTGTCATTAGCAAAAAAAATCTAAACTATTTAAATATATATAAGTAATGAAAACAAGTGGTTATCTCCAGATAGAATTTTCAGTATTATCTCTTTTGTGTTTACCATTTTTTCTACAAGCATATATTACTTAGGAAACTGACCAACAAAGAGATAAGGTTGGTCACCCTAAGGAACCTGCCAGAAAACATGCAACTGAGAAACTCAGAGAAAAGCCATTCCTAGACAGTAAGCTAGGGCTGACTCTGGCATAGAATGTGATGGTAATTAAGAAAGCTGCAATCTCATCAACTGTGTCCTGGCAATGATCATCCAAGGAAGAGGCACACCGAATTCAGCCACTTTCCCTGAGCTCACTGCTTGTTTTACAGGCCTATCCTAGACTGACTGATGAGCCTTTCCACTCCCTGGGCTCCCAAAGCTCCTGTCTGAGGACTACATTCAGCCTCCTCACTCTTCACTACATCTAGTTAAGATTCATCCTCAGTGGATCAGCATGAGTTGATTTCTCTCACCTCTGGATGCACTAATAAAACGAGCCCTCCTGGGCAACATAGTAAGAACTACATTTACTTACACACACACACACACACATATTGGTCGGGAATGGTAGAGTGCACCTGTAGTCTCAGCTACTTGGGAGGCTGAGGCAGGAGGATTGCTGAAGCCCAGGAGACTGAGGCTGCAGTGAGCCATGATCACTCCACTGCACTCCAGCCTAGGGGACAAAGTGAGACCTTATATTTAAGAATTTTTTTGGCCAGGCACGGTGGCTCAAGCCTGTAATCCCAGCACTTTGGGAGGCCAAGGCGGGTGGATCATGAGGTCAACATATCGAGACCATCTTGGTCAACATGGTAAAACCTCGTCTCTACTAAAAATACAAAAAATTAGCTGGTGGCGCGTGCCTGTAATCCCGGCTGCTCAGGAGGCTGAGGCAGGAGAATTGCCTGAACCCAGGAGGCGGAGGTTGCAGTGAGTCGAGATCGCACCATTGCTCTCCAGTCTGGGTAACAAGAGTGAAACTCCGTCTCAAAAAAAAAAAAAAAAAAAAAAAAAAATTTTTTTTTTTTAAAGAAAAACCCTGAGACTTATGAATTGAAACAACTGACAGATCTGAACTGTGAACTCCCTCAACCCCTACACCTGTGTATTCTTTCCATCTATTAATAAAGTCCACAATAAGGACATACAACATTCTTAAAACTGCATTGAGAATCTGGTATTTGGGATGAAGGTACTCCATTAACCAACTCACAGTTTACAGATATCTGTAAAGTTGACAAAAGAAGTTTTCTTGGTTCCTACTCGGACGACCTGTGGAGGTTTCATGACAAATTTCCTTTTCTCCCCAGCCACCATATCTGGATTCTTTTCCCTCATGATGTTGAACACTCGATTCAGCAGCTATAAAAATAAAGTGGTATTCATGAACATGCTTGGTAACTGCAGAAATATAAAGTTCCCTTTTAAGTCACACTGCTTAACAGCAAATATGTCACTTCTTATTAAATATACACATGCATTACTACAACTCTGGCAGTTCTTTGAGGGTAGAGATTCATCCCCAGCCAGCATTTGGTTCATTATGGATACTCAGCAACTCCTTATCCAAAGTGAAACGAATGAACGACTACTCATTCTGTTGTTTCTATGGGAAAAGTACATGACACATGGAAAAGTAAGATTCAGGAAAGCCCAAACAAGTAAACTCCAGACTACCCTGGCCCCAAATTAGCTACTCTGTCACTACTGCCCTCCTGATTTCTAGAGGGCTGCATACCCTCAGTAGTCCATGAATTCAGGTGGGGATAGTGAGTAGTACTACAGTGACTGCCGCACTCTGGGCAGGCTGCCCCACAGGTACACACCAGGAATTGCTGTGCACTGGCTGTGTGACCTCTCTGCATCTGTTTCACCATCAATCATTACTTCAATGGCCCTTTCAATTCAAGGAAGATTTATCTTGCTCTTCCTTGAGCATTAGTGAATAGCTTAGCCCCTTTTCACAACAGATTTTGTCTTACCTCCTCATATGTGTAATCTCTTTCTGAGCCTGCCCAAGCAGGGCCTGTCTGATTACTGAATGAGATGCCATCATCTTTTTTGCTGTCTTCATCTTCTAGAGCTACAAATAATAAAGATTTAAGAATGAGGGTTGGGCCCTGCTACAATATAAAAGTGGGAGTGGGTCTAGAAAAATGAAGTTTCAAAGACATTTGTCTTCCCTTCCACAGCTGCATTTACAACAGCCTTAAGCATAAAGAAACCAAAGCTCACAACGCTTTTCCTTAAAATTAGGGATGTTATGACTTTCAAAAACGACCCTTAATAGAGACCTCTCTAATTAGGAGTTTTTGATAACACACACAAGTTTCTTAATTTAACAAACCAAAGATAATGCATTAGAATAACTAGAGGAAAAAGAGTCCAACTGTTTTAAGCACTTAGGAAACATCGACATCCATAAAAACCCACCTACTGACTAAAGTTCTCTAAAGATCCTATAGCATTTAAAAACTAACAAAACTGTAAACAAAACATTTTTAATTTTTTTTTTTTTTTTTTGGAGGCAGTCTCACTCCCTCACCAGGCACCAGGGTGGAGTGCAATGGCGCAACCTCAGCTCACCACAACCTCCGCCTCCTGGGTTCAAGCAATTCTCCTGCCTCAGCCTCCTGAGTAGCTGGGACTACAGGTGGGCGCCACCACGCCCAGCTAATTTTTTTATTTTTAGTACAGACAGGGTTTCACCATGTTGGCCAGGATGGTTTTGATCTCTTGACATTATGATTCGCCCGCCTCAGCCTCCCTAAGTGCTGGGATTACAGGTGTGAGCCACTGCGCCCGGACCATTTTTAAATTTTTAATTATGTAAAAACCAGTAATTTTTCCAAGGCTGAATCAGTATGTTTTTAATGTAATCACAACTGACAAATTCTTTAACTGCCACTATCAAGCTAGACACTATTTCCTTTCAGCTTCCATTATCAGGTAGTAGAAATAAGGGGCAAGAAAAAAATTTTTTAAAGTACTCCCCTCCCCCATCAAGGAGACTAGGGCCAAAGGCTTGAGTAAACTACAAATGGGCTGCTGAGTCCTCAACATTACCTTCATCTTTCTCTAGTATTTCATCCTCATCTGGGAACTTGACATTCTTCTTTTTCTTCTTTTTATTGCCAAGCATAATGTCAAGGTCATCCTCTGGTTCAGCTGGTTCTTGAACATCACTTTCAATCTTAAGATCCTAAGAAATTGAGATGAGTCTGAACATTTGATACTGGAACTATTCTTTTCTATTTATTTTATTACATTTTCTGCAGAGACAAGGAGGTCTTGCTTTGTTGCTCAGGCTAGTCTCAAACTCTTGGCCTCAAGAGATCCTGCTGCCCTGGCCTCCCAAAGTGCTGGGATTACAGGCATGAGCCACCACACCCAGCCTGTTCTTTTATAAAAATGACATGGGCTGACATTATTTTGGAGGGGGAAAAAAATCACATATTCTAAGCTGAGGTTACAGATAAGAAACTCCTGTCAGAGATGGACCAAACTGGCTCACAGGGACTCTGCCATTTAAACTCTGAATTCTTTTTTTGAGACAGAGGTTCACTCTTGTTCCCTAGGCTGGAGTGCAATGGCGTGATCTTGGCTCACCGAAACTTCCGTCTCCAGGGTTCAAGTGATTCTCCTGCCTCAGCCTCCTGAGTAGCTGGGATTAAAAGCATTTTAGTAGAGACGGAGTTTCTTCATGTTGGTTGGGTTCGTCTTGAACTCCTAACCTCAGCAGATCCGCCCGCCTCAGCCTCCCAAAGTGCTGGAATTACAGGCGTGAGCCACCGTGCCTGGCTACACTGTGTCTTCTTCAAGACATTCGTGGGATCTTTACTTCTCTTTCATTTCTTTATTCTTCAGCCTTAGGATCTTATAATTATTGTCCTTGTTTCCAAATCAGGCTACTGTCAGAATCATGTCAGAGGCTGGGCACCCTGGCTCACACCTGTAATCCCAGCACTTTGGGAGGCCAAGGTAGGTGGATCACTTGAGGTCAGGAGTTCAAGACCAGCCTGGCCAACATGGTGAAACCCTGTCTCTACTAAAAATACAAAACTTAGCTAGATGTGGTGGCCGGTGCCTGTAATCCCAGCTACTCAGGAGGACTCACTTGAACCCAGGAGGCAGAGGTTTACAGTGAGTCAAGATCGCGCCACTACACTCCAGCCTGCGCAACAAGAGCAAAACTGTCTGAAAAAAAAACAATCACTGGCGTGGTGGCTCAAGCCTGTAATCCCAGCACTTTGGAAGGCCAAGGCAGGCGGATCACGAGGTCAAGAGATCGAGACCATCCTGGCCAACATGGTGAAACCCCATCTCTACTAAAAATACACAAATTAGCTGGGCGTGGTGGCATGTGCCTGTAGTCCCAGCTACTTGGGAGGCTGAGGCAGGAGAATTGCTTAAACCCGGGAGGCAGAGGTTGCAATGAGCCGAGATTGTGCCACTGCACTCCAGTCTGGCGCCTGGCAACAAAGTGAGACTTTGTCTCAAAGAAAAAAAAAAAATCACTTGAGGAACTTCAAGTTTAAATCTGTTTGATGATCTTCAGCACGAGCAGGGTTCAAGAGTATTGTAAATAAATTTGTAAGCGATTTTGATACAGTTACTAGGAAAGATTTTTCCAGGTGACATCAAATACGTGGTGTTCTTCCACACCAACCCTCTAATACCAATTAGGTGTCCTCCAGTTCAATTCAGACACACACTATCCAGAGTTATTATCAGATCTCATCGGTTTAAGGGCTCAGCCACAAACCTGCCCTCACTTCACAAACTAGTCACCACTTATTGGGTCCCCATGCTGCCTGCTTCTGTCCAACATGGCTATAAACTCAGAGGTTCCCACGTTCCCCACCAAGAGTCAATAATTTGCTAAAATGACTCATAGAACTCAGGAAAGTACTTACTATTGCCAGTTTATTATAAAGGATACAACTAGAAAGAAACTAAACATAAGCAATGCATAAGACATGGTATGGGGGCGGGAGCTGAGGTAGGGTAAGGAAGACAGGCATGGGGCTGCCACACCAGGCACACCCACTTCCTAGCATCTTGGTGTGCTCACCAGCATGGAAGCTCTCCGAACCCATGTCTAGGGGTTTCATTACACAGGCATGACTATCGTTGTTGTTATTATTTTCTTGAGACGGAATGTCGCTCTGTTGCCCAGGCTGGAGTGCAGTGGCCTAATCTCAGCTCACTGCAACCTCTGCCTCCCGGGTTCAAGCAATTCTTCTGCCTCAGCCTCCCGAGTAGGTGCGACTACAGGCACGTGACAACATGCCTGGCTAATTTCTGTATTTTTAATAGAGATGGGGTTTCACCATATTGGTCGAGCTGGTCTGGAACTCCTGACCTTGTGATCTGCCCACCTCAGCCTCCCAAAGTGCTGGGATTACAGGCATGAGCCACTGTGCCCAGTCACTGATTACATTATTAACAACTAGTGGCTGAGCTCAATCTCTAGACACTCCCTCTCTGGAGGTGTCAGGGGGACCATTGAAAAGTTCTAACCCTCTAATCATAGCTTTGTCCTTCTGGTGACCAGCCCCATCCTAAAGCTATCTAGGGATCTCCAGCTACCAGTCATCTCATTAGCATACTAAAGCCCCTCTTATCACACCAAACACCCTCTTACCACTTTGGAGATTCCAAGCATCTTAAGAGTTGTGAGCCAAGAACAGAAAGACCAAATATTTATTTTTATTATACCAGTCAGCCTGGCACCAGTCTGTGGCGTGGTCTTTGGGCATCAGTCCAATAAATGACATTATCAAAGAGGGAAAGGCAGAAGCCATGGGGAATTAGGATCAAGTGATAAATGGAAACGGTGAAGCTTGACCCCAAGATTAGTTCCTAGAGGCATGGATGTAAACAGGGCATATTAAAACCTACAAATGAGTCATAAACATCCCAGAAGAGCAGAAAAGGCCAGTCTCAGTTTCCAGCTTTCTAATTTCTTCTTCCTTCCACCAGCTTATCCAGCTCCCTATCCTGAAATGTGCTGTCAAACTTACTCATCAATTAATATCTATTTTGTGTGTGCTGAACTGGGGGAATAGCTACAGTAATTTCAGAAATCTTACCAGCAGAAAAGTCGGAATAGCTTGGAGTAAATAAAGCTCAGGTTTGGGATCCCAAATCCAGCTTTGTAGTTTTACTGCCATATGTAGCTATCAAGACCAATCTGCCCATGGTATTAGCTATACACTATACAAACAGGAAACCAGATACTGACCTAATTTCTAAGTCAATAATTAAGAACTTAGAAATGCTGAATATAGATTAACACACACTAGCCAACTTCTAGTGCTACACTATTATTTTATCCCAGTAAGATCTACTTCCATACTGATGCCAAGACACAGTAGAAGGTGGAGAACGGCAAAAAGTATCTTCCTTTTCTTTTTTTGAGATGGAGTTTCACTCTTGTTGCCCAGGCTGGAGTGCAATGGCAACCTTCGCCTCCTGAGTTCAAGTGATTCTCGTGTCTCAGTCTCCCAAGTACCTGGGATTACAGGCATGTGCCACCGCACCCGGCTAATTTTATATTTTTAGTAAAGACCGGCTTTCTTTCTCCATGTTGATCAGGTTGGTCTCGAACTCCCAACCTCAGGTGATCCACCCGCCTTGGCCTCCCAAAGTGCTGGAATTACAGGGGTGAGCCACTGTGCCTGGCCTATTTTTCCTTTCTTTTTGAGATGAAGTCTAGCTCTGTCACCCAGGCTAGAGTGCAGTGGTGCAATCTCAGCTTACTGCAACCTCTACCTGCTGGGTCCAAGCGATTCTCCTGCCTTAGCCTCCTAAGTAGCTGGGACTATAGGTGCACACCACCACACCCAACTAATTTTTGGATTTTTAGTAAAGACAAGGTTTCACCATGTTGGCCAGGTTGGTCTTGAACTCCTGACCTCAGGTGATGTGCCTGCCTCGGCCTCCCAAAGTGCTGGGACTATAGGCATAAGACAGCACACCCAGTCTGCAAGAAGTATTTTTTAAGGCTTTTCAGAAGCCCTGTGATGGTCTGAAAATTCAGGTCACAGAGTAGCCCAAGATCTCAAAAACACAAATTATTATGTCCATGCCTTGCCTGATGACCAGGATACCTGTAATGCCCTCTTATGTTTTGACTTCAAAAACAGTATTCAAGCACTTATTTAGAGCAAATCTCCCAATAAAAGCCACTGGAGGAATCAACCAACAAAGCCTTGTTAACCAAGATTTTCTGTGGCACATCTCTATGTGTCACTCTGTGGTCCAGGATATTTAAATCCCATTTTTCAGTATAATCTGATTATTTTTCTCAATTTCTCTATAGAATAAGGAAAAGAGAATCCTTAAACAGGGAGAGAACAAGATGAGTCCAAATAAAACCAGCTTATTCTTAAGGATTCTAAATTATCCTTGAACTAAAATATCTCTGCAAACAGGAAAAGTATGTTACTCATTTCAGTACTCTAGCAATTAGTACACGATGCTTGACTCACTGTAATCACTAATACAGATTTACTGAATTAACTAAGTCATAAAATTATGACATTATTTCTAAAACTCAATGAATTACTGTATACGTTTCCTGCTACATGTGGATATACCTTAATCACTTGAGTTTGAGCAAATAAACTACTTACCAAAGAACATTTTTAGAGGGCACAAAACGAGACATTTGGTGTATGTCTGCTGTTCTGTGTGCTCTCTCTCTCTCTGTGTATGTGTATTGCTATTATTCTGGGTTTTATAAATAGATGTGTGGATTCTGCTAAAGTGATTCCTAGGCAGGGTCTTTAAAATGGAAACTCTAGGGAGGAGAACAGATCCTCAGCTCCTTCCCCTGTCACCCATCCACCTACCCTCCCTCATATTCAACTGCCTGCCCACATGTTACTCCCTGTCCAGAAGAATTTTCAGATACTTGCATTAGAAATCAATTCAGTAATAAGATTCACAGGGTCTCAAGTACCCACAAGATCAGAGAACTCCATAAAACTGGCCTGAGTGCTCTGGTTTGCCTACAAGCCACACTGTCATCAGCTGCCAACCACCACTGTCGTTCATTCTTTGCTGCTTAGAGGTACACATATTAATTTTGTGTATATTCAATATGCTACCAAAAGTTGAACAGAAGAAACCAAAGGAATATTTGCTCAATAGGATTTCTCACTCATAGAAATATCTCTCTGCAGCCAAAAATCTCAGCATGGTTAAACACAAGGGATATTTTTAATCATCTTAATGGCACACAATACAATATGTAAGACCTAAATTTACATTCCTTGAACCACAGTCCCTTTAAGATACCTAGTCAGATATACTCTTAAGAAAATGACCCTACCAGTGGCAATTAAGTGCTAATAATAAAAGCAAAGCTAGTCAGAGATGAGTCAAAGGGAGGGAAAGAGCCATTAGCAACCTTGCAAAAGGTCAAATTTTACCTTCAACCAGAAAGCAATACTACCTTTACGCCTTCTTCAGCTTCATCAATATCAAATATCTTTTTAGTTTTTTTCTTCTTTTTCTTTTGATTAAAGAAGTTTAAGTCATCTAGATCATCAGAAGCATCTAGAAAGACCAAGGCATAATTGTTAGCAACTAAAAGGCAAAGCATCAAGTTATGAGTTACACAAACATATTTCAGCAATTAATCAAGTCACCAGAAAAGATAATTAGTCCCTCCACAATCACAAAAGTTATGGTTCTGAAAAACAAAATGGTAGGTCATCTCAAATATCTATGGGAACAATCTCGTTAGGAGACCATGTCGAGAATATTTATTTAGTAATCTAACCATACCACTCCTAATTGTTCCCAAGACAAAGTCAGAGCTCTAACATAATTTCCAACTCTCCAGCTTTATCTCCTACTTCTGCTTTTTGCCTTCCTCACTTCCCACACTTCAATCCCTGGTTCTAACCATACTGAACTACTTTCAGGTCCTAGTACAATATATGTGAGGTTCCTAACCTCCAAACCTTCCCGTGGGCCCTCTTAACTCCATCTTTTAGGATCTCGGTTAAATTATTTCCACCAAAGCCTTCTCTAAGCTTATCCATCTTTCCCCACAACTGGGTTAGGTATTCCCAGAGTGCTTGGATAGTATTTTCTGCTTACCCCAACTGAGGTACTTATTACCAGCTTGCTTATCTAATCTATCTCCCTACTAGATACTAGGAGGCTATGCCTTGTTCACCTAAATTCTACTGCCTATCTCAACATTTTATTGAATTAATTAATCATCAAAAGGCCTAACAAATTATTTCACATTCATTAAAATAAGGCCGCACAGTAAATACAAGTATCAGTGAAATTTTACCTACTGTTATTGAGTAATAATAGATTCTGTTCAAGTTTTCCATTTGATCTGCCATGTTATAAACTTGAAATATTTTAGGATCCCTCTGCTACAAATTTTTACAAGAAACTACTTACAAATCCATTTTATCTTATGACAACAGGAATGAGTTACTTTCCAAGTTTGTTTTAAACATGTAGAAGACACTTAGCACAGGGTAGATGCTCAATGAACGTCAGCTATCTCTATCCCAGCACAGTGATATATTCAACAGACACAAATAATGTTCAAAGAATCATTTCTCTCTAATAGTCAAATTATGTCTATGTTACAGCACAGAGGTAAGTAACTAAAGCTGGTATCTAATCCCAAAGACTCAAGTCTATAATTTTAATCTCTCATATACATTTTCAGACTTGCTAAGACACAAAACTGCCTATCTTAGTACTATTTCTTTCTGCCTACATTCAAATACAACTACCATTCAAGTTAGTGAAGAGACCTGACCAGTTAAACTGGAAAACCAGTTCTGCAATGGCAAGGTTTCATCATCTTTGCAATGCATGAATTAAATGGCAACTTCCCTGCAACAAGCCAATCAGAAATCTGAAAAGGTCCACTGCACAGAGACTACTGATGGCCTTGACTTCACTGGAACAGCCTTAGCAGGCTGAGAGGTCACTGCATATACAAAAGTCAAAACACTGATAGAACCAGGGCTTCTAGGACAACAGTAACTCTCTCACATCAACCACTCACCTTTTTTCCTACTGTCCTCTTCATCAGCTTCCAAATCTTTGTCCTCAGTTGGCTCTGGCTCCACTTCTTTTGTTTCTGAAGGCTGGGTTTCCTCTGTTTGGGTATCCCCTTCCTCATCTAGCATAAAAGGCTTCTTCTTCTTCTTTTTCTTCTTGCTCATGGTAGGATCAAAAATCATCTGTTCAGAAGACAAAAAAAAAAAAAACAAAAAAGGGATCAAGTGATTGCTTTTAATGACGCCGACATTCCAAATATGCTTTATCCTCAAAAGGCATACACTTACAAGTAAAAGAGTATATGATATATTAAAACATCAAAGGGGAGTTTATCAAAAAATAAACTGTCCACTCAACCTTTTTGATACTATTAAACATCAGGGGTGGGGGAAAGGGGGAACTGAAACATGTATATGTCTTTCCATTTGTAAAGTATCACAAGAGACTTGACTTTCAGTTTCATGAGCAAATTTGGGCATTTGAATAAACCATGGAATTTAGAGAAAGGACTCCATGCTACTTACTTTATAGACATAGGAAAATAATACCCAATTAGGGCATAAATTTTTTCTTTTCTTTCTTGAGACAGGGTCTCACTGTTACCAAACAGTGGCATGATCATGGCCCACTGCAGCCTCAACCTCCTGGGCTCAAGTGATCCTACCATCTTAGCACCCCAACCCCCAAGTAGCTGGGACCACAGGCATATGCCACCTTGCCCAGCTAAGCTTTTTATTTTGTAGATACTGGGTCTCCCCCTGTTGTCCCCTCTGTTGTCCCAGGTGGTAACGAACTGCCAGGTGCAAACAATCCTCTCACCTTGGCCACTCAATGCAATGGAATTATAGGTGTAAGCCACTGTACGTGGCCAGGGGTACAAATGTTTTATTCAAGGTTGGTAACCTGGGGCTGCTACAGAGACTTGAGAGATTTTTGACCTGATTTAAAAAAAAAATTTTTTTTTGGCCAGGTGCGTGGCTCATGCCCGTTATCCCAGCATTTGGGGGGCTGAGGTGGGCGGATCACCTGCAGTCAGGAGCGAGATCTCCCCACTGCACTCCAGCCTAAGCAACAAGAGCAAAACACCATCCCAAAGAAAAAACAAAACAAATTCTAACTTTATCCTGAAGTTCAGACAATCTTCAAGAAAATCCAGGCCGGGCAGGGTGGCTCGTGCCTATAATCCCAGCACTTTGGGAGGCTGAGTTGGGTGGATCACGAGGTCAAGAGATCGAGACCATCCTGGCCAACATGGTGAAACCCCATCTCTACTAAAAATACAAAAATTAGCTGGGCGTGGTGGCGTGCACCTGTAGTCCCAGCTACCCGGGAGGCTGAGGCAAGAGAACTGCTTGAACCTGAGAGGCGGAGGTTGCAGCGAGCCGACATCACGCCACTGCATTCCAGCCTGGTGCCTGGGAACAGAGTGAGACTCTGTCTCAAAATAAAATAAAATAAAATCCATCAGCAACTCTTCATATAGCAAATCTCTGAGTAAGAGAAACCTCTATAAACATTTTACTCTTTTTGTTTATGAAATGTTAAAGGTTCTTTTTTTTTTTTTTTTTTTTTTTTTTAATGAAACAGGGTCTGGCTCTGCTGCCCAGGTTGGAGTGCTGTGGCATGATCTCAGCTCGCTCCAACCTTGACCTCCCAGACTCACACCATCCTCCTACCTCAACTTCCTGAGTAGCTGGGATTACAGATGCGCACCACCACACCCAACCAACTTTTGTATTTTTAGTACAGACAGGGTTTTACCATGTTGCCCACGCTGGTCTTAAAACTCCTAGGCTCAAATGATCCACCAGCTTCAGCCTCCTAGTGTTAGGATTACAGGTGTGAGGACCATGCCTCGCCCCAAAATTATCTTATTTTTACCTAAATGTCCACTAGAGAATAAGTTATAATTTGTAGACTATCTGCTTGCACTGATCACTTAAAGAAAAGTTATTTTAGACATAATAATTTAAACAACATACAGGGCAGACATCTGATAGAGTAGAAAGCACAGGGTCTTTGAAGTCAAACAGAACTGGATTCAAATCTCAAATACTTTATTCCTGAGCCCCTTACCAATCTCCGTCTACATTCTTTTAATACCATGCTTAAATTCAGCATTTTGCCCAATGATCTGCTGTCAATGGTATAGTAGTAAAAGTGTTTAAAAGCCAGGTGTGGTGGCTCACGCCTGTAATCTAAGCACTTTGGAGGCCAAGACGGGCGGATCATCTGAGGTCAGGAGTTCAAGACCACCCTGACCAACACAGTAAAACCCCGTCTTTAAAAAATAAATAAGCAAACAGAAAATAAATAAATAAAAATATAAAAACAAAACAAAACAAAACAACAACAACCAAAAATAAATAAATAAATAAATAAAAGCACAAGTCTGGAGCCCATCTGACTGGATTCAAGTTCTGACTATGGCTTGTACTTATGTTATTCCATGCCTCATATGTAAAATGGAGACAAGCAGCGGAACTACAAACCATACAAGATTACTGGGAGGCTTAAACAAGTATGTAAATGTAAAACCCTTGCCATAGTGCCTGGCACATAAGTACTCAAATAAATATTAGCAACTGTAATTTATATAATACTTTACCATTCACAAAGCATGGTTTTCTCGTGATTCCTATCACTGAAATTTCATCAATTCAGGTGCTCTAATTTTCCAAACATATAAAACTCTCAAAAAATTCCCAAAATGGATTCTAACATAAACTTATTTATGTTCCAAGATCATTAAGAAAACTAGACTGAAACCAAGCTATAGTCTGTAATAAAGTAATATACTTACTGTCCTTGCCTAGTAGAGAAGTATGGTATTTGCAAAGCATGTTCAAAGTTAGTGTTTTCCCCCTTAACAAGGATCCAATTCTATAAATCATTAAATCTGAAATGCAGTCAGTCTAAAGAATATTATCTGGCTAACTTAAAGAAGTGTCCCTACCAAGACAGGAGAGCAAAGAGGAAAGAGTCCCCCACTGCTGACCCACTACTGAGCTCTGGGTCACCCTACAAGGAGTACAGCAGTATTTCAGGGAAGTTAGCTACATTTCATCCTAATTCTTGAAATAGGGAGACTTGGCAAAAGGACAGACAAAACTCTAGACACTATAAATTTGGTTCTGGAAGGGATTACAAGCCATTTATTGCATTTTTTCAAGCATCAAGTTCCCTAAAGTATTAATTGCCTTTTAACCATTATTCATCAAGACAGATCAAAGATGGAAAGGATCCTGATATCACCAGAGGACAGCTTCGTAAGTGCCTTCTTATCCCCTGAAAAATCTTATTTTGGTCTACAGGTAACAGTTTGGTTGTAGCCTTGTAAAGGATAATAAACATGTAGGAATCATACATTGAAATAACACCTCTCTCAATTAGTCTGGATATGTAACATACATACTCATTGCCTTATTTTATTCATACCATCCTGCAAAGTGGAGTTTACAAATAAGGAGCGGGGATCCCAAAGCAGTACCCAAAGCAGAACTCCCCAAAGAACAAGGCCATATCAGTCTTGACTAAAATCATGGCTTTTTAAGACTTTCATCTCTAACTTCCAAATTATAAGCTGACTACACTCCAAATGGGTTTTCTTTTATGAGACTAGTTTGGATTTGAAAAGTAAATAGCTGTTGACAGTGCACTTATGGAAAACTATAGAATCACCTGAGTTATATTTTAGGTTCACAACAAAGCCTTCAAAAGCATAAACTTTCTATTTTCAATTTTTCACATTTGGTTGGAGAGGGCAAAGAAAAGGTATACCAGCTAAAATTAACCTGAAATGTTTCATCAAATTAGAAGTCTCTTCTCATAGATCATACCTTACCCAAGAAATCACCTTTGTAGTCATACTATACCCAGAAGTAGGTGTGAGTCACAAAAGAACCCACAAAGAAGCAAAGCATTGATCTAAAAGTTCCTTTCAAGGATGACCAGAACAAATGTTAAGTGTTGCCATCTCTGTGTGATAGGATTATGGGATCTTTTTTTTTTTTAGGGACAGGGGTCTCACTGTGTTGCCCAGGCTGGAATGTAGTGGCTTTATACAACACATATCCCATTTTGAACCAAAAACTTTTTTTTAAATTTAAAGCTTCTTTTTGCCAAAACACCTTACCACATTTTATGAAAAATCAACGTTCTCACACCTTATGAATGGGGCCTAGTAGTAAGCAAGCAAGCATTAAGTATTAATGCTGCTTTTAAAAAATGGTCTGAAAAATAGTGAATGCCTATAGATAGGGGATTTTTCTTTTCCCTTACCAGGTAGCAGCCATATTTCTAGGATTCTGCTTTTCATGGTTCCATGCTGAGAGGCTGAGGCAGGAAGACTGCTTAAGGCCAGGAATTCAAGACTAGCTTGGGTAACAAAGCAAGACCTCATTTCTACAAAAAACTTAAAAATTAGCGGGTGCAAGAACATGTGCCTGTAGTCCCAGCTCCTTGCAAGACTGAGGCAGGAGGATCCCTTGAGCCCAGGTGTCAGAGGCTACAGTGAACTATGATTGTGCCACCGCACTCCAGCATGGGCAACAAGAGTGAGATCCTGTCTAAAAAAAATTAAAATAAAAATAAAATCACAGTTCCATTAGGTTGAAAAGGGTTATGTTTTGGTGAGTTTTTGGCTTAATTACCAGGTTTAAAAAGAAATGTGTGCACTTTATAAGAAAAAAAACCCAGAAATATGAAGAAAACAAAATTATTTTTTAATAGTAGCCTCTTTAATCCTCTAGACTGACCCACCAGGCAAGATTACTTGCTTTCTGGGAAGTCCCTGGCAGTTAATAAATCATTTTCAAGTACAGATTTTCATCTGATCCTCCAATGTCAGTACAGTAGCCAGAAATTAAAGAAATGGCCTAAGGGCTGGGTGCGGTGGCTCATGCCTGTAATCCCAGCACTTTGGGAGGCCATGGAGGGTGGATCACCTGAGATCAGTTCGAGACCAGACTGGCCAACATGGTGAAACCCCGTATCTAAAAACAAAAAAAGAAAGAAAGAAAGAAAAGAAAAAAAAGAAATGGCCTAAGAGCACTTACCTAGTCAACAGCACTAGAGGAACCAGACCCTACACCCGATTCTTCAAATTCTACTCAATTCTCCCTCTACTCCTAACTTCTACCTGGCAGAATGGAAGCCAAACACCAAGGTTCTAGTCCTACTTTCTGCATGATCTTGGACAAGTTAATCTCCCTCTGCCCTGGTTTCCTGTAAAACGAAGTCGGACTGTCAACTTAAGTGCCAAACTGTTTTAATACTTTATTGACTTTCAAAGTCCTATGCTGAAATGCTGCTTCTGCCATCTCTGCTTCACAAAACTCTGTTCATCCCTCAGTAATATAGTCATACTCCACTTCTTTCAAAACCTGATCCTACTGATAGAAATGATCCCTCTAGCCCTCCAAGTCACTATGTTGATGGCCCAATTTCTACCTTGTGTGTCAACTAGCAGTTGACCATACACAGAATAACACCCCACGGACTCTTGTACTACGTACAGTATTTACCAAAGGTTATGAGAAGTTTGAAAAATGAGTAGAAACAAAATAGGTGTGAAATACTGCTACTCTCAGAACTTTTGAAATACAGCAGCCTAGAGCAATGTCTATCATTAACTGCTAAGGACCATTTACAAACTTTGTTCTCTAAGCTACTGAGATCCTCCTAGTCATCTACACGGAAGCAATATTGCACAGATCTAGAATCCTACCACTGGCTCAGCCACTTAGTATTGGATCATGAGCATTATACAACTCAGAAAGCCTCAGTTTTTTCATCTCTAAAATGGGCATAACAATAGACCTATTTTACATGACTGTTTTGAGAACCAAGAGACTGGAATCTCCTTCAGAATACATTTTGAATTCCTAAACTTCGTCTTCACAGCCCTCCATGAACTAGTGTGTCAAGTGTTCACCCCTTAACTCTAACCAAACTGGAGAATATTCCACTTCCTGTGGGCACATTTATTGGCCTTTCTCGACCATTCCTTTGCCCTTGTGATCAAGGCTTCCTACTGCCTAAGAAATCCTCAGTACCGGTAAGGGCCTCCCCCAATGTTAAGCAACACCTGCGAGTACTTAACATCAACTTCATTTTAAGTCTTTAGATGTTATACCAACTAGAATAAATCTGGGGGAAAGGGATTTGAAGAAATTCGGTGAGACCCAAGCACCACGGTAGAAAAAGATCCAGCCAGCTTCACAGCCCGGACTTCCCGCTTACGTCGCTGGGAGCCCTCTATTAAGGGAAGCTCAGGGGCTCGCCTGGAAACTTTCCGGGAAGGCTAGTCACTTCCTGGGGCGGCAGGATATTTTTCTCTCGTTCTAAACCCATCATCCCATCGTCTTTTTAAAAAACAACGCCAGGAAGGCAAACAAGAGAGGGATACCAGCTCCGACCAGACAGCCTAGAAAGTTTTAACGAGGGCGTTCTATCAAGCCAAGAGAGGTTCCTCGCGGCAACCAGCCAGGCGAGCTGGGACGACAGTACCCAGCTGAAAGGAAAGCAGGGATCACCAGTCCCACTCATTCGGGGCATTAACTGGGCACTCGAGCCCCTTCAGGGAGGGCGACTCAACGTGTGCTCTCCATTCCGGAAACGCCAACCACGGCAGGAGGTCCGCCTCGGCGCCATCGCCCTGAGGAAAGCGGGCTGCGGCCAAGCCTGCGGCTCCGGAGTCCTCGCCAGCTCTGCAGCTCCGGGCCGTCTAGGCCCGGCTGCCCCACATGGCGGCGGCCGGCTGCTAGGCCGCAGTCCCGGTCTCCCACACTGGAGCGGGTTCTGCTTCCCGCCTCAGTCCTTAGTCCTAGCGCCGGGCTCAGGCCCTCACCTCGTCCCCAGACATGGCTGCGGCTCGAGTAGGCTCGGCTCGGACGGGAAGTCAGACGGGTCAGCCCCAGGTTCCGGCGGCAGCGCTGCTTTTACCGATACCTCTCCCACCACCGCACCAGGCTCTTGCATCAGCGAAAGGGAACAACACCCCGCCCTCTCCTCCAAGCGATGGAAATGCGCCTGCGCAGAGCTCACCAGGCGCAGGCGCGCAGAAGAACCAATCCAGCGTGCTTCGTGTGGCGCGAGTTATCAGGCGGCATCGCGTCGCCAGGCATGCCGGGACTTGTAGTCCATCTATAAGATGCTGTCGCTTGTGCCGCAGCTGACCAGCGACCCGTCGCGATGTGCGAGCGGGCGGCAGCCGGAAGAAGGTTCGGTTGTTGGAATGTTCTGCGCTGCTTGTAGAATGAATTGGGGGCCATTCCTCCTGGGTTAAGGTAGTGGGTTAGACACCGAGTCATATAAACCCGCTGGAGCGTTAGTTTCCCGCATGCCCCCGGGGCGTCCTGGTGTTTGAGAAATTCTGAGTTGCAGCTCGAGGCGTGCGAGTCAGTTTTTACTTCATTAGAAATTTGACGGCTGGTTTTCTGCTTGGGAGGCCAGAAACCAAAGCATCTTCCCTGTCTTCTTTTAGGAGAGAAGGCGTCTCCTGAGGAGAATTAAACAAGCCAGAGGCAGCTGTTGGGAAGCCTCAAAATACTTGTTTATGAAGTCTGAATGCTCTGGGTGCACCATGTAGTTTCCCTCGAGACCTAACAATAGCAGTGACCGTGTAGGGAGCTCTTACTGCTGCAGTGCCCTCGAGCCAAAGACCGTCGAGAACATTCCTGTAGTTGGACAAAGTTGGATCTATGGTTTTGCAAGGAGGGTGGTACACTGTGGGGAAACAGGATGTCTTGGGAAGAGGGTGTTGGAAAGAATTTACAGGATTTGGGCATCCGTTAGGTAATTTGGGGAGAGGGTATAAGGAGTGTGAAACACAGTGAAAATAAATGCAGCCCATGATAGCGGGAAGCCAGCTGGCGCTATTAACTAGGATGTTGTTGAACACTTAACAATTTCACAGAACAGCAACATCAGACAAGGCCATTCTGTGACCACGGTGGGTCAAAACAAAAACAAAACCACTCTACAACGGTGTCTGAATATAAACAAAAAGAAACATTGTGCCAACCACAGAAAAAAATAACCAGATATGCCATCTCTGTCTTTTTTTTTTAACCAATTGCAGCTTTAGCCTCGCTTCGTTCTACTTTATTTTTGTTTGTTTTGTTTTTCCTTTTGAGACGGAGTCTCACTCTGTTACCCAGGCTGGAATGCAGTGACACAATCTCGGTTTACTGCAACCTCTGCCTCCCGAGTTCAAGCGATTTTCCTGCCTCAGCCTCCAGAGTAGCTAGAATTATACGCGCCCACCACCACACCGGCTAATTTCTGTATTTTTGGTAGAGACGGGGTTTTGCCATGTTGGAGTTCTGTGAAATTGTTAGTGTTCAACAGGGCAGCACATGTTCAGTTCTTCAAGTGTTGAACTCCTGACCTCAGGTGATCCGCCCACCTTGACCTCCCAAAGTGCTGTGATTACAGGCCTGAGCCACCACGCCCTACTTTCTTATTATATAAGAATAATTGGACAGGCTGGATGGCTCACGTCTGCAATCCCAGCTACTCAGGGAGGCTGAGACCTTGACACCAACTGTGTATAATAACCCACAGATACCTAGTACTCTCTACTGGATACCAGTCCCTAATCTAAGCATGGCAGTTCCTTGCTTTCAAGGAGTTTATGTCTTAGTGAGATGGATGCTTTATTAGCCCGTTTTTCCAGGTGAGGAAACTGCTTTTGTGGCACTGAATAATTAGTCAGAATCCATATATAGCCAGCAAAACAGGGAACCTCGAATCCAAGTCCAGACAATCTGATGCCAGTGGCTGCTAGTTTACCACCTTGAGAATCTGAATCCCTAAGGAGCCTGGACTGGTGCCACCAAACCTTAGTCGTTTTCAGCTACTAATATTTGTGCATATCAGAGTTACTCAATGGCAGCATTATTGGCATTGGCAGACAATTCTTTGTCAGGCTAGATAATTCTTTGTTGTGGGATGTTGTTCTGTGCATTGTAAGATGTTTAGGGGCATCCCAGCCTCTATACAATAGATGCCAGCCAGTTGCATCCTACTTGTGACAAGCAAAAATGTCTTCAGACACTACCAAAAATCCCCTGGGAGGGACAGAACCACCCATTTGAGAACCACTGATGTACACCAATTTTTGGATCTTAGAGAGATAAACATTTGGTATATGACAGTCATCAAATCATTGGCCTTGAAGAGAACAGAGGGAACCAGTATGGCCTAAGTTTTGGAAAAGCCTGTTCAACTACGAAAATGACAGAGAAAGGAAAAATAAATGAAATGGAAAAAAACAAAAGGAGAAGACAAGTGGTACAGGTGAGGAAAAGGAGCTTATGAAATCATCTGTGGGCCAGACACGGTGGCTCACCTCTGTAATCCCAGCACTTTGGGAGGCTAAGGTGGGAGGATTGCTTGAGCTCAGGAGTTAGAGACCAGCCTCGGCAACACAGACCCATCTCTACAAAAAAAGTTTTTTTTAAATTAAGAAATACATTACTCACATCACACCAAGGAAGTTATTTCACACTAACAAAGACAGACTAAGAAAATCTTAAAGAAAAAAAAGTTTTAATGAGACCTCATTGTACCTTCACTCCCTCTTTGGGAAATGCTGCTATGTTTAGCAAATACTCTTGACCACTTTTATGAAAAGATTTATTTTCCCTTACAGCATGGTACCAGGTATAACCTTCCTGAACTGGCTATGTACAAGAAGGCTTCCTTCAGAGATTTCAGGCATCCTCCAAGGTAGTAATTTATTTTCTAGGAAAAGCCAAGATTCCCTGGCAAAAGTCAAAAAGCAATGATAGCTAAACTTTTCCTGGTTTTCTGAGAGATTGGTCCTACTTGTTCATAACACAAATAATTATTTATATTCTTATAACTTCTTTCCTCCAGGAATCTGCAATGCATATAGACATTTATGGATTTTCTTCTTATGCCTGTGAGAGAAATCACTGTAATTTTATTTTATAAATACAGAAGCCAAGTTATGGAATCCACACACACAAAAAAATAGAGATCTAGAGCCAGACTACAGTAGTCTTCACTCTGGGCCATGCTTAATACCATCTCAGATCTCCAGCTGTCAAACAGTAAGCTAATGACGATAGTCCTTTAATTGTATGGTTAATTATATATTTTCATTGGTTTTGAACTATTCCTCAGTCTTTTCACTTGACCCATAAAATAGCAGGCTTGTAGAGAATGTGACTTAAATTGTGACAGTATTTGAACTAGAACCTAGATCTCATGATTCTTGGTGCTCTTTTTATTTAGTAAGCAAGGTCACACATCCTCATGGGTAATATTTAACTTACAGAAAACATGATTCAGATAGAGATTATAATCTGCATAGAAACTGGTATTTTCTATGTGTATTATACCTAGATTTTCTGTGGAAATAGTACTGCTCTTTACCCAATTGCTTAAATCAAAACCCAGGAGTTAGCCTTGATTCCTTCCTTTCCCTCACCTTCTTCATTCAATTCACTATTGTCTTGTTAATGTCCAAAATAGATTGCAAATACAACTTCTCTTGCCACTGCCACTAGCCTGGTCCAGGTTATTGTCATCAGCTTTGGGATACTGCAACATTTTCTCTTATCCCTTTGTAACACTTGCCACAGTTTAATTTTTCTGTTGTATACTTGTAATTTTCTTTTTTAATTTTTTTTGAGATGGAGCCTTGCTCTGTTGCCCAGGCTGGAGTGCAGTAGTGTGATCTCACCTCACCGCAACCTCTACCTCCCGGGTTCAAGCGATTTTCCAGCCTCAGCCTCCTGAATGAGTGGGACTATGGGGATGCCCGGCTAATTTTTTTTTTTGTATTTTTAGTAGAGATGGGGTTTCATAATGTTTGCCAGGGTGGTCCTGATCTTCTAACCTCGTGATCCCACCCACCTTGGCCTCTCAAAGTGCTAGGATTACAGGCATGAGCCACCTTGCCCAGCTGACTTGAAATTTTCTTAATCTCACTTGGCTACTGTAATGTATGCAGATTTCTTTAACATAGGTGCAGAAATCTGTCTTGTTAACTCTGATGTTCCCAGGACCTAGCAGAGTGCCTGGCTTATCATAGGCACTTAATAAATATTTGGTGGCCAGGCACGGTAGCTCACACCTGTAATCCCAGCACTTTGGGAGGCCGAGGTGGGCAGATCACCTGAGGTCAGAAGTTCGAGACCAGCCTGGCCAACATGGTGAAACCCTGTGACTACTAAAAATACAAAAATTAGCTGGGCGAGATGGTGGGCGTCTGTAATCCCAGCTGCTCGGGAGAGATGAGGCAAGAGAATTGCTTGAGCCCAGGAGGCAGAGGTTCCAGTGAGCAGATGTTAAGCCACTGCACTCCAGCCTGGGTGACAGAGTGAGACTCGGTCTCAAAAAACTATATAAATTAATTAAGTAAATATTTGGGAAATATTTGTTGAATTAATGGTTGAAAACCCATTAGTCCCCAAAATTACATTATGATTGCTTACAATGAAATAGGTGAGGTTGGAGCCTTTATTTGATCATATATAGTAAAAATGACTGAAGCTAACATAATTAAACTCAATTGTATTGTAATCTGTCTGAAAGAATGTGTTAGAATTGAAATGGTTTACCTGTAATCCAGAAAGAGAAAAATAAGCCAGGATGGCTTATTCCATTCAGCAGTGTTCAGGACAGAGAAATTATGAATCCAAAGAACGTGGTTAAAAGCTAGTCATTAGAGAGGTATACTTGTTCTAGAGTGAAGATAAGCTCGGGCTTTACTTGTGGCCTGAATGAAATGGATCTTAATACCATCTCTTTTTTCTGATCATTTGCCAAATAACATTTTGATTACTGACTCAAAATCCTTGGTTCCTTTGTGCTGGGAAGGAAATGCTCTGGACAGCAAACAAATGTTTTACTCACTGGAAACATGTTATACTTCTATGTTATATTCCACAGAGACTAGCTGTCGGGGCAGGAAATTGTTAATCACAGCTGTGTCCCTAGTTCCTTAGAAAAATGCTTGCACGAAGTAGATTCTTTGTAAGTATTTGATGAATGAATGAATATATGTTAGTTAATTAGAATTGATCCTTTATACCACAATCTGTTATGAATTTGATATTGTGAATCAATCCTCAAGTATCTGTTCCATGATACATGCTTAAGGAAAATCAGATTTCTGGTTTTAGAAGTCAAATACACGAGGTCCTGATCTCTGGTGCTCTACTCCAGTAGTCTTTGAATGGCTGGGAATGGTGACTCAGGCCTATAATCCCAGCACTTTGGGAGACTGAGGCAGGAGGATCACTTGAATTCAGGAGTTTGAGAGCAGCCTGGGCAGTATAATGAGACCCTGTCTCTGTGATAAATAAAAAGCTCTGGGTATTATTCACAGCAAGTCATCTTCATGATCCTTGAGATCTTATTTGGTTAGTCCCTGACCTCCTTCTCCCATACCTTTTTCTTGGTTCTCTATAACTCCAGTTCATCTTCCATCAAGCCCATCAAGTTTCCTGGGGTTGTGGGGAGGGGCAACTAATCAAGCTGCTCCCCTGCCTAAAAATCAGTTAACTGGAACTTAGTATACATGATGGAGAGAGGTAAGAATTCGGAAAAATCTATTTTTCTGAATTCTCTGTTACCTTCAGAAAAATAGATTTCCACAGTCTATCTTCCAGCTCTCCTCGCCATGCTACTGTCTACCCTTCGTACCACTCTCCATCATGTATACTAAGTTCCAGTCATACTAAATCATTTAATATTTCATAAACATGTTCTGCCCTTTCATTTTTTCTATGCTTCTCCCTCTCTAGAATGTCCTTCCCTCCTGCTCCCACCTGATGAACTCCTGTCATCCTTTAAGATCCAGATCTAGACTTTACTTTTTTAAAGAAAGCTTTGATTTCTCTACTAGAGAAAATATTATTTCTTTCTCTCTGCTTATCTTCTATTACAGCCCTTGTTTTATATATATGTATATATATTTTTGAGGCTAATTCTCATGCTGTTGCCCCAGCTGGAGTGCAATGGCATGATCTCAGTTCACCACAACCTCTGCCTCCTGGGTTCAAGCGATTCTCCTGCCTCGCCCCCACCCCCCGAACCCAAGTATCTGAGATTACAGGTGCCGACCCCCACGCCCAGCTAATTTTTGTATTTTAAGTAGAGACGGGTTTTGCCGTGTTCATCAGGCTGACGTCAAACTCCTGACCTCAGTTGATCTGCCCACCTCGGCCTCCTAAAGTGCTGGGATTACAGGTGTGAGCCACAGCGCCTGGCCCAGCCCAGCCCTTATTATATTATGTTGTAACTGTCTTTGAGATTGTGGAATGCAGGATCTGTGCCTTACTCATATTTCTTTGCTTTCCCAAAACCTAGCACGTTTGTGAATGTAGGCACCCATACGGGGTGATAGGTATAAGTGCTAATTACTAACTTGCACCAGTCTTCATTTCTTGAATGTAGCCTCCTTCCCAAGAGAGGATGGGAAACCTCCCAGCTGTACTCTGGAATAATTGGTTGTGAACATAGGAAATAAATGTTTTACATACTGCTTTTATGATTCTCTATAAAAGAAGGTGATCAGTTTTTGTATTTGTTTTTTGAGACAGGGTCTCACTTTGTCACCTAGGCTGGAGTACAGTGGCACGATCATGGCTCACTGCAGCCTCAAACTCCTGGGCTCAGGCAATCCTTCTGCCTCAGCCTCTCAAGTAGCTAGAACTACAGGCACGCACCTCCACACATAGCTAATTTAAAAAAATTGGTAGAGATGGGGTATCATTATGTTGCCCAGCTGGTCTCAAAGTCCTGGCCTGAAGTGATTCTCCCACCTCGGCCTCCCAGCGTGCTGGGATTGCAGGCGTGAGCCATAAAAGGACCTGAGTCTTGAAAGATTAGCAGGCCCTCAATAAGGAGTAATTCAGTGTACCTTGGTCACTATTCATTGCCCATCTTTCTCCCTTGCTCTTAAGAGACTTGTAACCCCAATACCCAGCACAGTGCCTAGCACCTATTAGGAGCTCAGTTAACATTTGTTGAGGCTGAGTGCAGTGGCTCATGCTTATAATCCCAACACTTTGGGAGGCCACAGTGGGAGGACTGCCTGAGGCCAGGAGTTTGAGACCAGCCTGGGCAGTATAGTAAGACCCTGTCTCTATGAAAAATAATTTTTAAAAAAATTAGCCAGGCATGGTGGCATGTGCATCTGATACCAGCTACTTGATAGGCTGAGGCAAGAGGATCCCTTGAGCTCAGGAGTTTGAGGCTACAGTGAGTTATGATCACACCACTGCACTCCACCCTGAGTGACAGAACAAGACCCTGTCTCTTAAAAAAAATCAATTAAAAAAAAAGAATATCAGTGTTTTTTGATGATGTTATCCAAGGTTACTTAGTATTTTGGCATCTGTACAGAAAACTTCAAAACTCTTAAGAAAACTGCAATGAGCTACTACTTTACACCCATTAGAATTGCTATTACTTAAAAAAAAACCCTCCAGAAAATGACATATATTATCAAGATGTGGAAAAACTTGAACCCTTGTGTACTGTTGGCAGGACTATAAAATGATGCAGCCCCTATGGAAAAGAGTATGTTTCCTAAAAAATTTTAAACAGAATTATCATATGATCTAACAATGCAGTTACCTAGTAATTACATTGTTAGATCATATGGTAATTGATCTCCATCCCCCATCACCTGTATCTGGCATTTCTCCCCATGTTATCCCTCCCCAAACTCCTACCCACCACGGTCCATATATATATATATATGTAGACACACACACACACCCTACTAGGTATGTGTATATATATATATATATATATATATATAAAACTAGGTATATATAGATATAGATATAGATATAACTAGGTATATATAGATATAGTAATTGTATTGTTAGATCATATGGTAATTCTGTTTAAGATTTTTTAGGAACTTTTTAGGTGTGTGTGTGTGTGTGTGTGTGTGCGTGCGTGTGTGTGTGTGTGTGTGTATATATATATATATGTTTATATACCTAGTAATTGTATTGTTAGATCATATGGTAATTGATCTCCATCCCCCGTCACCTATATCTGGCATTTCTCCCCATGTTATCCCTCCCCAACCTCCCTACCCCCTGCTGTCCCTTCCCTATTTCCCCACAACAGACCCCAGTGTGTGATGCTCCCCTCCCTATACTCATGTGTTCTCGTTGTTCAACACCTGCCTGTGAGTGAGAACATGCGGTGTTTGTTTTTCTGTTCTTGTGTCAATTTGAGAATGATGGTTTCCAGATTCATCTATGTCCCTACAAAGGACATTAACTCATCATTTTTTATGGCTACATAGTATTCCATGGTGTATATGTGCCACATTTTCCTTGTCCAGTCTATCATCGATGGGCATTTGGGTTGGTTCAATGTCTTTGCTATTGTAAACAGTGCTTCAATGAACATACATGTGCATGTGTCTTTATAATAGAACGATTTATAAATATATACCCAGTAATGGGATTGCTGGGTCAAATAGAATATTTCTAGGTCCTTGAGGAATCGCCACACTGTCTTCCACAATGGTTGAACTAATTTACACTACCACCAACAGTGTAAAAGTGTGCCTATTTCTCCACATCCTCTCTAGCATCTGTTTCCAGATTTTTTAATGATCGCTGTTATAACTAGAATGAGATGGTATCTCAATGTGGTTTTGATTTGTATTTCTCTAATGACCAGTGATGATTAGCACTTTTTTTATGTTTGTGGGCCTCATATATGTCTTATTTTGAAAAGTGTATGTTCATGTCCTTTGCCCACTTTTGAATGGGTTTGTTTGTTTTTTCTTGTAAATCTGTTTTAGTTCTTTGTAGATTCTGGCTATTAGCCCTTTGTCAGATGGGTAGATTGCAAAAATGTTTTCCCATTCTGTTGGTTGCTGGTTCACTCTATTGATTGTTTCTTTTGCTATACAGAAGCTCTGGAGTTAATTAGATCCCATTTGTCTACTTTGGCTTTTGTTGCCAATGCTTTTGGTGTTATAGTCATGAAGTCCTTGCCTATGCCTATGTCCCGAATGGTTTTGCCCAGGTTTTCTTCTAGGGTTTTTATGGTGTTAGGTCTTGTGTTTAAGTCTTTAATCCATCTGGAGTTAATTTTAGTGTAAGGTGTCAGAAAGGGGTCCAGTTTCTGCTTTCTGCACATGGCTAGCCAGTTTTCCCAACACCATTTATTAAACAGGGAATCCTTTCCCCATTGCTTGTCTTTGTCAGATTTGTCAAAGATTGGATGCTTGTAGATGTGTGGCATTGCCTCTGAGGCCTCTGTTCTGTTCCATTGGTCTATATCTCTATTTTGGTACCAGTACCATGCTGTTTTGATTACTGTAGCCTTGTAGTATAGTTTGAAGTCAGGTTGTGTGATGCCTCCAGCTTTGTTCTTTTGTTTAGAACTGTCTTTGCTATGTGGGCTCTCTTTTGGTTCCATATGAAGTTTAAGGTGGTTTTTTTCCAGTTCTGTGACAAGGACCATCGGTCGCTTGATGGGGATAGTGTTGAATCTATAAATTACTTTGGGCAGTATGGCCATTTTCACAATATTGATTCTTCCTATTGAGCATGGAATGTTTTTCCATCTGTTTGTGTCCTCTTTTTTTCCTTAAGCAGTGGTTTGTAGTTCTTGAAGAGGTCCTTTACATCCTTTGTTAGTTGTATTCCTAGGTATTTTATTCTCTTTAGCAATTGTGAATGGCAGTTCTTTCTTGATTTGGCTTTCTTTAAGTCTGTTATTGGTGTATAGGAATGCTTGTGATTTCTGCCCATTGATTTTGTATCCTGAGACTTTGCTTAAGTTGCTTATCAGTTTCAGATTTTGGGCTGAGACGATGGGGTCTTCTAAATATACAATCATGTCCTCTTCAAATAGAGACAATTTGACTTCCTCCTTTCCTAATTGAATACCCTTTATTTCTTTTTCTTGCCTGATTGCTCTGGCTAGAACTTCCAGTACTATATTGAATAGGAGTAGTGAGAGAGGGCATCCTTGTCTAGTGCCGGATTTCAAAGGCAATGCTTGCAGTTTTTGTCCATTCAGTATGATATTGGCTATGGGTTTGTCGTAAATAGCTTTAATTATTTTGAGGTATGTTCCGTTGATACCTAGTTTATTGACAGTTTTTAGCATAAAGGGTTGTTGAATTTTGTTAAAGGCCTTCTCTCCATCTATTGAGATAATCAAGTGGTTTTTGTGTTTAGTTCTGTTTTTGTGGTGGATTACGTTTATAGACTTGTGTATGTTGAACCGGCCTTGCATCCCCTGAATGAAGCCTACTTGATCATGATGGATAAACTTTTTGATGTGCTGTTGCAATCGGTTTGCCAGTATTTTATTGAAGATTTTTGCATCTATGTTCATCATGGATATTGGCCTAAAGCTTTCTTTTTTTGTTGAGTCTCTGCTGGGTTTTGGTATCAGGATGATACTGGTCTCATAAAATGATTTGGGAAGGATTCCCTCTTTCTGGATTGTTTGGAATAGTTTCAGAAGGAGTGGTACCATCTCTTCTTTGTATGTTTGATAGAATTCAGCTGTAAACCCATCTGGACCCAGGCTTTTTTTGGTTGGTAGGCTATTAATTTCTGCCTCTACTTCAACTAGGTATATTAAAAAAAAAAAAAACAACCCTGAAAGCAGTGTCCCAAAGAGATATTTTTACACTCATGTTCACAGAAGTATTATTCACACCTGGAAAGCACCCCAGGTGTCTATCAGTGGATGAATGGGTAATCAAAATGTGATGTATACAGACCATAGAATATCATTCAGCCTTAAAAAGGAAGGAAATTTCTGATACATGCTACAATATGGATGCACCTTAAGAACATTATGCTTAGTGAAATAAGCTAGCCACAAAAAGATGAATACTCTATTATCTCATTTATATGAGGTACCTAGAGTAATCAAATTCATAGAAACAGAAAGTAGAATGGTGGTTGCTAGGGTCTAGAGAGAGATGGGGGAAGAGGGTATTGTCTAATGGGTATAGCGTTCCAGTTTTGCAAGATGGAAAAAGTTCCGGGAATTGGTTGTACATCAGTGTGAATGTACTTTAAAGTGGTTAAAATGGTAAATTTTAGAATATTTGTATTTTACCATATTTTTTAAAAAGAGAACACTAAACTGGGAGACAAATGACCAAGGTTGGAGTTCTTGGTTGTTTTCCACTGATAGATGAGTCTCTAGGAAGTTGCTTCTTCACTCAATGCTTCCGTTAATTCATCTTTAAACAGGATAAAAAAGACTGTGGAATCTAGATTTGTATGAGGATCAAATAAAAACAAAAAAAACAAACTTTTAAGATAATTTTTTAGTTGTAATTGTTCCTAGTATTCCAGAGTCTCTGATCTCTTATTTGCTACAAGTTTCACATCTTACTTCATAATGAAATGCTAAAGATGCCTCAGCAGTAGCCAGTTGACTTCAGAGGTCTTGAATAAGGAATCCTTTTAATTTGGGCTGTTCACCTTATAATTTGGTCCTGGGAAAACAGCAAATAAATAAGCTTTTATGAGGACTATTGATGATCTAAGATGCTAATTATCAACGTAGTTTAGCATGAACTAAGGAAATAAAAGCTTAGGATTTTCATGTTAGTATAAAAAAGCTGGTCTCAAATTAGGGGTCTACACAGAAGAATTAGGATCTGTTAAGTACTTATTAAGTGTCAGGCTCTATAGCAGATAAATTACATGCATTATCTTATTTAATACTCAGAACAGCCTTGTCAGGTTAATAATATTATACCCATTTTATAAATAGGTTAACTAAGGCTGAGAGAGTATAAGTCACTTACCCAACATAACACAATGAGTAACAGAGATGGAATTTGAGCCCAAGCCTGTATGACTTTGTAGCCCATATTCTTTCTACTGTGTTACAGTGCCTCTCAAAATATATTTGACTATGCCTACCAGTAATAGAGTTTATGATAAATGCTATATATTTGGTGTTTATATATTTATATCAATTATTTAACTTCATCATTACAAGTAAGATAGACTATAAAGGGATGATTATCACCACTTTATGGATGAGGAAACAGGTGGTCAGAAAATTTAACTTACCCAGCATCAGACAACCAGGGAATGATAATAATAAGGCTTGGACACATGGACTACAGCTCTGACTCCTGCTTTTTCTACATTGGCCTATGAGAGCAGAATTTTATCTATGAATTTTTTTTTTTTTTTGAGACAATAGCCTCATTCTGTTGCCCAGGCTGGAGTGGAGTGGTGTGATCTTGGCTGACCACAATCTCCACCTCCTGGGTTCAAGCAATTCTTGTGCCTCAGCCTCCTGAGTAGCTGGGATTACAGGCGCCTGCCACCATGTCCAGCTAATTTTTATATTTTTAGTAGAGATGAAGTTTCGCTATGTTGGCCAGGCTGGTCTCAAACTCTTGACCTCAGGTGATCCGCCTGCCTCGGCCTCCCAAAGTGGTGGGATTACAGGCGTGAGCCACTGTGCCGTATCTATGAATTTTCTGGTTCTAACTTTTTTTTTTGAGTCAGAGTTTTGCTCTTGTTGCCCAGGCTGGAGTGCAATGGTGCAATCTTGGCTCACTGCAACTTCTGCCTCCAGGGTTCAAGTGATTCTCATGCCTCAGGCTCCTGAGTAGCTGGGATTATAGGCATGTGCCACCTGAGGCATGAGGCATGCGCCTCAGCCTCCTAAGTAGCTGGGATTCTGGGCATGCGTCTCAGCCTCCTGAGTAGCTGGGATTATAGGCATGCGCCTACAAAATTAGGCCTGGCTAATTTTGTATTTCTAGTAGAGGCGAGGTTTTTCCCATGTTGGTCAGGCTGGTCTCAAACTCCCAACCTCAGATGATCTGCCTGCCTCAGCTTCCCAACGTGCTTGGATTACAGGCATGAGCCACTGTGCCTGGCCGGTTCTTACTTTTTTTAATAGGAGCAAAGATTGGGCATCTTGACAGTCATCTTGCACTTCTGTTTATGCTAGGACAGATTAAACACATATGTTTATCCCTGTTCACTCCGCCAGATCACTAAAGTAACAGTGAGTTAATATTTTTAGGGTTACCAGCCTACAGACAAAGAATAAAAAAAGACAATAGCAAATTAAGGATATCAACACATTTTTGGAAGCTGGAAAGCCATGGTTGAGCTGAGAAAACAATTCTAAATGTTTGCTGAGGGATATACTAACAAGACAAACAGATTCATATTGCAAAACACTAGAATGTCAGGACTGGGACAGAGCAGATGCTATAGAAGCAGAGGTGATGTGAGAGGCAGAAAAGACAGAGTTTTGCTGAAAGCCTTTATAGAAAGATAAACTGCCAGGTCTTTTTCTCCTTCCTACTCACTTAGACAACTACCCTTTCATCTCCCTGGCACCCCCTGGGACAAAATTGAAGCAGAGAAGCTCCAGACACTGAGATACCAGGCACAGCGAAAGATAATAGCAGGGAGGCTAAGGTAGGAGGATATCAGACTGAAAACAGAGATTAGTTGAATTGTCTACATGCTGAATGGTGAGATACACTCAGTCCTCCTGCTGAATTTTGCTCCGACAATGCTGACAGCAAGGCTTGTATTCTCCAGGCAAGATATCAGACAATTAATGTTAATTAATTAACCCCAGAGGAAAGATCTATACATACTGATGTTTGAGGTCCCCCTAGAAAAGACCTGGGTACCCACTTTATCATCCTACAGTGAAACCCACAAATTGTTAAACTTCCTGTTAACACAGAGCTTCCAAATACTTACTTAGTGACTCACTCTTAATTATGAAGAGACAACAAGGGTCACCAGATATTTAAGATGAACCTTCATCAAAAAGAACAGCATCAAATAGAAATAGAAAAGAGAAAAGAAATTCAAAGGGAACAGAAACTGAAGAGAACAGAAGAATATTTTTAAAAAACAATAAGCAGTCTATGAGAGATAGTAGAAAATACTGCATCCATAAAGCAAAGATAAAATGCTCCAAAAAGAAATAGAATAAGGCTGGGTGCAGTGGCTTATACCTATAATTCCAGCATTTTAGGAGGCTGAGGCAGGCAGATTACCTGAGGTCAAGAGTTCAAGACCAGATTGACCAACCTGGAGAAACCCCATCTCTACTAAAACAAAAATTATCTGGGTGTGGTGGTGCATGCCTGTAATTCCAGCTACTTGAGAGGCTGAGGCAGGAGAATTGCTTGAACCCAGGAGGCAGAGGTTGCAGGAAGCCGATATCATGCCATTGCACTCCATCCTGGGCAACAAGAGTGAAACTCCATCTCAGAAAAAAAAAAAAAAAAAAAAAGGAAGAAAAAAGAAGCAGAATAAGTAACAGCTCTGGGAAATTAAAATATAACAGAAAAATTGGCCGGACATGATGTCTGATGCCTGTAATTCCAGCACTTTGAGAGGCCAAGGTAGGAGGATTGCTTAAAGCCAGGAGTTCAGGACCAACCTGGGCAATATAGCTAAACCTCTCCTCTACTAAAAATATTTTTTAAAAGAAAAATTAGCTGGATGTGGTGACTTGTGCCTGTGGTCCCAGCTACTCTGGAGGCTGAGGCAGGAGAGTTGCTCAAGCCCAGGAGATGGAGTCTGCAGTGAGCTATGATTATGCCATTGGACTCCAGCCTGGGCAATACAGCCAGACCTGCTCTTAATAATAATAATAATAATAGAAAAATAATTTATAGAATGCTTAATATATAAAGTTCAAGAAATCTCCCAGGAAGTAGAAGAGAAATACAAATGGAAAAATAACAGAGAAAAGATAATTAGAGGATGAATCCATAAGATCGATCATTAGATTAACAGGAGTTCTAGAAATACAGAAGAAATAGAGGGAAGGAAATTATCAAAGAAACTATGAGTTTCAAGAGTGACGGAGCCTGCTGAGTGTCCAGCATAATGAAAGAAAACAAAGCAAAAACATTATGCTATATCATTATGAAATTTTTTAACACAGGAGATAAAGAGAAAATAAAAAATCTTGATGGTAGGAGGTGAGGAGGGAGCAGGGAAAAGGCAACAGGTTACTTACGAAAGAGCAGGTGATAGGAATAGCATATTTGTCAATAGTAACATTGGTGGCTAGAAGACGATAAAGCAAGGCTTTCAAATTCTGAGAGAAAATACATATTCAATCTAGAACTCATACTAAGCTATATTATCAGTCAAATATGAGGGATAAAGATATTTTTAGATACAAGGATAAAAAACGTAGCTCTTACCCCCATGTAACTTTTCTTAGGAAACCACTGGAGGATATGTGCTACTAAAACAAGAAAGACAGACAAAACAATCCTAAAATTTGTATGGAACAAAAAGTCTAAATAGTCAAAGCAATCCTAAGCAAAGAGAACAAAGCTAGAAGCATCACACTGCCTAACTGTAAAATATATTGCAAGGCTGTAATAACCAAAACAGCATGGTATTTGTATAAAACCGCGCACAGAGCAAGGTAACAAAATAGAGAACCCAGAAATAAATTCAGGTATAGCCAAATGATTTTCAACAAATGTACCACGCACATACATTTGGGAAAGGAAACCCTCTTTTAAAAATGTTGTTGGGAGAACTGGATATCCCTATGCAGAAGAATGAAACTAGACTCCTATCTCTCACCATATGCAAAAAAATCAACTCAAAATACATTAAAGTTTTAAATTTACCCCAAACTCATAACTACTAGAAGAAAACATAGGGGAAGCACTCTAGGATATTGGTCTAGCAAACACTTTTTATGACTAAGACCTCAAAAGCCCAGGCAACAAAACCGAAAATAGACAAATGGGACTAAATTGAACTAAAAAGTTTCTGCACAGCAAAGGAAACAACAGAATGAAGAGACAACTTGTTAAATGATAGAAAATATTTGCAAACCATCCAACTAGGGATTAATATCCAGAATATACATAGAACTCAAACAACTCACCAGCAATAACAATTCCATTTTTAAAAGTCGGCAAAGGATCTGAATAGACATTTCTCAAAAGAATACATACAAAGGCCAGCAGGTGTATGAAAAAATGTTCAATATCACTAACCATCATAGAAATGCAAATTAACTTTTGCTGCCTGACCACTGCCATCATGGGTTGCATGCATGCTCCTGGGAAGGGCCTGTCCCAGTTGGCTTTGTCCTATCACTGCAGTGTCCCCACTTGGCTGAAGTTTACATCTGATGACAGGAAGGAACAGATTTACAAACTGGCCAAGATGAGCCTGACTCCTCCACAAATCGGTGTGATCCTGAGAGATTCACATGGTGTTGCACAAGTACATTTTGTGACAGGCAATAAAATCTTAAGAATTCTTAAGTCTAAGGGACTTGCTCCTGGCCTCCCTGAAGATCTCTACGTTTAATTAAGAAAGCAGTTGCTATTGAAAAACATCTTGAGAGGAACAGAAAGGATAAGGATGCTAAATTTTGTCTGATTCTGATAGAGAGCTGGATTCACTGTTTGGCTTGATTTTAAAAGACCAAGTAAGTCCCCCCTCCCAATTGGAAATATGAATCATCTATGGCCTCTGTCCTGGTCACATAAATTTGTCTATGTACTCAAGCAATAAAATTGTTTAACTAGAAAAAAAATGCAAATCAAAATCACTATGAGATATCATCTCATCCCCGTTGGAATGGCTATGATGAAAAAGATTTAAAAAAACAGTTATTGGTCAGGATGTAGAGAAGAGGAAACTTATATACTGTTGGTGGGAATGTAAATTAGTACAGCCATTATGGAAAACAGTATAGAGATTTTTCAAAAAAAAACTAAAAGTAGGCCGGTGCGGTGGCTCACACCTGTAATCCCAGCACTTCAGGAGGCTGAGGCAGACAGATCATGAGGTCAGGAGATCAAAACCATCTTGGCTAACATGGTGAAACCCCATCTCTACTAAAAATACAAAAATTAGCTGGGCATGGTGGCACATGCCTGTAGTCCCAGCTACTCAGGAGACTGAGGCAGGAGAATGATTTGAACCTGGGAGGCAGAGATTGCAGTGAACTGAGATCGTGCTGTTGCACTCTAGCCTGGTGACAGAGCAAGACTCCGTCTCAAAATAAAACAAAACAAAACCATATTATGTAGTAATCTCACTACTGAGTATTTATCCAAAGGAAAGGAAATTAGTATATCAAGGGATAGTTGTACCCATATGCTTATTGCAGCACTATTCACAATAGCAAAGATATGGAATCAACTTTGTGTCCATCAGTGGATGACTGATAAAGAAAATGTGGTATATATACATTATGGAATATTATTTGGCAATAAAAAAGCCTGAAGGCTGGGCATGTTGGCTCATGGCCATAATCCCAGCACTTTAGGAGACCAAAGTGGGAGGATTGCTTGAGTCCAGGAGTTTGAGACCAGCCTGGGCAACATAGTGAGATGCCATCTCTACAAAAAATAAAAAATTAGCTGAGCATGGTGGCATGTGCCTGTAGTCCCAGCTACTCAGGAGACAAAGTCAGGAGGACCACTTGAGCCTAGAATTTCAAGGCTGCAATGTGCCATGACTGCACTACTGTACTCCTGGGCAACAGAGCAACATCCTGGAAAAAAAAAAAAAGAGGGGTGGGAATAATGAATTAGGCTGGACATGGCGGCTCATGCCTGTAATCCCAGAACTTTGGAAGGCCAAAGTGGGCATATCACTTGAGCTTGGGCGTTCAAGACATGTCTGGGCAACATGGCAAAACCCTGTCTCTACAAAAAAAAAACAATTAGCTGGGCATGGTAGCACTCCTGTAATTCAAGATACTTGGGAGGCTGAAGTGGGAGGATCTCTTGAGCCTGGAAGGTCAAGACTGGAGTGAGCTATGATCACGCCACTGTACTTCAGCCTGGGTGACAGAGTGAGACCCTGTCTCAAAAATAAATAAATTATGTAATTTGCAGCAGGATGGATGAAATTGGAGGTCATTATGTTAAGTGAAATAAGCTAGACACAGAAAGGCAAATATGACATATTCTCACTCATGTGGGAGCCTAAACAAAGTTGATCTCATGAAAGTAGAGAGTAAAATGTTAGTTACCAGAGGCTAAAAAGGGTGTGAGTGGGGGACGAAGAGAGGTTGGTTAATAGGTACAAACATATGGTTGATAGAAGGAATATATTCTGATTTTCAATAGCAGAGTAGAGTGATTAAGGTTAAAACAACAATGTATTATGTATTTCAAAATAGCTAAAAGAAACAACTTGAAATTTTCTGAACACACAGAAATGATAAATGCTGGAGATGATGAATATCCTAAATACCCTGAATTGGTCATTACACACTCTATGTATGTAACAAAGTATCATACGTATCCCATGAATATGTACCAATATTATGTATCAATAAAAAAATACAAAGATAATAGATTTTAGAAAGTGGAATCAACCTGTGAAAGAAGCAGAAGGAAGTCCCAAGATGACAGCTATATGCAGACTTAGAGAAACTGGAGAAAGAAGTGCTCTAGGGAATTGTTTCCATTGAACCTGATAGAGTATCTGACATGTTTGACTGTTGAAAATAATTTAGGCATTTTTACACTTACATTAGAAAGTCTGGAAGAATCAGTGATAATGACAGAAAATTTGGCAAACAAAAACTGAGGCAATTGTTAATTCCAAGTAAAAACAAAAACTGTATAAGAAAAGAAATGTAGCTGGGCATGGTGACGTGCACCTGTAACCCCAGCTGCTCAGGAGCCTGAGGTAGGAGGATCTCTTGAGCCCAGGAGTTCAAGACCAGCCTGAGTGACAGAGAGACCCCATCGAAAGAGAGAAGAGAGAGAAAGAAAAGAAGAGGAGAGAGAGAAAGAGAGAAAGGACAATTAGATTTAATACGTCTAATTGGGCCGGGCGCAGTGGCTCAAGCCTGTAATCCCCGCACTTTGGGAGGCCAAGGTGGGTGGATCACGAGGTCAAGAGATCGAGACCATCCTGGTCAACATGGTGAAACCCCGTCTCTACTAAAGATACAAAAAATTAGCTGGGCATGGTGGCGTGTGCCTGTAATCCCAGCTACTCAGGAGGCTGAGGCAGGAGAATTGCCTGAACCCAGGAGGCGGAGGTTGCAGTGAGCTGAGATCGCGCCATTGCACTCCAGCCTGGGTAACAAGAGCGAAACTCCGTCTCAAAAAAAAAAAAAAATGTCTAATTGATCAAGAAGTAAACCACACTAGTATAAGAAAGCCATAATAAAGTTAACATGAAATATTTGATTTAATAAAATATAACAATATTGGGAAAGATGGAAAGTATAAGGTATGAATTATCATATTTCCTGTTAGATACTGATATAGTTTGGATATTTGTCCCTGGCCAAATCTTACATTGAATTGTAATCCCCAGTGCTGGAGGTGGGGCCTGGTAGGAGGTGTTTGGGTCATGGGAGTGGATCTATCATGGCTAGGTGCTGTCTTCACAATAGCACAACATCTGGTCATTTAAAAATATGTGGCACCGGCTGGGCACAGTGGTTCATGCCTGTAATCCCAGCACTCTGGGAGAACAAGGCAGGTGGATCATGAGGCCAGGAGTTTGAGACCAGCCTGGCCAACATGGTGAAACCCGTCTCTACTAAAAATATAAAAATTAGCTGAGTGTGGTGGCACACCCGTAGTCCCAGCTACTCAGGAGGCTGAGGCAGGAGAATTGCTTGAACCCTGGAGGCGGAGGTTGCAGTGAGCTGAGATCGAGCCACTGCACTTCAGCCTGGGTGACAAAGTGAATCTCCATCTTGGAAAAGAAAAAAAAATGAGTGATATTCTCTCTCTCTCTCTCTCTCTCTCTCTCTCTCTCTCTCTCTCTCTCTCTCTCTCTCCCCTCTCTTGGAAAAGAAGAAAAAAATGTGTGGTTCTCTCTCTCTCTCTCTCCCCAACTCCTTTTGCCATATGATGTGTCTGCTCCCTGTTTACCTTTCACCATAATTGTAAGTTTCCTGAGGTCTTCCTGAGGTCCTGATGCCACTGTGCTTCCTGTACAGCCTGCAGGAAATTAAGCCTCTTTTCTATGAGCCAATTAAGCCTCTTTTCTTTATAAATTACCCAGTAGCAGGTATTTCTTAATAGCAATGCAAGAGCAGCCTAATACAGATACTATTTAAAATTTACAAGTTGGCAAGTACTAGAGCCCAGATTGTGCATTAAAAAAAAAAAAATACAAGTCAATAATAGAAGTATAAATGTTTTATATGGGAAAATGTTGGTAAACATGAAAGGAAGCAAGTAAAAGTGTCTCAGAGGTGTCTCTGGCTTTGGAAAAACCACTACTTTTTTTTTTTTTTTTTTTTTTTGCGGGGGCAGGGTAGGATACACTCCTGATATTTTTTGTTAATGAGCCTTGTAGTTCCACATGACTTTTCAAAAAGTATTTGGCCAGGTGTGGTGGCTCACACCTGGAATCCCACCACTTTGAGAGGCTGAGGTGGGCAAACTGCTTTGAACTCAGGAGTTTGAGACCAGCCCGCCAACATGATGAAACCCTGTCTCTACAAAAAATACAAAATATTAGCCAGGTGTGGTGGTGCACACCTGTAGTCCCAGGTATTCAGGAGGCTCAGTTTGGAGAATCACTTGAGCCTGGAAATTAGAGGTTGCAGTGAGCCAAGATCACACCACTGTACTCCGGCCTGGGTGATGGACCCAGACCCTGTCTCAAATAAAAATTTAAAAAGTATTTATAAGTATTACCTTGATAAACATTTAAAATATGAAAGAAAGGAAGGGGAAAGGAGGGAAGGAAGGAAAGGAGGGAAAGAGGAAGGAAGGAAGGCAGGCAGGCAGAAAGGAAGGTGGGTAGGTGTTTGGTGTTCATCCAGACCTGTGATATTGTTGCAGGATCTTTGAGGTATCGATTTTCTTTCCAGAAACCTCTGTGGCCGGTAGCACCTTTGGCTGGTGGCATCTTTGTCCTGTATCCAGGAAGAATGAGGTATGCAAATAAGTGAAGAGTGAAGAAGATAAGAGGAGCTTTATTTAGTGTTAAAACAGCTCAGAGACCTACAGTGGGTAGCTCTTCTCTGTAGGCAGGTCATCCCATCAAGTATTCAGCTCTTAGCAGAGAGGAAGCCCTGGAGAGGGTAGCTCCTTTCTGCCCACTGGTCATCCTGTCATCTGCTGTGGTGAGCAGAGAGGAGGCCCTTACCAGGGTGGCTCCTCTCTACAGACAGGGCATTCAGATGTCTCTGCAGGTCTCTGAAGCTCTCAGCAGAGAGGGTAGCTTCTCTGTGCAGGTGTTGAAACTCTCAGTAGAGAGGGCAGCTCCTCCCTGCAGTTGGTAGTCTGGTTGTCTCTCCATCCTCAGCCCTCCGCCCTTCTCTGGCTGAGCCCAGGGCTTTTATGGACCTCAAAGGGGAGAAAGTGCCTTCCAGTTGGTCCATGGGCAGCCATGGCTGCCCAGAGGAAGCACCACAAGTCCCCATTCTCATCTGAGGGACTGGCAGCCTGGCCCCCAGCCTTCAGGCCCTCCCTGGCCAGAAGGCGGGGGCCTTACCAGGGACCATCCTCTTCACCCCAGGAATCTGTCTGCCTCCCGCTATAATGGCCCTGGGCTTGGCCCCAACCCCACTCCAAGATTGGAGTGAGCACTGGGAGAACAGAAAGGTTAGCCAGCAGGAGAAGACACCCCAGAGCATGTAGGGACAGTGGGGGCAGGACTTTTCCAAGCCCCAAGAATGCAGGCTGCAGAGATGCCCAGGTCTTGTGCCTGGGAGGGCAGCCACAGCTGCACCCAGGGAGCTCTCTCCTGCCACCTTGGAGGTGGGGCTCCCACTGATCCCTGGCTCCTGCCTGCTCTCTGGAGCTGGAGGCCCAGAAATGTAGCTGCTGGTCAGGTGGCTGTAGCTGCACCCAGGAAGGCAGATTCTTTCAAAATATTTCTGTTCATTGACAGTGTACCTAGTTCCCCAAGGGCTCTAATGGAGATGCAAAAAGAAATTAATGTTGTTTCCCTGCCTGCTAACACAACATCCATTCTGTAACCTATAGATCAAGGAGTCATTTTGGCTTTCTTTCTTTTTTTTTTTTTTTTATTTAATTATTGAGATGGAGTCTCACTCTGTTGCCCAGGCTGGAGTGCAGTGGCATGATCTTGGCTCACCACAACCTTCACCTCCGAGGTTCAAGCAATTCTCCTGCCTCAGCCTCCCGAGTAGTTGGGATTACAGGAATGCACCACCATACCTGGCTAATTTTTGTTTGTTTTTTTTTTTTAGTAGAGATGGGGTTTCTCTATGTTGGTCAGGCTGGTCTCAAACTCCTGACCTCAGATGATCTACCTGCCTTGGTCTCCCAAAGTGCTGGGATTACAGGTGTGAGCCACCATGCCCAGCCTTGACTTTCAAGTCCTATTATTTAAGCCAAATTATGAAATACATTTTGTAAGACTATAGCTGATACTAATTTCTCTGAGGCATCTGGGCAAAGTAAATTGAAAACCTTTGGAAAGGACTTACCATTCTAGATGCCATTAAGAACATTCATGTTTCATGGGAGGAGATAAAAATATTAACATTAACAGGAGTTTGGAAAAAGCTGATTCCAGCTTTTATGGATGACGTTGAGGAGTTAGGACTTCAGCAGAGGAGGTAACTGCAGATATGGTGTAAATAGGATTTGAACTAGAATTCGAAGTGGAGTCTGAAGACACAATTGAGTTGCTGTAATCTCATGATAAAACTTTAACGAATCAAGTCACTTCTTATGGATGAGCAAAGAAAGTGGTTTCTTTCTTTCTTTCTTTATTATTATTATTATTTTTTTTTTGAGACAGTCTCACTCTGTCGCTAGGTGCCAGGCTAGAGTGCAGTGACGTGATCTTGGCTCAATGCAACCTCCACCTCCCGGGTTCAAGCAATTCTCCTGCCTCAGCCTCCTGAGTGGCTGGGACTACAGGTGCTCACCACCACGCCCAGCTAATTTTTGTTATTTTAGTAGAGACGGGGTTTCACCATGTTGGACAGGATAGTCTCAATCTCTTGACCTTGTGATCCGCCTGCCTCGGCCTCCCAAAGTGCTAGGATTAACGCATGAGCCACTGCGCCTGGCCAGAAGGTGGTTTCTTAAGATGGAATCTGGCCGGGCGCAGTGGCTCAAGCCTGTGATCCTAGCAGTTTGGGAGGCCGAGGCAGGCGGATCACAAGGCCAAGAGATCGAGACCACCCTGGTCAACATGGTGAAACCCCATCTCTACTAAAAATACAAAAAAAAAAATGAGCTGGGCATGGTGGCACATGCCTGTAATCCCAGCTACTCAGGAGGCTGAGGCAGGAGAATTGCCTGAACCCAGGAGGCGGAGGTTGCGGTGAGCCAAGATCGCGCCATTGCACTCCAGCCTGGGTAACAAGAGTGAAACTCCGTCTCAAAAAAAAAAAAAAAGATGGAATCTACTCCTGGTAAAGATGTTGTAAACATCATTGAAATAACAATAAAGGATTTAGAATATTGCATAAACTGGCATATGCAGGGTTTGAGAGGATTAATACCAATATATGTTTTTTTGAGATGGGGTCTCACTATGTTGCCCAGGCTGGTCTTGAACCTGGGCTCAAACAATCTTCCTGCCTTAGCCTCTGAGTAGCTGGGATTATAAACATGCACATTGCACCTGGCTGACTTTAATTTTGAACACAGTTCTACTATCGGTAAAATGCTATTGAACAACAATGCATGCCTCCTTTCACAATAGAGAAGTCTTGCTATATTGCCCAGGCTGATACTGAACTCCTGACCTCAAGTAATTCTTTCTCCCAAAGCCCTGGGATTACAGGCATGTGCCTCCATACCTCACCATATATGTTCCCATCTTTGTTCCCTTGTGTACCTAATATTTAGCTCCTACCTGTAAGTGAGAACATGTGGTATTTGGTTTTCTGTTTCTGTGTTAATTTGCTTAGGATGATGGCCTCCAGCTACATACGTATTACTGCAGAGAACATTATTTCATCCTTTTTTATTGCTGTGTAGCATTCCATGGTGAATATGTACCACATTTTCTTTATCTAATGTACCATTGATGGGCACCTAGGTTGATTCCATGTCTTTGCCATGTGAATAATAGTACCATCATTAACATATGAGTACAGGGTTTTTTTTTGGCAGAACAATTAATTTTCTTGTGGATATATACCCAGTAATGAGCTTGCTGGGTCAAATGGTAATTTTATTTTTAGCTATTTGAGAAATCTCCCAACTGCTTTCCAAGGGGCTGAACTCATTTGCATTCCTGTGTATACAGAAAAGAGTGTTTTCTTTTTTCTGCAAGCTCACCAACATCTGTGATTTTTTTTTTTTTTTTACTTTTTTTAATAATAGCCATTCTGACTGGTGTGAGAGGCATCTCATTGTGGTTTTGATTTGCATCTCTGATGATTATTGATGTGGAGCATTTTTTGATGTTTCTTGGCCACTTGTATGTCTTTTGTTTTTTGGGGAAGTGTTTGTTTATGTCCTTCGCCCACTTCTTTTTTTTTTTTTTTTGAGAGAGTCTCACTCTGTCACCCAGGCTTGAGTGCAATGGCATGATCTCAGCTCACTGCAATCTCCGCCTCCCAGGTTCAAGTGATTCTCCTGTCTCAGCCTCCAGAGTAGCTGGGATTACAGGCACAGGCCACTACACTCGGATAATTTTTGTATTTTTAGTAGAGACGGGGTTTCACCACATTGGCCAGGCTGGTCTCAAACTCCTGACCTCGTGATCCACCTGCCTCAGCCTCCCAAAGTGCTGGGATTACAGGTGTGAGCCACGGTGCCTGGCACCCTTGCCCACTTTTTAATGGGCTGTTTTAATGGGTTTGGGTTTTTTTGTGTTGATTTGTTTAAGCTTCTTATAAATTTTGGATATTAGTCCTTTGTCAGATATGTAGTTTGCAAATATTTCCTCCCATTCTGTTGGTTATCTGTTTACTCTGTTGATAGTTTCTTTTGCTGTGCAGAAGCTCTTTAGTTTAATTAGGTTCCAGTTGTCAATTTTTGTTTTTGTTGCAGCTACTTTTGAGGACTTAGTAATGAATTCTTTGCCTAATCCAGTGTCTAGAAGAGTATTTCCTAGATTTTCTTCTTCAATTTTTATAGTATGAAGTCTTATATTTAAAATCTTTAATTCACCTTGAGTTAATTTTTGTATATGGTGAGTAGTAGAGGTCCAGTTTTATTCTTCTGCGTAAGGATAGTCAGTTTTCCCAATATTTATTGAATAAGATATATTTTCCCCATTGTTTATTATTGTCAGCTTTGTAAAAGATCACTTGGTTGTGGGTGTGCAGCTTTATTTCAGGGGTCTCTATTCTATTACATTGGTCTGTGTTTTATTTTTGTACCAGTATCATGCTGTTTGGGTTACTGTAGACTTGTAGTATAGTTTGAAGTCAGATAATGTGATACTCTGGCTTTGTTCTTTTTGCTTAGAATTGCTTTGATTATTCAGGCTCTTTTTGGTTCCATATAATTTTAAAATGTTTTTTTCCTAATTCTGTGAAGAATGATGTTGGTAATTTAAGAGGAATAGCATTGGATCTGTTGATTGCCTTGGGCATTGTATCAGTCTGTTCTCACATTGCTATAGAGAAATACCTGAGACTGGGTAATTTGTGGAGAAAAGAGGTTTAGGCCAGGCGCGGTGGCTCAAGCCTGTAATCCCAGCACTTTGGGAGGCCGAGGCGGGTGGATCACGAGGTCAACAGATCGAGACCATCCTGGTCAACATGGTGAAACCCCGTCTCTACTAAAAATACAAAAATTAGCTGGGCATGGTAGCGCATGCCTGTAATCCCAGCTACTCAGGAGGCTGAGGCAGGAGAATTGCCTGAACCCAGGAGGCGGAGGTTGCGGTGAGCCGAGATCGCGCCATTGCACTCCAGCCTGGGTAACAAGAGCGAAACTCCATCTCAAAAAAAAAAAAAAAAAAGAGGTTTAATTGGCTCACATGGCCAGCAATTCACATAACTGGAGGTGAGGTTCGGCGGGGTGCAATAGTTCTGCATACTTTTATTTTATTTTATTTTTTGGAAAGTACATCAAGACATTTTAATAATCAAAATTAAGAGCTCATCAATGGATTTAACCACAGATTAGGCACAGTGGGAGAAGAGATTAGTGAGCTGGTTAGTATGTCACTAATCTCTGAAGCTAAGAGAAAATGAGTGGAAAACAGTATAAGGAACATGTGGCGCCTTCTCAGAAAGCCTGGTGTGTAATTGGAGTGACAGAAGGTACAAAGATAACAGGTGAGAACTTTCCAAAACAGATGAAAGACATCAATTTACATTTTTTTATAATTTTTATTGCATTTTAGGTTTTGGGGTACATGTGCAAAACGTGCAAGATAGTTGCATAGGTACACACATGGCAGTGTGTTTTGCTGCCTTCCTCCCCTTCACCCACATTTGGCATTTCTCCCCAGGCTATCCCTCCCCAGCCCCCCCCACTGTCCCTCCCCTATTCCCCCCAATAGACCCCAGTGTGTAGTACCCCCCTCCCTGTGTCCATGTGTTCTCATTTTTCTCACCCGCCTATGAGTGAAAATATGTGGTATTTCGTTTTCTGTTCTTGTGTCAGTTTGCTGAGAATGATGTTCTCCAGATTCATCCATGTCCTTACAAAAGACAAAAACTCATCATTTTTGATTGCTGCATAATATTCCATGGTGTATATGTGCCACATTTTCCAGTCTATCATCGATGGGCATTTGGGTTGGTTCCAGGTCTTTGCTATTGTAAACAGTGCTGCAATGAACATTCATGTGCATGTGTCCTTATAGTAGAACGATTTATAGTCCTTTGGATATATACCCAGTAATGGGATTGCTGGGTCAAATGGAATTTCTATTTCTAGGTCCTTGAGGAATCGCCACACTGTCTTCCACAATGGTTGAACTAATTTACACTCCCACCAACAGTGTAAGAGTGTTCCTATTTCTCCGCATCCTCTCCAGCATCTGTTGTCTGCAGATTTTGTAATGATCGCCATTCTAACTGGCGTGAGATAGTATTTCAATGTGGTTTTGATTTGCATCTCTCTAATGACCAGTGATGATGAGCATTTTTTCATGTCTTCGTTTGTAAAGTGTCTGTTCATATCCTTTGCCCATTTTTGAATGGGCTTGTTTGTTTTTTTCCTGTAAATCAGTTTGAGTTCTTTGTAAATTCTGGATATCAGCCCTTTGTCAGATGGGTAAACTGCAAAGATTTTTTCTCATTGTGTTGGTTGCCGATTCACTCTAGTGACTGTTTCTTTTGCCGTGCAAAAGCTGTGGAGTTTGATTAGGTCCCATTTGTCTATTTTGGCTTTTGTTGCCAATGCTTTTGGTGTTTTGGTCATGAAGTCCTTGCCTATGCCTATGTCCCGAATGGTTTTGCCCAGGTTTTCTTCTAGGGTTTTTATGGTGTTAGGTCTTGTGTTTAAGTCTTTAATCCATCTGGAGTTAATTTTAGTGTAAGGTGTCAGAAAGGGGTCCAGTTTCTGCTTTCTGCACATGGCTAGCCAGTTTTCCCAACACCATTTATTAAACAGGGAATCCTTTCCCCATTGCTTGTCTTTGTCAGATTTGTCAAAGATCGGATGCTTGTAGATGTGTGGCATTGCCTCCGAGGCCTCTGTTCTGTTCCATTGGTCTATATCTCTATTTTGGTATCAGTACCATGCTGTTTTGATTACCATGGCCTTGTAGTATAGTTTAAAGTCAGGTTGTGTGATGCCTCCAGCTTTGTTCTTTTTGTTTAGAACTGTCTTGGCTATGTGGGCTCTCTTTTGGTTCCATATGAAGTTTAAGGTGGTTTCTTTCCAGTTCTGTGACAAGGATCATAGGTTGCTTGATGGGGATAGCGTTGAATCTATAAATTACTTTGGGCAGTATGACCATTTTCACAATATTGATTCTTCCTAACCATGAGCATGGAATGTTTTTTCATCTGTTTGTGTCCTCTTTTTTTTCCTTAAGCAGTGGTTTGTAGTTCTCCTTGAAGAGATCCTTTACATCCTTTGTTAGTTGTATTCCTAGGTATTTTATTCTCTTTGTGGGAATTGTGAATGGAAGTTCTTTCTTGATTTGGCTCTCTTTAAGTCTGTTATTGGTGTGTAGGAATGCTTGTGATTTCTGCCCATTGATTTTGTATCCTGAGACTGCTGAAGTTGCTTATCAGTTTCAGGAGATTTTGGGCTGAGATGATGGGGTCTTCTAAATATACAATCACGTCCTCTGCAAATAGAGACAATTTGACTTCCTCCTTTCCTAATTGAATACCCTTTATTTCTTTTTCTTGCCTGATTTCTCTGACTAGAACTTCCAGTACTATATTGAATAGGAGTGGTGAGAGAGGGCATCCTTGTCTAGTGCTGGATTTCAAAGGCAATGCTTCCACTTTTTGTCCATTCAGGATGATATTGGCTATGGGTTTGTCATAAATAGCTTTAATTATTTTGAGATACGTTCCATCAATACCTAGTTTATTGAGAGCTTTTAGCATAAAGCGCTGTTGAATTTTGTTAAAGGCCTTCTCTTCATCTATTGAGATAATCATGTGGTTTTTGTGTTTGGTTCTGTTTATGTGGTGGATTACGTTTATAGACTTGCATATGTTGAACCAGCCTTGCATCCCCGGGTTGAATCCTACTTGATCATGATGGATAAGCTTTTTGATGTGCTGTTGCAATCGGTTTGCCAGTATTTTATTGAAGATTTTTACATCTATGTTCATCATGGATATTGGCCTAAAGTTTTTTGTTGTTGTTGTTGAGTCTCTGCCAGGTTTTGGTATCAGGATGATATTGGTCTCATAAAATGATTTAGGAAGGACTCCCACTTTTTGGATTGTTTGGAATAGTTTCAGAAGGAGTGGTGCCAGCTCTTCTTTGTATGTCTGGTAGAATTCAGCTATGAACCCATCTGGACCTGGGCTTTTTTTGGTTGGTAGGCTATTAATTGCTGCCTCAACTTCAGCCCTTGTTATTGGTCTATTCAGGATTTCGACTTCTTCCTGGTTTAGGCTTGGGAGGGTGCAAGTGTCCAGGAATTTATTCATTTCTTCCAGGTTTACTGGTTTATATGCATAGAGTTGTTTGTAGTAATCTCTGATGGTGGTTTGAATTTCTGTGGAATCTGTGGTGATATCCCCTTTATTGTTTTTTATTGCATCTATTTGATTCTTCTCTCCTTTCTTTTTTATTAATCTGGCTAGTGGTCTGTCTATTTTGTTGATCTTTTCAAAAAACCAGCTCCTGGGTTTATTGATTTTTTTTTGAAGGGTTTTTTGTGTCTCTATTTCCTTCAGTTCTGCTCTGATCTTAGTTATTTCTTGTCTTCTGCTAGCTTTTGATTGGTTTTGATCTTGCTCCTCTAGCTCTTTCAATTTTGATGATAGGTGTCAATTTTAGATCTTTCCTTGCTTCTCATGTGGGCATTTATTGCTACAAATTTTCCTATAGAAACTGCTTTAAATGTGTCCCAGAGATTCTGGAACGTTGTGTCTTCGTACTCATTGGTTTCAAAGAACATCTTTATTTCTGTCTTCATTTCATTGTTTTTCCAGTCAACATTCAAGAACCAGTTGTTCAGTTTCCATGAAGTTGTGCAGTTCTGAGTTAGTTTCTTAATTCTGAGGTCTAATTTGATTGCACCGTGGTCTGAGAGACTGTTATGATATCCATTCTTTTGCATTTGCTGAGGAGTGATTTACTTTCAATTATGTGATCAGTTTTAGAGTAGGTGTGATGTGGTGCTGAGAAGAATGTATATTCTGTGGATTTGGGGTAGAGAGTTCTATATATGTCTATTAGGTTTGCTTGGTCCAGATCTCAGTTCAAGTCCTGGATATCCTTGTTAATTTTTGTCTTGTTGATCTAATATTGACAGTGGAGTGTTAAAGTCTCCCACTATTATTGTGTGGGAGTCTAAGTCTCTTTGTAGTTGTTTAAGAACTTGCTTTATGTATCTGGGTGCTCCTGTATTGAGTGTTTATATATTTAGGATCGTTGGCTCTTCTTGTTGCATTGATCCTTTTACCGTTATGTAATGCCCTTCTTTGTCTCTTTTGATCTTTGTTGGTTTAAAGTCTATTTTATCAGAGACTAGAATTGCAACTCCTGCTTTTTTTTGCTTTCTATTTGCTTGGTAAGTCTTCCTCCATCCCTTTATTTTGAGCCCATGTGTGTCCTTGCATGTGAGATGGGTTTGATTTTTTATCCAATTTGCCAGTCTGTGTCTTTCGATTGGGGCATTTAGCCCATTTACATTTAAGGTTAATATTGTTTTGTGTGAATCTGATCCTGCCATTTTGATGCTAGCTGGTTGTTTTGCCCATTAGTTGACATAGTTTCTTCATTGTGTCGATGCTCTTTACCATTTGATGTATTTTTGGAGTGGCTGGTACTGGTTGTTCCTTTCTATGTTTAGTGCTTCTTTCAGGAGCTCTTGTAAGGCAGTCCTGGTGGTGATGAAAACTCTCAGCAATTGCTTGTTCATAAAGGATTTTATTTCTCCTTTGCTTATGAAGTTTAGTTTGGCTGGATATGAAATTCTAGGCTGAAAGTTCTATTCTTTAAGGATGTTAAATATCGGTCCCCACTCTCTTCTGGCTTGTAGGGTTTCTGCTGAGAGATCCACTGTGAGTCTGATGGGCTTCCTTTGTGGGTAACCGACCTTTCTCTCTGGCTACGCTTAGCATTTTTTCCTTCATTTCAACCCTGGTCAATCTGACGATTATGTGCCTTGGGGTTGTTTTTCTTGAGGAATATCTTTGTGGTGTTCTCTGTATTTCCTGACTTGAATATTGGCCTGCCTTTCTAGGTTAGGGAAGTTCTCCTGGATAATATGCTAAAGAGGGTTTTCCAGCTTGGATTCATTCTCTCCATTGCATTCAGGTACACCTATCAAATGTAGATTTGGTCTTTTCACATAATCCCATATTTCTTAGAGGCTTTGTTTATTTCTTTTCACTCCTTTTTCTCTAATCTTGCCTTCTCATTTTATTTCATTAAGTTGATCTTCAATTTCTGATATCTTTTCTTCTGCTTGTTCAGTTCAGCTATTGAAACTTGTGTATGCTTTGTGAAGTTCTCGTGTTGTGTTTTTCAGCTCCATTAAGTCATTTGTATTCTTATCTAAGCTGTTTATTCTCGTTAGCATTTCATCAAACCTTTTTTAAAAGTTCTTAGTTTCTTTGCATTGGGTTAGCTCAGAGAAGTTTGTTATTACCCATCTTCTGAAGCCTGTTTCTGTCAATTCATCAGACTCATTCTCCATGCAGCTTTGTTCCTTTGCTGGTGATGAGTTGTGATCCCTTGGAGGAGGAGAGGTGTTCTGGTTTTGGATGTTTTCATCCTTTTTGCACTGGTTTCTTCCCATCTTTGTGGATTTATTTACCTGTGGACTTTGTAGTTGGTGACTTTCGGATGGGTTCTCTGAGTGGATGTCATTTTTGTTGATGATGAAGTTATTTCTTTCTGTTTTTTAGTTTTCCTTTTAACAGTCAGGCCCCTCTGCTGTAGGACTGCTGGAGGTCCACTCCAGACCCTGCTTGCCTGGGGATTATGTGCAGCGGCTGCAGACCAGTAAGGGTTGCTGCCAGTTTCTTCTTCTGTTAACTTCATCCCAGAAGGATACCCGCCAGATGTCAGCCTGAGCTCTCCTTTATGAGGTGACTCTTTGCATATATGGGGGTCAGGGAGCTGCTTGAAGAGACAGTTTGTCCCTTATAGGAGCTCAAGTGCTGAGCTGTGAGCTCCATTGTTCTGTTCAGAGCTGCTGGGCAGTTATGTTTAAGTCTGCTGCAGCAGAACTCATAACCACCTTTTTTCCCAGGTGCTCTGTCCTGGGAAAGTGGGGCTTTATTTATAAGTTCCTGACATGCTGCTGCCTTTTTTTAAAGCTGCCCTGCCCAGCAAGGAGGTAACCCAAATAGTCTGCCAGCCAAGGGGTTGCTGTGTGCCCTGCCCAGCTGCTGTGTGAACTTCCTTTCGATTTTGTTTATAGAGGTATAGTTAGAACTGCCTCGGAAATAGGGGACTGCATTGGTAATGACGGACTGCATCGGTAATGGTGGACTGCCTCGGTAGTGGCGGACACCCTTCCCCCAGCAGAGCTGGACTGTCTTGGGTCCAGCTGTGCTTTCTGCAGATCTCTCAGTCTAGAGCATTTCAGATAGCTGGTCTTTGTGTGGTGTGACCTGCCGAGCCAGATCACCTGGCTCCCTGTTTCAGCCCCCTTTTCTTTTTCAGTTGAATGGGCAGCTCTGTCTCCCAGGTATTCCAGGTGCCAGTTGAAACAGCCACCCAGATTTGCTTAATTTTGTGCAGAGACCTGCTGCATTGGCTGAAACAGCCATGCTGGAAACTCATGATTCTTTTCAGCCCAGGAATCTCCTGGTCTGTGAACAGTAATAACTCATTTGGAAATGCAGTGTTCAGTCACCCTCTGTGTTGTTCTCGCTAGGAACCGCACTCCAGAGCTTTCCCAATCAAGTAATCAGGACTAATTTTTTACCTTAATTTTTTAGCTTGAAGGTCCTAAAAATGTGGTTAGTGTAAATATGATCCTCAAACCCATGTGAGGGTGGCCCTATGGTTATAAATTCTTAAGGAAAACTTTTTTTTTTTTTTTGAGACGGAGTCTCGCTCTGTCGCCCAGGCTGGAGTGCATTGGTGCAGTCTCACCTCACTGCAACCTATGCCTCCCGGGTTCAAGCAATTCTACTGCCTCAGTCTCCAGAGTAGCTGGAACTACAGGTGCGTGCCACCACACCTGGCTTTTTTTTTTTGTATTTTTAGTAGAGACAGGTTTTACCATGTTAGTCAGGATAGTCCCGATCTCCTGACCTCAACTCCTCTCAGTCCCTTGGGAGAAAATATGTAATAAAGATGTGAGGGTGTCTCCAGTCATCACAGATTTACTGGGAGTCTGAAAAGTAAAAACAGGGTAATGTAATGTTCCTCATTAAGATTCTGCTTACCACTTAAGGATTTTGTTAACATTTGGTTTGCTTAATTTTATTCACACCTCTTTTCTCAAAAGTGGGCATTATGAGAGTTCTCATAGCTTCCTGAACATCAAATAGCTCTTGAAAGTAAAGACATGATGGACTGAGTGTGAATTAATCAAATAAGGATTCAGTTTCCCTTGAAATACATATGGGTTTAATACAAATGAAATACGTACTTCCCTTGAAATACATATGAGTTTATGAAGAGCAGAAAAGTTCTTCATAATTAAAAAAACATCGTGGGATAATGTTCAAGATGCTTGAGGAATGCAGTGTTGCTGGATTGTACTGTCAGAACAAATAGTCCCAACCAGGAGATAGAAAGATGTAGTACTGTTTCCATCTTAAGGCACACAGTATGCACTTAAGGAATTTTGACACAGTCTCAATTTTTCAAATGTTTCAAACAACCCTAAGCTTATTTCTGTAGAAGAAACTTTTTTCCTATCTGCCTACAATCGAACGTTCAAGGGTATGCTGCAGAGAAAAGGAGGAGTTAGTATATTCTACCTTAAGGAATCTAAAAAGGAAGCCTAGATGGTGCTAGAGCTGAGTCCTAAAAGAAGAGGTGTTTGCCCAGTGGACTATGATGGGCAGAGAGCAAGCATGTGTAAAGACTGAGAGCTAGGAAAACAGCTTGGAATTTTTAGGAAACTGCAATTAATTTGCTATGCCAAAGTATAGTATAAGAGAGTGGCACAGTGAGAGATGGGGCAGCAGGACCAGTTAGAGGTCCAACTAAAGAGGGATTGGGCTTTATCCTGAAAGATCAGTATTATGATTATTATTGCAACATCTCAGCACTCACTTTATTATTTATTTATTTAGAGACAGGGTCTGGCTCTGTCACTCAGGCTGGAGTGCAGTGGCACAGTCTCAGCTTACTGCAACCTCTGCCTCCTGGGCTAAAGCCATCCTCCCAACTCAGCCTCCTGAGTAGCTGGGATTGCAGGTGTGCACCACCACACCCGGTTAATTTTTGTACTTTTAATAGAGACAGGGTTTCACCATGTTGTCCAGGCTGGTCTCAAACTCCTGGCCTCAAGTGATCCTCCTGCCTCAGCCTCCCCAAAGTGTTGGGATTACGGGTGTGAGCCACAGTACCTGGCCTCAGCACTCACTTATGTAGATATGTTTTAAAATTACCTTTATCAAGGATAATTTATATACAATAAAATGTACCAATTTCAACTGTGTCTTGGTGACTTTTGACAAATTTATACAGCTAGGTATAAATTTTTTTCCTTAACACCTAATAATTGTACATGTTTATGAGATCAGTCTTTAGAATTTTTTTTTTAAATTTATTTTAATTTTATTTTCTGTAGAAAGTGATTTATTTAGAGAGAAAGAGAGAAACAGGGGGAGAGAGAAATAAACAGTCAGCTCTCACACTGAGAGAGAAAATCCAGAAAAATGGAATCCAGGAGAGGAAAGCAGCTTCCACACTGAGTGGAAGGGAATAGAGAGATGGAGTTTGGGAGGGGAAGACAGCCTCCCATGATGGGTGTGTTCATGGAAGGGGATCCAAACATGGAGTCCTTTCTTTTTTTTTTTTTTTTTTTTTAGAGGCAGCAGAGTCTTGCTCTGTCACTTAGGCCAGAGTACAGTGGTGCAATGATAGCTCACTTCAGTCTCAATCTCCTGGGCTCAGGTGATCCTCCCTCCTTGGCCTCCCACAGCACTGGAGTTATAGGCATGAGCCACCATGCCTGGCCTAGAATTTTAATATTACCTCAGAAACTCCGCTTATGCCCCTTCTTAGTCAGTCCTACCCACCTAGTGCAGACACACATATCGAGGCAATTGTTATAGATTTCTGTCACTATAAATTAGTATTTTCTAAAGTTTCAATTAAATGGAATACTACACTATATACTCTTGTGTCTGGCTTCTTTCCCTCAGTATGATGTTTTTGAGGTTCACTCATGTTGTTATATATTAGTTCATTCTGTTTTTTGCTAAGGTTTACTTAGACTTACATAACACATACTGGGCATGGTGGCATTATAGTATGCCAGGAGGCTAAAGCAGGAAGATCAATTGAGGACAGGAGTTTGAAACAATTTTGGGCAACATAGAGTGACCCTGTCTGTACAAAAAAAAGAAATTAGTCAGGCATGGTGGCATCTACCTGTATTCCCAGCTACTTGGGAGGCTGGAGCAGGAAGGTGATATCACTTGAGCCCAGGAGTTTGAGGCTGTGCTAAGCTATGGTCATGCCACTGTACTCCAGCCTGGGCATCAGAGCAAGACTAAATCTCTAAAAAAAATTCAAAAGTAAAAAAATTGAAAAAATCAATGTAAAAAGATTTGTGTACCATACTTTATCTAGTCAACTTTTTTTTTTTTTAGATGGAGTTTCACTCTTGTTGTCCAGACTGGAGTGCAATGGCGTGATCTCAGCTCACTGCAACCTCCGCCTCCCAGATTTAAGTGATTCTCCTGTCTCAGCCTCCTGAGTACCTGGAATTACAGGCATGCACCACCACACCCGGCTAATTTTGTATTTTTAGTAAAGATGGGGATTTTACATGTTGGTTAGGCTGGTCTCGGACTCCTGACCTCAGGTGATCTGCCCACCTCGGCTTCCCAAAGTACGGGGATTACAGGCATGATCCACCACGCCCGGTCTCTAGTCAACTTTTGATGGACATTTGGGTAATTTCCAGTTTCTGGCTATACAAAGCTGCTGTGAACATTTGTGTACAATGTCACAGTACTGTGTACATTTGTCAGTACTCACTTTAATGTATGGTATAGCTAATAAGTGTGTATGGGAAGATGCTACCACCCCACCACTAGTAGCCAAAGTGTATATATGTGTGGCTGGGAGTAGAGGGGAAGGCAGCATGAAGAATTTGTCTCAGGCCAGGACAATCATAGTTCCTCATTTCCCTGGCAATAGTAATTGGTCCAAGGAACAAACATGTGACCCAGAAAGGTTAGAGTCTTTTCCTAGAAGAAAAACTTTTTATTCTTGGGTTGCTAAAATGGGACAATGTATGTTTGAAGGTTTACAGGCTGGTCTTGAAATCTGGCCATAATTTTCTGCATTGGTTGCATAGAGGAAGCCCTTCTACAGTAAGAGAAAATAAGAACAATGCATAAGGGAAAAAGGGGTGGGAAAGAGAGAGAGAATCCCTGCCTCCTTCATGAATTAGATTTATGCCAGATAAGAACACTCATATTTAGACAGAATTGGGAATATGAAATAAACCTAATAAAGAAGAAACTAGAGGTTAGAAGAGAATGGACATAATAGATATGGCTGAAATTAAAATACAAAATTAAAAAATGCAAAAATTAGCTGGGTGTGATGGTGCACGCCTGTAATCTCAGCTACTTGGGAGGCTGAGGCATGAGAATCGCTTGAACCTGGGAAGCTGAAGTTACAGCAGCCTGGGTGACAAAGCAAGACTCTGTCTCAAAAAAAAAGACATTTGCATTTTATGTTGTAGTCATTGGGTAATTGTATCAGTCTGCTAGGGCTACGGTAACAAAGTACTGCAGAGTAGGTGTCTTACACAACAGAAATTTCTTTTCTTTTTTTTTTTTTTTGAGACGGAGTTTCGCTTTTGTTACCCAGGCTGGAATGCAATGGTGCAATCTCGGCTCACCACAATCTCTGCCTCCTGGGTTCAGACAATTCTCCTGCCTCAGCCTCCTGAGTAGCTGGGATTACAGGCACGTGCCACCATGCCCAGCTAATTTTTTGTATTTTTAGTAGAGACGGGGTTTCACCATGTTGACCAGGATGGTCTCGCTCTCTTGACCTTGTGATCCACCCGCCTTGGCCTCCCAAAGTGCTGTGATTACAGGCTTGAGCCACTGCGCCCTGCCCAGAAATTTATTTTCTTACAGTTCTGAAAGCTAGAAGTCTGAGATTAAGGTGTTGGCAGGTTTGGTTTCTTTGGAGGCCTCTCTCCTCGGCCTGCCATGGCCATGTTCTCCCTGTATCTGTGTCTTCACGTGGCCGTCCTTCTTTATGTGTCTGTGTTCAAATTTTCTCTTCTTACAAAGACATAAGTCATATTGGATTAGGGCCTTTTTCTTTTTTTGAGACTTGGTCTCTCTCTTTCCCAGGCTGAAGTGCAGTCCGGCAATCATAGCCCACTACAGCCTTGAACTTACTGGCTTAAGTGATCCTCCTACCCCAGCTTCCCAAGTAGCTAGGACTACAGGTGTGTGCCACCATGCCCTGCTAATTTTTCCAATTTTTTTTAGAGATGGGGGTCTCACTATCTCTAGTGAGATAGTGAGATAGTTGCCCAGGCTGGTCTCAAATTCCTGGCTTCAAGTAATCCTCCAGGCTTGGCCTTCCAGAGATCTGGTATTATAGGCATAAGCCACTGCACCTGGCCGTGGCCTCATTTTTAATTACCTCGTTAATGCCATGTCTCCAAATACAGTCACATTCTAAGGTATTAGGGCATAAAACTTCAACATATGGATTTTTTTTTTTTTTTTTTTTTTTTGAGACAGAGTTTCACTGTCACCCAGGCTGGAGTACAGTGGCATGATCTTGGCTCACTGCAACCTCTGCCTCCTGGGTTCAAGCAATTCTCCTGCCTCAGCCTCCCAAATAGCTGGGATTACAGGTGTATGCCACCACACCTGGCTAATTTCTTTATCTTTTTAGTAGAGACAGGTTTTCACCATGTTGGCCAGGCTGGTCTTAAACTCCTAATCTCAGGTGATCCACCTGACTTGGCCTCCTGAATTGCTGAGATTACAGGCATGAACCATGCCAGGCCTTAGCATATGGATTTTTATGGGAAAACAATTCAGCCCATAAGAGGAGCCATCAAAAACTCTATTTTCACTACTTCACATGTTTTATTTTGTTGTACATTCTTCTAGAACCAGGTTCATTTTTTCAGTTTTGTAGAAAAATAGATGTTCCAGCCACCATTTACATAACCTTCTAGTCTTTTAAGACCCATCAGGTATGTTCCCTGGAAAGAAGACCTTGTTTGTTTATTTATTTATTTATTTATTTGAGAAGGAGTCTCGCTCTGTCACCCAGGCTGGAGTGCAGTAGCACAATCTCTGCTGACTGCAACCTCTACCTCCTGAGTTCAAGCGATTATCCTGCCTCAGCTTCCTGAGTAGCTGGGATTACAGGTGTGCACCACCATGCCCAGCTATTTTTTGAATTTTTAATAGAAATAGGGTTTCACCATGTCGGCCAGGCTGGTCTTAAACTTCTGACCTCATGATCCACTCTCCTTTGCCTCCCAAGTGCTAGGATTACAGGTGTGAGCCACTGCACCCAGCCGAATAGAAGACTTTTTTTTTTTTTTAAAGTTTTTATAGGGATGGAGTCTCTCCATGTTGCCCAGGTTGGTCTTGAACTCCTGGGCTCAATCAGTTCTCCCACTTCGACCTCCCAAAGTGCTGGGATTACAGGCATGAGCCACTGTGCCTAGTCCACATTGAAGACTTTTTTTTTTTTGAGACTGAGTCTTGTTTTGTCACTCAGGCTGGAGTGCAATGGCACAATCTTGGCTTATTGCAACCTCTACCTCCTGGGTTCAAGCTATTCTCCTGCCTCAGCCTCCTAAGTAGCTGGGACTACAGGCACATGCCACCATGCCTGGCTAATTTTTTTGGTATTTTTAGTAGAGATAGGGTTTCACTGTGTTAGCCAGGATGGTCTCTATCTCCTGACCTCATGATCCACACACCTGGGCCTCCCACAGTGCTGGGATTACAGGCGTGAGCCACCTTGCCTGGCCCGTTTTTGATATGGAGTCTGGCTCTGTGGCCCAGGCTGGAATGCAGTAGCGCAATCTCGGCTCACTAACCTCCGCCTCCTGGGTTCAAGGGATTCTCCTGCCTCAGGCTTCCGAATAGCTGGGATTACAGGCACCCACCACCGTGCCCGGCTAATTTTTTTGTATTTTTAGTAGAGACAGGGTTTTGCCATGTTGGTCAGGCTAGTCTCAAACTCCTGACTTCTGGTGATCCACCTGCCTCGGCCCCACAAAGTGCTGGGATTACAGGCATGAGCCATTATGCCCTGCCTGAAGACCTTTAAATAGAGCAGGACAAGAACAGATCTATACTTCAGAACATTACTGATAACAATATGGAGAAGGAAGAACAAATGGACTGAAGGAAGAAAAGAGTAGAATTATGAAGTCTTGTTAGAGGCTTTTGGAATTTTCCAGACAAAGGAATGATAAAGGCCTGAAGAGCCTACTCTCAGCCTAATACCTGATTAGAATACAAATTACCTATAAATAGAGTGGCATCTGATCAGTTGATGACTTCCCACTAGAATGAATTCTTTGATAGAGAATGTTTATGCAAATTTGCTTGAAGAGGGAGAAAGGTAGGTGGAATGAGGCAATAAGAGGTTCTGTGAAGGATTCATCAACTACATTATGGCTTCATAAGGCTCCCTGGTTTTAAATCCTGTCCCTTTACTTGTCACTGTTCCTATCCCTATTCTTTTTATAGAGATTGTATTTTTGTGTATGTGAGGTAAAAATGAAGCGGCGTTGTTCCCTTAGGGTAATAGTTGAGGTTCATTGCCTCATGCCAAGCAAATCAAGGACACAGATACACGTAGAAAGCGGTTAAGAGTTGAGGTTTAATAGAAAAAGGAAGAGAAAAGAGAATAGCTCTCTTTTTTGCAGAGAGGGGGACACCTAAGTGGGCCTTCCTTCCCATGGTGAAGTGAACAGGGGTTTTATAGACAGGCTTGAGGAGGTGGTGTCTGATTTACATAAGGCCCAAACATTGGTTGGACAGGTATGAAGTTTATATCTCGTGGGAAGAAGCTGGCCACGCCACCCTAATCGTTTATTAAGCAAATGAATTTTCTGCCTGGCCCATCCCATGTTGTTTGCTCCTTACTGCACACGTGGTTGATAAAGAAAAGGGAAGATGGAGCTGCCATGTTGAGCATGCCTAGCCCCCAGGTAGCCTTTTCCTGTTGGCACAGCTGCCAGCCTTCACTCATGCTAGCTTCCAGCTTGCATATGTATGTCTGCAGCTTGATTTTACAGGCTGTGTTTTATTGGAAAATAAATTATTTGGGGACTGCTTTTTATTCAAAGGGAAACTTTACCAAGGACTTCCTTACCCTTACTATCTGCCTAAGTAATTTCTTTGTAACTCCTATGTCAAAAAGACCACAAAATACAGAATTGGGCCCTACTTGGAGTCTAAGTCCTGGAATTACTAGGTGAATGACCTTGGGAAAGTCATTTTATGTCTCTGAACTTCCATTTTATGATATGTAAAATGGAGATGATAATTTCTACCTTGCAAGTTTGTTAAAATAATTAAATGAAATCATAAATGAAAAGTATTTTTATTTTTTATTTTTATTTATTTAAAATGACTTTTAAACTGAAAACTGAAGGATAAGTAAGACTTTTCTGAGAAGAATGGGGGAAGAATAGTCCAGGCAGAGGAAATGGCATGTTTAAGCCCTGAGACAGGAAAGAGTTCATTGTGGAGTTCATCAAAGCAGGCTCATGTGGCAGATCTCGGGAGTCTATGCAAGGAAAACTCGGTAATTAAAAAAAAAAGTGTTCTCTTTTGTCTCATGTGTTTAGAGTTGATACTAATTGTTAAGTGTCTTGGATATGGTCAAGGCTCAAACAACTGTTAACAGTTGAAACAGCTACCCATGAGACAGGATCTTGCTGGAGCGCAGTGGCGTGATCACGGCTTTCTGTAGCCTCAATCTCCCAGGCTCAAGTGATCCTTCCACCTCAGCCTCCTGAGTAGGTGGAATGACAGGCGCTTACCACTGGCTAATTTTTTGTAGAGATGGAATCTCACTATGTTGCCCAAGCTGATTGCTAACTCCAGGGCTCAAGTGATCCTCCCATCTAGGCCTCCCAAAGTGCTGGGATTACAGGTGTGAGCCAACTCACCCAGCCCATGAAAAGTATTTTTAAATATCTGTACACGTTATTTATTGCACTTGGTACCCCCAAAATATACTTTTATGTCTATAGGTGGTAGTAGGAAGCAGGTATTTGTTACAGAGAACAATAGTGGCTATGATTTACTGAGTTGCCTACTAGAAGTCCTGGATGTGAGCCTTAGAGAACCTCTTTCTTCTAGGAGGGATCCCTAGGTTACAGGAGTTGGTTGGGTAGTAGTTATATCAACAGCTGAGAAAAACTCTTCTTTGGGCTATTTGGATCTGATTACCAGGAAAGAAAAAAAATGTGGTTTGATTTCAGTAAATGCTAGAATTTGTGGGGGCAGATTTAATATTCCTAAGACAAAGGAAAGAGCAAATTGACGAAGGGGAAAAAAAGAGAAAGAGAGCCTCAGAAAAGGCAAAACAAAAAAAGAGACTAGAAAAGGAAAAACAAAGACTTTCCCCAAATGTCTCCTATTTCAGACTTTGTATTCATGTCTCATTTCTCATTGGTATCTCTTGAGGAGGAGCTGTTCTTTTTAATATCATTTAAAAGACTGGTCAATATCAACACATTGTTAGTGTGTTTATAAGAAATTATTTCAGAAAATTTTAACTTGAGTCTATTATTACATATAATAATTAGCATTTCTATAAATTCCATACCTCACTCAAATCCTTCAGATGTGGAATTGCTGAGGAAATGACTTTTAAACTGAAAACTGAAGGATAAGTAAGACTTTTCTGAGAAGAATGGGGGAAGAATAGTCCAGGCAGAGGAAATGGCATGTTTAAGCCCTGAGACAGGAAAGAGTTCATTGTGGAGTTCATCAAAGCAGGCTCATGTGGCAGATCTCGGGAGTCTATGCAAGGAAAACTCGGTAATTAAAAAAAAAAGGTGTTCTCTTTTGTCTCATGTGTTTAGAGTTGATACTAATTGTTAAGTGTCTTGGATATGGTCAAGGCTCAAACAACTGTTAACAGTTGAAACAGCTACCCATGAGGCCAGATATAGTTTTGTCCCTAGTGAGGACAAAGAGATTCAAGGACGGAAAAAAAAAACAAACTTAAGGATCCAGCATATTTATTCAGTATGGTCCTCATTCATAGTTCTCCTTTTTTTTTTTTTTCTTTTTGAGACAGAGTCTTGCTCTGTTGCCCAGGCTGGAATGCAGTGGGTCAGTCATGGATCACTGCAGACTCAACCTCCCAAGCTCAAGCAATCCTCCCACTTCAGCCTCCCCAGTATTTGAGATTACAGGGGTGTGTCACCCCACCCAGCTAATTTTTTTTTATAGAGACAGGGTCTCACTGTGTTGCCCAGGCTGGTCTCAAACTCCTGGGCTCAAAGGATCCTTCAACTTCAGCTTCCCAAAGTTCTGAGATTACAGGTTTGAGCCACCACACCCAGCTAGTATGCCCTCATAGGTAGAGTACTTAAAGTTTAATTGTTTTGATTTTCTTAATACTCTACTATAGTTTTTTATTGTGTTAATTTTTCTGGTGATTTGCTGACTGGTCTAGTTCAAGCATCCCCTATTTCTGTGATTACCACTCCTGCCATCATCACCTCTATTACTATTTACTAGGCCACACACTTTATTTCTTATTTTTTCTTTTCTTTTTTTCCCCCCGAAACGGAGATTTGCTATGTCACCCTGGCTGGAGTGCAGTGATGCAGTCTCAGCTCACTGCAACCTCCACCTCCCAGGTTCAAGCAATTCCCCTGCCTCAGTCTCCCGGGCACGCACCACATGCCTGGCTAATTTTTGTATTTTTAGTGGAGACAGGGTTTCACCATGTAGGCCAGGCTGGTCTCGAATGACCTTGTGATCTACCCGCCTCGGCCTCCCAAAGTGCTGGGATTACAGGTGTGAGGTACCACACCCGCCTGGCCAGGCACTTTAAAGCCACTTTTGACTCTTTTGTCCTTTGTAAGAACAATAGATTTCACCTTAGCGGTGTCCCTCTGATGAATTGTGTCTGGTCTGTTATCATGGCCACTGACTATGTCAGATTCCTTACTTATAGCCTCATCCAACTTAATCTGTCCTTCAGGTTCCTGCCTTATTGGTCTTCTTTGAATACTATTCTAATTCTCCCCCTTTCTTAGCTCTGATCATTTTCTCTGTACACAAATTCCCACAAAGCTGTCTCACCCTTAGGCTCAGAATGTATCATCCTTGTGTCAGGCGTGGTGGGGTTTACTCCTGTAATTCCAGCACTTTGGGAGACCAGGGCAGGAGGATCCCTCCAGGCCAGGAGTTCAAAGCTGCCTTGAGCCACGATCATGACATTGCACTCCAGCCTAGGCAACAGAGCAAGACCTTGTTTCTAAGAACAGTACAAAATAAACAGAATGTATCATTCTTCATTTTTTTTTTTTTTTTTTTTTGAGACAGGTCTTGCTTGCCCTGTTGCCCAGGCTGGAGTGCAGTGGTGCAATTTCAGCTCACTGCAACCTCCGCCTCCCAGATTCAAGCAATTCTCTTGCCTCAGCCTCCCAAGATTACAGCCACCATGTCCGGCTAATTTTTTTGTATTTTTAGTAGAGACAAGGTTTCACCATATTGGCAGGCTGGTCACGAACTCCAGATCTCAAGTGATCCACCCGCCTCAGCCTCCCAAAGTGCTGGGATTACAGGCATGAGTCACCACGCCCAGCCTAGAATCTGAATTTTAAGAAAGAATCAGCAGGGCATGGTGGCTCACGCTTGTAATCCCAGCAATTTGGGAGGCCAAGGTGGAAGGATTGTTTGAGACCTTGGGCAACACAGTGAGACTCTGTTTCTACAAAAACAAATAATTAGGAATGGTGGCGCACACCTGTGGTTCCAGCTAATGGGGAGGCTGAGACAGGAGGATTGCTTGAGCCCAGGAGTTCAAGGCTGCAGTGAGCTATGGTTGTACCACTGCACAACAGTCTGGGTGACTAAACAAGACTCTGTCTCTAAATAAGGGATCAGAAAAAGTGGAAGCTTCATCATTGTCTACAACTGTGTTTCAAGGCCTTACATAAATTGGTCTTAGCCCCTCCAACCTTATTTTCCTTTACTCTACCCAGTCTAGACCAGTGATGAGTAACTTGTAGCCCACTAGCTTCCCAATCTAATTTCATATGTGAAGAATCCTAGCAATTTATTTAATCTGCTGTGGGGAAATTTTTCCTATCTTACTCTGCCTTGATATATTTCTTTTGTTGGAACTTCACCATCCTTTTGTGAAAGCATAGGCTCCACGAGGGCAGGGACTATATCTCTCTGGCTCACTGTGTATCTCCAATGCTTAATGCTGTGTCTGACGCATAGTAGATACTCAATAAACATTTACTGAATGAATGAATAAAAGAATGCCCTAAAGCCCTGGAAGACTACAGAATTGGGATGGCCAGAGAGTGAGTAGGGCGTAGGAGAAGAAATATGCTAGAAAGGCAGAACAAGGGCAAAGGCTGACATCATCTTAAGGATGATACGTTCTGGGCCAGGCACGGTGGCTCACATGCCTGTAATCCCAGCACTCTGGGAGGCCAAGGGAAGCTGATGACTTGACGTCAGGAGTTTGAGACCAGCCTGGCCAATATGGCAACAAAGCAAGACTTGGTCTCAAAAAAAATAAAATAAAATTCAGATTCTAAAGAACCACTAGCTTTCTTCAATCCCAGTCTTCTTCAACAAAAGTGGAAAAGATAGGTATTGTCTATAAATCTTTACACTCGGTCACTGACTAATGATCTACATTTGAGGTTGGTCTCATTTTTTGTTTTTATAAATTGTTTATTATAAAAAAAAAGGAAAAAATTATTTATTTATTCATTTTTATTTATCTATTTATTTTGAGATGGAGTCTTGCTCTTGTCACCCAGGCTGGAGTACAATGGAACAATCCTAGCTCACTGCAACCTTCACCTCCTGGGTTCAAGCAATTGTCCTGCCTCAGCCTCCCAAGTAGCTGGAATTACAGGTGCCCACCACCACGCCTGGCCAATTTTTGTATCTTCAGTAGAGATGGAGTTTTGCCAGGTTGGCCAGGCTGGCCTCAAACCCCTTCGTGATCCACCCGCCTTGGCCTCCCAAAGTGCTGGGATTACGACATGAGCCCCCGTGCCTGGCCTTTTTTTTTCTTTTTCTTTTTTTTTTTTTTTTTTTTTTTTTTGAGACAGAGTCTTTCTCTGTGGCTAGGCACCAGGCTAGAGTTCAGTGGCGTGAACGCGGCTCACTGCGACATCCACCTCCTGGGTTCAAGCAGTTCTGCCTCAGCCTCCCAAGTAGCTGGGACTACAGGCACTCACCAGCATGCCCAGCTAATTTTTGTATTTTAGTGGAGACAAGGTTTCACCATGTTGCCCAGGATGGTCTTGATCTCTTGACCTTGTCATCTGCCCACCTCGGCCTCCCAAAGTGCTGGGCGTGAGCCACTGCCCCTGGCTTTTTTTTTTTTAAGATGGATTCTTGATCTGTCGCCCAGGCTGGAGTGCAGTGGTGCAGTCTCAGCTCACTGCAACCTCCACCTCCTGGGTTCAAGAGATTCTTCTTCCTCAGCCTCCCAAGTAGATTCTCCTGCCTCAGCCTCCCTAGTAGCTGGGACTACAGGCATGTGCCACCATACCTGGCTAATTATTTTTATTTTTTATTTTTAGTAGAGACAGGGTTTCACCATGTTAACCAGGATGATCTCGATCTCTTGACCCTGTGATCCACCTGCCTCAGCTTCCCAGCTTCCCAAAGTACTGAGATTATAGGTGTGAGCCACTGCACCTGGCCTTATTATTATTATTATTATTATTGTTGTTGTTATTTTGAGACAGATCTCCCTCTGTCACCCAGGCTGGAGTGCAGTGGCACAATCTCTGCTCATTGCAGCCTCTACCTCCTAGATTCAAGCATATCTCCTGCCTCAGCCTCCTGAGTAGTTGGGATTACAGGCATGCGCCACCACACCCAGCTAATTTTTGTGTTTTCAGTAGAGACAGGGGTTCATCATGTTGCCCAGCTGGTCTTGAACTCTTGACCCCAGGTGATCCACATGCCTCAGCCTCCCAAGTTGGTAGGATTACAGGCATGAGCCACCACACTCAGCCTGCTTCTTTTAATATTTACATTTCATCCATCTTTTGTAACTTTATATATTTTTTCTGATAGTGGAATCAGAGGTTTTAAAAAAATAGAAATCAAAAAGTCAAACCATGAAATTCCATATTCTCCTTCTTTCCAGGACAGACCAAACTGGAGCCTACCAAACTTGCTCCCTAAAACCAGTAGGGTCAGAGGAGTGGATGTCTTTTTAGTCTTCTCTATATCTGCTGGCTTCTTTCCTTTTTCTGGCATGAGCACTGACCTCTAGATCGTAGCCAGCCACTCCTCTGAGGGGATAGCCCAGAAAATGTTTTCCTTCCTCTGCCTTTACATATTCTTTCTCTCCCTCTGCCCACATTTCCCACGTGTTCTACTTGCTGCTACTTTAGTTAACATTTAATGACTATTAATACCATAATCCTTCATAGCTGACACCATGTAATAACATCCATTTGCCATCTAAATTACCTAGACCGATGGTAAGGAGATTTTTTTAAAGAGCCTGAATTCATTTACTCTATAGCAATATTAATGAACCAATATACAATTAATTATAAACACAATCATATTACTTCAGCTTGGCATGGGTTTACACACAGATCATGCTTTTACACTTAAATAACTTCCTTTTCTACTCCCAGCCTATACTAGAATTCCACCGGTAACTTTTCTAGCCATGGTAGAAGTAGCAATTTTCCAAGCTACATTCCATAGCTATTCCCAACTTCTGGGTTTAAAATGCCCTCTTCAGAGCCTCTTTACCCCAGCTACTAAAGTACCACTTTGAAATCTGCCTGCAAAAAATGTTCAGACTACCCATTCCCTTCCCTGCCATACAACTTGGTCTATCTGCTCACACCATACTCAGCCTCTTGTCAAGCCTTCCTTACAGCTTGTTTCTAAAAATCCCTCATCATATCACCTACAAGCACAGAGCTGCATATATTGTGTTGTTCTTATCATCACCTTCATTAAAATATTAGGATGACTACATTAGGACAAAACCCTAAAACCCAGTTATATTTTAATTATCCCAGCCTGAGACTGATGAGAATTAGTCACAACCCATCCACAAATCATGTTTGATCTGGGGGGATAAGGTCATTTTACTACAAGAGGGTAGTGGTGAAAAAGATGGAATTTTGTCACCTGTTCATAAGTTTAGGCTTCTTTTTTCTTTTCTTTTTTTTTTTTAGAGATGGAGTCTTGCTCTGTCACCCAGGCTAGAGTGCAGTGGTGTGATCTTGGCTCACTGCAACCTCCACCTCCCAGGTTCAAGCGATTCTCCTGCCTCAGTCTCCCAAGTAGCTGGGACTACAGGTGCATGCTGCCACGCCTGGCTAATTTTTTTTTTTTTTTTTTTTTTTTTTGTATTTTAGTAGAGATGGGGCTTCATTGTGTTGCCCAGGCTGGTTCTTGAACCCCTGGGCTCAGGCAATCTGCCTGCCTCAGCCTCCCAAAGTGCTAGGATTACAGGTATGAGCCACTGCATCTGGCCGTTTAGGCCTCTTTTGCTAAAACTGCTTGAAAGCATGTATCAAGAGAACTCAGAGCCTAATAGTCCTGGGATTTGACAGCACGGCTGCACTTCATTACTCTGGTCAGCTCACATCTGGGAATCACCATCAGAAAAATGTCTTTGTGCTGTCTCCCTTCTTTCTCACTGACATCTGCTTTGGAGGGGAGATTTAGATGGAGTAAAGTTTCTAAGCAAGTGAGAGAAGGCCTAGAAATAGAATACTTCAAAGTGCAGGCCATATTCTTTTCTCCTGACAGATAATAGATTGTAGAAGGTTTAAGCTTTTTCCTCTCTGGAAGCTCGTATCAGTTTTCTCCATTATAGAAAAGCTGTGGCTCTTTAAAGGGATGTAGAAATTTACTATGACTGTAAAATATCTGAGGAGAGAACAGCTGGTCTTAAAAGTAAGAAAAGCATTTGTCAAATGTTCTTGTGCCTTCTACAAGGCAACATTGAGTTATTGACAGTTTCCTCCTTTCTCCTATGGCCAAGTCAGAAAGTCATTTAAGTCCAATTTAAGGTCTCTAAAAAGAAGGCTCAACAGAAAGCTTGGGTTTATAAAAGGAAAATAAAATCTTGGAACCCCAAACTCACTATGCCAAAGGAAAAAGTTTTGATCATGCAAAAAACTGACTTCCTTTTGTTTCTAAACAGATAACTTTAATATAGAAGGCCATGACTATCCCCAAGTGGGGATATCCCTCACCCTAATAATGTAAATTAACAGCTTCTCAGGTAGAGGACAAAGACAAGAATAGAAATCATCCTTCTGCCCTCCCTGAGACAAATGCATATTTGACTTCTTCCTTTACTCTATATTTGTTATCTTACATAAAATTCAGTTTACTGAGTGCCAGATAAATGCGTAATTGGCTGTTGCTCGCCTGCTCTTTTGCCTTTAAATACTGAAGTCCTCAAAATCCTCTTTGGACAACAACACAAGCCACAAATCTGCCGTAAGTTGTTTCTCTTTTTCCTGGATATGTCCTCAACCTTGGCACAGTAAACCTCTAAATCAATTGAGACCTGTCTTAGACACTTTTTGGTTTACAGTTTTTGTTTTTTGAAGCTCTCTTGGCTTGTCTTCCCTCCTAAGCTTGCTGGAATGTGACTACTTTGGGGTAGTCTTGGAGCTTCTGCTATTAAACCCTTTTTTTAAATGTGCTAAGGTTGACTAGTTGCTCTTTTATGTAAAGAAAAATGTCTCTGAAAGAGTGTGTTGATTTGGAAAGTATATTCATCATATTCCAGGAACAGCTTACATTTTCCCATACTTTCATCCTTAAATAAAAAGTTCCAAATTAAGAAATCATACACTCATAATTGTCAATGGAATCTACCCCTGGCAAGTTACCAGAAGTATGAGCTTAGCAGTAACATCTTAATTGCAAATAACTTTTCAAGTGTACAAAAATGTTTTTCCAGGCTTCTCTGAATTATACAGTGAGATACAAAAATCAAATTTGTCCCTTAAGAGAGGATTAGAGTTGATAAGGTGATCACCTTTAGATTTAGAAGGTAAATGATTTAGGAGGTAAACTTTGTTTTAGACCTGGAACAAAGTTAGCATTTAGTCCTGCAAATAAAGAAAGGACTCCAGAGACTCCAGAGTAAAGAGAACAATCATCCAGGGACTTCCTGGGTCATTTACTTGTGAATTGGTTTTGACCCTTCCCATCATCGGCAGTGACCTACCCTTAAAATTTGATCATCCTTTTTCAAATACAGCATGGTTGTATTTCCTTAAGATCTGTCAATAATCCTAGTTAGACTTAATTTTGTTAGCCTAACAATATGAGGAATTTGAAAAGTTAAGCATATTTACTTCCTGGACCTTTTTTTTTTCTTTTTTGAGATGGAGTCTCACTCTGTCACCAGGCTGAAGTACAGTGGTGTGATGTCAGATCACTGCAACCTCCACCTCCCAGGTTTAAGCGATGCTCCTGCCTCAGCCTCCTGAGTAGCTGGGACTACAGACACCACACCCATCTAATTTTTGTATTTTTATTTTTATTTTATTTATTTATTTATTTATTTATTTTTTTGAGACGGAGTTTCACTCTTGTTACCCAGGCTGGAGTGCAATGGCATGATCTTGGCTCACCGCAACCTCCGCCTCCCGGGTTCAGGCAATTCTCCTGCCTCAGCCTCCTGAGTAGCTGGGATTACAGGCACACGCCACCATGCCCAGCTAAGTTTTTGTATTTTTAGTAGAGACGGGGTTTCACCATGTTGACCAGGATGGTCTCGATCTCTTGACCTCGTAATCCACCCGCTTCGGCCTCCCAAAGTGCTGGGATTACAGGCTTGAGCCACCGCACCTGGCCTAATTTTTGTATTTTTAGTAGAGACAGGGTTTCACCATGTTGGCCAGGTTGTTCTTGATCTGTTGACCTCATTATCCTCCCTCCTTAGCCTCCCAAAGTAGCTGGGATTATAGGTGTGAACCACCACACCCTGCCACTTATGTCATGGACTTTTACACCCTGTTTCCTATTCTCTGGTCCCCCTCCTGAAATTAGTACTGAACAGAACAGGAGTTTGAAGAGACTACCTGAGGCTGGAGAAAGTAGCACCAGAAAAGAGCAGAAGGAACAATCCTCAGAGTACTACCCCAACAAGATAAAATTCACTGTGTCTGCCATTCAAAAAAAAGTCATCAGGCCTGCAAAGAAACAGGAAAATATGATCTATAATGAGGATAAAGTTCAATCAATAAAAACAGATAAGAATTATAGAGAAGATAGTATTGGTAGACAGAGACATTAAAACAGTTCTTATAACTGTATTCCACATGTTCGAGAAGCTAGAGGAAAGATTGAAAATAATAAGTAGAGACATGGAAGGTATTTTATTTTATTTATTTTGAGATGGAGTTTCGCTCTTCTTGCCCAGGCTGGAGTACAATGGAATGATCTCAGCTCACTGCAACCTCTGCCTTCCAGGTTCAAGCGATTCTCCTGCCTCAGCCTCCCAAGTAGCTGGGATTATAGGCGTGCACCACCATGCCCAGGTAATTTTGTATTTTTAGTAGAGACGGGGTTTCTCCATGTTGGTCAGGCTAGTGTCAAACTCCCAACCTCAGGTGATCCACCCTCCTCAGCCTCCAAAAGTCCTGGGATTACCAACATGAGCCACCATGCTCAGTGGAAGGTATTTTAAAAGATCTAAATCTAACTTCTAGAGATGAAAAATATAGTATTTGATATGAAAATACAATGGATAAGATTAACAGCAAATTAGACCTTGCCAAAGAAAGACTACATAACTTGAAGACATAGCTATAGAAACAGTATGAAATGAAATACATAGAGAAAAAAGACTAAAAAAAGAAGATATCAGTGAGCCCTGAGACAACATCAGGTGGCCTAATACATGTGTAATTAGAGTTCCCAAAGGAGAAGGGAGTGTACAGAAAAAAAGAAATAATGACCACATAATAATGAGCAGATAATGACCGAAAATTTTATAAATTTGATGAAAACTATAAATCCATAGGCTCAAGAAGTTCAATAAACCCTAAATACAGAAAGCATGAAGAAAATGACACCAAGGAACTTTATAATCAATTTGCTTAAAGCTAATGTCAAAGAAAAAAATCTTCTTCATCTCCAGTGCCTTAGGTTAGGTCCTCTTCACTTCTTAGCTGGACTTTTACAATAATCTTCAACTAATTGCCCTGCCTCTAATATAAGTCCCCATCAGTCTTGTCCTCTTCACTGTTAGAGAACTCTTCTCTGCCCACTGACTAAATTCCAGTCTCTTACCACTGCAAGTAAGGTTTTGTTAGCATGGCATATGTGGCCCTTTTCTCTCTCTCCAATCTCAGCACTCTACCCTCCACATCTGCTTCCAGTCCTTCTAACCACTTGGAACTATTCCTGGAAAGAGCTGTACTGCTCTGACCTCTGTGCCTTTACATGTGCTATTGTCTGTCCGGAAATGTTATTCTCTTCCTTGGTTTATTAATCTGTGGCCCCCACTAATCTCTAAGCTCCTGGAAGACAGGGACTGTCTTTCTTCACTGCAGTGCTAGGCTGAAAAAGGAAATACAGTAGAATTTGAGAAGGCGTGTGGAAGGGAGGAGGAGGAAAGGGAGAAAAGAATAATAGAACAATAGAACAAGACTGAAGAGCTTAACCAAAGTGTTCTATTTCCACAAAGAAGGTAAGTATGGAAGAGAGAAAAGATGGGCAAAAAGGTGTAACAAAGAGATCTAGTAGAAGGGTGGGCCTTGAACAAAGGAGGGACTCCTTTTATAGTGATTGAAAGCAAGAAGAAGTGGAGGAGATAGAGCTGAAGGGAATTTACTACTGGGGTTCCATTTCCTTCCTAAAGTAGGAGACAAGGTCATGTGCTGCAGAGAAGGCTTGAGGAGAATGGGAAAGACTGTGATACGGGATAACCACTCATACTCAAAACAATGTACTGTGATCTTCTAAAGACTATCTGCTGAAGACTTCAAATCAGAGCTGAAAATCAGGACAAAATATATACTTTCTTCCTCCTAAACATATTCTAAAATATCTCCTAATGGCTCTTCCTTCCTTTTTATAAAAAAAACCATCTGCCCACACTCTCTAGACAGATCACTGCCTTTGATTCTGAGTACAGGGTTGTCTCAGGAGGGAAACAGGAAAATGTAGCAAAACAAGAGTAAAGGAGGAGAGCAAAATATGAAGAGTGCTCAAGAGCAGGTTATACACATTTTAGAAGTACAGTGAAGATCATTAAAAAGCCCCAAATCTGTTTCGAACCTAAAGGTTTCTGAAGTACAGGGAATCAGATGTATTCTAATGTGTCAGCTGACAGATTTCTTGGCAAATTCATTACCTTCAGAACAGTAGGAAAGATCTATAGGTAACATATTCCGTCATTTTTGGATGATAAAAGGGATCTCTCTGTGGGGGTAGTATTTTAAAATCAAAGCAACATGTCTAATAGAATAACAAGTATCTGTAATGAAGAACATCTCCATTTCAAAGTGTTACTTGAAATGAAACATATTTCATTAAGAGTATTTCGCAGAGTCGTGTGAGGAACAACCACATCATGGGATTGAGGGTGAGGGCTAGGGGTTGGGGCTGGACAAAAGTAGAGATTATTAACATTACAGTTTCTTGAATCCCATGTCAGATTTACTAAATTAGAATCTCCAAATGGCAGGGTGGGGTGGTGGGGGAGCCTGGAAATCTAAATATTTTACAAATGTTCTAAGTAATTTTTAAGCTTTTTATTATGGAAAATTTTAGTCTTAAAAGTAGAGAGAATAGTACAATGAAACACAACACACCCATCATGCAACAGGGAGCTGAGTTAGATGGGAGTTGGTAAGCAAAGTATTGATAACTTGTGCCCAAGTGAAGAAAGGAAGTGGTCCATTTTAATGAGGTCACCCATACAATCTACTACTCCAATTTGCCTTAAAGGTAAATTGCCTCTTGAAAAGAGAAAATGCAGTTATAACTATGCATTCTATACATTCTTTTATGGTGTAAATATATCCTATTCTCTCTATATTCTATAAAATGCAAATGTAGCAAAAATTCTTTGGGAAAGCGAGGAGCTGAATGATTCTGAATATAGGTCTGCATCAATTTCCTAATTAATGGCCACATTTAAAACTTTAAAATTTTTTTTTTAATTTTAGAGATAGGGTCTTGCCCAGGCTAGTCTCAAACTCCTGGGTTCAAGCAATCCTCCGGCCTCAGCTTCCCTAGTAGCTAGGACTACAAGTGCAACTATGCCCAGCAGTTAATGGCCACATAATATTTAATAAATATTATCGAGCACTTACTGTGGCCAGCTTATGATGCAAGGTCTAAGCTGCTATTACAAAGAGACCCAAAAAACCAGTGACTTAAATAAGACATGTATATTTCTTCCTTATGCAACAACCTGAGGGGTAGGCATTCCAGCAATGAAAATGAATAGTGAGGGATGATTAGCAATCTCTGCTGTACCAACTTTGTACAAGACCTTGTGATGAGCCCAGAGCTTATGGACCCTGAATCTTGTACAAATTTGGAGGCCCTCTTTAAGTAGGAGAATATACAATTATAGATACAAAATGAAGTACAGGAACTTGAGCAAGTAAAGGTCTCTAAAGCTGAAGTTTAATTAACTTTACAGTAAATCTAGCTCTGAGTGGGCTTCTGTTTCTGCCATCCAGTCAAGATTTGCCTGAAAAAGACAATTAGAGGCCAGGCTCCCAGCACTTTGGGAGGCTGAGACCAGAGGATTGCTTGAGGCTGGGAGTTTAATACCAGCCTGGGAAAGACCCCGTTTCTACAAAAAAAATTAATTAGCTGGGCTAAGTGGCTCATGCCTATGGTCCTAACTACTTGGGAGGCTGAGATGGCAGGATCTCTTGAGCCGAGGAGTTTAAGGCTGCAGTGAGCCATGATCGTACCACTGCACTCCAGCCTGGATGATAGAGTGAGACTCACACTCTCTCTCTCTCTCTCTCTGTCTCTCTCTCTCTCTCTCTCTCTTTTGAGACAGAGTCTCACTTTGTCACCCAGGTTGGAGTACGAATGGCACGATCTCTGCTCACTGCAACCTCTGCCTCCCAGGTTCAAGCCATTCTTCTGCCTCAGCCTCCCAAGTAGTTGGGACTACGGGCACGTGCTGCCATGCCTGACTAATTTTTGTATTTTTAGTAGAGATGGGGTTTCACCAAGTTAGCCAGACTAGTCTTGAACTCCTGACCTCAAGTGATCCACCCGCCTTAACCTCCCAAAGTGCTGGGATTACAGGTGTGAGCTACCATGCCTCGCCATATGACCCTGTCTCTTAATAACAGTAAGAAGACAGAGACCTATATAAGCTAGTGTTTTGTCATACTATAATTGACCGAAGTGCCTGAAATAAGTGCCATGTGTGCAATGACAATACGGGAGGGTAAAAGAATTTACTAAGACAGAAATAAATTAACAGAAGCAAATTTATTAGGGGAATGCTGGTTTATAGCAGCAAAAGTAGTAAGAGAGCTGCTATCTGCCAAGAGGCAGAAATGTGTGAGGGTGGTTATTGTTGTTGTTATTGTTATTTTTTTGAGACAGAGTCTTGCTGTGTTGCCCAGGCTAGAGTGCAATGGCACAGTCTTGGCTCATTGCAGCCTCCACCTTCCAGATTCTCCTGCCTCAGCCTCCTGAGTAGCTGGGATTACAGGCGTGCTACCACACCCAGCTAATTTTCGTATTTTTAGTAGAGACGGGGTTTCACCATGTTCCTCAGGCTGTTCTCGAACTCCTGACCTCATGATCTGCCTGTCTCAGCCTCCCAAAGTGCTGGGTTTACAAGCGTGAGCCACTGCGCCCCACAAGAGGGTTTTATAGGACAGTGCTGGAGAGATCTATGTACAAGTGAGCTTATGCTGTATACATTGGGATAATTTTTCACTGTCAGGCCTTTCCTCTTTAGGTGCCCAAGGGAAACATTCTGCTGTTCTTAGTCATCCTGCAACCAGCATGCCTTTTGTTTCTAGAGTTGCAAGATAGTGGTTATGGTTTTTTTACACAAAGGAGTTACAAATGGGGTTAAGTCCCTGTTCTGCCAGCCTGGCTTCTTCCTGGTTTCATTAACTTATTGACTTATTAGGGCCCCACAATAAGTTCAAAATATTTTGCTATACTAAGAGATACAGATAGTCACAAAAGCTTGAGAAAAAAGGAGAAAGGGATGTTTGTTCGAGTTAACCACAAAGGCATCATGAAGAAGGTATAGTCAGACCCATAAGGGATGGGTAGGACTTGGAAAGGCAGAATGTAGGGAAGAGGCTGATGAGGAATCCACATATGCAAAGTCCTGAAAGCAAGAATGAGCAGAGCATTTGGGAGATGGGAGGACACTTGGACTGGAACTAGACTTAATGTTGAGAATAATAAAAGATTAGGCAGAGACAAATGATGAAATGTTCTGCTGAGGTGCCAGAGCGAAGCATTTGGGTTTGATCAGATAGACCAGGGGTTGGTAGGCTACATCAGCAAGCAGGCCAAATCTGGCCCACCCCGTTTTTGTAAATAAAGTATTATTGAAGCACAGCCATGCCCACTTGTTTACAAACCTTTATGGCTGCTTTTGGACAAGCAGAGTTGAATTGCTGCCACAAAGACCTTGTAACCCACAAAGCCTTTATAAAAAGTTTGATCAAACAACAGGGAAATATAAAATCCTGTAATAAGAGAACTGAAGTTTTACTGGAGACCATTTTTCAAAATCTGATATATTTACAACTTCTTAAATAAAGCTCCAAAGCAGGTTTAGAAAACTTTAATTGAAATCTTTTTCTAGTTTGCAAACTGTGCCTCAAGGGATAATTTAGGTTGAAATAAATCTCATTGTTGTGCCTCAGCAGTTCTTGCATCATTATTTGTTTTTCCCTGGTGTGCCTTTGTTTCCAAATCTTTCACAAACCAATTGGGCCAATTATCTTCCACACAATTAAAATCAAATAGTTTGTGCCATGCAACTGTTTCTCCTTAATCTTGGGCACTTCACATGATGCTGTTTTTCCTTCTCACCAAAGCTCTCTCATTCTATGGTGGGGGCACTTGCAAATTAACATTCCCAGCAAACTTTGCAGGGTTTAAGTTTTCTGCACAATATCTTCTCCCCTATATTGACAATCTGTGAGCACCTTCAGGTTCAATAAAGTGTTTCTTATACTCATTTTTCATTTCACACACGAACACACAGCAGAAGAAACAGGTAAGATGATTACTTATACCTAGGGGAGTTGTACCTAGGGGGAAAAATGTAACATTTAAGATGATTGTAACTGGTGGAGGGTGTCTAGGTTCTTGGCATCTTGAATAAAGAATTGGAAAAACGCACAAACAAAGCAAGGAAGGAATGAAGGGATTGATTGAAAATGAAAGAACACTCCGCAGTGTGGGAGCAGGCCAGAGTCATAGGGGATTGAGGGCCCTGTTACAGAATTTTTGGGAGTTAAAAAACCCTCTAGAGGATTCCACTGGTTACTTCAAGTACGCCCTATGCATATAGAGAGGATGAAGTAAAGTTACAAAGTTATTTACTTGCCTATGCCCTATGGAGAGGATATTTTCTGTCATAGCTGAAGTGTGAATTGGCCTTATGTTCCCTGCCTCCAGACCCTATTTTCCTGCCTCAGTGATGACAAAATGTTCTTCCTTAAAAAAAAATACTTTATTGATATTTGTGCCCCAGATTCTCACATCTTCATCATCAATTGTTTACTGAGATCTTTCTTTTTTCTTTTTTACTTTTTTTTTCCCCAAGACGGAGTCTCGCTCTGTCGCCCAGGCTGGAGTATAGTGATATGATCTTGGCTCACTGCAACCTCCACCTCCCGTTCAAGCAATTATCCTGCTTCAGCCTCCTGAGTAGCTGGGTTCATGGATGCCCACCACCACACCTGGCTAATTTTTATATTTTTAGTAGAGATGGGGTTTCACCATTTTAGCCAGGCTGGTCTCAAACTCCTGACCTGAAGTGATCTGCCCATCTCAGCCTCCCAAAGTGCTAGGATGACAGGTGTGAGCCACTGCACCCGGCCTCATTTTTACTTTTTAGTTGTATTATGTTACAGAATTTATTGAAATCTTAAAATGTACATGGCAATGTTGTAAAGGGGACCAGAGAATTTCACCCCAAAATATGGCATCGTATTATGCTGATTACTTTAAATTTTTTTTTTCTTTTTTTAAAAATTTTTATTGCATTATAGGTTTTGGGGTACATGTGCAGAACGTGCAAGATAGTTGCATAGGTACACTCATGGCAGTGTGTTTTGCTGCCTTCCTCCCCTTCACCCACACTTGGCGTTCATCCCCAGGCTATCCCTCCCCAGCCCCCCCGCTGTCCCTCCCCCCTTCCCCCCAATAGACCCCAGTGTGTAGTAGACCCCCTCCCTGTGTCCATGTGTTCTCATTTTTCTCACCCGCCTATGAGTGAGTATATGCGGTATTTTTTTTTCTGTTCTTGTGTCAGTTTGCTGAGAATGATGTTCTCCAGATTCATCCATGTCCTTACAAAGGACACAAACTCATCATTTTTGATTGCTGCATAATATTCCATGGTGTATATATGCCACATTTTCCCAGTCCAGTCTATCATCGTTGGGCATTTGGGTTGGTTCCAGGTCTTTGCTATTGTAAACAGTGCTGCAATGAACATTCGTGTGCATGTGTCCTTATAGTAGAACGATTTATAGTCCTTTGGATATATATCCAGTAACTTTACTTTCAATTAAAGGGCTTTGGAGACCAGCAGATTCTAGGAGTAGCTTTACTCTGTTATTCCCTGAACTCCAGATCTCCAAAGAAGAAAAGAGTTACCTCTGGTCCCTTTCCTGAATTTTCATTAATTTGACTCCCATCACAGGGAGAAAGACTGGTTTTATCAACACAGCCAAACAAACTTTTGTCACTGGCATAAACCATTGTCTGCTCTGCAGGCCCAACGGACATTGTATGTTCTCCAAGCCCATTGAATTCTCCTAAAAATCATTTACTCTACCCTCCAAATCATCCACATTTCTTCCTCTCCCATTCTCTTATGAAGAAGAGTATGTAAGCATCTGTACCCCATTGGGTTGTGAGGTTATCACTCTCCAGTAATTTTCCTCTCATGCATGTTAAATTGTGCATGCCTTTTCTCATTTCATTTTCAGTGAACCTTCAGAGGGCAGGGGGGTAGCTTTCCCTTTACCCCTACAGGAGATACAAAGAAGTATTAGACCCATTTCCCACCTTCTTATAATCTGGAGTAGCAGTTCTTTAACTTTTTGGTCTCAGGACCTCTTTTTTTTTTTTTTGAGACAGGGTTTCACTCTTGTCACCCAGTCTGGAGGGCAGTGGTACAATCTCTGCTCACTGTAACCTCTACTTCCCAAGTTCAAGTGATTCGCCAGCCTCAGCCTCCCCAAGGAGCTGGGGTTACAAGCACCCACCACCACGCCCAACTAATTTTTGTATTTTTAGTAGAGATGGGGTTTCACCATATTGGCCAGGCTTGTCTCGAGCTCCTGACCTCAACCTCCCAAAATGCTGGGATTACAGGCGTGAGCCACTGTGCCCAGCAGGACTCCTTATACTTTGCAAAATATGAGGATTCCAAAGAGCTCTTGTTTATGTATTTTATTGATCAATATTTACCATATTAGAATGAGAATGAGAAAATATTTAAATATTCATTAATCCATTTAAAAATAATATGCCTATGACAACATAACATAAATACCATATTTTAATGAAAACTTTATTTTCTAAAACAAGTAGTGAAAAGATTGGCATTGTTTTAGATTTCTGTGAATCTCTTCAATGTATGGCTTAGTAATGAAGCAGGAGCGGTGAGAAACCTCTCAAACACCTGTACTGAGGAAAGAAGTGGCTTTTTATTCAGCTGGATGCTGCGGAGGGCTACAACCTCATTCACTGAGCTCCCTGAAAAAGCAGCTTCTTTCCTCTTTTATAGACTTACAACGCTAAAGGGGAAACTGAGGTGAAACTATGTCATTGTCCATTGGCTGAATGTCTGACCTTACAATCTTTTGGCTTCATTGATTTGCTAGTTCATATGTAGCATGAGCGGGAACAGGCAGGGGAGGGGGCTTACAGAGACAAGATAAAGGCAGTAAACTATAGCTGGCAGAGGTGTTTCCAGGAGGGAGCCTGGGCCCTGCAGACATGGGGGTGTGACCCAGTGCCAGGCTCCAGCCAGTAGGGATAACATTCATTTGCAAATCTTTCAAGGCTTACATATAGCAGAGACTCTGGTAACCAAAAAGGGAGTCATCTTCCCAGCTCTTTGGTATTTTATTTGATTTGATTTTTCACCCTCCTTCCCATTCTGGAAGGGAGGAGGGGCGGAGGGTCTGCCCTCTCAGTAAGACAACTGTATTATCATGTCTGCTGCATTTAATTTGCTGTGATACGTGGTCAGGTGCAGTGACTCACTCCTGTAATTCCAACATTTCGGTAAGCTGAGGCAGGTGGATCACCTGAGGTCAGGAGTTTGAGACCAGCCTGACCAACATGGTGAAACTCCATCTCTACTAAAAATATAAAAATTAGCTGGGCATGGTGCCACATGCCAATAGTCCCAGCTCTGCAGGAGGATGAGGCAGGAGAATCACTTGAACCCGGGTGGCAGGGATTGAAATGAGCTGAGATTGGGCCATTGCATTTCCAGCCTGGCTGACAGAGTAAGACTCTGTCTCAAAAAAAACAAAAAACAAAAAACTTGTGATATCATATGCCATATATTATCTAGAAAATTCTACTTTTCAGAGGAAGAGAATGAAAAAGCCATGTAGAAAGTAATTTTAGTATTGTGTAGAAAATAGTTCTGACCTCATGTACCCACTGAAAGGTCCTCAAGGACTCCTCTGGGATCCCTAGACCACACTTTGAGAGCGCTTGTTCTACAGTGAGAAAAAGGGTGCTTGCTTTGGCAGCACATATACTAAAATTGAAATGATACAGAGAATAAAGTTCTGTATATTAAAAGGAAAATAACAAAATAGGCAGCATATTCCAGCTGACAAAAGACAGGGATTTTAGCATAGAGAGCTATAGTAATGCAGGGAAAAGGATGGAGGGAAAGGCTTTGGGCAGCAAGTAGGATTTGAGCTTGGCCTGCAAGGACTCATAGGACAAAAATATGTGGAGATCTTAAAAGAGGACCTTCCAAGGCCAGGTGCCATGGCTCACATCTATAATCCTAACACTTTGGGAGGCCAAGGAAAGTGGATTACTTGAGGCCAGGAACTTAAGACCAGCCTAAGCAACACAGGGAGACCCTGTCTTTAGAAACAAAAGAAAAAAAAAATTAGCTGAGCATCATGGTGCGTGCCTGTGGTCTCAGCTACTCTCGAGGCTGAGGTGAGAGGATCACTTGAGCCTGGGAGGTAGGCTGCAGCCTGGGTGACAGAGTGAGACCCATCTCAAAAAAAGAGAGAGAGAGAGAGAGAGAGAGAAGAGGACCTCCTAAAGGAATAATTGAATAAAGATACTAGCTAAAGTAGCAGCTATATGCAGGAATCAATAAGGAAACCAGTCGGTTAAACAGGAGGATTTGTGTGTCAATAAGTGACTGAGCTCGCTCGCTTTCTCTTTTTTTTTCTTTTTTTTTTTTGAGATAGGGTCTTACTTTGTCACCCAGGCTGGAATGCAGTGGTGCAATGTTGGCTCACTGCAGCCTCCACCTCCCAGGTTCAAGCAAACCTCTTTCCTTAGCCTCGCAAGTAGCTGAGACTACAGGCACACACCACCACACTCAGCCAATGTTTGAACTCTTTTAAGCAAAAGGAAGAATACTTTTATTTAGATAATCAGATCTCAAGAAAGAAAGATCCTACCTCTCAGTCACCACAGCCTGAGAGGGAGGATCTGTTAGGAAGGATACTGAGTAGACAGAAATAAATACCATATGTGTAGCAAGGAGTAATAGATAGTATAGGAAGAAGAGCTAGGCCAGTCTGAAAAAAGGCCTTGAATTTCATACTAAAGAGTTTGGATTTTATTCTCTAAGCAACAGGGAGCCATTGAAAATTTTGATGAGAGGAAGAATATGATCCTTGAACTTAAATAATTGATGTCACTTTTTTGAGGGTGGGAGCATGGCTTCTTCATTCCTGTGTCCTCCAGTCCATTGCATATGTAGCTTTGCATTTGTAGGCTGTCAATAATAGTTGAATTGTTGAGTGATCAGATCCATGGATATAGTCTTGGGGAGGCAGTAAGCAGAACAAATACAGGAGATTATTGCCATTATTATGTTATTCACATATTCAGTAAATATTTGTTGAATGTGAAATATGTAGCAAACACTCTGCTGGGAATTTGAGATTCAAAGATAAGCCAGTTGTAGTTCCTGCCCTTGAGGAGCTTACAGTCTAGTAGAAAGGCAGTCAAGAAATCAGTTGTCTTCTGTTTGATATGTACCCTGAGGGAACACAGAAAAGGGCTGCCTAAAAACTCTCTTATGTGCACAACTTCCTGTCCTTGCCAGAATCATTGTTAGCAGTTTTAGAAATGAGAGAAATAAAGAACTAGGTTCTTTCCCTTTTTTTTTTTTTTTTTTGAGATGGAGTTTTGCTCTTGTTGCCAGGCTGGAGTGCAGTGGCACAATCTCGGCTGACTGCAACCTCTGCCTCCTGGCTTCAGGTGATTCTCCTGCCTCAACCTCCTGAGTAGCTGGGATTACAAGTATCTACCATGTCCAGCTAACTTTTTTTGTATTTTTAGTAGAAGTGGGGTTTCTCCATGTTGGTCAGGCTGGTCTCAATATCCCAACCTCAGGTGATCCTCCTGACTTGGCCTCCCAAAGTGCTGGGATTACAGGTGTGAGCCACCGTACCCCGCCAGAACTATGTCCTTTTAGTTGTGAGAGAAAAAAGCAATAAGCACAATTTAACCCAGAGTTTAATGTGAATAAAACAATGAATCCCCCAAAAAATCATGTGCCATACTTCACCACCACCCATCCATCCCTCTGACATTGCTGAGAACAATTCTAATTACACGTCCATCCATGTTCATAACATGAAAGAAGAAACAAGTGAACAAGGTGATGTGCTACGCACTTTATGTATATTATCTCTTCTGTCATGACAGCATTGAGATGAATACTGTTATTATGGCTCCCTAAGAACTTTACTCAAAGTCCCAAGACCTTGCCAGAAAGGCAGATTTGAAGCCCAGATCTGATGGCTGTGCTATGCTACAGTCTTTTTTATCACATAATATTTTGGTTCTCCATATGTAAAAGGAAAACAGCCACAGCAAGAGGATTTGCGGGGTTCTTAATCTGTCTTTCTCTCATTCCTTTGTCACCACCAAACATGGGGTACCCACGGGCGATGTAGGGCTGGCTCCCTACAGATGTCGTTTCACCATTTTGGCCAGGCTGGTCTCGAACTCCTGACCTCAGGTGATCCACCTGCCTCAGCCTCCCCAAATGCAGGGATTACAGGCGTGAGCCACCATGCCTGGCCTACTTTTTATTTTTATATATATATATATTTTTTTTTGAGGGGAAGTCTTGCTCTCTTGCCAGGCTGGAGTACAGTGGCATGATCTTAGCTCACTACAACCTCTGCCTCCTGGGTTCAAGTGATTTTCCTGCCTCAGCCTCCTGAATAGCTGGGATTACAGGCACCCACCACCACACCCAGCTAATTTTTGTATATTTTTAGTATATAGAACAATATCTTGTCCAGGATCATCTCGCTCTCTTGACCTCATGATCTGCCCACCTTGGCCTCCGAAAGTGTTGAGATTAAAAATCAGGCGTGAGCTACCATGCCCAGCCACTTATTATTTTTTTTAGAGACAGAGTCTTGCTGTGTCACCCAGGCTGGAGTGCAATGGTACCATTATAGCTCACTTTATCCTTGAACTCCTGGGCACAAGTGATCCTCCCACCTCAGCCTCTGGAGTAGCTGGGACTATGAGTGCATGCCTCCATGCCCAGCTTTTTTTTTTTTTTTTAAGAGATGGCCAAGATGGGAGGATTGCTTGAGCCCAGGAGTTTGAGACCAGCAAAAAAACAAGACCTCCATCTCTACACAAAATTAAAAAAATAAGTTAGCTGGGCATGGTGGCACATGCCTGTAGTCCCAGCTACTCTAGAGGCTGAGATGAGATGATAGCTTGAGCCCAGGAGTTTAAGGCTGCAGTGAGCTGTGGTCACACCACTGCACTCCAGCCTGGACAACAGAGCAAGCCCCATCAGAAAGAAAGAAAGAAAGAAAGAGAGAGAGAAAGAGAAAGTGGGGGGAGGGAGGGAGGGAAGGAAGGAAGGAAGAGAAAGGAAGGAAGGAGGGAGGGAGGGGAGATGGGGGAGGGGAGGAGAGGATACTACTCATTGAGTTACAAGAAGCCAGTGACAAATAGGAAGAAAAACTTAGTGTCTGAAATTGTAAGGTCATTATAATGGACTTTTAAATCATTTTAATAATTAAACTCTAGTCTGTGGAGCTGCAGGCATTGTACTACTGAAGCATCGTCCTTTAGTGGCAGGATTCATTTTCCCAGAACCTATTGTAAGTCATCTGAAGAAAGCTCTCATCAAAATAAAATAAGTTTAATTCATCATTGGATAATAATGAGCTCGATTATCTTAGATATGAAAGGAGTACTCAGTTCCAACACAAAGACATCTTGAAGGAAGACCTTATATTTTCTAAAAGTAGAAGCTTCCAAAGACTTTAAAGGCTTCATGTTGTCTGGCATGATAGTTTCAGCCAATTCGAAAGCAGCACTTATAAAACTCTTAGCAGTCTGGGAACCTGAGATCCATTATCATTTCTTCAGAATAATGGAGCAAGTGATCCTACCATTGAAGTATTAGTTTATTCATCTGAAAAATGAGAATGATTATCTTTGTCTCCCACACTGGGAATGTGTAAGGGCAAATAGAAAAAAGAGAACTTGGAAAAGTAGAAAGGAAAATAAGAGATTATTCTTATTTCGAATAAATTATTCAAAACATTTATTTAAAGCATATGGAATTTTCTAACTAATAAGCATTAGTTCATTCATCCACCTATCTCCATTTCCAAAGTAGTCCAAGAGCCACCATTATTTCTTTGTTGGACTACTGGAATAGACTCCTAATAGTTCTCCCTGCTTCTGTTCTTACCCTTCTCCAGTAGCCAAAGTTGACTTTTCAGATCACAAAACAGGATTTCCTGTTGGAAAGGAAATAAGGCTGTGGCCATAAGGAAGTAACTAGTATTTGATTAGCCTTTCCACACACACACAAAAAAATCTAAAAATGGAGAAATGTATGAAATAAATATCTTCTGTCACTGTACACAGACAGCACACGACCATTATCCCGGAGAGAAGTAAATAAGGTGAACATTATGATTGTTCTTTTCTTCTCCCTGGAGGTAATTTCCAGTTACAGGACAGAGATAGGGGCCAAATGGAATTTAGCAATCTCACCAAGCTGAGGACACAGAGATTGGAATTCAAAGTTATACGGGGTTTTTGGGGTAGGGTGCCATAGAAAAGGGGTCCATTCAGAGAAAGTGCACCAGAAATCTGCATAGTGTTCCCCTTAATTCTTTGGCCAACTACTAAGCTGCACATGCATTAATAAGATTTCATGAGACCAAGCAAAGAACAACTACTAAGAAACAAACAACTATCAGAGATTACATTGTGCAGGGAGATGCTTCAGTTCCCACAATCCAGAGTGAAAGGACATTGCTGAACACCCTGGGCATTCAGTAGAGACCCTAGAAAGATCTTGCCTTATGAATTGTACTAGTATGAAGGTTGTTCTAGAGTTTCTCTATCAAAATGTAAAAACATGACTCAAAGGGATTAAATTGATCCTCAAGTAAATTAACTACCTGCTTAAAAAAATAATGACTTGCTTAAACAAAACTGAACTCTTTATTAAGGAAGACAACAAAATTCAGACATTCATCAACATGACATCCATAATGCCCAACATACAATAAAAAGTTGCTAGAGTTACTAGATAGGAAACAAAGCAGGAAAATGTAACCCATAACCAGGAGAAAAACTTAGAAATAGGCCCATGATTTCCAAGATGATGGAATGAATAGACAAGGGCTTTAAACAAGCTTTTGTAAATATGTTCAAGGACTTAAAGGAAGACATGAATATAATGTAAGAGATTTAAATTCAATAATTGAAAAGCACAATATTTGAGGACATCCAATTCCAGGAAGATGCAGTAGATAGACCTTTTTCTATTTCTCCCACTAAGTAAATCAAAAAACACTGGATTGTACATATAAAACGGTTACAAGAAGGCTCTTAAAGATTGAGAGAAAAAACAGATTGATTAGGGACCTCAGGATCTGAGGAAGAACACTGATGAATTCATTGGGTTTTCTTTTTGCTCATATATCCCAAACAATTACCATAAACAGATGATGGTGAATGGCTGTAAAGGGAAGTATAGTTTCTACACTTCACTAGAACTAGTAAAATGATAACATCAGTAGACTGTGATAAGTTGTGGATACATAATAAAATACCTAGAGTAGCCACTAAAAGCTTTTCCCCAAGATAAGGAACAAGGCAAGATTGTCTCTCTCACCATTTTTACTCATCGTTGTGCTAGAAGTTCTAGCCAGTATAATAAGATAAGAAAAGGAAATAAAGGTGTAAAACTCAGAAAGGAAGAAATAAAACTGTTCTTATTTGCTGATGCCATGATTGTCCACATATAAAATCCCAAGGAATCCACAAAAATTCATTCATTCATTTATAGAGACAGGGTCCCACTCTGTTGCCTGGGCTGGAACGTAGTGGCACAATCACAGCTCACTGCAGCCTCTAACTTCTGTATTCAAGCAATCCTCTTGCCTCAGCCTTCCAAATAGTGGTACTACAGGTGAATGCCACTATACCTGGCTAAGTTTTTTATTTTTTGTAACAGATGGGATCTTGCTTGCTTTGTTGCCCAGGCTGATATCAAACTCCCAGTTTCAAGCAGTCCTCCCACCTTGGCCTCCCAAAGTGCTGGGATTATAGGGATGAGCTACTGCACCTGGCCAAAAATCATAAAACTATTAAGTGAGTTTAGCAAGGTTGCAGGATACAAGACATACAAAAATCAGTCACATTTCTATGTATAGGTATGGAACACATGGACACCAAAATTAAAAATATGATTACAATACCATTTATAAATCCCTAAAATAAAAAGATAAGGAACTCCTTAGTTGTAAATCTAACCAACCATGTCCAGGACTTCTGTGCTAAAAACTATAAACACTGATGAAAGAAATCAGAGATCTAAATAAATGGAGAGACATAATGTGTTCTTGGATTACGAGGTTGAGCATAGTAAAGATACCAATTACTGGACCAGGCATGGTGGCTTATGCCTGTAGTCCCAACACTTTGGAAGGCTGAGGCAGGAGGATCACTTGAGGCCAGGAGTTCAAGAACAGCCTGGGCAATGTAGCGAGATCCTTTCTCTATTAAAAAGTAGAGGCTGGGCACAGTGGCTGTCGCCTATAATCCCAGCAATTTGGGAGGCCAAGGTGGACAGATCACCTGAGGTCAGTAGTTCAAGACCAGCCTGACCAACATGGAGAAACCTCATCTCTTAAAAAATTGGAAAAATGAAAACATTTAAAAGATGTCAGTTCTCCTCAAATGAATGTGTAGTTTACTTCAATTCCTATCAAACTATCATGAGGGGTTTTTTTTAGAGATTGACGAGCTTATTCTAAAATTTATATAGAAAGGCAAAGGAAACTAGAATAGCTAAAACAATTTAGAAGAAAGAATAAAGGAATCAGTCTACCCAATTTCTAGACTTAATATCTAGCTAAAGTAATTCAAACTGTGATAATCAAATTTCTGAAAAGCAAAAATAAGAAAATCTTGAGACATGATATACAGGAAAATGATGACAAGAATTACTACTGACTTCTCATCATAACAATATAAGCCATAAAATAATTGAATGACATTTTAAGTGCAGAAAGAAAAAAGTGAACCAAGAATTCTATGTAGAATGAAAATATTCTACAAGGCTGGGCATGGTGGCTCACACTGATAATCCCAGCACTTTGAGAGCCAAGGTGGGAAGATGGCATGAGGCCAAGAGTTCAAAACCAGCCTGAGCAATATAGCAAGACCTCCATCTCTACATCTCTACAAAACAAAACAAAAAAATGTGGTACGCACTTGGAGTCCCAGCTATTCTGGAGGCCAAGGTGGGAGAATCACTTGAGCCTAGTAGGTTGTTAAGGCTTCAGTGAGCCATGTTTGTGCCACTGCACTCTAGCGTGGGTGACAGAGGAAGACCTGTCTCAAAAACTAAAAAAAAAAAAAAAAAATCTTCAAAACTAAGGTGAAATAAAGACACTCGCAGACAAAAGCTGAGAAAATTTGTTGCCAATAGACTTGTAGTAGAATGAATATTAAAGGAGGCTGGGCATGGTGGCTCATGCCTGTAATCCAAGCACTTTGGGAGGCTAAAGCAGAAGGGTTGCATGAGTCCAGGAGTTTGAGACCAGCCTGGGCAATATAGTGAGACCTCATCTCTACAAAAAATTCACCAGGCATGGTGATGCAGGCCTGTAGTCCTAGCTACTCAAGAGGCTGAGGTGGGAAGATAGCTTGAACCTGGGAGATAAACGTTGCAGTGAGCCAAGATCACACCATTGCACTCCAGCTTGGTGACAGAGCAAAACCTTGAATCAAAAAAGGAAAAAAGAAATATTAGAGGAAGTTATTCAAGTGGAATGAAAATGATAGCCAGATGATACTAGATGAGAACTTGGAAGTATAATATGAATTAACAGCATCAGAAATGGTAAAAACATGTTTATAAATATAAACATTTTCTCTCATAGCTTAATTTCTTTCTTTCTTTCTTTCTTTCTTTCTTTCTTTCTTTCTTTCTTTCTTTCTTTCCTTTCTTTCTCTCTCTCTCTCTCTCTTTCTCTCTCTCTCTTTCTTTCTTTCTTTCTTTCTTTTCTTTCTTTCTTTTTTTTTTAGATGGAGTTGTGCTCTTATTACCCAGGCTGGAGAGCAATGGCGCGATCTCGGCTCACTGCAACCTCCGCCTCCTGGGTTCAGGCAATTCTCCTGCCTCAGCTTCCTGCGCCACCATGCCCAGCTAATTTTTTTGTATTTTTAGTAGAGACGGGGTTTCACCTTGTTGACCAGGATGGTCTCGATCTCTTGACCTCATGATCTACCCGCCTCGGCCTCCCAAAGTGCTGTGATTACAGACTTGAGCCACCACACCCGGCCTATTTATTATTATTATTTGGGAGATGGAGTCTCACTCTGTTGCCCAGCCTGGAGTGCAGTGACGCGATCTCAGCTCACTGCAACCTCCGCCTCCCAGGTTCAAGCAATTCTCCTGCTTCACCTCTTGGTAGCTGGGACTACTGGTGCACACTGCCAGGCCTGGCCAATTTTTTTTGGATTTTTGTAGAGACAGGGTTTCACTGTGTTGCCCAGGCTGGTCTCAAACTCCTGAGCTCAGGCAGTCTGCCCACCTTGGCCTCCCAAAGTGCTAGGATTACAGGTGTGAGCCATCACACCCAGCCATAGCTTAATTTCTTTAAAAATAATTGACTAGGGGAAAATGTACTGTGGGATTTGTAACTTACATAAAGTAAAAGATATGACAAAAATACAAAAATAGGAGGAGGGAATGAAATATTCTGTTGTAAGATTCTTAAATTATACATAAAGTGGTAAAGAAATAAATTTGAGGCTGGGCATGGTGGCTTAAACCTGTAATCCCAGCACTTTGGGAGGCCAAGGAGAGAAGGTTGCATTAGCCCAGGAGTTCCAGGCTGCAGTGAGCTATGATGACACCACTATACTCCAGCCTGAAGGACAGAGTAAGACTCTGTCTCAAAAAAATATTTTTTTAAAGATTGAAAGTCTAGCAATAAACCATAGATCTATGGTCAATTGATTTTTGGCAAGAGTGCTAGGACCATTGAATGGGGAAAGAATAGTCTCTTCAGCAAATGGTACTGGGCAACTGGACATCCACGTACAAAAGAATGAAATTGAACCCCTACCTCACACCATATACAAAAATTAACTCAAATTGGATCAAAGACCTAAATGTAAAAGTTAAAACTATAAAACTCATGGAAGAAAACAAATGAAAATCTGCATGTTCTTACCTTAGACAATGGTTTCTTATATATGACTCCAAAAGCAGAAGCTATCAAAGAAAAATAGGTAAACTGGACTTCATCAAAGTTTAAAACTTTTTATGCTTCAAATGATATTATCAGAAAGTGAAAAGACAGTCCACAGAATGGGAGAGAATATTTATAAATCATATATCTGGTAAAAGTTTAGTATCCAGAATACATAAAGAACTCCTACAACTCAACATTAAAAAGGCAAATGTTTCAATTTCTTGGATTGGACAAAGTATTCAAATAGACATTTCTCCCAATAAGGAATACAAATGAGCAATAAGCTCATGAAAAGATGCTCAACATCATTGGTCTTTAGGGAAGTGCAAATCCAAACCACAATGAGATGCAACTTCACATCCACTAGGATGGCTATAAAATAATAATAGTAAAGGATACTAACAAGTGTTGACAAGGCTGTGGATAAAGTGGAATATGTATACATTGCTGATGAGAATGTAAAATTGTACAGCTATTGTGGCAATTCCTAAAAATTAAACATAGAATTACCTGATGACTCAGCAATTCCACTCCTAAGTATATACCCATGTTCACAGCCATATTATATATAATAGTTAAAATGGGAACAACCTAAATGTCTATCACTGATGAATGGATAAGCAAAATGTGGTGCATTCATACAAAGGAATATTATTTAGCCATTAAAACAAATGAAGTATTGTAGCTGGGTATGGTGGCTTACACCTGTAATCCCAGCACTTTGGGAGGCTGAGGCCGGTGGATCATTGGAGGTCAGGAGTTTGAGACCAGCCTGGCCAACATGCTGAAACCTGTCTCTAATAAAAATACAAAAATAAGGTCAGGCACAGTTGCTCATACCTGTAATCCCAGCACTTTGGGAGGCCAAAGCAGGCAGATCACCTGAGGTCGTGAGTTTGAGACCAGCCTGTCCAACATGACGAAACCCCATCTTTACCAAAAATACAAAAATTAGCCAGGTATGGTGGCGGGTGCCTGTAATCCCAGCTACTCAGGAGGCTGAGGCAGGAGAATCACTTGAACCTGGGAGGCAGAGGTTTCAGTGAGCCGAGATTGTGCCATTGCACTCCAGCCTGGGGAACAAGAGTGAGACTTCATTTCAAAAAAAAAAAAAAAAAAAATTAGCTGGGCCTGGTGGCATGTGCCTGTAGTCCCAGCTACTCAGGAGGCTGAGGAAGGAGAATTGCTTGATCCTGGGAGGCGGAGGTTACAGTGAGCCAAGATTGTGCCACTGCACTCCAGTTTGGGTAACAGAGCGAGACTCCGTCTCAAACAAACAAACAGAAAAAGAAAACAAAAAGGAATGAAGTATTGTTACATGCTACAACATAGGTGAACCTAAAAAAATTATACTAAGTGAAGGGATCCAGACACAAAGGGCACATATTGTATGATTCCGTTTATATAAAATGTCCAGAATAGGTGAACCCATAGAGACAGAAAGTAGATTAATGGTTGCCAGGGATGGGATGAGAGAGAAATGGGAACTAACTGCTGATAGGTAGGGGAATGCTTTTTGGGGTGATGGAAATGTTCTGGAATGAGATACTGGTGATGGTTGTACAACATAGTGAATATACTAAAAACCACTGAAGTGTACACTTTAAAACAGTGAATTTTATGTGGCAGGAATTATATCAATAAAAATGTTTCATAAAGCAAATAGCAAAGATGATACACTTAAATCTAACCATATCAATAATTATATAAAATATAAATGGACTGAGATCGCTTCAGACAGTGAAGGCCATCCAGCTAGCTACTTATTTCATAATATTTTCTCCTAATGCAAATTTTTTTTGAAAAAATGCACAAGAAGAGTAAAATAAATCTACTCAAGGTCATGCCCTCAGCATCACTTGAAATTATAGAAGGCCAATACTTCAAAACAGCTGTATGAAAAGAAAAAGCACAAGATTTTGGTATGTAATTTGCCATATTCCCACCATACCCTTGCCCTGCTATCAGTCTTTATGGTCGAGCAAATATTTGGAAAAAAACTGTGGGAAGAGAGAAGAGAGGACCTAATGACAGGGCCAAAATTTGGTCTAAAATCACTTTAAGAAAGACTAAGCACTCGCTAAATCTAAAAATTCTGAAACATATTCAGATCAGAACAGGGAAGTAAATTAAAAATACAGATAATTTAAAGAGGGAATCTGCAAACTGTATCGCTTCAGGAGAAAAAAAGGCAAAGGGTGAGCTTTTTACTTCATGGTCCTGGGACAACTGGTTAGGCATTTGGAAAAAAAAAAATTAGACATATACCTACTGGCACACATAAGAATAAGCTGTAGGCAGGGCACCATAGCTTGAGGCAGGGGCATCATGAGGTCAGGCGTTCAAGACCAGCCTGGCCAACATAGTGAAACCCTGTCTCTACTAAAAATATGAAAATTAGCTGTGCATGGTGGCAGATGGCTGTAGTCCCAGCTACTTGGGAGGCTGGGGCAGGAGAATCTCTTGAACCCAGGGGTCAGAGGTTGCAGTGAATCGAGATTGTGCCACTGCACTCCAGCCTGAGTGACAGAGCAAGACTCTTGTCTCCCCGACCCCTTTGGCAATAAATAAATAAATAAATAAATAAACATAAACTGCAAATAGATAGAGTTCTAAATGTAAGTGATGAAATCACGTACTAGGAGAAGACATGGGTAAATTCCTCTTTAACTTCAAAGTAGGGAAAGGGTTCCTAACTATAGCATATCCAGAGCAATAATGGACTCTAGACACCCTGCTAGGATTAGGATGGGTGTTCCTGGCCCAGGGGCCTCACTGGGTCTCCTGGTGCCCTGCCACCCCCCCACCCCAGGCTGGCATTGAGCCTCTGAAACCTCGACAGTTTTCTAGAAGTGTCTAGAAGTTAGGTTGTGCCATGTGAAGTTGCTGTTTCTGTAGGTCAAAAAGTGGTGGAGTGTTGGCAGTTTCTAGGCACCTCTGTTCTGGTTGATCCAAATCCTCCAATCTGTAGTAGGTTTATTTAGCATTCATTTTGTGCCAGCCACCTTGCTAAGCAACTTATAGACAGTTTTAAGCTGTCACAACTTTGTGAGGCACAGGAATTGGTTCCCATTTGATAGAGAAGAAAACTCTGGCTTAGATTTTCCCCTTTTGCACTTGTTTTTGGGGGCTGGTCTGCCAAATGTAAAAAAAAAAAAAAATAGCAAAAAAATCCAGAGCAATAAAGAAAAGATTGATAAATTTTACTTTTTAAAAAAAATTTTATTCATGGCCAGAAGAAAGTATTCCATAAAGTTATAAGGTAACTGATATGGTGGGTAAAAATATTTGCAATGTTTACCACAAAGGGCTAATATTACTAGAATACAAAGTTTTATTAAAAATTGAATGGCAAAGGAACAAAACCCTAAAAAAGGGAAAAAGAAAAATGGGAAATGACCTGACAAATTTACAGATTTATCTCCTTGTTTCTCTCTCTCTCTCTCTCTCTCTCACACACACACACATACACACACACACACACACACACACACACAGACATAAAAATGTTCAAACGTGAAAAAATGTTGAAACTCATAATCAGTAAAACAAAACAACACTGAGATACCATTTCTTACCTATCAGATTGGTGAAATTCAAAAGTACGATGCCACATTCTTTTGGTGAGACTGGAAAACAGATGCTCTTATACATTGCTGGCAGGGATGCAAATTAGTGCAAGCCCTTTGGAGGAAGATTTGGCAATATCTAAGAAAACTAATGCACTTACTATGCCTTTTATTTTATTTTATTTTTAAGATGGAGTCTCGCTGTCGCCCAGGCTGGAGTTCATTGGCGCGATCTTGGCTAACTGTAACCTCTGCCTCCCAGGTTCAAGTGATTTTCCTGCCTCAGCCTCCTGGATAGCTGGGATTACAAGCACCCACCACCACACCCAGCTATTTTTTTGTGTCTTTAGTAGAGACAGGATTTCACCATGTTAGCCAGGCTGGTCTCGAAGTCCTGACCTTGTGATCTGCCTGCCTTGGCCTGATCCCAGCACGTCTCAGCCAAAGTGCTGGGATTGCAGGTGTCAGCTACTGCGCCTAGCCAAGAAATCTTATACACATCAGTAGTCATTTCAGTAGTCATTTCCCATTCCTGCCCCACCACCATGCAACTACTGCTCTCTTTTCTCTCTATGAATTTGCCTATTCTGATGTACTTTTCTTGTGATCCAGCAATCCTACATGTAAGGATCTCCAACAATATGAAAATACATATGCATACAGTTATTCATTGCAGCATTGTTTGTATATGTAAAATATGAGAAACAACCTAAATACGTATACACAGGAGAGTGGGTGCATAAACCAAGATACAGCCACACGGGGGGTACTATGCAGCTGTAAAATAGAATCAGGATGATCTCTATTAACTGATATGGAGTGATTTCCATGAATGAAAAAAGCAAAGTGCAAAAGAGTGTCTACAATATGTGTCATAACCTAAATTTTGTCCCTCCTGACAAAATGTATATATTGAAGTCCTAGGCTGGGCATGGTGGATTATGCCTATAATCCAAGCACTTTGGAGGCCGAGGTGGGTGGATCACCTGAGGTTGGGAGTTCAAGACCAGCCTGACCAACATGGTGAAACCCCGTCTTTAAAAAAAAAAAAATATATATATATATATATATATATATTGAAGTCCTAATACCCAGTACCTCAGAATGTGACTCTACTTAGTGTTACAGGGTTTACAGAGGTGATTAAATTAAAATGAGGCCATTAGGATGGGTCCTAATTCAATCTGACTGGTGTTCTTATAAGAAGAGAAAAATTGTTTTTGTTCTGTTATTTACCTTTTTCTTACTTTGTATTTCTAGCCAAAGAAGAGGAAATTTGAACACATAGAGAGATATCAAGAGCACGTGCACAGAGGAAAGACTGTGTGAGGACACAGTGAGAAGGCAATCATCTCCAAGCCAAAGAGAGGCCTCAGAAGAAACCAAACCTGTCAACAACTTGATCTTGAACTTCCAGCTGCCAGAATGTGAGACAATAAATTTCTGTTGTTTAACCAACCCAGTTTGTAGTATTTTGCTATGGCAGCTCTAGGAAACTAATACAGTATTATCATTTTATATAATAAGTCTTTATTAAAAATATAAAAATTATCTGGGAATGGTGGCGTGTGCCTGTAATCCCAGCTACTTGGGAGGCTGAGACATGTAATAAAATATACATATATCTGCTTATTTGTGCAAAAGGAATGCAGGAAGTATAAACCAGATATTAATAAAATTCTTTACCTACAGTGGGTAGGTGGAAAGAATGGGGGATGGAATAGGGTAGCAGAGATGGAGGAGAGGAATGATTCTTCCCAGAGTATACTTTGTTGTCTGACTCTTAGAATAAGAGTAAGTAGGCTGGGCACAGTGGCTCACGCCTGTAATCCCAACACTTTGAGAGACTGAGGTAGGTGGATCACTGGAGCCCATGAGTTCGAGACCAGACCGGTCAACATGGTGAAAACCCCTCTCTACTAAAAAATTAGCTGGGTGTGGTGGCACACGCCTGTAATCCCAGCTACTTGGGAGGCTAAGGCAGGAGGATCACTTGAACCCAGAAGGTGGAGGTTGCAGTGAGCCGAGACTGTGCCACTGCACTCCAGCATGGGCAACAGAGTGAGACACAGTCTCAAAAAAAAAAAAAGAGTGAATAAGTATATCAAATAATACCCTGGTATTATTTGACATACACAAAAATAAAGAATTTTTAAAAAAAAAATCAATCAGGTTGTGAGGCGAATTCAACATGGAATAAAAAGGGAAAAAATGAACCTAACTTTATTACAAATGAATAATATTATCACATTGACGTGGATGGAAAAGAAGTAACAGAAGAAACTTTGGAAAACAGTATTTTGACTATACTCTGTAAGGTTAAACATAAAAAATTGTACACAAATACTGTACTCTAATTAGCAAATTTATTCTTTACATTGGTACAGGTTAGCATTCTTAAATTACTTTTATGTATATATTAAGATTGAACAAATAACTAAATATATTCAATAATGAGAATCAGGTTTATCATGTAGGAGAAAGAAGTTATACATAAGGCTGGACGCGGTGACTGACACCTATAATCCCAGCACTTTGGGAGGCCAAGGCAGGTGGATCACGAGGTCAGAAGTTCTAGACCAGCCTGACCAACATAGTGAAACCCCATCTCTACTAAAAATACAAAAAATTAGCTGGGCATGGTGGCGGCTGCCTATAATCCCAGCTACTCAAGTGGGTAAGGCAGGAGAATCGCTTGAACCCAGGAGGTGGAGGTTGCAGTGAGCCAATATCTCGCCATTGCATTCCAGCCTGGACGACAGTGCAAGACTCCTTCTCAAAAAAAAAAAAAGCTATAAATAAAGAGAAGGGTTAGGCCAGAATGAGTTCTGTGGGGTTGGATTGGAACTGGAGGTATCAGTATGATGTCATGTTTTTAACTTATATGTAAATGGATAGATACAGAAAATAAATATAGATGTGTATGTAGCTGTGTTTTAGTACACAGAGACATATATGCACATACACATACCCTGATATCAGGGTGTCATTGCTTTCAGTTATTTCAGAAGACTGAAAAGTGTGTGTGTGTGTGTGTTGTGTATAGTTTAAAAAAACTACCAGAAAAGGTATCTCTATTCCTTGATGATTTCATAGTTCACAGAATGTATTATTCCATTTTTATGACATCCTCAAAAAGATAAAACTAAAAAAAAAACTTTTTGTGGGGATGGAACTGTCCTATATCCTATTTGTGGTAGTGGTGATGTGAATCTAAACATATATTAAAATTAACTGTATACCATAAAATTCCATTTTACTATATGTTCAGTTTTTAAAATTATTATTATTTTTTGAGATGGAGTCTTGCTCTGTTGCCCAGGCTGGAGTGCAGTGGCATGATCTCAGCTCACTGCAACCTGTCTCCTAGGTTCGAGCGATTCTCATGCCTCAACCTCCTGAGTAGCTGGGATTACAGGCATGCACCACCACCCCCAGCTAATTTTTCTATTTTTGTAGAGATGGGGTTTCACCATGTTGGCCAGGCTGGTCTCAAATTTCTGACCTCAAGTGATTTGCCCACCTTGGCCTCCCAAAGTGCTGGGATCACAGGCATGAGCCACTGTGCCCAGCCTAAAAAATTATTCATAGAACCAGGACTCCTAAGATAAATGGTAAATTCAGTGAACTATTTGAACATTCCAAGTCCAAAATCCAAAATGCTTCAATGAGCTTTTCCTTTGAGCCTCATGTCAGCACTCAGAAAGCATCAGCTTTTGTAACATTTCAGATTTTCAGATTAGTGATTCTCAACGGGTATTAATCACTCAATCTTCCTAGTTCTTTTATAAACAAGCCAAATGTTCCATATAGGATGTCTCTGAATTTCACTGAAAAACTGGGTTGCCAATGTTAATGGAAATGTGAAAAGTGAATGGGACTGTCCAACATATAGAAGTATAAAATAGCCTGATAAATTGGAAAGAGCACTGGGTAAGACATCAAAAGGCATCCAAATATACTTTACAGTTCTGCCAATAACTAATTACTTAATTGCTTTAGGCTAAATTTGTTTTGGGTTTTTTAAATATGTAAAATGAGTGTTATATACTGTATTATCTCCAATAACTCTTTTTTTTTTTTTTTTTTTTTGAACAGAGCCTCTCTCTGTCGCCCAGGCTGGAATACAGTGGCATGATTATGGCTCACTGCAGCTTTGATCTCTTGGGCTCAAGCATTCCTCCCCACCTCAGCTTCCAAAGTGGCTGGGACCTCAAGCATGTGCCACTATGCCTGGATAATTTATTTATTAATTGTAGAGACAGGTCTTACTATGTTGCCCAGGCTGGTCTCAAAGTCATGGCCTCAAGTAATTCTCCCATCTTGGCCTCCCAAAGTGCTGAAATTACAGGCAGTAGTCACTGAGCCCTACCAGAACTCTTCTAATAATAAAGTTCTATGAGGTGGAAATGGAGATAAAATTGGAAATGTTTTGCCTAGCGAAAGTCCCCATGCCCAACATGGTTATATGTGCTCAAGGATAGACAATAAAAAGTATTTAGTATGCTTATTTATCTCACTTATCCATAGAGAGTGAACAAAGCCTCCCTGGCTTCAGGAGTATCTCCTCTGATATGTGGAAAGCTCCTGGAGTGATGAAGAAAATGACACCAGGAGCTCTAGAACACTAAGGAAAGCTTTCAAATCCAATGGGATGGCTATACAGGTCAGTAAAAGAAAGACAAAAGTGCAGAGGAAAACAATTCTTTTGTGTGTATCACATTCTATGCTAATTACTTTATATAACTATCTTATTTACTCTTTGCTTATGATGTAGGTTTACTTTCTCCATTTTAAAAACACTTTTTGCATCAATGAGAAACTGAGGCTCTTAGAGTTTAAGTGATTTGGAAGTCTGCACTGTCCATATTCCATCCCATCTCTGTCCAGAGACTCAGATTCTTCCATGAGACATTTCTACCTCTTCTGTAGAAACTTCTCTGACCATCCTGGCCCACAATGATTTCTTCTTCTGAGTTTCTCTAGTGCTATTACCTGTACCACCAATTTTATACCTGTAACACTTCACAATGTTGGTTATATTTGACTTATTTATCAATCAGTAAGCATTTATTGAACAGCCACCATGGACCTCCCTAGGCAGTGAGGATACACAGGTGAATAAGACACAGCTCTTGCACTCAGGAGTTAAAAATCTAATGGAGGAAACAGCTTTATTGGTAGTAAATACCCTGGGCCAGGTGCAGTGGCTCACACCTGTAATCCCAGCACTTTGGGAGACTGAGGCAGGTGGATCACCTGAGGTCAGGAGTTCAAGAACAGCCTGGTCAGTATGGCAAAACCCCATTTTTACTAAAAATACAAAAATTAGCCATACGTAGTGGCAGGCACCTGCAATCCCAGCTACGTGGGAGGCTGAGGTATGAGAATCACTTGAACCTGGGAGACTGAGGTTGCAGTGAGCCGAGATCGCACCATTGTACTCCAGCCTGGGCGACAAGAGTGAAACTCTGTCTCAAAAAAAACAAAAACAAAAACAGTTTATAAACACCCCAATCTTTTTTTTTTTTTTTTTTTTGAGACGGAGTTTCACTCTTGTTACCCAGGCTGGAGTGCAATGGCATGATCTTGGCTCACCGCAACCTCCGCCTCCTGGGTTCAGGCAATTCTCCTGCCTCAGCCTCCTGAGTAGCTGGGATTATAGGCACGCGCCACCATGCCCAGCTTAATTTTTTTTTTTTTGTATTTTTAGTAGAGATGGGGTTTCACCATGTTGACCAAGATGGTCTTGATCTCTTGACCTCGTGATCCACCCGCCTCAGCCTCCCAAAGTGCTGGGATTACAGGTGTGAGCCACCGTGCCCAGCCTACCCCAATCCTTTCTAAGAGTACATCACTTTCTGTACTTGTCTCTCCCCCAGTTTGGAACACTTAACATTTCAGCTCAGGGAGAGAAAAAAATCATACCAATAAGCCTGAAAGTAGCAAAACCAAGCCTTAAGGGAAAAGGGAAAGGAGAATTTTAACTAATGAACTACAGCAGCCAATATTTCATAAACCCCAAGGATAAAACACTGCAGAAGTAACAATTGACTTAAAACCTAAATTCTCCTAGGCAGGGCATGGTGGCTCATGCCTGTAATCTCAGCACTTTGGGAAGCTGAGTTGGGAGGATCACCTGAGGTCAGGAGTTCAAGACCAGCCTGACCAACATGGAGAAACCCAGTCTCTACTAAAAATATAAAATCAGTGGGGCGTGATGGTGGACGCCTGTAATCGCAACTACTCGAGGCTGAGGTAGGAGAATCACTTGCATCCGGGTGGAGGAGGTTGCAGTGAGCCAAGGTCACGCCATTGCACTCCAGCCTGGACAACAAGAGCAAAACTCCATCTCAAAAATAAATAAATAAATAAATTCTCCTAAGGGATAGTGCTCTTCCCAGGCAGAGAGGGTTTCTGCCAAACTATCAGCCCTGTGGCAGTATACAATGGTGGATAGAGCCCGGCATGGTTGGGGGACAGAGGCATGAAGAGGATTACTTGAGGCCAGAAGTTCAAAGGCCAGTCTGAGCAACATAGTGAGACACCATCTCTATTTAAAAAATGAAGAGAAAAAGAAAATAATGGCTGGTGGCACACTGTTATCTTAACCCACTCCATGGAAGGAATCAGGGAGGAAGAGTCTCATTTTCTGGTAACTAGACATGGCTTTATGAATAAGATTATCTATTCCAGCCCCTGTTCTAGCCAGTTATCCTACTAACAACACATTCCTAAGCTAGTCTTCCGAGGGAACGATAACTTTCTAAAAGGTAATGAAAGTCCATAGATAAAAGTTATATGAACAAAGTCTGGTATATAGAAAAGATATTGCTCAGTTTTGGTTTCTTCTGAGTTCTTTTGGTCAGTCTGGATCTTGCTTATCAACAATTTTAAGTTCCATTTTTTCCTTCAGTTTCATGTCCTTTGATACTGAATCAATTCCATTTGATTTAATGAGCAACTTCAATACACAAAGCAATAGGTACTTATGAGAATAAACATGAATAAGAGAGGATTCCTGCTTCAAAAGTTGATAGTCATGTAAATTATTATCCAGAATACAGATCTGGAAATGTCATGTTCTTGTGACAACTACTTATGCTCTTCAGAGCCATATATAAAAGCCGTGCCATATTTGACTATCTAGAGTATCCACCCCACATCCTTTCTAGACTTGCCCCTGAGTAATATAATCTTCAACCCAAGCCTCATCCTGTCTACTAAGCAAGAGGTGAGGCAGGTAAATAGATTTCCTCTAAAATGTAGAGGGTAGAGTTAAGAGAACTGAAATGAATTGATCATCTACCATGTACTATACATATCATAGTTTGTTTAAAGCTTACATTAGCACTGTAGAATAAGTCTCATTGCCCACATTTTACATCTTAGGAAAGTGAGGCCAAAGAGGTCAAATAATTTGTCAGAGGTCACAGCTAGTAAATGGCAAAGCTTACTAGGTTGGAGAATGGTAGCAGAGTTCTAGTTCAGAAAATCTGTTGGATTCTGGCTCTACAAGGGCTTTGACATGGTTAAAAGACATTTCAGATTATCAGACTGCTTCAAAGCCATGGGCTTTAGGCCCCCACACAGCAAGCTCTACTCCAGGGAACTTCAGACTCTGCTTGAAATTCAATTGCATCAAATGCCTTTAGTCTCAACAGTTTAATTTTTGCACCTTAATTTCAGGCTGCTTCCTGATGAGAAATGTGATAGTTCAGTTGCCATAAGCAAAAGAACTCATACCAAGGAAACCCTTGCTGAGTTGGCAGCACCCTGGGAGGTAGAAATCCTTGAGGCAGAGAAGTCCATGGAGCAGGAAGATATAGAGGCCCCTTAGCCATGAAAGCATTAAAGATCTGGGAGGCCAGGCAGAGTGGTCAGAGGGATGGCCCCACAGCTAGAGGTCATCAACAGCCCAGAGTTGCATAAAAAGCCATGTGAAGGTAGGGAATAGCTTTGGTCAGGCTGCCAAAGTCACTGAACCAAAGCCGGGATCCTGAGTTCACCAATCCTTCCTACTCAGTAATATCTACAGGTAAGTCCAAAGGGGAATTGCTTCAGGAATCTGACAGTTTAACTCTGCTGTGCTGATACAAGGATGTCATCACCAAAGCTGGAAAGAAAATGGGCCACTGATGATGACATGCTATAATTATGAGGCCAGCTCTCATTTTTCCATTGGGAACTTGGCAAGAATTCTCTAGGCAGTAGACAATCCTCAAATCACTTATATATGACTTTGGAATTTGGGATAGCTTTGACAGCAGTAGGATTTAACTTCCTGATTATGTTTAACTTGGGTTGAAAACTGACATAATTAGCAGTCTTTGGGAATCCACTGATTGACAGATGAAACACAAAGGAGAACCAGTCGGTTACTTAGATATTACCATCAATGATACACAAAGAGGGAATTGAGTCATAAATAAATAATTCTGGTAATAGTCTTAAGTTGGTTCTTTGTAGTATTTGGTCATAGCACTAAAGTAGGCTGGGGAAAAGATTCATGGGCCAGAATTCTGAAATCTTTGCCTTAGCTGTATACCTGTTCAGAGAGAATTTCTTTTCAACCTGTCTTTTCCTTGGCCTCTAAAGTTCTTCTCAGAGAAAAAGTCAATCCCCTGCTCCAGACTAGGGCCAAGTATGTAAAGGTTTGTCAGTTTAATCTCTGTCCACAGGCCTAGTCACTTTAAGCTGGCCTATCCTAGGACTGGGAGTCTACTGATGATGTTTTCATCTTTCTCTTCGGAGGGTCCTGAATTTGCTAAACTGCCTTTGAGAGACTCAGATATTTTATTTTGTAAACAGCAGTGAAAAACATTATGTATCCATTGCTAATGTTATCTATACAAAATTAAGAAGAGATATTAGAATGGATACAAACCTATAATGCCTTTTGGATATGGCTGGTGAGAAGTGTTCCTTGATAGTTTGTTTTCAGTTCAGTGCAAGACACATCTGAAGCACATCACTTACTGTAAATGACCTTTAAGAGGGGAAGATACTTTGGAATTGTTCTATCACTTGAAAATGGGGCAGGACCATTACACGAGTAAATATAATTATTTATCAAAATACAGATCTCCAACTCCAAAAGGAGAGAAATAACTATTATTCATATAGTTCAGTCCTTAGAACCAGTTCTCCTCTACTGGTGTATGGCATTTCCACATCTTGCTTAGACTTCAGGCTGAGCCTATTATTGGTTGGAGGTGGGAGATGAGGGAGTGTATTACAGAAAATCCATCTTCCCCTCAGACTCCCAAGGTCCTATTCAGATCAACTTTTTCTAAATTCCCAATATTTATTGAGCATATTTATGTGTGCCATTCTACTCTAGTTGCTAAAGGGGATACAAAGGAGAAATTTTACACAAGGTTGTAGAGCATTCACACAAGCTTGTAAAGCAGGTGAAGTTGGCCAGTTTAGTTTTTGCAGTTTACTCGTGGAACTCATTAGCCTGCTTTCAGCCCTTTTGTCTCCAAAAACTTAGGATGTGTACTGCTGGTGGTATGTGAGAGGACTTCAAGTTAAAAAGAAGATGATTTTAGGTGGTAGATGGAAAGCATAAAATCATCACATTATGAAGAAGTAATTCCCTTTTTCATTTGCTTCCAAGCCTGGATTCATCTAGAAGGAAGTCTCATTTGGGCTTAATATGTCATTGACATATTCTAAAACTTATTCCTTTTTAGCGTATTCCTTTTTAATCAAGAAAATAGATCTCAGGCCTGGAGTTTTCTTCTGGTAACAGTAGTTATTTAGAATTTACTGACACTGTTTTATTAATTTTTTCTAGGATTATATTCTCTGTGACAAATGACACTAACATGCTATAAAATTTCCAGTTTACACAAATATATTTCAGTTTTGGAAAAGTTAGTTGATTTAAAGAAAAATATTGAGTAAATAATAATATAGGTGGCTTGGGGATATGCAAACCCTGGAGAAGTCACACCGATGAACAGTCTGAGAAACTCAAGGGAGTGTGTGAATAGGTGCACAATAACACGTATAACACAGGGAAACTCTGAAATGCTATGGGAAGAAGTACGTTCAGAGTGGGCGAGACCAGTTGAAGGAAGTGGGGACTGTACCAAAGGAGTCACCTCATTGCATTTATATCTGCCCTGCATTCTACCCCTCTGTCTCCTTGTAGGGCCAGGTCAGCCTTCATGTCTCCCACCAACCCCAGTCACTCAGAAAGTAGCAAGTATTCTTGCTGCCTTATTTCTGTCTCTGGAAAAGATGCCTTTCTTCCCAGCTGGCGGTCCTTCTCAGCTCAGTCTGGCAGTCCTTCCTCATCTCTGTCTAGCGGACTGCTGCCGGTAGGACATGCAGAGGCAGGCAGGCTGCACCTGCTTCTTGAATGCCCCTTGCAGAGCTATTGTCAGGTCTGCCTCTGTCCTGCAACAGCATTTCTAACCCAGCACCACGGATCAGCTATGCTTTTCACCAAGAGTCTAGGCAAGAGTTTCAAGTCCTCTTAGGAGTCATTCTGTGTCATGCTAACCTGGGACTTCAAGCCTACTCCTGGGAATCACTATCCTCCGTGACACTGTATCCCACCTCCTGCCTGTCCGATGGATCGGATTTCTTGCAGTATTGCCATTATCCCAATCACACCTGGTTTTACCAGGTATTTTATAGAACCTCTCAGATGAGAATTAAGATAATGAGTATGAAAGCAGTTGAGAATCTAACTCCAAAGCTCCAGAAAAATATATAAGATGATATCACCAAAACTTTCCTAGTCCACTCCAGAGTTTAGTCCTTGGAACTCAGCCCTTGTCTCTGTTTCCATTTTCCCTGGGTGATCTCATCTGTTCCCCTGGTTTTAATTACTACATAAATGATAACACTCCTATCTGCGTGTCTAGTTTAGACCTCTCTCCAGAACTTTAGATTTTTATTTTGACAGATTCCTAGATATTAGTGTTTCTGTATATTCCACAGATATTTCAGAGTAAACAGAACTCACCCCCTTCCTCACTAAGGCTTGCTCTTCCTTCAGAATTCTGTATCTCATCAGGGTTACTGATGAGTCTCCAAAGAGCTCCAGCTGGAAGAAACACACGCATACCATACAGTCTTCTCTCCATATCAAGTACAGAGCCGAGCTCTGGTGTGGCCACCTGGGGGCAGTGCAGACTTGGGGATGTGTTTCGAAGCAAGATTTGGGGTGCCCCAATCCTGAGCAATCCCAGTCCTGCAGGCAACTTCTGCCCAGCTTCCTTTCCTCTTTTTTTCAGGATATGTCTTTGTCTGAATCCACCTTTGACTCAGGCTCTCATTGAATTGGTAAGGGAGGGACTGGAATGGGGCCCAAGTGCAAGCCTCCCTCACGGAGCAGCATGCACGCCCATATGCACATATCCTGGAACACTTCCTGCCTTCAAACTCCTGAGAGGCACATTTAAGCAAACCAAGCTGGAGGCTTCTTTGAGCCAGGAAACCTAAATACTTTAAAGGAAAGTGTGGAGGCTGGTGTTAAACACTGCTAGCAGGTATTACTTTGTTCTCTGTCATACAGGTGGTGACAATGTCACATTTCTTTAGTTTTCTAAATTAAATACCCTTGGCTTCCATCCAACAATGAGTAGCAAATCCAATCTTGGTCCTTTATCAGGAACTTACACATATTGAGGGGAAGATGTCTCTTAGTCAAGGGTGTCTGCCACCCTTGGTGCTCTTTGCCCAAAATGATGGTTTATTCTAGGACCCTTTCTCCAGTCCTCGCTATGGCTTGGAGACCTCTGCTGAGGCTTCGGATCTGCAGTGCCTTTGCTTACCTCTCTGAGCACACAGTCATCCCCATTGAAGACCTTCTGGTCCTAGGGGTCTGTGGGAGGCCTGGAGGAGGACCTGGCCACAAAAGGAGGCCTTAGTGCTCCTCAGCACCATGCCCTCAAAGCCAGACTCAGGAAATTCTCTTCCGCCTTATTCTAATCCTACAAACCCTTCTTCCTCTCAGGCAAAACCATTTTATTGCCTCTGAGACTCCGGGTTGATTCGTTGTTTTCTTCCTTCCTTCCTTTTTTTTTTTTTTTTTGGAGACAGAGTTTCGCTCTTTTTGCCCAGGCTGGAGTGCAATGGCACAATCTCAGCTCACCACAACCTCTGCCTCCCCGGTTCAAGCAATTCTCCTGCCTCAGCTTCCTGAGTAGCTAGGATTACAGGTGTCCACCACCACGCCTGGCTAGCTTTTTGTTGTTGTGGTTGTTATTTTTGAGACAGAGTCTCGCTCTGTTGCCCAGGCTGGAGTGCTATCGTGTGGTCTTGGCTCACTGCAACCTCTGCCTCTCAGGTTCAAAGTGATTCTCCTGCCTCAAGCCTCCTGAGTAGCTGGGATTATAGGTGCCTGCTAACACACCTAGCTAATTTTTCGTACTTTTAATAGAGACAGGGTTTCACCATGGTGGTCAGGCTGGTCTCAAACTCCTGACCTCGTGATCCACCCGACTTGTCCTCCCAAAATGCTTGGATTACAGGCACCGCGCCCAGCCCAGTTTTGTATTTATTTTTATTTTTATTTTTTTTGAGATGGAGTTTCGCTCTTGTCACCCAGGCTGGAGTGCAATGGCGCGATCTCGGCTCACCGCAACCTCCACCTCCTGGGTTCAGGCAATTCTCCTGCTTCAGCCTCCCGAGTAGCTGGGACCACAGGCATGCACCACCGTGCCCAGCTAATTTTTTGTATTTTTAGTAGAGACGGGGTTTCACCATGTTGACCCAGATGGTCTCGATCTCTTGACCTCATGATCCACCCACCTCGGCCTCCCAAAATGCTGTGATTACAGGTGTGAGCCACCATACCTGGCCTCTTTCTTTCTTTTTTAAGAGATAGCATCTTACTCTGTTGCCAAGGCTGGAGTGCAGTGGTGCGATCATAGCTCACTCCTGGGCTCAAGCACTCCTCCTGCCTCAACCTCCTGAGATTATAGACATGAGCCACCACACCCAGCTCAATTTCTTTTCTTTGTTTCTTTCTTTTTCTTTTTCCTTTTTTTTTTTTCTGAAGTTCAAAGCCTGATCTCCAGAACAAAAAGCCCTGGTTACCCTTTTGGGATTGAGAGTGTGGAGGAAGATAGGAATGGTCCATTCTTTTGTGAATAACAGAAATGGCAGACACTACAGAAAATCAAATAGTCAATTCCTCAAGCAGGTTACCCTGCCAACACTGAAGTGGTACTTATCTCACACCTTGTTCCCAAAGTTTGGGGCCTGCCTCAGATTGGTGATGCATCAGGTTGGAAGTAAGCAGCGAACTTAGGATCCCCCATGCTTTAAAACATTTTTTAAAATTTATGGATACATGATAGTTGTACATTTTGTAGGGTACATGTGGTATTTTGATACATACATAAAATATACAACAATCAACTCAGGGTAATTGGGATATTCATCACCTCAAGCATTTATCATTGTGTTAGGAATACTCCAATTCTACTCTTTTATTTTGAAATATGTAATAAATTATTGTTAACTATAGTTGCCCTTTTGTGCTACCCAACAGTAGATCTTTTTTTAATTGCATTTTAGGTTTTGGGGTACATTGCAGAACATGCAAGATAGTTGCGTAGGTATACACGTGGCAGTGTGATTTGCTGTCTTCCTCCCCTTCACCCACATCTGGCATTTCTCCCCATGCTATCCCTCCCCAGCTCCGCCCCCCCGCTGTCCCTCCCCTATTCCCCCCAATAGACCCCAGTGTGTAGTGCTCCCCTCCCTGTGTCCATGTGTTCTCATTGTTCAATACCCACCTATGAGCGAGAATATGCAGTATTTAATTTTCTGTTCTTGTGTCAGTTTCCTGAGAATGATGTTCTCCAGATTCATCCATGTTCCTACAAAGGACACAAACTCATCGTTTTTGATTGCTGCATAATATTCCATGGTGTATATGTGCCACATTTTTCCAGTCCAGTCTATCATCGATGGGCATTTGGGTTGGTTCCAGGTATTTGCTATTGTAAACAGTGCTGCAATGAATATTCATGTGCATGTGTCCTTATAGTAGAACAATTTATAGTCCTTTGGATATATACCCAGTAATGGGATTGCTGGGTCAAATGGAATTTCTATTTCTAGGTCTTTGAGGAATTGCCACACACACCAGCAGTGTAAAAGTGTTCCTATTTCTCCACAACTTCTCCAGCATCTGTTGTCTGCAGATTTTTTAATGATTGCCATTCTAACTGGTGTGAGATGGTATCTCAATGTAGTTTTGATTTGCATTTCTCTGATGACCAGTGATGATGAGCATTTTTTCATATGTTTGTTGGCCTCATGTATGTCTTCTTTTGTAAAGTGTCTGTTCATATCCTTTGCCCATTTTTGAATGGGCTTGTTTGTTTTTTTTCTTGTAAATCTGTTTCAGTTCTTTGTAAATTCTGGATATCAGCCCTTTGTCAGATGGGTAAACTGCAAAAATTTTTCCCATTCTGTTGGTTGCCGATTCACTCTAGTGACTGTTTCTTTTGCTGTGCAGAAGCTGTGGAGTTTGATTAGGTCCCATTTGTCTATTTTGGCTTTTGCTGCCAATGCTTATGGTGTTTTGGTCATGAAGTCCTTGCCTACTCCTATGTCCTGAATGGTTTTGCCTAGATTTTCTTCTAGGGTTTTTATGATTCTAGGTCTTATGTTTAAGTCTTTAATCCATCTGGAGTTAATTTTAGTGTAAGGTGCCAGGAAGGGGTCCAGTTTCTGCTTTCTGCACATGGCTAGCCAGTTTTCCCAACACCATTTATTAAACAGGGAATCCTTTCCCCATTGCTTGTTTTTGTCAGGTTTATCAAAGATCATATGGTTGTAGATATGTTGTGTTGCCTCCGATGCCTCTGTTCTGTTCCATTGGTCTATATCTCTGTTTTGGTACCAGTACCATGCTGTTTTGATTACTGTAGCCTTGTAGTATAGTTTGAAGCCCAGTAGTGTGATGCCTCCTGCTGTGTTCTTTTTGCTTAGAATTGACTTGGCTATGCAGGCTCTCTTTTGGTTCCATATGAAGTTCAAGTGGTTTTTTCCAGTTCTGTGAAGGAAGTCAATGGTAGCTTGATGGGGATAGCGTTGAGTCTGTAAATTATTTTGGGCAGTATGGCCATTTTCACGATATTGATTCTTCCTAACCATGAACATGGAATGTTTCTCCATCTGTTCGTGTCCTCTCTTATTTCGTTGAGCAGTGGTTTGTAGTTTTCCTTGAAGAGGTCCCTTACATTCCATGTAAGTTGTATTCCTAGGTATTTTATTCTCTTTGTAGCAATTGTGAATGGCAGTTCGTTCTTGATTTGGCTCTCTTTAAGTCTGTTATTGGTGTATAGGAATGCTTGCGATTTTTGCACATTGATTTTATATCCTGAGACTTTGCTGAAGTTGCTTATCAGTTTTAGAAGTTTTTGGGCTGAGACGATGGGGTCTTCTAGATATACTATCATGTCGTCTGCAAATAGAGACAATTTGGCTTCCTCCTTTCCTATTTGTATACCCTTTATTTCTTTTTCTTGCCTGATTGCTCTGGCTAGAACTTCTGGTACTATATTGAATAGGAGTGGTGAGAGAGGGCATCCTTGTCTAGTGCCAGATTTCAAAGGGAATGCTTCCAGTTTTTGCCCATTCAGTATGATATTGGCTGTTGGTTTGTCGTAAATAGCTTTTATTATTTTGAGATACGTTCCATCAATACCGAGTTTATTGAGGGTTTTTAGCATAAATAGACCACTAGCCAGATTGATAAAAAAGAAAAGAGAGAATAACCAAATAGATGCGAACACTAGATCTTATTCGTTGTATCTAACTGTATTTTTGTACCCATTAACCAACCCCTTTCTTTACCCCTGCCTCCCCACTACCCTTCTCAGCCTCTGGTAATCATTATTGTACTCTTTGTCCTCATGAGTTCAATTTTTATCTTATTTTTAATTTTTTTTGAGACATGATCTTGCTGTGTTGCCCCAGCTAGAGTGCAGTGATGCAGTCATGGCTTACTGCAGCCTCAAACTTCTGGGTTCAAGTAATCCTCCTGCCTCAGCTTCTCAAAGTGCTGGGATTACAAGCATGAGCCACCTCACCCAGCCCTCCATGTTGTTGTTGTTTTTTAGCTCCCACATGTGAGTGAGAGCATGCGATATTTATCTTTTTTAAAAAATCTTTTTCCTGATAGCAGTAACTGAATAAAGTCCTCAGTCTTTTTTTTTTCTTTTGAGATGGAGTCTGGTTCTGTTGCCCAGGCTGGAGTACAGTGGCCTGATCTTGGCTCACTGCAGCCTCTGCCTCCCAAGTTTAAGTGGTTTTCCTGCCTCAGCCTCCCAAGTAGCCTGGACTACAGGCACATGCCACCACACCTGGCTAAATTTTTGTATTTTTAGTAGAGACGGGGTTTCACCATGTTAGCCAGGGTTGTCTTAATCTCCTGACCTTGTGATCCATCTGCCTTGGCCTCCCAAAGTGCTGGGATTATAGGTTTGAGCCACCATGCCCGGCCTGCGATATTTATCTTCTGTGTGTGGCTTATTTCCCTTAATACAGTATCCTCCAGTTCTATCCATGTTGTTACAAATGACAGGATTTTATTCTTTTTATGGCTGAATAATATTCCACAGTGTGTATGTACCACATTTTCTTTATCCATTCATCCACTGTTGGACACTTAGGCTGATTCTGTATCTTGGCTATTGTGGGATGCAATAAACATGGGAGTGTGGGTATCTCTGCTAAATATGGATTTCGTTTCTTTTGGTTATGTATTCAGCAGTGGGTTTTCTGGATCATATGGTAGTTCTGTTTTTAGTTTTTTGAGGAAGGAGCTGCCATCATCTGCCTAGAGTTTCAAAATAACTAGGGAGAGTGGAGATGGTGCTGGCTGGTTCCAGTTTCCTGGGGCTGGCCTAGTTTAGGGCTTCCATTCCTAGATCTCAGGAGAAGTGTAAGAACCCATGAGAGAATTACCCCTGGACCCTATCTAACCCTTGTATAATGAGCTAGGTGATGGAATAATAGAAGACAAGAGCCAGGCACAGTGGCTCATGCCTGTAATCCCAGCACTTTAGGAGACGAGGTGGGTGGATCACCTGAGGTTGGGAGTTCGAGACCAGCCTGACCAACGTGGAGAAACCCTGTCTCTACTAAAAATACAAAATTAGCCAGGCATGGTGGCACATGCCTGTAATCCCACTTACGTGTGAGGCTGAGGCAGGAGAATCACTTGAACTCAGGAAGCAGAGGTTGTGGTGAGCCGAGATTGCACCATTGCACTTCAGCCTGGGCAGCAAGAGTGAAACTCTGTTCCAAAAAAAAAAAGAGAGAGAGAGAGATCCCTTGATCATGAATAAATGATAATTTTTATTTCTATCTTTTGCATACATTTTATTTATATGTTAAAATATTTCATATTTTATTAAAATATTATTTATTTTTATTATTGGGAGTTTTGGTACCTCCTGAAGTTTTGCACCCAGGACACATGCCTCACTCCTCTCACCCTACTCTTGTCTATGGGCTGCTGGAGCCCTTGTGGTTTATAGGATGCAGAAAGTAGCCTGGGCGTGACTCTGTGAGACCCCCAGTGGGATGCAAGCATCTCAGCCTGGCCCTAGGCAAGGGTTGGTGGCCTAGTATCCTGAGCCAGCACTGCTCCCAGTCCCTCACCTAGAGTGTATTGAGGCTACACATATGAGGTACATTGACACCCCTGAGCATCAAACCAAGGGTCCTTTGATTTTCATAGATGAAGAGAATTTGCTCACATACTTCCATTCATTAGGGGTCACATAAGGATCCAAGAATTTCATGACAAAATCTAGGTTGACATGATTTGACTAAATCCACATTCTTTACTTTGGCCAATATTTGTCAAACACCTGCTGTCTGCAATCACTATTTTAGACATGTAGGATACAGTAGTGAACAAGACAGATGAGATACTTTCATGGCGTTTATATTGTGATTGGAGAACTAGACCAAAACAAGTAAACAAGCAAGATACAGTTAACCCGTGAACAATACGGGGGTTAGGGGCACCTAACTTGAGTGTAACTTTCTTCTTCCCCCAAACATAACTACTAATATAGCCTAATATTGTCCAGAAAGAAGCCTTTCAGATAACATAAATCATCAACACATATTCTGTATACGTATTATACACTGTATTCTTATAGTCAAGTAAGCTAGAGAAAAGAAAATGTTACAAGATGATCATAAGGAAGAGAAAACACATTTACAGTACTGAACTATATTTATTGATATCATAAGTTTATGTCATCTGTTTACAAGATGAATCATCTGCCTGCAATGGTAGGCAGTCACAGCTCCAGACCTCAATCTGTGGTACATATCAAGCTATTCAGCTTTTTCTTGTAATGTTATGACTTTTCTCTGCTTCTTATGAGCACTTCTAGCATCACCAGTGGCACCTTGTATGGGTCCCATGGTGACATTCAAAGTTTATGATATTGCATTAAACACTTTTTACATGAGAACCTTGAGAGAGCACTTTTTACTGCCATATGCAATTTACTGAAGAAACTAACTGCTCATCTGGAGATGATCACTGTCACCTGGCATTTTAAGCAGATGCTTGCAACACTTGAGCTCACAGAAGTAGCAACAGGAGGTGGCTTTGAAATTATTACAGTTGTGTGTGTGTGTGTGTATATATATATATGGTTAATAGTATGAAGTTATGATTTAATACTGCATCTTTACATTTGTTTACATTTCTCTCTACCACAAATGGTGCCATGTATAGTATGTGTACATAAGTGTTGTTAAATTTTAACTTTTTTTTTTGAAACAGAGTCTCACTCAGTCACCCAGGCTGGAATGCAGTGGCGCAATCTCAGCTCACTGCAACCTGTGCTATCTGGGTTCAAGCAAGTCTGCTGCCTAAGCCTCCTGAGTATCTGGGATTGCAGGTGTGCACTATGATGCCCAGCTAATTTTTGTATTTTTAGTAGAGATGGGGTTTCACCATGTTGGCCAGGTTGGTCTCAAACTCCTGACCTCGTGATCTGCCCACCTTGGCCTCCCAAAGTGTTAGGATGATAGGCATGAGCCACTGTGCCCAGACAATTTTAACTTTTTAAAAAACTTTTTATTGTTTATTTTAAAGATGGGGTTTCATCATGTTGGTCAGGCTGGTCTTGAACTCCCAACCTCAGGTGATCTGCCTGCCTTCGCCTCCAAAGTGCTTGGATTACAGGCGTGAGCCACCACGTCCGGCCAATTTTAACTCTTTATAATAGACTTAAGTATATTTTATGGTAGTAAATGATAAAATAGACTGGTGTCTACATATATTTTATGCATTTTGACATGTCTAACTTTTTCTTAATTTTTTCAACATTTCTAGATTATCAGATTCATCTGTGAGTTTTTTTCGAATTGTTGCAAATCTCCAAAAAAATGTTCTAATACATTTATTTAAAAAATTCCGTGTGTAAATGGACATGTGCAATTCAAACCCTTGTTGTTAGCTGGGCACCGTGGCTCACGCCTGTAATCCTAGCACTTTGCAAAATGTGCATGTTGCTCAAGGCAGGAGGATCACTTGAGCCCAGTAGTTCAAGACCAGCCTGGGCAACAAAGTGAGTCCTTACTCTACAAAAAAATAAGAAAAATAACTAGGAATGATGGTGCCTGCCTGTACTCTCAGCTACTTGGGAGACTGAGGTGAGAGAATTGTTTGAGCTCAGGAGTTTTAGGCTGCAGTGATTGCAGCACTGCACTCCAGCCTGGGTGACAGAGTGAGACTCTGGCAAAAAAAACAAGAACAAAAAAACTCATGTTGTTCATGTGATTTCAAATAGTGAAGAGTTCTAGGAAGAAAATAAGGTTCTGTGGTCGTGGCCAAGCCCAGTGGCTCATGCCTGTAATCCCAGCACTTTGGAAGGCTGAAGCAGGCGGATCACCTGAAGTCAGGAGTTTGAGACCAGCCTGGTCAATATTGTTAATCCCTGTCTCTACTAAAAATGCAAAAATCAGCCAGGCATGGTGGTGGGTGCTTATAATCCCAGCTACTCAGGAGGCTGAGGCAGGAGAATCGCTTGAACCTGGGAGGTGGAGGTTGCAGTGAGCCAAAATTGTGCAATTGCACTTTAGCCTGGAATACAGAGTGAGACTCTATCTCAAAAAAAAAAAAAAAAGAAGTTATTTGGTAGGGAGTGAAGTGGGGTAACTTGAGAGAGGTTGGTCAGGTATAAACATGCATGAGGCAGATTCTAGGGCTGAGATACCATGTAGTATATTCAACAACTTCCAGCTTCTCCGGAAGTGGCAAATAACTTTCCCACTGGGTATCCACACAGAAACATGTGAGCATGCTTACATAGCTTGTGCTGCCCCGCCTCCCCCTGCCAGGAGTTTTGTTACAGCTGCGGCATTTCCCATTTCCACAATCTATTTAAACCAACTTTGTAGTATCCAGCAGCAAAGTATCATTCCCTGACAGGCTGTCTTTGAGTCTCTGAAGGCTTGGAAGAGGGATCATTAACCAAATCGTTCAGGAACCAGGGAGTCCCAGAGAGGTATGTAATAAATTTCATCCAGGTATTGGAATTGACCCTTTTTTCCTCCTTTTTTTCCCCAGTTACATTCAAAAAGTGAACACATTGTTTTCATCTTATCAAGCAAGGTGGGAAGAACATTTTTTCCTTTATTTCTAGGCAAGTCTGCATAAAGGATTGAGAGGGCTAATGCATCTGGGTAATACAGGATGGCATCTGAATTATTGGCGAGTACATTGTATATAACAGAATTATACAGATAGGTAAATGGTGTTGCAAATACTTCATCAAAATCCAATTAGACACCTCTAAGTTCATTTTAAGGTACAACTTCCAAACTGTTTACCTGCAGTGTAGGCAGCCCCATCTGTTTTAAAATCCTTCTAGGTAACTATGGCTATGCTAATTGGTCCAACAAATAGCCAAATATGCATGTTACTCTGTTAGAAAGGGAAAAGCAGACACAGGCATAAGTGCAAATTTTTATTTCATGGCATCTGAGCAACCTAAATGTCTGGACACCTTTGTTGTGCTATGTGGCTGACAACCAGGTTATTAGATAACTCACAAAAACTCTCTAGCCGCCCAGACTTTCCTGAGGTTAAAACTTGCCTTGGGGCTAGAATGAAGAAAAAAGAAAAACAGATTTCCCCAAGCTGCAGCCACATTTAATGTCCCCTTTACCCTGCACCTGAAGGCCTGCTCCCTGGAAGAAAACCCTAAATAAATACAGCGGTGGCACAGAGAGGGATTATTTTTGATTGTGGCTACTCCTGACTCCAAGCTATAGGCATTGTACTAGAAAGCACTGCTGAGAGAGAGAACCAGGAATAAATGATACTGGGAAATGGAAAACCCAGAGAGAAAAAAATTTTACTTTCCTCCCCTGAAAAAGATTCCCTTTGCAAGGTTCATCTTTTAATCCGGTGAGTCTTGAAATTTTAGTCTTTAGATTACTTAAGCAGAACAAGAGTCTCACGTATTTATTAGATTAAAGAAACAAGCAAGCAAACAAAAAATGCCTTTGAGGTGTTTTTGCTGAATCCCTTGTGATTATTTTTAGCTCCTTTCAAAAATATTTGCTTCGATGCTTTTAAATTTTGTTTAAAATCTGCAGTGGAAAATATGTTTCAAAGGAAAAAAAGAAAACAAAATCACTCATCACACTGTGTGCCTTGCATTTAGACTCAGCCCACTGAACAACTGGAAGAATCTTCGCAGACACATCAGAGATCCCCGGATTCAACTTGTAAAACAATTGATCTAAAAACTACATCTTGACTTCAGAACACTTCTTTTGATCTGGAATTATCTGTTATTGACCACAGAGAGCAGCTATTGACGATTTCCTGGAACAGGGCCCTGTAGAGAAAGGTGAGCTCCAGTGAGAGAAAAAGAAATTTCCTTCTCTTTCTGAGCGGGTGCTTTGGTACAGTGCAATATCTATGCTATAGTAATATATATGGGCTCAACTTCGCTTTCTCCTCCTCTTTTTCCTCTTTCTTTGCCCCCCGCTTCCTCATCATGTTTTTATTTTTTTATATATTTGCTGCTTCTGTAGTAAAACTTTTCGAAAGCCGATGTGCCTGCATGATTTTTGCATGGTACATTCCGTTAATTGGAGTTTCAGAATCACAGTTTCTTGCTCGGGTGCAGAATTTTCAAAAATGTTTAAGTGCTTAAATTATTGTAGTAGTGGCTGGCCACTGCCCATGCCTTGTAGACAGATAGCTGAGATGGTACCAGAAAAAAAAAAAAAGGCTGCAGGTCTATACCCTTCACTGTACAAGAATGCTAGAGTCCTACGGAGCTGTAGAAAAGAAGGGGAGCCCTCATGGAAGGAGCAGCCATGTTGCACTGAGCTGTCAATACAGGCAATCGAAAGAGCAAGCCCAGGGCGTAAATGGAACCAGGCCCTGGAAGCATTCAATTAAGAATCTCTCAACAGAGCTGAGCCCTGAGAATAAGATGGTTCCTTTGGTCAAATGGCTCTGTGAAAATAAAGAAGAATCTGATCCACAATGAGGGTAAGGAGTGCATCTGCCTCTCCTCTCCTCAAGCCACAGGGATTTCATTAAGGATCAGGGCATTTACACGATGGCTTCACTTTGGGCACAACCCTCAGCAGGATGGCCCATGCAAAGATAATTACCAGGAATGGTGGGCCCATTACAGTACAGCCCTTTGATTTAGTCACTCCAGCATCCTGTCAGACAGATTTAAGAAAGCTGACTGACATTTACCTAAAAGGGACTACATTTCAGGTTGGAGGATTTGGTTTCAGCCTCTGTCAAGCTGAGGCTTGGAAAAAACAATGTTTCAGAAAACCAAATACCAGATTCTGTTGCTTTGGAGCTCTTGCAAATTCAAGTACATAAGGACATGTATAGACAAAATTGAGATAATTACCTTTTTTTTTTTTTTTGCTTGACTAGCTCGAGTAAAGAACAATACTTTTAATAGTCTATTTTACTGTCCAATGCAGTAACCCCCATATTTTGTAACTGGCTCTGGGTGGGAAGGCAGTCTGGGAAAGGGCCTGTTTCTGCTTCTTTGAGATAGCCTGCAGGAATCTCCAAAGTTAAAATAACATAAAACTTAACATATCTTGGTTCCACTATGAGTGTTTCTCTTCCATGCACTTATGCATATGGGTAAGCATTCTAGCAAATGCCATTACAGTTCGGTACAGAGAAATAAAAGGAGCCAAGCATTGGGCAAAAGTGATAAAAACCAGAACTAGAATTCACATTGAAAAGGGAGATTTCTGATAGAAAATGGGAACCAAAAAGGTCAGATGTCTGGGAGGAGGTTCGGGCAGGATGTCATCTTTGAAATAAAAAAGTACAATTTGTAGGGGAAATGTACACAAAGGGATAGACTGTGAATTGAGAGAAAAGTGACTTTAGTTGTGTTGGGGAGATTTATTCAAACTTTGGGAGGAAATTGGAAAGAACTATAAAGCTAGAGTTGGTAATTATTTCCAATACCTGAGTAGCCAGTTCTGAGGGGTGAAGTAGTCCCTAGAGCCCTTCAAGGTCTGCATTTTGCTCAGAGGGCAGCTATCTTTAGGAAAAAGATGAAGAATGGGAGTTTTATGGAGGGAGGCATAAGCCACTCTGATCATCGCTGCAAAGGTAGGATCCAGCAATAAATTGCCTGCTAGAGAGCCACCAGTTCGGTCTGCATCTGTTCCTCAAATTTGTGCTTATGGATTTGATATTCAGGTATTTTTCAGAAGAATCAGCTTGAAGCAAAAATATTGAACTCAAAACATTCTTTTTTTAAAAAAAATCAAAACATTCTAAACCACAATTTGAATCTTGTTTAAAAGATGGAAGGATGAGAAGTGTGATTATCTTGGCTTGTATAGAAATAGCCATAACAGTGGCTCATGCCTCTAATCCCAATACCTTGGGAGGCCGAGGCAGGTGGGTCACGCCTGGTCAACATGGTGAAACGCTGTCTCTACTAAAAATACAAAACTTAGCCAGGTGTGATGGTGGGTGCCTACTTTGGAGGCTGAGGCAGGAGAATTGCTTGAACCTGGGAGGCGGAAGTTGCAATGAGTGGAGATCATGCCACTACATTCTAGCCTTGGCGACAAGGGCAAGACTCCGTCTCAAAAAAAGAAAAAAAGTAATAGCCGTACTAGATGGGATCCCAGGTGTTATGCATTTTCACTCTTCCCTCGGGTTAGCCTCCTCTCAAGTGCCTTCATAACTTGTTCAATACCATCAATAATTGGGCTTTTAGAGAGAGGAAAAGTATGTATGTAGAATTACCTCCTTATGTCCTGTAGCTGCACCTTGTGTGCTTCCAGGGAAGTGTACGCAGTGACCACTGACTGGGTATCTGCTTATTTCATAGTTGAATTGTCTTAAAGCAGATACCTAGTCCTTGGCATTACTATGAGTTAGGGACAAATTTCTCATCCTCAACATTGTTATAAATTAGAGACATAGAGAAAAACTTTCTGGCTCAGCTCCTAGTGAAGGCATTCACTGCTGAGAACCCAGATTCCTCAAGATCATGTGTCCTGACAACTGGTTGTGGTGCACCAAGCTCAGGATCAGGAATTAAGAGACCAGATTCTGGTCTTGCATCTGCGTATAACTGCCTATGAGACTTTAATCTATGTATTGACCGCCTCAGGGGTTCCATCTTCCTATGCATCAAATGGGAAAACAAACACTTGCCTCCTCATTAGCAGGAGTTCTTGTGGATACCATGACAGGTTAAAAGTATTTGCCATAGCTGAGGAAGAGAGAGAATGGAGTCAGACCCTTGATGGTAACTTTTTTATTTTATTGTTTAATTTTTTTTTTTTTTTTTTTTTTTTTGAGATGGAGTCTCGTTCTGCCACCCAATCTGGAGTGCAGTGGCGCAATCTCAGCTCACTGCAACCTCTGCCCACTGCAACCTCTGCCTCCAGGGTATGCTTTTGTATTTCCTTAATGGTAAACAAATTCAAGCGATTCTCATGCCTCAGCTTCCTGAGTAGCTGGGACAACAGGCACATGCCACCATGCCTAGCTAATTTTTGTATAGTAGAGACAGGGTTTCACTATGTTGGCTGGGCTGGTCTTAAACTCCTGACCTCAGGTAATCTGCCCATATTGGGCCCCCAAACTGCTAGGATTACAGGCATGAACCACTGAGCCCAGCCATTGCTTAATATTTTAAATCTTCATCTTCCTTTTTCCTGGATTCCTAAATGGCCTGGATATACTTTTATATTCTTTTTTTATGTATTTATTTATTTTCAGAGACAGGATCTCTGTCTGTCACCCAGGCTGAAGTGCAATGATGTGATCATCATTCACTGCAGACTTGAACTCCTGGCTCAAATGATCCTCCCCATCAGGTTCCTAAGTAGCTAGGACTACAGGCACATACCACCATACCTAGCTAATTTTTAAATTCTGTGTAGAGATAGGGTCTTGCTCTGTTGCCCAGGCTGGTCTCGAACTTCAAGTGAACCTCCCACCTCAGCCTCCCAAAGTGATGGGATTACAGGTCTGAGCCACCATGCCTAGCCCCTTATTTTCTTGTAAGGTTCTTTTTTTTTTTTTTTTTTTTGAGATGGAGTTTCACTCCTGTTACCCAGGCCGGATTGCAATGGCGCAATGGCGCAATCTCGGCTCACCGCAACGTCCGCCTCCTAGGTTCAGGCAATTCTCCTGCCTCAGCCTCCCGAGCTGCTGGGATTACAGGCACGCGCCACCATGCCCAGCTCATTTTTTTGTATTTTTAGTAGAGACAGGGTTTCACCATGTTGACCAGGATGGTCTCAGTCTCTTGACCTCGTGATCCACCCGCCTCGGCCTCCCAAAGTGCTGGGATTACAGGCGTGAGCCACCGCACCCGGCCTCTTGTAAGTTTTTATTGATATAAAATATACTTACAGAAAAGTGTTCATATTGATGAATTTTCCCTATGTGAACACACCCAGAAAACCAGAATCTAGATCTAGAAACAGAGCATTACCAACACCCAGAAGCCTCCTCATTCCCCCTTTAAGTCCCCTTTTCTTACCAAAGTTAGTCACTAACCTGACTTCTAACACCATAAATTAAGTTTTGTTTGTTTGTGTGTGTGTGTGTGTGTGTGTAGGTGTTTTTATGCATGGCTTATTTTGCTTAATATTAGGTTTGTAAGATTCATTTATGTTGTATATGGTAATATTTTGTTTATGCTCATTATTGTATAGCATTACATGAATTAACATACCACAATTTATTTATCCATTCTCTTATTGATGGATACATGGAGTATTTGTAGTTGGGGGCTACTACTGAAATTCATGAACGTATAAGTGCATTTCTATCTAGAAGTAAAATTGCTGAATCATAGGACATGTGTGTTCTGCTTTACAGATATTGTCAGTTTTCCAAAATGATCATATCATTTTATACTCTACCAGCAATGTCTGAGATTTGTTTTTTTCTCACATCCTCATCAATAGTTGTATTGTCTGTCTTTTACATTTAGCCATTTTGATGGGTGTATAGTAGAATGCTGCTTTATTTTAATTTTTTTTCCTTGAAGACTAAAGTTTAGCACCTTTTTACATATTTATTGGCCTTTTGACTATCCTGTTTTGAGAAATACCTGTTCAGGTTTTGAACCTTTTTTTCTATTGGGTTGTCTGACATTTTTATTGACCTCTAAGAGTTCTTTAAATACAGATTTGAGCCCTTTGTTATGTACATGTTGCAAATATCATCTCCGACAAGGCTATGTCAAGTCATATTGGAGGTGAGGCAAAATAAAAAATAAAAATACTGATTCTTGTCTTTATTTTAAAATTTGATATTTTGTTCACCATAGATTTTTTTTGCATTAAATTTGATTTTTAAAAATATTGATTAAATTTTTATTTCTCCTGATTACTGAGTATTTTTGTCACCCCCTTAAAGAATTGTGTCCTTCCATGTAGAAGCACTTGGAAAAAAAAAAAAAAGAATTGTGTCCAAGGCAAGAGCCTCACTTGCCTCACCCCAGACCTGGCTCATACCATTCTGTGTCTTGCATTTTCATGCTCTTTATAGTGTTATTTGTTGAAAGGGAGTTTATAATCTAATAAAGTCCAATTGTTTTGGACAAAAAGCTTTTCTTTTAAGGTTAGTAACTTTTTAAAATCTCATATAACAAATTTTATCTTACCTAGTCTTAAAGATATTCTATATCTTCTAGAACAGCAAGCACTGTCCACTTGAACTTTCTGCAATAATGGAAATATTCTATATCTGCATTGTCCAACATGTAGCCACTGAATGGCTATTGAGCACTTGAAATAGTACTAGCCACATAAGGCTACTGAGCAACTGAAATAGTACATATGGTCTACAGCCATACCACCCTGAATATTTTACAGATATTATCAGTTTTCCAAAATGATTGTATCAATCTTGTCTGAAATAATACATATGATGAAATAAATTTTAAATTTTATTTACTTTTAATTAATTTAGATTAATTGTGGTGAGTGGCAGTGTAATTCTGGCAATGTTGTTTCATCTGGAATTGATTTTCAGGTATGATATGAGGTCAGGTTTCCCTTTTATTTTTTTCTATATGGATATTCAATCAACTCAGCATCATGTACTGAAAAGACTAGTAATTTCCCACTTTTGTTATTAATCAATTGCCTATCTAATATGTTGTTCTGGAATCTCCATTCTTTTCCATTTGTCCATTAACCTCTCTTTCTGCCACTTACACCCTGTTTCCATTAGTGTAACTTTGCAGTAAGTTTTGATATATGGTAGAATTAGTCTTTCATGTCTCTAGTCTTCCCCAAGATTGTCTTAGCTATTCTTGAACTTCTGTATTTTCACATAAACTTTAGGATAACTTTATAAATTCCACCAAAAAAAACCCTACTGGAATTTTTATTGGGATTATATTAAGTATGTACATCAATTAATATGAAAGCCTTTACCATGTTAAATTTTCTGATCCATGAATATGGATGTTATTAAATTTAATAAGTCTTATTAAAATTTTTTGATAATGTTTTATAGTTTTTCTATGTAGAAACCTGGCATATTATTCATTGGATTTATTCCTAATTATTTTCTATTTCTTTTATAAGTGTCATATATGTGTATATATAGTATACACATATATAGTATAAATAAAATAAATAAAAATATTTATATATTTTATATATAAATATTTAAAAATTATATAAAAAGTATATATATTTTGAGACACAGTTTCACTCTGTAACCTGGGCTGGAGTGCAGTGGCATGATTTTGGCACACTGCAGCCTCTGCCTCCTGGGTTCAAGTGATTCTCATGCCTCAGCCTCCCAAGTAGCTGGGATTACAGGCGCATGCCACCGTGCCTGGCTATTCCTTGCATTATTAGTAGAGACGGGGTTTCGCCATGTTGGTCAGGCTGGTCTCAAACTGCTAACTTCAAGTGATCCACCCACCTTGGCCTCAAAGTGCTGGGATTGCAGGCATGAGCCAATGCACCCAGCCTTATAAGTGGCATATTATATTTTATTTATTTATTTATTGAGATGGAGTTTTGCTCTTTTTGCCCAGGCAACAGTGCAAGGGCGCTATCTTGACTCACTGCAACCTCTGCCTCCTGAGTTCAAGCAATTCTCCTGCTTCAGCTTTCCAAGTAGCTGGGATTACAGGTACGTGCCACCACGCCCAGCTAATTTTGTATTTTTGGTAGAGAAAGGGTTTTACCATGTTGGCCAGGCTGGTCTCGACCACCGCCTTGGCCTCCCAAAGTGCTGGGTTACAGGCATAAGCCACCATGCCCATAAGTGGCATATTTTAATGTCCTTTTTTAGTTGTTTGATACTGGTATATTGACAATAATAATTAAAATTGTGTATTTACCTTGCATAGAGCAACTCTACTCAATTAACTTAAGAATTCTTATAGTTTATCTATAGATTCACAATCATGTAATGTGTGTAGTGGTTTCTTTCAGATAGTTGTTTTTTAAATTCTTTTTTTTTTTTTTTTGGATGAAAGTTCACTCTTGTTGCCCAGGCTGGAGTGCAATGGCATGATCTCAGCTTACTGCAACCTTCACCTCCTAGGTTCAAGTGATTCTTTTGCCTCAACCTCCCAAGTAGCCAGGATTATACACATGTGCCACCATGCCTGGCTAATTTTGTATTTTTAGTAGAGGCAGGGTTTCTCCATGTTGGTCAGGCTGGTCTTGAACTCCTGACCTCAGGTGATCTGCCCGCCTCGGCCTTCTAAAGTGCAGGGATTACAGGCATGAGACACTGTGCCTGGCCCATTTTTAAAATCCTTTTTCTTTACTTATTGGACTGGTTAGAACCTTAAGAACAATGCTGAATAAAAATGAAAATAGCCTTACAGTATTTTTTTCTGTAGCTATATATGCATATGTATATAAATAAAATAAAATGTATTTATATATTTTACATATAAATATTAAAATTTTATATTAAAAATAAATATATTTTTGAGAGACACAGTTTCACTATGTCACCCAAGCTGGAGTATAATGGTGTCATTTTGGCACACTGCAACCTCTGTCTCCTGAGTTCAAGTGATTCTCATGCCTCAGCCTCCCAAGTAGCTGGGAACTAATATCCTTATCTTAGTTCTAATAGAAAGAAAGCACTCAGTAATTTCAATTAAATATGATGTTTGCTGAAGCTTACTTTTTGTAGTTACTATTTATCAGATTGAGGAATTTTTCTTGTCATCCTAGTTTGATATAATTTTAAACATTAAAGATGGTGATTTTTATGAAATGCATTTTTCTCATCCATTAAAATTAGCCTGTGATTTTTATACTTCATTAATTTTATTTTTTATCTTCTATTTTTATGGATAGATAATAGTTGTACAATATATGGGGTACATGTGATACTTTGATACAAGCATGCAATGTGTAATGATTAAATCAGGATAATTGGAATATCTATTATTTCAAGCATTTATCATTTATTTGTGTTGGGAACATTCCAGTTCTACTCTTATAGTTATTTTGAAATATACAATAAATTATACTTAATTATACTCACCCTATTGTGCTACCAAGCACAAGATCTTATTTCTTCTATTCTAATTGTATTTTGTTTTGTGTTGCTTTTTGAGAGAGAATATTGCTCTGTTGCCCAGGCTGGAATGCAGTGGAGCCATCTCATCTCATTGCAGCCTCTGCCTCCCAGGTTTAAGCAATTCTCCTCCCTCAGACTCCTGAGGAGTTGGGATTACAGGCGCCTGCTACTATACCAAGCTTAATTTTTTTTTTGTATTTTTAGTAGAGTTGGGGTATTACCATGTTGGCTAGACTGGTCTCAAACTCCTGGCCTCAAGTGATCTGCCTGCCTTAGCCTCCCAAAGTGCTGGGATTACAGGCATAAGCCACCACACCCAGGCTCTAATTGCATTTTTGTATTCATTAACCAACCCTACTCTATTTCTTCCTCCCTACCACCCTTCTCACCTTCTCAAAAACACCATTCCATTTACCACCTTCATAAGATCAATCTTTTTAACTCCACATGAGTGAGAACTTGTGACATTTGTGCTTCTGTGTTCATCTTATCTAACTTAACAGTGACCTCCAGTACCATCCATGTTGTTGCAAATGACAGAATTTTGTTCTCTTTTATGGCAGAATAATATTCCACTGTGTACATATACCTCATTTTAAAAAATTCATTTATTTGTTGATAGGCACTTAGGTTGATTTCATATCTTGGCTATTATGAATAGGGCTGCAATAAACATGGGAGTACAGATACCTTTCTGATATACTGAATTCCTTTCTCTTGGATCTATACCTAGCAGTGAGATTGCTGGATCATATGGTAGTTCCATTTTTAGTTTTTTGAGGAATCTCTATATTGTTTTCCATAGTGATTGTACTAATTTATATTCCCATTAACAGTATGGGGGCATCCCCCTTTCTCTGCATCCTTATCAGCATTTTTAATTTTTTTAAACTTATTTTTCTTCTTCCCAAACATTACTGCTGATATTTTCTGTCTTTTTGCTGATAGCCATTTTAACTGGAGATGACATGAAATCTCACTGGGGTTTTGATTTGAATTTCCCTGATGATTAGTGACATTGACTATTTATTCATATACTTGTTGGCCCTTTGTATGCCTTCTTTTGAGAAATGCCTACTCAGATATTTCGTTCATTTTAAAATTGGATTATTTATTTATTTTTGCTAGTGAGTTGAGTTCCTTATATATTTTGATTATCAATCCTTTGTCAGTTGACTAGTGTGCAAATACTTTTTTCTCATTCTGTACGTTATCTCTTCACTTTATTGATTGTTTCCTTTGCTGTGCAGGTTTTTGCTACGGTATGATCCCATTTGCCATTTTTGCTTTGGTTGTCTGTGCTTTTGAGTTCTTACTCAAGAAATCTTTGTCCAGACCAATTTCCTCAAGCATTTCCACAATGTTTTCTTGTTTTCTTCTAGTGGTTTCATTGTTTCAGGTCTTACACCTAAATCTTTAATCCATTTTGATTTGATTTTTGTATATAGTGAGAAATGGGGGTGTGGTTTCATTCTTCTTCATATGGATATCCAGTTTTTCCAGCACCACTTATTGAAGAAACTGTCCTTCCCCTAGCATATGTTCTTGACACCTTTGTCAATAATGAGTTGACTGTAAATATATAGATTTGTTTGTGGATTTTCTTTTTTTTCCTTGCTTTCTTTTCTTCTAAATGTTTTTTTCTTTCTTTTTCTGTATCATCCAGCCTAAAATGCCATGTTTCTGGGTTTTCTATTCTGTTGCATTTGTCTGTGTATCTGTTTTTATGCCAGTGCCATACTGTTTGGGTTACTAGAGCTTTGTAGTATAATTTGAAATCAAGTAATGTGATGCCTTCAGCTTTTTTTCTTTCTTTCTTTCTTTCTTTTTTTTTTAAAAAAGATGGGGTTTCACCATGATGGCCAGGCTGGTTTTGAACTCCTGACCTCAGGTGATCCACCCACCTCAGCCTCCCAAAGTGCTAGGATTACAGGTGTGAGCCACCGCACCTGGCTACCTACAGCTTTTTTCTATTTGCTCAGGATTGCTTTGGCTATTCTGAGTTTTTTTGTGGTTCTATATGAATTTTAGGACTTTTTTTTTCTATTTTTGTGAAGAATGTCATTGGTATTTTTGTTTGTTTTGTTTTGTTTTTGAGACAAGGTCTCCCTCTGTCACCGAGGCTGGAGAGCAGTGGTGTGATCATGGCTCACTGAAGCCTCTACTTCCAGGGCCCAATTAAACCTGCCTCAGCCTCCTGAGTAGCTGGGACTACAGGTGTGCACCACTATGCCTGGTTAATTTTTCTATTTTTCATAGAGATAGGATTTTACTATGTGCCTAGGCTGACTCAAACTCCTGGGCTCACGTTATCCTCCCATCTTGGCCTCCTAAAGTGCTGGTATTATATGCTTGAGCCATACACAGCACCTGGCCTTCATTGATGTGTAGATAAGGACTGCACTGAATCCGTAAATCACTTTAAGTAGTATGGACATTTAAACAATATTGATTCTTCCAATCTATGAACATGAGATGGCTTTCCATTTTTTGCTGTCCTCTTCAATTTCTTGAATCAATGTTTTATAGTTTTCATTGTAGAGATCTTTCCCTTCTTTGGTTGTTTATTTCTAAGTGTTTTTTCTGTAGCTATTGTAAAAGAGATTGCTTTGTTTTCTTTCTCAAATTGTTCACTGTTGAAATATAGAAATGCTACAATACTAATTTTTTTATGTTGATTGTATATCCTGTTACTTTACTCAATTTGCTTATCAGTTCCAATAGTGTTTTGGTGGAGTCTTTGTCCCTTTGTAAACATAAGATCATATTGTCTGCAACCAAGGACAGTTTGGACAATTTCCCTTTCAATATGTATGCCCTTCCTTTCTTTCTTTTGTTTAATTGCTCTGGCTAGGACTTGTAATACTGATGGCAGCAGTGGCCCATCTGGAGCGGCTGCTGCCATCACTCCAGCTGCATACTCCACAGAGCCAGCGGGAGCTGGCAACAAGTGGGAGCCCTACCCCTTCCAAGTTGGTGGGGCGAGAGCTCCCTGGGTGCAGCTGCAGCTGCCCAAGTCATGGCTGCAGACTCAAGCCTCCCACTCCACAGAACAGGCAGGAGGCCTGCTCTCACTGATGCATCTAGAGCTCCCCGAGTTGTGGCTGTCGATTTGGGCCTCCCTGTGCTCTTGGAGGGTCCAGGAGCAGGCAGAAACCCCACCCTCCCAGGTGCAGCTGCAGCCACCCAAGCCACAGCTGCAGAGCCAAACATCTCTACACTCTCAGCAGCTTGGGAAGGTCCCCCTGACCCACCAGGCTCAGAGGAGTCTTCTTCCACTCCCTGGCCTCTCCCTGCTCCCAGCACCCACTCTGATCTTGGAGCAAGATTGGGGCTGAGCCCAGGCACTGTTGCAACCCAGCCAGGTGTGTGCATGCTTGGAGTAGTGCTGATATGACAGTTTCCTGCTGCCTTGGGCCCCTCTGGATTTTGGACACCAGCAAGAATGGGAGGGAAGCTGAGAAGGGACCAAGGACAGCTTGGTACTGGCCTGCAGATGGCCCTTGGCAGGGCAGCTTGGGTGCCATGGACAGCAGTGGGAGGCAGACAGGCTCCTGGGCAGAAGGGAGGGTCTGAAGGCTTGGAGCCAGGTTGCCAGTTCCACAGACCAGAGTGGGAAATAGTGTTGCCTTTTCTGGCCCACCCATGGCTGCCCATGGACCAATTGGTGTGTACTTCCTCTCTTTTGAGGCCCGTAAAAGCCCCCAGTTCAGCCAGAGCTGAGCAGATGTCAGGACAACCAGCTGCAGAGAGGAACTATGCACTCCAGGGCCTCCTCTCTGCTGAGAGCAGCAGATGTCAGAATGACCAGCTGCAGAGAGAAGCTACCCACTCTAGGGCCTCCTCTCTGCTGGTAGTTGCAGAGGTGACAGGATGATCTGCTTACAGAGAGGAGTACCCCACTCCAGGGCTTCCATTGAGCTATTTTGTTCTCAGTAAAGCACCTCTTCACCTTGCTCAAGTTGTCTGTATAGCTCATTCTTCCTGGTCTCAGGACAAGAACTCAGGACCTACCAAATTGTGGGACTGAAAGAGGTGTAACACAAACAGGGTGGAAACATGCCCCTTGCTCACCACATTAAGGGTGAAGAGAAGGAAAGAAGAGCTGTGGCCCTTTGGGGAGCCCAGACCTGGGAGCTCCCTGATCCAGGGCTCCCTCTTTGGGGCCCTGTGACTCCTGGAGTCTCCAAGCTTCTGGGAGCCACCACATTCCCCAGCAGATGGTGTGGAAGCTACTTGTGATCCACCTGGTCCTGCTGCAACCTTGCAGAGGGTCAGCACCCATGTCAGCACCTGGAGCTGCTCACCTCATGGTAGCAGCTGGTATGCTTGACTGTGTGCAGTGGCCAGACTCCCATGCTTGCTCACTCACAAACCTGCTACCACTCCACACCTGGCTTGCCCTTGACAGGCATATGATCTAGGCCAGTAGTGTGAGCCAAGCACAGCCTACCAGGCCAAGTGGGCAGAACAAACCCAGCAGGACTGAGCAAAACTTGGACAAAGGTGCCACCAGCCACAGAGGTTTCCAGCCAGAAAAGTGACACCCCAAGGATCCTGCAATAGCACTAGCTTGAATAAAAGTGGTGAAAGCAGTCATTCTTGTCTTGTTCCAGATCTTAGACAAAAGCCTTTCAGTTTCTCCCCATTTAGTATACTGTTAGCTGTAGGAACCTTATTCATTTTATGATGAACCACAGTGATTGAGTTTTTGAATGGTAACTTTTTAATCTTGTATTCCTGGAATAAACCCAATTTGGTCACAGAGCATTAGTCTTTTTATATATTGCTAGTTTGGGTATGCTAATATTTTTGTTAGGATTTTTACATTTATATTAATTAAAGAATTTGACAGGTAATTTTTCTCTTGTAATGTTCTTTTTTTTTTTTTTCAAGAGTCAGGTCTTGCTCTGTCACCCAGGCTGGAGTATAGTAGCTTAGTGACTTGATTATAGCTTACAGCAACCTTGAAATCCTGAATTTAAGCAGTCCTGCTGCCTCTGCCTCCCAGGTACCTAGGACTACAGGAGCATGCCACCATGCCTGGCTAGACTTTTATTTAATGTTTTATAGAGATAAGGTCTCTTTATTGTTGCCAAGGCTGATTTCAAACTCCTGACCTCAAATGATCCTCCCAGTTTGGCCTTCCTCAAATGATCTGCCCACCTCAGCCTCCCAAAGTGCCAGAATAATAGGGAGGAGCCATAGCTCCCAGCCTCTCCTGTATGTTCTTCTATATATATACATATATATATATGATATATAATATATTATATAATATATAATATTATATAATATATAATATATGATATATATAATAATATACAATATATATTATATATAATATATAATTTTATATATTATATATAATTTTATATATTATATATAATTTTATATATTAATATATAATATATATTTATATAAATATATAATATATATTAATATATTTATATATTGATATATTAATATATAATTTTATATATTAATATATATTATATATTAGTTAATATTATATATTAATATATATAAATATATATTATTTATGTTATATATAATTATATATAATATTATAATATATAATATTAATTATATTATATAATTATATATATTTATATTATATATAATTATATTATATTATATAATTATATATATTTATGTTATATATAATTATTTTATATAATTAATTTATATTAATATATAATATTAATTAATATATAATATATTATTATTATATATAATATAATATAAATATAAAATATAATATATTATATATAAATATAATATGATATAATATATATTATAATATTATATATATATACACACACACATTTATTTCATTTATTTATTTATTTTATTGCACTTTGTGCAGATCATGCAGGAGTCTTGCATAGGTACATACATGGCAATGTGGTTTGCTGCCTCCCTCCTTCGTCACCTATATCTGGCATTTCTCCCCATGTTATCCCTCCACAACCTCTCTACCCACCGCTGTCCCTCCCCTATGCCCCCCAACAGACCCCAGTGTGTGATGCTCCCCTCCCTGTGTCCATGTGTTCTCATTGTTCAACCCCCACCTGTGAGTGAGAATATGTGGTGTTTGATTTTCTGTTCTTGTGTCAGTTTGCTGAGAATGATGGTTTCCAGATTCATCCATGTCCCTACAAAGGACATGAACTCATCATTTTTTGTGGCTGCATAGTATTCCATGGTGTATATATGCCACATTTTCCTTGTCCAGTCTATCATTGATGGGCATTTGGGTTGGTTCCAGGTCTTTGCTATTGTAAACAGTGCCACAATGGAATGAACATACATGTGCATGTGTCTTTATAATAGAATGATTTATAATACTTTGGATATATACCCAGTAGTGGGATTGCTTGGTCAAATGGAATTTCTATTTCTAGGTCCTTGAGGAATTGCCACACTGTCTTCCACAATGGCTGAACTAATTTATACTCCCACCAACAGTGTAAGAGTGTTCCTATTTCTCCACATCCTCTCCAGCATCTGTTGTCTCCAGATTTTTTAATGATCGCCATTCTAGCTGGCATGAGATGGTATCTCAATGTGGTTTTGATTTGCATTTCTCTAATTATGCTTTGATATAAAAGTCATGTTGGTGTCATAAAATGAGTTGGAAATTCTTCTGTCTTTTTTTGGTTTTCAAGAAGAGTTTGAATGAGATTGGTATTGTTTTCTCTTTGAATGTTTAGATCAGTCTACTGATGAACAACATCCAAGGCTATCACTTTCTTGGTATAGAAGTTGTTGTTGTTGTTGTTGTTGTTTGTTTGTTTGTTTTTTTGTTTGTTTTTTGAGACAGAGTCTCACTCTGTCACCCAGGCCAGAGCGCAGTGGCGTGATCTCGGGTCATTGCAACCTCCACCTCCCAGGTTCAAACGATTCTCCTGCCTCAGCCTCCTGAGTAGCTGGGATTACAGGCAAACACCACCATGCCTGGCTAATTTTTGAAATTTTAGTGGAGACAGAGTTTCACCATGTTGGCCAGGCTGGTCTCTGACATCAAGTGATCTGCCCACCTCAGTCTCCCAAAGTGTTGTGACTGTAGGTGTGAGCCACCATGCCAAGCCTAGAAGTTTTAAATTATTGATTTAGGCCAGGTGCAGTGGCTCATGCCTATAATACAAACACTTTGGGAGGTTGAGGCAGGAGGATTGCTTGAGCCTGGGAATTTGCTTGAGCTCAGGAGTTCAAGACCAACCTGGGCAATATGGTGAAACCCCATCTCTACAAAAAAATACAAAAATTAGCTAAGCACGCACCTGTAGTCCCAGCTACTTGGGAGGCTGAGGTGGGAGAATCACTTGAGTCGGGGAGGTTGAAGCTGCAGTGAGCTGAGATCATGCCACTGCATTCCAGCTTAGGTAACAGAGTGATATCCCGTGGAAACATTTTTTTTTAATTAAAAAAATTACTGATTTGATTTCTTTCAGACAAGGATTATTCAGATTTTCTCTCTTTTCTTATGTCAGTTTAGGTAGTTTGCATTTTTCCAGGCATTCATTCATTTAATCTAAATTTTCAAGTTCTCAAAAAATATATTCAAAATATTCTATTATCTTTTTCATATCTACATATTGTGACTTTTAAATTTTGTTATTGATTTCTATTTTATTTTTGCTGTGTTGAGAACATATTTTGTTTGTTCTCAAACATGATTTCTGTCCTCTGTAATGTGTTTAAACTTGCCGTATGGCCTAGTACATGTTCTATTTTGGTTCTATACACACTTTAAAGAATATATATTCTTCCCTAACTATGTTTACACAAAACAAAATTTTTTAAAAAAGACTACATATTCTGCAGTTGGTGAGCAGCATTCAATTAACTCAGTAGGGTCAAGTTTGTAAATCATATTGCTTAATTCTTTTACAACATTAAATATTTTTGTCTCTTTATTACTGTGGGAGGAATATTAAAATCCCACATTTTAAAAAGTGGAATTATCTGTTTTTCTTGTAGTTCTGTTCATTTACGCTTTATATATTTTGAGTCTATGTTATTAGCTACAAATACATTTGGAATTGTTATATCTTCCTGTTGAGCTGATTGTTTTTTTTGTGGGGGGGGGGGGTGATGATGTCTCTGCCACCCAGGCTGGAGTGCAGTGGCGCAATATCTGCTTGCTGCAACCTCCGCCTCCCAGGTTCAAGCGATTCTCCTGCTTCAGCCTCCCAAGTAGCTGGGATTACAGGCATGTGCCACCACAGACAGCTAATTTTTGTATTTTTTTGTGGAGCTGGGGTTTCACCATGTTGGTCAGGCTGGTCTCAAATTCCTGACCTCAAGTGATCCACCTGCCTTGGCCTCCCAAAATGCTGGGATTACAGGTGTAAGCTGCCACTCCCAGCTGTGATTTTTTTTTTTTTTTACATTATGAAGAATCCTCTTTATCTATAGTAATGCTTCTTTCCTCAAAGTTTACTTTGATATTTGTTAATCAGTTTTCTTTTGGTTTGTCTTTTTAGGTCATATCTTTTTCCATTCTTTTACCTAAAATTATCTAAATCCCATAGTTAAGGTATATCTTTTGTAAGCAGCATAGAATTGGATTTTGTTTTCCAGTCTGTGGTAGTCATAATAGCCCCCCTCCAAGATGTATTAGTCAAAGTTCTCCAAAAAAATAGAGATATATATTAATTATTAATTATAATGGATTGGCTCATATGATTATGAAGGCTGGTAAGTTCAAAATCTGCAGAACTGATGTCCTAGTTTGAGTCTGAAGTCCAGAAGCAGCAAGAGCTGATGTTCCTGTTTGAAGGCCATTAATCAGGAGAATTATCTTTTACTTTTATTCCATTCAGGCCTTCAACTAATTATGTGAGGCATATCCACATTTCAGAAGGCAATCTGCTTTATTCAGTCTAGTGACCAAAATATTAATATCATCCAGAACATCCTCACAGAAACAGCTATAGTAATGTCTGACCAAATATATGGGTACCTCATGGCCTAGTCAAATTGATACATAAAATTAACCATCACAGATGTCGATGTTCTATCCCTAGAAACTGTTAATATGTTATATAATATGGCAAAAGGGACTACACAGATGTGATTAAGGATCTTGAGATAGGGAGATTATGCTGGATTATCTGAGTGGGCCCAATATAATCACAAGTGTCCTTATAAGTGAAAGAGGGAGGCAGGACAGTCAAAGCCAGGGAGAGATTTAAAGATGCCACACTGCTGACTTTGAAGATGGAAAGATCTATGAGGCAAGGAATGCAGATGGCTTCTAGAAGCTGAAAGAGGCAGAGAACAGATTCTCCCCTAGAGGCTCCAGAAAGAATATAGCCTTGCCGACATCTTGACTTTAGCCTATTAAACCTATTTTGGACTTCTGACCTCCAGAACTGGAAGGCCAGGTGCAGTGGCTCATGCCTGTAATCCCAGCACTTTGGAAGGCTGAGGGAGATAGATCTCTTGAGCTCAGGAGTTTGAGACCAGCCTGGCAAACATGGTGAAATACCATCTCTACAAAAAATTAGCCAGGCATGGTGGCACATGCCTGTAGTCCCAGCTACTCAGGAGGCTGAGGTGGTAGGATCACTTCAGCCTGGGAGGCGAAACTTACAGTGAGTTTAGGTCACATCACTGCACTCCAGCCTGGGTGACAGAGTGAGAGCCTGTCTCAAAAAAATAAAAGAGATGATCCTTTAAAATGGGTGCCCTGGAAATCACGTCATGAATCAAATAGAAATTTTTACTATTTCCCAGGCAATGCAAGGACCTTAAAACCCTTTTAAGTTTAATACCACCCAACACACACACATACACACATACATTTTCTCTCTCTCTCTCTCTCTCTCTCTCTCTCTCTCTCTCTGTGTGTGTGTGTGTGTGTGTGTGTTCTTATTGCCATATATTTTAATTTTTTTTTTGAGACAGAGTCTTACTTTGTTGCCCAGACTGGAGTGCAGTGGCACAATCTCAGGTCACTGCAACCTCTGCCTTCTGGGTTGGGTTCAAGTGATTCTCCTGCCTCAGCCTCCTGAGTAGCTGGAACTACAGGCCCATGCCACCATGACCAGCTAATTTTTTGTATTTTTAGTGGAAACAGGGTTTCACCATGTTGGCCAGGCTGGTCTCAAACTCCTGACCTCAGGTGATCTGCCTTTTTTTCTTGTGCTACTTCTAAGATTTTTCTCTGAGTCTTTGGCTTTTTATAGATTTCCAATCATATGCCGAGGTGTACAATTTATCCTACTTGGGCTTTGTGGCATTTCTTGAATTTGTAACCAGATAAAGATATCAAGTATATAAAACTTTGGTACGTTCTCAGTAATTATATTCTCAAATATTGCTTGTATCCCATTTCTCTCTCTTACCCTTCTAAGATTATAACTGCTCACTATGTCCCATATGACTTCTACATTCTTTTCTGTATTTTTCATCATTTTGTAACTCCATGTTTTAGTCTGTATATTTTCTTCTGAATTTTCATTTCACCAATTCTGCATTAAGCTTAGTCTAATCTGTTATTAAATGCATCTAATAGATTATTCTTTAAACTTTTATTTGTAAATAATTTCAAAACTTAAAAGTTGCAAGACTAGTAAGAAAAATTGCAAGAACTCCCATACACCCAATCTCTGTTAATATTTTGTCTCATTTTGCTTTATTATTTTGTGCCTGTGTGTTCACTCTTTCTATTTCTTCAAGTGTGTACACACATGCATGCACACACATACGATTTTTTATACACACAACTTCAGAGTATATTTCATACATACACATTATAACTCTTTTCTACTCAATATTTCATTGTGAATTTCCAAATAAGAATATTATTTTAAGTAACCATGGCACAGTTATCACTTATATAAACTTATTTAGTATATTTTAATATTGATGCAATACATTATCTACTGTCTATTTTACAATTTTAACAATTGACCCGATAATGTCTTATATAGTATTTATTTTCCTTCAGTACAATCTCCTTTAATCTGGAAGTTCCTCAGCCATTCTTTGTCTTTTATGACATTGATATTTTGGGGAAAAAATTCTTTCTTGTGATAGAATTTTTTTAATTTTTAGTTTATCTGATGTTTTTCCATCTGCCCTTATTAATTTTGATCACTCCATTGAGATATTTCCATACTTTACCCTTACAACTAATAAGCAATCTGTAGGGGAAATACTTTAAGAATGTGCATATGTCTTTCATCTATTGATGGTTTTTACTTGAATCAGTTCTTACTATGATGGTTGCAAAATTAAGATTTTCCAACTCCAGCACTGCTTTTGAGTGAGTGTAGGACTTAACCAGTCAGCCCTTGACATACTACTATAAGCAAGAATTCTGCTAGAATATTTATCCCCTCCAAAACCCATGTTTAAATTTAGTTGCCATTGTAACAGTATCAAGAGGTGAGACTTTTAAGAGGTGATTAGGCCATGAGGGCTCCACCCTTGTGAATGGACTAATGCTGCTGTCATTATTGCAAGGGTGGGTTCACCCTCCTTGCTCCTTCTCCTCCATGCTTTCTTTATCCTTCTGCCATTGATGCCTTATACATTGTTATGACACAGCAAAAAGGCTCTCACCAGATGCCAGCCCTTCTATCGTGGACTTGCCAGCTTCCAGAACTGTGAAGTAATAAGTTTATTTTCATTATAAATTACCCAGCCTGTGGTATTCTTTTATAGCCACACAAAACAGTCTAAGACATAAAGTTGATGCCAGAGAGTGGAGTGTTGCTATAACCAATACCTGAAAAATGTGAAAGTGGCTTTGGAATTCAGTCATAGGTAGAGACTGGGACAGTTTTGAAGTGAATACTGAAAAAGCCTGTATTGCCATGAACAGAACATTAAGGGCAATTCTAGTGAGGGTTCAGAAAAAGAGGATGGCTATAGAGAAAGTCTGAAACTTCTCAGTGATTACCCAAGTGGTCTTGATCAGAATGTTGTTAGACATATGGACAGCAACAGCAATTCTGATGGGTTCTCAGACAGAAATGAGGAACAAGGTAATAGAAACTAGTAAAGGCCATCCTTGTTGGAAAGTGGCAAAGAACTTAATTGAATTTGTGTCCATGCCCAAGGGCTATATGGAAAGCAGAATTTAAGCATGATGAACTAGGGTATCTGAAGGAAGATATTTCTAAGCAAAATATTGAAGGAGCCAATGGCTTTTCTTTTCTTTTTTTTTTTTCGAGACAGAGTCTTGCTATCTCCCAGGCTGGAGTGCAGTGACGTGATCTTAGCTCACTGCAACCTCCACCTCCCAGGTTCAAGCAAGTCTCCTGCCTCAGCCTCCTGAGTAGCTGGGATTACAGGTACCCGCCCCCACCACCGGCTACTTTGTGTACTTTTAGTAGAGATGGGGTTATGCCATGTTGGCCAGGCTGGTCTCAAACTCCTGACCTCAGGTGATCTGCCTGCGTTGGCCTCCCAGAGTGCTGGGATTCCAGGTGTGAGCCACCATGGCTGGTCCACATGGCTTACCTTAACTGCAATTAGTAAAATAGGAGAAGAGAGGAGAGAAATAGTTTATTAAAGGAATTTATAATTTGCAGTGAAGCAGAATGTGAGAATTTGGAAAATTCACAGCCTGGGGGAACTAACTGGAAGATGACGCTGTAGGACCAACTCAGGATTGTAGCTCCCAGTCAAACTGCAGAGGGTGAGTGGACACCGCATTTTCATATGGATCTTTATTGTCCACAGACTAGGAGATCCCCAGGTGTAAGAGCCCCTGAGAGCCCCACGGGCTGCCAGCACAGCAGTTTGGACCAGCGCGGCTATTTGGGCCAGCGCGGCTGTTTGGGCCGAGGCTGCAGTGCAGCGACACTCTGTACAAAATACACTGGTTTGGTTGCCCTGTTAAACCAGCAATTGGAGATTTCGGAAGGCAGATTAGCACATTTATCTGATTAAACGGGACTTAAACAGAAAGCCAGGCCAGGAGATTCCCGGGCAGCAACGTGGTTTGAGCCGGCGCAGTGGGTCGTTGCATGGGAAATCACACAGATCCCGGCGCCCTTGCAGCAGGCGACTGGAACACCTGGGAGAGAGTCAACCGTTCAACTTAAAAAAAAAAAAAAAGGGCTCTGAGGCAGGGAGCCAGGTGATCGGGCATGGTGGGTCCCACCCCCACAAAAACAAACAAAACAGCAATTGGAAACACTCAGGGTTGAGAGTTTCACAGCAAGCACAGCGGAACCCAGGACAGTGCAGCTCGGAGAGGGAGGGGCGTCTGCCATTACCAAGGCACTCGACCCCTATGGAGCTACACTGCCATTGCTGACGCAGCCTGCCATTGCCGAGGCAACCTGCTGTTGCCAGGGCAACCTGCCATAACAGAGTCCGCCACTACAGAGGCGGGCCATCATTACCATGGCAGCTCTAACCATACCCATATAAACAGGACTACAGGAAATTATACACGGAAGCAGGGCAGAGCCCACAGCAACAGGGCGGAGCCCATGACAGCAGGGTGGAGCCCACAGCAGCTCAGCATAGCCACTGCAGGCAAGCAGTGATTAGACTGCCCCCTTGCTGGGCAGGACAGTGCAACGGATACTCATAAATGGAGCCCTAACTCCCCAGGACAGAGCCCCTGAGGAAAAAAAGGGGCTTTATGAGTTCTGCTGCAGCAGACTTAAACGTACCTGCCTAGCAGCCCTGAATGAACAACAGAGCTCACAGCTCAGCACTGGAGCTCCTATAAAGTACAGACAGTCTCCTCAAGCAGCTCCCTGGCCCCCGTATATCCAAAGAGTCACCTCACAAAGGACTGATCAGACTGACATTTGGTGGGCATCATTCAGGGACAAAGATAGCAGAAGAAGAATCTGGTAGCAACCCTCATGGTTCCGCAGCTGCTACAGGAGTTCCCCAGGCAAGCAGGGCCTGGAGTGGACCTCAGCAGTTCTACAGCAGTGGGGCCAGACTGTTAGAAGGAAAACTAAGAAACAGAGATACTGCATCATCAACAATCTGGACATCCACTCAGAGACCCAATCGGGAAATCAGCAACCACTCAGACAACAGGTGGATAAATCCACAAAGATGGGAAGAAACCAGTGCAAAAAGGAGGAAAACACCCAAAACCAGAACACCTTGCCTCCTACAAAGGAAGAAAACTCCTCACCAGCAAGGGAGCAAAGCTAGACGGAGAATGAGTGTGATGAAATGACGGAATCAGACTTCAGAAAGTGGGTAATGAGAAACTTCCATGAGCTAAAAGAACATGTTCTAAATCAATGCAAAGAAACCAAGAACCTTGAAAAAAGATTTGAGGAAATTATAACAAGAATGGACAACTTAGAGAGGAATATGAGTGAATTGAAGGAGCTGAAAAACACAACACAAGAACTTCGCGAAGCATGTACAAGTTTCAACAGCCGAATTGACCAAACAGAAGAAAGGATATCAGAAGTCAAAGATCAACTCAATGAAATAAAATGAGAAGCCAAGATTAGGGGAAAAAAGCGCACAAAGGAATGAACAAAGTCTCCAAGAAATGTGGGACTATGTGAAGAGGCCTAATCTACATTTGATAGGCATACCTGAATGTGACAAAGAGAATGAATCCAAGCTGGAGAATACTCTTCAGGATATTATCCAGGAAGATTTCCCCAACCTAGCAAGGCAGGCCAATACTCAAGTCCAGGAAACACAGAGGACACCACAAAGATATTCTGCAAGAAGAACAACCCCAAGGCACATAATCCTCAGATTCACCAGGTTTGAAATGAAGGAGAAAATGCTAAGGGCAGCCAGAGAGAAAGTTCAGGTCACCCACAAAGGGAAGCCCATCAGACTCACAGCAGATCTCTTGGCAGAAACCCTACAAGCCAAAAGAGAGTGGGGGCCAATATTCAACATCCTTAAAGAAAAGAACTTTCAACCCAGAATTTCATATCCAGCCAAACTGAGCTTCATACGTGAAGGAAAAATAAAATCCTTTACAAACAAGCAGGTACTCAGAGATTTTGTCACCACCAGGCCTGCTTTACAAGAGCTCCTGAAAGAGGCACTACACATAGAAAGGAACAACCAGTACCAGCCATTCCAAAACATACCAAATGCTAAAGAGCATCAACAAAATGAAGAATCTGCATCAACTAATGGGCAAAACAGCCAGCTAGCATCAAGATGGCAGTATCAAATTCACACATAACAATATTAACCCTAAATGTGAATGGGCTAAATGCACCAATCAAAAGACACAGACTGGCAAATTGAATAAAAAGCCAAAATCCATCGGTGTGCTATATCCAGGAAATCCATCTCACATGCAAGGATACACAAAGGCTCAAAATAAAGGGATGGAGGAAGATTTACCAAGCAAATGGAGAGCAAAAAAAAAGCAGGAGTTGCAATTCTTGTCTCTGATAAAATAGACTTTAAAGCAACAAAGATCAAAAGAGACAAAGAAGGACATTACATAATGGTAAAAGGATCAATACAACAAGAAGAGCTAACAATCCTAAATATATATGGACCCAATACAGGAGCACCCAGATATATAAGGCAAGTTCTTAATGACTTACAAAGAGACTTAGACTCCCACACAATAATAGTGGGAGACTTTAACCCTCCACTGTCAATATTAGATCAACCAGACAGAAAATTAACAAGGATATCCAGGACTTGAACTCAGACCTGGAACAAGCAAACCTGATAGACATTTACAGAACTCTCCACCCCAAATCCACAGAATATACATTCTTCTCAGCACCACATCACACCTACTCTAAAATTAACCACATAATTGGAAGTAAAGCACTCCTCAGCAAATGCAAAACAACTGAAATCATAATAAACAGTCTCTCAGACCATAGTGCAATCAAGTTAGAACTCAGAATTCAGAAACTAACTCAGAACCGCACAGCTTCATGGAAACTGAACAACTGGCTCTGGAATATTGACTGGATAAACAATGAAATGAAGGCAGAAATAAAGAAGTTCTTTGAAACCAACGAGAACAAAGACACAACATACCAGAATCTCTGGGACACATTTGAAGCAGTCTGTAGAGGAAAATATATAGCAATAAGTGCCCACATGAGAAGGGTGGAGAGATCCAAAATTGACACCCTATTGTCAAAATTGAAAGAGCCAGAGGAGCAAGATAAAAAAAACTCAAAACCTAGCAGAAGACAAGAAATAACTAAGATCAGAGCAGAAATGAAGGAGATAGAGACACGAAAAACCCTTCAAAAAATCAATAAATCCAAGAGCTGGTTTTTTGAAAAGATCAACAAAATAGACAACTAGCCAGACTGATAAAAAAGAAAAGAGAGAACAACCAAATAGATGCAATAAAAAACGATAAAGGGGGAAATCACCACAGATTCCACAGAAATTCATACCATCATCAGAGAATATTACAAACAACTCTATGCACATAAACTAGTAAACCTGGAAGAAATGGATAAATTCCTGGACACTTGTGTCCTCCCAAGCCTAAACTAGGAGGCAGCCGAAACTATGAATAGACCAATAACAAGGTCTGAAGTTGAGGCAGCAATTAAGAGCCTACCACACAAAAAAAGCCCAGGTCCAGATGGGTTCACAGCCGAATTCTACCAGACACACAAAGAGGAGCTGGTACCATTCCTTCTGAAACTATTCCAAATAATCCAAAAAGAGGGAATGCTTCCCAAATCATTTTATGAGACCAACATCATCCTAATACCAAAACCCGGCAGAGACTCAACAAGAAAAGAAAACTTCAGGCCAATATCCATGATGAACATAGATGCAAAAATCTTCAATAAAATACTGGCAAGCTGATTGTAATAGCACATCAAAAAGCTTATCCATCACGATCAAGTAGGATTCATCCCGGGGATGCAAGGCTGGTTCAACATACGCAAGTCTATAAACGTAATTCACCACATAAACAGAACCAAAAACAAAAACCACATGATTATCTCAATTGACACAGAGAAGGCATTTGACAAAATTCAACAGCCCTTTATGCTAAAAACCCTCAATAAACTTGGTATTGATGGAACGTATCTCAAAATAATAAAAGCTATTTATGACAAACCAACAGCCAATATCATACTGAATGGGCAAAAACTGGAAGCATTCCCTTTGAAATCTGGCACTAGACAAGGATGCCCTCTCTCACCACTCCTATTCAATATAGTACCGGAAGTTCTAGCCAGAGCAATCAGGCAAGAAAAAGAAATAAAGGGTATTCAAATAGGAAAGGAGGAAGCCAAATTGTCTCTATTTGCAGACAACATGATAATATATCTACAAGACCCCATTGTCTCACCCAAAAACTCCTGAAACTGATAAGCAACTTCAGCAAAGTCTCAGGATATAAAATCAATGTGCAAAAATCACAAGCATTCCTATACACCAATAACAGACTTAAAGAGAGCCAAATCAAGAACGAACTGCCATTCACAATTGCTACAAAGAGAATAAAATACCTAGGAATACAACTTACATGGAACGTAAGGGACCTCTTCAAGGAAAACTACAAACCACAGCTCAACGAAATAAGAGAGGACACAAACAGATGGAGAAACATTCCATGTTCATGGTTAGGAAGAATCAATATCGTGAAAATGGCTAAACTGCCCAAAGTAATTTACAGACTCAACGCTATCCCCATCAAGCTACCATTGACTTTCTTCACAGAACTGGAAAAAAACACCTTGAACTTCATATGGGACCAAAAGAGAGCCCGCATAGCCAAGTCAATTCTAAGCAAAAAGAACACAGCAGGAGGCATCACACTACTGGACTTCAAACTATACTACAAGGCTACAGTAATCAAAACAGCATGGTACTGGTACCAAAACAGAGATATAGACCAATGGAACAGAACAGAGGCATCGGAGGCAACACAACATATCTACAACCATACGATCTTTGATAAACCTGACAAAAACAAGCAATGGGGAAAGGACTCCCTGTTTAATAAATTGTGTTGGGAAAACTGGCTAGCCATGTGCAGAAAGCAGAAACTGGACCCTTTCCTGACACCTTACACTAAAATTAACTCCAGATGGATTAAAGACTTAAACATAAGACCTAGCATCATAAAAACCCTAGAAGAAAATCTAGGCAAAACCATTCAGGACATAGGAGTAGGCAGGGACTTCATGGCCAAAACACCAAAAGCATTGGCAACAAAAGCCAAAACAGACAAATGGGACCTAATCAAACTCCACAGCTTCTGCACAGCAAAAGAAACAGTCACTAGAGTGAATCGGCAACCAACAGAATGGGAAAAAATCTTTGCAGTTTACCCATCTGACAAAGGGCTGATATCCAGAATTTACAAAGAACTCAAACAGATTTACAAGAAAAAAACAAGCCCATTCAAAAATGGGCAAAGGATATGAACAGACACTTTACAAAAGAAGACATACATGAGGCCAACAAACATATGAAAAAATGCTCATCATCACTGGTCATTAGAGAGATGCAAATCAAAACCACATTGAGATACCATCTCATGCCAGTTAGAATGGCAATCATTAAAAAATCTGGAGACAACAGATGCTGGAGAGGATGTGGAGAAATAGGAACACTTCTACACTGCTGGTGGGAGTGTAAATTAGTTCAACCATTGTGGAAGACAGTGTGGTGATTTCTCAAGGACCTAGAAATAGAAATTCCATTTGACCCAGCAATCCCATTACTGGGTATATATCCAAAGGACTATAAATCGTTCTGCTATAAGGACACATGCACACGAATGTTCATTGCAGCACTGTTTACAATAGCAAAGACCTGGAACCAAACCAAATGCTTATTGATGATAGACTGGACAGGGAAAATGTGGCACATATACACCATGGAATATTATGCAGCAATCAAAAACGATGAGTTTTTGTCCTTTGTAGGGACATGGATGAATCTGGAGAACATCATTCTCAGCAAACTGACACAAGAACAGAAAATGAAATACCGCATATTCTCACTCATAGGTGGGTGATGAGCAATGAGAACACATGGACACAGGGAAGGGAGCACTACACACTGGGATCTATTGGGAGGAATAGGGGAGGGACAGCAGGGGGGAGCGGGGGAGGGATAGCATGGGGAGAAATGCCAAATGTGGGTGAAGGGGAGGAAGACAGCAAAACACACTGCCACGTGTGTACCTATGCAACTATCTTGCATGTTCTGCACATGTACCCCAAAACCTCAAATGCAATAAAAAAAATTCACAGCCTGGCCACGTAAAGAATAAAAATACTTGTTTGGGAGAGAATATCAAGGGTGTGGCCAAGTGACCCTTTGATAAAGTGGTTAGTATGGATGGGAGGAAGCCAGGTGCTATTCTTCAACACAATGGGAGAATGACCACTTAAAACATTTTGGAAACCTTTAAGGCTGCCCCTCTCATGACAGGCTCAGAGCTCTAGGAGATCAGAATGTTTTCAGGGGATGGGCCGGGGGTGCCCTCCTTGGGCTCACTACCCAGGGCTGCTTGGGACTCTCCTCACTGCATTCAGGTGTAGTGCTCCTCAGCCACCCCAGCCATGGCTGAAGCAGGCCCAGGTGCAGCTCCAGCCACCACTCTGACTGCTACTCTGGAAAGTACAGGCTGCAAACTTTGATGGCATTCATGTGGTACCGTAATAATTCTGCAGGTGCACAGAGAGCATGAACTGTAGAAACATGCCTGCCTTCACCTAGATTTCAAAGTATGCTTGCAGAGACATGCAATAAGAGCAAAGCTGCTGCAGAGAATCCCCACTAGGCCTAGTGGGACTGTGGGGATGGATCGCCTTGAGACTCCAAAGCTGCAGAGCTACCAGCATGCAGTGCCAGCCTGAGAGAACTGCAGGCATGAGACTCCAATCTATGAGCATCACTGCTCTCTCCAGAGAGAACTGCAGGCTTAGACTCCAATTTAAGCCCAGCAAAGTCATGGAGGCAGGATTGCCTGAGCTTTAGGAGCCCAACCCCACCCCAGTGTATCCAGGAGGTAGGATATAGAGTCAAAGAACATTATTCCTGACCCTTAAGATTTAATGTTGTTTGCTCTGTTGGTTATGGACTTACTTGGGACCAATTACTCCTTTCTTCTTGCCTATCTCTCCCTTAGGGAATGGGAATGTCTATCCTATGCCTAATCACCATTGTGTTTTGGAACTAGATAATTTGTTTTGATTTCAGGTGTTCACAGCTTGAGGGGAATTTGCCTCTGAACTAATGGTGCCTTGAATACCATCTATATGATTTAGATGAGACTGTAGACTTTGGATTTTGAGTTGGTGCTATACTGAGCTAAGTCTTTTGGCTATTGGGATGGAATGAATATATTTAGTATGTGAGAAGGAAATGAATTTGGGGGGACCAGAGGTGGAATGGTATGGTTTGGATATTTGTGCCCTCCAAAACTCATGTGGAAATTTAACTGCCATTGTAACAGTATTAAGAAGTGAGGCCTTGGCCAGGCATGGTAGCTCATGCCTGTAATCCCAGCACTTTGGGAGGTCATGGTGGGTGGATCACTTGAGCCCAGGACCTCAAGACCAGCCTGAACAACATGGCAAAACCCTGTCTTTACAAAAAATACAAAAATTAGCCAGGCATGGTGGTGGGTGTCTGTAGTCCCAGCTACTTGGGAGGCTAAGGCAGGAGGATTGCTTGAGCCTGAGGGGCAGCGGTTGCAGTGAGCTGAGATTACATCACCACACTTCAGCCTGGGTGACAGAGTGACACTTTGTCTCCAAAAAAAAAAATAAACAGACGAGATCTTTAAGAATGTCACATAAATGCACTAATGTCATTATTGTCAGGCTGGGGCTGGCATTTTTATTATGGGAGTGTGTTCCCCCTCTCTTGCGCTCTCTCTTGCCATTACAGGGGTGATCCACCACACCCAGCCAAGACTAATATTTAAAAGTAAAATCCAAGAAAACTTTCCGTGGATAAAAAGCAGAGTTTAATTTACACATTAAAAAGGCCCACTTGGTTCAAGGAAAATCGACCTCATAAGGTCAACTCTGAAAATATTCTAGTAAAACTATAAGTCTTCAAATATTTTTTAAATTCTCAGAGCCTCCAGTTCAAAACGTGAAAAAAATTACAAGATTAAGTATAAGACTGTAAAATAGGCACATGAGTAGAAGAATAGCATATAACTATTGTATGTTCTGACAAAGGAGAAATCACATAACTAAAAGAAGTTGGAGGACACAGGAGAAAGGAATAGATAGAATAAGATGATTGACTGTTATATAGGAGTCAAGAATTTAACTTAAAACTGACATATAAGCCAGTAAAAGCACAGTAAGAGAAAAAGGAAATTAAGGGTAGTATAAAAGTTATTAATACAAAGGTAATCACTAGAACAAAAATATAACACTCCCTAAATACCAAGAGATTAAAGAATGAGGCCCGGTACAGTAGCTCATGCCTGTAATCCCAGTACTTTGGGAGGCCGAGGCAGGAGGATTGGAGGTCAGGAGTTCCAGACCAGCCTGGCTAACAGGATAACATGGTAAAACCCTGTCTCTACTAAAAATACAGAAATTAGCTGGACATTGTGTCACATGCCTGTAGTCCCAGCTACTTGGGAGGCTGAGGCAGGAGAATCACTTCAACCTGGGAAGCAGAGGTGCCAGTGAGCTGAGATCACGCCACTGCACCCCAGCCTGCATGACAGAACAAGACTCTGTCTCCAAAAAACAAAAAAACAAAACAAAACAAAAAAACAAAGTACATCAAATAGAGAAAGACACATAGCAAATATAATGCAATGTACGCAGTAATTATGATATGATAGAACTGTGACCAAACATATCAACCATATCAATAAATGTGAATGAGCTTAATTTACTTATTATTATTATTACTATTTGAGATGAAGTCTCATTCTGTCACTCAGGCTGGAGTGCAGTGGTGCAGTGGCACAATCTTGGCTCACTGCTACCTCCACCTCCCATGTCAAGCAATTCTCCGGCCTCAGCCTCTTGAGTAGCTGGAATTACAGGCACGAACCACCATGCCTGGCCCATTATTATTATTTTTTGAGACAGAGTTTCACTCTGGTTGCCCAGGCTGGAGTGCAATGGCACGATCTCTGCTCACTACAACCTCCACCTCCCGGGTTCAAGTGATTCTCCTGCCTTAGCCTCCCAAGTAGCTGGGACTACAGGTGCCTGCCACCACACCCAGCTAATTTTTGTATTTTTAGTAAAGATGGGGTTTCACTCTGTTGGCCAGGCTGGTCTTGAACTCCTAACCTCCAGTGATCTGCATGCCTCGCCTCCCAAAGTGCTGGCATTACAGGTGTGAGCCACCACACCGGCCTTAATTTACTTATTAAAAGAATTTTGAACTTACTAATCAGCTCACAAATTAAAACTCAGCTCTATAGACACTCTTAAAGTACAAATTCCGAAATACTAAAGGAAAGAGATGAACAAGAATCTACTAGCCAAATGAAAACAACAGAAAATCAGGAGTTGTGATCCTGGTAACAAAATATAATTCAAGCCAAAAAGCAATCAACAAGATAAAAAAGGACATTTTCTATTAAAGTCATATCTCATAATGAAGTAATGAAGATACATTATGAATATCCATTTACCAAATAACAAAATCACTTACACAAAACGGAAGCTACAAGACAGGCAAGGGGATATACTTAGAGACATGGTAACAATAGGCATTTTAAAAATACACTTAGTGTTGAACAGGTTGAGTTGACAAAAATGAATAAAGCTATGAAAGATCTACAAAACACAGTCCAAATAACTTATGAACACACTACTCATTCTCAGGTGGGGTCAGTGGGGAAACCATAAACAAATCCTGAACACTTTTTAGTAGACTTGTTTATTTAGCGGTATGGATGAAGTAATTCTGAAGCTATTTTAGATGTATAGTTGTGAGTTGCTTAACAACAGAGATATGTTCTGAGAAATACATCATCAGGTGGTTTTGTCCTTGTGCAAACATCATAGTATACATACACAAATAAAGATGCTGTAGCCTACTATACACTTAGGCTACATGGTATAACCTATTGCTCCCAGGCTGCAAACCTGTACAGCATGTTAATGTACTGAATATTGTAGGCAAATGTAACACAATAGTATTTGTATATCTAAACATATCTAAACTTAGAAAAGGTACAGTAGGCCAGGCGCAGTGGCTCACACCTGTAATCCCAGCACTTTGGGAGGCCAAGGCGGGCAGATCACCTGAAGTCAGGAGTTCAAGACCAGTCTGGCCAATATGACGAAATCCTGTCTCTACTAAAAATACAAAAAATTAGCTGGGCATGGTGGTGCACTCCTGTAATCCCAGCTACTTGGGAGGCTGAGGCAGAAGAATCGCTTGAACCCTGGTGGTGGAGGTTGCAGTGAGCGGAGATTGCGCCATTACACTCGAGCCAGGGCAACAGATTGAGACTGTGTCTCAAAAAAAGAAAAAAAAATTACTCTTGTTCTATTCTATTTTGTTTAGTTTGGTTTGGTTTGGTTTTTCCAGGATACCAATGATAGAAATTTTGGAAATTTTTTGCATATCTTCCATGTTAACCCTTTTCTTTCTGATATTTTTTATTTCTTTCTGTATCTCATTTTTATTCTCCAATTTTCCTGCTTTTCTCCAGTGTTATTTGTTAAATTTTCATCTACCTATATTCTCTTCTGGGCACTTTGTAACTAGATCTTTGTTTCTTATTAAAAAATTTTTCTTTTTCTTCTGTATTTTCCATGAATTCAATTAACTCTCATTTCATTTTTTCCTTTTTTCTGTTCATTTTTATTCTTAGGTTTTGTATTTCTAATTCAATTTTTTAAATATTCTTACTTGTTTGAAGTTATTTATTTCATTTTAAAGTGTGGTGTTACCCTGTTTTCAGTTTCATGATTTTTTTTTTTTTTTTTTGGTTGGGGGAGGAATATTCAAAAGCCAAAATGCTTTGATTCACATTCCCAATAAGGGAAAGTCACATGGTAAATGTCAAAATACTGAACACAAATTGGGAGTTGGTTGTTCATAGATCCAAATATAAGGAAAAGGCTTGAAAGTGAGCAGGGCCAGAAGTGAAAACCTCTGATGAGCATTGCTTTTGAGAGAGAATCAAATTTATAGAGAAGAGTTGGTAGCCATTACAGATATGATAGGAAAAGGAAAGAAGGAAATAGGAAGGTCTTCAGAAACAAAAAAAGAAATAACATATCCTAATCTCTGTCCTTACCCCTCAACATCATTCAAAGAAGAAAGTTCACTTAAAAGGAATTAGGAGCCCTGACAAAAAATAGAATCAGAATTTTAAGTCAGTTGACATCCATATAAAACTATTAAAATCTTAATTTGTTATTAAAATGTTCAGTTCTAAAATTTCCATTTGATTTTTTTGAATAGTTTTCAGTTTACTGATAAAATTCTCCATTTTGAATTTAATTCCTTGGATGACTAATCATGGCTATGTTAAAATCCGTGTCTGACAACTTATTGTCTGGCTCTCCTACAGGTCTGATTTTTTTTTTTTTTTGAGAAGGAGTTTGGCTCTTGTTGCCCAGGCTGGAATGCAATGGTGTGATCTCAGGTCACTGCAACCTCCGCCTCCCGGGTTCAAGTGATTCTCCTGCCTCAGCATCCCAAGTAGTTGGGATTACAGGCATGTGCCACCATGGGTCTTGAACTCCCAACCTCAGGTGATCTGCCTGTCTTGGCTTCCCAAAGTGCTGGGATTACAGGTGTGAGACACCACAGGTCTGATTTTATTTGTCGTCTCTTTAAAATTTTTTTTCTTTTCAGTCAAATCTTGTCTTCTTATAGTCCTCTATTTTTTTTGAGTGCCATCGTCACATGTGAAAATTGTGCAAGTAATTTTTTTTTTTTTTTTGAGACGGAGTTTCACTCTTGTTACCCAGGCTGGAGTGCAATGGCGCGATCTCAGCTCACCGCAACCTCTGCCTCCTGGGTTCAGGCAATTCTCCTGCCTCAGCCTCCTGAGTAGCTGGGATTATAGGCACGTGCCACCATGCCCAGCTAATTTTTTGTATTTTTAGTAGAGATGGGGTTTCACCATGTTGACCAGGATGGTCTCGATCTCTTGACCTCGTGATCCACCCGCCTCGGCCTCCCAAAGTGCTGGGATTACAGGCTTGAGCCACCGCGCTTGGCCTGCAAGTAATTTTTTATTCAGGGTATAGTTTACATACAACAAAATACATCTTAATAGTTTCAGTTAGATGAGTTTTGACAGTTGTATATAACCATTAGCCACTACCCCTAATAAGATATAGGACATTACCATCACCCCATAAGTGTCATGGTGCCCCTTTCAGTAAGTCTCCATCTCCAGAGTCAACCACTTTATGATTTCTGTCACCGTAAGTGGTACTATGGTTTGGATATAGTTTGTTTGTCCCCACCAAAACTCATGTTGAAATTTGATCCACAATGTGGTGGTGTTGGGAGGTGGGCCATAGTGGGAGGTGTTTGGGTCATGGAAGTAGATCCCTCAGGAATGTCTCATTGCCATTCCCAGGGTAGTGAATGAGTTCTTGTTCTGGCCAGACTGGATTAGTTCTCCTGGGAATCAGTTAGTTCCCCCACAAGAGTGGGTTATTATAAAGCCGGGATGCTCCTCAGATTTTCTCTGTCTTCAGCCAGGCACAATGGCTCATGCCTGTAATCTCAACACTTTGGGAGGCCAGCGTGGGTGGATCACCTGAAATTAGGTGTTCAAGACCACCCTGGCCAACATGGTGAAACCCTATCTCTACTAAAAAATACAAAAATTAGCTGGGCATGGTGATAGGCACCTGTAATCCCAGCTACTTGGGAGGCCGAGGCAGGAGAATCACTTGAACCCGGGAGGCAGAGGTTGCAGTGAGCCGACATTGTGCCATTGCACTCCAGCCTGGGCAAAAAGAGTGAAACTTCATCTCAAAAAAAAAAAAAAGAAAAAAAAAGGTTTTCTCTGTCTTCATACATGTCTGCTTCCCCTTTGACCTCTACCAAGTTATGACACAGCACAAAAATGCTTGCCAGAAGTCAGGGCCATGCCCGTGAACTTCCCTACCTGCAGAACTATAAGCTAAATAAACATCTTTTCCTACATGAAAACAAATTTTTTAGGTAAAATAAAAATAAACTTTTTTTCTTTATAAATTTAGTCTTGAGTATTCTGCTATAGCAATACTAAAAGGACTAAGATGGATAATTGGGCTTGTTCTAGAATTTCATATAAGTGGAAACATACATTATGTATTATTGTGATCTGACTCATTTTACTCAACATAATGCTTTTGAAATTCATCCATGTTGTTACTTATATCAGTAGTTCATTCCTTTCAACTATAATATTTCTTTGTATACCACCATTTATTTATCCATTTTCCTATTGATAATCATTTAGATTGTTTTCAGTTTTGAGCTATTATGAATAGTGTTTCTGTGAACATTATTGTACAAGTATTTTTGTGGACATGACTATTGTTTCTCTTGGGTAAATATGTAGGAATGGAATTGCTGACCATAGGATAGGTGTATATTTAACTGTATAAGAAACTGCCATTCAGGACCAACCTGGGCAACATAGCAAGACCCCATATCTATAAAAAGAAAAAATAGCTGGACCTGGTGATGTGCACTTGTAGTCTTAGCTACTCAGGTGGCTGAGATGAGAGGATCACTTGAGCCCAGGAGATTAAGGTTACAGTGAGCTATGATCATGCTACTGTACTCCATCCTGGGTGACAGAGCAAGATCCTGTCTCCAAACGAAACACACTAAAAAGCCCTGCCAGGTCTCTAAAGTGTTTTATGTTCCTATGAGAGTTAGGTTGCTTAATATATTTGCCACTATTTGGTATTGTTTGCCTTTTATATTTTAGCCCTTCTATTGGTATCATATTGAGGTTTTAATTTGCATTTTTCTTATGACTAAAAAGACTGAGCATTTTTTTCATATCCTTATTGGCCATTTGTTTATCTTTTGTGAAGTGTCCGAGTCTTTTGCTCATTTTTCAGCTGGCCCATTTATCTTTTATTATTGACTTGCTCTTTGTATGCTCTTTTGCCAGATACATACATTAGAGGAACTTTCTCCTGACTATTTCTTATTCACTTTCAAAATGGTGTCTTATGATAAGCAAAAAAATTTAATTTTCTCAAAATCCAATATTTTATTTTTGCTTTTATTGTTAGTACAATTTATGTTCTACCTATGAAAGTTCCATCTACTCCATAGTCACAAAGATATTCTTCTAGAGGCTTTATGGTTCTAGCTTTTAATGTAGGTCAATGATCCATCTTGAATTAATATTTTGTATGGAATGTCATAGGGGTCAGAGTTGTCTTTCCATAGAGATATCCAGTTTTTTCATACATCTATTAAAATAGGCATTCCTTTGCCTCACTGAATTGATTTGATGCCTTGGTTGATAATCAATTGACTCTACATGTATAGATCTAGTTCTGGACTTGATCCTGTTCCATTAATCTTTATCTGTCTACTCTAGCTTTATGGTAAATTTTGAACTTGGGAGTATAAATATTCTAAATTTGTTCTTTTTTCAATATTGTTTTGATTATTCTAGGTCCTTTGCATTTCCATATAAATTTTAGAACCATGTTGTCAATTTCTTCAAAAAAGCCTGTTGAGCTCTAGAGATGATTTGAGGTTCTATATGATGTTATCTCTCTCCAGAAGGGTTTTCTTTTGTTTCTGTCAAGAAAACAGGCTAGAGTCTGAAACTTTCATCTAATAAGTGTCTGAGAAAGTCAAACCTGGGCTTCAATCCTTGTGAGAGCTGGTCTATTTCTAGTTTGCCCTTATCCCTATATTGGAGCCCTTCATGGTCCCAACTGAAAGCCTGGAGAGGCCAGGCACAGTGGCTCACGCCTGTAACCCCAGCACTTTGGGAGGTGGAGGCAGGTGGATCACTTGAGCCCAGGAATTCAAGACCAGCCCAGCAACATGGTGAAACCCCATCTCTACAAAAAATACAAAAATTAGCTGGGCATGGTGATGGGTGCCTGTAGTCCAGATACTTGGAAGGCTGAGGCAGGAGAATAGCTTGAACCTGGGAGGTGCAGATTGCAGTGAGCCGAGATCTCACCACAGCACTCCAGCTTGGGGGACAGAGTGAGGCTCCATTTGAAAAAAAGGAAAAAAAAAGCCTGAGGATATTTACCAGGACCCTTCCTCCTTTTCAGGTACTTTACTATAATTTTTGTCTCATCAGTCCTGGCTGGGAATCTGCTGAAAGCTCTTTTCAGCCTATTAGCACTGCTTTTGCTTTTAGAATCAGCAATTATCTTCAGGGTAAATTGTCCCCAGATACCAGTCTCACCTTTCTTGGCTTCTCTTTTTCTTTTTTCTTTTTTTTTTCTTTTAACAAATAGCTTAAGTACTTTATTTGTTTGCAACTAAGCTTGTTAACACTATATAATGAAAATGTACAAAGAATAATATTGCAGTTTTTGGTTAGATTTAAGTCAAAGACATTCATTAATAAGGATCTTTGAATGTGAATATTCCAGAAATTTCTCTAAGCCATCTGATCAGAACAACTGTCTCTGAATATTACCTTACTTTGGAAGGTATTGGCATACATTTGAATTAAACTCAGAATTTTTCAAAATAAGCCCTAATTAAAAATACTATTCTATATCCAAAGTAAAACAGTATTAATAGAACTTTCCTTTCCAGAAACAATAAAGGAAACAAGGCATTTTGTAAAATGTGGTCCTGAACAAGTCACAGTAAAAAATAAATGTATACTTAACTTCCACCTCCTCAAAACAGAGGCTATTTTCTGTTCCTCAGCCTTGGAAACAAGGTGAAGAACAGCCTATATGCAACTTCAGGCAGGGGGTTGCCAAAACAAAGCTGAAGCAGTTGACCATGGACACCTCAAAATAATTTGGGAGAACCTGACCAAAGGATTCTATTTTTTTTTTTTTTTTGAGACGGAGTCTCTCTCACCCAGGCTGGAGTGCAGTGGTGCGATCGATCTCAGCTCACTGTAACCCCTGCCTCCTGGATTCAAGTGATTCTCCTGCCTCAGCCTCCCAAGTAGCTGGGATTACAGGCGCTTGCCACTACACTCGGCTAATTTTTTTGGATTTTTAATAGAGGTGGGGGTCTCACCATATTGGCCAGGGTGGTCTTGAACTCCTGACCTCAAGTGATCCACCTGCCTCGGCCTCCCAAAGTGCTGGGATTACAGGCGTTAGCCAACACACCCAGCCCCAATTCTACTTTTAATAACTAACACGAAGGTGAAGTGGCTCCTCCCAAGTAGCAGTGCTGCTGGGGCCTGGCCCAGGCCTAGCCCTGAGCTCACCTCCTACGCTCCCAAGCAAACCCTGATGCTCCTGCTCCAGGGGACATCTTTTCCCTTTAGAGGTTCAGTGTCCAGGGAGCTCCATGATTGTGTGAATGAGGTGAGCGCTGACTCCATGTGAGTATTTTAAGGCTTGGAGTCAAAGTATTTTCCTAACACGCCTAGTCAGAATCCATGTGTCAATGGCCCGTCTCCAGTTTGTTCAGATTTCTCACCACACATCTGTAGATCTAGGACCGTAGACCTTTGCTATATCATCATAATCAATCTAATGTCCATCCTAACTTATGATTCATATTCTGTGCCTGGAAACAGTCCCTGTATTTAACAATAATACCTACACATAAAAACAATCCACTGTTACAACTTATATGGTCACAAAACATTAATGATCTTCTGTAGACCAAGCAAATGTTTTTTTACCATAATTGTCGTGCATCAAATTCACAGCCAGAATCCCCAAGATCAAAAAAAAGTTTTTGCACAATACAAATAATAACTTAAAATACACATACACACACTCTCACACACACTTCTTACAGAACTGTGCTTGGGGAAACTCCATTTGCTGAGTGCCACTGAAGGCATATTTTGCTAAACTGCTGCTCCAGGTATTTTTGTTTGGAACATCTGTCACAGTAGGGCACAGCTGTTTATTGGATGAGCAGAAAAGAAAGATATGCTTGTGGCAACCAGAAAGTTTTATGGTCTTTCAAGTTGTATAAAATGGACCCACAGAAACATTTAAGTGTTCTCAGGATGCAAAGTTTGAGCTGAAATGTGATATCAAACCAGTTGCAAAAAGTGTACAGCAGCCATCTTTTGAGGTCAAACCTGGTACCCAGATATGTGACAAAGCTTCAGGACACATAGCTTGCTGGCCTTGTCCCATACCGTTACATAATCTGATCATGTGTGAATTTCACAAAAGATTCATATTGTTCTGCTAGTTTGGTATTGAGGATTTGCTCATATTCCTCCCGAATCTTATCTTCATAGTCTTTTAAGAGACGCTCACATATTATTCCAACTTGTCGGAGGGTAAAGGTGGGCTGGTCCTTCTTCATCCATGAGGAACCTGGAGAGCTAGGTGCTGTGAGTGCTGAGGAGTGAGGTTGACTTTCCGAGGCACAAGCTTCACTCTGATTAAGAACAACTTCTAAATGTCTCCACCTTTGGTAACGACTATATTCTTATTTTACGTTCTGAAAAATTTGCTCCGGAGTTGGAAGGTGCCGCTCGCTGCCGGGCGGGGCGGGCTGCTGCAGACTCGGCGGTGGGGTCTGCGTCTGAAACGGCGGCGGCGGCTCGGCGTCCGGGGGCCTGAGGCCCGGAATGGGGCCGGGTAGAGGGGCGCAGCGCCTCCGCTTCGGGGAGCCGGGGCTCAGCAGCGCTGCCTCGAACTCCATGGGCCGGTTCAGCGTCGCCCCACACGCCATGCCGCTGAGGGGCCAGGGACTGGGAGCGGACGCGGCGGTAAGTGCCTCTTCTTTTTTTTTTTTTTTTTTTTGAGACGGAGTTTTGCACTTGTCACCCAGGCTGGAATGCAATGACGCGATCTTGGCTCACCGCAACCTCCGCCTCCTGGGTTCAGGCAATTCTCCTGCCTCAGCCTCCTGGGTAGCTGGGATTACAGGCATGTGCCACCATGCCCAGCTAATTGTTTTGTATTTTTAATAGAGATGGGGTTTCACCATGTTGACCAGAATGGTCTCGATCTCGCGACCTCGTGATCCACCCGCCTCAGCCTCCCAAAGTGCCGGGATTACAGGCGTGAGCCACCGCACCTGGCCAGGCTTCTCTTTTTCTCCAGATCTTGGACTGGCAAATTCTCACACTTTGGTAGCTCTTCTATACCTATAAATTGGTCTAATGATCCTACAGAATAGGTATTGTTATCCCCATTTTTATTTTAATATTCCAAAAGGTCGTACCCAAGACCAGGAGCTAGTATATTTTGCAAAGCCAAGATTCAAATCTAATTCTGCCTGGCTCCAAAGTTTATTCTCTGGAAGTAGAAAAGAGAGGCAGAAATTCTTATTTAAACAATTAGACTCTGCAATAGAGTTTCCAAGCAAAATATAATTAATAAATTTGTTTACTGTTTCTCTCTCACAGTGGTCAACAGCATTAATCTCAGTGAATAACACTGTATAAGCACTTACTATACTAAAAGTGCTCAGTTACTAGGTTTTGATGGGCAAGTGTAAGGTTGCTTGCGGGTGGTGAGAGGAACAGAGCACAGAAATGTTACTATTCACAAACTTTCTTAACACCTAAGTACTGAGCCAGGAACCCAGAATATAAAGAAAAAATATATAAAACAATATCTTTATCTTCCAAAGTTTATAGTCTAGTTACTTCAAAGATCATTTATGTGGAATCTACATTTATAGAATTGACATACCTATAAAAGGAACAGATAATAAAAACACTAGTAAGTCTGGAATTTCTTTCATGAAACTCAAAGTCTAAGGGGGAGTCAGACTAATAAATGGACATTTCTAATACAAGAGATTAAGTTAAAAGTAAGCACAAGGGCTGGGCACAGTGGCTTACGCTTGTAATCCCTACACTTTGGGAGACTGAGGCAGGCAGATCACTTGAACTCCGGAGTTTAAGACCAACCAGGGCAACATGATGAAAACTGCCTCTACGGGGCCAAAGTGGCTCCGGCCGGATGTCGTGGCGCTTGCGAAGGCGAGGCCAAGAGTTCAAGGCCAACCAAACTCAGCAACCTTACAAGCTCTCAATGATTGGCAAAAAAAAAAAGAAAACTGCCTCTACAAAAAAATTAAAAAATTAGCCAGATATGGTGGCATGCACCTTTAGTCCCAGCTACTCCAGAGGCTGAAGCAGGAGGATCATTTGAACCCAGGAGGCAGAGGTTGCAGTGAGCCAAGATCGTGCCACTGCACTCCAGCCTGGATGACAGAATGAGATCCTCTCTCAAAAAAAAAAGGTAAGCACAAGGCGTCCTGAGACCATGGAGAGTGAGCATTTAACTCAACATGGGGAGTCAGGAAAGCAGGAAAGAATGGCTCCTGAACTGACACAGGGAGGCAGAATGAATTCATTTCACATGCTTAGCAAGGAACAGTGACAGTATATGTGTTCTGAACAGAATAATACAGATTATATGGTACCACAGAAAATCAATGACTCAAGATTGACATTGAATAACTAAAAAGTGGTTGCCATCAGATTTTTAATCTTCCTTTCTCTTCCCTTTGCTTTTGTCACACCAAAAGCCATTCTCTGTTGTGAGGATTTTTTCTTCCTTTCTTTCTTCTTTCCTTCTTTTTCTTTCAGTGAATGAGGATGCCATAAGAGCTGGAGAAACTGGGAAGTTCTTCAAGCAGAATATGGGACTTGAAGGATTTGTGGAATATAAAAAGAGGATGTTGAAAGGGAAACAAATGCCAAAAGCTTGAATTTATTGGGCCCTACTCTGCCTCCTTTTACCATGTTCTGGGAACACTGAGATAAATCTGACCCATGAGTTGAAATCAGCAAGACTTGTTTGTGGGTAATAAATGGAAAGCATATGTGTAACAGTTAGAAGTAAAGTCTAATAAGCAAAATGGGAAAGGTTATAAAAGACCTGGAAAACAGAGACATTTTAGGCCTGGAAAATCTAAAAGGACAGAAACCAAGAGTTATTTTAGGTATTTGAGCAGAAAGTAGGTGATTCTAGAAAGAGAAAACTGGAACCATATAGACTAAGAAGGTGTGTGTGAGCCTAATTCTGGCAGTAAAGATCTCTAGGGTATGGCAGAAGGAATAGAAAGAAAAGAGCAAGGGGAGAGAGATCCAAGATGCCTGATTACTAGCAGTTCAGTATTGTAGCTCCCAGTGAAAGCACAGAGAACGAGAGGACACCACACTTTCAGATGAATTTTTGTTGCTCACAGACCAGGAGATTCCCAGCAGAGGAGCCCCACGGGTTGCCAGCATGACTCTTGTGGCTGGTGCAGCAGTTTTGCTGGTGCCCCGGCATGGTGGTTCTTGGTGCAGAGTAAACAGGACTGGGTCCCCTTTTGGTCAATGTTTAGAGCTCCAGGAAGGCAGAGTCACCTATTCAGCTGATTGAAAAACGGACTCAAGAAGGAAGCAAGACCAGAGATTCCCAGGCAGAAAAGCACCATGAATCTTAATGCCACTGTTTTAGCCAGCTCAGTGGGTCGCTCAGATTCCAGCACTGGGAATCAACAAGTTGGACATCCACTCAGAGACCTAATTTGAAAGTTGGTAATTACAAAGACGACAGGTGGATAAATTTGCAATGATGGGAAGAAACCAGCATAAAAAGGCTGAGAATACCTAAAATCAGAATGCCTCTCCCTCTACAGGGGATCACAGTTCCTCATCAACAAGGCAACAAGGCCTGATGGAGAATGAGTGTATTCCAATAACAGAATTAGGCTTCAGAAGGTGGATAATAAGAAACTTCTGTGAGTTAAAAGAACATGTTATGTTCTAGCCCAATGTAAAGAAACTAAGAACTTTGAAAAAAGGTTTGACAAAATCCTAATGAGAATAGACAATCTAGAGAGGAATATAAGTGAATTAATGGAACTGAAGAATACAATAGGAGAACTCTGCGAAGTATGCACAGGTTTTAACAGTCGAATTGAACAAGCAGAAGAAAGGATATCAGAGGTCGAAGACCAACTTAATGAAATGAAACGAGAAGACAAGATTAGAGAAGAAAGAGTAAAAAGAAATGAGCAAAGTCTCCAAGAAATATGGGACTATGTGAAAAGACCTAATTTACGTTTGATAGGTGTACCTGAATGTCATGAAGAGAATGAATCCAAGCTGGAAAATATTCTTCAGGATATTATTCAGGAAAACTTTCCTAACCTAGTAAGGCAGGACAATACTCAACTTCGGGTAATACAGAGAACACCACAAAGATATTCCTCAAGTAGAGCAACCCCAAGACACATAATTGTTAGAGTCACCAGGGTTGAAATAAGAAAATTCTAAGGGCAGCTAGAGAGAAAGGTCAGGTTACCCATAAAGGGAAGCCTATCAGACTCACAGCAGATCTCTTAGCTGAAACCCTACAAACTAGAAGAGAGTGGGGGTCAATATTCAATATCCTCAAAGAAAAGAATTTTCAACCCAGAATCTCATATCCAGTCAAATTAAGCTTCATAAATGAAGGAAAAATAAAATTTTTCACAAACAAGCAAGCACTCAGAGATTTCATCACCACCAGGCCTGCTTTACAAGAGCTTCTGAAAGAAGCACTACACACAGAAAGGAACAACCAGTATCAGTCATCCCAAAAATGTACCAAAAGGTAAAGAGTATCTCCATAATGAATAATCTATATCAACTAATGGGCAAAATAGCCAGCTAGAATTAAACGACAATATTAAACTCACAAATATCAATATTAATCCTAAATTTAAATGGATTAAATGCTCCAATCAAAGACACAGACAGGCAAATTGAATAAAAAGTCAAAAACCATCGGTTCATTGTATCCAGATCCATCTCATAAGCAAGGACACACAAAGACTCAAAACAAAGGGTTGGTGGAAGACTTACCAATCAAATGGAGAGCAAAAAAATTAAAAAAAGAAGCAGGAGTTGTAACTTTCGTCTCTGACAAAATAGACTTTAATAGTAACAAAGACCAAAAGAAGCAAAGAAGGACATTACATAATGGTAAAAGGATCAATGCAACAACAGGAATCAATGATCATAAATATATATATGCACCCAATATAGGAACACCCAGATACATAAGACAAGTTCTTAATGACTTACAAAGAGACTTGGACTCCCGCACAATAATAGTGGGAGATGTTGACACCACATTGTTAATATTCGATGGATCAGTTAGAAAGAAAATTAACAGGGACATCTATGATTTGAACGCAGAACTGGAACAAGTAAACTCAATGACTATTTATAGAATTCTTCACCCCAGGTCCACAGAACATACATTTTTCTCAGTATCACATTACACCTATTTTGAAAGTGACCACATAATTGGAAGTAAATCACTCTTCAGCATTTGCATAGCATTTCAGAGACTTAAATGAAATATTGGTTGGCTGTTTGTTATTTTCTTCCCTTATTCATTCCTGTCTCCGCTGTTAAGCACAATTATTGGTGTAAAAGAGGTTTTTAATACCTGTTTGTAGATTGCATTCCAGCCTGGACAATAGAGCAAGACTCCTGTTCTCTCTCCCCATTTCTCTTTCTCTTTCTTTCTTTCAAAAAAAAAAGAAAAAGAATTATGGGGATAAATAATATGAAAATAACTATACCTATGCTATAGGGTGCTTTTCAGCTGCTACCTTCATCTTATTTTTTGTCTTTAAAGTGACTTGATTGCCTTAAAATGATTCTAAAATTCACATAGCGTTAGAGAAACCTAAAGTATACTTTAGAAAAGAGTCTATATTCCCAAAGATACTTATACTCTCTCAAAGGTGCTATAGGATTCCCAAAGACACATACACATATAATATCTTAAAGTTGTTGTATGTATCTTTTTAAAAAGAGAAAGAGTTCTAAGCTTGTTTACTTAAAAGTTCTCATAAATCAGATCATTAAAAGTATAAGAATTGCCTTGTTTATGTAAACATGCAGTTGGTTTAAACTGGCTGTATAAATTGGTCAGATTGTGTGAATCAGTCTTCAAGAGCTTAGCAGTGTACAGTCCAATTCTGTTATTTGCTCGATAATAGTTTTCTGCTTAGGCTCAGTGTATGAGGCTGATAATTGTGGCACGATAAGACTGCACAGTGCTCAAGTGTATAATAAGCAATGCTTAGCTGGAAGATAGAAAATATCAGTGCTCTGCTAATGAGATGTTCTTTATATCATCTAATGAGTTTGTTTTATTTTAGGTAAGGCTAAATGTGTTTAATATGTTTAATAGAGATCTTAAAATAACATGTGCTGAAATCAATTAGAAAAAAAAAATCAAAAAAATTCCAAGTGGGCTCTCTGGAGTAATCACCTCACAGATGTTTTGGTTCATCTTAGGAATACCAGAAAACTGGTTGGAAGATGATACACTGAAACCTGATCCATGCCAAAAATAATATTTTCTATATTATACAGACTTACTTTATAGATTGTTTGTGTAACAAGATGCATAATGCTCTCCTTTGGGAACTACTTCCTTCAGTCTAACCTTGTTTGGTTAGAACCAGACTGTGTTAGAGGGGTCACAGCTCACTGGGTGGCTAGATTTTTAAGCCCCTATATATGTGAGGCAGAAATCTTGTAGAATCAAAATTCCTCTTGGAAAAAAAAAAAGAAAAAGAAAAGAGCAAGGGACATTGTAATGAAAAGATTAGGTTCACAGTGGCTCAAACCTGTAATCCCAGCACTTTGGGAGGCCAAGGTAGGTGGATTGCTTGAGCTCAGGAATTCAAGACCAGACTGAGAAACACGGCAAAACCTTGTCCCTACAAAAAATACAAAATTTAGCCAGGTGTGGTGGCATGTGCCTGTAGCCCCAGCTACTTGGGAGGCTGAAGTGGGAGGATTGCTTGAGCCTGGGAGGTAGAGGCTGCAGTGAGCCATGATTGTGCCACTGCACTCCAGTCTGGGCAACAGAGTGAGAACCCGTCTCAATAAATAGATAGGTGATAGATAGATAGATAGATAGATAGATAGATAGATAGATAGACAGACAGACCGACCAGGCATGTGGATATAAAGAATCTTTAGCTGTAGGATATCAGTTTTTACCTTAGAAAATACCCAGTTACAGCTCATAAAACCTAAAAGAATTTGAGTTGGCAATGGTAGGCTACAGGGAGGAAGGACAATTTAAAACAAAAGACTGCAGATGGAGGATGAGACTGTAACTGCTATGATCTATAGCTAATAAGTAGCCCAGGCCTTAGGTGTTTTCCATTGCAGTTTAGGGTCCTGGGACTGTGGAGTGTCTTTTGAAAAAGCAGTAAGGACTCATGACTCAATCATTGCTTAGAAGGCAATATTGAGCAACTCTGAAACTAGAGGCAAAACAGGGGTCATTTTAGAAGCCTAGCATTTACAGAAACTTGTAAAAAATATACATATATGTTTTCAGACCCTAGATTCTGAGATCCTGTTTTGCAGATCTTAAGTGGGACCCAGAAATCTTGAACAAGCTCTAAGGTGATGGTAATGCAAAAGGTTCTCGGGAGACCCTTTGAGAAATACTTAGGGAAAGATGAGCTGTCTCCTTGGGATTTCTGGGCTGGTGTCTGTGCACATGCCTTCTCAGGATCTATGTGACTTTACCACACCCAGCCTTAAAACTGTCAGACTGTTCTCTGCAGTCAAAGCCATTCTACTCCACTGGCCATGAAGAAGGGGTCTCATGTTCCAGGAGACTGGTTGAGACAGAACTGTTGAGTGGCACTAAGGCTTATAAACATCAAAAGCATTTATAAGAATAATCATGATGACATAGTAATGAATCAGAAACATGCATACATTTTCTTAAATGACACCATGGGGACTGGAGTTAAAAAGGGAGGGGTGCCCAGATTCAGGGTATAGCAGAATGGACTTGCTTGAGAAAATCAAATAAGACAACCAAAGAGGACTCCTGAGATTTTCTCACCAGAACTTCTGATGAAATGACTTAAAAGTGTGGTGGAGTGGCCTCTGTGGCTCCCTCACTGGCCTAATCCTGGTTGAAATTGCACAACCAGGGTGCACTGACAATCTTTGGGACACAAAGCAAGGTCTAATATTCAAAGCTTGGCAAACCTGACCAAGACTTTTTCTTTTTCCTTTGAATTTTTTTAGTTTCCTAATTTTTTGTCCCATATGCCACTTAATTCTTTTTATTTTATGTTAAAAGTTGTGCTCTTATCTCAACCTTCTTTCTAGATTGGATCCTGCATTTCTTTTCATCTTTATACTCTTGGCAGCCCTACCACTAGGCTTCCTGAAATATGGCACCTTTGTGGTTTTTTTTGTTTTCGTTTGTCTCTTTGGTTGGTTGGTTGGTTTTTTGGTTTTTTGTTGTTTTTTTTTTTTTTTTGAGATGGGGTCTTGCTCTGTCACCCAGGCTGGAGTGCAGTGGTGCAATCTTGGCTCACTGCAACCTCCACCTCCCAGGTTCAAGTGATTCTCCTGCCTCAGCTTTCTGAGTAGCTGGGATTACAGGCACGTGCCACCACACCCAACTAATTTTTGTATTTTGGGTAGAGACAGGGTTTTGCCATGTTGGACAGGCTGGTCTTGAACTCCTGACATCAGGTGACCTACCCACTGCAGCATCCCAAATTGCTGGAATTACAGGCATGAGCCACACACCCAGCCAATGTATACCTATTTTAGAATGTGTGTCTCTTATGTCAGCTTACCATTATTGTCCATGTAGTTTGCTATTTTAACAGACTGAAAAAGAAAAGCTCTATGACATTTTCAATAAACAATAAAAAGCATTTGACAAAATTCAACATTTATTCTGATTTTTTTTAACTTTTTTTTTTTTTTTTTTTTTTTGAGATAGAGCCTCGCTCTGTCACCCAGGCTGGAGTGCAGTGGCGCGATCTTGGCTCACTGCAACTTCTGCCTCCTGAGTTCAAGCGATTCTCCTGCCTCAGCCTCCTGAGTAGCTGGGACTACAGGTGTGCACCAAAAGGCCCAGCTAATTTTTGCATTTTTTAGTAGAGACAGGGTTTTGCCATGCTGGCCAGGCTGGTCTCAAACTCCTGACCTTAAGTGATCTGCCCGCCTCAGCCTCCTAAAGTGCTGGGATTACAGGAATGAGCCACCACACTTAGCCTGATTTTTTTAAAAGTCTTAACTAAGAAAAGAAAGGAACTTCCTCAGTTTGATAAAGCTCATCTACAAAAAATCTACAGCTAACTTCATACTTAATGATTTTTATTATGTTTTATAGAGATGGGGTCTTGCTATGTTGACCAGGCTGATCTTGAACTCCTGGCCTAAAGTGATCCTCTCATCTTGGCCTCCCCAAAGTGCTGAGGTTGCAGGTGTGAGCCACCACACCTGGCCCCATACTTGATTAAATACCAAATGTTTTTCTCTACAATAAGGAACAAGGCAAGGATGTCTGCTCTCATATCTTCTATTGAACTCTCTACTGGAGTTTCCAGTCACTTCAGTAAGGCAAGAACAAGGAATAAAAAACAGTAAGTTTGGAAATGAAACAGTAAAACTATTAATTTGCAAAAGACATGATTGCTTATATAAAAAAATCCAGTGAAGTCCTTAAAGAGTCTGCTAGAACTAACAAATGAGTTCAGCAAGGTTGAAGCATATAAGACTAATATACAGAAATTAGTTTATTTCTATATTGTAGGAAAGACAATACAAATTGAAATGTTAAAAAATATTTGTAATAGCACTAAAAATATTAAATTCTTAATGATAAATCTGTGCAAGACTTATATACTGAAATCATAAGACATTAATTAGAAGAATTAAAGAATAAGTAATAGAGAGATATACCATATTCATGGATCAGAAGGCTCAATATTGTTCTGATGTTAGTTCTCCCCGTGTTTATCTATAGATTTACAACTCCAAACAAGATCCCAGTAGGTTTTAGTAGAAGTTGACAAGTTTATTCTAAAATTCATATGGAAATACAAAGGACTTAGAGTAGTCACAACTTCAAAAAAGAATGGTTTAAAGACTTACTCTCCCTGACTTCCAGACTTGGAGAATAACACACTGTAGTATTGCTATGAAGATAGACAAGTCAGTAGTTCAGAATAGAGAATCCAGGAATAGACTCACATATGTATGGCCAAGTGATTCCCCACAAGGTACAAAATGTAGTCTTTTCAGCAAATGGTGCTGGAACATTTAGCCATATGCAATAAAATGAACTTCAATTCATAACTTCACACCATATATAAAAATTAATTTGAAATGGACTGTAGACATAAATATAAATTCTAACACTATAGAACTTTTAAGAGAAAACAATAAATCTTTTGTGACTGAGTTAAGCAAAGATTTCTTAAATATGATAAGAAAAGCACAATCCAGGCCGGGTACAGTGGTTCACACCTATAATCCCAGCACTTTGGGAGGCCAAGGCGGGTGGATCACAAGGTCAAGAGATCGAGACCATCCTGGTCAACAAGGTGAAACACCGTCTCTACTAAAAATACAAAAAATTAGCTGGGCATGGTGGTACACTTCTATAGTCCCAGCTACTCGGGAGGCTGAGGCAGGAGAATTGCTTGAACCTAGGAGGTGTAGGTTGCAGTGAGCCGAGATCGTGCCATTGCACTCCAGTCTGGGTAACAACAGTGAAACTTCGTCTCAAAAAAAAAGAAAAGAAAAGAAAAGCACAGTCCATAACAGAAAATTTAAATTGGGCTTTGTCAAAATTAAGAACTTCTACTCTTCAAAAGACACTGTTAAGAACAATGAAAATTTAATCCTCTGATTGGGAGAAAATATTTACAAATAACTTATCTGACAAATAACTTGTATCTAGAATATAGTTTTTAAAATAAGAAAAACAACCCAGTTTTTTAAATGAACAAAAGATTTGAAAAGATACTCTACCAAAAATATGCAAATTGAAATAAGCTCACACAGATATAAATAAGCTCATTAGGGAAATACAAATCATCATTGCAATGAGATGCTACTACGTACCTATTAGAATTTCTCAAATTAAAAACACTGACCATAACAAGTGTTGGCAAGGACATCAAGTAAATGGAACTCATATTTGTCAGGTATACGATTTGACTTTACCCTACTTATAAGCTAATAAGTTAGCTTCTTGTTGTTTCATGGAATTCTAACAGAAGACATGAGACTTAGATCAGAGACAATGAACTTATTCACCACACAACAAGCAGCATAAGCATGAACTTTTGCATCAGTTCTTGCCCCCTAACTCCAACAGGGACAACACAAAGGGCCAAGATGAAGGTCTGTACATGTGATAAATGTGTTACATGACAGTAGCACTGAGTTTGGGGAACCCACTGTTTTATAGAAAGCAGTAAGCAAGCTTGCTTTTTAACCCAGGGAGATATTACTTCATATCTCAAAGTTGCTTGCTGCAAAGACAATCCTGAGAAATGGCCTGGCTAAAGATCAGTCAATACCTTACATTCTTGGTATATTCTATAAGATGATGAGGAGCATAACAGACTCATGGCAGAATGTCTCTCAACAGCATCCACCCTCAGTTCTACATCGTCTTGGCTTCTTGGGAGATTTTCACTCAAGGATGCCATTCTGTAGGCCACTTTGATTAATCTGATTAGTAGAGGTTGGAACCAAATCCATCCAATTTATCTCATACAGCATAAACCACTGTCAGTAAATCCCTAAGCAGCAAGATAAGACAGACCTGCAGTATTGACCTCAGAGTCCCAGATTCAGCTATCTGTGAATAAGTCCATGGAGGATCAGTAGGTGTTACTTTAGACATCCAGTATGTTTCAATCACCATACTAGCATAACCAAGGCGACTCAGACATTAGGAGAGGCATATGATTTTGTAACAGTCAGATTAAAACATAGTTGTGCCAGTCTGTGTTTGTACATGTATGTCCACCTTTGACAGCACCAGGCACAGAAGGCACAGTGTCAGGCCATGTCCACGTGATTTTCTCTGTTTCAGTAGCACATGGACTGGTTTGACAAACCCAGCAGCAGATGAGATTGCCAGCCTGATGACAGTATGCCTTAAACCATTTGACTCTTTTGCCACATTGCAGTGCTGGTTCTAAGGGACAAAGAGAACATTAACCCACCTCTCCACACTTCCTGGGGTTTAACGTGTTCTCCCTCCAGGTGCTTGGATTGTTGTTCTCCTTCCACAGCTACAAAATCAGTGTGTCGCAACCTTGTAGCTATAACTTAACCTTTTCTCCAATTCTTCCCTACTCACACCAACACTTTTCATCTGGAAGAGACCATTTTGAGTGAGACAAGAGCATTTTTTTTAAAATTCACAGATACCCATTATATCTTCCATCCTACCTAGCTTGGGCAACTATATGAAGACAGTGAGAAGTGTCTTCAACCAAATGGTCATTGTCCTCATGTTACAGGACCTTGTCAGTATAACAAGAGAATTCATGTGGCTGTACTGGAATTAAGTGAATTGCCCAGATCAATTTTTTGCCAGGGCTGTCCTTTGGAGGTTTTAAAAACCAGGCTGGAATGAAGTCACCATTAGGGAAAAAGAAGTACATTATGTCCAGGAATGGTCAGGCAGAATCCTGAATTTTCAAAAGAGGTCTATATAACTATCCATCCTATTCATTATAGGAGATGATTTAGCCATGAAAAGGAATGAAGTACTGATATATGCTACCACATGGATAAACTTTGAAAACATTTTGCTAAGTATAAGAAGCCAGTCACAAAGACTACATACTGTAGGATGGTTGCACAACTCTGTGAATATACTAAAAACCTTCAAAAGGGTGAATTACATCTCAATAAAGCTGTTTTTTATTAAAAGCTTATTCCATCTCTCAGTGATACTACCGGTCTGAGGATAATAAGGGGAATGAATTGGCTACCAAATACCAAGCTGTTTGTCGATGAGTTTTTGCACTAAAAAATGCAGTATCCATCCAGAAAGCCAAAATCGTGACACAGATTAGTTTCAAGGGCCACAATGATGTGGCCAGAGTTTGCTGATAAGACTAGAACAGCAAAACTTGAGAAAGAGTCAACAGCAATGAGATACCAGTGGGATAGCTCAGAAAAGGCCAAAAGTCTGTTGTCACCAGTTTACCAGGAACCAGTCAACACTCTGCAGCCAGTCAATACTCAGCACAATATGGCATCTTTCACTGTAAGACAAATAGGCTAACTTTTAGCAGAGGTCACAAGTCTGGCATGTAGTTGTGCCTAGTTGATGATGGTATTGCTTTGTCCAATGTGATGATGGATCTAGGTGGCAACCATGGCCATCTGAGTGGCACAAGCTTAATCAAAAATTTGATTCTCATTCTCCTTCACTCTCATCAGAGAATGTGCCCTTACTATGTATACCACAAGAGTGATCCAGACTGACTGGCAGCTGCAATTTGTTTCCTTGGTTCATGACCCAAAGAGAGGTGCTTTTAATCTGCCAGTCTATAGTCTTCTAAGTAGCAGACAAGACCGTTGTGCTTACGAGTCAGTAAAAATATAGCATAACTAGTCAGTCCTAAGGGAAAGGTGATAGCTTTTGTTTTAGATCATTGTGTTAATTGGCCCTTACTGCAGTAGGTCTTCCAGAGTTGTGGTCGGGGCCAAGCATCCAGTGGGTACTATCAGCTTGCCCTGCCCTTCCCTCCCCTCCCCTCCCCTCCCCTTCTCCCTTCTCTCTCCCTCCCTTCCTTCCTTCCTTCCTTTCCTGTCCTCACTCTCTTGTCCAAGTATATATGATGGACTGCATATATGACAGTGGTCCTATAAACCAGCCCGACCAACATGGCGAAACTCTGTCTCTATTAAAACTACAAGAATTAGCCAGGTGTGGTGTCAGGTGCCTATAATCCTAGCTCCTGGGGAGGTTGAGGCACGAGAATTGCTTGAACGTGGGAGGTGGAGGTTGCAGTGAGCCGAGGTCACACCAATGTACTCCAGTCTGGGTGACAGAGCAAGACTCAGTCAAAAAAAAAGTTTACTGTAAAACAGTATGTCATGTCATGTTAAACCAGCAGCATCCTCATATATTTTATGTTAATGCATCTCTTGTTTGCCTTATTTTCTCTAGCATTTGATTCAATCTTGTGTTGTTTTGTTCATCATGGCTTCTAAGTGTACAAAACCATGGCTAATGTTGCCAGTAAGAGGCCACATCAAGTGACTGACCTGTAAATGAAATTTAAAGTAATTAAGAGCTACGAAGGTGGAAAGTCAGTGATGATTACTGCTAACCAGTCAGGCATGTCCCATTCCACCGTAGCTACAATCTTGAACAAGAATGAAGCTGTTAAAGCAACAAGACTAACACAAGTTCACAAAGGGTCTATATGGGATATGGAGAAACTTCTAAAGACCTAGATTGAAGACTAGGCAACAGAAGCATATCTCTCTTAGCATGATAACAATCATGGTCAAAACAAAAAGTTTGTTTGTGATGTTGAAAGAAAAGGCTGGCCAGGCATGGTAGTGCATGCTTGCAGCCCTGCTACTCAGGAGGCAGAGGTGGGAGGATTGCTAGAGCCCAGGAGGTTGAAGCTGCAATGGACTCATGATTATGCCACTGCAATCCAGCCTGTGTGACAGAGTGAGACTCTGTCAAGAAAGAGAGGGGGAGAAGGAGAGGGGAAGGATGGGAGGGAGGGAGGGAGGGAGGGGGGGGGGGAGAGAGAGAGAGAGAGAGAGAGAGAGAGAGAGAGAGAGAGAGAGAGAGAGAGAGAGAGAGAGAAACAAAGAAAAGGCTGGACCTGACTAGGTGGTTTAAATGATTCCAGAATCATGTACCTGGCCAGGCACGGTGGCTCATGCCTGTAATCCCAGGTGAGACCTCATCTTAAAAATAAAAATGAATCATTATTTATTATATAATGTGAAAGTTAGAGGGGAGTATGCAAGTGCTGATGTGAAGGCAGCTGAAGAATTTTGGGAAACTCTAGATAAATTGATTGTGGAGGAAAATTATTTACCTGGGAAAATCTTCAATATGGATGACATCTCCCTATTCCAGAAATTGATGGCTTGAAAGGACTTTATCCATAAAGAGGCTAAGTCAATACCAGTTTTCAGACCTATTAAGGACAAAGAAATAGTCTTGCCTGGGGTCAGTATTGCAGTCTACATATTGAAGCCTTTTGTGATCTGGCATAGTGAGAACCCCAGGGCCTTCAAGCCTATCAATCAGTAAACACATATTGCCAGTCTACTACTGGAGCCATAAGAAGTCATAGATAACCTAGCTCCTCTTCCAAGATGTCTTCCGAATTGCTATGCCATTGAAATGGAGAAGTACTGTTTGGAGAATAACATAACTTTCAAGATTTGGCTTATTGTTAAAAATGCCCCAAAACCTAAAATGCAATAAAAATAAATAAATAAATAATAAAACTGCTCCCACACATCTTTCCTTTATTGGTGATCTTCATCTGAGTATTAAAGTGATGTTTCTTCCTTCAAATACCACATCTCTGGTAGGAAGAAACGAATGGATCAAGGAATTATAGCCGCATACTACCTAAGGAGGCTTGCCCAGGCTATTGCAGCAACTGAGGAAGACACTGAGGAACTCTGGAAGGATTACAACATCTAGGACTGCATCAAGAACTTTTTTTGGGCTTGAGGGTGATGTCACCAAGGAGTGTATGAATGGCACCTGAAAGAAAACACTTAAGAGGTTTGTCTGTGACTTTAAAAAATTTGCCCAAGGGATGAGAAGGTTGCAAAAATCAACAAGGCTGTGGTTTGCAAGAATCTTTAATCTGTGTGTGAACAAGTATGACACTGAGGTGCTCCTTTAAGTGGATCCTGAGGAATTAACTAATGAGTTGTTGGAACTAAAATAGGAACAGCTTAAGGAAAGGCAAGGAAAAAAGAAACTGCAGGAGAAGAAAAAGAACTCCCAAGGAAAGTCAGGGTTAAGGGGTTAGCAGAAGCTTTTATTACCTCAACCACCTTCTTAAGAAGTTTGAAAATATGAACCCCCAATACCAAAAGCCTTTCATTAATAGGAATATTCATGATGCATTATCTGCTTACAAGCACATCTATGATTTTTTTAAAAAAAAGCCAAGCAAATTATCATGGACATATCTCTGAAAAGAGTGACACCTCCTCAAGAAGAGTCTCAGGCAGGTCCTTCAGGAGGGATTCCTGAAGAAGACATTGTTATAAGTGATGACAGCTTCATGCATTTTATTGCCCCTGAAGACCTTCTAGTGGGACAAGATATAGAAAAGGAAAACAATGATATTGATAATCTTGACCCTGTGGAGGCCTATGCTAATGTGTTTGTGTTTTTAATTTTTAAAAGTTTTAAAAGTTAAAAAAAATTAAAAATAGAAAAACTCATATAATTGGATTATAAAGTAAAAAATTATATTTGTATAGCTGTACAATGTGTGTTTTAAATATTATTATAAAAAAGTCAAAAGTTTTTTTAAATTAAAAAGTTTACAAAGTAAAAAAGTTACAGTAAGCTAAGATTATTATTTTTATGGTGACTGCATTCCTTATAATGTCTCTTTGGTATATCTGTCTTTCCCAAACTCATGTTCTTGTTTGTGTGTGTGCGTGTGTGTGTGTGTGTGTGTGTGTGTGTGTGTGATAAATAGTTTTTTTTCTTTTTTTAAATTATGTTTTAAGTTCTGGGGTACATGTGCAGATCATGCAGGAGGGATTATTTTTATTTATTTATTTTTTTGAGACAGAGTCTCTGTCACTCAGGCTGGAGTACAATAGCACAATGATGGCCTGCTACAGCCTCAACCTCCTGGGCTCAAGCAATCCTCCCACCCCAACATCCCAAGTAGCTGGGACTACAGGTATGCTCCGCCATGCCTGGCTAATTTTTGTTTAATAAATGGGGTCTCCCTGAATTTCCCAGGCTGGTCTCAAATTGCTGGGCTCAAGCAATCCTCCTGCCTCAGTCTCCCAAAGTGTTGGGATTATAAGCATGATCCACTGTGCCTGGCCTTGGTTAATTTATTATTAGAGAAAGAAAATTCTTTTGAATTTAGTGTAGCCTAAGTGTACAGTGTTTATAAACTCTACAGTAGCATACAGTAATGTCCTAGACCTTCACATTCACTCACCATTCACCCAGAGCAACTTCTAGTCCCATGAGCTCCATTCAGGTAAGTGCCCTATACAAGTACACCATTTTTTGTGGGTTTTCTTAGACAGGGTCTCACTCTGTCTCCCAGAATGGAGTGCAGTGACGTGATCTCGGCTCACTGCAGCCTCAACATCCAGAGTTCAAGTGATCCTCCCACCTCAACTTCCTGAGACTACAAGCATGCACTGCCACGCCTGACTAATTTTTGTGTTGGTTTTTTTTTTTTTTTTTTTTTGGTAGAGATGGGTTTCACCATGTTGCCCAGGCTGGTCTTGAACTCCTGGGGTCAAGCAGTCTGCCCGCCTTAGCCTCCGAAAGTGCTGGGGTTAGAGGTGTACACCACTGCACCCATTTGGTATACCATTTAAAAAATCTTTTATACCATGTTTTTACTGTACCTTTTGTATGTTTAGATACACAAATACTTCCCATTGTGTTACAGTTGCCTATAGTATTCAGTACAGTAACACGCTGTACTGGTTTGTTGCCTAGGAGCAACAGGCTATCCCACATAGCCTGAGTGTAGTAAAGTATACTATCTGTGTTTGTGTAGTACCTAAGTGTACAGTTTTTATAACACTCTAGTGTTTGCACAAGGACAAAATCACCTAACAATGCCTTTCTCAGAACATGTCCCATTGTTATGCGATGCATGACTGTATGTACAGTTGAAGCTCTTTTGATGAATTGAAAGAAAAAGATCAGTTAGACATAATAGTTCAGAAAAAATAAGGTCACAAGCTGAGACTCTGGGTAGACATGAATTTTGGGGAGGACACTTTTTAACCCGCTACATCTATAATTTCTGGTCAGTGCCTTCATTCTAAAACTTTTAGTTAACCAGAAGTACAATAAGGTAAAGAAAAGGGAATTTTCCTGGCTCAGAGCTCTAAAAAAAATAAAAGGGAATTAAGAGAACCAGTTTGAATCTTGATTCTGCCACAAAACAATATATGACAATAGGAAAAGCCCTTCATTTCTCTAGAACTCAGTTATCTGCTCTATAAACTAAGGGGTTTGGACTAAACGGACCCTAAAGTGTCTCTTAGTTCTGAAATTCCACTATTCTCAGATCACATATTCATTTTCTTTAACTGGAAATTAATTGGGCATCTCTGTGGCCAGGCTCAACACTAGGACCTGGGGACATGATGGTAGACAAAGCATTTAAATGCCTTCCCTTGTGGATGGAGCTTATGTGCTAGGAGGCATTGAACAAACTGCACAAATAATTATAATTATGTTGACTCTGAGAAAGAAAAGTACAGATTGTGATAAAAAGTTTAACAGGGAGCTCTCACCTGGTCTAGGGGGTCAGAAGATATGCTAGGAAGACAACAACCAGGCAAAAACTACTTGAGCTTACCTGTCTCAACTTGTGGCTATCCGGATTCAAGTAATAAATAGTAGCATTGAATCACAACGCCCTCTGACATCTCCAGTAAGTCCAGAATACCCATGAAACCTAGTAGCAGTGTTTATTATTCGTTATGCAGCACTGATCTTTCAGCAATTTATGAGCCAGTTATTTCTGTAAAAACAAGGAAATGGCTGTGATAGAAAAGTCTGTCAGATGGTCTGTGCCTCAGATAGATGGCACTTCTTCCCACTTGTCCCTGAGGTAGCATAAAAACCTTTCCCTAAAAATTTTTTCTTTTTTTTTTTTTTTTCTTGAGACAGAGTTTTTGCTCTTGTTTTCCAGGCTGGAGTGCAATGGTGTGATCTTGGCTCACTGCAACCTCTGCCTCCCAGGTTCAAGTAATTCTCCTGTCTCAGCCTCCTGAGTAGCTAGGACTACAGGTGTGTGCCACCATGCCCAGCTAATTTTTGTATTTTTAGTAGAGATGGGGTTTCACCATGTTGGCCAGGATGGTCTTGATCTTTTGACCTTGTGATCCGCCCGCCTCAGCCTCCGAAAGTGCTAGGATTACAAGCGTGAGCCACTGCATCCGGCCAAAAATTTCGTTTCATAATTGGAAATAGAATTTTTCTCTTACTCTCAGATTCAACCCAAACTCTCTAAAACTCCAGATTGCAGAAGCTTAAAGCAAGTCCACCAAACTCTCTTCCATTGTTTCCTTGATAAAATCAGACTGGGATCCCCATGGTGTCTCTAAAGTTCATAGAATGGCCAAGAAGGAATTGGGTAGAAATGAAAAGAAGGGAGTTGGGGCAGGATTGGAATCCTCTGAGAGGGAGAGAAAGATGACCGCCAGTTTAACACTGGGAGGCTCACATCTTAGCCCTGACTCACCCTGATCTGCAGTCTGACTCGGGGTCACACTGAACCCCTTTATTCCTATTTTATTGTTGTTGTTGAAATATTTCCTCAACCTATCTTATAGGATGGGAGATGCACTTCTTAAAATTACAAACACAATCTTTTTACTTCTGTTTTCCTGTAGGATGATCCCAGAGCTACACACCTAGAAAGCATTCAACAGCTACATCTCCCTCTGTGTGGTATTAAGGGACATTTAAAAGGCATTATAGTGAAATAGTTCAAAACAAGTGACTTAACTGCTCTGTAGCTCTGTTTTCTCAACTGTTAGATAGGGATAATACCTATTTTATTTGGTATCGTAAGAGTTAAGTGAGATAACCTGTGTAACTATGTAAAGCACTTAGACTTATGTATGTATTCTATGGCAAAAGATGGAATGATAGCTAGTTTATAGTCTCAGTGAAAAAGGAACAACCAATCAATTTGTGAATTATGTTTATGTCTAAACTTCTATTCTCATTGTTAATCATTTAAATGCTATCTTCTGCCTTGATTATAATTTTTAGTGAATGAAATTCAGTTTTGATATTATATTGTGGTTTTTTGTTTAGTTTTGTTTTTGAGACAGAGTCTCACTCTGTTGCCCAGGCTGGAGTACGGTGGCATGATCTTGGCTCACCGCAACCTCCGCCTCCCAAGTTCAACTGATTCTCCTGCCTCAGTCTCCCTAGTAGCTGGGATTACAGGCATATGCCACCATACCTGGCTACTTTTTGTATTTTTAGTAGAGACAGGGTATCACCATGTTGGGCAGACTGGTCTCGAACTCCTGACCTCAAGTGATCCACCCACCTCAGCCTCACAAAGTGCTTGGATTACAGGCATGAGCCACCACACCCGGCCTATATTGTGTTTTATCTCAGGTTTTCCATTCAACAAATTGAGCACCTACTAACACCAAGCATAAAACTAGGTATTTCCCATGTTACTTCCTTTAATAGCAATAGCCACAGAAGTTTCTCTGAAAATCCACTTCCTCCACTGAGGATCAATGAAAGATCCAGACCATAAGTGGAGCAAGGTAGAATGTGAAATCTGCATCGAAAGAGAAATAGTGTGAGTAAGTGTTAAAGTAGAAAATGTGAGGTCTGAATGAGAATTGACTGGCTTGGTAACATATCTAGCAGAAGGGTTCTTGGTATCTGGGAGCATGTGGCCATCCTTCAGCAGTATTCTTTCTAGAGTTAAGTGCCAGAGAGTTCCTGGCATCAGGAAGAAATAACCTCTTCCACTGCTGTTATTTTTAAGTGATTTCTGAGTAGCTGGATGTCAAGGAGACAACACTCTGGGATTAAGCATTGTTGTGGGTTTTATCATTTTATCATAGGGATTCTTAAACCTCACTGTGTATTGTAATTACTTGAGATTTTTTTTTAACTGCAGAAAAAAACTACCTTATGAATTATGATTTGGTAGGTCTGGATGGGTCCCAGGAAATATATTCAACAAGCACCTCCCACCTCCCATGATTCTGGTGCAAATGTTGAAGGCTCAAACTGAAGAAATAACGCTTTTTTTTTGAGACAGAGTTTTGCTTTTGTTGCCCAGGCTGGAGTGCAATGGTGTGATCTGGGCTTACTGCAACCTCCACCTCCTGGGTTCAAGGGATTCTCCTGCCTCAGCATCCCAAGTAGCTGGGATTACAGGCATGAGTCACCATGCCTGGCCCAGAAATACAGCTTTATTAACTACTTAAAAGTATAAGGGCTGTATGCAGTGGCTCACACCTGCAAAACCAGCACTTTGGGAGACCGAGGCAGGAGGATCACTTAAAGCCAGGAGTTCAAGACCAGACTAAGTAACATAGTAAGACCCTCATCTTAAAAAAAAAAAAGCTAGGTGTGGTGATGCACATCTGGAGTCCCAGCTACTGGGGAGGCTGAGGTGGGAGGATCACTTGAACACAAGAGTTCAAGGCTGCAGTGAGCTATGATCATATCACTGCACTCCAGCCCGAGTGACAGAGGGAGACCCTGTCTCTAACAGCAACAACAAAAAAAGTATAACTTCTAGTTCCTGGGTACTAGTATCTTACTTTGAAGTATCTTGAATTTCACATCATGAAGTTAAATTCTGCAAATTTCCAATCTACAAAAGCTGATAAAGTTTTAGGAATAGCAAGTTTCAAAGAAATATGATTTCATATGTTGGCTTGTCCCGGCCTAACTGTAGATCCTACCCGGATTTATTTTGAGCCTTTGGGGTCCTATTAGATTATGAATTATCTGAATATAGAAAATGTTATCTTCATCTCTCTATCCTCAGTACTGAACATAACACCTGGTATATGGTAGTATTTCTGTAAGTGCTTATACTATACATAGCATTTTTTAGTCAGATTATGGCAATTAGGTTTGCTTTATTATCTCTAAAATGGTTTAGGGTGGGAGCTGCAGTGGCTCCGGCCAGTTGTCCTGGAGCTTGAGGAGGCGAGGCTATGAGTAAAAATGGTTTAGGGTTAGCATTAGTCTCTGCTTTCTTAGCCTCTGTTCCTTTGGCTCTTGGAAGAGCAAAAGCTTATGACTCTGGTTACTCTACATGAAGACCAAGCTATAAGATAGTCAAAATACTACAAAGAGAACTCTGTCCTCATGGTCTTCCTATTTGGGGCTAGATGATGGAAAATTCCAAAGTAAGTTAAATATGCTTTTGGTATTATTCCACTATCTATAGTACTCCTTCTTCATTTTTACAATGCTTTCTCTAGCCCATGCCCTCATGCTTCCTTATGACCCTGCCCTAAGTCTACCCTAACTTAGGCATTCCACCTTTTCCTCATTTTACTACCACTGTCATCAAAATGTGGGTCCCATTTTCTAAATCTATAGAATCTCTTTAAAATTCAGAGTTGACTTAAATGCAGGCTCTAGCATTTAGCCCTCTACTACAAGGCTGACAATTCCTCTACCATAGTCTTTCCAAGCAGTAATCCAGTGTATGCTTCAACATCTTTAGTAATGGAGGACACATGACCTCCATGCATACTCATCCCATCTTGTGCCAGCATTTTAGGGATTTTCTGTATATTGTGGACACTAATCCCTTTGGGCTGCTTTGTTTTTAACTCTTCCAACATTAGTTTTAAAGCACTAGCACAGGCTATTCTGCCTAGAGAGTAGCCATTCTTTTGTTTCTTCTCTAATAAACTTGCTTTCATTTTACTCTATTAAAAAAATAAAAATAGGCCAGGCACAGTTGTTCACCTGTAATCCCAGCACTTTGGGAGGCCAAGGCAGGCAGATCACTTAAGGTTAGGAGTTCGAGACCAGCCTGGCCAATATGGCGAAACCTTGTCTCTGCTAAAAATACAAAAATTAGCCAGGAGTGGGGATGTATGCCTGCCTGTAGTCCCAGCTACTCAGGAGGCTGAGGCAGGAGAATTGCTTGAACCCAGGAGGCGGAGGTTGCAGTGAGCCAAGATTACACCACTGCACTCCAGCCTAGGTGACAGAGCAATACTCCATCTAAAAAAAAATTAAACAAAAATAACAGTAAACTAGCACAAAAGCTTAAACTTTTCATAGAGTCCAACTTATCTATTTTTTCTATTGTTGCCTGAGATTTTGGTGTTATATCCAAGAAATCATGCCAAATTCAATGATGTAAAGATTTTACCCTGGGTTTTCTTAAGTTTTATAGCTTTAGGTCTACATTTAGCTCTATGATTCATTTTGGGTAAGTTTTTGTGTAAGGTGTTAGGTAAGAGTCTAACTTCATTGTTTTGCATGTAGATATCCAGTTTTCCTAGTACCATTTGTTGAAAAAAAACCCTCTTCTTTCTCATATTAAATGGCCTTAGCACCTTTGTCAAAAATCATTTGACCATACATGTAAAGGTTTATTTCTGGGCTTGCTTTTATATTCCATTTTACTGCATGTTTGTCTTTATGCCAGTACCACACTGTTTTGATCACTGTAGCTTTGCAGTAAGTTATGAAATCAGGAAGTGTGAGTCCTCCAGCTTTATTCTTCTTTTTCTTTTTTTTTTTTTTTAATTCTTTTTCAAGATTATTTTAGCTATTTGGGGTCCTTTGAGAGACCATAACAAATTTTAGAATGTTTTTTTTTTTCTATTTATGCAAAAAAAAAAAAAAAAACTCTAGAGATTTGGATGGGAATTGTATTGAATCTGGAGACTGCTTGTATTTATGTCTTATTTAATTTCTTTCAGCAATGTCCTATAGTTGTCATTGTATACATCTTTCACCCCCTTGGGTATGTTAATTCCTAATTTCTTTTTGCTTTTGTAAATTGAATCATTTTCTTAATTTCCTTTTCAGATTGTTCGTTGTTGATATATAGAAATGTAGGGCCGGGCGCAGTGGCTCAAGCCTGTAATCCCAGCACTTTGGGAGGCCAAGGCGGGTGGATCACGAGGTCAAGAGATCGAGACCATCCTGATCAACATGGTGAAACCCCATCTCTACTAAAAATACAAAAACTTAGCTGGGCATGGTGGTGCGTGCCTGTAACCCCAGCTACTTGGGAGGATGAAGCAGGAGAATTGCCTGAACCCAGGAGGCGGAGGTAGTGGTGAGCTGAGATCACGCCATTGCACTCCAGCCTGGGCAACAATAGCGAAACTCCCATCTCATAAAAAAAAAAAAAAAAAAGAAATGTAACTGTTGTAACTTTGTATCCTGCTACTTTGCTAAATTCATTTATTAGTTCTATTATCTGTGAACAGAGATCATTTTACTTCTTCCTTTTTAGTATGAATATCTTTGATTTCTTTTTCTTGCCTAATTGTTCTAGGTAGAACTTCCAGTACTATTTTGAACAGAGGTGATGAAAGCATGCATCTTTGTCTTGTTCCTGATATTAGAGGAAAATCTTTCATTCTTTCATCATTGTGTATGATGTTGGCTGTGGATTTTTCATATATGGCTTTTATTATGTTGAAGCAGTCTTCTTCTAATCCTAGTTTGTTGAGTGTTTTTATCATTAAACAATGTTAGTTTGTCAGATGCCTTTTCTGCATCAATTGAGATAATCTTATATAGGATTCTTGGTCGATAGTTGTTTCTTTCAGCACTTTGAATTTACTAGCCCACAGCCTCTGGCCTCCAAAGTTTCTGGTAAGTAATCTGCTAATGATTTTATTGAAGGTTTCTTATATGTGATGTCACATCTCTTTTGCTGCTTCCAAGATGCTCTCTTTGGTTTTTGGCTTTCAAAACTTTCATTATACTGTGTCTTTAGGTGGATCTTTTTGAGTTCATCTTACTTGGAATTTGTTGAGCTTCTTGGATGTTTATATTCATATCTTTCATCACACTTCGGAAGTCTTCAATCAATGTTTCTTCAAATAGTTTTTTTCTCTCTTTCTTCTCCTAGTTTGTTGAGTGTTTTTATCATTGCTAGACTTCTGAGAGAATGAATATGTTGTTTTGCGTGATAGTGTCCCACGTGTTCTTTAGGCAGTGTTCACTTTTCTCCAGTCTTATTTATGTTCCACAGACTCAGTTATTTCATGGTTCTATCTTCAAGTTCACTGATTCTCTCTTCCATCTAATCAAATCTGCCTTTGAATCACTCTAGCCCATTTTAAAATTTTGGTTATACTAGTCAATATTACAAAAAGTTATTGTACTTTCTGGTTTCTTTTTAGGTTTTCCATATCTTTATCAATATTCCCCTTTCATTTGTACATTTTTTTAACTCTCCACATCTTCCTTTAGTTCTTTGAGCATCTTAAGACAATTATTTTAATATTTTTGTCTAGTAGAATCTGCTATGAGATCTTTTTCTGTTCACTTTTTTTTCCTTTGAATGAGCTTCTGTTGACTTTTTTTTTCCTTTGAATGTGCCATATTTTCCCTTTTCTTTGTATGCCTTGTGATTTTTCTGGTTGAAAACTAGACATTTGAGTTTAATAATGTGATGACTCTAGAAACTAAGTTCTCTCCCTTCCTCAGGGTTTACTTTATTTTGTTATGGTTTTGTTGTTGTTTTTTCTTTTTTTTATTGTTAAATCTATCTACATGCCAAGGACCAGGCTGAGGTATGAACATAAAGTCTCCTCAGGTGTTTCATGCACCTACACCTTTCTCTGGGCACTTTATACATAGTCACTTTGTAATGTTCCCCATATATGTGGTTATTTGTGAATGTCCTAGTCTTTAGTGGCTCCCAAAGGGGGAGAAGGGAAAAAGGAAGGGAGGAAAAAAGAGTGGGAGGGGAACCAGTCCTTTAAATCCGCTGGAAGTCATTTCAACTGAAGGAGAGGGACTTGCAACAATGAGGAAAGTAGAGCAAAAACAGCCCTGGCTCTTTGTCTGCACCTGTGTGATCAGAAGCAGCAAACAGTGATCACAGTACGGATATTCAGTATTTCCTTTTTTTCAGATTTTAATTTTTTTAGAGACAGAGTCTTGCTCTATCACCCAGGCTGGAGTGCAGAGGCATAATCACGGCTCACTGTAGCCTTGACCTCCCAGGCTCAGGTGATCCTCCTGCCTTAGCAAGGATCCACAGTTGGAACTACAGGTATGTGCCTTCATGCCTGATTAATTTTTTAATTATTTGTAGAGACAGTCTCCCTGTGTTGCCCAGACTGGTCTTGAACTCATCACCTCAAGCAACCCTCTTGCTTCAGCCTCCCCAAGTGCCAAGATTGTAGACGTGAGCCACCATGTCCAGCCAACAAAATTGCTTTTGCCTCCCCTAGCTCTCACCAGCTTTGGGCAAGGTGCTCCAGGAACAAGTGCACAGCTGCCTGCCGAAGGGGCTGGGTTGAGGAATGGGTAGCTGCTACTATGCTGAGAGCCAGAATTGACTAAAATTAACCACACTTTGCCATCCAAGCCTTTCCCTAGAAGTTGCAAACCTTCAATAGACTCCATGGCTTTAAAATGGTTACAGATTCTGCCAGTATAAGTTTTGGCTAGGTAAGGAAACAGAATCCTAGTGCCTCCTACTCTGCCTTCTTCCCAGAATACTCTCCTGGCTAATTATTTCTAAGGGAATAATTTTTGATTGTTCATTTATATTCCATTGCTTTATTCTTGAACAGATTATATTTTACAGTTATAAGTCCAAACAGACATCTGAGCCAACTCTTTCTCTAGAAACTGGATATCTTTTCTGCTTTCTTTCCCTGCTTTTTTTTTCCACTTAGTTCTACTTCCATCTCCCATCCTACCACCTACTATCCATCAGACTCAATATGTTCCTCCCATGTTCAAATTCTTTATCTATCCAAAGCCTTACTTGATGGGTCATATAAGGAATTAAAACTTGGAAAATGTTCACATTTGTGAAATGCTTCACAGTTTTCAAGGTGTCTACATTATCTCATTGTATCCTCTTTTCAGCCCAGTGTGGTTGGTAGATGAGCTAGCAGTGTTCAGATAGTTTATGTGACTTGTCCAAAATTACAGAGAGAAAGTAACAAAGCCTAAACAAAGTCAGTCCAGATCTCCTGACTCCTTATTTACTTATCTTTCCAGTTGCTCTTGTCTCTACAACTCACCAAAAGAAATTGGTTCCCAGAAATAAGGATAAATCAATGTAAAGGTATACCATCGCCTATCCCACTCTTCTACACCCATCACCACAAAAACAGACAATACTTACTGTAGGGCCCCTATTTGCCTACTTTCTTCTGCAGAGCCTCTAAGCTCCACATTATCCAGAAGGCAATAAACTGTAACTGTGGAAGTCAAAATAAAACATAGAGATGAATCTCTAACTTTAAAACATTCTATTTTGGAAGCAAGAATTGCAGTTTGGGGCATACACACCAACCAGGTGGTCTTCAGTGTGTCTGAGGAACAGAAGGTTGGGAGTTTTATTAGAGAAATGTTCTATATTGTTTTGAAGCAAAGCTCATTGGCACTAAAGAAGCATTTGGAAAGAAGGGGGAAAAAAGAGAAGCATTTGGGAGCTGACAAACTCTGATTGGTGAGTGATGACAGTAGGCAAAACTAGTCTTAGAGTCATGTTTCAGCAGCTACTAAACTGGTCTTGGGGTTACAGCAGGCCATTTTAGAAGCTGAGTTTGTGAAAAATTGAATTCTTGGAGCAGGTTCTGTGCCCCAAGTCCTGGCCCCTAGACTCTGATTTAGTTGGGTATGACAAGAATGACCCAGTTTGTATTAGCTTTCATATAACTTTGTAAGTTCTAGTTGATCCAAGGAAAAACCAACTGAGTAAGGAGAAGAAAAGAACTGCAGGCTAATAGTTTTTGAGTCCGTGTAAATACAGCCCCTTCGATGGAAATCTGAAAATTATGAGACCAATATTTCCTCAAAAAAAGGTCCCAACAAGATTTTACTAATTGGGTGGACTGGGCCTCAGCAATCTGCCTATCAACTGTTTAGCTTCTCCACCAACTGCTCCTTAACTCACCCAGAATTTCTAAAAGAAGCTGAATTAGACCCTTCTTTGGCAGGACTTGTTTTTCTAGGTTAACTCAACTGGACTGTTTTATTCTGTCTCTTGGGTCTACTCTGAATTAAATTCTCATTAAACTCTGCCCATGGATTATTCTCAGTGCAACCACTTTCCTTCCAATCCCTTTTGAAGTCAATGTCAATGTCAATTCAGTTCTAAAGAATGGAGAGAAATACAGGAAGACCAGACCACAAGATTTGTGGCACCCAGAACTGAGTATGAAGGTACCATTTTTTTTTTTTTTTTTTTGGCTGAAAACAAAGAGATGAGATGGGGAAGCCAGCTGCTGGGAGTTCCTGGGATCTTTAAAAAATCTCACAGCAACACACCTTGCCTCTGCTACCCAAGGACGGGAAAGACGCTCTTCTCTGGCTTCTCTTCAAGGGGCTGATAGAGGGCATAGTCACTTGCACTGGTAAGTAGGAGGAAACAATTTTCTTCTGCCATCTACAGAGATTCTGTTTTCTTCTCTAAGTGTAAGTTTTATATGAACTGAGTTGCTAGAGAGTCCCTCTGTAAAATAAAGGATACCCTTTTGTTTCTTTTGTAAAACCTCTCGTGGTCTGCTTACTGCTGCCTTTCAGCTGACGAAACATTTCCTCTTTTTCACTGTGGGTCTGTAAGAATATTCCTGCCTGTGAGAAAGGGTGAAGTTTGAAATAATTTTGTAGTATGAGTGGTTGTTTTCTTGTTCTTCTCTTTGAAATTGTAGACAAGTAAGCAGCAAACCTCCACTGCTGCAAGGTGAAAAAGGAAGTTCCTTGGCCTGGGCTCTTTGTGGGAAAGCATTTGAGTCTAGATGGCAACTCTAGTCTGCTTCCAGAATGAGTGAAGCTGCTGCTACTTTGGAAAGTTTAAAGAACTTGAACGTTATCCTTTCTTTCTTGGGAAGTTAAACAGACTTTTTTGATTCACTTTTGTGGGTCAAAGTAGTTAAGAGGAGTTCAGCATGAAGGAAGTTTTTGCTAATTCGTGGCATCTTCTTTCTCTTTACTCTGTGCCTTTTCCATTTCCTAGCAGTAAATGAATAAACAAATATATCTACATATCTACATGTATATCTAAGAAAGAAGTACTCCTGAATATCAACCCTGACCCCAAAGTCACACTTTAGTGCTTCTTTAAATGTCTTCAGCAAGTGGCTTGTAGTTTCAGATTTCTAGTAACTCTGACAGAGCAGTATTTAGGATTTGGGATCAGTCTGCATGTGTAGCATTTGTTCATTTCATATTTATTAGAGATGAAACAGATGATCAAAATTCCATTTATTGCAGACTTTCCTTTTCCTTTGTAAATGTTTTGACTTTTCTGAATGGATACCCATTTTGACACATTTTAATGCCCATTAAAGGAAGCTCAGGTTCATGTTTTCAATTATGGGTGAGTTTGCTCTGCTTCATGATATGAAACATTTCATCCTGCTCTTTCCGTTGGAGGAGATTAGAGAGGCTAAATGGGATGGTACATTGGAGTCATTTTTTGGTCTCCTTTTTAAATTTTTAATTTTTTATTTATTTTATTTTTTTTTTTTGAGATAGAGTCTTGCTCTGTCGCCCAGGCTGGAGTGCAGTGGCGTGATCTCAGCTCACTGCAAACTTCGCCTCCCAAGTTCAAGTGATTCTCCCGCCTCAGCCTTCCAAGTAGCTGGGACAACAGTACATGCCACCATGCCTGGCTAATTTTTGTGTGTTTTTTTTACTTTTTTTTTTTTGAGACGGAGTCTTGCTCCATCACCAGGCTGGAGTGCAGTGGTGCGATCTCAGCTCACTGCAACCTTGGCTTCCCAGGTTCAAGTGATTCCCCTGCCTCAGCCGCCCAAGTAGTTGGGATTACAGGTGTGTGCCACCGTGCCTAACTTTTTTTTTTTTTTTTTTTTTTTTGTATTTTAGTAGAGATGGGGTTTCACCATGTTGGCCAGGATGGTCTCGATCTCCTGACTTCATGATCCACCCACCTTAGCCTCCCAAAGTGCTGGGAATACAGGCATGAGCCACCACGCCCAGCCTAATTTTTTTATTTTTAGTAGAGATGGGATTTCGCTATGTTGGCCAGGCTGGTCTCAAACTCCTGGCCGAATGTGATCCACCCATCTCAGCCTCCCAAAGTGCTGGATTACAGGCGTGAGCCACTGCCCCTGGCCATTCATTTTGGTTTTCTTTGGTTATGTTGGATGCCTTACTGGGACCCATTCAAATAAAAAAAAAAAAAAAACCTTTCCTAGAGGTCTCTCTCAAAACTTTTTCTGCTTTCTCCAAATAAAACTAATGTTCTATTGTCCAAATAGAACAAATTCTTAAGATTTGCTCAGCTATATCTCCTTGGTTTTGACTTAATGCTCCTCTGTAGAAAATTTCATCTCACAACAAAGCCTCTTCCCTTCCTTCTGCTATAAAGTTGGGAGCTGTCACAAACTATCAGCTCAGCTTCAGCTATGCTTAATGAGTGCTTGTGCAGAATGCACCCCAGGTAAAGGAATTCCGAAATCAAAAGACTACATGATTACTGAGAAGGAGAAAAGGCAGAGAAGTGATTTCTGGAGAGCATAAACAAAATCAATATAGTACCCACTAAGGTCTTTGTTGAGTAATATTAGATAAAACAGACTAAAGGGATTGATGTCAGGAGATTTAAAGCAATCATTTAGCATCACCTGTCAGCACTGTATTCCTTGTACACTGTGGGAATGAACATCTGGGAAACCTGGACCCTGATCCCTCTTTCAATGGAACAGGGAGACAGATGTCACACTGACAAGTAGCTGCCTGAATGAGTCTTGTCCTTTTGTCTCTTAAGAAGGAACACAGCCTAAAGCCTTCTCTCAAATTCTACTCAGGGCCTCTCAGGCAGTCTGGGCCTGCCATATAGTTCTTGGTCTCAAAGAAGAGTTCTGAAGCAGGCTGTCTACATAAGATCCAAACCACCCATCAAAATACTATTCAATTTGACATCTGTTAAGCATAACAATTAGACTAGCCAATTCAGTCACAATAGTGAAATTGGTATGTGTATATAATACAGCTCAAGAGATCAAATAATTTTAGTGTTAAGAAAAAATTATTCTGATTCTTTTTTTTAAACAAGGACAATTTTAATCCTGCATTTTCCTATAGTAACATCCACTGCTGACTATCTATGGATTGAAACTGCATTTGCTAAGAACCGTGAATATGAAGAAACTTTACATGAAGTCACATGTTGATACAGGCACACAGACATCTTCCAGAACCAAAAGAATACATATGTAACACATACCAGATAGTCTCGATGGATAAGTTTGCTTCACTAGTAATTCTATTTAGTAAAATTCACAGTTAATGCAGAATTTCATTTTTAATTTTATATCTTTATTACATATTTTTCTAATACTTTATTTGTTTATTTATTTTGAGATGGAGTTTCACTCTTGTTGCCCAGGCCGGAGTGAAATGGCACGATGTCAGCTCACTGCAACCTCCACCTCTCGGGTTCAAATAACTATCCTGCCTCAGCCTCCCAGGTAGCTGGGATTACAGGTATGCACCACCATACCCAGCTAATTTTGTATTTTTAGTAAAGATGGGGTTTCTCCATGTTGGTCAGGCTAGTCTCAAATGCCTGACCTCAGGTGATCTGTCCACCTCGGCCTCTCAAAGTACTAGGATTACAGGCATGAGTCACTGCACCTGGACCTAATACTTTATTTTTTAAAAAACACTCATTCACTATTGTAATTTGCTTGGCAATAAATAATGGTTTCATGGGTTCTAAGTTTCTTTTATTTTTCCCAAATAAATGTAGACACATTTAATGATATTCAGAGATCAGTCATTTAAAAAATAAGCCAGCAGCCTAAGAACTAATAAAGTAAATTCCTAAACCTGATTAAGACTCTTTATCAATAATGGAACAACGAATAGTACATATGATACTGGAACATTCCCATTAAAGTTAGAAAGACAAAACATTTTGACTGTTAAACATTTTACTATACTGGAGAGATTCAGCAATATAATAATTATAAAAAATGTGAAGAATAAAAATTAGAAAAGAAGGAATAAACTATTGAAATGTGATAGTTTACATGACTAAACCTAAGATTTTAATCACTAAACTTTCTTTTTTACTTTAAGTTCTGGGGTACATGTGCAGAACGTACAGGTTTGTTATAGCTATACAGGTACCATGGTGGTTTGCTGCATGGTTCTAAGTTTCTTAAAAGTGTCCACAGCAATTTAAAAGAACACAAGTCTTCTTTCCAATTTGTAGCACCTGACTTTAAGTTTAAATTCATCTAACGCATCATTAAAACTGTCATTTTCTCTTGTGAGAAGACATGTTTTAATTGCTATTTCCAGGACTATATATTGAGCATAGGTGTTCATTATTTTTAATTGGTTAGCAGAATCTTACTCACATAATTTATAGCCAGAATAAGAACCTCTAGCCTCTCTGAATGGCTTTCACTCAGAACAATGATTATGATAAATGTCTAAAATGTATCTGGGGTGCTACCACCTGACATTACCAACATGTTTCCAAGTAAGCTTAGAAAATATGATTATTTAAACATATGCATAATATTTTACCACACAATCACTTCTTTAACCATTTTTCAATTGTTCATTTATAATTTTTTATTATAAATAATATTGTGATGAATACTTTCAAACATAAGTTTTATGCAAGACTGATTACTTCTTCTAATGTCTTTTTTTTTTTTTTGTAGAAGTGTTCCTATTTCTCCACATCCTCTCCAGCATCTGTTGTTTCCTCACTTTTTAATGATCACCATTCTAACTGGAGATCCAGTCTGATCTTTTAATGATCAAGTCTGATCTTTAATCATCGCCATTCTAACTGGTGAAAAAGATCAAGTCTGATCTTTTTATGGATGGTATCTTATTGTGGCTTTGATTTACATTTCTCTAATGACAAGTGATGAGCTTTTTTTCATGTTTTTTGGCCGCTTCTAACGTCTTTTAATGTCAAAGAAGTGGCTTACTGGTTCAAACAGTGCACATACATGTATGCTTTACCAAATAATCTCCAAAATAGCTCGAACAACTCCTACCAACAGTATGTTATTGTGCCTATAGTGTGGACTTTGCAGCAACAAAGCAAATTTAACCACAAATCTATTAGATTCTCACCCATCTCAAAACTGTCACATCAAAGAAGCAAGGAAACATATTACTGGTGAAGAAGCCAAATTCAAATTCTTTTTAAAAAAATCACTCAGCTTTAGAACAGTAAAGTAACAAAAATGCTCCCCACAAGAAGTCTACTGAATTTTTCAAAAAATAAATTTAAAAAGAGAGAAAGTCAGGCCAGGTTTGGTGGTTCACAGCTGTAATCCCAACACTTTGGGAGGCCAAGACAGGTGAATCATGAGGCCAGGAGTTCAAGACCAGCCTGACCAACATGGTGAAATCCCATCTCTAAAAATACACAAAATTAGCTGGGTGTGGTGATGGGTGCCTGTAATCACAGCTACTCAAGAGGCTGAGGCAGGAGAATTGCTTGAACCTGAGAGGCAGAGGTTGCAGTGAGCTGAGATCACACCATTGCACTACAGCCTGAGTGACAGTGTGAGACTCCATCTCAAAAAAAAAAAAGAGAGAAAGTCAGTACCAAATGACCAAAATTTTTTATTTGACTAAATTCTGTTCATGCATGAGCATGACAGTCTCCCCTATTTATTTGACTTTTTGCAATAAAAAAAGCCTTGTACAGAATAGAGAAAATGCCAAGGATGAGGGCGGTCTACAGTTTTACTGTAGAATAAATAAATATATTTTTACTACAGTTTTACTGTAGAATAAATATAAATATATATATAAAATAGTAGGAAGTAGAAACGTTTCTCTTCAAAGCTTCATAAGTATTAGAAATAATAGTTTTAAAAACTTTCTTCAAAGCATTATTGCTTTTTGCTAATAACTCTTCTATGTAGCTGTTAGACATGCTTCTAGGCATGTAGTACATTCTATGTCATTGTACTTATAACCAAGATATCTGTGCTGGACATGCTCACAGGCATGTCCCAGCTCACAGCCTATGCTCTTTCCTATTTAGACTTTCCTTTTGTTCTCCATTGCATTTACCTGTTTAGAAAAGTTTTAAGTTATTAGCCAATCAGGTTTTAGTTTAGATTGTGAAGTCTAGCTCCAACCAGTGGAGATCAGACACAATAGTAAAGACAACCCCAAATGCATAAAAGATAAATATGTCTGCTTTTCCTTTGTTCATTGTACTCTCATGGCAAGATGGCTGGTGAGAGTACCCTTCCTGCAGGAAGTAAAAATTGCCTTGTTGAGAGATCCTTTGTCTCAGTACTAATTTTTCTTTACAGCACCAAGCATCTGTTTCCAATTATATATTTCTTAAAAGGCTTCTCTCCCTCTGGCCATATCAACTTTCAGTTCAGGCCATTAAATACAGACAAATTTTCAAATTCAGTTCTTTTTTTTTTTTTTTTTTTTTGAGACAGAGTTTTCCTCTTGTTACCCAGGCTGGAGTGCAATGGCACGATCTCAGCTCACCACAACCTCTGCCTCCTGGGTTCAGGCAATTCTCCTGCCTCAAATTCAGTTCTTTACTTCTCCAAGATCTTTGATGCTATCATCATCTACCCCTGGCCATTTTTCCTGAATGACATCAATTATATCATCTGTAAAGTCTCCCTGAATGATAATTTCATCCTCCACTGTTACTGAGGCACCACAGGAGAATTTTTGAGCAAAAAATCTTTGTGCTTATTTAAGATCAATTTCAAAAGTTCCAAGGCCACACACTCCTATTTCTTCTTTGCTCTGGGAATTTTGGCTGTAGTAACCTTTTGTGGTATAGTCTTCTTTTTTTGTTTTATTTTACTCCTTCCACCTCTCCTGTTTTTTCTTCTCTTCTTCTTCCCCTGCCGTTCCTTGACCCTCACTAATTCCTTGTTTGGGTGAATTTTCTACAGTAAGTTTTGCAAATTCATTTGGAAAATTCTTCTCTACCTATTGTCTACATTTAGCAACATCAGGCATATATTCACAGTACTCTGTTGGTAATAAACTCCACAATAAAGGACTTGAAGTGGGTAATCGGCATCTAACTTGGCACTGTTCCTTGGGTCTCCTTTACAGTCAGTCCCACTGGATTCAGAAATGTCAGCAGCCATTTCACAAACCCAAGTGGCCACATAGGCCCCACTGGCTCCGTTTCCACTGCTATCTGTTGCCCAGGCTGGAGTTCAGTGTTGCAATCTCAACACAGTACCATCTCCGCTTTCCGGGTTCAAGTGATTCTCCTGCCTCTGCTCCCCGAGTATCTGGGACTACAAAGGGGTGCCTGGAGATGGGGTTTTGCCATGTTGACCAGGCTGGTCCCCTGACCTCAAGTGACCACCCACCTCAGCTTCCCAGAGTGCTGGGATTACAGGAGTGAGCCACCATGCCTGGCCCTGATTCTTGTTTAAATACTAAGGAAGACTTTATTCAAAACTATTTCAATAAGATATTGAAAAAGGGGAGAAAGATTGTGTTCAACTCTGAATATGGCAAAGGTAACTGGGGATTTGTAGCCAGAGCTAAGTGAAGGAGTCAAGGGATGGAAAATTGCTAAGAGGAGCCATCAAGGGTAGGGAAAGTCTTCCTAAAGGCAGGCCAAGCAGGGACTTGTACTGTACATCAAAGGCAGGAGATGAGGAGCTTAATTAGTTATCAAGGTAGAGGGATTCTCACTAAACTGACAGCAAGATTCTTGCTAAAACTGGGCTAGGCAGGCCAAAGACAAGACTGGGCGCCAAGGCCTAGGCCTAGTTGGGAAGAGGACTCAGGGCTTAGGATTTGGGGTTCAGTCTGCATGTGTAACATTGTTTCACTTCATATTTATTAAAGTTGAAACAGACAACCAAAATTCCATCTATTGCAAACTCTCCTTTTCTAAGTGTTTGGTCAAGGAGAGAGTCTTTATCAGTATCCTCAAGTTTGCTTCTCTTCTTCCCCAACCTTTCCCATCCTGCTGCTCCAACCACACCAGCTACAAAAGAGAGGTCTCTACTTCCTCTGCCAGCCCCTTCCCTTATACTTCCCAGATTCCCTCCTTATGGAACCAGAGATTGCCAGACTCTCCAGACTCCAGATTTAGCATCTTTTTTTTTTTTTTTTGAGACGGAGTTTCGCTTTTGTTACCCAGGCTGGAGTGCAATGACGCGATCTCGGCTCATCGCAACCTCCGCCTCCTGGGTTCAGGCAATTCTCCTGCCTCAGCCTCCTGAGTAGCTGGGATTACAGGCATGCGCCACCATGCCCAGCTAATTTTTTGTATTTTTAGTAGAGACAGGGTTTCACCATGTTGACCAGGATGGTCTCAATCTGTTGACCTCGTGATCCACCCACCTCAGCCTCCCAAAGTGCTGGAATTACAGGTGTGAGCCACCGCACCTGGCCAGATTTAGCATCTTAACTAGCAAATGTGTGTCTGATTCATTCCAGTCCCTGATTGCTAGGGTCAGTCTACTCCCTGATGAAAGAGTTAGGGCTCTTTCCACTTTGAGAGCTTGCTTTCCAGATGTAGAGACTGATCCCTGACAGCCCCACTGGCAGCATTTGCAGGCCCCATGCCTGGGAGGAGACTTGTCAGTAGAGGAGGCAGACCTATTAAGCAAACAGATCCCCCTCCCCTTAGCTGGTACGTTTTTATTTATTTCTTTTCTTTTGGTGCCAAGAACATTCAGAGAACATTTTTGGTCAATCGGTCAACAGCTTTCACGAGTGAAGCACTGTGTGTAAACAACAGAAGGAATTCTAAAACCAAGGCTTAAGAAGTGGGGTAAATACTATTTTGTTTTTTTGTTTTTTTTTTTTTTAATTTCTACCATCCCAAATTGGACTGGGGTAGGCCAGCAAACCAAGGAGTTTGTGGTTTTCTTCCTTTCCACTTCAAGAAAAGGTATCAACCTTCTTGTGTGGCTCCGATGTTAAGCGGACCTGGGATTAGATCTTCTCTTTGTCCTCCACCGCTTCAGTGGCCTTCTGCTCTGGGTTTTGGTTTCTTCTTGTTGTTAAGAAAATTAAATGTACATAATGTGCCTAGAGCAGAGCTTGGTATATAGCGAGTACTCAATGAATAGAAGCTGTTATTACTCATGCCCCTGCCTTCACCACTAAATAGTAGTTTGAGTTGCCTTACAGTGGAAAGAGCAATACAGTGGAAGAGGTTCAAGTCTGGACTCGTACTGATTCAAGTGTCTATTTGGGAAACCCCTTTCTCTCTTGGCCTTAGTTTCCATATCTATGGAGCCAGAATGGATGGACTAAATCAGTGTTTCTCACACATGGCTGTACATCACAATCACCTGGAAGCTTATTGAAAATATATCTCCCAGGCTGGGCATGGTGGCTCCTGCCTGTAATCCCAGCACTTTGGGAGGCCAAGGCGGGTGGATCACCTGAAGTCAGGAGTTTGAGACCAGCCTGACCAGCCAACATGGTGAAACCCCAACTCTACTAAAAATTCAAAAAATTAGTTGGGCATGGTGGTACATGCCTATAATCCCAGCTACTCAGAAGGCTGAGTCATGAGAACCACTTGAACCTGGGAGGGAAAGGTTGCAGTGAGCTGAGATCACACCACTGCACTCTAACCTGGGCAACACAGCAAGATTCCCTCTCTCTCTCTCTTTCTCTCTCTATTCATATATATGTACTCCATCCCTGGAGATTCAGACGCTTAGGGTAGGCTTTAGGGTTTATGTTTTATAAAAGCCTCCCTAAAAGAATGGATAAACAAATCTGGTATACTCACAGTAGGATTCTAATTCATAATTTAAAAACACAAACTGCTCATGCACACAACAAAATGAATACAATCTTAAAAATATTATGTTGAGCAAAATAAGTCAGACACAAAAGACTTCATTCAGTATTACTCCATTTGTATGAAGTATAGGAACTGGCAAAGCTGATCTTGTGGTAGGAGTCAGAATAGACATGACATCCGAGGAGTGAAAACGGGTACTGACTAGAAAGGAGCACAGGAAACTTTCAGGAATGAAAGAAATGTTCTAGACTTAAATCTCAGTGGGTAGTTACCTGGGTGTTTGTAAACATTGAAATTCACTAAGCTGGATACTTACATTTGTGCTTTGTGCATTTTATTGTATATAAATTATGTCTTAACAAAGTACTGTTAGCATGGGAAGAAAAAGCTTCCCTGACAACTCTAATGGAGAGCCAAGTTTGAGCATGATCCCTAGGGTTTCCTTCAGTTCTAAAGCCCTGTGATTCTTTTTTGTTGTTGTTTTAAATAGAAATAGGGTCTCAATATGTTGCCCAGGCTGGTCCCAAATTCCTAGGCTCAAGCAATCCTCCCTGCTTGCTCCCCAAAATGTTAGGATCACAGGGGTGAGCCGTGGCACCTGGCCCCCTATGATTCTTAGAACTCCACCTCAGCCCTGCAGCAAGTCACCATTGTGGGAGAATGGCCAATCACTTTTATCCATAAATTAGATGCTCTCTTTTACCTTTCTTGATCAAAGACAAGATCAAAGATATTAAGAAAAGCCAGAGTCCTGAGCCTCTCCTAGCACTTACATATGGGATGTTGGCTGGGTGCGGTGGCTCATTCCTATAATCCTAGCACTTTGGGAGGCCGAGGTGGGTGGATCACCTGAGGTCAAGAGTTCAAGACCAGCCTGGCCATCATGGTGAAACCCCATCTTATTAAAAAAAAAAAAGATATGGGATGTTGATGAGGGGTCTTCCAAGCCCCAATATGACAGGACAAAGGCAAAGAGAAGGATATTGAATCACCTTCAATCTGATCTGAACCTGTCCTGTTGGCCCAAAGGGACCAACAAATCAGAATTTTCTGTTGTTTGTTTTATTTTCTTCTCATTCATTCTTTCACCAAATATTTATTGAGTGCCTGCATGGGCCTGTCATTGACTCATATTGCAAAATAAATATGACAACAAGGTACCTGCCTTCATAAAGTTTAGATTCTACAAAGGAGGGAAAGCCAATATGAAGATAAATGGAGATAATTATAAATTATAAATTGTGATGAGTGCTAGGAAAGAAAGAGGATAGATGAGATAGGGAGAAATTGGGGAAAGAGAGGCCAAGGAGAGAGTTAATATTTGCACAAAGAATGAAAGGTTGCTAATGATCCAAAATGTGAAGAGCTGAGGGAATCAAGTTCAAGAATGGGAAAAAAACCTTTAGGGCCAAGGGAATGGCAGGTGTAAAGGCCCTCCTTGAGGTAGGGAAGAGTTTGGCATATTCTAGGAACAGAAAGGAGAACAATATGTCTAGAAGGTAGTGATTTAGAAGGAGAGTCTATCAGATGACATCAGAAAGCAAGACCTTGAAGGAAATTTTATTTTAAGAACAATGGGAAGCTATTAAAGGATTTAAGCCAGGAGTGATGCAATTTGAATTGTGTTTCAGAGGGGAAAAAAAAATCACTCTGGCTGATCGAGACCATTCTGGTCAACAAGGTGAAACCCCATCTCTATTAAAAAATACAAAAATTAGCTGGGCATGGTGGTGCACGCCTGTAGTCCCAGCTACTCAGGAGGCTGAGGCAGGAGAATTGCTTGAATCCAGGAGGCAGAGGTTGCAGTGAGCCGAGATCGTGCCATTGCTCTCCAGTCTGGGTAACAACAGTGAAACTCCGTCTCAAAAAAAAAAAAATCACTCTGGCTGCTACATGGGGAATGGATGAAACAGAACAGGCGGAGGCAGAGATTTCAATTAAAAGATATTCAGGCCGGGCACAGTGGCTCACACCTGCAATCCCACCACTTTGGGAGGCCAAGGCGGGTGAATCACCTGATATCAGGAGTTCGAGACCAGCCTGGCCAACATGGTGAAACTCCATCTCTACTAAAAATACAAAAAAATTAGCCAAGCATGGTGGCAGGCACCTGTAATCCCAGCTACTCGGGAGGCTGAGGCAGGAGAATTGCTTGAACCCAGGAGGCAGAGGTTGCAGTGAGCCGAGATCACACCATTGCACTCCAGCCTGGGCAATAAGAGCAAAACTCTACCTCAAAAAAAAAATAGAAAGAGACATTGAAGTTAGGCATGGTGATCCATGCCTATAATCCCAGCACTTTGGGAGGCTAAGGCAGGAGGATTACTTGAGGCCAGGAGTTCAGGGCCAGCCTGGGCAACATAGTGAGACCTTGTCTCTAGGAAAAATAGACAAAATTAGCCAGGCATTGTAGTGCATGCCGATAGTCCCAGCTACTTGAGAGGCGGAAGTAAGAGGATCAGTTGAGGTGAGCAAAGATTGTACCACTGTGCTCCAGCCTGAATGATAGAGCAAGACTCTGTCTCAAAAAAAAAAAGACATTCAAGCCAGACATAGTGGCTCAAGCCTGTAATCCCAGCTACTTAGGAGGCTGAGGCAAGATGATTGCTTGAGCCAAGGAGTTTGAGGCCAGCCTGGGTAACATTAGGGTATTAGGGAGACCCTCTCTCTCTAAAATATACGTATATATGTATATAATGTGTGTGTGTGTATGTGTGTGTGTGTGTGTATATTTCATACATATAATTTATATATAATTAGATATATAATAATTATACATTTTATATATATATATATATATATATATATATATATATATAATAAGAGATATTCAGTTGTCCAGGCAACAGTGATGGTGGCTTTGCCTAGAGGAGCTGCAAGCTTTTGGTTGGTGGCTTCCAGGGGAATGCTAAACCTCTGGCGCTGGGTTAACCAGAGACAGAGTTTGAAGATGTTGGTGAATTCCTCATGCTCAGTTGACTTGTCGTTCTTTCCCCAGAAGTTATGCATAAGGCAGATTAAAGGGGCCCACAGAATCTGGGCTCAGTCCCTAATGTGCCTGTCTTCAGACACATTCACAAAGAGGAAGTCTTGAGAAGTGAGCCACATTTATGACCATGCCTTCTCCAGGCTCTTTTTATCCGTCTCTTCTTCTCTGTTGGTATCCCATGTCCAGCCTCAGGAGAATCTGCCCTCCTGACACCATGCCCCAGAGTTCTCTGGACCCTTCTTTCTTTGCCTCTTCCTCTCTTCCCTTCCCCAGAATTCTGCCCCTAAGTAGGAAAATACAAAACTTACCCAGTAACACTAATTGCTACCAGCCTTATGGCTGAGATCATTTGCACTATTACCCTAGTGACCCATAAGACAAGCTGCGGAACCTGGCTAATTAAGGGATAATATTTTGAGCAGAATGTGGCTTGAATTCTGTTTTGTAAGTTATTCCCACTCTGCCTTTCCATAGAACTCAGACCACCAGAGAAGAAAAGCATTAACTAGAGACATTATCTTGGACCTCTGGGATCTAGGTCAACAGACAGAAGGATTTGGAGCAACAAAGGATAGGACTGGCTTTCCCCTTTTTTTTTTTAATCCCCTCCCTCACCACAGAAAGAACTGGCTTTCCAAAGGAACCTCAAGAGATGACAATCCAGGGCAGTTAATCTTGCCCTTTGCAGCCCACAGCCAGAGGCCCCCCTCTTGTCTGGGAAATGACAGAGCCCAGAGACAGGCTAGAGAATAGTGGGCCTGGAGGAGGCAGGGCTTAAGCAGACTCCTGAAGGAAGGGTAGGATTTGGAGAAGATGATGGAAGTGGCCATGGCCTTCTAAACAAGGTAAAAAGAAACCCTCATTTGCATTCTGGAAGCTACAAGGCCAAAGGTATACAACTCTCTCCTTACCTTGTTCCCTATTCCCTATCCATGGTTGTAGAGAGGCATGCTGGACATCAAACATAGCCCATGTCTGACAACTGCTGATTCTAACTGATGCTGACTGGGCTACAGTTTCCTTCCCTGACTTCTCTCCTCATTTGAGCAAGCTGGAGCCCACTTATGAATGAGCAGAAGTAAGTCACGAACCGTGTTCGTGGGGTAAACCGTGGGGTAAACCATGCATTATTCTAGTCAAAGAGAGTCATCTGGCTGGGCAGGGTAGCTCATGCCTGTAATCCCAGAACTTTGGGAGGCTGAGGCAGGTGGATCACCTGAGGTCAGGAATTCGAGACCAATCTGGCCAACATGGTAAAACCCTGTCTGTACTAAAAATACAAAAATTAGCCAGGCATGTTGGCATGTACTGTTGTCCCAACTATTCCAGAGGCTGAGGCAGGAGAATTGCTTGAACCCGGGAGGTGGAGGTTGTAGTGAGCCAAGATCACGCCACTACACTCCAGTCTAGGGCAATAGAGCTAGGCCGTATTTTCAGAAGTCATATTTATTCTCAGAGGGCAAATCCTTGCCATAAAAGAAATATTCAGGCCAGGCACAGTGGCTCATGCTTGTAATTCCAGCCCTTTGGGAGGCCAAGGTAGGAGTGTCTCTTGAGCACAGGAGTTCAAGACCAGCCTGGGCAACATAGTGTGACCTCAGCTCTACTAAAAAAATTATTGGCCTGGCATGGTGGCTCACACCTTGTTAGTGGCAGGGGTGGGACCAGAACTCAAGTTTTCACATGCTGGTTCTTTCTTTGACTCCCCAAACCCACTCCCACCCCCCACCCCCAATCCCCTATCTCCTCACCTCCATTGAGGTATCTGATGCTCAGGGCCCTGGTTAGACAGCTGAAGGTGGTATCTCAGCTACTTGAGAGGCTCAGGTGGGAGAACTGCTTTAGCCCAGAAGGTCAAGGCTGCAGTGAGCTATGATCTCGCCACTGCCCTCCAGCTTGGGTGACGGAGCAAGACCCTGTCTATAAAAACAGAAAGAGGCTGGGCGCGGTGGCGCCTGTAATCCCAGAAGCGGAACACGAGGATAAGAGATCGAGACCATCCTGGCCAACATGGTGAAACCCCGACTATACTAAAAATACAAAAAAATTAGCTGGGCGTGGTGGCGCATGCCTGTAGTCCCAGCTACTCAGGAGGCTGAGGCAGGAGAATTGCTTGAACCCGGGAGGCAGAGGTTGCAGTGAGCCGAGGTCATGCCACTGCACTCCAGCCTGGTGCCTGGTGACGGAGTGAGACTGTGTCTCAAAACAAAACAAAACAAAACAAAAACCCAGAAAGAAAGAAATATTCAATGGCATATATTGTAGCCTCTCTGAATGGAATGCCACTCATTTGGAATAACAGCAAGTCAAAGTTACAAGAGAACTCAAAAGTCTAATAATTCATCAGCCTAGGCAACATGATAAAACCCCAACTCTACCAAAAATACAAAAAAAAAAACATTATCCAGGCATGGTGGCACATGCCTGTAGTCCCAGCTACTAGGGAGGCTGAGCTGGGAGAATTGCTTGAACCCTGAAGGCAAAGGTTGCAGTGAGCTGAGATGACACCACTGCACTCCAGCCTGGGTGACAGAGCAAGACCCTGTCTCAAAAAAAAAAAAATCTAATAATGCAATTTTTTTCTCATACAGGTGAAGAAAAAGTTATCCATAGAGAGAAAGTAACTTGCCAGAAATCACATAGGGAGTTAGTGGCAGGGTTGGGACCAGAACTCAGGTTTTCACATGCTGGTTCTGTCTTTGACTCCCCAAACCCACTCACACCCCCTGCCCCCAGTGTATAGTCATATAGTCCTATCCTCTTATTTTTTTTATTTTGGAGACAGAGTCTCACTGTGTCACCCAGGCTGGAATGTAATAGCACTATCTTGGCTCACTACAACCTCCACCTCCCAGGTTTAAGCGATTCTTGTGCCTCAGCCTCCTGAGTAGCTGGGATTATAGGCACGCACTGCCAGGCTAATTTTTGTGTTTTTAGTAGAGACAGGGTTTCAACATGTTGGCCAGGATGGTCTCAAACTCTTGGCCTCAAGTGATCCACCCACCTCAGTCTCCCAAATTGCTGTTCTTACAAGCATGAGTGCTGGACCGTATCCCCTAGTTTTAAAACTGAGAAAGCTGAGACCTAGATGGACCTAGGGTCACACTGCCATTTAAATGACAGGTTTATCCAGGTGATTTGACTCGTGTGTCAGATTCTTCTTTTTATCCACCATGCTGAAGAGCAACTCATCTTAAGTCCTAAATAACTTAAGTCCTAAGTAACTCAATGAAGATGATGAATTTAAAAGGAGAATTGTTAGCAGAGATATCACAGATCAAAGAACAGTCTTCACACTGCAGGGTGGAAGAACAGTTGAGAAACACAATTGCACAGTTTCTCATTGCTGTCAGCATTACTGTCGTGTAATTTTTTTTTTTTTGAGATAGAGTCTCATTCTGTCACCCAGGCTAGAGTATAGTGGCACAATCTTGGATCACTGCAACCTCTGCCCCCCGAATTCAAGCAATTCTCCTGCCTCAGCCTCCCTAGTAGTTGGGATTACTGGCATGCACCACCATGCCAGGCTAATTTTTGTATTTTTAGTAGAGACAGGGTTTCACATGTTGGTCAGGCTGGTCTTGAACTCCTAACCTCAGATGATCCACCTGCCTTGGCCTCCCAAAGTGCTGGGATTACAGGCATAAGCCACAGTGCCTGGTCTAGCATTTTGGTCCTGTATTAATAGTAGGGAGTGTATGTCCCTGATGAGTAGTAACAGCAACAAGGTCTATGCAGGTCCACAAACCTTTACCTGTAATTGCAAAATCCCAACACCCTGAAAACCATAAAGTTTTGTTCCCCCTTTGGCAACTCATTTGGCAGCAAAATCTGACCTTAGCCTGAAGACATTTAGCAACAAAACCCATCCCGAATTGATGTGAATCAATTCATAGTCTGCATTCATCCTGCTTGTTATGAAGATCCATGCCTTTTTGCTATAAGAAGCATTAATATTTTTATTATGGGGTACTCCCAGACCCCTTATATGTGATTTAATATAATATATAGATGATACTATTTTTCTAACATTCACAAAGTTCTGATTTCTAAAAAACATCTAATACAACTAAACATTATGGACCTGTATTACATTTAGAATGTACATATCCCTCCAGAATTGATGTAAGGAATATTGGTCTTTATCCCTCTCCCTATAATACCCAAATAAGATTTACTCCACTGAGACTTTGCCAATCCAAGACTTGGTCCAGTTGTATAGTTCTACCAGGAGAACTGTTTTGTGCAGGGTGGTTGGTGGAGGGAGGGAGGTGGGGCTAGGGGATTGTTTCTTTCTTTTAAACTAACCCCTAGGATTCACTTGTTCTGAGTTAGGCTGAGGATTTGACCTGGTGAGATCTCCTGCTTACCCATTGTACAGTGCCTAGTGTTTACATTAGGCCTGTGGCTGCTCTGATGGTGAAGAGAGCTTGTACCTACATTATCAAGTGTTCATAGCAAGTGATCAGTGTGGACTTAGGCCACTCCATCGATGTCCAGTTCCATGGATATTAGCTTCTGGTCATGAGCTGTCCCACTACCCCTTGGATATTGAATTGGACTGTTGATTCAGCCCCCTCATTCTCAATCCTGTTCCTGGGTCTAAGTTAATCGTCCCCAAATGCCTGCCACCTTTTTCTTTCTTCCTTTCTTTTCTTTTTTGGTATGATCAGAGCTCACTGCAGCCTCAACCTCCCAGGTTCAAGTAATCCTCCCTCCTACCTCACTCTTCCAAGTGTCTGGGACCATAGGTGTGTACCATCACACCCAGCTAATTTTTTCAAAATTTTTTGTAGAGATGAGTTCTCACTATGTTGCCTAGGCTGGTCTCAAACTCCTGGGCTCAAGGAATCCTCCCGCTGTGGCTTCTTAAAGTACTGGGATTACAGGTGGCAGCCACCATGCCTGGACTCCTTTTCTAACTCAGATTTTCTGGCCACTCTCACTTCTTTGCAGAAATTCCCATTACACTTTTTGGCCCATGAGTATAGCATTACGGTAAGGAAAATCCAAAGACAAAATAACTACACATACTGCCTCCCAGTTAATAACATGCCTCTTATAACTTGCCTTAATTGAGCTTTTTCATTTTTGTTTTTGAGTCAGAGTCTCACTCTGTTGCCCAGGCTGGAGGGCAATGGCACAGTCACAGCTCACTGTAGCCTCAACTTCCTGGGGTCAGGTGATTCCCCCACCTCAGCCACCCAAGTAGCTGGGACCACAGTCTTGTGCCACCTCTCTTGGCTAAGAGCCTTTTGTTAATCAGAGCTTCTCCCCACCACATTCCTATCCTTTACTTTATTTGTTTTTTAAAGGAAATGAATTCCTTCCTTCCCTTCTCCCTTCCCTTCTCCCTTCCCTTCCCTTCTCCCTTCCCTTCCCTTCCCTTCCCTTCCCCCTTCTCCCTTCTCTACTCCCTTCCCTCTTCCTTTCCCCCTTCCCTTCCCTTCCCTTTTCTGACACTTTCTCTCTTTCACCCGGGCTAGGGTGAAGTGGCATGTTACCAGCTCACTGCAACCTCCTCCCGCTGGGTTCAAGCAATTCTCCTGCCTCAGCCTCTCGAGCAGGTGGATTTATAGGCACCTGCCACCATGCCTGGCTAATTTTTGTATTTTTAGTAGAAACAGGATTTCGCCATGTTGGCCATGCTGGTCTCGAAGTCTTGACCTCAGGTGATCCACCCACCTCGGCCTCCCAAAGCTCTGGGATTACAGGTGTGAGCCACCACGCCGGGCCAGGTTGAATTTATTTCTGATTTGCCTTCATAATTAATACCCATTAAAGCTAGATTCTGTTGTTTGAAAAATGGTCCTTTTAGCAACAATCAGAAGCTAAAAATTAAATTCGATATTGCTTTTGGAAGAGATCAGTGATACAGAATAAATATTTTAAATATATATTTAATTTTATGAAACTAACATATTATCTAGTTTATAAATATTTCATATTTGTATTCCAAGTGTTACTGTATTGAATCTTTATGAACTCTAGGGAGCACGGTATAATAATAAGTTTCAAAACATTATGATAACTATTCATGATGTAGATTTTCCCTCTGCATCCACAATCAGAGCTTACCAGTCCTAGCTCTTGTCTCATTAAGATCCAGTCCTGTACTAAAACAAATCTGAAATCTGATAAATTAATAAGAAACATTATTGGCACATTAGTCTTTTACTAAGGGTCATCAGTATCTTTACCTGAAGAAATAATTGGGCCGGGTGCAGTGGCTCACACCTGTAACCCCAGCACTTTGGGAAGCCAAGATGGGTAGATCACTTGAGGCCAGGAGTTTGAGACCAGTCTGGCCAACATGGTGAAACCTTGTCTGTACTAAAAATACCTAAATTAGCCTGGCATGTTGGCGGGCACCTGTAATCTCAGCTACTTGGGAGGCTGAGGCAGGAGAATTGCTTGAATTTGGGAGGCAGAGGTTTTAGTGAGCCAAGATTTCATCACTGCCCTGCAGCCTGGGCAACATGTTGAGAAAATATGAAAGAAAAAAGAAAGAAAGGGAGGGAGGAAGGGAGGAGAAGGAGGAAGGGAAAGAGAGAGAGAAGGGAGGGAGGGACAGAAGGAAGGAAGGAGGGAAGGAGGTGAGGGAGGGAAAGAGAGAGAAAGAAAAAGAGGGAGGAAGGGAGGGAGGGAAGAAAGGAAGGGAAGGAAGGAAGGAAGGAGGGAAGGGAGGAAGGAAGAAAGGGAAAAAGACAGAAAAAAGGAAGGAGGGAAAAGAAAGAAAAAAGAGGAAGGAAGGAAGGAAAGAGTTAAGTGCGCCATTGGTTAATAGATATCAATAGAGAAAAAACAATGTTCTTGTTCCAATCCATCATGATTCTTACAATCTAGACGGGGGTTGGCAAACTTTTTCTGTAAAAGCACAGATAGTAAATATTTTATGCTTTGTGTACCACATAAGGTCTCCGTTGGATATTCTTTTTTTTTTTTTAACAGAATCATTTAAAAATGTAATGAAATGTGAGAAGAGCAAATGAGCACTGTAGTCACTAAGGGCTTTGATGACCATCAACAAAAGATAAGTAAATTAATGTTTGTATAGTAAGCTAGGCACTATGATCAGTGGGAAAGGACAAGCATCACATGGGGACCAGGAAGTAGCCAAGTTTGGCTGGAATTTATTACTTTCTGTGAGAAAATATACACTAGAGAGTTCTCCTTATATACACCATAGCGTCCTCCTTCTAGGATATTAGCGTCTCAATGACAGGGCTCTCCACCATCCTTTCCAGCTTTATATTTTTTATCCTTTCCAGCTATTTATTTATATATTTTATATCATTTCCAGCTATTTTATATATTTTATATCCTTTCCAGCTTTATATATATATATATATATATATATATATATATATATATATATATATATATATAGTGTGTGTGTGTGTGTGTGTGTGTGTGTGTGTGTGTACACAAATTAATACATATGGCTGAGTGGTGGCTCACTTTGGGAAACTGAGGTGGGAGGATCACTTAAGCCCAGGAGTTCAAGACCAACTTGGGTAATGGAGTGAGACCTCATCTCTACAAAAAAAAAAAATTTTTTTTAATTAGTCAGGCATGTTGGCACATGCCTGTAGTGCCAGCTACTCAGGAGGATGAGGTGGGAGGATGGCCTGAGCCTGGGATGTTGAGGCTGCGGTGGGCCAAGATCGTGCCGTTGCACTCCAGCCTGAGTGATGGAGTGCAACGGCAAAACAAAGAACAAACTATATGAATTTGAGTTAGAAAATATGGGCCGCGTGCAGTGGCAATGGCTGGCAGATCACTTGAAGCCAGGAGTTCAAGACTAGTCTGGCCAACATGGCAAAACTGTCTCTACTAAAAATATAAAAATTAGCCAGGCATGGTGGCACATGCCTGTAGTCCCAGCTACTCAAGAGGCTGAGGCACGATAATCACTTGAACCTGGGAGGCAGAGGTTGCAGTGAGCAGAGATCACACCATTGCACTCCAGCCTGGCTGACAGAGCAAGACTGTCTCAAAAATTAAAAAAAAAAAAAGAATTAGAATATATAAAATGCTTAGCCTGACCAACATGGTAAAACCCCATCTCTACCAAAAAATACAAAACTTAGCCAGGCATAGTGGTGAGCACCTGTAATCCCAGCTACTGGGGAGGCTGAGGCAGGAGAATTGCTTGGACCCGGGAAGCAGAGATTGCAGTGAGACGAGATCACGCCACTGTATTCCCACCTGGGTGACAGGAGTGAGACTCCATCTAAAAAACAAAAAACAAAACAAACAAAAATAAATCCAGCTAGTAAATAAATAAATAATACATAAATCCAGTTGGCCTATGTTGACAGATCTATGCTCCTGACACAAACTATACTTGTTCTCTCTGGGTTCGGGAATCTAGGGTATGAGCCAACATATATGCTTGTCTGAAAGAGCCATTTATCTCTGAATCTTTCTCACTGAGCCCTAACTTATCATCCTTATTCTGTGCACCTTAGTAAAATCTCTGCTACTGAGGGCCTTTCAACAACTTTGCCCAGGCCTAGGGTCTCCTGGGGCCACAAACATTAAAAAAATGGAAGCAGCCAACACACCATCCTCTGGACAGCAGAGACCAGTGCAATGCATTCCTTTTCTCTTTGCTCCAATCTCCTTCTATTCCCTGTCCTTCTGTATTCCTCTCTCCATCTCTCTTCTCTCTTCTTCCCTCATCAATTCCCCTTCCTCATCCTAAACCTTGCTAATCCTCCAGCTCTACCAGGACACTTGCCTAACAAGGTCAGAACACCAGCCCAAAGCAGCACAAAGAAAGCTGGAAAGCCTCTTACCACTACTCCTGACCCACCCACCTGACCACCTTCTCTGTCCCACTCAGGCCTCCTGGGATGGATGTCACCCGCCTGCTCCTGGCCACCCTGCTGGTCTTCCTCTGCTTCTTCGCTGCCTACAGCCACCTGCCACCTGAGGAGAAGCTCCGAGATGACAGAAGCCTGAGAAGCAACTCCTCTGTGAACCTACTGGATTTACCTTCTGTCTCTATTGTGGGTAAGTCACCTAACCTCTGGGCTCTGGCCCAGGAGAGGGGCTGCAGGAGATCAAGCATGCTCCCCGGGGTGCTACCAGGATCCACTGCCATGGTCATGGCTCCTTCTTGCTCATTCCATTAAATAAGCCTGGGAGAATAAGTGTCCCTTGACTCATTTGGTTTGGAAAAGGTCTGCATGTCACTAATCTAATATACAGCTTAGCATGGCAGAGGCAATGAAAGGCCTAGAGTTAAGCCATTTGGTGAACTTTGTTTAACTTAGCATTTCTGAAACTTAATGAATCACAGAACTCCTGTCAACAGTAACAAACTTTAGGACATGCTTCAGAATATACACAAGTCTGGGACGGACCAGTCCTGCCATGTCAGGGTTGAAAATGATGGCCCAGGGGAAAATATGAGGGACATTAGAGCCTAGTATTGGAGATGTGGTTTGACTTCACCTGATAATAATCATAGACATACTGTGTGGTAGGCACTGTGAGGTTAGTACATTATTCATATTTCATAGTTGAGGAACTTGAGGCTTAGGAGAGTTAAGTAACTAGCATGGATCACAGTTTTCAACTGGCAAAGCCAGAATTCAAAATCAGGTGCTTAATTCTAGAATCTAAGCCTAAACTCAACACTAATATCCCTTACTATCTTGCCTTTTGCTAGGAAAAGAGGATATTTGGGGCTTGGTGAAGTGGCTCACGCCTGTAATCCCAGCACTTTGGGGAGCTGAGGCATGAGCATTGTTTGAGTCTAGGAGTTCAAGACCAGCCTAAGCGACATAGGGAGACCCCCGTCTCTACAGAAAAATTTAAAAACTAGCAAGGCATGATGGTGTGCACCTATAATCCCAGCACTTTGGTAGGCTAAGGCAGGCAGATCCCTTGAGCTCAGGTGTTCGAGACCAGCCTGGTCAACAGAATGAAACCCCGTCTCTACTAAAAATACAAAAATTAACCAGGCATGGTGGCATGCACCTGTAGCTCCAGCTACTTGGGAGGCTGAGTCAGGAGGATCATTTGAGTCCAGGAGTTTGAGCCTACAATGAGCCATGATTGTGCCACTGTACTCCAGCCTGGGTGACAGAGTAACACCTTGTCTCAAAAACAAACAAACAAAAACTAGCCAGAAATGGTGGTGCATGCCTATGGTTCTAGCTATTTGGGAGGGTGAGGCAGGAGGATTGCCTGGGCTCAGGAGGTCGAGGATGCAGAGAGCTGTGATCACACTACTGCACTCCAGCCTGGGTGACAGAGAGACCCTGTCTCAAAAAAGAACTGTTTTAATAGATAAATAATCAACCAGGCATCATGCTCATGCCTATAATCCCAGCACTTTGGGAGGCCAAGGCGGGCGGATCACCTGAGGTGAAGTGTTTCAGACCAGCCTAGCCAACATGGCAAAACCCCGTCTCTACCAAAAACACAAAAATTACCTGGGCATGGTGGTACACACCTGTAATCCCAGCTACTCAGGAGGCTGAGACAGGAGAATCACTTGAACCCAGGAGGCGGAGGTTGCAGCAGTGAGCTCGAGATCACACTCTAGCCTGGGCGACAGAGTGAGACTTTGTCTCAAAATTAAAAAAAACAAAGAAGAAAGAAAGAAAAGAGGATATTCTACACATATCAGATAGGGAAGTGAAGAAACAACATTCATATAAACAGACTTCATTTATCCTCAAGACGGTACTGCAATTCAGCTATTATAGAACCTTTTTTGCAGATGAAAAAAACTGACTCTCAAGGAGGATAAGTAAGGTAACCACAGACACACAGTCATTATATTGGGAGAGTCAGCATTCAAATAAGGTCTGCCTGGCACCAAAGCTGTGAGGAATGGAAAATAGAAAACACAGGTGCATCTGTGTACAAGACAGGAGTCCATTTTCTGTGTATCACAATGTTCCTGCTCCTGCCACAATGGAGATGAAGAAAGGGGCACCTGGAGTGGCTGTGAGTGTCCCAAGCTCCCCTAGGTCAAGGGACCAGGCCCCACATGAGTGCCACAGGCAGATCCCAGTGCCTGCTTGGATTTCCTGTTTGCCTTCCCTCAGCGGACACGTTGCTATCAGTGCCTGGCTCCAAGTCAGCAGCCGGGCTAACAAGAACCTACTGCTTAAGTCTCACAGTGTGACTCATCTGGCCCGCTTCTCTTCCTCTCCCCTACCTTGTGACTTCCCAAGCCCCCTGTGCCCCTCTCACTTCACTGCAGCTCAATGTCCCCAGAAACGTCTCTCTTTGCTCCTTCTCTCTTTGAAGGATTGAACAAGAAATCCAAGAAGATCAGCAGGAAAGAAGCAGAAAAGAAGAGATCCTCTAAGGTAAGGACAGGGAAGTTCTGGTAGTTCTCATTGTTGGGGTGAGACTGGACTTAAAGGAGGAGGACCCCCAAGCTCTGGCTAAGAACTAAATAAAAGATTTTTCAGACCTATATTAACAGAAGAAACTGAAAGCTATTAAATACTTCCTGACTTGAGCTCTGAGCCAGACCGGCACAGAAGCCCAGGCAGCTGGAGTCCACTGAGGAAAACAGATTACCTGCTGAAAAGCAGTTTCCTCTACTAGTTAGTCTCTGCCTGAAATTTCACCATCACTCATCCTTTTGGATGAATGTGGTGTTTCCCAAACCTCAGTCATTTCCAAACCAAATTTACAACTTTTGCCATATCTGAGTTTCACCTATGTATTTAATATATTTATTTAAAATTAAAACTTAGGCTGGGAGCGGTGGCTCAGGCCTGTAATCCCAGCACTTTGGGAGGCCAAGGTGAGCAGATCACCTGACGTCAGGAGTTTGAGACCAGCCTGGCCAACATAGTGAAACCCCGTCTTTACTAAAAATACAAAAATTAGCCAGGTGTGATGGCACATGCCTGTAATCCTAGCTACCCAGGAGGCTGAGGCAGGAGAATCACTGGAACCCGGGAAGTGGAAGTTGCAGTGAGCCAAGATGGCACCACTACACTCCAGCCTAGGCAAGAGAGCAAGACTCTGTCCAAAAAAAAGATGCAGATTAGCAAGTGTTAGAAAAGCACTAAGGACATGTTAGCACCAAATTGATCATTTCAAGATGAAAAAGATTGAAAAAATAATCCTTTCTCACTGTATAATTGAGGGTCATTTAACATTCACGTACCTTTAAAATCATACCACCATTAACACAGGTTCCCACTTTGGGAAATACCAGACTGAGGCACTGTTGAAATGCATACCTTATCCCTGTCTTAGTGTGCCTCTATTTATCATATCAACTGTAACCAGAGCAAGGAGCACTGGATTAGGTATTAGGAGGTAGGATCTAGCACTGTGTGGTCTTGAGAAAGTCCCTGCTCCTCTCTAGGCGTATTTTGTTGGCTGCAAAGTGAACAAGCAAGATGAGATTATTGACAGATAACAATATATAACTGACAAACATATTTATATGCTAAGCACTGGGAACATAGCAGTGAATAAGAAAGATATATCCTATCCCTGCTCTCATGGAGTTTACATTCTTGTGGAGAAAACAGGTGAACAGCAAGAAAATCAGTACATAGGTAAATAAATTCAGATGATAAAGAGTGAGAAGAAATTACAGCATGGTAATGAAAGTGAACGGAAGAGGCCTCGGGAAGGCCTCTCTAAGGAAGCAACATTTCAATAGACTGAAAAACTCAGGAACCTAGAACAGCAGTGTCCAACAGAAATACAGTGTGAGGCCAGGCGTGGTGGCTCACGCCTGTAATCCTAGCACTTTGGGAGGCCGAGGTGGGTGGCTTACCTGAGGCCAGGAGTTCAAAACCATGGCTGTCATGGTGAAACCCCATCTTAAAAAAAAAAAAAAACAATGTGAGGCTAGGCATGGTGGCTTATGGCTGTAAACCCTGTCTCTCCTAAAAATACAAAAATTAGCCAGGCGTGGTAGTGCATGCCTGTAATCCCAGCTACTTAGAAGGCTGAAGCAGGAGAATTGCTTGAACCTGGAAGCCAAAGGTTGCAGTGAGCCGAGATCATGCAATTGTACTCCAGTCTGGGAGACAAGAATGAAACTCTGTCTAAAAAAAGAACTACAGTATGAACGACTTAATTTTAAATTTGCTGATAGCCACATTTTTAAAAAGTAAAAAAAAAAAAAAAAGTGCAATTAATTGCAATATTTTATTAAATCCAGTATATTCAAAATATTAACTTTTCAATACGTTATTAATTTAAAAAGTTATTAAAATAATTTATTCTTTTTGTTGTGCTAAATCTTTGAAATCTGGTGCATAGTTTACAATATCACATCTCATTCCAATGCTCAATTTTCAATAGCATGAAATGTAGTCCTAACGAAAAAGTTGTGTTTAAGGAAAAAAAATATTTTTATACTGCTTCAGCTTACATTTTAAATTTAAATTAATTAAAATTAGAGAATTCAGTTTCTGGGTTGCACAAGACACATTTCACATATTCAGTAGTCACATATGACCAACCAACCAGTGGCTACCTGTATCGAAGGTACAGAGACCAGTGGCCATTTCCTTCCCAGGAAAGGAAGCAGCAAGCTACGGCAGCAGTGTCCAAGACAGCTCCTGCTGAGTCCTACAGCAGGAACTCATCTGCTGCATTCCATGCAGAGAAGGCAGGACACTGGGGCAGTGAAGTTAAGATGGATCAGAGAGGAAGGCAAGGGCCAAATGTCAAAAGTCAAAAGAAAGTTTGTTTCATCTTAAGTTCAAAGAGAAACCATTTAGGCTGGGCGTGCTGGCTCATGCCTGTGATCCCAGCGCTTTTGGAGGCTGAAGAGGGTAGAGCACGAGGTCAGGAGATTGAGGCCATCCTGTCCAACATGGTGAAACCCCCCTCTCTACTAAAAATACAAAAAAAAAAAAAAAATTAGCTGGCTAAGGCAGGAGAGTCGCTTGAACCCGAGAGGCAGAGACTGCAGTGAGCAGAAATCATGCCACTGCACTCCAGCCTGGGTGGACTCCGACTCAAAAAAAGAAAATTAGAAACCACTCGGTGACTTTAAGCCAGGGTGGTATGTGATCACAGGTCTTCCAGGAGGTCCCTTTAGTGCTGGTGAATGGACCCTAAGGGAGCCAGAGCAAAAGTGGGGAGAAGACAGTGGCCTGGCCCACAGTAGCAGCAATGGAAGTGCAAACGTGGGTGGACTTTGGATCTGTTGTGAAGAAGAACTCACAGATATTGCAGATAGGCTGGAAGGGAGAAGTCATAGATGATATTACACAACTAGGGAGAGAGCTGGGCGCCATGGCTCGCGCCTGTAATCCCAGCACTTTGGGAGGCCGAGGCGGGTGGATCACGAGGTCAAGAGATTGAGACCATCCTGGTCAACATGGTGAAACCCCGTCTCTACTAAAGATACAAAAAAAAAAAAAAAAAATTAGCTGGGCATGGTGGCGCGTGCCTGTAATCCCAGCTACTCAGGAGGCTGAGGCAGGAGAATTGCCTGAACCCAGGAGGTGGAGGTTGCGGTGAGCCGAGACCGCGCCATTGCACTCCAGCCTGGGTAACAAGAGAGTCTGTCTTGAAAAAAAGAAAAGAAAAGAAACAGAAGCTCAGTGCCACAAAGCAAAATTAGCACTGAGACAAAGATCTTTCAGCAATGCAATTTTTACTTCCTAGACTGCAGGAAAGGGTACTCTCACTAGCCATCTTACCACGAGAGTACAATGAACAAAGGAAAACACACGAAGTTATATCTTTTACGCATTTGGGGTCGTCCTTACTGCTGTTTCTGATGTCTGTTGGCTGGAGCCAGACCTCACAATCTAAACTAAAACCCAATTGGCTAACAACTTTAAACTTTCCTTTTTTTTTGAGAGAGAGAGTTTCACTCTTGTTGCCCAGGCTAAAGTGAAATGGCATGATCTCAGCTCACTGCAACCTCCATCTCCTGGGTTCAAGCAATTCACCTGCCTCAGCCTCCCAAGTAGTTGGGATTACAGGCATGTGCTACCACACCCAGCTAATTTTTTGAATTTTTAGTTGAGATGGGGTTTCTCCATGTTGGTTAGGCTGGTCTCAAACTCCCAACCTCAGGTGATCCACCGGCCTTGGCTTCCCAAAGTGCTGGGATTACAGGCATGAGCCACCACTCGCAGCCACAACTTAAAACTTACCTAAACAGGTTAAAGTAATAGCTGGTACATGCCTGTGAGCATGTCCAGCACAGATATCTTGGTTAAAGTACAAGGACATAGAATATACTATGTGCCTGTAAGCATGGCATGTTTAACAGCTACATAGGATAGGGCTTAACTAAGTTATTAGCATACTTACTCTTTAACAAGAAAAGAAACTAAAAAGGAACTTTTCTACTTCCCTCACCGAGGCAGGCAGATCACTTGAGCCCAGAAGTTTGAGCCAGCCTGGGCAACATAGTGAGACCTCCATCTACAAAAAATAGAAAATAAAATTAGCCAGGGTGGTGGCTTACACCTGTGGTTCCAGCTACTTGGGAGGCTTAAGTAGAAGAATCGCCTGAGCCCAGTAGGTCAAGGTTGCAGTGAGCGGAGATGGCGTCACTGCACTCCAGCCTGGGCAACAGAATGAAACCCTGTCTAAAAACAAAACAAAAACTAGGGAGAAGAGGGCCAGGGCCAGGCAAGAGCCAGGTAAGCCTAGATCGGGATGGAGGTAAGGGAATCTGACTGGGGAGCTGGCAGGGACCCTTCGGGCTTGAGTTGAGCGGGCGGTGGACAAGCAGGCGGAGAAATCTCTGGGCCGGCACCTCCCTAGCCCGAGGAACTCCCAGGCAGAGGGGAGGACACGAGGGGCGGGTGTGGCAGGCTCGTAAAGCCCCGGCGTTTCCCACGCAGAAGCAGAAAGTGGCGCGGCCCCGGACCCCCCTATCCGTGCCCTGCGTGTCCACCCGCGGCAGCTGCAAGCCGCCAGCGCCCGCCTGCTGCCACCCGTGCGCCTCCTGCCAGTGCCGCTTCTTCCGCAGCGCCTGCTCCTGCCACGTACTCAATGTCAACTGCTGAGCGCGCCCCTTCCCGGCCGCGGGCGGGTAGGGCTTCGGGGACTCGGGGCGCTTCTCGGGTGGGTGATCCCTAACGGGACGGCTTCCAAGGGCTTGGTGCGGGCGGAGCTTCCAGGAGGTGGGACTTAAGGGAGACCTGGCTTGGGCTAAAGTCGAAATACAATATATGTCGGCTGCTCGAAGGTGTGCGGCTGTTTCTGTGAAGGTCCCGAAAGCTCTCGATCCTTTCGCCACGAAGTCCCGCGGACTGCGCACTCGCTTCTCTCCTGGGGCTCAGGAAAGCCGGTGGTCCAACCCCCACAGCTGCACTACCAGTCACCGCTTCTCCGAGCTGGGCGTTGGGAACGAGGCTGCCCCCTACCTTTAAACCTGAGAACACCTGAGGCTGCCTCCAAAACCAGGGAATTCAGACCAGCCAGGCAGAAAGGGGCCACAAAGGAACCGCCTTTCTGTCTTCCACATTTCCTCCTAGGAGCTCTCTTCTACCCAGGGGGCAAAAGAAAGGAAAGAAATCCCAGGCAGGAGGTTCACTTGAGCCCAGAAGTTCAAACCAGCCTGGGCAACTAGTGAGACCCCCCACCCACCGCCCCGCCCCCCGTCTCTACAAAAAAAATTTTTTTAATTAGTTGGGTGTGGTGCGTGGGCCTGTAGTCGCAACAACTCAGGCAACTAAGGCAGGAAGATCGCTTGAGCCCTGGAATTTGAAGCTGCAGTGAGCTATGATCACACCACTGCACACCAGCCTTGGCAACAGAGTGAAACTGTGTGTTTTAAAAAAAAGGAAATAATCATTCCTGTTCTAGTCATAAATCCAAGGAAGTGTTCTGTTGCCTCTCTGTTCTTTAACACAAGAAACAAACACACATACACACCCACACACAGAAAAGCTGCCAGTTGCTTGTTTTGTTTTCTATCATTTAGGCTCCAGTCCCACAGAGCAAGAATCTTTTGTTCCTTGTTCTACAGCTGCTGCTGAGTAAATGTCATATCGGGAACATACTGCAATCACTGCTCCTGTTTTCCAGACACTGTTCACCGAGGAGGCACCATTTGGCCCCCATGGGTGAGGCCAGGATGCAAAGCTAAAGACTCAGTCCATTAGTAGCAAAGCCATTTACCTGCTGAGTCCAGACAACCATATGAAAGACCAGCCCGTTCATTCATTCAGCAAATGTGTATTGAGCACCTACTGTGTGCCAGGTGCTGTGGACATAGTGGTGAAGAAGTCCAATATGGACCCTCTCCTTAGAAAGTTTATGTATGGTCCAGTGACCCATGGCTATTGCCCTTGTTAGAGGGTAGAACCATTATTACCATATGTGGTCTATTCCCTCAGACTATGTATCAGTTTTGTTTTTTCTTTAGAGATGGGCTCTTGCTATGTTGCCCAGGCTGGTCTCAAACTCCTGGTCTCAAGCAATCCTCCTGCCTCAGCCTTCCAGAGTGCTGGGATTACAGAAATGAGTCGATGGACCCAGCCAGTTTTTGCTTTTATTTTTTTGTTTCGAGAAGGAGCCTCAGCTGGGTACAGTGGCATACACCTGTAATCCCAGCACTTTGGGAGGCCGAGGTGGGTGGATCCTGCGGTTAAGAGATTGAGACTATCCTGGCCAACATGGTGAAATCCCATCTCTACCAACAATACAAAAATTATCTGGGTGTGGTGGCACATGCCTGTAGTCCCACCTACTCGGGAGGCTGAGGCAGGAGAAACACTTGAACCGGGGAGGCAGAGGTTGCAGTGAGCTGAGATTGTGCCACTGCACTCCAACCTGGCAACAGAGTGAGACTCCATCTCAAAAAAAAAAAGATAAGGAGTTTCACTCTGTCACTCAGGCTGGAGTGCAGTGGTGCAATCTTGTCTCACTGGAGCCTCCACCTCCCAGGCTCAAGCTATCCTCCAACCTCAGCCTCCCAAGTAGCTGGGACTCCCAGACTCAAGAGATACTCGTGTGTGAGTAGCTGGGATTACAGGTATGCACCACCACAACCGGCTAATTTTTGTATTTTTAGTAGAGACAGGGTTTTGCCATGTTGGCCAAGCTTGTCTCGAACTCCTGGCCTCAAGTTATCTGTCTGCCTCTGCCTCCCAAAGTGCTGGGATTACAGGTGTGAGCCACCGCGCCCCATCTCCTTCTCCTTTTCAGAATTCCTCCTCAAGCCTAAGGTGCTAAGAGCTTTGTCCTGGGCCTCTCAAAACTCTGCTGTTCTAATGACCAGAACTGAAACTCACATTGTGACTCAGAGTTACGGTTCAGTTGTTATGAGAATCTGGGACTGCCATCTCCAACACCATTATTCATTCTATTTCTGTCTCACACACACAGGGTGAACTCTGACCTAGGAATATTTGCCTTACCTTTGTAGCCATTGAGTCAGGATCATTTCTTCCTGAATGGGTTAGCCTTAAACTTGTGCCCAAAGTTCTCATAGTGTGGCTTTGAGCAGATGAAGAGATGCATAGGGTGAGGTATGGGAAGGGTGCAGAGTTTCCACATCCTCCCTGGGCATGCCACCTTCTAGGAACCCCAGCATGTTTGGCTATCAAGAAGCTCTTACCAGGAAGCTCTCTGAACTCTGTCCTCTTGGGTTTGTATGGAGGCTTCATTACACAGGCATGATTGATTAAACCATTGGCCATTGGTGATCAATTTCACCTTTAGCCTCTCTCTCCTCCCCAGAGGTTGGGGGATGGAGCTGAAAGTCCCAACCCGTAATCATGCCTTTGCCCTTGTGGTGACCAGCATTCTGAAGCCTTTAGTCAACATTAGCAAATAAGATAGCACTTCCAAGATTCCAAGGCTTTTAAGAGTTGTACGTATGCCAGGATACAGAGACGAAGATCAAACATATATTTCACTATAGTGTACTTATAAAGTCTGTAATGTGGGAGGCATTAAGGATATAGTCGCTAGAGGGGCAAAATTCACAACTGGCCACTTTAAGAGGGCTGCACTCTGGGCTTATTCCAAAGCTGCCTTTGACCCTGAAAATTCTGTGACATAATCCAAAGCAATGGTTTTCCAAGCTTTTTATTTTAAAGAGAGGTAACTTTTCCTCAGTTGAAATTTTTTTTCTTTTTTTTTTATAACCTAGGATTCTTCCAGTGATAAGCACAGCTGAAATCGTTTTTTTTTTTTTTTTTTTTGGCTGGAGTGCAGTGGCACCATCCAGGTTCACTGCAACCTCCGTCTCCCAGGTTCAAGTGATTCTCTTGTCTCAGTCTCCCAAGTAGCTGGGATTACAAGTGCATGCTACCACACCCAGCTAATTTTTATATTTTTAGTAGAGTTTCATCATATTGGTCAGGCTGGTCTCAAACTCCTGACCTCAGGTGATCCACCCACCTCTGCCTCCCAAAGTGCTGGGATTACAGGCATGAACCACTGCACCCAGCCTTTTCAGCTGAAATCTTAAGGGGGAATGTCATTACATAATACAAATTAAAGCAGTTTGTTTGTTTGTTCATTTGTTTGTTTGAGACAGTCTCGCTCTATTGCCAAGCTGGAGTGCAGTGGTATAATCTCGGCTCACTGCAACCTCCACCTCCGAGGTTCAAGTCATTCTCCTGCCTCAGTCTCCTGAGTAGCTGAGACTACAGGTGCGCGCCACCATGCTCAGCTAATTTTTTTGTATTTTTAATAGAGATGAGGTTTCACCATGTTGGCCAGGATGGTCTTGATTTCTTGACCTCGTGATCCACTTGCCTCGGCCTCCTAAAAGTGCTGGGTTTACAGGCAGGAGCCACCATGCCCAACCTAAAGCAGTTTTAAATTCATGTTACAATGATGCATACAAAAATTTGAAATAAAAAAAAAATTGAAATCAGGGATTAGAGATTTATAGTTGTCCTCCAACAACAACCTTAACAACCAGTTTGTTTTCCTCTTTTGTTTTGGTTGCACAATACTAAGGTCTAATTTACACAAGAGAAGCTTCTGCAAAAAGGTTTTGGTGACCTCTGAACAGTCTTTTATTACACAGCAACAGCAAGAGGTTTCTTTTAGGATCTGGTTGAGGTGGCTTCTATTGTGTTAAAATTTGGTCCATAGCATATTTAAACCTGCATTTTTTATTACATCTTTTAAAAGACTTCAGTGTTTTTAAAAGTAGAATTTGAAACTTATGATTCTACAGAAGCAATATACTTCAAAAACCACTGCCCTGAGGTAGAGGACCCCAGAGCCTCAGACCCCTCTTGGATTGTGGCCCACAGGCCAAGCTAATTGGCAGTCACTGGGTCTTATTTTAAATTCCTCCATCTGGTTTTTTTTTTTTTTTTTTTTTTTGTGTGTGTGTGTGTGTGTGTGTGTGTGTGTGGTGGGGGGGCGGGGGTTGTGGGTTTTTGTTTGTTTGAGACTGAGTTTCGCTTTTGTTGCCCAGGCTGGAGTGCAATGGTGCAATTTCAGCTCCCCACAACCTCCGCCTCCCAGGTTCAAGCGATTCTCCTGCCTCAGCCTCCCAAGTAGCTGGGATTTCGGACATGCACCACCACTCCCAGCTAATTTTGTATTTTTAGTAGAGATGGGGTTTCTCCATGTTGGTCAGGCTGGTCTTGAACTGGTGATCTGCCCGCCTCAGCCTCCCAAAGTGCTGGGATTACAAGTGTGAGCCACAGCCCCCATCTGGTTTTTTGTTTTTATTTTTGTTCTGTGAGACAGTCTCCCTCTGTCCTCCAGGCTGGAGTGCAGTAGCATGATCTTGGCTCACTACAACCTCTACCTCCTGGTTTAAGCTCATGCTTCAGCCACTCAAGTAGATGGCATTACAGGCCTGTGCCACTACACCTGGCGAATTTTTGTATTTTTTGTAGAGATAGTTTTTTTGCCATTTGGCCAGGCTGTTCTCAAACTCCTGGCCTCCCAAAGTGCTGGGATAACAGGCGTGAGCCACCACAGCCAGCCCCTCCACCTGTTTGAGCAATCACAGATCTAGCATCACCACCCATTATTGGGAAATTACCCCCAGTCATACAATAGGAACTTTAGAAAGAAATGTAACTCCAAACGCCAATTCCCATGTGTGAAGACGATGGGAGAGGCAAGAATAGAATTTAGTTTGAACTGAATTAGCCAAACCATCTGTAGTCAATTTCAGATTCATCTAGAGTAGACATGTTACTCTTCTTCCATGTACCAAGAGTAGAGGGTGTGTGTTGGGAGGGAGGATAGGGTTCAGGAAGGGAGACAAGGAATGTCTTTTGTTTAATCGGTAAAATCCTTTAAAATTGCCAAATACTTTCATGTTCACTAAAGAAAGGAGCTTTCTAGAAATGGATTGCCTGCAGAGAAACAGTAGTTCTCCCAGCTGGATATACGAGTTGTAGAGTCCAGGAAATGGTACCTTCTAATGGTGAGAATGATGATGCTGACAATTATGCCTTCTTGTTGCCTGGGGAGCCCAGCAAATAGCTTCATTGTAGTCCAGAGGTTAATATACTTTCCAGAGCTCCTCTTTAGAATTCCGAGACTCTATGGCTATATAGACTACTAGAGCAATAGTATAAATGCAACTACTCGGCTGGAACAGTAGCTCGTGTCTGTAATCCCAGCACTTTGGGAGGCGGCGGTGGAAGGGTCGCTTGAGCTTAAGAGTTTAAGACTAGCCTGGGAAACGTTAACGACACCCGTCTCTACAAAAAAATAAAAATAAATTAGCCAGTCATGGTGGCATGCACCTGTGACCTTGGCTACTTGGGAGGCTGAGGCAGGAGGATTGCTTGAGCCCCCTAGGTTGAGACTGCAGTGAGCCATGATCGTACCACTGCACTCCAGCCTGGTGACAAAGTGAGACCCTATCTCTAAAAATAAATATTTAAAAAAATACAACTACTAGAAAAAATTGTGTCTTCGGGTTAATAAGCACTGGGTAAAAGTTGTTTTTCTTTTTCTCTCATTATTTAACCCAATATCTGTCAACATCTGGAATTCTGCATAATGTATGTGTGTCAGAGATTGCAAAGGAAAGTAGAAATGGTAAAGGCATGTCGTGGTTAAGAGAAGGCACTGCAGCCCCTGGGGGGGGGGGGCGCTGGGAAACAGAGGGGACTTGATGAGGGGCAGGGGACACTGAATTCACTAATGGGCTGAGGGCAACCCTGTTGGAATCACAAGGTAGCCTTGGTTTCCCAGTCTTAAATTATCTGGAAATTAGCCAATCCCTTTCTGAGGTCCCCCTGGGAAGACCCAGCTGCACTGGAGCACCACCCCAAATAATCTTCAGTAATTTTACCCAAACCAGAATCCTGGAGCCCACTTGCCCATGCTGAACCCTCTGGAAGGCCCTGAGAAGCCTCCCTTTTCCCAGGATGCCTCCAAGGTTGTCTCCTGCCTTTTGCCGGGGTCTCCATGGCTGCTGCTCACTGTCCAAGGCCTGTGCAGTCTGCAGTTATCATAATACCATACTAGCAGTGACTATTTATTGAGCAGCTACTTCATGCCACGCATGACATCAAGAGTACCATATTAACATCCTGACAGAAATATCATTGTAAATAAGATAACTGGGGCTCAAAGAAGTTAGGTAATGTGTCTAGATAGATCTCACATCTCAGCATGGGGATTCAGAGCCAGCCCATGTCATTCCAGCGCCTAGGCCACTGAAAGCCAGGCAGAGGGGACTCTGCCTGCTTAGAGCCAGTATCTTGCAGGAGACAGCCCAAGGGTGAGTCTAACCAACAGACTCCCCAGCTCACTAATGAGACCTTGTCAACACCACCCTAGGAGCAGTCTCACTCGTGGAGCTTCTGGAGAAAAGCAGCTGCATCTTCTTTTCTTGGGTCAGTACTTATTCAAGAGGCCATGGGAGCAACAGGAGAGGGCATGGATAAAGAATCAAGAGGGGTCAGGATATGGTGGCTCACTCTTATAATCCCAGCACTTTGGGAGGCCGAGACAGGAGGAGTTCAAGACCAGCCTGGGCAACAACATGGCGAGCCCCCGCCTCTACAAAAAAATTCTTTAATTAGCTAGGCATAGTGGCACGCACGTGCCTGTAGTTTCAGCTATTTGGGAGGCTGAGCCAGGAGGATCACTTGAGCCCGGGAGTTCAAGGTTGCAGTGAGCCATGATTGTGGCATTGTACTCCAGCCTGGGTGACAAAATGAGACTTTGACTCTTTAAAAGAGTCAGGTGTCCAAATTCCTGTTCCAGCACTGCCCCTCACTTGCTGTATGACCTTGGGCAAAGTCTCCTCCCAGCTGCATCATGAAGAGACTGGATAAGGCAGAGTCTTGGGCAAATCCAGGCCCTTCATGGGGCAGCTGGGAGGGGACTTGGCCCAAGTTCTCTCTTTTCTTTTCTCTGTTGTTTTTCTATAACCTGGTGCCTTCAATGTCTTCTCTACAGTGAGACTCAGAATTGTCAGACAGCAACCTATTGAGATGGGTTTAAGGAAAGAAGATAATTTTCTGAGGGATTCGTTTCACTGAAAAGGGGCTAGATCCAGTTAGTATAAAACATGTCTAGATTCAGCTATTCAAATATTCTCTGGAATGTGTCACTCTCTCTCAGTTGTGTTGGCTTCATCTTTTTTTGAGATGAGGCCTTGCTCTGTCACCCAGGCTGCAGTCCAGTGGTACAATGGCTCACTGCAACTGCCACCTCCCAGTTCAAGAGATTCTCCTGCCTCAGCCTCCAGAGTACCTGGGATTACAGGCATACACCACCATGCCTGGCTAATTTTTGTTGTTGTTGTTGTTTAGTAGAGACAGGGTTTCATCATGTTGGCCAGGCTGGTTTCAAACTCCTGACCTCAGGTGATCTGCCTGCCTCAGCCTCCCAAAGTGCTGGGATTACAGGCATGAGTCATCATGCCAAGCCTGTGTTGACTTCATCCTAAGGCAAGCTGGCCTTCATGGGTGCAAAGGAACAGCTACAGGCTCACATTCCTTCCAATCCTGGCAGCCCCACTGAAGAGAGTACCTTTTCTCCATTTTCAAGATAGCTGGGTCTCTTTTATAGCTGCCACCTCGACCTACTGTGCAACAGGTGCAGAGGCCAATTCTACACTCGGTATGCACTAGCAGCAGTAGGCAACTCTGGGGAAGGTGTTAAAATATACATTATAAGGCCTTACCCCAGACCTACAGAATCAGGACTGGGGTTGGGGCCCAGGAATCTGTGTTAATAAGCCCTCCAGGTGGTTCTGAGGCTTGCTCAAGTTTAAGAACCACTGGGTTATGGAACAGGCTTTAGGGGAATACATACAGACCAGCAGTTAGTAGGAAAAGCAGGCACAGGTCCCCACAAAAGAGGCTGAGGTGGGGCACTCAGGACACAGTATGCGTGGATACTCTAGGGAGGCACCCACCTGTTTCTCTCCCTTGTACTAGGGCAAGTATGAGAACACTGAGCATGGGTGATCAGACTATTATGATGCGACGCGGTGTGAATTTAGGCACCAATGACCTATGGGACTTGTCAGGAAAAACCCACCACCCAGCACCTGGAGGTCTTCAGAACCCTTGAAAGGTTGTGACTCCTCCCACCAGGGAGCAGCAGCCTCTAGTCTTGGGGGAATCTGAGTCCAAGCAGCCCACAGAGTGAATCCTAGGTCACTCTTGCGCCACACCAAATTTCCAGCAAAAGTCCTAAAGTCCTGGGATTGAGTCCAGACCAACTTGAGCCACATGTCTGTCTTTGAGCCAATTTGGAGAAGCAATCGATGTGGAACTGATTGAAGCTTGGATCACTGCGCACCCCTGGCTGCCTCTACCATCTCAAGCAGGTTTCCTAGCTCGGTCCCCTGGGCTAGTCCTGAGTTGGTCTCAGGGATGACAATCTGAATTCCTGGGGTTTCCTGGAACCTCAGACTCCCAAAGCAGAACTATCCTGAGAGCAGCTTCCTAGAGTTCTCACTGGCATAAACAGTCCCTGTGATCCTTCCTGGGTTTCAGTCCATGCTACTTCCAGGCCCTCTAAGCTCATTACTTTTGAACTGAAAAGGGATTCCAGCACCTCTAGCCTAGCAGACCCCTCCAACCACAGCAGTCGCACAGAGATGGGCACCGGACTTGGTGTGCAGGGAAGAGCCCTGACATGGACTCGGGCAGGACACCCTGACCTACAGAGTGACCCTGGATAAGTCACAACTTCTCTGGGCCTCCATTTCTCCATATATAAATCCTGGGGTCTGCTTCATGACTCTAAGCTTCTCCCTTAGTTCTATGATTTCTCTAATTTTCTAATTTCCTAAGTATCCTAAATTCCCTGCTCTCAAAACAGCCCCCTTCCACCACCTGGTGTCTGACACAGCCCTTAAAACTCTGCATAAAACTCCTCACTAATGTTCTATCATTTGAGCCTCAAGATGGCCATCTGCAGTAGGTATTTCTGTCCCTGTGGCTAACATAGTGAGTCAGCAGCAGACTCAGGCCTCCTCCTTCCAAAGTTCAGTCCACTGCTCCATCAACAGCCACCTTCCGCCTATCTCACAGGCCTCATCTTCCCATCTCTCTTTCCTGGAAAAAAAAATCCAGCCAGGGGTAGGCCTGGATGCTACAGGATCCTCGGCCAATTACTTCGTTCCCCATGAAGCTTTGATGGGGGAAGCCCAGATATCAGGAGTGGGGGCGTTGCAGGTAGAGCAGGAGACACATCATCTTTCACTGTGGGTACCTGGTCAGTGTCACACATGTGACAGATTAGCAGATCTGAGATCAGAGGTTAAGTCTGAGACCAGATATGAAGAGGGGCTGTCTTTTCTGAAACAAAATAAAAGGTTCTGAGAACTGACAGGACATCTCCTAATGGGGAAGAAAAAGGCTAGGATAACAGAAACCAGAACCCCTGGAAGGGAGGTGGGGGGCTACATGGGGTCTGGCAGGAGGAAGCATTCTGACAGCACTTCCCATGTCTGGGAGGAGACACCCTAGAGGAAAGGGAGGGTGCACATGTGCAGGCCAGCTGCTGTGCAGAAGGCGTTCAACCTCTCTGGCTCACACAAACAGCAGCCTCTCCTTTTTCCTACTGTGAAGTCATTGTCCCAGTAGCCACCCCAGTAGAATAACTGAGGTGGGGCTCTGGGTTACAATTCCAGAGTTCCTGATCCAGTGTTGGGGAATCTGAAACCAGGCTCCCTTCCTAAACCTGGCCTTGCTGGCGTGGAAAGGGCTTGGATTTTGGTCTAAGTCTTACGATGTACAAAAGTCAGCTCACACTCATGGGTCCTCTCAGAGCCTCAGACATGGGAATTCAAGTCTCTATGAGGAATAAATAAGACCATACCTAAGTCCAGGTGAGGTGGCTCAAGTCTGTAATCCCAGCACTTTGGGAGGCTGAGGCGGGCAGATCACCTGAGATCAGGAGTTTGAGACCAGCCTGACCAACATGGTGAAACGCTGTCTCTACTAAAACTACAAAAATTAGCTGGGCATGGTGATAGGCACCTGTAATCCCAGCTACTTGAAAGGCTGAGGCACAAGAATCACTTGAACCCATTAGGTGCAGGTTGCAATGAGCTGAGATCATGCCACTGCACTCCAACCTAGGCGACAGAGCAAGATTCCATCTCAAAAAAAAAAACTGCAAACAAGGCCTTCCTTATGTCACTCAGGTGCATTTGCACTCAAACAGAAGAGTTATGGTGCCAAATACAGGCAAGGGAGGTCCAAGCATGAGCTTACATGGGAAAGCCGACATGTGGGGAATGGTCAGCCTCAACCTCTCTACCTCATGATCCCTTGTTTCCTTCTCAACTCTGAATAAGAAATACTAAAGAGAGCCCAACCCCAGCCACTGCCTTCTGCCAAAACATCATGCCTGAAGTGAAACTGGTGTTCAAGGCCTCTCCCTCCTGACTCAGGCTACCTGTCCAGCCCTCCATAGCTCCTCCTACACCACAGCCAAACAACTCTTCCCATATTCCCTCACTCAGACGCTTGCTTAAGCTGTCTGCTGCCTGGAATACCCTTGGCTTTAACTTCTCCTACTAAAAATCTTCAGTTCTTTCAAAACCCAGCAAAAGCACCTCTTCTTGGATGCCTCTCTCCTACTGTTGCCAGACACTGAACTCTAAAACTGAGCAGAAAAGCTGGGCACAGTGGCTCACACCTGTAATCCCAGAACTTTGGGAGGCAGAGGCGGGCAGATTACCTGAGCTCAGGAGTTCGAGACTAGCCTGGCCAACATGGCAAAACTTCATCTCTACTAAAAACATCAAAATTAGCCAGAAGTGGTGGCAGGCTCCTGTAATCCAGCTACTCGGGAGACTGAGGCAAGAGAATCACTTGAACCTGGGAGGCAGAGGTTGCAGTGAGCCAAGGTCGCACCACTGCACTCCAGCCTGGGCAACAGAGTGAGACTTTGCCTCAAAAATATAAATAAATAAACAAGTAAAACAAAACTGAGCAGAAAAAGGAAAGTGCCAGGAGATGGCAAAGCTGTCTATGTACCTGCCTTCACCTTTTAGCTTGAGATCCTAGCCAGCTGGGATCAGATCTCAAATATCACAGCATGTCCTTCAGGACTTCCATTCAGTGAGTCGATGGCCCTTAGGACAGTCTCCAATTACCCACTCACAGGAGGGCTCTTATTTTTCTTTGATTTCCAAGATCAGAACAGGGAGGGGTTCAGTAAATGATCATTTAGGCAAATAGGAGGAAGTCTAACTTCCCACCTGCCTTCCTATGATTCAAATCATGATGAGGCCTCTTGTGTGACTTTAGGAAAGTCACCTCTATAAATCTGAATTCTTGTCTATGAAATTAAGATAATAATATTACTAAGATTGTTACAAGTATAAAGTAAACCAACTGCAGAGCCACCGGCACCCAATATGTGTGCAATAAATAATAGTTCCCCCAACGCACACTGGATTAATCCAAAGAAAAGTATAAATGGGGAGGAAAAAATTGAATAGAACCAAAAAATAAGGTAGAGGAAACAAATACAGAGATTACAATAATTATAAATGATTCATCTACTAAATGACAGTCTCAAATTAGGTTAAAAACAGTTTACAAAAGCCATGTCTGAAAAGATAAGAGTTCCCTCTTTAGGCTGGGTGCGGTGGCTCACATCTGTAATCCCAGCACTTTGGGAGGCTGAGGCAGGCAGATGACTTAAGGTCAGGAGTTCAAGACCAGCCTGGCCAACATGGCAAAACCCTGTCTCTACTAAAAATACAAAAAAAAAATTAGCCAAGCGTGATCTCAGCTACTCGGGAGGTTGAGGATTACTTGAACCCGGAAGGTGGACGTTTCATTGAGCTGATTGCACCACTGCACTCCAGCCTAGGCAACAGAGCAAGACTCCATCTCAAAAAAAAAGAGTTCCCTCTTCACTTTACCCATTCTTTGAAGCCTAAGAACCACCTGCAGCCCTTGCACTGCAGACAAACCCGGTCAATGCTTCATCAGTTCAAGACTATAACCCCTTACTCACAGCATAAAATGGTGGCAGTGGATTATCTATAAAATAAAGGCTCAAAATTCTTTTAGGCACCAAGATTTTTATTTACCCACATTCCTGCTTTCTTTTAATATTATAAACATTATAGGCCAAATTATTCTCTTCATGATAGAAACCATCTGGTTACAAAGTGGTGGCAGAGCTATGCCTGCTTTTATGTTTTTCTGGCCCCTTTCAACCTCTAACTGTCACTTTTCTGTTCTTTCTCAGTTGCCTCTTAATCTACTCTAACCCCTGTAAAACGAAAGTACTAACCTCATTGTTACGAGGTTTAAGAGAAGGCCCAGCACTAAGCCAGGCCCTGAGGAAAATTCAAACAACAGTTCCTCTTTGCCCTTCAATATACTTCTTTCTCATCTGTCTGTCATGCGCTTAGGAACCAATGGACCTGTAAACCAAGCACACAGGTCTAAGCCCACAGACCAGGTGAAGGTCTAGATGGCAAAATATACAGGGGCTTTGTGACTCCACTACTGATTTCAAGGCTAAGGAAGGTGAGCAGTTCCAAGACCACTGAGCTCATGGTTCTCATGGCTGGCACCTCCATCATGACCAGGGCTTGAGGAAGGGCCTCTCGATTCCCACTGCCACACCTGGAACAGTATGAGGGCTGCAGCAGAGGCCAAAAACTGAGTGACCAGCCCCAGAGAGTCCATGGGGGACAATGACAAACCAATCACAAAGTTGGTGCCGTTTGCTCTTAGGGAGGAGAGGCGGGGCCTGGGCAAGGACAGCAGCTGGAAGGCGAAGTGCAGACCTGGCTCTCAGTAGCGGTAGTGATCCGGCTTGAAGGGGCCATCACGGGACATGCCCAGGTACTGAGCCTGCTTCTCTGTCAGCTTGGTCAACTTGACGTTCAGCTTGCCCAGGTGGGCTTCAGCCACTGCCTCATCCAGCTGAGGAGAAACAAAGGAAGACCAAGAATCAGTGCCATGCTCTGGGACCCCTACGTGTGTCTGGCTGCCAACAGAGGCAGAAGTGTTCTGTTAGGGTATTTGCCTTGTGTGGTACTCACATTAACCCATTCTGTCCTCACACCCAGACTCAGTTAATGTGTTGTTTTAGCTGCCCAGCCCCCTCAAAAGGGAACCATGCTACACCCTCCCCTCCATGTAGCCCTGACGTCAATTACATCAATTATATCTCCTTCCTCATTCTTCAACCCAAGCAGCTAACCAAAACACTTCTCTGGAATTGGTCTATGGACAGGACATATTTTCCATATGTCCTGTAGAGACAACATGCTCCAATCCCACTGGGATTCCTAAACAGAGAAGGGTGTGTATCAGTCTCAGCTCACCAGTCGCAAGTCTATTTCACAAGTGAAATGAAGGTAGATCCAAGAGACGGAAAGACAGAGCTATTATGACACTGAATCCTAGGTTTCTAGTGTTTGGATCCAAAAATAAAGCTTTTTTGGGTTAAACTGGTTCCTTTTTTGATTAAAATGTATCTATATATTCTTTGATACTCCTTTCTTTAAAAATTAGAGCCTCACCACCTCCCCCACTCCACCAAGTCATTCATTTCTAATGAATAAAAGAAAGCAGAAGTGACAGTGTATGACCTTGGACACAAATTCATAGAGACCCTGTGGCTTCCTCCTTGCTCTCCTCTGGATAACTTACTCTGGGGGAAGCCAGATGCCATCTCCTGAGGCCCATGCATGAAGAATTGAGACCTCCTGTCTCTGGAGAGGCCCGTGCATGAAGAACTGAGACCTCCTGTCAATAGCGATGTGAAGAGGATCTTCCAGATCCAGTCAAACCTTCAGATGATTGCAGCCCTGGCAGAAATCTTGACTGCAACCTCATGAAAGTGCCGGAGTCAGAACCAGCCAGCTAAGCTGATCTCAAATTCTTCACCCACAGAAACTGAGATAGTAAATATTTATTCTGAAGCCAGTAAGTGTGGGAGTTAAATTGTTAAAGAGCAATAGATAACGGATACACTGGTTTGAACAGTCTTTCTATCATTTGTGACCAAAAGGATTCTAATATACTGCCATCCTTCTTTTATAAAATGAGGAAATCAATGTTCAGAAAAGTGAAATGACTTGTTCACAAAGCTAGTGAATGACAGAGCTAGGATTTGAATCCAGGTCTGTCTGGCTTCAAAGCCCCCAAATATGTCTCAAACATCCCAGCTTATGGCCTCTAGGGCAGCTTTGAAGAGATTACACAGAAACCAAGGAGGACAGAGGCAAGAGTTAAATAAAAGCAAGTATTTAACTCTCATAAGCACTGAAATGCATAGATGGAACCTGAAAAGAAGGTCACAGTGCTGCACAGAGAGAACACTGTACAACTCCAAGTGCTTCCTACTTTCTCAGCTTCTAGCTCTGGGTAGGGCCTCTCCTTACCACTTAGGAACCAAGTCCCATCCCATGATGGCAGGGCAGCCTCTGACCACAGCTCAGCCCACAGCTTTTACATTCCCAAGTGGTTTCACATCCACTGTTTGATTAGAGCCTCCCAAACACCCCTAAGAAGTAGGATGGGTGGGGTTTATCCTTGTATCTTCAGAAGAAACAAGCCTGCAGGTGATGTGCTCAGCCTTGAGGCAGGCAACAGCAGGACCAGGGCCCAGCCTAGAACTGAAGGCCTCCAACCCCCAGAGTACACATTGAATCAACCTTTTGCTTAGCCTAGACTAGTCCAGAGCTTTTCCTTCTCCCAGCACCCTGAGCCAGAAGGTGTGTGTCATGTCATAATGTCAACACCTTGGACAGACAAGAGTTAGGTCCTACTCCTGGCCCAACACTTAACACCTCTGAGAGCAAGTCAATCACTAAACCTTAGCTTCCTCAGTCACAGGATGGATCATGCATCTCTCACAGCTGTTACAAAGATCAGTGATACTTGGAGTGGTAAGTGCAAGTAGGTGACTTAATAAATGGTGGCTGCCTTCTCTGTCATTGTTAACCAAGGTACCTTGCCCCTTGCCTACATACAGCATGTGAGGCATGATGCCAAGAATGTCCTGTCCCCAAGCCACGTGTTAGCAACGACGAAGAAAGTGGCAAGGACAGGGCCAGGTGCTGAGGCAGGTGGTGACAGCTTTGCCTCTTCATTTTTTTTTTTTTTTTGAGACAGAGCTTCACTCTTGTTGCTGAGGCTGGAGTGCAATGGCACCATCTTGGCTCACTGCTACCTCCACCTCCCAGGTTCAAGGGTTTCTCCTGCCTCAGCCTCTTGAGTAGCTGGAATTATAGGCATCTACCACTACACTCGGCTAATTTTTTGTACTTTTAGTAGAGATGGGGTTTCACCATGTTGGCCAGGCTGGTCTTGAACTCCTGACCTCAGGTGATCTACCTGCCTCGGCCTCCTAGAGTGCTGACATTACAGGCGTAAGCCACCATGCCCAGCCAAGAGCTTTGCCTCTTTCACTTTCAACCCTGGTCTCATTTCAAAGGCCTGACGAATTTCTCACCAAAATCATAGCCATATTTCTCCCAACTGGGATCATACAGGAATCAAGTGAGAATCTTTCAACCCCACAAACCAGCTGCACAGAACAAGGTGCCTCTTGAGGTCCTTATGAGTAAAACATTTGGTCCAACAAGACAGTGCCCCAGGGAAATTAGTCATAGGCTGGCCTTGGAAGCAGATGACCTAGACCTAGAGTAGACATCCAGGCCTCTTCCTACTTATTCCTCAGCTGGCAGAACCTCCCTCCCTGCCTCCCTCCTTCCCTTTCTTCCCTCCTTCCTTGCCTGGCATCCATCTATCTATCTATCTATCTATCTATCTATCTATCTATCTATCTATCTATATAATGCGCCTGGCCAGGGATGTATCATCTTATAACAAGGCCATAAACATGCAGCCTGCAGATTACACTCAGCTTATATACATGTCCAAGTTAACCCACCCAGTTATTTTTTAAATTATAATGAGGTCGGGCACAGTGGCTCACATCTGTAATCCCAGCACCTTGGGAGGCCAAGGTGGGTAGAATCACTTGAGGTCAGGAGTTTGAGACCAGCCTGGCCAACATGGTGAAACCTCATCTCTACTAAAAATATAAAAAAAATTAGCCAGGTGTGGTGGTGTGTGCCTGTAATCCTCAGCTACTCAAGAGGCTGAGGTGGGAGGATTGCTTGAACCTAGGAGGTGGAGGTTGCAGTGAGCTGAGATTGTGTCACTGCACTCTAGCCTGGGCAACAGAGCAAGACTCTGTCTCAAAAAACTAAAACTAAAACTAAAATTATAATGAGTTACCTGTATTTGAAAATTATTTCATATAGAAATCTTGGTATCTCTGGCTCTCCTGAAAGGTCAGAAGCCCTGGTCAGGTGGACCTGGGTTCCTAGGTGGCAGCCAGCCCTTTACTCCTTCAGCTCTTCCAGTGCTGATTCAGCCAGCATCACTCATTTACCTGCCCAGTGTGTGGGTTCATGACTCTAATCTCAGGAAATATTCATAATCCTGAAGGGGCATGCTATTGCCTTCATTTCACAGAGGAGGAAACAAAGACACAGAGAAATTAAAGAATCTGTCTGGATTACACAACCTCTAAGTGGTGGGGCTGAGATTCAAACCAGGGTATGTCCCGCTCCAAGGCCCAGACTCTTCCCACCACTCAGTCCTGCTGCTCTGCTGTGCTCCAGGGAGTCACTCCCCACTGTGGGCCTCAGTTTCTTCTTCTGTCAATGGCAAGAATGACTTCTGCATTGTAGAGGACCCCATGAGGGCCTCCAAGAGGGCAGACAGGCAAGCACTTTGTAAACTCTAGCAAGCCTGTGTGGGGATCCCAGGGTTAGAGACATGACCCTTGGCCTGAGGCAGAAGAAAGAACCCACCTTCTTGGGCAGGAAGTGAACCCCAACAGGGTACTTGTCAGGGTGAGTCCACAGCTCGATCTGCGCCATCACCTGGTTGGTGAAGGAGTTACTCATCACGAAGCTGGGGTGGCCCATGGCACAACCCAGATTGACCAGCCGACCCTCCGCCAGCAGGATGATGCGGTGCCCATTCTTCAGCCGGTACCGGTCCACCTACATGCAAGCAGAGTGAAGTGAGGCAGGCAGGGCCCTGCTCCTACAGCCCACCCCTGCCACAGCCCACCCTCTGGCTAGGCAGGCTTCCCTGCCTCCAACAATGCCTATGAGGCATCTGAACTGCCCCAAGACAACCTCTAGCACATGGCCTGACACAAACAGTAACAGCCAATATTTATTAAGAAACGCTGAGCTGCAGAACACACAGTTCTGCTGTTAGAACTTTATGTGCTTACATTTGTAACATGCTTGGCACATATGAGGTACTTAGTAAGCAGCAGCTAATGTTATTGTTCTGATTACTGTCATGTGCCCTGTACTAAGTCCTTTACAGGGGATTATCACATTTTATTCCAGAAACAAGCCTATGATGTCAGTACTGCTGTCATCCCAATTTCAGATTCAGAAAATGAAGTTTACAAGGGTTAGGTCACTTGTCCAGAGCCACACACTAAGAGGTGGCGCAATTTGAGTCTGGACGGTCTGAGGACATATCCCATGTTCTCAATAGCCATGGAACAGTTTAATGCAGTTTAGTAAAACTTAGTAAAAGCTGTGGTGGGGCACGGTGGCCTCATGCCTGTAATCTCAGCACTTTGGGAGGTCAAGGCAAATGGGTCACGAGATCAGGAGTTCAAGACCAGCCTGACTAACATGGTGAAACCCCGTCTCTACTAAAAATACAAAAATTAGCTGGGTGTGGTGGCATGTGCCTGTAGTCCCAGCTACTCAGGAGGCTGAGGCATGAGAATCGTTTGAACTCAGGAAGCAGAGGTTGCAGTGAGCTGAGATCGTGCCACTGCACTCCAGCCTGAGCAACAGAGCAAGACTCCACCTCAAAAAAAAAAAAAAAAGCTGAATGCTGTGGCACTCACATTTGAATCACCTCAGAAGCTCTAAAAAATGAGGATACCCTGGCCTCATTCCCAGAGACTCCTATTCGTATAACCCACAGTGTGGTTCCCAGGTGACAGCCAGGTTGAGAACTCTTGGTTTAGTAGATAAGTGAACGTGAAGTGGAAATCCCCGGCCTCAGTGCCCCAGTCCTCCGTCTGTCCCAGCTGTCTGAACACACAAACCTGCTTTCTCCCCACTCCCAGCTCTTCCCTTGCCATCCCTCCGCCCTCACACAGCCTCCTGAACATTTCCTTATAAGCCCATGTTTCCAAACTGCTTCAGAGGCCTAGTACCAGTCCAAGGAAAGGTCTCTGATGCCCATCAAGCATTGATTAATGCTTCAGCCAATAAGCACTCTCTGATACCCATCTAAGCCCCTTGCAGTGACACATCAATCTGGACTCTACCCTCCTGATAAAACAGTAGGGGCAGAGACCAAAGCCAGTGATGGATGCTGCACTAGGGGTCTATAGTAGAGTATGGGCATTGCCTCTGCCAGAGAAGCTAGCCAAGAAAGGGGTCTCTTTTTATTTTTTTTATTTTTATTTTTTGAGATGGAGTTTTGCTTTTGTTACCCAGGCTGCAGTGCAATGGCACAATCTCAGCTCACCGCAACCTCCGCCTCCTGGGTCCAAGCAATTCTCCCACCTCAGCCTCCCAAGTAGCTGGGACTACAGGTGTGCGCCACCATGCCCAGCTAATTTTTGTATTTTTAGTAGAAACCGGGTTTCACCATGTTGACCAGGATGGTCTCAATCTCTTGACCTCGTGATCCACCCGCCTCGGCCTCCCAAAGTGTTGGGATTACAGGCGTGAGCCACCGCGTCCGGCCCTTAATTTTTTTTAAATGGAGTCTTACTTTGTCGTCCAGGCTGGAGTGCAGTGGTGTGATCTCAGCCCACTGTAACCTCCACCTCCCGGGTTCAAGCAATCCTCCTGCCTTAGCCCCTGGAGTAGCTGGGACTACAGGCACCAGCCACCATGCCCAGCTAATTTTTTTGTATTTTTAGTAGAGATGGGGTTTCACCATGTTGGCCAGGCTGGTCTCCAACTCCTGACCTCAAGTGATCCACCATTCCTGGCCAGAAGGGGGAATCTCTTGAGCTGGGCTAAGAAGATGGATAAAGAAAAGGGTGTATGTTCTGTTCCAAACAAATGGAGCTGTCTGGACAGATGAGCAGAAGCAGGAGCTGCAGTGGGTATTTAGGGAGTGGTCAAATACAGCTGAGTGCAGAGATCCTTGAGAGGACAGATAAGAGATAAAGCCGGGCAGAAAGCTGGCAAGACTGTCAAGGATGTTGAGGGTGGGAAGAGTCCAGCTTTGGAGGGCAGCTTGGCAGAAAGATGCCTATCACCCCAGTAAAGCCCTGTGATGCTTTTGCAGGAGGAGGTCTAGCTGGCTCTCAGGGGTATGGCTGCCATGGAAGCATGCCCCGCCCGCCCCCACACTGTGATGAGTGCCAGGCCTTCTAGGCAGAGATGGAGGTGCCCTCTGCATAGCCAGGAATTGACACCCTAGACTAGTGCAGGACCTAGCCAAGGAGAATTCCCACACAGGAGCAGAGGGCCAGAGGGGAGCAGTGTAGGGGATGTGGGTTCACAGAGCTGCCTGTCTGCCTCTCTGGGACTTGGGTTTCTGGTGTGGCTGTGACTGGGTGGGTGTCAGGGCTTTGGCCAACTCTGTGTCTATATCTTCCATACCATATCTCAAAGACAGCACAGCATCATCTCAAAGAACCTCACATTAAGTGAGCTTTTCTCCCTTTAAAAAATGTGATGGGCCTGGTGCAGCAGCTCACGCCTGTAATCCCAGCACTCTGGGAGGCCAAAGCAAGCTCAGGAGTTTGAGACCAGCTGGGGCAACATAGCAAGACCTTGTCTCTACAAAAAATAAAAAATTAGCCAGGTGTAGTAGTGCATACCTGTAGTCCCACATACTTGGAAGGCTGAGACAGGAGGATCAGCTCCTTCAGCCCAGGAGGTCAAGGCTGCAGTAGGCCATGATTGTGCCACTGCCCTCTAGCTTGGGTGACAGAGTGAGCCCATCTCAAAAAGAAAAAAAAGTGGTGAATATCTCTATATATAACACTTACTTAATTATCTCCTGAGGATCAATTACGGGAGAGATTGCCCAGTCAAAGAGTTTGCTTAACTTATTTTTTTCTTTTTTTTGAGACAGAGTCTCGTTCTGATGCCCAGGCTGGAGTACAGTGGTGTGATCTTGGCTCACTGCAACCTCTGCCTCCCAGGTTCAAGAGATTCTCCTGCCTCAGCCTCCTGAGTAGCTGGAACTACAGGCGTGTACCACCACGCCCGGCTAATTTTTATATTTTTAATAGAGACAGGGTTTGACCATATTGACCAGGTTGGTCTCAAACTCCTGACCTCAAGTGATCCGCCCGCCTCAGCCTCCCACAGTGCTGGGATTACAAGTGTGAGCTACCGCGCCAGGCCGTGTTTGCTTAACTTTAAAGCTCTTGATATCCAAAGCCAAAATGTCTTCCAGAAACATATTACTTTTATAATCAGAGAAAAAAATGAACCCACAATAATTACAACTCAAGTAAAATGTCACACCCCCAACAAGAACTCGTCTTCCAGTTTCAGTGCCCCAGTGCAAACCTATTCTTTCCCAGCTCAGTGCATGGGCCTGCTCCTCACACAGTGGTCCAACTCCTGATCTCAGGTGATCTGCCCGCCTCAGCCTCCCAAAGTGCTGGGATTACAGGCATAAGCCACCGTGCCCAGCCCAGCTAATTTTTTTTGTATTTTTAGTAGAGATGGAGTTTCACCATCTTGGCCAGACTGGTCTCAAACTCCTGACCTCAGGTGATCTGCTCGTCTCAGCTTCCCAAGGTGCTGGGATTACAGGTGTGAGCCACGATGCCTGGCCAAAGCTGTGTCCTTTGTGACTCTACCTTCATCCTGACCCCACATGCCGTCCATCCATCCCCAGCAATCCCCAAGGCAGCCATCATCCCCTGCAGGGACTGTAAGAGACTCCTCCAAAAGCCTCCCTCCCCACCACTCACCGTCATTGCTTTCAGTCTGCACACAGTAGCTAGAGTGATCATTCTAAAACTACAGCCTCACCACATACAGCTCACCTGCCTGATACCTTCAGGGATGCCGGCTGCCCTCGAGATAAGGTTGCCATCTCCAGCTGGCTCTACTAGGCCCTCTTCTCCCCATCTCACTGCACAGGTTGCCACAGTCTCCTCAGCTCCCCTCCCTGGCAGCCAGCACTCCTCTGTGTTCCCATCTGCCCAGCCCGCTGGCAGGATGGGAGCTTCTCACCTGAGGCTTGATGTTCACCTTCTCCACAGCATTCTCGTTGAGCCACTTGACATCGATCTCCACATCAAAGTGTCCAATGTTACACACGATGGCATCATCCTTCATTTGCTCAAAGTGCCTGTCAGGCAGCCCGAGATCATGGGAGATTGTCAGGGACAAAGAACGGTCCCAACCCTGCCCTCCTCCCTCACTCCCCAGGACCCCCAAGGGGCACTGACCGGCCAAGGATGATGTCAACACAGCCTGTGGTGGTGACGAAGATATTGCCCTCCTGACAGGCCTCATCCATGGTGGTCACCTCATAGCCTGTGCAGAGACAGTGGCTGAGGGTCATCTGCGGTGCCCGTGCCCTTCCCTCCGGCCACAGTGGCTGACAACCAACACTTGCCCTATCCTACCCTCCATGGCGGCCTGCAGTGCGTTGATGGGGTCAATCTCGGTGACGATGACGCGGGCCCCGAAACCCCGCAGGGCCTGGGCACAGCCCTTGCCCACATCGCCATAGCCTGCTACCACTGCTACCTTGCCAGCAATCATCACGTCTGTGGCCCGCTTGATGCCATCTATGAGGGACTCCCGGCAGCCATAGAGGTTGTCAAACTTGCTCTGAAAGGAGAGGGAGTAAGGAGACGATGGAGGCCTGCAAGGCCCTGGGGCCAGGACCACTTGACCTCAGAATACTCAGAAGAGCCCAGGCATCGTGCACCCACTGAGCATCCCGGCCTGGGTGGAAACCCTCTAGCAGCAAATACCCACACACACCCTTCACCCCGATCGGCTCCAAGACCTTCTCTCTAATCCTTCTCTGCTGGTTTGGAGCCTTCCTAGGGATCAGTTACCAGGAGAGACTGCCTGGTCAAATACTTTGCTTAACCTGAAAGCTCTTCTTCCCAAAGCCATAAAGCTCCTAACACCCAGCTCTGAGACCTCCATCTAAATGCACTCATTAGCCTTGGTCTATAATCACTTTTGCCCCCTCAAATGAGGGCTTCATGTCCCTAGCCTCAGCCTTCCTGGACACTCTTCTTCACAGGCCTCGAATGAAGCTGCAGCCACTGCAGTGGGAGCTGTCACTGCCCCCGGCTCACCTTGGTGACGGAGTCATTGACGTTGATGGCGGGCACCTTCAGGACCCCAGTGGCCATCATCTTGTAGAGGTTGTGGACCCCGGTCGTGGTCTCCTCAGAGATGCCTCGGATGCCTAAACAAGAGGGAAGAGAACAAATCTCAGAGACACCTCACCTGAACGCACACAAATTCCTCATCTTTGCCCCCTAAAGTCATTCCTCTTTCTGGGTTCCCATCTCTGTGACTGATCCCACAGGCCCCCCAATCACCCAAACCAGCATGAGCAAGGAGTCCCCGATGCCCTCCTAGGGAAAGCCACGGCCAGACTTAGTGACTCTGCCTCCCAACAACTCCCAGCTTCTCCATTCTCACTGCTGCTGCCCTAGGCGCTGACCCTGTCTCCTGCCACAACATATCCTCCATGCAGCAGCCATTTCTAACATGTGTCTTCTCAGAGAAATCTTCTGAATGCCCTCCAATTATTTCCCCTTGCACTGCGAATCAAATGCTTTTCTATTGGCCTATTAGGCCTGAATACATCGGGCCTTCATGAAGGCTCACACCATATCCCATAATACCCCCCAGTGAAGGCTCCCTTTGTTCACTGACATCCTGCGGGCCTCTCTTCTGTTTCCTGAACACTCTAGCTTTTTCTGCATCCAGGCCTCTGTACTCCCTGTACTCCCCGTGCCTGCTTTGAACAAAGCTGGCTCCCTGTCAGCTATTCCCAGCCATGGCCCTGTGTCTGCCCTTGGGCTGTCAGTTCAGCCACGCTTGCCTCACACTCTGAAGTCAGGAAGCCCTGGCATGAATCCCAGAGCCTGCCATCCTTCCATCTTCTAGATCCTGCTGCTTGAGGCGCTGGGAGTCCTGCCAGGCCTGCAGCCATCATGTGGGCAAGCAGGTCCCATCCAGTACCCAGCCCACCTGCCCCACCCTGCTCACCCGGCAGGAGCTGTGGGTACTTGGTGTGGATGAGGTTGGTAAGGTCGCCTCCGTCATCCAGAATCATGTTGAGGGGCCCGTCCTTGAAGTACAGCGTCTGCTCAATGCACCACAGGTACTCCTCATCCGTTTCGCCCTTCCAGGCATACACTGGAGGGTGAATGGCATATCAGGGCTTGGACTTCCCCAGCCTGTACCTGCTCCCGGGAACAACCCTGGCAGAGCCAAAACTACCTCCTTCCCAATTCCTATCCTCAGCCACCTCTGGCCCCTCTGGGGACTCAGCAGCGATAAGAATACAACTTGGAGCCAGATAGATCTGGGTTCAAATCCTGGCTCTGCCACTTGCCAGCTGTGTGACCTTGGGCAAATCACTTCACCTCTCTGAGCCTCAGTTTTCTCCTCTATAAATAGGGCTTAGAACAGTATGGATTAAGTGAGATGGAAGCCATGTATAGCCCCCCAGATGTAGATATCAGGAAATAATTATTTCCTTTCCCATCCCCTTCTGCCTGGGCCCCAAGGACTAGGGCATCAACCCTGAGTGACCAGGGCTCCGTGTCCCACAATGCCTCCCCCTCGGCTGGATCCACAAGGCAGGATCCAGGGTTTGCTCTGCACTGAAAGGACTGTAGCACCAGCAGCCTCTGGGATGGGAGGAGTCTCAGGCAAAGTTTGGCCAAAAAAATCACTAAGCGCAGCTACCATTTATGGGGCACTTGCTTTCTGCCAGACATGACTCTAAATCCTTCATGCCTCATCTCGTTTTTCCTCATAGAGACCTTGTGAGGCAGCCATGACCATTATCAGCACTTACAGATGCCCAGGGAGGGGCTGAGATGCACTTGGGCCACTCCACATGAAATTCCAGTACAGACACCGGAACTAAGGGCTACTGACTGCCAGTCCACAATCCTCCCATGTCGCTTGACTAGGGCACAGGTGTGGGGTTCCCAGGAGCCTCTTGTGAGCAAAGGATGCTGGCCAAGCAGAGCCAGCCTCTCCTCCCGCAACTGGAGCAGACAATGGTCTTAAAAATTGCAGTGAGCTGAGATCACACCACTACACTACAGCCTGGGCAAAGGAGCAAGACTCCATCTCAAAACAAAAAAAAAGAAAACAAGGCCTTTCCCAGAAGAAAGCCATGGTGAGGAATGGGGACCATGCCTATTCAGCCCTGGTCAGTCGGGGAAGGAGCCCTGTACCACCCTCTCCTCTCTACCTATGGTTGGTTAGAAGAAATCTTGAGCTGGGCGCAGTGGCTCACGCCTGTAATCCCAGCACTTTGGGAGGCTGAGGCGGGTGGATCACGAGGTCAAGAGATTGAGACCATCCTGGTCAACATGGTGAAACCCCGTCTCTACTAAAAATACAAAAAAAAATTAGCTGGACATGGTGGCGCGTGCCTGTAGTCCCAGCTACTCAGGAGGCTGAGGCAGGAGAATTGCCTGAACCCAGGAGGCGGAGGTTGCGGTGAGCAGAGATCGCGCCATTGCACTCCAGTCTGGGTAACAAGAGCGAAACTCCGTCTCAAAAAAAAAAAAAGAAATCTTGAATGTCCTCTTTAATCACTGGGTAAGATCTAACCACTCCCCTCCCTAAGTCCAAGCAGACATGTGCCCAGCCTGTGAAAACTCCTTTCTCATTAGTCTTAGTCCTTCCTCAGTCCTTTAACCGCCATACCCTAAGCAGTGAATCTTTTTCTGCCCCGTAGCCCTCCCCAGTGCTTTAGAAACAGATCCACACCCTTCCTTTAATGAACTTCCCTTCCTCTACATCATGTAGTTCCCAATGATAAGATCTTGCCCTTCCTGGTCACATGGCTTGAGTTGGGTCAAAAAACAACTTCCACAGGATTTTAGATGATGATGGGACAAAGCAGCTCTTTCCTATGGGTGGCTGGGTAGGATTTTGTGGCCGTGACTCCTCTCCCCTGCTGTAGTGTAAGGAAGCCTGTTACTATAGCAGTCAGTGAAGCAACAGAGCAGCCCCTTCATAAATCCCACATGTCCCAGCAGTAAGCAGGACTCACCTGGAATGCCAGCCTTGGCAATGGCAGCTGCTGCATGGTCCTGGGTGGAGAATATGTTGCAGCTGGACCACCGCACCTAGAAAGAGCCGTCAAAACAAGGCTGTTGGTCACTGATGGCTCAAAAGCACCAGGAATGCTGGGCAAGGAAAAGGGAGAGCTCTTCAGGTAGGGAGAGAGGCTTGGGATCTAGGCACAGCAAGCTCTAGGATCACAGGCTGGGGACGCTGGATGGGTAGATGGGAGCCAGAGCAGTGACGATATCTAACTCAGGTTTTCTTTTTTTATTTTGGGGGGTTTTGGGACAGAGTTTCATTCTTATTGCCCAGGCTAGAATGCAATGTGTGATCTCAGCTCACTGCAACTTCCAGCTCCAGGGTTTAAGCAATTCTCCTGCCTCAGCCTCCCTAGTAGCTGGGATTACAGGCATGGCCCACCACGCCTGGCTAATTTTTTGTATTTTTAGTAGAGATGGGGTTTCCACGTGTTGGCCAGGATGGTCTTGATCTCCTGACCTCGTCATCCACCCGCCTTGGCCTCCTAGGATTACAGGCGTGAGGCACTGTGCCCAGCCCCGACTCAAGTTTTTATGCTGGTGCTGTGTAGAAGGGAAAGGGTGGAAACAAGGGGACAGCTGAAGAGACTGTTGGAGAAGACTCCAGGCAAGAAATATGACAGTAGCAGTGGAGGTGATGAGAAGCTGTTCCATCCTGGGTCTACTCTGCAGGCTGCACTGGCAGGATTTGCTGAGGGATGAGTTGTTGAAGTAAAAGGGGTTGGGAGCGGGGAGGGAAGGGTGGAGAAGAGATGACTCCCAGATTCTTGAACTGAGGGAACCTGGAAGGCTGGAGTGAAAATTCCATTTATTCACATAGGGAAGGCTTCGGGAAGAGGAGGGGGCAGACAATCCTGAGTGTGTTTGAACGTGTGCTACCTGAGATGAGTACTAGACCTCCAGGTAGTGTCAACGCCCCCACTCCTGGATATGCCAGTCCGGAGCTCCAGGAGAAGTCCAGGCTAGTACAAAAATATGGGAGTCAAAACCAGATAGATAGTATCTAAAGCTATACAATCAGACCAAGAGTGAATGCTCAAAGGAAAGGTCCAAGGACTGAGCCCTGAGTCCCTCTGTGGGTTTTGGCTGCAATGCCCTTCCCTGCTTTGGGAAACCAGCTTGCTTCTTTACTCTCTGAGATCTTAGGAGACATGTCAATCATTGGCACACATGACCCGGGCTGAAAATCAGAGCTGCCATCATCCCGGCAGCCATGATGGGCCAGGGCAGGCCTGTGACCCCCAGGAGGGCCAAGGCGAGCAGGCCCTTATAGGACTAAATGGGACACGGGAGTTGAGTTTTTCCTGCCAGACCATCAAGCAGGAGGATGCCTTGAGGGCAGCCAACAATTACCTTCCAGCCAGGAAGAAAATCTGCACAACACTCACCACAAAGGATGGCAGCACCGGGAAAGAGGGAGGAAACCCAATGAGAGGGAAGAGCGCCGCCAGGTCCGGGGTCGGCACCACACCTGGACGGTCCCCACCCCGGTACAGTCGTCTTCTTCCCTGGCTGAACCCAGGGACGGCAAGAACTCTGGGGTGATACAGCTGTGGGCCTCACCTCAGCACCCAGGGCGACCAGGGTCTCAATAAGGACGGCCGTCTCCACCGTCATGTGCAGGCAGCCGGCGATGCGGGCGCCCCTCAGCGGCTTGGAAGTTGAGTACCGCTCACGCATGCGCATCAGGCCCGGCATCTCGTTCTCCGCAATGTTCAGGGCCTTGCGTCCCCAGTCAGCCAGGCCGATGTCAGCTACCGAGGGAAACAGGCGGGAGTTGGGTAAGCCTCCTCGGCGGTCACTGTGTGGACCCCGGTCCACGTGTGGACTCAATACACTAGGGCTTAGCACTCTGTCACCGCATTCTCTAAATCATTCAACAAGTACTTATGAATCCAGAGTACTCAAGAAAGACAAGGTCCCTGCTTCCCTGCACCTTTCTGACTTGTGGGAGAACACATGTAATCAATCACACAGGGACAAAAAATTACAACACAAAGAAGCGCCCCTTTGAAAAACAGCTCAGATGATACTGCCCACTACCCTCCTTTCTGCTGACAGCCACCAACCTCCAGGTCACTCCTCACTCCCTAAATAGGTTAGCTGCTGGGTCTCCCATCTTCCTCTCTGTCATCACTCTCGGTGATTCAACGCTCATAAATACTACCTAACACCTTGGATTTGACAGTTTCTTGATCTCCTTTTAGATGTGAAAATGCTTCCCCACTCCTGATGTTTCTTTCCACCTGGAGGAACTCACTGGTATAACTAACACTCTTGGCCTCTCTGCCCCAGTGTGGGTGGGGTGAGCTTGTCTGACCAGTAAAACTGAGAGGAATAAATGGTGTGCTCAGTTTAGCCCTCTCTTCTTTTTGCAAGCAAGTACCCACCTGCCCACTTGCAGGAAGCCGCTGTTCTCTGCTTTTCCAGAGATCAACCTACCCTGGCCCACCCTGCCTGCAACTAACTGGTTGGGTAACTGCTGAATCTGGGAGTTCAGTCAGCAGAATCATTTGGATTTCATACCAATCTACATCCACTGGCTTTGAGGTTATTAGAAATAAAAGGTGTATTTCAGGTGCTGTCTGCCACCTAAAATGTCTCAAATTTGTTCAAATTCTCAGGCAGTAAAGAAGGATACTATTATGAGCTAACTCACTATCTCAATTCTCTTCCCTCTGATCATCTCACCTTCCTCTCTCCCCTACCACACTAGTCCATTTCCAAGGTCATACCCTACCTAGGTCAGTACCTAGATCACAGTTTGCAGACTTCCCTAATAAGGGATGTTCCTTTGGCATGCTTGTAAATCTCCTCTGGAAAATCTGATTCAGCAGGTCTAAGACTCCCGATGATTTTTATCTTTAGGGAAGCTCAGATCCTGCCAATCACCCAAAGAGGTAGATGATGAGAGGCAAAGGACTCCGTAGATAATTTAATAATCAATAAAACTATCTAAGTCAGTCAGCTTCCTACAATGCATTGAAACAGTTTCACGTTCTGCACATGTACCCCAAAACCTATAATGCAATAAAAATTAAAAAATAAATAAATAAAAAATAAAAATAAAAAAGAAACAGTTTCAGAGATGAAACATGCCTCTCCCATGAGAGAACACTCCTGCTGTGCCTCAACTCAAGCCCTTCTCTATACCACCCTACCCCAGGCCTCCTACCCTGGTAGGCCATCACCAATGATAGCACTCCTTGGAAATCTGGACTTAAAGCACCCAACTCTAGCCACATCTCATCTTTCCAGTTTTCTTCCTCTAGAGCCCCAGCTCCAACAAGGCTGTGGCCTGTCAGGTCAGAACTTCTATTCCACTCATCCTACCAATTTCTACTGTCCCTTCTGCCTTCTGCCCTCTTTCCCTTTGAGAACTCACTTGGCAAAACTCTCAGCCCAATTAAACCTGACCCTCTACTGCACTGGAGCCACTGAACCCAGCAGGAGGACAATCACAGCCACACCAAGACATCACATTGATTCATTCATTCCTTTATAGAAGAAGCCTGGCTCCGTGGCCCAGGTTGGAGTGCAGAGTGGTACAATCTCGATTCACTGCAACCTCCACCTCCTGGGTCCCAGTTCAGGCAATTCTCCTGCCTCAGCCTCCCTAGCTGGGATTACAGGAACTCACCACCACGTTTGGCTAGTTTTTGTATTTTTAGTAGAGAAAGGGTTTTACCTTGTTGGTCAGACTGGTCTCAAACTCCTGACCTCGTGATCCGCCCACCTCGGCCACCAAAAAGTGCTGGGATTACAGGCGTGAGCCACTGTGCCCGGCCAACACATCACATTTATTAAAACCCTAAAAGACACAGCCGGGCACGGTGGCTCACGCTTGTAATCCCAGCACTTTTTGGAGGCTGAGGAGAGCAGCACGAGGTCAGGAGTTTGAGACCAGTCTGACCAACAAGGGGAAACCCCGTCTCTACTAAAAATACAAAAACTAGCCAAGCATGGTGACACGCACCTGCAATCCCAGCTACTTGTAATCCCACTTACTTTTCCTCCTTCCAGAAACCCTTTCTTTACTTGGCTTCTGCTACTCTGTCCTCCTGTGCTTTTCCACTTACCTTCCTGGTTCCTCTTCAGATAACAGACACTAATATAGTTTGGGAGCCCTCAGGGCTCCATCATCTCCTGCTTCTCTAATGTTTACCAATTAAGCTCATCCAGCCTTACAGCTTTACATACCTTCTCTGCAGGGTTCCCACGTATTTATCTTCAGTCCAAACCACTCCCCTGAACTTGAGACTCAATTTGATAAAACTGCTTCTACAGCACGTCCACTTGGATGTCCAATTGGACTTATTCGTGTCATGCTTGAGCCCTCATGACTCCTTGCCCTGCTACTCCTTACTCGCCCAATCTTCCCATTCTAGGAACTAAAACCACCATTCAACCAGCTACTCTGGCCAAAAACTTAAGATTTGATTCCTCTTTTCCTCTTCCGCCTCAATTAGCACATTTTTGGCTCAACAAGCAAAATCTATAAGCAATCCAACTGCACCTCACCACCTTCATCTAAACTGTCACTTCTTAGGCCAGTCATGGTGGATGACACCTGTAATCCCAGCACTTTGGAAGGCCAAGGCAAGCAATCACTTGGGGTCAGGAGTTCGAGACCAGCCTGGCCAACATGGTGAAACCCCATCTCTACTAAAAATACAAAAAAAGTAGCCAGGCATGGTGGCTCGCACTTGTAATCCCAGCTACTTGGGAGGTGGAGGCAGAAGAATTGCTTGAACCCAGGAGGCGGAGCTTGCGGTGAGTAGAGATCGCGCCACTACACTCCAGCCTGAACGACAGAGCAAAACTCGGTCTCAAAAAAAAAAAAAGAAAAGAAAAGAAACAGAGAATGAACCAGGATGACTCAAATAGAGGGGGTAAGATGAGTCAGGACTTCAGTCCCAGCAAAGTAGGGAGCCTACAGTTTTTAGGGAGCCAGCATTCAAAGACCAGATTTGTCTTTTGAAAAGACCCCATTGGCTGCTGCGTGGATCTCTGCAGCAAGAGATCCAGGGATACCCTCAAGGAGAGAGACCAGAACTCGGGTAGTGACTACGGAGACAGACGAGTGTCAGATCTGCTCACACAAAATGGAGACAATACTACTTTATCTGTATGTATGCCTGTGCCACCCCTGTCCTTGGGTCACCTATGTGTTTCCAACACGGCCTCACGCTGGAGACACAACTGTTTACTGATCATGTGTCCTCAGAACTGAATGAAAGATCCATGAGAGGGGCTGGCACGTGACAGGGATGGCAAAGAAAAACAACATAAATCTGAACATAGTCCGAATCCCAGCATTTACTAATGAGGAAGTAACTCAGACTGCAGAGAGGAGTCTGCCACAGGTTCCATAGCCAATTAGTGACCGAAGCATAACTGGCAGCCAGGTTGGGTTAGAGCAGAGGCCCCTCTCAAGGCCTTCCTGGGAGGCGCCAGGCTATATGGGAAAATGGGTTATGCCCTGTGCTGCTATGCTCCACCCCTCCACCACTACATGTCCCTCCAGCTAAAAGTAGCTCCTTCCGTGCCCTCAAGGACACTGTGCCAGCCCCACAGTTTTCTGTGGGACCCTCAACTCCAAGGGCACAGGAGAGGCTAGATGCTCCAATCTCTGGAGCTAAGGACTTGCAGAAGTCACAGGAACAATTGTCCCCAGGACAAGCCAAGAGGAACAGCAAGAACCCCTCTAAACATCAGTTTCTTCATCTGTAAAATGAGGATAATCATCCCTAGCTTACCATGTGCCCTAAGTAAAGAAGATGCCATATGATCAAGATCTGGCACACAGCAGGGCCTCCTTCCTCCAGCCCCATCCTGCTAAGCTCCCCCTCTCCCAAATCCAGCTTTATCTCCACCTACACAACCCAGTGCCCCCAATCCTGACCCACTAATCTCTCCACAGTATGACAAGCCCCATTCCAGCTCTACTACTAATATGACCTTGACATAACCTTTCTGGGTTCAGTTTCATCATCCACACAATGGAGACAGTCTACTCTTGTAGCAACTTAAACTATTTCAACAGAATCTCTGCAAGTCATTTCCCAAGGGCCTGTTTCAAGCTCTATATAACGGGATAGCATCCACCTCTATGAAGATTATTCTGTAAATACATGTAAATCACCGGAGATACAGCAAGTGTCCCATAAATGTGGATGCCATTCTCCAGACTTAATAGTGGTTGTGTGTGTGTGTGTGTGTGTGTGTGTGTGTGTGTGTTTTGTTGTTGGTTTTGTTTTTGAGATGGAGTCTTGCTCTGTCACCCAGGCTGGAGTGCAGTGGCATGATCTCTGTTCACTGTAACCTCCACCTCCTGGGTTCAAGCGATTCTCCCGCCTCGGCCTCCTGAGTAGCTGCAATTATAGGCATGCGCCACCATACCTGGCTAATTTTGTTATTTTTTAATAGAGATGGAGTTTCACCATGTTGGTCAGGCTGGTCTCACACTCCTGACCTCAGATAATCCGCCCGCCTCAGCCTCCTGGCTGGAGTGCAGTGGGGCAATCTCTGCTCACTGCAACCTCCGTCTCCCATGTTCAAACGATTCTCCTGCCTCAGCCTTCCGAGTAGCTGGGATTGCAGGCGCCTACCACCACACCCAGCTAATTTTTGCATTTTTAATAGAGACACGGTTTCGAGACCACCACATTGGCCAGGCTGGTATCGAACTCTTGATCTCAAGGTGGCCCACCTCCACCTCCCCAGAGTGCTGGGATTACAGGTGTTAGCCACCACACCTGGTCTAACTGTGTCAAAGTTACTTGAATAGCTACTAGCCAGATTTAACTTATATTTGCTGAAAACTCATTAAGATTGTTCCGTGTGTATTCGCTTGCACAGTGGTGAAAAGGGTGGTGCGCTCACAGGTCTAGATGGCCTGCGTTCCAATCTTGCTCCATCACCACCAGCTCTAAGACTGGGCAAGTTACCTCTGTCTCAGGATCCTCATCATAAAACGATAACAGTCTCCCTAGAGAGCCATGAAAAGAGAATAAAACTAGAAGGCAGTGCCGAACCCACAGGAAACGCTAAGTAAACGTTAAGTATCCCTGGATCACACTTCACTCGGTGGGACAGCAGGATTTTTCTAACCACTCCTGCTGGCGGGGTGGGGGATCCCACAGGTTGGGTAACTGGCCCAAAGTCCCAAGGGAGAGGACCGGAGCCGGCCTGGGGCTCGCTTTCCAGGCCTCTCCTCATACACCCTCCGAAGCTCCAGTGCCCTCGCCATCCCTGTAGGAGGCCCGGGGTGGGGGGGGACCCTCGTCGGGGCCTCCCAGCTGGACAGGGTCCGGTCCAGGCACAGGAGGCAGGGCGCAGGCCCCTGAGCAGAGTCCGGCAGGTGTACGCCGTTCCAGGCCGCAGCCAGGTGTGCTCTCCTTCGGAGCACGCCGCCAGTTTGCGGCTCACAGCCCGCGCGGCCACCCCCGACGTCGCGGGGCACGCTGGGACTCGTAGTCCGCGGCCACCCGGGAAGGTCAGCTTATGGCCGCGCGAGAACTCCAACTTCCAGGTGGCTTTGCGCGGCTAGAAATGCACCGAGCCTGCGATTTCAGGGGATCCAGAGCGCCCGGAGTCGGCCCTGCGGTCCCCGCCCCGAACATGCGCCGCGTGGGCGCCGAGCAGCGGCAGCCGGCTGCAGGTCCTAGGACTCACCGACTTTGTAGGGCAGTTTGTCAGACATGCTGGCGTCGCTGGTGACGGGCACGGGCGAAGGGGGCTAGGCCTCAGTCAGAGAAGAGGCACTGGGCGGGCGACGTGGGGCAGGGATATGCGCGTGGCGCCGGCTCCTTTAAATATCTTCCTGGTACTTGCATATTCATGATCCGCTGGGGCGGGGCCCAACGCGCAGGGCGGGGCCAGAGGATTTCCATCCCTGCAGGGAAGCCTCAGAATTTCACAAGGCCTGGCCCCAGGGACCTCACGCACCGGTTCGGAAGGGAGCGCCGGGAGAGGACTGAGACCCAGCCGGGCCGTCCTCTTGCAGGTTCAGCCAGTTAATTCAATGTCAAAACCAAGCGGAACTGAAATTCCGCTAGTTCACTTCCCTGTGCCTCAATTTCCTAATCTGTAAAATGGGCCGAATTTTTACAGATTAGGAAAATCTACCTACCATACAGATTATTATAGGTTAAGTTGCAGGCCAGATGCGATGGCTCTCACCTGTAATCCCAGGACTTTGGGAGGCCAAGGCGGGAGAATCACTTGAGCCCAGGAGTTCAAGAACAGTCTGGGCAACATAGGAAGACTTCACCTCTACAAAAATAAAAATCGTTTAAATTAGGCAAGCGTTGGGGTGCTTACCTGTAGTCCCAGCTACTTGGGACGCTGAGGTTGAGGGAGGATGGCTTAAGTCTGGAGATTGAAGCTGCAGTGAGCTGTCATCCTGCCACTGGACTCCAGCCTGGACAACAGAGCAAGACCCTGTCTCAAAAAAAAAAAAAGAAAGAAAAGTTGCCATTTGTCAGGTATCTACGTGACATCCCAAACATTCACCTTACCCCAAGTAACTACTACCCTGAATTTAGGTAAGTTTGCATGCATTTCTTATACTTTTACTGCATATGTATGTCATTAAACAAGTCTTTCTGTGTTTAATACGTTTATATATCAACTGTATTTACCCTTCTGCAATTTGCTTTTCTCTGTGAGCATTATATTCCTGAGAGTCATGCATATAGCTTGAATATATTCATTTCTCTGCTGCGTATTGTTCAGTCATCCCTAGGCATGGGAAGCAGGGATTGGTTTCAGGACACTGTGGACTCCAAAACCCTTCTATGCTCAAGTCCCTCATATAAAATTAGGTAGTATTAGGCTAGGCATAGTGGCTTATGCCTGTAATCCCAACACTTTGGGAGGCTGAGGTGGGTGGATCACCTGAGGTCAGGAGTTTTAGATCAGCCTGACCAATATGATGAAACCCCTCTCTCTACTAAAAATACAAAAATTAGCCAGGCATGGTGGCAGGCGCCTGTAAGCCCAGCTACTGGGAAGGTTGAGACAGGAGAATCGCTTGAACCTGGAAGAGGTTGCAGTGAGCCAAGACCGCACTATTGCACTCCAGCCTGGTCTACAAGAGCAAACGTCCATCTCAAAAAAAAAAAGAAAAAGGTAGTGTTGGCATATAACCTACGCATATTCCCCATACACTTTAATCATCTCTAGATTACTTATGACTAATAAAATGTAAATGCTATGTAAATAGTTGTTTTGTAATTTATATTATTTTTATAGTTATTTATTTTTTTTAATTGCTTTTTTTCCCCTGAAAAAAAATTTTTTTTTGAGATGGAGTCTCACTCTTTTGCCCAGGCTGGAGTGCAGTGGCATCATCTAGGCTCACTGCAACCTCCGCCTCATGGGTTCAAGTGATTCTCCTGCTTCAGCTTCCCGAGTAGCTGGAACTACAGGCACTTACCACCACACCCGGCTAATTTTTTTTTTTTTTCTGTTTTTGAGACACAGTTTAACTCTTGTTGCCCAGGCTAGAGTGCAATGGTGTGACCTCAGCTCACTGCAACCTCCACCTCCCAGGTTCAAGCAATTCTCCTGCCTCACCCTCCCAAGTAGCTGGAATTACAGGCGTGTACCACTACGGCTGGCTAATTTTGTATTTTTAGTAGAGATGGGTTTTCACCATGTTGGTCAGGCTGGTCTCAAAACTCCTGACCTCAGGTGATCCACCCGCCTTGGCCTCCCACAGTGGTTGGATTACAGGCGTAAGCCATTGCGCCTGGCCTTGAAGACCATTTTTACATCTATCTGGGAATTCTTCCACCTGTCATGCCACCCCCACCCTTGCCCTCAATCCTCCCAATGCCCTCCTCTCACCCTCCTGTCTCCTTTCTCCCCTTCTCAAACTTTTTCAGAGATGTCTATATTCTTGGTTTGCTCTTCATCTTCTCCATGAAGCTCTCAACTGTGTGGACTCCACCCCCAGGTCTCCACTGAAACTGTTGCAGCCAAGGTCATCAGGGAACCTGTCAGAATGTCTTGTGCCTCAGCCTGCATCCCAACCCACCTCCCCACTGCATACCTCCTGCTCTGGCCTTAAACTCTCCTGACTATCCTCCTGTGGTTCCTTCTCCTACAGCACCTTCAAGGGTTGGTGTTTCTTTTTTCCTCTTACTCTGCTCTCTACCTCACACTTATGGCTGCTGTGGCCACTTACATCCAGTTGATCCATGGATCCATGGAATAAAACACTGCCTCACCCCAGAACTCTTTTTTAAAGAGAAAGAGTCTCATTGTGTCATCCAAGCTAGAGTGCGGTGACATAGTCATAGCCCATGGCAGCCTCAAACTCCTGAACTCAAGCAATCTTCCCACCCCAGGCTCCCAAGGAGCTGGCACTACAGGCATGTGCCACCACACTCAGCTAATTTATTTTATTTTTTGTAGAGACGGGATCTCACTTTGTTGCCCAGGCTGGTATTGAACTCCCGGCTTTGAGGGATCCTCTTGTCTTGGCCTCCCAAAGTGTTGGGATTACAGGCCTGAGTCACTGCACGCAGCCCTGCTTTGCTTCTGAATCACATGCTCCTTCTTCCCACCCCTGGAGTTACCACAACAGTGATTTTTGTCTTAATAATTCCTTTGCTTTTGCTTTTTTTTTTTTTTTTTAATTAAGACACAGGGTCTCACTATGTTGCTCAGGCTAGTTTCAAACTCCTGGGCTCAACTTCCTTTTCTTTTTTTTTTTTTTGAGGCAGTCTCCCTCTGTCACCCAGGCTGGAGTGCAGTGGTGTGATCTCAGTTCACTGCAACATGCACCTCCTGGGATCAAGCGATTCTCATGATTACAGGTGCACACCACCACACCTGCCTGATTTCATATTTTTAGTAGAGACGGGGATTTCACCATGTTGGTCCAGGCTGGTCTCAAACTCCTGACCTCAAATGATCCACCCGCCTTGACCTCTCAAAGTGCTGCTATTACAGGCATGAGCCAATTCACCTAGCCCTCTCCTATAATGTCTTAAAGTTTTATAATTCAAACATGTATGTGGTGTGAGGTAAAAATTCTATCTTTTTTTCCATACTAAGCAATTGTCCCAACAAAACTTAATAAACAGTACATCCTTCCCCCAGTGACCTGCAGTGCCATCTCTATCACTGATTAAGTGTCCATGAACAGTCCAATCTGTGTCTATATCTATTCCCTATTCGGATGCATTGATCTATGCTAATTCTACACTGTCTTACTAGAGCTTCATAATAAATCTTGACTTCTCTTACCTGGTAAGAGAAGTCCCCCACCTTGTTCTTTAAGAGTGTCTTGACTGTCTTAGATGTTTACTCATCCATATAATTTTGGAATCATTTGTCAAGTTCTACAGGAAAAAGCATTTTTGGAATTTTTACTGAAATTGTATTCGTATATAAATTATTTTGGGTGAGAATCAACATCTTTACGTAATTGAATATTCTAATTCATTAACATGGTATGGTATATATATATTTTTTTTTCTCCATTTATGTAGATATTCTATTTTCTTTTTTTGAGATGGAGTCTTGCTCTTGTCACTCAGGCTGGAGTACAATGGTGCGATCTTGACCCACTGCAACCTCTGCCTCCCGGGTTCAAGCAATTCCCCTGCCTCAGCCTCCCAAGTAGCTGGGATTACAAATGCGAGCCACCACACCCATATTTTTGGTAGAGATGGGGTTTCATCATGTTGACTGAGGCAGGAGAATTGCTTCAACCCAGGAGATGGAGGTTGCAGTGAGCTGAGATCGCACCACTGCACTCCAGCCTTGTAACAGAATGAGACTTGGTCTCAAAAAAAAAAATTACTTAGAAATAAATGTAACAAAATATGTTCAGGACATTTATGGAGAACAATATAGAACTTAATTTCATATAAAATCATTAAAGAATATCTACATAGGCTGGGCACGGTGGCTCATGCCTATAACCTCAGCACTTTGGGAGGTTGAAGCAGGCAGATCATGAGATCAGGAGTTGGAGACCAGCCTGACAAACATGGTGAAACCCCATCTCTACCAAAAATATAAAAAAATAGCTGGGTGTGGTGGTGCACACCTGTAGTCCCAGCTACTAGGGAGGCTGAGACAGGAGAATCACTTGAACTCGGGAGGCAGTGGTTGCAGTGGGCTGAGATCATGCCACTGCACTCCAACCTGTAACAGAGCAAGACCCCGTCTCAAAAGAAATTAAATTAATAATTGTTTTTAATTTTCATTTTTAGATATCTGTGACAGATTTATAGAAATGAATTGATTTTAGTAGATTGATCTGTTTTTAGAGCACTGATGAACTCTTACTTAATAAATTGTTTTGTATTAACTATGTATACAATCATATGGTGAATAACAACAATTTTGTTTCTTATTTTCCAATCCTGACACCTTTTTTTTTTTTTTTTTTTTTTTTGCTGCTTGACTGCATTGGCTAGACATCTGGTACAATGCTAAACAGAGGAGGTGAACGTAGGCACCATTATCTTTTTCCACTACGTCTTCTGTGCTTCATTTCATTGACTGGCTGGCACTTCCCTTCCCCCAGTAACTACCCACTTTATCATCAAAAGAGCTCTCAAATCCATCCCTTCTCTCTACCCCACAGCCAATTACCTGATCTCATCCTTTGAATCTCTCACCTGGACTAGTGCGCCAGCCTCCTCACTGGTCTCTAAGCATGCATCCTACCTGTGCCCCATCCATCTGCACCCTTATAGCCAGAGTCAAAAACACAAAGCTGCCCATATCTTCTTCCTTCTTAAAAACTATCGACCAGGCACAGTGGCTTATACCTGTAGTACTAGCACTTGGGGGTGGGAGACCGAGACAGCACTTGGGGGTGGATCACTTGTAAACAGAAGTTTGAGACCAGCTTGGCCAACATGGCGAAACCCTATCTCTAATAAAAATACAAAAATCAGCCGGGTGTGGTAGTGCATGCCTGTAATTCCAGCTACTGAGGTAGCTGAGGCAGGAGAATCACTTGAACCCAGGAGGCGGAGGTTGCAGTGAGCCAAGGTTGCACCACTGCACTCCAGCCTGGGCAACAGAGCAAGACCTTGTCTCAAAAAAAAAAAAAAAAATTCATTGGGTTCTTGCTGCCTAAAACAGTGGTCTACACAGCTGGTGTGATCACAAGACCATTCATTAAGGTATAGTTGGAAAACATTAGATCTTCTATTTCTTTTTTCTTTTTTTTTTGAAACGGAGTTTCGCTCTTGTTACCCAGGCTGGAGTGCAATGATGCAATCTCGGCTCACCACAACCTCCACCTCCTGGGTTCAGGCAATTCTCCTGCCTCAGCCTCCTGAGTAGCTGGGATTACAGGCACGTGCCATGATGCCCAGCTAATTTTTTGTATTTTTTAGTAGAGACAGGGTTTCACCATGTTGACCAGGATGGTCTCGATCTCTTGACCTCATGATCCACCTGCCTTGGCCTCCCAAAGTGCTGGGATTACAGGCTTGAGCCACCGTGCCTGGCCTTTTTTTTTTTTTGAGACAGTCTCACTCTGTCACCCAGGCTGGAGTGCAGTGGTGCAATCTTGGCTCACTGTAGCCTCTGCCTCCCAGGTTCAAGCAATTCTTCTGCCTCAGCCTCCCAAGTAGCTGAGATTACCTACGCCTGCCACCACATTCAGCTAATTTTTGTATTTTTAGTAGAGATGGGGTTTCACCATCTTGGCCAGACTGGTCTTGAACTCCTGACCTCATGACCGACCTGCCTCAGCCTCCCAAAGTGCTAGGATTACAGGCGTGAGCCACTATGCCCACCCTTCTGTGTGCTTTCTTAAAACTGCAGGTGAATCTACAATTACCGCAAAATAAAAGGTTAATTTAAAATGATGATATTCAGATCCAAGATGGCCGATCACTAGCAGCTCAGGCTTGTAGCTCCCAGTGAAAGCACAGAGAACAAGAGGACGCCACACTTTCAGACAAATTTTTGTTGTTCAAGGACCAGGAGATTCCCAGCGGAGGAGCCCCATGGGTTGCCAGAGTGACTCTTACAGCCGGTGAGGCAGTTTTGCTGGTGCCCTGGCATGGCAGTTCTCAGTGCAGACTAAACGGGACTAGGTCCCCTTTTGGTTGATGTTTGGAGCTCTGTGAAAGCAGAGGCATCCATACAGCTGATTGAAGAAGGGATTCAGGAGGGAAGCCAGACTGGAGACTCCCGGACAGAAAAGCACCAAGAATCTTGACGCCGCTGTTTTAGCCGCAGTGGGTTGCTCAGATTTCGGCACTGCGAATCAACAAGTTGGACATCCACTCAGAGACCTAATTTGAAAGTTGGTAATTACAAAGACGACAGGTGGATAAATTTACAATGATGGGAAGAAACCAGCATAAAAAGGCTGAGAATACTCAAAATCAGAATGCCTCTCCCTCTAAAGAGGATCACAGTTCCTCATCAACAAGGGAACAAGGCCTGATGGAGAACAAGTGTGTTCCATTAACAGAATTAGGCTTCAGAAGGTGGATAATAAGAAACTTCTGTGAATTAAAAGAACATGCTCTAGCCCAATGTAAAGAAACTAAGAACTTTGAAAAAAGGTTTGATGAAATCCTAACGAGAATAGGCAATTTAGAGAGGAATATAAGTGAATTAATGGAACTGAAGAATACAATACGAGAACTCCTCGAAGTATGCACAGGTTTTAACACTTGAATTGATCAAGCAGAAGAAAGGATATCAGAGGTCGAAGACCAACTTAATGAAATGAAATGAGAAGACAAGAATAGAAAAGAAAAAGTAAAAGGGAATGAGCAAAGTCTCCAAGAAATATGGGACTATGTGAAAAGACCTAATTTACATTTGATAGGTGTACCTGAATGTCATGAAGAGAATGAATCCAAGCTGGAAAATATTCTTCAGTATATTATTCAGGAAAACCTAGTAAGACAGGACAATACTCAACTCCAGGTAATACAGAGAAGACCACAAAGATATTCCTCAAGTAGAGCAACTCCAAGACACATTAGATTCACCAGGGTTGAAATAAAGGAGGAAATTCTAAGGGCAACTAGCGAGAAAGGTCAGGTTACCCATAAAGGGAAGCCTATCAGACTCACAGAAGATCTCTCAGCAGAAACCCTACAAACTAGAAGAGAGTGGGGGTCAATATTCAATATCCTCAAAGAAAAGAATTTTCAACCCAGAATCTCATATCCAGCCAAACTAAGCTTTATAAATGAAGGAAAAATAAAATTTTTCACGAACAAGCAAGCACTCAGAGATTTCATCACCACCAGGCCTGCTTTACAAGAGCTTCTGAAAGAAGTACTACACACAGAAAGGAACAACCAGTATCAGTCATCCCAAAAACTTACCAAAAGGTAAAGAGTATCTCCATAATGAAGAATCTATATCAACTAATGGGCAAAATAGCCAGCTAGAATTAAACGATAATATTAAACTCACAAATATCAATATTAATCCTGAATTTAAATGGATTAAATGCCCCAATCAAAGACACAGACACACAAACAGAATAAAAAGTCAAAACACATCGGCACTCTGTATCCAGATCCATCTCATAAACAAGGACACACAAAGACTCAAAACAAAAGGTTGAAGGAAGACTCACGAATCAAATGGAGAGAAAACAAAACAAAACAAAAACAGGAGTTGTAACTTTCATCTCTGACAAAATAGACTACAATAGTAACAAAGACTAAAAGAAACAAAGAAGGATATTACATAATGATAAAAGGATCAATGCAACAATAGGAGTCAATGATCATAAATATATATGCACCCAATACAGGAGCACCCAGATACATAAGACAAGTTTTCAATGACTTATAAAGAGACTTGGACTCCCGCAGAATAACAGCGGGAGACTTTGACACCACATTGTTAATGTTCAACGGATCAACAAGATAGAAAATTAACAGGGACATTTATGATTTGAACTCAGACCTGGAACAAGTAAACTCAGTGAGTATTTATAGAATTCTTCACCCCAGGTCCCCAGAACACACATTTTTTTTTTTTTAGTATCACATTACACCTATTTTGAAAGTGACAAATAAATGGAAGCAAATCACTTCAGCATTTGCACAGCATTTCACAGATTTAAATGAAATATTGGTTGGCTGTTTGTTATTTTCTTTCCTTATTCCTTCCTTTCTCCACTGTTAAGCACAATTATCAGCAAAAAAGAGGTTATTAATACCTACTTGTAGATTGCATTCCAGCCTGGGCAATAGAGCAAGACTCTTGTTCTCTCTCCCCCTTTTCTCTTTTCTCTTTAAAATGATGATATTCATTGTTGGTGAGTGTATGGCAAACTTTTGTCACCCATTAAATAAAAAAAATTAACTTTTATTTTAGTTTAGGGGCACATGTGCCAGTTTGGTACATAGGTAACTGGTGACTTAGGGGTTTGGTGTACAGATTATTTCATCACCCAGGCTCTAAGCACAGTACCCAACAGTTTTTTTTTTCTAAACCTCTCCCTTCTCTCACCCTCCTCCTTCAAGTAGGCCCCAGTGTCCATTGTTCCCCTGTTTCTGTTCATGTGTTTTCATTATTTAGCTTCCACTTGCAAGTGAACATGCTGTATTTGGTTTTCTGTTCCTGTGTTAGTTTGTTAAAGATAATGTGGCCTCCAGTGCCGTCTATGTTCCTGCAAAGGACATGATCTTGTTCTTTTTTATGCGTGCGTAGTATTCCATGGTATATACATACCACATTTTCTTTATCTAGTCTACCATTAATGGGTATTTATGTTGACTCTATGTCTTTGCTATTGTGAATAGTACCCATTAAATTTTAAAGGATTTGGCCAGGTGTGATGGCTCAGGCCTGTAGTCCCAGCACTTTGGGGGCCAAGGCATTTAGATTACTTGAGCCTAGGAGTTTGAGACCAGCCTGGGCCACATGGCAAAACCCCATCTCTACCAGAAATACAAAAAACTAGCCAGACCTGGTGGTACACACCTGTGGTCCCAGCTATTTGGGAGGCTGAGGTGGGAGGATTGCTTGAGCCTGAGAAGTAGAGGTTGCAGTGAGTGAAGATCATGCCACTGCACTCCAGCCTAGGCGACAGAGTGAGACCCTGTCTCAAAAAACTTTTTTTTTTTCTGGGCATGGTGGCTCACATCTGTAATCCCAGCACTTTGGGAGGCTGAGACAGGTAGATCACTTGAGATCAGGAGTTCAAGACCAGCCTGGCCAACATGGCAAAACCCCGTCTCTACTAAAAACACAAAATTAGCCGGGTATAGTGGCACGCACCTGTAATCCCAGTTACCTGAGAGGCTGAAGCAGGAGAATTGCTTGAATTTGGGAGGTGGAGGTTGCAGTGAGCCAAGACTGTGCCACTGCACTCCAGACTGGGTGACAGAGAGAGACTCTGTCTCAAGAAAAAAAAAAAATTTAATATTTAAAATTCATAATTATACCTAATTTTGGAGAGTATCAAGACTAGAAACCAAATTTCTGAAGGGTAATGAATTTGACAATGTTTTTTTTGAGACGCTCCATTGCCCAGGCTAGGGTGCAATGACGCAATCTCAGCTCACTGCAACCTCCACTTGATGGGATTACAAGCTCCCACCACAATGCCCAGCTAATTTTTATATTTTTAGTAGAGATGGGGTTTCACCATGTTGGCCAGGTTGTTCTTGAACTCCTCAGCTCAGGTGATCCACCTCCTCGGCCTCCTAAAATTCTAGGATTATAGGCATGAGCCACCGCACACAGAAAAAAATTTTTTTTTTTTGAGATGGAGTCTCGCTCTGCTGCCCAAGCTGGAGTTCAGTGGTGGGATCTCAGCTCACTGCAACCTCTGCCTCCTGGGTTTAAGTGATTCTCCGGCCTCAGTCTCCCAAGTAACTGAGATTACAGGCATGTGCCACCATGCCGGGCTAGTTTTTGTATTCTTAGTAGGGATGGGGTTTCATCATACTGGCCAGGCTGGTGTCAAACTCCTCACCTCAAGTGATCCACCTGCCTTGGCCTCCCATACTGTTGGGATCACAGGCATGAGCCCCATCATGCCTGGCCAGGTTTGTCTATTTCTATTAGTTTTTGATTCACATATTTTGCAACTCTGTTGTTCATGCATACATATTTCCCAGTGCTATGTTTTCTTAGTGGATTGAATGTTATCATTAATAGTGAAAATGAGCCAGGCATTGTGGTGTGCCCTGTAACTCCAGCTACTTGTGAGGCTGAGGTGGAAGGATCACTGGAGCCCAGGAATTCAAAATCAGCCTGAGCAATATATTAACAGCAAGACCTCCTCTCTTAAAATAAAAGTAAAAGGGCCGGGTGCGGTGGCTCATGCCTGTAATCCCAGCACTTTGGGAGGCCGAGGTGGGTAGATCACGAGGTCCAGAGATCGAGACCATCCTGGTCAACATGGTGAAACCCCATCTCTACTAAAAATACAAAAATTAGCTGGGCACGGTGGCACATGCCTGTAATCCCAGCTACTCAGGAGGCTGAGGCAGGAGAATTGCCTGAACCCAGGAGGTAGAGGTTATGGTGAGCCGAGATTGCGCCATTGCACTCTAGTCTGGGTAACGAGTGAAACTCCGTCTCAAAAACAATAAATATAAAAATAAATAAAATAAAAAATAGCCCAGTGAGGTGGCTCACGCGGTCAAGAGATCGAGACCATCCTGGTCAACATGGTGAAACCCATCTCTACTAAAAATACAAAAAAAAAAAATTAGCTGGGCATGGTGGTGCGCATCTGTAGTCCCAGCTACTTGGGAGGCTGAGGCAAGAGAATTGCCTAAACCCAAGAGGCGGAGGTTGCGGTGAGCCGAGATCGTGCCATTGCACTCCAGCCTGGGTAACAAGAGCGAAACTCCGTCTCAAAAAAAATTGTTTTAAATAAATAAATAATAAAAATTTAGAAAAAAGGAGAGGAGGAGGAGCAGGGAAGAAGGAAGAAAGGAGGGAGGGAGGGAAGAAAAGAAGGGAGGGAGAGAGGGAGGGAGGAAGAGAAGGAAGGAAGGGGAAGGAAACAATAAAAGAAACATGGAGGCGGAGGGGTACCTTCTTAGTGCCAGATCGGGGGTGAAAGTGCAGGCTCCCCATGTGGCTTGGGGAAATGGAATGATTAATTTGTTTTCAAGTTTACTGTCACATGGATAAAAAGTTTACAATTTAAAACACACTTGGTAAGAGTGTGAGGAAATAGGCCTCCTCGTACATTGCTTTTGGGATTGTACATTGGCACAACTTTAATGAACACTGGTAATAACTGACAAGATTACAAACCACATGCCCTTGACCAAGCAGTTCCGCTTCTAGGAATTTATTCCAAAGATGTACGCACATGTGAGCAAAATAACGTTGAGAACAAAAGATTGGAAATGGTCTAAATGTCCTTGTATGGAAGACTTAAATAAATATTGGTACAGTCCACATGGTGGAATACCCAGACAGCCAATTTTTTTTTAAAGGAGCTGTTTAATATAAATATACAATGATCTTCAGGATATAGTGGCAGGGTGCAGTTCCCCAAGCCTGAGGCCTGAGCGCCATGGCACTCCGCCGCCTGGGCAACAAATGGAGACTCCATCTCTATTCTAAAAAAAAAAACAAAAAAACACGACAGCCAGTCATGGTGGCTCCCACCTGTAATCCCAGCACTTTGGAAGGCTGAGGTGGGCAGATCACCTAAGGTCAGGAGTTGGAGACCAGCCTGGCCAACATGGCAAAATCCTGACTCTACTAAAAATACAAAAATTAGCCAGACATGGTGGCACAAGCCTGTAATCCCAACTACTCGGGAAGCTGAGGCAGGAGAATTGCCTGAACCCGATAGGTTGCAGTGAGCCAAGATTGCACCACTGCATTCTAGCCTGGGCAACAGAGTAAGACTCTGTCTCAAAAAAGAAAACAACAACAACAACAAAACATATAATGAAGGGCAGAGAGCAAAGTGCAGAACAGTGTGCCTAGTATGCTATTATTTAAGTAAAAAGGAAAAAGAACACAAACAGGTATTTGCCTATACCTGCAAAAAAATATACCAGGCAGGATGTACAAGAAACTGCTAACCAGGCTTCCCTGGGGTCCCCACACACGCCGCGGAAAGCTGCCCTGGACAAATAACTGTCGATGCCCCTTCTCCAAGTCCAGGCTCCACTGGCGCTTCTGGGGAGGCGTGGGAAGCTCGAAACCCCAGGCAGAAGCCGGTCCCCGTCTCTCCTCCCGACCTTTGCACCTGCCTTTTACGTGTTTGCTTTTGCAGACTGTTAAGTCCAGGGCGTGGAGGGGCGGAGAGTGGGCAGAGGGCGCAGGAACCTGCCTATTGGCCGCGGAGCTTCGGCCTCCCCTGGCTCCAGCATCCCAACTCGCCTTCCGAAGGTCCCGAGTCTGGCTCTGAATTAATTGGAGGCTTCGAGATGGGATAGTGGGTCGCAGGCGCTGAGGAAGCCCGCTGATGGGGATGGCGCCGGATTATGCAGTTCTGGGGAGTCCCTCCCTTCTTCCCCACCCCTATAGGGGTCTCTCCTTTCCCGCTCTGCCCGCGCCCCTCCCTCCAGGCCTCCTGGGCCCGCCTCGAAGTCCCCGCTGGACTGGGAGAGTGTAGAGGTGGGGACTTCCTAGAGACCCTGGACAGGGCTCCCCTCTCTCCCTCAATCCTTCTCAGCCACGGCGGCTCCGCAGTGAGTCGGGCGCCCCAGGAGCTGCTGGCCCACGCTTCCCCGGGTTTCTCCCGTAGAAGGAGCCCTCCAGACTGGAAGAATAGAAGCGAGTACACCTCCCTAGCCGCGGGCCCTCTCTAAGTCGCAGGCTTTAGAGGCACCCCAAAAGGGGAGTGTGAGATGGTGTGGTCCAAATCATTATAACGAAATCACCTGATTATGTGCCTGTCCAGAAGGCACATAATCTGGAACCAGAAGGCACACTGGTTCCAGAAGGGACAGAAGCCGTCTGTCTTTGCCAGCTGCTGTGTCCCCAGGGTCCAGCTCAGTGCCTGACACACAGGCTGCACACAACATTTGGGAATGTATTAATGTTCCCAAATGTCTGCCCCGGAGCCCAAGCTGTGGTGCTCCTTGGCTTCAGCCCACAGTCCCGGCTGTCCTCGGGGTGAAGCCAGGGAGTCCCCTAATCCAGGTCTCTGATGTCGCCAGCTGAGGCTGGATCCTTCCCCATTGGAGCTGGATGGCTTCTGGGTTCACTTCCCAGGCTCGTCTGAGCTTCCAGGCCCCTTTTATTCTAATATTTGCTAAGAACCTCGTCCGGGGACCTTAGGAGTCACACAGCCACGGGTTCTTCCCCTCCCCTTCATTTCTCAGATGATAGAAAAGCAAAAGGAACACTCTAAGGACATGCAATGAGGAGGGGTGGGGGGGGCGGGGTGGGAGACCTCCGTGGAGTGAAATCTAAAAAGGAGCTCAGTCGACAGAAAGGGAGCCCGCGGCTCCACTCAGCAAGACTGGAGAGCTGTAAGGTGCCCTCCCCAGCCCGCTGCCCAGCTGTACACCTTCCTTTGCGCCTAGCACCCTGGACTCCGAGGTCCGCCTGTGCCCTGCAGCCTGGAGTTGCCCTTAACTCCACTGTGCCAGGAGAGGGCACCCTGCTCCCAGCTTTGGCTTCGGACTGCGGCAGTGCAAACCCTTCCCTCAGGGGCGGGATTTGGAGCGCTGTGATGATAACCTCCCAGCTGCCCCGGGAGCAGACAAAATAGGTTCATCGCTCCCTCCCATATAAGAAGAAACTAAGGCTCCAAGAAGGATAATGGATGTTGCTAGTGAGTGGTCTTTGGACTTGTTTTGAAGGGCCTTTAGCCCTTGGAAGCATCTGGCAGGGTGTTTTTGTTTGTTCTGTTCTGTTGAGGCAGGGTGTCACTCTTGTCCAGGCCAGAGTGCTGTGGCACCATCAGAGCTCACTGTAGATTCAAACTCCTGAGCTCAAGCAGTCCTCCCGCTTCAGCCTCCCCAGTAGCTGGGACTGAAGGCACACATCACTACATCCAGTTTGCCTATTTATTTATGAGACAGAGTCTCATTATGTTGCCCAGGCTGGTCTCAAACTCCTGGGCTCAAGCAGTCCTTCCACCTCTGCCTCCCAAGTACTGGGACTACAGGCATGAGCCACATTGCTGGTATAACAATACTAGTCAACATTGCTTATGTCCTATGTTCCATACACAATTCTAAGCTCTTTGAACTTCCCTGTAGATACTGCCCTGCTTTATAGATGCTACCCTATAAGGTAGGTACCCATTTTATGCATGGAAAAACTGAGGCTCCTGGTGGTTGATTTGCCCTCAGTTAGGAAGCACCAACGCTGTCTGACTTCAGAGTCCCTGCTGGTAACCACTGGGCTACTCTCCCTGCAGTCATGCTCCCCACTCCAACCCCCATGCTGGACATGTTCATTTGAGTGTGCTAGAGGCGAGGATGAAAAACAGGACAAGACAAAGTCTCTGCTCCCCCGGAGTTCCATTCAGTGAACATATTTACACCTAAAAACACATCCGTACAAACTTTCAAACACATACTCTTTCACACATTCCACCATCACACGCAGATACTCATGCTTATGCACATATGTACATACACACTACAGAAACAAGTCCAGGTGCAGTGGCTCATGCCTGTAATCCCAGCATTTTGAGATGCCGAGGTGGGTAGATCCCTGAAGGTCAGGAGTTTGAGACCAGCCTACTCAATGTGGTGAAACCATGTCTCTACTAAAAATACAAAAATTAGCAGGGTGTACTGGTACACACCTGTAGGCCCAGCTACTTACTGGGCTGAGGCAGGAGAATAGTTTGAAATTGGAGGCAGAGGTGTCTGTGAGCTGAGATTGTGCCACATCACTCCAGTAGCAGAGCCAGACTGTCTTAAAAAAAAAAAGAGGCAGGATGCAGTGGCTCATACCTGTAATACCAGCACTTTAGGAGGCTGAGGCAGGTGGATCACAAGTTTAGGAGATTGAGACCATCCTGGCTAACACAATGAAATCCCATCTCTATTAAAAATACAAAAAATTAGCCAGACATGGTGGCTAATTTTGAGACTCTGTCTCAAAAAATAAATAAATAAATAAATGCAAAAACTGGGGGACATTTGCATGGAACCCCATATTTCCAGCTTCTCTTGAGAAAATTAGCAACCAGACTTCTGTTGTCATAGCAATAGGCGGGTTAGCTAAATGTTAGCTGCCCTCTTTGAATGGTGCCTAAGTTCTCCAGGCCAACATATGTCCCCACCCCTGGCCTATGTCAGTTGTTGTTCCAGCCTGATCCCTGACTTGAAGTTTTCTCAGTGGCCCAGGATCATCCCAGTGAGCATTGCTTGTCATTGAATAACCTTGGTTCTCATTTGCATAGTACCAACTGAGTCATTTTCCTCTGCACTTGATGCTTTACCTATCTTCCTCCTTTTGTCTTCTTTCTCTTTCTGATGTCAGTGAGGCCACCTCGCATACCTGCTCTCTTCCTAATGGAGTTGAACCCACCCAGCCAAAAACAGGGGTAGGATCCACAGGAAGGGGCTACTCAAGGAACTACTAACAATGTTGACTGCCAATTTCCAGGAACTAGGAGGAGTTTCAATCTTATTCCAGATATATGGGCAAAGGTGGTGTTCTGAGTTACATGATGGCCCTCCTCCTGAAAGATATGTTCACCTGGAATCTTTGAAGGTGATCTTATTTTAAAGAAGTCTTCCAAAATAAGATGTAATTAAGTTAAGGATCTTGAGTTGAGATGGTTCTGGATTAGGGTGGCCCCTAAATCCAGTTTCAACTGTCCTTATAAGACAAAGAAAGGGAAGAAGACAAACATGGAGACCACACAGCGAAGACAGATGCAGATTGGAGTGACACATCTACAAGCCACAGAAAACCTGGGATTGCCAGCGGTCACCAGCAACTAGGAGAGAAGCAGGGAACAGACTCTCCTCAGAGCGTCCAGAAGGAACCCACCCTGCCAATGCCTTGGTTTTGAACTTCTGGCTTCCAGAACTGTGAGAGAATACATTTCTGTTGTTGTAAGCCAAATGTATGGTACTTCGTGATGGCAGCTCTAGGAGTCTAATACAGATGGAAAGGGGAGGAGAAGATGGAGGAGATAGGAAGCCTGATCCTGGTGACTCTGGTGACTCCGTTTCCCTTGTCCTGCCTTAAACATGGAGAATATGGAGAAGGCTGAGGTGCTGGGGGTAGCAGCAAGAGTGGCTCAGGTGATCATGCCAACTGGCACCCCAGGGCTCCAAAGCCTCCCAGGAAATGAGTCATCCTAGAGAGCCATGGGTTTCTTCTCAAATACCTTTGATTGTAAGCAGGTGGAGGAAGTGTCCTAAGGAAACAGCTCTTGGGAGGGTGGTGGAGTGAGCCTTTAGGGAGGCAAATCAGCCAGGCCTGGCATCCACAGTTCAGGAGTTCACACGAGGTGCCCATTCCAGGCCTGGGCAGGGAGCCACCCAGAAGGGGAAGGGGAGATAGGGACAGGGAACTGTAGGAGCAGAGAGAAGGAGGAGGGCAAGGAGTGAGGTTTCCCAGAGAAAAGAGTGGATCCTTCACCAGCACTGCCTGTTTTCTCCCTTCTCACACTCCCCCATATTCATAAGCAATTACTCGGTACCAGGACTGTGCTCACAATTAATATTTCAGTTTCCCTTTCTAAAACATAGAATGCTGCTTACAATAGTCCTGAAACGTCTTTTCAGGACATTGTGTGGTTCTAGTTGCCAACCTGGATCTTAAAATGCAAACATTGAAAATAACATTAAATGTTAACTTCAAGGATGGCTCCTCATAGCCTCTGTGTGAGCGGGAAGGGCTGGGATCATCAGATGCTGCATTTTACAGAAGAGGAAACTGAGAGATGAGCACCTGCCTAAAGTACCAAAGAGTCTGTTGAGAAATGTTCAGTTTATGAATATCGATAAATGCTGAGTGTGTGATAGAATATATCGTTTGCTAGGAAGAACAATGGCAAAGAAAACCTAGCCGCCACCGCCCTCCCTCCAAGTAGAAAACTACTTGGGGCATTCCAAAGTGGCAAGGCAATGTATAAATATCATACACCGGTTACAACAACTCTTTAAGATATCTGCCCCTGCCCCCGAGGCTCCCTCGTGGAGAATACTTTTTAGTTTGTTTGTGATCAGTGGTAAGCAGGCACCAGCTGCCTCCTTGGCATATTTTGTGTTATGAGAAAACACAGAACACCTGTTTGTTAATAAGACTCACCTGTTCAGCAAGAATAAATACGTGGATCAGACTCTGCTGGGGGCCTTCAGCCTGGAATGCTGTCAGCTCTTCAGGCTTTCAGTTCAGAATGCTGCTACCCCCTCCACCACCCCTCCATAGACCCACTTTGCTGTTCTATAGAGGTGTCTGCCTCTCAGTTCCTTCAGCGCCGCCTGGGTGGGGGTCTCTCCAGCCAAGTTGATACTTGGTAAGAGTCAACTGTGGATGGGAGCCTAGGGCCTGAAGAGCTCATGCCCATATAAGGAGATGGCTGTGCCAGTTCAGTTGCTATGAAGGATCCGATGATGGGGATTTGTACTCTGAGATCCTGGATCTTGGGGATAGAAGCAGAGGGTCCAAAAGGGACAAAGACTGGCATCACCTCCCCATGGTGGGCCAACGCCAACTGTGGGTAATTCTCTACCTCGGCATCAGTGTTTCAATGCTGCATGATAAACCACCCATATTTATTGACATAAAACAACCATTTATTATTCATGTCTTTTGTTTCATGGGGAGGGAGCATTGATTGGGCTCAGCTAGGCAGATCTTGCTCAAGGTCTCATATGGTTGCCGTCAGGTGGTTGCTGGGCTGGAGTCAGCTTGACGATTTCCTGACAGCCAGCTGATGCTGGCTACCTGGGACCTCAGCTGGGGCTTCCAGCCCAGATATGATATGTGGCCTCTCCATGTGGCCTGGGCTTCCACACAGCATGGTAGCTGGGTTCCTAGGGTAAGCATCCTAAGAGAGAGAGCCAGGCACAAGTTGTATCACCAAGTATGACCTAGACTTTGAAGAAATGTGCCATCACTTCCATCATATTTAGTTGAGGTAGTCACAAAGATCCACCCAAGTTCAAGAGAAGGGGCCATACACTATTAATTCCCTTATGTTGCTATAAAGAAATACCTGAGGCTTGGTAACTTATCAAAAAAGGGGTTTTGCAGGAGTCTTGTTGTCTGAGGGGTGATACCTGAGGTTTGTTGTCTCACAGCCAAGGAAATCGATGACACAGACACACAAAGAGTGAGGTTAAGAGCAAAAGTTTAAGGCCGGGCACGGTGGCTCACGCCTGTAATCCCAGCACTTTGGGAGGCCGAGGCAGGTGGATCACGAGGTCAAGAGATCGAGACCATCCTGGTCAACATGGTGAAACCCCATCTCTACTAAAAATACAAAAAATTAGCTGGGCATAGTGCCACGTGCCTGTAATCCCAGCTACTCAGGAGGCTGAGGCAGGAGAATTGCCTGAACGCAGGAGGCGGAGGTTGCGGTGAGCCGAGATCGCGCCATTGCACTCCAGCCTGGGTAACAAGAGCGAAACTCCGTCTCAAAAAAAAAAAAAAAAAGTTTAATAGGGGAAAGAAAGAATAGCTCTCTGCTGGAGAGAGGGGTCAGAGAAATGGGTTGCCAGATCCGTGGTGAAATGCAGGGAGGTTTATAGATGCCTGGTGAGGAGGCAGTGTCTGATTTACATAGGGCGTGAAAGATTGGTTGGACCAGATGTGCCATTTACATAGGGCATGAATTTCTGGTAGCCCCTACCCTTAATCTTTTACTGTGCAGGTAGGTTCTCTGCCTGGCCTACACCCATGTTGCCTATTCCTCTACTGTACATGTGGTAACAAAAAAAGGGAAGATGGAGCCTCCATGTTGGATATGTCTGGCCCCCAGGGAGCCCATTGTTATTACCGACAACCTGCCGCCCCGGACCCCGTGCAAGCTTCCAGCTTATCTGTGTTTGCAGCTCAATTTTTCAGGCTGCTCTTTGTTAGAAACAAATAATTTCTTGGACTACTTTTTGTTAAAAGGGCAGCTCTGGTGAGGATTCTGTTGCACTCACTGCCTAAATAATTTTTTCCTACCTGCTGTATCAGTTTATTTGGCTCATGATTCTGCAGACTGTACAAGAAGCATGGCGCGAGCATCTGTTTCTGGTGAGGGCTTCAGGCTGCTTTGCTCATGGCACAAGGTAAAAGGGAGCCATAGTGTGCAGACATCACATGGTGAGAGAATGGAAGCAAGAGTTGGGGGAAGGTGCCAGGCTCTTTTTAACAATCAGCTCTTGTGGAAATTAATAGAGCTAGAACTTCCTCATTAACATGCCGTTCATGAGGGATCCACCCCCAGGACCCAAATACCTCCCATTAGGCCCCACCTTTAACATTTGAGATCAAATTTCAACATAAAGTTTGAGAAGACTAACATCCAAGGTATAGCAACTACCTCTTGATAGGGGAGTGGCAATGTTCTTTTTTCTGGGGGGTTGGGGGACAGAGTCTGCCCTGTCACCCAGGCTGGAGTGCAGTGGCTCAATCTTGGCTCACTGCAACCTCCACATCCCGGGTTCAAGCAATTCTCCTGCTTCAGCCTCAAGAGTAGCTGGGACTACAGGTGTGTGCCACTGTACCCAGCTAATTTTTGTATTTTTAGTAGAGGTGGGGTTTCACCAAGTTAGCCTGGATGTAGCCTGGATGGTCTTGATTTCTGACCTCGTGATCCACCCACTTCAAAAAAAAAAAAAAGACGAGACACAGTGGCTCACACCTGTAATCCCAGCACTTTGAGAGGTCAAAGTGAGCAGATCACCTAAGGTCAGGAGTTCGAGAACAGCCTGGCCAACATGGTGAAACCCCGTCTCTACTACAAATACAAAAATTGTCTGGGTGTGGTGGTACATGCCTGTAATCCCACCTACTTGGGAGGCTGAGGCAGGAGAAGAATCACTTGAACCCAGGAGTTGGAGGTTGCAGTCAGTTGAGATCGTGCCACTGCACTCCAGCCTGGGTGACAGAGTGAGACTCCATCTCCAAAAAAAAGATGCAAGTCAATGAAAATGACCAAGGCACCAAGTCTCAATCATTTTAGGAGGTTTCTTTGCCAAAGTTAAGGACATATACCAAGGAGGCAGGTTTATGCCTTTCTCCAAAGATTATTTTGAGGCCTTCAATATTTAAAAGGGAAAGCATGGATATTGGGGAAGAGGAAGAAATTTTTACAAGGTGTGGCTAGATAAGAGTCGAATGGTTACATCCTTTTGAGTCTTTGATCAGCCTTTCACTGAATATACAATTTACGTGTGTGTGAGAGGTAGGTAGAGAAATAGTCACTTAGGCCTTTGTCTGGCTCAGTGTATCTGCATTTTTATGTAAGATAATATAAACAATAGGGCAGCCAAGGCAATCAGTTATGCATTTGCCTCAGGTGAGCAGAGGGATGACTTTGAGTTCTGTCTCTCCTTTGTCCAGCACCCATAAATATAAGCGATCTTTGTTTTAGGTTAAAGATTGTGGAGCCCACAAGGAATTTTCTTGTGGGAAATTATGAGAGAGGTATTAGCTTTTATCTTTGTTGCTTTCTGATTTAGGAACCAAATGGGAGATGAGACAAGGGTTTGCATGACCCAGTTCTCAGCTTGACTTTTCCCTGTGGCTTAGTGAGTTTGGGGTCCCAAGATTTTGCTTTCACAAAGAACATGAGGGATGGGAGACGTTGTGACTACTTTTGAAAAATATACTTTGCTGCACCAGATAAGGGGTGAGCTCTGGAGTCAGATGCTTGGATTAGAATACTAGCTTTGGCCGGGTGCAGTGGCTCACGCCTGTAATCCCAGCACTTTTGGAGGCCAAGGCAGGTGGATCATGAGGTCAGGAGTTCAAGACCAGTCTGGCCACCATGGTGAAACCCTGTCTCTACTAAAAGCACAAAAAAATTAGCCAGACATGGTGGCAGGCTCCTATAATCCCAGCTACTTGAGAGGCTGAGGCAGGAGAAAAGCTTGAACCCGGGAGGCAGAGGTTGCAGTCAGCTGAGATCGTGCCATTGCACTCCAGCATGGGCCACAAGAGCAAGACTTCATCTCAAAAAAAAAAAAAAAACTCCTAACTCTACCATTTAATGCCTATAAGTCTGTTTCCCCATCTATAAAATGAGACTGATAGCACTGTTTTCAGGGGGCGGTGGTTGTGAGAATTGTGTGAGATAAAGGCCCAACGTTCAGAATATCCAGCCCATGACCAGTGTTCAATGGGTATCACTGTTGTCGAAACAGGTCATCATACTAGGCTCTGACCAGTCTGGTTCACTGCCCCAGGCCACTGCCTGTTTGTATGTGTGTGATGAAACCTAGAGGGGTGTTCAAAGAAGTGTGTTCAAATGGGTCCATGTGCACATGCCACAGGAGCTGAGCTTGAGGGAATGAGTACGTGTGTGTGTCTGTGAGTGAGGGTATAGGTGAAAACTTGGGCAGGGGGTTGCATACATGAGGGCACATGTGCTATTGTCAGAGACATGTGAACTAGAGGAGATGGGTAAAATGAGGATGAGACATACTGGGCTGCATTTCCAGACGGTTTAAGGCTTTTTTTTTTTTTTGAGATGGAGTTTGGCTCTTGTCGCACAGGTTGGAGTGCATCAGTGTAATCTTAGCTCTCTACAACGTCCGCCTCCCGGGTTCAAGTGATTCTCTTCCTTCAGCCTCCCAAGTAGCTGGGATTACAGGCATGGACCACCATGCCTGACTAATTTTTTGTATATTTAGTAGAGACAAAGTCTCATCATGTTGACCAGCCTGGTCTCGAACCCCTGACCTCAGGTGATCCATCCGCTTCAGCCTCCCAAAGTGCTGGGATTACAGGCATGAGCCACTGGGCCCGGCCGGTTTAAGGCATTCTAAGTCACAGGATGAGTTGGACATTGGCACAAAATATGTGTCATAAAGACCTTGCTGATAAAACAGATTGCAGTAAAGAAGCCGGCCAAAACCCACTAAAACCAAGATGGCCATGAGAGTGATCTCTGGTCATCTCCACTGGTACATTCCCGCCAGAGCCACCACCATTTACAAATGCCTTTACAATGTCAGGAAGTTACCCTATATGGTCTAAAAGGGGAGAAATGAATAATCCACCCATTGTTTAGCATATAATCAAGAAATAACTATAAAAATGGGTAACCAGCAGCCCTTGGAGCTGCTGTCTATGGAGTAGCCATTCTTTTATTCCTTTACTGTCCTAATAAACTTGCTTTCACTTTACAGACTTGCCCTGAATTCTTTCTTGCACGAGATCCAAGAACCCTCTTTTGGGGTCTGCATCAGATCCCCTTTCCTGTAATACTACAGATGTTTGTGAGTGTGTGGGACAGAGGAATGAGACCATCTTGAGGGCAAGTGTAAGCACATATGTCTACAAGTGTGCCTAATTAGGACTGTGTGTGGGTAAGTTAGCTGGTGAGAGTTACAAGAATATGAGATATGGCCAAGCGTGTGTGTTAGATTGAGTGTGTACGTGTGCATGAGTGTTCAGTGTTTTCTGTAAGGTGCTTGTTCATGCCTCATACTTGCAAAAAATGAGATATGTCAGAACACTTTCAGAGCTTTGCAGAGATATGAGAAGCAAATGAACCCCTGGGGACTGTGACCAGCTGGGAAGATGAGGGGAGCCAGGTGGAGAAGCGTGGAGAAAGGCTTTTCTGAAGTTCATAATCTTACTCGGGCAAGGAGCCAGGGACCCACTGGGGTCAACTGCTTCCCACAAACAGCTGCCTCTTAAGTTTAGATGACAGCTCCACATCTGGGCCTTCTTCCTCCTCATCCCCATCATTATTAGTCGTTAATTTGTTCACTTATATAGCAAACATTTACTCAGTACCAACTTTTAAGTGAAGTTTAGCCTAAACCTGCCTCCTTACATATTTTGAAGTTCAGCCTAAAGGTTTCTCTGTACATTGTGAACTGTAACCTAAATGGTCTTGTAAACAGACTGTAGCCTACTCTTGTGCCAATCACCAAGTTTTGGCCAATTAGATGTGGCCAGCTATTCAAATCATGTTCAAATAAGGCAAACACCAAGCTATAACCAATCTGGTTGTTTCTGTACATCACTTTCCTTTCTCTGTTCATAAATTTTCTCCCATCACGTGGCTGTGTCATAGGCTATAGTCATAGGTTGAACCAGAGCAACTCCATCTTGAATAGGGCTTGGGTAAAATAGGACTGAGACCCTTCTGGGCTGCATTCCCAGGAGGTTACGCATTCTAAGTCACAGGATGAGACAGGAGGTCAGCACAAGATACAGGTTACAAAGACCTTGCTGATAAAACAGGATGCAGTGAAGAGGCCAGCCAAAACCCACCAAAACCAAGATGATGATGAAAGTGAGCTCTGGTCATCCTCACTGCTCATATGCTAATTATAATGCATTAGCATGGTAAGAAACACTCCTGCCAGTGCCATGACAGTTTACAGATGCCATGGCAACATCTGGAAGTTACCCTCTAAGGGGAGGAACCCTCACTTCCAGGAATTGCCCAACCCTGTCCCAGGAAACTCATGAATAATCTACCCTTTGTTTAGCATATGATCAAGAAATAAGTATAAGTATAATCAGTTGAGCAGCCCATGCTGCTGCTCTGCCTATAGAGAAGCCACTCTTATTCCTTTACTTTTTTAATAAATTTGTTTTCCTTCATGGACTTACCCTGAATTCTTTCTTGCGTGAGGTTCAAGAACCCTCTCTTGGAGTCTAGATCAGGACCCCTTTCCAGTGACAGCTGCCTGGGAGTCTCTGAGCTTACACTGGCTTGGGATGCTGCCCATTCTTTGTTCAATTAAACTCTTTTACATTTAATTCAGCTAGTTGCTTTTTCTTTTCTTTTTTGAGACGGATTTTCACTCTTGTTGCCCAGGCTGGAGTGCAATAGCACAATCTTGACTCACTGCAACCTCCACCTCCCGGGTTCAAGTGATTCTCCTGCCTCAGCCTCCTGAGTAGCTGGGATTACAGGCGCCTGCCACCACGCCTGGCTAATTTTTTGTATTTGTAGTAGAGACGGGGTTTCACTATGTTGGCCAGGCTGGTCTCGAACTCCTGTCCTCAGGCGATCTACCTGCTTCAGCCTCCCAAAGTACTTGGATTACAGGCATGAGCCACTGCACCCGGCCACTAGTTTTTCTTTTTCTTTTTTTGAGATGGAGTCGCACTCTGTCACGAGGGCTGGAGTGCAGTGGCACAATCTCAGCTCACTGCAACCTCCACCATCTGAGTTCAAGCGATTCTCCTGCCTCAGCCTCCGCAGTAGCTGGAATTACGGGACCTGCCATTATACTCAGCTATTTTTTTGATTTTTAGTAGTGGCGGGGTTTCACCATGTTGGCCAGGCTGATCTTGAACTCCTGACCTCGTGATTCACCCACCTCGGCCTCCCAAAGTGCTGGGATTACAGGTGTGAGCCACCGCACCCGGACTCTAAATTTTTTTTTTTAAAGACAGGGTCTTACTCTGTCACCCAGGCTGGAGTGCAGTGGCACAAGAACAGCTAGTTTTTCTTTTAACATTACAAAGGGCCAGGCACTGTGCTAGAGCATGAGTGAGGCAATCTCCTTGAGGAGCTAATGTCCTGGGAGCGGGGATATATATATACACATATATATGTAAACATTACATAGTTACACTGCATATATATATAAATATTAAGCATATAATATAGGCCGGGTGCAGTGGCTCAAGCCTGTAATCCCAGCACTTTGGGAGGCCGAGGCAGGTGGATCACAAGATCAAGAGATCGAGATCATCCTGGTCAACATGGTGAAACCCCGTCTCTACTAAAAATACAAAAAAATTAGCTGGGCATGGTGCCGTGTGCCTGTAATCCCAGCTACTCAGGAGGCTGAGGCAGGAGAATTGCCTGAACCCAGGAGGCAGAGGTTGAGGTGAGCCAAGATTGTGCCATTGCACTCCAGCCTGGGTAACAAGAGTGAAACTCCGTCTCAAAAAAAAAAAAGCATATAATATATAAATAAATTTTCATATATAATATATTCACAAACATTTATATACACACATAAATATATACATGTTTGTGAATGTATATAAAAACAAATATGGTAGAACTCAGGGGCTCATGCCTGTAATCCAAGCACCTTGAGAGGCCAAGGTGGGAGGATGGCTTGAGGCCAGAGGTTCAAGATCAGCCTGGGAACACAGCAAGACTTGTCTTTACAAAAAGTTTAAAAATTAGGCATGGTGGTGCATGCCTGTACTTCTACCTACTTGGAAGGCTGACATGGGAGGATTACTTGAGCCCAGGAGTTCAAGGTTACAGTGAGCTATGATTGTGCTACTGCACTCCAGCTGGGTGACAGAGTGAGACATTGTCTCTTAAAAAAAAAACTATATAATGACCCATATGTCAGGTGGCGGTGAGTGCTATGAAGGATGTGGGAGTGACAGGAGGTGGGAGACACTGTGGAGAGGGGTGTTGAGAGGCCTCTCTGCAGGGCAGAAAACTGAGTGCCAAAGTAAGTGTTTGGAGAAAGACATTTTGTGCAAAGCAAGGACGAAGACCTTTAGGTGAGATGTGTCTGGCACATCTGAGGAGTAGCAAGGAGGCTGCTGAACCAGCAGTGAAGTGAGCTGAGGGCAGCGGGGAGGAAATGAGCTCACGAAGCTGCCAGGAAAAAGAGGTCTGTGAGCTCGTGCAGGAAGGATGACTCCACTTCCTTTCTGTTTCCTTCTTCACACCAGGATCCCTATAAGTCGATGAGAAAAAACAAACAGATTCAAAGAAGAAAGGAAGAAATACTGGGCAGAGGATTTGAACAGGCACTTCACAGACCAGGATCTCTGAGGGGCTGGATTATTCTGTTTCTTACAATCAAATCAACCCCACTTGACACATTTTTCCTCTTCATATCAAAACCTCTGCTCTTGTGACAGAGCAAGAGCCCCTCTCTCTACAAAAAAAAGCAAAACATTAGCCAGGTGTGGTGGCATGTGCCTGTAGTGCCAGCTACTCCAGAGGAGGTATAAGAATTGCTTGGCCTGGGAGGTTGAGGCTGCAGTGACCCATGGTGGCACCACTGCACTCCAGCCCAGGAGCTGCTCCTGTTATTTTGCTGGCTTAATGGTGTTATACCTAGTGTCTCGGTGATTCTCTTGGCCTTTTCCTCTGTTTGTGGACTCCGGGAATGTATTCTTCCATGAATAACATGTGATCAACCTCTCAGAGTGAGGTGCCAGGAGTGTTCCCCTTTAATACCTCATAATTAAATCAGAACTATTTACTGGGCATCATTTATTAAGCACTGTTTATTAAGTACTTTCTGAATGCCAGGCACCTTAAAAACATTCCCTGTAATTCTCACAATTTCTTACAAAGTTGAGATTATAATTTTTATTTAAAAGACAAGAAGGTGAGACTGTGGAGGTTGAAATTTTTAATTAAAAAAAAAAAGAGAGCGGGCCAGCAACAATGGCTCATGCCTGTAATCCCAGCACACTTCGGGAGGCTGAGGAGGGAGAATAGCTTGAGCCCAGGAGTTCAAGACTAGCCTCATAGGGAGACTCCATCTCTACAAAAAATTAAAAAATTAGCGGGGCGTGGTGGTCACACACCTGTGGTCTCAGCTACTTGGGACATTTGAGCTTGGGAATTCAAGACTGCAGTGATCTATAATCCTACCACTGTACTATACTCCAGCCTGGGTGTAGAAAGCCTGTCTCAAAAAAAAAAAGAGAAAAATGTTTAGGAGCACAGACTATGAGGTGGAAAGGTGGAAATGAGACATACACATGAAGCACAGAGGATGGAGGATGGAGCCTGGTCCCATATGGCCCTTGGGTATATTTTCTTTTTTGAGACAGAGTCTCGCTCTGTGGCCCAGGCTGGAGTGCAGTGGTGTCATCTTGGTGTGATCTCTGCTCACTGCAGCCTCTGCCTCCTGTGCCAGAAGGTGAAAGATAAAAAGATTATTATTTATAACAATCCCTTTTCAAACACACTCGAGTTTATGTTAATAAGTTCCAAGATAACCACAGGATGGGGGTCTGGCTGCCAGAGAATCCAACCATTTGGTCAGAGGGTTAGAAGTTTCAGCCCCACCCCCAACCTCCAGGGAGGGGCTCAAAGTGAAGTTAATCACCAATGACCAGTGATTTATCAATCATGCCTACATAACGATGCTTTTTTTTTTTTTTTGAGATGGAATCTGGCTCTGTTGCCCAGGCTGGAGTGCAGTGATGGGATCTCAGCTCACCACAACCTCCGCCTCCCAGGTTCAAGCGATTCTCCTGCACCATGCCTGGCTAATTTTTGTATTTTTAGTAGAGATGGAGTTTCACTATGTTGGCCAGGCTAGTCTGGAACTCCTGACCTTGTGATCCATCCACCTTGGCCTCCCAAAATGCTGGGATTACAGGCATAAGCCACTGCACCTGGCCAATTTTTTTGGGAGGAGGACAAGAGTGTCCATCTGTTGCCCAGGCTAAAGTGTAGTGGCGAGATCTTGGCTCACTGCAATCTCTGCCTCCCAGGTTCAAGTGATTCTCGTGCCTCAGCCTCCTGAGTAGCTGGGACTACAGGTGCCACCACACACCCGGCTAGTATTTTTAGTAGAGACAGGGATTCACCATGTTGGCCAGGCTAGTATTGAACTCCTGACCTCAAATAATCCACCCGCCCCTACTTCCCAAAGGTCTGGGATTATAGGCATGAGCCACTCTGCCCAGCCTCCTTAGGTGTATTTTCATAATATACATACTAAGTAATACTGTGCAGCTGTTACAGATAATTGGTAACTCTATATGTACCTACATAGAAAGAAATCTCAACTAAGCACAGTGGCTCATATGTGTAATCCCAGCCCTTTGAAGGGTGGAAATAGGAGGGTCAACTGAGGCCGGGAGTTTGAGACCAGCCTGCACAACATAGCAAGACCTCATCTCTATTGAAAAAAAAAAAGGAAAAAGGGAAGTCAGGCATGGTGGCTCACGCCTGTAATCCCAACACTTTGGGACAATGAGGTGGGCGGATTGCCCGAGATCAGGAGTTCAAGACCAGCTTGGGCAACATGGCAAAATCCCATCTCCACAAGAAAAATACTGAAACAATTAGCTGGGTGTGGTGCACTTGCCTGTAGTTCAGGCTACTGGGAAGCTATGGCAGGAGAATTGCCTGAACCCAGGAGGCAGAGGTTGCAGTGAGCCGAGATCGCGCCATTGCACTCCAGCCTGGGTAACAAAAGCGAAACTCCATCTCAAAAAAAAAAAAAAAGAAAATGCTAGTTGCAGAACAACGTGGCCCCCTTGTAGAGCAAAATTATGTATTTCTACCTGTTTATGCCACAAATGCATAAAAACAAGATTTGGAAAGGATAGCGGCAGGAGGCAGACAAACTTCTAGGCAGACAGGTCCCCGGTGACACTCCACCTCCAGGCTACAGATGGTTTGAAGCCTGAAAGCCAAGTTGCAAGTCAAATCCACGACTGGATTGAGAACTTACCTTTCCGTTTGGCACACTTTCCTCTGATTGATCCCCGCCCTTCACCTCTTTTACATTTACTGGCCCTTTCCTAATTGGTTTTCGACACTGTCATGCCCACCTTTGAGTGGTATCTTCGCTTTAACCATTTTTGCATACTAACAAAACAATCAGCATGCAGTCCCCATTCTAAGTCCACAAAAAGCCCCAGACCTAGCCACAAGGAGAGAGAAACCACCCCCACCCCTTCATCCCCTCTCTGCTGTGAGCTGTTCCTTCACTCAGTAAAATTCTCTACTCTTATCACCCTTCAATCGTCTGCGTAACCTCATTCTTGTTGTATGCTGGACAAAAGCTTGGGACCCATCAAGTGTGGGTACCCAGAAAGCCTGTCACATTGGCCCTCTGCCCTTCTAGAAGGGAAGCTACCCGATATGACAGGGCCAGGGGCCAACTGAGCTGCTAACACACAGACCATCCATGAGGCTGTGGACAGTAGAACTAAAAGAGCTAATTAGCACACTAACACCCACTCTGGGGGGCTTCAGGGTCATGGGCATCCTTGCCTGGGCACCACCATGTTCCCCTTGAGGCAATACACCTGGTGTGCCTATGGGGTCCACGTGGATCTTGCCCTCACTTACTCACATGCTCCATCCTGTAAGGGGCTGAGTGCAGCAGGCCAAGTTGATGCGGTGCCCCTGCTCTGAGTCCAGAAAAAAAGCTGAGAAAAATCCGGTGTCAGAAGGATATAAACCACATTTATGACCTGTTATCTCTGGGGCAAGGATTAGCAGAAAGGTGCTGGGCACTGTGGCTCACACCTGTAATCCTAGCACTCTGGGAGACTGAGGCAGGAGAATTGCTTGAGCATAGGAGTTCAAGACCCCTCCTGGGAAACAGTGAGATCTGGTATCTACAAAAAATAAACAAAATTAGCCAGGTGTGGTGGCACATACCTGTAGTCCCAGCTACTTGGGAGGCTGAGATGGAAGGATTGCTTGAGCCCTGGTAAGTCGAGGCTTCAGTGAGCCAAGATCATGATACTGTTCTCTAGCATGGGTGACAGAGCAAGACCAGTCTAAAAAAAAAAAAAAAAAAAGGATTGGCAGAAAAGCCAAAAGAGAAATGTTGCTTTTTTTCCCCTGGACTCTGGTCACTAACTAGCTATGTGATCTTGAGCAGGTTGTAGCACCTCTGAGCCTCAGGCTCCCCATCTGTAAAACAGGGACACACTCGTAGCTACTTGATATATGGTTGTAAGGATTAAGTGAGTTAACATACATAAAATATAAATAGTAGTGCCTCCTACAATGTTGGAATTAAATTTATTTTCATTCTTCTGTGATCTTTCATGGTACTAAATAATCTGTCTTGGTCAGAAGTTGGGGAGAGTCTCCTCTCACTATTCCTTCAGGGTCTTAAGCTGAGAAAAAGCTATAGGAAAAAAAAAGTATAAAAGTCAAAAGTAAATAAGAAAACCATGCCCTGTGCAAGGAAGCCGCCACCATCCACAGCCCACTGCTGTTGCCAGCAGAGCCCTGAGCTCCTGGGTGGGCCTCTCCTCACTTTTAAGAGTTCATGTAAAAAGATTTTTGAGTTTTTAAAAAAAGTGCAAAGGATTATATTGGAGACAGGGTTTAAGACAGTGAAAAGGATAAAGACAAGCCTGTGGGTGGTGGAAAAGACTGAGTTGGGGGTGACTGGGTTGGGGGTAGAAGGCTAATCCAAGGTCTAGTACACCTAGGCTCCAAGAACAGAACCCAATTATCATAGTTCATTAAATTTAAGATACATCATTGTAATATGTACTGCTATTTTATGTCTGGTTATTAACTGTTTTTTTTGTTTGTTTGTTTTGTTTTTTTGAGACAGTCTCACTGTCGCCAGACTGGAGTGCAATGGCTTGATCTCAGCTCACTGCAACCTCCGCCTCCCAGGTTCAAGTGATTCTCCTGCCTCAGCCTCCTGAGTATCTGAGACTACAGTCTTGTCCTACTACACTCAGCTAATTTTTGTATTTTTAGTAGAGATGATGTTTCACCATGTTGGCCAGGATGGTCTCGATGTCCTGACCTTGTGATCTGCCCACCTCCGTCTCCCAAAATGCTGGGATTACAGGCATGAGCCACCTTGCCTGGCCCTATTATGTACTTTTTAAATGCTCCAATTTATTACATGCATTCCAGTTTCAAAAATATTAAAAGGCAAACAAATTTGCTTCATAGAATCATTAAAATATGGGTGCCTAAGCACTGAAATTAGAAGCAATGCCCTTGCCCCAACTGTTTAAAATGTCATTGAACTGTAACATACATAAGCATAAAGGGGTTTTCTCCATGATGATTACTTTGAAGTTTTATGAGGGAAAATGGTAAATGTCAAATTCTGTCCCTAAACCATATCTCATCTCTTTTGTTCCTCTGTATGGGCTGAATCAGCCTGTTGGGTGACCCAGGCCTGCCCTGGGGGAGGGAGGAAATCCACACAACTGAGTCCTTTGAGCCTCCCCCCTGCCCTGAGTTCAGCAGCAGCTGGAAAAGGGCCCAGCTTTATGAGGGAACAATGGTGCCAGCCAGCTTCGGGTGAAGCAGGGCTGAAGAGCCTGGCCTGATCTGGCCTGGGCCCAGAAGAGTGCCCCTTGCACCTAGGGGGTCTACTCCACTTCAGCAAAGGTCTGATGAAGCCAGGGAAAGTGGAAAAAGAACTCCCTGGGCTTTCTCGGTGGACGGTTCTCTGTGTAGAATCCCAGAATCACCCAGCCAGAGAACCTCAGAGTCCATGGAATCAAACTGCTCCATTGTACAGATGGGAAAACAAAGGTTCCCCAGAGAGCTGGAACTTGCCTAAAGTTCTTCGGTAAGTCACTGGCAAAGCTAGAGCCACGATCCAGGTTCCCTTTGATTCAGCAACTCTACCATGAAGTGCAAGTCTGTGCGATCTTTTGCGGCTTTTTGTAGTTTGTTTGTTTCTATCTTTTAGAAAATGCCCAAATTATGTTGCTTTGACAAAATATCTGTTTGACACATCAGATAGTGTCTGACTCACCTAAGCATTGGAATGAGAAGCTCAGGATCTCAAGTATGGATGCCTCCAGGATAGGGGAGACCTGCCCCACTTCTTCAAGCTAATATTTACTGTGACATAGTAACTTCCTGGCTTCAAAGCCCACCTCTAACAAATTGGGCAAATTACTTATCACCGTGGTAGTGGCCTCCAAGATGTTTCTCAAGGATTCTCTCTTCCTAAGTAACCACCAGGCTACTGCAGAAACAGGTGTGAGGCCAGGTCAGAAAAGTCAGTGCAAGACTGGGCACAGTGACCGTGCCTGTAATCCTAGCACTCTGGGAGACTGAAGTGGGAGGATCATCGGAGCCCAGGAGTTTGAGATCAGCCCAAGCAACATGGCCATGTAGCCAGACCTCATTTCTACTGAAAAAAGAAAAGGAGGGCGGGGCGCAGTGGCTCACGCCTGTAATCCCAGCACTTTGGGAGACCAAGGCGGATGGATCACCAGAGGTCGAGAGTTCAAGACCAACCTGACCAACATGGAGAAACCCCATCTCTAGAAAAAAAATACAAAATTAGCCGGGCATGGTGGCAGATGCCTGTCATCTTAGCTACTCAGGAGGCTGAGACAAGAGATTCGCATGAACCCAGGAGGCGGAGGTTGCAGTGAGTCGAGATCAACCTACTTGGGAGGCTGAGATGAGAGCATCACCTGAACCCAGGAAGTCGAGGTTGCAGTGAGCTGAGATCATGCCACTGCATTCCAGCCTGGACAATAGAGTGAGAACCTGTCTCAAAAAATAAAAACAAACACAAACAAAGACACTGCAGCTTCCATCTTACTCTCTTGGATCACTTGCTCTTAGCTGCTATGTTATAAGCACACTAAAGCAGCCCAACGCAGGGACTCACACGCCAAGTAACTGAGACCGCTTGCCAATAAACAAACTGCTTTGCCAGCCATGGGCCTGGGCCCCCTTGAAACTGTATCCTTCAACCCCAGTCCAGCTTCCAGATAACTGCAGACCTGGTCAATACCTTAAACCTTATGAGACATTCCTGGTAAGAATCACTCGACAAATCAGCTCCTGAATTCCTTGCCTATAGAAAATATATGAGTAATAAATGTTTATCGTTGTTTTAAGCTTTAAGTTTTGGGATAATTCCTGACGCAGCAACAGACAATGAATACAATCACTCTTTGTCTCCTTTTCTTTAAAATGAGGATGATGAGAGGATTTGCTTTATATAATCATGAAGATTCCATATGATTCATGAAAATAATCTGGCTAAGCTGGGTGCAGTGGCTCATGCCTGTAATCCCAACACTTTGGGAGCCTGAGGTAGGTGGATCGCTTCAGCCCAGGAGTTTGAGACCATCCTGGGCAACATAGTGAAACCTGTTCTCTACAAAAAATACAAAAATTGGCAGGGCGCAGTGGCTCACGCCTGTAATCCCAGTACTTTGGGAGGTGGGTGGATCACAAGGTCAGAAGTTCGAGACCAGCCTGACCAACATGGTAAAACCCTGTCTCTACTAAAAATACAAAAATTAGCTGGGCATGGTGGTGGGCGTCTGTAATACCAGCTACTTGGGAGGCTGAGGCAAGACAATCGCTTGAACCCGTGAGGCAGAGCTTGCAGCGAACTGAGACAGTGCCATTGCACTCTAGCCTGGGGAACAGAGCAAGACTTCATCTCAAAAAAAAAAAAAATACAAAAATTAGCCTGGCGTGGTGGCATATGCCTATAGTCCCAGTGGAGGCTGAGGTGGGAGGATCGCTTGAGCCACAGAAGTTGAGGCTGCAGTGAGCTGTGATCCTGCCACTGCACTCCAGCCTAGGCCACAGAACAAGACTCTGTCTCAAAAAATAAATAAACCAATAAATAAAAACAAGAAGAGTCTGGCTCATAGCAAACACTCAGCAGACAGGAAACAATATTGCTATATTATTTTATGGTCTCCATTAATCAAAAGGAGAGGTTGAGAGCTATATGAGAAAGGGCCAAGAGGGAAGATGAAGTAGCAACCCCAGTCTCTTCATTTTCCTGGTAATTCAGTTCTGACTACATGTTCATAGCACCTCCCAAGACAGAAGTCCCCTGGGGAATCTTGTTCTCCCTAGAAGGCAGTGTAGGGACTATTTATGACTCCATAACATTCCCCTTGGGGTGCTCGGTCCTCACCATCCACACTAGTGGAACTTACCAGGTAATCTCGTTTGTCTACTAGGAGGCCCGATCAAGAGAATTCACTCCATCTCAGCAGTTCCCAGGGATGTTCCCAACCTCTGGAAGCTACCCAATGGAGTCTTCCTTTGCCTCTTAATCCATCTCTGAGAAGCAGGTTTACAGTTAGCTCTGCTGGGCCAGGCACAGTGGCTCACACCTGTAATCCTAGCACTTTGGGGAGGACGAGGCAGGCAGATCACTTGAGGTCAGTGTTACAGAATATCCAGGAGACCGGAGAGACCTGTGGGTGAAACAGGAGGATTTTATTAAGGTGGCCACTGGTTCAGCGGATTAGCATCCAAAGTCTGAGCCCTGGAGAAAGAAAATGGGGTACTTTTATACATCCAGAATGATGTAGCAGCTAACAGGTTTATGGAAGTCAGAACAAAGAACAGTTAATTAATTAATTTGCAACATGTCTTCGAGAAACGCATTGTACATTCTTTGGGTGTATTCTTGCTCTGTGACCTTGCAGCTGGTCAACAAGAGAAACTGGAGTCTTGAGATGCCTGGGAACTTTGCTGAGAAAGTGGGGAGAAAAGAGAAGGTATGTTTCACAGCGAGTTAATTTTAAGCAGAGCTGGAGGTTAGGTTTTATATCAAACAGCACACAACCCAGCAAAATTTACTTTATTATATAGGAACGACAAATTATAAGGTTTCGTTTTTACTATTATTGCTATTATTTAATTCCCTTCTTCATCAGGCGTTCAAGACCAGCCTGACCAACCTGGGGAAACCCCATCTCTACCAAAAATTAGCCGGGCGTAGTGATATACACCTGTAGTTCCAGTTACTCAGGAGGCTGAGGTGATAGGATCACTTGAGCCCGAGAGGTGGAGATTGCAGTGAGCTGTGATCACGCCGCTATACTCTAGCCTGCGTAACAGAGTGAGACCCTTTCTCAAAAAAAAGACCTAAACAAAAATTTTAGCTCTGCTACTGATTTGTCCTTTGTCAAGTTACTCAATCAAGCCTTTGAGCCTCATCTCCTCATCTGCCAAGCAGAAATAGCTAATGTTTGCTTACAGATTGTTGGGGGAAGAAAATGAAGCAAGACAGCAAGGTAAGAAAGCTTTGTTGGATGGAAATAATAAGCTGGCAATGCCTCCAGACTCTCAGGTGCTGCTTAGTGCCCTGCCCTGACTCTGGAAGCTTCTCCCCACAGCTGAAGCCACTTAGCTCTCACGTGCAGGATCTGCCCTGTTCTGGGCTTGAGACCAACTTTGGTGTTTTGTTTTTGTTATTGTTTTTGTTTTAGTTTTTGAGATAGAGTCTTGCTCTGTCGCCCAGGTTGGAGTGCAGTGGTGTGATCTTGGCTCACTGCAACCAACCACCTCCTGGGTTCAAATAATTCTCCTGCCTCAGCCTCCTGAGTAGCTAGGATTACAGGTGCCTACCACCACACCCAGCTAATTTTTGTATTTTTAGTAGAGACGGATTTTACCATGTTGGCCAGGCTGATCTTGAACTCCTAACTTCAAGTGATCCACCCACCTCGGCCTCCCAAAGTGTTGGGATTACAGGCATGAACCACCATGCCTGACTAATTTTGTATTTTTAGTAGAGACAGGGTTTCTCCATGTTGGTCGGGTCTCGAACTCCCGACCTCAAGTGATCCATCCAACTCAGCCTCCAAAAAGTGCTGGGATTACAGGCGTGAGCCACTGCACCTGGCTGACATTGAGATGTTTTAAACTCTGTGCCTTATTCCCCTGAAGTTAAAGTGACTGGATTTACCTTTCCATCTGAAGAAAACCAAAACCAAAAAACAAAAAACAGAAAAAAATATATGAAACAACTGCTTTCAAGACACTGGAGTCCGAAAGTGGTGGCTGGGCTCCATGCCTGTAATCCCAGCACTTTGGGAGGCCGAGGCAGGTGGATCACAAGGTCAGGAGTTCAAGACCAGCCTGAACAACATGGTGAATACAAAAATTAGCTGGGTGTGGTGGCGGGCACCTGTAATCTCAGCTACTGATGAGGCTGAGGCAGGAGAATCACTTGAACCCAGAAGGCAGAGTTTGCAGTGAGCCAAGATTGTGCCACTGAACTCCAGCCTGGGCGACAGAGCTAGACTCTGTCTCAAAAAACAAAAAACAAAAAACTATGGTTTCCCAAAACTATTGTCTAGAAAGAGTTTTTAGACCATTGTTCAAGGAAGAAGAACCCAGGTACAGCCCAGCAGAGTCCCTGAATTGGAGAGACAGAGCTAATAGTCTGGAGAGACCAATGAAGCTAGAGTTTGCAGGACAGATTGCAGAAGAGGAGAGAGTTGTATAGAGAGTTCTCAAGAATTCAACTGAGTGGCTGGGTGCAGCAGCTCACGCCTGTAATCCCAGCACTTTGGGAGCCCAAGGTGGGTGGATCACCTGAGGTCAGGAGTTTGAGACCAGCCTGACTAGCCAACATGGTGAAACCCCGACTCTACAAAAAATACAAAATTAGCTGGGCATGGTGGTATGCACCTGTAGTCCCAGCTACTAGGGTCTGAGAATCACTTGAATCCAGGAGGCAGGGGCTGCAGTGAGCACAGATTGTGCCACTGCACTCCAGTCTAGGCAATAGAGCAAGACTCTGTCTCAAAAGAAAAAAAAAAAAAGCAAGGTGCGGTGACTCACGCCTGTAATCCTAGCACTTTAGGAGGCTGAGGTGGGTGGATCACCTGAGGTCAGGAGCTCAAGACCAGCCTGGCCATAATGGTGAAACCCCAACTTAAAAAAAAAAAAGCAAGACCTAAAAGGACCAAACTCTTTCCAAATTATTTAACTGTTAGTTGGGCATGGTGCTGTGTCCCTGTAGTCCCAGCTACCTGGGAGGCTGAGGCAGCAGGATCACTTGAATTCAGTAATTAGAGGCTACAGTGAACTCTAACTGGACCTGTGAATAGCCATGGCATTCTAGCCGGGGCAACAGAGCAATGCCTCATCTCTATAAATAAAAATAAAAATAAATTAACTGCATCCCTGAATAAACCTCAAGAATACTTATAAAATTACAAAAATGTCCAAAAAGCAACCAACAGGTAAATTTATAATGTCTGACATCCAATAAAAACACTTGCTAGTCATGCAAATCAGGAAATGATGAGAAAAGTTAATTAAAACCAACCCAGAACTGACATAGACATTAGAATTAGCAGACATGGACATTAAAAGTTATCACTGGCCCAGGCACAGTGGCTCATGCTTGTAATCTCAGTACTTTGGGAGGCCAAGGCAGGAAGATCACAAGGTCAGGAGTTCAAGACCAGCCTGTCCAATACCGTGAAACCCTGTTTCTACTAGATAATACAAAAATTAGCTGGGCATGGTGATGCATACCTGTAGTCCTAGCTACTCTGGAGGCAGAGGCAGAATTGCTTGAACAAAGGAGGCAGAGAAAGTGAGCCAAGATTGTGCCACTGCAATCCAGCCTGGGCAACAGAGCTAGACTCCATCTCAAAAAATAAAAAATGATCATAACTGTATTACACATCCAATAAGTTAAGTAGACATGGAAGATATAAAGAAGAAGTCAGCAGGTGTGGTAGTTCACACCCATAATCCCAGGACTTTGGGAGGCTGAAGCAGGTGGATCACGAGGTCAGGAGATCGTGACCACCCTGGTCAACATGGTTAAACCCTGTCTCTACTGAAAATACAAAAATTAGCTGGGTGTCAGGGGAGGCACCTGCAGTCCCAGCTACTCAGGAGGCTGAGGCAGGAGAATTTCTTGAACCCAGGAGGCAGAGGTTGCAGTGAGCCGAGATCGCACCCTGCACAGCTTGGGCTACAGAGTGAGATTCTCTCAGAAAAAAAAAAAGTCAAACTTCCAGAGATGTGTGAGATGAAAAACACACTGGGTGAAATTAACAGCAGATTAGGCATTACAGAAGAAAAGACTGGTGGACATGAAGAATGGTATTGTTTAACACTGCATCCCTACCCAAATTTCATGTTGAATTGTGTCCTCCGTGTTGGAGGCGGGGCCTGGTGGGAGGTGACTGCCTCATGGGGGCGGACTTCCCCCTTGCTGTTCTTGTGATAGTAAGTTCTCACAAGATTTGGTTGTTTAAAAGTGTGTAGCACTTCCCCCTTTGCTCTCTCTCTCTCTCCTGCTCTGCCATGTGAAATGTGCCTGCCTGCCTCCTCTTTACCTTCTGCCATCATTATAAGTCTCCTGAGGCCTCCCCAGCTAAGCTTTCTGGACAGCCTGCAGAACTGTGAGTCCATTAAACCTCTTTTCTTTATAAATTACCCAGTCTGAGGTAGTTCTTTATAGCAATACAAGAATGAACTAATACAAAGATGTAGCAATGGAAACTATCCAAAATGAAGTACAGAAGAAAATTTTAAAATAATGAACAAAGCATCACTGAGCTATGGGATAACTTAAAGTGGCCTAATACATGTGTCACTGGGGCCTCTAAAGGAGTAGAGGTTGGGACAGAAAAATTATTGGAAGAAATAATGACTGGAAATGTCTAAATGTGATTTTAAAAATGATAAACCGGCCAGGTGCAGTGGCTAATGCCTGTAATCCCAGCACTTTGGGAGGACAAAGCAGGTGAATCACTTGAGGTCAGGAATTTGAGATCAACCTGGCCAACATGGCAAAAACCCAACTTTACTAAAATTACAAAAATTAGCTAGGCATAGTGGCACACACCTGTAATCCCAGCTACTTGGGAGGCTGAGGCATGAAATTTGCTTAAACCTGGGAAGCAGAGATTGTAGTGAGCTGAGATCACACCACTGCACTCCAGCCTGGGGAACAGAGCAAGACTCCATCTCAAAATAGAATAAATTATAATCCTACAGATCCAAGAAGCCAAACAAACCTCAACCACAGGAAACATGAAAATGACACCAACACATGTCAAAATCTAATTGCTCAAAACCAGTGATGAGAAAATCTTCAAAGGAGCCATAGAGAAAAGACATGTTAAATACACCAGAAGAGCAAAGACAATGATGACTGCAGATTTTTCAGTAGAAACAATGCAAGTGGTAAGACAGTTGACTTTTTTTTTTTTTTTTTAGGTAAATATATTAAAGATGGGGTTTCACCATGATGGCCAGGCTGGTCTTGAATTCCTGACCTCAGGTGATCCACCCACCTTGGCCTCCCAAAGTGCTAGGATTACAGGGTTGAGCCACCGCGTCTGGCCAACAGCTGACTATCTTAAACTACTGAAAGGAAAAATAATTCAGTAACCCAGAATTCTATACCCAGTGAAAACATCCTTAAAAAGAAAGTAGAGGCTGGGCCTGGTGGCTCACACCTGTAATCCCAGCACTGTGGGAGGCTGAGGTGGGTGGATGACTTGAGGTCAGGAGTTCATAGCCAGCCTGGCCAACATGGTGAAACCCTGTTTCTACTAAAAATACAAAAATTATCCAGGCATGGTGCTGTGCATGCGCCTATAATCCCAGCTACCCGGAAGGCTGAGGCACGAGAATCACTTGAATCTGGGAGGCAGATATTGCGGTGAGCCGAGATCAGGCCATTGCACTCCAGCCTGGGCAAGAAGAGCAAAACTCTGTCTCATTAAAATAAAATAAAATTGAATTGAGTTGAATTGTAGTGATTGTTACACAACTCTGTAAATTTACTTGAAATGATAGAATTTTTTACTTTAAAAAAGTCATTTTTTTCTTTTCTTTCTTTCTTTTTCTTTTTTTTTTTTTTTGAGACAGGGCCTTGCTCTATCACCCAAGCTAGAGTTCAGTGGCCCAATCTAGGCTCACTGCAATCTCGACCTCTTGGGCTCAAGGGATTTATTTTTTCAGCCTCCTGAGTGGCTGGGATCACAGGTGCATACCACCAAACCCAGCTGATTTTTTTTTTTTCAGTAGAGATGTAGTATAGGTATGTTGCCCAGGCATCTTCCTGCCTCAGCCTCCCAAAATGTTGGGATGACAGGTGTCAGCCACTGCACTTGGCCTAAAACAAGTGAATTTTATGGGGTGCAAATATGAATTGGCTAACATAATAGTGGGGGCTGACTAGGTAAGTGTGCAATCCATGGAGAAGGCTGAAATTCAGGTAGGAGCTGACACTGCAATCCATAGGTGGAATTTCTTCTTCCCAAGGGAATCCTCAATTCTGCTCTTATGGCAGATTGGATCAGGTCTGCCCACATTATCAAGGATAATCTCCATTACTTAAAGTTAACCAACTGTAGGTGGAACATGTGGCTCATGCCTGTAATCCCAACACTTTGGGAGGCTGAGGCGCATGGATCACGTGAGGTCAGGGGTTTGAGACCAGCCTGGCCAACATGGTGAAACTCTGTCTCTACTAAAAATACAAAAACTAGCCGGGCCTGATGGCACACGCCTGTAATCCCAGCGACTCGGGAGGCTGAGGCAGGAGAATCTCTTGAACCCAGGAGGCAGAGGCTGCAGTGAGCCGAGGCAGCAAGAGTCAAACTCCAACTCAGAAAAGATACGAAAAATTAGCCGGGTGTGGTGGCAGGTGCATCCCTGTAATCCCAGCTATTCCGGAGTCTGAGGCAGGAGAATCATTTGAACCTGGGAGGAGGAGATTGCGGTGAGTTGCAATCACTCAATTACACTCCAGACTTGGCGACAGAATGAGACTCTGTCTCAAAAAAAAAAAAAAAAAAAAAGGTAAGAGAGGGGTTAAACGAGAGTTACCACTGGAAAGGTGAAACCCCAAGACTCAGCATCCATGGAAGGAATAGTGCTAGATGGTACAAGAGATAGTTCTTCACTGCAGATGGGAAAGTGAGGGACTTCTATTTCCTCAAAAAGCTTGAGACAAGAGGGCCAGCTGGAAGTAGGGATCTGTGAGAGGGGCTTGAAGGAGAGGAGAATGTATCAGACAGTTGTTTGGGAGAGTGAGCCAAAGAAGATACATGATAAGTTATCCCTATAAGATTGAGACCCCGCTGGGATCTGTGAACTTGAATCTAAAGTTAAACAAAGCTGAGAGGTATGTTTTTCTCCAGCTGTGTTCAATGTGGCTGCCAGAGGGGGCTGACAGATGACGGCATTCATACTGAGTTGGGGATCACCCATGAGAGGGGAGGGCAGGGGGAATGATGGAGCAGGGAATCCAGATGGACCAGGAAATTGCAGAACTAGTTTCAATCTTGAATTGTTTTTTTTTAATTTGAGATGGAGTCACCTAGGCTGGAGTGCAGTGGTGCAATCTCGGCTCACTGCAACCTTCACCTCCCGAGTTCAAGCAATTCTCCTGACTCAGATTCCTAAGTAGCTGGGATTACAGGTGCATGGCACCATGCCTGGCTAATATTCGTAGTTTTAGTACAGACGGGGTTTCACCACGTTGGCCAGGCTGGTCTCAAACTCCTGATCTCAGGTGATCTGCCTGCCTTGGCCTCCCAAAGTGCTGGGATTACAGGCATAAGCTACCTCTCCCGGCCCTGAATTTTTTTTTAATTTTATGTTCTTATTTTATTTTATTTATTTATATTTTTTTGAGATGGAGTTTCACTCTTGTTTCCCAGGCTGGAGTGCAATGGCATGACCTCAGCTCACTGCAAACTCCACCTCCCAGGTTCAAGTGATTCTTCTGTCTTAGCCTCTGAGTAGACGAGACTACAGGCACCTGCCACTATGCCTAGCTAATTTTTGTATTTTTAGTAGAGAGGGGGTTTCACCAGGTTGGCCAGGCTGGTCTCAAACTCCTGACCTCAGGTGATCCGCCCGCCTCTGCCTCCCAAAGTGCTGGGATTACAGACATGAGCCACTGCGCCTGGCTAAAATAACTTTTAAAAACAATTCTATGACTCCTGGACTCCTGGCCTTCATCTGCCCAATGCAGCTGGCATTCCCTGTGAAGTCTCTTCCAAGCCGTCCTTGGAATCTCTGGAGGTGTGCTGCCTGGCATTCCAGAACAAGTTCTACGAGCTGCCAAATGACCTTGCCATTGCTAAACCTACTTGAGTGGGCACTTGCCATGTGCCTGACATCTGGCCGACCCTTTTACATAAATGTTCTAATATATGTCTTCACATACCCCTAAAAATATACACATTGCTTCTATTTCACAAATATAAAAACTTAGGCACATAGACGTGAGAGTGGTAGCTATTAGTAGCATCAAGAGCTCAGGGTTGTAGGCCGGGTGCGGTGACTCATGCCTGTAATCCCAGCACTTTGGGAGCCCGAGGTGGGTGAATCACCTGAGGTCAGGAGTTTGAGACCCGCCTGGCCAACATGGTGAAACTCTGTCTCTACTAAAAATACAAAAATTAGCCAGGCATGGTGGCACATGCCTGTAATCCCAGCTACTCAGGAGGCTGGGGCAGGAGAGTCGCTTGAACCTAGGAGGCAGCAGTTGCAGTGAGCCAAGATCATGCCACTGCACTCCAGCCTCGGCTACAGAGCAAGACTATGTCAAAAAAAAGAACTCAGGATTGGCAGAATGAGCTACAGTGTCTCTGTCTTGCATCCTGGCCTCTCCTCTGGCCTGACTCCCCAACGTGATTTTAGGAGTTGTTTCTACCTATGCATAGCTCCCAATACTGTTGCTCTGCCCCTCAGAGAGATTCTGTAAGCCATCTAACATCTTGCAATAACTTTTTTTTCTGTTTAAACTGAAGTGAGTTGTTTTGTTTGCAACTTAGAATCTTGATTGACACAACGCATCACAACTCTATCAGTATGCGTACCATTTGTATAATAATTATTATTATTTGAGACAGAGTTTTGCTCTTGTTGCCCAGGCTGAAATTCAGTGACATGATCTTGGCTCACTGCAACCTACACCTCCTGGATTCAAGCAATTCTCCTGCCTCAGCCTCCTGAGTAGCTGGTATTACAGGCACCTGCCACCATGCCTGGCTAATTTTTGTATTTTTGTAGAGATGGGGTTTCACCATGTTGTCTAGGCTGGTCTCGAAACCTGGGCTCAACCCATCGTCCTACCTCTAACTCTGGGATCAACCCATCTGTTTGCCTCAGCCTCCCGGAGTGCTGGGACTACAGGCATGAGCCACCTCACCCAACCTACTTTTTGTTTCTATAGATTTGCCTTTTCTGGACAGTCCATACACATGGAATATGTGATATTTTGTGACTGGTGTAAACCAAAAAGTATCTGAGACAGGTCTCGATTAATTTAGAAGTTTATTTTGCTATGGTTAAGAATGTGCAAGGGAGGAGGCATGTCTGTGCCTTTCTCTAAAGATGATTTTCAGGGCTTCAGTATTTCAAGGGGAAAAGCAGGCTTGGAGAAGAAAGAGGAAGGGTAAGGTCACATTACTGAATCCACATGTTGCAAGAGAAAAAGAAGCTGGTAGGGGAAAAGTCAATTATATATTCATGTGGTGGTCAAGTAAATTGGTTTTTTGTTTTTTGTTTTTTGTTTTGAGACAGTGTCTTGCTCTGTCGCCCAGACTGGAGTGCTGTGGCGCAGTCTTGGCTCACTGCAACCTCCACCTCCCAGGTTCAAGGGATTCTTCTGCCTCAGCCTCCCAAGTAGCTGGGATTACAGGCATGCACCACCATGCCCCACTAATTTTCTTGTATTTTTAGTAGAGATGGGGTTTCACCATATTGGCCAGGCTGGTCTCAAACTCCTGACCTTGTGATTCTGGTTTGCCCGCTTTGGCCTCCCAAAGTGCTGGGATTATAGGCTTGAGACAGCAAATTAGTACTTTACATAAGATAAGGTGAACAGAGAGTAGCTACTTGTGGAAATATTTCATCTTTTATCTGTAGCTATCTGCATAGGAACAAAATGAAAGGCAGCTTCTTACATGAGTCAGCTTTCAGCTTAATTTTTTTCTTTTGGCATAATGAATTGGGGTTCCAAGTTTTTATTTCATTTGATTTTATTTCTTTGAGATGGAGTCCTGGAGCTCTGTAGCCCAGGCTGGAGTGCAGTGGCATGATCTCTGCTCACTGCAACCTCTGCCTCCTGGGTTCAAGCAGTTCTCCTGCCTCAGCCCCCGAGTAGCTGGGAATACAGCCATGTGCCATCATACCCAGCTAATTTTTTGTATTTTTAGTAGAGACAGGATTTCACCATGTTTGCTAGGCTGGTTTTGAACTCCTGACCTCAAGTGATGCGACAACCTTGCCTTCCCAAAATACTGGGATTTTAGGTGTGAGCCACCATGTCTGGCCTGGGATGCCATTTTATACCCACCAGAATAGTTATGTTTCTTTTTCAAAACAAATAGAGACAAGATCTCATTATGTTGCCCAGGCTGGTCTCAAATTCCTGATCTTCCCCACTCAGATCCTAGCACATCCCCCCACAAAGTGCTAGGATTGCCGGGGTGAGCCACTGCATGCAGCCTATAATTAAAAAAAAAAAAACAAACAAAAAACAGTACCAAATGTTGGCAACAATGTGGACAAACAGGAAGTCTCAGATACTGTTAGTGAGAATATGAAATGGTACAGCCACTTTGTAAAACAGTTTGGCAGTTTCTCAAAAAGTTAAACATAAACTTATATCATATAACCTAGCAATTCTGCTTCTATATATATATCCAAGAAAAATAACCCTGCCCAACATTTGCATATAAATATTCAAAGCAATATTACTATTATTATTATTTTTGAGGTGGAATCTTGCTCTTGTTGCCCAGACTGGAGTGCAATGGCACAATCTCAGCTCACAGCAACCTCTGCCTCCCAGGTTCAAGCAATTCTCCTGCCTCAGCCTCCTGAGTAGCTGGGATAACAGGCATGTACCACTACAACTGGCTAATTTTGTATTTTTAGTAGAAACAGGGCTTTTCCATGTTGGTCAGGCTGGTCTTGAACTCCCAACCTCAGGTGATCTGCCCACCTTGGCCTCCCAAAATGCTGGGATTACAGGCATGAGCCACTGTACCCAGCCAACATAATTAATAATGGTGAAAAAGTGGGCCACTGTGCTCCAGCCTGGGCAACAGAGTGAGACTCCATCTCAAAAAATAAAATATTTTGCCAAGGTTAAGAAGATGTCAGGGAGGCAGCTCTGTGCCTTTGTCTAAAGATGATTTAGAGAAAGGGACTCTAATTTCACTAATGACTAATGATGTTGGGCATCTTTTCATGTGCTTATTAGCTATTTCTGGATATTTTTTGGTGAAATGTCAACTCAGATCTTTTGCCCGTTTTTAAAATGGGTTGTTTGTCTTATTATGGAGTTGTAAGAGCTCTTTGTATATTGTGAATACAAGTCCTTTATCATATGTGTATTATGCAGATATTTTCATCTAGTCTGTGGCTTGTCTTTCATTTTCTTGATGATGACTTTAAAAAAATTAAAGTAAAATTCACATAGCATAAAATTAACCATTTTAGAGCTGGGCGCTCTGGCTCACACCTGTAACCCCAACATTCTGGGAGGCCAAGGTGGGCGGATCACTTGAGGTCAGGCATTTGAGACTAACCTGACCAACAAGCTGAAACCCCGTCTCTCTACTAAAAATACAAAAACTGGCTGGGGGCGGTGGGTCACGCCTATTATCCCAGCACTTTGGGAGGCCAGGGCGGGCAGATCACGAGGTCAGGACCAGCCTGACCAAATGGTGAAATCTTGCCTCTGCTAAAAGTACAAAAATTAGCTGGGTGTGGTGGCATGTGCCTGTTATCCCTGCTACTCCGGAGGATGAGGGAGTGATTCTCTGGGAGAATCACTTGAACCCAGGAGACGGAGGTTGCCCTGAGCCCAGATTGTGCCACTGCACTCCAGCCTGGGCAGCAGAGCAAGACACTGTCTCAAAAACAAAAAGCAAAACAAAACAAAAATTATCTGGGTGTGGTGGTGTAAACCTGTAATCCCAGCTACTCGGGGGCTGAAGCAGGAGAATCGCTTCAACCAGGGAGGTGGTGGTTGCAGCCTCAGCAATAGAGTAAGACTCTGTCTTAAGAAAAAAAAATTAACCGTTTTAAGTGAACAATTAAAAAAAATTTTTTTAGAGATGGGATCTTGCTATATTGCCAAGGCTGGTCTTAAACTCCCGAGTTCAAGCAATTCTCCTGCCTCCACCTCCCAAAGTGCTAGGATTACAGATGTAAGCCACCACATTCCGCCTATGAACAACTTTTTTTTTTTTAAGATGGAGTCTCGCTCTGTTGCCAGGCTAGAGTGCAGTGGCATGATCTCGGCTCACTGCAATCTTTGCCTCTCGGGTTCAAGCCATTCTCCTGCCTCAGCCTCCCTAGTAGCTGGGATTACAGGTGTGAGCCACCACATCTGGCCAAACAACTTATTAATGGTGGCTTTTTTTTTTAAGAAACTGATGTTTATTTTCTGTCAGCCTTATTTCCATATTGCTTAAGAGCCCATGCAACAATACCTTAAAACCATTCAAGTGTTGCTTCTACCCATTCAGTGATTCAGTGGCCTGAGCCGGGCAAGCTGAGACCAGGCCTGCATGGCAGGCTGAGCACACCAGTCTTCAGTGGGACCTGCCAAATAGGCACAGGGGGCACCTGCACACCCCAGACCAGTCTGCAAACTCAGGCTGAGTAGTGAACTCAGGAGCTGGAGCAGTCTCCATTCACCCTGAAATTCCTCCTTGGTCATGGCCTTTTCAGCAGTAGCCTGCTCTTCATCTTCAGGCTCTTCAGAATCTCTGTAGAAACAGAGATCAGGCATGACCTCCCATGGGTGTTCAAGAGAAATGGTGCCACACATGTGCAGAACTTCCCAGGCCAGCCTCCACCACAGTCAACTCACTGAGGGAGCTCTCTGGTTGTTGCATGGGATGCCAATGTCCACATAGCACAGAGGAGAATCTGTGTGACATAGAGCAAAGGCAGGTTTACCTAAGAAGCCTCTGTGAGAGGCTGGTGGTCAGCCCTGGAGTCAGTAACCACAAAAAGCTGTAGGTCCCAGAAGGCTGCCTGGATCTGGTTACTGACAGTTCTAGGAGTGAAGTGGCCAGCAATTGGAGTGGCTCCAGTGGCAGCAGCAAACTTCAGCACAGCTCGCTGGACAGTGTTCCTGGAGGATAGGACAGTAACATCAGCAGGGTTTTCAATGGAAACAATGGCATGAGCTGCCAGCAGAAGCTTCTTCCAGGTCCTCTTCAGATTTACGATGTATATGACGTCACTTGTCCTCTTATAGATGTGCTATTCTGGCCAGGTGTGGTGGCTCATGTCTGTAATCTCAGCAGTTTGAGAGGCTGAGGAGGGCGGATCACTTGAGGTCAGCCTGAGTTTGAGATCAGCCTGGCCAAATGGTGAAACGCTGTTTCTATTAAAAATACAAAAATTGCCAGGCATGGTGGCATGTGCTTGTAATCCCAGCTACTCAGCTACTCAGAAGGCTGAGGCAGGAGAATCACTTGATCCCAGGAGGTAGAGGTTGCAGTGAGCCGAGATCGGACCACTGCACTCCAGCCTGGACGACAGAGTGAGACTCCATCTCAAAAAATAAAAAAAATGTGGCCCAGCTTGGTGGCTCACGCCTGTAATCCAGCACTTTGGGAGGCCAAGGCGGACAGATCACGAGGTCAGGAGATTGAGACCAGCTTGGACAACATGGTGAAACTCTGTTTCTACTAAAAATGCAAAAATTAGCCTGGCATGGTGACAGGTGCCTATAATCCCAGCTACTTGGGAGGCTTAGGCAGGAGAATTGCTTGAACCCAGAAGGCAGAGGTTGCAGTGAGCCAAGATCCCGCCATTGCACTCCAGCCTGGTGGACAAGAGCGAGACTAAGTCTAAAAGAAGAAAAAAAGCTATTAATGGAGGTAGTAGATGAAACTTTATTTATTTATTTATTTTTGAGACTGAGTCTTGCTCTGTTGCCCAGGCTGTAGTACAGTACATGACCTCAGCTCACTGCAACCTATGCCTCCCAGGTTCAAACAATACTCCTGCCTCAGCCTCCTGAGTAGCTGGGTTTACAGGTGTGCACCACCACGCCAAGCTAATTTTTGTATTTTTAGTAGAGACAGGGTTTCACCATCTTGGCCAGGATGGTCTTGAACTCCTGACCTCAGGTGATCCACCCATCTCAGCTTCCCAAAGTGCTGAGGTTACAGGCATGAGCCACCTCGCCTGGTCCTGGCCTGGTTTTTGTTTTTTGTTTTTTGTTTTTTACAGACAGGGTCTTGCTCTGTCACCTTGGCTGTAGTGCAATGGCACAATCACAGCTCACTGCAGCCTCCACCTGCTGGGCTCAAAGGATCCTCCCCACTAAGCCTACAGAGTAGCTAGGACTACAGGCATACTCCACCACACCCAGAACTTTTTTCTTTTTTTGAGATGGAGTCTTGCTATGCCACCCAGGCTGCAGTGCAGTGGAGCAATCTGGGATCATTGCAACCTTCATCTCCCAGGTTCAAGCGATTCTCCTGCCTCAGCCTCCCAAGTAGCTAGGACTACAGGCATGCACTACCACACATGGCTAATTTTGTACTTTTAATAGAGACAGGGTTTCACCATGTTGGCCAGGCTGGTCTTGTACTCCTGACCTCAAGTAATCTGCCTGCCTTGGCCTCCCCACATCTGGGATTACAGGTGTGAGCCACCGCAACCAGCCTTTTCTTAGCGATGAGGTTCTCTTTATGTCACCTAGGCTGAACAACTGACTTGAAGTGATCTTCTCACCTCAGACTCTCAAAGTGCTTGGATTACAGGTGTGAGCCAACATGCCCAGCCTGAAAACTACTGTTAATGAACTGATATTTGAAGCTTATGACACTGGAAGTTCATTATTCTGTTTTATCTGTCTCTCATATTTTTCTCAATAAAAAGATATGTTTAGGCTGGGCGTGGTGGCTCATGCTTGTAATCTTAACACTTTGAGAGGCCGAAGCAGGTGGATTGCTTGAGCCCAGGACTTTGAGACCAGCCTGGGCAACAAGGTGAAACTGGTCTCTATTAAAAAAAAAAAAAAAAAAAGCTAGGCATGGTGGCTCACGCCCGCCCAGTACTTTGGGAGACTGAGTCGGGTGAATCATGAAGTTAGGAGCTCGAGACCAGCCTGGCCAACATGGTGAAAACCTGTCTCTACTGAAAATGCAAAAAATTAGCTGGGCGTAGTGGCAGGTGCCTGTAATCCCAGCTACGTGGGAGGCTGAGGCAGGAGAATCACTTGAACCTGGGAGGTGGAGCTTGCAGTGAGCCAAGATTGTGCCACTGCACTACCGCCCAGGAGACAGTGTGAGACTCCATCTTTTCTTTTTTTTTTTTTTTTTTTTTTGACAGAGCCTCACTGTTGCCTAGGCTGGAGTGCAGTGGCACGATCTAGGTTTACAACAACCTCCATTTCCCGGGTTCAAGTGATTCTCCTGCCTCAGACCCCTTAGTAGCTGGGATGACAGGCGCATGCCACCACGGCCCAGCTAACTTTTGTATTTTTAATAGAAACAGGGTCTAAGTCTCCAAGAAATGTGGACTATGTGAAAAGACCTAATTTATGTTTGATAGGTGTACCTGAATGAGATGGAGAGAATGAATCCAAGCTGGAAAATATTCTTCAGTATATTATTCAGGAAAATTTTCCTAAACTAGCAAAGCAGGACAATATTCAACCCCAGGTAATACAGAGAACACCACAAAGATATTCCTCAAGAAGAGCAACCCCAAGGCACACAATCGTTAGATTCATCAGGGTTGAAACGAAGGAGAAGATACTAAGGGCAGCCAGAGAGAAAGGTCAGGTTACCCACAAAGGGAAGCCTATCAGACTCACAGCAGATCTCTCAGCAGGAACTCTACATGCCAGAAGAGAGTGGGGGCCAATATTCAACATCCTTAAAGAACAGAACTTTCAGCCCAGAATTTCATATCCAGCCAAACTAAGCTTCACAACTGAAGGAAAAATAAAATCTTTTATGAACAAGCAAGTACTCAGAGATTTTATTACCACCAGGCCTGCTTTACAAGAGCTTCTGAAAGAAGCGTTACACATAGAAAGAAACAACCAGTATTAGCCTTTCTAAAAATATACCAAAAAGTAAAGAGCATCAACATAAAGAAGAATTTACATCAACGAATGGATGAAACGGCCAGTTAACATCAAATGGCAGTAATCCTAAATTTAAATAGACTAAATCCCCCAATCAAAAGATACAGCCAAAACCCAACGGTATGCTACATCCAGAACCATTTCACATGCAAGGATACACAAAGACTCAAAACAAAGGGATGGAGAAAGATTTACCAACCAAATGAAGAGAAAAATAAATAAATAAATAAAAAGCAGGAGTTGCAATTCTCGCATCTGATAAAATAGATTTTAAAGCAACAAAGATATAGTGGTAAAAGGATCAATGCAACAATAAGAGCTAACAATCCTAACACCCAGATACATATAGACTTAGACTCAATGAGACAGAAAATTAATAAGGGTATCCAGGACTCGAACCCAGATCCAGAACAAGTAAACTTAATAAATATTTATAGAGCTCTCCACTTTAAATACACAAAATATACATTCTTGTCAATACCACATCACACCTACTCATAGGTTTAAATGAAATATTGATTGGCCATTATTAATACCCATTTTTTAGAATAAAGCAACATTTCCATTCTCTCTCCCTCTTTTTCTTCCTTTCTTCCTCTCCTTCACTCCTTTTTCGTCTTTCCTTCTCTCAAAAAAAAAAAAAAAGAAAAAGAAAAGAAAAGAAAAGGAATCTGCCCAAATCTTGATCAGCGTTTATACACAGAATCCAGGTCTCTCTCACTTTGGCCTATTTCTTTCTAGTATCCTCCCACCCCTGCTTTCTAGCATACTGTATTAGAGTTTTAGCTATCCCACGTTGTACCAAGCTCAGCCTGTGCTCAGGCTACAAAACCACAAAAATAAGATACTCATCCCTTGCCATTTCTCTAATCCAAGATTTGAAAAAAAAAAAAAAAAGAGAGAGAGAAACAGGGTTTCGCCATGTTGGCCAGGCTGGTCTCAAGTTCCTGATCTCGTGATCCACCTGCATCGGCCTCCCAAAGTTCCGGGATTACAGGCGTGAGCTATCGCATCCAGTGAGACTCCGTCTTAAAAAAAAAATTGGCCAGGTGCAGTGGCCTGTAATCTCAGCACTTTGGGAGGCCAAGGCAGGGTGATCACCTGAGGTCAGGAGTTTGAGACCAGCCTGGCCAACATGGTGAAACCCTGTCTTTAAAAAAAAAGAATACAAAAATTAGCTGGGAATGGTGATGGGCACCTGTAATCCCAACTACTTGGGAGGCTGAGGCAGGAGAATCGCTTGAACCCAGGAGGTGGAGGTTGCAGTGAGTTGAGATCATGCCACTGCATTCCAGACAGAGTGAGACTCTGTCTCAAAAAAAAAAAAGTTTTATTTATTTATATATTTGAGACGGAGTCTTCTTCTGCCCAGGCTAGAGTGCAGTGATGCAATCTTGGCTCACTGCAACCTCCACCTCCTAGGTTTAAGCGATTCTCCTGCCTCAGCCTCCCAAGTAGTTGGGACTACAGGTTCATGCCACCACGCCCAGCTAATTTTTTGTATTTTTAGTAGAGATGGGATTTCACCATGTTAGCCAGGATGGTCTGACTCTCCTGACCTTGTGATCTGCCCACCTCAGCCTCCCAAAGTGCTGGGGTTACAGGCGTGAGCCACTGCACCCGGCAAAAGTTATTTTAAATGACCATTTTTGGCACCACCTAAAATCATCTGTGTATATCCATCACTGCACAACCCCTTGAAAGAGGTTGGTTTAAAAGTTCAGAGTGAGGGCTCTAGATTCGGGCTGATCAAATTTAAATCCTGATTCCATCAATTACTAGCTGATCTTAGATAAGTCACCTAACTTCTCTGGGATAGTTGCCTCAGCTGAAAAATCAACAATACGAAGCAGGCTCGTTCTTCCCGTTGCACTGTATACCAATCACTGAGATGACAAGTTTGCAGTCAATAGAAGGATTATTCACAAGGCCACCTATTGAAGAGATAGAACGGGTCTGAACTCTGCATCTCTGATCACAGGATTTAGGGATATTTATGGGATAAAAAAGAGGGGTGGTCCAAGGTGTAGGGAAAGGTGATTGGAGGTAAAGAAAAGTGGGGCCATTGGTGATCTGTGCAGTCACAGTCAAGCTTTCTGGTTCTTCATAGGATGCATATTCACAAAATGACATCAGTAGTATGATCTAAGGATGGACTTTTTGGCTCTCTAACATCAAAAGGTCACCCATCAGACACACAAACAGGCCAAGGTGAAGGGTCGGTGGGCTTAGCCAGCTTGAACTGAACAAGAACTGATTGTGAGTTCCTGAAAAACAACTGAAGCAACCATTGCCGTGGTGACCCATATATCAGAGATGTTTTCCATAGAAAGCTGTGGCAGTTCAGTTATATACTGCTTAGCTATGTGATTTTTTAGCTACATAGATTCTAAAGTCAACTAGAAGCAAGTGACTAAAAGCAAACAAATCAAAGCATGATGTAGGCTGATAAAAATTTTTAAAAGAAGAAAGAAAAGCAAGTAAGGCAGGTTAAGGGTTTTTTTTTTCTTTTTGAGACTGAGTTTCACTCTTGCCGCCCAGGCTGGAATGCAATGGCACCATCTTTGCTCACTGCAAGCTCTGCTTCTTGGGTTCAAACAATTCTCCTGCCTCAGCCACAGGAGTAGATGGAACTACAGGTGCCTGCCACCATGCACAGCTAATTATAGTACTTTCAGTAGAGACAGGGATTCATCATGTTGGCCAGGCTAGTCTCAAACTCCTGACCTCAGATGATCTACCGCCTTGGCCTCCCAAACTGCTGGGATTACAGTCATGAGCCACTACGCCCAGCCAGGTTAAGTTTGACAGGCCTAATCAGGTCACAGTGCTTGGTTTCATCAAGTGCTTCCCCCTCCACCCCACCCCCACCCCCCAAGACAAAATCTTACTCTGTCGCCAAGGCTAGAGTGCAGTGGCACAATCTCGGCTCACTGCAACCTCTACCCGCTGGGTTCAAGTGATTCTTCTGCCTCAGCCTCCCAAGTAGCTGGGATTACAGGCGTGAGTCACCCCACCTGGCCCTTTCTTTCTTTTTCTCTTTTCTTTCTTTCTCTTTCCCTCCCTTCCTTCTTTCCTTCCTTCCTTCCTTCCTTCTTTCCTCTGTCTCTCTCTGTTTCTTTATTTCTTTCTTTCTTGACAGACTCTCACTCTTTTGCCCAGACTGGCATGATCTTGGCTCACTGCAGCCTCGACTCCTGGATTCAAGCTAGTCTCCTGCCTCAGCCACCTGGGTATCTGGGATTACAAGTGTGCACCACCACGCCCAGCTACTTTTTGTATTTTTAGTAGAGACGGAGTCTCACCATGTTGGCCAGGCTGGTCTTGAACTCCTGATCTCAAGTGATCCATCTGCCTTGGGCTCCCAAAGTGCTGGGATTCTAGTTGTGAGCCATCAGGCCTGGCCAGTCCTGTTTCATACATGAGGAAATGGTCTTAATGCAGGAGACTGGACCAGTTGTCCTGTGGGACCTGCCCCTCCTTCTCCAAGTATAGAAGGTTCCTGATGACTGACAATAAGGTCACACATGTCCCCATGTTTCTCATTACACCTTTTGTCACCTCAGAAGTTTGCATGAATCAAGGTTGATTTCTAAGATTCCCAGAGGTGTTTCTGTCTGACAACCTTCCCAATTTCATAAGGTGACCTGGATGCTTGTTGCTTGACTCTGTCTTTGCCTCAGGAATTCACAGGCATGGCTTTAATCTTTTTTTTTCCCCGTAAGATGCAGGTTCTGGCTTAGGCCAGACATCTCTAGTGAGAACTCTAGGCAAGAAATTATTTTGGTCTGCAATGTGTAGAGATAGGCCAAAGGGAATTGCCTGAAAAAAGGATAACTTTAGGTTTGAGAACAAGAAAAGAAGGAACTGAGGATAGAGAGCAGAACTAGAAGAAGCTCTGACACACTGATTATTATCTAAGGCAGTTCTTGAGTCCTGCAGTTGCCCCTCAGAAGCGCAAATCTCCCAAAAATTGCAGGGGGGATGTGCCAAGAGCTCCTTATGGTGATTTATTTTTATAACTTTTTTTTTTAGATCGAGTCTTGCTGTGTTGCCCAGGCTGGAGTACAGTGGCACCATCTCAGCTCAGTGCAACCTCTGGGTTCAAGCAATTCATCTGCCTTAGCCTCCCAAGGAGCTGGGATAATGGGTGTGGTATGCCCAGGTAATTTTTGTATTTTTAGTAGAGATGGCGTTTCACCATTTTGGTCAGGCTGGTCTTGAACACCTGATCTCCCGAAGTGTTGGGATTACAGGTGTGAGCCACGGTGCCCAGCTTATAACTTTTTTTTTTCTTTTGAGACAGATTTTCCCTCTTGTTGCCCAGGCTGGAGGGCAATGGTGTGATCTTGGCTCACTGCAACCTCCACCTCCCAGTTTCAAGCAATTTTCCTGCCTCAGCCTTCTGAGTAGCTAGGGTTGCAGCTATGTGCCACCATGCCCTGCTAATTTTGTATTTTTAGTAGAGATGGAGTTTCTCCATGTTGGTCAGGCTGCTCTCAAACTCCTGACCTCAGGTGATCCACCCACGTTGGCCTCCCAAAGTGCTGGATTACAGGCATGAGCCACCATTCTCAGCCTCCTACTTCTAATTCAGGATAGAAAATTCGGCCAGGCGTGGTGGCTCATGCCTGTAATCCCAGCACTTTGGGAGGCCAAGGTGGGTGGATCACCTGAGGTCAGGAGTACAAGACCAGCCTGGCCAACATGGTGAACCCCGTCTCTACTAAAAAATACAAAAATTAGCTGGGCATGGTGGCAGGCACCTGTAATCCCAGCTATTCAGGAGGCTGAGGCAAGAGAATCGCTTGAACCCAAGAGGTGGAAGTTGCAGTGAGCCGAGATTGTGACACTGCACTCTAGCCTGGGAGACTGAGCAAGACTCTATCTCAAAAAAGAAAGAAAGGAAGAAAATTTGAAAGGCAGAAGAAGAGTCTCTTCCTATCATTGATTCAGGAGGAGGCACTTGTGATGAAGTTGAATGAGACAGTCCTGGGTTCCAATCTCAGATCTCTTTCTTGCATTCACTGTTAATTTTGACCAGTCACTTATCCCTTCTGAACCTCTGTTTCTTCCTCTCTGAAAGCGGAAATCACAGTGTCTGCTACCTCACTGGGTAGCTGTGGGATGAATAAAGGCATATCTAGTTCATAAACACAGAGCAAGCACTCAGTACATGTCCTTCTCTCCTCCTTTCAGTTTACAGAGAGGTTTCATTCAGGCATTTCCTGAGCACCCTTAAGATGTCACTACATGCCAGAAAATGCATGGGTATGGATAAACCTGGCCTTTTCACCAGGCACGGTGGCTCACGCCTGTAATCCCAGCACTTTGGGAGGCTGAGGCGGGTGGATCATGAGGTCAAGAGATCAAAACCATCCTGGTCAACATGGTGAAACCCCGTCTCTACTAAATATACAAAAAATTAGCTGGGCATGGTGGCACGTGCCTGTAGTCCCAGCTACTCAGGAGGCTGAGGGAGGAGAATTGCCTGAACCCAGGAGGCGGAGGTTGCAGTGAGCTGAGATCACACCATTGCACTCCAGCCTGGGTAACAAGAGCGAAATTCCGTCTCCAAAAACAAACAAACAACAACAAAAAAACCTGGCCTTTTCCCCTTGAAAGGCTTATGGATAGGCCAGTGCAGTGGCTCACACCTGTAATCCCAGCACTTTGGCAGCCTGAGGCAGGCAGATCAACATGGAGAAATCCCGTCTCCACTAAAAATACAAAATTAGCCAGATGTGGTTGCATGCTCCTATAATCCCAGCTACTCAGGAGGTGAATTGCTTGAACCCTGGAGGCAGAGGTTTTGGTGAGCCAAGATTGTGCCATTGCACTCTAGCCTGGGCAACAAGAACAAAACTCTGTCTCACACCCTCCTCCCCCCAAAAAAAAGCCTTGTCGTTTGAGGGAGGAAATCTTCCCAGATTAAATGGTCCAATCTCCTGCCTCAAGTTAAATAAAAAAATACATTTGACCCCAATTTTCAGAAGCTAGCAGAGGCCCAGAGAGGCAAGGTCACATGGCAGGTAAATAGTAGGAAGGGAACTTGAACCCAGTTAGGAGGAATACTGGGAAAGAGCAAGGAAAAGGGAACTTCGTAAGTAAAATCATGCTAGTTTGTAGCTCAAAAGAGAGGAGCATTAGAACGTGGAGCTGGCTGCAAATGGATCAGGGGTTGCAAATTCACCTGTGAAAATTTACTGCATTTTTTTTGAGACGGAGTCTTGCTCTGTCACCCAAGCTGGACTGCAGTGGGGTGATCTCAGCTCACTGCAAACTCCACCTCCTGGATTCAAGGGATTCTCATGCCTCAGCCTCCTGAGTAGCTGGAATTTCAGGTGCCCGCCACCAAGCCCAGCTAATTTTATATATATATATATATATACATATATATATATATATACACACACACACATATATATACATATATATATATATACACACATATATATATATTACTTTTTATTTTTTATTTTTATTTATTTATTTTTTTTATAGAGACAGGGTTTTACCATGTTTGTCAGCCTGGTCTCGAACTCCCACCCATCTCGGCCTCCCAAAGTGCTGGGATTACAAGCATGAGCCACCACGCCCAGCCAATTTTTGTATGTTTAGTAGGGATGAGGTTTTACCATGTTGGCCAGGCTGGTCTCCAACTCCTGACCTCAAGTGATCCCCCTACCTCGGCCTTCCAAAGTGCTGGGATTACAGGGATGTGAGCCACTGTGTGAAGTTTTTTCCTTTCTTTTCTTTCTTTCTTTTTTTTTTTCTGAAGCAGGGTCTCACTCTGTTGCCCAGGTTTGAGTATAAGGGCACAAATAGGGCTCATTGCAGCCTCGACCTCCTAGGCTCATGAGATCCTTTCACCTGAGCCTTTTGCCACCACACCTGGCTAATGTTTTTATTTTATTTTTATAGAGACAGGGTCTTATTATGTTGCCCAGGCTTGTACTGCATTTGCTTGTGCAAGATTTCCTTCCAACACTTTATGACGAAAATTTTCAAACATATAGAGCAGTTGAAAGAACAGTACAGTGAATGCTGGTCTACCCATTACCTAGATTCTACAATTGTTAACTGTTTGCTACATTTGCTTTGTTGCATATTTATTCATTCATCTGTTTCTCCATCTCTCCAACCATCCATCTTATTATTATATTTTTGAGACAGAGTCCGGCTCTGTTTCCCAGTCCAGAGTGCAGTGGCGTGATTTCTGTTCACTGCAACCTCTACCTCCTGGGTTCAAGCAATCATTTTGCCTCAGCCACCCAAGTAGTTGGGATTACAGGCATGCATAAACAAGCCCTGCTAATTTTATTTTTAAAATTGTATATATTTATTTATTTGAAACAGAGTCTTGCTCTGTCGCCAGGCTGGAGTGCAGTGGCGCAATCTCAGTTCACTGCAACCTCCACCTCCTGGGTTCAAACCTCCTGAGTAGCTGGGACCACAGGCAAGTGCCACCACGCCCAGCTAATTTTTGTATTTTTAGTAGAGACGGGGTTTCACCATGTTGGCCAGGATGGTCTTGATCTCTTGACCTTGTGATCCGCCTGTCTTGGCCTCCCAAAGTGCTGGGATTACAGGCATGAGCCACTGCACCCAGCCTTAATTTTTGTGTTTTTAGTAGAGATGGGGTTTTGCCATGTTGGCCAGCCTGGTCTTGAACTCCTGACCTCAAGTGGTCCTCCTGCCTTGGCCTCCCAAAGTGTTGGGATTACAGGCCTGAGCCACTGCACCTGGCCTGTTTGTTTATTTATTTATTGAGACAGAGTCTCGTTCTGTTGCACAGGCTGGAGTGCGGTGGCACAATCTCGGCTTGCTGCAACCTCCGCCTGCTGGGTTCAAGCGTTTCTCCTGCCTCAGCCTCCTGAGTAGCTGGAACTACAGGTGTGCGCCACCAGGCCCAGCTAATTTTTGTGTTTTTAGTAGAGATGGGTTTTTACCGTGTTGACCAGGATGCTCTTGAACTTTTGACCTCAAGTGATCTGCCTGCCTCGGTATCCCAAAGTTCTGGGATTGCAGGCATAAACCACCATGCCTGGCCAGGTTGAGTTTTGTTTTGTTTTGTTTGAGACAGAGCCTCACTCGGTCACCCAGGCTGGAGTGCAGTGGTGTGATCTTGGCTCACTAGATCCTCTGCCTCGCAGGTTCAGGGGATTCTGCTGCCTTAGCCTTCCAAGTAGCTGGTACTACAGGTGCACGCCACCACGCCTGGCTAATTTTTTTTGGTATTTTTAGCAGGGTTTCTCCATGTTGGCCAGGCCGGTCTCAAACTCCTGGCCTCAAGTGATCTGCCCACCTTGGCCTTCCAAAGTGCTAGTATTACAGATGTGAGCCATTATGCCTGGCCCAGCTATTATTTTTCTCTTTTACCTGGATGGTCCATGGAGGCATTTAAGTTTACTATCCCTGATCTAGAAAGTCTATTATAAAGTCTTGGAAATAGGATTGCCAAATAAAATATAGAATGCCCAGTTAAAGTTGAATTTTAGATAAACAATGAGAAAATTTTTAGTAATAGTATGTTACCATGCAATAGTTGCACACATTTATACTAAAAAAATTATCTACTGTTTGTCTGAAATTCAAATTTAACCAGGCATCCTTTATTTTTATTTTTTAAATCTGGCAACCTGGGACCATGGACAGAACTTGTGTACCTTATTTCGAGGATGAGGAAACAGTCTTAAAGAGAAATAATAAGCCATCACACCCAGCCTTAAGTGGTCTCTTTGGATCCAGATCTCAGGCCCTCAGAAGCTCCGTGGTGTCTTCTCTCTATTAACACACAATTTTTCAAGCCTTCCTCTGGCAATTGAAAGCAAAGAGGCTCCAGGAAAGACAGGGACAGCAGTATGACTAAGTGTTCTGCAGGGAAATCTGGTAAGTGGCAGGTGGCATGTGGGCTGCTAGGGTTTTTCTCCCAACTCCTTCTAGCTCTGCATCCCTGCTTCCTGCCCTCCTCCTCTCCCAAGAGGCCTAGGAACCTCCTTCCCTTGCTGGTGACAGGCTCTTCCAGGCTTCTGGCCCCTGCTCTAGCAGGGCTAGTCCTGTCCTGGATTGACACAGGTGTCATAAGCAGAAGAAAGGTAAAGGTGGCTCAACTTTATCAACCACTGATCCTGCATTCTGACCAGGCCAAGACCAGGGTGAGTTCTGGATCAGGAAACTTGGGAGCTAGAGCCACATAGCATGGGAGAATGAGAAAATGGTCAGGCTAGGATTCCCTGCCCTCACAAACTCAGCTGCTTCTTGGACAATCACCAACTACCAACCCGGGATCTTCTAGAATCTTTACAACATATAGGAGGTAAGAACTATTAGACTCATTTAGAAATTTGGACACTGAAGTTCAGGTGACTTTGCCTAAGATCCCCCAAGCAATTTACTGACGTAATATGGACTAGATCCTTGATCCATATGCTGGTGAAGCCAAAATGAAATTACTAACTCCTACCAAGTACTGCCTCCCAAAAGAGAGCTGATCCACCCTGTTGGCATTGGTAAGAAGGTTAGGATAGCATAGTCCAGTGGTTCTAAAAGTCTCATGATGGGTGGGCATCAGCATTACCTATAACTTGTTAGAAATGCAATTTCTCGGCCTGGCGCAGTGGCTCATGCCTGTAATCCCAGCACTTTGGGAGGCCAAGGTGAGTGGATCATCTGAGGTCAGGAGTTCAAGACCAGCCTGGCCAACATGGTAAAACCCCATCTCTACTAAAAATACAAACAATTAGCTGGGTATGCTGGCAGGCGCCTGTAATCCCAGCTACTCATGAGACTGAGCCAAGATAATCGCCTGAACCTGGGGGGCAGAGGTTGCAATGAGCTGAGATTGCACAATTGCACTCCAGCCTGGACAAAGCAAAACTCAGTCTCAAAAAAAAAAGCAATTTCTCGGTCCTAATACAGCTTCCTGACTCAGAAATTCCTGTGTGACACCTAGCAAGCTGAGTTTTAACAAGTCCTTCAGGCAATTCTGATGCACTTGTAAAGTTTTAGAATCATTGATATATAGTAGAAAGAGATGCATTTTTGAAACAAAATTAGTATACATTTATTTATTTATTTATATTATTAGAGATGGCGTCTCTGTATGTTGTGCAGGCTATTCTAGAACTCCTTACCTCAAAGGATCCTCTTGTCTCAGCCTCCCAAAGTGCTGGGATTACAGGCATGAGATACTACTCCTGGCCAGTATCCATTTAAAACATATATTTGGGGCTGACTGCAGTGGCTCACACTTTTATCCCAGAACTTGGGCGGCTGAGGCAGGCGGATCGCCAGAGGTCACTAGTTCAAGACCAGACTGGCCAACATAGTGAAACCCTGTCTCTACTAAAAATACAAAACAATGAGCTGGGCATGATGGCAGGTGCCTGTAATCCTAGCTACTCAGGAGGTTGAGGCAGAAGAATTGCTTGAACCCAGGAGGCAGAGGTTGCAGTGAGCCAAGTTTACGCCACTGCACTCCATCCAGCCTGGGTGACAGAGCAAGACTCTGCCTCAAAACAAAAAAACAAAAACAAAAAAAAACTGTATAATTGGAGGCTGAGATGGGAGGATCCCTTGAGCCCAGGAATTTGAGGCTGCTATGATCACATCATTGCACTCTAGCCTAGGTGACAGAGAAAGACCTTGTCTGAAATAAAATAAAACATATATTTGTTTTAAGTAAACTTTTATTGATTTATATGGATAGAGAAAAATGCAGAAACCATAGGCATATGGCTTGATTAATTTTCAAAAAGTGAGCAAGCCTGTGTACCGTCAGAGGCATTTGAACCAGAGCAACTCCATCTTGAAAAAGGCTAGGTAAAATAAGGCCGAGACCTACTGGGCTGCATCCCCAAGAGTTAGGCATTCTAAGTCACCTAACAAGAGGAGGTTGGTACAAGACACAGATCATAAAGACCTTGCTGATAAAACAGATTGCAGTAAAGAAGGTGGCTAAAACCCACCAAAACAAAGATGGCAATGAAAGTGACCTCTGGTCAGTCTCACTGCTCACTATGTGCTAATTATAATGCAATAGCATGCTAACAGACACTCCCACCAGCACCATGACGGTTTATAGATGCCATGGCAAAATCCAGTATTATCCTATATGGTCTAAAAAGGGGAGTAACCCTCAGCTCTGGAAATTGGCCACCCCTTTCCTGGAAAACTCATGAATAATCCACCCCTTGTTTAGCATATAATCAAGAAATAACTTGAGTATCCTTAGGCCAGCATCTCAAGCCACTGCTCTGCCTACAGGTAGCCATTCTTTTATTCCTTTACTTAATAAACTTGTTTTCCACCAGTGGCCCATGCCTGTAATCCCAGCACTTTGGGAGGCCGAGGCAGGTGGATCACCTAGGTCAGGAGTTCAAGACCATCCTGGCCAACATGGTGAAACCCCGTCTCCACTAAAAATATGAAAAAATTAGCTGGGCATGGTGGCGCGCGCCTGCAGTCCCAGCTACTTGGGAGGCTAAGGCAGGACAAATTGCTTGAACCCGGGAGGCGGAAGTTGCAGTGAGCCGAGGTCGCGCCACTGCACTCCAGCCTGGCGCCTGGTGACGGAGTGAGACTCTGTCTCAGGAAAAAAAAAAATTTTGCCAGGCATGGTGGCTCATGCCTGTAACCCCAGCACTTTGGGAGGCTGAAGTGGGTGGATCACTTGTGGTTGGGAGTTTGAGACCAGCATGACCAACACGGAGAAACCCCATCTCTACTAAAAATACAAAATTAGCTGGGCATGGTGGTGCATGCCTGTAATCCCAGTACTTTGGGAGGTCGAGGCAGATCACCTGAGGTCAGGAATTTGAGATCAGCCTGGCCAACATGGAGAAATCCTGTCTCTACTAAAAATACATAATTAGGTGAAACCAGTGGCCCTGACACATGACCCAGGACCAGCTCACCAGGTCGCTTGGTGGCTCCGTCTGTTAGTCTGTGGGTGCCATCATGGTGGATGTGGCCAGTCAGGTGCTCCTGGGCTCCTGTTTTACCATCTAAAAAGAAAAATTGATAATTAGTCAGGCATAGTGGCGCATGCCTGTAACCCAGGACTTTGAGAGGCCAAGGCAGGTGGATCACCTGCAGTCAGGAGTTTGAGACCAGCCTGAGCAACATAGTAAAACCCTGTCTCTACTGAAAAATACAAAATTAGCTTGGTGTGGTAATTTTGTATTTTAAAATTACAAAATTAGCCTGGCATGGTAATTACAGATGCCCACTGGGGAGCTACTTGGGAGGCTGAGGCAGGAGAATCGCCTGAACCCAGGAGGTGGAGGTTGCAGTGAGTGGAGGTTAGGATATTGCACTCCAGCCTAGGCAACAGAGTGAGACTCCGTCTCAAAAAAAAAAAAAAAAAAAAAAGCAAAGTCTCAGGCCCCACTCCAGACATACTAAATCAGAAACTCTGGGACTGGCCACAGCAATCTAAGATTTAAGTAACCTTGTAGGCAATTCTGATAAGTACTGAGGTTTGAAAACCATTGCACTAGAGAATCTGAATGGGATGGGGCAAAGGAATCTGTATTTTAGCAATCTTTCCTTAGGCATGTTGTAGGAAACATTGAAGTGGTTTTAAAAGTACTTTGTTTGAGGTTTGAAAGCTTGAGCCTAGGAGTTTGATTTTTTTTTTTTTTTTAGATGAGGTTTCACTCTGTCACTCAGGCTGAAGTGCAGTGTCATGATCTTGGCTCACTGTGGTCTCCATGTCCTGGGTTCAAGCAGTTCTCCCATCTCAGCCTCCTGAGTAGCTGAGATTATAGGGGTGTGCCACCATGACCAACTACTTTTTGCATTTTCAGTAGGGACAGGGTTTTACCATGTTGGCCAGGCTGGTCTGGAACTCCTTACCTCAGGTTATTCACCTGCCTCACCCTCCCAAAGTGCTGGGATGACAGGAGTGAGCCACTGAGCCTGGCCTGGATTTTATTGTTGTTGTTTGTTTTTTGAGACAGAGTCTCTCTTAGTCCCCCAGGCTGGAGTGCAGTGGTATGATCTTGGTTCACTGCAACCTCTGCCTTCTTGGGTTCAAGTGATTCTCCTGCTTCAGCCTCCCAATTAGCTGGGATTACAGGCACCTGCCACTACACCAGCTAATTTTTGTATTTTTAGTAGAGAAGGGGTTTCTTTTTTATTTATTTTTATTTTTTCTGCTATTCTCAGCCTGAGATAGAGAAGGGGTTTCACAAGGCCAGGTGTAGTGGCTCACGCCTGTAATTTCAGCACTTTGGGAGGCTGAGGTGGGTAGATCATGAGGTCAGGAGATCGAGACCATCCTAAGCAACATGGTGAAACCCTGTCTCTACTAAAAATACAAAAATTAGCCGGGCATGGTGGCGTGCACCTATAGTCCCAGCTACTCGGGAGGCTGAGGCAGGAGAATCACTTGAACCTAGGAGGCAGAGGTTGCAGTTAGCCGAGATAGTGCCACTGCACTCCAGCCTGGGTGACAGAACGAGGCTCCGTCTCAAAAAAAAAAAAGAGAGAGAGGAGTGCTTCACTATGTTGGCCAGACTGGTCTCGAACTCCTGACCTCAAGTGATTTGCCTGCCTCAGCCTCCCAAAGTGCTGGTATTACAGCTGTGAGCCACTAAGCTTGGCCAAGCCTAGGAGTTTGGGAACAGCCTGTGCAACACAGGAAGACAGTATCTCTATAAAAATAAAAACAAGGTTGGGCGTGGTGGCTCATGTCTGTAATCCCAGCACTTTGGGAGGCTGAGGTGGGAAGATCATGAGGTCAGGAGATCGAGACCATCCTGGCTAAAATGGTGAAACCCCATCTCTACTAAAAATACAAAAACTTAGCTGGGCGTGGTGGCACGCACCTGTAGTCCCAGCTTCTTGGGAGGCTGAGGCAGGAGAATCGCTTAAACCCAGGAAGTGGAGGTCGTAGTGAGCAGAGATCACACCACTGAACTCTAGCCTGGGTGACAGAGGGAGACTCCATCTCAAATAAAATAAAACAAAATAAGAACAATTAGCCTGGTGTAGTGGCTTAGGCCTGCAGTCCCAGCTACTCAGGAAGCTGAGGTGGGAGGATGATCACTGAACCCAGGAGGTCGGCTGCAGTGAGCTGTGGTTGCATCGCTGCACTCCAGGTTGGGTGACAGAGGAAGACTCTGTCTCAGAAAAAAGAAAAATGTGCTTTGAAAAATGTAAGTGACTTTCCAGATGGCAAAATAGTATTTTCATTAGGAGGAAACAAGGTAAACAGTAATAGCAAAGGTCACTAAGTATTGAGCACTTAGTCATACCTCTGAGTCTCTGCTTGCATAGCCTATTATTTCTCACAAGCCATCCACGAAGGAGGTTAAGAGAATGGACTTTCCAGCCAGACTGCCTGGGTTCTTATCCAACATGTAAACTTGTTTATGCATCTGTAAAATGGGGATAATCATGGTATTTCTGTAATAGGTTTGTTGTGAGAATAAAGGGAGCTTGTTATCAGCTGTTAGAACACTGGCCATGTTGGCTCCACTAAGCTGTTATCATCATCCCTAAGCGCACCCAGTCAAAAAGTGGAAAACGGAGTATTTGAACTCAATCAGTGTAACTCTGAAGTGTGAATTTTTTTCTTTTCTTTTTAACCATGGCCTTTGATGTACATGGTTAAAGGCTAAGGTAGGCCAGGTGCAGTGGCTTACATCTGTAATTCCAGAGATTGGGAGGCTGAAGGAGGGAGGATTGCTTGAGCCCAGGTGTTGGAGACCAGCCTGGGCAACATGGTGAGACGGTGGCCCCATCTTCGCCCCATCCCATCCGAACCCCACCTCAACCCATCCCCATCTCTACAAAGGATAGAAAAAATTAGCCAGGTATGGTGGCATTCACCTGTGTCCCAGCTACTCAGGAGGCAGAGGTGGGAGGCTTGCTTGAGCCCAGGATTTAGAGGCTGTAGTGAGCTATGACTGCGCCACTGCACTCCAGCCTAGGTGACAGAGTGAGACCCTATCTCAAAAAGAAAAAAAGAAATGAAGAAAGAAAAAGAAAGGAAAAGAAAAAAGAACAACTAAGCTATATAGACCAGTGTTTCTCAAATTATGATCTCACTCACTAGTAGCATCACTAGAAGAGCTTGTTAGACATACAAGTTATCAGACCCTATCCTCCTTATCCCAGATTTTCTGATCAGAAACTCTGGGGTGGGCCTCAGTAGTGTAAGTTTTTTTTTTGTTTGTTTGTTTGTTTTTTGAGACTAAGTCTTGTTCTGTCACCAGGCTGGAGTGCAGTGGCACAATCTTGGCTCACTGCAACCTCTGCCTCCTGGGTTCAAGCAACTCTTCCGCCTCAGCCTCCAGAGTAGCTGGGACCACAGGTGCGTGTCACCACACCCGGCTAATTTTTTTTGGATATTTAGTAGAGACGGGGTTTCACCATGTTGGCCAGGATGATCTTGATCTCTTGACCTCGTAATCCGTCCGCCTCAGCCTCCCAAAGTGCTGGGATTACAGGCGTGAGCCACCTCGCCCAGCCATTTTTTTTTTTTTAAACGGAATCTTGCTCTGTCACCCAGGCTGTAGTGCAATGGCATGATCTTGGCTCACTGCAACCTCCGCCTCCCGGGTCCAAGCTATTCTCCTGCCTCAGCCTCCTGAGTAGCTGGGACTACAGGCACGCACCACCACACCTGGCTAATTTTTGTATTTTTAGTAGCGACCTGTTGGTAAGGCTGGTCTCGAACTGCTGACCTTGTGATCTGCCTGCCTCAGCCTCCCGAAGTGCTGGGATTGCAGGCATGAGCCACCGCGCCCGGCAAGCAGTCTAAGTTTTAATAAAGCTCCCTAGGTGATTCTGATGTACATCAGAGTTTGACAATCACAGTCGCTATAGGCTCTGGTGGGCGAGGTGTTAAAAGAAAAAAGCCTGGAGGTGTAGAAAATTGGGATTTAGCAGGATTTACCACCGCTGGCTCTTCAAGCCCGGGGCTGGCCTGTCGGCTAGCGCGCAATGCCTCCTGGGGCTTGTAGTCCAGATCACTCCCGCGCTCAAGCGCCTGCGCATTGGCTGCTAACTCGCTCTAGTAGCTGTGGTCGGGTCTCGAGACCGGCTGCCATCTTAGTCTAGGGACTGAGGAGACGCCGCCGCCCCGAGTCCCGGTAAACACCCGTGGGCGAACTCGGGGCAGTTCTCGGGAGAGGGAGGGAGTCCCGATGAGAATGTTCGGGGAGAAGTAGGGCAGAGGAGTGGGACACGCGGGTCGGGACGCCAGAGCCACGGTTGCTCCTTCTCAGAGCGGGTGTCTGGGGGGCGCGGGGAGCTCGGGCTACTGGCCCGGGTCGGGCGGTGGGGGTGGGTTGACCGGACGTTCGGAGGGATCAGTGCCTGGCGCAGGCTCTCGGAGGCCCTCGTCTCGCGGGCTCCAAGTTGTGAAAGGGCTAGGCCCCGACGGGCGTGGGCACTGTCCGGCCCCTCGCCCCTCAGCCCTTCCTGGGGCCACTCCGGCGGCTCGGCCTACGAGTGGGGCCCGGCCGCCGCGGGCGACGTGGCCCTGTGAGGGGCGGCGACCGGGTCCCCCGCCACCCGGCTGGCCTTCCCGAGACTTTTCCGAGCCCCCTGTCGCTAGGACGGGGCCCAGCACAGCGGCCGCCTCCCCTTCTCTCTCCCACTCCCCTCCTCCTCCCATTGTCCCTTCGGCGTGGTGGTCCTGGCCCCGGCGCTCTACCCGACGCCCGCCACCGCCGTGGCGGCGCCGACTTTTGCAGACGTGGAGCTGTCACTGCCCTTCCTCTGGAGAGTGCCCTTTGCTTTAGCAGAGAAAAGAAAAAAGTAGCCGTTGAACGTATTCTAAGGGCCAAAGCATGATGACATGACTTTCAAGTGGGGAACTCAAGTTTTCCCAGACTTAGTTCCCGGCCGCGACTTTAAAGAGAGAATCTGCGCAGGATTTGTGCTCCCGAACTAGACGTTGGGCCTAAAGTTAGTTAGAGATATAATCAGCTGAACTTGTAAAGTGCCAGAAAGTCACGATCCCCAATAACAACTAAACCTTGTTTTCTTGGTTGTATTCGTATCCTAATCTTACTACATTTTCTACCATTCTTCCACAGCTACAGTATACTTGTTTTGGAGTGGGGGGTGGGGAAGTGTGGGATTTTGCCTTGACAATTGGTAAGACACTGGAGCCAACCATCTATCATTGGACTTAGGTGGGTTCTCCCGCATTGATTCCTAATATAATTTGATCTTCAGTATGTATGTATGGCAGTGTATGTAAAAGCAGTGTATTTCCATTATCAAAATCAGCTGAGGAATGGATTATCAGTTGAGGTGAAGTTCTCATGACAGGTCTGGTGAGAGCCTGCTGTGTGTATTTACAGGTTTATTTTTAAGATTAAGAAATAAGATGGGCGCGGTGGCTCACACCTGTAATCCCAGCACTTTGGGAGGCCAAGGGGTGGTGGTGGGATCACTTGAGCCCAGGAGATCAGCTGGGGCAACATAGTGAAACCCTGTCTCTACAAAAAATAGAAAGATTAGCTGGGTGTGGTGGTGGGTGCCTGTGGTCTCAGATACTCGGGAGGTGGAGGTGGAGGTGGAGGGAGGGCGTGCGGGGTGTTGAGGCTGCAGTGAGCTGTTGTGCCACTGCACTCCAGCCTGGGTGACAGAGTAAGACCCTGTCTTTAAAAAAAAAAAAAAAATTTAGAGTCCGGGCACGGTGGCTCATGCCTGTAATCCCAGCACTTTGGGAGGCCGAGGCGGGTGGATCACGAGGTCAAGAGATCGAGAACATCCTGGCCAACATGGTGAAACCTCGTCTCTACTAAATATACAAAAGAATTAACTGGGCATGGTGGCGCGCGCCTGCATTCCCAGCTACTCGGGAAGCTGAGGCAGGAGAATTGCTTGAACCCGGGAGGTGGAGGTTGCAGTGAGCCGAGGTCGTGCCACTGCACTCCAGCTTGGTGCCTGGTGATGGAATGAGACTGTCTCAAAAAAAAAAAAAAATTTAGAAATGAAGATGGAAATTCTGCTTCAAAGACTGTGAATGTAGGTTTTGTGAGTGCAGAAGGAATTCCATTATGTTTAGCATATAAGGCAAGTCACCAAGGATATGATATGAAATTTAAAAAATGAGTACTGACTACTTCAGTGTATTCTAGAATCAAACATTTCTACATTCTTTTTTTTTTTTTTTTTTTTTTTTTGAGACAGAGTCTCATTTTGTCATCCAGGCTGTAGTGCAACAGCATGATCTTGGCTCATTGTAACCTCTGCCTCCTGGGTTCAAGCAATTCTCCTGCCTCAGCCTCCCAAGTAGCTAGGACTGCAGACGCCTGCCATGATGCCCAGCTGACTTTTGTAATTTTAGTAGAGTCAGGGTTTTACCATATTGGCCAGGCTGGTCTCAAACTCCTGACCTTGTGATCCGCCCACCTCAGCCTCCCAAAGTGCTGGGATTGCAGGTGTGAGCCACCACACCCAGCCACATTTCTGCATTCTTTTTAAAAATTGCATCTTTACATCTATTGGGAGAAACAGACAAACCAGTAGTCTCCAATTTGACCCTTAGAATAATTATGAGAGCTTAGAAATTCCAGAGCCTCACCTTCTGAGATTGACTTAGTAGGTCTGGGTTGGCTCCAACAAATTTATTTTTAACACATGCCTTAGGTAATTCTAATGGTCTTGAAAATCACTCAGGGCAAATGTTACTGTAGACTTACCAAGGAAAGCTCAGAAAGCTTTGAGACAGAAGAGGAAGTGGCCAATTCCATGTGTGTGGCAGGGTGGAGAATTGGTTAGAAAAGGCAAGATTTGTCCCTGAACCCACGTTGGGTCTTAGATGAAGAGTAGGAATGTGAAAAGGGCACGGAAAGAGGACAGGGTAGCAGAGGGAATGACTTAATGCTGTGTGTAAATTCAGAGGATTATGGAACAAAAAGAGTTCAATGAGTAGGGAGTAGAATGGGGAAGGAGAGCATTTTGAAACAACATCAGAAAGGTTAAAGGAAGCAAGTATATGAAAGTTCTTTTTTGTTTTTGTTAAGACTAGGTCTTATTCTCTTACCTAGTCACCTAGGATGGAGTGCAGTGGTGGGACCTCCAGAGCTCAAGTAATCTTCCCACTCCAACCTCCCTGAGTAGCTGTAACAGCAGGCATGCATCAGCACACCTGGCTAATTTTTAAATTTTTTTTGTAAAGTCAGGGTCTCTCTATGTTGCCCAGGCTGGTCTTGAACTCCTGCACTCAAGTGGTCCTCCCACCTTGGCCTCCCAAAGCGTTGGGATTACAGGCGTGAGCCACTGTGCTCTGCCTAAAAGTTCCAAGTATAATGCTAACAATTTGGAATTTTGTGTTGTTAGAAATAGATTCGGGACTGGGCTCAGTGCCTCACGCCTGTAATCCCAACAGTTTGGGAGGCTGAGGCTGGTGAATCGCTGGAGCTCAGAAGTTCGAAACCAGCCTAGGCAACGTAGTAAAACCCCATCTTTATAAAAAGGAAGGAAAAAAAAAAGAAATAGAGATTTTTAGACAGGGAAATGATGTGAGTACATATGTGTTTTAGAAAGATTACTGTGTACTGCAGGACAAAGATAGGCATCAAAAAATGAAAAAAGATTCAAGATGAGATTTGGGTGAATAAAAAAAACGAAAAAAGAAAGATTGCTCTGGTGATGAGCGAAAGGATGAAAGAGTAGCTATTGCGGAAGTCTTGGTGAGAAGTGACAAAGCCTGACCTTGGAGAGAGGTTTTGGGGATGATCAAGAGATTGGATTCAGCTTTTTACTAGTGCAATATTGTTGCCATATTTTTAGATGAGGATTTTTTTTTTTTAGTGCTAGTCTGGGTAAAGGGCTCCTTTTCTGTCAAAAGAACCCATTAGCAAGTCTGAATATTTCCAGGTTATATATGTTATATATAGCATGAGAGTGAATTGTTCATTAGCATCTTTGAGAAATTAGAACTACGTCAGGTGTGATTTGGAAGAGAACTTGGAGTTTGTTATTATTTTTGAGATAGTCTCGCTCTGCCATGCAGGCTGAAGTGCAGTGACGCCATATTGGTTCGCTGCAACCTCCACCTCCTGGGTTCAAGTGATTAATGTGCCTCAGCCTCCCAAGTAGCTGGGATTACAGACACGTGCCACCAAACCTGGCTAATTTAGAACTTGGAGTTTGGACTGAAATTTATGTCTCTCAGTACTGTTGATCTAGACTTGTTGGAAGTGTTTTGCTCTCATCAAATTTCTCAATAGAAACTTGCTCATTGAGTTTTAGAGTTGGAAGAAATTACAGAGATTATCTAGTCCATAATGGCAAATACATTTTGGTTTATCAGCCAACTCAGATTGGAAGCTGCCAGAAGCACTGTGTTGGGAAGGATTCTGGTTGTAGGGGGTCTATGAGAAATTGTGTGATTGATCAGTGATGTCGCCTATTGACAGTTATCTAGTACGTAGTACATAGTATGTGTCAGATATATGCTATTCTTAAATTAGTCCAGTCTCTCAGTTTTCTGTTTTGTTGTTTGTGTTTTGAGATGGAGTTTCGCTCTGTTGTCCAAGCTGGAGTGCAATAGCGTGATCTTGGTTCTCTGCAACTTCCTCCTCCCAGATTCAAGCGATTCTTCTGCCTCAGCCTCTTGAGGAGCTGGGATTACAGGCATGTGCCACCATGCCTTGACTAATTTTTTATATTTTTAGTAGAGATGGGGTTTCACCATATTGGCCAGGCCGGTCTTAAACTCCTGACCTCAGGTGATCTGCCTACCTTGGCCTCCCAAAGTGCTGGGGTTATAGGTGTGAGCCACTGTGCCTGGCCTCTTTGTTTTAAAGGTTAAATAATTTACCTGAAACTAGTTAAGAGTAAGAGCTAGAACTAGAACTAGGTTTTGCAACTCTGGGTCTGGTATTCTCTGGTTTACCAAGATGAATATGCACTGTTGAAGAGTTGATATTTGACTAGAAAAGAAAAGGGAGATTTTTAGCCAGTGTCTCTTGACTGTTTAGGCAAGAGTTTAACAAGGAATTTTGGCCTAGAAATGAGTTTTGTTGTATTCATTCTGGCTTAAGAAATTTGTGTTAGTACTGATAGGAAATACCTGTTTTGTTGTTTTGCCACTTTATTTCTGGTTGCCTAACCCTCTCAGTTTTGGATTTTGGGGACTGGTTTCTTTTATAAGAATTAAAACAAAAGTATGTAAGGTTATTTTTTTCTGTATTTATAGTACTTAGCCAAATTCTGGGCTCATAATAAGGGCTCAGTAAAGGCATGTTGACTTTTATGGCTGTAAATGATACTGGTTTTGAGTCAATATAAATTAGTTAGGGGCTTCACAGAATTGAATTGCAGCATTCTCTGGTTGGGAGGTTGGCTTTCAGCTAAAAATGTTACGTTGGAAACCATCCTCACAACTAGAAGCAGTTAACCAGAAGTGTTCCTGCCTCTGTCCTCCTCCAGTCTAGCAGTGTACTTGTCCTTGAAAAACTGCTGCCAGCTCAGCTCTTTTGCTTCTTTTCAGAACTGACTATATCCAGATCCTTGGCATGCTTTTTCTTTTCCTGTCCCTAGGAGTCTCCAAGTTGCAGGGACTATCATTATGGTGACCCTTATAGGCCGAGTGTGTTTATATGGCCATCCTAATTTTGCCAAATAGCCATCAAACTCAGATTAATATCTTTCCATAATATGTTTGAATCATTTTCTCCCAATTCTTTCCTTTATCCTGTCTTCCCCATTAAAAATTATCTATCCCATGAAATTTTTAAAAGGACTTTGTGCTTTTAGAGTCCCAAGGTCATTGCAGATCTGATATGTTTAACTATTGAAGTAATGTGTTAATGGACTCTCCATCCTTTCTCAGGTACCATGCATTTCACAGTGGCCTTCTGGAGACAACGCCTTAACCCAAGGAAGTGACTCAAACTGTGAGAACTTTAGGTATGGTGATATCCTGTGAGAGAAATTTGGGGGCAAGAGTGATGCAGAGGCCAAGCTCTGGTCATATAACTGCTGTGAGGAGAGAGCAGTGTTGATGCTGGCTGTATCAGTTGGTTGAACAAATAGGCAGTTTCACTTGATTCTGAAGCCCAAAGCTGTCTCTGCCGGTATTAGCCTGTAAGCTCTTAATTTGAATCTTCTGACTTTTCTGTTTTTGTAGGTCCCTTTCACATATACATACTTTTTCTATTTGTGTTGTTTTATGCACAGTTATCTCTGTATATGATCTAGACATAAGCTTGTGTAGGGTTAAGAGGTGGGGAATTAAAAAGAAAACAACATGGCCAGGTGCAGTGGCTCATGCCTGTAATTCCAGCACTTTGTGGGATTGAGGTGGAGGATCACTTGAACCCAAGAATGTGAGTCCAGCCTGGACAACATGGCAAAACCCTGATTTCACACACAATTAAAAAAAAAAATCGCTGGTGTGTTGGTGGCATGTACCTGTTGTCTTAGCTGCTTGGGAGGCTGACGTAGGAGTGTCACTTGAACTCAGGAGGTTGAGGCTGCAGTGAGCCATGATGGCGCTGCTGCAGTCCAGCCTGGGTTTCAGAGTGAGACCCCATCTGCTTCTGCCTCCCAGGTTCAAAAAAGACAATATGGTTCAGTGGAGAAAGAATAGAGGACTTGGAAAGAAAAGATCTAGGTTCTGATTTGATTTGCTACTGACAAGCTGTGTGACATTTGGCAAGTTATTTAATCTTGCCAGACCTCAGTTTATACATCTGTAAGATAGGTGAGTATTGGCTGGGCATGGTGGCTCATGCCTGTAATCCAAGGACTTTGGAGGACAAGGCGGGTGGATCATGAGGTCAAGAGATCGAGACCATCCTGGCCAACATGGTGAAACCCCGTTTCTACTGAAAACATAAAATTTAGCTGGGCATGGTGGCACATGCCTATAGTCCCAGCTACTCGGGAGGCTGAGGCAAGAGAATCGCTTGAAACTGAGAGGTGGATGTTGCAGTGAGCCTAGATTGCTACACTGCACTGCAGCCTGGTGATAGAGCAAGACTTTGCCTCCAAAAAAGAAAAAAAAAGTATTGATTCCCATCTCCCTCCCTGGCATTGTTGAGAAGACCAGATAAAATAACACCTATTAAATCTTTAGAAAAGGAAATGAATTAGTGACTTAAAATGTTATCAGGGCTGGACGAGGTGGCTCACACCTGTAATTCCAGCACTGAGGTAAAGAGATCGAGACCATCCTGGCCAATATGGTGAAATCCCGTCTCTACTAAAAATGCAAAAAGAAATTAGCCAGGCCTGATGGTGCATGCCTGTAGTCCCAGCTACCTGGGAGGGTGAGGCAGGAGAATTGCTTGAAACCAGAAAATGGAAGTCTCGGTGAGCCGGGATTGCACCACTGCACTCCAGATAGAGTGAGATTCCATCTCAAAAAAAAAAAAAAGTTACCAGGCTGGGTGTGGTGGCTCATGCCTGTAATCCCAGCACTTTGGGAGGCTGAGGCAGGCTGATCATGAGGTCAAGAGATGGACACTGTCCTGGCCAACATGGTGAAACCCCATCTCTAATAAGAATACAAAAACTAGTGGGGTGTGGTGGCATGTGCCTGTAGTCCCAGCTACTTGTGTGACTGAAGCAGGAAAATCACTTGAACCCACGAGGTGGAAGCTGCAGTGAGCTAAGACTGTGCTGTTGCACTCCAGCCTGGGCAACAGAGTGAGACTCTGTCCCAAAACAAAAGAAAAAAAAAATGTAATCTAGATCCACAAGGTGAGAGAATTTGACAATAATATTGTGAAGGAAAACATGAGGACAAGACAGATCACTTTAAAAGGTCAGGAGAGAAGGTAGACTACTGGATAAGAAAAAAAAAGTAGAACTTAAAGTTAAGCATGAGAATAGGAAGTGAATGAAGTTGAGCAGGTGAATTGTTAGATAAGAAAGTGGAATAGGAAGATCGTGGTAAAATAGGAACTAAAATATGATCCAGCAATGCCACTTCTGGATATATATCCAAAGGAAATAAAATCACTTTTTTTTTTTTTGAGATGGAGTCTCGCCCAGGCTAGAATACAGTAGCATGATCTTGGCTCACTGCAGCTTCTGTCTCCTGGGTTCAAGCAATTCTCCTGTCTCAGCCTCCTGAGTAGCTGGGACTACAAGCATGCACCACCACACCGGGCTGATTTTGTATTTTTGATAGAGACGGGGTTTCACCCGTGTTGGCCAGGCTGATCTTGAACTCCTGACCTCAGGTGATCCACCCCACCTTGGCCTCCCAAAGTGCTGGGATTACAGGCGCAAGCCAGCAAGGCTGGCCCTGTTCTTTTTTATAATTAAGAGGAAGGAAGGAAATGGTGGGATGATTTGTGATAGCTGCTATAAAGCAATTTAAAAAATATTTTAAAGTATTATTAAAGCATTTTAAATATCTTTAAAATATTTCTCAGCATATTCATTTCATCTTGAGCTCACAGAGCAATTCTTTGTGGATAGATATTTGAGTCAACATTCAGGAGACCTGGGTTCTAGCGTTGGTATTGTTGGTCACTTAAATTCTGTGATCTTGGGCAGTTCACTTAAATCTCCTGGAGGCCTGGTTTCCTCACTTATCTATTAAATATTTTGACTGATTTCTCAGGTTCTTTCCAGCTCACTCTATTATATTCTGTGCTTTATGTGCTAACTCACTTATTTTTTGCAGCTTTGTTGACATCACAATATATGACAGATACTAGAAATATCTTGTAATAAGGCTTCATAATATCGAGTGCTTTTAAATCAGAAACTGTGTTATTTTAAGTTCTACTTTAAACACTGGCACCAAGAGAGACCTGTAGGAAACATAACTATGGAAAGTTTAAGTTTGTAATATTTGACAAGTATCTTTGAGCTATTGAGCTGCTATTGTGCTAGGTTCCAAGGGGTACTCACTCATATGTAAAACTTGAAGGATTTTGTCAGGAAAACAAACTTGTTTGCTGGTGATTGATTATTATAAAAAGCAACAAGATAAATGTTAAAATGTTATAAGAGTTTCATGCATTGCAATTTAAGAAGTTAAGGTTTTTTGGTCCTTTAACATAATTGAATGTGTTTTTTTTTTTTTTTTTTAAGTTGGAGACTTGCTCTGTCACCAGATTGGAGTGCTGTGGTGTGATCTCGGCTCACTGCAACCTCTGCCTTCTGGTTCAAGCAATTCCCCTGCCTCAGCCTCCTGAGTAGCTGGGACTACAGGCATGCACCACCACACCTGGCAAAGTTTTTTGTATATTAGTGGAGACAGGGTTTCACCATGTTGGTCAGGATGGTCTCGATCTCCTGACCTCGTGATCTGCTTGCCTTGGCCTCCCAAAGTGCTGGGATTACAGACATGAGCCACCACATCCAGCCTCTTTTTTTTTTCCCTCTCTTTTGAGATGGAGTTTTACTCATGTTGCCCCGGATGGAGTGCCATGTGTGATCTCGGCTCACTGCAACCTCTGCCTCTTGGGTTCAAGCAGTTCTCCTGCCTGAGCCTCCCAAGTAGCTGGGATTATAGGCGTGTGCTATCGTGCCCGGCTAATTTTATTTTTAAGAGATGGGGTTTCACCATGTTGGTCAGGCTGCTCTCAAGCTCCTGACTTCAAATGATCCGCTCACCTTGGCCTCCTAATATTCTGGGATTACAGGCGTAAGCCACTGTGCCTGGCCAAATGTATTTTTTTTTTTTCTGAGACAGTCTCACTCTCTTGCCCAGGCTGGAGTGCAGTGGTGCAATCTTGGCTCACTGCAACAGTCTTACCCTCCTGGGTAGCTGAGATTACAGGTGCTCACCACCATGCCTAGCTAATTTTTATATTTTTACTAGAAACAATTTTACCATGTTGGCCAGGCTGGTCTCGAACTGACCTCAGATGATCTGCCTGCCTTGGCCTCCCAAAGTGCTGGGATTACAGGTACGAGCCACTGCACCCAGCCTAACATAATTCAATGTATTCTAAGTGCCTCTCTGTGCTAGACATTGCAGTAATTCATGGTGAAAAAGCAATCTCTGCCCTCCAGCAAGTTGCATAGTTGCATTGTTTTTTTTTTCATGTCTGGAAATTGCTTACCCTAATAGCTATATCCTTCTATCCCAGGAAAGAGAGGAATTTTAATACTATGTCATCACTTGTAGGTTAAGAATTCATCTGCCTGTTGAGCTTAAATCCAGAAATATCTAATAACTTGCTTGCTTCCTGAGAAAATGTTTATTATTTTATTGGATTCTACAACCTTTTCTTTGTCATTTTGTGGCAAGATAAGCTTCAGAAATACCATCTGCCTTTAGGTGAACTTTGTTTTGCTTGTTAGTCATTCCTTCATGTAAAGAAAGAGTAGGTTCTATAATTTTGTTTTGATTATTTTTCCAAATAATCAGTTCAGTTGGTCACAAAGGAAAGGATTTTAGTCTAAAGGATTATATTGTAGGAGTTAACAGTGATTACTAGAGTTAGGTTGATTTTGAATTTTGACTCTACTGTGTATTGGTGTTTTGATCTTGGCCAACTTGCCTAACTTCTTTGTGCCTTCGTTTTCTCATCTGTAAATTGGGAATAGTAATAGCATATATACATAGGTATAATGTGTTTCTGCTTTAACGAGACTTGGCTCACAGTAAGTATGAAGTGTTATTGTTGTTTTCATTATCATCACCACCAACCTTATTTTTCTTAAAGTTGTGATCTGAGTTCATTAATCATTCAATAAACCTATTTAGGCTGAGCATTGTAAATTTTAATGCTTGCAAGCGCTGGATGAACATTTAGTAAGTAATGATAGATCGGATTGGGCCGTTAGGTGAACTAGGGAATTCATGCCCCTCCAAGGGAGCAGCCGGTAAAGCAGCTTTGGTCGATTTTTTTTTTTTTTTAGATACCGTTTCACTCTTGTTGCCCAGGCTGGAGTGCAGTGGCATGATCTTGGCTAATTGCAGCCTCTGCCTCCTGGGTTCAAGCAATTCTTCTGCCTTGGCCTCCTGAGTAGCTTGAATTACAGGCACTCGCCACCACACCTGGCTAATTTTTTGTATTTTTAGTAGAGTCAGGGTTTCATCATATTGGCCAGGCTGGTGGAACTCCTGATCTCAGGTGAGCAACCTGCCTTGCCCTTCCAAAATGCTGGGATTACAGGCATGAGCCACCACTCCCAGCCTGATTCTTTTTTTTGTTAATGGTGGTAAAAGTAAGTATGGGAAGTTATGTATGTATTATTTAGCTCAATTTAGCCATTCCACAGTGTGTACATATTTTGAAACATGTTATAGGCTGGGCATGGTGGCTCATGACTGTAATCTCAGCACTTTCAGAGGCTAAGGGAGGAGGATCATTTGAGGCCAGGAGTTTGAAACCAGCCTGGATAACATAGTGAGACCCTGTCTTTATTTTATTTCAATAAATAAATGAAACCTATTTTATGTGGTAAATGTATACTTGTTTGTTCATTAAAAATAATTTAATAAGAAAAATACTACTTAAGGTCTTAGGAATACACTCACAATGTATTGGTAGTTAAAAAATTTTTTTCAGGCCAGGTGCAATGGTTCACATTTGTAATCTCAGCACTTTGGGAGGGTGAGGCAGTAGAATTGTTTGAGGCTAGGAGTTTGAGACCAGCTTTAGCAACATAGTGAGATCCCAACATTCTATTTTTTCAAAATTAAAAAGAAAGTTTTCAGAAGGTTAAAAAAATAAATTGAGGTAAAAATCACTATTTTAAGGTGTATAGTTCAGTATTGGCTTGCTTTTGACCTTGGAGAGAGTGCAGACCAAGTGTGGCCTGAACATCTTAATTTTTTTCTAAAGAGAAGCTGGAAATCCAGATTTTGTAATAAATTTTTATTGTTAAATGTTGGCAACTTATGAATTCATAATATAAACATTGTGGGCCAAACAAATTACCACTGTGGGCAGAATTTGTCTTGTGGCTTGCTGCTTTATAGTCTCTGATCTGGGGCTTGACTTTCTGGAGCATAACCCATGTTTTCTGCTCTCTGGGAAGAAAGTTCTTACCTACATAAAGATTTAACCAGCCTGGGCAACATGGTGATACCCCATCTCTACCAAAAAAACCCACAAACATTAGCCAGGTGTGATGCTGGTTTGGGCCTGCAGTCCCAGCTGAAGTGGGAGGGTCCCTTAAGTCTGGGATGTTGAGGCTACAGTGAACTCATGTCACTGCACTGATATCATGTCACTGCACTCTAGTCTGGGCAACAGAGTGAGACCCTGTCTCAAAAAAAAAAAAAAAAAAAAAAGTTCAAACAATACCTCAAAGCAGTCTAGTGCTGAATGAGAGGTATGCAGAATAATTATTAAGGCAGAGAGACTGAGGGAAGTTATTTAAGGTAAGGATTCAGAATGTGCAAAGGTGCAGAAGCAGGAATGGACCTCAGGTGGTAGAGTTTAATTTTAGAGGATTTGTGTGGTCTGATACTAGGCAAAAGTTTTGAAAAGCTAAGAAGAGTCAAGCCTCTTATTTTGGATAACCTTGAGACCTATTGGGTGATAGGATAAAATGATATTTTATGAAGATTTATTTGGCAAAATTGAGATCCGTAGTATTTACTAGGGTTGGAGGCAGGTAGACCAGGCCATGAAGGTGGCAGTGTGAATGAAAAGAAAGGGCAGAACCTTGTATAAAAACAAAAGCTTGAAGAAGATAAAGAGGGCCAATTTTGAAAGCTTTTTCTCTATTGACTTTTGTAAAAGTCAGGCTATGTTTCTCTTTTCATGTTGTGAGTCTTGCTTTATCCCTTACTCAGTCCCAGCACTGTCCTTGATGGATTACATACATATTTTCATGATTTCCCAGTTTGCACAAGTAGAATAGAAAGAAAAACAAGGCCAGGCATGGTGACTCACACTTGTAATTTCAGCACTTTGGGAGGCTGAGGCAGGTGGATCACTTGAGGCCAGGAGTTTGAGACCAGCCTGGCCAACATGGTGAACCCCTGTGTCTACTAAAAACATAAAAAATGAGCCTGGTGTGGCGGCACACTCTTATAGTCCCTGCTGCTTGGGAGTCTGGGGCAGAAGAATCTCTGAAGCCTGGGAGGCAGAGGTTGTAGTGAGCTGAGACCTAGCCGCTGTCCTCCAGCCTGGGTGACAGAGCAAGACCCTGTCTCAAAAAGAAAAAACCCCAAAGTAGCTCAACTACTCATCACATTTCTTGTTTGGGGTTCTTTGTGATCTCAGTTAACCTCTGATGTATTTCATTATACCTTAGTTTATACATGGAATTTTTATATGTACCAAGGTTTGGAAACAATGACAAGTTGTTTGCTCTTAGAAAGATGTAGAATTTTTCTGCAGAAACTTGACATAGTAACTGATACGACTGGGCGTGGTAGCTTATGCCTGTAATCCCAGCACTTTGGGAGGCTGACGCAGGCAGATCACTTGAGCCCAAGTGTTTGAGATCAGCCTGGGCGACAACATGGAGAAACCCTGTCTCTACAAAAAACAAAAAATTAGCTGGGCATTGTGGTGTGTGCCTGTAGCCCCAGTTACCCAGGAGGCTAAGGTGGGAGGATTTTCTGGTCCCAGGAAGTCAAGGCTGCAGTGATTGACCTGTGATTGTACTATAGTACTCTAGCCTAGGCAATGGAGTGAGACCCTGTCTCAAAAAAAATTATGATTCAGAAGGTTTGAAGAAACTGAGAAATGTAGAAAGGTGGAGTATGTTTGTTCCGTAAAACCTGAGAAAGTGATTTTTAGGATGTTATTTCTTTTTTTTTTTTGAGACGGAGTTTCACTGTTGTTACCCAGACTGGAGTGCAATGGTACGATCTCGGCTCACCGCAACCTCCGCCTTCTGGGTTCAAGCAATTCTCCTGCCTCAGCCTCCCGAGTAGCTGGGACTACAGGCGCGTACCACCATGCCCAGCTAATTTTTTGTATTTTTAGTAGAGATGGGGTTTCACCTTGTTGACCAGGATGGTCTCGATCTCTTGACCTCGTGATCCACCCGCCTTGGCCTCCCAAAGTGCTGGGATTATAGGCGTGAGCCACCACGCCTGGCCTAGGATGTTATTTTCTAAATAAAGTTTAGATTTTGTTCTGTTTATACTTTCTCATGAAACTTTTTTTTACATACCTGGGAAGGTATTTCTTATTCTTGGTCAAATACAAAATGTCATTATTTTAGAGTCTATAGTCTTTTTAGCAAGTAAGCTGAATAGTATATTAGCTATAGTCTGAGTATTAAGAATATCTGAGGTATGTGTTAAAAAGAGATATAGGCTAGGCGCAGTGGCTCACATCTGTAATCCTAGCACTTTGGGAGGCCAAGGCAGGGGGTGGATCACCTGAGGTCAGGAGTTGGAGAGCAGCCTGGCCAACATGATGAAACTCTGTCTTTACTAAAAATACAAAAAAAAAAAAAAAAAAAAAAAAATCCCGATGTGGTGGTGGCATGCCTGTAATCCCAGTTACAGAGGAGGCTGAGGCTGGAGAATCACTTGAACCCAGGAGGTGGAGGTTGCAGTGAGCAGAGATAGAGCCATTGCACTCCAGCCTGGGTGACGAGACGATGTCTCAAAAAAAAAAAAAAAGAGGCCGGGCGCGGTGGCTCACCCCTGTAATCCCAGTACTTTGGGGGGCCAAGGTGGGTGGCTCATGAGGTCAAGAGATCAAGACCATCCTGGCCAACATGGTGAAACCCCATCTCTACTAAAAGAAATACAAAAAATTAGCCGGACGTTTGGCACGCGCCTGTAGTCCCAGCTACTCCGGAGGCTGAGGCGGAAGAATCGCTTGAACCCGGGAGGGGCAGGTTGCTTTGAGCCGAGACTGCGCCACTGTGCTCCAGCCTGGTGACAGAGCAAAACTCTGTCTCAAAAAAAAAAAAAAAAAAAGAGAGAGATGTAAAAAAATATCTGAGATATAGCAAAGTTCTTCTCATGGATGAATAAGAATACTGAACTGGGCCTCTAAAAAAAGTGCAGAAAATTCCCTCTGTCATAGAGTTGCAGTAGAGTCAAATGAACTAAATCTAAATCTCATTTAATGAAGAAGGGATTTTTCCTTTATTTTTGAAGTGTGTTCTAACCTAGTTTTTGGAATTCATTTGTTCTGCCATTAAAAGGGATTTTTAGGTGGTTCATTTAATTATAGCTCTGTTTTGGAAATGGGAAGGAAAAGAATGTGAGAGAGAGATTAACTGCATTTACTTCTGTGGAAAGTCAGTAGTCAAAAGGAAATTCCGGATTATTTATTTATTCGTTTATCTAAATATATGGAACACTTGGTGAATTTTCACCTTATCCTTGGTCAGAGGATATGCTAATCTCTGTATTCTAATTTTTTAGTATGTGTGCTGCTGAAGCAAACACACAGATTTTGTTTGTTAGTTATTGGGTTTTTTGGAGGAAAGCTATTTACTACAGGTCTTAATTAAAAATGTATTATTCTGTGTATGTTGAAATGTGCAGAATCTTACTGCTGCTGCTTTTCATTATCCAGAAAGTTGCTTACATCCCTGTGTACTATTATCTTCTCTCCCTTTGTTTTTGCCCTTAGGGGTTGATACTTTTTTATTCCTTTATTTCTTTTTTTTTGTGTGTGAGGTTTTGGGAGGGAATGGGGAATGGAGTGTGTTCATTCTTCCTGGCTGGTTGATTTTACTATAGAAATTGATGTTTTCATCTCTAAGGGGGACAAAAAATATTAGGAAAATACCTATGCTGGTTATTTTTCTGTTGTGGTAAAATACACATTACATACAATTTACCATTTTAAATATTGTTAAGTTTTCAGTTCAGTGACATTAATTACATTTATCTTGTTATGTGACCATTACCACTATCAGTCTCTGGAACTTTTTTATCATCCAAAACTGAAACTTGTACGTGTTAAACAATCATTTTCTATTTCACCTCCTCCCTGCCTTGATAACTACTATTCTGTTTTCTGTCTCTATGAATTCAACTATTCTAGGCACCTCATTGTAAAAGTGGAGTCATACAACATTTGTCATTTTGTGTCTGGCATATTTCACTTAACATAATGTGTTCAGGTTTCATTTTATACCATGTGTCAGAATTTTATTCCTTTTTAAGGCTGAATAATATTCCATTGTTTGTATATACTGCATTTTCTTTATCCATCAGTCGATGAACATTTGGCTTATTTCTACCTTTTGGTCATCGTGAATAATGCTGCTGTGAACATTGGTGTACAAATATCTCTTTGTGGCTGGGCATGGTGGCTCTCACCTGTAATCTCAGCACTGTGAGAAGCCAGGGTAGGTGGATCGCCTGAGCCCAGGCGTTTGAGACCAGCCTGGGCAACTTGGCAAAATCCAGTCTCTACTAAAAATACAAAAAAAGTAGCCAGACATGGTAGCATGTGCTTGTATTCCCGGCTACTCAAGAGGCTGAGGTGGGAAGATTGCTTCAGCCTGGGAGGTGGAGGTTGCAGTGAGCCGAGATCACACCACTGCACTCCAGCTTGGGTGATAGACTGAAATCCTGTCTCAAAAGTAAACAAACTTGCTGGGCGCAGTGGCTCATGCCTGTAATGCCAGCACTTTGGGAGGCCGAGGTGGGCAGATCCCCTGGGGTCGAGAGCAGCCTGGCCAGCATGATGAAACCCCTGTCTCTATCAAAAATACAAAAATTAGCTGGGAGTCGTGGTGAATGCCTGTAATACCAGCTACTCGGGAGACTGAGGCAGGAATCACTTGAACCTGGGAGCAGATGTTACAGCGAGCTGAGATTGCACCATTGCACTCCAGCCTGGGCAACAGAGTGAGACTGTCTTAAAAAAAAAAAAAAAAAAAAAAGTAATCAAACCAAAAGCAAATACCTCTTTGTGACCTAGCTTTCACTTCTTTTATGTAATACCCAGAATCGGAATTGCTGGATCATATGGTAATTCTGTTGTTTTTCTTTTTGGGACAGGATCTTGCTCTTTTACCAAGGCTGGATTGCAGTGACACAATGATGGCTTGGGTGATCCTTCTGTCTCAGCCTTCTGAGTAGCTGGACCACAGGCATGTGCCACCATGCTTGGATTTTTTTTTTTTTTTTTTTGTAGAGACATGGTCTTCCTCTCGACATGTTGCCCAGGTTGTTCTCAAACTCTTGGGCTCAAGCTACCCTTCCACTCAGCCTCAGCCTCCCAGAGTGCTGGGATTATAGGCATGAGCCATTGCACCCGGCTAATAATTGTATTTTTAATTTTTTGAGGAATTACTATAGTGTTTTTCACAAGGACTATATAATTTTACATTCTCACAAACAGTGCACAACAGTTTCAGTTTTTCACATTTATACCGACCTTTATTATTTCCTGTTTTTGTTTTTGGTAATACTCATAATGGGTTTGAAATGGTATCTTATCTTGATTTATAATTCTCTAAAGATAATGATATTTAGCATCTTTTTGTGTACTTATCCGCCATTTGTATATCTTTGGATAAATGTCAAATCAACTCCTTTCTACATTTTAAACATTGGGTTATCTGTTTTTTGGTGTCCTAATCATTGCCTAGGTTGCTGCAGTGGGAGTGGAGAAGGAACAAAGAAATCTGTAACTGGTTGTGATCAATTAGTTGTAAACACCGATGCACTTGGACCAGCCAAGGCCTGTAATACTTTTTTTTTTTTTTTTTGAGACAGAGTTTTGTTCTGTCGCCCAGGCCAGAGTGTAGTGGCGCAGTCTCAGCTCACTGCAACCTCTGCCTCCTAGGTTCAAGCATTTCTTTGCCTCAGCCTCCTGAGTAGCTGGGATTACAGTTGAGCGCCATCATGCCTGGCTAATTTTTGTATTTTTAGTAGAGATGGGGTTTTACCATGTTGGCCAGGCTGGTCTTGAACTCCTCACCTCGTGATCCACCCACCTTAGCCTCCCAAAGTGCTGGGATTACAGGATTACAGGCATGAGCCAGTGTGACTGGCTGCCTGTAAATCTCTTTTTTTTTTCTTTTCTCTTTTGTTGCGTCCATTGAGGACACAGCAACAGCCTGTAATTCTTAAATAATGCTTAGAAATGATCTGAGAAAGGTTTGCTGGAAGGATGAGGCATGATGGATTATATTTTGAGAATGTATGGATGTTATAAGATGGTCAGAAACAAGAATTTTTTTTTTTTTTTTGAGACAGTATTTAGGTCCTGTTGCCCAGGCTCACTGCGACCTCCACCTCCCAGGTTCAAGCGATTCTGTCGCCTCAGCCTTCCAAGTAGCTGGGACTACAGGTGCATGACACTGCACCTGGATAATTTCTGTATTTTTAGTAGAGACAGAGGTGTCACCATGTTGGCCAGGCTGGTCTCGAACTCCTTATCTCTTGATCTGCTTGCCTCCCTCCCAAAGTGCTGAGATTATGGGCATGAACCATCCTGCCCGGCCTTGTTTTTTTTTTTTTTTTTAAGTAGAGATGGGGTCAGGCTGGTCTCAAACTCCTGACCTTAGGTGATTCACTTGCCTCAGCCTTGCAAAGAGATGGGATTACAGGCATGAGCCACTGCCTCAACAGGATTGAGGATTCCTTGGAAACAAGGATTCCTTAGAGCCAGGAAATTCAACATTATATATAATTAGGTATATAATTTCACACAAGTATTTTTTGCAAGAGAATAATACTTAACAGTAGTACAATAATATTTATATTTATTGTGGCATGTCAAATGCTTTAAAGACTAGCAGTAGTCAATCAAAGCTAGAAACAACTTGTAATAGTTAATTTTGAAATGTTTGTCAGAAAGGGGAAGAAATTACCTTCTGGAATATCAGGTACAGAGTTCATACCAGCAAATGAATGCTATAAGTTAGATTCTGGTGCCAATTTCCTTAAACTCTGTTTTCATACTGTTCAACCTTGAAAGTTGTAGCTTCCTCTTTTTATCTTTGAATAAGATAGTTGTCCTTTTTTGCATATGCTTTAGAATCCATGCTGATATGTTTGGTTGGAAAATGGGAAAGGAGCTTTTAGTGTTCTGAGATCATTGTGTGTTTAGAACCAAAGTGTCACTATTATGTGGGAGAGAATGGTTCATATTCTACCTCTTTGTTAAGTCAATTTTCTCTAGTACAATAGGAAGCAACCTCTTTCCCTATCATGAGGGGTTTTGTGTTCATTCCCACTTGCTTAGTTGAGAAATTAAATTATGGAAATGGGTATTATATATCAAATATTGTTATTAGATAAATATTTGCTCCAACCTATCATATTAGCTATCTGCTCCAACCTAAATAACTCTTATTCCTTCTGCCAATGCCTTCAGTAGCCCGTGCACCAAGTTCAGCTCCTTTGTGGGTTTTTTTTTTTTTTTTTTTGAGACGGAGTCTTGCTCTGTCACCCAGGCTATAGTGCAGTGGTGCAATCTTGGCTCATGACAGTCTGTCTCCCAGGTTCAAGCAGTTCTCAGCCTCCAAGTAGCTAGGATTACGGGTGCCTGTCACCATAACCAGCTAAGCTCCTTTGTGATTATTAGTGGAGAATGGGATCTAAAAAATGTTCCTGTGGCTGGGTGTGGTGGCTCATGCCTGTAATCCCAGCACTTTCGGAAGCCAAGGCAGGCGGATCACAAGGTCAGGAATTCGAGACCAGCTTGACCAACATGATGAAACCCTGTCACTATTTAACAAAAAAATGTTCTGGTGTTCCTTCTAGCTAGTCTGTGCTACTGTGCCCCTAGATAATGGGATCTAGTTTTTCACTTCAGTAATGGTTTGGGAACATGGCAAAGTGGCCCTGTCCAGGGGAGACATACTATTCAGTACGTATTTCTAGTTTACCACACATACTTATATATTTTTATGTATTTTATGGTAAGACTGTTTGAGAGTTTGACTTCAAATAGATTTTAGATCTCTGAATACCACTATGTACTTTTAGCTCTTTGAACTCTGGACTTCCTGCCACACGCAGTTTATCTCCTTACTGGTTTTCTGTGTCTGTCTTCTGAAATGTCATTTTGGTGGATTCTTCTAAGAACATATAGGGCAGGCAGGGCACTGTGGCTCATGCCTGTAATCCCAGCACTTTGGGAGGCCAAGGCAGGTGAATCATGAGGTCAGGAGGTGGAGACCATCTTGGCCAACATGGTGAAACCCCATCTCTACTAAAATACAAAAAATTAGGCATGGTGGTGTGTGCCTCTCGTTCCAGCTGTTCAGGAGGCTGAGGCAAGGTAATTGCTTGAACCATGGAGGTGGAGATTGCAGTGAGCCGAGATAGCGCCAGTGCACTTCAGCCTGGTGACAGAGCAAGATTCCATCTCAGAAACAAAACAAAAACAAAAAAAGAAAATATAGGGCTATATTAAATTACTTAAAGGTTTTCTAAGTCACAATAGATGTGGCCTATAAAAATGATTATGTTGGATATGTTATTTCAGAAAATAAATCAAGCAAATTTCATAATATCCTGACTACTCTGTAAATAGGGTACATGTTTAGAATAAGGCTATAAATATTTGTTGCGTATGAGACAAAATATTATTGAAATTATCTTCTGAAGTGTGTCTATCCCTTTCCACATTTTTCTTTCCACTGCCTTTTCAGGAAGATGTTAAGGTTAATTTTACCTCTGGCAGTGTTTTAGCACCTTTTTTTCTACCTTGGGCATTCTGTTTGACACATTCTTCTAGTGTAGTGTAGTAAACATTACTCAAAATAAATGAGTTATAGGCTGGGCGTGCTGACTCATGCCTGTAATCCCAGCACTTTGGGAGGCTGAGGCAGGCAGATCACCTGAGGTCAGGTGGTCGAGACCAGCCTGGCCAACATGGCAAAACCTCATCTCTACTAAAGATACAAAAAAAATTAGCCAGGTGTTGTGGTACATGCGTGTAATCCCAGCTACTAGGGAGGCTGAGGCAGGAGAATCACTTGAACCCAGGAAGCGGAAGTTGCAGTGAGTGGAGATTATGCAACTGCCTGGGTGACAGAGTGTGACTCCACCTCAAAAAAAAAAAAAGGTTTATACAGTGCTAAGAATTGACTCAGCTGGATACAGTGGCTTTTCCTTGTAATCTCAGCACTTTGGGAGGCCAAGGCAGGCGGATCACTTACTTGAGCCCAGGAGTTTGAGATTAGCCTGGGCAACATAGTGAGACCCTGTCTCTGTCTCCCTGCAAAAAATTAGATGGGCCTGTGGCATGTGCCTGTTAATCTTAATTACTCAGGAGGCTGAGGCAGGAGGATTGCTTCAGCCCAGATGGTGAGCCGGCTAATTTTTGTGTTTTTAGTAGAGACAGGTGTCACCATGTTGGCTAGGCTGATTTCATGATCCACTTGCCTCAGCCTCCCAAAGTGCTGGGATTACAGGCATGAACCATCGTGCCTCACCGTTTTTTTTTTTTTCTTTTAAAGTAGTGATGGGGTGTCACTATGTTGGCCAGGCTGGTCTCAAACTACTGACCTTAGGTGATTCACTTGCCTTGGCCTTGCAAAGTGCTGGGATTACAGGTGTGAGTCACTGCCTCTAGGCAGAAACAAGGATTCCTTACAGCCAGGAAATTCAACATTACATATAATTTGTATATGTATATGTAAATGTATAATTTCACTTAGGCATTTTTTGCAAGAGAACATTACTTAACAATACTCCAGTGTAGGCAACAGAACGAGACCCTGTCTCAAAAAAAAAAAGACCTTAAGTTTCTTTGTAACTGACAGACTAATAGGTAATAGAGTTTTAAAATATTGTTTTATATATATATATATATATATATATATATATATATATATATTTATTTATTTATTTATTTATTTATTTTGGAGACAGAGTTTCGCTCTTGTTACCCAGGCTGGAGTGCAATGGCGTGATCTCGGCTCACCACAGCCTCTGCCTCCTGGGTTCAGGCAATTCTCCTGCCTCAGCCTCCTGAGTAGCTGGGATTACAGGCACCTGCCACCACACCTGGCTGTTTTTTTTTTTTTTTAATTTTTAGTAGAGATGTGGTTTCACCATGTTGGCCAGTCTGGTCTTGAACTCCTGACCTCAAATGATATGCCTACCTCAGCCTCCCAACGAGCTAAGATTACAGGCATGAGCCACAGTGCCCAGCCATGATTTAGATTCAGACTGTATGTTCATTGGTTCCAGTCACAATGGTTTACAGTGTTAAGTAAAGCTATAGATTGCATACCACTGTACTTGATTGTGAAGGCTTTTTTTTTGTTTTGAGACAAGTTCTCACTGTGTTGTCCAGGCTGGAATACAGTGTAGTCATGGTTCACTACAGCCTCAACTTCCTGAGTTCAAGCAGTCCTTCTACTTTGACTTTCCACATAGCTGGGACTATAGGCATGCATCACTGCATCTGGCTAATTTTTAATTTTTTTGTAGAGATGAGGGTCTCACTGTGTTGCGCAGGCTGGTCTTCTGAAGGCTGTTTGTTTGCTTGCTTGTTTTTAAATCTTGCTTTCTTTTCTCTCTCTCTCTCTGTCTCTCTCTCTCTTGACAAGGTCTTGCTCTGTCACCCAAGATCGATTGCAGGGGCCTGATCACAGTTTACTGCACCCTCTACCTGCTGGTCTCTGGCAATCTTTGTGCCTCAGCCTCCCAATTATTTGGGACCACAGGCGCATGCCACCACATCCAGCTAATTTATTATTATTATTTTTTGTAGAGACAGGATTTTGCTGTCACATATCTGTCCAATCAATAAACAAACACAAAAAAGTTACTATACCCAGGGCGAAGTTTTCTTTAACTCCTCAAAAGGACTTGAATTTAGGACATCTTTCTTACTGAGACATGCAAAGGCTTAAGAGTATGTATTACAATCCAAAACACTCACCACTGTCTAACATTTCTTGTCCAAATGAGAGCACTAATAACCTATTCAAGCCCTAATAACCTATGCAAAAAGAGTCTCTAATTATGATGTGAAGTTACAAAGAATGTTTTTTTGTTCTTAGATCTGTAAAGATAACACAAAAGCAACAAGTGAAAACACAGTGCATAGTTTCACTTTCGGCTGGGCCGCAGTGGTTTATGCCTGTAATCCCAGCACTTTGGGATTACACCTGTAATCCCAGCATTTGGGGAGGCGAAGGCGGGCGGATCACCTGAGGTCAGCAGTTCAAGACCAGGTTGGCCATCATGGTGAAACCCATCTGTGCTGAAAATACAAAAATTAGCCGGGCGTGGTGGCAGGCACCTGTAATCCCAGCTACTTGGCAGGCTGAGGCAGGAGAATCACTTGAACCTGGGAGGCAGAGGTTGCAGTGAGCTGAGATCACACCATTGCACTTTAGCCTGGGCAACAAGAGTGAAACTCTGTCTCTGAAACACGCTTGAGTCCCATTATAACAGAAAACAAGAGATAAAGACAAGAGCACTATTGTTCTCCTAGAGCTTAAAATGAAAATGTAAGAGATAACCATAATATAAATACAGTCAATACAATGTCACTGCATTCCATCCAGGAGTGCAAGTGATTCTCCTGTTTCAGCCTCCCGAGTAGCTGGGATTACAGGCATGTGCCATCACTCCCAGCAAATTTTTGTATTTTTAGTGGAAACTGGGTTCACAGTGTTGGCCAGCTGGTCTCAAACTCCTGACCTCAAATGATCCACCCACCTCAGCCTCCCAAAGTGCTGGGATTACAGGCGTGAGCCACTTCACTCAGCCGAGAGAGTTTTTTTGTTTGTTTGTTTTGGTTTTTGTCATGAAAGGGTGTCAAATTTTGTCACATACTTTCTCTACATCTATTGACATGATCATGTGATTTTTATCTTTCATTCTGTTAATGTGGCATATCACATTTAATGATTTTTATATGTTTAACCATCCTGGTATCCCAGGAATGAGTCCCACTTGGTTGTGGTGTATCCTTTTAATGTGCTGTTCAGTTCCCTTTACTTGTATAAAAACTGGGCATTTTGAATGTTACAATGTGGCAACTTTTGAAATCACATTATTTACTTCGTGGTTGGTTGTTGCTGCTTATTATGGTTGTTGCTGTTTGCTTGTTTAGGGACTTTTTAAAATTAATTTTATAAAGTCTGTATTCCTTGTCAATTGTGGACATTGAAGTCTGTCTGTGTTTGATAGCTTAGTGGTCAGCTGGTGATTTCCATTAACTTCTAGAACCTCCCCTCCTCTCAAAACCCCTCCAAGTGTTTGCAGATTTGGCTATCTGTTGGAGGACTTCCTATGCTTAGCTGGGCAGTTTAAAATTGTCTTAGCCTTCACTTCTGCTTGCGTAGATACTAACTATCAGCCAGAGTTAAGAATTTAGGGTTTTCTCAGATTTTTCCTGAGCGTGCAAGCAGCCCCAGGCTGGAGTGCAGTGGCACGATCTCGGCTCACTAAAACCTCTGCCTCCCAGGTTCAAGCGATTCTCCTGCCTCAGCCTCCCAAGTAGCTGGGATTACAGGCCTTCGCTACCAATTAGGCGTGCCTGGCTGTTTTGTATTTTTAGTAGAGACTGTGTTTCGCCACATTGGCCAGACTGGTCTTGAGCTCCTGACCTCAGGTGATCTGCCCACCTCGGCCTCCCAAAGTGCTGAGATTACAGGCATGAGCCACCGTACCCTGCCTTTTTTTCTTTTTCTTTTCTTTTTTTTTTTTTTAGATGCAGTCTCGCTCTGTCGTCCAAGCTGGAGTGCAGTGGCATGATTTGGCTCACTATAACCTCTGCCTCCCAGGTTCAAGCAATTCTGCCTCAGCCTGCTGAGTAGCTGGGATTACAGGCAAGCACTACCATGCCCAGCTAATTTTTGTATATATATTTTTTAATTCTGTTTTTAAAATTTATTTTATTATTTTTTTGAGATGGAGTCTCACACTGTTGCCTGGTCTGGATGCAATGGTGCAATCTTGGGGCTCACTGCAACCTCCGCCTCTCTGGCTCAAGCAATTCTCCTGCCTCAGCCTCCCAGGTAGCTGGGATTACAGGTGCCCACCACCATGCCTGGCTAATTTTTTTGGTATTTTCAGTAGAGACAGAGTTTCACTGTGTTGGCCAGGCTGGTCTCAAACTCCTGACCACGTGATTCACCTGCCTCAGCCTCCCAAAGTGCTGGGATTACAGCTGTGAGCCACCGTGCCTGGACTAGATTTAATCGTTTTAATCATGTATGTAGTTGTATATAATAGTCAGACCTAAGAGTCTGGCGCTCAGGGGAGAGGATGGGACTTGAAGTGTAGATTATCTATTCTTTCTACTCTGTTTTAAAAATTGTACAAGTCGACAATGATACGTTTTATTTTTAGGACTTCAAATAAAACATACAAAACTACAGTTACCTATGACCACCTAGTTGAGTACACAGATGCCCTTCTCCACAATGGAATGTATACTTTTTTTGCATTTATTTACAAGTGTTTGTACCCATAGCAATATCTAGTGTTTTAGTTTGCAAAAATAATATAGTGGACATATTTTGCAACTTGAAGGCTGTTCTTGGGATCTCTCAATTTCAGCCATTAATAAGTTACTTATTTTGATACCTGCATAGTAATCGGTTCTGTGATATGAATATGTGATTTAAATAATATGTGAATATGCCAATTGATAATATAGGTTGTTTTTAATTTTTTTGATAGCATACAAATAGTGATTTTTATTCTTTTCAGGAATTTTAGTTATGTAAAATTAGTATGTATATGTATATAAATTATTGACATTACTAGCATGTTTTTGGCAGAGCACCTGACAATTCTACCATAATGATTCACGGTAATTATGTGGAAAGTTATTGTTCTTAAAAATGTTTGCAGTTTATGCTTTCATTAATCTTTTTTACATGAAGTTAATTTTAGTTTTTAAAATATACTTAATTTTTATAGAGGTTTAAAATTTTTTGCAACTTTGTGATTATGGCTAATTTATATTTAGAGTAATTTATATTGTACTATTAGAAAGGGCATTTTCTTGCAATAAATTGTTAGTAGAGATGAACATCTGTTGATGGAGATGAGTACCTTTTCAAGCAGAAAATCAGCACCCAGATATTGGACTTTCTCACTGCCTCTTAATTTACTTTTCTTGATATTGTCATTCTATGGCAAGCAGGCTTTTGGATATTGAAGAGGAAGTAATAATTGTATATAATGTAATAATGATGTCTTTGAAGACCCTTTGTGTAACAAGCCATTCGAGTCAGAGTAATATCTTGTGCAATGTGGTGCTAAAGCTTTTATGTTACATCTCATTTCTTTTATTAATATATTCTGGGTGACTACTAATGACTTTATGATGTATACTATATTTAAAATAAAAGGATCCTTTTAGCAGATTGTAGGTTATAAAACATCTGAAATAATGCAATTTAAATAAACAAGGTAAAGGAAAAAATATATGTATCCTGCCAAGAAAATGAGCTAGTCCCTACGGTTGAGAGCACATTTTAGCTTTGAGCGTTTTTGTATGTAAGCACAGAATGAAGTAGGTTGGATTTTATAGGGTTCATCTCAGTAGCAATTAATTGTTGAATTTCATTTGGGCAGAATTGAGAAGCCATAGGAATTGTTTTAATATTTAAATTTTTTAAAAGAGACCTACATTTGCATAAAAACATTCAAGACAACATTTACAGTTTCAAGGCATTTTGTTTGCCTTATTGAATTTGTGTACTTCTTCTTACAGTAAGTGCCAAGTATATTTAGTTTGAATTTATTTTTTTATTGTATTTTATTTTTCATTTTTTTTGAGATAGGGTCTCCCTCTGTCGCCCAGGCTGGATTACAGTGGTGTGATCACAGCTCACTGTGGACTTTACCTCCTGGACCGGGAGTGATGGTGTGCACCTGTGGTCTCAGCTACTCAGGTGGCTGAAGCAGGAGGACCCCCCCAGCCCAGGAAGTGCTCCATAACACCCTAGCCTGGGTGACAGAGTGAGACCCTGTCTCAAAAAATAAATAAGAAAATTAAGTTGGTTGGGACATGTTACATAGATGTTCCAGGTTATAATCCTCCAGGTTATAATCATCTGTACCCCATTGCATGATGGAATGATCATTTTGTGATCCACCCCACCCCAACTCATGCATGCTGATAGTTATGCATGCTTTTTCTCCAGTTTATCTGCCTTCCTTTTGTCAGATGATTTTCAGTGAACCTTCACTGGGCAAAGGGGAAGTCTTCTCTTGGCCCCTATAGTACTAGCAAACATTGACTTCTAAATGGGTAACTTAGCCAGGTGCAGTACTGTGGCTCATGCCTGTAATCCAGCACTTTGGGAAGCCAAGGTGGTAGGATCACTTGAACCCAGGAGTCTGAAACCAGCTTAGGGCAATATAGTGGGATCCCAAAAATCAGATGAGCATGGTGGCACACACCTGTAGTCCTGCCTACTTGGGACTGGATAATATCCTCAAGGGAATGAATGTCGATAGAAAGGGGAATCAAGAACTAAGCTCTAGGACATGTCAACATTAAGATAATTGGAGAAAAGAAGAGGAATCTTCAGAGCATACTGAGAAGGAGCCATCCATGTGGTAGGACACAAACCTGAAGAATGTATCTTGGGAACTGAAGGGAAGAAAGTAAAACACGGAGAAGGGGATGAACAGCCATGTCAGATTTTGCTAATAAATTAGGTAGGATAAAGACTAGAATTGAAAATTGTGTTTAGCAATGTAAAGACCTTTGGTTGTTACATGGTCTTCAGTAGGAAATAGCCAGGTTACCACTATTTACATGTGTTTTTAATGGGAATTTTTGATGTTTACACTGCCTTCTTTGCCATGTTCAGGTTTTCCAACCTATTGGTGGTATGTCTGACAGTGGATCACAACCTGGTTCAATGGGTAGCCTCACCATGAAATCACAACTTCAGATCACTGGTAAGTTTTAGAAACATTGGCCACTTTACTTTGTTTTCCCCCCTGTGATTAAAAAATAATCCTAAGAGGGCCAAGCATGGTGGCTCCCGCCTATAATCCCAGCACTTTGGGAGGCTGAGGTGGGCGGGTCACTTGAGGACAGGCGTTTGAGATCAGTCAGGCCAACATGGCAAAAACAAAAGTAGGTGGACTGGTGCATGCCTGTTATCCCAGCTACTCGGGAGGCTGAGGCGTGAGAAACATTTGACCCTGGGAGGTGGAGGTTGCAGTAAGCCGAGATTGCGCCACTGCACCCCAGCCTGGGTGATAGAGTGAGACTGTCTCAAAAAAGAAATCATAAAAGAACAAAATATTTAATGGTTGTTACATGTCAGGTGCTCAATTAATATTTGCTGAATGAACGAATGAATAAAGATGTATAGATATATAATTTTTATTGTAGAATATTCTTGGATATTTTACAGTTTTTTTCCCCTTAAACCTGGGCACCTGGGTAATTGCTATTTTTGTTTGTTTTGTATTGTGTTAATGCTTTGTTGTCATATCCCCTACAGGTTTTACCTATTTATTTATTTATTTATTATTTATAACAGTGCATGATCATACAACCTCCTGCTTCTGGGACTACGGGGTGCACCACCATGCCCAGCACATTTTTTAGTTTTTTGTAGAGATGGGGTCTCACTGTATTGTCCAGGCTCATTTTGAACTCCTGGGCTTAAGTGATCCTCCCACTAGGGCCTGACATATTGTTAGCATGCATGGGTGGTGGGGGGGGTGGATCACAGAATGATTACTCCATCACACAGTGGGACACAAATGATTATATACTCTTCTTCATAGGGGAAAAGGAAGTGGGGAAGTGTGGATGATTTTAAAGGGATGGTAAGTGATTTTTAGGGGAATTCGGAGGGCTCAAAGTACATACAATGGCCTGGGACAAAGTCTGTTGGGCCCACAGAATGTTTAGTGGTTTACGACAAAAGTGTGTCCAGGTCCCGATCTGTTAAGATTTCAGTCAGCTGAGTGGGGTGGCTCATGCCTGTAATCCCAGCAATTTCGAATGTCAAGGTGGGCAGATACCTGAGGTCAAGAGTTTGAGACCAACCTGTCCAACATGGTGAAACCCCATCTCTGGTAAAAATATAAAAATTAGTTGGCCATGGTGGCAGACACCTGTAATCTCAGCTACTTAGGAAGCTGAGACAGGAGAATCATTTGAACCCAGGAGGCAGAGGTTGCAGTGAGCCGAGATTGTGCCATTGCACTCCAGCCTGGGCGACAGAGTGAGAGTACATCTCAAAAAAAAAAAAAAAAAAAAGACTTCAGTCTTTATATTCCTGCTATGTAATTTTAGTTATTGAAAACTCAGGGAAGGGACCAAAGGTAATTGTAATTATTTTCTTCTTTGGTGGATCTGGACTTAACGCAGATAAGAGAACTTCAGAAAACAACTTCATGCTGTACTTTGAAAGAAAGAAGATTGAGGGAGGGGAGCTACAGGGGTTAAAGAGACCTTGAAAGACTCCTTTACTTCAACAAGTCAAAGCATCTTATTTTGGGATATCAGTTTTTGAGCCCCAAAAGTACATTCACAGAGTTGTGCAACCATCACCACAATCAATTTTAAAATCTTTTCATGTCTCCAGAAAGAAGCCCCGTACTCATTAGCAATTACTCTCCATTTAACCCATCCACCCACAAACCCAGGCAACTCCTGATCTTTCTGTCTCTGGATTTGACTATTCTGGATCTTGCATATAAGTGGAATTGTACAATGTGTGGCCTTTTGTGTCTTCTTAGATCAGAGTGTTTTCAAGTTAATCCATGTTCATCCATGTTGTAGCATGTATCATTACTTAATTCCTTTTTTTTTTTGCTAAATAATATTTTATTGTGTGATTATACCACATTTTAAAAATCCATTCTTCAGGTCCGGGCGCAGTGGCTCACGGCTATAATCCCAGCATTTTGGGAGGCTGGAGGTGGGTGGATCATGAGATCAGGAGTTCAGGACCAGCCTCACCAACATGGTGAAACACTGTCTCTACTAAAAATATAAAAATTAGCTAGGTGTGGTGGCGGGCGCCTCTAGTCCCAGAAGTTCAGGAGCCTGAGACAGGAGAATTGCTTGAACCTGGAAGACGAGGTTGCAGTCAGCTGAGATAGCAACATTGTACTCCAGCCTGGGTGACAGAGTGAGACTCCATCTCAAAAATAATGATAATTTGGAATTCTTCAAAATGCTAATAAACATGGATTCCATATGACCTAGGAATTTCATTCCTAGGCATATACCTAGGAAAACTGAAAACATACATTCTCCTGAGTAGCCGGGACTACAGGCATACACAACCACGCCCTGCTAATTTTTGTATTTTTAGTAGAGATGTGGTTTTACCATGTTGGCCATGGTCTTGAACAAGAGTTCAAGACCTTGAGCAAACTGCCCACCTCACCCTCCCAAAGTGTTGGGGTTACAGGTGTGAGCCACTGCGCAGGCCCAAAGTATTTTTCAAAGCAGGCGCACCATTCTGCATTCCCATCAGCAATATGTGAGTATTCCAATTTCTCTACATTCTTGCCAGTGCTAATTATCTTTTTTATGATGGCCATTCTGGTGGGTGTGAAGTAGTATCTCACTCTCTGTGTGTGTTTTATTTATCTATTTAATTTTGCTTTTTTCTTTCTTTTCTTTTTCTTTTTGAGACAAAGCAGGTGACAGCCTGCTCTGTCACCTAGGCTGGAATGTAGTGGTGCAGTCATGTCTCACTGCAATCTCTAATTCCTGGGCTGAAGTGATCCTGCCACCTCAGCCTTCTGAGTAGCTGGGACTACAGCCATGCATCACCCTGCCCATCTCCTCATTGTGGTTTTGGCTTGTACTCCTCTGATGGCTAATGATATTGCTTTAGTTGCTTTTTTTTTAAGAGACGAGGTTTCACCATGTTGGCCAGGCTGGTCTCAAACTCCTGACCTCAGGTGATCCGCCTACCTTGGCCTCCCAAAGTGCTGGGAGCCACCACGCCCGGCCTTTTTTTTTTTTTTTTTTTTTTGAGATGTACTCTCACTTTGTCGCCAGGCTGGAGTGCAGTTGTGAGATCTTTGCTCACTGCAACCCCACCTCCTGGGTGCAAGCAGTTCTCTTGCCTCAGCCTCCTGATGAGCTCAGATTACAGGTGCCACCACCGCGCCTGGCTAATTTTTTGTATTTTTCATAGAGATGAGGTTTCACCATGTTAGCCAGGTTAATCTCGATCTCCTGACCTCATGATCTGCCTGTCTCGCCCTCCCAAAGTGCTGGGATTACAGGTGTGACCCACTGTGCCTGGCTGGTTGCTGTTGTTAATTAATATCTTGTCTTTATTTTTTTCTCTAATCATTTCATGTATTGCTTCCAGATTAATGTTCTTAATATTCCATCTGGTATGTTTCATTCCTGTTCAAAAACCTTAAGTACTTGTCTTAGACTATGGTATACAATTGCTTTAGTGTGAGCTAAGACCCTTCACGGTCTGTCTCCATATGATCTCTTTGTAGGTCTTTATATGTGAAACATTTCTACTAGCCAGAATGGGTCACTGGATTTTCCTCAGACATCCATGTATTCCTATCACACACAGAAAACCTCAGTCTTTCTCCCTTTAATTTAATACCATTTATTGTTTTAGAACAGTTGTCATCCTCTGTATTTTAGTTTCAACTATGCCTGGCTTATAGCTTCTTCTGGATTATGAATATGTTAGGTCACAGATAATATCTTATTGTTATTATCCTCCTCAAAACCTAAAGGTCATTGAATATAAAAGTAATACTATCTTAAGGTAATTATATCATAGAATTTTCTTTTGGGATTTCCTTCACTAACTCTGGTCTCTTTCCTTAGCAGTTTCTGATTCTTAAAGATAATACTATTTCTTAGTTAAGGCCAGATTCCATTTTTTTTCTCACCCCCCATCCTCAAACTAGCTTGGGTAGCTGTTTTATATCAGACCAGAATTCTTATGACTTCCTTTTGGCAGCTTAAAGTTGAAAGCTTTGATTAGAACAGTCTTTTAAAAGAGTCTGTACTTTTTCAGATTACTTAAGTAATACACATTTTATTTTTTCTGATTAATAAATTATTCTCAGAGATGATTAATAGATTTTTCCTTTGCATAAACTATCTTATTTGCTATCATCATTATTAATTTTTTTACTATGATGATAAATGCTGACTGTACCTCAATAAGTCATAATCCATAGCCATTTCAGATTTTTTTCTTTTTTTGAGATAGGGTGTTACCCTGTCATCCAGGCTGGAGTGCAGTAGTGTGATCATGGCTCACTGCAGCCTTGATCTCCCGAGCTCAAGTGATCCTTCTTCCTCATACCCCTGAGTGGCTGGATCTACAGGTGTGTGCCACCACATATGGCTAATTTTTGTGTTTTTTATAGAGATGGGTTTTTGTCATTTTGCCCAGGCTGGTCTCAAACTCCTGGTCTCAGGTGATCCACCCACCTCAGCCTCCCAGAGTTGCTGGTATTACAGGTGTGAGCCACCTCACCCAGCCCCATCTCAGATTTTTTAAATCTTGGGTCTAAAAATTTTTTTTTTGAAGCGGAGTTTTGCTTTTGTTACCCAGGCTGGAGTGCAATGGCATGATCTTGGCCCAGTGCAACCTCTGCCTCCCAGGTTCAAGCGATTCTCCTGCGTCAGCCTTCCAAATAGCTGGGATTACAGGCACCCACCACCATACCTGACTAATTTTTGTATTTTTAGTGGAGACAGTGTTTTACCATGTTGGTCAGGCTGGTCTTGAACTCCTGATCTCAGGCAATTCACTCACCTTGGCCTCCCAAAGTGCTGGGATTACAGGCATGAGCCACCATGCCTGGCCTATTCTTTTTTTATTTAAAATGTTTTTATTTCATATATATATATTTTTAACTAATTGCTTGCCAATTGGGTCTAAATATTCTGAGAATGCACAAGTATAGAGCAAAAACCAAACACATCATGAATAATGGATAATATAGTATTAGATATGAAAGAAACAGCATAAGATAAAAGACAGAAGTGCCAAGTTTAATAGAATCAAATGCCCTTCATAATTCATTGAGTTATTTCCTTAGTTTTGATGCTAGAACGCTTAAAACTAAATATTTTCACAAATCCCCCTAATGGCATTGTGGGTTTTATTCTGTCTTAATGAGTCAGTTATACTATTTATTTTATTTGTAAGCTCTTTCAATGCCTTTCTAGAATCACAGAAGAAATAAATATGCAAGTGTAAAAAATAAATGTCAACATGTAAGGCAAAAAGGGATAACTGGTCAGGAAAAAGTGATCATATTTGACTAGAGTCACTGGGAAATATGGTGATATTTGAAGGACTGCTGCTATTTGTTTATTTATTTTAAGAGACAGGGTTGGCTGGGTGTGGTGGCTCACGCCTGTAATCTCAACACTTTGGGATGCTGAGGCAAGTGGATCACCTGAGATCAGGAGTTCAAGACTGATCTTACCAACATGGCAAAACCTAGACTCTACTAAAAAATACAAAAATTAGCTAGGCGAAGTTGAGAGTGCCTGTAATCCCAGCTACTGGGGAGGCTGAGGCGAAGAATTGCTTGAACCTGGGAGGTGGAGGTTGCAGTGAGCCGAGATTATGCCTCTACACTCCAGTGTGGGCAACAGAGCGAGTCTCTGTTTCAAAAAAAATGAAAAAAGGAATAGGGTCTCCCTCTGTCACCCAGGATGGAGTGCAGTGGCACAATCATGGCTCACTACAGCCTCAACCTCCTGGGCTGAAGCAGTTCTCTCGCCTCATCCTCTCTAGTGGCTAGGACTATAGGCATGTACCACCTACCACACTTGACTAATTAAAAGTTTTTTTTTTTTTAATTTTTAAATTTATTTTTATTTTTTTAGAGACAGGGTCTTGCTATGTTGCCCAGGATGGTCTTGAACTCCTGGCCTCAAGTGATGCTCACAGCCTTCCAAAGTGTTGGAATTACAGGCCTGAGCCACCTTGCCTGACCTAGGATTGCTGCTGTTTAAATGCAGAGAAATAGAAAAGGACCCTTTCAGGAGACAGCATGAGCAAGACACATGAAGGAAGAGAATGCACAAAACTTGCCCTAATACCCATGAAAGCCCCCATAATAGGGGGAGCCTTGAGAATGGGAGTGGGCTGTGTCTTTCAGGTGTGGCTAAAAAAAAAGTTTTATTGGTAAGGGAGATGGGAAGTACTCGGTGTTTATAACAAAGAGTGGTTAGATTTGTGTTTTAGAAGGTTAGAGAGAGGCTGAGCATGGTGGCTTACGCCTGTAATCCCAGCACTTTGGAAGGTCGAAGCGGGTGGATCACAAGGTCAAGAGATTGAGACCAGCCTGACCAACATGGTGAAACCCCATCTCTACTAAAAATATAAAAATTAACCGGGCGTGGTGTTAGGTGCCTGTAATGCAAGCTACTCGGGAGATTGAGGCAGAAGAATTGCTTGAATGTTGCGGTGAGCTGGTATTTCGCCATTGCACTCCATCCTGGGCGACAGAGCAAGACTCCATCTCAAAAAAAAAGAGAGGAAGAGAAAAAAATGTCTTATTTTTGCAGTGGCTTGATCTTGGCTCACTGCAATGGGTTCAAGCAATTCTCCTGCCTCAGCCTGCCGAGTAGCTGGGATTACAGGCCCTTGCCACCATGCTTGGCTAATTTTTATATTTTTTTAGTAGAGATGGAGTTTTGCCCTGTTGGACAGGTCTCGAGCTCCTGACCTCAGGTCTTCCACTCACCTCAGCCTCCCAAAGTGCAGGGATTACAGATGTGAGCTACCACACCCAGCCGAGACACAAGGTAATTTATGGTTAGAAGTTAAAATCCTATTTTGTGGTTCTCAAATTTATTTTCTTGCTCTTTTTTTTTTTTTTTTTTTTTTTTTTTGAGACAGGGTCTTGCTCTGTCACCCAGGCTTGAATGCAGTGGTGTTATCATGGCTCAGTGCAGCTTTGACATCCTGGTCTCAAGTGATCTTCCCACCTCAGCCTCCTGAGCAGCTGGGACTACAGATGCGTGCTACCATGTCTAGCTAATTTTTGCATTTTTATGGAGATGGGGTCTCCCCATATTGCCTACGCTGGTCTCAAATGCATGGGCTCAAGCAATCCACCTACCTCGGTCTTCCAAAGTGCTGGGATTATGGGTGTGAGCTACTATGCCCACCCCGTTACCTACTTATTTATTTATTTATTTATTGAAATAGTGTCTTGCTCTGTCACCCAGGCTGGGGTTCAGTGGCTTGATCTTGGATCACTGCAACCTGCGCTCCCCAGTTCAAGCGATTCTCCTGCCTCAGCCTCCCCAGTAGCTGGGAACAGGTGTGCACCATCATGCGCAGCATACGTTTTGTATTTTTAGTAGAGATGAGGTTTTACCATGTTATCCAGGCTGGTCTTGAACTCCTGATCTCAAGTGATTCAACCACTTTGGCCTCCAAAAGTTCTGGGATTACAGGCATGAGCCATTGTGCCCAGCCAATTTTTTAATTTTTTGTAAAGACAGGTTCTCTTTGTGTTGCCCAGGTTGGTCTTAGATTTCTTGAATCAGCTGTTCGTTTCCTCTTATCATTTAGCCAGGGTCTTTACCTTGGATGTAAGTCTGTTATGTCCTTCCCTGTCTTTATTTACCCATTTCCTATTTAATTATGTCTATATATAACCTCAGCTATTATACTGAATTCATCTGTGTCTTTTTTTTTTTTTTCTCTTTTTTGACAGGGAAAACATTTTTTTAATTATAAACGAAACCCATTTGGTGTATTTCAAAGGTGCAACACTTTTCTTCATTTATCAGTGAAAGAAGTTAAGAAATTAACTTTCCCAAAAAAATCAGCAAATGGCAAACAAATGTCCTTGAAAGTCACAGTCACATATAGTGCCTTCTAGAAAAGAGGAGGGGCAAGACAGCCTCCACCCACTTTCACAAGTTTGATCAAATACTGGGTCTACTCAAAGCTGGAGTGAAAAGGCAGCTTTCAAAAAGAAGTATGTTATTAAATGAGGCATTTACTATACTCCCTCCTAAGACCACCAGATGGGGAACATGTTTTCTAAAGTAGATCTAGGAAGTAGAATGTGGAATCAATCCATCCTCCTACCCATAAGGGCTATCCATTAGTTAATGAATTAAAAAAAAAAAAGACTAAAAACACAAACCATACACACACTCCCTGCCAAAGAAAAGAGGAGGGGGAAAAAAAAATGCTAAGATGTCCCAGAGTGGAACCAGGAAGCAGCTTCAACAATTCAATTTAGTCTGTTAAAGAGTCATCCACAAGCATGCCATTTATTTATTTATACTTATTTATTTAGAGATGGAATCTTGTTCTGTTGCCCAAGCTGTAGTGCAGTGGCACAGTCTCAGCTCACTAACCTCCACCTCCCGGGTTCAAGTGATTCTCCTGCCTCAACCTCCTGAATAGCTGGGATTACAGGCATGTGACACCACACCTGGTAAATTTTTTGTATTTTTAGTAGAGATGGGATTTCACCATATTGGCTAAGCTGATCTTAAGCTCTTGAACTTGTGATCTGCCTGCCTTAGCCTCCCAAAGTGCTGGGATTACAGGCGTGAGTCACCATGCCTGGCCATGCCTTGGTTTTAAAAAAGATACACACACACAAAGTAGTACTAATTACTTTTCTGACACTACACAATTACTCAAAATTAGTACTGGGATGGGGAAATGGGGAGGGCCATACCTATGGGCCTTGTTTCATATGAATACATGTGGATAGGTGCAGGGCATTTGTCATTATGGCAAAAACGAATTTTAATTTTTAATCTTTAGTTTGATTTAAACATTGCTTTTAGTATGATGCTGACACCAGCTCTGCAGAAAGCGTTCTGGAGAGATGTTCATAGCAGCACACATCTGTGGCTCTTCTTTGGTTCTGGAGGCTCCAGGACAGCCAACATTGCTTCGCCAAATACATACTTTAGGTCTTTTTATGTGAGTGTGGAACTCTCCACATACTTGACAGCCCTCAAGTCATGGGCTAGCTTTTCAGCAGTCTCTGGAATGATAGGCTTCTGTGTGTTCTTGGCAAGTTTCACAATAGTAGAAGGGTCATCTTTTAACTTTCTCAGTAGTAGCGGAGTCATCTTTAAGACCAGTTTTGGTCCCAATAGGCACCGAAGAAGTCTCTGGACAGTGGTGAGTTATCTTAGGCACCTACTTTTCTTTCACATTTTCCTTTTTTTTTTGAGCTTGAGTCTCGAACTGTTGCCTGGGCTGGAGTGCAATGGTGCGATCTGAGCTACTGCAACCTCCACCTCCCAAGTTCAAGCAATTCTCCTGCTTCAGCCACCCGAGTAGCTGGGGATTACAGGCGTGCGCCACCACGCCCGGCTAATTTATTGTGTTTTTAGTAGAGACGGGGTTTCACTATGTTGGCCAGGTTGGTCTTGAACTCCTGACCTTGTCATCCGTCCACCTAGGACTCCCAAAGTGCTGGGATTATAGGCGTGAGCCACCGCACCTGACCAGAAATTTCCTATGTTCTCGTCTTTACTGCAAATTTGCTATTTAAGAAAGAGATGTCATCTTGATTTTAGTTGTTATTAACTATAATTAAATATTACTGCATTTCCTTTTTTACAGTGCCCTATATTTAGCTCTGATTGTTCAGGGACCAAAAAGATACCTCATACTTATGATTTTTTATTCCTTTGACAGTCCAGCAAACTAAGAATTTTATATTTGTGATTTAAAGTTTAGAGTTTAAAAAAAAATAAAAATAAAAAAAATAAAAAAATAAAGTTTAGAGTTTAATTCTCTGCAGGCAGGGCAGAGTTCTTCCACAGAAGTAACTGTTGCTCAACTGGATTGATCTCTTACCTAGTTCATTATTCTGCTCATTTATTTAGTTTTGGCACTGTTTTTCATTGTATCTTGTTCTCTCTGTAGCTTATCCAAAGTAGGCTGGATAAGCTAAAGATCCATTCTTTTTTTTGTATTTGTATTGTAGAGTGTTTATGTTGTATCAGAGAGATACACTGAAGAACTGATATCAATTCAAAGCACTGACCTTCAGAACAGATGGATCAGAGAAACATTAGTCTATACTATGCAAACTGTTTGCATTAGTATGTGGGTATACGTGAGAGAGCGAAAGCATGAGCATGGGAGAATGAGATAGTCAGCAAGTGATTATAAAGCAGAGAGACAGAGACTATAAAATGGGGAAACTTCTGTTTCCTATCATGATTAATAATCATTTAGTTCAACAAATGTATTAAATACCTCTCAGATTAAATCCCTGAGTACTCTAGAAATTATAAGGATTGGCTACATCTATGCAATGAAGAAACTCACATGGTGAGTTAAACAGGTAAAAACTAGTAAGACAGAATGAAAAGCTGACAGAGCTATACATAAGTATGGAAATACTCTGGAAGCATGGAGGTAGAAACAATTTAACTTATTAGGATTAAAGAAGCTTTGAATCAAAGCAGGCGGGGGTTGCGGGGCATGACGTTACTCTCTCAGGAAGTAGAATTTTAATGGGTATAAAAGGTTAATTCCGAGTAGAGGGGGTCAGCATTTTTAGAGGAATGAAAGTACAAGGCCCATGTGAGGACCAGCAAATAACTATGGATGGCTAGAATATATAGAGCTTTGGTAAGATTTGTTTTAGTAGGAGGCTTGGATGGGTAAGTTATAGCTGCATACTAAGCAAGATAAAATACCCCAAAGAGTTTAAACTTCGTTTTGCAGGCAATAAAGAATCATTTAAGTAATGGCATGATCACATATATTTCAGGAAAATAATTCCGTTGGCTGTGAGGGGTTGGAGAAGTGAGTAAAAACAGACAGTTGTTTAGAGGCCTCTAATAGCAGCCCAGGTGTCAGATGAAACTGACATTTTTCTGGTCCTTTTTCTTCCAGTTTATAATGTATAGTTTTTAGTTTTTAATTTTTTTGTTTAATTTACTATGAGACTTTAGTTTTCAGGAAGTAGTACATTGATTTATTTTATATTTGTAATATTATGACTAACAAAAAGTTTTGTTTTATCTAGACTTTGAGATTTAAATACTGAAATAATTTCTCCTGTTCAGGTTTTGCAGTATGACCCTTGGGCAAATTTTTAAATTCCACAGAGCTTCTGTCTTTTTTTTTTTTTTTTTTCTGAGATGGAGTTTTCACTCTTGTTACCCAGGCTGGAGTGCAGTGGCTCGATCTCAGCTCACTGTGGTTCTCCTGCCTCAGCCTCCTGAGCAGCTGGGATTATAGGCACCTGCCACCACATCCGGCTAATTTTTGTATTTTTAGTAGCAGCGGGGTTTCACCATGTTGGCCAGGCTGGTCTTGAACTTCTGACCTCAGGTTATCCTTCCACCTCAGCCTCCCAAAGTGCTGGGATTATAGGCATGAGCCATGATGCTTTGCTGCTTCTCTTTTTATGTGGAAAAATTAGGAGAGTAATACTTGTTTTGCAGAATAGTCAGACACATGGTAAATACTAACAGTTGGTGTCCCCGCCATCCCCATGTAAAGTTTGCTAAGGGCAGGCTTGGTAGCTCATGCCTGTAATTCCAGCACTTTGGGACGCTAAGGTGGGTGGATCTCTTGAGCCCAGGAGTTCAAGACCAACCTGGGCAACATGGCGAAACCTTGTCTCTTCCAGAAAAAAAATACAAAAATTTGCTGGATGTAGTGGCATGCACCCGTAGTCCTAGCCACTTGGGAGGGTGAGGTGGGAGGAGGGCTTGAGTCCAGGAGGTAGAGGTGGTTGCAATGACCCAGTGACCTGAGATTGTGCCACTATACTACAACCTGGGTGACAAAACCAGACCCTGTCTCAAAAAAAAAGCTAAAATCTAAAATGGTGTAGTGGGGTTTGGTAGCAAAATTTCTTTCAGAAGTTTGAATCCAGCTGGGCACAGTGGCTCATGCCTATAATCCCAGCAGTTTGAGAGGGTGAGGTGGGCAGATCACCTGAGGTCAGGAGTTTGAGACCAGCCTGACCAACGTAGTGAAACCCTTTTCTACTAAAAATGTAAAAATTCACTGGGTGTGATGGCAGCTGTCTGTAATCCCAGCTACTCGAGAAGCTGAGGCAGAATTGCTTGAACCCAGGAGGTAGAGATTGCAGTGAGCTGAGATTGCGCCATTGCACTCCAGCCTGGGTGACAAGAGCAAAAATGTCATCTCAAAAAAAAAAGTTTGAATCCTAGAAAGCCCCAAGAGGGGCAGATTATGTCCTTCCTGTCAGCCCTGCATTTTTCTTTGTTCTAGGTTTAATCAGTTTTGGAGTGCCACAAGAGCCCCCGAAATATAATGAGTGTATGTATAATTGTTTGGGCTATCTCACCTTTTTTTTTTCTTTCTTTCTTTTCTTTTTTCTTTTGACACAGAGTATTGCTCTCTTGCCTAGGCTAGAGTGCAGTGGCGTGATCTCGGCTCACTACAGTCTCCACCTCTTAGATTCAAGTGATTATTCTGCCTTAGCCTCCTGAATAGCTGAGATTACAGGCACACGCCACCATGCCCAGCTAATGTTTGTATTTTTAGTAGAGACAGGATTTCACTATGTTGGTTAGGCTGATCTCAAACTCCTGACCTCATGATCCTCCTGCCTTGGCCTCCCAAAGTGCTGGGATTACAGGCATGAGCCACCTCACCTGGCCTTCTCACCTTTTCTTAAATCAGAAATGTATTAAAAATAGAAATTTTTTTTTCCTGTGTAATCCTGTGATTAAATTTGTCTCTATTATTAAGCACTAGAGCTTTTTTTTTTCCCACTCTTGTTGCCCAGGCTGGAGTGCAGTGGCCACAATCTCAGCTCACTGCAACCTCTGGCCTCCCAGGTTCAAGTGATTCTCCTCCCTCATTCTCCAGAATAGCTGGGATTACAGGCGTGCACCACCACACCTGGCTAATTTTGTATATTTGGTAGAGATGGGATTTCTCCATGTTGATCAGGCTGGTCTTGAACTCCCGACCTCAGGTGATCCACCTGTCTCAGCCTCCTAAAGTGCCAGGATTAACAGGCGTGAGCCACTAGAGCTTTAATAATACTTTTTTTTTTTTGAGATGGAGTTGCCCAGGATGGAGTACAGTGGTGCAGTCTCAGCTCACTGCAGCCTCCGCCTCCTGGGTTCAAGTGATTCTCCTGCCTCAGCCTCCTGAGTAGCTGGGATTACAGGCACCTGCCACCATGTCCAACTAATTTTTTGTATTTTTAGTAGAGATGGGGTTTCACAGTGTTGAATTCGTGATCTGTCTGCCTCCCGGGTTCAAGTGCTAGGATTACAGGTGTGAGCCACTGCACCTGGCCTACTTTTTTTTTTTTTTAAATAGATATGAAGCCTCACTATGTTGTCTAGGCTGGTCTTAAACTCCTGTGCTCAAGTGATCCTCCCACCTAAGTGTCCCAAAGTGCTGGTATTATGTGTCTGGCCTATTAAATTTTAATCAGAGATAGCTCGGATTCCTACTTGAATATTTTTTATTCTGAAAAAGACTTTCTATTTCATGTTTACACTTAGATGTCTTATACGCATCTCAAACAACATTTTTTTTTTTTCTTTTTTTGAGACAGAGTTTTGCTCTGTTGCTCAGGCTGGAGTATAGTATTGTAATCGCAGCTCACTGCAGTCTTGACCTCCCAGACTAAAGCAATCTTCCTGCCTCAGCCTCCCCAGCAGTTGGGACTGCAGGTGCACACCATCATGCCTGGTTAATTTTTTTAATTATCTTTTGTAGAGATGGGGTTCTCACTATGTTGACCAGGCTTTGTTTGAACTCCTGGGCCTCAAGTGATCTTCCTGCCCCAGCCTCCCAAAGTGCTGGGATTACAGGTGTGAATCACCACACTTGATCTTTTCGTCTAGCAATAGTTCTCTTGCAACTCTTCGTTTTCTTCAGTTAGTAATTCTGCGGCTGGCTTGAATGCCAGCAAAAAGACACATAAGCCCAAAAGGATAGAAGTATTTGATATATATATAAAGTCAGAGTTTCAGAGCTATCACCTGGGACTGTGCCTGCTTCGATGCCCAGACTTTGGACTACATATTAAGCTTCTTAAATAGCTACTATATAAACTCCTTTGACAACTCCAAGGGCTCCTTTGATGAGCGTTAGCATTCTCTGGACTTTTTACTGTTGGAGTAGATAACCTGAGTGGTGGAGTACTTCCTTGGTTATAATCACCTCATCTATGAGGGCAGTGAGTTGCCACCTGTGGAAATCATGGGGTGCTCTGCTAGATTCTAATCTATTTGTTATGTCCCCTCTAAGGGGCTTGGACAAAGCTATTTTATGGCAAAGGTGACTTAACACAAGGGTGAAGGCTAAGGAGTTTGTATCTCAAGATGCACAACATAGGAAGCTCTTGCTTAGATAAGAGATGTTAAAAAAAAAATTAGTTTATAATTGTTATTATTCCATTGGCTTTTCAACACAAATAAAAATATCCAAATTCTTTTTTATTTGAGATGGAGTTTCGCTGTCACCCAGGTTGGAGTACGGTGGCGTGATCTCGGCTTACTGTAACCTCCATCTCCCAGGTTCAAGCAATTCTTCTGTCTCAGCCTCCCGAATAGCTGGGATTACATGAGCCTGCCCCTATGCCTGGCTAATTTTTGAATTTTTTTTTAGTAGAGACAGGGTTTTGTCATATTGGCCAGGCTGGTCTTGAACTTCTGACCTCAAGTGATCCACCCCTCTCAGCCTCCCAAAGTGCTGGGATTACAGGTGTGAGCCACTGTGCTCAGCTGCCAAAGTCTTTATCTTGGCTTGCAAAGCTAGTATACAAAACTTATCTCCCTTCATTTACCATTCTTTCCTGTGCTTGCTATACTTTTCCTCGGATACATCATACTCATTTGCCTCTGTCTAGAATGCTCTTTTATTCCCACCTCCAGTCTTTACATGGCTGGCTTCTTGTCATTTATATGATCGCTTAAAAGTGCTTCTCAGAGCCCTTCCTTGTTACCAAGCTTCCTTCCTTACTACCAAGTCATTTTCTGTCACATCAGCCTGTTTTTCATCATAAGGACTTTAACTAGAATATAATCTCCTTGAAAGCCAGATCCTTTTCTTTACTGTTAATTGCTTTAGCGACAGAGTTTAGACCAGTATCTGACACATGGTAGGCATGCAGATGTTTGTTGACCACGTGCGCCAGTGCATACATTTTGTTTTTGTTTGACCCAGGCAGGTCTTAAACACTTCAGCTCAAGCACTTCTCCTGCCTCAGCCACCTGAGTAGCTGAGATTATAGGTGCAGGCCACCCTGCCCAGCCAACTTCTTAAATTTTTCCTCCTGTTGTCCAAGCTGGAGTGCAGTGGCACAATCATAGCTGACTGAAGCCTTGACCTCCTGGGCTCAAGTGATTCTCCTACCTCAGCCTCCCAAGTAGCTGGGATTATTGATACGTGCCACTATGCCCAGCCAATATTTTTGATTTTTAAGAGAGGTGAGGTCTTGCTATGTTTTCCAGGTTAGTCTTGAATTCCTGAGCTTAGGCAATCCTCTTGTCTCAGCCTCCCAGAGTTTTGGGAGGCATAAGCCACTGCACCCAGCCCATATGTGTACCTTTTAATTGATCCGAGTTCTAGACTTTTGATGCCATGGAATTCTACTGATGGGAATTTGGGTTGATGGTGTGGGGAGCCCCCATATTTATTTACTAGGATGGGAGGAAGTACGAAGGTTATGAGTAAATAAAACTGGTAAATATTTTAGAGCAAAACTGCTTCTCTGAGTAATTAGTAAATGTGTATAATTCTTATGAAATTAAATTGATTTCATGAGTGAAGTAACATCTCAAATATTGAAATTTTAAAAATTTCTTTTCCATAGTCATCTCAGCAAAACTTAAGGAAAATAAAAAGAATTGGTTTGGACCAAGTCCTTATGTAGAAGTCACAGTAGATGGACAGTCAAAGAAGACAGAAAAATGCAACAATACGAACAGTCCCAAGTGGAAGCAACCTCTTACAGTGTAAGTTTGGGAGTATTTTACTATACTATGTTTTGTGTAGTAGATGACTGGAAATATAATTTTAAAAAAATGTTTCTCACTTTTTTTTTCTCCTTTCTCTCTCATCTTTCCCCCCACCCCTTTTCCTGGGACTCTTTCTGGTCTCCTTTTTTGTTTATCTTTAGAAAGCTGTTTTTCTAGTCACTCCCTTTCTTTACCTTCTCTAGTTTAGTTGTTGATAATATTGCTCTTGTCACTGAAGAATAGCTGAAGAGAGCCCATGGTCATGGACCTAGAAAGATTTCTGGCAGCCCTTTTATTTGGGTTGAATTAAGGGGTTATAGTACCCCCAATAATTTTTTTTTTTTGAGATGGAGTTTTGCTTTTGTTACCCAGGCTGGAGTGCAATGGCGCGATCTCAGCTCACCACAACCTCCGCCTCCTGGGTTCAGGCAATTCTCCTGTCTCAGCCTCCTGAGTAGCTGGGATTACAGGCACACGCCACCATGCCCAGCTAAGTTTTTGTATCTTTAGTAGAGACGGGGTTTCACCATTTTGACCAGGATGGTCTCGATCTCTTGACCTTGTGAGCCACCGCGCCTGGCCTACTATTTTTTAACTTAATTAAAAGAATAGTATTTCAGTTAGTTTTTTTCTTTGTTTTTTGTTTTTTGTTTTTTTTTGCCAATCATTGAGAGCTTGTAAGGTTGCTGAGGTTGGTTGGCCTTGAACTCTTGGCCTCGCCTTCGCAAGCGCCAGGACATCCGGCCGGAGCCACTTTGGGCCCCTGTTTTGTTTTGAAATAGGGTCTCACCCTGTCACCCAAGCTGACCTCAAGTAATCCTTCCACCTCGGCCTCCGAAAGTGCTTGGATTATAGGCATGAGCCACGGCGCCTGGCAGAGAAATATATTCTTAATATAATGTTATAGTATGAGCTCTCTTGAAAGTAGCATCTGAAAATTTTGAAGAGAATGAATACATTGTACCCCCAAAGAAGAGGGGCAATGTAGAATTTTTAGTTTGTTTAATCTACCCATTGCTGTTGAAATGTGGTGATAATAGGTACAGGTAGACTTGTTCTCCCAAACTTAATCACATTAGAGAGAATTAGATATAGAGAAATTCAAACATTTCTGGAATTTGTCTTTGTATCGTTGAACCATAGGACCTTGAACCTGGGTAGATTGTATAGTGCTCCTAGTTTTCTAATCCTTGACTCTAAAATTGATTGTATGTATATTGCAGATTTAGATTTCCCAGTTTACTTTGGAAATACCATTACAGAGAATATTCTTTATTGGCATTTAGCAAGGTATAAGTGAATCTATATTTGATAGTTGGACTGGACACCTTGCCTCTAGCAGTGGGAAACTTGATATATGTAATGTAATCTTCAAATCATTATGTATCTGACTTGAGGAACTTTTTAATATAAAGTTTAATGTCAGGATTTCATTCAGATTACAGTTCAGCTACTTATTGCCTGTGAGACCTTAGGCAATTTGCTTTATCTCTGAATGTCAGTTTCTGTATCTGAAGATGGAAGTGATAATTCCCATCTCATGTGGTTACATAATGATTAAACAAAATAACCTCAAGCTCCGTAAACTACTGATATAACATAAGGACTTAATTTGTAAAGTCACTTTTCTGTACTACTAAAGTAAAACTAGTTTTCTAATAGTTTGTTGCAGGATAAGCAGTTTCACTTTTGTTGACAATATGTGTGTGAATTTGCTTCTGTAGTTCAACCACAAGTGAAAATGACCATGTAAGCATGTAGCATTCAGATAGTTTTCATAAGATTACTGAACCTAAGCCAATATAGATTGTATAGTAAACTGTAAGGGATGCAGTGAGAAGACTTTAGACTTTAAAATTGAATTGTAATTTATTCAGGCTCTCATTGTGATAGTCAATAAAAATAATATTTTTCCCCCTTTTTTCACTTTTAGTATTGTTACCCCTGTGAGTAAATTACATTTTCGTGTGTGGAGTCACCAGACACTGAAATCTGATGTTTTGTTGGGAACCGCTGCGTTAGATATTTATGAAACATTAAAGTCAAACAATATGAAACGTACGTATTTAAGACTAATAGAAATTGCACTTCGTTGTTTGTTTTTCTAGAAGAAATTTTTATGTCAAACATGCATATTGACTCATGTTCACTCATACCTTTAAGTTTTACTTGGTTATAGGATGAACAGATAGAAGAATTTTAAGCTGTTAAAAGTATTCTGAATAACCTGAGTTTGGCCATTCATTTTGCATTCAGTGTTTTTAATAAATATTTATTTACTTAGTAAATAGATGTTAGTAAAGTAATACATAGTTAATTGTGGAAAAACTAAAATATAGAGCAGAGATGAAAGAAAAAAATAAAAATCCCACTTCAGAGGACATATCTAATGAATATTTTTACAGATTTCCTTTTTAAATGCTTCTATTTTGGGAGGGATGTGGGGAGCCTATTTCCCAGGCTGGAGTACAGTGGCTATTTACAGATGCATTCATAGCACAGTGTAGTCTTGAACTCCTGGCCTCAATTGATTATCTTGCCTCAGCCTCTTGAGTATCTGGTGCTACAGGTAGGTACCACCACATCCAGCTTTAAATGCTTATTTTTTAAAATGTCCACATTTTTTGTGGTTGTGGTTTTATTTATATGTGTATCTGTTTACATACTATAGATATAGAAAAAGGTTTAGCTTGTTTTAATTAATATATCATGATTTTAAAACACATTTTTTTCTACCTCTTGACTATGTAAAACATACTTCTAAGAGTTTTCTCATTTAGGGCTTATTAGATATAATTTATCCTTAAATTATGTTTTTATTCAGTTTAATTCAGGTATATATTGTTAAATAATCTTTATTCTTATCCTTGCTCATTTTATAATATAGTCTTACAAGGATAGAATGAATATAATAAATGATGGAGATACTGTTTTACATCATTTTATAATATTGTCTTAAAAGGATAGAATGAATATAATAAATGATGGAGATACTGTTTTACATCATGGATATGAAACATTAGCAAATTTTGTCCTCTTTAAAAGATACAGTGTTTTGGTGTCAAAAGTGCTCAAGCCTTGGGTGAAATATAGTTAAACAATTTATATGTACATATAATTACATTTTCTTGGGCATCACATTTTTAACAGTTAAGATGCCTTCTTGGCTGTGCACGCTGGATCACCTTAGGTCAGGAGTTTGAGACTGGCCAACGTCGTGAAACCCTGTCTCTATTAAAAATACAAAAATTAGCCAGGCGTGGTGGTGCATGCCTATAATTCCAGCTACTCCAGAGGTGAAGACAGGAGGATTGCTTGAACGCAGGATGTAGAAGTTGCAGTGAGCTGAAATCGAGCCATTGCACTCCAGCCTGGGTGACAGAGCGAGACTGTCTCAAAAAAAAAAAAAAAGCCTTCACGGGAAAAAAGTGCCCATTTTTTCTGTAACTTTATTTTCTTGCAGTTGAAGAAGTAGTTGTGACTTTGCAGCTTGGAGGTGACAAAGAACCAACAGAGACAATAGGAGACTTATCAGTTTGTCTTGATGGGCTACAATTAGAGTCTGAAGTTGTTACCAATGGTGAAACTACATGTTCAGAAAGTAAGTGATTACCTTTTTAAGGTCTTTAATGATTCTTCTTAAATAAAATAGCCATTGCAGTATGCTATGTGTAATTATTTAGATTTTTTTTTTTCAGGTTGATTTTTTTTTCAGAAAAATTGATTTTTTCTGGCTGGATGTGGTGGCTCACACCTTTAATCCCAGCACTTTGGGAGGCTGAGACAGGAGGATTGCTTGAGCTTGGAGGTTGAGGCTGCTTTGAGCCATAATCAATGCCATTGCAGTCCAGCCTGGGTGACAGAGTGAGACCTTGTTTCTTTAAAAGAAAGAAAGAAAAGGAAAAGAAAGAAATTATTTTTTTCTTTTAAAAAAATAGACTTTGATCACTTTAAACATTTTCTTTTTAGTGTATTGTTTCTATGAATAAAAGCATGTATATTTTTATATAAGTTGAAAAATTAGCCAAATAGATGTTGAATCACAGTTGGCCCCATGAGTAATTAGTTGATTTATATAGTAGTTATTCTGTAGGCCAACTATGGCAGTTAATATGGGTTAGATGACACACCCCCTCCTGTGCCAATGGTAGACAAAGTTTATTGTCTGTAGCAGCATGCGATTGAGTTTAAATATGACTCACCTGCCCAACATGGTGACACCTGTTTCTACTAAAATTACAAAAAAATTAGCCGGGTGTGATGATGGGTCCCAGCTACTCGGGAGTCTGAGGCAGGAGAATCGCTTGAACCTAGGAGGCGGAGGTTACAGTAAGCAGAGATTGCACCATTGCACTCACTGCAGCCATTACAAGCTGAAATCCATTTACCATTCCCCTTCTATTTCTGTAGGCTACACTTACAGAGATATCTTCTGACAATGCTAATTTATTTTATGTGTGCTAGTAAATCTTACAATCTCTGATTTACTGGTGTGTGTTAAAGGAAAATAAACATGAGCTATTATTAAAAGAAGTTTCTGTGGTGGCGTCTGAGTTAGTGGCTGGACAGCTAGCACATTTAATAAAACTTCTTCCCACTGTTTTCCCATCAAATACTTCCATCACTTCCTAATGTGCTAAGTGTATTTTCACTTGAAACAGATTTCAGAGGCCTGAAGACAATGAAAGAACAGATTAATGGATTTCTTGATGAGTTTGACAAAGATCTTTTGGTTTACTTAGAAACTGCATTATGAAACATTTTGCAGTTGTCAGATGCTATTCTTTTTTTCCTACCTTGTTGGAAGACTTCCTACTTCCTCATGACTTTTAAAAATAGCAAGACAGACTGGGCGCAGTGGCTCACAGCCCTTGATCCCAGCACTTTGGGAGACTGAGGCAGGAGGTTTACTTGAGCCCAAGAGTTTGAGACTGCGCTAGGCAACATGACAAAACTCTGTCTCTGCAGAAGACACAAAAATTTGCCATATGTGTGGCATGTATCTAGACCAGGTACTTGGGAGGCCAAGGTGGGAGGATCGTTTGAACCCAGGAGTCGGAGGTTGTGGTGAGCCAAGATCACGCCACTGTACTCCAGCCTGGGTGACAGTCTGAGACTTGCCTCAACAAAAAATAAAGTGGCAGGACCTAGCATGTCTTCCAGATTAGTTATTTGGGGCTAATGAGGATGGAAAGAAATTTATTTCTGAAGTGGTTATACTGATTTAGAGTTGACACTTTTTCTATACATAAATTGGAAGTCTTTAAGATAAAATACAAGTTACATTGTTAAACTGTCCTAAACCTCAGTATTTATAGTATCCTAAATTTCCACCCAAGAAGTTGAAACTACTACTAATGTAAAATATTTAATGATCAACCAAAGTAAAGCTTATCAGTCTTCATATTTAAGAACAGGATCTAAGCTGCATATGTATACTTACGACTTTAGTGTTTATTTCCTACAGAAATAAGCATTTCTTTCTATATCAACAGTTTTCTGTTCAAGTAGGAAAATAATTGACCAGTGAGAATTTAGTCTGATTCTGTGAGGTAAAGAGATATTTTAACTACGAAGTCACAGCGGATTTTAGGTTTGGCATTGCCAGATACAATAGCTGTTTTTGTTGAATGCTTACCATGTACCAAGCACTGTGTTGATGTTTTACATATATTCTCCTTTAACCATCACAGTTTTGTAAAGCATTACCTGCATTTTGCAGATAAGGGAAGTGAAGCTCTGAGTGTTTAAATAGCATTTCCAATACCACACAAATTAGTATGACACAGTGAAGACTGAAACACAGTTAATTTGTCGACATTGCCATTTCTTTCCAAAATACTATTGGTTTCACAAGTAAAACCCTAGGAACTTTAAATCAAATTATGAATTGTAAGCAAAAACAGAACTCAATTTAGTTCATGTGTGGTAGGAACTGTACATGTTCTTTGATTGATTGGCTTCATTTCTATCCTTTCTTATTTTTTTTTTTTTGAGGCAGAGTCTTACTCTGTCACCCAGGCTGGAGTGTGGTGGTGTAATCTCGGCTCACTGCAACCTCTGCCTCCTAGGCTCAAGCCATTCTCCTGCCTCTCAGCCTACCAGTCGCTGGGACTACAGGCATGTTTGCCACCACGCCCAATTAATTTTTGCATTTTTAGTGGAGATGGGGTTTCACTGTTTTAGCCACAATGGTCTGGATCTCCTGACCTCATGATCCGCCCACCTCGGCCTACCAACATCTTGGGATTACAGGCATGAGCCACTGTGCCTGGCCCATTTCTGTACTTTTTGACTGTATACCAGAAATTAGAGTACTGAAATTGAATTTGTGGCACCTGGGTATTGATTGTTGGGTAAGAACTAGGGAGAAAATTGCTTTTATAGTCTAATTTAATTTTTTCTAATATTATAGATTTCAAGATTTTTTTTTCCTGACCATGTTCATTTATGTTTTTTGTTAAAGAACAACATACAGGATAGTTCTTATAAGAAATCTGTTCTTGGGCCGGGCTTGGTGGCTCACGCCTGTAATCCCAGCACTTTGGGAGACCGAGGCGGGTGGATCACGAGGTCAGGAGTTCAAGACCATCCTGGCCAAGATGTTGAAACTCCGTCTCTACTAAAAATACAAAAATTAGCTGGTCGTGGTGGCACTTGCCTGTAATCCACTATTCAGAAGGCTGAGGCAAGAGAATCACTTGAACCTGGTAGGCAGTGGCTGCAGTGAGCCGAGATCGTGCCATTGCACTCCAGTGTGGGTGACAGAGTGAGACTCTGTCTCAAAAAAAAAAAAAGAAAAGAAATTTGTTCTTGGCTGGGCGCAGTGGCTCAAGCCTGTAATCCCAGCACTTTAGGAGGCTGAAGCAGGTGAACACCTGAGGTCAGGTGTTCGAGACCACCCTGGCCAACATGGTGAAACCCCGGCCCTACTAAAAATACAAAAATTAGCTTGGCGTAGTGGCACGTGCCTCTTGAACACTTAGAGGCAACTGTAGGGTTATTAATTGGCCTAATTTCAATATTGTTGTGTTTCAGAGAATAGGGAAACCTAAGGAGGAGAGAGAGGAAGACTGATACCTGATTGATAGAGCAGTCAGAACACATACAACATCTTTTATTGCCATTTTATATAGGTGTGGTCATGGTACCCCTAAATAAATATGATAGTAACTTCAACAATGACTAATTGTAGATCACCATAACAGATAAAACAGTAATGAAAAGTGTGAAACATTGCTGGAACTACCAACATGTGACAGATATGATCAAGCACTTGCTGTTGGGAAATTGTGCCGGTAGACTTGCTTAATTCAGGGTTGTGACAAACCTTCATTTTGTAAAAAACACATCATCTGTGAAGTACAATAAAGTGAAGCTTAATAAAATGAGATGTCTTTATTATGAAGATTAGATTTTCCTAATGAGATCACCTTTTCTCTTTTGGTGTAGTAGTCCTTCCCCCCAGTCATAGGGGATATGTTCCAGGACCTCCCAGTGTATACCTGAAACTGTAGATAATACTGAACCCTATATAAACTTGTATAGGCATTTTTTTCCATTATATACATAACTATGATAAAATTTAATTTGTTAAGTTAGGCACAGTAAGAGTTTAACCACAATAATAAGAAAGTAAGACGGGCACAATGGCTCATGCCTGTAATCCCAGCACTTTGGGAGTCCTAGGAGGGCAGATCATAAGGTCAGGAGTTTGAGACCAGCCTGGCCAACATGGTGAAACCCCATTTCTATTAAAAATACAAAAATTAGCTGAGCATGGTGGTGGGCGCCTGTAATCCCAGCTACTTGGGAGGCTGAGGCAAGAGAATTGCTTTCACCCAGGAGGTAGAGATTGCAGTGAGCTGAGATCATGCCACTACAATCCAGCCTGGGTGACAGAGAGAGACTCCATCTCAAAAAAGAAAAGAAAACCGTTATAATAGTATACTGTAATAAAAGTTATAGGAATGTCGTCTCTCAGTTTCAGTTTCACTCCAAAAATACCTCACGTTTTAGCTTTGTTAGAGCTTTGGGAAGAAAAATACCTTATTGTATTCACCTACTTTTGGACCACAGTTGACTGTGGGTAATTAAAACTATAGATAAGGGGAGGTCTACTGTACTTACAGGCACATTTTTGGTTCTTTCTTCTTGGTGGATAAATTTTCTAAAAATGGCAGTTATGTAAATAAACTTTTTCCAAGTGAAACAAAATGTACTTGTTTTTTCTGGTCTTTAAGTTTTATTTTAAAAACTAGCTAGCTTTATATTCCCCTACTTTCAACCAGTTTAATACCTTGCTAAGAGTCTCAGTTGTAATTTTTTTTTAATATAATTTGTTGTGGTGTTTTCCTTCAATGAAGTACAGTGTTAATCTGCTTTCATGGGTCTCTAGAAAGAGGTCTTTAATTTGACTGTTTTTTTTGAGATCGAGTATCACTCTTGTTGCAATAGTTTGATCTCAGCTCACTGCAATCTCCACCTTCCTGGTTCAAGTGATTCTCCTGCCTCAGCCTTCCGTGTGTAGCTGGGATTACAGGTGCCTGCCACCATGCCTGGCTAATTTTTGTATTTTTAGTAGAGACAGGGTTTTACCAAGTTTGCCAGGCTGATCTCGAACTCCTGACCTCAGTTGATCAGCCCGCCTTGGCCTCCCAAAGGGCTGGGATTACAGGCATGAGCCACTGCGTCCAGGCCAACTTTTTTTTTTTTTTTAAGGTTAACTTATTTTTATAACCCACTGATCTAAACTAACAAATGGGGTATGGCAGTTCATATCTGCCAGAGCTTCTTGTTTATCTTTTTTTTTCTTTTTGTGACTTGATTACTATCTGTCTTCCCATATATGACATCTAACAAGAAACACAGGAAAGTATGATTGTTAAAGACATTAGTTTTCCTGAAGAGAAAGAAAAACGCATTTTACTTTTAACTTTTTTTTTTTAAGACAGGGTCTTGCTCATTTGCCAAGGTTGAAGGGCAATGGTGTGATCTTGGCTCACAGCAGTCTCTGCTTCCTGGGCTCAAGTGATCCTTCTACCCTGCCTCCCCAGTAGGGACTACAGGCGCACTCAACCACACCCAGCTAATTTTTGTATTTTTTGTTGAGACAGGTTCTCTCCCTATTGCCCAGGGTGGTCTCAAACTCCTGAGCTCAAGTGATCCTGCTTCAGCCTCCCAAAGTGCTGGGATTATAGGCATAAACCACCACTCACAGTCGCTTTTAACTTCGTGATTATAAAACAGGAACATAGTCTTACGAAGATCTTTACTCTTTACCACGTATACTCTGGATGTGTTTTAAATTAATTTAGGAATAGTTTTTGGAATATGTGACTTCTGGTTCTTACTGTGTATGTTCCATTCCTTTTAAATATTGATGCTTTGTTGTGTTAGGCGGCTCTAGTTTTTGTAGTTCCACTTAATGTTAGGATAAATAACCATTTTCATATGTGAATATATTGATAATGTTTTTTACCAAAATAATAAATTCTAAGAAGCTAGCCTACATTTTTTGCTTTACCAAATGTTGTTTGAAGTTACTAGATCTCAGCTGGTCTGGGTACCAACTAATTATTTTATAGAGATAAACTTTGCTGTAATGCTAGTTTTAAAAATTTGACTTACATTTGAACATATGTCTATGTATGCTCAAAATATAAAATAATTTACTTCCCCACAAAAGGTAGTAAAACTCCTTTCAATGTGTATGTTATGTTTTTGTCTTACTTTATGAGAGCTACTTTAAAAATTGAAGTATTGAGGCTATGATATGGTCATTGTGAATTTCACTGAAGACTACTGTATTCTTCATTCATTTTTACAATTTACAAAGCACTTTGGTATATATTCTAATATTTAATATGTGTAAGATATAAACCAGCATAATAAAATGAGGATCCCTGAAACTATCATACAGCTTAAGAATTAGAGTATTAACAATATTGCATCCACCTGTATTTTTCTTCTTATATTATACCTTTTCTTTTCTTTAGAGATTATCACTGTTCTGAACTTTGAATTTATCGTTTCTGTGGTCCTTAAAGATTTTATTCTGTGTGTGATATATGAGCATTATTCTATTTGTACATTTCTCTTGAGCTGCATGAAAATATCAGTGTTGCCTTTTTTTTTTTTTTTTTTTGGAGATAGAGTCTTGTATTGTCTCCCGGGCTGGAGTGCAGTGTTGCAATCTCGGCTCACTGCAACCTCTGCCCCTCGGGTTTAAGTTTTTCTCCTGCCTCAGCCTCCCGAGTAGCTGGGATTACAGGTGCCTGCCACCACACCCAGCTAATTTTCAGTGTTACATTTTAAGATTTAGTCGTATTATTGTATCTGTAGGCCATTCACTTTTACTACTACATAGTAATCTTTTGGGTGACTTCCAAGATTTTAAGATTTTTCTATCAAAGGACATTTGCTTAGCTTTTTTTTTTTTGCCGTTATGAATGGTGATACATTGAACACTTTTGCATATGTTTATTAGTAAACAGATTTAACGTTTTATTGCTGAGGTATGTGCATCTTCAGTCTTAAAATATTTATTGCTGCTTCAAATATGCTCACTATTTGTTAGGATTTTTTAAAACTGGGATGAAATTTATATAACGTACAGTTGACAATGATGTACATCCACCATCTCTCTCTAGTTTCAGATCTTTCTTGTCATCTCAGGAAAAAACTCAATTTTTCCTTCTCCTAACCCCTGATAACTACTAATCTGCTTTCTGTCTATATGGATTTACCTATTCAGGATATATCATATAGAAGGAATCACGTGACTTTTTGTGCCTGAATTCTTTACTTAGCATAATGACTTTGAGGTTCATCCAAGTTGTAGAATGTATCAGTCCTTTCCTCTTATGGCTGTATAATAATTCTACTGTGTATACATATGCTACAATTTGTTTATCCATTCATCCATTGATAGACATTTGGCTTATTTCCATTTGACTTTTATGAATCATAAATAATGCTGCTAAAAGCATTTGTGTACAAGGGTCTGTGTAGAAATATGTTTTCATTTCCTTTGGATATATACCTAGGAGTAGAATAGTAGTTTCTCATTTCTTCCTTGTAATTTTCTTTTGATACATAGGATTTTTTTTTTTAACTTTCTCCATTTGATAATTCCAGTGTCTGAAATCCTTGGGAATATAAATGGATATTTTTTTGTCTCTTCCTCATTGAAGTTTGTTTTCATTTGCATTTGTTCTTCGATTGCAAGTTTATATTTGATCTTAGTCTGTTGGAACCTTAAGGGCCTAAACTGGGGATTCTTTGCCTCAGAGAAAATTTCTTTCGCTTCTGCTAGTTGCCAAGGTGTATTACACAAATTTCTTTTGCTTCTGCTAGTTGCCAAGGTATACCACACCTCCTTTCCTACATGTGTATTTCTAGAATGGATCAGACCCTTGCCAGCCTAATGTGGCAGGCTCTGGTTCAGCACCCCAGGTTTGTGGCTAGCCTAAGGCTTTCTAATCCATCACAGGATTGAAAATGGCCCTCTAAGTGACCCAGTTTTTCACATTTGCTTACTGCATACTTGTGTCCATTCACTTTTTTTTCCTTTTTGTTTTTGAGACAGGATCTTGCTGTGTTGCCCAGACTAGAGCTCAGTGACTATTCACAGGAGCCATCATATCACATTGTACCTTCGAACTCCTGCCTCAGCTTTCTGAGTAGCTGGGACTTCAGGTGCTCACCACCACACCTGGCTTTAGTAAACTTTTTTGTTTGAGATTGCTAGACACCCAAAAAAACAGGAATGATGTGTTAAACTGCTTTATCTAGGAGCTAGTTATTTTGTGGTGGGAGGGCAGGTCATTTTAACTTGTTCACTGAGTAGAAGAGATATTTGTAGATCTTCCAGTTTCTTTTGGGTACAACATGTGTATTTAGCAATCTGACTAGTTTTCTTGAGGAAATTTGGATTGAGAATACTTTTAAAGGGCAATACATTTGTAAAATGCAATGATTAAGAACAACCATTGTTCTCTTCTTGGACATTCATTGTGTAAGTGTTAGATTTTTATTGTTGTTAACTATCGTCTAGTTATAAGCAGAGGATAAGATCTAAATAATTCATGCCATAAATTTCATATTTATGGTTTCACTTTATATTGGAGTGAAATAAAAGAGCAAATATTCCAGGCATGGTGTCTCACACTTGTAAACCCAGCACTTTGGGAGGCCAAGATGGGAGGACACTTGAATCCAGGAGTTTGAGACTAGCCTGGACAACATGGTAAGAACCTGTGTATTCAAAAAAGTTAAAAAATGGTTAGGTGCAGTGGCTCACGCCTATAATCCCAGCATTTTGGGAGGCCAAGATGTATGGATCACGAAGTCAGGAGAGCGAGACCATCCTGGCTAACACAGTGAAACCCCGTCTCTACTAAAAATGCAAAAAATTATCTGGGCATGGTGGCACATGCTTGAGTTGCAGCTACTCAGGAGGCTGAGGCAGGAGAATTGCTTGAACCCGGGGGGCGGAGGTTGCAGTGAGCCAAGATAGTGCCACTGCACTCCAGCCTGGGTGATAGAGCAAGACTCTGTCTCAAAAAATAAAATAAGAAATTGAAAAAAAAAAAAAAAAATATATATATATATATATATATATATAGCTGGGTTTGTGGTGGCATTCATCCATGCATCCTCCCACTTTGTGAGGCTGAGGTGGGAAGATTGCTTGAGCCTGGGAGGTTGGGACTGTAGTGAGTTATGATCATGCCACTGTACTCCAGCCTGGACAATGGAGCAAGACCCTTTATAAAAAAAAAAAAAAAAGATTGAACAAAAATGGCTCTTGTTTAGACTTTACTAATGAGATGTAAATTTTGAGAAATAATAGTTATTATTTATGGACTGCTTATATGTGCTAGCACAGTGGTAAATGTTTACATGTTTAATTCTTATGAGTGCTCTATGATGTAGGTGTCATCCACATTTTATACATGAAGGAAAAGGTATAGGAAGTCAAGTATACTTTTGTAAGGTCACAAAGTACATGATAGAACTACAATACAAACCTAGGCAGTCTGGCCTCAGAACTCATGTGTTTAAAATACTGTTCTTTGTCACTACAGTGAGAAAGTTTAGAAGTGGCAGGTAATGGTAGATTTAAATAGATTATTCCAAATGGTTTTCTTAATTTTGAGAAAAGCAAAATACTAATTTACAGATTTTAGTAACTTATGCTAGATATTTTGTTGTGGTTTTCTGATTTCATTTATGTCCCATTCATAAGCCATTTTAGGGGAATATATTCCGTATTAAAACATTCTTAAATTGAAATTTACCCTTTATAGCCAAAATGTATTTCATTGTACTATTTTTTAACCATGTTAACATCTTTATTGAGTTGTATTTTATACAACATAAAATTTACCCATCTCAAGTGTACAACTTAATGCATTTTAGTAACTTAAATGAGGGATTCAACTATTACTGTAATTCAGGTTTAGAACATTTTTATCCCCTCAATAAAATCCCTCTTGCCAGTTTACAGGAGCTTCTCTTCCCACCATCAGCCCCAGGTAACCACTAATCTTTTTTTTTCTTTTCTGAGATGGAGTCTCACTGTCACCCAGGTTGGAAGGCAGTGGTGACACTCTGCTCACTGCAACCTCTGCCTCCCGGGTTCAAGCGATTCTCCTGCCTCAGCCTTCCAAGTAGTTGGGACTACAGGCACCCACCACCATGCCTAGTTAAGTTTTGTATTTTTAGTAGAGGCAGTGTTTCTCCATGTTGGCCAGTCTGGTCTTGAACTCCTGACCTCAGGCAATCCACCCACCTTGGCCTCCCAAAGTGCTGGGATTGCAGGTGTGAGGCACCACACCTGGTCTCTATTTTTTATCTCTAAAAATTTGCCTTTTTATGGACATTTTGTATAGATGGAATCATAAAATACGTGGGTTTTTTTTTTTTGGTCTGGCTAGTTTCTCTTAGCATAATGTTTTTGAGGCTCATCCACTACATAGTGTGTTTCATTGGTTTGTTCTCTTTTATTACCAAATAGTAATAATTTTAATTCCATTGTATAGACAACATTTTATTTGTTCACATACTATTTTAAAAATATATATATTTCTAGATTGCATGAGACATTTACCAACTTTGCTAAGTATGGTATAGTATAGTGGTGACTCAGCATTTTTAAAATGAATTAATCCACCAATTATGCTTCGTTGTAATATGGTAATGATTTCATTGTTTGAAACTATGATGCTCTCCAGGGACCTATTGTTCCTTTATTAAATTAACCAAGATGGTTGAATTTGAGTTCTTATTTCTGCATTGGATGTTTTTTCTTTCTCTTTCCCTGTCTACCATTTGTTGTCTGCTTCTTTAAATGTACCTAGCTTTAGCAGCCTCCCTCCAACACTTTTTGAGATGGAGTTTTGCTCTTGTCGCCCAGGCTGGAGTGTAATGGCGAGGTCTCAGCTCACTGTAACTTCCGCCCCTGAGTTCAAGCAATTCTCCTGCCTCAGCCTTCCACGTAGCTAGGATTGGAGGTACCCGCCACCACTCCAGGATAACTTCTGTATTTTTAGTAGAGATGGGGTTTCACCATGTTGGCCAAGCCAGTCTCCAACTCCTGACCTGAGGTGATCCGCCCACCTCGGCCTCCCAAAATGCTGGGATTACAGGTGTGAACTACTGTGCCTGGCCCCTCCAATACTTCTATAGTAAAAAGATTTTGACTGAATTCTAAGGATATATTGATTTTCTATCAATCAAGTAAGAGAGTATGAACACTATGACATTAATTTTTGGCCACTTGGATTCTCATTTGTGGCTTTCCTGATTTTTAAGCTGTTTCCCAGGCCCCTGTAGAAGAAGAAAGGCGTTATGGGTTTTTCTGTTTCTGGAATCAATTTTATCATTCTGCTGGTGATCAGCACTTTTTTATGAGGTATTTGGGATACAAAGGTAGTCAAAACACAAGGATTGAATTAGAGTTAGACATACTTCAAAAAAAGGCAGGAGTAGTAGTGCATGAATAATACACCTTTAGTAATTAACATCCCTTATCCATAATTATAAGCATTTGCACAAAATTTTGGTAGACTTTTTTCTTGCAGTTATGAGTATCACATTTTCCTTTTAAAGTCATGTTGGAATTTAAGGTATAATAAGTTCCTTATTACAAAGATTTAATAAAAGGCTTTGCTTACATGGCATGTTTAGAAAAAAACATGAAAACTACTCTCTGGAAACTCATTTTCTGTTTAAATTTTTATGTTAAAGGTGCTTCTCAGAATGATGATGGCTCCAGATCCAAAGATGAAACAAGGTAAGCATTCATTGATTGCTTCCACAGAGTGCAGATAGATTGATTTCCTAAATATTCATTTTCTTATAAACTTCAAGTTCATGGTGTAAGAATAAGTGAATGTCAGAAAGAATTCAGAACTCAAGGTAAGAGGGAAATATTTGTGAAAGATTAAAGATTCTTAGCTTATTGGATTACAGCTATCTGGAGTAGGCTAGGGATAATCACATTGTTGATACTTCTTCAGCTTGTAGAAAATAAACATATTGGCACCTTTTCAGAGGGAGAGCATTCTAAATCCCAAAGCCATCACTGGCTGTTAAGTTTCTTTTTCAGGAAAGCTGAGATAGGAGCTTTACACGTATGTGAAGGTCACCGCTAGCTATTGTATCATCTGGGCCTTCATTAGAAGGGGCAGAGCTTTATATCAGCTATTTGCTATTAGCCTAGGTTTAGCACTTTGATGTGCCCATCTGCCTTCAAGATTGGACCTAAAATGTGTTGAAAGCCTTAGGCTATGTTAATTAACTTAGACTGCTTATTGGTTATCCTGGAAACTGGTAATAGCAGATAAAATAGGAAAGGAGATGTTTCTGCTCTTAAAGCAAAAAGTGGCATGTCTTAACCACAGAGTGCAGTGATTATAAAATTCTGTTTGATTCTTTGTTTTTATCAAATTGCATAAGCAGTGAGTAGGAAGAAGATGATGAACCACAGGAAGTGTAGTCAGAAGGGGAGAAGAATGAGAAAAGTAATGTCACAGACTGTAAGGGAAAAACTATCCACAAGGATGGGATATTACAGTGTCAGATGCTGCAGAGGAGGATAGGTGAAGCAAATAGAACAAAATACTGATAGTTATTGAAGTTGTGCTGGTAGGTACATAGCAGTTTATTGTACTAGTCTATCTGCATTTGTGATATATGAGTTTTGTTTTTGTTGTTGTTGTTTTAGACAGAGACTCGCTCTGTTACCCAGGCTGGAGTGCAGTGGTGCGATGTCAGCTCACTGCAACCTCTTATCTGCCATCTGCCGGTTTCAGGTGATTTGTCCTGCCTCAAGCCTCCTGAGTAGCTGGGACTACAGGCACATACTACCATACTATTTCTATTTTTAGTAGAGATGGGGGTTTTACCATATTGGCCAGGCTGGTGTCGAACTCCTGACTTTAGGGGATCTGCCCACCTCGGCCTTTCAGAGTGCTGGGATTACAGGCATGAACCATCACACTGGCCAATATATGGAAGTTTTTTTTTTAAAAAAAACAGTCTTGCTCTGCCTCCCAGGCTGGAGTGCAGTGGCGTGGTCTCAGCTTACTGCACCCTCTGCCTCCTGGATCAAGCAATTCTCTTGCCTTAACCTCTTGAGTAGCTGGGATTATAGGTGCCCGCCACTTTGCCCAGCTAATTTTTGTGTTTTTAGAGTAGACATGGGGTTTTACCATGTTGACCAGGCTGCTCTTGAACTCTTGACCTCATGATCCACCTGCCTCGGCCTCCCAAAGTGCTGAGATTACAGGTGTGAGCCACCATGCCTGGCAGAAGTTTTTATAATGAAAAGTTAAAGACAACTCATCAAGATCTTTAGGAAAATCAAAGTTTGTAAAGCAGTATCTTACCTAATAGATACCTACCTTCAAAGAGTCATTCTTATGACAAAGAATCATCTATACTAATCTCATAAGAGGTAGAATATTAAATGGGCAGTAACTTCTTATCTAGAAATTTTTTATTCTTCACTGTGATTAAAAAGCAATCAGGCTGGGTGTGGTAGCTCACACTTGTAATCCTAGCACTTTGGGAGGCTAAGGCAGGAGGATCACTTGAGTCTAGGAGTTTGGCAGTTTAGTGAGATCTCATCTCTACAGAAAATGAAAAGAATTTAAATAAAAAACAATAGTTGGGCCTGGTGGCACATGCCTGTAGTCCCAGCTGTGGGATTGGGTATGGGGCCAAAAGTGGGAGTATAATTTGAGTCGGGGAGTTCAGTGAGCTTAGGTCATGCCCCTGTACTCAGAGTGGTGACAGACCCTGTCTTAAAAAAAAAAAGCAATAGGACAGGTTTTAAAAATTACATAAATATCTGTAGACTGAAGTCTACTATTATATCTCTTATGCCTCTTTTTAGTATTAGTATATTTAACAGTAGATGTCTTGAATTCCTGAAACTTCCTCCATAAAATGTTTTAGTATTTCAGTTTGCTTTGGGCATTTACCTCTTCTTTTGCACAATAAACCTCTATTTTTGCATTAATAAGGGGAAATGTGGGCTGGGCGCCTATAATTCCAGCACTTTGGGAGGCCGAGGCAGACGGATCATGAGGTCAGGAGTTCAAGACCAGTCTGGCCAATATAGTGAAAACCTGTCTCTATTAAAAATATAAAAATTAGCCAGGCATGGTGTTACACATTTGTAGTCCCAGCTCCTGGGCAGGCTGAGGCAGAAGAATCACTTGAACCCTGGAGGCAGAGACTGCAGGGAGCCACAAACATGCCACTGCACTCCAGCCTGGACAACAGAGCAAGACTCCATCTCAAAAAAAAAAAAAAAGGTGGGGGGCGGTATGTGAAAGAATTTTATATGGTGATTCAAAAGTTCTTTTATGCCAATCTGTTGTTGCTTGTTTGCTTTCTGCAAGTCTCTTTTGTTTTTGTTTTTTTTTGAGATGGAGTTTCCCTCTTCTTGCCCAGGCTGGAGTGCAACAGCATGATCTCAGCTCACTGCAACCTCCACCTCCCGTGTTTAAGCGATTCTTTTGCCTCAGCCTGCTGAGTAGCTGGGATTACAGACATGCACCCCCATGCCCAGCTAATTTTTGTAGTTTTATTAGAGACGGGTTTTCTCCATGTTGATCAGTCTGGTCTCGAACTCCTGAATTCATATGATCTGCCCACCTTGGCCTCCCAAAGTGCTGGGATTACAAGCATGGGCCTGGCCTCTGCAAGTCTTTTTCTTAGAATATTTTCATCAAACCACTTGTACTCTGGCATTGCTAGATTCCCTACTTAATGCTATTTAGTTAATGCTTTTTATCTTCCTAGGTGCATCACTGTCATAAATAATTTGGGAATGTCTTCTAGGTTTCTGAGACTGCCTGACAAATCTTTGCGTATGTCTTTTGTGTTAAGCATAAGTTCCTATGCATCAGCTTTTATTCCAGAGCACACACACCTCTGAGATGATGGGTTTGAAAAGCATTTTGTAAACTGTCAAATGCTGTTTAAATGTTACTACACAATAATGTGTAGTAGTCATAGCTGTGACTGCCTTTTCTCCATTGCTTTTGTTTGCAGATTTAATGACTATAAAACTAAAAGCCAGGGCAGTATATATCTAATGGACAAGGAAGGGCTTCACATCTTTCCCTCCATCCCCATAGTTATCATTTAGGAAGTTTACTAATAGCCTTAGGTGATTTTACCTTTTTATCTTTTTTACCTTAATTCAAACATGGTCTGTATCGTGCTGTATCACCACAGCATGTCTGGATAGTTTATATTTCTCAGTGTTGTCTTTTGTTTGCGTTTTTTTAAATGAAATACCAAGATGATTGCTGCCTGACATTCAAGATTTTATTGTTACATGTGTCTTATTTTTTATATATTTTTTAGTTTACTGTTGTAAAGACAGGCTTTTGCTCTGTTTCCTAGGCTGGTCTCAAACTCCTGGCCTGAAGCAGTTTCCTTCCCAAGGTGTTGGGATTACAGGCATTAGGCACCACACCCAGCACATGTGCCTTCTTGATTGTTACTCTTTGATTTGAATATTTCTTACAACCTTATTGGACTATATTCGCATTTTGGTTGTCTGGGGTTCTCTATCCTGTCCATATACTTATGAACTTCTGTATAGGTCAGTTGTATATGTATGTTGAAATTAGCAGAGGTTTATAAGATTGTGAGAGAGGAACAAAGTTACAGTAGCACATAATTAGCTGCTAATTGCTTTTCTTTTTATTTTATTTTGAGACAGAGTCTTACTCTGTCACCCAGGCTGGAGTGCAGTGGCGCAATCTTGGCTCATTGTAACCTCTGCCTCCCAGGTTCAAGCAATTCTCCTGCCTCAGTCTCCTGAGTAGCTGGGATTACAGGCCTGTACCACCACACCCAGCTAATTTTACTATTTTTAGCAGAGATAAGGTTTCACCATGTTGGCCAGGCTGGTCTCGAACTCCTGACATCAAGTGATCCACCCACCTTGGCCTTCCAAAGTGCTGGGATTATAGGGGTGAGCCACCGCATCCAGCCAGCTAATTGCTTTTCAAAGCCAGTGGTGGTGGTGCTGGTTTCGCTGACAATTCTGTATATTGTATAGATTTTCTGATTGGTTTTCAAAATCTATTTTTAATTTTAGCCCCACACTTTACTAAAAGAACTTAAACTTATTAAAAGAAATAAACCACCAGTACTATTTTACTATGTCCCTCCTTCTCAGACTTTAGAGCACATTAGAATCACCTGTTTCATGAGGTCTGGATGGGGCTCAAGATTGCATTTCTAATACATTTCCATGTGACGCTGATGCTGTTAGATCAGGGTCTACACTTTGAGAACACTATGGTTAGACACACACGTTTTCACAGATTATAACAAACTATTATGGGAAATAACACATAATAAAAACAGGCTTCTTTTTTTTTTTTTAAAGACGGAGTTTTGCTCTTGTTACCCAGGCTAGAGTGCAATGGCGCGATCTCGGCTCACCGCAACCTCCACCTCCTGGGCTCAGGCAATTCTCCTGCCTCAGCCTCCTGAATAGCTGGGATTACAGGCACGCGCCACCATGCCCAGCTAATTTTTTGTATCTTTAGTATAGATGGGGTTTCACCATGTTGACCAGGATGGTCTCGATCTCTTGACCTCGTGATCCACCCGCCTCTGCCTCCCAAAGTGCTGGGATTACAGGCTTGAGCCACCATGCCCGGCCTAAAACAGGCTTCTTATATAATTTTCCATTATAAAAGAAGTCTGTTTCCCTAAAGTCCAAGTGTACAGAATTTGCTAGAACTGTCACTCTGTCTTAATCTCATACTCTTTTTAATTTGGAGCTTCTTTGAATCTTGTTTCTTTTTTGAACTGTTATTGTTTTTATGTTTATTATTAGAAAATAATACATGATTGTTTTAAAAGATGTTGGTTAGTGTGTAAAGTGAAATGTATAAAGCCATAATGGAAGAAATAATATTTGACCTAAGACCTTAAAACATAGCAATAATTTGTATATGCATGTCTTAGAGGAATTGGAGGGAAGGAATTCTAAGTAAAAGGAAGAAAAACAAAGAAAGGTGGGGAAAAACACAGATTGTTTTGTAGGAAATCTTTCATCACAGTATTTGGCTAAAGATAGAGTAATTGCAAGGGAGAAATGACAGATTGTGAGTTGAGAGTAGAATCAGTCTATTTATATTTATTTTATCTGATAGACACTATGCTGAACGTGTCTCTTGTTCTTTTAGTTAGTCCTTAAACATTTATATGAGTTAGGTACTATTGTCTCATTTTTATAGGTGATGAGAAAACAGGCTTAGAAAGGGAAAGGAACTTGCTTGAGTAAATAGCATAAGTGGCACAGTTAAACCTGGAACTGCCTTACCTTCAGAGCCTAAGCTCATAACTATCATGCTTTACTGCCGCCTGAAGTTGGGATGATATACAAGTAAGTGCTTAGCCATTACTAAACGTTATTTTTATTGTTAGGTGGGTTGGGACCAGATGGAGGTTTGCAAGTAAAGACTTAACAGATTTAAAAAAAAATTTTTTTTTATGGAAAGGAATGTCTTTTAAAATGTTTGAATAGGAGATTGTATGATCAGAGCTCTGTAGGAAAAAATATTTTGTCACTGGTATATAGTTTAGATTACATGGTGGTGAGTGAAGGTTCAAAGTCCTATATGGAAATTTGTTACAATAATCTATTGAGAGGTAACAAAGGCCAGAACTGGGGCAGTGGTGGTAGAAGAGTAGAGGGAGAACGTGAAAGTGGGATCAACAGAACTTAGATATTGAGTGTTAAGAGGCACAGGGAGAAGAAAAGTAAAATGGGCCTGGGAAAGATGGCAAGATGGCAGTATCATTCATAGAACCAAAACCTAAGAGGGAGGGGAGACCATAGGAAGGGAATGTTTAGAAGGAAGGGAGGACCTGGCAGGGCATGGTGGCTTATGCCTATAATCGCAGTACTTTTTGGGAGATCTAGAGGGAAGATTGCTTGAGCCCAGGAGTTTGAGAACAGCCTGAGCAACACAGCAAGACTCCATTTCTACAAAAAATAAAAAGTTAGCCAGGTAAGGTGGCATGCTCCTATAGTCCCAGCTACTTGGGAGGCTGAGGCCGGAGAATCCCTTGAGTCCATGAGTTCAGAGTTGAAGTGAATTGTGATTGTGCCATTGCACTCCAGCGTGGGTGACAGAGCAAGACTCTGCCTTTAGGAAAAAAAGAAAGGAAGGGTGGGCCTTCAGATGGGAGAGTTATTCTACATCTCCTGCATTTAGTTGATAATTTAATTCTAGAGGATGAGAGTGAGATAAAGAGTAGAGCTTGATTTGGGAATCATTCTCTGAGCTAACCTTAGAAATCATGGAATTTGAGATCCTAGGGAAAAATCTGTGTAGAAAGAAAAGGAGAACAAGAACACAACCATAGAGACATGTATTAGTGGATGGTAGGAAGAGGACAACTAAAAAAGGAAGGATTAGAAGTGGGAGTACAAGATTACAAAAGCACTGTCACAAATTAACAGAAATTTTTTTTTTAAAAGATGGGGCATTTAACACCGTCAAATGCTGCAAAAGAGAATGAGGTCTTAGATTAATAAGCTATGGAAAACTGGCTGGTTTGGAAAAAGAAAAAGCAGGTTAGTGCCTTAGCTTATCCCAAAATGAGAGTAGATTCAGACTTTTAAATTGATTAAAAAAAAATTAAACTAAAACCTTTCAAAGAAAATAAGAAGTTAATTCATTGCTGAATAAATTTATATAGAAATATAAAACTCTTACAAATTAAAAAATATACTATCAAAAGCAAAGGAAATATTTAACCAATATGACATGCTCAGTATTCTCAGATTGTAAAGATCTCTTAAAAACAGACAAAACTAAGGGTTGGGCAGGTGGTTTATGCCTGTAATCCCAGTACTTTGGGAGGCTGAGGCGGGCGGATCATGAGGTCAGGAGATTGAGACCATCCTGGCCAACATGGTGAAACCCCACCTTTACCAAAAATATAAAAAATTAGCCAGGCATGGTGACACGTGCCTGTACTTACTTGGGAGGCTGAGGCAGGAGAATCACTTGAACCTGGGAGGCAGAGGTTGCAGTGAGCTGAGATCATACCACTGCACTCCAGCCTGGGCAACAAAGCAAGACTCTGTCTCAAAAAAAAAAAAAAAATAGGCAAAACTATTCCTTTATAATAGATAAATGTATTTCATATATATATATATGGTTCATGAAAGAAGAAACTCAAATGCCCTGTAATTATATTAAGTATTGTTCATTTTCAATTTTAAAAACCATTTACATTTTTGCTTACCAAATTAGCAAAGATTTTAAAATTTTTTGGTGAAATGAACATTTTTATTTTGTGGTACATATTTGAAAATGTCCAGCAGATGGGAGAACAGATCAATTATTACCTTTAAAACTATTTTTTAGGCCCAGGCACAGTGGCTCATCCTGTAATCCTAGTACCTATGGGAGACCAAGGCAGGAGGATTGCTTGAATCCAGGAGTGCAAGACCAGCTTGGGTGACATGGCAAAGCCCATCTCTACTGAAAATACAAAAATTAGTCCGGAATAGTGGCCTGAACCTGTAGTCCCAGCTATGCGGAAGGCTGAGGCAGGAGAACCGCTAGAACCTGGGAGGTAGATGTTGCAGTGAGTTGATCATTGCCACTGCATTCCAGGCTGGGTGACAGAGCAAGAATCTTAGAAACAACAACAACAACAAAAAAACACTATTACAAAAAAAAAAATTTAGCAACCAGTATTTTGGCCTTCAAAATATTTGACTTGGCTGTTCTATTCTGTAATCTGTCCGAAAGAAATAAGAAATCCAGGCAGGGCACGGTGGCTCATGTCTGTAATCATAACATTTTGGGAGGCTGAGGTGGGTGGATCACTTGAGCCTAGGAGTTCGAGACCATCCTGGGCAGTATGGATAAACCCTGTGTCTGCAAAAAATACAAAAATTAGCCGGGTGTGGTGGGGTGTGCCTGTGGGATAGAAGGATCACCTGAGCCTACGGAGGTCAGGGTTGCAGTGAGCAGTGATTGTGCCTGTGTACTCCAGCCTGGGTAACAGTGAAACAACGTCTCAAAAAAAAAAGAAAAAGAAAATCCCCAAAAAGACCAATGAAAAGAAGATGATCAAAATGTGGTATGTCTATATATGATTTTCTGCAGTCATTCAAAATGATTTTCAATAATTTGGGGGATATGCCCAATATATATTAACTAAACAAACAAAAACCCACCCAGAATATGAAAGCATTATACAGTGTGTGATTTCATGCAGTCATATGCAAAGGACTGGCAAGAGTATCTTTTTTTATTTTTATTTTTTTTGAGATGGAGTCTGACTCTGTCTCCCAGGCTGGAGTGCAGTGGCATGATCTTGGCTCACTGCAACCTCTGCATCCCAGGTTCAAGCAATTCTCTTGCCTCAGCCTCCTGAGTAGCTGGGACTGCAGGTGACTGCCACCATGCCTGACTAATTTTTGTATTTTTAGTAGAGATGAGGTTTCACCATATTGGCCAGGCTGGTCTCAAACTCCTGACACTCACCTCGGCGTCCTAAAGCGCTCAATTCCAGGTGAGAGCCACTGTGCCCGGCTGGTTTCTTTTTAATAAGAGGGGAGAAAATAGTTTTTGTCTTAAATAATTGGAAGTGAAAACCTCAGATGTTTCTTTACTGGACCCATTGGCTTTTTTTTTTTTTTTTGAGATGGAGTTTTGCTCTTGTTGTCCAGGCTGGAGTGCAATGGCATGATCTTGGCTCACTGCAACCTCCACCTCCCAGGTTCAAGCGATTCTCCTGCCTCAACTTCTTGAGTAGTTGGGATGACAGACGTGTGCTACTACGCCTGGCTAATTTTGTATTTTTAGTAGAGATGGAGTTTCTCCACTTTGGTCAGGCTGGTCTCGAACTCCCGACATCAAGTGATCTGCCCGCCTTGGCCTCCCAAAATGCTGGGATTATAGGCATGAGCCACCACGCCTGGCCCCCAGTGGAAAATGTATCAGGATCTTTTGTAGAGCAGTCTGCCTTTTAATATGCTACTTTACTTAGTTTATTTACTCCACTAAAATATACCTGACTTCTCACCTGGAACATTCTCCAGCATTCTTTGTTGGTCCCAGAGAACAGTAGTGAAAAAAGTAGATGAGGGATTAGTTATGGTGAGAGAATTTCCTGGAGGGGAAGCAGATGGGGGAGGGGTGAAGGAATTGAAACTACTAGGGAAAGTAGCCTGTGATGAAGCCCAAGTGAGGCGTGAAGCAAGCTGATGAACTGTAAAGATTGTGGGGAGAGTTGAAGGTTATGATGAGACTGAATAAAAGGTATTGTAGGAGGCTGGTAGAATGAATAGGAAGTTGCAGTTAGAGGGATTTTGGAGTTCAAGATCTAGGAAGAGGTACAAATTAAGTATCAAGGAAATTTAAGGAATTGTACTACATAGGTTATCAGATAACTACACTGAAAAATTGAGATCAAAATGTTAGAATGATGCACAGCATAGATGTTAAAATCACTCAAATTTTAATTCCCAGCAACTAATTATAGCATTTTTGGAATCTGCTGTACCTTTATCATGGTAGGTTTATCTCATGCTCTGAATGTTCCCCCTCCCTCACATTTCCCTAAAACTTGTGTAGCACTAGATGTGCAATTTAGTATGAATTTTCTAGCTTAACGACTTTTAGGAATCTTGTAGTCAAGATAATACATTTTAGGGTACATTCATTGGTCACATAACTCATCAGTAGCAGAGTCAGAGCTAGTAACCTTATTTTCCCATTTTTGGTTTATTCTAGTTGTCATCTGTTACTTAAAAAGCAGCAAGAACTCTTCTTTCAAACTAATTAGAAACCTCTTAAAATAGCATGGAGAGGCAATATGAAGTCTTAAAGTGGTTTTGGAAACCTCACTTAAAGGAAGGGAAGCAGTGTCAAAACTGACTCTTTTCAGACCATATTCTGCAGGTAGTCAACACTAATCAGGTACTGACTGTCAATTACTGAGGTGTTCCATCTATTAAAAACAAGCATTTAGGGAACCCTCAAAGTAGTGCTTGTCATACCTTACTGTCCACATATATAATCTGGGGATCTTATTAAAATGCTAGCTCTGATATAGTAGGTCTAGAATACTTCTAAAGAGCATGCATTTCTGACAAGCTCCTCGATAGTGCTTGTCCTTTTGGTTTAAAGACCACACTTGGAATAGAAGGGCCCTAAAGGATTTCTGTGGTACATAGTTTGAAAATGTCTTAAACTACGAGGATGGGCACAGTGGCTCATACCTATAATCGCAGCACTTTGGGAGGCCAAGAAGGGTGGATTGCTTGAGGTCAGGAGTTCAAGACCAGCCTGGGCAACATGGTGAAAACCCATCTCTACAAAATATACAAAAGAATTAGCTGGCCACATTGATGGGTGCTTGTAGTCCTACCTATTCAGGAGGCTGAGGCATGAGAACTGCTAGAACCTGGGAGGCAGAGGTTGCAGTGAGCTGAGATCATATCTGCACTCCAGCCTGGGTGATGGAGTGAGACTCTGTCTAAAAAAAAAAGATGACTATGTGAGGAGAGAGATGTTAATTAGTTTGACTGTAGTAGGTTTTTTCACTATGTATATCAAAATATCATCTATACAGTTTTTATTAAAAATAAATCATTGCCCTTGGATAACCCTTCAGTCTCTCGATGAACTTCAGGGGTTACTTAAGATTCTACCCAAAGGCTCATTATGTATTTAATAAGGCTGACCAAAATTTAAAAAGCTTTTTTTAAGCTCCTAAAATCTTAGAAGTTTTCATCCTCTTGCTGTTTTTTTCTTAAATTCAAAGGGCATTTATTATTTTTCTCTCACTCCTGTGCTTAAGTGATCTTCCCACCTCATTCTCCCAAAGTGCTGCACTTGCAAGCGTGAGCTACAGCACTCAGCCTCTGTTAGTTGAATTTATTAGATTTTATTTTGTTCAGGCTTATTCTGAAATTCCTAGTAGTATGGATTAGTACTGTGTAGTGGTTTGGAGGTAGTACATACAAGAACCTTGGGTGAGACATCTGCAGACTGGCTACTTAGGTCCTTGTTTCTAATCCATGACTAGAACCCCTCTGGGAGGAAAAAGAATCAACTATATTTAGCTAACAGTAGCAGTAGCTTTCAGTCCGATATTTCCTGTTAGTGTTCTTCCTTCCTTTCTGTCCCTCCAGTTGATGTTATTGCTTTGAATAAATGACAGCTCCTTAAAAAAAAAAAGGTCTGTGGTTACTTCTACTCTAAATCACTAGCTTTGAACATTTTGTGTACCATTGTACTGAGTGGGGATGTCAGGGCCTAGTTCCTGGGAAATACATCCACTTTGTTCTTCTAGCATGGGAAAATCAGCCTGCCTCAAACTTGAATATTAATAGCCAATGGAAACCAAAAAACAACAATGGTAAAGTTATCTGTGCTTGTGATAAAGTAGTGCCCTTTATAAGGATTTTGAGAACTTGACTTTATTCCTGTTTATATAGGGCTTCCTGAAGGCTTATTTGAAATACGATCCAGCATATCTAATAGTTCTGAACGGCAGCAAGTGTTTCTATGCCCTTGGACAACCCTTCACTCTATCTCTAGATGAACTTTGGAGGTTATGTAGGATTCTACCCAAAGGCTCTTTATGTATTTAATAAGGCTGACCAAAATTTAAAAAGCTTTTTTTAAGCTCCTAAAATCTTAGAAGTTTTCATTCTCTTGCTGTTTTTTTCTTAAATTCAAAGGGTATTTATTATTTTTCTCTCCCCCTTCCTTTTCCTGTCTTCTTACCCAGAGTGAGCACAAATGGATCAGATGACCCTGAAGATGGAGGATCTGGTGAAAATAGGAGAGCCAGTGGGAATAGTTCTCCATCACTCTCAAATGGCAGTTTTAAACCTTCTAGACCTCCAAGACCTTCACGACCACCACCACCCACCCCACGTAGACCAGGTTTGTATTCCAGCTGTCAGTACTCTAATAAATAATGTTCTGGTTGGCAATTAATCCTCAGGTAAGTTTCAGGAAATTCTTTTAGGTGAGTTTTCTGGGTGTGTTTTTGCATTTAAGATTTTGGCAAAGAATGATCTTTCTGTAGTAACCAAAAGTGCCTTTTTCCTAAGTTTCAGGTCAGAGTGACGTTACTGAGCCAGTGCTCTATTGAGAATGAAAATGACATGTGCCTAATATAAAATATAGGCAATACAGATAACATTGCAATAACATTTCTTACATGGTTTGTAAGTATAACATAAACATATTAAGTAGTCAAGGATTTGGTTGCTTAATCTGAGTATATTCTTTAAAAACTTAGTAAATGACAACCCAACAGTGCTAAATGATTCAGATTTTAAATAAAAAATTACACAATAAACAAGCTTTTTTTGTTTGTTGGATTGATTTCTGAGACAGAGTTTCACTCTGTCACCCAGGCTGGAATGCAGTGGCACTGTGTCAGCTTACGCAACCTCCGTCTCCTAGGTTCAAGCAGTTCTCCTGCCTCAGGTTCCCAAGTAGCTGGGATTACAGGCAGCCATCATCACGCCTGGCTGATTTTGTATTTTTAGTAGAAACGGGGTTTCTCCATGTTGGTCAGGCTGGTCTCAAACTTCTGACCCCAGGTGATCCGCCCACCGTGGGCTCCCAAAGTGCTGGGATTAGAGGCGTGAGCCACCATGCTTAGCCCCAAAGTACTGGAATTACAGGCATAAGCCACTGCGCCCAGCCTCCTCTTCCCCTTTTATAAGTAATTTGGTTAACAGTATATTCTGAATCTTTAAGATGTCTTAGTTGTAATATTGGTGACTTCCTATAGACATTGTTTTCACAAGTATTTCTTAAAGATGTAATACATGACTAGTAACTATTTGTAAGAAGATTATTGCTTATGAGTCAGACCTTCCACATTATAACCAACATCAAAAATTGGTCTGTAATCTGCAGGGATTCATAGGAAAGCAGTTTTAAGGAGCTGGAAAATTAATAAATGAACTTAAAATACCAAGGAATATTAATGCTTTTCTATTCTATACGTTTTTATCTCCTCAGATAATCTGTACATGCCTTGTAATTAATAATGGGATGTTGGGGTAGACAGGGCCGAAGGAGTAACAAGCCTATTAAGAGGGAGCATTGATTATTTCTGATTATTTCTTTAAGTAATTTTCACCTGTGTATCCACATCTTAAGTTTTAGATTTATCATCTGCCTTTTTATTTTTTACAGTTAAAATTCTGTCCTGGATTTTAGAAAATAAAAGATTCTTTTCCTATTTTTTTTCAAATCTTTTATAGCATCTGTCAATGGTTCACCATCTACCACTTCTGAAAGTGATGGGTCTAGTACAGGTTCTCTGCCGATGACAAATACAAATACAAATACATCTGAAGGAGCAACATCTGGATTAATAATTCCCCTTACTATATCTGGAGGCTCAGGCCCTAGGCCATTAAATCCTGTAACTCAAGCTCCCTTGCCACCCGGGTGAGTAACTTTTAACATACATTGTCTTTAGGCTTTTGGCTGCTTCATATACTTATTAACAAGGAAAATAATAGTAAACTCCATTGTTTCAATAACTGAGATGGAGTCTTGCTCTGTTTCCCAGGCTGGAGTGCAGCAGTGAGATCTTGGCTCACTGCAACCCCTGACCCCTGGGTTCAAGCAGTTCTCCTGCCTCAGCCTCTCTAACAGCTGGGATTATAGGCGTTTGCTACCATGCCTGGCTAATGTTTGTATTTTTAGTTGAGATGGGCTTTCACCATGTTGACCAGGCTGGTCTCAAACTCCTGACCTCAAGTGATCCTCCCACCTTAACCTCCAAAATTGCTGAGATTACAGGCATGACCCACTGCACCCAGCCAACTGTTTTTATGTTATAACTGATTTGGGGGAATCTGGAGTCAAAAATGAACAAGGAAACTACACCATATTTGAAATCCTGTCTTTTGTTTTCAGGGCAAAGTGGAAAAATATATTTTTTCACCAAAGGACCCTGATTGTTAACCAAGGCCAATTAATAAAATAATCACCTAATTCTAATTGCTTTTTCTTTGAAGGGGAAAATCCCTTTTTAAAATCAAATTTTGTTTTCATCATAAAATCATTATAGGCTGGGCACGGTGGCTTATGCCTATAATCTCAGCACTTTGGGAGGCTGAGGCAGGTGGATCACCTGAGGTCAGGAGTTTGAGACCAGCCTGACCAACATGGTGAAACCCCATCTTTACTGAAAGTACTATAATTAGCTGGGCATAGTGGTGGGCACCTGTAGTCCCAGCTACTCAGGAGAATTACTTGAACCTGGGAGGTGGAGGTTGCAGTGAGCTAAGATCACGCATTCAGCCTTTGTAACAGAGTAAAACTCCATCTTCAGGGGAGGGGAATCATTATAGCAAAATGATAGATAATTCAGAAAACTGAGAAAATTTCTGCTCATAATCCCATTTTAATCTCTACTGATTATTTTAAGATTATCTTCATAGATTATTTTTAAGATATTCAAGTGTAGTTTTTTTGTTTTTTATTTTGCTTTTTTTGTTCGTTTGTTTGAAATGGAGTCTTGCTCTGTCGCCCAATCTGGAGCGCAATGGTGGGATCTTGGCTCACTCCAACCTCCACCTCTCGGGTTCAAGGGATTCTCCTGCCTCACCATCCAGATTTGCTGGGATTACAGGCACCTGCCACCTATACCTGGCTAATTTTTTTTTTTTTTTGAGATGGACTCTTGCCCTGTTGTCCAGGCTAGAGTGCAATGGTGCAATCTTGGCTCACTGCAACCTCTGCCTCCCAGGTTACAGTGATTCTCCTGCCTCCGCCTCCTAAGTAGCTGGGACTACAGGTGCTTGCCACCATATCCAGCTAATTTTTGTATCTTTGTTAGAGATGGCGTTTCACCATGTTTGCCAGTCTTATCTTGAACTCCTGACAAGTGATGTGCCTGCCTTGGCCTCCCAAAGTGCTGGGATTACAAGCATGAGCCATTGAGCCTGGCCGTTCCTTTCCAGTCAAATCCTGATTGTATTCTGATTGAGAGTGACTTTGGTTTACTATGTAGACCAACCTTAAGCCTCTTTAGAAACATGTTTTCTCCTAGAGCAGATACTTGCATAGAAGAAATTGAATTCATTGTGTGCCACCCTCTGATGTTTACATTTCTTCCCTTTATTCCTAAATTGTATTTGTATCATCTTTCTAAACTGACAGCCTTATTTGCCTTAGTTCAGTAATGCGGTCATTTAAGGGAAAAAGGCAAAGACAGGATTTAAAAGCCAAGTAACTCATGCAAGTGTCCTATGAGCCTTTTAATTTTGTGTTTAAGTTGGGAGCAGAGAGTGGACCAGCACGGACGAGTTTACTATGTAGATCATGTTGAGAAAAGAACCACATGGGATAGACCAGAACCTCTACCTCCTGGGTAAGTATCTGAATTTAAAAATAGTAATTTTATTTAGTCAGAATTGTGGATTACATCTGTATAGTCTTCCCTACATTTTTGTTTTACTTTTTCCTTTCAACCTTTTCTCTGTCCACTTCGTTTTGTGGTAAGTATAAACTAGAAAGAAGAGAGCTAGAGAACTGATTAATTCAAAGTCTGATAAATGATTTTTATTTTCACTCGTCTTTATTTATTTTATAGAAACAAGGTCTCGCTTATGTCGCCTAGGCTGGTTTTGAACTCCTGAGCTCAAGCTATCCTCCCATCTTGGCCTCCCAAAGTGCTGGGATTACAGGCGTGAGCCAGCATCCCTGGCCCTATTTTCACTCATTTGTGACCTAAAGATTCCCTAGGTCTTGTTTAACTTTTCTTGTCTAAACTGTTTACCTGTTTACTAATACTGCATTTTCAGTATTAGTTTCTTCAAGAGTAATTATTTAAATGAATAAGAACTGAGCCTCATCATTATATATTAAAATGAAATTCTTACTATATTTTTAAAAACTATACTTGCAAGATCATTTCAAATTAATTGGGGAATTTAAAGATATATTAATACATAATGTTAAGTCTTTAACATTAACATTGTAGGCTGGGCACGGTGGCTCATGCCTATTCTCCCAACACTTTGGGATGCCTAGGTGGACAGATCATGAGTTCAAGTGATCGAGACCATCCTGTCCAACATGGTGAAACCCCATCTCTACTAAAAATACAAAAATTAGTTGGGCATAGTGGCACATGCCTGTAGTCCCAGATGAGTACTCAGGAGGCTGAGACAGGAGAATCGCTTGAACCCAGGTGGAGGTTGCAGTGAGCCAAGATCACGCCACTGCACTCCAGCCTGGTGACAGCAAGACACTGTCTCAAAAAAAAAACGCAAAAAAATTATATACAAGAATCAAAGAAAAACTATGTTTTAATCCAGAGGAAAGTCAGTAGCACACATGAAAAAATATTTAACCTTGTTAGTAATCTGAAGTAAATAAACCCTGAAAAGGTACTGTTTTACTTATTAAATTACCAGATAATGCCGGGCGCGGTGGCTCAAGCCTGTAATCCCAGCACTTGGGGAGGCTGAGGCGGGCGGATCACGAGGTCAAGAGATCGAGACCATCCTGGTCAACATGGGGAAACCCCGTCTCTACTAAAAACACAAAAAATTAGCTGGGCACGGTGATGCGTGCCTGTAGTCCCAGCTACTCAGGAGGCTGAGGCAGGAGAATTGCTTGAACCCAGGAGGTGAAGGTTGCGGTGAGCCGAGATCGCGCCATTGCACTCCAGCCTGGGTAACAAGAGCGAAACTCCATCTCAAAAAAAAAAAAAAAAAAAAAAAAAAAAATTACCAGATAATATCAAGTGTTGGTGAGGAACTTTGCCTTATAAATTGCTGCTGGGACTGGGTACAGTGGCTGATGCCTGAAATCTTAGCACTTTGGCAGGCCAAGGTAGGATGGTTACTTGAGGCCAGGAGTTTGAGACCAGCCTGGGCAGCATAGTGACACCCTGTCGCTATAGAAAGTAAAAAAAACTTAGCTGGGCATGGTGGCATGTGTCTGTAGTCCTAGCTAATCAGGTGGCTAAAGTGGGAGGATCTCTTAAGCCCAGGAGTTCAAGATTTCAGTGAGCTGTGATCGTGTCACTGTACTCCTGGGCAACAGAGGCAGACCCTGTCATCCTCCCTACACCTGCCCACCATAATTATATATTAATATACACCCTTTGTAATCCTCTCTGGGAAATTTATCCTGAAGAAACAATTCAAAGGAAGAAACAGTTTGCTGCATTAAGGATATTTATTATTTATAACATCAGAATATTGGAAATCACCCTAAATAACCAACCAGGTAGAAATAATGAAGTTACTTGATTCATTTATGAATCATGTTCATAATCAACATAATTGTGTTTTAGATGTTTTATTTAGAACATTTGTATCAATGTTTACTTACATATTTTGTATCCATTTAAAGTGATAGGAAGTTGGCCAGGCATCCCAGCACTTTGGGAGGTAATTTCCTTTTTGGGTGGATCACCTGAGGTTAGGAGTTCGAGACCAGCCTGACCAACATGGAGAAACCCCATCTCTACTAAAAATACAAAATTAGCCAGGAACAGCCTTACCAGCATGGAGAAACCTCATCTCTACTAAAAATACAAAATTAGTGGTGCATGCCTGTAATCCCAGCTACTCAGGAGGCTGAGGCAGGAGAATTGCTTGAACCCGGGAAGCAGAGGTTGCAGTAAGCCGAGATCGTGCCATTGCACTCCAGCCTGGGCAGCAAGAGCAAAACTGTCTCAAAAAAACAAAAAGATGGGAAATTAGGTGTGTTCTTGAAAAAAAGTTATTGTTGTTGTTTTTCCCTTTTTTTTTTTTCTGTTTTTAGATGGAGACTGACTGTTGCCCAGGCTGGAGTGCAGTGGCATGATCTCGGCTCACTGCAGCCCCTGCCTCAAGGTTCAAGCTATTCTTCTGCCTCAGCCTCTCGCATGTCTGAGACTACGGGAATGCGCCACCACGCCTGGCTAACTTTTTGTATTTTTAGTAGAGATGGGGCTTCACCACGTTGGCCAGGCTTGTCTCGAACTCCAGACCTCAAGTGATCCACCCGCTTTGGCCTTCCAAAGTGCTGAGATCATAGGCGTGACCCACCACACCTGACCAAAACGTGCTTTTTGATATCTGTCCAAAGCTATATATACAATTTGTGTCCCTATTATGACTGAAACAGTAAAAAGAACATTGAAAAGAAACTCAAAACTTAATGACTGTTTGAGACTTACTCACTGAATATATATTGCATTTTAAGAACCTGACTAATGCATTTTATGAACTTTCAAGAAATAAATTTTTAGAAAAATTATCTTAAATTCACTTACAAACTATTTAAAAATACATAAAAGATCCCAGATAAATGAAAAGTAGTTTCTCAAGGTAAAATCTTGTATCTGTTTCACAAGTATTTGTTGAATTAACTTGTTTTTTTGCTGATGTAGCTGGGAACGGCGGGTTGACAACATGGGACGTATTTATTATGTTGACCATTTCACAAGAACAACAACGTGGCAGAGACCAACACTGGAATCTGTCCGGAACTATGAACAATGGCAGCTACAACGTAGTCAGCTTCAAGGAGCAATGCAGCAGTTTAACCAGAGATTCATTTATGGGGTGAGCAGCCTATTGTTTAATAAACTAATAAAAGTATTTTGTTTGTAGCTTTTTCCAGCATGTGTCATATAAAGCACTAAAGAGAATGTGCAAGTAGCATGGCAAACCAGTTGCTGCTATTAGTAGGTATTATTTTTAGACCTTGTCTGGGGTATTCTGTGTGTGATCTATTTTTTCCCTTTTGTAATTCGCTTAAGTCCAACTTCCTTTTCTTTTTAATGTTAAAAATAAGCAAAAAAGAAGTTAGACAACTTAAAATTCACGAACAAAAGAATAGTAAAAATAAACCCAAGCAGTTTAAAATAATTAAAACATTTTTAAATTTACTACTGCCTTGACTTGCCAAAACATTTAAAGACTTGGGTCTAAGAGCATCTGACTCTAAAGTGGTTGTACAGAACTGATGATAGAATTTAACTACTTCTGACCATTTGGAGGTAAGGCTTACCTATTAAATTATTTGGTACCCTGGGAGACTGAAGAAATTTGATACTTTATACAAGTATGCTTACTATATTATTCTGGCTTCATACCTATATTATCTTTGATATAAAATCATTTCCCTTCTGGAAATGAATGGTTTAAGTTTTACATATTTTCCTGTAGAGCAATATTGCAGTAATAGTGTAAGTACACCAAAATATATTAATGCTTCCTTTTCTATGCAGTCTTTGGTGCTAGGAATTTTATAATCTCTCAAGTCATACAGTATCATTGATCTTTTCTATGGAGGGAAAGGAAAATAATCCGTTGAGAAATTTGATTCTCTGTGCCAAACAAGATGGATTTGTTATATAGAACCTAAACAGAAGAAAACCAAATCTTTAAGAGCTCAGGAGAAAAAGCCCCCTCCATCACCATCCCTCCCCCTCCACTGCCATTGGTATCATCCCTATTAGAATTTATCAGAGTAAAACAGCACCTTTCATATTCCTGTCCTCACTAGGCATAATTTTATCCCTTTTCTCCATATTCCTGTCTATTCCCGATACGTCATCATCATCATAGTTAGCACTCACTGATGTAGACAAATTCACCTTTATCAGCAGCCTTCCCTTGTTTCCCTGGTTATGACTAAGGTGCTTTTCTTTCATATAACAGTTTTTCCTGTCACTGTCTCTAAACAGATGTTACTATATTTTCCTTCCCAGTGGTTTTAAAGGTGAAATTAATTTTGTTTCCTGTCTACCTTACCCTTCTTTTCATTTTTTTTTCCTATGCTGTTTTACATCTTCCTTCCTATCTAAATTATAATCACCTGTGGTATGCCTGGCCAAATTTCTTCTAGGTTTGAATGCCTAGCTTGCCTGCCTTCTTTAAAACTAGTTTCCACATGGGTGTCCAGTGGAAAGAGCATGGGCTTTGGAGTCAGACACATCTGGGTTCGAATCCTGGTTCCACAGTTACTTTCTCTATATGACTTTGAGTAAGTTACTTAACCTCATCAAGACTCATTTCCTTTATCTCTAAAATAAATGTAGTTATAAAATTGCCTCAGAGTTTTTCTGAGGATTCTTTAAAATAAAGTTCCAATATAGTTGGCACATACTGAATGCTTAGAAATGTTAGTTCCCATCTCTTCTCTCCTTCATATTCACCTCTGTATATGTACCCTTTATCTCATTTTTGCATTATACAGTCTTTCAAAACATTCCTTTAAAAGACAGATTTAGCAGATTTCTGCAGCATGTACTGTATGTATTGACTATTATAAACCTGACCGATTTAGTACTCAGAGTCTTTGGAATTTTTTTTTTTTTTTTAAGTACAACTTCTCCTTCATCATCATGCTTCCCTTCCCGACCAATGCAACATAATTTGATCACTTTTCTGAAGTTTTTACTCTTTGTGCTTGTTGTAGAGTGGTTTGAAATTACATAGAATTTAAGCAGCCTATTTTAGTTAACATAGACAAAGATGTAAGCTAAAGTGAACGAATTCAACATCCTTAATAACATTTACTTTAGAAATGATGGGGTGTTGTTGAGAAATAGTCTTGTTTATTGGATAGATGAAGTGGCCTTTGTCTATCATTGTTGTTCTGACTCTTTACTAGCATGCAGAAGCTATCATACACCCAGGATTTTAAGTCTCAGGATGGATATGGTTGATGATAAAACACTATGTAATGGCTTTTCCTGGCCCATGGCTTAATTGTGCATGTCCCCTGTTTATCTGTCCAGGGAAAGCCAGTGGGGTAGACTTTGGTCTTAAAATTGTCAGTACAGTATGTCATGTGCTAAACTTTTCAGACCTCGTCTGTAACTTTGTAGTGTTTCCTGCAGGCCTCCCTATTCTCACGTTTTTTCATGATTGTGTCTATCAGGAGGAGCAAGGCAGTTCTCAACAGCACTAAATCCAAGACTTATTTTATCAGAAGTGTAGTATATCTCATGTCCTTTAAAACCTCATCAATCAACCAGGTTTCTGTAATAGGCCAGTGACACACGGGGTTGCGGGGGTAAAGAAACAAAAAGAGATAGCAGGGGAGCTGCTCTATATTGAGACTAATGTAATGTGAGGACTTTGTTTAGATCCTGATTTTAACAGTCATGCATTTAATTACAGATTAGGTATTAGACGATAAAATTAACATTGATTCTTTATTACATGTGATAATGAGATTGTGATTATGTAAGAAAATGTCCAGAGATTTTAGAGAGGCGTACTAAAGTATGTAGGAGTGAAATAATGTTTGATTTTCGCTTCAACAAAGAACAGGAGGAAAGAGATAAACAAATATGGCTTAGTCTTAATACTTGTTGAATCCTGGTGCTGGGTATATGGGATTCATTGTACTATTTTACTTGTTTTTTTCTTCCCCATAGTATAATTATTTTTAATGCAGTTAGAGTCTTGTTTATTTTACTAAAGAAGAAAGGGTTTAACCAAGTCATACTGGGTGACCATATAATTATCTCTGCTTGATTATATATACACTTAGTGTCCCTACACCGAGTCAGTATGACTTTTGTTCTCTTTTTCCAAAGGTTGACTCTTACTTTGCTTTTATCTAGCCAAATCTTTCTCTTCACCAATATGATAATTAGAAACTTTTAAGAAATCTTCCATACAGTTCTAGGCTCATTAACACTTTGCAGCTGGAGTCCTATCCTTTCACTCATCTGACAACTTGATCTTCCTGCTCCCCAACTTTCTTCTCATAATTCTTTGTATATTACATGTCCTGTATTTGATGTTCTGTTTTTGAGTTACACATGCAAGATTTTTCTCAGTCATCTGACGACTCTGGGTACTAGTATTATAAATGACTTTTGAGGGGGTTTATATATTTTTCTAATTTTTATATTATTGATGTAAAATTTGTAGCACAAATGAAAAAAATGGTCATTCTGGGGATGAGGATTACATATTTGTGTAGTATCTTAATTTTAAATAATTTTAAATGTTAGATAATGTTTGCACAGGTTTTTAAAAAATTAAAGTATATTGACATTTATCCATAACCATGTGACACTTCTTTAAGATGCAAACTTTCTATGTAATACATGGCCAGGGAAGGGAAATCAGAACTCATAAGCTTGCTGTCAGTTAATTTGTTAAGTTATTAATAGTTTCATCACTTTTTGGTTCCTTTTAGAATCAAGATTTATTTGCTACATCACAAAATAAAGAATTTGATCCTCTTGGTCCATTGCCACCTGGATGGGGTAAGTCACATGAGTTTCTTCATTGAATTTGGTCATTTCATTTTTTTTTTTCTTCTTCCAATTCTGTTATTTTAAAAATCGACATTTATGTCTGATACTGTGCTCTTGCTTGAGTGAATGTCTGGGAAGTTATTTTTGGATATGTCAGTTTAATTCACAAATAGGCATTAAATTCCCCAAACATTAAGTGAACTCTTTATAAACTTTGATTGATACTCAGAATTATTTTACTCTTCTGCAGTTTAAAAATACTGATCACCCAGCAATAAGAAAGGAATGGACTATTGATACACACAGTAGGTCTGGGTGGTCTTGAGTATTTTGCTTGATGAAGAAAGTCAGTCTCAAAAGGTCATATCCTGTCTGATTCAATTCATATAACATTCTCAAAATAACAAAGCTAGAGATGGAGAACATATTAGTACTTGTCAGGAAACAGGGTAGGTGGGAAGTTGATACAAATATAAAAGGTAACATAAGGGGTTTGTTATGTGTTGATGGAATAATTCTGTATCTTAATTTTGGTGATAGGTGATTGCATAAATATATACATGAGATAATGAATGCATAGAACTAAATGTTTACAGAAATGAATTCAGTTTTTTATGGTGACAATTTAAAAGGTTTGTGGTTAACAATAATGTACCAGTGCCACTTCCGTGGTTTTGATACTGTACTGTAGCTATATAAGATGTCACCTCCGGAGAAAATGGTTTGAAGTATGTGTGAGACTCTTTGTGCAATTTTTACCACATCCTGTGAGTAATAATTAATTCAAAATAAAAAGATTTTTTAAAAATTGTGAGTACATTGGTTCTCCTAAAACAAGGTTCAGAGTTTAGTTAAGTTGGCATTATCTGACAGAACAGTGGAAGGAGCACATGCGAAGGTGTTGACTTCATGCCCTACACCATGGAGCTTATGAGCGAGTTCTCTTATTGTGTATATTTGATACCTTAGTTATTAAAATAGACCTTAATAGACTTTAAGCTAGACCTACCCTACTAGGTTCTATTTTATAGTGTTATGTGATATTCATCACATTGTAGCAAGGTTTCAGAATAAAGATGGCAGTGTAGAAAGTTTTGCATAGAAGCAAGAGAATTTATTAATAGAAAGTGGAAAACAAGATAAAACCCATTGTGGAAAAAGAGTTTTGTCTTAAAGAGCTTAAGATATTTCATAATATTGGGATAAATTCAGAAAGCGATATTTCTAGATAGTCTTACTGGGAAAAATTGGTCTCCAAAGGTAGATTGCTCTAGCATTACAGAGTAATGGAGAAAAATATTGGTGTGTCAAGATCACATGAATCTGGCTAATAAATGCTACTGGGGGTGTATGCTTTTCTTTGAGAAATCTCATTGCTCTTAATAAAAGGTATCCTCAAAACACTTCGGTGGGTCAAAAAGGTAAAAAATGTATTAGGCCATACTTAACAACTGGTATTGTTATTAGCTTATAACAATGGGAGGACATATGAAAGTTGTGGGCCAAGTGCAGTGACTTACACTTATAATCCTAATACTTTGGGAGGCTGAGGCAGGTGGATTGCTTGAGTTCAGGAGTTCAAAACCAGGTGGGGCAACATGATGAAACCCTATCTCTACTAAAAAAAAAAAAAAATTAGCCAGGCATGGTGGTGCTTGCCTATAGTCCAGCTACTTGGAAGACTGATATGAGATGATTGCTTGAGCCTGGGAGTTTGAGGCTTCAGTGAGCCAAGATCACACTATTGTGCTCCAGCCTCCGTGACAAAGCAAGACGCTGTTTCAAAAAAAAAGGAAGAAAGTTTTGAATTTCTGTCTTTACCAAAGCCTGGCAGTCTGGAGTTAAGAAGCCCTCTGTCTCTATTGAAGCCTAAGAGTGGTCGGTGAATGGTTAGTATGAAGTACTTTAGAAGAGAGGATGTTGTCCTTACAATGCATATTGAACTTTAGCTGTCAGACTGCATTCCCAGACATGGATGATTTCATTTCTAGAGTTTCCCAACTTTATTTCTAGAGTTGTATGTCTTATGTTACAGAAGGAGAAAAAATGCATGCACTAAAAAGATATATCCGAAGTTCATATATTTATCCTCTTAATTTTATTGCAGGCCAGGCATAGGGGCTCACAACTGTAAACTCAGCACTTTGGAAGGCCAAAGTGGGAGGATTGCTTGAGCGCAGAAGTTGGAGACCAGCCTGGGCAACATGGCGAAAACCTGCCTCTATAAAAAAAAAAAAAAAAATACAAAAACTAATCTGGGTGTGGTGGAATACCTCTGTAATCCCAGCTGCTTGGGAGGCTGAGGTGGGAGAATCACCTGAGCCTGGGAAGTCGAGGCTGCAGTAAGCCAAGTTTGTGCCACTGTGCTTCAGCCTGGGCAACAGAGTGAGACCCTGTCTCAAAAAAGAAAAAAAAAAGTTGCAGATAAACTATGACCTGCTTCATAGTTATGGTCAGAAACAAGCCATTTTACTCCTTCTGTAGGGCAGGTGTAGAAAAAATTGCCTCTTGCTTATAGAAACCTGAATTATGGGCTACATTTCCTTTAATAGAAAAGCCTCTTCTGCAAGCTGGTCCTTGCCTTCTGTATTCATCATTTTATCATCCAGATCTTTCTCATTTTTACTTTAGCCAACAACACTTTGCTAAAATACTCTGTCTAAAGATCCAGCTTAGCCAGGTTATTAGGGTCTTGTTCTGCTATTTTACAGTCTGCTTATTTTTAGGTTTCACATTCCTCGTGTTGAAGTAGCGCCCTTTCCTAAAGGAGTTTATGATTTCTTACTCAAACTGAGCACTGCTTTATGACTCGCTGCCTTTGGGGTATGTGCCTTACTTGTAGAACTAGTGACAATACTGGTGGTACTGTATCAGATGAAGCAGCCCACCCAAGATACCTTCAGCATTGACCCAGGATGATAGCATCCCAGCTTACAGCCTGTACCCTTTCAGACTTTCGTGTGCTAGGACTAGACATTACTATCTCTAAGCTGACAGTGAAGAATTTGTTTGTTTTTTTAAAGCTAGGGGTCTCCCTGTGTTGCCCAGGCTGGAGTGCAATGGCTATTCTCCGGCACAGTAATTGCACACTGCAGCTTTGAACTCCTGGCCTCAAGCGATTTTCTTGCCTCGGCCTCCTGAGTAGCTGGAATTACAGTTGTGTGCCCCCATGCCTAGCTAGGCAGTGAATAATTTTTAACACACACACATACTGTAGAGGCTAGAGAACAAAGAATGCTTTTTGTTCACCAATGTTACTTAATAGGGCTTTGTATAGATGCTTCATCCATCAAGTATGAAGATATTTTCTCATGTTCATAGTTACTGTGAAAGAATATACAGAATGACAAGAAGTTTCTGTTTTTTTATTGTTTTATTTATCAAGTCAGGAAGTGTTGTAATGTGCATTTGGAGTTGATGTTCAGTAATTTCAGTATTGTTTGTCATGTGATTTTTCAACGAAGTAAAAAATCAGCTCTATAACCACAGCACTTCCTCTCATTAAGTAGATGAGCCTTCAGTTCACAAGTGTGTCAAAGCTGATCTCAGCAGCATATACTTAGAATATACATGAGAAAAAAAGTTTGTTACTAATTTTCTGTTGCCTAATGTTAGCTTCTGAAAGGAAAATCTTGCCCTGAAATCTGAAATTTCCTGACAGATAAAAGATGAATGGCTGTTACAGTGGCTCATGCCTCTAATCCCAGCACTTTGGGAGGCCAAGGCTTGTGTTCAGGAATTTGAGATCAGGCTGGGCAACATGGGGAAACCTCATCTTTACAAAAAATACAAAAATTAGCTAGGTGTGGTGGTGCACGCCTATAGTTCAGCTACTTGGGTGGCTAAAGTGGGAGGATCGCTTGAGCCTGAGAGGTCAAGGCTGTAGTGAGCTGTGATTGCTCACTGCACTCCAGCCTGGGTGACAGAGCAAGACTATTTCAAAAAAAAAGTAAAAGAAAAAAGTTGAATATATGCTCAGCTATGTAGTTAGAGTATTATTTTTAGGTTATAAAAATTATTTGGATATATATTTTTAAACAAGAAAGGATTCTGGCTGGGTGTGGTGGCTCATGCCTGTGATCCCAGCACTTTGGGAGGCTGAAGCAGGTGGATCACCTGAGGTTAGGAGTTTTGTGACCAGCCTGGCCAACATAGTGAAACCCCATCTCTACAAAAAATACAAAAATTAGCTGGGAGTGGTGGCGGGTGCCTGTAGTGTCAACTACTTGGGAGGCGGAGGCAGGAGAATTGCTTGGACCTGAGAGGTTGTGAGGCTGCAGTGAGCCAAGATTACGCCACTGCTCTCCAGTCCAGTCTGGGCAACAAAGCAAAGCTGTGTCTCAAAAAAAAAAAGAGAGAGAGAAAGAAAATTCTGGATTCTGCAAATAAATTTTTAAGAACTTAATGCTACTGCCAAGACATGAACTTATCTTGCTATTATGTTAACAAGCGCAAACTGTGACACTGTGGGTGATTATGTTTTCTTTAGAGACAGTCTTTGAGTTGGTGATAAGCTTATGCACTGAAGATGCCTTGACCAGCAAAACCTGTGTGTCATAAGATGCAGGGTCCTATTTTTCTGTATATTATGCACATTTGGAGTTCTATTTTCATTTTAAGATCAGCTGACATAGGAATTAGCTTTAAATGTCAGAAGCAGGTTTACATCCATTGTAACTTCTATTATCACTGCTACTTAAAATCATGGAATCAGTGTTGGAAATAAAAGGAAATATTACCAAATACGAACTTGATAAGACTATAAGTTGACCTAAAAGTCATCCAAATGATACCAAGTGTTATTTTAAAAATAGTTACCAAATTTTCTTTCTTTTCTTTTCTCTTTCTTTCTTTTTTTTTTTTTTTTTTGAGATCGAGTTTTGCTCTTGTCACCCGGCAGGTTGGAGTGCAATGGTGCAATCTTGGCTCACTGCCACCTCTGCCTCCTGGGTTCAAGTGATTCTTGGGCCTCAGCCTCTCCAGTAGCTGGGATTACAAGTGCCCACCACCATTTTTGTATTTTTAGTAGAGACAGGGTTTCGACCTGTTGGCCAGGCTGATCTCAAACTCCTGACCTCAGGCAATCCACCAGCCTTGGCCTCCCAAAGTGCTGGGATTACAGTGCCCGGCCAATAGTTACTAATTTTTCAAGCCACAGGAAATAAAAATTAGCTGTGTCAACATGGATTAAGCTTAAATTTTTGTTTGAAAATGCTGATTTTTAGAAACTAAGCTTTTAAAAAGTTTGAATCATTCTGTGATCTTAAATACATCAGTTACTCATTTTGAGACATGCTGAACAAACAAAAAAAAATTAGGATACAGGAAGAGTTCCATCTTTTGAAGAATTAACTGATAGTAGGACAGAGAAGTCAGTAGTTCAAAAATAGGAGAACTTAAATTAAAATTTCAAGTCTATTTAATTTGTTTGTTTGTTTATTTTTGAGACAGAGTTTCGCTCTGTTGCCCAGGCTGGAGTGCAGTGGCGTGATCTGGGCTCACTGCAACCTCTGCCTCCTGGGTTCAAGTGATTTTCCTGCCTCAGCCTCCTGAGTAGCTGGGGATTACAGGCACCCGCCAACACACTAATTTTTTATATTTTTAGTAGAGACGGAATTTCACCATGTTGGCTAGGCTGGTCTTGAACTCTTGACCTCAGGTGATCTGCCTGCCTCGACCTTCCCAAAGTGCTGGAATTACAGACATGAGCCACCACACCGAGCCTTAATTTGTTTATTAAAAGAGAAAATGATATCCACATCTTTTAAACCTTAATGGGGAGATCTCAGGAAGGTAGGTAAAATTTTGTAGACAGGAAACAAGAAAACAAGGAGAATCCTAAAGCAAGAGACAGTTGGGGAACAAGCAGCAGCTTTAGATGCAGTAATTAGAGAACTGCTTCACATCCCTTGTATAGAATTGTAGATATTTAGGATTTTGGAATATTTAGGTATATTAAGAAACAAGATACGTTAAGTATATAAGAAAAGAAATAAGGTCTTTTCTAGTTGAATAATGCCTAGCATATACAAAAGAATTACATTATATTTCTTATATATATTCTTATATATTTATTATATATGTTTGTGTACACACACACACACACACACACTTTTTTTTTTCTTTTTTCGAGACAGGGTCTAACTTTGTCACCCAGGCTGGAGTGCAGTGGTGTGATCTCAGCTCACTGCAGCCTTGACCTCCCAGGTTCAGGCGATCCTCCTGCCTTAGCCCCACAAGTAGCTGGGAATGCTGGTGTGTGCCAGCATGGCCCAGTAATTTTTTTGTATTTTTTGTGGAGACGATGTTATACCATGTTGTCCAGGCTGGTTTCAAACTCCTGAGCTCAAGTGATCTGCCCACCTTGGCCTCCCAAAGTGCTGAGATTACAGGCCTGAGCCACCATGCCTGGCACTTTATTGTATTTTAATAAATGAAACGATGTGGTATGGAAAAAAAAATTTCTGAATGGAGACCTGAGTTTACATCTCATCTCTGCTACTTAATTCTGAGGTTTCAGGTAGATTATTTAACCTATCTGAGTTTTCTTATCTTAAGGATAGAGATGAATCCACCTACCCTGTGGGAGTAATAAGAATAAAATGAAGGTCCTGTGTGAAAAACTAAATAACTATTTATTATTCTTGCTGTTCTTGGTTGGATTGAGTAGAAAGATCTTACGGTTAGGACATAAAATATGTCTATTTCGCTTCTAAAATGTAATATTTCTATAACTTTAGTAAGGACGTGCTTTTAATAGTCAAAGAATAAATTAAACCTTTTAAAGCTGTGATTTAAAAACTGTAAAATAATGCAATGAGAAACGGGCAAATTCAGATCATTTTATTTACCTTGAGCAAGAAGACTATGCTAATGCTAATGCTTTGCTTCCCCCCCAACCCCCGCTGCCCCTCCCAAAGAGAAGAGAACAGACAGTAATGGCAGAGTATATTTCGTCAACCACAACACTCGAATTACACAATGGGAAGACCCCAGAAGTCAAGGGTAAGAATAGTTACTTGTGTATATTTAATCTCTTAAAGATTGTACCTTATTTCTAACAACTGAAGAAGATCAAAGTTCATATTCTTTTGCCAGAGACCTAAAACATTAATCACCTGCATACTTTAGAAAGAGAAAATTATACTATTATTTTCACCTAATAGAAAATTTGAGTTTCTTTAAAACACAGAAAAAACCTTTGGCTGGACGTGGTGGCTCATGTTCGTTATCCTGGTACTTTGGGAGACCAAGGAGGGTGGACAGCTTGAGGCCAGGAGTTCAGGACCAGCCTGAGTAATGCAGTGAAACCTGTCTGTACAAAAACATCCCCCAAAATTGGATGTGTTGGCATGTTAAACCTGTAGACCCACCTACCTGGAGGACTGAGGTGGGAGGATCACTTGATCACAGGAGGTTGAGGCTGCAGTGAGCCGTGATTGTACCAGTACATTCCAACTTGGAGGACAGGTTGAGGCCTGTAAAAACCAATAGAAAAAACAAAATACTTCACTGGCATGTGAGAATATACTTATTATATATTTTAAATTACTAAGAACAGATTAGTGATTCTAAATCAGGGTTTCTTAACCTGGGATCACTGGTTAAGAATCCAGGGTATATGGCTTAGAGGGGAAAAAAAATACATGCTCAGTTTTACTAGACTTTACTGGAAATTTAATATCTTCTTCCATTATGAATGTAGGCTACTACTATGTAGAATTAAGAATGCCTAGGACTTTGCCATCAGTAGAAGCCACAGCGTGTTAAAAAATATTCTGTGTATTCTGTGGTTGTTGGAGGTATCTCTGAATACTTGTTTATACACATCATTACAAGGACTTGCTAATTAATTTATTAATAGAGATACATATATTATCACAAAAGTTTCCCTTTGTTGCCCAGGCTGTTCTCAACTGCTGTTCTCAATTCTTGGCTTTAAGTGATCCTCCTGCCTTAGCCTTCTGACTAGCTGGGATTACAGGAATAATGTTTTGACAATTATGTATATATAATGGTTTATCTTTGTAACATTTTATAGTAGTATGCATATTAGTTTGCTAGAGTTGCCTTAACAAAGTACCACAAAGGAGGTTGCTTCAACCACAGAAATGCGATGTCTCACAGTTCTGGAGGCTAGAAACTTGAGATCACAATGTCAGCAGAGCCATGCTCATTCTGAAGATATTAGGAAATTATCTGTTCCAAGTCTTTCTCCTAGCTTCTTTTAGCTCCTTGGCTTGTGACAGCATGACTCCAGTCTTCACATGGCATTCTTCCTATCTATATGTCTATCTGTACCCAAATTTCCTGTTTATAAAGATATCAGTCCTATAGGATTGGAGGCCGACAGTACTTCAGTGTGACCTCATCTTTATACATCTGCAGTAACTCTGTGTTCAAATAAGGTCACATTCTGAGTTATGCAGGCCAGGGTATAAATATGCATTTGGAGGGAGGACACAGTTCAACCCATAACAGTCTGTAATACTATCCATTTATTATACTGCCAGAGGGTTCCATTCTGCAAGGAATTTGACAGACTGTACAGTGAGAGGGCACAGTCCTCCGCAAAACTGCCCTCGTTTCAGACATCAGGCACAATATTGTTGTCCACAGGACAACTCCAGACCAACTGCCTACAAATTTGGGGGCCCCTACCACCACTCTTAGATCTGATCAGTCATTAGAAATACTCAGAACTCACTGAAACCTCTTACAGTCACATTTATTTTAGAGAAAGGATACAAAATAAAACCAGCAGAAGGAAGAGGTATGCAGGACAGAGTCTGGGAGGGCTCTGAACACCCAGAATTGTTGCGGGACAGTACACATTGAGGTTGAGTATTGCCAACCAGGGAAGTCTCTGCTATCTAGGATTTTTTTGGGTCGCTTGATCCCATACTGCCCTCTTGGCTGGCCTTTTGTCTACAGCCCTTCTGGAGATTTGGGCTAATGCCTTTAGTCTCCCGTTCCTCCAGAGGTCAGAGCTGATGTCCCATAGCCTCCATCATAAATCACATTATTGACTATCTAGTCATCAAAACCTCCAACAAAGATATTCCTAATACACAGTTCATTCCAAGGGCCTAAAACATTACCACCCAGTAGCTAAGGGCAAAGACCAGACCTCTCTTTTGGTATAATTTCAGCACATATATTCCATAGCTCAAAAGTTTTAAGAACTTTTGTTCTGAAGGTATGGTTTAGGTTGCACTGAGCCAGGATCAGGCTACTATACTCCAGCATGGGCGACAGAGTGAGACTCTGCCTCAAAAAAATAAAAATAAGCAAAAGAAGATATTGTTTAAACTTACAATAGCTTTTTCTTTATACCAACAAATGACCATTTTCTTTTTAAGTGAAGTTACTGCATTTACTTAAAGTTATTTAGTTTCCATAAAGAAAGAATGAAGTTCATAGATAACATTTTTACTTCCTCTTTAGAATCTTCTAAGGATAAAGTCCCCTTTATCCTTACCAAGTCCCCTTTCTATAATTTGCTACCATTGTTTTGTTTCCCAAGTTTTATAGCTAAAGTTAGAATTCTGTTTTAACAACACAGATGACCTAGTTCTATCCAATTTATTTTCAAGACAACAACTTGTTACTTATCATCTTGCAAATATAACAATTGGGAAACCTCTTTTTTACATTTTTGGGTCTATATCTGACATTTGTATTCGGTTAGGTGAGTACCGGTTTTTTTCTGTTTTGTTTTGTTTTGAGACAGGCTCTCCTCTGTCATCCAGGCTGGAATGTAGTGACATGATCATGGCTTGCTGTAGCCTTGACCTCCTTGGCTCAAGTAATCTTCCTGCCTCAGCCTCTTGAGTAGTTTGGACTACATGCATGGGCCTCCACACCCAGCTGTTTTGTTTTGTTGTTGTTGTTGTTGTTTTGGTTTTTTGGAGAGACAGGGTTCCTACGTTGCCCAGGCTGGTGGGAAGTTGTTGCCAAACGCACAAACTGAAATACATGATAAATGATGTGCTGGCAGTATGTAGGAAATAACTTGGAAGACCTAAAGAGAATGATCAATCTATAGTTGTAGCGAGGGCTCACTGTTTGTGAATCTTTTTACCTGTCTCATTTATTCCTCATATAGTCTCATTACATAGACATTGTTATCTCTATTTTATGGACAAAGAAACTGAAGTTTAGAGAAATTAAGCAGCTTGTCTAGGGTCACAGAGCTTTCAAGGTATAAAGATAGGTATTAAGGAGGTGGCATGGAATACTTTATAAATAATATCTTAGGCCATGTGTGGTGTCTCAACCTCTGGATTCCCAGTGCTTTGGGAGGCCAAGGTAGGAGAATCACTTGCAGTCAGGAGTTCAAGTCCAGCCTGGGGAACATAATGAGACCCCCATACTCTCATAAAATTTTATCATTTTTATGAGACCTGCAGTCCTAGCTACTAGGGAGGCTGAGGTGAGAGGATTACTTGAACCCAGGAGTTTGAGGCTACAGTGAGCTATAATCATGCCACTGTACTCCAGCCTGGGCAACAGAGTGAGATTCTGTCTCTCTCTCTCTCTCTCTTTTTTTTTTTTTTGAGACGGAGTTTCGCTCTTGTTACCCAGGCTGGAGTGCAATGGTGCAATCTTGGCTCACCGCAACCTCCGCCTCCTGGGTTCAGGCAATTCTCCTGCCTCAGCCTCCTGAGTAGCTGGGATTACAGGCACGTGCCACCACGCCCAGCTAATTTTTTTTGTATTTTCAGTAGAGATGGGGTTTCACCATGTTGACCAGGATGGTCTCGATCCCTTGACCTCATTATCCACCCGCCTCGGCCTCCCAAAGTGCTGGGATTACAGAGATTCTGTCTCTTAAAAAAATCTTTTTTTTTTGAGTTGCCTTAGTAGAAAAACAGTAGATGATATGGGACAAACAGAAAGGCTTCACTTGGAGGTGTGACAGATCATATCTTGTTTAAGGAAATGCTGAGTGGCCATACACTGAAATCATGGGATTCATGGAATTGAGTTAGAGGTTTCGGTGCAGAGATAAATCTGAAAGGGAACATTAAGGCCAGAGTATAGAGGCTGAATGAGTGCCATATGAAGAACTTTAGGTCTTAATAATTGGTAGTGGTGGAACAGTGATAGTACTTTACAGTGAAAGCTAATTTAATAAGATTTCTATTTTAGGAAGATACTCTGTTAGCAGTATCAATATCAGAGCAGGCTTGGAATGAGACCAGATGAGGAACACTAGTTAGGTGGCTGTTGAAAAAATGCAGAAGAGAAACAAAGCCAGAGAAAGGATGGTGTTGGGGATTGGAAATACAGATGAGCATGAAGACTTCTCTTTTTTGAGACAATCCCATTCTGTCACCCAGCTGGGGTGCAGTGGAGTGATCTCGTCTCACAGTAACCTCCACCTCCCAGGTTCAGGCACTTCTCCTGCCTCTGCCTCCTGAATAGCTGGGATTACAGGCGCACACCACTATGCCCAGCTAATTTTTTATATTTTTAGTAGAGACAAGGTTTCACCATGTTGGTCAGGCTGGTCTCAAACTCCTGACCTTGTGAGCCACCTGCCTTGGCCTTCCAAAGTGCTAGGATTACAGGTGTGAGCCACTATGCCTGGCTGAACATGAAGACTTCTAAGGCACAGTGGTTAGAGCTTGGTTAACGAGATGTTTAAGGTGGGTCACTAGCTAATGGGGAACATAAGCCAAGTAGATGGCAGAAGACTTGAGTTGTAGTTGATGGACTTTCTGAGTTTAACCTGTTTGTAGGATGTCCACATAGAGATGTCTAGTATACAACTGAAATTACTGAATTGAATGGTTTTGTAAAAGATTTCTGCTATGTTTACTGATATTTGTAGCTTCTGTACTTGGCAAACAAGCAACTCTTTTAATATTTTTGTTTGTTTTTTTCTGGGTTTTGTAGTCAATTAAATGAAAAGCCTTTACCTGAAGGTTGGGAAATGAGATTCACAGTGGATGGAATTCCATATTTTGTGGACCACAATAGAAGAACTACCACCTATATAGATCCCCGCACAGGAAAATCTGCCCTGTAAGTTTTCTAAACATTGTAGATAAAAAGTAAAAAACTAGTCCTTCAGATTTTTGATATAAAGATTTGAATTAGCAAGGAATGGAAGTGTTAGTATTTCTTGAGTTAGTTTGACAATAGGTTTCTGTTCAGTAAGTATTTTGCATTTCCATCTCCCTCTTGGATATTTTATCCTAGAGATTTTCATATTTGTTACCATTTGTTCACACAGCACTAAGTGAAACTGTTTAGAATTTATAGGTATTGTACTGCTTACCAATTAATCTCTGGTTTTTGATTTTCACCTTCTTTCATTCCCATTATTTTTTGACTTTAAAAAAGCTCCCATTACTTCTCCCCTACCCCATTTCTGAGAAGTAACCTTTTGATTTGCTTATTTGCTCTATGTCTTTTTTTGTATGTGGGAAAATATATAACCAAGTTTCTTGTTTTATATGTACATTTCATTGGCATTGAGCACATTCATATTGTTGCATATTCATTACCACCATCCATTTCCAGAATATTTTCATCATTCCATACTGAAACTCTGTACCCTTTAAACAATAACTTTAACAGACCTGGTAACCAGCATTCTACTTTATTTCACTATGAATTTGACTACTCTAGGTACCTCATATTACTGAAGTCGTACAATATTTATTCTCATGTTTCTGGCTTATTTCACTAAGGTCTTGTCTTCAAGATTTATCCATGTTGTAATATCTATCAAAATTTCATTCTTTTTTAAGGCTGAATAATATTCCAGTGTATGGATATATCACATTTTGTTTATTCACAAATATCTGCACTGTTTCCATTTTTGTGTGTGGGGGGTTGTAAATAATGCTGCTGTGAACATTGGTATATGGTTATCTGCTTGAGGCTGGGTATGGTGGTTTACGCCTGTAATCCCAGCACTTTGGGAGGCTAAGCCGGGCAGATCACCTGAGGTCAGGAGTTTAAGACCAGCCTGGCCAACATGGCAAAACTCCATCTCTACTAAAAATACAAAAATTAGCTGGGCATGGTGCCGAATGCATTCCAGCCTGGGTGAGAGTGAGACCTCATCTCTTAAAAAAAAAAACAAAACAAAACAAAAACAAATCTGTTTGAGTCCCTACTTCGATGACTTTTGTATCTATACCCAGAAGCAGAATTGCTGGATTAAATATTAATTCTGTATTTAATTTTTTTGAAGAACTACCCTACTGTTTTTCAGAGTGTCTATACCAGTTGACATTTCCACCAGTAGTGCAGAAGAATTCCAATTTCTGTACATTCTCATTAGCTCTCATGTTTTATTTCCTTCGTCCTCATTGTCTTTTTTAAATAGCCATCCTTAATATGCTATTTCTTTCTCTTTTTTTTTTTTGTATTTCTCTAATGATTTATGATGTTGAATATCTTTTCATATGCTTCTCGGTCATTTGCATATCTTTGGAGAATTGTCTCTTCAAGTCCTCTTCCCACTGTTTTTTGCAATTGAGTTTAGGTGTTTTCTGTATATTCTGGGTATTAATATATTATATATTCTGGGTGTTATCAAAACATGATTTGCAATTATTTTCTCCCATTTTGTGGTTTCCTTCTTACTATGGATAGTGCCCTTTGATGCATAAAACATTTTAGATTTTGATGTCTGATTTGTCAATTTTTTCTTTGGTTTTTTTTTTTTTGGTGGGGGGATGGTGTTTCACTCTTGTAGCCCAGGCTGGAGTGCAATAGCACGATCTCGGCTCAGTGCCACTTCCATCTCCTGTGTTCAAGTGATTCTCCTGCCTCAGCCTTCCAAGGAAGCTGGGATTGTACAGGCATGTGCCACCACGCCCAGCTAATTTTGTATTTTTAGTAGAGACCGAGTTTCTCCATGTTGGTCAGACTGGTTTCAAACTTCAGCCTCAGGTGATCCGCCTACCTCAGGCTCCCAAAGTGCTGGGATTTCAGCCATGAGCCACCGCTCCTGGCCTGTTAGGTTTTCCTTTGTCACCCGTGCCTTTGGTGTCATATGCAAGAAGTCATTGCCAAATCCAGTACCATAAGCTTTGCCCTAAGTTTTCTTCTGAGAGTTCTTTAGTTTTAGTTCTTACATTATCTTTTGTCCATTTTGAGTTAAATTTTGTATATGGTGTTGGATAAGGGTCCAACTTCATTTTTTTGCATGTGGATGTCTGGTTTTTCCAAGCACTATTTTTTGAGAAGACAGTCCTTTCACTGTCCTTTCCCCATTGCATGGTCATGACACCATTGTCAAAAATCATTTTACCATATATGCAAGGGATTATTTCTGGGCTCTTTATTCTGTTGGTTTGTATGTCTGACTTACCAATACCACACTATAGCTTTGTAGCAAGTTTTCAAATCAGGAAGTATGTGTCCTCCAACTTTGTTCTTTTTTCAATCTTCTTTTGTCTATTCAGGGTCCTTTGAGATTCCATATAGGATGGATTTTTATATTTCTACCAAAACAAAAAAATAGGTCTTTGGATTTTGATAGGAGATTTTATTGAATGTATAGATTACATTGGGGGTAGCATGGTCGTCTTAACAATATTAAGTTTTCCAGTCCACGAATGTGGATATCATTGTGTTTTCTTTAATTTATTTCAGCAGTGTTTTGTTGTTCTCAGTGTACAAGTCTTTTGCCTTCTTGGTTAATTCCTAAGTATTTTTAATTCTTTGTGATGCTATTGTAAATTGAATTTTTTTTTTTAATTTTCTTTTCAAATTGTCTTAGTATATAGAAATGGAACTGATTATTGTGTGTTGACTTGGTGTGCTGCTGCTTTGCTGAATTCATTTATTCTGGAAGGGTTTTTGGTGTGGAATATTTAGTGTTTTCTTCATAAAAGTTGATAGCATCTGAAAATGGATGTTTTCTTCTTCCCAATTTGGATATCTTTTATTTTGTTTTTTTCTTGCTTATTTCCTTTAAGCTCTAGAGCTCCTAATATTATGTTGACTGCAAGTGGCGAAAGTAGGCATTCTTGTGTTGTTCCTCATCTTAAAGAAACCACTTCTAACCATTGAATATGATGTTTGCTGTTAGATTTTTATATATGAAGTAGTTTATTATTATATTGAAGTAGTTTCCCACTATTCCTAGTGTTTCCAATCTCTGTTATGGACTGTTTTATCATGATAGTGTATTGAATTTTGTAAAATCCTTTTTTGGTATCAAGTCAGATGATCATGTGATTTTTCCCCACCCCGTTCTGTTAATGTGGTATATTATGATGATTTTTTGTAGGTCGAGCCATTTTTGCATTCCAGGAATAAATCCTCCTTAGTCAAAAGGATTAAAATATGCTTTTAATATGCTGCTGAGATTTTTTTTTTTTGCTGATAACTTTATTTAGTATTTTTCCATCAGTGTTCATAAGGGATATTGGTCTGTAGTTTTTTTATAGTGTCTTTATTAGGCTTTCTTAGAGCAAAGGTAGTTCCCTATTACCTTCTAATTTTATATTTCTACACATTAAAAACTTTTATGTTTAAAGCAGAAACTGGGAAATCGGACCAATTTGGTATTAACGAAATTACAGAGGTAATTTAGATATGGAAATAAATTATTGATAGATATTATTCTATCATTTATTTTTGTTATATTTAAGTTTGGGTGCTTATAATAGAAAATCCTAAAACAATAGTGGTCTGTGTAAGATAGAATTGTATTTGTCCCCATCACTTAACGATAGTCCAGTGGGCCTTACACCACACTACTACCATTGCTCAAAAAAGAAGTCATAATAAAAATAAGGAAATATTTTATATTGAATAATAATAAAAACACCACATATCACAATTTGTGAGATTTAACTAAAGTAGTCTTCAGAGGAAAACTTTTTGTTTTAAAGAAGTAGATGAAAATGTAGTGAAGATAAAATCGGTGATCTCTGCTTTTACCTTGAGATGCTAGAAAAAGGAAAGTTATTAAACCTAAAGTAAGTACAAGAAAGGAAATAAAAGCAGAACTCATTGAAGTGGAAAAGAAACAATGGAGTGCTCAAAGCTAGAAGATTTATTTTTGGTAAATAATACTACTAACAACCCTTAAAAATTAAACGTGTAAAGGAGAAAAGAGGGATATTGCCATATATTTTACAGACATTAAAAAAAGTGAAGGGTATATTTCTGCCAATACACTTAACATTTTAGATCAAATGGACAAATTCCTTAAAAGGTATGTCACCAAAATGAACACAAGAAGAGATAGTCTAAATATCCCTATAGCTGATAAATCAAAAGCATAATAATTAAAGAATTCTTAAGGCATGGCCAGTGGCTCATACCAGTGATCTCAGCACTTTGGGAGGCCAAGGTGGGCAGATCACTTGAGCTCAAGAGTTCAGGACCAGCCTGGGCAACCTGGTGAAACTCCATCGCTATAAAAAATACAGTATATTAGCCGGGTGTGGTGGTGCATGCCTGTAGTCCCAGTTAACTTGGAAGAGTGAGGCGGGAAGATTGCTTGACCCAGGAGGCTGTAGTGAACTGAGACTGCACCACTGTACTTGAGCCTGGGTGACAGAGGATGACCCTGTCTCAAAAAAAAAAAGATTTCTCATAAAGAAAATTCTGGCCTAGATGGTGTCACTGGTAAAGTTTATCAAACTTATAAGTAATAAATAACATCAGTCCTATTCAAATTCATTCATGAAATACAAAAGATGGGAATGTTTTCTATCTCATTTTATGAGGCTCCTATAATATTATTACCAAAATCAGATAGGAACAGTGTAAGAAAATTATTCACAAATATTTCTACAAACATAGGTGTAAAAATCATTAACAAAATAATGGTAAATTAAATCCAGTTATATATAAAAATAATACTATACTATCATCAAGTGGAGTTTATCTCAGTAATAGACTAAAGGAGGCTGGGCTTGGTGATCACCTGAAGTCAGGAGTTCAAGACCAGCCTGGCCAACATGGTGAAATCCCATCTCCACTAAAAATGCAATAATTAGCTAGGCGTGATGGTACACTCCTGTAGTCCCAGCTACTCAGGAACCTGAAGAAGGAGAATCTCTTGAACCCAGGAGGTAGAGGTTGCAGTGAGCTAAGATTAGGCCACTGCACTTCTGCCTGGGTGAGAGAGCAAGACTCCATCTCAAAAAAAAAAAAATAGACTAAAGGAGAAAAATTGTATGATCATTTCTGGAAAAGCTTTTGACAAAATACAATGCAAATTTATGATAAACTCTCAGCTACCTTGGAAACTTTTTTAACTGAAAAAAAATTTACAAAAAGCTTATAGCCAACATCACAATTAATGATGAAACAGAGGCCAGGCACAGTGGCTCACACCTGTAATCCCAACACTTTGGGATGCCTAGGCAGGTGGATCACTTGAGGCCAAGAGTTCGAGACTAGCCTGGGCAATATGGTGAAACCCCTTCTCTACTAAAAATATAAAAATTCGCCAGTTGTGATGGCAGTCACCTGTAATCCCAGCTACTCGGGAGGCTGAAGCAGGAGAATCACTTGAACCTTGGGGGTAGAGGTTAGAGTGAGTGTGCCACTACACTCCAGCCTGGGAGGCAGAGCGAGACTCCATCTCAGAAAACAAAAACAAACAAACAAGAAATACAAGGTGTATAAATTGGAAAGGAAGAAGTAAAACTGTCTTTTTTCCCCTCACACAAATAACATAATTTTGTATATAAAAAATCATAATCGGCTGGACGTGGTGGCTCATGCCCGTAATCCCAGCACTTTTGGAGGCCGAGGCAGGCTGATCATGAGGTTAAGATATCGAGACCATCCTGGCCAATGTGGTGAAACCCCATCTCTACTAAGAATACACAAATTAGCTGGGCGTGGTGGCACATGCCTATAGTCCCAGCTACTCGGGAGGCTGAGGCAGGAGAATTGCTTGAACCCAGGAGGCAGATGTTGCAGTGAGCCGATATCGTACCACTGCACTCCAGCAAAAACCATAATCTAGAAAAAATTACTAGAACTAGTAAGTGAATTTAACAGCATCACAGAATATAAAGTCAGTGTAGAGAATCAGATGTTTTTTGTTGTTGTTGTTGTTGTTTTTGAGACGGAGTCTCTGTCGCCCAGGCTGGAGTGCAGTGGCGTTATCTCAGCTCACTGCAACCTCAGCCTCCCAGGTTCAAGTGATTCTCCTGCCTCAGCCTCTTGAGTAGCAGAGATAACAGGTGCACGCTACCGTGCTCAGCTACTTTTTGTATTTTTAGTAGAGACAGGGTTTCACCGTGTTGGTCAGGCTGGTCTCGAGCTCCTGACCTTGTGATCCACCTGCCTCAGCCTCCCAAAGTGCTGGGATTACAGGTGTGAGCCACTATGCCTGGACCTTTTTTTTTTTTTTTGAGATGCAGTCTTACATTGTTGCCCTTGCTGGAGTGCAGTGGCGCCATCTCACTGCGGCATCCATGTCCCAGATAACAGGTAATTTTCCTGCTTTAGCTTCCCAGGTAGCTGGGATTAGAGGCATCTGCTACCACACCCAGCTAATTTTGTATGTTTAGTAGAGACAGGGTTTCATCATGGTGGACAGGCTGGTTTCAAACTCCTGACCTCAGTTGATCCACCTGCCTCAGCCTCCTAAAGTGCTGGGATTACAGGTGTGAGCCACCACACCTGGCCAAAAAGATCCTTCTTGAAAGTCTCATATGCCACTTCCACTTAGAGACTTAAGTTATATGGCCATATAGAGAAATGTAGTCTTTATTATAGTAAGCAGTCTGCTCAGTTAAATAACAAGGGTCTTACTTAAGGATAAAGGAAGGAATGGATGTTGGGATAGACAGCATTCTTAGATAGAATTCCTTTTACCTAGCCCTCTTAGATTTGGCAGCATTTAAAAGAAAATGCCGTAATAGTAGCTTCAACAAGACCAAAATTTTTCTGTTTTTGCTTTTTCTCTTACTTAAAAGTATTCATGGGGAAGTATCTCCCAAAAACTAAAGAATGGTTGTGTCAGGAATATGCTGTATTTTTGTATTTAGCTAGTAAGTGCTGAGAGGGGGTGGGATGTTTCACTTTCCTTCATTCTTATCTTTTACAAGCAGCTATATTTGTCCTGTTAACCTTTGTTCTTCCTCAGAGACAATGGACCTCAGATAGCCTATGTTCGGGACTTCAAAGCAAAGGTTCAGTATTTCCGGTTCTGGTGTCAGGTTAGTGTTGGAACTATATCTCTGTACTCCCTTTCCTTTGTTTTGTTGCTTATGTTACACAGTGATTGTGAAAATACTTGACTCACAGAAAAACAGATAAAACAGGAAGCATTAGAATCTCTTTCCCCTATTTTTAGAACAAATAAATAGTTGTGTTTTTTTGTTTTTGTTTTGTTTTTGTGTTTTAGTATAGACGGGGTTTCGCCATGTTGGCCAGGTTGGTCTCGAACTCCTGACCTCATGATCTGCCTGCTGTGGCCTCCCAAAGTGCTGGGATTACAGGCGTGAGCCACTGTGCCAGCACAAATAAGTACATTTATCGTTTAGATCATTTGTGACTTTGGTTATTCAGAAAATTAAACCTCATGTAATCCCAGCACTTTGGGAGGCTGAGGTGGGCAGATTACTCGAGCTCAGGAGTTCAGGACTAATCTGGGCAACATAGTGAGGCCTTATCTCTATAATTTTTTTTTTTTAAGAAGAAAATTAAACTTGAAACCATTTGAACAAATACTGTCACTTTTTCCTCAGTACTCATTACTTTCAGATTGCAGAAATCTTCAAATATAAGTTAAAGCATTTTCTGATATAATTGTAACCAGCTACTTTATTTTTATTTATTTGTTATTTTTCCTGAGACAGAGTCTCATTCTGTCACCCAGGCTCCTGGAGTGCATTGGTGCCATCATGGCTCACTGCAGCCTTGACCTCCTCAAGTGATCCTCTTGCCTCAGCCTTCTCATTAGCTGACAGTACAGACATACTTCACCACACCCTGCTAATTTTTAGTAGAGAGAGGTTCCCCCTGTGTTGCCCAGGCTGGTTTTGAACTTGTGGACTCAAATGATCCCCCTGCCTCATCTTTCCAAAGCGCTGGGATTATAGATGTGAGCCAGCATGTCTGGATACCAGCCATTTTTATATCTAGCATTGATATAAATGACTTTGATAGATATATACGTGTTCATACATACATGAACATGTCCATACATAGATGTAATATTCAGTTTTTTTTTTTCAGATGTGATCAACTATTTCTGATGTATAGATATTTACTGGAATTAATTATTTTTTATGTGTTCTAAATCAAATGAATGCCCTAGTCAAAGATACTATGATGAATATTTTTACACTTGAAACTCTTGTAATTAACTGGACCCATGGAAGCAAGAAGAATCTGGATTAACTGTTTGAAATTAAGTAGATTTATTTGGGCCAGGTATGGTGGCTCATGCCTGTAATCCCAGCACTTTGGGAGGCCGAGGCAGGCAGTCACGAGGTCAAGAGATCAAGACCATTGTGGCCAACACGATGAAACTCCGTCTCTACTAAAAATACAAAAATTAGCCAGGTGTGGTGGCGCATGCCTATAATCCCAGCTACTTGGGAGGCTGAGGCAGAAGAATCACTTGAACCCGGGTGGCGGAAGTTGCAGTGAGCTGAGATTTCGCCACTACACTCCATCTTGGGCGATAGAGCAAGACTCTATCTCAAAAAAAAAAAAAAAGAAAAGAAAAAAGAAAAACCACAAACATTGGTTACTTAATAATGTGTCAAGTAAATTTTTTTTTTTTTTTTTGGAGACTGAGTCTTGCTCTATAGCCCAGGCTGGAGTACAGTGGCAGAATCTCAGCTCACTGCAACCTCCACCTCCCGGGTTCAAGTGATTCTCCTGCCTCAGCCTCCCGAGTATCTGGGATTACAGGCACACACCACAATGCCTGACTAATTTTTGTAATTTTAGTAGAGGCGGAGTTTCATCGTGTTGGCCAGGATGGTCTCAATCTCTTGACCTCGTGATCTGCCAGCAAAGTGCTGGGATTAGAGTCGTGATCCACCGCACCTGGCCCTATTTTCATATATTAATCTATAATTAGCATGAATACTCACAGATCCATTGGTAAATGTTATTGAATATAAATTTATATATTCATAGTCACATTGTTTCTGTAAGCATAGATAAAAGTAAATAAAACTTTGCCCTTTTGATTTTTTGATAGGCTGATTTAATGGTGAGAGTTGACTTAAGTCATTCTTCTGTTTCAGCAACTTGCCATGCCACAGCACATAAAGATTACAGTGACAAGAAAAACATTGTTTGAGGATTCCTTTCAACAGGTATTGTTTCATTCGCTCAATAATTTTTCCCCTTGCTACCCTAGGACCAGCTTTTGTTGCTGGCAGTTTAATCTGAACAGTTTGGAACTTCTTGAGTTGAAGTCCTTGAAGTTTTCAAGTGTGATCTCATTGCCAGTACCCTTAGGTCTTAAGAGGATGTGTGTGTGTTTATGTGTTTCAGGTTTCCATTTATAAAATGGTATTTGATTTGAAATAAATGCACAGGTAAGGTAATAGGTTTTTGGTAGCCAAAGGTCTGGAAATACCCATATGAACATTAACAGATGTGTAGAAAGGAAAGGGGAAGACTTTTTGTTTTTGCACTTCAGTATTACTTAGATTTTTATAATAAGCACAATTAAATTTGTTTTTTTTTTTAATACAGGAAAGAAAGGTCTGGTCATTGTTGACAGTATCTAAAAAAGATACGAGTTTCCAGAAGTAGTTAATGGATCTTTTCACTTGTCTTCAGAACTTAATTTACTCACCAGGCATGGTGGCTCACGCCTGTAATCCTAACACTTTGGGAGACTAAGGCTGGTGGATCACCTGAGGTCAGGAGTTCAAGACCAGCCTGGCCAACATAGTGAAACCTCATCTCGATTAAAAATTTAAAAATTAGCTGGGTATGCTGGCAGGTGCCTGTAATCCCAGCTACTCAGGAGAATCACCTGAACCTGGGAGGAGGAAGTTGTAGTGACTGAGATGATGTCATTGCATTTCAGCCTGGGCGAGGAACGAAACTCCATATCAATTTAAAAAAAAAAGACTTGAGTTAATCTATTTATTTTTATCTTGCAGATATCACTAATAACCTACTGCAACTAAATGTTAAAGTGATTGTGTTATATAGAAGATTAAAATAACTGAAAAAATCTCTTAAAATGAAAACATCTGGTTAGTCCTTGTTTTATAGCCAGATGCGAAGTGATTCTTTATTTTCAGGCATCATATTGCAGCAACTACAGCTTTAAGAAGTATGGAACTGAATGCAAAGGGAAAATGGGTTGAGATAGTTGATAGTAGCTAGCTGCTTGCTTTCAGAATCAGTTTTGTTCATTTCCTAAAAGAACTTCAATTATTGACATTAAAGGAAAAAGCCAGTTGGCATCCTGCTATGTAGTTGCAGAAAACGTTTTAGTGGGAACTGGAGCTATACTGAGGCCATTTAGAGAATTATGAGTCATCTCCTTGATCTAAGTATCAAAGGCCATTCCCCACCCTAGTCCTTGCCCATTTCTAATTTTTATGTTCATAACTATCCTTTTATCGCTCTGTTGGATGAGTTTCTTGAAACAACTTCCTGGTACCAGTACTGGAAAGTTGCAAAACATGTTAAACTGTTCCTTTATCTTTCGATTTTGAAACCTAAAGTCTTTTGTAGAATAACAGACTACATGGTGCTAAAAGAGTTATTTAAAATTGTCACCTTAGATTTGACATCCATCAAATAACTGGGTAAGAAAAACATAAGAGAACAATTTAATTGCTTAAAAGTAACAAAACTAGGCTGGGCGCGGTGTCTCACGCCTGTAATCCCAGCACTTTGGGAGGCCGAGGCAGGTGGATCATGAGGTCAAGATATTGAGACCATCCTGCTCAACATGGTGAAACCCCGTCTCTACTAAAAATACAAAAAAATCAGCTGGGCATGGTGGCGCATGCCTGTAATCCCAGCTACTCAGGAGGCTGAGGCAGGAGAATTGCCTGAACCCAGGAGGCGGAGGTTGCGGTGAGCCAAGATCGCGCCACTGCACTCCAGCCTGGGTAACAAGAGCGAAACTCTGTCTCAAAAAAAAAAAAGGTAACAAAACTAATTGCAAAATTAGCATTAGCATCAGATTTTCTTTGGATAGCTGTTGGATAAAATTGCTCTGGATAGTGTTTCTTCTGTTAACATAGCACAACTGGTTATGGGGAAAATACAGGAGAAAACAATGTTTCTTCCTTCATATTAGGCATTTGTTAAAAGGAATTATTTAAATATAGTTTTTACCTTGTAACATTTCTTATTTGGGTTGCTATATACCTAGCCTATACTATTTGTAGAATACTTGGCATAAACATATACATATATCGTAAGCATAGAATTTTTTTGTTACATCTGTGACTTTCTGGCTTGAGTGGGATGTGAATTTATAAATGTGATAGTTTTGTGAGGAAACTGAGAGATCCTTGGCATAAGCAGGTTACTTACTGATCCTCTCTGGATATTTATATGTGAGAATTCATTCTCCCCCCCACACACCCAAAAATTCATTCTTATCACTTGATAAAGTATAGGCATTATATCAACTTCTCCCATTCCAGGTTCTTACGTATTTTTTTCTTAAGAGTAATTGATATATGCAGTGCTATACACATACAATTTTGGTCATATAATTAGTTTTACATGGCAGGAAACCAAATGACATATTCGTTGTAGCTCAGTAATGGTACTGTCCTTCAAATATGAAGATGATCCTGCATTGGAACTGAATCATTTTCTGAGTGAAAAAAAAAAAATAATAAAATAAAATGATCCTATTAACCACCTATAGTGGGACACAAAATTTGAGTAGTTTTTCTAGGTGTTTATAGGTTGCCACTGAGAATGAGTTTCCAGAGTTAACTGGGTCTCTCTACAGCCAGTGGTTTAGCTGTTATGTGTACCTTTGGCTGTTAATCAAAACCAAACCTAATAACCAAACCAGAAAAACTCCACCTAACCTCTGACCATGCCCATCTGTGTTGTAAGTAATTGATATAAGCAACATGATAAGTCAGTAGTAGCATCATTAAAAATAAAATCACGGCCGGGTGCGGTGGCTCATGCGTATAATCTCAGCACTTTCAGAGACCAAGGTGGGCTGATCTGAGGTCAGGAGTTCGAGACAAACTTGGCCAACATGGAGAAAACCCGTCTCTACTAAAAATACAAAATTAGCTGGGTATGGTGGTACATGCCTGTAGTTCTATCTACTCGGGAGGCTGAGGTAGGAGAATGGCTTGAACCTAGGAGGCGGAGGTTGCAGTGAGCTAACATCACACCATTGTACTTCAGCCTGGGCAACAAGAACGAGACTCCATCTCAAAAATAAATAAATAAAATAAATTACATGTGTATAAAGTATATAAAAATATAGATGTATATAATAAAAAAATTATTAAACTTTACTATAATGTATTTTCTGTATGTGTGGTTTTGACTAGACCATGAACACCTTTCTATGTCATGGGAGATTTAAATTACCTACAATGAAGGAGATGTCAAACTTAGAAGTGGTAGACAATGTTTCAATAGCTTTTTTTCACCAGTTATTTTACTTTATTGTTTTTTTAGATAATGAGCTTCAGTCCCCAAGATCTGCGAAGACGTTTGTGGGTGATTTTTCCAGGAGAAGAAGGTTTAGATTATGGAGGTGTAGCAAGGTAGTGATAATATGAATACTCAGAACTTAGTTCCTTTCCTCCAAAGGTACCATTACACTTTGCTTGCAAGTATTATTTTCTCAATATTATATTTTAGGAAAATGAAATATATCAAATTATACCTTTATTATGCTGTAGCTACAGAATTTCAAAAAACATTTAATTCAGCACTTTCTGTGTCATGTCTAGGTGATTTATTTCACCCCCATCACCCATTTAATCTTCAGGGTAACCTTAGAGTGAGATAGAATTTTATGGGATAACAAAGAGGCTTAGAGACTCACCTAAGGCACATAATAAGTTGTAGAGCCTGGATACAATCTTTGTATCATCTAACCAGTAACCATTGTTCAGTCTACCACCTCTCATATCTGTTCCACAGAAAACACAAGGCCTTATAGAGATCAGGTCATTTCCCACACCACAGATTACTGATAACATGTAATAGTTACTCAGTTTGCAACTGAGATTAGTATATTTGTCATGAAAATATAGAAGGCTGTAGGAAATAGGAGTTGAAAGTCTGCTTTCTTCATATTGGAGCTTGGAATCAGTCCCTGGAAGATAGTCTCAAGTGAGAACTGCTTTGCTTATTCCATAATAATATATCACACCAAGTTAAAAATTTCCATAGAGATGGCATTGTGCAAAAGTAAAGAAAAAAAAGAGATGGCATTGTGCAAAGCAAGGACTTTGGGATCAAGACTGGATTTGAATCTTTCTTCTGCTTCCAATAGTTTGACGTTGGGCAAATATTTTCATCTGTAAGATAAGAATAGTAATATCTACATTTCTAGGATTATTGTGAAGTGTAGAAATATTGTTTATTAATGACCTAGTTCAGATTCTGTGTCTTCACATGCTCACTAACTGGGGCTGACATTTTATTTTAGTAGTTCTTATTTATATTGTGTTTCATTAAATTATTTCAATTTAATGATATAATTATAGATAAATAATAAATATGAGTAGAAACATAATTTTGTATAAGTTAAAGGCAATTGAGGAGAAAATTCATTCTTAAAAAGAAAATCCAACTGGCAATATTAAGGTATATCACGAGACATAGTTATCATAAGAGGCATGAACTAATGGGAAAAGAGATCCAGATTACAAGCTTATGCCACATGTATTGCCCTGGATCACCCATGTTACGTAGTTTTAGTGACCATAATCTTACGTAAATATTGGTTCATATTTTCACAGTATTTCACTTAGAGTCTCTCAGAGGATTTTCTAATATGTGAGTGGCTTTAATTAAGTGCTTTACTGCCTCTGTGAAATTGGAAGATTCTTCATATTCATTAATGTGTAGGGAGTAGTGGCACTTGATGGGGATTATTATGGGACTTAGAAATAGATGGCATATTAGATTAATTTCAGCTACTCTACTCATATGGGTCAATAGTGAATTTTAATTTTGCCTATGAATAGTATTTCATTGATTCTATTACTAATATTTTCATGTTATAATATCTCTGAAATTAAGATGTATTGCAGTTAAAATTGGGAAAAAACTATTTAGTGATTCATCACATAAAGGTGTAAAGATGTCTTAGATTCTTTGAAATATAGTAAGTTTAATGCTACCATCCCTGTAAAATAGACGTGAGTTTGAACAGAAGCAATAAAAATCAACATGAGATTAGAAAACTGTCACTAGCTGTGGGTATAGAACCCTGAGAACTTTGTAGCACTGTTCTTTGATTTGTTGGCATGGTAACCTACAAGATTTTTCATGATAAATTTTCTTTTGATTTCAGAGAATGGTTCTTTCTTTTGTCACATGAAGTGTTGAACCCAATGTATTGCCTGTTTGAATATGCAGGGAAGGATAACTACTGCTTGCAGATAAACCCTGCTTCTTACATCAATCCAGATCACCTGAAATATTTTCGTTTTATTGGCAGGTTTATTGCCATGGTAAGTGCGGGTCAAGAATTATGTTTACTTTGCTTATTTAGCAATACTAAATTTTCTCATAGGTGCCATAACAGATCATACAAGTTAAAGGGAAGTGTTTTTTGGTTTTGTTTTATTTTTTGTTTTTGAGTCTTAGTCTTGCTTTGTTGCCCAGGCTCGAGTGCAGTGTCACAATCTCCACTCACTGTAACCCCTGCCTCCTTGGCTAGCCTCCTGAGTAGCTGGGATTACAGGTGTGCACCACATGCCTGACTGATTTTTGTATTTTTAGTAGAGACAGAGTTTCACCATTTTGGCCAGGCTGGTGTTGAACTCCTGATTTCAGGTGATCCACTGCCTCAGCCGTCCAAAGTGCTGGGATTACATGTGTAAGCCACTGTGCCCCACCAGGGAAGCATTTCTAAATAAAAATTCATCTAACATTGAAATAAAATGATTATTGTACAATTATTGTAAGTGGTCTTGTTTCCTTTTTTCATAGGCTCTGTTCCATGGGAAATTCATAGACACAGGTTTTTCTTTACCATTTTATAAGCGTATCTTGAACAAACCAGTTGGACTCAAGGATTTAGAATCTATTGATCCAGAATTTTACAATTCTCTCATCTGGGTTAAGTAAGTTTCTTTTTCCATGTAATGTATTAAAATATAGTTTATATATGTTCCATGTGGTATTGGTAACTTACTTAAACTGTAAGCACATAACTGGTTTATTGCATTTAAATGATCTATACTATATATCAAACCTGTGTTTTTATTCAATATGATAAATTTTACAAAAATATACCCTAAATCTTTGGCAATAATATGTTGACCTTAGAATAGAATCTTCCATTTTCTTCTTATTTTAACATTACAGCTTAATATATTATTAATTATTTAAGAACATGAGCCTTTAGTTAAAAACTTACAAATTATGATTGAATTGGTGGATATAACACATAGTTCTAATTTCATTTGTGCAGAGAAAACAATATTGAGGAATGTGGTCTGGAAATGTACTTCTCTGTTGACAAAGAAATTCTGGGTGAAATTAAGAGTCATGATCTGAAACCTAATGGTGGCAATATTCTTGTAACAGAAGAAAATAAAGAGGAATACATCAGGTGAGAGTGCTCCTTTTTACATATCACTTTTTGTTGAACTATAGCACATTAATAATTGCTTACTAATATCTACAAAAATAGGGCCCAAAGTGGCTCCGGCCGGATGTCGTGGCGCTTGCGAAGGCGAGGCCAAGAGTTCAAGGCCAACCAACCTCAGCAACCTTACAAGCTCTCATTGATTGGCAAAAAAAAAAAAAATATATATACAAAAATAATATTTATCTCTACTAATCATTATCCTATGTAGGCAGTCATTTTCCATTTCTAAAAAGAGTCTTTTAAAGTGTTTTAAAAAGAGCTTTAAGGATAAAAGTCATGCAGGGTCACTCTTGTAAACATCAGTTCTGTAAGCACTATACTGTATAACAAGTCATTTAAAATAATCTCAAATATATATTCAGATATTTTCACAGGGAATATTGTAAGGTATATTAGTCCACTTTCATGCTGCTGATAAAGACATACCCAAGACTGGGCAATTTATGAAAGAAACGTGTTTAATGGACTTACAGTTCCACATGACTACAGTTCCTGCCATGGCCTCACAATCATGGCAGGAGGCAAGGAGGGGCAAGTCACATCTTACATGGATGGCAGCAGGCAAAGAGAGAGCTTGTGCAGGGAAACTCCTGTTTTTAAAACATCATCATTGGATGGGCACGGTAGTTCACACCTGTAATCCCAGCACTTTGGGAGGCTGAGGCAGGGGGATCACAAGGTCTGGAGATCGAGACCATCCTGGCCAACATGGTGAAACCCCATCTCTACTAAAAATATGAAAATTAGCTGGGTGTGGTGGTGTACGTCTGTAATCCCAGCTACTTGGGAGAGTGAGGCAGAGAATTGCTTGAAGCTGGGAGGCAGAGATTGCAGTGAGCTGAGATTGCACCAGTGCACTCCAGCCTGGTGACAGAGCGAGACTCCATCTCAAAAAAAAAAAAAAAAAAAAAAAAAAAAAAAACACCTCATCATGAGATCTTGTTACTGTCACGAGAACAGCATGGGAAAAACCCACCCCCATGATTCAGTTATTTCCCACTTGGTCTCTCTCACAACACATGGGAATGATTAGAGCTACAAGATGAGTTGTACTTTGTCCTAGCAGAGGTTCTCCATGAGGGCCCCACCCCTACAGCAGAATTTTGCTTGAGCATCCAAGCATTTCTATACATTTTCTGAAATCTAAGCAGAGGTTCCCAAACCTCAGTTCTTGCCTTCTGTGCACCTGGAGACTCAACACCACTCTCTGACACAACAGCCTGAGCAGTACCTTGTCCCCTATTAGTCATGCTGGAGCAGCTGGGACATAGGGCACCAAGTCCCTAGACTGCACACAGCATGGGGACCCTGGGCTGAGCCCACGAAACCATTTTTTACTCCTAGGCCTATGGGCCTGTGATGGGAGGGGCTTCCATGAAGACCTTAAACATGCCCTGGAGACATTTTCCCCATTGTCTTGGGGATTAACATTTGGCTCCTCATTACCTATGCAAATTTCTATAGCCAGCTTGAATTTCTCCTCAGAAAATGAGATTTTCTTTTCTATTGCATTGTCACACTGCAAATTTTTCAGAACTTTTATGCTCTGTTTCCCTTACAAAACTGAATGCCTTTAACAGCACCCAAGTCTCCTTTTGAATGCTTTACTACTTAGAAATTTATTCTGTCAGATAGCGTAAATCATCTCTCTTAAGTACAAAGTTCCACCAGTCTCTATGGCAGGAGCAAAATGCCTCAGTCTCTTTGCTAAAACATAACAAAAGTCACCTTTGCTTCATTTCCCAAAAAGTTTCTTATTTCCATCTGAGACCACCTCAGCCTGGACTTTTATTGTCCATATTGCTATCAGCATTTTGGCCAAAGCCATTCAGCAAGACTCTAGAAGTTCCAAACTTTCCCACATTTTTCTGTCTTATTCTGAGCCCTTCGAACAACATGGAAAAGACCCACCCCCATGATTCAGTTATCTCCAACTGGCTCTTTCCTACAACACATGGGAATTATGGGAGCTAAAAGATGAGATTTGGGTGGGGACACAGCAAATCTATATCATAAGGTTGGGTAAAATTTATAACTAAAATGATGTTTTCTAATTCTAATTCTTTCTATTGGTTCATACTTCTAGTCTCAAGAGCTAATAGTTCATTCATACCTTCTCAACAGCAATTCTTTCTAATCAGAGTTAAAGTTAGCATATCTGCTTCTTCAGTTCTAGTTTCTGGGTTTCTTACCTGGATTTTCCCTCCATAATTGAAAGTACACTATTTAACACAGTGAATAGTCATTATTTGTTGGTAAACATTCTATCCTTTTAAAAGTTTGTTTTGAAATATCCTTTTAAAATGTAATCAGTTAATTTGTTTTTGTCAGTTTTCCAGTTTTATTATAATATGTCTAGATTTTCTTATGACATATATAGTACTCCATAGAGGTAATGATTGAAGATTCCAGGTAACCAAGAGATGTACTAATAGTACATGTTCCTCAATAGTTTCGTACATGTTCCTCAATAGTTTCGTTGTTGGCAATATAACATTTTAAGATACTGGGCAGCTAAAAAGGTTTTTACTATCCACTTCAATAATGGTTTGCTTAAAATTTCAGTTTGGGGTTTCTTTAGTACTTTTTAAAGAAGTATCATTTACTTGGAGTCAAATGCACTGATCTTAAGTGTATAAGTTGAATTGACAAATATATATATATCAGCCCAAATGTGAGCATTTTATGGATAGAAGTTGTGCTAGTTCATTCATTTAAATACCAGTTCTGTAAACACTATTTCATATAGCACCATGTCCATGTAAACATGACCCAAATGAAATTGTGGAACTTTTTTTTTTTTTTTTTTTTCTATTCTGGACCCCATAAGGGGGCAATACACACCTCCCTTCTCCCAGCCCCTGAGGTGGGTAACCATTTCTCTTTAGTTTTATTTATATAACTGTTTTTGATTTTAAACTTTCCAAAGTGGAATCATAGATTATGTACTCTTATATCTGGCATTTAGTGTCTGATTTTTTTCTTTTATTTGGTGTTTGTGAGATTCAGCTGTATTTATATCAGTGTTTTATTCCTTTTTATTGCTAAGAAATATTCCATGTTGTGTATATCTCAAAATTTGTTTATCCATTCTCTTGGTGATAAATGTTTTGGTTGTTTCCCAGTCTGGGACTATTATGAGTAAAGCTGCTATCAACATTTTTTGGAGTCTTTTTGTGGACATATTTTTCTTGAGTAAATACCTAGGAGTGAAATCACTGGGAAGGTGTGTAACTTCATTCGAAACTGCCAGTTTCCCAAAGTATTTATGCCATTTTGCAGTCCTGTTAGCGATATTTGAGAGTTGCTTCACGTTCTTGCCAGTTCGGTATTGTAAGTAGTATCTCATGGTTTTAATTCCCATTTCTTTCTTCACCAGTAGTGTTGAGTGTGTTTTTCTGTGCATATTGATCATTTGTAGCCTTCTTTTGTGATGTATGTATCCAAATCTTTTGTCCATTCCAAAATTGGGTTGTCTTTTTATTATTGATTTTAGGAGTTCTTAAATATTTCAGTTCATTGATTTTAGAAACCTTTCTCTTTCCCTTCTTCCCTCCCTTGTTCCCTCCTTCTTCTTAGATTTTCTTATGATAGTTCTAGATTTCTTTATTTTTTGACAGGATCTTTCTCTATTGCCGAGGCTGAAGTACAGTGGCACAGTCAGAGCTCACTGCTGTCTTAAATACTTGGGATCAAAGGATCCCCCTGCCTCATCCTCCCGAGTAGCTTGGACTGTAGGTACAAGCCACTGTGCCCAGCTAATTTTTTGGTTATTTTTATTTTTGTAGGGATGTGGTCTTGCTAATTTGCACAGGCTGGTCTCAAACTCCTTGCCTCCAGCTATCCTCCCACCTTCTATTTTCTAATATAAGCATTTAAAACTGAGAATTTCCAACTAAGTATTTCTTTAGCTGTATCTCACAATTTTTTCTTTTTGAGATCAAGTCTCACTCTGTTCCCTAGGTTGGAGTGTATAGTGGTACAGTCATGGCTCATTGTAGCCTCAACCTCTCCTGAGCTCCAGCTATCCTTCCACCTCAGCCTCCCAAGTAGCTGGAACCACAAGCATGTGCTATCACGCCTGGCTAACTTATTTTTTTATTGTAGGAGATGGGTCTCACTATGTTGCCCAGGCTGGTCTGAAACTCCTGGATTCAAGCAGTCCTCCCACCTTGGTCTCCCAAAGTGATGGAATTACAGGCATGAGCCACTGCATCCAGACCAAAATTTTTTTTTTTTTTTTTTTTTTTTTTTTTTGAGAGGGAGTCTCGCTCTGTTGCCCAAGCTGGAGCACAGTGACACGATCTTGCCTCACTACAACCTCCACCTCCTGGATTCAAGTGATTCTCCTGTCTCAGCCTCCTGAGTAGCTAGGATTACAGGCACCCACCACCACATCTGGCTAATTTTTGTATTTTTAGGAGACACGGGGTTTTGCCACATTGGCCAGACCAGTCTGGAATTCTTAACCTCAGGTGATCTGCCTACCTGATCCCAAAGGTGATCCCAAAGTGTCTGGATTACAGGTGTGAGCCACTGCTCCTGGCCACAAATTTTGGAATGTTGTGTTCTTCACCATTATATATATATATATTTGTTTGTTTGTTTGTTTTTTGTTTTTTTGACACAGAGTTTTGCTCTTGTTACCCAGGCTGGAGTATAATGGCGCAATCTCGGCTCACTGCAACCTCCGCCTCCTGGGTTCAGGCAATTCTCCTGCCTCAGCCTCCTGAGTAGATGGGATTACAGGCACGTGCCACCATGCCTAGCTAATTTTTTGTATTTTTAGTAGAGACGGGGTTTCACCATGTTGACCAGGATGGTCTCGATCTCTTGACCTCGTGATCCACTGCCTCGACCTCCCAAAGTGCTGAGATTACAGGCGTTTATTTATTTTTTATTTTCTATTTTTATTTTTTTGAGACAGGGTCTTACTTTGTCACCCAGGCTGGAGTGCAGTATCAAAATCTCGGCTCACTGCAGCCTCCACTTCTGGAAGTTCAAGCAGTCCTCTGGCCTCAGCCCCAAGCAGCTGGTACTATATGGGCATATGCTACCACACCCACATGGCAAGACAGGGTTTCACCATGTTGCTCAGGCTGGTATTGAATTCCTATGCTCAAGGGATCCACCGCCTCAGCCTCCCAAAGTGCTGGGATTATAGATGTCAGCTACAACACCCAGCCACTGTCATTGTATTTAAAAGTGTTTCTTAGGTCTTACTATTTTTATTCTGTCTGATAATCTCTACTTTATAATTGAATTGTTCAGTACATTTATGTTTAATTTTATTACTGATTTGTTTGGACTTTGGTCTAACCATTGCTATTTGTTTTGCTATTTATTTTGCCTTGCTTTTCGTTTTTCCCAACTTTGTTCTTACTTGCCTTCTTTGAATTAATAAGGCAATTTTTACTTTTCTTTTTTATCTTTTCTATACCTCTTTGTTTGACTGTAGTAGAGACTCTAATGATCATGATTAATATTCATCTAACATCCCTATTGACCCAAAACAGTACTTATACAATATAAGAAGCTCATAATTACATTTTCCTCATTCCAGCTGTTTGTGCTGTTGTTGTCGTGTATTATTTCTACCTGTTATAAATATAATACTTTATTACTGCTATTCTTTAATTTTTAACTATTTTCAAAAATAATTTTTTTTTTTTTTTTTTTTTTTTGAGACAGAGTTTCACTCTTGTTACCCAGGCTAGAGTGCAATGGCACAATCTCGGCTCACCGCAACCTCCGCCTCCTGGGTTCAGGCAATTCTCCTGCCTCAGCCTCCTGAGTAGCTGGGATTACAGGCACGCGCCACCATGCCCAGCTAATTTTTTTGTGTGTTTTTAGTAGAGACGGGGTTTCACCATGTTGACCAGGATGGTCTCAATCTCTTGACCTCGTGATCCACCCGCCTCGGCCTCCCAAAGTGCCAGGATTACAGGCGTGAACCACCGCGCCCGGCCCCTAAAAATAATCTTATATTTACTCACATTACTATTTCTGGTTCTCCTTATTTCATCAGATTCATTTTTTAAATCTAAGATCATTTCCCTTTGGCTTAGTATGCTTCTCCTGGCAATACATCTTCTCAGCTTTTATATGAAAACATCTTTATTTCACCTTCGTTTTCTAAAGGGTATTGTCACTAGATTTAGAATTCTAGGTGGATAAAATAATGATGCAGTCATGTTTTTATAATTATGTTCTTAAAAAAATCCTCATGTTGTAGAGACATATACTGAAGTATTTTTTCAAAATGAAATTATATGGGCCGGTCACAGTGGCTCACACCTGTAGTCTCAGCGCTTTGGTAGAAGGCACATGGATCACTTGAGGTCAGGAGTTCAGTACCTATCTGGTCAACATGGTGAAACCCCCATCTTTTATAAAAATATAAAAATTAGCCGGGCATGGTGGTGCACACCTGTAATGCCAGCTATTCAGGAGGCTGATGCAGAAGAACCACTTGGACCTGGGTGGCAGAGGCTACAGTGAGCCCAGATTGTGTCACCGCACTCCAGCCTAGGCAACAGAGTGAGACCGTCTCAAAAAACAAAAACAAAAAACAAAAGAAAAATAAATTATATGGCTTGGACATTGTGTCACATGCTTGTAATGGCAGCACTTTGGGAGGCTGCACCAAGAAGATCACTAAGTCTAGGTCTTTAAAACTAGCCTGGGCAACTCAGAGAGACCCCATCTCTACTAACAAAAACAAAAATTAGCCAGGCATGGTATTGCACACCTATATTCCCAGCTGCTCCAGAGGATGAGGCAGGAGGATTACTTGACCCCAGGAAGTAGAGACTGCAGTGAGCCAAGATTGTGCCACTGTTCTTCAGCTCGGGTGAGACCTCATCTCAAATAAATAAAAAATAAGAGGAAAATAAAAAAGGGCCAGGCGCAGTGGCTCACACCTATAATCCCAGCACTTTGGGAGGCCGAGGCGGGTGGATCACGAGGTCAAGAGATCGAGACCATCCTGGTCAACAAGGTGAAACCCCATCTCTACTAAAAATACAAAAATTAGCTGGGCATGGTGGTGCGCCCCCGTAGTCCCAGCTACTCGGGAGGCTGAGTCAGGAGAATTGCTTGAACCCAGGAGGCGGAGGTTGCGGTGAGCCGAGATCGTGCCATTGCACTCCAGTCTGGGTAACAACAGCAAAACTCCATCTCAAATAAATAAATGAATAAATATGAAATTAAATTATATGATATCTAGGGCATGAGTAGGGGCATAGAAGAAATAGATGGGCATTGTGATGAAGCTTGGATATGTGTACAAGGGGGTTCATTATATTCTACTTCTGAATATATATATATATATATATATATATATATATATATATGGGGGTGTGTGTGTGTATGTGTGTATATATATAGATATATATATATATATACACACACACACTTTTTTTTTTTTTTTTTTTGAGATGGGAGTTTTGCTCTTGTTACCCAGGCTGGAGTGCAATGGCGCAATCTCGGCTCACCGCAACCTCCGCCTCCTGGGTTCAGGCAGTTCTCCTGCCTCAGCCTCCTGAGTAGCTGGGATTACAGGCACGTGCCACCATGTCCAGTTAATATTTTGTACTTTTAGTAGAGACAGGGTTTCACCATGTTGACCAGGATGGTCTCGAGCTCATGATCTACCCGCCTCGGCCTCCCAAAGTGCTGAGATTACAGGCATGAGTCACCGCGCCCGGCCTACTTTTGAATATATTTTAAGTGCTTGATAATTTTTTTAAATTTATTTTTATACTCAGAATTGAAAGGTAAGATCTAAACTTCCTGATAGGTTTTTTATATTTGTTTGCTAGAATGGTAGCTGAATGGAGGTTGTCTCGAGGTGTTGAAGAACAGACACAAGCTTTCTTTGAGGGCTTTAATGAAATTCTTCCCCAGCAATATTTGCAATACTTCGATGCAAAGGAATTAGAGGTAATGAGTTTTCCTTCATTCTCCTGTACCATGCTAGTAAATAATGCCTTCAGTTTTCTGCTTTAAACTCACTTTCTCATCATTCCAGTTACTGTAATATTTTTTATACTGGCAAAATGTTTTGAGACATCCGCAGTGTCTCAAAAATTACAAGAAAATTATAATTTATTCAAAGATAAAACAATAGTGTTACCCCCCAAAAAAGTACAAATATTAGGGCTTCTCTACAACTGACTGACTGACTTCCCTGAATTTGTATATATATGACATCGTGCATGGAACCTTGCCTTTCTGAGTAATGTAGATATAATTCTTGATGTATACATGATAAGTCAAAGCCTACTGATTGTTTTTCTAAAGGTTTACTTAATCTTAGTCTTTTCTTATCTATGTCTAGCTGTTTTTGTACAATTACCTAAGAAAACAATTTGTCTTTTTCATCCCTAAAGGTCCTTTTATGTGGAATGCAAGAGATTGATTTGAATGACTGGCAAAGACATGCCATCTACCGTCATTATACGAGGACCAGCAAACAAATCATGTGGTTTTGGCAGGTGTGCTTTTAAATTTATTTTTATTAGTTGACACAGCATAATTTTTTAGAATTTGCTTACCACATATGGAAATGAGTCACAAGTCAAAAATGTACCAGTGTATATAGACCCTTCAGTCCATCCTGTGCATTATAATAAATGGATACAGATTATAATAGTATCCTTTTAAGACTATAGCCAAGTAAGCCACACATACCTTGCATCTTTGTCCAGAGTAGAGTGTAAGACAATTCCAGATGATAAAGTTTACCTACATTTGATTTAAATGATTTTTTTTTCTTTTTGATTTTGGAGTTTTATAGGACTGTCTATAGTATGGTTTTTATCACTTATACTTCATTAATTATTATGTAATGTTCAGAAAGCAAAATTTAAGAGACCTGGTTTAGAATCATAATGGTATGTCTCTAAAAATGTCTGCCTTAAGCATAGTAAATGAAGTTCAGCATCATTAGTATTTAGAGAAATGCAAATCAGAACCACAGTGAGATACCACATCATACTTCTTAATATTATTTTTAAAGCGGAGAGGAACAACCATTGCCAAGGATGCACCGTCGGTGATAGTGTGAAATACCATACCACTGTGGAAATAGTTTGGTGGTTCCTCAAAAAGTTAAACATAAAATTAACATAAGACCCAGGAATTCCAATCCTTGGTATACACCCCAAAAAATTTAAAGCAGAGACTCAAACAGATACCTGTACCCCAGTATTCATCCATTTACCCACACAAAATGTGGTATATACATATAGAGTTGCTCCTGGACTTGTAAAGGAGTTTTATCCTTTACATAAGTCAAAAATATCCTGAGTTGAAAATGCATTTAATACCCTGATAAAAACCCATTGTAAAGTTGAAAAATCATAAATCTAACCATTGTAAGTCCAGGTGCTCCTCAACTTATAATGCAGTAATAAATCCAATAAACCCATCATAAAGTCAAAAAATTGTAAGCCAGGGACTGTCTGTTAGAATATTATTCAGCCCTAAAAAGGAATGAGATTTTTAGTATGTGCTACAACATGAATAAACCTTAAAAACATTATGAATTTTAAGATAAGAGAAGTAAGCCAGACACAAATGGACAAATACTGTATAATTCTACTTACATGAGGTTGCTAGAATGGGCAACTTCATAGAGGCAGAAAGTAGAATATGGGTTATCAGAAGCTGCAAGGAGCAAAAATGGGAAGTTGTGTTTAATGCATACATAGTTTTTACTTGGGATGATGAAAAAATTGGAAATAGTGGTGATGGTTGCACAGCAGTGTGAATGTACTTAGTGTCACTGAATTACACTCAAAATGGTCAAATGGTGAATCTATGTTAAGTATATTTTCCAATTTAAAAAATTAAATTTAAAAAAATCTATACATGTAAAGAAATTCATATGAGAAACTTAAACTGAGCTTCTGCAACAAGTAGGGTTAGCATTATAGGATAATTGATAATAAAATAGGATTGAAATCATTCCTTGCAAAAAAATTTTTGACTGAGCCAAAATAGTTATACTATCGACTAGATACATTGTCTAGAAACCTATCATTTTAAGTCAGAATTGTATGAGATAAAAACCACATAATTCTAGCTATGTGTGGCTATACCAAAACCTAAAGAACATTGAGAAGAGGAGATTATTGGGATATATTCTGCATCAGAATTCTGTGAGTTTGATTAAAGGAGTTCATAAAACAACAAAGTCTATACTGACTCAAGGTCTACATCCTATGTAGCCAATGAATATCCCATAAAACGGGCAGATCTGGGGTTGGGAGGTGAAGGGGGAAGGGCTTCCCTAGAAGAATTAATCTTAAAACTGCATGAATAAGGAGCTCAGCTCTTGGTATCAGGTCTTCTTTCTTTTTATATCTCCCTTTAAGTACATTGTCCTACGATTTATATAAGGAAAGGTTGGTAGGACTTTGATAAACATGGAAATGGCCCTCTATCCACAGGGCTGGGTTAAGTATCTAATGCAGTGGGCACCAGGGATTCCTTTAAGATTTGAAATGAGCTAAACACAGTGGCTTGCACCTATAGTTGAAGCTACTCTGGAGGCTGAGGGGGAGGATTGCCTGCCGCCCAGGAATTAGAGGCTGAAGAGAGCTGTGATTGCACCACTGCCACAGAGCAAGACTCCACTTCTAAAACAATATATAAAAGATTTGAAATGATTATTTTTCTTCTTGTTTAGTGTGCCGAATGTAATGTATGACATATATATTTCTTTAAATATACTTTTAACAGTTTGTTAAAGAAATTGATAATGAGAAGAGAATGAGACTTCTACAGTTTGTTACTGGAACCTGCCGGTTGCCAGTAGGAGGATTTGCTGATCTCATGGGTATGTATATAGGATCACTTTTCCCATACAGAAAATTGTTTATCATGCTGCTTTACATAAATGTGTATACAGCCTATCAGAAACAACAAAGACAAGGATAGCCATTTTCTTAACTATTCTTAGTTAGCGTGGATTTTTATAACCTTTTAAATAATTTTTAGTCCTTACCTCTATAGAAATTTTTTACCTTCAAGCTAGCTCATTAGGATAGCAGTCTTCTGTATGTAAATCTATTCATTAAGTCATTACCAAACGTGTCTTTTATGAGTCAAAAATCACTATTGGTTGTATTATTTAATGATGTGAGAAGATCATTGCATACAATAGTGGATTATACTTTCCCTATTGGGTTTAAAACCACTCTTCCCTGGGAGACTGGGAGCTCTTTGAGATATAGATTCATATCTTCTTCATCTTTTTATTTCTTGCCCTTGGGAAACTGCCTGTTACATAGTAATCTGCTGCTTAAAATGTATATTGAGATGAGTGATGACAGCAATATTTACTTTGTTACTAAACAATAAATTATGTAAGTGAATTCAGGTATTTCCTTAATACCAACATTATTCCAAATACCATAGGACAATACACAGAGAAGTTATGATCCCTAAGCCTGCTTCAAGTGAAGCAGAGAGTCAAAATTAGGAGAACTAAGGAGGTAATTTTGAATACAGAAAAGTCTTTAAAATATCCAAAAGAATTTGGTATTATCGTGAGGGTATTGGAAGCTGTGGAACTTTTTGAAGAGAGGAAACCTTGCTCAAGCTGCCTTTAGGAAGATTTGATAGAAAAATATAGTGTGGATTAAAAGGTGGTGAAAGCCTAGAGATTCGAAGAAATCATTGCAGCAATGATGTGAACCTGATATCAAGAGATGGAAATAGAAAAGAAGGGGATAGATGCTAGAGAAAGTTACAAAGGTAGAAACAGGTAAAGAGCTTGATGGAAAATGAAGTATAAGAGAGGAGTATCAGAGATAATTGTCATGTTATGGAACATGGAGCAATGGAGAAGTTAGGAAGTCCAAAAAAAGTATATGTAGTTGTAGATGTTGGGGGAGGATGCTGAGCAGCTTAGAACCTGCTGAATTTAAGGTAACTGCCAGACAACCAAGTCTACAGGGAACCAGCTATAGAGGTAACAATGTATGAGTTAGAGTTAAGAGGAAACAGAAGTTGAATCAAAAGAAAAGTGACACTGGATGCTGTGAGAATGTGTGGTCTTAGGCAGAAATGGAATAGAGAGGAGTAGAAGGCTGATGCTTAGAACCATCTGCATGTAGGGATGAGACAGAAGGAAATAGCCTGGGCCAGGCACAGTGGCTCATTCCTGTAATCCCAGCACTTCAGGAGGGTGAGGTGGGTGGATAGCTTGAGCTCAGGAGTTTGAGACCAGCTAGGGCAACATGGTGATACCCCATCTCTACTAAAAATACAAAAATTAGCCGGTGTGGTGATGCACACATGTAGCTCCAGCTTTTCGGGAGACTGAGGCAGGAAAATCGCTTGAACCCAGGAGGCAGAGGTTGCAGTGAGCTGAGATCTCGCCACTGCACTCCAGCCTGGGCAACAGAGTGAGACTCCATCTCAAAGAAAAAAAAAAATGGAATTAGCCCGGAGGCCAACTTAAAGGAGAGATCAGAGAGCGAAAAGAAGAAGGAAATCGTATACTGTCTGATAAGCAATTAGAAGGGATTTCTTTCTGAGACCAAAAGGTCTCAGAAGGGTGATTTCTAGGAAAGTTTTTTAGAAGACAGAAACAGTGAGATTGTAGTTTGGACAATTTTAGAGGATATCTAATTTATTTTGTTTGTTTTAGTTTCAAATCTTTATTCTTCTTTACTTTTTAAATTATTATTCTTAATTGACATAATTGTACATATGTAGGGGTACAGTTTTTATTTTGATACATGTATACAATATGTAATGATCAAATCGGGGTAATTCGCATATCTGTCACCTCAAACATTTATCAATTCTTTGTGTTGGGAACATTCAAAACTCACTTTTCTAACTATTTAGAAGCATACAGGCCAGGCACAGTGGTTCACACCTGTAATCCCAGCACTTTGGGAGGCTGAGGCAGGAGAATCACATGAGCCCAGGAGTTTAAGACAAGGCTGGGCAATATAGAGAGACCCTGTCTCTACAAAAATAAAAATCAGCCGAACATGTTGGTGCATGCCTATAGTCCTTGCTATTCAGGAGGCTGAGGTGGGAGGATCACTTGAACCTGGGAGGTGAAGGTTTTAGTGAGTCAAAGTCATGCCATGGCACTCCAGTCTCATTGACAGATTGAGACCCTCTCTTAAAATATATATAGATGTGTGTGCCAGGCGCAGTGGCTTACGCCTGTAATCCTAGTCAAAGTCATGCCATGGCACTCCAGTCTCATTGACAGATTGAGACCCTCTCTTAAAATATATATATGTGTGTGCCAGGCGCAGTGGCTTATGCCTGTAATCCTACCTTGGGAGGCTGAGGCCAGCAGATCACCTGAAGTCAGGAGTTCAAGACCAGCCTGGCCAACATGGTGAAACCCCATTTCTACTAAAAATTAGAAAAAAAAAAAATTAGCTGGGCAAGGTGGCAGGCACCTGTAATCCCAGCCACTCAGGAGGCTGAAGCAGGAAATTGCTTGAACCTGGGAGGTGGAGGTTGCAGTGAGTTGAGATCACAGTACTGCACTTCAGCCTGGGCAACAAGAGCCAAACTCCATCTCAAAAAAAATATACACACACACCCACCAAACTGTTGTTGATTATAGTCTTTCTATAGTGCACTTCAGCCTGAGTGACGAGCAAAACTCATCTCAAAAATAAAAATACCCACACACACAATAAATTGTTGTTGATTATAGTTATTCTGTAGTGCTGTAGAACACTAGAACTTATTCTTCCTGCCTATCTGTACTTTATCTGTTAACCAACCTTTGGTTCTCCCCTCCTTCCTTCTACCTTTCTATAGTTACCACTGTTCCACTTTGTACTTCTATGCGATTGGTTTTTTGAGCTTCCACATATGAGTGAGAGGATGTAGTATTTATCTTTTTCTGCTTGGCTTGTCACTTACAATGTCCTTCATGTTCATCTGTGTTGTCATAAATGACAGAATTTTGCTCTTTGAAATGGCTGAATAGTATTCCAATTTATTTATACACCACATTTTCTTTATCCATTTATCTGATCATGGACTCTTAAGTTGATTCCCTGTCTTGGCTATTATGAATGGTGTTGCAATAGACATGGGAGTGCAGATGTCTATTCCACATACTGATTTCCTTTTCCACCTGTAGTCCCAGTTATTTGGGAGGCTGAGGCAGGAGAATTGCTGGAGCCCAGGATTTCAAGGCTGTAATGCACTATAATTGCTTCTGTGAATAGTCATTGCACTCAAGCATGAGCAACATAGTGACATCCAGTGTCTTAAAAAAAAAAAAAAGAGAGAGAGAAAGTTATTAGAAAAGAAATGTGGCCGGGCGCAGTAGCTAACACCTATAATCTCAGCACTTTGGGAGGCCGAGATGGGTGGATCACTTGAGGTCGGGAGTTCAAGATCAGTCTGGCCCACATGGTGAAACCCGATCTCTACTAAAAATAGAAAAATTAGCAAGGTGTAGTAGTGGGCACCTGTAATCCAAGCTATTCAGGAGGCTGAAGCAGGAGAATAGCCTGAAACTAGGAGGCAGAGGTTTTGGTGAGCTGAGATTGTCCCACTGCACTCCAGCCTAGACGAAAGAGGGAGTCTCTGCCTCAAAAAAAAAAAAAAAAAAAAGTTCTATAAAATATTGAGTAGAGGCTGGGTGTGTTGGCTCACGCTTGTAATCCCAGCACTTTGGGAGGCCGAGGTGGGTGGATCACTTGAGGCCAGGGTTTCGAGACCAGCCTGGCCAACATGGCAAAACCCCATCTCTACTAAAAATATAAAAATTATCTGGGTGTAGTAATGCACACCTGTAATATCAGCTACTTTGAGGCATGAGAATTGCTTGAACCCAGGAGGTGGAGGTTGCATTAAGCCAAGATTGCGCCACTGCCGTCAGCTTGAGTGACAGAGACTCTATCTCAAAATATATATAGAGAGAGAGAAGAAAGAACATGCAGAGTGAGTTCATTTTAATTTATGTGTTTAACACCACAGAATAATTTTAACTGTCTTTTTTCATAATGTTTTCCTGTATTACTGGACTTTTTATATAACTACTTGTGAAAACAATTCAGTGTGATTAAATACAAAAGCACTAACAATTTATATTTGGTATACTTAGTATACTGGGTTTAGTCAGGTGGGACATGAGAAAATTCTTTGTGTCTGGCAGTGTCACACATTACATAAAACTTAGTATTCCTGGCCCCTTCTAATTAAAATATCTAGTAGCACTACCAATCATTGAGACCACCAATAAATGCTTCCTAGAGAGCAGTAATGATCTTTTTTTAAAAAAACAGTGTTTTTATGATCACTATTCACAGCTATCTCCAGCAGCAGGTAAATGAGAGGCAGGAATTTTTGTGTGTATACTAGTGTCTGTTTTTTTGTTTATACATTCATCTGTAACTTTTAGCATTAATAATACTGAATTCACTAGGATGTTTACATTTCACAAAGTTTTACCAATTCTGTATTTAAATCAAGTTTTTTTTTGTTTTTGTTTTTGTTTTTTTTTTTTGAGACAGAGTTAGTCTCTTGTTGCCCAGGCTGGAGTGCAATGGCGCAATCTCAGCTCACTGCAAACTCCGCCTCCTGGGTTCAAGTGATTCTGCTGCCTCAGCCTCCTGAGTAGCTAGGATTACAGGCATGCACCACGCGCCACCATGCCCAGCTAATTTTGTATTTTTAGTAGAGACGGGGTTTCACCATGTTGGTTAGGCTGGTCTCGAACTCCCAAACTCAGGTGATCCACCCACCTTGGCCTCCCAAAGTATTGGGATTTACAGGCGTGAGCCACTGAGCCCAGCCTTAAATCAAGTTTTATTGTAGTTTCCTTATTGTGCTTCAATAAGGAAGTTTTTTGTGTGTTCTTTTGTAAGCTTTTATTAATCATCATAATGTGTTATTCTGACTAAAGGAATGCTAGATAAAACTGCATTTTCTCCTCTGGGGCTTATACTAACAAATGAGTCATCAAACTTTTACACTTAATAGAATCACCTGGGAGCTTGTTAAAGCACATATTGCTGAGCCCCACCCATATAATTTCTTTTTGTTGGTTGGTTGGTATGGGGTTTTGGGGTTTTTTGTTTTGTTTTGTTTTGTTTTTTTGAGATAGGGTCTTGCTCTGTCACCCAGGCTGGAATGCAGTGGCATGATCTTGACTCACTGCAACCTTGCTGCCCAGATTCAAGCAATTCTCCTGCCTCAGTCTCCCCAGTAGCTGGGATTACAGGCATGCGCCCACCACACCTGGCTAATTTTTGTATTTTTAGTAGAGATCAAGATTCACCATGTTGGCTTGGCTGATCTTAAACTCCTGACCTCAAGTGCTCTGCCCACCTTAGCCTCAAAGTGTTGGGATTATAGGCGTGAGCCACCACACCCGATCCAGAGTTTCTGAATTAGTAGGCTGATGTGTGGGGCCTGTGGATTTATGGTTCTAACAAATTTCCTCATGATGCTGATGCTGTTGGATTGGGGAACACAATTTGAGATCTACTATACTAACAAACTGTTTATGATTCCATTATGTTTTAGGGAGCAATGGACCACAGAAATTCTGCATTGAAAAAGTTGGGAAAGAAAACTGGCTACCCAGAAGTCATACCTGGTAAGTACAATCAGAAAGAATAGAGAAAATAGCCTTTGTCCAGTTATCTGTGGCTATTTAAAGCCAGCTAGAAATTAAAAGTGATATTTAGTAGATTTAGAGAGCAGCACAGCCATCACAGCAATGCTGTTTTAGAGCATTTTGTTTACCCCAAAATGATTTCTTACAACTATTTGCAAACAATTCCTTTTTTCACATCTGAATTTTTTTTTTTTTAATGTGGGATTTAGAATTTTAACTTTTCTCTAAAGGCAGAAAAAGAAGTCAAAGTTAGGAGATCTACTTTATAACATCATGACCACAAATACTCTCATTTTAAATCTAATTTAATTACATTTCTAGAAATGTAGAAAACCAAATCTAATCCTTACCTTAGAGCAAATGTATTAATACTTTGGAATTCAACCTAATGTCAACAATATTTAATCTTAGTTTGTGGGATATATTTTAGTGATCATATATGGTCCTTGCTGGATATCTGACCTCTTTACTGTTTTATTGTCTATTCCTTTTTGTTTTTATACATGTTTTATATATACATGTAATGTTTTAGTAAGAATTTTATTGCTATATAAAAACTTACCCTCTTAAATTATACAGTAGAGTTCAGTGGTTTTTAGTGTATTTACGAAGTTATGTGAGCATCACTACTATCTAATTCCAGAACATTTTTTTACGTTCCCCAAAATCCATGTACCCATTAGCAGTCACTCCCCATTTACCCCCTGTGTAGTCCTTGGTAACCACTAATCTACTTTCTGTCTCTATGAATTTTTCTTTTCTGTACATTTCATGTAAAATGAATCACACAATAAACATATGACTTTTTTTTGAGACAGAGTCTTGCTACGTTGCTCAGGCTGGGGTACGGTGGCACAGTCTCAGCTCACTGCAATGCAACCTCTGCCTCCTGGGTTCAAGCGCGTCTCCTGCCTCAGCCTCCTGAGTACCTGGGACTACAGGCGTGCACCACCACACATGGCTAATTTTTGTGTTTTTAGTAGAGACAGGATTTCACCATGTTGGCCAGGCTGGTCTTGAACTCCTGACCTGGTGATCCACCCACCTTGGCCTCCCAAAGTGCTGGGATTACAGGCATGAGCCACCATGCCCAGCCAAATATATAACTTTTTTGTGTGTAATTTCTTTTACTTAGCATGTTTTCAGTGTTCATCCATAGTCTAGCATATATCAGTATTTCATTCCTTTTTAAAATTGTTGTGTTTAATATACATAACATGGAATTTACCATTTGTGTTTATCGTTCAGTGGCATTAAGTACATTCACATCATTATGCAGCCATCACCACCATTCATGTCCAAAAATTGTTTCTTTTTTCTTTTCTTCTTTTTTTTTTGAGACATACCTCACTCTGTCACCCAGGCTTGGAGTACAGTAGCTCAGTCTTCACTCATGCAGCCTCCACCTCCCAGGCTCAAGCAATCCTCCCACCTTGGCCTCCCAAGTAGCTGGGACTACAGGTGTGACCTGGCTAATTTCTAACTTTTTGTAGAGACAGAGTCTCACTTTATTGTTCAGGCTGGTATAGTACTCCTGCCTTGGTCTCCCAAAGTGCTGGCATTAGAGGCCACTGTCCTGACCCAAAACTTTTTTCATCTTGCAAAACTGAAATAGTACCCACTAAAGCAGGGTTCCCCAAGTCCTGGTCCCAGCCTGTTAGGAACTGGGCTGCACAGCAGGAGGTGAGCAGAGGGTGAGTGAGCATTACTTGCTGATCTTTGCCACTTGCCAGTTCAGCAGAGGCATTAGATTCTCATAGGAGCAAGAACCCTGTTATGAACTGTACTTGTGAGGAATATAAATTGTGCATTTCTTATGAGAATCCAATGATCTCAGGTGGAATAGTTTCATTTCGAAACCACCTCCCTCCCCACTCATGTCCATGGAAAAATTGTCTTCCACAAAAACATTCCCTGTTGCCAAAAAGGTTGGAGACTGCTACTTTAAACAATGACTCCCCATGACTCCCTCTCCCCAGGTCCTCGCAATCATCATTCTACTACTGTTTCTATGATTTTTGACTATCTTTAGTACTTCTTAAGTGTAGAATCATACCTTATTTGTCCTTTTGTGACTGCCTTATTTCACTTAGAATAATATCTTTAATTTTCATCCATGTTGTAACATGTGTCAACATTTCCTCCTTTTTAATGGTAAATAATACTTGATAGTCTGAATATACTACATTTTGTTTGTACATTCATCTGTCCATGGACACAGGTTATTTCCACCTTTTGGCCGTTTTGAATAATGCTGCTATAAACATAGGTATACCGTGGTAGAATATAGGTATATCTATCCATGTCCCTGCTTTCAGTTGTTTTGGGTATATACCCAGAGGTAGAACTGCATGATGGTGTAGTAATTCTATTTTTAATTTTTTTTTTTGGGGGGGGGGAATCTCGCCATACTGCTTTCCATAGGGGCTACACTGCTTTATATTCCTACTAGTAGTGCAGAGGAGCTCTGATTTCTCCACATCCTCACATCCTTTTCAACTCTTGTTTTCTTTTTGTTGTAGTTGTTTTAAAAATAATAGCCATCCCAGTAGGTGTGAAGTGTATCTTATTTGCATTTACCTAATGACTGAGGATGTTGAGCATTGCTTTCATGTGCTTATTGGTCATTTGTATATCTCCTTTGGAGAAATGTATCCTTTACCCATTTTTCAATATTGTTGAATTGTAAGTTTTTTATATATTTTAGATAGCAGTTCTTTATCAGATAATATGATTTATAAATATTTTTTTCCATTTTCGAGTTATTTCACTTTCGTGATGGTATCCTTTGAAGCACAGTTTATTTTTGTGCTTCTATAGGAGTGGTGTTATACTACACTACTTATTTGATTCTTTGCATATTTCCTTTTCTCAAACTAACAATTCTTGCTTTTAGTTTTAATCGCCTGGACCTGCCACCATACAAGAGCTATGAGCAACTGAAGGAAAAGCTGTTGTTTGCCATAGAAGAAACAGAAGGATTTGGACAAGAGTAACTTCTGAGAACTTGCACCGTGAATGGGCAAGAACTTGTTTGCAATGTTTGTCCTTCTCTGCCTGTTGCACATCTTGTAAAATTGGACTATGGCTCTTTAGAGAGTTATCTGAGTGTAAGTAAATTAATGTTATTAAAATTTATCTCCCAGTGATTTCTACTCACCGTTTCCAGAAATCAGGTCTGCAAATGACTAGTCAAAACTTTGCTTAACATGAAATTTTAACACAGCAATGAAATCTGCCTTGTCTTATTCCACTAGTTTGTTCCCTTAACAATTTTGTATATAGGTCAAAAGTTTCACTTGGGAGTAGGTTTTTTTCTTTTACAAATTCTGGAGATAAGCAGGGAAGTCCTTTGGTAACTGCAATATACAAGATCTTCCTATTAAGCCTCTTGGTACGAGGCATTTGTTAAAAGTGCACACTTACCCCAGCTTCTGGGGATGTGAGCAAAATTTTGGCTTGTGTTCTCATTTTAGTCTGACTTGACTATTGTCTTTCCTTTCTGGAGCATGAATCCATACATCATTCCTGGAAGCGATGCAAAATTACTGCATCTCTCTACAAAGTAGTTTTGTCAATTTGAATTCAGGGAAAAGTTGGTCACAGACTCTAAATAACTTCATTTGGAAGTTTGATTGTTTTAGTTGCCTGGCAAATACTACACTTTACAAACAGTATTAACACTGTGATTCCTTCATTGTTGTTTTAAGTTAACCTAGGGCCAGGCGTGGAATCCTAGCACCTTGGGAGGCTGAGGCAGAAGGATCCCTTGAGGACAGGAGTTCAGGACCAGCCTGGGCAACATAGGGAGACCCTCTCTCTTTTGGGGGGAAAAATGAATAAATGGGAAAAAAGTTAACCTAGAATTAGAATTAATTTAATTGAATTCATCTAAGGACATCACTGGTGATTTTTATATGTTCCTCTACATAACTGATGCTTTATAATTTTACCATAATCCAACAACTTCAGTTTATATTTAATTATTGTTAAGGAGTTTAAGACTAGAAAGACAAGAGTGCTTTCTAGTCCAAATAGAGGTCAATGAAATAGCTTCTGATATCAAATTTTCATTTGAGAGGGAGAGCTGTGGTACGGGCTAAAAAGAAAGGAAAATAACATCCAGTGACTACAGGAATATATTCTCTGTGGATTAAAAGTCTTCAAATTTATCATTTATCTGACATATGTTGGAGTAGTCATTTCCATTCTTTACATTGTCCTGAAATGGTTTGATATCCCTCATCTGCATTATTCTTTTTACCCTTAAAATTTTTAGCAGGGTTTTCTTTTTTTCTCATAACTATTTTAAGTTTAGATTGCTCCATTATTAACTGATTAATGCACTTTGAAGTTCTCTGGAGTTAATTCTTTTAAATTGGCCTAGCTTAGACTGTCAAGATGGCTGTTATAAATTGGACTTTATGAGCAGTGGAATGAAGCCTAAGCCAGCTGAGTCCCTATTATAGCTGTACTGTGAGGACAGCCTCATAGCTCTTGTATCAGGGACTTTGCCACATTTCAGAGGCATAGCATGAACAAGTAATATTAAGCCAAGAACAAACAGCAGAACCCTCTTCCATATGGAAAAAAAAATTTTTTTTTGGCCCTAATGCTCTTCATTTTTACATCCTGGAACAACAGTAAAAACATTTTTTTTTTAACTTGGCTATCTGTACTCCAAGACACTGCCATCATAAAGCAGAGACTTACATGAGTGAAAAGGTTGCCTCATCAAACAAACTCATTGTAAATTGGGAGACTAGGCTCTCCCCAGCCCTGTGGTTTTTTTATTTCATGTACCCCAGGAAATACTGTGTGGTTTCCAGTAGCCCTAGTTGTTAAAAGTAGGGACTCTGCCTTTTTGTTGGTAGGCGGGGAAATGCTTTGCTTTGTCTTACAGAGCGAATGTCTGCCAACTACCCGTTCATTATATAAGTCTGAACTTGGTAATATATGGCTAATGAAGATTAAGCCCTCTATAAAGACTTCCTGTTGAGGTGAATTCTCATACTGAAATGTAGTTATCTACAATATTTACTAGAGATTTATGAGATTAAATTAAGAGATAATGTAAGAAAATAGATTTTTTTTTTGTTCTATATAATGCTTCATGATTCATTTAGGGACCTAGAAATATTGTGTGAAAATATATAAATATCACCCAAAAGGCTTTCTGCCCTATATTTTTAAAATACAGAATAGTTATATTTGAAGTAGCCCTGGCCCTAGTTCTATAGGGCTTGGCTATTTAATATTTTTATGGAAGAAGTGTTTAGTTCTGGAAAAGGTAAATGCTTGTATATATTTTTGCAGCCTGGGATCTCCCTACTCCATTTTTCCCTTTAATTTAAGTGGCCACATGTATATGTCTTCCCTGCTGTGTTAGGAAAATGGGGGCTGGATATCCCAAGAATCAGAGGTTATATAAAAATACTGCAAATAGACAGCAGACATAAATATCTACCAAATGCTATCTTAAATTTTGGTCCAAACTGAACATATGGAAATAGATTTATTGTAAGTATTTACGTAGACCTTTTTCTTAAATCTGAACTAAATTGCTTTTAGAATTCTTTTTCTTTGTAAGCATTGTAAATGCTAATAAATCCTGTTAATTATTATTATTTTTTTTTACTGCATGTTACATTGAAATAAAAACAAAGTAAAATGAGCAATTGCCTTATTCTTCGGCTCTTTTGCAGGGGGCGGGGGTTGGGGAAGACAGCATTCCACAGCCTGGTCAGGAGGGAAGGACCTCACTTGTTTGATCAAATGGAGTGGTTTAAAACTGATCAAGCAGCTCATAATAATGAATTCCTGCTCTGTCTTTTATTATGTCAGAGTACAGAAGAACCTCATTTCATAAAACTTACAATAACTCTATTTAAAATTCAGGTATTGTACTTGTGAGGCTGAGGTGGGAGGATCACTTGAGTCCAGAAGTTCAAATCCAACCTGGGCAACATAGCGACACCCTGTCTCTTAAAGCAACAAAAAGACATATTCAGGTACTGATATTTCATCAAGAGACTGACATACCAATGACTAGAAATTTTAGTGAAACATGTTCAACTATACACAGAGTTCTCATCCTAAATGAACTATTTCAGTCAAGCCCACTCTACCACTTTTTACTTATCTGGTTAATAATCTGAAATGTTATCAGGGTTGACTCATGGAATTAAGCTTTTCCTCTTGTTTTGGATGTTACTTCATCTTTCTAAACTCCTTTAGAGTTAACTACTTCTATTTAGTATTGTTGGTATCTCCAGCCCCCCCTCCTTTTTTTGTTTTTCTTTTAGTTATTTACAAAATTGTTGGTATATTTGTATATTACTGTATTAAGGGTACCTTTATTTTCTTGATCTGTTACTTCTAATACTCAGGTAATGCTACAAATATTACAGGAAGTCAAATGCTTTCATAAAGTTCCTTCAGTGGTTGCCTCACTTACGTTTTCCTAAAAGATGTAAGACTGTTTATAATTAAACTTTTTTGGTCCTTGATTTGCATGCTTTTCTGTTAGTCATGGGTAAGATGGGGTCTCTTTCCTCTTTCCCCGGCCCCGCCTTCAGAGAAGACTTACAATGACTAGGTCACATAGACTTCTGCCTCTCTGCTTTTTTATGTGGCAAGTTACAGTATGTCTGTATTGTGGTATTGTTCCCAGACCAAAACAAGGGTCAGGCTCCTTATTCTTGCATCCCAATACTGGGAAAGGAGGGAGTTTATTTCTGTAATGGGTATGGGGAGAAGGCCTGGAAATTATCCCCAGACAAACTCAAAACTACCAAGTTTTCCAGAGCTTATTTACCTTCTAAGCTATATGTCTAGTGTAAGTGTGCATTCATCTAAAAACATAAGTGATTAGCTTTTTTAAATCTATAACTAAGATCTGAGTCCCAAAGACCTTCTTCTGGAGCCCCAGTAAATTTACTTAATCTAAATGGATCCATCCAGGTGCTGGGGTGAACGATTACCCTTCAGACCCCCCAGTAAACTTGTTTGTGGAGGCCTTCAGAAAAAGTTCCTTCAGACCCCCAATAAAATTTGTCTGATCCTAAATGGATCCTGTTAATTCCTTTGTTATCTTGTCATGCTTCAAGGCCCAGGAAAGGCCTGGGCAAAACCCTTGGTGGGCTTTTGTATAAGGGCCCTGACTTTTTTAGCTTTTAATATTTAACTTAACCACTCAGTCAGTGCTGAAACAGTTATTATGGAGACCTGTGTTATTAAGACCTGACCTACCACAATATGAATAAAAATACTAGAAATTGCTACGCAGATGAGACTGGATTTGGTGCCCATGTTGAAGATGAAGATATCTCCAGGGGCCATCGACTAACATGAAGGCCTCCATGTGAATTGCTTTTCTGAGACAACTGAAAGACGGGACCACAGGCAGTAGTGCTAAGTAGAGAACCACCAACTAGCTAGCTATCAAGACTGTTACCAAGACTGTTATCAACCAGCTGGCCTGCTTACCATCTTCAGTAGACCTTTTTCTTATTGGGAAACTCAGGTGATTATGCTCTCATTTAAAACAAAACCCGTGGAGAGGGACTAAGGCAAGAGGAATTTTTTAATACAGCTGATCTAACATGGGACTAGGGGAGAGAAACTGCAGTCCTCTCCCAGGTCCTGAGTAGCTGTTTAGTCTGGCCAGTGGGAGCTGCTAGAATGCTAGAATGCTGTAGTTTCAATGTGCTTAGAATAAGGGACAAGATATGTCCCCCTCAGCATGTGGAAACCTATGGGGAATAAGTAATTGTTCTTATTAACCATTGGCTCTCATCCAAAACCCTACAAAGCATCAAACTGGGACTCAGCTGTGGCTGACTGGCTGTTCTGGACTTTTCAAGTGTTTCACATTGTATAACTCTAGGAGTTGCTGTCTCTCCCAGCCTATTTCAGTTGTCAAATCTTCCATGTTCATTTGTCATTCTTCCATCCTTTGTGATCAGGATATCTGGAGTGAGGAGCCAGGAGAAACTTTCTGGTTGGCAAGGAAAAGAGGACCTTAAACGTAAACCCCCAAAGGACACTGTTGATCCCTTATAAACAGGGTCCTGTTAATAAGTGAAGAGTGGCTATGAACAAAAGGATTTCCTCAAAGCATCCCACAGGGGAGAACCTTGAGAATTTGTAGTCATACTTGCAAGATCACTAAAAACAGCCCTCCTGTTACTTTTCTTCTAATTCAGACCTGTTCTTCTATTTGTCTTCCATATCATAGCAACCAATACACACCAACATTCACTTAATACCAAAACAGCTGTCAACATTTATCACTATGTGCAAGACACTAGTAGATATGCTATGTGCAGTGTCACTTAGTCTTCCTGTTATGGGAACGATTTCTGTTTTACAAGACAATAGAGGCTCCAAATGATTGAATCATGTTCACAACTATTAAGTAGAAAGTACAGCTTGGAATCCAGGACGGTTTGACTCCAAAGCATGTATACGTAACCATTTTGCTGTACTGCTACTTACATACCACAACACTGGGAGTGACCAATTTTGCCATTCCATTTAATTAGCCTCCAAATCCTATCAAATCTATTCCCAAAACTTTTTTTTTTTGAAACAAGAGTCTCGTTCTGTCACCCAAGCTGGATTGCAGTGGCGCGATCTCGGCTCACTGCAACCTGCCCCTCCCGATTTCAAGCAACTCTGCTTCCCTCTTCCGAGTAGCTGGGATTACCTACTCGGGATTACCTCCATGCCCAGCTAATTTTGTATTTTAGTACAAAAAGTCAATCCTCTTAACATGCAGACACTTACATTTCGAAGGAGAACCAAATCTTTCCTCACTGAAGAGCAGCTACCGTGGAATGAAATTTTGGAGTTAGATTATCGTTGAATCCAACAAGCTACAGTGCCTGGGAGAAAAAGCACTTATAAAGTATTCGGTGAAGCTTACTGGTGATAAGGCATGTGCGTGTTCAGCATAGTAATGTGGCACAGGGTTCACTAAACGGCAGCATATTTTAACCGAAGTTATTTCCTACTTAGAGGACCCAGAAATGTTTGCGGCCTGCGAGAATAGAATGCTAAAGAGCGAAAACCCAGACAACACTAGACTCTGGGAAGAAGGGTCCCCCTTTTAGAGGTGAGAACAGGATAGAACACAAAGATGTGACGTGGTTTCTCCTAGGTAACGCGGGCGAGGCTGAGCTCGGATTCTGCAGACTCCCAGGCCAGCCCTAACCAATTCATCTCCGAGTTTGCACAGCCTCTTCCCCGGAGACTCCAGCCCCATCCCTGGCCTGCCCGATCCCGAATCGCATTTGGGCACTGGGCCTCTCTCTCAGTCGGGGTTCAAAGGGGTCTCAGCAACCGCCCCACTCGCCTTCATACTCTCCCACCACGCTCCACCCAGGGACTTCAGAGCCAGCTTAGAACTCCATTGAGAGCTGAAAGCACCTTCAGATACCGAGAACCAGCATGTTCTTTTTTTGGGAGTCAGGCTGGACTCTGTCGCCCAGGCTGGAGTGCAGTGGCGCAATCTTGGCTCACTGAGCCTCGAACGATCCTCCCACCTCAGCCTCCAGAGTAACTGGGACCACAGGCGCGAGCCACCACGCCCGGCTACTTTTTTTTTTTTTTTTTAGAGACGGGGTGTCGCCATGTTGCCGAGGCTGTTCTCGAACTCTTAGGCTCAAGCGATCCTTCCGACTCGGGCTCCAAAAGTGCTGATTTTACAGTCGTGAGCCACCGCTTCTGGCCAGAACCAGCAACTTCTGCACGGCTGGAGTTGGGAATTGTCCACAGTTTAGCGCTCGTTTCCTTTGCTTTTCGCCTTCCCACAGTCAAGCAAATTTACAGAGTCCGGGCGCAGCTAAAGTCTGCTCGCCCGCCCCCACCTCACCCTGGCTCCTGATAGGCAGTGAGCGTTGTCCGTTTTGACAGAAACTTGTGCGCAGGCGCAGAAAGGCACGGGACTGGGCTGTGTTGGCTACGCGGGGCTACCGGATCCATCGGAAATGGTGAGCGTGGGCCGAGGGGCTAGTGGCTGGCGGCCGCCCACCACCCCACGCTAGGCCTTCAGATCTCTGAGGATGAGGGGGGTCTCAGAGCTCTGGGCAGGGAATCGGTTGGGGCTGGGCGTGGCGGGGACCGGGCCGGAGCAGACTTGAGGGCGGAACCCAGGCGGCGCGGGCCTCTAGAGCGGACCTGAGGCGGGGCCGCCGGTTCCTGCTGCCCCTTGACCGGAAGCAGGAGCTCCGACTCCGCCGGGAAGAAATGGTGGGGCGAGGGTTGCAAAGCAACCCTGCAGCCTAGCGTCCTGGGCCTTGTTGCGCGATGGCAACCTTGCTAACGTTTCCTGCGAGCTCAGTGTATGGCAGGCTCTGCCAAGCGCTCTAGTTATCTCGTCTTTCCTCCGCTTCCTTCTCCCGGCTCTGTGAAGTGGATACGACCATTAGCCCCATTTTTTGTGTAAATGTGTTATCCAGAGCTCCGAGTAGCCTAGTGTTTTGCCCCAGGAAATGGTGGAGGTGGAGAAGCTTGATTGCCACCACTCTGTCACCGTGGTTCTTGCCAGTTGTTGGGACTGAGTCCCTGAGTCAGGAACAGGCTGCGTCTGCCCTTGAGGATCCCAAAGCCTTCTTTCTACCTTGCTGGCTGCGGCTGTGGGCTCTCTACGCCTTTAAGGGTTTTGTAGTTTTTAATCATCACAGCTTCTGCAAAATTTGAAAAAAGTTTTAAATGTTAAGCCATGTGAATGTATTATTTTTTCAAAAATCGTGTTTATAAATCTAGATATTTTTAAAAAAATTGAAAAAAGAAACTGTCATCACCTGAACACAAACAGTCATATGACTTCTAGTCTTTGTTTTTGCTTTATACAATTTAGCCCTTGTTGAATATGCAATTGTGGGTTATGTGTTTTTCATTATTACATCACAAAGAATATCTCCACATCATTACAAACATGTAATAATACTTCAAATATATATAAACTTCATTTTTCACATCACTTCTTAAGCTGTGAAAAAAAATTATTCATATAAGGCCGGGCACGGTGGCTCAAGCCTGTAATCCCAGCACTTTGGGAGGCCGACGCGGGTGGATCACAAGGTCAAGAGATCGAGACCATTCTGGTCAACATGGTGAAACCTCGTCTCTACTAAAAATACAAAAAATTAGCTGGGCATGGTGGCGCATGCCTGTAATCCCAGCTACTCAGGAGGCTGAGGCAGGAGAATTGCCTGAACCCAGGAGGCGGAGGTTTCGGTGAGCCGAGATCGCGCCATTGCACTCCAGCCTGGGTAACAAGAGTGAAACTCCGTCTCAAAAAAAAAAAAAAAAAAAAATTATTCATATATAATAGTTGTACACATTTATGTTGTAGATATTTATACATGTGATATTTTGATACAGGCATACAATGTGTAATGATCAAGTCAGGCTATATTTATTATAGAATATTCGTCACCTCAAACGTTCATTATTTCTTTTTTTTTCGGAGATGGAATCTTGCTGTGTCACCCAGGCTGGAGTGCAATGGCGCGATCTCAGCTCCCTACAACCTCCGCCTCCCCGGGTTCAGGCAGTTCTCCTGCCTAAGTCTCTCTAGTAGCTGGAATTACAGACGCCTGCCACCATACCCGGCTAATTTTTGCATTTTTAGTAGAGGCGAGGTTTCACTATGTTGGCCAGGCTGGGCTCAAATTCCAGACCTCATGATCCGCCCGCCTCCCAAACTGCTGGGATTTCAGGGGTGAGCCACCGCCCGGCTTTGTTTTTTTTTTTTAGACTCATTCTGGCTCTGTGCCTCCCAGGATTAAGCGATTCTCCTGAGTAGCTGAGACTACAGGCGCATGCCACCACGCCCAGCTACTTTTTTGTATTAGAGACGGGGGTTTTACTGTGTTAGCCAGGATAGGCTCGTCGGTCTCCTGACCTTGTGATCCGTCAGCCTTGGCTTCCAAGTAGCTGGAATTATAGGCAGGGGCCACGAGCCTAACAAACTATTTTGAAATATGCAATAAGTGAGTGTTAACTATACCACTAGAACATGTTGCTTCTATCTAACTGGACATGTGTGCCCATTAACCAGTCTGTCTTTGTCCCCTCCCACTTCTCAGACTCTGGTAATCATCATTCTACTCTACCTACAGGAGCAACATTTTTAGCTTCTACATATGGGTGAGAAGATGTAATATTTTTCTTTCTGTGCCTGACTTATTTCAGCTAATATAATGACCTCTACTTCTGTCCGTGTTGCTGCAGATGACAGGATTTCATTCTTTTTTATGGTTGAATAGTATGTCCTTGTGTGTTAATACCACATTTTCTTTATCCATTTATCTATTGATGGACACTTCTCGAATTCCGTATCTTGGCTATTGTAAATAGTGCTGCAACATGAACCTGAGGATGTAGGGATCCCTTTGATGTACTAGTTTCCTTTCCTTTGAATAAATACCCAGTAGTGGTATTGCTGGATTGTATTGTATGTAGTTTTGTTTTTGTTTTTGTTTTTTTTGAGACAGAGTCTTGCTCTGTTACCAGACTAGAGTACAGTGGCACAATCTTGGCTCACTGCAACCTCTACCTCCTGGGTTCAAGCAATTCTCCTGCCTCAGCCTCCCGAGTAGCTGGGACTACAGACATGTGCCACCATGCCCAGCTAATCTTTGTATTTTTAGTAGGGACGGGGTTCCACCATGTTGGTCAGGCTGGTCTCGAACTCCTGACCTCGTGATCTGCCCACCTCGGCCTCCCAAAGTGCTGGGATTAAGGCGTGAGCCACCTTTGCCTGGCCTCTTATCTCTTAAAAGATAATAATAAATCAGGTCTGGCTGTGTTGTCCAGGCTGGACTTGAACTTCTAGGCTCAAGCTGTCTTCTCACTTCAGCCTCCCAAGTGGTTGGGACTATAGGCACTGCCAACGCACCCAGCAGTTTATAGCTTTTTTCAGAAAACTCCATACTGTTTTCCATAATGGCTAATTGACATTCCCACCAACAGTGTATAAGAGTGCCCTTTTCTCCACATCCTTGCCAACATTTGTTATTTTTTGTCTTTTTGATAATAGCCACTCTTACTGGGGTGAGGTGATATGTCATTGTGGTTTTGATTCGAATTTCCCTGATAATTAGTGATGTTAAGCATTTTTTCACATACCTGATAGCCATTTATATGTCTTTTGAGAAATCTCTGTTCAGAGCCTTCCTTTGCCGGCTTCTTAATGGGATTATTGGTTTTTCTGCTGTTGAGTTTGAGTTCTTGCATTTTCTGGTTGTTAATTAGTCCCTTGTCAGATGAATGGTTTGCCAATATATTCTCCCATTTCAGAATGTCTCCTCACTCTGTTGATTGTCTCCTTACTGTGGAGAGGGTTTTAGTTTAATATGGTCCCATTTGTCTATTTTGTTGTTGTTGCCTATGCTTTTGAAGTCTTAGCCATAAAATCCTTGCCCCAGTGTCCTGAAGCATTTCCCTTATGTTTTATTCCAGTCATTTTATAGTTTTGAATCTTATATTGAAGTCCTTCATCCATGTTGAGTTGATTTTTGTATCTCATGAGAGATGGGGGCCTAGTACCATTCTACAAATCCAGTTTTCCCAGCACCATTTATTGAAGAGGATATCCTTTTCCCAATGTATGTTCTTGATGACTTTGTCGAAAATCCGTTGGCTCTAAATACGTGGATTTATTTCTGGGTTCTCTGTTCTAGTCCATTGGTCTGTGTGTCTGTGTTTTTATACCAATATCATGCTTTTTTTTGGTTACTACACCTTTCTAGTATGTTTTGAAATCAGGTAGTGTGATACCTCAAGCTTTGTTCTTTTTGTCCAGGCTTGCTTTGTCTTTCTGAGTCTTTTGTGGTTCCAAACAAATTTCGGGATTGTTTACAGGCAAAACTTGCACACAGTAAAAGAATTAATGATGTGAAAGGATCTAAGAGAAAAATAAAATTCCCACTCTCCTACCCCTAGTCTCAGTCTTTCCTCCTTTAGAAATAACCATTATTAGTTAGTTTGTTTCTTTTTTCCTTTCTTTCTTTGTCAGACTTGACCCTCCCAAGCTCAAGTGATCCTCCTGCCTCAATACCCCAAGTACCTGGACTACTGATGCATGCCACCATACCTGCTAAATTTTTTTTGCATTTTTTTGTAGAGATGTGGTTTTGCCATGTTGCACAGGTTGGTCTCAAACTTCTGGTCTCAAATGATTTGCCCACGTTGGCCTGCCAAGTGTTAGGATTACAGGCATGAACCACTATACCCAGCTGTTTGTTTCTTATACATCTATGCAAGCATTTATGTGGCCCCTCTTTTTCTTACATAAATGGTAGTTTACTATAACCTGTACTATGCTATTCTGTGGTTATACTCATAAAAGCAATACAAATTTAGATGCTTTTTTTTTTTGCTTTGGATCTTTCATTGTGTAAGTATAGATGCATATTTTAACTTTTTTTTTTCCTTGAGACAGAGTTTCGCTCTTTGTTGCCCAGGCTGGAGTGCAGTGACGTGATCTCAGCTCACCGCAACCTCTGCCTTCCAGGTTCAAGGGATTCTTTTGCCTCAGCCTCCCAAGTAGCTGGGATTACAGGCATGCACCACCATGCCCAGCTAATTTTGTATTTTTTATTTTAGTAGAGACTGGGGCTTCTCCATGTTGGTCAGGCTGGTCTCAAACTCCCGACCTCAGGTGATCTGCCTGCCTCAGGCTCCCAAAGTGTTGGGATTACAGGTATGAGCCACTGCACGTAGCCAACTTTTTTTTTTTTTTTTTTGAGACAGAGTCTTGCCCTGTCGACCAGGCTAGAGTGCAATGGTGTGATCTCAGCTCACTGCAACCTCCGCCTCCTGTGTTCAAGTGATTCTCTTGTCTCAGCCTCCCAAGTAGCTGGGATTACAGGCGCATGCCACCACACCTGGCTAATTTTTATTAGAGACATGGTTTCTCCATGTTGGCCAGGCTGGTCTCAAACTCATGACCACAGGTGATCTGCCCACCTCAGCCTCCCACAGTGCTGGGATTATAGTCCTGAACTACTGCACATTTTAACAATTTGAAGCAGTACCAGAGGATATAATATAGAAAGTTTATGTGGTCTCTATCTTACTACCCCATGGTAACTTCTGTTGGCAGTTGGGTGTGTTTCCTTCCAGATTTGTTTGGTACATAAGCACATTTATTAGATGTTTATTAGATGAAACTGGAATATATATATTTATACATGTTCAGTTTAAGGCTGAAGTGGAGATATCGCTTGAACCCAGGAGGTCAAGGCTACAGTGAGCCATGATTGCACCCTGCACTCCAGCCTGGGTGAGAAAATAAGAGAAAACAGAAGTTGACTTTAAGATACATGAGTATATATCTTATTCTGCAACTTGTTCTGTTTACTTAAAAATATCTGACATTTTTCTGTGTTATTATATGCAGGTCTGCTTCATTCTTTTAAAGGTCTGTGTAGTATCCTTGTTCCATATGTACATTATGGTGTATAGTTTTTTTATTCCAGACACTGCTGCAATAACTGTTCTTGTTCTTTTTGCACTCATGTTAGTGGTTATGTAGGATAGATTCCTAGAAGTGGCACTTTTGACATGTGTATTTTACATTTTAGGTGGAAACTGACCTTTAGAATAATGATATAAAAATCGTCCTTTTTTTTTTGAGACAGAGTTTCGCTCTTGTTACCCAGGCTGGAGTGCAATGGCATGATCTCGGCTCACCGCAACCTCTGCCTCCTGGGTTCAGGCAATTCTCCTGCTTCAGTCTCCCAAGTAGCTGGGACTACAGGCATGCGCCACCATGCCCAGCTAATTTTTGTATTTTTAGTAGAGACGGGGTTTCACCATGTTGACCAGGATGGTCTCGATCTCTTGACCTCGTGATCCACCTGCCTCGGCCTCCCAAAGCGCTGGGATTACAGGCGTGAGCCACCGCGCCCGGCAAAAATCGTCATTAATTGGCCTGACGTAGTGGCTCACGCCTATAAGCCCAGCACTTTGGGAGGCCAGTGTGGGCAGATCACTTGAGGCCAGGAGTTCAACACCAACCTGGGCAACATGGCGCAGCTGTCTCTACTAAAAATGCGAAAAGTAACCAGAAGCTGCGTGCTTGTAATTCCAGCTGCTCAGGAGGTTGAGGCACTAGAATCGCTTGTACCTGGGAGGCAGGGGTTGCAGTGATCCAAGACTACACCAATGCACTCCAGCCTGGGCAACAGAGCAAGACTCTGTCTCAAAATAAATCAATAAAATTTTAAATTTAAAAAATCACCTGTAATTCTCCTTATCCAATTTTACACAACTATTTTCATCTTTGTGTGTTCTCCTTCCTCTTTTGTTCACATATGCATATTTTCCAATATATGCATGCTGGGTTTGGGGGTGATTTTTTTCTTTTTTGTTGTTTTAATTTCTAAAAACAGTTAACCTTGTTGCCATGTCATCTTTATGATTAACTACTTAGTGACTACATAATACTCAGTGAAGTAGTTGTGTCCTCATTGGCCAAATCATTTTACCTGGGTACATTTGGGTTGCTCCCATTTCTTTTTTTAGAGACAGAGTCTCACTCTGTCGCCCAGGCTGGAGTGCAATGGTGCAAGCTCATCTCATGCATCTTTGCCTCCCAGGTTCAAGTGATTTTCCTGCCTCAGTTTCCTGAGTAGCTGGGATTACAGGCATGTATCATCACACCCAGCTAATTTTTGTATTTTTTAGTAGAGACGGGGTTTCACCATGTTGTCCAGGCTGGTCTTGAACTCCTGACCTCAGGTAATCCACCCGCCTTGGCCTCCCAAAATGCTGGGATTACAGGCATGAGCCACCATACCTAGCTGCTTTCATTTCTTAATTAGTAGAAATAGTGCTGTGATGATGCTTCTGTGAATGTCTGGTTTTGTTTTGTTTTCACTTATTAGATTATTTCCTCAGAATTAAGATTCTTAGGAAAATAATTTCTGAGGCAGAGGGACCAATGCTTTTATGTCCTTGCAATATATTTTCCTGTAGCTTTTTCAAGATTGTATTGCCCATGTACCTGCCAGTTTTGTAATAATACCAGCATTTAAAGAGAAACCTTAGGCTGGTCATGGTGGCTCACACCTATAATCCCAGCGCTTTGGGAGACTGAGGCGGGCGGATCACGAGGTCAAGAGATCAAGATCATCCTGGCCGACATGGTAAAACCCCGTCTCTTCTGAAAATACAGAAATTAGCTGGGTATAGTGGCACACGCATATAGTCCCAGCCACTCGGGAGGCTGAGGTGGAAGAATCACTTGAACCTAGGAGGCGGAGGTTTCAGTGAGCCGAGATTGCACCACTGTGCTCTAGCCTGGTGACAGAGCAAGACTGCGTCTCAAAAATAAATAAATAAATAAATAGAAAGAAACCTTAGCATTGCTATAATTTTTCATATCTTTTTCTGTTTTTTTTTTTTTTGGAAATGGAGTCTCTGTTACCCACGCTGGAATGCAGTGGTGTAATCTCAGCTCACCGCAACCTCTGCCTCCCCGGTTCAAGCAATTCTCCTGCCTCAGCCTCCTGAGTAGCTGGGATTACAGGCATGTGCCACCATGAGGGCTAATTTTTATATTTTTAGTAGAGACAGGTTTCACCATGTTGCCCAGGCTGGTCTCAAACTCCTGACTTCAGGTGATCCGGCCATCTCAGTTTCCCAAAGTGCTGGGATTACAGGCATGAGCACCATGCCTGGCTGAATTTTTCATTTCTTTATTTGTGAGGAATGATGACCATGGTTGGATGTGTTTGTAATTTCTCGTAGGCATATTTTCTACTAGTATTCTTTTTGTATACTACCTACTAGAGACTTGCTATTGTCCTTAGTCATTTCGTGTGATGTTTTTGGATTTATTTTGCCTGTTATATTTGATGCAAGTATTTTTCTATACTATTAGATTCGTTATTCTTAATACAGAAGTTTTGGCTGGGTGCGGTGGCTCAAGCCTGTAATCCCAGCACTTTGGGAGGCCGAGGCGGGTGGATCACGAGGTCAAGAGATCGAGACCATCCTGGTCAACATGGTAAAACCCCGTCTCTACTAAAGATACAAAAAATTAGCTGGGCATGGTGGCACGTGCCTATAATCCCAGCTACTTAGGAGGCTGAGGCAGGAGAATTGCCTGAACCCAGGAGGCGGAGGTTGCGGTGAGCCGAGATCGCGCCATTGCACTCCAGCCTGGGTAACGAGCGAAACTCCGTCTCAAAAAATAAAAAAAGAAGAAGAAGAAGAAGTTTTATGTTTAGGGGTCAAATTGGTCATAGTTCTTCATCAATCATTTACTTCTAATGGTCATCCCTACTCTGCTGAGCCAATGGATACTCCTGGATCTTTATTGCTGCTCTTTTTCCATCTGTCCGGAATGTGCACCTGGGAACTAGAGAATTGGGGAGCCTTGTTTCCATCACCCCATTGCCTGGAGTGCCTTTCTGTCTCATCATTTGGTTCTTGGCTTAAAGATTGCATACTTATGGCCAGGAACAGTAGCTCATGCCTGTAGTCCCAGCACTTTGGGAGGCCAAAGCAGGTAGATCACTTGAACCCAGGAGTTCATTTTTTTTTCTTTTTGAGATGGAGTCTTGACCTTGTTGTCCAGGTTGGAGTGCATGGCCCAATCTCATATCACTGCAACATCCACCTCCTGGGTTTAAGTGATTCTCCTGCCTCAGCCTCCTGAGTAGCTGAGATGACAGGTATCTGTCACCACGCCTGGCTAATTTTTTTTGTATTTTTAGTAGAGACAGGGTTTCACCATGTTGGCCAGGCTGGTCTTGAACTTGTGACCTTGTGATCTGCCCGCCTTGCCTCCCAAAGTGCTAGGATTACAGGCATGAGCCACCATGCCCTGCTTTGAGCCCAGGAGTTCAAAACCAGCCTGGGCAACATGGCGAAACCCCATCTCTACAAAAAGTTAGCTGGGTTTGGTGGCACACCCCGGTAGTCCCACCTGTTTGGGAGGCTGAAGTGGGAGGATCACTTGACCCTGGAAGGTCAAGGCTGCAGTGAGCTGTGATCGTACCACTGCATGCCTGGGTGACAGTGAGACCCTAGCTCAAAAAAAAAAAGTTATATCTCCTTAGGTGTTCCTGACCACATTAACCAGAGTAGCATCCCTTGCCCCACTGCCTAGTCCCTTTATCCTGTAAGAATCTTGTTTACTTTTTTAAGTCTCTTTCTGAGGTCAGGGACCTCCTCAGTTATGGTCACCAGTATATTCAGCTCTTCTGTCGACCTGCTATGTGTTCTTGGGCAAAACCCTTCTCCTTTCCAAACCTGTTTCCTCATCACTAACGTGGAGATCATACTAATCGTGAATGAGAGTTTCAGAAAAGAGCATGTGTCTGAAAGCAATATATAACTCATAGTAGGTGCTGGGTAGAGAAATTATACCTGTGTGTCCTGCCGTTCCTCATAGATGTATGTTTACTTTATTTCTTTTTCTTTCTTCCTGTTTTTTTTTTTTTTTTTTTTTTTTTAGGAGTCCTGTTGTTCAGGCTGGAGTGCAGTGGTGTGATCATGGCTCACTGCAGCCTTGACTTCCTTGACTCAAACAATCCTTCTGCCTCAGCCTCCCAAGTAGCTGGGACTACAGGCACACGACATGATGCCTTGTTAATTTTTTTTCTCTTCTGTAGAGACGAGGTTTCACCATGTTGCCCAGGCTGGTCTCAAACTCCTGGACTCAAGCAGTCTGCCTGCTTCAGCCTCCTAAAGTGCTGGAATTACAGGCATGAGCTACTGCTCCTGGCCATGTTTACTTTTGTTTGTTTGTTTGTTTTTGAGATGGAGTCTCGCTCTGTCTCCAGGTTGGAGTAGGCGATCTCGGCTCACTGCAACCTCCGCCTCCTGGGTTCAAGCGATCCTCCTACCTTAGCCTCCCGAGTAGCTGGGACTACAGGTGTGCACCACCCACACCTAGCTAATTTTTTGTATTTTTAGTAGAGACGGGGTTTCACCATGTTGGCCAGGCTGGTCTCAAACTCCTGACCTCAAGTGATCCACCTGCCTTGGCCTCCCAAAGTGCTGGGATTACAGGCGTGAGCCACCGCACCTGGCCCATGTTCATAGTTAGACAGCCAGATCTTATGTCTGGTTCTCATTAAATTTTGGATCTTAGCCCTTTTTCACACTGTGGAGTGTGAGGCCATGTCCCCCTCCTGTACCCAAAAAGATTGATTTCATGAAACATAGTTGCAGAAATGCTTTTTATTTTTTTCCTTCGGTATTTATTGAGCCTATCCTCTGCGAGGTACTGGAGCTATAAAGTCTGGTCAGATTTCCTGGAAGGGTGCCTTGTGTCTGTAGGAGGAGATGAACGTGACCTGAACAGTTGCACTGCATTGTGGTCAATACTGTGAAGGCTGGTGGAGGGCCTTCACAGAAGCAGAGGGGCTGGTGTCAGAGAAGCCTCCTCGCTGGAGGCTCTGGAGCTGAGTCCAAAGGGTTGGGAGGTGGTTACATCAATCAATGAGTGAAGGAGGGAAACTTGTTTCCTTCAGACCGGGGGCAGCCCCCGGCAGGGTAGGGGTAGGAGGCTTCCGCAGGCTCTGTTCGCCACCTGCTGTCCATTCTCCACACAGCACCTGGAGCCATCCTTTAGAAACATCAGATGTTGTCACTCTTTACCTCAAAACTTGACAGTGGCTCCAGAAATCATACCCAGTAAAAACCAAGATCATCACTTGGTCTGCCAGGCCATCTGTGGTCTGGTCCCGGCTCCCAGCTGCCGCCCTCCCCTGCTCCCTGCTCTTCAGCCATACTGGCCCCTTTGCTTTTCCCGAAAACGTCCCAGGCATTTGCCCACCCCAGGGCTTTTGTGCTTGCTCCTGGTGCTGTCTGGAACACTCCCTGGAAACCAGCATGGCTAACTTCCTCATTTCCTTCAAAAGTTTACTCACTATAGCCTTGGTGAGCCTTCTCTGATGATGTATTTCACATCCCATCAGCCCTGCATTCCAGATCCCATTTCCCTGCTGTAACTGACATTCATGTTTTACTTCTGTTTTGTTATTTAATGTCCTACCCCCAACCCCCTCCCACAAATGTCAGTTTCGCAACATGGGATTTTTGTTATATTTTGTTCACTGCAGCATCCTCAGGCTTAGAACAATGTCTGGCATGTGGAAGGTTGCTGTGTAGTTACTGAATGAATAGCAGTCTTAGCAAATTTCATCTTTTTCAGCCCCACTCTCCAATCTCTGGGGGATATTTTGGACTTAGATTCTGACATTTTTGTTTTGACTTTCTTTCCCCTTTCTTTCGGGGTTGATTGCAGATTGATTGAGCTGTCCTAAATTGTCATCCAAGTTCTTACATATTCTTATTCTGACAACGTTGGGTGTGTCAGAGCCCTGTATCATAGGCTTCAATTGGATACATAGAAGGGGGTTAAAATGTTTTAAAATAGAAACAATACAGTAGAGGCCGGGCGCGGTGGCTCACGCCTATAATCCCAGCACTTTGGGAGGCCGAGACAGGTGGGTCAAGAGATTGAGACCATCCTGGTCAACGTGGTAAAACCCCGTCTCTATTAAAAATACAAAAATTAGCTGGGTATGGTGGTGCATGCCTGTAGTCCCAGCTACTCGGGAGGCTAAGGCAGGAGAATTGCTTGAACCCAGGAGGCGGAGGTTGCGGTGAGCCGAGATCATGCCATTGCACTTCAGCCTAGGTAACAAGAGCAAAACTCCATCTCAAAAAAAAAAAAAAAAAAAAAAAATACAGTAGAATGAAAAGGACTGTTTTGGAAAAAAAAAAATGAAACCTTATCTGTAATTCCTTGCTCTTAATGTGGCTCTTTTTTTAATAATCTCCTCTAGCATTTTGTTTTCATGTGATTACAGTCACCAAAGCACTTTATTTTGCATTTTGCTGTTTTCACTTAACATTATAATACACAGCTTCTGTGGTGGTATAGCATGGTCTAATCACCATTGGTAACGTGTATTACATTCCTATTAGTGGATATTCCATAACTTTTTGGCCTTTTCCCTAATTGTTGGGCATTTTTAGTTCTTTCTGCATATTACTATTGCAGATGTCACTGTACTTTGGCACACTGCTGTACAGTACTCAGTGTGCCCTGGTCACCGGTGACCAGGGCACACTGAGTACTGTACAGCAGTGACCACTCTTGTGCCCCACTTCTCCCCTTCAGAACAGCCCCTGCCACACAGTAGGATCTCAGTGAGTGTGTTGACTGACATTGGATCTCATACACGTGCGACCCACTACATTGTACTCTCATGTCCACAGAGCCCTGTCATCATACTCAGGCTCCCGATCTTAGAGGCATCAGGCTATTTGGCACTTTATAGGAGGAACTTGTTTACCCTTCCCTCCTGTGTTGGAGAGGATTCTTCTGTCACAGGGGAGTGGGTGGCAGTGACTGGATGTCAGCCTTGTGCCTTCCAGAATAACAAGAATTCATTGTGCAGTCTCCACCCAGTGTTGAGGATTCCCCCTCCCAACTCATTAGTCCCTAGGGGTGACAAACTGTTTTTTTTTTTTTTTGGTGAATGAAGCCTCTGTTTCTAACAACTCTTAGCCTTTGAGGGTCTTCTGATTAGATTCTAGACCAGTCTGGAGGGTCCGCCTGAGATCAGGTGTGCCTCAGGCCCAGTTCCCATCCGCAGGAAGAGTTAGGCCTACTTCAGTGAAGCAGTCGTTTATCACACTCCAACTCTGCAGACCTTTGTAAAGTCTCTAAAAAATAGGCATAGTACCTAATGCATATCCCAGAGAGGCACAGCCAGGGACTGGGGAATCACAGGTAGGCAGACACCATTGATTGGGGGATCAGTCAGGGCTTTGTGGTCTAAGACATCTAAGTTTGTTGAATTTCAGCAGAAAAGAGGCCTTTTAGGGTAAAAAGTTGTGGAGACAGGGAGATGTGTCACAGAGCTAGAGAGTGGAGAGAAAGGTAAGACAGGTGGGAGGGACAGGTCTGGCATGGCAGAATGAGGACCCAAACTCCATCTGCCCCTCTGCTACAGATGCCATGTGCAGGAGTAGCCCACCTGAGCATTTTCTGGGTAATCAAGATCAATGAGCCCCTTTTTGAGGCATACTTCTTATAACTGCTGTGTATCATACTGTCTCACATGCCTTCTGAAGTCACTGAGTCTATCCTTATGTGCTGTTTGGGCCACACCACAAATGACAAAGTTTTGTTGTCCTGTTAGACACCACTCTCTGGGTTTTCTTAAATCATCGGAGTCCCGTCCACCAGCTATGCCAGATATGTTATGTGAGTCATGGACGTGTATATACCTGGGAATGGTGCTTATATTCTGCTCCCCAACAGCTGAGGAAGGTGGAATAATAGTGCCTGGTGGTCACAGAGCACCAGGAGCAGCCTTGTCCTGCGTCGGAGTGTGAGTGGGGGTGTGAGCGGATGCTCTGGGCCCTGGTGGTGGGCGGAGGAGCACATCAGATCAGCCTGGGGAGCTTTGAGGGAGTGCCAGGTGCCTGTATTACTTGTTTGTTGTTGGAAGACAAATGTGTGATTCATCTGCCTGGGGCATGAGAAAGTTGATCCTGCCTCTTGGCCCCTCCTAACCTTGGTCTGTTTTTCTGGCAGGCAGAGGTGGAGGAGACACTGAAGCGACTTCAGAGCCAGAAGGGAGTGCAGGGAATCATCGTGGTGAACACAGAAGGTACGCCCTCCCTTCCTCCTGCCATGACCCACACCCAGGCAGGCCCAGAAGCAACCATAACATAGCATAGCCCTTGCTGTTTACTAAGCCCTTCATGAACCGAATTTTTTTTTTTTTTGAGGCGGAGTTTTTCTCTTGTTGCCCAGGCTGGAGTGCAATGGCACTATCTCAGCTCACTGCAACCTCTGCCTCCTGGATTCAAGTGATTGTCCTGCCTCAGCCTCCCAAGTAGCGGGGATTACAGGCATGCGCCACCACACCCGACTACTTTTGTATTTTTAGTAGAGACTGGGTTTCGCAATGTTGGTCAGGCTGTTCTCAAACTTATGACCTCGTGATCTGCCCACCTCAGCCTCCCAAAGTGCCAGGATTACAGGCATGAGCCACCGTGCCTGACTGAACCGGATCTAATAAGCCTTTTTAATTTTTAATACCTTCAGTGTTTTTTTTTCTTTGAGGCTAGTCAGGTGAAGCAGTGGGAGTGGAGAAGGGACAAAGAAATCAGTAACTGGTTGTGAGCAATTAGTTGTAAACACTACTGCACTTGAACCAGCCACCTCCAGTGTCCTCACAAAGGGAAAGTCCACTCAGTCCCACCACCCTTACTCAGCCTTGTCCAGCACAGTTCCTGAGGACCATAATCATAGTTGCTATCCTTTGGCATACATTTACACATGAGCTTTTTAAAATACTGTTTCATGGTTTATATAAGCAGATTTTTAAAGTGCCACTACAATGTTCATTAGCCCGGTTTTGTCGTTTATACTTTTTAGTGAATCCATTAAGTGGGTATTACATACCCATTTGTGTTGATAGTTCTGTAGTTAACTTCTCTGTACCTACAGCTTCCCCACCACAGCCCTTTCTGGGTGGGAATTTATATAGGTAGAAGGGTACAGATACTAATTTTCCTAGACTGCTCTGGACAGGAAGGGAGCTAACATTTTTCACACACCTGCTGTGTGCCAGGCTTCTGGCTGGTGCTCCACATACTCTCTTACATTCCTTAAAGCAGCCCTGTTGTCTGCATTTTGCAGTGAAGAAAACAGTCTAGAAATTTAATTGATCTGCCTGCCATCACAGAGTCGAGATTTAAATCCAAGCCTGTCCGAGTGCACCTGTGTGCTTTCTCCCACACCATGCTGTAAGGAACCAGAATGGCCCCAGGCCATCACAGTCCAGGCAGCAGTAAGGACAGGGACTCTGGAATCCAGCAGTCATAAGTTTGAATTTTGCCTCTTCTCCTGACTAGCTTTGTGAACTGGCCCAAGTCACTTAAGCCTATAAATGGGGATAAAACTTATATCTACCTTATAAGTTGAATAATAACTGAGAATGAACAGCATAAAGCAGCTGGTCACCATCCATTTGGAGCTGTGAGGCATTTGTTCATACAAACCCTGATTTACCTGATTGGGTTCCCCTGTTGGGTTGGGGGCATCCACATGCTTCATGCCGCTAGGCCACAGTGTTTCCCAAATGTATTCATGCTTTGAAATCACCTGGGGCTCCTGTTAAACATAACTTTCCAGGCTTCTGCACCAAAAACTCTAATTTATTAGGGCAAAGCAACACTCAGGGAATCTGTGTGTTTACCAAGCATCCCAGGAGATTCTTATGATCAGGCAAGTTTAGAAAATTCTGCTTTAGGGGATAGATTCTAATCAGAGAGCTACAGGCCTAAGATTCACAGCAGTTCTGTCACCTTACAAAGTCTTTCCCTTGGAGGGACTGCCTCTGATCATATTTCCAGGGCCGTGTTCCTTAAACCTAGGGGTCCTGTGCTCTCCCTGGGAGTAGGGTTAAAGACTGGGGCTCCTGTCCTCCATTTCAGTCAGAGCACACACACTGAACCATCAGCTTGTGATTCTACATTGGTTTTAATTTGGGAAGGGGTTTGACCAATTTAAAAACTACCCTATTACTAAAAAAAAAAAAAAAAAAAAAAAACACTACCCTACTAGAGTTTACAAAAATAATATAAACCAATTTATGTGAGGCTGGGAGGAGAGGAGTCCACTGAGACACTGTTGCTGATAGCAATGTGGCCAGTGAAGGAAGACAGGGGCCATGCCTGACTCCCCTCTGTTCCTGTGTCATTCACCACAGGCTGCAGAGTCAGGTCAGTGAACATTAAGTGAACCAACCCTGGTGGGTGTTGCCATCAGCTCCTTTGATTTGGAAATTCCCGAGGACTGTGTTCAAAGGAAATAATCCCAAAAGAAAAAAACCCAAAATTTTTGCAAGCATGTTAGATGCCATAATCAGTAGATTAATAATTATCATAATGGCTGGGTGTGGTGGCTCACACCTGTTCCCAGCACTTTGGGAGGCCTAGCCAGGATGATCATTTGAGCCCAGGGGTTTAAGACCATCCTGGGCAACACAGTGAGACCCCCTACTCCACAAAAAAATGAAAAATTAGGCAGGTGTCGTGGTACACACCTATAGTCCTAGCTACTCAGGATGCTGAGGCAGGAAGATTGCTTGAGCACGGGAGTTCAAGGCTGCAGGGAGCTCTGATTGCACTCCAGCCTGGGCAACAGAGCAAGACCTTGTCTCTTAAAAAAAAGAAGTTATAATGAAGGGTGTAGGCTCTTCAGTGCCCAGCCCAGGGGCTGCTCCCACAGGCCAGGATTGACAAGCTGCCCTGTGGGTAGAGGTGATACAGCAGTACCTGTATCTGTCATGTGCCTGGCGCTCTGCTGGGCATGGTTTGATTACATGTTTCTTGGCTGCCTCACAGGGTAGACATTATTGTGGCCACCTTTACGGACACACACGGACATCCCAAGAGGTCAGGCCATGCCCAGTTGCTGGATCCCCCTCCCCCCAAGGTCTCCTGCCCAGTGTAATTTCTTCAGTGCTCTTAGAGAGCCTCTTATGCATGATGTCGGTCTAGGCCTTGTTTTGGAGAAGTAGAGTTCTCAGCAATTCCTACTTAAGCAGAATAAAGGCCATCAAGGGCAACAAAGTAGAGGTGCTGTGTCTTTGGATAGGATGTTGATTTCCAGCAGGATTCGGTGACTCACACCTGTAATCCCAGCACTTTGGGAGGCTTAGGTGGCAGATCACCTGAGGTCAGGAGTTTGAGACCAGCTTGGCCAACACGGTGAAACCTCGTCTTTACTAAAAATACAAAAGTTAGTTGGACATGGTGGCAAGCGCCTGTAATCCCAGCCACTCGGGAGGCTGAGGCAGGAGAATCACTTGAACCAGAGAAGGCAAAGGTTGCAGTTAGCAAAGATCGCCACTGCACTCCAGCTTGGGCAACAAGAGCAAGACCTTGTCTCAAAAAGAAAAAAACAACACAGTGTTGATTTCCAAGTGAGCAGAGTCCTGGCAAACACAGAGCTAGACAGAGCATGCTCCCCAGCCTAGCCTAGTTCTGATTAAACCATGTGGTCATTTCATTCACAGGAGGCGGGGAGCCCTTGGGACACTGTGGAGGCAGGAGCAAGCCCCCTGCTCAGGCTGCTCCTGATCAGCTGGGTAGCCTGAGGCAACTCCTTTCCCCTCTTCAGCCCCCAACTCCCTCGAGTGCAGTGGTGGTCCAGGGAATCTCTTTTGGGTACCTCTTGCTTTAAGACCTGAAAGACTTTTGTCACTAAGAGAGAAACTTCTGGGACTGGACATTTTGACTCCAAGGAAACAACCCCAGGGGCTGGCAGCTCCAGCTCTGACCCCTAGGCTTCCACCCAGACTCACAAAAGAGAGGTTCTCATTCTTGCCTTAAAACTGCCCCTAAAGCCAAGCCTTTTCACTGGGGAGATCTAGCCCCAGCTGCTTACCTTTTAGACACCACTGAATGCTGCTTTTTTGTATACTCATGGGGCCAATCGCACCATACCTGAGAACATGGAATGCAGAATGAGCCCACCTGGCTTTGAATCTGGGCCCTACTTGCTTAGCAGCTATGTGGTTCGGGCATAAGCCACTTTCGCTGTTCAGGTTTCTCATTTGTAAAATATGGATAATTCTGCCTTCCTCTAGGGGAAGTTTTTAGAATAGTGCCTGGCATGGAATACCTATGAATGTCTCAGTAAGTGTGTGTGTGTGTGTGTGTGTGTGTGTGTGTGTGTGTGTATTTGTATTTGTGTGTGACTGTGTCTGTGTGTGTGTATGTATTTGTGTGTGACTGTGTGTGTGTCTGTCTTTAACTTGCGTCCCATTCTCAGGGCACCTATGTCAGTGTCTCGTTTACATCTCACACAGTGACCCTGCAAGACAGGGTCTGCCCATTTTTCAGATGAGAAACCCAAAGCTGAGAGAGGTGTGGGAAACTGGCCAAGGTCACCTAGCTGTGGATGGGCGTGGTCAGAACCCAGGAACTGGGTTGGTCATACTTCCCACTGATCCATGGGGCCTTTAAGCCCTGTGGAAGCTTCCATTAAGGATGATTATTTGGGGATAATTGTATTTGGGATCCCTATGATCTTACCTAGGGTTTTCCTACCACCACCACCACCCCGCTCCGCCCTGCCATTCAGCTCAGCTGCCTCTTCCTTCAGGACCCCCTCCCTGATCACCCCAGCCCAGAGTGGTTGCTCCTGCCCCTGAAACCCATGATACACCTGAGTCCTGATACTTTCCAGCCACCTGCCACTGCCTTTGACATCTCTGCCTTGGCTAGATTCAAATGGTGTTTCATAATACAAGTGTGAGTTTAAGCAGGTTTACTGAAAACGCGAGGGAAATTTCATTCCATTTATGCTTCTCCAGACCCCTGCCATCCTCTGCTGCTACCCACACAGGCAAAATAAAAGGCTTAAGTGTGTAAGCCCCATGAAGGCAAAAATAGTCTCTTATGTTCATTCCTCTCTGCAGTACTTAGGATGGTGTAGGCACAGAGTTGGTGTTTGACTAAAGTATCTGTTGAATTTTTTTGATGTGTTTTATTGCTTGAAGGAACTGGGTGTGGTGGAAGGGCCTGGGGGCAAATCCCAACAGATTGGAGCCCCAGGCTAGAAATTGTGCCTCCCTGGTGACCATCTACTTCTGCAAACTACACAGTGTTCATTTGTTAAGGCAGAGGCTGGGAGCAGGTGGCCTAGTAACTAGGCCATCTCTGAGGTCTCCTCCAGCTCTGGCAGCCAGTGAATCTGGAATTAATCTTTGTCCTTGTTTGCATTTCTTCCCCATTTTGGTCCCTTTCCCCGTACTTCCATGTTTTCTTTTGTTTTTGGAGAGAGCCAGTAGATGTTTAGTTTCTTGTCTGTTTCACACAGCTCCCACTTGTATGGATGTGATTAGACTCATGCCAGTATCTGTACAATCTACAATCACCAATTGCAGTCAGAGGGTAATACTCTCTCTCTGGGGGCACTAGTGAGCAAATCAGATTTGGTCAAGCCCTTGAGGAGCTTACATTGTGATAGGGGATGGAATACTGATCACTTTGTAATGGTGCAGTGTCAACCTGGGAATTGCTGATAGGAAAGCTATGTGGTGCTGGGATGGTGCCACCAGTAGGGATGGAAGGTGTCACCTGAAGAAGGAGACCTCAGGGACCAAAGTGGGAGTCATGAGTGAATAGGGGAAGGAAACAAAGTTCCAGGCAGAGGGATCTGTGAGAAGGTAGCTTTGTGGTCACCCCTTTGAAGGTCAAGGGGTCTGATCACCCAAACCATGCCACGTCTTGAGACTGTAGGCCTCTTACCATTAGGGCCCAAAGATGAGCTAAGAGGAGGGTTCCCAGCCAGGTAGCAAGAACAGCCAACCCAGGGCTCCACCTGGGCTCTGGTCCTGGCCTTCGGTGGGTAGGCTGTGTTTCAGTCACATCCCCTCAATTAATGGAAATGGGATTTATTGTGTGAGTGGTGTTTATTAACTTTTTTTTTTTTTTTTTTGAGACGGAGTTTCGCTCTTGTTGCCCAGGCTGGAGTGCAGTGGAGAGATCTCGGCTCACCGCAACCTCCGCCTCCTGGGTTCAGGCAATTCTCCTGCCTCAGCTTCCTGAGTAGCTGGGATTACAGGCACGCACCACCATGCCCAGCTAATTTTTTTGTATTTTTAGTAGAGACGGGGTTTTACCATGTTGACCAGGATGGTCTCGATATCTTGACCTCATGATCCACCCGCCTTGGCCTCCCAAAGTGCTGGGATTACAGGCATGAGCCACCGCGCCCGGCCTAACATTTATTAAGTGTATTCTTGCTAAACATTCTCAGATGAATTAAGCAATATTCAGCCCTCCCGGCTGAATAATATCTGAAGCACAGATATTATTATTATTATTATTATTTTTTGAGACAGAGTTTCGCTCTTGTTACCCAGGCTGGAGTGCAATGGCACGATCTCGGCTCACTGCAACCTCCGCCTCCTGGGTTCAGGCAGTTCTCCTGCCTCAGCCTCCTTAGTAGCTGGGATTACAGGCATGCACCACCATGCCCAGCTAATTTTTTGTATTTTTAATAGAGATGGGGTTTCACCATGTTGACCAGGATGGTCTCGATCTCTTGACCTCATGATCCACCCGCCTCGGCCTCCCAAAGTGCTGGGATTACAGGCTTGAGTCACCGCGCCCGGCCTTCACAGATATTATTTTACAGATAAGGCAGTGGAGGCTCAGGAGTTTTTATCACTTGTCCAAGCCCGCATAGCTGTGAAGGGGCAAAGCTGAGTGTAAGATCAATTTGGGGCCCTGTTAATCTGGCCATAGTTACCCAGCCTAAGAATCGGCTAACGGCAGTCATGAGACTGACCTGCTGGGTGGCAAGAAACCGGCCCAATCTTGTTTTCTTAGGGCCCCAGGAATGCGATGGTGGGCAGAAGGGGTCGTGGTGGATCCTACCCCATTGCTGCCCCATCGTGGGTAGATTATAATGGACACAATCGTTACTGCCATCCTCAGAAGCTTCACCTGTAGAGAAGGCCTCACAGGGTCCTACCATGCACATTGTGGCCATCCAGGAGCCAGCAGCAGCCGTGGTGACCTGGTCATCTTGTCTCTTGCAGACAAGTGATGACGACAACCTGTTCTCCTGACTTCACTTGGCTCAAAAAGTCTCTCTGACTCACCTGCTTCTTTTGCCACTATGTCCTCTTCTGCCCACCCTCACATTCCTCATGCCCTAGGAGATCGGGCCAGTTTCTTTACCACCTAGCTGGTCAGCCTGATAACTGCCTTTGGTCGATACCTATGCTAAGCAGCTGTGGGCCAGATAAGCAGGGTCCTGGGCCCCAAAGCTGGCCACTTACATATGAGGAGCCACTTGTGCCACATTCCTGAAGTGCCTTTCAGCTGGCAGGCTCTTGGGGCTCATGGATGGAGCCTTCTGCTCATATGTCACAGCCAACTCACAGGTACCTCCTGGCCCAATTGAGCCACATTCCTTACCTCTGTGACAGTAGGCACCATCCAGTGAGTAAGGTCCATTTAGTGGTTCATCTCAAGGAAACAGTCCTCCAAACAAAAGGCTTGGTACACAGTGATGTTCACTGCCCAGATAATTATACTGGTAACAAACCCACCCCCTATGTAGCCAACAACAGGGGCTGGGGAGCTCTGTGGACTGCCCACTCAGTGGGCTCTTTGAAAGAGGTAACAGTGCTGTTTACAAAGGGTCAACATATGTTTCATGTTTCTGTGTTTGTCATACACACATAGAAACATGCTTTAACTTGGGCACATAGTCATGTGGACAGTGTGTTTACAGCTGGACCCCAAGCCTCCCTTGAGTGGGAACAGTGATGGTTATATCCCAGCACAAGTTGACTTTTTCTCTTCTACTTTTTGGTATTTAGAAATTTATAAGGCCAGGCGCGGTGGCTCATGCCTCTAATCCCAGAACTTGGGAGGCCGAGGTGGGTGAATCACCTGAGGGCACGTGTTTGAGACCAGACTGGCAAACGTGGTGAAACCTGTCTCTACTAAAAATACAAAAATTAGCCAAGTGTGGTGGCAGGTGCCTGTAATCACTGCTACTCGGGAGGCTGAGGCAAGAGAATCACTTGAACCTGGGAGGCTGAGGTTGCAGTGAGCTGAGATCATGCCACTGCAGTCCACCCTGGGCCACAGAGCAAGATTCTTGTCTCAAAAAAAAGAAAAAAAGAAAAAATTTATAAAAGCGCTTCCTGGTTTGTGTTCTAAGCATTAAGCATTATGAAGAGAGTCTCCTTTTTTTTTTTTTTTTTTTTTTTTTTTGAGACGGAGTTTCGCTCTCGTTGCCCAGGCTGGAGTGCAATGGCACGATCTCAGCTCACCGCAACCTCCGCCTCCTGGGTTCAGGCAATTCTCCTGCCTCAGCCTCCTGAGTAGCTGGGATTACAGGCACGCGCCACTGTGCCCAGATAATTTTTTGTATCTTTAGTAGAGACGCGGTTTCACCATGTTGACCAGGATGATCTCGATCTCTTGACCTCGTGATCCACCCGCCTCGGCCTCCCAAAGTGCTGGGATTATAGGCGTGACCTACTGCGCCCAGCCGAGAGTCTCCCTTTAAAAAAATTTTTTTATTAGTTTTTTTAAAAACACTTACTTTATTAGTTTTTTAATCTGTGTCTCTGCTTGAATCGGAGCTAGTCTCTCCTTTTACTGCTGGGAACCAGTCAGCCCTGGGAAAGGAACCCAGGAGTGAACCAGCAGGCCTTTGTGTGAATCCTGGTGCCACTCTGTGACTACCGACAGTTCGCCTAACCGCTCAGAGCCTCATGGCGAATGAGATGGTGTTGCCACCCACGGAGTAGTTCTAGGGCATGGCGCTGGCACGCTTCGGGTGCACAGCACCATGCCTGTCACATAGCAAGCCCTCTGCGGATGGCAGCATTGACTGGGAACTGCTATTCCAGTTCTCTCCGATTAGAGGTGTGGGTGGGAGCTCGGTAGAAGGAGCTCTACATCCTCTCAGTCCCGTCTGCTCTCCCCTCAGGCATTCCCATCAAGAGCACTATGGACAACCCCACCACCACCCAGTATGCCAGCCTCATGCACAGCTTCATCCTGAAGGCACGGAGCACCGTGCGTGAAATCGACCCCCAGAACGATCTCACCTTCCTTCGAATTCGCTCCAAGAAAAATGAGATTATGGTTGCACCAGGTAAGGGGTCTTCTGCTTCCCCATGTAGCAACAGACCTCACGGCACATTCTCTGGCTCATCAGGAGGCCTGGCACAGTGGTGTCTCCAGAGGGTCCAAGCAGGGCCCAAGGAGTTGAAGGAATTGGGTTGTGCCTCACTGCCTAGCCAGCCTCCAGCTGGTGTCCCACAGCAGATCCTCCCAGGGACCAGCCCCAGAGGGGAACCCCAGACTCCTGGGAGAGATAGACACGTGAGCATCATGCGTGTCTCCCTGCCTTGATGGGGAAATTCAAAGGCATTTGGAACATAGAAGAGGGTGTGACTAGGCCTGTTGGACTGTCTTGTCTGCAAAGACTTCCCAGAAGAGGGGACGTTGGAGCTAAATCTTAAGGGCACAAGAAGCAATGTGAGCAGAGGTAGAGGGCAGAAAGTCACATTTGGAAGAATATTCAGTGATTCTGCTCCAAAATGTAAAGTAAAAGTACTGTATCATTTTATCCTTGAAAATATGTTCTCTGCCCACATGTTAAGGCCAGGCCTGTCTTAGGCCCTTGTAGCCAGCTTTTCCTCCTGCACCAGAGCAGATGCTGTGTTTCTTTCACATGAAGTGCTTGCCTTGCATTCGGGGGCTGTGTGGTGCAACCAGTGCCTGTGTTTTGGCCTTGGAATCATTCTCATGGTGAGGAGATGTTCATTCTGTGAGGGGTCCTGGGAGCACAGGAGCAAACAACAGGGCCATGTCTCCTGCCCAGCCCCCTTGCGCTCATTCATGGACTGGGATGGCAGACAGAGCCTCCAGGACCATCTTTGTATTGTTACTTTTTTCTCACTCTTGCTTTTTTGTTTTGTTTTGTTTTTGAGACAGGAGTCATGCTTTGTCACCAGGTGCCAGGCTGGAGTGCAGTGGCACGGCTCACTGCAACCTCTGCCTCCCAGGTTCAAGCAATTCTCCTACCTCAGCCTCCCAAGTAGCTCGGGCTACAGGTGCACGCCACCACACCCAGCTAATTTTTGTATTTTTAGTAGAGACGAGGTTTCACCGTGTTGGCCAGGATGGTCTCAATCTCTTGACCTCGTGATCTGCCCACCTCGGCCTCCCAAAGTGCTGGGATTACAGGCATGAGCCACCGCGCCCGGCCTCACTCTTGCTTTTTTTTGGCTGAGCCACATAGTTGAGTGTGGGTGCATCACACATGCCGGTGACAGTGCACTTCCACTGCAGTGCTGCTCATCTAGGGCATCAGGACATGAATGGAGAGGAGTGAGACGTGAGACTTTGGTCCAATTTAGAGGGGGTCACAAACACCTAATCCAGTTGCATGGACTTGATCTTGCACGTAAAGGTTTTTAGAGCGGGAGGTGATAGGATTATGATTAGGACCCAGATGAAGGCAGGCAGTGGGAGATCTAGGGACACAGAGTGCCCTGGGTGTGGGAACACAAATGGTGAGGAGGCTGGCCACAGAGTTCTGAAGTCATTTGATGGGGGTCAACCACTCCCCACAGCAGACCAGTGTGGGTCTGTCTCCAGGCCTGAAAGGATGGGAAAAAGAACTATAGAGCCAGTCACAGCAGCCCACAGTCTCCCTGGGACACTCCCTAGAGGGGTAGAGACAGCAAGTCAGTCACAGAGAAGGGCATAAGGGTAACTCCAGAGTCGTTTACTCCAAAATCATGCTGTCCGTTGTATAATGCCTGATCCATCAGGGAGAAAAGACTGTAAGAGGCCCGGAATCTTTTCCCAGCCTTGCCTCTCACAGGCATGACCTTGGGCAAGTTACTCCCAAATCCACATCTGTAAAATGTCAAGTAGGAAGTAGGGGACTGTGCTGCACTGATCTCCTGAGCCACCCTGCCTGGTTGAGTGTGTTAGCCTGAGTTGGGGAAAAAAGCCTTGGAATCAGATTTGAACTGAAATCCTTCCCAGGATATCATGTTGTGTGGCTACAGAGGACAAAGCTTCACTCTCCTAAAAGTCAGGCTGGGAGGCCAGGCATGGTGGCTCATGCCTGTAATCCCAACACTTTAGGAGGCTGAGGCAATCGGATTACGAGGTCAAGAGTTCAAGACCAGCCTGACCAACATGGTGAAACCTTGTCTCTACTAAAAATACAAAAATTAACCAGGCATGGTGGCACATGCCTGTAATCCCAGCTACTTGGGAGGCTGAGGCATGATAATTGCTTGAACCTGGGAGGCAGAGGTTGTAGTGAGCCAAGATTGCACCACTGCACTCCAGCCTGGGCAACAGAGCAAGACTCCATCTCAAAAAAAAAAAATAAGTCAGGCCAGGAGTGATCTTCTACTCACCCTGTGCACAGCAGATCTTGTGTTCCCTGGTGGCCCACTGGGAGTTCAGGATGTGGGGGAAGGGGGCAAATTACATGGTCTCCAAATCAGGCAGATTCTCCATGGACAGTGTCCTTTGGCATAAAGCTCCTGAGAATGTCTCCTCCAGAAGGACAGCATTGTCTGAAAGCTTGTGGCCATTCAGGTTTCAACTTGGCAGCAGTGTTATCTCCAGTTTGGCCCTGAGGACCCCCAGGCATTCAGAGCCCATGAGTGTGGTTGGTGCTTGAGTCCAGGATGGGGGTTTCTCCTTAGGATCCACAGGCCCCAAAGTCCCACAGCCTTGTCAGTGGAGGAGGATGAGGTGGCCTGTCTCTGGCCTTGGCAGAGCTCAGGTCCCACTGTCTCCCTGCCAAACACACAAGCGCTGAGGGGGGACGGTGGCACGCTGAGCTTGTCTTACACACAGAGCATGCTTCTTTGGATCAGCTTCACTGCTGCCACTCAGTCCATCCTCATCATCAAACACTTACCTGCATTTTTAAGTCCGTCTCCTCCACTTGACAGTAAGTTTCATGAGGGCAGGAGCTTGTAAGCGCATGGTAAGCATCTAACAAATATCTGTTGATAAATAAATGAATGACTCTGTAAACCTGCCTCCATTGCTGACACCCCACTGTTGGGGGTCAGAGGTGGGGTCAGCAGTGGGAATAGGGTCAGGGATGTCTGTGGGGCATAATTTTAGGATGAAAGCCAGTGATTTCACACTTCGACATACCCACTTTTATGTGGCCAAGAAAAAATAATTGGGTTTTGGTGCCAGAACTCCTGTGGTCAGGAGCTACCATGCAGAGCCTAGGAGGCACTGGGGCTGAATTGCCTCAGGATGGCTGCAGAGCACAGGACCCAGGGCTGGCCACCGGCGTAGAGCAAGCCTGGCTACTGCTGGAGGTGCCTACGTGAGACTGTAGTTAGCACCCTACACATCATGGGCAGCCTGGAGCAGCCTGGCCCAGCCTGGCCCAGGAGGAAGATATCCACACCTTCCCACCCACCTGACCTGGTTCCATCCAGCTTAGGAGCTGCTTCCCAGGCTGCAGACAGCAGCAGTGTTCCAGACAGACTGGCTTTCCACATGTGTGCCAAATTCACCCCACCCTGGCCCAGAACCGCCCAGGTGAACAGACTCTTTTTTTTTTTTTGAGACAGAGTCTCTGTTGCCCAGGCTGGGGTGCAATGGTGCAATCATGGCTCACTTCAGCATCAACTGCAAAGGCTCAAGCGATTCTTCTCCCTCAGCCTCCCTTGTAGCTGGGACCACAGGCATATGCTGCCACACCCAGCTTTTTTTTTTTTTTTTTTTTTTTTTGAGATGGAGTTTTACTCTTGTTGCCCAGGCTGGAGTGCAGTGGCGCTATCTTGACTCAACGCAACCTCCACCTCCTGGGTTCAAGCAATTCTCCTGCCTCAGCCTCCTGAGTACCTGGGATTACAGGCATGCACCACCATGCCTGGCTAATTTTGTATTTTTAGTAGAGACGGGGTTTCTCCATGTTGGTCTTGAACTCTTGACCTCAGCTGATCTGCCCACCTCAGCCTCCCAAAGTACTGGGATTACAGGTGTGAGCCACCACACCTGACTGCTTTTTTTTTGAGACGGAGTTTCACTCGTTACCCAGGCTGGAGTGCAATGGCGCGATCTCGGCTCACTGCAACCTCCGCCTCCTGGGTTCAGGCAATTCTGCCTCAGCCTCCTTAGTAGCTGGGATTACAGGCACACGCCACCATGTCCAGCTAATTTTTTGTATTTTTAGTAAAGACAGGGTTTCACCATGTTGATCAGGATGGTCTCGATCTCTTGACCTCGTGATCCACCCGCCTCGGCCTCCCAAAGTTCTGGGATGACAGGCTTGAGCCACTGCGCACAGCCTTTTTTTTTTTTTTTTTCATGGAGACAGGGTTTCACTATGTTGGCCAGGCTGGTCTCAAACTCCTGAGCTCGTCATTCTCCCACATTGGCCTCTCAAAGTACTGGAATTATAGGCATGAGCCACCATGCCCGGCCAAGACATTTTAACACAAATTTTGTTAGCCGGCATGGTGGCACCCATATTCTCAGCTACTTGGGAGGCTAAGGCAGAAGGATTACTTGAACCTGGACAGTTGAGACAGCGGTGAGCCATGATCACGCCACACACTCCAGCCTGGATGACAGTGAGACTCTGTCTCAAAAAACAAACAAAACAGGCTTCTGGTTTTTACTTCACTAATTTTTTTTTTTTCTGAGACAGAGTCTTGCCCCGTCACCCAGGCTGGAGTGATCTTGGCTCACTGCAACCTCTGCCTCCTGGGTTCAAGCAATTGTGCTGCCTCAGCCTGCTAAGTAGCTGGGATTACAGGTGCGCGCCACCACACCTGGCTAATTTTTTGTATCTTTAGTAGAGACAGTGTTTCATCATGCTGGCCAGGCTGGTCTCAAACTCCTGACTTCGTGATCTGCCCACCTCGGCCTCTTAAAGTGCTAGGATTACAGGCGTGAGCCACCTTGCCTGCTGACTTCACTAATACTAAAGCTGAGGTAACTAACTCAGCCTATACAACCTTTAACACACTACCTCTCACAAAGCACTTCAAGTGGTATTATTGGATTTAGGGCTTGATAATATGGAATAAAAGACACTGCTAGTACAGATTGTGCCTATTTTTATCAGTGGCTTTTTAATTATTTCTGGTTTTGTTAGTGATTTTTATTTATGCAGAGTGGTTAGCATGAAACTGTTAGTCATTTTGTTTCTGTTTCTTCCCAGTTGCAACATCTCATATTCCTGGGAAGAACAAAGCTTTAGGCTTGACTCTGAACAGCCACTAAGTGGCTTGGCCAAGGTCCTGCCATTTCTCTCATGCTCAGCAGGGGGCAGCAGACCAGGACAGTTCAGAGTATGGCGTCAAACCCAGGTCCCTGTCCATACTCTACCCATGGATTTTCCTTGGCTTGAGCAAGCCCTTTGACTCTCTCAGCCCTCCATGTTCTCAGAGTGACTCGAGGATTCACTGGGTGCTGTATGAGAAGTGGGTGGCCCAGACCGGGACACAAAAGAAGCCTCGATCAGTGTTCGTGGTTTGATTAAGTGGGCAAAATAGAAACACCCCACTTCTCCAGTTTCCTTTTCAGTAAAATGAGAGGCACTCGGGCTGACCGCCGAGGATTTGGACTTGCTGTGATTTCATGATGGACATTCCTCTTTTCTGGGCCAGATCCCTTGGGCTGGAATCCAGGCAGCTTTGTCCCCTTTTGACATTTTCTTGTTCAGAAGGTTCTGGAAAGCCAACAGATTGAGTTTGTGACAAAAATTGACATTAACTGGCTGAGTATAGTGGCTCACACCTGTAATCCCAAGAGGCTGGGACAGGAGGATCACTGGAGCCCAGGAGTTCGAGACCAGCTTGGGCAACATAGTGAGACCCCATCTGTACAAAAAACTTTTTTTTTTTTTTTTTTAGATGGAGTCTCACTTTGTCACCTAGGCTGGTGTGCAGTGATGCGATCTGCAACCTCTGCCTCCCAGGTTCAAGCAGGCCTCTCGCCTCAGCCTCCCAAGTAGCTGGGATTACAGCTGCCACCACACCTGGCTAATTTTTATATTTTTAGTAGAGACAGGGTTTCATCATATTGGCCAGGCTGGTCTTGAATTCCTGACCTCAAGTGATCTGCCCACCTTGCCCTCCCTAAGTGCTGCATGAGCCACAGTGCCTGGCCTTCTACAAAAAACTTTTTAAAAAATTAGCCAGGTTTGGTGGGGCGTGCCTCTAGTCCCAGCTACTCAGGAGGCTGAAGCAGGAGGATCACCTGAGCCCGGGAGGGCGAGGCTGCAGTGAGCTGTGATCACGCCACTGCACTCAGCCTGGGGGAGGGCGAGGCTGCAGTGAGCTGTGATCACGCCACTGCACTCAGCCTGGGCAACGACAGAGCAAGACCCTGTCGTCGGGGGAGAAAAAAGAAAGAAAATGACATTACCGAAGTCCAATGAGGTTATGGTTGGAATTCCACCTGTGACACTACCTAGCTGGGTAACCTTAAGCCAGTGGTCCTCACACAGCCTACATCAGCATCACCTGGGAACTTGTTAGAGATGCAAACTCTTGGGCTGTGCCCCAGCCCCACTAAATGACAGTTCTGGGCGTGGAGCCCTCCAGGTGGTTGGGATGTCCCCTACTTTGAGAACCATGGCCTTAGGCAATTCATGGAGCTCTTTGAACCGGAGTTCCCCCCGACCTGGAAAACACAGGTGAGAATCCTGCCCACCTGCTGCCACTGTTGTGGGGAGGATTAGAAGAGAGGATGCACTGCAGAGTGCCCACTGCCCGGCATAGGGAGGACCCTCTTGCAGGAGCTCCCCCAGGAAACTTGCAAGTTTATCTTGTGTTTTCCCAGCACTTGGAGATATTGAGCATTGATGCTTTTTATTGCTTTCTCCCCTTCCTCATTTTATGGTTAGTGATTTAATGGCTTATTTGCTTTCTTGTCTGTTCTCTCATCTTACATTTAGTGATTTTTTTTTTACTTTTCTCTTTTGCAGATAAAGACTATTTCCTGATTGTGATTCAGAATCCAACCGAATAGGCCACTCTCCTGACTCCCTGTGTCATTCCTTAATTTAATGCCCCCCAAGAATGTTAATGTTGATCATGTTAGCAGACTGGCACGTGACAGTCACTTTGGAGGCCACTCAGACCAATCCAGTGACCATGTGTGGGCTGGCGGCTCTTACTCCCCAACCAAAGGAACCCCTGTGCTGTGCCGGCCTTCCCCAGAGCTCCAGGAGGGTCCTCTCGCCTCACTTCCAGGTTTTGGAGCAAGAACTTGCGAGAAGCCCGTATCCAGCTTCCTTCTGACCTTCAGTTCATTTTGTTGCCCTTGGAGAAGGCTGTTTTTCTTTAACTAAAAATAACTAAAATGCTTGTCCTGCTGTTGTGTCTTTAAACACTAAGTTGAAAAGGTCTCTCTCTTCCTGTGTAATTACACGTCAGCGGCCTGTTTGCCTCCTCCAGCGATGGGGGAGATCACGTTCACGGCCTCCGAGAGGACTGCTCCTTCTTGTGCCTGTGGCCACACTTACTGTAGCTTGGTGTGTAATTGGTGCCCCGGTTTCTGGGCCTCTTGGCCCTAGTCCCCCTTTTACCATTTCCCACTGCTGACAGTGTTGAAAGGTTTTTTTTCCTACTATGCTGCACTGGGGAAAGGAAGAGAGCAGTGCTTACTGAGGACCCAGAATGCACCTGGTGTGTCATACACGGTAGCTCTCACCTTATGGTACCCTCTGTAGACTAGAGCCACCTCAGACATGAGGACCTGGGGTCTGAAACAGTTTGCCTATGCCCTCAGAGCCAGGACATGGGTCTCAGACTCAAATAGCCCCACTCTTCCCACACTACCTGCCCCTGAAATCCTGAAGGGCCCCGGTTCACCCAAATAAGCCCATCCTGGGCAGACATCTGCCCCGCAGACTCAGGGTGCAGGGGTCCTCTCGCCAAGAGCTTCCCAGAATTCACCTGCACTCAGGCTCCCACCCACCTCAGCCACACTCTTCTTTTTTCCCTCAGAAACCACATGTATTTAATTTTATTAGGGTTTTTCTTTTTGTCTTCTGTTTCCTGTTACACAGGAAAAAGACTTCACACTGTATAGTATGAGCCTGGAAATCCCCGTCATTGTCCTTCTCCCTGCCCCAGAAGGCACCACTGTCTGTGAGTTCTTCCATCTAGCAATACTTCCCAGATTTTCCAGTGAAGCTTCCTTAGGCTATCAGAGGAGTAAAATATGTACTCTTGGGAGTTTAGGGGTGTAGTTTACAAGGGCTTGGCAAAATTTCTTCAAAATCTACTTTAATGAAAGATCATAGGAATTTTCCATTCTATAATATATCCATGATTGTCTTAATATAAAAATAATCCTTTCAAATAGTTTTGCCTGAATCTTCAAGTAACGTTGTCAGGGAAACACTGGTTTACCCTGTCCCTGTGGACCTAGGAAGCACCTCCCGAGAGTGGATGACTTTGGACCCTGCATGGTGATTATCTCCTAGGTTCCATGCTTCAAACAAAAGTGGGCTGTGGCCAGCAGCATCTTCCTTGTGTTCTCAGAAGCTGGGATCCGGGTCTGAGGCTCCTCCATCTTGCTTGAGTTTCTCTAAGTATAATGCGGAAGGAGGTCAGAGGAGGAGAGTTCAGGTTTCTAGGATCGGGGGGTGGGTCTGTCCCTGGCGGGAGGTGTTCTGGCTCCAGAGCAAGTGTTCGGCACAGGGCTGGGGGCCTGTCCCTTCCACCCTCCCTTAGTTCCCCTACTACTCCCTGTTGTTTGCCTTAAAGTTCCCCATGCTAAAAGCATTCCATCAAGGTCCTGGGGAAAGTTTCTTAGGAAAATGAAGACACTCTGCCTCCCAGTCCCTTGAGCACCAGGATTTTGTACATCAGGAGCCCACCATGTGCATTAGGAGTTTGTAATGCAGCAAGGCAAGCATAATTCCCTGGACTCATCTTAAGACATAAAAATTTGGCCTGGCTGGTTCCTTCTTGTAATGTAATCCCAGCACTTTGGGAGGCCAAGGTGGATCGGTTGCTTGAGCCCAGGAGTTCAAGACCAGCCTGGGCAACATGGCAAAACCTCCACAAAAAATACGAAAATTAACTGGGCACCTGTAGTCCCAGCCACTGGGGAGCCTGAGGTGGGAGGATTGCTTGAGGTTGAGGCTGCAGCAAGCTGTGAATGTGCCACTGCACTCCTCCTAGGTGACAGTGAGAACCTGTCTCAAAAAAAAAATAAAAGTTTATGGCCACAGAGGAGGTTTACAGGAAAAAAAAAAAAAAAAAAAGGTTAAAATTCAGATTTCTCTTTCTTAAGATGGAGTCTGTCGTCCAGGCTGGGGTGTAGTGGTGCAACCTCAGCTCACTGCAACCTCCACCTCCTGGGTCCAAGAGATTCTCCTGCCTCAGGCCTCAGCCTCCTGAGCAACTGGGACTACAGGCTCCCACTATCACACCTGGGTACTTTTTTTTTTTTTTTTTCCTGAGACAGTCTCACTTTGTCGCCCAGGCTGGAGTGCAGTGGCACAATCTCAGCTCACTACAATCTCTACCTCCTGGGTTCAAGTGATTCTCCTGCCTCAGCCTCCTGAGTAGCTGGGACTACAGGCGCCCACCACCACACCTGGCTAATTTTTGTATTTTCAGTAGAGACGGGGTTTCACTGTGTTGGCCAGGATAGTCTTAATCTCTTTACCTCGTGATCCGCCTGCGCTTGGCCTCCCAAAGTGCTGGGATTATGGGTGTGAGCCACCTCACCCAGGCTTAATTTTTGTATTTTTTGTAGAGATGGGGTTTCACTATGTTGGCCAGGCTGGTCTCAAACTCCTGGCCTCAGGCGATCTTCCTGCCTCGGCCTCTCAAAATGCTGGGATTACAGGCATGAGCCACTGGGCCCGGCCAAAATTCAGATGTTTAAGAATCTAAATAATGGCCGGGTGCGATGGCTCAAGCCTGTAATCCCAGCACTTTGGGAGGCCGAGGCGGGTGGATCACGAGGTCAAGAGATTGAGACCATCCTGGTCAACATGGTGAAACCCCGTCTCTACTAAAAATACAAAAATTAGCTGGGCATGGTGGCGCATGCCTGTAGTCCCAGCTACTCGGGAGGCTGAGGCAAGAGAATTGCCTGAACCCAGGAGGCGGAGGTTGCGGTGAGCCGAGATTGCGCAATTGCACTCCAGCCTGGGTAACAAGAGCAAAACTCAGTCTCAAAAAAAAAAAAGACGGGGTTTCACCACATTGGCCAGGCTGGTCTCAAACTCCTGACCTCGTGATCTGTTTGCGTAGGTCTCCCAAAGTGCTAGGATTACAGGCGAGAGCCACTGTGCCTGGCCAATTTTTTTTAATTAAAAACTTCAAACCTATAGATAATTGAAATAATTGTGTATCTTCCATCTCAATTCTACAGTTAACCATTTTGCTATATTTCTGTATCACATAACTTTCCATTCTTCCATCTATCTTTTCTTATGCATTTCAAAGTATATTGCAGGCGGTACCTGCCCCTAAGCACTTCCATGTGTATATCAGTAACTGGTTTGTTTTATGTTTTTGAAGGACAGGTAAGATTTACATAGAGTAAAATGCACAAATCTTTAAAGGGACAAATGTGACCCGAGTAACCTCACAGCCCTTTCAGGAAAGTGGCTGCTGCTTCTTCGCAGTCGGCCCAGCCCACTCCCCAGAGGCCACCCCCTTCTCATTTCCTCCAAGTATGATTTCTGCCCTGTAAGGTACAGCTCTTGCCTGGGCTCCGTGAGCAGGGCCTACATCTCAGGGAGGTGGTTGCTTCTCAGGAGGTGCCGAAGCTGCCATCTCCCTTCAGCATTCATGCCTCGCCTCAGCCCTGGCCACAGCTTCCTGGAATTCGGATCCTCCTCTGCAAGCTGGTACTGCCTTTTCTCCAGAAATTAAAAATGTTCCAAGGATTCTAGGTTTTCTCGCCTTTCATATGTTTGGCTCTGAGACACTGCATGTTGGTACATTTTTCATTGAGAATCCTAAAAGCCATCTTTCCATACCAAATTCCAGAAAAAGAATGAGAAATGGAGGTCTCAGATTCCATCATCACAGCAGGTAGAAATCACTGTCACCAAATCCATCAAATTAGTAAGCACACCCCAGTGTGTGTGAACTTAACGCTGATCAATTATGTGTTCAGTTGAAATGACAACACAATTATAGAATGTGTTCAAAATGCTGGTCCTACTGCTGTGGCAAACAAGCTTAATCCAATCAAAAGCACTTTGATTTTGGTCTCCCACGTCTAACTTTACTCTTTAGGGCGCGTTCTACCCCATCCCTAGGTGAGATGTGGGGCAAGCCCTGCCCTGGGCAGGTGAAGCCCCTTGCCCACCACAGGAACAACTCCTCTGAGCCCCATTTGGAGAGAGAGGCCACCCCTTCCACTGTGGGCCCGCACGGAACCTCACTCTCTTCAAGGGGAGAGCAGCTTGTGTTTGGCCTTGGTTTTATTTGCCACTTGGTGCTGTCACCTCTTTTGCCCAAGTTGCTGAGGGGCATGTGAGGTGGGGAGCGGAAGTTCCTCATTCACCGATACTGCTGTGAGCGGGCTTCTGGCTGCCGAGCCTGGGGGGTGCATTTTCATGAGCTTTCACCGGCATGCCCCTGCTCTCTTCTGTTGACTGGAGGTGAAGCAGAAGCCCCACCGCCTTCCTCTGTGGATGGTAAGATTCATAGCCTCTCGGTGGCCTCGAAAAATTATCCTCGAAGTTCCAGCTCCTTTATAGATCATCCTTTATAGACCGTACTCCCAGCAGAAGCGTGAGCTCACTTGCGACTACCTGGTGTTGCATCCAGGCTGCTGTGGGTCCAGGGACAATGCCTTGGGGGTCTCAGCAGAAACGAGGATAATTCAACTTCAACCCTCTAGTTCACAAGAAATATGTTGTTAGTTGCTTTCCCTGAAAAAGACTGGGTGATCTGTAAGTAAACAGCTATGTTTAAAAAACAAAAAAGGGCCAGGCGTGGTGGCTCAAGCCTGTAATCCCAGCACTTTGGGAGGCCAAGGCGGGTGGATCACAAGGTCAAGAGATCGAGACCATCCTGGTCAACATGGTGAAACCCCGTCTCTACTAAAAATACAAAAATTTAGCTGGGCATGGTGGCGCATGCCTGTAATCCCAGCTACTCAAGAGGCTGAGGCAAGAGAATTGCCTGAACCCAGGAGATGGAGGTTGCGGTGAGCCGAGATCGCGCCATTGCACTCCAGCCTGCGTAACAAGCGAAGCTCCGTCTCAAAAAAAAAAAAAAAAGACTAGGTGAAATAGGGAATTTCATAATTTTTTTTTTTTTTTTTTTGAGACCGAGTCTTGCTCTGTCACCCAGGCTGGAGTAGGGTGATGTGATCTCAGCTCACTGCAACACCTGCCTCCCAGGTTCAAGCCATTCTCCTGCCTCAGCCTCCCAAGTAGCTGGGACTACAGGCGTGCACCACCATACCTGGGTAATTTTTTTTATATTTTTAGTAGAGATGGTGTTTCACTGTTGCCCAGGCTGGGCTCCAATTCCTGGGCTCAAGCAATCCTCCCGCCTCAGCCTCCCCAATTGCTGGAATTACAGGTGTTAGCCACCATGCCTGGCATACTTGATTTTTAAATACTACAAAAATTAAAATGTTTGGGTAAAAATTAAATGTTAAAAGTTTGCAATAAACTAACAATATGCTACAGCATGGTAAGCCAGGGCTTTCCCGCCCTTTTCTTATGAAGTAACTAAAGAATGAGGAGCATTATCTAGAAGTCCTGGACGAATCTGCCGGAGTCAACCAAAGAGAACCCCTGCAACATGAAACTCTCTAGAAATGTACACGTTTGCATCCCAGTGGCTCCAGGCAGAATGTGGAGCTGCGTGGAGTCAGAAGCCCAGGCAGCCAGGTGAGAACTGATGGCAGTTTGGGCAAGAGCAGTTTCATGGGGCCAGAAGGAGGGATTCTGAAGAGACAGCACCAGGTCTTGCTGGGGAGGGCTGGAAAGTAAGGAAATGAGACATCAAGGGAGACTCTCAGTGCCTGCTTGGCAACCAGGTGCTGCCATTTACTCAGAGGAGGCTCACTGGGGACCTTTGGTGGGGAAAGAGCACCTGCAATTTGGAAATGGCCTGCTTAACCTGAGCCTGTCAGATACCCATGTGTATAGTAAGAATGTCCAACAGACTGTTGAATACCCTATTCTGCCAGTCCTTGCTAGACAAAAGGATATGGAGCTATCAGCCTGTTACTGGTATTTAAAGCCAAGGAGGCTGGGTGCGGTGGCTTACATCTGTAATCCCAGCACTCTGGGAAGCCAAGGCGGGAGATTCGCTTGAGCCCAGGGGTTCGAGACTAGCCTTGGTAACATGGTGAAACCCCATCCCTACTAAAAATACAAAAAACAGCTGGTTGTGGTGTCGAGTGCCTGTAGTCCTAGCTACTCAGGAGGCTGAGATGGGAGGATCACTTGAGCCTGGACAGAGTGACACCACCTCGCAAAAAAAAAAAAAAAAAGCTTCTGGAGCCCCAGTCATCCAGGTGGCAACTGATGGAGAATGGGGATGGTGAAGAATGTACCTTTTCCCTTTAAGGCGATTTCCCAAGAGTCTCATAGAGCACTTTCCACTTAGGCCTAATTGACTGAGGTTCAGCCAGGTGCCACTCCTGACTATGGAAGCCAGGTGCATGGCTGCACTGAGATACCCAGGGCTCTCTTCGAAGGGGGACTGGGACAGCGGCTGCTGAAGGCGGCTGTCAGCTGCTTCTGCCATAGAAGCCACGAGGAGAAAGGACTTTGAGGATGGGTGAGTCATCAGAACATGTTTTCTGGTGAGGGGAGATAGTAAGGGGCCTCAGGGAGCAAGTCCATGGGGCGTGAGGAAGGCTGGCATCCTGGCAGTGGGAGGACTGGCCTTAGAACAGGGACAGCAATTCCACTCAGCATGAGGGGAGCCAGGGAGAGGACCAGCAGGCAGGGCAAGGTCTCTGTTGGAGTGAAGGCAGCAGAAGAAGAGGGGAGAGGATAACACAGACTTCCCGGGGGGTGCAGGTGGGGAATTTGACCAAGTTCGGCAGCTGGCCCTTCTGCAGTGTCTCTTTCAGCCCGGGGGTGCAGCAGTCACCCCACAGCTGGACTTTGCCAGGTTAGTTAGCAGAATAAAGGGAGTTAGGGCTTTTGGAAGTAATTATGGTGGCTGTGGAGTCTGTGCCTCTTTTTTTATTTTTTTTAAATTAAAATGTTTTCCTTGGCATGGCGAGGTGGCTGACACCTGTAATCCCAGCACTTTGGGAAGCCAAGGCTGGCAGATCACAAGGTCAAGAGATCAAGACCATCTTGGCCAATATGGTAAAACCCATTCTCACTAAAAATACAAAAAAATAGCTGAGTGTTGTGGTGCGCACCTGTAGTCCCAGCTACTCAGGAGGGTGAGGCAGGAGAATCTCTCTCTTTTTTTTTTTTTTTGAGACGGAGTTTCGCTCTTGTTACCCAGGCTGGAGTGCAATGGCGCGATCTCAGCTCACTGCAACCTCCGCCTCCTGGGTTCAGGCAATTCTCCTGCCTCAGCCTCCTGAGTAGCTGGGATTACAGGCATGCGCCACCATGCCCAGCTAATTTTTTGTATCTTTAGTAGAGACAGGGTTTCACCATGTTGACCAGGATGGTCTCGATATCTTGACCTCGTGATCCACCCGCCTCGGCCTCCCAAACTGCTGGGATTACAGGCTTGAGCCACCGCACCTGGCCTAGGAGAATCTCTTGAACCTGGGAGACGGAGATTGAAGTGAGCCGAGACCACACCACTGCACTGTACTCCAGCCTGGAAATGGGGCAAGACTCCATCTCAAAAAAGAAAAAAAGGTTTTCCTCCCCAATCCTTTGTTGTTGTTGTTAAAATAGAGATAGGGGCTGGCTATGTTACTGATAGGGTTTGGCTCTGCCCCACCCAAAATCTCGTCTTGAACTGTAATTCCCATAATCCCCACGTGTCAAGGGAGAGACCAGGTGGAGGTGATTGAATCATGGGGGTGGTTTCCCCCGTGCTATTCTCTTGGTAGTGAGTTCTCACGAGAGCTGATGGTTTTGTAAGTGTTTGGAAGTTCCTCCTCTGTTCATTCTCTCCTGATGCCTAGTGAAGAAGTGCCTGCTTCCCCTTCACCTTCCGCCAGGATTATGAGTTTCCTGAGGCCTCCCCAGCCATGTGGAATTGTGTGTCAATTAAACTTTTTGTTTATAAATTACCCAGTCTCGGGCCCAAAGTGGCTCCGGCCGGATGTTGTGGCGCTTGCGAAGGCGAGGCCAAGAGTTCAAGGCCAACCAACCTCAGCAACCTTACAAGCTCTCATTGATTGGCAAAAAAATAAATAAATAAATAAATAAAAATTTAAAAAAATAAATAAATTACCCAGTCTCAGCAGTTCTTTATAGCAGTGTGAGAATGAACTAACATAGTTGCCCAGGCTAATCTTGAGCTCCTGAGCTCAAGGGATTCTCCTGCCTCAGCCTCCCTAAGTGCTGGGATTGAAGGTGTGAGCCACCACACCTGGCCAGAATGAAACTTTGGAAGGGGCTGGTTGTTCAGAAAGGCGAGGATTAGTGTGCCCAGCCTTGCTTCTCCAGGGGAGGCACACTGGTGAGGTGCAATCTAGGGCAGACAAGAGGGATGGAGCAGTGACAGTGGAGAGGGGTGGGAGGTGACAGATGGGCTGGAGAGGACTGAGGACTGCACTGGTGGGTGAGGGGGAGTCCAGCTGGGCCTGGGCCAGGTGATGGATGAGAAGGCAGGGGCGATGAGCTGGAGGCACAGGCTTGGGGAAAGAGATGACTTCCTTTGGATGTGTTGAGAATGGAGGCAGCCTTTGTTCCAGAGACAGAGCCTGGACCTGACACCTGGAAGCCAAGCTGGAGGTGGGATTTGTAGGGCATTCATAGTGGAGGCACTGGTGGGTGTGGACAGAACCCAGGACCTCATGAGTGGCTAAGGAAAGATGAGCAGCTGGAGGCTGCAAAGGCCTCAGGGAGCCAACCTCCCTCCCCAGGTGACCAGCCCGATCCGAGGGCTTGAGGTCACAGGAGGAGGGAGAAGGGTGGCGGCCCTGGCCCTCTCACTCTAGGAGGCTAGGTTAGAGCTTGAGAGGCCTGAGCACGCCCCTGGCTCAAGAGGAGGATGGGGATGTGAGTAAGGCCTGGAGGAAAGGAATGGCTGGGTCTGAGGCCCTGCATGGGCAGTGGGGTTGTCCTTGGCCTCCACTTTCCCAGCGAGAGTAGAGGATCTGTGGAGAGTGACATGGGGTAGTGTGAGCTCGAGGCCTGGGGAACCCTGAGTGGGTCTCAGTCCCTATCTTTGGAGTGTTTCACTTTGCTTTTTTTTTTTGAGATGAAGTCTTGCTCTGTTTCCCAGGCTAGAGTATAGTGGCACAGTCTTAGCTCACTGCAACCTCTGCCACCTGGGTTCAAGTGATTCTCATGCCTCAGCCTCCCAAGTAGCTGGGATTACAGGTGCCCACCACTACGCCCAGCTAATTAATGTATTTTTAGTAGAGACAGGGTTTCATGTTGGCCAGGCTGATCTTGAACTCCTGACTTCAAGTGATCCGCCCACCTCGGCCTCCCAAATTGCTGGGATTACAGGCGTGAACCACCGCGCCCCGCCCCACTTTGCTTTTTTGGTTGCAGTTTTGTTATTTGTTTTTGATAGGGAGTCTCACTCTATAACCAAGGCTGGAGTGCAGTGGTACATCTCAGCTCACTGCAACCTCCGCCTCCCGGGTTCAAGCGATTTTCCTACTTCAGCCTCTCAAGTAGCTGGAATTACAGTCAAGCACCACCACACCCAGCTAATTTTTGTATTTTTAGTAGAGATGGGGTTTTGCCATGTTGGCCAGGCTGATCTTGAACTCTTGACTTCAGGTGATCCAACCATGTTGGCCTTCCAAAGTGCTGGGATTACAGGTGTGAGCCACAATGCTGGGCCTCCACTTTGAGTCTGTAAACGGAAACAGCCAATCCTTCCTCAGAACTAATGACCCTAACTCAGACTTCAGCCCACCTAGGGCCTCCCAAAGTGAGGCCCATTTTATAAGCGAGTTCATCGCTTTAAATGAGGTACAGGCAGTGCTGATGCAGGGCAGGTTCTCAGCTTCGCTCAGGAAGGAATTCAGGAATTCAGGAGCCAGCTGGTGGTAGAAGAAGACAGCTTTATTGAGGGAGCAGAAGGGTTACAGCTTTGTGACTGCTCCACCCCCACTACCCCCCACCCCGACCCCGCCATGGGCAGTGTGCTGAGAATAGCAGCTCAGGGGCAGATTTGTAGCTGTATTTATAACCCGCTTTTTTTAGTTTTTGAAATGGAATCTCACTGTATCGCCCAGGCTGGAGTGCAGTGGTGTAATCTCCACTCACCACAACCTCTGCCTCCTGGGTTCAAGCTATTCTCCTGCCTCAGCCTCCCGAGTAGCTGGGATTACAAGCACCTGCCACCATGCCCAGCTAATTTTTGTATTTTTAGTAGAGACAGGGTTTCACCATCTTGGCCAGGCTGGTCTTGAACTTCTGACCTTGTGATCCCTGCAGCCAGCCTATAACCCACTTTTAATGACGTGCTAATTCAGGGGGTAGGTTATTCAGAAATAGCTAGAAAATGGGCGGTAAGTTCTGAGCATTGTCATGGACAGAGGTAGTAACAACGTCCAGGTGTTGTCATGGCACTGGTGGGCATGTCTTATGGAGAGGTGATTTTGGGACTTCTGGTTCAGCCAGTCTTCAGTCTGGTCCAGAGTCAGTCCCTCCCACCCCCACCCCGCCGCCCCCTCCCCCCTCCACACCTCCCCCTTCCACCTTCCCCCTCCCTCGGCCTCCTCCTGCCCACCCACCCCCGTGCTAAGGCTGGTCCTGCTGATTGTAGGCCCTGATTCCCCTCCCCCAGGACTCCATGGCTTCTGGAGTCGCACACTGATCCTCCACCTTGGAGTTCTGACACTGTGTCAGTTTTGCAGACGAACATGAAATTCTTCAGTTCTTCATATGGGAAAGCAGCTGTCCCAGGTCTGTCTGGCTCACCTGCTGTCATGTAAAGGAGCTCAGGGCATATGATCTCCCCACACTCACGCACTCATTAGTGGCCACCCAGGCCAGGGTATTCTGCCCCTATGCAAGGCCAGCCAAGGCCAGCTCTCCACTTTTTCTCAGGCCCACAAGTCCAAGTCAGAAGCCACAGAACAGCAGGAATGAGAGGTGTGAGCAGAGCGGCAGAGGATGTGCTTGCTTGTGGCTGAGACATCCCCTGAGCAGAAACAATTTCCCCAACCTCTGCTGATCCTCTTAATACCTGGAAGCAGTGCATGGCAGAGACTGTGTTCCTGCATATGGTCTAAAGGGGGAGATATGCCTTCTAGATGGCCAGTGGCACAGAGAGATGACTGTGGGGAACTCGGGGCGGGGGGTGTCACTTATTCAAAGAGTATTTACTGAGCACCTGCCATGTGCTACACCCTACGTCCTAGGATATAGCAGGAACCAAGGATATTAAAAACTCTGTCCTTTTAAAGGGCTTGCATTTTAGTGAGAAGCGAAAATAACATCTTATAATAAGCATTAAATGTGAAACCATAATGGGATACCACTACACACCCACCAACATGGCGAAAACATGAACACCAAGTGCTGGCAAGGAGGCAGGGCACCTGGAACTCCTGTATGTCACTAATGGGGGTGCAAAAAGGAACAGCACTGGGGGAAGGTCTAGTAACTCCTTAAAAACACACCTGCCCCCAAAGCCAGCAATTCCACTGCTATTTGTCCAAGTGAAACAAAAGAACATGTCCACACAAACTGTTACAGCTATGTTCAAAGCAGTTTTCTTCACAATCACCAAAAACTGGAAACAGCCCCGGCATCCATCAGTATAAAAGCAAACTGTACATCCCTCCATGGGAACCTACTTGATAGTTTAAAGAAATGGCCTACTCAGGCACAGTGGTGCACACTTGTAATCCCAGCACTTTGGGAGGCCAAGGCGGGTGGATCACGAGATCAGGAGTTTGAGACCAGCCTGGCCAACATATAGAAACCCTGTCTCTACTAAAAATTCCAAAAAAAAAAAATTAGCTGGCCGTGGTGACATGCTCCTGTAATCCCAGCTATTAGGGAGGCTGAGGCAGAAGAATCCCTTGAACCTGAAAGGTGGAGGTTACAGTGAGCTAAGATTGTGCCACTGCACTCCAGCCTGGGTGACAGTGAGATTCCATCACAACAGAAAAAAGAAATGGCCTACTGATATCTGCAACAACATGGGTAAGCCTCAAAAACCTTATGTTGAATTAAACCAGAGACATAAGAATACATGCTGTGTGATTTCATCTATAAGAATTTCTAGCTGGGCATGGTGGCTCACGTCTGTAATCCAAGCACTTTGGAGGCCAAGGCAGGCGAATCACCTGAGGTCGGGAGTTCAAGACCAGCCTGACCAACATGGTGAAAACACGTCTAAAAAAAAAAAAAAAAGAATTTCTAGACCAGGCCAGCATATGGTGAGAAATGGGAATGGTGCCTGCCTCTGTGGAGAGTGAAGGTAGACTGGGGAGGCCCAAGGAACCTTCCAAGAGGAAGGTCATGTTCTTTTTTTTTTGAGTTGGAGTCTTGCTATGTCGCCCAGGCTGGAGTACAGTGGTGAGATTTCAACTCACTGCAACCTCTGCCTCCGGGGTTCAAGCCATTCTCCTGCCTCAGCCTCCCTCCCAAGTACCTGGGATTACAGGAGCCTGGCTGCCATACCCAGCTAATTTTTTGTATTTTTAGTAGAGACAGAGTTTCACCATGTTGGCCAGGCTGGTCCTGAACTCCTGACCTCAGGTGGTCTGCTAACCTTGGCCTCCCAAAGTGTTGGGATTACAGGCGTCAGCCACCTCACCCGGCCATGTTCCCTATCTTGAAAGGAGTTTGGGTCACATTAGTGTGTGTACTTCTCAGACTCACCAAAGAATACACTTGACACCTATGCCACTGGGCCCAGCCGAGCCAACTGTTAATGGCAGAATGTAACTGGGTATAAGGGGGACCATTATTTCAAGTGTTTGAACACTTTCACAATCCCAGAGAAATTATATAGCCTATTGGAAGGCCTCCCTGAGAGGACATTTGAACCAAAACTCAAGGTGAGGGTGAGGGACACAGAGATCCCAGGGAAGGATGTCCCAGGAAAAGACCCTGGGGTAGGAGCCTGCCAGGGATTCCTGGAGTAGTCAGGAGGCCAGAGGAGTAGCTGGGAGCCAGATCCCACAGCCTCCTGGGCCACCATCAGCCCCTGGCTCTTTTTCTAAGAGGGGCGTGTGGGGACAAGAGAGCTATGGTCACTGTCCCGAGAGGAGACTGAAGGAGGCAAAGCCAGGACAGGAAAACCAGCAAGGAGACAATAGCAGCAGTTCTGCAAGATGAGGTGGGGGCTGTGGCCCTAGTGGCAGAGGTGGCGGCAGTGAGCTGTGGTCAGATTCTGGAGAATCTTGAAGGTGGAACCGACAGGATTTGAGGATGGATTGGGAATGGAGCAGGAGTGGTGGAAGAAGGTGGTAAAGGAAAGGAAGGAGTTAAGAATGACTCTGGGCTGGGAGCAGTGGCTCACACCTATAATCCCAGCACTTTGGGAGGCTGAGGCGGGTGGATCATGAGGTCAAGAGATCAAGACCTTCCTGGTCAACATGGTGAAACCCTGTTTCTACTAAAAATACAAAAAAATTAGCTGGGCATGGTGGTGCAGCCTGTAATCCCAGCTAATCAGGAGGCTGAGGCAGGAGAATTGCTTGAACCCAGAAGGCAGAGGTTGTGGTGAGCTGTGATCACGCCATTGCACTCCAGACTGGGTAATAAAAGTGAAACTCCATCTCAAAAAAAAAAAAAAGAATGACTCTGAGGAAACCAGGTCTGTAATCCCAGCACTTTGGGAGCCTGAGGCGGGCAGATCACCTGAAGTCAGGAGTTTGAGACCAGCCTGACCAACATGGTGAAACCCCGTCTCTACTAAAAATTAAAAAATTAGCCAGGTGAGGTGGCATGCACCTGTAATCCCAGTTACTCAGGAGGCTAAGGCAGGAAAATCGCTCGAACCGGGGATGTGGAGGTTGCAGTGAGCTGTGATCGCACCACTGCATTTCCTGCTTGGGAGAGTGAAACTCCGTCTCAAAAATGACTGAGGTTTTTGGCCTGAAAAAGGGAGACAAACAGCTGAAGCCCATTTTAGGGGAAGATGATAGGCTTCTCCAGAATCTGACCACAGAATCTGACCTGTTGTAGACAGGTCAAGTTTGAGATGACTGTTTTTCATTCAAGCAGACACATGAAGCAGAGGCCAGGCCACTAGATTCAGGGGCAATGGGGAAGGGGAGGGACTGTAGGCAGGGCAAAGCTCAGAGCTTGGGACTTGGGACCCCCTCCTCCACCCTAGCCTCAGCTCAGGGCTGGGTCTGACAAAAGACAGGTGTAATCACATCCCAGGGCCATGGCTGACTCAGTTCTTTGGCTGCTCTCGATGGGCCTGGTCACATTTGAGGATGGACTGGGAGTGCCTGTGGCACTGAGTGTGTGAGGTTCATCCAGTTTGACACACAGCTCTGGATCAAGACTCAGCAAACTAAGGCCCTGGGCAAAGTCTGTCTGTTTCAGCAAATAAAGTTTTATCCAGATGCAGCCAAACCCATTCGGGTTGGCTAAGGCCACTGTAATAGAACCAAGTGGTAGCTGAAGACCACATGGCCTGCAAAGCCTAAAATATTTACCATCCGGCCCTTTAAGGGCAGTGCTCATTGACTCCTCTCCATCTTTCATTAAATAGCATGTGGTTCTGTTACAGGAACACACAGCAAGCTACTGAATAAGACATTTAGGTGGTTCCCAACTTTTTGCTATTATGAAAATGTTACAGTAAGCATTCGTACCCATGTTTCCCTGGGCTCCTGGGCGTGCACACAGTAGAATTCCTGGTCTGTAGGAAGGACATGGGCATCTTCATTTGGGTCAATTGTGCCAAATTGCTCTCCAGTGTCGCCGAGGTCACTTACACTCCCAGTAGCAGTGGAAAGAGCCCATCGATCCACATTCCTCTGAACTTATTACCTAGCAGGTGTCCTCAGACGTCATTAGTTACCAGTCTTTTACTGTGTGTAGATTCTCTTGGATTTCCTGGCTGGGAATGATAGATTTGCTCCTTTTTTTGTCTTGGTGCTCTGGACACCACACAATATTGAATTGTGTTTACAGGATATTTGTTCCTGGCTTTAAAAAGAATATTTCATATTTCATCACATAGTGTGGTGTTTTACCTTTAAGTACATGTTAACTGTAGGTTGGGTTTTCTTTTCTTTTTTTTTTTTTTTTGACTGAGTCTCGCTCTCCCACCAGGCTACAATGCAGTGGCACAATCTCAACTCACTGCCACCTCCACCTCCTGGGTTCAAGCGATTCTCCTGCCTCAGCATTCAAGTAGTTGGGATTACAGGTGTGTGCTATGATGCCCAGCTAATTTTTGTATTTTTAGTAGAGACAGGGTTTTATCATGTTGGCCAGGAGAGTCTCGATCTCTTGACCTTGTGTTCTGCCTGCCTTGGCCTCCCAAAGTGCTGGGATTACAAGCGTCAGCCACCGCGCCCTACCTGTTTTGTTGTTTTTGAGACAGGGTCTTGCTCTGTCACCCAGGCTGGAGTGCAGTGACACAATCTCAGCTCACTACAACCTCCACCTCCCTGGTTCAAGTGATTATCATGCCTCAGCCTCCCAAGTAGCTGGGATTACAGGTGTGTGCTACCACACCCAGCTATTTTTTTTGTATTTCTTGTAGAGACAGAGTTTCACCATGTTGCCCAGGCTGGTCTACAACTCCTGGGCTCAAGTGATCTGCCTGCCTTGGCCCCCTAAAGTGCTGTGATTACAGGTGTGAGCCACCACACCTGGCCTAGTTTTTTTTTTTTTTTTCCCATTATTTTTTGTTTTTCTGAGACAAGGCCTCACTCTGTCACTCAAATGATCCTCCCACTTCAGCTTCCCAAGCAGTTGGGACTATAGGTGCATGCCACCAAAGCCAGCTAATTTTCTTTTATTTTTTTGAGACAGAGTCTTACTCTTGTCATGTAGGCTGGAGTTAAATGGCATGATCTTGGCTCACTCCAACCTCTGCCTCCAGGATTCAAGCAATTCTTGTGCCTTGGCCTCCCAAGTAGCTGACATTACAGGCACACTCCACCATGCCTAGCTAACTTTTGTATTTTTAGTAGAGGGAGGGTTTCACCATGTTGGCCAGGCTGGTCTCAAACTCCTGACCTCAAGTGATCCACCTGTCTTGGACTCCCAAAGTGCTGGGATTACACTATTACTCCTTTTTAAATTTCTTTGACACTCTGCTCATTGATTTTCTATATTATCTAAGTAATAAATCTATGTAATAAGACTATAAATCTGATTTTTTGTTGTTGTTGTTGTTGAAGAATTGGGTCTTATTTTGTCACCCAGGTTGGAATGCAGAGGTGCATTCACAGCTCACTGCAGCCTTGAACTCTTGGGCTCAAGCAATTCTCCAGTCTGGGCCTTTGGTTGTTTGGTTAATTAGTTACTCAAAGAGGTCTTATGTCTCCCACTAAGATGGAGAACTTGGCAATTTCTCCTTGTATTTTTAATCTATTTTCAGCAACCCCCCCCTTTTTTTTGAGATGGAAAAAATATAAATCTGATTTTTTTTTAAAGAAATCGGTCTTATTTTGTCACCCAGGCAGGAATGCACAGGTGCATTCACAGCTCACTGTACCCCTGAATTCTTGGGCTCAAGCAATTCTCCAGTCTGGGCCTCCCAAAGTGCTGGGATTTCAGGTATGTCACCCAGGCTAGAGGGTAGTGGCGCAATCTTGACTCACTGCAACCTCCACATAGCAGGTTCAAGCAATACTCCTGCCTCAGCCACCTAAGTAGCTGGGATGACAGGCATGCACCACCACATCCAGCTAATTTTTGTATTTTTAGTAGAGACAGGGTTTTGCCATGTTGGCCAGGCTGGTCTTGAACTCCTGGCCTCGAATTCCTGGCCTCAAGTTATCTGCCCACCTCGGTCTCCCAAAGTCCTGGGATTACAGGCATGAGTCACCATGCCTGGCCTATTTTCAGCCTTAAAAAAAAAAAAAAAGAAACCCTGGAACATGGAAGTTCAAAACTTTTCTCTCTTCATAGAGTTCCTCCTTTCATTTCCTGGTGATCCTCTTTATCCCCAGTGTCTTTTGCCTGAAAGCCTATTTTGTCTGAGTTTTCTATAGGTACATCTTTTGGTTAGTCTTTCTCTAGCATACCTTTTCCTATCTTAACTTTTTTTTTTAATTTTCAATTTAATGTTTGAGACTGACTCTTGCTCTGTTGCTCAGGCTGCAATGCAGTGGCACAGTCTTGGCTCACTGCAGCCTCCACCTCCAGGGTTCAAGCGATTCTTCTGCCTCAGCCTCCTGAGTACCTGGGATTATAGGTGTGCACCACCATGCCTGTCTAATTTTTGTATTTTTAGTAGAGACGAGGTTTCACCATGTTGGTCAGGCTGGTCTCCAACTTCTGACCTAGTGATCAGCCTGCCTCGACCTCCAAAGTGCCGGGATTACAGGCCTGAGCTGCCACACCCAGCCACCATCTTTTTACTTTTGGTGCCCTTAGGTTTTAAATGTCCTCTTGTAAACAGCATAGAGCTGCATTTTATTTTTTCTTGGCCAATCTGGTAATCTGTGTTTTGAGAGGTGAAGGTAAACCATATTTTCTGCCTCTGGTTTTGTACCATATATTTACCATCCCTTTTACTTTGCTTTGCTTTACTTTGCTATTAGTTTTAATACCCATCACCACCCTTTTCTCGGCATTGGCAGTTACAGTTCCGTTTCTACTCTTTTGGTGATCCCTCTTAAATATCCGAAATACTCACCTAACTTTACAAAGTCGGACAATGCTCAGTCTCTTTACCCTCGTCTCAAACAAATCTAACTTCCGAGAACACCTTAACTCTGCCCTCTCAGTCTTCCAAGTTCTTGCTTCTCATACATCTTGTTTCTGTAGCCCACAAATTAATCATTATTCATGTTGCCTATTAAATGTTTGTTTAGATTTACTCACGTTTACCAATTTGCTCACCATTTTTCCATCTAATTTCTTCCTTTTGGGTTCCATGTCCTTGTTACTGAAGTACATTCTTTAAAAATTATATCAGCGGCAGCGCGCAGTGGCTCGCGCCTGTAATCCAGCACTTTGGGAGGCTGAGGCAGATGGATCACGAGGTCAGGAGATCAAAACTATCCTGGCCAACATGGTGAAACCCTGTCTCTACTAAAAATACAAAATTAGGCCGGGCGCTGTGGCTCACGCCTCTAATCCCAACACTCTGGGAGGCCGAGGCGGGTGGATCACGAGGTCAAGATATCGAGACCATCCTGGTCAACATGGTGAAACCCCATCTCTACTAAAAATACAAAAAATTAGCTGGGCATGGTGGCGTGTGCCTGTAATCCCAGCTACTCAGGAGGCTGAGGCAGGAGAATTGCCTGAACCCAGGAGGCGGAGGTTGCGGTGAGCTGAGATCGCGCCATTGCACTCCAGCATGGGTAACAAGAGCGAAACTCCGTCTCAAAAACAAAACAAACAAACAAAAAAAAAAAACAGCCGGGTGTGGTGTCACACACCTGTAGTCCTAGCTATTCAGGAGGCTGAGGCAGGAGAAATCGCTTGAATCCCGGAAGTGGAGGTTGCAGTGAGCTGAGATCACGCCAGTGCACTCCAGCCTGGGCGACAGAACGAGACTCCGTCCCAACTCCCCGACCCAAAAAATAATTTCAGCAACTGTCTTTCGTGTAAACTCTTTGTCACAACGTATCTTTCCTTCTTGTTAACTCTTAAATCATGGATCAACACCTCGTTGACAGCATTTTTCCTTCAGGGTGTAAAGAGTTACATTTTACTCTAGCTTCTATGTTTGCTGCTGAGAAGTTTGTTATTGGTATAATTTTTAAAATCCATCATCCTTGGTCGCTTTTAAAATCGTGTAGTCTTTGGAGTTCTGCAAATTCACTAGTGTCCAGATGTTCATCTCTGGTGTTTGCATTCTACCCGATTTTAAGAATCACTTCGGGCAGCTCTCCTTCAGGAACTGCCTCTGCAGGTCTTTCGGTGCTCGCCTCTGGAGCTTTGCTCAGGCCTGTGAGATCTCCCGGCATTGCCATCCGTGGCTTTTTCCTTTTTATTCTCCATCACCTGTCTCTGGTGAGCTGCTACCGATCAACCTCCAGGTCCACGATTTCTCTTCTGCTGTCCTACACCTCATCCTCTGAGACCTGAATTTCCATGGCTCTACTTGTCAATTCTGGAATTCCTTTTCAAACCTGGGCCTTCTTTTGTAATGTCTTGCTTGATTCTGTGTCTGACTGTGCCTCCTGCACCTTCTCCCGTCTCTCGCCCTAAGCCCCTTGAAGGCGCCGGCTGTTTCCCACGGTGCCCAGAATCGCGTCAGGCCTGGCACAGACTTGGTGAGGGCGGGAAACGGTGCCGCGGGGCTGCAGCCTGGCCCGCCCATTCCCTCAGCCCTTGGCAGCCCCGCCGCCCTCCAGGCCTCACCTGAGTTCCGCGGCGCCGGGAAAGAGGCTCCTGGGCCGGCCATGACGTCACAGGACTGTGACGCGCCCAGGAGCCCCGCCCCTCGCGTCCCGAGCAGGGACCCAGGCTCTCTGCGCCGTGACGTCACGAGCCCGGGCGGGCAGGTTGTGCGTCGGCCCAATGGGAGCAGTGCGCCGGCCTCCCCTTTAAGGAATGTTGTGACCTGACGTCACCGGGCGAGTTACCTCCCGCAGCTGCCGCCGCCGCGCTCAGCGCGAGCCCCGGAGCCCTTGAGCGTGAGGCACGGAGCCCCCGGAGCCCCCAAACCGCAGCCACATCCCCACGTCCCAGAGCCCCGGCCTGCGCGCCCAACCGGGCCCGCGCGATGCCCTCAGACCGGCCTTTCAAGCAGCGGCGGAGCTTCGGTGAGGCCCCGCGGGCAAGCTGTGAGCTCGGAGCAGGGGTACCCGGGGGCCCGGCCGACCCCGACTACCGCAGGTGACGTCAGCCCTGTGACGTCAGGCTCCAGCCGGACCCTCGGGTTGGGAGGCTGACTTCAGCCTGGGCGGGGGCCACCCGCCTCCCCACCATGATAGGTGCTAGGGGCTGTGGGGCCTGACGGCCCCGGGGGCGGGGGCTGGAGCTGGGGCGGGGCTGGGGGCCGCCCCTTGGGGACAGGCGGGGCGGAGACAGGGAGGACCTGGGCCGGGCTCAGCCCGGCCTCAAGGTCCGGCCGCCATCCGCAGCCGACCGCTGTAAGGAGGTACAGCAGATCCGTGACCAGCACCCCAGCAAGATCCCGGTGAGTCCCACGCCCCCAGCCCTGCCCGACCCTGGCCACGCCTCGCGCACCCCCGACACGAACCTCTGCCCGCCTGCCCCGCTCCCAGGTGATCATCGAGCGCTACAAGGGTGAGAAGCAGCTGCCCGTCCTGGACAAGACCAAGTTCCTGGTCCCGGACCATGTCAACATGAGCGAGTTGGTCAAGATCATCCGGTGCGTGGGCAGCCACCGCTGGGAGGCAGCTTGGGTCGGGCGGGGAGCCGGGTTCCCGCCGAGAGAGGGTGGGAGTGGGGTCAGTAGTAATGGGACCGGGCGGTGGGCCCTTGTTCTGGGGCGGCTGGAAAGGTCAAGGTCGGGGCTGCAGTTGGAGTCGGGTCAGAGGTGAGAGCTGGGGTGAGGATGGATGTGAAAGGCTGGGAATCATGCTGGGGGTCAGGTCTGTGCCTGCCCTGCAGCCAAGTCCCTCACAGCCAGCCGCATACCCTCCCGCCCGCCTCAGGCGCCGCCTGCAGCTGAACCCCACTCAGGCCTTCTTCCTGCTGGTGAACCAGCACAGCATGGTGAGCGTGTCCACGCCCATCGCGGACATCTACGAGCAGGAGAAAGACGAGGACGGCTTCCTCTACATGGTCTACGCCTCCCAGGAAACCTTCGGCTTCTGAGCCAGCAGTAGGGGGATCGGCCTGGGAGTAGGGGAAGCCCGGGTCAGGCCCTGCCCAGAGAACCCCTGGTTCCTGAACTGAGCTGCCTCTGCTTGGGGGTGGGCTGGGCAGGGATGTGGCCCCCTAGTCAGAGGGCACCAACCCACCTACTCTGCCCCTAAGTGGTTTTGTTAGGGTTGCCCCTCCGGGTGCTGGCTGGGATGGGGGAGAGTGGGGAGCATCCCCCTACACCCCTGCTGTGTGGTTCATCTTTTTTTTTAGGCCCCTGCCTGCCCCTCACCCACCCGAGGCTCTGCCCACCACCTGGACCTGCCCACCCCTGAAAGACTGGCCCCACTAACCCCTCCATCTCCACATGGTGTATGGATCTGTGGTCATTGTCCCTCTGCAGAATAAAGATTGCTCAGGCCTGCCTGGCCCTATGCCTCCAGATGCTTGCTTGGGAGTGGGGAGGGTGCTGGTGGGGCTGTCTGCACCGTCCCTGGGCTCTGGCACACCAGAAACCCACACCTGTGTGTAGTATTCCAGAACATTATTAGGGGCCACACCCCCTAGGAATGCAATGCAGATGTGGGCCCAGGGTAGGTTTCATAACAAAAAAACATTTATTAAGTAGCCACAACCTAACAAGCCCTGCTCACCTGCCTTTTCCAGACCTCCCAGTTCCTCCCCAGAGGCCTTGCAGTCAGCCATAGGTCCCTTTTGGTACCAGAGACTTGTGACCCTGGACTTGAACCTCTTCTGCCCAAGGACTCGCCTGCTGGCAACTCTGCCTGGAGGGCCTGGCCCAGTTTCCCGCCCCTGAGGTCCGCACAGCCCTGTGCCAGCCAGGCCTACTTGAGCACAAGCATGGCCTCCGTGCCGTCCTTGGCAGTCAAATAGAGGCCGTGTGTGAGGTAGTACTCCCGCCGCAGGAAGGCATAGAAGTAATCAGAGACAAGCAGGATCTGGGGAGAGAGAGAGGATGTGAGGTGCTGCAGGGTACCACCCAGTGAACCCAGGACCCCTGAGTGGCTGGCAGGTGATGGGAGACAGAGCCCCTGCCTGGCCCTGAATCAACAATCACTGGAGAGGCCCTACCCAGGGCCCCACCTCAGGGCCCATACTTGACACTGCAAGGTCTGTTGGCCTCTCAAAAGCTGCCCAGACTCCCCCTGCCCCTACCCATGGTCTACACCTCCATCCTAAGCTCTGGCCTCGAATGCCAGCCTGGTGCCTGTGCAACCAGAGGTCTGTGCCCCCTCCCCTGACAGGCACTTCCACCCCAGCCAGGTCCACATCAAACTCAGCTTCCCCCTGTCAAACCCACTTCTCCCACTGGGCATCCATGCCCCCATCGTCCATCTAGGCGCCCAGGCCACAAAATTGCCTGACACTTCTCTCATACAACAAGCCACCATGACCTAAACTCAAATCCACCCTTTCAATACATTCCCACAGTCACTACTCTAGACAGAGCCACTGTCATCTAAACAACAAAGCTTGGTCCCTGGGCTCCCTGCTCTCAAACTCACATCCACCCCATTCTCCCTGGCAGCCAGAGGGAGCTTTTCAAAACCCACATCTGATCTTGTTACTCCCAGCCTTCAAGTCCTCCAAAGGCTTCCCATGCCTTAGGGCAAAGCTCAAACTCCCTGGTGCTCTGAGACCTTGCCCACGTCCCTGCCCACCCTCTTCCGGCTCCACCTAATCCCATTGCAGGATCTTTACTATTTCTTCTGCCTGGAATGTTCTCTCCCCATTCATCTAGTCGACAGCTGCTTACCCTTCAGGTCTCAGGAAGGATCACTTGCCCCCCTCCAGATTAGGTCTTAGCCCCACTAATCTCTACTCAGTAACACAGACCCATCCAAAGTGCAATTTTCCATTCAGCTGACAGCCTGACTGTGCCTCCTCCCCTGGCCCAGGGCCTCCATCAGGGCAGGGTCTTTGAGTGGTTCTGTCACTATGCCATAGTGACAGAACCACATAGATACCACTATGGTATCTCTGTGCCCAGCTCAGTTTGTCCCATTCTGGGCCATACACAGAATCAAAGGGGGTCTAGGAGCTCAGCTCCACTGTCTCTTCAAGGATGATTTGCCAAGGGCCCTACACACCAGACCTGGAGTCTACAATCCCAGTCAGCCCAAGCTGCTCAAGACCTCTGGTACCTGAAGCAGGGTGGGCAGGGCCCAGCCCCAGAGAAGGATGAGGGGATGGGGGCTCACACTGCAAACACCACAGCTTTCAGGCACCTGGAGGCCTCTCAGAGGATTGACACCAACCACCTCTTGGCACAGATGGGGAGAATGAGGCAGAGAACCCTTGACTATGGTCTTGGGGCAAGACAGAGGTTGAGCTAAGCCTGGGATCTAGACCTCCAGACCCCAGCACCCTGTGCTGGGCAGCTTCTCACTCACCTAAAGGTAACACAACAGCAGCTAAGGAGAGATCAGAGGCACCTGGAGGAGTTCAGGAAGGTGTTCTGTCACCAGCAGCTCTGATGGCCTCAGGATAAGTACCTCCCGTTCTATCACCACAGAAGCCCATCTGGAAGGTTTAACAATCCTCATCTTAAACAGATGGGGAAACTGAGGCTCAAAGGGTTCAATGATTGGCCTAAGGCCAACCTGGAGCACTGGATCAATGGCCATGGACCCAGCAAGGTGGTCCACCTGGGGCCCAGTTCACTGATGCGCACGAGATTGGCCACAGTGTCAGCAAAGCAGACAGAGCTCAGGCAGCCCCTAAGGCCCTGCCCCCAGCTGTCCAGCTGGCAGCTCCAGGCTGGCACATTGGGGGACAAGCGATCACAGCAAAGGCTGACCTCCTACCCTGCAGCCCTTCTCACCCAGGCCCGAGATGCCATCTGGGCAGGAGGAGCCTGAAGCAGGGGCTGAGCTCAGAGGCTGATCCCTGAACCAGGTCAGATGAGGGACAGGTGCAGTCACATCCACAACCAATCAAAATGAGGCAACTCCATGTCACACAACAATCATCTGGACAAGAAGGAAGAAAAGTATTAGGTTATTAGTTGGACCATATGAAACTGCCATGTTTGCAGATAAAAAAAATGGTTGAATGCTGGCAATTTGATATGATCCAACCTAATATAAAATGGAAAAAAGTACACATAGAAGAGTAAGCACATTGTTGAAGTACCAGGAGAAATAATGGTAAGATTTTAGGTAGCTCTTCTTTTCCCCTATAAGCCTTTACTTTGTAAGCTACATACATGTATTCTGTTGATAAAAAACAAAACTTCGGCAGGGCACAGTGGCTCATGCCTGTAACCCCAGCACTTTGGGAGGCTGAGGCAGGCGGGAGTTCGAGACCAGTCTGACCAACATGGAGAAACCCCATCTCTACTAAAAATACAAAATTAGGATGGGCACGGTGGTTTACACCTGTGATCCCAGCACTTTGGGAGGCTGAGGCAGGCGGATCACAAGGTCAAGAGATCGAGACCATCCTGGCCAACATGGTGAAAACGCATCTCTTCTAAAAATACAAAAATTAGCTGGGTATGGTGGCGTGCACCTATAATCCCAGCTACTGGGGAGGCTGAAGCAGAAGAATCACTTGAACCTGGAAGGCGGAGGTTGTGGTGAGCCAAGATTGCGCCACTGCACTCAAGCCTGGGCAACAAGAGTGAAACTGTCTCCAAAAAAAAAAGTAAAACTTCAATTAAAAACAAATCAGCCAATAAAGGAATGAATCAATATATCAATAGGGGAGAAGAGATAAATCTTCCTTCCAGAAGAACTCCAAACATTGTAGGCAGATATGCTCCCCTCTCACAGAAGGAGCTTAATTCTTGTCCACTCCACATCCCCTAAGCCCAGGGTGGTCTAGACTTGGTCACTCACTTCCTGCTGAGGAGGAGTGAAAGGGAAAAGAGTAACTTTACAGTGGAGAAACCTGACCATCACTATCTTAACCACGTGTTGGAGGTTAACATCAGCATGAAATCACACAGCTAGCAGGTACCCGAACAGATGTGATGAGAAGGGCACTTCACCTGGAGTATTCTTTCTAAAAACCCACAACCCCAGAATAATCCTAAGAAAAGCACCAGACAAACCTAAACTCGGGGACAGTCTACAAGATGCCTGGCCAGTGCTCCTCAACTGTCAAGGTCATGACAAGTCAGGAAAGACTAAGACGCAAAGCAGAGGACATTGAGAAGATGTGACCTTAAATGTAACGTGGACCCTTGGATGGGGTCCTGGCAGAGAAAGAGGATGTGAGTAGAAATACAGGAAATCTAAATCAAGTCTAGTGTTTCAGACTTAACGGTAACACAACAGTTTCTTAGTTTTGACAAACACATCATGGTAACATAAATGTTAACAATTTAGGCAACTAGGTGGGGGCTTACAGGAGCTCTGTTCTATCCCTGCAACTTTTCTGTAAATCTAAAGTGATTCTAAAATGAAAAGTTTATTTTAAAAAAGCAATTAACTAGATGGGAATGGTGGTTTGTGCTTGTAATCCCAGCTACTTGGGAAGCTGAGGCAAGGGGATTGCTTAAGCCCAGAAGGTTGAGACCAACCTGGGCAACACAGCAAAACCCCATCTCTTATTTTATTTTTTGAGATGGAGTCTCACTCTGTCAACAGGCTGGAGTGCACTGGTGATCTCGGCTCACTGCAACCTGTCTCCTGGTTTCAAGTGATTCTCCAGCCCGAGTAGCTGGGACTAGAGGCGCACGCCACCATGCCTAGCTAATATTTTTTTAAAAAATATTTTTAATAGGGATGGGGTTTCACCTTGCTGGCCAGGAGGGTCTCGATCTCTTGACCTTGTGATCTGCCCACCTTGGCCTCCCAAAGTGCTGGGATTACAGACATGAGCCACTGTGCCCGGCTGACCCCATCTCTTAAAACAGGAAAAAAATTAACAGCAATTAACTATTCATATGTAACAAACTCAAAATATTTTTCTGAGTGAAAGAGGGCTTTGGCAAATGTACATATAAGACTTGCAGTTTTCCCTGCAATTTTACATAAGAAAAATGTAAATAAATATTGAACTCTAGTTAATGATACACATGCTGAAATATTTAGCAGGAAATGTACTGATGTCTGCATTTCAATTTGAAATACACTAAAAAAATAAGATGGACTGAGGGACAGACGCTGTGTGGAACAAGTACAGGAGGATATGAATGGTGGACTCCTGGTGGTGGGTATGTATATGGGTGTCCAAGGCTAACACTGTGAACTGTGCTGTGTATGTGGAAATCTGCAGGATACAGGGGGTGGCAGGAAGAGCCCTGTGAGTGGCTTGGGCACACAGCCCTGAGTGTCATCAGTCCTGAGTGGGCACCTTGCCCCCCAGGGAGAGGACACCAGGCTGGCCCAGAGGCCTGGCCTTTTCAGAGGGAAGCCTATAGCCGGGACAACCTCTTCTGACCTTGGGGCTTTCCATCTGGGTCATGAGGAGCAGGGATTTCCCAGTGGCCCTAGGATGTAGCCAACACAGCAGCTGCAGACCCAGAGCCCCATTGCCCAGTCTGGACATGGGCAAGTTGGGCAAGGCCGTATGGAATTTGTATGGGTGAGTCAGTGGCTGTGTGATGTTGTTAAATCTCTTCCCGTTTCCTGGGCTGCATGTTCCTCATCTGTAAATTGACAGTAATAAGCTGTAGCTTGTTACTGACAATGCTGGGCTCCTCTAGTCTTTGTGCCAGAATTAAGGACCCCAGAACATGCCTGTCCCTCTGTGCCCTCAGGTCTCTGGGTCCTACCCAATGTGGCTGAAATATGCCTTGCCAATCCCCCTCTCAGACTTGCCCACTTCTTGTCCTGCAGCCATCTCCTGCTGGGAGGCCCCCGTCATTCTCTCTGGACACACATGCGCCCTCAGACACACACAGATGCACACATACATGCACGCTCACCTGCTCAGAAGCTCCCTGGCTCCCCCTGCCCCATCTAGCAGCGCTACAGCTCCCACTTATCCCTCAGAGGCTCATCTCCTGCCAGGAGTCCTCTCTACCCCCGCACTCAGTTACATGGACCCTGAAGTGAAGCCACTGCCCACTGGCCTCCCAACCAAATAGGGCTGCGTTTGCTCTAGCTCTACGGCCCCAGATCCTACACAGGGTCAGCTCTGAGTCGTCTGCTGGTCTTCACCCTCTCAGCACTGCCCCCAGGGACGGTTCAGTCCACATTCCTCTCTGTGGCAGCCATGAGGAATCCAGGGCCACCTCCCCTGGGGCCATGATGAAGAGCTCATGGGGCAGCTAGCTGATAAAGGGGTGACCAGGGACAGACAGGGCAAATCAGAAGTAGAATGAAACCCTCAGAACATCCTCCAGTGCAGGGCAGGACGCAGAGACTGGGAAATGAACATCTTCTGAGTGTCTGCCCTGGGCCAGGCCCTTTAACAAAAAAACAACATTGTCCCTTTCCAACACCCCAGGGTAGGGTTGACAATCCCCACATAGAGAAGGGAAGCTCAGGGGTCATGGGCCCTGCAAAATGTTGCATGGTAGGAAATGAAGGGCTAGGGCCCAATCCTGCCTGTCAGAGGCCCAACCCTGAGTTCTTCCACAACCTCCCAGGGTCTGTACCCACATGAACTGAGTCCTACTCCATGCCAGGCCTATGCTGACACCTCAGGTACCTTGACACCCTGTGGAGGCTGCTCTCCCCAGTTCACAGCTGTCACTCAGCGGAGAGAGAGATTGACTTTTTGGGGAAAAGCCAATAGAGGTCGTTAATCCAGTGTCTTGAAACTGCTGGGCTCAAGAGAGCACCCTTGGCTACCACCAGGGCTGCAGCTTCCTAGAGAAGGAGGTGCTGTCACCCAGGCATGTCCTGGTTCCCCAGACCTCCTGCTGCTGTTGACAACACTGACGTTTGACAGTCAGCCCGCGCTGGGGGGAATGAATGTGGCCATCACAGTTGGCAAAGCGCAGCAGCCTCTGCCCACCTGCCTGGGATCCAGGAAGCTGGGAGGCAGAGGAGGCTGGCGGCCGACAGTGGAGCTGGACAGGGCTTTGACATAACCCAACAAACTACATGCCAGAGTGGATACTATGTGGGAGGAAACAGTAGAGGAGAAAGCTCCAACCTCCAGCTCTGAAGATGCAAAGTAACAAGTGACATCTCTGGACCTCAGTCTCAGGGTCTGTGAGGTCACAAGGTGAGACTGAGGATGGGGCTACAGGTAACTGTCTGTTAGGTGGCACTTTTGAATTCACAAAAGCTTTCCCGCATTCAGTCCTTACAACCACCCTACCAGTTTAAGAAAAATGAGGCAACCGCCACCTCCCCCAGATATCAGCAACCTCCTCCCTGATGCCCTGGATGCCAGGCTCACACCGCTCACCTCTGCTCTTCCTGGCACAGTGAGGCTTTTCAGAGCATGGATCTGATCACATTTGTCCTTAGCTGAAAGCCAAAGGCTCAGTCTGGATCTCTGCATAAGAGGCCTGTAAAGGCCATGTAGTCTAACCACTGCTGTCTGAATTGGCCTCATTCCCTCTCAAGTGGTACAGCCAGTCCCACCAAGCTCCCAGCAGCAGTGTTCCTCCCTCGCTCCCTCCTTCCTCTTCTATCTGTCTCTCCTTCCTTCACCCCCACCCAGGTCTTGCTACCTAAAACCACATCCCTCAGGAACCCACTTAGAGGCCACCTACCCTAGGAAGCCTCCTTAACAGCCCAGCTCTGGGATCCTAGCATGTCAGGCTGCCCTGTCCTGCCTGTGTCCTTTCCTTTCTCTCCACAGACTGAGGGCTCCTTGGAAGCACAACTGTGTCTCAATTTACCCATTGCAGAGTGCCTAGTGAATAGTAGGTACCTAATCAGTATATGCAAATAAATAAATTATCTTCCCAGGAGTTACTGGATGTGCCTGAGACCAGTGAGCCAGGACAGACAGGGCTGGTCACTGTAGCGTTTGGGCTTCCAGAGCCCTGGCCTTCTGTAGCCTTTGTCCTGCTGTATGTAGGCTGGGCTCTTCTTGTCACTCTGGTTGTGGGGAAAAGAGGCTGGGAAGGGCCTGTGAGGGACAAGCTTGGGATGCTAGGCCCTGAAGGGACAAAGGAATGAACTAAGACCTTGACAGAATGCCACTAGTTGGGAAAAGCAAAGTAAACACGCACACCCAGTTGAACGAGGACAAGGGCTCCAGCCTGGCACCATAGGTCGACAGAACGAGCTTTCCCACACAAAGACCTGGGATCTTGCACAGCCCAGGCCACACACAACCTGCAGAAGAAACCTGAAATGGGTCTTGAGCCATCCCTGAATGGGGGCTACACACCACTCAGCCGCTAACGACCCACCCAACATGTCCCCAAGCATTTCCTCATAGGTCCCATTCCCCAAAATGACATATCAGGCCAACTGAGAGGCAACTCCAGATGACAGGATTGTGGTTTCGTCTGTGCTGGAGTGAACAGTGAGTCCTGGGAAGGGTGCAGCACACAGGAGGTTGGTGTCAGGCCTCGGGCTTCAGGCCTCACTCAAAACAGAATGCAGAATAGCCAACGCAAAGCCAGTCCAGTATCTGAGGGTCTGCAGTTCAGGGAGGGGTCAGGGCTGGCCCCTCATGGCAAAGAGGCAGTGGCAGGAGGAGTAGGGTTCCAGATGTTCCAGATGTGCTTGGAAGGGTGAGTGGTTGCCTGGATGTGGTGGCTGACACCTGTAATCTGAGCACTTTGGGAGGCCAAGGCAGGAGTTTGGCTTGAGCTCAGGAGTTCGAGAACAGACTGGGCAACACAGCAATACCCTGTCTCTACCAAAAATTTAAAAAGTAGCCAGGAGTGGTGGCATGCCTGTAGTTCCAGCTAATTGGCAGGCTAAGGTGGGAGAATCTCTTGAGCCTAAAAGGTCGAGGCTGCAGTGAGCTGTTACTGTGTCACTGCACTCCAGCCTGGGCAACAGAGCAAGACCCTGTCTCAAAAATAAAATAAAATGAAATGAAATTTTAAAAAAGTTTGTTTGAGACATTTTCACTCCTGTCACCCAGGATGGAGTGCAGTGGCGCAATCTTGACTCACTGCAACCTTTGCCTACCGGGTTCAAGCAATTCTCCTGCCCCAGCCTCCTGAATAGTTGGGACTACAGGTAGCATGCCACTGTACCTAGCTAATTTTTGTATTTTTTTTGTAGAGATGGGGTCTTGTCATGTTGCCCAAGGTGGTCTCAAACTCCTGAGCTCAAGCAATCTGCCCACCTCAGCCTCCCAAAGTGCTGGGATTACAGGCATGAGCTACTGCAACCAGCCCACTAAAATAAAATTTAAAAAAGGAAGGGCAGGCAGACGAGAAGTCTGTTTTAGATGTAGACACAGGGCAGGCATGGAGCTCTCAGGCCAGCCACTGGAATACAAGGGGAATGGGGCTCTGGCTCTGACCCCCCTAGGAATCCAGTAGACCAGCCACAGGCCCAACTCTGACCAAAACAGGAATCAGAACGGGGAGGTTAGGGTGTACAGAATTGTGTTAGATCACTGGTCATAAAATGCGGTTTCTGATCCCAGCTCATTCAATTTTTCCTCAATAATTAGTTATTGAATAGTCTTCTTGGTGCTAGGGATACAGCCATGAACAAGACAGATCCAGGGCTCACCCTAATGGAACCCACAGTCTACTAAGAGGGTGTGACAAACAAGACTGTGAATAAACACACTCCTTCCCAGCTTTGTGAGTTTGGATAAGTCTCTAACCCTTCCAAGCCTCAGTTTCCTCATCTATATCATCACCATAATAAGAACAATAATAGTACTTCCTTCAAAGGGCTGTTTTGAGGAGCAAATTCCTTATAATTAAAGAAAAAAAGGAAAACAATGCAAAGGACTGTCAGTAGAGTAGTTATGTAAAGTGTGGTGAGTTCACACATGTTGGACTCAAATAAAAAGGAGGTTTCTCTCAAGTATGAGTGAGGAAAGATCACCAAGACATTTTACTAACAGGGAAAAGAAGTTGTACTTTCATCATTATGTCAATCATAAAACACACAGACCCACACACAAATAATCTTTCTCCATAAGCCTGTGAGTTCATGTAAATGCACACAGAAAGCTTTGGAAGGCCATCTGAGCACATGATCAGAAGATTATAGGGATCACATGGGGCCAGCCCCTAGTAAGCTCTCATGAAACATGAACCACTATTAATTATAATTTTAGGAGAAGATTTTCTTATATTCCCTGTTGTTTTTTTTTGAGACGGAGTTTCACTCTTGTTACCCAGGCTGAAGTGCAATGGCGCAATCTCGGCTCACCGCAACCTCCGCCTCCTGGGTTCAGGCAATTCTCCTGCCTCAGCCTCCTGAGTAGCTGGGATTACAGGCACGCACCACCATGCCCAGCTAATTTTTTGTATTTTTAGTAGAGACGGGGTTTCACCATGTTGACCAGGATGGTCTCGATCTCTTGACCTTGTGATCCACCCACCTCAGCCTCCCAAAGTGCTGGGATTTCAGGTTTGAGCCACCGCGCCCGGCCCCGTTTTTAAACAGAATTAAGGTCAGTGCGACACTTTACCCCTTTTTTTTTTTTTTGAGACGGAGTCTCTCTCTGTTACCCAGGCTAGAGTGCAGTGGCGATTTCTCAGCTCACGGAAACCTCCACCTCCTGGGTTCAAGCAATTCTCCTGCCTCAGCCTCCGGAGTAGCTGGGACTACAGGTGTGTGCCACCATGCCCGGCTAACTTTTTGTATTTTCAGTAGAGATGGGGTTTCACTGTGTAAGCCAGGATGGTCTCCATCTCCTGACTTTATGATCCACCCACCCCGCAAAGTGCTGGGATTACAGGTGTGAGCCACCTCACCTGGCCTACCCTACTCTTAAAAAAAACATGTTCCTTTAAGTTTATATGTAATCCTTGATTTTCTAACCCTTTAGGTCACTGACTCACAAAACGGTTAAAAAAAAAAGGAGGAGATTATTCTGCTTCCCCTGGTTCATGGTCTGTTTCTCCAGGAATCTTCTCTGGGTATTTGAAGAGCATGTTACTCTTGCTATTTCCCATATCAATACACATGAGTAATGGCAACAGGACCCACAAATTAGGTCCAATCCTGTCAACACCCTGGAAGCTGTGGGTGATCATCCTGGTTTTTGAGATAGGGAAACTACAACCTAGAGAAGTTAAATCACTTGAGGAAGTGGGAGAGGGCCTCAAGCAATCCATTGGTCTCAATCCCCGCTTCTCTCTCACACTTAGGCGCACCCCCCACCATGGATGGTTTACTGTTGTCATTTCCTGCTATTGACTCTGAGGAACAACCATAATTAACAAATGAGCCATGCCACAGGTAGAAAAATACTTAATAGCTCCCAGGGTTAGGGATGGGGCCTTAGTCACTGGTTTACCTGCGGGTATAACTAATAATCCACACATAATTTATTCTGTAATAGGGTATGACACTGAACAACTCAAACATTGTGGGATTTAAAGAACAATCTATAGGCCAAGATGTTCTCTATATTTGGCTCTTGATTTCAGCAATGATATCAAGGTACTAAACACTTCCTTGAAATCTGTACTCATCTGCTTCCTAGGAGAGCTCTGCTCTGTCTTGCCCAAAGAGGAGAAAATGAGAGCCACGTAAATATTAGGCATGTTCCCAGCTCACAGCAGGCTGTGGAACTGAGAACATGTCTCCAACCATACGACTCAGTGGAAGACACAGAAGCAGGGGCTAAACTTGGGCTGTCCAGGACATGCAGGACTGAGAAAAAGACAGTGGAGCAAAGGGACCTCATGAAAGGTCTCTATGAGGAGGTGACACTGAATTCTTAGTAAAATTCGAAATGTCTCATTTTGTACTTTGAGGCTCCCAACAGGTCCAAAGACAGGTGGCATAACTTTCACGAAGAGGGGCTCTCCTAGCTCAGTCAGTTCTCTGGGACAAGGATACGCCTCCAGTGACTGCCTCAGTGAACAAGTGGCCCCATCTGACACACCCTGTTAGTGGCCTGGCAGTAGCAGCCACAAAGCCCAAAGCCAGCAGCCCCAGGAAGTACTTGGACCCCCTGGTGGGAGTCCTGTAGGTTGGCATGGCCTGCCTGAAGAGCAACTTGGCAATATCTGCCACAGGCGTAAAATGCATATACCCCTTGACCCAGCAAATCCCACCACTTGGAATCTACTCTAAAAGATACTAGCATGTGTGTACAAAAATATGTGGAGGCATATGCAAGCCTCTTCCATTTATTATTTTTTCCTTTATATATATATATATATACATATATGTGTGTGTGTGTGTGTGTGTGTGTGTATATATATATATATATATATATATATATATATAGAGAGAGAGAGAGAGAGAGAGAGAGAGAGAGAGAGAGAGGGAGAGAGAGAGATGGGAGTCTTCTCACTATTGACCAGGCTGGTCTCGAACTCCTGGCCTGAAGCAATCCTCCCATCTCAGCCTCCCAAAGTGCTGGGATTATAGGCATGAGCCACCACACCCGGCTGCAAGGCTCTTCCATTTAAAGTGCCAAAAATAGGCTGGGCATAGTGGCTCACACTTGTAATCCCAGCACTTTGCGAGGTCAAGGAGGACAGATCACTTGAGGTCAGGAGCTCAAGATCAGCCTGGCCAATGTGGTAAAACCCCATCTCTACTAAAATACAAAAATTAGCTGGGTGTGGTAGCGGGAGCCTGTAGTCCCAGCTACTTAGAAGGCTGAGGCCAGAGAATGGCTTGAACTCAGGAGGCAGAGGCTGCAGTGAGCCGAGATTGGGCCACTGTACTCCAGCCTGGGCAACAAAGTGAGACTCCATTTCCAAAAATAAATATATAAACAAACTAAATAAAGTGCCAAAACAACGAAGGGCAATCTCAATGCCCATAAGCAGGGCTGTACCTAGTCCAAACCATTAGATATTACAGAGCCATTAAAAAATAATCTCAAGACAAAATCATTAAGTGAAAAACAGCGAGTCAAAGAATAGTACTTAAAGGAGAATGCCATTTACCTACATAAACAATAACAAAAACTCTCTTTATGAATGTGTGTCTATTGCTGTCTATAAGTGCACAGAGAAAAGTCTGCAAAGACACACACCAAACCAATCCCAACTGCCATGTCTGCAGAGGGGTAGAAAATAATGGGGGCTCAGGCAGCTCTTTTCTTTTCATTCCATAATCTTTATTACTATTATTATTATTATTATTATTATTATTATTGGTAGAGATGGAGTCTTGCTATATTGCCTAGGCTGTTCTTGAATTCCTGGCCTCTAGTTATCCTTCTACCTTGGTCTCCCCAAGACCTGGGATTACAGGCATGAGCCATCATACTCAGCCGATTCCATATTCTTTTTTTTTTTTTTTTTTACTTCTTTCCCCTTGCAATAATGAATTCATGTATTACTTGATGATTTAAAATACATTTTAAAAAGAGATTAAGAAAAAAAAAGTTAAGAGATCATGCCAAGAGTCCAGCTGATTTCTCTCAGCTACAAACGCACTTGATCCACCTACCTTTGGTGTCCACCCCTAACCAACCCCTCTTTCCAATAATTCAGTTCCTTGTGCCTTCAATGGCACCTGACCACTTGCAGACACCTCCCTGTGCTGGGTATGGAGTCCCTTCTCTCAGAAAGGCAGCCACAGAGAAGAAAGCTGTTATCTGACAAGTTCCATAGATGCTTCATAACCACTCCAACTCTATTTCCAGACCCAAACTTAAGACTAAAACTCATGACAAGACAACAGGCTGTGGACTATTTCTGTGGAGCTTGTCAACCCCCCTAGAGGCCCAGGGAAGGCCCAATGCCCTCCCATGCCAGCCACCATTGGGAGGTAAGGAAAAGGAAGGAGATTTCAGGAAAGCAGGGGAGCCAGGGCAAGCTTCTGGATTCCTTTAGGATACGCAGTTGGGCCCTGCAGAATTCTGCCTGCATGGGTCAGAAGTAAGAGGGGCTACTCATCCACCATTCCTAACCACAGTGTGAGAGGCAGAATGGGCCCTCTGGCTGGGCCCCACCCAGGCTCCAGGGCCCTCCATCTCTCTTTCTTCTGCTCACAAACCAAGAGAACTGCCTGGGCTGGACATTAATCCTCTAGAAATGTCCATGCAGGAAACACTAGTCCCCATCACTCACTGAAAAAGCCCTAACTCCTTTCTTTTCCTCCAGCTAAACTTGGAGGCAAGAATTACCCTGGGGATTACTCACTGGCATCTTTAGTCTTTCCAGCCGGACTGCTTCCCATCCAGGCTATTACCCATAGGAAATGCCCGGCTGTGCCAATGACAATTGAAATGGTAAATGGTACAAGTGATTCTCATAAGATTTCCACTATGAGGCCACAGCCTGACCTGAGAGAAGGCAGCACATGGAGGAGGGAACTTCCAAGAAGGGTGGGTGAGTCCACCTGGAGTTCGCTAGACCCGCTGCCACAGAACCTCTGGAAAAGCTTATTAAAAATATAAATTCCTGACCCTGTATTCCACATTGAATTAACATTTCTGGGAGTGAGATCAGAGAACCTCGCTTTTTCCTGGTTTTGTTTTTGTCACCGAGGCTGGAGTGCAGTGGCGCGATCTCAGCTCACTGCAACCGCTGGCTGACTGCAACCTCTGCCTCCTGGGTTCAAGCGATTCTCCTGCCTCAGCCTCCTGAGTAGCTGGGATAAGAGGCACCCGCCACCATGCCCAGCTAATTTTTCTAGTTTTGGTAGACACAGGGTTTCACCATGTTGGCCAGGCTGGTCTTGAACTCCTGACCTCAGGTGATTGGCCCACCTCAGTCTCCCAAAGTGCTGGGATTACAGGTGTGAGCCACTGCACCTGGCCAGAACCTGGTTTTTTAAAACAATCAGAGCCATGTACTTGGGACAGTTGCAATATAATTGCAGGGTTTAAAGCCTGTTAACAGGAAATCTGCATTTTTAACGAGCTCCCTCTGAGTATTCTGATTGAGAATCCTGCTCTGTGGAAAGGAGGGACAGGCTTCCCAGCTCAGAAAGCTGAGCTCCTTGCTGGTACTCCTCAGCCTGTGACTGCAGCCTCCTCTCCACCCCTCCCAGCCACGTAATTTATGCTCAACTCTCCAATGGCCCCACTTCTCATCTGCCTGCCTTTGTTCCTGCTGTCCTGGGAGTCCACAGAGCCTCTCCTCCTCTTGCCCTGCTGTATCCCCCTCACTCTGCGTATTCCCTACGGGTACCATTACAGAAAGGGGTGCTTCAGAAATCAAGCCTTACCTCAATTTCGTTCTTGGCTCCTCTAATGACCTTCGACAAGAGACAAGCTCTGCAAGCTTCTGTCCCTCATTTGTAAAGTAGGGATATCACGCCCTTTCTCCTAGGCTTGCTTAGAATTGTCTGGCTATGGTTCAGAATGGTGCCTAATACATATTTGCCAGGTTCAGCTTTACACCGTTCTTACTTCCCTGTCCTCTCCGCCGACTCAGGGCTACTTAAGGGAAGTAACTGTCCCTCCTTCATGTCTACACCCCCGGTATACAGAATCCAAGACCACGGTTGAAAGCCTAAGGCTGCAAAATGGATCCCTGTCCCCATGCTGCCCCCAATCCTGTCCCTCTTACCTGCCCAACATTGAAGGTCAGTGTGATGGCATAAAAGAAATTAGAGTTGGCACTTCCTGCATAAATCCAGAGGTGCCACAGGACAGGGAAGAGCAGGGAACAGACGATAATAATGCAGGTGAGGACAAAGATGTTTCTCAGGACTGCAAAGACAGAGGGTCACAGTTAGTCTGACATGCTCTCTCTGGCACCCTTTCCCTGCTGCGATGGCCCCCAGAATGGAGAGGCCCAAGGAGAGCCTCATGTAGCTCAAAGGCAGAGCACCTGCAGAGGTACTGGGGTGCCAGGAAGCAAACCCCAGACTCCCAAGTCAATGGCTCCCCATGCCCACAGCTGGTGGTAGCTCCTGGAATTGGATTTTTCCTCGCACTGTGGGCTTGGCTGGCTGAAGACCAGCTATAGTTAGAAATGCCATGAATGCCTCAGGGCACCAAACAGGGCATTTCAGGAAGACATTCCCCTCACCTCCTAATCTTGGAGGGTCCAGGAATATCCGCACCCTCTCCCCAAGCAGGGTGCCATCTGGCCATGTGGGATTATGGGTGGAAACTACGTGAACTGTGAAGATCAGAGCCCCATCATGGGTCTCCATGCTGCCACAGTCCTGGGTTTTAGGAACACATTTTCCATTCTCCTTAACTGGTGTCTTTGGTCCCCTGCCTTGCTCTTCAAACATTCCCAACTCTCCCTTAGATGATAATTTAAAACACCTCTTTTTGACACTGTCTCTCACTCCCTGCCCCTAAGGGAATGCTGATTCCCACCAGGAAAAAAGCTCTCCCAGAGGTCTCAGGAAGGACCTGCTACTCAAGGGTGGTCCAGGGGCGGCAGGCAGGCTGGCATGGCACAGCAGCCAGGTACAGACCTTGGTAAAAATCCTGTTCTGCCATTCATTAGCAAGTTTCTCTAGGCCTCAGCTTCCTCACCTGTAAAATTAGGCTATCCACCTAGTATATACTCATAAAAATTAACAATTTTTATGAGTATATATATATATATATATATGCATGAGCTGGGGATAGCATCTCATGCCTTTAATCCCAGCACTTTGGGAGGCTGAGGTAGGAGGATTGCTTGAGCCCAGGAGTTCGAGACCAGCCTAGGCAACACAGTGAGACCCCATCTTTAAAAAAAAAAAAATGTAAAACATTTTAAATAAAAAATGTTTAAAAATAAAACAGGGCTAAAATGCACCCTTCATTTGGATTAAACAAGATGACATGTGAGAAACTGACACAGATATATCACTGGCTACATTAGTTTTCCATTGCTATGACAGCAAATTCCCACAAACTTAGTGATTTAAATAGTATTATTTATTATTCTACAATTCTGAAGGTCTGAAGTTCCAAAATGGGTCTCACAGGGTAAAACATCTCTAGAGGAGAATTCCCTGCTTGCCTTTCCCAGCACCCAGAGGCCCCTGCATTCCCTGGCTCATGACCTGCTTCCAGCTTCAAATCTAGCAATGATGAATTGAGGCCTTCTCATATTGCATCACTCAGACCTTCTCTTCTGCCTCTCTCTTCCATCTCTAAAAATAGACTTTATTTATTTTGAGATGGAATCTCACTACATTGTCCAGGCTGGAGTGGAGTGGCTGGATCGTATCTCACTGAAGCCTGGAACTCCTGGGCTCCAGTGATCCTTCTGTCTCAGCCTCCTGAGTAGCTGGGACTATAGGTGTACACAAACATGCCTGTGCACAAAAATAAAGTACACTTTATTTTTAAGGGCAGTTTTACTTTCACAGCAAAACTGGGCAGAAATTACAGAGATTTCCCAAATTCCCGCTACCTCCACCTCTTCTACTTTGAGGGACACTTGTGATTACACTGGGACCACCTGGATTGTCCAGGATAATCTCCCCTCCCAAGGTCCTAAAGTCCCTTTGCCATGTAAAGTGATGTATTCACAGATTCTGGGGATTACAACGTGGACATCTTTGTGAGGGGAGGGCTACTATTCTGCCTACCACACTGTACGTTTTTCCTCCCTTTTAACCCTCTAGGGGTTATAAGACAGTAGGATTATCTGTTACTTTTATTTCTTTCTTTATACTTTATTGTATTTTTAAAAACTGATAAATATTATTTAAAATACTTAAAAGAATACCTTTTTAAAAAGAACTTAGCACTGTGCCTGGTTCCCAGTAGGCACTTAATGAATGGAAGTTCCCTTCTCTTCTCTGATTCTGACCTTCAGGAAATCCCTTCTCCCAAGTCAGAGTTCTAGAAGACTTAAAGGGTGGAGAAACTCCCAAACATTTAGGCCACTTGTCTCAGTTGCACAACGACTCAGTAGAGACGCTGTACTGGGGGCTCATGCATTGGAAGGGCCTGGATGACACAGACAATTTTTAACTTCCGCTACAGAACAAAATCATGCCTCGGCGCTGGTGGCTCACACCTGTAATCCTAGCACTTTGGGAGGCTGAGGTGGGTGGATTACCTGAGGTCAGAGTTCGGAAGCAGCCTGGCCAACGTGGCAAAACCCCATCTCTACTAAAAATACAAAAATTAGCCGGGTGTGGTGGTGGGTGCCTGTAATCCCAGCTACTCCAGAGGCTGAGGCAGGAGAATTGCTTGAAACACAGAAGCAGAGGTTGTAGTGAGCAGAGATGGCATCACTGCACTCCAGCCTGAGCAACAGAGTCTCAAAACAAACAAAACAAAATCACATGCGGAGCCCTCAGACTAAGTCAGAGATTCTAGGGTGGGGTTGAAGCACCCATATGAGGCTTTAAAAGCTTCCCAGGTAATGCCGGCATATAGCCAAGGCTGCAAACTACTGCATTACAGCTGCAGCCCCTTACAGTCTGCAACAGAGATGCCATTGAACTGTGGCAAGGGGAGAATAATCACGACAAGGTAGTTCACAGTTCTTTCTTTATTGGGAAATGATAGGTGCCATTTTGTTGTTGTCATTTAAAAGTCCTTTATTTTATAAAATCTGGAAGAATGGGTGGTAGTTGATTGTTTTAATGTATTCAGCAAGATAAAAAGCTGGCAAGTCCTTCGCCAGAGTTTACTGAAACATTAGTGGTCTGAGAAATCCCACAATTTGGACACTGGCCTGGAGGGCTTGCAAGATCCTCTTTTCTAATCTTAAGTTTCTGCAATTCTGGGTTTTCAAAGTTGAAAGACCAAAACCCTGACTCAAGCCTCCTGAGACCTGCCAGGAACAAGGAGTCTTGCAAAGGGATGCTTTCACTGAGAATTACTATTATTATTAAACCACAGTACCACGTCAAGAAAGGAGAACAAACGCTTCCCACTCCTCTAACCCAACATCACTATGTACATTTTTCAGCAGCTCTTTCTGATCCCCTGGAAATTATTTTGCTGAAAAGAACACAGACTATTCCTAAAATAAAATACTTCCAGCCTGCCAGACCAGGTGGTTCTTGTTCTGTGCCTCCAGCTAGGGACAGAGATTTCATACAGTGTGACAGGAAAAAAACCAGGTGCAAAGAGATGAGAAAGGCTCACTGGCAGCCTCTGGGTGCTATCTTGAAGGGCTGCAAAGATACATTCCCATGTGCCTGGAGAACCATCACCAGCATGCAGTTGGCTTCTGGCCTTTGGTGACCTCTGCAGGAACAGGGAGCTGCTATTCACTCTTGCTGGCTGACAGGCCAGATTAAAGCTATATATGCCAGAGCAGACGGAGCTGGAGACCTGGGGTACAGGACAGCTTGTTCCAGGCACCAGAAAGTGTCAGAGGTGACCAGGGCCTAACAAGGTGAAAGGGTTCACCCTTCATCAGACTTGAAGGGCTCAATAGAATCAGGTTCCCCACCACATTCCCTGAGTGGCTTATCCACTCTCCGGCACCATGACTGATGAAATGGAACTTCAGGCAAGCCACTTTCTATTCTGAGCCTCAGGCATTCAGAAACAAAATCTTACTTAAAAAATCCAGTCCCATCAGAAGGGGAACAGAGGGGATTTAGGGACTTTGAAGTCCATAGTGATATTCCCTTCCTTAAAATGAGGTGCCAAAACACATGGGGAATATATTTTATCATGATTCTTTATAATTTATATCTATCAACATCCTTTTATCGCTAGACAATAATAATAAAAACAAAACCAATACACACACAAATCCAGCTCTTTGGTAACTGGCTCCTTCTGCTGGACCATGCTGGCTGGCATGGACTCTGCCAGTAGGCTGTTCCCTAACACTACAACTGTGAGTCTGTATGACTCATCCAAGCTCCAGAGAGTCCAGTGTCTGGGTCCTACACTCATTCCTTTTCTCCTCTCCACTGTACAGGAAAACAGAAGGATGAATGTGGGAACATGCATGTCAGCACTGATAACTAATGTTTAAACGGAATTCCTAGCCATATTAAACATATTCAATGTAGGCTTAAACGCTTCTCAACACACACATCCCACTCATAGGTCCCAAGGACCAGGGCTAATGCTGCTCTGGCTGAGAATAATGACACACAGTTGTCAAGCCCCAAGCAGGTCCTCCAAGCATGTGTATTCTCTGCTGCAGTAGCAGGGAAGCAAAGGCGGACAGCTACTGTTCTCGGCAGGATCTTCAGCCAACCTGAACCTGCAGACTGTGTGCCAAGCCAGCCAGCAACAGCAACTATTAGATCATCCAGGTTTCTGGAAACCCCATCCTTCTTTGTGCCTCATCACCCCAGAGGGCATAAAGTAGTTTATTCGAGTCTTGAAAAATATGTTTATTCTGATGACTCTGGCTACCAAGCCCGAAGCTCTGATCATGGAACTATGTGAGAGACGCAGTGCTATTTACACATATTCCTTCTCAAATTTAACACACTCGTCAAAGTTATTCTCTTAATTTGATTGATGGAAAAATCAGAGGCTCAGAAGGGTTAAATGATGTGCCTAAGAACATGTGGGACTCATAATGGGAATGTCAGGATTTGGAGTCAAGTCAGTCTCCAAATTGCTCAGCAAATGGGATGAAAGACACTCCCTGAGGGAGACAGAGTGCCCCGTGTGGGATGGGCAACCACAAAAAACCATTTTACATTCCCACGATCCATGTCACAAACTGAGGCGTGTCCACATGTTTTGGTGGTCTCATGATTTGTCACTGGTCACTCTACCAAGGGGCCCCAAGCTGACTCTGAGCCTGCTGGACTGGATGACTCTTGTTTGTGCAGAGAGGATGTCACAGCAGAAGACACTGCTTCCTCTTCCCAGTCAGGCCAGATGGGTCACAGCCCCACCAGGCCATCATCTGCAGGAGCAGCCCTGGCTCTGCTGCCCACACCACTGTTTACCTTCACTCAGAGGCCCACTCCTATTATAGGTAGGTTGTTTGCCAACAGCTGGACAGTTTCATTTCCTGGTTGATGCCCAAAACAACAACAAAGACTCATTTCCTCTGAAGCCTGAACTCCCTAATTCATTCTTGATACCTTGCTGGACAAGGTAAGGAAAGTTCAACAGCTCTCTTCCATGCCTCGTTTAGAGAATCAGGTGGTACTGGGCCACTGATGCTGTCTCTTTATTGGGGAGGTTTAAAACCACTTCACAAATGTTTGCAAGGTCTTCTGTGTGTCAGCTTCAGTCCTGGGTGCCAGGGATACAGAGGCGAATGAGTTGTGCTATCTACTCTGAGGGAGCTCCCAAACACTGAAAATAACCCACCACAGAGGGCTAAGAGCACTGGGGGCCTAGCCAGCAAAGTAGGTCACCTCTAAGCCACCTATAAGGAGGGGGTGGTTAGAGCTTAGAGGAGTTGTTACAGTGGGCAGGAAGTCTAACATTGTCCACCTGCCTCCTAGTAACCTTTGGGTGCGCACTGGGAAATGGGTCAAAGCCCAGGGCAGAGTTCTACTGTCCAATATGGTAGCCTAGCTACATGTGGGTTCCAAAATTTAAATTTAAAATTCAGGTTCTCAGGCACACAAGTGGCTCTCTATTATTGAACTGTGTAGACAGAGGACATTTCCATCACCATAGAAAGCCCTGATGGACAGCACTGGTTAGGGGCTCACAGATCTGGATTCCAATCCCAGCTCTTCTAATTAGAAGTCATGTGACTTTGAACAAGTGGCTTTACTTTTCTGTATCTCAGTTTTCTCATCTGCAAAATGTAGATACTTACCTCAAAGGCTGGTGTGAAGATCAAATGAGCTAATTAATGCATGTAACACTGTGAGAGCCACAGTGGCCAGGTACACAGTAAGTACTCAATAAATAGCAGCTATTTTTTATCATCACAAGTCTGCAGCACCTAAAAGCAGATATTGTGCTTGATGCCTCTGCTTCCCTCCTAGTGCTGTCGGCACAACGGGTGCCTGATAAATGCCTACAAATTCCTTTTCCCTGAAGCAGTCTCATCCAGGGCCAGGCTGACACAAACCTGTGGCAGAGGTGGGAGTACTCACATCTGTAGAGATGGTTCCACACGGGGAAGAAGGCCATGTAGAGTGCCACATCCCCCACTGTCGGGTAGGACTTAAAGATGGCAATGATAGCAATCTGGATGAACATGAAGAAGATGGGGTGCTCCCTGGGGCAGGGGAGACAGAGAGAGAGAGAGAGAGAGAGAGAGAGAGAGAGAGAGAGAGAGAGAGAGAGAGAGAGAGATGAGTCGGGGACCAGGCCTACCCCAGAGACTCCTGACTCCATTCTTTGAACCAAAAATAATCCTCAGGGGACTTCAGGAAGGGGCTGGCTCTGCTACCTACAAGGAATGGGCCAAGCCCCATTAGCAGAGCAGAAATCTGCAAGGACCCAGAAATACCCAGAGGTTAGGTAAGGAGGGCCTGGCAAACACAGGGAAACAGCCCACAGAGACATTTCCCATCAACAGCACCCCCGCTGCCTCTACCAGCTCTGGGCCTTCCCCCAGGAGCCAAGAAGGAAGAAAACAAATGAAGTCAGCATTCTTTATGACTCGGCTTAAATGACTGCTTGGCAGGGTAATTAGGCAGCCTCCCTTGCCAGAGGCCCCTCTGACAACTGGACGCAAAGCAAGAAGTGTCTCCTTGCTGATGCCTTTTTTCTCTGACAACATGGTCAGCAGGGTCTACAGACCCGTAGTGCAATTAACTTATTTCCAAGAAGAGAACTGTGAACTGCATAGAGCTTTTCAGCTCTTAAGGGCTGGGCCTGTTCTTGTTAACTTCAACTAATAGCAGTTGAAATTATTTTAACCTAATATTAAGTGATGGCAATGGCTATCCTCTCCTGAACTCCCTCTGTGTAAGGTCCTTTTCCTGCATCCTCTCGTGATCCTCACCACACCTCAACCACCCCGCAAGGCAGGCAATCCTGGGCCAGGTGTGGTGGCTCCCATCTGTAATCCCAGCACTTTGGGAGGCCAAAGCGGGAGGATAGCATAAGCCCAGGAGTTTGAGACCAGCCTAGGCAACATAGTGAAACCCCATCTCTACAAAAAATTTAAAAATTAGCCAGATATGGTGGTGCACAGCTATAATCTCAGTTATTTGGGAGGCTGAGGTGGGAGGATTGCTGGCGCCAGGAGGCTGAGGCTGCAGTGAGCCGTGATGACCCACTCACTGCACGCCAGCCTGGGCAACAGAGTAAGACCTTGTCTCAAAAAGAAAAAAAAAGTAGGCAATCCTTTCACCTGTATTTCACAGATGAGGAAACAGGTTCAGAGAAGTTAAGTGCACTGACTCAGTAAGTTAGTAAGCGATGGAGTTGTCTCCAGAGCTCTTAATCATACCCAATACTGTTCTCCTGAGGGCTGATCAGACTTTGAAGCTCTGATCAAGAGAGGGTGGGGGGACAGAGATCAACTTCAGTGCCCCTCCAAGAGCTGACCACATGCTAAAGGGAAGTCAACAGGAAGAGGCTGGATCCATATCCTCCTCAGCTATGCTTCAACCACATGCACATGGCCTACTTCTGCACAGTACTTGGATGCCTAGCCTAGGAAGGTTTTCTTCAGAGATTACTGACCTTTTTGTCTTGCAGGTCAAAGGTCAGGGTGACTCAATGGGTGTGAATCTAAGATGTGCAGACAAACATGTCCACACCCTGAATGTTCCAGTGCTGCTATGCAGCAAATGCCTAGAAAATGCAGCTTAGCAAAGGCATGCAACCCTGCAGCCTCTAAGCATCCAGCTACAGCTCAGTGTGAACATCTTCCTAAATACAATCACTGACTCCAGGCTTTTCAGGTAGCTGGTAATAACGGCAACAGTTCTATGAAAAGACCTGTGAAAAATGCAGTGACAAAAAAACAGACTAGAGCCTCCTGCAGCACTGCACAGGAACCGGGGTGGCCTGAAGGGCCCTGTTCCCACAAAGCCGGCACTGCAAACAAAACGTGCAGGGGTGGGAGAGCTTAGGTGGAGCTTCATACCCAGGCAGAAGAGGAAACAGCAGGGAGAACAGGTCTCTTCATATTTTCTGTCCCCACAACTGTGCAGGCCTGGCTTGAGTCATAAAATGGTGAAGTTATTGCCTACTCAGGAGCAATGTGTGGCCTTGCATGCTGACAATAAAAGTTGCTAGAGAACTGGCTGCATGGCCAGTGAGGAAAGGTGCCCTGGGCTCCCTGCTCCTCTCCACCCAATGGCTGGGCCTAACCAGAACAAGGGCAGGGAAGGTGGACCACAGACAGCTGGAGAGCTCAGCCAGGCAAGGCTGCCAGAGTTCTGGAGCCTGCCAGGCCATGCAAGGATGGTGTTGTGTCAGATGCCAGGCCAAGGCTGTGTCATGGGAAGGAAGCATCAGCTTTCAAGATTTTACAGAATGGGAACCATGTGCATTGGTGCACAGACCATGGAGAATGGCAGGAAGGTTAGAACAGAGAACTCAAGCTCTTGAAATCTAAATCAAACTCTCTTTCAGGTTCTCTGGACCATCTAGTCGTATCGTACCTGTCTGTGCCCATTTTCCCTTATCTGAAGCTAGAATAATAGAACAATTTCCAGAGGCTACTACAAGCACTCTCTCAGGAGCCTGGCATGGTGCAGGGGGATAAGCATAGCTTCTAGAGCCAGACAAACCCCAGCTCCAATGCTTACTAGCTGCATGACTGGGAAAATCATCCCACCACTCTAACCATCAATTTCCTCTACTACAAAATGGGAGTGATAAGAATCTAATGCCTACCTCCAGGAGTTGCTAGGTTAGGTATGATTATGTTTCAGAGGGTCTACAAAGGTGCCTGGGATGGAGCAGGCCTAATATCTGTCGGCTTAGATTGCAGAACAGAACCCCACAAACCCTTTGGAGGGAAATGGATCAGGAGATTCAACAGTTGCAGGTGGCCAGCCTCCCAACTAACCCATCTAGAGTCCCTGTGGACGACCTGTCACTGGGCTGTTGATGGAGGTATCCCACCAGATCCACATTTTCCAAACACACTCCCCCTCCACAACCCTTGTTCTCCATTTTTTTTTTCTTTGAGACAGGGTCTCGCTCTGTCATTTAGGCCAAAGTGCAGTGGCACAAGCAGCTCACTGAAGCCTCAAACTCCCAGGCTCAAGTAATCCTCCTGCCTCAGCCTCCCAAGCAGCTGGTACTACAGGGGCACTCTATTGCCTGCTATGGCACTGGCAACTGCGGCAACTGCAGGCAGGTTCCCTAGAGATGCTGTAAACCTAACAGCAGGTGCTCCACATTTGAAGGCCACCCTCAAGGCTGCTAGGGGCAGAGGGTTCTCAGATAGCTCTGTGGACACAGCAGCAGGTCCAGCCACTTACTTTAGCTTTATGGCTAAGGGGATGGTGTAGAAGAAGACGTTGATCTGAAACACACATACAAAGAAGAGGCTGAAGTGCTCAAACATCTCTGCAAAGAAGTACCAGAAAAGGCCAATGTTTGGAGTGAGATCTGGAACAGAAAGTCTGGAATTAAAAAACAAAGGGAGAGAAAAAAGACAAAAGTGATAAATTGTCTGCTTTGACCTTGATTTCTCCTGAAGACTCTGGTCACTGCTGGCAGCCAAGGTTGACTTTTTCCCTAGAGATCAGGATGGGAAGGGTTCTCCAGGTACCATGGATACAGGTAATTAACAAAAACAAGCAGACACAGAATCGTAACCCATAACAAATATTAGCTAAGCCAAACAAATCCAAAATAAGGCAGGGATTCATCCTAGGAATAGATTTGCCCTTCTTTTACTGCATAAAACAGTTTAAAATCAGGAGATACCCAGCACTGTAACAAAGGATAAATGAACTTTAAAAAACAGTATATATTTTGAGCATTCTAAAGACCTGCCTCAAGGACCATGCTGAAAGTTCCTGCTCCTCTCCATTCTTACTCCACACCCCACAGCAGGAGTCAGAAAACTGAGTGCCTGAGCCCAGCAAGACTTCTAGGGGCTTTAGAAACAATCGGCAGGTTCTGGCTACGATCCCCAGAATCCCAGATCTTCATCAGGAAATTAGGGTTTAACTGGAAAACTTTTTGTCCAGTTAAATCAGACAAAGCTTTCACTGCAATTCTGGCTCTTCTAAAGTTTACATTGTATTTTTGATTAAAAAAATATGAAGCTGAAACTGATCTCAACACACAATTTAAAAAGGACAACAAATAGGGCACGCAGAAGGAGAGATGGGTGATGGTTCTTAGTCAAATTTCCCGGACTGAGGCCTCCACCCAGAATAAGTTTTGCCTCTTGCTGTAACACCTCCTTTTCTGTGAAATGAGGTAAAGAACACAATCCGTGGCCCAGCAGAAAGAGAACTCTTCACCTGGCATCGGAACTCCTATCTAAGGCAGAGCATGAAGAGCTGAAAGTTACTAAGTCACTGTTATGCTCAGCCAGGATTTAACACAAATAAGTAGTCCAGAATCCCAAATGGGAGTTCTGCCATTCCAGATCCCTTTCCCACTTGGACAGGTTTAAGAGTCTGTCACCCACTGGGCTATGAGCTCCTCAAAGCTTAGGGAGCAACCAACTCCTCAGCACCCACGTAGAGCCTGGCATGGAGAGGGCATTTGGAAATGTTTCTAGAATTCATGAATATACACTCAGACAAGCCTGCAATACTCAAGCCCATTTGAGTTTTCTCTAAAGGTCTGATATGTGGCAGGTGGCATTATTTTGAAACTGTCAGAGGCCCTCTTGCAGTAGAGGAACACATCCATTCCTGTTTAGAATTGAGCCCAAACCTCCCAGTTAGAGGCTGGTATTTGCTTTGGATACTCCCAGGGAGTGCTATTTAACCCATTTATGATGGAGTTTGAAAATTTTTTTGTGTGAAAAATCAGACCTTGGCCGGGTGCAGTGGCTCACGCCTGTAATCCTAGCACTTTGGGAGGCCAAGGCGGGCAGATCACAAGGTCAAAAGATCGAGACCATCCTGGCCAACATGGTGAAACCCCGTCTCTACTAAAAAATACAAAAATTAGCTGGGTGTGGTGGCATGTGCCTGTAGTCCCAGCTTCTCAGGAGGCTGAGGCAGGAGGATTGCTTGAACCCGGGAGGCGGAGGTTGCAGTGAGCCGAGATCATGTCACTACACTCCAGCCTGTCGCCTGGCCGCAAAGTGAGACTCTGTCTCAAAAAAAAGAAAAGAAAAGAAAAGAAAAGAAAAATCAGACCGTGGCAATGACCTTGAGCAGTAACATATAAATAACTCCCATAGCTTAGTGTTCCAATAATGGAACACTAGGCATAAGTAGGTTAATCCCACTATATCAAAGGTGTGCTTCAGAGTGAAGGTTCTCAAAGTGTGTTCCCTAAACCAGCAGGCCAACAACATTGCCATCACCTGAAAACCCGAGAAATGCAAATTCTTGATCCCTCTCCCAGACCTACTTAATCAGAACCTCTGAGGGTGAGCCCAGCAATCTGGGTTTTAACAAGCCCTGACGGTGATTCTGATGCACCTTAAAGGTTTGAGAACCACTGCTATTTAATATAAAGGCTTCTGTGGTCACTTACCCTCTGAGTTCAGCTAGAGATATGAAAACAAAATTAGCTTCCAGAGTGTTGTTTGGGGGTTTTTAACTGACAATATATAGTTGTATAAATTTATGGGTGATTTTATGTGATGCTATGATTTCTGAATACAATGTAGAATACTTAAATCGAGGTACTTAACATTTTCATCACCTCAAATACTAAAACACTGTGTGGTGAGAACTGAAATGTCCTCTCTTAGCAATTTTGGTATGTACAATACTCTACTATTAACTATATTCACCATGCTGTGCTAGAACTCAAGAAAAGAAAAAAAAACATATTCCTCCTGAGATTTTGTACCCTTTGACTATTACCTCCCCATTCTTCCACCCCGCCCCCATCTGTAACCACCCTTCTGCTCTCTGCTTCTATGAGCATAATTGTTTTAGAGTCCACATAAAAGTGAGAACACATGTGGCATTAGTCTTTCTGTGCCTGGTTCATTCTATTTAGCATAATGTTCTCCAATTCCATCTCTACTATTGTCGTAAATGACAGAATTTCCTTTTTTAAGACTGAATAGTATTCTCCTGCATATATGTATATATACACAAAATTTTCTTTATCCATTTGTGTGTTGATGGAGATTTAGATTGATTCCATCACATGGCCATTGTGAATAATGCTGCAATGAACATAGGAATGGCAGACAAATCTTTAACAAACTCATTTCAACTCTTTAGAGTCGCTTGTAATCCCAGCACTTCGGGAGGCCAAGGCTAGGTGGATCACCTGAGGTCAGGAGTTCAAAATCAGCCTGGCTAACATGGTGAAACCTCATCTCTACTAAAAATACAGAAATTAACTGGGCATGGTGGTATACACTTGTAGTCCCAGTTACTCAGGGGACTGAGGCAGGAGAATCGGTTGAACCCAGGAGGCAGAGGTTGCAGTGAGCGGAGATAGCCCCACTGCACTCCAGCCTGGGCAACAGAGCGAGACCCAATCTCAAAAGAAAAAAATCTTTTGATTAAGTAGCTGGAAGTGGGATTGCTGGATCAAATGGTAATGCTATTTTTAATTGTTTGAGGAATGTTCATACAGTTTTCCATAATGGCTATACTAATTTATACTCCCAACAATGGTATACAAGGATTCCTTTTTTCCCCACAGCTTCTAGAATTTTCTAATGTGGTCATTACTTACATAAAGCCATAGACTGCAGGGATGAAATCCCAAGAGCTGAGAAGGAAGAAGGAGAGGCAAATGATTACCACGAGGCTTCCCACATACATCATGGCATACTCCCAAGAAAAGATCCAGAAGGCTTTGCTCTTCATTTTCACAGGTATGTACTGTCGCTAGGAGAGAAGGCAAAGTGATATAAACTTAGAGATGTAAGCAATAGAGGGCAGCCATCGGCTTGCACTTAAAGATCCCTCCTGCAAAACCATGCTAAGATACACAGGATTATAATTTTGCTTTGCTCTTTAATTAAATAAGAAGAATGCAAGGTTTAAAAAGGTATTGTGGGTGCATCCTCTGACCTCAGATCTAGTAACACCATTTCTAGGTATGTATCCTGGAGACATGTTGCAGAAGATACAAATGGAGGAACATTCACTGCACCATCATTTGGAATATCAAGAAGAAAATCCTTTAATAGAGGAACAAATAAATAAACTGTGCTATATTGATATACGGTATACTATTTGCCAGGTTAAATGAATACACTGTATCTATAAATGTCAACATGGCTAGATCTCAAAAATATGAGGTTAGTTGTAATAGAAAGTTGCCAAACAATCCATATAATATGAAAATACTTAGGTGTTCTGAGATTATACCAAATAATATTATTTACACACACACACACACACACACACACACACACACACACACACACACCTGTAAAAGTTTCATAAAACATAGATTAGAAGGACATATACTAAAGTCAGATAGCATTAGCCTCCTGGGAAGGAGAGAGGTTAATATAATTAGAACATAAGAAACTTCATATATAACCTGGCATTCATATGCAAAATAAAAATAAAAATGAAAAGAAATAAACAAGTAAAAAAGATAAAAAGAAAACAAAATTTAGGTTAAAAAAAACTTCAACTTTATCCGATTTTTTTTTTTTTTTTAACACAGAGTTTCACTCTTGGTGCCCTAGCTGGAACACAAGGGCGCAATCTTAGCTCACTGCAACCTCCACCTCCTGGGTTCAAGCGATTATCCTGCCTCAGCCTCCCAAGTAGCTGGGATTAAAGGTGCCCACCACCACACCCAGCTAATTTTTATATTTTAGTAGAGATGGGGTTTCACCACGTTGGCCAGACTGGTCGTGAACTCCTGACCCCAGGTGATCTACCTTCCTTGGCCTCCCGCAAGTGCTGGGATTACAGGCGTGAGCCACTGCTCCCAGCCTCACATATTTTATTAAATGTGATAACAAATATGAAACAACATAGCAAAAATCTTAATATTTGTTTAGTCTGGGCAGTAGGCATATGGCTATTATTATACATTTTCTGTATTTTTCCTCCCTTAAAAATGTTTTCCTCAAAAAAAAAAAAAAAAGATGCTGAGGGAAGCGAAATAATTTAGTACTTGTTTTAAGAATATAAACATATCACAATCAATTCAAATAAACAAAACCATATAACTAAAAATCATATTGTCAGGGACTGGCCATGGTGGCTCACACATGTAATCCCAGCACTTTGGGAGACTGATGTATGAGGATCACTTGAGGCCAGGAGTTCAAGACCAGCCTGGCCAACATAGCAAAACCCCATCTCTAATGAAAATACAAGAATTAGCTGTGTGTGGTGGTGCCTGCCTATAATCTAAGCTACTCGGGAGACTAAGGCATGAGAATCACTTGAACCCATGATGCAGAGGCTGTACTGAGCCAAGATTACACCACTGCACTCCAGCCTGGGCAACAAAGCGAGACTCTATCTCAAAAATAAAATAATTTAAAAAAATCATGTCAGAAAAAAAAAATCAGTTATGCAGCTACATGCTATTTACAAGAGATAAACCTTAAAATATAAGACTCAGAAAAGCTGAAAATCAAAAGACTTTTTCAGATATGCCAGAGAAACATTAAGCAAAGAATGCTAGTGTGGTTACACTATTACCAGATAAAGAAGTATTGCAGAGATAAAAATAGTCCAATAAAGATAAAAGGTTCCATTCATTGGAAAAATACAACAGTTCTAAACTTACGTCTACCTACTAATAGTCTCAAAATATATAAAACAAGAGTGGATTGAGCTACAAAGGAAAAATAGACAAATCCATCACCAGTGCATAACTGATAGATCAAGCAGACAAAAATCAGTAATCAAGTAGGAAAAATGAAGCACATTGAATAAGTTTAATCGCATAAGATCTCATACTTACATAGAACAATGCACCTAAGAACTGAGTAATTCACATTCATTTCAAGCATTTGGGGGTATTTATGAAAACATCACATACTTAAATGAGGCCATAAAGCCATATTGAAGGAATCTTTTTTTTTTTTTTGCGATGGAGTCTCAACTCTGTTACCCAGGCTGGAGTACAGTGGCACGATCTTGGCTCACTACAACCTCTGCGTCCAGGGTTCAAGCAATTCTCCTGCCTCAGCCTCCTGAGTGATTGGGACTACAGGTGCATGCCACCACACCCAGCTAATTTTTATATTTTTAGTAGAGATGGGGTTTCAATGTGTCGGCCAGGATGGTCTTGATCTCCTGACCTCGTGATCCACCTGCCTCGGCCTCCCAAAGTGCTGGGATTACAGGCATGAGCCACCAAACCCGGCTGACTTCAAGGAATCTTTATCATACAGACTCCAATCTCTGACTATAATGCAATTAGTATAAATTATTAATGAAAAGATAACCCAAATTAGAAAAAAACTGCTGACCTCACATACGTATCACTTATTTGCTGTGAGAGCACTTAAAATCTATTTTCTTAGTAATTTTCAAGCATACAATATATTGTTATTAACTATAGTCACCATACTGTATAATAAACCTTTTTAACTTTATTAGAAAAAATTTAAACTCTTTTCCAAATAACCTAGGAGTCAAAGAGAAATGATTATGTTAGAAAATACCTCCTATCACTATTTGTGTAATGTAGGTAAAACAATACTCTGAGGAAAAAGTACAGCTTTAGAAATTTACTTTGGAATAGAACATTGAAAATAAATAAGCCAAACACCCATTTTAAGATATTAGAACAACAGAATCAACCCCGAAAGAAGGAAGAAAATAATAAAAGAGCAGAATTTGTGAAAATAGAAAATAAAGGTACAATATAAGAAATCAACAAAACCAAAAGCTAGTTCTTAGAAATGACTAATGTTATTGATGGGTTTCTGATAAGAATAATTAAAAAAAAGAGAGGTGAATAAACAACATTAGGAGTGTAAAAGAGGATGTAATTATAGATGCATCAGGGAGAAGAAAATATTTAAAAACTTATGCCTACGACTCTTAGCAGTGGATCAAAAAAAAAAAAAACAAAAAACTTATGCCAATGTATTTAAAAACAGGTGAAATGGAGACATTCTATGAAAAATATAATTTAAATGATTTACTAAAAATGACTGTGTAACTAAAAAGAGGTGGAAATCAGAGAACATGACAATGAAATGTAATATATCCTGAACCCCATCCCTTCCCCCAAATCCTATAAGGATCACATATAAATTGGGGAGTTTGAATTTGGAGACTATATCGGATAATATTATTCTATCAAGATTAAATTTCTAGGGGTGAAACAGTATTGTGGTTTTATAGAGAATGCCTAGTTCTTAAGAGTTAGCTGCTGAATTAGGGTTGGTGTGTCTTGTCTGTAACTTCCAAGCAAGTAATTCAAGGGAAAAAAAGAAAAATCAATAGATTTTCATAGATATACATAATACAGCAAAATGATAACTCAAGAATCTTTAAAAAGGTATTTATTAAAGTACTGATTCAATTTTTCTGAAATCATGAAATAAAAAATTAGAGAAAAAACCAAATCACAAGAAAATAGAAAACTGGGCCAGGTGTGATGGCTCACGTCTTTAATCCCAGCATTTTGGGAACCATAGGATGGTGGATCACTTGAGCTTCAGAGTTTGAGACCAGCCTGAGCAACATGGTGAAACCCCATCTCTACAAAAAATACAAAAATTAGCAGGGCATGGTGGCACATGTCTGTGGTCCCAGCTACTCTGGAGGCTAAAATGGGTGAGCTTGAGCCTGGGAAGTAGAGGTTGCAGCCAAGATTGCACCACTGCATTTCAGCCTGGACAACAGAAAAAGACTGTCTCAAAGAAAAAAAAAAATGCCAACAAGCCACTTTTTGTAGATTAAAAGATCATATGGAAAAACAAACATGCAAGAATAGCTAAGAAAACATTGATTAAAAAAAATCATGAAGGGGACTAGCCTTATCAGACACTGAAATATAAAACCTTGAATTAAAACAGCATAATACTGGTTTCATTAATAGAGAAGTAGACTAGTAGAATAAAATGGAAAGTCCAGCAAAATACATATGGCAATTAGTATATGACAGTAGTGGCATATCACTATAATAAAAATGGACTTTTTCAACAATGATGCTAGGACAACTAGTAACCATTTGGAAAAGATTAAATTAGACCTATCTCTCATGCCATTCTCAAGAATAAACTCTAAATAGGTTAGGGATCCAAATATATTTTTAAAATGAAACGATAAAGTATTGTACTAGAAAAAAGCATGGTGAACTTGTCTTTAAGTCTGATGTGGAAAAACGCTCAGCAGTGACTGTGCCACTGCACTCCAGCCTGGGGGACCGGGCAAGAGACCCTGTCTCAAACAAACAAAAAATGTCTGGCATGGGGTGGCGCATGCCTGTAATCCCAGCACTTTGGGAGAATGAGGCAGGTGGATTGTTTGAGTCCAGGAGTTCGAGACCAGCCTGGGCAACATGGCAAAATCCCGTCTCAACAAAAAATACAAAAATTAGCCACATATGATGGTATATACCTATAGTCCCAGGTACCAGAAAGGCTGAAGTGAGAAGATCACTTGAGCCCAGGAGGTCAAGGCTTCAGTGAGCAGTGACTGTGCCACTGCACTCCAGTCTGGGCTGCAGAGTGAGACTCTGTCTCAAAAAATCAAAACAAAACATAACTATACACATACTTCAATAATTCCACTTCCTAGAAATCTATCTTGAAGATATACCTCCAACAATATGAAAATATATATAGACAAGGTTACCCACTGAAGCATTACTTGTAATTGCAAAATATTGTGAGCAACCTAAATTCCTATACACTGGAGAGAGGCTGAATAAACTATGGCATATCCACACAATGGAGTACTATGCAGCTGTAAAAAAGAATAAGGACAATCTCTATTCTATCTATACCAATTTGAAGGAATTTCCAGGAAATAATGTTAAGTGGATAAAAGGAAAGCACAAAAGAATATCTACAGTATGCTACCCTTCATATAAGAAAGGTACATAAGAGGTGGGCAAATCACCTGAGCTCAGGAGTTTGAGACCAGTCTGGCCAACATGGTAAAACCCTGTCTCTACTAAAAATACAAGAATTAGCTGGGTGTGGTGGCAGGTGCCTGTAATTCCAGTTACTCAGGAGGCTGAGGCAAGAAAATTGCTTAAACCTGGGAGGTAGAGGGAGCAGTGAGCCAAGATCACACCACTGCACTCCAGCCTAGGTGACAAGAGTGAAACTCCATCTCAAACAAAAAAAAAGAAAGAAAGAAAAGAAAAAGAATGAATATACATGTATCTATTCATTGGTATGAAAGGAATACAGAAAGAATAAGCCAGAAACTAAAGAGAAGCCAGTCCTCCATAGCCATGGGTTCCACATCTATGGGTTCAATTAACTAGGGATAGGAAATAATCCAAAAAAAGAACCTGTGTCTGTATTGAATATGTAGAGATGTTTTTCTTGTCATTAGTCTCTGAACAATATAGTAAAAGAACTATTTACCTATTGTTTACATTGTGTTAAGTATTACAAGTAATCTGGAGATGACTTAAAGCATAGGAGAGGATATGCATAGGCTATATGCAAATACTATGCCATTTTATATTAGGGACTTGAACATCCTAAGATTTTGGTTCCTGCAGGAAGTCTTGCAACCAATCCACCACAAATACCAAGTGAAGACTGTAATTACCTAGGGTGAGAGGGAAAGGACTAGAAGAACAGGATAGCAAGAATGATGACAGAGTAATACTGCTCTTTTTGTACAGCTTTAGAACCACCGTAATATTTTACATTCCCTTCACTTACCCGCTCCCCAAATAATCAAAATCAACCAAGATGTGGAGAGAATCCAAAATGAATATAAACACTAACAAATGAACCTAACTATATTACAAATTATAACACAACTGCACCGAAGGGTTATGTGGTGGAAGAAAAGAACTAATTTAAGTAATTACTAAAAACAGGCCAGGCACGGTGGCTCACGCTTTAATCCCAGCACTTTGGGAGGCTGAGGCAGGTGGATCACTGGAAGTCAGGAGTTCAAGACCAGCCTGGCTAACTAAAAATAAAAAAATTAGCTGGGCATGGTGGTGCTTGCCTATAATCCCAGCTACTTGGCAGGCTGAGGCAAGAAGACTGCTTGAGCCAAGGAGGTTGAGGCTGCAGTGAACCATGATTAAGCCACTGCACTCCAACTTGGGCGATGGAGTGAGATCCTGTCTCAAAAACAAAACAAAACAAAAACCTTTACAGTGGAGAAACCTAGCAGACACTAAGGTCACCAAGCAATCAAGGTAAATATTTCCATTGAGAAGATATGGCAATATCATGAACCACTCAATACAGTGCACTGAGGACACAATATGTATTTCTGCCAAAAATGTGTAACTTTAGTCATGAGAAAATTATGACCATCTAAATGGAGGCACATTTGAAAAAAGTAACTTCACAAGACTGAGGAACCGTCTCAGACTAGGAGAGCCTAAGGAGATAAAACCACCAAATGCAATGTGGGACCTAAATATGATTCTGAAACTAACAAAAATTGCCTAAGTAGAAAATGCAAAATTCTAATAAGGTCTGTCATTTAGTTAATATTGCATAAATGTTAATTTTTTTGTTCTTAGTAACAATAGTATGGTTATGTAAAATGTTAACATTAGCAGAAGTGGGGTAAGGGATACCAGAAACTCTGGACTATTTCTGCAACTTTTCTGTAGGTCTAAAATTAATTCAAAATAAAAAGCTTTTAAAAATGGAGATAAAACCATCTGTCACACAGTTGATTAAAAAAATAAACATGTAATTTAAAAAATTAGAGCATTCTATAAGGCCAGTATAAAAAAAATCAGCCCTTTTCCTCTAATCTATATTAAATCAAGCTTAATTGTGATGTTCAAATCATTTATATAATTATTATTTTTTTGGGCAGTTTAATTTTACTTTGAGAGATTTGTTAAAACTAATTACAATGATTTATCAATTTCTTCTAGCTGTGTCAATTTTTATTTTCTAAATTTTAAAGATATTTTATTAGTCAAATACAAGTTTGAATTCTCAAAAACAAAGCAAAATAAACAAAAAAACAAGCAGAACTTCACAATGATATACTCTCAGAATTGACAACATTAAAAAGATTTATATCATCAAGTGTTGGTGAAGATGTGTGGCAACTAGACTCTCATACTGGGTTGAGGGGTGCAAAATGGTGCACACACCTTGAAAAACTGTCTAACAGATTCCAGCAAAGCTAAATATACACTTGCCTAATTCTATTGCTAGGTACTGCTCAAGAGAAACAAAAACGTAAGTCCACAAAAAGACCTGTACCAAAATGTTCGTAGTAGTCTATTTATAACAGACAAAAACTAGAAATGGACCAAGTTTCCATCAATAGGAGGATGGGTAAACAAAATGTTGCACACACAAAAACCACCCAGCAATAAAAAGGAATGCATGCAACAACATGGATATATCTCAAAAACAAGCTGGTGGAAGGAAGCCTTATACAAAATAGTCCTATTATTTCATTCCATTTATATGATGTTTTAGAACAGGTCAAACTAATCTACAGTTAAAACAATATTCAGAATAGTTATCTCTGAGGGAACAGGAGTGGGAATCAATGGAGAAAGGACCTTAGGAAACTCTGTATTTTGACAAGAATTTGGATTATACAGATGTTTGTATTAAGATTTGTGGCCAGGCAGCCTGATGGCTCATGCCTGTAATCCCAGCACTTTGGGAGGCTGATGCAGGCAAATCACGAGGTCAGGAGATTGAGTCCATCCTAGCTAACACGGTGAAACCCCATCTCTACTAAAAATAAAAAAAATTAGCTGGGCGTGGTGGTGAGCCCCTGTAATCCCAGCTACTCAGGAGGCTGAGGCAGGAGAATTGCTTGAACCTAGGAGGTGAAGGTTGCAGTGAGCCGAGATCACACCACCGCATTCCAGCATGGGTGACAGAGTGAGACTCTGTCTCAAAAAAAAAAAAAAAAAATTGTGCACTTCATGGTATATAAATTCTACCTAAGATGAAAAAGACTAAATAAATAATGAACTCCAGTTGATGCTCATGCTGAATTGTTCACAAGGATATGTACAACATCTGCAATTTACTTTGAAATGTATCAGAAATAAGATTGATGGATAGATGGATATATGATAAAGCAAATATGGTAACATTAATGGTAGAACATAAGTTGTAGGTATATGAGTGTTTGTATTTGTCCTTTCTTTGAAATTTTTCACTACAAAATGTTGGGAACATGTAAGATTTAATATACTGTTTAGTGAGCCATACATATGTGGTAACACTTTCAGGGAAAGCAAAAGAATGGTTAACAAAAAATTTAGAAGAGGCTGGGCATGGTGGCTCATGCCTGTAATCCCAGCAATCTGAGAAACTGAAGTGAGTGGATCACTTGAGCCCAGGAGTTAAAGACCAGCCTGGGCAACATGGCAAAACCCCCATCATTATATGCTTTTTAAAATACATAAATAATAACAAATTCAGGGTAGTCATAACCTCTGAGGTAGAGGGAAGGAGTGCAATGTAGAAGGGGGACTCACAGGGCTTCCAAAGCACTAGAAATGTTACATTAGTTAGGCAGCGTAGTGGAATACAGTGTTTCTTTGTTATCCTTTAAACTATGCAAATATTATTATAAAGCAGAAGTGCATTCAAGGCAGATGGGACATCATGGGTATGCGACCTGAAGTGGGACAGAACTTGCCATGCTGGAGGAAGAGGGAAGGTCTGCATGTGGTTTGAGGTTGAGGAGTAACTGGTACAAGATAAGCCTTGAGAGGCAGAGAACAAGCAGGATCGAAGCCATTATGGTCATATACACCTCATAGGCTCTTTAACAGTTGAGAAAATGTTTCAGGTGGATGAGTCTTAGTGCTTCTTCTACAATCTTGTGGCAAAGAAAACAAGTTCCAGACCAAATTCTAGCACACCTAAAGATATCTATTAAACAGATATTCATTAGTGAGCCAGGCACAAAGCAGTTCACACAATTATTCTAGAAGCTCCATTAAGCCCCAGCTCTTTCTGCTTCAAGTTGTCCAACCACCACTTATGAAATAGGTTCACTCACAGTAGAACGGACAATATCCCAGAGGCAGGGTTCTGTTGCCCTTGGAGTCACATCAGGCAAAGAGAAATCCTAACCAAAGGCCAAAGGATCATTAAGGAATTATGCCTCAGGTGCCATCTCCAAGGGAAGAAGTTACAGGCCCTGCTAGATCCATCTTCCTTCTTCATGCAAACACAGGAATATTTCAGGGTCTCACTCTTTTACCCAGGTGGGTGCAGTGACACGATCATAATTCACTACTGCCCCTAAGTCCTGGGCTCAAATAATCCTCCCACCTTAGCCTCCCGAGTAGCTGGAACTACAGGCACATGCTACCATGCCTGGCTAATTTTTTCATTTTTTGCAGAGAGAGGGTCTTGCTCCGTTGCTCATAGGCCACCACGGCCAGCCCAATCCTGCTTTTGAATACTTCAGTTTTACCAATGAGTGCCTACTTCTAATATTCATTTTGTTAATTAGTAAGACACTAATCTCACCAGTAAAAACTGGCCAGGTGCAATGGCTCAAGCCTGCAATCCCAGCACTTTGGGAGGACAAGGTGAGTAGATCACTTGAGTCCAGGAGATCGAGACCAGCCTGGGCAACATGGCAAAACCCTGTCTCTACAAAAATTAGCCAAGCATGGTGGCATGTGCCTGTAGTCCCAGCTACTTAGGAAGCTGAGACAGGAGGATTGCTTAAGCCTGGGAGATACAGGTTGCAGTGACCGTTACACTCCAGCCTGGTCAACAGAGAATGAGACACTTCCCACCCCTGTCACCCATCTCAAAAAAAAAAAAAAAAATCCAAGCTGCTTCTGACAGTTACTATGCTAATTAGTAAAGGCATTGATCAAAGTATAGATTGTAGCACTGATGGCAGCCCCCCAGAGAGTGCAGCCTTGCAGATGTAAAGCTGGTGACCATGATGGAGTGTGGATGCTTCATTAAAGGTTAACTCACTGCCCCCAAAGTTGAGGCTGAAACTTACTGGCACATATATACTATCAGATGGACCAGGAAGAAGTATTTTTAAATAAATTATAGACATCATAACTCCATCGTAAAGGCTTTAAGAATAATGGAAGTCAGCGAAGAGTTTTAAGCTGGAGATGGCATTATTGTTAACAGACATTAGGTAAGAGGAATCTGACTGACACTATGGCCCCCTCTCTAAGCTTTATACACACAGCTCTACTCTGACCTCTCTTTACAAAGGTACTGTCCCCTAGCCACATGTGGCTATTCTAATTAAAAGGATAAATTAACTGAAATTTAAAATTAAGTTTCTCAGTCCTACTAGCACATTTAAAATGCCTAATAGCCATACGTGGCTTGTGTCTTCTGCATGGAGAATACAGATACATAACATTTCCACAGTCAAAAAACGTTCTACTGATAGCGCTGATCTAGAAAAATAAAATTTCAAGAGAATGGTAAATTTCTGTGGATGGAAAATAATTCAAGGCTGGGCATGGTGGCTCATGCCTGTAATCCCAGCACTTTGGGAGGCTGAAGAGGGTGGATCATTTGAGATCAGAAGTTGGAGACCAGCCTGGCCAACATGATGAAACCCTGTCTCTACTAAAACTACAAAAATTAGCTGGGCATTGGTGGTGGGCAACTGTAATCCCAGCTACTTGGGAGGCTGAGGCAGGCTTGAACCTGGGAGGTGGAGGTTGCAGTGGGCAGAGATCACACCATTGCACTCCAGCCTGGGTGACAGAGTGAGACTCTGTCTCAAAAAAAAAAAAAAAAAGAAAAGAATTCAACAAAGAGAAGGCATCCATAGATAAATTCAGTGAAGAAGGTATTTAGATTCTGAGTTAATACCCTGATCATCTTGATCTTCCTCCTGAAAAAGACTGCCATTTAGCAAAGAAGAGGGAGGAAGAAAAAAAGAGGAAGAAAACAGCCCAGGAGAGAAAAAAAATACCCTCTAAAGTAAAAATATTGTTTTGTCTTCCCATTCAACCCTACTAATGATATTTAAAAACAAGTAATAAAAGTATATTTAAAAACAAGTAATATGGCCAGGGAATAAAACAAGGCCATGAAGAACTGAATCAAGTAGGCTATTAAACGCTGTTTTCTTAGGAGAGTCCTAACACACACTCTGCAAATCCCAAATCCCATTAGTACCAAGCTTCTATTTGCTACCATTTTTCTCAGTGTTTTATTCAATCTAAAGTGTTGTCAATGTTAGACTGGACTTTTTTTTCTTGGCAAACTTGTGATTACAAGATGTGTAATAAATTTTAAGCGTAATTCTGTTTTGAAGACATGGTCTTGGAGTCAAGGTTTGCTTTGGGGAACAGGGCCCTGAAATGATAATGTAATTTGAAGTATGTACTGCATCTATTTTTTTTTTTTTTAAGAGAAGGAAAGAAAAAAAAAAGGAGTGAAGGAGAGGAAAAAAGAGGAAGAAAAAGAGGGAGAGAGAATGGAAATGTTGCTTTATTCTAAAAGAAATGGGTATTAATAATGGCCAATCAATATTTCATTTAAACCTATGAGTAGGTGTGATGTGGTATTGACAAGAATGTATATTTTGTGTATTTAAAGTGGAGAGCTCTATAAATATTTATTAAGTTTACTTGTTCCGGATCTGAGTTCAAGTCCTTGATATCCTTATTAATTTTCTGTCTCATTGAGTCTAAGTCTCTATGTATCTGGGTGTTAGGATCGTTAGCTCTTATTGCTGCATTGATCCTTTTACCACTATATCTTTGTTGCTTTAAAATCTATTTTATCAGATACAAGAATTGCAACTCCTGTTATTTATTTATTTATTTATTTTTGCTTTCCATTTGGTTGGTAAATCTTTCTCCATCCCTTTGTTTTGAGTCTTTGTGTATCCTTCATGTGAAATGGATCTGGATGTAGCATACCGTTGGGTTTTGGCTGTATCTTTTGATTGGGGGATTTAGTCGATTTAAATTTAGGATTACTGCCATTTGATGTTAACTGGCCGTTTCATCCATTCGTTGATGTAAATTCTTCTTTATGTTGATGCTCTTTACTTTTTGGTATATTTTTAGAAAGGCTAATACTGGTTGTTTCTTTCTATGTGTAATGCTTCTTTCAGAAGCTCTTGTAAAGCAGGCCTGGTGGTAATAAAATCTCTGAGTACTTGCTTGTTCATAAAAGATTTTATTTTTCCTTCAGTTGTGAAGCTTAGTTTGGCAGGATATAAAATTCTGGGCTGAAAGTTCTGTTCTTTAAGGATGTTGAATATTGGCCCCCACTCTCTTCTGGCTTGTAGAGTTTCTGCTGAGATCTGCTGTGAGTCTGATAGGCTTCCCTTTGTGGGTAACCTGACCTTTCTCTCTGGCTGCCCTTAGTATTTTCTCCTTCATTTCAACCCTGGTGAACCTAACGATTATGTGCCTTGGAGTTGCTCTTCTTGAGGAATGTCTTTGTGGTGTTCTCTGTATTACCTGGGGTTGAATATTGTCCTGCTTTGCTCGTTTACGAAAATTTTCCTGAATAACATCCTGAAGAATATTTTCCAGCTTGGATTCATTCTCTCCTTCGCATTCAGGTACACCTATCAAACGTAAATTTGGTCTTTTCACATAGTCCCATAATTCTTGGAGACTTTGCTCATTCCTTTTTATCCTTTTTTCTCTATTCTTGTCTTCTCGTTTCATTTCATTAAGTTGGACTTCGACCTCTGATATCCTTTCTTCTGCTTGGTTTAAACCTGTGCATACTTCTCGGAGTTCCCGTACTGTATTCTTCAGTTCCATTAATTCACTTATATTCCTCTCTAAGTTGTCTATTCTCATTAGGATTTCATCAAACCTTTTTTCAAAGTTCTTAGTTTCTTTACATTGGGCTACAACATGTTCTTTTAACTCACAGAAGTTTCTTATTATTCACCTTCTGAAGCCTGATTCTGTTATTGGGATGCGCTCCTTCTCCATCAAGCCTTGTTCCCTTGTTGATGAGAAACTGTGATCCTCTTTAGAGGGAGAGGCATTCTGATTTTGTGTATTCTCAGCCTTTTTACGCTGGTTTCTTCCCATCATTGTAAATGTATCCACCTGTCGTCTTTGTAATTACCACCTTTCAAATTAGGTCTCTGAGTAGCCGTCCAAGTTGTTAATTCCCAGGGCCGAAATATGAGCAACCCACTGCCCCGGCCAAAACAGCGGCGTTAAGACTGATGGTCTGTACTGCATCTATTTATGAAAATGGAATTTGCACTTAATCTTTCAGGACTACCCTAATTACATAGGGAGGCACACCTAAAATTCCTAAAAAAGAAACTCCAGCAATCCTTTGATGGCTTGTTGTTTATAAACACTAGAGCCAAACTTAATCTTGAGGTTGTAAAAGTTGATTATATAAATTGGGTCATTCTTGTCATGTCCAACTAAATCAGGTGTGGGGAAAAGAGCACTCAGGGCACAGAGCACCTGCTCCAAGAACTGGATTTTTCCATAAGCCCAGCTGCGACTCTAAGACTACATTAACCAACCACTGTCACTCAACAGAGACTGCAAGCTCTCAAAAACTTGCGTAGTGTCAATGAGCTTTCTTTCAAAGCAATACATACTATTTCTTTTTCTAATAAAACTCCTAACCCTCTGTTTACTCTCTAGACATACCAAAGACCACACAGTCTGTGTGATGCCTCAAATTGCAACTTTCCAAATAAAACATTAGAGATTTGTCTCTGTATTTTATTTGACTTCGACAAGGTTCACACTGCAAATTTCCTAGTGAATAGGTGAACTTTCTTCTTACTTTTGCTCCACAGCAAATGCTGACTTAAAACATAAGTATGAAAAATGTACTTACGTACAGGCTGGGCGTGGTGGCTCACGCCTGTAATCTCAGCACTTTGTAAGGCCAAGGAGGGCAGATTGCCTGAGGTCAGGAGTTCGAGACCAGCCTGGCCCATCTCTTAAAAAAATACAAAAAAAGTTAGCCAGGCGTGGTGGCACGTGCCTGTAATCCCAGCTACTCAGGAGGCTGAGGCAGGGGAATTGCTTGAACTAGGTGGGTGGAAGTTGCAGTGAGCCACGCCACTGCACTCCAGCCTGGGCAACAGAGTGAGACTGTCTCAAAAAAGAAAAGAAAAATATATGTATGGGCTGGGGGCTATAATCCCAGCACTTCAGGAGGCCAAGGCGAGTGGATCACCTGAGGTCAGGAGTTTAAGACCAGCCTGGCAAACATGGTGAAACCCCGTCTTTATTAAAAATACAAATATTAACCAGGTGTGGTGGTAGTACCTGTAATCCCAACTACTCGGGAGGCTGAGGCAGGAGAATCAGTTGAACCTGGGAGGTGGAGGTTGCAGTGAGCCGAGATTGTGCCACTGTACTCCAGCCTGGGCAACACAGCAAGACTCCATCTCAAAAAACAACAACAAAAATATATGTATGTATGTGAGTAGAAAGGTTGGAAGAATGATGCCCTAAAAAATCTATCTATCTATTATTATTATTTTTGATGTGTAAAAGGCTTTAGTTGTAGGGGAGCAAGAGTTTAATCAAAGAGGCCAAATCCCATGTCACTGTCTGACTCTTCAGACGACTCCTGCTTCTCATCTTTCTTCTGCTCTGCTGCAGCAGGGTCGGAACCAGCAGGTGATCCGCCCAGGAGCTGCAGAGCCCGGGGCAGCAGAGACGGCCACAGCCCCACTGGCAGTTAGCCTGGCAAGCTTGCCAATACCCTGGGCAATCACGTCCTCAATGTTCCTTCTGTTCAGCTCGCTAATAACCTTGTTGAGCCAGTCGTCGTCTGCCTCAATGCCCATGCTGCCCAGGATCTTCTTGATGTCCTTGGTGCTGGGGGAGGGGTTACCCCCAAGGGCAGCCAGCAGGTAGGAGGAAGAGGGCATGGCGGTAGCATCTGCAGCAGCCACGGAGAGGCCTCACACATGTGACCTTGGCAGCGCCAGGGAGGAAAAGCAAAATCTATTTTTTAAACCATTTTATTACAAACACAAAATGCAGGAAATCACATAGAACAAATAGAAAGCTTAGTGAATGATTATAAGGTGAACATCCTTATAACCACTACCCATGTCAAGAGAAAGAACTTTCTAGGCATTCCCCAAGTTCCTCCATGTTCCCTGATCCAACCACAATCCCTCCTCCTTCCAAAGTAACCACTACCCTGGCTTTGATAATAATCACTTCCTTGCATTTCTTTATGGTTTTTCACTTACATGTACATCCCTTCTTATAGTGTATGTCTTGCCTGTTTTTAAAATTTTTGATACAATTTTTATGTCTCTTAATTTACAGCTCCTCCAATTCATCCTACTCCTGCCCATATCTTTTTTTTCTTCTTAGAATTCATATGTTGCAGAATCTAGGATATTGAACCCATGTAACTTCCCATAATCTGGATTTTTCTAATTATATATCTTGTTTTCAGTATTTCTTGCAAATTGCAGTTATATCCAGAGGCTTAATCAATTTTGCATTTCATCCTTTTGGCAAAACTTGGTGGTGATATGTTCTTTTTGTCAGGAGGCTTGACTTTTGTTTTTGATGTTAGTAGTTATCGATGCTCAGTACTTAGACCAAAAGGGGTTGTAAAATTATGCTATCCTATCATTTTATTTTCATTTATAAGCTGGACTAATTTTGTAAAGAGATATTTCTGTCACCTACTTTAGGGTAATCTAGTGGTACAAGAAAGGCAGGACAGCTACTTATTTTTTTTCCTTTTATTTATCCAGTTTTCAAGACAATGAATTGATTTATCAGTTCTCCTAATTTAGCCAAGTAGATTTTCTTTTTAGTAACATTATGAATTCCTGGATTTAAATATATTTATGAGTTATTTTATTTTTTTTATTTATTTTTATTGAAACGGAGTTTCACTCGTTACCCAGGCTGGAGTGCAATGGCGCGATCTCAGCTCACCGCAACCTCCGCCTCCTGGGTTCAGGCAATTCTACTGCCTCAGCCTCCTGAGTAGCTGGGATTACAGGCACGCGACACCATGCCCAGCTAATTTTTTTGTATTTTTAGTAGAGACGGGGTTTCACCATGTTGACCAAGGTGGTTTCGATCTCTTGACCTTGTGATCCACCCGCCTCGGCCTCCCAAAGTGCTGGGATTACAGGCTTGAGCCACTGCACCCGGCCCATTTATGAGTTTTAATCTATTGCAATTCTTACCCTATCGAACTCAAATTATCTTAACAAGATTCGGTATGAGTAGACAGGAAAAAAAAAAGAAACTCAAATTATCCATCTTTGGTCAGTGGGAGCCTTTTCAAGTTAGATCCTTTCAAGATGACTCCAGTAGACTTTGAGAAACTTTCATTTTATCTGTTATCACAACAGTCCAGGAATATCCTATACATTTCCTGCCCTAAAACCTAGAATTAGCCATTTCCCTAAGAAATCCCAGTTTCTCTAAATGAGCAAATGGTATTTCAAGATCATAATTTGGGCACCAAGAATGTTCATTCATACTGGGTTGGTCATTGTTTCCAGACCTTTTAGTGGACACATACACACACCACTCCTACAGGGCACCAGACACACACACACACACACACACACACCCCACTCCTACAGGGCACCAGACACACACACACACACACACACACACACACACCCCACTCCTACAGGGCACCAGACACACACACACACACACACACACACACACACACACACACACACACACACACACACTCCTATAGGGGACCAGACAGGTAACAAACAAGTGAAGTTGAGAGAAATGAAACATATGGACTGTGGCAATCTGAAGAGCGTATGCTCTGTCTAAAGGAGACAGATCTTTTAATTCCTCAGAAGAAGCCAGAAATACAAAATTTCCACATGAATTAAAAATGCTGACTACTAACTTCAAACAAAAAAATCAAACACCAGGGTCAGATGAACCATATCTGTGGGCCAGATGTGCTCCAAAGGTTATGTGCACCCTCAACCTGAAAAATTCAACTCACAGTTACAATATCCCAGAAGTCACATTGTTGCTAATATATAAAAAATATTTAGGGAAATAAAAGTTCTCAGACTGCTTCAGAAAAAGCCCAACTATATTAAGAAAGAAGAGAAATTTATAATTATCTTCCTTTCCCCAAGTCGCTGTAGCATTAGGGAGAAAAGCATTTTCCGATCTTGAACTCCCGACCTCAGGTGATCCATCCTTCTCGGCCTCCCAAAGTGCTGGGATTACTAGTGTGAACCACGAACCCGGCCGGAACTGCCCTTTGCTACCCATTATTTCCCTGCCTCCTGTCCGCATCACATGGATGCTAAAATCACTGGGTGAATGGTTTTTAGAGAACAATGTATTTGCATTTGCACTGTGCCAAAACATTACTCCCTAGTCCCCACCCTCTAGATTCTTTGCTAATAGCAAAGGCAAAAATATATCTCTACAAAGGAGTATTCTGTTAGTTACCACCTTAGCTAAGTAATCCAACTCTTATCACTCACAGTGGAATAACCTGACATGACACATTGCTTGGCATGATGCAGTACAAAGTTCACATTATCAACTCTGAAGCATTCTTACCCAAAAAGTTACCCTTAATGAAGCCTTTAGATCTGACTTCTGGTTTTTAGGAAATGAAAGAGCAGAGGAACAAGTTAAATGACACCATGAGGAAGCAGTAAGACAAACCAGAATGTACTATGGTCTTTTAAGAAAGCTGATCTGAGTCTATTCAAAATGTCAGTGTCATGAAAACAAAAAAGGGGGAAACTATTCTGGACTAAAGAGAAGCGATAACTGAAGGAAATGGGAGAGACTTGATTGGGTTTTGGGTTGGAAAAAAACATGTATAAAGGATGTTTTGGGGGACAACTAGAAAATTTTGAAGATAAACTAGATATTAGATGATGTTAGGGAATTGTTAATTACCTGGATGTGATGATAATATTATAATATATAAGAGAATGTTCTTATTTTGGGCAGCTGCGTACAGAAATGTTTTGGGGAGAAGTGTCATGATGTGTTCAACTTTTACATGGTTCAGCAAAAATAAATATATGCATGCATGCAGAAAGATGAAATAAGGTAAGGTATTAATATTTAGATAGACGTATAGTTGATTATTGTATTATTATTCCAACTATTCTGCATGTTTTAAAAATATTAATAAGATACAGGCTCTGATTGTCTTGGTTTGGAGACTTACTAACTCTGTGACCCTGAGCAAGTGACTGTTTAACTTCACTCTGCCTCCACAGGGATAATCTAATAATACCTATTGCAAAGGTTAATACATGTCAAGTGTTCAGAACAGAGTCTGATGAGAGCTCAATAGATATTAGTTATGATGATTAGAATTCAAATGTATATTAAGGACATGATCACCAGTATGTGGGGTAGTGAGGGGAAAAGAAAATAATTCATTATTTAAAGTAAAAGAAACTAAAAGTTAGTTTGTACTTCGTCCTTTGACATTATAAACCTGCCTCCATTCTGCTGGTGGAATTTCTAGAGAGTACTGGTGTCTGATCAGTGCCAGAGGTGAAGCTATTCCTCTCTTTCCTTCATGAGACACAAGATAAGGGAGAGGACACTGCATCTGGTTCCCTGGTGAGTCACTTATGAGAATGGTAGTTTAAGCCCATCTGGTTCCCTCCGGCAACTCAACTCTTCCTCTGACCTTGGCTCACAGCCTAGTTCCCAAATTAGAGGGAGGCTTAAAATGTTATGATTTGATAGCATGTGAAATAAAATAGAGAGCCCTAACATGCACAGGGACAGGAGGCTCCAGTGAAGGAAAGCCAAGTGCACAGGACCAAGAAGCTGAAGCTGTAAGGCTGGCGAGGAAGACCAGGGGAGGCTTGCCAGGCTTGCTGAAGCTTCCCAGGCAGAGTCTGGGAAGTTTCTAGTTCCCTCCTTCCTTTTGCTTGGGATTTCTAAAGGCTTAGATTCCCTTGGATAGTGTGAGGCCTTTATTTTCTTTCAAAGACAGTCACAGACACTAGGGGAAAAGTACCCTGTGAGTGCTCTTTTGGTTTTGCTTTAATCCAATCTCACCTTTTCTTGGCTTTGAACTGAAAACATTAATCCTGTGATTTTTTAATACTTTCTGGAGCTTGGGTCAGGTCATGTGATGGTAGCTTACACCAAAGGAGCCAAACTCAATCAGTTATTTCTTGATAACTGGGTCCTTCCCCAGCCTTCTCTAGGGCCATATCTAGAGTTTTCATACCTTTTTCTTTCTCCACTTTCTGTTATTTTTGCTATGTCTAGGTGGGTGCCTGGGCAGAGGTGGCAGGACTATTAGCTTTGTTTCTTTTTAGAACAGGTAAAAATGAGGGTATGAGCTTGATCAAGCATTTTCAATAAAGTTTTCTACCAGTTTTGTTGCCCCTAATATACTTGTCATGCAAAACATATCTCCTGGATCTCTTCTTGGGATTCCAAGAGCTTAGACGTAAAAACTTTGTTAACTCCCTTTAAGACTTTATTTGGATAACTGGCTTCTTCCCTTTCACTCTGTGTCTGAGAAAGGAAATGGTTTCACCTACATAGAGAAACCCTGTCTCAACTAAAAATACAAAAAAAAATTAGCCAGGTGTGGTGGCACGCACCTGTAGTCCCACATACTCACGAGGCTGAGGCAGGAGAATTGCTTGAACCCAGGAGGTGGAGGTGACAGTGAGCCAATATCATGCCACTGCACTCCAGCCTGAGCAAGAGAGCAAGACTCTGTCTCAAGAAAAAAAAAACAAAAAACATCAAAAAGTGGGCGAAGAATATGAACAGATACTTCTCAAATGAAGATATTTATGTGGCCAAGAAACATGAAAAAAAGCTCATCATCACTGGTCATTAGAGAAATGCAAATCAAAACCACAATGAGATACCATCTCACGCCAGTTAGAATGGCGATCATTGAAAACAACAGATGCTGGCGAGGATGCAGAGAAATAGGAATGCTTTTACACTGTTGGTGGGAGAGTGAATTAGTTCAACTACTGTGGCAGACAATGTGGCGATGTGGCGATTCCTCAGGGATCTAGAACCAGAAATACCATTTGACCCAGCAATTCCATTACTGGGTATATATCCAAAGGATTATAAATTATTCTACTATGAAGACACATCCACATGTACGTTTACTGCAGCACTATTTACAATAGCAAAGACTTGGAACCAACCCAAATGCCCATCAATGATAGACTGGATAAAGAAAATGTGGCACATACACCATGGAATACTATGAGGCCATAAAAAAAAGAATGAGTTCATGTCCTTTGCAGGGACATGGATGAAGCTGGAAACCATCATCCCTAGCAAACTGACACAGGGACAGAAAACAAACACCGCATGTTCTCGCTCATAAGTAGGAGTTGAACAATGAGAACGTATGGACCACAGGGAGGGGAACATCACACACCAGGCTTGTTGGGAGGTGAGGGAAAAGGGGAGGGAGAGCATTAGGACAAATACCTAGTGCATGCAGGCTTAAAACCTAGATGATAGGTTGACAGATGCAGCAAACCACCATGGCACATATATACCTACGTAACAAACCTCCATATTCAGCACACGCATCCCAGAACTTAAAGTAAAATTTAAATAAAATTATTTCATGTACCATCCGCAAAAATAAATAAAAGAATAACCAAGTCTTGGGTAGTTCTTTTTTTTTTGAGACAGAGTGTTGCTTCATCACCCAGGCTGGACTACAGTGGCACAATCTAGGCTCTCTGCAACCTCTGCCTCCTGAGTTCAAGCAATGTTCCTGCCTCAGCTTCCCAAGTAGCTGGAACTACAGGCACGCTCCATCATGCCCAGCTAGTTTTTGTAGTTTTAGTAGAGATGGGGTTCTGTCATGTTGGCCAGGCTGGTCTCGAACTCCTGACCTTAAGTGATCCACCCGTCTCAGCCTCCCAAAGTGCTAGGATTACAGGCATGAGTCACCATGCCTGGCTCGGGCAGTTCTTTATAGCAGTGTGAGAATGGAATAATATACCAGGCTACTTCATATACTTATTAAAAATATATAAATATATTATGGGGTGGAGTTTTAATTTCTACATAAATGGGATCCTGAAGTTCATCTCAAACTCCTTCTTCTCCTGTCCTCCATATACAGACAGTTGCCAAGCACAGACTATTGCTCCTACAATTCCCCTGCATCTAGTCTCTCAACTCTCCATCTCCTCCAATACTGGCTTGGGCCACAATTTACCCCTCTGACTTAATCTAGTACAGTGTTCTAAGCTTTCCCCACTTCATCTCTTCCTTCTCCCATCTACCCCACATGCTGCTGCCAAAGCAGTTTTCCTGGAGCAATCGCCTGGCTCAGCATGCCTCAGTTGTTTTATGTCTGCAGTCTGGCATAGTATCTAGCACACTACAGGTGCTTAGTAAATACTGGTAGAGGAGCTGCTTGACTTTGTGAGTCAGTTGTACTGTCCACTCGTGTCAGGAGGAAAGTTCCTTTAGTTTTAAACAAAAGTTGTTTTATATAAAGTGGTGTGTAGAGATTGGCTTAAGAAACCATTTTTATCTTCTTTATTTATTTATTCATTTTTTTCAGGTTGGACAAGCTCAGAAACCATTTTTAAGTTTCTGGTCCATTCATGTGTATGAATAAATACACTATACTATTCATTTGATACATAGTTGTATAAAAAATCTGGCTGTATATATTCATGGTGCTTAGACTTTCTAAAGAATAAGCCACAAATAAGAAATAAAGAAGAAAATACAAGCAGCACACTGTTAGGTGGGAAAATGCTTCAACTCAGCAAGAATGCAGAAAGAAAACAAAAGCAAAATAACTTCACAGTGTAGTGATACATCTACTGAACTGGCAATCATAAATCAAACTTGAAAAGCCAGTGCTGGCAGATGGGGAGGCAAGTGGTTCACTTCTCTTTAGATACTGATGGTGGCACTGCAAATTGGCTCAGACTTTCTGGTGAACAATCTAGTATAACTGCCTATAAGAACAATAAAACTTTTCACCCTTGGGTCCAGTGATTTAGCTAAAGGAACATACTTGAAGAAAATAATTTCAAGCTGGGCATGGTGGCTCACACCTGTAATCCCAGCACTTTGGGAGGCCAAGGTGGGAGGATTGCTTGAACAGAGTTTGAGAACCAGCAGTTTGAGAACAGGAGTTTGAGACCAGCATGGGCAACATGGCAAAACCCCTTCTCTACAAAAAAATACAAAAATTAGCTGGGTATGGTGGTGCATGCCTGTAGTCCCAGTTATTTGGGAGGGTGAGGTGGGAGGATTGCTTGAGCCTGGGAGGTTGAGACTGCAGTGAACTGTGATTGCAACACTGCACATTCCATCCTGGGCAACAGAGTGAGACTCTGTCTCAGAAAAAAAGAGAGGGAGAAAATAAAAAACAATAAAAACAAATTTCTGGCTGGGTGAAGTGGCTCATTCCTATAAACACAGCACTTTGGGAGACCAAGGTGGGCGGGCAGATTGCTTGAGCCCAGGAATTCAAGACCAGCATGGGCAATATGGCAAAACCCTGTCTCTACAACAAATTAGCTGGATGTGGTGGCACACACCTGTAGTTCCAGCTACTCAGGAGACTAAGATGAGAGGACCAACTGAGCCTGGGAGATAGAGGCTGCAGGGAGCTGAGATTGTGCCACGGCACTCCAGCCTGGGTGACAGAGCAAGGCCCTGCTCTCAAAATAATTTTTTTTTTCTACATTATTTTTATTAGTGACAATTAATATAAATAATGACATAAATATAAATAAAGACATATCTCAGATTCCCAAAATAAGAAAAAGATCAAGCAAACCATGAATCATCGTCTGTGTCAACACGATATTATTAAATCACTTAAAATAACATGCATATGGCCTATTTCAATAAATGGAATACACACTCTGTTTTAGCAGTGCATGTGATTAAGAAACACTCTGAAATCAGACATTTCTGGGTTTCAGTCCTGGCACTGCCACCTGTACACTTTCAAGAAACATTTCTCTTGTAAGAATGGATTTGGACCATGTGAGGCCTGCATGCAGTTACTTCCTCCTGAAGAAACATGTATGATTCTCATTTGAGTAGAAAAAGGTGATTAGAGAGCAGGCTCTGGCATCAGATGGCCACGGTTCATATCTCAGTAATGTCATTCGCTGGTCCTGTGATCTTAAGTGACTTAACCTCCCAACATTCCAGTTTCAATTCATGTGTCTAATATAGCTAATATTAGACTAATACATGGCTAATAATATGACCTACTCCATAAAGTTCTTATGAGGTTGAAATGAGACAATGCCTACAGAGTGCTTAGCCTAGTGCCTGACACGTAATACATTCTCAGTAAATGTCAGCAATTTGTATTCTTCAACTAATGTTTATTGTTCACCCACTATGTTCCTACTCCATTTAAGTTCTCTAAGAATCTTACAAGATGAGTGTTACTATAAAGAAAAGTTAAAGAAATGAGCTCAGAGAGGATCTATGTACATTAGTTGAGAAAAGAAAAATGCAAGATAGTTGCATTTGCAAATATGCACAACAAAATGCACTTAAAACATTCCCAAGAATATGCATATAGTAGTGACCCCCTTATCCGAGGTTTTGCTTTCCATGGTTTCAGTTACCTGATGTCAACTGTGGTTCTTAAATGGAAAATTCCAGAAACAATTCATAAGTTTTAAATTGCACACCATTCTGAGTAGTGTGATGAAATCTCACGCCATCCTGATTTGTCCCACCCGAGACATGAATCAACCCTTTGTCCGGTGTATCCCTCCCTGCCTATTAGTCACTTAGTAGTTGTCTCAGTTATTTAGATAGAAAAACACACAGTACATAGGGTTTGGTACCATATGCAGTTTCAGGCCTCCATTAGGGGCTCTAGAAGATATCCTCTGCAGATATAGAGAAGTCTACTGTAGTTGGGACTTAATGATCACTAAGTCCACTCTGTTTAAAGTTAGTCAAGTTTCTTTATGTTTGTATTTTCAAGTAGGAGCAAGCTTCCCACTGCCTTTATTAACCCATGCCCTTCCTTCCCCCCAGCAGGGACCAGGCCATGTATTAAATGTCACTTGGGTGCTGGCTTGTGGCAAATGCTTACCTGGAGGAGATAGAGGAGTCCTGGGACAAACAAGGTGAGTGGGTACAGAGACTGGTATGTCGCTAAGGCAAGAAAAATAGCACTGAGGAAAGCACTGCCTGCAAAAAGAAAGAAATGTATGGAATAATCCAGCCTCATTAATCATAATTAGATTCAGTGAGTCCCTCTGAACACAAAACTTTCCATAACTGCTCAAAGAATCATCTGCCAAGTGCCTCCTGGTACACAAGGTGCTATGCAAATTCACACAGTAAGAGCTTCTCGGTTTGATTTCCAATGAAAGGAAACCAAGAAAGTCAAAACTATCTATCTTTGGCAACCTGAGACACTACAGGCATAATTATTGTACAATTTTGAGACCCAAAAAGATTTTACAAAATTTCAGCCCAAAGATGTATAAAGGGATCAAGTCTATTAACATCCATGTCCTATCTAATGTACCAATTTATTAAGCCTACAATTATTGCTTATGATATTCAGAGTTAGAAACCCATCCCTTTCGCTGTTGAACACGTATTACTCTTTACAATACCCCTTTCCTTACATGCTACGTTGATGTCAATTCTGGTCATTTTTTTAAAAAATGAAAGTATATTAATTTTATTAGCAATGTCCTCACTTCCTATATAAAATGGACTACTATAGAATCATTAAGCATGATGCTATTAAGAATTTGCAATGACATAAAAATATGTTTATAATATCCTCTTAAATGAAGTTTATAAAAGAGATAAATATTTTTTTTTTAAAAAAACATGCACATTTTTTAAAAGACTAAAAGCCAGCCAGGCCTAGTGGCTCACGCCTGTAATCCCAGTACTTAGTGAGGCCAAGGCAGGCGGATCGAGATAAGGAGTTTGAGACCAACCTGGCCAACATAGTGGAACCTCATCTCTACTAAAAATATAAAACTTAGCCAGGCATGGTGGTGGACACCTGTAATCCCAGCTGCTTGGGAGGCTGAGGCAGGAGAATTGCTTGAACCTGGGAGGCAGAGGTTGCAGTGAGTCAAGACTGCACCACTGCACTCCAGCCTGGGTACCCAGGCAAAAGTTTGCTGCAGGGGCAGGGCCCTCATGGAGAACCTCTGCCAGGGCAGTGCAGAAGGGAAATGTGGGGTCAGAGGCCCTCCTCCAACAGAGTTCCTACCAGAGCACTGTGTAGTGGAGCTGCAAGAAGAGGGCCACTGTCCTCCAGACCCCAGAATGGTAGCTCCACCAAAAGCCTGCACAGTGGGCCTGGAAAGGCCATGGACACTCAACACCAGCCTTTGAAAGCAGCTGAGAGGGAGGCTATACCCTGCAAAGCCAAAGGAGTGGAGCTGCCCAAGACCATGGGAACCCACCTCATGCATCAGCATGACCCAGATACGAGACATGGAGTCAAAGAAGATCATTTTGGAACTTTAAGATTTGACTGCCCTTCTGGATTTTGGACTTGCATGGGGCCTGTGGCTCCTCTGTTTTGTCCAATTTCTCCTATTTGTAATGGTTGTATTTACCCAATGCCTGTACCCCACTGTATCTAGGAAGTAACTAACTTGTTTTTGATTTTACAGGCTCAAAGGCAGAAGGGACTTGCCTTGTCTCAGAGGAGACTTTGGATTGTGGACTTTTGAGTTTATGCTAAAATGAGTTAAGACTTTGGTGGACTGTTGGGAAGGCATGATTGGCTTTGAAATGTGAGGACATGAGATGTGGAGGGGCTGAGGCAGAATGATATGGTTTGGCTGGTGTCCCCACCCAAATCTGAACCTGAATTGTATCTCCCAGGATTCATCACCTGTTGTGAGAGGGACCAAGGGGAAGGTAATTGAATCATGCGGGGGGCAGGTCTTTCCCATGCTATTCTTGTAATAGTGAATAAGTCTCATGAGATCTGATGGGTTTATCAGGGATTTCCGGTTTTGCTTCCTCCTCATTCTCTCTTGCCACCTCCATGTAAGAAGTGCCTTTCACCCTGAAAGGCCATGATTGTGAGACCTTCCCCAGCCATGTGGAACTCTAAGTCCAATTAAACCTCTTTCTTTTGTAAATTGCCCAGTCTCGGACCACCAAAAAAAGCCAAGGCCACAAAGTTCATAGTGGTTATCTCTGTATAGTGGAATTATAAATTATTTTTCATATTTGCTCCACTATATTTTCTAAACTTTCTAAAATGAACATGCTTTGTTTTTGTCATTAGAAAAAAGCTAATTTCTTAAAGCAAACAAACAAAAAAATGAAGAAAAAAGCTAATTTCTTTTTTTTTTTAACCTCTGCCTCCTGGGTTTAAGCAATTCTCCTGCCTCAGCCTCCCAAGTAGCTGGGATTACAGGTGCATGCCACTATGCCTGGCTAATTTTTTGTATTTTTAGTAAAGACAGGGTTTCACCATGTTGGTCAGGCTGGTCTCGAAGTCCTGACTTCCTGCCTTGGCCTCCCAAAGTGCTGGGATTACAGGCGTGAGCCACCATGCATGGCTAAAAAAAGCTAATTTCTTTGAAAAAACAGCTATTCCCTTTCAGTTGGCTTAAGACAATAGGATACTCTAAAACTCAGGCTAGAGAGCCCTAGTTTACAACAGGAGTTTCCAAGTGGCCTGGAAATCAGTAGGGTGCAATTAATGGTCCAAGGTATAAAGCCCAACAGGTGTCTTATAACGACGTTTTTTAAATTACAATACCCATGCTCACTCTTACTAGTGTGGGGTCAACTATTTACTGAAACTTAACAGTCTGGGCATGGTGGTTCACACATGTAATCCCAGCACTTTGAGAGGCCAAGGTGAGAGGACTGCTTGAACACAGGAGTTAGAGACTAGGTTGGGCAACATAGTGAAACACCATCTCTACAAAAATAAAAATTAAAAAATCAGCTGGGTGTGGTGTCACACCTGTGGTCCCAGCTACTTCGGAGGCTGAGTGAGGTGGGAGGATCACTTAAGCCCAAGAGGTTGAGGCTGCAGTGAGCTAAGACTGAACCACTGCACTCCAGCCTGGGTGACAGAGTAAGATCCTGTTTCAAATAAAGAAATAAAAATAACACATCCTCTCAATGGTATCTCATAAAAGGAGGAAGCAGCCACTTCATTCAGTCCAAGAAGTTTTACCCCTCTGCTAATCCAGCTCGGAGACAAACAGGAAGAGATGATCAATGAGATCTTTTGCCACCAAAGTGGTCTATATACTTGAAACATCTAAAAACTACCTTGGAAAAGGGAGGGTTATAAATGTGACAACTTGACAGATGAGGGAATGGAGAGAAAAGAACTTTGTGAGCTCTATTCTTTAAACCAAGGAAACTCACCAGTTAGAACAACTGTGGGTTGACAGAAAGTAGAAGGGAGGTAGAGAAAGAGGGAAGCTAGAAGTAATGGGACAGAATTCTACGGGGGTTTGTGGGCACTGTCTCACCATATTGACAGTGCCAGTTATGACGTCTTATATCCAGGGTACTCATAAATATGACTGTGTATGAACAGGATCATGCCCAGCTAAGCTGTGACACCAGTAGAGGCCCCCGCACATCTGCTGAGCCATAGACCCTAGACTCAGAACCAGGTCACTCTGAGATAGGGAGGGGGCAGTAGTAGGAAAGGTGCTGTTCTGGAGCCCAACAGCTAGGGTGGGCTAGGGATTGATTCTCTGATTGGGCCAAAACTCTGAATGATGTTTTGGTGGGAAATTGGCCAAGAAAGGGAAAACATTGAAAATACCTTTTTGACTTAACATGGTTCTCTATGGACTGGGAGTAGGCAAGAGAAGAGGCCCATGTGTCTGTTACCAGAGAACAGACGTTAATGCTCCAACTCCATCCATTCGTAGAGTGTGGTGAAAACAAATACATGACTTTCACCTCTCTATCCCTGAGGAGACACAAGGAGGGAAGTAAACACAGCCATCTCCTGCCCTAATTGCCTGAGATTAACAATTGCTTGTCTGAAACTGTTTATAAGGCCCAAGAGAGAAGAAAAGGCTCACAGTCTAGTCAAAGGGACTTAAGAGTTTTAGAATGCTTGCTCCTAGGATGAGGAAGAAGCAATCTTCCTTCCACAGACTGAAGTAGTCTTGGGGAAGGAAAAATCTGTTCCTCCTGCTATTCTTTGTCAGTAACTGGCATCAACATCCAGCCGGATACCCTGACAACACCTTCACCCTCCAGCTCCCATGTTCCTCCTTCCACCAGTCACCAAGTCCTGTGAATATTCCTCTGGAGCATTTAGCCCCACAGTTCTTGCTTTCATCATCTCTCTTCAGCAGCCTTTTCCCTCTCCTCCTTAGTGGTCTCCCAATCCCCTCCCATCCAAGTCCATCCACGAAGGCACGAAAGGAACCTTCTAAAACAGTTTAGATTGTGGCAAGCAAGTCTTTAAAGACTTCTGATGGTTCCATTTCATCTATCGGGTTAAGTCTAAACTTCAACATCAAACAAGACCCTTCACCACTGGGTCTCGTTTCTCCAGCTTCAGCTCTCACCACTCTCCCACACACACCCTGTCCTCCAGCTACACTAGACAGTTCCCAATTTCTGAAAACATTATGCTGTTTCATTCTTCTGTGTCTGTTCTTAGGCTATTCCTTCTGCCTAAGCCATCCTTCTCTGCCCTCTTTCTATTTTTTTTTTTTTTTTTAAAGATGGGGTTTCACCATGATGGCCAGGCTGGTCTTGAACTCCTGACCTCAGGTGATCCACCCACCTTGGCCTCCCAAAGTGCTAGGATTACAGGCATGAACCACTGTGCCCCGCCTTCTGCCTTCTTTCTAGTAGAAACCCTTCCTTCAATAGCCAGATGAAAGGTCACTTTGTCTATGAGCCCCAGCAAAGGTGATAACAACCGTGATTATAGTCGACATTTATGGATCACCTGCTTGGTGCCAGGCACTATACTGTATCCTCTGCATCAAGAACAGTTCCTGACTCAAAAAGGCCCTCAGGAAACATCAAACAGCCCTGTGAAAGCTCTATTTCTACTCCTTGTAACAGCTTTACTGAGATAAAAAACCACACATTCTACCCGTTTTACAGGTCAAGAAACCAAGACACAGAAAGAGAAAGCTTCAGTGATGTAACCAAAACCACAGAGCTGACTCCAGTACCCACTGTTAATCCTGTGTTAATAAGCCTCATCTCATTCAATACCAATACTACTTATAATAATTTGCATATGTTTCTCTCTCTCTTCCCATTTCTCTGTGAGTTTCTCAAGGGCAATCCAAGTTTCTTAACTTTGACTCTCCAGCACCTAGCACAGTTTCTGGCACATGTGATGAATGAACAAATGAAGTGAATGAATGAATATCATTCAGCAATACATATGAAATCCTTTTTAAAAATACAAGCATATTAAAGGAAACCAATGTCCTTGAGGAAGAAAAACTCATGAAGTATAATACACAGAGTCATGAACATGGGCAAAGCACAAAATAAATCTGACTCAAATAAAGCAGAGCCTGCAGAATAGCAGTTGAGGGTTTGTTGTGGCAAGGGCTAGCACAGAGAATGCTCTCTGTGGAGTAAACTATTGCCTGGCTGAGGCCCACAGTCTAGGGGCAAAAACACGGTGCTGCAACTGTCAGTAGGTTGGTGTGTGGGAAGTCTGGGTGTGGGATGCTGGGACAGGCATGGACGGGGTACACGCACAGCCTGTGCAAAAATGAGGGGGTGTATGGAGGCAAGCAGGAGACTCAGAAAGGGCTATGTGTTTTGAAAAAAGCTTGAAGGGGTTAGGAAGGCAGAGGAGGAATGATATGTGCTTGGGGCAGAGTCAGAGAAGTTCAAGGAAAAGTGAAAAGTAACTTCAAATATTTTAAACAAACTGTGCAATAAGCAAATATTCTTGGAGTTTGCTCTATATGAAGAGTCTGCTGGGTGCCAGGAAACCTGGTGACTCAGACAGTCTCTGTCCTCAGGGAGCTCCCGGTAAACAATTACAAAATACAGGAGGAAAGTACAAAGGAAGCAGGCCTAGCCCGTCAGGGGAAGCTGACACCTGAGTTTTGAACAAAGAGGAGGTGAGGCTGGGCAGTCCAAGGCTGAACATGGGCAGGAGGGCAAGAGAGAATGGCATGCTGGGGTCGGGGGTGGGTACTGTAGTTAGCTCAATATGGCCAAACAGAGCGAGAGCTGGGAGGAGTGACTAGAAAGAGAATATGAAAGGGGCTCCTGTGGATGCTAGTACCACTGTTTCTTAAGCTGGGTGCCGGTTACTCAACATTTTGTGAAAATTAATGCATCTGTACACTAATGAGTTATATATTTTTCTGTACATACGTCATACTTCAATAAAAAGTTATAATCCAACTGTGCGTGTGGCTCATGCCTGTAATACCAGCACTTTGGGAGGCCGAGGTGGGCAGATCACAAGGTCAGGAGTTCAAGACCAGCCTGGCCAATATGGTGAAACCCCATCTCTACTAAAAATACAAAAATTAGCCGGGCATGGTAGCACATGCCTGTAATCCCAGCTACTCGGGAGGCTGAAGCAGGCGAATTGCTTAAACCAGGTAGGCGGAGGTTGCAGTGAGCCGAGATCGCGCCACTGCACTCCAGCCTGGGTAACAAGAGTGAAACTCCGTCTCAAAAAAAAAAAAAAAAAGTTACAATCCAAAAATTCTCAGCAAGCAGGTTGGAGTCAGATCATAGAGGACTTAGCTTGCACAGTCATCCAGAAACATCTACCTACAGGCCCAGACAGGCTATCTAAAATCATGTCTGAAATGGCAGCTTCATGTGGGCAAGAGCTAGGGCATCATGCTGGCCTAACCAGAAGGAACTGTGCCAAGAGGACTACGAGTTTTACCCCAAAATGATATAACCTACCATTTGTTAGGGCAGCCCAGTGCTCAGGCCCTAGGCTGTCTATATAAGCCTTGATCTTTAGCCTTATCCTAGGAATATTAGAGTAAACCAGTCAAATGTGTATGTACACTGTCTGTAATATCAGTAAATTTCAATATCTACTCAATCTAGCTTTGAATATGCTGTGTTTTCTAACTCTCTATTTATGTCAGGGTGGGGGCCAAAACAAGCCTCAGCAAGCCGTGGGGTAATCTTTGCCTCCAGGGACTGTACCTTGCAGTGATCTGGGCCTGGGTAGGTGGCAGAGCTACAGGACTGAGCAGGAATGCAATGAGGTGGGGCATGGGGACCGGTTCAGGACAGGGACTTCAGGTGGAGTAAACAGAATAAAGAGAGTGGGTCATGGATGGTAACTTCTACCAAGACAGGCAAAGAGATACACTGGAATGTAGTCAAAAGGGCTCAGGTCCCACAGGAGTATCAGAAGAGGAAGTTGCACCAAGGTCTGAGGCAACAAGTGAGACTGCCCAGGAGGAGGCGGCGATCCTGGGGGCAGGGCCAATGTATTACATTCCTTGCCAAGTGTGCTCTTTTAACAGGGCAGCCTCTTTCAGAGCAACCCATACATAAGAGAGATGATGGTAATTTATTGAGCACTTACTCGGTTCCAGTCATGACTGTAAGCACTTTACTTGTCTTAAGCCATTTAGTCCTTTCAATAATTCCATGAAGTAGATACAATTACTGTCCCCATTTTACAGATAATGAAAATGAAAGACAGAGAAGTTATTTGCCCAGCGTCATGAAACTAGCAAATGAGAGCAACAGGATTTAAACCAAACAGTTTCACTTCAGACCCCAGTTCTGACTGCATCACTGTGCCACCATCTTGATTTCAATCTGTGCCTGTACCATAACAATCATAATAAGCAGAGCAACTAGTTATTGAGTGAATTCTGCTAAGGAAGCATGCTAAGCATTTTATATATCTTATTTATTCCTCTGCTATCTCTCGGAGGTAGGTATTCTAACTGAGCCTCTTGAGGCTGCATGATTTGCCCAAGGCTATAGAGCTAGTAATTAGAATAAGCAGGCTTCGAAGTTGGGTTGACCTGACAAAAACTGCATGGGTCCTTGGGTCCTCTATGACTCCGTCCATTGGCAGGTCTTTGGCCTACAGGAACCTCAACTGGAAGTGATGGGATCACCAGGCCTCAGGATCATCACTCTTCCACTGTTCCTCTAAGGCTAGGCTCCAGGAAGAAAACCTCTCATTGTAACCTCCCAGTCCTCCCTATAAGGCCTATAAGGATGCTTTTAGCCATGAGGTCTCTTTTATTTAAATTTTTTTTTTTTCTTAACAGACAGGGTCTCATTCTGTTGCCTAGATTGGAGTACAGTGACGAGGTCATAGCTCACTGCACACAAACTCCTGGGCTCAAGTGATCTGAGAGATCTTTTAAAAGGGAGGACACTATTAGGAATAGCAACCAACACCACCTGAGCAGTTATTACATGCCTCCATACCATTCACCACATAATTCATTCTTTATATTCACTGTATGAGGTAGACACTGTTTCATCCTCATGCTATAGATAAGGAAACTAATGCTTAGAACTGTTAAGTGACTTGTCCAAGGTGATAGAGCCAGGGAACAGTGGAGCTGGGATTAGCCACCAGATCTAACAGCAGAGAAGCCTGAGCTCTTAATCATACTTGAATACCTTCTGACAGCAATGATCTTTCTTTCTGCTGGGCAAGCAAGTCCTGTCACATGGCCTTTTTTGGTGGCATAAGGAAAGTTGAAGAACCCTTAGGTGGCAAACTTCAAGAATTTTTAGTTGGGAATATCTCACTGTTGACAAACAGCAATAGTGAAAAAGCAGGACCATCTATTAACATCTGTTTGTTTGTTTTCCTTTTTAAAGCCCAATGAAGACTGCTTCCCAGGGATGGAGTTTTTAATTAGCTCACTGAAAGAGTACCCTTTGCCCAAGCAACAGCTTTCAAAGACAAACTTAAGCTGATCCACTAAACTAATATCAACCCTGCCCAAAGATCTGTGTTTCCCAGCCAACACTCCAATAAGGACATCACAATACAATGGCCTGGGCCTTGCCCTGGCCTGCGTCTCTCAGAGTGTCCCAGGCAACCCTAGGATGCCACAAAGGAAGCCAAGGGAAAGCAAGCAGCAAGAGTCAATGGGGACACAGCAAACAAGTCACTTCCTTCTGTGGTGTATCTGCTCCACGGTCAGGGGAGCACTGCCAAGTTCACTTCTACTGTCCCTATCTTCTTACCAATCAAGTTAATTTAATTTAGCTTTTAATTATGTACTCATTGAAGAAACTTTGGAAAAAAACATATAAAAAGGAAATTAAAATCACCCATGAACTTAATCTACAAGGACAAGTATTATCCTTTTGGGATCTATTTCCTATTTTCGTTGCTTTAACATAGTTGAGATTCATTAAAATATATAATTTTGCTGGGCACGGTGGCTCACACCTGCAAGCCCAGCACTTTAGAAGACTTAGGAAGGTGGATTGCTTGAGTCCTGGAGTTCAAGACCAGTCTGGACAACAGAGCAAGATCTGCTCTTCACAAAAAACTTAAAAAATTAACCAGGCATGGTGGCCCATGACTGTTGTCTCAGCTACGTGAGAAGCTGGGGTGGGAGGATCATTTGAGCCCAAGAGTGTGACATTATAGTGAGCTACGACTGTGCAACTGCAGTTCAGCCTGGGTGATAGAGTAAGACCCAGTCTCCAAAAAATAAAATTAGATTAAAAAAAAAAAATATATATATATATATATATATAATTTTACATTGTTTAAAAAACATACATTTATTTTCACATAATTTAAAATTATATTTAAATATCATGTGCATAATATTCTAGTACTGGGTAAACCACGTTTTACTTAACCTTTCCTCTCTATTTTAAAGTATTTTTTAATGTTTCCAGTGATTATAAATAATTCTGCAATTAATGACTTTGCACCATAAAGCTTTGTGTATTTCTGCATTACTTTAGGATAGGTTCTCAAAAGTAGAATAAATAAATCAAAACTACAAACATTTTATCCCCCAGTGGATACTGCCCAAGATGGTTGTACGAATTTATCAGCCAACTTCCATGTGGGAGAATGCCTATTTGATGAACCTTTTCCAGAACTGAGAATTAACTTCTAAAGTCCTTACCAATTTCAAAGGTGAAAAAAGGCTTTCAAAAGTTTTTAAATTTCAATTTGCTTTTCTTTATTAATTATCCATGGAGTTGAATATTTTTCCATAATTTTTAGCGATTTATATTTTTCTTGTGAATTCTCAAATATTTTCTTTTTTTTTTTTTAAAAAAGTGAATTATTCCCTCATTAATTTTATTAAGTAACTAATTTTATTAATATTATGTGGTAATACATAAAATGTAGAAATATAACTTGCAAAATTTATAACAACTAACTTTATTATATATACTGTTAGCAGAGCTTACTAAAATACTCAAAGAGCTAGAGTGGTTCAGAGACCCACCTAAAATAGAACTCTTCAAATATTTTAACAGATTAGAAATGTTGTTTGTGAGGGTCTCTATTTATAGTAGCAAATAATGGAAAACAAATGTCCAACAAAAGAGAAGGGCTGGACCTCATAACAAATATGCAAGAGGAATTTAAGTGGAGGTGGAGCAGGGTGATGAAAAATTTTTACTTTTCAATTTATAGGCTTGAATTTCTTTTATTCTTGCCAAATGCTTAAATTACTTCCAAATTTACATTTATTTATTTATTTATTTATTTTTAAATTTTTATTGCATTATAGGTTTTGGGGTACATGTGCAGAACGTGCAAGATAGTTAAATTTAAAGGAAATGACAAATAATGTGACCAATGTCAGACATGATTCATATGAAGTGATAAAACAAAATTATGCATATAACATTATGAAAATGTCTATGAATTCATTAAATACAAGTCTAGAGTGATATAAAACATTATTTTTTGCTCTGTGGAACAAAAGAAACATGGCTGCAAAAGAGATATACATAACTGATTTAGATGTTTTTCTTCCCCAAACAAAAACCTTTCATTGACTGAAAGGTCATAAACTGTATTTTTTAATGGCATACTTTACATTTTTATGTGATACTCCTAGGAAAACAAATAAACATGCACCTTCTGAGGGCATGTCTTCAGTTTCTATCTCTGTACTCGGCTATTTTAAAGGTGACATTTCCAAAGGCCAGTACTTGGTCCCTTCTGCCAGGCTACTGTGTATATTCTTTATTTTAATGGACATCAGACACCTTGATAAATGACAACCTATCTGAACCTGACACTCTGGAAACAGGGATTGAGTCAGGGAGTATGCAGACAGCAGAGTATTGACTGTTTCAGAGTTGTTTCTGACAAAATGACCACAATCTTCCGAACAAGATGGTTCAGGCTATGCAATATCTAGCCATTTTAAGTAACCTAATAATAAATTAAACTAATAGGACTACAAAAAGACCGCTTGTACGCATTCCAAGAGAAACAACCTCTTATGAAGACCTAAGGCATCCTCATGTGCCACCCCTGAAAAGGTAAGCAAACTGTAAGTAAAAGGTTCTCTGTACAACTTTGTACCTTTAACTTCCTCAGCACACAAACTATTAAACAATAGTGTACAAATACAAGGACTCTTACATGCGTCTTATGGAAGTATAAATGTGGCAATAAATTTCAGAAATCCAACTGGGTATGGTGGCTCATGTCTATAATCTCAGCACTTAAGGGAGGCAGACATAGGAGGACAGCTTGAGCCCAGGAGTTTTGAGACCAGCCTGGGCAACACAGTGAGATCTCTATCATCCACAAAAAAGAAATAAATAATTACTTAATTCTAGAAATTGTTAAAAAGTGGCAAATATTTCTATTTCTAGGACTTTATTATAAGAAAATAACTAAATGAGTACAAATATTGCTATATATTAGAAAGTTGATTGTAATATTTAAACAGCTAAAAACTGGAAAATCATCTAAATATTTAATGATACATATATTGCACAGAATTTCTATATTCATAAAATGAATATGCAGCCATTCAAAATGATAGACTAGGGCCGGGCGTGGTGGCTCACACTTGTAATCCCAACACCTTGGGAGGCCAAGGCAGGCTGATCACTTGAGGTAAGGAGCTCGAGACCAGCCTGGCCAACATGGTGAAACCTCGTTTCTACTAAAAATACAAAAATTAGCTGGGCATGGTGGTACATCCCTGTAGTCTCAGGTACTCGGGAGGCTGAGGCATAAGAATCACTTGAACCAGGAGGCAGAGTTTGCAATGAACCAAGATTGTGCCACTGCACTCCACCCTGGGCGACAGAGCAAGACTAACTTGGAAAAAAAAAAAAAGGACTAGACATTTATTGGTATATATGTGGTACGTTGTATTATTGGCCCCAATTTGCCCCCCCCCCCACCTCTCCACCATGTCCAGGTACTTTGCTGTATAACTTTGCAGTGCCTTTCTGTTGTGGACAGAATGGAAATCCCCACCCCTGGGCTCAGCCATGTGTTACCATTTTTTTTTTTTTTGGAGGTGGAGTCTCACTTCATCACCCAGGCTGGAGTACAATGGTGCGATCATGCTCATTGAAGCTTCTACCTCCCGGGTTCAAGCAATTCTCTGCCTCAGCCTCCTGAGTAGCTGGGATTACAGGCACCTGCCATCACACCTGGCTAATTTTTGTCTCTTTAGTAGAAACAAGGTCTCACCATCTTGGCCAGGCCAGTCAAGATCATGATCTACTTGCCTTGGCCTCCCAAAGTGCTAGGATTACAGGCGTGAGCCACTGTGCCTGGACGTGTGTTACATTTTGATCAATGGGATATTAGCACATGTGATGCAACCAGGAACTTAAAAAGTACATGCCTGACTAGGCTTGCTCACTATTGTGCTTCTGCCATTGCTATAAAGAGAACATACCTAAGTTTGTCCCCTGGCCCAGGAGGATGACAGCCATATGAAGCAGAGCCCGACCTAGATTAGCCAACTCCAGCCAGCCAGTGATGCGTAAATGAAGCCCACGTAATCAGCCAACTGACGAAACATGTCCAACCTAGATCAGCTGACTTCTTGCTGACTTACAGATGTATGAGCTAGGTAAACACTTGTTATTGTCTTAAGCTACTGAATTCTGGAGTGGTTTATTAACATTTTTGTGGTACTAGCTAATTGATGCAATATTTAAAAGTCAAGGTTGGGGGGTGGGAAATGTAGGAAAAATCTGGAAGTATATAACCCAAATGCTTACAGAGGAACTTTAGTTAAAAATAACAGATTGATCACATGTGCTTATCATCTCATCCTCCAAAAATCTCACTAAAACAACAATAAGAGATTAAAACCATATTAAATCACAAAGAAAATAAGAGATTATAGCAAAAAAACCTTCAATAGTGAAAAAATATAAAGCAGGTGAAAGAATAAATGACTTGGTGATGTGGAAGAAATTACAGCTCAGTGGCCTACAAAGAGGATTACTAATAAAAAATCAGCCTACTCAACCCACAAAACTTCTGAGAAATTCAGCACTTGAGTGTATCAGATGCTATGGGAGGTGGGGGTAATAATACACAGAGAAAAAAAAATCAAGCTGAAAGTTTGTCTACAGACCACTCAGAGCAACAGATCTTATCCCAACTATGCGCAGCCAAATAACCATTCCCACATAACCCATCCCTCTAACTTTCTACTCCACCTGCAGAAGATCTCAGTTCTGGAGAAAGCTAACTAAGGGCACAAGTCTAGGAACTACTTAGTACGGGAATGGGCTGAGGAGAAGTGAGGGCTGAAAAGCAATGAGATGAAATAAGGTCTCCAAACTGAAACCAGCCACCCTCCCCATTCCTGCTCTCACAACTCCAGCAGCCAGTCTTTATGTACCCTCCACCCCCCAAAAAATCCCTAACTCTGCTACCCCAGACAGGATTTTAGAGGATTCCTCTTTGGAAAAACTGAATAGTTTCAAAGGAAAATAAAACCTGCAAATAATGACATTTGTAAATGCCCCCGACCCAAAGAGGACAGCCCCCTGCCTGATCCCCATATAGTGAAAATGATGCACCAACAAGCACTGCCCATGCACAGAGTCTCCAGTCAATATGTTGTGCCTCATTTAAAATTTTTTTAATTTTCTTTTTTTTTTTTTAGAGACGGCTGTCACCTAGGTTGCAGTACAGTAGCACAATCATAGCTCACTGCAGCCTCAAACTCCCAGGCTCAAGCAATCCTTCTACCTTAGCCTCCCGAGTAGCTGGGACCACAAGCAAGTACCACCACGCTTGCTAACTTCTTTCTTTTGTAGAGACAAGGTCTCGCTATGTTGTCCAGGTTGGTCTTGAACTCCTGGCCTCAAGCAACCCTCCCACTTCAGCCACCCAAAATGCTGGGATTATAGGTGTACGTCATTGTGCCAGGTCATGCCTCACTCTTAAATAGAAACAGATAGCCAGGATTACCAAACATGTAAGAAAATCTTCCCATAAGGAAGAAATCCTCTTAAAACAAACAATTTTAAAAAAAATACCAGAAAGACAAAGAGACTTTGCTTGGAACAAATGGAAATTGACAATATATATGTATAATCAGAGATAAAGTAGAGGATACTGGGGTGATAAAATAAAAATAGGATGCCTCAAAGAAACAACTAGAGACCAAATGTAAATGTATAAAAATGTAATAAATAAAATTTAAAATTCCATGAGGAGCTGGAAGATAAAAACAAGGAAACATCCCAGAAAAGGAGAAAGTAAGTAAAAATGATGGGAAAAACAATAGAAAATAAAATACGCATATTCGATCAATCAAGAAAGTCTAACATCCAAAAAACATCCAAAACAAGTGGACAGAGAAAACAGAGGTGGAATTTGGAAAAGTTGTACAGAAACACCTTCTAAAACACTAGTTTCCATATTGAAAGGGCCTACCGGGTCAGGTGCAGTGGCTCACGCCTATAATCCCAGCACTTTGGGAGGCTGAGGTGGGCAGATCACCTGAGGTTGGGAGTCTAAGACCAGCCTGACCAACATGGTGAAACCCTGTCTCTACTAATAATACAAAAATTAGCCGGGTATGGTGGCGCATGCCTGTAGTCCCAGCTACCTGGGAGGCTGACGCACGAGGATTGCTTGAACCCGGGAGGTGGAGGTTGCGGCGAGCCAAGATTGTGCCATTGCACTCCAGCCTGGGCAACAAGAGCGAAACTCCATCTCAAAAAACAAACAAAAAAAAAAAAAAAGAAAGAAAGAAAAAAGGGACTACCAAGTACTTAGCATAATGAATTTTAAAAGACCCATGTCAAGACATAGTGTCATAAAATTACAAAATGTTGAGGATAAAAAGAAGATACTCAATTTTTTTTCTCCTTTTTTTGAGGGAGGGTCTTGCTCTGTCACCCAGGTTGGAGCACAATATCACTATATTGGCTCATTGTAGCCTTAACCTCCTGGGCTCAAGTGATCCTCCTGCCTCAGCCACCCAAGTGTCTAGGACTATAGGCACATGCCATCACACCCAGGTAATTGTGTTCATTTTTTGTAAAGATGAGGTCTCACTATATTGCCAGGCTGGTCTCCAACTCCTAGGCTCAAGAGATCCTCCTGCCTCAGCCTCCCAAAGTGCTAGGATTACAGGCTAGAGCACTGTGCCTGACTAGAAGATATTAAATGTTTCAAAAAAACAAACAACTGAGTTATGGCCGGGCATGGTGGCTCACACCTGTAATCCCAGAACTTTGGGAGGCTGAGATGGGCAGATCACCTGAGGTCAGGAGTTCGAGACTAGCCTGACCAACATGGAGAAATCCCTTCTGTACTAAATTAGCCAGGTGAGGTGGCGCATGCCTGTAATCCTAGCTACTCAGGAGGCTGAGACAGGAGAATTGCCTGAATCTGGGAGGCAGAATTGCAGTGAGCCGAGATCGCGCCATTGCACTCCAGCCTGGGCAAAAAGAGTAAGACTCCATCTCAAAAAATAATAATATAAATAAATTTTAAAAATGGGTTATATTCAAGACCATAAAACTGCTCAATAGCAACCAAGATACTAGAAGACAATGAAACAATGCCTTCAAAATTCTTTTTTTTTTTTTTAACTGAATTGATAGAGTTTCTCCTATCAGGCTGGTCTTGAACTGCTGACCTTAGGTGATCCACCTGCCTCAGCCTCCCAAAGTGCTGGGCTTACAGGCGTGAACCACCTCACCCAGCCAATGCCTTCAAAATTCTAAAGGAAAAGTTATTTGAGTCTAGAATTCTCTATCCTACTCAACTATTAATTTGGTGCTAAACTAGAACAAAAATATTTTTTAGAGATGGAATGACTCAAAATATGTATCTCATATGCCCTTTCTTAAACAATTACTGAGAAAGTACTTCAGAAAAACAGAAAAAAAAAATCAATAAAAAAGAGAAGGAATCCAGGAGAGGAGGGATACAGAAGAGGAGATTTATGAAGGTAAGTTCCATTATGACAACTTTATACCAGACCCAGAGAACAACCAAGACCTACTTGGGTAGGATGAAAGATGTGTGAAAAAAATCTCCAGATACAGTGGAACAACTGGGGAATAAAACAGTGACTGGCACGAAAAAACTAAGCAAAAAACCAAACAAGCAATAAAAGACAATTATTACTCCTAGGAAAAATAAAAGGCAGTACATGGAAGAAAAAAGTAGTCAGAGTTACTACTTTGCCCAGCAGTGGAATAACACATATAGTATCATAAAATATAAGTGCTGATATTGATTTAATCAAAACTATAATGTTGGCCAGGTGCAGTGGTTCATGCCTATAATACCGCACTTTGGGAGGCCAGGGAGGGCAGATCACTTAAGTCCAGGAGTTCAACAGCAGCCTGGGCAACATGGCAAAACCCCATCTCTATAAAAAATACAAAAATAAGCCAGGCGTGATGACAGGCACTTGTAGTCCTAGCTACTCAGGAGGTGAATTGGGAGGATCAGCTGAGTTGGGGAGATCAAGGCTTCCATGAGCCATGATTGTGCCACTGAACTCCAACCTGAGTGATGACCCTGTCTCCAAAACAAAACAAAACAAACAAGCAAGAAACTAGGATGTAACTACTATAGGAAAATCAGGCAAAAGGGGGAAGGGGATATTGGTACTAAAGAGCTAAATCTTTATCATTGTCCATAATGGGAGTACAATAAATAATGTCTAAAATCTGTAATTCAGGAAATACAATATAAAGTCTTATTTATAAATATGGAATACTAGCAAAAGCCAGAAAGTAGTTGCTTCAAAGAAGCTGAAGTAGGGGTAGGAAGAAAGAGGAAGATTACTATTCTAATCAGAAGCCTTTTAGAAGCTTTTTTTAAGAGGCAAGGTCTCACTCTGTCACCCAGGCTGGAGTGCAGTGGCATGATGATCATAGCTCACTGCAGCCTCAAACTTGCAACTCAAGCAATCCTCCTGCCTCAGCCTCCCGAGTAGCTGGAACTACAGGTGCACTATGCTGGGCTAATTTTTTGTTTTGCAGAGACAAGGTCTTGCTATGTTGCCCAGGCTGGTCTCAAACTTCTGGGCTCAATGATCCTCCTGCCTTGGCTTCCCAAAGTGCTGAGATTACAGGTATGAGCCACCATGCCTGGCCTAGAACTTTTTCTTAAACTATGTTTTTTTCGTTGAGACAGAGTTTTGCTCTTGTTGCCCAGGCTGGAGTGCAATGGCACAATCTCGGCTCACTGCAACCTCTGACTCCTGTGTTCAAGCAATTCTCCTGAATTAGCCTCCTGAGTAGCTGGGGGTTACAGGCATGCACCACCATGCCTAGTTAATTTTGGATTTTTAGTAGAGACAAGGGTTTCTCCACGTTGATCAGGCTGGTCTTGAACTCCTGATCTCAGGTGATTGGCCCACCTCAGCCTCCTAAAGTGCTGGCATTACAGGCGTGAGTCACCTTGCCAGGCCTCTTAAACTATGTTAATAGTGACTCTCCGAGCAGTAAGTTTTCAAGATGTTTTAATTTTTTTCCTCTTGCCTTGTCTATATTTTCTGAATAATCTTGTATTACTTGTGTAATTTTTTAAATGTTTTTAAGTGTTACATTAAAAAAAAACAAACAAACCACAGCATAAGTGTTACAAAACCTTGCAAAAATCAGGGACTGAGCTTTGTACTCTCCCTTCAGGGCCTTACCTTTTATCGTAGTCAAAATGAAGAAAGCAATGAGGGTGTTGTTGATGGCACAGGTAGACTTGGCAACACAAGACAAAACCGTGTAAGGATTTAAGAGATAGCTGGGGAAGAACAAACATATTTGGCATTAGAAATCCTGACCAAGGAGTCCTCGCCATTACAGCCTGGAAATTCCAAGAGATTTACTAAAAGCTCACATGAAGGAAGGCAACTTCTTAGAAATGAGTTTCCCCAATTAAAAAGGAATAGAGTGGGGGTTGGGGCTGATGAGTAAAAGGTACTGAACATGGACTGCCTATTCTGTGCTATGCAGTATACGGCAAACTGCTGTATTTAATCATCACAGAGATCCTGTAACTGGCAATAACATCATTCCAATTTTGCAGACGAGGAAACTGAGCCTCAGGGGTAAAGGAACTTGCCCAATATCTCACAAGTAAGTACATTCAAAATCAGGGTTTTCTAGCTCTAAAATGTTCTTTTTACTATTTCAGATTTCAAAAATGATTAAATTCTACCAATTCCCACAGAGCCACATATCTTAAGAATGGCTGCATATAACTCTGAGAACCAGGAAAGTACATTTTCCTTAATCAGGTTCCTAAGCCCTGACACAGGTCACACCAATCCAAAAGGTCAGAGCACTTTAGATGTACCCTTCTTGTAGTTAAGCCAAATCCATAGATCCAGACCACAAGGACAGAATAAGTATCTACTGAATTCAACAAGTCAGATGCCACAGAACTCCAAAGGACATCTGGACTCTCCACTAGGAAGAAGTTATACTGAAACTCCTAGTCTTTTCCTGAGGTGGAAAAGGAATGGACGAGAAAATGAATATGAAATGCTTGTGAGTAGGAAAATCTCAGATGGTCATAATAAATTGTTTGTATTTATTTCTATCCTGCTTCCACAAAGGATTTGAAGCAGCTAAAATGAGAACAACCCAGGTACAATGGCTCACACCTGTAATCCCAGCACTTTGGGAGGCCGAGGTGGGTGGATCACCAGAGGTAGGGAGTTCAAGACCAGCCTGACCAACACGGAGAAACCCCGTCTTTACTAAAAATACAAAATTAGCCAGGGATGGTGGCTCATGACTGTAATCCCAGCTACTTGGGAAGCTGAGGCAGGAGAATGGCTTGAACCTGGGAGGCGGAGGTTGCAGTGAGCCAAGATAGCACCATTGCACTCCAGCCTGGGCAACAAGAGCAAAACTCCATCTCAAAAAAAAAAAAAAAAAAAAGAACAGATAATAAAAAATAAGCTAAGCATGGTGGCTCACACCTGTAATCCCAGCACTTTGAGAGGCCAAGGTAGGTGGATAGCTTGAGCTGGAGTTCAAGACCAGCCTAAGCAACATGGTGGGACCCTGTCTCTACTGAAAAAAATAATAATACAAAAAAACCCCTTAGCCAGGCATGGTGGCGCACACCTGTGGTCCCAGCTACTTGGGAGGCTGAGGTAGGAGAATCACTTGAGCCCGGTGGGGTGGAGGCTGCAGTGAGCTGTGATTGTGCCACTGCACTCTAGCCTAGGTGACAGAGTGAGATTCCATCTCAAAAACACAAAGAATAGATAAGAAAAAATAATAGCAAAGTAAAAATAGAAATAAAAAATCCAGAGCAAGGAAAACATAAATAAAAGGAGACAGTAAAGGCAATGGAAGGATGACCAAATGGGTATTCTACAGCACTATAATAATCAGCTTCAAATTTGGCTCTGAGTTTCCTGGCAGACAAAGTAAAAAGGTAGACTAGTTACGTAATTCTGGTTACCAGATAGGAAGAAACGTGCCAGTGTCTCAGGAAGAGATTATGATTATTATTCACAAATAAAGACCTTAAATCCAATACCTCCCACAACTGTGAGATTAGCAGTTCCACAGCCAAAGGCCTAGAAATTGTTGGTGGTTTTTTCAGCAATTACAGACAGGCTTGTTACATAATCTTTAAAGAAACAGCTGCTGCTATTACAAAACTACCCCCAGGACATATATAAGTCCATAAGGGATTCATAAAGTTGCTAAACTTCTGGTTCTTTTAAGGTAGACCCCACCAACATTTCTGAAATACACAGATTGGAACTGATAGTCCAAAATAGTTTGGTGGGAAGAAAAAAATGCCATTTCTAAATAGCAAGTGACGTTCAAGAAACAGCTGCATAGACATCTATCTGGAATAGGGAGTAGGAAATCCACACACAAGACAGAGGGATGAATAAACTAATCTCATAAGGCCCTTTTTAATTCTTAGGTTCTAAAGGCATATTTTTCCATGAGGAAACTTGTTTGTCTTGTTTACTATGTATCCCTAGAAACTGGTATATTATTAATATTCAATGACTATTAGTGGATTGAATAATTATTCACATTTGCCTATCTCAGGAAGATAAATGGAAATAACCCAAAAGAGTACAACTTAATGGCAGCACTGGGTACTCCCTAGAGAATTCTTTCACAGAGCCTTAGTAAGTTCCAGTCTTCTACATGGGTCACCCGGCTGGAATGCATCTGTTTGGCACTTTAGTTTTATGAGCTACAAATGTGGGACTATATTGTACATGAAACGTAAGAGCTGCTTGAAATGGCAGCCACATAAAAACCAAACTTTTATTCAATCTATACATCACAATTGAATAACTTTTTCTTTAGAAACACTGGTTATATGTAGGCTGGAACCCAGATCAGCATGGAGTCAAAAAGCGTTTGTGAAGGGTTTGATTGTGCACGGCCCTGTGTGAGTCTTTGTCCCAAGAGAGACAGAATGGCTCTGTCTCTTTTGCTGGCCAGAACAACAGAACCCAGTTGTGCAACAGAACTACAGCAAATACTTGATGACTAAGATTGCAAATCTCCAAAAGTACAACAAACAACATGGGAAAGTCTCATCAGATTTTCCTCGCATTTGCTGGCACTAAGCCCTGTTTTGTCAGGGAATACTTACAACAGGGCCACTTTTAGAGGGATGTAACGCATTTCCATAGGGGTTCGGATGAGTTCGGCCACATCTGGGGCATACTGGTCCAGTTCTAGGAGGAGTTTCTGCTTTTTGAACTAGAAAAGATAAAACACATGAAACAATTCACTTCCCATTGTTTTGGGACTGAAGACAAAAGTCCTTTCCATGGCCCACATGGCCCTGCCTGGTCTGGCCCTACCTCTCTAGGCTCATCTCACACTTACCCCTCCCAACACCCTTTCTGGGTTCCAGCACCATGAACATGCTGTGTCCCTCCTATTCCCAGACTTTTGCATTTGACCAGGAACAATTTCTTCTTCTCTTTCCCTAGTGAACTCCCACATCATCCTTAGATCTCAGTTAAATCAATTCCTTAGGAAGGCACTCTCTCCCTCAGCACCCCACACCCAGGTAAAATCTCCCTATTATATACGTTCTTTCATAGCATTGTTCACAGTTAATAACCTTTTCACTTATTTATATGATTGACTAATGTCTGTCTCCCTCACTAGACCAAGAGTTCCATTAGGGCAGAGACCATGTTTATTTGCTTACCATGGATGCCTAACACCTGGCACAGTGGATAAACAATAAATATCTGTTGAATGACTTGCTGGAAAAGCAAAGTTCTTAGCCATTTGAAGAGTTATCATCAGTGGCCTAAAGCCTCCAAAGTTCCATCCATGAAGAAGTATTTTCAAGCAAGGTAGAATGATCCCAAATGTCACAGTATCTTGGGTTATGTTTTACTTCCACAAAGGAAGTGTAGAACTGCCATGATGATGAAGAGGAGGAAAGCTGGGTGTAGCTGAGCAGCTGGATAGTTAAGAGGGAATGGGATGGGGTGGAAAGCTCTTGCCTTCTACTGGTGTGTTCCAACAAATTCATGCGTGTGTTCCAGAATGAAAAAAAGGTAGGCAACCTTATAACAAAACATGGGTCAGAATATAGATGAGAAAGCCTCTGAACCCAAAATATCAGTAGTCCTGTTGATTTAATGATCAAAGAATTTCATTTAGACAATATAAAATCAATGCTGCCAACTATTAAAAAACCAGAGTATTTCAGAGCAGCCAAGATAGCTAGTGCTTAACTATCCATGAATGACTAAAAATTTAATGATGAAGAAAGCAGATCACACTAGAATATATACTGCATTGTGCCATTTACATAAAGTTAAAAGCATGTAAAATAATATTATGCGTTATTTAGTAACATAGGAAAAGTCAAGGCCATGTGCATGATGATAACCACTAAATTCAGAACAGTGGTGTTGGTAGGAGGGAAAATAGGAAGATGAAAGTATCAGAGAGAGAGCTGCAGGAGTAAATTTTTTTCAACCTGAAAATAGGTTCAAAAGTATGTACTATGCTTTATTTTTGCATGTTATAGGTCTTTGAAAATTAAATAAAAAATTTTCAACCAAAAAACATTTTTAGAAGACCATCTTTCAGTTCAAAAGAAAATCAAGGAGTCATCACAGGAATACAGGTAACCCTAGATTTCTTGCATAGATTTAGGTAGAGGCTTAATCTGAAAACCTGAAACAAACTTCGAAAGCCTCCCTTTGATCATCTCTGTTCTTCTCACAGTTGGCAGAGTCCAAGTTAAGAGGTGGGAGTTATCAGTAAGATTTGTGGTGCCATTCACAGCTGGGGTTGTTTAATTAAAAGAAATAAAAACCAAGGTGCTTTTATCACAGAGAAGGGGGCTGGCTCAGCAGTCAAGCGCTTAGTGAGGGCAGCTTCAACAGTGGTAGCAGGAAGGAAGCCCCACCAGCTAAGAGGTCTAGAGTTCTGCAGCAAAAAGAAAGCCGCCTGAAGTGGGTACGATTCACAAAGACGGCTGTGAAAAAGGAATGGAGTTCATCCAGGGGCAGCCAGAGAGACAGGTGGGAATGCAGACCCACGCCCCAGGCCGGAAGCCAGCCAGCACAGCTGCACTAAGAGATAGAGGCAACTACCAGGGACGTGTAGATCCTAGGCAAAGGTGACACTGTGCCAGCAATGGAAGATACAACAACAATCTTCTCAAATATTTAAAACAAAAAGTTTTCTGAAAGGAGTTTCCAAGAAAGAAGGCACACAGATCAGCAATCCCCACATTCTCAGCTACCTTTTTTGCCTCCCTCAATTTCACCAGCACAGGCACTATTATGGCTCTCCTCATAGGCCCGATATCAGCTCCCCTAAGTGTAGACAAAATCCCTTTAAAAAAAATCTCTATTGCATCCAGCTAGAAACAGCAAAGTGGCTAAAATGAATGGAAATTTTTTATACAGACATGTACGCACCCCCCACCCCACACACACACCCTCAAGAAAATATAAGTATAAAATGAAGTTAGGGTATACATTAAAATCTGAAGATCAATATTTCTAGATACGTTCAGTAGTCTTGACAATTATAAGATTTAAAACAGTGACAGGAGAGATTAAAAGTGATGTGAAGGGTAGTGACCTGGATATCTTACCTTTGTGACCACTAATCAGCTTGTAGACAGATGGTATGTTTTTCCATACCATTTTTTAATTTAAAAAATTACGGGGGTAGAAGAAAAATTCCTTTCCTTCTACCCACTCCCCTAATAGCCCTTTCCTTGTCCCTTGAAAGATTAGGTTTCACAAGGACATAATTCCCCTACCTCTAATAAAGGGCTTTTTCTAGTCACTGAAGCTGCATCTACATTCATTTACATCCCCCAAAACTATGGTGGGGTTAGGGGGAGAAAACTGTCCTCCCCTGACCCTAACTCCTCTCCAACTATTAGACTCAGCACATTCCAAACTCAGGAGCCTATCCTCCAAATTTACAACCTTCTAATCACATTAAGGGGACACAGGTTTTTTTTTTTTTTTTTGAAAGGAGAGAAGGAAAGAAAAAAAAAGTAGTGAAGGAGAGGAAGAAAGAGGAAGAAAAAAAGAGAGAAAGAATGGGAATGTTGCTTTATTCTAAAACCGGGTATTAATAATGGCTGATCAATATTTCATTTGTACCTCTGAGTAGGTGTGATGTGGTATTGACAAAAATGTATATTTTGTGTATTTAAAGTGGAGAGCTCTATAAATATTTATTAAGTTTACTTGTTCCGGATCTGAGTTCAAGTCCTGGATATCCTTATTAATTTTCTGTCTCGTTGAGTCTAAGTCTCTTTATAGGTCTTATGTATCTGGGTGTTAGGATCATTAGCTCTTATTGTTGCATTGATCCTTTTACCACTATATCTTTGTTGCTTTAAAATCTATTTTATCAGATGCGAGAATTGCAACTCCTTTTTATTTATTTATTTTTGCTCTCCATTTAGTTGGTTAACCTTTCTCCACCCCTTTGTTTTGAGTCTTTGTGTATCTTTGCATGTGAAATGGGTCTGGATGTAGCATACTGTTGGGTTTTGGCTGTATCTTTTGATTGGGGGATTTAGTCAATTTAAATTTAGGATTACTGCCATTTGATGTTAACTGGCTGTTGTATCCATTCGTTGATGTAAATTCTTCTTTATGTTGATGTTCTTTACTTTTTGGTATATTTTTAGAAAGGCTAATACTGATTGTTCCTTTCTATGTGTAATGCTTCTTTCAGAAGCTCTTGTAAAGCAGGCCTGGTGGTAATAAAATCTGAGTACTTGCTTGTTCATAAAAGATTTTATTTTTCCTTCACTTATGAAGCTTAGTTTGGCTGGATATGAAATTCTGGGCTGAAAGTTCTGTTCTTTAAGGATGTTGAATATTGGCCCCCACTCTCTTATGGCTTGTAGAGTTTCTGCTGAGAGATCTGCTGTGAGTCTGATGAGCTTCCCTTTGTGGGTAACCTGACCTTTCTCTCTGGCTGCCCTTAGTATTTTCTCCTTCATTTCGACCTTGGTGAATCTAACGATTATGTGCCTTGGGGTTGCTCTTCTTGAGGAATATCTTTGTGGTGTTCTCTGTATTACCTGGGGTTGGATATTGTCCTGCTTTGCTAGGTTGGGAAAGTTTTCCTGAATAGTATCCTGAAGAGCATTTTCCAGCTTGGTTTCATTCTCTCTGTCGCATTCAAATATACCTACCAAACGTAAATTAGGTCTTTTCACATAGTCCCATATTTCTTGGAGACTTTGCTCATTCCTTTTTATCCTTTTTTCTCTATTCTTGTCTTCTTGTTTTATTTCATTAAGTTGATCTTCGACCTCTGATATCCTTTCTTCTGCTTGTTCAATTCACATGTTAAAACCTGTGCATACTTCTCAAAGTTCCTGTACTGTATTTTTCAGTTCCATTAATTCACTTATATTCCTCTCTAAATTGTCTATTCTCATCGGGATTTTGTCAAACCTTTTTTCAAAGTTCTTAGTTTCTTTACGTTGGGCTACAACATGTTCTTTTAACTCAGAGAAGTTTCTTATTATCCACCTTCTGAAGCCTGTTTCTGTTAATGGAATGCACTCATTCTCCATCAAGCCTTGTTCCCTTGTTGGTGAGGAACTGTGATCCTCTGTAGAGGGAGAGGCAGTCTGATTTTGAGTATTCTCAACCTTTTTACGCTGGTTTCTTCCCATTGTGGTAAGTTTATCCACCTGTCGTCTTTGTAATTGCCAACTTTCAAATTAGGTCTCTGCGTGGACGTCCAACTTGTTAATTCCCAGTGCCGAAATCTGAGCGACCCACTGCGCCAGCCAAAACAGCGGCGTTAAGACTGATGGTGCTTTTCTGCCTGGGAATCTCTGGTCTGGCTTCCTTCTTGAGTCCATAATAGGTGACTCTGCCTTCCCAGAGCTCCAAACGTCAGTCTGAAGGGGAACCAGTCCCGTTTACTCTGCACCAAGAGCTGCCTCGCTGAAGCGCCGGCAAAACCGCTGCGCCGGCCACAAGAGTTGTGCTGGTGACCCATGGGGCTCCTCCACTGGGGATCTTCTGGTCCGTGAGCGACAAAAATGCGTCTGAAAGTATGGCGTCCTCTCGTTCTTTGCGCTTCCACTGGGAGCTACAATCCCGAGATGTTAGTGATCAGCCATCTTGGATCGTTCCTCGGGACACAGGTTTTTATCACCCATTATCAAACCACCTGCAGTTCTCTTTTTACTTATTTATTTATGCATGCATGCATACATGCATGCCCTCTGGAACCATTTCTTTGTCTGCAAGCTGGAGATGGGTGGGGCACCTGCAGCTCTCTTAACACAAATTCTGAGTTCCAAGCAAGAAGCACCTCCTCGGCAGACAGACTAGACTAACATTGCTTTTATCAAGTGAGATAGATGTAAAATGTCATGATAACCAGCTGGGCACTATCAGCATTCAGACCACGGGCTAACAGCTGGAGAGGGGATGGGGATGCAGTCCCCTCTCTGCCCTATAGTTCTCCCAGATGCACCTGTGTATAGACACAGCAGTTTCATTACCAAGGAAAAAATACACAAATCCCAGCAAGACTTAAATACTTCTCAGGCTATGTGATGTGAACCCTTCTGACAAAGGGGAGAAGATTTAGAGGAAGATATGCTGCTATCCTATCTAAATCAACAGTAGTATGTTAGTATAGGTATCATCAAAATCTGCCATTTAGAATGAGTTCATTTTTGATGTAGCATACATAAAACTCCTATTCTGATGAAGAAACCTAATGCTCTAATAGTCTGAAGTCTAAAAGTGAAGAAAAAACAAAAACATTTCAAATTTTACTTTAGTCTTGGTGATAACAGAATGTCTTGGTGCACTAAAAAACAGGGTATTGACAACAGCGTTTGGCTTTCTCTCTCCCTCTTTAAATCATGCAAAGAAAAAAAACCAAAAATCTCTCTATATATCCAAATAAGCTCAGAAATAACAAATGAATTAAAATTATCAGTGAATTAAAATTTAAATTAATTTAAAATAATTTAAATTATTAAATTAAAATTTAATTTTAATTAAAATTAAAGGCAACTCTCCTGTTGATAGTGAAGCCTGACTTTGTTAGGCAATTAACTGAAATCTAGTTTAACAGCTTCCTCATAAACTACCCCTACCACTAAAAATTTTTTTGTTTTGGGACAGTGTTTCACTCTGTCACTCAGGCTGAGTGCAGTGGCACGATCACAGCTCACTGCAGCCTTGACCTCCCATGCTCAAGTGATCCTCCTGTCTCAGTCTCCAGAGCAGCTGGGACTACAGGCACATACCACTCCTGGCTAATTTAAAAAAATTTTTTTGTAGAGACAGAGTCCCACTATGTTGCCCAGGCTGGTCTCAAGCAAAAAATTGTTTTAAGTGAGGAGTGTGGGACGTTTTTTGATGAGAACTGAGCAGGGAAAAAAAAAAAGAAATACATATGGCATTAGCATCTAATCAACTTTCATTAAAATACATTTCAGTTTTACATTTTGGTTAAAAAGATCTGGGTGACTGTATTTTTAGATGAAAGCTACCAATCCTCCCTCAGATATTCATATCTATAACACACACACACACACACACACACACACACACACACACACTTTATTTTTTCCCCACTTTTTTTTTGAGACACGGTTTCACTCTGTTGCCCAGACTGGAGTACAGTGGCACAATCCTGGCTCACTGCAATCTCTGCCTCCCAGGTTCAAATGATTCTCATGCATTAGCCTCCCAAGCAGTTGGGATTACAGGTGTGTGCCACCACACTTGGCTAATTTTTTTTATTATTGGTAGAGACTGTCTGCCTACCCAACCTATCTTGGAGAAAAAAATAGTCACTGCTAATTTATCTCTGAATTCTTCAGCTTATGAATCTCATGTGCAATTATTTTATCTATGGCCCTCAAGAGAATCCTGTTAAAGCATTTCATATCAGCCCCTAACATTTTTAAGATATGCTCCATTCTTGAAATATTCTTGATATATTCTCTCTGGTCTTGGTGATACTAAGTCTCTAAAATATAGTTCTTAATTTTGGGGGAAGAGTCAAAGACCACACCAATAACAGCAATGAAGTCTTGGAAAAAATGACATATCCACATACACATATAATTCTTCATAGCATTTCCACGGTTTTAAAGGCCCATTAAGCCTATAAATGAAGCCCAAGAACCCTCAGTCTAGATATTTTGTAAAATCTCTGAGGTCTAAAATTCCAGAATTCACCAGCTTCATCTGTCACTGATGACCAGTGACACAGAAAAGCAGACTGCTATTTCTGGTTCTGTTACTTGGTAACAAAAGTTAAAATAAACCATAATCAGACAATGCCAATGAGATGCAGCATTATTTTACCCCACCTAAATCCTCTCAGTGGCTCACAGCCAATCAAGGAGGATTGTAGAGAGAGATACACACACACATACATGGGTAGTACACATGGTTAATCTGTTAACTTTCCCAGACCCCAGGAAAAGAAGAATGGTCTCACTAGGCAATTCCCCTTGACTATTACATATGGATTAAGACTGAAGTTTACAACAGGCATTGAATACATGCAAAATTTTCCAATTAAGATTATTTTCTGCAGGGAGACAGAAATGACATTGAGAATCCTATTTTACCTCAGATAGGCGTAACAGTGGGTTAAAGAGGTGTATTTATCTTCCTTTATTGAAAAAAAAAAAAAAGACTGGTAAAAGGACTGGAAGATTTTTAAGGGTCCTCATTAACAACAGGTAATATAACTATTGTTCAGCGCTACTCTAGAAAGTCTGAACTTGCACAGGTGTGTGGATATTAATAGTTATTAATAAGCTACATAGATGAAACTGCCCCTTGTTTATCTGTTAGTAAAGCTGTCTTGTGGGTTTGAGGTTGATCATTCCAGGGCTGGCTGAACAGGTCAGAAGCTCCACCATCACTTCCTAGCACTTTAAAGCAGCTGGATCCTTAAGTATAAGATCTTTGATTTTGTGTAATAACAAAGACCAGAAGGTTACCAAAGTCCACCAGCTTTGTCCCACCAAACTACTTACCAAAACTTTATTGAAGTCCTGGATTGCAAAATACAGGGCAATAGCAGTGAGTGCATCAGTTACCTGTCAAAAGAAAGAGAAATAATAGGAAACAGAACATAATTAGTGAGTGTAAGAACACTAGAGTGCTACCAGGGCTTGGAGTTTTGAGATAGTCATGGACTACCCAGCACTGAACTCTTATAATCAGGAAGAACTTCAACCCTCACTTAGATTACCCAAAGATAAGGCCCATTCAGGGAGGGCTAACTGGAAATCCCTGAGGATCAGGACCCATCTAGGTTCACTTCAGTTTATGGGCCACATCTGCTCTAGAACTGCAAGTTACTTATGCTTTATGTAAAATAGAAATAATACCCACTGTTTTGCAGGCCTGATGTATGTCAAGCACCTAGCACACAATAGGTCCTTAATAAGTAACAGTCATTATAATTACTAAGAAAGACCTCAGTGGGCTTCCTATTTCTTGACTCAAATTTTCAATCCCAGACAAGTGTTTCAAATTGCTATGCTCTCAAAACATAGCCTTGTCATCTCAATTCTGAAGCTTCTCACCCCTGAAAGTCTCAAGCTGTGTCCTCTTCTTCCAGAATGACTCACAAAATCTCTTGGCAGAATGCTTAGGAAATTCAGAATGCCCTGACACTGGTATCATAATTAAAGCCAATCATAGAATCTCAGAGCTAGAAAATTCAAGACTATATATAGTCCAGAAACCAAATTCTAAAAAGAGTAAGTATTTGGAACTGGTTACACATCAGACTATTCCTCACACTTCCATAATACTGCCACAGTTGCAGTATTCAAAGTAAAGATGCAAGTTTTTGCTTTTATTTTATTCTCTGAGAAACTCCTGAGTTCCTAAGACAGATTTTTTTTTTTCTTAAAAACAAGATGACAAGTTGGACACTGTGGCATGTGCCCATAGTCCCAAGTGCTGAGGAGGCTGAAATGGGAGGACCACTTATTGTCCAGGAGTTCAAGACCAGCCTGGGAAACACAGTGAGACTCCCATCTCAAAAAAAAAAAAAAGAGAGAGAGAGAGAGAGAGAGAATAAACTGTAAAATTTAAAAATTATACATGTATCAATTTTATATGGAAGATTACTTACCATAAACACCAATTCAGCATAGTCAATTAGGAAATGAAAGAGGTATATTATTAATGGAGTCTGCAGAAGAAAAACAGACATGTGAAAAAAATTAAGTTAAACCTTAATTAGTTTCCAGAGTAGGGAGTGGGGAGCAAACTATGATATCAGCAAACTATTATGCCAGTATTCTCCTTCCTGGAATATTGTTCTATGCCAGCTGGTTAATGTGCATATTGGGGAGAATAATTCAGTATCACTGGGCCATTTTGTGCTGCTGGAACTATCTGTTGAATTGAGTAAAGGAAATAAAGTCTGATGTGCTAAATAGCCATTGAAGAACAAGATGACATACTAAAGGTAAAAGGTAAATTGTAGCTCTATAACATATAGAATAGCCAAGGGAAATTCTACAGAGAACCAAGATTGTTGATTTAATTTCACTCCTAATTTCACTCACTGAACTTCTTCTGTTGTCTAATAAGTTTGTATAATATTTTTTTCTTTATTTTTTAAATTCTTGAGAATAGTTCAGAAAAGATTCATGTTATTTCTTCCTCAAAGATTTGGAAAAATTCACTCACTGTGAAGCCATCTCTGCCTGGGCTTTCCTTGACAGAAGATTTTAAATTACAAATTTGATTTCTTTCACAGATAAAACATTACTCAGATTTGTTGTTTTTTCTTTGTCAGTTCAGGTAAGTTGTGTTTTTCTAGGCACTGGTCCATTTCATCTAAATTTTCAAGTTCACTGACAAAATTGTTGATAGTATTTCGTTTTTTATTGTTTAAGGCAATAAATTTTCCTACGAGTATGGCATTACTTGCATCACACAAGTTTTGATAGGTTGGTTTTTTCTGAGATGGAGTCTCACTCTGTCACCCAGGCTGGAGTGCAGTGACACAATCTCAGCTCACTGCAACCTCCACCTCCAGGGTTCAAGCGATTCTCCTGCCTCAGCCTCCTGAGTAGCTGGGACCACAGGCACCCACCACCATGCCCAGCTAATTTTTGTATTTTTAATAGAGACGGGGTTTAACCATGTTGGCCAGGCTGGTCTCGAACTCCTAACCTCAAGTGATCTGCCCTCCTCAGACTCCCAAAGTGCTGAAATTACAGGTATGAGCCACTGTGCCCATCCATTCATTTCTTTCACTATCATTCAGTTGAAAATATATTATTTTTCTTTTTTTTTAATTTATTTTGGACAGAAAGAAGCAAGCATGAAAATATATTATAATTTCCATTAACATTTCTTCTTTGAAACTATTTTAAAATGTACTATGTTCAATTTCCAAATGCCTGGGAGTTTTTTCTTTTTTTTTTTTTGAGGTGGAGTCTCATACCGTCACCCAGGCTGTTGTGCAGTGGTGCAATCTCAGCTAGCTGCAACCTCCGCCCCCCGGGTTCAAGCAATTCTCCTTCCTCAGCCTCCCAAGTAGCTAAGATTACAGGCACCCGCCACCATGCCCAGCTAATTTTTTTCTATTTTTAGTAGAGATGGGTTTCACTCTGTTGGCCAGGCTGGTCTCGAACTCCTGACCTCGTGATCTGCCTGCCTTGGCCTCCCCTTCTTTATATATTTTTATATATACATATATATATATTTTTAATATATACATACATATATATATATATATATATATATATATATATTTTTTTTTTTTTTTTTTTTTTTTTTTTTTTCAGGGAGGCCCGTGGGGTGAGGTCCCAGTGGACGCCCTCTTTTTATATTTTTATAATTTCTTTCTGGCTTAACTCTACTGTGGTCATAGAAAATACACTATATGGGCCGGGCGCGGTGGCTCAAGCCTGTAATCCCAGCACTTTGGGAGGCCGAGGCGGGTGGATCACGAGGTCAAGAGATGGAGACCATCCTGGTCAACATGGTGAAACCCCGTCTCTACTGAAAATACAAAAAATTAGCTGGGCATGGTGGCGCGTGCCTGTAATCCCAGCTACTCAGGAGGCTGAGGCAGGAGAATTGCCTGAACCCAGGAGGCGGAGGTTGCAGTGAGCCGAGATCGCGCCATTGCACTCCAGCCTGGGTAACAAGAGCGAAACTCCGTCTCAAAAAAAAAAAAAAAAAAAAAAGAAAATACACTATATGATTCCAATCATTTAAAGTGTGTTGTGACTTGCTTAATGGCCCTTTATATATCAACTTTGGCAAGTGCTGCATGTACATTTGAATATGCATACCAACATTTATGGTTGCATCATTCTACATTGGCTTTAGGTTCAATTTGCTAAGGATTTGTTCAAATCTTCTATATCATACCACATATTCTCACTCATAGGCGGGTGAGAAAAATGAGAACACATGAACACGGTGGGGGGTACTACACACTGGGGTCTATTGGGGAGAATAGGGGAGGGACAGCAGGGGGGAGCTGGGGAGGGATAGCCTGGGGAGAAATGCCAAATGTGGGTTAAGGGGAGGAAGGCAGCAAAACACACTGCCATGTGTGTACCTATGCAACTATGTTGCACGTTCTGCACATGTACCCCAAAACCTAAAATGCAATAAAAATTTAAAAAGAAAAAAAATCTTCTATATCCTTATTGATTGTTTTTTGGTCTGTTTGTTCTATCAATGACTAAAAGAGGTATGTTAAAAATCTCCCAGCCAGGCACAGTGGCTCATGCCTGTAATCTCAGCACTTTGGCTGGCTGAGGTGGGAGCATCGCTTAAACCTAGGCATTTGAGAACACAGCCTGGATAACATAGTGGAACCCTGCCTCTACAAAATATTTAAAAAATAAGCCATGCAAGGTGGCATGCACCTGTAATCCCAGCTACTCGGGAGGCTGAGCCCAGGGAGGTGGAGGCTGTAGTGAGCCCTGTTTGTGCCACTGCAGTCTGACCTGGGCAATGAAGTGAAACCCTGTCTCGAAAAATAAAATAAAATAAATAAAATCCCCACTGTGACTGTGATTTTTGCTCTATATATTTTGGAGCTATGTAATTAGATGCAGTTCTACATATCTTCTAGGTGCAGTCATCTTTTTATCATTAAAAAATAATCCTCTTCATCTCTAGTAAGGTTTCTTGTCTTAAAATCTTCTTGATTTGATAGTATAGTTACATCTGCCTCTTCGGGCTCTTTGCATAATGTAGTTTTTTCTGTCATTTTATTTTCCACCTTTCTGGGTCCTTATATGCAAAACATTTTGGGTTTTTTTTGGGGGGGGTGTTTTTCTGAGACAAAGTCACCCCCCCAAAAAAAAAAAAAACAGTGGTGCAATCATGGTTCAAGGCAGCCTTGACTTCCCCAGGCTCGGGTGATCCCCTCTACCTTAGCCTTCTGAGTAGGTGAGACTACAGATGTGCACCACCACACACAGAAAATTTTTGTATTTTTTGTAGAGACAGGGTTTCCCCAGGTTGCCCAAGCTATTTAAATAAAAATCTTAGTAAATTTTGAAAAAATTTCAGCCATAATCTCCTCAAATACTGATTCTGTCCCATTCTGTCTCTTCTCTCATTCTAGAACTCCACTGATACATATGTTAGGTTGTTTACAGTGTTTTACTGTGTTTCAGATCTCGGGGTTTTTTTTCTGTGTTTTCTATCCTTTTCTCTCCAAGCTTCAATCTAGGTATTATCAACAGACTTTATCTTCCATATTACTAATCTTTTCTTTAGCTTGTGTAATCTGCAGCTAAATTAATCTATTACTTTTTTTTTTTTGAGATGGACTCTTGCTTTGTCACCCATGCTGGAGTACAGTGGTGTGATCTGGGCTCACTGCAACCTCTGCCTCCCACGTTCAAACACCCAGGTTCAAGCAATTCTCCCACCTCAGCCTCCCGAGGAGCTGGGATTACAGGTGTGTGCTACCACGCCCACCTAATTTTTGTGTTTTTAGTAGAAACAGAGTTTAACCATGTTGGCCAGCCTGTTCTTGAACTCTTGACCTTAAATGATCTATCCATCTTGGCCTCCCAAAGTGCTGGGATTATAGGCATGAGCTGGACCATCTATTATATTCTTAATTTATTATGGTTTCCATTTCCATTTGATTCATTTTTTACATACCCTGGTGAAATTATTCTGTTATTTATTTTTTGAACATATTAATCATTGATTATAGCTATTTTATTTTATTTTTGGGGGGATAGGGTCTCACATTGTCACCCAGGCTGGAATGCAGTGGCACAATCTCAGCTCACTGCAACCTCCACTTCCTGGGCTCAAGCGACCCTCCCACCCCAGCCTCTTAAGCAGCTGGAACTACAGGCATATACCACCACGTCCATTTACTTTTTGTACTTTTAGTAGAGATGAGATTTCACCAGATTGGCCAGGCCGGTCTCAAACTCCTGGCATCAAGAGATCTACTCACCTCAGCCTTCCAAAGTGCTGGGATTACAAGCATGGGACACTGCATCTGGCTGATCACTGTTATTTTAAAGTTTAAGTAGTTTAATAACTTCAATATCTAAATCACCTGTCAATCTGTTTCAAGATTTATTGCCTTTTTTTCCATCTCTTATGATGCTTAGTGATTTTTTTTCCTTTTTTTTTTTTTTTTTAAAGAGACGGGGTCTCACTATGTTGCCCAGGCTGGAGTGCAGTGGCTATTCACAGGCACAATCCCACTACTGATCAGCATGGGAGTTTTGACCTGCTCCGTTTCCGACCTGGGCCAGTTCACCCCTCCTTAGGCAACCTGGTGGTCCTCTGCTCGCTCCCTGGAGGTTACCATATTGATGCCAAACTTAGTGCGGACACCCGATTGGCATAGCCCACTACAGCCCAGAACTCCTGGGCTCAAACGATCCTCCCACCTCAGCCTCCCGAGTAGCTGGGACTACAGGCACACACCACCGTGCCCAGCTATTTTTTTTTTTTTTTTTGAGACAGAATCTTGTTCTGTCATCCAGGCTGGAGTGCAATGGCATGATCTCAGCTCACTGCAACCTCCATCTACCAGGTTCAAGTGATTCTCCTGCCTCAGCCTCCCGAGTAGCTGGGACTACAATCATATGCCACCATGCCTGGCTAATTTTTGTATTTTTAGTAGAGACATGGCTTCACCATGTTGGCCATGCTGGTCCTCAACTCCTGACCTCAGGTGATCTGCCAGCTTCGGCCTCCCAAAGTGTTGGGATTACAGGTGTGAGCCACCACACCCAGCCAATGCTTGGTAATTTTTTATTGAATGATGGACATTATGTATGAAAAACTATAGCAGCTCGGATGAGGGTATTTTCTTCTGGAAAAGATTTCTTTAAGCTGTAAGTACAATAGAATTGTTTCACTTTAGGGATTGAGGTAATTTGAAGCTGGATTTTTAATCTTTGTAAAACCAGTCTATATTGATCTACCCTTAGTCCTAGTGTGTAGTCCTTCAGAAGTTCCAGCCTAAAGGAAAGTGCTTTTCCAGAGCCTTGCCATTCTGGTTGGTCCTGCACTCAAAAGTTTTATTTCCCCAGCACCCTGAGACTGCCAGTAGCTCTGCTTAGCTTCTTGGTCTCTAGCCAGCCAATTTCTGTTCTGCTTCTCTGCCTCTCTGCCTGTGTCACTTACAAACTGGTAAATGCTTCCAGGACAAAGCAGCTCAGACTGTTGGTATTACTTTTAGTAGTTTCCCCTCTGGGATCTTAGTCCCTGGAGTCCTGGCTATCTTTGTACTTTCCAATGCCTTCCAGCAGATGTAGGTTTTTTTCTTTTTTTCAAATTCATCCTGCTTTTCTAGCTGTTCTTGGCAGAAGGGTTGGTGTGCTACTACAAGCCTGTTCACCAACCCACCAGAAGCAGAAGGGAAGTGCATGACTTGGTTTTAGTGAGCCCATGCTGATCACTCAGGAGCACCTCTTCCCAACACTAAACCATATGCATGAATGTGTCCTGTAACACTGTAGATGTTATTGACAGGCTTTTTAGTGAGAACAAGTTAGCTGGTAGAAAGAACAGGGACTTTGGAGTCACATTCTAATTTAAATCCAGGTTCCAGACAGGTTTGGTGGCTCACACCTGTAATCACAACATTTTAGAAGGCAAAGGTGGGAGGATCACTTGAGGAGAGCAGGTTGAGACCATCCTGGGCAACAAAGTGAGAACCCCATCTCTACAAAAAATAAAAAAATTCGCTGGGCGTGGCAGCATGCATCTGTAGTCCCGGCAATTTGGTTTATTTTTATTTTTGCTTTTTGAGTCACAGTTTTACTCTGTTGCCCAGGCTGGAATACAGAGGTATAATCATGGCTCACTGCAGCTTAGACCTTCCAGGCTCAAGTGATACTCCCAACTCAGCCTCCTGAGTAACTGGAAATAAAGGCACATGCCACCACAACCAGCTAATTATTATTATTATTTTTTTTGATAGAGACAGAGTCTCATTATGTTGCCCAGGCTGGTCTTGAACTCCTAGGCTCAAGCAATCCTCCCACCTTGGCCTCCCAAAGTGCTAGGATTACAGACAAGAGCTACAGTGCCTGACCTCAATTTGACAAATTTTGACCTATGTGTATACCCATGAAACCACTGCAATCAAGAAAGTAAACATATTTATCATTCCCAAGTTTATCAATTTTAATGCTCATCCCAAGGAACCATCTTTGTTTCAGTGATTTTCACTATTAATTTTGTTTTCTACCCTGTTTCTGCTCAGATCTTTATTATTTCCTTCAATCTGCTTACTTTGAGTATAATTTCATCTTTTCGTAGTTTAAGGTAGAAGCTATGGTCATTGATTTGAGGCGTTCTTTTCTAATATAAGCATGCAGTGTGATAAATCTCTCCCTAAGTACTACTTAGTGACATCCCACATATTTTGATGGGTTGTATTTTCATTTTCATTCATTTCAAAATACTTTCTAATTTCCTTTCTGATTTCTTCTTTGATCCATGGGTTAAGACTATGTTACTGCATTTCTAAATATCTGGGGATTCTCTAGATACCTTTCTGGTATTTTTAGTTTAATTTCATTGTGGTCAGAGAATATATTTCATATAACTTGAATCCTTTTAAATTTATTCGGTTTTGTTTTATAGACCAGAATATGGTCTATCTTGCAAATGTTCCATGTACATTTGAAAAGAATTATGAGTTTTGCTGTTACTGGATGGAGTGTTCTATAAATGACAACTAGGTCAAGTTGGTTTTTTTGTTGTTGTTTTTTTGAGACAGAGTCTAGCTTTGTTGCCCAGCTCACTGCAACCTCTGCCTCCCAGGTTCAAGAGATTCTCCTGTCTCAGCCTCCTGAAGCTGGGATTACAGGTGCATATCACCACACCAGCTAATTTTTGTATTTTTAGTAGAGATGGGGTTTCACCATGGTGGTCAGGCTGGTCTTAAAACTCCTGAACTCAAGTGATTCCCCCACCTTGGCCTCCCAAAGTGCTGGGATTACAGGCATGAGCCACTATGTCTGGCCCAAGTTGGTTGTTATTCATGTCTTTTATATCTTTGCTGATTTTCTGCTGCTTGTTCTACCAATCATTGAGAAAGAGATATTGAAATCTCTATAATTGTGGATCTATTTCTCCTTGTAGTTCTATCAGTCTTTACTTCATATATTTTGAAACTCTGTAATTTGGTACATAAATATTTAGGATTGTTATCTCTTTTATAATTACGAAATGAATTTTATACCTGGTGATACTCTTGGCTCTGAAGTTTCTTTTTTTACAAACTGATTGTTTGTTTCTATCAGAAGTATAAGCACCATGAAGCCAGGGACTGTGTCTTGTTTTGTATCCCTAACACCTAGAAGAGTAGCTGACACTTTGTGCATATTTCGCAAATCTTTACTAAAGGAAGGAGAGAAGGGATGGAAGGATTGTAATGCATCTGCTGAGAGAGGTAGGCACTAGGAGTAAGTAGTAAGAAGAGGCCGGCACCTGTTTTGAAGACATCATAATGAGTCAAATGAACACAGAGGCAATTTCAAGAGTGTGACATTAGCCATGAAAAAGATAAGCGAAAGATTCTTTGGAAGACTAAGGTGATAAGAGACAGCTTTCTAGAGGAGACAAAAACCTGAGCTAATATCTGAGTATTAGTACTAACCACAGAAATAGAAAAGAATGGTTCTCCATAAGGAGACAATAGCATGAGCAATGACATCTCTAGGTGATAGAGAATATAGAGCTGTGGCATAATGAAAGTGTGTCAGAAATCTCTCAGCGGGTTATTATTCTGCCTAGGAAACCTACTGCCCAAGGCCTACAGAACACTGAGCACTTGCGGCAAGTGGGTTACTCTTTGGCATGCCCACATACATCTGTTCCAATAACTGAACTGTGTACTTACTAAGAGTCCCTTGGCCGAGCCTGGTGGCTCTTGCCTATAATCCTAGCACTTTGGGAGGCTGAGGCAGATGGATCACCTGAGGTCAGGGGTTCAAGACCAGCCTGGCCAACATGGCGAAACCCTGTCTCTACTAAACATGGAAAAATTAGCCAGGCATGGTGGCATCTGCCTATAATCCAAGCTACTCGGGAGGCTAAGGCAGGAGAATTGCTTGAATCTGGGGTGGGTGGAGGTTGCAGTAAGCCAAGATGGTGCCACTTCACTCCACCTGGGCAAAAGAACCAAACTCTGTCTCAAAAAAAAAAAAAAAGTTAAAAAAGAGGAGTCTCTTAAGTTGTTCCTAACCTGTTTCTGCCAGTAGTTCTTGTTATCCCAGTTTGGTTAGATATTAACACAGAGATAATAAAATTGAAATGCAAAAGACAGTTGTTATTTTTATGAGGACCAAGTTGAATGCTTTTGAAAGATTACCTAGAAGAGTCAAAAAACAAAAACAAAACACAACAAAAAAAATGGTTCTCAAAGTACATATGAGAGAGATAACTATAAAAATTAGGGCAAAGCACAGTGGCTCATGCCTGTAATCCTAACATTTTCGGAGGCCAAGATAGGAGGATTACTTGAACCTAGGAGTTCAAGACCAGCCTGGGCAACGTAACAAGACCCCCATCTCTACAAATAAATTTTTAAAAGCTAGCCAGCAGTGATGGTGCATGCCTGTAGTCCCAGTTACACAGGAGGCTGAGGTAGGAGGATTGCTTGAGCCCAGGAGGTCAAGGCTGTAGTGAGCCATGATCATGCTACTATACTCCAGCCTGGGTGACAGAGCAAGACCCTGTCTTAAAAAAAAAAAATTAAAAAGGCTTGATGCGGTGGCTCATGCCTGTAATCCCAGCACTTCGGGAGGCCGAGGTGGGTGGATCAACTGAGGTCAGGAGTTTGACACCAGCCTACCAACAGGGTGAAACCCTGTCTCTACTAAAAATACAAAAATTAGCCGGGCATGGTGGCAGGCGCCTGTAATCCCAGCTACTGGGGAGGCTGAGGCAAGAGAATCACTTCAATCTGGGAGGCAGAGGTTGTAGTGAGCCGAAATGGTGCCGCTGCACTCCAGCCTGGGCACTAGAGCAAGACTCTGTCTCAAAAAAAAAAAATTAGAAGGTACATTGTCAAATTAGAAAACTTCCTCTTTAAAATGATATGGCCATTAAGAATGGAAAGGGTAGTGGAAAGAAATGTGGTAGATGTAGTGAGGAGGGTCTTCAGGGCTTTGTATGCCCCTCTAAGGTATTTGGCTTTTATCCTGAGATCAATGGTGAGCACTCAAAGGTGCAGAGCAAGACAGTGATAAAAACAAATTCGCATTTTAGAAAGATAGCTCTGACCACAGAATAAAGAGTAAATGAGCAAGACTGAATGCAGAAAGACCTGTCAGGAAGCTGTTGCTATAAAAAGAGATCATGCGGACCTAATTAAGAATGTTTTTATTATTCTTGAGAGCTAGTTTTAAATAAAAATTAGCTGGGCATGATGGTGCACAGTGGTGGTCCCTGCTACTCCGGAGGCTCAAGTAGGAGGATCGCTTGAGCCCAGGAGGTCGAGGCTGCAGTGAACTGTGATTGTGTCACTGCACTCTAGCCTGGGTGACAGAGTAGACCCTGGCAAAAGAAAAAGAAAGCTAATTTTATGGGTTAAGTAGGCTTTTGTGGGCTTTCTAAAAAAACAACATTACTGCCATTGTTTTCATGGGAAAGCATATTCCAAACAACAAATTACATGCTAATGAGCATATAACCTATTTGTGGACTGAGGACTGTTTGCAACTTCTTTGCCATTACAAATGGTAACTTCTACAGAAGTTATCTGCTTCCCCAGTTACAATCTTAATCTGGATCATTTCCACTGCAATTGCTCTTTCTTATGCAGAGGACATCTAAAAACGGGCTGTTTCTTTTCTTTTCTTTTTTTTTTTGAGACGGAGTATCGCTCGTTACCCAGGCTGGAGTGCAATGGAGCGATCTCAGCTCACCGCAACCTCCGCCTCCTGGGTTCAGGCAATTCTCCTGCCTCAGCCTCCTGAGTAGCTGGGATTACAGGCACGCGCCACTGTGCCCAGCTAATTTTTTGTATCTTTAGTAGAGACGGGGTTTCACCATGTTGACCAGGATGGTCTCGATATCTTGACCTCATGATCCACCCGCCTCGGCCTCCCAAAGTGCTGGGATTACAGGCTTGAGCCACCGTGCCCGGCCTGTTTCTAAATATGACTGTCAACAATACATCTTTTCAAATGTTTGTACAAAACAGAGGTTAAGCTTTGGTATCTGTGACTGTAAACTACTCTTGGTACCCAGAAAAGAAAATAAGAACACTTACTTCATGAAATACTGCTCCAGCATATGGAGATACTCCCAAATCCAACAGTGAAAGACCTTCAACCACTGAAAAACAAGACATACAAGTTCACTCAGACTAAGCAGGCAGCTATAGTGTTAGATACCCCAAGAACCAAAAAGGTCCTCAGAGTTTATCTAACCCCCTTTACCTCATCCCCAGCAAGTGGCTTTAAATCTTGAACATTTCTGATAATGGGAAACTCTCTTCCATAGACAGCATCCTTTCTCATCGTGGGCAGCACTCATCATAAGGCATTTTGTTAAACTATATACTTCCTTCTAGTTTCTTGAAACTCTCACCCACTCTAAAAATTGTCTAATTTATGCATAATCTTCCCCATTTCAAAGCATAATAAGAGAACAAATTAGAAGCTAGTGAGAAATGTTGCCATAGTGTGAGGAAACAGGCAGTCACTCTCATATGCTGCTCATTTGAGTGACATTTGTATTAACTTTTCGACAGGGCAATATGTGCTTTTTAAGTGTGTGCCTTCTGACCAAGATATGATCATTCTTAGGGCAGTTTACCCTAGGGAAATAACTGGGAAAGTGCCCAAAAAGGATGTTCCTGACAGTGCTCAGAGTACTGAACAATTAGAAATAATCTCAATGTCCATTAATGGAGATTTATTTAAATGAATTATAATACATATCTCTATATAATGGAATCCTTTATAATTAAAATTATACTGCGTTATAAATAATAAATAAATAAGTGGAAGAGAAAGGAGAGCTTTTCCCTACAGAGAATTCTAAGGATCAAATATAGAAGAAACAATGAAATAGAAAATCACCACTTGGCATACTCCATCCATAGTAATAATCACAAAAGGCAAGTATCATCAATGGATGCTAAAATTGGTGGGCAAAAAATATGAGAAACAGAGTATTTTCAAGGGGAACAATAATTTTACATGGGCGGTAGCTCACATCTGTAATCCTAGCACTCTGGGAAGCCAAGACAGGTGGATCACCTGAGGTCAGGAGTTCGAGACCATCCTGGTCAACATGGTGAAACGCCGTCTCTACTAAAAATACAAAAATTAGCCAGGCATGGTGGCGCACACCTGTAATCCCAGCTACTTGGGAGGGTGAAGCAGGAGAATCGCTTGAACCTGGGAGGTGGAGGTTGCAGTGAGCCAAGATTGTACTGCTGCACTACAGCCTGGGCAACAGAGTGAGACTCCTCAAAAAAAAAAGGGGTAACCTCAGTCTAATTGTGAGAAAATATCAGGCAGACCCAAATGGAGACATAAAATAACTGGCCAGTACTCTTAAAAATATTAAGCCTAGGCTGGGCGAGGTGGCTCATGCCTATAATTCCAGAACTTTGGGAGGCTGAGGCGGGTGAATCACAAGGTCAGGAATTCAAGACCAGCCTGGCCAAGATGGTGAAACCCCATCTATACTAAGAATACAAAAATTAGCCAGGCACGGTGTTGGGCACCTGCAATCCCAGCTACTCGGAAGGATGAGGCAAGAGAATCACTTGAACCCAGGAGGCAGAGGTTGTAGTGAGCCAAGATCGCACCATTGCACTCCAGCCTGGGAAACAGAGTAAGACTCCATCTTGGAAAAAAAAAAAAAAGAAAAAATTAAGCCTATATATGCCTACTATGTACCCACAAAAATTAAAAATAAATATTTTTTAAATGTTAAGTCTGAGGAAGTATCCTAGATTAGAAGAGACTAAGGAGACAAAATGACTAAGTGCAAAGTGGAATCACAGATTGGAAAATGGCCCAGAAATGGACATTAGTGGGGCAAAGTGATAAAAGTCTAATAAGGCCTATAATTAGTTAATAGCATTGTATCAATGTTAATTTTCTGGTTTAGATCATTGGACTATGGTGATGCAGAATGTTAACATTAGAAGAAGCTGAATGAAGGGTAAACAGGAACTCGACTATTCTTGCAACATTTTTGAAAATCTAAAATTATTGCAAAATCAAGACTTAAAATTAAAAAGTGTACTAGAGATCTATATTTACTGAAGAAAAGCAGCCCATAAAATATTCTTAAATGAAAAGCAGCTCAAAACACAGCATATAAAATATGATAGGGTTTTTTTTAAAATTTTTTAAAATGACTATTTTAGCAATTTCTCTTGGCTTTTATTTATTTATTTTCCTTTCCAAATTTTTTGGGGGTTGAGGGGGTATTCAGTTCTGTTACATGGGTAAATTGCATGTCATAGAGGTTTGGAGTGCAGATTTCATCGCCCAGGTAATAAGCATAGTACCTTACAAGTAGCTTTTCAATCTTCACCCTCCTCCCACCCTCCATCCTCAAGTAGGCCCAGGTATCTATTGTTCCTTTCTTTGTGTCCATGTATATTCACCGTTTAGCTTCCACTTATAAGTGAGAATATGCTGTATTTGGTTTTCAGTTCTTGCATTAATTTGCTTAGGATAATGTCTCTAGCTCCATCCATGTTGGTACAAAGGACATGATCTCATTTTTTTTTTATGCTACATAGTGTTCCATGGTGTATATGTATACCACATTTTCTTTATCCAGTCCACGACTGATGGGCATTCAGGTTAATTCCATGTCTTTGCTATTGTGAATACTGCTGTGATGAACATACACATGCATGCATCTCTATGGCAGAACAATTTATATTCCTGTAGGTATATATACCTAGTAATGGAATTCCTGGTTAGAATGGTAGTTATGTTTTAGGCTCCTGGAGAAGTCTTCAAACTGCTTTCCACAATGGCTGAACCTAATTTACACTCCCACCAGCAGTGTATAAGTGTTTCCTTTCCTCCACAACCTTGCCAGTGCCCATTATTTTTTTGACTTTTTAATAATGGTTATTCTGACTGGTATAAGATAGTATCTCAGGCCGGGCGCAGTGGCTCACGCCTATAATCCCAGCACTTTGGGAGGCCGAGGCGGGTGGATCACAAGGTCAAGAGATCGAGAACATCCTGATCAACAAGGTGAAACCCCGTCTCTACTAAAAATACAAAAATTAGCTGGGCATGGTGGTGCATGCCTGTAGGCCCAGCTACTCAGGAGGCTGAGGCAGGAGAATTGCTTGAACCCAGAAGGTGGAGGTTGCAGTGAGCCAAGATCGTGCCATTGCACTCCAGTCTGGGTAACAACAGCGAAACTCCGTCTTAAAAAAAAAAAATACAAAAAAAAAAGATAGTATCTCATTGTGGTTTTGATTTGCATTTCTCTAATGACTAATTACGTTGAGCATTTTTTCATATGCTTGTTGGCCATATGTATGTCTTCTTTTGAGTAGTGTCTGGTTCATGTCTTTTGCCCCTAGCCCCTATTTTTTCTGAGACAGGGTCTCGCTCTATTGCCCAGGCTGGAGTACAGTGGCATGATCAGGGATCGCTGCAGCCTTGACCTCTCAGTTTCAAGCGATCCTCCCAACTTAGCCTCTTGAGTAGTTGGGACTTCAGGTATGCATTACCATGCCCAGCTAATTTTTGTATTTTTTGTAGAGATGGGGTTTCACCATGTTACTCAGGCTGGTCTCAAACTCTTGGGCTCAAGCAATCTGCCTGCCTCAGCCTCCCGAAGTGCTGGAATTACAGGTATGAGCCACCATGCCCAGCCCTTTGCCCATTTTTTTTTTTTGAGACAGAGTCTCACTCCGTCACTCAGGCTGGAGTATAGTGGCGTAATCTCGGCTCACTGCAACTTCTGCCTCCCGAGTTCAAGTGATTATCCTGCCTCAGCCACCGAGTAGCTGGGATTACAAGTGCCAGCCACCAGACCAGCTAATTTTTGTATTTTTAGTGGAGTCAGGGTTTTATTATGTTGGCCAAGCTAGTCTTGAACTCCTGACCTCAAGTGATCTGCCTGCCTCGGGCTCTCAAAATTGCCCATTTTTTAATAGCTTTGTTTGTAGAGTTTCAGCTTAAATTCCTATAAGCATTCATTCATTTAATTATTTGAAAAAGAGAGAATGAATATGTATTCAATGAGAAATGCCTGGAAAAATAAATATTTAAATGTTCACAATGACCATTTCTGGATAAGATTACAGAAGATGTTTCATTTTTTTCATCTTCATTTTCTGAATCTTTAGCAATGAGGATGTATTATTTACAATTATTCAAAAGAAATAGTTTTTTGTTTTTGTTTTTTTTTGTTTGGAGGCAGGGTCTCCCTCTGTCATCCAGACTAGAACACAGGGTTTCTAAAAACACAGCTCGCTGCAGCCTCAACCTCTTGGGCACAAGCAATTATCCCACCTCGGCATCCCGAGTAGCTAAGAACACAGGCCCACAGCAGTACACCTAGCTAAATTTTTTTTTAGTAGAGACAGTGTCTTGCCATGTTGCTCAGACTGGTCTTGAACTCCTGGGCTCAAGCAATCTTCCCACCTTGCCCTCCTAAAGTGGTGGGATTACAGGCGTGAGCCACTGCACCCAGCTACTTTTTATTTTTGAATTATGTGATTGAGTTACCTATTAAAAAATTGGCAGGCAGGGGCTCAGGGAGTTCAAGATCAGGCTGGGCAACATAAGGAAACCCTGTATCTACAAAAAAAGACCCAAAAATTAGCTGGGGCATAGTGGTGTGTGCCTGTAGTCTCAGCTACTTGGGAGGCTGAAGTGGGAGGATCAATTGAGCCCAGGAGGTCAAAGCTGCAGTGATTCATGATCACGCTACTGCATTCCAGCCTGGGTGACAGAAGGAAACCCTGTATCAAACAAAAGAAGAAAGAAAAGAAAAGAAAAAAGACCACTACATATGTGTAAGGAGTGGCTATACATATGACTTTAAACTTAATAAGATGACCCTAAAGAAGGAAACCTAATCAATTTTATGATTCATGGTGGCCATAAAATAAAAGTATATTGCTTAAGACCATTATAACTGGTCCTTATTCTGGGACCAAAAAGAAACCTTCCTCAAGGAACTGCATAAAAAGGTTGCTGTGTAACAGCTATTAAATCCTTCACTAACCGCTTTCCTGGAGGCCCAAAGAGACCACTGACTCATCAAATCACATCGCATTTCTCAATCTTAGCCAATGGCATCCTACCACAGAGTAGTAAAAAAGCAACTCTAGGCTGGGCACGGTGGCTCATGCCTATAATCCCAGCACTTTGGGAGGCCGAGGCAGGCAGATCATGAGGTCAGGAGATCAAGACTATTCTGGCTAACAAGGTGAAACCCCGTCTCTACTAAAAATACAAAAAATTAGCTGGGCATGGGAGCAGGCACCTGTAGTCCCAGCTACTCGGGAGGCTGAGGTGGGAGAATCACTTGAACCTGGGAGGCAGAGGTTGCATGAGCTGAGATTGCACCACTGCACTCCAGCCTGGACAACAGAGCAAGACTCCACATCAAAAAAAAGCAACTCTACAGGGGAGCAGTATGAGCCTGCCCAGGAACATCACTCTCCACTTGTCTGGTTTAATCCAGATGAAAATTTTTGAGTACCTAGCTAGAGGACGGACTGCATACCTTTCAGGCAATTGCCTAGGATATAATTCATCTCAGATATGCTTTTGCTAGATATTGCACATCAGTGGATTTGTTAATGTATTCTCTGGCAAATGCCTGGAGTGTGGCTCTGCTATACTGATGATTAAATATGGCATCATATTACTTAATTGATAACTGATCTGGGAAAGGGTCAATCTCCTGCAAAAACATGTATTGTTGGTTTTTTTTTTTTTTTTTTTTGAGACAGAGTTTCTCTTTTGTTACCTAGGCTGGAGTGCAATGGCGTGATCTCGGCTCACCGAAACCTCCGCCTCCTGGGTTCAGGCAATTCTCCTGCCTCAGCCTCCCGAGTAGCTGGGATCACAGGTACGCGCCACCATGCCCAGCTAATTTTTTTTGTATTTTTAGTAGAGACGGGGTTTCACTGTGTTGACCAGGATGGTCTCGATTTCTTGACCTCGTGATCCACCCGCCTCGGCCTACCAAAGTGCTGGGATTACAGGCTTGAGCCACCGCGCCCGGCCACAAAAACATGTTTTTGCCTTTCTTTTTTGAGACTCACTCTCTTGCCCAGGCCAGACCGTAATGGCGTGATCATAGCTCACTGCAGCCTCAACCTTCCAGGCTCAAGCAATCCTCCCACCCCAGCCTTCTGAGTAGCTGGGACTATAGGTTCAGATCACCACACCCAGCTAAATTTTTAATTTTTCTGTAGAAACAGGCTCTCACTATATTGCCCAGGCTGGTAAAAACGTTTTTAGCTTCTTCTTCGCTGATAAAACACCAAATGGTGGATGACGTCAGTGCAGCAGGGTTTAAAAAAAAAATTTCTTTTAAAACCCACCATGTACTACAATATTAAAAAGTTGACCAGGCACAGTGGCTCATATGCCTGTAATCCCAGCACTTTGGGAGGTTGAGGTGGGTGGATTACCTGAGGTCAAGTGTTCAAGACCAACCTGGCCAATGTGGTGAAACTCCATCTCTACTAAAAATACAAAAAATTAGGCAGGTGTAGTGGCAAGTGCTGTAATCCCAGCTACTTGGGAGGCTGAGGTAGGAGAATCGCTTGAACTTCAGAGGTGGAGGTTGCAGTGAGCCAAGATCATGCCATTGTACTCGAGCCTGGACAACAAAAGTAAAACTCTGTCTCAAAACAAACAAACAACAACAAAAATAAAACAATAAAAAAGTATATGGCTGGGTGTAGTGGCTCATGTCTATAATCCCAGCACTTTGAGAGGCTGAGGCAGGTAGATTGCTTAAGCTCAGGAATTCAAGACTGGCCTGGGAAACACGGTGAAACCCTGTTTCTACCAAAAATACAAAAAATTAGCCAGGTATGGTGGTAAGTGCCTGTGGTCTCAGCTACTCAGGAGGCTGAGGTGGGAGGATTGCCTGGGCCCAGGAGTTCAAGACTGCAATGAGCCGTGATGTGCCACTGCGCTCCAGCCTGGGTGACAGAGCCAGACCCCCGTCAAAAAAGAAAGGATAGAAAGAGCATAAACTCAGAATATTTTTAATTAAGTACATTTAGCTTAAATGATAAACAATACTATCCTTACTTTTCTAATTTTGGTGCACATGATTAAAAACTGTGACTTTTTGGGAGGCTGAGGCAGGCTGATCATGAGGTCAAGAGATCAAGACCATCCTGGCCATGGTGAAACCCCATCTCTACTAAAAATACAAAAATTGGCCGGACGTGGTGGTACATGCCTGTGGTCCCAGCTACTCAGGAGGCTGAGGTGAAAGAATCGCTTGAACCCAGGAGGCAGAGGTTGCAGTGAGCCGAGAATGTGCCACTGCATTCCAGCCTGGCGACAGAGCAAGACTCTGCCTCAAAAAAAAAAAAAAAAATTGGGAGGCTGAGGCGGGTGAATCATGAGGTCAAGAGATCGAGACCATCCTGGTCAACATGGTGAAACCCCATCTCTACTAAAACTACAAAAAATTAGCTGGGCATGGTGGCGCGTGCCTATAATCCCAGCTACTCAGAAGACTGAGGCAGGAGAACTGCCTGAACCCAGGAGGCGGAGGTTGCGGTGAGCCGAGATTGCGCCATTGCACGCCAGTCTGGGTAACAAGAGCGAAACTCTGTCTCAAAAAAAAAAAAAAAGAAAAGAAAAAAAAACTGTGACTTGGTCTGTGGTGTTTGGAAACATCTAAGCTACAAGAGTACCAATATCCTCTTTAAAATAGTGAATCTACTCTCTATAGAAAAAGAATAATCAGGGCCATCAAATTCCAATATATATAAAAATGTTCCAATAGGCTGGGCACAGTGGTTCACACCTGTAATCCCAACACTTTGGGAGGCCGAGGTGGGCAGATCACCTGAGGTCAGGCATTTGAAACCAGCCTGACCAATATGGTGAAACCCCATCTTTACTAAAAATACAAAAATTAGCCAGGTCTGGGGGCATACGCTTATAGTCTCAGCTCCTCAGGAAGCTGAGACAGGAGAATTGTTTGAACTCGAGAGGCAGAGGTTGCAGTGAACTGAGATCACCCACTGCATTCCAGTCTAGGCAACAAGGCAAGACTCCGTCTCAAAAAAAAAAATGTTTCAATAATATCATGCAGAAAACACTTTAAAGTCAGTTTCACGAAGTGCCTATTAGGGGAAAAAACAAAATGTCAATAAAGACACCCTAAGAACTCAGCTTTATGCCCTTTTTTTTTTCCTGGAGTATCCTCCAAAATAAAACCTGTGAAAATACACCAGAACATCCAAATAACACATCTCACTTCACGGGACTATTTAGTTATTTAATAACTAATGTAAGATCTAAAGAATTATGGTCAACTATTCTAAAATGTAAGTTGTTTCTTTGATGAAGCCTCTCAACTCTTAACTGATAACTGGCCCATGAAGCAAGCTTTTAATTTAATTTTTTATTTTTTTTAGGGACAGGGGCCTTAATCTTCTGCCCAGGCTGGAATGCAGTTGCACAATCATAGCTCACTGCAGCCTTAAATTCCCGGGCTCAAGCTCAGCCTCCCATGTAGCTGGAACTACAGGAGTGCACCCTGCACTTGACTAATTTTTGTTTTTTGTAGAGATGGGGTCTTGCTTGCTCAGGCTGGTCTCAAACTCCTGGCCTCAAGCGATCTACTCATCTTGGCCTCCCAAAGTGTTAAGATTACAGTCATAAGCCACTATGCCTGGCCAAGAATTCTTAGTTACCTTGGTGTACTTCTCCTATGGGGGATAATAAAAGCACATCATCCTGTATAAGACAAATATTATCTTTCAGTTTCCCGTATCAGTAAGGCATAAGCTTGTTCAAAAGCAGTGGTATCTTCTATCACACACTGAGCAAAGATAGGAAAAAGAAAAAAAAAGCAGTGGTATCCTTATATTTCTAGCTGAGAGGGCCTAAGAAGCAGAGTCACTCCAGGTGCAATGAACACAACTAGCATTCAGATCTTTGTTTCTAAATAATATTCTCTAATAAAAAGAGCCAGGGTTCCTTAAAGAAGTAGTCAATTCCAGGGCTGAACTAAGGAAGATAAACCTGTATCATCTTATGGTTCTAGAATGTAATAATGTGCTTAAAAAAAAAAAAGTGGGATAGAGGTGCCAAAAAGACAAAGGGGTCAAGATGAAAGAGGTCCCAATGGCCAAAACTAGAATAATCCAAACAACAGAATGAATATAGTATATAGTCCAGAGTATAAAATAAATATCCTAATCTATACTGATATAAATAAATAAATAAGTTTCTCTTCCCAGTTCTTCCAGGAGTTGGGAAAAGCTGGGTTGAAAGGGCAAAAATAAATAAATAAATGTGAAGAAATCACAACTCTTCCTTACAGAAGAATTTTAATTATTAAATACAAATGAATGAGAGAAACAGAAAACTCATCATTGGAACACCTGAGTAATGACTGGTGCAGGCAAGATTAACCTATGAATGCAATAACTAGTAGGCAAAATTTAAAAAGAAGTATTTGCAGAGCCCCAAAGAATATCCCCTAAAATACTGATTAATTACAAACAGAAACAATCATTTTACAGTGGAGAAATCTGGCAGACACTGCATTAACCAAGGGATTATGGCTGACATCAGCAGCATTAGGGCATTTCAGTATGTACCCCTAATCCAATGCACTGAGAGGACCATATCACCTCAGTGGTATTCTTCCCTAAAATCCATTACCTCAATCAAACCACAAGAAAACATTAGACAAACCCAAATTGAGGGACATTCTACAAAATACCTGACCAGTGCTCTTCAAAGTGTCAAGGTTATAAAAGACAAGGAAAAGCTAAGGAACTACCACAGATAAACAACTAAGGAAATACAACAACTAAATGCAATATGGGGCCGGGCACGATGGCTCAAACCTGTAATCCCAGCACTTTGGGAGGCCGAGGCAGTGGATTACCTGAGGTCAGGAGTTCAACACCAGCCTGGCCAACATGGTGAAACCCCATCTCTACTAAAAATACAAAAATTACCTGGGCATGGTGGTGGGCACCTATAATCCCAGCTACTCAGGAGGCTGAGGCGGGAGAATCTCTTGAACTTGGGAGGTGGAGGTTGCAGTGAGCCAAGATCACACCATTGCACTTCAGCCTGGGCAACAAGGGCAAGACTCTCTCACAAAAAAAAAAAAAAAAAGGCAATATGAAATCCTAGATCATAAAACAGAAAAAAATAAAGTGAAAAAAATGTAAAATCTTTTTTTTTTTTTTACACAGGGTCTTGCTCTGGTGCCGGGCTAAAGTGCAGTGTCATGATCACAGCTCACTGCAACCACCGCAGCTTCCTCCTTCCAGGCTCAACCCTCCCACTTCAGCTTCCCAAGTAGCTGGGAACACGGGTACGTGCCACCAAGCCAACTAATTTTTTTTAATATTGTGTAGAGAGGGAGTCTCCCTATGTTGCCCAGGCTGGTCATGAATTCCTGGGCTCAAGCCATCCTCTCACCTTGGCCTCCCAAAGTGCTGATATTATAGGCATGAGCCACTGTGCCCAGCAAAAATGGTAATATCTTAATAACAACTATGGTTTAGTTAATAGTATTGTACTAATGATTACTGTACTATGACTATGCAGGATACTAACATTGGGGGAAGCTGGGGGAAGGGTATACAGATCTCTCCGCACTATCTTTGCAAGTGTTCTGTCAGCTTAAAATGATTTCAAGTAAAAAGCTAAAAAACAGGCTGGCATAATGACTCACACCTGTAATCCCAGCACTTTGGGAGGCCGAGGCAAGAGGATCACTTGAGGTCAGGGGTTCAAGACCAGCCTGACCAACATGGTGAAACCCCATCTCTACCAAAAATACAAAAATAAGCTTGATGTAGTGGCACACACCTGTAACCCCAGCTACTCAGGAGGCTGAGGCAGGAGAACTGCTTGAACTCAGGTGGTGGAGGTTGCAGTGAGCCAAGATCGTACCACTGCACTCCAGCCTGGGCAACAGAGTGAGACTCTGGCTCAAAAAAAAAAAAAGTAAAAAACAAAAAATAGTGGTATCTAGTCTCTGAATCCAGCTGCCTATTTGCAGGAAATACAGATGACAGTGGAATATATTAAACTGTATCATGATATATAATCAGGAAAATTCAAACTATGGAGATCTGTCTGGATTCTTCAACAGATAAATACTAAGGAAAAGAAAAGGAACCTGGGACCCTAAAAACTGAGACTTAAAAGACATACAAAAACTTTTTTTAGGGGCAAGAAGACTAAGACTAAAGGTAAATGAACTAGAGATGTTCATTTGAGTAATAAAACTTTTAAAAATACAAAGATGTCATTATTACAAAGTCAGGATAATAGTCACTTATGAGAAGAGTAAGGGGATTGTGATGGGGGTGCTTCTGAAGTAAATGGCAAATTCTGATTCTTGACTTGGATGACAGTTACAAAAATGTTCACCTTACAATAATTCACTATGCAATACATTGTTATGTGTGGCTTACTAATTGTTTAATTTTATAATAAAGCCTTTTTTTTTTTTTTTGGAGATGGAGTCTTGCTCTGTCACCCAGGCAGCAGTCCAGCAGCATGATCTCGGCTCACTGTAATCTCTGCCTCCTGAGTTCAAGCAATTCTCCTGCCTCAGCCTCCTGAGTAGCTGGGACTACAGGCTCCTGCCACCATGCCCAGCTAATTTTTGTATTTTTAGTAGAGACGGGGTTTCACCATGTTGGCCAGGCTAGTCTCGAACTCCTGACCTCAGGTGATCTGCCTGCCTTGGCCTCCCAAAGTGCTGGGATTATAGGCATGAGCTACTGCACCCAGCCATAAAGGCTTTTTAAAGTAGTGATATTAGATGTGTTCCTCCTGACCCTCTTTTTTTTTTTTTTTGAGACAGAGTCTCACTCTGTTGCCCAGGCTGGAGTGCAGTGGTGCAATCTCAGTTCACTGCAACCGCTGCCTCCCGAGTTCAAGCGATTTTCCTGCCTCAGCCTCCCAAGTAGCTGCGACTACAGGCGTGTGCCACCATACCTGGCTAACTTTTGTATTTTAAGTAGGGACAGGGTTTCACTGCATTAGCCAGGATGGTCTCCACCTCATGATCTGCCCACCTCAGCCTCCCAAAGTGCTGGGATTACAGGTGTGAGCCACTGCACCCGGCCTCTTTTTTTTTTTTTTTTTTTTGAGACAAGGTATTTCTCTGTCGCCCAGGCTAAAGTGTAGTGGTGCCATCTTGGCTCACTGCAGCCTCCACCTCCTAGGCTCAAGCCATCCTCCCACCTCAGTCTCCCAGGTAGCTGGGGCTACAGGCACATGCCACCATACCTGGCTAATTTTTATATTTCTTTTTTTGTAGAGATGAGATTTCACCATGTTAGCCAGGCTGGTCTTGAACTCCTGAACTCAACTCATCTGCCCACCTCAGCCTCCCAAAGTGCTGGGATTACAGGCATGAGCCACTGCACCTGGCAATCCTGATTCTCACAGCTGTAGTAGAGGTGGGTTTCTAGATAAGTACTAATAGCCTGAGCTCTACCTTGAACTCAAAAAACTAAACCTATACTAATTGTGAATCTTGGATGAAGGCTGAGAAAAGACTAAAATACAGCAGAGAGTTTTTTTTTTTTTTTTTTAAGATGGGGTTTCACCCTGATGGCCAGGCTGGTCTTGAACTCCTGACCTCAGGTGATACACCCACCTCAGCCTCCCAAAGTGCTAGGATTACAGGCGTGAGCCACTGCGCCCGGCCCAGCAGAAAGTTTCTAACATTATTCCTAACAGATATCTAAAAAAGATGATACTGGTGGAACAGCCATACCTAAAGATTGCTAGCTCTTCATACAAAACATTGTTAGCTATGTGACCTTGGGCAAATAACCTAATCTCTCCATGCCTCAATTTTCTCATCTCTAAAATAGGGTTGATAACACTGTTTGCCATTTTAGAAATCAAATTAGTGTATTAACATAATCTAAAGTGCTTAGAACAATATCTGGCATGCAAAAAGCATTATATCATTGTTAATTTCTTATTTTTTAAGAAGCTCCTGCTTTTGTCAAACAGGAAATTCATTCCTTAAAAATTTATTTCTTTTTCTTAAGACAGAGTCTCACTCTGTCACCCAGGATGGAGTATAATGGCATGATCTTGGCTCACTGCAGCCTCCGCCTCTTGGGCCCACGTGATCCTCACACCCTAGCCTCCCAAGTAGCTGGACTACAGGCACGGGCCAACCCTGTCCAGCTAATTTTTTTATTTTTTGTAGAGACAGAGTTTTGCCTTGTTGCCCAGGCTGGTCTTAAACTCCTGGGCTCAAGTGATCCTCCCACCTTAGCCTCCCAAAGTGCAGGGATTATAGGCATGAGCCACCAAACCTGGCCTGGAAATTCCTATGTATTTTAGTTACACTATCAAATAAACCGTTGGATTTGTAGAAATAGGTAACAAAAAAGATATTTTTCCTATTGCAATAGATATGTTATTTGTGCCTGCCCAACATCAGTTTTCCCTTCTTTTGGTAACAGAATCCTAGTTTTTCCTATGGGATAACCCCCCGTTTTTTACATTTTAGGTGAGACTGCCTCCTCTCCAAAGAGGTAAATACACGATCTAGGCAGACCACAGTAATTGACTGAAGAATTGGTATATGGCCCAAATCTGTTCAACATGACTTAATTCCAGAGCTTTTGTTGCACTTATTAAAAAAAAAAAAAAGAGGCCAGGCATGGTGGCTCATGCCTACAGCACTGTGGGAGGCCAAGACAGGAGGATCACTTGAGGCCAAGAGCCTAAGATCAGCCTAGGCAATATACTGAGATCCCATCTCTACAAAAAGCAATAAAAAACAATTACCAACATGTGGTGGCATGCACCAGCCCCAGCTATTTGGGAGCTGAGTCAAGAGACTCTCTTGAGCCCAGAAGGTTGAGGCTACAGTGAATTATGATCATGCCACTGCACTCTAGCCTGGGAGAGAGTGCGACCCTGTCTCTTAAAATAAAATAAAATAAAAAAATCGCTGTTGGGCTTGTGGCGGCTTCTGTCCGGTCCGCGGCCGGAAACGCCTTCCCCACAGGACATCAATGCAAGCTTGAATAAGAAAAACAAATTCTTCCTCATAAGCCATGGCATATCAGTTATACAGAAATACCACTTTGGGAAACAGTCTTCAGGAGAGCCTAGATGAGCTCATACAGTCTCAACAGATCACCCCCCAACTTGCCCTTCAAGTTCTTCTTCAGTTTGATAAGGCTATAAATTCAGCATTGGCCCAGAGGGTCAGGAACAGAGTCAATTTCAGGGGTGCACTAAATACGTACAGATTCTGCGATAATGTGTGGACTTTTGTATTGAATGATGTTGAATTCAGAGAGGTGACAGAACTTATTAAAGTGGAAAAAGTGAAAATTGTTGCCTATGATGGAAAAAATACTGGCTCCAATACTACAGAATGAAAAGGGGAAAAAAATGCCTTCTTTTATGCCATCATCTTCTGTTATTCATTGCTTTTGAAGAGAAGCATAGAAGAGACTTATTTATTCTAGAACTGCAGAAATGACTACACTGTTCTATGCCAGAGAATTCCACTAGGAAGAAGCTTATAACTCTGTAGCCTCTTATCTTTATTATACAGCATGAAAAAAAACAAAACTTTCTTTTAATGACAAAAGTTGTTGCCTTCCTAAAAACCTTCATTAATAAACTCATTTTACAACTCTGAAAAAAAAAAAAAAAAAAAAAAAAAAAAAAATCAGTCCACACTAGAGCCAATCAAAATCTATTTGAATTTGGATTCAGGGCCCCTTCACCTAAAGAACTGATCATTTAAGGCCGGGCACGGTGGCTCAAGCCTGTAATCCCAGCACTTTGGGAGGCCGAGGCGGGTGGATCATGAGGTCAAGAGATCAAGACCATCCTGGTCAAAATGGTGAAACCCCGTCTCTACTAAAGATACAAAACATTAGCTGGGCATGGTGGCGCGTGCCTGTAATCCCAGCTACTCAGGAGGCTGAGGCAGGAGAATTGCCTGAACCCAGGAGGCGGAGGTTGTGGTGAGCCGAGATCACGCCATTGCACTCCAGCCTGGGTAACAAGAGCGAAACTCCGTCTCAAAAAAAAAAAAAAAAAAAAAAGAACTGATCATTTAAAAACTTAAAATATCATGTCAAACCAGAAGGGGTCCTACTTTACTATTTTTAAATGCCTGACTTTTAGGGTTTATATAATCAGCTGCTTTTAAAAATATCCCATTTAAGGTACACATTGAAGAAAATTGTAATGCTTACAGATGTTGTACCCTCCCTCCCAAATGGTACAAATAAGCATGCTGATATAGTCAGATCCAGATGATGGGTGGTTAACGAATCTCTCTCTCTAACCCTGACACTGGCCTCAAGCTCCAGACCCAAACCTGAAAATACTGTACTATCACCTCATACACACATGAAACACTTACTACTCTGTCCTTTCCGATTCATCTATTTCAGCCCATGTCACCACTATTTTTTCCTAGTATCTCAACTCAAAACCTTAGAATTCACCTTTTTGGCTTTCACTTTTGTGTTGAGCTTCAACATAAGATTTACTCATTGAATGGGAACACATAATTTCCTATTTTACAAATGGGAACACTGATGTTAGAATTCATATAGCTTGGCCGGGCGCAGTGGCTCATGCCGGTAATCCCAGCACTTTGGGAGGCTAAGGCAGGAGGATCACAGGGTCAGGAGTTCGAGACCAATATGGTGAAACCCCATCTCTACCAAAAATACAAAAATTAGCCAGGCATGGTGGTGTGCACCTGAAGTCCCAGCTACTTGGGAGGCTGAGGCAGAAGAATTGCTTGAACCCAGGAGGCGGAAGTTGCAGTGAGCTGAGATTGCACCACTGCACTCCAGCCTGGGCAACAGAGCAAGACTCCATCTCAAAAAATAGTTAGAAGAAGAATTCACACAGGTTGCAAGTGGCAGAGCTAGAGAGTCAAGCCTTTTCTGAGATTCCAGACCCTGTGCTCTTAATCACCAAACAACATTGTCTCATCTTTGAATCCTTCACCTGTCTATCCTGTAAGTAACCAGATCCTATGCTTTCTTTTCTTCCAAATTTATTCAACAGTAACTACAAACCTACTCTATACCAGACACAAAAGAATTCAGGAATGAATAAAAGAGTCCTTCGAGGAGCTCATAATATAATGGAAAAGGCCAGCTGTGATAGCTTACACCTAGAATCCCAGCACTTTGGGAGACTGAGGTGGGTGGATCACTTGAGCTCAGGAGTTTGAAACCAGCCTAGGCAACATAGTGAAATGCCATCTCCACAAAAAATACAGAAAACAACAACAAAAAATAGTGCAGTTGGTGGCACACGCCTGTAGTCCCAGCTACCAGCTACTTGGGAGGCTGAGAGGGAGGATCTCCTGAGCCGGGAGGTCAAGGCTACAGTGAGCCATGATCACTGCACTCCAGCCTGAGTGTCAGAGTGAGAACCTGTCTCTTAAAAGAGAGAGAGAAGGCCAGGCACGGTGGCTCATGCCTGTAATCCCAGCACTCTGGGAGGCCGAGGTGGGCAGATCACAAGGTCAAGAGATCTAGACCATCCTGGCCAACACAGTGAAACCCCATCTCTACTAAAATATAAATATTAGCTGGGCATGGTGGCGTGTTTCTGTAGTCCCAGCTACTTGGAGGCTGAGACAGAATTGCCGGAACCTGGGAGGTGGAGGCTGCAGTGAGCTGAGATCACGCCACTGCACTCCAGTCTGGCGCCTGGTGACAGAGTAAGACTCTGTCTCAAAAAAAAAAAAAAAAAAAAAAAAGAGAGAGAGAGAGAAAGTGTGGAAAAACCGGATATAAACAAGTAATTATGAGATGAGGAATGCTCTTAGAGAGAGTAGAGGAAGAAGGGCCTAATACTGCCTCAGGTCTTCTGTTATTCAGAAGAAAGCAGGAATGAAACGGCTTCCATTCAGTTCAACAGAAAAATAATATGCAGAGGTAACAAATCCAAGCTACTACAATCTCACACATGAATTACTACTATCTTTATTACCGTTCACCAACTAGGAAGCCTGGGCAAATTAATTTCTCTAACTCTCAGTTCCCTCATCTGTAAAAGGGGGGAAATAATACCATCTATCACATAGAAATAAATGCAAGGACTAAATGAGAAAAGGTATATAAAGGGTTACCATTTTTAGAAACCTTAACTCTATTCATAACACCCATTCATTTTGTGTTCCCCATGCCAAAATTTCTATGGGATAACATCAACACTCTAGCCTTGCCCAGTTGCCATTCCTCACTCCTGTAATCCCAGCACTTTGGGAGGCCAAGTGAGACTGCTTGAGTCCAGGAGTTCCAGACCAGCCTGGGCAACATAGCAAGATGCTGTCTCAAAAAAAAAAAAAAAAAAAAAAAACTTTAGCATTTAAAGGACACAAAGGGGACTCTTCTGGGGTGCTAGTAATGTTTCCTGAAATGGGTGCTGGCTACATGAGTGAATAGTTTGTAAAAATTCACTGAACTCTACACTTAATATACATTGTAGGTATATTGTACTTCAGTTAAAAAAAAAAAAAAGTGTTTTTTTCTAAATCATCTATTTCTGGTCTCAACCTAACTTCCACCCCATTACTCCCCTGCTCTGGACATTTCACATCCTTGTATACGTTTTTTCATCCTATTTCTGCTACCTGGAACTCCTCTTTTCTCTAATCTCCCTTTTAAAACCTTACATCCTTCAAGGGTCAACTCAAATCCACATTCTTAGGAAAACCGGAAAGGGAGAGGATAGTTTATTCAGGGTCAGAATACTAAGGGCTGGGTGGACACAGAAAGTACACTTTTTATAAATTATTTTAACGATTTGTGTCACTCACTAGCCTGTGTGGCTCCTTCAGCCCACCTTGTTTCTCACCGTAGGCGTTAGTAATAAAACAATGTTTGAGGAAGAACTTAATAAGGAACAGTAACAAAAACTGCCCTGCAAGTCCCAGACTGAGAAGAGACGTCTAAGCATACGCACACTCTCCTCGCTTAAGCAAAATTAGTCCCCTCATCCCGGACCCCCTCCCACGTCACCCCTTATACCATGTAACACTCCTCGAGATCCCGCCCCAAATCCCAAACTCCTCCGCAAACCGCACTCCACAAGCACCTCCTCCTATCTCAACCCTTCCACAGGCCACACTCTACGGCCAAGACACTGAATGGGACACACCCCCCTCGCATCCCCAATACTAGGTGGTCCGGCCTCCAGGGCCCAAACCTCACCACGCGGTCCCCATACCCCTTTCCCTCACCAGCCCCACCCTCTTCGAGGACCCCACAGGAGGGTCAGTTCTCTGGGAACCCCGCACTGGCAGTCACTACCCCCGCCTCCCATTCACAGAGGCCGAGAGAGGGCAGGCAGAGTCTGACCACCTGCTCGAGCCCGTGGCCTCACCTCTCTTCCACGAGCTCAGTGGGGACACCACCTCCACCCGCTCGGAAATAAATTCGGCCAGACTGGAGCGAAACAAGGCCGCTCGCACTGTCACAGCCACCACCAGCACCAGAGCCAAGGGAGCCGCCATGATAACTGGGGCGGGCGCGCAGGCGGGGAGGTAAGGCGAGGCCGAAGAGCCTCGCGACCTGCGCGCCACGCTCTGTAGTTCCGCGGGCGGGGACGCGCCTCCCTTGCCTCTGGAGCTGCCAGACGTGGGGACTACCGCTACCAGAAAGCCTTGCGGCGAAGCGGGCCGGAGCGACGTAAAGCGGGCGCCTCAAGCTGCGTGCAGTGTTGGGCGACGCCTTCTCCTATCACAGGTGCATTGTAAAACCGCGCCGCTAAAACGGAGCTGACATTTTTTTTTTCTTTGAGACTCTGTCTCTGTCGCCGAGGCTGGGGTACAATGGCGCGATCTCAGCTGACTGCAGCTGCAACCTCCGCCTCCTGGGTTCAAGCGATTCTCCTGCATCGGCCTCCCGAGTAACTGGGATCACAGGCGCCCATCACCACACCCGGCTAATTTTTTTTTTTTTAAAGTCGAGACGGGGGTTTCACCTTGCTGGCCAGGCTGGTCTCGAACTCCTGACCTCAGGTGATCTACCCGCCTTGGCCCCCAAAACGCTAGGATTACAGGCGTGAGTCACCGCGCCCTGCCCGAAATGTTTATCTTTTATGTTTTATGTTTTGTGGGTTTTTTGTTGTTGTTTTCGAGACAGGATCTCACTCCCGTCGCCGAGGCTGGAGTCCAGTGGCGCGATCTCGGCTAACGGCAGCCTGGACCTCCCAGGCTTAAGAGTAGCTGGGACCACAGATGCCTGCCTCCACGCCCGGCTGTTTTTGTACTTTTAGTAGAGACGGATTTCACCATGTTACCCAGGCTGGTACCTTTCATGCTTTTTTGGTTGTTGTTGTTTTTGAGATGGAGTCGCATTCTGTCGCCCAGGCTGGAGTGCAGTGGCACGATCTCGGTTCACTGCAGCCTCCGGATCCCGGGTTCAAGCAGTTCTCCTGTCTCAGCCTCCCGAGTAGCTAGGACTACAGGCGCCCATCACCACGCCCGGCAAATTTTTGTATTTTTAGTAGAGACGGGGTTTCACCATATTGCTCAGGTTGGTCTCGAACGCCTGACTTCAAGTGATCCACCAGCCTCAGCCTCCCAAAGTGCTGGGATTACAGGCTTCAGCCACTGGGCCTGGCCACCTTTTATGTTTTTAGAGTGATGTATTTTTATTTTTTATTTATTCTGGCAATTGTTTGTTAAACGTCAGCTACTTGCCAGACACTACATTAGGTTCGCTGGAAACGTTTTAGAGTAATAGACTGATTTATTAGCTCTGCGACCTTCAAGAAGCCGCTTAACCCTTCTGTGCTGAAAAATGTGCTGATTGTAGGCTCACTAGGGACGGTTGCAGAAGGCTTAAATTTTGCCAGTCACCTTTAAACAGCCATTTTTGAAAAATTAAGTTATATAAATTTACAGTTAAATGACTTACATTGAAAACAAGAGGCCAGGTACGGTGGCTCACTCCTATAATCCCAGCACTTCGGGAGGCTGGGGCAAGTGGATCGACCAGCCTGACCAACATAGTGAAATCCCGTCTCTACTACAAATACAAAAATTAGCCAGGCGTAGTGGCACACACCTATAATCCCATTACTCTGGAAGCTGAGGCAGGAGATTCACCTGAACTCGGAAGGCGGAGGTTGCAATGAACCGAGATCGTGCCATTGCACTCCAGCCTGGGCAACAAGAGTGAAACTTGGTCTCGAAAAAGAAAGAAAACAAGGAAATACATATTTAACACGTCACTTTCTAATTATTTTACTGCACTTTTGTTTTATATGTGCTTTTGAGATTATTTACCACCGCTTTATCAGTGTGGCAGGCAAATACCATTTTTCTCTTCCCAAACAATGTTCAGTTTCCTCAGGCTGGTTGAAAAATTCCTCCCAATGGGAGTGTTTACATCACAGGAATCAGCAAACACTACAAATCAGGTGTTTGGGGTTTGGCGAGCCCATTGTTAAGCATTAAGCAGCACACTTCATTAAGTAATGTATTGTAAATGCTTAAATATTAGCAATAATAATACTAAATAGATGTGCAAGGAAATTTCATATTTGTGAAGAAAATGAAACAGTAGGCTGGGCGCGGTGGCTCATGCCTGTAATCCCAGCACTTTGGAAGACTGAGGTGGGTGGATCACCGGAGGTCAGGAGACCAACCTGGCCAACATGGTGAAACTCCATCTCTACTAAAATTACAAACGTGGGCATGGTGGCGTCCACCTGTAGTCCCAGCTACTCCGGAGGCTGAGGTAAGAGAATCGCTTGAACCTGGGAGGCAGAGGCTGCAGCAAGCCGAGTTAGCGCCACTGTACTCCAGCCTGGATGACAGAGCAAGACTCTATCTCAAAAAACAAACAAACAAAAAAAAAACAGAAAAGAAAATGAAACAGTGAATGATTGAGAATCACTTGCTGGTATAATAATAATGGTGGTAACACTGGACAAGGTGATCAGGGAAGGCTCTAGACAGAGGTGACATTTGAGCTGAGACCTAAAGAATGAGAAATTAATCCGAGCTTCAAGCAGAAGGAACAGACTGAGTGGGGAAAGATCAAGGTATGTTTGAGGAGCAGAAAGGAGACAAGTATGGTTCAAGTGGAGAGAGTAGTAGAAGCTGTGGATGGAGAGACAAGGGGGCAATCCGGTAGGGACCTATTGAGCATGGTTGAGAATTTGGGCTTTATTCAAACTGCAATCCATCTGCCATTGGAGAATTTTAAATCAGAAATTATGTGATCAGGTGTACATTTTTCAAACATCTCTATGTTCCCACAAGCCCTATATTGGGTGTTTGGGAATATTGCAGTGACAAAATGGCACCGTCTGCCTTGGTCCTTATGTTGCTTGGAAAGCAGTTGAAGAGATACATATAGTAGTTAAAAAATAGCATAAGTAGGTGGGCGTGGTGGCTCATGCCTGTAATCCCAGCACTTTGGGATGCTGAGGCGGGCGGACCACGAGATCAAGAGTTTGAGACCAGCCTGACCAACATAGTGAAACCCCATCTCCACTAAAAATACAAAAATTAGCCGGGTGTGGTGGCAGGTGCCTTTAATCCCAGCTACTCAGGAGGCTGAGGCAGGAGAATTGTTTGAACCCGGGAGGCAGAGGTTGCAGTGAGCTGAGATTGGGCCACTGCACTTCAGCCTGGATGACAGAGTGGGACTCCATCTCAAGAAAAACTAAATAAAGCGGGGTGGGGCTAAAAAAAAAACCTAAATAAAAAAAAAACATAAGGAAAAGTAAAATCACAAACCATAATGAGAAAAAGAAAAGGGGGAGTAGGCCAGGAGCAGTGGCTCACGCCTATAATCCCAGCACTTTGGAGGCCATGGCAGGAGGATTGCTTGAGCCCAGGAGTTTGAGACCAGCCTGGGCAACATGGTAAAACCTGTTGCTACAAAAAATTTTAAAAAATAAAAATAAAAATTAGCTGGGCATGGTGGCACATGCCTGTAGTCTCAGCTACTGGGAAGGCTGAAGTGGGAGGATTACTTGAGCCTGGGAGGTTGAACCTGCAGCAAGCCAACATCACACCACTACACTCCAGCCTGGATGACAGAATAAGACCTTGTCTCAAAAGAAAAAAAGAAGAAGAAAAATGGCCAGGAGAGGTGGCTCACACCTGTAATCTCAGCACTTTGGGAGGCTGAGGTGGGCAGATCATGTGAGGTCAGGAGTTTGAGACCAGCCTGGCTAACATGGTGAAACTCCATGTCTACTAAAAATACAAAAAATTAGCGGGGTGAGGCTATATAATCCCGACCGGCACCTATAATCCCAGCTACTTGGGAGGCTGAGACAGGAGAATCGCTTGAACCTGAGAATTGGAAGTTGCAATGAGCCAAGAACGCACCACTGCACTCTAGCCTGGATGACAGAGCAAGACTGTCTCAAAAAAAAAAGAAAGAAAGAAAAGGCCGGGCGCAGTGGCTCAAGCCTATAATCCCAGCACTTTGGGAGGCCGAGGCGGGTGGATCACGAGGTCAAGAGATCGAGACCATCCTGGTCAACATGGTGAAATCCCGTCTCTACTAAAAATACAAAAAATTAGCTGGGCATGGTGTCGCGTGCCTGTAATCCCAGCTACTCAGGAGGCTGAGGCAGGAGAATTGCCTGAACCCAGGAGGCGGAGGTTGCGGTGAGCTGAGTTCGCGCCATTGCACTCCAGCCTGGATAACGAGCGAAACTCCGTTTCTAAATAAATAAATAAAAAGAAAAAATGGGTGTGGGATTCTAGAAGAATGCAAAAATCAGCCCAGGGGCTGATAGCTTTCCGGACCAGTAAAAGGGGCAGGGTCTCCTTTGGGGAAGGGGATCATGAAGAAATTAGAGGGGTACTTGTCCTTTGAGCCCCTGCTGTTTAGTCTGCACAGCTTTCCTTCTTAAAGATGTAGGTTTTGGTTTCTCCTTTTACATAAAAGGAGGAGATATATGTATTGCATCATCTTAGAGTGAAGTGTATTACATCATAAAAAGTGGAAGTAATTCTAACGCTAACCTCATAGTGAAGACTGAGCAAGGTTATACAATGTAAAATGCTTAGCACATACCCAGTGCTCAGTAAATGTTAGTTAACTGTTGTATTATTTACATTATTCTAAAAGAAGACTTAAAAATTATGTTAGGGTGAAGATTATCTTTAGGAAAAGAATTGATTAGTCATTGTAGACAAGATGTGACCCAAACTAATGGTTCTCAAAATGAGTATGCATGAAGTATGCATAAAACCAGTGGTTCTTAATAAAAACATGAGACCCAAATGCAGAAGCTAGAATTGTAAAGCTTGTAGAAGAAAACATAGGAGTAAAGCTTTATGTCCTTTAATTAGGCAATAGTTTGTTAGATACAACACCAAAAGCACGGGCAAAAAAAAAAAAAGAGAAATAAATAAATTGGACTTTATCAAAATTAAAACTTTTTTCTCCAAAGGACACCATCAAGAAATAAAACTACTGGGCTTGGTGGCTCACACCTTGAATATAGGACGTGAAGTTCATAGTGAGTCGAGATGGTGCCACTGCATTCCAGTCTGGTCACCAGAGTGGGACTCTGTCTCAAAAAAAAAAAAAAAATTAAAGGCCAGGTGCAATGGCTCACACTTGTATCCTAACACTTTGAGAGGCTAAGACGGGCGGATTGCTTGAGCTCAGGAGTTGGAGACCAGCCTGGACAACATGGTGAAACCCCAACTCTAAAAAAAAGTATATGAAAATGAGCCAGTCATGGTGGCATGCACCTATAGTCCCAGCTACTCAGGAGGCTGAGTTGGGAGGACTGCTTGAGCCGAGGAGGTGGAGGTTGCAGTGAACCAAGATCGTGCCACTGCACTCCAACCTGGGCAACAGAGTGAGACCCTCTCTCTCTCAAAACAAACAAACAAAAAAAACAGCCGGGCACGGTGGCTCACAACACCTGTAATCCCAGCACTTTGGGAGCCCGAGGCGGGTGGATCACGAGGTCAAGAGTTCGAGACCATCCTGGCCAACATGATGAAACCCTGTCTCTACTAAAAATACAAAAATTAGCTGGGCATGGTGGCATGTGCCTGTAGTTCCAGCTACTTAGGAGGCTGAGGCAGGAGAATTGCTTGAACCCAGGAGGCAGAGGTTGCAGTGAGCCCAGGTCTCCCCACTGCATTCCAACCTGGCTCCTGGAGCGAGACTGTCTCAAAAAAACAAAACAAAACAAAAAAAAACCCATAGAATGGGAGAAAAATATCTACATATATTTGACTAGGGACTTATCCAGAATGGTTAAATAACTCTTACAACTCAGTAATAAAAAGACAGTAATAGACAAATGCCCAAATGGGAAAAGGATTTGAATAGACATATCACCAAAGAAGATACACAAATGGCCAATAAGCATGTAAAAAGATGCTCGACATTATTACTTTTTAGAGAAATGCATATCAAAACCACAATGAGATACCATTTCAAACTCATTAGGATAGCTATAATAAACGACTGACAGGCTAACGCCCTTTTCAGCCTTAGCCCACCTGCACCCAGGTGAATAATCTAAAAAAAAAAAAAGATTAAAAATAAATAAATAAAAGACTGACAATAGGCTGTGCACGGTGGCTCATGCCTGTCATTCCAGCACTTTGGGAGGCCGAGGAAGGCGGATCATTTGAGGTCAGGAGTTCAAGACCAGCCTGGCAAAACCCCTTCTCTACTAAAAATACAAAAATTAGCTGGGCGTGGTGGCACGTGCCTGTAATCCCAGCTACTAGGGAGGCTGAGGCAGGAAAATTGCTTGAACCCAGGGGGTGGCAGTGAGCCAAGATCGCACCACTGCACTCCAGCCTGGGTGACAGAGTGAGACTCTGTCTCAAAAAAAAAAAAAAAATTAATTTTTAAAAAGACTGAGAGTAACAAGTGTTTTGCACGGAAATGGAGAAATTAGAGCTTTTATACATGGCAGATGGGAACATAAAATATTGTAGCCACTTTGGAAAACAGGTTGGTAGTTTATCAAAATGTTAAACAGAGTTGCCTTATGACCCAGTAACTCAACACCTAGCTGTATATCTGAGAGAAATGCAAACATACGTCCACACAAAAACTTATGCACAAATGTTCATAGCTCATTCATAAAACCAAGAAGTGGAACTATCCCAAATGTTCACTTCCTTTGCCCATGAACGGATAAACAAGATGTGGTGTATCTACAATGGAATATAACTGGTCAATAAAAAAATACTGAGGTACTTGTCCATGCTACAGCATAGATAAACCTTGAAGACGTTATGCTACATGAAATAAGCCAGTCACAAAAGACCACATGCTATATAATTCCATTTATATGAAACATCCATGGGTGGGGGGGTGGCTCACGCCTGTAATCCCAGCACTTTGAGAAACTGAGGCAGGAGGATTGCTTGAGCCCAGAAGTTTGATATCAGCCTGAGGAACATAAGGAGACTCAGTCTCTATAAAAAGGTAAAACATGGCCTGGCTCGATGGCTTATGCCTGTATTCCCAGCACTTTGGAAGGCCAAGGTGGGTGGATCACCTGGGGTCAGGAGTTCGAGACCAGCCTGGCCAACATGGCAAAACCCAATCTCTACTAAAAATACAAAAAGTAGCCAGGTGTGGTGGCACATGCCATTAATCGCAGCTACTCAGGAGGCTGAGGCAGGAGAATGGCTTGAATCCGGGAGGCGGAGCTTGCAGTGAGCCAAGACCATGCCACTGTACTCCATCCTGGGTGACAGTGAGACTCTTCCTCAAAAATTTTTTTAAAAGAGAGAAATGTCCAGAATAGTCAAATCTATAGAGGCAGAAAGTAGATTAATGTTTGCCTAGGGCTGGGGTGGTGATGTGGGGAGTAAGGAATGGGAAATGACTGCTAATAGGTACAGAGTTTCTTTCAGGGGAGATGAAAATGTTCTAAAATTAGATTGTGATGCTGGGTGTGGTGGCTCACACCTGTAATCACAGCATTTGGGAGGCGGAGGTGGGCGGATCACTTGAGGTGAAGACTTCAAGACCAGCCTGGCCAACACAGTAAAACCCCGTCTCTACTAAAAATACAAAAAAAAAAAAAAAAAAAATAGCCAGGAGTGGTGGCAAACACCTGTACTCCCAGCTACCTGGGAGGCTGAGGCAGGAGAATATCTTGAATCTGGGAGGCAGAGGCTGTAGTGAACTGGGATCCAGCCATTGCTCTCCAGCCTGGGTGGCAGAGTGAGACTCCATCTCAAAAAAAAAAAAAAAAAAAAAGCCAGGCACAGTGGCTCACACCTGTAATCCCAGAACTTTGGGAGAATGAGGATCACTTGAGGTCAGGAGTTCCAAACCAGCCTGACCAATATGGTGAAACCCCATGTCTACTAAAAATACAACAATTAGCTGGATAAGGCCAGCACTCTGGGAGGCCGAGGTGTATGGAGGTCAGGAAATCAAGACCATCCTAGCCAACATGGTAAAACCCTGTCTCTACTAAAAATACAAAAATGCAATGGGCATGGTGGCGGGCGCCTGTAGTCCCAGCTACTCAGAAGGCTGAGGCAGGAGAATTGCTTGCACCCAGGAGGTGGATGCTGCAGTGAGCCGAGATGGCACCACTGCACTCCAGCCTGGGCGACAGAGGGAGACTAATTCTCAAAACAAACAAACAAAAAAGTAAATAGATGTGGTGATGCTTGTACTACTCTGAATATACTAAAAACCCATAGAACTATTTATATATACACTTTAAATGGGTGAATTTTATAGTATGTGTATTATGTCTAAATATTTCTTATTTTTTAGGGACCAGGTCTCACTGTGTTGCCCAGGCTGGAGAGCAGTGGCTATTTATAGGGGCATTTGTAATGCACTACAGCCTCAAATTCTTGGCCTCAAGTGACCTTCCCATCTGAGCCTTTCAAGTAGCTGAGACTACGGGTGTGTGCCACTGGGCCCAATTTGGTTTTTTTTTTTTTTGGGATGGAGTTTCGCTGTTGTTAGCCAGACTGGAGTGCAATGCCACGATCTCAGCTCACCGCAACCTCCACCTTCTGGGTTCAAGCAATTCTCCTGCCTCAGCCTCCCAAGCTGGGACTACAAGCATGCATCACCATGCCCAGCTAATTATTGTATTTTTAGTAGAGACGGGGTTTCACCTTGTTGACCAGGATGGTCTCGATCTCTAGACCTCATGATCCACCCGCCTCAGCCTCCCAAAGTGCTGGGATTATAGGCGTGCGCCACTGCGCCCAGCACTGGGCCCAAATTGTATCCTGATATCTTAAAAAAAAAAATACTAAGCATCAGAATCACTTGGGAGATGTATTTTTTATTTTATTTATTCTTTATTTTTTAAATAGAGATGGAATTTTGCTATGTTGCCCAGGCTAGTCTTGAACTCTGGGGCTCAAGCGACTCTTCTACCTCAGTCTCCCAAAGTGCTGGGATTACTGGCATGACCAGCCTAGATTTTTTAAGTGTAAATTTTCTAGTTCTGTCCTAGAAACTAGGTCTGGGGTAGAACCTAGGAATCTACATTCTTAATACTCCAGGTAATTCTTTTTTTTTCTTTTGAGACGGAGTCTCGCATTGTCACCCAGGATATAGTGCAGTGGCGTGATCTCAGCTCATGGTAATCTCCGCCTCCTGGGTTCAAGCAATTCTCCTGCCTCAACCTCCGGAGTAGCTGGGACTATAGGCCCAGCAAATATTTTTATATTTTTTAGTAGAGATGGGGTTTCACCATGTTGCCCAGGTTGGTCTCGATCTCCTGACCTCATGATCCGCCTGCCTCAGCCTCCCAAAGTGCTAGGATTACAGGCATGAGACACCGCGCCTGGTCTTTTTTTATTTTTATTTTTTTCTGAGACAGAGTTTCACTCTTGTAGCGCAGGCTAGAGTGCAGTGGCACGATCTCATCTTACTGCAACCTCTACCTCCCGGGTCCAAGTGACTCTCCGGCCTCAGCCTCTCAAGTAGCTGGGATTACAGGCACGTGCCACCATACCCAGCTAAATTTTGTATTTTTAGTAGAGACAGGGTTTCGCCATGCTGGCCAGGCTGTTCTTGAACTCTTGACCTCAAGTTATCCACCCACCTCAGCCTCCCAAAGTGTTGGGATTATAGGCATGAGCCACCATGCGGACCGTAATCTCTCCAGGTAATTCTAATGTTTGTTATTCAAAAGCCATACCTTGGGGAAAAAAAAAATAACCCTGAAGGCATAGGTATCCAGTAGCTTACACAACAAAAAGATAGCTAGCAAATACTGAGTCCTTACTAGGTGCTGAGTACTATTTTAAGTGCTTCACATGTATTATCTCATTTAGTACATGTACTGTCTTTTGTATGTTTGTTTATCTTGAGATGGAGTCTTGCTCTTGTCACCCAGGCTGGAGTGCAATGGTGCAATCTCCACCTCCTGGGTTCAAGCGATTCTCCTGTCTCAGCCTCCTGAGTAGCTGGGATTACAGGCTCCTGTCACCACGTCTGGCTAATTTTTTGTATTTTTAGTAGAGATGGGGTTTCACCATGTTGGTCAGACTGGTCTTGAACTCCTGACTTCAGGTGATCCACCCACCTCGGGCTCCCAAAGTGCTGGGATTACAGGTGTGAGCCACCATGCTGGGCCATAGTTCATGTATGGTTACAGGTGCTATTATTTCTCCTTAACCAATGAGGAAACCAAGACACAAAGAGGTTTAGTAATTTGCCTAAGGTCACATAGCTGGTAAGCGGTTAGCTCTCGATATTGTGGTTAAGCTGCTCTGCCTGAGAAAATGAGAAGAATTTGAGTTAGGTTGGGTTGGGTTGAGCTGGGTTGAGGTTGGGTTGGGTTGTTGTAGCTGAGGAGGAAGGGTAGGGACTAGAAAGGAAGGAGATGATAAAGAAGCAAGCAAGGTTTTTGTTTTGTTTTGTTTTTCCTGAGACACCAGAGATTCCATGTGATATGTGGGTTACCTGGAGAGGAAGAAATTGAGGCCCTAAGATACTAAGTAACCACTGGAATGAGTGAATTGCAGTTTTTAATGACGTTGCATCTTTTCATTCAAGAATTAGCATTCTTGGAAAAAGTATGAAATTGATTAAGATTAGGTCTTGTATCTACATCCATATCACCCTGAAGGTGCCCGATCGCATCTGATCTCAGAAGCTAAGTAGGGTCAGGCCTGGTTAGTTCTTGGATGGGAGTCTGCCCGGGAATACCGGGTGCTTGTAGGCTTTTTATAAATAAAGAAATAAAAAAAAAAAGATTTGGTTTTGCGCCTCATTTTAATCATAAAGAAAAATGTATCTGTGAGAAGTCAGATGATGAACTTACCGTATTTGCCTTAGGACAGCACACCCTACTAAAGGCAATTGGGTGGAGTCAGTTCGAGGAAGGTAAAAGAACACAGTCCTGTGCTGCATACAGATGTTTTGGTCAACGGCGGACTGCATATACAACAGCGGTCCCCTAAAATTATAGTGGAGCTGAAAAATTCCTCTCATCTGGTGATGTTGTAGCCATCATAACATCGTGGCATAACGCATTACGTTTTTGTTTTTGTTTTTTGTTTTGGTTTGGTTTTTTTTTGCCAATCATTGAGAGCTTGTAAAGTTGCTGAGGTTGGTTGGCCTTGAACTCTTGGCCCCGCCTTCGCAAGCCCACAACATCCGGCCGGAGCCACTTTGGGCCCACGTTTTCTATGTTTAGATACACAAGTGCTTACCATTGTGTTACAATTGCCTGTAGTATCCAGTATAGTAACATGCTGTACAGGTTTGTGGCCTGCGAGCAATAGGCTATACCATATAGCTTAGGTGTGTAGTAGGCTTTACCATCTAGGTTTGTATACTCGCTAATAATAATAGTGATGAAAGACTGGGCGAGGTGGTTCACTCCTGTAATCCCGGCACTTTGGGAGGCTGAGGCGGGCGTATCACCTGAGGTCGGGAGTTTGAGACCAGCCTGACCAACATGGAGAAACTCCATCTCTACTAAGAATACAAAATTAGCTGGGAGTGGTGGCAGGTGCCTGTAATCCCAGCTACTCGGCAGGCTGAGGCAGGAAAATCACTTGAACCTGGGAGGCAGAGGTTGTGGTCAGCTGAGATTGCTTCACTGCTCTCCAGCCTGGGCAACAAGAGTGAAACTCCGGCTCAAAAAAACAAAAATGGTGATGAAAAAGACCTAGGCACCCCTGTAATTTAGAGTCTAGCAGGGAGTCATACAAAATAGAAGCAAACAAAATCATTAGGGATTGTCACCACACCAAAATAAGTAGGGAGTGTGAGGGCTAAAGATCAGGAAAAATGATAATGAATAATGGAGGACCTACTGTAGATAGGATGGTCAAGGAAAGCCTGTCTGAAGAGGTGATATTTCAGCTGACATCCAAAGGATGGGAAGGAGCCATTGATATAAAGAGATGGCAGTGGTATGTACTGGAAGGAGGGGATGGAGGTTACAAAGAGCTTGCAATGAGGGAGGCCAATGTAGTTAGAGTGATATGAGCAAGAGGTGAGACTGCAGAAGTAGGCAAGGGCCAGGTGGCCTTGGTGGGCCATGGTGCTAAGTTGGATTTTTATTCTAAGAGAAATGGGAAGTGCACAGAAGGGTTTCAGGTTACGTTGGAACATAATCATCATTTAAAGTTTAAAAATATGCTGCTAAGGCTGGGCATGGTGGTTCATGCCTGTCATCCCAGCACTTTTGGAGGCTGAGGCAGAAGGATTGCTTAAGCCCAAGAGTTTGAGACCAGCCTGGGAAACATGGCAAAACCATGTTTCTACAAAAAAAAAAAAAAATTAGCAAGATGTGGTGGTGCACACCTGTAGTCCTAGCTACTTGGGAGGCTTAAGTGAGAGGATCACTTGAGCCTGGAAGTTCGAGGCTGCAGTGAGCCATGATGGTGCCACTATACTCCACCCTGGGTGACAGAGTGAGACCCTGTCTAAAAAAAAAAAAAAACAGCAAAGGTGTGATCTGTGTGACTACAGATTTTTACCAGAAGACAATAAACTATATAAAAACTTAAAAACAACCACGTGTGTGTGTGTGGCTGAAGTGCCAGCCTGCTCCACCCAGAGAAGCACTCTTTGTGAGAACCAGTGGGAAGGAGCCTTGTGGGTGGCACCCCTATGCGAACCGAGGAAGGAGAATTGTGCAGACCCCAGGCACAGTTAGTGCCTGAAGCATAACTCACTGCTTACTATATCTAGCTTATATATATATAATCATACTTAGTTCCATACAATCTTTCCATACAATCACATAGGTATTGTAGTTGGAGCTGTACCGACACATTTAGTGCTGATTTATATAATCCTTCAATATAATCATATAGTAGTTTGTAGTAGGAGGAATGCCTAGAGCAGTCACAGAACAGAAGCAATACATGGGAAAACAGCCAGACCAGGACAAGAATCAAAGACCCAGGCGGTGGCATCCCTGCCTGAAAGGGCATACACCATATGGCAGGCTTGGAGCAAGAGCCTCTCCTCCTGATAAAGGAGTTCTAGTGCCTTGCATCCAGTTCCTGTGGAAAGCAGGCCTCAGGCCTGAGATTCTGTAAATAACTGAGGGAGAAGAACCCCTCTGGTGTGACCAGTCATGGCGGCTGTATAGCCTGTCAGTCTTTACTCACTTCTGTGCTAGCTCAAATCACCCTCCCATAAATATCTTTTTTTTTGTTTGTTTAAGATGGGATTTCACCATGATGGCCAGGCTGGACTTGAACTCCTGACCTCAGGTGATCCACCCACCTCGGCCTCCCAAAGTGCTAGGAATACAGGCGTGAGCCACCGCACCTGGCCATAAATATCTTAAGAGAAGAGCACAAGTCTGTCAGCTCCCACTGCATTGGCTTACAGTATCTTTCTATTAGAAATCCGTTGAAGTCTCCAGGCCCCAAATAAGAAGTGTTGCGCACAACACCTGTTGTGCACAGCCCACCTCCTTGCCTTGGTGACATAATGGGGGTGGACCCCTTTTCTGTACACAACGCTCTACTACTGCACAAGACATGGCCCCCTACTGCGCACGGCCCACCTTCCTGCCCAGGTGACATAATGGGGTGGCCCCCTCACTTGTGCCTTACATGATTATGTATGCCCTATTACTAAGCCTATAGATAATGACCTCACTCACAACCCTTCCCCCTGCTTGTGTCTAATAAATACAGATGCTTCTGGGCATTCGGGGCCTCATCTGTCCCCGCTCATAGGTGGCATGGCCCCCCAAGTCCAGATGCTCTTCACCAGTTCTTCAGTGTCCTGTCTCTTTATTTCTTGGATCCTGCACCTCAGCACAGCATAAGGGACACCCCACAACCATGTGGGGCCCTACAGCCCTACAGAGCCTGAGCTGCTGGAACCTATTCCCTATGAATTCATGGCATAATAGGTGTTAAAAAAAATAAATAAAAGACCTCTGAACTATAAAAACAACAGCAATAAAAAATTCTTCACTGGCTTTCCATTGTACTTAATTTAAGAACCATAAGTCCGCCAGGTGCGGTGGCTCATGCCTATAATCCTAGCAGTTTGGGAGGCCAAGGCAGGAGGATTGCTTGAGCCCAGCAGTTGGAGGCCAGCCTGGGCAACATGTCAAAATCCCGTCTCTACAACAAATACAAAAAGTAGCCGAGTGTGGTGGTGAACACCTGTGGTCCCAACTTCCTGGGAGGCTGAGGTGGGATAATGGCTTGAGCCCGGAAGCTGGAAGTTGGAGTGAGCTGTAATAGCACCACCGCATTCCAGCCTGGGACCAAAATTAGTCATTTTTCTCTTTTGAGACAGTCTTGCTCTGTCACCCAGGTTGGCATGCAGTGGCGAGATCAGGGTTCACTGCATCCTTGACTTCCCAGGCTCAAAGAATCAAAATTCTTAGGATGGCCTGCCTGCAAGGCTGAGCATCATCTGACCTGCCTAACTCTTTTGCCTCATCCTCCACTTTGTCACCCCATTTGCATCTGAGAAAATAAATGATCAATAATGATTCCTTTGGCACATTCTTCGTGTTACACCCTTCCCTCCACCCCAGCAGCACTTATCTTCAACTGGCAAAGTTCTACTTACCTTTCAAAACCCATTCCTGTTTTTTTTTTTTTTTTTAAATTTTTGAGATGGAGTGTCACTCTTGTCACCCAGGCTGGAGTCCGGTGGCATGATCTCAGCTCCCTGCAACCTCCTCTGCCTCCCAGGTTCAAGCGATTCTCCTGTCTCAGCCTCTCGAGTAGCTGGAATTACAAGCATGTGCCACCACGCCAGGATAATTTTTGTATTTTTAGTAGAGACGCAATTTCACCATGTTGGTCAGGCTGGTGTTGAACTCCTGACCTCGTGATCCACCCACTTCGGCTTCCCAAAGTGCTGGGATTACAGGTGTGAGCCACTGTGCCCCACCTAGAGTGGGTCTCTTTTTATATTAATTTTCAGCTTCGAGATTCCCAGCCATGCAGGTGATGTAAATATGAAGCCAGACTCGTGGAGGGTGGGCACGTGGTTTCAAATTCTCAGGAGATCATTCTTTCCCCTCTACCCAAAAACCAGATCAAGATGGACACATCCTTTTTGTCTCCCTTTGCTAATAGTTGTTTGTTTTTCTCCTGGTCTGTTCTTTCACTGTGGTTGCAGCCCTTCGAGGGTCCTAGATTTATCAAGGGTCTCAGTTGCAACCCCCAATTTCATATAAGCCTGAAGCTTCAACTCCCCAAATGTTTGTTTAAAAACTCAAGCTATTGGCTGGGCACGGTGACTCATACCTATAATCCCAGCACTTTGGGAGGTGAAGGTGGGCAGATCACAAGGTCAGGAGTTTAAGACCAGCCTGGCCAATATGGTGAAACCCCATCTCTACTGAAAATACAAAAGTTAGCTGGGCCTGGTGGTGGGTGCCTGTAGTCCCAGCTACTCAGGAGGCTGAGGTGGGAGAATTGCTTGTACCTGGGAGGCAGAGGTTGCAGTGAGTTGAGATTGCACCATTGCACTTCGGCCTGGGCAACAGAGCAAGACTCCATCTCAAAAAAAAATTAAAAAATAGGCCAGGCGAGGTGGCTCATGCCTGTAATCCCAGCACTTTGGGAGGCCGAGGCAGGCAGATCACGATGTCAGGAGACCAAGACCATACTGGCTAACATGGTGAAACCCAGTCTCTATTAAAAATAATAATAATAATAATCGATGTTCTAGCACATTGAATTAAAAAATAAATGAATAAAAATAAAAATAATAAGAAACCAAGCTATTGCATTTGAAAGGATGTTTGCTTTTTGTATTTCCAGCATCTTCTTGGGTTGTATGGGAGGAAGTTCCAATATTGTCAGAAAAGGAAGTCCAACTCTATTTAGCATGACTGTTTACTTGTCTATTTTCTCCGTGAGAGCCAAGTTCTGGGAGGTCAGGAACTAAGGCTGACTCATCTCTGGAAAAAAACACCCGGCCCAAGGTCTGGCACAAAGTAAATGCTCAGTGTATTTGTTGATACTGAACCTTCACTTGGACTCTTCTAATGATGGGGAGCTCACTTTCTTTTCTTATCTTTGTTTTATTTTTTTTGAGATGGAATCTCACTCTGTCACCAGGCTGGGGTGCAATGACGTGTTCTTGGCCCACTGTAACCTCTGCCTCCCGGGTTCAAGCAATTCTCCTGTCTCAGCCTCCTGAGTAGCTGGGACCATGGGCGTGTGCCACCACACCCAGATAATTTTTGTATTTTTAGTAGAGACAGGGTTTCACCATGTTGGCCAGGATGGTCTTGATCTCCTGACCTTGTGACCCACCCGCCTCAGCCTCCCAAAGTGCTGGGATTACAGGCGTGAGCCACCTCGCTGGTCCTGGGGAGCTCACTTTCTCCCAAGGTGGCCGCTTTCCTTTAGAGTGTGTTACCTGAGTGACCACCTAGCTAATAGGGGACAGCCTGCCCCTCATTTATGTACAACCTTCCCAACACTCAGCTTGTCCATCCAGATTCTGCAGAGGGAGGCTCAGGGCTTAAAGCCTCCCAGTGATAACTGAGGCTTTGAGCTTCCACTCAGAGGGAAACACATGGGCGGTTCCAGATGATATCCTAAGGCTCTCATGCACCATTGGTGGAGTCTAAAGTGGTACAGCATTTTGGGAGAGTAACTTGACAGCATCTGTACCTATTAATCTTGCAATTCACTTCTCTGAAACTATTCTGTGCATCCAAGGATAGTCACTATAGCATTATTTGTGGCAGCAAACAACTGAAAACCACCCAAATGACTGTCAATAAGAGTAACTAAATAAATTCTCCATAGTCAAGTCATACAGTGGAAAACTGTGAGGCTTTCATTTTTGTTTTTGTTTTGAGACAGGGTCTCACTCTGTCACCCAGACTGGACTGCAGTGGCGCCATCATGGCTCACTGCATCTTCAGCCTTCCAGGATCATGGGATCATCCTACCTTTGCCTCCCACGTAGCTGGGACTACAGGTGCACACTACCACACCTGGTTAATTATTTTTTATTTTTTTATATGTAGAAATGAGGTCTCACTATATTGTCCAGGCTGGTCTCAAACTCCTGGGCCCAAGAGATCCTTCAGCCTAGGCCTCCCAAAGTGCTGGGATTACAGGTGTAAGCCACCCCACCCAGCCTATGTTTTTTTTCTTAATAGGGTAGATCTATGTATATTGACATAAGTAGAATTCTAAGACATACTGCTGTGAGTCTATAAGACAGGGTATATAATACCAAGAAAACAAGCAAACCTACTAGCAGTATAAATTGCTACACCATGCAGGCTATTTAGTAATATCAGTCACCTTTTTTTCTTTTGAGATGGAGTCTCACTCTGCCTCCCAGGCTGGAATGCAGTGGCACAATCTCGGCTCACTACAACCTCTGCCTCCCGAGTTCAAGTGATTCTCCTGCCTCAGCCTCCCAAGTAGCTGGGACTACAGGCACTCGCAACCATGCCCAGTTAATTTTTGCATTTTTAGTGGAGACAGGGTTTCACTATGTTGGACAGGCTTGTCTCAAACTCCTGACCTCATGATTCGCCCACCTTGGCCTCCCAAAGGCTGGGATTACAGGCATCAGCCGCCGTACCCAGCCTGTCAACTTTTAGAATGCTATTTAAAGTTTTTTTTTTTTTTTCCTGAGACAAAGTCTTACTCTGTTCCCCAGCCTGGAGTGCAGTGGTGTGGTCTCAGCTCACCACAACCTCTGCCTCCCAGAATCAAGCGATTCTCCTGCCTTAGCCTCTCTAGTAGCTGGGATTACAGGCTTGACCCACCACACCCAGCCTATTTAAACTTTTAAAATAACCTCAACTGACCAATCCCTACTAATAGATATTTCTATTACAAATAAATATGCAAAATAATAGGTAAAAATATTGCCACATTGTTTGCAATAACAAAATATTGGTACAAACAAAATATTGGAAACAAACTTTTTCTCCTTATGAGGCTGGATAAATACAGTGTATCCATTTGATGGGATACTATGCAGGTTTGAAATAAAATGAGGCTGCTCTCCATATTGATATGGAAAGGTCTGCAAGATAGAGTATGAAGTGATGACAAACAGGTGCAGAATAGTGTCCCTATTTTTCTTTTCTAAATTATTTTTATTATTTTTTATTTTATTATTATTTTTTAGTGTCCCTATTTTTATGAAAAATACATGTATTAAATGTTGGACTTTATTATTAATTTTTTATGTGAAGAGTTAGTCTCAGGATATTATTAATTTTTTGAGATAGCATCTCACTCTGTCGCCTAGGCTGGAGTGCAGTGGTGCCCCAACCTCCTGGGCTCAAGCAATCCTCCCACCTGAGCCTTCCAACTAGCTGGGACTACAGGCCTCCACCACCATGCCCAGCTAATTTTTGTATTTTTTGTGAAAACGGGGTTTCACCATGTTGCCCAGGCTGGTCTCGAACTCCTGGGCTCAAGTAACACTCTTGCTTCAGCCTTCCAAAGTGCTGAGATTACAGTCATGAGCCAACATGCCCAGTCTGCGTCCGATTTGAAATGCTAAGAATTCCTTTGGAAGGGATCACAGGGAACTGGAATTGGTTACCTCCAGGAAGGAGGCCAATAATTAGAAACTGGGGAGGGAAGGACACCTGCTTTTCACTGTACTCCCTACAGAAACTTTGATTTATTTATTTATTTATTTATTTATGAGATGGAATCTCCTTTCAACGCCAGGCTGGAGTGCAGTGACACGATCTCGGCTCACTGCAACCTCCACCTGCCAGGTTGAAGGGATTCTCCTGCCTCAGCCTCCTGAGTATCTGGGACTACAGGCATTCGCTACCATGCCTGGCTAATTTTTTGTATTTTTAGTAGAGGTGGGATTTCACCTGTGAGCCAGGATGGTCTCAATCTTCTGACCTCAAGTGATCCACCCGCCTCGGCCTCCCAGAGCGCTGGGATTACAGGTGTTAGCCACCACACCAGGTCTGAACCTTTGTAATTTTGAACGATTTCCTTACAATTAAGTAAGGAAATAAAAAATATTAAACCACAACTGTAAAACTGGAAGCAAAACAAGCTGTACAAAACAAAACACTTTATATATGTACATACAAATGTTGTGTAGAAAAAGAAAAGGATACTGGGAGTGGTGGCAGAAGGTCTCTGGGATTGGATGAAGGAAAAAGGGTGGTCAAGGGTGACCTTGACTTTATCTTGTCATTGTTGGGTTTTTTTTTTTTAAGATACAGGGTCTTACTATGGTTTTTGTGTTTGTTTGCTTTGGGGTTTTGTGTTTGTTTTGATTTTTTGTTTATCGTTTTGAGGCAGGGTTTCACTCTGTCATCCAGGCTGGAGTACAGCGATGCGATCACAGCTCATTGCAGCCTCAGCCTTCCAGGCTCCAGCAACCTTCCTACCTCAGCCTCTGGAATAGCTGGGACTACAGAATCATGCCACTACATGCAGCTTGTATTACTATTTTTTGTAGAGATGGGGGTCTCATCGTGTTGCCCAGGCTGGTCTTGAACTCCTGGGATCAAACAATCTTCCTTCCTCAGCCTCCCATAGAACTGGGATCATAGGTGTGAACCACCATGCCTGGCCTTGCTTTTATATATATATATGTGTGTGTATGTGTGTGTGTGTGTGTATATATATATATATGTATATATGTCTATATACATATATAGAGAGAGATCTATATCTATCTATATCTACACTTATATCTATATCTATCTATATACATATATATATATATATAGAGAGAGAGAGAGAGAGAGAATCTTGGCTCACTGCAACCTCCACCTCTTGGATTCAAACGATTCTCCTACCTCAGACTCCCAAGTAGCTAGAATTACAGGCACCCACCACCATGCCCAGCTAATTTTTTTTTTGTATTTTTAGTAGAGATGGGGTTTCATCATGTTGGCCAGGCTGGTCTCCAACTCCTGACCTTGTGATCCGCCTGCCTTTGCCTCTCAAAGTGCTGGGATTATAGGCATGAGCCACTGTGCCCAACCCCTTAGATTTTTAGATAATATTTCTGCTAATAGTTACATCTGGTTTTTTTTTTTTTTTTTTTTTTGCTGGAGTCTCGCAGTGGCACGATCTTGGCTCATTGCAACCTCCGCCTCCTGAGTTCAAGTAATTCTCTTGCCTCAGCCTTCCAAGTAGCTGAGATCACAGGCACCTGCCACTATGCCTGGCTAATATTTGTTATTTTTAGTAGAGATGGGGTTTTGCCATGTTGTCCGGGCGGCTGGTCTTGAACTACTGACCTCAAGTGATTGACCCATCTCAGCCTCCCAAACTGCTGGAATTACAGGCTTGAGCCACCTTGCCCAGCCTGTTATGTCATTTAAAATCCACTTTAAGGCCAGTGTGGTGGCTCATGCCTGTAATCCCAGTACTTTCGGAGGCCGAGGTGGGCGGATCCCCAGGTCAAGAGATCAAGACCATCCTGGCCATGGTGGAACCCCGTCTCTACTAAAAATACAAAAATTAGCCGAGTGTGGTGGCATGCGCCTGTGGTCCCAGCTACTCGGGAAGCAGAGGTGGAAGAATGGCTTGAACCCAGGAGCTGGAGGTTGCAGTGAGCCGAGCTTGCGCCACTGCACTCGAGCCTGGCGACAGAGCTAAGACTCTGTCTCAAAAAAAACAAAACAATCCATTTTAATCTTTAAAAGTAGGCTTCAGGTGGATGGAATACAACCACAGCCTAGCAGTGGAATGAGTTGACTCTCCTCCTTCTGAGGGAAGGATTCACATTGTGCCCTTTGTCCCACTTGCCTTCCCCAAGGACAGCCTGGCTCAAGGTAGGCACCAGGGCTACTCCTGGCATCATTCCAGAGAGCCTCTCCTTTCACCTTTTACCCACTTGGCTTCCTGTCACCAGTGTTCTGGGCTGGGTTGAGAACCAGCACAGACTGACTATTGGGTTATAGTTCCAGAAGCCCCACCAATGTCAGGTTGGGCAGAGCCTGCCCAGGAAAAATGGAACATCTGCCTCTGTCCTCTGACCTCTGTTCTCCCCTGAAGCCCCGCTTTTTTTTTTTTTTTAGAGTTTAGCAGTTACTTGTAATATTCTTTCCCTTTCATACTCTACTACCTTTTCCCTCATACCCAAATTTATATTTCTATTTCGTCTCATTCAGTGGAGAGAAGGCATCTGAAAAACCCATCCAACTAGATGTGCAGGGATTCAATGTTACCACATTAATTGTATTTTAGGAGGCTTCTAAAAAGGGCGATGCTTAACTATGAGGGAAGACACAATAATGATGGAATTCCTGGCACCAGTGAAGAAGAGATCCTGAGGCAGAAAGGCCTTGCTCTCACTCTTCAGTCATGTTGATAGGCAATGTCACAGAGGGCTTAAGAATGTGGCACTGAAACTGGGCACTGTTGCTCATACTTGTAATCAGAACACTTTGGGAGGCCCATGCAGGAGGATTGCTTGAGCCCAGGAGCTCAAGACCAACATGGGCAATATAGTGAGACCCCGTCTCTATAAACAACAACAAAAAATTAGCCAGGCATTGTGGCGCACACATGCAGTCCTAGCTAATGGGGAGGCTGAGGTGGGAGGATTGCTTGATTCCAGGAGATTGAGGCTTCAGTGAGCTGTGATCACACCACCACACTTCAGCCTGGGTGACAGAGACCCTATCTTAGAAAAAAAAAAAAGGAAGGTGGACACTGGAGCCAGGCTGCAGGCTGACAGATTCCTGTCACTTAGCAGCTGTTGAACTTTTGACAAATAACCTCTCTGTGCCTCAGTTTCCAAATCCGTAAGATGGAGATAAAAGTAGCTTTCTTATAGGACTGTTGCGAGGCTATAATGAGATATTACATGAAAAGGCTGTAGAGGCTGAGGTTGGAGTACTACTTGAGCCAAGGAATTCAAGTCCAGCCTGGACAACATGGTGAGACCTCCATCTCTAATTAAAAAGAAGAGAGATTGTCTGTGCTACCTTGAGAAAAATAAATAAATAAATAAATAGACATAAAAATTTTTTAAAAAGGCCAGGCGCGGTGGCTCACGCCTGTAATCCCAGCACTTTGGGAGGCCAAGATGGGTGGATCACCTGAGGTCAGGAGTTCGAGACCAGCCTGGCCAACAGGGTGACACCCCATCTCTATTTCAAAAATTATTTTTAAAATGAAAAAAATTAAATATATGTGTATTTTTTTTGAAGAGAGAGGCCAGATGCCATGGCTCACGCCTATAATCCCAGCACTCTGGGATACCGAGGCAGGTGGTTCACGAGGTCAGGAGATCGATAACATCCTAACACAGTGAAACCCTGTCTCTACTAAAAATACAAAAAGTTATCTGAGCATGGTGCCGCATGCCTGTAGTTCCAGCTGCTCAGGAGGTTGAGGCAGGAGAATTGCTTGAACCCAGGATAAGGAGGTTGCAGTGAGCCGAGATCCAGCCACTGCACTCCAGCCTGAGCGACAGAGCGAGACTCCATCTCAAAGAAAAAAGAAAAAAACAGAGAGAGAGAGAGAGAGAGAGAGAGAGAGATTCTCTCTCTCAAAAAAAAAAAAAAAAAAAAGAGAGAGAGAGAGAGAAAGAAAAGGAAAAAAAAAAAAGGCCAGACATAGTGGCTCATGCGTGTAATCCCAACACTTTGGAAGACTAAGACAAGTGGATATCTGGAGCCTGGGAGTTTGAGACCAGCCTGGGCAACATGGTGAAACCCAATCTCCAGTAAATATGCAAAAATTAGCCATGCATGGTGGCGCATGCCTGTATACTCAGCATGCATGAAGAATCGCTTAAGCCAGGAGATGGAGGTTGCCGTGAGCCAAGATTGCACTTGGGTGACACAGCAAGAGTCTGTCTCAAAAAAATAAATAAATAAATAAATAAAAAGGTTTCCGATCTATGCCAACCACTCCTTAAAATCCTTTTGGTTCTCACCAGTCTCTCACATCCCACCAGTGCATCTCAGTGGCCTTCACTCACCAAACCTGTTACACTCCATCAAAATCTGTACTCCTAGGCCCTTTCCCACAGGCCTTGTTTTCTTCTTTTTTCCTCTCACCTCCATCCTGTCTCTGTCACCCGGTCATCTCAGTTCCATATTTCAAAAGCCTAGAAAGCAGGCAGACAAGACAGAACTCTCCTTAAAAAGTGATGGGCAGGCCAGCTATGGTGGCTTACGCCTATAATCCTAGCACTTTGGGAGGCTAAGGTAGGAAGATCGCTTGAGACCAAGAATTGGAAATTAGCCTGGGCAACATAGGGAGACCCTGTCTCTACACCATAATTAAAAATTAGCTGGGCATGGAGGTGTGTGCTGTAGTCCCAGCTACTCAGGAGGCTGAGGCAGGAGGATTGCTTGAGCCTAGGAGTTTGAGGCTGCAGTGAGCCATGATTATACCACTGCACTCTAGCCTGAGTGACAGAGACCCCATCTCTAAAAAATGAAAAAAAAGTCAAGGCCACGTACAGTGGCTCACACCTATAATCCTAGCACTTTGGGAGGCCAAAATGGGAGGACTGCTTAAGCCCAGGAATTCAAGACCAGTCTGGGCAACAAAATGAGAGCTCATCTCTACAAGAAAAAAAAAAGAGAGAAAAGAAAAATTAATCAGGCGTGGTGGTGCAGGCTTGGATAATTTTAATTATTTATTTGTTTATTTTTTATTTTATTTTTATTTTTTAAGGACAGCGTTTCACCATGTTGGCCAGGCTGGTCTTGAACTCCTGACCTCAGGTGATCTGCCTGCCTCGGCCTCCCAAAGTGCTGAGATTACAGGCGTGAGCCACCACACCGGGCCAATTTTTAAAAAATTCTTTGTGTAGAAGGGGTCCGATGGGGTGGGGTGGGGTGGGGAAAGAAGGGGTCCCACTGTGTTGTCCAGGCTGCTCTTGGATTTCTGGCCTCAAACAATCCTCCCACCTTGGGCTCCCAAAGTGCTATGATTACAGATGTGAAGTCTGTGTATGTTAGTTTTCTATGCTGTGTAACAAAACCTCCACAAACTTAGGGGTCATGACAGTAACTATTTATTAGCTCGCAATTCTCTAAGTCAGAAGTCTGGGCACAGCTCATCTGGGTTCTCTGCTGGGGATCCCACAAGGCTGAAATCAAGGTGTTGGCCAGCTATGTCCTCATTTGGAGGCTCAGCTAGAGAAAGAACAACTTCCAAGCTCCCTCTGAATGTTGGAGGAATTCATTTTCTTGTGACCATATTACTGAGGCCTCGTTTTCTCACTTTCTGTTGGCAGGGGACCACTCTCACCTTGTAGAAGTCCCCCTTGGGTCCAACACTTTGGAAGGCTGGCCTTCCAAAAGTCAGCGGCCTTCTCCACACATATGGCAGTTTGGTCCTTCATGGGAGTGCCACTGCTTGAAAAAATGATTCTGTTAGGTAAAAACACTGTACATATTTGAAACACATGTCAACTCTTTTTTTTTGAGACAGAGTTTCACTCTTGTTACCTGGGCTGGAGTGCAATGGTGCGATCTTGGCTCACCGCAACCTCCGCCTCCTGGGTTCAGGCAATTCTCCTGCCTCAGCCTCCTGAGTAGCTGGGATTACAGGCACGCACCACCGTGCCCAGCTAATTTTTTGTATTTTTAGAAGAGACGGGTTTTCACCATGTTGACCAGGATGGTCTCGATCTCTTGACGTCGTGATCCACCCGCCTCAGCCTCCCAAAGTGAACTCTTTATTTATTTATTTATTTATTTATTTATTTTTTAAGATGGGGTTTCTCCATGATGGGTGGGCTGGTCTTGAACTCCTGACCTCAGGTGATCCACCCACCTCAGCCTCCCAAAGTGCTAGGATTACAAGTGTGAGCCACCGCGCCCGGCTACACATCAACTCTAACTCTGTGATTGTGGGCAAGTTTCTTCAAGCACCCTGAGCCTCCATTTCCTTTTTTGTAAAGCTGGGAAAACAATAATGCCCACCGTGGAGAGTTACAGGCACATGAAATAATCAATTTAAGCTGCTGATTACATTCATTTTGTTTGTTTGTTTGTTTGACATAGAGTTTTGCTCTTGTTGCCCAGGCTGGAGTGCAGTAGCACAATCTCGGCTCACTGCAGCCTCTTCCTTCTGGGTTCAAGCAATTCTCCTGCCTCAGCCTCCTGAGTAGCTAAGATTACAGGTGCCCATCACCATGCCTGGCTAATTTTTGTATTTTTAGTAGAGATGGGGTTTTGCCATATTGGCCAGGCTGCTCTTGAACTCCTGACCTCAGGTGATCCACCCGCCTCTGCTTCTCAAAGTGCAGGGATTACAGGCATGAGCCATCACGCTCAGCCTACATTAGTTCCAGTGAACAGACTGGGTCTAGCACAGAGAGATTAGATGAGTGGGAGGCAGGGTTCCCTATGTGGAGGAAACTGCTAGAGCAAAATCCTGGAAGCAGGAAAGCTGGCGTTTTTTTTGCAAAGGGTGTGTGTGTGAGGGTGTACAGAGAATGCTAAAAGAGTAGGTGAACACAGCTTTGCTTATCCCTCCAGTCAGAATTTACTGGATGCTTACTGTGTACTTGGTATCATGAAAGCGTGCCCAGCCAGCAGTGTGAATCCAGCCTGGGAGTGGGAAGGAGCCAAGGAAGAGCTGTGAGTCGGAGAGGGAAGTGGTCTGAGCTTCAGAAGTTTACTTGCTCCCCTCCTGGGTTCAAGTGATTCTCCTGCCTCAGCCTCCCAAGTAGTCGGGATTAGAGGCACCCACCACCACACCCGGCTAATTTTTATATTTTTAGTAAAGATGGGGTTTCACCATGTGGTTGACGCAGCAGGAGGGACTCCCCTTCTCTTGTACACCCTCTCTTCCTTTGCCTCAAAGCCTGCTAAGGACCCAGTCCCAAACAGAGACCCAGGAGGGAGTTGCAGAATCTGGCCCCATCTGGGCAAGACAGACAGGGTGTAACTCCAAACACCAGTTCCTTTCCTTCTGCTCCTGGATGGCCCCAAAGCTATCCCTTCTAATGACCTACGGTCAAGGAGGGATACAACATTTTCTCTTTCAAATTTTTAAACGTGGGGCTGGGTATGGTGGCTCACGCCTCTAATTCCAGCACTTGGAGAGGCTGAGGTAGGAGGATTGCTTGAGCCCAGGATTTTGAGAACAGCCTGGGCAACCTAGGAAGACCCCTGAGTCTAAAACAAAATAAGAAAAATTAAGTTCTAAATGTGGTAAATCATGCTGGGCACTCAACTAGAGCAGCTCACTTGGGAACTTGTCCACACTCACAAACATACCCTCAGGACCCCAGAGTCACTGTCCCACCCTCACACCATGGGCAGATGGACTCAACCTAAGCCAGGCTTTTGGCTTTCTGCCACTTGCCTCTTCTCTTTGAAATGAATCCTGTCCTGACCATCACCTCCTTGCTGATGGGGGCTTTAAGTACAATTCACACAAACAAGCCACGTTGCCTTAAGGTTGAGATCGGGAGATATGTTAAGTGAGCATGGAGCCAGCCATTCTGCAGATGGGGAAACAACTGAGGCAAAGAGAAAGGAAGTGACTTGCCCAGGCTCAGGCAGTGAGCCCAGGACAGACCAAGACTGAAATCTAGATATCTGTGGGTTGAACAACAAAGCTTTTTTTTTTTTTTTTTTTTTTTTTTTTTTTTGAGCCAGAGTCTTGCTCTCTTGCTCAGGTTGGAGTGCAGTGGCACCATCTTGGCTCACTGCAACCTCCACCTCCGGGGTTCAAGTGACTCTCCTGCCTCAGCCTCCCACATAGTTGGGATTAGAGACACCCACTACCACATCCGGCTAATTTTTGTATTTTTAGTAGAGATGGAGTTTCACCACGTTGGCCAGGCTGGTCTCGAACTCCTGAGCTCATTATGTGCCTGCCTTAGCCTCCCAAAGTGCTGGGATTACAAGTGTGAACCACCACACCCGGCCCACAACAAAGCTTTTTGAGTAGAAGTTCTTGGGATATGGCCTCTTGATAATGTGTAGGGCCATCTGTTGGGGGCATTTGAGCATTATGCCTGCTCTAGCTGGCTTTACCAGTTTAATGTTTTCGCCTTTTTGTCTCAGTGTTTTCACTGGTTTAAGATAGGAAGAATTTATTATTTATGTCAGAGGGCTTCCTCTGAGCCTCACTCTCTATCTCAAAGTGGTGAGGGGAAAGGGTAGGGTGGGAGGGGAGTGGTGAGCCAGTTCTCCAGCCAAGCACACAGACTGGCTCATAACTGGAAGAACACGCATGGTCCCTTGAGTGACATACCCAGGCACCCAGGCTGACACATCGCTTTAAGTGGGGGACGACAGATGGCAGGCAGTGGCAAGCCAGTGGGGAGCCCAGGGCTTAGGTGAGGGAAAGCCCAAGGAATGGAAGGGTGGCCTTTTTTTTTTTTTCCCCTGAGATGGAGCCTTGCTGTGTCCCCCAGGCTGGAGTGCAGTGGCACAATCTCAGCTCACTGTAACTCCTGCCACCTGGGTTCAAGCAATTCTCCTGCCTCAGCCTCCTGAATAGCTGGAACCACAGGCATGCACCACCACACTCAGCTAGTTTTTTGGTATTTTTTGGTAGAGACAGGGTTTCACCATGTTGGTCAGGCTGGTCTCAAACTCCTAACCTCAGGTGATCCTGCCTTGGCCTCCCAAAGTGCTGGGATTTCAGGCATGAGCCACCGTGCTCAGCCTGAAGGGTGGCCTCTTGACCTCCAGTCCTGGAGCCCATGAAGTTGGGCAGGTACTCATACCTGGGCATGGATTAGATGGGTGTGGGTCCCTATTAACTCTGAGTATGAGTTCATGTGCATGTGTGTATGTGTTTATATATGGATGCCTTCATTGTATGCACAGATACCCATGATTATCCATGTGTGTGCATAGGAATGGCACCTTCTGTCTGATTGGAAATGAGATTCCAGAGTTACCCCAAGCATGACGCACAGTGCCTTGTTTGTTTTGAGATGGTGTCTCCCCGTGTTGCCCAGGCTGAAGTGCAGTGGCATGATCACACCACACTGCAGCCTCAACTACCCACGCTCAATTGATCCTCCTGCCTCAGCCTCCTAAGTAACTGGGACTACAGGCGCTGGCCACCATGCCTACCTAATTTTTGTATTTTCAGTAGAGACAGGGTTTTGCCATGTTGGCGAGTCTGGTATTGAACTCCTGGGTTCAAGTGATCCTCCTGCCTCGGTCTCCCAAAGTGCCATGATTACAGGCCTGCACTGCCTTGCCTGGCCCCATTGCCTCTTTTTACAGTCTGCAGGCCCAAACCAGGGTCTCAGAATACTAAGTTTACTTTCTGGGGCCAGGGTCAGTAGATGGCTTTGCTGCTGTATGATTCTAAGCAAGTATCATGACCTGTGTGTCCCTCAGTGCACCTCAGTTTCCTCACCCATAAAATGAGGGGTCTCCTCCAGCCCAGATAATAAATCTCTGTAGTGGACAGGAGGAATGGGTCCTAGGGATTTCAGGAGGGACCTCCACTGTCCCCCACTTCCATGGGTACCTCTGACTCTACAGAGAATTGGAACACTGAGATCTGACGTAGCAGCCTAGAAATGGGGTTCAGCTAATGCTGGGAACAGAAGCTGGTCACATAGGTGCCAGAATGTGGCCAAGAGCCCCATTCTCTGGGCTTGGGGAACCAGAACCCTCTCAACAGACCATTGCCTGTACACAGGACAGAGGGTCCATGTATATACTGCTGTACCAGCCACCCTTCTGGAGCTTCAAGCTATAACTACTGAGCCTTTAATGAAAGTCTACTCTATGCAAGACCCCCACAATCTGGGTGGGGGCAATACATGGACAAAGACCCCGTCCTTGGGATGCCAACTATCCACTTGAGAAGACACATTCAAATACAATGAATCATCATCACTCACTGTTTATTGAAAAAATAAATGACTATCCATCAAGGTAGCTATCAACACGTGGGTAGGAACAAGGAAGGCTACCTAGATGAAAAAAGAGTGACTAGAATCTTTCTTTTTTTTTTTTTTTTTTAAGAGACAGGGTCTGGGCCAGGAGAGGTGGCTTATACCTGTAATCCCAGCACTTTGGGAGGCCGAGGCGGGCAGATCATGAAGTCATGAAATCGAGACCATCCCGGCCAACATGGTGAAACCCCATCTCTACTAAAAATACAAAAATAAAAAATAAAAAGAGACAGGGTCTGGCTCTGTCATCCAAGCTGGAATGCAGTGGCCTGATCATAGCTCACTGTAACCTTAAACCCAAGTGATCTTCTTGTCTTAGCCTCCCAAGTAGCTGGGACTACAAGTGAATGCCATCTGGCTAATTTTTTCATTTTTTTGCAGAGAAGGGGTTTACAGTCTCTCTGTAAGAATGTTGGTCAGGCTGGTCTCAAACTCCTGGCCCCAAGCAATCCTCCTGCCCTGGCCTCCCAAAGTGTTGGGATTCCGGGTGTGATCCACCACACCTGCCCAAGTAGAATCTTGAAGACCAGAAAGATCTGGATTTCAGAAAGTTCTGAAGAAGGCATTCCAGGCAAGGGAAACAGCTTGAGCAAAAGGGTGGAGGTGGGAGAGTACTGAAGAGACAATAAGGAGTTTGACTTTAGCACAAGGTGCGTGCAGGAGAAGGGGAGGTGAAGCTGGAGAGAACCGGGGCTAGAGAATGTGGGGCATGAGTGCTGTGTTAGGAGTGTGGGGCTTTGGGAGCCACATCAGGTTTTAGAACAAACAAGGGTTGTGACAGGAGAGACATGTTTGGGATTATTTAAAGTCAGCAAGTCGGTTTGAGAGGATATGAGGTTGGCAGGAAGTGGCTGTGATGGGCAGAGGCTCAGAATTGCATGGCATGAGGACACTTTGGGTATAACACTCCAAGGGCCACAATGCCACTCCCCACCCCTCAGGCTCTGGTTATTTTTTTCTGGCTTCTTCCTCTGTCACTAGGGTTAAGGAGTCCCTTGGGAGTTTCAGATTAGGCTGGGACAGTTTTATCACTGCTAGAGCAGTAAGCTCTGGCCTAGGTCACCTCCAGCCTCCTTTTGGGTCAGATGGGCAGTTCTCAAACCGGACCAGCCCTGCTTTGCTGACCTAGAACTTCTGGCCCTGGAGATTCTGAGATGTGTATTCGTGGTCTCTCCTCAGGCATCTCCCAGGCCACTGGGAAAGTTGGGGCCTAGAGTGTGGGGTGGGCAGAATCCTGAGGGCAGAGAGTTTGGAAGAATCTTACAATGGCAGCTGTAGAGGGAAGCCTGGATGCATTGTTTGACAAACTGAGACCCAGAGAGGTAACATGACTTGAGGTCACACAGCAAGTCTGGGGCACAGTCAGGACTGAAAGCCAGTCCTGGGGAGGATGAAGCACCCTGGGGTTTAGACCATCTGGTGCATGTAGAGAATGGAGAGGGTCAGGGCTGGGAGCTATGGGTTCAAATCCTGGCTCTGCCACTGACTATACTTTTGTGACCTAGAAAGTCACTTGAGCTCTCAGAGTCTGTTTCATCAACTGTAAAACGAGGAAAATATCCACCTTTTGGGTTGTTGTGAAGATTAAAAAAAAAAAAAATACATAAAGCACCATAGCACAGATCGTGGCACACAGTAAGTGTTCAATAAATGTCTGCTAGTGGTATGGTGGTGCAATAGTAGGTGCCCAATAAATGTTGAATGCATTGTTGAATACGAGTTCACACGCTAATAGTGAGCTTGTGAGACTCAGCTTCCTCACGTGTAAATCAGGACTCATAATCAGTCCTCGTTCTGCCACTTCTGTACAGCCCTAGTAGCAACGTGGATTAAATAAAGTGTGTAAACGTTCAAGTGCAGAGCCGTCTCAGGTCAATGTTTACTCAGCCCAGGGCAATTCCTCTCCAAGTCCTACTCTGCAAAATTTCCCGTCAGCTTCACTAACTTCTCTACATTCCCAGATGCTTCCCTGGAACCGCGGGTGGGGGATGTCCCCTTTCTCAAGCCTGCCAAGCTGATGAAAAACAGGTTGGGTAAACAGAAAGTGTGTAGGGCTGAGGAGGTGAGCCAGAGGAGGGAGCGAGGAGAAGGGCAGTAGGGAGAATGGAGGTGCACTGACGTGGTGTGTATCGGGGAACTTGGATATAGGATGCAGTGAAAGGATTTGGGGAGCAGTGGGAGAGATGAGGGCGCTGGGATCCGGGAAGAGTCAGGAAGAGGAGAAGCCGATAGGAGGGAGTGGAGAGCCTCCTCGCGGAGAGCTCGCCGCGGCGCAGGGCTCCCAGCTCCTCGCAGCCACCTCCCTCGACCACTTGACCCCAGACCCGGCTCCGAAAGCATTTCCCAGCCGGAGGGCCCGGCCCGCAAACCGGGAGGAAAGGGGCGGGGCGGGGGGATCCGCAGCCTAGGATTGGCCGCCGCCCCGCCAGCCGGTGACGCGAAGCGGGCGGGCCCCTTTGTGACGTCACAATCAGCTGTTTGAACGTTCCAATTTTTGCCGTGAGCCCCGTAACAGCCGCACAGACTCAAAGCCCAGCGGGCGAGCGCAGCAGCCCAGAGCGACTGCGGCCCCGCCGCCTCCCCCGCGACCCCCCGCGATGCGGCCGGGCCTGTGAGCGGCCGGCGACCCTGGGACGCCCCGTCGCCCAACTACCTCAGCGCCGCGCCTCCCACCCCGGTCCCCAGGTGAGTCCCGACCCGCGTGGGCCTGGGGGGCTCCCCGCCACGGACACGCCCTGCGCCCCCAGCGCCCCCTGCGCCCAGGCCTTTGTCTGTCTCCGCCGGCGGCCGCCGGGGCCGCGTTCCCGGCTCCCGATTGGTTGCCGCATGCCCGGTAGCCCATGATATCGTTCTATTTGCATATGACATTGAGACGTCACCAAGGCCGGCACCGCCCCCACGGGCTCGGGTCGCTTGTCCTCCCTTGACCCGGAGCCGCTGTGTCGGGGCTGGGCCCTAGGTCAGACGCTGCCATTCAAAGGGGACTGCAGGGGGGTCGGCGATTTCCTAGGCTAATCCAGGGGCTGGGGTCAGGCTTCTGATCCCCTACTTTCTCTTTGCAACCTGAGGAGTCAGACGGCGCTGCTGGGCCTAGGTTGAGGGGGCCGTCAGGAGTTCAGGGCTGCCTCGGACTCTAGGTCTTTGGGACAGCACCAGATGGTGGTGGGATCCCCTCCCTCTGGCTCCAGACTCCGCCTCCAGAAACTAACAGAATAACATCCTCCTAATCCCTGATTTGTGTGCAGTGCCTTAGCTGATGTCACTCCCAGACCCAAAATGAGGGGTCTTAGACCCGAGTTCACAGAAGGGGCAACAGGCCCAGAGAGGAGGATTAGCTCACTGGAGGTCACACAGCCAATTAGAGTCATGCTCACTGAGTGACAGACGCATTATTAGCCAGGGGCATAGACATAGCAGGGGCTCAAAGCAAGTGGCAAGATACATATCCGCCTTTCTCTGGGGACCCGATCTTGGGCTCAGCATCATCACGGTTTGATAGGCTCCTAGATCTCCTTACTCCTGACCCTTTTCCAGGGAATCTCTGGAGATAGGTTCACCTTTTGTGGTTCTGACCCCTTCTGTCCTCACTATACCTTGGAGTCCTAGAGTCCAATAAAATCGCTGCCTCCCAGCTGTTTTGATCACAGAGAGGTGAGTCATTGGCTGCCTCCGGGTGTCTCCAGGACTGATGTTGGGTGGAGGGTGGGGTGAGGGTTCCCTCTATTGGCCCTTTACCTCCCCAACTCCATAGGTTGTCAGCCAAGAAGGACCTAACCTGGCCTAGTGCAGACAATTGCAAGTGTTTTCTTGCTCCCTCCTAACCCCTTCTGCCCACAGAGAGTATAGAAGAAGGGATAGGAAAAGGAGAGTTTATGTCTTAACAAGTGGATGGGATCTAGAGGCAGAACCAGGAACTCCATTGCAGCTGGGAGTTTGCTCAAGGATGGGCTGGAGGTAGGGGTGGCTTAGGGCTCAAATGCTATTCTGGGCAGAGCTGCTGTAGTTATTAAAGGGAATGGTTCTCCCTGGAGCAGAACTGGGAATGTGAGAACCAGGAAGCTGTCAGGGCTGGGAAAGAAAATCTGGGAGGCTCCCCAAGTGGTAAGGAGAGGGGGCAGGCACTGGCTGGCTGGTGCTGCTGTCACTCTTGGCTGTCACTGACTTGCTGTGTGACCTCAAGCAGGGAGCTTCTCCCCTGAGCCTCTTTCAGTAAATGCATGCTAAATCTTGGTGCCAGGAACTCCAGATCCTTTTGATCCCTCCCCTAGGTGAGGGGTGGTGTGGCTAGGTCAAGGTGTCTCTTTGACCTCCCTGTACCCCTTCATCATTATATTCTTGGGGATTGTTTGCAGAGTCTTCCCTGTGTACAGTCTGGACTGGATGCTCAGTAACTTGGGATTAGGCCTCCCTGCCACTATCTAGCCATGTATTTTTGGTTAGACTTATGACCTCTTTCTGATCATCAGATTGTAAAATGGGCTGGGTGAATATGATGGTCCTTGAAATAGCTCTTAACTTCTCTTTCATATTCCATGAAGTAGTAGGTTCTTGGAAAGAGGATGTGCCTTATCAAGGCCTCAATATTCCCTTCCTTCAAGAGGGGCCAAACTTTCTGGGCTTTTGGCAATGGAGTCACTAGCTCCCTGTGGCTACAGATGAGTTAGGATACGTGGATTGTGCTGAGTGGACACTAGTTGGGGGTGGCCTCACCTTCAGAACACCTGTAGATCTCCCACCCCAATCCCACCAGGGAAGCCAGCATCTTGAGCCTAGTGTGCGCCTGCAAATGTGAAAATATTCTCAGGGCATGGAAGTGAGGTGATTCTGCAGCAAGTGTGAAAACATTCCCAGGGAATAGAGAGAGGAAGCAATAAGCATGGAAATACTGCAGGTGGATTAGCAGAAGAGTAGAAATGCCTCCAGGGAACGGAAGTCTGGACATGCCCCCCGGGAAATTCTACAGGAAGTGTGGAAACACCGTTACAGAATAGTGACAAGTGGCTCAGCAGCAAAACCACTGACCATCTTTAGGGAACAGGTGTGGAGAGTCAGTCAGGCTTCAGGTACATCCTGGGAAGTATGGCCAGCAGCCCCCAGCCCAGCCATAGTCCAGAGGTAGGCTGACATGGGGAGGTGGGGTGGATCTAGAGCCACCACCATTTCTGGAGCAAGGGGGCCTCCTTCTTAATCTTCACCCAGGGAAAGATTGGTTGAGGGCTTGCTTGGGTCGGGGTCCAACCCTCAGTGCTCATCCTTAAGGGCCCCTGGAATCTGACAGCTCCCTTCCTCCATCATCACCTCCCACTGATCTGCTGTCTCCCTGAGTCCAAGCAACCTGATCTTCCTCCTAGCCTGGGATGCTGCCCTTGACCAGGAGCCGGCATGCCATCTTTACACCTCATATGACAGACACAACTGAGGTGTGCCAAATCACATGGTAAGATGGTAGCAGTTCTATGGGATTTCTGCTGGCCAGTGCTTTTTAAACCATACAGGCTCCAGGAGTGGTTCTTAATCTCTGGGGTCAAGGATTGCTGTTTAGGAAATCATGATGAAAACCAAGGTCCCTTTTCCCAGAAAAATACACGTAGGCAATGATCCCTGGCCACCACATTGAAAATATCAAATTCAGACAGACACCCAGCAAAGGCAATAGAATACAGTGATTCTGGGTGCTACTTCTGGAATCTGACTGCATGGGTTCAAATCCCACCTTTGTCTCTTACTAGCTATGAGACTTTGGGACAGTTACCCTCTCTGAGCCTCAATTTCTTCAACTGTAAAGTAAGGATAGTAATTATTATCTACTTCCTGTAGTTGTTGTGAGGATTACATGAAGTAATATAGGTAAAGCTGCTTAGTATAATGCCTGGAACATGAATGTTAGCTATATATTATTATTATTTTGAGACTGAGTCTCACTGTGTCACCCAGACTGGAGTGCAGCAGCGCCTCCTAGGTTCCAGCGATTCTCCTGCCTCAGCCTGGAATTACAGGCACCTGCCACCATGCCCAGATAATTTTTGTATTATTAGTAGAGATGGGGTTTACCATGTTGGCTGGGCTGGTCTTGAACTCCTGACCTCAAGTGATCCACCTGCTTCTGCCTCTTTTGCCATTGACCATCTTTTTTTTTTCTTGAGCTGGAGTCTGGCTCTGTTGCCAGGCTAGAGTGCAGTGGTGCAATCTCAGCTCACTGCAACCTCCGCCTCCCGGATTCAACCAGTTCTTCTGCCTCAGCCTCCCTCAGCTGGGATTACAGACATGTGCCACCATGCCCAGCTAATTTTTTTTTATTTTTAGTAGAGATGGGGTATCACCATGCTGGCAGGATGGTCTCAATCTCCTGACCTCATGATCCACCTGCCTCGGCCTCCCAGAGTGCTGGGATTACAGGTAAACACCACCGTGCCCAGTCACCATTGACTATCTTTAGGGAATAGGTGTGGAAAGTCAGTCAGGCTTCAGGTACAAGCTTGACTAAATACATACATACATACATACATTTTTGAGACAGTGTCTTGCTCTGTCGCCAGGCTGGAGTATAGTGGTGCAATCTTGGCTCACTGCAATCTCTGCCTCCCTGGTTGAAGCCATTACCCTGCCTTAGCCTCACAAGTAGCTGGGACTACAGGCATGCACCACCATGCCCGGCTAATTTTTTTGTATTTTAGTAGAGACAGGGTTTCACCATGTTTGCCAGGATTGTCTTGATCTCCTGATCTTGTGATCCACCCGCCTCAGCCTCCCAAAGTGCTGGGATTACAGGCATGAGCTATGGTGTCAAGGTAGCCTAGCTATATTATGATGATAACAAGTAGACAATATGGGCAATTTCCTTCGTGCCTGGAGAACTCCTATTTACTCCTCAAGGTCCAGCTTGGATGTCCAATTCTCTGGAGACCTTCCCTGACACAGCTATGTCATGTGTCACTCTTTCCATGTTCTGAAAGCACCCTGTAATAATAACTAATTTATTACTTTGTTGAATGTTTAACATATGCCCAGACGCAGTTCTAAGCACTTTATAAGTGTTTTGCTCATTTAGTTCTTTTTTTCCCCCTTTTTTCTCCTTCAACAACTTTGGTATAGCTCATTTAATTCTTATTACAGCCTGGAGGAGGATAATATTATTAGCTCATTTAATTCTTATAAGAGCCCGGAGGAAGGTACTATTATAATTGCCTTTTGAGAGATGAGAAAACTAGGCACAGATAAGTTAACTTCCTAAATACATACAAAAGATTTTTTTTTTTTGAGACGGAGTTTCACTCTTGCTACCCAGGCTGGAGTGCAATGGCGCGATTTCGGCTCACCGCAACCTCCGCCTCCTGGGTTCAAGCAATTCTCCCACCTCAGCCTCCTGAGTAGCTGGGATTACAGGCGTGTGCCACCATGCCCAGCTAATTTTTTGTATTTTTAGTAGAGACGGGGTTTCACCATGTTGACCAGGATGGTCTCGATCTCTTGACCTCGTGATCCACCCGCCTCGGCCTCCCAAAGTGCTGGGATTACAGGCTTGAGCCGCCGCGCCCGGCCTTAAAAGATTTTTTTTAAAGCCTGGATTTGAATGAAGAAAGCCTATACCCCCAAAGCGTCCACACACATCTCTGTTTTGTGTACCCTTCCTTCTCCCTGCTCTGGGGGTGATATCTTCTGTACTCTGCCCCAGGCCAGGAGTGGGGTGAACTTCAATCAGTGGTAGCTCTGACGCCCTTCTATGATTCCCAGGTTTTTGCACTGCCATAGGGCGCCCCCGTGAGGCCGCTTCGCCCCCACCATGTTCCAACGCCTCACCAGCCTCTTCTTCAGCACCCCCCCGGCCCCTGAAGACCCCGACTGCCCCCGCGCCTTCGTGTCAGAGGAGGATGAAGTGGACGGCTGGCTCATCATTGACCTGCCAGGTGAGGCCTGGGTCAGCCTCCTGGGCCTGTGAAGTCATCCTAGGGGCAGATGGTCGAGCAGCGGAGGGGAAGGGCTGGGGAATTAGGCGGTCCCCCAAGCCTACTGGAGGTGGGGTCACGGGGCCCCTTCCCAGGAAAGCCGGGGCCCTCTCCTGGCGGCTCAGGAGAGGCTGCAAGTCAGGACCCCTAGGGCAGCAGGGCGAGACTCTTGGCCTGTGGGTACCCCGAGGTGCTGTGGACAGGCTGCGGGTCTGACTAACGATGCCCTTTCTCTCCCCGCCCCCTTGTCCGGTGTGTGTGTGTCCCTCCCCGCTGCTCCCCTCCTCTGCACGGCTCCCACCCCGCACCCCGTAGACAGCTACGCGGCTCCACCCAGCCCCGGGGCTGCCCCTGCCCCCGCGGGCCGCCCTCCGCCCGCGCCCTCCTTGATGGACGAGAGCTGGTTTGTTACCCCTCCCGCCTGTTTTACTGCAGAGGGGCCTGGGCTGGGTCCCGCCCGCCTCCAGAGCAGCCCCCTGGAGGACCTCCTCATCGAACACCCTAGCATGTCCGTTTACGTCACCGGCAGCACCATAGTGCTGGAGCCCGGGCCCCCTTCCCCGCTTCCGGACGCGGCCCTGCCTGACGGCGACCTCAGCGAAGGGTGAGCGGGCCAGGGGCGGAGCCTGGTGGCCCAGGGAGTTGGATCTTGGAGGCCAGGGTCCAGGGCAGGAAGGGCTCCAGCGGGTAGCGGCCTTGGGAGGGTTGCCTTTGAGACAAAGTCGGGAGCCCGTGGGCCGCGGGGCGAGGCTAGCAAGGGGACTTAGAGTGAGGGGCGGGTGGGAGAGGCGTGGGAGAGGGTGGGAGAGGCTAGCAGGGGGACTTAGGGTGAGGGCTGTCGTGTGGGAGAGGCGTGGCCTCGTGGCCGGGGCGGGGCTTGGGGGAGGGGCGGGGCTAAGAGGCCCCGGAAGGATTTGGAGGCTTGAGGAGCGTGGCTGGAGTGCGGTGGGAGTTGTGCTTAAACAGAAAGACAAGGGTGGAATTGAGGGTGGGAGTCCAGTCTTCCCCGAGGTCCAGTTTACTTGTCAGGGGCTAGAACCGAGGAGACACCTCCAGGTTGGTACCCACAAGAAGGGCGTCGGGGACCCCAATCTGAGCAGACACAGAATTGCAGCAAGGCAAGGGTGGGAGATGGCAGCGTCCCTTAGGCCTCCCGCCCGGTTTATCCGGCCTGACCCAGCCCCGCTCTGTGTCCACAGGGAGTTGGCGCCCGCCCGCCTAGAGCCCCGGGCCGCGCGTCACGCCGCTCCTCTACCCGCGCGGGCGGCGCTGCTGGAGAAGGCCGGCCAGGTGCGGCGGCTGCAGCGGGCCCGGCAGCGGGCGGAGCGCCATGCGCTGAGCGCCAAGGCGGTACAGCGGCAGAACCGAGCCCGCGAGAGCCGTCCGCGCCGGCCCAAGCACCAGGGCAGCTTCATCTACCAGCCGTGCCAGCGCCAGTTCAACTACTGAGCGTCTGCTGGTCGCGCCGCGAACCCCTTGCCGACTACGGATCCCTGTCGGGCCCCTCCGACGCCTCGGGCTGGACTCCGAAACCTCCCTTCTTAAAGCGTGTGAGGTTGGGTGATAGCCGTTCCTTCCCTGACCCCCTCAATTTCCCCATCTCTGATCCTCTAATCCGCCTCTGAGCCCCTTTTCAAGCCCCCTTCATCCTCGCTCTTTCTGGCCCCCATCCCCAGCATCTAATCATCCACACCCCCTACTCCTTTCCCTTCCATCCTTTCTTCTCTGGTCCGCATCCCTGTCTTTCCCCTTCACCCTTACTCCAGTCCTCTACCTCTGGCCGGCTCCTATTTCTGAAAGCTTCTTCCAGTCCCTGATCTGGCTCATTCCCCACTTTCAACTCCCACCTTACATGACTCAAACTATCCCATGTTTGGCATTACACTCACCCCTGTTCCCTTATTCTTCATTCCCAGTAATTTGCTCCCAAATGGTGGGGTCCCTGAGCCCAGCTCTGACCAGGTAGAGCCTGTGCAGCCTGGGCTACTGTCATTGCCCTCTAGTAAGGGCTCAGGGTTTTGCTTTTAGTCTCCCCTTCCTTCTGCCTTGGGGGCTGTACTCTGTGGAGCTGCTTAGGCCTGGAAAGGTACAGTATGTAGAAGAGGACTGTGCAAGTGAGTTAGAGGGAGAAGACGGAGGGAATCTAGGAAACGAGGCAGCCTACTGGAGATTCGGACAGGGCAGACATGTTGAGAAGCTGCAGGGAGCAGGGCACCAAGGGAGCTCACACTGTGCTTGCTCAGAGAGGCAAAGCCCTGCTCTCAGGCTGAAGCCTGGAGTCTGCCCCCACTTCCCTTTTCTATAATCCATTCTTCTGCAGGTTACTGAATCTGGAGGGCTTAGTTAGTACCTTGCCGCTCTACCCCTGACATGTCACCCGAGTAGAAGCTGGGCAAGGTCCCACCATCCTGGCCGTTTGTTCACAAGCCCAAGGTGCTAGAATAGCTTAGGGGAGATGCAGGCCACAGGGCTTCTAGGCAGGCAAAGGGCATTCACCCTAGGTCAGAGTGCAGAGCAGTGATGCTGGAGAGGACACACCATGGGGTGAAGCCATCCCAAGGCTGACAGCTCAGCCTTCACCTTGCTTGCCTCTGGTCTTGTATTTCACACCCTGCTCAGTATGGCTAGCCAGCAGTCCTGAGTAGGAGTCCAGGAGCCCCACTGTCCTAATCCCCAAATTGTTCTTATCCAGGTTCAGGGCCTTCAGGGGGCCTCTTCTCATTTTCTCCCACAGGCCTCTCTTTCTAGGTTGCTGGGGAGAAATGGGTGCCCTATGGTCCCTCTCCTCTCCTCCTCCAGAAAACCTAAATCCCTGGGGGAGACAGAGGGGGCAGAGGCTTCCCTCTTCTTGTGGAGATTGAATTTTGGGCTCAGACACCAGCAACAGCCTCTTGGGATGCCCGAGTTGCTTCCCAGTTCCTCTTTCTAGCTGTCCTTTTCTAGTGTACTCACTCTTCCTTGGGACTTTTAAGACTTCTTGGTACATATGAACATAGGTCTTCCCCTCAACCCAACTTTAGGTTTCCAGGCCTCACAGCCAAGCTGAGGCTTGGAGAAAACTCTGCATTCTCATGAGGGCAAAGGCAGCTGCCCTTCCTGACCCTATAACCCCAGTCCTCATAGGGGATGTGTGGGGAAGGGATGGGGTATCCCCATGGATGCTGGGATGAGGGCAGAGGAAGACCTGTTGGGGTCTCCTATCCCAGGGAATAAGCCAAATTAACACTAAAAATTGATCAAAGCTCCCACACCAGTCCACTAGGGCCCCAGTAGTTGACAGCCTTGCTCCTCTCCCTAAGTTCTCCTTTAGTTACAACCTAGTTGCTTTTATTCTTCCAGCTACCACTTGGGCACTTCACAGCCAGCCTAGGGTCTTTGGCACCTCCAAGAGCTGAAACTCCCTTCAACCCTTCTTGCCTACTCCTCACTGCCAGCTGGCACCTAGGCTCTGTCCTATGTGGTGCCCATGATCCTTCTGGTGGGGGAAGAGTTTAAGTTATAGGGCATTTGGCTCAAATTTTAAAAGGCCTTGTGTTTACCTATATTTCTGGAGGCTCCTGTAGTTCTAGAACCTATTCTCTCACCTGGCTGGTTGCAAGGCTCATATCTTTTGTACTTTTCCTATAGATTCTGTAGCATTTGAGTGTGGCAATATTTTAATTGTGTATAGATTTCTAAGAACCAACACTACTCAGTCTCCTGCTAGTCTGACTCCTGAAGCATCAGACCTTGTCATACTGTATTGACTGTGTACGTGCCTTTCACCTTTGAGCATGCTTCAGGATTTTTTTTTTAACCACAGAACTTGAATACATGAGGGAACCAGAGTTCACAAAGTCCTATGCAACCTTAGGAGGAGGTTAGGGAGTCTGTTTTGATTGATGTTTTCAGTGGCCCTAGAGGAGTTTGTACAAAGTTTGTACCAATTTGTGAGTAATAATGTCAGTACTACCAGCACTTTGCCAAAACTGTGTCAGAGGGACCCTTGTTTCTAGAGTGAGTCCCAGTTACATCAACGAGTGACTTCTAGTTATTCCCTAGTAAGTCTGAGTGGTTCTTCAAGCTGGGTGTCTTTCCAGCCTTTGCCAGTCTAGCCCCAGCAGGGCAGCGTGTGTGTATGAATGCAGTTTGGTGCTGTTTTAGAGTATGCCTGCTCCCCAGCCCCCTGCCTGGAACCCTCTGATCAACTTGCTCTGACCTGTAATGTCTTAGGTGCAACAAGGACCCCACCACAGCTCTTGGATGCCCCCCTAGATCCATGTGGCTTTATGCGAGGGGACTGAATGCAGACACACCATAGCCCACTTCTACTACTTTCTCTCTCACCCTTCCACCTAGTTCCACATGGAACCAACAAGTTGAGTGCGTCCCTGTTGGGTGTTCTCTGTTGAGACTGGCTGAAATGAGACTTTGGTTGACCATGTGATGTGTTGACAGACTCAAGGAAACAACCACCTCAACCGGGTCATGTGGCATGCCTGTGTATGTGTGTAACAGAATTCTGATTGTTAGACTGTAATGCTATTCCTCTATGGGAGAAAAAAAAATTAATATAAAGAAAAACAAATAAAAATCTATTTAAAGCACATTATACTTTCTGCCTGAGTTGAGTATGAGAAGCACTTTGTAATCTTAAGCACAGTAGTGGCATAGAGTATTATGATTAAGCTGGCTTTGGTTCTGGTGTGTGTGTCATACGGGAGAGGAATAGGGTAGATAAGCTTATTGGAACAGAGCCAGACAATGGCTTCTGACTCATAAATGACTACTTTTAGAGGATCTTTATAATGCAAGACACATACATGAAGACAGTTGGAATAGAGATGAGAGTAAGAGCATGACAGGATGACCAACTCATTCTTTTGGTCTTAGGCACTGGGTTACAGCAAGGGCAAGGAGCCACTGGAGGGGAAAGGATGAGGTCTAACCCTAGGGGAGATGCAGCAGAAGGCTGAAGCCCAGGCTGAGACAAGTCCAGGATCCCAAGCATCAAAGTCTCCTGAAAGTTGGGGGCAGGGTGGGGCAGAAGTGGCCGGCTTTGGAGGCAACACAAATTTCAAAGCAGGGAAGCCAGAGTGAAATGTAGTGGACATCTCTGAAATATAACACAAAATGACCCCTTTTATTTGGTAGCTGCTCTATCTAACCACAGAATTGGACTGAAGGTAGAAACCTGACCTAAACTGGGCTAGATTCTTGATGCTGGTACAATCTTAGAGGCCAGTCTGGGCTTATCTCCTCTATGGAGGAAACGTAAGCACAATTGTTTTGGAGCAGTCCATCATGCACACGGAGGAGCAGATATGTGTGATGTGGTGAACAATGCCATCTCTGCTGCTGACAGCTTTCTGTCCCCAGAAAATCCTGGGTGGCCATTGATCTCTAAGTTGGTTTTGTTATTTGCATCCAAAAGAAATTTGAGCAATAGATATCAAAGTAGCTGGCACAGTGCTGAACAGAGCTAGTTTCTTCAAAGCCAAGAATGAGGTGAGCAAGTATGTACATTTTCCTCAACTTGCCAGGTGGGCATCTCAGGTGCAATGAGGACCAGATGAGAATCCCATTCACAAAGAAGGCTGTGTCTGCTTACTTAAGGACCAAAGAAAGAGCTTATCATCCAATAATCCCTTACCAATAACATAACTTTATGTTCTATGACAATGACATTTATTTAACACATTATTTCACATTGTACAAATCCTTAGATTCTCTTTATTCACTGGTCCATTTCTACAACAAATACATCCAAAACACTATATAATAAAATTATTTACAACATTTCCAAATGAGAAGATTGCTTTTGCCCCCACTACTGCTATTCACACACAGTACTTCCACGGCACAGTACGTCATTAGGAGATCTAAAAATGCTCACCCTGTACTCTAGGCTGCTTAGGAAATGTGAAAACTAATAACATTTATAATGGCATTAGCTCCTTTCAATACAAGAAAACATTTTAGAAACCTTGAACTTCAACTTGCAACACCAAAAGGGATCAACAATCCTGTTTTTCCCATTGCACTTTATGAAACAGGTTGCAGGGACTAGGAAAAGGGCCACATTATTAAAATTACTAACTGTACAGAAATGGATTTAAAAAAGTCACAGCTCAAAATTGCTCTTTGTAAAAGTCACACACATTTACAAGTATCGTCACCATCCTGGTTGTTTTACTTGGATTTTCTTCGCTTGGATTGCACCGCACTGGTTATGTCTGTAGAGGGAAAGAAAGGACATGTTCAATGGAGGTAACTCTTTACAGCAGTGCCCTTTAGGCAGTGCGTAACAAGCAGAGCAGACATCAGGGGAGCCGTATTCGACTTGGAAGCTGTCAGAGGGGCACTCTGAATGGAGAGAGTCGCAGGTGCTGCTTGAGGGCTTATATGGGAAGAGGGTGTGGCCCTGCAATGGGCAGAGTTGGGGGAATGTGACTGAGGTGGTGGGAGATGAAGCACACCTGACTAGACAAAGTGCAGGGTGGCGACAGCCTTTGTAGCTGGGCAATTAACCTCATGGTTTCCTTCACCAGTTTCCATTATACAATGAAGTGTGACTAGACAGACTGATAAGTGTTTTTGGTGAGAAATCAGTAATGCCATAAGCAAGTGGTAAATTGTGTTAGAGTGCAAAATAACTGTCTTAGGATCCCTTCTGAAGCTAAGCTATTGTTTTAAAGTAAGGAACTCTTTTTGTCACCCTATAGTCAAGGTCAAACAACACGACCATGGACTCTGGTCAATGAGTGTCTACTGTGGCCCAGCCAGTTATATCAAGACTGTGAATACATATACATAGTCATGAATGCAATTCAGAACAATCAACAGCCTGCTCTGAGCCCAAGTGAGCCTGAAGGTTTCATGGAAGAGGTGGGAACTGAGTGATTTATACACAGAATGACAGTGACATAAAGGGAAATGACTATGTTTTAATTTCTTTAGTTTCTATTGTACAATCAGTATCTTAATCTTATGCTAGACTTAAACCATGTTTCTTAAAAGCTTTTTGGCCAGGTGTGATGGCTCACACCTGTAATCCCAACACTTTGGGAGACTGAGGCAGGAGGCTCACTTGAGCCAAGAAGTTTTGAGGCCAGCTTGGGCAGGATGGTGAGAACTCATCTCTACAAAAAGTAAAAAGAAAAAAATTAGATAGGCGTGGTGGCACATGCCTGTGTTCCACCTACTCAGGAGACCAAGGTAGGAGGATCACCTGAGCCCAGGATTTCATGGCTGAAGGAGTTCAAGGCTTAAGTGAGCTATGTTCATGCCACTGTACTCTAGCCTGGGTGACAGAGACCCTGTCTGTACTGAAAAAAAAAAAAAAATCTACCCAAAGTTATGGCAGAGTACAGTGAATAGCGTGAAGCTCTCCAAATGTAAACATTTCTTTAGAATCTCATATTGATTTCAAAAGGTCACCTTTATTTCATATTTTGGTTTTAATATGAAAATAATGTTCTAAAATTACTTCTCATCAAAAAGAAAAAATGTTTCTACCTAATACATCAATACAAAAGATGAATCAGATTTACCCACTTCTGGTAACTTGGCTGAGTTTTCTGATACTGCATATTAAGTTGTATTCTAAGCAAATTTTCCTTGTCTTTCGTATCATAATATTTTGTGAACCCAGATGCTAATAAATATGCAGAGTTTGACAAAAGGAAATATTTTACTGCTCTGTTAGCTAAGGTGACTGCTAAGAAGTGAGGCCTAGATGACTTTCCAAGAGGTGATCAGTACAGTAATTTCAGCCTTTTGCTGACGGAAAATTCACTATGTTTATCTTCTCAGAGGTCATGTGTTTTTTGTGCCATGTGGTAGAATCAGTCTTTCTGATTTACTCATTAGTCTTTTACTAATCAGAGGACAGTTAATCTGCTGGGATATTAATAATGGTGCTCTTTATTTTAATTCATGTAAATTAAGAGTCTCACACAGCCCATACAACTCCCTGAAATCAATTCTTCACGTCAGACTCTCAAGCTTCATTTTCACTGAAGCAAATTTGTCACTTGCAGTAAAAATAGGCAGGTTTTTGTCTTGCTAGTGTTCATCCTCAGAAAAACATTCAATAATTGCGGGTAACACTTCCCATGGGCACCGAGGAAGGAGACCCGTCCAGACCCCAGGCACAATTAGTGCCTGAAGAATATCTTAGTTTATAGTGTTATTACTCAGCTATTTCCTTTATATAATCCTTTATATATAATCATATATTAGTATATAAGATTAATGCTTGAAGTATAACTTACTGTTTACATATATCTAGCTTATATAATCATACTTAATACTTCTATCTAACATACTTAGTTCTATATATCTTTCTATATAATCACATAGGTATTGTAGTTGGAGCTGTACTGACACATTTAGTGCTGATTTATATAATCCTTCAATATAACCATATAATAGTCTGTAGTAGGAGGAATGCCTAGAGCAGTCACAAAGCAGAGGCAGTACATGGGAAAACAGCCAGACCAGGACAAGAACCAAAGACCCAGGCGGTGGCATCCCTGCCTGAAAAGGCATACACCGTATGGCAGGCTTGGAGCAAGAGCCTCTCCTCATGATAAAAGAGTTGTAGTGCCTTGCATCCAGTTCCTGTGGAAAGTAGGCCCCAGGCCTGAGATCCCGTAAATAACCAAGGGAGAACCCCTCTGGTGTGAACAGTCACTGCGGCTGTACACACTTGTCAGTCTTTTCTCACTTCTGTGCTAGCTCAAATCACCCTGCCATAAATATCTTAAGAGAAGAGCACAAGTCTGTCAGCTCCCACTGCATTGGCTTACAGTATCCTTCTATTAGAAATCCTTTGGGGTCTCCAGCCTCCAGATAAGAAGTGTTGTACATGACACCTGTTGCACATAGCCCACCTCCTTGCCTTGGTGACATAATGGGGGTGGACCCCTTTTCTGTACATGACCCTCTTCTACTGTGCACAGCATACATAATCATGTGAGTCACAAGTGAGGGGGCCCCCTACTGCGCAGGGCCCACCTCTCTGCCCAAGTGACATAATGGGGTGGCCCCCTCACTTGTGACTTACATGATTATGTATGCCCTATTACTAAGCCTATAGATGATGACCTCACTCATGACCCTGTCCCCTGCTTGTACGTAATAAATACAGATGCTTCTGGGCATTTGGGGCTCTCGCCGATCTCCACTCACAGGTGGCGTGGCCCCCAAGTCCAGATGTTCTTCACTAGTTCTTCAGTGTCCTGCCTCTTTACTTCTCAGATCCTGCACCTCAACACAGCATAAGGGACACCCCACGACCTTGTGGGGCCCTACAGCCCTACAATTAGGTCAACTTTGAAAGCTTTTTCCTTGTTGTGATATGAAGGATCAAGTGTCTGAGAAACATATGTGGCTAGGAAAAAAAGTGGAGTAGAGGGTGGAGGAGAAGGAACCTCAGACTCCCCCTCCTTCCTTGCTCCTTCCCATCTGTCACTGCTCTGAGGCACCCAATAAACTGGCAGGCTGCCTCTGAGCGTGAATCAATGAGTGGGGCCAGAAGTAAACAAGTGATTTGTGCTAGAAACTGCAAAAAAAACCCCACATTAAAAACCCTCATCTTATGGCCGGGCATGGTGGCTCCTGTCTGTAATCCCAGCACTTTGGGAGGCCAAGGTGGGTAGATAACTTGAGGTCAGTAGTTCAAGACCATCCTGGCCAACATGGTGAAACCCTGTCTCTACTAAAAATGCAAAAATTAGCTGGGCGTGGTGGCACGCACCTGTAGTCCCAGCTACTCAGGAGGCTGAGGCAGGAAAATCGCTTGAACCCGGGAGGCAGAGACTGCAGTGAACCGAGATCATGCCACTGCTCTCCATCCTGTGTGACAGAGAGAGACTCCATCTCAAAAGACAAACAAACAAAAAAACCCCCCTAATCTTTTGGATACTTTGCTGGGGGGTTGGAGGGGGGAACATGGAGAAGGATATACTTTCATATTTCCATGAGGAAAAAAAATTTAAACTGGGTTTGAAGTCTTTATCACCTTCCCTGGATAATTCCAGTCAATCTGAGTCATAAAGCAAAGTCACTTTCCATGTCTGAAAAAAGATTTTTTGATGAGTTTTTTTGTTTTGGTAGTCAATTTTATACTCCCTCCAAAATGTTACTACTTTTGCCACTCTAATGAATAGTCAAATTACTTTTTCTTTTTTTTGACATGGAGTCTCACTCTGTTGCCCAGGCTGGAGTGCAGTGGCACGGTTTCTGCTCACTGCAACCTCCATCCCTGGGTTCAAGCAATTCTTCTGCCTCAGCCTCCCGAGTAGCTGAGATTATAGGCATGCGCTACCATGCCCAGCTGATGTTTGTATTTTTAGTAGAGATGGGGTTTCGCCATGTTTGCCAGGTTGGTCTCAAATTCCTGACCTCAACTGATCTGCCTGCCTCAGCCTCCCAGAGTGTTGGGATTACAGGAGTGGGCCACTGTGCCTGGCAATAAATTACTTTTAAGGTAAGACATTCTAGGTAAGTGATGTAGAAGGTAATGATCCAGTCAGGATGTACCTCACTCAGACTGTGATCAGCACACTGTTCTTAAAGTCTGCATGGCCTGACTGTGAACTCACCTTCATTTTTTTAACCATCAGGGATTTTACAAAATTAGTGTCTTTTTGCAGAAAGACAAATAGTTCAAACTCTAATAGTGTAGTCAGATCATTTATATTCATGTCTTAGAACCAACTAGGTGGAAAGAACTGGGTCAATAATAGTCTTTTAGTGACTGTCCGTGTGTGCCATTGGGGGAACATTTAAATTTGTAACTAACCTAATAAAGGGATTTGTTTTTCAGCCTTGTTGCCTCATTTTGACCTTAAGCAAATTTGACTAAATCTACAGTACAACACTCTACTTTTGTAACCTCTATCATCCAAGGAGCTTTAGAAATGGGACTTTGACCTTGCTCACATCATTGTGCCTTTCACTGTACTACTACTTTTTTTTTTTTTTTTTTTTTAATGAGACGGAATCTTGTTGTGTCACCTAGGCTGGAGTGCAGTGTTAAGATCTCAGCTCACTGCAACCTCCACCTCCCAGGTTCAAGCGATTTTCCTGTCTCAGCCTCCTGAGTAGTTGGGATTACAGATGTGTGTCACCATGCCAGGCTAATTTTTGCATTTGTAGTAAAGATGGGGTTTCACCTTGTTCGCCAGGCTAGTCTTGAACTCCCAACCTCAGATGATCCACCCACCTCAGCCTCCCAAAGTACTGGGATTACAGGCGTGAGCCATCGTGCTTGGCCTCACTATACTACTTCTAGCTGAGACTTCTAAGTAATTATAAAAAATTCTGAAATTGGCTGAGTGGCTCACACCTGTAATCCCAGCACTCTTTTTTATTTTAAATAATCACCTGGGTGCAGGTGGGCTAAGGCCGAAAAGGGCATTAGCAATCCCAGCACTTTTATTGGCAGAGGCGGGCAGATCACTTGAAGTCAGGTGTTCAAGACCAGCTTGGCCAACATGGCAAAACCTCGTCTCTTCTAAAAATACAAAAATTGCCAGATGTGGTGGTGCATGCCTGTAGTCCCAGCTACTCGGGAGGCTGAGGCAGGAGAATCACTTGAACCCTGGAGGCAGAGGTTGCAGTGAGGCAAAATCATGTCACTGCACTCCAGCCCGGGTGACAGAACGAGACTCTTCTCAAAACAAACAAAAAAATTCTGGAAATTTTCCTTCACAATTTTCATGGTTGGTTTCTAAATGAAGCTGCTAGAGTACACTTTCATGCGATTACTCTTCAAGGTTTTCTCCCATGACATTATCAATATATGCTCATTTGCATATCTACAGTAATAACTCTTCCGTTTTAATTCAGTATATCTGTATACCCTGTGTTTTTTTAGACAGTTGCTTCTCAAGTCACTGGCTGTGGGTAGGGTGAGGCTATCACATACTGTGCTGTCAGAGGCACCTTATGGTGCCCAATGGACACCCAGAGCTGCTGACAGTTACAGGTTGCTCTGAACTTTCCTTAAATTAACATATTTTCCTGGTTTCAAACTTATGCTTTGAACTTCATGTTTTTAACCACTTCTTTAAAGATAATTACCTTTTTCCCAGTTGAAAATATAACAAAAACTATTATAAATGGAAGAGTAAATAATGATAAATAAAGCCAGAAAAATCATTTGTGTTTTTGTGGCAAATTCACCGTGTCAGGAAGGAGAACTACTCATCTGCATGTTTGTAAACAACACATCTAATAAAGTGCAATTTTAAAAAATGATTTGTGGTAGTCAATTTTTGTGTAATTAAAAGTGACCCAACCAATCAAAACAATGGATCAAAGAATGACCAAAACACATGGGCCTTCCTGGACTTGCCCAGAAATCATCCTCCCCACCTGCTCTGATCTGGCAGTCTGGCAGGCCTTGGCCAGCATGATGTAAGCAAACTCAGCTCTCACAGCAGGAGCATGATTAATGTCACTGGTTCTCCAACAATACAAAAACAACACTTTTCATTATAAACTGCTCATAGTGTTTCTCAGCTTTAGAGATTTTCATGAAAAACACAGAATGTTTCTGCATTTGTTTGCATATGATGTGTATGACCAAACTCTTATTAAATGCAAAAAGTAAAAGCCCCCTTTCCCCTCCAAACTTTAAAAAGTACAGATTCTGCAGGAAGACACTTCATTCATATTTCAGGTACCCAGCACTGCATATGTTTCCACATTTGAGATGCACGCATTTTAGGCCAGGAGGGGTTGCTCTCGCCTGTAATCCAAGCACTTTGGAGGCCAAGGCAGGCCGATCATCTGAGGTCTGGAGTTCAAGACCAGCCTAACCACCATGGTGAAACCCCGTCTTAAAAAAACAAAAAAAGGAAGAAGAAGAAATGCATGCATTTTAGATAGCAGCTCAGTATTTTGTGATCACATTCTGGGTAGGGGTTTAAATATAATCACACTACATTATTTTATAACTTGGTTCACATTTTTGGATACAATATACAGGCCAAAAATATACATAATCTTTAATTTGGCTCCAAGAGCTTTAATACTTAAAACCCAAAAGAGCTACAGTCCTCATTTCTGATTCAAAAGGTGATGCTATGCTACATATTTTTTGTTTTTTGTTCCACATTCCTGGCTCACAGCTCCTATAACTCTCGTAATTTCCTAAGTGACTGAACAATCTTTTGTTAAACTTTTGTCCATGGTTCCTGAAACAGCTCTGAGGTTGAGTTGATCACAAATGGCCAACTCTTTTATCAATCATGCCTATGTAATGAATCCCCCCTAGAAACCTAAAAGGGACCTACCTCCCTTTCTCCTTCTTCTTCCATACAACAACTACAAAAAACAAAATCCACAAAAAGACTGAATTCAGGGGGCTTTGCAGGTGAACAAGAACACATCCATCTGCTATGAGGGTAGGGCACAAGCTCCACAGGGATGGAAGCTTCTACACTTGGGACCCATCCAGACCTTGCCCTATGTATCTCTTCATCTGGCTGTTCATTTATATCCTTTAAAACAGTGGTTTCCAATCTTTTGGCACAAGGGATTGGTTTCATGGAAGACAATTTTTCCACAGACCAGGGGTTGGTGGGAAAACCCCAGTTTCAGGATGAAACTGTTCCACCTCATTATCAGGGATTAAATTCTCATAAGGAGCATGCAACCTAGATCCCCCACATGCACAGTTCACAGTAGGGTTCACACTCCTATGAGAATCTAATGCCCCCACTCACCTCCTGCTGTGTAGCCCAGTTCCTAACAGGCCACAGACCACTACCCACCAGTCCATGGCCTGGAGATTGGGGATCACTGCTTTAAAATATCAGCAGGGCATAGTGGCTCATGCCTGTAATACCAGCACTTTGGGAGGCACAGGTGGGAAGACAGCACTTGAGCCCAGGAGCTCTAGACCAGCATGGGCAACATGGTAAGTCCTGTCTCTACAAAAACTAAAAAAATTGGCTAGCCATGGTGGTGTGTGCCTGTAGTCTCAATTACTCAGGAGGCTAAGGCAGGAGGATTGCTTGAGCCCAAGAGTTTGAGGCTGAGGTGAGTGATGACAGTGCCTTTGCATTCCAGCCTCGGTGACACAGTGAGACCTACTCAGAAGGCTGAGGCATAAGAACTGCTTGAACCCAGGAGGCAGAGGTTGCAATGAGCCAAGATCATGCCACTGCACTTCAGCCTGGGCAATGGAGTGGGACTCCATCTCAAAAAAATAAAATAAAAGTAAAAATTTTAAAAAAAATCTATCATATGGAGGCCAAGGTGGGAGGATTACTTGAGGCCAGGAGCTCAAGATCAACCTGCGCACATGGGGAGTGCCTGTCTCTACAAAAAAATTAAAAAATTAGCCAGGCGTGGTGGTGGACACCTGTAGTTCCAGCTACTTGGGAAGCTGAGGCAGGTGGATCACTTGAGGTCAGGATTTCAAGACCAGCCTGGCCAACATGGCGAAACCCATCTCTACTAAAAAAATACACACACACACACACACACACACACACACACACACACACACACAAATTAGCCAGGCAGGTATGGTGGTGTGACCCTCTGTAATGCCAGCAACCCAGGAGGTTGAGGTATAAGAATCTCTTGAACCTGGGAGGTGGCGGTTGCAGTAAGCTGAGATTGTGCCACTGCACTCCTGCCTGGGCAACAGAGTAAGACTTTGTTTCAAAAAAAAAAAAACCAAAAAAGAAGAAAAAAGCTTTATAATAAACTGGTAAATATGTTTCCCTGAGTTCTATGAGCCATTCTAGCAAATTAACTGAACCTGGTTAGAAGGGGTTCATGGAAACTCCAGTTTTTAGCCAGCTGGTCAGAAGCACAGGTAAAACAACCTGGGGCTTGTGCCTGGCACTGGAAGTGGCCAGCAGTTCCGTGGAACTGAGCCCTCAACCTGTGGGATCTAATACTATCTCTAGGCAGATAGTGTCAGAACTGAATTGAAGGACACCCAGCTGGTGTCTGAGGCAGAACTGATTGCTTGCTTGATGTGTGGGGATAAAACACCTTACATCTGGTGTCAGAAGCATGTTGTGAGACTATAGCAGGAAAACTGAGTCTGTTTTTTTACTCATACCTGGTAACTTAACCAGGGACAGTTAAGAGAATAATGGCCTGAGGTCTTGAGACTGATGCGGAGACCTATACACGACTGTGATTCCAGGGACTGGCCAGAGCTATGCCATTCTTTTTTTTTTTTTTTTTAAATCTTTTTAGCAATGCCACTCTTTAGGGAGACATTTAACACCTCTCTATGCAAGAGCACAAAGCCTGAGAATCATCATGCCCCTCTTTTAAGCCACCTGCTAAGCCTCAAAACATGGATGTGCCAGGCATTCCAACATCACCACTACCACCTTGGGACAATGTCCAGTTTAAGTGTACAGGCTTATTCCCCATCCCTAACACTCCCTAAAACAGGTTCTAGCTTTCCATCTTTTTCTGGCTCGTAATTCTCTACAGAGCGGTTCTAATTTGAGCATCTCTTCTTAACTGTCCCAGCTGCTTCTTAGATTCTTTCTGGTGCTCTGTAAATAACACCTTTAGTACCTTGAGGCTCTGGGCTGAGGTCAAGGTTCCAAAGATCTGGTGTGTGATATCTTTAAAGGCCAATACCTTTTCCCTGCTTTAAAGGTAATTATAGACCATAGTCTATAGCCTAGAAGATCTTGCTCCTTTGGGAGAATGAAAGGCTACAAGAACACGCAGAACTGAGGGGAAGCAGATCTTCCCACAGAACTCCAGGCATGTTCCTTTTTTTTTTTTTTTTTTTTTGACTCAGAGTCTCACTCTATCACCCAGGCTGGAGTCCGGTGGCACAATCTCAGCTCACTGCAACTTCCGCCTCCAGGGTTCAAGTGATTCTCCTGCCTCAGCCTCCCAAGTAGCAGGGACTACAGGTGGACACCACCATGACCGGCTAATTTTTTATATTTTTAGTAGAGACAGGGTTTCACCATATTAGCCAGGATGGTCTCAATCTCCTGACCTCGTGATCTGCCCACCTTGGCCTCCCAAAGTGCTAGGATTACAAGTGTGAGCCACTGCACCTGGCCCCCTTTTATGCTCTAAGTTTAGTACTTCAATATACTGAAAAGTATGCTTCCTTCCAAACTAGTTTCCGCCTAGAGATGATTCCCAGGGAGGAGGAAGGAGGTTATTGGCTTCATTTCTCCACCCCAAGTGAGGGTACCTAAGAGGACCCTGATTGTGGTATACACAGTATTCCTGGAAAAGAAGGAAGGCCCCTTTCACCCTTGCCCCCTAACTCTCCAGCAGGCTGAGTATGGTGATGGTACTTTCTATACCTCAATTTTATCTGGATATGACCTGTAGACCTGTGGCCTACTCCCAGAGGCTCTTGTGAAGCATCGTGACATTCTTGCCTAGAGACAAAACCTGCCAACAGCAGCTGAGTCCTCAGATCCGTGTCCAGTATCCAGTGTGGGTACACCAGAATCTGCCTGGTCTTTAGGTTGGGATCCCACTGGTACTTGACCATTTCTCAGCAGTCCTCCCGATATCAGGTACTCAGCCAGGATCCCAGCTCCTACCTTATCCAAACTGAACTATTCAAGCTCAGCACATTTCCTAAGAGAATGATCTGGTCACTGCCTCCTCATTTTTCAGGTCTCAGCTTAAATGTCATTTTTTTCCAGAAAGCCTTCTGACTTGAAGAGCAAGGCATCCCAGCTATATGCTCTTACAATGCCAGGTAATTTTGCTATCATAGCATTTAACATTTAACACAGAATATTGAATTCATCTTTCAATGTGGTGAAGATTAGAAACTTTTTTTTTTTTGAGACGGGGTCGCGCTCTGTCACCCAGGCTGGAGTGCAATGGCACAATCTCAGCTCACTGTAACCTCTACCTCCCAGGTTCAAACAATTCTCCTGCCTCAGCCTCCTGAGTAGCTGGGATTACAGGTGCTCATCACCTCACCCAGCTAATTTTTTAGTAGAGACAGGGTTTCACCATGTTGGTCAGACTGGTCTTGAACTCCTGACCTCAGGTGACCCACCCACTTTGGCCTCCCCAAATCCTGTGATTATAGGTGTGAGCCACTGTACCTGGCTGAGACTCTGTCTTTTCACTATTACAACCTCAGGGACTGACATGTAGTAAGTATTTAATACATATTTGATGGTTATTCATCTGATAATTACTGATTGGTATATCTCTGTATTTGGCACCATACTAGGCACCAGGGATACAGTGCTGAGCAAAATCAGACATAATCTCCTGCCCTAACCGAGTACACATACTAATTACCTATGCCACAAACTGACATAAAGTTATAGCTGTGGTGTTACAAAGAAGCATCTGGTGCTGTGATTCCCCACCACAATGAGAACTGAGCTAAGGTAAGTAGAAAGGTTGGGAAGTTAAGGAAAAGAGAGGTGGGAAGAGGGAAGAGCACTTCCTGCAGGAGATGCCACATATGTACAGGCCTGTGATGGGAGGAATGAGGACAGCATGTCCAAGAGCTGCCAAGGGGAGTGGGATGAGGCTGGGAGATGACAGGGCTAAGACCACACAGAAGCTTGTGGGCTAGGTTGAAGCTTTCGGATTTGAATCCTAATTACAATGGTAAATCACTGAAGGGTTTTAAGCTAGTAGGTAGTAATGAAGATGGAAAAGGGCCATCTGAGAAAAAATGGGCAGTTTTTTGTGACGAATTTGATATAAGGGTGAGGGAGAGGGGTATCAAGGAGGACTTGCCTAATGGATAGATGGTGGTGCCATTTATTGAGATGGGGAACAATGGCAGAGGACCTCATTGTTGGGGGTAAAAATCACAAGTTTGGTTTTAGACATGTTGAGTCAGGTTCCAATAAGGATGTGCATACGGTTGTCTAAGATCTCTAGGGGTCTGTACTAGAAAGAGAAATACAAATTTACAAGTCATCTGTGAAAGGTTGTAACTAAAGAAGAGGTGCATGACTGAGATCCATTAGAAAGAAAATACAAATTTGAAGAGAAAAGGTGACTCAGGATCAAAGTCTGAGGAAGGTCACCATCTAATGGCTGGGAAGGGAGACTGAGAAGGAGCAGGTGGAGAGGTGGTAGCAGAAAATAACAGAGAGTTCTTGGTCACAGAACCCAAGGGAAGAGTTAATACAAAAAGGAGATAGTAGTCAACAGAGAACACTCACAGGGTAAAGTTCTTAAAAAGGTCAGAAGAGATAGGATAAAAGGCATGGATGGAGGAACCAGCCTTAGACTTGAGGAAGGATTGCTGCTCCATTATAGTAAGAGCAAAGAAGGATACTGTTAGATTTATTTCTTGGTAGTGGGAAGCTGAGGGAATTCTATTTTCTCTGTGAAGAGGTAAGGGTTCCACCAAGAGGGAGTGGAAGAAGTATAGACTAAATAAGTCTATACTAGAGGTTTAAAAAGAGTAGAGAGTGAGAAAGGGAGTTGACCATGGAAACATGAAAGATACCTGGGCCTATGCCCTAAGTGCATGCAAAAAAAAAAAAAAAGAAAGAAAGAAAGAAGGATACCTGGGCCATATTCAGGACCTATGTGAAGTGGGTGATAATAAATTTAAAGTAGAATCAGCTGGGCATGGTGGTTCACCCTGTAATCCCAGTACTTTGGGAGGCCAAGGTGGGCAGATCACTTGAGGTTAGGAGTTTGAGACCAGTCTGGCCAACATGATGAAACCCTGTCTTTACTAAAAACAGAAACACTAGCTGGGCATGGTGGCATGTACCTGTAATCCCAGCTACCTGGGAGGCTGAGGCGGGAGAATCACTTGAACCCAGAAGGCAGGGTTGTAGTGAGCCGAGATCACACCACTGCACTCCAGCCTGGGCAACAGAATGTGACTCCATCTCAAAAAAAAAAAAAAAAAAAAGTGGAATCAAGGCCAGGTATGGTGGCTCATCCCTGTAATCCCAGCTTTGGAAGGCTGAGGTAGGAGGATTACTTGAGCCTAGGAATTCGAGGCTGCAGTGAGCTGTGATTGTGCCACTGCACTCTTTAGCCCAGGCAACAAAGTGAGACCCTGTCTCAAAAAACAAAACAAAAAAACAACTAAACAAAAACAAACAAAAAACCAGTGGAACAAATCTGCCCAATTATGTTCTTTTTTCCAGCAGTGCTTGTTGCATTTGTGTACACACACAGAAAACATACAGTTAAATGAACAAATAAAGGAAAGACCAAACAAGTAATAGAAGACAAAGACACCTGACATTATTCAGGAATAGAAGCAAAGATGAAGGACAAAGTCTTCTGCCACTGTGATAAGGACTCTATTCCTCTATTTGACCAACAAATAGCACCCACATCCCACTGCTAACCTTTAGTAGAGGTGGAGGCTGAAGCAGGTCGAGAAGATCGTTTACGATGTCCATTTTCCACACTTTCAGAAGCCACAGCTGGTTCTTCAGTTCGGGAGTTTCTTCGGCTTGGGGTTTTGGACTTTTCAACTATCTCTTTGGGCTCGCTGCTGACAGAGGGAAGCAAAAAGTTTCCAAGGAGGTGAGGGAATCAGGTCACATAAAAAATGGGCTCTTCAGATAATTTCATTCATAAAATAGGAGACTAAGAACTACATAGTTATTCTGGAGAGAAAGGAGTTCAACCTGGGACAATAAGCACTATTGCCCTCTACATTACTGGGAGTTTAAAAGTGAATCTAGCTTATTGCATTAGTCAAAATAAAAGAGTAAAGCATAATGTTGGTGAAATTGTAGAAAAACTGGTAAAAGACATAAAAAACTTGGAACAAAACTCCCCAAACTTCCTCAACCATTTTCTTATCTTTTTTTTCAGACACAGCCTCATGCTGTTGCCCAGGCTGGAGTGCAGTGGCGCCATCTCAACTCACTGTGACTGACCTCTACCTCCTGGGTTCAGGCAATTAACTGGCTTTAGCCTCCCGAGTAGCTGGGACTATAGGCATGTGCCACTATGCCCTGCTAATTTTTGTCTTTTCAGTAGAGGTGGGGTTTGACCACACTGGCCAGGCTGGTCTTGAATTCCCAACCTCAAGTGATCCACCCATCTCAGTCTCCCAAAGTGCTGGCATTACAGGTGTGAGCCATTGCACCTGGCCCCTCACCCATTTTCTTAAGGTAGTAATATTTCTTAAGGTAGTAATATTCCTCTTCAAAAATTAAAAGATTGGCTGGACGTGGTGGCTCACGCCTGTAATCCCGGCACTTTGGGGGGCCGAGGTGGGTGGATCACAAGATCAGGAGATCGACACCATCCTGACCAACATGGTGAAACCCCATCTCTACCAAAAATACAAAACTTAGCTGGGCATTTGGCATGCGCCTGTAGTCCCAGCTACTTGGGAGGCTGAGGCGGAAAAATCACTTGAACCCAGGAGGCAGAGGTTGCAGTGAACTGAGACTGTGCCACTGTGCTCCAGCCTAGCAACAGAGCAAGACTCTGTCTCAAAAAATAAATAAATAAATAAAAATAAAAGATTACAGCCACAGAGTGATGCATGCCTGTAATCCCAGTTCTTTGGGAGGCCAAGGCGGGTGGATCATGAGGTCAAGAGATCGAGACCAGCCTGGCCAACATGATGAAAACGTGTGTCTACTAAAAACACAAAAACTAGCTGGCATGGTGGTGCACACTTGTAGTCCCAGCTACTCGGGAGGCTGAGACAGGAGAATCGCTTGAACCCGTGAAGCGGAGGTTGCAGTGAGCCAAGATTGTGCCACTATACTCCAGCCTGGTGACAGAGCGAGACTTTGTCTCAAAAAAAAAAAAAAGATTACAAAATACAAAAATGAATGTGTAACCCAGTGGTTTTCAAAAGGAGGCAATTTTGCCTCTTAGGGGACAGTCAGCAACGTCTGGAGACATTTTTGATTGCCACAACTTGGGAAGAGGGGTGCTACTGGCATCTTTTGGGTACAGGCCAGGGATGCCACTAAACATAAGCCCCATACAACAAACAATTATCTGGCCCAGAAGGCCAATAATGTTGAGGCTGAGAAACTCTGGTGTAACCCTTGACTCAGCAATCCTATTTCTAGGTCCCTAAGGAAATACATCTTTCTACAGAGCTCTACACACAAGGAAGTTAAAATATTTTATTTGTATTAGTGAAAACAGAAGACCTAAATGCCCAATGATAGTAGATTAGTTGGCTAAATCATGGCACCCATATGGAGTCATGAAAAATCATGTTGTAGATTATTTAATGACAAAAATTGTTCATAACACATTACCAAATGGGAAAAACTTACCAACATAATAAACAGTATAATCCCATTTTCATTGTTATATATATTGAGTATATATGTAACAGATATGAATAAATATGAGCTTTATACACATGAATTTTTGTTTGTTTGTTTTTGAGATGGAGTCTTACTCTGTCCCCCAGGCTGGAGTGCAGTGGCATGATTTCGGCCCAATGCAAACTCTGCCTCCCAGGTTCAAGCAATTCTCCTGTCTCTGCCTCCCAAGTAGCAGGGATTACAGGCATGCACCACCACACCCAGCTAATTTTTGTTTTTTTTTTTTGAGATAGAGTCTTGCTCTGTCGCCAGGTGCCAGGCTGGAGTACAGTGGTGCAATCTCAGCTCACTGCAACCACCGCCTCCTGGGGTCAAGCAATTGTCCTCTCTCAGCCTCCTGAGTAGCTGGGACTATAGGTGTGTGCCACCATGCACAGCTAATTTTTGTATTTTAGTAGAGATGGGGTTTCACCATGTTGGCTAGGATGGTCTTGATCTCTTGACCTCGTGATTCGCCTGCCTCGGCCTCCCAAAATGCTGGGATTACAGGTGTGAGCCACCACGTCTGGCCAATTTTTGTATTTTTAGTAAAGATGGGTTTCACCATGTTGGCTGGGCTGGTCTTGAACTCCTCACCTCAAATGATCCACCTGTCTCAGCCTCCCAAAGTGCTGGGATCACAGGTGTCAGCCACCATGCCCAGCCCTATACACATAAATCTGACAATATATGTGGGTGCATACTGTGTGAAAAAGAGTAGAAGCAGATGAACTAAAATATATGTACAGTGAATATTGCTGAGTTGTAGGAATACTGGTTTATTGGTGGGTTTATTCTTCTTTGTAATTCTCTGATCTGAATTTCTGGTTTTCTTTAATAAACTTTTTACTACTTTCATGGTTTAAAAACGCATGTTAAAATGATTAGAAAACAATTTCTTTAGAAAATTAAATTTGCTTACAAATTACGTAACCAAAATAATGCAACAAAACAAAACAAAACTGGTCAAAAAGCTGCCTCTTCTGGGAAGTCTTCCATGACCTCATTTCCCAAGTAGAGTTAACTCTTTTGTCTCTTGGGTTCATAGTCTCTGGCATTCTAGAACACCCATCAGATTGTACATCATGTTCTATTTTAATATTTTGTGCCTTCAACTAGACTGTGAGTTTCTTAAGGACACAGACCATAACCTGGTTGTCAACTATCCCTACCCTTCCACTGTTCACTCCTGCCAGAGGACCCTTTGCGAGTAGCACTACGGCTGGGAATTGGGCCACACTGTTCACTCCCATAGCATTATGTATAACAGCTGCCCCACACCCAACCACAAGCCAAGGTAAGTCAAGGAGAGGTGAGGCTGGAGGTGGGGTGGAATTACAAGTCAGGGGAATTTACACTTCCTTTTAGAGGTAGTGAAGATAGCTTTCTGGTTAGGAGCCCAGACAACGGTCAAAGCTTCTGAGGAAAGAAGATTCTTTTTTAAAAAAAATGTTTTTTGTTTTTTTTTTTGAGACAGAATGTCACTCTGTCCCCCAGACTGGGGTGTGGGTGGTGCAATCATGGCTCATTGCAGCCTTGACCTCCCAGACTCAAGTGCTCCTCCCACCTTAGCTTCCTGAGTAGCTGGGACTACAGGCGAGTGCCACCATGACTAGCTAAGTTTTTATTAATTTTTTTTTAAGAGATGGGGTCTCACTATGTTGTCCAGGCTGAGCAACTCCTAAACTCAAGTGATCCTCCCTCCTTGGCCTCCCAAAGTGCTGGGATTACAGGCATGAGCCACTGCACCTGGCTAGATGATTCCTAATGAAAGTGTCTATTTTGAGTTCAGCATTGATATTGTGAAAATAAATGCAATTTGAATTTCATGTTTCTTAATATTCGTTCTTATTTCACAAATGAATGATTAAGGAATTATGCATCATAAAGGAACCTAAGTGAGTTATATAATGAGTGTATTGTCTTTGCACCCACATATAGGTATATTCTGAATACAAGCTTATTCACATTTTGCTTCCTAATCTTTTTGTTGTACAGGGATTCAGGTTACTTATTCTTACAACATGATTGTTTATATGTGAAGCACATCTTGGCGACTGCCTTATTTTTGATGCTTTTATTCATGATAAGAATTGTCAATATGAGAATGTATATCTTTTTTGCAACCAATTTAATAAAGGGGTTGAAAGAAAAAAAAAGAGTCTCTTTCTCCTGGCAAAACAAAAGCCACAGCAAGACTACCCTGTTTTTTTAAGATCAATGCTCAGGTATCTCTGGAAACAAATACCCCAAAGGTATTTTTGGTCTGATTAGCTTCTTTCTCTAGACAAAATGCTAGTGTATGCTTGAGAAATGCAGATGAATTTAAACATTAGCCCAATCCAAATAAAAGCAGACAGGCAGAGTGGTATAGTTGGAGTAGCAATGAATTTGGAATGAGATGAACAGGGGTCAAGTCTTACCTTCGCATTTATTGACTATGCTATTTAATGCTCTATGTTCTAGACTTTTTTTTTTTTTTGAGATAGTCTTATTCTGTTGCTCAGGTTGGAGTGCACTGGGCATGGCAACCTCATCCTCCCTGAGCTCAGGTGATCCTCCCACCTCAGTCTCCCAAGTAGCTGGGACTACAGGCACACACCACCATGCCCAGCTAATTTTTTGTATAGACAGGGTTTCACTATGTAACTCCTGGGCTCAAGCCATCTGCCTACCTCAGCCTCCCAAAGTGTTGGGAGTATAGGTATGAGCCACTGAGCTTGGTTGCTCTAGAATCTCTTTTCTCTCCCTTTCTTTCCTCCATTCCTCCCTTTTCCCTTCCCTTCCTTTCTTTCTCTCTCTCTCTTTTTTTTTTTGAGACAGTTTTACTCTTGTCGCCCAGGCTGGAGTGCAGTGGTGCGATCTCAGCTCACTGCAACCTCTGCCTCCTATGTTGAAGTGACTCTCCTGCCTCAGCCTCCCAAGTAGCTGGGATTACAGGCATGCACCACCATGCTTGGGTAATTTTTGTATTTTTAGTAGAGACAGGGTCTTACCATGTTGGCCAGGTTGATTTCAAACTCCTGACCTCAAATGATCTGCCTGCCTCTGCCTCCCAAAATGCTGGGATTACAGGTGTGAGCCACTTGTTCTAAACTCTTGATCTGTAAGTCCCATCTTGTCTGTTGCAATACATAGGTTAAATGTCAGAAGGCTTGGGTTTGAATCTAACCTTCACCATTTACTAACTCTGTGACCTTGGGCAATTTAGTTAACCTTCCTGAGCTTCAGATTGCTCATCTGTAAGACAGAATTTATTTTCCTAATAGACACTGTGAAAATTAGATGAGATAGTACACTTAGGGCACTTGTAGCCCAATCTATTAAGGATGCAGGCACGGAACAACATTCAAATAAATGTTGGCTATTACCTCCTCACAGGGATGATATGAAGATTAAATGAAAAGCTATTGTGAAAGTGTTTTATGAAGTTGCTGTACAATTATGAGAAATTCTTTAAAATATTACTCAGTACATTCCTACCCTAAAACAGGCAAGGCTGGGCTTGGTGGTTCATGCCTCTAATCCCAGCACTTTGGGAAGTCAAGATGGGTGGATCACTTGAGGTTAGGAGTTCAAGACCAGCCTGGCCAACGTGGTGAAACCCTGTCTCTACTACAAATACAAAAATTAGCTCAGCATAGTAGCACATGCCTGTAATTCTAGCTATTCAGGAAGCGGAGGCAGGAGAATTGCATGAACCCCAGAGATAGAAGTTGCAGTGAGCCGAGACTCTGTCACTGCAGTCCAGCCTGGGTGACAGAGCAAGACTCTGTCTCCAAAAATGGCATGACTTTTGGAAAATGGTAATACTCCTCTCCATAGAGCTAATGAAATTGAAGCCACAAATGTATTTCATTTTGTAGGGTTATGTGGAGCAGCACAATGTAACAGAAAAAAGCATAGGTTTTGGGTCAGATCCTGCCTGCGTTTCTCCTCCTTTCACCTTGAGGATCAAACAACTGTTCTTTAGAAGACAGTTGCAAGGACTATTATTAATGTTAATGTCAATGGTAACAACAGCTCCCACATATTGAACATTTACTATTTCCTCACTGTGCTGAGTGTTGAACATGTTATCTCATTCAGTTTTGAAAACAAACATAAAAGGTAGAAACTTAGCCTCCAAGTTTTATTAACAGAAATGTTACCTCTGAGGTATTAGGATCATGACAGCTCTCTAGGTTAGCAGTAAAAAACAGACTGGGGCAAGAGTGAAGGAAAAGGACAAGGTGAGGAGAGGTTTAAAGACTGAGAAAGCTGATACCTTTCAAAGAGGCTTATGCTGTGTTCATGCTATGTCTGCAGAAATGATCATCTTACCTTTGTCCGGAGACTATAGCAGCATTTACCTCCAGTTCTGTAAAAAATGTAAAGAACAGAAATGAAATGTGGAGGCTGCCACAGAGAGAAGCTAGGAGTCTACAAGAATTCTCGATGCCCTATTTACGCTAAAGTGTCCCTGTGCCCAGCAGGATTCTCACCCTACATGGTATGGAGACAAAGCTGGCACAGATACAACTTGGGACACAAGACACTTGGTCTATTTTTATTTCTACTCCACACTGTGAAATAACCTGTTTGGATCAAGAGAACTAAGTTCACCTTTCCTCGTTCATATTTCATTCAGTTACAACTAGGTTAGTAAATAAGTCTCTTCCTCTCATGTGGAAGAGACTGTTTTCATTTTTAAAAATCTCCACCTTTTTGGCCCTTATTTTTTTAAAAAAAGCAATCTTCAAGTATGTCTTGAATATCCATTAGGGATGCATTCTCCTCCAAAGGACTTCCTCGCTGAGTTTTAGAGGGCATAGTGCTTTGCTTTCAGATATTGCCTTTAGACCCTATTCTACTCCTTTCTCAACCTCCCAGCAATGCCCTCCAAGCAAGGAAAATCTCAGTAATTTGTCTAGCAGAGTTTTGCATCAATGAGCACCCTCTGGGTTTACTAGTAATTCTTTCTCAGCACCAGCAGAAAAACATCTGCTTTCTCTATTATGTGCCTTTAGGTAGTACCAGATAGCAGTGATCTATCCTGCCTTTGGCCTCCCACAGCCCTATACCTGTTCCCCCACTGAGGGAATTTAGCACCTCATTACTCGGTGTACATTTCTAACCTACTCTACTAATTACATGGTAATCTTAAAGGCAATGAAGTCAGAGTGCCTGGGTCAAATTTTTGACTTCATTTCTTATTAGCCATGTGACCTTGGGTAAATTATCTGACATCTCTGTGTTCAATGCCTTATCTAAAAAAATGAGAATAACCACATTACCCACTTCAAAGTTAAGATGAAATAATGCACATAAAAATTTTAGTATGATACCTGGCACTTAGTCATAACTCAATGTTATTTGCTATTATTATTGCTATGAAGATCATGTTAATACAGCCTTTCATGAAAGGAGGTTGGGCTACTCTGCCTTTAATGCAAGGTGCTAGTAGAAGGGAAGCTTTGCTTCTCACTGCTCGTTAGCCTCTTGTATTTGTACCCACAAAGCCTGAAAACCCATCCACAGGAAATAGACACCAATTCACTGAGTGTCTGCTACTTTGCTGGCTTGGCTGGAACATATAAACTCAGGTAATGTGTGCTCAAAAATGAAAATGACAATGACTCAAGTCAAAAGAGGTACTCATCCTATTTTTTTTTTTATTTTTTTGAGACACTCTGTCCCCCAGGCTGGAGTGCAGTGGTGTGATCTTGGCTCACTGCAACCTCTACCTCCTGGGTTCAAGCGATTCTCCTGCCTCAGCCTCTGGAGTCTCTGAGACCATGCTCAGCCTATTTATATTTTTTCTTGAGACAGTCTCACTGTGTCTCCCAGGCTGGAGCGCAGTACGATCACAGCTCAGTGCAGCTTCAACCTCCTTGGGGTCAGGTGATCCTACCACCTCAGCCTCCCAAGTAGCTGAGACTACAGGCATGCATGCCTTGCCCAACTAATTTTTTATTTTATTTTTATTTTTTCCAATTTTTAAACATTTTCTGTAAGCTGGGTGTAGTGGCTCATGCCTGTAATCCCAGCACTTTGGGAAGCTGAGGCAGGCAGATCACCTGAGGTCAGGAGTTCGAGGCCAGCCTGACCAACATGGAGAAACACCATCTCTACTAAAAAATACAAAATTAGCTGGGTGTGGTGGCACATGCCTGTAATCCCAGCTACTTGGGAGGCTGAGGTAGAAGAATCGTTTGAACCAGGAAGTGGAGGTTGCAGTGAAATGAAATTTCACCATTGCACTCCAGACTGGGCAACAAGAGCGAAACTTCAACTTAAAAAAAAAAATTTTTTTTTTTTTTTTGTAGAGATGGGTTTTTACTATGTTGCCCAGGGTGGTTTTGAACCCCTGGGCTCAATCAATCCTCCCAAAGTGCTGGGGTTACAGGGATGAGCCATCACACCTGGCCTAGTTTGCTCTTTTTTTTTTTTTTTGAAACGGAGTCTTGCTCTGTCACCAGGCTGGAGTGCAGTGGTGCAATCTTGGCTCACTGCAACTTCCGCCTCCTGGGTTCAAGCGATTCTCTGGCCTCAGCCTCCCAAGTAGCTGGGACCACAGGCACGTGCCATGATGCCCAGCTAATTTTTAAAATATTTTTAGTAGAGATGGTGTTTCACCGTGTTGGCCAGGATGGTCTCGATCTCTTGACCTGGTGATCCGCACGCCTTGGCCTCCCAAAGTGCTGCGATTACAGGCGTGAGCCACCTTGCCCGGTCCTAGTTTGCTCTTTTAAAACCAGAAAAAGGTTGATGCTTTTGAGAATTTTAACACTATCATTGCTGATTCACAAGTGGAGATCAATGTGGTCTGATGAAGGTAATCAGTGGCTCTGAGAGTATGTTAAGGATAAGGAGATTCATTTACGTCAAACTTCAAAAAGGAACAGAATTCTTCAGCCAATTACTCTGAGAAGGGGGAAAATGACATGCTAAATCCTATTTTCTAGAGTAAGGTTGAGGCAGGAAATGGAATTCCCTTTCCCTTTATAGTTTCTCCTTTTCTTACCAAAAATGAATTTTGCTGTATGACCACTCCTTTAAATAATGTACTCCATCCCTACCCTTCTCAAATATCCAACACAATGTCAGGTATCATGTGGGCAATTGGTGGCAAAGAAAGAATCTGGGTGGCTGAAATGTTTTTTGCTCACACACTATTTTCAGAGGCCTGATTTTATTCAGAGTGTGCAGTAGAAAGTCCTATCCATTACATAGGATGCAGCATTCTGAAGCAGGTTTTAAAATAATCACAAATTATACCTTAGTTTTACTGGCTCAGATTCACAAAATTATGCATAGATACTATTGTTTTTTCTTACTAACTTTGTCAAGTATGTGAATTATAGTTTCAATGAGATTCTTACCTCTGTGGGAATCATTCATATACTTTTTTTTAACCCCTCAATGATCTACAGTGATAAAGAACCAGGCGAGACTAAACTGTACCGTATCTATGATACTGATCTGCTTCCACAGTCTATAAAGGCAGAACAGGGCTGTTACTGTCATCATACTCATGTATTCTGAGTTGACCCTGATCCCACAGCAGCTATCTGTCAGATTACCATAGGTACCTACTTCCAGATATATCATCCCTTATGCTATTTACAATATATTAGTCATGGGGAGAAACTTAATGCCATTGACAGATGACTAAAATGACTCTGCCTCCTGGAGGAATGGCTACCACACTGTGGCAGAGATTCTCTGAACAAGACTCCACTACTGTCATGATAATAAAACCACAAAGTGCATTAATGCTACCCAACTCAGTAAGTCACCATATACCAGCTATTTAGCTGCCAATTTTGAGTGCAAGGGTCATAGAACAGGAAAAACTCTACAATAGAAACCCATGACTGGTGGCAGACAGACAATGGGCACTGTGATGCCCTTCTTGAGTTCTCTAGCTGACACTACGAATGCATAAGAGAGCAAGCTGGTCAGGGGAAAAGAATCTCAAGTAGAACTGCACAAGCTCTGCCACTCAACCAAAGTCTGCTCTGAAGCAAACAAATCAGATAGTTCCAGCCACTTCCTGGCAGAAGAACATGTGACGTTGAGGACAGCAGTAGTTTCTTCACATGTAACCCATCACCTTCTGAGGAGATTTTCCAAAGTACACCTTACCTGGTCTAGCAACAGACGCCTGCAGTACTGTAGATGAAGCTTCCTTTGAGACTAAATTCTGTGATGAGGCTAAGACAAGGAAAAAAAAATTACAGGCCTTTTACTTTCTTTTCTAAACAAAAAGAGAGCATTAACCTAATCAAGGGCTAAGTAACTGCTGAAACAGTATACTCTTAAGGGGCAGTACTTAAAATTGGCCTCAAAATTACATTTTAAAACTTACTAAAAAAATTAATCACCGTAATACCCAGTACCAATGATTACCATTTAGGGATATATGTTTTTCCTTTTTGTATGTATAATAATAAGGGAAGGAGATGGCTATAAGAACATAGCACTCATATTTTTTGCTTCTTGGGGTCAGGTTCTGACCACTACTTGAAAAACCCCAAAGCATACCTTAGTAGGCAACCCAAACCATAGAGGTACAACTATACCATTCCTCAGCATTTCAAAAATCTAGTCTCACTCCCTAAAGACTATACTCTGTAAGAGTGGAAATGGTCACATAATTTTGTACTTTTCTACAACATGTAGCAAAAGTGATGGGCATAAACCAGGTATTCGATTCATACATAATAAATAAATCAATTCGATATGTTATACACTTATCTAACAAATAGTTGCAAAGAACTTACTAGGGGCAAGGCACTGTGCCAGGTACCCTGAGAGACCAAACTACATTCTCTTGCACATCAGGAACTCAGTCTAGTATTAAAGATAAGATACATACATGTGACGCACTTGAGTGTGTCTATGATGTCATATGTAGGAGTCACAAAGTATAAAGTGCTACAAAAGTCCAAAGCAAGGGTGAACAATTCTAGGTTGAAAAATCTGAAGGCACATTAAAGGGAGAAAGTTCAGAATCAGGCTTCAAAGGACACAGAGAATTTAGGCCCTTACGGAATAAAATAAAATACATAATGCACTCTAGAAGGGAACCATCCTGGAAGATAGAGTAAAGATTATGGCACAAATATGCCACAGTCATATCCTGACACCTCAGTCTAAAATCCTAGATAAACTCTGCAACAATACGTTTTACTCTCTTGTGGAAACTGTGAATTTTGTATACTTCCCTCCTGCTTAGTAAAGCAGTCAATTATTCATTTAAGAATTTATTTTGAATGCTTATCTGATAAAGCTTAAAACTATATCTTAACTTCTACTCTTAACTTCAGTGTTGATATCTCAATTTTTTTTTTTTTCTTCTGAGACAAAGTCTCCCTCTGGTCACCCAGGCTGGAATACAATGGCAGGATCTCAGCTCACCACAACCTCCGACTTCTGGGCTCAAGCGATCCTCCCTGTCAGCCTCCTGAGTAGCTGGGACCACAGGTGCATGCCACCATGCCTGGCTAATTTTTATATATTTTTTTGGAGAGACAGGGTTTCACCATGCTGCCTGGGATGGTCTCAAACTCCTGGGCTCAAGCAATCCACCTGCCTCGGCCTCTCAGCATGCTGAGATTATAGATGTGAGCCACTGCACCTGGCCAATTTCTCACATTTTCAAAGTAAAAGCACAGAAGCCCCTTGAAAAAGAAGAGAAGCAATCACTTATAAGCAAAGTGAATGTTCTTAACTAAAACTGAGAACTTTTTCCAAGTGCTGGTTCATCTCCTCAAGGCTTACATGTTTCTCTAGTATATGATCCAGATAAAAATATTTTTTAATTACTTAATCATTTTTCTCTTGATACCAGAGGAAAAAGTCTCCTGAAAGGAGAAATGGAAATATTTAATAGTGAAGGATATACTTAATTTATACCAGGTTCCCTTTTAATTCTTAGGGTTCATCTATACCAATAGAACTAGAGCAAGATACACTGAGCACACAGTTTTGTGACGACTGTTCCTGCAAGAGCATCAAACTCCTTGAAGGCCTTTATCCTGCCCCTATATCTCTAACACTGAGGTGAAGAGGCAGAGAGAAGGGGAATTAACCTTTCCAGAGCTCTGTTCGGGGCAGTGTGTTGGCCACTTGACAAATCCTCTCATTGAGTACTCTGCCAGAATCCTAAATTCTGGGAGGCAGAAATTACAATCTCCATTTTACAAGTGAAGTACATGGCTTAGGAGAGGTTAAGGAACCTATGGGCTAGAATTTGAACTCTGATCTTACCCTGAAGTTTGTGTTCTTTCTGCCTCTCCTCCTGGGTGCTTACCACTCAGTGGTAGGCACTCGAAGCATTTTAGCTGCATAAATAAGATAGGCACTTAATTAGCTGGCCTAGGATATCATACAGGTCTTTCCCAGCTCTAGCAGTGAGTGACTGACTCAACTCTGGGAAAACAGAGCTTCTTCACTTCAGCCTCACAGGAGGAACATATGGGGGAAGGGAAGGAAGGGCAGTTGTAAGGATACCTATGCTTCCATCACTAGCCCATCTTAACAGTACATAGGAAATAGCCTGAACTAGATATACACAAATAGAATGCACCAAACAACAAAGAAATTACATCAAAAAGAAACTGGGAATAACAATTTTTACCATTTATTAATAATTATATGCTAGGTTCTATGCTAAGAATATTATATGTACTACCTTACTGAATTCTTAAAACTATTATTGTTCCACACAACAAAGGAGGAAACCAAAGTTTGGAGTGGCCAAGTAACTTGCCCAAGCCCATACAGCTGCTAAATGCTGGTGCTGTAATACAAACCCAAGCCTACTGGCTCTTGACCACTTTGTTTCTACTGTGTCCATTATTATGAAACCTGGTTTTCTTCCAGCTTCCCTCTGGAGTAGCCCAGACAAAAAAAACAATGGTTCCTGAGATGGAGTACAATGAGAATGGGGCTATGAGGACCGACTGATCTGAAAGTCATGAGCGAATCTTCACCATGGTAAAGGGAATTTGCAGAAGCTGCCGTTCATACTTAAGGCACAGTGTTAAATGGGTGGTTCACAGTACAGACTCTGAACAAACACTGAACTTCTTTGAGCTTCAATCTTCTTACCCATACAATGGAGTTAAGAATATCTGACAAGGTTGGTATAAAGATGATGCAAGACAACATATGTAAAAATGCTTCCTTGTAAATGGAAAACTTTTACATAAATGAAAGGTATGATTATTTCAGGAGCTCTTTGTTTTGAGAGCCTTAGCTCTCTTTCTTTTTTTGACACAGAGTCTCACTCTGTTGCCCAGGCTAGAGTGCAGTGGTATGATCTCGGCTCACTGCAACCTCTGCTCCCAGGTTCAAGCGAGTCTCCTGCCTCAGCCTCCCGAGTAGCTGGGATTACAGGCATGTGCCACCATGCCTGGCTAATTTTTGTATTTTTAGTAGAGATGGAGTTTCACCATGTTGGCCAGGCTGGTCTTGAACTTCTGACCTCAAGTGATCTTCCCGCCTTGGCCTCCCAAAATGCTGAGATTACAGGTGTGAGTCACCACACCTGGCCCTTAGCTCTCTTTAATGAATGCAAACTTAATATGAGATTTAAAAGTGTATTTTCCAACATACTTTCAATAAATAAAACTACTGCTATTGCCATTTAGCCCATTCTCTTTCCTCCAAGTAGAAATGGAGTCATGCTTTCTCTTGTGGGATTAGGTCATCAAAAAACTGACATAAAGAGATGATGAAGCCCCAAGTACATACCTATGCTGGGTAGAAGTTCTGGATGGGATCCCACCTTCTCCTCCACTAGGCCACCCGCAAGTGGCTCAGATGCTATGCCACCATGATTGCTTTTTGTGGTCGGTACGGCGGAGATGAGCTCGGAGGGTACCAGAGTGGTTACTATCGAGCGTACACTGGTGGGGAGAGCACCACCAGGTAAGCTGGGTCCTGCTGAGGCAGTGCCCGGGCCCACAGGGCTAGAGGTCATTTTTAGCAGAGTGGGTGCTGGGGGCGTTGGGGTTTTACTGTCCAGCTCTGTGGATAACTGCTCTGTTCCCACGAGCCCCGGAGCTGTGGTGTCTAGCCCTTGGCCTTCAGTCTCTCCATCTGCACCATATTGTTCTTCCCCTTTCTCAAGAGAGCCTGTGACTTTCTTACATGCCTTGGTCAACAAAATCTGGCCAATTTTGTCCACTTTTCCTTTGCCCTTACTAGACGAGACTGGGCTTCGCCGGTTGACAGAGGACCCTGGACTATTAGTCAAAAGGGGAGAAACCATTGTGGTTGACTGTGAAGAGGGAAGAGTGTTCTGATCTGCTGAGGTGTTTGCCTGAGGGCTAGCCTCATCTGGATTCAATTCTTTCACTTGCTGGACAGGGGGATGAAGAGGAACAACTGGAGAAGATGTACAAGGAGGGGAAGGAAGCTGAACAGGGGTGGCTCGTGAGCTAAGGACCAAAGGTCGACCTGTCTGCATGTTTGGAGCAGAACTACTGGAGGGGGCATTAGGCGGTACAGGAGCAGAAAATTTTATGTTCTGAGGTATGTGTAAAGGGCCAACAACTGCAACAGAGGGAGGCATCAAGCCAGAGTTGGTTGTCAGTGGGGCTGCAGGAATTGTGCTTGGCTGTGATCCTTTCATAACCTGAATTATTGAAGACGAATTGATAAAGACAGGTGTAATGAACTGAGGCCGGGCATTAGACTGAGCAGCTGACTGTCCCTCAGAAACCATAACCTTGCTGCCCACGTTGGGCATTGTGACGACTGTTGACATCAATGCAGACTGCAAGTGAGTTGGCAAAGTTGCTGATGTGTTAGCTGAAGTTGTGATGGGATTGGAAGTGACAAATACAGTTATTTGATTTGGGGGCAAGGGAGTGGAAATGGAGGAAGAGTTAACAGGTCTTGACATTACTGGAGGGATGCTTGGTGCAACGTTAGAACTGACCTCACTCAATTCGGGATGCACAAGGGTTGAACACGGCTCATTACTGTGAGGTAAATTTAAGGAATTAGAGGGTTCTTTAGAAGAAGACGGATCCTGCAATGTGGGAATGACAGATGCTTTTTTGAGGTCCTCCCCAGAAACTACTGGAGGTGTTACTTCCAGGTCTGTAAGCACAGGGGGTTTAATCGTCACATTAGGAGCTCCAGAGTTGTCAAGAAGTTGACTTAACGATGTTGGTGCTTCCCTCATAGCAGGAGACACCAAATTTTTGTTCTCTTCGACACTGGGAAGTTTGTTAGGATCCAAAGGCTGCCCATCCTTTTTGGACTGATCTTCAGGGACAATCATTTTAACTTCTTGGGCAGGGACTGCTTTTAACTCAACGTTTACCTGTTCCTTCCTACCCTGGGAATTCTGGCAATCACTGTCCTGAGGCACATTCAAGCTCTCCTTGTTATCCTCAACAACACCTCCAACTGCAGCCACAGACACAGTAGGATTCTGAGGATTCAACCCACTGTTGTTAGGAAAGCTTCCCGGCACAGGGGGATTGGTCAGAGGAGTGGGACTGACCAATACATTTCTCGGCAACTCCACATTCTGCAACAGGGCTGCATTTGTTTGAGAGGCCAGAGTAAGTTTAGGGGCTTTAGAATTTTGCCTTCCAGGGCTTGGAGTGGTTTTCCTACTGGACCCAGGACTAGACCTGCGACTGTTGCTTGGACTTGCCCGTTTTGTTGCTCCAGAATTAGACTGCTTTCCAGAAGTCACTACCACAGAATCTAATTTGTGAGTTTGTGGGGCAGCAAAATTGGAAGGATTCATGTTAAGATTTGAAGGTGCTTGCCCAATGGCCTTCAAAGTTGTTGGATTTAGGCCTTGTTGATCAAAGCCCCGGTTTAAATTTGGCCTAGGAGGTAAAGGAATATTAATCTGTGGAGGGAAGAGTCCTGCTATGGAGGCATTGAGTCTTTCTGGTGACAGACTGATTTCTGAAGGTTCTGTGCTGGGAGGGCGGTTGTTGGGTGTCTGAGGATAATAGGGTCTGGGGCTGGCTCTGTTTGGTGTTTTGGGCCTAGATGTCTGGGTTGGTGCGGCCACATTTGGAAAGTGGTGGCCGTGAGAGCTGGGCAGGGAATTTACAGGGGGTTGCTGGGGGGTTGCACCTTGAGTTGCTGAAAGGGGTGATGGTCCAGGTTTTGGCCCTGTCATCATTAACTGATTTTGGGGAAGTACTACATGTGACGGCATGTTGTTTGGGCCTCCTGAGACAGATGGTGTTTCACTGCCACTTGCTTCAGGGAGTGAGGCCATCTCCGCCAGTGGCGAGCTGGAAGGATTCTGTGGGCTCTCCTGATAGACCATTTTCCTTGAATTGCTTCCCAAAGGAGTAGTCACAGGCATTGACATTCTTTGTTTATCAGGTGATGGTGGCACGGAGGCAGGTCCTTGCAGACTGACCATGACAGGCATACTGCCACTCTGTTGCATGGGCATTCTCTGGGAGTCAGGGTTCAGGGGTCCCCTTGGAGGATGGACACTTTGAGAGACTGGAAGTCTAACTGATTTGGGATCCTGCTGCATCATGAGCATCATCATCATTTGCTGCTGCTGCTGCTGCTGCTGCTGCTGCTGCTGTTGCTGCTGCTGCTGTGACTGTGGTTGACTGGGAGGTGGTGGCTGCTGCTGCTGAGGCAGTTGTGGCTGTGGCTGCTGCTGTGGTGGCTGTGGTGGGGGTGCCACATGCTGCATGAGTTGAGGAGGCATCTGCTGAAGTGGCCTCTGTTCAACTGGTTGAGAAGGATAACCTAAAACAAGCCCCCCAAATCAGGGAAGTTAGATTTTTCAGCAAGAAAATGTTGCTACCTTTAGAGTATAGCCAAGCAATACTCATCTAGGTGGCATAGATTATGCACAAACAGCTCAGGCATGCCCACTCCTGTGGCATGGGGCAGCCCCTCATTACGTGATATAAGCAAAAGGGGCACAGTGCTTAAGGAAGCAAAAAGCAAAGCATCAAAAACCTAGAGCTCCTTGGTGTGCAGGATCTGAATGAACCATGACTGTACTCACAGCCTGATTTTCTGTGCTATGCACTGAAAATGGCTGAGCCTATACCAGCCAAACATTCAGATGAAATGAAAAAAACTCCATCAACAGCAAGTGCCTGGCCACCCAGGATTCAGGTCTCATGTAGACATAATCAATATTTCAATGTACTTGTGAATGAAGTAAAGCATTTAGGATTCACTTCTTCTGTTAGAACAGGAATCATTTTTTTTAAAAGATGTGATTTTATTGAAAATAACAGAATTGAAGACAGCCTTTTAATTCAACAGAAGTAAAATATAAAATTCTAGGATTCAGTTCCTTAAGAAAGATTTAAAATTATTCCAATTCATTGGCTTCTTACACTATGCCGCATCCTTGAGGCTTAATCCTTTGTGGGAAACCAACTGAATTAAAATTGCCCCTCAGACGTAAATCAGTTTGGTAAACAGCAGGAGCTAACAGAAGCTGATATACACACTGAAAATAAAACTAGGGCACTGAAGTGTTATTAATTTCCATTTACTTTCTTATATGCAAATCTCTATTTGGAGAAATAGTTTCCATGAATCCACAGCTTGAGAATAAGGCAGAAGCATAGCCCTCAGGGATAAAAAATAATTTTGGGAAAAGAAACCTGAAGGACAATGTCTTCTAGATATGCAGAGGGCAACATCTCAAATGATTCTCTCTTTTGTAAAGATTTTACTTGGCATTTTAGAACCAAAACTTGACAAAGGATAAAAAGATATGCAAACCAAGAATAACAGTGGTTCAGTGGGAAAAAGTAGGTATACAGCTGGGTATATATGGAATACAATTTCAATTACACAAGCTAGATTTATTCCATTGTTGCATGAAAAGTACATTAGAGAGGTTTTAAGAAGGTGTAGGAATAAGAACAATTGGCTCTGGCAGTCAAAAGAAATGCGGACTCAACATTTTCATGCAGCTACCAAATTTTTTGGGTCAGACTCAGTACTCAATAGCTAATTAATGTCTTCTGGCCAAAGATTCCCATGGTATTAATGAATACAATGTATAGAATCCAGTTTTGAAGGTTTTTTAAAAAGTCCTTTTTTATTTTAGGCCAGAGTAACTTCTTGACCTTTATAAAGCCAATAACATACGGCATTTCTATGGTTCAATTGTCCTTTCAACTACATAGTCAAATATAGTGGGTTCTTATTTTTCACATTCAGTCTGGGGTTCCCACATTAAGAAAATTGTAATTTCTGCAAAAGCCCACTGATGTCAGGGGTATGACATGGATGCTTTTCATTTTTAAAATCAGCCCACCAGATAGTACAGTAAATACCAAAGAGGACAGCACAGACAATACAGCAGCCTCTCAAAAGTAACAGTTAAGGACATGGCTGCTACAGAGTCCAGAAGCTGGAGGCAGCAGTCCAAAAGGTACTAATGATAAGACAGATTGGGGTTGACATGACACAACGGTGAAGAGGGAAAGCCAGGACACACACAGTGCCCATAACACAATCACAAACCAAATTTATTACTCAGGGAATGCAAACTCCTATGCCTTTAGGGGACGGGCAGATAGTAGAGAATAGAAGTGGACTGGTATAAGACAGCAGGTGTCCTGTCAACAGTGCCAAACTGCAGAGCAGATGACCTCTTTAAAGGCATTTAAATTCGGACTTTTGTTTAAGACTGCATAGCAACTCAAACCCACTATAGACTGCAGGCCCCCAGTGTGCAGAAAGAAGACAATAAATGTATACAAAGACCCCTAGGATTCACATAAGAAGTGTTCAGAAGTATCTGAGGCAAGAAGGCACGTTCCTGCTTACAATGCCTTCTGGACGTACACCCTAAAGACTGATGACCTCCCAGTCTCAGCTATGCTGCTGCATCTCACTGATGAGGAGTGTGGTATGCCCAAACAATTTGTAATAAATAACACAAAGTATTGACATCATGATAGATTTGGCTTTTTTTTTTTAGATTCGCTTTTAAAATACGTAAGTAAGGGGTAGATTGAAGTTTATTCCTAAAATAATGTCACTTTTCATGCCAAAAAGGAGTTGAAATAACTAGTGAGGAAGAAACAAAACATACCCTCTGTACACAAAGGGGAGAGTAACCTATGTGTGAAGGGTTGTGCATCTTCAACCATGTCATAGGGGAATAAAGTTATAAGTCATTGCTCAGGCCAAGATAACCAGGTATAGAGATATTGTGGCAGCTGGCCTTGGTTCTATAATATCTAGGTTTGAATGAATCAATTTTAGGAGCTTTTCCATCTTTGACATAATTGTTCAACATGTAAAAGATAGTATTATTTTATAATCAGAGAGGGTACAATAAAGGGGGATTCTAACATTGGTCCTATTTATTATAAATTATTAACCTAGGTGGTAGATACATGGGTGTCTCTTTTATTATTCTTTATATCTTCTTTATATTTTAAAGACTCAATAATGAAACTTCTATAAAAAAGATCACCTTGTTTTAAACCCTAGTTTAAAAAAGACTTTAACCCCTGCTTTGAGAAAGCCCTAGGAAGAAATGCTGCAGGAAAGGCAGGCAAGCAGGATTAGGGTGAAATCATCTCTCCATTTAATCTTATCCTATTCTGATGCCAACTAGAACCTTGGCAATAACAAGAATAAAGAGGCACTTCACATTTCAGTTTTTTGTTTTTGTTTTCTTGAGACAGAGTCTCACCCTTGTAGCCCAGGCTGGAGTGCAGTGACATGACTTCAACCTCGACCTCCTGGGCTCAGGTGATGCTCCCATTTCAGTCTCCTGAGTAGCTGGGACTATAGGTGCATGTCACCATACCTGGCTAATTAAAAAAAAATTTTTTTTAGTAGAAACTAGGTTTTACCATGTTGCCCAAGCTGGTCTTGAACACTTGGGATCAAGCGATCTGCTCATCTTGGCCTCTCAAAGTGCTAGGATTACAGGTGGATGAGCCAGCATGCTCAGCCACATTTCATGTGGCTCATTTTATGAGGACTTAAAATAACAAAGATAAATTTGGATAGAATGTATATGTGTATGTGCCTTCAAAAGTTATTATTTGAAATTTTTACTTAATATCAAGGCAAAAGTCCAAATACCAGACATATTACATAAAGTAGACTAGTTAGCAGATAAAGTATTAAAATACTATTGTTTCCTCAAAGACAAAGAAGCCTTGTAATGCCGCATGCACATGTGATGTTAAGTGTACAATCTAGCTAACATTTTATCACCTGGTGGCCGGTTTGAAAATTCTGGCAGTTTAGGGCCTGAGTTATCCAAGTTAATTCCTTGTTCTCCAGGCAACGGTGGCTGATCAGCCTCTTCCAGACCAGCTGGGCGAGTATCTGCAGTGCTAAAAATAAATAAATAAATAAAATTATATTAAAATAAGTTGTATAGAAAATACACAAAACTAGCTTAACCCTTCCTCTATTTTTGAAGAACTAAAATGTCTGCATTACCATTATTCATATCTCTCTAGTGTAGATATTAAATATTGGCATAAAAATAATCTGGCAATGTCATTAAATGTTAAAAATCTACTTAAACTAACAGCACTGTATTTACTCAAAATGCTTTCCACAAATTCCTGATGCAGTAATTTTCATGTAATTACCCATTCTTTAGATGTTGACCTGATCATAGACCTATCAATGTTATAAGGTACTGTTCCTGTGAAACCACTTATCTTCAATGTGGTGATCAAATTCAACTAGGGGGTCGGACTGTTTCTTTTTTGTGGATATAACAGTGGGTGCTCAATTCATAACACCTTGCAAAAGGTTGTATAGGTTGGCTGATGGAAATGGTATTTAGAGAACAAAGAAAGAGTGAGACCACCACAACAAAAATTTTGCTGCAGAATGAGTATTTGCAGACATCTCTATTGGCTTTGAGATGCCTTCACTTTTACCTGGATATAGCTTAATATTTTTAGTGGGGAAGAAAAAAAATGAAGAAAATGTAGCTACTAACACCCACAATCTCAAAAAACAAGACTGCTCACAGACCTCATTTTGTTTGTAATCTCAGTCCTAATTGTACTTTTCTTTCCTACCTTAGTTTCCCTTTGCCCTGATTTTCTTCACCCACTTTTAGGTAGTGTTTTGTCTCATTATACTCTTTATAGTTTCATAAGCCACCAAAATCCATTTTAAAAGCCCCAGCACATGGAAATTTCGAAGCTGAAGCAGATCCTCAGCACATCCAGACCCCTATAATAACTTGCTCTTTGTAAAACTTCTCTCTCACTTTAAATTATAGGCAAGGATTCAGTGGTAACCTTTACTTTCAGAAAACTGCACTACTAAAAAATCTCAGATATCTGGTCCAGCACCCTCATGTTATGAATGAGAAAACAAAGGCCCTGAAAGGTATATGAGACAGGCCCAAGGTTCCACGGTGAACTAGTGGTAGAGCTGGAAGCAAGTACTTTTCCTGTAAACCCACTGTCTCTCTTTCCTAGGAGTCTTGATGCTGTATAAGGTCCCTTTCACAATTTGTAGACCTAAGTAAGCAATTTCCCTAAGGGCTGGTGAAGATGGCAAAAAACACACACCAGAGGCAACTAAATAACCTTGCAATTTTACTCCCAGACTACTGAGAGAATAAAATATTTATTAAGTAATTATTCCCACAGGCTGAGACTTGTAAAGAATTTAACTGAGAAAGCGCTAACAGAAAAATTAGATAATTAGATAATTCAAGGGCTTATTAAGTTTGAATTCAGGAAAATATAGGTTAATATTAATAATATACCATGATTAGCTTTTAAAGTACAAGATTCAAGAAGCAGCAAGTGAGCATGATAAAATACAGTACAAAGAATGTTGTGGGAAGGCTGGGATAAAGGTAGTTGATTTTATTTTCAACATTTAAGCTTGTATAAATAAAGTTCCCTGATTCTTCTTCTATGATTCTAGCAATTTATTTCCATTAACTTGTTTTACATTCATTAGCCATTATTTTCTCATAATAAATGTCTCTAAATTTTAGTTTTATGATTAGAGGCAGAAAATCTAGCTCAATCAATATTCCTTCTGGAAACATTTTATTAAACCCAAAAACAAATTAATACTTAGCTTCAGGAAGTGAAATATAAATTGTTAATTGCCTTTCCTGGTGTGATCTTGCAAAATAACTCACCTGGAGAACGTTTACTGAAAGGGTAACTGATTTAAAAGGTCCAATCATCTTAGCGTGGGGTTTTAAGCTTCTAGGGATGAGAAAGAGCCTTTAAAGGAAAGGCACCTGTGCAAAAAAACCATTTCTATTTGAGAGACAGCAATAGTTTTAATTTCCAAAACACATTTGGCCTCTCTGGTTCCCCAACAGCCATCACAGGCCTAAAGTCAGTGCTTTGTTCAGGCTCTGATTGCCAAAACCCCCCTGACTCTGTAGAATTAAGAGATTTACCAGCCAATTCCAACATATGAATCTTACTTGGATCCTTATTTGAACAAGTTGTAAGATAAAAATGTGAGATAATTAGGGAAGTTTGAACATTGGATATGAAAGTATTAAGGAAGTATTAGTTTTCTGGATGTGCTAACGATATTGTGAGGGGATATTAAAAACTGTCCTTATCTTTTAGAGACATACACTGAAATATTTACCAAGTGAATTTGCTTTGAAATACTCAAGAGGGTAATGGAAAAGAGCACAGATGAAGGCAAGATAGGCTATGAGTTGATAATTGTTGAAGCAGGGGGATTTCATTATACTATTCTAATTTAATATTATGTAAATTTTTCCATCAATGAAAGTTGTCCACATAGAAAACAAATGAATAAAATTTGAGGCAAAACCATCACAACCTACTTTAGATCTTGCTGACTATTTTTCTTCTTCCGAGGGGGTTTCTTCTTCTTCGGTTTATTTGCGTTGGTATTATTTTGCTTATTGTTTACCCCAAAATGGCCTGCAGAGATGTCACTCTGCAATAAGTTGACCAACAATGGGCTTGTTAGTGTGACATCCTTACTGACTGGGAAGCCTGGATTTTGACCACAGGACATCTGATTTCCATTGGGAGCTCCACTGAAAGGTGCATTGAAAGGCATCCCATGGCCTGAGAAGTGGTTTCCCGAGGCACTGTTTCCCTGCATGGCCTGCACATGGGGGGGGACCATGTTGGTTTGTGGCATGCTAACGTCAGGCATCATCTGAGACAAACTGACATCATTATTTGCTGTAGTAGCAGGATCACCATGCTGCTGAGCCATATGTGGGCTGGGCCCTGGGGGCCGCAGGACCTGCCCCTGAATCCCCATAACCTGAGATGGACTGTTGTTCACAGGCCCTTGCTGGGGCAGCATCTGTCCTGACATCTGTCCCGTAAACACCATATTTCCTTGCATGTTCGGAGTTGGTCCCCTCATTATCTGTGCTGGTCCCGGCATGACATTGGATTGGTTCTGAGAGTTAAACTGCTGCTTATTCCCCTGCATTTGATTGGTCATGATCTGCTCTATCGTTGGATTCTGTTGGAGCAAAACCTGCCCCTGAGGCCCCATCATCTGGTTATGTGACGTCATCATTTGTGGGCCCTGCTGGGAGAGCATCTGCTTGGGTGGGGTCATCCTTTGAGGCGAGGGTCCAAGATTTTGGCTCGGAGGGTTCACCATCATCTGGCCCTGTGGCATAAGCTGGGCCCTTGAAAGGATCATAGGGTTCTGAGGGTTCAAGGTTCCTTGTTGCTGGACCATCTGGCCCTGGGAGGGCACAATCTGCTGGTGCATGCCCATTAGCTGAGATGGTGGGCCCTGCTGTGGCTGGCCTTGAATGTTGCTGAGGTTCACCTGAGGAACCCCAGAACTACCAGCCTGCTGATTGTTCATGTTGCCATGAATTCCCATGAGGCTGGGCTGTATCATATTTGGTGGCCCATGGGACACCTGGATCTGGTTTTGAGGAGGACCAGCTCCTTGACCACCTTAAAAAAAAAAAAAGGCAAAGTTTCAGAAAGAAATATTTTTATCTTATTGGCATTAAGATACTCAAGTTACATTACTTAGCAAGACATCCATCACTCATATATCCACTGACCAACATAAATATGATGTTGACATACTTCCTGTGAGTTTTCTAAACTACAGAGATGTGGCTGTGAGGTAACTGCTTACATTCCCAATGACCACACAACAGAGAAGCAGAAACAGTTTCTATACTCCCATATGGTATCTTAAAGATTTAACATTTCAAAGATCAAGAAAGTTTACTTTCTTTCAGATTAAATAATGAGAAAGGTAGCAACTTATTGTTTTAAAATGACTTGTAGTGGCTGGACTCGGGGGGCTCATGCCTGTAATCCCAGTACTTTGGGAGGCTAAGACAGGCAGATCGTTTGAGCCCAAGAGGTGGAAGTTGAAGTGAGCCAAGATCACGCCACTGCACTCCAACCTGGGTGACAGAGAAACCTTGTCTCAATAAATTAAATTAACTTTAAAAAGCACTATGGGTTAGTGAAATAACCCTGCTATAAATGAGCCAGGGAAACAAAGAATATGAAGTGTCCTCTTAGGAAAACCTCAACAATGATGAGAAGACATTTAAAAACGTTTCTTGGGGGCTGGGCTCGGTGGCTCAAGCCTGTAATCCCGGCACTTTAGGAGGCCAAGGCGGGTGGATCACGAGGTCAACAGATCGACACCATCCTGGTCAACATAGTGAAACCCCGTCTCTACTAAAAATACCAAAAATTAGCTGGGCATGGTGGCGCGTGCCTGTAATCCCAGCTACTCAGGAGGCTGAGGCAGGAGAATTGCCTGAACCCAGGAGGCGGAGGTTGCTGTGAGCCGAGATCGAGCCATTGCGCTCCAGCCTGGGTAACAAGAGCGAAACTCCGTCTCAAAAAAAAAAAAAAAATGCTTCTTGGAAAACTTTAGTCATAATGACTCTCAAAGGCTATGTGTGTGATATCTGGATACTGCACTTAGTTTCCTTTGCCCTGATGTGGTAAAAAGTAGTTAATCTTGATCTGGAAGCTAAGCCTCTGGTGGGAGTCAACTGACTAGATGATCCACCTGGAAGCTGCTAAAATCTCAGTGGCCCCATCCTGCACAGTCCCTGGTGGATCACATGACACATGTTCTAGTCTTCTCAGCGATTTCTAATTTAGACAAAAGTTGCTACCTGCCTTGCTGTAGTGTGTATTTATTTATTGGGTCTTTGGGATTTTCCTATAGCTACTTGCATTATCTCCCCGTTTAACTGAATAACTTTGTAGTTAATTTTACCCCTTTTATTTTTCACTTTTTGTTTTGTTTTTTGAGACAGAATCTTGCTCTGGTACAACCTTGGCTCACTGCAACCTCCACCTCTTCGGTTCAAGTGATTCTCATGCCTCAGCCTCCCCAGTAGCTGGGGAGGTAACTGCTTACATTCCCAATGACCACACAACAGAGAAGCAGCCTGGCCAACATGGTGAAACACAAAACAAAAAAGTACATGTGGAAGGTACTATATGAAAACACAAAATAGCTGTGATACAGTGGAGGAATAAGAAATGACTCTGTCATTGTTTTAAACTTTCTGTTTTTTGTTTTTTTGAGATGAAGTCCTGCTGTGTCACCTAGGCTGGAGTGCAGGGGTGCAATCTCGGCTCACTGCAACCTCTGCCTCCCAGGTTCAAGTAATCCTTCCACTTCAGCCTCTCAAGTAGCTCGGATTACAAGCATGTTCCACCATGCCTGGCTAATTTTTATATTTTTAGTAGAGATGGGGTTTCACCATGTTGGCCAGGCTGGTCTTGAACTCATGACCTGAAGTGATCCCTCTGCCTTGGCTTCTCAAAGTATTGGGCTTATAGGTGTGAGCCACTGTGCCCAGTCTGTTTGTAAAACTTTCTATTAAAAAAAACATGAATTCACATAATTCAGGAATGCAGTTTCACATTAGCAGATAGGGCAATTCAAACAGTTTGCTCTACCCTCCTATTACCCTGCCAGAAATAGTGTGAATTTTTTTTTGTAAAGTCAGATTTTTTTCTCATTCCTTAGTGCTTTCTGATTAAAGTTGGAGTCATTATTACTAAATTAACTCCAATTTAGTGGGGATGGGAATTCAGAATCTCAGTCCAAACTGCTTCAGTGAGAAAGGGTAAAAGGATTAGTCACATGCTCCTTCAGCAACCAGAAACATGAAGTTTCAGCTTATACATTACTAGTTTGCAAATACTTTTTAGCCATTTCCCTGTATCTTATTTCTTCTCCAAAATTTCTTCTTTTTTACAATATACTGTTGGTATTAAATCTGAACTGATGAAATCTGAAAAATATCTCACTGTAAACCAGAATTCAGACACTCAGCATAAACAAAGCTTAATATATACCACATAGAGCTTTAATAAGTTGCCATTGCCCAAACATGCCTCCATGCCTTTTTATCTATAGCTTTCATTTGCCAGAAATTCCTTTATCCCTTTTACTACCTGAGCAAGCTCTAACTCAGGGGTCAGCAAACAATGGCCGACTACTGGTTTGTAAATAAACAAGTGTTTAGAATGCTGCCAAGCTTGTTTGTTTATGTATTGTTTATGGCCACTTTTTGTGCTACCATCACAGAGTTTATTAGCTCCAACAAGAGACTATATAACCTGAAAAGCCAAGAATATTTACTATCTGGGCCTTCAGAGAAAAAAAAAAAAAACCTGCTGATTCCTGCTCTAACTCAAGTTCCATCTCCCTCTCTTAGATGTTTCTGGGTTCCTGTGACATTTTACCTTCTTTTGACATACTGACAAATGTTACTGCCCTGAAAGAATAATTATTTATGGGCTTGAACTTAAAGGGGGAGATCAAGACTTACTATTTATCTGTGTATTTCTGTTGTCTATCAAGTTACTACGCAATGCTCAATAAATGCTGGCTGAACAAATCACAGAAAACAAACCTGCATGCTGGACATTTTGATTTGCTTGCAGCTGAGGGGCTCCCGAATTCCCAGGGGTGGTTGCTGTGGTCGAAGGCACCTGACCTTGCATAAAGTTCAGATTGGCCTGTCCTGGTGAGAAGCCAGGTGGGAGGCGTTTAGGCATTCCTTAATAGAAAACAATGAGTAAGGCAGTTACCTAGCAAATTTATACTCTTGCTTAGATATGGAATGAATAAGGAAGGATGAGCTGCATGAAGTCTCCACTGGCTTAGCTCTCTCTGTCACACTGGTAGGATCTTTAATAATAAGGTTGGGAAAGATGGTTAAAAAAATCAACACAATCTCTTATATGAGCATTGTCAAAATGAAAAATAAATACTAAAAAATTTACACTTAGAACATGCCAAGGAAAAGATGGCAATCAGCTCCCTAAATGTGATGAGGCCACGCCACAGCAAGGTTTGAGGGCTCACTTTTCTCTGTAATTGTTAACAATGGACCCCAAAACTCTACATACTTTAACACAGGCACCAAAGGAATATGCTAAATTCTCTCATTTCAAACAAATTGATGTGAAATAGAAAGAACTGGGTCCTGATATCAAGGATAGATTGGTGATTTTTTTTCCTTTGAGGGAAACTGGTGACAAGCGTCTCCTTTGCAGAAAATTTCCCCTCAATATTGCACTTGTCTCTCTGGAAGAGACAGGAGATTAGAAACAGTTCACGGGAGCTTCAAAGTGATGTTATATTAAATCATTATGCTTTCTGCTCATAAGGTTTGCTGTGATTCTGACAGCTTTGGTACCAAAAACCATGCTCTCCTGGAATCTTTCTCAGGTATCAGTTCCTTTTGGAAAGGGCTAATTTTAGAAAACAAATTTGTAATAAGTAGAATCTCAGAACCCACTTATCATTTACAACACAGGCCTTGATGTGGCCAGATCACCTAGGTGAGCATATCATCTGCTCTATGAAAGCATCAAGACCTAAACTCACTTAAAAATTTATTATATTCATCCATTTATTTATTTATTTAATTTTTTTTTGAGATGGAATCTTCCTCTGTTGGCCAGGCTGGAGTGGCGCAATCTTCGCTCACTGCAACCTCCGCCTCCCAGGTTCAAGCGATTCTCCCTGCCTCAGCCTCCCGAGTAGCTGGGATTACAAGTGTGCACCACCACACCTGGCTAATTTTTGTATTTTCAGTAGAGACGGGGTTTCATCATGTTGGCCAGGCTGGTCTTGAACTCCTGACCTCAGGTGATCCACCTGCCTCAGCCTCCCAAAGTGCTGGGATTACAGGCGTGAGCCACCGCGCCCGGCCCATTTAGTTTTTTAAGGGCCAAATTTTCAATGCCCTGAAAAACTCTTTGTAGACAAATACGCATTTGTCCTTTCTTTAACAGTGACAAGTCCCATTTGCATGCTCCCACTGTAATTAAATCAGTAATCACATTTGCAGGAGGGACTACCCAGCTTCCACTGATCCAGGGCTAGATACCCAGAACAGTGAAATTTGGAGCTGAAACACTCTTGCATTTTCTAAGAACTTCTTAGGATTCAAATATTAGAGCCTGCATGTCAGCAAAATTAATTACAAGAGAGTGAAAGACTGATGAGCAACTTAACTTCACCAGAAACCATGGGAACATGCCTTTGCTATGTTGTACTAAAGATGCAAGGGTTTTTTTCTGGGTAGGCAATGGGTGTCTTTTGGTGGGGGGTATGTTTATCAGATGACAGTATTAACTGACACTCTCTATACCTTACTGAAAAGCTCCAAGCACATTCATGTGCACTAGATCAATGATTAATAAGAATAAATAATAAACATGGAGATGGATAAGTTTTACTGTAATCGTTTTACCTCTCACACATTAAGCTCCATTGCTTTTTCTTCATACAAGAGGCACCTTACAAAATAAATAAATAAATCTCCTTTAGGTATAACTGGTGGAATTCCCTCTCTAAGGAGCAGGCATTGGCATTATAAAACTATAAAAGTCAATGATTTCTGAACTTATTCCCATTTAATACTTTAATCAAACTTAACAAGTACCATGCTTACTATTTTATTAACTAGGATTATCAAAATTGATAACTAGAAGGGCCTTTTCTTCAATGAGACCCTGTTCTTTTCATTTTTGCTCTATTGTATAATCTTAATTTTTCAACAACTGAGAAGTTTTAAATTGTTAATAAAATGCATTTTTCTTCTGGACATTTTAATTACTATTACAAGATCAAGCAAAAATAATTTGAAAAACAAAATGAACATCTCTACATTGAATTTTACCTGTATTTTAGTCCAGAGAGCTAGCTTAAATTTAACCAATAAGATGCTGCATAATGTATCAAGTTAACTAAGTCATATCAAGTGTCACCACCATATCCACAAAACCAAATAATTACATCCTTATTTCACTCCCTCCATTAACTCTAAAAACTGAAGTTCTGCTAAGATCTACCTCCAGTAAATTTACCAACACAAATAGCTACAGTGTTCCTCACCTCCTAGGCCTGGATGTAAACTCTGTGGCCCCTGGTTTGGTGGTTGCTGTTGCATCACCATGAAGTTAGGTGGCACATTTCCCTGTTGAACCATAGGATTCCGACCTGGAGAGCTGACAGGCTGCTGAAATCCCTGGGGAAGTGGGTTATTTTGAGATGGCCTTGGTCCCATCTGCTGCTGAGTTTGGTTAACCGTTGGGGAGGATGCAGGGGATCCCTGCTGGAAGGAGGAGGGTGAGGAGGCAGGAGACTTGTTGGTGAGGTGGGGCTGCTGCAGGGGAGTTGGGACCCTAGAGGGCCCTCCCTGCAAACTCTTCATCTGAGGAGCTGTGAACTGGCCTGGATTGCTCATCTGAGGAAAGTTTGTGTGGGCTTGTGAGGCTTGCTGGCTGCCAAAGGGATATGGAGGGGGAGGGTGGGAAGGCGTCTGTACCGTGGCTAAGGATGGTCTTGCCTGGAGTTGCTGTTGCATTGGGCCAGGCAAGGGAGCCTTCTTCCACCCTTGGTTTGCAGTCATTGTGCCCAGAGAACTCTGGGCTGGAGGAGGTTGAAGGGCTCCAGAAGGCAGCTGGTTCCAGCCTGGAGGAACAGGCACCTGAGTTGGGGCAGTAAACTGGGGTCGCATTCCCTGTGGCTGTTGCTGCTGATGTTGCTGTGGGGGTCTTGCCTGCAACTGTTGCTGTTGCTGTTGCTGTTGCTGCTGCTGCTGCTGCTGCTGCTGCTGCTGCTGCTGTTGCTGCTGCTGCTGCTGCAGCTGGGGAAAATTAGCTGGGTTCATTTGTCTGTTCACAGAGACAGGCTGCATTGGGTGGTGTGGGGGAGCTAAAGATCCTGAGGGATGACTTTGCTGCTGTATATGGAGCCCAGGGAGGAGTGGATCCATTGCATCTGTTTAAAGATAGTCAACAAAGCAATAATTAACCTACTGCAATCTAGATCCTAGAGCAGTGACCTTTGCAATTCTGGATATATAGAGTAAAATCTGCTGGTACTATTCAATAAAATAAATGGTTGTGAATACCTTCTATGTGTGAAGCAGCACACCAAGATGATAGATGAATCCTGCCTTAAAAAGAGCTTGGTCAGTAGTGGACATAAGAGCGAAACGTAGAACATGGAGAGCATTATTTACCAAATCATATTCTGGAGAACTATGTTGATTAGTGTTATAAGAAAGCAAAAACAATTAGGTTTGGGAAACACTGAATCTAACAATCCTGGATGGATTTCTTCATTGCAGGACTTTCTGTGCCTCCAATATGTTACTTGTGAATCTCCAGGAGGGAGGGTAAAGTATGATGCATTTACCAAATTTACTTGACTATAGAATTCTATGTAAGGCACATCTTTCAGGACTAAGCAGGCCAAGGCACACTTTTAGGAATGTTGCGGTATAACTGATAAGAAAACAGTAAGAAATTCTGAAAAGAAAATAATGACATTTGGCTTGAAGAAACCAGGTCAGATTTTGTAAAGGTGAAATTTTGAGTTCAGAAATTAGAAATTCAGCATCAGAGATAACTGAATTTGATAATGATCTATGCAGGAAGTTTCAGACTCTTCAATCCTCAAAGACTGGAAGTCATTACCTGACTGAGAAGCAGGGCGAGGAGTCCTGGGCTGCAACTCTGGATTGGGGCCTGATGCCATCATGGAAGATGACACATTTCCACCTGGGGGTATCATAACAGTGGCAGGGTTGTTCATCCTTATTATTCCTAGAAAAAAAAAATCCCTAGAATAGAGTACTGGTATTGGCACGATTTTTGTTTTTTAATGAACTATTTCAAGAATACGAAAAGATAAGGGAAATTTCTTTTTTTTTTTTTTTTTTTGACAGGGTCTCACTCTGTTGCCCAGTCTGCCAAGCGACACAATCACAGTTCACTGCCACCTCGACTTCCCAGGCCCAAGTGATCCTTCTGAGGCAGCCTCCCAAGTAGCTGGGACTACAGGCATGTGGTACTGGGACCACAGGCACACACCACTGTGCCCAGCTAATCATTCTACATTTTATAGAGATGGGGTCACTATGTTGCCTAGGTTGGTCTTGAATTCCTGGGCTCAAGTGATCCTCCGGCCCAGCCCTCCCAAAGTGCTGGGATTACAGGTGTGATCTACCATACCTGGCCTGGAAATTTCTACACCCATCATCTACCTTTTTTAAATCTAAAAAATTTTCTCTTATCTCCTTCAGATATATATGTAGATACAGCAGAAGCCCCCTACTCCTTCCATTCTACTTTCTCCCTCCTATTCCAATTGGGGTTAACAGTTCCATGCATGCTTATTAACCTTTTCTGTATCTGTAGCTAACTGCACTTTTTCTGTAGGTAAACAGCATTTTTTATATGCTTTTAATCTTTGTATAAATGGTACTTTATGCATTCTTCGTCAGCTTCCTTTTTCACTTAATGTTATTTTTTGATATTATCTCTCTCGGCTGTTATAAGGGCTCCACTGTAGAACCATATATCTACCTTTCTGCTGATGAATACTAAGGGTTTATTTTTCCCTTATTCTTATAATTTTGCAATGTTGTGTATTTGTCATGAATTTCTTATGGATATGTGAGAGTATCTTTAGACTATATCTTAGAATTGCTAGGTTTTAAAGTCTAAGCATTTTTAATTTTACTAGATATTGGTAAACTGCTCTAAAATGTGGTTTTACCAATTTATACTCAAACTAGCAGTTTGAGAACTCCTCTTTCTCCACATCTGAAAATTTCTGATACTGTTAGACTTTTCAGAATAATCATCTATGCTCATAAATGAGAATAGGCCAGGCATGGTAGCTCATGCCTGTAATCCCAGAGCTTTTGGAGGCCAAAGTGGGAGGACTGCTTGAGGCCAGGAGTTTGAGATCAGCCTGGGCAACATAGCAAGACCCCATCTCTACAAAAAATAAAAAAATCAGCCAGTGTGGTGGTGAGCGCCTGGATTACTACTATTTAGGAAGCTGAGGCAAGAGGATTGCTTGAGCCCAAGAGGTTGAGGCTGCAGTGAGCTATGATCATGCCACTCCTCTCCAGCCTGGGCAACAGGGCAAGAGCTTGTCTTCAAGAAAAAAAAGTGACAACTGTCTATACTTACTCTCTCTTCCTTTCTTTGGCTAAAGAATTCTCATGAAGCCTCTTGTAGAACTAAGTAGGCCAAAGCACACTTTTAGGAATGCTGGGGTATGAATGATAGAACAATGAAAAATTCTAAAAAGAAAATGACATTTAGCTTGAAGGGCAGATTTTGTGACATCTTTGATTTTTGGCATCAAGATGAAAATAACCTCAGAATAAGTTGGAAAGCATCTTTCTTCTTTTTCTACGCTCTGTTAGAGTGTGTGCATCTGTTCTTTAAATGTTTCATAAAACTTTCTTGTAAAACCATCTGGACTTATAGATTATACTAACTGATTTACTGGGAAACATTTTTAATTATTTCAATTTCTTAAATGGTTGTAGACTTTTCAAGTTTTCAATATCTTAAGTCAATTTTTATTAAATTTTAATTTTGCCAACACTTAAAAATTTACTAGCATAAAGTTAATCATGAATCTCTACTAAAAATACAAAAATTTGCTGGGCATGGTTTTGGGCACCTGTAATCCCAGCTACTCAGGAGGTGGAGGCAGGAGAATTGCTTGAACCTGGGAGGCAGGGGTTGCAGTGAGCCACTCCAGCCTGGGTGACAGAACAAGACTCCTTCTCAAAAAAAATAAAAAATAAAAAATAAAAAAGGCCGGGCATGGTGGCTCATGCCTATAATCCCAGCACTCTGGGAGGCTGAGGTGGGCAGATCACCTGAGGTCAGGAGTTCGAGACCAGACTGACCAATATGGAGAAACCCTGTGTCTACTAAAAATACAAAATTAGCCAGGCGTGGGGATGCATGCCTGTAATCCTAGCTACTTGGGAGGCTGAGGCAGGAGAATTGCATGAACCCAGGAGGAGGAGGAGGCTGTGGTGAGCCAAGATCGCACCATTGTACTGGGGAGAAACAGCAAAACTCTGTCTTAAAAAACCAAAAAAAAATTTTTTTTTTCTCTCTTTTTTTTTTAATGCAGTACTGGGACAAAAAAAAATTGTTTTGTTTTTTTTTTTTTTTTTAAAGAAACATCTTTCGGTTTTGCTGCTCTGTTGTTTTTTTGATTCATATTTTACTTATCTCTGCTCTTATCTTTATTATTTCCCTCCTAACTTATTTCCCTGCTGTTCTTTTTCTCAATTTTTAAGTCAGGCACTTAGCTTGTTAATTTTCAGTTGGTATTCCTTCTTCATGAACACAAATTTCTGAAAGCTTGAAATTTCTTCCAAGTGTTGTATTGGCTACATCTCACAAATTTTAGTATATATTATTCTCATAACTCCATTCTAAATATTGTCTCATTTCCATCAGGACTGCTTTTTAAAAGTATTTATAATGCATTTTTACATTTCCAAAACTATGGGATATTTTTGGTTAGGCTTTTTTTTTTTTTTTTGAGATGGAGTTTCGCTCTCGTTACCCAGGCTGGAGTGCAATGGCGTGATCTCGGCTCACAGCAACCTCCGCCTCCTGGGTTCAGGCAATTCTCTTGCCTCAGCCTCCTGAGTAGCTGGGACTACAGGCACGTGCCACCATGCCCAGCTAATTTTTTGTATTTTTAGTAGAGACGGGGTTTCACCATGTTGACCAGGATGGTCTCGATCTGTTGACCTCGTGATCCACCCGCCTCGGCCTCTCAAAGTGCTGGAATTACAGGCTTGAGCCACCGTGCCTGGCCTTTTTTTTGTTTTCTTTTTTTCCACTGACTTAACTAAAAGCACTGAGGTCAGAGAACAGGATCTATGTGATATTAATATTTGTTATTTACTAAAACCGGCTCTTGGAATAATCCCTGGTCAATTTGTATAAATTTTCCATTTATGCTCAGAAATGTTAAGAATTCTTGAATTATGACTTCTAAAGTGTCAATTATATAAAAACTATTTTTGTTTATTCAAGCTTCCCTTTATCCTTACTAATTTTTTACTAACTTAGCCCATCAATTACTCCAAGGTCTGTTAAATCGCCCCTAAGGTTTGCTATCTACATGTAATTCTTAAAATGTCTTGAGGCTAGGTTGTTAAGTACGTAAGAGTTTACCAACTTCCTGGTGAATTTCTCCTTTTACATCATATAGTGGCCCTATTTACTTTCAGTGATGTTTTTAATTTTAATGTCTGTTTTATCTGATAAAAATATTATACCTCTTTTTCTTGGTTAAAAGTCACCTTGTTAATCTTTTATCTTTCTAACTTTGAACCTTCTGAGTCCTTATATTTTATGTGTTTCCTGTAACTGTACATAGGTAAACCTGAGAATACTATTCTGATTAATCATTTCCTTTTTGTCAGTGTTTGTAATCCATTTACCTTTATTGTTAACTACAAGTATATTTTGATTTATTCTGTCATTTTATGATTTCTATTTACCCTCCTTTTTAATGCTGTTTTCCTATTTTTCCTGAATTTTACTGGATTCATTATTTTCATCATGGTCTTCCTCTTTAATCCTCCACTGCTAGTTTAGAAGTTATATATTCTATTCAGGTTATTTTACTGGTATCTTTAAAATGTCAACAGACATACTTGACTGACAAAGTTTAAAGACAATATATGATCATCATTATTACTAAATAAGTCAATGCTTATTTAGATTTACCCCATGCTTATCAATTATTTAGCTCACCATTCCTTCTTAGATCTTATTTCTTCCATCTTAGGTTCAATTTTCTTCTTCCTGAAGTATATCCTTGAGCAGTTCAATTAGCAAATATCTGTTAGTGGCAAATTTTCTTATTCTCTTTGAAAAGCTCTTTATTTCTTTTTTTTTTTTTTTTAAGCTCTTTATTTCATACTACTCTTGATAGTATAGCTATGTTTAAAATTCTAGGCCATCAATTATTTTCTTAGCACTCTGAAAAAATTATTCCAATGCTTCCTGTCCCAATGCTGCTGTTGGGAAATCAAGAAAAGCTGATAGCCTTTCCTTTGTAAATAATAGGTCTTTTCTTTTGGGTTGCTTTTAACATTGTTTTTCAGTGTTCTGTAGTTTTATGATATTGTGTCTAGATGTAGATTTATTTTTATTTTGTAGTGCTCAGGATTACTGGGCTTCTGAATCTGCGGACTTATGTCTTTTATCTGTTCTGAAAAATTCTCTTTGACTGTCATCCCTCAATTTCTTTTTTTTTTTTTTTTTCTGAGTCTCTCTGTTATGGCGGGTTGCCTCGGCAATGGCAGGCATCCCTCAATTTCTTTATTTTCTTCAGAAACTCTTTTCAAACGTATGTTAAACCGTCTCATTTTATCCTTCGTGTCTCTTGACTTCTTTCATATTTCCATCTCTTTATTTTTCTCTGCAGCATTCTGAGTGATTTCTTCAAATTCACCTTTCAATCCAGCTATTTCTAATTTGCTGAATAAGTTATTCACTTCAATGGTTTTTAAATTTCTGTAAGTTCTGTTCCCCCATCTTTCCTGTGTTTTAATAGTGTCTTGTTTTCTTATGATTCTTGTGTTAATACTCTGATATTCCTATTACCTAAAATTCTGGAGGGAGGGAGGCTAATCCTAAATTGTATAAATTTGGAATCTAAGCTTATTTATATCAGGCTTTAAGTAGAAGTCTGCAATGATCTGGGTTGAGAATATGCCCCTCCACAGCTGCAACAGTTATCACCAGTCTAGACCCACCTAATGTTAATAACTTAGCCTGGCTGTTCATGGGTATTCACCAACATATTAAATGTCCAAAATTCAAGAGGGTAGAGAAGACAGTTCCGCAACACCATTCTCCCATCTCACATCTAGAGCCCAGCGAACACAGACAAATTTCCCATTAGTTTCCCTATGTCAGAGGGTGACATCTTCCTAATCTTTCACTGAAAATTCTGGCTTCATGAGGAATTCTGAATTCTAACTTGCTTCTTCATGTGGACCCAAAGCTTCATCTTTTATTCCTTCTTGGCCATTAAAGCTCAAATGCCTTGGATCCCGCTGGATCTCATTTGTTTACTGCCATTTAAATATTCACCTTTGACAGTTTTTTTTCCCTCCCTAGAGAGTTCCTCTACTTTCTCTTCCCACCCCTCTGCTTTCTTCCAAGCCCAGCTACATATTAAATGTTACAGGCTGGGAGTGGTGGCTCATACCTGTAATCCCAGCACTTTGGGAGGCCAAGGCAGGTGGATCACTTGAGGTCAGGAGTTCGAGACCAGCCTGGCCAACATGGTGAAACCCTGTCTGTACTAAAAATACAAAAATTAGGGCCGGGGCGCGGTGGCTCAAGCCTGTAATCCCAGCACTTTGGGAGGCCGAGGCGGGTGGATCACGAGGTCAAGAGATTGAGACCATCCTGGTCAAAATGGTAAAACCCCGTCTCTACTAAAGATACAAAAAATTAGCTGGGCATGGTGGCGCGTGCCTGTAATCCCAGCTACTCAGGAGGCTGAGGCAGGAGAATTGCCTGAACCTAGGAGGCGGAGGTTGCGGTGAGCCGAGATCGCGCCATTGAGCTCCAGCCTGAGTAACAAAAGCGAAACTCTGTCTCAAAAAAAAAAAAAAAAAATTAGCCGGGCATGGTGGTGCACACCTGTAATCCCAGCTACTTGGGAGGTTGAGGCAGAGCATTGCTTGAATCCCGGAGGCGGAGGTTGCAGTGAGCCGAGATTACCCACGTGCACTCCAGCCTGAGCAACAGAGTGAGACTCCCATCTCAAAAAAAAAAAAAAGGTATATTTTAAGATGTTTTGTAGTTGGAGAGGACAGTTAGCCTAATGTTTATCTGTTGAAACTGGATTTGTTTCTGAGGAATCCCCTCTGATTTTTTAAAGATGGTAGTTAGACAGTTAAGAAAGCGCTCATGAGGGCCAGGTGGGGTGGCTCACACCTGTAATCCCAGCACTTTGTGAGGCCCAGGCAGGTGGATCACCTGAGGCCAGGAGTTTAAGATCAGCCTGGCCAACATGGTGAAACCCTATCTCTACTAAAAATAACAAAAATTAGCTGATTAGCCAGGCGTGGTGGTGTCCATCTGTAATCCCAGCTACTTGGGAGGCTGAGATGAGAGGGTTGCTTGAACCCAGGAGGTGGAGATTGCAGTGAGCCAAGATCACGCCACTGCACTCCAGCCTGGGTGACAGAGTGAGACTCCCTCTCATAACAAAACAAAACAAAAAAATCCCCCCAAAAAACACTCTCATGAGATAAGAAACAGGCTTTCTTGGTCCATAATGAGCTTCCTAGTCCCAGAAGTTTTCAAATATATGCTGAGACTACATGTTCAATAGTTACACTGTAACATGCATTCCGGTACTAGGTGGGAATCTGGACAAGATCCAAGGTTCTCATCTAGGGGAAATTTGGTCCCCTAGGGGACATTTGGTAATGTTTGGAGACACTTCTAGGTGGCACAACTGTAGGGAAGGAATAGTGCTACTGGCATCTAGTGGGTAGAAGCCAGGGATGCTACTATACTTCCCACAATGCACAGGACAGCCTCCCACAGCAAAAAGTTATTGGCCCCATACATCAATAATGTTTAAGTTAAGAAACTTGTATTAAATTACTATGTTATCCCCACAAATCATGGAATTCTATAAGGCTATGAAAAAAATAGGCTATGGATTTAGTTTTAGTTGCAAAAGACTCTTGCTTATTGACTAACTTTCTATTGCCAATGGTAAGAGAAGAAAGTAGTACTAAGAATAATTGAAAAACTGGCTGGGTGTGGTGGCTCACGCCTGTAATCCTAGCACTTTGGGAGGCCGCGGTGGGTGGATCACCTGAGGTCAAGAGTTCAAGACCAGCCTGGCCATCATGGTGAAACCCCATCTTAAAAAAAAGAAAAAACAAGTGTTCTAGATATACAATTCTAAAGTTACTTATTGTTTTAGAAGGGATTGAGGTGTTTTTCCCTAGGAAAATTTAGCTGTTTAGTTTAACCTAATATTAAATTTTGTTTGCATCCTTCAAGTCTCAATAGACAATAGAGAAAAGCAATCCTAAAATATGCTTGGTGGTAAAGAAAGATATCTTGGAGGTTAAAATGTTACTGTTACTATAGGTCATTACTAATTGATTATTCCTGAAACTTTATACATTATCACAATCCAAGTCCTTCATTAAATACCAATCTAACCTGATTTCAACCTAAAGCTTTTCAGTTTCCTAGGTCGATAATCAACTATAGCACTGTAATTGGCCAGGTATGGTGGCTCAGTTCACACCTGTAACCCCAGCACTTTGGGAGGCTGAGGTGGGCAGATCACTTGAGCCCAGGAATTCAACCAGTCTGGGCAACATGGGAAAACCCTGTCTCTACAAAAATAAAAATTAAAATAAGCCGGGTGTGGTAGCACGCGCCTGTAGTCCCAGCTACTGGAGGGCTGAGACAGGAGGGTCACTTGACCCTGTCTCAAAAAAAAAAAAAAAAAGCACACACTATAATTTACATGCACTTATTAGAGATACTTAGTAAACATGCTTGCTATTTGCCAGATACTAACCTAAGAGAGCTTGCAATTAGGGTACTAACAATTAACGGACTCCAATTTAATGGAGTCTTAACATTTTAAGCCTAGAAGGGATCTCTAGCATTGTTTCCAGAACATAATTAAAGATGTTTATAGGCAACCAGGGTCAGTAAATATTAAGTCCTTTGGCCAAGAGTTGAGACTAGAACCCAGATTTCCTGATGCTCATCCCAGCTTTATTCATTCTTTCATTAACTATAGGTAACTTGGCTAGGCTTTTCCCACACTGCTTCTGGCCCATGTCCTTCCAGTAGTGGTAACATTGTCAATCTATAATTTCTAATAAAGCTACCTTAACACCAAGTGCTCAGACTTCTGTGGGGAACTACATCTATGTACACAATACAGGCTGGGTATTTTACATCTATTATATGGTATTCCACAATGGCCCAACAGCACAGGTCCTGACATTTATATGTTCTTAAGTCCTAACAAGAACTTAGGAAATGTTTGCTGCACTGTTCAGGGTTCTTCTATCTTCAAGCATGAGCTCAAAAGACAGTAGGTATTATTTTTCATTTTATACGTGAAGAAAGTATTGCTTGGGGAAGTGCATTAACTAGCTTGAGGTAACCAGTAAATGGTAGTAACCAGAATAAAAACTTGGTTCCAATTTTGTGATCAACTCATTAGTTACAGTTCAGAATAGCATCTTTTTTTTTTTGAGACAGAGTCTCACTCTGTTGCCCAGGCTGAAGTGCAGTAGTGCAATCTCAGCTCACTGCAACCTCTGCCTCCCAGGTTGAAGCAATTCTCCTGCCTCAGCCTCCTGAGTAGCTGGGATTTTAGGCACCTGTCACCACGCCAGGCTAATTTATGTATTTTTAGTAGAGACGGGATTTCACCATCTTGGCCAGGTTGGTCTTGAACTCCTGACCTCAGGTGATCCACCCACCTCAACCTCCCAAAGTGCTGGGACTATAGGCATGAGCCACCACGCCCGGCCAAGAATAGCATCATATAAATTGAGCTCCTCTATACTGCTGCATTTCTCTAAGAGCTACTCTGGTAGGGTGGGAGGGGAATGACTGGGTAAGCAGGTTCTTACTCTGCTTCAACCACAGTAGCTGTGCTTTTCTATTTTATTTGAATAAAGGGTCCTGCAGCTGAAAAAATTTGAAAGCCACTAGTCCAGTGAAAAAAGCACTGAACTGGTAGTTAGAAGATCTGTGATATTAGTTTACTGCTCCTTGACTCTGGGCAAATCACTTCCTTTATGTGAGTTCCACAGCTTCCTCAGCTTTAAATGACAGCCAGCTCAATTATAATATTCTGAGATTCACAGAATATTGAGTTCAATCTCTGAAGAAGCAATTTCAGGATTAATAGAAAAAAAGCAATTTACAACTATCTCAAATTCGAAATACATAAAAACACCTATTCTCTCATATACATCTTCAGATTTCACATAAGAACTCAATTCACAGATATTCTCAGCCCCAGTGAAAGTGGGAGTTGGAAAGCTACATTCTCCATTGTACTATTAACATACTGAGGGTAGAAAATGTCTCATTCATTTCTATTTCCAACAGTTAGCACAGGTCCTGTCACACAGCAGAAGGCAATAAATGTTTGCTGCATGGCTCAGTGTTCATCAACCTTTAAGAATGAGACCAAAAGATTGCAAAGATGTTTCATGCTGTGACCCCTAGACTCCGGGAATGACTCATGTCTAGCTTTCCTGATTCAGCAAATAGAGATGTAAGTATGCCATGAACCCCCATCTATCTTGCAGGACTCAAATGATCAAATAAAGCCAAAAAAGGAAACTAGTAAAATGTCACACAATTGAGTGGGAGGTCTTACCTGGACCACCTGCCATAGGAAATCCTGCCTCCATCCTAACTGAATTTCCAGCTCCCATGGGTCCATTCATTCTCACTTCTTGGCTTCGGTTCTGAGCCAAAGCCAGGTTGATAGCACCTTCCCCTGAAAATGACAGTCAAGTTATAAAAAGGAAATCATTAGAATAAGATGCAAATTTTGTTTATAGAAAGCAGAAAAAGGGTAAGTTCCATCTAGATGGGTCTTTCTTCAACCCATCTGAGTAGGTTGCTTGAAGCACAAGGAGATATAACCAATTCTTACTTGTAAGAGGGAAGCAGGGCAATTATGAATGATACTTAGTATCAACAGAGATCCTGGAACTCTGAATATTCATTTTCAGTCATCTTACCAATTGTGTGTGGGGTGTGTGTGTGTAATGGAAGAAAATGTTCTCAAAAACTTGCAAAATCCTAGACTTTTTGGTAATTTATGATCAGAAGAAAGATATTAAATATAAGTAGGTTTAATGAAGAAATAACATATTCTGGTGAGGGGACACTAACACTTGTGAACAAAATACCATTTCCTTTCAATAACTGCAATATAAACATATTTCCAGCAGGAAAAAAATCATGCAATGAAGAGGAGATAGGGTGCTACAAATCTACTTTCTGAAACATGAGAGGACCAATATTTCTATAGGTTTTTGTTTTTTCAGATGGGGTCTCACTTAGTCACCCAGGCTGGAGTGCAGTGGCACAATCATATAGCTCACCACCGCCTTAAATTCCTAGGCCCAAGGGATCCTCCTGCCTCAGCCTCCTGAGTAGCTGGGACCATAGGCACATACCAGCATGTCCAGCTATGCATAGGATTTTAAATTTTATCTTATTTAAGCTTCACAATACCCTCATAGGTAATGTTACTAGAAGTGTTCCAATTAAGTAGACTCTAAACTTAGAGGCAACTTAAATCTTACTTGGTCTAATGATAAAAAAGGTGTCTGAAACAAGCTATAGAATGCTTCCTGCACTTAATCCAAAATTTTGACTATTAAGAGAGCACCACCTTGTGGAGAGTTAAAATATAACTAGTCTGTGGCTGCTGAGCTGAAAGGCTGCACTCACTTAAGTCCTTCTGCAGGGTTCTGATTCACAGGGTCAGATGGTAAAGCAGAAAGTTAATGAGGTATTGCAGTCTCCTCTGTCCTGTCACTGATATAGGTCAGCTTTCTCTTTCTTTCTTTTTGAGACGAAGTCTTGATCTGTCACCAGGCTGGAGTGCAGTGGCGTGATCTTGGCTCACTGCAAACTCTGCCTTCCAGATTTAAGTGATTCTCCTGCCTCTGCCCCCCAAGTAGCTGGGATTACAGGCGCGTGGAACCATACCCAGATAATTTTTGTATTTTTAGTAGAGATGGGGTTTCACCACGTTTTCCAGGATGATCCTGATCTCCTGACCTCGTGATCCACCTGCCTTGGCCTCCCAAAGTGCTGGGATTACTACAGGCGTGAGCCACCACACTCAGCCTTGGTCAGCTTTCTATGTCTATTTTAACCAAGAAGGTTTGCTGGTCACAGGAAACAAACATCCTACCAAAAAGGAAATAATCACTGGGAGCTACCAGATGCTCTAGCTTGCCTCTAGGAGTCAGGTGTAAAAGAGAAAGAGAACACAGGTCATGAGAGTTTCCACCAAAGGAAGGGAACTGTTAATATACCAAACTTGTTAAGACATTCTAAGTAGAAAGAATACTGTTCTGGAAAAGGACATCAGGTTCATATCAATCCTCCGCTTAAAACAGGTCCATTGCTTCCCATTATTTTGGAAATAAAAGCCAAACTTCTTAACAGGCTCTACAAGGCCTCAAATTATCTACCTAGCCAAGTACTGTTCAACAGAAATACAGTATGAGCCACACATGCAATTTAAATTTTTCTAGAGGCCACAGTAAGAAACAGATGAAATTAATTATAATTCATTTTACTTAATACATCCAATGTGTTGTTATTGCAACATATAATTAATGTAAAAATTATTTTTTGAGACAGGGTCTCCCTCTGTTGCCCAGGCTGGAATGCAGTGGTGAGATCACAGCTCACTACAGCATCAACCTACTGGGCTTAAGTGATCCTCTCACATCAGCCTCCCAAGTAGCTGGGACTACAGGAGTATGCCACCATGCTTGGCTAATTCTTTTCATTTTAAATTTTTTTGTAGAGACAGGGTGTCACTATATTGTCCAGGCTGGTCTCAAACTCTTGGGCTCAAGCAATCCTCTGGCCTCAGCCTTCCAAAGTGCTGGGATTACAGGTGTGAGCCACTGAGCCCGGCCAATATAAAACTTATTGAAATATTTTACATTCTTTTGGGGGATACCAAATCTTCAAAATTTAATATGTATTTTATACTTACAGCACATGTCAGTTTTAACTAGCCACATTTTCAGTGCCCAACAGCAACATATAGTTTGTAGCTACTAATATTGGACTGCCCATATTTAGCCCTGTCTATCTCTTTAACCTCTCATCTCATGCTATTTTTCTCCTTCAATAACAAGGATTCAGCCCCAGTGGTTTTTTTTTTTTTTAAGTTTCTTAGGCACACAAGGCTGCTTCTCACCTCAAGGCCTTTGCTCATGTGATTTCCTCTGCCTAGAACAGTTCTCTGCACTCTTCACATAGCTAGCTTCTCAATTTTCATGTAACCTTAAGTGTCACACACCCAAAAAGGTCTCTACCAACCACCTTATCCATGGTTAGGTAACTTTTATTGTAACATCTTGCTATTTCTGCAGAGCACATTCCATGTAATCATTCACTCACTCACTTTCTTGCCTGCCTCCCCCATCACCATACAGGGGTAATCGCAAGTCTGTCCTAGTTCCTTTACATCTGTTGTTCCAGCATAATTAATAGTATTCTCTTTCATTTTCATAATAAGTGTCCTAATTTAGACTGGGCATGGCAACTCACGTTTGTAATCCCAGCACTTTGGGAGACCAAGGTGGGAGAATTGCTTCAGACCAGAAGTTCAAGACCAGCAACATCATGAGACCCCATCTCTATGAAAAATTAGTCAGGTGTGGTGGCACGCACCTGTGGTCCTAGCTACCAAGGAGGCTTAGACGGGAGGATCACTTGAGCCCAGGAGGCTGAGGCTACAGTGAGTTGTATTTGTACCACTGGACTCCAGCCCAGGTGACAGAGTGAGACCTTGTCTCAAAAAAAAAAAAGTTGGCTGTAAAATCAGGGTAACAGTTCTCTAAAAGAAAAAAGAAAAAAAAAAAGGTATCCTAATTTAGATGATAAATTATATGACCATATATAATATATCCTATATACATAAAATAGTGTCTGGTATACAGCAGGTGCTCATTAGCTATTTATTAAATATAAAATGGTCATCTCATTATAACCTTACAAAGAATTATAGACATTTTTCTACATGATAAATTAATTCCTGAAAAACCTCACATTTATCAGATCTTATACTGACAATAACAGGGTTGGGGCAAATACAAAACCTATGAGACTTTGTAACCAGAGCTGTAATAAAAGCAATTAACTGGTGGAGGCAAAACACTGGAAAAAATGGAATGGAAGTGTCTGGTTAAAGGTGCTGAGATAATGTAGATGCAGTGGAGCTGAGCCAGAGGGGCTGCCATTAAGGTGGGCACAGGAGGAAATGCAACCTCTCATGAGCTGAGAGCCACGCAAGGCCAAGGCTGGGGGATACACATCAAGAAGGCACATGCATGTACATTCTCAGTCTGAATTTTAATAGAGCTGAAAAGACTCCCACATATGTAATAGCTGAGCTAAAAGCTTTTTCTTATTGATAATTATAATTCTATATCTACTCTTCCAACACCTCTTACCTAAGAAAAAAAAAATCACATATTAACAAACAGAATTTCTACATTATACTGCTATCATTCTCCTATTTGCCAACTGCATATGTGCTAATTCATGCTAAAGAGAACACTACTGGCTCCCAAACTTGCCAATTAGGGGTCCACAAACTACATCCTGCGGGCCTAATCCAGCCCACTGCATGTTTACTTAAATAAGGTGTTATTGGAACCCTGCCATGTTTACTTGTTTACATATTGCCTATGGCTGTTTTTGACCTACAAGACAGAGCTGTACTTGTGAGTTAAGATCTTACGGTCTGCAAAGCCAAAAATACTTATTCTTGGCCCTTTAAAGAAAAAGTTAGCAGACTACCACTTTAGATCACCATGAATTTACAGAGGGGGCACAAAATGTCCTCAAAAAAGATGTTTCCCCAACTCCCTGGCCAAAACTCAAAAAAGGAAGGGTACAGGGAGTATTTGTCAATAAAGAATGGACTATTGGGAGAACAACCTGTCCCACAAGCCTTGCAGCAGATAACATTCCTTTTTTTTTTTGATAGGAAGTCTCGCTCTTGTCACCCAGGCTGGAATGCAGTGGTGTGATCTCGGCTCACTGTAACCTCCACCTCCTGGGTTCAAGCAGTTCTCGTGCTTCAGTCTCCTTAGGAACCTTAGTAGCTAGGACTACAGGTGCGCACCACCACACTCAGCTAGTTTTTGTATTTTTAGTAGAGATGGGGTTTCACCACATTGGCCAGGCTGGTCTCAAACTCCTGACCTCAAGTGATCTGCTCACCTCGGCCTCCCAGTGTTGAGATTACAGGAGTGAGCCACTGCACCTGGCCAGCATTCCTTCTCATAACTTACAAAATCCACAGCCCAGTTCCATAAAAGCAATAGCTGTTGCCATCACTTTCACTCCTGCCTAAATTTCCAGTAGTGTGGGAACAAAGATCACCTGGGACATGCATGTAGCCTAAAAGTTAAAGAACTCTTTCTGTATTGTGATAATTGCTGTCATATGTGAATTTCATAATTTCTTAAAATATGTTATCTATTTGCTTCCTTGCTAGTACCCATGTTTTAATTTATGGCTATGATATTAAGGGAGAATCAGAGTTTTATCCTTTTAGAAACCTAAAGGAAGTAGGTCTGATTAAGAGAAAAAACTGGTACTTCCTTCTCCAGTAAAAAACACTACCAATTTAAGGTTTCAAAGCCTTTTTTTTTTTAATATAATGCATTTCCTTTTTTTTATAGAGATGGGGTCTTGCTATGTTGCCAAGACTGGTCTTGAACTCCTGAGCTCAAGCAATCCTCCCACCTCGGCTCCCAAAGTGCTGGGATTACAGACACGAGCCACTGCACTTGGCCTTAATGCATTTACTTTTGTAAGCCTTCTTTGTTTAGAAGTGTACACTATACAAGTGCATACATGCTGGTATTTTACCATGAAAATTTCATTTTTCATCTCAAACTAGTGACTTGCCTTTTTACCCATACTTATACACAAGTCATACCTTTCTAGTGGTACATTTTAATCAATATGTATTTTTTAAATCTTGATTTTTAAATGAATCTTTTAAGTGCTATGACACGATGGGCTTCATTTAACAGCTGAAGCATGATATATTAGCTACATTGTACTGTTTAATTCACAACTGTAGGAAAGTGTTTGATTTTTAAAACATAACCAAGATGAGGCTGGACAGTAATAAGCACAGAAACACTTTATAGTGAATGAATAAATAATACAATTTTTCATCAGTGGCCATTCATTGTTTTGCTTTTGGAAACCTGGAAGAAATTGTCTTCTTTGATTTTCAAATGTTCTGGTAAATCTAGTCGTTTCTTAGCTTCCTCAATATCACCTTGAATTGTTGAAATAAGTGACTCTAAAGAATCAAAGTTCTTTTCTGGTCTGAGGTAGTGAACAATGGCCACATTGAGGATTTCCCCATAGAAGTCCTCTTTGAAGGTATACATGATATGTGTTTCCATGGACTTCTTCGTATTCTTGTAGTATGGGTTCCAGCCTATGCTCACCACCATCTTATGGACATCTCCACTTCCAACACTGGCCCAACCATAATAAATGCCAGTAGATATATCTGCTGGAAGATTATCTACCACTTGCTCAGGAAAATTAGCCATGGGAATGCTCAGCTGCTTAGAGCTGCAGCCGAAGCCATGCACCACTTGGCTGCGGCAGAAGGCAGATGCCTCATAATGCAGTCCGCTCAGGGCATGGACTGTGGTCTGGTCCACACCTCCTGCAGAGCTCCCGTCGAGGCAGTGTCTGGACCCCCGACCGGCCGGCGGACAGGAGTGTGAGCTCTGCCTGCTGCACAGCGCACCAGGGGCTGAGCGATGCCAAAGACATGCCGCGGCGGATCCCTGACTCCGACGACCCCACAAAAGCTGCCCAGCAACTCCCAGCAAAGCCGTCTCTCGCAAAGCCTTTAAATAGGTAACAGAGACCATAAAACATCTGGGGTTTTAAAGAAACCACCTACGTGTTCCTTAAAGTATAAACAGTTCTCATATTGTGATTTTATCAAATAGTTGTTCGACTTCCACTCTTTCTACTAGTTCATCCTACAGATTGCTGTGAATTAATTTTACTTTTCTGGATCCTTTAAGATAATTCAACATTTTTCAGATTGAAGTGGTTATTGTTTAAGCCACTATTCTTTCATTTATCAAATGGTGAAATTTATCCTATTTCTCAATCTAAATATAACCCTTTTAAATAATCTGTCTGCTGGTATTGCCCCTTTGGGCACACAGCAACCTACAATGCTAGACTGCATAAAATGTGTCTCACTTCTATAAACAAAATGATAACCTTAGTTGCTGAGGTTTCATGGAGCATTTAGGTTCTAAGTAAGCACAGGGCCTGGAGGACCTGGCCTACAGTGAAAGGGAAAGCTGGAATTACTTGTTGTCACCTGGTTATATCAACACAGGAGGGGAAGTAAGGTTCGCTGAGCTTCCAAAGATCTCCCCCACACATGGTAGGTACTTACCTCTCTCACAGGTTTGTCTTCCTTACTAATGTCATAAACTCTTCTGAGTTTTTAACAGTAAGGACAATATTTATCATTGTATTCCAAATGCTAAAGCTCATAGTCTATGGGGGATAAAACAATAATCAAATTGCTCTTATTAAAGTGTGAGATAAATGATCTAAGGGAGAGAAACAAACTTTTGTGAGAGTACACAGCAAAGGACTGACTTGACAAAGGAGTTCAGAAAATACACCCTCAAGATTTAAGCTGATACTTGAAGGCTGAGCACACATGGACTAGGGGAAGGGGGACTGGTAGGGGATAGTATTTCATTTAGAGACAACATCAATGCGAAGGACCTGTGGCAGAAGGAAGAGAAAGCTGAGAAGCTGGAATACAGAGGGCAAGGGAGGAGAGTTATACAAGATAAGGCTGGATGAAGAAGGTAGAGGAGAGACCATATAAGGCCTGAGGTCATGGTAAGAAGTTTGGTTTTAATTCTTTGAATAATACCAAGTGATAACAGGATAGTAAGCTAGGAGTATAGGTGTGTGTGTGTGTGTGTGTGTGTGTGTGTGTGTGTGTGTGTGTGTGTGTGTGTGTGTGTGTGTGTGTGTAGGGGTCTATGTGTGCACACGCTCATCCAATTTTCATTTTGAAAGAGATCATTCTGGTGAAAATATTAAAAATGAATACTGTGGGCCAGCGCAATGGCTCACACCTGTAATCCCAGCAGTTTGGGAGGCCAAGGCGGGTGGATCACCTGAGATCAGGAGTTCAAAACCAACCTGGTCAATATGGTGAAACCCTATCTCTACTAAAAATATAAAAATTAACTAGGCATGGTGGTATGCACCTGTAATCCCAGCTACTCAGGAGGCTGAGGGAGGAGAATTGCTTGAACCTGGGAGGTGGAGGTTGCAGAGAGCTGGGATCATGCCACTGCACTCCAGCTAGGGTGACAGAGCGAGACTGTCTCAAAAAAAAAAAAGAAGAGAAAATGAATGTTGCTACAAAAGGACTGCTGAAGGCTTCATAATCTGTTAGGTGAATAAACACTAAAGTTCATTTGGTGGAAGAAGTAAATTAAATTGATGTTAAGCTGGGCACACTGGCGCATGTATAGTCCCAGATACTTAGGAGGCTGAGGTGGGAGGATCATCTGAGCTCAAGAGTTTGAGTCCAGCCTGGGCAACACAGAAAGTCTCCGTCTCTAAAAACAACAACAACAATAACAAAGAAAACCAGATAACTAAAAAAAATAATAAGACAAATCAATTCCTGGTCAGGATGCCAGTAAAATCAAAGTCTGAAAGACTGATGATGAAAATTAGCCAAAGGAATGGAGTCCAAGGCTGCAGATGCTAAAGACCATCAGGACCCAGCAATAACCTCAGTCCCTCCTCATCCTAAGGAGCTGCAAAGCAAAGTACAAGCTACATGAGTTGCCTGGCATTCTTTAAACACAAGAGCAGAGGAACAGACAAAGAGGCATAGAAAATCATGCCATATTCTACTGCTGTAATTATTTTGGTCTAGATGGGCACATGGCAAAATAAAAGACCTTCAATCTGAACGGAGAGAATCCCTAGATCCCGAAGCTGCTGGTTGTTGCTCTGAGCAAGGATTCGTAGCCGCTCCGCTGCTTCCCGGGGGATATTGAATGTCACACGCACACTGTTCCAGGGCTCCACCTTCTGTACTTTTAGCTTGCTGGACTCTAAATTGTGAAAGAAAAAGAATTATATTAGTAATCTTTTAGCCACCAGAGGACATGGAATCAAAAAACAAACCAAAAGAGCAAAAGAATAAAGTGGAGCACCAGCTTGGAATAGCTAAGAGAGCATATGCTTTAGAGCTACAGATTTCAAATCTAACCCTAGCTTTGCTACTTAGCACCTGGGTGACCATGAACCAGCTATTTAACCTTTCTGAAACGTATCTTTTTCTTCTCTAAAACTATGAAAAACCTACTTCCTGAGATTTTGGGTATAAATGAGATAATACATGCAAAAAACCTAACATAGTACCTGACACACCACAGGCAATGAATAAATGGAAAGCAGCAAGAAGGAGAAAGGACCATAAGGAAGAAGAGAGAGGTAAGTTTAAATTAATAGAATAGGCTCATGCCTATAATCCCAACACTTTGGAAGGCCGAGGCGGGTGGATTACTTCAGGCCAGGAGGTCAAGACCAGCCTGACCAACATGAAGAAACCCTGTCTCAACTAAAAATAAAAAATTAGGTAGGTGTGCTGGCACATGCCTGTAATGCCAGCTACTCGGGAGGCAGAGGCAGGAGAATCACTTGAACCCAGGAGTAGAGGCTGCAGTGAGCCAAGATCATGCCACTGCACTCCAGCCTGGGCAACAGAGTGAGACCTGCTTCTAAATAAACAAACAAACCGAATAATGTTTACTTCTAGGCTCAGTTAAATGCATGCAAACTGAGAAACTGAGAACATGTGAGCCCCAAATTTCAAGTGAAATTCTATAAAAATTCTGGATGCAGATATGACAACTATAGGATATTAGAGAATCCACAGCTATAATCTACTACCATTAAAGAAAGGGCACTAAAAAGGAAAACAATAGATTTATTCTTATTTGTAAAATGTTTGTAAAATGTCAAGCAATTTTATACCTCCAAATTAAATATTTGAAATTTTATGTTTATTTATTTAGAGACAGAGTTTTACTCTTGTTGCCCAGGCTGAAAGGCAATGGCACGATCTTGGCTCACCACAACCTCTGCCTCCAAGGTTCAAGCGATATTCTCCTGCCTCAGCCTCCCAAGTAGCTGGGATTACAAGCATGTGCCACCACGCCCAGCTAATTTTGTATTTTTAGTAGAGACGGTGCTTCTCCAGGTTGGTCAGGCTGGTCTCAAACTCCTGATCTCAAGTGATCTGCCCTACTTGGCCTCCCAACGTGCTGGGATTACAGGTGTGACCCACCATGCCTGGTGTATTTGGTATTTGAAATTTTAATACTCATATTTAAATATTCACCAGGCATCTTTGTGCAAGATAGTCACAGAGACAGGGAGGCAACTAGGCTGGGTGCCTAGTTGTCAAATTTATATTGTTTTCCCAGCACTTTGGGAGGCTGAGGCAGGCGGATCACAAGGTCAGGAGTTCAAGACTGGCCTGGCCAATATAGTGAACCTCTGTCTCTACTAAAAATACAAAAATTAGCCAGGCACGGTGGCGCATGCCTGTAGTCCTAGCTACTCGGGAGGCTGAGGCAGGAGAATTGCTTGAACCTGGGAGGCAGAGATTCTGGTGAGCCAAGATCATGCCACTGCACTCTAGCCTGGGCAACAGAGCGAGACTCCATCTCAAAACAAAAAAACTGACAACTAAGCTTCAGTTAGGATATGAAAACACTACATTTTAGCATTACAGCAAGCCTGAAACATTAAAAAACAAACTAAATCTCAAACACTATCATGGACCAAATAACACACAGCTGCAGACAAGATCCAGCAAGCTGTCAGCGAGTTCTGATATAAAAGCTAAGGGAATAAATTTAAAGTACATTACAAGCAGACCCATGGAATAAGTTTTCTAAGTTTTAAGGGTCCTTAAAGATTCAGTTTAACCTTTTTAATTTATAGATAAGGAAAATGAAGATCAGAGAGTTAAAAACAAATAAATTTGGGTCTTGAGAATTACTTTTATCCACTAGAGCAGATTATTTAAGAATTTCCATGATAAGCAATACTTTTTTAGGTTCAGTTCTTTTACATACTTAAAAGGAAGAAAACATTTATATAAAAATCCTAAAATTCCACTTTTGCACTTAAATTCAGCCTTTTGATCCAATTTAGCAAACTTACTTTGTAAAACTCAAGATAACCATGGAAGGACAAACATTTCAAAAACAGTAACGAGAAGAAAAAAATAATTAAAGAAAATTACCCATGTGTAACAAATTGGGTACATTTTTCAATATTGCATCTAATTTCCATTTGAAGTCTTTATCATCTATATTTCCTTTGAAGGCCACAAAAATTGTGGAATCCTCCAAAACACTATCACATTTTGTGTCATCATCTTCTAGTCCAGAGTCAAAATCCATCTCTGAGTCTTCCATTGTTGATGTACACAAGGAAGTATAGATGTCTTCTAAGTTTGGAAGGTCATCCAAAACCATGGTGAATATTATTCCAGAAGCATATGCCAAGTAGACAATAAGAAAACCTTTGAAAAGAGAATAAGATGCAAAAGAGCATTACAATGCATAATTATGCATTCAACAATGTATAATTCATAGTTCTGTGAAAATTATAATTTATTTGACAAGTAATAAGGAAATACTACAAAAATTAAGAAATTACAGAGAAGACAAACTATTTTAATTATGATATTCTAAAACAATTAGTTCTTACAGTTACCAAAAATAAAAACATACCAGCTTTAAATTTAACATTCTTTTTATTATGTTATATGCTACCTTTTTGTAAGCCTGCAATGTCGGGATAAGAGAACAAAAAATAACAAGAAAATAAAACAAGCACATAGTTTTTGAGAATTATAGACCTTTGGTTGACCCCACAGAGCAAGGGGCTCCCCAAGACTCCCCCTACTTCTGTCCTGACAAAAGCTTAAAAGGAGCCAAAATTTCTAAAGCCCTCCTCTTTCTCCAAACTACAAAGCATAATCAGACCCAACTAATAGCAACTAGATGATTACTTACAATTCTGAAGTCTTTCGTGAGCCATTTTAAACAACTTTTAAAGGGTTATTAATAGTGGAATGGCCGAAAATAGTGATTGAGAAATAACACTCAAAAATTCTTATATGAAAGGGCCAGGTACAGTGCCTCACACCTGTAATCCCAGCACTTTGGAAGGCTGAGGTGAACGGATCACTTGAGGTCAGGAGTTTGAGACCAGCCTGGCCAACATGGTGAAACCCCATCTCTACTAAAATACAAAAATTAGCTGGGTGTGGTAGTGTGTGCCTGTAATTTTTTGTAGTTTTAGTAGAGACAGGGTTTTGCCGTGTTGCCCAGGCTGCTCTCAAACTCCTGAGTTCAGACAATCCACCCACCTTGGCCTCCCAAAGTGCTAGGATTACAGGTGTGAGCCACTTTGTCTGGCCTTTTATGTCTTTATAGCACTTATTTATATTATTAAAGTATTATAAATTATTAGTTTATACCTGTAACTATAATTACAACTTTCTTTTTAAAAAGATGGATAAGAAAATTAATCCCCTAAAAAGCAACTCTATTAGGTTGGTAGGATCACTGATAAATTTTATTTTCCTATTTTCCAAATATGCTGCAAATAACTAGGAAATATAAAACTATGTGGTAATATGGTTATATTCCTTGCATAAATGAAAAAAAGTAACTGAAAAACTGTCTTTTTTTAAATTTATTTTTTTGAGACAGGGTCTTATTCTGTTGCTGGAATGCAGTGGCACAAACATGGCTCACTGCAGCCTCAACCTCCTGGGCTCAAGTGATCCTCTCACCTCAGCTTCTCAAGTACCTGGGATTACTGGCATGTACTACCATTCCCAGCTAATTTTTTATAGAGATGGCATCTTGCCATATTGCCCAGGCTGTTCTCAAACTCTTAGGCTCAGGCAATCCTCTCACCTTGGCCTCCCAAAGTACTGTGATTACAGGTGTGAACCATCATGTCAGACCAAGTTTTCTTTTTTAAATAGTGAGGCTGGAGGATGGCTTGAGGCCAGGAGTTTAACAATATAGCCTGGGCAACATAGTGAGACCTTGTCTCTACAAAAAATAAAAAAATTAACCGGGTGTGATGGTGCATGCCTATAGCCCCCAGCTATAGGAAGCTGAGGTGGGAGGATCCCTCAAACCCAGGAGTTTATGAGGTGGCAGTGACTACAATAGTGTTACTGCACCCCAGTACGGGTGACAGCAAGATTTTTGTATCCAAAAATAAAAATAAAATAAAATAAACAAAGTACTAGTGACTGAACTTCAACAGCAAAGGTTTTCCAAAAACCAACCTAAGCAATCTTTGGGGGAAAAATTCCTCTAAGAAAATATGGAAAAAAATACTTCCAAATTTGAGCAGAGCACCTTGCATTCTGGCAATTATATCCTTTTCTAGTACTATGAATGTTACAATGAAACTGATTTGGGTGGTTAAGAAACAACAGCAGGGTCAGTAGCTCATACCTGTATTCCTAGCACTTTAGGAGGCAGAGGAGGAAGACTGCTTGAGCCCAGGAGTTCCAGACCAGACTGGGTAACAGTGAGACCATGTCTCAATTTTTAAAAACATTAAAAATTAAAAAACAAAAGAAACAACAGCAGTCAGAAAACTTCAAATTAACACCATGGCCCTTATTTAATTGCCATCTGCATTTAACAGATTTTTAATAAACTTTAGAGGTAATTAAACACAACTAATAAAGATTTTTTTTTTTTTTAAGACGGGGTTTCACCATGTTGGTCAGGCTGGTCTTGAACTCCCAACCTCAAGTGATCTGCCCGCCCTGGCCTCCGAAGTGCTTGGATTACCGGTGTGAGCCACTACACCTGGCCCTAATAAAGATTTTTAGAGCTTAAAAGTTCTGCTCAGCAGGACAAATAATTACTGCCTAAAAAACTATAGCTATTTCGCTGCTATTCCAAAGTTGGAACAACTGCAAGAAAACAATTTAAAATCTAAGAAGCATTTTCCAAAAGAATCTTTAACCAGAAAGAAGGAGACTAACTAAAAAGCCTGGACTTTAACAGTCTCCCTAAACAGGCCGTTGGTCATAACATGAAGGCTGTGTATTTAGATGTGGAAAACCTTCTATTGGCAGATACAGGAATTATCAGTTTAACAATACTATGGGCACTACACAGTGCTTTAAAAAAAACACACACACACACACACAAGAAATTGAGTCAGTCCATGAAAAATTACTGGCCTTTCCTCCAAAAAAAATAATTTTTAAGAAACTTATTTGCTTGGTAGGCTATCTACTACTGCCTCAATTTCAGAACTTGTTAATTGGTATATTCAGAGATTCAATTTCTTCCTGGTTCAGTTCAGAGTGTATGTATTCAGAAATTTATCCATTTCTTCTAGATTTTCTTGAGTGGAAACAGTCTTTATTTTTTATTATACTTTAAGTTCTGAGGTACATGTGCAGAACATGCAGGTTTGTTACATACGTATACATGTACCATGGTGGTTTTGCTGCATCCATCACCCCGTTCCTCTGGATTTTCTAATTTATGTGCATAGAGGTGTTTATAGTATTCTTGGATGGTTGTATTTCTGTGAGTCAGTGGTGATAGCCCCCTTATCTCTGATTGTGTTTATTTAATTCTTCTTTCTTATTAGTCTTGCTATTATAGCTAGTGAGCGATCTATCTACCCATTAATTTTTTCAAAAAACTAGCTCCTGGATTCATTAATTTTTTGAAGGGGTTTTCATGTCTCTATCTCCTTCAGTTCAGCTCTGATCTTGTCTTCTGCTAGCTTTGGAGTTAATTTGCTCTTCATTCTCCAGTTCTTTTAGTTGAGATGTTAGGTTGCTAACTTGAGATCTCTTTAGCTTTTAGATGTGGGCATTTATTTACTGCTATAAATTTCCCACTTAACACTGCTTAACACTGTCCCAGAGATTCTGGTATGCTGTCTCTTTGTTCTCATCAGTTTTAAATAACTTCTTGATTTCTGCCTTAATTTCATTATTTACCCAAAAGTCATTCAGGAGCAGGTTGTTCAATTTCCATGCAGTTTTATGGTTATGAATGAACTTCTTAATCTTGAGTTCTAATTTGATTGTGCTATGATCTGAGAGACAGTTATGACTAAACAGAATTCCCTATTTAATAAATGATGCTGGGAGAACGGGCTAGCAATATGCAGAAAATTGAAACTGGACACCTTTCTTACAAAAATTAACTCAAGATGGATTAAAGACTTAAACATAAAACCTAAAACTATAAAAACCCTAGAGGACGGCTGGGCACAGTGGCTCACGCCTGTAATCCCAGCACTTCAAGGTGGGCAGATCACCTGAAGTTGGGAGTTCAAGACCAGCCTGACCAACATGGAGAAAACCTGTCTGTACTAAAAATACAAAATAAGCCAGGCATAGTGGCTCATGCCTGTAATCCCAGCTACTTGGGAGGCTGAGGCAGGAGAATCACTTGAACCCGGGAGGCGGAAGTTGCAGTGAGCCAAGACTGCGCCATTGCACTCCAGCCTGGGCAAAGAGTGAAACTCTGTCTTGGAGGGGTGGTGAGGGAACACCCTAGAGGACAATCTAGGCAATACCATTCAGGACATGGGCATGGGCAAAGATTTCATGACCAAACTCCAAAAGCAACAGTAACAAAACCAAAAATTGACAAATGGGATGTAATTAAAATAAAGAGCTTCTGCACAGCAAAAGAAACTATCATCAGAGTGAACAGACAACCTATAGAATGGGACAAAATTTTTTGCAATATACCCATCTTACAAAGGTCTAATATCCAGAGCCTACAAGAAACTTAAACAAATTTATAAAATAACAAACAACCTCATTAAAAAGAGGGCTTTCAGGTCTCTCCTGCCTCCACTCTTATTGTCTTCCAGTCTGTCTCCAGACAGCAGCCAGAGGAATCTTTTTAAACACAAAATAGGCCAGGCATGGTGGCTCAGGCCTGTAATCCCAGCACTTTGGGAGGCTGAGGATGGAGGATGGCTTGAGCCCAGGATTTTGAGACCACTTCTGCCAACATAATAAGACCTGTCTCTATAAAAAAATTAAAAATTAACCAGGTGTGGTAATGCACACCTGTAGTCCCAGCTACTAGGGAGGCTAGGGTAGCAGAATTACTTGAACCTAGGAAGTCAAGGCTATAGTGATTGTGCCACTACACTCCAGCTTGGGTAAGAGAGCAAGATACTGCTCTTAAAAAAAAAAAAAAAGAGCTAGATCAATTTTAGAGATGGCCCAATAGGCCTAGGAAACAAGTTATTGAGGAAAAACCTCAAAACAAACTTTGCTATTTACAAATTAACCTACATTTGATACAGGACAGGCAAGTCTCGAAAGTGGGGCTTAGCCTTCAAGCATTCTTGGCTTCACCCAGAAAAGAACTTAAGGGTGAGCCAGGGTAGGACAGAAGAAAACAGCTTTATTAAAGCTGCAGTGTTACAGTGTGACTGCTCCTGCAGAGCAAGACTACCTCATGGGCAGTGTGCTGAGACTAGCAGCTCAGGGCAGCTTTGCAGTTATATTATACCTAATTTTTTTTTCACTGCAACCTTCGCCTCCCAGGTTCAAGCAATTTTTTTGCCTCAGCCTCCCAAGTAGCTGAGACTACAGGCACATGCTGCCATACCCGACTAATTGTTTTGGATTTTAGTAGAGACAAAGTTTCGCCGTGTTGCCCAAGCTGGTCCCAAACTCCTAAGCTCAGGCAATCTGCCCACCTTGGCCTCCTACTGTGCCTGTCCTGCAGTTATATTTATATCTACTTTTATTTATTTATTTTTTTGAGATGAAGTCTCACTCTGTCTCACCCAGGCTGGAGTGCAGTGACACATTTTAGTAGAGATGAGATTTCACCATGTTTCTCTGGCTGGTCTCAAACTTCTGACCTCAGGTGATCCACCCACTTTGGCCTCCCAAAGTGCTAGGATTACAGGCATGAGCCACTGCACCCAGCCTATACCTACTTTTAAACATGTAGATTAACAGGTGGTTTATGCAGAAATTGCTAGCAAAAGTATGAAAGCTTTTGGGTAGTCAGGTCATTGCCATAGAGAGGGGTGGTAAGTCCTGGGCAATAGCAAACTGACATGGCACACTGTTGGACATGTCCTATGGAAAGCTGCTCCTGCCACATCCCTGTCTGCAGCTAGTCCTCAATTTGGTCTGGTGTTCAAGCCCTGACTCTGGAGTCAAATCCCACCTCCTACCTCATATAAATAAAAAGATCTCTTTAGCAGGTTGATGTTTTGCCTTGGTGTGCCAATGAATTGCTAGATTATGTGTCAAGTTCAAAGCATCTGAAAATTTCAAGTTACAACTTACAAAAAAGTATATACCATAGGTTAAGTGGGGGCCTAACATTAGGAAATCAACAATTCATCTAAATGCTGTATGAAGCAGCATCCAGAAAGTTTTATTCAACAAACTTTGAGGGAACTATATTAGTAGTAGTAGTAGTAAAGAGAAAAGTTAAGTGAATCGTAGTGATGAAATGCAATTTCTTCAGGTTTCAATCTACTGAAGTCAACCAATGACAACAATGGTATCTTCCTTACTCATCTAATAAATAATTTATCTTTAGAAAAATATAAGGATAATGGCTGGGCATGGTGGCTCACACCTATAATCCTAGCTTTGGGAGGCCAAGGTGGGTGGATCACCTGAGGTCAGGCGTTCAAGACAAGCCTGGCCATCATGGTGAAACCCCATCTTTAAAAAAAAAAAAAAAAGGCCGGGCGCGGTGGCTCAAGCCTGTAATCCCAGCACTTTGGGATGCCGAGACGGGTGGATCACAAGGTCAAGAGATTGAGACCATCCTGGTCAACATGGTGAAACCCCATCTCTACTAAAAATACAAAAAATTAGCTGGGCATGGTGGCGCGTGCCTGTAATCCCAGCTACTCAGGAGGCTGAAGCAGGAGAATTGCCTGAACCCAGGATGCAGAGGTTGCGGTGAGCCAAGATCGCGCCATTGCACTCCAGCCTGGTAACAAGAGGGAAACTCGGTCTCAAAAAAAAAAAAAAAGAAAAGAAAAGAAAAATATAAGGCTAAAGCTGGGCACGGTTACTCATGTCTGTAACCCCAGCACTTTGGGAGGCTGAGGTGGATAAATCATAAGGTCAGGAGTTTGAGACCAGTCTGACCAACATGGTAAAACCCCGTCCCTACTAAAAAATACAAAAATTAGCTGGGCGTGGTGCCGCGTGCCTCTAATTCCAGCTACTCGGGAGGCTGAGGCAGAAGAATTGCTTGAACCCAGGAGGCGGAGGCTGCAGTGAGCTGAGATCATGCCATTGTACAGCCTGGGCAACAGAGCAAGACTCTGGCTCAAAAAAAAAAAAAAAAGAAAGAAAGAAAATAAAAAATAAGGATAAAAAGGTTACTGTAAAGCCCTACAGGGATGAAATCCAACAGTTTTTCTGATTATTGAGGCATCAACTGCTTGATACTGCATTTACAGGTATCTTGATATTGTGTCACAGATTTATCAGCAGTTCCACAAGATTCTACTCCAACTCTGCATAAAGGCTTATGATGGCTAGGTGTGGTGGCTCACACCTGTAATCCCAGTACTTTGGGAAATTGAGGTGGGCAGACAGCTTGAGCCCAGGCTTTTGAGACCAGCCTGGGGAACATGGTGAAATCCCATCTCTATAGAAAGCATAAAGATTAGCTGGGCCTGGTTGGTGGGTCCCTATAGCCCCAGCAACTCAGGAGGCTGAGGCGAGAGGATCCCTTGAGCCTGGGCGGTTCAGGGTGGGGCGGAGGTTGTGGTGAGCTGAAATCTTGCCACTGCACTATTGCCTGAGCAACAGATTGAGACTCTATTTCAAAAAAAGGTAAAAATGATTATAAATACTCAGTAAATGTCAAAGTATCATAGTCACACACAGCATAATAATAAAATAATATTCTTTATAGCAATTATTCCTGCCTTAAGTGGAAGAATATTCACTGAAAAAAATTAACGTAGAAACAAAAGTTAAGGAAGGCCAAGCGTGGTGGCTCACACCTGTAATCCCAGAACTTTGAGAGGCCAAGGTAGGTGGATCGCTTGAGGTCAGGAGTTTGAGACCAGCCTGGCCAATGTGGCAAACCCTGTTTCTACTAAAAAAGAAGAAAAATAACTCTAAATTACACATATGTTCACAGCAACATTATTTACAATAGCCAAAAACTCAAATGTCCATCAACAGGTGAATGGATAAACGAAGTGTGGTAGATACATATAGATAGAATATTATTTAGGCATAATAAGGAACGAAGTGCTGATACATGCTACAATGCAGATAAACCTCAAAAACCATATGCTGAGTAACAAAAAGCCAGACATAAAGGGTTATATATATTGCATAATTCCATTTATTTATTATTATATTTTTTGAGATGGAGTCTGGCTCTGTCACCCAGGCTGGAGTGCAGTGGAGTGATCTTGGCTCACTGCAACCTCTGCCTCCCAGGTTCAAGTGATTCTCCTGCCTCAGCCTCCCAAGTAGCTGGGATTGCAGGCACGTACCACCATGCCTGGTTAATTCTGTTTATTTTTAGTAGAGATGAGGTTTCACCATTTTGGCCAGGCGAATCTTGAACTCCTGACTTCAAGTGATCTGCTCACCTCAGCCTCCCACAGTGCTGGGATAACAGGCGTGAGCCACCGCACCCAGCCTAATTTATATGAAATATCTAAAATAGGTAAATTCATAGAGATAGACGGGAGGATTAGTGGTTGCGGGAGGGAGGTATTGGGGATGGGGGAATGGGACATCTTAATGGTTATAGAGTTTCACTTTGGAGTGACAGAAATGTTTTGGAACTAGGTAGAAGAGGTGGTTGTATAACAATGTGAATCTACTAAATGCCACTGAATTTTCCATTTAAAATGGCTAATTTATGTTAATCTGCATTTCAACTTGATACATTTTTTAACAACTCAGAACTCAGCCCAACTCCAAACAGAAAGTAGCACATTTAATTTCTTCTCACAACACACTTTTAGAAAAATATTTTCCCTAAGTAATTTTTCTTGTATCTTATTACTGCTTTACGACGTCAATTGTGCACCCAGCATGAGTATCTCTGAGTAGAGAGCAGCAGTCTTTGTCAGTCAGATAAAGATTTACATAGAAGAGTAGCTGCTTTGACAGGATGAAAGGTGGCAACAGCTCTATAGTGCTTACTTCCCTCTTTATTCCCAATAGTACTCCTCCTTTCCTCCTAGGATCTAGGAGTGAAGGACTGACTGGTCGTACCTCAATGCCCTGCTCACCCTAGCAGAAGTGACGGCCTTTTGCTCCTGACCCAAAGCTCGTAAGTCTCAGAATAAAAGAAAAAAAATTTTTTTCTAGATTCCAAAACTACTTCTCAGTAACTTGCAAATATCAGTGTCTTTAAGGAAAACCAGCAATAAACTCTTAAATTACATTTAATGTAAACAATGACTGCTTGCTAGAGTAGTCACTTCAATAAACTGAGATAAAAATCTAAGGATGTTAGGGCCAAGACACATATCCAAGCCCCTGTCATAATACTATACATGAAGGAAATTCTCAAAAGGAGAGAGGGCAAGGAAAGGATGCAAAAAGTGCTCTGATAGTAACAACTTCTCATGTGGACTTACGAAGCATTTCTGAAGAGTCCCTTGTGCCAATTTAAACCCATTATGATACAGCTCCCAGTGGGGGACTGCCAGGATCTGTTACTAGAGTGCTATATAAAAGCTAAGAGGGAAGCAAAGAGAAATTTCAAGATAAAAACAATCTAATTTTTGCTGGGCTTTAGCTCACCTCAAATCTAAATACAGCATCAAACTATGAGTTATGTTGAGTTTGCAACTTTGAACATATATTTATTTCTATTTTTAATCAAAGGTCTTTATTTGAAGTGCAATCTATTAAATATTTTTTGTCTATTCTTTCAATGTTATCCAACTATTATAGTTTTAATTAACATAAATTCTAAAAATAAGTATTGTTTACTGGTCTTTCATTGTTTTCTACAGTGAAACCTAAGATTATCATTTATAAAGAAGATGAGAAACTACATAGTTTATAGCAAAAGTCCCATTTAAAAATAGAAGGGCATCTGTATTTTTTTCAATGTCTCTAATAATAATAAATGCATTCTAGATAGTTTCTCCAAAAAGAAAGACAGTATCAGAAAGAACAAAAGAATAAGCATTAACTCTCTCACATAAGGTTTGACTCACCAAAATCTCTTTCTTAATTTTTATCATTTATCCAGATCATCTTCTAAGTCCAAACAAGCTGGCATTTTTAGGGCTTGGATTTCAAGGTAGCAGCCCAGCAGCCAAATCAAAATTCTAAAAACAAACAACAACAAAAAGAGAGAGGAATAAGCCACAGTATTATATAGAAATTACAGATAAAACCTATCTTTTTAACAGAAGTCAATGTAAATATCAAAAAATTATCAAGTCAACATTGGCATCTTTAGAGAATGTTAAAATAGGGTTTTCATTAAGTTTACACAAAGATTATCTTTTTTGAGATTTCCTTTCTTTTTTTTTTTTGAGACAGGGTTTCAGTCTGTTAACCCTCGCTGGAGTGGGATAAGGGATCATAGCTCACTGTAGCCTCAACCTCCTGGGCTCAAGCAATCCTCCCACCTCAGGCTCAGGCTCCCAAGTAACTGGGACCACAGGCGCATGCTACCACATCTGGATAATTTTTTTGTATTTTTTGGTGGAGACGGGGTTTCACCATGTTGCCCAGGCTGGTCTCAAACTCTTGGGCTCCAGTGATCCACCCACCTCAGCCTCCCAAAGTGCTGGGATTACAAGCATGAGCCACTGTGCCCAGCCTTTTTTGGGATTTTAGGCCACTCATCAGCAAGCACTGAAAGACTGTAGAGGCAAAACTCACAGACTTACGCTGGTTTCACTTAAGAATCATAAAACTGCGACTCTAAGCTTTAGAGCCCTCTCTATAAATTCATTCCTAATTCTGTCAAATTAAGATGAATTAACATCATGTCACACTACTTGCATATGCTTAGAGCCTAAAACAAAATATTCTGTACACATACAAAATCTAAGACCTGCTTTTCTAATATGAGTACAAATTTAGTTTTTAAACTTCACAAAGTTTTAGGTATTAGTTTTTTCCTATTTTATCCATAACAGCTATACATTATATTTTTCATGAAATTTTAGTATAAGTTTTAGGTATAAGTTTTTTCCTGTTTTATCCATAATATCTATACATTATATTTTTCATTAAATTTTCAGTTTGTCTTGCAATATTCTTTACAGTAGATATAAAACTTACATATGGCATTGGCATGGTGGTACCATGTCCCAGCTACTCAGGAGACTAAAGCAGGAGGATCACTTGAGCTCAAATGTTTGAGGTTACAACAGAGAGCTATCTATGATCATGCCACTGCAATCCAGACTGAGCAAGAGAGCTAGACCCTGTCCCTAAAAAAATAATAAAGCCATAAGATAAAAGAATGGTAAGTTCAAATACAAAAAAAATAAATTCTGCAAAGCAAAAAGCATCATAAGTCAAAAAAAAACAATAAAGAAAAAAATACTTGCAATCATATCACTGATAAAAGAACAAATCTCCCTATATAGAATGATATAGAAAAAAAATATATACATAGGTATGTGTATGTATATGTGTGTTTATACAGACATATAAAATTTAAAAAATCGGCCGGGCGCAGTGGCTCAAGCCTGTAACCCCAGCACTTTGGGAGACGGAGGCTGGTGGATCACGAGGTCAAGAGATCGAGACCATCCTGCTCAACATGGTGAAACCCCGTCTCCACTAAAAATACAAAAAATTAGCTGGGCATGGTGGCACGTGCCTGTAATCCCAGCTACTCAGGAGGCTGAGGCAGGAGAATTGCCTGAACCCAGGACGCGGAGGTTGCAGTGAGCCGAGTTCACGCCGTTGCACTCCAGCCTGGGTAACAACAGCGAAACTCCGTCTCAAAAAAAAAAAAAAAAAAAAAATTAAAAAAATCAACAATTTGGACAAATATATAAAAATGGACACAGAATATGATCAGAAAATTCACAGAAAAATAAATACAAATGAACATTCAACATATGAAAAAATGTTCACCCTCATACAAAAGAAGCAAAAAACAATTTTATACTCATCAGATTAGCAAAACTCCAAAAATTTGATAATGCACTATTATGGCAAGGTTATAGTGAAACAGGCACTCTAACTCATTGCTGGTGTTAGTGCAAATTGGTACAACACCAGCAATTAGGGAATGTCTTTCAAAATCATAATTACAAGCTGGGTATGCTGGCACACACCTGTAATCCCAGGTACTTGATAGGCTAAGACAGTAGGACTGCATGGGGCCAGGAGTTTAGGACTGTGGTGAGCAATTAGCATCTATAAACAGCCACTGCACTCCAGTCTGGGCAGCACAGTGAAACTTCATCTCTTAAAAAAATTACAATTGCATAAACCATTAACCTAGCAATTCCACCCCTGAATAGTGAACTTACAGATAAACTTATCACCATATAAAATGACATATGTATAGTGTTATTCACTACAGCATTGTTTATAATAGCAAAAGTTTAAAAATTACCCAGATGGGCCAGGTGAAGTGGCTCACGCCTGTAATCCCAGCACTTTGGGAGGCTGAGGTGGGTGGATCACAAGGTCAGGAGTCATGACCAGACTGGCCAACATGGTGAAACCCCATCTTTACTAAGAAAATACAAAAATTAGCTGTGCATGGTGGCTTGTGCCTGTAATCCCAGTCACTTGGGAGGCTGAGGTGGGAGAATTGCTTGAACCAGGACCCAGGAGGCAGAGGTTGCAGTGAGGCGAGACCATGCCACTGCACTCCAGCCTGGGCTACAGAGCGAGACTCCATCTCAAAAAAACAGAACAAAAAAAGAGAAACTACCCAGATATCCATCAACAGGAACTGATTTAAATTATAGAACATCCATGAAAATAAAGTACAAAAAATAAAAGTAAAAATCAGAGAAAGAGCAAGAAGGAGAATGCTGTCGTGTACTGATACAAAAAGATCTCCAAGATATATTTTTGAGAGAAAAAAACAGACTAAGCATTGAGTACCTTGCACTACGTTTTTGGGGGGAAAGGAGAGAAAAAATATTTTATATATGCTAGTGCTAAAAATACCCTAGAAAGAAATATGAGACCAATAAAAATGATTATCTTACAAAGTGAATTTAAAAAATCATGTTATACCAGAGGGAAGGAAGCACCCAGACTAACGAGGAGTGTGTCACAAGGACACAGGAGCCAGTTTCAAGGGGTTTCCACTGGGCAAATTTAAGACAATTTGAGTATCATAAGAGAATAATGACTAAAATTGTTTATATCATGAATAAGAAATAATCTATGAATCCTCAGCAATGACTCAGAGAGTAAAAAAACAAAAAACGTGCTGAACCAGAGAAAGAATCTAAAAAACAAAAAAAACAAAACAAAACGAACAAAAAAACAAAAACGGCCAGGCGTGGTGGCTCATGCCTGTAATCCCAGCACTTTGGGAGGCTGAGGCAGGAAGATCACAAGGTCAGGAGTTCAAGACCAGACTGGCCAACATGGTGAAGCCCCGTCTCTACTAAAAAAAAAAAACACAAAAATTAGCTGGGCATGGTGGCTCATGCCTGTAATTCCAGCTACTTGGGAGGCTGAGGTGGGAGAATTGCTTGAACTGGGACCTGGCAGTAGGAGGTTGCAGTGAGCTGAGATCATGCCACTGCACTCCAACCTGGGCTACAGAGTGAGACTTCATCTCAAAAAAAAAACCCAAAAAAAATAAAACACACCTCTTGCCATCATTGAAGGTAACTCTGACATTAATGACTTATTCTAAAAATTGATAATTAAAGAGAAAGAATTTAGCAATTTATAGGCTTTTTTCTAAAAGGTTTCATACACATAGAGTGGGAAAGCTCTCTTTTACAGAAGACTACCAGTTAATAAATGTAGAAGGAAAGAAAGAATTTCAAAATCACTGTTTTGCAGCTATGAAATAAATGATCCAGGCAAGGATAATCACAGGTTGCTAAAAATCATTTTTGCATGATTGAAAATTGTTGGCCAGGCATGGTGGCTCACACCTGTAATCCCAGCACTCTGGGAGGTGGATCACCTGAGGTCGGGAGTTTGAGACCAAACTGACCAACATCGAGAAACGCCATCTCAACTAAAAATACAAAAAAATTAGCCAGGCGTGGTGGCACATGCCTATAATCCCAGCTACTGGGGAGGCTGAGGCAGGAGAATCATTTGAACCTGGGAGGCGGAGGTTGTGGTGAGCGCCATTGCACTCCAGCCTGGGCAACAAGAGCAAAACTCCAAAAAAAAAAGAAAGAAAGAAAGAAAATTGTTGGTAAACAGGTTACCACAGTGCCAAAGGATCATTCCAGAGATTACTTCCTAATTGCAAAGGGGAAAAACTGAGTACAACAATTATAATGGGAAGATGTGACAGTCACCAGCTTAACCTAGAGATAAAATTCAGCAACAATTAGAGTGAGACTCTTCGTTTATGCCTCCTGATGTAACTTTTAAGTACACAGCCTTAGTTATGAAGTATTACTACCAAAAAAGTGCCTAACCTTGATCTAAACACGTCTTTAAATGTAATTTCTCCTTCACAGGAAATTCAAGAGATAGAGGAACAAGAAAAATCACAGGAAAACATAATCTGACAGAACTAGAATATGGAACTTGCTACAACAAAACTGGTCTGGTCTCTTTAAAAAGCCAAACTCTTGGGGGAAAAAATAGGGGAAGAATAGAGTTCTAGATTAAAAGAGACAGAGTCATAACAACCAAATGCAATGCATAAATGTTACTTAGATCTGGTTTAAAGAAAATAGTCATAAAATAATTTTTTAGGCAGCTAGGGGAAACAATGTGAACTGAGTAGCAGAAGGTATTACGGCTTTTTAACTTTCTTAGGTGTGGTAATGTTATTTGTAATTAGGTAGAGAATGTTCTTTATTCTTAGAAGATGCATGCTAAAGCACAGGGATAAAATGTCATGTCTGCAGCTTATTTTCAAATTATTCAACAAATACAGATGTTGCAAATATGGCAAAATGTTAACACTTGTTTAAACTAGATGGTGTCATTGTGTTATTGTTTCAACTTTTCTATATGTTTGGATTTTTTTTTTTTTTTGAGACAGAGTCTTGCTCTATCACCTAGGCTAGAGTGCTATAGCATGATCACAGCTCACTACAGTTTCAAACTCCTGGGCTCAAGCAATCCTTGCACCTAAGCCCCAGCATAGCTGGGACTACAGATGCATACCACCATGCCCAGCTAATTTTTTGATTATTTGTAGAGATAGGGTCTCCCTATGTTGCCCAGGCTTCTCAAACTCCTAGGCTTAAGCAATCCTCCTGCCTTGGCCTCCCAAAGTGCTGGGATTATAGGTGAGAGCCACCACACATGACCTGAAATTTTTCACATTAAAAGAGTTGGAACCAGGTACTGTAGCTCATGCCTGTCATCCCATCACTTTGCAGGGGCTGAGGAGGGCAGATTGCTTGAGCCCAGGAATTCAAGATCAGCCTGGGCAACATAGTGAAACCCTGCCTCTATAAAAAAAATACAAAAAATTAGCTAGGTATGGTAGTGTGTGCCCATAGTCCCAGCTACTCAGAAGGCTAAAGTAGGAGAATCACTTGAGCACAGGAGGCAGAGAGTACCTGCACCACATCATTACCAGGTGCCTAGCCACTGCCACCAACTCCAACTCTATTCCCTTAGGTTAGTCTCTCCTACTTATCCCCACCCAATCCCATCCCCCCACCGCTTACCTCCAGGTAATAAACCTTATTATTCACACAGTTTATTTCCCACTGTTGGCTCCTTCAACAGTCCTATCAGTGTTCTGGCCCCTCTCGCTCACCTATTCTTCAGGCACACAAACTCCACCTGCCTCTCCCGCATACCTGCTGGCTCACAAACTTGTTTTAGAGCTAGAAAGGAATTTAAAGAATATTAGTCTTACCATCTTACGCCAGTTAGAATGGCGATCATTAAAAAATATGGAGACAACAGATGCTGGAGAGGATGCGGAGAAATAGGAAAACTCTTACACTGTTGGTGGGAGTGTAAATTAGTTCAACCATTGTGGAAGACAGTGTGGCGATTCCTCAAGGCCTTAAAAATAGAAATTCCATTTGACCCAGCAATCCCATTACTGGGTATATATCCAAAGGACTATAAATCGTTCTACTATAAGGACACATGCACACGAATGTTCATTGCAGCACTGTTTACAATAGCAAAGACCTGGAACCAACCCAAATGCCCATCGATGATAGACTGGACTGGGAAAATGTGGCACATATACACCATGGAATATGCAGCAATCAAAAATGATGAGTTCGCGTCCTTTGTAAGGACATGGATGAATCTGGAGAACATCATTCTCAGCAAACTGACACAAGAACAGAAAATGAAATACCACATATTCTCACTCATAGGCGGGTGAGGAAAAATGAGAACACATGGACACAGGGAAGGGGGTAGTACACTGGGGTCTATTGGGGGGAATAGGGAAGGGACAGCGGCGGGGGGAGCTGGGGAGGGATAGCTTGGGGAGAAATGCCAAATGTGGGTGAAGGGGAGGAAGGCAGCAAAACACATTGCCATGTGTGTACCTATGCACCTATCTTGCACGTTCTGCACATGTACCCCAAAACCTAAAATGCAATAAAAAGAAAAAAAGAATATTAGTCTTATTTCCCCGATTCTTTCAGAGAAGGAAAATGGAAACACATAGTTTCTTTCTCTTTCTTTTTTCTCTTTCCTTCCTTCCTTCCTTCCCTTCCTCCCTCCCTCTCTCTCTTTCTTGTTTATTTCCTTTTTTTTTTTTAATAGAGACAGGGTTTTTGCCATTTTGACCAGGCTGGTCTTGCCTCCCAAAGTGTTGGAATGACAGGTGTGAACAGCAGCACCCAGCCTGAAACAAAGAGGGTGGTCTCTAATAAAAATGCAAAAATTAGCAGGGGCATGGTGGCACATGCCTGTAGTCCCAGCTACTTGGAAGGCTGAGAAAGGAGAATTGCTTGAGCCTGAGCTTAAACCGGGTACGTGGGGGCTGCAGTGAGCCTAGATTGCACCACTGTACTCCAAACTGGGAGACAGAGCTTGCAGCTTATGTACCAGAGACTCTAGGCTACAAGACAAAGTTCCCTCTACTATTTGGGCTATATAGAGCACTACGCAGGCTCCTAAGGTCCCCAATTCCAGGCTTCAGTTCTTGGATGGCATTTTCATTCGGTTGTCTCCTCTGACTGTGTATTTTCAAAGAGCCTCTGGACCTGCCCTGAGCCAGACAAGAGCCCATCATCCAGAAGGGAGAATCCTAGGCCTGGGTGGCAGCATTCACCACAAGCTGACTCAAGAGACCTTGTGTCTTGATTGAACATTGGCAGGAGCCAGGTGTACTTGCCATAGGCCTGGGGTGGTGGTGGCTGTAGGGAGAGACTCCGCTGTTTGCAGAAAGGGGATGGAAAAATGGAAATGACTTTGTCTTATTACTTGCGTGCCAGCTCAGCTGCAGCAGACCAAAGCACTAGGTAGATTCCTAAGGTTTATGACTCTAGGCCCTGGCTTTCAAACATCTCTGGACCCATCCAGGACTGGAGAGAATTTGCCACCATGAAGGAAAGGACACAAGCATGGCTGGCTTTGCTACCTGCTGACTGTAAAGCCCTAGGGCCTTGAGTGAAGAACACAGGTGGTAGCTAGTTGGTGGTTACTGCAGGCCTTGGGGAAGAGACCCAGTGCAGTGCTGGTTTTATGTTCGACCCGGTGTAGTTCCAGTGATGGTAGCCACAGGAGTGCTTGTGTAACCTCTCCCTTAGCTCAGCATAGAGAGACAAATTACAATTGTTTGGGAGAGAGTAAGAGGAGATCACAAGAGTCTCTGCCTGGTAATCTAGAAAATTATTCTTGATTTTACCTAAGACCACCAAGGTGGTACCTCTATGAGTCTGCAAGAGCCACAGCATTACTACACTTGGGGTGCCACCTAATGTAGATACAAACACAGTGATGAAAGACCTAGATAACAACACTCAAGTTCCTTTGAATACTTGGAAAGCCTTCCCAAGAAGGATGGGTAAAAACAAGCCCAGACTGTAAAGACTACAATAAATACCTAACTCTCCAATGCCTAGACACCAACAAACATCAAGGTAATCCAAGAAAACGTGACCTCACCAAACGAACTAAATATGGCATCAGAGACTAATTCCAGAGGACAGACATATATGACCTTTCAGGCAGAGAATTCAAAATAGCTGTTTTGAGGAAACACAATCGAATTCAAGATAGCACATAGAAGGAATAGCACATAGAAGGAATTCAGAATCCTGTCAGATAAATTTAACAAAGAGATTGAAATAATTAAAAATAATCAAGTAGAAATTCTGGAGCTGACAATGCAACTGACATACTAAAGAATGCCTGAGTCTCTTACCAGCAGAACTGATCAAGAAGAAAAAAATGGTGAGCTTGAAAACAGCCTCTTTGAAAACACACAAGTCAGAGGAGGCAAATGAACAAAGCACATCTACAAGATCTATTAATAGAAAATAGCCTCAAAAGGGCAAATCTAAGAGTTATTGGCCTTAAAGAGGAGGTAGAGTGAGAGAGAGGGGCAGAAAGTTTATTCAAATGAAAAATAACAGTGAAGGTCCCAAATCTCGAGAAAGGTATCAATATTCCTGTAAAAGAAAGTTATAAAACACAAACCAATTTAAGCCAAAGAGTACTACTTCAAGACATTTAATAATCAAAATCCCAAAGGTTAATGATAAAGAAAGGATCCTAAAAGCAGCTAGACAATAGAAACAAACAACAATTTTTTAAAAATACAATGGAGCTCCAATACATCTAGCAGCAGACTTTTTAGTGGAAACCCTATTGGCCAGGAGAGAATGGTATGACATATTCAAAGTGCAAAAGGAAAAAAACTTTTACCCTAGAATATTATATCCAGTGAAAATAGCCTACAAACATGAAGGAGAAATAAAGACTTTCCCAGACAAACAAAAGCTAAGAGATTTCATCAACATCAGACCTGTCCTACAAGAAATGCTAAAGGGAATTCTTCGATCTGAAAGCAAAGGATGTTAATGAGCAACAAAAATCATCTGAAGGTACAAATATCACTGGTAGTAGTAAATACACAGAGAAACACAGAATATTATGACAGTGTAATTGTGGTGTATAAAATACTTATATCTTAAATAGAAAGACTAAGAGACCAATTAAAAAGAGTAACTATATCAACTTTTCCAGACAGTAAAAAAAGATTTAAATACAAACAAAAAGTTTAAAAGTAGGGGGAACAAAGTTAAATGTAGAGTTTTTATTAGTTTGCTCTTTGTTTATGCAATCACTGTTGTCATCAGTTTAAAATAATGGTTATGAGATATTATTTGCAACCCTCATGATAAACTCAAATAAAAAAAAATACAACAGATATTCAAGAAATAAAAAGTAAATTGAAACATACCACTAGAGAAAATCACCCTCACTAAAAGGAAGAGAGAAAAGAAGGGAAGAAGGAAAAGAAGACCACAAAACAACCAGAAAACCAATAACAAAATGGCAGGACTGAGTCCTTACTTATCAATATTAACACTGAATGTAAGGTTGCTGAGGTTGGTTGGCCTTGAACTCTTGGCCTCACCTTCGCAAGCGCCACGACATCCGGCCGGAGCCACTTTGGGCCCCCAACACTGAATGTAAATGGAGTAAATTCTCCAATGAATAGGCAGCGAGTGGCTAAATGAACAACAAAAAAACAAGACCCAGTGATCTGTTGACAACAAGAAACACACTTCACCTACAAAGACACATACAAACTGAAAATAAAGGGATGGAAAAAAGATATTCCATGCAAATGGAAACCAAAAAAGAGCAGGAGTAGCTATACTTACATCAGACAAAATAGATTTCAAGAAAAAATTATAAAAAAAGAGACAAAGAAGGTCAGTTTATAGTAACAAAGCGATCAATTCAGCAAGAGTATATAACAATTATAAATATAAATGAACCCAATCCTGTAGTACCCAGATATATAAAGTAAACATTATTAGAGCCAAAGAGAGAGATTGACCCCAATACAATAATAGCTGGAGACTTTAACATCCCACTTTCAGCACTGGACAGATGATCCAGACAGAAAATCAACAAAGAAAAATCAAATTTAATCTGCACTACAGACTACATGAACCTAATAAGATATTTACAAAACATTTCTTTCAGTGGCTGCAGAATCCACATTATTCTCAGCACATGGATCATTCTCAAGGATAGACCATATGTTAGGCTATAAAACAAGTATTAAAATTTGTTTAATTGAAATAATATCAAGTATCTCCTATGACCACAATAAAATAAAACTAAAAATCAATAACAAGTGGAATTTTGAAAACTACACAAACACAAGGAAATTAAATACTATGCTCCTGAATGACCGGTGGGTCAATGAGGAAATTAAGGAGGAAATTGGAAAGTTTATTTAAATAAATGCTAATGAAACACAACATACCAAAACCTATGGGATATAGTGAAAGCAGGCCTAAGAGGGAAGTTTACAGCTATAGGCATCTACATCAAAAAACTATAAAAACTTCAAATAAACAACCTAACAATGTATCTTCAAGAACTAGAAAGGCAAGAGCCAACCAAACCCAAAATGAGTAGAGGAAATAATAAAGATGAGAGCAGAAATAAATGAAATTGAAATGAAGAAAACAATACACAAGATCAGTGAAAAGCTGTCTATTTAAAAAGATAAACAAAATTGACAACCTTTAGCCAGACTAACAAAAAAAAGGGAGAAGACCCAAATAAATAAAATCAGAGATGAAAAAGGAGACATTAAACTGATACTTCAGAAATTCAAAGGATCATTAAAGCTACTATGAGCAACTATATGCCAATAAATTGGAAAACCTAGAAAAAAATGAATAAATTCTTAGACACATACAATCTACTAAGATTAACCATGAAAAAATCCAAAACCTGAACAGACCAGTAACAAGTAACAAGATAAGTTAAAACCCCATCTCTACTAAAAATACAAAAATTAGTCAGGTGTGGTAGCACACACCTGCAGTCCCAGCTATTCGGGAGGCTGAGGCAGGAGAATCACTTGAACCCAAGAGGCAAAGATTGCAGTGAGTTGAGATCACACCACTGCACTCCAGCCTGGGTGACAGAGTGAGATTCAGTCTCAAAAGAAAAAAAAAGAAAAAAAGAAAAGATCAAAGCCATAATAAAAAAGAAGCCTGGGATCTAACAGCTTCATTGTTGAATTCTACCAAACACTTAAGAACTAATACCAACCCTACTCAACTTAATCCAAAAAAAAGTGAAGAGAATAGTTCCAAACTCATTCTACAAGGCCAGTATTACCTTGATACCAAAACTAAAGAAACATCAAAAAAAGATGATCAACACAGTGATAAAACACTGATGTAAAAATCCTCAACTAAATACTGGCAAATCAAATTCAACAACACATTTAAAAAATCATTCACACCCTGGGTGTGGTGACTCACACCTGTAATCCTAGCACTTTGGGAGGCCTAGGCAGGCAGATCACCTGAGTTCAGGAGTTCAAGACCCAGCCTGGCCAACATGGTGAAACCCCATCTCTATTAAAAAGACAAAATTAGGCCAGGCACAGTGGCTCACACCTGTAATCCCAGCACTTTGGGAGGCTGAGGTGGGTGGATGACAAGGTCAGGCGATCAAGACCATCCTGGCCAACATGGTGAAACCCCGTCTCTACTAAAAAATACAAAAATTGCCGGGCACGGTGGCTCAAGCCTTTAATCCCAGCACTTTGGGAGGCTGAGGCGGGCGGATCACCAGGTCAAGAGATCAAGAGCATCCTGGTGAACATGGTGAAACCCTGTCTTTACTAAAAATACAAAAATTAGCTGGGTGTGGTGGCATGCACCTGTAGTCCCAGCTACTCGGGAGGCTGAGGCAGAATTGCTTGAACCTGGGAGATGGAGGTTGCAGTGAGCTGAGATTGTGCCACTGCACTCCAGTCTGGCACCTGGCAACAGAGTGAGACTCTGTCTCAAAAAAAAAAAAAAAAATTACTGGGTGTGGTGACACGTGCCTGTAATCCCAGCTACTCGGGAGGCTGAAGCAGGAGAATCTCTTGAACCAGGAGTCAGAGTTTGCAGTGGACCAAGATCGCACCACTGTACTCTAGCCTAGCAACAGCAAGACTGAAAAAAAAAATTGGCGAAAGTTAAATATAAAAGGGAAATAATATTATGATCATATATTGGTTATACATTAAAATATATTTATCAGTTCATAAACTGTGAAAGAACTACACAAAATACAGGTTTAATTATATAATTACATTATTTTAAAATTTTTTACAGGTCAAAATGCAAATGAATTAAAAGGTAAAATGCAAGTTGAGAATTATATTTGTTTGTTTGTTTTGTCTTTTGAGTCAGGATCTCACCTTGCTGCCCAGGCTAAAGGGCAGTGGCACAATTCCCAGCTCAATGCAGCCTTGACCCATGGGGTCCAAGTGATCCTCTTACCTCAGCCTTCCAAGTAGCTGGGCCTACAGGGGCATACCACCATGCTTGGCTAATTTTTGTATTTTCTGTACAGACAGGGTTTTACCATGTTGCCTAGGCTGGTTTCAAACTCGTGGGCTCAAGTGATCCACGCACCGTAGCCTCCAAAACTGCTGGGATTACAAGGGTCAGCCACCATGCCCAGCAATTTATAAAATTAGAAATAAAAATAATCAATGAACAAAAAGTTTGCTATACTTTATAAGTCATCAAAGAAAAACAAGTCAGGCGTCATGGTTCATGCCTGTAATCCCAGCACTTTGGAAGGTCAAGGCGGGTGCATCATTTGAGGTGAGGAGTTCAAGACCAGCCTGGGCAACGTGGTGAAACCATCTCTACTAAAAATATAAAAATTAGCGGAATGTGGTAGCGGGCACCTGTAATCCCAGCTGCTGGGGAGGCTAAGGCAGAAGAATCACATGAACCCAGAGGCAGAGGTTACAGTGAGCCAATATGGCACCACTGCACTCCAGCCTGGGTGACAGAGCAAGACTTGGTCTCAAAAAAAAAAAAACCCTCCAAAAAAAGAAAAATAAAGTGAAATATGTCTTTTTTACATCAAACTGGAAGATTTTAAAAATAAAATAATTGTGCCAATGGCACAGTGAAATAGATTAACACTTATCTTTTGTTTAAACATATGGAAATAGAATTATCTTTAACATCTTAACCATAAGCTTAACAATCTAGGAATCTAACCTAATAAAATAACTGGAAATGTGGTCAAAGATTTATATTCAAAGAAGTTAATCACTACCGGGTGCAGTGACTCACACTTGTAATTCCAGCACTTTGGGAGGCCGAGGCGGGCAGATTACTTGAGATCAGGAGTTCGAGAGATCAGCCTGGCCAGCATAGTGAAATCCCATCTCTACTAAAAATACAAAAAATTGGCCGGGTATGGTAGGATATACCTGTAATCCCAGCTACTCAGGAGGCTGAGGCAGGAGAACTGCCTGAACCTGAGAGGCATAGGCAGAGGTTGCAGTGAACTGAGATGGTGCCACTGCACTCCAGCCTGGGTGACAGAGGGAGATCCTGTCAAAATAAATAAATAGGCCAGGCGCGGTGGCTCACAAGGTCAGGAGATTGAGACCATCCTGACCAACATGGTGAAACCCCGTCTCTACTAAAAAATAAAAAAAATTATCTGGGTGTGGTGGCACGTGCCTGTGTTCCCAACTACTTGGGAGGCTGAGGCAGGGGAATTGCCTGAAGGAGGTGGAGGCTGCAGTAAGCCAAGACTGCACCACTGCACTCCAGCTGGGTGACAGAATAAGACTCCGCCTCAAAAATAAATAAATAAATAAATAATGTAAAGATAAGCTGAGTGTGGTAGCACACCTGTGGTCTCAGCTACTCAGTAGGCTGAGGTGGGAGGATGGCTTGGACCTGAGAGGTTGAGGCTGCAGTGACCCATGACTTCACCACTGCACTCAAGCCTGGGTAACGGAGTGGGACCCTGTCTCAAAAAAAAAAAGTTCATCATTCTGTTAATGGTTCAACAACAGAAGTGATTAGACAATTTAAATATACTCAAATGTTGCTTCTTATTGAGACTAATGTTTTTGAGAATATTTAAAATCATAATACACACACACACACACACACACACACACACACACACACACACATATATATTTTCTTTTTCTGTTCTTTTTTTTTTTTTTTGAGACAGAGTCTTGCTTTGTTGCCCGGGCTGGAGTACAATGGCGCAGTCTTGGCTCACTGCAAGCTCCACCTCCCGGGTTCAAGCGATTCTTCTCTCTCGGCCTCCTGAGCAGCTGGGATTACAGGTGCATGCCACCACGTTCAGCTAACTTTTTGTATTTTAGTAGAGACGGGGTTTCACCATGTTGGTCAGGCTGGTCTCGAACTCCTGACCTTGTTGTGATCCACCCGCCTCAGCCTCCCAAAGTGCTGGATTACAGGCGTCAGCCACCACGCCCGGCTGCAAAATATTTATATTTTAAATATAAAATATATAAAACATGTTATTTCAGCTTTTTCAAAAAATATTTTAATCACACATAACTGTACTATATATGGGGTACAGTGTAATATTTTGATACATGTATACAATGTGTATTAAATCAGAGTAATTAGCACATCCATCACCTCAAATATTTATCATTTGTGTTGAAAACATTCAAAATCTCTTCTAGCTATTTGAAAATATACAATAAATTATTTTTATCTAGTCATCCTATAGTACTAGAGAACACTAAAACTTACTTGTCTTATCCAGCTGTAATTTTGTATCCATTAACTAGTCTCTCCTTTTTACCCTTCCCCTGCTCTTCTCAAACTCTAGTAACCACTGTTCTACTCTCTACTTCTTATAACTTTTTTTTTTTGAGAGTCTCACTCCATCACCCAAGCTAGAGTGCAAGGGCACAATCTCAGCTTACTGCAACCTCTGCCTCCTGGTTTCAGCCTTGTGATTCTTGTGCTTCAGCCTCCCAAGTAGCTGGAATTACAGGTGTGCACTACCACACCCACCTAGTTTTCTTGTGTATTTTTAGTAGAAATGAGGTTTCACTATGTTGCCTAGGCTAATCTCAAACTCCTGGGCTCAAGTGATCCACCCACCTTGGCCTCTCAAAGTGCTGGGATTATAGGCGTGAGCCACCACACCTGGCCTATTCTACTCTCTACTTTTATTATTATCAACTTTTTTAGCTTCCGCATATAAGTAAGAACATATGGCATTTCTCTTCCTGTGCCTGACTTATTTCACTTAATGTCCTCCAGGCTGATGCACATTGCTGCAAATGACAAGATTTCATTCTTTTATGGTGAATAGTATTCCACTGTGTATATATACCACACTTTCTTTACCCAGTTATGTATTCAGGGATACAGGTTGATTCTCTATCTTGGCTATTGTGAATAGTTCTGCAATAAACATGGAAATGCAGATGTCTCTTCGAAACACTGATTTCCTTTCCTTTGGATATATACCTATTAGCGGGATTGCTGTATCATATGGTAGTTCTTTTTAGCTTTTTGAGGAACCTCCATAATTATTTTCCATAATGGCTGCACTAATTTACATTTCCATCAATAGTAAATAGTAGTTCCCTTTTCTCCATCTTTTTGGTGATAGCCACTATTTTTTTTGAGATAGAGTTTCACTCTTGTTGCCCTGGCTGGAGTACAATAGCATGATCCTGGCTCACAGCAACCTCTGCCTCCCGGGTTCAAGCAATTCTCCTGCCTCGGCCTCTCAAACAGCTGGGATTACTGACGTGCGCCACCACGCCCAGCTAATTTTGTAGTAGAGATGAGGTTTCTTCATGTTGGTCAGGCTGGTCTCGAACTTTCAACCTCAGGTGATCTGTCCGCCCTGGCCTCTCAAAGTGCTAGGATTACAGGCGTGAGCCACCATGCCCTGTGGCAATAGCCACCTATTTTAACTGGGGTGAAATAACATCTCATTGTAGTTTTGATTTGCATTTCTTGATGTTAGTGATGTTAAGTAGATTTTCATGCACTTGTTGACAATTTTATGTTCACTTTGGAGAAATGTTTATTCAGATCAAGTACCCAATTTTAAAATCAGATTCCTTGTTTTTCTGTTGTTGAAATATTTCAGTTCCTTGTTTATTCCAGACATTAATCCCTTGTCAAATGAAGTTTGCCAATATTTTCTCCCATTCCACAGGTTATCTCTTCACTCTGTTTCCTTTGTCATACAGAAGCTTTTTTAACTGATATAATCCTATTTGTCAACTTTTGTTTTTGCTGCCTATGCTTTTGAGGTCTTATCTGTAAGATCTTTGCACAGACCAATGTCCTGAAGTGTTTCTTCCATGTTTTCTTTTAGTGGTTTCATAGTTTCAGGTCTTACATTTAAGTCTTTAGTTCATTTTGAGTTGATTTTTGTATATGGTGAGAGATGGGGATCTAATTTCATTTTTCTCAATATGGATATCCAGTTTTCTCAGCACACTCACTGAAGAGACTTTTTCTCAATGTATGTGTTGGGTGCCTCTGTTGAAAATCAGTTGGCTAAAAATGTGTGGATTTATTTCCGGGTTCTCTAGGTGATCCATTGGTCTATGTGTCTGTTTTTATGCCCAATGCCATGCTGTTTTGGTTACAATAGTTTTGTATACTTTCAAGTCAAGAAGTGTACTGCGTCCAGCTTTGTTCTTTTTGCTCAGGGTTGCTTTGGCTATTTAAGGGCTTTTGTGGTGCCTGCCATACAAATTTTAGGATTTTTTCTAAAACAATCCTAAGATGTTTTTCTGTGAAAAATGTCATTGGTATTTTGATAGGGTCTGCATTAAATCTTTAGATCACATTGGGTAGTATGGTCATTTTAATACTATTGGTTCTTCCAGTCCATTAATATGGGATGCCTTTCCATTTATTTGTGTCCTCTTCAATTTCTTTAATCAGTGTTTAATGGTTTTTATTGTAGACATCTTTTTCCTCCTTGGTTAAATTTATTCCTAGGTATTTTAATTTTTGTAGTGGCTGTAGATGGGACTGCTTTCTTGATTTCTTTTTCAGCTAGTTTGTTATTGATGTATACAAACTATTGATATTTGTATATTAATTTTGTATACTGCAACTTACTGAATTCATTTATCAATTTTTGTTTTTTTTTCTTTTCACCTTTTTCCCTTCATTCTTCTTGTCATCTTACTGTTTATCAGTACTAAGAGTTTTCTGGTAGAGTCTTTAGATTCTGTTTTTGTTTTTGAGACAGGATCTTGATCTGTTGCCCAGGCTGGAGTGCAGTGACACAATTATGGCTCACCGCAGCCTTGACCTCCTGGGCTCAAGTATTCCTCCCACCTCAGCCTCCTGAGTAGCAGCTGGCACTACAGATGCGTGCTACCATACCCAGCTAATTTCTCTATTTTTTGTAGAGACGGGGACTTCCTGTTGCCCAGGCTGGTCTTGAACTCCTGGGTTCAAGTAAACCTCCTGCCTCATCCTCTCAAAGTGCTGGGATTACAGACGTGACCCACCACAATGGGCTGACTTTTTTTAACCTGTGATGTCTCATCTAGAGGCAGTCTAGCACAAGCCATGCCTTCTGTGGTAGACAGACTTCTAAAATGGCCACCAATTACTCCAGCCTCCTGGTGTTCATGTCCTTGTGTAATCTCTTCCTCTTGAGTATGGACTGGCCTAGTGATTTGCTTCTAACTAACAGACTGTAGCAAAGGTGATAGGATACCACTCCATGATTATAAAAGCTTCTGACTTCCATCTTCCTAGGAGACTTGCTATTCCTTTCTCAGCTTTGTGATGTTGAAGAAGTTACATGGAAAGGAATTCAGGGCAGCCTCGAGCCATCAGCCGGTGAGAAACCAAGCCCCTCAATTCAACATCCCTTCAGGAAGAGAATTCTGTCACCAACCAAGTTAGTTTGGAAACAGATTCTTCCTCAGGCAAGCACTAAGATGAGACACCAGCCCTGGCTGACACCTTGACTACCTCCTGTGAGAGACCCTGAAACAGAAGACCCATCTAAGTTATGCTGATTCCTGACCTGTGGAAACTGCCATAATAAAAAAATGTATGTTGTTTTAAACTGCTAAATCTGTGGTAATCTTTTATGCGACAATAAATAACTAATATACCCTACGTGGAAATCCTGCTGAATAAGCTGTCTGGCAATTTCTTAAAAAGTCAGATATACTATATTACCCAGCAATCTCACTGCCAGGTATTTACCCCAAAATAAATGAAAACATGTCTACAAAAAGATGTATACATTCATAAATGCTTACAGCAGCTTTATTCACAATAATCAAAAGTTGGAAAATACCTCAAATAACCATCACATGTGAATATATAAAAAGAAAATATAATGTCTGAGTGCATTTATAGAATTCTAAAAAATGCAAAGCAATATACACAACAGGTGAGGGCACTGGGAGGGACAGACTGCAACACAGCATAAGGAAACTTGGTGAGACAATAAAAATTTTATCTTGGTTGTAGTGACTGTTTCACAATAAATACTATAAACTAATAAATATATCTATCAAAACACATCAACATGTACACTTTAAATGGATACAGTTTATTGTATGTAAATTATAACTCATTAAGCTGACAAAAAAAATCACCTTCTTTGTGAAGGCCTATTTAACTGTATCTAATACAGCCAATTCTATTATTCAACCTTATCCCTCAAACAGTATTCCACAGGTAAATTACTTAAACTGCACAGAATCTGGGGCTTCCTGAATTCTACAGTAGCTAAAACTTGCAAAACACTATTATATGCTACCAAGCACTGTTTTATTATTAACTCAATTAGTCCTTTTAACAATTGCATGAAATAGGTCCTATTACCTACATCGTACAAATGAGGAAACTGAAGTATAGAAAAATTAAGTAACTTGCTTTAGACCATAGAATGTGCCATGATTCAAGCTAGGCAGTCAGATTCTAGAAGCTGAGCTCTTCACCACACCTCTCTATATACTCAGACTACTTGAGTCTCAGCTCACCCAAGACTGAGAGGTTCATTCACTTATTCAACAAATACTTAAGTAAGCAATATATGTCAAGTATTATCCTAATTGCTAAATACACAATGGTGACAAAAATATAGATGTGATATCTCCTTTTATGGAGCTTACATTCTAGTAAGAACTTATGTTTAAAGCACAGGATTTTTTTCTAAAAAAACCAATATATCTATATCTATATCTATCTATCTGTCTATATATATGTATGTATTTTAGAGACAGGATGTTGCTCTGTCACCCAGGCTAGAGTACAATGGCTCCATCACAGCTCATTGCATTCTCAAACCCCTGGACTCAAGCAATCCTCCCTCCTCAGCCACGTATGTAGCAAGGAACCAGGCGTATACTATCACGCCAATTTTTTTTTAAAGTTTTTGCTTTTTGTAGAAACAGTGTCTTGCTATATTGCCCAGACTGGTCTCCACCTCCTGGCCTCAAACAATCCTCCTACCCTACCTTCCCTGGAACTATGCCTAGCCAGGATTCTTAAATCAAAATGTTTTTCCCTTTATTTATAAATATTTATCCAAATATTTATTGGGCAGGGGGAAGTGACAGGTAGCAGTGGTTCCCAAACGTGTCTGCACTTTTCTTTTTTTGAGTTGGAGTTTCGCTTTTATTGCCCAGGCTGGAGTGCAATGGTGCAATCTCAGCTCACTGCAACCTCTGCCTCCAGGGTTCAAGTGATTGTCCTGCCTCAGCCTCCCGAGTAGCTGGGACTACAAGCATGCACCACCACACCCACCTAATTTTGTATTTTTATCTCTTATTATTTATTTATTTAGAGATGGAGTCTTGTTCTTGTCGCCCAGGCTGGAGTGCAATGATGGGATCTTGGCTCACTGCAACCTCTACCTCCTGGGTTCAAGCGGTTCTCCTGCCTCAGCTTCCTCAGTAGCTGGGATTACAGGCATGCACCACCACATCCAGCTATTTCTTTTTTTTTTTTTTTTGTATTTTTAGTAGAGATAGGGTTTCTCCATGTTGGTCAGTCTGGTCTTGAACTCCTGACCTCAGGTGATCCACCCACCTCGGCCTCCCAAAGAGCTGGGATTAAAGGCGTGAGCCATGGTGCCTGCCTTAATTTTGTATTTTTAGTAGAGACAGGGGTTTCTCCACTTGTCAGGCTGTCTCAAACTCCGGACCAGGTGATCTACCCACACTGGCCTCCCAAACTGCAGGGACTACAGACTACAGAGCCATTGCCCTGGGCCTTGTCTGCACTTTAGGTCATCTTGGGATCTTTTAAAAATTCCAAAGTCCAGGCCATACCCTCAGGGCAATTAAATCACAATCTGCTGGGGAAGGGAAAGAGACAAAGGCATCAGTTTTCCAAGCTCCACAGGTGATTTCAATGTGAAGACAGGTCTGGGAGCTCACTGAGCTTGAGTTTTATCTGTGTGATCAAGAAAAAGTTAATTCATGGTGACAGAGAGAAAGGCAGTTGAATGAAAACAACTATAAATATACCCCTGCCCTTCTCTGAGATTGTAAGGTAGCCTTGATTTCCCCCTGCAATGTTATGAATTCTGAAAACATCAGAAAGAAAGCCAAATAAATGCTTATTTTCCTTTTGGATTTGTGCATGCCTCCAATCCCCTCCAGGAATATGGACAACTGAGAAATTCATCTTTTCATCTTTTCTTGGTACTTTTCATGGAACCAATAAAGAATTCTGCCATATTACAGGTATTTAACATAACTAATAAGATATGACTCAAATGCTTTTTTATTAAGCAGATCTTATTTAATTCAGTCAGTTTTGATCTAACCCACATGCCAAATGCAGCTTGCCAAAGTCAAATACCCTACGAACATTAGGATCAAAATGTCTTCTTTTTAAAAAGCAAAATCCATTTCTAATCAAATCCTTTAAGTTGAAATTAAGTCTTTTATAAATTGAATTTCATGTATTCTACAGAATCAACAGACCTGTTTAAGAACTCTCTGACCACTCTCAGAAAAGTTAGTCAGTAGGACCCCTCTCCATTCCTCCCAGGACCTAGACAAAAAGGAAAAAGGGCAAGAGGAAGAAGAGAAACATCAGAAGAAAAGACTAAATATAAACCAAATAAACCTATTCGAAATAAATTTTTGTGATTGGCCAAATTCCTTCTCTCTACCGTTTCTGCTAATTTTACTCTAGAAAGAGTTGCAAAAGCCCGGGCACTGTGGCTCATGCCTGTAATCCCAGCACTTTGGGAGGCCAAGGTGGGTGGATCACCTGAGATCAGGAGTTCGAGACCAGCCTGACCAACATGGCAAAACCCAGCTTCTACTAAACATACAAAAATTAGCTGGGAGTGGTAGCAGGCACCTGTAGTCCCAGCTATTCGGGAGGCTGAGGCAGGAGAATCGCTTGAACCTGGGAGGGAGAGGTTGCAGTGAGCCAAGATTGAGCCATTGCACTCCAACCTGTGAGATAGACAGACATTCCGTCTCAAAAAAAAAAAAGAAAAAAAGAGTTGTAAAAGACAGATGACCTATCTACAATCTCCAGTCCAGTGGTTTTTAATAAGGAAAGCTTAGAATCATCAAAGAGGCTCAATATACTTTTGAAATACCATAGTAGTGGTTACACAAGTATGTTCACACAACAGTGTTCATTTTATAATTCATTAATCTTACAATCTGTGCACTTTTCTTTGTTACACATAAATTAACACATTTTTAAAACAGATTTGTCCTGAGCAGAATCTCTGAAAGATTCTAAGCAAGCAGGTATCAGAAATAGTCAAGGTTACATGATTTGTCCTAGGTCAGGGATGTAGTTAGTTACAAATGAAGTCCTTCATATCACTTTCCTCCTCTTTCTGTTATGAATTGCAAATATGTTGATATTATTATACTTTTTAACATTTACTTTCCTACTTAGACTCGGAAAAAAATGTCAAGTGAGAACTGCAAAAAACAAGCAAACAAGTAAATGGAAAACACATGTCCTGGACTCACAACTGTGCACTATTGAAGCTGCTGTACCATCCATATAAGGAAATTAAATAAAGCCTAATGCCCACACAATCAGTGTTCAAATCCTTTTTTAAATGCTTTTGGTGGGGTGCGGTGGCTCATGCCTATAATCCCAGCACTTTGGGAGGCTGAGGCGGGGGATCACCTGAGGTCAGGATTTCAAGACCAGCCTGATCAACATAGAGAAATCCCACCTCTACTAAAAATACAAAATTAGCCAGGTGTGGTGGCGCATGCCTGTAACCCCAGCTACTTGGAAGGCTGATTCAGGAGAATCGCTTGAACCCACCAGGTGGAGATTGCGGTGAGCCAAGACTGCACCGTTGCACTCCAGCCTGGGCAACAAGAGCAAAACTCTGTCTCAAAAAAAAAAAAAAAGGCTTTCAATGCAGACATACATCAAATTATTAGTAGCAAAATCAACTGTGTACCTATTCAGATAGACTAGCATTATTTTTGATACAAAAATATAGGGTGATAGAATGGAAAGAGGGCTAGGCTGAGCATGGCAGAGTGCATTTTAGTCATGACCATCCCACAAAGTTGTTGTATGATTTGGGGCAGGGCAAATCTCTCTGGGTCCAAGAGTGTTAAAATGAGAGGATGGAACTCCAGTGCTAGAACTAAATGGAATCTCAAGTTCCTTCTAGGTAAAACAACAATGTATACATATGCTTTTAAAATGCATTCTACAAATGAATATCTCTATTCAAATATTTTTAAAGTAGCTTTCTAAAATAAAAATACTAGAATTCCTCTAGCACCTGCCTTATAAATACAAGCATATTATTCAGGTTGTATCAAATGCAAACCTTCCAGATTTGTTGTCTTGCTGAAACAACCTATCCCTCTCATTTGGCTAGTAATAACATTGTTGATTCTTTATCATCATGAGACTCTTTTGCATGCATTTAAAAAACTTCATATTGTGAAATAATTTCAGATTTGCAGAACATGAGCTATTTTTTATGGGAAATATGTGTCTCTCAATATGTAACAGAAGTCTCTCTTAATTTCTAATCTACTGTAATTTGAAAACTTTCTCCGGGCGTGGTGGCTCACGCCTATAAAATCCCAGCACTTTGGGAAGTTGAGGCAGGCAGATCATGACATCAGGAGTTCGAGACCAGCCTGACCAACATGAAACCCTGTATCTACTAAAAATACAAAAATTAGCCAGGCATGGTGGTGCATGCTTGTAATCCCAGCTACTCAGGAGGCTGAGGCAGAAGAATTGCTTGAACTTGGGAGGCAGAAGATGCAATAAGCCAAGATCACACCACTGCACTCTACCCTGGGTGACAGAGCAAGACTCCATCTCAAAAAAAAAAACAAAAAAACTTTTGATGGAGAATTTGTTTGACTACCCTTTACCAACTGCCTACTAGCACTCTGCTAGGCACTTTCCTGCTCCTGAAGTTACTATATAAGAAATCACCAAAACTGCGGAATGGTTAATTGAAACATTATTTCATGAATGCCTCAATCTGAATATTACACTTAGAGTACTTAAAAAATTAAGTTGGCCTTGTAACCACATAGCCTCAAATGTTTCAGGGTAACTTATAAGACACTGTTCAAGTGTCTAAACAGTTAAATGCCAACTTTAAAGACGATCTGCCTAGGCATAACTAACATAAGATCCAATCTCATCCTCCCTATACCTTTTCATGAAGTCCTTATAAAACTATTTCAAACTTTCTAAACTCAAATATGGGGCTCCCAAGGGAAAATCTGTGTAGCCCTCCGGCCAAATCAGAGAAACTTAGTGCTCTCAAAGGATCAACAAAATGCCCGTCAAGGGGATTGGCATTCAATACAACAACAACCCTGGTTTGCTCTTGGTAGGGATGATAGACAATTTAAGGGACTAGGGAATATTAACATTAATTTTTTAAACTTCAATCCTGACTTCTTAGTACAAGAAACAAAAGATAAATTAGTAAAAGACAAAACGTGAGATTTCCAAAACTCCTCATCCCAATACATACTTAATAATTCAATCAAAGATACTATAAACCAGTAAGTCAGAGGTTCAATGAGATTTTTTTCCCATCTTGTTATACACCACAGTAGGCACATAAAATTTAGAGAAAAACTACTTTATATGTCATGTTCTAATTATGAACACCATCACACTCTCAATCACAATAAAGCTACAGTCAAAAAAAACAATACAGGTTTGGAGCAGCAATCAATGATCTAAATACAAATGACAGTGAGAAACTGACCAACTCCTACAACATCCACAAAACAATTTTCAAAATTCCCTACAAATAGCCTGAGAACCTGAGCAGAGTAAGAACCAGAGCTTAATAATAATCTGGTCCAATACCTTCAAGGAACAAATAGAAAAATCAAGGCTCAAGTGAACAATTTGTCCAAAGTCTCTTAGTAGTAGGAAAGTCATTTCATATGTTATATAATGAATGTTGTCTTGCTATAAGACGTGGGTAATTCCCCCATCTGGGCACTGAGGAAGGAGAACTAAGCAGATTCCCGGCACAATTAGTGCCTGAAGAATATCTTAGTTTATAGTGTTGCTATTCAGTTATTTCCTTTTATATAATCTTTTCCTTTTATATAATCATATATATGAAAATATATATATGGAAATAACTGAGTAGTAAGATATTCTTCAGGCACTAATTCTATAAATATATATATATCTTAGTTCATAGCAGGAGGAATGCCTAGAGCACACACGGTACAGAGCATGAATTAAAGAATAAGCAGCTTACAGTCGGAGGAATGTCTAGAGCAGACATGGTGCAGAGCATAACTTAAGGGAAAAACAGTTATACCAAGACAAGAATCTATGGCCCAGGTTCAGTATTGTAAAGATACCCGCTGTATGGCAGGCTTGGAGCTAGAGCCACCCCTCCTGAAAAAGGAGTTGTAGTATCTTGCGCCCAGTTCTTGCAGAAGGCTGCCCTCAGACCAGCAGTCCTGCAAGCGTCCTAGGGCTTAAAACCCCTCCGGTATAATAGCGGCTTGGTGACTGTATAACTTATCAGTTCTCTAGCTACTGTGCTGATTCAGAGCATCCTCCTATAGAAATAATTGGAAGCTGCCAGCAGGTGGCTGTAGACCTTCTCAGCTCTGTTGCTGCTCAAAGCATCCTCCTATAGAATTCCGTAGAAGCAGTCTGCCCCTAGATAAGAGATATTGCACACTGTACCCTCTGAGAATGCACCCTCTTCACTGTGCACGGCCCACCTCCTTGCCTCAGTGACCTAATGGGGGTGGACCCCTTGCTGTGCACTGCCCTCCTCCTAGCCTAGGTGACCTAATGGGAGTGGACTCCTTCTTTATTGCTCACGTGCTTATCTTGACCCTATCACTATCCTTAAGATGACCTCACTCACCACCCTGCCCCTTAACCTATACCCAATAAATATAGACCCTCCTGGATGTTTGGGGCCTCGCCTGTCTCTGCCTGTAAGTGGCATGGCCCTCTGAGCCCAGCAGCTCTTTCCAGTCCTTCTGTGTCCTGTCTCTTTACTTCTCGGATCCAGTGCCTCAGCACAGCAATAGGGGACACCCCACGACCCTGCAGGGCTGTGGCCCTACAAAAGACAGTGATGAAAGACAACTTAGCCTTTCTGATTCTGTTAGGTTTCTCTGTGAGAAGAGGTAAATCATATGATCTAGGCTCTACATTAGGGAAGGCCTTAGGCCATCATTCTCAGAATCAGCCAGTGCTGCTTCTCCCTTGTCTTAATATATTCATAATAACAATGCTGTCAGGATTTTTATTTTGTTTTGCTTTATGCTCTTGTAATTGTCACTTTTTTTGAGACAGTCTCACTCTGTAACCCAGGCTGGAGTGCAGTGGTGTGATCTTAGCTCACTGCAACCTCCAGCTCCCAGGTTCAAGCGATTCTCCTGCCTCAGCCTCCTGAGTGGCTAGGATTACAGGTGCATGACACTGCACCTAATTTTGTATTTTTGTAGAGACAGGGTTTCATCATGTTGGCCAGGCTGGTCTCAAACTCCCAACCTCAGGCCATCCACCTGCCTAAGCCTCCCAAAGTGCTGGGATTATAGGTGTGAACCACTGTGCCTGGCCAATTGTTGCCTTTTAAATCAAATACTGAAGTCCTAAGACCAGTTTTCAGGTCCTGCAGCTGCCATTTCATCATTATTGATAACCCAGATGAATACACTGTGCTTAGCAAACTTGCAGACAGAACCAGTATTAGGTGGATGTATTAGTATTTTCAAACACAGGGAGAGCATTCAAATGACTTGGTGCAATTAGGATAACAATTTTTCAAAGTTCAAAAGAGAACATTTAAAAATTTAAACATTTAATATTGTGCTTATTTGTAAACAACAAATATATAATTTATCAGAAGATAAACTAGTTCATATATGCTAAAAAACAAAGAAATAAATCTCTGCTCAAATTGTAACAAAGAGAAAAAATATTACGAATGAGTAACACAAAAACAGAAATAAAATTTAGAAGAGGTCAGCCATGGTAGCTCACACCTGTAATCCCAGCACTTTGGAAGACCGAGGTAGGTAGCTCATGAGGTCAGGAGTTCGAGAGCAGCCTGACCAACATGGTGCAACCCCGCCTCTACTGAAAATACAAAATTAGCCAGGCATGGTCGTGCATGCCTGTAATCCCAGCTACTCAGGAGGCTGAGGCAGGAGAATCGCTTGGACCGGGGAGGCAGAGGTTGCAGTAAGCCGAGATGGACCCAGGAGACAGAAGTTGTAGTGAGCCAAGATACCGCCACTGCACTCCAGCCTAGGAGTGAGGCTCCATCTCAAAAAAAAAAAGAGAAAGAAAATTATTGCTGGGCATGGTAGCTCATGCCTGTAATCCCAGCACTTTGGGAGGCCAAGGTGGGTAGATCACCTGAGATGAGGAGATCAACACCAGCCTGGCCAACATGGTGAAACCCTTTCTCTATTAAAAATACAAAAAATTAGCTGGGCACGGTGGCGCACACCTGTAATCCCAGCTACTCAGGAGGCTGAGGCAGGAGAACTGCCTGAATCCAGGAGGAGGAGGTTTCGGTGGGCCAAGATCGCGCCATTGCACTCCAGCCTGGATGACAAGAGCGAAAATCCGTCTCAAAAATAAAATAAAATAAATAAATAAATAAAAATAAAAAAATTTCTTCTAGGCTGGTTTTAGGATCTTGTCAAAGTAGAAACACAGGATGCTCTTTGAAAACTATCCCAAGACAAGCACACATTCACACTCACTCCATCTCCAAGTCCTGACAACTCTGACTCTTCCCCACCCCCCACCCCACCCCTGCCCAAAGACAGAGTCTTTTTTTTTTTTTGAGATGGAGTTTCGCTCTTGTTACCCAGGCTGGAGTGCAATGGTGCAATCTTGGCTCAGCGCAACCTCCGCCTCCTGGGTTCAGGCAATTCTCTTGCCTCAGCTTCCTGAGTAGCTGGGATTACAGGCACGTGCCACCATGCCCAGCTAATTTTTTGTATTTTTAGTAGAGATGGGGTTTCACCATGTTAACCAAGGTGGTCTCGATCTCTTGACCTCGTGATCCACCCGCCTTGGCCTCCCAAAGTGCTGGGATTACAGGCTTGAGCCACCAAAAAAAAAAAAAAATTAAAAATTAGCTGGGAGTGGTGGCTCATGCCAGTAATCACAACTATTTGGGAGGTTGAGGTGGGACAACAGCTTGGAGCCCAGGAGTTCAAGCCTACAATGAGCCATGATTGTACCACTGTACTCCAGCCTGGGCGACAGAGCAAGACTCCGTCACAAATTCTGTTTTTATTTTTGAGACAGAGTGTCGCTCTGTTGCCCAGGCTGGAGTGCAGTGGTGTGGGCTCATCTCACAGGTTCAAGCAATTCTCCTGCCTCAGCCTCCCAAATAGCTGGTACTGCAGGCACCTGTTATCATGCCTGGCTAATTTTTTGTATTTTTAGTAGAGATGGGGTTTCACCACGTTGGCCAGACTGGTCTCGAACTCCTGACCTTGTGATCCGCCCGCCTCGGTCTCCCAAAGCACTGGGATTACAGGCACGAGTGACCACACCTGGCTGACCTCATTTCAAATTTAAAAAATAAAATAAAAAAACAAGTGTTTTGAATCATCACAAAATCTTGTAAAAGAAATGTCTTTTGTTATATTACTGCAATGTATATCTCTTTTTGCAGTTAAATTTTATTTGCTTTCAGCTATACCCTGACACTCGAAATTTATATTTTGTAACAATGCACCATTCTTTGTCACACTGAATTAAAATTTTAAATGCATAGTACAAATAAAAAGCAAAATGCCTCCTAGTGTACAATAGAGCTCATTAAAAAAAAAAATACCAAACCTACAGTGAAGAAATGGTTAAATGACATGAAAAATTAGTTCAAGCAAGATGAGCTATTTATTATTTCTTGAAAAAAAAAGTTCATCATTGATTTTAAAGATTGCTAGTCACAAAAGTGCATTTTACAATGAAAAGATCTGGCATCCACCACATTAAATTTGTTATCAAATTTATTATCAATAATAATGTGACACCCAGACATTTATGTACCTCATGGTGTAACGGAATCTGAAGAATATTTAAGTACATAAGGTTGCCAAAATGTTTAACTAGAGTCTAATTAAGTCTGCAGAATCTAGTAAGTCTTTTAACCTTCTAGTATAAGGAAATACAAGGAATAAAGGAACAAATTAAATGATACAAAGAAAACAATCAAATAAATCCAGATTGTGGGACATTCAACAAATCAATGCTATGGAAAAAAAATAAGAGGTGTAGACGGGAAATAGGAGGTATTCTAGGTTGAAAAAAAAAGACTATACGGACCAGGTGTGGTGGCTCACCCCCATAATCTCAGCACTTTGGGACACCGAGGTGGGTGGATCACCTGAGGTCAGTAGTTCGAGACCAGCCTGGCCAACATGATGAAACCCAGTCTCCACTAAAAATATAAAAATTAGCCAGGTGTGGTAGTGCAAGCCTGTAATCCCAGTTCCTCAGGAGGCTGAGGCACAAGAATCGCTTGAAGCCAGGAGGCAGAGGTTGCAGTGAGCAGAGATCACGCCATTTCACTCCAGTCTGGGCAACAGAGAGAGAGAGAGAGAGAGAAAAAAAGACTATAGGAATAAAACAGGCAAATGCAATGCATGACCCTTAACTTAACTTCACACAACTTAGCTATAAGAGTCATTTTGGAGGTTGGGCATAGTGGCTCATGCCTGTAATCCCAGCACTTTGGGAGGCGAAGGCAGGCGGATCACCTGAGATCAGAAGTTCGAGACCAGATTGACCAACATGCTTTATCTCCACTAAAAATACAAAAATTAGCTGGACGTAGTGGCACGCACCTGTAGTCCCAGCTACTCAGGAGTCTGAGGCAGGAGAATTGCTTGAACCCAGGGGACAGAGGTTATAGTAAGCTGAAATTGTGGCTCTGCATTCCAACCTAGGCAACAGAATGAGACTCTGTCTTAAAAAAAAGTCACTTTGTAGACAACTGGATAAACTTAAATACAGACTTAATGTTAGATAATATTAAGGAATTACTGTTAAAAAAATTTCATGAGGACACATGCTATTGGAGAAAGAATAAACAATGTAAACATAAAATCAGAAAGAACTGCCTAGGCACAAATAAAAAAAAGTACCTGAGGGCTAGTACTGACCATAATTTGAATGAGTATTCACAATTTAAATATAGTCCTATCCTGGACAAGGCCAACATATAACTACCATTAAAAAGACACAGGCCAGCCCAGCGCGGTGGCTCACGCCTATAATCCCAGCACTTTGGGAGGACGAGGCGGGTGGATCACGAGGTCAAGAGATCGAGACCATCCTGGCCAACAAAGTGAAACCCCATCTCTATTAAAAATACAAAAATTAGCTGGGCATGGTGGTGCGCACCTGTAGTCCCAGCTACTCGGGAAGCTGAGGCAGGAGAATTGCTTGAACCCAGAAGGCGGAGGTTGCGGTGAGCCGAGATTGTGCCATTGCACTCCAGTCTGGGGAACAACAGCAAAACTCCATCTCAAAAAAAAAAAAGACACAGGCTGAGCACAGTGGCTCACGCCTATAATCCCAGCACTTTGGGAGGAAGGAGTGTCCCTTAAGCCCAGGAGTTTGAAACTGGCCTGGCAACATAGAAAGACCCCTTCTTTACAAAAAAAAAAAAAAGAAAGAAAGAAAAGCCAAGTGAGGTAGGGAACACCTATAGTCCCACATGTTCACTCAGGAGACTGTGGTGAGAGGATCGCTTGAGCCTGGGAGGTTGAGGCTGCAGTGAGCCATGATCACACCACTGAACTCCAGCCTGGGTGACAAAGAAAGACTCTATTTAAAAAAACAATAACAATAATTAAAAAATAAAAAGACACAGAAAAAGAGCATATCATTTGCCTGGACAGTACACAGTCTTTCTCAATTCTATTTGTTATTTAAAAACAATACTCAATACTTTTCAATTTTTTTTTTAAATTATAGGAAAACTGAAAAAGGTTCAGAGAAAAACCAAGAGATAAAGAATAGGACAAAAAAAAAAAAAAGAGGTAATTTTGAAGAATGGTTTGAAATCAAATGAAGTGTGACATGACTATTAACACTGAAATATCCATGAGAAGGCTTTTCAATAGAGACTCGGAAAAGCAGATGTATCTCTCAATGCCCACAGATGGCTCACCAAAAAGAGGGGCCTAACAAAACCCTCAAAGTTTGCTGTTGTTTTATGGAAGAGAGATTTCTTTACGGTGCTGGTAAAAGTTACTGGTATAGGCAAATGAGGGACACTGGGTGTGTTCAATCATTGACCATCTGTTTCTCTGCAGGGTGTTTACTTATCCATGATCACCTGATAATATTAGAATGCCTTTAAAGCTTGACTCAGTTACCCAAAGCTTGAATCAATTATCTACCATTTCAAAATTCTGCAGTGCTATCCTGCTCCCACACACTGCTCACTCAGTAACATCCAAATGTCTTAGACCTGCATCCAGGGCCCCAAGAAACTGGCTTCACTTCTCCATAACTCCTCAACACAGCAGCAAATTAGACTTTTCACTATTTCATTACCTAAATATTCCTTACATTTTCTTATGTCCATCATTCCTTTTGTTACTCTCTCCTTCACCCCACTTGCTGCAATCTTACCCTTCCATTTTAATAAATTTTAATTTAATGCCTCTATGTTATCTCAATACCTGCTATATGTTGAACTGTGCCCACTACAATACCACCCCTGCCAAATATGTTAGTCCTAACACTCTCAGTACCTCAGAATGTAACCTGATTTGGAAACAGAGTCACTGCCGATGTAATCAATTAAGATGAAGTTACTCTTACTGGAGTAGGGTGGGACCTACTGGTGTCCTTATAAGAGGGAAATTTGGACACAGACACACAGAGAAGACGCCATGTGATAACAGAGGCAGAGATTGGAGTGATACAGCAGCTACAAGCCAAGGAGCACCAAGAATTGATGGAAGCCTCAAACTCCCAAGTAGCTGGGATTACAGGCACGTACCAGCACACCCAGCTAATTTTTGTAATTTTTAGTAGAGATGGGGTTTCACCATGTTTTCCAGGCTGGTCTCAAACTCCTGAACTCGAGTGACCCACCCACCCCAGCCTCCCAAAGTGCTGGGATTACAGGTGTGAGCCAGCTACCTGGGAGGCTGAGGCAGGAGACTTACTTAAACCTGGGAGGAAGAGGTTGCACTGAGCCGAGATCACATCACTGCACTCCAGCCTAGGAGAGGGAGTAAGGTGCTGTCTCAAAAAAGAATAAAAAAGCATTGACGGAAGCTAGGAAAAGGCAAGGAAGGATTCTACTCAGAATCTCAGAGGCAGTATGGCTCCCTGAGTAAGTTTAATCAGATACTAAAGCCGTCCTACTTTTACTAGTATTTGGTGGTAAGCCACAGTGCCTTTGAATTTCTCCATGTGTTTTTATTTATTTATTTATTTATTTAATTTTTTTGAAACAGAGTCTCACTCTTGTAGCCCAGGCTGGAGTGCAGTAGTGATACTGGCTCACTGCAACCTCTGCCTCCTGGGTAGCAGGGATTACAGGCACGCGCCACCGTGCTCAGCTAATTTTTGTATTTTTAGTAGAGATGTGGTTTTGCCACATTGGCCAGGCTGGTCTTGAACTCCTAACCTCATGATCTGCCCACCTCAACCTCCCAAAGTGCTAGGATTACAGGTGTGAGCCCCTGCGCCCGGCCTGAATTTTTTAAGTCTGTATTTTATAGAAGGGACATAGCCTTACTTCCATGTAACTTTTAAAATCATAGCAAGGGACTTAACCTAATGAACAATTTCCTTCAGTAAAATACTAAAATCTGATTCACAAATTTGTAATTATTTCTTTCTGCAAGAGACTGCTGCTGTCTGAGTTTTAGAAAATGTACATAAATGGGTACTATAGAACTGATATTCAATAGGTTCAATATCAGTTAAGGAATTGATTAACGGGAACTTTTGTTGCCTTTGTGTGTGGGGAGCTTGCAGCTAGTTAATGATAAATACAAACTGAAATATCTATTTAAAGTATGAATACCCTCTGAATTTGGTGCTCAGTAATATTAATTGATACAGTTAATATTATTAATTGATAACTAATACTGTAAATAACATAGAACACACAATTCATCATGAGGTAAAGATGTGGTCCTGGCCTTCTGTGTTATAGAGTATGTGTATCAAATAAAGCATATGACCAACTCTAGGGCTGCATTATTCCTTCCATCAAAGTCATACTATTTTATTTGTGTACACATCTATATATACCTCTAGTTACTTACTAATTAACTCAGCAAATGTTTATTGAGCTCCTAGGCAGCCACTTTACCTCCTTTTTAGAAAAAGGTGAGGTAGAAAAAGATCACATTTAAAAAAAAAAATGAATATTTGCCAGACTACACAACAGGCAGACACTGGAGCTAAAGGGAGGGAAGGAGGAAGGCAGTGACAGACACCAACCCAACCCTAAAGGAGCATCCAATCTAGTGAGAAGGAAAAAAGTAAACTAGCTCTGTATCCCTCCTTTCTCCCCATGCTGATCCTACACTTCACAACCAGGCTTCCCTTCCTAATGTACAGCTTTCATTACATCACTGGCTAAAAACATCTGATGACTTCCCACGATTTAGTCAATAAAGTCCAAATTTCTCAGCTTGGAAGAGAAATGAGTATTCAAAGCCTTCCATTATTTGACTGTATGGTATGGAGAGATTAGGAAGACAGGTTTTGCAATTAGACGACCTAGACTGAAATTCTTTCTCTATCCATTGTTAGCTCTCTGCCTCATTTTCTTTCTCTATAAAAAGGGATAAAAAACAGTACCTATCTCATCAGATTGTTATAAGGATTAAATAAAAAATGCTAGTTATGAAATGCTTAGCACTTTATCTGGCAAATAAGAAGCATGCAAAAAGGCTGGGTGTGGTGGCTCACACCTGTAATCCAAGCACTTTGGAGGCCAAGGTGGGCAGATCACCTGAGGTCGGGAGTTCAAGACCAGCCTGACCAACATGGTGAAACCCTGTCTTTATTAAAAAAAAAAAAAAAATAGAAAGAAAGAAAAAGAAGCATGCAAAAAATGTGAGCCATTGGCTAGGCATGTGGCTCACGCCTATAATCCTAGCAATTTGGGAGACCAAGGCAGGAGGATCACTTAGCCCAGGAGTTCAAGACTGCAATAATCACCCCACTGCACTGAGCAACAGAGTAAGACAAAATAAAATAGAATAAAATAAAAACAAAACAAAACCCTACCCAAAGAACACTGGGTGGGGGTGGGGGGAGGTGGGGAAGCCACTACTACTAATTTTTAAAGTTTTATTTATTCTAGGTTTTATTTGATCTATTATTATTGTTGCTATTGTTCATCTCCATTTCCAGCCTTAACTCCAACAACACCCTTGTAACAATCCTGTTCTCCAGGCAAAGTGGACTCTTTACCATCTCCTAAATATCCACCTCTGTGCTCATGCTTTCACTCAGGCTGGAAAATACAGCACTGTCTCATCTCCAGGTATTAAGATACTAACTATTCTTGGCAGCTTCATTCACAGGCCACCTCTTTCAGGTACCATTCCCTAGTATTCCAGCTCCATAACACATTACAGACATTCTTCAACATACAAACCTTGGCTAGATTCATCTTGGTATCTTGCAGAGTTCTAGCCAGTTTGCTGTATACATGGTAGGGCTCAATAAATGTTTGAGAAAATAATGCCTATATTTCCTTTCGCATCCAACTATTCTCTTGGACAACAGCTCCACATTACAAGTAAAAAGAGTTCTTATACAGTATTCCATAAAGCTAGCCAGCTAATTTTCTATCACCATGTGGCAATTTCTCATACAGTACCTAACACACAGTAGATGCCTAAATATTCAAGGAGCTAAACTGAATTTCACCTCATCTTTTAATTTCAATGATCATTCTATTCATTATGATCAAGTATGGCTCATCCTTAGAAACAGATTTTAGTATCTACTTGCCCATAAACTCATCTGTCAATTTCTGGCCATCCTCCCTCTATCCCAATATGTCATTTATTGGTTTGGGGGAGACAATAATCAAAACCTCAGTAAAGTAAGAATCAGAAAATTAAATGTCTACAGGGCCATAAAAATAAAGAGCACAGCAGGAGAGCAGTGCAGACTATGGAGAACTAGGAAACACATATTCCACCTAAAAGTTTCAGCTGGTTACTTTTATACATGAATATGGGCTTGCTGTTGACAGATCTTTCCGTTTTTCAAGGTTAAGTCAGAAACTCAGAAGTCTGTGTACATTTTTAAGACATTAAAAATATTGTGTAAACCAAACAAAATATGTATACAGGTCAAATCTAACCACAGATTGCCGGTGTGCAACCTCTGCTACAAAAGTTCTCTGCAAAAATGATGGCATTGGAAGAGTTCTATCCCAGCAGATAATCTAACACAGCCCGTAAAACTAAGCGGCTCCTTGGAAGCATCTCCTGCAACACTTAACCCAGCTCTCAACCATTCTGATTGACCTGAAAACCAACTAATCTGACAATTTAATTGAGCAAAGTGAGCCGCTACTCTGTACCAGGTGCTAAGGAATCAAATGAACAGTAGTGCTAAATATCAGCTAATATTTATTGAGCATGTCCTAGATGCCAAGCACTGTTCTACACATTATGAATATTGATTCATTTAATCCTCACAAAAACCCTATGAGATTACTATTATCCTTATTTTAAAGATGAGGAAACTGAGGCGCAATGAGGTTTTATTTGTTCAAGGTCACACAATCAGCAAGTAGCAGTGCTTAAATTAGAACCTCAGACTCCACCAGAAAAGAGCTCACAATCTGAAAGCACCCATCTACTCAACAAGTGATGCTGGGATCACTGGTTATATACATAGGGAAAAAAATAAAACTGGACCCTACCTTACACTACACGTAAGAATCCATTCTCAGTCAGGAGCGGTGGCTCATGCTTGTAATCCCAGCACTTTGGGAGGCCACCGTGGGCGGAACACAAGGTCAAGAGATCAAGACCATTCTGGCCAACATGGTGAAACCCCGTCTCTACTAACAATACAAAAATTAGCTGGGCATGGTGGCATGCGCCTTTAGTCTCAGCTACTTGGGAGGCTGAGGCAGAAGAATTGCTTGAACCTGGAAGGCAGAGGTTGCAGTGAACTGAGATGGTGCCACTGCACTCCAGCCTGGTGACAGAGACTGTCTCAAAAAAAAAAAAAAACGAATCCATTCTCTAGATACATTAGAAAACTAACCATTGAAAACAAAATAGTAGAGATTCCAGAAGATAACTGCAGGCTGGGCACAGTGGCTCACACTTATAATCCCAGCACTTTGGGATGCTAAGGCGGGTGGATTGCTTGAGCTGAGGAGTTCGAGACCAGCCTGGGCAACATGGTGAAACTCAATCTCTGCAAAAAATACACAAATTAGCAGGGCATGGTGGCGCATGCCTGTGGTCTCAACTACTCAGGAGGCTGAGGTGGAGGGTTGCTTGAGCCCAGGAGGTTGGGCTGCAGTGAGCCAAGATTGCGACACTGCAGTCCAGCCCCAGTGACAGAGCAAGACCCTATTTCAAAACAAAACAAAGAATAACTGCAAATCTTAAAGGAAAAGATTGATAAAGTTGACATTGAAATTCATAACTTTTTAACAAATGACACCTTAAAAGATTTTTTTTTAAATAAGCAACAGGCTGGGCATGGTGGCTCATGCCTGTAATCCCAGCACTTTGGGAGGCCAAGACGGGCAGATCACTTGAGGTCAGGAGTTTGAGATCAGCCTGTCCAACACGGTAAGACCCCCATCTCTACTAAAAATACAAAAATCTGCCAGGTGTGGTGGCACATGCCTATAGTCCCAGCTACTTGGGAGGCAGAGGCAGGAGAATCACTTGAACGCAGGAGGCAGAGTAGGTTACAGTGAGCCGAGATGGCACAACTGTATTCCAGCCTGGGTGTCAGAACAAGAGTCCATCTCAAAAAAAAAAAAAAAAAAAGATTTTTAAAAATAAGCAAGAAACTGGGAAACGACATCTGTAATACATATTAACAACAAAGGATTAATAATCAGAATATATAAAGAAATCTTTTGTAAAAGACAACCCAATAAGAAAAATGGCAAAACAAGCCTCAGCGTTATCTAATCTGTGTAAAGCTGGCATTACCACAGTTGCCACACAGTACACTTCAGAACAACAGACCTTGCCATCACTGACTGATATAAATATTCAGGGGTCTATGTTATGCTGCAGGTACACATAGCATGGGGAATCCAGCCCAAAGGGCAGAGCCAAGACGTTTATTCCTTCTCCATCGTATAGACATTGGATGGCAAATTAGAGGTTGATATCCAACGTTCAGACACATAGATCAACTAAAAGAAAAAAAAAAAGACACATAGATCGGGGTTGGCAAATGTTTTTGTAAAGAGTATTTTCAGCTTTGTGAACTGACACAACACATCTCTGCTACAACTACTCAACTCCGCCACTGGTACCATAAAAGAAGATATGGACAATATTAGTAAATGAGTGTGGCTGTGTTCCAATAAAATGTTATTTAAAAAAATAGATGGTGGGCCACATTTGACCTATGAAACAGTTTGCTGACCCCTGCCTGACATAGACAGTTGTGCTTTTTCTACACTATAAGTAGGGTACTTCCCATGTTTTTCCCTGCCTTTTATGTCTGCTGACATTTACCTCTGATTTCCTTAACCAGAAACTACACCACACTTGACAGCTTTGCAGTGGTTTCCAAAACTCTTACTCTACCAAAAAACCCTTTCATCCTTATTATCAACGAGAATTCTCCCCTCGTTTTCCTTTCATTTTTTAACCTCTTTGAAATCTAAAAAAGTCACCCCTTTACCACTCACAATGTCAATCATCAACACCTGAAAATTCTAACTCCATTCACTGCCCACAGCCTCTGCCTTAGTTCAGATCCTCATTACTTATCTGGTCTTCAGTCTACCCTCCTTCCAAAAAACATCCATATATCTCCTAGAAATTAAAACTCCACTATATACTCCCCTTCTTGAAGATCTTGAATGCCTCTCTCAGCTGAGGATTCAGTCCAAACTCCTTAGCAAGGTCCTTCACAACCAGGCTCCTAACATGGGCTTCCTAGTCTCATCTCTGACCATGCTTTCACACACATTCTATGCTTTAGCCACATTCAATTAATGCATTCCCTGAAAACGTGTCTTTACCTGAAAAGCCCTTCCCTTCAATTCACTGGCAAACTCCTGTATCTTTCAGGACACATCTCAGATGTCACCCCTTCACAACACCTTGCCTGATTCTTTGAGCAGAGACATACCCATCTATGTCCTTATAGCATTTAATGACTCTTCTTTGGCATCGGCCAACCTGAACTATGATTTTCACCTGTCTACTTCACTCATAGGGCTGCATATCCAAAGTGAAATGACTCTGCCGTAAAGACTTCTGAATCTACTGGAGCCCAGCATAATGCTTGATATGCAGTTGATGCCTTGAGGCACAGTAAATGTTTGTTGAATGGAAGACATGTCTGGTAGTAGGAGTAGGGTTTCTTAACCTGGGGGTTCACAGACAGGAATCTATAAATAGGACTTCAGTGAGGTTTGTGAACTTGGATAGAAAAAACAAAATTTCTTATACTAACCTCTAACTGAAATTTACCATTCTATTCAAATATGAGTGTAGGTAACATACCATTCTAGTAGTAGGAGTATCTGTGACTCTGTAACAATAGAAATCTCAAATACCTTTTTTTTTTTATTTTTTTGAAACAGAGTCTTGCTCTGTCACCATGCACCAGGCTGGAGTGCAGTGGCACAATTTCAGCTCAATGCAACCTCCACTTCCCAGGTTCAAGCAATTCTCCTGCCTCAGCCTCCCGAGTAGCTGGGACTACAGGCACACGCCTCCACACCCAGCTAATTTTTGTATTTTTAGTAGAGACGGGGTTTCACCATGTTGGCTAGGATGGTCTTGATCTCTTGACCTTGTGATCCACCCACCTCAGCCTCCCAAAGTGCTGGGATTACAGATGTGAGCCACCATGCCCTGTCCTCAAATATCTTTACATTATACTACAGTTGTTGCATATAATCTTTAAGTACCCTTTAAGTGCATCATGTCTTTGAAATTATAATTATCGGATCCATCACTAAATATGATTTCTTAATGTGCTGATAAACAAGTATATGCATATTAGATTTTTATAGTTTAGTAATTGTATTTCAATATAATTGGTGTTCCTTATAATCCAATGTATATTATTTTATACAATTAAAAATATTATTCTGAAAGGGGTCCATGGCACAGATAAAGTCAGGTCTTCCAGCATTAGAAATACCCAGAAAAGGTTCACACCATGGTGGCTCACGCCTGTAATCTCAGCACTTTGGGAGGCCGAGATGGGCAGATCACTTGAGCTCAGGAGTTCAAGACCAGCCTGGGTAACACTGTAAAACCCCATCTCTACCAAAAAGAAAAAAAAAAAAAAAAACCAGAACAAATGAATTGTGTTACTGTATATACATATGATATTGACAATCTTATTTTATATATAACCCTTTTGTTCATTAATTCTCTTTGATTATATGGGGCCCTGGACCTATTTTTCATGACTAATTTGCATATTTCCTTCAGACCCATAGTCCATGCAAATTTTGAATTCTTCTCTAACACGATCCAACTTCGATGAACACAATATAGGCTCTGGGTCTCTACCATTGTTCACTTTTCTTTTTTAGGATTTTGTGTTCCTTTATGATAAACACCTAGAAGAGAAGGAGTATCTCTTTTTTTAAGACAGTATCTTGCTCTGTCGCCCAGGCTGGAATGTCATGGCATGATCACAGCATGGCTCATTGCAGCCTTGACCTCCCAGGCTCAAGCGATCCTCTCACCTCAGCCTCCTGAGTAGCTGGGACTACAGACACAAGCCACATCAGATGGCTAATTTTTTGGCCTTTTTTGTAGAGATGGGGTCTGCCAACTCCTGGGCTCAAGGAGTCCTCCCACCTTGGCCTCCCAAAGTGCTGGGATTACAGGCGTGCACCACTGTGGCTGGCCGGAGCATCTCTAAAAACTCTAGAAAGTTAGAAAGTATCAAAGATAACTTATTTGCACAATTAGAGATGAGCCAGGAAATACCAAATAACTGTATTCCCTTCAGCCTTTGTATTGCCAAACTCATTACAGGAACAAAACAAATGTAATTGTTCTCTGGTACATACTGTTATGCTTCATTTCTTGTTGTTTTTGTTTGTTTGCTTCTAGTTTCATCACAAGAATGTTACACTTCATTTCTTAACACCTTTCTCCCAACTAGCAAATTCCTTTAAGGAAATGTGTTTAATGAGGAGGCATCCCACCATTTCCAGTGGCCCCTCTGCCACTAACTTATAAGATCTTGAAAAGTCAACTTTACCTTTCTACGTTTCAGCTAAAATCACTACCTGAGTTGAAATCTTTACTTGATCTCTCAGGCCTTTGTAGCTTCTATACATTCACTCTTCACCATTTTACTGGCTTCAATAACGCCTTTCTGATGACCTCTCCAGGTGACCCTGCTCTTAAGCTGTGGGCTGTCCCAATCCAAGGAAGACACCTTGAGTCACCGCCCCCAAACAGGCGGGTTCCTCCTTTTAAAGACACACACAACTCCCCAAGTTGATGTAGGTTTTCTCCTTTCTTGCCAACCAGTTCTACTCTCTGTACCTCTTTTGCTGGCCAGCTTGCACCCAAACCTCAGTCCCCCTGTTCTCTCCTCATCAAACACCTTTTTCCTGTTGCTTCCTCCAATAGCGGGTGGAGGATCCTTGGGACATAAGTCTTCAGAGCCTTGGGAGTTACACTGCTTTACAATTCAGTCCCACTACCCCAAGGACTGCCCCAATCTGATACCAGCGTCTGTATCCAAAGGGCCCTCAATTCTCATCAATCGACTCCTTCCTTTCCCGCAAAGAACTGCTCCAGCCCTGACAGTCTGAGCTTGACCCCAAGCCTCCACCCCAATCCCCAGATCCTACCAGCACTAGGACTCTATACGCGGCCAAAGGCCTAAACCAGTTCAACGTCCTGCCATCCTTGCAGCCCTTGGACCCCAATCCCGGTTCCTTTCGGACCCAGTGTTCCTTCTCGGCGACCCTGACCACGACCCCACGACCCCACGACCAGCTCCCGCCAGTTCCCCAGGCCTGAAGCTCCACCCCGTGCAGACCCCGGCCAGCCATGCACTCCCTCAGTGCACCGGCCCCCGCGTCCAGCACCCTCCCCACCCCGCCGGGCCACCGCTCCCTCCAGCGCCCCCGCCCGCAGGCCTAGGGCCCGCTCCCCAACATGGCGACGGGGACACCAGCGCGGCGGGCGGGGCGGCTCCGGGCCGGGCCCGCACTCGGACCGTGCAGCACGGTCGCCGGGCGCCATTTTCCCGCGCCGGGCCCGGGCGGCGCCTCCTCCCAGCAGAGCCAACCGACCCGGACCGCGGACGCCCGGTGGGACCACCCCTTACGGGCCCGCGCCGCCGTTGCCTCACCTGAGCGCGGCCCCGGCCCTCCCGGGCGGGCCTTGGAGCGCCGGCCCGGGCCGTGCGTGCCCGCCGCCCTCCGTGCGTTCGTCCGTCAGTCCTCGCGTGCGCCCGTCTGTCCGGCCACCCGCGCCCGGCCGCCCGCAGCCCGACCCGGCAGGGCCTCACGGAGCCGGCGGGGAGGGGGATGGGCCGGACCGGGCCGGGGAGGGAGGGGGAGGGAGGGAGAGAGGGAGGGAGCGCAAGAGGGGGCGGGGCGGACTCGAGGGGCGGGGCATTGCCCATGTGACCAGACGTCCCCGGGAGCGCGAGGTGGAGCGCGCCAGCTCGCTTCGGTGCTGAGTGCTTAGTGCCGGTATATCGTGGGTCTCTGTAGACTTCCCAGGGCTGTTCTCCCGCCAGTGATTCCCACTTCGGAAGCACACACGGCACAGCCTTTTGCGAGCGCTCTGGCTAAGTACCTTTGGACGTGGCAACTCCAAGCCTCAGTTTACCTATCTGAAATATGGAGAAATTCATAGTGCTTGTTGAAGAAGAAATGGCGGGAGGCATGGAAAGCACTTATCGCAGTGCCTGACACATACTGTCTAATAATAAGCTTAATGGGGATATAGATAGAAGCTTTCATTATTACTTGCCTCCAAATCCCTCTCTTCTTTTTCCCATCATTACCTCCCTGGCAAGCGAAATGCTCAGTAAATAGAATTCTTGATCGAACAAGTGAGTGTGGTCCCTCCCCTCTTCTGAAATGTAGAAAGGCCTCCTCAGCACTGGACTTGATGTCTGTCATTCAGGCCTGCATTCATATCTGGCTATCACTCTTTTTTTTTAGTTTTTTTTGTTTTCTTTTTTTTCCCCACACTACACTGATGTATTTTTTAAATTTTTGTGAGTATGCAGTAGGTGTATATATTTATGGGGTATATAAGATTTTGATACAGGCATGCAATGCATAATAATCACATCATGGTAAATGGGGTATCTAGCACCTCAGCATTTTTTTTTTTAAAGACGGGGTTTCACCATGTTGGTCAGGCTGGTCTTGAACTCCCGACCTCAGGTGATCCACCCACCTCGGCCTCCCAGAGTGCTAGGATTACAGGCATGAGCCACTGTGCCTGGCCGCACCTCAGCATTTATCTTTTGTGTTACAACCCAGTTATACGCTAGTTATTTTTAAATGTGCAGTTAAATTGTTTTTTACTATAGTCACCTTCTTGTGCCAGCAAATACTATGTCTTATTCATCCTATTTTTTGTACCCATTAATCATTCCCATTTCCCAGCCACCTCCCACTAACCTTCCCAGCCTCTGGTAACCCTCCTTCTGCTCTCTATCTCCATGAGTTCAATTGTTTGAATATTTTGCTCCCATAAATAAGTGAGAACATGGAAAGTTTGTCTCTCTGTGCCTGACTTCTTTCATGTAACAATGACCTCCAGTTACATCCATATTGTTGTAAATGACAAGATCTCACTCTTTTTTAATGGCGAAATGGTATTCCATTGTGCACATGTACATTTTATTTACCTATTCATCTGTTGATGGACACTTAAGTTGCTTCCAAATCTTGGCTATTGTGAACAGGGCTGCAGTAAACATGAGAGTGCAGATATCTCTTCCATATACTGATTTCCTTTTTTTCTGGTGTATACCTAAGAGTGGGATTGCTGGATTGTATGGTAGCTCTATTTTGGCTTTTGCTCTTGATAGCTACCCTTCCCTCTCTGAACTTCAGCTTCTTCATCTGCAAAATAGGAGTTCGGGGTCTGTTCTGAGCATCACAGGAGATGGAGGATGAACAGGAGGATTGTTTTTTTTTTTTTTTTTTTGCCAATCATTGAGAGCTTGTCAGGTTGCTGAGGTTGGTTGGCCTTGAACTCTTGGCCTCGCCTTCGCAAGCGCCACGACATCCGGCCGGAGCCACTTTGGGCCCCAGGAGGATTGTAAACTAATTAAACAGGGCAGTCCTACTGGTCCCATTAAGGAAAGGGAGTCAGGAACCCTTTCATTCCATAAATATTTATTGAGTACATACTGTGTGCCTGGACTGGTATAGTAGATACCCACCATCTTTTCACATCACCCTCACTGCCCTCGAATCTATTCTCCATGCTGCTGTCACAATAATGTTTCTAATGATCAGAAATCTGATTATGTCACTACCCTACTTATCTGATGATGGCCAGGTGCAGCGGCTCACACCTATAATCCCAGCACTTTGGGAGGCTGAGGCAAGTGGATTGTTTGAGCCCGGGAGTTTGAGACCACACTAGGCAACATGTCAAACCCTGTCTCAACAAAAAATAGAAAAATGGCTGGACTCAGTGGCTCACACCTGTAATCCCAACACTTTGGGAGGCCAAGGTGGGTGGATCACTTCAGCTCAGAAGTTCGAGACTAGCCTGGGCAACATGGCAAAACCCCATCTCAACTAAAAGTACAAAAATAAGCTGGGCATGGTGGCGCACACCTGTAGTCCCAACTATTTGGGAGGCTGAGGCATGCAGCCAGAATCACTTGAGCCGAGAGGTGGAGGCTTCAGTGAGCCGAGATCACACCACTGCTCTCCTGCGTGGGTGGCAAAGCGAGACTATGTCTCAAAAAAAAAAAAAAAAAAGACAAAAACAAAAATTAGTGGGCATGGTAGTGCACACCTGTGGCCCCAGCTACTCAGGAGGTTGAGGTGGGAGGATTGCTTGAGCCCAGGAGGTTGAGCTTGCAGTAAGCTGAGATGGTATCACTGTGCTCTAGCCTGGGCAATAGAGTGAAACCCTGTCTCAAAAAAAAAAAAAAAAAAAAAAAAAAATCTGATGGCACTTCATTGTTCTTAAGATAAAGGCTAAATAAATGTTGTGCCCCTCACATCTCTAGATTTATCTCAGGGCCCTCTTCCCCTTTCTCTAGGTTGGAACTACAGTGACATTTCTTACATATTGTTCTCCCTCCCTTCTAAGCACCCTTGCACATGCTGATCCCCTTGCCTCCAATGCTCTCCACACTCATCAGCCTTCAGAATCCAGTGCAAACAGGGCTACTCCAAGGATATCTTCCCTGACCCCTTCCCAGATAGGATCTCTTAACACCATGTACTTGTCCTCAATAGAAGGTACCAAGTCATTATTACCTGTTTTTGCCACTGGACTGTGGACACCATAAGGAAGGAAACCTCATCCATTTTGTTTACTACTGTTTACTCGGCATGTAGCACAGTACCTGGCACAGAGTAGGTGCTCAATAAGTATTTGTTGCGTTTGTGACTTCTAAGCACCATACTAGGTATTGGGCCCAAGAGGGCAGAGAGGAGTAAAGAGAACCACAGGCAACCGCAACAGGGGGGGCACCTTAGACCTTTGAGCCTATGAAATTAACACCAAAGAGATTTTAAATATCCTGGAAAAGCCAGGCACGGTGGCTCACGCCTGTAATCCCAGAACTTTGGGAGGCTGAGGCGGGCAGGTCACCTGAGGTTGGGAGTTTGAGAACAGCCTGACCAACAGCCAGACCAATCCCTGTCTGTACTAAAAATACAAAATTATCCGGGCATGGTGCCACATGCCTGTAATCCCCACTACTCAGGAGGCTGAGGCAAGAGAATCGCTTGAACCTGGGAGGTGGAGGTTGTGGTGAGCTGAGATCTTACCATTGCACTCCAGCCTGGACAACAACCCCAAAACCCCATCCCCCCAAAAAAAATCCTGGAAAAAAAACTTTTCTAAAGCTCTTTCTTTTAACTCTTAAAAACTGAAGTATAATTTACATACAGTAAAATGAAAAAATATTAAGTGTATATCTAATAATTTTTTTGCCTACATTTCTGTGTTACCACCACCAGGATCAAGTTATAGATTTATCAACCCAGAAAGTTCCCTTTTGTTCTCTTTTTTATGTTCCCTCCCAATAAATACCTGCTCCCCGAGAAGTAACCATTATTCTGACTTCTAGCACCATAGATTAACTTCGACGGTTCTTGATCTCCATAGAAACAGAACCATATAGCTTGTACTCTTGTGTTAGCCTGGAAATCTGACATAGCCAAAGAGTGATTATTTGGATAATGATACAATTAATGAATGACTTGATTAATTAACCTGAAAGATTGGATGAAAAACTGGTTACTTCATCCTGCAGACACAGAGGTCCTGACAACAGCCAGCCCAGAGGCTGAGAAGACTTCATTGACATATCTCCAAACCCACAAAAACTTCTGAAGATAAGAAGGCTCTGAAAGATTCCAGAAACTCAGCAATAAGACTGGGTGCTATGGCTCACGCCTGTAATTCCAGCATTTTGGGAGGCCAAGGCAGGAGGATTGCTTGAGTCCAGGAGTTCAAGACCAGCTTGGGCAACAGAGTAAAACTCCATCTCTACAAAAAATTAAAAAATTAGCCAGACATGGTGGTGTGTGCCTATAATCCCAACTACTTATGAGGCTGAGATGAGAGGATCATTTGAGCTTGGGAACTGGAGGCTACAGTGAGCCAAGATCACATCACTGCTCTCCAGCCTGGGTGACAGAATGAGACTTTGTCTCAAAAAAAAAAAAAATCCAGTTTAAAAAATTGGGCAAAAGACTTGAGTAGACATTTCTTCAAAGAAGATCTACAAAGGGCTAATAAGCACATGAAAAGATGCTCAGTCTCAGTAGTCACTAGGGAAATGCAAATCAAAACCACAATAACATATCACTTCATACCCATTAGGATTGCTGTTATTTTTTATTTTTATTATTATTTTTTGAGACAGTCTCACTCTGTTGTTCAGCCCGCATTGCAGTGGCATGATCTCAGCTCACTGCAACCTCTGCTTCCCAGGTTCAAGCACTGCTCATGCCTCAGCCTCCGGAGTAGCTGGAATTACAGGCATGCACCACCACGCCCAGCTAATTTTTTGTATTTTTAGTAGAGACAGAGTTTCGCCATGTTGCCCAGACAGGCACAAACTCCTGAGCTCAGGCGGTCTACCTGCCTCGGCCTCCCAAAGTGCTAGGATTACAGGTGTGATCCACGGCACCTGGCCGTTGTTACTTTTTTTTTGAAGCAGAAAATAAGTTTTTGCAAGGATGTGGAGAAATTCAGACTTTTATGCATTGCTAGTGGGAATGTATTTTGTTTTTGTTTTTTATTTTCCTTTGAGACAGTTTCACTCTGTCATGCAGGCTGGACTGCAGTGGTGCAGTCTCAGCTCACTGCAGCCTCTGCCTCCTGGGTTCAAGCAATTCTCATGCCCCAGCCTTCAGAGTAGCTGGGATTATAGGCATGCACCACCATGCCCAGCTAATCTTTCCATTTTTTTGTAGAGATGGGGCTTCACCATGTTGCCTAGGCTAGTCTCAAACTTCTGGGCTCAAGTTCCACCTGCCTGGGCCTCCCAAAATGCTGGTAGTACAGGCACGAGCCACTGCACTTGGCCAGGCATGTAAAGTGCTTCAGCCATAATGGAAAACAGTTTGGCATTTCTTCAAAAGGTTAAACATAGGCACCCCTGTAATCCCAGCTACTTGGGAGGCTAAGGCAGGAGGATCATTTGAACCCGGGAGTTTGAGTCCACCCTGGGCAACATAGCAAGACCCAGTCTCAAGGAAAAAATAAGTTAAACATAGGATTACCATAGGAACCAGTAATTCCACCTCTGGATATTTATCCAAAATAAGTGAAATCACATTAGTGCTGCCGTACTCCAGCCTGGGTGACAGAGTGAAACGTTGTCTCACAATTTAAAAATAAACAAGCCAGGTGTGGCAGCACACACTTTTGGTCCCAGCTACCCAAGAGGCTGAGGCAGGAGGATCAGTTAAGCCCAGGAGGTTGAGGTTGTAGTGAGCCATGTTTGCATCCCTGCATTCCAGCCTGGGTGATGGAGGAAGACCCTGCTTCAAAATAAAATTTAAAAAATAGAAAAGAAGTGGAAGCAGAGTTTCAAAGAGATATTTGTGCACCCCTGTTCACAGCAGCATTATTCACAGTAACCAACATGTGGAAGCAACCCACATATCTATAGACGGATGAATGGATAAGCAAAATGTGATCTATACATACAATGGAACATCACTCAGCCTTAATAAAGGAAGGAAATTCTGACACAATATACAACATGGATGAGCCTTGAAGACATTATGCTAAGTGAAATAAGCCAGTCACAAAAGGACAAATACTGTATGATTCCTCCTCTATGACGTTCCTAAAATAGTCAAATTCATAAAGACAGAAAGTAGAGTGGTTGCCAAGGGCTAGAGGGAGAGGGAATGGGGAGTTCGTGTTTAATGGGTACAAAGTTTCAATTGGGGAAAATAAAAAAGTTCTGGAGGTACATGATGGTGATGGTTGCCTGTGAATATCCTTAATGCCGCCAAATTGTATGCTTAAAAATTGTTAAGATATATATTTTACTATATACACACACAAAAGATTCCAGAGCCACTATCCTAATTTTTTCACCTTGTTGTCCATGTCCTTAAGCCAAGGGTCATGGGTGTTCCTGGGATCTGAAGAATGCAAGGAGCGGAAAAAACAGAGGCACACTGGGCACCTGTAGATCCTGTAGGTAAAACTAACAGGAGCATAAGCAACACAAATACGTGTTGCCTGAACAAAAACAAACCATGAACTAACAGATAGTAGAGCGTAATGATTACAATATTGGGCTCTGAAGCCAAAACACCCAAGTTCAGATTCTAGCTCAGCCATTTATTAGCTATATGATCCTGGGAAAATCCAACTTCCATGTTGTACAGATAAAGAAACTGCAACCAAAAGGAAATAAATGACTTGTCCAACAGGGTTCAAAGTATTTTCTCCTTTATATTGTTTTAAAATCTTTATATGGCTTTTGTTTCATTTTGTGTCCCCAGTAGTCTGTAAGCTCCCCAAGGAAGCTGTTTGTAATATCATCACTTGAAATATAACTTCTTTGTGCTTCAATTGCCTCACCTGTGTGATGCAGATGACAAAGGCTCCTACCTCATAAGGTTGTCAAGCATATTAATGAATTTATACCTATAAATGTTTAGGAGAAAGCTTAGTGTATATGATAGTCTTGACAAGCAATAGATTGAGAGAAGCTTCTGAAGAGGTGATCAGGCTATTTCTTAAAATGTTTTGAGCAAGAAAACAGTCCTAAAACATTCAAGATTGTTCCACATTTGGATTGGAGTGGAGAAAAAGCAAATCAACTGTTCTTTGATAACAATTTGATTTGTGTTTATTGGACTTCTACTTTCACATGTGTCTAATTAGGCTTATCATCAGTGATAAGACTGATAGTGAATACTCATGATATCTTTAAGAAAAACAGTAACAAGGCCGGTCATAGTGACTCACACCTGTAATCCCAGTACTTTGAGAGGCTGAGGCTGGTGGATCACCTGAGGTCAGGAGTTCAAGACCAGCCTGACCAACATGGAGAAACCCTGTCTCTACTAAAAACACAAAATTAGCTGGACATGGTGGTGCATGCCTGTAATCCCAGCTACTGGGGAGGCTGAGGCAGGAGAATCACTTGAACCTGGGAGGCGGAGGTTGCGGTTAGCCGAGATCTCGACATTACACTCCAGCCTGGGCAACAAGAGGGAAACTCCATGAAAGAAGAAAGAAGGAAGAAGAAGAAGAGAAAGAGGAAGAAAACAGGGAAAAAAGAAAAACCAAACCACCTAGAGAGTGTCAACATTTTACTGTCTGCAGGGTTCATCACAACAGTGCCAAATGACAAACTTACCACATTTAATTGGATGAATTTTGCCCTGCAGAAGGATATCACTTTTTTTTTTGACAGATAAACAGTTTGTTTATTCATCCTCTTCCTCCTCATCTTCTTTATCTTCCTCTTTCACCTTTTTCTGGGCAACTTTAGCAGGACCCTTTGTTTATAGTCAGTTTAAGCTTTCAACTTGCAGTCAGCAACATCCCATCCTTGTCATACTCCTTTTTTTTTTTTTTCTGAGACAGAGTTTCACTCTTGTTGCCCAGGCTGGAGTGCAATGGCAAGGTCTCAGCTCACCGCAACCCCCATCTCCTGGGTTCAAGTGATTTTCCTGCCCCTGCCTCCCGAGTAGCTGGGATTACAGGGATGCGCCACTACACCCAGCTAATTTTATATTTTTAGTAGAGATGGGGCTTCCCCATGTTGGCCAGGCTGGTCTCGAACTCTCGACCTCAGGTGATCCACTCAGGTGATCCACCCACCTCAGGCTCCCAAAGTGCTGGGATTACAGGCATGAGCCACTGCATACAGCCTTCTTCTCATATTTCTCCTTCAGCTTTGCTGCTTTAGTGGTATAAGGCTCCTTTTCACTGTCATTTAAATTATTCCACATCCCACCCAGCTTTTTTGCCATGTCTCCAATAGAGATGCCAGGGTTTGTGGATTTGATTTTGGGGCGGAATTCTGAACAGAAGAGGAAGAACCCAGATGGTGGCCTTTTGGGGGTATTAGGATTGTTCTTCTTGCCTCCCTTAGCTGGTCCATAAAACCTTCATTTCTTTGTTTTTCTTTACAAAGAACTACAATATTCTATCATAGTGTACTTTATCTGCCTTGCCATTTCATCAATTTAGACTTCTCTTGCCCTGTTTTTTTTTTTTGTTTTTTTTTTTTTTTTCTGAGATGGAGTTTTGCTCTTGTTGCCCAGGCTGGAGTACAATAGCACAATCTCAGCTCATTGCAGTCTCTGCCTCCTGAGTTCAAGTGATTTTCCTGCCTCAGCCTCCTGAGTAGCTGGGACTACAGGCTCCCACCACCATGCCTGGCTAATTTTTCTATTTTTAGTAGAGATGGGGTTTCACCATGTTGGCCAGGCTTGTCTCGAACTCCTGACCTCAGGTGATCCACCCACCTCAGCCTCCCAAAGTGCTGAGATTACAGGCATGAGCCACTGCATCCAGCCTAGACTTCTCTTTCCCAAACATGGTCTTCCACCTCTCAGAGCACTTTTTTTTTTTTTTTTTTTGAGATGGAGTTTTGCTCTTGTTGCCCAGGCTGGAGTGCAGTGGCATGATCTCAGCTCACTGTAACCTCCACCTCCTGGGTTCAAGCAATTCTCCTGCCTCAGCGTCCCGGGTAGCTGGGACTACAGGTATGTGCCACCTCACCTGGCTAATTTGGTGTTTTTAGTAGAGACGGGGTTTCTCCATGTTGGTCAGGCTGATCTCGAACTCCCAACCTCAAGTAATCCACCCACCTCGGCCTCTCAAATTGCTAGGATTACAGGCGAGAGTCACTACGCCCAGCCCTCTCAGAGCACTTTTTAAAAAATTCTGCAAAATTGACAGGGACCTCTGGGTTTTTCTTACGTTCTGCTCCTCACGTCTGCGCAAAGAAGGCATAAGCAGACCTCTTGCCCTTTGGTTTCCTGGGTTCACCTTTAGCCATCCTGACTGTATCGTTCATTAGTCTTGAAAGATTTCACTTTTAAGTGGACACCATTCACATGACATTGTAATGTGTAAATTTATTGTGATAATTTACCAGTAGATGGCAGTAAAATGCCTTGTTATTACAGTATCCGTTCATTGTAACACTTTTCAGACATATGGAAATAAAATGCCTTGAGGATGGGGGTCACTTCTGCTTTGCATAAAGACTTACTATGGCGAGGCACAGCGGTTCACACCTGTAATCCCAGCACTTTGGGAGGTGGAGGTAGGCAGATCGCTTGAGCCCAGGGCAACATGGTGAAACCCGGTCTCTACCAAAAAATATAAAAATTAGTCAGTCATAGTGGCACATATCCATAGTCCTAGTTCCACTTGAGGCTGAGATGGGAGGATCATTTGAGCCTGGGAAGCAGAGCCTGGGAAGTGAGCCAAGATTGCGCCACTGCACTCCAGCCTGGGTGACAGAGTGAGACTCCGTCTCAAAAAAACAAACAACAACAACAACAAACAAACAAACAAAAACTGGGGGGCTTACTATGGGCAAACCATGGCTTGCTCTTCAGGAAAAAAAAAGATTGAAAAAATAGGCCAGGCACGGTGGCTCACACCTGTAATCCCAACACTTTGGGAGGCCAAGGCAGGCAGATCACAAGGCGAGGAGTTTGAGACCAGTCTGACTAACACCGTGAAACCCCATCTCTACTAAAAATACAAAAATTAGCCAGGCGTGGGTGGTGGGCGCCTGTAATCCCAGCTACTCAGGAGGCTGAGGCAGGGGAATCGCTTGAACCCAGTAGGTGGAGGTTGCAGTGAGCCGATATTGTGCCACTGAACTACAGCCTGGGTGACAGAGTGAGACTGTCTCAAAAACAAAAAATAATAATAAGAAGAAATAGAGTAATAATTACAAAATTTAAAAAAATGAATATCAAGTGACTACAAAAAAGGGAGGGGTGGAGGAAGAAAAAACCTGTTTTCAGAAATTTTAAAACTTTTTATTGGAGTATAATAAGAAGACATAAAAGTACAGAAATCCTAAGTGTAAAGCTTGATGAATTTCCACAAAGCCAACACACACATCTAACAAACACCCAAATCAAGAAATAGAACATTCAGCCCCACAAAAGCCCCTTCATTACCCACAGCCTCCAAGGGTAAACAGTATGTCGACTTCTAACTTTATAAACTAGTCTCACCAGGAGTTAAACTTATAGATTCATCTACATTGTTGCATATAGTTGTAGCTTGTTCATTTTTACTGCTGGGTAACATGTCATTATTTTTTGTATATTTTTTCAAGACAAAGTTTCGATCCTGTTGCCTAGGTTGGAGTGCTGTGACACGATCTCTGCTCACTGCAACCTCCACCTCCCAGGTTCAAGTGATTCTCAGCATCCCGAGTAGCTGGGATTACAGACGTCTGCCACCACACCCAGCTAATTTTTTGTATTTTTAGTAGAGACAGGGTTTCACCATGTTTACCAGGCTGGTCTCTAACTCCTGACCTCGGGTGATCTGCAAGCCTCGACTTTCCAAAGTACTGGGATTACAGGCCTGAGCTACTGTGCCCCGCCTTATTTTTTTTATTTTTTTCTGAGACAGTCTTGCTCTGTCGCCCAGGCTGGAGTGCAGTGGTGTGATCACAGCTCGCAGCAGCTTTGACCTCCCAGGCTCAAGTAATCCTCCCACCTCAGCCTCCCTAGTAGCTAGGACCACAGGCACATGCCACCACACTCCGATAATTTTTGTATTTTTTGTGGAGACAGAGTTTCACCATGTTGCCCAAGTTGGTCTCAAACTCCTGGGCTCAAACGATCCTCCCACCTCTGCCTCCCAAAGTGCTGGGATTACAGTTGTGAGGCACCGCACCTGGCCAGCATTTTATTATTTGAATACACCATTTTACTGAATATCTGAATACACCGTTATTTGAATATCCATTTTACTGTTGATGAGCATGTGGGATACTTATTATCCCGAGTATCCCAGCTACTCGGGATAATAAAATAGGAACTATTTTATTTTATTTTTTATTTTTTTAGAGACAAAGTCTTGCTCTGTTGCCCTGGCTGGAGTGCAGTGGTGTGATCTTGGCTCACTACAACCTCTGCCTCACAGGTTCAGGCAATTCTCCTGCCTCAGCCTCTCGAATAGCCAGGACTACAGATACAGGCCTCCATGCCCGGCTAATTTCTTTTGTATTTTTTAGTAGAGACAAGCAGAGCGCATGAGTCCTGGAGTTCAAGACGATCCTGGGCAAAATTGTTTTCTTAACTTCATTACAGGTTGTTTATTGCAAATATACAGAAACATTATACTGATTTTACACTGATCTTGTATTAGCAATCTCGCTGAATGCCTTTGTTAGCTGTCATTGTTTTCATTGATTTCTTAGAATTTTCTGTATACAAGATCATGCCATCTGCAAATAAAAATAGTCTTACTTCTTACTTTCCAATCTGAATGCCTTTTATTTCTGTATCGTGCCTAATTGTCCTGACTAGAACATCCAGTACAATATTGAATACAAGTAGCAAGAATGGGTATGCTCTAATCTTAGTGGGAAAGCATCCAATTTTAACTATTAACTATGATATTAATTGTAGGGTTTTTTATATTTGCCTTTTATCATGTTGAGGAAGTTTCCTTCTATTCCTAGTTTGCTGGGTGTTTTTGTTTGTTTCTTATGAAGGGGTGTTGGATTTTGTCAGATGCCTTTTCTGCATCTATTGAGATGATCATGTGGTTTTTGTTTTTTCTACCAAAAAAATACAGTGTAATACTTGATTTTTGGATGGTAAACCAAGCTTGAATTCCTGGAATGTATTCCACTGAGGCAGTATATCCTTTTTATATGTTGCTGGCTAGTATTTTGTTGAGGAATTTTGCATCCATGTTCACAAAAGAATATTGCTCTGTAGTTTTTTTGGGTTTTTTTTTTTTTTTTTTTTTTTTGGTCTGTAGTTTTGTTTTTGTTTTTGAAACATCTTCTTGCCCTGTTGCCAGGCTGGAGTGCAGTGGCATGATCTTGGCTCACTGCAATCGCCACCTCTGCCTGCTGGGTTCAAGTGATTATCCTGCCTCAGCCTCCCAGATAGCTGGGACTACAGGCGTGCACCACCATGCCCAGCTAACTTTTTTGTATTTTTAGTACAGACGGGGTTTCACCATGTTGGCCAGGATGTTCTTGATCTCTTGACCTCATGATCTGCCCACCTCAGCCTCCCAAAGTGCTGAGTGGGATTACAGGCATGAGCCACCAAGCCCAGCCTGGTCTGTAGTTTTCTTATTATGTCTTTGTCGGATTTTAATTTCAGGGTAAAATTAGCGTCACAGAATAAACTAGAAAGGGTTTCTTCCTCTTCTATTTATTGAAAGTTTTTAAAAAAGAATTGGTATTAATTTTTTAAATGTTTTTTAGAAATCACCAGTGAAGCCATCTGAGACCTGAGCTTTTCTTTGTAAATATTTTGTTTTTTAGTAAGTAGTATTAATCTCTTTATTTGTTATACATCTCCTCAGATTGCCTGTTTCTTCTTGAGTCAGTTTTGGTATGTGTCTTTCTTTCTTTTCTTTTTTTCTTTTTTTTTTTTGAGTTGGAGTCTATCACCAGGCTGGAATGCAGTGGCGAGATCTCAACTCACTGCAACCTCTGCCTCCTGGGTTCAAGTGATTCTCCTGCCTCAAGCCTCCCAAGTAGCTGGGACTACAGGCACGCACCACCATGCCCAGCTAATTTTTGTATTTTTTAGTAGAGACGGGGTTTCACCATGTTGGCCAGAATGGTCTCTATCTCTTGACCTCGTGATCTGCCTGCCTTGGCCTCCCAAAGTGTTGGGAGTACAGGTGTGAGCCACTGAGCCCGGCCTAGTGTGTGTGTGTCTTTCTAGGAAATTTTGTTTTATCTAAGTTCGCTGATTACCATACAATTGTTCACAGCATTTCTTTACAATCCTTTTTTTATTTCTGTAACATTGTAAGTACTGTCCCATCTTTAATTTCTGATTCTAGTAATTTGAGTCTTCTCTCTGTTTTTGATCAATCTGGGATAGGTTTGTCAATTTTGTTGATTTTTTTCAGAGCCAGGGTTTGGTTTTATTGATTTTCTCTATTGTTTTCCGGTTCTCTATTTCACTAATCTCTGCTCCGGTCTACCCAGTTTATGGTATTTTGGCATAGCAGCCCAAATGAACTAAGACAATCCTTCACTTGAAAGACTGGGAGAATTGGTATGACTACAGGCATGGCTCAAACACCTCAAGATATCAGGTCAAGGATCACCCAAACATCCATCAAAAGGAAACTGGTTAAATCCTTCAGTGAACTATGATACATTATTATAATAATGAAGTGGATGCATATATATTAACAGGGGGAAATGCCCATGCTATATTGGTAAATTAAAAAAAAGTGGAAGTTGTAGACAGTGTGTTTACTTTTCAAACAGAATATATGTTAAGATATAGAAAAAGTTGGAGGAATGTGTATTAAATTATTGAGAGTGATCTTTTTGGAAAGTTGGGATTTTGAGGGGGTGGATTACAGATATACATTATGTATCTATAAAGTGTTGGATATTTGAAAAACAGTTATAACTGCAATCTGATAAAATAAAAAATTTTTTAAAGAAGTTGCCAGGCATAGTGGCTCATGCCTGTAATCCCAGCACTTTGAGAGGCCAAGGCAGGAGAATCACTTGAGGCCAGGAGTTCAAGATCAGCCTGGGCAACACAGTGAGACCCTGTCTCTACAAAAAAATGAAAAATTAGCCAGGTATGGTGGTGTACACCTGTAGTCCCAGCTACTCAGGAGGTTGAAGCAGGAGGAATGCTTGACCAAGAAAGTCAAGACTATAGTGAACAGAGGTTATACCGCTGCACTCCAGTCTGGGTGGCAGAGTAAGACCCTGTCTCTAAAAAAAAAAAAAAAGAAAAGAAATAAAGGAAAGGAAGGGGAGGGAAGGGAAGAACAAGAAGGGGAAAGGAAGGAAGAAAGAGAAAGAAGGAAAGAGAGAGAGGGTGAGAGAGGGAGGGAGGAAGGGGACAGAGAGAGAGAAAAGAGAGAGACATAGTCTGTGGAGTCAAACAGATTGCTTTTGAATTGTGGATCTGTGAAAGGAGGGGAAGGAAGGAAGGGAGAAAGAAAAAGAGAGAAAAGAGAGCGAGAGACCTAGTCTATGGAGTTGAATCATGGATCTGCCAACTACCAGCTGGTTGATTTCTGGCAAGTTACTTCATGTCTCTCATGTCACAATTTTCTCATCAATAAAATGGGGAATTAATACCAACCTCATAAGAATGACCTACCCACCTCACCAGTTTCATCTCATTCCATCATCCCCTTGGGGTGCTCTAGTGTAGGGGTCAGCACACTACTGCCTTCTTGCTAGTAAGGGCCTATTTCTAGAAGATAAAGTTCTATTGGAACACTTCCACAGCCATCAGGATGTTGTCTTACACACTGTCTATGGCTGCTTTTGCACTTCAACGACAAAGTTGAGTAATTACTACAGAAATCATATGACCTACAAAGCCTGAAATATTTACTTTCTGGCCCTTTGTAGGAAAAGTCTGCCAACCCCTGCTCTAGGAAGAATATATAGGCCTTCTTTCACCTCCTAAAACAAGACACATTCCTTCCCACCACACCTCTGAACATACTATTTGTTCCCTTTGCCTAGAATGACATTCCCACGTCCCATATCTAATCCTTTCCTGTCAATTCTATTCATCCTTATGACCTTCTCAAGGGGGCTTTTGCTGAACCTCAAACTAGATTAACTTTCTTGATATATGTTCTCTTAGTATGTATCCCACATAGAACTTATTGTGACAGCAGTTACCTGAATCATCTGTGCTCTTATTTCTTTAAAGTCCCCTTACAGACTGCAAACCCATGAACAAGTCTGTCTTGTTCAGCACTGAATCTCTAGTGCCTAACAGAGTACCTAGAATGTAATGGATGGAGGCATGTATACATGAATGATATTATCTATAAAAGGTACTATCTGATACATACTATATGACATATACTTTATAACAAATATTTCAACTAGTATGTGTGAAATTGGTTAACAGCAGGCTGGGCGTGGTGGCTCACTCCTGTAATCTCAGCACTTTGGGAGGCCGAGATGGGTGGATCACCTGAGGTCAGGAGTTCAAGACCAGCCTGGCCAATGTGGTGAAACCCCATCTCTTTAAAAAAATTATTTATTTTATTTTAAAAAAGTAAAAAATAATAATAATAAAATAAATTTTTAAAAATATTAAAAATAAATAAATAAATTGGTTAAGAGCACAAATTCTGGGGTTGGACATACTGAGATGAACCCCAGTTCTTCCACTTCATGGATGAACCTTAGGCAAGTCCCTTAACCTGTTTTGGCCTGTTTCCCACCTGTAAAATGGCAATAATATTAGTACCTACCTTGTGAGTTTTGTAACAAAGATTAAATGCTATCTAATGCATTTATTGTTGTTACAAATTATAATTATTATTGGTGCATGTCTTAGCTGGACAGTAGATATAATTATGAGTCCTACAATGTTGACTCTACATTACTCTGGAGTCAGTTACTGGGACAGTGTAACCTCTTCCATTCCCACTCTCAACCCAGTTAAATATAAATTAAACCAGAGCCATGGTTAAGCAACATTCTTTCTTTAATTCCCCTTTGCAAATGGAAGCCCCTGAGCTGGTCCCAACCCCCACCCCTACCCCATACCCTGGGACCCCCAGATGCAAGGCCCCCACCTCAACCTGGTGGGAAAAGAGGAGCATCCCCTCCCTATGATGGTCCATTAAAAAATTCCTAGTCATTTAAGAAATGAGGCTGGGAATAGGAGAAGGGAACTGGAAGACAAGGCCCAGGTCAGGCCAGTCTGAAGATGTTGGGGTTGAGACCCTTGAGAAGGGTTTGCAAGCACATCCCTAATCTCAGGGCCAGCATGGCTGAAGGAGGCGAGGAGACACACAGACAGATAGTCTGACTCCTCAAGGTCCTGCCTGCCTGGTCGTGGATACTGACACTCACCACCACCACCACAGGTCTCCTCATGGAGAATTTTCCAGTTACTCTGGGATTGGGTTTGCTAAGCATCCCCTCTGGCCCCTGATCGGGGGCACCCCTGGGGTCCTCCTGAGACCAAACCTGGGAGAAGGAGGGGCTCTGGGAACATGCAAAGTGGGGGAGCAGAGACCCCACCCCACCCCGCTGCTCTACAGGATGGTGGCTCCAGCTGCATCTGGGCTCCGAGGGTCTTTAACAGCGATGATGAAGTTGTTGGTCCTTCGGCTGCCATGGACCCAGGATAAGACATCTACTTTCTCCACATGGTGACCCCTGGCTTCCAGGAACTCAATCTCTTCCTCTGTGAACTCACCTGAAAATCATCCCCGACATACACACGTTCAGAATGTACAGAGCACTAGCTCAAGAGTCCTACAGTCAGACCTGAGTCCTCGTCCTGGCTGTTCTACCATACAGCTGTATGGGAAAATCACTTTACCTTGCTGAGCCTCAGTTTCCTAATGTATAAATAGGGATTATATGAGAACATGAAGTTGTTGCAGGGACTAAAGGAGATAATACACACACAACACTGAACCTTGCATACAGTAAGTGATCAATAATATATAGTCATTCTTAATATTGTAAAAAGGAAGCTTTGCACAGTGGCAGTATCATAGCCAATGAGGTTTATCCAAGGTGCGATTATTGCTAATTGAAAACTTTTCCCAATACCCTGCCATGATGACTTGAAATATAGTCGGCGTTGGCAATTTTTGGCAGTCTCTACAGGGACTGAATAAAAATGAAAAAAAGAAAAGAAAAAAGGACGAGCCAGGCATGGTGGCTCATGCCTGTAATCCCAGCCCTATGGGAGGCTAAGGTGGGAGGATCACTTGAGCACAGGAGTTTAAGACTAACCTGGGCAATATAGGGAGACCCCATCTCTACAGAAAACGTAAAAATTAGCTGAGCATGGTGGTACATGCTTGTAGTCTCAGCTACTCAGGAGGCTAAGGTGGGAGGATCGCCTGACCCTGGGAGGTGCAAGTTGCAGTAAAGTAAGCTGAGATTGTACCACTGCACTCCAGCTTCACAATAGAGTGAAACCTTGTCTCAAAAAAAAAAAAAAAAAAAAAAAGGAAAGAAAAGAAAAGGAAGGAAGGAAAGAAAGAAGAAAGGAAAATAAAAGAAAAATAGAAAAAGGGGCTTTGTGGGTCTACATCTCCACCTGCCAAAGCCAAGCTGCCATCATTACTTTCCAATATTTCCACGTAATCCACTAACTGGTCTCCCTGCTTCTTATAGCCTGTTCAAACAGCAGCCAAGAGGATCCTTTTAAACCATTAATGAGACCTTGTCACTTCCCCTGCTCAAAGCCCTCCAACAGCTTCAGTGGATTTTAGAATAAAATCCAATGTCCTTACCAAGGTGCCTCTAAGCCCAACATTGTTTGGGACCTTGCTACATCTCTAAATTCTTCCCCTCATTTCCTTCTATTCATACTTTGCTTAGCTGTATTCCAGCCACACTGGCCTCCTTGCTGTCCCTTTAGAAGGTCAAACATGCTTCTACTTCAGTACCTTTGCACTTATTGTTCTTTCTGCCTGGAATGCTCTTCTAAAAAGTCAATGCGGGCTCCCTTACTTCAGTCCAGTCTTTGGCATCTCTTCAAGAATTTCTTCTACCATTACCTAAAACAGCAGTCCCTACCATCTTTAACTGGTTTTGTTTTCTTCCAAAGTACTTACTACTACCTGTATTTGTTTATTTATTTGCTGTGTCTCTCTCCACTATATTATAAGCTTTTTTTCTTTTTTTTTAAAGATGGGGTTTCTCCATGATGGCCAGGCTGGTCTTGAACTCCTGACCTTAGGTGATCCACCCACCTCGGCCTCCCAAAATGCTAGGATTACAGGCGTGAGCCACCGCACCCGGCCATTATAAGCTTTTTGAAGGTAGGACTGTTGTCTTGTTTGCTATTGATCCTCAGTGCAGGGTCAGTACATAGTAAATATTGAGCAGACACTTAATAGATAGATGAACAAATTCCCATCCCCTTGCGTAAGTTCATGTCCTCATCATCTCTTGCCTGGGCCATACATATCCCAGCTGCTTCTCATACTTTCCTGACATAAATTCTCTGCCCCTCAATCTACTTCCCCTAATAAGACAAATCAGGTCATGTGCCTCTCCTACTCAACTGGATAACCTTAAGGCTGACCTCTGTGATAAGCCCTATAACTCCACAACCCACTGCTCCTCAATAAAGATCTGGTCTTCTTTTCCTAACAGGAAGACTTAAGGAGCTCTTAATATAAAGACCCTATCTTGAATAGCATTAAATCACCTAATCAAAAATCTACTTCCTTTGTGGTTCACTTTCCATCCTTTTGATTATGGCAAGGACCAAGTTTGTCTGCTCTATAGCACTTCCTAATTTCCTTTTTTAATGGAGAGAGCAGGCCTCAGAGCTTTCCATGGGCAGCAATATTTAACTAAAGACTACACATATCTATTTGTTGCAAATGATGTCATTTTTCCATTTGTGATTATGATATAAGGTCTATTTTTAAAATACATTTAGGGCCAGGCATGGTGGCTTATGCCTATAAATCCAGCACTTTGGGAGGCCGAGGCAGGTGGATTACTTGGGGTCAGGAGTTTGAGACCAGCCTGGCCAACATGGTGAAACCCCATCTCTAAAAAATTGCAAAAATTAGCCAGGCAAGTTGGTGTCTGCACCTGTAATCCCAGATGCTTGGGAGGCTGAGGCACGAGAATTGCTTGAACCCAGGAGGCAGAGGTTGAAATGAGCCGAGATTGCACCACTGCACTCTAGCCTTGGTGACAGAGTGAGGCTCTCTCTCAAAAAAAGTAAGTAAAATACTTTTAGGCTAAAAAGGAAGTTCATTTATAGACACGTTATGTACATAATGGTTTAGATGGTGTGTGAATGTGGCAAAAGTCACAATGGTGCTGGGTAAATTCAGAACTGGGAAACAATAAATACCCTCCTGGCTGCTCTTTGAGCCACTGGTTCTGGTTTTTGCTTAGGCTGTTCCTCCTGTGCAGAATGTCCTTTACCTCCACATGCCAAATTCCTGCTCATACTTCAAGGCCCAGCTACTTGTCACATCCTCCATAAAGCCTCCCCAAGGCTTCACGTGGATGAACTTTCCCTTCACCAAGCCCCCCTTCCTTATACCTCCATCTTACACTGGGAGGCCCTGAAGGGAGGACTGGGCTGAGCCCAAATAACTTAGCACAGAGCCTTACATTCAACAGAGACCAAAAGATATTCATTGAACAAAATTCAGTGTCAAGGATGTGGCCTTGTCATCTATAGGCTGGGATCCAAGTATTGCTGGCCAACTACAGGATGTGATCATTGAAAATCTAGGTCTCTGCTTCTAACGTGATTCAGGAGCTATAAGAGCTGTGTGGTACAGAATGGAGTCTTTGGCATCAGCCAAGTGTATGTCCTCATTGAAGTTCTGCCACTTCATGATTGATCTTTGACTAGTTTATAACTTCTGTGAGCCTCAGTTTCTTCCTCTATAGAATGGGAATAATAATATTGAACAGGCAAAGACAGTGTCTCAATCAATTCTCAATAAATCAATTCTTTTGGACTAGCATAGTATTAATATGTTGTCTGTTGTAATAAAAACTCCTCAAAGGTCCACATACTTTCCTATTTTAAAATTCAGCTGTGCCAAAATTAAGCCCTTTTCTTAGAGGAAAGTCCATCTCCTCACCATGATCTATAAGGTCGATCATCTGGCGCCTGCCTGCCTCTCTGATCTAATTTCATCCTTGCTTATCTAGGTCTCCTTTTAATTCCTCAAACTCACCAAGCCCATTGCTGCCCTGAGTTCTTTGTACTTGCTCCCTGACCCACAAAGCTCTGCACCAGTTCTTTGTATAGTGGGCTCTCTCTTATTCTTTTTTTTTTTTTTTTTTTTTTTAAGAGACAGGGTCTTACTTTGTTACTCAGGCTGTAGGGCAGTGGTGCGATCTCAGCTCACTGTAACTTCCGCCTCCCGGGTTCAAGCAATTCTCCTGCCTCAGCCTCCCAAGTAGCTAGAACTACAGGCATGCACCACACCTGGCTAATTAAAAAAAAAAAAATTGTAGAGATGGGGGCGGGGGGGACCTCACTATGTTACCCAGGCTGGTCTTGAACTCCTGGCCTCAAGTGATCCTCCCATCACAGCCTGGGATTATAGGTCTGAGCCTTTGTGCCCAGCTTCTTTCTCACTCTTTAGATCTCAGCTTAAATGTCACCAAAGAGAAGTCTTCCTTGATCACTGAGTCAGTCCTATTATATCACCCTGCTTTGACAGTTGGCAGAGAACTTATTTTACTGTCTCATATTTCTGTGATGACTTGTTTTCCTGTTTACCTGTAAATGCAGTATCCCCAGCACCTAGGATGATGCCTGGCACAAAGCGAATGTTCAATACAAACTGTTGAGTAAACGAAGGTTTGAAGAATGAACAACTGCGTCTTATTTTAAATGAGAAAACTGAGGCTCAGAGTTGAAATATGAATTTCCCAAGGCCACACAGCCAGGAAATGGCAAGACTGTTTCCAATCCCCAGATTGTTCACTGCTCCAATAGGAATTTGCTGAAGAAAACCAAACTTCACTGCAGTTGGAGCTGGTTGAGGCAGGGGCACCCTTGGGAGGAGCCCCTTTCTCTACCTGTCCCTGTGCCCATCCCACAAGGTCTCTGTTCTGCACTCACTGTCCACCTGCAGGAGGTTGGACTGCAGGTCCGGATGTAGGCGGCCTCGGGCTAGGCTGTCACTCAGGTTCCGGTTCAAGGTCAGGACATTCAGCAGAACCTGCAGTAGTCAAAGAACAGAAAAATCCCAGGGGTGATGGTCCAGGCTCCTTAGTCTTGAGAACTCTTATACTGGGCATCTGAGCCTCTTAACAGTCCTGGAAGACAGGCAGCCCTGTGATGACTGTTCCCATTTCACAGAGAGGGAAATTGAAGGCCAGCAAGGGAAATGACTCACCCCAGAGTGCAGAGGAAGCCAGGGAAGAAGCACCACTAGAACCAAGTCTCCTTTAGCCCCGGGCTCCCTTATTTTCTCTCTGGATAGGACAAGGTTACCAGCTAGGGGTGATCTAGGGCACAATGTGGGTGCCTTTAACCTAGTGGTTAGGAGTGTGTGTAGGCTCTGGAACCAAACTGCCTGCTCACTCTTTCTAGCTGAAGGTACTTGACCTAATGTCTTAACCTCTCTGGGCTTCAGTTTCCTTATCTATAAAATAAAAATAAGGATTCCCTCCAGAACTGGGAAGGTTAAGAGGGTTAACACACATAACACAGTGCCCAGCACTTAGTATGAACTCTATAATGTTAGCTATTGTTATTATTTCCATTTTAAAGATGAGGAAAATGAGATTCAGAGCTGTTAAGTTAATTCTCCAGCATCACATGGTTGCAAATTGGTAGCAGCTGGGCTGGAACCCAGGCGTGTCTGATTCCAGAACTCAAGACAGTTAACTCATCACCTGCCAAAATATGTACCTGGCAATATATATCAGGTGCTCAAGGCATTCATGGAACCATTCCGAAGTGTTCTGGAGAGAAGCAGGCCCTTCCTTTCAAAATCCCATCCTAAAGAGGGCTGGTTGTCTATTCAGATGCTGGGTAAAGGTATAATGGGACTTGAGGTTAACAGAACCCAGGCCGCCCACATGCTAACCTCACTTTTCAGTTCTACTGACCCTGCAATTTCCCCTGCAACTGAGAAAGACAGGGAGCATTGGGGCTCCATTTTCACTAAGAAACCCAGCGCAGCCCATGTCCACATTGCCCAGGATGCACCGGGCACAAAGCAGCCTCAGCTCATGTTTGACATATAAGGATGAAAACAAGCCACAGAGATGATGGGCATCTGCAGTCTAGGCCACAGCTTGGCTCCCAACTGAAAAAAGCCAACCATGGAGTAAACCTCACCTGGGTCAGGCCGCTGAGGCCCCGGGCAGCTCCATTGGCCCCCAGAGCGAGGTAGGTTCCACAGAGCCCCTCCGCGGGTCGGACCACTGTGGGCAGCAGGAAAGAGAGTGGCCGCTTCCCTGGCTGCACTGAGTTCTCCTGTTGTTAGAGGACAGAGACGACAAAGGGGAAGTGGGGTGGGACAAGACAGGGAAAGGGCCACTCCACAACCCTTCTAGCTGCTCTCCCTCTTCCACATCTTCCACAGTCCCAGTTTTCCTGGGAGACTGGTCCCTTCTCAGACAAGTTTGCTGTCTGTGAAATGGGTAGGGTGCCTGGATGGGTGGGGTGGAAGGGGGAGTGATAAGTGCATCCACTGAGCTATGAGGCTGCTATGGTCACAGGAGAAAGGACCAAGCCAAGAAAGCTGGCAATGGGGAAGAACAGGATAACCCCACCCTGATCATCTCCATACATCTTTGCCCTGTTGGGGCCCTAGCTTGTGGGGTGTAAGAGTGCTGATTTCTAACTGGATAAAAATTATTAAATCCCGCCAGATGTGGTGGCTTACACCCGTAATCCCAGCACTTTGAGAGGCCAAAGCAGATGAATCATTTGAGGTCAGGGGTTCGAGACCAGCCTGGCCAACATGGTGAAACCTGTCTCTACTAAAAATCCAAAAAAATTAGCTGGACATGGTGGCGGACACCTGTAATCCCAGCTACTGGGAGGCTGAGGCAGGAAAATTGCTTGAACCCATGAGGCAGAGGTTGCAGTGAGCAGAGATCACACCACTACACTCCAGCCTGGGCAACTGAGTGAGACTCCACCTAAAAAAAAAAAAAATTAAATCCTTCCTCCTTGGATCGCTACTCTTTGGTGCCCAGCCATAGGGCTGAGCCTCATCAGCTCAAGCTTACATAGTCATAGACCACTAGTGTTGGTAAGTGCCCAAAACATCAAATAGGAGCCAATACCCTCATTGTACAGGTAAAGAAATTGCCCAGAGAGGGCAAGATCTTCATGAGGTCACACAGTCAGTGATAGAATGAGACAAAGCTTCTTCAGACCCACTGGGCTCCACGTCCCAGACTTAGCAGGGCTAGGGATGAGGTGAACATCTTCTTTAGGCTTCTTTATACTAGAAGATTCTGGAGGAAGTAGGGGGAAGGGGCAGCCATGCCATTGTACCTCCTACCTATAAGCCCCAGGGTCCCCAGGGGAGAGGTGAAGCAAATCCTACCAGGCTAGGCGCAGAGTGGTTAGCTGTCCTGTTGGGCCAGGAGAAGTCTAGCATCTGGCTGTTGAGCAGGATCCCCGAGGGGGTGATAAGGCCGCTGCCAAAGGGCTGGTTCAGGGAGCTGGGGGCCGAGGTGGGGCCAGGTGAGCCCTGGCCCATCTTCACCTCTATCCAGCCCCCACCCCCTCTTGGTTCAGAGGATCCCTTGTTTCAGGTTCTGAGTCTGAGATGGCATACCTAACCATGGCCACAATGAAGTCATCAGGTCCCATGATCAGCACTTGGGCAGCCGTGGGAGCTCCCTCTAGCTCATAGACAGGCAGGAGCGGGGCAGGGGCTGCCTGGGAGTCATTGATATGGCCCCGGAGGTAGGCAGCCTCCACCTTGCTGAAAAGACAAGGAGTGGGAGATGAGCAAACAACAGGCCCTCAATACACTCACCTACCTCACTTTTGTGGTGTTTATGTAATTATTTGATGAAATCTACCTCTCCCACTGTACTACTAAGTCTATGAGTGCAGAAGCTCATTAATTGCTAGCACGTAAGAAATACCCAGAAAATAGCTGTTGAAAGGAATGAATTTATTTAGGTGTTATTTAGATTCTCTTCTGGAATCAACATTTAATTTATTTAATGTTTAAATCAAGAGCCTTTTAGTTATCTACCTTTACTTCTTAATCCTTTTTATGAAAGTGACTGGTGCATAGTGGATGATCAGAAAATATTTGTTTTGAATTAACAACCTGGATTCATGTAAACTAATGTTGTTGTCTAAAGTTTTACTAAGAGTTTAGTTGGGAGAGGATAGGAGGATCTTTATTTTTTTATTTTTTTTGAGACAGAGTTTTTCTGTCACCCAGGCTGGAGTGCAGTGGCACTGTCTCGGCTCACTACAACCTCTGCCTCCCAGGTTCAAGAGATTCTCCTGCCGCAGCCTCCTGAGTAGCTGGGATTATAGGCACTCACCACCATGCCTGGCTACATTTTTTTTTTCTTTTTGTAGTTTTAGTCGAGATGGGGTTTCACTATGTTGGCCAGGCTGGTCTTGAACTCCTGAACTCAAATGATCCACCTGCCTTGGCCTGTCAAAGTACCTAGATTGCAGTCATGAGCCACCACACCCAGCCAGGATCTTTACTTTCTATTAAAATTGTGTCCCAAGGCACAGAGTAAGTGCTCAATAACTATTTACTGGATGAACTGGTTGAATAGATTTCTTTTTTCTTTTTTTTTTTTTTGAGACGGAGTTTCACTCTTGTTACCCAGGCTGGAGTGCAATGGCGCGATCTCGGCTCACCACAACCTCCACCTCCTGGGTTTAGGCAATTCTCCTGCCTCAGCCTCCTGAGTAGCCGGGATTACAGGCACGCGCCACCATGCCCAGCTAATTTTTTGTATTTTTAGTAGAGACGGGGTTTCACCATGTTGACCAGAATGGTCTCGATCTCTTGACCTCGTGATCCACCTGCCTCGGCCTCCCAAAGTACTGGGATTACAGGCATGAGCCACCGCACCTGGCTGAATAGATTTCATATAGGCATGCATGTGTGAGTTTTAGAACAAAGTTTGCATTGATCTTAGAAACATGTAATTCTCCAGACTTTGAAAAATTCAAATAACTATGTGTTCAGTTATCCATAGTTGATTAGAGAATGATAAGTTACCAAGGATAACTTGAAGACATTTATTCAATTTTCAACCAAAAAATTGAATGACTTTGTTTAGTCCTCCCCACAGCCTCATGAAGTTGATACCATTATTGTCAAGCCCCCTTGTAGAAACTGAGATTTAGATTTACTTGCCCAAAGCTGCAAAGCTAGCAAAGGGTAAAGCTGGGATTTGAATGGAGGCAGTCTCACCAGAGCCTACAACCTACTACTATTATTATGTTGCTAATGAAGCTGTATTCCCACCACCTTCAGTATTTGCTTGGAGACTCTCTTTGTTTTTGGAGACAAAGTCTCACTCTATTGCCCAGGCTAGAGTGCAGTGGCGTGGTCTTGGCTCACTGCAACCTCCGCTTCCCGGGTTCAAGTGATTCTCCTGCCTCAGCCTCCCGAGTAGCTGGGACTACAGGCATGTGCCAACATGGCTAGCTAATTTTTGTATTCTTAGTAGAGACAGGGTTTCATTATGTTGGTCAGGCTGGTAACAAACTCCTGATCCAAGGTGATCCACCTGACTTGGCCTCCCAAAGTGCTGGATTACAGGTGTGAGCCACTGTGCCAGGACTTTGTTTGGTATTAAGCTTTCTTTTCCCACTCAAAAGGAGGAGCAGGTGGGCTTATACAGGTGCTATGCTAGCCTCAAAAAAATTTAAGAGGCACATGAAGTAGGCGAACTCATTGTGCCGTTGGAAAGGTGAGGTGCAGGGAGAGGCACCCAGTGTCAAGTTGTGAGTTGGGGGTTGAGCTGAAATTGACTTAGGTATTCAGGCCTTTATTGCTACACCAGCTGCTTTTCACCTGATCCTTTCCCCACAGCCACCACTGCCTCTGCAGCTCCCAGGTCCTGCCCAAGACCCACCTGAGCATGTCATCCATGCTCTCAGTGATGGTAGAATCATAGATGGGGTCTCCCAGTCTGCTGGCCAGGGCTAACGCAATCTTCAGGGTCTGAAAATACAGCAGGGATATGAAATAGGCTGTCAGGCCCCTCCCAGCACCCACACCCAGTAGATCTTCGTGTGAGAAAACCTGGAGGTGATTTAGTCCTGCCCTATGGCAGTACTCAATCTCCCCACTCCTAATGTCCCTAAATCCAGGGAAAGGTGTAGGGGTCAGCCTTACCTCTGCCACCCAGTGAAGAGCCTGTTCTCGGGATACCTGACTGGTCAGATTGAAGCCCTCCAGGATGTTGAGAGCACTGATGAGGGCAGGGCCCGTGTGCGGGGGTGGGGGACTGAGAACCAGGTGGCCTGAAAGGACAGGAAGTGACCGATGGCAGGGGAGGGGTCAAGGCACCTTCACATCCCACATCCCATCTCCACATCCCACCATCACACACACTGAGACCACTGCACTGAACCCCTTCACCAGATGGGGAAACTGAAGCATTGAGAGGCAAAGGGACCCACTCAGGTTCACATGGTAAGTCAAGGGCAGGGCCAGGATTTGAACTCAGAACATCGGTCTCTAGTTTCCTTGGCCATTTGAGAAAACTAAGGCTCAAGACTGCTGTAGCTTGCCCGGAGTCAAACTGCAGAGCAGAGCAGAAACAGGTGACCAGATGTCCCTATTCCTGGCCTGTCACATGTCTCTTTTCAGCTCTCCCATAGGCCAGGATACTATCCACGACCTCCGATAGTCTCATCCAGCCCCAAACATCTTGGCAGCAGCAACCTTCTCTTCCTATTCTGTTACTAGATGTTTGGACATCAAAGGAATAATAATCACTGATGCATAACACTAATATGAATTAACTCACTTAGTCCTCACAGTGGCTACTGTTATCACACATATTTGATGGGTCTGGAAACTGTGGTACAGAGGGACAAGGGGAATCCAGAGCACTCAAGGTACTAGCATTGTTGAGACAGCCCAGGCTGGGAAGGGGAAATGGAAAATCCACATTCAATGCCTGCTCTGATCAGGGCAACTTCCTACATTATCTCATCAAATCCTTATGGGCATCCTAAGATGCAGGTACTATTATCTCCATTTTAAGGAGGAAACCAAGGCTCAGAACCTTGAACATTTGCTTGTTCAAGGCAAATAGCACAGTTGGTACTCAAACCCTAACTCCAATGCTACTCTTGTTCCTTTTTTTAAATTTATTTGTGTGTGTGTGTGTGTGTGTGTGTGTGTGTGTGTGTGTGTGTGTGTGAGATATGGTCCTGGACCTCCCAGGCTCAAGCAATCCTCCCATCTCAACCTCCTGAGAAGCTGGGACTACAGGCACACCACCACGCCTGGCTAACTTTTAAACTTTTTTTTTTTTTTTTTTTTTGAGACGGAGTTTCGCTCTTGTTACCCAGGCTGGAGTGCAATGGCGCGATCTCGGCTCACCGCAACCTCCGCCTCCTGGGTTCAGGCAATTCTCCTGCCTCAGCCTCCTGAGTAGCTGGGATTACAGGCACGCACCACCATGCCCAGCTAATTTTTTGTATTTTTAGTAGAGACGGGGTTTCACCATGTTGACCAGGATGGTCTCGATCTCTTGACCTCATGATCTACCCACCTCAGCCTCCCAAAGTGCTGGGATTACAGGCTTGAGCCACCGCACCCGGCTAAATTTTTTATAGAGACTGTGTCTCACTATGTTGCCCAGGCTGGTCATGAACTCCTGGGCTCAGGCGATCCTCCTGCCTCAGCCTCCCAAAGTGCTGGGGTTACAGGCCTGAACCACCATGCCTGGCTGATAATGCTCTTTCCATTGCTTCATATTCCACTGCCTCTGGCAGAGGAATCCGTTTGGAAATTGAGGCCTGGAAACTTGAACTCAGAGAAACCCTTTACTGGGACTTGATGTGATCTGGCTCTCCCAGAAGGGAAAGAACCTGAGAACCATCTAAGAAATCCAGCACCTACTACCTTGGGTTCAGCAACCATGGACCTTACCCAGGCCACAAGCTTGGCTCTTTGGGTTCCCTGTTGGTCTTCTTGAGTTTGGCCAGTTAAGTTCTATTCCCTCCTTGGGCCTCAATTTCCTTTTGGCACAATGGGGAGCTGGGTCTATGAATGTCTTGAAGGGTTCATTCTACCATTAACCTTGGAAGGACTTTGTCTTAAAAATACTTAGGCAGTACAGAGCAGTGACAGTGTGGCTAGGGAGAGGGCGGAGGCAACACGGAGCCCAAATCAAGAAAACCTATGGCCAGAACCCCAACTTCCAGGCTGGAGCCTTTGTCCAGGTCCACCCCCCATATCCTAAATACTTGGGGTAACTGATCCCACAGCTACTTTTCAGCAGGTGGGCTGGCTCTGGCTTGCTTCAACAGTTGGCTGCCCAGGCAGCTCACTGCCTTAGTTTCTCTCCTGTGAAATGGAGAGGAGTCTCTAGGCCAAAACGATGTGGCCATGGACTGGGAGGCTTCTCCTGAGTGGGGACCCTGGGAGCCGGGGGAGAGGTCACCTCTGTACACGCCACACACAGGATTCTCCACAAGGGCGCTGTAATTGCTGAAGTCCTCTTCGGTTATGACACCCCCTGCATGCTGAGCCTGGAGGGGAGAGAATGAGAGAATGACCGCCCACCAGTGTGAGCATGTGGTTTTAGCCTATAATACATATTTGGATCACAGACAGATCAGCTGTTTATAACTTCTGTGTCTTCTGCAACCCCCATCGTGGCCTTTAGAGACCCCATTATCCCTAAACACCCCAGGAAAAAAGAAGGGGGAAAAGCACTAACACAGAGCACCTATTACATGCCAGGCATTATACTGGGCACATTCTATTAATGACCTCCCTAGCTTGCCATTCAAGGCCTTTTGTGATCTGGCCCCTGCCTACCCCTCCCCTCATGTCCTGCTATTCCCCAGTGAGCTCTATACAACTGCAGAGTGACCTGCAGTTCCTGAATTCGTACCTTTGTATCTTTGCAGTCTTTGTACCTGCTGCTCTCTCTGCCTATGTAAAAGGAAGATTTTCAACTTACAGCAGCACTTGCCTAGGAGATATCAAAACTGAATGCTGCATCTCACCACAACGAACTAAAGCCACTACAAAACCATGACTTTCAGTGATCCTGGAAGGACTGATCCTTATTGGACATAAACAAGCACTCATTATTGACCGGTGAACCAGTCTTGTACAACCAACGGGCTCATTCCATCCTATCCAGTGTACTGTCAACTCTAAATAAGCACAACCACTCTGAATCCTTTCCTTTTTTGTACTTTATAGTACTTGGAACCCCTGATTTATCTACCTTCAGTGAATTACACATTAAAATTTCTTTTTTTTCGAGACAGAGTCTCACTCTGCCACAGAGGCTGGAATGCAGTGGCATGATTATGGCTCACTGCAGCCTCAACCTTCCCAGGCTCAGAAGATCCTCCTGCCTCAGCCTCCTGAGTAGCTGGGACTATAGGCACGTGCCACCACAGCTGGGTAGTTTTGTATGTTTTGTAGAGATGAGGCTCACTATGTTGCTCAGGCTGGTTTCAAACTCTTGGGCTCAAGGATCTGCCTGGCTTGGCCTCCCAAAGTGCTGGGATTACAGGGGTGAGCCACCATGCCTGGCCCATCTGAATTCTTGAGTGCCTTTGTCTGGCAAGTTAATAAACTCAACTTCGGGTTTCTTTTTGTCAGAGATCTAATGGTCTTTGTTAGAATCTCCTGTGTTCCCTTTGCCACCTCCAGGAAAAGGCACACAACCCAGGCCTGGCCAATTGGGGCATTACCTTCTGTGCTACAGTGATTGGTTTGGGAATAGTCATGAGACCTATGATGAGGCAATAAGACACAACCTGGAGGCTTTTCCTGGAACTACCGGGAAGGAGAAATGCCCTTTCTCTGGAGTGGCTTGCTGGAAGGATGGCCTGACATGGGCTGGTGGGGAGCAGGTGGAAAGGATCTGAGAGTGAATCCAAACAGAGGAAAGTAGAGTTGAGAGAGAGAGAGAGAAAGAGAAAGAGGGAGAGCAAATCCAAACACTATGGATTGAGAACCTGGACCCAGAAGAATCTAAAGTCAGTAATCTCCTGGACTTTCCAGTTAAGTCTGTTTGAGTCTATTGGCACATCCAGTGCCCAGCATAGGGCCTGGCACAGAGTTGGCCTTCTGTGAAAGTTGAATGAATAACAGACCTATTTAATTTCCACAACCATATGGCAGAGACAGATATAATCATCCCCATTGGTCAAATGAGAGAACCACTGAGTTGGTCTATGCACCTTATCGTGAACATAATTTTCCATTAGGAGTTTTGCACTATTAATGACAGTTCTCACACTGGTTACTGCCTGAGACTGGGACTCTTTGGGGTTGGATGGTAACCTTCTGTGTCAATCTCCCCAGTTCTGGTAGTCAACAGGGAAAAAGGTACTTCCCTCGGTCCTAGAAAACCTGAGAGCTGGGAGGGATTGTGAGCTTAGAGAAGCTGAGGCTGATACTAGGTCTCCACCAGGCCTGGGAGGGACATGACAAGCCCCTACACAGGTTGGTATCACACCTTAGAAGCCCAAAGGTATCTCTGAATCAAGACAGAATACTTCTGGCCAGGCACAGTGGCTCACACTTATAATCCCAGCACTTTGGGAGGCCAAGATGGGTAGATCACTTGAGGTCAGGAGTTTGAGACAAGCCTGGCCAACATGGTGAAACCCTGTCTCTACTAAAAATACAAAATTAGCTGGGCGTGGTGGTGCACACCTGTAATCCCATTTACTTGGGAGGCTGAGGCAGGAGGATCACTTGCACCTGGGAGGCAGAGGTTGCAGTGAGCCAAGATGGCAACACTGCACTCCACCCTGGGTGACAAAGGGAGACGCCATTTGAAAAAAAAAAAAAAAAGACAGAACACTTCTATTATCCCAGGAGGTTTTTCATGTCATAGCCCAGTCAACTCCCCCTGGCCCCACCAACCACTGATCTGATTGCTGTTGATAGAGGTTAGTTTTGACTATTCTAGAATTTCAAATGAACATAATCCACGGTAAATATGTATAGAAGGAAAGGGAGGGAAGGGAGGAAGGATAAAAAGGGGACGAGGATGTCCTGCAATAGGGACCTTGGGGCACGCCCCCACCTATACAATGCTAGCACTCACCTCGGCTACCATCTCCAGAGTGAGGTTGCCGCCAGCGTAGAAGGCGGCCGGGCCAGAGGTGCCAAGTGTATCCAGCACCTCAGCCAGGTCGGGCCGACGCAGCAGCGAGCCAGGTAGTGGCGGGCGGCCCGATGGCAGGAATGTCTCTTGGAAGTGCTCGGACATGTTGGGTGGCAGCTGTTCAGCCAGGGCACGGGCTAGGGGCAGGGATGGGAGGCTGGGCGGGGCGGGGCACCAGGACTGGACCAGATGAGACGTGCAATAGGTGGGGTAGATGGGAGCTGAGTGGTCCGCCCTATGTGTCCCGGCCCCCCAGGAGCCTCTTAATGGGGAGGCAGGGATGTCTAAGGGCCCTTCCCAGACCCCCCTCTTTTGAGGCCACCTCCAGGTGAGGGTGGGATAAGGTGGGAAAGGGGTCTGAGGAGCAAACTGGAATAGAGGTCCTCTTTGGCTTGGGCCCCCAAATCTCAAAGATTCTACCCCTCTCTGTCAACCTCAAGTCTCTCCCAAATCCCCAGGCCCCACTAACCTAGATCATGAGTCACGTTGAAGCCATCTTGGGCCACAGCTGCTGCGAAGGCCAGGACTTGGGACCATGGCAGCCTGGGGGGGCCGGAGAGCAGGGGGTGGAGGAGGTCCTGGGGGAAGGAGGAGGGGTCCTGGGGGGAGGGGGGTTCCTGGGAAGGAGAGTCCTGGCAAGGGAAGGGGATATTAGGAGGGGGAGTTTGGAAAGGAAGAATCCAGGGAAGTAGGAGAAGGCCACCCAAGGAGAGATACAAACAGGGGTCCCTGGTCCCCAGGGGGAGGGTTGTTACCTGCCATAGAGCTGGTGAGCTTCATGTAGCCCCTTCACCATTCCGGGAACCCCCACCAAGAGCCCAGGCTGGGCAAGGCGGGCAGGCGAGGGAGAGAGGAGACCAGGTCACTGGAAGGGGGGGGGTGGGCTGAACTCCGCAGAGCCCCAAGCCAGGGATGGCTGGCACAGGGGAGAGACACAGGCCAAGTATCCCAAGGGAGGGACAAGCTTTCCCAAGCAGGCAGCCCTCCCATCTCCCTGACTTCCTATCAGCAAATGCAGAAAGGCCTCTTTTAGCTGCCATAGTTGAGAGATTTATAAATTAAGCAAAACCTTTCAAGAGCCAGGATGTAACCGGTTTAGACAGATACCTGTCTACATTGGATTTTACCAACCCCTGCCCCTTTTTTTTTTTTTTTTGAGACAGGGTTTTATTCTGTCACCCAGGCTGGATGGAGTACAGTGGCATGGAGTTGAGGATAGCTCACTGTGGCCTCCAACTCCTGGGCTCAAGTCAAGCGATCCTTGGCACATGCTACCATGCCTGGCTAATTTCAAAACATATTTTGTAGAGTCTCACTATGTTGCTCAGGCTGGTCTCAAGCTCCTGGCCTGAAGCAATCCTCCTACCTTGGCTTCCCAAAGTGTTGGGATTACAGGTATAAGCCACCGTGCCCAGGCAACCCAGCCTTTTAAAATGTTGAACAAGGAACCTTCATTTAACCTATTCAGTTTCATACCATCATTACTCTGAGCTCTGAAGACTCGGGGGTGTGCTTGGCTTTTGTCACTGCACTAAGTACCCAGTTTTCCAAGTTATTCAATTTCTTCTTTTTCTCTCAGCAGATAGTTGGTTTGCCTCTAGCAGTTCCCCTCTAATCTTCCAATATGTGAGGGGCTGGGAAAGTTACAGTCAACTGGCTCAGAGTGAGATGTGTGAGTTTTATTACATCAACTTTGTGACATTTCAGGATACTCAGTAGCCTTTTTTCTTCCTTCCTTACCTCAGCCAGACAGGTAAGACTGCCAGAGAAGTAAGGTGTTGCAGTATTACCTGTAATCAACCATCCACATTTTCTGGTTCATTATTTTATTGTGGGGGCTGCCTGTCTTACACATAGCCTGAAAGGATCCTGCTCAACTCTTTTTCCCACTCACATGGTAAATACTCAGCAAATTAATGCTCTGGTTAGCAGAAGGGCAATGAAGAGAGATTCCTCTGAAATTTCTCTTCTCAACAGGGTCCCCACCTTGGTCTCCCAGGATCTTTGCAGGGTCTCTTCCCTGAGGGCCCCCGGTGCGGACTCCCGGAAATCAATTAGGTGGCTCTCATTTCGACGGATGTCATGTACCAGCATCACGCCCCCACTGGGAGAAACACAGAAGGGGAAGGGTGATGATAATATGCTACCCGTCTGTACAATTAACCTGCTGCCCTTCCATCCCCAGTGGTGAGAGATGTAGGCTTGGTTTGTGATTTGAGGTCAGGTGTCTGAACCCCCTCCCCAGCGTGGATTCATAGACTCAGCCACCCTAAGAGGATGGGAGTGAAATCAAGGGGGTTGGAGACTCAGGGTCCATGGACCTCTTCCAGCCTGTCACTGGAGACTTTAATCCCTGTTTAGGAAAAGCCCAGAGACTGGGAGAACAGGATGTTCTGCCCCATGCTCCCACCCTGGACCAGAGCTGGATCCCTGCCAGCTTCCTGCACCTGCCTACTTGCTATGTCCCTTACCCCTCCCCCAGGACTGGATTATGTAAGGATAAAACATGCAAAACCAAAGCGGAATGTCTTTGGTACAGCTTGGAGGTGTCTTTGGTACAGCTTACAGAAACCAAGATAGGTAACTTAGTCAGCTTGTTCCTTTTCTGTGGCTTATTTACACTTAAAATGCCCACAGCCAAATGACAAAATAAGGAAAGCAGAACAGAGAAACAAGAGCAAACTGGATAGTGCATGCCCCATCATGGGAAGCAGCTTCTATTCCACTCCAGATAATTTCAGCCACGTGACAATGTGGGCCCAAGTTCTTACCGGATTTTCCGATTGCTCAAGAGATGTTGGAAATCCGGATTTTTATGAAAATTCTCAACTTTTTAACAAGAGTAACCAAAAGTTTAAGACAGTTCAGTGTCCAAACCAAACCAGTCTGTGCGCCAGGTGTTGCCCATGGGTGGGCAGTTTGTAACTTCTGTTTTTAAGAGTTCTTAACGTGGCTTATTTTTGGAGGATAGATGGTCCAATGCTTTTCATCAGACCCACAGGGATTTGTTATCCTAAAAGTTTAAGTATCATTGCCTTAATTGATGTCAGTATACCTCCACCTGTGCACCTCAATTTATGGTTTACAAGTTTCTTTCCAGTTTTTTTTTTTAAAGCTTCTGAAAACACTTTCAGTTTTTCCATAAGGTAGCTTTGCTCTTCTGACTCCATCCAGGGAGAAGGGGGTGAAATTTGGTGTAGAAAGAGAAAATGCAAGGAGTTGGGGCCCAACTGCCCTTCTTCCTAAGTTAGGAGTGCTCCACATGAGGCCTCCCTAAGTTATGAGTGCTTCACAGGCCTACAGACCAGGAGGCAAGAAGTAGGCCTGGGGGACCCCCGACCTCCACTACTCCTTACCCGCCCAGGCCAGAACTGTGTGGAGCCACGATCCCCAAACACAAGGCTGCTGCCACAGCTGCGTCCACAGAAGATCCCTGTTTATTGAGCACCTCGATGCCCAGTGAAGTGCACCGAGCAGCATCCGTCACCACAGCACCCTGCTGGAAGATCTGGGAGGGGAGAGAGGACTTGGTGAGGGGCAGGAGGAGCTGTCCACCTCCCTAGGGCACCTCCACTAGCCCTAGAACTGTACAGGGGGTAGGGTCGAAGCCCTGCCTTCTTGTCCTCTTGACTCTCCCCTGATTACCCCAAGTGCCTTCTAATGGATCGAGTCCCTTCCTTGTTCCGTCCCCCTCAGGCGCTGGAGCTCCTCTCTTTGGGACCTTCCTCTCCCAAGTCACCACCCTCTCCCCTTCCACCTCTCAGTCATTCCCCAGTTTCCACGGACATTACCCTACTCTCTCCTCGCCAGTTCCCTCCCCCTCCCCATTTGTCCCCCTCACCTGGGGGTCCCCGAAGTAGATCTGCATGACCAGCGCCACGGTGACACCGGTGGCGAAGGTGAGACAGGCTGTGACGATGACCGTGAGCCCGTCCTGGCGGCAGGAACACTCGGCCGCTGCCGCGGAGAACGGGTCTTTGCGCGTCTCGCGTAGCGGTGACCCGTCTTGGCTGCCCATCTCCGAAGACGACGAAGGCAGCCGCTGCAGCCGCGCCGACTTCAGGAAGGAGTCTGGGTCTGCACAAAGGCACCCGGGGTCGGTCTGGGCGCCTCCCACCTGGCCCTGCCCACTCTCCAGGAGGGACTATGCAGCGCTTCCCCTGCTCCGCCCCTGCCACACAACCCCCGACTGGCCAGCACTACTCACGGTTCCCCATTTTTCCCATGTACCCCAGGACAGGTGGAAGCAGTGGTGCCCGACTGGGAAGAGACAGGGATCCCCCAAGCTGGGCAGCAGGGAGGCTGGATTCTTGCCCCTCCCTGATACCTAGGCCAAATTACCTGGCACCCAGGGCCCAGGGCTGGGAACACTTGTGGGGTTGGGGGAGGGGGAAGGGGTTGGGGGGTGGTTCCAGCCCTCCCTGGAAATCAGATCCTGTCCCAGTTGGGGTCCAGCCTTCTGTGCAAGGAGGCAGCCACATAAATAGAGTGGAGGGACCCTGGCTTCCAACCTGACTTCAGTTATCTGTTCACTCATTCCTTAAATGCAGAGAGCCCTATGCTAGGTGCCAGAGGAAAGAAACAGATAGTTCCTGTCCTCATGGGGTTCATAGAGCCCTGGAAGAAAAAGCCAATAAGCAAGTAAACAAAGGAGTCTATAATTACAAGTTGGAGCAGATGCTGTAAAGAAAAAGAAAGATGAAATGACAGAGAATAATGGTGGTAGGGGAGGCAGGATTCCTTAGCTGCAGAAATCAGGGAAGGCCTCTCAGGAAGTGACTTTTAAACTGAAAACTGAGGGAGAAGAAGAAGCCAGCTATAATGTAGAGCAAGGAGTATGCATGTGGAGTGTTCTGGAAAGAGGAAACAGCAGATGCAAAGACCCTAAGGTGGGAATGAGCTTGGTACATTAGAAAAAAAATAATTAAGGTCTGGGTGGCTCTGGTGTAGCAGGCATGGGGAAAGAATAGTAAGAGTGGAAGCTAGGCCAGATACATGCAGCATGTCGTGGCTCACACCAGTAATCCCAGCACGTTGGGAGCCCAAGCGGTGGGGGGGGGGGGGCGTTCACTTGAGGTCAGGAGGTCAAGACCAGCCTGGCCAACATGGTGAAACCCTGGCTCTACTAAAAAATACAAAAATTACTGTAGCCTTATAGTATAGTTTGAAGTCAGGTAGTGTGATGCCTCCAGCTTTGTTCTTTTTGCTTAGGATTGTCTTGGCTATGCAGGCTCTCTTTTGGTTCCATATGAAGTTTAAGGTGGTTTTTTCCAGTTCTGTGAAGAAGGTCAATGGTAGCTTGATGGGGATAGCATTGAATCTATGAATTACTTTGGGCAGCATGGTCATTTTTACGACTTTGATTCTTCCTAACTATGAGCATGGAGTGTTTTTCCATCTGTTTGTGTCCTCTCTTATTTCCTTGAGCAGTGGTTTGTAGTTCTCCTTGAAGAGGTCCTTCACGTCCTTTGTTAGCTGTATTCCTAGGTATTTTATTCTCTTTGTAGCAATTGTAAATGGGAGTTTGCTCAAGATTTGGCTCTCTGTTTGTCTGTTATTGATGTATAGGAATGTTTGTGATTTTTGCACATTGATTTTGTATCCTGAGACTTTGCTGAAGTTGCTTATTATCTTAAGGAGATTTTGGGCTGAGACCAAGAAGATGGGGTCTTCTAAATATAAAATCATGTCGTCTGCAAACAGAGACAATATGACTTCCTCTTTTCCTAATTGAATACCCTTTATTTTTTTTTTTTCTTGCCCGATTGCTCTGGCTAGAACTTCCAATACTATGTTGAATAGAAATGGTGAGAGAGGGCATAACCTTGTCTAGTGCCAGTTTTCAAAAGGAATAGTACTGGTACAAAAACAGAGATATAGACCAATGGAACAGAACAGAGGCCTTGGAGGCAATGTCACACACCTACAACCATCTGATCTTTGACAAACCTGACAAAAACAAGCAATGGGGAAAGGATTCCCTGTTTAATAAATGGTGTTGGGAAAACTGGCTAACTATGTGCAGAAAGCTGAAACTGGACCCATTCCTTACACCTTACACAAAAATTAACTCCACATGGATTAAAAATTTAAATATAAGGCCTAACACCATAAAAACCCTAGAAGAAAACATAGGCAATACCATTCAGGACATAGGCATAGGCAAGGACTTCATGACTAAAACACCAAAAGCAATGGCAGCAAAAGCCAAAATAGACAAATGGGATCTAATTAAACTTAAGAGCTTCTTTCTGCACAGCAAAAGAAAAAATCATTAGAGTGAACTGGCAACCAACAGAATAGGAAAAATTTTTTGCAATCTACCCATCTGACAAAGGGCTAATATCCAGAATCTACAAAGAACTAAAACAAATTTACAAAAAAAAAAAAAAACCAACCCCATCAAAAAGTGGGTGAAGGATATGAACAGGCACTTTTCAAAAGAAGACATTTATGCGGCCAACAAACATATGAAAAAATGCTCATCATCACTGGTCATTAGAGAAATGCAAATCAAAACCACATTGAGGTGTCAGGCATGGTGGCTCACACCTATAATCCCAGCATTTTGGGAGGCCAAGATGGGTGGATCACCTGAGGTCAGGAGTTTGAGACCAGCCTGACCAACATGGAGAAACCCTGTGTCTACTAAAAATACAAAATTAGTCGGGCATGGTGACACGTGCCTATAATCCCAGCTACTCAGGAACCTGAGGCAGGAGAATGGCTTGAATCCAGGAGGCAGAAGTTGTGGTGAGCCAAGATCATGCCATTGCACTCCAGCCTGGGCAACAAGAGTGAAATGCTGTCTCAAGAAAAAAAACAAAAAACAAAAAAAAATCACATTGAGATACCATCTCACACTAGTTACAAAGGTGATCATTAAAAAATCTGGAGACAACAGATGCTGGAGAGGACATGGAGAAATAGGAACACTTTTACACTGTTGGTGGGAGTGTAAATTAGTGCAACCATTGTGGAAGACAGGGTGGTGACTCCTCAAGGATCTAGAAATAGAAATACCATTTGACCCAGCAATCCCATTATTGGGTATATACCCAAAGGATTATAAATCATTCTATTATAAAGACACATGCACATGTATGTTTGTTGTGGTACTGTTTACAACAGCAAAGACTTGGAACCAACCCAAATGCCCATCGATGATAGACTGGAAAAAGAAAATGTGGCACATATACACCATGGAATAGTATGCAGCCATAAAAAGGGATCAGAATGATGCCCAATGCCCATCAACCCAAATGCCCATCAAGGATAGACTGGAAAAAGAAAATGTGGCACATATGCATGATAGAATACTATGCAGCTATAAAAAGGGATGAGAATCAAGGATGATACCTTGATCTTATGCTGATACCTTTGCAGAGACACAGATGAATCTGGAAACCATCATTCTTAGCAAACTGACAGAACAGAAAACCAAACACTGCATTTTCTCACTCATAAGTGGGTGTTGAACAATGAGGACACATAGACACAGGGAGGGGAACATCAAACACTGGGGTCTGTTGGGGGGTGGGGGCTAAGGGAGTGATAGTAGGGGTGGGGAGGTTGGGGAGGGATAACATTAGGAGAAATACCTAATGTGGGCGACGGGGGGATGGAGGCAGTAAACCACCATGGCATGTGTATACCTATGCGACAATCCTGCAAGATCTGCATATGTACCCCAGAACTTAAAATGTAATTTAAAAAATACAAAAATTAGCTACACATGGTGACGTGTGCCTGTAATTCCAGCAACTTGGGAGTCTGAGGCACAACAGTCACTTGAACCCACAAGGTGGAGGTTGCAGTCAGCAGAGATTGCACCACTACACTCCAGCCTGGGTGACAGAGTGAGACTCTGTCTCAAAAGAATAAAAAAAGATACGAGGGGCTCTACCAGCCTGGTGAGCAGCTTGGGTTTTACTATAAGGATTATGGGAAGTCACTACTAGAGAGTTTTAAGCAACTATGTGAAACCATCTGTTCTGTGTTTTGTTGTTGTTTGAGACAGGGTCTGGCTCTATCACCCCAGTTGGAGTGCAGTGGCAACATCTCAGCCCACTGCAACCTCCACCTCCCTGCAACCTCTACCTCCCAAGCGCAAACCATCCCCCCACCTCTGCTCAGCCTCCCGAGTAGCTGGGACTACAGGCGTGCACTACCATAACCGGCAAAAATTTGTATCTTTTGTAGAGATGTGGTTTTGCCATGTTGCTCAAGCTGGTTTCAAATTCCTGGCCTCAAGTGATCCTCCCACCTCAGCCTCCCAAAGAGCTGGGATTACAGGTGTGAGCCACCGTGTCAGGTCTGTTTTGTGTTTTAAAAAGATCATTCTGTCACCAAGGCTGGAGGGCAGTGGCACAATCTTGGTTCACTGCAACCTCCAACTCCCAGGTTCAAGTGATTCTCCTGTCTTAGTCTCCCAAGTAGCTGGGATTACAGGTGCACACCACCACACCCAGATATTTTTTTTGTATTTTTAGTAGAGGTGGGGTCTTACCATGTTGGTCAGTCTGGTCTTGATCTCCTGACCTCAGGTGATCCACCTGTCTCAGCTTCCCAAAGTGTGGGGATTATAGGTGTGAGCCACTGCACCCTGATATTTTAAACTACATTTTCAAAAAAAGGTTATCTTCTGAGAGTCTCCCTCACGTGATCATGCTTGCCTCTAACCCTTGACACCACAAAGTCTGTAAATAAAACGGAATTCATCCAACAGACAGATGTTAAACCCTCACCGTGGGCACAGAACTCTCATTGGCTCCTAGAAGTTTCTTTTTCTTTTCTTTTTTTAATTGAGACAAGGTTGCCCAGGCTGTTCTCAAAATCCTCGGCTCAAATGAGCCTCGCACCTCAACCTCCCAAAGTGTTGGTATTACAGGCATGAGCTAACACACCTGGCACTAGAAGTTTCAAAAGAAGTATGGGAAAGGGTTTTGAATTTCTATTTACTGATGCTGATTATATATTAAGCATTTTACATATATTCCCTCATTGAAGTGTTCCCAAGACTTTATGAAATAAGTCCCACTGTCCCCACTTTACAGATGAGAAAACTAAGACTGAGAAAGGTGATATTGCCCATCTCAGGTCATAAAATGAATGTGAGCCAGGTTTGGTGGCTCATGTCTCTAATCCCAGTGCTGTGGGAGGCTGAGGTAGGAGGATTGAGCCCAGGTGTTCAAGACCAGCCTGGGCAATACAGAGAGAGTCTCATCTCTACAAAAAAAAGTTTTTTTAAATTAGCCAGGCATGGAGGTGTGCACCGTTGTCCCATATACTTGGAAGGTTGAGGTAGGAGCATCACTTGAGCCTGGGAGTTTGAGGTTGCAGTGAGCCATGATCACAACACTGCACTCCAGCCTGGGCGACAGGGTGAGACCCTGTCTCAAAAAGATTAAAGTAAAATATAAAATAAAATAAAATGAATAAGTGACAGAACCGAGAGTCTGTATAACTAGAAAGCCTCCTTCCCATTGCTCCACATGGTATTAAGAGCCATTTCCAGCCTCAGGAACCAAACTTACAAGCAATTTTTTTGCTATTTCTTGGTATTTATTGTTTTGTTTTTGAGACATAGTCTTCCTGCCTAGGCTGGAATGCAGTGGCATGATCTCAGCTCACTGCAACTTCCGCCTCTGGGTTCAAGCAATTCTCATGCCTCAGCCTCCCAGGAAGCTGGGATTACAGGCATGCAGCACCATGCCCAGCTAATTTTTGTATTTTTAGTAGAGACAGGGTTTCACCATGTTGGCCAGGCTGGTCTCGAACTCTTGGCATCAAGCAATCCACCCGCCTTGGCTTCCCAAAATCCTGGGATTATAGGCATAAGCCACTGTGCCTGGCCCTGTGTACAGTTTAATTTGTTTCCTCCAGTCAGATATAAGGATCCAGGAGGTAAAGGTGACATGCCCCTATCATAGCTATTCAAGACTCTCTACTTTGCTGGTCCATCATACAGTTATTCATTTATACAATAAAAATATTTACTGAGTGGCCGGGCACGGTGGCTCATGCCTGTAATCCCAGCACTTTGGGAGGCCGAGGCGGGTGGATCACAAGGTCAGGAGTTTGAGAACAGCCTGATCAACATGGTGAAACCCTGTCTCTAAAAATATATATATATTTATTGAGTACCTGCTATGTGCACTGTGGAAGTGCTAAGGCAATAATAGTGTTGATTTTACTGACAAGGAAGAGCAACAGCAGAATACTGGAAAAATATTAATTTGCAACCAGAAGAAACAAGTCTTTTGGGAGAAAGATGACAAGTATAATTTTGGTCATTATAAATTTGTGGGACACCAGAAGAAGCTGTCTGGAGGCAGTTAGCCTAGTAGATATCTAATTTTTATCTGCTTGGATACCACTTCTCATCCAATTTTCTTTTAAGGAACATTCTCTCTCCTCTCTCAGCCAACTCCCTCATCCCTGACCAAATATATAACTCAGACTTGGCCAATCAGAACAGGCACCTCTGTGCAGTAACAGGCAAGTGAACAAAACCAGGGCAATAAAACCCAAACTTGTTCTTTTGCTGGAACTATTGGGAAAGAGAAAGGCTCTCTTTCCATTAAACTTATGTTGTTAACTTGGTAGGATGTAAGCCTATAGCTGCTGGGGGCATCTTGCAGCTACAGGCTTACATCTTGCCAAGTAGAGAGTCTTGATAAGATGGGAAGTCTTCTGACAATGAAGCCCACCAAAAGAAGGCAGAACAAAAGATGGAGAAAAGTCCATTCCTTTTTAGGTACCTTAATCCAGCTATGCCTGAAACCCCATATCCCTGCACTTTTCATTCATGCTTCATGGTAGATTCTCTTTTTGGTTGTAGCTCAGTTAAGCTGGGCTTATGATAAAATAGTCCTGAACAGAATTGATTATACAAGTCCAGAGTTTAGGGCAGTGATCTTGGCTGGAGGCTGAAGTCATCCCTGGCTTGTTGTTTAGTCCCTTAAGAGGAGAATCATATATATAAATATGATTTTATTTATATATATAAAATACAATTTTGAGACAGGGTCTCACTTTGTTGCCCAGGCTGGAGTGCAACAAAGGAGGGAAGCAGATACTTAGGAGGGAAGCAGAGAGCACCTGATCACCATTTGGAAGTGAGAGGAAAAGGGGGAGTCCAGCATGCCATTCCTTCTTGGGAGTGGTGTGATCTCAGCTCACTGCAGCCTCCATCTTCAGGGGTCAAGCCTTCTGCTCACCTCAGCCTCCCAAGTAGCTGAGACTACAGACATGCACCACCACGCCTGGCTAATTTCTGTATTTTTTTGTAGAGACAGGGTTTTGCCATGTTGCCCAGGCTGGTTTTGAATTCCTGAGCTCAAGCAATCTGCTCACCTTGGCCTCCCAAAATGCAGGGATTACAGGTGTGTGCCACCATGCCTGGCAGAATAACTAAAGATGTTTGAAACAGGGAGCGACATGACCATAAGTGCAGGATAGATGGATTGGGGTGGGGACTGGGGCAAGAGGTGGGAGGCAAGAGGAGACTATGAGTAATATTGGTAAGAGAGGTTAGTGGCTTAGTCTACAGTAGTGGTGACAGGGATGATGAGTAGGAATTAGGAAGATACTTAGGAGGGAAGCAGAGAGCACCTGATCACCATTTGGAAGTGAGAGGAAAAGGGGGAGTCCAGCATGCCATTCCTTCTTGGGAGATTGGGTGAATGGCAGTGTCACTAATGGAGAATGGCACTGGAGGAAGAGCAGGTGCATGGGGAAGGGACAGGATGAATTCAGCATAGAACATGCTAGAGATGAGGCACTTGCAGGACATCTGGAGGCAGAGGCCTGGGAGAGAAAGGAACACATGGGCTTGGAGCTCAGAAGAGAAGATAGAAATTATTTCCCAACCTTGGAATGATCACTGTCTAGCTCTGTTTCCCACAGAGCCTGATGTGGGGTGCCTGGCACTTGGGTTTAGGGAAAGGCAGGCTAGAGGCTAGCTAGGCACAATCAAGGTCCTGGCTAAGAGGATGGCGCTGTGCCACTAGGTGGCACCAACAGGTTGAGAACATAGGAGGTTATGTCAGCTTGCAGTCTGGTCCAGGTGAACCAAGGGAGCCTTGGGGCTTAGAAGTAGGATTGAGAGACATGGCATTCAAAGGATTGCACTGATATCATGGCAACATACAAACTTGGTGCATAAACCTGACATAAAGTATAAGATCCCAGAAGCTCAGATGACTAGGGTCTCTGCTGGATTTCCATACAGGTGATGGTAGAACCTGTATTGAATTTCCCAAAATACTCCCCGAGGTTTTGGAACTTGCTCTCTCCTACCATTCTTTCTTCCTGAGATCTTCTCTCTCATGCATTTATTCATTCAATATTTATTGAGTACACAACAAACAAATAGATATAAGGTTTTTCGTTTTTGTTTTGAGGCTGAGTCTCACTCTGTTGCCTAGGCTGGAGTGGCACCATCTCAGTTCACTGTAACCTCTGCCTCTTGGGTTCGAGCGATTCTCCTGCCTCAGCCTCCCGAGTAGCTGGGATTACAGGGACCCACCATTATGCCTGGCTAATTTTTGCATTTTTAGTAGAGATGGGGTTTCACCATGTTGGCCAGGATGATCTTGAACTCCTGACCTCAAGTGGTCCACCCTCCTCAGCCTCCCAAAGTGCTGGGATTACAGGCATGAGACACTGCTCCTGGCCTAGAGATGAGGTCTTGATGCTGGAGAAAGGAGAGTGAACAAAATAGTCATAATCCCTGCTGCCTTTATGGGGCTTACAGACAGGGAGTAATCAGATAATTGTACAAATAAATAAGCACAGATTTGGGTAAATGCTAAGACATTTAGAGAGGGCCAGAAGAAAACATGTCAGGCAGTTCCAATCTCTAGGTCAGGAGAGACAGGCGTTCTCTGTTGAGCTGGAAGAGGAACCTAAGGCCCAGGACAGGGGAGGTGTGCCCATTGTCACTCCATGAGTCAGGGCTGTATTAGGAGCAGAAGACTCACTCCTGACTACTGAATAAAAGGCCTGGCTTCAGGCTAATATCCATCACGACATGTCTTCCCACTCCTCTCCCTGCTACCTCTTGATTCCACTCCCTTTGGAAAAGAAGTTTTGATCTGCAGCCCTGACATTTGATTCCCATAAACCTCTAAACCCCATCTTCATTACTTCCTCACCCCCATCCTATACAGAGTGCAGTCCAGTCAGGTTGGCAAGGGCTGCTGGTCAGCGCCAGATGATCAGGAAGTGTAGAGAGGGAGAGAATTTTTGGGCCTCTCAGATTGGGAGCAGCTAGAGAAAGGCCAGGCTGGAAAAGCAGCATCTGCCAGGCTGGTAAGAGACAAGGCTCAAGTGCAGGCACTGCGAGGAAGTGAGAGTGAGATAGAAGGATGCTCTAATGCCCGGAAGTGACGTGCAGGGACAGAGGGATGGGGGATGAAGGATGAAGAATGGAGGGGAGGATGGAGCTGGGCCACATGGCTAGGAGGAAGAGCAGTGGGCAAGGAATGCACAGAGAGCCCTTTGCCCCCAGGTCTCTTCCAATCCCTGTCTCCTCCCTCTCTACCCCCACCTCTCACAATTCCAGCAGAGGGTTGAAGGGAACACAGTAAAATCCTGGAGACTGCTTCCTAGGGAGCAGAGTATCTTACTAATATCCCAGCCAGATCCATGGATCGGGGAGGGGTAGGGTAATTCACAGGACAGTGAAGGTGCTCTAGTCCCCAAGGACTTTGAGAGGTCATGGGTCCATGCCTTTATCTCCCAATACCTAGCAGAGGGGAATCATACTCTCTTTACCCCTCCCTAGACATGAAGAGATTCTGCGCTTTTCCCAGACCCTCTGCTACCCATAATCCCCGGCTGTGGGGAAGTTCTCTAAAGGCACAGATTGGATCCCTCTTGCTGCAGTCTCTGAGGTTTCTCCTATCCTGTCCTCTGTGCCTAGAGAAAGACCTCTTCTGGGTGATCACAGCGATTCCTTAGGATCTCCCCTCCAATATTCCTTCATGGTTAGTTGGTTCTTCCCAGGAGGTAAGCCCAATGCCTTCTACTGCAGTCCCTAGCATCCTCTCCGTTGTCGCATCCTACGCCTCCAAGGCAGAAAGGCACCCGCTTCCCCATCAGATAATTAATTAACAGAGACAAGGGAGAAGAAGGGAGAGGTCCAAGAAGATGCGGATGAATTAAGGACATGGAGCTGGAGGTGGATGCTCGACACAGAAGAAGGAAGACTGGGGACTTCCCAAGGCAGGGCAGGGACGGGGTCAGCGGGCCTCACCGGTGTCGGGGTCTCCCAGAAAGGCGTCCTCGTCCTTGCGGCCCCTCAGCGGGGCCGCGGGCGCTGGCTCGTCCTCGGGCAGCCGCGGGAAGCTGGTGATGCTCATGTAGTCCACTGGCGAGTAGGCGCCCAGGGCGCTCTCCTGGCTGGCCTCGTTCTCCGCCGCCATCCTCGCCCGCGCCCCCCAGCAGCGCAGCGCCTGCCGGAAGTGGCTGTGGCGGGGGAGTGGGAGGGCGGAGGGCGGGGCGTGAGCTCCGGGACAGCCGGGAGGGGGCGCCTCTCCCCGCCCTCGGCCATGTCCCGGTCTGACTCTCCTACTCCTGCTCAGCGCTGTCAGCCCGCAGCTGGCACGCAGGTGCGCGTGGATGGAGAGCCGGGAAGGCAGCGCAGGGTCGAGGGGAGAGCGCGCGGCAAGCGAAACTTCAGTGGCTCTGCACTTTACGCAGCCAGGGACCAAAACCCTTCCTCCTTCCAGTCTGAATCCAGCTAGTATCCTCCTCAAACCCCAGGCTTCGTTTTCGGGCCGCGGATCCTTTCACTGACCGCAAATCCTTCTCGACCCCGGAGCCTGTCTCTGACCCCAGTTTCCTCGAACCCCAGACTCCTCCTTGAACTCCGAGATCCTCCTCCTCCGATCTTAGGCTCCTTCTCCTACCTTGGACCTCTCTTTGAACTTCAGACTCTGTCTTCACCCCAGACTCCTTTGAAAACCCCAGCCCATGGTTCATCCCCAGGCCTCTTTGACTGCAGACTCCTCCTTGGACAACAGATGCACTTCTTTGACCTCAGATCCCTTCCTGCACCCTGACACTTCTGACTCCTCTTTCAACCGCGACCTCTTCTGGGACACCTGACCTATTAGCACAGGAGAGTAATTTTCAAACTTTAGTGTGTGTTAGGATCTTTGAAAGCAGATCCCCAGATTCCAGTCAAGAGATCATGATTCAGTAGGCTGGGATGAGGTGCTTGGAACATGAATATTTACCATCATTTTAAGAGTTTTTGATATGGTTCTGGAAAGGACACTTTGAGAAAGAAGGAATGGTGGTGAGTGGGGCAAGGTGGGAATAGGTCTCTATAGTCTGGATGTCTGGGTTCTATTCTGCTACCACTAAAAATACTGTAATCTTGGACAAGACAATTAATCTCCCTAACAGTTTCTGCATCTGTGAAATGGAAAGAATAATGGTACCCATTTTAGAGGATTAAGTAACAGAATGGAAAGCGATTAGTATAGGGCTTGGGTATACATTTATTGAGTATTTACCTACTCAATAAATGCCATCATCATCTCATCATCATTGCCTTATCTGGTAGATCCATTCCCTCCAAACCCATCCATCCTCTCTCCACTCAGAAATTTCAACCACATTACAGCTTGTACTACTTCTCCATATCCAAGGATGAGGGAACCTCCTTCTCTTACGAGGTCGCTGGTCCAAATTTTCATTATGAAGTCCACAGGAAGAGAAAGGGGGCTCTATACACACATCCTTTCTCTTCCCAACCCCAGACTTCAGTCTCAGAGGTGGCCTGAAGTGCGTGAAAAATCCTTTATAGACACAACAGCTGCAGTACCAACTATAGACAAGAGGGGGAAGCAGTGTGTCGGGAACAGCTCTGGGGTTTGGGAGTAGGACTCGGGAGAGAGGACAGGAAGGAGAGGGCTGCTCAGAGCAGCGTGGTAGGAGTGCCTAGAGAGGGTAACAGTCTATCCGTGAATGTGCACCCATTTCGTGTGCCTCTCCCCACCCCAGAGAGTTCTTACCTCCTCAGTGACATCTGTAGGATCTATTACACTACCCTGAGGTCTAATCCCTCCCGTGGGACCTTTCCCCACTCAAGGAGGTCTATGCCTTCTCAGTGATGTCCACTCCCACAGTGTAGTTGGCAGCTCTTCAGTGGGGATTGAGTCCTCTTGTAGGGTCCATGTCTCCTTAGTAAAGTCTATATCCTCTGCATCTCTTAGGGGAAATCCATGTCTCCTCACTAGGGTAAGTGCCCTTCAATGTCATTCATACACTATTATCAGGGCCCAGGGCCCTTCAGTCAGGTCTGACAACCCCCAGCAACATCTGCGCTCTCTTAGTGAAGTCCATGTACTGTCATGAAGTGTGTGCCCCTTTGGTGCAGTGGATGTCTCCTCAATGAATTATCTGTCCCCTCAGTGGGATCCATGTCCACTCTGAGAGGTCTGTACTCCGTCAGTGGGCCCCGAGATTCCCTCCTTCCCTCCCTTCTCAGGATTAGCAGAGTCTTGGGCTCCCATAGGAAGATTTTTTTTTTCCTGAGACGAAGTCTTGCTCTGTCACCCAGGCTGACGTGCAGTGGCACAATCTCGGCTTACTGCAACCTCCACCTCCTGAGTTCAAGCAATTCTCCTGCCTCAGCCTCCTGAGTAGCTGGGATTACAGACACACACCACCACACGTGGCTACTTTTTGTATTTTTAGTAGAGATGAGGTTTCATCATGTTAGTCAGGTTGGTTTCGAACTCCTGACCTTGTGATCCACCTGCCTCAGTCTCCCAAAGTGCTGGGATTACAGGCATGAGCCACCGCACCTGGCCGAGACTTTTCTTTTTTAAGCTTAGTGTGTGCAAGGTCTATGGTCAGCTGGGCAAAAAGCAGGGAAGTAGATAGGAAGGGAGGCTGGGCTAGATGGGGTCACAAGGCCCGTGTAGCCTTCAGGAGGTGGGAGATGCCTGCTTCAGGCCTCAGAATCACTCTCAGAGTTAGATATTTAAGAATCCTTCCTGTCTGGACAGCCAGTCTGTGAAATGATGGGAGAGGTGGGCCCTTCTTGGTGGTGGATGCAGGTGAGAGATGGAGGAGGGTCCTGCCTGACTTTTTTCTGGGGTGGAGGGACTAGAGGAAAGCTAGAGGTAATTAAGCCCAGGTTGTGGTAACGGTGGTGGGGGTTTCCCTCTGTGAAGTAAAGAGGCTGTGAAGGAAAGAAGAGAATGTGGGCTGGTGTGTAATCCTAGCACTTTGGGAGGCCGAGGTGGGCAGATCACCTGAGGTCAGGTGTTCAAGACCAGCCTGGACAACATAGTGAAATTCCATCGCTACTAAAAATACAAAAATTAGCTGCGCGTGGTGGTGCACACCTGTAATCCCAGCTACTTGGGAGGCTGAGGCAGGAAAATTGCTTAAACCCCGGAGGCAGAGGTTGCAGTGACCTGAGATCATGCCACTGCATTCCAGCCTGGGAGACAAAGTGAAAGACTCCGTCTCAAAACAAAAACAACAACTAAAAAAGAGAATATGAATCATTTTTTTGTACTCACACGGACTTTGATATTTTACAAGCCTTAGCTTCAAGCCTGTTGAGGAAGTAAAACCAAAGCTGGAGTCAAGGCCCTAACTTGGTCGTTATTTGCTTTGTGACTTTGCACAGGTTCCTTCCCTTTCCTGGGTTTGCCATTTGTGCAGTTGAGAGGTGGGTTTATTATCAAAAATCTGAAGGTGTCTCCTAGTCTTCACTTATTGAGTATTGTACTTTAGATCTGGATGGAGATTTGTGAAGGCAAAGAGATTGAAGACATGTCCTCATAAGAGGGAGAAAATTTGAGCTGGTTCCAGGGTAAGCAGAGAGGGGGTGCTGTTGCCAGAGCATGCCCTCAAGGTCGTGGGAGTTTTTCCGGAGGTCGAAATGTAGATGTGGCTCAGAGAGGGGGACCTGGAGGGAAGGGTGTCACCTGGAAGGGACCCTACCCCACTTGGCTTTCCAACTCAGTGGGGTGACAGTCAGGACTGTGCAATCAGATCACGGGGCGGCTCCGCGATGGACCTGACTCAACTCCTTTTCTTAGTCCAGCCCCTTCCCGCTCGAGCCCCGCCCTAACCCAACCCCTAAACTGTCACTCCAAGATCTCACCCCATTCTGGTCACTCCATGCCTCTGCCTCCTCTCCCTTGACAACCAGCCAGGCTACGCCCCATCACTCCATGGGCCCACCTCCTCTCCTGTCACGCCTGGCCCCGCCCCTCCTCTGTCATTCCACGGCCCCACCCTCTTCCTTGTCACGCCAAGCCCCGCCCCTTCTTCTTTCACTCCAGGGCGTCTCTCCTTCGGTCAAGTCAGCTCTGCCCCTATCCTTCGACTTTTTCTCATAGTATTTCTGTCCTTGCTCACCCCGATCCCGCCCCGATCAGGGATGGCCCCACCCCTCTGGTCACGCCCAAAGCCAATTAAGCCACGCCCTCACCCACCAGGCCCCTCCTCTCCCCGGAGGCCCCGCCTCTAGGTCGGCCTGTTTTCCTAGTCCCGGCACCCGCTGCGACCGCAAAGGCGGCCTCGGTTCTAGGAACTTGACGCGATGGGGCTTCCCGAGGAACGGGGCCGAAGCGGCAGCGGGAGCCGGGGCCAGGAGGAAGCTGGAGCCGGCGGCCGGGCGCGGAGTTGGTCTCCGCCGCCCGAGGTCAGCCGCTCCGCGCACGTCCCCTCTCTGCAGCGCTACCGCGAGCTGCACAGGCGCTCCGTGGAGGAGCCGCGGGGTGAGGCCCGGCCCGGGCGGGCCTGGGGGTGTCAGTGAGGAGAGGAGTGGGGGCTCCCTGGGGGAGTCGCGGGCTCTCCTGGGAAGCTGAGGTGTCCGTGAGAAGATGAGGTTCTGTGAGGGAAGAATTGCAGTTCTTTGAGGAGATGGAGAAGGGATTCCGGGAGGAGAGGAGGGTTCCCTGGGAGCTGGGGAGTTCCCTGGAGACTTGGAGGGTCGGTGGGGAGATGTGGGTTTTTGCGAGGAGAAGCGGGATTCCGTGAGGGAAGAAGTGAGGTTCCTTGACGGGGGACGGGGAGGTCGGCCAGGAAAGTAAAAGTTTCATGGGAAGAGAAGGGAGTTCCTGATGTGAAAAGAGGGTCTCTAAGGGGCGACGTGAGCCTTGAGGAGAGGAGGGCCACGAGAACTTTCTTTGCTTCTCTTTCACACCAGCTCAGCCGCTGCCTCCTGAGACCTTTAACCTGTGAACTGTTGAGGGCAATAACGAGTCTAGGTCCCATCTTGGGATCCTCAGATTAGTAATGGGGTCCCAGAGCTATTTTTAGTATATCAGACATCCCAATGGAAATTACACAGTATAAGACTGAATGAGTTATTACCATGTCAAGTTTGTCTGTTTGTTTGTTTTGAGACAGAGTTTCCCTCTTATTGCCCAGTGTGGAGTGCAATGGCGCGATCTCAGCTCACCACAACCTCCACCTCCCAGGTTCAAGCGATTCTCCTGCCTCAGCCTCCCAAGTAGCTGGAATTACAGGCATGCGCCACCATGCCGGGCTAATTTTGTATTTTCAGTAGAGACATGGTGGCTCACGCCTATAATCCCAGCACTTTGGGAGGCTGAGGCGGGCGAATCACTTGAGGTTGGGAGTTCGAGACCAGCCTGTTCAACATGAAGTTTGTTTTTTCTAACTTGGGCTGGGATTGTATTAATCATAATTTAAAAGTTCTAATAGATGGTTCCATGTCTCTTAAAATGTATGATGAAAATAAGCTAATTTTGTATTTTTAGTAGAGATGTGGTGGCTCACGTCTGTAATCCCAACACTTTGGGAGGCCAAGGCGGGCGGATCACTTGAGGTCAAGAATTTGAAACCATCCTGGCTGACATGGTGAAACCCCATCTCTACTAAAAATACAAAAATTAGCTGGGCATGGTGGCACGTGCCACCATGGGGTGCCTGTAATTCCAGCTACTCAGGAGGCTGAGACAGGAGAATTGCTTGAACCCGGGAGGCAGAGGTTGCAGCTGAGCTGAGATAGCATTACTGTACTCCAGCCTGGGTAACAGAGCAAGACTCCGTCTCAAAAAAAAAATCCCCTACCATCATCCTCAGTCTGGGTAAAGGAGATATATATATATATATAATATATATATATATATAAATTTTGGAGACAAGGTCTCACTGTGTCACCCAGGCTGGAGTGCAGTTGCCTGATCTAGGCTCACTATAGCCTCCAACTTGTGGGCTCATGTAATCTTCCTGCCTCAGCCTCCTGGGTAGCTGGGACTACAGGCCCACGTCATGATGCCCAGCTAATTTTTTAAATATTTTTTGGAGAGACGGGGTTTTGCCATGTTGCCCAGGCTGGTCTCAAACTCCTGGCCTCAGGCCTTCCTCCTACCTTAGCCTCCCAAAGTGCTGGGATTACATGTGCATGAGCCACTGCACCTGGCCAAGGAGTTAAATTGCACCCCCATTGGGAGGCAGCATGATGTTTGGTTGTGGGACAAGCATGGGCCAGGAATCAAATCCAGAAAAATCTAGATTTACACCTTGGCTATGCTATTCACTTACTGCAGGGTCTTATGCAGATTTTTTTTTTTTCCTGCAACCTCCACCTCCTGGGTTTAAGTGATTCTCCTGCCTCAGCCTCCCGAGTAGCTGGGACTATAGGCATGCACCACCACGCCTGGCTAATTTTTGAATTTTTAATAGAGTCAGGGTTTTGCTATGTTGGCCAGCCTGCTCTCAAACTCCTGACCTCTGGTGATCCACCTGCCTCGGCTTCCCAAAGTGCTGGGATTACAGGCGTCAGCCACCATGCCCAGCCTTAGGCAGATTTTTAAGCCTATCTGAGATTCCTTTTCTTCCAACTGTAAGATAGGACTAATAATATTTCTCTAATAGGTTTGTATGAGGACAAAAGTGTGTAATAAGTGTGCACTATAGCATGCCTAATGCACAGTAGACATTTAATAAATAGTAGTTAGTCTTATACAATATAAAGGAATTACTGAGTAATGCAAGACAAGGTTCAATCAAGTGTAAAGTGGTGAAGTTGGGATTTGAACCAAGGCAGTTTGACTGCAGAATCCATATCCTAATAGCAATGCTATTCCTATTCTATGACCCCACAGATTGCATTTCACCAAATTCTGTCAAGTACAGAATTTCTACCAGGGAAGCAGCCTGTTCTCTCTTGCCTAATTTCACCACCTTCAGTCTTTCTAGTAGATTTATCAAAATACCATTAGAATGAAATTATGGAAATACTGCTTTCATATGTCACTGCAAAAACTTTCAATAGATCCCTGTTTCTGAAAATTTCTAATTAAAATTCTGCTTTTGTTTTAAGACCTCCAGATAATCTAGCTTTACCCCACCTCTCTATCCTTATCTCCCGCTGCTTGCTAGCACTCCCCTCATTCCAGATAGATCGTTCTCCTTGACATCCTGGATACACACCTATTCCTACCTTCTTGCCTTTGTCCATTTCCTTCTGTTTCTGTCTACCTAGTCAAACTCCACCAGTTCCAATAGAGCATTATCTGATCATCCCAATTCATGCTTACCTTTTTCTTCTTCTGAATATCTTTAGTACTTAGAGTGCATGCCGATGAAACACCCAGATTCTGACACACACACACCTTTATACCCCAAAACCTCAAAAAACTAAGTGTGCATAAAACTTAGTTTTGTAGTCCAGCATGTTGACGCCCATCTGTAATCCCAGTACTCAGGAGGCTAAGGCACAAGAATTGCTTGAACCCAGAGGGGAGGAGGTTGCAGTGAGCCGAGATTGAGCCACTACACTCCAGCCTGGGTGACAGAGTGAGACCCTGTCTGAAAACAAAAATAAAAACACCTCAGTTTTCTTCATTCCTTGTTGATGTACATAAATGTAGTTTATAAATAGTTTTATATACTGTATGCCTACTATTATCACTTAAAAATATTTTTGAGTGTTTGTATTCTGATTATTAGCTATGTGGTTCTTGGCAGAGTTTCCTATGCTTCCTGAGCTTCAGTTTTCTCATCTATAAAATTAGGATAATGAATGTATACTTTGTAAGACCATGATGTCTTAAACATTAAATGAGATTAGTCCAGTCCCTGATACATGAATGGCATTTACTAAATACCAGCTCTCATTTGCTTTCTCTTTAGTGGTCATTTATTATTCTATTGTGTGACTACTTGTATTACTAGTTTTCATCAGTTTGTTATTGTTGGGCTATTGGGTTGTTTCCAGTTTCATTATCATAGTGTTGCTATAAATACTTCTTTAGTAATCACTTTTTTGCTTTGTGATTATTTTCTTTAAGTCTATTCCTCAAAGTTGAGATAGCAGAGAAAAGGGTATAAGAAGTTTTATGGCTGGGTGTGGTGGCCCACACCTGTAATCCCAGCATGTTGGGAGGCCAAGGTGGGTGGATTGTTTGAGCTCAGGAGTTTGAGGCAAGCCTGGGCAACATGGCCAAACCCTGTTTTCTACAACAAACAAACAAACAATGTGCTCCTGTAGTTCCAGCTATTGAGGGTGGTGTGAGGATCACTTGAGCCAGGGAGATGGAGATTGCAGTGAGCTGAAATCGTGCCACTGCACTCCATCTGGGTGACAGAGTGAGACTCCAAAACTAAAAAAAAAAAAAAAAAAAAGTTTTATGGCTCTTATCATGCATTGCCTTGCTATCTAATAAGATTGTGCCAATTCTTACAATGCCACTATTGTGTAAGAGTGTCTGTTTTCCCAGGGCCACCCAGACGTTGGGCTTAATAATTTTTTTTTTAATTTTTGCTAGTTTTACAGGTATGAAATGGCATCTTGAGGTTGATTTAATTTGGATTTCTTTAATTCAGTACTCAGAATATCCTAAAATCTCTGCATTCATATGGTTTACCTTTTGAGTACATTTTCTGTAGAATAGCCAGGCAGATATTTTAAGAATATAAATTTGATCATGTCACTCTGGTGCTTAGAGCCATTCAGTGGATTTTCATTGCTCTTGGGATATATGCCAAATTCCTTATTATACACAGAATTGCATGATTTTCCCAGTTTATGCATCCATTCCTGGTATTCTTTTCCTTATTCTCAGTGTTTCAGCCTCAAGAAGTTCCTCCTAACATATACTCTTGGTAGTCTCAGAGTAGTCTCTTTTCTTCATATGGGAGTGGAGAAAAACTTCTATTCATCTTTTAGATTTTAGCAAAAATGTCTCAGGGAAGTTCAAATCTCAATTCAGTAATTGTGTAACCTTAGACAAGTTATTTAACCTCTGTGATCCTTGATTTTCAAGTTTGTAAAATGAGAAAAGCCTTCCTCTTAGAGTTGTTGTAAGGGCTAAATTAGATAGTACATATAAAATACTTAAAGAAACATTTGGCACATAGTGAATAACATTTATACAAGTAGAAGCTGGAGAAGAAGATGCTCAATATATAATTGCTGAGAGAGAATGCACAACTTAAGAGAAGAAAGAGATGGTCATGGAAGGTTCCGTGGGTAAAGAATTTCTTCCCTTCACTAATTACTTTGTTTTAAAAGTCACTTTCATCAGTTAGATGGTGAAAAAAAATTTGCACTGATTTCAGCAGAGCTCAGTAGTGTGTACCTGTAATCCCAGCTACTTGGGAGGCTGAGGCAGGAGGATAGCTGAGTCCAGGAGTTCAAGACAAGCCTGGGCAACAGCAATAAAAAATTACTGATTGCCTATTGTGTGCTAGACATTGTGCCAGTACTAGGGGGTTCTGATTTTAATAGATGTTAAAAAATGAGTAGGCAGTCTTGAGGACAGAGGGAAGAGTTTGAGTTGAGATTCAGCCCAGGGGAATAGAAGATGGCTTAGAAGAGTGGTAGGTGCTAAGATTAGACAGGTAAAGAAGGGACCCAGGTGATGGGTCCTAGGGCAGAGAAGTTGTAACTTCGTCCTGGGTATAAACTGGTAAGCTTTCTGAGGCTAAATATGTCTGAGAAGATTAATGATATCTGGGCTTCCCTTTCTGTTGCAGAATTCTGGGGAGACATTGCCAAGGAATTTTACTGGAAGACTCCGTGCTCTGGCCCATTCCTTCGGTACAACTTTGATGTGACTAAAGGGAAGATCTTCATTGAGTGGATGAAAGGAGCGATTACCAACATCTGCTACAATGTACTGGATCGAAATGTCCATGAGAAAAAGCTTGGAGATAAAGTTGCTTTTTACTGGTAAAAATATCTATCTTATACTTGATGGCAGATAAAAACACTCACTTGATACTTAAAACAACCCAGTAGAGTAAGAATAGTGTCATCAACTTAATGTCTCAGGTGAGCAAAAATACCTCAAGGAAGTTACATGACTTCCTTCAGATCGTGTAACTAGTATGTGACAGAGTTGACATTCAAAGCCAAGTGTCCTGACTTCTAGTCTAGTGTTCTTGGCTTTGCAGTTGAAGAGGGAGAAGGGGCATTGGCAAATGGAAGAGAACAGGACTGAGTAGCTTTCTTCCTAATTCTTGCTTTGGAAGACAAATAGTATTGGGTTTTTCACTATTGCTACTACCAGTATCATTAATCGTTATCTTTTACTGAGCTGTGTGCCAGAAACTATGCTTAAGTGCTTAACAAATATTATCTCCTTTGATGCTTATAATAATTATGAAAACACTATTTGTTTTCCTCACTTTGCATAGGTGAAAACTGAAATTATGACAAGTCAAGTGACATATCTGAAATGAAACAACTAGCTAGAAGCAAGGCTGAGAGTCAAACCTAGGCAATATAATTACAGAGCTTACTCTCAACCATGACACTCTATTATTCCTCTAATTTCTTTCTTTTTTTTTTTTGGAGACGGAGTTTTGCTCTTGTTACCCAGGCTGGAGTACAATGGCGCAATCTCAGCTCACCGCAACCTCCGCCTCCTGGGTTCAAGCAATTCTCCTGCCTCAGCCTCCCGAGTAGCTGGGACTACAGGCATATGCCACCATGCCCAGCTAATTTTTGTATTTTCAGTAGAGACGGGGTTTCACCATGTTGACCAGGTTGGTCTCAATCTCTTGACCTCATGATCCACCCGCCTCGGCCTCCCAAAGTGCTGGGATTATAGGCGTGAGCCACCATGCCCAGCCTATTCCTCTAATTTCTTATCTTGGCTTCTAAACAGCTTTGTAAAATAGTAATTCTTAGTTTCATTTTACAGGTGAACAAATGAAGCATTGAAGGGTTGTATAGTGAATAAGGTCATATAAGTGGTAGAGCCAGGATTCAAACTCAAGTCTGTCTGACTCCTTGCTTATACCACTAGACCGTGCAGCTTCCCCAGCAGGAAATTTCTAAGACTGCTTCTCCCAGGAAGTTAGCTGTCTAGGAGATACTACTATACTGAACCCAAATAGGACTTTGAGTTCCAGTAATTGGGGTGTTGGTTCTACCTATGAGCTCTCAGAACTGATCTACTTTTTGTTTTGTTTTGTAGATAGGATCTTGCTCTGTTGCCCAGGCTGGAGTGCAGTGGCACAATCCTGGCTCACTGCAACCTCTGCCTCTGCCTCCCCTGCTGAAGCCATACCCCCATCTCAGCCTCCTGAGTAGCTGGGACTATAGGCATGCACCACCACATCTGGCTAATTATTTGTTTTGTATTTTGTATTTAGTATTTTTTGTAATGACGGGGTTTTGCCATGTTGCCCATGCTGTTCTTGAACTTCTGAACTCAAGCGATCCACCTGCTTTGGCCTCCCAAAGTGCTGTAATTAGCATGAGCCACTATGTCTGGCCTGATCAATTTTTTGAGCTAGCTAATAGGAGCAGCTTGGATGCTTCATGGGAGAGTTAAATTGGAACTCACTCAATATCTTTGCCTAGTTTGTGTGATATATTGAGAAGAGCCTTGAGGAGACAGGAATATTTATGTTCTCATTCCAGCTCTGTCATTAACATGCTGTATAACCACAGAAAAGGCATTTAACTAAGAATTTCTACTTCCATAAAATGGGGATAATAATTCTATCCTTGTTTTTCTCACTTGGTTGTTATAAGAATCAAACGAGATGATGTTGTAAAAGCACTTATTTATTTATTGGAAAGCACTGTACAAGTGTGCGTACTCTATTATTATATTACCATTGCTCAGTTGGGGGCCACTTTGCCACAGAAATTCACTGTCTCTTGTGTCTGTTGAGACTCTCTTTAGCTTTTGCTCTAGAGCTTTATGCTTGGGCTCCGGCCAACACTTGGGCTCATTTCCTAGGCTCTTTAAAGATCTTCAAAGGAGGCTGGGCGTGTGGCTCGTGCCTGTAATCCCAGCACTTTGGGAGGTTGAGGCAAGAGGTTTGCTTGAGCTCAAGAGTTTGAGACCAGCCTGGGCAACATAGTGAGACCTCATCTCTATTTTACAAAAAAGAAAGGAAGAGGCTGGGCATGGTGACTCACACCTGTAATCCCAGCACTTTGGGAGGCCAAGGCAGGTGGATTGCTTGAGCTCAGGAGTTTGAGACCAGCCTGGGCAATATGGTGAAACTCTGTCTCTACGTAAAAAACAAAAATTAGCTGTGCATGGTGGTACACAGCTGTACTCTTAGCTACTCAGAAGCCCGAGGTGAGAGGATTGCTTGAGCTCAGGAGGTGGAGGTTGCAGTAAGCAGAGATCACACCACTGTACTCCGGCTTGGGCAACAGAGCAAGATCCTGTCTCAAAAAGTATTAATAATAAAAATAAAATAAGAAAGCAATAAAAAAGAAAAGAGAAAAAAGTATTTTAAAAGGAAATGCTTGTATCTGAATTTGTTCCCTGGTTTGAAAGAACTCAGGTGCCTAATGAAAAACAGAATTCACAGGCCAGAGTTTTCAATCACTGGAGAGTTTTCAAGAATCCTGAGGCCCTTTCTTTCTAGAGACACCAGTTTCCCTACTACCCTTACCTGAACAGGTAGGGAGAGGTTCTGGAGAACCTCTCTTTCCCCATCTGTAAAATGAGAGGAATAGACTAGATCAGCGTTTTCCAAAGAATGCTTCGGGCACAACTGATTACTGGAGATATTAGTAGGGAGCTTCCTAAATCATTAAATGAGAAACACTACATAATAAATTGCCTTTGTGTGAAATTCTCAATGTATATTAGCATAGTAAAGTCTCCAAGAAGTCCTACATTAGAGATACCTGATTAATTTTGTTTAATGTAGGATTTCCCGAATTTATTTAAGCCCCAAACACTTTTTGCCAGCATGCTATTAATACCACAAGAAGCAGTATCCCATGGAACAGCCACTGGGGAAGCACTGGATTAAATAATCTCTAAATTTACTTCCAGTGCAAATTTCTGTAACTCAATAACAAGGCATCCTCACTCCATTTTTACAGTGGTCACTCCCTCCACAAGAATTGTTAAAGATATTGGATACTTAGGGCTGCATTAGGCATTATAAATAGAGGGGTAAAAAGGCAGGAGACAAGTACCATTAAGCAATTATTATTTAATTATTTTATGTTTATAGTAAAGCAAAAGCAAAATACAAATAAATCACATTTTATTATAAGAAAGTAAAGTGCAATATGCCAGATATGGTTACTTCCCTTTGTTATCTCTATATTTTTAAACGATACACTTATACTGCTGTTCTTAATCATTTTTAAAGAAAGTATTGATTTCTTACTATAATAGATGAGAATTTGCTTCTCATATACCTCTCTAACTTCCTTCTCTCTTCTTCTCAATATATTTATAGCTGTTTTCTAGTTAATTTAAAATCAGTTACATAAGAATAGCATACTATGGTTATATATCCTTTTACATTCAGATTTTTATTTACTCCGAAGTTAATAATTGTTTACCAGGCCGGGTGTGCTGGTTCATTTCTGTAATCCCAACACTTTGGGAGGCCAAGGTGGGCAGATCACCTGAGGTAAGGAGTTCAAGATCATCCCAGACAACATGGTGAAACCCCGACTCTACTAAAAATATATAAAAAAAAATTAATGCCATTTCTTACAATTTTTTAAAAAGAGAGAGAGAAAAAAATATATATATAAATATAAATTAGCTGGGTGTGGTGGTGTCCACCTGTAGTCCCAACTTCTTGGGAGACTGAGGCAGGAGAATTGCTTGAACTTGTGAGGTGGAGGTTGCAGTGAGTGGAGATCGTGTCACTGCACTCCAGCTTGGGTGACAGAGCGACACTCTTGTCTCAAAAAACAATAATAATGAAAAAATAATAATTGCTTACCTTTTTTTTCTTGTGCTATTTAACCCTTTACCATATATTTAATATTTTCCAAATTCACTCATGTGAAGTTCTCCTTTTCCTCCCAAAGTTCTCCCTCTTGGAGCTCACCTTCTTTCTGCTCTAATTCTTATTAATGCTTTTAAAAATGCCATCTTTTCCATGGTATGCTCCAATTGACATACTTCTTACAGAACCACATTATGGCTTTCTTCTTAAGTTTATGTCATTTAGATAGCTGTGGTGGCATTAACAAGCCACATTTGTAGCTTATTTCTTGTTTTGGAACATGCACTGTATAGACATTGAAATTATCCACAAAGGAAATGGTGCTCTTAGGAAAGTACTCCCATTATCCAAAAATGGAACCATTTTAAGGAATAATGTGGCCTTTAACTTTTGGCTTGACACATTGCAAATATTCATGGAATAGTAGTATTTTTAGAACTTGAAGTGACCGTTAGAGTCTATCGAGGCCAACTCTCTTCAAAGATTGGTAGATTAAAAGACAAAGAAGCTAAGTGATTTGCCTAAGTTTGTACACCTGTTTGAAGATAGAACTGAGACTAATTTCCACATATTATCACTGCTAGTCACCCTTTTTTTCACTCATGGTACTACCTCCTTATTCTAGTAGTCCAGTACTTGGCTGTGACAGAGAAAAAGAGAAATTAGTCACATTAGCCAAAATGATTTAAATTAACTTTAAAGTATCAGATAAAATGTGTTATTAGGTTTAAATGTCCCAGACCCTAGTCTCATGGAATTTACATTCTATTTGGAAAGACCAAATAGATTGGCCGGGCATGGTGGCTCACAGCGTAATCCCAGCACTTTGGCAAGCCAAGACAAGTGAAGCTTGAGGTCAAGAGTTCGAGAACAGCCTGGCCAACATGGTGAAACCCCGTCTCTACTAAAAATACAAAAATTAGCTGGATGTGGTTGCGGGTACCTGTAATTGCAGCTACTTTGGAGGCTGAGGCAGGAGAATGACTTGAACCCAGGAGGTGGAGGTTGCATTGAGCCGAGATCACACCATTGCACTCCAGCCTGGGCAACAAGAGTGAAACTCTGTCTTAAAAACAAAACAAAACAGATAATCTATATAAAAACAGCCTGGGCCAGGTTCAGTGGCTCATGCCTGTAATCCCAGCACTTTGGGAGGCCGAGGCAGGCAGATCACCTGAGGTCAGGAGTTCAAAACCAGCCTGGCCAACAAGGCAAAACCCTATCTCTACTAAAAATACAAAAATTAGCCAGGTGTGATGGGCACATCTGTAATTCCAGCAACTTGGGAGGCTGAGACAGGAGAATTGCTTGAACCCAGGAGGTGGAGGTTGTAGTGAGCCAAGATCATGCCACTGCACTCCAGCCTGGGCACAGAATATGTTATTGGTTAAAGAAAAGCCATATGTAAATAAGGTTGGTTTTTGTTTTTCATTTTTCCCTTTATTGTATTTGTCCAAAAGAACTAAATTAGGGTACTGTGCTGTACCAAAATGATAATTATAACAGACAGTAAAAGAATTACTGAATTAACAATGAGAAAGAGAGAAGTGTATCTGTTATGTGAATATATGCACCAGCCTGGATAAACAACAGAGTAGTAACCTGTGAAGCAAACATAGAATATCCTCTTAGATGTTGTTCCTCATAATGCACTGACAGAATTCACATAGCTCTTAATGAAACAAGATTGATGTACATATGTTTGACTTTGTCTCACTGTCAGTAAACTGTAAAGTTAGGGAGAAAAACGAAAAAAAATTAAAAGGGTAGATACAGGTGAGGGTTTGTTTTATTTTAAAAAGCTAAGTCTTTAGTTATAACCATTAACTTTCTGTGGCTTTATTGCAGTGATTTTCCAAGGTTAATTATTCAGGATTTTTTGAACTGACTGAACCTACTTGGTATTTTTAAGTTGACTTTTTATATAAACTTCATAAATCTTTTATAAAAAGGAAACTATACCATTAGTATAAATGGAAATCATTTTATACATCATAACTAGCAGGTAATAAATAAAAAAAAAAACTAAAAAGAATTATGGGCCAGGCCGGGCATGGTGGTTCACGCCTGTAATTCCAGCACTTTGGGAGGCTGAGGTGGGCGGATCACGAGGTCAAGAGATCGAAATCATCCTGGCCAACATGGTGAAACTCCATCTCTATTAAAAATATAAAAATTAGCTGGGCGTGGTGGTGCACGCCTGTAGTCCCAGCTTCTTGGGAGGCTGAAGCAGAAAAATTGCTTGAACCCGGGAGGTAGAGGTTGCGGTGATCTGAGATCGCACCACTGCACTTCAGCCTGGTAACTGGCGACAGAGCAAGACTCTGTCTCAAAAAAAAAAAAAGAATTATGGGCTAAACTGCAAAGAGCTACTTACACAAATAGTTCACAGAAAGGAGAAAGCCTTATAGGGAGGCAGGATAACATAAAGATTAGGAGAATGTGTTTTGGTGTCAGACTAACCCAGTTTGAGTTTTATTTTTGCCACTAATTAGCTATTGATCTTGGGTAAGTTACTTAACCTCTTTGAGGCTCAGTTTTCTCACCTGCAAAATGTGGATAAAAATATCTTTTATCTCATGGAGTTGTCAATTTTGTAGGATTAAATAATGTGTCAAATTCCTGGCACATTGAATGCACTTAAATGTTAGCCACCACAATTATTTATATTGGGACACTGAAAAGACCAGCCATGTTTAGAATAAAAGATTTATGCAGGGAATAATTTATTCGTTCAATAAATAGTTACTAAGAACTTATTATGTGCCAGGTACTATTCTAAACAAAGTTCTTGCCCTCATGGAGCTTATAGTCCAGCTTAAGGAGACAGACAATAAACACAGAAACCATTAAGTATATGACAGGTAGTGATGAGTACTATAGAAAAATATAGAGCAGAACAAGAGGAAAGGGAAGTGACAGTGCAGAGTGGGAACTGATAAGGAAAGAACTTTTTAATAAAGATGACATTTGAGCAGAGATCTGAAGGAAATTATGGAGTGTGCCACGCAGATAGTTGGGGTAGGGAGGGGAAATGTTCCAGGTAGATGGAAAAACAAATGTGCTGCCTGGTGTGTTTGAAGACTAGCTAGGAAGTTAGTATAGCTAAAACAGTGTGAGCTAGGAAAGAGAGTAGTATTGCCATCAGCAGGATATTAGATCATGTCACGTCTTAAAAGCCAATGTAGACTTTGGCCTTTTATTCACAGTGAAATGGGGAACCACTAGACAGTCTTAAGCATAGATGTGAGAATGATTTGGCTTCTATTTAGGCGCTATCTTTTATATTAAGAATAGACAGTAGAAGGGGAAAAGTAGAAGCAGGGAGACCAATTAGGAGGCTATTATAAAAATCCAGGTGATAGATTATGGTAATTTAGACCATAGTAGTAGTCATGAAGATGGTTAGATGTGGTCAAATTCTGGATCTATTTTGAATGAAGAACCCATGGAATTTGCTGACTTGGATTGGATATGGGGAGTGAAAGAGGAGTCAGGTTGTCTTCAACAGTGGATAAGGTCCAGGTATGGGAGATCTTGACTATTTTTGGAGATCTGTGAAAGGTTGTATGCAGGGGAATGTAGAAGTTACAGCAGAGGTTAAGAGGATTAATTTGGATACATAAGGAAATGGGAAAGTGAAACCAGAGAACAGAGTTTGTTATTCAGTCCTCAACTGGGATGCTGCTGGTGGGAATGGAATGAAACAATGAAATTCTAGAGTAATTTAGTAATTTTATAGTTATTTAATCTGTATAAAGAGCATGGTGCTTGGCAAAAAAAAAAAAAAAAAAAAAAAAAAAAGTGTATTAGCTATTTTTCATTTTGGAAAGAAACCAGCACAGGTAACTAGGTGTGTAGATGGTGGGGAGCTAGGGAGAAAGTGAGAGGGAAGAGTCAAGGATTCTCTTAGTCTATATAAACACTGCTCTTTTGAACACACATTTTCATCTGATCCAAGAGCTAAATTTGTCCTGCAAAATAAAGACTTTGGTTCCAACCCTCTCATACTGTCTTCCTCCTGTTGTGGCAGATAAATATGTTAACAGAGATGCATGTGTATATATGTATGAGAAAATGATCAGTGAAAAGGTATTGGGATAGTCATTCAGGGAGAGATAGTCAGTGAGGGTGTTAGAGGTAGCTGAAGGAGTGGAAGGGAGTTAGCTAGTTGAAGGAACACTGGAGGGCTGTCAGAGATTTGAGGGATTAAGTAAAAGGTTTATGAGGAGAGGCTGGAAAGCGTGGTCGATGGCTGATATTCTGGTCATTTATACTAGCTGCTCAATCTCTACTTTTTCTAGAAGTCCCTAGTACCAAAGCCCAAGACATTTGGTATAGTTGATTCTTTCCATTGTTTGTTTTGCTTTGGGTCACCTTAAGGCTGTCATTATCTCTGAGCCACCTAAATCCTCACCCTCAGCTGAAATCACTACTGTTTCTTCATGCCTCTCACTATATTTCAGTCCTTCTTCAGGAACTGGAGCTTTCAAGAATAAGGCAACTTTAGGAGTGACCCTAGGACAGAAGCTCTGCTCTCAGGATCCTTGTATGCTCTTGAATATGTATTCCATAGTATGACATTTTGGAGCTCCCCAGATCCTTGTAGGTGTCTGTGTGAGTGTGTGTATTTGAGGGCCAAAAAAAAAAAAAAAAAAAGTCCCTACCTCCCCATATCACTGAAGTGAACTCCAGAATATGGACCTAGATAATTTAGAGGCCCTGAACATGAATGACAGGACAATATACTCTAGGGCTCTCATTTTCCATATCATCTTGACAAACCTCCTTGTCAAAATATGGGCTTGTCTCACTTTCTCAACCATCCCCATCTTGTCAAATACACACACCGTATCTGTATCCTCACTAGTTTCACAACAGTGTATCTATTGTTTAAGATATACTTGGTAAAGAAAAACACTCATTTGAGAAAGATGACTTCAGACCATTCTCTTCCTCTCTCTGGGCCTTCCCTTTGTAGGCATGGTGGGAGATGAACTACAGACACTCTGCAAGGTCTCTTTTATCTCTCATCTTCCAGAATTTTATGACTGTTTCTGAAGAGAGGAAGCAGTTTTTAGAAGGTCTATTGCAATATATAGTGACTCTGGTAACTCAGTAGGTGGGCTGAATTTCTGTCAAGATGGTAAGAAAGAGAGAGGATTTTGTTTATTAAATTATGTTTTTTCTATAATGATGTTGACACCATAAAGCAAGAATTGTAGAAAGTTTGGAATGAAGAGGCTGAGGAAGGAGTCTGCTCCCCTTGCCTGAGGGTTATTTGTGGCTGGTAGCATACTCAAAGCTAATGGGAGATAATTGTTGGGAACAGTCTTTCTCCACTTGAATCAGGTGAGGAGATTGTGGAGGAAAGGTGGAGGAGTTCATGTTTACGGTGGATTTCTAATCTGTTTTTCTCATTTCTCCCTGAGTTTTATGACCCTTGACACTTGACAGAACCCCTCCCTAAAGTGGTGAAAAAAATGAGACAAGTAGGCTGTGCTTTCCAAGTCACTTTTTTGGAAGTAGGTGGCATATGAATAATGAATGTATTGCTCTGAAGACTGTCTTGAGGCCTGTTTCAGCATCCTGAGCTCCATATCAGCTACCTGGGTTTGTGTCTGGGCCAACTTCTTATATTGGTGTTTTTAGTAAACATTTAATGAAAAGAATGGCTTTGGTTAATGCCCTTTTCTAAGCCTTCTTTTTCCCAATTATAAACTGTTAGGGGTGTACAGGACACTTGCTTAAGTTACTTCTGGCACTGACCTTCAGAATTTCTGTCACGAATGTAGGGAACTGCCCTGATAAGTTCCCTACATTTCTGGGAGAAGTTAGGGGAGGGGAGGAACTGGCCTTCTCTCTTTTGAAGATACTAGGTGGTCAGATGGGAGCAGGGGTTCTTGCTTTATGGCAATCCCACATTTATAACAACTCAGAAGGCCTGGAGTTGAGGATGGGCCTTCCCCCATTTCCTAGATTTGGTTTGGGAGAGGTTGGGCACTGGTAATGATCTCCAGTGTCTCACACCTTGAACCTCTGAGAATTCAAGACTCTCAATTTCAGTCCTTAGAGGTCATTTGGTCCAGTTCCCATACAAATCAAGAATTGTAGTACCAATATCCCCATCCGTAACAATCCTCATAAGTTCTCATTCTGATTCAATCCCTACATCTCTACCTTAATACTTACTAGTTGGGCAAGTTATCTCATCTCTTTAAACCTCAATTTTCATGTCTGTAAAATGGAAATAATAACAAGTTCTTGACAGAGATTGTTGTGGGGAATAATTGGAATAATCTATATAAAGGGCTTAGTGCTTGGCAAAAAGCGTAGTAGCTACTTTTATTATTATGCCAAAGCCCCATACCAAAAACAGGTAGCAGCGGAGCTGATCTGGTTAGATCATGGATGGGAGGACTAGAGTCACATTCTTTGGGCTTCTCCACCCTGTCACTGTGTTCCCTGTGAGGTGTGTGTCTGGAACCCCTAGGTATTTGCAAAGCTCAGTTTGAAAGCTCAGTTTGAAAACCCCTGATCTAGTCCGGTATTCTTGTTTTATAAATGAGGTGATACAGAGTCCACATTCTCAGGTTCCTTGTATGATGTGACTTCCTCAACAATAATGTTGGTCTCCCCTGGATATACTTTAGTTGGCCAATATCTTTCATTAAGTATTCCAACTATAGTCTGCCTTGAACAGGGTACTATTACCATTGTTTGACTTTACATATCTAAGATTACATTAGCCTCATTGACAGTCACATATAATCTCTCATAATATTTAAGATTTTTCTTTCCTTCCTTTCTTTCTCTTCCTTCCTTTTCTTTCTTTCTTTTTCTCTCTCTCCCCTTCCCTCCCTCCTGCCCCTTTCTCTTTTTCTTTTTCTCTCTCTTCTTTTCTTTCTTTCTCTCTCTCTTCCCTCCCTCCCTCCCTCCCTTCCTTCCTTCCTTACTCCCTCCCTCCCTCCTTCCTTCCTCTCTGTCTTGCTCTGTTCCTCAGGCTAGAGTGCAGTGGTACAATTGTGGCTCACAGTAGCCTCAAACTCCAGGGTTCAAGTGATCCTGCCACCTCAGCCTCCTGAGTAACTGGGACCACAGGTGTGCACCACCACACCCAGCTAATGTTATATTTATTTTTATTTTTTTGAGACAGAGTTTTGCTCTTGTCACCCAGACTGGAGTACAATGGTGCGATCTCAGCTCACTGTAACCTCTGCCTCCTTCAAGTGATTCTCCTGCCTCAACCTCCTGAGTAGCTGGGACTACAGGCACACACCACCATGCCCAGCTAATTTTTTGTATTTTAGCAGAGATGAGGTTTCGCTGTGTTGGTCAGGCTGGTCTCATACTCCTGACCTCAGATGAGCTTCCAGCCTTGGTCTCCCAAAGTACTGGGATTACAGACATGAGCCACTGTGCCTGGCCAGCTTGGAATTTTGAATTAGAGAACAGACGAGAGAATACTGTAAAATCTCAGATATAGGAGGGCCTTGGACATATCTGTTATCTCCTTTTGGACTATAAAGTTTTTAGAACAGCCCTCATCTAGGGTTCTAAGATCTGGTCTATTTATTCAAAGCCTTATGGTTTTCCTGTTGGGAACATCATTATTTTATTAAAAAAAAAAAATATGACCCAGAAACTATTCACTCTGGAATACATTACACATAGAGTTGCCTCTATAGAAAACATCTCTAGAGCATATGAACACCTTCCTTCCTTTCTTCTCTTTCTTTCTTTTTCTTTTTCTTTCTTCTCTTTCTTCCTTTCTCTCTCTCTCTCTCTCTCTTTCTTTCCTTCTTTTTATTTAAAAAAAAAAGACTAGTCAAGTGCAGTAGTGAGAAGGGGGGAAAGAGTAGAACAAGGAGTTTGATCTGTAACTGACTGTGAACAATCAATTGAGATAACTCACTACCTTTGGACCAGCCTCTTCTCTCTCTCTTCCTCCCTCCCTCCCTCCCTCCCTTCCTTCCTCCCTTCCTTCCTTCCAACTTTCGACAGTCTTGCTCTGTCACGAGGCTGGAGTACAGTGGCACTATTCCACCTCACTGCAACCTCTGCCTCCTGGGTTCAAATGATTCCCCTGCCTCAGCCTCCTCAGTAGCTGGGACTGCAGGTGCATGCCACCATGCCTGGCTAATTTTTTGTATTTTGGTAGAGATGGGGTTTCACCATGTTGGCCAGGATGGTCTTGATCTCCTGACTTCGTGATCCGCCCCCCGCTCAGCCTCCCAAAGTTCTGGGATTACAGGCGTGAGCCACCATGCCTGGCTGAACACTTGCATTTCTAAGTGTGATTTTTTGACTGGAGACTAATTTTGGAAACCAATATTTGCTTTTTTATTTTGACCATGATATTTTAATACATGAAAATCTGTCCAAAGGAGCAGTCACAGAGGGTTCTTGTTGAACTTTAGTTTCAGAGCTGTTTTTGAGGATGGCTATTTTAGGTGTCCTCCAAACTACCAAATATAGTGAGTTAGAGAATCTGCCAGGCACAGTGGCTCACTCCTGTAATCCCAGCATTTTGGGAGACTGAGGTAGAAGCATCACTGAGCTCAGGAGTTTGAGATCAGCCTGGGCAACACAGGTAGATCCCACTCTACAAAAATTTTAAAAATTAGGCTGGGTGTGGTGGCTCACGCCTGTAGTTCCAGCTACTCAGGAGGCTGAGGCAGGAGAATCACTTGAACCTGGGAGGCAGAGGTTGAAGTGAGCCAAGATCATGCCACTGCATTTCAGGCTGGGCGACAGAGTTAGACTCAGTGTCAAATAATAATAATAATAAATTAGCTAGATGTGGACTAGACATGGTGGCTCATGCCTGTAATCCCATTTGGGAGGCTGAGGCAGGTGGATCACAAGGTCAGGAGTTTGAGACCAGCCTGGCCAATATGGTGAAACCCCATTTCTACAAAAATTGGCCAGGCATGGTGATGGGTGCCTGTAGTCCCAGCTACTTGGGAGGCTGAGGCAGGAGAATCGCTTAAACCTGGGAGGCGGAGGTTGCAGTGAGCTGAGGTCTCGCCACTGCACTCCAGCCTGGGTGACAGAGCAAGACTCCATCTCGAAAAAAAAAAAAAAATAGCTGGGTGTGGTCATGCATACCTGTGGTCTCAGATATTCGGGAGGCTGAGTGGGGAGGATTGCTTGAGCCCGGGAGGTTGAGGCTGCAATGAGCGGTGATTATGCCACTGTACTCCAGCCTGGGTGAGACCCTGTTTCAAAAAACAAAAAAACTTAGAGAATCCTAATATGACATCCAGATTTGTTAAAAATCTTTCTAGTTGTTTTCACATGATAAGAAAAAAACTGAGAGAAATATAATTTTATTTATATGGATAGCCATGCTCTATAGATAATCCAATAGCTTCTAGTTGCAGGTTTTTAAATTTTTATAGTTATTTATAGACATGTACCAGGGACTGTACTAGGTGCTTAGGCTATAGCAATAAATAAGAAATATTTCTTCCTTGTCCTTATGAAGTTCACATTCTGATGGGGGCAAGGTTTTTGCCTATAAGTTATAATTTTGTTCAGGAATGAAATGTTGGGGACAATGTGCTTTTCCTTATTTCTGTCAAGAGGGTGGGAAGGAGGGAGACATGTCTCTAGGAGCAAATGAATATGCAAGTGCTCTTGTGATACTTGGTGATGCCAAGGACTGTGAAGTTTTGGGTCTTGCCTTAGGTTTTTTTTTTTTTAGAAGGAAAGGAAAAGAGGGGAAGAAAAAGAGGGAGAGAGAACAGGAATATTGCTTTATTCTATGAATGGGTATTAATAATGGCTGATCATTAGTTTGTGTATTTAAAGTGGAGAATGCATATTTTATGTATCTAAAGTGGAGAGCTCTACAAGTGCTTATTAAGTTTACTTGTTACTGATCTGAGTTCAGATTCGGGATATCCTTATTAATTTTCTGTCTCGTTGAGTCTAAATCTCTTTATGGGTCTTGTGTATTTGGGTGTTAGGATGCATTGATCCTTATACCACTCTATCTTTGTTGCTTTGAAATCTGTTTTATCAAATGCATGAATTGCAACTCCTTTTATTTTATTTATTTGTTTTTGTTCTCCATTTGGTTGGTAGATCTTTCTCCAACCCTTTGTTTTGAGTCTTTGTGTATCTTTGGATATGAAATGGGTCTGGATGTAGTATACCGTTAGGTTTTGGCTGTATCTTTTGATTGGGGAATTTAGTCGATTTCAATTTAGGATTACTGCCATTTGATGTTAACTGGCTATTTTATCCATTCGTTGATGTAAATTCTTCTTTATGTTGATGCTCTTTACTTTTTGGTATGTTTTTAGAAAGGCTAATACTGGTTGTTCCTTTCTGTGTGTAATGCTTCTTTCAGAAACTCTTGTAAAGCAGGCCTGGTGGTAATAAAATCTCTGAGTACTTGCTTGTTCATAAAAGATTTTATTTTTCCTTCAATTGTGAAGCTTAGTTTGGCAGGATATGAAATTCTGGGCTGAAAGTTCTGTTCTTTAAGGATGTTAAATATTGGCCCCCACTCTCTTCTGGCTTGTAGGGTTTCTGCTGAGAGATCTGCTGTAAGTCTAATAGGCTTCCCTTTGTGGGTAACCTGACCTCTCTAGCTGCCCTTAGTATTTTCTCCTTTGTTTCAACCCTGGTGAATCTAATGATTATGTGTCTTGGGGTTGCTCTTCTTGAGGAATATCTTTGTGGTGTTCTCTGTATTACCTGAGGTTGAATAGTGTCCTGCTTTGCTAGATTGGGAAAATTCTCCTGGATAATATCCTGAAGAGTATTTTCCAGCTGGGATTCATTCTCTCCATCACATTCAGGTACACCTATCAAACGTAGATTAGGTCTTTTCACATAGTCCCATAATTCTTGGAGACTTTGCTCATTCCTTTTTATCCTTTTTTCTCTATTCTTGTCTTCTCGTTCCATTTCATTAATTTGGTCTTCGACCTCTGATATCCTTTCTTCTGCTTGATCAATTCGGCTATTCAAACTTGTGCATATTTCACTAAGTTCTCGTGTTGTATTTTTCAATTCCATTAGTTCATTTATATTCCTCTCTATATTGTCCATTCTTTTTAACATTTCGTCAAGCCTTTTTTCAAAGTTCTTAGTTTCTTTACATTGGGTTAGAACAAGTTGTTTCAACTCCCAAAAATTTTTTATCATCCACCTTTTAAAGCCTAATTCAGATAATGGAACACAGTCCTCTTCCATTAGGGCTTGTTCCGTTGCTGATGAGGAATTGCTATCCCCTGTAGAGGGAGAGGGGTTCTGACTTTCGGTTTTCTCTGCCTTTTTAGGCTGTTTTTTTTCCCTTTATTGTGATTTTATCCATCTGATGTCTTTACAATTAGCGCCTTTCTGATTAAGTTCCTGAGAGGATGTCCAATTTATTGATTCCCAGTGCTGGAATCCGAGCAACCCACTGCGCGGCCAAAACAACAGCGATAAGACTGATGGTGCTCTTCTGCCTGGGAATCTCCGGTCTGGCTTCCTTCTTGAGTCCGCAACAAGCGGCTCTGCCTTCCCGGAGCTCCAAACACCAGTCAGTAGGGGAACCAGTCCTGCTCACTGTGCGCGAAGAGCTGCCTCGCCGAGGCGACGACAAAACTGCTGCGCCAGCCACAGAAGTCGCGCTGGCGACCCGCGGGGCTCCTCCACTGGAAATCTTCTGGTCCGTGGGCAACGAAAATTCCTCTGAAAATGTGGCGCCCTCACATTTTCCGAGCTTTCACTGGGAGCTACAATCCCGAGCTGTTAGCGATCAGCCATCTTGGATCTCTCCTAGGTTTTGGGTCTTTCAGGAAGTTGTAGGATGTTGATGTGATCATGGTGAGTTTGGCCTTGGCCATGGGCTAAAGCTAAAAATGCATGGGAGTCCCCTCCTCCTCAGCTTTCCACAGTGCTTCTGGAGATTCTTAGGAGAGAGGCTTCTTCATGTTCATTTGGGTATGCTCCAATTTGGTACAGCAGAACCAACACTAGTCTGGAAGTCAGAAGCCTAGGGCCTAGTTACAGATTTGCCATTAACCCCTTTTTATGGCCTTAGCAAGCCACTTCCTCTGGATTTCTTGAATCTTTAAGATGAGGTTAATAATAATCCTCTGTGGCCTTAGCAAGCCACTTCCTCTGGGTTTCTTATATCTTTAAGATGATGATAATATTTGCTCTACCTACTGCTAAGGTAGCTGTGAGAATCAGATGAGTGAATGTCCTCTAAAGCAGTTTTATACTCATATGAGGAATTAGCTGGATTCTTTTTTATTTTGAGATAGAGCCTCACTCTGTTGCCCAGGTTGGAGTGCAGTAGCATGATCTCAGCTTGCTGCAACCTCCACCTCCTGGGTTTAAGCTGTCCTTCCACCTCATCCTCCCAAGCAGCTGGCATTACAGGCATGTACCACTTCACCTGGCTAATATTTTTGTACTTTTAGTTGAGATGGGGTTTTACCATGTTGGCCAGGTTGGTCTTGAACTCCTGACTTCAAGTGATCCACATGCTTCAGCCCCTAAAGTGCTGGGATTACAGGCATGAGCCACCACGCCTTGCCTGGATTCTTATCTGATTTACACAACCACCATGTGAGACAGGAATGGCAGATTTCATTACTCTTCATTGATCTCTACCTCAACTAAGTTTGTTCTTTTTTTTTTTCTTCCCCATTTAAGTAAGTATGGGACTCCCATGTGATTCCCATACCCTGAATCTCAGCCCCAGGGACTCCTCCTAGTCTTTTCCATGGCACAGTGCAGGACTGAGCCCACTGAACTCACTATAGGAGCTTAAGAAACTCTTCATGGCATGACTCTGAATTCTCCACAAGTTCCACAATCTTTTCCTCTCTGTGCCTACGCCTTTTCTTTGGAACTGACATTGAGAACCCATTCCCCTGCTCGTGGAGGGAAGAAATGAGAATCAGAGTCTGAGATACATTAGAGATTAGTCTAATATCAACCTCTCCCTTCTCTCAACTCTCTTTCCCATCTTATACTTTACAGAGAAGGAAACTGAAGCTCAGAGAGAGGGGAAAGTTTATGTAAATTGTACTTTGAAGTAGGGGTAAACAATCTAGTCTGGTAATTCCATATTCAGAGCCAGGGTTTCCCAATTTTTTTATGTAAATAATTACCTGAGGATGTTAGATTTCCAGATTCCTGGACCCTATCCCAGACTATTAAGTTAGAATGTTCAGAGGGTAAGACCTCTGACTTGTATTTTTGTAACCTCCTCAGGCAATTCTGATGTAGGGGGGAAGGGACAAAGTAACATTGAAAAATTAGATTAATAGCCTTAAACTCTTAAAATTGTATGCCTAAAAGAATTTTGAAAAATTATGTAACTCTTGACATAATGTTCATATCTAAAAATGTTTTAAGATTCAAAAATTGCAAAAAACAAAATTTCCAAAATATTTTATATATATTATATACATATATATGCATATATAGGTTATAACTCTTTCAAAATGTTGACACTGCAAATTTAGCTCATATAATTTGTAGAAAACGTTCACCATACAACCTATTTTGCGTAGCCAGTTATCACTCAACATAATCAGCTAAATGAGATCTACTTTCTGTTAGAAATTGCCTAACTTCTTTCTTAAGATAAATATGTTAATGTATGACTCTGTGATAACTATTTCACTTCTGAATTGTAATTCTAAGAAATATAAGGCAAGTAGTCTTGCCATGAATTTCTTTCCTGGATGAATTAAGATGCCAATCGTTTCACTACTGATTTCTCAGGGAAGCTCTCCTTGATTTACTTTCTTGGGGCTCTACCTCAGAAGTTACACATTCTCAAATTGTGCCTTTGTTCAGAACTCTGGAGGTTTTCATACCCTGGCATTGTACCATAATAAAGTTTGAGATAAGAGAGAACTATGACATTTTTGTTTAAAATAGGAGAAGGGTAATTGTGAAAGAGAGTGTCTGAGCTGGTTCCAACTCAGACAGATCATTGTTAGGAAATACTACATATGAAAGTTGAGGATCTAGACATTTATTCTCTTAATATTTTTCTGCATAGGTACCCCCAGGAATAGAGTACCCTAGGTTGAGGACTAATGATTTAAATTGCCTTTGACCTAATAACAGTGAACCATTATAAAGAATATTTTTGCATGTGTCTCTTATACTTGAGAAACTTGATGTACATATAAAATGATGCCCCTGGATTTTCTTTCCACTTTCTGTTCTGCTTCCTCTTTTGGGGCTGTATTCCAAATACTCTGATAATAAAAGAGCTACCCTCATTTACTTGTCATGGGTAAGGCCAATATGGGACACAGAATGGTAGAAACAAGTGTATGATTTCCCCTCCTGTAAGTAGGCATGGAGGCAGTGGGAAAAGAGAAGAGGTACACAATCCATCTGGCACCAAAGCCACTTTGGCCAAGGGGAACATGCACAAGGTATTTGGAGCAAGGCCTGAAAATAACTGGCAAGAGGACAGGGTACAATAATAGCCCAGAGGCAGGGCAGGCTTCTCATACTCTGAACCTCAGCTCCAGGGGCCTCTTCCAGTCTCTTCACAGAGTCCAGGACTGAGCCCACTGTAGAAGCTTAAGAAACTCTTCTTCACATGATTCCAAATTCCATTCTACAAATTTTACTCTTGTCTTTTTCCTGCCTGTCCAGCATCTATCTTTTTTGTCTGTATCCTATCTTATCCCTTCTTTCCTTCCATACTTTCTCTCTTTGATCATCCTGGATCCAGCTGGTCATATGAGAAGAGATAAGTTTGTTCATTTGTTTATTCATGCTTTTATCTGTTCATTCTACAATTATGTATTTGGTGCTCACTGTGTATCAGTCTTTGTGGTAAGCACTGAGGAGAAAACATAAAAAGAAACCCTGTCTGCCATTAAGGAACTCACAATCCAGTCAGGGAAACAGATGTCTATGTAGGACTGTAGTGCTAGAAAGAAATAAGTGCCCAAGTGTTGTCTTTAGAAATAAACAGAAAGGCTGGGTGTGGTGGCTCACACCTGTAATCCTAGCACTTTGGGAGGCCAAGGTGGGCAGATCAGTTGAGGTTAGGAGTTCGAGACCAACCTGGCCAACATGGTGAAAACCCATCTCAGCTAAAAAATACAAGAATTAATGGGGCATGGTGGCTCATGGCTGTAGTCCCAGCTACTAGGGAGGCTTAGACAGGAGAATTGCTTGAACTCAGGAGGCATAGGTTGCAGTAAGCTGAGATAGCACCATTACACTCCAGCCTGGGCAACAGAGCAAGAGTCTGTCTCAAAAAAAAAGAGTCGGGCGCGGTGGCTCAAGCCTGTAATCCCAGCACTTTGGGAGGCTGAGGCGGGTGGATCACGAGGTCAAGAGATCGAGACCATCCTGGTCAACATGGTAAAACCCCATCTCTACTAAAAATACAAAAAATTAGCTGGGCATGGTGGCGCGTGCCTCTAATCCCAGCTACTCAGGAGGCTGAGGCAGGAGAATTGCCTGAACCCAGGAGGCGGAGGTTGTGGTAAGCTGAGATCGCGCCATTGCACTCCAGCCTGGGTAACAAGAGCGAAACTCTGTCTCAAAAAAAAAAAAAAAGAGAAAGGAATAGAAAGAGGCAAGAATGAATGAATGAATGAATAGTGCTAAATCTTTCTGATGAATGAATAGTTACAATCTTTCTGGAAAGGAAGATTTGTAAAGATGTCTGTATTTTCCAAGTAAATCTGTACATTTATTGCAATCCCAGTAAAAATCACAATCACATTTTTATTGAGATATAATTTGCAATTCATATTTTTAATTTATTCACAGAGGTATACAACCCTCAATTTTAGAACATTTTCACCACCCCGAAAGAAGTCCAATACTCATTAGCAGTCATTTCTCATTTCCCCCTAACTTCTTTCCCTCTAGCTCTAGACAACCACTAATCTACTTTCTGTCTCTAAGGCTCTGCCTTATTCTGAACATTTCATATAAATGGAATCATATAATATGTGGCCCTTTGTGTCTGGTTTCCTTCACTTAGCATAATGTTTTCAAGGTTCAATTCATGTTATAGGCTGGGTGCAGTGGCTCACACCTGTAATTCTAGCACTTTGGGAGGCTGAGGTGGGCAGAACACCTGAGGTAGAGAGTTCAAAACCAACCTGGCCAACATGGTGAAGACCTGTGTCTACTAAAAATACAAAAATTAGCCAAGCGTGGGGGTGCATGCCTGTAATTCCAGGTACTCGGGAGGCTGAGGCAGGAGAATTGCCTGAACTCAGGAGGCAGAGATTGCAGTGAGCTGAGATCATGCCACCACACTCCAGCCTGGGCAACAAAGTGAGACTGTCTAAAAAAAAGTTCATCCATGTTATACCATATATAGGTACTTCATCCTTTTTCATGGCTAATATTGCATTGTATAACTATATCACATTTTTCTTTATTCATTCCTCAATTGGTGGACATTTGGGTTCTTTATACTTTCTGATGTCATGAATAACACTACTACAAGCTTTGGATACATATTTTTTGTAGGTATATGTTTTCAATTTTCTTGGGTATATAACTAGGAGGTAATTGCTGAGTCATATGGTAACTCTATATTTAACCTTTTGAGGAATTGCCAGACTGTTTTCCGAAGTAGCTAAACCATTTTACATTCCCATCAGCATGTATGAGGTTTCCAATTTCTGTACATGCTTGTCAGCACTTGTTATTGTCTGTTTAATTATGGCCATCTTAGTGGGGTGAAGTGGGATCTGATTGTTGTTTTGATTCGTGTCTACTTGACCTGCCTTTTTTTTTTTTTAAAACGGAGTCTTGCCCTGTCACCCAGGCTGGAGTGCAGTGGCACAATTTTCGCTCATTGCAACCTCAACCTCCCAGGTTCAAGTGATGCTCATGCCTCAACCTCCCAAGTAGCTGTGACTACAGGCACACACCATCATGCCCAGCTAATTTTTTTTTTTTTTTAAGTAGAGACAGGGTTTTGCCATGTTGACCAGGCTGGTCTTGAATTCTTGACCTCACGTGATCCTCCCACCTCTGCCTCCCAAAGTACTGGGATTATAGGAGTGAGCCACTGTGCCTGGCTGGTACCTGCCTTTTGAAGGAAGACTGATTAGTACAGACCTGGCTTCCTCAGTAGGTAAGGAATTGATGTTTAGGGAGCCATTTCATAAATAGTCCACTGATTGAGGCTGTTTACTCTAGTTTCATTAGTTTTGTAGTTGTTGGAAAGCCCTTCCAAATTTGGGTGATATGATGACAGTTGATTCTAGTTTTTGAATCAGGAGCTGAATAAGACTGCATTAGGGTTTGCAAGTTATATGTCACTTGAAACCAGAAATCTGTGGTGTCTCCCTTCCCTTCCCTTCCTATTCCTCTTCCTCTTCTTCTTCCTCTTTTCTTTTCTTTTTTTGACAGACTCCTGCTCTGTGGCCAGGCTGGAGTACAGTGGCACAATCTCGGCTCACTGCAACCTCTGACTCCAGGGTTCAAGTGAGTCTCCTGCCTCAGCCTCCTGAGCAGCTGGGACTACTCAGCTGGCATGTGCCACCAAGCCCAGCTAATTTTTGTATTTTTAGTAGAAACGGGGTTTCACAACGTTGGCCAGGCTAGTCTTGAACTTCTGACCTTGTGATCTGCCTGCCGCGGCCTCCCAAAGTGCCAGAATTACAGGCTTGAGCCACTGTGCCTGGCCATCTGTCTTGTTTTCAAAAGGAACTTTTTCTAAGGAACTAAGGGAAAACCAAACAGAATCATGGATTTCTGATAAGTACACTAAAATTCTATCCTTGATAGTTGTCAACCTCATAGTTCTCAGGGCTCCTGAGATTTTTTTGCTCTTATGCTAATTCTGAATTTGGAAACAACACCCCCCTTTTGGAGGCCATATCATTTAGGAAGAGAGTGCCCTGAACTAGAGATATTTACCCTCTAGAACTGTGCTATCCAACATGGAAGCCACTAGCCACATGTAACTATTGATATTTATAGTAAATAAAATTAAGTAAAATAAATAATCCAGTTCTTCAGCCACATTTCAAGTGTTTGATAGCTGTATGTGGCTAGTGACTGCCATTTTGGACAATGGTGCTTTAGAATAATGTTGCCACTAATTTGTAAGTAACCTCAAGGTCATCACTTTCCATTTCTGTGCCATAGGTTTCTCATCTGTAAATAAGAGTGGTGAATCTCAAAAGCACCATTGTCCTCTAGATGGGGTTTTGCTTTGTTGTCCAGGCTAGTCTCCCAACTCTTGGCCTCAAGTGATCCTCCCACCTCAGCCTCCTAAAGTGCTGGGATTACAGGCATGAGCCACCATGCCTGGCTCTCCTCTGGCATTCTGTGTAATCTGTGGTGCAGTTTCTGGGGTGTGCCTCTGTCTACCTCCTCCTTTAGCCCTTCTTGTTCCTTACTACAACTAGGGCAGAAGCACTGAGGGAACATTAGGCTGCTAATTGGTCAAGTTTAGGTACTGGAGGCCTTCTTTTGCCAGGGCATGCACTTGCCAGTTTTCCAGTCCTTCCCCTTCCCTATTGTTCCCCCAAAACTGGGGCTAAGGGTTATTATGCGTATGCTGCTATTTTCTTGTAGGGAAGTGAAAAGGGAACTATTTCTTATCTTTACCATACATTTTCTTTCATGTGGTCCACTTCACTCATTTACATTACCTGCCTAGATCCTGCCAGTTTTTGAGCTTGCAACTCCTGGTGTAGAAGAAAGAGGCCTGGACCTTAAGTCCTGGTCCCTGCTCTGCTTCAACCCACCCTGTGATGTCAAGCATAGCTAATAGCCTCTTTCAATCTCAGAGTTAAGAGACTAAATTGGATGTTCTTTTAAGAGTTCTGTTGTCCTAGAGAGCTTGGGATTTTGCAGTAGGCCAGTACCCTGCCCCCTCACCTCTCCCAACTAGCCAGGGGCTCCAGACTGGTGTATATGTCAGAGAAAGAAGACACTGGAATGAGTAAGGTACCTACATCAATAATGTATAACTTGAGCCCATAGCTAAGAAGAGGAATGCACACTGTGTGTGTGTGTGTGTGTGTGTGTGTGTGTGTGTGTGTGTGTGTGTGTGTTGGAAGTGGCCTCAAGTAAATTGTACTTGTATAGGTTGTGCTTATCTCTTCCTGTGCACCTTCTGTGTACTAGTCTACTCGTGGTGCTAGGGATGTAGGAGTCAAATAAGATCTCTGCTATCAGCTGGGTGCAGTGGCTTATATCTGTAATCTCAGCAGTTTGGGAGGCAGAGGTAGGCAGATCACCTGAGGTGAGGAGTTCGAGGCCAGCCTGGCCAACATGGTGAAACCCCATCTCTACTAAAAATACAAAAAATTAGCTGGGCATGGTGATATATGACTGTAATCCCAGCTCCTTGGGAGACTGAGGCCAGGTATGATGGCAGGTGCCTGTAATCCCAGCTACTTGGGAGGCTGAGGCAGAGAGAATCATTTGAACCCCAGAAGGCGGAGTTGCAGTGAGCCAAGATTGTGCCATTGCACTCCAGCCTGGGTGACAGAGCAAGACTCTGTCTCAAAAACAAAAACAAAAACAAAAACAAACTATGCTATCATGGAGCTTATATTCCAGTGAAGAACATAGGTAATATATAAGTAATTAAATACATGACATAATTTCAAATAATGGAAAGTTTCGTGAAAAAAATAAAACAGAATGACTTTTTTTTTTCCTGAGATGGCATTTCACTCTTGTTGCCTAGGCTGGAGTGCAATGGCGTGATCTCGGCTCACCGCAACCTCTGCCTCCCAGGTTCAAGTGATTCTCCTGCCTCAGCCTCCTGAGTAGCTGGGATTACAGGCATGTGCCACCACGTCCAGCTATTTTTGTATTTTTTGTAGAGATGGGATTTCTCCATGTTGGTCAGGTTGGTCTTGCACTTCTGACCTCAGGTGATCCGCCTGCCTCAGCCTCCCAAAGTGCTGGCATTACAGGTGTGAGCCACTACTCCACTTTTATTTTTGAGACAGTCTTGCTCTGTCACCCAGGCTGGAGTGCAATAGTTCAATCTCAGCTCACTGAAACCTCTACCTCCTGGGCTCAGGTGATCCTCCCACCACAGCCTCCCGAGTAGCTGGAATTATAGGCACATACCACCATGTCCAGCTAATTTTTGTCTTTTTTTTTTCGAGACAGAGTCTCATTCTGTCACCCAGTCTGGAGTGCAGTGGTGCGATCTCGGCTCACTGCAACCTCTGCCTCCCAGGTTCAAGCAATTCTCCTACCTCAGCTTCCCGAGTAGCTGGGACTACAGGTGTGTGCCACCATGCCCAGCTAACTTTTGTATTTTTTAGTAGAGATGGGATTTCACCATGTTGGACAGTTTGGTCTCGAACTCCTGACCTCGTGATCCACCTGCCTTGGCCTCCCAAAGTACCCTGCTGGGATTACAGGTGTGAGCCACTGCACCCAGCCCATTTTTGTCTTTTTAGTAGAGTTGGGGCTTCACCATGTTGGCCAGGCCAGTCTTGAACTCCTAGCCTCAAGTGATCTGCCTGCCTCAGCCTCCCAAAGTGTGGGATTACATGTGTGGCACCTGGCAAAACAGAATAATTTGGTAGAGGCGCACACAGTGCACATAGATGGGTACATATATGTGGTGGATGTACTTGCAGAAGGCACATGTTTGAGTCCTGGGTGCATATATTTATGTTTATTTGTGTCTATGTGTGCAAATAGGCAGCTTTTATGCCCAGAATGTGTGTATATTAGTATATGTGATTTTATACAAGTGAGTGCACATAGGCAAATTAGTATGTGGTATGCATGTTGGGACATGTGTGCTTTGGTATGTATATGTCGGCATTCAGCCATAACTGGAGACATTCTGAAGTTCCTGTGGCACTCATCAGTGAGCCAGTTAAGGAAATGGCTTATTCTGCCTCTGGCATTCAGGGCCATTTGCCAGCTTCCTCTTTCCCTGTTCTTTCCCACTTTAGTAAGCTCCCTGTATTTGGCTTCCCATATGCCTTGGAGGGTTAAAGCCAGGGAGAGGATGGTACTGACTCATCGAGCCAGGAACTGGAAAGAGGCTGATAATCTTCTGTGTGACCTCTGCTAATAAGAAAAGGCCTGGCTTCCCAGCCAGTCCCTGTCCTTCACACTATGAGGGAAAGAGTCCTGCCTTGAAATCAAGACCTGAGGATCTATTCTTGGCTCTGCCACTTATTATTGTGTGACCTTGGCCAAGCCACAACACTTCTCTAGGTTTCAGTTACCTCCTTCATAAGTATTCTGTGCAGTAAGGAAGAAGAGGGAAAGCATTGATCCGTGGTGCTAAGGGAGGGCCACATGGTGCTGGTGTCTGAAGGAGGAGGAAGAATATTCTGAGCAGGGGCAATGGCATGGTCAAAAGTGTGGAGGTAGACCTGAACTTGCCAAGGGAAACCAGTAATCCACTTAGAATAAAATTCAAACTTCTTACTGTTGCCTGCAAGGCTCTATGCGATTTGGCTGCCTACCTCTCATTCTTACCCAACTTCTTGCTCACTGAACTCCAACCGTATTGTCTTTCTTTCTTTCTTAGAAAAGGTCTCATTGCCTTTCCACTTGATGTTCTCTTTGCCCAGAATACTCTTCCCAAGAATTAGTATGATTGCCTACCTCTCATTTTTCAAGTCTTGGCTCAAATATCACCTTTCCAGAGAGAGGCCTTCCAGGACCATCTTATTTAAAGTAGTTGTTCCCTAATATTAATCAATATTTAAAATGCACACATTGCCCAGACACAGTGGCTCATGCCTATAATCCCACCACTTTGGGAGGCCAGGGTGGGTGGATCACCTGAGGTCAGGAGTTTGAGACCAGCCTGACCAACATGGTGAAACCCCATCTCTACTAAAAATTAGCCGGGTGTGGTGGCACACACCTGTAATCCCAGCTACTCGGGAGGCTGAGGCAGAATTGCCTGAACCTGGGAGGTAGAGGTTACAGTGAGCTGAGATCGTGCCATTGCACTCCAGCCTGGGCAATAAGAGTGAAATTCCATCTTAAAAAGAAAAAACAAAGCATACATCTTTTGACCCAACAGTTCTACTTCTGGTAATTCATCCTACAGCTATACTTGCAAGAGAGTAAAGTGACGTAAGAAAGGATATTCATTTATTCATTGAAGCATTTGTTTGTTAAATAAATTACAGTATATACAAACAGTGGAATATTTTGCAGCTGAAAAAGATAATGGAATAGCTCTTTAAGCTTGGTGCCATGGCTCACACCTATAATCCAACACTTTGGAAGGAAGGCTGAGGTGGGAGGATCACTTGAGGCCAGGAGTTCCAGACCAGCCTGAGTAACATAGTAGGATCCTGTCTCTATCAAACAAAACAAAACAAAAAAACAAGTAGCCATGCATCATGGGTCTCACCTGTAGTCCCAACTACTCAAGAGGCTGAGGCAGGAGGATCACTTGAGCCTGGGAGGTTGAGGTTGCAGTGAGCCGTGATGGTGCCACTGCACCCCAGCCTGAGTGATAGAGTGAGACCCTGTCTCAAAAACAACAACAGAATCAAATAAAAAAGAGAAATAGCTCTTAAGTCTTGATGAAGAATGATAATCAAGGTATATTGTTAAATTTGAAATAGCAAGATGATCAAGTTCTACACTTAAGATTTGTGCAGTTTATTGAATGCATATAATAATTAACAAAATGAAATACAGAATAGTGTGTATTGTATGCCATCATTTGTGTAGAAAAAATGAGCATATGTAAACAAAGCATGTAGTGTATATACTTGCCTGACAGATCTGTCCCTTAAGTAGAGCAATTCTTCCTACCTCTGTTACCCTGTGCTTGACCGAAGACTGTGAGATGTTTATCTCTTTTCTGAACAACAAACATTAAAATCTTTTTTTTTTTTTTAGATGGAGTTTTACTCTGTTGCCCAGGCTCAAGTACAGTAGAGTGATCTCGGCTTACTGCAACCTCCACCTTCTGGGTTCAAGTGATCCTCCCACCTTAGCCTTCCAAGTAGCTGAGACTACAGGCATGTACCACCATGCCTAGCTAATTTTTGTATTTTTAGTAGAGAGGGGTTTTCGCCATGTTGGCCAGGCTGATCTCGAACTCTTGACCTCAGGTGATCCGCCTGCCTCAGCCTCCAAAAGTGCTGGGATTATAGGCGTGAGCCACTGTGCCTGGCCAATTTTTTTTTTTTTTTTTTTTTTTTTTTTGAGACGGAGTTTTACTCTTGTTGCCCAGGCTGGAGTGCAATGGCATGATCTTGGTTCACTGCAACCTCCACCTGGATTCAAGTAATTCTCCTGCCTTGGCCTCCCGTAAAATCCAATTTTTTAACATTCAATTTTCAAATTTCTGTCTTCAGTGATCTTAAGGGTCTTATGAAAGAGCCTAATGATACAGACTTCTTCCAAAATAATTATTTTGGTCATTCCACACTAGTTGAATCACAATAGCCCTCTGTCCTACTAAGAGTGGTCTGTTCTGCCAATTAATTGTTTCTGAAAAGTTACACAAAATATTGGTAACAGTGTTTTACCCTAGGCATGGTGGCTCATACCTGTAATCCTAGCACTTTGAGAGGCTGAAGCAGGAGAATCGCTTGAGGCCAGGAGTTTGAGACCACCCTAGGCAATATAGTGAGACTCTACTTCTTTGTTTTTTTTTTTTTTTTTTGAGACGGAGTTTCACTTTTGTTACCCAGGCTGGAGTGCAATGGCTCGATCTCAGCTCACTGCAACCTCCGCCTCCTGGGTTCAGGCAATTCTCCTGCCTCAGCCTCCTGAGTAGCTGGGATTACAGGCACGCGCCACCATGCCCAGCTAATTTTTTGTATTTTTAGTAGAGACAGGGTTTCACCATGTTGACCAAGATAGTCTCGATCTCTTGACCTCGTGATCCACCCGCTTCGGCCTCCCAAAGTGCTGGGATTACAGGCTTGAGCCACCGCGCCCGGCCCATGAGACTCTACTTCTACAAAAAAATTTTAAATAAAAAAATTAGCCAGGTGTGGTAGCATTTGCCTGTGGTCCCAGCTACTTGGGAGGCTGAAGTAGGAGGATTGCTTGAGCCCAGGAGTCAGAGGCTTCAGTGAGCTATGATTGTGCTACTGCACTCCAGCCTATGTAATAGAATGAGACCCTGTCTTTAAAAAAAAAAAAAATCATAAAACCCAAACTAATTTGCCAGTAGGCAGGGTAATCGGGAGATAGGAATGGAGAGAACACTTCTCATTGTTTATCTTTTTTTTTCCTCATTACATATCTTTTTATGTAGTCCGACTTACATATATTACTTATGTAAAAAAAAAATCATAAAATTGAAAAAAAAAAAACACTAAGGGAAACATTTATTTATTTATTTATTTGGAGACAGGGACTCATTCTGTTTTCCAGGCTGGAATGCAGTGACACAATTACAGCTCACTGCAGCCTTGACCTCCAGTGCTTTAGCTATCTTTCTGCCTTAGCCTCCTAAGTAGCTGAGACTACAGGCATGTACCACCATACTGAATGGTTAATTGAAAAAACCTTTTTTCGTAGAGATGGGATCTTGCTGTGTTGTTCAGATTGGTCTTGAACTCCTGGTCTCAAGTGATCCTCCTGCCTTGGCCTTCCAAAGTGTTGGGATTACAGGCATGAGCCAAGAGATCTTCCCATCTCATCTTTCTGAGTGGCTGGGACTATAGGCACATGCCACCACACCCACCTAATATTTTTTAGAGATGGGATCTTGCTATGTTGCCCAGGCTGGTCTTTAACTCCTGGACTCAGGCAATCATCCCACCTTGGCCTTCTAACGTGTCAGGATTATAGGTGTGAGCCACTGTGCCTGACCCAAGATATTTTTAAGAAACATTTCTTCCTAGTCACTCATTTTTATATCATTTTGCTTTATCTCCTTTATAATGCTTATAATCTAAATGTATCTTGGTTATATTTGTTATTTATTACCTATACTATCATTGGAATATAAGCTCCTTGATATCAGGTATCTTACTTATCTTGTTCATTGGTGCCTTCTTTTTTTTTTCTTTTTTTGAGACAGAGTCTTACTCTTTCACCCAGGTTGGAGTGTAGTGGCATGATCTCAGCTCTCCACAACCTCCACCTCCTGGGTTCAAGTGATTCTTCTGCCTCCACCTCCCCAGTAGCTATGATTATGGGCATGCCCCCCACACTCACCTAATTTTTTTATTTTTAGTAGAGACAGGGTTTCACCATGTTGGTCAGGCTGGTCTCCAACTCCTGACCTCAGGTGATCCACCTGCCTTGGTCTCCCAGTGTGCTGGGATTACAGGAGTGAGCCTCTGCACCCAATGCATTGGTGCCTTATTTCTATACACATACATACCACATAGTAGTTGTTGAATAAGAAAATGAACATATGAAGGAATGACCAAGGTAAACCAGGCTAAAGCCTAGGAAGGAGTAGGAGGCAAGGTTGACGAGGTAGACAGAAATCACCTGATACAGGGTGGTGATTCTCAAACTTTATTTATTTGTTTGTTTGTTTATTTATTAAAGAATCTCACTGTCATCCAAGCTGGAGTGCAGTGATGCAATCTCAGCTCACTGCAACCACTGCCTCCCAGATTCAAGCGATTCTTGTGCCTCAGCCTCCCCTGTAGCTGGGATTACAGGCACACATCACCACACTCAGCTAATTTTTGCATTTTTAGTAGAGATGGGATTTCACCATGTTGGCCAGGCTGGTCTCAAACTTGTGACCTTGTGATCCACCCGCCTTGGCCTTCCAAAGTGCTGGGATTACAGGTGTGATCCACTGTGCCCAGCCAATTCTCAAACCTTAAATGTGCATCAGAATCCCCTACTAATTCTTTGTACCACCTTAAGCAGATCCTTGGACTCTGTGATTCTAATTCAGTAGGTCTGAATTGGAGCCCAGGAATCTACAAATCTTCTAAGTGATTTAGGCCCAAGTGATCTGGAGAACCTACTCTGAATATTGCAGTCTTGATGCCTTATCAAAAGGAATCACATCTGTGATATCACTTCTTTTTAATGCATTACTAGGATGGAAGAGAAGGGGCCATCACCCTATTTTATCAAGGATCAGAGGTGTACAGTGCACTTTCTAATGACACACAACATATGTATAAAGTATCTTGAATAGCCAAAGTATCTAACCAGTCAACTCAAGATTGGCGATGGCAAGATTGATGGTGGGCAGATAGCTCACCCTCACAGAACAGTCCCAGGCCTTGGTGTCACTGGATGGATTTTATGACTATGCCTGTTTCTTGTTTGGGAAAGAAGTTATACCCCTAATCATTGATTCTTTCTGGTATGTCTCAGGGAGGGCAATGAGCCAGGGGAGACCACTCAGATCACATACAATGAGCTTCTGATCCAAGTGTGTCAGTTCAGCAATGTTCTCCGAAAACAGGGTGAGTTTCGGGTGTGGGAAAGGGACTGGGGGCCTGGCCTTGGGGTATCTGAGGCTTATGGGGAGAGGGCAAGAGATGGAAAGAATTTGGTAACAGAGGAAGAGAACAGGTCAGCTGGGAGGGAGGCCAGCTGGATGGGAGGGAGTAGCAGCAGGAAAGGTTCATGGTTCTTATTCTGTGCTTTTACCTGCAGGCATTCAGAAGGGTGACCGAGTGGCCATCTACATGCCTATGATCCCAGAGCTTGTGGTGGCTATGCTGGCGTGTGCCCGCATTGGGGCTTTGCACTCCATTGTGGTAGGAGTTTGGGCTGGTGAAAAGGGGAAGGCATGGGGGATGGGGCTCTGGAGAAGTAGGTTGGGCCTAGATAACAAACTAAGGGACTTAGAAGGTTTGTGTCATAAGTCCATATCAGTTATTCAGTTTCTTCTAGGACCCTGGCTTAGAGATCCGGAAGGTTTCATGAGCAACTCCTTTCCTTATTCACTCAATCCCTGGGGCTTCCTTCTCTCCCTCAGACTTTCTTCCCTTCCCTAGTTTGCAGGCTTCTCTTCAGAGTCTCTATGTGAACGGATCCTGGATTCCAGCTGCAGTCTTCTCATCACTACAGGTGACTAATTCTCTCACCTCTTCTCCAGAACCCCCATACCTCAAGCCTTGGTCTCCAATCAGCTTGTTGGTATTTGGGGCTACTCAGCCTAGAGGGTAGAAACTGCCTGCCCTTCCTCTCCTGGTCCCACCTCAGCTGACCCTGTCAGCTCAAATCAGCTGGAAGAGCCAGAGTTAAGAGGCCCACACAGAAAGGGCTCTGTGGACATTGTGCCCACTAGGAAGTGTGGTGCTTACTAAGGCCTGGAATGTCTGTTGCTCCCCAAAGATGCCTTCTACAGGGGGGAAAAGCTTGTGAACCTGAAGGAGCTGGCTGACGAGGCCCTGCAGAAATGTCAGGAGAAGTAAGTGTATTTGGCCAGTTGGCTACTGTCTGAGTTGACTGAACCTTTCCCCAGTGCTAGGTTTCCTTTGTTCCCTCTACCCTAAATGGACATGGGTGGGTCTTGCCAAGTTCTCTTTGAGCCAACCCGGCTACCACATTAGGGTTTTCTCTCCTCCAGGGGTTTCCCAGTGAGATGCTGCATTGTGGTCAAGCACCTGGGGCGGGCAGAGCTGGGCGTGGGTGACTCCTCCAGCCAGTCCCCCCCAATTAAGAGGCCTTGCCCGGGTGTGCAGGTGAGTCTGGCACTGCTATACCTTTTTCCAGGCTCAAATTGCTTCACTCTTCCCAGAAAATTCTCGATGTCCTTTGCTTGCTTGTATATTGAAGATCCAGGAGCAATTCTAGGAATGCCTCCTCTAGCAGGGCTTAGGTGGCAGCTGGAAGACTTTGACCTTGACTGTGGGTAGAGAGTCCCTTGTACCTAGAGAACATAGCACAAGTGATTGCAAGAGAGACTCTTGTGCTGGTTTTGGTATCCTTGTGGGCACAGGGGATCCTCAGGGCTTAGGCTTCTGTTAGAAATGTCTAACTTGAGTGACAGTATATAATCATCTCCATTACTGGGCTGTGATGTGGGGTGGGCTGCCTTTGTGGCCTAAGGGATTCCCATCATGGAAGGACCAGAGTCCAGCCCTCACAATACAGCCCTTGTTATCTTTGGATCTAGGGCTTTTGGTAGGAATGGTAGAAAAGCCAATGATGGGCTCCAGGCTGAGGAGCATGAGGGATCAAGGTTCTGGGGTTGAAAAAGACAGACACTGAGAGTCTGTGACTTGAGGCTCCCTGAGGGGTCTTGGGGCTAGAGAGGCTGTAGTCTAGTTTAGGGAAGTTGGAGAGCCCAATCAGTGTTAGGGGTTTTACATGTATAGGGACTGGAATCAGGAACAGCAAAATAGAAACAGGGAGGACCAGTGAGAAGAGAGTTTGGGGTTTACGACACACAGATCCTTTGCTCCCACTCCTTGTGTTTTTGGACCCACCTCACTACCCTTTTCACCCTGGGCTTTTAACAGGGTAAGCTGAAAGAGAAATCCAAGCGTGTTCGGCTCAAGGTATCCGTTTCTGCACTGCCATGGGCACTGCTTTCCTGTGTGCTTGTCTATGTGTTCATCTGCCCTTTGCCTGTTTGCCCCATTAAGATGGCTGCCAAACCTAACCCTCCTTCCCCTTGCCCCTGGGCAGCTTGCCATCTAAGCCACTGAAGGGTGATGAAATTAAATATCTGTTGCTGCCTCTGTGAATTGGCATACAGCATGGATCTTAGAGAGGTAGCAACAGAACCTGCTGCTCAGGACCTTTGTGGGAGAGGGGACAAGGTAACCTGTTCAAAAACATTAACTGTGCAGGTAACTGGAGCAGAACCAAGAGGGACAAGAGGAGGAGTAGGTAGAGGAGGTTCAGATCCTGACTTTGGGAATTCACCATCAAGTTGGGGAGTTAGATATGTATTATTAATACAGAGAAAAACCCAAGTTTTATACAGGATAGCAGAGAAGATTCCTGAATACATCTATATAGTACTTTGGGATTTATAAACTGCATATAACTTTGCAATATGATTAAGTGCTAAACTGAACAAAAGTCACATTGTAGGTGGTTCTAAGAAGGGAGATCCACAAGGGAGTGCTCAAAGCAGATTAGTATCAAGGAGAGAGTGGGCCTGGAGTCCAGAGACCAATTTTTAGCTGTATGACCTTGAATAAGTCAATTCTCCCTTCTGGGCCTTCAGTTTCCTTATCAGTAATGGAGAGATGGCAATACATGCTATAAAGGGAAACAGCTTCCCTTCCTAAAACCACATATAAAGCTCACTATTCCTCGGTTTTACTATCCTCACAGGGTGTCTTACTCTAAATCTGCTATGATTAACCTCTTAGGCTAATGGTAGATATAAGCCCCTTTTCTCTATTCTCATTAGCACAGTGGAGACAGATCTCCTTCCCAAGGGACACTGCTTTCCTTTTAAAACTCAGGCAGGGACATACACCCCTTCTTGTGAAAGAGGTGACAAACTTAGTAGCTTAAATTGTAATCTCTGAAGCCAGACCACTTGGGTTTAAATCCTGGCTCTGCCACCTGCTACTGTGTAAACTTGAACAAATTACTTAAGCTCTCTTGCCTGTTTCTCCATCCATAAGATAATGATAATAATTATACCTATCTTATAGGGTTTTCTCAATATATGTAAGGTGTTTGGCACATAGTAACTACTCCATAAATGTTAGCTGTTTTTGCTTCCCCTTAATACAACAGACAGACTGGCATTCCTAATAGACCAGAAAAGAAATAACAAACTCTTGTAATTCTTAGTACCAGAGACCTTCAGGCCAAAGGCTACTGGATTTTTGTTTCTTGGAGGTGAAAACAACCAGTTTCCAAAACACCAAAGAGCATAAAAATAGGCTTAAAAAGTACAGGTTTGTTGGTCTGAGAATTGCAGTCAAAGCTGCAAAAATCTTTCTGACAATGGGCCCTTATTTAAAAATTAAAAAATAATTTTCAAAAGAGCTGCAAAAATCCTGGCAGAGCTTCAAACCCTTTATCTTTAAACAATCTTCTAGGCAGAGCCTGGCAGGGTTTGCAGCTACCCTCCTCAACCATATCATCTATGAGCTCCCTCATATTCCTCTTCCGTACCTGGCAGCTGCCCTCCCTGAGGCTATCCTGGACCAAGGACAAAGGCCAACTCCTCAATTCTTAAGAAAATTCAGGCCTTTTCCTGGTTCAGAGCCTGGGACCTCATAGGCACACACCTAATTCACAACCAAAGTTTGCTCTACTAATTGAGTTCACTCTGCTTCCTGGTGCCAGTTATCAGTTCCACACCTGGAGTACTCTAACCCCTCCACCTCTGTATACACACACACCCACAAAGGAAATAATATAAGATTTTAAGAGTGCCCTCCTTGCAGAGCCATGGTGTAACTATGCCTTGCCCTTATGTGTACTTAGTGCCTGTTCTATGACGGTTCACAGTGCTGTCGACCAGCACCATTTGTCCAAAGCAGTATTGATACTTCGGATTGAATACCTTGGTACCCTCATCTCAAGAGATCATTTGGCAGTAAAAAAAGTATCCATGTGACAATGTATGTGTAGATGCATATAGATAGACAAAATCAGGTGTGTTCTAATGTTTTCTAACTGTGGGCAGCTTTCTCTCTCTTCTTCCTTTTTCTAGGCTTGTCATTTTTATGATGTTCATAATCCGGAAATTTCAAATTCTCTACCATAAGGTGGCAGGTAGTACAGAAAGAAGGGAGTCATTTTCTAATTTATCAAGCTATGTATCTAACATTTCAGGAGTTTTTTAACCAAATATGCACACAACAAATTAATATATATCCTTATAATGGGAGAAGGGCATTTCTCTTACACCACCATGTCTACCTGCCAGCCAGGGCCATTGAACATGCAGGAATCTAACGAATATGAGAGGACTTTGTGACAGCTAAAGCAAACCCCAAAAAATTCCCATCATCACCCTCTTAAGTTGCTTTTTTGTTTGTTTGTTTTTTGAGACAGAGTCTTACTCTGTCGCCCAGGCTAGATACAGTCTCGGCTCACTGCAACCTCTGCCTCCCAGTTTCAATCAATTCTCCTGCTCAAGCCTCCCGAGTAGCTGGGATTACAGGCTACTGCCACCACACCTGGATACTTTTTGTATTTTTTAGTAGAGATGGGGTTTCACCATATTGGCCAGACTGGTCTTGATCTCCTGACCTCAGGTGATCTACCTGCCTTGGCCTCCCAAAGTGCTGAGATTACAGGCATGAGCCATGGCACCCAGCTCAACACTCTTAACTCCCAGGAGTCACTGAACTAACCTCTATCTCTACTGAGTTAATCAGTTTTCCTCATCTCACCCCAACCTCTACCCTTGGGGCAATACAAGGCTTGATGTTTACTAGATAATACTTTCCTCTTTTGGTGTTTACCACATCCTGTGAGTTCATTAGGGCAAGAATGACTGTCCTCATTTTTAAAAGGTGAGACTTAAGGTAAAGTGACTTGCCCAAGGCCATATAGCTAGGAAGTGGCAGAACTGGTATTGAAGTACACTGAAGATTTTGGACAAATTCCAGGGCTCTAACTTCACTCAGCAGATAGTAGGCTCAAAACTAGTGTTCAAAGAGGTACTATAGACAGCAAAATAAAACAGTTTCAAAGGAGAATTTAGAGAAGTTTCAGGATGACAGATCCAGAAGTAATTATCAAAGGCATTCAGGGATAGGGGGACATCCTTCTACTGGGAGAAGTCCACCTTGTTCCTTCTCTACCAACTTGAAGTGAATGGAACCTGTCCCCTCAAGTAAAAGTCTCTGTGGGAAACCCTATTCATACCAGTGGTGTCAAGGTAGGAGCAGACCTAGTGTAAGAACCTGCAGATGTGGATTGGGTCTGGACATTTGGGGAAAAGTGCTTGGACCAAAATCTATTGACGTATTTTACTACTAACAGGGTCAGGTGCCCGCCTCACCTATAGGTTCTGACTAATTTTGCATTTCTGAATTGTGTGGTGTCTGCATCCTTGCTAATGAGCCTAGCCCCGTAAGTACATATGTATGTATGTAGACCTGTGTGTGCATAGTCATTCATCCAACAAAAATTTACTGAGTGCCAGGCACTTTGCTAGGTGTTGGAGATAAGGCAGGGATTGGGGGGAAAGACATGCCACTGCCTTCATAGAGGTCCTAGTTGGGGAGGCCAAGGGCTCCTCCTTAGCCTGAGGCCAGGTAAGAGGAGTTCTGGGAAGAGATGGGGGTAGGATGGCAGGGTGGTTTGAGTACTCAGTAAGCTTGGGTTCTGTTCCTGTTCTTTCTGTTTCATTCTATCCTTGAAGGGTCTTCTCTCCCTTCCTGTACTCCTACCTGCCTGTCCCATCTCATTCCCTCCAGTGGCAAGGTACGGGTGTATCTTATCCGCATCTTGAGCTGTTCACAGTTCTTCCCTGCCCATTTCTGTCTTCCTCTCCCTGCAGATCTCATGGAACCAAGGGATCGACTTGTGGTGGCATGAGCTCATGCAAGAGGCGGGGGATGAGTGTGAGCCTGAGTGGTGTGATGCTGAGGACCCACTCTTCATCCTGTACACCAGTGGCTCCACAGGAAAACCCAAGGCAAGTGTGTGTTTGTATTATATAGGGGTAAGAAGTAAGTTTCTGAGGAAATAGGTAATAAAATTATTTTTTTCCTACAACCATAAGTTTTGGAAATGTAACATTGTCTTTTCTAAATTAAATTAAGACATAAATCCTCAATCTATAGGTGGTGAGGCCCAGGGTGAGACAATTCAGATGGAGGGTTTTAAATGGCTAATATGGAAGTTCTTTCCCTATGCCCTCATGGTTTGGCTGAAGGAGAGCTATTCTGTTAACTCAAGGCCAGGTGTGGGCACAGAGATCCCTCTTGGGCTTCTAAGACCGAAACTCTGAGTTCAATTTGTCCCACATGGCATACTGTTAACATGTAGTCCTCTACCAGCACACAGTGTGGGAGCCAGAAACACTTAAGAAAACTCTGATTCTTCCATTGACTTGAAAGCTATGTCACTCTATTTTCTGCCCACCCAATTCCTAAATTATCTCCATAGGCTTTGAAATATCCCTCAATGAGCCTTTAGAAACACAATTTTGGCCTCCCCTTAATAGAGAAGGGGGTAAGAATGGAGTAAGCAGAGAGGATTATCTTTTTTTCCCACTCACTCTGATGGTGTGTAATTGGGTGTATGGTCACACATACACAACAGAGGGACTATTAAATATGAATGTGCTAGGAGTGTTCACATGTGTGAGTGATGTGGGTGTCTCTGAAATACTATCTGATGGTGTTGGTGTGAATGATGGATTGATAGACATGCATGTCATCAGGAGTGTGATCAAGATGAGATGAGAGCATGGAGAAAAGGAGATTGGAAGATAGATGGATGCTGTGAAAGGGGTGGTGACAGGGCTGGAATCCCTGAGGAGGATCTTCCTACAGCTCTGCCCAGCCTCCATTTGGTGGTCAGTAGGGGTACGCATGAGGCCCTAACCTGTTCCCCATTCTTCCCACAGGGTGTGGTTCACACGGTTGGGGGCTACATGCTCTATGTAGCCACAACCTTTAAGTATGTGTTTGACTTCCATGCGGCGGATGTGTTCTGGTGCACGGCAGACATTGGTTGGATCACTGGCCATTCCTATGTCACCTATGGGCCTCTGGCCAATGGTGCCACCAGTGTTTTGGTGAGAAGGGAACTGGGACCCATGGCCACCTGGCCTAGTGGGGGGATGGACAAGATTATCCTGGGTGACTGCCTTCCAAGGATACTTGGTCTAGAGGGAGGGTTACTTACACAATCATGTTTCCTGGAGAAAGAAAAGTCCTGATAGGGTTGTATATCATGACTAGGAAGGTATCTTGGTTTGTCTGGTCAGGGAGTGAAGATATGGTTGGTCAGAATGGTGAAAATACAGAACCTGAGGGAATAGTAGGGGGATGAATGGAAGGCCTATTGGGAAAGACTGGGAATGACTAGCCTTATGGGTCAGTTTGAGGGTATTCCCACATATCCGGATGTGAGCCGCCTGTGGAGCATTGTGGACAAATACAAGGTGACCAAGTTCTACACAGCACCCACAGCCATCCGTCTGCTTATGAAGTTTGGAGATGAGCCTGTCACCAAGTGAGACCCCTTCCCAGTTGCTGCCCCATGGGTATCCCTCAGAGCTGGGTGCTGGCCCTTATATAGTCTCTTCCTTTCCATTGTCCCAACTCCCTGACCTGGAATAGAGGATGGGGCAATAGAAAAACTTGGATATATGTGTCCTCCAGTAGCACTCAGAGCCTTCCTCTCTCCCATTCCTCTGCCCCAGGCATAGCCGGGCATCCTTGCAGGTGTTAGGCACAGTGGGTGAACCCATCAACCCTGAGGCCTGGCTGTGGTACCACCAGGTGATAGGTGCCCAGCGCTGCCCCATCGTGGACACCTTCTGGCAAACAGAGACAGTGAGTGAAGGGTTCAGAAGGCTGGGGCTCAGGGATAATGCAGGAAGATTGACTCAAATTTCTCATCTCTGACTTCTACAGGGTGGCCACATGTTGACTCCCCTTCCTGGTGCCACACCCATGAAGCCTGGTTCTGCTGTGAGTGACGCTCCTCTGGCTGGTCTTGGGCTAGGCAGGGATAGTGTCTTGAGGCATTTGGCCTAGCTAGACAGTGGAGAACTGGACTGATATGTGTGAGGAATTTAGGGTTCTGGAGCTCCTTGGGAGTTGTGTCAGAGTTGCCTCATTCCTCTTCCTGGGTTCTGTCTCCTGTTTGCTTCTAGACATTCCCATTCTTTGGTGTAGCTCCTGCAATTCTGAATGAGTCTGGGGAAGAGCTGGAAGGTGAAGCTGAAGGCTATCTGGTGAGGCCCCAGCCCTTGTGAGTCTTTAAGAAGAGGGGGAAAGGGTCTGCCAAGGGTACTTTGCTTTAGAGTTAATAAACTAATCTTTCCTGGTAGCTGCTTAGGACTGAAGCTTCATGGCTGGAGGTTTACTCACTGAGAGAACCTGGAGGGGACCCTGGATACTTTGCCTGCATCTCTTCCTTTTGGGCCATAAGTCTCTTAAGGGCCTTTTAAGAGTCTGCTCAGATTCCTGATGGTACCTTTTTGGGTCTGGAAGATTTAGTCCCATCTTCTTTTGACAAACATTTTAGACAAAGGAGGCTTCATAACATAGTGAAAAATCATGTAGGATCTGGAGTCACCCTGCCTGGGTTCAAATCCTAGCTCTGCCACTTTTGTGACCTCAGATAAGTTACCTAACCCCTCTGAACCTACATTTTCTAATTTGTAAAATAGGGTTAAAATGGTGCCTCTGGCTAGGTGCAGTGGCTCACACCTGTAATCCCAACACTTTGGGAGGCTGAGGCAGGTGGATCACCTGAGGTCAGGAGTGCGAGACCACCCTGGCCAACATGGTGAAGCCTTGTCTCTACTAAAAATTCAAAAATTAGCCAATGTGGTGGTAGACGTTGGTAATCCCAGTGACATGGGAGGCTGAGACAGGAGAATCTCTTGAACCCAGGAGGTGAAGCTTGCATTGAGCTGAAATCGTGCCATTGCACTCCAACCTGAGTGACAAAAGCAAAACTCCATCTCAAAAAAAAAAAAAAAATAGTGCTTTTATCTCCTATGGTTACTTGCTTGAGTTAGATAATCCATGTGAAGGGATTAGCAGAGAAACTAACAATGAATACTTGATAAACATCAATTGTTGTGATTATTGTATTTGTACTTGTAGGAGGCTCACCTGTCACTTCAACCCCACCCTATTTCACTTCCCCAAGAGCAGGTTAGTAACAGGGGCAGGATGTACATCCAGGCCTTCTGACTCAGCCTAGAATTCCATCCATTCCATCAATCTGCTGCCAAAGAATGTTACTGATAGGGCAATAATTATTTACTTGTGTGTGTGTATATATCACTTTTTTTTTTTTTGAGACAGAGTTTCACTCTTGTTGCCCAGGCCAGTGTGCAATGGCACGATCTCAGGTCACCACAACCTCTGCCTCCTGGGTTCAAGAGATTCTCTTGCCTGAGCCTCCCGCGTAGCTGGGATTACAGGCATCCACCACCATGCCTGGCTAATTTTTTTTTGTTTTTTTAGTAGAGTCAGTTTCTTCATTTTGGTCAGGCTGGTCTTGAACTCCCAACCTCAGGTGATCTGCCTGCCTCAGCCTCCCAAAGTTCTGGGATTATAAGTGTAAGCCACCATGCCTGGCTGGGTACCACTTTTTAAAAATGACTGTTTTCATTTGTATCAAATGGACCTGCTTTCTGAAGGATTACTCAGAAGGAGACCCAAATTTACTAAACACTTAATAATAGAACACTGGGCTAGGCAATTTCCACATAGTATTAATTTAATCCTCACAGTAACTTTAGAAGACAGAAATTATTTTCTCTGATTTACAGATGAGGATCCTGAAGTCCAGAGCTCAGAGAGGTAAAGTTACTTCCCTGAGGTCACCTAGCTAGTAAGTGGTAGAGCTGGGATTCCAAGGCAGGATCATCTGTCTCTAAAGCCTGTACTTTATCCTCCTTCTCAGGAATGGTATTCAGGACACTTTCCCCTAGGTTTAGAAAAGCTGTAATTATCTTTCAGTGAGACAGCATAGCAAATGTGATCACTGTCCCTTCCTCACTCCCCAGGTGTTCAAGCAGCCCTGGCCAGGGATCATGCGCACAGTCTATGGGAACCATGAACGCTTTGAGACAATCTACTTTAAGAAGTTCCCTGGATACTATGTAACAGGAGATGGTGAGCCTTAGCTATCCCCTTCTTGCACCTCCCACTAAGACATGTACCTTCAACTTCCATTTTTAGGAAGAGTTGGTGGGTTGCTATAAAAGAGTACATGAGACTGGGTGACTTATAAAGAAAAAAGATTTATTTTGGATCATCATTCTTCAGGCTGTACAGGAAGTATGGTGCTGGCATCTTCTTCTGGTGAGGCCTTAGGTAGCTTCTAATCATGGCAGAAAGCGAAGGGAGAGCCACTGTATGACATGGCAAGAGAGGAAGCAAGGGAGAGAAGGAGGAGCTGCCAGCCTCTGTTAAACAACCAGATCCTGCATGAACTCATAGAGTGAGAACTCACTTATTACTGCAAGTACAGCACCAAGCCATTCATGAAGGATCTGCCCCCCATGACCCAAACACCTCCCACCAGGCCCCACCTCCAATACTGGGGATCACATTTCAACATGAGATTTAGAAGGGACAAACATCCAAACTAGATCAGTTGGTTAGGGGTATAGAAAATCAGAGAAGAATGTGTCCTACATGTCAGTATCTGGTATCTAGCCAGAGCTACAAAGAAGACTGTAAGGGGAGGAATGAGTATAGCAGGAGGAGTTTCAGGATGGTGCCATCTGAACTTTGATGTATGAGAAAAGATGTACAATGTATGCTCCTGTGTTGAAAGAGATGGGGCATGTGGCAGTACATAGTATTATAACATATTTGTCTCCATGTTTGGAGCCTATGTTTGTCCATCTATTCATCCACCAATCCATTCATCCAGAAGATCTGAGCACCTACTGTGTCTAGGCACTGATCTAAGCACAGGGGATATTATCATGAATAATGTAGTCAAAGTCTCTTCCCTCATGGGGATTCTAGTAAGGGGAGACAGACAGTAAGCCCAGCAAACAAATAAATTAGCTTATCTTAGGTAGAGATAAGTGCTGTGAAGAAAAATAAACAGGGTAACATGATAATGAGTGTTTGCAGGGATGGCTACCGAACATAGGATAGTCAGAGAAGACTTCTCTGAAGTGACATTAGAGCAGAGACCTGAAGCCCAAGAAGGAAACAGACATAATCTAGAGTAAAAGTGTTCTGTGCAGAGGGACACAAGCTTGAGATGTCTGAGGAATGGACTGAAGCCTGCGTGGCTGGAGTGTAGCAAGCAAAGAGAAGAATATTATATGACGTTGGAGATGTATGTAATATAGGGAGGGTAGAAAGAAAAGAAAACGTAATATAGGGAGGGTCTTGTGGGCCATGGTGAGGAGTTTGACTTCTATTCAAAGTACAGTGGGAAACCTTTTGGGGTTTTAAGCAGGGGAGTGCTAAGAACTGATTTACTGTTCAGAAAATAACTTTGGCTGGGCACAGTGGCTCACGCCTGTAATCCCAACACTTTGAGAGGCTGAGGCAGGTGGATCACTTGAGGTCAGGAGTTCAAGACCAGCTTGGCCTGGCCAACATGGTAAAACCCTGTCTCTAAAAAAAAAAAAAAAAAAAAAAAAAAAAAGAAAAGAATTTTGCCTTTAGGTGAGTATACTAGTTATCTATTGCCATGGAACAAATTATCCCAAAAGTTGAGAACTTAAAATAACAAATATTATCTTATATAGTTTCTGAGGATCAGGAGTCCGTGAACAGTTTAGCTGGGTAGCTCTCATTCTGGGTCTCTTGTGGGTTTCAGTCTAACTGTTGGTAGGGGCTATAGTCATCTGAAGATCTGACTGAGCCTGGAGGACCTATGTTCATGCTCACTTGCATGCTTGTTAGCAGGAATCCTTTGTTCCTCACCTCACCATAGTACTGCTCACAACATGGCACTGGCTTACCCCACAGCAAATGATCTGAGACAACACAACCAAGACAAGCTAGGTATCTTCTACAACCTAATTTCAGAAGTGACATCCTATCACTTCTGCCAAATTCTGCTGATAACACAGACTAACCCTAGTACAATGAGAAAGAGGACTGCCAGGGCTATGGATACCAAGAGGCAGAGATCAGCGGGGAGGCTGGCCACCACAGAGGGCAAGAGTGGAAGCAGACTTGCTAGAAGGCTATTGCAGAGGGTGTGGCAGTTTGGTAATCTGGATCAGGTATCCTACTGTAGGGTTTTTATTTAGTAGGTTTTGCATTTCTTCCCAGGCTGCCGGCGGGACCAGGATGGCTATTACTGGATCACTGGCAGGATTGATGACATGCTCAATGTATCTGGTGAGGGCCAGGGGCCACCTTCCCATCTCATTAACTCTGCTCCTCTGGTAACACCCAGTGGAAGCCTTCCATGAGAGCCCACAAGTGTCCTTTGGCCAGACCATGTACTAAGTACAGCATTCAGTTCTGGGCTCAGGTTTTAGAGGAGTCATGAACAATGGTATGTACCTGGAGTAGGGGAACTGGGATGGTGTGGTGACTGAAAGCATGTCATGTGAGGAGTGAATGAAGGGCCTCCTCCGTTTGACCAGATCAGGACTTCCCTGTGGGTACAGATGGAGCAGGGGGCTGGGGCAGAGGCTGGGATATATCTCATGGCGCTTCCTTTCTCTTGACAAGGACACCTGCTGAGTACAGCAGAGGTGGAGTCAGCACTTGTGGAACATGAGGCTGTTGCAGAGGCAGCTGTGGTGGGCCACCCTCATCCTGTGAAGGGTGAATGCCTCTACTGTTTTGTCACCCTGTGTGATGGCCACAACTTCAGCCCCAAGCTCACCGAGGAGCTCAAGAACCAGAGTGAGGAGCCTCCCTGGGCAGGGACTATAGGGTCTGTCTTGGAGGCTCAGTTATCACTGCAAGTTGTTGGGGAGGGGCTAGAGTGAGCTGCTCCCCAAACCACAAACAGATTCTAGAGGGCCCCATGGGCTGATTGCCCTCTTCCTGTTCAGTCTCTACTGGTCTATTATTACTAGGATAATAGTAATAGCCAACATTTATAGAATACTTCATGCCACCACTAGGCTAAGTGATTTAAATGAATTACCCCACTTAATCCCTATAGTCACCTCCATGAAACAGATCTTATTGTTACCTTCATTCTAAAGATGATGAAACTGAAACTAATAGAAGGTAAGTCACTTGCCCAAGGCCTCTAGAAAGGTAGCATTTAAACTCTAGCAGCCTCATTCTACAGCCTGAGTTCCATAAGCTAAAATGAGAGTAAAGAGACATTGTGTTGAGAGCAAGAGAAGCAGTGATCCTGAGGCTGTCTCTGGGTAGGGCCTTGAAAAGGAAACAGGTGGGGAACAAAGCCATCTTTACTTTGGTTTTTGAAAGTTTGCCTAAAGGTGCTGAAAATGTTTGATGATTTGTTGGTTACAGTTAGAGAAAAGATTGGCCCCATTGCCACACCAGACTACATCCAGAATGCACCTGGCTTGCCTAAAACCCGCTCAGGTATGTTCAGAGGCCTCCATGGATTGGGATGGGCTGAGGTCTGGTGGTGGCGGGGTGTGTGTGGATGAAAGCCTTTGGCAGGGCTGGGGTGGGTCAGTCCTTTCACCAAGTAACTAGAAGTCTGTGGTCCCTCAGGGAAAATCATGAGGCGAGTGCTTCGGAAGATTGCTCAGAATGACCATGACCTAGGGGACACGTCTACTGTGACTGACCCATCTGTCATCAGTCACCTCTTCAGCCACCGCTGCCTGACCATCCAGTGAACATGATCCTGACCTTTACCCAGGATTCCCCCTGCTTGGCTTTCCAAACTTTTGCTCATCCTCTTTGCCCCCTCAGGAGTGCGGAGGGCCAGTACTGACCCACACTGCCCTCCCTTGACCAACTGTCTGGCACCGGAAACCAGCTTTGTACCCGTGTGGAGACCACTTCCTTTGACTGCCAGGCAGAAAGGGACAGGGCCCAGGTCAGCCTCAGTCTGCTATGCCCCACACTGCAGAGCTCTCAGAACCCAGAACAGGGATAAAAAGGCTACCTCTCCAACCCAAGTTAAGTGTGCAGAGGGGATGTGAGGGCCTCCACTGAAGCAGGGAGGCAGCTGTGTAATCCTATGTCAGCTCTCTTAGGAACCACCAGTACTTATACTGGGCATGCACTTGTCCTTAAAAACAATGGCTTGTGAGTCCAGGAACAACTTATTATTTTTAAAATATTTTGCTGCTGCTTCTGTTCTGGGTCTGAATTCCCTTTTGTGCCAGATGCTAGTACTGTCTGCCCATTTGCTCCAGGGGCTGTGTGGGAAGATTCAGTCTCCAGAGGGTATTCAGATCATCTGCTTCTTTGAAGGAGTAAATGTGTTTTGTTCCTAGGGCCAGAGGAGCTTGTCTTGTCCTCTGTTCTCCCCTCCCCTGAACAGAACTCTGCCCATGGAGACATTCTCAGATGAAATTCTGTTTTTTTTTTGCCCCAGTCAGGCTCAAGCCATGTGGTTGTAGGAATAAAGCCTGTGATCTCAAGAAGATGATGACTTGTTTTCTTAGTTAACTGTGCACTGAGGCTGTATATTCATTAGTGGCAGATAGGAAGGGGAGGGGTATTTCCTAGGACTACCCCCAATATCTTCCTTCTAGAACTTTTGGTTTGGGCAGAGCCAAGGAGGCTTCACTGATAGGCCCTTTGACAAGCCCCTGAGCTAAGCAGGAAAGTGATTGAAGCCAGTTCACTGGCAGGAGGGAATATGTTATGTCCTATCATGGTTGGGACCATGGTTAGAACATGTTATATCCCATTTTGTCCCGTGATGGTTGCCTTCCCTCCTGGGCTCCTGCCAGGGAATCTCTTTCCTCCTATGATCCAGTAGGAGCATTAGTGGGTGGCTAAGGATTGAAACTTCAGGGTCCCACCAGTAGAGTCTGGGTCTAGGGAGACCCTGATTACAGCCCAGTCACTTCCCCTGCTCTAATACACCTTAAGTGGGCTGACGTAGGTTACAGCTCCCCTCTCCCTCTATGCACAAAGTAAGGAATCACTGAATTAGCAATGCAGCTTTATTTAAGGCAGAATTGGGAAAAGGCTATGCCCCTCTACTCTCCTTCCTCCTACCACTCAGTCCTATCCCAAGTCAGGCACTGGAACCTGCTGAAAAGGCTATAAGGGCTGACAGAAGTGGGGCAGTGTTCATGGACCTTTACCTCAGAGCAGCTTTCCCTCAGCTGTACCCATACCCCAAGGATTTGGGGGCCTATAGATCTCATCTAAGGGAAACACAGCTTTTCTGGTCCTCAGATGGAGAGCTGGGGGAAAGTATCAGCATTTACCCTTCCATAAAGACTCTGGAGGTCTTTAGGAGGGCAGCTCCTCAGGAGGGCTAGGAGAGGAATGACAAATACAGGGGAAAGAAGGTCCTGTGGCCTGGTTGTGCCCTCACACAGGGTATGGGTTGTCCAGGACTGCCACTCCTGCTGCCACGCCACCATCTGCATGTTCGATGGCTTTGGTTCGAAGTAGATGCCCCACGTGCTTGTTCATCACGAGTGTCTTTCCCTGCCTATAGGAATGGAAGCAGGAGATACACATCACCAGGACTCAGCCACAAACCCAGAACCTTCCCTCATCCCCACTGAGCAGTACATGGGTAACTATGCCCAAGGAAGTGCTAGGTTTTTAGAGCCTCTATTCGTCTCTGGAGTCTCCTTCTAGCCCTAGATTGTCAAAGTATGTTTTCTGAGTCCTCTTTGTACTATTTGGAGTTTTCTTCACAGTTGCAAAGCACTTCTCATCAGGGCTTCATTTGATACCCTGGTGAGGTGGGCAGGCCTTGGGTCCTTGGCCTCATTTAATAGATAAGGAAACAGGTAACAAAGCTAGGGATTGGCAGAGCTAGCACTGAAGCCCAAGATTCCTGACTCTTTCCAGTGTTCCCTCTAGGCTTACTTGGCTGCACTCTTGCAAGCAGGCAGTGGAAAGAGCTTCTGCTGACTGGCTTACCTGACATAGACTCCAAAGATGCCTAGCTCTGAAATGCACTGGACCACTTGGACAGGGCTGCCAGGCCGTAGCAGGCAATTCTCAAAAGGCTCAGGTTCGATCTTCTCCATAAGGATGTAGGAGGCCCTCTCCTCACTGTCCTTCAGCTGCTTCAGGGCCTGCACCATTTCCTCCCCATATAGGTTGTTACCTGCAATGAAACTGGCCAGTCACCCTAGATCCTCTGCCTACCTTCTCCATTCCATGCCCTCACTTCTGGAGCCACATGGGCAAGTCAGCAGCCTCAGTTCCTGGCACCAGCTCAGTGAAGCCAGGGCATATCTAGCTCCCCAGAAGGGAAGCTCACTTTGACAGGAGAGCCCATGCTCATGTGGTGAACACATCTTCCATCACACTGTTCTGCCCTGGCTCTCCTCCTACCTATAGCTATTCCTTCTCAAGCTCCATTACTGGCTCCTTCTCTTAAATGCTGGGGCCCCAGAAGAACTGGTCCTCCATGCTTGCTCTCTCCTCCATGTACCTTTTCCCAGGTTTCTCCTATTCCCAAGGCTCCATCTATACCCTAAAAATTATTAACTTCCAAATCTTTTTTTTTTTTGAGATGGAGTCTCTCTTTGTCACCCAGGCTGGAGTGCAGTGGTGTGATCTCAGTTCATTGCAACCTCTACCTCCCGGGTTCAAGGGATTCTCCCTGCCTCAGCCTCCCAAGTAGCTGGGACTACAGGCATATGCCACCAAGCCTGGGTAATTTTTTGTATTTTTTTTTTTTGAGACGGAGTTTTGCTCTCGTAACCCAGGCTGGAGTGCAATGGCGCAATCTCAGCTCACCGCAACCTCCGCCTCCTGGGTTCAGGCAATTCTCCTGCCTCAGCCTCCTGAGTAGCTGGGGTTACAGGCATATGCCACCATGCCCAGCTAATTTTTTGTATTTTTAGTAGAGACGGGGTTTCACCATGTTGACCAGGATGGTCTCAATCTCTTGACCTCGTGATCCACCCGCCTTGGCCTCCCAAAGTGCTGAGATTACAGGCGTGAGCCACTGTGCTCAGCCCAATTTTTGTATTTTTAGTAGAGATGGCATTTCATTGTGTTAGCCAGGATGGTCTCGATCTCCAGACCTCATGATCCACCTGCCTTGGCCTCCCAAAGTGCTGGGATTACAGGCATGAGCCACCATGCTTGGCTACTTCTAAATCTTTAATGCAGGCTCCCAGCTTAGACATCATATGTCTGTCCCACAGGACCCCAAACAAACTAACTTGTCTAAGCAGAACTCATTACTTCTGCCTGAACCTGCCCCTCCTGGACCTTCCTACTCCCAATCAGGCAAAAGGCATTCCTGAGTCATATTTAACTCCTTCTTTTCCACTCCCCCTCTCACTATCTAGGACATGTCTCTCCAGTCGGCTCCATAGTCATAGCCCTAGCCCAGGCCTCTACATTGCTCTTCTGAACAACTGTATCAGCCTCTTCCATTGTCTCTCTGCTACCAAGGTCTCCTCTCATTCTAGGACATCTTCTACAATGTAGAAACTTTGCAAGTTTTGCAAGTTCCCACCACTGCTAACTACTTGAATCCTGGATCAATGCATCCCTTCCCTGCTTAAAACTCTCTAATGGCTTCCTACTACCCTTAAGATAAAATCTAATTTCTCTGTATATATTCCATGCCCTTTATAATCAGGATGCAAACCATTTTTCCTGCTGAAATCCCTGTCCCCTCCCAGCTCCCCCTCCGGCCTCCAGTTTCTCATTAACCTCCAAACATACCACACTTTCATGGCCCAGTGCCTTTGCTTGAGGTTGTCCCTTCTTTATGGAACACTTTTCCTCCTTTCCACCTGAGAAATTCCTACCCACCTCTTAAGACAAAGATTTTAAAAAATCCTCTCTTCTGGGTCTATGAGGCAGATATAACCCCTGACCTCAAGGAGTTTTGAACTAGAAAGGAAAACAGACATGTATTCTCTCCAGCCTCCTAATATGACCCTACCCTACTTCCCAACAATCTACCCACAGGCACCTCAGGTTAAACTTGCCCAAACCCTTCAGTGCTAGTAATCAGATCCTCTGTGCCCCCAAACTTGGTCACAGGGTCTTAGAGGATACTGTCCAACATGTGACCTGTGTCAGTTTCAATAGTATCCCCCATGCCTGGGACTGTGCCCATAGTAAAGGCCAATGAGCACTGGCCATGACCTGCTAGTCCCTTTCATTGAGGAGTCCTGCAAAGGGGGATCCACCTACCTCCACCCTCTCTCTGGGGCTTTAGCACAAACCGGCTAGGAGCAGCAAGGGCCTCAGCAATGGCCTGGTCCCCTTCTTCACCCTGGTGGGAGGCAGAAGGCAGCTGTCAGAAGTTTAAAGGCGAAAGAGGCAAGAGCTTAGGTCCAGCTGGTTGTGCAGAGCAGCATCAGAGGAAGGGCAAGAAGGGGAACAGACATAAATTCCTTCAGGCGGGATGCTATTATCTGGATTACACTCCCAACAAACTCCCTGCAGTGGCAGATGCAATGAGAGCAGGCCTTTCTTTAGCAACAGCTCAGGGCTCTGCAGCAAGCAGCGTGGTACATTTCTCAATTCTCACCACCTGCCTTAGTCCCTTCCCCTGGTTGCCATCCTCATCTCTACCTTTGCTGAGGGAGTTTACAATGGATTCCAGCCTCCATTCTTCCATCATGAGGCTGCCCTTCTGCCTAGAGTTCTGGAGGTTCTCCAGAGCATCACCAACCCTTGTCACAATGCCAGCTCCAGCCTCCCCAACACATTGGGCTCTAGGTCTCTACCACCTAGAAGGCCTGTGGTAGGAGAAACAGGCTGGCCACATACCATGTCCAGTGAGTAGAGGCCAGCAAAGGTGGCACGGAGGCGGGCCACAGCCTCAGGCTGGCCAGGGAGCAACATCTCCAGCATGCCTGCCCTGCTCAGCTCCTGCTGCACCTTCTTAGTCCCAGCTAGCTGGGTGGCAATGTCTGGGCACTTGACAGCACATGACCTCTCCAGCAGTAGACGTGCTTCCCAGTTCTGCAGAGGGAAGAAGGCAAAAGGAATTCAACTTTATTTTGCTTCAGCTGACCTTTACTGAATATCCAGGTATGATTTATATTTTTACCCTCATGATCACCCAGGATCATTGCAATATCCTTGTGATACAGGTGTGATATGTTATAGTTATGTATCATTGTGCCAGACTGTGAGACCCCCCAAAAGGCAAGACTCCCCTAATCTGTGGGAAACAACAGAAGGTGTAAGGGTGTAGAAAAAACTGATGAGTCAGCTTCCTAGTGTTCCATACTTGTTACCATGGCCTACAGGATCCTTCAGGACCTGGCTCCTGTCTACTTTTTCAATCCTGTACCATCCCTGACTCCTCGTCTCCTGCAATCTAGCCACACAGGCCTGTCATTCCTCAAATCACAAACCTTTCCCTCCTCAGGGCCTGCACTGCTTTTCCCTTAGCCTGAAACCCCCTTCCTTTCAGCTTTTTCCATGCATAGCTGGATCCTTACCATCCTTAAGACTCAGTTCAATGTCACCTTTTCAGAGAAGGCTTCCCTGTCAACTCTATTTAATGTGGGTTTCCCATAATTCTCTATCTTTTCACCCAGTTATTTCATTCAAAGCAGTTACCTGAAACTAACACACACACACACACACTTTTTTTTTTCTATTATTACTTTTTTTGTTTTTTTGAGACAGGGTCTTGCTATGTCACCCAGGCTGGAGTGCAGTGATGCAGTCTTGGCTCACTGCAACCTCCACTTCCTGGGCTCAAGTGATCCTCCCTCCTCAGACTCCCAAGTAGCTGGAACTACGGGTGCATGCCACCACACCCAGCTAATTTTTGTATTTTTTGTAAAGATGGGGTTTTTTATGTTGCCCGGGCTGGTCTTGAACTCCTGAGCTCATGCAATCTACCCACTTAGGCCTCTCAAAGTGCTGGGATTATAGGTATGACACAATGTACCCAGCCATATTTTTGTTTACTTTCTGATACCCACATCTCTGACCGGACTGTGAGCTCTGTAGCACAGGGCTCTTATCATTTGCCTTGTTTTCTCTTGTATCTCCAGTGTCTAACACAGTTCCTGGCACTTTGTGGGTGCTCAATAAATATTTGTTATTGTTGCTGAATAAGGTGAAATTTGAGTGGGGTTCTGAAGGATGGGTAGAGTCTGACAAGTGAGACTCAATGGGGAAGGGCTACTCAGGTTAAGAGAATAATATGAACAAAGGCCTCAAGTGGGTGATCACAGGATGAATGGTTTATCACCACAGAGCTGAGGGTATGAAAGGAAAGGAAACAGCAGGGAATCATGCCTCCCAACGCCGGTTCCCATTCTCATGCAATAAGGAGACAGTCTGTCCTTGGCTCCAGACCTCTGCAAATTGCACACAGCAGGATCAAGTCTCTCCTGTGACCACCCCCCAGCCAATGCTGTCCTTCCTTTGGTACTACTGGTGCACCTGTAGCACCTTCACCTTATCTTCATCAATAACCCCATGCACCCAACTACTAGTCTAGCATTCCACACAGAATCACAGGTGACCAGAACATCAGAGATAAACCCAGAGAAATACTCCATTATGTTAGAAGCAGGAAAGCAAAACGCTTAGATAAGCAGAAACTTGCCCAGGGTTACCTAGCTAGTCACTAAGCCTTGCAGATCTATCTTCAGGTCTAAACCTGCTCTGAGCGCTCAGTTCCCTAAAAATGTTTACCTCTTTAAATGCTACTTTCCTTCCTTGTTACCTCAAACTCTTCTTAGTTTTCTTTGTCCTGTTTTGAAATCTGGAGCTATTTTCCCAATAGACAGTTTCTCTCTCCTCTAGTCAGCAAGTTGCCACCACTGTTGACCACCTATCTAAAGAAAAGGATGTTCTATAGAGATGCCACCTCTGTGGAGCTTCCCCGTATGGAGTTCAACCCTCAGAGGAGTCCCAGATGAATTACAGACCTAGAAGGAGCCCCCTCAATTTTCTAGTGTAGCTCCCCCAGTTCAAAGAAACAGCTAGAAAGGGTCAGGAACCTGCCCCTCATCACAAAGAGGTAGTCAAGCTCATGACCTCTAGTTCACTGCCCATGTTGTTATTATTATTATTATTATTTTGAGACGGAATCTCACTCTGTCACCAGGCTGGAGTACAGTGGTGCAATCTAGGTTCAGTGCAACCTCTACTTCCCAGGTTCAGGTGATTCTCCTGCCTCAGCCTCCCGAGTAGCTGGGACTATGGGCACCCAGCTAATTTTTGTATTTTTAGTAAAGACAGGGTTTCACCATGTTGGCCAGGATGGTCTTGATCTCTTGACCTTGTGATCCGCCCATCTTGGACTCTCAAAGTGCTGGGATTACAGGCATGAGCCACCGCAGCCTGCCTGTCCATGGTATTTCTAAACTTATTTCCTCCTTTATCGTCTCCCAGCTGAGAGCAGAGCCTGTTAGCCTGTCCATGATGTGCAAGTTAGGAGCAGAGGGGAAGAATGGGAATATTATCAGCCTGAAAGTCAGAAAGCCTGGGAACTTCCTGTGGGACCTTAGAGAAGCCTCTCCATCTCTCTAAACGTTAGTTTCTCCATCTGTATAATGGGGACAATTATACACCTCACAGAGTGGTTGTAAGGGTTCAATGAAATAATGGATGTGGAAAGTAATCATGAAACTACATGGTAGGATAGCAAAATGAGGTGATATTACTGTCGTTAACATGAATGAGGAGACGACAAAACTTTCTGATTCAGATAAAGGAGAGATAAGAGTTGGCAGAAAGAAAATGGTCAGCAGTATGCTGGAAGTGGCTTACATCAACTAGTGAGAGCTGAATGTTGTTAAACATTTGCCAGCACATCTCTGGAAACAGTGTAAATAGCTGAACCTCTGAATTCCTGAGGATTCAAATTCTAGAAGACTGTGTTTGTTGAGTTAGAGGTAGCAAAAGGCTTGAGGAAGGATAGGAGATTCTAGCAGCAAGCTCCTCAAGAAAGAACTGAAGTGAGGACTCAGGAAAACCCAGGTTGTTATAAGCCTGAGTTGGGTTTCCATGGAGCTCTTGTGGGTCCCAGGAGGCAAAGAATGGTCTCAAAGAAAATACCAACCTGTAGACTGTACTGACAAGGCATGTAGCCATCCCGGAAGTAAACCACAGCAATTTCTTGGCCATCCCTAGAACACACGATGGAGAAAGCTGCTGTGTTAAATTAAAACTGATATGGTCAGTGGTTCAATCTATTTCAGGGTACATCAAGATGAATTTGGCTTTTTTTTTTTTTTTTTGAGACAGAGTCTTGCTCTGTCACCAGGCTGGAACGCAGTGGCACAATCTCAGCTCACTGCAACCTCCGCCTCCTGGGTTCAAGCGATTCTTCCACCTCAGCTTCCTGAGTAGCTGGGACCACAGGCGAGTGTCACCATGCCCGGCTAATTTTTGTACTTTTAGTAGAGACGGGGTTTCATCGTGTTGGCCAGGATGGTCTCAATCTCTTGACCTTGTGATCCGCCCATCTCGGCCTCCCAAAGTGCTGGGATTACAAACATGAGCCACCAAGCCTGGCAAATTTGGCTTTTTCAAAATTCAGCCCACAGTGGAAGCCTGGTCAGGGGTTCACTGGAACCAGTGAAAGTAGATATCCACACTATCAGGGTTTCCACTGAAAACAGGGAGGTATGCAGCATGGAACACTTTAGAATATTCCAGATTTAGAGTCATTCTAAGAAAGCCAGAAGGAACAAGAAGGTAACTAGAATCAAATTAGGTAAAGGCATAAAAATGTTGGCTGGAAATTACTGAGCAGCGGAATCATACTGCCATGCGTAGTAAAACAAACTTTGTATTTCCACAGCTGAAATGAGGATGAAATTTTTTTTTTTGAGACGAAGTCTTGCTCTGTTGCCCAGGCTGGAGTGCAGTGGTGCAATCTCAGCTCGCTGCAACCTCTGCCTTCCGGGTTCAAGCAATTCTCTGCCTCAGCCTCCCAAGTAGCTGGGATTACAGGCGCCCACTACCATGCCCAATTAATTTTTGTATTTTTAGTAGAGACGGGGTTTCACCATCTTGGCCAGGCTGGTCTTGAACACCTGACCTTGTGTCCACCCGCCTTGGCATACCAAAGTGCTGGGATTACAGGTATGCGCCTGGCCTCTGAAAAAATGTTAATGGCATGGGTGAAGGTGGAAATGCAAACATGTAAAATTATGAGTCTGGTTATAAGACACAGACTTTTAAAACTTCTTTTCCTTTTCTTTGACCTATTTGATATTGTCTAGTTTATCTAAAAGTAAGTTAACTGCTTTGTTTTGTTATAATAAAAGCATATTTTGAAAAACAGTGAATCGTGTCGTGAAATTCCATGGATAGTCAAAAGTTTTCTTGTCCCTTTTAGTAAGGTCAGGTCAGGGCTGAGACGCTGAGCTGGGCAGTCAGGGAGGAAGAAAACTTTTAGGAACTTAGGGCATATGAAAACTAAGATGATCTCTAAGGAGACCCTGATCCAGAATGTCAACAGTTCTGATAGAAGCAGGCTGGCTTTCTCCAAAATCTTCTGAGGGGATGAGATATTTCAGAAATTAGGAGAGATGGAAGCAAGCCATCGCATCTCCCAGCAGAAAGAATCATTTGGGGGCAGGATGAGTTTCATAAAGCAGCCTTCCACTGGATTCTTGGGAATGCTTACACAAATAGCCTTCGGTCTTGGTCCAGAGATCCCTTTTCAGAGATAGCTTCAAATCTTCGTCGGATAACGTGGATGTTCCTGGGAAAAATGGTCAAGAGCCAGAGGGAATGGATACTATGTTTTGGGGACCCCCCCGCAGTCTTGGAGCCGTACCTAGAAGTGCCCCTTCCTTTACTTACCTGGCCAGTAGCTCATTCTCTATGGCACGTTGGTCAAATATGTTTCTTTCCTTCTCTTGAGCAATCAGTAGCACCAGAGCACTGGGGAAAGAGCACAGGTAGCCCAAGGCTACTACAGAACTTGTTCTTCCTTTGTTTCTCCCCTCAAACCCCACACCGCCCTGCCTCCAGGAATAAGAATAAGAATACAGGTTCCCTGAAAGACAATATGTTCCTGGAATAAGAATAAGAACACTGCTTCCCTGAAACAGCGGATGTTCCCTCTCTCAGGAACCCTGGGATTGCCTCAGGCATAGACACCTGATGCTATCATTTCCTGAAAATAGAAGACTTCAAAAATGAAGATGCCTCTGACCCTTCTCCAATGGGCAGATGAAATATTGTAATGATGTCATGGGTTGATGAATTTCTGTGCAAATTAAAATTTAGATTTAAAACCATTCTCCTAGGTTTCAATGATTCTCCTGCTTCAGCCTCCCGGGTAGCTGGGATTACAGGAGTGTACTACCATGCCTGGCTAATTTTTCTATTTTTAGTAGAGATAGGGTTTCACTATGTTGGCCAGACTGGTCTTGAACTTCTGACCTCAGGTGATACATCCCCTTCGCTTCCCAAAGTATTAGCATTACAGGTGTGAGCCACCGCAACCAGCCTCCATACTCCATTTTTGCTGTGACTATACTGCTTTGTGCCTGTGGCTTCCTCCTGAGACCCATGGAATGCTAGGCTTTGGCTTAGGATTCTAAGTGTATTTCCCTGACCTCCTCTACTTGGCCTCTCTTGTCTATCTCTGTTTCTCCTGACCTTGGCTGAACTTGGACTAAACTCTGTTTGCCTGACTCCTTTCTGCTTAGCCAAAATCCACGTCTTAGTAAGTCCCCTCTCCTGGTCTGCCTGAAATCTCATGAGGTCAGACGTGACATGAAGCTGAGTCGGGTGTCTGAGAGACAAACTAAAAGTGGTGCTCTCACAAGTCACCTTGCCCTGAGAGAGTCCCAAGGGCCAATGGCTTTGCTCTTCACTTTGCAACCTAACGGTCTCACTCATGGGTGAGGCTATGTGTGGGAGGGTGGCACTTGGCCCAGGCTGGCCCACCTCCAAAAAGAGGTGGAGGAGGAAGGCTGGCAGCTGGAGGTTAAAGTGGAACTGCAGGCCCCAGCTAATTAAGTCAGCCTGCCAACTGCGAAACGATTAGAGCCAGGCTCAGAAACATATTCAACCTCTTTTTGCCTTCAGTTCTGAGCACTCTGTTTCCAAGTGGGACTAGGAAAATTGTCAGTTAAGGAAGGTGACCTGACAATAGCATGCTGGCTGAGGGTGAGGACCCCTGAGTGCTAGAGCTGGCTCTGCCAGTGACTTGTAGTATGTCTTGGTAATTGACTTAGGTAAGGCAATTTCGTTCCTTGAACCCTGGTTTTCCCATCTATAAAATAATGGTGTTAAAAAGATCACAGTTCCCAACCTTTTATCACCAGGAATCCCCTTTTCTTATTCTACTCATTCTAACCACAGGCCCTATGCCAAATTCAGAGTTTGTCTAAATTGAAATCGTAATTCATTTTGCAGAATTCCATTTTTTAAAAAATTTAAAAAATTTTTAAAAATCATGAGATAATTGATGAAAATTCATCTGCTCTACCAATGCAGTTTTTCAGTCAATACTATGGAACCATATCTCTTAGAGGTAGAACAGGGAAGTAGAAAGAACACAGGCTTTAGGGGCAGAGGAATTCTATACTTACCAGTTGTGTAGTGTAATTTTGGGCAAGTTATTCAAACTCTCTGAGCCTCAGTTTGCTCTTGTATGAATTAAAACTAATACAAACTAACACAAATACAAACGGTGCCTGGCTAATTTTTGTATTTTTCGTAGAGACAGACTTTCACCATGTTGGCCAGCCTGGCCTTGAACTCCTGACCTCTGGTGATCCACCTGCCTCGGCCTCCCAAAGTGCAGGGATTAGAGGCATGAGCCACATGCCTGGCCTATTATTATTATTGAAAGTACCACCTAATGATCCACACACAGTTTTTAAAAACATTTTTCAGATCAATGATCTAATTTAATTCTCACACCCTTTTAGGTATTATTATTACTCCTGTTTTACAAATGAGGAAACTGAAGCTCAGAGAAGAAAAGAACTAACTTGCCAAGGTTATGTGCTAGGTCAGCAGAAGAGCCTATCTCACTCTCACAATGGGGAAGCCAGTTCTGGCTCAGGTGCCATATAACTCCTACCTATCAGTGCCTAACTCTGGACACACGGGTATTTTCTGTCCATGTTATTGACAGGCTGGCAGGCAAAACCCTCTGCAGTGTTTGTCTGTCAGCAGTTCCCTAGCTGACCCATCCCCTGGCTCCCCTCTCTTAAAATACAACCTAGTCAATATACTTGAAAGAATATTTGTCTGACGATTTCTAAATGCTTAGAGTCTGAGGTTTCTTAGGTTTTAGTGAGGCTTAGCAAGGACAGAGAGGCTCTCTTGGAGGTAAGAGGATGATTAAGAGTGCAGATTTTGGAGGGAGGTAGACTTTGGTATCTGTCACCAACTCATCACTTAACCTTGAACAATGCTGAGGTCAGTTCTCAGGATCTCAGTTTCCCCCTCTATAAAATGAGGAAGTTGAACAGTATCAACCTCAGAGAGCTTATTATGAGAATTTGATGAGATCCTGTATGTACAGATATGTACAGAGCTTAGCACAAGATGTGGCACTAGTAAGCGTATATTAAGGACTATTAATGCCATATTAACATTGCAATAACTGTTAGTATAGTAGCCCCTCGATGATCTGAAAATCACTTACCTAACATCTTCACACATCTGGAAAACGTTTGAGAAATAGAAAGAAAGCAAAAAATGCCTCTAAGCAGTTAAAAAGGATATCATAAAATTCCTTAGTAAAAGCTCATGTATTTACTCATCAAAGAGGCCCTCACACTCTTCAGACCCAATCATAACAATCTGGATCATTTGCTTTCCCTAACCATGGTAAATCAGAAGGGAGGCATGGGCATGGGAGTGGAGGATACCAACAGCAGTTCAAGCATACCAACAGCAGTCAAAAGTAAGAGCTTAGAATTGGGAAATGGACAAGAAAACTATGAAGAAAATGAATGAGAGGCTGGGTGTGGTGGCTCATGCCTGTAATCCCAGCACTTTGGTAGGCTGAGGCGCAATCATGAGGTCAGGAGTTCAAGACCAGCCTGGCCAACATGGTGAAACCGCATCTCTACTAAAAAATACAAAAATTGGCTGGGTGTGGTGGCTGACGCCTATATTCCCAGCACTTTGGGAGGCCAAGGCGGGTGGATCATGAGGTCAGGAGTTCGAGACCAGCCTGGCTAATATGGTGAAACCCCATCTCTACTAAAAACTACAAAAATGAGCCAGGTGTGGTGGTGTGTGCCTGTAGTCCCAGCTACTCAGGAGGCTGAGGCAGGAGAATCACTTGAACCCAGGAGGTGGAGGTTGCAGTGAGCCAAGATAATGCCACTGTACTCCAGCCTGGGCAACAGAGTGATACTCCAACTCAAAAAAAGAAAAAAGAAAATGAATGAGAACTAAAGCCTAGCAGTCAGAGCTATAAGTGCAGGCAAACAGCCTTGCATGCCTCTCTAAATCTAGGTAGCACTGCTGTATTTCAGGAAGCTGCAATCATTGACAGTCATAATGATGACTTCCAGTCAATAAGAAAAGGTTAAATCATAGTCAGCATCTCTTATTTAAGAAGGAAACCTTAAAATCATTTTGGCATGTAAAGGTGTAAGTTTCTATTACTAGAAAAATCCCCTCCCCTTATTCTCTAATGATCGTAGGCAAGAAAAGAAGTTGCAACACCCATGAATGCTGAAACTAAAGCAGGATCCTGCTGCTATCTTTTCACACCCTTACTTAGCTGAGCCGTAGAGCTCCCAGGCTTTGGCAATTCCCAGGGCCAGTCCCTTGCTGGGATTATTGGAGAGGATCTTGGCAGCTTCTTTCGTCTTACTCAGGACACTGAGAACATGTCTGTTGGAAGAGAGATGCCTGTTCAGTAATTGGATGGACCTGGAAGACCCCTCTGCCCATGACCTCATAGATACAATATGACTCTGAGCATCAGTTGAGCACTCAAAAGCATCCTACCATCACATTCCTGGAAGATCCACTTCAGATTGGAATATGCTGGGCTGCTCTAACCCTGGCCCTTGATATACATGTCTAGAGGAGACCTGAGAGCCTCTGTCCCCACTGCAATCTACCCCAGCCTCCCAGTGAGCTGGAGCCCCTTACCCTGGGCCTCTGGGCACTGTCTGGAACCCTGTGCAGACCATCTAAAATCACTGCAACTTGGAACATCATTGCTGGCTAGAAATGGATGCTACTAGGCCCAGGCCCCAGGTAGAAGTTCCTCATTCCTCTCTCTGGGGCTCTCAAGATATTGTTTCTTCTGCTTGCACAATGAAGGGACAGGACTAGATGAGCCATGAGGTCCCTTTTCTCCATGACAAACCAAGGATCTAATTACAAGTGGAAACTGCTGTGGGGTTGGCTGGGGCAACATGTGACCCAGGGCCCAGGAAAGCATTGGTTTACACAAAAGGTATAATAACACAAGTCATAGGTGGAGCTCCCTGGAGTTCCCTGGCCTAGCCAGTGATTGTGGACCCTTCAGAATTTCACCCTACAGGTATGCCTGGGGCTGCCCAAGGGACCCACCGGTGCACAGCTGGGGTACGGGAGGCCAGGCCCCCAAAGCTGGCAGAGATGGTGTTGATTTCGATCTGTTTCAAGACTGGGGAGCCATCTGCGCTGCACTGGAACATGTAGTCTGAGCGGTTCAGGCCCAGGAACACGGTCTGTGGGGAAAACTGAAGGCTGACAATATCTGCCCAGGGGCTGTCTCTGAGGACCTAGCCACTGAGCAGACAGGTACCATGAACTCTACATAGAGATCAGAGGCACCAGCGAACACTCCCCAGCCCGGTGAGATCATTCTTCTGGTCATCCTAGAATTCGTCACCGGGATAAACCCAGTGGGGACCAGTGAGAGGCAGATTCCCATGGGCTGAGGGCCTGGACCAGATTCTTCCAGCAAAACAAAAAACAAACAGAGATGGGAGGGGCAGGTTCCAGACTAGAGTAGGACTGGGAATGGTTACCTGGGCAATGCCCTCTTTTAGGACTTGCTTGTGGATATCAAAGAGACGAGCGGTAAAATCATCCCGTTTGATGGTGCTGGAGGAAGAAACAGAGAACATTTTGCAGGCTTAATTGGATCTAAAACGTCAAGGAGTCCCATCCCCACTCATTGACTCCTGAATTCTGAGTCTACTGGCCAAAACTTGAGTGTCCACCCTAATCTGGCAGAGAACAGTGGCTAAGAATCCAGCTCTAGACCTGGGTTCAAATCCTACTCTACCACTCACTAATAGGCAACCTCGGGGAATCATTTCACCTCTCTGTGTCTCAGTTTGCTGATTTATAAAATAGAGGGAAGATAATTATATTTATATCCTAGGGTTGTGGTAAAACATCAGTAAGATATTACATTTAAAAAACTGAACATACTGCTCCAAAGAAGAGTTAAAAAATGATATGATATACCTATTCTACACTTGAATAGCTCTGATGATTGGCAAGCTTGCTGGTTGACTTAATACTAACTCTCCATAGCTTTTCCTACACTCTGGGACTTCCCAGGCCAAGCCTTCTCCTTCTCCTCCATGGCAGCCCTCAGAGATTAGAAGACAGCAGTTATGCCCTGTGTACCAATAAGATTTTTCTGACCCAAGCTAAATATCCTGTTGTTGTTTTTTCAACTAGTCCTCCTGTCATGTGATTTCCTCAGGGAAGCCTTCCCTATCTGGGTCAGATCCTCCTCCTATGTGCTCTCATAGAACTAAGAACCACTCCTTTATAGCACTGACTGCAGTTGCAATTTTAAATTTTTTTTGTGTGATGATTAGTGTCATCTCTCCTGTTTGACTATAAATGTCACGAAGGTAGTCGCTGTGTCCATGCAGGCTCATTGTCATAGCCCAGTGTACTGCCAAGACATGATATGTGTTAGGAGCCTATCCAGCATGGTTTTCTGGAGCTTCAAGAAGAGCCACAGTAAGAAAAAATCCACAGTAATTAACATCACATGTATTGCCCTTTGAGCTTCAGGGTGGATTCTGCACACTTCCCTTTTTCTGAAGAGGTTCTCTCCTTCATGTGTTGTAGAGGCTCTTCTCCCTTAGGAACTATGCTTTGTATGTGTATAAGAGGAGAGAGGAACAGAGAAGGCAGGGGTTGCAGAGATGAGCTGCTGCAAGTCTCCTACGTAATTGTATCATTAGGGTAAAGGTCATGAGCCAAGCTGCTCATATTTCCCGATCCTAGATTGCAAGTACAAGCTGGCTCCATTCCAGGAAATGGTGCAGGGGGAAGGTGGTGGGGAGATTCATACATTCACGACTCATTGGGTTTTTGGCTACAAGTCAGTAGTTTCAAGCTTCTTACTATTCACCCAAAAATTGTAAAAGATTTTGTCTCTAACAAAATAGTTGTTTCTGTTGAAAAATTAATCAAAGACATCCAATTACAGGTTGAATATCCCTTATCCAAAATGCTTAGGACCAGAAATCTTTCAGATTTTGGAAGATTTGCATATATGTAATGAGGTATCTTGGCGATGGGACTTAAGTCTAAACACAAAATTCATTTGTTTCATATATACCTTATACCCATAGCCTGAAGATTATTTTACAGAATATTTTAAATAGTTTTGTGCAGGAAACAAACTTTTGACTGTGTTTTGACTGCACCTGTCACATGACATCAGGTGTGGTGTTTTCCACTGGTAGAATCGTGGTGTTCAAGTTTTGAATTTTGGAGCATTTCAGGTTTTGGATTTTTGGATTAGGGATGCTCAACCTGTACAGTATATACACATCTAGCATAATATTTATAGATATTTAATTCTAAAATGAATATATAAAATATATATTGTGTATAATAAAATATATATATATATATATATATATTTTTTTTTTTTTTGAGATGGAGTCTCGCTCTGTCACCCAGACTGGAGTAGTGTTGTGATCTCAGCTCACTACAGCCTCTGCCTCTTGTGTTCAAGTAATTCTCCTGCCTCAGCTTCCCACATAGTTGGGATTACAGGTGCCCACTACCACACACAACTAATTTTTTGTATTTTTAGTAGAGATGGAATTTCGCCATGTTGGCTAGGCTGGTCTCGAACTCCTGACCTCGAGTGATCCACCCACCTGGGCCTCCCAAAGTGCTGGGATTACAGGGATGAGCCACCATGCCAGTCTATTTATATTTTAATTCTAAAATAAATTAAGATGTTTTAATAAATTGACCCAGAATCTGAAGGAAAAAAAAAAAGATCAAGGGAAAGAGACAGAGAAGGTTGGATGGACTGAGCCATTTCAGAGGTAGCTTCCTCACGCCCTGAGTGTGGCACCCCATCCCACCCAGCGGTGAGGCCTGGGGTGACAAGAAAGGGTTGCTACTTAGGAGAAGTAAAAATCTAACTTTAAACCCAATAACCTTCTCTACCTCTGTTTTCCTCCAAAACTAGGCTGACTTTCCCTAATTCCAAATAGAAATATCAGTCTTCAAAGTAGGGTGTCACGGATTACAGAATGTCAACAATGAAAGTGATCTTGGATTTAAGCCAATCTTTCCATTTTTAAGATAAAATCTTAGGCCCAGAAAAGGAAAGGGAGTTGCTTGAGACCATATAAATAACTGGTTGAACCAGGATTAGAAGCCAGCTTTCCTGACTCCTATGCCTTTTTGTTCTTGGTAGGTACCTTTCCTCTGTCCCACCAAGTCAGCTGACACAGTAACATCTCATGGCTCCACCATTACCAGTTTCTTGGTTCTAGCAGCTCCTGGCCCCCCATGCTTCACTGCCCGCTACCTGGCGAGAGTTTGCTCCAGGAAGGCAGCGTTCTGGCTGACAGCATCCACTAGCAGGTTGAAGTCCATCTGCACAGCATAGGCTTGCTCCAGCAGGGCACTGGGCACCAGTGAAGGGAAGAGCGTGAATGGGGCATAGCTCACCACCTGTGATCAAGAAGAGAGAATGGGACAAGTGTAGAACACCTGTGAACGGGTTGCCTTGCAAATGTAACCCCATGGAAAGTCTGACCTACATTTACTGCCTTGCAAATGTAACCCCATGGAAAGTCTGGCCTACATTTACTGAGGACACACCAACTATAGATTAGTGGTTACCTCGGGAGGAGCAGAAGGGGAAGAGTGGTACAAAGAGAGCTTTCAGATTCTGCGATAGTTTATCTCTACATATTAAAGAGAGAGAAGCAAAAAAGCAAAAAGCAAATAACAAAAAGAAACCCACAAAAAGTTATTATTTACTATGTGAAACGTACTATTTTAAACACTTTACATAGATTCATCATTTAGCCCTGTGAGGAAGATACTCTTATTTATTTTTTATTTTTATTTTTTTGGAGACAGAGTCTCACTTGGCTATCCAGGCTCGAGTGCAAGTGGCGCAATCTCAGCTCAGTGCAGACTCCACCTCCTGGGTTCAAGTGATTCTCCTGCCTCAGCCTCCTGATTAGTTGCAATTATAGATGTGCGCCATCATGCCTGGCTAATTTTTATATTTTTAGTAGAGACAGGGTTTCGCCATGGTCTTGAACTTCTGATCTCAGGTAATCCACCCACCTCAGCCTCCCAAAGTGCTGGGATTACAGATACTATTATTATCCACACTTAACAGAGAAGGGATCTGAGACAGAGAGGTTAACAGACCCAAAATTATATTCAGCTAGTAAGTGGTGCTGGATTTGAGCCAGGATAGTTACTAAACAACACACACACACACACACGTGCATGCTTGTGCACAGGTGCACACACACACACACATATACACAAGGAAGCCTGCTCCTTGCTAGTTGATGTTCAAGCCCCTCCATGCATCAGGAGCTCACACTCCAGTCCCCTCACCTTTTGATTTTGATTTGGTTACTGAGTGGGACAAATGTTAAAAAAAAAAAGTGAACTCTGGTTCCCTTAGTAGAAGCCAGGAGTGTTTTTTTCCACCTGTGTTAAGAGATGGTGACTCAGGTTAACAGGCCTAGAGTTCAGCTGCATTCTGCATTCTTTGGACTTTAACATAGACGAGAAACCCAAATACCATTGAGGACACTGATTCTAGAAGGGAAAGTGCATTCTGAGATCCCTGCCAACAACTGAACTAGAACTTGGGTAAGAGATGAAAAGAAAATCTTGTGACCTGTATTATGAAGAATTCCTGAGATTAACCTTTGAGTTAATATCAGTTTGTCATTAGGATAGTATAAGTTTATGGTGTTATAACTTGATATTTATATATTTATTTTAAAAGTACTACGTTTTTTTGAGATGAAGTTTTGCTGTGTTACCCAGGCTGGAGTGCAGTGGTGCAATCTCTCTCTGCAACCTCCACCTCCCAGGTTCAAGCAATTCTCTCTTTACTCTTAGTAAAGATGGGGATTTCACTGTGTTGTGATCCACCTGCCTTGGCCTTCTAAATTGTTGGGATTACAGGCGTGAGCCACCATGCCCAGACAAAATATTATTTTTTTAACAGATAACATAAATACATGATACAAAATTCAAAAGGAACTTAAGAATACATAGTGAGAAGTATGTCTCACTCTCATTCCAGTCTCCTGGGGAAAAGACTGGGCCCCAGCCACCAGTTCTCCTCCCCAGAGGCAAATGACAGATTAGTGTTTCATACAACCTTCTAGTCATCTTTATATTGACATATAGGTATACATATATATTTTCTCCTTTTTCACTCCCACAGCAAACTATACTACATTGTGCTTTTTAAATATTTCCTTATATGTTCAAATACAGTATTTTCATTATTATTTTTAGTCACTGTAGAGTATTCCACTCTTTGGATATACCATAATTTAATGAATCTAGTATATAGGTGGTTTATTTATTTTCCCATTACCATTAATGTTTCAATGGGTATTGTAAGGCCGGTTGCCTCGCCAGGAGGTTGGACACACCCACCTCTGAACCCGGCATCAGGCTCTGCACTTGGCACTTAGCTTTGCCGCAGGGCTCCCCTGGAAGGCTCCAGCTGATGCAAGGCTCCTGGCCGGCTCTCCCACCGGAAAACCCGCCCAACAACCTGCCAACCAATAGCAGCCTGCCCCATCTTAATCCTGTTCCCCTGGAGTTAATCAGAGCACCCAGCTGTTGCTCATTCCTTCTAGCCATAAAAACCCCTCTCCCCAGGAAGTCGATGCGACTTCCCTGGCCCCTTTCCCCGGGACCATGGAACCTCACCTGGGAGTTGAATAAATTGGCATTTAATTTTCTTATGCTGGTCTCAGTTTCCTCATTCTAAACTCGGCAATAACCCTTACAGGTATCCTAGAAATATGCATTCTAGGTATTTTGTATATGAAAAAGTCCATACATTCTAAATTTCTAAAAGTAAAAATATCAGGTAATTCAAGTAACTCCATTTTATTTTTTATTTATTTTTATTTTTATTTTTTTGAGCTTTTATATTTGCCTTTATTCTTCATTTAACTTTTTAAAACACTACTATAGTTGATTAAAACAAAAACAAGAGCAAGTAGTGAGCATATAATGATTACATCCTTACTCATTCACTACTGCACATAAAATGCCAGCAGTGTTATTCACTGGCCCATTAAGAGGTCTGACACTGAACACCACCTCTGGGATGATGTTCATCATCCTCATATGCTTCTCCATTGTAATGGCGCCGTCTTTCCTGATTTGGATCAAAGTCCACCAGTTCTACTTGATCCATCTCATCAGTCTCTTCCACTTCCTTCCTCTCCAGCAGGAGTTTTTCCAGCAAAGACAGTTTATCAGGAGAGAGAAAGCCATTCTCAGGGAAGTTTACCTTAAATTTGATGATTAGGCGACCCTTTTCATATGGTCTACGATAAATTGGCATGCCTTCATTTAGTACACACTTGATATCTCCATGCTTGACAATCTGACCTGGATGAGAGGTGATGACTATGGTTTGGTTGTCGAGAGTAGATATCGGCTTTTGGAAGCCACACAGTGCTTCAACCAGCTGTATGTCCATACACATGAAAAAGTCTTCTCCTCGTCGAGTAAAAACAGCATGGTCCTTCTGATCTAACACAATGATTATATCTCCTGGCTCCAGTCCTGGTTCTTGGTCTCCTTCACCATGGAATGTTATCTTCTGGCCATCTTTCATGCCTTTGTCAATATGAACTTCTAGAATCTTCTTCTCTCAAACTATCTTCCTTCCATTGCAGCTTTTACATCTATCTTTAGGACTGATCCGCTCCCCATGGCCCTGGCACTCCATGCACACAGACTGAATTTGCTGAACCATTCCAGGTCCTATCTGATGAATTCTTATTTGCATTCCAGTACCTCGGCAATTGGGACAGCACTCTACTGCTCCTTTCTTACCCCCTCTACCTTCACATTTGTCACAAATCACATTCTTTTGCAGAGCCAGTTTTCTTGTTGCACCATTATATACGTCTTCTAGGGTTACCGAGAGCTGATGTACAACATTTTTACCTCGCCTTTCTCTCTGCATCCTTCCTCCTCCTCCAAAAAACATATCAAAGATGTCCATGGGAGAGCCAAATCCACCACCTGCTCCACCCTCTTTAATTGCCTGTTCTCCTCCTTTGTCATATAATTCCCTTTTCTTTGCATCAGAGAGAACTTTGTAAGCTTGAGATATCTGTTTAAACTTCTCTCCTTCATTTGGATTCTTATCAGGATGGTACTTCAAGGCCAGTTTCCTATAAGCCTTTTTCAATTCTTCCTGAGTAGCATTGGGTTTGACTCCCAAAACATCGTAGTAAGTGGTTTCTTTCACCATTTTCTACTGCCGGTGAGCGAGCTGAGGTCGGTGTGTGAGGGAGCGGGAAGGAGCGCAGAGCTGTGCGCAGCTCAGGCAGCTACCGCTCCTCCGACTCCCACCGAGCGTTCTGGAAAGTTCCTCTCGTAACTCCATTTTAAATTTTGGTAGATAATTCCTAAATTACCCTTCCCAGCATCATTTTTTTTTTTTTTTGAATGGGGTCTTTCTATGTTGCCCAGACTGGAATGCAGTGGCCATTCACAGGTGCCATTATAGTGCCTCAAACTCCTGGGCTCAAGCAATCCTCTTGCCTCAGCCTCCCAAGTAGCTGAGACTACAGGTGTGCACCACCACCCCAGCCTCCGCATGTGTTAAGATAAAACTGAGGAAGGCTGTTTGTGAGAATAAGGTTTATTCAGCCTGAAGCCTTTAAGAGTTAGAATGGGAATTACTGCAGATTACATAAGTGGTGACCTAATATCCTGAGTACCTATGTAATGACTACAGGAACATTTCCTTGGCTTTAACGCTAGAACTCTGCTGCCCACAAGTCTCATCTTGGCCTGAGAAACTAAGAGTTTTTCTGCTAAGACTTTCCTCTGCCTCTGTCCCAGGACTTGTTATGCCCTCCTGAATTTAGTATCAATAGTATATAGTTATTCTCTGCTATCTACAGGCTAAAAGCTGAAACATACAATCTTCTCACTTTTGATAGAGACATGAACATAAAATAACATTATTGGCCTAGTGTGGTGGCTTATTCCTATAATCCCAGTGCTTTGGGAGGCCAAGGGGGGCAGATCACAAGGTCAGAGATCGAGACCATCCTGGCCAACAGAGTGAAACCCCATCTCTACTAAAAATACAAAAATTAGCTGGGTGTGGTGACATGCACCTGTAGTCCCAGCTAGTTGGGAGGCTGAGGCAGGAGAATCGCTTGAACCTTGGGAGGCGGAGGTTGTAGTGAGCCGAGATCGTGCCACTGCACTTTAGCCTGGTGACAGAGTGAGACTCCATCTCAAAACAAAACAAAACAAAAATTATTCTACTATTTTAAAAAAGCTGTAGCATGTGCATGACAAAATTCTGCTTTGAAGCCAGGTAAGCAACAGGGAGTGATAGGAATTGTGGCAAAAAGAAGGACTTGCATCTTCTTTAAAGGGGGCAGCCAGAACTCTGCTCTAGCCAATTGCCATACAGGAAAGTAGGCCAGGGTTGCTAGATGATATCATTTTTCAAGACAAGTTGCATTGCTAGAATTTTTTTTTTAATTTCATGATTTTTGTTTTTTAATGTTGGCTCTGACATTTAAAAAATACTCTGGTGAAAAAAACTGTTAATAATGCTTGCCCCTAGTCGGGGCAACAGTGGCTGGTGGGAGGGGACTTACTCTGTACTGAATACCCTTTTGAATTTTGCACCTTGTTCAAATGTATTTCAATGTGTTACCTATTGCAAAAAAATAAGCTAACTCCCCAAACACTTGCAGGAGCCAAATATTCAGCCTGGATATGGCTGGTTTACAGTTCTAATCTACAGGATAAAGTTCACACTCCTCCTCCACCCAGTACCTAAGGCCCTTTGGCTGTCTGACATTGGCCTGCCCTCTTTCCCACTACATCCACTTTTGTGCCCTGAATTTCAGCTGCATTCTCTTCAACTTTTTTTTTTGCCTTTTCCTACTTTTGGGTCCTTACTATGCTGTTCCTTTTTCCTATTTGTCTTTTAAGGTCTAGTTCAAGTACCACCCTCCATCTCAATCATCAAATCATAACGAATTACTCTTTCTTCCAGGTGTCCTATATAGTATCTCGGGAGAGGAAAAAGAGCATGGATATTCTGAGCATGGACTCAGGAGCCAAATTCTTTGGGTTTATATCCTGGCTCTGCCAATTATTTTACCATTTATATGACCTCAGGTAGGTTACTTAGCCTCTCTGGGCTTTGGTTTCCTTATCTCTGTTGTGGTGAGGAGTCAGTGATTCCAAAGTGTTTAGAGTAATGCCTGGCACATCGTAAATAATAAATGATAGTTAACACTGTGTAGCAGACTGCCTATGTTTCCTGATAGAGCTGACATTATTCAATTTCATTTTATGGTATGTTCTCTGACTAGACCAGCAGCTCTATAGAGACTAGGGCTCTGGCTGACTCACTCACTCTATCCCCAGTGCCTAGAATGGCCTGGCATAGAGTAGGTATTTGGCAAAGAATGGTAAAGATTTGGAGTAAAATCTCACACACACACACGCATCCACACACACACACGCACACATGCACGCGTGCATTTTCTGACTTTTTTTCTGGATTAGAAATCTCACTGTGGATTGTGCCTTTTCTAGGCTCCATTAGCTCCCAGAAAGACCAAGTACTGGATATTCACACAGTCCCTATAGATTAGCAGAAGAAATAAAAGCTTCGAAGGGAAAATGCTTCATCTTAGATTCATACAAGTAATTCACAAAATCTAGGTTCTATTCCATACCATCAGTCTGGCTTAGGTGACAGACATTGTCATGTACTTTGGCCTTAGCAAACACTTACTGAGTATGGACTCCACCAGGCCTGTATTAGGTTCTGGGCACACAGAGAAAAAAAAGAATGGGGCTGGCTAAAAAAAGAAAAGATGTTGGCAGCTCTTTAGTCACCAATATGAATGATCTTAAGGTGTACTGTTAAGTTAAAAAAAAAAGGCAAGGTACAGAAGAGCTTGTCTAGTATGCTTCTCTGTGTAAAAAGGAGGCTGGGTATTGTGTCTCACACCTGTAATACAGCAGTTTTGGGAGGCAGAGGCTGGTGGCTCACTTGAAGTCAGGAGTTTGAGACCAGCCTGGACAACATGGTGAAATCCTGTCACTAAAAAAAAAAAAAAAAAATCAGGTGTGGTGGTGCATGCTTGTAGTCCCAGCTACTCAGGTGGCTGAGGTGGAAGAATCGCTCAAACCCAGGAGGCGGAGGTTGCAGAGAACCGAGATTGTACCACTACACTCCAGCCTGGGCAACAGAGCAAAGCCCCAAGGAATATATTTACTTGTGATTAGTTACTTGTTATGAATAAGCCATCTGAAAGAATAAACAAGAACACCTAGACACAGGCTTTGTGCCCTTTGAATTTGAACTATGAAATGTCTTATCTAGTCACCAAATTTAAAAAAGCTTTTTATTTATTTTTCCCAAGTATGAAGTTTAAAAAAGATGTGGTTTGGACTGGGCAGTTCTACTTGTGTGTGTTGACCCCGGAGAACACTCACACAGGTACCCCAACAGACATACGCATGGATGTTCCCTAGAGTGCTATTTATGGTCATAAAGACATTAGAAATCACCTCAATAGACATCAGTAAAGGAAAGGTAAACTGTGATACACCCACATCTGGAACACTATGCCTCAGAATAAACTTGACCCTAATGGAAGGCATTAGAAATTCTAAGACAGGCCGGGCACGGTGGCTTGAGGTCAGGAGTTTGAGACCAACCTGACCAACATGGAGAAACCCTGTTTCTACTAAAAATACAAAATTAGCCAGGTGGTGGCAGGTGCCTGTAATCCCAGCTACTTGGGAGGCTGAGGCAGGAGAATCGCTTGAACCTGGGAGGCAGAGGTTGTGGTGAGCCGAGATCATGCCATTGCACTCCAGCCTGGGTAACAAAGGTGAAACTCCATCTCAAAAAAAAAAGGAAAGTTCTAAGACAGACTATTAAAGAAAAAAACAAAAACATATCATAGAATAGTATATATGATCCAATTTGATTTTTTAAAAAGACATATTTCTGTATATACATACCTATGTATATAAATGCACAGAGAAAGACTTGAAAGTATATAATCACAAACAATTGCAGAGAAAGTACAGTCTTCTCTTTCTGATTATGGGGTTCTTCAATAATAGCTTACTGGACAAAGTGCTTTCCATGAATTATCCTCTAATTCTCTTACCAAACCAGTAAGGTTGTTTCTATTATTGTTCCATTTTCATATCTGAAGAAACTGCAGCTGAGAAGGGTTAAGTAACTTGTCTAAGTCACACTTCAAACACCATATTTAATTTAAATTTGATAACTCCTTCATGCTGCTTTTTTACTTTCTATTTCTAGAGATCAATTTTAGTTACTGAAAAAAATAAAAGCTAAAGAGATGTGGTCCCTGATGCAAAGGAGCGACCCCCAGCCTGGCCAGGGCCAGACAGTGGGCAATGGTGAATGCTGTGGGGAGGAGCTGGGGGCTTACATCTGAGGAAGTGGGCTCCTGTGAGGTCCTCAGCAACACTCCCTCAGCCAGGGCCCGGTCCACGGCCTGCCGTGCCAGCTCCTCTAGCTGCTGCTCATCTTGCAAGAGGCTCCCCCAGTTGGTGGCCATCCCAATACCTGCAAAAGATGGAGAGAAGAGAGCTTGGTGACAGATGGCCTGCAGCCCTGCAACCACTGAAACTGGCTGGCAGTCACCCCCAACACAGAGGGACCCTGACCTCTGTTGGAAGGGAACAGTGTGGTACAAAGGAGTGAACGCTGGCTGGTTCTAGCTCTTAACAACTTTCACGTGCACAAAACAGAAAGCTTGACAAAGCATTTCCATTGCCACTCTCTCTTTTGATTCCTAACACAATGACATTATTCTCACAGTAAGGAAGCAGAGGCTTGGAGAGGTGAAATGACTTGCCCTGGGTGATGACTGGTATAGCCTGGACTTAACCCATGTCTCTGGACTCCCACCCCAATACTCTTCATTGGAGAAAGAGGCACTAATATCAGATGTGACTGAAACAAGTTCCTTCCCCTCCCAGAGCTGCAGATTCCCTAACTGTGAAACAAGAAGGATGGGGTATATCAGTAGTTTCCAAACCTGGCTGAACATTCTGGAAGGTCTGGGAAAGAATACAGATTCCTGGGCCCCATCCCAGAGATTCTGATTCAAAAGGCCTGAAGGAAAGGATGGGTTGAGGCTTTGTATCTTTTTTATGTGTTTATTTCTATTTTTATGTTTTTTTTTTTTTTTACCAGTTTGTTGTCAATTTTTGTTTTTTTTTTAAGGTGGAGTCTCCCTCTGTCACCCAGGCTGGAGTGCAATGGCACGATCTTGGCTCATTGTAGCCTCTGCCTCCTGGGTTCAAGTGATTCTCCTGCCTCAGCCTCCCTGAGTAGCTAGGACTAAAGATGCACCCCACCACGCCCAGCTAATTTTTGTATTTTTAGTAGAGATGAGATTTCACCATTTTGGCCTCAGGTGACCCGCCCGCTTCGGCCTCCCAAAGTGTTGGGATTACAGGCATGAGCCACCACACCTGACAAAGGCTTTGTATTTTTTAACAAGTTTTCCTGGGATAGGAGCCACTGCTGTACATTATTAATTTTCCTTCAAGCTCCAACAACTCATGTCAACAGATTTCAAATAAATTACATGGGAAAGGGTAGGGAGCTCTTTGTGGAATACCATGAAATGCAAATAAAGTGAACTCCTCCCTTACACTATCCAGAAGCAAACTTAGTAACAGGAAATGATTACATTCCATGTATGGACATTTATCATCACAGCACCAAAAGACAGAAAATATTTTTGAGAAATCACATTAGCAAGATGGAAATCGCTGAAACCCAAGTGTCCAATATAATGGGAGGGGTTGTCTGACTGGTTGCCCAGAGACACACAGATATGTACAAACTCACAGCCTGATACTCATTCATTTTGAAGCAGGCCTCAAGAGTTTAAGACCTGGATAAAAATCTGGAAACATAGTCATTAATTTTGTTCTGCCCTATTGTCATTTAACAGAACATGGCTGCCCAACTCAGTGGTCCCCAGGAAGAGAGAGAATGATAGGAAACCTCCATCACATTCAGCTCCGTCCCCCTCTCCTCATGACAGAGCTAGTGCTAGACCAATTATGAAAGTCTGCCAGCCTCAGCTCAATGCTTTTAAAGAATGCACACGTGACATCAAGAGGGTCCTGATGATATTGCTGTTGAGTGAGACATGGATGAGGGCAGTCATAGTAAAGAACAAGGCTGAAGTCAGACAGACCTGGGTTTGAGTCCATAATAATACAAATTCCCTTTTAAAATCACTGTGTGGATTTTCTTTTCTATTTTTTATGTATTTATCAGAAACAGTATCTAGACCTGGAAGACACTGTGTGGATTAAAAGAGAAAAATCTGTGTGAAATTTCTCAGCAGTGTTTGAAGCTCTATACATGGTACCATTTTTTGGCTGTACTGTCTTTACAGGTAGGAGACTTGTCAGAGGTCACACAGCAGCCCAGTGGCAGAGCAAGGACAAGAGCACATTACCTTGATATTAGAGCAATGAAACCCTTCATCAGCCCCCATCTTTCCACAACTTTGGAATTCCAACATCTCTGTTTGCTGTTGGGCTTTTATTTAGTTGGTAAATATTGATTTGCATCTAGTGCCAGGCCCCGACTAGGTCCCAGCAACATGGAGAAAGTTAAGACATAAAAATAATCACCATAGGTGGAGTGCAGTGGCTCACATCTGTAATCCTAGCACTTTGGAAGGCCGAGGAGGGTGGATCACCTGAGGTCTGGAGTTCGAGGCCAGCCTAACCAACATGGAGAAACCCCGTCTCTACTAAAAAATACAAAAATTAGCTGAGCATAGTGGCTCGTGCCTGTAATCCCAGCTACTTGGGAGGCTGAGGGAGGAGAACTGCTTGAACCGGGTCCCGGGAGGCAGAAGTTGCAGTGAGCTGAGATTGTGCCACTGCACTCCAGCCTGGGTTACAGAGTGAGACTCCATCTCAAAAAAAAAAAAAAAAAAAAAAAAAAAAAAAAAAAAATTTAGCCGGACGTGGTGGCACATGCCTATAATCCCAGCTACCCTAGAGGCTAAAGGAGGAGAATAGCTTGAACCGGGGAGGCGGAGGTTGTGGTGAACCTCAAGCTACTGCACTCCAGCCTGGGCAACAAGAGGGAAACTCCGTCTCACTATCCTTCCTTGGCTTTATTTCTGTTTTGCTGATGACATTCAAATCTACATCTTCACTGCAATACTTTCCTACCTTCAAACTAGAATATCCAATTGCTTCCTAGGAGTCTCCACACAACCAGAATAGAATTTGTTGTTGTCTCCCACAAATCTGCTTCTCCTCTGATGAGCCCCACCCAGGTACCCAAGCCTTGAGTACTTCTTTCCTACATCTCATTTTCCCCAAATCCTATGGATGTTGCGGCCTAAGTATATAGTACTTTGAATTCTTTGATTTATCTCCATTTCCAGTGTTTATAGCCTAGCTCTGGCCACTGTCATCTCTTCCTTGGGCACGAAACAGATTCAGAGTGAGGTATGTTCAGCGACCAGGATACGTCAGCCTCTGTCCCCCTTCCAGGCCTTGGCACGTGCTGTCTTCTCTTTGGAACTCTCCCCACCACTCCCGATTAGGGTTTGCGATTTAGTTTCGGAAGCCGTCCCTGTTCTCCGCCCCGGGCTTCTGCATTCTACAGCCCATCACTTTCCCCTGTACCGTGGGAAGAGTGTTTGTCTCCATCACTTCTCTACCTAGTATTAGCCGTACTGTATTCATTCATTAGTACTGTATTCATTCATTATATGAATGAATGACAGACGGGCCAGATCACCGAAAGTCTGAAAACGCCCACAAGGAAACTGGTCGGACTTTATCCCCAGGACTAAGCCAGTGCTTGGAAAGGGCCCGAGGCAACAACACGGTAGGCTGCCCAGGCCTGCCCCACTTCACGGGCCCGGTCCCTCCCACCCTGGACAAAGTTTGGTCCTAATCGCTTCCCGTTGTTCTAACTTGCTCCAGTCTCACCGGCCCACTGGCCCCAGTACCGGCCCGATCTAAAGGCAGGAAATCTGTAAATTCTGGGATCAACGCGCACCAGCCCAACCCCCTCACGGGACACCAGTTTCTCCGCGCGTGCGAAGGGTTTCAGCCACAAGATCTCCCGGCCTCCGGAGTTCCAATCGCTCGCCAGACCCCCTCCCTCACATCGTTCCTCCCGAAGAAACGTGACCCGTGCCGGCCGCCGTTGCCGCCCAAACCTACTCGTTCGCCGTCTCGCAGCGCACGGTTCTCTCGGCCCTCGCGCCGCTACCCAGGCTCAGGGGGCGGGGCTAGCGATGCGACCAAGTGCGCTTGCGCGCACCTGGGCTTAAAGAGCAGGGCGGGGAAAGAGATCCGTACCTGTGGCGCCGAGCCGCGGCCGGAAAGGGGCAGTCGATGAGAGGGCTGCCTTGGCTTTAGGAGTGCGTCGGCTGCACCTTGACGGACGGAACTTGGGAAGGAGGGGGCGGGACCATCGGGGTCGGCGGGGAGCTACGGATATGCAAAGCTCAGAGCGTCAGAGCCGGCGACGTCCTGTGGAAGATGGGGAAACATGCTCGGAGTGGGACAGTCACTACCTCAGGGACACACAGTTGATAGGAGTGGGGGTGGCCGTGGTAATCGAGGCCCCAGGGAGGCGCAGGGGCCCGTAGCACATCAGGGGCTGAACCTGTATTAGAACCTATTCTTGTTTCCCAGCCCAGCCAGGTCCCAGAAAAATCCCCCTGATTTTGTCTGTTTTTTTTTTTTTTTGTTTTTTGTTTTGTTTTGTTTTTTTAACTTGGGAGAGTAGCAGGAAAAGTCTTACAGGAGAAAGGAAAGGATTTTCATTTTTCCAGTCATGCTGAAGTTAGGACTCTTGGAGGTAACCCCGTGTTTCTCAAAAACTCCAGTACCTCTTACATCAGGATCTGGGGCAGTTTTTAAAAATATGCAGATTCATGATTCGTAACCCAACCTCACTGCTTGGCAGCCCCCATTGTCTTCCCTGTTTCTTCCTTCTGGGTTGTGATAAGCTTGTCTGCAGTCCGAAACACCTGATACGAATTTTAGTTAAATGAAATTTATCAGCCTAGGTTGTAGGGAATTAACCATGAATAAGACAGCTACTGCTTTCAATCTGATAAGAAGGTAGGCAATAAGTGCTTTTCTGGAGGAATCAGGGACGGCTTTTGGGGTCTTGAAGGATGGATGGGAAGGTATAGGTAGTGAAGGAGGTAGGGGTAGAGGTGAGAGGCTGGGATGGGGACAGTGTTCCAAATTGTAGGAACAAAAGCAGCAAAGGCTATGTGGGCGCAGTGTCTCAGGCCTATAATCCTAGCCCTTTGGGAGGCCGAGGCAGGTAGATCACTTGAGCTCAGGAGTTGGAGACCAGACTGAAACATGGTGAAAACCTGTCTCTACTAAAAATACAAAAATTAGCCTGGTGCATTGGGCCGTGCCTGTAATCCCAGATACTCAGGAGGCTGTGGCGGGAGAATCCTTGAGCCCCAGAGGCTGTAGTGAGCTGAGATCGCACTGCTGCACTTTAGCCTGGGTGACAGAGTGAGACCTTGTTTCAAAAACAAAGCAAAAAAACAGGCATATTATTCTGAGGGTTGCTCGGCTTGTTTTACAGACTCTGAGGAGTTTGGTGTGGATAATGAGGAAGGGTCCGAGGGTTGCAACAGGATTTAAGGCTTAGGCTTGGAGAGGTAGCCTTGGATGCCAGTTCCACGAGCGGCAGGAGCTGTCTAAGGGCTTTAAGCAGGGGAAAGACATGGTCAGTTTTGTGTGTTAGGCATTGGTTACAGCGTGGCAAATGGTTTGGAAGTGGGAAGATGGGCCAGAGAAAGCAGAGAGAGAGAGTTAAGATGTGAGATGATGAAGTCTTAGCCAGTGCAATGGCTATGGAGATGGAATGAAGGGAACAGATTAAAGAAATTTAGGAGTGAGAACTCCTGTTGATCTCAAGTGAGTGGCTCAACCCATCCCAACCCAACCCAGGGACCAAGATCCTTTTGACTCTTTTTTTTTTTTTTTTTCAGATGGAGTTTTCACTCTTGTTGTCCAGGCTGGAGTGCAATGGCATGATCTTGGCTCACTGCAACCTCCACCTCCCAGATTCAAGCAATTCTCCTGTCTCAGCCTCTCAAGTAGCTGGGATTGCAGGTGCCCACCATCACACCCAGCTAATTTTTGTATTTTTAGTAGAGACAGGGTTTCACCATGTTGGCCAGCCTGGTCTTGAACTCCTGAGCTCAGGTGAATCACCTGCCTCAGCCTCCCAAAGTGCTGGGATTACAGGCATGAGCCACTGCATGTGGCCCCTTTCGACTCTTTAAATAAAGCATATACATTATCTGACTACCGGAGGGCTGAGTCCTCCAGTCTTCCCTGTGTGGTCACAGGGTTGGGGGAGATGGTGGCAGATAGGTGTCTGGTTATTCCCAGAACAGTGTTTCCTGATGTCCTATCCTTGTTGGTTTTTGTACCTGAGGGGATATGAAGCAGCTGTTAACTATAATAGGGCCCAGGTGGCAGGAAGATGCTACTGGGTCAACCAGGAACAAAAGAAGCTATTTCTAGTGCAGCATGAAATTAAAAATCAAATACATGACCTAGGGTTCTCTGTGCAGGTTCCCCTCTTCCAAGATGGGTGCCAAATGACGAGTATCAGGTGTCTATGGTGAGATTTGGGAAGGACCCCAGACCTTAACAGTCCTTTGGTCGAATCCCCTCACACTGTGGCAGGTAAGATGTCTTTATTCCCATTTTGTAGATGTGGCAGCTGAGCCTCAGAAGTTATGTGACTTGTTCAAGGTGACCCAGTTTGTGGTGGGACTGAGACTGAAGGGCTCTTGACCAAGGAACTTTCCAGGGAGGTTTTGCCCTTTCTGCTCCTTCTGCCTGGATGCTCTCCTCCGAAATGCTGGCATGACTGGCTCCTTTGGTCATTCACATGTTTCATCCCTGCAGGCTACCCCACCCCCTAAGTCTGTATCACATTATCCTTTGTATATTCTTTTTTTGAGTGGGGAGGGGGATGGAGTCTTGCTCTGTCAGCCAGGCTGGAGTGCAGTGGCATGATTCTCCTGCCTCAGCCTCCTGAGTAGCTGGGATTACAGGCGCACACCACCACACCTGGCTAATTTTTCTATTTTTAGTAGAGACAAGGTTTCACCATGTTGGTCAGGCTGGTCTCAAACGCCTGACCTTGTGATCTGCCTGCCTCAGCCTCCCAAAGTGCTGGGATTACAGGTGTGAGCCACCGCACCTGGCCTTGTATTTTCTTCATAGCAGTTATTCATATCTGAAATTGTCACTTTTACTTGTCTGCTGTTTCCCTCTGCTGGAATGTGAGCCCCGTGAAAACAGGGACCATATTTGTTCACCACTTTACCCCCAGTACCTGGACTAGTGCCTGCTGCATGGCAGATGCTCAGTAATATTTGCTAACTGATGGAAATGGGTTGGGGAGAGAGAAAGAGAAGGAAACCAACATTTAGTGAAAGCTGAGGATGTTTCAAGTACTTCTCACAAATTACCTCATTTAATCCCCTTGCAGACTTCCAAGGTAGAAATCGTATCTCCATGGGGTAAGAAACCATACTAAGCCAACGTGGTTTGTTACGTTTCAGGCTACAGACTTGTCTGAGAATCTCCATTAGGCACAAAATTTTGTATAAACTTTGTGGAGGAATTCACAGACCTTCTCAGGCTCACTTGGGGATTTCAGATCAAGAAACCTAGGATTGGGGAACATGCCCAGGGTCTTTCTGGCCCCAGACCTTTGCTGAATTCTCACTGCCTGGCAAGGTTGGAGTCCATGTAGTGGATGATTGAGAATCTGCTGAAGATTCTGGAGCAGAGGGAGATGATTTGCTCTGAGCCTTTAGTGTCTCTAACAGTTCGAATCCTGACTGTGGAGAAGTCATCTTACCGCTCTGAATCCCACTTTCCTCACTTTCAAAGTGAAATCTGTTTTTTCCTAACAATAATTACCATTTATTGATCTGGTCGCCAAGCGCCAGGTACTTGGTTAATGACTTTACAGTCATTGTCTCACTTTCCCTTACCTCTCTATGAAGTCAGTGTATTTATAGCTTCCATTTTACAGCCGGGGAAGTGAAGGCTTGGAGAGGTATCCTGACTTGCCGAAGATCACAGCAGCACTCTCAGCCATGGTGTTCCCACACATGTATCATGCGATGTGCCATGGGCTCAGACTTCCAAAGCTAACTGTTGAATCAGTTGCATTCTCTGTTCTTGGGGTTTGTGGGAGCATTTGAGTCTGAATTAGGCAATAAAAGGTATAGAGGGATTCACTTCACCGTGAATGGAGGCCAGTCCCCTAACTTTGTGCCTTACCTTTCTTCCTGCGAGGGCCTCTCTCCAAGTCTGGATTGTGCCTTTTGATTGGGACATCTCTGTCAGCCCCAGGGTCTGGATCCTACGTGGTCTGCGTCTGTGCACATGGCTCCTGCCTCTTTTTAATGGTGACATCACCCTGCCTGGTACTGTTGTTTATAAGGCCGTCTCCCCACCTGGCTGGGGGCCACTGCTTTGGTCATTCAGAGTGGGAAGTTCCTCTGTCTTCCAGCTCCTAGCTCAGGCCTGGCCCAGCATTGCTGCTCAGGAAATGCCTGTGGAATCAAAGTGAGGACTGTCCCAGGTGTTGAGGATTTACTGTGTGCTAGGCCTGTCCCTGACACTTTATATGGGTTATCTCATTTACACCCCCACAGTCATCCTGGAAGGGAGAAGTTATTCTCCTCATTTTACTGAGAAGAAACAGACTGATTGAAGTTGGGCTTTGCCTTAGGCCTACTTGTGATGATTGATGGCACCAGGGCCAACTCTTGGGTCTGTGCCCTGGTTGTGCTTGATGACTCTTGGAGGTATGTGGGCTAAAAAAGGGGAAACACACTTCGAGGCCCCCAGGATCTTCAGAGACCTTCTACTAACAGGTTCCTAGTCTAGCTGTCATTTCATCCGTGAGGACACAGAAGCCTAGAAAGGGGAGATAACTTACTTGTAGACCTTCTTCTCTACTTGCTAGGTATTTATGTATCCACTTTTAGGCAGAATGGGTCTGTTTTGACTCACCATTGCACCACCCAGGTAGTCCAGTGCCTGATCCAGGTTGATGCCCAGTAAAGACTTTTACATTTTATTTATTATGAAAACAATGAGAAAGGTATAAAAATTAATAGAACAAATAACTGTGTACCTACCGTCGAGCTTGCAAAATAAAACACTGCTAATATAAAGACCTTTTTGTTTCCCTCCATGAGTGATACCCCCTACCCAAGAGGTAAAGACTCTCCTGAATTTGGTGTTTATTATTCCTATACAATGTTTATTAAGATATAATTCATGCACCATAAAGTTCCCCCTGTAAGGTGTACAATTCAGTGGTTCTTGGCATATTCACAGGATTATACAGCCATTACCAGTGTCTGATTCCAGAACATTTTCATCACCTCAGAAAGAAACCTCATCCCTATTAGTAATTACTCCCCAATTCTCCTTCTCCCCAGCCCCTGGCAACCAGTAATTTACCTTCTTTCTCTATGGTTTTGCCTATTCTGGACATTTCCTGTAAATGGAATCCTGCAATCTGTGGCCTTTTGTGACTCGCTTCTTTGGCTTAGCATAATGTTTGCAAGATTCATCCATGTTGTAACATGGATCAGAACTTCATTCCTTTGTATAGCTAAGTAGTCTTCCATTGTAGGGATATATTACACTCTGTTCATCCACTCATCAGTTGATAGACATTTGGGTTGTTTCCACTTTTTGCCATTAAGAATAATGCTGCTATGGCCAGGAGTAGTGGCTCATACCTGTAATCTCAACACTTTGGGAGGTCAAGGTGGGAGGATCACTTGAGCCGAGGAATCCAAGACAGCCTGGGCAACATAGGGAGAGCACATGTCTACAAAAAAATTAGCTGGGCGTGGTGGTGTGCATCTGTGGTCCTAGCTACTAGGGAGGCTGAAGTGCGAGAATCACTTGAGCCCGGTAGGTCAAGGCTGCAGGAAGCTATGGTCGTGCCACTGCACTCTTGCCTGAGTGACAGAGCGAGACCCTGTCTCAATAATAATAATAATGCTGCTGTGAACATTCATGTACAGGTTTTTGTGTAGATGTTTTCTGTTTTTGTGGGTAGATACCCAGCAGTGGAATTGCTGGGTCATATGATAAATATGTTTATCTTTTTGAGGAACTGCTGTTTTCCAAAGTGGCAGCAATTGTATGAGAGTTCCAATTTTTACATCGTCACCAAGTCATCCCTCTATGGGGAATTGGTCCAGGACCTCCCATGGATACCAACATCCGAGGATACTGAAGTCCCTTATATAAAATGGTGTAGTATTTCCTATAACCTATGTACATCCTCCTGTCTACTCTTTAATTTTGTTTTATTTTAAATTTAAATTTATTTTTATTTACTTATTTTGAGACAAGGTCTCTGTCAGGCTGGAGTGCAGTGGTGCGATCATAGCTCACTGCAGCCTCGAACTCTTGGGTTCCAGGGATCCTCCTGTCTCAGCTTCCCAACTAGCTGAGACTACAAGTGAGAGCCACCACACTGTCCTTTCCATGTACTTTAAGTCATCTAGGTCAGGCACAGTGGCTCACGCCTGTAATCCCACAACTTTAAGAGGCCTGAGGTCAGGAGTTTGGGACCAGCCTGGCCAACATGGCAAAACCGTGTCTTTACTAAAACTACAAAAATTATCCAGGTATGGTGGCACATGCCTATAGTCCCAGCTATTCAGGGAGGCTGAGGCAGGAGAATTGCTTGAACCCCAGAGGCAGAGGTTACAGTGAACTGAGACTGTGTCACTGCACTCCAGCCTGGGCGACAGAGTGAGACTCCATCTCAAAAAAAAAAAAGTCATCTTTAGGCCACTGGTAATACTTGATACAATGTAAATTGTTACACTGTGTTGTTTAGAGAATAACGACAAGGAAAAAAGTCTGTACGTGTTCAGTACAGATGAAATATTTTTTTCCAAATATTTTCAAGCTGCAGTTGGTTGAATCACAGATGCGGAACCCATGGATGTGGAGGGCCGACTGTACTTGTCTGATTATGGCCATCCTAGGTGGTCACTGTGGTTTTGATTTGCATTTTCCTAATGACTAATAATGTTGCATATTTATTCATGTGCTTATTGGCAGTTTGTCTGTCTTCTTTGGAAAAGAGTCTGTTTAAATGTTTTGCCTATTTGTAAGTTATTTGTCTTTTTATTGTTGGGTTGTAGGAGTTCTTTATCTATTGAGGATAGTACACCCTTCCTTATATGTGATTTGCCATTAATTTCTCCCATTCTGTGGGTTGTCTTTTCAGTTTTTCGACAGTATCTTTTGAAGCACGTATTTTAAAATTTTGATGAAGTCCAATTTATTTTTTTCTTTGCTTGTGCCTTGAGTGTCATATCTAAGAAACCATTGCCTAATTCAAAGATCACAAAGATTTACACTTACGTTTTCTTCTAAGAGTTTTATAGTTTTGGCTCTTATGTTTAAGTCTTTGATTCATTTTGAGTTAATTTTTATATAGTGTATGAGATAGGTCTCAGGCATTTTTATCCTTTTATTAGGTGTATTTCTAAACAATATATGACACTTTTTCATGGTATTTGCACTTGTAAGTGGTAAATTATCATGATTCTTATGCAGCTTGCTTTTTTCTTTTGGTGTTATGTCCAGAGATTCATTCGCACGCACACGCGCGCGCGTGTGTGTGTCCATCCCCCAAGATGGAATCTTGCTTTGTCACCCAGGCTGGAATGCAGTGGCGCAGTCTCAGCTCACTTCAACCTACATCTCCCAGGTTCAAGCGATTCTCCTGCCTCAGCCTCCTGAGTAGCTGGATTATAGGCGACCGCCACCACACTGGGCTAATTTTTGTATTTTTAGTAGAGATGAGGTTTCACCATGTTGGCCAGGCTAGTCTCGAACTCCTAACCTTGTGATCTGCACCCCCTCGGCCTCCCAAAGTGCTGGGATTACAGGCATGAGCTGTCACACCCGGCCTTTTGATTATCTGTATTTTAAGGGTAACTAGTTCATTCATTTTCACTGTTCTATAGGTTTAATTGCATAAAAATACCACATTTTGTTTGTTTATTCTCCTGTGAATGGTCATTTGGGTCCTCTAGTATTTTATTATATAAATGGCAAAGAGACTAATAGATGCCTCCTGTTCAGTGTGTCAAAGGTCATGAACATATTCAGACTTACGAGGTAATGCGAAGTTTCTCTCCTAAGTGGTTTTGCAAATGTGCACTCCTGCCAGCAATGTATTAGAATTGCCCTCATTCTACATCCTCACTGAGACAGAATTGTCAGGGTTTCTAACTTTTGTCAGTCTAGTGATTGTGAAACAGTGTCTTATGGTGATTTTCCAGATTAACAGCAAGATTTGTTTTTCAGTAAGTATTTACATGGTTGGATGGATGAATGCATAGAAGTGGAAGGGGCACAGCTCTTTGAGGAGGCAATACTGGGCCCAGACTGTGTGGCTGTCTGTAGGGAGACCCTGGAGCTAGAGAATGTTGGGGCAGGCTGACAACTCTATATGTGGGAGAGGATGGTTGTTACCTTGAAACTAGTGATGGGAGCCTCTCCCCAGGGAGAGGCTATTGTCCTGCCCTTCCGTCTCCTTGAATTTTGCAAGAAGGAGGGAGTGGAGAGAGAGTGAAGCCAAAAGAGAATTGTTGGGGCTGGACGCAGTGGCTCATGCCTGTAATCTAAGCACTTTGGGAGGCCAAGGCAGGAGGATCACTTGAGACCAGGAGATAGAGATCAGACTGGGCAACATAGTGAGATCCCATCTCTACAGAAAATTTTTGTAAGATTAAAAAAAACAAGGAAATTGCCTAAGGATGAGAGGTCACAGGGACCCATGTGACCCTCAGGAATGACCCTTTCTCTGGGACTTTTTTATGATCTCTGTGTTGGTGTGATCTGAACTTTCCTTGTTTATTCTACTGAGTTTGGAGATGGTCTTAATCATAAATAAGAAAATGAATAGTAATGATCATATATTGAACTCTTATATGCCAGGCACTTATGCCTTTTCTTTTTAAAAATATATGCATCAGCCGGGTGCAGTGGCTCACGCCTGTAATCCAAGCACTTTGGAGGCCAAGGTGGGCGGATCACCTAAGGTCGGGTGTTCAAGACTAGCCTGACCAACATGGTGAAACCCTGTCTTTATTTAAAAAAAAAATGCATTATCTCATTCAATTCCTTATGGGACAGGTACTATTAATATTCCCATTTATTTTATTTTTAAAATAGGGATGGGTCTCACAGTATTGTCCAGGGTAGTCTCAAACTTCTGGTCTCAAGTGACCCTCCTGCCTTGGCCTCCCAAAGTACTGGGATTACAGACATGAGCCACTGCACCTGGCCTATTCCCATTTTATGGATGAGGAATCAGAATATCAAAGAGACAGAGTAATTGAGGGTTTGCACATAGGCAGCTGGACTCTAGAACTCTTAGGCATCATGCTGTATGGTTAACTTGGCTCAGCCAAACCCAGGAGAGCAAAGAAAAGAGAGGCTTGTAAAACTGGGAAAATTTGAATAAGATCAGTGCATGGTATCAATGTCAATACTACAGAGATACTGTAGTATTTCTTACAATTGCATGTGAATATACATTATCTTGATAGAAATTTTAATTAAGAAATAGAATTTGGCTAGGCATGGTGGTACACCCCCATAGTCCCAGCTACTCAGGAGTATGAGGTAGGGGGATTGCTTGAGCTAGGAGTTTGAGGCTGCAGTGAGCTATGATCATGCCACTGCACTCCAACCTGGGTAACAGTGAGACCTGTCTCCAGGGGGAACATCACACACTGGGGTCTGTTGAGGGTGGGAGACTAGGAGAGGGAGAGTAGAGGGTGGGGAGATTGGGGAGGGATAACATTAGGATAGATACCTAATGTAGGTGACGGGGGGATGGAGGCAGCAAACCACCATGGTATGTGTATACCTTTGTAACAATCCTGCAAGATCTGCACATGTACCCCAGAACTTAAAGTAAAATTAAAATAAAAAATTTAAAGAAATGTAAGGCCCAAAACATTAGGTAGAATGATAGAGATATTTGTGCTAATAAAATTTTCAGCCCATGAGAGAAAAAATCTGAAGGCTCTGCTTAAGGAGGTCGTTTGTCTTTGAGTTAGCAGAGTCACAGGGAGATGGGCAGTGTGCCCCCAGGTATGGGAGCAAGCAGGGTCACCCTCAGGACACTCAGGAGTGGTGGTACCCTCAGGCCCTTGGGGTAGGTTTCCCAGCTTAGCCTTTTGGGCCTCCCTCTGCCCCCCACCCCTTGAACTGACTGACCATGATCACAAGGGCAAGAGCAGAGCCACAGCACCCCCTGCCCTCCACCACTGCTTGGTTTTTTGTGGAGAACAGACATTATTCCCCTGCTCTCAGAACCCTTCCTGGGGAGGCCCCTGTGTCAACTGTGATTAACTGTCTGGGCCTCTGTGCCTGTGTGTCCCCCAGCAGCCTGAGACTCCTGAACCTTTAGAGCAAACCTGATGCCACTCCCAACCTGGAGGGCATGGGAGAGTGTTTGTTTGAGGCACTGAACTACATGGGAAACTGACCGAGCCTGGGGCAAGCCCATCCTGAGACCCCAGGCAGGGCCTGGGCTTTGGCCCAGGATTTATAGGGTGGTTTGACAAGATCCTGGGATTTCAGTGTGGGCCCCATGAAGACTTCTCTTCCAGAATGTTGGCTGCCTTGGGCACTGTCTCGAATTCTGCCCACAGTGTGGCAGACCCCAGGCTTCCCACCTTAGTACACCAACATACACAGAGCCATAGCCACATCCTCACGTTGTTGACATCTTTCTTTTTTTTTGAGACAGAGTCTTGCTCCATTGCCAGGCGCCAGACTGGAGTGCAGTGGCGCAATCTCAGCTCACTGCAACCTCCGCCTCCTGGGTTTAAGCAATTCTCCTGCCTGAGCCTCCTGAGTAGCTGGGATTACAGGCGCGCCACCATGCCCAGCTAATTGTTTTTTTTGTTTGTTTTTTTAAAGATGGGGTTTCACCATATTGGTCAGGCTGGTCTCGAACTCCTGACCTCAGGTGATCCACCCACCTCAGCCTCCCAAAGTGCTGGGATTACAGGCGTGAGCCACCATGCCGGGCCGACATCTTTCTATGGGCTGAGCACTTTTGTTTCATTTCTTTCTCTCAACCATATTACAAGGCAGGTTGTCTTTGTGTATTCATTTTGCAGAGAAGGAATCCAGGGCTCAGAGAGGTTAAGTAACTTGCCCAGGGTCACTCAACTTATAAACAGTACAGCAAGAATTTGAACAGGCAGTCCTGACATGTGCCAGGCCCAACCTAGTCCCTGCAGATGCAAAATGTGGGTAACCTCCCACATGGGCACCAAGGAAGGAGAGCTGTGCAGACCCCAGGCACAATTACTGATTGAAGTATAACTTACTGTTTACTTATATCTAGCTTATATATATCATCATGCTTAGTTCCATATAATCTTTCTATATAATCATATAATGGATTGTAGTTGGAGCTGTACAGACACAGTTAGTGCTGATTTATATAATCCTTCTATATAACCATATAGTAGTTTGTAGTAGGAGGAATGCCTAGAGCAGTCACAGAGCAGAAGCAAGTACATGGGAAAAATAACCAGACCAGGACAAGAACCAATGACCCTGGTGGTAGTGCCCCTGCCTGAAAGGGCATATGCTATATGCAGGTCAGGGCCTAGACGGCAGCACTCAGTACCCACTGAATGGCCGGCTTGGAGCAAGAGTTATTTCTCCTGAAAAGGAGTTGCAGTACCTTGCATTCAGTTCTTGTGGAAAGTAGGCCTCAGGCCTGAGATTCCGTGAACAACCGAGGGAGAAGAACCCCTCTGGTGTAATCGTGCCATGGCGGCTGTATACTCTGTGAGCTTTTCTCGCTACTGTGCTAGCTCAAATCATCCTATAAAATATCTTAGAGAAGAGCATACTCTGTCAGCTCCCACTGCACTGGTTTACAGTTATCCTTCTATAGGAATCCTTTGAAGTCTCCCGCCCCCAGATAAGAAATGTTGCGCACCGCACTTGTTGCACACAGCTCACCTCCTTGCCTCGGTGACCTAATGGGGGTGGACCCCTTTTTGTACATGACCCTCTATTACTGTGTATGGCACAGCCCCCTACTGTGCACGGCCCTCCTCTCTGACCAGGTGACCTAATGGAGTGGCCCCCTTGCTTGCTACTCACGTGATTATGTATGCTCTATCATTAAGTGTATAGATGACCTCACTCATGACCCTTCCCCTGCCTTGTACCTAATAAATACAGACACTTCTGGATGTTTGGGGCCTCACCTGTCTCTGCCTGTAAGTGGCATGGGTCCCCAAGCCCTGCTGTCTTTTCCAGTCCTTTGGTGTCCTGTCTCTTTACTTCTAGGATCCAGTGCCTCAGCACAGCAATAGGGGACACCCCACGACCCTGTACAGCTGTGGCCCTACACAAAGCTTAAAGAGAAACATTGCTGGCCCTTAAAGAGCTAATGATAATATCACCAGACATCTACATAGTGCTTATGGTGGGACAGGCACAGGCTAAGCTCTGCATGTGTTATTTCATTGAATCCACATCACAACCCAGTGGAATAAGGTTATGCTTATTTTATGACAGAAATTGAAGCTCTGTGAGGAAAACAGACCTATTCAAGGTCACATAGCGAGTTGCAAAGTCTGACCTCCTCTTGTTGGCTTCCTCCCTCCTTCAAGCTGGCCTCCCAGGCCCCTCCCTGCTGCTGGTCTGCACACCCCTTCTCCGCTTCACTCAGCTAAGCCTTGTCCATGGCCCCTGCCCCTTTCATTTCTATTATTAGCATAGTTTGGAGCCTGGGATTGGGCCACACTATCTGGATGGTGACCCCTGGGGGTATACTTCTACCCCACAGTGTCCTTTAGCCCTTCCTATCTCTCTCCCAGCTGCACAGCAAGGGCGTGTTAGAGGGGCCCACCACCCAGGCCCTTACCTGTCTGTGGCGGCCTACCTTGTGTACAGGTGGGCCCCGTGCGCAGTAATAGAGGGTCGTGTACAAAAAGGGAGTATGCACAGCCCATGCAGCATAGAGGATGGAGCCCGCAGGATGCCCTTAATCTCTTACCTGGCAGGGAGGCAGCACACAAGGGGCTGGGGGCGGGCCTGGGCTTCTTGGGGCTGAGTGGTTCTGGAAGCCGACATAAGCAGCAGTGACTGCTGGCATTATCTAGGCTCTAAGAATAGCTTGGGATGAAGAGTCAGAGGTTGAGGCCAGGGAAGAGGAGAGGAGCCTGTTCCTGCCGCCTGGCCTGGAAGCTGGGAAGCCTGCTTTCTGGCTCACCATTTGCTCTGGGATGGTTTTGCGTGGACACATCTTGTCCACCATTGGGCTGAAGGAAAGAGGGTACCACTGGGACTCAGACCCACGCTGCCTGAGCTCAGGCTGAAGGCAGTGGGCCCACACTCTGAGGACTAGCCCTCACCCAGGTCCCTCCCCACTGGCACAGGGTAGGGGTTTGTTTTTTCAAGGATCATGCTGGAAGTGCTCTTTATTCATTTAGCAAACACTTAAAAAATAGGTTCTAAGTACATGATTTAAAATTCAAAGGGCATACAAGGGAAAAAAAAATCACCCTCCCTTACCTGGCCCCCAGCTACGAAACACTGTTACCAGCTTTCTTGGGAGACTTCCAAAGGCAGTCCATCCATAGATAAGTACACAGATGCACAAATATTTCTCTCCCCGATTTTTACACAGAAGGTGGCATAGCCTATACATTCTTCTGCTCCTCACTTTTTTTTTTTTTTTTTTTTTGAGACCCAGAGTGTAGCTCTGTTGCCCCAGACTGGAGTGCAGTGGCATGATCCTGGCTCACTGCAACCTCTGCTTCCTGGGTTCAAGCAATTCTCCTGCCTCAGCCTCCTGAGTAGCTGGGATTACGGACATGTGCCACCATCCCCGGCTGATTTTTGTATTTGTAGTAGAGACAGGGTTTCACCGTGTTGGTCAGGCTTGTCTCAAACTCCTGACCTCAAGTGATCCATCTGCCTCAGCCTCCCAAAGTGCTGGGATTACAGGTGTGAGTCACATACCCAGCCACATTTTTAAAAATCTAATGATATACCTTGGAAATAACAGCATTAATGTAGAGTCCCTACTAGTGCCAAGTACTATTCTAAGCACTTTAGATGTTTTAACTCATATAATGCTCATCACAGCACTAGGAGGTAGGTCCTGTTTGTGAATCTCTACCGTTAAGAGGTTAAGTCATTCTCCAAGACTTTGTGGCTAGAAACTGGCAGAGCCAGGACTAAAACCCAGGCAGCCTCACTTTAGACAAGGTGCTCCTTCCTCACTACTCTGCTGCCTCCCAAGCTTGAGTCATGTTGAGACTCACAGCATGCCCTCCCTCTTCCTAAGGGCCAAGCCACGTATAGTGAACACTTACCATATACCAGGCTGAGGCTGGGCTACTGCAGTGTAAGGAAGACCAGGGTTCTGTCCTCATGGAACTGGCATCCCAGTGCCCATGAGTGTCTGCCAGCCAAGGTAGGAGGAGGGAGACCCACTTGTCTCATACTCATGTGCCCTCGTATAGGTCTGCTGTTGAGACACACCCTGGTCCCATGTCCACTAGTCCTACAGTCACACCACCCCTGAGCTGGAAGGTCTTAGAGCCCAGAGTTATAGATGGGAACACAGGAGCCCAGACAGAGGTGGACATAAGAGAGCACCAGGTGGCCCCAGTGAGACTCATCCCCTGCCTCCTGGGATCCATTTCAGTAGGGTGGTGGGGGGTGTCTTTAATCCAGGGCCCAACCATTGTTTGAAGTTGGGAACAATTGAAGGACAAGGGAGCTATAGATAGATCCACAGCTGCTGTCACTTGTCCCAGCCTGGGCACTGGGCCTGAGCATTGTCTACATGGGAGCACTGTAAGCAGTGAGGCCCACTCCTGGGGGTGGGAGGTTGGCCCAGCTCAGCTCATCTCAGCTCTAGAGAGACAGAGTCAGAGGCCAAGACAGAAATACAGTCTTGGAGGACAGAGAGTGGGACAGGGCAACACCAAAAGGCCTTTGAGAGGGGCGATGGATTCCCATCAAATATCAACAGTACTGAGACTGGCTGGGGGGTGGGAGGGCAGAGACAGGGCCTGAGCCACAGCTTGAACTCAAGGATGCGGTACATCAGAGACCTGGACCAGAGGTGGTGCTGGGGTCTGGAGCACCTCAGCCCAGCACAGGTCTTTCTGTTCATCCTCCAGGACAGCTGTGCATGTTAATCACTCTCGGGGGCAGCCAGTCTAAGACTTGTGTGTGCTCAGGGAGGCTCCTGGGTCTTCCAAAGTGAGTGGTTATGCTGTCAGGCTGGTCATGGCTTGAATTCACTGTATGACATCAAGCAAGGACCTGCTTCTCCCTTTGTGCCTCAGTTTCCCCAGCTGTCCAATGAGAGAGTTGGTTGGCATTTTGGCTAAAGGGCCCCCTCATCCTCTGGTGATGTCCGGGCATTTCCTTTTATGTGTCTAACCTCCCTCCTCTTGCTGTGGGTGAGGTTGCAGTCCCCTCCTTTCTTTGTCCTTTGTGAGGATGGGGGACAGCTGGTTCCCCATCCCCTCCCTGCAGTAACCTTTCAGCCATAAATCCATGCTGAGGCGTCTGTCCTCCGGATAAACAGCCCTGATGCCTTTTGGCTGCCCTCATCCTATTTTCTGCTTGAAGCATCAGAGCTGGGGCCCACTCGAGCCTTCTGCAGCTGCCCAGGGCCCGAGGAGGGGGACAAACCTGGGACAAGCAGGGGCCCAACTCCCCCCCCAGGGTGCCAGGGTCACGGGCCCCTCTTTGGGCCTCACCACCTTGCACTGGGAGCATTATGGCAGCCTCTTCCTGAGTCCATCTTCCTGCCACCGGTCTCACCCCTCCATTCCATCCTCCACACCAGCTGCCACAGGAGCTTAGGAACACATAAATCTGACCACGCTGTCAAATTCCCTTTCTCAGAGCTCTTTGATGCAAAAAATAAAAAAATAAAAATGCCTTTGATGGCGCCCCAACTCCTGAGGATAAAGCTCCACATCTGAATGTGGCCTTTGAAGCCCTTCACAGTCCAGTCCTAACTGCTCAACCCTGCCCCACTCCCCTGTATGCCCCAGTGGCCCAGCTGCAGTTGGTGTGGCTGCTCAGGCCCATCTTCACCCGCTACCTGCCTTGGAGCACTAGGTCATGCTGTCCGTCCTCTGTCGCCTCTTGCTACCTTCATGCCATTCGCTCTCACCTGGGTGACGGCAGCAGCCTCTGTGCTGCTCACCCTGCTGCTTTCCCTGCCTCTTCCAAGCCATTGGAGTGGTCACTATGAAACTTCAGCTCTGGCTGGGTGCAGTGGCTCACGCCTATAATCCCAGAACTTTGGGAGGCCGAGGTGGGCAGATCATGAGGTCAGGAGATCAAGACCATCCTGGTCAACATGGTGAAACCCCTTCTCTACTAAAAAAAAAAAAAAAAATACAAAAACTAGCTGGGCATGGTGGTGCACACCTGTAGTCCCAGCTATTCCAGAGGCCGAGGCAGGAGAATCATTTGAACCTGGGAGGCGGAGGTTGCAATGAGCCGAGATCGCACCACTGCATTCCAGCCAGGCGACAGAGCAAGACTCTGTCTAAAAAAAAAAAAAAGAAACTTCACACTCACATTCCTGCTCTCGTAGGCTCCCACTGCACCTGCAATACAATCCTAGGTGTCTTCTAAGTCCTTCAAGGCTCTGAATGATCTGCCTGTCCACCCTCACCTTGGAAAACTCTTCCCTTGTTTACCACTAGGATGGCACCTTCAACATCCCAAGCTGTTTTCTACCCCATGCTGCTTGTATTTGCTGTTTCTTCTGCTTGGAATACTGTTCCAAAGGCTCCCCACCTGACCGGCCTCTTGACACTCTCTAGTCTCACCTTCAGTGTTGCCTCTTCAGAGAGGCCCTCCCTCCCCCACCTTAACGAGGCACACCCCCATTACCTTCCAGGCCTTACTGTTCATTTCATGCATGGCACTTGCCACAATCTTTAATTACCTTAAAAATGTGTTTGCTTGCTTATTTTTTCTTCTCCAGGGGAGTGTCAGCTCTATGAGGGGAGGAACCTTGTTGCCATACCCCTCTTCCTGCCAGTCTGGGTGTCAGATTTGTTTGTTTGTTTAGAGACAGGGTCTTGTTTCTGTTGCCTAGGCTGCAGTGCTGTGGTGTGATCTTGGCTCACTGCAGCCTTGAACTCCTGGGATCAAGCAATCCTCTTGCCTCTCAGCCTCCTGAGTAGCTGAGATTATAGGCATGCACCATCATGCCCAGCTAATGTTTTAATTTTTCGTAGAGACAGGGTCTTGCTATAACCGCCTAGGCTGGTCTTGAACTCCTTGGCTCAAGTGATCCTTCTGCCTGAAGCCTTCCAAGTTGCTAGGATTATCATAAGTGTGAGCCATTATGCCTCATTAATTTAATTTTTTTTGTAGAGATGCCACAGGGAGCTTAGGAACACATAAATCTGACCACACGGTCAAATTCTCTTGCTCAGAGCTCTGTGATGCAAAAAATAAATAAATAAAAATGCCTTTGATGGCGCCCCAATTCCTGTAGGATAAAGCTCCAGATCTGAATCTGGCCTTTGAAGCCCTTCACAGTTCAGTCCCAACTGCTTAGTCCTGCCTTATTCCCCTTTATACCTTGGTGGCCCAGCTAGTCTCAAACTCTGGCCTCAAGTGATTATCCTACCTCGGCCTCCAAAAGTGCTAGGATTATTGGCATAAGCCATTGAGCCCACCCTTCAAACTAGCTTTTAACCTTCAGACTCTTCCATGTTGATGTCTTCCTTGAATATCTTTCCTTTCCTAGGCAATGAGTATCTTTTGTTCTGATCCTGAATACAGAACAGAAGCTGTCAGATACATGTTGAATTGAATTCATGTGTCCCTCCCAGATGTAGAAGCATTTTTCACAGAGTCCTTCGATGTCTTTACCCAAAGAAGATATTCCAGGCATTGGGCGACATTGGTGGTAGATACATTTTGGGCTGGGCTCTAAAATCCTGGAGTCTTAGACTCCTGAAATTGGAATGGACTTCAAAGGTCATCCAGTCCAGAGGTCTCAGCCCTGGTCAACCTCTGCCTGAGTCTTCCTTGGTGCTGGCAGCCTCACTTTCCTCCAAGGTAGCCTCTCCCATTGCTGATGGGCTCAGAAGGTGAAAAAGTCCTCCTTCATGTGCACCTACATTCTGCTTCCTGTCGCTGCCCATGTGGCCACACAAGTCACATCAGCTCCCTCTGCTCCAGGACAGCTCTTCAAGATTTTTGTTTTTGTTTTCTGAGACAGATTCTCTCTCTGTCTCCCAGGCTGGAGTGCAGTGGCATGATTTCAGCTCACTGCAACATCTGCAACCTCCAGCTCCTGGGTTTAAGCAATCCTCCTGCCTCAGCCTCCCTAAGTAGGTGGGATTATAGGCACACGCCACCATGCCTGGCTAATTTTTTTTTTTTCTGGAGATGGAGGCTTGTTCTGTTGCCCAGGCTGGAGTGTAGTGTAACAGTCTCAGTTCATTGCAACCTCCGCCTCCTGAGTTCAAGTGATTCTCCTGTGTCAGCTTCCTGAGTAGCTGGGATTACAGGCACGCACCACTGCGCCCAGCTAATTTTTTTTGTATTTTTAGTAGAGGTGAGGTTTTACCATGTTGACCAGGCTGGTCTCAAACTCCTGATCTCAGGTGATCCACCTGCCTCGGCTTCCCAAAGTGTTGGGATTACAGGCGTGATCCACCATACCTGGCTTTTTTTTTAAAAATAAAATTTTAAATATTCTATACTAGAGCTCTCCATTATATATTTTTTTAAGTAGAAATAGGGTTTCACCATGTTGGCCAGGCTGGTCTTGAGCTCCTGACCTCAAGTGATCCACCTGCCTTGGCCTCCCAAAGTGCTGGGATTACAAGCTCTTCAGGTATTTAAAGTCAGTACCTCAAGTCCTTGCGGGTTATAGTATTTGTCGCAAATCTCTCAGAGCATTGGGTTTCCTCTTTGCTTTGTCATGTTTGTGTGTGAGCTCATCTCAGCAGGAGGATGCACCCTGGGTAGTGGAAGGGAACCTACAAGGAAGATCTAGACCCATTTGGAGACTTGGTTTCTCAGCCCCAGGTTCATACGTGGGCTTTCTATAAATTACTTCGGCCCAGTTCTCCAGCCTCTGATGCCATATAGAGATTAAAATCCTATAATCTAAACTATCAGGTTTGGTCCATTCACTGACTTACTAGGTATTTACTGACTTTCTATGATGTGCATGCACTTGGCAAGGTGCTGGGGACACAGACCAAGCTCCTGCCCTCATGGAGGTCTTTTTTAGTGGCAGGAGGTAGGCAAGAAACAACCTAAGCTCTACAAAGAGAATTGAAACAGTGAGGTTCTCACAGAGACAATGTGGAGAGAACAAAGAAAGGAATACATAATGTAAGATTCCATTCAAACAGATTTTAAGGCTAGTCACGGTGACTCATGCCTGTAATCCCAGCACTTTGGGAGGCTGAGGCAGGTGGATCACCTGAGGTCAGGAGTTCGAGACCAGCCTGGCCAGTATGGCAAAACCCCATCTCTACTAAAAACACAAATATTGGCCGGGCGTGGTGGCACACACCTGTAGTCCCAGTTACTCAGGAGGCTGAAGCAGGAGACTTGCTTGAACCCAGGAGGCAGAGGTTGCAGTGAGCCGAGATCGCACCACTGTACTCCAGCCTGGGTGATACAGTGAGACTTTGTCTCTAAATACATACATAAGCAAATTTTAAAAATAGACCACACTAATCTGTGAGGTTAGAAGTCAGTATTATATTGTGGATCAAGCAACAGTGGGAATTAGAAAAAATAAAGTTGGCCAGGCATGGTGGCTCAAGCCTGTAATCCCAGCACTTTGGGAGGCCGAGGTGGGTGGATCACGAGTTCAAGAGATCGAGACCATCCTGGTCAACATGGTGAAACCCCGTCTCTACTAAAAAAAAACAATACAAAAAATTAGCTGGGCATGGTGGCGCGTGCCTGTAATCCCAGCTATTCAGGAGGCTGAGGCCGGAGAATTGCCTGAACCCGGGAGGCGGAGGTTGCAGTGAGCAGAGATCTCGCCATTGCACTCCAGCCTGGGTAACAAGGGTGAAACTCTGTCTCAAAATAAATAAATAAAGTCTTCCCTGCAACATGCATGATTTTAAAAAAAAAGTCAGTATTGTGTTACCCTAGGTGAGGGGTGATCTGAGGGGGATAATTTCTTATAATTTCTGTTTTTTGAACAGGGTATGGTTTTGTTTTGTTGTTCCTTTTGAAACAGGGTCTGTTGCCCCGCTAGAGTGCAGTGGTATGCTGTCAGCTCACTGTAACCTCTGCCTCCTGGGTTCAAGCAATCCTCCTACCTCAGCCTCCTGAGTAGCTGAGACCACAGGTGCATGCCACCACCTGGCTAATTTTTGTTTGTTTTTTGTAGAGATGGGGTTTTGATGTGTTGCCCAGGTTGATCTCGAACTCCTGAGCTTAAGTAATCTGCCCACCTTGGCCTCTGAAAGTGCTGGAATTACAGACATGAGGTACTGCATCTGGCCCAGGGTATGTTTACTTTGAGAAAATTCATCAAACTGTCTAATTATTCACTGCAGCCCTAACTGTACTGGTAAAAGACAGAAAATAATCGAAATGTCTACCCAAAGGGGACCCATATCATTTCATGATGGAGACATGCTGTAAAACTAATTCCTCATAGCGTCTGGGCAGCTGTAATTTTGATAAATATTGCCAAGTTTGACACTGCATTTTTTTTTTTTGAGACAGAGTTTCACTCTTGTTACCCAGGCTGGAGTGCAATGGCACGATCTCGGCTCACCACAACCTTGGACTCCTGGGTTCAAGCAGTTCTCCTGCCTCAGCCTCCCGAGTAGCTGGGACTACAGGCGTGCGCCACCATGCCCAGCTAATTTTTGTATTTTTTGTAGAGACCGAGTTTCACTATGTTGACCAGGATGGTTTCGATCTCTTGACCTCATGATCCACCCGCCTCGGCCTCCCAAAGTGCTGAGATTATAGGCGTGAGCCTCCGCGCCCGGCCTGCACTGCATTTTTTTAAAGCCACATAGTTTATGGTATTGTTGTAGAAGGCACTGCATTTTTAAAATGTGTTCATGTAATATGCACACAGTAAAGTGCATACATCTTAGGTGTACAACTTGATTTGTTTTGCAAAGCGCACACACCTATGTCCCACAGCTCTGCTCAGTGTACAGAATGTTTCCTGCCTCCCAGAGACTCTCTGGGGCCTCCAGCTGTTATCTCCCTTAGAGGACCACTCTGCCACTTCTGTCACCATAGGCAAGTTTTGCATGTATATGGTTGAAAATGTAGCTTGGAAATCATTTCTCTGTATTTCATCTGGCACACTGTGCATTTGGAACAGAAGCAGATTGGTCGGAGGACTTCCCATGTGAGCCTGGTCTGGCCTCTGGCTGGAACCCTGGCTCTGGAACTTTATCGTTCCATTCATCTGGCGTCTCAGGTTCTCGGATCCTTTCATTCTTGATTCTAAAATCCTGTGGCATCAGGGAGCCTTGAATGGGGTGACGGACAGGAGAGCCTGGAAGTGCCCTGACACATTCCGAAGACTGTATCAGGCAGACTGACTGCCAGCGCCCTGAACCCCTGTTGAGGGTGGGCTACAGGAAGGTGAATCTTGAATGTGGGAATCTGAAGGGGCTCCTAACTGGGTGACATTTCCTTGATGTGCTTCCACTTCAGCCAAATAATTCCTTGATTCTATACGTCCCAGGTCTGGTTTTCTTCATGTATGATTTCCCCAGGGGTTCTCCAGAAAGAAAATGGGGATGGAGAAAGGGGGAAGAGATGCACTCCCATGTCCAAATGCACAGATGTGCCAGATAAAATGTAGAGAAATAAATGCAAAGCTACATTTTCAACCATATACATTCAAAACAGGCAAAATTCACCTGTGGTGATAGAAGTGGCAGAGTGGTCTTCTGAGGGAGGATAATGAGTGGAGGCACAGAGAAGTCTCCGAGAGGCAGGAAACGCTCTTTACACTGAGTACAGCCCAGGGTACACAGGTGTGTGTGCTTTGCAGGTGCTGGAGAGGGATGTGTATCTCTTTCTCTCTCTCTTCTCATTTTGATCTGTTCTTGCCCATTGCTCATCTGTGAGACTTGGCCAATGCTTTCTTTTCTCTGGGCCTCAGTTTTTCTGGATTTATCAAGAGGGTTGGACTAGATGGTCCAATCTCAGTGGGCATTATGTGGTTTCCCCTCTGAGTGTCCTTGCTGTCTGTATCTGGAGGTGTGGGTATTTTTCTGGGTCTGTCAGACTCTTTGTGACTCTGTTTCTCCCCATGAGCTCCTCAGTCTCCTGAACCTCTCACGGCCTGTCCCTGTCCCTGTCAGTCTCTGCACCCAGCCTCCCTGTATCTCGGTGGAGTGTCTCTCTTTGCCTTTGTGATCCCCTGACAATGGGAGGTAAAAATAGCCCAGGGGCCGTGCTGGTGGAGATAAAAGGGAATTTGCCTTTTGTGTCCTGTGGCCAGGCTGGGGGGGTTGTGACACGTGGAGATTGCTGACATAGCTCTCCTCCTCTGACCTTGACAGTGGCAATAAAAGGGGTAGCACAGCTTCCTGCCCTCACGGTGGTGCCGAGGTGGGTGATCAGGGCTGGGGTTGGAGCTGAAGGGAGAGCAGGAGGGTGGGTGGGTGGGTGAGGGTGCCTGTGGGTGGGCGTGAGCCTTCCGAATCTGGAATGGAGGAATCCCTGGTGTTTAGGGGTGTGCATGTATGCTGGGCACTCACCCAAGGAGGCTGGATGGGGAGCCAGAGGGAGTTGCATAGTATCTGGTCTTGTGGGTTGTGGGATCATGCCCTAGTTCAGCTCCTTTGTCACTGCCATCTTCCAGTGCCTGCTGCCTTAGGCCACTTCGAACCTCCAAGGTTTCCAGCTCTTCCTTCTTCACCTCAGTGCCACTGCCATGATGGATGTGAGTGAACTTGGGGAGTCTGCCCGCTACCTCCGCCAGGGCTACCAGGAGATGATGAAGGTGCACACTATCCCATGGGATGGTAAGTGGGGGCACGGGGGAGGGGACACAGCCACAGAGATTCCTTTATGGACTCAGACCAGGAATTGGGAGGGGTGGCACCAGCTCAAGGCTGAAGGGGCATTGGGACCTGACAGCTGGAGCCCTGGACCTTTCCCGCAGAGTCTGGGGCCTGGAAACTAAAACCCCAGGGACACTGTGTCTCTGTGAGCAAGCCTTGGTTTGTTCCCCTGTGAAATGGGATAATACCACCTGCCTTCCGGAGCTGCTATTTATGAAGACTCAGGCTGGAGCCCGAGGCCTCTGAGATGAGACTGATCAGCATGTGTGCAGGCTGCCTCCACATGTCCACAAAACTTGTGCTGGGGTTATTTTTAGTGCTTCCTGCAGAGCCAGAGCCACTCTTTATTAGGGACAGGAATAAAGGCTGTACTATTTATGACCTGGTTTGCTCATAGGACAATACTAACAATAGGCAATGTGTATCGAGTGCTTATTGTGTGTCAGGCCCAGAGCAGATGACTTTCCATGCATCATCTCAACAGCCTGGGGAGGTGGGGTCCAGTGCCAGAGCTAGCTTCACAGGCCACCAGGCTCAGCGGGACCTTGTGCTTCATTTAATATTCTGCTGTTGCCATCTTGAAAATTTTAATAGTTTTCAACAAGGGGGCCACATCATCATTTTGTACTGGGGTCCGTAGGTTATGTAGATGGTTCTGGATGGTTCTGACCTAGGCATTTGGCAGAGCAGGGAACAAACTCTGGTCTGCAGCGAGTCCATGCTTTTAACCACCATGAAGTCTGGGCTCCTCAAAGCTCTGGGGACAGCTGGCCAGGCAGGAGAACACAGTTTACAGAGTTAGGAAGCCTGGGTTTTTTGAGTCTTCAGTGAAATAGGGGAGACAGGACCCCTCCCCATGAGTTATATGCCTGATATTGAGGGGCTGCTCCATGTGGGACCTAAGAAGATCCCCATAACATTTTGTGTGTGAGGGAACTGGCCCAGAGAGAACCCTGAGATCACAGGGCAAATATGGCAGAAACAGGGATTGGAACCCAAGTGTGTAACCCAGATTCATCCTCCGACAAGGGGATCTCTAGGGACCCTCCCAGCTCTGCCCTTCCTGAGCCTGGGTTTGGAGGGTTCTTCACTGGAACTCCTGTGTCCTGGCAGAGGGGCTTCGGGGAGGGTCACAGCCCTATGGATACCATGGCTTGGGAACTTTAGCTGGACCCCTGGAGGTGCCTCAGGCCCTCTCCAAGTCCAGTGCTCTCTCTGCAACCCAGGGAAGAAGAGAGTCTGGGTGCCTGATGAACAGGACGCCTATGTGGAGGCTGAGGTCAAGTCGGAGGCTACCGGGGGAAGAGTCACCGTGGAGACCAAAGACCAGAAGGTTCCTCTCCCCGTTTCCTGAGATTAGCCTCTTTGTCCCCAAGGCTTCTGGCCAGCAGGATCTGTGCTTTGGTTGAAGGGGGTCCGGGTATGTGGGTGGGGTGACAGGTGAGGTCAGTCGGGTACTTCCGGTCCTCCCACCCTGACATGGTCTCCCTGGTAGCTGCTGACAGTACGCGAAGCCGAGCTGCAGCCCATGAACCCACCCCGCTTTGACTTACTGGAGGACTTGGCCATGATGACGCACCTGAACGAGGCCTCTGTGCTTCACAACCTGCGCCAGCGCTATGCCCGCTGGATGATCTATGTGAGCCCCAGGCCCGGTCCTGGAGCGGGGCGGGTGGGGCGGGACTTGTGTGAGTGGGCCTGGAGGTGAGGCTCTGGGGGCGGGCCCATAGCGGTGGGGTGGGGCTGTAAGCGATAGGACTGGTCCTTAGCGGTGGGGCCGGGCTGTAAACAGTGAGGCGGGGCTGGAGGTTGGGACCTTAGTGTTGCAGCTGTAGCAGCGGCGGGGGGGTGGGGTGGGGGGAGACGACTCACCTGCAGGTTATGGTGGTCCTGCGTGTGGGCTGGGGCAGGGCTGGGAGCTGGAGTCAGGGGCAAGGCCAAGACGGCCACAGAGGGTGCGGTGTGGCAAGACAGGTGGCTCCTTGAGGAATACTGCAGGGGTCATGGTCTTGTGGAGACTGGGGCCTGGGGATGGGAACTTAGGGTATCCCTTTAGGGTATCCCTCTGAAAACCCTACCTGTAGGCCAGAGGCGGTGACCCATGCTTGTAATAGCAGCACTTTGGAAGGGCTGAGGTGGGCGGATCACCTGAGGTCAGGAGTTCAAGACCAGCCTTGCCAACATAGTGAAACCCTGTTTCTACTAAAAATACAAAAATTAGCCGGGCGTGGTGGCATGCACTTGTAGTCCCAGCTGTCTGGGGAGGCTTGAGGCAGAAGAACTGCTTGAACTGGGAGGCAGAGGTTGCAGTGAGCCGAGATCGTGCCATTGACTCTAGCCTGGGAGACAGAGCAAGAGTCCATCTCAAAAACAAGCAAACAACAACAACAACAACAACAACAACAGAAACTCTACCTATACTCTCTCCTCAGACCTACTCAGGCCTCTTCTGTGTCACCATCAACCCCTACAAATGGCTCCCAGTCTACACAGCCTCCGTGGTGGCCGCTTACAAGGGAAAGCGCCGCTCAGAGGCCCCACCCCATATATATTCCGTGGCAGACAATGCCTACAACGACATGCTGCGCAGTAAGGGCCACCTGAACTTCTCCCCAACCCCAGACCCCGACCCTGGTCATGGGAGGCCTCTGTAAAGGACCCCCTTCCCTCCACTGGCACTGCCTCCCTTTTGACATTGCTTGACACAGTTGCCCAGCCTTTCTTTCCCTCCACATGGGAGCTAACCTCTACTAGGGACAGCCCCACCTGCTCCTTCCCATTCCTGGCTCTGGGTGGTGGGGGTCTGCCCCAGGGCCATGGATACCCAAGGTGTTTGATCTGTGGCTTGCCCCACACCTTGGCTGACTTCTGTATCCCCTTCCCTTTCCTCCAGACCGAGACAACCAGTCCATGCTGATCACGTGAGTGTGGGGCTCTGGGGGTGGGGTGGAAAATGCTGGCCATCTGGCAGAAAGAGGGCAGTACCACAGTCATTTCCCAAGGTTGAATCCAAAGTGCTTAGGGCAGGGCTTTTACCACCTGGAGCTAGTGTCCCAGGTGAAGCTAAATTAGGCCTGAGCACTTTCCCTGCCCCCATTCTGGGCAGATGTGTTCTTGATGGGGGATAGGGAGGGAACACCCACAAATGGAGTGACCAGCCCCATACCTCCTCTCCCCAGGGCCTGGAATCTCCCACCTTGATCCTTTGGGGTTCTAATTCTGGCTCAGGGTCAATGGGAAGATTCCTCTGCCCTTCCTCCTTTTCACCATCTACTTATGTCTGAATCTTACCTCTGATAATTCTGTTGCCTCTGTGGGAAGATGCCGGTGTGGAAAATGTTTAGTGTTCGTGTGCGTGTACGCATGCAGTTAAGAGCAAGTGCCTTGGCTGGGCACAATGGCTCACACCTGTAATCCCTGCACTTTGGGAGGCTGAGGTGGATCACTCGAGGTCAGGAGTTCGAGACCAGCCTGGCCAACATGATGAAACCCCATCTCTACTAAAAATATAAAAAATTAGCTGGGCGTCGTGGCAGGTGCCTGTAATCCCAGCTACTCAGGAGGCTGAGACAGGAGAATTGCTTGAACCCAGGAGGCAGAGATTTCTGTGGGCCAAAATTGTACCACTGCACTCCAGCCTGGGTGACAGAGCGAGACTCCATCTCAAAAAAAAAAAGTGCCTTTAACCCAGACGGGCCTGGCCGAGTGCGGTGTCTCCCGCCTGTAATCCCAGCACTTGAGGAGGCCGAGGTGGGAGGATTGCCTGAGGCAGGGGTTTGAGAACAGCTGGGAAACATAGCGAGACCCCCCATCTCTACAAAAAATTAAAAAGTTACATTAAAAAATCCTACCTACCACATAGAGTTATGAGTCAGGGAGCTGTGATATATGTGACTGGCACACAGCTGGGACAGCCACAGAACTCCTGAGGCCCAGTTCCTTGTTCATAAAATGGGGGTAGTAATGGAGCCTGCCTTCCAGGGTTTTCTGAAGCATAACAGAATGGATGGAGGTTAAGTGCCTGGTACTGAGGTAGTGCTCAGTGATATCATCGTGTGTTGTTATCTCAAAGGGATGGTCTACACTGGCTGGTTTTGTAAACACTTCTGAGGGTCGATCCATTCTTGGGTTTTTAGGGTTTAGTGTATGGGGGGATTATGAGTTGGGGGGGAGGAGAGGTGGGGGGGCTGTGCTTGAGGGGTGAGGCATTGGGGGCAGGGAAGAAGTAGGCCAGATGGGCATTGGTGACTCATGTTTATGTCGTCCAAGCGGAGAGTCGGGGGCCGGTAAGACGGTTAACACCAAGCGGGTCATTCAGTACTTTGCCATCGTCGCTGCCCTGGGAGACGGGCCGGGCAAGAAGGCCGTAAGACTTGCCCACTCGGGCATACTCCCTGTTGCTTCTCCCTGTTTTTTTTTTTTTTTCTTTTTTCTGCCTAGTTGCTAAGCATCTCCCTGTTTTTCTTTTCTTTCTTCCTGTCCTTTTTTTTTTTTTTTTAATCCTTTTAAAAAATTTTACTCCTTGGAACCCTGAGTCCTGCCTGAGCCTCTCACCCTGGTGGGGGACTCTGGCCTGAGCAAGGCTTGACCAGAAAAGCTGTGCTTACCTGATGCGTCTGCCTTAGCGTTCCCATCGATAACACAGAGGGGTGGGACCACATTGCTGTTCCTAAATTTGTGTAATTTTTTCTTCCATTGTGACCTTCACATATTGAAAGAGTTTACTAGACGGGCTGCTTTAACTAAGCAGTGCTGTTGTCTTGGTTTCTCTGACAGTTACCTGCCACTGACACGTTAGACACAGAGGTTGGCTGACTCGGAGGACACTGGGCATTCCCAGCAGTGGGGGCCCTGTGACTTCCGTAGTTTTTGGAAATTTCTGAAACAATGAGGCCCAGTGTTTTTTTGTTTTGTTTTTGTTTTTAAGGCATATCATTTCATCCCTAGCCTCGGGGCCAGTTCTTCAGAGTGCTGTGGCTACCCCCAAATGGGCTGCCTTTTCTTTCCAGAAGCCTGGGGCCTCCCTCCCTGCACAGTTCCTGCTCCTGGTCCTGTTGAGCCTTGCTTTATTGTGGGTGTTTCTCTTTTTTCTTTTCTTCCCCCTTTTCTTTCTTTCTTTTTTTTTTTGCTTTTTCCTTTTTATCAATTTGATTTTCTTGATTTTTGATTTTCATTTCAGTTTTGTTGTTTTATTTTGTTTTTGCTGTTGACCTTTTGGTCCTTTTTCCTCCTTTCCTTTCCTGCCCTCTCTTCCAAAACCCCAAAAAGGTCTCTGGGGATGTAACAGAAATTTGGGTTAGTTGAATAACAGGAAGAGATGTCAGGGAGAGGCCAGAGCTGGCAGGGACACAGCTGGAAGGGCAGAGGAGTACCTGGGCAGAAAGGAGCAGGAACAGTGGAGCCCAGGGGAGAGGGGCAGGAGAGGGAGGGGCGGGAGAGGCTGCCTGCCGAAGTCATGGCTGCAGGAACTTAAAAGTGTTAGCAGCTCCCCTTACCTTGGCCCCAAATTTGGCCAAACAGGCCAGAGAGAGATCCCTGCACAAGAGCACCAGATGGGAGTGTAGGGGTGGGGGCATCTCCCCTGCCCAGTGTCCCTGTGGGTATTTTAACGCCTGGGCTCCCTGGAGGTGAATGAATGACCACAAAGTCCCTGGTGGTGTATCTGTTCCCTCCAGAACCTGTTCCTTCCCTTCTCTTCCTTTCTTCCTAGGCTCCCGGCATCTGGGGTAGGGAAGAGAAGGAAAAGGAAGGGAAGATGAGGATGAGGCTAGGACGGGAAGAGGGAGGATCTGTTCTATTCAGTGAGCCCTCCTGGGAGACACACAGGACAGCTGTGGGCATCCCGGAGGCAGTTTTCGAGGCACCTGCCCTGCTGCTCCTGACTTGCTATGTGGCCCTGAGCAGGTCCACTCCCTGCTCAGACCTTAGTTTCCTCATTTGCAGATTAGGGCTAATGATAGGCCCCTGGCAGGCCGTTTTGAGCGCTCATAGGTGTACAGACATACAATGAAGATACACCTAATTGCGTTGCAAAGGAAAGGTGTATAAGGTCATAGAGGGAGGTTAGGGCAGGAAGGTTCAGACCAGGAAGAGGGTCCTGCCAGCTTCGGAGCAGCCAGGAGGCCTTCCTAGAGGAGGGAGTACTTGGGCTGGGTTCTGAGGGCCTTAGATTTTAGTCAGGAGACCCTTAGGGCTTGGAGCAGGGCTGCTGCATAGAGACTGGAAAATGAAGGGAGGCCAGAGGCTGGGCTGGGGCAGGGGAGGCTGCAGGTGGAGACCTAGGCTGGGGCCATGCCATTCCTACTTCCCAGCATCTCACCTCCTCACAGCTGGAGGACCATCAGGGCCGGGGTGGAGGGTGGGGGCTGCGCATTCCGGGACTAACATCCACCCCCAACCTGCTGCCCCCCCGCCAGACGCTGCCCCACCCTAGTCCACCCTACCCCGCCCTGCCCCACATTAGAGGCCTTGCTCTCTAATGACTGTTTTCTCCCCCAGCAATTTCTGGCAACAAAGACTGGGGTAAGTATGGAGCCAGTGTGAATGGGGCAGCTCTGGGGAACCCCCTTCCTCCACACAACAGAGGGGCAACAACAGAGGGGCCACTCCCAGTGGGGAGGTGCAAGAGCTGACAGACCCCTCACCCCTACTGCCACCAGGGCACCCTTGAGGATCAAATCATAGAGGCCAACCCTGCCATGGAGGCCTTTGGCAACGCCAAGACGCTGAGGAACGATAACTCCTCCCGTTTTGTGAGTGGCCGAGGTGGGAGTGGGTGGTGGGAGTGCAGCAGGGCAGGCTGGACACAAGTGAGGACAGTGCTGGCTGCACCCTGGCTGAGGGCTGCCCCTCTGCCCACAGGGCAAGTTCATCCGCATTCACTTTGGTCCCTCTGGGAAGCTGGCATCCGCGGATATTGACAGCTGTGAGTCTGCCCGCCGTGGGGGAGGGTACAGGGGAAGGAGGCCCCAGGCAGGGCCTGAGCCCAGCCACCCCAAATAGGCCTCTGCCATCAAGACTTCTGGGCTCCCGCTGCTCTAGGCTCCTGCCTGATCTGGGCACTTCTCTCTACCCCCTGGCTGCTGCCCAGCTCAGGCTACCTCACCTGTCACCAGAACATCACCCTGGCCTCTGCTTGGTCTCCAGCTGCCTCTCCTCTATGCGGCCATCGTTTTGCTGGCCATATCCTGTCCCTGCTTGAAAGCTTTCTCTAGATATTGTCAGCTGAGGATGGAGACCCAAATCCTCATTTGGCCGGTTGGGCTTCTGTAACTGCACCCCTAGCCTGTCCCCAGCCTTCTCTCTGGCCACCAAGAGGGCAGACCTGACTCACGCCCCTCCTGCCCTAGTTGCACAGCTACACTTAAGAGTACCCCATCCTTCCAGGCACACCGCTGGGAAGTGCCCCCCCCCATCACCCAGCTGCACAGACCCCAGGCGCCTGGGCCACAGTCAAGGGGCCATGGACACAGAGGGGCCCCACACTGGCCACTCCCCATGTTGAGCTGCACGGCTAGCTCCTGGCAGATGAGCACAGGCAGGTGGTGACAGGGGCAGGGATACGCTGTAATTTACACCCTAACCCCCACAGACACATATGCACACACACACTGACACACCAGCAGATAACCTGCACATGCAGACACCATACTCACACCTCCGCACAAACTAGGACACACACTGACTCATCTGGCCGTAGACATAGACACAGAGTTACAGACAGACACATGGCTTACGTGATAATGCAGGCACAGGAGAGACGCCCTCCCAGCACATGTTGGCGGGTACAGACACAGCATCTCAGCACACTCCCTGCCTCCCCTCTCTCCCCGTCACCCCCCTGGGACGTCCAGTCTGGGGAGGTGTGGGAGATGGCAGGCCCGTACCCCTTCTCCCTAGATCTCCTAGAGAAGTCGCGGGTGATCTTCCAGTTGCCCGGTGAACGTGGCTACCACGTCTACTACCAAATCCTCTCAGGGAAGAAGCCAGAGCTGCAGGGTAAGGGGCAGGGATGAAGGGTGTGGGAGTCAGAACCTAGAGGGGCTGCCTGGCGCTTCCTGGCCCCCATCAGGCCAGGCCCTGGTAGTTGTTCCCTCCCTGTCCAGGGGTCTGTGGCCTCTCTTCTTTCTTGGGACTTCTGGTTACTTTCCTGCTAGGAAACAGTCCTCTTCGCTCCAGCAACCTGCCAACATGCTATCGCTTCTTTCAGAAACCTAAGCCCTAAGCATCCCCTTGCTGTCCTGAGACTAGAGAGGTCCCACCCAGCACCCAAGGCAGACTGATGCCTGTCTAGGCCCAGCTCCTCTCCCTGGCAAGCCCCTCGAGGGCGGAGTCTGGTCCTCCCTGTGCCCCAGCACCTAGCATGGGATCTGGGTCAGAGGGGGCTGTGAGCAACAGTCACAAGGTGAGTGAGACATGGGGAGTGTGGCCCATTCCCCAGAGAACCAGAAAGAAAGAGAAGCCAGGGTCAAAGCGAAGGTCAGGTCAGGGCCCCTCACTCTCAGTGCCCTCAGCCTTGGCGGGGATGAGGATGAGAAACTTAGGCCCTGGACTGGGAGATGAGGTCCCCGGGGAGGGCCCTGAAATCCTGCTGGACTTGCCTCCCCGGGACCCCTCAGGCTGCAGTTGTTGGGGGAGAATAGCCGGTGGGCACCGCCTGACCTGCCCTTTTCTGTCCCGTGTCCCCAGACATGCTGCTTCTGTCTATGAACCCCTATGACTACCACTTCTGCAGCCAGGGCGTCATCACCGTGGACAATATGAACGATGGGGAGGAGCTCATTGCCACCGACGTACGGGCTGTGGTGGGAGGGGAGCTGCATGGGCACCTGTGGTGGGATCGGGGAGCACTGCCGGAGTCCCCAGCTGCATGAATGGTCCAGGGGCGGTACCTGGATGGACCCTGGAGGAGCCCAGACCTCTGAACTCACTGTCCCCCCCGTCCCAGCATGCCATGGATATTCTGGGCTTCAGCATGGATGAGAAGTGCGCCTGCTATAAGATCGTGGGTGCCCTCCTGCACTTCGGCAACATGAAGTTCAAGCAGAAGCAGCGGGAGGAGCAGGCAGAGGCTGATGGCACTGAGAGTGAGGGACCCTGACCTGACCCTCACCTGGTTCACCTTCACTCTTGTCCACAACCTTTCACTTCAGTCTTATCTGGTCCTGCCTCCTCAGCTCTAAACCCTTACCCTCCTGAGGCTTTGCTAGCCCTGAACTTGACCCCTCTCAAGCTCCCTCTCCTAACCCCAGGCTGAGGCAGTAGAGCCCCTGAGTGCCCATGGTGGTGTCCTCCCTCATCTCACCCATGTGCCCTGCCAGGTGCGGACAAGGCTGCCTACCTGATGGGGGTCAGCAGTGGAGACCTCCTCAAAGGCCTTTTGCACCCCCGGGTACGTGTGGGGAATGAGTACGTGACCAAGGGCCAGAGTGTGGAGCAGGTGAGCTGCCTGGAAGCCAGGCCCACAGGGGACAGCTGGGCAGGGTCCCCTTCTTGCCAGGTCCCAACCCAGCCTCCCTGCATCTCCAGGTGGTGTTTGCAGTGGGGGCATTGGCCAAGGCCACCTATGACCGGCTGTTCAGGTGGCTGGTGTCTCGGATCAACCAGACCCTGGACACGAAGCTGCCCCGGCAGTTCTTCATTGGGGTTCTGGATATCGCTGGGTTTGAGATCTTTGAGGTGAGAGCAGGCCCTCACCCTGAGCTCTGTTCTTTCCAAGGTGGAAGACATGGGCCGGTGAGGGGGCAGAAGCCCTGCGTTTCTGCCTGAAAGTTGGGGGTGAACTTGTGCCCATCCCTACCCCTCCCTGAGCCTCCCTTTCTCCATCTGTGAGAGGCCTGCTGAGCCAGCCCCTCCCTCTTGTAGTTCAACAGCTTCGAACAGCTGTGCATCAACTTCACCAACGAGAAGCTGCAGCAGTTCTTCAACCAGCACATGTTTGTGCTGGAGCAGGAGGAGTACAAGCGGGAGGGCATCGACTGGGTCTTCATCGACTTCGGCCTCGACCTGCAGCCCTGCATTGACCTCATTGAGAAGGTGGGGAGCGGGGCAAGGTCACTTTGAGGAAGGAGGGTGTGTGTGGTGGGCGAGCAGGGCTGGATGACCATGGCTTGCATGAAGGCCTGTGCAAGTGTGCGTGGAAGCATGTTTATGTGAGTAGTTGTGACAGTGTTTATGTGCTTGTGTGTGAATGGGTGTGTTGGACCTGGCTGTGGGTGAGCGATGGTGAGTGTGTGAGGGATTCGAATGTGTGCTTCCCAGTCCTGTTGACAGTAGCTCCTCCTGGGTGCTCAGAATTCTGCAGCTCACAAGGTCCTATTTGCAGCCACAATTTACCGGATCCTTAGAACTGCCCTGGGCACAGGGTAGGGTGTGTTTCCTTATTTGTTTTAGTGACTGTGGGACATTATGTATATTTACCCCTTACACAAAGAATGGAAGAAAGGAAATTAAATTTGAAAACGGCAGGAAAAAAAAGTTTCTCCCATTCCTACCCTATCACAGCCGGCCACATGACACTTAGGTTCCTTTCCTTGAAATCCTTTATCCATTTTTTTTCTTTTCTTTTTTTGAGATGGAGTCTCACTCTGTCACCCAGGCTGGAGTGCAGTGGCACCATGAGGTGAGGGTTCAAGCAATTCTCCTGCCTCAATCTCCCAAGTAGCTGGGACTACAGGCATGCGCCACTACACCCAGCTAATTTTGTATTTTTAGTAGAGACAGGGTTTCACCATGTTGGCCAGGCTGGTCTCGAACTGACCTCAGGTGATCCGCCCACCTTGGCCTCCCAAAGTGCTGGGATTACAGGCTTGAGCCACCACACCCAACTTATCCATTTTCTTTTATGGACACAGATTCATCTCATAGCCTACTTTTTCTCTGAAAATGTATTTTGAATGCTGCTGATGGCAAGGAGAGCTCATGCAGTGGATGAGTTTCTTACGGTGCAATTCTGCAGTCCCCTGCGGCTGGGCATTTAGTTGATTGAGTTTTTTGATACTTATCAGCACTGAAGACATTCATTTTCCCACTCTGCAGGTTAAAAGATTGAGGCTTAGTGATGTCGGAGGGCCCCACAGCTAGTGAGTGAGGAAGCCAAAATGTGAATATGATGGCTTTTTTAACTCTGTGTTTGTGTGCGAGAGCCATGGCTGTGGCGGGGGTGAGAGTGGGTATGGAGATGCCAGCTTGGGCACGCCACATATTAGAAGTGAAGATGACACAACTGGGTGCCGCAGATTTTGCAGGAGGGGACTGGAGCCAAGCCACAAACTTTTCTTTTTTAGGAGATGGGTTCTTGTTGTGGGTGTGGCCTCTGACCGTCGGGGAGCTGGCTGAGGCTGGGGATCTGGGAAGGCTCCCTGAAGGGAGGTGGCCTGGGGACTGGGGGTTCATTTCTCCTCAGTCCTTCCAGGATGGGCTGGCTTGAGGGTGGCTTTTCAAGCTTGTTCTCTGTCCCCAGCCACTGGGTATCCTGTCTATCCTGGAGGAGGAATGCATGTTCCCCAAAGCCTCGGACGCCAGCTTCCGCGCCAAGCTCTATGACAACCACGCGGGGAAGTCACCCAATTTCCAGCAGCCTCGGCCTGACAAGAAGCGCAAGTACCAGGCCCACTTCGAAGTGGTCCACTACGCGGGCGTGGTAGGTCCCTGCTGGAACCACAGCCCTCAGCCAGGCTCCTCCCTCCCTGTCCCAGGTCCCCCACCTGGGCTCAGCACCTGTCCGGTCTCTCCAGGTGCCTTACAGTATCGTGGGCTGGCTGGAGAAAAACAAGGATCCCTTGAATGAGACAGTGGTCCCCATCTTTCAGAAGTCACAGAATAGGCTCCTGGCTACTCTGTATGAGAACTATGCCGGCTCCTGCTCCAGTGAGTACCAGGGGACAGGATCACTGCTCTGACAGGGGCCATAGAGCGACATTCCCCGGAGTGACCTGACCCCTCATCTCTACTAGCCGAGCCCCCCAAGTCTGGGGTGAAAGAGAAGCGTAAGAAGGCAGCATCATTCCAGACGGTGTCCCAGCTGCACAAGGTGAGGCCCTATCTGGGCCCTGAGTAGCCCCTCATTCTCAGCAGCCTCCGGCCCTGTCCTTCACCCCCTGCCCTGTCCCCTGTGCCTTGGGCGGGCGGCTGTTAAGACTTGCAGTGATGTTTAACTCCTCTCCACGTGAACATCACAGCAAGTCTGTGCTGCTTCCCGTCCCTACGCTGCCTGGGCAGGGTTTGGGGGCAAGGGGTGGGAGCCCCCGGCCTCTGGGAGGGATGGGGATTTGGAAGGGGAGTGAAGATTTTGGTGGTGGTGATGGGAGACCCCCCTGAAGGGTCTCCCATCACCGGAACAAGAGCAAAAGAGCAAACATGCAGGGCACACAGCCCCTGCTCCCGTCTCAGTCCTGACCACTGCAGCATCCAATTCTGGTTCTCTGCCCCTTTGTGCCTTTCCCTCACTCTTCCCCACTGCCAGGAGAACCTCAACAAGTTGATGACCAACCTGAGGGCCACACAGCCCCACTTTGTCCGCTGCATTGTCCCCAATGAGAACAAGACCCCAGGTAGTCACCCAGGGCTGGCCTGGTTGGGGGCTGGAGGTATGAGGGGAAGGCGACAGGACAGAGGCCATGAGGCCAAGTAGATCTTCCCCCTCGCCTTGCAGGGTCTGCACTGCTTTTCTCTGGGGCCTGCAGTTGTGTCTGTTGACCTCTGACCTTTTCCCCTCACATCCAGGGGTCATGGATGCCTTCTTGGTGCTACACCAGCTGCGCTGCAATGGGGTCCTGGAGGGGATCCGGATCTGCCGCCAAGGCTTCCCCAACAGGCTGCTCTACACTGACTTCCGGCAGCGGTGAGTGCCTCCTTCTCCCCGCTCCAGGTGGAGGCCTGGTGGGGTGGGCAGGACACATGCGTCAGAGCCCAATAGACAGATGGTCCCCTCTCTGGAGGGGAAAGCAGGGACTGTGAGGGTTCTGGCCAGGCATCCCAGGAAGAGATGGGGGTGGTGCAGACCTGGCCTGGGACTTGGGAGAAGTGAACAGGCTTGGGGCAAATACTAGAGGTGGAGCCAATAGACCTCGTTGATGAGCTGGACTAGGGATTCTGAATGCAGAAAAGACAAGAGTGACTTCTGGTTGGGAGTGAGCAGCAGGGGGTGGGTGGTCGATTTACTGAGATACAAAGACAGGGTTTTTTGATGTGGGGGGAGAGGCGAAGGGACAGCAGTTTGAGCTCTGTTTTGAGCATGTCAGGTTTGAAATGTCTCCAGCAGGTTTCCTAGAGAAGTCGTTGGGGAGACTGGGATGATCGGTCTGGAGCTCAGGGCCGCAGGCAGAAAAGGGTGCAGATTTAGGAGTTGAATGAGAAGTGTGTGGACGAAGCTTCGTGAGATGCGTGGCACATAGTGAGGGCCCGGGCAGTGCTTTCAGCCTCTTCCTGTTCCCTTGATAGGCAACAAGAATCCATTGTTCCTTCTCCCTCCAGAAGTCTCAGTACCATCCTCACTATCCTTTATAAATGGAGGTTCATACAGATACTGTACACACACGCACATGGTGCTGAGCTTGTTTTTTCCTGGAACAGCCTGGCCTGGAGCTTGTTCCTTATCCACAGGCCTGCATCGTCTCTTTTTTGTGGCTGTGAAACATCCCACAGTCGTCGACTGCATGCTTTGTTTAATGAGTCCCCCTCGCAAGGGGCCTTCTGTGTTTCTGGTTTTGCCTTCATGTGTGGCTGCCGCCCACCCGACGCACACGGCTTTGTGCATGTGTGCATGTGTGTCTGCTTAGAAGTGGTCACGCTAGGAGCCCTGGTTCTTTTGCATTAGCATTCCCTCCCAAATGTTTCTTCAGTGATAGGGCACAGCATGGCACCTGTTAATATTTTTTGCCTTTAAAAAAATTATAAAAATAGTGCATGCCTTCTGTAAAAGTCTTCTTTAAAAACTTACTGAACGCATTTAAATCCTAAGGGTTTTTTTTTTGAGCCGAGTCTCGCCCAGGCTGGAGTACAGTGGTATGATCTTGGCTTACCCCAACCTTTGCCCTCCTGGGTTCAAATGATTCTCCAGCATCAGCCTCCTGAGCAGCTGGGATTACAGGCGCCCACCACCATGCCCCACTAATTTTTGTGTTTTTAGTAGAGACAGGGTTTCACCATGTTGCCCAGGCTGGTCTTGAACTCCTGGGCTCAAGCGATCCACCTGCCTCAGCCTCCCATTGAGATTACAAGCATGAGCCACCACCCTCATCCAGCCCCTTAAGAATTTTAAGCAGAGTATCCCTAGTGTCCCAGAGTGGTGACACATCCCTGGCCCCCTTGTTTGGTGTGTGCCCTGCTGGAACCTCTGCATCAGCCTTGGAGAGGCCTAGGAACAAGTTCCCTGCTACCCGCACCAACCTCCTGGGTCCCTGACTTCCCCACTCTCAGTGGCCTGTACCCCCCACCCAGCTCTCTCCTCACCAGCTCTGCCCTACCCTCCCAGGTACCGCATCCTGAACCCCAGTGCCATCCCAGATGACACCTTCATGGATAGCAGGAAGGCCACAGAGAAGCTGCTGGGCTCGCTGGACTTGGACCACACCCAGTACCAGTTAGGCCACACCAAGGTTGGGGCACTGTGGGATGAGGGCTGGCCCTGGTTGTGGCAGTCACACTGGGCAGGGTTCATGCAGAAGTTTGGGGGTTACCCTGGCTGTCCCCCTCTCTACTCCCAGGTGTTCTTCAAGGCTGGGCTTCTGGGTGTTCTGGAAGAGCTCCGTGACCAACGTCTGGCCAAGGTGCTGACACTGCTGCAGGCGCGGAGCCGAGGCCGCCTCATGCGCCTTGAGTACCAGCACCTGCTGGGAGGCAGGTGGGTGTGGGAAGGAGGGTGGGGACAGGGCAGGGGTGTGGCCCCTGCTCCTTGGCTCCCAGACCCACTGGCTCTCCCAGCCTGACCTATGCCCTATAGTCAAATCAGCCCCTGTGGCTGGTTGGGGCAAGGTTCTGTTCTGTGTCCCCCAAGCTCTATTTCCTCACCTCAAAAATTGGGGTAGGGCCCTTGCCTCTCCAATCCAGGCCCAGAGGGGTACTGATGGCACCCAGTGTCTGAGACTTGCGTGTGCGCCCCTGGGCAAGATGCTTCCTTTGCGTCATCCTGGTTGAAGCACTGAAGTCCCAAGACAGGTGCTGTGATGGTCTCCGTTCAGCAAAGGGGTGCCCGCGTCACAGAGAGCCAGTGCCAGCTGGAGAGCGCCTGCTGGGATGTCAGCCCAGGCCACTGCCCCCAGAGCCCCATGGCTTAACAGCCCTGGTGTCTTCAGGCACTTGCAGGGCCACCAGGACAGAGGGGGCTCATGAGCCCCTTCACTGCAGGTGGGCCTGTGGGACTGTAGGCCTCCCTCAAACCCACCTATAGAGGCATTAAGAGCTACTAGGAAGACGAAACAGGTGAACTGTACCACGTGTCACCACCTGTGCTGCTGACGGGCAGCACTGAGCCAGCTCCACAGCCCAGTTGTCCTTCCCTAGGGACGCGCTGTTCACCATCCAGTGGAATATCCGTGCCTTCAATGCCGTCAAGAACTGGTCATGGATGAAGCTCTTTTTCAAGATGAAGCCGCTGCTGCGCTCAGCACAGGCGGAGGAGGAGCTGGCCGCCCTGCGGGCGGAGCTGCGGGGTTTGCGAGGGGCACTGGCTGCAGCCGAAGCCAAGCGCCAGGAGCTGGAGGAGACGCATGTCAGCGTCACCCAGGAGAAGAACGACCTGGCCCTGCAGCTGCAGGCTGTGAGTTCGCGTTCCCTTGTGACATGGCATCCCCGGTCCCCTGAGGACCCCTGGCAGCTCTGAGAGACACTACCGCCAGATCCATGGGGCTCCAGCCTTACATCTCCCTGTTCCAAAGGTGCCATGAGATGAGACCTCCATGTTCCCAGCCTCCCACCCCAAGGCCTCATCTGGTCATGGGTCCTAGTGCTCTCCCCTGTGCCACCTTGGCCTCCTACTAATGCTGCAGAGGAACCCCTGCTTCAGCTCTCCCCTCCTGCCGTCCCTGAAACCAAACAGACCCATGCTCTCTTCTCTGGTGAAGGGCCATGGGAACCCAGGTGGCAGGTAAGAGGGTGATAGGCAGAGGGCACAGGTCAAGGGTCTGGAATCTCCGCAGGTCCACAAAGCAAGCTTTCCTGTCTTCGGCACATGGCTTTGTGTATCGCTTGTGTCCCAGGCTCAGGCTAGTGCAGGAGGAACATTGGTGGGAAGACACAGATGGCTCTGTGGTCATAATACTCACCTGCTAGTGCAGGAGGCTGTGACACAGCCGGGCAGTGAGGAAATGGCGGGGAAAGGATACCTGAGCCCTTCCAGAGACTGCCTCCAGGAGCCCTTCTGTGGCTGGGCAGGGGCTGCTGCTGCCCACCATGCCCCGCAGAAGGCTTCACCCCAACAGAGGGGGAGTGGGCAGCAGGCTTCTCTCTCAGAACCCTTGTTTGGGCCTCACTCTGGGCCGCCCCCGACGTCTAATATTCCCCTCTTGATGCTCTGGAGTGTTCTCCCTGAGCTGTTGCCCCTCCATACCTGAGCCTCCAGGACCAAGAGCAGGTCAAGGCTTTCCTGGGTCCTCAGAGCCCAGCCGAGATAGGCTTGAAACCTTTGCATGGGCAAACACATGAAGTTTCCTCTCCAGGGCCTGGCCTGGGGTCCCCCTGCTGGTTTACCTGGCCCTGCCCCAATCTGGCCCCACTCCATGTCCCCTTCAGGAACAGGATAACCTGGCAGATGCTGAGGAGCGCTGCCACCTGCTGATCAAGTCCAAGGTGCAGCTGGAGGGAAAAGTGAAGGAGCTGAGTGAGCGGCTGGAGGATGAGGAGGAGGTGAACGCTGACCTGGCCGCCCGCCGGCGCAAGCTGGAGGACGAGTGCACGGAGCTCAAGAAGGACATTGATGACCTGGAGCTGACGCTGGCCAAAGCTGAGAAGGAGAAACAAGCCACCGAGAACAAGGTGTGGGGAAGGGCCCTGAGCCATGTGGCTATAGGCCCCACTCCTGTCCCGCTAAGCCTCTGCTCTGTGGCCTTGCGCATGTCACTGCCTCTCCTGGGCCTCAATTTCCTTATCTGTCAAGGATTAGCAGCACTTACCCCATTAGGTGGGTGGTGATTTGGTGTGTGACTGGCCTTTCCTGAGCACACTGTGATTGGTCCTTGCACACAGCAGCTGTTTAGCACATGCTAGCAATCCTCATCTGTTCTGGAGTGCAAGTCCCTTGAGGACAGGAACTCCATGTCCCCAGATCTGCATCCTGCAGGTGACTTCTCACCTTGAGCCCTCACGACGGTCCCTGTGGTTCCCAGTGCTGGAGGAGTGACTCCATTACACAGGAGGGAAAGTGAGGTGGGGGCAGGAGGCTTAGGTTCTCCTAGGTGCTCACTGAGGAAGCCAGGACTAGGAAGCAGCTGCCCTGAACACCTGCTAATACTGCACATGGCTGGCATCTGTGGCTCTCTTGCTGAGCCTGGCAGGGTGGTGAGCACCATATGTGCATCTGCTCGTGAATCCTCAGTACAGCCCATGAGGAGGGTCCCTCCCTTAGGCAGAAGCAGTGTAGGCTTGGACTCAAGTGACTTGCCAGAGTCCCATAGCTGGAAGGGGTGCTTGCTTTGACCTGGTGTGGTGGCCACTCAGAGTGCGGGGAAGGACGTCCGTCCTTGTGGTGACCCTGGCCCTGGCACAGGTGAAGAACCTGACAGAAGAGATGGCTGCACTGGACGAGTCAGTGGCCCGGCTGACCAAGGAGAGGAAGGCGTTGCAGGAGGCCCACCAGCAGGCCCTGGGTGACCTGCAGGCGGAGGAGGACCGTGTGAGCACACTGACCAAGGCCAAGATCCGGCTGGAGCAGCAGGTGGAGGACGTAAGTTAGCACCACCCCGAGACTGGTGGTGGGGCCAGGGTGCTGGCTGGCCTGGGCCATGGCTGAGCCCTGCTCTGCCCGCTCTGCAGCTGGAATGCTCCCTAGAGCAGGAGAAGAAGCTGCGCATGGACATGGAGCGGGCCAAGCGCAAGCTGGAGGGTGACCTGAAGCTGACACAGGAGTCAGTGGCTGATGCTGCCCAAGACAAGCAGCAGCTGGAGGAGCAGCTCAAGAAGTAGGTGTGGCGGGGACAGCGGAGGGGCCTTGAGCCTGCACCCACTCTTGGTGCCTTCTGGATTCTTGTGGGTCCTGTGGCATTGCAGAGGTTAAGGGTAGGGTTGAGAGATGGGGGCACTGAGGTGCAGGGGTAGCATCCTGCCCTCCCTGGACTGAGGGCCCTAGCCGGGGTCCAGGGCTGAGGCCACAGAGCCCAGTGCAGAAGGTGCATGGGGGTGAGGTCCCTTAGGGCCAGCACTGGCTCACCCACCACGTGGCTCCCAGGAAGGACTCTGAGCTGAGCCAGCTGAGCCTGCGGGTGGAAGACGAGCAGCTCCTGGGGGCCCAGCTGCAGAAGAAGATCAAGGAGCTGCAGGTACGTGGGGGTCTGGCGAGTGAGGCCTGGGGTCTGAGGCCCACAGTGGTGACAGCCGCCTTGCGTGCCCACCCCAGGCTCGAGCGGAGGAGCTGGAAGAGGAACTGGAGGCCGAGCGGGCAGCCCGTGCCCGTGTGGAGAAGCAGCGTGCGGAGGCAGCGCGGGAGCTGGAGGAGCTGAGCGAGCGGCTGGAGGAGGCGGGCGGCGCATCTGCGGGGCAGCGTGAGGGCTGCCGCAAGCGTGAGGCAGAGCTGGGGCGGCTGCGGCGGGAGCTGGAGGAGGCTGCGCTGCGGCACGAGGCCACAGTGGCGGCGCTGCGGCGCAAGCAAGTGGAGGGCGCCGCGGAGCTGGGTGAGCAGGTGGACAGCCTGCAGCGGGTGCGGCAGAAGCTGGAGAAGGAGAAGAGTGAGCTGCGCATGGAGGTGGACGACCTGGCTGCCAATGTGGAGACTCTGACCCGCGCCAAGGTGTCTGTGCCTTCCTGAGCCCATACCCACCCTGACTTTAAAACAGTCCCGACCCCAGCAGCCGATATTGTCTTCATACCAGCCTCCACCTGGTACCTGATCCTGAGCCCTGACCTGTTAACCTGGCACCCAACCCCTATTTCTCAGCCTCCTACCAGTCCTGACCTTAAGCCCTGGCTCCCTGTGACCCCAGCCCTTGACTCTTGAACTCTGACCTAACACCTGTCCTGATTCCCTTCCTGTTTTGAACCCCAGCACCCTAACCTTGACCCCTGACCTTTCTACCATGCAATCCTGACCGCTGACCTCTGACCACCGTCCCCAGCTGACGCCACAGCTACTAGCCCAACTCTCACCCCGACCCACTGGCCCTGTCAGTTTTAATGCCCAGCAGTAGAATCCCTTTTCCTGATTTTGAACTTGGGGCTCTGCTCTCCCTTTGATTCCTGGGCCCACATTTAGCTTACCAGTTTCTGATCCCAGATCCCAGTCTCTGACTGGCAGATCCAGATCCTGCCCTCAGATGCACAAACTTGTTCTGATGTCTGCCCTGACCCCCGACCCCCAACCCGGGATCTCAGGCCAGTGCAGAGAAGCTGTGCCGGACCCATGAGGATCAGCTAAGTGAGGCCAAGATCAAGGTGGAGGAGCTGCAGCGGCAGCTGGCGGATGCAAGCACGCAGCGTGGGCGGCTACAGACGGAAAGTGGTGAGGCCAGGGGCTCAGCTGGCCATACTGGGCAGGGCTTTGGTGCAGCCTTCACCAGCCTGAACTGCCTGCTCGCCTCTTCACCTGTAGGGGAGCTGAGTCGCCTGCTGGAGGAGAAAGAATGTCTCATCAGCCAACTGAGCCGTGGGAAGGCCTTGGCCGCCCAAAGCCTGGAGGAGTTGCGGCGACAGCTAGAGGAGGAGAGTAAGGTGGGCTGGCGCTGGTGACCATGAATTATGCACAGGGCCACTGGGCTGGACCAACGCTGAGGTCACTGATGTCCCTGCAGGCCAAGAATGCCCTGGCCCACGCAGTGCAGGCTTTGCGGCACGACTGTGACCTCCTGCGGGAGCAGCACGAGGAGGAGGCTGAGGCCCAGGCTGAGCTGCAGCGGCTGCTGTCCAAGGCCAATGCTGAGGTGGCCCAGTGGAGGAGCAAGTATGAAGCAGATGCCATCCAGAGGACTGAGGAGCTGGAGGAGGCCAAGTGAGTGCTTTGCTGGCCAGGCCACTGCTGTGCAGAGCTTTATGCATGCGCCTCTGAGCCCCGCTGAGGGTGGGCAAAGGGAGCTGTTGGGCTATTCTCCCTCCCTCCATGGTCCACACCTTGTCTGCTCCCATGGCCTAGAAAGAAGCTGGCACTACGGCTGCAGGAGGCAGAGGAGGGCGTGGAGGCTGCCAACGCCAAGTGCTCGTCACTGGAGAAGGCCAAGCTGCGGCTGCAGACAGAGTCAGAGGATGTGACCCTGGAGCTGGAGCGGGCGACCTCAGCGGCCGCTGCCCTGGACAAGAAGCAGCGGCACCTAGAGCGGGCACTGGAGGAACGGCGGCGGCAGGAGGAGGAGATGCAGCGGGAGCTGGAGGCGGCGCAGAGGGAGGCCCGTGGTCTGGGCACTGAGCTTTTCCGGCTGCGGCACAGCCATGAGGAGGCACTTGAGGCCCTGGAGACGCTCAAGCGGGAGAACAAGAACCTGCAGGGTAGGACCTGCTGCATGCCAGGGCCAGGGGTTGGAGCACCTCGGAGTCATGAGGTGCCCTGGTGGGGACACCCTGGAATCAGCGGTGAGTGGAGTGACCTGGGTGGGAGTACAAGCCATGGGGGTGACCCCTCAGCACCCTGTCTACTGCAGAGGAGATCAGCGACCTCACAGACCAGGTGAGTCTCAGTGGGAAGACCATCCAGGAACTGGAGAAAGCCAAGAAGGCGCTGGAAGGTGAGAAGAGTGAGATCCAGGCTGCACTGGAGGAGGCAGAGGTCAGGGGCTGCCGCAGGGGTGGGTGGGCACTGACCTGCTGCTCCCTGGCCACACTCCCACCCCAGCCTGACTGCTCTGTATCTACAGGGGGCCCTGGAGCTGGAGGAGACCAAGACGCTGCGGATCCAGCTGGAGCTCTCCCAGGTCAAAGCGGAAGTGGACCGGAAGCTGGCAGAGAAAGACGAGGAGTGCACTAACCTGAGGTGTGTTCATCCTCCTCCCATCCCTGCCTTCTGAGAGCAGTAGGGACGGGAACTTCTGAGAGCAGTAGGGACTACTCTGCTCTCTCTAGTCTGTCCCTCCCACATGACTTTCTCAGGTCCGGGTTGCTGTCTCCATTCTAGAGGTGAACCTCAGAGACATTAAAGGACTTGCCCAAGGTCACACCGTGGGGATGGAGCCAGAGTTAGTCCACCTGTCTGCCTGGGCCTCACTCTTGTCCATGAACTTCTGATGGGCCACAGGCAGTCACAAGGGGCTTTAAACTGGGGAGGGATGACTCACTTGTTCTCAAAATGGGTTCCTGTCCCCAGTAGTCCTTGGACATTTGTATGGACAGTTTTGTCCTCAAGGGAACTCCTTTCATGCCACCCTCCTCCCACAGGCGCAACCACCAGCGGGCTGTGGAGTCCCTGCAGGCTTCCCTGGATGCAGAGACACGGGCCCGCAATGAGGCGCTGCGGCTCAAGAAGAAGATGGAGGGTGACCTCAACGACCTGGAGCTGCAGCTGGGACATGCCACCCGCCAGGCCACGGAAGCCCAGGCTGCCACACGGCTGATGCAGGCACAGCTCAAGGAGGAGCAGGCAGGGCGGGATGAGGAGCAGCGGCTGGCGGCTGAGCTCCGCGAGCAGGCACAGGCTCTGGAGCGCCGGGCCGCACTGCTGGTGGCAGAGCTGGAGGAGCTGCGGGCTGCCCTGGAACAGGGCGAGCGCAGCCGGCGGCTGGCAGAGCAGGAGCTGCTGGAGGCCACCGAGCGCCTCAACCTCCTGCATTCGCAGGTGGGGACAGGAGTCCCTGGGGACAGAGCAGGTGCAGGTCTGCGGGCTGGCTCTGAGACTGTGCTTCCCCTCAGAACACAGGCCTCCTGAACCAGAAGAAAAAGCTGGAGGCAGACTTGGCCCAGCTGAGCGGGGAGGTGGAAGAGGCTGCACAGGAGAGGCGGGAGGCTGAGGAGAAGGCCAAAAAGGCCATCACTGATGTAAGGCTGGGCCATGGTTGTGGGAAGCCTGGGGCAGAACGCAGAGGGACTTCTTCCCTGAGGCTGGTCACCTGACCAGCCTGTCCTCCCCCAACAGGCGGCCATGATGGCTGAGGAGCTGAAGAAGGAGCAGGACACGAGTGCACACCTGGAGCGGATGAAGAAGACGCTGGAGCAGACAGTGCGCGAGCTCCAGGCCCGCCTTGAGGAGACGGAACAGGCCGCCCTCCGTGGCGGGAAGAAACAGGTGCAGAAGCTGGAGGCCAAGGTGTGTGAGGACCCTCCAGTCCTGGGCCCAGGCAGGGTGGGTATCCCGGGGATGGACTTGGCATCAGGCCCTCCCTCTGCCCACAGGTGCGGGAGCTGGAGGCTGAGCTCGACGCAGAGCAGAAGAAGCACGCTGAGGCCCTTAAAGGCGTGCGCAAGCATGAGCGCCGTGTGAAGGAGCTCGCATACCAGGTGGGTGACAGTCTCCCTGGGGAGGTGCCCTGGAGCTGGCCCAGCGTAAGCAAACCCTGAGTCCCCCTTGCCTGCCCAGGCCGAGGAGGACAGGAAGAACCTGGCTCGCATGCAGGACCTGGTGGACAAGCTGCAGAGCAAGGTCAAGAGTTACAAGCGCCAGTTCGAGGAGGCGGTGAGTGCGCTGGGGTCTAGACACCTGGAACCAGAACCCCTCAGCATGCCCGGGCTGACACCACCCCAGTTCTGCCCCAGAATCTGTGGCCAGGTGAGCGGTCAGCAGCTGCTCCACCTCCCAGCTCAGTGACCCAGAGGGAAGAGAGAAGCTTCTGACAGCTCTGGGGAGACCAGACCCCAACATGTCTTCCCCCTGGCCAAAGCTGGCCTCTGAGGGGCGGGGCAAGCACATCATGATGTTGGTGTGTCCCAACTTCCTTATTCCTGCTGTGGTATTGGTGAGGACGGACAGTGGCAGTAGGAACAGAGTTGAGGACCAGGAGGAGCCACCTCCCTTCTGGGGATGGGGTGGGGACCAGAATAAGCATCTCAGTCACCAAAGAGGAGCCAAGGCCCTGTGTGTGCCCCCAGGAGCAGCAGGCCAACACCAATCTGGCAAAGTTTCGCAAGGCCCAGCATGAGCTGGACGACGCGGAGGAGCGGGCAGACATGGCGGAAACCCAGGCCAACAAGCTGCGGGCACGGACCCGGGATGCCCTGGGCCCCAAGGTGAGGAGTGGTGGGGCACTGCCCTCGGTGCAGGGCAGGGTGTGGGGGATGACAGGTCGTACTGCTCACTCAGCCATCCCTCTCCCCTCAGCATAAGGAGTGACGGTCTGAGCCCCTGGGCTCTGAAGAGAGATGTCTGCTGTCGTGCCTCCGGCCGAGGCCACCCGCCCCGATCCTGCCATCTCTGCATCCCTTCTGCTGCCTTCCCTGAATAAATGCCATGGCTGTAACCAGTTTCCTTCTCATTCTTTGGGGTTCAGGAGGGGAAAAGTCCTAGGGACAAAAGCCAGGTCCACAGCAGTCATTTAAAATAAAGTTATTTAATAGTCTCCATTTAATTGGTTTATTTGCTGTTAATAAATTGGCAACACAAGGAAGAGCCCCATGTCCAGGCTCAGGCAGGAGCTGCTGTCCTGTGCCCCAAGGGATGCAGGTAAAGGCCCCTCCACTTCTGTGAGAGCCCCCTGGGATTAACACAGCAGCCAATGAGCAAACAACCAGAGGAGCTAAAGGAAAATGAGGCAGGAAGGGCAGAGGGGCAGGCTTGGGGGAAGGCAGCATTCTCTGGTAACCCCCACCCCTGCCCAGGGCTCAGAAGCCTTTGCCTGGGTCTAAAGGCCAGGGATAAGGGAGGCTTGGCTCACAGACGAGGGGGGTCACCCATATCTTCCTCCCCATCCCGGGACTGACAGCCAAGTAACCAGGCAGAAGCTCAGACAGAGCTAATGTTAAAAGTCCTTTTACCACCGGGTGGGCCTGGGCCCCACGGTTCTGAAGGAAAGGTGGGCATGGTACCCCATCCTCATTATGGGGACTGAGGCTCTCCAATGACCTGGGGCCCTGAGACCCAGGGGGACCAAGGGCTTCTAGGACTTCCCTCCCACCAAGCCTGTACCCAAAGACCTGGGGCAGGCAGAGAGCAGCAGGGAAGCATGGGAACAGGGCAGGGTGTGTGGCATTGTACCCACGCTCACCCACACTGGCCCAAGCTCACTCCTCAGTGAAATCCCTGTCTATGTCCATGTAGGGCTCCTCGATGTAGCTAACGAGGGCAGAGGGTGACTGGCGGTCCGGGTTCAACAGGATGGACACTGTCTCCTTCCAATATGAGAAGCTGATGCAGGAGCTCTGGGCAAAGAGGGAGGGGCTGAGGGGCGCCTGGAGGACCCAGGTCAAGCCCAGCACCGGAACATCCCTCTGAGAGGCCCCGGGTCCCACCCATCACCGCCTGGAGGGGTGAGGCACTCACGTTCTCTAGGCAGGTGCTGTCCTTGTCCTTGTGCAGGTAGTGCTGCTGCCAGAAGCGCAGCAGGTTGTGGAAGTTGTTGAGCAGGAAGCCAGGGTACTTCTTGCTGTGCTCCATCCGCTGCAGCAGCCGCAGGTACAAAGGCAGCCGCTCTTTCCGTCGGGCCAACATCAGGATCACTAGGCTGGTGTTGAGGCAGCTGACGTTCTCCTGCAAGGCCACAGGCCCACCAGGTCAGGGGCTGGTGGTAGGCCCAGTGGCCCTCAGTGAACCTGGGCAGCCACCAGGCAAGCAGGAGAGTGGCCCCAGGCCTCAGGCCACCCACGGAGCACTTCCCCACACAGACGTGAGATAGGACTGGGGGAAGGGGGCCCCAGCACCTGGCCTGAGCACCCTCCTGTTCGGCACGCCCACCTCCCACCCTACCTGAGGGCAACATGTCCCAGTCCAGACCTCGGCTGAAGCATCACTTCCTCCGAAAGGTCCATCCCCAGGCAGGGCTGGCTGGGTGCATGAGTTAGGGGCGGTCATCCCCCTTCAGAAATGCCATTCAGCACTAGCCTGTGTGCCTTGGTGGGGAAGAGTTCTGCCCCACTCACCATGTGCTCCCCACAGAGGGGGTCCTTACCTCAACATGGAACCAAAGACCACCTCTAAGAGGCGCTAGGATCACCCCCACTTTAGAAGAGGGGTGAGGATCAGAGAAGGAAAGGCTGCATGACTGTTTGGTGAGGGAGCTGGGCAGCCTCGGGTCCTATTCCAAAGCTCAGCATGGCAGGAGGGGTGAGGCACATGGACATGGGGGAGGTGGGAAGAGCGCTGGCCTGGGAGTCAGCCTGGACCTGAAGGGACTTGCTAGACCTCCTTAGGCCCCGTCCATTCTATGGGGCTCCGATTCCTCCCGAGGACAGTCCTCGGAAGAGCTGGGTCCCCGGAGATGCACTTCTGGAGTGACGTTGGGAGATAGAAACCTGCTGGGCTCCAGAACAAATGAACTGGTTTCTAACCAACCTTCCCCGCCAGGGCCTCTCACCTGGGTCAGCGTCTGCACATGGATGATGTTGATGAGGCGGAAGAGGAAGGACATCTGCGTGGGCACCTGGGCTATGTAGGCGAGCAGGCGGCACTCGGACAGGACCTCGGCAACTGCGAAGGGAGGTGAGGGTGTGCAGCAGGTCAGGCTCAGGCTCAGTGGCTGGGCTGCCCAAGCCTCTAGTCAAGCCCTGCTTGGGTCCTGACGCTAAGGCTGGGAGCTCATCATCAAAACAGCTGCAACGCGCCGGCGCGGTGGTTCAAGCCTGTAATCCCAGCACTTTGGGAGGCCGAGGCGGGCGGATCACGAGGTCAAGAGATCGAGACCATCCTGGTCAACATGGTAAAACCCCGTCTCTACTAAAAATGCAAAAAATTAGCTGGGCATGGTGGCGCGTGCCTGTAATCCCAGCTACTACTCAGGAGGCTGAGGCGGGAGAATTGCCTGAACCCAGGAGGCGGAGGTTGCGGTGAGCCGAGATCGCGCCATTGCACTCCAGCCTGGGTAACAAGAGCGAAACTCCGTCTCAAAAAATAAACAAACAAACAAACAAAACAGCTGCAACGAAAGCTGACTGCGGCAGGAAGAGGAACCTCCAGCTGTCCTGCCACCAGGCAAAGCCTGTGTTCTCAGGGCCCCCAGAAGTGCCCCACACCTCATCCTCCAGAACCAAGCTCAGGGCAGCTCCCCCTCAGCCCTCCCCGACCTGGCTCCAGACTCCCTCTATATCACACACAGGAGAGTTTCCTCCACAGGAAAATGAATCCATGATGCTACATTAAGAAAAACAATGGAAAAGTTCAAATCCTCCTGCAGAGCTCCTGGTGCAACTGCTTTTCCACACCAGCTCTTGGGTAAGTCTGGCCCAGGGCTGAGACCACACGGCACAGGTTCTGCTCCATCCACTAGCATCCGAGCAACTGCTTCCCACACAATAGAGAGGCGGGGCAACAGCCAAGGTGCCAAACTGTGTGGCTGTTCCCTTGAAACAGACCCTCTGGGGCAGAAAAAGGAGGCAAACAGCTAAATTATCAACCAGGATACTTCTTGCTATCAATGACCGTGACGGTGATAAGGAATGAGTGCCTGACTTTTTTTTTGGCAGGGGAGTCACAAACCCTCAAGAGAATCTGCTGGATGCCACAGGCCCTCTACTAGGAAAAAAAATACCCATGCGCACATACACATAGAAGTGCATGGGCAAGTCCAGGTGAGTTCAGACGCCCACTGCGCCACAGGGCACTGAGGATGATGGAGCCAACTAATCATGCCAGGCAATACCAGCCCAGAACAGGAAGGTCTTCTTCTGGTTTGTTTTTTGCATTTTGCTAGCAACAATGGTTTTTTACCTCTTAAAGCATACCTGCTCATTAAAGGAAGCACAAACAACAGTGAAACATCAAAGCAGCAAGGTGAATCGCCCTGGGAGCCACCACCTTGAGGCCAGGCCGGCCACATGGGCGTCTGGTGCAGGCCCTCAGTCATTCTTGTCTCCCTGCTGGAGACAGGGTGTCTGATGCCAGCGCGCTCACCCTGCGTGCTCGCCTTGACAGCCTGGCTTTCATGTACCTTTCATATCCACCTGGTTTTCAAATCGGTCCAGGGACAGAGTGACACAGCGCACCAGCATGTTGGAGTCCACCAGGGAACTGTTGATCTGCTTCAGGAACACCTGGAACTGCAGCAGAAACCAAGCTCATGGTGGGCAGTGGGCTGCTGCCAGCGATGGCCATGGCCTGGAGGGAGAGTCACTGCAAGGGGCATGAGCGACCTCCACCAGCCCTACTGCTTCAGATAGGAAGACAGAGGCTCAGACAAGCTTCCGGACCTGCCTCACTACCCCGGTACTAAAGGCACCCCCCGGAGTTCAGCACAGATCCGACACTCTGGCCAGTGGTTTCACACTGAAGGGTACTAGACTTCACTAGCTTTTACTTCTGATCTTACTTCAGTCAGCCTGAGTTGGGTTTCTGTCACATACACCCAGTGAGCCTAACACACCAGGGCCAGTCCCTCCCTCCAGTGGCTCCCACCATGGCACCCACCATGCTGCATCACAGCTGGGCACAACCCACCCATTCCCACCTTCAATCTCTACCCACAAGCAGCCCCAGTTTTCATCCCTGCATTCCCAGGGTCTAGCACAGTGCCAGGCAGAGCAGGTTCTGATGAATGTCTGCCAAAGACTGCCCATTCTCCCCTGTAGTCTCTAATTTAAAACCTGTGCCTGAAGACTGGCAGACCAGGACTCCAAGAAAACTTCTGGACAATCCAGCACACTCCTCAGAGCCCTGGGTTAACTTTACCTTTGCATCGGTGTTGATGTATTTATTGAATCTCTTGAATGCATCAACGTTGAACTTCATCAGCTCCCCCAGGAGGTCAAAGTAACTCTGGAGGACATCCCTTGACTTGCACTCGCTGTCCACAATGCAGTAAAGGATGTGCTGGGTGAGGAGGGAGAGGGTGAAGCTGGGTGAGGAGGGAGAGGATGAAGCTGCGAAAATATTGTGTTTTCATCCTGGTGAGGGAGCCCACAACCGTGTCTAGATTATTGTCTGAGGACGTTGGTAGCTCCAAGGACAGGACCAGGCCTGACAGACCTCACCAGGAGGTGGAGCAGACTGGGAATGTGGCACAATCTCTCCCCTGCTCAGGGCATACAGCTGAAGCCTGTGACCTGTTCTGTGGTCACCAAGATGGCGGGATGCTCAGCTCCCAGGTGAGGGGAGCTGCTGTCATCAGGTCTAACATGGGCCACTGCCTAAGCACTGAGGTCATTCAAGTAAATGAAGGACAGAATTTAAAAGCAAAGGACACATTCTGACCCCATGGTTTGTGTTTATGAAGTTGTTTAAATAAAGTTTATACCAAAATATTGAGTTTTCATCAAGAGAATAAATCCAATTTAATTCCTTTATAAAGTTTTCTACATTTTCTTGATGTTACATTGGTTTGGATTCTTTTCCAGATGGATTTTATAATTCATGGGTCAGTTTCTTGTCCATATAAAAAAAATTGTTTTAAAGACTAATGATAACTTTGGCCATTTTGCTCTAAGTTTTACTTTGTCTGAAGACCATTATTCAATACAGGAAAATTAACTTTTAGTATCAAGATATCCTCAGAGTCAAAATGCCTTGCTGGGTAACTAAACTCTCACCGTCCTGCATGGCCTGGCCACCTCTCAAACCTGTCACCCCTTAAACACCCATGGGAAACTCACAGTTGGAAACCCAGGGCAAACACTAGGGCCACCTGCACTGGCATTTACAAGTCGAAAGATTTGGTCTGCTCCTGATGAACTGTTTGGTGGTAAGGACAGGACAGCAGGGCATGGGCTGGGAAGATGGAACCAAAGACCCTGCCTCCTTCAGACCATACCTCCAGGAGGCCTCGCTTCAGCAGGAACATCTGGTCTGCATAGGAAGTGGTCCCTCGGAGGAAACTCTCCACAGCCCGAGCTTGCCAAAACCTGCAACCCAAATATTGGCTCAGGTGGCTAAGGCTGCCCTCTTCTGGCTCATCTTCAATTCCCCAAGGGGTTGGGACATGTTTGCTGCCTTTTCATGTACTCAACAGACATTTACTGAACATCTACCAAGCACTGGGCTTCATCCTGAGCCTGGGGACACAGCAGTGGCCCCATCCTCACAGAGGTGCCAGCTCAGTGGAAAAGCCTCTCTGGGTCTGTCTGGAAGGGGCTGTGTCACAGAGAAGGTGCCATCTGGGATAGAAGGGCTGGCTCCTGCAAGTCTGGCACAAAAACAGACTCCAGGCTTTGCCCTTTCAGAAGAATGGGAGAATGTGCAACTGATGGGCCAGGAATGTGTAAGGGAAGCTGGCAGACAGGCAGATAGGCCACTGGGCTCACAGACGATGGGCTGGCCTAGAGGAGTGATGGCTAATGCTGACCGAGGGGCCCAGAGGCACAGCGGGGATCCATGACAGGGCACTGAAGTGAGTTTGGACAGGGCACTGAAGTGACAAAGGCCCATGTGGGCATGAAGCCTCTGGACAGCTCAGGCCCAGCCCTGATGGAACTCCACCTGTCCATGGACCTCAAGCCTAATCTCAGATGTGTCTAAGGACCTCAGAGAAGGCCTTCCTGTACTCACCCAGCCCCTACACCTAGCAGCGGAAGAGGCTTGCCTTTGCTCCTCCAGCTCCCAGGCCAACCCTGGCTCCATTCCTTTCTACACTGCATTGAAATAGTACAGCTCTAGGGAATTCATAGCAGGGCCCATATCCTAGTTCTGTCCCACCCATGCAGCACCCGCACAGAACAGGTGCTTGGTGAATTCTCGCTCACTGTGGGCTGGAGCAGAAGCTCCCATATACCTGCGAGTCAACACAGGGCAAGATAGGTGTCAAACTACCTCTCCCCAGCAGAAACTGCGCTTCAGGAATAGACTCTGGTGACTAAAGGAGGTATTCCTAACCTCCTGAGAAACACCTGGCTTGGGGTCCCACAGAATTGGCAGGTACTTGTCCCCAGACCCACCTGAAAGATGACTCTGCTGGCTCTTTCTTCATGACCTGCAGCAGACGAGTTAATAAGCCCCTCTTCCCATCACACACCAAACTCCTGAAATAAAAGAGAGAGACACTGATGACAGATCCGAGAGGCTGCCAGGGGCCTTGGGGCTGGGTCACTCTGCTGGCTTAGGTGGTGAAAAACTATGGGGACATTTCCAAGTCTGCAGGATGCCTCCCTGCACCAGCTGGGTCTGGAGCCCAGGAGACCTGTGCAGCCACAGAATTACAACCACAAATGTACTCCCACCACATCTCAGGCCAGCTTTCCCTCCCAGGCCAGAAACACATCCACAGTCAGACATGGCTCAGAACTGCCAGAGGAGGGCTGTTTATACCAAAAGTGTGTTGAAACAGTCCACGACAGTCTGCCAAATGGGGCAAAGACTGTGCCAATAGGGTGGGGCCCAGTGTATTCCCTGCCCGAGGTTCACTTTCAGCTGGCCTTGGGCAAGTGCCCACAACTCCAGGCCTCAGCTTCCCAGTCTAAGAAGCAAAGGCAAGAGATGAAGAAATAACTCAGGCCCCATCATGGGGGAAGGAAGAGGGCCAAGCAGGCAGGGGTCTGGGCCCTTCAAATAGAGCAGCTCTACTGTGATCCACTACAGACATCACGGCAGGACTGGGGATGATTTTATTTGAATGAAGCGTTCTGCTGCCTTAGAAAAAAAGGTTGGGAGGTAAGGAGTGGTGGCTCACACCTGTAATCCCAGGACTTTGGGAGGCTCACTCGAGGCCAGAAGTTCGAGATCAGCCTGGGCAACACAGTGAGACCCCATCTCTACAGAAAAAAAAGTAAAAACACTAGCTGGGCATGGTGGCCCACAATTGTAGTCCCAGCTACCTGGAAGGCTGAGGCAGGAGGATCACTTGAGCCCAGAAGTTTGTGGCTGCAGTGAGCTATGACCACACCATTGCTCTGCAGCCTGAGGGACAGAGCGAGAACCTGTGTCTAAAAAACAAAGTAACAACAACAACAAAATCCAAAAAGGTTGGGAAATTATAGCTGTTGCTGGATAAAATCCATTGTACTATGACGCCTGTGCGACTGGCCCCGCTGCCTGGCTCTAGAAGGTGAGGTTAATCTAACCCAGGTAATACTGCCTAACAGTTGGCAGCAGCTAACAGGCTTCTGTCCGCCCTGCTTGGCTGCAGATGTCACCAGGCAAGAAAGAGAACATCAGCAAAGGTGCTGAATGCACAAGACAAGGGAGGGCAGTGCGGAGCACACATGACTTCTGGCAGGTGACCTCTCTGAGGCTCTGCTACCTCACTGTAAAATGCAGGTACTGATGGGGCATCCCTCCTAGGGCTGCTGTGAGGCTCCAATGAGAAAATGCAGGTGACAGGAATACAGTGCCTGGTACATAAGAGCTACATGTAAGAGAGGACACACATGCAAGCCTGCCTGTGCTCACCTGTGAGCCCCCAGGAAACGTGGGCAGCCAGGACAGGCTGAGGGAAAAGCCACACCACCTGCACTCACCTGTCGGTGTTGAGGACAGCTTCCACCTCAGGGATGTTGGCCTTGAGAGAGATGGCACTGAGTTCGTTCAGCTCCTGGTTATTGAGTAACAGGTACTTGTTCCTGAAACAAAATGGGTTAGAGGTGGTAAAGGGCAGGAATTGAGGCTGCTGGGTCAGCACTGGGATACTGCAGGTTCTCCTGCCTACTTCCTGCGGAGAGAATCTGAGAAGCCACCAGGCACTTTCCTCCAGCACCTCTCACTCCAGCCAGCACTTGCAGGAGGGAACTCTGGGCCCTTAGGCTGTGGAATCTCCCTGCCCCCAACCCCTAACCTCTGCCTGACACATTCACTGACAAGGCCCCTTCCTACAGTAGCTCTGGGCCTTTCTCTTTGCCTACATTTCTGCTTGTTTTCTCAAAGGCACCAGCACCTCGGCATGTCCAATCATACTCAAGCCTGGCCCTGCTCTAGCCGTCCCACCAGCCACAGAGGCCTGGTCAACTGTTTGACATCCCCTGACACTGACACCCAGCTTGCCATCCAGGCCTGTCACTGCTGGGTCCTGTGCTCCCAGGACACTAGCTCCCTAAAAGGTATCCCACTGGAACTGAGTTATCAAACAGGGTCCAAAGTGATCCTCAGAATCTGGACTCTGATCCTGTCACTCCTGGTGAAAACAATTCCACAGCTTCTCACTGCGTTTAAAACATAGACATTTTCTGGCTTAGGAGGGGGTTATATCCTGATAAACCCATCATATTTGAAAACACCGTAAGTTGAAAACACATTTAGGCCAGGCACGGTGGCTCATGCCTATAATCCCAGCATTTTGGAAAGCCAAGGTGGGCGGATCACAAGGTCAGGAGTTCGAGACCAGCCTGGCCAACATGGTGAAACCCCGCCTCTACTAAAAACATAAAAAATTAGCTGGGCATAGTGGTGTAGGCCTGTACTCCCCGCTACTCAGGAGGGTGAGGTAGGAGAATCACTTGAACTTGGAAGGCGGAGGCTGCAGTGAGCCAAGATGTCGCCACTGCACTCCAGCCTGGGAAATAGAACAAGACTCTGTCTTGGAAAAAAACAACAAGAAAACCCATTTAATATATCTAACCTACTGAACCTCATAGCTTAGCCCAGCCTACCTGGAATGTGCTCAGAACAATGACAGTCTATACTTGGGCATGATCAATGGTGACATGGCAGGCACAGCACAGAGTACTGGCTGTCTACCTTGGTGACCGCATAAACTGTGTATTATTAGCCTAGGAAAAGATCAACATTCAAAATTTTACTTCTGTACCATTGTAAAGTTGAAAAATCCTAAGTGATGGACTGTTTGTATATAAAATCCAGGCCTGTGAATGTGACCCACAAGGCCCTGTGTAGCCCAGCCCAGAGCAAAGCTCACATCACTCCCATCTGCTGGCCACACTGGTCCTCCCTCACTCAGGGACTTCTGGCTAGAACATTCACCCTCTCACATGCCTGTTCACTCAAATCACTACAAGCTGACCCTTAGGTTTTGGCCCTGACAAGCCACTTCTGCAGGAGGGAGTGCCTGAGTGTCCTCTGCCAGTTCTGGCCCCTGTCAAATGTCCTCTCACAGACCCTGCTCCTCTATTCCTGGATACCATCTCCACTCGCCACTCGTGCTCAGCAGTGGAATCCTCTGATAAATGATTGTCTCTGTATCAGGACTGTCTCCGTTTCAGACCCTGCCCTTCATGAGAGCAGGGACCATGGCTGTTGGCATTCAAACTGACATTCCACAGAGCACTCAGATTGAAGAGTCTGATGAAAGCCAGAGACTTACTTCCTCAGGCAAAACAGTGCAGTTCCATAACATACGTGGTGCCATTTTTCAGAAGGTAAACATACTTCCTGGAGCCCTTCTTTGGCATTTAGCCAGAAAAATCCTCAAAGAGGACGGTTACATATGATGGAGGTGCACTGGGCCATAGCTGTCTCTGGGCATGTTCTGTTAGCTCCAATGCAAGTTTTTAAACAAAATTTCAACCAACATTTAAAAATCAGGACCTTTCAAAAAATAAATAAATAAATAAATCAGGACCTTTCACATAAATCTTCGTTTCTGGCTTTCCTTGGAAGAAAAAATCAGAAGTTATGCAACAGTGGGCCCAGTTTCCTGTGCACATGCAGCTGGCTGGAGCTGAGCTCATAAAATTCTGGCTCACTAAGATGATGTCCCCACCACATCATCTCCCCAATGCCAAGGTCAAGGATCAGCTTCTAGTCAGCCCCTTCCTGCATGCCAGTCACTCACTTCCTGCACTGTTTTCCTTACAGCAGAGAGTAATTTCCTTGTACATTCTTCATTGAAAGTTAAAAAATAAATGAGGGCAGAATGTATTTAAAGAACAATGAAAGGGAGCACACATCCCTGTGGAGGGAAGAATCCCCCAACTGCTCAATAAATAGTCAGCTGGCTCGGCCTGTCTGAGGTTCCTGCTGGCCCTTGGGAATAGCCACGCTATCCACTCTTGCTTCAGAGGGGCAGTTGGTTGAAAGATCCATTGATTCCAAAGGTAGTAAGGGGCCAACGACTTCCATATTCACTTCTTGGGGTGGCTGCGAGGGTTAAAAGAAAGCTCAGAAGCAGTACCTGCCCTAAGGAAGGTTGGACAGATGGCAGCTCCCACTTCAGTGTCACACCTGCTAACACGGAGGGGGCAGTGGGCTTCCACCAGCTCCAGGGACTCCTCTCATGCTGAGGCCAGGGACCAGACAAAAAGATCGAGGCCTTCAGAAGACAGCCCAGTGACTCTCCTTGTACACACTTGTACTTACTCATGGTGGTCACTGAAGCTCTGAAGAAGCCTCAAAAACTGTATCTTCAAGGTGATGTCCTGAAAAACACACAGCCTCAATGTTAAAACCACAGTCACGAGGCTCCAAAATAAAACAAGCAGATAGTCCGGGGAGAGCCCGCTTCTGACCCTCCGGTCCTCAGGCACATGAGGACTCTGCTTTAGTTAGAAAACTATCTGTTCACTTCCACATCTGATGAACAGCAGATTCAGCTAATGTGGCCCCCTTCCTGCTAAAAACATGCCAGCACACTCAATAAAAAATAAGGCTGAGCATAGTGGCTTACAACACCTGTAATCCCAGCACTCTGGGAAGCCGAGGTGGGCAGACTGCTTGAGGTCAGGAGCTTGAGATCAGCCTGGGCAACATGGCAAACCCTGTCTCTACTAAAAAGACAAAAATCAGCCAGGCATGGTTACCGCGCCTATAATTCCGGCTACTTGGGAGGCTGAGGTGGGAGAATCAGTTGAACCTGGGAAGCAGAGGTTGCAGTAAGCAGAGATTGCACCACTGACTGCGCGCCAGCCTGGGTGGTGGAGACGCTGTCTCAAAAAACAAAAACAACCCCCTGCCCACCAACAAAAACAGGTGTGGGGAGGAGGTGGGAAAGTCCATAGCAATCAAAAATGAAGAAAGGACTGAGGAGTTTGGAGTAGTGAGCCAAGGAACTGATACTCAGCAACTGCGGGCAGTGGCGAGGTGGAGACAAGACTAAGGCTTGGGTTCTAATGCCCAGCAGGGACCAGACACGGTCTCAAGTCCCTGCAAGGCCTGGGGAACAAGTATACTTGGTGAGGGAAGGGTTAGAAAGGCCTGACCCACCAGCCCAGGGAGCTGGCAAAGAAGTCTGACCCACTAGACCAGGGAGCTGGCAAAGAAGCCTGGCTCTGCCAGGGTGCTGCTGGCAGGTGAAGGGGGCCTCCCAAGAGCAGCAAAAACCCTGGGCTCACACTACTAGGGCAGTAGGGCCAAGACAATAAATATGAAAACTGGCTGTGGGACAGCTGTACCCCTGACATACCTGGCAGACAAAAGCAAAAGTGCCCTGTAGAAATGCCTCCCGGGCTAAGGCTACACAGGTGCCCATGGGGAAAACTAGCCCCACTGAAGGTGGCCTCTCCACAGACATTACAGAACACAAGGCAGCACTCCACTCTGAGGTCTGAAGACCCAAACAAAAGCATTAGCACCCCATGAGCAATCTAAAGAGACCTTAAGAAAAGCATTTTAAAAATGATTAAAGACAGAATATGCAACAGAAGAAAGACATTAACATCATGGCCAAGCAGTTTCTGAATTGAGCCATACAGAATATCTAGAAATGCAAAATGAATTTCCTTGAAATTAAAAAGTCAAATGATAAAGTAGAAGCCAGGTCACTGAGGGAAGGCCCCAGAGTGCAGTGAAGAGATCAGGGGTCCCCATGGCAGTGGGCTCTGATGGCTGTGTGGCACTTTTAGGTCCAGAGCACTTTCCTTCTCGTGCTGGTAGGCAGGCTGCCCACTAGCCTGTGAGACCAGTAGGGGAAAGAGTATTATCCTCCTTTCCCAAGAGAACAGAGGCTCAGATTCAGTGATTCATTCAAGCTCTTCCAACAAGCCTTCCAAAGCACAGTTCAGAGCTCTCTCAAGGGGACTGTGACAGACACAACGTAAAGGAGAGTTCTTGGGCTCAAAAAACCAAAGCATCCAAAACCCCTTTTTTTGTGTGTGAGACAGAGTCTGTCTCTCAGGCTGCAGTGCAGTGGCGTGACCGCAGCTCACTGCAAACTCCACCTCTCAGGTTCAAGCGATTCTCCCACCTCAGCCTCCCAAGTAGCTGGGATTACAGGCATGTGTCACCACACCTGGATAATTTTTGTATTTTTAGTAGAGATGGGGTTTCACCATGTTGGTCAAGCTGGTCTCTAACTCCTGACCTCAAGTGATCTGCTCACCTCAGCCTCTCAGAATGCTGGGATTACAGGTGTGAGCCACTACACCTGGCCCCAAAGCCCTTTTTTGATGGGGACCATTGGTGGAGCATGGTCCTATAGGTGGCTAAAAATTAGAAGAGGATAAAACAGTAAATAAAGAAAAGCATGCTGGTAGCTCATGTAGTGGGCAGCCCCCTGCCTGCAGTGAAATGAGATCCCCATCACAGAGATGTACAGGCGGAAGCTGGCTAGAGGGCCCCAGGGAGGAACTTTTTTTTTTCTTTTTTTTTGGAGGCACAGTCTCACTCTGCTGCCCAGGCTGGAGTGCAGTGGTGTGATCCTAGCTCACTGCAACCTCCACCTCCTGGGTTCAAGCAATTCTGGTGCCTCAGCTTCCTGAAGAGTTGGGATTACAGGCACCCAACACCACATTGGCTAATTTTTATATTTTCAGTGAGAGACGCAAGTGTCTCTTACACTAGTGAGATGGCATTTCCCCATGCTGGCCAGGCTGGCCTCGAGCTCTTGACCTCAAGTGATCTGTCTGCTTTGGCCTCCCAAAGTGCTGAGATTACAGGCATGAGTTACCGCGACAGGCCTAGAAACATCTTAAAAGGGATTTCTGCACAGGTTAGGGTGGGGAGTGGGGCTCACTCAGATCCTATTCCAAGGTATCTTCCAATTAGGGGACTATAGAATATGACTTTTAGTTTCTGCTCCACTCCCAAAGGAAAAAAGGTCAAAGTGTCAGCAGAAGGTCTTGAAACAACTACTCCAAGCAAGTGAGGCCTCATGTGTCCCCAGGGATCTCCTGCTTACCGGGCTACAGTCACAGTTCTGGTTGTGACCATGAAGGACAAGGGAAGATGCTGAATGCTTCCTCCAAATCAGCTTGTCAAACAAATTATTGAGTCCAGGGATCAGCTTGAACTCTGCAATCATTCTGTGAACCTGGATGGAACAGGAAGGGAAAAGTATGAAGACAAATGTGCTCGAAAGATCTAGCAAAACCTCGTGCTCAGCACACATGATAATAATAATCAGGACGAAGGCAACCATCAGTAGGGGTGCCACAGTTTGAAGAAAACATCTATCTATCCCCTACACCCACCACACACACACTTTTAACTTTGCTCATTAATGTTCACAATAATCCTACAAGTCATAATATATGGCAGGTCCTATCATAGGAGCTTGAGTTTGGGATTCAGATAGTCCTGCATGAGATTCAAGAGTCCTAGGTTTGACTCTTAGCTTTACTATGTGCAAACTTTGTAACCTTAAACAAATTCCTTAAGATTTGTCTCCTCATATCAACTTGAAAACGTCCCTGATGTTTTGCACTAGGATACATCTTAGCTGAAAGATACAATTATTAAAAAGTAAAACTCTTAAAATCTAGAAAAATCTCTGCAAAAAATTAAAAAAAAAGATTTAAGAGTTGGAAAAGCCTTTCTGAAGGATTATACTAAACCTAGACGCTCAAAAAGAAGCTTGTTGACATCAACCACCCAAACCTTTTAAAATTCTGCACAGCAAAACTCAAAATAAGCAAAGTCACAAGCCGAATATGACAAACACAGAACATACATCGGCAATTCATGCCACAGGCAAAGAAATTCCTCTATAAGGAGTCCTACAAACTTCTCTGATTTTTTTCACCTTTTCAGACTGGCAAAGATAACAAAACTTTTTAAGACTGTGTTGGTGACTTGGGCATCAGGAACATTCACATGCTGTTGGTGGGAAGGCACATTGGTACCACCTGCACAGGGAAGATGGTTTGGCAGTATCTCTAAAATTGTAAACCCACAATCCCTTTAACGAGCAATTCCACTTTAGGAATTTATTCTCAGACAGATCCATATAAATACTAAACATATTTACAACGCCCCTCACTACAACATTATTTGTAATACCCCAAAACAGACATAACCTACACTTCCATCAGGGGGATTAATGAAATAAATTATGGTATGCCACTCAATGGGATATAAGGCACCAGTAAAAAAGAATCAAAGTGTTTTTTCACGTTGTGAACTAAACAACTGCGGAGAGATAGTATTGGGAAAGCAAGTGTGTTGATGCTACATTACTGATCATGTCAAAAAAAAAGAGGAATATAATTTGCCTCTGTAAGCATAAAATGTCTCTAGAATGATACACTAATAACTGGTAAAACTATCTGCTTCATGGAACCATTAGAATGTCATGGTTCAGAGGGGAGAGAGGCTTCACTGATACTAATTCATATCTTTTAAAACAGAACTACAGAAGTGATTTCCTTATTAAAATATGTTTATATAACAGAAAGCTATTACTAACCCTTCTTGGGGCTGTAATAAGGATCAAGTCAGAAACAGATGCAAAGCTCAGCACACAGCACCAGTGCTCCATTATTGCCATTTTACAAGGGGGAGGAGAAGTCCAGCAAGACCAGCCTGGGCAAGGTGAGTGACTGCAACAGCACCTAACTCAGGTGTTCTGATCCTAAGTATTCCCCTTTCTAGCCCACTATAGGTATGCATTTATCTTGGGAGACTAGAACCTAACAAAGACAACCCTGGTAGCCTCCATTCCCATGGACCTCTTCTTTCAACATATTAGGTTGGTGTAGCAGTAACTGCAGTTTCTGCCATTGAAAGTAATGGAGGTGGCTATTCTCTTCCTAATGGAAATCACAGCCTCTGGCCAGTGTTAGAAACGTAAGCAGCCCAGAATCTGTTACCCTGAGGCTGATGTAAAATGACACCTGCTCTGCCACTCAGGTCTTTACTAAAACCCAGCCTGTCTATAGGGGAGGGACAGCGGGGGGTGGGGAGTTGGGGAGAGATAGCATGGGGAGAAATGCCAGATATAGGTGAAGGCGGGGAAGGCAACAAATCACACTGCCACGTGTGTACCTATGCAACTATCTTGCATGTTCTTCACCTGTACCCCAAAACCTAAAATGCAATTAAAAAAAAAAACAAAACCCAGCCTGTGTCTATCTTGCCCTGCTTAACTAGGGGTGGGAAAGTATGATTGGCATCTATATGTTCACCAAGCCCTGTGCCTGCCTGTCTCACTCCAAAGAGCCCTAAACCTGGCCTAGGTCGCACGGCTATAAAACATTGCTGCAATGGTCCAAAAATCTCATCCAGTGCAATTTCCTCACTGCACAGACTAGAAACCCAGCTTAAAGAGATTAGGGGTGAGTCACAAGCTGGGAAGAGAAGGGCCTTCTGAGGCAGACTTGGACTTGACCCTGGGTCTTCTAAAGTCCAGGCTAGTGCTTGGGTTTGAGGTTTCTATTACATTAGTTCCCTTTTCTCTTGACAATACCAGCTTCTTGGCTGGGTATGGTGGCTCACACCTATACTCCCAGCACACTGGGTGGCCAAGGCAAGCAGATTATCTGAGCTCAGGAGTTTGAAACTAGCCTGGGCAACATGGTGAAACCCTGTCTCTACTAAAAATACAAAAAATTAGCCAGGCATGGTGAAGTGTGCCTGTAATCCCACCTACTTGGAGGGCTGAGGCAAGAGGATCGCTTGAGCCTGGGAGGCGGAGGATGTAGTTAGCTGAGATCATGCCACTGCACCACTCCAGCCTAGGTGGCAAAGCAAGACTATCTCAGAAAAAAAAGGGGAAAAAAAATATCAGCTTCTTCACCTGTAAAATTTTAAGACAAATTTTACTTGCAGAATGCATTATTCCTACTCTCAGGTCCAGTCCCATATCCTGCTCTATAGCGGGATGCTGGGCAGGTGGGCAAGATGAAGCACCACTCTTCCTTAGGTGGCAGCGGGTAAGAGCTCAGACTTTGCAGTCAGCCAGCTTGGGGTTCACAAGATAGCTCTGTGACCCTGAGCAACATTCTTTGAGCCCGAGTCCCCTAACAGAAAAGACGATGGGGGATAATGGAGCTGCTGAAAAGCCTCAATGAAGTAATGTGAAAGCTAATCAGGGCACTAAAAGAAACGACTGCTACATGGCTGATTTTCATTAGTATCAGAGGGATGAAACTTGACAGCATTTGGGGACACTTTCACGTCTTGAGAGTTCAACTTGGCCAAGAATGGTCAGAGAACTTGGCCCAACTGCTCATTAACAAGAAGGCCACTTTAAGGAGGAAGGCTTCTGTGAGGCCTGGCCAAGGAAACCCTTTCCCTTGCTACCCAGTATAGGCAGGATCTGGGAACCTGGGTCCTCATGGTGCCAAGCACAACAGTAGAAACTCAGAAAAGGCTGACTGTGCAAATGAGAACATGCTGGTGAAAAAGTGATTTTCAGGGGGCAGGATTTCAAGGTCACTAATGGTCCCTTCCCAAGGAAGCAGCACTGTAATCATACAGTTTAACTCCAGACCACAACAACTCACAGCAACTTGGCAACAAGAAGGCTCAGGGAACAGGGAACTGCTGTGAGAGGGCAGAAAGAGGAGGCAGGGCAGCAGAGTTTAAATCCTGGCTCTATCCAGACCTGTCCCCCGAGAGTACAGCCTATTTTGCCCCGGCTTTCTCAAGAATCAAGTGTGGGGACACGGACTCACCGACTAGTCACTACCTGTTGTGTAACTTACTAAATGGCTGAACATTCCAATGTAAGTAACTGTAAAAGTACCTCAAAAAAGTAACAGCACTCAACACACAGAAGCTGTCCCTACAATTATTTCAAATATAAGTAACTGTGAAAGTGCCCCCCAAAAGTAACAGCACTCAACGCATAGAAGCAGTCGCTACAATAAATATTTTTTATAAAAAACATGCTCCGTATTAAAGGAAGGGACACCAATTCTGTGGCTAACAGTGTGGGATCTCATTCAGTGTCCTGTTTTAAATATAATCATATGTTGAGGACTCCCAAAGTGACACCTCCAGCCCTGCCATCTCCCCAACACCAGGTGTAGGTAATCAATCTAACTGCCAATTCTAAGAGACACCCCGAATCTACCTTGTGCAAAACGGAACTCCCCATCTTCCTCCCTAAGCCTGCTCCTCCACCCCTTACCTGAAAGCCTTGACCATCTCAACACACAGCAAATCCATTCTCTCACTTGCTTGGGCAAAAAACCTCAGGAGTCACCCTTAACTCCTTTCCTCACTCTTATGTTCACATCCAAACCATCAGCAAATCCTATCTTTTAAAACGTATCCAGAATGCAAGCATCTTCCACCAGTCCCACCAACAAACTGCTGGTCCTAGCTGCTATCATCTCGGTCTTATTATGAGGCCCTAATGGTTGCCCTATTCCCTTCCTTACTGTTTCCAGTCTTTCCCAGAGCAGTCAGAGAGATGATTTCTCACTTCACTAGAGAAAAAACCAAAGTCTTTAAAATGGCCTCTGGCAGCTTGACGTGATCTGGCGCCTGCAAGCCCTCAGCCCTCCTCTCCCCTGGCTGCTTGCTCCAGGCCGCCCCCTAGCTGCCTCACTATGTACACTCCTCCCCAGGGCACTGCCCCTTTCCATCTGGTAGGCTCCTTCCTCCTTTTCTGGACATTTTCATCCTCACTTGTAAAATGCAGGTAACTGCACCTCTGTCACCCAGACTTGTGATAGTCCAGTGTCTGACTCAGAAAGGTGTGGAAGGACTGCTGAGCCCCCAGCCTCTCCTCCCTGAGATGCCTGGTTTCCCCGCTAGGAGAAGGGTGTAGTCTGCAGAAAAAGGCTACTTTTCAACAGTCTTGGGCAGGAGGGCCACACTCTTCCAGGCCTTTCTCCCACTGTAGGTTATGGGCCCTTCCTCCCCGATCTTGGAACTACTTCAAGTCTCAGGGAAGCCCTGCACATCTGGAGCCCCTGTACTTGCCCAGTTTTCATAAGCAGACAGAGCTCTGGGCTCTGTCCCACCACCCTGAACCCACAGGGGGTTGGCAAGGCCTCCAGCACATCCACAGGCCCAATCTTGCCAGTCTTCAGCCCTTTAGTCTTCACATCACAGAGGCAAGCTGCCTGCTCCTGCCCTGAGCACCAACCAGTACTGCCTCTAGACATGCTCCACACAGTAAGGAACAGTGGAAAGACTCCAGTTCTGCAATCAGCCTGGTTTCCTTATGAGTAGAACAGAAGGAGGAATACCCCTATGCTTTGCCAGGCTAGAGTGAAAGCCATTAAACAGAAGGCCCAGTGGAACACTGGGCATACCATGAGTACCCAGGTAGCACCTGCTCCCTGTGTCCTGAGACCTTGGAGAGGGGCCCACCTGGTTTCGCTGACGCCCCATCAGCAGCACGCAGAGGACATAGAGCACTTCCAGTTTGTACATGATCTCATGCATAATCTTCATTGACTGGGGCAGTTGGGTCCTGGCTGACGTGTGAGGCAGGCCATTCTCCTCAGAAGCCCCTGGAGGAGGGAACACAATGGAGGCTGACATAGCCACCGGAGAGAGGATTGAGTCATGGCTTGTGAGGAAACACATTTCTGCCCCTCAAACCTGCTCTGAACAGACTTGAGGTAACAGCCATTCAGCTAGGCCTTGAGCCTGAAACAGAGAATCTGAAAGCTACAAAACTCCCTCCAAACCCCCAGGAGCCAGGCAAGCTCAGAGACTCGGAAAAATGGACTCCGCAGTAGTTTTGTCTCATCAACTTTAACATAAAGTAAAAATATTCGGACACAGTAACACGTTAACATGACCCATCCCTCCCTGCTTATCACCTCCTCCTGCCACCAGCCAGACCCCCCAGAAAGTACCCAGGCAGATGTCTGACAGGAAATTCTGTGGAACTCTCTTCAAGTAGCAAATGGCTCTGCTTGTTTCTTCTGCTGAGATTCCATGAGGGGACACTGCTGAAGCCCAAGAGGGATCCTTTTTGAAGAACCTGCCTCCCCCACCCCATTTTTTAAAAGAAGAACCATCTAAACTTTTCTAAGGTTCAACTTTCTAAAGCAAACAGGGTATTACAACTGATGCTACTGATGCAGATGAACAGATTATCTACAGGCAGATTTCCATTTTAATCAACGTCATTACTGCTAACATCAACAGCAACTAAGTAATATTTATGGGACACTTGATATGTGTCAGACCCGCTGGCTTTATAATGTGGGAAAGTCACCTCCTCACTAGGCCTTAGACTGCTCTGTACTACTGCAGCAGACAGCTAGGGTTATAACCTGTGAGGATTCAATGGGAACAAAAGAGAAGCCCGGCATCTGATTCTTAGGAAACCCCCAGTCACTCCTAGATCCCTATTTATTTATTTAGAGACGGAGTCTCACTCTGTCACCCAGGCTGGAGTGCAGTGGTGCGACCTCAGCTCTCTGCAACCTCTGCCTCCTGGGTTCAAGCGATTCTCCTGCCTCAGCCTCCCAAATTGCTGGGATTACAGGCACATGCCACCATGCCTGGCTAATTTTTCTATTTTTAGTAGAGACGGAATTTCACCATATTGGCCAGGCTGGTCTCAAACTCCTGACCTCAAGTGATCGGCCTGCCTCAGCCTCCCAAAGTTCTGGGATTACAGGTATGAGCTACTGCACTTGGCCTAGATCCCTATTATCTTAAGAGGGCACTGGTCAAGAGTCAGGAGAGGCTAGGTGATCTTAACAGAGTGACTTCCCTTGTTTCCTCATCTTTAAGGTGAAAGGATCTATCAGTAACTGCTAAGGTCCTCTCAAGCTCCTACAGAAACTGTTTCTCTAGCAGCCTTTGCAAAGGCCTCTATGTGGTATAGAGGAGTGGTTATCAGATATATTCAGGTAAGGCTCATACAGAAGACAGTGATACTCTGCAAAGTATCAAGACAGAAAAACCTAACCTATTCTGACCAGGTGTGGTGGCTCATGCCTAACAATCCCAGCACCTGGGGAAGTCAAAGTGGGTGGACTGCTTGAGCCCAGGAGTTTGAGACCAGCTGAACAACACAGTGAGACCTCATCTCTACAAAAAACTTTTACAAAGTAGCTGGGCATGGTGGCATGCACCCCAGCTACTCAAGAGGCAGAGGTGGGAGGAGGACTGCTTGAGCCTGGAAGGTGAAGGTTGCAGTGAACCAACAGAGATCATGATATTGCACTCCAGCCTGAGCAACAGAGCCACACCCTGTCTCAAAAAAAAAAAAAAAAAAGAGAGAATCTAACTGATTCTATCCTACAGACTTGGAACTGTTTTTCCCAGCCATGCTAAAATCTTAACCCTAGAAGATGACAAGCTGCTGAATGAGACGGACTGAGACACAGCATGGCAGTATTGTTAAGAGCACAGATACTGAAGCCAGACTACTGGATTTGAATACCATTCACTAGCTGGGTGGTCTTCAGTAAATCAGTTGACCTCTCTGTGCTCAGTATCCATCCTCTTTTGCTAAACAGCAATGACGACAACCATACCTACCCCTTAATGCTGTAAGGAGTAGAGGAATATATTGAAGATGCCTGGAGCAATGCCCCACACAAGTAAGCAACATATGAACCAAATAGAAGTTAAATTCTCAGAAAACAGTTTTTCTGCTAATGCTTGCTACTTTATTTTCTTCTTTTTGATCTCTAAGCTTTTAATGAGAACTAAAGTGGCAGGAGGCAAAGACTCAGGAAAATGTTACTGGAGAAATTTTTAATTTAAGAGATTCTATCTACTCATATTTATTCTCCTGTACCTTGGGCAGAAAACCACAGTAACTCAATTTCCATGTTAGGACTCCGTGGCCCAGCTCCCAGAACAGTTAAGTGTCAACTAATCTGTGAGGTGAACCTGAAGGACTATCACGCAGAATCCTGCCTGTGCTGTGCACTGCTGTGTGACCTTGCATGCTTGGCACCCTCCGCACCTGGCCTGCGGTGCTCTAGGGAGTCCTGCAGGGAAGGATGTTTATGGAAGCAGTGGGCACCGCGTGCGGCACACAAGTCCTACTCAGAAATGAATGTCTGGGAAGAAAGAGACGGGGCAGCCTGACGCCTCTCCAAGTCACCACCAACTTTTGGTGCCTGGCTTGCACAGACCTGACAGATTGTCTGGGATAAATATTTTCAAGAAACAGTCTCCAAAGCAATGGCCAGAGCTTAGCAACAAGGTCAGTCCCAAGGATGAGGATGGGAAAACCAGCCTGTGCTTCCTTCTAAGTCTCTTCGGCTCTACTGTACTGACTAGAGTGGTCACCACTCTGTCTGCACTGCACTCCATTTTCTGTGGCCATGTACACTCACTTTTTTTAAAACAGCTTTGAGCTACAATGTATATACCATGCAATTCATCCATTTAATTAACCATGATACTGTGATTTGTTTTTTAGGATAGTTACAGAGTTGCACCGTCATTATCACAGTCAATTTTACAATATCTTCATCATCCCCAAAAAGGAGCCTTGGACTTGCTACCAGTCACTTCGTATTTCCAACCAAACCCCTTTGCTCTAGGCAACCATGAAACTATTTTCCATCTCTATGCAACTGCCTATTCAGGACACTTCATATTAATTAACTCATACAATATGTGGTCTTTTGTGACTGCTTCTTTCACCTAGCACAATGTTTTCAAGATTTATCCATGTTGTAGCACGTATCGGTATTCCATTTTTTTATTACTGAATAATATCCTCTAGGATGAATATATCACATTCTGGCTTGGTACAGTGGCTCATGCCTATAATTCCAGCATTTTGGGAGGCCGAGGTGGGCAGATCATTTGAGCCCAGCTTGGGTAACATAGCAAGACCTTGTCTCTAAAAAAAAAAAAAAAAAAAAAATTAGCTGGGCATGGTGGCATGCACCTGTGTTTTCAGCTACTTGGGAGGCTGAGGTGGGAGGACAGCTGAGCCTGGGAGGTGGAGGCTGCAATGAGCTGTGATCACATCACTGCACTCTAGCCTGGGCGACAGAGCAAGAATCTGTCTCAAAAAAAAAAAAAAAAAAAAGTATATATATATGTGTGTATATACATATGTGTGTGTGTATATACACATATATATATACACACACATATATATACACACACACATATATATATATACACACACACACACACACACACATATATATATATATATATATATACACACATATATATATATACACACACACACTCCATATCCTGTTTATTCCTTAATCAGCTAATAGTCATTTGGGTTGTTTCCACAGTTTGGCTATTATGAACATGCTGTGATGAACATTCCTGAACTAGTTTTTGTGTAACATGTATTCTCATTTCTCTTGGCTATATTCCTGGGAGTAGGATTCTGGGCTCTATGATGTAACAGCATGTTTAAGCTTTTGAGGAACTGCTAGACTGTTTCCTAAAGTAGCTTCACTATTTTACCTGCCCACCAATAGTGAATGTGGGTTCTGATTTCTCCATATTCTTGCCAACCCTTATTATCCACCTTTTTTGATAACCATTCTAGTGAATCTGAAGCAGTATATCACTGTGCGTTTTTTTTGTTTTTCCTTTATCACCTAGACTGAAGTACAGTGGCAGGATCATAGCTCACTGCAGCCTTCGATTCTGGGCCCAAACAATCCTCCCACCTCACTCTCCCAAGATGAAGTTGCCAGGACTATGGGCATGTGCCACCATGCCTGGCTAACCAAAAAAAAATTTTTTGTAGAGATGAGGTCTCGCTCTGTTGTTCAAGCTGGTCTTGAACCATCCTCCTGCCTCAGCCTCCCAAAGTGTTGGGATTACAGGTGAGAGCCACTGTGCCTGGCCTCACTGTGGTTTTGATTTGCATTTCTCTGATGTTGAACATTTTTCACCTGCTTATTAATTATTTATATATCTTCTGTGGAGAAACGTCTATTCAGATCCTTTGTCTATATTTTGAAATGGGTTGTCTTTTTATTATTGAGTTATAGGAGTTCTTTATAAATTCTAGATACAAATCCCTTCTTAGATGTACGGTTTGTAAAAATGTCCTACTCTGCCTTCCCCACAAAAAACGTTCTTCCATTCTGTGGGTTGTCTTTTCAGTTTCTTGATGGTGTTTTCTGAAGCACAAAATTTTAATTTTGATGAAGTCCAATTTATTATCTCGTTGCTTGTGCTTCAGATGTCATGTGTATGACATCTAAATTGTCAAATCCAAGGTCATGAAGCTTTATCCTTATATTTTCTTCTAAGAGTTTTATAGGTTTAGCTCTTACATAGGTCTTTGACCCTTTTAATTTTGTATATGATGTGAGGCAGGTGATCGAACCTCATTCTTTTGCATGTGGACATCAAATGATCCCAGTACTATTTGTTGAAAAGGCTACTGTTTCTGCCACTGAATGGTCTTGGTATCTGTAGATCAGCTGATCATAATAAGCATGAGGGTTTATTTCTGAACTCTCAAAAATATTCCATTGATCACTATTGTCTACCCTCAGGCCAGCAGCACCGTGTCTTGATTGCAGCTTTGTAGTCAGTTTCTCAATCAGAGAGTGAGTTCTCTTAGGTGTTTTGTTTTTTTTGAGACAGAGTCTCACTGTCACCCAGGCTGAAGTACAGTGGCAGTATCACACGTTACTGCAGCCTCAAACTCCAGGGTTCAAGCTACCCTCCCACCTCAACCTTGTGAGTAGCTGCATCTACAGGTGGGTGCCACCATGCTTGACTTTTTTTTTCTTTTGGAGACAGTCTCATCCTGTCACCCAGGCTGGAGTGCAATGGCCTGATCTCGGCTTACTGCAAACTCTGCCTCCTGGGTTCAAACAATTCTCCTGCCTCAGCCTGCCAAGTAGCAGGTGGCACACGCCACCATGCCCAGTTAATTTTTTGTATCTTTAGTAGAGACAGGGTTTCACCATGCTGGTCAGGCTTGGTCTTGAACTTCTGACCTCATGATCTGCCCGCCTCAGCCTCCCAAAGTGCTGGGATTATAGGCGTGAGCCACCATGCCTGGCCCAAATTTTTAAATTTTTGTAGAGACAGGGGTTTCAGTATGTTACCTAGGCTAGTCTCAAACTCCTGAGGCCAAGCAATCCTCCTGCCTCAGCCTCCCAAGTGCTGGGATTACAGGCATGTGCCACTGCACCCAGCCCATTTTTCAAAACTCTTTTTGTTAATCTGAGTCTCCTGCATTTCCATTTGAATTTTAGGAACAGCTAGTCCATTTCTGCAAAGTACTCAGAGATTTCTGACAGAAAATACGTTGAATCTGTAAGGCCAATCTGTAGATTGGAATGGGAGTACTGTTACCTTAACAATATTAATCTTCTGGTTCAAAGACATGGGATGCCTTCACATTTATTTAGGGTTTAATTTCTTTCAATGATGTTTTGGAATTTTCAGAGTATAAGTTTTACACTTCTTAAGTTTGTATTTTATTTTTTGATGCTATTGTAAATAAAACTGTTTTCTTAATTTCATTTTTGGTTTGTTGACTGCTATGTATAGAAATACTACTAATTTTTTAATATTAGCCTCGTATTCTGAACCTTTGTTGAATCTATTAGTTTATTGGTTTTTTTAAGTTTCTCAGGTTTTTCTACATATAAGATAATCCCATCTGTGAATAGTTTCACTACTTTTCTAATTTGCATGCCTTTAATTCCTTTTTCTTGCCTAACTGCCCTAGCCAGAACCTCCAATACAATGCTGAAGAGAAGTGGCAAGGGTACTGCCACTTCCAGATACGATCAGTAGCTCGCTTTGTTCCTGATTTTAGTGGGAGAAGCTTTCAATTTTTTGCCATTAGGTGTCATGTTAGCCATGGGTTTTTTTGTAAATGCCCTTGAACAGGCTGAGAAAGTTCTCTTTTGAGTTTTTGTTTCTACTATGAAGGGGTGTTGGATTTTGTCAAATGCTTTTCTGTGTCTATTCAAATGATGATGTGGTTTTTGTCCTTTATTCTAATTAATATGGTATATCACATAAGCTGATTTTCAAATGTTGAACCAAACTTGCATAAATCCATTTGGTCATGGTATACAATCCTTGTATGTTGCTGTAATTGGTGTGCTAGTATTTTGTTGAGGACTTTTGCACCTATAATCATGAGAGATACCAGTCTTGTGATGTCTTTGTCTGGTTTTGGTATCATAATAATACAACCTCAAAGAATAAGTTAGGAACTATTCCTTCCTCCTTTATTTTATATTTGAGTCTGGAAAGTACTGGTGTTAACTCTTCTTGAAACATTTGGTAGAATTAACCAGTGAAGCTGTGTGGGCCAGGACTTTTCTTTTTGGGCAGTTTTTCATATTTATTCAATCTTGTTGTTACACTTCTCTCAGATTTTCTATTTCTTCCTGAGTTAGCTGCAGTAGTCTGTGTCTTTCTTTTAACCTGCCCACTGCATCTAGGTTAATTTATAGGCATACATTGTTTAAAGTATTCCCTTAGAGTCCTTTTAGTTTCCTAAGGTTGGGTGTAATGTACCTTCTTTCATTTCTAATTTTGTAATTTGAGCCTTTCTTTTTTGGTCAGTGTGGCTAAAAGTTTGTCAACTTTGTTGATCTTTTTAAAAATCACCTTTAAAAAAATTGCCTTTGGTTTTGTAGATTTTCTCTACTGTTTTTCTATTCTCTATCTCACCAGTTTTCACTCTAATCCTATTACTTCCTTTTCACCTTGAGATGTTTGTTCTTTTTCCAATGACTTAAGGTAGAAGTTTAGGCAATTTAGATTTCTGGAAAAATGTAGGGATTTATAGCTCTAAAGTTCCCTCTAAGCATGCTTTAAGTTTGCTGCATCCCGTAAGTTTGATATATAGTGTCATTTTCATTTGTCTCAAAATATTTTTCTTTTTTCTGAAACGGAATCTTGCTTTGTCACACAGGCTAGAGTGTGATCTCGGCTCATAGCAGTAGATATGCAGTTCATATCTACTGCTGAATCTTACTAGTAAATTTTTCATTTTGATTATTATACTACTCTTATTTTCGTTATCTTTTTTGAGATAAAGTCACCCAGGCGCAACTGCAGTGGCACAATCTCAGCACACTGTGACCCCCACCTCCCAGGTTCAAGCTATTCTCATGCCTCAGCCACCCAAGTAGCTGGTATTACAGGTATGAACCAACATGCCCAGCTAATTTTTGAATTTTTAGTAGAGATGGAGTTTTGCCATGTTGGCCTGGCTGGTCTTGAATTCCTGGCCTCAAGTGATCCGCCCACCTCAGCCTCCCAAAGTGCTGGGATTACAGGCATGACCCACCACACCTGGCCTGATTTACACTTCAACTCCAGAACTTCCACTGGGCTCTTTTTAAATACTTCCAATCTTTTTATTGTTATTCTCTATTTAATGACACATTATCAAATAGTCCTTCGTCAAGCAGCTTTAGTTCTTTGATCACATTTTTAAAGGCGGTTTTGTTAAATCTGGTCATTGTTAAATCTGGTATCTGGACCCTTGTGCAGGCAATTTCTGTTGCTTGCTTTTTCTTGTGTATAGGTTACACTTTCCTGTTTTTTGAGTCTCTATTTTTGTTAAAAACTGGACATTTTAGACTGGACGAGGTGGCTCACACCTGTAATCCTCGCACTTTGGGAGGCTGAGGTGGGTGGACTGCCTGAGCTCAGGAGTTCAATACCAGCCTGGGCAACTCAGTGAAACCCTATCTCTACTAAAATACAAAAAAATTAGCCAGGTGTGGCAGTGTACACCTGTAATCCAGCTACTCGGGAGGCTGAGACAGGAGAATCGCTTGAACCTCGGAGGCAGAGGTTGCAGTGAGCCGAGATTGCACCACTGCACTCCAGTCTGGGCGACAGAGTGAGACTGTCAAAAAAAAAAAAAAAGGGACATTTTAGGTAATATACTGTAGCAACTCTGCATACTGATTCCCTGCTCCTTCACGGCTTGTTATTGTTATTTGCTTATTTATTAGTTTAGTAACTTGGCTAGGCTATTTTAATAAAGTCTCCTTCCCCGAAAAACTGGTGAAGGTGTGCCTCAGAGTACAATCTTGGGCATTTACAGAGTCTCCCTGGGATGACATTCAGCCAGGCTGTCTTTGACTGGCTCTTTCCATGATCTCTCTGTTAAGCTTTCTGCCTCTTCTGGTATCACATCCAGCTGTTAGGCTCTACTAGCTGCAGACTGAATTCTTGACTGTTTTTGACAATGCCCTGGAGTAGAAACTGCTCCAAAGTCTAATTCAATTAAATTCAGGAAGGGGTAATTTTTGAAACTGAGCTTTGTTCTAACTGTAGGAGAGTTCTTCTCAGTTGTCTCTTTCCCTGGTTCTCTGGTGAACTAGCTGGCCTGTGGATCACCCTGTTCTTAATTAAGAAGAGGTACCTGACTGGGTGCAGTGGCTCACACCTATAATCCTAGCACTCTGGAAGACAAAGGCAGGTGAATCTGTCTCTATTCAAAAAAAGAGAAAATATAAAAAATAAAAGAGTGATTAAAAAAAAGAGGTATCTGTCTCTTTATTTGCTTATCATCTCCTTAGGCATGAACTTCCCTAGACCCTGTTCTTAACCGCCTCTCTCCCTGGGCATATTCTCAGAACAGGGTCAGTAGTCTCTAGTCTTCTGGGCTTGCCTCTCCCAGTGTAAAACCTCTGTACATCATCAAGCTACGGCAAAGATGATATAGAGCCATAGTATTCTTAGCCTGAAGTATGTGGGACAGAGCTTCCATACTGTGAGTGTGGTATGAAGGTGGGGGGAGGAAGGAAGCCTCTGATCTCTCTGCCATACTCACTGAGAACTTAGCCTATTTAATTTGGAGCTGGAGGGAATAAAAAAAGTTGGCGGCCTGCCACTCCCCATGAGATACCTATTCCTTGTTTGGGAGCAGAGAATTCTTGGGTTTGTATATTCTGAACCCATCCTGCTGGCCAGAGTCAAATCCTTTAGGGATGGGCACCTAACCAAAGATGGGCCAGAGTCCTTCACCAGGAAGCTGGAGCTGAGACTGGGAGTCTTCTTATTTACTAGGCAGTCTTCTGCCTAGTCCCATAAAGGGGACCAGGAAAAGGCAGGGTACCTTGAGAGAGAAGACTAAAGAAATGCTGTAGAAAGAAAAAGAGATGAGGAGAGAAGTTTCCAGGTTCCTAAGAATGCTCTGGTTACTGGTTCTTGTCAATCCCTGAGACACATCCGTCTCAGGTCTGCAACAAAGCCCTTCTCCCTGAAATCAGATCCACTTTGGGGCGTTCAGTGAGGTTTCTGTAACAAGCTGTCAAAAGAGTCTTAATAGACACAGTCTATAATTGCCTTGAGGAAAATTCTACTTTGAGCAAATCTTGAATTAATCCTCCTTGGAAAGGAGGGCAAGAATGGTCCCAGGAGCCCAAGGAAAAATTCCTGATCACTCAGGGAGTGATCCTCTCATACCTTGATTGTGTTCTGACTCCTCATTGGCCACTCTCATCAGGGCATCTAGCACCAAAGCATTGTCTAGCCATGTGTACCACTCCTCCAACTCCTGAAGAAAGCTGGCTGTTCCCGTCGACTCTGACACCTTTCGAGTCGCCAGTTTGCAAAGCCGCTCAACAAAGCCAGGGATGCTGAGAAGGGCCGCTGCAAGGAAGAAAACAAGAGAAAATTTTCAACAGAGACAAGCAAAACTACCCCTAAAGCCCTAACAAACAATCTGCATGACAGGAACAATTCTTCCTCTGATGGCAGCTAGTTAAAGCTACTCTTTTAAAATGAAATGCCAAGCCAAGGTAAAATATTAATTATGTTATAGGCATAAGCTCAATTTTTAGCAGGCTCAGGAAAACAATCTTTTTATCTACTGGGAATAAAATTAGAATAATCTTTATGCCTTAAGTTTGTGTGTCTTTGAGCCAAGAGGTCAATTTCTGGGAATTTACTCTAAGAAAATAGCCAGTTATATTACATTAGAACATCTGTATAAAGAGGTTCACTAATGTGGTTTCTGTAACAGCAAAAAGGTGAAGATAACTGTTTATCAACAGGTGATTAATTAAATATGATACATTTATGCAATGGAATATTGCATAGACATTAAGAATGATGACACACACATCTTTATTATAGTGACTCAAAACAGCTGTTAAAATTTACCTGTTAGAGAAAAAGAGTAAATTATTAAACAGTATGGGTTTTGTTAAGTTCATTTTCTTCAAACATTTAAATATTCCCTTCTTTAAAATACACAAATAATGGCTGGGTGTGGTGGTTCACACCTATAATCCCAGCACTTTGGGAGGCTGAGGTGGGTGGATCATGAGATCAGGAGTTCAAGACCAGCCTGGTCAATATGATGAAACCCTGCCTCTACTGAAAAAAAATATATATACAAAAATTAGCCAGGCATGGTGGCACATGCCTATAGTCCCAGCTACTCGGGAGGCTATGAGAGAAGAATTGCTTCAACCTGGGAAGCAGAGGTTGCAGTGAGCTGAAATTACGCCACTGCACTCCAGCCTGGCGACAGAGCAAGACTCCGTCTCAAAAAAAAAGGAAATTCATTTTTTTTGTCCTACAGGGTGATAGCAACAATAAAAATAAATAAATAAATAAATAAATAAATAAATAAATAAATAAATAAATAAAACACAAATAAGGAATGAAAGCATACAGACCAAGGGATTTACTGTGGCTATTCCTAAGCGGGAGAGAATATAAACATTTCTCTTAAAACCATTCATCTATAGTTTCTAATTTTCCTGTAACATTTACTAGCAGGATGAAAGAAGATAAACATTTTTTAAGGTTAAAAAAAACTGAATAATTACCCAATTTTTCTTTCCACCAATCTCATTTTATTCACAATGAGTGAAGTAGAAATTCTGATCAGCAAAGAAGAACATCATAAACTTTGGAGACAGGGAGATTTAGGTTCAAATCCTGACTCCATCATTTAACCTTCTTTAAAATGAGACTAATGCCTGTTCATGTTTCCTTGTATATCCACTAAATCTCCCTAGAAAGACAGAAAAGAAGCCGACAGCAGTGACTGCCACCGTAAACAGCCAAAAGATGGAAATAGCCAAAAGATGGAAATAGCCAAAACGTACATCAGGTGGAAAAGGGAATTAGGTCTCTGGGATTAAGAGTGGAATGGAAACTTTTCAATAAATACCTTTTTGAATCTGCAGATTTTTTGGAACCATGTGAATGTTATATATAATTAAAAATTAATAACTAGATATTTCAGTGTATTAAGGGATTACTATGAATTTTTTATATGACAGAGTTATGTTTCTTAAAAGTCATTATCTTGTAGAAATACTGCAATATATGCAAATGAAATTATATAATGTCTGGGGTTTATTTCAAAATAACCCAAGGTGAAGTAGGGAATAGTGAATGGGAGTAGAGATAAAGTAAAACAGGCTGGCTGGGCGCAGTGGCTCACACCTGTAATCCTAGCACTTTGGGAGGCCAAGGTGGGTGGATCACTTGAAGCTAGGAGTTTAAGACCAGCCTGGCCAACGTGGCAAACTCCGTCTCTACCAACAATACAAAAATCAGCCAGGCGTGGTAGTGCATGCCTGTAGTCCCAGCTACTCAGGAGGCTGAGGCACATGAATTGCTTGAACCAGGATGCAGAGGTTGCAGTGAGCTGAGATCATACCACTGTACTCCAGCCTGGACGACACACACACACAAAATAAGACAGTGCATCAGCTGAGAATTGTTGAAGCCGAGTGATGAGTAAATGGTATTAGAGGTGTTCTCTCTACTTTTACATGTGTGAATTTTTCCATAATGAAAAATTTTATTTTATTTATTTTTTCCTTAAATATTAGATAGCAAGACAGTATACTTACTTATTTTTGAGACAAGGTCTGGCTCTGTTATCCAGGCTGCAGGCTTGGCACAACCTCAGCTCACTGCACCTTTGCATCCTGAGCTCAAACCATCTTCCTACCTAAGACTCCCAAGTAGCTAGGATTACAGGCACACACCACCATGCCCAGCTAATTTTTGTTTTTCTTTTGGTATAGACAGGGATTTGCCATGTTGCCCAGGCTGGCACTGAACTCCTGGGTCCAAGCTATGGCATGCCTCAGCCTCCCAAAGTGCTTGAATTACAGGCATGAACCACCACACAAGCCATAATAAAAAATTTTAAAGTAAGATTCAAAAGAATACAACATCAAAGAAAATTTAAAAAAATAATTTTATTAGCTATTACTAATTTAAAATAATCACTATAGTAATTAGGGGGATTATATTAAGTCATATAAATTCAGTGCCCAACACAAAGTCTGATAAATAATCTTGGTTCCTTTTTCATCTCCTATTAGTGAGTGGCTATAAGATGGTGTTTGACCTCACTTAAAAAATAAAACTACACTGAAGTTCCTCAAAAAGTCAAACATAAAATTACCATATGACCCAGCAATTTCAGTCCTACATATATACCCCAAATAACTGAAAACAGGTGTGCACACAAATACGTGTACACCCATGTTCACAGGACTATTCGCAATAGCCAAAGATGAAAACATACCAAATGTTCACAGAATGAAGAAATAAACTGTGGTATCTACACATGATATTATTCAGCCATATAAAGTACTGACATGCTACAACATGAATGAACCTCAGAAACATTATGCCCAGTGAAAGAAACCAGATTCAGAAGGCTATATGCTGTATGACTCCATGTACAGTCAAGCACTGCATCAACACTGCTGTGGTCAATGATGGACTATATAGAGGATAATGGTCCCATCATATTATAACACTGTATTTTTACTACACCTTTTTTCTATGTTTAGATACACAAACACCATTATGGTACAACTACCTACAGTATTCAGTACAGAAACACACTGTACAGGTTTGCAGCCTAGATGTATAGTGGGCTATAACAGCTAGGTTTGTGCAAGTACACTCTGACATTCACACAATGACAAAATAACCTAACTGCGTTTCTCAGAAGGACAGAGATTAAGAGACACGTGACTGTGTATGAAGTAATCAGAACAGGAAAATCTATAGAGGAAAGAGCAGAATGGTGGTTGTCAGCGGTTAGGGAGAAGTGGTAATGGGTAGCTGCTTAATATGCATGGGGTTTCCTTTTGGGGTGATGAAAACATGGAACTAGACAGAGGTGGTAGCTGTACAACACTGTAAAGGCAATAAATGCCGCTGAATTGTTCACTTTAAATTGGTTATATTTAATATTATGTGATCTCTATCTCCATAAAATAATTACACAGAGATAGATTTCTTTTTTTTTTTTTGAGACACCGTTTTTTTTTAACACATCAGCTTGGCAAATATAAAGATGTTTGAAATTGCTGTGCACTGGGAAGGCTGCAGACAACAGGGTGGGAAGATGAACAAGTAATTTCTCTGGAGGGTTAATTTGTCAACACTTATCAAGTTTCATTAATAGGAGACTAGTTAATTAAAATTATGGTATGCCCATATAATTGAATACTATATAATTACAAAAAGGAGTCTCATAATTCTATATATACTGGAATGTAATGTTTGGCAAGATAAGTTAAAAAGAGACAGGGTAGTGCTTATTTTATATTACTTGGTTACATTACCATCTGTACAAACAGGAAGCAATCTCTCTCCTTCCTTCCCTTATCCCATGACTGTAGAGAGTATCTTTGGAGGCACGTTTAAGAAACTGGTAAAAAGTTACTACAGGGAGAGGGACAAACTTTCTGCTGTACATCTGCTGTTCCTTTTTACTTTTTTTCTTTTTTGGGATGGAGTCTTGCTCTGTCACCCAGACTGGAGAGCAGTGGCGCGATCTCGGCTCACTGTGCAACCTCTGCCTCCAGGTTCAAGCAATTCTTCTGCCTCAGCCTCACATGTAGCTGAGGTTGCAGGCACACATCACCACAACCAGCTAATCTTTTGTATCTTTAGTAGAGACAGGGTTTCACCATATTGGCCAGGCTGGTCTTGAACTCCTGACCTCATGAACTGCCTGCCTCAGCCTCCCAAAGTGCTAGGATTACAGGCGTGGGCCACTGCACCTGGCCTGTACCATTAAAAAAAAAATCTTAGGTATATATTTTTTCTAAAAACAAATAAATAGGCTGGGCATGGTGGCTCATGCTTGTAATCCCAGCATTTTGGTAGGCTGTGGGTAGATCACCTGAGGTTGGGAGTTTGAGATCAGCCTGGCCAACATGGCGAAACCCCATCTCTACTAAAAATACAAAAAAAATTAGTTGGGCATGGTGGTGCATGCCTGTAGTCCCAGGTACTTGGGAGGCAGAGGCACGAGAATTGATTGAAGCGGAAGGTGGAGGTTGTAGTAAGCCGAGATTGTGCCACTACACTCCAGCCTGGGCGACACAGCCAGACTCTATCCGCCCCCCCAAAAAATAAAAAGAATTTGTATTTTACATGAAAATCTTCACATGGCTGGATTCTTATTCTTAAACTTCTTTTCTCCAGCGAAAAGTGCTCCTGTTGCCTGAACTGCTCCTCTCAGGACAGTATGTAGGAGCTAGTCTTTCCCACTCCAGCACATTGAACACACTGCTCCAGATGTGATGTGCCCAGCACTCAGCGTTCTAAGTCGGACTTTCCACCTGAGATTCTTGAGCTGTTTTGAGTCACTCATCTCTTGAAAAGCTGATGAAAGATACAGACCTTCTCCTGAGAAAAAAATTCACTGAACCAATCATACCTAGTAACTCATATACAATCTCATGGGCTGGCATCCCAGCATCATACAGTCCTTGTAATTCTCATAGCTTTATCAGTAGCTACATCACTGTTGGTTAATGTTAAATTGACAACTAAATCACTCACAACTCCTGAGAATTTCTGCAGAAGCAGGCCTCTTCTCTCCCCTCGTTTTTGAAACATCAGTATTTCCCACACGCTCCGGTAGTTTCCCCTAGTGCTTTAGGCCCTGCTTTCCAGCTTCATGTGTTGCATAAGTTAGTCCCTCTCAGCTAAGTGTCACTTATAAACTGACAATTATCTAGCTTATAGCTTCATTCACATCTCTGCTCAAAATCTTGAATGATGTTACTTTCCCTCAGAAGGAAATCATTTGTTTTCATCTGAATCAACAGAAGGAACAATTGGTAGTTCTGAGAATCTCAAAAAGGGGTCAAGTAATGATTTATTTAATAACGAATCTCAAAAAAAAAATCTAATTTATGTTAGATAATTATAAGTAAATTATCTGAGCTCCAGGAAGATAGCATAAATCATTATTTTGCTGGGCAAGAAAATGACCTCACAGCCACAGTTTATTAAAAATGAAACAAAAACTTTTGGCAATATCCTACATATTTCAGCTTTCCATATAGTTATGGACTGCACTCCCCCTCCCAAATTCATGTTGAAGCTCTAGCCCCAAAATGACTGCATTTTGAGACAGGGCCTTTAGGGAGTATGATGGTTAATTTTAACTGTCAACTCAACAGGGTTGTGGGATGCCTACAAGGCTGTCGAAGCACCGTTTCTGGGTGTGTCTATGAAGGTGATTCCAGAAGAGATTGGTGTATGGTCTGTGAACTAAGAGAGAAAATCTGCCCTCAATGTGGGCAGGCACCATCCAATTGGCAGGGGAAGCGATGGGAGGTGATGAAGGAAAACAAAAAGGGATTCTCCCGCTTCTGGATAGCGAAGTTTTTTCCTCCTGCTCTTGGATATAAGACTCCAGAATCTTTGGCCTTTGGTCTCTGAGACCTGCACCAGCAGTCTCTGGGATCCTCCAGCCAGGGGGCTACATCGTTAGCTTTCCTGCTCCTAAGATTTCTAGACTGAGCCATGCTAATGGCTTCTCAGGTACTCCAGCTTGAAGATGGCTTATCTTTTATTTTATTTATTTTTGGAGACAGAGTTTCACTCATCACCCAGGTTGGAGTGCAATGGCACGATCTTGGCTCACTGCACCTCCACCTCCTGGGTTCAAGCAATTCTCTTGCCTCAGCCTCCCAAGTAGCTGGGATTACAGGTGTGCACCACCACACCTCACTGATTTTTGTGCAGATGGCTTATCATGGGACTCCTCCGCAACTATGATCGTGTGAGCCAATTCTCCTAATAAATCCCCTCTCACAAATCCTATTGCTTCTGTCTCTCTGGAGACTGCTGCCTAATACAGGGAGATAATTTAGGTTAAATGAGGTTATAAGCATGGGGCCCTAAACCCAGAGGACTGGTGTCTTTATCAGAAGAGGAAGAGATACCAGAGATCTCTGTCTCCTCACCCACACAGAGGAAAAGTCCTATGTGGATATAATGAAAGGGTGGCCATCTAAAAGCCCTCAAGAAAGGCCTCACCAGGAACCAGTCCTGACAGCACCTTGATCTTGGACTTTCAGCCTCCAAAACTGTGAAAAAAATCAATGTCCATTAGTTAAGCCACCTAGTCACGGTTAACTTGTTATGGCAGCTCAGGCTGACTGATACACACACCTGATATAAACGCATTCACTACTGGAGTGCAATTCAACAATGACAACATTCAGAGGGCTAACACTTTTCTCACCCACTCTTGATTTAATTACATCCACCAGCTTGGCCTTCTCAGGGCACTCGAATGGAGAAAAATGCGTGCGTAAGCGAATGGAGCAGAAACTATGGTCAGACTCTGTATAACCTCATGTGCGGAACTACAACATTTAAGCTTTATCCCAAAAGCTACAAGCAGAATCACACACAGACTGTCTACCAGGTTAGTCACACAGGTATGAAAGTGAATCTAGATATTTTATAAGGACTTTTAAGAAAAACTCTCTCCCTCCACACAGAAACAAAAAACAACTGGGCTTTGGGTTCTCAGTAAAAAAAAACAAAAACAAAAAACAAACCTAGCTGACCAGGATAGTTAATTCCCCAAGAATAACAGGTAACGCTAGTTTTACTTAAGTCAGTTTACAAACAGGCATGTGAAGGCAATCAATACTAACAGGATCAAAATAATCTGCCAGAATAGATTCCTTAAATGGGAAACTAAAAGATGAAAGTTACTTAGTGCCTCAGCATACACAGGTATTCTGTACAGAATCTTTCTAGCCCTCAGTTTCTTCATTATGTGCAATGGGGATACTAATCTCTATTCCACAGGGTGCTTGAAGATTAAATAAAATCACTTCTAGGTAAAGCAGCCCAGTATTTGCCACATAGCAGGAGCTTAGCAAATATGACCTTTTGTCGATGTATATGGAGGTATGTACACCAGCTCTGAGGTATAATTTAGTTATAATGAAAATCACATATTTTTTTTAAATGTAAATTTACTAAAATGAGAACTCCCCAAAAATCACAAAGAAGGAGTGGGAAGAAAACCATACACAGACCAAGGAAGATCTTGTATCTAGGGACACACGAGGAAAAACAAATCTGGAGAGAGAATGACTAATCTGGGGTCAAAGTCCACAAACTTTTCTACCTTTACATATGACTACAACACATAAAATTATATTCCCTAATAATCTACAAGGTACAGTCATGATCACCTCATGTTCCTAACTAAAACTACATATGAACAGAGTGAATAGAAGGCCCATATTCAGCCTCAGGAGAGGGGCTGCTCTGAAGCACTTGGCGACTCTGCAGAGCCAGCCTGGGGAACGAACACAACTAGACTTTAGAAAGAACTGTCTTCAGAGCATGATCAGCGCTACCTCTGGATGGCCGTGGTTTTCTACTGCTGCTTTTTAATGACACATTTGCATTATTTTACTTTGCTTATTTGGTGTAACCTAAGGTACACAGTGATAGGTTTTTGTATTAACAATATTTCTAGCCTGTTAATATTGAAAAACTAGCTTTTAAGACACAAGTTTCAGTTCAAATATGAATTATCTATACTCCTATGGCCAAAACACATATATGCCAGTTTCTCCAAAATCTGTGCAGGCAACATTTCAGATAGAACACAGTTCTTTTGCTACTGAACAGAAATACGTGGGGTAGATTGATGAGAATAGTGTTTTGTTTTTAAAGTAATATAGTTACATGGTTCTAAAATCAAACTACATATAGAAGTATACAGTAAGGAGTCCCACTCCTACTGCTACCCTTTCCTTACCAGCTACTTCCTATTAAGTAAACAAACCACTTCAGGTTTCTTGTGTATCCTTTCAGTTTCTTTAAGCATACAATATGTGAGCAAACCTATGGTCTTATCTCCCTAACTTAATACAAAAACTATCATATTATACATACAATTCTGTATTTTCCTCATCATTAATATACACTGGAGATTTTTCTATACCAGTACATACAGATCTTCATTTTTTCAAAGCTACACAATTTTCCATCATACAAATAATTGAATACATTAAGCAGTCTCTTGTTAATGAACATCTGGGTTAATTTTGTTATTACAACCAATGTTGCAATGAATAATTTTTTTTTTGAGACAGATTCTAACTCTGTTGCCCAGGCAGAAGTGCACTGGTATGATCTAGGCTCACAGCAACCTCCACCTCCTTGGTTCAAGCAATTACCTGCCTCAGCCTCCCAAGCAGCTGGGACTACAGGCGTGCACCACCACCATGCCCAGCTATTTTTTGTATTTTTAGTAGAGATGAGATTTTGCCAGGTTGGGCAGGCTGGTCTCAAACTCTCAACCTCAAGTGATCTTCCTGCCTCCGCCTCCCAAAGTGCTGTAATTACAGGCGTGAGCCAACGTGCTTGGCCTCAATAAATAATCTTCTACGGTAGTCCTCCCTTAGCCAAGACCCTACAGTGAATACCTGAAATGGCAGATAGCACCAAGCCCTAGATATACTATGTTTTTTCTTATACATACATTAAGTATGATAAAGCTTAATTTATAAATCAGGTACAATAAGAGATTAACAACAATAACTAATGATAAAATAGAACAATTATAACAAGATGCTGTAATAAGTGTTACATGAATGTGGTCTCTTCTGGAATTTTCCAGTTAATATTTTCAGATTGCAGTTGACCACAGGTAACTGAAACCACAGAAAGTGAAACTGCAAACAAGAAGGGACTAGTGTCTATACATCATATCTATAAAATGAAGGCCAAGGAGAGACTTAGTAGGTCAAAAGCATATGCATTTGTAATTCTGATAAAAAGTGGTTCTTAACTTTTTTTGTGGTTCTGAGCCCATTAAAAAATCTAATGAGAGGTATGGAACTTGGTTCCCAAAATAATGAACAGATACACAAAATTTACGTAACTAGGAGCCCTCACATGGATCCATCTCTAGAGATATTAAAAAGGGGTGCTAGGTGTCGTGGCTCACACATGTAATTCTAGCACTTTGAGAGGATGAGGTGGATCACTTGAGCCCAGGAGATCAAGACCAGCCTGGGCAACATGGTGAAGTCCCATCTCTTCAAAAAATACAAAAATTAGCCCGCTGTGGTGGCACATGCCTACAGCCCCAGTTACTCGGGAAGCTGAGGTGGGAGGATAACCTGAGCCTGGGGAGGTCAAGGCTGCAGTGAGTCATGACTGGCCACTGCACACTCCGTGGCACAGTGAGATCCCATCTCAAAAAAAAAAAAAAAAGAGCTAGAAGATTTAGGAAGGGCCTCAGAGCTATAATCTCAAAATCTGAGAATTTGGAGACTTTACCTTGATTGATTTCAGCTGCAGAAGGCCCCAAACTCAAGCTCTTCTTCTGTTGAGCATTTTTGGCAAGAAGCGTGTGCTTGTCATCATTCCCTGTATCCATCTCTGAAATGGTGACAGCCAGAATCCGGCAGAAATTAGCGAGCTGCTGCTGATCGAAATTGGATACTAAGGAACTCAGATTGGGGACTTCATCTAGTCGGATCATTTCCTACAGAAGACAAAAATGAAACAATCCCCACACTCAATTCACTCAAGAGATTGGATGTGCCTTTCTTTTTCATCCCCCTTATATGGGACTCAGTAGCTAGATCACCTAGGTTCGTATCTCAGCTCTGTAACTTGCAGCTCTGCAACCTTAGGTAAGTTATAACAACCTTTCAAGTCTTTGCTTGTTTATCTGTAAAATGGGACTAACCTATCTCACAGGATTAGTCTGAGGGCTAAATTTACCTTTTGAGCAGCACTGTTTTTACTCATTCTTGTGGTATATTTTGCCTATTTTTTAAAAAAGGAAATGCCTCCTACCATTCAAGTTTTAGAAATCATAAATTACCATTCTTGCAACAGATTTTCTTTTTAAAAAAATAAAGGCTATGCGCAGTGGCTCATGCCTGTAATCTCATTACTCTGGGAGGCTGAGGCGGGTGGATCACCTGAGGTTGGGAGTTCAAGGCCAGCCTGACCAACATGGAGAAACCCTGTCTCTACCAAAAATACAAAATTAGCTGGGTGTGGGGGCAGGTGCCTTGTAAACCCAGCTATTTGGGAGGCTGAGGCAGGAGAATCACTTGAACCCGACAGGTAGAGGTTGCAGTGAGCCAAAATTGTGCCACTGCACTCTAGCCTGGGCAATAAGGGCAAAAGTCCGTCTCAAAAAAAAAAAAATGAAATAAATAAATAACTACTTCAAATATAGCTAAAGGCCTCTGAGTATCCCCCATCTGGTCGAATTTTTTTCTCTCCCCGCAGAGGTAACCATTGTTTTCAACTTTGTGTTTATTGTTCCCACGTATATTTTTATACAAATATTTCCATTAAAATACATGGTACTGCTTTGTGTGCACAGTGTGAACTTACTTTTCATTCAACATTTTGAAAGTTTATCTACACTGATGTAAGCGGCTGTTTCAATCACTTCCCACTGCTTCACCCCACAGTTTAATCATTTCTCTCTTTTCCTTTTTTAAGAGACAGGGGTCTCACTCTGTTGCTCAAGCTGGACTGCAGTAGCATCATCATAGCTCACTGTACACTCAAACTCCTAGGTCCAACCAAGCCTCCCACTTCAGCTTCCCGAGTAGCTAGGACTACAAGCGCACCCCATTACACCTAGTTTTTTAATAGCCTTTTTTTTTTTTTTTTCTTCAGATGGAGTCTTGCTCTGTTGCCCAGGCTGGAGTACAGTGGCGTGATCTTGGCTCACTGCCAACTCCACCTCCCGGGTTCAGGCAATTCTCCTGCCTTCTCCCAAGCAGCTGAAATTATAGGTGCCTGCTACCACACCAGGCTAATTTTTGTATTTTTTAGTAGAGACCGGATTTTGTCATGTTGGCCAGGCTGGTCTTCAACTCCTGACCTCAGATGATCCACCCATCTTGGCCTCCCAAAGTGCTGGGATTACAGGTGTGAGCCACTGCACCCAGCCAATATTTTATTTTTATAGAGATGGGGTCTCACTATTGTTGCCCAGGCTGGAACTCCTTGCCTCAGGAAATCCTCTCACCTTGGCTTCCTAAAGTGCTGGAATTACAGGCATGAGCTACTGTGCCTGACCCTTTCTTCTTTTTTTTTTTTTTTGAGACAGAGTTTCGCTCTTGTTACCCAGGCTGGAGTGCAATGGCGTGATCTTGGCTCACTGCAACCTCCGCCTCCTGGGTTCAGGCAATTCTCCTGCCTCAGCCTCCTGAGCAGCTGGGATTACAGGCACGCACCACCATGCCCAGCTAATTTTTTGTATTTTTAGTAGAGATGGGGTTTCACCATGTTGACCAGGATGGTCTCGATCTCTTGATGTCGTGATCCACCTGCCTCGGCCTCCCAAAGTATTGGGATTACAGGCGTGAGCCACCGCGCCCGGCTTCTTCTTCTTTTTTTGAGATGGAGTCTTGCTCTGTCACTAGTGCAGTGGCGCGACCTTGGCTCACTGCAGCCTCTGTCTCCCGGTTCAAAGATTCCCCTGCCTCAGCCTCCCAAGTAGCTGGGACTACAGGCACACGCCACCACGCCCAACTAATTTTTTTTTTGTATTTTTAGTAAAGACAGGGTTTCACCATGTTGGCCAGGATGGTCTTGATCTCCTTCATGATCCACCTGCCTTGGCCTCCCAAAGTGCTGGCAGGTGTTAGCCACCATGTCTGGCCCCATTTTCTTCTTTTAACACATATTGAGGTAAACCAGTCTTTCACTATTAAACAATGTTGCAATTAACATTCCTACAGGTACTCTCTGTGTACACATACATGTGGCCATTTATCTAGAGTTAAGTGAGAGCAAGAATTAGTCTTTTTCTTGACTTTACTAGAAATATTTCCAAAATATTAAGTTTAATATTTGCTGTAAATTTTAATATATACCCTATGTCAGTAAAATTTTAATAAATACCCTGTATGTAGTTTATAAGTTTTCCTTCTATTGCTAGCTTTTATTAGGAATGATAATTGAATTTTATGGAATGCCTTGTGTGATTTGGTTCTATTCTCATTTATTACTCCTTAAAATCTGTAAATGTCATGTACTACGTGAGTTTTTCTCATTGTGAACCATCCTAGTGCTACTCAGATAACACCTGCTATCCTTGATCCCACTAATTTACTGAACTTCCACTGGACTGGGTATTTCTCTTTCACTGCACAGATCACATGAACTTGTAATCATCTGTTCCCGCATCTACATCCAAATAATCTGACCATACTTTGAGGAAGGCATATATCCTACCCTTTCTCCTGAGACTCAATGCATAGTCTGAAACAGGTGCATGATTCCTAGGTACCCTCACGAATCCCACATTTCCCTCTATTTCTAGTAATGGAGGAAGACAAAAATTTGCTGTGCAGGGGTATTGGGGAGCAGCTGCTTCTACCTTTCCCAATATAGAATAAATGTTAGCTGCTGCTATTAGTGGCAACTGTAACTTTCAGCTCACCAGTTTCTCTAGCCCTGTCTCAGTATATGGGTTCCAAAACAGGTCCCACAACCCCCAATCCACTCCTTATGTTTTTGTTTATTTTAAATTTTAAAAATGTTTTAATTTTTGATACATACAATATATATTATGCAACATAACAAAATGACTAGCTATGTGTGCCTTTCCTATTGCATTTCTCTGCCTCTGGGAACCACTAACATTAATTATTATTGCCTTGCCATTTAAAAACTAGTTTTATCAATGAATAATTTGCTTTTTTGCTTTTTTGAGGTTTTTGAAAATGATATACTACCCACAGTCTTCTGCAACTGGCTTCTATCACTTGATCATTTCAATTACTCAGCTATGTTGTTGCTTATGGCAACAGTTCATTCATTTCTACTACTTTATAATATTCCATTGTGTGAAGACAGTACATACATCCCTTCTCCTACTGATGGATCAGAGACTTGGTTTCAGTTTTTTGTTCTGAAACAATGAAGCTAAAAATGTTATATGCTTCTTGATGCATGGGTGCAAAGTTTTCCTGGGGCAGTGGCTTCCAAACTGTTTAACTATCACCAAGAAAAACAACCAGTAAACATATATATATAAATATCAAACAAAAAGTCATTCAAATAATACCCTTACACCATACAGTCTGATCTTTTCTATTTGGCTTGTGATGGATTGATTTCACAACCTTCTTGGTTAATCCAGTGTTTTCATTTCTAAGAATCACTGTTCTAGAACTGAGCTTCCCCACAAGTGTGCCCAGGCACAGGTTATAAGTGACCCACAGCAAAATACTGATGTCTCAGCCCTCAGGGCAAAGCTTCCGTAGGTGCTAGGGCACAAGGTATGTGCCTGCTCAACTACAAAACAAAAAACGAGGATATTCTGCTGACAAACTATCAGCAGCACATAAGTGTTCCCATTGATACACATACTCACCAACATTTGCCCACTCTCCCCCTCACTATGGTACTGATTTGCATTTCCTTGACTGTCAATGAAGTTAAACATCTTCTCTTTCATATTTATGGACCATTTCTTTCTTGTGTGTGAAATGCTTGTTTATATCATTGCTCAACTGTCTACTGTGCTATTTATCTTTTTCATGCTGATTTGTAAGTTTTTTGAGAGGGAGTCTCGCTCTGTTGCCCAGTCTGGAGTGCAGTGACACCATCTTGCTCACTGCAACCTCTGACTCCTGGGTTCAAGTGATTTGCATGCCTTAGCTGGTACTACAGGTGTATGCCACTACACCCAGCTAATTTTTGTATTTTTTTAGTAGAGACAACACTGGGTTTCACCATGTTGGCCAAGCTGGTCTCAAACTCCTGACCTCAAGTGATCTGCCTGCCTCAGCCTCCCAAAGTGTTGGGATTACAGGAGTTAGCCCTGGCACCTGGCCAGTAAGAATTCTTGATAAATTCCAAATACCAATCCTTTGTTGGTTACCCGAATTACAAATGTCTTTTCCCAGTTTGTGGTTTGTGTTTCCACTTTCTTTATGGCATCTACCCCCTTTTCAAACTGCACCAAGATACCCATAATGTTTGGTAGAACACATCACCATTTTAGGGTTCACAAAAAGGAATGAGAGGGAGTGAGAGGGCAAGTGGGAAAAGTTGTGAAGGAGCAACTCTAGACTCCTATGCTGAGACTGCTAGGGAATCTGGAGTTTCCACTCTGGAGGCCCCCTTTCACACACTGACTGGAACACACAATTACTGGAATAATAACAAAGCCTTTTTTATCAAAGGGCACAAAGGGTCTGTCTGGGGCCTGCACACGTCTCCAGCATGTTCCTACAGACAATAGGCCACTTGTGCTGGGCAATGACAAGCAACGCCTGGGGAAAGCACAGCAAGAAGAAATAAAGCTAGGGTCACCACAGTGCACGTGAACACCCATTTCCCTGCAACGGCAACCTCTAGGAGGCTGCTCAACAGGAAGAGAAAGAAATCTGTCAACCTGCAATCAACATGGAGGCTCAGGACAGATCAGGACTGGAGAACTGAGCTCCAGGTTCTAACAAGCATTACACCAAAAATGTAACACAGTGAGTCTCTAACAGAGGTCTATGAATGCATCTTTGGGTATCTGTGAGCCCCTGAAATTTTTAATTTAGTTTTCACTTCGATCACAGTTTTTTAAAAAAGCTATGGGTCATCTGAATATCAACCTTTTGACCAAGTGACAGTATTTCAGAGCTTCCATTTGTCTCCTACTGCGCTGGTGCCAATTAACCAACTATAATTGTTGACGACTAATGAGAAAAAACAGAAGCAGACTTCATAAGTGAAAGCCAAACATTACTACCAAAGCGGAACATAGCCTAATGAATGAAAGCACAGCAGTTCAGATAGCGGTTCAGGTAGAGAAAAGTAGTAAGAGAATGGAGTCACTGCACAGCATACGATAGCACAAATATGCAACAAAGAACTTGCTCCACAGTCATTAAGTGAGGGGCAATTTAATTTCAGCAAAGTAACACGAGGCATCACACTAAATTCAGAGTCAATCTGAAGTTTTGAGTTTTAGAATTAGTTTGATTTCAGTGTACATGTTTGTTTAGGTTCTATAGTCATGGAAGAACCATTAGTATAAGGAGTAATCACGTTTTATACCTGAATATATCTAAGTAACACAAGACATAACTTAACACTAGGAATCTGCAAGAATTTCTTTTTAAAAGCTTTGCATATTATTCAAGTTTGAGAATCCAATGGTCTGAGACACCCTTCCCCTTCTGGTCAGCTCCAGGAGACAGCTTACCTTTTTAACACCCAAAATATCTTCAATGAGGGTTGCTGTTTGTAAGAATGTCTTCTTACTTGTCATCAGTGTAAACAGGAAGATAACAAAGTCATTCTTTTCTGCCAAACGCTTTGTAACTCCTTCCGTCTGTCACAAGAAGAAAAGACAGAATAAGTTGTAAGCACAAAATAAATTATGAAGAGCAAGGCATCCTTTATAGACACTGAAAAGCAATTTCACCTCTGAAAACTGGCATGAGTCAACAAAAAGGGAATGACACAATTTGACTGTGGGAAACACTTGTTAACTCCCCAGCCATGGAAGAAAAAAGCCTCCTGACATGCAGGGTACACAAATGGGAGCCCACTTGTGAGAACGAAACACAGTGAGATAGTATTTCCTAAGAGAACTTATATAAGGGTTCTGAAGGCCATTCTTAAATTTGAAATTCATGCCTGAAGCCTGAATTTAAGAGTCAGACCCCAATTCTAATTCCAACTATGTGATCCTGAGCAAATCACTTCCCACCTTTGGAACTCTGTTTTTTTCATCAGTAAAATAATCATCTTAAAAGTCTTTGAGACTGGGCATGGTGGCTCACACGTGTAATCCCAACACTTTGGGAAGCTGAGGTGAGCAAGATCACTTGAGACTAGTAGTTTGAGACCAGCCTGGCCAACATGTCAAAACTCTGTCTCGACTAATAATACAAATATTAGCTGGTGTGGTGGTGCACGCCTGTAGTCCCAGCTACTCGGGAGGCTGAGCTAAAAGGATCACTTGAGTCCAAGATGTGGAGGCTACAGTGAGCTATTATTGGGCAGATGCACTCTAGCCTGGGCAACAAAGGGAGACTCTGACTCAAAACAAAACAAAAAACGACGACGACAACAACAACAACAACAACCACCACCACCAAAAAAAAACCCCAAGGGGTACAAAGGAAGTAAGGAAATTCGCTGGTTAAAGACCTTAAAACTTAGGTTCAAGAGTTTGAATTTAAAACTACAGTATTGTCAGGTGCATGGCTCACACCTGTAATCTCAGCTACACAGGAGGCTGAGGTGAGAGGACTGCCTGAGGCCAGGAGTTTGATGTAGTGAGCTACAATCTCACCACTGCATTCCAGCATGGCAACAGAGTGAAACCCTGTCTCTAAAAATAATGAAACTGCAGTACTGCTAGCTTAAACACACACACACATCCCACCCCTGTTGCCTTAAGGTAACTAGAGCTTAGTGGCGTCAGTATTTCTTTTTTTCAGCCTCTAAGCTGAAAAAATTCCAAGGCTTACTGCAACAAAGTTGACTTCTCCTTAAAGAATATAATCAAGTGTGCAGACATGCACAGTTTGGTAAATGAGAACCCCAAGCTAGGAAGCATTTCAGAATCAGTGGGATGAGATAAGTTCTTTCTTTTAATTTTAGACACAGGGTCCCACTCTGCTGCCCAGGCTGAGCCCATGACTATTCACAAGAACTATCACAGCTTACTGCAGCCTCAATCACCTGGCTCAAGTGATCCCCCTACCTCAGCCTCTTGAATCACTGGGACTACAGGTGTGCACCACTGCACCTGGCAAATTTAATTTTCAAAGTGAAGGCATCAATAAAGATGTGCCAAGTATATAAATCTTCAACGATCACATTAAATAGGACACTAAAGAAAGTAATCTCAGTCTGTATTAATGAATGATACATTTCTGTTCTTCGGTTGTAGTACTGATACATTAAAAAAAAAAAAAAGGTTGTATTCCTGAACTCCATACAACACCTCCAATGACTATGAGATGTGAAACAGGACTGACTCTAGCTTTACTCACACAAGCAAAAGTTCTAGACTATCCAAAGAAACAGAACAAAAATAAATAAATTTACCACTTTCTCAAAGCTTAAAAATCTATCTCCAGGCTGTCGAATGCACAATCCTGCTGCTCTAACTAGCTACCCTTGACTACTCACCTTTCTCCTTTCTTCAATTTATCAAAGTCCTACTCCTTTTAGAGATGGCTGAAATGCCTCCTCTTGGAAAGCCTTCCCAAGTCAAGACTAGCCACCCAAAAAGCCATTCCAATCCTTCCTTTTCTCTACATCACAAGTTCCTGAGGCCTTAAAGCTCTAAAACAATATATAAAATGTTGTGTGCCACTACATTTTTCTGGGGAGAGTTTTTTCTATATAATATTCATCACAGGTTTTTCTTTTTTTGAGACAGGGTCTTCACTCTATAGCCCAGGCTGAGTGCACTGGCACAATCATGGCTCACTGCAGCCTTGATCTCTCAGGCTCAGGCAAATACTCCCACCTCAGCCTACTGAAGAGCTGGGACTACAGGTATGTACCACCACATCCGGCCAATTTTTTTCTTGAGACAGAATCTCACTGTGTCACCCAGGCTGGAGTGCAATGGCGTGGTCTTGGCTCACTGCAACCTCTGCCTCCTGGGTTCAAGCGATTCTCCTGCCTCAGCCTTCCAGGTAGCTGGGATTACAGGCACGCACCACCACACCTGGCTAATTGTCCACCACACCTGGCTAATTGTTGTATTTTTAGTGCAGATGGGGTTTCACCATGTTGGCCAGGCTGGTCTCGAACTCCTGACCTTGTGATCACTCACTTTGGCCTCCCAAAGTGCTGCGATTACAGGCATGAGCCACCACGACCAGCCAACAGTACTTTTTAAACTTTTGAGTTTAAACATCTTTAGATAGCTCCTACTTGCTCCAGTTTAGTCACAGTTTACACTAGTCCCCACTCCAATACCAGCAATTTCAAACCTTTCCTATTTTCTGCCTGATCCCTGGAGGCATTGGTGTTTGCAATCCTAACAGCCCCAGGTTTTCTACTTAACAGGGAAATCAGCTAGGGACCCCTAATTAGACCATATCATCCTATGTTCCTTACTTTAAAAAATTTTTTAAATTTTATTTAAAAATACTTTTAGTTGATGTATAATAAAGGTACATAATTTCAGAGAGCATAGAATTTAATATATTCAGATAATTTATAAATATCAAATCAATGTACTTGGGATAGCCATCAGCTTAAATACTTGTCTTTTCTTTATGCTACCAAAGTCTCTTCTAGCCATTTTGAAATGTAAAACAGATTATTATAAACTAAGTTATACCCTTACTGATTTATCTAACACTCGGTCTTATTTTTTTTTATCAACCCATATATTTGTACCCTTTAATCAATGTCTCTTCATACGTTTCATTTTTTTAACTTAACTGTTTCACTGGAATGTCACTGATTAACATTAGGTATCATGATTTTAAAACAGCGCCATAAAACGGGTGACTATATGGAAGCTGCCAGTGATGGAATTATTATATTATACACTGTCTTCTTCCATAAGGACAATTTCTTATTGGCCTTAGTTGCAAGAATAATTGTGCATTTCCTGAACAATTTGCTTTTTATCTTACAGATCTCCCTGTGCCTATCTTTGTCATCAGCTATACCTGACTACTGGGCACTTGAAAGGTGGCCAGACCAAACTGAGATGTGCTCTTGGTGTTTAAACAAAAAACAAACAAACAAAAAACCAAAAAAGAAACACATTAGATTTTGAGAGCTTAGTACCAAAAAAAAAAAAAAAAAAAAAAAAAAAAAAATTCGTATCTAATTATCATACTGATTACATACTGGAATGACAATATTCTTGATATACTGTGTTAAATAAAATTTATCATTAAAATTCACCATTTCTTCCTACATTCTTTTAAAAATGTGGTTACAAAGAAATTTAAAATAACCCAAGTGGCTTGCATATTTCAATTGTAGACACTATTATAGATGCTGTATTATATAAGTGTTCAAACATATTCCTCTATTTGTGTTGGCTGCTAAGAAACGTGGAGCCAAATTTGTGCCCATCCATAATACAGATGATTTTATGGTCTACATTTTTATATCCGTCTAATTCCTGGCTGTACGTTATGTCCCCAATCTTGTTTATCTTCTTCTTTCTTACCTACTTGTGATCTTGGTAGATTTTGCATACACCCACAAGATGCCAGAAATCTTATTTTGAATGAGGCAAGAAATGAAATGGAGCTAAATGTTCCTTATTTCCACAGCATACAGGGTTCACATCTATAATAGCACTGGTCTCATTCTGCCATGTATTATGAGTCACGATTTACAGTTTACCATAAGTTTCTAAAAAACAGGTACTATGTCTTATAAAAACATTTATATATTGTTTTACAAAGTGTTTTCACATCTATTATCTCAGTCCTCATAATAAATCTATGATGTTAGTATGACTGTTAACTGCACTCTATTGGTAAGAAACTATGGCTTGGGAGGTGTACTAAGCCAAGGACCAGAACACAAAATCGGGTTCTAACACTGAGCGCCTATCCCCTTTTGTTTCTATCAAATTGCTTCCTTTATTCACCATTCTTCCTGGCTCAGTGGTCAACCTCGTAGAGAGTCCTGCTCAATATATGGGTGGAGCTTCTGGTTCTTGTTTTGTTTTCTAACAAGGAAAATGAAGAAATAGGCATAATGTAGTTAAAATGAGTCTTAAATTGTCACAGACCATCTGCCAACGCTTGTCACCTTTTGACAAGTAATTGTTCAGTTTGTACTTGGACAGCTCCAGGGCCCAAGGAGTTTAGTAGCTGCTGCAGCAGTCCTGGCTCTTAGTAACTGCTACAAAATTCTGCCTCCCCATCGTTTCTACTAGTTAGTCCTGACTTTCAGGCACACATAAAATAAGCCCAATTCTCTCACTGTCTGAATAGAGTGCTCATGTCTGCCACCCCCACTTGAACATTCCCATCTGAACCATTGCAGATCTGGTGGGGAGATAAACGGAGCTCCACTGGCAGGGGTACTTACACAGACACAGGTATTATACAGGATACTCAAGCAGTCCTTGGACATTTCATCACTTACTGAAAGTGAAAGGGGAATGACTGGTTATTTTTCTCATTGAAAAGACAGTAAAACGGTTACATTTTGTTTTTCAGCGTAAGAACTGATATAATCCCCTCCAAGATGATTATTTTCCTTTTAATATACTGCTTCCAGTCCCCTTCTACCAGATTTTCATAGTGCCCATCAGAACCTATAAGCCCATTTGCATACTGCTTTTGGTTTGATAGAGCAGCTGTTTTCTTACTATGCTCTACAGTCTTCATTTTTTTTTTTTTTGAGATGAAATCTTGCTCTGTCACCAGGATGGAGTGCAGCGGCACGATCTTGGCTCACTGCAACCTCCACTTCCCAGGTTAAACCAACTTTCTTGCCTCATCCTCCTGAGCAGCTGGGACTACAGGCATGTGCCACCACACCCAGCTAATTTTTGTATTTTTAGTAGAGACAGGGTTTCACCATGTTGGCCAGGAGGGTCTCTATCTCTTGACCTCGTGATCTGCCCACCTTGGCCTCCCAAAGTGCTGGGATTACAGGCACGAGCCATGGCGCCTGGCCAGTCTTCATAATTTCAACCTGTTGTTGTGTCATCACTTAATAAAGCAATTTTTCCTTAATGTCTTGCTTAGGACATACTCAGGATTTTTTTTTTTGCTATTTAAATAGACTACAAATAAGCAATATTTATGTGTATCCTTTGAATGCTTGCATTAAACTGGTTCCAAGATATATTTTCAAAAGCAGAACTACTATAATCTAAAGTATAAACATTTTTTTTTTGTTTATTTGTTTTGGTTTTTTAAAGATGAAGTCTTACTCTGTCATTCAGGGGCATGATCACAGCTCACTGTAGTCCTGAACTCCTAGGCTCAAGTAATTCTCCTGCCTTGCCCTCCCTAGCAGCTAGGACTATATGCAAGTACCAACATGCGTAGCTAAAAGTTAAAGGTATAATCATCTCAACTGCCCGTTATAAATTTCCATTGAAAGTTCTACTAGCAGCAAACAGAGATACCTTTTTTATCAGACTCATTAACTGTTTCATTTTTTTGTTACTGTTATCTGTGTTGGGCAAATGGCTCTTAATGATTGACCTATTACTAATTCTCATAAAGAACCCATTACTTCCTTGTGAGTAGGAACGGGAAAGTAGAATGAAAAGTAAACTTCATTTTCACGACCCCAAAACCAAGAGATGATGAAACTGAGTATGAACCATGAACAAAGTGTTTTATTTGGCACTGCTTCTATTTTTAAAAACTGTTTCCATTCACTCCTAAGCTGCTAGGAATGCTCAAATGCTAGGCCTCCTTCTTAGATCCCAATGGGCAGCCCTGCCAAGCTAGCCTAACTAGATGGGTTGCCTCACATAATCCTGAGACAGTGCAGATGCCCTGCATCCCCCATCGCTACCTTTCAAACTACTGGGGCTCTGTGGTTTATTTATTTAATGACTTCAAAGCAGGGTGGAACACTGCTCTGTATATCTCACTGAATATCTCACTATTTCTAGATGGTATATCTCACTATTTCTAGATCCCCCATTTTTAAAAGGAATTGGGATTCACTCATTCATCAAGTATTATTCAGCATCTACTCTAGAGCAGATACAGTGGTGAAGGAAAAAAGTCTCAGCCCTTATGCAACCTATAAATCTAGTGGGAGGGAGAGAGACTAAACAAGTGCACCAACAAATAATTACAATATGCTACTTGCTGTAAGGGTAGCTAGGGAACATGAAAGATCAACTTAGACAGAACACACAGCTGAGACATTAAAAAATGAATATGAATCCTCTTAACCACTACTGCACAAAAAAATGAGGCCTTATATAGTATGTCCTATTAACATTAGGGGTAAAAAAAAAAAAAAAAAAAAAAAAAAAACTTTTAAATTAAAAAATGCAAAGTTGATAGGAGGGCATTCACCAAACATTAACTAAAGTCATCTCTGGCTTTTGATGCCAGAGTAAAGTGCATTCACTTTTTATTTTAAATTAAATATCGAAGTCAGGCACAGTGGCTCATGCCTGTAATCCCAGCACTTTGGAGGCTGAGGTGGGTGGATCACTTAAGGTCAGGAGTTTGAGACCAGCCTGGCCAACATCTCATCTCTACTTAAAAAATAAATAAATAAAATACCATGGACAAAGTTATTTGTCCATGATTATAAAAAATAATAGAATATTACCCATATATCTACCACCCAGCTTAAGAAAGAGTGCATACCAAAAACACTTTGACTTTTTACCATTCACACTCTAGTAATGACTGAACTTTTTACAAAGAGCATATATCATCTTTCTAACAAAAAAATTGGTTTTAAAAAAAATAAAACCGAGTGATCTTACCAGGTTATTCCTTACTCTCGGCAAGTTATATATGAGAAATAAGAATTTCCCAAGGAAACAAAGAAGTTGGATCACAGGACTATCAAAAGTACAAAGATGTATTCTTTTAACGCAAATCTGAATTTCCATGCAGTACAGAATGAATAAAGACAGCTGCTCAGCTGGGGGTGGAGAGCCCCTGTAGTCGAATGTAAGACATGTCCTCACTATTAAGAGTTAGGAAGGGAAGGAAGAAGGCAACTGCTGGGAACTGCCACCATATCAGCAGCTTGGAAAATGAGGACCAGCAGCTAACAGGTATACTTACTTTTCAGTTTCTGTCCCCGGATAGAGATCGTAGGTCTCATAAGAATTTCTACAAGCAGCTATAAAAAAAAATCAGATAAAATCTTCAAACTCAATTCAAAGCGTAACTTATAAAATGATCTCTGCCATAACCATTCATGGCCCATGTATCTGTCACAGTATTACAAGCTCCTTTTGTTCCAGGAGGCAGAAAGTTTCAGTAAAAGAAACACTGCGGCAAGTTAGGAAACCCAGGTTCTAGTCCCAGCTTGGCCACCTACTTGCCATGTAAACTTAGGCAAATCAATGCCCTTCTCTGGCCTCAGCTTTCTCATTTTTGAAAAGAAGTATTTTAGACTAAGTAATCTCTGGGATCAAATATGGCTTTAACTTCTGAAAAGCTGGAGAATATTATTATAATTCTTGTTTTGTTTAAAGAACATTTGTGTGTTTAAGTTTATTTCAGAAAGGTCTCAGAAGATAAACCATAAATTGTTAACACTGATTTCTACAGGTTTGGGGGTCACATGCATACCTTTAATACAACACAATTTTGCATAAACTGCTCAATATATGCTTTTACATACTTTTAATACAACACAATTTTGCATAAACTGCTCAAAATAAGCATATATTTTAAAATTCATTCTATGGAGAGAAAGGGTAATTGATAAAAGGGTCAATCTGCTAGGATGATATAACAACTACAAATATATATGTACCTAACAACAGAGCCCAAAAATACATGAACCAAAAGCTGGCGGAAGTGAAGTAAATAGATAATTCAAAAATAAAAGTTGGACACTTTAATACTCTGCTTTCGATAACAGATAGACAACTAGGTAGATTAGCAAAGAAATAGAAGACTTGAACACAATGAACAAACTACATTCTAACAGACATCTACAGAACACTCCATGCAGCAAGAACAGAATATACATTCTACTCAAGTGCACATGAACATTCTCTAGGACAGAGTATATTTCAGGCCACTAAACAAGCCTCAATAAATTTAAAAAGACTGAAATCATATAAAGTATTTTGCTTGGCCACAATGGAATGAAATTAGAATCGGAAAGACATTTGGGAAATTAATGAATTATGTGGATTTTTTTTTTCTTTTTCTTATAGAACAATGATAAACTAGGCTAGGTGGATAATTTTTAAAACCCATCCTACATAGCAATAATGGCCCAAAGAAGAAATCAAAAGGGGAAGTAGAAAGTATCCAAGATGGACAAAGATACCAAAACTCATGATGTAGCTAATGGAGTGCTCATGGAGAAATTTATAGCTGTAAATGCCTATACTAAGATTATTATTATTACTTTTGAGATGGAGTCTTGCTCTGTTTCCCAGGCTAGAGTGCAATGGTGCAATTTTGGCTCACTGCAACCTCCGCCTCCTGGGTTCAAGTGATTCTCCTGCCTCAGCCTCCTGAGTAGCAGTGACTACAGGCACCCGCCACCACACCTAACTATTTTGTGTATTTTTAGTAGAGATGGGGTTTTGCCATGTTGGCCAGTCTAGTATCAAACTCCTGACCCCAGGTGATCCGCCCACCTCGGCCTCCCAAAGTGTTGAGCCACTGCGCCCAGCCGAAGAAAATTATTTCTAATCAATAACCTAATCTTCTACCTTAAGACACTAGAAAAAGAAGAGTAGACTAAATCCAAAGCAAGCAAAAGGGAGAGTAAGAGTTGAAACAAATGAAACAGAAAACAGAAAAAGAACAAAACCAAAGTTGGCTCTTTGAAAAGACTGGCAAATCCTTAGCTTGACTGACCAAGAACAAAGGAGAGAGGATACAGATTACTATACTCAGAAATAAAGCAGAGGGCATTATCTCTAACCTTATGGCAACAAAAGTGATTACAAGGAACTACTACAAACTGTATGCCAACAAATTAGATAACCTAGATAAAATGGACACATTCCTAGAAAGATATAAAACTATAAAGACTGACTTAAGAAGAAACAGGTTGAGCACGGTTGTTCATGCCTGTAATCCCAACACTTTGGGCAGCTGAAGCAGGAGGACTGCTTGAAGCCAGGAGACTGAGATGGCTCTGACCAACAGAGCAAGACCCTATGTATCTACAAATAAAATTATTTAGCTGGGTGTGTTGGTATGCCTACAGTGCCAGCTACACAGGAGACTGAGGCAGGAGGATTGCTTGGGCCCAGAAGGTTGAGGCTGCAGTGAGCTATAATCATGCCAATACACTCCAGCCTGGGCAGCAGGGCGAGACTCCATACCTTTGAAGAAAAAAGAAAAGGAAGAAAGAAGAAAGAAAGAAGAAGAAGAAGAGGAAGAAGAAGGAGGAAGAGAACATCTCAAGAGTCCTATAACAAGTAAAGAGACTGACTTAGTGATTTAACAACAACAAACTATCCATAAAGAAAAACGCTGGACATGATGGCTCAATTAGTGAACAATACAAAACATTTAAAGAATGACCAATTCTTCACAAACTTTTTCAAAAAACAGAAGAGGAGGAAACACTTCCCAACTCATTGAGGCCAATATTACCCCGATACCAAAAGCAAACAAAGACATCACAAGAAAACTACACATGAATATCTCTTATGAATATACACACAAAAGTACTGAAAACCCTAGCAAACAAAATCCAGACACATATAAGTAGGATTACTGTCCACACAGGGTGACTTATGTTTGTAATCCCAGTGCTTTGAGGGGTCAAGGCAGGAGGATTACTTGAGCCCAAGAGTTTGAGACAAGCCTGGGAAAGACAGTGAGACCTTGTCTCTGCAAAAATTAAAACAAAAAAATCAGCCAGGCATGGTAGCATGCACCTGCAGTCCCAGCTAATCAGGAGGCCGAGATAGGAGGATCACTTAAGCCCAGGAGGTTGAGGCTACAGTAAGCTATGATCACACCACTGCATTCCAGCCTGGGTGACAGAGAGACCCTGTCTCTCCAAAAAAAACCAAAAAAGACAAAAAACCAAAAAGGACTATACACCATGGTGAAGTAGAAGCAGAATTTATCCCAGGAATGTAAGGTTGGTTCAACATATGAAAATCAATATAATACACCATATCAATAGGATAAAGGACAAAATCCACATGGTCATCTCAGATATAGAAAAAGCATTTGAAAAAAATCCAACACACTTTCAAGATAAAAAACAATCAACGAGGAACAGAGAGAAACTTCCTCAGCCTGATAAAGGGCTTTTATTAAAAAACCCACAGCTAATATCACCCTTAACAGTAAAGCTAAATGCTTTCCAATTAAGATGGGGAAAAAGACAAAGATGCCTACTCTCGCTACTTCAATTTAACGTTCTACTGAGTGTTCTAACTAAGGAAATTAGGGAAACATAAAAAAAGAAATTAAAGGCACCCAAATTGGAAAGGAGTAACACTAACTCTATTTGCAGATGTCACAATCTAAAATATAGAAAATTCCAAAGGAATCCACTAAAAAAAAAACCTAGAGCCAATAAACAAGAGTTCAGCAAGATTTCATGATACGTGATCAATATACATAAATCAACTGTATTTCCATAACTGTAACAACAAGCAAACCAAAACTGAAATTATGAAAACAATTTCACTTAAAAGAGCATCAAAAACGGTAAGACACTTAGAAATAAGTTTAACAAGTACAAGACTTCTACCACAAAACATTTGAGAGAAATTAAAGACAACCTAAAAAAAAATGGAAAGCTATCTTGTGGTTCATGGATCAGAAGATTTAATATTGTTAAGATAATACTCCCTAAATTGACCTACAGATTCAATGCAATCATATCAAAATCCTGGCTGGCTTCTTTGCAGAAATTGGCAAGCTGATCCTGAAATTCACATACAAATACAAGGGATGCATAACGGCCAAAACAAGCTTGATCTTTAAATACTAAACCCAAGTGTCTATGGTCAGTTGATTTTTAACAAGGTTGCCCAAACTAATCAATAGTGAAAGAGTAGGTTTTTCAAAAGTGGTGCTGAGACAAATGGATAGACACATGCAAAAAAAAAGAAACTGGACCCCTGCCTCATATGATAAACAAAAATCAGTGCAAATGTATCAAAGATCTAAAAGTAAGAGAAAAAAATATAAAAATCTCAGAAGAACACATAGGTAAATCTTTGCAACCTGGATTAGGAAATGGTTTCTTAGATGCACACCAATATCCAAGTAACAAAAGATAAAATGAACTTCATAAAAATTAACAACTTTTGTGTTTTTTTTTTTTTTTTTTTTTTTTGAGACGGAGTTTCGCTCTTGTTACCCAGGCTGGAGTGCAATGGTGCGATCTTGGCTCACCGCAACCTCCGCCTCCTGGGTTCAGGCAATTCTCCTGCCTCAGCCTCCCGAGTAGCTGGGATTACAGGCAGGTGCCACCATGCCCAGCTAATTTTTGTATTTTTAGTAGAGACAGGGTTTCACCATGTTGACCAGGATGGTCTCGATCTCTTGACCTCATGATCCACCCGCCTCGGCCTCCCAAAGTGCTGGGATTACAGGCTTGAGCCACCATGCCTGGCCCCCAACTTTTGTGTTTCAAAGGACACGGTCAAGAGAGTGAAAAGACAGCTACTTAATGTGAGAAAATATTTACAAATTACATACCTTACAAGGAATTAGTAACCAGAAACTAATACAACTTTGACAATAAAAAGACAATCCAACCAAGAAATGGTCAAAGCAGGTGAACAGTCATTTTTCCAAAAGCCAATCTCCAAATGTCCAATAAACAGATGATCAACATTAGCCATCAGGGAAATGCAAATCAAAATCACAGTGAGACACCTCTTCATACCCACTAGGATGGCTAATAAAAGACAGTAACTATTGGCAAAGATGTGGAGAAATTAGAACCTTCACAGGCTGCTGGTAGGCATGTAAAATGCTACAGCAACTTCAGAAAGCATTCTGGCAGATCCTTAAAAATTAAACAGAGTTACTAGCAACTTTACTCCTAGGTATATGGCAAGGGAAATTTTTTTTTTTTTTTTTTGAGACGGAGTCTTGCTCTGTCTCCAGGCTGGAGTGCAGTGGCGCAATCTCGGCTCACTGCAACCTCCGCCTCCTGGGTTCAAGCGATTCTTCCGCCTCAGGTTCCTGGGTAACTGGGACCACAGGCGCATGCCACCACACCCGGCTATTTTTTTTGTATTTTTAGTAGAAACAGGTTTCACCATGTTGGCCAGGATGGTCTTGATCTCTTGACCTCGTGATCCGCCTGCCTCGGCCTCCCAAAGTGCTGGGATTACAGGCGTGAGCTACTGCGCCTGGCCGGGAAAGTTTTTTTAGTAAGGCAATCTAATAGAAAATGAAAACACATCCATATAAAAATTTATATGCCAATGTTCATAGTAGCATTATTAATCAATCATAGATTATTAATAATAGCCAAAAGTGGGAACAACCTAAATGTCCATCAACTGATGAATGGATAAACAAGATGTGGTCTATATGAACAACTGAATATTTGATAATAAAAAGGAATGGAGTACTGATACATGTTATGACATGGATTAATCTTGAGGATATCATGTTAAGCAAAAGAAGCCAGTCACAAAAGACCACATATTGTATGACTCCATTTATCTGAAATGTCCACAGAATAATTAAATCTATAAAGATAGAAAATACATTAGTGGTTGCCTAAGGATTGGGGAGGGAGGCCTTGGGAGGAAATGGGGAGTAGTTACTGAAGAATATGGTGTTTCTTTTTTGAAGTGATGAAAATGTTCTAAAATCAATTGTGGTGATAGTGGTATAACTGACTATACTAAAATACTGAATTCTGTCTTTTAAATTGGATCATTTAAACAATAAAAGCTATTATTTAAACAATAAAACACCTCATACTCAAAGAAGCTAGACATAAAAAGCCACATAGTGCATGATTCTGTTGCTATGAAATATCCATAATAGTTAATATGGTTTGGCTCTGTGTCCTCACCCAAACCTCACCTTGAATTGTAATAATCTGCAGGTGTCAAGGGTGGGGCCAGGTGGAGGTAACTGGATCATGGAGGAGGTTTCTCCCATGCTCTTCTGGTGATAACAAGTGGTCTCACAAAATCCCATGGTTTTACAAGTGTCTAGCATTTCCCCTGCTTCCACTCACTGTGTCCTGCTGCCCTGAGAAGAAGGTGCCTGCTTTGCCTTTGCTTTCAGCCATGATTGTGAGTTTCCTGAGGCCTCTCCAGCCATATGGAACTATAAGTCAATTAAACCTCTTTCCTTTATAAACTATCCAGTCTTGTGTATTTCTTCATTGCAGCATTAAGAATGGACTGATACAATAGTCATATTATGGGCATTATGGATATTTCATAATAGAGACATAAAACAGATTAATGGCTGCCAGAGCTGGGGAGAAGGGGAGATGGGGAGTGACTGCTAATTGGTACAGGATTTCTTTTTGGCATGATAAAAACGTTCTGGTGATCACAGCACAACAATACTGATGTGTGGATAAGAGTTAACCTTATGATATGTAAATTATATTTCAATAAAGCTGTTACTGCTGGGCAGGCAGGGTGGCTCGTGGCTAAAATCCCAGCTACTCAGGAAGGTGAGGCAGGAAGATCATCTAAGGCCAGGAGTTCAAGACTGCCTGAGCAACATAGCAAGAACCCCATATCTCTAAACAAATATTTAAAAATTAGCCAAGTGTGGTGGCACGAGCCTATAGTCCCAGCTACTCAGGAGACTGAGGCAGGAGGATCACTAGAGCCCAGGAGTTCAAGGCTGCAGTGAGCTAGGACTGTACCACTGTATTCCAGCCTGCGACAGAGTGAAACTCCATCTCTAAAATAATTGTAACAATTTTTAAAAGCTGTTATTAAAAAAAAAAATCTGTTAAACAAATTCTAGGTTAATATAAACAGAAAAAAAATAAAGGTTAGAAAGGAATACTCCCAAATCTTAACAGTGGCTAAATTTTGGTGACAGATGACAAGTTTTTCACGTTTTCCTTGACAAACACTTTTTCCTTTCAAAATGAGGACCTTTGTTTTCCAAAAAAGCCCATTTTCCACTTAAATATATTAAAGCATTTAAAAATACTCTATATGCTGAGAATATGATTAAGCCCATATGTTTAAAGACATCCCTATATACATATTTTATTTATTTTTTATTGTTGTTTAAATCAAGCTAGGAACTATCCCAGAACAAAAATGAAAAAATTCTTCCTCTACCCCTTTCTAGCGATAGGCCAATATTTAGGCACCATGTCCAAGACACTTCAAGCCAAATGAAGAAAAAAGATTCCATAGCATTTTTTAATTAAAAAGCCAGTAGGCAAATCTTTGAGACTAGATAGTTTAGTTTGAGGGTCTGAGAAAGCCTCTGTTCATCTCAAACCAGCAATAAATCTTTAGAAAGTAAATCCACATGCCACGAGATTGTTCCTGGCATGAATGTGACACTATAATTCAACATCCTGAATTAAGAGAGACATGTTTTAGCTTGAAGGAGCAGATTAAAAATAAAAATCCTAAACTACTACACCACAGATTGTCAGTTCTAGAGTAGCACTATGCTCAGCTTTCTGCTCATCGTATTTAATGTTAACTCCACTTGTAGGAGGGAAAAGAAAGAAGTCTCCTCATGACTTTGCTTTGCTTTGTATAATAGAGACCTAAGGTCATCCTTAAGTGGAGTAATTATTATAGAGTATATACAATTTTATAGCCTGCCCTTTACATCATGAATTTTCCCATGTTATTATAACTTTAACATTTATATTAACAACTTCACAAAATTCAACAAAATAGAATAACCATCACCTTCTCCCAGTGAACAGTCATTACAAATAATGTTACACCTAACCGTCTTGGTACACAAATTTTTATCTCATTTTAACTATGTCTTCAGGAGAGTCACAGAAATAGAATCAACAGGACAAAATGAGTAGTAATTTTTAAAGCTCTGAAGTATATCACACAAATTCTTTCAGAGAGAGATCACATTCATCCAAGCAAGAGGTAAGATGCTCAAGTGCACAGAATGTATTTAAAATAAATTCACTTCAAATGGAAGACAGACTATGTCAATGAATAAAAGTTCCTGAATGCCAAGCAAAGGCTTACAACTCGCCCACACCTCCTGAAAAACTGGAAGAATTTTACCTACAAATCTAGATTTCCTACAACCTCTCAGGAAAACAGTCAATGGGGAAAGGAAGGGTCATTTCCCCCATAAAAGCAGGCACACACTCTCCTCTACCATAGTCCCCATACTCATTGAATTTATGCAGATGAGCTTGCTCTGGGTCTGCTTCACTTCACTTGATTATGTACTTTGCATCTACTTTGTAAACTCTAAGATGTACTTTTCAAAATCATGTTATGGATAGGGTCAGGTTGACAAGGAGTGATCCCACTGAGCTTTGGGCAGCATGGCTGAGAGGGGCTTACTTTCGGTTCTTGCTACTTATTAGCAGAAGAAGAAATGATAAGCTCTGTTTGGAAAATACTGGCAGCATCAGGATAGCAAGAGAGTCCAGTAATGCACCCAAACTGAAGGTTAGTGAGGTGCATAATGACTTAAGCAGGAGCCCATTTATAAAATGACTGGGATTCCTGGAGAAGCTGCCCTAACTCAAAACAGGAGAGAAAACCCCCCAAAATCAGGAACAGTTGATCCAAAGATGTCCTGAGATGGAACAGGCTCCTACTACAGAGAGCCCCATTTCCACTGCAAATGGACACCAGGCTACAGACCTACATTAGTATTTTTCCTCCCATAAATACATCAGTTCTGACTAGATTTCTTGATGAAACAATTCAAAAGTAAAGGGTCTCTGGAGCTGGCCAAGTAAGTAAATGCTCTAGGACCACTGACACTGCTGTGGAGAGGGAATACTGAGCAGTAGTTAAAGAAGAAAGGCTGTGGCTGATGACATGCAAGCAGATGTCACTTTATCTTTACTTTAGTGGAAAACAGAATCTTTAAACAAAAGGACACTTTAAAAACTGAAGTATAATGTGATACTGTAAAGAGTACAATGTTTTTTTGAGATAGGGGTCTTGCTCTGCCACCCAGACTGGAGTTCAGTGGTGTGATCTCAGCTCACTGTAGCCTCAACCTCCCGGGCTCAACCAATCCTCCCATGTCAGCCCCATAAGCAGCTGGAACTACAGGTATGTGCTACCACAACTGGCTAATTTTTTGCATTTTTAGTAGAGATGGAGTTTTGCCATGTTGCCCAGGCTGGTCTGGAATTCCTCAACTCATGCAATCCACCTCTGCTTTGGGCTCCCAAAGTGCTGGGATTGCAAGCATGAGTCATTGCTTCTGGCTAAGAGAACAAATCACTCATGTACAGTTTTACACATTGAACACCATTTCTGTACAATCACCACAAAGATCAAGATAAAGACTAACCACAATACCTGGAAATGTCTTCTCCCTCATGTTTGCTTCAGGTAATGGAGTTAAGGGCAAATATCCGGGGGAGAAAAGTCAGATCCTAACCCTTCACTCATTACACCAAAATAAATTTCAAATGAGGGTGCAAAAATTTAAACATATACAATTAAAAACTGTAAAATATTAGAAAGAAATAGACATGGTTTATATCCAATAGTGGGAAAGGCATGAACCAAAACTCTGAAGCCATCAAAGCAAAAGACTGATCAATCTGACAATCTAAAAATTAAACATTTCTAATTTAAAAATAACAGTCAGGCCAGGTGTCATGGCTCACGCCTGTAATCCCAGCACTCAGGGAGGCCGAGGCGGGCGGATCACGAGGTCAGGAGATAGAGAGCATCCTGGCCAACAAGGTGAAACCCTGCCTCTACTAAAAAAAAAAAAAAAAAAAAAAATTAGCTGGGCATGGTGGCACATGCCTGTAGTGCCAGCTACTCAGGAGGCTGAGGCAGGAGAATCGCTTGAACCCAGGAGGTGGAGGTTGCAGTGAGCCAAGATAGCACCACTGCACTCCAGCCTGGTGACAGAGATAGACACCATCTCAAAACAAACAAACAACAACAAAAAACAAAGTCAAAATTTAATTCTCAAAATAAGAAAAAACCACAAATAACAAAAGACTTTAAAAAGTCAAGAGCACTTACAAATTAAAAGGAAAAAGGACTAATAACCAAATAGAAAAAGATGCAAAACAGACAACTGGCAGAAAACTACTTACAGAAACTAGAGAAAATATCCAATCTCAGTCATAGAAGAATGAGTTTTAAAAACTATGCAGAGAATTTATAAAGAACTCTTACAACACAATATTCAAAAGAGATATATCTCAACTAAGAAATTGAAAAAGGAGATAGACATTTCTCCAAGGAAGATATACAAATGACAAACTCAAGAAAAGATAGTCATCAGTGGCTATCAGCGAAATGCAAATAAAGGCCACAATGAGGTATCTCTTCACACTCACTAGATAATCATTACAGGGCTGGTGCGGTAGCTCATGCCTGTAATCCCAGCACTTGGGAGGGCAATGCTAGAGGACTGTTTGACCCCAGGAGCTTGAGACCAGTCTGGGCAACAAAGAGAAACCCCCATCTCAGTATTTTTTAAAAAATATTTTAGGTAACTTTTTAAATGATAGATAATAACAAGTGTTGAAAAGGATACAGAAACACTGAAACCTTCATACACTGCTGGTGGCAATGTAAAATGGTACGGCCTCTTGGAAAACATTCTGACAGTTCCTCAAACAATTAAACATAGAGTTACCAAAATGATCCAACAATTCTACTCCTAGGTATGCATATGGCCAAGTGGAATGAAAACATGTCCACAAAGGATCTGTACAAGAATGTTTATAGCACTGTTATTCATAACAGCAAAAAGGCAGCAGCAATCCAAATGTCCCTCAACAAAAAAAAATGTGGCATATCCACACAATGAAATATTATTTGGCCATAAAAAGGAATGAGTATTGATACATGCTACAATACGGATGAACCTAGAAATCATTATGCTAAGTGAAAAGAAGCCAGTCACAAAACACCACATATAATATAACTGAATTTATACAAAATGCCCATGACAGAGAAATCTACAGAGACAAAAAGTATACTAGTGTGGGGAGACGGGGAGGAGGTCACAGAGGTAAGAGAGTGATAGATAAAACACATGGAGTTTCTTTTTTGGTGAGATGAAAATGCTCTAAAACTGACTGTGGTGATAGTTGCACATATGGGTGAACTGTATGGTATGTGAACCATATCTTAATAAAGCTGGCTAAAAAACTATGAAAAAATACCATTTTTCTCACATCTGCTTAGTAAATACTTAAAATATACTGTTTGCTGAAAGGGGATTCTGGGTACTGGTAATGTTCTATATCCTAATTTGGGTGGCAGTGCAAAAGTGAATTTATTTTGTGGTAATTATTGGTGTACTTTTCTGTATGAAGGTTATACTTCAGCAACAAAGTCCACACAACACACATAAACACAGTATACTGGTGATGGTGTGGGTAAACCGACATTCATACTTTGTTACTGGGGATATAAACCGATAAAACTTGTTAGACAGGTGAACTTCAGATTTACAAACGATAAAAAACATATGTTCTTGTTCCAAAGGTATATACTCACATGTATACAAAAATATGTACAAGATCTTTACTGCAACCTTGTAAGAGAAATGGTGTGGGAAAATTCTAAATGCCCATCAACTGGGGCCTGGGTAAAAAAAATATGGCACAATCACACTAGGGAACACTATTTAGCCATTAAAAAATTGTTTAATTAAAAAAAAGGTATAAGAGTGTGTAGTGTACATATGGTGTATCAGTCTATGTGGGGAGAAAATAAACTAAGGTGGAGGTGGTGGGGAACATTTACTTACACACATACCCACACACACACACCACAGAACATCTTTAGCAGGACACACAAGAAACTAGTAATCACAACTGATTCTGAGGAGGGGACACCGGAAAACTGAGAGATTGACTTTTCACTTTGCATTTTTTTAAAAAGGTAGATACCAATTTAAATAAATGAATTATTAGAAAGTAAAAACTACGCTGCTTCAACACGTCAATACCACTAAGCTTCTAAAAGTTAAAATCTGAAATGTTAAAAATTCTGAAATCTTTCCTATCTCCTATTTCAAAAGTTAAATTCTCAAACCATTAAGCGATAGTAACAGTAGTAGTAATAATAAATAGCTACTTACATCAACACCTCCAAACAAGTCAAAAATATAAGTATTTGGATAAGTGGTTTCTTGGGTAAGTTTCCTCTCTTCAGTAACAAATGCCATAGCCTCCATGGAGAGAAGAGGAGAAATTTCCTAGTTTTCAAAAAAAAAGTACATATAGACATTCTGTTTTAGTAACCAACACAGACCAGACACTAAAACATCGGTTTGAGCTTTAGTCCCAATTTGAATTCCCATGAACACAAAGAAAACCCCCAACGAACCAAAATTCCTAGTATTCAGGCCCCTGTAAAGCCCTTTCACACACTGTCTGGGCTGGTATGACATACCTCAGCAAACAGAATGTGGTAGAAGTGACACTAGGCCCCAGCATAAGCCTTAAGAAAGCCTGGTAGGCTAGGTGCGTGGCTCATCCCTGTAATCCCAGCACTTTGGCAGGCTGAGGCGGGTGTATCACTTGAGGCCAGGAGTTCAAGACCAGCCTGGCCAATATGGCAAAACCCCATCTCTACTAAAAACACAAAAAGTAGCCGGGCATGGTGGCACACACCTGCGATCCCAGCTACTCGGGAGGCTGAGGCAGGAGAATCACTTGAGCCCAGGAGGCAGAGGATGCAATGAGTCAAGATAGAGCCACTGCACTCCAGCCTGGGCAAAAGAGGGAGACTCTGTCTCAAAAAAAAAAAAAAAAAAAAAAAAAAGGCCTGGCAGACATGACTCCTGCCATCCTGGAACCCAAACATCATGCTGTGAGAACAGCCAAATGTGGAGGCCATGAGAAGAACTGAGGCCAAGACCAATATCCTTAGCTGACCTCCAGCTGACAGGCAGCACCAACCTGCCAGGGATGTGAGAGAGACCATTTTGGACATTCCAGATATCTCAGTACCACCCTACCTAACAGCACATGAAGCAGAAGAGCCACTCAATCAACAAAGAATTGTTGAGATAAACAATGCTTGTCACTTCAGGCTACTAGGTTTCAGGGTGACTAGTTCTGACCAAGTCACTGCTCAAATGTCATCTCCTGCAGGAAGTCTTCCTGATTTCCCCCAACCAGAAATATGCTCTTCAGACCCCTAAAACAACCTATAACTTATATGTAACATTTAGCACTTTTGCTTTGCACCTATTTACAAATCTATGTTATTTCTTCCTTAGACTAAATGCTCCCTGAAGACAACACAAACAGATTCCACTTTGTATTCCCCACAGATTCCAAGACACCATAAGTCTCTGATACAGTACACATAGGGTAGTAGTTCTCAAACTCTGAGGACACCAGAATCCTTTGTTCATATGGAACAAAGCTAAAATCAAAAAAATATTGTAAGAAAACCTAAAACATAGTAAGTTTCAAGTAAGTATTTATTGAATGAATAAAGAAATGATGATCACATAGCAAAGATACACAAACTTCATATTGCAGAGATTTTGCAGGAATCAAATAATGTACAATTCTTTGAAAAGCATATAAAGCTTTATTTCTATCAGACTGTGAGAAGATTCAAAATATGAAAATGTCTCTTCTTAAAGGTAAAGACTAAGGTTAATTAGTTTCTATTACATTTTAAAATAACTATGTGATACAATAATCCAAACTTCACCTCTGAAGAACATTATGTCATTCAGTTTCATTATGTTCAATATAACTTACATGGGTTTTAACTACATTAGAGCTGGTGCTCTAAATTCAAATTTAGATCCAAACTACAGATGAAGTTTAGATAAGGTATCTCCAGCCCTACTGAATCAGAATTTCAGGGGTAGGGCCCAGAATTGTGTTTTAATAAGCCCTCCAGGTGATTCACACACTCCAGTTTGATAACAATTATCCTAGCATAAAGTCTTTGAGCTCCTTCCACTCATTTCCCAATCATCAAACCTGGCCCCTTCAATCTTCTTATGTTAGTAGTAATATTCAACAACCACAAGGCCCCCTTCCACAAGACTTCAGCAATATGAGGTCTTTTACACTCTTTTCAAAAAGAATGTTATTCCAATAGCAGGACACACATAGTGTTGACCTCCCAAATTAAGCAAGCACTGTCACAAAATAAAGGTAAAGCCCAAAAGGATAGCACAGGGAACCTAACGGTGTTTATCTCAGGATGATGGGATTATAGGTGGTGTTTATTTTCTTCTTTGTATGTTTTCTGAATTTCTCAAATTTTCTATAGTTCACACAGTAAAAACAGGCTATTTTGAGAAGCCAACAGAAGGAGAAAAAATACAACAGACAGCTTGTCACCTGGAGGCCCTGAATACAGCCCCTCCAAGGTCCCTAAGAGTTACCTTGAGGATGTTTTGACACTCAACGAAGTCACTGTGGAGGTGGCTGGTGGCATGCAGCTTAAGGAGCAGCTGAGGAATTCCACTCCACTTGGATTGTTTGTCCCTCTCTGTCAAAAAAGTCTCAGTGAACTGTCAAAAAAAAGAGAATACATATTATTGTATTACTGGTAATAGATGATATGGCAGAGGAGAGCAGCTGACTTCCAAACCCACCCAGAACAGTTACAAATTTCTCTCTAAGCACTACTATAAAAGGCCTCTTTCTAGAAATCTTCAAAACCTCCCCAACAGCCTATTACTATGCTATAAGTAATAGGAGGGAGGTGGCAATACTCTTGTACCACTCACAAACAGCATAGTATCATTGACAGTGGACTTAGACTCATTGTAAACATAAACTGAACTTTCTAGGGCAACTGCTAAAAGTACTTTTACAAGAAGAAGAATTTATATGCTAAGAGACAAAAAATAATGGAACCATATAAACTGCACAGTTAAACGCACAGAAGGCAGGAAAAGAGGGAAGAAAAAAAGAAGAACAAGTATAATAAAACAAACATGGTATATATCAATCCAACTATATCAATAATCACTATAAATACATATGAATGGTCTAAACAAACTAATCAAAGGACAGACTATAAGAATGGACCAAAAACCAAGATCTAACCATATGCTGTCTATAAGAAACCCATTTAAATATACATACAGAAATGTTAAAAGGGGAAAGGCCAGGCACAGTGGTTCACGCCTGTAATCCCAGCACTTTAGGAGGCTGAGGTGGGTGGATCATGAGTCAGGAGGTCAAGAGATTGAGACCATCCTGGCTAATGCAGTGAAACCCCATCTCTCCTAAAAAACAGAAAAAAAAAAAAAAAATTAGTCAGGCGTGGTGGCAGGCGCCTGTAGTCCCAGCTACTTGGGAGGCTGAGGCAGGAGAATCACTTGAACACGGGAAGCAGTGGTTGCAGTGAGCTGAGATTGCGCCACTGCACTCCAGCTTGAGCGACAGAGCAAGACTCTGTCTAAAAAAAAAAAAAAAAAAAAAAAAGGGCGGGGAGGGGGCGGGGACGGAGAAAGATAAATCATGTAAAAAGAAAGCTGGAGTAGTTATATTAATTTCAAACAAAGCAGGCTTCATAAAAAAGAAATTTATCAGGAATAAAGTGGGTCATTTCATAATGACAAAAGGGTCAATTCTCTAAGACATAACAATCCTTAACATGTATGCACCTAACAACATCACGTCAAAATATATGAGGCAAAAACTGCCTAAAAGGACTGCTAGAAAAAAATGACAAATCAATTCTTATAGATAAAATATTTTAAACTAAATTAAAATACAACTTATCAAAATTTGTGGGATGCAGCAAAAGCAGTAATAAGCCGCAAGTTTGTATCACTGAATGCATATATTAGAAAAGAAGAAATATCTATAATGAACAACCTAAGTGTCTACCTTAGTAAACCAGAGAAACAGGAGTAGTTTAAGCCTACAGCAAACAAAAGAAAAAAATAAAAATGAGAGCCAAAATCACTGAAATTGAAAACAGAAAATTAAGAGAGAACACACAACCAATAGTCCTTTAAAAAGATCAATACAATTGATAATTCTAAACAGGCTTACCAAGAAACAAAGAAAGAAACACAAATTACTAATATGCAATATATAAGAGGAGTTATTATTACTGACTCCATGGACTTTAAAGGATTATAAAGGAGTATTATAAACTCTTTGCCTCAACATTCGCCTAGCACTTTGGGAGGCCAAGGCAGGAGGATCGCTTGAGCTCAGGAGTTCAAGACCAGCCTGGGCAACATAGCCAGAGCTCGTCTCTACTAAAATTCAAAAAAACTAGCCAAGGGTGGTGCTGCATACCTCTGGTCTCAGCTACTCAGAAGGCTGAGGTGAGAAGATCACTTGAGTTTGGGAGACCGAGGCTGCAGTGAGCTATGACAGCGCCACTACACTCCAGCCTGGGTGACAGAGTGAGACCAAAATAAAAAAACATATCATTATAACCAAAGAGTGGAAACAACTCAAATGTCCATCAACTGATGAATAAATACAGTCTATCCATCCAATGGAACATTATTCAGAAAGAAAAAATAATGATGTACTGATAATACAACATGTCCACCGTGCCCGGATAACATGGATCAATCTTGAGACCACTATGCTAAATCAAAAAACGCAGTGTCTGACTGGGCACAGTGACTCAAGCCTGTAATCCCAACACTTTGGAAGGCTGAGGTTGGCAAATCACTTGAACTCACGAGTTTAAGACCAGCCTGAGCAACATGTCGAAAACCCATCTCTACAAAAAATATATATATACAAAAAGTAGTCAGGTGTGGTGGCACATGCCTGTAGTCTCAGCTACTCAGGAGGCTGAGGTGGGAGAATGGCTTGAGCCCGAGAGGCGGAGGTTACAGTGAGCCAAGATTGTGCTACTGCACTCCAGCCTGGGCGATGAAGCCAGATCTTGTCTCAAAACAGAAACAAAAACAAAAACAGACCAAGACTCCTTCTTGAAAAATAAAAACAAAAAGAAGCCAGTCTCAAAAGGCTACATATTGTTTGATTCTATTAATTTATAATGTCCAGAATAAGCATATCCAGACAGCAAGATTACTGGTTGGCAAAGGCTGTGGGGATGGGGAAATTGGGGAGTAACTGCTACTGAATACAAAGTTTCTTTTTTTGGGTGATAAAATGTTCTAAAATTGATTGTGATGGCAGATGATTAACTTTGGGCATACAGTAAAAACAACTGATTTGTACACTTCATTTTTCTTTTGTTTTTTACCCTTTTATCTCCTTGGTTTACCAACTTGTACACTTTAAAAGGGTGACTTGTGCAATAGATGAATTATATCTCAATAAAACTGCTATTAAAACTAAATGATGAACATTAAGTGAACTTTTTAGGGTGACAAAAATGCTCTAAAACTAGATTGTGGTGATTGTTGCAAAACTTCATAAATTTACTGAAGATCACTGAACTGTACACTTACAATGGGTAAATTTTATTGTACATAAATCATGCTTCAATAAAGCTGTTTAACAAATATTTATAAAAAGAGACAAGAGAAAAAGGAACAAAGAATAGGTAGGACATTTAAAAAGCAAATATTGTATTAGGCAAGTGTATTTAAATCCCAAAATGTCGGTTATTATAATAAATCTAAATGTGCTAAATGCTCCAATTAAAAACAAAGTTGGGGCCAGGTGCAGTGGCTCACACCTGTCATTGCAGCACTTTGGGAGGCAGAGGTAGGCAGACTGCTTGAGCTCAGGAGTTAAAAGACCAGCCTGGGCAGCACAGCAAAACCCTGTCTCTACCAAAGGAAAAAAATAAAAAGAGGCATGGCAGTGTATGCCCAGTTACTCAGAGCTGAGGCAGGAGGATCCCTTGATGCTAGAAGGCCAAGGCTGCAGTGACCTGTGATCACTACTGTACTCCAGCCTAGGAGAGAGAGAGAGACCTTGTCTCAAAAAGTAAAAATAAAATAAAATAAAGACAAAGTTTGTTATGCCGCCTACAAGAGAAACAGAAAAGCTGAAAGTAAAAGAATGGGAAATAATACACAATGTAAACATATACCAAAAGGTGGTATAACTATATTAAAATCAGCAAGAGCAAAGAAAAAACATTACCAGAAGAGGCATGGTGGCTCATGCCTCTAATCCCAGCACTCTGGGAGACCAAGACAAGTAGAGGGCTTAGGTCGAGTTCAAGACCACGAGTTCAAAACATGGTGAAACCCTGTCTCTAGTAAAAATACAAAATTAGCTGGGTGTGGCGGTACAGGCCTGTTATCCCAGTTACTCGGTGGGGGGGGGGGGGGGGGACCCGCAGGACAGGGAGGGGGAGGCTGAGACAGGAGAATCCTTGAACCCAGGAGGTGGAGGTTGCAGTGAGCCAAGAATGCGCCACTGCACTCCAGCCTGAGTGACACAGTGAGACTCTGTCTCAAAGAAAAAATCTATTACCAGAGATATGTAGTTTTATAAGAATAAAAATGGCAATCTGCATAATTTAACAGTCCTAAATTTGAAAATATCTAATAAAAACTTCAACATATATAAAGCAAAAACTGACAAGGCTAAAAGGATAAACAAGAAAATCCATAAACATAATGGGAGATTTTACACATCTCTTTCAAAAACTGATATATGCGACAAAAATTAGTGAGAATAGGGACAAGCGCGGTGGCTCAAGCCTGTAATCCCAGCACTTTGGGAGGCCAAGGCGGGTGGATCACGAGGTCAAAAGATTGAGACCATCCTGGTCAACATGGTGAAACCCCGTCTCTACTAAAAATACAAAAAATTAGCGGGGCATGGTGGCACGTGCCTGTAATCCCAGCTACTCAGGAGGCTGAGGCAGGAGAATTGCCTGAACCCAGGAGGCAGAGGTTGCAGTGAGCCGAGATCGCGCCATTGCACTCCAGCCTGGGTAACAAGAGCAAAACTCCGTCTCAAAAAAAAAAAAAATTAGTGAGAATATAGAGTATTTTAACATAAACAAAACAGACATACCTTGAGCATTATATCTAGTAAATGCTCTCTACATGTTCTTTACAAGTACACAGAGAACATTTGCAAAGTGACCAGCTACTATACAGCAGATCTAGTAACTAAACGACTAAACTGCAGTAGAAAAATGAAGGGCTTCAAAGGATTTCTTTAAAAAAAAAAAGTTTTAGAATTTAGGAACAAATTATAAGTATACAGAAAGCAGGCCGGGCATGGTGGCTCATGCCTGCAATCCCAGCACTTTGGGAGGCTGAGGTGGGCAGATCATGAGGTCAGGAGTTCAAGACCAGCCTGGCCAACACAGTGAAACCCAAAATACAAAAAATAAGCTGGGTGTGGTGGCACATACCTGTAATCCCAGCTACTTGGGAGGCTGAGGGAGGAGAATGGCTTGAACCCGGGAGGTGGAAGTTGCAGTGAGCCGAGATTGCACCACTGCACTCCAGCCCAGGCGACAGTATGAGACTCCCTCTCAAAAAAAAAAAAGTATACAGAAAGCAAACACTCTAAAAGGATGCAGCATTCTGACTTCACCAACATGCAATACACCAATGTAGCAAAATCTCACTTGTACCCCATGAATACAAATTTTAAAACAGTAAAACAAGTAAAAGGATGCACTATTATGCTAATGAAAGTCAACAGGCTATACAGGCTGTATGTGTATTTATCCTTCAATTTAAAAAATAGAAGACTTTTTTTAACACTACAAAAACCAAATTATACAAAACAAATATAATTGTATAATACATGGCTCTGCTGTAAATAATTATAACATAGTAGTGTCAATACTTAGCAACAGCCAAAACTGTGATATAAGTACACTGGTAGAATAGCAGAGATGAGTAAGAAGGAATCAAGTGTTGTGAATTAAATGCTATTCTTCTTCAGAAGAAAGAAACTAGTATATAAAATTGAAAAGAAACAGCTTTACAAGCATGTTATTTAGACATACTGACTCTCCTGTTTCCTGGATCCTTCTCTTGCAAAAGAAATAGCTAAGTACAGACACTGAAGAGCATTGGGAGTATAGAACTTAGAGTGCAAAGCAGGCAGGGCACCACTGTTTTTTTTGTTACAAGCCTCATGATACCAAGAGATCTAATCACAGTCCAAATATTTGACTTCACAAGTAATTTCTTTACTATCTCTACATTGTCTTATAAAGCATTTACTCTTATTTAAAAATAATAATTTGGGGCTGGGTACAGTGGCTTACACTCATAATCCCAGCATTTGGTAGGCCAAGGTGGGCCCATTGCTTGAGCCCAGGAGTTTGCGACCAGCCTGGGCAACATGACAGAACCCTGTCTCCACAAAAAAATACAAAAATGAACTGGGTATGGTGGCATGCACCTATCATCCCAGATACTTGTGAGGCTGAGGTAGGAGGAGTGCTTGATCCCAGGAGGCGGAGGTTTCAGTAAGCCAAGACTGCACTACTTACACTCCAGCCAGGGCAACAGAGTAAGACCCTGTCTCAAAAAAAAAAATCATTAGAATTTTGCTTTCCTTGTGAACAACTCAGCGCTGTGAAAAAAGTGCCACCATTCAGTCATCTTCACAGTTGAATTACTGGCAGGTATCATATGGGTTTTTCTCTTGAAGTACTTGTGGTTTAACGGTTTACAGCAGTGATAATCTCTTACATCATACCCTCTAAACTGTCAAGCTGTTTAGCAAATGTGACATTTCTAGACATTTACAGTTTTCATTATTATTTTAAAAATAATTAAAGGCTAAATTCCATGAAGATAAATGTGCATCTTATTTCTTTAATCCTACATGTAAGATATCTAATGCCTCAAAATACCATACTAAATGCAAGGGTCTCACGCAATCTCATTGCAACCTCCACCTCCCAGGCTCAAGTGATCCTCCCACCTCAGTCCTGCCTCTCCCCCTTTACTGCCCACCCTCCACCCCACACCACCACCTCCAAGTAGCTGGGATTAGAGGCATGTACCACCATGCCCATTTAATGTTTGTATTTTTAGTAGAGATGGGGTTTCACCATGTTGCCCAGGCTGGTCTTGAATGCCTGAGCTTAAGGGATCCAGTGGCTCGGGCTCCCAAAGTGCTAAAATTACAGGTGTAAGCCACTGCACCCAGCCTAAATAGACATCTTAAAGGACAATGAAGATCAAATACCTTGTTGGGTTATTCTGACAATACATGTTATCCACTGAATACTTGGGTCTCCTTAAATGGGAATATTCAGTATAAATTTTAGGGGCTAATGAATACAAAAACTTCCCACTGAAATGAATGGTATAGATATACACATACACACACATATACATATACATACACACACACATACACACACACACACACGTGAGACTTTATCGTATTCAGGAGGTTTTCAGTATCAAATTACCTTTGACAAGCAAGGGAAAATTTATTTGACTTAAAAACCTAGGTTTCATAAATACTAATGCTTAGAATGAAGCTAAGACAAGTAGTGACCGTTGAAATTTTTTTTTAGAAGTCAGTGAGTCTGACTGGGCCTAGTGGCTCACACCTGTAATATCAGCACTTTGGGAGGCCAAGGCAGGTGGATCACAAGGTTAAGAGTTCGAGACCATTCCAGCCGCATGGTGAAACCCTGTCTCTACTAAAAATACAAAAATTAGCCAGCCATGGTGGCACGCACCTGTAGTCCCAGCTACTCAGGAGGCTGAGGCAGGAGAATCATTTAAATCTGGGAAGTAGAGGTTGCAGTGAGCTGAGATCATGCCACTGCACTCAAGCCTGGGCAACAGAGCAAGACTCTATCTCAAAAAAAAAAAGAAAAGTCAGTGAACCTGAAGAAAAAAAAAACAAAGCAAGTAACAGGTACATTTAGATATGCCAATAATCATAAAGAAAGCAATGACTGGCATGTGGGAAACATAACACCATTCCACAGCCCAGTCTGTCACCAGACTGCCAAACTGAAGGGTTTCTAGGGATGGTGGGTCATGACCTGCAGTGTGAGCTGCACCATCCTAGAGCCCAGGGTTTACTCAGTCTCCTTTCCTTCAACTCCCACTGATCATTCAGGGCCTTATATGCCCATGGTAAGGAATCCAGAATTTATTCTCTCAACCGCAATGAGATGAGGCTAGAGAGTTTTCAGCAAAGGATTTATAAAATCTGATTTGCATTAAGGATTAAATATGCTGATGAATGTAAAAAGGCTCAGTAAACTCCAAAGTATCATCCCAGCATATTTTACTACCTTGACAGAGGACAGTACAAAAGAAATGGAAGAAAATAAGGCAAACTAAAATCCAAGAAGAATCGACCCATTAGAAATTACGTGGCCAGCAGTCATGACCCAGGCTTCCCTTATGCCCCATTTAGGGGGATGGAGATCAGGTCTCGTGGAAAAGGGAGAGAATTTTGGCTTTCAACATACTAAGTTTGAGATGCCCATTAGACATCAGAGTGGAAATGCTGAGAAGGCAATTGGATATACCTACTCATCCAGAGCTAAAGGGAGAAACAGGAATGGAAACAGAAACTTAGGATCCATCAGAATATAGAGCAGCTATTAATAACAACACAAGCTAATTTTACAGAGTAAGCAATATACTTACAATTGAGGAAGTATGTTTCAGTCACTATTTTAAGAGCTTTATATGTATAAGTCACTTGGACCTCACCACAACCTTGGAAGGTCAGGTTCTATGATTATACTTATTTTACAAATGAATCAACAGAGGCATAAACAAATTAAGTAACTTGCCTAAAGACACACAGTAAGTAAATACCACAGCCAGGTTTCAAATCTAGGCAATTTGACTCTGGAACTCTTTAAAACCATGAGATTGCTTGGGGAGTAATATAGACAGAAATTTGACTGAGGACACATTTGTATTTCAATTCAAGCAATTTCCTGAGTATCAAATGGCTGGCATGGTTTCAGGCTCTGCAGATACAACAAAAAAATAAGACACAGTCTCTTCAAGAAGCCCAGTCTAATTAGCTATTAGCTAACAGCAACTATTTACTAAACAATTATTACTCTGTGCCACGATGGCTAAGCCTTTAAAACATATTATTTCACTTAATCCTCCTAATAGCTTTATGACATACATGTTATTATTACCACTTCAGAAATAAGGAAACTGAAGTTATGAGAGGTTAAGTAACTTAACCTTGGTCACTCTAGTAGAATTCAAATCAGCTCCACCTTACTTTAAAATCTGATTTTTTTCCAAGGAAATTCCATCACATACTGCCCTTGAGGACATTATGCTAAGCAAAATCAGCCAGTCACAAAAAGACAAATACTGTATGATTATACTGGGGTTATGTATAACTAGTAGAACTCATAGAAACAGAAAGGAGAATAGTTACCAGGGACTGAAAGGGAGAAATGGGGAGTTGTTCAATGGTAGTTTCAGATTTGCAAGATGAAAAAGTTCTGGAAATCTGTTTCACAACAATGGGAATATACTTCACACTACTTAAGTATACACTTTTGTTTGTTTGTTATTTTAAAGATACAGAGTTTCACCATGTTGCTCAGGCTGGTCTCAAGGAACCCACAACCTCAGCCTCCTAAAGTGCTGGGATTACAGGTATTAGCCACCACACTGGACCTGAACTATACACTTATAAATGGTTAAGGCGGTAAATTTCACATTTACATATACATATATATACACACACATTTGTTTATAATTTGAGGCAGGGTCTCATTCTGTTGCCCAGGCTGGAGTACAATGGCATGATCGTGGCTCACTGCCTCCTTGACTTGCCAGGCTCAAGTGATCCTCCCACTTTAGCTTCCTGAGTAGCTGGGACTACAGGTGTGCATTCTCACACTTGGATAAATTTTTTTTTGTAGTAGACAGGGTTCCACTACATTGCCCAGGCTTGTCTTAAACTGGATCAAGTGATCCTCCCATCTTGGTCTCCCAAAGTACTGGGATTACAGAAATAAACCAATGTCCCTGGCCTACATTATATATTTGTTTACAGCAATTAAAACATTTTTGCCAGGCATGATGGCTCACACCTGTAATCTCAGCACTTTGGGAGGCCAAGGCAAGCAGATCATGAGGTCAGAAGTTCAAGTCCAGCCTAATCAACATGATGAAACTCTGTCTCTACTAAAAATGCAAAACTTAGCTGGGAGTAGTGACACATGCCTGTAATCCCAGCTACTCAGGAGGCTGAGGTAGGAAAATCGCTTGAACCCAGGAAGCGGAGGTTGCAGTGAGCCAAGATGGCACCACTGCACTCCAGCCTGGATGACAGAGTGAGACTCCGTCTACCAAAAATTAAAAAAAAAATTTAAATCTGGTCTTTTCCTACTATACCATATGCCATAACGGTATAAAAATATGGGTTACCTGGGCAACATAGTGAAACCCTGTCTCTACCAAAGATACAAAAATTAACAGGGTGTGGTGGTACACGCTTGTAGTCCCAGCTACTAGGGAGGCTGGGGTGGAAGGATCACTTGAGCCCAGGAGGTTGAGCATGCCACTGTACTCCAGCCTGGGTGACAGAGCAAGACCATCTCAAAAACAAACCAACCAACAAAAAACAGTAAGCAAATAATTTATTCTCTGGGATGGGAGAGAGGAGAGGAAGGGCATGGCAAGGAATACATTTTTTAAAAAAGAAAAAAAACTAAGAAAAAGAAGTATTTGAGGCCAGGCACGGTGGCTCATGCCTGTAATCCCAGCCCTTTGTGAGGCTGAGGCGGGCGGACCATGAGGTCAAGAGATTGAGAGCATCCTGGCCAACATGGTGAAATGCCATCTCTACTAAAAAGTACAAAAAAATAGCTAGGCGTGGTGGCACACACCTGTAATCCAGCTACTGGGGAGGCTGAGGCAGAAGAATTGCTTGAACCTGGGAGGTGGAGGTAGCAGTGAGCTGAGATCGCGCCACTGCACTCCAGCCTGGCGACAGGGAGACTCTGTCTCAAAAGAAAAAAAAAAAAGAAAGAAAAAGAAAAGAAAAGAACTATTTGAAAGATGAAGGTCTCCATTTTGTCTTCACTATAGTTCCAGGCCAGGGTCTCTATGTCGACCTCTGAAATAGCTCCCTTACCTATACACAACCATCAGTTACCACAATAACCTGCCTAAACCAACCAGGCTCCAGAATATTCCAGTAGCCTTGTATCTGGTGAGCTTTTTTCTTTTTTTTTTGAGACAAAATCTCACTCTCTTGCCCAGGCTGGAGTGCAGTGGCATGATCTCAGCTTGCAACCTCCACTTCCCAGGTTCAAGTGATTCTCCTGCCTCAGCCTCCACAGTAGCTGGGATTACAGGTGCATGCCACTACAACCAGCTAATTTTTGTATTTTTAGTAGAGACGGGATTTCACCATGTTTGTCAGGCTGGTCTCGAACTCCTGACCTCAGATGATCCACCACCTAGGCCTTCCAAAGTGCTGGAATCATAGGTGTGAGCCACAGCTTCCAGCCTCTGGTAAGCTTTTCTAGGCTTCTCCCATTCGAAGTCACTCAGCACTAAAAGCACTAAATTGCCTCACTCATCAGGCTAAAGAACTTTTGTGGCTCCCTATTACTCTCAGAACACAGATTATCAGGATGGGTGTTTAGGAACACATCACCTAACCTTTCTGAGCCTCAGTTTCCTCATCCATATTAAGAAGTGAGTCTTGATAGATAACTCAAAAGCTTGAGGATTAAAGATACCCTATGCCTTGCACCATACTTAATCTAAGTCCTCACTAAAAGTTAGTCCTCTTTCTGCCTGTCTCTATCTACACACCCAGCTCAATAAGGTATCTTAGCTTAAGAAGGAGAGATCAAGTAGTTTCAGGATTTTTTTTTTTTTTTTTTGAGACAGGGTCTCACTCCGTCAACTACTGCCTCCCAGGCTCAGGTAATCCTCCCACCTCAGCCTCTCATAAGCACGCACCACCAAACCGAGCTAATTTTTTTGTAGAGACAGGATTTTGCCATGTTGCCCAGAATGGTCCAGAATTCCTGGACTCAAGCGATGTGCCTGCCTCAGACTCCCAAAGTGCTGGGATTACAGGATCTTAATTAAGTCAGGGAGAGAAGAACACAAGGGGGAAAAAAAGCTGTTAAAAAGGTTGTCTGATGCCCAGGAAAACATTTCTCACTCAGAACTGCTCCTTTCATCCACCATCCTCCATATACACAGACCACCTAGCCTTTACTTTATTCTATCCTTTTATCATTTGAGAAAGTGATATGCAAATTAAATTTAAATATAAAGTTATACTGTGAAAAATCTCACTCCCATTCTCTCTCCCTTTAGCCCAATTCCCACCTCACTCCCACCAACCACTTTATTAGTTTCTTGAGTATCCTTCAAACTTCCTTTATGCAAAAGCTGTCTTTTAAATAAAGCTAATGTTTTACAGGTGTGTTAGCAAGGTTTGAGGTGGGGGAGGGTGAAAGAAGTAGGAGACTAGTCTTACTAATTCTGCTTTACCCTAAAGCAGTGTCCTTCGCTCACTCAAAAATAATCATCATCGTATGTTGGGCACCTGTTATAAATCAGATACTTAATATTAACTAACCACTTTCAGTCCTTACTATGCACCAGAAATGCACTAATGCTTTACACAATTGCCCCCTTTGATCTCCACAACAATCTTAAAAGGTTGATTACTAATTCTCATCTTCATCTTACAAGTGAGGAAACTGAGGCACAGAAAGGTAACCTGCTCAACCAAGAGAGAGGAGCAGGGCTTTGAACCCAGGCCTGACTCCAGAGTCCCTCTTAACCATGACGCTATACATTGGCAAACCAGATACAGTCTCTGCACCCGCTGGAACTCAGCCTAATGTGGGAGACAGGCGAAAAAAAAGCAGACAACAAAGAAATATGAAATTATAGACTAAGAAAGTAACGTAAACGAAACGAATGCGCGGCTGTGACAGAATAACAACGGGGACCTACTTTAGAAAGGAGGAAGAGAGAGTGTCAAGGAAAGGCCTGAGAAAATGACATTTATGATAACGCTTGGGAACCGTCTGGGGGCTGCAATGATGACCCTCTCCCCCACGCCCAATACACGGGAGAAACTCGAGGCCCATAGAGATTAAAACAAACTCGCCAGGGTCTCCCAGACATGTAGACGTGGCGCAAGGGAGGGAGGATCCAGAAACTGGGCCCAGGGTTCATACACGCCATCAGTGCCCACAGCAGCCCAGCCCCGCTCGGCTACTGACAAGGGACATCAAGCCAGCTGCTTCCCACGGCCCCGCTGCGGCTGAGAGCGTCCGGGGCTCACAGGGAGGCCTTGCGGCCAGCCAAGGGGGGTCTGGCCCGTCCAGCGGCGGCCTGGAAAGGCCTCTTTCCCGGTCCCTAGCCAGCTCCCGCCTGGTCCGCCCCGCCCCGCCCCTCCTGGGCCAGCCTGGTACCTGCACCACCCGGACCAGACCCCGGCCGGTCAGCTGGCCCTGCCGCAGCTGCAACAGAATATTCCCGGGCCGCGGCCGGCCGCCCCATCCGCCCCAAGCCGCTACTGTGGCTGCCGACTGTCTGCCTCGGCCGGCTCCGGACCCAGCCGCTGCCGGCGCCGCCGCCATGTCTCCTCGTCCGACAAACAGGAAGCAAGCGGCCTCTGGGCCCCAGAGATTTCTACGGGGCGGCGGAGGGGTCGCCGCAGCGCCCCCAGCGGGCCGTCGGCGGAGGCGCAAGCCGCGTGGCACGGACCGTGCGCATCGTGGGGGCTGCTGGGAAATGTAGTCCTGCGCGGCAGCGGGGCCGGTGGGAAAAAAGATAAGGTCTTTCCGGTACCTCCGGTTTCTCTGGCCCCCCGGGCCCAGCATTTAGGCTGAATCTCCCGAGGTCTAAGACCAGTCCCTGCGTGCGCACTCTCCCATTTCTCCCCGTCTGTTTGGGGAGGATGCAGGCAGCTGGCTAAGAAATTATCCTGGGCTTCAGGTCAGGAGTCAGGCCCTCGAATCTGATTCTTGCTTCTCTCTGCCTGTGACTCGCCGCGGACCTCAACCAAGTCATCGCACTCTGCTCCTGCGCCTCAGTGTCCTCGTCAGGTCACTCCAGCTATAGGTCCTGGGATCCTGATCAGTCAATCAGTAGTTCCGGGGGCTTTCTTTGCACCCGACACTGAACCATGTCTGGGGAAAGGTGGGGTGTCTGGGATACAGCGGTGAGCAGAACAGCCTGGGACTCTTTATCACGAAATGCAGGTCACAGGGGAAAACAGCAGAAAGAAACGCACAGTCTCAAACTGGATAAGTTGTGTAACTGGATAGGTTGTTGTGAAATTAAATAATGGAAGGCAAAGGGATTAGTAAATTGTGACATCACATTCTCTGTCAAAGGGAAACCCTGTCCTAATTTCTGTCCACCAGATAGCATGTTGTCTCTACCATGAGCCCACATATTCATCCTTTAAGCTAACTTCTGCAGCAGGAGGCTCTGACTCCTTGCACCCAATACACACACAATTTTTCCCTTTCTAGCAAGGGGCTTGTCATAAAAATGAAAGAGGGCCAGGGGCGGTAGCTCACGCCTGTAATCCCAGCACTTTGGGAGGCCGAGGTGGGTGGATTGCCTGAGCTCAGGAGTTCAAGACCAGTCTGGGCAACAAGGTGAAATCCCGTCTCTACTAAAATACAAAAAATTAGCCTGGCGTGTCGCTGTGCGCCTGTAGTCCCAGTTACTCCGGAGGCTGAGGCAGGAGAATTGCAAGAACCCGGGAGGCAGAGGTTGCAGTGAGCCAACCACTGCACTCCAGACAGAGCGAGACTCCATCTCAACAAAAAAGAGGGGGGTGAAGAGCTAAGTGTGATGTAAGAGGAAATGGTGAAGACTGTGACTCAACTAAGATGGTTGTAACCAATTGCTCAAACCAAACACTTTAAAGAATGAAAAGACACAATAAATTACATCTGGACAGTAGGCATAAAAGGGACTCTCCCAGGTGGACTGGCACTCTGGTTACCATCCTCACACCCCATCTAAAAGGGGTGGTCTTACCATCCTTCTTTATAGAACTAGAAAGAAAAAAAATCCTAAAATTCATATGGAACCAAAAAATAGCCTGCAGAGCCAAAGCAAGAATAGGCAAACAGAATAAATTTGAGGCCAAGCGCAGTGGCTCACGCCTGTAATCCCAGCACTGGGAGGCTGAGGCGGGTGGATCATCTGAGGTTGGGAGTTTGAGACCAGCCTGACCAATATGGAGAAACCTTGTCTCTACTAAAAATACAAAAATTAGCTGGGTGTGGTGGCACATGCCTGTAATCCCTCAGGCATGAGGGATTACAGCTACTCAGCTACCCAGCTACTCAGGAGGCTGAGGCAGGAGAATCGCTTGAACCCAGGAGGGTTGCCATGAGCCGAGATCGCTCCACTGCACTCCAGCCTGGGCAACAGTGCAGAGTAAACAGACAGAGTTTCAAATAAAAAAAAAAGAGAAAGAAATTGTAGTGTGTATATACCATAGAATACTATTCAGCCATAAAAAGGAACAAATAATGGCATTTGCAGCAACCTGGAGACCATTATGATTATGATTATGATTTTTGAGATGGAGACTCGCTCTGTCACCCAGGCTGGAGTGCAGTGGCACAATCTTGACTCAATACAACCTCTGCCTCTCGAGTTCAAGCGATTCTCCTGCCTCAGCCTCCTGAGCAGCTGTGATTACAGGCACACACCACCACATCCAGCTAATTTTTGTATTTTAGTAGAGACGGGCTGTCATCATGTTGCCCAGGCTGGTCTCAAACTCCTGACCTCAAATGATCTGCCCACCTCAGCCTCCCAAAGTGCTGGGATTACAGGCATGAACCACCACACCCAGGCTGGAGACCATTATTCTAAGTGAAGTAACTAAGCAATGGAAAATCAAACATCATATGTCCTCACTCGTAAGTGGGGGCTAAACTATAAGGATGCAAATGCATAAGAATGATACCATGGACTTTGGGATCTTGGGAGAAAGGGTGGGAGGGGGGTGTGGGATAAAAGACTACACACTGGATACAATGTACACTGCTCAGGTGATGGGTGCACCAACATCTCAGAAATCACCACTAAAGAACTTACTCATGTAACCAAACACCACCTGTTCCCAAAAACCCTATTGAAATAAAATAATAGAAATAAAAGGACTGGTCTCTGTGCACCTCCAGCAGATTGCTGCCAGATCTTCTGATCTTTACAGAAAAGCCAAAAATCAGAGTTTTTATATGAAATTCCCCAATTCTGGGGAAAATAAGCAAGTGATATTCTGTAAAAGTGTCAATATCCAGAACTTGTGAAGAATGACTGCCCCTTTTTCCTGGAGTTCTTTTCCCCAAGCAAATCTCTGAATGGCTTGCTTTCTCATCACCAGATCTCTGCCCAGGGACAGATCTTCCCTGACCACCTACGGTAGTGGTATAATAGATCTCTTATACTCTTCATCTTATAACCTCCTTTTTACTTGATTTTTTTTAACATGTCACTGACTCGAAGCTCAATTACCTGCTTTAAAAAAAGCCACTTACCTCCACCTGACCTACAGTTGTCAGTCACCCTCTCCCCCTGACTAGCTTATAATATTTGATCTCTTTTGTTCTTTGCTGCAGCCATCTCTAGCACCCATAATGGTGTCTGGCACACAGTACATAGCATTTGTTGATGGGATCAATAGGTTAGTTAACAGATGCATGAAATCCTACAAAATTACAAAGATAAGTCAAAGAATATAGTAGAGGCCAGGTGTGGTGACTCACGCCTGTAATCCCAGCACTTTAGGAGGCCGAGGCCAGTGGATCATAAGGTCAAGAGATTGAGATCATCCTGGCCAAGATGATGAAACCCCGTCTCTACTAAAAATACAAAAATTAGCTGGGTGTGGTGGTCACGTGGTGTGTAGTCGCAGCTACCCAGGAGGCTGAGGCAGGAGAATCGATTGAACCCGGGAGACAGAGGTTACAGCGAGCCAAGATCGTGCCACTGCACTCCAGCCTGGTGACAAAGTGAGACTGCATCTCAAAAAACAAAAAAAAAAAGAATATAGTAGAAAAATAAATAGGAACGAGTAATTTATAAGGGAAAATAGGTAGTAAATGTATAAAAAGATGCCTATCCTCAATGTTACCAAGAGTGGAATGCTAATGGTGAGAACATAAGTTAATATATACCTTTCTGGAAAGCATTTTTTTTAGCAATGTGAATTGTCATAAAGAAATCCAAACTTTTTGACTTAATAGTTATTCCTTTAGCTTCACTGGAAGTTCTAGCCAGAGAATTAGTCAAAAAAAAGAAATAAAAAACACCCATATTAGAAAGGAAGAATATCTCTGCAACATCTCTGTTAGCAGATGATGTGATCTTATATGTACAAAATCCTAAAAATTACACACAAATGCACACATACATACAAACACACATTGTTAGAATTCAAATTCAATAAAGTTGTAGGATACAAAATCAACACACAAAAATCGGATGCACCGGTGCCTATAGTCCTAGCTACTTGGGAGGATAAGTCTGTCTATTAAAAAAAAATCAGTTTGTGTGTCTATACACTGGTAATGAACAATTTTAAAGGAAAATTAAGAAAATAATCTATTTACAACAGCATCAAAAGGAATAAAATTCTTAGGAATAGACTTAAGCAAGGTGGCAAAAGACTTACACATTGAAAATACAAAACACTACTGAAAGAAATTAAAGACATAAACAAGGGCCGGGTGTGGTGACTCATGCCTGCAATCCCAGGACTTTAGGAGGCCGAGGTGGGCAGATCCCCTGAGGTTGGGAGTTCGAGACCAGCCTGACCAATGTGGTGAAACCCCATCTCTACTAAAAATGCAAAAATTAGCTGGGTGTGGTGGCAGGCTCCTGTAAACCCAGCTACTCAGGAGGCTGAGGCAGGAGAATCACTTGAACCCGGGAGGCAGAGGTTGCAGTGAGCCAAGATGGCGCCATTGCACTCCAGCCTGGGCAGCAAGAGCAAAACTCCCTCTCAAAATATATATATATATATATATATATATATATATATATATATATATATATATAAATAAAATAAAGACACAAATAAGTGTAAAGACATTCCGTGTTCATAGATTAAAAGACTTAATATGGTTAAAGTGTCCATTAATTAAAGCAATCTACAGATTCAAGGCAATCCCTATCAAAATCCCAATGGCATTTTTTGCAGAAATAGAAAAAAATATTAAAATTCATGTGGACTCTCAGTCAGGCACTCTGGCTCATGCCTGTAATCCCAGCACTTTCCTGCAGATCCCAAATTTTTAGACAAAGCTTTGCCTCCTTAATCAATCACAAGTCAGAAAATATTTGAATCCACCTGTGGGCCCCCGGTTGGAGATGTTCTGTCTTTTTAGGTGGAACCAATGGACAGCCCCCATGTATTGATTATGACTTTGCCTGTAGCCTCTGCCCTCCTGCCTTTAAAAACCTGTAAACTGGCTGGGCACAGTGGCTCATGCCTATAATCCCAGCACTTTGGGAGGCTGAGGCAGGTGGAGCACGTGAGGTCAGGAGTTGGAGACCAGCCTGGCCAACATGGCAAAACCCCATCTCTACTAAAGATACAAAACTTAGCCAGGCATAGGGGCAGGCACCTGTTATCCCAGCTACTCAGGAAGCTGAGGCAGGAGAATCGCTTGAACCCGGGAGGCAAAGGTTGCAGCAAGCCAAGTTGTGCCACTGCACTCCAACCTGGGAGACAGAGCAAAGCTCCGTCTCAAAAAAAAAAAAAAAAGAAGAAGAAAAAGAAAAAGAAAAAAATGTGTAAGCCATTAGGGAGTTCAGGTCTTAATCATAAACTGTCTAATTCTTGCTTGGCACCCTGCAGTAAGTACAAATAATAAGTGCCTCACTTTCTCTTGCTATAATCCCAATGTCTATGGCTTTGCTGCACCAGGTAAGCAGCTGCCAGTTTGGTTCAATAACAATATTTTTCATAACTTTTTGCACCAGCCATTTTTTTTTTTTTTTTTTGAGATGGAGTCGTGCTCTGTCACCCAGGCTGGAGTGCAATGGCATAATCCTGGCTCATTGTAACCTCTGCCTCCTGGGTTCAAGCAATTCTCATGCCTCAGCCCCGCCCTGGTAACTAGGATTACAGGTGCCCACCACCACACCGGCTAATTTTTGTATTTTTTGTAGAGACAAGGTTTTACCATGTTGATCAGGCTGGTCTCGAACTCCTGACTTCATGATCTGCCCGCCTCGGCCTCCCAAAGTGCTGGGATTACAGGAGTGAGCCACTGCGCCTGGCCTCTACTATATTCTTTGACTTATCTTTGTAATTTTGCAGGAGCTCATGTATCTGTTAACTAATCTGTTGATCCCATCAACAAATACTACATACTGTGTGCCAGACACCATTGTGGGTGCTAGGATGGATGCAGCAAAGAACAAAACAGATCAAAATTATACTTAGGGGAGAGGGTGACATTTTTAGACTCAAGAAAAAAATGTCTTCTATTTGTGAAATTAACTTTAAAAAGACATAAGAAGAAGAGGCATTTCCAGGGGTACAGACTGGACATTGGTGAGCTTTCCCGGCAGCAGCCAGCCTTACCAGGGAATCCACAGCCCTGGGATTCCGCCCAGAGCTATTCCCGAGGCATAGGCGATGAATATTCTCATCCTTGTCGCGGTGAGGAGGCAGGATCCTTCACAGTTCACATGGCCATCCAGGTTTCCCTTGGCGCTCTTCATGCTAGGGCCAAATCTTCCCACCTCAGCTGTGACCCAACTGCAAACGTCACTTTGCATTCCTCAATTCCTATCTTTGACAGTGCAGCCCGGCCCAGGCATTCACCAAAGACGGATATTCACCGGGTCAAAAATGACCACCTCAAATTCATGCGACTAGGAAGTAAGGAGATATGTTTCCAAAAACCTCTGTGGAAAACACCGCTCTTTCTTCCACTTTCACCTCCGCTCTGTCGGCCTTTTCCGTGGAAACCAGCTGAGTGTCTCTCACCACCAGGGGGCGCAGTACCGAGGCCCGTTGATGTCAATTTTCGTCAGCACTAGAAAGAAAATGAAGCCTCCCAAACTGGCTAATTTTTTCCCATAGTAATCCCAAATGGCTTAACCAAACATGATGATGCTATTCAGAGAATACTGACTCATGTAAATGAACTGCGAAACTCATCTCAGTTGGGCAGACAGATTTGTCTGGGGCTTTTTTTTTTGAAGTCTTGCTCTGTGGGCCAGGCTGGTGTGCAGTGGTGTGGTTGTAGCTCACTGCAGGCGCCGCCGAGCTCGGGCTGAAGCAGTCCTCCCGCTTCAGCCTCCCAAATGCTGGGATTACGGGCATGAGTCACGACACCCTGCCAATAAATCATTTTAATCAGAGTAACTGGCACAGTTACATAAGGCCATAGTTATAGCTATCTCATGCCACCATGCATCGTCCTGGGGTGTCATCCTTTGCAGTGAATTTTTTTTTAACATTACATTTCTAATGTATAACCTCTCAATGATTTGTCTTTTAAATTTTTGTTAAGTACCACCTTATGTGCCAGGCACTGTTACAGGTGCTGTGGATATTGTGCTAAATAAAAGAAACAAAATTCCCTGCCCTCATGGGGCTTACACTTCTGGGTAAGATCTACCCTTTACTGACCACTTACCACTGGCCAAGAACTCTATTTGTACTATCTTGTTCTTCTCGGAGCTTTTTTGGAGAAATTTTTCAAATCTACAGAAAAGTTGAAAGACATACCGTGAACACTCATACCCTTTGCTTAGACTTGCCAACTACTAAAACTGTATTTTATCTTTCTTTCCATATAGCTTTAGTTCTATACTAAAACTACATTTTACCTTTATATATCTTTATAAAACTATGTTTTATCTTTATATGTCTTTATAAAACTATATTTTATCTTTATGTATCTTTATGTAGCATGGAAAGAGCTCTCTCTAAAGATAAAATACAGTTTTATTAAATATAAATGTTTTTAAAATATAAAAAACTGTATCTTTTTCTTTATATATATAGAGGTCTTTCCATATATGTATCTCTCTCTGTGTGTCTTTATACTTCATTTATATGTAGAGAGAGGGTTTTTGAGTTTTTGCTTGTTTTGCTAAACCTTTTTTTTTTTTTTTTTTTGAGACAGGGTTCCACTCTGTTGCCCAGGCTGGAGTGTGGTGGCACAATCATAGCTCACTGCAGCCTTAGACTCCTGTGCTCAAGGGATCGTCCTGTCTCAGCCTCTCAAAGTGTTGGAATTACAAGTGTGAGACGCTGCATCCATGTGGCATTGTTTGAAAGTAAACCATTTGAAAGTAAATTATAGATATTATGACACTTCACCTCCATGTTTTAGAATGTATCTCCTGAGATCAAGGATATGCTCTTAAAAACTATGATACTATCACACCCAAGAAATTTAATATTGATATAATTTATCTTTTTATTCTTTTTTGAGACAGAGGTTTGCTTTATAGCCCAGGCTGGAATACAGTGTTGTGATCTTGGCTTACCGAGACCTCTGCCTCCTGGGTTCAAGCTATTCTCTTGCCTCAGCCTCCTGAGTAGCTGGGATTACAGGCACCCACCACCACACCCAGCTAATTTTTGTATTTTTAGTAGACATGGGGTTTCACCATGTTGGCCAGGCTGGTCTCAAACTGCTGATCTCAAGTGATCTGCCCACCTTGGCCTCCCAAACTGCTGGGATTACAGGCATAAACCACTGTGCCTGGCCATTATTTATCTTATAATCCATATTCAGATATCTGCAGTTGCCCCCCAAATGGCCCTTACAGTCTTCCCCCCCCAATTCAGAGTTCAATCAAGGATCATGCATGCATTTGAAAGCTATGTCTTGTTACTACCTTTTAATCTCATCTCTTTTGTCCTTTCAAGATATTGACAATTTTGGGATCCAGGTCAGTTGTACTGAATGCCCCACCATCTGGATCTGCTTTATTGTGTTCTCATGATTTGATTAGGATTAAATTGTTTTAGCTAGAATATTAGGTGATGGTGAGTCTTTCCCATTGCTTCATATTAGAAGAAAATTGTGTAAATTTGTCCCATTATTGATGACACTAAATTTGATCTGTTGGATAATGTCTTCACTGGAAAGGTACCTTTTGGAGTTAATAAGTAATCTGTGGCGTTCAAGACTCCGAGACTCTTGTTCCCCACCCACCTTTCACCCAGTAGTGCTTTTGTTTGTTTTTTTGAGATGAAATCTCGCTTTGTTGCCCAGGCAAGAGTGCAGTGGCGCAGTCTCAGCTCACTGCAACCTTCTTTCCTCCTGCTGCTCCTCCTCCTTTTCTTCTCCTCCTCCTCCTTCTTTTCTTCTTCTCCTCCTCCTTTTCTTCTTCTTCTCCTCTTCTTCCTCTTCCTCCTCCTCTTTATCTTCTTCTTCTCTTGCCTCAGCCTCCCTCCCAAGTAGCTGGGACTACAGGCACAAGCTGCCACACTCGGCAAGTTTTTTTGTTTGTTTGTTTGGTTGGTTTGGTTTGTTTGTTTTAGTAGACACAGAGTATCACCATGTTGGCCAGGCTCGTCTCAAACTCCCAACCTCAGGTGATCCACCCGCCTCAGCCTCCCAAAGTACTGGGATTACAGGCCTGAGCTACTGCGCCTGGCCCTCACTCAGTAGTTTTTATCATCCCTTGATGATCCCTGCCTGGAGTACTATGCTGGGGTTGCAAAATGGTAACTTTCTTATTCTATCATTGCTTCCCCTTTTATTAGGTAATATTCCCCCCCAAAAGGAGCTCCTGCCTTTTTTCTGGGGTATCACTATAGACTCCTAAATTATAATTTATGTGTTATAAACCATTAATGTTGTTATTCTGTTTTCCCTTGGTTTCATTAGAGTATTTTTACATAAAATGAAATGCATAAATATTGAGTAATATCTAATCGGATGAATTCTGACATAGGTATATACTTGTGTAACCAACAACTTAATTTAACCAATACCCCCAATGGATATAGAACATTTCCATTTTACTCCAGAAAGTTCTCATGCACTTGTTACTTATTAGCTCCAAAGCAGAAAATGTACCTTTCCACTGTTCTAATTTTTATCATCATAGATTAATTTTGACTGCTCAAAAACTTCATATAAATGGAACCATCTAATATGTAGTCTTTTGTGTTTAGCTTATTTCACTCAGGATGATGTTTTCCAGATTCATCCATATTGTTCTGTCTGTGGTTCATTCCTTTTTACTACTGGGAAGTGTATGGTCTCAGGAAATCATAGCCCAGGGCCAGGTACAGTGCCTCACACCTATAATCCCAGCACTTTGGAAAGCTGAGGTGCAAGGATCGCTTGAAACCAGGAGTCTCTACAAAAAAAAATTAAAAATGAGCTGGGTTTGGTGGCACACACCTGTAGTTCCAGCTACTTGGGAGGCTGAGGTGGTAGGACTGCTTGAGCCCAGGAGTTGGGGTCTGTAGTTAGCTATGATCCTACCACTGCATTCCAGCCTGGGTGACAAAGTAAGACCCTGTCTCTGAAAAAATAAAAATGATACCCTAATTAAAGGCTTCAGAACAGCTCTCTCTGACCTTCTCCTACCTTCCTGTCTCTGGCCTCTCATTCTCCCCTGAGGCTAGTCATAAAAACTAGAATCCCTCTTCCTCAAGACAGGACTTAGAAACCAGAAACTGGCTGGGCACGGTGGCTCATGCCTGTAATCCCAGCACTTTGCGGGGCCGACATGGGAGGGCTCAAGACCAGGAGTTCAAGACCAGCCTAGTAAACAGAGTGAGACCCCTGTCTTTAATAAAATAAATAAATAAATCAAAGCTTGCATTTACCCTTTCTTTTTTCCTCAGGGATCACATGAAATAAGCATTTACCCTTTTTAACAAGATGCAAATGACGTCAAAGTCTGTTGATTAGAGTTGATATTTTCTCCAATATTTCCATTTACTCTTTCCATGTTTTTCACCTTATTATTCTTGTTCTTCATACATTAAAACAGCCAACTTAAGAAAAATTTGAACTAGTTCAATTAAAATGCTACAATTGTTGCATATTCTAATTTTTTTATCTGATTATAAACTTTCTGAAGAACTGTAGTGCAAATTCCTAATCAAAGCCCATTTGAAAGTCATGGCAATATTGCAATAAATAAATAATTATTTCATTCTTCAATTCACAACTAACTACAAAATATGTTGATATAAAATTAATACACAGCTGGGTGCTGTGGCTCACGCCTGTAATCTTAGCACTTTCGGAGGCCAAGGCGGGTGGATCATTTGAGGTCAGGAGTTGGAGACCAGCCTCCAACATGGTGAAACCCCACCTCCACTAAAAATACAAAAACAGTAGGCAGGCGCCGTGGCTCACACCTGTAATCCCAGCATTTTGGGAGGCTGAGGCAGGTGTATCATGATGTCAAGAGTTCAAGACCAACCTGGCCAAGATGGTGAAACCCGTCTCTACTAAAAGTACAAAAATTAGCCAGGCATGGTGGTGGGTGCCTGTAATCCCAGTTACTCGAGAGGTTGAGGTAGAGAATTGCTTGAACCCAGGAGGCAGAGGTTGCAGCGAGAAAAGATCATGCCACTGCACTCCAGCCTGGGAAATAGAGTAAGATTTCGTCTCAAAAAAAAAAAAAAATTAGCTGAGCGTGATGGCGTATGCCTATAATTCCAGCTACTCAGGAGGCTGAGGCAGGAGAATCCTTGAACCTGGGAGGCAGAGGATGCAGTGAGCCAAGATGGCAACACTGCACTCCAGCCTGGGCAACAAGAGTGAAACTCTGCCTCAAAAAAAAAAAAAAAAAAATTAAACAATACAGTATTCTGTCTTGATGATCATATTGACAGTCACATGCCAGAAAATCAAATGAGATGACAATGTACCAAATACAACAAACTGCTTTTAGCTAATGTGTACATTTTTCACATCGCCTCTTCTGTCTCTCCTACAATGTAACACAATTAGCCTTGTTCGATTAGTAATATGCTAATGTCCTTGGTTCTTATCTAGAATCCATATGAGGCACTCTAATATTTTGAATCCATTTTATTTCATTATTTAAAAAGTTAGTGGGATACATTAAATTTATTTCTTGACCCACTAAAGGGTCATGAGCAACGTCTCAAAAACACTACTCTAAGGCACTAAACTATTAACTACTGCAAGGGAGTTTGTAAAAAATACAATAAACAGAATAGCTTACCTCTCTGCATGCAGAATGTTTTCTTTGATAACTTTATTCTTCAAGGCTGGATTTATACCACACTGGGCTTGCAAACTACTGCTGCTTCATGGGCTGGTGGGGAGTGGTAGGAGATGGGTGGGTGGGGTATTTATGTTTTCTTTTTCTTTTTTGAGACAGAATCTCTCTCTGTCGCCAGGCTGGAGTGCAGTGGCATGATCTTGGCTCACTGAAACCTCTGACTCCCTGGTTCAAGTGATTCTCCTGCCTCGGTCTCCCGAGTAGCTGGGATTACAGGTGTGTGACACAATACCTGGCTAATTTTTGTATTTTTGTATTTTTAGTAGAGATGGGGTTTCACCATGTTGGCCAGGATGGTCTCAATCTCCTGACCTCATGATGGGTCTCGCCATGTTGGCCAGGCTGGATAATATTTAATTTTTGATAAACCAACAAACTTTTCCAAACCAGCTGCCCCATTTTACATCTCCACCAGCAATGGATGAAAATTCCAGGGCCAGGCATGGCGGCTAATGCCTGTAATCCCAGCACTTTGGGAGGCTGAGGCGGGCAGATCACTTGAGCTCAGGAGTTCAAGACCAGCCCGGGCAATGTGGCAAAACCTTGTCTCTACAAAAAATAAAAAATTAGCCAGGCATGGTGGCATGTGCCTGTGGTCCTAGCTACTTGGGAGGCTGAGGTGGGAGGATCGCTTCAGCCCCAGAAGTCAAGGCTTCCACGAGCTTGGATTATACCACTGTACTCCAGCCTGGGCAACAGAGTGAGACCCTGTCTCAAAAAAAATAGAAAAAAAAAATTTAAAAAGAAAATTCCAAATTCTCCACGTCCTCACTAACATCTCCTGCCTCAGCTTCTCTAAAAGCTGGGACTACAGGCGTAAGCCACGATGCCCAGCTAATTTTTCTATTTTTAGTAGAGACAGGGTTTCACCATGTTACCCAGGTCTTAAACTCCTGGACTTGAGCTATCCACCCATCCTGGCCTCCCAAAGTGCTGGATTACAGGCTTAAACCACTGCTCCTGGCCTTTTTAAAAAAATAAATCATTAAAAATTTATTTTATGTTGACAAATAAGATTAGTATATATTTATCAAGTACATGTTGTTTTGAAATATACATACATTGCGGAATGGCTAAATTTAGGTTAATTAGCATATGTGATTAACTTTAGACTTTAAGGATATGAACCAGTCATAATAGTCTCTAAGTATATTAGCCAGGAACCTGACAGGAAATAGATGGCTCATTCAAATTAGAAAGATTAGTGGAAGGTTTAATAAAGAGACTACTTACAAAGGTGTGGGCAGAGTGTTAGAGAACCACAGGGAAAATACAGTAGTCCTATACAGCTAATCCTATCCCTAGCCTGAAGGGAATAAGAGAATGGTTACTGTATTAGAGTTACAAAACAGAACTAATAGAATGTGGGTGTAAGGCCAGGTGCTGTGGCTCACACCTATAATCCTAGCACTTTGGGAGGCTGAGGTGGGTGGATCACCTGAGGTCAGGAGTTTGAGAACAGCCTAACATGGTGAAACCCCGTCTCTACTAAATACAAAAAATTAGCTGGTCATAGTGGCAGGTGTCTATAATCCCAGCTACTTGGGAGGCTGAGGCAGAAGAATCACTTGAACCCAGGAGGCAGAGGTTGCAGTGAGCCAAGATTGCACCACTACACTCCAGCCTGGGCAACAAGAGCAAAACTCCATCTCAAAAAAAATATAAAAGAATACGTGTGTGTATAGAAAGAGGTTTATTGGCCAGGCGCAGTGGCTCACACCTGTAATCCCAGCACTTTGGGAAGCCAAGGTGGGTGGATCATGAGGTCAGGAGATCGACACCATCCTGGTCAACATGGTGAAACCCCATCTCTACTAAAATTACAAAAAATTAGCCAGGTGTGGCAGTGCACGCCGGTAGTCCCAGCTACTTAGGAGGCTGAAGGAGAATCACTTGAACCCAGGAGGCAGAGGCTGCAGTGAGCCGAGATTGTGCCACTGCACTCGAGCCTGGGAGACAGAGGCAGAGGGAGAGTGTCTCAAAAAAAAAAAAGAGGTTTATAAGGAATTGGCTCACACAATTGCAGAGATTGGCAAGTCCAAATGTGCAGTGTGGGATGACAGGTTTGAAACTCAGGAGAGCCAGTGGCACAGATGAAGTCCTAGAGCAGATTGCTGGAGAATTCCCTCTCAAGTAAGGAAGAGGCCATCTCTTCAGGCTCCAGCTGATTGAATGAGGCCTACCCACATTATGGAGGGCAATCTTCTTCACCAATTAAAATGTTCATCTCATCCAAAAACAACCTTGCAGAAATACTCAGAATAATGTTTGACCAAATAGTGGAGTACCCAGTAGTCCAGCCAGGTTAACACACAAAATTAACCATCACCTGAAAATAAAAAGTTGTGTAGAGGTGGGCACCTTGGGATAAAAGGGTACTCTTTCTATAAACATATAGAGAGAGATGGGGTCTCGCTGTGTTGCCCAGGCTGGTCCTGAACTCCTGGGCTCAAGCAATCCTCCCATCTCTGCCTCCCAAGCATTGGGGTTACAGGTGTGAGCCACCTTGCCCAGCCAGAAATGATACCTTTTGATTGAGAGATGTAGCCAGCCCGAAGCAACCCTGCAAGAAGGGAGCCAGAGGGATAAATGCCCTGAACTCATTCTACTCCCTTTTACCAATCTCCTGTCTGGAATCCCCCTTGGATGGACCCAACTGGAAGCCAGGAAGAATGAGCCCACTAATGTAGCTCATACAGGACTACAAGAACAGAGGATAATGAACTTCTTGGGGCAAAGAACAGGGTGAAAAAGGGTGAAAAATACATCCACGGGGCAAATGGAAGACATCCTACACACTAGAGTATGCCACAGTAATAAGCAATTCCAGCAGACTCAAAGAAAGCAAAGGAAGGAAATAAGATCAAAGCAGAAATTAGCACAATAGACAAACATACACTTGACAGCAACAAGTCAGTCCCAAGTTTGTTCTTCAAAAAGAGTAATAAAATGAGAAATCTCTGGCAAGACTAATTAAGAAAAAGAAAAGACATATTTAATATTAACTATTAAAAAACAGGCCAGGCATGGTGGCTCACACCTGTACTCCCAGCACTTTGGGTGGCTAAGGCAGGAGGACAATTTCGATGCCAGGAGTTTGAGACCATTCTGGGCAACATGGCAAAACCCTGTCTCCACATACAAAAATGTTTTAATTAGCCAGGTGTGATGGTGCACACCTGGAGTCCCAGCTACTTGGAAGGCTGAGGCAGGAGGATTGCTTGAGTGTGGGAGGTCAAGGCTGCAGTGAGTCATGATCATGCCACTGTACTCCAACCTGGGCAACAGAGCAAGACCTTTTCTCAAAAAAAAAAAAAAAAAAAAAAAGGAACAAAAACAATAGGACAACTTCATGCCAATTAATTCATAGAAAAGTACAAACTTTCTAAGTTAGGAAAGAGTGGGGTTTAGGAAGGGACTTTCTTTCCTCTCTCTGATCCGGCCTGGAATCTGGGGTGTTGACCGATGACCAAGGGTATCCCTGGGTGTGTTGGTGAGCTGGCCTTGGCCACAAAGAAGCCTGAATAATGGAGTGGACTGTGGTTCTAAGAGTAGCTGTTAGCTAGTAAATGATGTAATTTCCTTCCATTATGCCTCAGCTTTCAGTCAAGTCTTGTTCAAAGTCATAGCAGTTCTTGTCTATGTTATGGGGAACTATGTGTAGGCCTGGGTCTCTATTTGAGGCATAGTAATAGTAGAGAAGGCAGGAGGTATATCCCTGCCTATCAAGGTAGCCACAGAGGTTTGCCATGGTATGGAAGAAAATGATCAGCAGCTGAATTAGCCAAGGTTCATGAGATGAGGTTGGCAGATAAAGCCAGACAAATTCCTGATTAAAAGTTCACCAATTAAAATGTTAATCTCATCCAAAAACAACCTTGCAAAAATACTCAGAATAATGTTTGACCAAATAGTGGAGTACCCAGTGGTCCAGCCAGGTTAACACAGAAAATTAACCGTTACCTGAAAATAAAAAGTTGTGTAGAGGTGGGCACCTTGGGATAAAAGGGTACTCTTTTTGTAAACATATATAGAGAGATGGGGTATACCTCCCTTCTCACTACTGCACTTGACTAGTCTAAAAAAAAAAAGTTACCTCCTGAGCTATTTAGAGAAACAGTTGATTCAGGGTTTTGATAGAAGTGAGATCAGCTGGGCTTGGAACAACCTGTAATACCAGAAAGCTAGGATGCTATCAAAGACTATTGGGGTTGTGTTAACAGGACTCAGGGCTAACTTGAAGAGAGGCTTCCACTGGCCATAAATGGGACAATTTGAGCTTTGATAAGAAAATAATTTCAATGAACTGAAAATCATCAAATGAGTTTAAATCCCAGAGTTCACAATACTTAAAAAAAACAAAACAAAGCAAAACTTCATTGTCACCATTGGAGGATGCTAAGGAAACAATGCATTATTCTGGAAAATAAAAAATAAAAGTTAAGAATCAAATATTTGAGGCCGGGTGCGGTGGCTCACGCCTGTAATCCCAGCACTTTGGGAGGCCGAGGCGGGCAGATCACAAGGTCAAGAGATCGAGACCATGTTGAAACCCTGTCTCTACTAAAAAATATAAAAATTAGCTGGGTGTGGTGGTGCATGCCTGTAGTCCCAGCTACTCGGGAGGCTGAGGCAGGAGAATCGCTTGAACCCAGGAGGAGGAGGTTGCAGTGAGCAGAGATTGCACCACTGCACTCCAGCCTGGCGCCGCCTGGTGACACAGCGAGACTGTCTCAAAAAAAAAAAAAAAAAAAAAAAAAATCAAATATTTGAATGAATTGAATAAACTCTACCTCAAGGAACCCAAAGAGTTGATGAGAGAAGTCTTTCTTTAGAGAAGTAGTTTAGCTTGGCCAGGCGCAGTGGCTCATGCCTATATTCCCAGCACTTTGGGAGACTGTGGTGGGTGGATCACCTGAGGTTGGGAGTTTGAGACCAGCCTGACCAAAAATAGTAAAACCCTGTCTCTACTAAAAATGTAAAATTAGCTGGGTGTGGTGGTGCATGCCTGTAATCCCAGGTACTTGGGAGGCTGAGGCAGGAGAATTGCTTGAACTCAGAGGCGGAGGTTGCAGTGAGCCAAGATCAAGCCATTGCACTCTGGCCTGGGCAACAAGAACAACACTTCATCTCCAAAAAAAGAAAAAAGAAGAGAGAAGTAGTCTAGCCTAATTAAAATCTCACTATTTTGAAACCCCTGTTGAAATAACGAATCTAAGCAGTGATCACCAAATGGCTATTATTAACAGACAAGCAGACATCATGTGTCTCTTGACTGAAAGAAACAACAGTGCTTATGAACCATTCTTAGAGGAAAAAAAACCAGCCTAGGCAACATAGTGGGACCCCATCTAAACAAAACATTTAAAAATTACCAGGCATGGTGGTGTGAACCTGTAGTCCCAGCTACTCGGGAGGCTGAGGCAGGAGAATCACTTGAGCCTGGGAGGCTGAGGCTGCAGTGAACTGTGATCATGCCACTGGGTGACAGGGTGAGACCCTGTCTCAAAATAAGTAAATACACAAGTAAAAACAAAAGTAAAAATCCAAATCTGATGATGCCTCTAGGTCTTAATATCAACTTTAAAAAACAGTTATATAATAAATATCTCAGAGATGCAATTAACAAAACCCAGGCTGGGCGCGGTGGCCCAAGCCTGTAACCCCAGCACTTTGGGAGGCCGAGGCGGGTGGATCACAAGGTCAAGAGATGGAGACCATCCTGGTCAACATGGTGAAACCCCGTCTCTACTAAAAATACAAAAAATTAGCTGGGCATGGTGGCGCGTGCCTGTAATCCCAGCTACTCAGGAGGCTGAGGCAGGAGAATTGCCTGAACCCAGGAGGCAGAGGTTGCGGTGAGCCGAGATTGCGCCATTGCACTCCAGCCTGGGTAACAAGAGCGAAACTCTGTCTCAAAAACAAAAAAACAAAAAAACAAAATCCATAATATGGGAAATCTCTAGGGCATACAACTGTTGTCTTAAACAAACTGCAATGAAAATAGAGGAGGAGTGGGAAGGGAAGGAGGGAGGGAGGGAGAGGGAAAGAACTCCTATAAAAGATACTTCAGAGACATATAATCAAATTTCACATATATAAATCAACCCTATGTGGGTCCGATTCAAACAAACCATAATACAAAGTTATGAAACAAAACATTTGAACATTAATTGGAGAGGATACCAAGGAATGATTATTGATTTCTACAGACATACTTTGGAGATGCATTCTGAAATACTTTTAGGAACAAAATGTTTGGAATCCTAAATAATCTAGTGTAAATGTAAATGAAATAAGGTTGGCCATGAGTGTACCATCTTTGAAGCTAGTTTGTTGAAACTGGGTGATGAGCATACAAGGGATTGCTGTCCTGTTCTCTCCACTTTTGTTTATGTAAAATTTTACTTGGCCAGGCATGGTGATATGCCCCTGTGGTCTCAGCTACTTGAGAGGCTGAGGTGGGAGGATCGCTTGAGCCTGGGAGGTGGAGGGTTCAGTGAGCTCAGATCACGGCACTTCACTCTAGCCAGGGCATGAGTGAGATCTTGTCTCCAAATAAATAATAAGATAGAACAAAATAAAATTGTACAGCCTGGCCATGCACGGTGGCTCATGCCTCCCAGCACTTTGAGAGGCCAAGGCAGGCAGAATACTTGAGTTCAGGAGTTTGAGACCAGCCTGGGTGATGTGGCAAAACCCCATCTCAACAAAAAATACAAAAATTAGTAAAATTAGCCAGGCATAGTGGCATGCTCCTGTTGTCCCAGCTACTCGGGAGGCTTAGGTGGGAGGATCACTTGAGCCCAGGAGGTGAGGGCTTGCAGTGAGCCGTGATTGTGCCACTGCACTCCAGGATGGGCAACAGGGTGAGACCTTGTCTTAAAAAAAAAAAAATTTATGACCAGACACAGTGGTTCATGCCTGTAATCCCAGCACTTTGGGAGGCTAAGGTAGGATTGCTTGAGCCCTGGAATTCCAGACCAGCCTGGGAAACGAAGCAAGACCCCATCTCTAATGTTTACAAAAATGAAAAGAAAAATTTAAAGTTATAAGAAAATAAAATTTTACATAATTAAAGTTTAAAATCTCGCCTCCTCAGGGAAGCCTTTTCCACCTACCATATCTAAAGCAATTTGTCTTTTGCCATTATTTTCTAGCACAGCCCCCTATTTTCTTCATAGAACTGATCACAATGTTATTTTATCTACTTACTAGGTTATTTCTTTCTGCTAGAAATTTAATTTCCACAAGAATAAAAACTGTTTGCCTTGTCTACTGCTGAACCTCTGGGGGCTGGGACTGGTGCACAAAGGTGTCTGCCCAGCACCATGGCTCATTCCTGTAATCCCAATTACTCAGGACGCTGAGGTCGGGGGATTGTTTGAGCCCAGGAGTTTGAGATCAGCCTAGGCAACATAGGGAGAACCCACCTCTACAAAACATTTTTAAAAAATCAGGCAAGTTGGAGTGGCGTGTGCTTGTGGTCTCAGCTACTCCAGAGGCCGAGATGGGAGGATCACTTGAGCCTGGGAGGTCAAGGTTGCAGTGAGCCATGATCATGCCACTACAGATTAACTAGATTCACAATTGCCCATAGCCACCAATCCTTTCTTTGAATGAAAACTCATAAAATAGCCCAATATGTAAAACATGACAACCAAAGCATGATAGCCAAAAGGAGATTTATTATTTAGTCTCAAAAAAATAAAAATAAAAATTATCCAGTGGTTATGAGGAGTCCAGGAAAACCTGTCCCAGTAATGCCAATTTGGAGGTGAAGGGTTGACTGGGGCAGCTGAGAAGTGGGACCTTCTGTTTGGCAGGCTTCCTCTCCCTTGCCTGGTCATGGTTTTCAGGTGAGAAGAGTGTTCCTGGCCCTGCTGGGGGTTCCCATGGACCCGAACTCACAGTCTTCTTCTGAAATTTTGACCTGTTTCGTTTGAGAGAGTAGAATTCCCTCATCAAGTCCTCCACCTCCCACTGCTCTTCCTTCAGCCTCCGGCAGCAGTGCAGGGCGGCAGGGTCAATGGGGTGAGCTTCTGTGTTGAAGATGTACCCCCCAGCCCCCAGGATGCACTCCCCATAGGGGGTGATCACTGCATCGAAGGTAGAGCCATTGTTGTGGATGAAGTTGGTTGGGTCAAACAGAAGGTAGAGGTATTTCACGGTCTCGGCCAGGAAGAACGACTCCATGCGGTTGTCCAGCTTGTGGTCTCGCAGATCTTTGATCTGACACGTGGGAGAAGGAACCAAGTTGGAACAGCGTCACCATTTGGTAGTAAGGGGCAGACAATCCTTTAAGAGTTCCTGTTCTGCCACTAAGCAGCTGAGGGCCTGTGAGCAAATCACTCCAACTTTCAGGCCTTCATTCTTTCCCAAGCCACCATCATCTCTCACCTGGATTATCTCGTCAGCTTCCCAGTAGGCTCCCAGCTTCCATCCTTAGCCTTACAGTTTATTTATTTATTTATTTATTTACTTACTTACTTATTTATTATTTTAAAAAATAGAGATGGAGTTTCACCATGTTGCCCAGCCTGGTCTGGATTATCACATCAGTTTCCAAATAGGCTTCCAGCTTTCATCCTTAGCCCTACAGTGTATTTATTTTTGTACTATTTTAAGAAATAGAGATGGGGTCTCCCCGTGTTGCCCAGGCTGGTCTCAAAATCCCGGGCTCAAGCAATTCCTCCTGCCTTGGCCTCCCAAAGTGCCAGGATGACAGGCATGAGACACATACCCAGCCCCTACAGTATATTTATACTGTAAATCTTCCTGTCAGTTCTCTACTCAACACTTTCTGTGAACCCTCCATTTCATGCAGGATAAAAATGGAAGTCATGACCTGGTCCCTGCTCCCTCCCTCCCTGCCCTCACCTCTTACCTCTCTAAGAGCTCCAGCTGCTGCCTTTCCATCCTGAGCTAGCACATACTCCTGCCTCGGGTTCTTTGCATCTGTGGTTCTTTCAGCCTGGAGCACTCTGCCTCCAGTTTTCCTCATAGCTTGCTCCCTCCCTTCCTTCGAGTCTCTGCTCAAAGGCTTCCTCACCAGAAAGGTCTCCAATAACATTCCTCTATGACAGGACAATATCCTATCCCGTTTATCCCACGTTTTTGTGACTATAAACATAGAGCTAATTGTCCCTTTTAATGATGGCACAGCATTCCATTGTGAAAATGTATCACCATTTACTTAGCTACCTCCCTGGAAGGGCATTCAGGTGATTTCCAAGTTTTTGTAAGCAACTAATAAGGAGTCTGTTTTTTCCCTCCATTCAGACCCAAAGTATCGACACTTACTAACTAGGTCAACTGCTGTTGATGAAAACTATTGACATTGTTTTAGTAAGGAGTCTTATTTAGAGAATTTCAACTGAGTTTTCAGGCATGGATGACTAAGATTACTTGCTACAAACATTTATTTTAGCTTCTCAGAATTAGTAATGCTTTTAAACAAAACATTCCCAGCGGACTTTATCTTACATTTAAAAATATGACTCAAATGTGATCTTGACATATCAACACTACTATTTTCTTGCCCTGTTTGACAAAGGTCAGATGCCTGTTCCCGTCACCATGGAAGACCTCCAAAGGGCTTCACATTCATGGAAATGAGCCCAGCATTCCTAGGAAAACCCCAGTAGGCTTATCATTTTGGTTTTTCACACAATACAGCATATTAGAAACCAAATCATATCAGGGCTTTATTTTTGCCCCTCCACATGCAAGTCTTCTCTCTTCCCCGAAATTTATCTATATTTTACTTATAGAATACAATCATATTACAAAATTTTGTAAAGTAAGTTTTTTTTAAAAAAAATTCTAATTCAAACATACTCCAAGAGCAAAATAAGTTTTTTGTTTGTAGTTTTGAATTCCACACCCCAACCCCAACTCTGTAGGCTTTCCAGGGAGTTTTCTTCCAGACCATTTTCTTCTATATCCATAATGGTTATTTATATCTTGCTTGCTTGGGTCCTATATGGATGTGAGATAACTCTCACCTTTGACCTTTCAATCTATTCTCCACAGAGCAGCCAGAGCGATCTTTCTAAAATACAAATCAGATCATGTCACTACTCTGCCATAAATCCTACCAAGGCTTCACATTCCAAGGAGAAAAAAAGCCAAACTCTTTCCTGTGGCTTACACAAAGCCCTGTGTGATCTAGCCCCTGCCTACCTCTGGGACCTTATCTCTTCCCACTTTTCTCCTTGCTTACTCCACTCCAGCCACACTGGCCTTCTGTCTACAGGATACACATTCATGGTTTTTTTCTCATTAAAATGTAAGCTCCGTGAGAGCAGGGTTACCACTATAACCCTTGGGCTAGCAGAGTGCCTGGCATGTGAAAGACATTCAATAAATATCTGCAAGACTAAGTAGGACTGCTTTGTTAAGGAGTCCTAGGTCTGAATATGGGGCTATGGGACTCTGGATTTCCCTAACAAATCCTTTTACAAAACTCACCTTTTCAAAGTCACCAATTCAAACAGATCAAGGATCTCTGATGTGGGAGGAATGGCAAGGGTTTGGGTCAAGATCCCAAGGAACTAATCTTAGCTCTGCCTCTACTAGCTGTGAGATCTTTAGCAAGGCACTTAGCTTCTCTGTTCTTTGGTCTCCCCATCTGTAAAATACAGGCATGATGTCTATCTCCAAGGTCCCTTCTAATGCTGATACATCAGAACTCCCAAAGCTCTACTCTTAAAGAGGCTTTTTAGCAGCAATGGGGAGACTTCCCAGTTCTTGGGGCCATGAAAACACTTACTGTTGCAAATCCACACTCCACCTTGCTGATTTTTTCAATGGATTCCACAGCATCTCTTCCAAGTTCTAGGAGGGTGGGATCCCCCGTGGCACGGTAGAGGTACATTGCGCTTTCAATGAGTTCTGCAAAGTCCAAAGCAGACCTTCCTCACTCAGTGGCTGCACAGGGATGGCCTGGGGCCTCTTAGGGCAGTGAGGGACTACTCTCGCCCATAGCTTGTCCATAAGGCCCCAACTAGTAGGAACACAGGATACCTCATCCAATGCTGAATTTCAGAGCCAGTATACCCAAAGCTTAAAGCTCAGCAGAGACCAGCATTCAGGCTGACCAGTGATTCCCATCCTAAGGGAGAGAAAGGTGGCCAGGATCTGGGGTAGAGAAGGTGGCAGAGGCTGTTGCCCATTTCCCAATATCTGTTCCCCGTTTCCTCCTTAGTAGCAGAATTCCTAACTTCAGCTAAACACAGTCTTCCTGGCTGCCAACGCTAACAATTATTCTAACAGCTAGATGGCATTAAGGACACCATGGAGAGCCATATAGGCTCAGAAAGTGAGAGAGAAAAAATTTCTATCCTAATTAAGTACTATTTTTTTCTGTCACTCAGAGTCTAACCTAATTCTAAAACTCAAAAGAAGAGTAAGAGCCTGGCATCATAAGGCTCTTTCTGAGATAGGATAGGCCAAAAGATGAAGGCTAAGAACCAAGAGCAGGCCAGGCATGGTGGTTCATGCCAGTAATTCCACCGCTTTGGGAGGCCAATGGGAGAGGATAGTGTGAGCCCAGGAGTTTGAGGCCAGCCTGGGCAACATAGTGAGATCTTGTCTCTACAAAAAATAAAAATAATTAGCTGGGTGTGGCATGCATCTGTAGTCCCAGCTACTCAGGAGGCTGAGGTAGGAGGATCACTTGAGCCCAGGAGTTTGAGGCTGCAGTGAGGTGTGAGCAAGCCACTGCAGCACTTCAGCCTGGTTGACAGAGTGAGACCTTATCACAAAGCAAACAAATGAACAAACAACAACAAACATCAAAACATCAGTCTAACAAAGATGTAGTCGTCAGTTCACTGTGCCCAGAAGAAAATGATGTTTTGTCTTGCTCAACTGGGACTTGATGTTAAGACATGAGCTCTATCTTAAGATGAGTATTAGCCAACAGGAGTGGGTCCAGATGAGAATATTTATTCTAGTGAAAAGAAAATCCAGGAAAATGTGCTTATTGCTTTCAAATAGCTGAAGAACTTTTGTAGACCTGACTTCAAGGGTGACTTCAGCTCAATATGCTTTCTACTTTATCCACCTTTTCTAAGAGAGAAGAACCCCTGTCCCCTTTCTATGCCATCGTCTCTTGCAATCTTCTGTTCTGTTTCCCCCGGGCTTGATCAGTGCTTCTCTCCCTTTTGGTTTATTGCTGCAAACTCTAGTTCTTATTTTATTTATTATTATTTTTTGTGACAGACTCTTGCTCTGTCACCCAGGCTGGAGTGCTGTGGTACAAGCTCCACTCACTGCAACCTCCAACTCCCACATTCAAGCAATTCTCATGCCTCAACCTCCCAAGTAGTTGGGATTACAGTCCTGGCTAATTTTTGTATTTTTAGTGGAGACAGGGTTTCATCATGTTGGCCAGGCTTGTCTCAAACTCCTGACCTCAAGTGATCTGCCTGCCTTGGCCTCCTAAAGTGCTGAAATTATAGGTGTGAGTCACTGCACGCACCCAGGCTCTAGTTCTCATTTTAGAGAAAAGGTCTCTGCCTATCTCCCCAGCTCTCTCTTACTTCCTCCTCTTCTCCCCTTACAGACCTCTAGACAATTGCTAATCTGATTGCTCATATTCTAAGGCACAGACTAGGGCACACTCACTGCTAGATGAACACATTCTGTGTGTTCAAAGGCAGAAAAGATAGTGCTCTCATGGGAGGCCTCCTCTTCTTTTTGATTGTTTTTTTGAGATGGAGTCTCACTCTGTCACCCAGGCTGGAGTGCAGTGGCACGATCTTGGCTCACTGCAACCTCCACCTCCCGGATTCAAGCAATTCTCCTGTCTCAGCCTCCTGAGTAGCTAGGATTACAGGTGCCCGTGACTATGCCCGGCTAATTTTTCTATTTTTAGTAGAGATGGGGTTTCGCCACATTGTCAAGCTGGTCTCGAACTCCTGACTTCAGTTGATTCACCCGCCTTGACCTCCCAAAGTGCTGGGATTACAGACATGAGCCACTGCACCCAGCCCTCTTCTGCTTCTAGCAGCTGCTGGGGCCAGAGCCCCATGCCCAGCCATGGTGATTCTCTCCTCATGCATGAGCATGTTAGTTACTGCTTCACTTTCCTGTGCATCTGACCAACTCTGTAGAGCAGTGGTCCCCAACCTTTTTGGCACCAGGGACCAGTTTCATGGAAGACAATTTTTCCATGAACTAGGGTTGTAGGGGATGGTTTTGGGATAATTCAAGTGCATTACATTTATCGTGTACTTTATATTATTATTACATTGTAATATACAATGAAATAATTATACAATCCACCATAGCGTGGAATCATTAAGAGCCCTGAGCTTGTTTTCCTGCAACTAGACATCTCCATCTAGGGTTGATACTGAGAGATCATCAGGCATTAGGTTCTGATAAGGAGCATGTAACCTAGATGTCTCAAATGCGCAGTTCACAATATGGTTCTTGCTCCTATGAGCATATAATGCCACAGCTGACCTGACAGGAGGTGGAGCTCAGGCAGCAACTCGAGCGATGAGGAGCGGCTGTAAATACAGATGAAGCTCACTCACTCACAGGCTGCTCACCTCCTGCTGTGTGACCTAGTTTCTTTTTTCTTTGTTTTTTGAGATGGAGTCTCACTTTGTCACCCAGGCTGGACTGCAGTGGTGCCGTCTTGGCTCACTGCAACCTTCGTCTCCTGGGTTCAAGCGATCCTCCTGCCTCAGCCTCCTGAGTAGGTGGGATTACAGGGTGTGCCACCATGCTTGGTTAATTTTTTGTATTTTTAGTAGAGATGGGGTTTCACTATGTTGGTTAGGCTGGTCTTGAACTCTTGACCTTGTGATCCACCCGCCTCAGCCTCCCAAAGCACTAGGATTACAGCCATGAGCCACTGCACCTGACATGACCTGGTTTCTAACAGGCCACAGACTGGTATTGGTGCATGGCCTGAGAGTTGGGGATCCCTGCTCTAGAGGAAGGCAACAACCTGAAGTTTAGATTTGGAATTACAAGTAAAAGCCTACAGAAGCCTTTAGGCCAGGCTCTGTGCTCCAACACTGCTGATCAGAAACATACATGAGAGTATAAGGCTCTGGCCAATCCAGTGAAAGAGTAGTCCTTATCTCCTATTTGTCATTGTTTTGGGGTAGAAAGGATGACTCCTGGATTCTTGACAGTGGTGCCTTATATTTATTTATTTATAAAGGCCAGGCTCCTTGGGTTAAGTTTATACGCCTCTGTGACACATGCAGACGACGTGTCCCTTCCTGACCTTTCCTTTTCTTCTTTTCACTTTTTTTTTTTTTTGAGACAGAATCTCCCTCTGTCGCCCAGGATGGAGTGCAGTGGTGCGATCCCGGCTCACTGCAAGCTCCATCTTCCAGGTTCAAGCAAATTCTCCTGTCTTGGCCTCCCAAGCAGCTGGGACTACAGGCATCTGCCATCATGCCTGACTAATTTTTGTATTTTTAGTAGAGACAGGGTTTAACCATATTGGTCAGGAAGTCTTCAACTCCTGACCTCAGGTGATCTGCCCACCTCGGCCTCTCAAACTGCTGGGATTATAGGTGTGAGCCACCAGGCCCGGCCTGAGTTTCTTGTTTTTAAAACATGCCATTAGAACAAATACATGGGAAACACCAAGAACAGTGGCCTCTAAGGAGAGAAAAGTGACTAATTTGCTGTTTACTCCCTCTCCTGGTCCGCTCCACACCTCCTACAATAATCACTTGAGTTAGAAGAGGAAGGAAATGGGGTAGAGGAAGGCAGGATAAGCAGAAGCCACTAGGAAGGCCTGTCCCATGGCTAAAAGGCAATTCAGGTGGGAAAGTGAGAAATGTGTAAAAAAAATGGGCTCATGGCCTGTTTTAGGGTGAGGGGATGACTATGTGTGCTGACTAAGCTTCCTTCCTTTGCCCCCCTTTTTCTTCCCCTCCTCACAATTTTCAGCTTCCCTGAAGTGAATCAGAGGGCACCGGGGCTAGAAAGGAACATAAGACAGTGTTTCATGTATAGTCCTTTGCTTGATTCTGAGCTGTAAATGGGGAGGTGGAAGAGACTAGGTAATTCCTAAGGCCTGTCCAAAGTTCTAACATTCCATACACGTAAGCAAAATTTATCTGACCCATGGCCGTAGGAAGTTTGCCTACACTTCTGGAATCCTGATGGTAGGAGATCAAAAGGAGTCAACCTTGACCTTTTCCTTCTCACTCATTTCCTGATTTGAAAGAGCATATGATTTAGTTAGAAGTCCTAGGTTCCAGGCCTAGCTCCTGCACTTAAGAGCCAGGGGCAAGCCATTTCATCCCACTAGGCCTCAGTTTCCATATCTGAAAACACAGGAATAATAAACTCCTAGTAAGAAAACCACCCAGAGCCACTGGAAGGAACAGAAAGGGGAAAAAAAATGAACTTGTGAGCAGTTGTGGAGCATGGAGCCTTGTAGAGAGGGTTTGGGGTTTCAGGAACCAGAGCCTGCAGGCAGATGACGAGAGCCAGAAATGCTGCTCACCTGGCCGAAGCGGGTAGCCCTCTCGCTTCTCCACTGTGTATCCCTGAGGAATGTTGTAGAATTCCGGGAGCCCCCCAAACTGCTTCCATACGGTGTAGTAGTTGAGGAAGGTCCTCATGGCATTGTCAATGTCTCCAATGAGGCTCTGTGGGAGAAAGTGGCTGTCAGGCAGGTAGAAATCAGGCATAAAATCCCAGAGACAGGCCAGGCGCGGTGGCTCACGCTTGTAATCCCAGTACTTTGGGAGGCCAAGGCGGGCGGATCACCTGAGGTCAGGAGTTTGAGACCAGTCTGACCAACATGGAGAAACCTCATCTCTACTAAAAATACAAAAACTCACTGGGTGTGGTGGTGCAGGTCTGTAATCCTAGCTATTCAGGAGGCTGAGGCAGAAGAATCACTTGAACCCAAGAGGCAGAGGTTGCGATAAGCCGAGATCACATCACTGCATTCCAGCCTGGGCAACAAGAGTGAAACTCTGTCTAAAAAAAATAAAACCCACAGACAACCTCAAGAAAAGACAAAGTAAAATCTGTGAGGCCAAAAAGGCCTTGAATTAATCCCTGAGTCTGCCAGTTACTCAGTGTGGTGCTGAGCAAGGCACTGGACTTCGCTGAGCCTTATCCATGAGACGTAAAATACACCACCTATCTCATACATTGTTGGAAGGAACAGAAATTGTATATTAAGTCCCTAAATCTTCTGAGTAAATGTCAGCTATTAACAGTTTTAGAATTCAGCCAGCTAGTTCAAAATTCTAAGAATAGGGAAAAGTTTGTCCTAAGTCTCACTCCCACACCACACCCCCAACAGATAACCGTTTTTGTTTTTGAGACAGGGTCTGGCTCTGTCTCCCAGGCTGGAGTGCAATGGCAAAGTTATGATTCACTGCAGCCTTGACCTCCTAGGTTCAAGAGATCCTCCCACCTCAGCCTCCCATGTCGCTGGGACCACAGGTAGACTCCACAACTCCTGGCTAATTTTTTTATTTTCTGTAGAGATGGCGGGGGGGTCTCACTTTGTTGCTCGGTTAGCCCCAAACTCCTGGGCTCAAGTGATCTTCCTACCTCAGCCTCCCAATGGGCTGGGATTACAAGCATGACCCGTTATGCCCTGCCTCAGATAACAATTACTGGTGTCTTGTATAATTTTCCAGAGTTTCTTTATGCATGAGTATATGTTATTTTTCCCAACACTAAAAAATAGCCTTTGGTTTCTTATTAATAGGGATATTAATTATCTCCATATTTTCAGATTCAGAAATTTGGCTTTCACATATTTTTATTTGACTTGGTTCCAACAACTAATGTGGCAATAAATCTGTATATATGTCACATCAAACAGACATAAAGTGTTGTATGTAAGGTACATTTTCAGAATTAGGATCACTGGGTCAAAGTATATATGCATTCATAATTTTACCAGCTATTACTAAGTAGTCATTACTATTAATGTAATCTAACAAGGAAGCAGCTGACCTTGACATCTTCATTAGATGTCTCATGGACAGAACAAACTTGGCATCTCCTAAACAAATTTCTTGGTTCCCCTACTTTCCCACAAAGTTGTCTTCCTACTCTGGCCTTTTTCCCTTCTTGGTAAATGACATAATGTCTAGCCAGTTATTCTGGATAGAAATCTGGTGGTCATTTTGTTTTTTTGTTTTTTTTTTTTTTTTGAGGCAGGGTCTCACTGTCAACCAGGCTGCAGTGGCGTGATCATGGTTCACTGCAGCCTTGATCTCCTGGGCTCAAGCAATCCTTTCACTGCAGTCTCTCCTGTAGCTGGGACTACAGGCATGTGCCACCACACTCAGCTAATTTTTGATTTTTTGTAGAAATGAGGTCTTGCTATGTTGCCCAGGTGGGACTACTTTTTCTTAAAACTTTTAAAAATCTAGATTATAAGAACATTTTGGTACATGCACTGTTTTTGAACACCAAAGGGAGTAAATTAGATGAGCTCTAAGATTCTTCTGGCTGCAACTCTATCAGACCATGTAATGGGAAAATAACAAGATGGCAGAGCGGCATGAGCTGCTTCCCGCCCTTCCTGAGGCCCACTGTCAAGCTCGGACAGAAATGCCCAGTGGAGAAACAGCTGTTGCCAATGGCTGTTCCTGCCCAGACTGGAAATGTATTGTCAACTTTTATTTTAAGGACTACGACATTCCATGGCAAACTGGAAGCTCAGTTCCTGACACTCGATTTGGCAGAACTCTAAATCTAATTCACTCTAGGTCTCTCTTCCATCCTCAACCTGTCTCTCCAGAAAGAGTACTCAAGCAACTCACAAAGTATCTTATTTGACTTATACATCAAAATGAGCTTGCTTTGCCAGATCCACATTTTTTGATCATTCCTACCTGAAGACCAGGCCAGTAGGCTTCCAGGGACTGGAAGACTGGCATGGACACAGTCCCCTTGTACATCTGCACCCACAGGTACCAGTCATCGAAGCGGGTGTAGTTCCGGATGGCTTTGTTATACTCTGCAGTGGGGGAGATGAGATCATGGACATATGAGTGATTAGGGAGAGGCCTGGACAAAAGGCAGGCCTGGATAGCAGAAGTGAGGACTTATACTTTTGAAAGAGTGCCAGGATGCAATGAGGCAAGGTGACTAGAAAGGAGCATGGATTCTGGAGTCAAATTTCCAGGCTCAAATTCCTGGATCTCCAGCTCTACCACTTGCTAGCCATGACCTGGGGCAGGTTTTTCCCTTTTAAGCTGTAGCCCTATTATCTATAAAATGGGGAAAGTAATTGATACGGTTTGGTTGTGTCCCCACCTACATCTCATCTTGAATTGTAGGTCCCATAATTCCCATGTGTTGTGGAAGGAACCTGGTGGGAGATAACTGAATCATGGTGGTCGTCTCCCCCATACAATTCTCGTGGTAGTGAGTAAGTCTCATGAGATCTGATGGTTTTATCAGGGGAAACCCCTTTCACTTGGCTCTCATTCTCTCTTGTCTGCCACCACATGAGATGTGCCTTTCGCCTTCTGCCATGATTGTGAGGCCTCCCCAGTCATGTGGAACTGTGAGTCCATTAAACTTCTTTTTCTTTATAAATTACCCAGTCTTGACTGTGTCTTTATCAGCAGCATGAAAATGGACTAACACAGTAATGTTATGCAGCTATGGGGCTTTTCAGTCATTTATTTATACAACGAACATTTGCTGAGCACCTACTAGGTACCAAGCACCTATATGGTTGTAAACAAGACAAAGTCCACCCCTCAGAGAACTTACATTCTAGTGGGAACTTGAATTTATCCCTCATATCTCTCCCCTAGATTGTAAATCCATGAGGCCTGGGACTTTGTTTTGTTCCTTGCAGAATCCCCCACACTAGTATAAGCAATAAACATTTTCTGAATGAACAAAGTACCAAATATACATGCAAATAAATAAGATAACAAGAGTTGTAAGGATGATATGAAGCAGTCCATGTTCGGAGCTTGGCACATCGCTTGCCACATCCATGGTATTCAGGAAGTATTTTTTGAATAAATGAGTATACTAGTCTCCCCTTATTTGAGGGGAATACTTTCCAAGACCCTCAGTGGATGTCTGAAACCATGGACAATACTAAATCAACTCTGTATACAGTCATGCGCCACATAACAACATACTGGTCAACTCTGAACTATATGTTTATGTATTTATTATACTATTTTTTCATCATCATGCCCAGCTAATTTTCAGTAGAGAAAGCATTTCACCATGTTGGCCAGGATGGTTTCAATCTCCTGACCTTGTGATATTAGGTCCTGTAAGATTATAATAAAGCTGAAAAAGTCCCACAGCCTAAAGATATCACAACGTTGTACTTTATAATACAATGCATTATTCACGTGTTTGTGGTGATGCTGGCACAAAAGAATCTACTGTTCTGCCAGTCATAAAAGTATAACATATACGATTATATACAGTACATGATATTTGATAATAAACAACTAATTATTGGTTTATGTATTTATTATACTATTCTTTCATCATTAGAGTACTCCTTCCACTTATATAAAAAAGGTCAACTGTGAACAGCTTCAGGCAGGTCCTTTGAGGAATTCCAGAAGGCATTGTTATCACAGGAGATGACAGCTCTCTGAGTGTTACTTCCCCTGAAGACCTTCTAGTAGGACAACATGGGGGGTGGAAGACAGTGATATTGATGATCTTGACCCTGTGTAGGCCTAGGCTAATGCATATTTGAATCTTAGTTTTTAGCAAAAAAGTTTAAAAGGTAAAAACAAAATAAAAATAGAAAAAAGCTCAGCGAATAAGGATATTAAAAAATATTTCTGAATAGCTATACAATGTGTTTTTTTTTTTTGAGACAGAGTCTTGCTCTGTCTCCAGGCTGGAGTGCAGTGGCACGATCTCAGCTCACTTCAACCTCCACCTCCTGAGTTCAAAACAATTCTCCTACCTCAGCCTCCCGAGTAGCTGGGACTACAGGTACGTGTCACCATGCTCAGCTTATTTTCAGTAGAGACAGCGTTTCACCATGTTGGCTAGGATGGTTTCAATCTCCTGACCTTGTGATATGCCCATCTCGGCCTCCCAAAGTGCTGAGATTACAGGCATGAGCCACCATGCCCGGCCATAATGTGTTTTAAGCTGAGAGTTATTACAAATGAGTCAAAAAGTGTTTTAAAATTTTAAAGTTTATAAAGTAAAAAAGTTACAGTAAGCTAACGTTAATCTATTATTGGAGGCCAGGCATGGTGGCTCATGCCTGTAATCCCAGCACTTTGGGAGGCAGAGGTGGGTGGAGATCACCTGAGGTCAGGAGTTTGTGACCAACCTGGCCAACACGGTGAAACCCCGTCTCTACTAAAAACACAAAAATTAGCCAGGTGTGGTGGTGTGTGCCTGTAATCCCAGTTACTCAGAAGGTTGAGGCAGGAGAATTGCTTGAACCTGGGAAGCAAGGTTGCAGTAAGCCAAGATCATACCACTGCACTCCAGCTTGGGCAACAGAGGGAGACTCCATTTCAAAAAAAAAAAAAATTATTACTGGAGGAAGAAAAAAAAATTTTAAATAAATTTAGTATAGCCTACATGTATAGTATTTATAAAGTTTACAGCAGTGCAATGACTCAGGCCTTGACATTTACTCACCACTCACTGACTCACCCAGAGCAACTTCCTCTCCTGTAAATTTGATTCATGGTAGGTGGACCACTTTTTATCTTTTATACTGTATTTGTACTGTACTTTTTCTATGTTTAGATACATAAATACTTACCATTCTATTACAATTATCTACAGTATTCAGTAGAGTAACATGCTATACAGGTTTGTAGCCTAGTAGCAATAGGCTACACCACACAGCCTAGGTATGTAGTCGGCTACACCATCTAGGTTTGCTTAAGTACACCCTGTGATATTTGCACAATGATGAAATCACCAAATAATGCAATTCTCAGAATGCATCCCTGTCACTAAGCAATGCGTGACTACTGTTTTCCTATACATACATATCTATGAGAAAGTTTAATTCATTAATGTTTAAAAAATTTTTTATTTTTGAGAGAGGGTCTTACTCTGTCACTCAGGCTGAAGTGCAGTGGTATGATCATGGCTCACTGCACCCTTGACCTCCCCGGCTTAAGCACTCCTCCACCTCAGTCAGCCTTCCAAGTAGCTGGGACCACAGGCATGCACCACCATGCCCAGCTAATTTTTTTTTTTTTTTTAGAGATAAGGTCTCACCGTGTTGTCCAGGCTGATCTCAAACTTCTGGGGTCAAGCAATTGTCTTGCAGCAGCCTACCAAAGTGCTGGGATTACAGGCATGAGCCACTGTGCCCAGCCGAAAAAATTTAATTTATAAATTAGGAATGGGAAGAGATGAAGAACAATAACTAATAATAAAACCGAACAATTATAATACATGGCATAGAAGTTATGTGAATTTGTCCTTTCGGTAAGAGACAGAAAAGAAATTATGTGAATTTGGTGTCTCAAAATATCTTTTTCTTTTTTTTATGAGATGGGGTCTTGCTATATTGCCCAGGCTGGTCTCAAACTCCTGGCCTTAAGCAATCCTCCCGTCCAAAGCATTGGGATGACAGGCATGAGCCACTATACCCAGCCTCAAAATATTTTATCTGACTGTACTCACCTATTTTCAGACTGCAGTTGACATTGGAAATCAAAACTGGGATAACAGGGGACTACCATAGCTATAATAATCATAGTAATTAGGTGTTCAACAATTTCTTGATATTGCTAGTGTCTAAGGGCCTAGAGGGTAAGATGTATTTATTCAACAGGCATTAATCTATTACCTACCACATGTAAAGCACTGTGGGAAACATAAGATGAATAAGGCATAGATCCTACATTCAACTGGCAGAGCTCTCTTTTTTTTTTTTTTTTTGAGACAGAGTCTTGCTCTAACACCCAGGCTGGAGTGCAATGGCTTGATCTCTGCTCACTGCAACCTCCACCTCCTGGATTCAAGTGATTCTCCTGACTCAGCCTCCCGAGTAGCTGGGATTACAGGTGCACACCATGATGCTCAGCTAATTTTTTTGTATTTTTAGTAGAGACGGGGTTTCACCATGTTGGCCAGGCTGGTCTTGAACTCCCGATGTCATGATCCACCCACCTTGGCCTCCCAAAGTGCTGGGATTACAGGTGTGAGCCACCACACCCGGCCAAGCTGTAACTATTGATGAAAGCTAACTACAAAAAAGATGTTGAAGGTCCTAAATTCTGAAGAAGGATCAAGCTACTTTCTAGGCAAGGTGACATTTAAGCTAGGCTTTGAAGGGTGAAAAGAATTTGGCCACAGGAGACAGGAGAAAAGATATTCTAGGCAAGGAAGACACAATGTGCAATGGCCAGGAGTTAAGAAATCCAGGGCCACACACAGAGAATGCCGCATGCTTCAGCTGGCTCTTGCAAGAAGGCATGAAGTGGTGTAGCAGGCATGAAGTGGGCAGCGAAAGTCCACAGTGGCTCTGAATGCAGCCTTGGGTATTCAGAACTGATTCTGCAGGCACTCAGGCTGGGCACAGTGGCTCACGCCTGTAATTCCAGCACTTTGGGAGGCCGAAGCGGGCAGGTCACCTGAGGTCAAGAGTTTGAGACCAGCCTGGCCAACATGATGAAACCCATTTCTACTAAAAATACAAAAATTAGCTGGGTATGGTGGTGTGCGCCTTTAGTCCCAGCTACTCAGGAGGCTGGGGCACGAGAACAGCTTGAACCCAGGAGGCAGAGGTTGCAGTGAGCCGAGATTGTGCCACTACAATCCAGCTTGGGAGACAGAGCAAGACTCTGTCTCAAAAAAAAAAAAAAAGAAAGTTTATAAACAAACCACACATCAACAAGAAAAATCAGGGGGAAAGCTCCCGTACCCTGCCCTTTTTACCTAGGAACATGGCCATGAGCTTCTCATCCTGAAGCAGGATGGCTCCTTTCACCAAGTACTCAAAGTAGGAGTCCACACCAGCCCCGATGCCCGCGTCCTGGGCCACCCACTTGCCAGTGAGCACATCAATGTGGTTGCCGACCTGAGAGAGCAAGAAAGACACATGGTCTCAAGGGGGAAGCCGATGGCCAAAGAAGAATCTACTCACCCCCAACCCTGACTGCACAGGGAGATGCAAGGTAGGCACCCCAGTGCTTCTTGGGAGACATGCAGACCATGAGAGGGAAGGGCAAGGCTGGATCATGGCCAGCCTTTCTGTACATCTGTATAGTAGATGCATCTCATGCACATTTATCAGGACTTAATTATACACACTGAACGAAAAATGATTTGGAGTGTTTATGTCCTGTCTGGAGTGTGAGATGGAAGATGAGAATTTGCTGTTCCCACAATCTGTCTCTGATTTCTCAGCACTAAGCACGTGATTCCTGTATCTGAAGACACAGACATGCTTTACATATTCCCATAAATTAACTCAAGAAGAACATCCACCAAGAAGACAGAGTGGTTCTAAGGAGAGAAACTGAATAGCTGGAGACAGGGACAAAAGGGGACTTCACCAATGTCACTGAGTACCTTTTGTTGTATCCTTTGATCTTTTTTTAATTGTTCGGTCTGTAGAGACAGCCAAAAATTGCCAATGCTGGCCAAGCACCTTGGGTCACAACTGTAATCCCAGCACTTTGGGAGGCTGAGGCAGGTGGATCACTTGAGGTCAGGAGTTCAAGACCAGCTTGGCCAACATGACCTCAAGTGACCTCAAGAACCCTGTCTCTACTAAAAACACAAAAATTAGCCAGGTATGGTGGCGTGCACCTATAGTCCCAGCTACTCAGGAGACAGAGAATTACTTGAACCCAGGAGGTGAAAGGCAACAGAGCAAGACTCTGTCTCAAAAATAAATAAAGATATGTATTTTTCATATAGCTTAGACCCTCATGGAAGCTAGTAACTTCAGTTGGTACTCAAAGAAATAGCTAACTATCCTGTGTGAGTTTAGGTTCCCCCAGGAGCACACCCTCAGCAAGGAAGACAGAAAGTAGTTGATTTGAAAGGTGAGTCCCTGTAAACACCAATAGAGGAAAGGGAAAGGGAGGTGGGGCAAAGGAGGCAGCATTGAAGGGGTATGCGAAGAGGCAGGTTTCCACCGTGGGAACTGGAGTTCAATCCTTCTGGGGAGCTCAGGAATTCAGTGTAGAGCTCAAGCCTTGGAGTGATCCCACCCAAGGGGCAGGGAGCTGGAATGTTTATCACCAACTCCCAATGATATCAGTCACTGGCTACAGAGCTACCCATGGGTAGCATTAAATCTGGGCCTCTTTGCCTGTGGGTCTCCTCTCGTGCCTGGAGCCACTCTGATTGTCTTTGGCTGACAATCAGAGTGGCTCCAGGCACCAGAGGAGACCCACAGGCAAAGAGGCCCAGGTGATGGCAGCTGGAAGACTGGCCAGTGTACATGGAAATGGTAAGAGTTGAGAGGATATGGGCACAGCACCAACAGAGTCCACTACAGTCCCACTGCTGGAGCAAAACCTGCCTGAGTTAGACTTACTAAGAGATTTATTACAGGTCTCCTCCAGGGGCTTGGGTGCCTGCCTAAGGGATTTTCAAGGGGTCCTCACACAAGCTTCACTTTTCAAGCTGAATTAGCAACAGACTCCGCATAAAATGTGCCTAGACCTGAATGCAGTCTTCCTAAGTCAGTGACTCAGTAAAATTGGTATTAATCCATTAACGTTACTGCTGAAGTAACAGAGGACCAGGGAGGTTGAGTAACTTGCTCAGTGACTTGCTACAGTTTCGATGCAGCAAGGCCCGGGCTTAAATCCAGTTCTGAGTAAATCCACTGTTACGTCCTGGATGGCTCTGGTTCAATTACTGTGAATCTCATTGGATTACCCTATTTAGAAGCTGAAACTGACCTTAGAGATCATCTGGTCCAAAGTGTGCTCATGGGTTAATGGTACTGGAAGATAAAGGGAGGCTCTGGTGTTAAATAAGTTTGGGAAATGTTAAGCAAAGTTGAATAGGTTTCTTCACTAGAAGACTTTAATTTTGCTCATGTGCATTCTGATGCTCCAAAAAAGGGGAGGGATATTGTAATATTCCCCTAACTTCATCGGCCAGGACTTATTTTTTCATGCAACAGCCATTTAGTATCTCTCAGACATGGTGTCCTAAGAAACACAGTTTTACAAATACAGATAGATACTAAAAATGAAGGCCGGATGAGCTGATGATCTAAAGTCACTAAGTGAGTCAGGAGCATGAAGCATATGACCCTCTTCCTAGAAATGAGAATCTCAAGTGGTCATAGCTTAATGCAGCTCCTGCTCCTTACCAGAGAAATGTGCTTTCTCACTCTCTTCCCCACTCCAAACCAAACTTGAATTGGAGGCTTGGTCTATTTTTGGTGTCCTGAACCCAATCCCTGCGCCACTCCCAAGGTCACCCTGAGTTTTCCTTGGCTTGATTGCAACTTATTGCTCAGAGCCTGGGGCCTCATAAGCAGGGGCCGAGGTGGCAAACTTGACTCAAACAGGAAGGGCAGCTGCGAACCTACCAGTCCGATATCTGATCGGCTCTCCCAGAGGTGCATCAAGGCCACTCTGGCCACATCTTCAAACACACGGTCACCAGTGAGGCTGCTCAGGGTGGCAAATTCAACAATGAAGGTTCCAATCCCTGCTGTACAGGTGACAGGGGTCTCTCCTGGGTTCACACCATGAAGTAAGTTCACCGTTCCATATGGCATGCCAGTGGGGGTCTGAAAGGCTGAACAATTGGAAAATGATGATCCCAGACAGAAGCATGGGGATAGGGACAGTTTTGATATATGCCCAAAGCCTGAGACCTTAGCCAGCACTTCCCTCTTACTCCTGGGTGTCCCGCTAGGGTCTGAGCCAGAGAAGAATAATTGTTATAACTGGAGGGCCCTGAGCAGCCACCCAGCCCAGATGCTGTCAAACACTGCTCTGCACAACCCTTGGGTTCCCGCCCATGATAAGGGGTGGTTCCCGCCCATGGAGCAGGCTGTGGTCCATACACACTCACTTTAGCTAGCGTGCTTTAGCTACTTTTATTTATTTTACACTATGCCTTCCAAGCCCCAGCAGGTAAGTTATTGTGATGCAGGCAAGGTTTAAGCCACAGCAAATGGTGGGGCTGTGGCACAATGACAAGGGTAAGCCCTGTTCAAAGCCATTCATAGACTTTTGACTTATGCCTATAATCCCAGCACTTTGGGAGGCCAAGCAGGTGGATCACTTGAGGCCAGGACTTCAAGACCAGCCTGGCCAATATGGTAAAACCCTGTTTCTACTAAATATACAAAATTAGACAGCCGTGGTGGGGCACACCTGTAATTCCGGCTATTTGGGAGGGGGGCTGAGGCATGAGAATCGTTTGGACCCAGGAGGCAGGGGCTGCAGTGAGCTGAGATTGCACCCTGCACTCCAGCCTGGGTGACAGAGCAAGACTCTGTCTCCAAGTAATAATAATATACAAAGCCATTCATAGACTTTAAATAAAGATCCCTGCTTTAAATAAAGAGTATAGGGTCTAAATTATTTTTAAAAGGAAGCAAAACACATTATCAACCACTAAGCCACTGATATAGTATTACCATCAATTTACAGGTAGGGAAAACCATCCCTGTAAAGAAGTGATTCAGTCAGCCGGGTGCAGTGGCTCATGCCTGTAATCCCAGCACTTTGGGAGGCCAAGGCGGGCAGCTCACGAGGTCAGGAGATCGAGACCATCCTGGCCAACATAGTAAAACCCTGTCTCTACTAACAATACAAAAATTGGGTGGGTGTGGTGGCACATGCCTGTGATCCTGGCTGCTCAGGAGGTTGAGGCAGGAGAATCCCTGGAATCTGGGAAGCAGAGGTTGCAATGAGCCAAGACCAAGCCACTGCACTCCAGCCTTGGTGAGAGAGGGAGACCCCATCTCAGGAAAAAAAAAAAAAGAGGTGATTCAGCCAAAGGCCACAGAGAGTCAAACAGAGCTGGGATGGGAACACCTGCTCTGTGCCCACTCCTAGCCCCAGTCTAGTTCTTTCCCTTCCCCACCCGAGTGCCTTCTGATTCAAGATGAGAACTGGACAACCAGTCAGAGGCAGAGATTTCCTCTCTGAGCCTAAAGTCAAACAACTCTAGAGCAGCCTGTGCGTCACCAAATTGTGAACAAAAGTGTCAACACTTCCAAGAACCACAGGGTCTAGCAACTCTGTCTGCCACGGATAAGAAACTTGCTATCTGGGAGGCACCAATGGGAGAGTAAGTCGCAACCAGGAAGGTGTCTAAGGAATATTTCAGAAAAGTCAGGCCGTATTAAAAAGAAGGGGAGTGACAAAATCCTGTTTCTTGACCTTTTTTAATAAAATGACCAATGACCAAAAATAAGTAAATAATAAAGGAGGAGCAGCTAGGCAGAGTTTCCAGGGTTTCCTCCAGGGATGAATCACACAGGACACAATGTCTGCAAGAAGATGCTCAAGCCATGAGCCATGAATGAGACCTGAACCCAGCTCACCCACTATCTTCAGCTCTCCCCAGAAGCAGAGGCAAGTGCTGCGTGAGAGGGATAAAAAGGCCGGGTGTGGGGGCTCACGCCTGTCTAATTTTGTATATTTAGTAGAAACAGGGTTTTACCATGTTGGCCAGGCTGGTCTTGAATCCCAACACTTTGGGAGGCCGAGGCAGGTAGATCACTTGATCCCGGGAGTTCAAGACCAACCTGGGCAACATGGTGAAACTCCATCTCTACAAAAAAAAAAAAAAGGTAGCCATGCGTGGTGGTGTGTGCCTGTAATCCCAGCTACTCAGGAGGCTGAGGTGAGAGAATCAACTGAGCCCAGAAGTTCGAGGCTGCAATGAGCCATGATCACACCACTGCACTCTAGCCTGGGCAATAGAGCAAGACCCTGTCTCAAAAAAAAAAAAAAAAAAAAAAAGAAAGGGATAAATAAGTGAGATGGTCAAGAGGCTGGTGGAAAGCATGGGGTGACGTGTCTGGGTGTGAACAGTCCTCAGAGCCTCCACCACACCCTGAAGGGAACAGAGTGTCCAGTTGATGCTACTGAGCCTAGTGTTACTGCCCAACTAGACAAAAACATGAAGGTTTGGCCTGCAGCCCTGGACATGGCTTAGCCACAAAACAAATCCCTCTCGTTTTAAAAGTGTTGGAGGTTCTCTAAACAGTTTCTCCTTCCTGACCTCATTTTAGCCTCCCCAAAACCCAATGTGGTAGGGAGATGGAAATTATGATTCTCATTCAATAGATGGAGAAATTAAACTGTGGAGAGAAGCTGGGAACAGTGGCTCATGCCTGTAATTCCAGCACTTTGGAAAGCCAAGACAGGAAATCACTTGAGGTTAGGAGTTTGAGACCAGCCTGGCCAACATGGTGAAATTTCGTCTCTATTAAAAATACATAAATTAGCCAAGCATGGTGGCGGGCGCCTGTAATGTCAGCTACTAGGGAGGCTGAGGCAGAAGAATTGTTTGAACCTGGGAGGCAGAGGTTGCAGTGAGCTGAGATAGGGCCACTGAACTCCAGCCTGGGGGACAGAGTGAGACTCTATCACAAACAAACAAACAAACAACAAACTGTGAAGAGAAAGAGTGGCCTGGTCAAGATGTTGGCTGGCAGAGCTGAGTCTAAAATCCAGGGCCGGGTGTGGTGGCTCACACCTGTAATCCTAGCACTTTGGGAGGCTAAAGTGGGCAGATCACCTGAGATCAGAAGTTCGAGATTAGCCTGACCAACATGGAGAAACCCTGTCTCTACAAAAAATACAACATTAGCCAGATGTAGTGGCACATGCCTGTAATCCCAGCTACTCGGGAGGATGAGGCAGGAGAATCCCTTCAACCTGTGAGGTGGAGGTTGCAGTGAGCCAAGATTGTGTCATTGCATTCCAGCCTGGGAAACAAGAGCAAAACTCCGTCTCAAAAAAGAAAAAAAAAAATCCAGGGCTGTCGATGCTCACACTAACACCCTTCCCTGGGCCGCTGTTATTCCCGCAGTGCGTGAATAACTGTAGTACTTGGGAGGGGCCAAATGGGCTCATTCAAAGTAAGGGCAATGGCCTTCCACCCACCAGGCTCGCCACCTTCGCCATCCCCTGCAAACAATAATAAGGTCAACCCATCCATCCTGAGTCAGGGCCCCAGCAGGCCCTTAAATGCCCAGGACGCTCCTGATTTCCATGGTGGGTGCCTGGGGGTAGAAATACCAAATACACGTGGTGAGAAATACCAGGAATTAATTCAGCACTGGCACTCTCATCTTCAGCAAGGGAAGCAGGACCTACTGGACTTCATCTCTCTCCCATCTCTGTGGGTCTTACCTGGGAGGAGTTTTCGGGCTGCCTCTTCAGCCATTCTCAGGAGAGGTCCGGAACAGGGCCATCCAGCCTCCACTTCTACCCCAGCCTTCTTGGAGAGCAGATGAGCAGACAGGAGTCCTCCTACCACTACGGATGGCACAGAAAGCAAATGTCACAGTCCAAAGGGAAAGATCAACGGACCAAGAAGCTTTCCCCATGTGAGTTAAAACTAAACACTCTGTTGGGGGCGGGGGGCATGTTCTCAGGACCTCCTGAGGCTATTTCATGGGTAAAAACAAACAAAAACAAAAAAACCTCACTCTATTGGGGTGGCTCACTGGGAAGGAGCTAGAGCCACCTAGTGAAAAAAGAGTCCCTTAATCCCACACATTTATACAGTGTTAAGTTTATGGGTTTTTTTTTTCCTTTTGGTGTATCACAAGAACAGTGGCTATTTTTTTTACGTCCCTATTGTGTACCAAGCACTAAGTACTACTACCCCCTTGTCAGATGAAGATACTGAGGTTCCATGAGAAAAAGTGACTTGCCCCAGGCCTCCCATCTAGTAAGTGGTAGGGCTGGGTATCTTTGATTCCAAAGCCCATACTCATTCCATTTGTCACTCTGTCTGTCTCCCAATCACCTGTCATACCTGGGGGAAAGGGGCAATGGTGGTTATTACCTGCATTTTGTTCATTTATCTATTTCAACTTATTATGCAATATTTAGGACTTTAAAAAAGACATGAAGGTTCTGTACTTGGAAATATAGCTAAACAGATATCCTGAGTGGCCCTGTCACTGAAAACAACTGGTGACCCTAAGCTTCAAAATTCCCCTCCTTCCTGCAGAGGGGGAATAGGAGACAAAGGCCAGACCTGCCCCAAGTGGGAGTCTGATGAAAGGTCCCTATGTAGGCCAGGCATGGTGGCTCACGCCTGTAATCCCAGCACTTTGGGAGGCTGAGGTGGGTGGATCACTTGAGTCCAGGAGTTCAAAACCAGCCTAGTCAACATGGCAAAACCCTGTCTCTACAAAAAATACAAAAACTTAACTGGGTGTGGTGGTGCACACCTGTAATCCCAGCTACCTGGGAGGCTGAGGCAGAAGAATCACTTGAACCTGGGAGGGAGAGGTTGCAGTGATCACACAACTGCACTCCAGCCTGGGCAATGAAAAGAAAAGAAGAGAGAGAGAGAGAAAGAGAGGGAGGGGGAGGGGGAGGGGGAAGGCAGGGAGGGATGGAAGGGAAGAGAGGGAGTGAGGGAGGAAGGGAGGGAGTGAGGGAGGGAGGGAGGGAAGGAAAGAAGGAGGGAGGAAGGAAGGAAGGAAGGAACGAAGGAAGGAAGGAAATGAAATCAAATCTATATTTATGTACATTATGGTAAAACTGCAGAACAACAAAGGGAAAAAAGATCTCAAATGCAGCCAGAATCTGTGTAAATAATAATTAAAGCTGGGTGAAGGACACATCTAGTTCATTATACTATTTTCTCTACTTTTATGTCTTCCATAATGAAAGTCTTCCATAACGAAAAGTTTTTAAAAGGAGGAGACAGCCAAAGTGAAAACCAAAACAAGATATCTATAAAGAACAACTGACTGATTACTTCTTAACGATAATGAAATCAGAAGAAAATGGAAAAATTTTTCAACATAGTAAGAAAGTAACCATCAACCTAGAACCATACACCCAGCAAAAATATCACCCAAAGGTCAAATGAAGGCGGTGGAATAAAGACATTTTCATATAAACAAAACCTGGGAATGTTTGCCAAGCACACACCTGCATTACAGGACATTCTAAAGGAAATCCTTTAGAGAGAAGGTCTGAGTCATGAAAAGAAAAGATAGTAGAAAAGTGGTAAACAGGCTGGGCACAGTGGCTCACATCTGTAATTCCAGCACTTTGGGAAGCCAAGGAAGGTGGATCACTCAAGGTCAGGAGTTAGAGACCAGCCTGGTCAACATGGTGAAACCCTATCCCTTCTAAAAACACAAAAATTAGCCTAGTGTGGTGGTGCACATCTGTAATCCCAACTACTCAGGAGGCAGGAGAATTGCTCGAACCTAGGAGGTGGAGGTTGCAGTAAGCGGAGATCGTGCCACTGCACTCCAGCCTGGGTGACAGAGTGAGACTCGGTTTCAAAACAAAGAAACAAACAAAAAGTGGTAAATATATGTGTAAACGCAAAACTTCAACAGTACAGAACAATAAGTATAATGTATAGAGGGTTTAAAACAATTTAACTACAACACAGAACTATAGCATATAGGTCAGGATGTTGTCTAAGAGCCAGGTTTTGTTTTATTCAGAAGGAGAACAATGATTTTCATTAAATTTAGACTTTGATAAGTTATGCTTGTTAAATTTGCTCAGAAAACTATGTAAAAAGCTAGATATTATGCATAACTTCCACATTAGTAAGAGGAAAATGGAATGGCAGGGAAAACAGTCTAAAGAAGACATGAAAAAAGACAGAAAAAAGGAACATAAAGAAGATAGCAAAAGGCTGGGCGTGGTGGCTCACGCCTATAATCCCAGCACTTTGGGAGGCCAAGGTGGGCGGATCACCTCAGGTCAGGAGTTGGGAGACTAGCCTGGCCAACATGGTAAAACCCCACCTCTTGGCCGGGCGCAGTGGCTCAAGCCTGTAATCCCAGCACTTTGGGAGGCCGAGGCGGGTGGATCACGAGGTCAAGAGATAAGAGACCATCCTGGTCAGCATGGTGAAACCCCGTCTCTACTAAAAATACAAAAAATTAGCTGGGCATGGTGGCGCGTGCCTGTAATCCCAGCTACTCAGGAGGCTGAGGCAGGAGAATTGCCTGAACCCAGGAGGCGGAGGTTGCGGTGAGCCGAGATCGTGCCATTGCACTCCAGCCTGGGTAACAAGAGCGAAACGCCGCCTCAAAAAAAAAAAAACCCACCTCTGCTAAAAATATAAAAATTAGCCAGGCTTGGTGTCAAGCACCTATAATCCCAGCTACATAGGAGGCTAAGGCAGGAGAATCACTTGAACCCAGGAGGCAGAGGCTGCAGTAAGCAACCTCTCTGCAGGTGCAGTTAGATTGTGCCACTACACTCCAGCCTGGGCAACAGAGTGAGACTCCATCTCAAAGAAAAAAAAAAATGATGGCACAGAGAGCACAAACTGTAGAAATGAGTGCAAATATATCAGTAACTACAGTAAATGTCTGTGGATTAAATGTTTCAGTTAAGGACTGTCAGAACAGATAAACAAAATACGATACACTATTTACAAAAGATGTATCTGATCATAAAACTACAGACAGATGGAAAGGATAGAAAAAGATACATGGGAAAATGTCAACCAAAAGAAAGCTGGTACCAATTATATTCATATCAGAAATGAAGGTATAAGAATGACCTTCATTCACAGATGACAAACTGAGCTCAGAAGCTGGGAGACAGAGCAACAAGCATAGCCTCAAACTCATGCCGGATTCCTAAACCAGGATTTTAGACCATATTGTCCCTCTGTTCTCTTTTTTAAACTTTTATGGATCATATATCTGGAATATAAGTTTCATTGCAGAAAACATACAAAATAATGGGGAAAAATAGAACCCTGCCATCCAGAGGTGACAGCTGTTAAGCCAGTGGTCTAGAGGTTCAGTGCAAGTAAGGGCTGTGGTAGCTTCACAAGAATCATTGGAAGTCTGCTAAAAATACTGATTCTGGGATTCAACCCAGAGATTCCAATTCATTTGGTTTAGGGTGGAGCCCTCAACATCTGAATTTTTTAAAAGGTCGCAAGTGGTTCCTATGGGCAGCCAAGTTTAGAAGATTAATGCCCTAGAGTTGCACTGTCCAATACAATAATCACTAACCATGTGTGACTATTTAAATTTAAAATCATTAAAATTAAATGAAATTTAAAATTCAGTTCCATAGTTGTAATAGATACATTTTAAATGCTCAATAGCTCATGTGGTTAGTGGGTACCATATTGGACAAACACAGACATAAAACATTTCCAGCCAGGCATGGTGGCTCACATAATCCCAGCACTTTGGGAGGCTGAGGCAAGTGGATCACGAGGTCAGGAGTTCGAGACCAGCCTGGCCAACATGGTGAAACCCCATCTCCACTAAAAATACAAAAATTAGCCGGGCATGGTGGCGCATGCCTGTGATCCCAGTTACTTGGGAGGCTGAGGCAGGAGAATGGCTTGAACCTGGGAGGTGGAGATTGTAGTGAGCCACGACCATGCCATTGCACTCCAGCCTGGGCAACAGAAAGAGATTCCATCTCAAAAAAAAAAAAAAAAAAAAAAATCCATCATTGCAGAAAATTTGACTGGACAGACAGTAAGTTCCAAGAAGGCAGGGTCACATCTTTCTTGTTCATAGCTATGTGCCTAGTATCAAATACACATTAAAGAGGTGAGTATTCTGGTGTATTTCTTCCCAGTCTTTTAGTCTCCTATTCACTTTCATATCTGAAACTGATGGGGGAATCCTGAGACTTCCCCACTTCACCCTCCAGGTGGGAAGAAGAGCTCTGTCGATCAGAGGTTTTGGCCAAGGGTCCTGGCATGGTCAGTCCTTAAAATCCTATTTACCACTTCTTGGTTTACAGAAGCAACTTCACATACTCTTTTTTTTTTTTTTAAGTCCCTAGAGAGCAGCCCTCACCTCGAATGTTCGTTTCAAACACAGAAGCGTTCACATCAATATCAAAGTCCACGTTGTCCTGGAGCACTTCAATCACTCTTTGGAATTCTGAGACATTCCCCAAAATCTGGAAATAAAAAAGAGACCTGACAATGAGGCTCTCTTACATATGTAGAGGCAGATTCAGAGTCTGGGATCCTATGTTGATGTGGCTCTCACTAATTCCACTTAAGACTTCCAGTTTCTGTCCTAGGATTGGTGACAGCAGAAGAAAACACTGAGAGCTAAGAAATCATCCAGAGACTCCATATCAAGAGACTGGTTAAGTAAATTCCTAGGTCCCAAGTAAGAGTCCCGATGTAGTCATTTAAATAGACACAATACAAAGATGCAAACTACACAAAGAAGTCTTAGGTCCACATTTGCAGTAGGTATCAGTTGTTTTTAACCCTGTCTTGTCATGTTCAGCCTTGTGGAAAACATGACAGATTGGCTGGCACAAGACTAATTCATTCCTACCCTCTTTACCTCATGGCCTCTTACCAGAGGTTGGAATTCCAGATGCATTCTCAGCCTCCTTTGCTGCTAGAGTTGTGTTACCCAGCCAATTTTTGACCCTTAAGAAGTCTACTGGGGGCACTTCTGGGAAGGCTTCTGTTTTCTTAACACCAAGGAACAAACACAGCTAACGTGGCTTTTAGTCTCTGTCTTTCTGCCTTGAACTCAGACTCAATTTCTGAAGCTATGGCAGCTAAGTGAGACCATGAAGTACTAAGCTTGAGAATAAAAGCCAAAACACTAAGGATACTAGAATGGAAAGCTACAAAGAGCCTGGTCTCTGATGACACAGTTGAGTAGCTGACTCAGTGATAGAAATTGCCTCTAGACTTTCTTTTACTTGAGAAAATAAACCCTCTTTATTTAAACTATTAGCCAAATGCAATCTCAATCTCTCTTCTTTTGATAATAACTTCCCAATTTACCCTCCAGGAATCACTCTTCCCCAGTAGTCACTCCTGTGGTTTGGGAGAGGCTGATCCCATCCCTTAGCTGTAGAGTGGGTACTTGACCTGAATCAGGCCAAGTCTTTTTTTTTTTTGAGACAGGGTCTTGCTCTGTTGCCCAGGCTGAAGTGCAGTGGTGTGATCACAACTTACCACAGCCCCAAACTCCGGGGATCAAGCAATGTTGGCCTTCTAAAATGTTGGGATTACAGGCATGAGCCACCATGCCTGGCCCTTTTTACCTTTCTAAGTATCAGGGTTTATTTATTTATTTTTTATTTTTTGAGACAGGGTTTTACTCTGTCACCCAGACTGGAGTGCAGGGGCACAATCTAGGTTCACTGCAATCTCTGCCTCCCTGGCTGAGGCAATCCTTCCACCTCAGCCTCCCAAATAGATACGTGCTACCATGCCTAATTTTTTGTATTTTTGGAAAAGACGAGGCTTCACCATATTGCCCAGGCTGGTCTTGAACTCCTGTGCTCAAGTGATCCACCTGCCTAGGCCTTCCAAAGTGCTGACATTACAGGCATGAGCCACTGTGCCCAGCCGTAAGCATCAGATTTCTTAGTCAAAAGAAGGAGTAAAGGTACTTACCTCAAGAAGTTGTTGGAAGAATTAAGATAATACATGTCTGTACTAAGCTCTACACAAACACACTAACTAGTCACTGATATAATTTTATTATTATTTTAATTCAATTTTTTTTTTGAGATGTAGTTTTACTCTTGTTGCCCAGGCTGGATGGTGTGATCTCAGTTCACTGCAACCTCCGCCTCCCGGGTTCAAGCAATTCTCCTACCTCAGCCTCCCCAGTAGCTGGGATAACAGACATGTGCCACTATTCCCAGCTAATTTTTTATATTTTAGTAGAGACAGGGTTTCACCATACTGGCCAGGCTGGTCTCAAACTCCTGACCTCAGGTGATCCACCTGCCTCAGCCTTCCAAAGTGCTGGGATTACAGGTATGAGCCACCGTCCTCAGCCTGGTATCATTTTATTATCACTGAATATGGCCCCTAGAATGTAAGCCTCTGAAAACAGGAGGATGTCAAAGTCTGTATCCCCCACAGAACTATACAAGCCTATCACAATTCTCTGTACATAATAGGTCCTCTATAAATGTTTGCTAAATAATGAACCTGCATAAGTTGTTGTTTTTTGTTTTTTTTTGAGACAGAGTCTTGTTCTGCAGTTCATTTTTCTCTATCTAGCTAGGCAACCACAGCCTGATGGTTCAGAATCATGAGATGCAAATAAAAGGCCTCGGAGAGGAATTCATTTTTTACCCACAGTCAAGCTGCCAAAAGAGGAAGAATGTTGGTTATGTAATGGTGGAAAGGAAAAGAAACAGACGAGATACTTACCAGCAAGGTGTCCAGTGCATCAATTAGAGTCAGAGAAAAACTGCAAAAGGACAGAAATCCCAGCTGCTTAGTAAAAAAAAAAATCAAATACCAGATATTATGGCTGCCCTAGATCTGATCCCCCTAAAACTAAATGAGGCAAAGAAATGCCTCTGCCTGTCCCACTTACAGTCACAACAGAGAAGCCATAGTGAAAATCGCACTCTGACCCACTTAATGCACCTGGGAGGTTGGGCTGTTATAGCTCAACTGTAATTAAATACATCACCTATATTCTGGCATTCTTCTCTACCATTGGGAGGCAGTATAAGATTATAGCTTAAAGCGCAGGCTTTTCACCAATTTTCACATCTAGAAATTTACCCCACAGTGAACAGCTGTTTGAAAGTGTTCATGGCAGTATTGTTTAGAAAAGCAAGAGGCTGAAAAGAACCCAACTGTCCACCCATTAATGGGCGATTAAACTGTGTTATAAACCATGCAAAACTATGAAGTTATCAAAGATTGTTATCGTGACTTCTATGTGCTGATGGAAAGATATTCAAATTGTTTTTAATGAAAAAGACAAGGTGGTTTAGTATATTTCCATCTATGTTTCAAAAAGAGACATACTGATGGAAAGCAGATCAGCAATTGTTAGGGTCAGTGGTACAGGGATGAACTATAATGGGCCACAGGGAACTTTTTAAGGTAACAAGTGTTCCCTATCTTGACTGTAATGGTGGTTACTATGCACTTAAAATGAGTGTAGGCCGGGCACAATGGCTCCCACCTGTAATCCCCAGCACTTTGGGAGGCCGAGCCAGGTGGATCACCTGAAGTCAGGAGTTGGGACCAGCATGGCCAGCATAGCAAAACCCGGTCTCTACAAATAATTACCCGGGTATGGTGGCGGTCGCCTGTAATGCCAGCTACTTGGGAGGCTGAGGCAGGAGAATCACTTGAACCTGGGAGGCAGAGGTTGCGGTGAGCCAAGATCACACCATTGCACTCCAGCCTAGGTAACAAGAGAAAAATTCTGGCTCAAAAAATAAAAAAATGGGTACTTTATTATGTGTAAATTATGCCTTTAAGAAGTTCATTTTAAAAAGACACACATATATACATTTATATGTATAATGGTATAAACCAAGAATATTTCTGGAGAGACACAAAGGAAAGTTAACAGTTGGAATTCTAAGGTATGGGAGATATTTACTATACATAATTTTTTACCACTTGAATTTGCCATTTGTATTTACTTTGTTTCAACTTAAAAAAATAAAAACCAGAGCAAGTTTCAAGTTTACCTAACTTCTCCCGTCCTTAGCACACTCGTGTGTAAAACAGGGATAATGGCACCTAACTCCTAGGGGTACTAAGACAATTATAGGAGATGACACAGTAAAATGTTTAGCATAGTATTCAATCAATGCCAGCTTTAGCTAAAGCAATGATTCTTCACTCAGCAAGGAACAAGACAGTGAATTACAGCTCTCATAGATTTTTATTCTAGTGGAAAGGAGAAAGACAAACCAGTCGTAAGTGAAAACGATACCATCAGAGAGTGAGAAGTGCTACAAAGAAAATAAAACAGGTAACTTGTGAGAGTGACTTAAAAGGGGGTCGTGGGTGGTTAGGGAAGCGGATGCTGAGGAGGTGACTACTGAGCTGAGATCTGAATGACAAGCAGCAGCCGGTGATGAGAGGATAATGAGGATAGAGTGTATTTCAGACACAGGGAACATCAACTACAAAGACTTAAGTTTGGGGAGGGTCACAGTCCTTCCTGGACCTGACTGCACACCTACACAATGAAAGGATTGGGTTTTCTAATTCTTGGTGCCCTTCCACGATATCTTATTACTCCAGAAATTCCCCACAGCTGATGCCTGTTACTACTGGGGCTGTGCCCAGCGATCCAGCCCACCCCGCTAATCCAGGACTTTTTTTCACTGCGAGAGGCTAAGTGAATTCTGGGGGTCATATCAAGAACTGGGGGGAGCGCGGCTCTTTCCGGTGCTGGTGAGGAGACCATGAAGCCACCAGCCCCAGCTGACCCGCCCGCCTAGGCCCAGAGAGTCAGACCCTGGCCAACCCTTGCCCCTCCGCTCGCACTACCTGCCCCAGGTGTCGTGCCCGTCACAGGTGAGAGGTCGAAGCTCATCGAAGGGGAAGGCATTCTCCAGGTAGCTGTCGTAGGCGTGGTAGAACATGGCCTTGACTCGCTCCCTGGGCGAGGGACAAGAAATCAGGCATGGGGCCAGTACACAAAAACAAGCGGGGAAAGAGTAAGATACAGGGCGGAAAGTGGGAATCACTGGCTGATTTATGCCGGGGACCTAGCAGCAGGGTTCGACTAAGTCCGGGTAGGGGTCTTGGGATGGACGGAAAGAGAAGGGACCTGGTCCGCGCTTCCCATCCCCAACTACGGAAGGGCGGGAACCTGGCCTCCTTCACCTGTAGTGGGCGGGATCTGGCGCGGTGCCGTCGGGACCTGGCGCACCATGGTGCAGAGGCAGCAGCGCGCACAGGAGGCCGAGCGGGATAAGCAGCCGGAAAGGCATAGAGCTCGTGTCCTCTCAGCGCCACCGCCGCAGCAGCAGCCACTGCCACGAGCTCATCCTGGGAGCTGCTGCGGGTTCTTCCGGGGATCCACTCCACTGCGCCTGCGCGCTGAGAAATCAGCCTCTCACTTCCGGACTACAAGCCCCGGAATGCAATGGGCAGCGAAACCTGGCCGAAGAGCATCTTGGGATATGCGGTTTAGGAAACTTCAACGTGTCTTTTTTTTTTTTTTTTTTTTGAGACAGAGTCTCACTCTGCAACGTGTCTTAAAGATAGTGGCGGGCCGGGCGCAGTGGCTCAAGCCTGTAATCCCAGCACTTTGGGAGGCCGAGGCGGGTGGATCACGAGGTCAAGAGATCCAGACCATCCTGGTCAACATGGTGAAACCCCGTCTCTACTAAAGATACAAAAAATCATTAGCTGGGCATGGTGGCGCGTGCCTGTAATCCCAGCTACTCAGGAGGCTGAGGCTGGAGAATTGCCTGAACCCAGGAGGCGGAGGTTGCGGTGAGCGGAGATCGCGCCATTGCACTCCAGACTGCGTAACAAGAGCGAAACTCCGTCTCAAAAAAATAGTGGCTGTTGTTACTACTGTTATTAATTAATGTTTTAATAATAACAGCTAGCATGCATTGAGCACTTATTGTGTACTAGTACTGTACGGAGCATTTAAAATGCATTCTTTCATTTTTTTTTCCAGCAACCTTATTATGCATGAAGCAGGGTAAGCATGAAAAATGTTCAGCCTTTACCATTAGGGATATTGAGTTTCCCAAACCAGTTACTTGTTGATTGTATAGGAAACAATTTACATTTATTTGTCCAAAACTTACACACACACACACACCTCTTGCATTTTCTGATGCTGTCACTCGAGGTTTCCTAAAATCCCTTCAGTTTTAGGAATTTATATTTCTCTCCTCCCACTTTGGGATGTGGTTACACAATCATGGTCCCTTCAGTCTCTATCTCAAACCAAAAGCTTACCCCTGCTGGCCCTGTAGAATGTAGTATGTACGAATGAATACCCTGGGGCTTCCAGATGGAAGGGAAAGGAGATGACAGTAAGCTGAGACCCAGATAACACAGGTGCATTTTATTTGTTTCCTGTGATTCTTGTAACAAATTACCACAGACCAAGTGACTTGAAGCAACAGAAATTCTCTCACAGTTTGAGGGGTCAGGAGCCTGAAATCAGTTTCACTGGGCTTTCAGTTTCACTATAGCTTTCAGGAGGTTTGTGATCCATTTCTCCATTTCCTTTATTCCCAGGTTCCTAAAAGTAAAGTTTGGTGAGCTCCATAGCAACACCCATGACTTTGGCCAGTGTGACATTCATAGAACCAACCCTGGATTTGAAGTCAGATCTAGGATCCAGTTAATGACCACTCTATTACTCATCTATAACCTGTGTATGTGACCCTCTCCTCTGGGGCTAGCATCTTTGTCTATAAAATAAGGAGTCTGAACAAACAGATCTCTGAGATCCTTTTTGGTTGAGGTTTCTATGATTCTAGGATTGGCTATCTTCTATTTGCTGAAAAAGTCAGATGGAAATGGTAGCTCAGTTTGTTAACCTGGAGTGCAGCTAGGCTTGGTCTCCTTGGTTCCACATCCCTGAAAACATCCCCCAAATAAGTGTCTCAAAATGCCATCTGTTGATAGAATTAAATCCCTGACAACCCAGAGAGATTGAGGCGATAGAGGCTAAAAGTATGGGCTTTATATTTTGGCAGACCTGAGTTGAAATACTAGCTTCATCGCCTGTTAGGATGTGACCCCACCAGTTTTTCTCTGAGCCTCAGTTATCCCATCTGCATAATGGGAATAATATTAGTACTTACCGAATAGGATTGTGAGAATTTGGTGAGCTATTACATGTAAAGTGCCTGTCATAGTGTCTGGCAGAAGAGACACTCACTAAATATTAGGATTTATTTATTTATTTGAGACAGAGTTTCGTTCTTGTCGCCCAGGTTAGAATGCAATGGCACACGGGGGTGGGGGAGGAAAGAAGATGGCACGGTAGGAGCAACTCAGGACTGCAGCTTTCAGTGAAGGCACAGAGGGTGAGTGCAAGCCACGTTTCCAGACAGATCTTTGTTGCCCACAGAACGGGGAAATTCCCAGGTGTAGGAGAGACACGGAACGCCAGCGCAGCTGTTTCAGCTGGTGCAGCCATTTCAGCTGGCACTGCAGCGCAGCGGCACTCCGCACAAAACGCACTGGTCTGGGTGCCCTGTTAAACCAGCAATCTGAGAATTGGGAGGGCAGATCAGCATATCCATCTGATTAAACGGGACTTGGACAGTGAGCCACACCAGGAGATTCCTGGGAAGTGACGTTTGAGCCGGCACAGTGGGTCGCTGCATGGGAAATCACACAGATCCTGGTGCCCTATCAGCAGGTGACTGAAACACCTGGGGGAGAGAGTCAACTGTTCAACTTAAAAAAAAAAAGGGGGCTCTGAGGCAGGGAGCCAGGTGATCAGGCTCGGCAGGTCCCACCCCCACAGGGACAAACAAAGTGGCGATTTGAAACGCTTGGGGTTGAGAGTTTCACTGATGGCACAGCTGAACCCAGGATGGTGCAGCTTGGTGGAGGAGGGGCATCCACCATTACCAAGGCATTCTGCCCCTGCTGAGGTACACTCCCATTGCTGACGCAGCCCGCTGTTGCCAAGGCAACCCGCCATAACAGAGAGACTCCGCCAATACAGAGGCAGGCCACCATCACCACAGCAGTTTTAACCACACCCATATAAACAGGACTACAGGGAATTACACTCGGCAGCAGGGCAGAGCCCACGGCAGCAGGGTGGAGCCCACGGCAACAGGGCGGAGCCCACAGCAGCAGGGCAGAGCCCACAGAAGCAGGGCAGAGCCCACAGCAACAGGGCGGACCCCACGGCAGCAGGGTGGCACCTCGGCAGGCAAATAGTGACTAGACTGCCTCCTAGCTGGGCAGGACAGTGCAACGGATACTCATAAAGAAAGCCCTAACTCCCTGAGACAGAGCATCTGAGGAAAAAAAGGAGTTTTATGAGTTCTGCTGCAGCAGACTTAAATGTACCTGCCTAACAGCCCTGAATGAACAATGGAGCTCACAGCTCAGCACTTGAGCTCCTATAAAGTACAGACCATCTCCTCAAGCAGCTCCCTGACCCCTGTATATCCAAAGAGTCACCTCAAAAAGGACTGATCAGACTGACATTTGGCGGGCATCATTCTGGGACAAAGATAGCAGAAGAAGAAACTGGTAGCATCCCTCACTGTTCCGCAGCTGCTACAGGTGTACCCCAGACAAGCAGGGCCTGGAGTGGACCTCAGCAGTCGTACAGCAGAGGGGCTAGACTGTTAGAAGGAAAACTAAGTAACAGAAATACTTCATCATCAACAATCTGAGTGTACACTCAGAGACCCAATCGAAAAGTCAGCAACTACTCAGACGACAGGTGGATAAATCCACAAAGGTGGGAAGAAACCAGCACAAGAAGGAGGAAAACACCTGAAACCAAAACACCTCACCTGCTACAAAGGACCAAAACTCCTCACCAACAAGGGAACAAAGCTGGACAGAGAATGAGTGTGATGAAATGACAGAATCAGACTTCAGAAGGTGGGAAATGAGAAACTTCACTAAGCTAAAAGAACATGTTCTAAATCAATGCAAAGAAACTAAGAACCTTGAAAAAAAGATTTGAAAAAAGATTCAAAGAAATGATAACAAGAATGGACAACTTAGAGAGGAATATGAATGAATTGAAGGAGCTGAGAAACACAACACAAGAACTTTGTGAAACATGCACAAGTTTCAACAGCTGAATTGACCAAGCAGAAGAAAGAATATCAGAAGTCGAAGATCAACTCAATGAAATTAAACAAGAAACCAAGATTAGAGAAAAAAGCGCAAAAAGGAATGAACAAAGTCTCCAAGAAATGTGGGACTATGTGAAGAGACTTAACCTACGTTTGATAGGTGTACCAGAATGTGACAAAGAGAATGAATCCAAGTTGGAAGATACTCTTCAGGATATTATCCAGGAAAATTTCTCCAACCTAGCAAGGCAGACCAATATTCAAGTCCAGGAAATACAGAGAACACCACAAAGATATTCTGCAAGAAGAGCAACCCCAAGGCACATAATCGTCAGATTCACCAGGGTTGAAATGAAGGAGAAAATACTAAGGGCAGCCAGAGAGAAAGGTTGAGGCACCCACAAAGGGAAGCCCATCAGATTCATAGCAGATCTCTCAGCAGAAACTCTACAAGCCAGAAGAGAGTGGGGGCCAATATTCAACATCATTAAAGAAAAAAACTTTCAACCCAGAATTTCATATCCAGCCAAACTGAGCTTCATAAGTGAAGGAAACATAAAATCCTTTGCAAACAAGCAAGTACTCAGAGATTTTGTCACCACCAGGCCTGCTTTACAAGAGCTCCTGAAAGAGGCACTACACATAGAAAGGAACAACCAGTACCAGCCATTCCAAAAACATAACAAATGCTAAAGAGCATCAACAAAATGAAGAATCTGCATCAATTAATGGGCAAAACAGCCAACTAACATCAAAATGGCAGTATCAAATTCACACATAACAATATTAACCCTAAATGTAAATGGGCTAAATGCACCAATCAAAAGACACAGACTGGCAAATTGGATAAAAAACCAAAACCCATCGGTGTGCTGTATCCAGGAAACCCATCTCACATGCAAGGATACATAAAGGCTCAAAATAAAGGGATGGAGGAAGATTTACCAAGCAAATGGAGAGCAAAAAAAAGCAGGAGTTGCAATTCTCGTCTCTGATAAAATAGACTTTAAAACAACAAAGATCAAAAGAGACAAGAAGGTCATTACATAATGGTAAAAGGATTGATACAACAAGAAGAGCTAACGATCCTAAATATATATGGACCCAATACAGGAACATCCAGATATGTAAGGGAAGTTCTTAACGACTTACAAAGAGACTTTAGACTCCCACACAATAATAGTGGGAGACTTTAACACTCCACTGTCAATATTAGACAGATCAACCAGACAGAAAATTAACAAGGATATCCAGGGCTTGAACTAAGACCTGGAACAAGCAAACCTGATAGACATTTACAGAACTCTCCACCCCAAATCCACAGAATATACATTCTTCTCAGCACCGCATCACACCTACTCTAAAATTGACCACATAATTGGAAGTATAGCACTCCTCAGCAAATGCAAAACAACTGACATAATAACAAACAGTCTCTCAGACCATAGTGCAATCAAGTTAGAACTCAGAATTTAGAAACTAACTCAGAACCGCACAGCTTCATGGAAACTGAACAACTGGCTCTTGAATGTTGACTGGATAAACAATGAAATGAAGGCAGAAATAAAGAAGTTCTTCGAAACCAATGAGAATGAAGACACAACATACCAGAATCTCTGGGACACATTTAAAGCAGTCTCTAGAGGAAAATATATAGCAATAAGTGCCCATATAAGAAGAGTGGAGAGATCCAAAATTGACACCCTATTGTCAAAATTGAAAGAGCTAGAGGAGCAAGATAAAAAAAAAAAAACTCAAAACCTAGCAGAAGACAAGAAATAACTAAGATCAGAGCAGAACTGAAGGAGATAGAGACATTAAAAACCCTTCAAAAAATCAATAAATCCAAGAGCTGGTTTTTCGAAAGGATCAACAAAATAGACAGACCACTAGCCAGACTGATAAAAAAGAAAAGAGAGAACAACCAAATAGATGCAGTAAAAAACGATAATGGGGAAATCACCACAGATTCCACAGAAATTCAAACCATCATCAGAGAATATTACAAACAACTCTATGCACATATACTAGTAAACCTGGAAGAAATGGATAAATTCCTGGACACCTGTGTCCTCCCAAGCCTAAACCAGGGGGAAGCCGAAACTATAAATAGACCAATAACAAGGTCTGAAGTCAAGGCAGCAATTAAGAGCCTACCACACAAAAAAATCCCAGGACCAGATGGGTTCACAGCCGAATTCTACCAGACACACAAAGAGGAGCTGATACCATTCCTTCTGAAACTATTTCAAATAATCCAAAAAGAGGGAATCCTTTCCAAATCATTTTATGAAACCAACATCATCCTGATACCAAAACCCAGCAGAGACTCAACAAGAAAAGAAAACTTCAGGCCAATATCCATGATGAACATAGATGCAAAAATCTTCAATAAAATACTGGCAAGCCGATTGCAAGAGCACATCAAAAAACTTATCCATCATGATCAAGTAGGATTCATCCTGGGGATGCAAGGCTGGTTCAACATATGTAAGTCTATAAACGTAATTCACCACATAAACAGAACCAAAAACAAAAACCACATGATTATCTCAATTGACGCAGAGAATGCCTTTGACAAAATTCAACAGCCCTTTATGCTAAAAACCCTCAATAAACTCGGTATTGATGAAACGTATCTCAAAGTAATAAAAGCTATTTATGACAAACCAACAGCCAGTATCATACTGAATGGGCAAAAACTGGAAGCATTCCCTTTGAAATCCGGCACTAGACAAGGATGCCCTCTTTCACCACTCCTATTCAACATAGTACTGGAAGTTCTAGCCAGAGCAATCAGGCAAGAAAAAAAGCGTATTCAAATAGGAAAGGTGGAAGCCAAATTGTCTCTATTTGCAGACGACATGATAGTATACCTAGAAGACCCCATCGCCTCAGCCCAAAAACTCCTGAAACTGATAAGCAACTTCAGCAAAGTCTCAAGATATAAAATCAATGTGCAAAAATCACAAGCATTCCTATACACCAATAACAGACTTAAAGAGAGCCAAATGAAGAATGAACTGCCATTCACAATTGCTACAAAAAGAATAAAATACCTAGGAATACAACTTACAAGGAACGTAAGGGACCTCTTCAAGGAAAACTACAAACCACTGCTCAACGAAATAAGAGAGGACACAAACAGATGGAAAAACATTCCATGTTCATGGTTAGAAGAATCAATATCGTGAAAATGGCTATACTGCCCAAAGTAATTTACAGAATCAATGCTATCCCCGTCAAGCTATCATTGACTTTCCTCACAGAACTTGAAAAAACCACCATGAACTTCATATGGAACCAAAAGAGAGCCCGCATAGCCAAGTCAATTCTAAGCAAAAAGAACACAGTGGGAGGCATCACACTACCAGACTTCAAACTATACTACAAGGCTACAGTAATCAAAACAGCATGGTATTGGTACCAAAACCGAGATATAGACCAATGGAACAGAACAGAGGCATCGGAGGCAACACACCATATCTACAACCATACAATCTTTGATAAACCTGACAAAAACAAGCAATGGAGAAATGATTCCCTGTTTAATAAATGGTGTTGGGAAAACTGGCTAGCCATGTGCAGAAAGCAGAAACTGGACCCCTTCCTGACACCTTACACTAAAATTAACTCCAGATGGATTAAAGACTTAAACATAAGACCTGGCACCATAAAAACCCTAGAAGAAAATCTAGGCAAAACCATTCAGGACATAGAAGTAGGCAAGGACTTCATGACCAAAACACCAAAAGCATTGGCAACAAAAGCCAAAATAGACAAATGGGACCTAATCAAACTCCACAGCTTCTGCACGGCAAAAGAAACAGTCACTAGAGTGAATCAGCAACCAACAGAATGGGAAAGAATTTTTGTAGTTTACCCATCTGACAAAGAGCTGATATCCAGAATTTACAAAGAACTCAAACAGATTTACAGGAAAAAAAACAAGCCCATTCAAAAATGGGCAAAGGATATGAACAGACACTTTACAAAAGAAGACATACATGAGGCCAACAAACATATAAAAAAATGCTCATCATCACCGGTCATTAGAGAGATGCAAATCAAAACCACATTGAGATACCATCTCATGCCAGTTAGAATGGCGATCATTAAAAAATATGGAGACAACAGATGCTGGAGAGGATGTGGAGAAATAGGAACACTTTTACACTGTTGGTGGGAGTGTAAATTAGTTCAACCATTGTGGAAGACAGTGTGGTGATTCCTCAAAGCCTTAGAAATAGAAATTCCATTTGACCCAGCAATTCCATTACTGGGTATATATCCAAAGGACTATAAATCGTTCTACTATAAGGACACATGCACACGAATGTTCATTGCAGCACTGTTTACAATAGCAAAGACCTGGAACCAACCCAAATGCCCATCGATGATAGACTGAACTGGGAAAATGTGACACATATACACCATGGAATATTATGCAGCAATCAAAAATGATGAGTTCGTGTCCTTTGTAAGGACATGGATGAATCTGGAGAACATCATTCTCAGCAAACTGACACAAGAACAGAAAATGAAATACCGCATATTCTCACTCATAGGTGGGTGATGAAAAATGAGAACACATGGACACAGGGAAGGGAGTACTATACACTGGGGTCTATTGGGGGGAATAGGGGAGGGACAGCTGGAGGGGGAGCTGGGGAGGGATAGCCTGGGGAGAAATGCCAAATGTGGGTGAACGGGAGGAAGGCAGCAAAACACACTGCCATGTGTGTACCTATGCAACTATCTTGCATGTTCTGCACATGTACCCCAAAACCTAAAATGCAATCAAAAAACAAAAAGATTTTTTAAAAAAAGAAAAAAAGAATGCAATGGCAAGATCTCGGCTCACCACAATCTTTGACTTCTGGGTTCAAGAGGTTCTTCTGCCCCAGCCTCCCAAGTAGCTGGGATTACAGGCACATGCCACCTCGCCCAGCTAATTTATATATTTTTAGTAGAGATGGGGTTTCACCATGTTGGCCAGGCTGGTCTCAAACTCCTGACTTCAGGTGATCCACCTGTCTTGGACTCGCAAAGTGCTGGAATTACAGGTGCAAGCCACCGTGCCAGGCCTAGGATGTTTTTAGAAACTCTTCTTGGGGCTTCCAGATGGAAGGGGAAAGGAGATGCCTGTAAGCTGAGACCTGGATAACAACCCAGGAGCACTGTATTCATTTCCTCGGTTATTAACACAAACCAAGTGGCTTAAAGCAACAGAAATTTATTTTCCCAAAGTCTGGGAGGTCAGGAGCCTGAAATCAGTTTCACTGGGACAAAATTAAGTTCTTGACAGGGCCAAACCCCCTCCAAAGGCTCCAAGGTAGAGTCCGTTCCTTGCCTCTCTAGATTCTCCCGACTCCTAGCTTTCCTTGGCTTATGGTTGCAACACTCCAGTGTGTGCCTCTGTCTTCACATCACTTCCTCTATGGATGTGTCATATCTCCTTCTGCTTTTCTCTTATAAGGACATTTATAATTGAATTTGGTTCTCCTTGCCCCCTAGATAATACAGGATAAACTCCTATTTCAAGATTTTTAATCATGTATGAAAAAAACCCTTTTTTCCAAATAGAATAACATTTACAGTTTCCAATGATTAGGACCCGGACTCTAGGGGGCTGTTTTCCAGCCTAGCACAGGTACTAAATAATTTTCAGACCTGGGCCTTTCCCTGTTATGAAATTCACCTTCTGCATATTATAAATCCTATAGCTTATCTTTTTGTCTCCCATTCAAAATTCTAGTGTGGATAAAACATTTGCAGAAAGGGTGGGTTCAGGTTGCCTGGATTTCGTAATGATAGGTCTCTCTTTATGAGCAAGATATAAGCAAGATTGAAATACTCACAATTTTCCCTTATATTCTTTTTCTAGCTTAATGAGAATGTACATTTTTCATACTTTCACAGAACAAATAAAACTATGACTTATGTTTTCACAATTCATGTAATTAACTTCATAGTTTTCTAATGGGAATAAAAAATTATTTTACCCTCTGGAAAAGTATTAGGACTCTTCTTTCTCTCACTCTGTGTTTATGATATTGGATTCCAGAAGGTTATAGGCCACCAGTGAAACATTACACTTGTGAAGAGACTCCAGGTAAATTGCCTACCTCTCTAAGCCTCAATTTCCTATTGTAAAATCCAGAAATTGATGATGCCATAAAGGAATTCTGGGAATTAAATGGGAGAATGAAAGTGAAAATTCCCAGCACAGTGACTGATAATATAAGTTCTTAATATATACTAATTCTCTTCCCTGCCTCCCCAGTATTTTTTTTTTAAAGGCAGGGCAGTTGGTTCCATTTACTGAGCATCTGCCCCTAGTCATCCAAGGTGTTATAGGCAGTAGTTCCTGCCCTCAAAAGTTTGAGGTACAGTGCTGAGCATATAACTAAGATTCCAAAATAATCAAGTCATAGTCCTTCCCCTTGAACTGCTTGCAGTTTTGTTAGAAGGGGAAGATGTCAATTGGAGAATACTTGGAATCATAGGGTGTTCAAGTCTTCCCTGTGGGTGAACAAAATTTGGAAGGGGTTCAGATCACATCAATAGCTGAGGTCAATGTCCTTGGACTCTGTGTTCAGCAGAACAAGACTTGGACTGGTCATCAGAAACCCTTGGTCCCGTTACTTGTTTTTTTGTTTTTTTTTTTGAGTCGGAGTCTTGCTCTGTTGCCCAAGCTGGAGTGCAGCGGCACAATCTCAGCTCACTGCAACCTCCACCTCCCGGGTTCAAGTGATTCTCCTGCCTCAGCCTCCCAAGTAGCTGGGACTACAGGCACATGCCACCACACCTGGCTAATTTTTTGTATTTTTAGTAGAGACAGGGTTTCACCGTGCCAGCCAGGATGGTCTTAATTGCCTGACCTTGTGATCTGCCCGACTTGACATCCCAATGTGCTGGGATTACAGGCGTGAGCCACCTCGTCCAGCCACCTGTTACTTGTTTATCCACTATCTCTGTGTGATCTTGGGCAAGTCATTTTCCCTTTTGGGAACTCAGTTTCCATATCTGGCAGATGAAAGAGTGAGACTGTCTCTCAGCACAAGGAAAATAGTAACAGATCCATACAGAGTTATTGCAAAAAAATCAGAAAACAGAATTCAACACACATCAACTGCAGAAATTTCCCCCCCAAAAACATCCATGAAGCAGAATAAAGTAGCAGGACAGCATTCCAAATGGGATTTGACTATTTGGCAACTAAAAAAGAAAAATGAGGGGGATGGAGAGGGGGACAAGAAGGAGAAGAAAATAGTCACATGTATTGATATAGTGAACATTTGCATAGCAATTAATATGTTCTTTGTACTTTACATCCATCAACACTATTAATCCTTACCACAACCCTCTGAGAAAGTGTCACTATCACCATTTTACACACCAAAAACCTGAAGCACAGATTCTAAGAATTGAAGAGAGATTTAGCCACTTAATCAGTATCTCATACCAAGTAAGTAGAAGAGCCAAGATTTGAACCCAAACAGCCTATACTGTACTGCATTAATGAAAATAATGACAAATGTATAAATAAAAGGCCAATACAGAACTTAAGAATGGAGATCTGGTCAACTGCTACAGTGTCCTCTAGCTTCAGCTTCATGTGGTTTTAGGGTCAACATTTCCTTCCCTTTTGCTGGAAAGTTAGAGGAAAAAGCTCAATTCTTCCAAGTTGGAAGCCAAGGCCTTTTAGATCCCCTTTGGCCAAATACACTTGACTGCTTTTAGCAGGGAAGAAAACTTTTTCTAACATCTGGAGATCATTTGGTTCTCCCAACTCCCAGAACAGGGCAAGTACATACATACTTTTGACTTGCCAAAAAATAACTTTCCTGGGAAAGTTCCCATCTGTTGCTTTGTAGAAGTGCACTTCTGTGTGCAGCAGGTCCAAACATTTAGATCAATGACTCCCTGGTTAAGGCTCCAAATCACGTTTTTATCCTTATTTTCTTTTTCTTTTTCTTTTTTTTTTTTTTTTGAGATAGGGTCTCACTCTGCAGCCTAGGCTGGAGTGCAGTGGCATGATCACCAGGTCGAGCCTGCAGCCTCAACTTCCCAGGCTCAAGTGATCTTCCCACCTCAACATCCCAAGCAGCTGGAACAACAGATGCATGACACTATGCCCAGGTAATTGTTATTTTTTTTTGTAGAAACAAGGTCTCACTGCATTACCCAAGCTGGTCTTGAACTCCTGGGCTCAAGCAATCCTCCCACCTTGGTCTCCCAAAGTTTAGAGATTACAGGCATGAACCACTACACCTGGCCTCAGACCACATTTTTATTATGCTCATGTTCCAGTGAACTCAGACCTGCAGGTAAATCTGCCGTGGAATTGTACACTTTAAAATGGTTAAGATGGTAAGTTATGTCATGTATTTTGTCACAATTTTTTAAATATTAAAAAGTGAGGGTGGGCACAGTGGCTCGAGCCTGTAATTCCAGCATTTTGGGAGGCTGAGGTGGGTGGATTGCTTGAATCCAGGAATTCGAGATGAGCCTGGGCAATATGACAAACCCTATCTCTACGAAAACAAACAACCAACCAAACAAACAAAAATTAGCAAGGTGTGGTGGCATGTGTCTGTAATCCCAGCTATTCAGGAGGCTGAGGTGGGAGAGAGGTAAATGGAATGGGATAAATGGAATATGATCCAAAAAATTCTTTTTTGTTTTTTTAATGACATCTACTGCCCTTTTGAAATAAACAATTTTGGCAGGGTGCAGTGGTTCAGGCCTGTAATCCCAGCATTTTTGGGGACCAAGGTGGGCAGATAACCTGAGGTCAGGTGTTCAAGAGCAGCCTGGCCAACAAAGTGAAACCCTGTCTCTACTAAAAAAACAAAAATTAGCTGGGTGTGGTGGCAGGCACCTGTAATTCCAGCTACTCAGGAAGCTGAGGCATGAGGATTGCTTGAACCTGGGAGGTGGAGGTTGCAGTGAGCTGAGATTATGCACTGCACTCCAGCCAGGGTGACAAAGTAAGACTCTGTCTCAAAAAAAAAAAAAAAAAGAAAGAAAGAAAAGAAATACTCAATTCTTTCAAAGGAAATATGTTCTTATTGGCTGGCAGGGAGAGGATGTGTTGGGAATAGATGCCCGGTGCCAGAAAGAAAAATTAGCACTGAGACAAAGGATTTTTCACCAATGCAAATTTTACCTCCTGGACTACAGTAAGGGTACCTTCGATAGCCATTGTGCCATGAGAGTACAATGAACAAAGGAAAACACACAAATTTATCCCTTGTGCATCTGGAGTCATCCTTACAGCTGTGTCTGATCTCCGTTCGTTGGATCCAGTCCTCACAACCTAAACTAAAACCCAATTAGCTAATAACTTAAATTTTTCCTAAGCAGATAAAATCAATGGAGAGCTGGGACATGCGTGTGAGCACGTCCAGCACAGATACCTTGGTTAAAGTACAAGGACATAGAATGTATACCTGCCTGTAAGCATGGCATGTTCTAATGGTTACATAGGATAGGGCTTAACAAAGTTATTAGCACACTTATTCTTTAACAAGAAAGGAAACTTTAAAAAGAAACTTTTCTACTTCCCACAGGGTACTTCCTTGCTGATATCCAAAGCAGATACTTTCTCTGCCTATTTGATGATACAAAACTAGCCCTACCGCACCAGGCTAAGGGAGAGAAGAGGATCCATGTCCCACAGAATTCTCCCTATCAGCCTAACTGCCCCATAGCCCCCAAACTCTGCTGCCAATCAATTGTGTGAGGTCAGGAGGAAAGAAACAGGAGGGAAAAAAGAAGCCTAATAGATTGAAAATCATTTCGGCAAACATTTATTGAGAGCCTTATAACTGTTAGTGTTTAATGAATTAAACTTACTAGTGTTAAGAAAAATTATCTGAAACATGTTACTAAGATAAAAAGATGATTGTGTAACTTTTTGCGGTGATGATAAAGCATTGACTAGAAAGTCTACTTGTCATCTGTCCCTGAAGAGAAATGTGACACTATTTACATAATTAATTAGGGTCCAGACATTGTACAATTCTGTAAAGTAATAATATGTGGCAATTTCCTTTTCTGTCTGGTAGAGAAGATAATCCCAAAGGTGATGATATTATTACTCTGTAGGACATTAACCCATTTAGTATTTAATTTAGCAATCTTACTTCAACATTTTTCTTTTCCATTGACTATAAAAACTCCAGTTCTTTTTTTTTTTTTGAGACAGGGTCTCACATTGTCACCCAGGCTGGAGTGCAGTGGTGTGAACACAGCTCACTACAGTCCTGACCTTCCACGTCCCAGGCTCAAGTGATCTTGTCTCATTCCCTCAAGTAGTTGGGACTACAGGTACGTGCCACCATACCCAGGTAATTTTTGTATAATTTTTGTATCTTTTTGTATAGATGGGGTTTTGCCATGTTTCCCAGGCTGGTCTTGAACTCCTAGCTAAGCAATCCATCCACCTCAGCCTCCCAAAGTGCTGGGATTACAGGCATGAGCCACAGTGCCCAGCCAAAACTCCAGTTTTTATATTCTACTTTGAACTGGATTTGTCATCCTGCTAGTTCCCTCATTAATGAGTTAAATGAAATTCTGACCCATGCTCACTGTCTATTTCAATAAGAATTATGTTTTTTTTGTTTTTTGCTTTTGGCACAAAGTCTTGCTCTCTTGCACAGGCTTGAGCGCAGTGATGTGATCTCGGCTCACTGCAACCTCTGCCTCCCAGGTTCAAGTGATTCTCCTGCCTCAGCCTCCCACATAGCTGGGATTACAGGTACTGGCCACCACTCTCAGCTAATTTTTATATTTTTAGTAGAGACAGGGTTTCATCATGTTGGCCAGGCTAGGCTTGAACTCCTGACCTCAAGTGATCCACCCAATTCAACCTCACAAAGTGCTAGGATTACAGGAGTGAGCCACCGCGCCTGGCCAAGAATTATGTTTTTAACATGCTGATAATTATCTCTGACACTAAGAGTCAGCCCCTGGATTAAGTGATTTATAGACCCATGGTATGCCTTTAAGAGAGTTTCTTTTTTGTTGCCATTTTCCAGATGAGAAAGCAAAAGCATAAAAGATAAAAGTATTTTTCTCAGTGCCAATTTAGTGCCAGGAGCTCTACTAAGTTACAGTTTTTTTTTCTCCTTCCCTGGAAGTCCTGTTATCTATTCATTGATTAAAAAAAAAACTGTTGAGCACTTATGATGTGCCAAATACTCTGCTAAGCTGGTAATACAGAATTTTAAAACACATTCTCTGCCCTCTTATGGCTTTTGGTGTGGAAGACAGATACATAAATAGACAATTATCATTTAAAGAAGTAAAGGAGGAAAACTCTCTGAACCTATTCTGGTTTGGGGGCTGCTTGCAAAAAAAAAAAAATAATAATTAATTAAAAATTAAAAAAAATTCTTCCTTCAGGTCCAAATAGGAAGCAAACAAAAAATAAAAATAAAAATAAAATAAGAAGAACTAAGGGAAAAAGAGAGTTCCAGTAGAATAGAGGGAGTATCTAACCCTGGCTTGTGGACATGAAGTCAGGGAAGGCTTCTTGTAGTAGGTGATACCTGAGTATTCTAACAGGAATTAGTTGGGCTGAAGAAGGTGGTGGGAAGCATCTCAATTCAAAATTTTGATTCTTTAGTGTATTATAAAAGGCTCTTCTTCTGACTCCTGGTTACCTCCTCATATCGCTTCTTCCTTCCTATCACCTACGCCTATTTGGCCATACTTAAATATTACTGATTTCTCAAGTATGTTATATTCTTTCTCCTTTCCTATTATATCCTTTTGTACCTTCTTCACCCTGTACTTGAAACAACTTTTTCCTCATCCTCACTTGCCCCTTAGGCATTTTTTTTTTTTTTGAGACAGGGTCTTACTTTATCACTCAGGCTAGAGTGCAGTGGTGCGATCTCAGGTCACTGCAGCCTCAGCCTCCTGGGGTCAAGTGATCCTCCCACCTCAGCCTCCCAAGTTGCTGGGACTACAGGCACGTATCACCACACCTGGCTAATTTTTGTATTTTTTGCAGAGCCCAGACAAATTCCTGGGCTCAAGGAATCCTCTCTCCTCAGCTTCCCAAAGTGCTGGGATTACAGGTGTGAGCCACCGCAACTGTCCTGGAAGGCATTCCTTTTTAAAGAAGGAAAATGACAAAAATACGCTCTTATATTCTCTATCACATTTTTTTCTTTCTTTCTTTCTCTCTCTTTTTTTTTTTCTAGAGACAGAGTCTCGCCCAGGCTAGAGTGCAGTGGTCCTCAAGTGATCCACCTGCTTTGGCCTCCCAAAGTGCTGGATTACAGGCATGAGCCACTGTGCCTGGCCTTCTATTACTATCTCTGTTAAACATTGTACGAGAGGTTATACCCAGACAATAAGTTAAAAAAATAAACATTATACAAATTAGAAAAGAAGAAACTCATTATCTACTGGTGCTATGATTATACATGTAGAAAATCCAAGAATCTACAAATAATTATTATAACAAAGAAAGAAGTTTATTAAGGTTGGTAGATACAAAACTAATGCAACAAAATCATCAGTACTTCTATACGCTGGAAATAAGTAGACCATGAGATTAAAAATATATATGCTATTTGCAATAATATTTTAAAAATATGATGAACTTGGCTGGGTGCAGTGGCTCATGCCTGTAATTCCAGCACTTTGGGAGGCCAAAGCAGGTGGATCACTTGAGGACCAGAAGTTCGAGACCAGCCTGGCCAACATGCTGAAACCCTGTCTCTACTAAAAATACAATTTGCCTGGTGTGGTGGCATGTGTCTGTAACCCCAGCTATTCTGGAGGCTGAGGCAGAAGAATCGCTTGAACCTGGGAGGCAGAGGTTGGAGTGAGCCAAGATTGTGCCACTGCACTCCAGCCTGGGCAACAGAGTGAGACTCTGTCTCTGTCTCTCTCTCTCGCTATCTCTATATAGATAGATAGAAAAGAAGAAACTCCTGGAGACAGCAGATGCTGGAGAGGATGTGGAGAAATAGGAACACTCTTACACTGTTGGTGGGAGTGTAAATTAGTTCAACCATTGTGGAAGACAGTGTGGCGATTCCTCAGGGACCTAGAAATAGAAATTCCATTTGACCCAGCAATCCCATTACTGGGTATCTATCCAAAAGACTGTGAATCGTTCTACTATAAGGACACATGCACACGAATGTTCATTGCAGCACTGTTTACAATAGCAAAGACCTGGAACCAACCCAAATGCCCATCGATGATAGACTGGACTGGGAAAATGTGGCACATATACACCATGGAATATTATGCAGCAATCAGAAATGATGAGTTTGTGTCCTTTGTAGGGACATGGATGAATCTGGAGAACATCATTCTCAGCAAACTGACACAAGAACAGAAAAAGAAATACCGTATATACTCACTCATAGGCGGGTGAGAAAAATGAGAACACATGGACACAGAGAGGCGGTCTACTATACACTGGGGACTGTTGGTGGAAATGGGGGAGGGACAGCGGGGGGGCTGGGGGGGATAGCCGGGGGATGAATACCAAGTGTGGGTGAGGGGGAGGAAGGCAGCAAAACACACTGCCATGTGTGTACCTATGCAACTATCTTGCACGTTCTGCACATGTAACCCCAAACCTATATTGCAATAAAAATAAAAAATAAAAAAAAATTTAAATTTTATTTGTAGAGATGGGGCTTTGCCATGTTGCCCATGCTTGTCTTGAGCTCCTGGGCTCAGGTGATCCACCTCAGCTTCCCAAAGTGCTGGGATTACAGGCATGACCTATAATGCCCAGCCCTAAATTGCTTCTTCATGCTTTGATTTCTTAATACCTTGAATTTATTCTGTTCTATACTTGACTAAATCTCTTAAGCTCAAAAAATAAATCAGGAAGAAGATGAAAAGAAAAAGTGGAAAAAATAATGAAACAGAAAGCTTAAAAGACAACACAAAAAGTATCATCCAAGTGAAAATTTGTTTCTTTAAAAAAATAAAACTAGCAAACACACTTTATTATTTCTTGCTCTACCAATTATTCAAAGTCACTTTCAAAATCTCCAACTTTGATGGGACAATTTTTACTTTATCTATTTTGAATCAATATTACTAGGTAATTTTACAGACTTAGGATTGTTTAACTAAAACTTTAATCAATAGATAGTGAGTCTTCTCATCACTAAGTAACACTGTCTTAAAGTTTATATAAAATATATCTACAGTAGCTCCCTTTTTGTTTGGAGTTTACCAAATTAATCTTTTTCCATTATTGTATTTTCGATCTTTTTTTGTCTTTCCATTTTTAAGTGTATCTTTTATAATCATCATACAGCTAGAATATTAAAAAATTATGCTGCTGAAAAAAAAAAAAAAGAAAAGAAGAAACTCATTATCTACTGGTGCTATGATTACACATGTAGAAAATCCAAGAATCTAAAAATAATTATTATAACAAAGAAAGGAGTTTATTAAGGTTGGTAGATACAAAACTAATGCAACAAAATCATCAGTACTTCTATATGCTGGAAATAAGTAGACCATGAGATTAAAAAAATATATGTTATTTGCAATAATATTTTAAAAATATGATGAACACCTCTATATAGATAGAGAGAGACAGATAGATAGATGTGTGTGTGTGTGTGTGTGTGTGTGTGTGTGTGTGTGTGTGTGTGTGTAGAGAGAGAGAGAACTTATAGGGGAAAATTTAACAAAGGATGGGCCAGATGTTCAGAGAGAAAAATTATAAAACTCTGAGAGACAGCAAAGAAGATGTAAACAAATGAAAAAATATACCCTATCATGCACTGCATGATTCAATATTGTGAAGATGTCAGTTCTCCCCAGAAATTAACATGCTAAATGCAATACCAAGCAAAATTTCATCAACTTGATAGAAAACGATTCCAAAATTTAGGTGTAGACTTTCAAATATTCAAAAATAGCCATGACACTCTTAAAGAACAAAGAGGGAAGGTTTGATCTATAAGATATAAAGACATTATGAAATAATGCTAATGGGCATTGGTGCAGGTGAGACAACTGGGCCATTGAAACAGAATACACATATTTTCTATCACTCAGAGATGTCATTGCCGATCAGTAAAGAAAGGCCAACTTTTGATAACTAGTTCTGAGACAGTGGATATCCGTGAAAAGAAACTAATCTTGACCTCTATTTTATACCATACACCTCAAGGTGAAAGACAAAAGTAAAAACCTTTTGAATATAAACAGATTATCTTCATGACCTTGAGGGTAGGGAAGGGTGGCTTAAATAAGGCACAAAAAGTACAAACTGTGAAGGAACAGATTGATAATATAAGCACCTTGAAATTAAGAACTTTTGTTTATCTAAAGACATGAGAAAGAAATTGCAAAGGAGCTGGACGTGGTGACTTATGTCTGTAATCCCAGAACTTTGGGAGGCAGAGATGGGAGGATCACTTGAGTCCAGAAATTTGAGACCAACCTGGGCAGCACAGCAAGACCTCATCTCTATAAAAATAAGTTAAAAAGAAAAAAGTGGTCACAAACCTAGCTCCTTGGTATAGCCTATTGCTCCTAGGCTACAAACCTGTAGAACACGTTTCTATACTGAATACCATAGGCAATAGTAACACAAGGGAAATATTTGTGTATATTAAGAAATCTAGGATTTGCTGGCAAGATGGCTGAATAGGAACAGTTCCGGTCTGCAGCTACCAGCGAGACTGACGCAGAAGGCGGGTGATTTCTGCATTTCCAACTAAGGTACCCGGTTCATCTCATTGGGACTGGTTGGGCAGTGGGTGCAGCCCATGGAGGGTGGGGTGTCACTTCCCTGGGAAGGGCAAGGGGTTGGGGACCATGCCCTGAGGAAAAGGGCACTCTGGCCGAGATACTGTGCTTTTCCCATGGTCTTTGCAATCCGCAGCCAGGAGATTCCCTCTGGTGTCTACCAGGGCCCTGGGGGCCCTGGGTTTCAAGTACAAAACTGGGCAGCCATTTGGGCAGACACTGAGTTAGCTGCAGGAGTTTTTTTTTTTTTTCATACCCCAGTGGTGCCTGGAATGCCAAACAGACAGAACCATTCACTGCCCTGGAAAGGGAGCTGAAGCCAGGGAACCAAGTGGTCTGCCTTGGCGGGTCCTACCACCATGGACCCCAGCAAGTTAAGATCCACTGGCCTGAAATTCTCGCTGCCAGCACTGCAGTCTGAGGTCAACCTGGGACACTCAAGCTTGGTGGGGGGAAGGGCATCTGCCATTGCTGAGGCTTGAGTAGGTAGTTTTACCCTCACAGTGTAAACAAAGCCGCAGGGAAGTTTAAACTGGGCGGATCCCACCACAGCTCAGCAAGACTGCTGTGGCCAGAATGCCTCTCTACATTCCTCCTCTCTGGGCAGGGCATCTCTGAAAAAAAGGCAGCAGCCCCAGTCAGGACTTATAGATTAAACCTCCATCTCCCTGGGACAGAGCACCTGGGAGAAGGATGTGCGCACAGCTTCAGCAGACTTAAACATCCCTCCCTGACAGCTCTGAAGAGAGCAGTGGATCTCCCAGCATGGCGTCTGATAAGGGTCAGACTTCCTCCTCAAGTGGATCCCTGAAACTTGTGTATCCTGACAGGGAGACACCTCCCAATAGGGGCTGACAGACACTCATACAGGAGAGGTCTGGCTGGCATCTGGTGGGTGCCCCTCTGGGACAAAGCTTCCAGAGGAAGGAACAGGAAGCAATCTTTGCTGTTCTGCAGCCTCCTCTGGTAATACCCAGGCAAACAGGGTCTGGAGTGGACCTCCAACAAACTCCAGCAGACCTGCAGCAGAGGGGCCTGACTGTTAGAAGGAAAACTAACAAACAGAAAGGAATAGCATCGACATCAACAAAAAGGACATCCACTCAGAGGCCCCCATCCAAAGGTCACAAACATCAACAAACATCAAAGACCAAAGGTAGATAAATCCACGAAGATGGGGAGAAACCACTGTAAAAAGGCTGAAAATTCTAAAAACCAGAATGCCTCTTCTCCTCAAAAGTATCACAACTCCTCACCAGCAAGAGGGAACAAAACTAGACATAGAATGAGTTTGATGAATTGACAGAAGTAGGCTTCAGAAGGTGGGTAATAACTCCTCTGAGCTAAAGTAGCACATTCTAACCCAATTCAAGGAAGCTAAGAACCTTGAAAAAAGGTTAGACTAATTGCTGACTAGAACAACCAGTTTAGAGAAGAACATATATGACTTGCTTCTCTAAGCATACACAATAGCCAAATATCAAGCAACAGAAAGGAGATCAGAGATTGAAGATCAACTTAATGAAATAAAGTGAAAAGATAAGATTAGAGAAAAAAAAAAGATTAGAGAAAAAAGAATGAAAAGAAATGAACAAAGCCTCCAAGAAATATGGGACTATGTGAAAAGACCATATATACATTTGATTGATGTACCTGAAAGTGACAGGGAGAATGGAACCAAGTTGGAAAACTCTCTTCAGGATATTATGCAGGAGAATTTCCCCAACCTAGCAAGGCAGACCATCATTCAAATTCAGGAAATATAGAGAACACCATAAAGATACTCTTCGAGAAGAGCAACCCCAAGAGCAACATAATCGTCAGATTTACCAATGTTGAACTGAAGGAAAAAATGCTAAGGGCAGCCAGAGAGAAAGATCGAGTTACCCACAAAGAGAGGCCCATTAGACTAACAGCAGATCTCTTGGCAGAAACCCTAAAAGCCAGAAGAGAGTGGGGACCAATATTCAACATTCTTGAAGGAAAGAATTTTCAACCCAGAATTTCATATCCAGCCAAACTAAGCTTCATAAGCAAAGGAGAAATAAAATTCTTTACAGACAAGCAAATGCTGAGAGATTTTGTCACCACCAGGCCTGCCTTACAAGAGCTCTTGAAGGAAGCGCTAAACATGGAAAGGAACAACCAGTACCAGCCACTGCAAAAAACATACCAAATTGAAAACACCATCACTATGAAGAAACCCTGTCAACTAACGATCAAAATAACCAGCTAGCATCATAATGACAAGATCAAATTCACACATAACAATATTAACTTTAAAGGTAAATGGGCTAAATGCCCCAATTAAAAAACACATAATGGCAAATATGATAAAGAGTCAAGACCCATTGGTCTTGACTCTTTATCACACACACTCGAATATAACACACCCATCAGTGTGTTGTATTCAGGAGACCCATGTCACATCCAAAGACATACATAGGCTCAAAATAAAGGAATGGGGGAATATTTACCAAGCAAATGGAAAGAAAAAAAAAAAACAGGGGTTGCAATCCTAGTCTCTGATAAAACAGACTTTAAACCAACAGAGATCAAAAGAGACAAAGGAGGGCATTACATAATGGTAAAGGGATCAATGCAACAAGAAGAGCTAACGATCCCAAATATATATGCACCCAGATTCCTAAAGCAAGTTCTTAGAGACCTGTAAAGAGACTTATACTCTCACACAATAATAGTAGGAGACTTTAATATTAGACAGATCAGTGAGACAGAAAAATTAACAATATTCAGAACTCGAACTTAGCTCTGGAACAAGCGGACCTAATAGAAATCTACAGAACTCTCCACCCCAAATCAACAGAATATACATTCTTCTCAGAACCACATTGCGCTTATTCTAAAATTGACCACATAATTGGAAGTAAAACACTCCTCAGCAAAGGCAAAAGAATAGAAATCATAAAAAACAGCCTCAGACCATAGTGCAATCAAATTAAAACTCACGATTAAGAAACTCACTTAAAACCACACAACCACATGGAAACTGAACAACCTGCTCCTAAATGACTACTGCGTAAATAACAAAACTAAGGCAGAAATAAAGATGTTCTTTGAAACCAATGAGAACAAACACACAACGTACCAGAAACTCTGGGACACATTTAAAGCGGTGTCTAGAGGGGAATTTATAGCACTAGACACTCACAAGAGAAAGCAGGAAAGATCTAAAATCGACATCCTAACATCACAATTAAAAGAACTAGAGAAGCAAGAGCAAACAAATTCAAAAGCTAGCAGAAGACAAGAAATAACTAAGACCAGAACTAAATAGAACTGAAGGAGATAGAGACATGAAAACCCTTCAAAAAAATCAATGAATCCAGGAGATGGTTTTTTGAAAAGATCAACAAAATAGATAGAGACTAATAAAGAAGAAAAGAGAGAAGAATCAAATAGATGCAATAAAAAATGATAAAGGGGATATCACCACTGATCCCACACAAATACAAACTACCATCAGAGAATACTATAAATACCTCTATGCAAATAAACTAGAAAATCTAGAAGAAATGGATAAATTCTTGGACACGTACACCCTCCCAAGCCTAAACCAGGAAACAGACCAATAACAAGTTCTGAAATTGAGGCAGTCATTAATAGCCTACCAACCAAAAAAAGTCCAGGACTAGACAGATTCACAGCAGAATTCTACCAGAGGTACAAAGAGGAGCTGGTACCATTCCTTCTGAAACTGTTCCAAACAATAGAAAAAGAGGTAATCCTCCCTAACATTTTATGAGACCAATGTCATCCTGACACCAAAACCCAGCAGAGACACAACAAAAAAAGAAAATTTCAGGCCAGTATCCCTGATGAACATCGATGCAAAAATCCTCAATAAAATACTGGCAAACCAAATCCAGCAGCACATCAAAGCTTATCCACCACGATCAAGACGCTTCATCCCTGGGATGCAAGGCTGGCTCAACATATGCAAATCAATAAACATCATCCATCACATAAATAGAACCAATGACAAAAACCACATGATTATCTCAATAGATATAGAAAAGGCCTTTGACAAAATTTAACATCCCTTCATGCTAAAAACTCTCAATAAACTAGGTATTGATGGAACGTATCTCAAAATAATAAGAGCTATTTATGACAAACCCACAGCCAATATCATACTGAATGGGCAAAAACTAGATGCATTCCCTTTGAAAACTGGCACAAGTCAAGGATGTCCTCTCTCACCACTCCTATTCAACATAGTATTGAAAGTTCTGGCCAGGGCAACCAGGCAAAAGGAAGAAATAAAGGGTATTCAAATAGGAAAAGACGAAGTCAAATTGCATCTGTTTGCAGATGACACAACTGTACATTTAGAAAAATCCCATCGTCTCAGCCCAAAATCTTCTTAAGCTGATAAGCAACTTCAGCAAAGTCTCAGGATACAAAATCAATGTGCAAAAATCACAAGCATTCCTGTACACCAATAACATGATTTGAGAGCCAAATCATGAGTGAACTCCCATTCACAATTGCTACAAAGAGAATAAAATACCTAGGAATACAACTCACAAGGGCTGTGAAGGACCTCTTTAAGGAGAACTACAAATCACTGCTCAAGGAAATAAGAGAGGACACAAATAAGTGGAAAAACATTCCATGCTCATGCATAGGAAGAATCAATATTGTGAAAATGGTCATATTGCCCAAAGAAGTTTATAGATTCAATGCTATCCCCATCAAGCTACTATTGACTTTCTTCACAGAATTGGAAAAAACTACTTTAAATTTCATATGGAACCAAAAAAGAGCCTACATAGCCAGGACAATTCTAAGCAAAAAGAACAAAGTTAGAGTCATCATGCTACCTGACTTCAGACTATACCACAAGGCTACAGTAACCAAAACAGCATGGTACTGGTACCAAAACAGATATACAGACCAATGGAACAGAACAGAGGCCTCAGAAATAACACCCATCTACAACCATATGATCTTTGACAAACCTGACAAAAACAAGCAATGGGAAAAGGATTCCCTATTTAATAAATGGTGTTGAGAAAACTGGCTAGCCATATGCAGAAAACTGAAATTGTACCCCTTCCTTACACCTTATAGAAAAATTAACTCAAGATGGATTAAAGACTTAAACATAAGACTAAAAAACCGTAAAAACCCTAGAAGAAAACCTAGGCAATACCATTCAGGAAAAAGGGAAGGTTTTGACTTCATGACAAAAACATCAAAAGAAATGGCAACAAAAACCAAAATTGATGAATCGGATCTAATTAAACTAAAGAGATTCTGCACAGCAAAAGAAACTATCATCAGAGTGAACAGGCAACCTACAGAATGGGAGAAAAATTTTGCAAATCTATGCATCTGACAAAGGGCTAATATCCAGAATCTACAAAGAACTTAAATTTACAAGAAAAAAACAAACACTCCATCAAAAAGTGGGTGAAGAATATGAACAGACACTTCTCAAAAGAAGACATTTATGCAGCCAACAAACATATGAAAGAAAGCTCATCCTCACTGGTCATTAGAGAAATGCAAATCAAAACCACAATGAGATACCATCTCATGCCAGTTAGAATGGCATCATTAAAAAGTCAGGAAACAACAGATGCTGAAGAGGATGTGGAGAAATAGTAACACTTTTACACTGTTGGTGGGAGTGTAAATGAGTTCAACCACTGTGGAAGACAGTGTGGTGATTCCTCAAGGATCTAGAACCAGACATACTACTTGAGCCAGCAATCCCGTTACTGGGTATATACCCAAAGGATTATAAACCATTCAACTATAAAGACACATGCATATGTATGTTTATTGCAGCACTGTTCACAATAGCAAAAACTTGGAACCAACTCAAATGCCCATCAATGATAGACTAAATAAAGAAAATGTGGCACATATGTACTGTGGAATACTATGCAGCCATATAAAAGGGTGAGTTAATGTCTTTTGCAGGGATACAGATGAAGCTGGAAACCATCATTCTCAGCCAACTGACAGAACAGAAAACCAAACACTGCATGTTCTCACTCATAAGTGGGAGTTGAACCATGAGAAAACATGGAAAGTGGGAGTTGAACCATGAGAAAACATGGACACAGGGAGGGGAATATCACATACTGGGGCCTGTTGTGGGGTGGGGGGTTAGGGGAGGGATAGCATTAGGAGAAATACCTAATGTAGATGACGGGTTGATGAGTGCAGCAAACCACCACGGCACATGTATACCTATGTAGCAAACCTGCATATTCTGCATATGTACCCCAAACCTTAAAATAAAATAATAATAATAATAGGAATCGAAACATGGAAAAGGAACAGTAAAAATATGGTATAATCGATTTGAAAAGGTACACCTGTAGAGTGTGTTCTTCATAAATGGAGCTTGAAGGACTTGGTGCTGCTCTGAGCAGGTCAGTGAGTGAGTGGTGAGCAAATATGACGGCCTAGGACATAACCATACACTACTGAAGACTTTGTCAACACTGTTCACTTAGACTGCACTAAATTTAAGTGAAAATATTTTTCTTTCTTCAATAATAAATTAACCTTAGCTTACTGCAAAAAAGAAAACGTGAAAGGTAATACATATGTGTTCTGTGTTCAGGAAACCAGGAGGAATGGATTTGGCTGAAACTGTAATACATGGATAGATGAGGCTGGAGAGATAGGCAGGAGCCAAGCCAATAATACCAGGCTCCCACCAATTGCTGGGCTGGCATCATCCTGAGTGTTTGGAGCTTCTTTTCACGTTCCCTAAGTTGGGGTATGTTGCAGGGTGGCTACAGGGGGAAATTCTGATTGAGACTTAAATCTATTCCTTTGTCTCTTCAAGAAGTCATACTTAACATCTCCCCTCCATCCCTCCTGGGCAGGGTCAGTTCTGTCTGCTGCTAAGCAACTTTCTTATCTCTCCCACCTACTGAACATGTACTGTGTTCTGGGAGCTTTGAATTCGTCATCTTGTTTATCCTCACAAGATGGTCTAATAATGATGGATGTTTTGGCATCCAACTCACCTGGGTTTGAGTCTCAGCTCTGTCTTTTACCAGCTGGGTGTCTTTGAGCAGCTCAGTTTACTGTTCTGTTCTTCTGTGTCCTCATCTGTAAAATGGGAATGATGGCTATTTCTTCAGACCTTCCTCCCTCCCTTCTTTTTTTCCCTCCCTCCCCTCCACTCCTCCCCTTCTTCCCTCCCTCTCCCTCCCTCCCTCCTTTCTTTCCTTCTTCCTCCCTCCCTCCCTGCCTTCCTTCCCTCCTCTTTCTTTCTCTTTCTCTCTTTCTTTCAAGCTTCACTTTTGTTGCCCAGGCTGGATTGCGATGGTATGATCTTGGCTTACTGCAACCTCCACCTCCCAGGTTCAAGCAATTCTCTTGCCTCAGTCTCCTGAGTAGCTGGGATTACAGGCATGTGCTACCACACCTGGCTAATTTTTGTATTTTTAGTAGAGACAGGGTTTCTCCATGTTGGTCAGGTTGGTCTCAAACTCCCAGCCTCAGGTGATCCACCCACCTTGGCCTCCCAAAGTGCTGGGATTACAGGTGTGAGCCACAGCGCTCAGCCTTTCTTTCTCTCTCCTTCCTTCCTTCCTCCCTCCCTCCCTCCCTCCCTTCCTTTCCTTCTTTCTCTCTTTCATTCTTTCAACAGGATCTTTGTTACCCAGGCTGATCTCAAACTCCTGGGCTCAAACAATCCTCCCAGCTTGGCCTCCCAAAGTGCTAGGATTACAGGCATGAGCGCCTGGCCTGGACTTTCTTCAGACTTTTCATAGAGTACTAGTGAGAATAAAATACATGTACTTTGCATACTTAATACTGTGCCTGGCACACTATAAGCTCTTTGTACATGTTGTTATTATTCCTCATCCGAAGGGGGAAATGCCTTTGAAGGATCCACACTCCTTTGTTACCCATATTGGGCCAGGTTGAGTAAACTGCCGATCTTCAGTAGCTAACAACAGGGGTGGGAAAGGCTGGTCCTCTGAAGTCCAGCTGGGTACACGGCCAGTCCCTGGCTCATCCTTGCTCCTGCTGCCCTGGCAAGGCCCCTCTCACTCAGTGAGCTGCACCAGCACTGGCCCCAGCTCAGCTTCCTGTCTCCCTTATCTTCCCGCAGCATGTGCTCTCTGGAGTGGGAAACATTACCACTTGCTTCCTTCACTTCCCTTTGCTCAACGGGACCCTCATTCTTTAGGTCTCAGTCAAATCCCAGCTGCTGGCCTGGTGCCCACTCTGCTCTGTGATTTTCTACACTGCAGTCACCCAGGCCAGACGCAGTGTAGGCCGTCGCTCTAAAAGCAGCGGGGCTCTTTCCTTCCCCAGCCCCATCCCTGGGTTTAGAATGGGAAATTGCTTAAGCTGCCCCCTCCCAACTTCCCTGCCCCCAACACTCTTTTTTATTTTCCCTGATCCCAGCCCCACACTTCCTTTTTTTTTGAAATGGAGTCTTGCTCTGTTGCCCAGGCTGGAGTTCAATGGTGAGATCTCAGCTCACTGCAACCTCCGCCTTCCAGGTTCAAGTGATTCTCCCGCCTCAACCTCCCGAGTAGCTGGGATTACAGGCGCACACCACCATGACTGCCTAATTTTGGTATTTTTAGTAGAGACAGGGTTCTACCATGTTGGCCACACTGGTCTCAAACTCCTAACCGCAGGTGATCTGCCCACATTGGCCTCCCAGAGTGCTGGGATTACAGGCATGAACCACCATGCCTGGTACCATACTTTCTGAGTTCAAATCCTTACTCTGCACTTCCAAGTTGTGTGACCTTGGGCAAGTTACTTAACTACTTTTCTGGGCTTTAATTTTTTAAAAATTTTGTACAGGGGAGGTTTCAAAAGGTTGTAAAGTTAGTCACAAACTCCTGGGCTCAAGGGATCCTTCTTCCTGGGCCTCCCAAAGTGCTGGGATTACAGGCATGAGCCACCATGCCCAGTTTTTGTTTTGTTTTGCGTGGTGTTTTTTTTTTTTTTTTTGAGACAGGGTCTTTTTCTGTCACCCAGGCTGGGGTGCAGAGGCACAGTCATAGCTCACTGCAGCCTTGACCTCTTGACTTCCCGAGCCAAACAATACTCCTGCCTCAGCCTCCTGAGTAGATGGGACCACAGGTGTGCACCAGCATGTCTGGCTAATTTTTTAAAAATTTTTTTATAGAGATGGAGTCTCACTATGTTGCCCATGCTGGTCTCTGATTTACAAGCATGAGCCACTACATCCAGCTAGCTTTAATTTTTTTAAAATCTGTAACATGGAAATAATGAGCCTGGTCTGCACCAGAGAAAGTGATTAAAGGCCTAGCACATAGTATGAATTTTAAGAATGTTTTGAAACATATATATTAAACATTCAAGTATGTTGGGGTTATGTATTCAAAATGTATTCATGAAGAGAGATCAAAATAATTTTTGAGAGTGTGTGAAAGTTAAATTCACAAACTTTGCCATCAGAGAGAGTTTCAAATTATAGCTTTTGCTGTGTGCCCTTAGGTTCACTTAACTTCTCTGAGCCTGTTTATTAGTAAAATGGTGATGCTAATGAAACCCCACCTCACAGGGCTAACATAAGAATAAAGTAGGATTATTTATGTAAAGAGTTGAACACTGTTCCTGGCCTACAGTAAGTGTTACCTATAATAATGGTATCATTGTCTCACAGTTCAATTTTCAGGGCTCTGGTATATGAGAGGGGTGTTTGGGAAATAGCTGTTGCTGCTGCCATCTCTGTCTATGACGGATCTTAACCTGATTAGAAAGGCCTTGATGTGTGGGTGGATTACAAGGTCAGGAGTTCAAGACCAGTCTGACTAATATGGTGAAATCCTGTCTCTACTAAAAATACAAAAATTAGCCAGCCATGGCTAGCACCTTTAGTCCCAGCTACTTGGGAGGCTGAGGCAGGAGAATCACTTGAACCAAGAGGTGGAAGTTGCAGTGAATCAAGATCCTGTCACTGCACTTCAGCCTGGGTGAGAGTGAGACTCTGTCTCAAAAAAAAAGAAAGAAAGAAAGAAAGAAAGGCCTGGATATAGCCGGGCATGGTGGTTCATGCCTGTAATCACAGCACTTTGGGAAGCCAAGGCGGGTGGATCACTTGAGGTCAGGAGTTCGAGACCAGCCTGGTTAACATGGTGAAACCCCATCTCTACTAAAAATACAATAATTAGCCAGGTGTGGTGGCACCTGCCTGTAATCCCAGCTACTTGGGAGGCTGAGGCAGGAGAATTGCTTGAATTCGGGAAGCAGATGTTGTAGTGAGCAGAGATCACACCATTGCACTCCTGCCTGAGCAACAGAGTGAGACTCCGTCTCAAAAACAAGAAAAGAAAAGAAAAGCCTCAATGTAATGAGCTCTGGGTAAAGTAATGTCAGTGAAAAGTGGACCCAGACCCTACCCGTTTAGATCAAAGGCTCACACCATTCAATTCCAAATTGGTTAAATCATACACTCTCTATAGGAGATCGCTCACAGTGGTGGGAGAAACTGGGGGGGAAAGGGCAGGCCTTCTGAAAAGTCAGAAGGCTCTGCATAGCTTTGGGGGAGAATAAGCTGAAGGCAGCTGTTCTCTCACTTTGAGCCAGAGAGCCAGGAGTAGGTACAACAAAGTGTAGGGGAATTTATCTTAAATAGGTTTGTTTACTCATGTTGTCCAGAAACCAGCCTTGGGGAACAATAATGTTAATTACCTGCAGAATGCGTTTGCTCCAGGCTGTACTGAATAAAAGCAAGCAGGTCCAGCTGTTCTAGGCTGCAGCTCTCTCTTCTTCGCCACTAGTGCCCGGCGGCCCCCACCTCGCTGCTTTTACACTGCATACCTGTGTCTGAGTACTCCTTTCATCGTTCGCTCATCCAAGGTCTGTGGGATGGGCCCAGCAACTCTCTTACCCTCCATCCCAAAGCACCCGTCGAGCCTTCAAGGGAGAAAAAAGGCAAAGCAAAACTATGCACAACCTCACTAAGAATCAGATAAATGCAAAATAAGACCAAGAAGAAATGCCATTTTACACCCAACCATCTGATAATGCCAAGGGCTGGCATGGATGTGAAGTGAGGGAATTCTCATACACTGCCAGGAATGTAAATTGGCACAACCTTTTTGTAAAACAGTTTGGCAGTATCTAGTAAAATTGAAGATGCATATACCTTATTACTCAGAAATTCCACTCTCAAGTTTGCACCTACGAAAACTCCCACATACGCACAAGGACTTGCGTATGAGAATGTTCATACCAGCACTGTTTGTAATAGTGAAAAACTGAAAAAAAACTTAAATGTTCAACAACAAGAAAATGAATACATAAAGATCTATTTCTATAATGGATTTTTTTTTAGACAGGGTCTGGCTCTGTTGCCCAGGCTGAAGTGCAGTGGCATGGTCACAGCTCACTGCAGTCTCAACCTCCTGGGCTAAGTGATCCTCCTACCTCAGCCTCCTGAGTAGCTGGGACCACAGGCACACCCCACCATGCTCAGCTAATTTTATTTTATTTTTGTAGAGATGGGGTCTCACCATGTTGCCCAGGCTGTCTTGAACTCCTGGACTCAAGTGATCCACCCACCTTGGCCTCCCAAAGTGCTGGGATTACACCTTCCCAGTTGGAATGTTTTAAAGCAGTGGAAATGAATGGTCTACACATAGCCACAGGAATAAATCTTATTAATATATTAAGTGAAAAAAGCAAAAAGTACAGAAGAATACATACATTTTAATACCATTTATATAAAGTTCAAAATATGTGAAATACCACTATTTATTGTTTAAGGATATATAAATAAGTAGTGTAAGTTTATAGATACATAAACTGAAAAAAAACTTAAATGTTCAACAACAAGAAAATGAATACATAAAGATCTATTTCTATAATGGATTTTTTTTTAGACAGGGTCTGGCTCTGTTGCCCAGGCTGAAGTGCAGTGGCATGGTCACAGCTCACTGCAGTCTCAACCTCCTGGGCTAAGTGATCCTTAAATTAAGAAATGAAAACTCTCAAATCTTAATTTTTATTTGAAGTGGTTACTTCAGGGGCTGTGGCAGGAGGAGAGAGATGCAACTGGGGAAGAGTACATGGGGGTGTCAACTATATTAGCAATATTTTATTTTTTATGCTGGGTGGTAAGGATAGGTAAGTTTGAAATGCAATCCTTTAAGCATGAAATAACTCATAAAAATGAAATATTTCAGGCTGCACGTGGTGGCTCATGCTTGTAATCCCAGCACTTTGGGAGGCCAAGGTGGGTGGATCATCTGAGGTTAGGAGTTCGAGACCAGCCTGGCCAATGTGGTGAAACCCCCATCTCTACTAAAAATACAAAAATGAGTCAGGGTTAGTGGCAGGTGCCTATAATCCCAGCTACTTGGGAGGATGAGGCAGGAGAATCGCTTGAACCCGGGAATGCGCCAGGATCACGCCACTGCACTATAGCCTGGGCAACAGAGCTAGCCTCTGTCTCAAAAAAAATTTTTTTTCATAATTTTTAATAAAAGACAAGACAATATAAATTGGTAGTGATTTAAGTTATTCTACTTTTCCTGAGGCCCAGTGCAGGAAAACAAGGTTTCCATTCTTGTTCCAATGAGACCATTTTGGTAAGCTGCAAAAAGAGAAGACTTTGATGCTATTTCTTAGCCAGTTTCAACACCTGAGAGGTGAGCATGGAAGCTCTTGCATATATTCAGTTCAGAGAATGGGTGCCCGTTTTATGTCCAGAGTTTGTCCCAGATTTCACTATGATGTCAACTCTCCAGGTAGAAGTACATAAAACAAAAAGTTAAACCCCCTCAGTCCTTTGCCCAATCTGGTATTTCAGAGGTAATCTCCACTGACAGTACTCTTCCAGACATTTTCCCTGTGTATATACAACTACATAGAATACACACACCAAGTGAATTTTGGTCAGGTGCAGTGGCTCCTTCCTATAATCCCAGCACTTTGGGAAGCCAAGGCCAGAGGATTGCCTGAGGTCAGGAGTTCAAGACCAGCCTGGGCAATATAGCAAGATCCTGTCTCTAGCAAAAATTAAAAAAAATCAGCTCTGTGTGGTGGCACAGTGGCATGTACCTGTAGTCTCAGCTACGCAGGTGGTTGAGGTGAGAGAATCACTTGAGTCCGGGAGGTCAAGGCTGCACTACATCACTGCACTACAGCTGGGGTGACAGAGCAAGACCCCATATCAGAAGTGACATTTTTTAATTAAAAAATTTTGGCCAGGCATGGTGGCTCACACCTGTTATCCCAGCACTTTGGGAGGCCAAGGCAGGTGGATCACAAGGTCTAGAGATCGAGACCATCCTGGCCAACATGGTGAAACCTCGTCTCTCCTAAAAATACAAAAGTTAGTCGGGTGTGGTAGCACATGCCTGTAGTCCCAGCTACTTGGGAGGCTGAGGCAGAAGAATCCCTTAAACCAGGAGGTGGAGGTTGCAATGAGCCAAAATGACGCCACTGCACTCCAGCCTGGCAACACAGTGAGACTCCATCTCAAAAAACAAATTATTTTATTATTTTATGTATTTATTTATTTATTGAGATGGAGTTTTGCTTTTGTTGCCCAGGCTGAAGTGCAACGACATGACCTCGGCTCACTGCAATCTCTGCCTCCCAGGCTCAAGAGATTCTCCTGCCTTAGCCTCCTGAGTAGCTGGGATCACAGGCACACACCATCACGTCTGGCTAATTTTTTGTATTTTTTGTAGAGACAGGGTTTTACCATGTTGGCCAGGCTGGTCTCAAACTCATGACCTCAGTTGATCCACCCGCCTTGGCCTCCCAAAGTGCTGGGATTATAGGCATGAGCCACCACGCCCGGCCTAGGGTCATATCTAGATATGAAAATTCCAAACAATACATAGTGATGAAATTCTTCACAAACTAGAGTGATAAAGCCTTTCATATTTTTGCCCACTACCTTCCACCCTGCACATGCACACCACACACACACATACACACCCATGCTCTTAATCCCAGATCCCTCCCTGGAGATAAACTATTGTTATGTCCAGTGTACCTCCTTCCAGATTCATTTATTCCTGTGAAGAAACAGGTTGTTTAGTGGTTTTGTGTGTGGTTGACACATAAATAGTCCTAAACTGTACATAATATTCTGCAACTTACTCTCGGACATCTATGTACGTCATAACTATCTCATTCAGTCATTCACTTTGCTGATATTTATTATGTGATGTGTGCTCTTCCAGGGAGAGTATTGAACAAGATAGACACCGTCTTTCCTCATAGAGATTACATTCTGGTGAAACATTCAAACAATAAACATGTAAATAAATAATAGAATTTCATGTAGTACGAAGTAATATGATGAAAATAAAATGGAGGTTGGGCAGGGGAGGCGTATTTTTATTTTTTTGGAAACAAAGTTTCACTCTTGTTGCCCAGGCTGTAGTGCAATGGCACCATCTCATGATCAGAGGCAACCTCCACCTCCTGGGTTCGAGCGACTCTCCTGCCACAGCCTCCTGAGTAGCTGGGATTACAGGCATGTGCCACCACGCCTGGCTAATTTTATATTTTTAGTAGAGACGGGGTTTCTTCATGTTGGTCGGGCTGGTCTTGAACTCCTGATCTCAGGTGATCTGCCTGCCTCAGCCTCCCAAAATGCAGGTGTATTTTTTTTTTTAACTATTACATGGTGTTCACAGTATAGATTAACATAGCTTGGGGGAGTGACTTTAAAACTTTTCTACTTGCTTCCTAGAGTAAGAAACACTTTCTACACTGCTATCCAAAACTCATCATGGAAACATACACACACACAAAACCAAAGCACAGATACACAACGGAGCAAATGTTTCATGAAATAACACTTTCTCTTACTAAGGGTGATGCACTGAAATTTGGTATTCTGCTCTATTTCATTTTTTAAAAATGCTAACCATGACCTGCTAAATTGTTTTCAGTGTCCACTGAGAAATTATGACCTCAGTTTCAAAAATATTGCTTTATGTACCCAATCATCTTCTGAGATTTGTATAGATTGCCCATAATTTTCTCCTGTTTTTAAAAAAATGCTGCAGTGAGAGAGCTGCTTTACACTCATTTTATGACTATTTCTGAGAGCAAGATCCCTGATTGTGTAACTGCTATTTACTTAAAATTCTGGTAAAATGTAGCCATTATACTGGAAAATTAAATTCTCATCCTGGACCTGTCACCACCATGATGTATAAACTTTGGGCAAGTCCCTGCACCTCTCTGGACCTCAATTTCCCCATCAGCAACCTGCTGATTCTACACCCAGGAGTGTGCTCTAAGTTAAAAGTAGATGCCCCACCCCCTGAGTCAGAGCGGGCAGGACCTCTCACCAAGCCCTTCTCCCCCTTTTCCGTTCGCTGTTTCTGGTTCCTTGGAAGCAGCCCAGAGAGAAGGGAAAAGGCAGGTCTGTGCAGGAGGGCGCAATGAAGGGCGGGGCAGGAGGGAGGCCGGCCCCCTAGTAGGAAATGAGACAGAGTAGGAATAACACTTTATAAACGCGACACGCTCTTCCTCCTCATCTCCTGGCTTCCTTCCATCCTCCTCTGCCCAGCCTCCACCCCTCCCAGACGGTCCTCACTTCTCTTTTCCCTAGGCTGCCGCCAGTGGAGCCCCCGGCCTGCCGGAGCCAGGAACCCAGGTCCAGAGCCTCAACCTCAGGATGTTGACAACACTGCTGCCGATACTGCTGCTGTCTGGCAGGGCCTTTTGTAGCCAAGAAGCCTCAGATGGTGAGTCGGGGGCACATCTCCTGCCTCGGGATGGTTCTGGAGAATCTCAGTCTATCTGAGTACATGGCAAGACCAGAGGAGAGCTTATCTCACATTGTGTCTGCAACTGGCTAGATCTCTCTACAGGGCAGGCAGAGTCCTGGGGACTGGTTCATATGCCCAAGCCAAGGTGAGTTAGCACAGTTAAGCCCCTGAAAAGGGAGAGATGAAGGAGACTGGGGAAAACAGAATGACTGGAAAAATGAGAAAGAAACCATCAGAGAAGGTAGGAGAATCAGCCTCAGGGAGAGGGCAGAAAGGGGAACTGAGGGTGATGGTAGATAGGGATACATCTAGGGAAGATGGAAAGAGATTCAGATGAGAAGAGAAATGGAGGGAATGGGAAGACACTGGGAAAACTGATGGGAGAACTGGGGAAGACTGGGACAGAGAGAGGTGAGGGGAGGCTAGGGAAAATGGAAGACTGGGTACAACTGATGGAACTGGGGAGAAAGATATGCTGTGCCTAATAGGAGAATTTACTGGTGATCAGGCTGCCTGAAGTGGCCCTGTTTAAGCAGAAAAGGGAGTTATTACCCTCCCTTATAATTGCACAAGGGCCTCCTTTCCCGCCCCTCACAATCCCCATAGCTTCATTCTCTCCCTAAGAGGGGCAGCAAATAATAACCAGTATTCAATAGTGCTCACTATGGTTAATACATGTATTGACCCATTTAACTCCCACAGACCCTGAAAGGTGGGTAATATTACTATCTCCATTTTATAGAGGAGGAAACTGGGTCACAGAGTAGTTAAGGACCATGTCTAGGGTTATCCATAAATACACTTATTCACATCTGTAGATACAGACCACAGCTTCTGAAATGCAAACACAGTCAGGACTGCTCACACACACACAGATTTACAACCCCGGACTCATTCACATGTGTTCTGGGCATCAACTCTGTGCCAGGCTCTTTTCTGGATGTAGGAGGCAGAGATTATCAGGCATACTTCCACAGCCTAGAGGAGTCCAGTGTAGCCTGTGTGTGTTTGGAGACAATCAGGTAGAATCTTGTGAGATATACACTAATATATGGTGGTCTGGGATCACTGAAACAGATCCACTGTGTCTCAAAAGAGAGGGCAACTGAGCTGGGTCTTCTTATTTATTTATTTATTTTGAGATGGAGTCTTGCTCTGTCACCAAGGCTGGAATGCAATGGCATGATCTCGGCTAACTGCAATCTCTGCCTCCCGGGTTCAAGTGATTCTCCTGCCTCAGCCTCCAGAAGTAGCTAGGATTACAGGACGTAGTGCCCAGCTAATTTTTGTATTTTTAGTACAGATGGGGTTTTGCCATGTTGGCCAGGCTGACCTCAAGTGATCCCCCTGCCTCGGCCTCCCAAAGTGCTGGGTTTACAGGCGTGAGCCACCGCACCCAGTCTCTGAGCTGGGTCTTAAATCATGAATACACTTCGGCAGGCAGAAAAGGGAGGCCGAGCAACCCTAACATGCTATTCATGTGTTAGCCAAAGGCAGCACGAAAAACCCCAACTAGTTTGATACATAAGCAGCAGGAAGCAGCCAGAAAAGGCAGCAGGGGCCAGGTCTCTAGCAGCCTTGAATGCCAGCTGAAGACTCTGGACTTGATCCTGTGGGGAAGCAGTGTCACAGAGTGGCTAAGAATGCTGGACTTGACTGCCTACATGCAAACCTTGGCTCTACTATACTATCCCTGCCTCAGTTTCCCATGTAGACTGAGGTTAATAATAGTAGTTACTTGCATTAAGCCATTGGGAAAAGGCACAAAGATAATAATGTATGTAAAGTCCATTGCCCAGGTCATAATAAGCACTTAATGGGCAGTGGCTCTGATTATTTTTGATTAATGAAGGGGCGGGGCGGGGGGGGGGTGGTGCGGCGTACAGCACTGGAAGATTTTAAGTAGGAAAAGGACAGGATCTCATCCCGGTCAGGTGGAGGTCGGAATAGTGAATGAGCAGATGAAGTAGAAAGTTACGACCCCAGTCCAGATGAAAACAGATGAAGCCTGAACTAGGGCAGTGGAAGAGGAGATAGAGAACAGGAGATGGAATTGGGATTTTATTCAGGTCAGGATTTGTTAACCAACAGGAAATGCGAGGAGGGAGAGCTGAGGCTGAAAAAGGAGGCAGTGAGGAATGTCTCTTCCACTGCAGGCCTCAGTTTCCTCATCTGTAAAACGGAGATAATAATCCCTGTCTTGCCTTCCTGGCAGAGTTACTGTGAGCGTCAAATGGGAGAAGCGACGGTAGGGCACATTATAGTTTATGAAGGGTTTAGAAGGTGGGTGGCCAGCCTCGAGGTAGGGGTTTATTATCTCCCGCTGCCCGCCGCCCCCTCCCACGCCGGCCCTGGCTGACGCTGACTCTGCCCGCAGGCCTGCAAAGCCTCCGCATGCTCCAGATCTCCTACTTCCGGGATCCCTATCACGTGTGGTACCAGGGCAACGCGTCGCTGGGGGGACAGCTGACGCACTTGCTGGAAGGCCCAGGCACCAACGTCACGATCCTCCAGCTGCAGCCCTTGCAGGACCCCGAGAGCTGGGCGCGCACGCAGAGCAGCCTGCAGACCTACCTGTCGCAGTTCCACGGCCTCGTGCGCCTGGTGCACCTGGAGCGGAGCTTGGACTGTGAGTGGGCGCGCTGCGGGACGGGGCCTGGGCGGGGCTGGTGGAGGCGGGGTCTGGCGGGTGGAGGCGGGCAGGGACTTGAAGGGACTCGGCCGCCACGAACTCTGTGGCACCTGGGCCTTTAAAGATTGCCAGGTGGGGGCTGGAGAGAGGCAGGTGTCCCCTCTAAGAAAGCCCCGACTCCGGCGGTCGTCCTGCTGGCAAAAACTCTTGGGGCAGACCCTGTTGGGAGGCCTTGACACCGTGACCTCGAAGGTCCCCTGAAGTCTCCTCACCCCTCGCTTCACAGTCCTCCAACTCCTTTTTTCATAGATCCCCGTCCTTCTCCTCCCACACCCAGGATTTTACCCTCCACTCTCCAGCCACCTCTCCTCATAGAAGTTAACGACTTCTCTTTTAGATCCCCTCAGGACCCCAACTCCTCCCCCAAAGACTCCAATTTCTTCTCTCGAAGCCCCGCTCCCTCCCCATCACAACCCCAACTCCTTCTCAAAGACTCCAGTTTCTTTTCTCAAAGCCCCACTCCCTCCCTCCCCTCATGGCCCTTAACTCCTTTCTCTCCTAGTCTCCCCCGCCCCCCGCCCCGCCTTTTTATTGAGACGAAGTCTTGCTCTGTTACCCAGGCTGGAGTGCAGTGGCATGATCTCAGCGCACTGCAACCTCTGCCTCCCGGGTTCAAGCGATTCTACTGCCTCAGCCTCCCAAGCAGATGGGACTACAGACACATGCCACCACCCCCGGCTAATTTTTTGTATTTTTAGTAGAGACAGGGTTTCTTGAACTCCTGACCCCAGGTGATCCACCCACCTTGGCCTCCCAAGGTACTTGGATTACAGGTGTGAGCCACCGCACCCACCTCCCCCCATACTTTTTTTCTATTACCAGTTGAACAAGGCCTGACAGTTTCCCTTTTTCATCATAGTCCCTGGCCCCTGCTTTCTTAGCCTCTAACAGTCTAACTCCAAACCCCTCCTTACAGCACCAGGCCCTTCTCCCCACAGTTCCCTGACCTAGACTCCCCTCTCCTTACACAACTGACTCTCCCTTCCTGTATTCTTTTTCCCTTGCCGGGCCTCCTCCCACACCTGGCATCTTCTCTGCACAGTCCCCTGACCCTGACTCCCCATCCACAGTTCCTCTGACCATCCGCTGCTTCCTGGGCTGTGAGCTGCCTCCCGAGGGCTCTAGAGCCCATGTCTTCTTCCAAGTGGCTGTGAATGGGAGCTCCTTTGTGAGTTTCCAGCCAGAGACAGCCTTATGGGAGGCAGGCACCCGGGTCCCCTCCAGAGTGGTCACCTACACCCTGAAGCAGCTCAACGCCTACAACCGCACTCGGTATGAAATGCGGGAATTCCTGGAGGACACCTGTGTGCAGTATGTGCAGAAATATATTACCAGAGAAAACATCAAAGGTATGATGGGACTGGGCCCCAGGCCTGAGAGCTGGGGAGAGGGCGGGTTCCAGACAAGTGGATGGACCTAAAGGATGCATCCTCAGAGCAACAAGAGGCCTGCAGCTGGGGGTTTGGGACAGAACACACTCTGCTTAAGTCAGTTGGTGAACAGGTCCTTTTCCTCTAAGGCAGAAATGCTTTGGGGTTTGACTCAAATCATGGACTTCTTGGGGGTCTATTCTTTGAGCTAACTCTCTGCATGTTCTGCAGGAAGCCAAACAAGCCGCTCCTATACTTCGCTGGTGCTGGGCGTCCTGGTGGGCTGTTTCATCATTGCTGGTGTGGCTGTGGGCATCTTCCTGTGCACAGGTGGACGGCGATGTTAATTACTCTCCAGCCCCCTCAGAAGTGGCTGGATTGATGGAGGCTGGCAAGGGAAAGTTTCAGCTTACTGTGAAGCCAGACTCCCCAGCTGGAACACCAGAAGGTTCGGAGTGACAGTTCCTTTCTTCTCCCACATCTGTCCACTGAAGGTTGGAGGAAGGGAGATGGAGAGGAGAGGTGGACAAAGTACTTGGTTTGCTAAGAATTTAATAACTTGAATGCTTTGGTGAATTGGTCTGATAAGTGAATGTTTATCTGTCTCTGTGGAAAACAGATGATGGAATTGGGACAGGGGGCCTATGGCTCACCCTCCAAAGACAGACAGAATCACCTGAGGCATTCAAAAGATACAACCAAATAAACAAATCGTCCACAACCAACATACAACATCCAATGCTTCCAAGTGTGTCAGACTTGGGATGGGACACTGGTATAATAGGGTAGAAAGAAGTAACACAAAGAAGTGGTGGAAATGTAAAACCCAAGTCATATAGCAGTAATGAATTATTAATTAATCAGTTAATAATATTAATAAATTTCTTATATTTAAGGCATTGTTATTTCCTTCACTTTGTAAAACTTCTGGAAAATTAACTTGTACCCATTTCTTCTGCTTCCTTATTTCTCACTCACTCTTAGACCCACTGCAATCTGACTTCCCTGTAAACTGCTGTAAGATCACCAGTAACCTCTGTCAAACCGTCACCCTCTATGGTATCTGCAAATTTACAGACTAGAACTCTCTTTTTACCTTAACTTCTGAGATACCATACTTCAACTTTTAAAAACTATTCTGTCTCATTTTTTTTCAATCCCTTTGACAATGTCATCTTACTCGATTCACCCTAGAAATGTTGGCTTCCTTAGAATTTCATTTTTTGGGCTCGTTTTGTTCCCCTTTGAACTATACCCTTTCTGAGTGACCTACTGACCTCCATGGCTTCAAATACTACCCACCTGTGGTTTCCATGGAGAAGCAATATAATTGATCTTTAAGAGTATGTGTTTTGTCAGCCAGGCATGGTGGCTCACACCTATAATCCCAGTGCTTTGGGAGGCCAAGGCGGGAGGATCACTTGAGGTCAGGAGTTCAAGACCAGCCTGGCCAACACAGTGAAACCTGTCTCTACTAAAAATACAAAAGTTAACCGAGTGTGGTGGCACTTGCCTATGATCCCAGCTACTCTGGAGGCTGAGGCAGGAGAATCGCTTGAACCTGGGAGGCAAGGTTGCAGTTAGCTGAGATCATGCCACTGCATTCCAGCCTGGATGACAGAGTCAGACTCTATCTCAAAAAAAAAAAAAAAAAAAAAAAGAATTGATGCAAACAAGAGGCCTGGAGATCAGAAGCCACTGCTATATTTACTGACTAAACATATTATCTTTTTGTTTTTTGAGACAGAGTCTTGGTCTGTTGCCCAGGCTAAAGTTGATGGCGTGTGATCATGGCTCACTGCAGCTTCAACCTCCTGGGCTCAAAAACGGAACAAAAGAAAAATAAAATAGAAAAGTAAAAACAACGAAAACCCATAAATGTTCACTATATCTCACATCATTAATTTATTTATCCATTTAATAAATGTTTATCAGAAACTTCCATATAGAAGGCTTTATGCTATGTGCTTTGGAAGACACAAAATGATTAGGATATGATTCTTCTCAAGGAACCCAGTGTTTTCTTCAGAAAATAAAACATATACAAAAGAGAACAACACAAACAAGATGCCTCGTATAACTGGAAGAAATACACAAATAAAAACTTTACGTTGGCCAGACGTGGTGGCTCACACCTACAATCTCAGCACTTTGGGAGGCTGAGGCAGGCGGATCATGAAGTCAAGAGATAGGGACCATCCTAGCCAACATGGTGAAACCACATCTCCACTAATAATACAAAAATTAGCCAGGTGTGGTAGCACGTGCCTGCAGTCCCAGCTCCTTGGGAGGCTGAGGCAGGAGAATCACCTGAACCTGGGAGGCAGAGGTTGCAGTGAGGTGAGATTGTGGCACTGCATTCCAGCCTGGGCAACAGAGTGAGACTCTGAGAAAGAAAAGAAAAAGAAAGAAGGAAAAGAAAAGAAAAAGAAAGAAAGGAGAAAGAAAGAGAGAGAAGGAAGGGTTGGGGGTGAGAGAGAGAGAGAAAGAAAAAGGGAAAATGTTATGCTGTGATTTACTCTTGTAACTATATAGTTTTTGGAATTCTGTAACTTGTGGTTATCATCTAATAAACTCTCTTTGGTCTTGAAAGAGATATTCTCATTTTAGATTAGGAAACATGTTTGGGGAGAATACGAAAGTTAATAGCTGATCTGGTTTGGATATTTTGTCCCTGCAAATCTCATGTTGGAATGTGACCTCCCTTGTTAGAGATGGGCCTAGTGGGAGTGTTTGGGTCATGGGGGCAGATCCCTCTTGAATAGCTTAACACCATCTCCTTGGTGATAGTGAGTCCTTGCTCAGTTAGTTTACATGTGAGATTTGGTTGTTTACAAGGGTCTGAGACCTCCCCTCCTCTCTCTTGCTTCCTTCCCTCTCCATCTTATATGCCTGCTCCCACTTTGCCTTCCACCATGATTGAAAGCTTCCTGAGGCCTCACTGGAAGAAGATGCTGGTGTCATGCTTCCTGTATACCCTGCAGAAGTGTAAGCCAAAATAAACTTCTTTTCTTTTATAAATTAGCCTGTTGCAGGTTTTCCTGTATAGCAACACAAGAATGGACTAATACAGTATCAGAGCCTGGATTCAAACCCATCCTTTTGTGTTCTAGGATTTATGCTTTCTCTCTTCTACTAAAACTGAAGGAATCAGAGGAATCTGGGAGAGAAACATGGTATTTTTTAATGGGCAAGATGTGACCATGCCCAGATAGGAAAGATAGACGGAACAGATTCAATAATGAAAACAGAAAAAAAACAGAACAAATTTTAGATATTTCTTAAAGAAGATACACCAGTGGCCAATAAGCACATGAAAAGATGCTCAACGTCAGTAGTCATTATGGAAATACAAATCAAAACCATGAGATACCACTTCACACCATCAAGAATGGCTATAGGAAGATGGGTAGAATCAATGTGAAAATGACCATATTGCCAAAGGCAGTCTATAAATTCAATACTATCTCCATCAAAATACCACCATCATTCTTCACAGAATTAGAAAAAACAATTCTAAAATGTATATGGAATCAAAAAAGAGCCCACATAGCCAAAGCAAGAGTAGGAAAAAAGAACAAATCTGGAGGCATCACACTACCTGATTTCAAACTATACTATAAGGCCATAATTACCAAAATAGCATGGTACTAATATAAATATAGGCACATAGACCAATGGAACAGAATAGAGAACCCAGAAATGAACCCAAATACTTATAGCCAACTGATCTTCGACAAAGAAAACAAAAACATAAAGTGGGGAAAGGACATCCTTTTCAACAAATGGTGCTGGAATAATTGGTTAGCCATATGTAGAAAACGAAACTGGATCCTCACGTTTCACCTTATACAAAAATCAACTCAAGATGGATTAAGGACTTAAACCTAAGACCTGAAACTATAAAATTTCTAGAAGATAACATTGGAAAAACCCTTCTAGACATTGGCTCAGGCAAGGGTTTCATAACAAAAAACAAAAGCAATTGCAATAAAAACAAAGATAAATAGCTGGGACCTAATAAAACTAAAGAGCTTTTGCATAGCAAAAGGAACAGTCAGCAGCATAAACAGACAACCCACAGAGTGGGAGAAAATCTTCACAATCTATACATCTGACAAAAAACTAATATCCAGAATGTACAATGAACTCAGACAAATCAGTAAGACAAAAAACAATCAATTCCATCAAAAAGTGGGCTAAGGACATGAACAGACAATTGTCAAAAGAAGATATACAAATAGCCAACAAACATATGAAAAAAAGCTCAACATCACTAATGATCAGGGAAATGCAAATCAAAACCACAGTGCAATCCCACCTTATTCCTGTAAGAATGGCCATAATCAAAAAACAGTAGATGTTAGCATGCATGCAGCAATCAGGGAACACGTCTACACTGCTGGTGGGAATGTAAACTAGCACAGCTGCTATGGAAAACAGTGTGGAGATTCCATAAAAAACTAAAAGTAGAGCTACCATTTGATCCAGCAATGTCACTACTGGATATTTGCACATGCATGTTTATAGCAATACAATTCAGAATAGCAAAGTCCTGGAACCAACCCAAATGCCCATCAATCATCAAGTGGATAAAGAAACTCGGGTATATATATATATGATGGAGTACTACTCAGCCATAAAAAGGAATGGCTTAACAGCATTTATAATGACCTGGATGAGATTAGAGACTATTATTCTAAGTGAATTAACTCAGGAATGGAAAACCAAACATCATATGTTCTCACTGATATGTGGGAGCTAAGCTATGAGGATGCAAAAGCATAAGAATGATACAGTGGACTTTGGGGACTTGGAGGGAAGAGTGGGAGGGGGTGAGGGATAAAAGACTACAAATATGGTGCAGTGTATACTGCTCAGGTGATGGGTGCCACAAATCTCCACTAAAGAACTTACTCATGTAACCAAATACCACCTATAAGTTATTGAACTTACAGAAAAATAAAATAAAATAAAAAGAATGACTACAGGAAAAAAGGCAGACAATAACAAGTGCTAGCGAGAATGTGAAGAAATTAGAAGCCTCATAACATTGCTGTGGCAATATTGTAGATCTTTGGAAAATAATTTGACAGTTCTTCAAAAAGTTAAACATAGAGTTATTATGTGACCCAGCAAGTCCACTTCTAATATATACCCAAGAAAACTGAAAAAATACATTTGTGCAAATACTTGTACATGAATGTTCACAGCCGCATTATTCGTAATAGCCAAAAATGTTAATAATCCAAATGTCTAATTGATGGAGAAACAAAGTATAGTATATTAATACAATAGAATACTGTCTAGCTATAAAAATGAGGTACTGATACATGTTACAACATGGATGAGCCTTAAAAACATGGTAAGTGAAAGAAGCCAGTCACAAAGAACTGCATATCGTATGATTCGATTTACGTGAAACACCCAGAATAGGCAATCTATAGATAGAGGTAGAAAGTAGGTAAGTGATGTTTACTGCTGGGGGATGGAGTGGTGACAGAGAGTGACTATAAAAGATACAGAGTTTTTTGTGTGCAGTGATGAAAATGTTCTAAACATAACTGTAGTGATGGATGCACAAATTTGAATATAGCTTAAAAACCACTGATCTGTGTACCTTAAATGGTTGGACTGTATGATATATGAATTACATCTCAATACAGATGTTACAAAATAGTAATAATAAGTTTAAATCTGCACACAAAAAGCAATAGCTGTTTAAATCAGTGGCCTGCAAAACATGTTAACAATTAGATCAATTCCTTCTTTGTGCTTCTTCAATTCATAGTTTGGTCTATCTTCCTCCGAGTCTGCATAGAAAATGAAGAAGAATGGTGAAATGTTAGAACTAAATGCTCTTAATTTTTCTTTATTTTATTTATTTATTTTTTTTGAGACAGAGTCTCTCTCTGTCACCCAGGCTGGAGTACAGTGGTGAGATCTCAGATCACTGCAACCTCCGCCTCCTGGGTTCAAGTGATTCTGCTGCCTCAGCCTCCCAAGTAGCTGGGACTACAGGCACATGCCACCACGCCCAGCTAATTTTTGTGTTTTTAGTAGAGATGGGGTTTCACCATGTTGGCCAGAATGGTCTCGATCTCTTGACCTTGTGATCTGCCTGCCTCAGCCTCCCAAAGTGCTGGGATTACAGACTTGAGCCACATGCCTGGCCCTCTCCACCCCATTTTTTTGCTGTTTTGTTTTTTTTGAGACAGTGTCTTGCTCTGTCACCCAGGCTGGAGAACAGTGGTGTGATCACAGCTCACTCACTGCAGCCTTCATTTTTTGGGCTCAAATGATCCTCCCACCTCAACTCCTGAGTAGCTGGGACTACAGGCATGCATCACCAAGACCATCTAAATTTGGGGATTTTTTTTTTTTTTTTTTTTTTTTTTTGGTAGAGACAGCCTTGTCTCGAATTCCTGAGCTCAAGTGATACACCCGCCTGGTGCTGCCAAAGTGCTGGGATTACAGGCATAAGCCACTGCACCCGGCCTGAACACTCTTATACTAATGGTGAAACTAAAGCTGGGTAGCTATAAGTGGCTTTCCCAAAGTTCCACAGTGAGGTGGTACAAGAACTGGCACGAGAACTTGGGACTTCAGACTTTTGATTGTGAGCTCTTGCTGCTACCTCATTCCATGAGAGGCATTGGCAATCATAGGTTAAAGAGGTAAGGTATTACTTGGTGGCATTCTCTGAAAATGTATGACCATGTCCAAAAGCAGGAGAGGTAAATAATCAGGGAAACAGTGGGATGAATAACTCTGACTTCTTAGGGAGAAGGTATGATCCTCATTTCTAGGAGTTTCTACACAGGGTGAAGAGTGAATGGTACGTTCATCTGCTTATGCTTACACATGTGAATATGTGTTCACAGCTACATGACCTTGGATAAGTCAGTGCCTCTCTATGAGAGGAAGTTTATAATCTCTACTAAGATATCTCCTGGCTCTGATGACTAGGATTCTGCATTCCTAAGTCTGGATGGCTGACATTAGCACAACTTTAAGGGTCTTAGAAGTTCCATTCCTCTTTGACCATAGAATGTTTGGCTTGGGTCTTTTCTGTGGCAACCAGACTATTAGAGCTCAAGTTGGAATTTACATGAGAAATAAATAAATCTGAAATAAAGGTAAACAAATGGCATATTCTAATAGCATCCTGCTTGGCTTACTGGATTCCCCATCTTTTAATTCAGTTCAACATGTGTGCCTGGATTTTACGTCTCTGCCAGATGGCTTGAGGTTTAGGTTTTGGACCCCATTCTTTTTCCAATTCTGCGAACTGTTGCTGAGGACTGTTTTATGCAAAGAATTGTGCTAACCGCTAGCAGGGATGCAAAAATGGGTAAAACATGATCTCTGTCCAGGAACTGATAGTCTAGAAGGAGAAGTGTACAACGCAGTTTATTAACACAGAAGGAATGAAAAAGATTCAAAGTAATTATAAGCTATGTACGGAAAGGAAGAGATCTGGGAAGGCTATACAGAGGCCATAGATTTCATCTGGGCCCTGAATAAGAGAATTACAGTAGATGGGAAAGATGTTTCTCCTTTTCTAGGCGAAGATCTTTGAGGGCAGAGATTATATCTTACTTATCTCTGGGTTCCTGATACCTAACGTAGTGACTGGCACAAGGAAAGAGTCTAATACCTGTATTTTGAATCAATTAATATAATAATGAGTGGATTCTTGCCTGATGTAACAGCACAAAGGCAAAGTGAATTAAAGTGCACCTTATGTTTGGGGAATGCTAATGGTCTGCTGTGGTTGCTCTGAATATTGGTTGCGTAAGGAAATGTATGAGAAATCAAATTTTAGTACCAGATTAAGAATGCCATGCTAAGAAGTTATACTTCATCTATAGGCAATAGTTAACGATTTACTCCTCTAGGGCAATAGTACCTTGTACATCTTTGTATCCTTAGTATCTACAACAGTGCCAGGAATTTAGAAGTTAGTCAATTAATAGCTGGATGAATGAATGAGTTGAAGAGTTTTGAGGAAAGAAATCACTTCATCCAATCTGCACCTTACTTTAATAAGCAACTCACTTTTAGGTACCATTTTGTAGTCACAGAAACATTTTATTCTATTATGTTGTGAAAAATTTTACTGATATGCTTAAAAAGCTTAGGAAAGAAGGGCAGATATTATAATTATTTTCTGTAGATGTTTCATTTCTTGGCAACGTTATTATTCTTATACCCAATGTAAAGAAACCAAAACTCTGTTTCCTCTAATATCCCTTAATATATCTGGAGGTCTGTTGTAATGTGGACCTGCATGTGACAGGGTTCTCGTGGGTAGCCTTAATCTTGCATCACATTCACTATAATCAGGATTTCTACATATCCCAAAAAATAGATCCAACTCACAACGCAGGATTATTGTACTGATTAATTCTTGGGGATCCTGGCTCTACCATACCCCACACAGCAGAAACTTAATCAATTCTTAGACATTTCTGTTCTTTTCCCCAAGCCTGATCTCCCTAACCATCAATGAACTTATCTCTCTTCCTTCTCTTTCCTCTCACAACCTTGCCCTTCTCTCCCACCAAAACAAACTACAAAACCCATTATTTTATTAAGCTTCTCCTTTTTCAGTTTGTATATTTTTCTCAGCAAAACAAAAGTCCTGTAGTTTTTCTTATTTCCTTAAACATGGTGTCGTATTTCCTCCAATTGCAAGTGAAGAGGGGATTAGATTTTGTTTGTGGAACTCCAGAGAACAGATTAATGAATGAGAGGAAGTAAAAAAGAAATAAATGTTAGTTTAATGTAACTTTTTGACCCAGCAATTCAATATTGGAACTGGCTGTTTCACAAAGTAGTGAACTCCTCCTTACTGGAAGTATTCAGCCTGTCACGTCCAAGTTCTGACCTCTAAAACCACATGTGACAGTTCTACATGTGTTCAAAGATAGTGGTCCTGTTCTCCCAAATCTTTTTTTCTCTAGGTTAAACATCCTACTTTCTTCAAGCATTCCTTATTTGATGTGGCATTTCAGTAACTATTCAGTGCTATTGTCCTTCTGGGCTTTCCACAATTTGTCAATTTCTCATGCATTTATTTTAAAAAATGTATTGAGTCGGGTCACTAGGATTACTAAATATGAAAAAAGAAAGTTATTGAGTGACTTCTATGGTTCAGACACTGTTTTAGGATGTGGGAATAGAGTCTCTCTTAGAACCTCCAGTTTACTGGAAGGGACAGACCCTAAACAAGTAATTGTTTTTTAATGTCAGAGATAATACGTAGAAAATAGGTAGAAAAAAATGTGGCACATACACACCATGGAATACTATCCAGCCATAAAACAGGATGAGTTCATGTCCTTAGCAGGGACATGGAGGAAGCTGGAAACCATTAATTCTCAGCAAACTAACACAAGAACAGAAAACCAAACACATGTTCTCACTCATAAGTGGGAGTTGAACAATGAGAACACATGGACACAGGGAGGTAACATCACGCACTGGGGCCTGTCGGGGGGTGGGGGGTTAGGGGAGGGACAAGATTAGGAGAAATACCTAATGTAGATTACAGGTTGATGGGTGCAGCAAACCACCATGGCACGTGTATACCTATGTAACAAACCTGCACGTTCTGCACATGTATCCCAGAACTTAAAGTATAATTTTAAAAAAGAAAATAGGTAGAAAAATAAGGGAGGTCAAAGGGAGAGTAAGTGCCAGGAGTTGGTGAGTTGCTGCTTTAGACAGTGTCATCAGGGCAGGCCTCTGTAATAAGATGACAGTTGAACAGAGAGCTGAAGGAAGTGAAAGAGTGGCCGTGGGAAGAACAATCAAATTTAGATAGAACAAGTGCAAAAGCCCTGAGGAGTAAGCTTGGTTGATTTGATGAACAAGGAGGCTGGTTTCTCTGAAGACATACAGGCAAAGAGGAGAGAAAGAGCAGGAGGCAAACAATGGAGGGCCTAAGAAGCCAATTCTATGTACTTTGCCATTTGTTCTGAGTGAGATGGAAAGCCATTGGAGGCTTTCAAGAAGAGGACTGACATGATTTGACTTGCATTTAAAGAGCATCACTACGGCTACCTTGGGGGAAACAAAGCTTAAAGGACAAAGTAATAATCAGGGGGCTCTGAGGATACTCGTACATTCCTGTTAGGGGCTATTCTAATAATATGGGTGAAAAATGATGGTGGCGTGGACCAGAGTGTTAGCAGTAGAGACAGTGAAAGTAGTTGGATGTTGGACACATTGTGAAAATAGAGCTGATAGCATTTATTGACAGACTGGATGTGGATATAAGAGAAAGATGAATTTTAAAATGACTCTAAGAAATTCAGCTAGAAGCGGTGGCTCACGCCTATAATCCCACCACTTTGGGAGGCTGAGGCAGGCAGATCACCTGAGGTCAGGAATTCAAGACCAGTCTCCCCAACATGGTGAAACCATGTTTCTACTAAAAACACAAAAAGCTAGCTGGGCGCGGTGGTGCGCACCTGTAACCCTAGCTACTTGGGGAGCTGAGCCTGGAGAATCGCTTGAACCTGGGAGGTGGAGGTTACAGTGAGCCAAGATTGCACCATTGCACTCCAGCTTGGGCAACAAGAGCAAAACTCCATCTCAAAAAGAAAAAAAAAAAATTCAAATTAAAGACACAATGTGATACCACTATTTACCCATCAGAATAGCTAAAAAGAAAGAGACAAACAATGAAGGAAAGAAAAGATAGTATTGGCAAGGATATAGCCCAATTAGAACTTTCCTACATTGCTGTTGGTAAGGTAAATTGAAACAACCACTGTTTGGAAAACTGCAGTATTTACTAAAGCTGAACATCTGCCTCCTATGCATATGTCGAACAGAAATGTTTACCTATATTCACTGAAAGACATATACAAGATTAGTCAGAGCTGTAAGAATTAAAGAAAGAGGAGAGAAACAACGAAGGGCAGCTTGACAGTCAACAGGGACAGGTTTATTTTGAATAAACCTAAGAGGGGCAGCTGACTGAGTTAGGTTACAGCCACTCTCTTACAGACTGAGAGTTTTTGTTTGTTCGTTTGTTTGCTTGAGATGGAGTCTCGCTCTGTTGCCAGGTTGGAGTGCAGTGGTGCAATCTTGGCTCACTGTAGCCTCCGCCTCCTGGGTTCAAGTGATTCTCTTGCCTCAGCCTCCTGAGTAACTGGGACTTGAGGTGCCCGCCACCACACCCAGCTAATTTTTGTATTTTTAGTAGAGATGTGTTTCACCATGTTGGCCAGGATGGTCTTAGTCTCTTGGCTTCGTGATCCACCCACCTTGGCCTCCCAAAGTCCTGGGATTGCCTGCCTGGCCTGCCCTGTTTCTTAATCTGGATGCTGACTATATAAATATGCTCACTTGGTGAACATTCATTGAGTTGCACATTTATAATTTGAGCACTTTCCTGTATCAGTGTTATGCCTCAGTAAAGTTTACATTACAAAGGAATGACTCAGAGCTTTTGATCTGTGCAACTGGAGGCTACAACTGCCATTTATTGAAATGGGAAATTTATAGAAGAAGCAGGTTTTGATGGGAAATGCATTCGTTATGTACGTATTACATTTGATCTTTATTAGACATCCAAGGTGAAATGCTGATAGAATGCAGTCGTTATACAAGTCTGCAGTTGAGGGAAAAGTCTAGGCTGAAGACCTAAATCTGAGAACTCTCTATATAGATAATATGTAAACTCATAAAGCTGGGTGGGGTCACCTAAGGAATAGTGTGGACAGAGAAAACATTCAAGTACTAAACCCTGAGGATGCCCCAACATTTAAAGGCTGGAAATTGAAGAGAAGCCAGTAAAGAAAACTGAGTAGCTGGTGAGGTATGATGAGAACCAAGAGAGTAGAATCTCAGAAGCCAGGTGAAAAAAGTGTTCTAAGGAGAAAGTAACCACAATAACAGATACTGTGGATGCGTGGCATAAGGTAAGGGCTGAGAATTGGTTATTGACGGAGATCCTTAGTGACCTTGATAATAGCAGCTTTGGTGCTGTGGTAGGGACAAAAGCCTAATCAGAATGAGCTCAAGAAATAAAGACACTAATTTGAAACAGGGACTATAAATAAGTCTTTTGAGGAGTTTGGTTTGTTTTATAGAAAAGCAGAGAAATAAGATATTAAAAAGCATATTAAGTAAGGATATTAAGAAGCATTGGGTTAAGTAGCTAAGGAGGATTATGGGACCAAGAAGTTTTTCCTCTTAATAAGGTAGATAATATAGCATGTCTGTACACTCATAGGGATAATCAATAGGGAGGGAAAATTTGATGACTCAGGCGAAAGAGAGGGCAGTGGCTGATGTCCTGGAGCAGGACATAAAAGAGGATAGACTGCAAGGCACAAATGGAGAGACTGACTTAGCTAGGAGCACGGACAGTTCCTCTAGAAAGGAAAAAGCTGGAGAAAGGGATCCCTTAAATCTGTGCATGACCCAAGAGAAATCCCAGGCTCACTACCAAGTTGCACATGTGCTTGGTAAAAAGAAAGCTTTGTAATTACTTTGGTGGTAACTCAACTGTAATAAAAATCACCATCTGACTGTCAGACTAACCCCAGAGTGGCACGGGGTGGATTCAAACAGTGTAGCAAAGACTCTGAAAATGAACTGACACCGCAACGACCACCCATAGCAGGCGAGACAGAACTTGTAGCCTGAACCTAATTCAGTTAATTGCCGGCTAAAATAAAATAATCACCATCCGGATAATTTAAACAGGACTCAGAGTCCCACAATACGACAGTCAAAGATGGCGAAGATACAATTCAAAAATACTTAACATACCAAGAACCAAGAAACTGATAAATGTTTAAGGGCAAAGAAAACATATAGATGTTAATCCCCAAATTACTTAGATGTTAGAATTATCTGACAAAAACTTTAAAGGAACTATTATAACCATCCTCCATGAGGTAAAAGTTAAATATCCTTGAAATAAATAGAAAGGTAGACGTTCTTAGCAGAGAAATAGAAATTTTGAAAAAGAACCAAAGAGAAATTCTATGAAGTAAAAATATTTGCTGCAGGGGCTCAGTAGTAGGATGGAGATAACAGATGGATGAAAGACTGAATCCAAAGATAGATCAATAGAAATTATTCAATATGAAGATCACAGAGGAAAAAAAAGAGATTTTAAAAATGAACAGTACAAAAAAAATGAACAGTTCACAGACATACCATCCTGAATGCACCTAATCTTGGCTGATTTTTGAAGCTAGGCAGGGTCAAGTCTGGTTAGGATTTGGATGGGAGACCACCTGGGAATACTGGTTACTGTAGGCTGTCAATTTTTTTTAAATGATCAGATACCTACTATGTACTCATAAATTTTTTAATAAAAAAATTTAAAAAGTAAATAAGAGAACAAATAAGAATAAAGAATATGATGTTGGCCAGGAGTGGTGGCTTATACTTGTAATCCCAGTACTTTGGGAGGCCAAGGTGGCAGATCACCTGAAGTCATGAGTTTGAGACCAGACCGACCAACATGAAAGCCCATCTCTACTAAAAACACAAAATTAGCTGGATGTGGTGGCACTTGCCTATAATCCCAGCTACCTGGAAGGCTGAGGCAGGAGAATTGCTTGAACCCGGGAGGCAGAGGTTGTAGTGAACTGAGACTGCACCACTGCACTCTAGCTAGAGTAACAGAGCAAGACTTTGCCTCAAAAAAAAAAAAAAGAAAAGAAAAAGAAAGAAATACGACTATATGTGTGTGTGTGTGTGTGTGTGTGTGTGTATTTTCTTATATATATGTGTGCATATATATATACACACATATACATAAGAAAGAACATGACTGTATGTGTGTGTATGTGTATATATATTAGAAGTAGTCCAGGTGCAGTGACTCATGCCTGTAAGCCCAGAACTTCGGGAGGCAGAGGTGGGCAGATTGCTTGAGTTCTGAGTTTAGGAGGTCAAGACCAGCCTGGGCAACATGGTGAGGCCCTGTCTCTACTAAAAATACAAAATATTAGCAGGGTATGATAGCATGCACCTGTAGTCCCAGCTACTCAGGAGGCTGAGGCAGGAGAATCACTTGAACCCAGGAGGAAAAAGTTGCAATGAGCCAGGATCAGGCCACTGCACTCCAACCTGGGAAACAGAGCAAGACTGCCTCAAGAAAAGAAAAAAGAAAAATTAATAGAGCCTCAGAAACGTGTGGAAAAATATCAAAAGGTCTAATTTTGTATCATTAATACTTCTGAAACAGAGGAGAAAGAGACTGGTGTGGAAAAGTATTTGAAGAAATGATGGCTGAAAACTTCAAGAATTTGGTTAAAGACATAAATTTACAGTTGAAAAGCTCAGTGAACCCCCAAAGGGTAAAAGCAATGAAAACCCCACCCACCCTAATGGGTTTGGGTGGGTGGATGTGTGGGTTTTCCTTCTGAAAACCAAAGATTAGAAAACATAATGTTAAGAGTAGCCAGCAAAAAATGACGTGTTACATATGGGGGAACAATATTTCTTATGACTGCAGGTTTCTTATCAGAGACCATGGAAGTCAGAAGACAATGGAATAACACCTTTAAAGTGCTGAAAGAAAAGAACTGTCAGCTTTAAATTTCCTATCTAGTGAATATTCCCTTTGCAAATAAAAGTGAAATAAAAAACATTCTCAGATAAAGAAAGCCTAAAATGATTTGTCTCCAAGAGACCTGCTCTGAAAGAAATGCTAATAGAAGCTCAAGTGAAATGATACCAAAAAGAAACTTGGAACCACAGGAATGAAGGAAGAGCAACAGAATTGGTATATAGCTGGATAAAGATAGGTTATTCTTCTCTCCTACATAAAGTTATTTATGAGCATTGAAAGAATATACCTCATTTTATTCATTTTATTGTGCTTTGTAGATATTGTGATTTTACAAATTGAAGGTTTGTGGGGCAAGTCTATCAGTGCCATTTTTCCAATAGCATATGTTTACTTCCTGTCTCTGGTGCCACATTTGGTAATTCTTTTTCAAAATATAAAAATTTCAAAAAAATAAAAATATTTCAAACTTTTTTTTTCTTTTGTAGAGACAAGGTCTCACTGTGTTGACCAGGCTGGTCTTTAACTCCTGGCCTCAAGCGATCCTCCTACCTTGGCCTCCCAAAGTGCTAGGATTACAGGTGTGAGCCACTGAACCTGACCCAAACTTTTTCATTATTATTATAATATCTGTTGTGGTGATCTGTGATCAGTGATCTTCGATGTTACTATTGTAATTGTTTTGGGGTATCACAAATCACACCTATATAGGATGGCAAACCTAGTTGATAATTGAAATATGGGTCTGACTGCTCCTGATCAGCTATTCCCTCACCTTTCTCCCTCTTCTTGGCCCTCCCTATTCTGTGAGGCACAATACATTGAAATTAGGGCAATTAATAACCCTACAATGGCTTCCAAATATTCAAGTGAAAGGAAGAGCTACACACACACACCTCTCACTTGCATCTCACTTGCAATCAAAAGCCATAAATGATTAAGCTTAGTGAGGAGTGTATGTCAAAAGACTAGACAGGCTGGGCACAGTGGCTCAAGCCTGTAATCCCAGCACTTCGGGAGGCTGAGGTGGGTGGATCATGAGGTCAAGAGATCGAGACCATCCTGGTCAACAAGGTGAAACCCTGTCTCTACTAAAAATACAAAAAATTAGCTGGGCATGGTGGCGCGTGCCTGTAATCCCAGCTACTCGAGAGGCTGAGGCAGGAGAATTGCCTGAACCCAGGAGGCGGAGGTTGCAGTGAGCTGAGATCTCGCCATTGCACTCCAGCCTGGGTAACAAGAGCAAAACTCCATCTCAAAAAAAAAAAAAAAAGAAAGAAAAGTCTAGATAGGTCAAGAGCTAGGCCCCTTACACCAAACAGCCAAGTCATAAATGCAAAGTAAAAGTTCTCAGAGGAAATTAAAAGTGCTACTCCAGTGAACACATGAGTGATAAAGAGAAACAGCCTTAATGCTCATATGAAGAAAGTTTTAGAGGTCTGGATAGAAGATCAAACCAGCCACATTCCCTTAAGCCAAAACCTAATCTAGAGCAAATCTCTAACTCTCTTTAATTCTATGAAGGCTGAGAGAGGTGAGGAAGTTGCAGAAGAAAAGTTTGAAGGTGGCATACCTTGATTCCTGGATTTAAGGAAAGAAGCCATCTCCAGAACATAAAAATACAAGGTGAAGCAGCAAGTGCTGATGTGGAATCTGCAGCAAGTTATACAGAAGATCCAGCTAAGGTTACTGATGAAGGTGGCTACACTAAGCAACACATTTTCCATGTAGGCAAAACAGTCTTCTATTGGAAGAAGACACCATATAGGACTTTTATAGCTAGAGAGAAGTCATTGCCTGGCTTCAAAACTTCAAAGGACAGGCTGACTCTCTTAATAGGGGATAAAGCAACTGGTAACTTTAAGTAGAAGCCAATGTCTATTTGCCATTCTGAAAATCCTAGGGCCATTAAGAATGATGTGAATCCTCTGCCTAAGATCCATAAAGGGAACAACAAAGTCTGGATGACAGCATATCTGTTTACAGCATGGTTTACTGTATATTTTAAGCCCACTGTTGAGTCCTACTGCTCAGGAAAAAAGATTCCTTTCAAAATATTACTGCTCATTGACAATGCACCTGGCCACCCAAGAGCCCTGATGGAGATGTACAAGGAGATTAAGGTTGTTTCATGCTTGCTAACACACCGTTCATTCTGCAGTCCATGGATCAAGGAGTAACTTCAACTTTCAAGTCTTATTTAAGAAATACATTTCATAGGCTAGAGCTGCCGTAGATAGTGATTTATCTGGTCAATCTGGGCAAAGTAAATAAAAAACCTTCTGGAAACAATTTACCATTTTAAATGTCATTAAGAATATTTGTGATTCATGGGAGGAGGTTAAAAATATCAACATTAACAGAAATTTGGAAGAAGTTGATTCAAACCTTCATTTAAGAGGTTCAAGTCTTCAGTGGAGGAAGGAATTGCTGATGTAGTAGAAATAACAAGATAACTAGAATTAAAAGTGAAGCCTACAGATACAACTGAATTCTGCAATCCCATGGTAAGACTTTAATTAATGAAGAGTTGCTTCTTATGGATAAGCAAAGAACGTGATTTCTCAAGACAGAATCTACTCCTGGTGAAGATGCTTTAAAAGTTGTTGAAATGACAACAAAGGATTTAGAATATTACGTAAGTTTAGTTGATAAAGAAGCAGCCAGAATTGAGAGGACTGACTCCAGTTTTGAAAGAAGTTCTACTGTAGGTAAAATGCTATCGAACAGCGTCACATGCTACAGAGAAATATTTTGTGGAAGGAAGAGTCAATTGATATGCAAACTTTATTGTTGTTTTATTTTAAGAAATTGCCACAGCCAGTCGAATCTTCAGCAACTCCCACCCTTATCAGTCAGTAATCATCAACCTTGAAACAAGACCCTCCACCAGGAAAAAGATTATGATTCACTGAAGACTCAGATGATTGTTAGCATTTTTAAGCAACAAAGTACTTTTTAACTAAGATATTTACATTTTAGTCATAATGTCATTGCATAACATTGTCATGCAATGTCTAATGTTATTAGACATAATGTTATTGCACATTTATTAGACCACAATATAGTATCAACATAACTGTTTTTATTTATTTATTTATTTTGAGATGGAGCCTCACTGTTGCCCAAGTTGGAGTGCAGTGGCAATCTCAGCCCACTGCAACATCCGTCTCCTAAGTTCCAGCGATTCTCCTGCCTCAGCTGCCCAGTAGCTGGGATTACAGGCACATGCCACCATGCCTGGCTCATTTTTGTATTTTTAGTAGAGATGGTATTTCACCATGTTGGCCAAGCTGGTCTCTAACTCCTGACCTCAGGTGATCTGCCTGCCTTGGCCTCCCAAAGTGCTATGATTACAGGTGTGAGCCACCACACCCGGCCTTAAACATAACTTTTATATGCATTGGGAAACAAAAAACCTTGTATGATCCACTTTATTGCAATATTCACATTACTGCAGTGGTCTAGAACTGAACTTGCAGTATCTCCAAGGTATGCCTGTGGTTGTGAGGTGTTTTACTTGAAGTGTTAAAATACTGATTTTAGGCCAGTCATGATGGCTCACACCTGTGATCCCAGCACTTTGGGAGGCTAAGGCAGGTGGATCACAAGGTCAGGAGATGGAGAACATCTTGGCCAACATGGTGAAACTCCATTTCTACTAAAAATACAAAAATAGCTGGGCGTGGTGGTGCACTCCTCTAGTCCCAGCTACTCCAGAGGCTGAAGCAGGAGAATCGCTTGAACCCAGGAGGCAGAGGTTGCAGTGAGTGGAGATTATACCACTGCACTCCAGCCTGGGTGACAAGAATGAAACCATTTCAAAAAAATAAATTGATTTTAAGTTGACTGTGATAATTAGGTATGTGTAAATTATCCCTAGATCAACAACTAAAAAAACCCCACAAAAGATATAAACAACCAATACATTAAATTGGAATATAAAAATATTCCAATAATCCAAAATATAACAGGAAAGGGGAAATTGAGAGGCAAAGAAATGGAAGAGATAAGCAGAAAGATAATAAACTATAGACCAAAATCCACTCTTATCAATAATTACATTAAATATAAATGATATTTTAAAATGTAAATGGTTTAAACACACCAATTAAAAGACAAAGATGGCCAGTCGAGTGGGCTCACGCCTGTAATCCCAACACTTTGAGAAGCCGAGATGGGTGGATCACCTGAGGTCAAGAGTTCAAGACCAGCCTGGCCAACATGGTAAAACCCCATCTCTACCAAAAATATAAAAATTAGCCAGGCTAGGTGGCACATACCTGTAATCCCAGCTACTCGGGAGAATCACTTGAACCCGGGAGGCGGAGGTTGCAGTGCACCAAGATCACACCTCTGCACTCCAGCCTGGGCAACAGAGCAAGATTCCTTCTCAAAAAAAAAAAAAAAAAAAAGACAAAGATTATCAGACTGGAAAAAGAAAAAAAAAAAGACCCAACTATATGCTATCTGCAAGAAAGTTATTTTATTTTATTTTTAATTCTCAAATGTCCTGTAATTTAAGAAAACCTATTTTGAATATAAAGATATACATGTAGAGAAATTACCTAACGATTAAAAAGGTCAATTTGCCAAGAAAATAAACACCAAAATATAGTATGCAACTAACAAAGATCCAAAATAAATGAAGCAAAAATTGATAGAACTAAAAGGAGATATGGAAAAATCCACAGTCAAAACTGGGAGACTTCAATAACTCCTTTCTCAATAACCGATAAACAAATGGATGGAAAATCAGCAAGGATGTATATAACCTCAATAACATTATCAACTGATTTAATCTAATGACATCTATAAAACACTCTACCCAAGAGCAACAAAATACATATTCAAGTGCCTACAGATAGATCATATTCTGAATCATAAAATAAACTTCAACAATTTTTAATAAATTAAAACCACACAAAGCATGTTCTCTGGCTATACCAAAATTAAACAATAAATCAATAATAGAAAACTCCCCCAGCCTGACCAATATGGTGAAACCCATCTCTATTAAAATACAAAAATTAGTCAGGCCTGGTAGTGAGTGCGTGTAATTCCAGCTACTCAGGAGACTGAGGCAGGAGAATTGCTTGAACCCAGGAGGTGGAGGTTGCAGTGAGCCGAGATCGTACCACTGCACTACAGTCTGGGTGACAGAACAAGACTCTGTCTTAAAAAGAAAAAAGAAAACTCCCAATTTGGAAATTGTTAATACTCTTATAAATAACCCATGGGTCAGAGAGAAAATCTGAAAGGAAATCAGAAAATATTTGAACTGATGGAAAATGAAAACAAAACATATTAAAACCTATGGGCTGCAGCTAAAGCAGTGTGTACAGGAAAATGTATAGTTTTACATCCTGTAACAGAAAAAAGAAAGACCTCAAATCATACTCAAAGCTTCTACCTTAAGAAACTAGAAAAAGAACAAATTGGGGGGATTTCCAAGATGGCGTGATAGGAACAACTCAGGATTGTAGCTCTCAGTGAAGGCCCAGAGGGGGAGTCCTAGCCGCATTTTCAGACGGACCTTTGTTTCCCACAGAACAGGGAAATTCCCAGGTGTAGGAGAGACACGGGACACCAGCACAGCCCTTTCGGCTTTCACGGCCATTTCGGCCAGCGCCGCAGTGCAGCAGCACCCCGCACAAAGCTCACTGCTCTGGGTGTCCTGTTAAACCGGCAATCTGAGATTTGGGAGGGCAGATTAACATATCCATCTGATTAAACAGGACTTGGACAGTGAGCCAGACCAGGAGATTCCTGGGAAGTGTGATTTGAGCCGGTGCAGTGGGTCGTGGCATGGGAAATCACACAGATCCCAGTGGCCTATCAGCAGGCGACTGAAACACCTGTGAGAGAGTCAACCGTTCAACTTAAAAAATCAGAGGCATGGAGCCAGGTGATCAGGCTCAGCGGGTCCCACCCCCACAGGGACAAACAAAATGGTAATTCGAAACGCTTGTGGGTGAGAGTTTCACTGCGGGCTCAGCTGAATCCAGGATGGTGCAGCTTGGTGGGGGAGGGGCGTCCACCACTATGGACGCATTCCGCCCCTACTGAGGTACACGCCCATTGCTGAAGGAGCCTGCCATTGCCAAGGCAACCTGCCATAACAGAGAGACTCCGCCAACAGGGTGGAGCCCACCACAGTAGGGCGGAGCCCCGCAGCAGCAGGGCGGAGCCCCATGGAAGCAGGGCGGACCCCGCAGTAGCAGGGCGGAGCCTCGGCATGAAAATAGTGACTAGACTGCCTCCTAGCTGAGCAGGACAGTGCAACGGATACTCATAAAGAAAGCCCCAACTTCCTGAGACAGAGCATCTGAGGGGAAAAAAAGGGGGGGTTATAAGTTCTGCTGCAGCAGACCTAAACACACCCGCCCAAAACCCCTGAATGAACAGTGGAGCTCACAGCTCAGCACTTGAGCTCCTATAAAGTACAGACCATCTCCTCAAGCAGCTCCCTGACCCCTGTATATCCAAAGAGTCACCTCAAAAAGGACTGATCAGACTGACATTTGGCGGGGATCATTCTGGGACAAAGATAGCAGAAGAAGAAACTGGTAGCATCCCTGACTGTTCCGCAGCTGCTACAGGTATACCACAGACAAGCAGGGCCTGGAGTGGACCTCAGTAGTCGTACAGCAGAGGGGCTAGACTGTTAGAAGGAAAACTAAGTAACAGAAATACTTCATCATCAACAATCTGGGCAACCACTCAGAGACCCAATCGAAAAGTCAGCAACTACTAAGATGACAGGTGGATAAATCCACAAAGGTGGGAAGAAACCAGTGCAAAAAGGAAGAAAACACCCGAAACCAAAACACCTCGCCTCCTACAAAGGACCAAAACTCCTCACCAGCAAGGGAACAAAGCTGGACGGAGAATGAGTGTGACAAAATGACGGAATCAGACTTCAGAAGGTGAATAATGAGAAACTTCACTGAGCTAAAAGAACATGTTCTAAATCAATGCAAAGAAACTAAGAACCTTGAAAAAAGATTCGAGGAAACGATAACAAGAATTGACAACTTAGAGAGGAATATGAATGAATTGAAGGAGCTGAAAAACACAACACGAGAACTTCGCGAAGCATGCACAAGTTTCAACAGCTGAATTGACCAAGCAGAAGAAAGAATATCAGAAGTCGAAGATCAACTCAATGAAATAAAATGAGAAACCAAGATTAGAGAAAAAAGCGCAAAAAGGAATGAACAAAATCTCCAAGAAATGTGGGACTATGTGAAGAGACCTAACCTACATTTGATAGGTGTACCAGAATGTGACAAAGAGAATGAATCCAAGCTGGAAAATACTCTTCAGGATATTATGCAGGAAAATTTCCCCAACCTAGCAAAGCAGGCCAATACTCAAGTCCAGGAAATACAGAGAACACCACAAAGATATTTCACAAGAAGAGCAGCCCCAAGGCACATAATCGTCAGATTCACCAGGGTTGAAATGAAGGAGAAAATACTAAGGGCAGCCAGAGAGAAAGGTCAGGTCACCCACAAAGGGAAGCCCATCAGACTCACAGCAGATCTCTCAGCAGAAACTCTACAAGCCAGAAGAGAGTGGGGGCCAATATTCAACATCCTTAAAGAAAAGAACTTTCAACCCAGAATTTCATATCCAGCCAAACTGAGCTTCATAAGTTAAGGAAGAATAAAATCTTTTGCCAACAAGCAAGTACTCAGAGATTTTGTCACCACCAGGCCTGCTTTACAAGAGCTCCTGAAAGAGGCACTACACATAGAAAGGAACAACCAGTACCAGCCATTCTAAAAACATACAAAATGCTAAAGAGCATCAATAAAATGAAGAATCTGCATCAACTAATGGGCAAAACAGCCAGCTAGCATCAAAATGGCAGTATCAAATTCACACATAACAATATTAACCCTAAATGTAAATGGGCTAAATGCACAAATCAAAAGACACAGACTGGCAAATTGGATAAAAAAACCAAAACCCATCGGTGTGCTGTATCCAGGAAACCCATCTCACATGCAAGGATACACAAAGGCTCAAAATAAAGGGATGGAGGAAGATTTACCAAGCAAATGGAGAGCAAAAAAAAGCAGGAGTTGCAATTCTCCTCTCTGATAAAATAGACTTTAAAACAACAAAGATCAAAAGAGACAAAGAAGGTCATTACATAATGGTAAAAGGAACGATACCACAAGATGAGCTAACGATCCTAAATATATATGGACCCAATCCAGGAGCACCCAGATATATAAGGCAAGTTCTTAATGACTTACAAAGAGACTTGACTCCCACACAATAATAGTGGGAGACTTTAACACTCCACTGTCAATATCAGACAGATCAACCAGACAGAAAATTAACAAGGATATCCAGGGCTTGAACTCAGACCTGGAACAAGCAAACCTGATAGACATTTATAGAACTCTCCATCCCAAATCCACAGAATATACATTCTTCTCAGCACCACATCACACCTACTCCAAAATTGACCACATAATTGGAAGTATAGCACTCCTCAGCAAATGCAAAACAACTGACATAATAACAAACAGTCTCTCAGACCATAGTGCAATCAAGTTAGAACTCAGAATTTAGAAACTAACTCAGAACCACACAGCTTCATGGAAACTGAACAAGTGGCTCTTGAATGTTGATTGGATAAACAATGAAATTAAGGCAGAAATAAAGAAGTTCTTCAAAACCAATGAAAACGAAGACACAACATACCAGAATCTCTGGGACACATTTAAAGCAGTCTCCAGAGGAAAATATATAGCAATAAGTGCCCATATGAGAAGAGTGGAGAGATTCAAAATTGACACCCTATTGTCAAAATTGAAAGAGCTAGAGGAGCAAGATCAAAAAAACTCAAAACGTAGCAGAAGACAAGAAATAACTAAGAACAGAGCAGAACTGAAGGAGATAGAGACAGGAAAAACCCTTCAAAAAAATCAATAAATCCAAGAGCTGGTTTTTTGAAAAGATCAACAAAATAGACAGACCACTAGCCAGACTGATAAAAAAGAAAAGAGAGACCAACCAAATAGATGCAATAAAAAACGATAAAGGGGAAATCACCACAGATTCCACAGAAATTCAAACCATCATCAGAGAATACTACAAACAACTCTATGCACATAAACTAGTAAACCTGGAAGAAATGGATAAATTCCTGGACACCTGTGTCCTCCCAAGCCTAAACCAGGAGGAAGCCGAAACTATGACTAGACCAATAACAAGGTCTAAAGTCGAGGCAGCAATTAAGAGCCTACCACACAAAAAAAGCCCAGGACCAGATGGGTTCACAGCCGAATTCTACCAGACACACAAAGAGGAGCTGGTACCATTCCTTCTGAAACTATTTCAAATAATTCAAAAAGAGGGAACCCTTCCCAAATCATTTTATGAGACCAACATCATCCTGATACCAAAACCCGGCAGAGACTCAACAAGAAAAGAAAACTTCAGGCCAATATCCATGATGAACATAGATGCAAAAATCTTCAACAAAATACTGACAAACCGATTGCAACAGCACATTAAAAAACTTATCCATCATGATCAAGTAGGATTCATCCCGGGGATGCAAGGCTGGTTCAACATATGCAAGTCTATAAACGTAATTCACCACATAAACAGAACCAAAAACAAAAACCACATGATTATCTCAATTGACTCAGAGAATGCCTTTGACAAAATTCAACAGCCCTTTATGCTAAAAACCCTCAATAAACTTGGTATTGATGGAACATATCTCAAAGTAATAAAAGCTACTTATGACAAACCAACAGCCAATATCATACTTAATGGGCAAAAACTGGAAGCATTCCCTTTGAAATCCGGCACTAGACAAGGATGCCCTCTTTCACCACTCCTATCCAACATAGTACTGGAATTTCTAGCCAGAGCAATCAGGCAAGAAAAAGAAATAAAGCGTATTCAAATAGGAAAGGTGGAAGCCAAATTGTCTCTATTTGCAGACGACATGATAGTATACCTCAGCCCAAAAACTTCTGAAACTGATAAGCAACTTCAGCAAAGTCTCAGGATACAAAATCAACGTGCAAAAATCACAAGCATTCCTATACACCAATAACAGACTTAAAGAGAGCCAAATGAAGAATGAACTGCCATTCACAATTGCTACCAAGATAATAAAATACCTAGGAATACAACTTACGAGGAATGTAAGGGACCTCTTCAAGGAAAACTACAAACCACTGCTCAACGAAATAAGGGAGGACACAAACAGATGGAAAAACATTCCATGTTCATGGTTAGGAAGAATTAATATCGTGAAAATGGCTATACTGCCCAAAGTAATTTACAGAATCAACGCTATCCCCATCAAGCTATCATTGACTTTCCTCACAGAACTGGAAAAAACCACCATGAACTTCATATGGAACCAAAAGAGAGCCCGCATAGCCAAGTCAATTCTAAGCAAAAAGAACACAGCGGGAGGCATCACACTACTGGACTTCAAACTATACTACAAGGCTACAGTAATCAAAACAGCATGGTACTGGTACCAAAACAGAGATATAGACCAATGGAACAGAACAGAGGCATTGGAGGCAACACAACATATCTACAACCATATAATCTTAGATAAACCAGACAAAAACAAGCAATGGGGAAAGGATTCCCTGTTTAATAAATGGTGTTGGGAAAACTGGTTAGCCATGTGCAGAAAGCAGAAACTGGACCCCTTCCTGACACCTTACACTAAAATTAACTCCAGATGGATTAAAGACTTAAACGTAAGACCTGGCACCATAAAAACCCTAGAAGAAAATCTAGGCAAAATCATTCAGGACATAGGAGTAGGTAAGGACTTCATGACCAAAACACCAAAAGCATTGGCAACAAAAGCCAAAATAGACAAATGGGACCTAATCAAACTGCACAGCATTTGCACGGCAAAAGAAACAGTCACTAGAGTGAATCGGCAACCAACAGAATGGGAAAAAATCTTTGCAGTTTAACCATCTGACAAAGGGCTGATACCCAGAATTTACAAAGAACTCAAACAGATTTACAGGAAAAAAACAAACAAGCCCATTCAAAAATGGGCAAAGGATATGAACAGACACTTTACAAAAGAAGACATACATGAGGTGAACAAACACATGAAAAAATGCTCATCATCACTGGTCATTAGAGAGATGCAAATCAAAACCACATTGAGATACCATCTCACGCCAGTTAGAATGGCGATCATGAAAAAATCTGGAGACAACAGATGCTGGAGAGGATGCGGAGAAATAGGAACACTCTTACACTGTTGGTGGGAGTGCAAATTAGTTCAACCATTGTGGAAGACAGTGTGGCAATTCCTCAAGGACCTAGAAATAGAAATTCCATTTGACCCAGCCATCCCATTACTGGGTATATATCCAAAGGATTATAAATCATTCTACTATAAGGACACATGCACACGAATGTTCATTGCAGCACTGTTTACAATAGCAAAGACCTGGAATCAACCCAAATGCCCATCGATGATAGACTGGACTGGGAAAATGTGGCACATATACACCATGGAATATTATGCAGCAATCAAAAATGATGAGTTTGTGTCTTTTGTAAGGACATGGATGAATCTGGAGAACATCATTCTCAGCAAACTGACACAAGAACAGAAAATGAAATACCACATATTCTTACTCATAGGCGGGTGAGAAAAATGAGAACACATGGACACAGGGAGGGGTCTACTACACACTGGGGTCTATTGGGGGAATAGGGGAGGGACAGCGGGTGGGGGAGCTGGGAAGGGATAGCCTGGGGAGAAATGCCAAATGTGGGTGAAGGGGAGGAATGCAGTAAAACACATTGCCATGTGTGTACCTATGCAACTATCTTGCACATTCTGCACATGTACCCCAAAACCTAAAATGCAATAAAAATTTTAAAAAAGAACAAATTAAACCTAAATCAAGCAAAAGAACAAAATATAGAAAAACAGAATTCAATGCAATTGAAAACAGAAAAAAATAGAGAAAAATCAATAAAACTAAAAGCTTTGAAAACATGTATAGAATTGATAAAATTTTTGACAGACTTACCAAGGGAAAAAAAGAGAGAAGATATAAATTACTCACATAAGGAATGAAAGAGGGGATGTCACTTCAGACCCTCCAGATATTAAAAGGATAATAAGAGAATATTACAAACAACTCTGTGTTCATAAATTTGACAACTTAGATGAAAATGGACCAATTTCTTGAAAGACATGAGTTACCAAAATTCAGTCAATAAGAAATATAGAAGAGAAATAGTCCTAGATGTACTAAAGAAAATTGAATCCATAGTTTAAAACCTTCCAATGTAGAGAAGAAAACTCCAGGCCTGGGTGGTTTCTGTTCTTTTCCTCCCTTTCTTCCTATTTTCCTTCCTTCCTTCCTTCCTTCCTTCCTTCCTTCCTTCCTTCCTTCCTTCCTTCCTTCCTTCCTCCCTCCCTCCCTCCCTTCCTCCCTTCCTTCCTTCCTCCCTCCCTCCCTCCCTTCCTGTCTCCCTCCCTCCCTTCCTTCCTCTCTCTCTTTCTTTTCTCTTTTCTTTCTGGCAGAGACTCACTCCTGTTATTCAGGCTGGAGGATAGTGGTGCAATCATGGCTCACCGCAGCCAAGACTTCACATCCAGCTAATGTTTTGTATTTTTAGTAGAGATGGTGTTTCACCATGTTGCCCAGGCTGATCTCAAACTCCTGGCTCAAGCAATCCACCTGCCTTAGCTTCCCTCTGGGATTACAGGTGTGAACCACTGGGCCTGGCCCCCAGATGGTTTCACTGGAAAATTCTACCAAACATTAAAGAAAGAAATAGTACCAATTCTACCTAAACTCTTTCAGAAAATCAAAAAAACTTAACTCATTTTATGAGGCCAGCCTGGTCCCGATGCCAAAATTTGAAAAAGATAACAAGAAAACTGTAACAATACTTGACCATGCCTTCCCTGTGCCTCACAGTCTCAACTTCTCGCTTGGGATCTCCAGCCTCATCGCAGCTCAAAATGGACCCTAACTGCTCCTGTGCCACTGGTGACTCTTGCAGGTGTGCCAGCTTCTGCATCTTCTGTATCTTCTGCAATTGCAAAGAGTGCAAATGCACCTCCTGCAAGAAGAGCTGCTGCTCCTGCTGCCCTGTGGGCTGTGCCAAGTGTGCCCAGGGCTGTGCCTGCACAGGGGCATCGGAGAAGTGTAGCTGCTGTGTCTGATGTGGGGACAGTTCTGCTCCCAGATGTAAACAGACCAACTGCCCAAACTTGAATTTTTTTTTAATACAACCCTCAGCCATTAAAAAAAGCAACATAACAAAATATCTTAGACTAGAAAAAAAAAAGCAACAGCAATACTTCTCACGAACATATACCCCAAAACTTCAACAAACTATAAACTATTAGCAAATGGAATCCAGAAATATATCGTTTCTTAAAATAATACTTCATTATTAAGTGGCGTTTATACCAGGTAATTTAATGCTGGGGTAACATTCAAAAATAGCCAGGCATGGTGGCTCATGCCTGTAATCCCAACACTTTGGGAGGGTAAGGTGGGTGGATCACCTGAGGTCAGGAATTTGAGACCAGCCTGGCCAACATGGTGAAACCCTGTCTCTACTAAAAATACAAAAATTAGCCAGGCATGGTGGTACGCACTGGTAGTCCCAGCTACTTGGGAGGCTGAGACAGGAGAATTGCTTAAACCCGGGAGGTGGAGGTTGCGTTGAGCCGAGATCACGCCACTGCACTCCAGCTTGGAGTACAGAGCAAGACTTCATCTCAAAATAATAATAATAATAATAAGCATAATTCACCATATTGGCAGACTAAAGAAGAAAAATCACATGATAATCCTAATTGAAGAAAATGCATTAACAAAATTTAACATCCATTCATGATGGAAATCTCTCAGCAAACTAGAGAAGGAAACTTCCTTAATCTAACAAAATAGTATCTACAAAAAGGACATCATACTTAATGGTGAAAAACTTAATATTTTCTCCCTAAGATTGGGAACATGGCAAAGATGCCCACTCTTAACACTTCTCTTCAATATCATCCAAAAAGTTCTAACCAGTGTAAAAAGGCAGGAGAAAAGAAAAAACAAAGAAAACCATATGGATTGGAAATAGAGAATCATCCCTGTTAGTAGCCAACATGATTGTTTATGTAGAAAATCCTATTAAATCTGCAAAAAGGCTCCCAGAACTAATTAATGAGTTTAGTAAATCATAGGACACAAAGTCATAATATAGGAGAAAAAAACTATTTCTATATACCAGGAATGAGCAATTGGAAAACAAAACTAAACATCATTTATAGTAGCTCCAAAATAATGAAATACTTCAAGGATAAATCTAGTAAAATATGTACAGAATCTTTACACTGAAAACTACAAAACACTGGTGAAAGAAATCGAGGAAGAGCTAAATAAATGGAGAGCTATAACATGTTTACTGACTGGAAGGCTCAATTTTGTTAAGATGTCAGCTCTCCCCGGGTTGATATAAAGATTCACACATCCCGATAAAAATTGTAGCAGGATTTTTTTTGTAGATATTAATAAGTTGATTCTAAAATTTACACAGAAAGGCAAAGGAATTGGAAAGCTAAAACAATCTTGGAAAAGTAGAACAATGTTGGAAAACTCACACTATCTGACTTCAAGACATATTATACTGCTACACTAATAAAGAACTACAGTCTTGGCAAGAGGATAGACACATAGATTAATAGAATAGAGTCCACTAATAGAGTGACACCAAAATGCCCAATTGATTTTTCTACAAAGATCCAAAGGCAATTCAATGGAAAAAGGTTGTCTTTTTTAAGAAATGATGCTGGCCGGATGCAGTGGCTCACACCTGTAATCCCAGCACTTTAGGAGGCCAAAGCAGGCAGATCACAAGGTCAGGAGTTTGAGACCAGCCTGGCCAACATGGTGAAACCCCATCTCTACTAAAAATATAAAAATTAGTTGGGTGTGGTGGTGGGTGCCTGTAATCCCAGCTACTCAGGAGGCTGAGGCAGGAGAATCACTTGAACCTGGGAGGCAGAGGTTGCAGTGAGCCAAGATCATGCTACTGCACTCCAGCCTGGGTGACAGAACAAGACTCAGTCTCAAAAAATAAAAATAAATAAATAAATAAATAAATAAATAAATAAATAAAATGGTGCTGGATGGGCCAGGCATGGTGGGTCATACCCGTAATCCCAGCACTTTGGGAGGCCAAGGTGGGCGGATCACCTGAGGTCAGTAGGTTCAAGACCAGCCTGGCCAAATTGGTGGAACTCCATCTCTACTAAAAATACAAAAATTAGCCTGACATGGTGGCACAATCCCAGCTACTCTGGAGGTTGAGGCAGGAGAATTGCTTGAACCCAGGAGGCAGAGGTTGCAGTGAGCCAAGGTGGTGCCACTGCACTTCAGCCTGGACAGGTGATAGAGCGAGACTCTGTCTCAAAAAAAAAAAAAAAAAAAAAGATGCTGGAACAATGGGACTTTCATAGGCAAAAATGGAAACCTTGACCTATACCACATACTTTCTATTAAAAAAATTTAGTTGAAGTGGATCATAGACCTAAATATAGACTCATGAAACTTTTAGAAAAAAGCATAGAAGAAAAACCTTTGTCACTTTGAGTTAGGCAGAGTTCTTAGATGCAACATTAAAGCACAGTTCATAAAAGGAAAATTTAATAAATTAGATTTCATCAAAACTAAATTTTTTTGTCAAAAGGCATTGACAAGCAATAACCTTGGAGAAAATATTTGCAAATTACATTTCTTTCTTTTTTGTTTTTTTTGAGATGGGGATTCGCTCTTGTAACCCAGGCTGGAGTGCAATGGTGTGATCTCGGCTCACTGCAACTTCCTCCTCCCGGGTTCAAGTGTCTCCTGCCTCAGCCTTCCCAGTAGCTGAGATTACAGGTGTCCACCACCCAGCCTGGCTAATTTTTGTATTTTTAGTAGAGATGGAGTTTCACCATGTTGGCCAGGCTGGTCTTGAACTCCTGACCTCAGGTGATCCCTCCCAAACTCGGCCTCCCAAAGTGCTGGGATTACAAGTGTGAGCCACTTCAACCTTGGCCTCCCAAAGTGCTGGATTACAGGTGTTAGCCACTGCACCCAGTCGCAAATCACATTTCTAACAAAGAACTTGAATACACAATTTATTTTTTAATATGTTCTCTAATTTTTATTTTATTTTATTTGTGGTGGAGACAGAATCTTGCTATGTTGCCCAGGCTGGAGTGCAGAGGTACGATCTCGGCTCACTGCAACCTCTGCCTCCCAGGTTCAAGTTATTCTCTGGCCTCAGCCTCCTGAGTAGCTGGGACTACAGGCGCATGTCACCACGCCTGGCTGATTTTTGTATTTTTAGTAGAGATGGGGTTTCAACATGTTGGCCAGGTGGTCTCGAACTCCTGACCTCAGGTGATCTGCCCACCTCAGTCTCCCAAAGTGCTAGGATTTCAGGAGTGAGCCAACAGGCCTGGCCAAGTTATGACTGTCTTCATTTATATTAACCTTCCATTTCCTCTCCTTCCACAAATCCTAAACTTTATTATTTGGAACTTATAATTTCTGAGTAAGTTATTCCTTCTGTCTCAAGAGGGCCCAATTCTTGTTATTGAGAGAGGTAAAATAATGCACTATCTGCCCTGGGCACTTTAAGTGAGAATTCATTTATTGGGTTAACTGGCTGTCACTGTGGATGGCAGTGAGCATGCCTGAGTGGCCAGGACAGATGACAGATGTGCTTTGATGAGAGAGACGGGAAGGAAAAGCCGACAGCACCACGATGGGAAACTAGAGGCTAGAGGTAGAGGTAGAGACGGTGATCAGGGAGTGGAGATGAGAGCATGCCAAGGACATCCTGTGCTGACTTCACAGAGCTGGCTCTGGGCATAGGCCAGTCTCTTCCGGGAGCTTTCATTTTCTCTCTTCAGAATCTGTCAACTCTCTACTGCAATCTGTTTCACAGTCTAATAGCCAAAATCCTCTTCCTCTGTCTCTATTTATTCAACAAATATTTATCTTAACTGATTCTATTCACACTCCCTCTTGTTTGTCCTGCAGTGAAGCCCTTTTACATCTGCTTATCTCTTTTGATCCAAGGAAAGGAAGGAGAATTAACCCTGACTTCCAGAGAAGGAAATAGTCTCAGAAAGGTTAAGTGATTTATCTCAAGTCGCCCTTTTAATACTGAGTACTGGACTCTTTCATGATCCATGTACTCTGCTGCCTCCTACCGCGGACATAGCAATAGGTGCTAAATAACAAAAACACCACACAATACTAAAGACTACATGACACTATAAATAGTGCTTACATTTGTTCATTTAACAAATATTTGGCTAAAAGCAGTGGCTCACACCTGTAATCCCAGCACTTTGGGAGGCCAAGGCGGCTGGATCACTTGAGGCCTGAAGTTCAAGACCAGCCTGGTCAACATGGTGAAACCCCACCTCTACTAAAAATACAAAAATTAGCTGGGTGTGGTGGCACAGGACTGTAATCCTAGCTACTTGGGAGGCCGAGGCAGGAGAATCACTTGAACCCAGGAGGCGGAGCTTGCAGTGAGCCAAGATCACGCCACTGCACTACAGCCTGGGTGACAGAGCAAGACTCCATCCCCCCAAAATAAATAAACAAACAAATACTCATCAAGAGCCTACTATGTGCCAGAAATAAGGCAGGTGTTGTCTTTGTGTTCATGGAGCTTATGATATAGAGGGGGAGATAGAATTATACAAAATAGTTACTTAATTACTATTTGAATAAATACTATGAAGTACAAGGTGCTATATGAGGGTACAGAATAAGGGTATGTAGCCTGGGCAAGGTGGCTCAGGCCCATAATCCCAGCACTTTGAGAGACCGAGGCGGGCAGATCACTAGGTCAGGAGTTCGAGACCAGCCTGGCCAATATGGTGACACCCTGTCTCTACTAAAAATACAAAAATTAGCTGGGCATGGTGGCAGTCACCTGTAGCCCCAGCTACTCAGGAGGCTGAGGCAGAAGAACTGCTTGAACCCAGGAGGCAGAGGTTGCAGTGAGCCAAGATTGGAGCACTGTACTCCAGCCTGGGCGACAGAGTCAGACTCCATCCTAAAAAAAAAAAAAAAAAAAAAAAAGTATAAGGATATGCAGCCTAGTCTGGAGACTTAGGGAAATCTTACACAAAGGAGAATTCATAGGAATAAATTATTGGTTGGTTATGGGGGAGGTTAAAGAGATATCAAGAATGCCTTCCAGGTCTCTGGCATGAAGAACTGAGCAGATAATGTACAATTACTAAGTCGAGGAAGCCTAGAGGAAGAAGATATTTTGAATGGAAAGAATATGAACTTGGCTGTGGCTTTTTGCAGTTTGGGAATCCCATGAGATGTTAAGGTATCGATGTGGAGTAAACAACTGGATTTAGGAGTTTGGGAGCAAAGTCTATGCTAGAAATACAAATTTGGGAGTTGTTGGGATACAGACTGTATTTGAAACTGTGGTAATGGATGAAATTTCTTAGTGAGAAAATAATAGAAAGAGTAGAAGGCTTATAACTTCTCTGAGAAACTCCAGCATTTAAAAGGTCAACTGGAAGAGATGGAGCTAGCAAAAACTTAGGATAAGGGGCCAAGGAGAGGAAAATCAAAAATGTGTGATCACGCCAAAGTCAGGGGAAGTGTATTTCAAAAAGGAGACTGGTCAGCTGTGGTGGTGATTACAAAAAAATCAAGTATAGGTCGGGGGCGATGGCTCACGCCTGTAATCCCAGCACTTTGGGAGGCCAAGGCAGGTGGATCACAAGGTGAGGAGTTTGAAACCAGCCTGGCCAACGTGGTAAAACCCCATCACTACTAAAAATACAAAAATTAGCTGGGCATGGTGGCAGTCACCTGTAGCCCCAGCTACTCAGGAGGCTGAGGCAGGAGAACTGCTTTCACCCAGGAGGCAGAGGTTGCAGTGAGCCAAGATGGTGCCATTGCACTCCAGCCTGGGCAGCAAAGAGTGTAACTCCGTCTCATTTTCTTGGTCTACAATGATTTGCTTGGTCTGCCTGGTGAAATTTAGATTCAGTTTCAGAGGACTAGTGGTAGAGACCAGGCTACTACTTCCTAGAAGCCCTCCTAAAGGCCGCCACAGCCTATGGTCTTCAACCAGTCGTCTTCATACCGTTTTGCTCATATACCACTTAAAATAATTTTGATAAATAATGTCAGCTGGGCACAGCAGCTCAAGCCTGTAATCCCAGTGTTTTGGGAGGCTAAGGCTGGAGGATCACTTGAGCCCAGGAGTTAGAGACCAATCTGGGCAACATAGTGAAACTCCATCTCCACAAAAAAAAAAAAAAAATTAGCCAGGTGTGGTGGTGTGTGCCTGTCATCCTAGCTATTTGGGAGGCTGAGGTGGGAGAATTGCTTGAGCTCAGGAGTTCAAGTCTGCAGTGAGCTATGATCATGCCACTATACTCTTACCTGGGCAACAGAGCAAGACCCCCATCTCTAAGAAAATAAATAAATGAAATAAAAATGTTAAAAAAATATTACGCCAAGTGCAGTGTTTCACACCTGTAATATCAACACTTTGGGAGGCCCCGGAGTTCAGGACCAGCCTGGGCAACATAGTATGACTTCATCTCTAGGAAAAATTTTTTAAAATTAGGTGAGTGTGATGGCACATACCTATAGTCTCAGCTACTTGGGAGGATGAGGCAGGAGGATTTCTGGAACCCAGGAGATCGAGGCTGTAGTAAGCTATGATTGTGCCACTGCATTCCAGCCTGGACAATAGAGCAAGACCCTGTCTCAAAACTAACAAAAATATATATAAAATTTTACAAGATAAATAATGTCACTCATAATTGAAGGATATTTTCTGAATCTTGTATTTTTAACTGTCCCCCAATCTGATATATTTTTTATTGCCCCAGGCAGTGTAGCATTCAGGGTGGGCCAGAGATATGCCTTTGTTCTTTCTTTTTTTTTTTTTTCTAATTTGGGTTTCACTCTGTTGCCCAGGCTGGAGTGCACTTTGTGTGATCTCAGCTCACTGCAACCTCCACCTCCTGGATTCAAGCAGTTCTCCTGCCTCAGCCTCACAAGTAGCTGTGATTACAGGTGTGCACCACCACACCTGGCTAATTTTTGTATTTTTAGTAGAGCCAGGGTTTCACCATATTGGCCAGACTGGTCTTGAACTCCTGACCTCAGATGATCTGCCTGCCTCTGCCTTCCAAAGTGTTGGGATTACAGGTGTGAGACACCACACCTGGCAGAGATATGCCTTTCCTATGAAGATTAGCAGAACTCCCCATAAGGAAGAAAAAGTCAGCTTGGAACCTCAACCCCAGGAACTTTCTCAGGTGGAATACACCTGGATGTTGAGGATCCGGAAATGAATTTCCTTGAAGATATCCATGCATGAGTACCCCTTCCCAAGTCTCCATGTACTTTACGGTTATTGCATACCTCATTTGAAAACCAGTGTTGCAAAGGACTGGGGGCAATCCGAAGCTGCTGGGTTCCTGAAACCTGGCACTGATTGATGGGGCCAGTGGACCCTAATGAGATTAAAGCTCCATTTTAAAAGGCTGAGAGGTATAAGGAGATTCAGAAATAGGTATAAATGGCTTGGGGAGCCTCCAAAATCTTCAGGTCCAGGTATCCGTCCCTTCAAAGGACTGCTGATACTACTCCATGGCTCCTGATGATGAAGAACCAGTCATCAGGACCTGCTGGCCTCTATAAAATTAAGAATCCAGTCAGATTTAACAAACTGAAGATGAGGTGTAACTGTGAAGCAACACACCCATCCAAACACATCCACTCCAGCTCATTCATTCTCTCAACTCCCATGTGCTAGTAATGTATGAGGTGCCAGAGCTACCCAAAAAACAAACAAAGCATAATCCACAGGCCAAGCCCTGCAGAAGCTCTAGAAGAGAAACTTTTAAACAAGTAATCATAAAAATGCTGTGATCAGCTAGGTGTGGAGGCTCACACCTGTAATCCTAGCACTTTGGGAGGCTGAGGCAGGAGGATCACCTGAGGTCAGGAGTTTGAGGCCAGCCTGGACAACATGGTGAAACCCCATCTCTGCTAAAAATATTAAAAAATTAGCCAGGTGTTGTGTCACACATCTGTAATCCCAGCTACTCCGGAGGCTGAGACATGAGAATCGCTTGAACCCAGGAAGCAGAGGTTGCAGTGAGCTAAGATCGTGCCACTGCACTCCAGCCTGGGCAACAGACCAAGACTCCATCTAAAAACAAACAAAAAAAGAGTCCATATTTATTTCTGTTTGCTTGAAGCCCATTTAGTCCTTTGCCATTTTTGAACTAGGTTATAGGTCTTTTCTTATTGGTTTATAAGAGTTGTTTTATGTTAAGAAAATTAATAATAAATATTTTACCTAGTTTATAGTTTGTTGCTTTATTTCTGGTTGGTGTTTTCTGTTTTCTTTTGTCTTGTTTTTTTACCATGCAGATGAAGGCCTGAATTTTTGAAACCTTAGTGAACTGTTATTGCTTTCACTGTATACAAGTATTTTGCAATATAAGCCCTCTTTTTGGGGAGTGGTGTTTAGAGACTATTACACTTAGTTTTTTAGAAGCTCAGCTTGTTCATTTAAAGATACAATACTAAAGGGAAAGAAAAGCTCAGCTTGTTCTTATTTTTTGAAGAGATAATACATCCACATGATTAAAAAGTCAAAAGATACAAAAAGGTATACAGTGAGAAAAATCTTCCACCTGGGCGCGGTGGCTCCTGCCTGAAATCCCAGCACTTTGGGAGGCCAAGGCAGGCAGATCACATGAGGCCAGGAGTTCGAAACCAGCCTGGCCAACATGGTGAAACCTTGTCTCTACTAAAAATACAAAAAATAAATGGGCTTTGTGGTGTCACAGCTACTTGGGAGACTGAGGCAGGAGAATTGCTCCAGTCCAGGAGGCGGGGGTTGCAGTGAGCTGAGATTGCACCACTGCATTCCAGCCTGGGTGATAGAGAAAGATTTTGTCTCAAAAAAAAACAAACTTCCTCCCACTCTGTCCTCAAGCCACTTATGCTTCCCTCCAGGAAGCAAGCACTATTATCAGTTCCTTGGTTATCTGTCCATATTTTATGTGTAAAAGAGCAAGTGCATGCACACACACTTTTTTTTCCAATTATTACACAAATAGTAGCCTACAATACCCAGGATGCTCCCTTTTTTTTACCCACTTAACATTACATTTTGGAAATAATGGCCTAATTATTAAAAAAAAATCATTAAAAAATGGCTGCATAGTGTCCCAATGTATATATTGTTTGGAATATGCTTTTAAGCGAAAAGCCTAAGTGAGAAATACTCCCAAGCCATTTGGGACTGGACATTGAGACTGAGTTGAGGGATTGGACTGGGGACTTCTGTAGATTCTAAACAATCAGATCTTTTCCTTCCTCCATGCCTTTACTCCTCATTTTCTTTTCTTTTCTTTTTTTTTTTTTTTCTTTGAGGTGAAGTCTCACTCTGTAGCCTAGGCTGGAGTGCAGTGGCACCATCTCAACTTACTACAATCTCTGCCTTCCAGATTCAAGAGATTCTCCTGCCTCGGACTTCCAAGTAGCTGGGATTACGGGCGTGCACCACCATACCAGGCTAATATTTTTGTGTTTTTAGTAGAAATGGGGTTTCACCATGTTGGTCAGGCTGGTCTTGAACTCCTGACCTCAAGTGATTAACCTGCCTCGGCCTCCCAAAGGTGCTGGAAATACAGGTGTGAGCCATGACGCCCGACCTTTTACCACCCATTTTCTGCCAATTAAAACTTCACACAGTCTTCCATTGCTTATAACTTTTGAACACATGTGTGGTAATGTTCCATGTATATTGCATATAAAACTATTAGCTTTGAAAGTATTACCAGTTTATACAGGCTCATCTCAAATGCTATTTCCTTTTAGAAACCTTCCTTGGTCTCCCTGATGGCCCCAGCCAGAGTGACCTCTCTCCCCTCTAAAATCCTATAGAATGGTGTAATGTTTTGTGGTTATTTGTCATCTATTTTATGTGCTCAAGTCTTAGCTTTTTTTTTTTTTTAACCTGAAGACTGTCTCATTTGCCATAGTACCTTCCACAGAGTGGCTTTTTAGTAGTGTTTACAGAATTTTTGAGGCAATTAATGAATGAACAAAGGCACCAGTGGTTTAGGACATGAATTTAGTGTCAGACACTTGGGTTCTGCCCCTTGGTTCTGCTGTTTTCTAGGTGTGTCATAGGGGTAAATCACTTCTCTTGCCTTTTCCTTAGAATCCACTTCACAGGACAGTGATGAGGATTAAGTGATCTGATGCAGGTAAGTTGCTTTTCATTGACTGTTAGCCACAGCTACAGGAATTCAGAGGAAGGAGGAAACAGGTTAAGGAGACTTCCTAAGCTGGACTGTGCTCTCTAGCCGCCCTCCCATTTATATTTCCTTTCAAATCTCTACTAAGCACGTCACTCTTCTTTGTTCCTGTATTTTCTTTATTTTTATGACTTTATCTTTTGGGTTCATTTGCCTGGCTTCCAGCCAAGGGCCCTCCAGCACCAAGAGCTGCTCAGGACTGCAGATTCTTATGACCACTCAACTATTTCCTTCCTTAATAAGAAACAAGCAACCCTACCCTGTGGTTGAGCCAATGTGTCAGTTTCTTCCTATCCAAATGGATGGCATTCTGACATCTGCAGTGAGAGGCCAGTGCGATTCAGTGGGAGTAGGGGTAAGGGTGGGGGAGTTTTTCAGAGCAGAAAGAGCATAGTATCTTGGATCTTCAGCAGCTTCAGTTCTCAACTTTTCTTGCCTCATTACAACAGCCTCATAACCCATTTCCCTCTTATATTGGGAACTGTTGCAGTCAGGCATAGTGGTTGTTGCAGCCTGGGCAACATAGTGAGACCCCATCTTTAAAAAAAAAATTACAATTAGTCAGGCATGATGGCATATACCTATAGTCATAGCTACTCAGGAGACTGATGTAGGAGGATCACTTGGACTTAAGTTTTTCAAGGAAAAAAACTTAGATTTGTTTTTTTCCTTAAAAGCATATTCAAAACAATGCATACAATGGGACACTAAGCAGCTTTTTTTTTTTTTTTTTTTTTTTTTTTTTTTTTGAGACATTGTCTTGCTCTGTCGCCAGGCTAGAGTGCAGTGGCGCAATCTCAGCTCACTGCAACCTCTGCCTCCTGGGTTCAGGTAATTCTTCCGCCTCAGACTCCCGAGTAGCTGAGACCACAGGCGCATGTGACCACGCCTGGCTAATTTTTTTGTATTTTTAGTAGAGACGGGGTTTTACCACGTTGGCCAGGATGGTCTCGATCTCTTGACCTCCTGATCTGCCCGCCTCAGCCTCCCAAAGTGCTAGGATTACAGGCATGAGCCACTGCACCCGGCTGCAGCCATTTTTTAAAAATGAGGAAGTATTTAAGAATTTATGAATAACTAACTTGGGAGGAGTTTGAGGTTGCAGTGAGCTATGATCATGCCACTGCACTCCAGCCTGGGTGATAGAGTGAGACCCTGTCTCTGAAAAAATAAAAATAATTAGAAAGAATATGATTGGAAAAACATCAAAATAAAATAAAAAGGATCGTTGTGAGAAAAGCATTAGCATAATGCTAGACAAAAACTAAGTGACCAGCAAATGCAAGCTCTCTCTTTAAGCTCTTCTCCACATTGGTACCAGATCTGTACTACTAAGAGTCCTCTTCTCTTCTCTCCTCTTATTGTGGAGGAATTACCCTAGCTCCTAGCCAACCTCCCCACTTGTATACTTGCTTACCCAAGGACATGGCTGCAGCGGTTCTCCTCTCGCTCCTGCACCATCAGTTCTTCCCCCTCTACTGGATCGGTCTCAATCAACATACAAATGTTATGTTTCCCATCTTAAAAACAAACAAAAAGTCTATTTTGACTCCACTACCACCTATAGCTGCCACATTTTCTCCTCCTCCTTTGTAGTAAAACACCTTGAAAAAGACACATCCTGTACGCTCAACATTTCAACTCCTCTTGAACCTACTCCAATCACAGTTTTGTCCCTACGCTCAACCAAAACATCTCAACATCACCAATAACCTCCACACTGGTGAATCTAATTACCATCTATTCGTCTTCATATCATTTGATCTCTATGACATTGTTGATTACTCTCTCAACTATGGAGAGAGTAAGGTTTTGAGGAACACTCCAAGTGTCCTTCAAACACTTTATTCACTTGGCTTCCGGATTTCTCACTTTCCTGGTTTCCTTCTTTTTGACTTTTCCTTCTCAGAGTCTTTGGCTGATTCCTCTTCCTTTTCCCAACCTCTAAGTATTAGAGTTGCCCCAGGATCCAGTCACTGGAACTCTTTGCTTTCCTATCTACATTCATTTCCTAAGTAATTTCTTCTGGTCCCTGGGGTTTTTGTTTTGTGTTTTGTTTTGTTTTGTTTTGTTTTTTTGAGACAGAGTTTTGCTCTTGTTACCCAGGCTGGAGTGCAATGGCGCGATCTCAGCTCACTGCAACCTCCGCCTCCTGGGTTCAGGCAATTCTCCTGCCTCAGCCTCCTGAGTAGCCTACCTGAGTAGCAGGCACGCGCCACCATGCCCAGCTAATTTTTTGTATTTTTAGTAGAGACGGGGTTTCACCATGTTGACCAGGATGGTCTTGATCTCTTGACCTTGTGATCCACCTGCTTCGGCCTTCCAAAGTGCTGGGATTACAGGCTTGAGCTACCACGCCCGGCCCATGGGGTTTTACATATTATATTGATTCTGAAAACCTCCAAATTCATACTTAGCGCTCCACCTTTTTCCTGAACTCAGATCCAAATATCAAAATGTCGTACTTGCCACATCTACTTGGGTGGTTAGTAGACATCTGTCACTCAATACTTCCAAAACTGAGCTCTTCACATTTCTACTGAAGCCTGTCCCTCCTGCAGCCTTCTTTGTGTCACATAATAGCAACTCCGTTCTTTTGATTGCTCAAGTCAAAGAGTTTGGTAGTTATTTGACTCTCCTCTTTGTCTCATACCTCATATCCAATCCATTGACAAATTCTGTCAACTCTACTATTTTCAAAATCTATGAGAATCAAAAAAAAAGCATAAAGAAAAAATACAAAAAACAAAAAATTAAAAATCGAAATCTATGAGAATCCAACTACATCTCACTATCTCCACTTGGACCTTGGATTATTGCAGTAGATTCTTGCTGGCCTTTCTGGTATGGCCTTTAAACCTTTTCTCAGCCCAGCAACCAAAGTAGTTGTTAAAATATAAGCCCGAAGATGTCACTTCCATTCTCAGAACCTCTCATCAATTTTTGTTTGTTCAGGGACGGGGTCTCACTCTTGCTCAGGCTGGAGGGCAATGCAGTGATGATCCTGTAGCTCACTACAACCTCGAGTCTCATGCTCAAGCAGTCCTCCCACCTCGGACTCCCAAGTAGCTAGGACTACAGGTGTACCCCACCATTCCTGATGAGTGAGAATATCAGGAGATGATAGATGATGATCAGCTGAGTATCAAGAGACTCTCCTACCTCAGCTTCCCAAAGTGCTGGGATTACAGGCATGAGCCACCATGCCCAGCCCCATCAGTTTTTAATCTCACCCTTCCCTCCATAACCTTCATCTCCCATTACTCTCACTCTTCTTCCACTCCAACCACACTGATTCTCACCCTGTTCCTCAAACCTGCCAGGCATGCTCTTGCCTCAAAATGTTTGCACTTGCTGTTCCTTCTGCCTGGATTAATTTCTTTCAGATATCTATCTGCTTCACTCCCTCATTCCTTCAGATATTTACAAAAAACTCACTTTCTTACTGAGGCCTTCCCTGGCCTTTCCATCCAAAATTTCTCTCTCTCTCTCTCTCTCTCTCTCTCTCTCTCTCTCTCTCTCTCACACACACACACACACACACACACACACCATTCAGATTTCGAGTTCTAAATCCTACTTTTCTCAACAGAAAAAAAAATGCTTTTTAACTACATATATATTTTAAAATAATCATTTTGTTTGTTGTCTGTAACCCTCAATTTTTTTTTTTTTTTTTTTTGAGATAGAGTCTCATTCTATCGCCCAGGCTGGAGCACAGTGGCACAATCTCAGCTGACTGCAACCTCCACCTCCTGGGTTCAAGTGATTCTTGTGCCTCATCCTCCCAAGTACCTGGGATTACAGATGTGCACCACCATGCCTGGCTAATTTTTGTATTTTTAGTAGAGATGGGATTTTGCCACGTTGGCCAGGCTGTTCTCGAACTCCTGACCTCAGGTGATCCGCCTGCCTCGGCCTCCCAAAGTGCTGGGATTACAGGTGTAAGCCTGTGTGCCCAGCCTGCTCCATTATAATTTAAGTTCCATGAAACCAGGAAGTTTTGCTAGATTTATTCAAAGCTCTATCATCCCAGCACCTAGAATAATGTTCGACACAAATGAGGTATTTTGTAAGTATTTGTTGAGTGAAGTCAAATATTATCATTTTGCTCCTCTCTTTTGGGTCGTTCTACCGAGAACACAGTTCTCAAGCCTTTTGGTCTCAGGACCCTCTTTACATTCAAAAAATTATTGAGGACCAGGCACAGTGATTCATTCTTGTAGTCTCTGGTACTTGAAAGGCTGATATGGGGAGGATCACTTGAGCTCAGGAGTTTGAGGCTACAGTAAGCTACGATTGTGCCACTGCACACTAGCCTGGGTGACAGGGCAACACCATGTCTCCAAACAAAACTAAACAAAAAATCAGGCCAGGCTCAGTGGCTTATGCCTGTAATCCCAGCACTTTGGGAGGCCAAGGCAGGCATATCATGAGGTCAGGAGTTTGAGACCAGCCTGGCCAACATAGTGAAACCCCATCTCTACTAAAAATACAAAAAATTAGCCTGGTGCAGTGATGGGCACCTGTAATCCTGGCTACTTGGGAGGATGAGGCAGGAGAATGGCTTGAACCAGGGAGGCAGATGTTGCAGTGAGCCAAGATTGCACCACTGTACTCCAGCCCAGGCAACAACAGTGCAAGACTCTGTCTCAAAAAAAAAAAAAAAAACCAGGACTCCAAATAACTTGAAAATTCAGAACTCCAAATAACTTTTGCTTGTGTGGATTGTATCTATTGATAATTATCAACTAGGAATCAAAACTGAGAAATTTTTAAATATTTATATATTAATTCATTTAAAATAACAATAATAAACATGTTAACATAAATAACATTTTTTTTCTTTTCTTTTCTTTTCTTTTTTTTTAGACGGAATCTCCCTCTGTAGCCAGGCTGGAGTGCAATGGCACAATCTCAGCTCACTGCAACCTCTGCCTCCTGGGTTCAAGTGATTCTCCTGCCTCAGCCTCCCAAGTAGCTGGGATTACAGGCATGCATCACCATGCCCAGCTAATTTTCATATTTTTAGTAGAGGCAGGGTTTTATCATGTTGGTCAGGATGGTCTTGATCTCTTGACCTCGTGATCTGCCCACCTTGGCCTCCCAAAGTGCTGGGATTACAGACATGAGCCACCATGCTTGGCCATAAATAACATTTTTATTTTAAAAATAGGTACATTTTCCAATGCAAAAAAATTAGTGAGAGGAATGCTATTGTTTTACATTTTTGAAAATCTGTTTTATGTCTGGTTTAATAGACGATAATTGTATTATCCTATCTACTTCTCATTTAATCTGTTAAAATGTGCCATGAAGCCCTAGAAAACTACCCAGTACTCTCATGAGAAACCGAGAGTTTAATAAGAAAATAATGTCTTATTATTATGTAAATAGTTTTTGTCTCCATGTATATCTGTGTCTTTGTACATAGGGTTCCCTCCCATTCTGCATAGCAAAACTCCTGCTGGTCACTCAAGGGCTGTCTCACCAAGTACCACCTAAGGTACTTAGTTGTTCCCTCCTCTCTACTCCCATGTCTCTAATATGGCACGTATTATGTTATCTGGTTGTTATCTGTATAACCGTCTATCTCCCAATTGACTGTCTTCCTAAAGAAAGCAACTATAACTTGATTTTCTTTACATACCCAGCCCACTCACAGCATCTGGCACCAGAAAGATGTTTAATAAATATTTGTTGAATAAAGAAAGATGAGGCTGGGCATGGTGGCTCACGCCTGTAATTCTAGCACTTTGAGAGGCCGAGGCAGGTGGATCGCCTGAGGTCAGGAGTTCGAGACCAGCCTGGCTAATATGGCAAAACCCCCATCTCTGCTAAAAATACAAAAATTATCTGGTCATGGTGGTGGGCACCTATAATCCCAGCTACTCAGGAGGCTGAGGCAGGAGAATCCCTTGAACCCAGGGGGCGGAGGTTGCAGTGAGCCAAGATTGCACCACTTCACTTGAAACTGGTCAAAACAGCAAAACTCTGACTTAAAAATAAATAAACAAATATGAAAGGAGGTGAAGGGAAGAGGGGATCCAGTTTCTCTACAGTGAGCTCAGGTGCTGATATAACATTTCTTTTTTTCTTTTCTTGAGACAGGGTCTAGCTCTGTTGCCCAGGCTGAAGTGCAGTGGCATGATCACAGCTCACTGTTACCTCTGCCTCCTGGGCTCAAGTGATCCTCTCTCTTCAGCCTCCTGAGTAGCTGGGACTACAGGTATGTGCACCACTCCCAGCTTAATTTTTTAAATTTTTTGTAAAAACAGAGTTTCACCATGATTCCCAGGCTGGTCTTGAACTCCCAGGCTCAAGTGATCTGTCCTCCTTGGCCTCCCAAAGTGGTAGGATTATAGATGTGAACCACTATGCCCAGCCAATATAATATTTCTTATTTCTTTTTTCTTTTCTATTTCTTTTTCTTTTTTGGGGGGGGGTGGGAGGGACAGAGGCTCTCTCTTGTCGCCCAGGCCAGGTGCAGTGGTATGATATTGGCTTGCTGCAACCTTCGCCTCCTGGGTTCAAGCAATTCTCCTGCCTCAGCCTCCCAAGTAGCTGGGATTACAGGTGCCCATTAGCATACCCAGCTAATTTTTTTATTTTTAATAGAGATGGTTTTTTTTTTAACAAAGTCCAATTTTACTCATTCTTAATATCCTTTCAGTCTGTTGTATTTCACCATATTGGCCAGGCAGGTCTCGAACTCCAGACCTCAGATGATCCACCTGCCTTGGCCTCCTAAAGTGCTGGGATTACAGGCATGAGCCACTGCACTGGCCCCAATATATTTCTTGTTAAGATTATCAATGTCAAAGTTTTCCCTAACATCTGGTCAGTTTACCATATAGTTCGTTAACAGAATCCCAACCATTCATGTGGTCTTTCCCATGAAGTGGAGAAGGCAGAGGTCATTCATTTCATTTTACAAATGAGGAAACTAAGGCCTAAAGAAATGAAATGACTTGCTCAAAGGCATACTGGAAGTCAGTGACAGAGCCAGTGCTTGAATCAGGTATCCCACACTAAGTCAAGTGCAGTTTCCATTTTATCCCATGCTCGTCATGCTGACTAGAGGCTGAGAAGTCAGAGTTCCAGTGATTCCACGTTCAATTTAATACTGTTGCTCTGAAACCTTCTAAACCTCTCTTGAACTGATTTCACAGCAGTCTCTGGACCATCCTCTTACTAAGGATGACCTTAGGGATCCATTTTATAAATAACCATTAACTTCTATCAGCCTCTTCTTTCCATATACCTACTACCATCCACATCCACCGTCCTTGGGAGCTGGTCAAGGTGGACCACCACAGTGCTATATCATCATTGGCAGTTCCATGAGCATTTGGCATTAGAGGAAAAGTGAGGAATAAGACAGAGCTCAGTCCGGTCCGTTCCCTTTTATTCCCTGAATATACTACTTCCTCCTTCTGGAACATATCCCCTCCCAAACCTCCCGACTTAGGGCAGTTTGTTGCTCTTTCCTCAATATTTCCACAACTCTTTGTTCTCATTCATGTCATAACTTATCATGTGCCCACAATAATTTATCTCTATCATCTCCCTACTGGGGCTGTGAGCTATTCAATTCAATGATGCTAATACAGTCTTCAGTCTCTTTGATTTCCCTGAAACTGCCAACTCCTCTCTCTCTTTTTTTTTTTTTTTTTTTTTTTGAGACAGAGTCTCACTCCATCACCCAGGCTAGAGTATGGTGGCTCGATCTTGGCTCACTCCAACCTTTGCCTCTCAGGTTCAAGATTCTCAGGCCTCAGCCTCCCAAGTAGCTGGGATTACATGCATGTACCACTACACCTGGCTAATTTTTGTATTTTTAGTACAGTTGGGATTTCACCATGTTGGCCAGGCTGGTCTCAAACTCCTGTACTCCTATCATCTGCCCACTTTTGCCTCCCAAAGTGCTGGGATTACAGGTGTGAGTCACTGTGTCCAACCGACTCCTTCCCTTTCTTTGAAACTCTCCTGCTCTTTCCAGTGATACTCCATAATCCTGATTCTTTAGTCTTTTTGGACAATCTTTAGACTCACTTTTGGCTTGACTTTTCTCAGGCCCTGAATACGTATGTCTCAAGATGGAACCCTTGGCCTTTTACTCTCTTCAACTCTTCTCTTTCAGCTTCAACTACCATATTTACCCGAAGGTGTCCAAAGTATCCATTCTCCACCCTCTTCTGAACTCATTCCCATACCCATCTCACAGATCTTGTGGTCACCCCAGTTTCAGCAAGTCTAAAACCAAGCCCCTCATCACCTCCTTCAAGCCAGTTCCTCCACATTATGACTTCACTTCTGCGAAGATGCTGCCATCCATCTTTCTTGATTTGCCATCACTCCAAACTCCTTTCCCTCTTCTTGTATGCCCATTGTCTCTTAAATCTCTCTCTTTTCCCACCCCCATCCTAGAAAAAAATGGGTTCTAAAGTCAAATTGATCCAGCACTATAACTTATGAATCACACAAGTTTGGCAGACTTATTCAGAGCCTTCTGCTTTCTTAACCTAAATTGGGGGTAATAATGGCATCTATTTCATAGGGTTTATCTATGAAGATTAAATGAGATATTGTGCAAGAAAGTGCTTAGCCCAGTAACTGGTATGTATTAGGCACTCAGTAAATGTTAATTATGATTGTTATCCTTATTTCCTTCAACTTAGACAATTACACTAGTCTCCTAACCAATCTCTCTGCCTCCTCTGGTCATTATTCTCTCCACTGGGAGGGAAACTAACATGGAATATCAATTAAGTGTCAACCACCTCATTCTTACAGCAATCTTATACAGTAATACTAGCATCATTTTATAAAAATGGAACAGAGCCAAGATACGAACGTAGGTCTGACGCTAAAGCCTGTGCCCTTTTAGCATCTTCAAATTACCAGGTAACCGTAAAATACTATTTTTCACACATCATCCTGCTTAAACACACACACACACACACACACACACACACACACACACACACTCCTTTAATCACCACCCCTCCCCATTTTCCTTCAGAATACAACCAAAATTTATCATCCTAGCATTCAGTCTTGTACTATTTCTCTCACTTCCCAACACTTTCCTGTAGGAACCTTGTGCTCCAGAGAAATGTATCTGCTGCCTCAAACACATCCTATACACCCTCAACTTCCTACATGAAATGCCCTCTCCTCTACCCTACCCTTTTTTAAATCCAGCCTTTCCTTCAGGGCCGAGCTAGAGCCCCCCTCTATTACACCTTTTCCTAACTTCCCCAGCCTCTCCTCGGGTTTCCCTGGACCCCTGGAGGAGCTTGCCTGTATCCTTGTTAACACGTGGTGTTTGCCATCCGGTTTTTCTTTGCGTTTATGTTTTCTCATCAAGCTGTAAACCTCTGCACTTCAGGAAACTGGCCTTCTCTTTTCTGTTTTTGTTTTGGGGTTTGGGGGTTCTTTCTTTCTGTCTTTCTTTTCTTTCATCTTTCTTTCTTTCGGTATCCCAAGTAGCCCAGAGCCCTACAAATAGAAAGCGCTTGATAAATATGGGTTGTTTCGGATGAAAGATGATCTTCCCAGCTGGGTGAGCTCTCTCACTCTAGGGGATGAGGGACTAAGCCTCACCTCAACTTCACTTAATGTCTCCCAGGATTGCCCCCTCTTCAGAGCTCCTCAGGTCTATTCTTTCGTCTTCTCTATCTCCCTCCCCATCATCCCGGCCTAGGAGAGCCGCTCAGAGACCCCCCTCCGGTGTCACCCTCTCAGACCCAGTGCTATTTCTTTAGCTTGCTCTCCAACCCCGCCTGTACCCCGGGGCTGCTCCTCAGTCTCCTCCCCCAGGCTGCCTCTCAGAGCCCCTCTCCTCCGATGCCACTCCCTTGGACCCTCTCCCCAGGTCTCCGGACCCCCGACCCCAGATATGCTCCCCCAGAGCCACCCAGCGGTTCGACCTCTAGAATTACAGATTGAGTCTCTTCCCCCTCCCGCTTAGGGCTGCCCCCAGACCCCGACCTCCAGTTCCACCCCTTCGGACGGTGCCTCTAGAGCTGTTCCTTTAGCCTCTGTGACCCCTCCCCAGCGCTGCTCCAGGGCCGCTGCCCTCTCAGGTCCCACCTGGGTGCTGCCCTCGCGCCCCCGGCCACCCCCCACCCGGGGCGGGGCGCGCGGAGGCGGGGGCGCGCTGGCGGCCGAGGCAGCCGCGGCGGCGGCGGCGGCGGCGGCGAAGGCAGGCGGGCCGGGCGCGTGTCCGCGGCGCCGTGACTCGGCGGCTCCGCAGCGGCTGCAGCGGGAGGACCCGGCCGGAGCCGCCGCCGCCGCCATCGCAGCCGGGCGGCCGGGCCCCGCCGCGGGGATGCCGAGGAGCCGGGGCGGCCACGCCACACTGGGGCCGCCGCCGGGCCGGGCCCCACGCTGGAGCCGCTGGCGGGTCCCCGGAAGGCTGCTCCTGCTGCTGCTGCTGCCCGCGCTCTGCTGCCTCCCGGGTGCCGCGCGGGCGGCGGCGGCGGTGGCGGCGGCGGGGGCCAGGGACCGGGCGGCGGTGGCGGCAGCGAGGGCGGCCAAGGCGGAGGCGCCCTTCGCCGGGCAGGTGGGGCTGGCGCGCGGGGCCGGGGGACACGGGCTCGGGGCCTCCGGGCAGGGTGGGGGGCGGCGCCGGGGCCGGGCCGCGCCTGCTGCTTTCGGGGTCGCGGAGGTGGTGCGCCGGGGGTTCGCGCCTGGGGTTCGGGTCTGCGGCCCAGGGCGGGGGCCGGGGAGGGCCGCACAGAGGGCCGCCGGGGCCGGGAGCGGCTTCAGCACCGCGGACAGCGGCAGCCGGCGGGGGGCCAATCTCGAGGGTCCGGCTTGTGGTGGTGGCAGTGGGGTGTGTGGCCTGCATGACTATGTGTGAGGGAAACCGTACAACGCCTCGGAGTAAATAGTAAGCGCAGCCAGTCTGTTGTGGGTTGGGAGAAGAAACCCAGGATGTTCAAGCTGGAAAAGGGGGAGGGGGAGGGCGGAGGGAGGACTCGATCCCTGTCTTCGTAGCTGAAGGGCTGTCAGGTGGAGGTGGGATAGACTTTTCTAGCTTGGCCCCACAGGGCAGAACTGGGACCAGCGGGAGTGGGGGTTGCAAGAAGACAAATTTGGGCTCAATATAGGAAGAAGTTTGTAACAATTGGAGCTGCTCAACCAGCTTAGGAGGAGGCGAGCTGCTCATCACTGGCCTGTGCAAGTAAAAGCTCTCAGAGGGGATTGGATGGAGGCATGCATAATGCTTGCATGGATACATGCATCATCACAATAATGCCAGCTAGCATTTACTGAACACTATGTGCCAGGCCTGGTGCTATGTTTTATATGAATGATCCAATTCAATCCTAGTCACTACTCTATGAAATAGTTCCAATTATTATCCCCATTTTACAGATGTAGATACAGACTCAAAGAGCTTAAGTAACTTGCCCAAGGTCACACAGCTAGTGAGTGATAGAGTTGGAATTCTAACCTAGGCAGGCTGACTTTAGTCTCCTCATTATTTACGCATGACCTTATCCTATATCTCATGGAGGGGAGCAGTTGGACTAGGTAATTTCTCTAGTATCTTCCAACCTAGAGGTCTGCAATTCTAATAAATGATGTTGGGACAATGGTATTTTGCTGAGGAAAATCAGAGTGATATCTTCAGTCATCCTAAGAGATGGAGTGTGTTTGTTGAAGCAGGCAGTCTGTTTAGAAGAATCTGCCTGAAGAGAGATTCTTAATTGGGCATGGAGCCCAGGGGGTCATACATGCTCTGAAATTATGTACAAATTTGTAAGTACAAATGTGTGTATTTCTAGGCAAGGACCCCTAGACTTCTTCAGTCTCTCAAAGGGTTACAGGTTCCACACACACACACACACACACAAAAACAGTTGTGTAAAAGAACCTTTAGGGCCAGTTGGCGGTTGTCCTCCAAAGATTTTAGAATTGCCGGTTGACTTTTTGTGGAAACTTTCCAAAGCCTCTTTGTGTTTTCACGTGTTTCATCACATGTTAAAGTAATGCATTTCCTAAGTTTACACCCTAGAAAAAAGAGCCCTTTAGACTGCCTGAGTGCACAGGATGAGGTGGAAGTACCCTGGCCTGGGATTAAGGAGGGCTGGGCTCTGATCTGACCTTGAGCCATTTCCTTGCCCTCGCTAGGCTTGAATTTCACCATGTCTAATATAAAGAGATAGAGCTGGATGATCTCAACTCTGACACTTTTTATTCCTATGATATTTCAAGCATTAAGAGGAAGCTATATTCACATATTCACTTGAATATGTCAGAATTTGTAGAGGTTATGTTTCCCTAGTCCTTACCCTTATCACTTACAGGCTTTGATTATTCAAGTTTCCCCCTATGACATGAGACCCCTAGAATAGCCACACTCATTCTCTGGGTCATTTTAGTTGTCTTTTATCTAGGGCCCTAATTTTCAATAGATATCAACTTGACCATTGTCTCCAGATGTAGGACCCTATGGTTTTGCATAAAGGAGGGTTGATTTCTTCTTTGGACTCCAGGTCCCATCCTGCTTCCTCCATCCCTCTGTCAGCTTTCCTAACTTCAACTGTCTTTAGGGAACAATCTGTAATAGCTCCCTGATCCTTTTCCTGGGTCAAAACTGATAGCCTGGAACACAACACCCTGCCTGTGGATTATTTTTATCGGAGTGCATTACCTTACATTTCTCCACATTGACATTTGTCTGCCATCATGTATTGCACTCAGTAACTCTCTTCAAGCATTGCTCACTCGCTCTTTCTCTCTCCCTCCCTCCACCCCTTCCTCCCTCCCTTTCTTTTGGCATGGCATTTTCCTGTCTGAAAGGGCTTAACATGATCTGAAGTCCTGAAATGTTCACTTTGTTCTACTTCTTCTGGATCACTTATAAAAAATTTAAGTGAGACAGGTCCCAGCATGGTCTCTTGGGGCCCCCTGCACTCTGAATCCCCTTTCATTCACAGAAACCATTTATACCTATCTGTTGTTTTCTAAGTGACAAAAACATCACCCTTAATTTGACAATGACTCCATTTTAAATGTCTAATACATTGTCCAAAACTTTCTGAAAGACAAATTATATCCACTGCTTCTCTCAATAATTTGTGCCCAACTATCCTTTCACTGAACACTAGGGAATCACTTGATTGAAACCTTATAGAAATATTGTTGCTTTTAAGCCAGCAGATAATGTTGCTTACTCTTCTGTCTTTTAAGCCCTTTGGAGTCTGACTCCACCCTACCTCCCCATTAGCAGGCCATATTTCCCCCTACTTATCGATGATACATCCTTACTCCAGACAAGCTCATCTCTCCTTTACCCTTAGACAAGCTGCCCATGCTTCTCTGGATATTGTCACATGTTGTTTACTTCTGCACCCCCACCCATTCATTTGAACCCTTTCCTTAAAGTTTTAGCTCAAGTCCTGCTTCTCCAGTAACTTTCCCTGATTTCTCTAGTTGTCATTTTCTTCTCTCTTCTCCAGGAAACACTTTAAAGCAGCCCCACTCAGTCTGTCATTTACTTATTTACTTTATTTTATTTTATTTATTTATTTTTGAAAAGGAGTCTTGCTCTGTTGCCCAGGCTGGAGCACAGTGGGGTGATCTCAGCTCACTGCAACTTCCACCTCCCAGGTTCAAGCGATTCTCATGTCTCAGCCTCCAGAGTAGCTGGGATTACAGGTGTGTGCCACCATGTCCAGTTAACTTTTGTATTTATAGTAGAGATGGGTTTTCACCATGTTGGCCAGGCTGGTCTCAAACTCCTGACCTCAAGTGATTAGCCTGCCTCAGCCTCCCAAAGTGCTGGGATTACAGCCATGAGCCACTGCACCCAGCCCTATTTATTTTTTAATAGTTAAACATTATTGTTGGGGAAAGGGAGGTTGGTCCTTAGGCAGATCTTTCTTAACCAAATTTTTTTTTTTTTTACATTGAACAAAATCCCCAACTCTCAATGCTCACCATTAAGTATTCAATGAGCAACCAATGATTCTATTCTTTGTCCTTTATCTCAAAAAGTTACATGGATCTAAAATAGGCACTCATGGGCATGTGGGTCCAAGCTCCCTTCTAAAACCTTTCTTAGAGGTGGGACTCATTGCCGACCTGTACATCCTTCATTGGAAATTGATGTTATTCATTTGGCAGTGGTTCTACAATCTCACCCTGGAGTTCTTTCATAACTCTTTAGGTAGTCATCTAATGGTAGTGGCATCAATAGAAAGAAATTGAGAGATAACCATGACTTTAGGGATCACCCAGCACCCACAGCAGCACTTACTAGTTACTTTTTGAGTTGCCCAAGAGCACAGAACTAGTAGATGATTTGGAATCACTATAGAATTTTTCCTAGTTCTCCTGATTTCTAAGTTGAGAGCATTTTTTATTATTCCTTGCTTGGAGATTTTTGATTTCATATCTATGATTTTTCATTACCAAGCCAAAAAAAATTTTTATTCAGTCTATCTTCCCTTTGCTTTCTTTTTCTCCACATTTCCTGACCCCTTGAAGCCCAAAAAACAAGATCCTATGCTTTCTTGAGTCTTTCTTTTGTATCTTGCACTTCAGGAAGTCCCACTGATTCTCTAATTGGGTTCCTTCATTTGATTTCTCAAAAGCATCACTTCTCTTATTATTCACTGAGTAGAATGCTCCCTTAAATACTTTTCTGGCCTTCCTAGTTTCCTACTTGATTCTGAGGAAGATCAGAACAGGCCGAAAGAGGCAAGTCAGTTATCACAGGCCACATGTATAAGTAACAGAGTGTGACTCTTAGACCCAGGGCTTATGGATTCCTGCCCTTGAGACTGGTTTTCAGTGATTTGTATTGAGGAGATGGAGAACAGCCTTTGGTTTGAACCTGTAGTCAAGGAAGATTGTGCCTGAATGATTGGAGGGGTAGGGGAGTGACCTATTAAGAAGCACCAACATATTCCCAAACCAAAATATTCTTTCACTGTGACATGGCCTCAGTATACCTTCATTCTTGTTTGAAAAAAAAAATCTCACTATTAGGAAGTTCTCCTTTTACATAAGCTGGATCTAGTCTGCTGTATTTTTAATTCATTTTCTCTTATTTTTACTGTGGGGTTTCATATTCTTTTAATAGCTCCTTATATTTGTAAAGTGCTTTGCACCTTCCAGATGCTGTGTGTGTGGCCCTATTTGGTCCTGGAAACAATACCATGAGGTAGATAAGGAAGATATTGTCCTCATTTTCTAGGTGAGTAAATGGAGACTCAAAGGTGATGTGAATTGCCTATCATCTTGTCCAAGGACCCACACATAGCTCATAAACATTAAAGCAGGCTGGGCGTGGTGGCTCATGCCTGTAATCCCAGCACTTTGGGAGGCTGAGGCAGATGGATCACCTCAGGTAAGGCGTTTGAGACTAGCCTCACCAACATGGTGAAACTTCATCTCTACTAAATATACAAAAATTAGCCAGGTGTGGTGGCATGCACCTATAATCTCAGTTACCTGGAAGTCTGAGGCAGGAGAATTGCCTAAACCCAGGAGACAGAGGTTGCAGTGAGCTGAGGTAGCACCACTTCACTCCAGCCTGGGTGAAAGAGCAAGACTCCATCTCAAAAAAAAAAAAAAAATAGCAAGAACAGAAGTTAGGTTTTCTGTTCTTGGGCTCAGCACTCTGCCCACTGCACAAGTTTCCCTTTCTGGCCTATTACTATAGATTTTAGTCAATCTTTTCTACTTTCAAGTATGTCCTACTCCAGTCCTTGAAAGAGGTATTTTTAGAACAAATAAATTAAATTGTACGCAAAGGACTAATCTTAGGAAATGCCTAGCCCTATAGTATGGTATTGTTTGAACTCAAAACATGAAGAACAAACCACAGCCAGTATCTCCTCAGTACCTAGCACAGTGAATGACACATTCTGGACCTGTGATGAATATTTTAAAATTAATTTTGTCACCTAATCCCAACAACTTCTTTGAATGGCACTTGGCACACAAAAGTCAGTCCCTTTTTTGAAGAATAAATGAAAATAAAATAAATGAATGCATGCTAGAAGTATAACAAGGTGTATGGAAGCACTGAAGAGGGAGGAGATGAGCTTTCCCAGAGAATGCTTCAGGAAGAAGGTGGTACCTGAGATGAACCTTTGAGGGAGGAGAATGATGGAGAAGGATGAATGGGACAGTCCAGACAGAATGAAAACTATGAACCATGGCCCTACAAAAATGCATGTTTAGAAAACTGGATAATCTGATGTACCTGGAGCACCAAGTTACTTGCTGTTTCCAGTAAGCATGTATAAGGAGAAGAGGCTGGAGAGGGAGGTTGAGAGCAGATTGCACATTTGGCTTTTCTCCAAAGGCTGAGGGGAGTCATTAAAGGTTTCTGAGCAGAGATGAGACCTGCTCAGAGCCATGTGGAGGAAGTGGAGGGACTGGGGCTTGTTCTTGAGTTGTTCGGGCTGCTGGCTCCTGCCCTGGATTCTTTTAAGCTTTCTTAGCACAACTTAGGGGTGAGTACCCATTTTAGGGACTTGAATATGGATAAAGGTGTGAACCCCCCGTAGCCCTCCCCTACTGGGGGATTTTGCAGTGAATCACTTGGTTTCTGTAGGCAAGTCAGTGTTAATCTATTCAAGTCCTTCACTAGTTTTTCTTCATCATTACTCCATGCATTTGGTTTTTTTTATGTAAAAGGCAACTTTGAATAGGCTTTAGTGACACATAGAATCACAGCAAACTCCTATGTATGTGTAAAGATAACATTTTCCCAAAGATTACACATGTTGTTAAACAAAGTAAGTAGAGGAAAGCAAGGCATTATTATTAACCATATATATATATATATATATATATACACACACACACATATATAATTAAATATGTGTATATATATAAAATTAACCATATATGTATGTGTGTATACATATATATATATATATATATATATATATATATATATGTATGTATATATAAAATTAAAGCAAAGAACACAAGCTAGGTTTTCTGTTCTTGGGCCCAGCACTCTACCCACCTCACAAGTTGTCCTTTCCTTTCTGGATTATTATCTATCTCTCCTACCAGACTGTAACTTCCATGAGGATGAGTTCAAAGGGGACTACAGGCATGTAAACCAACATTTATCATATAATACAAACTATGCTCTAAATGAGGATACATATAATGCCATTGGGAGCACAGAGGCAGTCCACTTAACCCTGAACAGATAGCTCCCCCCGATGAAGTGGCATTCAAGTTGCATTTTGAAGTAGTACACTGGGAGAGGCCAGAGTACATGTGGGAAAGGAATTCTAGGGAGAAGGAATAAAATAAAGGCACAGAGGTAGGACTCTGCAGGATGTGTTCAGGCAACACAATGAGGTCAGTATAGCTAGAGGTTGGGGTACTTGAGGTGAGCAGTAAAGGGCGGAAGGTACAGTACAGAACATGAGGCTGGTAGAGCCAGGCACAATGGCTCATGCTGGTAATCCCAGCTACTCAGGAGGCTGAGGCTGGAGGATTGCTTGGGACCAAGAGTTCGAGGTCATAGTGAGCTATGATTGTACCACTGCACTCTAGCCTGAGTGACAGAGCAGAACTTCTCCTCTACGAAAGAAGATAGGCCTGGAAAGGTGCATTGGCATCACATTGTAAGGGTTGTTGTGTCATGCTAAAGAATTTGGACTTTAAGACTGGCAATGAGGAACCAGAAGATCGGCTTCACAGTCCATCCACTTAGGCGAAAATATTGGAACTTTTTATCATTACTTATGGGTTATTTAGTTCAACCATCTCCCTGTTGTAGGTAAGACACTGAGACTTGGTCCAGGTGTGGTAGCTCACGTCTGTAACCCTAACACTTTGGGAGGCCAAAGTGGGAGGATTGCTTGAGCCGAGGAGTTTGAGACCAGCCTGGGCAACATGATGAAACCCCGTCTCTACAAAAAAATACAAAGATTAGCCGGGTGTGGTGGCATGTGCCTATAGTAACAGCTACTTGGGAGGCTGAGGCAGGAGGACTGCTTGAGCCCAAGAAGTTGAGGCTACAGCGAGCAGAGACTGTACCACTGCACTGCAGCCTGAGCCATAGAGTGAAACTCTGTCTTAAAAAAAAAATAGGCTGGGCACAGTGGCTTACACCCTGTAATCCCAGCACTTTGTGGAGCCGAGGCAGGTGGATCTCCTGAGGTCAAGAGTTTGAGACCAGCCTGGCTAATGTGCTGAAACCCCATCATTACTAAAAAATACAAAACTAGCTGAGCATGGTGGTGGGTGCCTGTAATCTCAGTTACTCAGGAGACTGAGGCAGGAGAATTGCTTGACTCTGAGAGGCAGAGGTTGCAGTGAGCCAAAATTGTGCCATTTCCAGCCTAGGCAACAAGAGTGAGATCCTGTCTCAAAAAAAAAAAAAAAAAAAAAAAAAAACTCTGAGTTCTGACCACTGGTCTGTCTTCACTTTTCCCTTCACTCATCAAGAAGTCAAGCCTCAGGGGACAGAAAATTGGCAGATTTTCAGGTGGGCCTTGGAAAGGCCAATTAAGACTAAGGCCCCTCCTCTTCCAGAGAGTGAATGAGACCATGGCCACACTCCTAACTGTGGGCAGAGGCCTCCCCAGAAATGCAAAACTTGGACATCCCAGTGCTGACCCAAAACCCCAAATGTGCCACCTTCCTGGGTATGGTGATCATCTGGCTTGTGGTGGCCTCCTGGGAGTGGGCCAAGGACATTCTGCGGAGCGCCAGGGAATTCCCGCTATTGCACTTACCACCCACTCAAGAGCCGATGGCAGCCAACAGGCAATGCTGCGCCATTAAGGTGTTTGTCAAGAAGCTAAGCTGGGCATTGTGGGCGATCCTGAGGGCCCTTTTTAGATTGGCTGTAAGTGAAGAAAAAAAAAGAAAAGAAACAGCATTTGGAGGCAAACTAGAGCTAGAGCAGAGGGTGTAGCATGACAGAAAACGCTCTGAGAGGCAGAGAAACTTGGCTCCATTTCTGGCTTCCTTATCAACTTGCTCTGTGATTTTGAATAAGTCATTTCCCCTCCCAGAGTTTTCTTTCTCTCTTCTGGAAAACAAGCATGTTAAATTAGATAATCTCTAAGTATTGTTGACCCGTGCATTTTCTAGATACCTGAACAGTTATGCCTTCGGTATGAAATTTTACAAATTAGTTGTAATCAGGTGGGCTCAGCAACAAGGCTGGGACCTCAGTTATATGGGTAGAGGAGGAGCAGGGTTTTGGTGGGACAAGAGATGGAGGAAACTTACACAGTGATAGGACTGATCCCTGAGGAGTCACCAGAGAGACCCAGTGGTTTGCTCTGGCAGCAATAACCAACGATGGTGGTCAGGGCGGGGAAAGGGCTTATTCAAAATCACCAAGAGCCAGGCACAGTGGCTCACACCTGTAATCCCAGCACTTTGGGAGGCTGAGGCGGGACAGTCAGCCGAGGTCAGGAGTTCGAGATGAGCCTGGTTAACATGGTGAAACCCTATTTCTACTAAAAACACACACAAAAAATAGCTGGATGTGGTGGCACGTGCCTGTAATCCCAGCTACTCAGGGGACTGAAGCACGAGAATCACTTGAACACAGGAGGCAGGAGTTGCAGTAAGCCAAGATCGTGCCATTACACTCCAGCTTGGGCAACAAGAGCAAAACTCCATCTCAAAAACAAACAAAAAAAACACAAGAGCAAGTTGGTAGGGGAGCCGGGAATGGAGCCAAGCATCTCTGCCTTTCAGTGGGTTCTTTCCAAGGAGTATGGGAGCAGGAATAGACAATAACATTGTAAAAACACTTACTATGTGCCAGAATCTGCAAAATACTTCATGTGCATGTGTTAGTTTCCTATTGCTGCCGTAAAAAATTACCAGGAACTTATGTCTTAAAGCAACATGCACTTGTTATCTTACATTTTGGAGGTCAGAAGTCCAAAATGGGTCTTACTGGACTGAAATCAAGTTATTGGCAAGGCTGCATTCCTGCTGGAGCTCTAGGAGAGGATCCGTTCCTTGCCTTTTCCAGTGTCTAGAGACTGCCTGCATCCCTTGCCTTGTGGTCCCTTGCAGCAGCAGCATTTCTATAACCTGTGTCTCCCAACACCTTCTCTGATTCAGCTCACGTGCCCCCGCCCCCGCCCCCGCCCCCGCCCCCCTCTTATAAGGATGCTTGTGATTTCATTAGGCCCACCTGGATAATCTGGGCTAATCTCCCCATCTGAACATCCTTAATGTAATCACTTCTATAAAGTCTCTTTACCATGTAAGGTAACGTATTTATAGTTTTGGGGATTAGTTTTGAAGGCACGTTATTTTACTACCACAGTGCATCACCTGACTGAGTCCTCCTAACAACCCTTCTTTAAGCATCTGTTTAACAGATGAGGAATGTGATGCCTATAGAAGTTAGGTCATTTGCCCAAGGGCACTCAGCTGGAAAAGTTAGGTAATATTTGGTATGTGGTGGAATTATGGTTTCAAGTGAGCTGTCTTTTTAGATAGGACCCCATTCAGCTCCCAGGTGTATTGAGAATACATAGGCCTTCATGGAGAAAAAATAAAAGAGAGAGAATACAGCCTAACTCTCTGAGGAGGCTGTCTAAGAATTAGGCAGGGAATCTGAGACCCTGAAAAACAGATTAGGCTCATTGCAGTCTCAGCTTAGAACTTGTATGCCAGAGAGAGAAACTGAGGCAAAAACCCAGTTGTAAGCATTAAGCCAATATAGCAATGGATGGCGAAGGGTGATCTGAGGCCACCCTTCATGCCTGTATACAGTGATACAATAGTATCTCAGTGAGGGGATTGAAGCTGCTGATGGAACATTTGCTCAAGTCAGGATTGACCAAGGAGATGGGCAGGGTAAAGGACCCAGAAGTAATAGCAGATCCAAGACACAGTAGGCAGAGGCTGGCTACTGAGCCAATGCTAATAGACTTTTCTAAATGGGTAACATAGTTGTAAGTGACACTGAGCATTACATGTCCATTTCATCATGGTATGGCAGGCCCTGTGCTAGCTGTTGGGGTGGCAATGATGGGGAGGACATGCATGCATTTTATAGTCAAGAGGAAGAGACAGATAATTCAACCTGGGGTTAAAATACAATGTGATAAGAATTGTGGGCCAGGTGAGGTGACTCACGCCTGTAATCCCAGTGCTTTGGGAGGCCCAGACGGGTCAATCACAAGGTAAGGAGTTTGAAACCAGCCTAGCCAACATGGTGCAACGCTGTCTCTACTAAAAATACAAAAACATTAGCTGGGCATGGTGGCAGGCACCTATAATCCCAGCTACTCAGGAAGCTGAGACAGGAGAATCACTTGAACCCAGGAGGCAGAGGTTGCAGTGAGCTGAGATTGTGTTACTGCACTCCAGCCTGGCAACAGAGTAAGACTCCATCTCAACCCCAAAGAGAAAGGAGGGGAGAGAGAACAGAAGGAACAATGCATGTAAGGGCCTGGTGGAACTAGAACTCACTAGAACACAGAGCACTAGGTGGAGAAAGATAAAAGAGATTGCAGAGGGAGTCAGGGGCCAAATAATAAAGGCTGTTGACTGCAGAGAGGGAAAGGCCTTCAAGCCATCTCAGGGTATTCACAGGGATTGCATTCACACTTACTGTCCCCTCATCCTGGAACACTCTTTCCTAGTAGCCACAGGGCCCACTCCCTCACCTCCTTCAGATCTCTCGCTTACATGTCACCTCCTCAGAGATTGTCCCTGATCACCCTCTATAAATAGCTGTCCCATCACTCTCCATCTCTCCAACCTGCTCTGTTCTTCAGAGCACTTATTCCCACATGGTTCTTCCACTAGACCGTAACTGCTAGAAGGGAGCTAGAATGCTGTTCTGAGTTTTTGTGTTTTTGTTTTAGACACGGTCTCATTCTGTCGCCCACAGCCCACTGCAGCCTCCAACTCCTGGGCTCCAGGATCTTCCTGCCAGAGTCTCCAGAGTAGCCAGAACTACAGGGGTGTGTCACCATGCCTGGCTAATTGTTTCAATTTTTTGTGTAGAGAGGCATCTTGCTATGTTGGCCAGGCTGGGATTAGAATGTTTTTGTTGGCTCTCACAGCCCTAGCGCACCATACCTGGTACCTAGTAGGTCCTCAGTAAGTATTTATTGAATGAATGGACAGAAATAAACATTTGATGTTTAAGAGGTAGGACCAATAGTTCTTTGGTAAAAGACTAGAGTGCCATGGCTCACACCCATAATGTCAGCACTTCGTGGGGCCAACACAGGTTATCACTTGAGCCTAGGAGTTCAAGACCAGCCCTAACAACACAGCGAGACTTCATCTCCACAAAAAAAAAAAAAAAAAAAAAAAAACACTTTTTAAAAAATTAGCCAGGTGTGGTGGTAAATGCCTATAGTCCCAGCTACTCAGGAGGCTGATGTGGGAAGATCGTTGAGCCCAGAAGTTCAAGCCTGAAGTGAGCCAGGACTGAGAGTGAGACCCAGTCTCAAAAAAAAAAAAAAACAAAAAAAACCTGGATGTGGGCAGTGAAGGATTGGAAAGAGTCGTGGGTCATATGAGGCTGCTGGGTAGCTGCAGCAGCCTGGGTAGCTGATGGTGCCATACCCTGACATAGCATAGGAGTATTGCCCTCACTATTATCTGAGATGAGACATTGTACTCCAGCCTGGCCAACATGGTGAGACCCTGTCTCTACTCAAAGTACAAAAACTTAGCCATGGTGGTGCAAGTCTGTAATCCCAGCTACTCCAGAGGCTGAGGCAGGAGAATCGCTTGAACCCCGGAGGCAGAGTTTGCAGTGAGCCAAGACTGCACCACAGCACTCCAGCCTGGGTGACAGAGCAAGACTCCATCTCAAAAAAAAAAAATTGTGATAAGGAGACAGGAGTGTCTCCTTACTCCTGTCTCCTTCCTGTACCTCCAGGAGTGTGAGATATAGGAAGTCCTGGGAAAGGGAAGGGCTGCCTGTCCAATACTCTGACCATATGGAATGCCGCTTCTTAGCTTTAGGGCTCTGAATACAGTCATCCCTTGACATCCACAAGGGGTTGGTTCCTGGACCCTCTCAGATACCAAAATCTGTGGATGCTCAAGTCCCTTATAGCCTGCCATATCCGCAAGATAGCCATGGATATGGAGGGCCAACTGTAATTAAAACCTCTTTGAACCTGTTTCTTCATCTGCAAATTGGAGGTCATAGTTCCTACCTCGTGGAGTTGTTGCATTCTAGGGTGCTTAGCACAATAGAGTGCCTGTGCCGGGTACGCAGTGGGCATTCTAGAGACGGTAGTTAGTGTCATTGTTATTATACTCAGAACGTCTCTGACTGTTCAAAATTTGTTGTTGTTGTTTTTCTCCCCAGGGAATAGACCTGTTTTATGAGCCTCCAAAAAAAAAAAAGCAAAGTAAACAAAACCTTGAAAAATGTGTTTAAAACTCAGGGATATCTTTGGGGTCACAGGGCCTGTAATTTCTTTTTTTCTTTAATTTATTTTACCTTAAGTTCTGGGTTACATGTGCTGAACATGCAGGCTTGTTACATAGGTATACACATGCTATGTTGGTTTGCTGCACCTGTCAACCCATCATCTAGGTTTTAAGCCCCACCTCCATTAGGTTATTTGTCCTAATGCTCTCCCTTCCCTAGTCCCCCACCCCCGACAGGCCCCGGTGTGTGATGTTCCCCTCCCTGTTCTCATTGTTCAACTCCCACTTATGAGTTTGGTTTTCTGTTCCTGTGTTAGTTTGCTGAGGATGATAGTTTCCAGCTTCATCTATGTCCCTGAAAAGGACATGAACTCATTCCTTTTGGTGGCTGCATAGTATTCCATGGTGTATGTGCCACATTTTCTTTATCCAGTCTATCATTGATGGGCATTTGGGTTGGTTCCAAGTCTTTGCTATTGTAAATAGTGCTGCAGTAAACATACATGTGCATGTGTCTTTGTAGAATGATAAAAGTTGTTTCTTATAATGAGTCAAGATCTTTGTCCTATAATCTTTCATTCTGGTCTTAGTTTAGCCCTCTGTACCAACCAGAATGTTCTCCTTCACGCTCCTCTTCTCCTTAATGCAGTCTCCCTTCTTCAGCCTAGATAACCCTCGTCTGTCCTCCCAGGACATGGTTCCTGGTCCTCTTACTCTCTTGGCCATGCTCCTCCCTTAATCAAGCTCCAGTTTGTCGCAGTCCCTCTGCATATAAAACTTCCAGAACTCTCCCATGCATGCTGAAGCCAGTGCCTGGCTCCTGTTGCTTAATTTATCACCCTAGATTATGACCTCAGTTGCCCAAACTCTTCCATGGGGGTCTTTTATTCTTTCTTCCTCATTCTAGCCCCTCCTTCCAAATTTGACTTCTTCCTTCCTCGTCCTCATTACCTTTGGCCTTTCTGATAATACCTCCTAGCCCCTTCACTTCTGATCAAACACCTAATTCTGATCGTTTTCGCCACTCCTTCTCCAGGCCCATGTGCTATGGTTCAGACTCCCACTAAGGTGTGATGCTCCCAGATCTCCCCTGGAGACCTCACTGTTTTAAATGACCCACCTTCTCTCTCCTTCCCTGTGGCCATCTCTGTTTCCAGGAGCACTTGTCAGCACTGCCAGAGATCTGCCTCTTGCCACCCCCACTGCCACTTCTAATCTCACCACCACCTCTGCTGTCTGCCAGTCTCTTTCCTCTTCTGTCCACATATTTTTCTCCTTGGTACTCTCCGCTCTCTCCTTTCACTGCCACCACTCCTGGACTTCTCAGCTTTGGCTTCTCAGGAACCCAACTCCTGCCTTCTGGCCGGCAGACCAGTCACACCGTATTGCCTATGAACTCTGCGTCTTTGGCTCAGCTCAGCTATTTTGGTCTCTGCTTGCACCCTGAGATTTTTCTCACTTTCCTGTGGGTTTACACGTCTTCCCGCACTTTAAGGGTGACAGACATCTTAAGAGTTGGCTAACTGAGCTGTAAAGGTTAGACTTCTGACGTGGCTGGTGATTGATTAATGGATCCAGGTGTAAAAAGATGAAAGCAAGGTCATTCTGTCTAAAAGTGAATGAGACTTTTTTCCTTTAGTGGATTTTGTCTCTTTTTCAAATGGAGCAATGGAACCTACTGCTTCATCAAGCAAGGAAGTCAAACCACAATAGATTGAATTTTAGCAAGTGTGTTTTGAAACTTCTAGTAGATACCAGGAATTGTGCTTGGTGCTTTCATGTGTATTACTCATTAAATCTTCCCAAGATGAAATCCCTTCCTTGATATCCAGACAGTGCCTCCTAGATCGACTGTTCATTCATTCATGAACTCAGTGATTACTTCTTGTGTCAGACACTGTGCTAAATACTATAACAGATACAAAAATAAATTTGACACCATCTCTGTTCTCCAGGAACTGAATCTAGTGGGAAAAACAGACATGTCCATGACTGGGTGTGCTACAATGTGGTAGTTGTGTGTATAAAGTTCTGCAGGAGTAAAGAGGGCACCCACTATCTCTGACAGGGAGGGCTAAGGAAGTTTTAGCAAAGGAGGTGGTCTTTGAGCTAGACCTTGAAGGATGAGTAGGAGTTTGCTAATAGGCATAAAGAAAATGGGCTTTGGAGGCAGCGGAAACAGCCAGGAACTGAGAAAGGGCAGAGAGTGCTTTGGGGTTGCTATGACCTGAGTGTAGAACACTCGCTGTAGCCTCAGAGTTCTGCCCAGAGAAGGCAGAAGATTGTCTGGGTTGCAGAGCAGGTGAGTGGCAGAGACAGGATTAAGCAGCATGAATTGAATTGTCTGAGCCCTGATCCATCTTCCTTAGCCTCCTACTCTCTAATACACACATGCACACGTGCGCGCACACACACACACACGCACACACACGCACGCGCACACTACCAGTCCGATCTCATGCCCTGTTCCCTGGTTTAGATGCTGTCATGTGACTGCCCCCACCCCATTTCCCCTCCTAGGAGTCTGCCCCTGGGCTCTGAGGATTGTCCCCAGAGAACCTGGGAGGGAAACAGAGCCTAGAGAATTTTAGAGAATACACTAACACTGGCCCACCCCACCATGTGTCTGATCCATTCCAGTGTTTAGTCCTGACCCAGACATTTGCCTATATGACCTGAGTCTGGAGATCCTAACTCCTGATGTTGCCAGGATAGACTCTGTCATGTTCATAATGGATCCCAGTGGGTTGTGAGATGCTCCTTGCTTGAGTATCCCAGAAAAGGAGCTGCATAAACCAGGTTGCCAGCTCTTTACTTAGGAGGAACTACTTTTAATTCCCCAGAGCACTGGAACGCTAGAGTGGGCTTATGCCGAAGGCCCCCTGTTCCTTACCTCCTACCATAAGCAGAATGAGGATTTTTAAACTCCATGTTAGCTTTGAGGTAGATGCTCAAAAAATACTCAGTTGACTGACTGGCTTGTCCATAGTTATCTGTTCAGAGGTCTCTAGCTATTTTACAAATGCTGTAGTTTATCTTAGTCACATTTTTAGAGAACTAATAGAGTCCGTTGGCAGATAGGGAGGCATTGAATGTATTTTAGATTTGTACCACACCTCTTTTAGGGATGACTTGAGGCAGCTTACAGATTAAAACATAATGTCCTATGGCACTACGCCTGTTATTCCAGCACTTAGGGAGGGTGAGGCAGGCAGATCTCCTGAGGTCAGGACTTCAAGACCAGCCTGGCCAGCATGGTAAAATCCCGTCCTTACTAAAAATACAAAAATTATCCAGGCTTTGTGGCACATGCCTATAATCCCAGCTACTTGGGAGGCTGAGACAGGAGCATCATTTGAATCGGGAGGCAGAGTTGGCACTGAGCTGAGATCACACCACTGCACTCCTGCCTGGGCAACAGAGTGAGACTCTGTCTCAAAAGAAAATAAAGAAGAAAAATAAAAAATTTTTAAACCCATAATGTCTGTACATAAGTCTTTTAAGAAAGAAACATCACTTGGTCTGAAGGATGAAAAAAGTAATGGTTACTTCCAAACATCCCCATGCTCAACACAGAAGCTATAAATTTGGTTGAAAGGTTCCTGGGAGAAAGACAAAAAGGGAAACGCACTGGGTTATCCAGTGTTCCTTTTCTTATACCTTAAAGTAGAGAGAACCTCCTAGAGAGAAAGCATTTTCCTCAAGCTAAAGCCTAATAGAAAGCAATTGTGTTTGGTCCTAGGAAAGTTGAGTGAGAGGATGAAGAGTATGTAATTCCATTTCGCCATCGTTTCTCTACATCCACTCAGCACCAGGCCCTCTGCAGTGTTCCCAGTCTTCTGAGAGATGCTGTCATGTCCATATGTCACCCAGGAGAAAGTAGACTTGACTGGAAAAGATGAACTGCCCTCCATAGGACCCACAAGAACTGGCCCTTGGTCCAGGGAGCCATGGGAAGGCAGGATGGCTAGATTTCAAAAAGCAAGAGTCAAATGGCCAGGCACGGTGGCTCACACCTGTAATCCCAGCACTTTGGGAGGCCGAGGCGGGTTGATCATTGAGGTTTGGAGTTCAACACCAGCCTGACCATCATGGAGAAACCCTGTCTCTACTAAAAATACAAAATTAGCCGGGCATGGTGGCACATGCCTGTAATCCCAGCTACTCAGGAAGCTGAGGCAGAAAAATCGCCTGAACCTGGGAGGTGCAAGTTGCAGTGAGCCGAGATCTTGCCATTGCGCCCCAGCCTGGGCAACAAGAGCGAGACTCTGTCTCGAAATCAATATATACATACATACAAAAATTAGCCTGTAATCCCAGCTACTAGGGAGGCTGAGGCAGGAGAACTGCTTGAACCTGGGGGTGTGGGGGTGGGGGCGGAGGTTGTAGTGAGCCAAGATTAAGCCAGTCACAGAGCCAGACTCCATCTCAAAAAAAAAAAAAAAAAAAAAATCCACTGAGAATGTGAGAATGTGCCACGCTCTCCCACATTTCCAAGCAATTGCCTATGCTGTATGCTTTCTCTACCTAGAAGCCGTCCTGGAGTTCCCCTTTCTCTGTGCTGCCCCCGCCACCATGGATAAGACATCCCTCTTTTGTTCTCCCTTAGAACTCTGGGCACACCTGCTTTTTAGCATTGTATTTTTATTGCGGGTTTACTTTTCAGTCTCTGTGTTCCTTACACAATGCCTAGCTGGTAGTAAGTGCTCAGTTAATGGTTTTTGAATGCACATAATGAGCAGCTACTGTGTCCAGCACTGTCCTGGGCAATGGACTACCGCCCCTTCCCTTGAAGAGGTTAAAGTCTGGAGGAGACTGATATGTAAAGTAATGATTTGAGCCCAATCTTATAATATCTATAATAGGGGATTCGGGGAGCACGGAAAAGGGAGAAAATAACTGATACTGACAAGTCAGGAAAGTCTTTCAGAGGTAGTAATTTATGGGCTGAACCTTAAAATATGAAAATTTTTTGCCATACTGAGAAGAATATTAGGCAGAGGGGAAAACATGTACTGATACAAAGGCAGGAAAGAGAATCAATATTTAGGGAACTGCGAGTATTGGCATTCGTGCCATCATTTGGAATGAAAACCATGTTTTAGATCTGACTGTGAGAGACAGAAGGCTGTTACCGTGTTATGTATGTTTCAAGCCTTTATTATTCTGACAATTTTGTTTTTATCATCAGATGGATTTTATCACAAGGCAGTAAAGATGTTACAGTCACCTTCGGTGAAGCAAATAACTTATTTATAGTTTCTGGTCTGCTGCCTTCTGAAAACTGTTTCATTTGACTTATAATAAAAGACACATCCATAATTAGCCTCTTCATATAGACACATGAAACAAAAGCTTTAGCTCGGAAGGGAATAATGCCATTTCCGCAGCCTTCTTTCCCTTTGGTGGCTTACTTGGCGTTCAGGACGATCCTCTGAGGATGGGAGATCGGGTTATCTAGCTTCGAGCCCAGCACACAGCTCCTGGAAGTGCATGTGGGCTCAACAAATGCACAGATGTTTTCCTCATTTTCCAGCTGATGCCACAGATATTTCCTGGTGCTCTTGTGTCCCTGGGTCTCCATCCCCTCATGCTTTTGGGTGGGAATAATCTTTTTTTTTTTTTTTTTTTTTGAAATGGAGTTTCTCTCTTGTTGCCCAAGCTGGAGTGTAATGGCATGACCTTTGCTCACCGCCACCTCCGCCTCCTGGTATCAAGTGATTCTCCTGCCTCAACCTCCCGAGTAGCTGAGATTATAGGTGCCCACCACCACGCCGGGCTAATTTTTTTGTGTTTTAGTAGAGACGGGGTTTCATCATGTTGGTCAGGCTGGTCTCAAACACCTGACCTCAAGTGATCCACCTACCTCGGCCTCCCAAAGTGCTGAGATTACAGGTGTGAGCTGCCACACCCAGCTGGGAACAATCTTTGCTTGCTATCCTTCAGAGTCATTGCTTGTTTGAGCTCCTTCACCCAAGCTTCTTTCAGATTATCTTGTCCTTTTAATGATTTTCTCCTATTTAAAAAAAATTACTCCATGCATAAAACATAGAAAACAGGAAAGCACAAAAAACAAGTGCCCCATGATACTATAACCAAAGGGTACTCAGTCAATTCTTTTTTTATTAAACAAAAGGTTTTCACATTATTTCAGACTTTAGAAACATTTTCAAGAATAGGACAATTTCTCTAAATATTTATTTACTTACTTATTTTAGAGATGAGGTCTCACTCTGTCGCCAGGCTGGAGTATAGTGGCATGATCACGGCTCACTGCAGCCTCTTACTCCTGGGCTCAAGCGATCCTCCCACCTCAGCCTCCCAAGTAGCTAGGACCATGGGTGCACACCAGCATGCACAAATAATGTTTAACTTTTTTGTAGAGATAGGATCTTGGTATGTTGCCCAGGCTGGTCTCGAACTCCTGGCTTCAAGCCATCCTCTCACCTCAGCCTCTCAAAGCACTGGGATTACAGGCTTAAGCCACCACACCTAGCCAACAAAGAATTATTGAATGCCCCTCACCCAAATTCCCCAAATGTTAACATCAAACTATACTTACTTTATCTCTCTCTTCTATCTCTGTCTCTCTCTCTATATATATATGGCATATATATGTGTATATGTATATGTATATGTGTATATATATATGTATATGTGTATATATGTATATGTATATGTGTATGTGTATATATATATATATATATATATATATATAGAGAGAGAGAGAGAGAGAGAGAGAGACATGTATGTATATTTCTTTTTTTTTTTTAAAGACAGAGTCTTGCTCTGTCGCCCAGGCTGGATGGCACTGGCGCGATCTTGGCTCACTGCAGTTTCTGTTTCCTGGGTTCAAGCAATTCTCCTGCCTTAGCCTCCTAAGTAGCTGGAATTGCAGGCATGTGCCACCACACCCAACTAATTTTTGTATTTTTAGTAGAGACTGAGTTTCATCATGTTGGCCAAGCTGGTCTCGAACTCCTGACTTCAGGTGATCCTCCTGTCTCCGCCTCCCAAAGTGCTGAGATTTTAGGCATGAACCACCGCGCCTGGCCATATATGTATATTTCTGAACCCATTTCAGAATAATTTACTAGCCAATTGTCACCTGGGCAGATGAAAAAAGAAAAAAAAATAAGTTGCAGATATTGTGCACTCTTATGTCAGCCTCAATACTTCAGTGTGTAGTTCCTAAAACTCAGGAATTCTCCCACATAAACATTAATTTTTATATGTGCCTTTCTATATTTTTCTATGCACACATTTATTTATATTTAAATAAGATCATGCATTGTTTTATTTATATTTCTTTATAGTGGCTTGCTTTTCACAGCAAGTTAGCAATAAATATTGTATATAATCTCCTGCCAATAAATATTCTACAACATGATTCGTTGTCAGGCTTTGACAGTAGACACAATGGGTTTCTGGGTGGTACAACCTTTTCAAAATACCACTCTGCATCACAGAATTAACTGAGCTGTGCTTTTTTGTGTCTAGTTCAATATCAGTGGAAAGCACTGAATAAATGAGTAAAGAGGCAGGGCAGGGGAAAACTCTGAATTCAAATTTAGTCTTTATTCTGTTGCCAGTAGAAAACCAATGAAAGGTTTCTAGCAGGAGAGTAAGCCAATAAAAGCTACTTTCTGGAGATCAATTTGACAGGTCTGCAGGGTGGAGTGAAGGAAGACGAGCTCAGAGCATGAGTCCATAGGTCACTGGGGTAAAGTGATCCCTGGTTTTAAGGGCACAGCTCTGCCCAAGTAGAGCAGAGCCTTTCCCAGCATAATGCATCCTTTTCTCTCACGTGTCTTTCAGAACTGGTTAAAGTCATACGGCTATCTGCTTCCCTATGACTCACGGGCATCTGCGTTGCACTCAGGGAAGGCCTTGCAGTCAGCAGTCTCCACTATGCAGCAGTTTTATGGGATCCCAGTCACCGGTGTGTTGGATCAGACAACGATCGAGTAAGATTTGCGTAGGACATTGTGCCTTTGAACTTCCTGGACTTACATTTGGGTTCACATTTATGATGGCCTGTGTCCACCCCATGCCCATCCTCCTTTATCTTTCATTCCTGCAGGGCCATCCTGGGAGAGAAAACCCCAAAGTGCCCTTCCCGATGTGAGTGGGAAGGGATGGGATGGGAGTCCAGCTCTCCCATTAATTTGCCATGTGACCTTGGAGACAAGTTGCTTAACCCTTCTGGACCTCAGTTTTCTTATCAGGACAATGAGGGGTTGGGCAATAGATGGGCTCTTTGGGTCATGCTCTGGAGCTCCCTGAAATGCACACATCTCACAGGATACAGAAAACTCTTGAATGATAGTGAATTGGCTCCACTTTTTCCGTTTCCCAAACATTTGCTGGGTGCCTACATGTGCCTGTTATCCGGCCCTCCAGAGGCTCACCATTTAGTGACAAATACAGTCATCTAGCCACACCAGTCTAGAACTCAGAAGGAAACACCGAGTTTTGGGGAGACACTTAGGAGGTAGTAACACTTAGGAGGTAGAAAAAGTCATGAGGATGGTCACAATCACTCAAGGATAATATAAAGATTCATGGGCAGGGTGCCGGGGATGGAACCCCACAAAGCCAGCCAAAGAGGGGCAGCTGGAGAGGAGGAAGCCTGATATGATGATGTGAAGCAATGTTATGATGTCACACGGTGTGCGGTGTCAGTAGGGCCAGCCGCTGCAGAGCTGTCCAACAGGAGCGTGGCTGAAAGTCGTCAGCAGGGTTCAGTGACAAAAAGGTTGTTGCTAACCTCAGCAGAATGGTGGAGATGAAGTCAGATTGAAGTGGGGAGAAGCAGAGGTGAAGAATAACAGTGTCAAGCAGAGGGAAAACATTCAAGAACCTTGACAGGGAGGTAGGAATAAATGGGTAGCAGCTAGAGAGGATGAAGTTTTGTTTTTTTTGGTTAAGATGGGAGAGAGCTGAACAGGCTTAATGTTGCTTAAGAAAGCTATGAGAGCTGTTTAGGAAGAGCCATTCACATCACTAAAGCATGGAAAAGAGCAGGAGGGAGTTTCCTAAGGAGGTGGGAAGAGAGGGGAGCCTGAGGCAGGTGGAAGGAGCTAGCAGGGCTGGGTGAGGATGCAGGGGAGTTGGTGGGGGGAGGAACAGGAAATGCACCAGTTGTGGATCAAGGATCAATTTGAGGTAAGTCACTCCTGGACAGAATCATCTCTCTGGGTCTCAGTGTGTCCATTTGCAAAGGGGAGTGTCGGATTATGGCTCTAAATTTTAGATACCACTTTTTTTTTTTTTTTTTTTATGAGATGGAGACTCACTCTGTCTCCCAGGCTGGAGTTCAGTGGCGTGATCTCATGATCAGAGGCGACCTTTGCTTCCAGGGTTCAAGCTATTCTCCTGCCTCAGTCTCCCAAGTGGCTGGGATTACAGGCACACACCACCACGCCTGGCGAATGTTTTTGTATTTTTAATAGAAATGGGCTTTCACCATGTTGGCCAGGCTGGTCTCCCAACTCCTGACCTCAGGTGATCTGCCCACGTTGGCCTCCCAGAGTGCTAGGATTATAGGCGGAAGCCACCATGCCCAGCCTAGATTCTATTATTTTAAGCATCTAAGCTTTTAAAACTTGGTGAGTCTGGATTTTAGGATCCTAAAATTCTGTGTGAACATTTCCCATTCCTAGGATTCTCTGACTATAAGAGTGTGAACTTCTTGTGATGCTGTGAATACCGTGGACTCCTTGGCCCTGTGGCCTCCAGAGTGGGCTGGTTAAAGACAGCTCTGGTTAAAGGCCAGCTGCCTTTCAAAGGGGAGGTTATTTTGAGGGCTTTGCACAGGCCTCATGGCAGTGCATCCTGGGGCAGGAGCTCTGGTGTCTCTGCTGCGGCACCACCTGGCCTCGGGTTTTACTCTGTTCCAAAAAGCCCCAGGCCTGTTGGATGGTGCTCAGAGAGTGGCAGGTGGACAGTGAAAGGAGAAGGCAGAAGGAACGATCGAGGGAAAAGGATGGCCTTTCCTGCTTGCAGTTGTGCCCACACCTCCTTGTATGAAGGCGGGGGAGTTGTGTTCTGGAAGCAGGGGAAGGAGGAAGCAAATCACACTTATTAATCCAAGACCTGAGTTGGGGAGCGTTCGGGGTAGAATTTGGAGACCTGAGTTGCAGCTCTAGCTCTGTGACCTTGGGCAATGGCTGTCTTTCCTCCCCTAGGTGCCTTTCAGCTGTAACTTAGCCAGAGGTGGTTCTTGGTTCTCTTTCCAGGGACTGTTAATGAAAGGAATTTAGATCAGCCATTTAAAGTACTGTGTTGTTGGCCGGTTGTGGTGGCTCACATCTGTAATCCCAGCGCTTTGGGAGGCCAAGGTGGGGGAATCACGATGTCAGGAGTTCGAGACCAGCCTGCCCAACATGGTGAAATCTCATCTCTACTAAAAATACAAAAATTAGCTGGGCGTGGTGGCACATGCCTGTAATTCCAGCTACTTGGGAGGCTGAGGCAGGAGATTCACTTGAACCTGGAAGGTGGAGGTTGTGGTGAGCTGAGATCATGCCACTGCACTCCAGCCTGGGCAACAGAGTGAGATTCCATCTCGAAAAAATAAATACATAAAAAATAAAGTACTATGTGGAGAGTCTACCCTGGGTAATGTCACACATCTATTCATTCACTCATTCATTTGTTTAACAGCATGTAGTTCCTCTAGCTCAGCCTTGCGTAAGCACTGACAGAAAAAAAGAAAAGCTCCAGGCTTTGTTAAATTGCATTAATTAATAGTTCATATTTTCATTCAACTAAGTTCCAGTCCTGCCTTGTTGATTTCTATGTTTTGCAAGGTACTGGATTTATCTGTGGATCTTTTCCCTCATCTGGCTACCTCACAGTGTTGTTTTGAGAATCAAACATTTTTTCTTTTTTGAGACAAGGCTCGCCCAGGCTGGAGTGTAGTGGTGAGATCTTGGCTCACCATACCCTCAACTTTCCAAGCTCAGGTGATCCTCCCAACTCAGCCTCCCTAGTAGCTGAGACTACAGGAATATGCCACTATGCCTGGCTAATTTTTTGTATTTTTAATAGAGATAGGGTTTTGCCATGTTGCCCAGACTGGTCACGATCTCCTAGTCTCAAGCAATCTGCCTGCCTCAGCTTCCCAAAGTGCTAGGATTATAGGCGTGAGCTACTACACCTGGCCAAGAATCAAATGTTTTAAAAGAATGTGCCGGGCACAGTGGCTCATGCCTGGAATCCCAGAATTTCGGGGAGGTGAAGGTGGGTGGATCACCTGAGGTTCAGAGTTCAAGACCAGCCTGGCCAGCATGGTGAAACCCTGTCTCTACTAAAAATACAAAAATTAGCTGGGCATGGTGGTGCTACATGCCTGTAATGCCACCTACTACTCAGGAGGCTGAGGCAGGAGAATTGTTTGAACTGGGGAGGCAGAGGTTGCAGTGAGCCGAGATCACACCATTACACTCCAGCCTGGGCAACAGAGCAAGACTGTCTTGGAAAAAAGAAAAGAAAAGAAAGGAAATCACTGAAACTGGGTAATTTATAAAGAAAAGAAGTTTAATTGGCTCAGGGTTCCACAGGCTTTACAGGAAGCATGGCTGGGGATGCCTCAGGACACTTTCAATCATAGCAGAAGGCAAAGGGAAAGCAAGCACATCTTCAGATGGCAGGAGGAAGAGTAAGAAGGGCAAAGTGCTACACACTGTTAACCAACAAGATCTCATGAGAACTCACTATCACAGGAACAGCAAGGGAGAAGTCCGCCCCCATGGTCCAATCACCTCCCACCAGGCCCCACCTCCAACACTGGGGATTACAATTTGACAGGTGATTGGGGCAGGGACACAAATCAAAACTGTATCACCTGCTATAAAGCAGATATCAGGATTTATATAATTTTAGGCACTGGGCTACCTTCTGGGGACATAATGATGAACAGGACATAGTTCCTGTCCTCAATTTACCATTTATTAGAAGAAACAGACCAATAGATATTAAATCACAACACAATATATAAGTGCTGCAGATAATTATGTTCCACATCCCACAGTTGTTTAGCCACTTCTTTTTTTTTCTCTCTGAGACCGTTTCACTCTTGTTACCCAGACTGGAGTGCAGTGGTGTGATCTTGGCTCACTGCAACCTCCGCCTCCCAGGTTCAAGCAATTCTCCTGCCTCAGCCTCCCAAGTAGGGAAGGCTGTATTCCCACCTGGCTGGGAATACGGTGTCCGCCACCACACCCAGCTCATTTTTTGTATTTTTAGTAGAGACAGTGTTTCACCATGTTGGCCAGGCTGGTCTTGAACTCCTGACCTCAGGTGATCCACCTGCTTCAGCCTCCCAGAGTGCTGGGATTACAGGCATAAGCACTGCACCCAGCCTGTTTAGCCACTTCTTGAACAAGTCTAGTGAAAGAGAATTTGCTGTCTTCCATGCTATGCCATTTCTACTGTTGGATAGTTCTGATTCATTCATTCCATCAGTTAGTCGACAATAATTATTGAACCCCTTCTATGTCAGGTGCTGTGCCAGCCCTGGGGATACCAGCAAAGTTCCTGTCCTTATGGAGCTTAGAATCTGGGGAAAGAGACAAAGAATAAATAAGAAAGCAAATGCATAATCTAAGTTCACAAGTGATAAATCCTGAGAAGAAACATTAAGAAGGATAAGCAGATAGCAGTAGATTGGGGACAGGGAAACTATTTTAGATAGAGAGGATGAGGAAATCCTCTCTGAAGGGGTAATATTTGAGCAGAGACTTTAATGAAGTAAGGAAACAAACCACATGCAAAAGAAGAGTGTTGCAAGTAGAGGGGACAGCAATGCAAAGACCCTGGCATGGGAATAGGCTTAGCATGTTCAAGGAACAGCAAGAAGGTTGCCATGACTGGAGCAAAGGATATAAGGGGAAAAGGGTGACGATGTTCTTGGACAGGCATGCAGGGGCTGGATCACGTGGAGCTTTGTGGTCCAGGATGACGGAGTCTCGTTCTGTTGCCCAGGCTGGAGTGCAGTGGCTCAATCTCAGCTCACTGCAACCTCCACCTCTCAGGTTCAAGCAATTCTCCTGCCTCAGCCTCCTGAGTAGCTGGGATTACAGATGTGAGCCACTGCAGCTGGCTAATTTTTTTTTGTATTTTTAGTAGAGATGGGGTTTCACCATGTTGGCCAAGCTGGTCTTGAACTCCTGACCTCAGGTGATCCACCCACTTTGGCCTCCCAAAGTGCTGGGATTACAGGCGTGAGCCACCACACCCAGCTAAAGAGTTTGAATTTTATTCTGAGTGTTCAGGGAAGTCATTGGAGGCTCTCAAACAGGGCATGCTGTGCTCTGATTGCATTTACAGAGCATTTTCACATGTACTTCCTCCTTGAAGACTCACCGCCACCTAAGAACAAGAACTATAGTTTTCATGTTGCAGATGAGGAAACTGAGACTCACAGTGGTTCCGTCACTTGCCTGGGGGGGATCCTATGACTAGCAGTGGAGCTGAAACTTAACAAGCCCATGTATTCTGATTCTCAGTCTTTATACAGCTGTGTTTCCTCATATGATTGTGAGCTCATGAATTAATGAATCAATCACTCAATCATGTTCCTGTTGGGGTCCTTCTGAGCCAGGGTCCCAGAGTGTAGGTTGAGGATGCACATTGCTTTCCAGACTGGAGCCGGGGAATATGCAATCCCTTCCTAGAGTGTTCAGTGACCACAGTGCATATGGATGTGTGTGTGTCCTCTCTCTGCCCAGGTGGATGAAGAAACCCCGATGTGGTGTCCCTGATCATCCCCACTTAAGCCGTAGGCGGAGAAACAAGCGCTATGCCCTGACTGGACAGAAGTGGAGGCAAAAACACATCACCTACAGGTGCTTGGACTCCCTCTCTTCCTCCCTGGCTTTGGTGCCACGCTCACTCTGCTTTTCCTGGTCTGAATTTCAAAGGCTCACAATGTAGGTGGGCCTGGGGATGAGGCTCACAACATATGCCAAGGGCCAGGTATGTGGGCACCGGTACCAGGTGCTGAGAGCCTGTGACTTTGTCCTCCTTATGGCTTCCACAGGATGCTGTGACTCCAACCTCAGGTTTATTTGGTGCTCTGGGGGCTCTCAGTTGTGTTCTGTTTAGATGCCTGTAGTTTTTAAGTTACAGAAAGTGGGATTCGAACAGTTTAGTAACTTTCAGCTGTGATAAAGAACCATGGCTTACAATAAGCTGTGATCATGCCACTGCACTGCAGCCTGGGTGACAGAGTGAGACTCTGTCTCCAAAACAAAACAAAAACCACAAAACAAAACACACAAAACCATGGCTTAAGTCATTCTCCTTACGACTGCCTGCCAAACCCCATTCCCTCTGATCTGGATCCTCCCACCCTAAAATCCACCTGATGGACTTCACCTGAGATTCCCAACACAGAGTTCCAGTCGTGTTTTAAGGAGTATAAAGAACTGGGACCTGAATCGTAATTGTATCATCCTTGACTGTCTGGGGGAACCAAGGGCAGAGCAGGATTCATCTCCAAGTCGGACCAGTGGCCCAAGAGCAGAGATGATGCAGCCCAACACAGCAGACTCAGGCACCAGAGTGGGGCTGGGGCAAGGGCCAGGCACTGGGAAGGCTCAGGTGGGTGCTGGCTGGCACTTCTCAAGGCTCTCCTGTCATCTTAGGTGGATCCCTTGGATGTAGAGGCAGGACCTAAGACACAGATCCTTAGAGTTGAACTAAGGGCTCTCCTGCTGACAAGTGCTCCCTACAGAAAGGGATTTTTTTTTTTTTTTTTTTTTTTTTTGCAGAAATCTGACAAGAGAAGGGAACTTAAGAATCTGGGTTAGAAGCTGAACAGACTCTTGGGTCTCTTGAAGTGGGAGAGTGGACCAAGAGAAAGAAGCATTGGGTTCTAACCCAACACTGACCTTACCTTCTATCACTCAACCTCTCTGGGCCTTGGTTTCCTTACGTATGGAGTCAGTAGAATAATCCATGCCCCAATATGAACACAGTAACCCTAAATAGCCAAATCTGTAATGGATTAAATCAGATACCAGCCAGCTTCTAGGTAGACAAGCAGTAGTTGGTGCCAAAGATTTTTTTGTTTGTTTGTTTTCTGAGACAGAGTCTCACTCTTGTCCCCCAGGCTGGAGTGCAGTAGTGCGATCTTGGCTCACTGCAACCTCTACCACCCAGGTTCAAGTGATTCTTCTGCCTCAGCCTCCTGAGTAGCTAGGATTACAGGTGCCTGGCTAATTTTTGTACTTATAGTGGAGATGGGGTTTTGCCATGTTGGCCCGGCTCATCTCAAACTCCTGACCTTAGGTGATATGCCCGCCTCAGCCTCCCAAAGTGTTGGGGGATTACAGGCGTGAGCCACCATCCCCAGCCAGTGCCAAAGATTTTTTAAAGAGACTTTTCATTTAAACTCCTCTCCATTATTTGAATATTTTTATAACTTTTATAAATGAACATATTTTGTATGAGAAAAAAACTTAAAATTCAGAAAATTCTATATACCAATTTATTTCTTTTTCTTTTCTTTTTTCTTTCTTTCTTTCTTTTTTTTGAGACAGAGTCTCACTCTGATACCTAGGCTGGAGTGCAATGGTGCAATCTTGGCTCACTGCAACCTCCACCTCCCAAGTTCAAGCAGTTATCCTGTTTTAACTTCCAGAGTAGCTGGGATTATAGGCACACACAACCATGCCTGGCTAATTTATGTACTTTTAGTAGAGACAGGGTTTCACCACGTTGGCTAGGCTGGTCTCCAACTCCTGACCTCAAGTGATCTGTCAGCCTCGGCCTCCCAAAGTGCTGGGATTACAGGCATGAGCCACTGCACCTGGCCCTAATTTGCTTTTCTCAACAAACTGGAGTGGAATCCCTTATTCAACACAAGCTTTGCTGGAGATCAAATGGAAAACAGTGAATGAAGCAAAGCCATCTGACTGAGGCAGGGTGGGGATTCAGAGCTCTGCCTACTCAGCCTCTTCTTCAACCCCTGGGGCAGCTCAGCAGAATTCTAGGGTTCAAAACCAGATCACTGAGCCACACTGTCTCAGATTACCAATTTTAGCTCTGCTAGTCTCTGACTTTCTGATCTTGCCTAATGATCCTCCCCTCTCTCACCAGCATTCACAACTATACCCCAAAAGTGGGTGAGCTAGACACGAGGAAAGCTATTCGCCAGGCTTTCGATGTGTGGCAGAAGGTGACCCCACTGACCTTTGAAGAGGTGCCATACCATGAGGTCAAAAGCGACCGGAAGGAGGCAGACATCATGATATTTTTTGCTTCTGGTTTCCATGGCGACAGCTCCCCATTTGATGGAGAAGGGGGATTCCTGGCCCATGCCTACTTCCCTGGCCCTGGGATTGGAGGAGACACCCACTTCGACTCCGATGAGCCATGGACTCTAGGAAATGCCAACCATGACGGTAAGGCCATGAGGGGACAGGGGTCAGTTTTGGCTGCTTAGTTGTTGGGAAAGAACTTGGAGGACACCTTAGATGAGCTTCCTGCTTTCTGGAGCCTCTCGTCCAAGAACTAAGACCATAAGAGAGTGGGAACTGTAATTAATGATAATATTCAACATTAGATCCACCAGGGCCAGGGACATGGAGATGAGTCAGATCACTTAGAAGATAGTCCAGTTGGCAGGAGGAAAGTAAGATTAGGCCATGAGTAAGAAGAGAAAGTAACGGACCAGAGGCTGAAGGAAAAAGTTAAAAGGGGCCAGGCGCAGTGGCTCACACCTGTAACCCCAGCACTTTGGGAGGCTGAGGCAGGCAGATCACCTGAGGTCAGGAGTTTGGACCAGCCTGACCAACATGATGAAACCCTGTCTCTACTGAAAATACAAAAATTAGCTGCGTGTAGTGGCAGGTGCCTGTAATCCCAGCAACTAAGGAGGCTGAGGCATGAGAATCGCTTGAACCCAGGAGGCGGAGGTTGCAGTGAGCTGAGATCACACCATTGCACTCCAGCCCAGGTGACAAGAGTGAAATTCCATCTAAAAAAAAAAAAAAAATGTTTAAAAGGCATTAAGGCTGAAAGTGGGGTCTGAAAGTAGTAGGCTCTGGCCTAAATGATGAGGGCTCCAAAAGCCATCTTATGAACAACACGACTGGCTCTCTCCTTTGTCAAACTCACAGGTGAATAGTAGTCCCTGCAATTATTCTGGCATCCTTGGATAATTTGCCCTGCACTGCTATGGTTCAATGAATATTTATGGAGGCAGAGTCAACACCGTGCAGCAATAGTAATGATACCTTGCAGGGTGCCAAAGAGTTCCTTGTCAGTATTACTCACAAGGCAACTGCTTAGTACATAGGCAAGTGTACATTATTATATCCATTTTTAAGATGAAGAGTTGGGGCTCAAATGGCATATCTGAAAGGTGGCAGTGCAGGCATCAACCCCAGGTTCAATTATTGGCTGTCGTGATACGCTCAGTCTCCTCGTCTGCAAAGTGAGGGGCTGGATTAGGTGATTGCTAAGGCCCTTCCAACTCTGATGAACATGATACAAAGTCTTACAAAGAGCAGGGGGAGCTGATGTTTAAAAAAAAAATTGTACAATTTAGTCAGGCGTGGTGGCACGCACCTGTAATCCCAGCTACTTGGGAGGCTAAGGCAGGAGAATCACTTGAACCTGGGAGGTGCAGGTTGTGGTAAGCTGAGATGGTGCCACTTCACTCTAGCCTGGGTGACAGAGTGAGACTCCTTCTCAAAAAGAAAAAAAAAAAAGGCATGATCTCCACCCTCTGGCAGTCCAGTGTCAGTCTAGCAGGGGAGGTAGGTGTGCATATAAGTAACCCTGTCACAGACTCTACCCAAGGCTGTACCAAGAAAGAGGTACCAAGAAAACACAGTGGGAGTTTGGAGGAAAGAGGGACAGAGGAGTCTGGCTTTTGGATTATAATAGATGACAATTAGTGGGTATGCTGGTGTTCTAAGGCCTGTGCCAAGTGCTTGTCACACATTATGTGTGGCAACTATTATATCTATTAAATATATTGTAATATATAATTACATTTATACATTAATATGTATAAATATATAAAAATGTAAATTATTATAAGTAAATATTGTTATGTTCATTTCACAGATAGGTAAACTGAGATATAGAGAAACATCAAATAACCTACCTAAGGTCCCATAGTTGGTGAATGGTGAAATAAGGCTTTGAACCTGGGGACTGTGGCCCCAGAACCCATGCTCTTAGCCATCATGCTGAGCTTCCATGGATCTCAGAATCACCTAGAAACCATTTTTTAAAATGCAGGTTCCAGGCCAGACATGGTGGCTCATGCCGGTAATCCCAGCACTTTGGGAGGCCAAGGCAGGCAGGTTACCTGAGGTCAGGAGTTTGAGACAAGCCTGGCCAACAAGGCTTGTAGTAGAGAAAAGAAACCTTGTCTCTACTAAAAATACAAAACTTAGCTGGGCGTGGTGGTGTGCCCCCGCAATCCCAGCTACTCAGGAGGCTAAGAAGGAGGATCGCTTGAACCCGGCAGAGGTTGCACTGAGCAGAGATCACACACTGCACTCCAGCCTGGGCAACAAGTGAGACTCCATCTCAAAAAAAAAAGAATGCAGATTCCAGGATCCTAATCTTGTCATTCTGACTCTCTGGGTCCAGGATAGGGCCTGGGAATCTGCAATTGATCTAATAAATTCCCAAGGGGCTTCTGATGCAGGTGTTCCAATACCATGAGAAATGCCATCTTAATTCCTAGAGTTTTCCTACCTGGCCTGATCATACGAACCAGCGGGGGTTCTTGCTATAAATGTGGATTCCCAGGCCCTTCCCACAGAGATGCTGACTTAAGCTGAAGTCCACACTTGGGAAACACTGGGCATCCTTTTTTCGTGCCCAGCGGCTGCTCCAGGCTGAGAGCAGACTCTCAAAGCTTGTGTCCTCAGAGGCCATGTTTGGTGTCTAGTTGGGGATCACCCCTTTGAGAACACTTCATATCATTGCATGGATCAGGGGTTATCTGTCCAAGGTTAGACCTTTGGCAAAGGTGGTTTAGCCACGGCTCAGCCTAGACAAAGTCATGAACCTGGTAATTGTTCTTGGTCCTCTTCGTTCTTCAGATTTTTGTCCTCTTTCCTATCGAACTCCATTTCCTTTGCCCTGGTATCTCTCCTGTGTGTCCTGCATGTATTTCCTGGCTCTCTGAGTACCTATTCTTTATCTCATTCTTATTTTTGGATCGGTGTCAATGAATGGCTGTCTGTGCTAACTGATAAGATGTGAGAAGAAGAGAACTAACATTTTTGAGGCCTTGCTACGTGCCAGGCACTGTTAGCAGATAAGGTTTTAGTTCTATTCCTGACAGAGACAAATGAATGTTCAAAGAGTTGTTCAGAGGAGGCACCGGGAAGACACTCCCACTCTTCTGCCCTCACCTTCTGCCCAGCACTGGGGCTGTGCACTTCCCACACCTGCTCCTCGTTTTTGCAGAACTTGCTGGACCCAGCCCCCAAATCCCAAGAGCTGGTGGTATGTGTGGGAAGGACCTGGGACCTGTGGACAGGCACGATCCCAGCACCTCTCCCGTCTGTCCCATCCCAGCTTTCATGAGAGACTGCCAATCCTGATAGAAATTCCAAGATGGCTAATGTCTTCTTTGGACAAGAATCAGGACTCCGCTCTGTTCTGGAAAGCCAAGCATGACCTGTCCAGATGCAGCTCAGAATCACAGCAATCAACCCTGGGCTGGTGAACTGGAATGCAGTGAAGGCAGCTTTTGGGCAAGAGGAAAGGAACCAAAATTTATCGAGTATCCATATATTATCTTGTTTAATTTCCACATAGAGTCAGCAAGGGAGTGGCGTTTCCTGGGAACTTTTTGAACTTACTAGCTTACTTCTTTTTTCTAAACTCTCATCATGGAAAATTTCAAACTCGCAAAAGCAGGAAGAATGATTCTATGATCTCCCAGGTATCCATCACCTGCCTCAGCAATTATCAACATTGTGGCATTCCTGTTTTATCCACCTCCTTTTGGCTGATGTATTTTAAAGAAAATCTCAGGCATAATAACATTTCACATTTAAATACTTTAGTATAGACCTCTAACAGATAAAGGCTAATTTTTAACATAACCACACAATCATTATCAAACCCAACAAAATTAATGATAATTTTTAAAAAAAACTAATACCCAGTTTGAGTTCACTTTCCCAAAGTACTTCAGAAACGTCTTTTTTTTTTTTTTTTTTTTTTGAGACAGTGTCTCACTCTGTTGCCCAGTGCTGTAGCACGATCTTGGCTTACTGCAACCTCTGCTTCCTGGGTTCAAGGGATTCTCCTACCTCAGCCTCCCAAGTAGCTGGGGTTACAGACACACACCACCAAACCCAGCTAATTTTTGTATTTTTAATAGAGATGGGGTTTCACCATGCTGGCCAGGATGGTCTTGATCTCCTAACCTTGTGACCGCCTACCTCGGCATCCCAAAGTGCATGGATTACAGGTGTGAGCCACTGCGCCCGGCCTCAGAAATGTCTTTTACAGTTGTTTGCTTGAATCAGGATCCAAACAAGATCCACACATCAGACATGGCTGATGTGTCTCTTAAAGCCCTTTTTATTTAAAACACCCCCACGCTACACACATTTCCCTCCATATATTTGTTGAAGAAACTGGGTCATGTGTCCTGAGTACAATCATTTGTCTCGACTAGAATCAAATTCACTTTTAATATGCTTCTCTTCCCCATAATTCCTGAATGTTGTTCATTAGATCTACAGGCCTGACTAGATTCAAGTTCAATTTTTTGTCAAGAATACTTCCTAGGTGGTGCTGGTACTTCCTATTCACCGCATCAACAAACACATATGATGCAGACTGTCCCACTTTTAGCGATGCTGAGGTCAAGCATTTGCTTCAGGTTGTGTCAGCCTGACCCAACCATTATACAATTCACCTGGAAAACTAAAAAAAAAAAAGAAAGAAAAAACATTGCCTACGTCCCAACCCAAACCTCCTGAATCAGAATATCTTCCCCATTTCCTCCATGTATTTAAAAGGTTCCCCTGGGCCGGATGCAGTGGCTCATGCCTGTAATCCCAGCACTTCAGGAGGCGGAGGCGGGTAGATCACCTGAGGTCAGGAGTTTGTGACCAGCCTGGCCAACACAGCAAAACCCTGTCTCTACTAAAAATACAAAAATTAGCCAGGCGTGGAGGCATGTACCTGTAATCCCAGCTACTTGGGAGGCTGAGGCAGGAGAATCGCTTGACCCTGGGGGCCGAGGCTGAGATTGCAGTGAGCTGAGATCACGCCACTGCACTCCAACCTGGGGAATGGAGTAAGACCCTGTGCTCAAAAATAAATAATAAATAAAAATAAAAGGCTCCCCTGGAGAACCACTGGGTCATAAAGGTGGTTCTGCTTCCCCACTTAGGTGGAGTCTGAGTGAAGGGGCAAGCTAGCCCAACCCACCTTTAAGCTGGTTCCTGGAGCTACTTTCAGACATCTTCTGTCCTCGTTTCTTTCGAATGAGTCAAGGAGTGAAGTCAGCAGATAGTCACTACGCTCTGCTGGGGAGGGTGCCCAGCCCTGCCCTGCTCCTTCATAGGGGAAGGTGACAGGACAAGAGAGTCATCCTGACGCAGCCCTGCTGCACAGAGTGAGGCCCTCCACATTGACCTCGCAGACTCCCCCCATCCCCGCCCTGGGAGGCCAACTGGCAGGGATTACCATCACCACTTTACAGATGAGGAAAGTGGATTTCTTGAACCGGGTGCACCTGTGGTCCAAACACTTGGGAGGATGAGGCAGGAGGATGGCTTGAGCCCAGGTGTTTGAGACTAGCCTGAGCAACATAGCAAATAACAAGACCCTGTCTTTAAAAAAAATACAGGCCAGTGCAGTGGCTCACACCTGTAATCCCAGCACTTTGGAAGGCTGAGGCAGGTGGATGGATCACTTGAGGCCAGGAGTTCAAGACCAGCCTGGCCAACATAGTGAAACCCTGTCTATGAAAAATACAAAAATTAGTTGGGTGTGGTGGCATATGCCTGTAATTTCAGGTTCTTGGGAGGTTGTGACAGGAGAGACGCTTGAATCCAGGAGGTAGAGGTTGCAGTGAGCTGAGATCACACCACTACACTCTAGCCTGGGCAACAGAGCAAGATTCTGTCTCAAAAAAATAAATAAATAAATAAATAATAGGAAATTCACCCAGTTGGAAAGTGGCAGAGCCAGGTGTGACCCCAGGACTCTGCATTTTTATGTCACCCCAGGTGGTTCTGCTGCAGGTGGTCCAGGTGTTTCCCTTGGGAAAATACTGTGCTTTTGGCACTGTTCCATCTCAGATGCTGTCACCTTGCTCTTCAACACAAAGCTTATCCTCAAGGAACCCACAGTTCTGGGTGGCAAGGCAAGCATGTGCACTAGCGGCGACCATGTCGGGAGGAAGCGGCCAGTGCCATAAAGGCAGTTCAGAGAAACTGCTGGGAGGGCACAGCGACAGGAGCACTCACTGCCAGCTGGGAGGTCAAGGAAGGCTTCTGGGAAGATAGGCATGGAGCTGAACTTTGAAGGAATCTGGTTATTCCAAGTGGAGGGGCAGCACTGGCAAAAGGACAGAGGCGAAGGGAAATGCTATCACCTTTTGTGGGGCTGGCGGAGTTAATAGGATGAGAACCACCAAATAGGGAGATCCTAAGAGAAAGAAATGAGGTAAAGACAAGGCCCACTTGAGTAGCGAAGTAGACTGCTGGGGACTTGCTCAGAGGCCCAGGGACTTCCAGGAACACACCCTATCAGGGTTGCTGGTGCTCACACACAGCTCAACAGGACCCTGCTAATGAAGGGTAATACTTCTGTGCCAGGAGCCAGTATGAGTGCATTACACACTCTGCCTCATTCATCTTCACCCCCATCCCTATGACCAAGGTGCCATTGTTCCTTCTAGCTTATCCTCAAGGAAGAAATTTAAAATGTCACACTGCTAGGACACGGCAGAGCTCGGATTCAAAACCAGGCAGTTTGGCTCCCAGAGACTGCACTCCTGACCACTCCGCTTCCCTGCTTCTCACCCACTTAAAGAGTGAAAACCTGGGCATGGTGGCTCAAGCCTGTAATCCCAGCACTTTGGGAGGCCAAGGCAGGTGGATCACGAGGTCAGGAGATGAAGACCATCCTGGCCAACATGGTGAAACTCTGTCTCTACTGAAATATAAAAAATTATCCAGGCATGGTGACACATGCCTATAGTCCCAGCTACTCAGGAGGCTGAGGCAGAGGAATCCCTTGAACCCAGGAGGCGGAGGTTGCAGTGAGCTGAGATCATGCCACTGTATTCCAGCCTGGCAACAGAGCAAGACTCTGTCTTAAAAAAAAAAAAAAAGAATGACGACCCTAATAGCCTCCTGCCCATGGAGCATGGGGTCCTCATAGCAGGCCTCTCCTTCTCACACTTCTGCCTTCACCTCACAAGCTCAGGGAGTCCTGCCCCTGCCCCACTCCCTCCCAAGGGGTCTCTTGGGTTTCTGTGTGGCAGGATGCTGGCTCCCTGGCTCTTCCCTTCCCTTTGGTTCCTGGACCCACCCCACAGGCCTCTTTCCTTTAACGGGTTACTCCTGTTCTCTGCAGACCCAGCACAGGGGTTAACAGAGCAAGATACAAGACTGTGGACAAAGGTTTCGAGTCTCCCACGGTGCTCAGAGCCCTGTTCTCTGGTTCCCAGCTGAGCTCCCTGTGGACAGCTCCTGGGAAAGAGCCTGCTCAGGAGAGACAGAAGCCCTGAACACCTTTTCCCAGGTCATAGAACAGCCCAGGAGCAGAGCCAGGACTGGACCCCAGGAAGCAGAGCGGCCTTCCGCTGGCTCTAGCAGTTGCCTTTGTTTGGGATGGAGCTCAGAGATGAGCTCACCCTTCCCTGCTGCCAGAGGGGCCAGGACCTGAGGAAGGAGCTGGGGGCGGCCTGGCCCTCTCATGCCAGCAGAAGGCCAGCCCTAGGCTTTTGGCCAACCTTGCACTGATCTTGCCCATCCCCCTTCCTTTCCATTGCTCAAAGGCAGCTTCACAGAAGACACTGGTGATGTCAGTATTGTGGCAGGCATGTACTGCCCTTGGCCTGGGTCTGCCCCATGGGGTTCTTCTCTCTTCTGGAGACCTAAACCAGGAAGACCAAATAATCCTCACCCCCACGTGACACTAGGCTGGGTTGGGGTAGAACAACTTGCCAGTGACGCTTGGGCCAGAGTGGGCAGTAGGACTCCTGACTACCTCCTAGGCTCCTAGCAGCCTCCCTGGACTTAGAGGTGGCAGAAATGGGCTGAGCCATGCCTTAGGGCCAGGAGATAAGAGGAAGGGCTCACAGGGCTACAAATGCCAGGGGTCAAGGCAAGCAAGAGTCTGAAACTGGGCAGATGGGAGTCAGGACTGTCGGTCCAATGGCCTATCAGCTCCCTGACCCCTGCATTTCTTTCCCCAAAGCTACAGTCACTTAATCCCCCTAAGTTCAGGCCTCCTTGTCCTGTCCTAGGCATAATACAGAAGCTCAGGGGAGTTGGCTTTCAGAGGATCTGGTTGCTGGTGCTCCACTGGCCTTGTGCTTCCTTTCTGGTCAGTGGGCTTCTTCCAGTCACCCAGCTTCTGTCTGATATTGGATTACAACAGCTGCCATTCTGTGCCATGCCACGTACTTCGTGTGTATCTTATTCAACCTCACACAGCCCGATGAGGTAGGTCTGATGCCCCCATTTTATAAGTGAGGACATTGAGGCTTAGGGGTAGCCCTATTGGCCATATTCACAGACTGGCCGGGGGAATGAAAGTGATCTGTCCTGCTCAGGGGCCCGAGCTCATAACCACAGTGCCACGGAGCTGCCTCAGTTTCACCCTTGGGATCCTGTGTCCCATTTCCAGGACCTGATTGTGTTTTTACCTACACTTGAATCTCTGCCTTAATTTCGGCCAACAGTTCCCTTCCTCCAGAACTGAGGTCCTGCAGAGAGCTGCCCACGCCCAGGCCCCGCCTGCCCGGAGTCTCCTGAAGCTGACGGCCAGTCTGCCAACCCTTGAACTTGCTCTCTTTGTCCCCATTCCCTCCACCTGGGCTCAGGGCCTTTTTATTATTATTTTCTGAGATGGAGTCTCACTCTGTTGCCCAGGCTGGAGTGCAGTGGTGCAGATCTCAGCTCACTGCAACCTACTCCTCCTAGGATCAAGCAATTCTCCTGCCTCTGCCTTCCAAGTAGCTGGGATTACAGGCACATGCCACCATGCCCTGCAAATTTTTTGTATTTTTAGTAGAGATGGGGTTTCACCATGTTGGCCAGGCTGGTCTCGAACTCCTGACCTCAAGTGATCTGCCCGCCTCGGCCTTCCAAAGTGCTGGGATTACAGGCGTAAGCCACTGCACCTGGTCAGCCTCAGCGCCTTTTCACCTCTCACCTGGACTCCAGTTTCCAAACGGATCCCCCTGCCCCAGCTCTTGTTCCCGTTAATCGTCCCTCTAAATGCAGCCAAAGTGATTTCATTGTTATCATCACCCCCACTCCTGCTTAAACCCCCCACTAGCCAAGAAGCTGATCCAAATTCCTTTGTATGGCATTAAGCGCCCTGCTTGCCAGCCTGGCTGACCTCATCTCTCTCCAGCCCTCCCCTCATGCTTTGTTCCAGAGCCAGGTGGAATGAAACTGCTTGTCCCTGGACCTTGTTTATCACATTCTATCTGCCAAGAATGCCACCCCCACCCTTGCTCTCCTGCCCCCTGAATCCACTCTCCTGACTAACTTCTGATCCTTCAAGACTCAGCTTCAGCTTCACCTTTGTGAAGCCTTCCCTGAACATCTTCCTACAAGTTTAAATGACCCCTCTCTCCTCGGAATCCCCACCCGACACTTTCAGACATTTCTAATGCCCCCAGAGCCCTCTGCCTCACTGGTGTTCTCTCTCTCCTTGTCCCCATGCTGCAGAGAGGCCTGGGAGGCAGGAGTTGTGTCTGATTTCTCTGTATGTCCCCAGTGTCCAGCACAGGGCCTGGCACAGGGCCTATGGTTGGTGTTTGCTGAGGTAATGGCTTGGCTGACTGACTCATATCTAAGCGGGTGCCCTGGGCACCTCCCCATGCTCCTTTCCACAGGGAACGACCTCTTCCTGGTGGCTGTGCATGAGCTGGGCCACGCGCTGGGACTGGAGCACTCCAACGACCCAAGTGCCATCATGGCACCCTTCTACCAGTACATGGAGACGCACAACTTCAAGCTGCCCCAGGATGATCTCCAGGGCATCCAGAAGATCTATGGTGTGTGGCAGGGAGACGGGTGACTGCTCCTTCCTCAGGGCTGGGCTGTGACTGCCTACCTGTTGTGGGGCAGGGGATGAGGGAGGGGGATGATGCTATCATCAGCACTGCTGCTGTTTCTCTGACTGTGTGCAATCTTTACAGACTTCCAATGGCTTTGCCTGGCTAGAGGGCAAGGCTTTCCCTGGCACACTTGGGAAGCCTAGGGGAGGGTCTGGGCTATAACTGAGAGGGACAGAAGTGAGGTGAGGGCCACCCATTCCCTCTTCTTTACCCCTCCCCTTCCACACTCTTCCCTCTCCCTTTGTGCTACGTTCCCTCCCTGCTCCACCAGATGATGACTGAGCACTCCCATGGGGTCCTCCTCTAGCCAGGCAGGTTCGTGCATCTGCAGGAGTAACAGGGATACAGTGTGATGGGTACTATAACCAGAGCTTTGTTCTTTAAAGTGAAAAGATGAGGGCCAGGTGCGGTGGCTCTCGCCTGAAATCCCAGCACTTTGGGAGGCCGAGGTGGGCAGATCACTTGAGGTCAGGAGTTCGAGACCAGCCTGGCAAACATGATGAAACCCCATCTCTACCAAAAATTACAAATTTACAAAATTTTTTTAAAAAGCCAGGCGTGGTGGCAGGTGCCTATAATCCCAGCTACTTGGGAGGCTGAGGCAAGAGAATCACTTGAACCCAGGAGGCAGAGATTGCAGTGAGCAGAAATCTCACCATTGCACTCCAGCCTGGGCAACAGAGTGAGACCCTATATCAAAAAAAAAAAAAAAAAGGAAAAGAAAAGATGAAAGATTAGAAGCTGGCCTCTTACATGCCTCTCTCCCAGTTCTGTTCACACTGGTATATGATGTTCTTGCTCTGGTCAAATCAGGTGAGATAGGGAGACCAGTTTACTTGAGCAAATCCTTGTCAAGTCAGCATAGGCACCCATAGCCCCCAGGCTATGGAGCACAGGAGGAGGGCTCCCTATGGAGGAGATGACCCAGTCAGAGCCCTGGAGGACAGGCAGGACCTCCACAGGTAAAGCAGCCAAGACCAGGTGGAGGCTGCGGGTCCCAGAAGCTATTCCAAAGGTAGAACAACAGGTTCTGCTGACAGATCAGATGTGGGCTGAGAGGAAGGAGGGAGGGTCCAGGGTGACCCCAGGGTTTCCAGCTTTTGTAATTGTGTAGCAACAGGGTCCACCAGTCTGCAGGTCAAAAATCTAGGCTAAAGGCCAAGGCAGGTGGATCACTTGAGGTCAGGAATTCAAGCCCAGCCTGGACAACAGAGCAAAACCCTGTCTCTATTACAAATACAAAAATTAGCTAGGCATGGTGGTATGTACCTTTAATCCCAGCTACTCAGGAGGATGAGGCAGGAGAATCGCTTGAACCGGAGGTGGAGGGTGCAGTGAGCTGAGATCGCACCATTGCACTCCAGCGTGGGTCAGAGAGTGAGACTCTGTCTCAAAAAAAAGAAAAATTTAGGCTGGGATATTTATTTGGCATCTTTGGTACCCAGTACAGTAACCACTAGTCATACACAGTAATGACATTTAAATTTAAATTAAGTAGGCCAGGTGTGGGGGCTTATACCTGTAATCCCAGCACTTTGGGAGGCCAAGGTAGGTAAATCACTTGAGGTTAGGAGTTTGAGACCAACCTGGTCAACATAGTGAAACCCCATCTCTACTAAAAAACAAAAATTAGCCAGGTAGGGCAGCATGCACCTGTATTCCCAGCTACTCAGGAGGCTGAGGCAGGAGAATCGCTTGCACGTGGGAGGTGGAGGTTGCAGTGAGCTGAGATAGCACCACTGCACTCCAGCCTGGAGGACAGAGTGAGACTCCTCAAAAAAAAAAAAAAAAAAAAAAAAAAAAAAAAATATATATATATATATATATATATATATATATTTGGATAGTTGGCCTGGTGCTTCTTGAACAACCAGAGTTTGAAAAGCTCCCCCAGGTGATCCTAATATGCAGCCCAAGTGGAGAAGCACTGACCTAAGGACAAAAATGTAGAGAGAAAAAAGAAGAGGACTCAGGGGCATGCCAGCCTTTAGAGTAGGGCAGATGAGACAGGCGGCCAGCAGAGGAGGCTGAGAAGGAACAGCCCATGAGGCAGGAGAACCACCAAGAAAGTGTTTCAGGAAAAGTGTTTCTATGAATCTTGCTGCTCAAAGTGTAGTCTTCAGACTAGCAATATCAGCATCACCTGAGAGTGTGAAGCGATACAGAATCTCAGGCCCCACCCCAGGCCCTCTGAGCCCTCATCTGATTTTAGCAACATCCCCAGATGATGCATGTGCTCATCAAAGTCTGAGCAAGCCACCATTGGATGATCTTGGCAGAGCGGTTGGAGTGGGTGGTGGGTAGCAGCTGCACTAGAGTGGGTTAGAGAATGAATGAAGGGGGTGAGAAGTGGGCCAGTGTGTGTGAAGGGGGCAGAGAGGGCATGGGATGCTGACCCTAAGGACATGATTGCTGTGTAACAGGAGAGAGAAAAGAGAAGATACCAGATTCGGGGGTGGGAAGATGAGAGTCACAATATAATGGCTATTTTCATCCATTTTCTCAAAGACTAGGGGAGTTAAACGGGGGAGAGGGGACAGGAGGCTGGACTGGGTCAGACTTGTCTCAGAGCTGCCTGGGTAAGGCTTAGACAATGGCAGTGGGAGGCAGGGAATGGCTGCCCCCTCTCTAAGATGCAGCCCCTCTCTCCAGGACCCCCAGCTGAGCCTCTGGAGCCCACAAGGCCACTCCCCACACTCCCCGTCCGCAGGATCCACTCACCATCAGAGAGGAAGCATGAGCGCCAGCCCAGGCCTCCTCGGCCACCCCTTGGGGACCGGCCATCCACACCAGGCACCAAACCCAACATCTGTGACGGCAACTTCAATACAGTGGCCCTCTTCCGCGGCGAGATGTTTGTGTTTAAGGTAGGGCCAATGGCTTGGCACCCCTCAGCTGGCCCCGACCTTTCCCCCTCCTCCCCAACAACATGGAGCTGGGGAAGGCTCCTGATTTGGGATTCAGTTACAATGGGGCCTGGACGGGAGCTGGCCCAGTGGCCAGGGCATGGGGTCTCTTCCTGGTGCCTCTGGGTGAATCAACTTGTTTCCAGGAGGGAGAGGGAAAGATGGGTGATCACTTACCTCCCCAGGGGTTAATGCTGGGGGAAGTATGGATGCTGGCTTCTGATCTGTGACCTTGACTGAGTGAGTCACCTCCCTTCTCTGGACCTCAGTTTCTCTCTCTGAAACCTGGGGGAGTCATTCCTTTAGCAAAGAGTGTGTGAAGATCCAGTGAACACCCGGCTATGAAGATGGCCAGCCTGGAGTTAGGGGCTAGGTCAGTGGTGGCTGAATCTGACTCCAGACCCTGCCAAGGCTTGAGAGGCTGCTCCTGGCCAGGTTATACCTTGTCATCTGTCCTCCTTCAGCCATGGACTGACAGGGTGGCCATCTGCTTGACGTGTTGTAGTTTGGGTTCTGAGGGGATCAAACTCTGAGGTGGGGTCTGGAATGCAGGATTTCGATTAGGGAGGACCTTCAGAATCGACATCTGTGGGAAGGAGGAGAAGGAAGCAGGACAGGGAAGAGGAAGAGGTGGCAACATAGGCAGCCTCAGTCACCCTCGCAGGGAGCTCTGGAGCTACGGTGGCCTGTTAGTCATCCTACACTGGGCCCAAAATATCTGGGACATTATAACCCCTTCCTCATTCAATCACGGGGTGAGCAAGGGCATCCAGTAATTGAGGGAGGCTCCCCGGAGCAGAGAACATCCCCAAAGGGGCTAACAGCTGAAAACTGCCTGCTGGCTACACTCCTAGCCACTGGGGCAAGAAGCCCTTCTCTGAAGGGGATCTGGGCAGGGCGTCTCCATCACACCAGCTGGTGGAGAGGGCTGCCTCACTCCCCTCATGGAGTTCTCCCAGCACACACTGAGCACCTCGCAGGAATCAGGCAACGTGGGTCAGCCCCAGTCCGGCTTCTCACTGAGTGGCTCTAGGCAAGCCTAGGCCTTTCTTAAGACTCCGTATATCTCAGATCAACTTAACAGAGACATAAAAGTCAAAATAAGGTCACACACCTGGATGTGAAAGTACTTTGTCAAACACCTTTTAAAACTACTGGCTTTTGTACCATCTTTTACAAATCATGCTCCTTCTGCACTCATTCTACTTTGATCCAACTGAACTGTTCATAGGCAGGTCTGGGTTTTATCATCCCCATTTACACATAAGAAAACAGAGGTCCTGGGAGGCTACAGGCCTTGCCTAGATTGCTTTAACAGCCCGAGGCTGCAGTGGGGACAAGGCGCCAGTTAGAAGAGGCATTTTTACTGGACTCAGACTATTTAGCTGCCATTTACTCAACATGGACTGTGTGCCCCATACTGTTCTGGGCCCTTTGCCTAGAATCTCTCATTATTCTCCATTATTACCTGCACTTGCAGATGAGGCCCTAGGTCATGTAGCCACAAGTGGAGGAATACCAATTCATGCCCAGGTCTCGAGGGAATTCCCATGGCTTGTCTCCCATGATCCTTGCCCTGCTGGATGGAGCCAGCCCGATGAAGGGCACTGGGCCAAGCCTCAGTGACTACCACGGCCTCCTGCTCGCCTGAGGACCTAATGTTAGCAACACTCCGCTGCCCCCATGTGGCCACTCCAGGCCCCGACCTCATCCTTTCCAGCTCCCTCACATCTCCCTTCCACACCAGGCCTGTCTGCTGTCTGTCTCATGGTCCACCCACCACAACAGTCAGCAGGAGGCTGAAATGAAGAGAGTGACAGGGACATCCTGTCTTCCTCCCAAGGCTTTAAAACTCCAAAGCAGCTAATGTACAGGCTCTGTGGAGGGTTGCCAGGCTGGGCCCCAGGTAAGGTGTTGGGCTGCTGGGGCCTAAACCCCAGGGCTGAAATCACTGGGTTTAGGGGCAGGGCCTCACACACCTTTCTCCCCGTCTCCCGCTTCCTCCCAGGATCGCTGGTTCTGGCGCCTGCGCAATAACCGAGTGCAGGAGGGCTACCCCATGCAGATAGAGCAGTTCTGGAAGGGCCTGCCTGCACGCATCGATGCAGCCTATGAAAGGGCTGATGGGAGATTTGTCTTCTTCAAAGGTAATGTCGCCTGTGCTGCAGGACAGCTCCCTGCCCAAGGTCTTGGGACCTCCTTTTTCCCATCTAAACTAGAAGAGGCAGGGTGGGAGGCACATGTTCTCAGAGGGCTCTTCTAGCTGTAACAGAGATACTGACTTCTGACAAATCAGGTCAGAAAGTGATGCCTGAGAATCTGTACATGCCAAGGTTGGTGGGGTGACCAGCTCCGCCCACAAGTTTGTCCTAGCTCCGCGTGGGACAAACAATTGAAGACCACCCAGTACCCCATGGGAGGCCATCTGGTCAGTTCTGTAAGAACCCAGAGGGAGGAGGTCACTCAGGCTGGGGAGGTCAGGGGAGGGCATGGGAGGGAGCTAAGGTGCCCACCCTGTGCCCAGCATTGTGCTAGGTTGTTTCATGACAATTATCTTTACTTGGGCCGGGCCTAAGATGGGTGAGCTACAGACAGTGAGAAGCAAGGAAAGCATTCCAGAGAGACAACAGCTGAATAAAGGAGTAGGGTTGGGATGGGTACAACATTCACAGGGCTTAGAAGGTGAGAAGCAAGAAAAGCATTCCAGAGGGACAACGGCTGAATAAAGCAGCAGGGTTGGGATGGGAACAGATGTTCACAGGGTTTAGAAGACCCACCGGATGGCCACAGAAGCCCCTCTTTGGAAAGCTGTGAGAAATGACCCAGGAAGGTCATTTGGGGGAAAATCCTGAAGAGCCCTCATTGTCAGGCCAGAATGTGGTCTTGATCCATTAGGCCAAGGCTGGAAATTCATGGAACATTTCTGAGCAGTGGAGAGCCAGAAGGCAGGGGGCGACAGACATGGCAGGGGCAGGGTGGCCATTTCTGAGGCGGTTCTGGAGAGCACCATTCATGAGGCCCAAACCAGGGAGGAGCCGTGCAGCTGGAGAGCAGGGGACAGCTGCCAGGAGAGTCAGAGGGCCTCAGAAGTGGCTACTCAGCTGAGTATGCTGGCTCACGCCTGTAATCCCAGCACTTTGGGAGGCCAAGGTGGGTGGATCACCTGAGGTCAGGAGTTCGAGACCAGCCTGACCAACATGGTAAAACCCTGTCTCTACTAAAAATACAAAAATTAGCGGGGCATAATGGCACAGGCCTGTAATCCCAGCGATTCAGGAGGCTGAGGCAGAAGAATTGCTTGAACCTAGGAGGTAGAGGTTGCGGTGAGCTGAGATCACGCCATCACACTCCAGCCTGGGCAACAAGAGCGAAACTCATCTCAAAAAATAAAAAGTGGTTGAATACTGAGAGGAGAAAGAGAGGGTCAACAGTGAGGCGAGGACTCCCTGTTGGGGACCTGGTGGGCAGAAGGTGATGAGGACGGAGTCCTTCTTGGGGTACAGATGAGGAACTCTGGGAAGCCCTGGTGTGGAGCTGCCCACAGACCAAGGGAGGTCAGAGATTCTGGGTCTGCTGCTCAGGTCCAGTGGGAGAGCCTCGGAGTCAGGGGTCACTGGTGGAGGTTTGAGGGGTGGTAGTACATGTGAAGTCATGGGACTGGCTGAGATCACCAGAGAGGAGAGAAGAGCAGGTCACATGAACAGAAGAGGGTGGGACTTGGACCCCAGGCAGCACAGGGAAGTAGTCCACGATCTGTGACTGGCCTCAGGCTTCCTGCCCTTCCAAACTCAAACTGGGCCAAGCGGCTGAGGGGATCAGGCAGGCGTAGGGCTGTTTTCACCTGATACCCTGAAGATGGGCAGGCGGCACTGAGTGACCAGAGAAGCTGATCCTGGGCTCCTCTTGGCCACAGGTGACAAGTATTGGGTGTTTAAGGAGGTGACGGTGGAGCCTGGGTACCCCCACAGCCTGGGGGAGCTGGGCAGCTGTCTGCCCCGTGAAGGTATCGACACAGCTCTGCGCTGGGAACCCGTGGGCAAGACCTACTTTTTCAAAGGCGAGCGATACTGGCGCTACAGTGAGGAGCGGCGGGCTACGGATCCTGGCTACCCCAAGCCCATCACCGTGTGGAAGGGCATCCCACAGGCCCCCCAAGGGGCCTTCATCAGCAAGGAAGGATGTACGTAAAGGCTGGGATGGGATGGGAATGGGGAGCTGGTTTTATGTGGTCCTCATCAGTGCCCACAGGCATCCTCAGTGCCCATGGACCTCCAGGCTTGAGAAAATATCTGGAGGGAGACAGTTGCCTCCTATCTCCCCATGTTCACACAGTCCATTAATTCACTTATCAGCTGCCAAGTCACTCTTTTTCATCTGCAGGAATGATTCACAACAGAGAGATGTCATAGGCTGACTTGACTCCTTCAGACAGCGTCTCTCAAATAGTTATCCTCAGGTGTACTCCAGGGACTCCTTCAGTCAACAAATCTGAAAAGCAATGATGGGCATGCATGTTTCAAAGGCACCTTTTCACAGGGCTTAAGGGCAAGAAGATGAAAAGAAAACCTTTAAAAAAATTTTTTTTTTAATTCTAAGAGATAAGGTCTCACTCTGTCACCCAGGATGGAATGCAGTGGCATGATCATAGCTCACTGCAGCCTCAACCTCCTGGGCTCAAGTGATCCTCCTGCCTCAACCTCCTGAGTAGTTGGAATTACAGCCACATGCCACTATGCCTGGCTAATTTACAATTTTTGTAGAGACAAGCTTTCACTCTGTTGACCAGGCTGGTCTTGAACTCCTGGCCTCAAGCAATCCTCCCAGCTCGGCCTCCAAAGCCCTGGGATTACAAGCGTGAGCTGCTGCATCAAGAGAAAAACTTCTTAAATTTGTGTTTCCTGAACTCCTCCTAGAAGCTATACTGGCCACCAGCCCCCACAACTGCCATCAGTCACTCACAGCCTGTTTCCCCACCAGCCTATGAGCTTCTCAGGAGGAGCAGCCAGCCTGGCCAGATGCAGAGTGAGTCTCCAGGACTGTATGTTAAGTAGATCTCCATTAATATGGTCAAAAGCACAGCCTCTAGAGCTGGAACGGCTGGGTTCACAACCACTATAGTACCACTCACTATGAATCTGAGCAAATCTCTAATTTCTGTTTTCTCATTTATAAATGGGGATAATAATGGGACCTACCTTTATATAATGGTTTTGTGAGGATTAAATACGATAAATTACATAGCATACTTAGAAATGATGCCTAGCACACAATCCATGCTATATGTTTTAGCTGCTATTGTAGTCATCATCATCATCATCTTGTGGGTTTCGGTTTATGTGGATTGACAAGATTCATTCATTCACTCCATCATAACAGACAGCTTGTGTGGTGGGAGCTGGGGGCATGGCAATGAACAGGACCTGCATAGGTCCCAGTCAAGGGGCATAAAGCAAGGTAGCAACAGATGCTATAAGGGAAAGACTCCCAGCACTTTGGGAAGCCAGGGTGGGAAGATCACTTGAGGCCAGGAGTTTGAGACCAGCCTGGGTAACATAGTGAGACTCCATCTCTACAAAGAAAAAATACAAAAATGAGCTGGGTATGGTGACATGTGCCTGTAGTCCCAGCTACTTGGTAGGCTGAGGCCAGAGGATTGCTTAAGACCAGGAGTTTGAGGCTGCAGTGAGTTTTGACTGCACCACTGTATTCCAGCCTAGGCAATGGAATGAGACCTTGTCTTTTAAAAAAAAAAAGGAAATAAATAAATGCTGGGAGAGAACAACAGCGAGCTAGAAGGGGCCATATTAGAGGCTAGAGACAGCTGGGAAGGGCTCTCTGAGGAGTGGTCAGTCATAAGAAAGCCAATAGCCACAGCTGCTATTTGTTGGCTGTTTTGTATACCTGATGCTTTACACACAAGATCTCCCTTTTTGGGGAGCCTCAGAGATAGGTGACATCAAGGACCTAGACCAATGAAAGTCCTAGCCAGGGTGGGGAGTCAGCCAATGAGGATAGCCTGAGCAAGCTGCTTTGCCCACTGGCTAGGCTGCTCAGGCTGTTGCTGGAGCTGCGGGGTGGCTGCCCAGGGAGTGATTGGCAGGGCTGCCCACCCCTCCTCCTTAAGACTTGCAAAGACTCGCGTTGTGAAGTGATATGTGCCAAGCCAAAAAAATCCATAATTGCAGAGAGGTAGTGTCTTGCTGTCAACGGAAGGAGAAATCTTGCTCCCTGCCTCTCTTGGCTCAAGCAGGAGCCAGGCTGAGGTTTAATGGGACCCACATGGGCAGGGTGGGGGGGGGGCCTGTGGGCACAGAGTAACAGAGCTGTGACCCAAGCTGCATGCAAAGGGTCGTCTGGGTGGCACAAAGTGAACCATGTCCCAGTTCTCCCTCTGGTTTCCCAGCACCTGTGAGATGACAGGCACGCCACTTCAGGTCCCCAGCACCCCCTCTGCAGCTTCACACTCCATGACTCAGTCAAGCGCTGCACCCCAAACCTCCAGGTGTGCCCACCTTGCCTCCCCTGCCATAGCGCCTGATACCCTCCCTCTCATGCTGCCCCAGAGCAGGTACAGGAAGTGTCTGGGAGCAGTGACACTGGGTTGTATTTCTGCAGATTACACCTACTTCTACAAGGGCAGGGACTACTGGAAGTTTGACAACCAGAAACTGAGCGTGGAGCCAGGCTACCCACGGAACATCCTGCGTGACTGGATGGGCTGCAACCAGAAGGAGGTGGAGCGGCGGAAGGAGCGGCGGCTGCCCCAGGATGACGTGGACATCATGGTGACCATCAATGATGTGCCAGGCTCCGTGAATGCCGTGGCCGTGGTCATCCCCTGCATCCTGTCCCTCTGCATCCTGGTGCTGGTCTACACCATCTTCCAGTTCAAGAACAAGACAGGCCCTCAGCCTGTCACCTACTATAAGCGGCCAGTCCAGGAGTGGGTATGAGCAGCCCAAAGCCCTCTCTATACACTCGGTCTAGCCAGCCAGGCCCTTCCTCACCAGGGTCTGAGGAGCAGCTCTGGCCACTGCTCACCAGGGCTAGCAGGGCCCTAGTGTAGGGTCGTACAGCTGAAGTGGTGGGTGCATTGGCCTAGGCTGAGTGTGGGACAGGGAATTATGGGGGCTGTGCCCCAGGGTGGGTGTCTGGTACCCAGTTGCCAGCCTTCTGTCCTGGGTAAACTACTCCCTACTTAAGGGAATAGGCCAGGCTCCATCTGGAGATGGGAACCATGCCAGGAGGAGCCCCCCTGGTCACGGCACCCCATGGTGTCCATGAGGCACCACAGCTCCATTCCTGGCTGGGACCCAGCACCCTCTGTGGGAAGCCAGCACTAGCTCTCAGCCCCCATCTGGGAGATGCCACCAGTCCTGGTCCCCTTTTGCCAACACCTGCTGGTCAGATGTCCCCCCACCCCCACCCCACTGTCCTCCAAGGCTACAGGACCCCTGCTTCTGACACAGTGGGCAACAAGCCTGGGTTTCCCTGCTGGCAGACAGCAGATCCCTCAGGAAACCTGCTCCACTTGCCAGGGTCTCTTCTGGGACCCAGGATTTAGGGTCACATGCTGCAGGCAGGGCTGTGGCCCTGCTGGGTCTGACAAGGACCCAGCTGTCACATCGTGAATATTTAAATGTCCTGTCACTACTGTTTAAAGTCCCATTTTGCAAAGGCTGCTTGAGGCTTTAGGTGAAATAGAGGTGACTGTCTTGGTGATGAGGCCAGCATAGCGGCCCTCCCCCAGGCGACAAGGACCAAGGTGCTGCTAAGGACACTCTAGCGCCCAGACAACCCAGTAGCTGAGCCCTGCTCCTGAGGCTACAGAGCTGGGGCAGAAGCTGACCCCATCTCTGGAGGCAGATCTGAGTTTGTGACCGTCCTTCACTCCCCTCTGTTGTCCCCATCCCCAGCTTTGTTCCAGCCTGTCACTTGTGGCCTGGGGCTCAGCCTGACTAGTTAGGTGAGGTGGAGACGGCAGCAGGGCCAACAGTTGCAGGGCCTGGGAGTCCTTTGGAAGGGGCCCAGGGCATTCTTCTGAAATGCTCAGTGCCCCTACTTCCAACTACCCTGAGGCCGATTCAATGTCTTGCCAGAAGCAGTGTTTTCCCGGAGCTTGGCCCTTGCTGACCGTGCTCACTGGGCCCATCTTCCCACACTGCTCTTAGGAGAAGGGCGCCCCTACTGGTAGCGGCCCCAAGCTGAGGGGCCTCCCTTTTTGACCTTCACTGGCTCACCCTTCACGGTCTCTGGCAGGAGTTCCTAGGGCTCAGCTTGCCTGGCTCCACTGCAGCAGAGGCAGCCCTGCTTGTCACTGAGGATCCCTAGGCAAGACCAGTGGGTTCAGTGACACCCACTGGCTCTCTGCCAAAGCCAAAAAGAGGTGTAAGGCAGTCTCCAGCTTGCTGGCCAGGTATTGGATGCCACCCCTGCTCGCTGAGCCTGCATGGGCCTTGCCCTCAACCCTGTGGTCTCTGGGATTGGGGTAGGCTTACCCTGTAGCACAGACAGGGACTCCTGCTTCCCTGGGAGCTGTCTCAAGCAAAATCTCTTGTCCCAGAGGCCCATGTGGGTCTGCTGTGTCCCCTGTCATCATCCTTGTTTTTTCTCATTTTGGCCAAGGGCAGGCTCCCTGGGACAGGCAGGGAACAACTGCAGAGATATTAGTGATTCATAGGTTTGTACAGTGTTTTATACTTTGCAAAGCACTTTATTAGCTCACATCTGTCCACTCACATGAAACTCGTGTAGGCCCTGGGAGGCCGACGGTAACTCTCACCGTGCCCTCAGATGAAGCACAGAGAGGCTGTTACTTGCCTGGGCCATCCAGTGGGCTGGCTGGGCCTTGTGTCTCCCTCTAGGGTCTGAGATGAGAAGTGTCTCCTGTATCCACCTCTTCCTGGCCTCCCTTCTCCCACTTCCTGATCCCTGTCCACTCCTCAGGTTGGTGCTCTCACTTCTTGAAAGCTCTAGGCACCCCGCCTCCCACCAGGCTCCCCGTTGGCTCCTGGTAGGCCAGCTGAGAATGAGCAGGAGATGGAGGCAGGCAGTCCAGGCTGCAGAGGTGAGGGATGTGGGGCCAGGCCCAGAGGGCTCAGCCTAGAGGCTTCTAATCTCAGATTCTCCTGCCTGTGGTCATCTGTTTGTCCATCACCCCAGGACAGGGTGGACAGAGGGGCAAAGAACTGGAGGCCCCAGAGCCTCGCTTCCCCTCAGCCTGGGGGACATCACAGCATTTCAGTGTCAGTCACATTTTAAACTGATCAGCCTTTGTATAATGTTTTTTAAATCATTTCTAAATAAAACAGAAATACAGAGTGTGTCATTTCCCTGGGATGAGGGAACAAAGATCAAATTCCAAGAGTGACCTTAAGAAGCTTCTGGGAGGAGAGCCGGGCGGTTTGGGGTATCTGAAAGCTGCCCCATGCATTTCATCAGCCAGACCGGCAGCAGTCAGATATCCTCCCTCTACAAAAGGCTGGCCCTAGAGGCCCAGGGTTTTTGGGGTTCTGGGAACACAGCCTCATGATGCCTCCTTAGGTTCCAGGATGGGGAGCGGCGCCCCTCAAGAGTATGGGAGGGTCGTTGTGGCACGGGCTTCTCAGAAGTCAAGGCCCCTGGTGCCGTGACCTAAGACACATAGTCAAGAGCACGATTCTCAGCAATAAATATATTAGTGAAAGCAGGCAAGGTCAGGAGGTCAGCAGCTTTACGGGCTTAGCAGGAGGCCTGCCCTGCCTCTGAAGGCCAGTGACAGAGAGGGCTGCCCCGAACCCAGCCAGCAGGAAAGGGGAGGGGATGGGCACGAAGGGATGAGCTGGGTATGGCTGCAGGCTGGGAAACAGGTTGGGGTCGAGGCTGAGAAGGCGGCCCTGTCGGGTCTTCATTCCATTCCCCGGCGACCTCTTCGAATTCTCTGCTATCTCTGGGGAGCCGCGGGAGGGAGTATAAGAGAAACGTGGGGACTGGACACGAGGCAGACAAGAACCACAGGGAACGGCGGGTGGACGGGCGCCATCCTCTAGGAGGGCGCCGTCAGTACCAGGAAGTGCAGGCGATGAGGAAGCGCACATCATCCAGCGGCCCCCACGGGCCGGGTTCGGGCTGGGGCTGAGGCTGAGGCTGAGGCCGAGGCCCGGGCAGCTCCGCGCCCTCCGGCGCCGCGGGCTGGGGCTGGGGCTGCGCAGGGTCCGGAGCTCCGCGGCCGCCGCTCAACTGAGCCCCCATGGTCTGCAAGAAGAGAAACCCTTTAGGTCTGAGTCGCCGGTAATCCCCGCTAGGGCCCCGCCCCGGCCCTGCCCTCACCTCGTACGGCCACACCCGCTGGTTTCCCGGAGTCCACCTCGGCGACGGGAGGAGCTGGCGTCGCGACGTCACCGCGCACCAACCTCGCCCCCCGCGCGTTGGAGCGAAAAGGACTGGATCCCGGGCTCCGGGGCGGGGCTCCGAAAACGCACCCGGCCAATCCCGCCCCAGCACTTCGAGGCCCCGCCCCACCAAAGGGACGGACTGCGCCCCCGCTGCCTGTAAGGCGCCCAGGCCCATAGGGCCCTGGTAACCCGCTGCCCCGCCCCACGCCCACCCCCGCAAGGACCTGCAACTTCCAACCTCCATAGTTACAATGTCCAGAAGCTGGATGCCCCAGAGCTCTCACGGAGGCCTCACATCGCTCCGAGTAAAGTCGTAACAAACTCTCAGTCTTTCAAGGACAGAGAAGACTGGAGCAGAAGTCGGGGGCCATGGCTCACGCTTGTAATCCCAACACTTTGGGAGGCTGAGGCGGTGGGGAGATCACTAGAGCTCAGGAGTATCAGACCAACCTGGGCAACATAGTGAGACCTTGCTTCTATAAATAAATAAATGATAGATAGATAGATAGATAATCGCTTGAGCCGAGGAGGTCAAGACTGCAGTGAGCCATCATTGTGTCACCACACTCCTACCCGGGTGACAAGAGCGAGACCATGCCTCAAAACGAAAATAAAAACGTGAGAATAGTAGTGGAGAGTGTTTCTGGCTCCGGGATGAGGCCTCCCATCCTGATGATGGTGAAGGGAATGGCGTGTGTAGAGGTGGGGAACTGGGTATGTATTGTGGCCATCCCACCCTATCTTCCCAGAATGCTGGAACTGGAGAGTGCGGGGATTGTACACAGGCTGAGGGCCCCAAACATCACATTCACAATGGCCAGAGGGAGCTGCACTTTAATGGGGTGGCACAGGACAGCAGAACCCTCAGCCAGCAGCCACAGGGCTTGTCAGCCAGCACAACAGAGCAGGTTTTTTCATGATGATAGATCCAGGCGATGAGCACAGGTGGAAAAGGGTTGGGTGCCCAGCCACTCAGTCCCAGTGAGCTCTCTGCCACCTCCATGCCAGCATCCAGTACAGATTGGGCGGAGCATGGAGAAGGTGCCAAAGTCCAGAGCCAAGAGCCCACGGAACAACTTGGAAGGTGACTCAGGTGAGGCTGAAGAGAAAGGAAATTGCACAGTCAGTAGCTGTTTCACAAAGCCCGCCTCACCCTGGAGGTGCCTGCCTTGGCCCTCACCCCCAGATCAGCTCTGAAAAGCTGCTCAAGCAGCTACTGCTCTAATATCCTAGCCCTGAACAAAGCCACAAAGATGAAGATTAGCAGATGCTCAATAAATTTTTTAAAATCATGGTGAACTGAAAAAAAATGTGCTGGCTCTATCTGCTCAGCAGTATGCAGATATGCTCTCACACTCGAGAAGCTACCAGAACAAACCGGTAGGCTCCCATTGTAGATGACATTTTTCCCCATACTCACAAAAGACAAGTTAACCCCCAGCCCTGGGCAGAAGAAAGGGGAGACCCCAGGTACCTGTCAATGAGGGAATCCCGCATGCTGGTAGCAATGGTGCTAGGCTGGGCTTCATTCAGCTTGAAGACACTCTCCACCACTGACAGCTCTGTGCTCGTTGTGTCCAGGCCACAGAAGGCACACCAGTCATTCACCACCATCCCAGCGGCAATCACCTCACTGCCTCGGTTCACAGTGCCTGCCTGCCAAGGGAAGGGCTCAGTGTGAGTCACAGCACCAGTCTCTCCCTCCTCAGTAAGGGCTCTCCCCAAACCCTGCTCCTCCCTGACCTGCAGCTCCAGTGCCAAACTGCAGCAGGTAATGACCCAGACTCCCGAACACAAGGCAAAAGGATCTGCCTCAGCAGGAGACGGGGTTCAGAGAACAGGAAGGCTTACCACAAGGGGGACCTGAAGAAGAGAGGACAGCTCATCCTGGTCTTCAACTGAAGTCTTGGGATGCACCAGCCCTCCCTGATTGCTGAAGACACAATAGCTTCCTACTAGCACCTGGTCAGCCACTGTCTGTCTGAAGACTTCCACCTTGAGCACATCTGCCAGAATTTCTTCTGTCTCCTATCAGTTAAAGGTATTGTGTTCAGGGTCCAGAACTTACAGCCCCAGAACCAGGGCTCTCCATGCCCAGAAGCACCCAGGCCTTGGCTCCCTGTGCCCCTCATTTCTCCTATGTATCTCATATGAAAGCCTCACCCAGAGAAAGGAGGAAGTACAGCTTAGAGCAGAGTCAGGGCCAGCTGTGAAGCCCCTAATACTCATGCATGGAGGCTGGTCTCCATGTCACTTTTTTCCCTCTCACCCACAGTCAAAAGTTCAACAGTCAATCACTACAGGACTGGATGGTTCAATCTCCCCAATCCTGAAGGATTCATACCCTCCCCAGCTTCTTCCTGACACTGATAAGGCCTCTGTTATCATTATTCTAATGAGTACCTGAAATTCAAGGACCCATATATAAAAAGAAACCACAGAAGAAACCCCTAATTCCTGCCTGTTAGGGAAGAACAGTGACAGACCAATGACTAGGATGGCCCTGTGACACTTAGGTCAGGTTGGGCTGCCTCACCCTGTCCAAGTCTGGGTGGACCAAGGCCACGTAGTCATTGCAGGTGGTGACATTGCCCAAGGCTGAGAGCCGCTCCTCCACCCGCCGAATTTGCACTGAGTCTGGGAGGCTATTGCGAATGTGTTGCAGCTCCTGGTCAGTGGTATTGTTGGGCACCAGGAGACCGTGCCTGTTCCCTAGAGAAAACCAAATTAGAGCGGGGGGCAAAGGTGAACCATGAATACACAAGATGCCTGCTGAGCCTTAGGGGCTGAGGACACAACCCAACAGCCCAGCCCAATCAGCTTTCCCAGGAAAGCTTTAGGCCCAGAGCCCAGCCCTCCAACCCACAACTCACTGATTCGTACAACACCCAGGGCAGGCCAGGCCAGAGACTACCCAGGAGTCCCAACAAACATTGCCTATTTCACCATCATCAAAGGCGGAGAGGGGGGAGGGCGGGAACTAACAGGAAGAGCTCTTGGCATTAGTTGTGTATTTTGCTACTTAAAAACTGAGATAACATTACACACATAGCAGAATGGATACTTTTTTTTTCTGAGACAGTCTCACTCTGTCACCTAGGCTGGAATGCAATGGTGCAATCTCGGCTCACTGCAACTTCTGCATCCCGAGTTCAAGCAATTCTGCTTCACCCTTCTGAGTAGCTGAGATTACTAAGGCACACCACCTCACGGCTAATTTTTTTGTGTTTTTGTAAAGACCGGGTTTCACCATGTTGGCCAGGCTGGCCTCGAACTCCTAACTTCAGATGATCCACCTGCCTCCAACTCCTAAAGTGCTGGGATTACACGTGTGAGCCACCGTGCCGCCAGAATGACTAAAATTTTTACAAGTCATCAATTCCAAGTGTTGGCAAAGATATATGGAGCAACTGAACTCTCATACACTGAGACAGGAGTGTAATGTGATCAACCACTTCAGATACTTATCCGGCATCATCTACTACTAACTAAATAGTCACATAACCTGTGACTCGGCCATGCCACTCTTAGGTATTATATATCCAGTAGAAATATGTTTGTGTTCACTAAAAAAAACAGTAGCACTATTCCTACTAGACCAAAGTGAAAACTGCCCAAATGTACTGTCGATGGAATGGATGAATACACTGCGGTATCCTTACACAAAACACACCATACAACAAGAATGAACAAACCACAAATACACACCTCTCAATTTCGAAATTCCAGGTCATGCCCATCATCAAATACACCAAGGACCAAGCTACAATCTCCCTTGTCAGAACTTGCTCAAGTCCTAAGGGCATAGCTAGAGATCAGTGTTTTTTGTTTTTCTTTGTGTGTGTGTGTGTGTGTGTGTAAAGCAGGAATGAGAAAATGTGAAAGCATTTTACATTATTTGGTATTACTATTATCCAGTAGCCTTTGCTAGAGGGTTGCCCCCGACCTCCTGACGCTTGGCCTGAGAGATTCTACAGTGCCCAGAGATAATAGATGATACCCTGGGAATCCCTAGGTCACTTCCGGTTCCTTCCGGGGGTGTGATTAATGGTGCTTGGCGACTACTCCCTCCCTCGGCGTCCTCCACCTGCCTTACCCACACACATGCGCCCGATGATGCGGCAGCCGGCGATAGACGCGTGCACCACGGGGATGGAATCGGAGAGCTCGCCCTCGAACACACTGTAGGGACATGGACTCAGTAGTCGCGGGGCGGAAGGGCCGGCACCCTCACCCCGCCGGAGCTCTTAACTCCCAGCTACCCTTCCCCGCCACCGCGAGCCCCGGGGCTCCCGCCGCACCTGTAGAAGTTCTCTGAGCCTCCGATGGCCACGAGGCAGTAGGTGTTGGTGAGCTTGGCAAAGCAGCCGATCTCACAGTTGTTCTCGAACGACGCTCGGACCGCCATGAGGCCTGAGGGCGACGGAGCCGGGAGTTCAAGGCCTGCGGATCCTTTCCTAAGAATGCCGGCCTCCGCCTCTCAGGCCCCGCCGCGACCCCGCCCCTGTCGGCCTGCGGGGCTCTCCGCCCTCGAGTCCTGCCGCCAGGCCCTCCGGCCCTGAATCCTCAGGCCCCCACCCCTTCCGACCCAGGACGGGAGCTGACCCTTCCAGGCTCCCCTCACACCAGCTCACCAAGTAACCGCAAGCTCCGCACGCGACGACTGTACCTCACACTCCCTAAAAAGATTTCCCTTTCCACTTCCGCCCAGGAGACTTCCGGGAGAGCTCGGCGCGCCCAGCCACGCATGCGGCCCTCCTACCTCCGGTCTCCGGCGGACTCCAAGCTCGCCAGCGCTGTGGGCGGTGACCCCGCCTGGCCCCACCCCCAGCCTGCCTGCGTTCACTTATTCATTATTTATTCAGGAGCGTTTTAGGAGCTGTCATCGACGTAGACCTCTGGCTGTTCAGAGGTGAGGCATGAGGGAGAGGAGGGGCCCGGGAGGTCTCGCAGAAGAAGGGTTGATGATGGAGGTATTGATCGAAATGAAGCCGGAGGAAGGGCTGGTTTGGGGAAAGTGATGAGTCCAGCTGTGCCTTGCGTGACAGAAGTCTGTGTCTGGAGCCCAGCGTAGAAGTGGAGAGCTGAGGAATGAGATGAGGGGCTGAAGACTGGGATGGACTAGAAGAGACTTACCATAGAGAGAGTTCCAGGAGGGAGAAGGAGGCGCAGCGAGAGAGGGAAAGGCAGCCAGGCTGCAGGTGCTGGAGAGAGGGGAGGACGGATCAAGCAGGGGCTCAGGGAGAGGGTGGAAAGGGGTCCAGGGTGGGCAAAGATGTGGGTGCTGGTTGGCTTCCACGATGTGCCTCTCGCACGGGCTCTATCACTCAGCAGCCAACTTCTGTCCCGGGATAGTGACGAGGACCAAGGGCCCTGCTGCACGCTTGGACAGGATGAACTTGCCCCACATTTTGTAGAATCTGCAAAAGCCCCAGGTTCTCTCAAAATGTCACAGTGGTAGTCTGGAGACCCTGGACTCCCCCAGTTCCTCCTTCAGCATTCACCCTCCTCCAAGGGGCTCCCCATTATTGGCCTGAAGGGTGCCCTTTCCATAACTCCTCAAAGTTCAGGATACACCAGACACTGTGAGTCACAATAAAATCTGCCTTTATTGATGTACATCATGTTTACTGTCCTGGACAGGTGGTAAGTTCAGGAAAATGGCCCATGACCTGTCACAGCTTGTACTTCAAGAGACACTCAGCAAGATGATGATGGTGACAATGATGATGACGATGATGCGTGTGTGAGAATGTATGTGTGTCTGTGTGTGTGTTTGGGTATCCACATATGCTGCTCCTCCTCCCTCACTCACCTCAGACCCACTCACTCAGTCCTCTCTTGGGCATCTCTTCCCGGTTCCTTCCACCAAAAATTTCTCTAACTCTCTTTTCCTTCTGTCCAAAACCTTCCCATCCTTCAAGGCCTGGCTCAAAGGCCACCTCCATCTCCTCTAAGAAACTTTGCTGACTACTCCACCTTCTCCATGAGTCTCTGCCCTTTGTTTTCTAACACCCTCTGTCACTGGTTAACCTGTTCTCCAGCAGCTTGTGCATTTCATCTCTGTCACCAGCTCAGAGTCTGACCCACCTGTCAGCTCTATAGTATGCCCAGCACAGGGCTGGAAACGCAGCCTAGATCCAAGAAGATACTGATCAGGGTGTGTGTGTGTGTGTGTGTGTGTGTGCGCGCGCATGCAAGAATCTTGAGCCCAGAGAGTGTGTCTGACCTGGGCTTCTAGACACCTCCCTTCCCCAGTCTGGGTCCTGAGTGTCCAGAGTCTCAGTGGATAGAGGAAGGGCCTGACCTGGCCAGTGCACCCCTGCACACCCTCCAGCTAGGATTCAAAGCGGCTTCGGAGCTGCTTGAACTTGGACTTGTTGTACTTAGTGATGAGGTCCAGTTTGCTGTGGCCCAGGGTCATCCGTTTCTCATCCTTCACCAGGTCACTGTTACCACCATTGAGATGGCCACCCTTGGGACCCCCAAGGAGGCCAGGCTCAGGTCCCTGCCTGGCCCCCTGCAACTGATGATACTTGGTGATGAGGTCCAGCTTGCTGTGGCCAAGGGTTAGTCGTTTCTCATCCCCAGACCCCACCCCAGCTGTGCGAGCAGGGCTTGGTATCGGGAGACCACTGGGCCCAGGCCCCTCACTCCGGAATGGGCCGAACTTTGTGATGAGGTCCAGCTGGCTGTGCCCCAGGGTCTGCCGTCGCTCATCTGGATTCTGTCTGGCAGGTCTTGCTGAGGAGCTGGCTTCAAAAGGCACTCTGGAGTCCTGGGCCTTGGGGTACTGCACCAGGAGGTCCAACTGGCTATGGCTATGATTTAGGGACAGCCTTCTGTCCTCCAGGACCCGATCACCAGGTCTGGGGGAACCTGCCTCAGGGGCACCCCCAGTACCCAGGGCTCGGGGCAGGAGATCCAGCTGGCTGTCTGCCTGGCTTGGGGATAACCTCCTGTCCTCTGGGCCCTGCTGTCCAGACTGAAGGGGGCCTGAGTTGGGGGTAACCCCAGAGTCAGGGTCTCCTACTTCTCGGGCTCTGGGGAAGGGGACAAGGAGATCCAGCTGGCCACGACTCTGACTCAGAGATGCTTTCTTCTCCTTCTCCTCCACTGTCTCCAGGGCTGTGCCAGGTACCCATCGACCCCGCAGCGGGGTAGGGTCTTGGCTTCCTGGGAGCCCATTCCCTGGGAACCGGGACAGAGCTGGGACACCCCGATGGAATTGGAGGAGGGGCCGGGAGCGAGGAAGCAGAGATGACCCTACTGCCAAGGTCAAGGGGCTGGTACTATTGTGGTTGAGGGCAGGGGAGGATTGGGACCATGGGTATGCCCCTAGTTTGCCCAGGTTGGCCCTATACAGCCCAGGAGGGGAGCCGTGGTTAGGGTCTGACAGCTGGCGATGTAGGGAGGGCTGGTCACTGGCCTCACGGCGAGTGGGGCCCAGGGACGAGGACCCCATACCCATGTCACTACAACCACCACCTCCTGGTAGAGCGAGGTAGGAAGAACGGCCCATAAGTGGTGACCGCTTGATGCTGCTGAGGCTGCTGCTGGAGGGCGGGGAGGATGTGGGGCTTGGGATGCCAGGCCCGAAGGCCAGGGCCGCAGCGGGAGGACGCAGTGCCTGGGGAGACAGCAGGTCCTCGCCGCCGCAGAAGCCCTCCACAGGCCGTGACTCGGCGTACAGACAGCGGAACTCCCGGTCAAAGTCTTCCACGATGCGGCCCCTCAGCTGCAGCACCATGCTAGTGTGGGCCTGGCTGCAAAGCCAGGTGAAGCTGGGGGCAGAGGTACAGGGGGTCAGGAGGCAAATACAAGACCCTGGGGATCGGCAGGAGTCACAGCCAGGGACACATACCAGGTCCAGCATGCTGGACCCAAACCCCACCACCATGAGGGCTCACAGCAAAGGGGCAGAGCTGCGACTCCAGAGTCTGTGCTTGCTCTAGCCCTGCTTAATGGTCCTGGGCACACAGCTGTCCTCAGGGCCCCAACTTCCCCACCTGTAAAATGGACTTGGGGGAGGTTCCCTGAAGTTGCTCCAGTTCAATGTGCAATAGTCATTTTCTTTCTTTCTCTCTTTCCTTCCTTCTTTCCTTCCCTCCTTCCTTCCTTCCTTCTTTCCTTCCTTCTTTCTTTCTCTTTCTCTTTCTCTTTCTCTTTCCTTCCTTCCTTCTTTTTTTTCTTTCTTTCTTTTCTTTTCTTTCTTCTTGAGTTTCCCTCTATCTCCAGGCTGGAGTGCAGTGGCGTGATCTCAGCTCACTGCAACATCTGCCTCCTGGGTTCAAGTGATTCTCCTGCCTCAGCCTGCCGAGTAGCTGAGACTACAGGAGTACACCACCACACCTGGCTAATTTTTGTATTTTTAATAGAGACAGGGTTTCACCATGTTGGCCAGGATGGTCACCATCTCTTGACCTCATGATCTGTCCACCTTGCCCTCCCAAAGTGCTGGGATTACAGGTGTGAGCCAAAGCACCCGGCTAATAGTCACTTTCTATCCCAAGGGTATTAAAGTGATCATTCCCCTAGAGTGAGCTCCTCTGGGGCTGACTTGCCCCACACCCTCCCCTGAGCCCAGCGCAATGCCTGGCACGTGACAGTTGCTCAGTCCGGGTCCGAAGGGGTGGGTGAGTGGAAGGAAGCCCACAGCTGCCAGCCCGCGGCGCAGCCCAGGCCCCTCTCGTCCCCTCGCGCCTGCTCACCTGTAGCTGCCCACCACCACCTGCTCACAGTCGATGAGGACGAACTTCTCCAGGGCTTGCCCAGTGAAGCGACGGCCAGCCTTGCTGCAGTATGTGTCCCCACACGTGCTCCGCACACGCATGTTCTGGGTGGAGGGAGGCTGGGGTGAGCTTAAGAGAGTGAGGCTCAAGCCATGTCTCTGCCCCATGGGGTCTCTAACCCCAGAGAGCTAAGGGAACCCACCCCCACTCCCATTGCCCCCCAGTGCTGATGGCCACCCACTGGCTCCTCCACCCTCCCTGACTCCCCACCCTCACCCCCAGTTACTGCCCTTGGTCCTCACTGACCGGCAGGTGCCCCCCATTGAGGTCCATCTTGTAGCACATCTCCAGGAAGTGCCTCAGGTACTCCTGGGCCAGGAGCAGGTACACAGGTACACCACGGTGGCTGGAGGCCTCCATGAGGTCACACAGAAGCTCCATGTCGGTGAATATGTCCATCACCACAGCGACCACCTGGGTGGGGAGAAGCGCATGAAAGCTCAGCGCTGGTCTGCCCAGGGCACTGCCCACATCCAGCCAAGCCTGGTGCAGGAAGCTTTGCTCTGGGAAAAGAGCACAGTACTGAAAATCAGGAGGCCAAAGCCTTCAAGAGCAAGTGAACAGGAAGGGCTTTTAGCGGTGACCTAGCCCAGGGCTTCTTAACTTGGGCACAGGGACATTTGACTGTCCTCTTTTTTAAAAAAAGTCAGTGTCTGTCTTGCTCTGTCACCCAGGCTGGAGTGCAGTGGTGTGATCATAGCTCACTGCTGCCTAGAACTCCCAGGCTCAAGCAATCCTCCCAACTCAGCCTCCCAAGTACCTGGTATTACAGGCATGTACCATTATGCCTGGCTTTTTTTTTTTTCTAAGACAGAATCTCACTCTGTTGCCCAGACTGGAGTGCAGTGGTGCGATCTTGGCTCACTGCAACCTCTGCCTTCCAGGTTCAAGTGATTCTCGTGCCTCAGCCTCCCCAGTAGCTGGAATTATAGGCATCCACCACCATGCCCAGCTGATTTTTTGTGTTTTTAGTAGAGATAGGGTTTCTACTATGTTGGCCAGGCTGGTTTCAAACTCCTGACCTCAAGTGATCTGCCCACCTCAGCCTCCCAAAGTGCTAGAATTACAGTCAAATCCCAGCCCAGATTTGACTGTCTAGATCCCCTAGCTGTTTGAAAGCATTTCTGTGAATCTTTCCATGCACTGAGTGTTATGTTATCAGATTCTCAAAGATGACTGTGGGCTGGGTGTGGCAGCTCACACCTGTAACCCCGACACTGTGGGAGGCCGAGGCGGGTGAATCACCTGAGTTCAGGAGTTCAAGACCAGCCTGACCAACATGGAGAAACCCTGTCTCTACTAAAAATACATAAAATTAGCTAGGCATGGTGATGCATGCCTATAATCCTAGCTACTCAGGAGGCTGAGGCAGAAGAATCGCTTGAACCTGAGAGGCAGAGGTTGCAATAAGCCGAGATTCTGCCATTACACTCCAGCCTGGGCAACAAGAGCAAAACTCCATCTCAAAAAAAAAAAAGATGACTGTGGATCAGCTGTGTTAGTCCAATCCCTTCTCTGCACTGAGCCCCAGAGGGAACAGCAGTGGGGCAATGAGAAGCAGAACCCAGATTCTGATTCCCAGGCAAGCTCCTTGCACTCCCCCAACAAACTCCAGCCCAGGGACTATCTGAGGCTCCCTTCTTCAGGGTCAGAGCTACAAGCCACTGACTGGGATCTTCACTGCCCCTCCCTAACCCTGCCTCGGTTTCCCTATGAAGTCACAGAGGTCTGGTGTGGTCCCTTACACTGCAGACCCCTTCACTTGTACCCATGGCAAATGGATCCAAGTTTTTTGTTCAGTTGAGGGCTCGACTGGGCCTTGTGCTTCCATCCCATATAAAGGGCTGCCTCAAAGAGGCCCTTGAAGCCCTCCTGGCACCTCCAAGCCCCCAGCTGACCTTTCTTCTCATGGCATATATCTGCTGTGAGAATCTCCTCTGCTAGTCAGGGCAGAGAGGCAGGAGGTACAGAGCACAACACTCCACCTCTGGAGCCAGACAAAACTGGGTTCAAACCTGGACTCTACCACTTCCTAGAGATACAGCTTTGAGTGAGTCGCTTCACCTCTGGAAGCCTCAACTTCTTCATCTGTTAAATGGAGATAATGATAGCCATATCTCAGACTTATGGGGAACTAAATGTGAAAATGCTCAAGACATAACAGAGCTCTATAAACACTAGGCTGCAGGGAAATGCAGCATTTCCCAAGGTTACTAGGAGTCGTGACAGCCCAGTGCTCGAGGCGGCTCCTGTCCCAGCATAGAGGGGTCTAAATGGGGGCTGAGGAGGCGGGGCACTGGGTGATGCCCTAGTTCACAGCACAGGCCCGGCCAGGGGTGGGGGAACAAGGACAGGCAGGAAAGATCAAAGAGGCAGGGGTGAGGACAACAGCAACAGCCTCACTAATAACCCCATTCCCGATGCCAATCAGGCCTGGCCCTGCCCTGCCTGGGGCACAGGCAGGCTTGCTAGGGAGACTCTGGAAGTACCAGTGGGATCCCAGCATCCTGGCTTCCCATCTTTGCAGCAGGAGCCTAACCCTACCTCCAACCCTGCCAGGGGTCATCCTGTCCATTATCTGTCTCCTGAGCTGGAGGCCAGGGCTCCAGAAGTGAAGCTGTGCTTGTGTGTGGCTGGAGCCTTCCTGGGTGCTGACCACCCTACCTGCCCTCCCAGTCCTCTTTCTCCTGAGCTCTTGCTCCCCATCACTGAGCCCAGCAGCTCCTCCCCTCCTTCCTCCTTAGTTCTGAAACCCAGCCCTTGGGGCCATGAGGAAGAGGCCCACATGCCAGCCCCCTCCCCTGCTTTAGGCCCAGCTGCAGATGTGATACAGGAGGGTGGGTAGCAACTGGGGACCTCAGCCAGCAAGGAGGGCCACGACTGCTCCCCAAGGCCCGAGTTGGAGGCCCCTGTCTCCCTGAGCCCTGAGCTCTATGTCACCAACTGGACCTCCCTGGGCAAGTCCCAAGCCCCTCTCTGGGTTGTTTCTTCTTCTATAAGTTAAGGAGATGGCTCAGATGTTCCCCAAGGTTGGAGTTCTTAGTGTGGGAACCATAAAACTTTCTGGGAATCTGATAAGGGAGTGGACCATCTTCCAAGGTAAAGATGCAGCGAGGACTCCTCCCTCCAACCTGCACTGTTTCACTAGCATTTCAGGGAGGCTGTGGAGTTCCTGATGCCCATGCCCTGTTCTATACTCATCCATACTACTCTTGGGTACCAAGCACTTGCCAAGGTAAATAAGGGGTGCCCCCTTCTAGGAGCTTGGGATCTAACAGTGCCAGAGGTACTGGTTCTCATTCTGCCCCCAAGTCACTGCGTGGCCTTGGGCTGGTCCCTTCCCTCTCTGGGCCTCAGTTTCCTCCTCTCTAAGATGAGTGATGAAGAGATGAGGCCCTTACCGTGCGGGCCTGGCTGAAGAGGAAGCGCAGCAGGTCCTTAATGTTCTTGGCCTTGTCCCTCTGGAAGTGGACCTCGGCCTGGGTGGGGCTGAAGCCCGTGGCCTGTGGCATCTCCGGCCAGCCCAGGTCCAGATCCGGGGGATCTATATCAGAGGCCATGGGGAAGTAAGTGCCTGAGGTGACTTCGGAGAGCAGGCTGAGACGGTCTGGCCCCGAGGCCTCCTGTCCCTGGGCCTCGCTGAGCTCAGGGCCCCCACGCACGTGGCTGGTCATGTAGTCCACATCCAGGGTGCTCAAGAAGGGCAGCTCACGCTCCTCGGAGATGACCCGCAGGTAGGCAGCCTCACCCCTCTCCAGGAGGGCGTCGGCCGCCAGCCGGGCTGCCTCGCTGTGCCTCAGCACCAGCGGCGAGCTCTCCCGCCACCACGGCCGCTTCAGCTCCTCCACCCGGCCCCGCAGGGGCCCCGCCATGCCCTGGGCTCTCAGGCCCCCTGGCACTGAGCCTCCAAACATGCCTGCCCTGCGGCTGCCTCACCCGCCAGCAGACCCCATGGCCTGCATGCTGGGCTGGCTGCAGCAGGAAGAGAGCAGCAGAACTGCCTCCTGCCTGCCCGCCCGCTCACTCCGTGTGTGGCAGGGCCCCCAAACTGTTGCCACCCTAAGTCAGAGCCACGCTCCGCCCCATTGCCCCTGGCCTCTGGAACCTGTCAGGTCAGCCCCACCTGTCTGCCTGTGTTGGGACTCGCCTACCCAGGAAGCAGCAGTGCCAGGCCCTCCATGCACACTCCTGCCTCCCTCTCTCTTCCTTGCCCAGCAATGCCGCCCTGTCCCCACCAGGCTCCTAGCAAGTCTCCAAACACTGACTTCCTGAGACCCACAGAGGTTGAATTATAGCTGAGAGGGGCTCAGGAACACACACATGCACACACACACGCACACACACATAAACACTCCAGGGGGGTGAGCGACTCAAGACACCCAGGAAAAGATGTGAACACACAAGCAGGTATGCGGATGGACACACTGACAACTGTCTTGTAGACAGAGACTGCGGGCTGACACAGGCAGACCACGAATTTTCATCACATCCACCTGCATAAACTCACCCAGATGCTGATTTAGAGACCAGCCATGACCATAAATCACCCAAATGCTGATTTAGAGACCATCCACTTACCACGGCGGATAGCACATGCCTTGGCTCACGTGCGCAAGGCCCTAAATGAGAGCTGAACGAGCATCACATGGAATATCCAGGGACATCAACACCTATCTGTCCCGCAGCCAGCCCTCTTTTTGCTCCTATAATCATCCTGCTACTCTCCACCATCTTAACTGTGGTGCTCACAGCCCCCTGGCTCTCTCCCACCCCCACTTGGAACTGTCCTGCAGGAACCTAAAGCAGTGGCTGTCACCCTGACCCCAGGGATGGTGAGAGGTGATGAAATGCAGATCGGTGGGCTCCACCTGCCTGGAGATTTTCATCCAGAAGGTCTCCGTGGCTTCTGGAACTTGTCTTTCTTTCTTTCTTTCTTTCTTTTGAGACAGAGTTTTGCTCTGTCGCCCAGCCTGGAGGGCAGTGGCACGATTCTCGGCTCACTGCAACCTTCGACTCCCGGGTTCAAGCCTCTGCCTCCCGAGTAACTGCACTACAGGCACGTACCACCACACCTGGCTAAATTTTGTATTTTTAGTAGAGACAGGATTTCACCATGTTGGTCAGGCTGGTCTTGACTTCTGACCTCAGGTGATCTGCCCGCTTCAGCCTCCCAAAGTGCTGGGATTACCAGGAGTAAGCCACCGAATCCGGCGTCTTTTTCTTTTTGAGACAGGGTCTTGCTCTGTCACCCCGGCTGGAGTGCAGTGTGCAACCACAGCTCACTACAGCTGTGCCTCAGTTTTTCTGGACTCAAGTGATCCTCCCACCTCAGCCTCCTAAGTAGCTAGGATTACGCGGGCTACCATGCTTTGCTAATAAATTTTTGGTAGAGATGGAATCTCACTGTATTGTCCAGGCTGGTCTTGAACTCCTGGACTCAAATGATCCTCCTGTCTCAGCCTCCCAAAGTACTGAGATTACAGGTGTGAGCTACCACACCTGGCTATTTTTCTTTTTTAATTGAGACACGAACTTGCTCTGTCACCCAGGCTAGAGAGAGCAGTGGTGTGATCATAGCTCACTGTAACCTAGAATTCCTGGTTTTTGAAACAAGTGCCTTTTAAGCAAGTGCTCAGTGTACTGTGGGCAGTGGACTAAGGCCCACCCAAGACACACTGTTCCAGATGGCTGTGCTTGCAATGCCCTTGACTCCAGGGGTATTCTTGGCCTGGTGGCAGCCAGACCCCAGCCTTCCTCCCCTCCTCCAGGGCTGAGTATTAAAATGGTTGAAAACTTATTTCAGAAACTGCAAGGCCAGGAGGCAAACAGGGCAGGCAGATTTCTGACCCCTGCCCCAGCAAAGACCAAAATCCCAGAGCATGTACTGTGTGTCCTTGGGAGGACGGTGAGCAGCTTTGCTCTGGGGAATAGGGTGAGCAGGTGGCAGCTGCAGCTGGGGAGCCAGGCTAGGCAGAAGTGGTCACTGCCTTTCTATAGAGGTATGAGGTCCAGCGAGGACAGCGGGGAGTGCTGGAGACCTAAAGCCGTGTCTCGCAGCCCTGTTTAGCACTGAGCATACTTAGTTCATCTGGTCTGCGATCATGTCCAGAACACAGGGTCTTCTGTATCCAAAGAACTTTACACATGCATAGTGGGAGGGAGGTTGGTGGGATTTAGAGGCTCCTCGAGTTGAGCTGAGCCCTCGGACCAAAGATAAACAGGACTGGGGCTATGTCTTCGAGGACCCTACAAGTGAAGGGCCTGGGGAGGTGTGGGGGGCCACAGGTCAGGATTTATCCCATTCCAGGTGCAGGAGCACCAGGCATGCCAAGAAGGCCCTTCCCTGGGGGTGAGGAGGCTGCAGAGGGGTAGGAGTTTGAGTAAACGAAGCCAGATCATGAGAGGGTAATGAACTGCGGGGGCAGCCGAGGTGGCAGGGCCCTCATTAGGGCCTTATCTCCAGATTTGTTTGAAGAGGAGGACCAATCAGGGCCTTATCTAGGTGGGAGAAGTGCTCCCAGGGGGAGGGAGGCCTGTTTGCATGCTGCTGAGTTAGTTGTGTTTATCCTGCAGTGAGTGTGTATACATCTATTTCAGCTACATGCCTTTGGCTTTGTATCCTTTAATTGTGGTAAAATACACATAAAATTTGCCTTTAAAAAATAATTAGTGGCCCGGGCACGGTGGCTCATGCCTGTAATCCCAGCACTTTGGGAGGCTGCCTGGCCAACACGATGAAACCCTGTCTCTACGAAACATACAAAGATTAACCAGGCATGGTGGTGAGCACCTGTAATCCTAGCTACCAGGAGGCTGAGGCAAGAGAATCACTTGAACCCAGGAGGTGGAGGTTGCAGTGAGCTGAGATTGCACCATTGCATTCCAGCCTGGGTGACAGAGCAAGGCTCCGTCTCAAAAAAAAACAACTAGAGATGGGGTCTCTGTTGCTCAGGTTACTCTCAAACTCCTGGCCTCAAGTGATGCTTTTCCCTCCACCTCCCAAAGTCTTGAAATTACAGGTGTGAGCCACTGCACCAAGCCAAAATTTGCTATTGTAACCTTTTTTTTTTTTTAGACAAAGTCTGGCTCTGTTGCCCAGCCTGGGTTGCTTCCCTTTGGCTACTGTAAATAAGGCACAGGTGTACAAATTTGGCTCTGTATTTTTATATACCTCTTCCAATGCCCAAGTTTGTACTAGATTCCATTTTTGTACATAAGAAACCATTGAATATTGTCAATTTCATATGGTTTGACTAAATATATATAGGTGTACCTATGCATAATCGTACCTGTGCCTGTGTGTGCACATCCAGTCTGTGATGTTTGTGTGCCTGCGTGGCACAGCAGTGTGTGTGGACCTGTGTATGCATGTGTGTCTGGGCAGTGGGACAGTCCTTGAGTCAGACTCTGCGTTGTGGTGCTGGGGCCATGTACAGGGAGTGCAACAGAGGGACGGGGGCAGGAAGACTTAGTTGAAGGGCAAAGGGTTCCAGTGGATCCCCGACATCTGATAATACGTTTGTGCAAATCAAATACAATCCCCCAGGGCTTCGGGACCAGCTGCCCCTCCCTAGGCAGCCCCTCCCTGTGAGCTGAGTTTGTCAAGGGCAATGGGAGGGCAGACAGGTGGCTCCTGGCCTTGGGGCTGGGCCTGGGGTGGTGGCCCAGGGTGATGGGGGCTTTCCAGGCAGACCCAAGCCCTGCCCCTGGCTGAGGTGTGTCAGGTGCAGGCCCCTTAATGATTGTTATTAAGAGGAAGGAAACTGTTTTCCTGTAGGAGGTGTGCCAGGCGCCTGCCTGGCATCACTCAGCTGTCCTGGGGGCCACTTAGCCTTGTCTGCTGTCTCTCACAAGCCAAGTGGCATCTGGGCCAGTGATGTCGTGTGGGTGTGGGGAGCAGAGGCTGGGCTGCAGCCCTCCAGGTGCAGGCAGCTCTGAGTCCAGTGCTGCCACATACCTTTCCTCTGGCACCCCAGGTCAGAAGGGACATGGTTCCCACAGAGAAGCTGAGACTTGTAGGGGAGCAAGAATGTGCCCAGATCCCTTGAATCAAGGTGAAGCAACCTAAGAGCCAAAGATGCAAGGGACACGTGCTGAGGAGTCCCTGAGGCTGGCTTGAGCCAGGTGGCAAAGGGCGAGAAAGATGTCAGCTGCAGAGTGGCAGGACATGCCCAAGGAAGGCAGGTGGGGGCCGTGGTGCAGGGGACGATGCAAAAAGGAAGGCTGAAGCTGCACTAGGAAGAGCTCCAGGACCTTCTAAAGTGCTGGTTTCTTACCTAGGGTTGATGGCGCAGAGGCTGGGAAGTCTCCAGAGCAGTATCCTAGGATAACGTAGAAACAGCTCCAATGGGGAGAATGGGTCAAAGCATCAGCCCCAGAAACCGCCCGTGTGGGTTGAACCCAGTGTGGTTCACTGTTCACTGAGTGTGACAGAGCTCTTATCTCATCCTGACATCCCAAGGGATGGGGACACAGCACTAGACTGTTTGTGCCACTGGACTGAGTCAGACCCCCTGGTAGGAACACAGGCTCTGCCACTTAATGGGGGAGCCGAACAATGACAACTTCTTTGAGTCACGGTGGCTGACAGTAGAGTGGGACCAACGCCATCTCCTTTACAGGGTCGTCGTGAGGAATATACAGGCTCAGCTACTCCAAGTGTCTGGCTGAGGGCAGCTGTGGTTGCTCAGTACATGCTGAAGTCCAGAGCTTTGCCGGCTGTGAAAGGACAGGGACTCCATGAAGGCCCGACCACCTACAAGCCACTAGGGGAGTCTTCCTGGTCACTCTCCCGCCCCTTCTTGACCAAAGGCTGGCACCAAGGCCAACATGACCCCAGCTGGGTCAGTGGGGTGTGGCTGGTCACCGCTGCCTCTGAGATCTGGCCTCTTGTCCCACCCCCGCTCACAGGAGTCGGGGTGTCCATCTATCTGTCTCCTGTGTTTGATTTCTCCATTTGTTCTGAACTTGGGAGGGAAGCAAGAGGTACATCTGCTGACCCCTGAGCCCCGTTATGGAGGCATCCTCCCCTTCCCAACCGCCGCCCCCCCCACCAGCCCATCCAATCCTCCCAGTATGGATTTAATGCCCACCTTCAGCCAGCACTGGGGACCCAAAGATGCGTAAGAGTTTGTCTGCCTGGAGGAGCTCACAGTTCAGCGGGGAAGCCAGACTCATAAATAATTATAAACCACAGATTAGGCCGAGGTATAAACCAAGCGCCTGGGGCTTAGAGCTCAGACGCATCGAGGAACTCCAGAGGAACCCACGGCCCCACCCATGGGGGCGGGGGGCGGCGGTTGGGAAGGGGAGGATGCCTCCATAACGGGGCTCAGGGGTCAGCAGATGTACCTCTTTCTTCCCTCCCAAGTTCAGAACAAATGGAGAAATCAAACACAGGAGACAGATAGATGGATACCCCGACTCCTGTGAGTGGGGGTGGGACAAGAGGCCCAAGCAAGGCACAGCACAGTGGCAGGCCCTCTCCCGAGTGGGAGGCGAACGCTGTTCCTGGCCACAAGGAGAGAAAAAAAGAGGAAGAGCACCAGCCCAGGCCCATGGGTGCTGGTTCCTGACTGAAACCTGCATCGAGGCCTCTCAGAGCCTCAGGCTCCCCCGTCCTACACACTGGCTGGGTGGGAGGTCTCTAGGCGCGTCTGGCGTTATCACTGGAGTCCATCACTTGTTAATGCCATGGGTCAGGGCTTGGAGCTCCCTTCCTGGAAATTCTCCAGCCAGCGTCTTCGGGATCTTTTCTCCTTATTCTTCCCTCCACATGGAAGAGGGGAGCCTGTGGCCTGGTCAGGGTCTGGGTCCTAGGTTCACCAACGTGGCTCCAGGGAAGTCCCCTTATAGCCACAGAGAACCCGATGGGGGAGCAGGGAGTGTAGGGGCCAGGGGCCTAAGGCCTGGCCTCCCCCTCCCTAAGACCAAGCCCAGTGGGTAGGGTGGGCGAGGCATGGTGGGCGCAATGGGCAGACTAGAAGTGGGAGGGAACCAGGGCAATAGGTACAGGAGAGCAGCTCCTGGGGAAGAGTTCAAACACCCCTGCCAGCTCTAATTCCCTCCCACTCCACCTGTGACTGATCAACTCTAGATGGAGACTAGCTGGCATGAGCTCTCCCTTTTCCATCAGCCCTCTCCTCAGAAACTCCTTGTTCCCCTGTCTGTTCTCCCAATTGCTGGTCTCAGGAAAGGGTTCTCTTCCCCACTTCCAAAGCCAGGCACTTGTTCTCAAGACCAGGCTTCCGTCTCCAGAGGGGGTCTCATGGGAGTCCTAACACTCATGGGAAGTTTCTTGCTTCACTAAGTGCTTAGCTGCTCATCAGAGTCCTCCCAGCCCCAAGTACATCTTAGGCGCATTCTGCAAACCCCCTCCTTCCATCCCCTCTCCTGCCTCCTCCCAGTTTCCCTCCATTTCTTCTCAGCATGCTGCTCTGAGTCTCCTCCTTCTAGAAGCTCTCCTCTGGCTCCACAGTCTACCTTCTGCACTGGTGCCTGCTCTTCCTGCCACCTCTTGTGAATGCTCCTTGCACTCCCAACCTAGTTTTGGGGCTGCCCTCACCTCTGGGAGCTCATCCAACTTCAGGATTTTTTTTTTTTTTTTTTTTTTTTTGAGACAGAGTTTTGCTCTTGTTGGCCAGGCTGGAGTGCAATGGTGCAATCTCAGCTCTCCACAACCTCTGCCTCCTGGGTTCAAGCGATTCTCCTTCCTCAGCCTCCCAAATAGCTGAGATTACAGGCATGCACCACCACGCCCAGCTAATTTTGTATTTTTACATACAGGTTTCTCCATGTTGGTCTCAAATCCCGACCTCAGGTGATCCACCTGCCTCAGCCTCCTGAAGTGTTGGGATTACAGGCGTGAGCCACTGTATCCAGCCCAACTTCAGGATTTCTATACCCAAGACAAGGCCAACATCCTTTGTCCCTGAGGTCCATCCTGAGGTTCCCCCCGAGGTCCTTACTGCCCCATGCCCTTGCCCTCCCGGAAGCATCTCTAGCATTTGAAGTCCATCTGCCACCAGATAAGCTCCCCAGATACAACCAAGGTGCACCAACGGCAATGGAGTGGAGCCCAGAAGACTGTCCAGCTCTGCTGCAGGGTCACCTTGCCCAGCAAGTGCTTTCTTCTCAGTGCACTTATTTCCCTGGTGCATGGTGGGGGCAGAAATCCCTGCCCTGCCTAGCTCGTAGGGTGCTGTGATTTCCACTTGAAAAAACACAATACAGAAAGAAAAAATAAAAGTTAAAAAAAAAAAGAAAAGAAAAAACACAACATAAAGAGGATTCTTCTCTTCCAAAGAGGATTCTTCTTTTGCCAGACGTCGCCATCCCTGGGCCCCAGAGAGCTCCCTGACTGCACTGTCTTCAGGCTCCACGTGGCCTCAAGTGCTGGTAAGTTTCTTCCGAGAAATGTCTGGGGTTCCAGCTTACCTTTGAGTTGCATCTTTTATCTCCAGCATTTCAAGCCTGGATGGTGAGACTCCCCTCCTGACAGAGCCAATCCATCCTGGTACTGCTGCCTCTCCACTGCCATCATGCCCGTCTTTACCCAGAATGTGCACAGTGGCTCCCTGCTGCCTGGCAGCTGATGTGTTATCTGTGCTACCCCCACTCATGGTCCCACCTGATCTCTGCAACCCTTCCTTCCCTTAGCAGCTGACTCAACAGCTCCTGTAGTCTGAAGAGCTTCCTGTTCTGTGCCTTCACCTGGGCAGCTCCTCACTTCCTGTTTCCCAGCCTCCCTCCCGAAGCAGTGGACTGGGTAACAGCCACCTGAGTCTCCATGCAGGGTATGTCTGGGCGTTTCCCTCCTGGAACATAAGCTTAAGAATCCTCACCTGCAAGGTGGTGAGTGAGGTGACAAGTGAAAATACCAAGCAAGCCTGGCACAGAGGGAAACCACAAAAAACGCTAGCTGAAGTGCGACCTGGGCTTCGGCTTCAGTTTAAGATTCACCCCATCTCATTGTAGAGATGAGGTGAATTTCTTCTTCTTTTCTCATCAGAAGAAATCTTGATGATTTGTTATTATTTTTTCTTTTTTTTCCTGAGACTGAGTCTTGCTCTGTCACCAGGCTGGAGTGCAGTGGCGCAATATTGGCTCACTGCAACCTCCGACTCCCTGGTTCAAGCGATTCTCCTGCCTCAGCTGGGATTACAGGCATGCACCACCCTGCCTGGCTAATTTTTGAATTTTTAGTAGAGATGGGGCTTCTCCATGTTGGCCAGAATGGTCTTGATCTCCTGAACTTGTGATCCGCCTGCCTCGGCCTCCCAAAGTGCTGAGATTACAGGTGTGAGCCACCACACCCAGCTGATTTATTATTTTCAAATTTTTAGGTAAAACAGAAATCTTAGGTATACTGTTCACTACACTGTTCAGTGTTTCTCACTTGAAAACCTCTATTACAGTCTTCTCTGAAAAGTAAGGAAGATGTGTTTCTTCTGGGGAGTAAGTGCGCTTCCTTTTATGTGACAAGGTTATGGGAACTCTATAACCTTAGGACTTTCCATTTTCCACCTTGGATCAGGAAGCTCTCAGCAAGGTCTGATACTCAACTGCAAATCTCCTGGCTGACTTGGGGGAGGGAGGCAGTGAGACATGGGGACAAAGCAGGGGCCCCGGGGTCTGTTGTGAGCTGCAGCACTCTTGGCCCCTTCTTACCCTTGATCACTTTCTGTCCAGGCCCCTTTAAGCCTTAGTCCCCTCACTTGTGTCAAAGGGATAATAAAAATGATAATACCTGTTTTACCTGATTGTTGTGAGACAACGCGCTTACAGTATTTTATAAAATTTTTCAAAAGTCATATGAAAGTTGCTCATTAGCAGTCCAGATTTTCTAACATAATTATTTTCCCTCTCTTCCCTCCCAAGACCTGCATATGATCTTTTAACTTTGTTTTAAGGCTTTTTTGCTTTGGTTTTTTCTGAGACAGGATCTCCCTCTGTCACCTAGGCTGGAGTACAGTGATGCAATCTCAGCTCACTGCAACCTTCAACTCCCGGGCTCAGGTGATCCTCCCATCTCAGCCTCCTGAGTAGCTGGGACTACAGGCTCATGTCACCACACTTTGCTGGTTTTTTGTAGAGACAGGGCCTCACTATATTGATGAGGCTGGTCTCAAACTCCTGGACTCAAACAATCCTCCCACTTCAGCCTCCCAAAGTGCTGTGATTACAGGCATGAGCCATTTCACCCGGCTCTAACCTACAGTTTTATTATAAATGGTGTCTCTTAATTTGCTGTGATCTTTTCTGGAAGGATACAGAGTACAAATATTAATAAATGACAAAATCATTCCTACAGAGCGGTCTCCTTGAAGGCAAGAAATTGTGTCCTTCACTTGTTTTTACAATAATGATTTACATTGTTAAAACGTTAAGCTATGGAAAGAAATTTCGATTTGGGTTCCTATGCTAAGACCAAAGGAAGTACTTAATATTAGGTTGTTAAAATAAGTGGAACTGTATGGGTCACACTGACAATGGTCCAGAAAGGGGCTTTTTGGTCGGGGTTGTACTGATAACGATTGGCGATTTAGTCATCCATGCATTCTTTCATTTATCCAATTCGGCTGAGCACTGGAAATACAACGTCGACCCACACACACACACGGTGTCCACTCCATGCCGAGGCAGCTCACGGCACAGAGTGGGAGGTGGGTAAGTAAAAAAATCATTGCAACATGGTAAGTGCCACCAGGTAAGGTAAGGGCCAGGTGCGGTGGCTCATGTCTATAATCCCAGCACTTTGGGAGGCCAAGGCAGGAGAATCAACATAGTGAGAAACTGTATCTACAAAAATAAAAATAAAAGGTAAGTGCTACCTGAGTAGAGAACTGTGTGGGGAGCTTCACAGATAGTATGCCTGTACCTGGGGTCGGTGGGGGACAGGAGAGGGAGGGACAAAGGTTCTAGGTAGAGGACACATACATGGTCTCTCCAGGTAACCCCAAGAGGTTCAGTGTGCTGAGAGAAGAAATGGGTGGACTCACAAAAACAGGACTGGAGGCAGGGGCCAAACCAAGATCCTGTAGCCTCCCAGGAACTTGGAATTGACCTTGAAGGGGCGGGGGATTGGCACAGTCAGGTGCTGACGGCAAAGAAGTGAGCTCACAGACATCAGACATGATAGATCCAATCTGGCTCTTTCAAAGGCAGCTCCACACTGCAAGTTGCTGTGTTTGACAGTGACAGACTCCTGTGTTGACACCACTCAGCTCTATAGACAGAGTTCATCGCTGCTGGGGGGATTCATCCAGGGCCTGCATGAACACTGGCTGACTGGGATGCTAAGAAGAGAGTCGGGTTCTGGATCAGGGCTGGGCCAAATCACCTTTCTAGTTTCTTCCAAATCTAAGGTTCCAGGATTCTAAAGCAAGCCCGGTAGCTGAACTGGTGCCATGGGCTGGGATCTGTGGCTGGGGAGCTGCCCTGGGCAGCAAATGGGTTAACGCTCAAATAACTTTTATATATGAATTAATGTGTAGAGCTGGGAGCCAAAATCTGTTCCATTAATTTTTCCATCCATTCCAGGAGCAGTTAGGTACACACAGTAAAGTTTATTTTGGTGCATGGTATACTTCACTCCATTAAAAATAAATTAATCAGCAAATTCCTGCCTGGCTCAGCTCTGGTTTATGTAAATAGTGCCCAGCTGTAATGAGTTACAAGGTGTTATTATCTCACACACACAGGAGGCTTCACTCTAGAGCTCCGCTTGCAACAAAAGCATCTTAAATAAACTGAGAGAAGGCGGTTTGATTTGTAATGTTTTCACAGAAGTGGGATATACCTCACCCATATAGAGTTTCTTTATATGACTCATTTTATAGCAAGTTAAATGAAGGAAGTTTGATGGGGGAGGGAGGGGCAATATGGTTCCCCACCCCTTTCTTCACTTTAAGAAAATCCCCCAAGAGATGACCGGCACTGTGGGAGGAGGGGCTGGTCCTCAGGTGCTCAGACCAAGGTGGCTCTGCAGCAAGTGCTTTAGAAGCTGGGAGGGGCCCGAAGCTGGGCACAGGTCTGGGTCTGGTACAGCTAAGCAAGGAAGAATGGCCTCTTCTTCCCAGTATCTCATGAAAGGGGAGGCCAAGAGAGGAGACAGCATGTTGTTCATTCAGTTCACTCGAGTGACAAAGGTGACTTTGTTTTCAAGGCCTCCTTCCAAATGACTTAGGATGGGACAATCCCTTGGCCATCAGAGGCCTCTTGGGTCCCAGACGAGGGGCCTGGCTGAACAAAGACACACCTCCATGAAAACGTGCCTTGGCCTGAACAGAGACACATCTCTATGAACTAGAGGCAAAGGCAGCAGCAGAAACCCCCCACCCCAGCCCCTTCCCTTTCTCCATCTCTAACTGAGCTGGGCGGCACCCTCATTTCCAGCATCCACCATCTCAGGTAAGTTTCTAAGACCCTGGAAAAAAGAAGGGCCATAGCAGAGAGGTCTCCGTTTCTTTCAATGGCCAACTCAACCCCATGTCTGAAAGCTGAGGGACAGCACAAGGTTGCCCTCCGGACTCCACAGCGTGACAATCTGCTCCTAAGCCACAGCAGGCCCTGGGGGGTTTCCCTTTTGAACCTATGCCATCCCTTCCTCGGCCTTTGGGAAAAGCTGTCAATCACTTGTGGTTGCTGGAGGGGGCTGGGGAGTGTGTGTTCCAGCGTTCTCACTTGGGGCTTCCCCTGAGGGAGAGGACACCCCAGGAGAGCTAGGGGTTCTCCTGACCCTGTACCCCAGCAGATCAGACTGCTGGGTACACTAAGAGGAAACTCAACACAAATAGGGCCAGGTATTTGACAGATACTGTTCAGAGGTCAGTTCAGGCCACTTTCTGCGGGGTCCTGGACCAACAGGCACTTCTCTCCTGGCAGTTCTTGGAAGCCAGCTGGTGAGCCATCCGGAGGGCCCAGCCCGTCAAAGTCCTTCATCGTTGTAAATGGGCGAATGGGGCTTCAGGATGCTCTGAGGATTCTTCTCCACTAGAGGGCGCCAGCTCACCTCCCCTGTCAGAAGCAGATCCTCCCCGTTTATGGAGTCCAGGTACTGCATCTGCAACCGGGAGAGTGGAACCGAGGAGGCAGCATCAGGAACCAGGCTCCCAGGAGAGGAAGGAAGGGGACGGGGCATGAGGGAGCTTCTGACCATCCCAGCTCCCAGGCCAGCCTGTCTGTGATCTAAATAATTTCATTAAGGTGGTTGGGAGAAAGCAGTCACTGGGGGGCTTGGTGGGGCGGCAGCTAGGAATTCCCTAGCACACCTCGGAATGGAGAAAGACACACCTCCCAAGGACACTTCCCTACATGCCCTCCCTAGACAGCTCCTGCAGGCCAGGAAGTCAGGGCTTGCAGTGCACACAAGCCATGCTGTCCACCCCAGTGCTGCAGCGTGAGAATCCCAATTGTCTCTTCCCCGTGCTGCTACCCAAGGTGGCCACTTCCCCTCTCTGAGATTTAAGTTTCCTTGTCTGAGAGAGGGGATAGAAACAGGTACCTCATAGGACACATGAAGAGATTCAGCAATATGCACATATGCAGTGTTTGGCACTCACACTTTCAACATACGTATGCCTCTCCTGTCTCCTAGTGGGCCCCTGGTCAGCGGGCCCCAGTGTCACCCCTCTAGGACAGTAAGGGCAGCCTACCCCCTAGACAGCTCTGCCATTAAAATGGTCACCATTGAAAGAAGCCACTGCTGTGGGGCCAGGCTTCATCTTAGACTTTAGGTCATTCCCCTTCCAAGAATCCACCACTCCGGCTGCTTCAGCTTCCAACTGCTGACGCTCGAACTCAACCCTAGGGTCTCGCACGTGCCTCAGCTCTGGGTTCCCACCTGCCCTGCCATCTCTTCCTTAAGCCCACTCCTCCTTATAAGCGACTCCATTTCTGCCCCCAGTGTCACTGCTCTGCCCATCTCCTGGGGTTGAAAACCTCAACAGAACCTCTGGTTGGCTCTTGGGCCATTGGCTTACACCAATCAGCACTGTGGGTAGGACTGGAGTCTGCTCCAGGCCCGGCTCCCGCTCTTCCTTTCCTGGCCTTCAGCACTCTGGCCTCCCTGTATCACATAACGGCTGGATTATTCCAGGGTCAGCCGGGGCCTGGGCTTCCTTGCCAATCGATGAGCTGGCTCCTGAGGGCAGGACCAGGTCTTATTAATTGCTGCTTTCCCAAGACTGCCTGGTGGAGCAGGTGCTCAAAAGGATTGCTGACAGAACTGGGTCCCCACCAAAGCTCCCTGCTTTCCCAAGGGCCCCATCGCTGTTTTCCATTGCCTGACTCCCACTGGGGCAACACGGGACCTCTTGTAGGGACCATGGTTGTGGCAGCCCCTTCCTTGAGGGCCCTCAGAGAAGTCCCAGCTACGTCGTGTTGTGGCCTCTGGCACAAGCCCACCATGGCAGATGGAAATGTTAGGCAAGCCTCTCAGAAACAGCATTTGCTTTGCCAATTGCTACTCCTGTCTGAGGGCGAGTCCAGTCAACAGAGAGAGTCTCAGAATTCTCTGTGGGTGGGGCCCTCTAGCCATGCCATGCCTTCTCCCTAGCTCTGGCAGATTTGAAGAGTGGTCAAACAGAAGTCCTGGCTTCTGGGATTCTCTACCCTATGGGTCTGCAGAGCCCCAGTATGTGGTTTCCCCGCAATGAACAAGCTAGTCCTATTGGCCCTGTCTTCTCAAGAGCTGAAGTCCAGCCTTGCCTTTCCTGGTTGTTGGAGGCTTGAAGACCATGGATACAAGTGAACAAGAGAGTATCTGTGGGGTGACACCCCTTCAGCTCCAGAGGCCAGGCCATGAAGCAAAGATGTGACTCATGGGACAGCCTGAGCTGTCTGAGGCAGCTGAGACCTTAGTGGCCACATGAATCACGAAGCTTGGGGCCCTAGGGCAGTTGTGCAGGCTGACTCACTGGGAGGCCCTGGAGAAGCTTCTATGTCCTCTTCCCTGCCAATCAGCTCACTCATCTATCAAGTTTGAGTTTTGCATCAATACAGGAGCTGAGGGCTGAGGGCAGAGTTAATTCCCCAGGAACTGAGGAGAGCTATGGTGGGTAAGCACCCCCTACTGTGGAGCTTTCTCCTAGAAGCTTTGAAGTCAGGGAGCTCTGGCAGAGGGGTGAGAAGCTGAAGTGGGGGGGACCCTACTTGAGGGGTGTCTGTGGAATGCTGCCTGCTGCCCTGTCCTGCTGAAAGTCAGGAGCAGGAAACAAATTCAAGTGGGTAGAGAAGGGGCCACAGTGGATCGCTGCCACTACCCCCAAGCTCTCATCTGCCAGGACTCTGTGGGCACAGTTGTTAGCATAGCACCAGGTGCACAGGAGGCAATGAGGTACACAGTGAATGAATGACTCAAAAAGTTCCTGAGGGCAGGAGACTACTCAGTGCCTCCTTCTCTCTCTCTTCCCATTTCCTGCTCCCTGGTCCAGTTCATAGTTGGACACACAGAAGGCACTCCTCCTTCAGTGTCTGCCACTGCTGTTATCTGGTCAGAATTCTCTCAGACTGGTCCTTGGTAACTCAACCACTCATGGTCCCCTGAAAGCCTAAGAGGATGACCCACCGTTGCCAGGACTTGGTGGGGAGGGAAAGGGCTGCTCACCTGTTTCCTCACATACTCCACCAGCAATTCAAGCTGTCTAGGGTCTTCACATTTCCGGTTGAACAAGGTCCTCCAGAGGGCAGCAGCCAGCCCATGATCATCTGAAAGGATCCCCTGGAACACACAGCACAGCTCTGGTCTCCTGATGGATCCACAGAACCAGCATACAGACCCCAGGGATACTGCGAACATGCTAGCAATCATGGCTCCCAGTGCATGAGATGGAAACGGGGCAGCCACACAGTAGAGAGGGAATGTCTTACAAGGGCATCAGCCCAACCCCTTAATTTTATTACATACGGGATAACAGGGGGTCCAGACGAACCAAGTCACTGGTCAGGTGAGGCAGAGCTGAGACTCAGCCATGGCTCCCTCTACTCTGTACTGTGCCTGGCCCAGGCAATGCCTGAGAGGCCAAGAAGAGAAACGGTAGCTGCAGTGCTCCCCTGCTGTCCAGAGGGCACAGGCTGAATACTGTGAATGTATGTTTCTCTCAGGAATGGAGGTGGACATGGACTGTGCCTTCTTGCTTGATCCAAGGACATACATCTGCAAGGCAACTGGCTCTTTGGGGAAGGAAGCCAGCTATCTTGTCTTCACTGGTACCCAACTCTGGGCCCAGACTCTCCCTAAGTAGAAAAACAGGCTGTTCAGCAGGATTGCTGGGGCCACAGAGGGGCAGCCTCAGAGCCCGCATGTGTGTGTGTGCCTGATACTTCCTCTTTCAGCACAGAGGAGACTTCTGTTGGGAAGCTCAAAGATCACAGAGGCAAATAAGAGCCCCAGCCACCAGCTAGGGACATTTTCCAGCTTGGAGGTCTGGGAGGGGGAGGGCTAAGAGTCGTGCTTCTTGGGGTGAAGGTAACTGATGGAACAGGCCCTCTCTGTCCAGGTGCCAAGGTAATGTGTGGAACCGATGTGCTGACTTGGATTTAGAAGGCAGATCAGGTCCTAGTTCTGTCTCTGCCAAGATCAGTGATGGTGGCAATTCACTAAACCAAAGTCTCAATCTTCTGCTTCTTAAAAACAGATAAAGTTACCTGCTCTACTTACAGAATTCTTGAACTATTTGTTAAGTGTGATCTGTTGGATACAAAGATTAAGAGCATGCTTTGGCAGACAGCTGGGATACAGTCAAAACAGTGGAATCTGGGAACCAGAGCATCCAAGTTCAAATGCCAGCTCTGTCACTTGATGGCCGTGTGGCCTTTGAAAAGCTATTAGCCCTTCCTGAGCCTCAGTTTCTCATGGGTTAAACAAGCATAACAATACCTATCCCACAGAGTTGTTGTGAGAATTAAGAGATACTGGCCATGAACGGCTCTGTAAGTGGTAAACATTACCCAAAGACCCAGGATCACTTTATTGGACATTATGCTGTGGTCTGTCCTTGTGGGCACTGTGGTATATGAGGTCTGGCTCCAGGCCTGTTGCCAGGAAGGGCCATGTCCAGTATGGGGTGCTGACAGTTTGGTAGAAAAACATTCTACCTGTTCCAAATGCCCTCTGATAAACACTCCTTACAGTTCCATTGCTTAGGACTGTCCTGGCACAATGGCTGAGTCAGGGAAACTGGCTTCTTCTGACAAATGAGGATAAGAGCTGAGGACAAGCTCAGGCACATCACCCTTCTCAGGACGATTTCCTAGCACAACAGCGTGCCTGTGTCTGCTGTGCCTGCGCACGTGCCAGAGTGCTGCTGGCAGCAACCCACATGTGCTATGCAGAAAGGAATGGAGGTAGGAGCAGGTGTTATGGGGACCTGGAGAATGGGCAGAGTCTAGGACGGGAAAACAGGCAGCTTTAGCAGCGGGGGAAATGGCTGGGAAAGGGCAAATCCATAATCAGGAATTCCTGACCCATCAAAAGGAAAAGGATGACTCAGTACTCACTAATAGTGAGAACAACCCAACTGTTTCAGACTGTCAGGGTTCCCTCACACACCTGGCTCCTAATGATATGTATGCCAAGTAGAACAGATTTTATATTCCCATTTGATTTGCTTTGTTTTGTCTTAAGATGGAGTCTCACTCTGTCACCCAGGCTGGATTGCAGTGGCATGATCTTGGCTCATTGCAGCCTCTGCCTCCAAGTTCAAGTGAGTCTCCTGACTCAGCCTCTTGAGTAGCTGGGACTACAGGCATGCACCACCACAACTGGCTAATTTTTTAAATTTTTAGTAGAGACAGAGTTTCACCATGTTGGCCAGGCTGGTCTCCTGACCTCAAGTGATATGCCCACCTTGACCTCCCAAGTGCTGGGATTACAGGTGTGAGCTACTGTGCCCAGCCTATATTCCCATTTGAAAGATAAGTAAACTGAGGCTTAGAGGCTATCTAGCTAACTGGTGGCTGAACTAGAACCAGCATGATCTGATGAGGTGGGGGATGGTGACTGACCAGCTCTAGTTGGAACACAGAACCTGGCATAGACTAGGAGAGCAATCAGAATGGCTGGATACCCAGTGTTTTGAGAGATCAAGCTGGGTAGATCACTTGAGCCCAGGAGTTCAAGACCAGCCTGGACAACATGGCGAAACTCTGTTTCCACAAAAGATATAAAAATTAGCCAGGCATGGTGGCACACGAGTATAGTCCCAGCTACCCAGGAAGATGAGGCAGGAGGATCACCTGGGCTCGAGGAGGTTGAGGATACAGTGATCACACCACTGCACTCCACCTGCGTGACAGAGTAAGACCCATCTCAAAAAAATAAATAAATAAAAGAATGGCTGAATAAATCAACAAACCCAGCTTCAGTCTTCTTCCCAAAACACTGCTAGTGTAAGGCAGTGAAAACAAATGAGAAACTAATCTGAGGGTGTACATTTCAAACTGAGAAAGCAGAAGAGAAAGAAGGGTCCTTAAAAAAAAAAAAAAGAGTCCTGGGAACCAAACATTAAGGTGGGTTGTAATTCTGCCCCTATCTAATCCGGTGCCTACTTGTTTTCTCACATGAAGCATCCTTCAGAAATTAAGACACCTAGGTCTAGAGTACCTGAGAGGAAGCCAAGGGGATTGTTTTGGCTTTAGAGGGTTCTGGTTCTGATTAAGGGTTTAGAGTGGCAGAGTTCCACTCAGTGAAGATTAATTTGACATTATTATGTGCTCAGCATGATGCAAGGAACACAAGAGTCACAGCAATATGGTCTGAGCTCTCAGGGAAGTTGCAATCTAGCTGAAGGGACAAAATCAGTGCACATCTAAAAGCAGCACAGAGTAAAATCCTGGAGAATGAACACATACCAAGCTACAGAGTGAGACTCAGCTATACTCTGCATGGCTGCCTCCCAGTTCTACAGTCTTAGCTTTTATGACAACTCCTCAGAGAGACCTTTCTGATCCACACTAAGTCATTCCCCCTGTTATTCTCATTCACTGCACTCTACTGTAATTAGATATTTATTATTTGTTTATCTGCTACTTGTTTACTGTGTCTCTCAATTAGAAGATAAATTCCAACGGGAAAGAGCCAGACTAAGTTTGCTTTATTTACCAATATATTCCCATGGATCACACATGGTAGACACTCAAAAGCTACCTGTTAAATGGGTAATGAATAGATGGGAAGGGTGTTGAAATTCACGTAAAAACAAGAGATCCTGAGAGGTCAGGGAAACCTTTGTAAAGAAGTGGGCCTCTAAGAAATGGGAGGATCTGGAGAGCTGCAGATTATTCTAAGCAAGATAAAATATTCAAAACATTTACAGAGGGAGGGCCTACAAGATGCACCAGGCCCTGAGCCAGGCCCTAAAGCTGACCAAGACTCAGCTACTGCCCTCAACCCCTCATTGTTGGGTAGAGTCTCGGGCACAGCATGTTTAAGGGGCAGTAAGGCAAATGGCCTCACTAAGAGAGTCAGCAAGAAATATAAAGGTGGATAGGGCACATAGCAATGGGGACAGTTCACAGAAGGCCTCTTTGTGATGATGGAACTGTTCTATATCAACACTGTCCAAGACGGTAGCCACATATAGTAACTGAGTACCCGAGGATCTGAATTTTCAATTTTATTTAATTAATTTAAAACAAAATAGTTGCATGTGTTTAGTACTGAATAGATCTAGAACCTTGTGAATCCACGTGTGGTCTGCAAAAACGGCTGCACCCCCATCACCTGCAGCTGTTAGCAATGCAGAATCTCAGGCCCCACCCCAGACTTGCTGAGTCAGAATCTGAATTGTACCTAAGTCCTCCTGGTGACTCACATGCACATTAAAATATAGGAAAAACTTCTAGAATTGCACATTAAAATCACCTGGGAACTCTTACAACTACAGATGCCTACCTCCACTAATTAAATCAGAATCTTTTGGGGGATAGGGCCCAGACACTGATATTTCTAAAAAGTACCCCAAGTAATTAGTAGATTTCCCAAACTTTCCTACTCCTTTTTTTTTTTTTTTTTTTTTAACTTATAACACTACCTGAGAACAAACTTTCCTATTCTTAAGAGTCACCTTGGGGTGACTTGTTGAACCACCAGGCAGCACTCCTACTGAACTGGAATCTTCAGAGAGGTGATGAAGATTTCGATTTTAAAAACACCCCAGGTGACTCTTGTGGTCAGGCACAGTTGGGTAAAATGGCTCTGTCAGAATGGACTGGATGGGGGACTGGGAACAAACACAACTCAGTACACTATTATTAATATTGATGAAAGGACTGACTGAGCCAACAGAGCCACCTGCAATAACGACCTAAACAAAGGTGAATAGAGAGGTGTAGTTCTTCACTCCTAAGCCTCATCCTTTTCTATATTGTAAAGCTTCAACAATTTCAGTTCGCCCAACTTTATAACTGATATGTACACTTGAGCAATAATTCTCAATTCCCATCCCATTTCCCTCCAGAGCTCGTGTTAAATTAATGATGTGTATAGTATGCAATCTAAATGCTCCCTTATAATTCAGGATATCTGGTAGACCAGGAATCAGGAGACCCTATTTTAACTGATCCTATGACCCTAACCAAATCATTTAACTTCATTTTTTTTTGGTAAGCTTATCTCCTGTCTGTAATTATTATCTTCAGGCTGGTAACATTTCCTCCAGTCTGAACTCTAGTTTCTTACTTTTGTTCTTTTGTGCATTTCTCACTCTTTGACCACCACATGCCAAGCACTATGCCAGGCCACGGAAATGCAAACAGAGTAGGCACTGCTACTACCCAAAAGACATCCCCACCCAGCCAACGTGACAGTATTGCGAGTGTAGTAAGCACTGTGAGAGTGCAGGGAGGACAGAATGAGCTAAGCCTCAGGAAGTTCAGGAACTGCTTCCCAGGATGGGTGATGCTTGCATTAAATCTGGAGGTAACCACATCAGTATAAAAAGCATATGGTTAGTTTAAAATATCAGGTGTTCATTACACCATTCTTTCTACATTCTTGAAATCTCCACAGTAAATGTTGGGGGAAAAAAGATAAGATAGATACTACAACACAGATGAACCTGGAGGGCATTATGTTAAATGAAATAAGCCAGTCACAAAAGGTCAAAAATTGTACGATTCTACTTACATGAATTATCTACAGTAGTCAAATTCACAGAGGCAAAAAGTCAAATGAATGGTGGTTGCTAGGGAATATGGGACAAGGAGGGAATAATTATTGTTCAACAGGGACAGAGTTTCAGTTTGGAAGATGGAAAAGCTCTGGAGATGAATGGTGGTGATGGCTGCAAAGCAATGGGAATGTACTTTATGCCACTAAACTGTACCCTTAAAAATAGTTAAAATGGGCTGGACGCAGTGGCTCATGCCTGTGATCCCAGAACTTTGGGAGGCCAAGGCAGGCAGATCAAGTTCGAGACCAGACTGACCAACATGGAGAAACTCTGTTTCTACTAAAAATACAAGATTATCCAGGCTTGTAATCCCAGCTACTCAGGAGGCTGAGGCAGGAGAATCACTTGAACCTGGGAGGCAGAGGTTGCAGTGAGCCAAGATCACGCCATTGCATTCCAGCCTGGGCAACGAGAGTGAAACTTTGTCTCAAAAAAAACAAAAAAAGTGGTTAAAATGGTACATTTTATTATATGTACAGTTTACAATTTAAAAAAACAAGATGAGCTAGATCCAAATGTCCTGATGTGGAAGGACACCCAATACACAGTTCAGTGAAATAAGCAAGTTGCAGAATAGTGTGTATAATGTAACTCCAGTTGCATAAAGAAGGAAAAAACAAAGGTGCTTGTCTATGCACAGATAACATTTGGAAAGACATCTAATAAACTATGAATGAAGTTTTCATCTGGGGCAGGATAGGAAATAGGCCTTCTAATTTCTACTTCAACCACTTAGGTACAGTTTTACAAACTTTTATTTTTTTATTTTTATAGATGGAGTCTCACTCTGTTGCCCAGACTGGAGTGCAGTGGTGCGATCTCAGCTGACTGCAACCTCCGTCTCCCAGGTTCAAGTGATTCACCTGCCTCGGTCTCTGGAGTAGCTGGGATTACAGGTGCCTACCTCCATGCCCAGCTAATTTTTGTATTTTTAGTAGAGACAGGTTTTCACCATGTTGGCCAGGGTTGTCTAGATCTCTTTGCCTCCCAAAGTGCTAGGATTATGGTGTGAGCCAATGTGCCTGGCCTGCTTTAATAATTAAAGCAAGAAAAAAAAGTGTGTACTTTGTCTGGCAGACCATGCTGTTTACATGAATGTCCTCCTCTCTCAGGGAGTACATATGCCTCTGTCCCTCCATCTAGCACCCAGGAGCCACTCAACAAATGCTAACTAGTTGAATGGTTTGACCATATTATATACTGCTTTCTTTCCCAAACATGCTGGGCACATTCATTCTAGTTGCCCAGTCAATGAATATGAAGAAATAAATACCACACCATGGTGGCAGCCAGTGCAGACAATGGTCCTGCAGCTTCCCTCAGAGGCTCTCATCAAAAGCCTTTGCTGGGGGAGGCCACTAGCCTGCCTAAGCCTTGGCAAACAATCTTACCTCATCATATCCCAAGATTGCAGCATAGAAATTATCTGTCATGAGGATCATGTTCTTCTTCAAAATATAGGGATTAACCTACAGAAACAAATGGCAAAAACAAAAGTATGAAAGAAAGGAAAAAAAATCCAAAAAGTAAGATCTTTGACTCTTAGCTGTTACAGACTCTTAGTAGTACAGAGAGAGGACCACCAACTAGTCAAATTGCCAGTCCATTCCATTTTCAATTCCCTGACCTGTCAGGATTCTCCCCAATTTGCCAATTTCTTTTAGGTTTTGATCTCAAATTACACGAGTCAGTTTAATGAACTGGGCCCCAACCACATGTCTGATTTTGTGCTAGATCCTATGAACCAAGCATAAGAAACAGTTTCCTGATTGGAGGAGCACACACCAATGTAGGAAAATAGGATATAAAAAATAATTACACTGCAACATGTTGCCTCAAATCCTATTCCAAACATGCTGGGTGATAAATAGGTTTTAATGCAAATGGGCTCTGCTTGAGGGAGATGGTTAAGGGCTCTTTAGGAGGTAACATTTAAGTGAACCTTGGAGGAGGAGGAGTTTGACAAGGGAGAGTGAGGAAGAGGAGGAAGAGAGGGCATTCTAGACAAAGGGAACAATGTGTGCAAAGGTGCAGAGGCTGGAAAGAAAAGGACTGGTGCCGGGAGGGTGTCAGGGAGGGTGAATGGGCAGGATCACAGGAAAGGTATGTTGAGATTAGGTTAGGAGACATCTTAAGGGCCACTCAAGAGTTTTTCGTGGTGAAAAAAACAAAGAGAAGGAAGTGGTCAGAGGTGGGAAGAGGAGGGAGAGAGGCAGGACTGTGAGAGACATGTTGAGGAAAAAGGGGGGAACTCTGAGGCCATGGAAAGAAGCAAAGAACAAAGTAGGGGCAACTCTGAAGCAAGAAGAATGTTAAAGTTAAGAGATCATTTTGGCTGGGTGATGGTTCATGCCTGTAATCCCAGCACTTTGGGAGACCAAGGCAAGCAGATCGCTTGAGCCCAGGAGTTCAAGACCAAACTGGGTGACATGGAAAGCCCATCCCTACAAAAAAAATACAAAAATAAGACTGGCATAGTGGTGCATGCCTGTAGTGGTCCCAGCTACTTGGGAGGCTGAGTTGGAGCACTTGAGCCTGGGAGGCCAAGGCTGCAATGAGCCAAGATAGTGCCACTGCACTCCAGCCTGGGTGACAGAATGAGACCCTGTTTCAAACAAACAAAAACTCAGATTGTTTTAGAAATGCAATTCCAGTGAGTTGGTTGAGAGCCTGGTAGAACTCCTCTCTCCTCTCAGGGAATGGCCTGGAGGGTCTTCAGGGCCCAGAGTGCAGTGAGATGCCTTCAACAGGGTACAACTCTGACCTCCAGACAGTAACATGCTGGAAGGCAGGGCCCATGTTTTATTCCTTTTTAGGATCCCAGCAGAACGCCAGAGCAATGCATAGCACAGAGTAAGGACTCGCTATTTAAACTGAAGGTTTTAGAAACAGCCAAAAGGCATTTGGAACTTTATATGGAGAATAAGATTTGTGCTTAACAACTCTGACGGTGACCATGCCCACGTTCATCTCCTCATTTACCAAGCACCTGTCACGGGTCTGGTACTTTATGGACATTATCTCCTCTAATCGCCACCAGAACTCAGAGAGGTAGATGTGTTACAGTCACTCAGACTACAGGTGACTGTGTGAGAGACCCAGATGGGTGAAGTGATGCCCTGTGTCACATAGCAAATTAACTGATAAAGCTGAGATCAGCATCCAGGTCAGTCTGAATCCAGAGTCCACACTTGTTACAGTCTGCCAGAGCCCTGCTTCATGCAAGGATAATTTTACTTTGGATTGTGATCAAAGACTGAGCGATTTTATCCTGTGGCTCATAACTAGTCTCAGAAGTAAAGCAGAAAGGGTAATCTGGATTACCCTTTCTGATTTAGACTCAGAAAACCTGGGTTCAAGTGATAGTTTTGCTATGTACGCAGGATGTTATCTTAAGCAAGTTAACCTGAGTCCATTTCCTTTTCTTTCTTTTTTTTTTTTTTGAGACAAACTCTTGCTCTGTTGCCTAGGCTGGAGTGCAGTGGCACAATCTCGGCTCACTGCAACCTCCGCTTCCTGGGTTCAAGCAATTCTCCTGCCTAAGCCTCCTGAGTAGCTGGGATTACAGGCACCTGCCACCACACCCACCTAATTTTTTTGGTATTTTTAGTAGAGATGGGATTTCACCATATTGGCCAGGCTGGTTTTGAACTCCTGACCTCAGGTGACCTGCCTGCCTCAACCTTCCAAAGTGCTGGGATTACAGGTGTGAACCACTACACCCGGCCCCTTTTCTTTTAAATGCCCTACACACAGGGCTGTTTGGAAGAGCATGTGAGTTAGCATGCATTCATTCATTAATTTAATAATATATGGATGCTGAAAGCCTTAGTAAACTGCAGAATGCTCTGCAAATATAAGGAATTATAAGTAATAACTTCTGGTTTGTTTACATAAAACCAAAACCAGTTCCAATGCATTATAGTCATGGATAATTTTCAAAAATGAAAGGATTGTGAAGCTCAAGGCTGGAAAATGGGAGACTGGATGCAACTAGGAGTGGAAACCATGACCTATCCCACACACCTTCAACCAGGGGCACATTAGCCATCCATACTTGGTGTTCTCACAGCTCTCTGGGCAGACTTTTCGCCCTGGGTACACAACATGGTTTAGAGCTGCTTATGCACCTCTCTCCCACTAGTCTGGGAGTTACTCAAGGGTCATAGGAACCATGTCTAATTAATCTTGCCCCCCCACCCCATTATCTGGTCCAGAGCAGGGGCTAAGACAGGCTTGCTGGCAACTGAATTTTTACAAGGGCCTGAGTACTACGCCACGCATAGCATGTTCTATCCAACTGATTTTGGAGGGGAGGGGTGGAGTTCTTCTCCTTTCTTTTCCCCTACTGAATATGTTCTGCATTTCTAGAATTTCAGAAACATATACTGCCAAACTTCTACTGTCCCATCTTCCAGAAAGGGCTGGGGTAAAGAGAAGAGTCAAGAAACAGACCAGAGATAGAGTTCATTCCTGTTGTCATGTGAGGATAGGACTGCAACTCAGACCTCCTGATAGCCACTTTGAGGCTTTCCCTACTCCCACATGAGTTTTGTCCAACATTGAGGCAGAAGCATCTCTCAGAGGAAAACATTCACTGAACCTGCCTAGCAGAGCTAGTTTATGCCATGTGTCACACCACTAAGCTTTGGAGCTGGAAGGGCCCTCAGAGATCTCAGAGATTACCTAGCTCAATACCCTTGAGCAAAGGGCCAACTGAAACCCAAAAAGAGACTTATTCAAGGTCACACATCAAGTTAGTGTCAGAGCCAGGATTAGAACCTGATTTCTGGGTAAGTGCTTTTCCTACTTTACCATCTTCAGAGTATTTCCAGAGATTTTTATCACCAATACATTCATCTACAAACCTCAGTTCTTGCTTTCCAGCAAGGCCCACATACATACAAACACATTTTCTCCTGTTGGGATAAACCTGCATTCTGGTTGGCTACTGCCCAGGAAAAACGGAGCGCAAGAGTACAGGTCCTTATTAGCAAGGCTCCTCGACCTCCTGGTCCCATACTCTAATTCCAGTGACTTGTAAGCTGCCCCTCCCTTCACTTCTAGCTGAGACAACGGCAAGCTGCCACAGCTAGAAATGGTTTTCAGATATCATCACCCAGGCTGGATTAGATTATGAAAAGGGCCCTTCCTGGAAGAGGGTAGAAGTGTGATCAGTACAGACACATGATCTGCAGGCAGCAGGTGAGGGCAAGTGACAGCAGCTTCCTCAACTACCAGACTCACTCAGCAGGGCCGGCCCTTCTAGCTAGTCCAGCAGCCAAGGGGAGCGGGATATTCCCCCTGTTGGATTTTATTCCCTCATTTAAGTTTTTGGTTTCTGGTGTGCAGGTTCCCTGCCTCTCCACTGCCAGATCATTCTATATGGAGCACTCTGCCCATGACTACACAGCTGTACCAAGCAGAAGAGAAACTCCTTCCAGATAGAGTTGGGCCGTTCTCTTATTAAACTCATCCTTTCCATAAAGCTTTGCTTTTTATAAAAACCCATACATACAGCACCATAAGGAAAAGATTCCTTTTATATCAGTTACTCATATTTTCCCATTTATTTAAGCCATTAAAATTCAAGCAGATATTTTATAAGCCATCAGGATTCAGTGACTGGTATTACTGAATGTTTAATAATAAACTAAACAGAAGAAATCAGAGGGTTAAATGATGACTGCAATTCCTGTAATGACTTAATTAAATTTTTATTGAGTACATAAACTATGATGTCACTTCTAGCCAACCATGGGCCTGCCTTCCCAGCATGTCACAGGGAGGGAGCACTCAATAGGAGGCTCGGCTAAATGAACAGCAGGTCTCAGCTGAAATGGGGAGGGGAGTGAGGCTCATGTAACACACTCAATAAATTATCCGTTCATTTTTAAACAAAGTCCATGAGTTATAATATATTTGCCATGCACTTTTTATGACATAATAAAAATGTTACCTTAAGGATTACTTAACACATACTACAAATGTTATAGCAGAGGCAGGCACAAGGGGCAAAGAAAACAAACATGAGCAGGCCAGGGACGGGTCCTGGAGTTTATGTCCCAGGGGAAACAGCATAGTATATTAAAAAGGGAATGCAAAAAAAAGAAGGGGATGCAAGAGTTCAGGGTTACTAATCAGCAAATTAATGAATGAGACAACCAACAGGGAACACAAGTAAGGCAATAATGAATCTTGCAAGCCACGTGCTTAATTAAAGTAGCATTCTCGAGGAGGAATATTAGCTTTAAAGAGATGCCAGTTCATTCGAGGCCAATTCGCTGCTCTCTTTCCCCTGTTCGCTGTTGCTGCTCTTAAAGACATTTATGTGACTGCTTAACAGAGGAACCAGACTATGTGGATACAGGGACTGATGGGAGATCAAGTTTTAACTCCTCCATGAACTCTACAAGGCTTCTAGTGATCTGCTCTTGGTCATCTTTCCTGCCTCCCCTCCTCTTGCCTCCCCACTTTACCTCACCCTGCAATCACTAAAGTATGTGCACAGATACATCATCTATTTCTTAGATGTACTGCTGCCAGGAATCCTTCTCTTCTTTATCCACTAATGGAAGGGATGCTAACTCCTTATTCTCTACAGCTTAGCACACAGCTTAGCACACAAATCATTTTCTCTACAAAGTCTGCCCTCTCCCCAGTCTACAGGTGCCCCAAAGTGATTCAAGCCTGGAGACAGGTCCCATTATTCATTTTTTTTACCAACTGCTGTCAGCCCACTTAATCCCTCCCAAAGATGCTAAGAGACAGGAATAGTTACTGTCTCCACTTTAGAGAAGAGGAATCTGATGTTTGGAAAAGTTAAAGTTAGACAGCTAGGAAATAGTGGGGTCAAGATAAGAATACAGAGCAATCCAACTCCAATGGCTACCTGTGTTGGAACAGACATCGTAGGAATGTAGCTGCCCCTTTCTGTGCCCCACACCTCAGGCTATCTGCAGAGGCGGAACTAAGAAGAAATGCTAATGTGGTCTTGGGTAAACACAACTCAGAGATTTCCAGTTCCAGTGGCAGCTAGAGACAGGCCACCAGATAGGTCATCAGTGATCAGTTACTAACACATCAGTTATTCCTAGTATAGCCAAGCTCCACTCATGGGAAAAACTGAGGTTGGGAGTGGGTGTAATTATGGTGGGAGGATGGGAAAATAGAAGAAAGTTGGTATGGAAAACACTGATGAGTATTAAGGTGAGAATAAGCTTTAAGGTTACTAGCTTGAGGCAAAGTTGCTAACAGCAGCAGACTAAGAATTTGTTTGAATGAATGACAAAGGACAGCTAGACTTGCTGGCTGACGTCTAAGGACTATATCGAATTCATCATAAGGCAGGAACATAACACAAGATTGTAGGTCATGTTTTAGTTGTGTTTGTAGTAGACAGTAATGCCACCACCAACACTTTGCAGTGCCAATGCCACGTTCTACAGTCATTGTGTGGCAACAGGCTGATGTGCACTGCACATCAGCTAGCCTATTTAAAGTTCAGGTTAGAAATTAGCCCACTGTGGAATATTCTGTGAGATACTTAGAAACAGAGTAAGAGTAGATAGACAATAGAGAAGGGGGACATGGAGAGACCAAATAGAAGTCTACCTGTTACCTATGTATATTATGACTGAAAGATCTACTGAGGGTCTTTTAGTAATGACAAAATACAAACAAAACTGTGTGTGTGTGTACATGCACACACACATATCAAGCAGTTTCAAAGAAAACTGTTAATACCAAGAATAAAAAGAAAAATATTGTAAATGAAAGACCATTTTTCTCTTTTTAGAAAATAATGTGAACATTTAAATAAAGTATGTTCCCACTGTGATGAAAGGCCAATTTAAACCTGGCATGAGGAGATCCATTTTAAACATTTCAAACTTTTAATGTACAAGAGAATCTTACTATATGATGACATGCTTTTTAAAAATATTCCCTTCTTGGCTGGGCAAGGTGGATTACATGTATAATCCTGGTGCTTTGTGAGGCCAAGACAGGAAGATCACTTGAGTCCAGGAGTTCAAGACCAGCCTGGGCAACACAGTGAGATCCGGTACCTACAACATAGTAATAATACTACAAATCCCTTTCTTATTTATTTTGAAAATTCTAGTTTTGCTGCTTGGGATCTACATGTTCAAGACTGCACAGCCTGACAATGTCCTGAAAAACAAGGGACATGGTTGGCACAAAGAATTGCAGAATCAGCAGCCCTAATTTCTACATAGTCACGAGGTACAGGAATCCTTCCCCCAGGCTTGGAAAATAGCCAAGAGAGAAAAGATGCATGTCCTCTTTGTCCTTTTGAGGACATATATGTCCTCAGAAATTCTAGTCATTTGTCCAGCTGAGAAAACACACGAACACATAGTAAGTCCACAATCATCTTCAAAAGGAGTTGATGAGGTATATTAAGGTTTTGGGATGATCAAACTACCACAGCAATTTATTTTTCTTCTCTTTTAGGGCATTTGAATAAGGGGAATATAACAGCCATAATCTACTTTGGTTTCTGGAAGCTTTTTATAGTATACCACATGACAAGTCTCATGCATACTCATCAGAGAAACCAAACACCTGGCTTGAAAGAGTCGCAGTTTTAACCACAGCACTGATGGTGCGGACTATCTAAAATCCATACTGATAATGATGACAGTGATGGTAGTAACAATGATTGCACAATGTATTTGATAATGTTTTCATTTTATGATCTTATTTGTGCCTCATAACCACAACCCTACTCTCGAGGAGCTCACAGCCAAACTGCTACTGTTGTCCTGATTCTATAAAAGCAGTTCAAAAATGTTAAGTGACTTGCAGCCAAATCACACTCTGCTTCTAAGTGACAGTGCTGAGACTTCAACTCTGATGGCCAGTCTCTAAATCTACTGTCTTTTCTAAGTGATCACCTTTCTACTTCTAATGAGTCATATGAGAAACGCAAGAATCACACAAGCACAAAGCTAAAACCGTTCATTTTTGAACTTTGGAAGACAAGAGTAAACTAGACCCTTTAAATTTAGAAAAAAACTGTCCTAAGAAGATGAGATTCAACAAGGTCAAATGCACAGTATTATATTTATACCAAAATAAAACAAACAAAAAAAAAAACAGGACGGAGCAAGGGTCTGACCAAGTAGATGTAGATGTAATAGTATCCCAGAGCAAATCTCTCTCATGAACAGATAAATCAGAAATGTGAAAAGGTAATTGTAACTGGACATATTAAAGGAAAAGCTATATGCAAAGGTAAAAAAAAATGTTTTTTTCCTCATTTATTTTAATAGTCAAAAGTTTTTATCTTAGCTACCATACTTAAGAATGAACATGGAGAAACCAGAGAGGTTTCAAGGAAGACTGTCAGATATATATGGTCACAATGGGTTGGCACTGGTCACAGGCCAGACTGTTCAAGATTCTATGGCCAACAGAAACACCCAGAGGCTATTCCATGGATTGGTCAGGTTGCCTCCATCACCTGCCTCAATCGATCAGGAGATCTTAGAAGTACTCTGACACAGGTCTCGCTCTCTCTCTCTCTGCATTCCTTCCTTTTGTCCAGGACCTACTCTTCCCCAGTTCCATGAGTTGGCAGGCTGTTGTTGATCCTGGAATGCTGTCCCCTCATTGTAGAGATGGGCACAGAGCCCAAGCTCAGCTAATCAGATTCTTGCTTCTGAGAGTAGAAGCAACCAAACATAAAAAGAAGCTAAAGTTGGATCACCCTTGGCAGAGCATGGTGGCTCATGCCTGTAATCCTAGCACTGTGGGAGGCCATGGTAGAAGGACTGCTTGAGGCCAAGAGTTCAAGACCAACCTGGCCAACACAGCAAGACCTCATCTCAAAAATAAAAATAAATAAAATAGTATAATTGGGTCACCCCAAAGAGACTATACATAAGTTCCTATTGCTAAGATCCCTTTGCTGCCCTGTATCTTTCCTTCTTGTTGTCAAACTCTCCATGCTGTGAGCCTTAGTTACCTTCCAATAAATCCTTTGTTTGCTTAAATTAGCTGAAGTCAGTTTCTGTTGCTTGCACTCAATAGATATACTATCTTTCATCAATTAGTTAAAAACTAATGAGGCTGGGTGTGGTGGCTCACGCCTATAATCACAGCACTTTGGGAGGCCAAGGAGGGTGGATCACATGAGGCCAGGAGTTTAGACCAGGCTGGGCAACATGGCAAAACCCCATCTCTACAAAAAATACAAAAATTAGCCAGGCCTGGTGGTGTGACCTGTAGTCCCAGCTACTGCAGGACTGAGGCAGGAAGGCTGCTTGAGCCCAGAAGGCCAAGGCTGCAGTGAGTCAAGATTGCACCACTGCACTCCCACCTGGGTGACATACCAAGACCCTGTCTCAAAAAACAAAACAAAAAAACTAATGATATCAGCTAACATTTCTTAAATAATTACCATCTGCCAGAAACTGTATTAAAAGTTTTATGTGTTATCTCTTTAATCTTCACAATAATCCTAAAAAGGGAGTGTTACTGTCCTCTTTTTATAGAAAAGACTTCATTTCATTTTTCCTTTTTTTTTTGGGACTGAGTCTCGCACTGTCGTCCAGGCTGTAGTGCAATGGCACGATCTCAGCTCACTGCAATCTCTGCCTCCTGGGTTCAAGCAATTCTCCTGCCTCAGCCTCCCTAGTAGCTGGGTCTACAGGTGTGTGCCACCACACCCAGCTAAATTTTTTGTATTTTTAGTAGAGATGGGGTTTCACCATGTTGGCCAGGATGGCATCGATCTCCTGACCTTGCGAGCCACCCGCATTGGCCTCCCAAAGTGCTGGGATTACAGAGGTGAGCCACCGTGCCCAGCCTTCACTTCATTTCTCTATGAAGCTTTTTAAGTCTTCCCAAAGCTTGTTGCTTTTTCCTTTACATGGGTTTTAACACTTGTAGCAGGAACACTTACTGTACTATTTTAATCATCTGCTTATAGACTGACCCCTACCTTCAACCAACACACAGACACACTGCATTAGACTGGGAACTTCTTGAGAGCAAAGATGGCGCACTGCTCAGCACACTTTAGTAGCATAAATTAATATAACACTGCACTGTCTGTCATAACTGCCTTGTGTGGTACTGATGTCCATGCACTTACAAATTTCAAGAAAACTCCCCCAAGTATAAGGATTTGGGGAGGGGCTGAGCAAGTCTATGTACCTATCACTGCTGTTTCCATAGTTTTCCAACACAACTCTAGCCTGCAGAGGCCCAACTCCCATCTTTTCAGTCTATTCTCACATGGCCTCTGAAGCCCCAAGCCCCTCTCAAATCCATCTTTTCTACTGAAAGAAGTTTCAAGACCACCTCAAGTTCCATTACAGTCAGGCACCACATAATGACATTTCAGTAAACGATGCATGTACAACAGTGGTCCCAGAGGCTTATAACACAGTATTTTTTTTTTTTTTTTTGAGACAGTCTTGCTTTGTCACCAGACAGGAGTGCAGTGGCGCAATCTCGGCTCACTGCAACATCCGCCTCCTGGATTCAAAAAATTCTCATGCCTCAGCCTCCCGAGTAGCTGAAATTACACCCAGCTAATTTTTGTATTTTTAGTAGAGACAGGGTTTTTCCATGTTGGCCTGGATGATCTCCATCTCCTGACCTTGTGATCCTCCCACCTCGTCCTCCCAAATATTACAGGCGTGAGCCACTGTGCCTGGCCTATAACATTGTATTTTTACTGTACCTTACTATGTTTAGATAAGTTTCGATAGACAAATATTTACCATTGTGTTACAACTCCCTAAGTATTCAATACCATAACATGCTGTTTGTACCCTAGGAGCAATAGGCTACACCATATAGGTTAGGCATGTAGAGACTATACCGTATAGGTTTTGCAAGTATTAATACACTCTATGATGTTTGCGGAATGACAACATTACCTAATGACACATTTCTTAGTACGTGTTCCTAGAGTTAAGCAACATGGCACAGTACTACTGTTTGCTAGAGTTATGGATGTAGAGTCAAAACAACTATGCAGAAGTTTGACTAAATAGAGAAAGAACTTCACAACTATCAGGGTAAGAAAATATGAAAGTAGCCAACTGAGTTTCTCTCTCTTGCTGGTATATCTAACAGGATAAAGCCCAACTAATGCTCCTGTGAAACACAAGATTTGGAAGGTGAAAACAGTTTATCAGTTGCCACTGATGGCTAATAATCAAGGTAGAACAATTAGCAAGATAATTATTCCATTTACACCCACTAGGATGGCTATAATTAAAAAAAAAAAAAGGACATTACACGAGAGAGATCCAGGATGGCTGATCACTAGCAGCTTGGGATTGTAGCTCCCAGTGAAAGCACAGAGAACGAGAGGATGCCATACTTTCAGACGAATTTTTGTTGCTCATGGACCAGGAGATTCCCAGTGGAAGAGCCACACGGGTCGCCAGTACGACTCTTGTGGCCGGCACGGCGGTTCTTGGTGCAGAGTAAATGGGACTGGGTCCCCTTTCGGTTGACGTTTGGAGCTCCGGGAAAGCAGAGTTGCCTATTCAGCAGATTGAAGGATGGACTCAAGAAGGAAGCCAGACCGGAGATTCCCGGGCAGAAAAGCACCATCAATCTTAACGCCGCTGTTTTAGCCGGCACAGTGGGTTGCTCAGATTCCAGTGCTGGGAATCAACAAGTTGGACATCCACTCAGAGACCTAATTAGAAAGTCAGTAATTACAAAGACGACAGATGAATAATGATGGGAAGAAACCAGCCTAAAAAGGCTGAGAATACCCAAAATCAGAATGCCTCTCCCTCTACAGGGGATCACAGTTCCTCATCAGCAACAGAACAAGGCCTGATGGAGAACGAGTGCATTCCATTAGCAGAAGTAGGCTTCAGATGGTGGATGATAAGAAACTTCTGTGAGTTAAAAGAACATGTTCTAACCCAATGCAAAGAAACTAAGAACTTTGAAAAAAGGTTTGATGAAATGCTAACGAGAATAGACAATTTAGAGAGGAATACAAGTGAATTAATGGAACTGAAGAATACAATGCGAGAACTCCATGAAGTATGCGCACAGGTTTTAACAGTCGAATTGATCAAGCAGAAGAAAGCATATCAGAGGCTGAAGACCAACTTAATGAAATAAAACAAGAAGACAAGATTAGAGAAGAAAGAGTAAAAAGGAGGAATGAGCTAAGTCTCCAAGAAATATGGGACTATGTGAAAAGACCTAATTTACGTTTGATAGGTGTACCTGAATGTTATGAAGAGAATGAATCCAAGCTGGAAAATATTCTTCAAGATATTATTCAGGAAAACTTTCCTAACCTAGTAAGGCAGGACAATATTCAACTTCAGGTCATACAGAGAACACCACAAAGATATTCCTCAAGTAGAGCAACTCCAAGACACATCATCGTTAGATTCACCAGGGTTGAAATAAAGGACAAAATTCTAAGGGCAGCTAGAGAGAAGGGTCAGGTTACCCATAAAGGGAAGCCTATCAGACTCACAGCAGATCTCTCAGCAGAAACCCTACAAACTAGAAGAGAGTGGGAGTCAATATTCAATATCCTCAAAGAAAATAATTTTCAACCCAGAATCTCTTATCCAGCCAAACTGAGCTTTATAAATGAAGGAAAAATAAAATTTTTCACAAACAAGCAAGCACTCAGAGATTTCACCACCACCAGGCCTGCTTTACAAGAGCTTCTGAAAGAAGTGCTATACACAGAATGGAACGACCAGTATCAGTCATCCCAAAAACTTACCAAAAGGTAAAGAGTATCTCCATAATGAAGAATCTGTATCAACTAATGGACAAAATAGCCAGCTAGCATTAAATGACAATATTAAACTCACAAATATCAATATTAATCCTAAATTTAAATGAATTAAATGCCCCAAAGACACAGAAAGGAAAATTGAATAAAAAGTCAAAACCCATTGGTACGCTGTATCCAGATCCATCTCATAGGCAAGGACACACAAAGACTCAAAACAAAGCTTTGGTGGAAGACTTACCAATCAAATGGAGAGGGAAAAAAAAACCAAAATGGAGTTGTAACTTTCGTTTCTGACAAAATAGACTTTAATAGTAACAAAGACTAAAAGAAACAAAGAAGGACATTACATAATGGTAAAAGGATCAATACAACAATAGGAGTCAATGATCATAAATATATATGCACCCAATATAGGAATACCCAGATACATAAGACAAGTTCTCAATGACTTATAAAGTGACTTGGACTCCCGCACAATAATAGCAGGAGACTTTGACACCACATTGTTAATATTCGACAGATCAATGAGATAGAAACTTAACAGGGACATTTATGATTTGATCTCAGACCTGCAACAAGTAAATTCAGTGAATATCTATAGAATTCTTCACCCCAGGTCCATAGAACATACATTTTTCTCAGTATCACATTACACCTATTTTGAAAGTGACCACATAATTGGAAGTAAATCACTCTTCAGCATTTGCACAGCATTTCACAGACTTAAATGAAATATTGGTTGGCTGTTTGTTTGTTATTTTCTTCCCTCATTCCTTCATGTCTCCACTGATAAATACAATTATCGGCATAAAAGAGGTTTTTAATAACTATTTTTAGACTGCATTCCAGCCTAGGCAATAGGGCAAGATTCCTGTTCTCTCTCCCCCTTTCTCTTTCTTTTTTTTCTTTTAAAAAAAAAGAAAAAAAAACAGCATTACAGTAATATTTACTGACTCTGTGCAGGGTGGTTGTAAGATATTTTACAATATTTACTGTCAAGCCTCATTGAATGGAGAAATTGTTACTGGAAATATTACTTTTAAGAAATGCTACTTTGTCAACCAGAATTATTTGTTCTATAACATCTTGTGCTACATGATATACCTGAAAGTAATAGAAGAGTATTCAAAATGAATCTGAGTAATTTTTCTTTTATCAGTATTAATAACATCATTACAAGTGGATATCTGAAAATGAGTTTTTGAGCAGAAATATTAAAAAAAAAAAAAAAGAAAAATAAGCATTGGCAAAGATGTAGAAAAACTGAAGCCTCATGCACTGCTAAATGTAAAATGGTAACAAAAAAAATGTAAAATGGTAAAAAAAAAAAAGAAGGAAATGTAAAATGGTATAGCCACTGTGGGAAAGAGTTTGGTGCTTTCTCAAAAGACTGAACACAGAACTACCCTATGGCAGCAATCCCACTCCTAACTATATGTCCAAAAGAACTGAAAGCAGGAATTGGAACCAATATTCATGCACCAAATTTCATAGTAGTATTATTCATGAGAGCCAAAAGGTGAAAAGCAACCCAAGTATCCCATGATAGGGATAAACAAAATGTGGTACACACATACCATGGGATATTATTCAGCCATAAAAAGGCATGAAATTTTGCTATACGCTATAACAGTGATAGACCTTAAAAATGCACTCATAAATACATTATGCTTAATGAAGTAAGTCAGACACGGAAGGACAACTATTGTATAATTTGATTTATATGAGGTACTTTGGCACCTTCAGAGACAGAAAGTAGAATAGTCTACCTGGGGCGGAAGAGAGGAAGAAAGGGAAAATTATTATTTAATGGGCACAGAGTTTTTGTTGGGATAATGCAAACATATTGGGTATAGAGAATTATGATTGTTACACAACACTGTGAAAGTACTTAATTCCACTGAATTGCACATTTATGAATGGTCAAAATAATAGCTATAATGTTATTTATATTTTACCACAATAAAGGAAATTCCATTACAAACAGTTCTTCTCAGACAGGCATTTCAATCTGTGACTTAACCATGTGTTCTCTCAGAACACTTAATCCATTTGGCACAGTGGTATCACGAACTAATGGATGTTCCTTACCAGACCATAAACTCCCTTGGAACAGAATTCTACATTGCATTATACATCTTTGATAAGCATGTATTGAGTACCTACTGTATTCTGTGGCATATGCTGGAGGTAAAAAGATCAATAAAACACAGTACTTGTCCTCAAGAAGTTTATAATCTCATGTGGAAGACATACCTAGCATGTTGTATGTAAAAATGCCAATGGTCTGGGGGTGCTGAAAGGCTTTAGAGAAGAGGCAACATTTATTATAGTGGGTATTAAAGGGTGAACAGGTATGTTTAGACAGAAAGAATGGTATGTGTAAAGCCACAGGGAGGTGAACAAGTACAGCATTTTCAGAGGAAAGTTTGTTTAAAAAAAGAAAACACCACAGCAGCTCATGGTGGCAAGAATCACAAAGTGGAGCTGGAAAGGCAATTCGAGTAAGATTGTAAATGGCCCTGAATGCCACATGAAGGAAAGAACAAGGAAGGGGTCTAAGCACAGGGAAATTGCAGGAACAGATTTATTTTCAAAAAGTACATACAGATCACAAAGTTGGGGGAAGGTCCAGAGGCAGGAAAACCAGATGAGGCTGCTGCAATAGTCTAGGTGAGAGTTGGCAAGGAACTGAAACAATGTTAAGTGACAACAGGAACAAAGAGGAAGGCATGCTTTCAAGAGAAATGACTACAGCCAGAGCAACAGGATTTGATTATCAAGTGGATGAGGAGGAGGAAAGGTGAGGCCGTGACTTGCACGTAATCAGACCTCACTGAAGAAAGTGGAAAGAACAGAAAGATGAAGACAGAATGCAAGTTATATGCAATCATATAAACTGACGACTTTCTGACCCTGGCAGCACGAAGTGTAGACAACCAGTCTTGTATGATTTTAGCAATCGCCATGCCCTTCATGTCTCCTATGCTGTGGTAATGGAAAATCTTACTTGGATAAGATGTAATATGAGCAAGATGTGTATTTAGTTTGAGCCCAGCAGGCGTCTCCAGTGGAGCACGGGCATAACACACCAGGGCCTAGGAGCCTGAGCCCCTTTTCCAGTAATTTGTTCACTACATGTCAGTCGGTATCATTCCTCAGGGCCCTCTGCATTCTGTCTGTAGCCATGAGGTCTGATTACTGTCAGCAAGAAGATGCTGACACACTCAGGTTTCCAGAGACACTTGGAGGCTGCTAATTGCACCCTGAGCCTCATGACTGCCTTTATGAGCACAGAAATGCTGCAGGCACTACTTGGCTTTTTTAATGATTTTCTATTAAATTTAGGCAGGCTGGGTTCAGTGGAAAACTACAAGATGCTTGTTCCCCATCACTATCAACCACGTCAACTGCACAGACACACAAGGCAAATAGTAAATACAGATCAACAAATTAGTTCTTTGCTAATAGAGCTGAGCCACTGTCACTTACCATGGATGCTGAGGCCCTGAACGACCTAGAGGATCTAAAGGCAACACTGACATCACTGACTCCCAAGTCCTTTCCCAGTGATCCTAAAATAGGTATCATATTGCCCAGATGGCAACATTTTCTCAGAAGACCCAAACTTTAGCCGTTTACTGATCCTGAGGTTCCTGCCCCTTCATCCAACAACCCTACCTTCTTCTTCTCCATAGCGATGATGAGTGAAAGGGTGGGGGCCACCCTAAAGAACCGAATCACAGGAGTTAACTGGTGACTCCACCTGCACAATTGGTCAGACCAAAGTCTAAAGCCCCAAACAGTAAAGCAGACATTTGATTGTTTTAGCCAGGTCACAGAATGTTTGTCTTTCACTGCTGTGTCCTAACTACTCACCGTTCAGAGACGTACAACTGCCAAAATACTGACCCAAAGGTAATCTGAGAAAGAGGCCATTCCCTGCTGAAGAGATGAGGAAGCAAAGGCTCAGAAAGGTCAAGTGACTCACCCAATTATCACTTGGCTAATAAATGGTCAAGAGGTTCACAGAAACAAGGTCTTCTGGCTCCTGGTGCAAGTTTTTTTATTTGTTTGTTTTAAGGATCAAACAGAATTGCCACTCAGCAGATAGCTTGTACATTCCTGTAGAAGAATCCTGGGAATGGCTGAGCCCAGATCCCAGGTAGAAGCCATGTGATCATTCTCACTCAAGTAGTGAGGTTTAGATATCCCTTAAAATGGAACTGACATGGTCAGATGCAGTGGCTCACGCCTGTAATTCCAGCACTTTGGGAGGCCAAGGTGGGCATATCACATGAGGTCAGGAGTTTGAGACCAGCCTGGCCAACATGGTGAAACCCCGTCTTTACTACAAATACAAAAATTAGCCAGGTGTGGTGGCGTGTGCCTGTAGTCCCAGCCACTAGGAAGGCTAAAGCAGGAGAATTACTTGAACTGGGAGCCAACGGTTGCAGTGAGCCAAGAGTGCGCCACTGCACTCCAGCCAGGGCAACAGAACAAAATTCTGTCTCAAAAGAAAAGATGGAGCTGACACAGCCTGTGAGTTCTGAGAGTCACCCCATCTCTACAGGGTACTTCTCTTTCATCCTCTTTTTTCAATAAAATGTTCTTAGAAAGGTATTTTATCCAAAGGAAAGAGACAAACTCAGTTCGAATGCTGTATGTTAAAGAGATGCTCTCTTTGGTGATCTGTATTTAAGTCCCAACTCAGGCCTAGGAAACACACTGAAATTGAAGTAAATTTTGGGCCCTAACAACCCTGTTTCCCCACCTGTGAGTCTGAAAGATTAATCATTCTGAGCCTCTGGTTTTACATCACAACTATGCAAAACTGCCTTTCCTTTTTCTTTTTACATAAACAGATGAAAATGCTTAGCAGTAAGTAAATTAATAGCAGCAAACATCTATTTCACTCTCAGGCATTGTTTAAAGAACCTCACATGTGACAACTCATTTATCCCTCACAATGCTACAAGTGATGTTAAGGTAAGTATTATAGTTATCTCTATTTTAAGAAGAGAAAACTGTGGCATAGAAAGGAAACAGGCATAGAGACCTTGTCCAAGGTCACATAGCTAGGGCAGGATTTGAGTCCAAACTGGCTTCAGTGCATGAGCTCTCTCAACTACTCTGTGATACTGCATTGGAAAGGAGGCTATAAACTCAACCCAATCCCCCACTTGGAGATGAGGGCCTGGAAGTCTCTGACGCTTCTCTCAGGACCTTGGGGCTTACCTACTGTCCTGCCTCATCCTCCCATCACACTCAGCCCTGCTCTGGGATAACTCCTGGAGGAAGCCTGCAGTGAACACAAAACAAAAAAAGCAAGTGAACTCCTATCTTTCTCGTTCATCTATGTCATGTGGAAGTGAACTCAGAAAAGATTCAACTTCCTTTCTCAGCATAAACTAGATTGTAAGCCCTGTTAAGATCACTTATCTCTGGTATATTCTCTACCAACTGCATTCAGGGATTAGCATTTGGTGAGAGACAAAAATGTTCCTTGAATAAATGAATGAAACAATCCTTAATAAAACCATACAAATTAATAATGCTACTGGATCTGGAGGAAATACATTCAATATTGCCTTCATCAAATGTATTCAGCACTAACCAGGCATAAAGCACTGTTTTAGGAGCTGAGGCTAGAGCAGTAAACAAGAGACAATTCCCAAACTCCCAGAGTTTAGAAACTCCCAGATGATTAGGAAGGCTGCTGAATGATATGCAGAATTAATCTGAAATGAAGAGAGTCAAGAGGCAGGAGGTCCAGTGAAGAAGCAGCTGACAGTATATTTAGATGAGAGGTCAGGACTGGATCTGAGCATCAGTAGGACAGTTGAGGCCCTGATAGTAATTGTTTTTTTTAAAAAGTGCTCCTTATAGTTTCACCTGCTCCTTTGAGAACCAGGCATGTCACACTGATGGCAAGGATCACTGACATTCAGAAAGACCAGCTAAACAGAGGGCAAAGAACATGGAAAAACAAGTACCTCCACTCATCTGGGCCCCTTCGGGTCACTCACCCAGCATTTTAAGGAAACAAAGGGAGAAATGAGTGTTACAGCTGCCTCATCCATGGATCCAGAAATGCTCATGGCACACCCAGGAGAGCTGCAAGAAACATCTGTCTCTACTGTATCCTGGGTCTGACCCCAGAGCCTCCAGAACTTTTTTAAACAGCCCCACCCAGATCCTGGCAGAGCCACTGCCCTCTGGTGGTACCCAATGCAGGGGATAAGCCCACAGGAGAAAAAGAGCAGACAGCTGCCCTCCTTGTGGTAGGACATGGAGAGGCATAGTCAACGCCAAGAGCTCGTCACAGTGCCTGTATGTCTTACTACTGCAATTACTCCTTTTTCCAAAGATGCTATTTACAGAAAACTCCTGTTAAAATGCACGAGTTATCTGGGACCATAAAACAGATCCTATTGGCATCCATTAACGATTTGGCAAGAATTTAATCAGGTGAAGTGCAGTTTAAGTACAGACCTGATTCTAAGAAGATGGTGTTAGGAATAGACTCTGTGAGTTCACTTACTCATCCACCATTCAACCAACACTGGATGAAGGCTTATCATGTGCTAAGCACTGTGCTTAACACTGGAATGCTGACCTTAAAAGAATAGGATCAGGAGGTCTTTAAAAGGAGGCTTTTCCCAGGAAAACAAAATGCAGGGTGTGTGTAGTGGCTCTAGAGAACAGCAAAGATGATTATATTATGTAAAGAGCAACAGAATGAATCCAGAGAAGCAAGTTTTAGTCTCTGCTCTGCTACTACTACCATGTGACACTGACCAAGCCTCTTTCCTGCCCAGGACTGAGTGTCCTCACTTGGAAAGGGTTGAATTAGGATCATTTTTGTGGCTGTCAAGCTTCTAGGAGATGGTATAAAATATAAACTGAAATTATTAGGAGACGGTATAAAATATAAAAACTGACCACTTGGCAATTCTGACCAGCTTGGGCTAGCCCTGGTTGGAGCTTCCTGCCATTAGCAGCCAGGGCAGTCTAAAATTCCTTTACATAGTTCCTAAGGATCATCACCAACTGGGATGCTTCTGACATCCATACTCAACCACTCTGTCAGACCAGATACTCCTAATATGTTATGAACCCCACATTTGTCCCCAACTACCCTAGTCTCTTCTGGTCCCTTTGAACTGAGGCTTTTAGGGGTGGAGCCAGTTCTTCCAGTGCTACAGGGCAAGAGAGGCCTGGAGAACAAGTAGGAAGTTTTGCAAACTGCTGTTCAGTCTTGTAAATTCTACCCTGTGTTGGAAAATTTTGATCTCACGGATTTTTTCCAAGCAGGAAAAGCCCTTAGAAATAATCTGGTCCAGCCTCTTCATCTGAGCCTGCTGGTTAATTGTAGAACTAAGTCTAATTCCCTACTCTTCTAGCTCCAAGACTAGTGAGTGTTTTTCAGCTCTCCCATACTGTCCTTCCTCTAGCGGGAGGCTCTTTTCTGACAGGTAACTCATCTTGGGACCTAAAGCACAGGAGACGATAAACATCTTCTGTCTTTGAAGAAGGAGTATAGCCACAAATATCTATCGAAAATGTCAAAGACAACAATGTTCATTTGAAATCCAAAGAATCCTAGCAAAAGGGCATGGGACGGGGATGAAAAGGAGAAGAGTGGGAGACAGAAGGCCACTTAGTGCTTAACAGGAATCATCTCCTACTTGCCCCATAACCATACACATACCAAGAGCTGGCTGATTCCTAACCCTGGCAGCTAAACTGCCCAAGGCCTAGGAAAGGGGCAACACACACAGTTTACACCTTTTATTATTCTGATCAAAATTTCTCTCCTGGGAGCTGAAAGGGGTCAAAAGTCTAACACCAAAAATATATATCTTTATAAGTCATGAGCAAATAAGTATTACAGCAGACAGTTATTAAAAAAAAAAAAAAAAGCCACAGTGAACAGAGCAGAGTAGGAGGTGTTAGAAAACTCACTCCAAGTAATTTATTCACTGGGAACCACAAAGGGCTTTCCCAAGAACAGCAAAAACACCATTAATTTCTCCAGTACCCTCCTTTCAAAGGGCTCCAAACACTTCACACATATAGTTTTAAATTGTGCTCAAAGGCTCCAAAATAAGGGGTTACTATTTCCCCAGGTACAGATGGAGAAACCAAAGCATTTATGCCCACCCTGCTCTGCCCAAGTCATCCTAAGAGATTCAGCCAACATCAACTGAGTGCTTGCTATGTGTCTTACTCATGCCAGGCAGAACAGGAGACAGAAGGATGAAAGATAAGATCTTCGTCCTCCAAAAAGTCAGAATTCAGTGGGGTGTCACAGATGCAACTATAAATCCCTTCAGAAGACGACCACTTATGCCAGGTGCTATTGAAAAGGTCCAAATACAGTACCCTGATAGCTCCCATTTATCAAGTGCTTAATGTGTACCAAACACTGTGCTAAGCCATATTGCTTAAGTCACATAACTGTGCATGACTTACCTTACAGAGGATGGAATGGAGACAATGAGAGGTAAAGAGACTTGCCTAGGATCTCAAAGCAACATTGTGGCATAGCAGTGATTAGAACCCATGTCTGTCTGGCTCCAAAGCCCATGTAATGGGAGGTAAACTGCTTGGGAAACTGGGCACTGGCCTCTCAACTCCTGGCACTGAATGCCACACCTCAGAGGTGAATAGCAGAATACACAAGGGCCCTCACTAGATTTTGGGGGAATGGCCTATTTCCTGGGCCCAGAATTGCATGTGCATGTACTAATCAGCATTCTCCATTATAGGGACATCTGAAGCCAAAGGTAGGTGTGTCTTCCAAAAGGGAACAGAGCTCTCTCTGGGTAAAGAAGAGCTGAAAGGTCCTGAAATCTTCTTGCTCCTTTGGTAGGCACTGAAAATGGAGCAGGTCTAGAGGGCATGGGATCCCCAGGCTGGCTTTAACAGAAGGTCCACAGCCTGCAGGACAGGCATGGTGGCTGCAGTACACATGCAGCACAGTATCCTTTTCTCAGTGCCAGAGTGGAACTCTTGCCGGGGAAGGAGTCCTCTGTTGGAGAAGGGCCTGGCTTAGTGACAGCTCTGCAGAGCTCACCTGGTGGCAGCAAGCCCTGCCTCTTTTGCCAAAGCTCCATTTTGGAGGCCAAGGAAGAAAGTGCCAGACTTAGAGAAAGGAGAGTTCCCCACACCAGACAGGTTACAAAGAACATGGTCAGTCCGGGGGAATGCCTAGGTCTTAGCAAGGGCTGGACTAATAAATCGCTCTATTTTTAGCCCATAGGACATGAGACAGAGAAGGTCTTCTAAACTCTAGGAGCAAAGCTGACCCTGGAACTAAGAAGCCTAATCCCCAGCTTGGCATTCTTCCCAGTTAACTCATGGCATCCTTCTGTAATTGTTTCAAATCTTAATTTCAACGTAACAAAACAACAAGAACAAAAACCCTTTGATGGAGCCAGATACTTCTGTGTATTATTATCTCATTTAACATAAGTGATTTGTGCTTCTATCAATGGACCAGACAGTCCATCAGTTTACTCATTAATTATTACTTATATTCTACCTATTTCCAAAAAAAGGTTCAAGTTGGATTACAACAAAAGGCACATGTTATGGCCAAAAGAGCCAATTTTTTTTTTAGCAAATATTTTGAAATCAGCCAGATCTGGGCTTGTGACTTACTATGAGGGTCACAGCCAAGTCCTTTAACTTTTCTGCCCCTCAGTTCTCCTCAGTTGTAATATGGGGTCACTCCCAACTCTATCAAAAGGTAATTTGTAAGGATTAAATGAGATGATGTCTATAAAATTCCTGGCACAGAGTTTGGCCCATAGTATGCACCACAACCAAAATAAAAGTAAAAGAAAAGAGTTAAATAATAAAGTCTGTGGGGGGCGGGAGAAGAAAGGGGATAATGAATACATATATCAAAATATCTAAATAAGGGAAACTCTGTACTTTTTGGCAGTTGTGGCAAAAGGAAAGTGGGACTGCTACACCATTCTCATTGTTTAATAAAGGGAAGCATGTTAATTCATCAGGACAGAGAAAATTCTTAATTCCCAATGCAGAAGGGTGCATATATACACAAGTGACTATGTATGTTACATACATACACATGCTTATACCATTTCTCTCTCCAACAGGAACAGAGCAAATGGCTCTCCAGAGTCCTGCTGCCCCTCTGACACCACACTACTGCTGTGTACAGAGAAGTACTTCAAGAGTTAAAACATTTTTGTGCCAATATTTTAAGAGTGTAGAAGGTTCCAAATTACATGTAAAATAAACAATGCCAGACTGTGAAAACTCTTGGCTGCAACGTTCTCTGATGTTAACAAGAGTTTCTTTATTACTGTAACCTTTCAGAAGTGAATAAAAATTATTTCTCTGCCCTAGTTTTGCCCTCCAGTAAAAGTGAAGAGAGCAGTGACCATGGAAAGAGCTGTACAATGACCTCTCATGAAGGCCGGGGGCTGGGAACGGGGCAGTTTAGAATACAAAGCCTTCCATATATGCTTCTAGGTTAAAGGCTAGAAATTTAGTTTGTGCTGTGCTGATCATATTGTAAAATTTTACATTCCTAATCCTTTTATGTAACCAAAACCCTTAGAGAGAAAAGAAGGCATTTTTGAGATCCAACCTGCGCTGGTGCTGCAGAGAATACCCAAATCTGGACCAGGACTCCTCAACTACTCAGTGAAGCCCCTTACTCAGAAATCGAATCTGAAGTGTCCCTAACAAAGATGGAAGAAGTACTATGTGTGACCAGTACTAAAGACAAAACATGTTACTTCTCAGACCCTTGAGTGGATGAGTCTATAAATATCAGACACACAGAAGGATCTCAAAGCAGAACTAGTTTAGATAAAGAGAATCTGCTTTACCATTGCAGGAAAAGGAAGAAAGTCACCAAACAAAGCCAAACATTGTTTGCCCTCTCATACCAACTCAGTGCCTTTATCCACACTGCTCCTCTGCCTGGAATTCTCTTCTTGTCTAGCAAACACCTACTTATCTGAAAAGATTTAACTCAAATGTCATCTATTCCAAGTCTGTCTCTTCTGGACATTCTCAGCAATTTTAAAATATTATAATTTCTTAATATTGTAATTATCTATTTATGTTTATCTTCTCCTACTAGACTAGGGAGTCATGGAAAATGTCTTCATCATCTTTGTATCTCCAGTGGTTTTAGCACAGTACCTGGAAGCTAACAGGCCACAATAAAATGGATGGATAGATGGGTAAAACTTTGTTTGTGTCTGGGAACAGAAATCAGACAGAGAGTGATGAACTGCTAAAAAAACAGAACACAAGCTCTGGGATTTAACACAAGGCTAGCTTTTCAGACTTCCAGAGAGTTGCAGAATGTTAAGTCTGGAAGAGAATGTAGAAGTCATCTAACTCTCTTCCCCAGAGAGGTGATGTGATTTGACTTACTCAGGCTTACCCTAAGAGAGGCCAGGCTGGCCAGAACTCATTCCATTATGCCACACTGTCCCTTCTTATTACCGTCTAAAATTGTAGGTAAAATAAGTAATGAATAAGACCACATATATCATGTTTTTTTCATTATAAACAAATGAACAATAGAAATCATCTAGAAATTCAAACAACTTGATAAAAGATACAATATCTGAATTCCTCAAAAAGTTTACAGAGTGTCACCATATGATCCAACAGTTCCACTCCTAGGTATATCCCCAAGAAAGCTGAAAACATATGTTCAGACAAAAACTTATATAATGTTTACAGAAGCATTATTCACAAAAGTCAAAAAGTGGAAAGTAGAAAGACTAAATGTCTACTAACTGATTAATCGGTTTTAAAAATATGGTATAGCTACACAACAGACTATCCACAAAAAGGAATGAAATCGGGTCAGGGGCGTTGGGAGAAAAATAAATAAATAAAAAGAAGAAAAAATACAAAAAAGGAATGAAGTACTGAAAATATGCTACAACATGGGTGAACTTTGAAAACATTCTGCTAAGTGAAAGAAGCCAAACATAAAAGACTGCAAGACTGCATATTATATGATCCTGTTTATATGAAATGTCCCAAATAGGTCAATTCATAGAAACAGAATGTAGAGTAGTGGTTTCCAGGGGTTGGGGGTAAGGGGAATGGGTGTGACTGCTGATGGGCACAGGATTTCTATCTCAGGTGATTAAAATATTCTGGAATAGTGGCGATGGGTACACAGCACTGTGAATTTACTAAAAAGCAAGCTCACATTTTCTGGGATATAAATTATATCTCCATTTTTAAAAATCAAAAAATGGAATATCTGCCCTCTAGAAACCAACTAACTGGAGAAGCTAGGACCAACATATATAATTTGCTTGGCCAGGTGTGGTGGCTCACACCCAGAACTTTGGGATGCCAAGGTGGGAGGGCCACTTGAGCACGGAAGTTCAAGATCAGTGTGGGTAACATGGCGAGATCTTATCTCTACAAAAAAAACCCACAAAAACAAAAACCCAAGATGCTTAAGGACTAAAAGGTTCAATGCTACAATACAAGTGGATACTGTGGAAGTTAGAGGAAGAAAGAAACAACACTTTGGTTAAAAATCTTAATGCCCAAAGAAAATGAAAAACAAAAAACAAAAAAAAATCTTAATGCCAATGCTAGAGCCATAGTTTTTAGTTAAGTACAGCATAGTGATTAAAAGCACAGGCTCTACAGTCCAAAAGGTTTGGGTTCTAATCCCGGATCCCACATTTACTGTGTAAGTCTAATTAAACTGCCTAACAGTGGCACGCTGAATTTGGTCTTCCAATCCATGTCCTAGTTCCTGGAACCTGTGAGTGTTACCTTATATGGCAAAAAAGGATTTTGCAGCTGTGATCAAATTAAGACACTTGGGATGGGGAGGGAATCCTGGATTACCCAGGTGGGCCCTAAATGCTATCACACATATCCTTTTAAGAGAGAGGCAGAGGGAGATTAGGCTCAGATAGAAGAGAAGGCAACGTGACTACAGAGGCAGACACTGGAGTGATGCAGCCAGAAGTCAAGGAATGTCGGCAGCCACCAAGAGCTGGAAGGGGCAAGTCTCCCCTAGAACCTCCAGAAGAAGCACAGCCTGCCAATACCTTAATTTCAGCCCCATGAAAATGATTTCTGGCCTCCAGAACTATAAAAGAATAAATTTTTGTTGTTTAAAACCAAGCCACCAAGTTTGTGGTAATCTGCTGTGACTGCTATGGGAAATTATCTCTGAGCCTTAGTTTCCTCTTCTGTAAAATGAGGCTAGAAATGTTACCAATCTCACAGGTAAGATTGCTGTAAGATGTTATAAAATACAAATGGTGCTTGTAAAGTGCATGAAAAAAAGAAAGTACTCAATAAATGTTAGCTATTACTATTGGGGAACTCTGCTTCTGAATTATGCTGAAATCCTCAAGTTGCCCATGTCGTTAGCCCATGCCTAGACCCTGCTCCTTTTAGCAAGGAGAGCAGTAAGAGTGTAACCAGGAGATCCCAGTTCTACTCTTTAGTCATTTTCTAATGTGTATGCAGCTCTACCAGAGCCAATTTCCCAATCACCTAAATGATAGAATCAGTTACGAGCAGTGGTTCTCAAACTAGAGGGCTGGTGAAAAGACAAACTGTTGGGTCCCACCCCAAAGTTTTTCAGAAGATCAAGGATATGCCCTAGAGCTAGCATTCTTAATGAGTTCCCAAGTGATGCTGAGGCTGCTGGTCTGGGGACCACACTTAGAGATCTCTGGATCAGATTATTTCAGCGTTCCTTTCCAGTTTAAACAGTCTAAGATTCCCCAGTAACATCCAACAGATGCAGCACTCAAGTAAAAAACACTGCTGTACCATGCTGAAATAGCCTTAAAACTAAGTTCTTGTCCGAAGAGTGGGTGGGTGAGAGAGTGACTCTGAGGTACACGGTAAAGACTAGTTTTAACTTCTGAACTAAGCAGATTGAGAAATCTAAAGCAATGGTGGAAACAGGAAGAGACTGTCCCCTTATCCAACATGCTGGCCCCATTTTAATTTATCTTAATCCCACCTTTCTGCCTTCTCACCAGGCCCCTCCCCGTCACGCTCTCCTCTAGAAACACATCTAGGTGTCTCCTGAATTCATTTATTGGCTTTGCTGTGCACAGTATAATACCGCCTTTGTTAGTCTCCTGGCCCAGCCCCTTCTAGCACCGTGTTCAGTCTCAGTGTTCCTCTACCCTTAAAAAAAACCACCAAGGAGTCTCTGAAAAATAATTGTAAAATCAACTAAGGCAAATTTAAATGATGTAGAGACATTCAGACTCTAAACGATGGAAAAAGAGACAAATGCAGAACATTGTCAGCATTCTCATGTCTTTTGTTCTTCCTTAATCTCTGTGGAGTAGGAAGTCTCTGCTGTATTAGATTAGAAATTGAGTAAAGAGGCTTCAAGCTTGGGGCTGCATTGAAGAAAGAAACAAATGCCTTTAGATTCAAGAAAAGCCGTCCTCTTAGTCTTTGGCAGTCCTTGGTAATAAGACAGGAGAAAAGGTTTCTTTCTTTCAGTTGGAAGGTATCATGGTATAGTTAAGAGGACACTGGACTGGAAATCGGCATAAGCTGGTCTGGGTCCTCATTCTGCTATTCTCTAGCTATATGACCTTGGGCAAATCAATGAACTTTTCTGGGCATCCATTTCCTCACCACAGAAATGAGAATGTAAAACATTAACCAGAAATGCGTGTCAGAAATCTTTTGGGGCCGGGCATGGTGGCTCACGCCTGTAATCCCAGCACTTTGGGAGGCCTAAGTGAGTGGATCACTCTTAAGTGATCAGGAGTTCAAGACCAGCCTGGCCAACATAGTGAAACCCTGTCTCTACTAAATATACAAAAATTAGCCAGGCATGGTAGTGTGAGCCTGTCTTCCCAGTTACTCAGGAGGCTGAGGCAGGAGAATCACTTGAACCTGGGAGGCAAAGGTTGCAGTAAGCCATGATCACACCATGCACAACTGCACTCCAGCCTGGGTGACAAGGCAAGACTCCGTCTCAAAAATAAATAAATAAAAATATTTTGGGAGAGATTTTTCGAAATACATAAATGCATATATCTGAGCCTCTTCACAGATTCAGAACCACTGAATTTGAGAACCCCTAAGGCACCCAGTCTAACATTCCAAGGTTCATCCATCCTATAAAGCAGATTATAAGTACAACCAGGCTTAAATGAGAGCCAGGGAACTCATGAGGCAGGGCAGAGAGAAAACGAACCTTTTTCAGAAGGAGAGGGTGGTAAAAGAAATTGAATTCAAGTATAATCAGAGGAGATCATTGTTAAGTCAGTATCTGGAAGACAGGGCTAGCCAGATGCTGACAAAAGAAGCAAGTATTTATCTTCATCCAACACATATTTGAATAGTGACTACACAGTAGGGTTTAAGACACCAGAAATCCTAGAATCTTTATCCCATCTAATGGAAGTGACCTACATAAACCATGAGCACACCACGGAGGAGGGAGTGGCCAGATATATTAACATTATTGGTGAGTGCCGGGAAAAGCTTCTTGGAGGAGGTACTATCCAGCTTGTTTCTTACAGTGCCATGAGCAGAGTAGACAGGGGATAAGACCAGACAAGACGGAAGAGCATAAACAAAAGCCTAGAGACATAAAAGAACACAGCACACTTACTGCACCAGTGAGAGTCTGGCATGAGAGGAACAAGTATTTGTGTGCATGCACTTGAACTTTTTTGGAGGGAAAGGGTATGATTTGTTAGAGATTAGACTAAAGAATGGACTACAGCCAGAACATGAATACTTCTTTTTCCTCCAATTTTTTGCTTTGAAGAATTTCAAAAAAAATTTTTTAAGATGTAAGAGTAATACAAAAAAAATACTTTTATAAGTTGTTTTGATATCTGCAACTTCAAATGGTTCAGCAAAAGGGTGTGTAGGTGTATGGGTAGAGAAAAAGCAAACATTGCAAAATACTAAAAATTTTGCACAATCTTGATGCACATCTTTAGATGCATAATCTTAGATGCACAATTTTTAACTTTTTGTGACATTTGCCTTATCTCTACCCATACATCTATGCATCCTTTTCTTTTGCCAAACCATTTGAAGCTAAGTTCCAGATATCAAAACATTTTACCCCTAAATACTTCAGCATGTATCTGCAAAGAACAAGCACATTCTCCTACATAACTACAAGGGTTCTATATGCATCCTTACCCAATCTAATAGGAGCAATCTACATAAACCAATAATTACAGCACAGCATGGTAAGTTCATTCTTTGAAGTTTGTGTAGTGCTACAGCAACACGGAGTCCAATGTGTCACTCAGGACAGAACTGGCACCCTGACTATATGCACCCATGTCCAGTTGTAAAACTGCCTGAGGCACCTACTCCTTGAACTCTTGCTACTTCTTAAGGCCTAGGGGTAGGAAACATGTGTAAAGAAACGCATGTATCTACCACAGGTACATTTTCAGTAGGACCCTGCTTCAATTCATGAGCCAACCCCAAAATGGATTTAGTCTGACTTCTAAGAATTTAGCCCTCTCTCCCCTAATAACTCACTATCCACTCCAACAGCTCAGGCCATTTTAGAAACTTTCAAAAGAACAACTGGTATCTGAGAACATGTATTCTTATTTTCATGGCCTCAAGCCCAAGGGACTGTCCCTTAGTTACACTCACACCTTTTTTTTTTCCCACCCAAGCTGGAGTGTAATGGTGCGATCACAGCTCCATCGCAACGCTGAACTACTTGGTCCATGTGATCCTCCCACCTCCGCCTCCCACAGAGCTGGGACCACAGGCATGTGCCACCATAGCCAGCTAATTTTATTTTTGTAAAGATGGGGTCTCACTACACTGCCCAGGCTAACTATACCTTTTAATGTGCTCCTTGTCTTTAAAAACAATACCTTTGGCATGAGTTTTAATACTGACCTGAAGATGCAAAACAATACAATTTTTTATCTCATAAAATAGAAGAGGTCTGGAAATTTTTGTAGGGAAAGGCAGAGTAGATTCAGTGGCAGGTGGTGAATACAGAGGCCTGAAAGGAAATTTTCAGAAAAATTAAAGCCTCTTAAAATGTAAAGCCTTAGTTTAGAAATATAAAATACCAGCCGGGCATGGTGGCTCAGGCCTGTAATTCCAGCACTTTGGGAAGCCAAGAAAGGGGGATCACCTGAGGTCAGGAATTTGAGACCAGCCAGGCCAGCAAGGTGAAACCCCATCTCTACTAAAAATAAAAAAGTAGCCAGGCTTGGTGGAGGGCACCTGTAATCCCAGCTACTTGGGAGGCTGAGGCAGGAGAATTGCTGGAACCCGGGAGGCAGAGGTTGCAGTGAGCCAAGATCATGTCACTGCATTCCAGCCTGGATGACAGAGAGAGACTCCATCTAAAAAGAAACATAAAATGCCGTATTTATAAAATGGAGTTTTAAACAATCAAGTAATTCCATTAAAAGATGGAAAAGTATGAGAAAAAGAAACTGAACAGTTGATGGTGGGGGAAACAATTTCTTATTTCCTTTTCTCCCAATATTTAAGACTAACATAGCAAACAAATATCCTTAGAATAAAAAAGGGTATCTCCCTGCCCCACTTTTTCTACTACTTATTCTGGGCCTGCAGGGCTGTCTTCTTCATTCTTCAGATAGTTACTGGGCACCTATTCAGGAAAGGGGCAGTAACAGGCACTTTGGAGACAGATGCATGTGATCCTGCACTGCAGGAATTCACCTGGAAGACAGTCAGCATATGTGAATGACAATGATACAAAATAGAGTTAGAGCCGGAAGAAGGGTAGATATAAATCATTAAAGTGGAAACTGGGATTGGCTTCCAGTTAGTTGCTGAAAGATGTGAAGAAATTGAGGCTGGGGTATTAGGTAGGGTGACTAGGCATATGCACCGAGTGAGCAAAGACACAAGACAGAAAATAGCAAGGAATTCAGCTTGGCTGGAGTGAAGGGTATGTGAAACAAGGATGGAATGTGATGTTCACTGAGTGCTTACTAAGTGCCAGGCACATGTGCTAGCAGAAGGTTTCACATATTTAAGGCTCAAGAAGAACTAGGGGAAATGAGTTTGGAGACATAATCTGGAGTGTGATCACAGAGGACCTTACAAAGCAAAATACTGGTTCTAAGAAGCAAAGGAGAATTACATAGGAGTCTGGTTCAGCCCACAACTCATCTTTCCTAGGCCCTCTGTACCATCAGATCAAGCAGCTCTGCTATAAAGAGAGCAGGGGACTATGAGGTGACAGGAGGTGCATTCTTATTTCCAGAAGTCTTGCTGAGGCAACAGGCAAGCCTGGGACCGCTGATAAGGGTAAACTGTAATTTCTCAACTACAGCCCACTCCCACCCCTTCCCATCTCTGTCTCCACAGCTTGGAAAGCTTGAGCCTGCTCACTGTGAGCCACAAGGTGGAGATGTCTGGCAGGGCAGAACTGAGAGGAAGTCGTTTAGCCAGCCTAAGGTTACCATTAACACTTTGAGCCACTGCCGTGAGCTAATTTTTATGTTTGTTTTTTAAGTTTGGTTGAAATGTCACAAATGGAAAAATTAAGTAAAGCGCCCCGGTTAGCCACAAGACTGGACACACCTGGCTGCAAACCCAGCAAAAGAAACTTACTTCATTAGTAGGAGAGGCAGAGAGTGAATTTACATCTGAAATCTGCCTACACCAGGAGAAAGTGCTAAGGCCAAAGGCGCTGTCTGTTTTTACAGCTGTGTCAAGTCTTAGTTCTTTACTCTTACCAACACTCAGGAGTGCGGCAAGGGCCCAAGGAAAAACGGTCTCCAATCTCTTCAGCTGTAACTCAGCTCACAAAGATTTTTAAGAAGCAGTTAATGAAATAAAACAAGACCAGATGAGGTGATATAATGAACTTTATTTCCACAGCTAATTTATAAGTTTAAATCCCAAATAATGTTTTTTTAAAAAGTCAGAACACTCTAAATTATTGATGTGATTTTTGTAACCTCAAATTTAACACCTGCTTTTTGTACCAACTTCACCAGTGATATATGAGTCTGCTCCATTTTTCACAATAGTTGGACTCCAACAAGTTGGTGAAAAGCAAATTTTTATAAAATAAAAATTTTCCCACCAAATGAGACTGGAATTCTAATTTCAAAGGAGTTCTTGATGGAAATTTATGATTCGTCACTAATTCAAAAGTGGCTCTCTTACTCCTTGATCTTCCACACACCAATCCATTCAAAGCAATAGCCTCTAAGTTTTTGGCATGAGAAAAATCACTACTACTACATTGATCGGTTTTATAAATTCTATTTTTTATATGAGTTTTCTTACAGAGGTACAGCTGGGATGCCAAATAACACAGAGACAGATTTGCAAATTACCACCTTCATAGATTTTCAAGCTGAAAGATGAAAACTTGGGGCTCATGTAGTTAGGCCTCCGCTACTCCCACCTTTCTTTTAATACAGAAACTGAAGCACAGAGGAAGAAAGATTTGCCAATCAGAGTGAGAACCAGGCCAGACTGGCCCTACACTGCCTATTACTTCTCCCTAGCCACGTGTCCCGTTTATAGGTTGTATACAAATGGAAGACTGAGATCCCCTCTCACACACGCAAATACACACACACACACACACACACGCACTTACACTCATCCATGCATGCACTCACAACTCACTGGTTAATATACAACTGTCTTGCCTATATAAGGCATGTCTGTTTATGTCATGAGGTTAGAAAGAAGGTATCAAGTTAATTATAGCAGAAAAGCAATAACAGTAACTCCCAAACTCTTCCAAATCTCTATTATTTTAAAATCATCATCCTTTACTTACAGTCTTTGTAACTAAACAGAAATTTGGGCACTTCTCCTCATGAAGGCAATTTAAGAGCCTGTATTGGGGGACCACTTAAACCTTGCTATTGTCCCCTACCCCACTCTGCATCACTAGCAACATCCACATCACCTGGAAGTTTTTCAGAACTGTAGACTTTCTGGCCCCTGCCCTGAAACTTACTGAATCAGAATCTGTATTTTAACAAGAGCCTCAGGTGAACTGTAGGCACATTAAAGTCTGAGAAACGCTAATCTAAAACACTCCTTTATAGGGCAGCACCCTATCTACAACAACCCAAATAGAAACAAGGATGGATAAAATGAGGTAAGGGAAAAGTCCCCCTAATTCCTTCATGGCTGCACTGATAAATACTTGGATCAGAGACTGATACATGTTACCTTAAAAAGGATTCCAAAGGCTGGCATTCAATATATTCATTCATTTGGCAATTACTTATTCATTTGACAATTATTCATTCAACATTTACTGATAAGCAAAAAACTGAATAAGATGGTTTTCTGCTTTTATAAAACTTAGAGTTAAGTGGAAGGGACCCTGCATAAGAACATGGGAGAAGGCTCAAGTGTTGACTATTGTGATGAAGAGATATAAGGAGGTCCAGAAGGAAATTCATTTGTGGGGAGCGGCAACTACAAGATTCCCGTTGTCCAGGAGTCAGCAGCCTATGGCTCACTAAACTATTCAGGATAGGGACAGCTGTGGCTCATATGGCTCTAGCGAGCCAACTTCCAGCAGAGTTTAGTCAACAATGATAAGAAGAACAGGTTCACTAAAGGAAGTGCTGCTGCATAACTGCCTGGCAATCAGCCAGGGCTTTGGCTGACCAGGAGGTATCTCTGGCCATCATTAAATGGGAATGAGATTGCCAACAGCACCTTATGTCCTCTCTGCGCTGCCCCTGCCGAGTGGGGTGGAAAGTACTTGAGGGCATGGGCATGTGGGAACACCCAGCTGGATGAATACCTTAAAGGCTGCTGATGTCACTCTGGGCAGCTGTGACATTGTGAAATATAAATTTGGTCTTCAACTCCTTTCCTGACAGACAACTTCTAAAATCTTTGGCCTCTCCAAAGTGGTGTCTTTTTGTATGCTAATGATTGATTGGTGGCTGGCAGCCCTTAGGTAGCTTCAGGGTGGGGGCTGGTCACTGGAAAGATATCAAGGGAGGATTAGAAGGTTAGGACTTTCTGTCCCATCCCCCAACCACCAAGGAAGTGAGAGAGGCTGACTGATTTCCAATGGCCAGTGGTTTAATCAGTTGTGCCTACATAATGAAGCTTCCATAAAATCCCCAAAATGACTGGATTTGGAGCACTTCCAGAGAGCTGAACAGGTGGAGGTTCCTGGATAGCTGCACACTAAGAAAGGCATGGAATCTCCTCACCCCTTCCCACATCTTGTCCTATGCATCTTTTCATCTATATCCTTTGTAATATCTTTTAAACTAAACCGCTAATGAATAAGTGTTTCCCTCAATTCTGTGAGCCACTCCAGCAAATTAACTGAACCCAAGGAGAGGGTGGCGAACCCCCAATTTATAATCAGTTGGCCAGAAGCACAGGTAAAACAGCGTGGAGCTTGCAATTGGTGTGGGAAGTTGGGGGCAGTCTTGTGGGCAGAGTCCTCAACCTGTGGGATCTGATACTATCTCTAGGTACACAATGTTGGAATTGAATTGAGTTAGAGGACACCCAGCTGGTGACCCCTCTGAAGAATTAACTGCCTGTTTGCTTTGTGAGGAGAAACTCCCACAAATGTGTCACAGAAGCGTTCTGTGTAATTGTAATTGATGGAGAGAACAGAAAAAATACTTTTCCCCCCCATATTACACAGCAGCTAAGACAGCAAGAAAGCAAAACAGTGAGAAAAATGAAAAAGGAACCAAAGAGGATGATTACAAAGATATTCATCAATTCAAAAATGGTTACTTTTCTCCTTCCTTTAAGGAAAACAACATAAAAAATAAAGAAGGTTACTTCTGGGGAGTTAGACCGGGGTGCGGGGGATGGTGGTGCAGGACAGGATGGGACGCTTGTTTTTTACACTCTTACTGTTTGATTTCTATTCTATGAGCATATGTAACTTTTATAACATGTCTATAAACTTTGTTTACTTGTCAGTCCACAGGGAGAACTTCGCCCTGTAATGAAAGAAACCGAATTAACCCATTTCATGACCCAGTCATGGTTCTACTTTGAATGCTCCCAAGCTAGGAGGCAATGAAATGAGAAGTAACAGGGAACTACAAGCTACTAAAATATGATCTACAGGCTACTAAAACACACAAAATACACAATAGAAACAAAGGAAGATACTATGATCTGTATAACCAAATATATTCTAGTGTTTTGGTTTCATTGCTCTATTGTCATCAGATTCCACTTGACATGTATATATATGTGTGTATACACACACACACACACACACACACACACACACACACACACACATACACAATATATTCCCCTTTCTCAGGTTAATCATTAAATGTACCAATGTACATTTTCAGTAGGTATCTTACCAGACTCTTCTAGGTTGCTAGTGATCAAGGAGCTTGATTTCAGTTCGTGAGGACAGTGCAGGCCCCATACCAGGGACTTCCATCAGAACAAATTTACAGGACTGGTTCAAATATTGCACTGGTGTCAAAAGTATAGTATCCTTAACTGGATTATCATTCGATTCCCTCCATTCGCCAAATCCATCCCTCCTATCACCATGATTTGAGCTTTACAATCCCATCTCCATACAAGATGACTTCACATTAGCAAATCACAATAATGTGTACACATAAAGTATCTGGGGAGTATCAGTCTCCACAGAGGCAGAAAAAGTGACTTTAGCTGAATTGCCACTTGATATCAGGCAGCATTTCACGGAAATCTAAAAGCAAGCCCATTTTAGAACAGATAAAACTTCAAACTCAAACCCTTCACTGGAATTGTCCAGGACCAGAATCTAACAGCATTCACTTACCCCCATGACTCTGCCACGCTGCTGAACATCCTCCCACATAAAATGAACTATGATACGACACATGTACTTCCCACTCCGGCCTTCCTGCTTCATTCGGACTAGACACATCCTGGGTGGGAAGAAGACAAAAAGAGTCACTGGCTGTTTGTCTTTTTCATACCACACATTTCCACTGAAGTTCTCCTCATGGAAGAGTGAGTTTAGCAAAGGGCACCAAATCAAACTGGAAGTGAACTTATTTTAAAAAAGAAAAACAACAAAAAAAACTTTTACTGAGATATAACAAAGATACTATTAAGTGCATAAATCTTAAGTGTACAGTCTGATGAATTTTTACATATTATACATACACCCACACAAGCACCACCCAGATCAAGATACAGATTATTTAGGTCACCCCTAAAGGCTCACTCATACCTGGAGGGAACCACATTTTGTTGTTAGAAGATAAACAAGTCTGAATCCTTCATTTTACTGATGAAAGCAGGAGTCCTAAAGAAGAAAAGTAATTTGCCCAACACCAGAATCTGTAAAACTGGGTATAGAACTGTGCCGCCCAATACAGTGGCTCCCTGTGGCTATTGAGCACATTAAATATGGCTAGTCAAAGCTGAGATGTGGCACAAGTATAAGATTTCAAAGATTAAGTTCAAGAAAGAGAATATAAAATATCTCATTCATTTTTAATACTGCTTTCATGTTAAAATAATATTTCAGATATACTGGCTTACATAAAACCTATTATTAAAATTAATTTGTTACTTTTTACTTTTTCAAATGTAGATACTGGAAAATTTTAAATTACATACATGGCTTGTGTTATATTTCTGTTGGATAACACTTGTCCAGAACACAGATCACAGAAAGTAATCGTCAAATTGTTTCTCCCACTAGAACGTAAGCTCCAGACAGAAATCAAGTCTGGTTTCTGTCAACATTTTATTTGCAGGGCTTAAGTACAGTAGGCACTCAATATAAACTTGCTGAATAAATAAATGAATAAACACCACAGGGCCAAGTTTAGAACCTTTCCCCTATAAAATATTGCCTTTAGTCATTTCAAAGGGCTTTCTGCTGAAGACCTCACATAATCTAAACGTATAAGAATTATATTTTATTATACATAAGAATATAAGCAGCGTCCCTAACTTTTTATAATTGTTCCTAATCTCATGACCATCATTCATTCTTTTTTGTTTGTTTTCTCCTTTTTGAGACAGGGTCTCATTCTGTCACCCAGGCTGGAGTGCAGTGGCACAAGCACAGCTCACTGTAGCCTCAACCTCCTGGGCTTAAGGGAGCCTCCTGCCTCAGCTTCCTGTGTAGCTGGGATCACAGGTGTGCACCAACAAGCCCAGCTAATTTTTTATTTCTTTGTAAAGACAGAGTCTCATTTTGTTGCCCAGGCAGGGCTCAAACTCCTGGGCTCAAGACTTCCTCCCACTTCAGCCTCCCAAAATGCTGGGATTATGGGTGTGAGCCACTGTGACTGGAAAACCATACTTATTTTTACTGTCTCTCATTAAATAGTTTAGTAAGCAGCTACAATAGGATTACTTACCTAAAAGACAATTCCTGTTATAATTATGGAACAGTTGATTCAACCTGACAATTCTACCTCCATACATAATTGATCTTGCCAATTAAAATCTACCAGCAATGGTACAATGAAATGATTACAGCTTGGCCTGTTTCAACATCTCTGTTAATAACTAAGATGGAGAAAAGAAAACGTATTTATCAAATTTGCAGCTGACAAGAAGCTGGGCAGGAGAACAAATGTGCTAGATGACCCAAACATGAACCAAAAATACTTCAACAGATTGAATCTAACAAGATCAACTTAGCAGGGATAAATTCAGGATCCTGCATTTGGGTCTAAAAGAACAACTGTAAGAGTACAACACAGATGAGTCATCATACCCATGTGTGAAAAGCCTTACAGGCTTAAGTTGATATTATGTGCTCAGCAGGAATCAAGAGGATAACAATGTTGCCCTCCAAATTAATGTGATTTTAGATACATGCAAATATAGTATCATCCATGTGTAAAGTGAGACTTTTGTTCTACTCAGCACAAACCAGAACCTATTTGGAATACTATCCACAGTTTTGAACATTATTTTTGCTATTTTTTTATTTTTTCCTTTGAATGTTATCCAATGAACATTGTATTTTAAGAGATAGGAGGATCAGGTGTATCTTAAGAAGACCAGAAGATATTTAACCTGAAAAAAAAACAGGAAAGTTGCCTTAAACATTGTAGAAAAGCGATTAAACTATTTACCAAAGAGAATCAGGCCAGGCCTAGTAGCTCACAGTGTGAGCCCAGATGTTTGAGACCAACCTGGGCAACACAGTGGGACCCCCGTCTCTACAAAAAAATATATAAATATTAGTCAGGTGTCATAATGTGTACCTGTAGTCCCAACTACTCAGGAGGCTGAGGCAAGAGGATCCCTGGAGCGCAAAAGGTCAAGGCTGCAGTGAGCCACGATGGTACCACTGAACTCCAGCCTGGGCTATGGAGTGAGTCCCTGTCTCAACAAACAAACAAAACCTAAGAGTCAGAATCAGAACCAATGGGCAGGCCTTAGAGGGAGAAAGATTTACTCGATGTTGAACAGTAAAATCAAAAGCTTACTAACAGGAATGCCTAAAGTTTTGTTTTTGTTTTGTTTTTTAAGTTTAGAGACAGGGTCTTGCTCTGTCACCCAGGCTGGAGTGCAGTGGCACAATCATAGCCCACTCTAACTTCAAACTCTTGGTCTCAAGCCATCCTTCCACGTCAGCCTCCCAAAGCCCTGAGATTATAGGCATGAGCCACTGTACCTGACCTGAGTGTCTGAAGATTTGAATAATGAAACTGACAACCTCAAAAAGTAAGGAATTTGCCCGTCACTAAGAGGTGAATCAATACTTGGTGGGAACTTAGGTATGTGACAGAAGGTTGATTACATGGCCAGGTGCAGAGTGGTTCACACCTGTAGTCCCAGCAATTTGGGAGGCCAAGGTGGGCAGATCAACTGCAGTCAGGAGTTCGAGACCAGCCTGGCCAACGTGGTGAAACTCTGTCTCTACCAAAAATACAAAAATTAGCTGGGCATGGTTGCCTGTGCCTGTAATCCCAGCTACTCCAGAGGCTGAGGCAGGAGAATCTCTTGAACTTGGGAGGCAGCAGTTGCGGTGAGCCAAGATCGCAACATTGTACTCCAGCCTGAGCAACAGAGCGAGACTCCATCTCAAAAGAAAAAAAGAAGGCTGATTACATGACCCCTAATGAGATTTGTTGATATGATTCAAAATCTGTAGGCAAGGCGTAGTGGCTTACACCTGTAATTCCAGCACTTTGGGAGGCTAAGGTGGGTGGATCACCTGAGGTCAGGAGTTCAAGATCAGCCTGGCCAATATGGTGAAACCCCATCTCTCCCAAAAATTCAAAAAATTAGCTGGGAATGGTGGTACACACCTGTAGTCCTAGCTACCGGGGAGGCTTAAACAGGAGAATTGCTTGAACCCAAGAGGCAGAGGTTGCAGTGAGCCGAGATCGAGCCATTCACTGAACTTCAGCCTGGGTGACACAGCAAAACTCTGTCTCAAAAAAAAAAAAAAACCCTGTAACCTCTGACCCCAGCTAGCGTTTAAGAAATAGCACTTTGTAGGCTGGGCATGGTGGCTTACACCCGTAATTCCAGCACTTTGGGAGGCTGAGGTGGGTGGATCACTTGAGGTCAGGAGATCAAGATCAGTTGGCCAACATGGTGAAACCCCATTTCTACTAAAAATATTAAAGTTAGCCAGGTATGATGACACACACCTGTAATCCCAGCTATTCGGGACACTGAGGCAGAAGAATCACTTGAACCCGGGAGGCAGAGGTTGCAGTGAGGCCAAGATTGTGCCACTGCACTCCAGCCTGGGCAACAAGGCAAGACTCTGTCTCCAAAAAAAAAAAAAAAAAACAGCACTTTGTGACACTAATGAAACAGGTCACAGAAAAAGATACGGCTACTTTACAGGACATAGAGCATATTCTAAGGCAGAAACAATTTTGGGAAAAGTTCAACAGTCCTTTTTCATAAGACTTTTCTAAAAGTTAATCAAATCTGTTATGTCAGCCTCTCACCTGAAAAGACGCTGTGTTTTGATGCTTAAGTGTTGTCAGAGGCCAATTCATCAACAGCAATAGTGAGGTAATGGAATTCTTCATTTATTTGAAAATTCTGTAGTTTATTCATACACCTGCCCTCTGAGGTTTAAAAGGCACAGATTTTCTCAGACCATAAACTTTCTAACAGTATTAACATGGGATGAAGTGTTTTTTGTTTCACAGCACAGTTTGTTCTATAGCCCTTACAGATAACAGTGGGCTCAAATGGTTATCCAGTTGAAAAGATAAGGCAAAATGAAGACACTTTCAAAATGGTGACTGATAATTTTCACTCAATGAACATAGGAGTTCCTATTGTGTGAAGGCGTACAGCTGGATGCTGTGGGGATTAGAGTGATGGCTAAAACTAGAAACCAGCTTTTAAGGAGTAGTTTCCTCTAGGGGAGATAAGATATGCTACACATAAACAGCCCTAAAACAACCAAAACTCATCCTCTCAAGCTCCATTGCACTCTTCTCTTGGGAGAGGATGAGTTTTGGTTGAGTAGAATCAGAGAAAGCTTCATGGAAAATGAAACACTGTACCTGGATCTTGGAAGAATAAGCTGAAGTTGAACAGGTAGAGACAAAAAACAAAGGGAATCTCCAACTGATGGAATGTTCTAAGCAAAGGCAGGGCCGTGGAAGAGTTCAGGATGTTAAGGTAACAGTGAATTGCTAGATTGTGGAGAGGGCAGGGTATAGGATGCAGAAAACTGAAGCCAGAAAGGTCATGAAGAGCTTTGAAATGACTTGCCAAGAAAAAGTATGGACTTTGCTCAGCGGACGGCAGCCAGCTCCTGGGAAGAAGATTCGTTCCTTAGCACTGAGAGCAGATGAGTCTCTGCAGATGAGTCTCTGAGAAGTTAACCCTTTAAATATCATCAGGGCTAGAAAAGGACAGATTTTGTGAATATAGTCATGCACCACACAACGACATTCTGGTCAACAACAGACCACACATATGAGAGTATTCCTGTAAGATTATAATGGAGCAGAAAGATTCCTATCACCTGGTCTTGATGATCCTGACCTTGTAGAGGCCTAGGCTAATGCAAGTGTTTGTGTCACATTTTGGTTTTTGTTCTTTTTTTACAGACACAGGGTTTTACTTTGTCACCCAGGCTGGAGTGCTGTGATACAATCATAGCCCACTGTAACTTCAAACTCTTGGGACTCAAGCTATCCTCCTGCCTCAGCATCCCAAGTGCTAGGACTACAAATGCACGCCACTACACCTAGATAATTCTTTAATTTTTTTGTAGAGACAGGGTCTCACCATCTTGCCCAGGCTGGTCTCAAATTCCTGGGCTTAAGTGATCTACCTTGGCCTCCCAAAGTGCAAAGATACAGGCATGAGCCACTACACCCAGCTTTATGTCTTAATTTTTTAAGTAGAACATAAAATTTAAAAAACAGAAAAAAGCTTATAGAATAACAATATAAAGAAAGCTGTATAACGTGTGCTTTAAGCTGTATTATAAAATATGAGTCAAAAAGGTTTTTAGGCTGAGTGCGGTGGCCCACACCTGTTAATTCCAGCACTTTGGGAGGCCAAGGTAGGTGGATCACTTGAGATCAGGAGACCAGCCTGGCCAACATGGTGAAACCCCGCCTCTATTAAAAAATACAAAAATTAACTGGGCTTGGTGGCGTGTGCCTGTAGTCCCAGCTACTCAGGAGGTGAGGCAGGAGAATCACTTGAACCCAGGAGGCAGAGATTACAGTAAGCTGAGATCACATCACTGTACTCCAGCCTGGGCAACAGTGCAAGAAGACTCTGTGTAAAAGGAAAAAATTTTTAAAGAAGTTTATAAAGTAAAAATGTGACAGTAAGCTAAGTTTAATTTATTATTGAAGAAAAAAAATTTTAATAAATTTAGTGTAGCCTATGGCCTGGTACGGTAGCTCACGCCTGCAATCCCAGCACTTTGAGAAGCCAAGGCGGGAGGACTGCTTGAGCCCAGGAGTTCAAGACCAATCAAGGTAACAAAGTGAGACCCTACCTCTACCAAAAAATGTAAAAATTAGCCGAATGTGGTGGTGAGCATCTGCAGTCCCAGCTACTGAGGAGGCTGAGGTGGGAGGACTGCTTGAGCCTGGAGGTCAAGGCTGCAGTGAGCTATGATCGCAGCACTAAACTCTGGCCTGGATGACAGAGTGAGAACCTGTCGCAAAAAAAAATTAGTTTGGCTTAAGTATACAGTGTTTATAAAGTCTACAGCAGTGTACAATAATGTCCTAGGCCTTCATATTTACTCACTATTCATTCACTGACTCACCCAGAGCAACTTCTAGTTCTGCAAGCTCTATTTATGGTAAGTGCCTTATACAAGAAGACCATTTTTTATTTCTTATATTGCATTTTTACTATACCTTTTTCTATGTTTACAAACATTTAGGTACACAAATACTTAGCATTATGTTGTAGCTGCTTACAGTATTCAGAACAGTAATAAGTTGTACAGGTTTATAGCCTCGGAGCCACAGTCATACCATACATCCTAGGTATATAATAGGCTATACCACCTAGGTTTGTATAAGTATATTCTATGATGCCCACACAATAAAGAAATGCCTAATGATGCATTTCTCAGGACATATCCCCATCATTAAGTGACACACGACTGAATTTACTTTAATAGAACTATTGTTTTCAGAATATTCTAATCCAGAAATCTAAAGATTATACCTGCCTCTTGAGAAATATGCAACGAGCAAAGATTGTTATAACCTGTACTTAATTTTGCTGATACTGACAGTTTAGAAAACATGGATTGACACCTGAAAATGAAAGGAGGGCAAATTCTTGTTACTCCTAAAACACTGGACCCAGTAAGTTCAACAGACCTTTAAGTGATGCGGAACACTCAAATATTGTAACTCATTTAACATCACAGATGGATTCTTGGAAACTGTAACTTCAAGCTTAACAACATACAACGGAAACCTATTTTACCATAGGCTAAGTGACATAAACAAGAGTTATATTCCTACAGTATACTTCTGGTCACAAAAACACCATTAAGCTTCCAAATAAAGACCCAAAACACTTCTAATATTAAACACTGAAATAATGTGAAACATTATTTCACTGAAACACTATGCATACATTATGGCAGGAAACACACCCACACCCACTCCAATAAGGATAATGTAGACATGCCAATTCACCTCGTGTGGGCACAGCTTTGGGATGTGGGAGGAAACAGGAGGACCCGGAGAAAACCCACCCAGACATGAACAAAACATGCAAACTCCACACAGACAGTGGGCCCAGATGAGGAATTGTTACTTTTTTCCTCATCACTTTTATAACAAAATAACATTGAACAAAACAATGTAATCTGAAGAAATGCTATACAAAGCTCTATAGCAAATCTCATTACACATAAAGTTATAAGACCAAAGCAAAGAATTGGTCTTTCTATCAAAGGAAGTTACTGAAGATGCCCATGAGTTCTATGGGGAAAATAAGATTCTGATCCACAGGGCTATCCAATCACCACATTCAGCTAATTAAATGCTCCACTAATTCTTTCCCTGATTTTGTGAATCAAATTCACTAGGCAGTTAAGGACAGAAAAGTAGTCCTGTTGTGAAGGACTTTTTTTGTTTATCCTCTTCAAGGGAAAAGCAGAGCTGAAGGCTGGGCTGAAATCTCAAGACAGTCAGCTGCCTGGAATATCCAGACAAGCAGCTGAATAGCAATTCTTAGGCCACCTGACCTTGAGGCCTATCATGTTCCATTTACTCTTGTTTACTAACTGCTCTGAATAGGTAATACAGGCACATACTAATAAAAACCAAGTCTTCTTCCTACCTTCATCCCCCGCCAACTAGTTCCTCTCCAAAGGCAACCTCAGCTACTAGTTACTTAGGAATCCTTTCACATATAACCTATACACACACAAGTTTATGTATGTATGTATTCTTTTTACATAAATGGTACCTTCTTTATGTTCCCTTTTGTGCTAGCACTCTACACAAACTGTCTTTTTTTTTTTTTTTTTCGAGACAAGGTCTGGCTCTATCACCCAGGCAGGAAAGCAGTGGTACAATCTCAGCTCACTGCAACCTTTGCCTCCTGGGCTCAATCCATCCTTCCACCTCAGCCTCCCACGTAGCTGGGACTTCAACCATGCCCAACTGATTTTTATACTTTCTGTAGAGACAGGATTTTACCACGTTGCCCAGACTGGTCTCATACTCGCTTGGCCTCCCGAAGTGCTGGGATTACAGGCATAAGCCACCATACCCGGCCAACATACTATTCTTAGACATTAAGAAAAAATTATATCTGATATTGGAATGGAAGGATGGAAGTGAAGAAATCTCAACTCCAACTCTGTGTTTTATCCACAGATACCACTGTTACCCCAGTGAAAACATTTTTGGACACCAGAGATAAATAGATTCTTGCTAATTTATAAGACCATTTTAGGGTGACATCTGAGTGATGCTGAATTCAACTAGTAAGAAAAACTTACATAGCAAAAATGGACAAGTGCTAAAATTTACAGTTAACACAACTATGTGACAGGCACTAGGCCCAGTGATTTGGATGTATTATTTTTCCTAATCTTCACAACAACTCCATGAAGCTGATACTTGTGTCCCACTGTCTTCATTCCACAGGTGAGAAAACTGAGTCTTAGAGAAGTAACTTGCCCAAAGTTACAAATCTATTAAGTGTTAAAACTGAGATCTGAACTTAGACAATCTGATCCCAGAATCCTACTAAGGTTTTTGTTGTTTTTGTCTCCTTTAATGATTAGAACAAACCCTTCGGAATCTATTTACCCTATTTTTCATTCAGTCCTCACAAGTACAGTAATTAAACTTCAAAACTAGCATCATGTTAGAAATAGCACATCAGAAAAAAAAAAAAAAGACTGGCTATTGGAGGTAAGCATACCTATAACAAAAAGTAATTGCTAGCAGCCTAATAGGAAAAGAAGAAATAAACATTTTACTTAGTATAGACATAAGTCTGGCAAATTAGTTAAGAGTTATCAGGATATCCTGAATCATCCAGAAAAGGTTGAGTATGTTGAAAGGTCAAAGAAAAATAAATAGGCCAGGCATGGTGGCTCATGCCTGTAATCCCAGCACTTTGGGAGGCTGAGGCAGGCAGATCACCTGAACTCAGGAATTCGAGACCAGCCTGGACAATTTGGTGAAACTTCATCTCTACAAAAAACACAAAAATTAGTGAGGCACAGTGGCACATGACTGTAGTCCCAGCTACTTGGGAGCTTGAGGCAGGAGAATCGCTAGAGCCCCAGAAGTGGAGGCTGCAGTGAGCTATGATTGCGCCACTGTACTCAAGCCTGGGAGACAGAGCGAGATCCTGTTTCAAAAAAAAAAAGGAAGAAAGAAGAAAGGGAGAAAGGGAGGAAAATAAAACAAGTCAAAATGGTTAATAAATATAAATATAAATATAAATATAAATATAAAAGACTTGAAGATCCTGGTACCCACTGCAAAACAAAGCCAATACTTGTCACAGACTCTGACCATATAACAATAATGTTGAATCATTAAGTATTTCACAAAACAGCTTATTGCATGATATTATGAGGATATCATGAGTGTATATCCTCATAATAAATGCCTAAATTTAACACTGAGAGGTCAAATTACATTTTGCTCCTGATTTAAAGTCATATCAGAGCTCTGTTAGACACAAGGGAGAACTAAGAAGGGCAGGGGGCATTGTGGAGGCAATAAAACACTTCCACCCTAAAACATAATAAAACTGCTCTTAAGAATGCAGGCCCGGCACGGTGGCTCACATCTGTAATCCCAGTACTTTGGGAGGCCGAGGCAGGCAGATCACCTGGGGTCAGGAGTTTGAGCCTGGCCAACCTGGTAAAACCTCATCTCTACTAAAAATACAAAAATTAGCTGGGTGTGGTGGCAGGCACCTGTAATCCCAGCTACGCAGGAGGCTGAGGCAGGAGAATTGCGTGAACCCAGGAGGTGGAGGTTTCAGTGAGCCGAGATCACACCATTACACTCCAGCCTGGGCATCAATAGCCAGAGACTGTCTCAAAAAAAAAAAAAAAAAGCAAAATATCAGTGTGCCGATCTGTATCCAGGTGGAAAAAAAAAAAAAAAGAAAGCAAAATAAACTTTAAAAACAATTTTGTAATGAAAAAGATGCCTATATTAATTAACTAATCATTCGTTGAACAAGTATTTACTAGACTCCTACTCTGAATATAGACTGAATCTATGCAGAAGCTACTACTCTCTGTTTAGGATCAACTCAAGTTGCTCCTCCCAAGTTTGATGTGTCACCCAGGCTGGAGTGCAGTGGCACAATCTCAGCTCACCACAACCTCTTCCTCCCAGTTCAAGAGATTCTCTTGCCTCAGCCTCCTGAATAGTTGGGATTACAGGCACCTGCCAATACATTCAGCTAATTTTTTTTTTTTTTTTTTTTTTTTTGAGACAGAGTCTCACTCTGTTGCCCAGGCTGGAGTGCAGTGGCACGATCACTGCACACTGCAACCTCCACCTACTGGGTCCAAGCGATTCTCTTGCCTCAGCCTCCTGAGAGTAGCTGGGATTACAGGCACACGCCACTAGGCCTAGCTAATTTTTGTATTTTTAGTAGAGATGGGGTTTCACCATGTTGGTCAGGCTGATCTCGAACTCCTGAACTTGTGATCCCCCCTTCTTGGCCTACCAAAGTGCTGGGATTACAGGTGTGAGCCACCACACCCGGCCTGATGATGTTCTTAAACCCATAATTTATTATTTAGGTTTCAAGCCTCACAGTATTATCCTTGTCTCTCAGTGATTCCAGCGGTTCATACATAATACTGATCTCTTTTACATGTAAGAAAGGCAAATAACCCAGCTAGCAAAGTACAGAAGAAAAGGAGTGTTCAAACCTGGTACCCAAGTATCTCTAAAAGGCAGGCATGGAGACAGGAGACAAAGGAAGAAAACCTTACTTACCAGGAGTATCAAATAATAAAGGGCTGATGCTATCAATCCTGCCTTATGGAAAACAATAATGATTACTACCATTTGCTAAGTCCTGTAATATGAGATATATTTAAGATACATTTACATTCATTCTCTCTCTCAGGACATTATAACTGTCCCCATTTCACAGAAAAGAAAACACACTCTGAAGAGGTTAAGTAACTTAAGGTTGCACAGTAGAGAAGAAGCTGGAATGAAGCCTGAGCTCCCCACTTTTTCCCCCATTCTGTGACAGCACAGCACCAAGAACCTCTTTCTACTAAATAAGACAAGTCGGAAGGCAACAACCCTGCCTGCAGAGTTCAAAGGAACAGGAGAGTTTCCTAGCTATGATTTCCTCCTCTCAGCCTAAAACTGGGAGGGAAGATTCTTGTTATTCCTGATGCTGACCTCCTGCCAAGTACTGGCAGCTCTGAGCATCCTGTCTTGCTCGCTCTGTTTGGGTCCTCTGACAACGCCAGTTGTGTTTTGGCCCTGTTTCTCCCACATGGCAGTTTATAAGCTGCTTAGAGCAGACCTGATTTTGAATTCAATAAAGACTAGTGGGCACTTGGGCAGGTTTGTCACTCTGGCTGCTATGAAGGAATCCCAAAGGGGACTTTCACGCAGCTTGTTTCCCTTACTCTGTCACTAGCTGAGGCCAAGAAAGCAGAGCCTAGATGGCTACACTGAAGCCCCAGCAGTGTGCTAATGAATGAGTTTATTGATCTCTAAGCTGGCATGCTAACCCTTTTCCAGGGCTGTGTACATGGCTATCTCCACCTGGTTTCCCAAACTCCCTCACCACGAAGGCTAACCCTTTTGTGGAATGAGGGCCACAAAACAGCCTGTGGGCAAACAGAGAAGTTGGATGAGGCACTTCCTGAAGCCATCTCACCTGACAACAAGCTCCTCCAAGAGCTACACCTGGCCTGCAGCTTGCCTGTCAGATCCACTATAAAGAACAAGCCACTGAGTAGCAGGTATCAGAGCACTTAGGGTAGGCAATGTTGGCAAAATGCTGCTGCACAGGCCTTTGGTTAGGGCAATAATGTGTGGTTGTTTGAACACTGCAACTCTCGCTGGGAGAGGGGAAAAGAAGATATGCAAGTGGCCAGGGCTCACCATGTATAGCAGGCCTGGAGTTGCTGGAAACTGCTGTGGTGGTTTTAAAGAGCCCTCTTGCAGAAGCTGCCAGTGTCTGCCGGGGCAGTTCTCTGGCTGCACTAGACTGGCACCAGTCTGCTTTCTAACCCCTTCCCATCTCCATACTTTAACTCCTTCTCTTCTTTCCCAAAGGCTTCTTCTCTTCAGCTTATAAAATCGTTCCAGTGTTTCCCCATTTTAAAATAAAAAACAACTAAATGCTTCCCTTCGGAACTGTTTTTCCCTTAAGTGATCATCCCCTCATTTGAAACTTCTTAAAAAGTAGTTTACAATAACTTCTTCCCCTCTTAATAATTCCTCAATCCGGCCGGGCACAGGGGCTTACGCCTGTAATCCCAGCACTTTGGGAGGCCGAGGCAGGCAGATCACCTGAGGTCTGGGGTTCAAGACCAGCCTGATCAACATGGAGAAACTCTGTCTCTGCTAAAAATACAAAATTAGCCAGGCATGGTGGCACATGCCTGTAATCCCAGCTACTCAGTAGGCTAAAGCAGGAGAATTGCTTGAACCCAGGAGGCAGAGGTTGCGGTGAGCCAAGATCCCACCATTGCACTCCAGCCTGGGCAATAAGGGTAAAACTCCATCTCTAAATAAACTAATTAATTAAATAATCCCTCAATCCCATATCCTCTGTTCTAGCCCCCAGAAGACCAAGGCAACTGCTTTCCTTGACCAGCCCCAGGCTACCCCCCTGCCCCCATGTACATCACCCTGTGCTAGTTTCAGGTTTACCTGTGGCCTCTCCTGGGACACAGATAGTGAGCACCAAGAAACACGGTGCCCAGCATATGGCTGGTGATCCGTAAATGTTTGCTATGCTCATATGAAATGTCCATACTTGGGAAGAGACCCCTATCCCCTGACCACCAGACAGAACAATCACAAAGAAAGGAAAGAGTTTAGGAGGGGCAGGTAATTTTAGTTAACTTCAGAGTTGTCTCAGGTCCTCCACTACTGAGTAAGTGGCCTGAGACGATTCCCTCAAAATTGCCAAAACTGTCTCCCCATTTGCAAAATGAGAGAACTGGACTAGATCTGTACTTTTTAAACTGCATTCTGAGTTTCCATGGAACTACTTAAGGGTGTTTTTTCAGGGGGCATGTTATGAAGATGTGAAGCAAGCAGGTCATTCCCACCTCCTTTAATCATATATATCATGTATGGTGGCTGAGCATAAGAGTTCGTTTTTAAAAAGGACTCTGCTGATAAAAAGTTTGAAAACCACCAGATCCCTCTACCTGGAAGGTTTTTCATCCACTCTTCACTTGCTAACTTCTACTCGCTCTTTAGGTGTCAATGTAAATGTTCCTCTTCAGTGAAGTCTTCCCTGACTGACCCACCCCTAAATTAGGTGCCCTGCTTCTCCCACATAGCCTTGTCACTTCCTCTCATGGCACCTATCACAGTTATATTTTATTAGCAATTTGTTTAATGTCTCTCTTCTCATCTAAGCAATAAGAGGGCAGGAAATAGATTTGTCTGCTGTACACCATACCCTCAATCAAGAGAATAAATGCCCTAATTTTATGAATCTATGTTTAAGAATAAGTAGGTACTTAAGTATTCATTAATGTTAATTTAAGTACTTAATTAGTTACTTTAGTAGTTATAATTACTAAAGAGGAAAGCAACTTAATGCTTTGAGTTAGCCAGAGCAGCAGCTGAATTTCCTCTCCACCACATTCTAACTACTTCTTTGGGAATGTCCTCTGACTTTTCTAAGCCCCTGATACCTCATATGTAAAATGAGAATAAAGCAGTTGTGAGCATGTGTAAAACAATGTATATAAATAAATAAATGATAATATATATAAAACATCAAGTAGTAATTATATTTATGAAATACCTGACTTTAAAATAATTTTTAAAAACTGACTACATTTTACTCCCTCTTCATCCTACCTCCATCACAGGTATGTTCTAATTTTATTTGTTCCATTCCATTTTATAAAAGTAATTTCTGCATTGAGAAGGTACTAGTGCTCCATGACGATTTGAAAAGGGGAGTCTCTCTACAAGTCTGTTAACACTTACAATGCCAACACAAATTCTAACGACATAAATCTCCCCTGCCCAGAAGAAAGGGAAGGAGATAATAATAATACCTGAATTGGATACTGAAGGAAAAACAGGAACTTGTCAGCTGGAGAGGAGGAGGAAGGGCCTTCTAGGCAAAAGAAACTCTGTACAGAAGACTTGATATTTCTACTATATAGTTTTGCTTTTTCTTGCAGGAAAGGGAGTAGTGATGGTAATGGTGCCTAGAATAGCAACACAGGAGACTAGTAAAGGCACCATAAGTCACATTTGATCAGATATGAATGCCATGATATGAAACTTGTATTCCTTTGTTTTTTTTTTTTTTGAGATGGAGTCTCACTCTTGTCGCCCAGGCTGGAGTACAGTGGCACAATCTCAGCTCACTGCAACTTCCGCCTTCTGGGTTCAAGTGATTCTCGTGCTTTAGCCTCCTGAGTAGCTGAGACTACAGGCGGCCACCACTATGCCTGGCTAATTTTTTTGTATTTTTAGTAGAGATAGGATTTCACCATGTTAGCCTGGTCTTGAACTCTTAACCTCCGGTGATCTGCCCACCTCGTCCTCCCAAAGTGCTGGGATTACAAGCGTGAGCCACCATGCCTGGCCAAAACTTGTATTTTATTCTGAGAACAATGGAGAACATTAAGGAGTGAGTGCATGTGCGTACGTATGTGTATGTGTCTGTGTGTACTGACCCCATTTGTACTGAGAAGGCCAATGGAATGGGGGTATAGGGAGGCTATAGGCCAAAGACCACTTTTCAAGTACTGCTGGTTGCAACTCAGTGAAATCAATTTAGTGGGTGACAACTTCATTGTCTGTTTAAAATGAATTCAAATGGAATAGAAAATATAGGGAGTTCCCTCTCTCAGCCTTGGAGCACCCCTCCCTCTGTCTCTGTATAAAGGAGCTCCTTCTTTCTTCCTTTCCCCTTCTTTCTTGCCTATTAAACTCCCTAATCCTTAAAACTTTAAAAAAAACAAAAAAAGAAAAGAAAAGAAAAAGAAAAGAGAAAACATCAGAGATTAGCTGACATTGTAAGGATAAATTTTAAAGAATTTTTGTATCAGATTCATGTGTCCATTCTGGTCACAAAGTAACATGCATTTGTTACTATGGGTCAGAGTCAAAAATAGTTTGAGTTAGGTGACTGAGAAGGTGAAGCAGTGAGGGAAGAGACAAGGAGGCCTCCCACGTTGCTGGTGTGGGCATGATGCCACTGATCAAGATAGGGAATGGGGAGGAGGCCTGCTTTTAAGTCCAAGCGAGCATGCTGGACAGTGCAGACAGTGGCCTCTCTCAGCATTTTCTCAGCAGCCACAGTCAATACTAATCTTGTTCAGCAAAGACAATGAACACATAGTCACTGCAGCTGCAAGCTCAAGTGAATACACAACTGATAAGGGTCCTCTAGGAGCTGGAGGGCGTCCCGGTCCTAAATCCCAAACCACAGAAAAACTGTGAAACTAAAAAAAGCAAACAGGATAAGTGAAACACTATTTCCTCTGGGGAACTAACAGGATGTGAGAAATCTTGTCCTTATTCGAAGAGCCAACAGGGAACCCTCACCCTTGGAACCTAAGCAAACCTTCTGAAATGTCAGCCACCAGAGTATTTTTGTTTACTAGGAGTTTGTTTGGTTTTGGTTTTGTTTGGGGAAGGAGGTTTTCTGACTGCTTTCTAAGCCTCCTCCCCCACTCCACACTACCACCTCCAAGAGGTGCTTCAATCCCTACACCTCCAGCAAGTCCACTGAGTCCTGTAACCTTGATGTGGCTATTCTTCGGCTGGCTACCCTCCTGGAGCTTCAGTATAAGATAGCAGGGCCGATAGATCATGGCTTCCCCACAGACAGCGGGTAGATTCATCATTCCTCCTAACACCCCCCACCCCTCATCCATTAGAAGAAAGATTTCTCCAATTCTTGGAAGATCACAGCACAACTGAGCCCCAAACTCACTACTTTCTTGATGACCCTTCCACTACATTCCTCAACAAATCTGCCCCACGCACATCAAGCAACTGGCTGCCCTCAAATACTCCAAGTTCTTGTACACGTTCTGTCTTTTGATCCTAATATTCCCTCAATCTAAAATGCCCACCCTTTCTCTGACAGAAATTCTAGTCAACCTTCATGGTGCATCTCAAATGTCACCTCTATCACAAAGCCACTCTTTATCCAACACTCCACCCCATCATCAAATCTGAATTTAGTTACACCACTTTGTACTTCCCAGCATCCGCCTGTGTCTTGGGCACAGCATTTCTTTCACTGTCATGCTTTACAGGCAATCATGCTTTATGTCTGTTTTCCACTAGACTTTAGTTTCATGAAGATACAGACAATCTGTATCTGATTTGCCCAAAAAAAAATGACCAGAAATGAACACATGCCTTACTCTTCTCTCCAACATCCCATGGTCCTGAACACACAGGAGGTCCTCAAGAAGAGTGTACTGATTCAAACTGAAAAGCTACAGATTCTTTCCATCAAAACCTGCAGATCATCAGAACTAGGGGAGAGAAAGAGTGGAAGAGGAATAAAGTGTAGATTTGAAGCAGACAGCTTCCCTCTCTTGACTTAACTGAGGGTGGTATACCCTATTCCTCAGAAATTTAACCAACCTCAGCAATGAAGATTCAGCAAGCACAGTTTGGAAACTTTAAAGAACTATAAGTAATTTCAAGGTTCTCCCGGCTGCTGTTAGTCGGGTATTGACCTTGGGATGTGGTCACAGGGATTATATATTTTATTTTGCCATCCACTCCCTCTAACACTGATACCTCTGGCTATATGGGCAATAAAGAGTCTTTCATACAGGTTCTGAATATTATCTTTGAGCTCCTCTGGGAACAGCCTAGCCTTCTTGCAACCCTCCCACCTTTCCAGAGAGTAATTCTACAGTGCCACCTCTGCAGTCCTCCTCTCCTGAAAAAGCACTTTTTCCCCTCAGTATATCCAGCTTCTCTCCCTGAATACTATTCCCTAACCTTCAGCATTAAGACAATAAGAAGGCAGACCTGATGCATAGCACATTTCAAAGAACTAACAGGTAGAAGGTAGTAAGGGTTTTGATTTCAGCTTCCTTTGTGATCCTATAAGTACTTCTTACCCACATTTATTACATAACTTAGGCATGCTGATTTATGACTGACTTTTTTTTTTTGGGGGGGATAGAGTCTTGCTCTGTCGCCCAGGCTGGAGTGCAGAGGCGCAATCTCGGCTCCCTGCAACTTATACCTCCTGGACTCAATCAATTCTCCTGCCTCAGCCTCCCGAGTAGCTGAGACTGCAGGCGCGTGCCACCACACCTGGCTAATTTTTTGTGTTTTTAGTAGAGACAGAGTTTCACTGTATTAGCCAGGATGGTCTCAATCTCTCAACCTCGTAATCTGCCCGCCTCAGCCTCCCTAAGTGCTGGGATCACAGGACAGGCGTGAGCCACAGCATCCAGCCTATAACTGACCATTTTACACATCTTATCTCCCTAACTAGACTGAGAGTTTCTTGAGAACTATTCCCTAGTTCCCTCAAAGTACCCATGAAATGGTGTACATTTAATAAACTACTGCTTAGAAAAAGATAGCATAGGCTGGGCATGGTGGCTCACACCTGTAATCCCAACACTTTGGGAGGCTGAAGCAGGCGGATCACTCGAGGTCAGGAGATTGAGACCAGCCTGGCCAACATGGTGAAAACCCATCTCCACTAAAAACACAAAAAAATAATCCAGGCATGGTGGTGGGCACCTGGAAACCCAGCTACTTGGGGAGCTGAGGCGTGAGAATCACTTGAACCCGGGAGGCGGAGGTTGTAGAAAGCTGCGATTTTACCACTGCACTTAAAAAAAAAATGGAAAAAAAAAAGCATAAAATAAACTGCCACCTTAGGCCCCTAAGCCAAACTCAGTGTAACTGTATGACTACAGAGGAAGAAACATTTCAGAGGTGATCAAAACCAAAAAGTATATAGAAGTCAGTTGTGTGATGCAAAGGCTCAGCTGAAGGCAGTCTCAAACAAGGGTCCTTTTGACAGGGCAGCCATTCCCATGTTCCTCAGATACTCACTATGGTCAAAGTAGTAAACTTAGTTCTCCAGAATTTACTTTCCCAAGATCTGGCAGTTCAATAAATACATTCCCCAGCCCCCACTTCAACGACTCTCCTATATCCTTCTGACCTTTAATACTGTGTAACATTAGATGAAAAATTGATTTTTTTTGGCTACTTATTTCACGGCTGAAGAAAAAATATACTGTTTAAGGTGTTAAATATTTTTACATGCAACAAACCTGGCATGAAGCTAACTCGTATGCACATTTTAGAGGTACAGGCGTAAATGTCAGTGCTATAATTTGTTATAGGTTTCTGATGACCAGCAATGAAAATGACCACGGATTCTCACAATTCAAACCACTTTTACGTAAATGTGAACTTTCCTAAAACAGCCAAGGGAGAGAAAACTTTCCATCCAAGCTCATGGAGTCTCTTAAGAGATACTGATAGCATTGTTCACTGGGTTAGGTGTTCTTTGAAAAAAATCCTACAAATATTAGTTTCCTTCTGGGCCTATGCTTTGACCTTTAATAAAAATGTGCTTCAAGACACCAGTTATTAAAATGAAAGGAACAGTTTTTAACACCTGAACAACTGCCATTTCATATAATCAGCCCTGCTGAAGGCTATACCTTACAAGTCAGCAGTGTTTAAAAAAAATACATTTGGTGACTTCATTTAAATTGCTCACTTACCAGACGTGGAGTAGGGTTATAAGAAACCATGAATTGAATGTATCGGGCATCTGACACCCTAGAAAATAACAATAAGGTATAAGTATGTGAGGGTTTAAAGGAGGCACATTGACTATATTTTAAATACTGGCAGGCATGGCACTTACAGTGCCCTCTGATTATGCTATTGTAGAAAAGGCCAATAGACCAATAGGGCAAGACTATGGGCTAAACGAACGTTGAATCATAGTGCACCAGGAGTAAAAGAAAAAAACCCCATTGAATTCAGTCAGACCACCAGCCTTCTAGTTCCAGCTTGTTATATGGCCTTGGACAAATCACTTCTAGAAAGTGAAAAACCAAGAGAAAACCAAGACCAAAACCTTTGAGTCTTAGTTTTCTCATTTTGCAGCGTGTGGCCTAGATGATCTCTACAGTTCCTTCCAGCTTCGGTGTGATTCTACAGTATTTTCCCTCCATGGGCTTGAATTCTGAAAAGCTAGGCAAACACTCCCTCACTTTTTTCAGTTGGGCTCCACTGAGAAGCTTAAGTTTTTTAGTATCCATTTCCTGTCTTCTTTCTGTAAGGTACCCAATGTGCTATGGATGTGGGTGTGCTAAATGATTTGCCCAAAACAAAGGACCAGGAGCTGGGTGCAGTGGCTCACACCTGTAATCCCAACACTTAGGAAGGCTGAGGCAGTAGACTGCTTGAGCCCAGGAGTTTGAGACTAGCCTGGGAAACACAGTGAGACCCAGTCTCTACAAAAAAATACAAAAATTAGCTGGCCATGGTGGCATGCACCTGTAGTCCCAGCTACTTGAGAGGCTGAGGTAGGATGATTGCTTGAGCCAGGGAGGTGGAGGTTGCAGTGAGCCAAGATCATGTCACTGTACTGCAGCCTGAGAGACAGAGCAAGACCCTATCTCAAAAAAGAGAGAAAAAAATTAAAAAAAGGATCAGGCAAAAGCAAGCAGGGGTCTAGGGAGCTGCAGCTAAATAAGAAAGCATACTGTATCTAGTGAAAGGCTGTTCATCACCCCCAGAAATGACAAAACTGGGAAGGACTTCTCCTTAGTTTCAGATCCAACAAATTAGTTCTGTGCTCAGACATCAAAGCCTCTCAATCCTCACACAGCTAAGAAATCCCTCTGGCTGAACAAGGGGTCCTCCACTGAATGTGCTCTCCTTATTACACAACAGGGAGAAAAGCCAGAGCAAGAGGAAGATGCAAAAAGAGAATAAGCAGGGAATTCAGGCCCTTATGGCAGAATCTGTCCTTTGGGGCAATGACTCAACAAAGAAGCACTATCCTCTGCCTTTCAGCAAACATCGAGGTACATGATGTACTAAATGATAACAAAGAGGGGTCACTAGGAGATAAAACACAGGCCTGGACCCCTGTGAGGTACATTAAAGGCATCAATAATAAAGAGCTGTAATTCACTGCGGACTTACCATATGCCAGACGTTCTACTGGGTTCTTTACATCCATAAGCTCAATGAATCCTCCCAACAACCCTGAGGTGGGCATTGATATTATCCCCGCTTAACAGGTAAGAAAACTGACTCAGAGACACCAAGACAATTGCTGCTCAAGGTCATACAACAATGAAAAGAGACACCTGAGATCAAATTCAGATCTATTTGATTTCAAACACTGTGTTCTTAATCCTGCTCTAATAGCCTCTCTAACACTACTATCAGAAACTAACACTAAGGGTACTTGCATACCAGGTCTACTGCAAGCCAAGTCAACACATTATCTCACTCAATCCTCACTTTAACACTGGAGGGAAGCATTATAATCCTCATTTTAGAGATGAGGAAACAGACTCAAACTAAGAAACTTGTGGGCAGCCCACAATATTAACAAGCTAGTGGCAGGGCTGGGGTTTGAATCCAAGTCTGTCACAAATGACACCAAAATACTCTGGTGAGCTTACTGGGAGGTGCCTAGCAGCTGTCAAGTGGACTTCCTCTCAGGGCCCAGCAGGAGGGAGCTGAAGGCTGGCCTGGCCAGCCATAGAGCTATTAAGACACATGCCATCTGAGAATGGGCCAACCACCCTCCACCTAGACAAGAATAGCCCTGAGAAACTCTCAAGCCCGGATCTGAAGTTGGGTCTTTTTTGGATGCTAGAACAAAACATTAAAAAGAAAAGTTTTCTTGGAAGTCTGTCTTTCAATCTGGAAAATGAAATTTGGCTGCTTCTAAAGGACAATCTGTTCAATTGCTACCTCTACATCAAAGCTTCTCAGCAGCCTCCAGGAGCCTTTCCAATTTTCTAAGAGAAGGAATCAGTTCTTGGGCTGGAAAGCACAGACAGACAGGCCAGCAGCTGGACTTGGGTCACAATTTCCCCTTCTGGGGTCACCTCAGGGCTGAGGGTGGGAAAAGTGCTGGCATATGATTGAGTCCCTATACCCACTGGTGTCAGAACAGAAACCCACAGGGTAAAACCCTAAAAAGTAATACCAGCGAATGTTGACTGTGAACTGCACAAAAATACAGCAGTCTTTAGTTCAATGAAATGCATTTAAACACTTCAAAGTTAAAACCTGCTGTAGTATTCTGGCCGGGCGCAGTGGCTCAAGCCTGTAATCCCAGCACTTTGGGAGGCCGAGGCAGGTGGATCGCAAGGTCAAGAGACCAAGACCATCCTGGTCAACATGGTGAAACCCCAGCTCTACTAAAAATACAAAAAATTAGCTGGGCATGGTGGCGCGTGCCTGTAATCCCAGCTACTCAGGAGGCTGAGGCAGGAGAATTGCCTGAACCCAGGAGGCGGAGGTTGCGGTGAGCCGAGATCGTGCCATTGCACTCCAGCCTGGGTAACAAGAGTGAAACTCCATCTCAAAAAAAAAAAAAAAAACACAAAAACATGGGGTCAGACTGCCTGATTCCATACCTTAACTCTAGCTCTCACTCACAATGTGACACTGGGTAAAATTACTCAATTTTATTCTCTGTAGAAATGAGAAAAACAAGATAACCGACCTTGTCAGATTTTTGTAAGAATAAGATAAGGCCTGTAAAATGTTTAGCAAAATGGTTAGTATTAAGTTAGTAGGTACTCAATAAATATTCATTATTGTTGGTTTTCAGCGAATTATTTAAGTACTAGAATTGAAATTATCTTTGAAAAACCTCACTAATTATTTCAGATTGTATCAGTAAAGTGATAAACCTCAACCACAGACTCAGAATGTACTGATTAAGGAGCCTCTTCTCCAAGGCCTCCAATCTCTTAAGGGTTAAAGACAAAGCAGCCTGCAGACAACACTGTGGAAATTAAACAGGAGCTCTACTGATTGACCACTTCTGCTCCAAAGCGCTCTTCATATCAGAACGTCTTTAAAAGACCAGTCAGCAAACCGCTGCATACTCAGCAGTGCAACATGCTCAGCCAAATGACATACTCAAAATATCTAAGAAACAACAACAGGCAGCTGAATTCTCAGGACTCCAAAAGTTAAGCCCTAAAATAAATACCACAAGTCCAAGTAAGCAATGACCACTTTAAAAAGTACAATCTTGGGAAGCAATATATATACTGCTCTCTCTAGTTTCATTTCAGTTTTTTGTTTTGTTTGGTTTGGTTTGTTTTTTGTTTGTTTGTTTGTTTGTTTGTTTTTGCCTAGGCTGGTCTTGAACTCCTCAGCTCAAGAGATCCTCCTGCCCTGGCCTCCCAAATTGCTGGGATTACAGGTGTGAGCCACTGCACCCAGCCCCTTTCTCTGATTTCAAATCTGTCTGGCCTACTCTTTAGAATCCAAGCCACAGGAAAGTCAGTGTAGTTATTTTAAAGATATTTGTAATTTCCTGCCTCCAGGTGGCACATTCCAGATTTGCTCCCTTTTTATTCACTAGCCACAGTTTGGAACTACTTTGGTTTGGTTTGATTTGAAAACATAATCTACCCACAAATAACAAAGATGGGCCACAATAGAACCTAACACAAATGAACATGCTATAGGTCTCAAAAGAAAATTCTCAAATTGAGTCTCAGAAAACCTCAAGTAAGAGTGGCATTACTGAAAAATTTACTTCCTCCCTAGGTACCTACTTCAAAGACTAAGCTAGGACAAAGTTCACAAACAGGTACATACTATAGTTAGTGTAAACATCAGTTTCCAGTCCTAATAGAACATCTCACAGAGGTAGTTTGCATTTAAGTATAATAAAATACAAAAAAAAATTAAAATGGATTATATTTTCTAATTTGTAATTATATTCATTAACAGGCAATATGTTATAGTGGAAAAATCCCTGGACTTTAAACCAGACAACACAGGTTCAACGCTTGGCTAAGCAACCCTGGGTGAGTCACTTAGCCTCTTTAAGCCTCAACTGTTTCTGAGAATAAAATAAAAACAATAATACAAGCCCTTTCTAGCCCACAATATTTTGTAACTCCTAAGTGAGACAAATGTAAAAGCATATGATCTGAGCTAATAGTATAAAACAGTTACAATTTTTATAAACTTTTCTTAAGTTTTATAAGTAGTTTACAACAGGCTATATGAATTGAAACATGATATGTTAAATAAATAAAAAGTCTTATTATTCAATACTATAACATTAACATTAACTCAAGAACTTTCAATAATGAACAGCTGGCTAAGACAGATATCTAGTAAACATCCTTTCAAAATAATTATAAGAAATTTCTGAGTTATTTATTGAATCAAATATTAAATAGACATCTGAAGATGAGGGTTTTTGTTTTGTTTTTGTTTTTGAGACAGAATCTTGCTCTCACCCAGGCTGAAGTACAGTGGTGCAGTCTTGGCTCACTGCAACCTCTGCCTCCTGGGTTCAAGTGATTTTCCTGTCTTGGCTTCCCAAGTAGCTGGGATTACAGGTACCCACCACCACACCCAGCTAATTTTTTTCTTTTTTTAGTAGAGAGGGGATTTCACCACATTGGCCAGGCTGGTCTCAAACTCCTGATTGCAAGTAATCTACCCACCTTCACCTCCCAAAGTGCTGGGATTACAGGCATGAGCCACTGCGCCTGACCTGAGGATGACGTTTTAAAAAGATATGATGAAAAATACTTCACACATGAATTCAATAAGGCACTTAAAGAAAAAAAACAGGCCGGACATGATGGTTCATGCCTGTAATCCCTGCACTTTGGGAAGCTGAGGCAGGACTGCTTAAGGCCTAAGACCAGGAGTTCGAGATCAATCTGGGCAATATAGTGAGACCCTGCCTCTACAAAAAATTAAAAAAAAAAAACGCCCAGGCATGATGGCATGTCCTTGTAGTCCCAGCTATTCAGGAGGCTGAGGTGGGAGGATTGCTTGGGCCCAGGAGTAAAAGGATGCAGTAAAAGGGCTGGAGTCACTCACTCCAGCCTAAGCAACAGAGCGAGACGGTCTCTAAAAAAAAGAAAAAGGAAAAATCAGTTTCTAATATTAACAGCTTCATCAGGAAGAGAAAAAATATTTTTTTCCATTGGGACTAATTTGCCCTAAAATGAGAAACTGTTAAAAGACTAACAAAGAAGCAGGATTCTTTCCAGGCTATGAATAAAGAAGAAATGAAAGGTGGACACTAAATTGGAATTATAATTCAGTCTGGTATTTTAGTTTCTGATATCAATCTGCTGAGACAGTAAAATAAACAAAATGACTTGTATTTATTTGATTTTTAAAAACCAAAATAGGCCAGGCACCATGGCTCACTCCCTAATCCATGACTTTGGGAGGCCAAGGCCAGTGGATCGCATGAGGCCAAGAGTTTGAGACCACCCTGGCCAACATAGCCAAACCCTGTCTCTACTAAAGAAATACAAAAAATCAGCTGGGCCTGGTGGCATGCACCTGTAGTCCCAGCTACTTGGAAGACTGAGGCACAAGAATCGCTAGAACCTGGGAGGTGGAGGTAGCAGTGAACCAAGATGGCGCCACCGCACTCCTATCTGGGCAACACAGCAAGACTCAAAGCAAGTCTCAAAAAACAAGACAATGGCCAGGCATGGTGGCTCAAGCCTGTAATCCTAGCACTTTGGGAGGCCGAGGCGGGTGGATCACGAGGTCAAGAGATTGAGACCATCCTGGTCAACATAGTGAAACCCCGTCTCTACTAAAAATACAAAAAATTAGCTGGGCATGGTGGCACATGCCTGTAATCCTAGCTACTCAGGAGGCTGAGGCAGGAGAACTGCCTGAACCCAGGAGGCGGAGGTTGCGGTGAGCCGAGATTGCACCATTGCACTCCAGCCTGGGTAACAAGAGCGAAACTCCATCTCAAAAAAAAAAAGACAAAACAAAAAGATAGTTATTAAATAACCAAAACTGCATCCAGTTTTCTTCATTGTTGTGAACATAATTGTAAGTAAATATTTGCTGCTAAAGAAAAATATCAAATGTATACACTTAGGTGTATGCTGCTTTGAGGATATGACTATTACAGCAGAAGTACACAGCATACACTTCCTTCCAAAATCTGTGGAACTGAAAATGGTTTAATCCCTCCCAATTACAAGTACCTGCTTTAATTAACTTTGTTAATAGGCTGGGGGTGGTGGCTCAAGCCTGTAATCCCAGCACTTTGGGAGGCCTAGGCAGGTGGATCACGAGGTCAAGAGATCAAGACCATCGTGGTCAACATGGTGAAACCCCGTCTCTACTAAAAATACAAAAATTAGCTGGGCATGGTAGCGCATGCCTGTAATCCCAGCTACTCAGGAGGCTGAGGCAGGAGAATTGCCTGAACCCAGGAGGCGGAGGTTGCGGTGAGCCGAGATTGCGCCATTGTACTCCAGCCTGGGTAACAAGAGCGAAACTCCGTCTCAAAAAAAAAAAAAAAGAAATTAACTTTGTTAATAATACAACTGTTTACAGCATCAAAATTAATACTGTTGATAACAATCAACTGCTTCTGACAGTCTAAACCAGCAAAACCCTTTTGGAAAGCAATTTATCAATGAGGTATACATAATAAAATTACATGTGCCTTTTGACCCAATAGTCTTTTAACATGAGAAAAATCAGAATTAACCCAGGATTAATTAAAACAATTAAAAATTTAAAACAAAAGAGGAATAACTTTCCCAGAAGTCCATGTCAAAATGCTAAGTAAAACAACCAGAATGGGCCGGGCACTGTGGCTCACGCCTATAATCCCAGCACTTTGGGAGGCTAAAGAGATCAGAGCATGTGAGGTCAGGAGTCTGAGACCACCCTAGCCAACATGGTAAAACTCCATCTCAACTAAAAATACAAAAATTAGCTGAGCGTGGTGGTGGCACATGCCTTTAATCCCAGCTCTTAGGGAGGCTGAAGCAGTAGAATCGCTCGAACCTGAAAGTTAGAGAGGTAGAGGTTACAGTGAGCCAAGACAGTGCCACTGTACTCCAGCCTGGGCAACACAGCAAGACCCTGTCTCAAAAAAAGAAAAAAAAATCCGGACTGTAAAACAGAATATGTTTACTATGAATACTCTTATGTAAAAAGATGCATGTGTGGACAAGGGAGATAATGTCAAAGTACTTTTTTTTTTTTTTCAAACTAACCAAAATGTTTTATAGAATCCTTTTGCTCTTTGTTTATTAAAAAAGAAAAACAGCTGGGCACAGTGCTATGTGTCTGTAGTCCCAGCTACTATTCAGGAGGCTGAGGTGGGAGGACTGCTTGAGCACAGGAGTTTGAGGCCAACCAGGCAACACAGCAAGACCCTGTCTCTAAAGAAATATATACAAAAATTTTTTAAAAGAAAAAAATAGTTTGGATTACATGCTTTGTGCAGGAAAAACTGTTTAGGTACTGAAAAAAAAAAGATCCTATTAAAACACAACCATAAAAATGAAATGTAGATTTGTTCTCCTTTTCAGTACTATCAAACAATAACTTACTTAGAAAGAATTCCTCGAAGTCAGTTTTCTCCACACAGCTAGTATACATGCGCAGGGCCGCAATCTTAATCTTCTAGACAAAGAGAATAAAACCAAACTCAAGACATGACCAAGTGGATGTTCTACTGCCATTAGACATGGGTCACAGAATCATATTTCTTCAACTAGAAGGAAGGGTCCAAACCTCTCTCTAGGTAATTTAAACCAATATAAATATTTTTTTATTTTCTTAGAGCTTAGCCATTCATACAGACTTCACACAATTTTCACATTTTAGGACTTTAGCATGAAAATGTCAGAAAGGCTTTTCCAATATTTAAATGAAATCTCTCATTTAATTCCAACCTACTTCACCACATTTGTGGACTTCAGCATGAAAATGTCAGAAAGGCTTTTCCAATATTCAAATAAGATCTCTCATTTAATTCCAACCTACTTCACCACATTTGTGCCTCTAAATCACTGTTAAGCATTATCCACGTTAACTCTTTAGAATCTGAAATCCTTTACAGTAAAAATTGACCCATTCTTCTGGCCAAAATCAAACAAACAAACAAAACTCTCAAGTCTTTAATCTTTCCTCAGAGGCACTACTACCTATTCTATAAATCTTTGGGGGATGGAGTAAGAGGTATCTTTATTTCAGATTTTCTTTAGTTTTATAGTTTGCTGATTAACACTGTTATCTATAAATAAGAGTTCCTAACGAGTATAAAATGCAATATAAGAATCAACCTTTTACTATTCCCAAAGCACTAGGAATTCTCTCTCACTTTTAATATGAGTGGTGGTTTTAATTTATTCACTGAGCTGTATCTTAAGATTTTGTATATTATACTATATATAAATTATGCCTTAATAAAAATAAATCTAAAAATAAATTATTTAAGAGTTAACTTATAGGTCTAAAGACCAACTCAGCACTATAGGGACAAGCATTTTAAGGTCTTTCAAAACATTTCATTAAGGATATAACTAAATAAATGAGCACATCAACAAGGCTTCTAGAATCTTATTTTTCCTTAAAACAGCAGGGAAAGTTACAAACTCAAATATGCATAGACTAAAAACAAATGTATACAGGCTGAGAATGACATAGCAACTGAAGGAAAACCAATCTAGAGTTTAGTAGAGCTATGATATTAAGGTTTACAGTCACCAAAGGCATACTATACCCTAAACTATATAGTGTTCATATTTTTCTATATTCTCTAGAGTTAAAACAAGTATCTCTGATGGGTAGAAGTACCCATAACAAATTTAAAAAGGAGGCCAAGTGCGGTGGCTCACGCCTGTAATCCAAGCACTTTGGAGGCCAAGGCGGGTAGATCACCTGAGATCGGGAGTTCAAGACCAGCCTGACCAACATGGTGAAACCCCGTCTTTTTAAAAAATAAAAATAAATTTAAAAAGGACTGCATCTCTTATTGTAATTAAGATTTTGTATTTGCTAATTTGAGATCTGCCATGTTTTTAAGAGCTTCCAGTCTAAAGCTCATACTGGGAAAAATACGACATATAGAAATAGACAAACAGAAATCAGATATGCCTGTCTGGGGAGTAAATCAGCATTAGAAGCCCACATTTAAACAAAACCCATGGTAAAACACTAAAAAAAACGCAAATTAAACCTAAAATAAAGCAAAAAGAATGATATCATAAAGAGCAGAAAGCAACAAAATTAAAACAGAAAAATAAAATATAAAAAAATCAAAGCGGCCGGGCGCGGTGGCTCAAGCCTGTAATCCCAGCACTTTGGGAGGCCGAGGCGGGTGGATCACGAGGTCAGGAGATCGAGACCATCCTGGTCAACATGGTGAAACCCCGTCTCTACTAAAGATACAAAAAATTAGCTGGGCATGGTGGCGTGTGCCTGTAATCCCAGCTACTCGGGAGGCTGAGGCAGGAGAATTGCCTGAACCCAGGAGGTGGAGGTTGCTGTGAGCCAAGATCGCGCCATTGCACTCCAGCCTGGGTAACAAGAGCAAAACGCCGCCTCCAAAAAAAAAAAAAAAATCAAAGCCAGGTTAGGTGCGGTGTAATCCCAGGCTGAAGCGGACAGATTGCCTAAGCCCAGGAGTTGGAGACCATCCTAGGAGACACAACGAAACACTGCCATCTCTACCAAAAATACAAAAATTAACTGGCCATGGTGGTGCATGCCTGTAGTCCCACCTACTCAGGAGGCTGAGGTGGGAGGCTGAGCCCAGAAGGCAGAAGTTGCAGCAAGCTGAGATCACACCACTGTACTCCAGTCTGAGTAACAGAGCCAGACCTTGTCTCAAAAAGAAAAAAAAAACGGAAAATCAAAGTCACAGATGTTTCTTTTAAAATATCAATAAAATTAGGCTGCGCACAGTGGCTCACGCCTGTAATCCCAACACTTTGGGAGGCTGAGGCAGGAGGATCAACAGAGGTCAAGGAGAGAGATCCAAGATGGCTGATCACTAGCAGCTCAGGATTGTAGCTCCCAGCGTAAGCGCAGAGAACGAAGGACGACACACTTTTGTTGCTCACAGACTAGGAGACTCCCAGCAGAGGAGCCCCACGGGTCACCAGCACAACTCTTGTGGCCAGTGCGGTGGTTCTTGGTGCAGAGTAAACGGGACTGTGTCCCCTTTTGGCCGACGTTTGGAGCTCCGTGAAGGCAGAGTCGCCTATTCAGCTGATTGAAGGACGGACTCAAGAAGGAAGCCAGACCGGAGATTCCCAGACAGAAAAGCACCATCAATCTTAACGCCGCTGTTTTAGCTGGCACAGTGGGTTGCTCAGATTCCGGTGCTGGGAATCAACAAATTCGACGTCCACTCAGAAACCTAATTAGAAACTCAGTAATTACAAAGACAACAGATGGATAAATTTATAATAAAGGGAAGAAACCAGCCTAAAAAGGCTGAGAATACCCAAAATCAGAATGCCTCTCCCTCTACAGGGGATCACAGTTCCTCATCAGCAATGAAACAAGGCCTGATGGAGAACAAGTGTGTTCCATTAACAGAAGTAGGCTTCAGAAGGTGGATGATAAGAAACTTCTGGGATTTAAAAGAACTGTTCTAACCCAACGCAAAGAAACTAAGAACTTTGAAAAAAGGTTTGACAAAATGCTAACGAGAATAGACAATATAGAAAGGTCAAGAGTTCGAGACCAGCCTGGCCAACAGAGACTGGTTTAACAGAAACCCTGTCTCTATTAAAAATACAAAAATTAAGAGAGATCCAAGATGGCTGATCACTAGCAGCTCAGGCTTGTAGCTCCCAGTGAAAGCGCAGAGAATGAGAGGACACCACACTTTCAGACAAATTTTTGTTGCTCCTGGACCAGGAGATTCCCAGCAGAGGAGCCCCACAGGTCGTCAGCGCAACTCTTGTGGCCAGCATGGCAGTTTTGCCGGCGCCCCGGTGAGGCGGTTCTCAATGCAGAGTAAACGGGACTGGGACCCCTTCTGGTCAACATTTGGAGTTCCGCGAAGGCAGAGTCACCCATTCAGCTGATTGAAGAAGGGATTCAGGAGGGAAGCCAGACTGGAGACTCCTGGGCAGAAAAGCACCAAGAATCTTGATGCTGCTGTTTTAGCTGGCGCAGTGGGTTGCTCAGATTTCGACGCTGGGAATGAACAAGTTGGACATCCACTCAGAGTCCTAATTTATAAGTCAATAATTACAAAGACGACAGGTGGATAAATATACAATGACAGGAAGAAACCAGCATAAAAAGGCTGAGAATACTCAAAATCAGAATGCCTCTCCCTCTACAGAGGATCGCAGTTCCTCATCAACAAGGCAACAAGGCCTGATGGAGAACGAGTGCGTTCCAATAACAGAATTAGGCTTCAGAAGGTGGATAATAAGAAACTTCTGTGAGTTAAAAGAACATGTTCTAGCCCAATGTAAAGAAACTAAGAACCCTGAAAAAAGGTTTGAGACATCCTAATGAGAATAGACAATTTAGAAAGGAATATAAGTGAATTAATGGAACTGAAAAATACAATATGAGAACTCCATTAAGTATGCACAGGTTTTAACATTCGAATTGATCAAGCAGAAGAAAGCATATCAGAGGACGAAGACCAACTTAATGAAATTAAACGAGAAGACAAGATTAGAGAAGAAAAAGTAAAAAGGAAAGAGCAAAGGCTCCAAGAAATATGGGACTATGTGAAAAGACCTAATTTACGTTTGATAGGTGTACCTGAATGTCATGAAGAGAATGAATCCAAGCTGGAAAATATTCTTCAGGATATTATTCAGGAAAACTTTCCTAACCTAGTAAGGTGGGACAATACTCAACTCCAGGTAATACAGAGAACACCACAAAGATATTCCTCAAGTAGAGCAACCCCAAGACACATAATTTTTAGATTCACCAGGGTTGAAATAAAGGAGAAAATTCTAAGGGCAGTTAGAGAGAAAGGTCAGGTTACCCATAAAGGGAAGCCTATCAGACTTACAGTAGGTCTCTCAGCAGAAACCCTACAAACTAGAAGAGAGTGGGGGTGAATATTCAATATCCTCAAAGAAAATAATTTTCTAGCCAGAATCTCATATCCAGTCAAACTAAGCTTTATAAATGAAGGAAAAATAAAATTTTTCACAAATAAGCAAGCACTCAGAGATTTCGTCACCACCAGGCCTGCTTTACAAGAGCTTCTGAAAGAAGTACTACACACAAAAAGGAACAACCAGTATCAGTCATCCCAAAAACTTACTACCAAAAGATAAAGAGTATCTCCATAATGAAGAATCTATATCAACTAATGGGCAAAATACCCAGCTAGCATTAAACGATAATATTAAACTCACAAATATCAATATTAATTCTAAATTTAAATGAATTAAATGCCCCAATCAAAGACACAGACACGCAAACTGAATAAAACGTCAAAACACATCGGCACTCTGTATCCAGATCCATCTCATAAACAAGGACACACAAAGACTCAAAACAAAAAGTTGGAGGAAGACTCACGAATCAAATGGAGAGGAAAAAAAAAAAAAAAAAAAAAAAACCGGAGTTGTAACTTTCATCTCTGACAAAATAGACTTTAATAGTAACAAAGACTAAAAGAAACAAAGAAGGATATTACATAATGATAAAAGGATCAATGCAACAATAGGAGTCAATGATCATAAATATATATGTACCCAATACAGGAGCACCCAGATACATAAGACAAGTTTTCAATGACTTATAAAGAGACTTGGACTACCGCACAATAACAGCGGGAGACTTTGACACCACATTGTTAATATTCGACGGATCAAAGAGTTAGAAAATTAACAGGGACATTTATGATTTGAACTCAGACCTGGAACAAGTAAACTCAGTGAATATTTATAGAATTCTTCCCCCCAGGTCCACAGAACATACATTTTTTTTTTAGTATCACATTACACCTATTTTGAAAGTGACTACATAAATGGAAGCAAATCACTCTTAATCATTTGCATAGCGTTTCACAGATTTAAATGAAATATTGGTTGGGTGTTTGTTTGTTATTTTCTTTCCTTATTCATTCCTGTCTCTGCTGTTAAGCACGATTGTTAGCATAAAAGAGGTTTTTAATACCTACTTTGTAGACTGCATTCCAGCCTGGGCAATAGAGCAAGACTCCTGTTCTCTCTCCCCCTTTTCTCTTTTTCTTTCTTTCTTTCTTTCATAAAAAAAAAAAAAAAAATTAATTCAAACTAGATTCTTGAACCTCAAGGTGAGCCATGCTTATGAGAGAGTTGGGTGACCTGCTGTAGCCCTGGACATTACAGAAATCATTTCAGTTCTTTCTTCTCTGCAGGGGAGATTAACTTGAATTTCTAGTGGTAGTGACTAAGGCTGTAGGGCTGGGCCTTAGATGGAAGCCAAATAAGAGAACTGAAGGTGCACAGACTTTGAAATCCAATTAAGCTGGGTTCAGACTCTGACTTGAACACTGAGCTGTGTGACTTAGCAAGTTAAATGAGGCCTCAGTTTTCCTTTCTGCAAAACTATGGTAGAAATACAGATATCAGAGGTTGGTATGAAAATTCAGTGGGCATAACTTGTTCAATGCCCTTTGTGTAACCCAAAAAAGCAAATAATCTTTCCTTGAGTCACTTAAGATGTCAGACAGAAATACTTACTGATACCATAAAATATTTGGGGAGCACTAAGCTTAAATATCCTGCCTTTATAAATATACTCTATCGTTCACCCCTTCAACTTACCAAGATTCTTATCATTAGAGCAGAGTTATTCTGTCTTCAGGATTTGTGAATGACTCCTATGATTTTTTGCCCTATCCACATTATTAAAGAATATTATTTTAAAAAAAAAAAAATTAGCCAGGCGTGGCGGTAGGCTCCTGTAATTCCAGCTACTCAGGAGGCTGAGACAGGAGAATCACTTGAACCTGGGAGGCGGAGGTTGCAGTGAGCCGAGATGGTACCACTGCACTCCAGCCTGGGTGACAAAGCAAGATCAATAAAACAGAGAACCTATAAGAGTTATCAAGGAAAAAAAGAGCCCAAAATGGAGAAGATACAAATTTTCAGCATTGGGAATCAGAAGGCAGATACCACTACATATTCTACAGACATTAATAGGATAGTAAGGAAATACAATGAACAACTTTAGGCCAATGAATGTGATTACTTAGATGAAATGGACCAATTCCTTGAAAGATACAAACTATCAAAATTCACTAAAATAAATAAATACATAACATGAATAGTCTTATATCTATTAAGGAAATTGGATTTGTGGTTAAAAACCTTCCCACAATGCAAACTGCAGACCCAAAATAACATCACTAGAGAACTGTACCCAACATCTAAAGAAATGTTACCAAATCTACACAAACTGCCAGAAAACAAGATATCTCCCAGCTCATTCAATGAGGCTAACATTATCCTTATATCAAAACCAAAATCATTAGGAGAAAACAAAACCACAGAATAACAGCCTTCATGAATATAGATGCAAAATTCCTTAACAAAATATTTTAAAATTAAATCCATCAATATTTTTAAAAGAGTAAGATATCATAATCAAGTGAAATTTATCCCCGGAATGCAAAGATAATTCAACACTGGCAAATCAATCAGTTTCACCATATCAACAGACAAAAAAAAGAAAAATAAGTCTGTTTAATTTTGTTAATTCTTGCAGTTCTAGGAAGTATTTGACCACAGAACACATACATCTTGGAAAGCACTGGTCCGTGCCATTACCAAACTAACTATAATCTAATAATATCATGAGCCTAATAATTTAGCCTTGATAGGCCTACTCTTATCCTGAAGACAGGGAGTTCAGTACATCTGGCCTAGCTCCTCACTTCATCCAATAATTCATTGAGTATATAACTCAGTACCTGGCACTGATCTACATGCTGAGAATACAGCAGTAGACAAAATAGACAAAAATCTCTGCTCTCACAGAGCTTATGGCCCAGTTCAGCTATAGATGAGTATATAACTTTAAAATTTCTAATCACTTATTTCTTGATTTTTTTTCTTTTTTTTTTTTACCTTGTAGTCTCCTTCAGATTCCTATATATGAAGTCCTCTGGGTTCATAATTAATCACCCTGCCTAAGGAAAGGCAGACTTGCCTTCAAAGTCCAAGCCCCAAGTCTTTCCTTGAGAAGGAAGCTTCCCCAAAACCACATTTGTGAAAATGCATTCATTGCAAATAATGAAGACTTTACCAGATGGGCCAGAGTATTTTGTCAGTGCTCATGCTATGGCAATCAGGAGCATCTGATAGTTCTTCACTTTTCCTGCTGCAAGGCCAAGGCTTTATACTTGGGTGAGCCATTTTCCTGGACAAATGTCTAAAGCAAGTCCCTTAAGACCATCACACAGGAACTGGAAACAACAACTTGAAGAAAGAACCTCTTCAAGAATCATACACTGATATAAGTTAATGAGGTAGGGGGACTGAATTTCTAGCCAGTCAATATAAGTTGTTCTGGTCCTTGGATGACTTCATATTTATTTCATTTTAACTTTAGAAGACTTCAACAGTCTACTTGAGTAAAAGAGAAGCACCTTGAACAGCTTTAGGAAATGAAAATCTGCTCTTCCACGAACTGATGCATTTTTTAACATCTTAGGATGAAAAACAAATCTAGTAAAAGGCTCGCATTAACAGGTATGTAAGATTTAGAAGAAGCCAGGTGCGGTGGCTCACACCTATAATCCCAGCACTTTAGGAAGCCAAGACGGGTGGATCACGAGGTCAGGAGTTCGTGAGCAGCCTGGCCAAAGACCAGCCTGACCAATACAGTGAAACCCCTTCTCTACTAAAAAAATAAAAATTAGCTGGGCAGGGTGGCGGGTGCCTATAATCCCAGCTACTCGGGAGGCTGAGGCAGAGGAACTGCTTGAACCCGGGAGACGGAGGTTGCAGTGAGCCAAGATTGCGCCATTACACTCCAGCCTGGTGACAGAGCGAGACTCTGACTCAAAAAAAAAAAGAGTTAGAAGGGTCTTTTTAGTTATTTGAAACTTACTATTGTCTACTAGAAATCTGTCTACAACATTCTTGATTCACAGTCAACCATCTGGGCCTCTGTACAAACAAGACCAATGACCTTGTAAGGCTACTTATCCCACCAGAGGACAATTCCTGCTAGATTCTTGTTTTGCTAAACTTAAAATTTGCTTCATGTAATATTCATTGAACATTATTTTGCCCACTGAAATACCTTCTTTTTTTCACATTTGCCCCTCAAATACCTGAGAAGGATCATCCTGTCTTCTCTTTTCCAGGCTAAGTAAGCATCCCTATTTCCTCCAACGATTCTTTATTCAACAGTTTCTGAAGCTTTCATAAAGCTCACGGTCTACCTCTGAATACATCCCAGTTTGTCAGTGTCCTTCAGAACAGGAATAATTTTTTGGCTTAATGCTAATATGGAAACCTATTCTAAGGTATGTGACTGAGTTGGGTAAATGTTGTCCTTATCTCACCCGATATTGCTTATAAAGATAATTTTTAATAATGATGATTCCAGGGTACTTAAGTAAGGAAAAGCTATATTTAAGATCCTAAATATGATTATAGAAGAAACACAGGAATAATACATGAAAACATTAAAAAAGAAAGAAAAGATAGTTACTGCTAATGTGGACAGACATGCAGGTATTTTGCTCCCTAATCAAATACATGTGAAAATACAAAACAAATAATTTGCCAGTGCAATCCAATTCAAGTGTTTTGATTTGAGTCAACATTGCTGAAAACGGTTCTCAGTTTTTCAGAATGAAAAGTTATACAGAGATTTCTGCATTTCAATTACACTAGAATGTCATACTTTTGCTACTTTGATGTAACAAATTCTAAAATGAAGGTTATAGGCCAGGCGCAGTGGTTCACGCCTGCAATCCAAGCATTTTGGGAGGCCTAGGCAGGCGGATCACTTAAAGTCAGGAGTTTGAGACCAGCCTGGCCAACATGGTGAAACCCCATCTCTACTAAAAATACAAAAGTCAGCCAGGTATGGTGGCATGTGCCTGTAATCCCAACTACTTAGGAGGCTGAGGCAGGAGAATCACTTGAACCCGGAAGCAGAGGTTACAATGAGTTGAGATCACTCTACTGCACTCCAGCCTGGGAGACAGAGTGAGACTCTGTCTCAAAAAAAAAAATATATATATATATATAATAAAATGAAGTTATAGAAAGTAGACACTACCACATCACAAAAGCTTTTTAAAATGCAAACATTAGAGATTTAGTTGAGGTCACAAGGGAACAAAGAAAAATCAGAGGCTAACTTAGGCTAAAAGAGTGAAAAAATTTTCCTGATGATTTAGTAATCCTCCAAATGGTAGCCAATTTTCCCTCTAGAATCATAAATAAACAGCCTAGACAAAGCATATGGTAGCAACCAAATGGAACCCAATCACCAAGAAATGAATAAAACTGTAAATGTTTCTCTTTTCTTTCTTTCTGCTTTGACTTGCCTCTTAATTTCTAATTTTCAAACAAAACACATCCTTTAAGTTTGAAAATCCAAATGCCATAAGCACAATATTTTTTTAATAGGGGAAAAGATTTTGGTTAAAAACATTACCAAATATACCAACAATTATCAAGTCTCAAAAAATTAAGATCTAAAAAATTACCACTTTAAAGAACATAACTAATATTTCACTGACAATTAAGAAGGCACTTCATAACCTTAGGGTCTCAAGAACATCATTATCAGTATTTGTGTTCTTTCTATATTCTTTCAAAGCCCCTTAAAAACAAAATGTGTGTGGAATTACTGCTGACTCTTCAGAATTCAGGTAAAATAGTGATTATAGAGATAAGCTTATATTTGCTGTAGTGAGAATTGTTCGAAAGAGAACCTGATACCATAAGAAGAAACCACAAGTAGAAGTCCATAATGAAATTGAAATTCTAATTTGAATCTGACTTGTTAAAATGGTGTAATTGGCATTACTTGGTTGTTTTGAGTAAAGCCTTCATATTTTCTAGAAAAAATTTTCCCTACTGCTTTGAGTGGGCTTGCTTTGACTTATGACTGATTAGGCTTACCCAACATTCTAGCAACCATGAAAGGTGTTAAAAGGTAATTCTGCCATAGCAATAGAAAGAAATGGTAGCAATAGAATAGAAATGGTAGGTTGACTACTCCTCATCTGAAATGTGTGGAACCAGAAGAGTTTTGAATTTTGGATTTTGGGGGATTTTGGAATCTTTGCATCATGCTTACCAGTTGAGCATCCCAAATTCAAAAATCTAAAATGCTTCAGTGAGCATTGGGCATCATGTTTAAAAACTCCAAACACTTTAAATTTTGGATTTCAAATTTTCCCATTTATGATGCTCAACCTGTTCTAGGAGGTAAGAGGGCTGAGAAGAACTGAATTGTTGATGTTTGATTTCCATAATTGGTTAGAGGTATTCTTTTTCGTTGTTATTTGTTTTTTTTTTTTTTTTCTTTTTTTCTTTTTTATTGGTTAGAGGTATTCGTACAAAAGCCCAGGGGCAGAATACATCTGAGGCAGAGAGGATATTCATTCATTTACAGCCACTACTATTATAACTAATAATGTGCTAGGCCAAGAGTTGACTGGGAGTGACACAGCTTAACAAATATCCCTCCATAATAAGAATTACAATAAATCATGGGCTTACTTAGTTAATAAAAACAGGCTGATTAGTAAAATTTTAGTGAAAAGCCCTTATAAAATATGGGTTAATCAAAGAGTAATGCTTCCTTAAGGTGTTGCCCATCAGAACATTTGGCCCATCTGACTTATCAAAAGTCATCTCTATGGCATACCATGCAGCAAGGGCCTGGAAATGCCCTGTCTTGTTGCCGTGCCTGCTACCATGAGATGCTTCTAAAGAACCAGGTGGAGGGACTAGTTCAGCCCCACATGTTGTATAGATCAGACTGGAAGCAGCAAGGGGTTGTGGCATGTGGGCAGGGACACTCTGAAGTTCTCAAAATAACATATGGACCTTGAGAGCTTACTTGGAGGTTCTGGCAGGAGAGTGCAGCTACTCACATACCCTTGATCAAAGAATGGTCCTCCTCTATTGGAGAAGATCATCCTCTTCAACCAAGAACACAGCTTCACAAAGGTTGCACATGGAGCGGTCAGGAGGAAGGGGACACCTGCCTACCCAGCCAGATCAGCCAGATCAACCCTGGCAATCAATGGGATAACGGATGTCACAGCCAGATCATCCTCACATCCAAAACAATCTATGAATTCCATGAAAGCAAAGTAGAAGCTTTAAAAAATTTATGAGGAGCAGAAAGCACAACACTCAAAAGGAAAAATGAGAAGAACTTAAAGGACTTTACCCATTTACTGTATTTCAAAGGTCCAGTGAATCCCATGGCTTCTATTATCTTTGTGAGAGCACCAACCTTCTCCTCAACAGGCTGTGGGGAATCTTTGGTAGTCGAAAGCTGATTAACCAAAAAGAAAGAAACTAAAATTAGTTGCAAAAAAATTTTAATAGAATGGTTTGTTCCTCATCAGGTCTGAGAGCATTTTTTTTAAAATACAGTCACGGTCTCCTCCTTTCACCCAGGCTGGAGTGCAGTGGCACAATCATAGCTCACTGCAGCCTCAAACTTCTGGGCTCAAGTGATCTTTCTGCCTCAGCCTCCCAAGTAGCTAGGATTATAGGTGCACGCCATCAGGCCAAGTCAATTTTTAAAATTTTCTGTGGAGTGGGGAGCCACAGTCTGTTGTCCTGTGGAGAGAGGGGATCCACAGTCTGTTGCTCAGGCTGGTCTCAAACTCCTGGCCTCAAGCAATCTTCCTGCTTCAGCCTCCTCAAATGCTGGGATTACATGTGTGAGCCACCATGCTTGGGCCAAGGGCATTTTTATTGCTTAGATTTTTGTTTTCACCTACAATTTTTAATTTTCATTTTTTTTAGGCATCTTATCATCCAGTAAAAAGACATGTGGAACTGTACCTAATAGATATCTTCCAAATTTCAGAGCAAAACATGCCTATCTCATTGACTATATGTCTATTAACCTATATCTAGCAGATAACAGTTCTGAGGTATTAGAATAAAAGTTCTATCAGCAAGAGGACTTTTAAAAGGAAATCCTTTCCTTGACATGTACAAGTAAAAATAAATAAATAAAAGGAAATCTTGAACCCCATCTCTCAAAGAACAATTCTGAGACGTGAAATATTCTATGCTTATTGATGTAACCGGAAAGGGGAAAAAAAAAATATTGCCTACAAGCAGTCAAAAGTCATTCAAAACCTCAATCGAGTACTGAATAAATATTTTTAAACTCTTGCATTTTTTAGTAAAAGTATTACAAATTTTATTAATGACTACAGAAAATAAGAGTCTTGTATTTGCAAATAACCTCCAAGGAGAGTCTGCTCTAATGTTAACCTCTCCAAAAAAGGCAAGCTATCTAACCAATAAAAATTCTCCAAAACTTACATATCACTTTATTTTTAATACATAAAAAATTCATACTTTTTCCTCCTAAGTGTTTTTCAAGCAAGACAATGGAAGAAACACAGGACATAGGCTCAGAAGACTTAGGTCCAAATATTCAGGTTGGCATCATGGCTCACACCTATGATCTCAGTAATCCCAGTACTTTGGGAGGCCAAGGTGGGAGGATCACTTTAGCCCAGAAGTTCAAGGCTGTAGTAAGCCATGATTGAGTCACTGCACTCCACCAGGGCAACAGAGCCAAGACCTCATCTGCTAAAAAAAAATTTCAAAAACAATTCCAGTACTTATGGAGGCTGAGACAGGAGGATCACTTGAAGCCATGAGTTTGAGACCAGGCTGGGCAACAAAGCAAGACCCTGGTCTCTACAAAAATTTAAAAATTGGCTGGGCGCGGTGGCTCACACCTATAATCCCAGCACTTTGGGAGGACGAGGCGGGCGGATCAAGAGGTCAGAAGTTTGAGAATAGCCAGGCCAATATGATGAAACCCCCTCTCTACAAAAAATACAAAAATTAGCTGAGCATGGTGGCACACACCTATAGTCCCAGCTACTCAGGATGCTGAGACAGAAGAATCACTTGAATCCAGGAAGTGGAGGTTGCAGTGAGCCAAGATCATGCCATTGCACTCCAGCCTGGGAGACAGAGCAAGACTCCATCTCAAAAAAAAAAAAAAAATTAAAAATTAGCAGGACACAGTGGTGCATGCCTGTAAGTCTCAGCTACTCAGGAGGCTGAGGAAGGAAGATAGCTTGAGCCTGGGAGTTCGAGGCTACAATGAGTTATGATGGTGCCACCGTACTCTAGCCTGGGTAAAAGAGCAAGACTTTGCCCCTGAAAAACAAAATTCCTTTGGTCTGCCACTTACTTATCACCCTTGTGACCTTGAACAAGTCACTTTACTCCCTGAGCCTCATGCTAAAGCTCACCTAGCTAACAATTTTGTTGAGATCCTGTGTGAAAGCACTGTATAAACATAGAATGCACTGATAATTCTCACCTTATGTGTGTCGTGATACTTCCTACTCAGCCGTATGTCTATTCCAGGAATCTGTTCAGATACACCACATGCTCGGGACTGGCTTATCTGGGGCCACTAAAGGATAAAAACACAGATGTAAGCAACACTGAGCACTTAGAGGGTTAATCTGAGCAAAGCTGTTTTCTGAGTAAAGACTATTGGATCTTTCCAACCTTACTTAGCCCAGTTCCCAGTGATCAGCTCACTAAGAAGATCCAAGACCAGCACCTAGACGGGTATCTAGTACATGGTAGATGCCCAATAAATATCTATTGAATATTTGAAGAAATAAAATAATTTGGGCCAGGCACAATACCTCACACCTATAATTACAATACTTTGGGAGTTCAAGGTGAGAGGACTACTTGAGGCCAGGGGTTTAAGACCACCCTGGGCAATACATCAAGACTCCACTTCTTAAAAAAAAATGTTTTTAATTGGCTAGGTGTGGCGGTGCATGCCTATAGTCCTAGTTGCTCAGGAGGCTGAGGTGGGAGGATCACTTGACCCAGGAAATCGAAGCTGCAGGGAGCTATGATCACGCCACTGCACTTCAGCCTGGGCGACAGAGCAAGAGCAAGACCCTGTCTGAAATAAAAAAATTCAAAGGCCAGGCACGGTGGCTCACACCTGTAATCCCGGCATTTTGGGAGGCCAAGGTGGGTAGATCACTTGAGGTCAAGAGTTTGAAACCAGCCTGACCAACATGGTGAAACCCCATCTCTACTAAAAATACAAAATATTAGCCAGGTGGTACACACTTGTAATCCCAGCTACTTGGGAGACTGAGGCAGGAGAATCGCTTGAGGAGGTAGAGGTTGCAGTGAACTGATTATCGTGCCACTGCACTCCAGCCTGGGAAACATAGCAAGACTCCGTCTCAAAGAAAAAAAAAATTCAGCCCTGGAAACCTGGAACTACACCTAAGTCAATTCTAGGAAACAGAATTTGCAGTAAGCATCTATTTAAATATAGCGGCAGTGCAGTATATGGGGGAAAAACATACTCCAGTCACTTTTATGTTTAAAACCTCCTTCTGCCACCTACAACAAGCTCAGTAGCCATAGAAAACTTACTGAACCTCAGCTGCAGTAAGGATGAAAGAAGATATATAAAGTGCCTTTCACAAAATAGGTACTCAATAAATAGCAGAAGTTTCCATCATCCCTTTCATCATCAACACTATGTTTGGATCACAGTCACCACCTTTTTTATGTTCACATTGCATTTCAAAGCAATTTGGCAATAAAATAGCCATTATTTATAATTATGTGCCAGATACTATACAGAATGAAAACTGGAGGAAAGTCCATTAAGGAAATGGCTAATTATAGTCACTCAATAGAAAATCAGGTATCCACTGAGGTTTGATTTTTGTTGTCAGTGTTTGGTTTTTGTTTTTGAGACAAGGTCTGGCTCTACTGTCCAGGCTGGAGTGCAGTGGCACAATCTCAGCTCACTGCATCCTCCACCTCCCAGGCTCAAGCAATTCTCATGCCTCAGCCTCCTAAGTTGCTGGGACTACAGGCACCCGTCATCACACCCTGCTGGTTTTTGTATTTTTGTAGAGACAGCCCAGGCCAGCCTCAAACTCCTGGGCTCAAGTGACCCTCCTGCCTTGAACTCTCAAAATGCTGGAATTACAGGCATGAGCCACGGTGCCTAGCCGAGATTTTTTTTCACTAGACTTTTTTTACTAGATTTTTTTCACTAGATTTTTTTTCACTAGATTTTTTTACTTTTTTTTACAGCAGTTTTAGCAGTTTTAGGCTCATAGCAAAACTGCCTGGAAAGGGCAGAGTTCCCACTACCCCTTCCCCAGAAGCACAGCCTCCCCCACCATCAACATCCCACACCAGGATGGTACATTTGATACAAAGAATGAACCTACACTGACACATCATCATCACTCAGAGTGCACAGTTTACACTAGAAATTATTATGTTTAACAACGTGAAAAAATGCTTATAATATGTCTAAAATTATAGGTAAAAACATGACTACCTATGGGCAAGTCTAGAAAGAACACACAAGAAACCAAAGAGTTATTTTCTTAAGTTAGAATTATGGGTAAGTTTAAGAATCTATAGCCAAAATAACTGGCAAAATAAAAAAAGAAAAAAGAAAAAAGAAGAATCTAGTTTCCAAAATCTCAGTAATGCTATATTACCTTTACAATAAAACGCGGTGAAAAGGAGCAAGAAGAGGACTGACCCTTCAATTCTGGTTTATTCCAAGAAGAAAAGGAACACATGGAATGAAAATGATTTTTTTTCTTTAACCCTAACGAAGAAAAAATAGAATTTTGAATTGTGGAATGTTACTATTTACTTTTCTTTCCAAACAAGGATATTAAAAGATCAGTCAGGATTCTTCTGGTCAGTCCCAAGGACACTTATGCTTTAATTCGTAAGTATCAAGAAGGCTTTGTAAAACACAGACTAAACACAGAACACCTCCCCATTACATCACATACATCAATGTAATGGTCCATCTAAAACACAAAGCACTTAAACTGATTCAAAGAACACAACCAACAGCAGTTTCCACAAGCTGTGCTTTGAGCTGGGTCCTCTTCTTCTTCTTTTTTTTTTTTTTTTTTGAGACAGACTTTCGCTCGTTACCCAGGCTGGAGTGCAATGGCGCCATCTCAGCTCACCGCAACTTCCGCCTCCTGGGTTCAGGCAATTCTCCTGCCTTAGCCTCCTGAGTAGCTGGGATTATAGGCACACACTACCATGCCCAGCTAATTTTTTTGTATTTTTAGTAGAGACAGGGTTTCACCACGTTGACCAGGATGGTCTCGATCTCTTGACCTTATGATCCACCCACCTCGGCCTCCCAAAGTGCTGGGATCACAGGCATGAGCCACCGTGTCTGGCCAGGGGCTGGGTCCTCTTCTATTAAGTTCTATTAGATCCTTCTTTGTCGCCACAGCTCCAGGCTGTGTAACCTTCTGTGGCTGTCCTACCATCTACTCTATTTCTATCCTACCACTATTCATGAGCTAACATTGCATACTATAGATTTTTTTCTTTTTTTTTTTCTTTGAAGCACTGTGGTTTGTAACATTTCACACTATATTGAACTACTGAAGTACCTATGTATCTAGTATCAAGGACAACATCTAGTTTCTCCACACCTACACACTTATGAACACACACATTTACTTTTTTATACTACCCATTCTTGCCCTTGCACTTCACAAAGAAAATTCACTCGGACCTTAAAGACCTCAATTTTTCCTTTGCTTAGATTAAAAAATATCAATAGCCTGGGCATGGTGGCTTATGCCTGCAATCCCAATACTTTGGGAGGCTGAGGCAGGTGGGTTGCCTGAGCCCAGGAGTTACAGACCAGCCTGGCCAACATGGCAAACTCCCATGTCTACCCAAAAAACTAAACAAAAATTAGCCGGGCATGGTAGTCTGTGCCTGAGTAATCCCAGCTACCTGGGAGACTGAAGTCGCAGGATCGCTTAAGTCCAGGAGGCGGAGGTTGCAGTGAGCCAAGATTGCACCACTGTACTTCCACATGGGCAAGAGCAAGATCTTGTCTCAATAAAATAAATAAATTTTTGTAAAAGAGAAAAAATACTCTGAAACACTCAAATGTCACTTTTTCAAAGAGGCTTTCTCTAAAAATAGGTTATCGTTACATTATTCTCTACCATAGAGGTAGCCTGTTCACTTAACTTCATGGTATTCATTATAATTTATAATTACGTATTTAATTATTGCTTATTTCTATCACCACTACCAAAATGATACACGAGGATTAAGAATTAGGTATATTCGCTGGGCGCGGTGGCTCGCGCCTGTAATCCCAGCACTTTGGGAGGCTGAGGCGGGTGGATCACAAAGTCAAGGGATCGAGACTATCCTGGTCAACATGGTGAAACCCCGTCTCTACCAAAAATACAAAAAATTAGCTGGGCATCGTGGCGCGTGCCTATAATCTCAGCTACTCAGGAGGCTGAGGCAGGAGAATTGCCTGAACCCAGGAGGCAGAGGTTGTGGTGAGCTGAGATCGCGCCATTGCACTCCAGCTTGGGTAACAAGAGCGAAACTCTGTCTCAAAAAAAAAATAATAATAATTAGGTATATTACCAAAATCAAGTACAGTGCATTGCACCCTAACCTGTACAATTTTTCTTTGATTATTTCCTTTCTTTTCTTGTTCACACACATATGCTTCATTCAGCCAACCTCTACTTAATGCCCACAATATGCCAGCCCTTGTGCCAGGTTTTGGGATACAAACAGAATCCCTTTTCTCAAGGAGCTCATAATCTTGTGAAGAAGAGAAAGAAGACTTACCACACAAGAAAAAGAACTGAATGTCACATTCTAAAAATGCTGAAAAGGTCACTCACCACAAATAAACAAATAAACACAACCCCAGTATTAGCAAGGATGTAAACCTATGAAAACTCACACACTGCTCATAGTACTATAAAATGGTACAATCACTTTGGAAAAATATTTGGCAGTATATACCAAAGCTGAATGTGTATACGTCCTATAAGACTCAGCAATTCCATTTGGAGTACATATCCCAATAGAAATGTGTACATATCCTCACCAAAAAACACATATGAGAATGTTCATAGCAATACTATTCATAAAAGCCTCAAACTGGAGAAATAATCCAAATATTCATCAACAGAATAACAGATAAAGGAACTGTGGTATATTCACATAATAAAATAGTTTGCAACAAGGAGAGCAAATAAACTATTACTATAAAAACTACATGGCCTGGGCACAGGAGTTCAAGACGAGTCTGGCCAACATGGTTAAAACCCCGTCTCTACTAAAAATACAAAACTTAGCCAGACATGGTGGTGTATGCCTGTAATCCCAGCTATTCAGCAGGCTGAGGCAGGAGAAATCTCTTGAACCCAGGAGGCGGAGGTTGCAGTAAGCCGAGATCGTGCCACCGCACTCCAGCCTGGGTGATAGAGCAAGACTCTGTCTCAAAATATAAAAACAAAAATAAAAAAGAATGACAGAGGCAGAGAAGTAGAAAGTGGGTGCCGGGAGGAATTCAAGCAATTCTTGAATACCACAGGTGTGTGTGTCTGCTCCTTTTAGCAACTGTAAGCTCCACCAGGGCACAGCCCATCTTCTGCATCTTTCATTTTCTGTCCCAACGCTCAACATCATTCTGGGCATGAACTCACCACTCAATAAAAACTAGGTGGATTTTTTTTTTTTTTTTCAAAGAAGACAACTTTGGAGAAGTTCCAAAAAAAGAACCACAGGAATGATCAAAGGGATGAATAAAAGGTCCTAGTGGAAAGGTCAAAAGGAATTTAGGCTGTTTAGCTTGGAGAAAAGGCAACTGAAGAACTAAAGAGTAACTCAGAATAACAACACTTAAATTGGAAGAAATCTCAAAGATATTCTGGTCCAACCTTTTCACTTCACAGATGAGGAAACTAAGACCAAGGGAGAGGTTGCTACTTGGTAAAGGTAATTTTAGGACACCAATTTTTTTTTTTTTTTTAGTTTCGTTTCATACAGCAAGGGGAAAAAACTTTCCCAAGTAACAGGAACATAAATAGCAACAAAAACAGCAATTGCAACTTACTGAAGATCTCCTATATGCCCAGTACCTACCTACATGCTTGGTGTTTTAGTTATGTTATCTCACGACAATCTTATAGATACTATATTTTCCTCTATTTTTTTTGAGATGGAGTATCACTGTTGCCCAGGCTGGAGTGCAGTGGCATGACCTCGGCTTACTGCAACCTCCACCTCCTGAGTTCAAGTAATTCTCCTGCCTCAGCCTCCCAAATAACTGGGATTACAGAAAGACACATGCCACCACGCCGGCTAATTTTTGTATTTTTTTTTGACAGGAAGTAAATTTACTGGTGAATATTAAGACAGGGCAGCAGAGTGGAAGCAGCACAGTGGAAGCCCTCATGAATGCAGGGCCTGCCACTTGTCCAGAGGGCCACGACTGAGGATGTACTTAACCCCACAGCCATCTGGGATGAGCTGCTTCTCAGCCACCATGTCTTCAAACTCATCGGCATTGAACTTGGTGAATCCCCATTTCTTTGAAATGTGGATGTTCTGGCGGCCAAAGAACTTGAACTTGGCCCTGTGCAGGGCCTCAATCACATGCTCCTTGTTCTGCAGCTTGGTGCACCCAGTTGGACATGATAACTTGACCATTGTGAACCTTGGCCACAGTGCCCTGGGGCCTTCCAAAGGCACCTTGCATGCCTGTTTAGAGCCTACACTGGGGTAGTACAAGGTCAGAGATATGAACATATGTCTGAAAGGCTTGTCTCCAAGGTCCCTTAGAGCAACCCATACAAGAAATAGGCTGCATTACACTACCAAGGAAGCTGCTGTTTGCAGCCATTGCACACTGGGCCCCTGTGAGGAAAGGAAGCCAGTCGGCTTAACTGGCTGCAGAATTTTTTGTAATTCTTTAGTAGTGACAGGGTTTCACCATCTTGGCCAGGCTAGTCTCAAACTCCTGACCTCAAGTGCTCAGCCTGCCTCAGCCTCCCAAAGTGCTGGCATTACAGGCATGAGCCACCACACCAGCCCTCCTATTTGATTTTTTATTTTTTTTGGAGACAGGGTCTTGCTCTGTTGCCAAGACTGGAGTACATGGTGTGGTCATGGCCCACTGCAACCTTGACCTCCCAGGCTCAAGGGATCCTCCTGTGGGACCACAAAGATCCAGCTACTCTGGATTTTCTGTAGCGATGGGGTCTCACTATGTTGCTTAGGCTTGTCTCAAATTCCTGGCCTCAGGTGATCCACTCACCTTGGCCTCCCAAAATGCTGGGATTATAGGCATGAGCCACCATGCCAGGCCTTTCTAATATTTCTTATAAGACTGAGGTTATGCATTTTTGGCAAAAATGATGTTATTCCCTTCTTGGTGCGTCATATCAGGGGATACATAATGCTAGTAGGTCTTATAACTTTTGCCACTTGCTTAAATCGGTGTTTGTCAGGTTACTGTACTCTAAAGTTAGTATTTTCCTTTTGTAATTAGTAAGTATCTTGTCAGGAGATATTTGGAGACTTGTGCAAATATCTATTTCTCACTATACTTTTGCTTACTAATTTTAGCAGTCATTGGTTTTTTTTAATGATATATATAAAAATAAATATTTTAATTGTGGTAATACATAACATTAAATTTATTGTAATAACTATTTTAAAGTGTACAGTTCAGTAGTGTTAAGTATATCCATATTGTTTTACAAGAGATCTCTAGAAACTTTTTCATTTTACAAAACTATGTTAAACAATAATTCTCTTCTCATCCCACTTTTCTACTTTCTGTTTCTATGATTTTTTTTTTTCAGATCAAGTTTCATTCTGTCACCCAGGTTGCAGTGCAGTGGTGTGATCTCAGCTCACTGCAGCCTCCACCTCCCAGGTTTAAGCAATTCTGCGTTAGCCTCCCAAGTAGCTGGGATTACAGGTGCTCACCACCATGCCTGGCTAACTTTTGTATTTTTAGTAGAGATGGGGTTTCACCATGTTGGCCAAGCTGGTCTCAAACTCCTGACCTCAAGTAGTCTGCCCACCTCGGCCTACCAGAGTGCTGGGATTACAGGTGTGAGCCACTGCCCCAGCCTTGTTTCTATGATTCTGACTACTTTAGGATATTTCATGTGAGTGGAATCATACATTTTTGTTCTTTTATAACTGGCTTATGCTTATTTCACTTAGCATAATGTCCTCAACGTTCATCTATGTTGTAGCACATGACAGGATTTCCTTCTTTTCTTAAGGCTGCATACTCTTCTATTTTATATATACATTTTGGTTTTTTTTTTTTTTTTTTTGAGACAGAGTCTTGTTCTCTCAACAGGCTGGAGTGCTGTGGCGTGATCTTGGCTCACTGCAACCTCTGCCTCCCAGGTTCAAGTGATTCTCCTGCCTCAGCCTCCTGACTACCTGGGACTACAGATACTCACCACCATGCCCAGCTAATTTTTATATTTTTAGTAGAGACAGGATTTCACCATGTTGGCCAGGATGGTCTCAATCTCTTGACCTCGTGATCTGCCCACATTGGCCTCCCAGAGTGTTTGAGATTACAGGTGTGAGCCACTGTGCCTGGCCCTGATTCCTTTTATCAGAGAGCAGTATTTAGAAATCAAGATCTGAGTACCAAGTGTGCAGGAGCCTATTGTTGAACTCTACTCAGGTTTTTGAAGGAAGCTTGATATAGGGGACAGAACATAGCTTTGAGTGCATATTCTAGTCCTTAATGAACTTTACTTCTTTGAGCCTTTGTGTCCTAATTTCTAAAATAGGAACAAATAGCCCAGGCATGGTGGCTCACGCCTGTAATCTTAGCACTTTTGGAGGCCAAGGTGGGAGGATCGTTTGAGGCCAGGAATTTGAGACCAGCCTAAGCAACATAGTGAGACCCCATCTCTACAAAAATTCCAGAGTAGCTGGATCTTTGTGGTCCCAGCTACACTGGGGGATCCCCCACAGAGGATCCCTTGAGCCTGGGAGGTCAAGGTTGCAGTGGGCCATGACCACACCACGTACTCCAGTCTTGGCAACAGAGTAAGACCCGGTCTCGAAAAAAATAAAAAATGAAGTAGGAGGGCTGGTGTGATGGCTCATGCCTGTAATGCACAATGGCTCACACCTATAATCCCAGCATTTTGGGAGGTCGAGGCAGGCAGATCACGAGGTCAGGAGATTGAGACCATCCTGGCCAACACGGCGAAACCCCATCTCTACTAAAATACAAAAAATTAGCCAGGCATGGTGGCACGCACCCGTAGTCCCAGCTACTTGGGAGGCTGAGGCAAGGGAATCACTTGAACCCAGGAAGTGAAGTTGCAGTAAGCCAAGATCGCACCACTGCGCTCCAGCCTGGTGATAAAGCGAGAATTCCATCTCAAAAAAAAAAAAAGCAAAAATTAGCTAGGTGTGGTGACAAGCATCTGTACTCCCAGTTACTTGGGAGGCAATGCAAGAAAATCATTTGAACAGGAGGCAGAGGTTGCAGTGAGCTGAGATCGCACCCTGCACTCTAGCATGGGTGACAGAGTGAGACTCTGTCTCAAAAAAATACATAAATAATAAAATAAAAGAGGCCAGGCGTGGTGGCTCACACCTATAATCCCAGCACTTTGGGAGGACAAGGCAGGTAGATCTTGAGGTCAAGAGATTGAGACCATCCTGGTCAACAAGGTGAAACCCTGTCTCTACTAAAAAAATACAAAAATTAGCTGGGCATGGTGGTGCGTGCCTGTAGTCCTAGCTACTCGGGAGGCTGAGGCAGGAGAATTGCTTGAACCCAGGAGGCGGAGGTTGCGGTGAGCCGAGATTGCGTCATTGCACTCCAGTCTGGGTAACAACAGCGAAACTCCGTCTCAAAAAAAAAAAAAAAAAACAACAACAACAAAAAAGAAAATATTACACAAACTCAAACTGAGAAACATTCTACAAATAACCAACTCTTCAAAAGTGTCTAAATCTTCAGAATAAAAAGAATAAGAAAATGTGGCCAGGCACAGTGGCTCGTGCCTATATTCCCAGCACTTTGGGAGGCCAAGAGGGCTGGATCACTTGAGGTCAGGAGTTTGAGACCAGCCTGTTCACCAAATGGTAAAACCCCATCTCTACTATAAATAGAAAACTCAGCCAGGTGTGGTGGCACACACTTGTAATCCCAGCTACTTGGGAGGCTGAGGTGAGAGGATCACTTGAGCCCAGGAGGCACAGGTTGCAGTGAGCCAAGGTAGGGCCACTACACTCCAGCATGGACGACAGTTAAAAAAAGATTAAAATGTAACAGATCAGAGAAGACTAAGAACATATGACAACTGGATTTGTTATTGCAGACCAAAAAAGGACATTTATGAAAAAACAACTTGACAAAACTGGAACAAATAGACTAATTAACAGTATTATTTCAATGTTAATTTCCTGGTTTCATTAATTGCACCATGGTTATGTAAGATGTTAACATTAGGGGAAGCCAGATGAAGGCTATTTGGGAATGCTACTATTTTCACAACTCTAAGTCTAAAATTATTTCAAAATTTAAAAAATATTTTTTAAGTAGACAGAACTTCAAGGGCTATTTAAGAGAAAGCTGCAGACACAAAAAAAAGAAAAAATAGAAAAGACAAAGCTACAAATACAATGTCTTTAGCTCTTTGAAAACAATAATAGGATTACAGCATTGGACATTATCTTACAGATACCTGATACTACCACTTGTCCAAGGAAGGATTCCTTTATGTCAGGACCTTGACATACATTCATCCTACCATTGCCTGAATATCTCCATTAAGAGTAAATTTACTATGTGAAAATGCAGCCCACACATTCCATTACACACAATTCTAATTAACAAAATTCTTCCTCATTCTGAGCCAAATGTTCCTCCCTGTGAGATATATACCTGAGGATGCCATTCTGAAGCAGAAGTTTCCAACCAGAGGACCTCAAAGATTCGGAAGATGCTCCAGTTAAGTTACAGTCAATATGACAAAAAAAGATCCAGTTTATTTACAATGACTAAAATTACATCTGGTTAGCATGAGATAAATCACCTTAAGTTATTTACATAAATGCTTTGCTATAATGTTGTCCCAGAGCCTAATACAGTATCCAGTACATATTAGGTACTCAAGAAACATTTACTGACCCAAAGAGTAGGACACAGGTCAGAGATTCGTATAATGACTTCTTTTCCCCTACCATCTATGCACACACAAATAAATTTAATAGAACACAGCCCCAACTCTGAAAAGAAATAGCTGCATAACTAACCAAAGTAGATGCCTCTTCTGCATGCATATTCTCCATTCATTCAACATACACTTAGTGACCACAGTGTGCCAGGCATAGTGAAAAGACCAGGAAATACAGGAAAAACATAAGACGTCCTCAGAAGGGCAAGGCTTACACATTAATTGGAGGGAATTTTAAAGTAGATTTTATATATAAGTTACATAAATAAATTACATAATACATGCAATTACATATAGGAAATATATTTTTAATTGCATCAAATATGAAAAAGAAAGTTAATGGCTACAGGTAAAAATCATAAATTGGTAAGAAAAATGAGTTCCCAACAGATGAATGGAGAAATGCTATAAGCATACAATTTTCACAAACTGAAAACAACTGATCAACACAGAAAAAATGTATAGCCCTGAGAGCTAAACAAAGAAATACAAGGTAAAACAAGGTAACATCTTCTACCCATTTATTTTTTATTTATTTATTTATTTTTTTTTTTTTTTGAGCCGGAGTTTCGCTCTTGTTACCCAGGCTGGAGTGCAATGGCGCAATCTTGGCTCACCGCAACCTCCGCCTCCTGGGTTCAGGCAATTCTCCTGCCTCAGCCTCCCAAGTAGCTGGGATTACAGGCATGTGCCACCACGCCCAGCTAGTTTTTTGTATTTTTAGTAGAGATGGGGTTTCACCATGTTGACCAGGATGGTCTCGATCTGTTGACCTCGTGATCCACCTGCCTTGGCCTCCCAAAGTGCTGGGATTACAGGCATGAGCCACCGCGCCCAGCCCTACCCATTTATTTAAGTTAAAAAAAAAACTCAATTGAGGGAGGTAATAATGAAAAACTAGTTATATATACATTGCTGGGGGCAGCATAAATTAAAAAACCTTTTGAAGAGGCAAATTGCTCACACTCTTTTAACCCAAAGTATGCCTTCCTAGGAATTTAATAGGGAGAAGGGAGGGGAGGGGGGGAAAAAAGAAAAGGAATTTAATAAGTAATTAAAAGTAAGAAAAAGGTGGGGTGCAATGGCTCACACCTGTAATCCCAGCACTTTGGGAGGCCGAGTAGGGTGATCATGAGCTCAGGAGATCGAGACCATCTTGGTTAACAGAGTGAAACCTCATCTCTACTAAAAATACAAAAAATTAGCCGGGCATGGTGGCATGCACCTGTAGTCCCAGCTACTCAGCAGGTTGAGGGAGGAGAATTGCTTGAACCCAGGAGGTGGAGGTTGTGGTGAGCCAAGATTATGCCATTGCACTCCAGCCTGGGCAACAGAGTGAGACTCCATCTCAAAAAATAAAAAATAAAATTAAGAAAAAAGTATGTGCTAAGACAATGGTAAGAAAATTAAAGCTTATAATGGCCAAAAAAAAAAGGAAATGATTTTCATATCAAAGCTTAAGTAAATAAAATATGTGGCCACTAAATTTTTAATTACAAATCTATCGAAACAATATGAATAATGTCCATTCTAATAAGTGAAAAGGTACCAGAATATAAAATTCTGTGGCCATTTGTTAGTGTACTCCAGGAATAAAATTACACATACACACACCCCCATCCACACCCCTCCCCCCCCCACACACAAGGGCTGAAAAAGTACCAGCAGAGATGAAAATACCTTTTCAGATTTGAAGTTGTAGGTGATTTTTATTTCCCTTATTACTAAAGTGTTAACAAAAATCAGGAGGGAAAAAAACTCCTCATGCAAGGTCCAAGGTAAACTACATTATAATGAATTAGGTTGTCGATGGTAAATAAATATTTCAAATAATTGTTTCTTGGATTTTATACTCATATAAAGGAGAAAGAAATAATTCTCACACACAAATAAAAGTAGCACAAGGTGGCTACAAAAAGAAAACTGAAAAAGGTTAACTCTAAGATGAATATCTGGAAAAACTCCCTAATAGTAAAAATCATCAGACTGTAGCATGGTATCCTAGGCTAAGTTCCACTTCGAGGGTATTTAGAAGCAACGCCCTAGACACCATACTTTAGGAATCAGTCCTAAGCTGACACCACAGAAACCCAGAGTGGTCTCATGAGGTTTTTTTCCATCACACAATTTGGTTGGCTAATCTATAAATACATGACATTTGCACATAAACATTCAGGTTTTCTTTTGAAAATACTAAGCAAAAGAACAACAAATCTTACCTGGGAAGTGCCAGACAGAGCCCTGCCCCACTGTCCTTGGGTAGGAGACACAGGTATCAATCGGCTGCATACTGGAACCCACTGGGAAATGCTAGTCTGATTCCTCTAGGGAAAGAAAAAAATTATCTGTCAGGAATCTAAATCATACTAAATCCTACATGGAAGGCATGTATAAAGGATACAATGTACCTGTGACATTGTAATATAATTAAAATACATATTTGGTCTTCATCTTTAGTTCCTGGCACAGAGCTCCTAAAACCCTTGGAATTTCTGAGTGATGGCGGTGTCTGTAACTCATAACAAGCCCCTTTCAACCACACCTGAGTTTATGCTAATGAGGTGATTCATGCAGGATGGGAGCTGGTTGTCAGAGAAACCAACCACAGGTTGGAGGGTTAGAACTCCCTTACGGCATCCCCACCTCCAAGAGACTAGATGGATTAGAGACTGAGCCAATCACCAGTACCCAATGATTTAATCAATCATGCCAACAATAAGCCTCCATAAAAATTCTAAATGACAGGGTTCAGAGAACTTCTGGTAAAGATGAAAAAATCTTTTTTCTATACTCAACACTCCACTTCTGACACCAAATGTGCAGGGGCAGGGGGTCTCCACACCAAGCAATTCTCCAATTCTCTGCAGACACCAACTGGGTGTCCTACAATTTAACTTAATTCTTACACTAACTGCCTGGAGATAGCATAGACCTCACAGCTCCAACAGGATTGTCCCAAACTTCATTTTTTTTTTTTTTGAGATGGAGTTTTGCTCTTGTTGCCCAGGCTGGAATGCAATGGCGCAATCTCAGCTCACCACAATCTCCGAATCGTGGGTTCAAGTGATTCTCCTGCCTCAGCCTCCCATGTAACTGGATTACAGGCGTGTGCCTGTCCCCCACTTCAGACTCCAATCACAAGTAGCAAGTCCCCAGGTTACTCACACTTTTGTCCAACTTGTTTATAAATTGGGGATTCCCACAATTGCCTCGTCAGATTCAGTAATTTGCTAGAATGGCACAACAACTCAGGGAGGTACTTACTTACCTCCTCTAACCCCTATCACTTTGCAAGGGTTTCAAGGGCTCTGTGTGAGGAACCAAGGAAAAAGATCAATTATATATTTCTTCTCTCATAATATCATATCTGGGTTGCTGCCAACATGCCAGGAGGGTGGCACACTCTAATTCCACAGGGACAGAAACGACTGCACTCAGGACCATTCCAGACTTGGCCTTTAGCACCTAACTTTAGAAATCCTGCCAGAATGGGGTATCACATGAATGAAGAACTTACCAGCTTATTATAAAGGATACACCTCGGGAACAGCCAAATGGAAGCAATGCAAAAGATGAGGTATGGGGTGAGAGCTTGCTCTCCAGGTGTGCCAACCTCCCTACACTTTGATATGTTTACCAATCCAGAAGCTCTCCAAACCCAAGGATTTCTATGGAGGCTTCATTATATAGACATGATTGGCTATCACTGACCATTGGTGATTAGCTCAATCTCCAGCCCCTCTCCCCTTCCAAAAGTTAGGAAGGAGTGGGAGAAGTTAAAAGTTCCAACCTTCCACTCCTACATATTTGTTCCTCCAGCAACCAGCCTCTACCCTCCAAAGGCCATTCCAGACCTGGCCTTTAGTATCTAAGTACCTTCAGTACCTCCAAGAGTCACCTCATTAACATAAACTCACAGCAGGGCATAGAAGCTCATGCCTTCGAGTCCTATTATCTCAGCACTTCCGAGAGGCCAAAGCAGGATTGCTTGAACCCAGGAGGTCAAAACCAGCCTGGGCAACAAAGTGAGACCCTCAACTATACGAAAAAAAAAAACACCCATAAACTCAGGTATGGTTGAAAGGGACTTATTATAAATAACAAAAGACACTCCTCTCATCCCTATCACTCTGCAAGGGTTTCAAGAGCTCTGTGCCAGGAACCAGGGATAAAGACCAAATATATATTGCTTCTCTCAAAATATATTTCTTCTCTCACAACATCTAGGTTGCAGCCACATGCCAGGAGGCTGGCACACTCTAATTCCACAAGGACAGAAGTGACTGCACTCAGGACCATTCCAGACCTGGCCTTTAGTATCTAAGTTTAGAAATCCTGCCAGAATGGGGTATCACATGAATGAAGAACTTCCAAAATGGGACCAAGAACAAGTCTCCACATGCTCATCTCTCCAAGGATAAGACGTACCACTGCCTACTACTGGTTCCACAGACTAAAATAATCTTGGTAATAGATGACTCAAGCAGTGGGCATGGGCTCCCTCTGGGAAGAGAAACAAAATAAGCAGACTTCTGGCACTTTACGATTAGATTATAATTCAAGTTACAGTTTGCAATGTCTTTTCTTTTTTTTTGAGGCTGAGTCTTGCCTGCTCTGTTGCCTAGACATGAATGCGGTGGCACAATCTCGGCTCACTGAAACCTCCACCTCCCGGGTTCAAGCAATCCTTGTACCTCAGATTCCCAAGTGTCTGGGACTATAGGAGTGAGCCATCACACCTGGCTAATTTTTGTATTTTTAGTAGAGACAGGGTTTCACCATATTGGCCAGGCTGGTCTCAAACTGCTGACCTCAACTATCCACCCACCTAGGCCTCTCAAAGTGCTGGGATTATAGATGTAAACCACTGTGACTGTCCTCTTTTTTTTTTTTTTTTTTTTTTTTGAGGTGGAGTTTCGCTCTTGTTACCCAGGCTGGAGTGCAATGGCGCGATCTTGGCTCACCGCAACCTCCGCCTCCTGGGTTCAAGCAATTCTCCTGCCTCAGCCTCCTGAGTAGCTGGAATTACAGGCACGCACCACCATGCCCAGCTAATTTTTTGTATTTTTAGTAGAGACGGGGTTTCACCATGTTGACCAGGATGGTCTCGATCTGTTGACCTCGTGATCCACCCGCCTCGGCCTCCCAAAGTGCTGGGATTACAGGCTTGAGCCACCACACCCGGCCTTTTTTTTTTAAAGAGATGGGGTTTCACTTACATTGCCCAGGCTGGAGTGAAGTGCCTAGTCATGGTGTTAACATTGTACACTACAGCCTCAAATGCCTGATGCCTGGGCTCAAGTGATCCTCCTGCTTCAACCTCCCAAGTAGTTGGGACTAAAGGCCTGCAATGCTGTGCATGGCTTACAATGTGTTTTTCTTTCTTCTCTTTATTCTTTTTTTTTGGAGATGGAGTTTCGCTCTTGTTGTCCAGGAACAAGTTGAAGTCCAGTGATCTCAACTGGACTTCAGGCTGAAGTCCAATGATCTCGGCTCACCACAACCTCCTCCTCCCAGGTTCAAGTGATTCTTCTGCCTCAGTCTCCCAAATAGCTGGGACTATGAGCATGTGCTACTATGCCCAGCCAATTTTCTATTTTTAGTAGAGACGGGGTTTCTCCATGTTGGCCAGGCTGGTCTTGAACTCCTGACCACACACCTTGGCCTCCCAAAGTGCTAGGATTACAGGGGTGAGCCACCATGCCCAGGCTATAATGTGTTTTCATAAACACTGACTTACCCAATCTTCACAGAATCCCTTCATAGCAAGCAATGCTGGAATCATCATTGTCCCCAAAATGAAGAGGAAACTAGGGGAGAGGTTTTACAGTGGGAAAACAGACGTGGGCCACTTGATTTCCAAGACAGGAGAGATTAAATGGCTGCTCAAGCTAAAACTGAGATTCACATGTTCCCTCTAACAGAAGCTCACTTCAGAAAGGTCTCTTGGCCAAAGTGACAGGCTAGGCTGAGAGTTCTGTCTTGCTAAATGAGAACTCTACTTTATTTTATGAATCTGAAATACATTCCACTGTATAAATGATAGCCATATATACAGCACTGGAAATTTTAATTTTAGGAACCAACTCTAGGGATCCGAGGGTTTTCTTCACTTGACCTGTAGATGTTATAGGACCATAATGAGGACTGGATACATAAATCGCTTGAAAATCCTTTGCTGGCCGGGCGCGGTGGCTCAAGCCTGTAATCCCAGCACTTTGGGAGGCCGAGCCGGGTGGATCACGAGGTCAAGAGATCGAGACCATCCTGGTCAACATGGTGAAACCCCGTCTCTACTAAAAATACAAAAATTAGCTGGGCATGGTGGCGCGTGCCTGTAATCCCGGCTACTCGGGAGGCTGAGGCAGGAGAATTGCCTGAACCCAGGAGGCGGAGGGTGCGGTGAGCCAAGATCGCGCCATTGCACTCCAGCCTGGGTAACAGCAGCGAAACTCCGTCTCAAAAAAAAAAAAAAAAGAAAATCCTTTGCCAAGTATAATGTACAACACAGTCGGCCCTCCATAGCTATGGGCTCTGCATCCATGGATTCGGCCACCCACAGATTAAAATATTCAGGAAAAAAAACGCTGGGCATAGTGGCATATACCCGCAGTCCCAGCTACTCAGGAGGCTGAGGCACGAGACTTGCTTGAACCCAGGAGGCAAAGGTTGCAAGTGAGCAGAGACTGTGCCACTGTACTCCAACCTGGGCAACAGAGACTCTGTCTCAAAAAAAAAAAAAGAAGCCATAATAAATATGTAGACCTTTTTTTCTTGTCACCATTCCCTAAATAATATAATATAACAACTATTTACATAGCACCTACATTGTATTAAATGTAAGTAATCTGGAGTTTATTTAAAGTACATGGGAGGATACACATAGGTTATATGCACATACTATGCCACTTCCTATCAAGGACTTGAGCATCCATGGATTTTGGTATCCAAGGGAGGTCCTGGGTCAACATGGTGAAACCCCGTCTCTACTAAAAATACAAAAATTAGCTGGGCATGGTGGCGCGTGCCTGTAATCCCGGCTACTCGGGAGGCTGAGGCAGGAGAATTGCCTGAACCCAGGAGGCGGAGGTCGTGGTGAGCCGAGATCGCGCCATTGCACTCCAGCCTGGGTAACAAGAGTGTCCAGGGACACTGAGGGACAACAGGGACAACTGTACTAGGAGTTTAAATTCAGCTACTCTAATTTATCTTTTCAAGTAATTTAACCTCTATGACATTCAGTTTCCTCACAGCAATGATCAGTAATACCTAATGATCACTTGATGGCAGGCACTTTTCTGGTACGTTACATATATGAACTCATTTAAACTTCACAATCACTACTAACGACCTAGATATACAATTATCCCATTTATACAAAAAAGGAAACTGAAGTATGGAGAGGATAAGCAACCTCCCAACATCACATAGTTCTAACAGGAGGATTAAGACATGAACCCAGGCAACCCAACTCTAGAGTCCATGCTCATTTATGGGATGAAAGGCTAAAGAGAGTATTTGCAAGGTACCCTCTAGCTCTAACACTATATGACCTAGTCTGGAACCAATTAAAACAGCATATTGTGGAAAGTGCCACATACTTACAGGCAGAAAGCACTGTTCAGAATCTACATATTAAACACCTCTGTGAGCCTTGGTTGTCTCTTTTTATCAAAAATAAAGATAAAATCCCTGTTTCTCAGGATTTTCTTTAAAATTAACAAATGTACCTTGCAGTATATTCAGCACAATATTAAGCTGAATCTCAATCTCCATTTCTTTGAGTAGTAAGAAACAAGTAGAGGTGGGGTGGAAAAGGGCATTAGATTTTTAAACCTACAGATGCTTTCTACAGTGTCTCACAGTTCTAAATTTGTATAATTGCCACTTACAGCACCTTATATTTCAAATGAAAAGTGGAGCTAAAAATACTTTATTTGAGCTGAGGTTTGATCGGTTGAAATGGTTTTCCAAATGAGAGACAGTCACTGGTGTTTTGTTTTACCAACACTGACAGATTTGCCAGAATCATTCAATGTCAGATGTTCCTGTCCTAAAAATGTTAAGTATGGAATAGGAGGAAACTGCTTCAGATTCAGGGCCAAAGGCAGGGGGTGAGAGGGCTGGGGGGGCAAGAGGAAATTACAAGTTGAAACAATGCAAACTTTTGGAAGATTTTCTGAAGAATTTCATCATGTTATTATTTCCAATGTCAACAAAATTTTTCTCTGTAATTTTGGCTCCCATTGGTCTTAGGCCAATACTTTTAGATCAGTTCTTATTAGAAGAAAGGAACAATCAGCTGTTCTTTCCTTCTCCAATCCTACAATTATTGTCCAAATCCTTAATTGAAACCGCTGAAGTGTAGCAGAAAGTGTAATCCCAAATCTTCCATCAAAGAGCAGTGAACTGGTTACTCAACAATCTGGGCCTCCATTTTCATTTATGAAAAATGGGAATAATAAAAGCTATCTCACAGGAGCGTTCCCAGGAACATTTCTAAAAGCACTTTGATAACAGAATATCATACACAAAGGCATCATTGTTATGAACAACTGTTACCAAATTGTGCAAGCCCCACTTTCCCTAGCAAACTGTCGGAGAAGCAAGAACCATTTTCTTAAAATACTGTTTGGGGCCGGGCGTGGTGGCTCACGCCTGTAATCCCAGCACTTTGGGAGGCCGAGGCAGGTGGATCATGAGGTCAAGAGATCGAGACCATTCTGGTCAACATGGTGAAACCCCATCTCTACTAAAAATACAAAAATTTAGCTGGGTACAGTGGCACGTGCCTGTAATCCCAGCTACTCAGGAGGCTGAGGCAGGAGAATTGCCTGAACCCAGGAGGCGGAGGTTGCGGTGAGCCGAGATTGCGCCATTGCACTCCAGCCTGGGTGCCAAGAGCGAAACTCCGTCTCAAAAAAAAAAAAAATTACTGTTTGGAACCTAGCATTCATTCCCTTTCTCAAAAGCTTGCAGTAGAGGACCTCTTTATTGAAACCTAAACCCCTAATCCTTACTGGTCTTTAACAACTGGACCCCTCTAAACTCATAATACTTACTGTGTGCCCCACTTAGCAGTTTCAAAAACCTGACTCAGATTCTCTGCTCCACTCCATACAAGCTAACTGCCTTGAGGCAATTTCCTCTGGGACTCTCATCTTCACTCCAACCCAAACTATAAACTCAATTGCTTCAAGAAATCTCTCTAGGCCAGGCACAGTGGCTCAGGTCTGTAATCCCAGCCTTTTGGGAAATCGAGGCAGGCAGATCACCTGAGGTCAGGAGCTTGAGACCAGCCTGGCCAACATGGCGAAACCTTATCTCCACTAAAAATACAAAAATTAGCCGGGCATGGGGGCAGGTGCCTGTAATCCCAGGTACTAGGGAGGCTGAGGCAGGAAGAATCACTTAAACTTGGGAGATGGAGGTTGCAGTGAGCCAAGATTGTGCCACTGCACTCCAGCCTGGGCAACACAGACTCCATCTCAAAAGAAAAAAAAAAAGAAGGACTGGGTAGAGTCAGTAGAATCAGAAGCTGGCCTCTAGAAATATATATATTTTTTTGAGACAGAGTCTCACTCTGTTACCCATGCTGGAGTGCAGTGGTGTAATCTCTGCTCACTGCAACCTCCGCCTCTCAGGTTCAAGCAATTCTACTGTCTCAGCCTCCTGAATAGCTGGGATTACAGGCACAAGCTGCCATGCCCAGCTAATTTTTGTATTTTCAGTAGAGACGGGTTTCACCATGTTGGCCAGGCTGGTATTGAACTCCTGACCTCAGATGATCTGCCTGCCACAGCCTTCCAAAGTGCTGGGATTACAGGCATGAGCCACCATGTCAGCCTCTATTCAGTCCTTTTTCTTTTCCACTTCTTCCAACACTTCATCTATAAATATAAATCTGTGGAAGTACTTATCTCCCTCTTAAGGTGCTAATGTATTAGGCCTACAAAACAAATAGCACATCTCAACTTCTCCTAAGGTCAAAAAACATTTATAGCCATTCCCAGTGGCAAAAAAATATTCCTTTATCTTAGGATAAATGCACTGTTACTAACTGGGAACTTGTTTTATCGTCATTTTGCCTTGCCAACACTTCAAATCCAAAATTTTTAAGAGAGGCTTCATGTTTTTGTTTCCCATGCATTCGTTAATTGCAGTGACTTTTTTACATCAGAACTTCAAAATATTCTGACATACCACCTCTTGTATTGACTAACCTTTAATCAGTCCACTGAAAGGCCTGTTTTTACATGGGGTTTTGTAAGACACATAGTATTTTCCTTGGCTCATTCATGAGCTAGAAAAAGATTTACAGGTGTAGTGGATTCTAGTTATTCACCATAAAATCACCACAAACACTGAGTTGGCAAATATTAAACCATTGCTTCTAAAGGAAATGCCAGTCTTAGGTTCCTGCAAGCCTCAGGAAGCATTCATCAAGCAATCAATATATAACCTTGTTTTACAGGTTTCTGTGGAAAGACATCCTATTTAATATACATTGTTGATACACTAACACGACTCACAGCCAACAACACAATAACTCACTCCTTAACAAAATTTAATAAACGTATTTTTCCATAAGGCACATTGTGGCCTTCTTGTACTCAGCAATGCTAGACAACATTTTGATACTACAGTTGGGGGATATTTTAAAGAAGGGATTCACCAACTGAAGCACAAAAGTATGAAAAATATCCACTAAAAAGACCACGGAAAGAATACTTGTTTACAGTATGAAAACTGAAGGCTGGGCTCAGTGGCTCACGCCTGTAATCCCAGCAGTTTGGGAGGCTGAGGCGGGCAGATCACGAGGTCAGAAGTTCAAGACCAGCCTGGCCAAGATAGTGAAAACCCGTCTCTACTAAAAATACAAAAAAATTAACTGGGCATGGGGGCGGGCACCTAATTCCAGCTACTTGGGACGCTCAGGCAAGGAGAATCGCTTAAACCTGGGAGGTGGATGTTGCAGTGGGCCGAGATCATGCCATTGCACTCTAGCCCAGGCAACAGTGCAAGACTCTGTCACAAACAAACAAACAAAAAAAAACTAAAACACTAAAACAAGAAGGCAGAATGTTATCCCACCTCAGCTAAGAACATGCACACTGGCAGCTCAAATTTCTCACCTCTCTGCAAATGTTCGCGAATGACTACAAAAGTGCCGTTAAGTATTGATTTTGGGGTTTCAAATAAATTCTAGCAACTAGGTGAGTTCACAAATATAGAATCTGTGAAAAATGAAAATCAATTATAAACATGAAATCCACTGTATATAATCACTGGTGGTGCCTGTATTCTGAATGCCATGGATACTAATTGAGTTCCATAGTCCAAAGAACAGTTTGATACACCGGTAACAAACTTTCCCTCCAGTTACAATGTGGCATGCTATAATGCAAAAGGATATTTCCACAGTGGGAAGAAGAGAATGTTTAACCATTCCTTCAAAAATTACTGAATAAAGGGCGGGCGTGGTGGTTCACGCCTGTAATCCCAGCACTTTGGAAAGCTGAGGTGGGTGGATCACTTGAGGTCAGGAGTTCAAGACCAGCTTGACTCCATCTCTACTAACAAATATATATAAGATATATAAATTAGCCAGGCATGGTGGCACATTCCTGTAATGCCAGCTACTCAGGAGGCTGAGGCACAAGGATCACTTGAATCTGGGAGGGGGAGGTTGCAGTAACCGGAGATCATGCCACTGCACTCCAGCCTGGATGACAGAGCAAGACTCCATCTCAAAAGAAAAAAAAAATTATCGGTGGGGCATGGTAGCTCACACCTGTAATCCCAGCACTTTGGGAGGTTGAGGCAGGTGGCTAGTGAGGTCAAAAGATTGGGGCCATTCTGGCCGACATGGTTAAACCCCGTCTCTGCTAAAAATACAAAAATTATCCGGGTTTGGTGATGCACACCTGTAGCCCCAGCTATTCAGGAGGCTGAGGCAGAAGAATCGCTTGAACCCAGGAGTTAGAGATTGCAGTGAGCTGAGATCACACCACTGCACTCTAGACTGGGCAAAAGAGCAAGACTATCTAAAAAAAAATAACTAAACAGGCCGGGCATGGTGGCTCACACCTGTAATCCCAGCACTTTGGGAGGCCAAGGCAAGCAGATCACAAGGTTAGGACTTCGAGACCAGCTTGATCAATGTGGTGAAACCCCATCTCTACTAAAAAGCATGGTGGCAAGTGCCTATAATCCCAACTACTTGGGAGGCTGAGGCAGGAGAACTGCTTGAATCTGGGAGGCGGAGGTTGCAGTGAGCCAAGATCATACCACTGCACTCCAGCCTAGGCAACAGAGTGAGACCCTGTCTCAAAAAAATAAATAAACAAATAAATAATTACTGATTATACTGCCCCCTCCCACTTTGTTGGGAGTATTCAATCTGAGCTTTCAAAAACTGATTACATACAGGAAAGACTTGAGTAAATCAATAAATACATTAAGGATGAGGGGTCAGGTTTCTATCAGAGAAAAGAGTTCACAAATATGGCAAGGCAAAAGAGTAGAATAAACCCTGTGGTATTAGAATGGATTTAGAATAACTGGTGTGGGCTTTTAATATATAAATAAAAAGATATAGGCACGTTTATGTGTATATATAGAATATAGACATAGATATATTTCCTACCCACATCCTGATAGGGCCTGTAGACCTTGACACTCCAGTAGCAATGAGCACATGTAGCACCCAGATCTGGTCTTTAAATAGCAACAACCACTAAAAGGAACTAGTCTCCTCTGGAGAAAAGTTGACTCCAGAATGGGGATGATGTTCATCAAAGTCTTACAAAGAACTGGCATTATTTGATCTGTCTGATAGTTCTTTATAAGGCCCTATTTCAAGGCTGTCTTAGAAAACTCACCCAATATGAAAAACCCTTTTCCCCAGCAGCACCAGTTGAAAACAAATAGAGGCAACTGTTTGACTTCATGGCTTCCTGAGGCAGTGAATAACAGGTGGAGAAAACAAAAAGCTGACCCAAAAAGCTTTAAAGGAAAACCTGGGGAATGAGATGTCCACAGGGGGTTAGAAAAGCCCCAACATATTTCTGGTCGTCTAGGAACCCATGAACATACCCAGGTCTGTGCACATACCCAAAGCTGTGCACATGCTCAGGAAAGACCTAAGAATGTCTCTTACTTGTGGTTGACCTTGAGGTTCTGCACAGCAGGAAGTGAAGGTTAAGGTAGAGCTGTCAAATGCCTGGCAGAGTGTTACAGGTGCATCCCAACATGTACACAGAGGCCCACAGCAAAAACTGGGATACTCACTGCTTCCAGGCAGTGAGAATCGAATTTTAAGAAGTTTAAAGAAATTAGTTAAATCATTACCTAACCACTAAGCTATGTAAGCAGAGACTTCGGTGGCCACAAACAACAAAGAATACAGACCACAGAATCAATTCAGTGAAGTCACTAAACAAAAATACAACAAACCTTGGGAAGGGAAACAATCTGATTTCCAGAGTTGCCACATTATTTAAAATGTCCAGTTTTCAACAGCAACAAAAAAGGAAGTATGAGAACAACATCTCACCAAAGAGAGTATCAACAGATGAGAAGTTATTTTTTTAAAGCCAAAATAAATTCTAGAATTGAAAAGTCCAATAACTAAAATAAAAAATTCATTTGTCCTTGCCAGTAGAAATAAAAAAAAAGAGAATTATGAAAATAAATTTTAAATACAAAATTTTAAAAAAATAAAATAAAATAATAAATTCATTAGAGGGGCTCAACAGCAGATTTGAACAGGCAGAAGAAAACAATCAGTGGTCTTAAGCCAGGTGCAGTGGCTCCTGCCTATAATACCAGCACTTTGGGAGGCTGAGGAAGGTGGATCACAAGGTTAGGAATTCGAGACCAGCCTGGCCAACATAGTGAAACCCCATCTCTACTAAAAATACAAAAATTAGCCGGGTGTAGTGGCACGTGCCTGTAGTCCCAACTACTCAGGAGGCTGAGGTGGGAGAATCACTTGAACCAGGAGGCAGAGGTTGTAGGGAACAGACACCATGCCATTGCACTCCAGCCTAGGTGACAGAATAAGACTCTCTCTTAAAAAACAAAAAACAAAAAAATCAGTCATCTTGAAAATAGTTCAATTTAGATTATCCAGTCTGAGAAATGGAAAGGAAAAGCAATAAAGAAATTAGTAGGCTCAAAATGAAAAGCAAAAAACAAACAACCAACAAAAAAAACAAGGACAAATTTAACAGCCTCAGATTGTGGAACACCATCAAACATACCAATACATGTATAATGAGAGTCTCAGAAGGAAAGAAAATAACAGAAAAATATTTGAAGAAACATCCCAAACATAACAAAAAACAGTAATTTAGGAATCCAAAAAGATCTACTAATTCCAAGTATGATAAACACAAAGAGAGCCAGAGACACATCATATGCAAGCTGCCAAGAAACAAAGACATTATTTAAAGGAGCAAAAGAAGAAACTCATCATATACGAGGCATCCATAAGAACATTAACAGTTGACTTCTCAGAAACTGTAGCAGCCAGAAAAATGTGAAAACGCAGAAAGACAAAGATGTTCAAACAAGAATTCTATATCCAGCAAAATTATTATTCAAAAGTGAAGGAAAAAAAAAATGAAGACTTCCCAGATAAAAAAAATGGGAAGAATTTGTTAATAGCAGACCTGCCCTGCAAGAATAAGGGAAAACCTTCAGGCTGAAATGAAAGGTAAAACTAAAGAATATCTAAATCTACATGAAGAAATAAAGTAGACTGGTAAAGGTAACTGCTTAGGTAAATAGAAAGTACAGTATAGGCTGGGCACGGTGGCTCATAACTGTAAACCCAGCACTTTGGGAGGCTGAGGCAGGCAGATCATGAAGTCAGGAGTTCAAGACCAGACTGGCCAACATGGTGAAACCCCGTCTCTACTAAAAAATACAAAAATTACCTGGGCATGGTGGCTCATGCCTGTAATCCCAGCTACTTGGGAGGCTGAGGTAGAAGAATTCCTTGAACTGGGACCTGGGAGGAAGAGATTGCAGTGAGCGAGACCGTGCCACTGAACTCCAGCCTGGGATACAGAGCAAGACTACATCTCAAAAAGAAAAGAAAAAAGTACAGTATAAATGGATTTTTATTTGTAATTCTTTTTATTTTTCTAATTTAAAAGACAACTACAAGAAGAAATAATTATAAATCTACATTGGTAGGCATATAATGTATAAAGATATAATTTAGATGACAATAACACCACAATGTTGGGGAAGGAACAGAGCTATACAGAAAGAAAGTCTTTACATATTACTGAAATCAAGTTGGTATTAATCCAAACAAGAGTATTATGAATTAAGATGTTCACTGTAATCCCAGGGCAACCACAAAGAAAACAGCTCATAAAATATAGTAAAATCTTATAACATATACACAAATTAACTCAAAATGGATAAAAAACCATAATGTAGGATCTAAAAAAAAACTTAGGGGAATGGCTTCATGACATTGGATTTTGCAATGATTTATTGGATACGACATTTAAAAAGTAGGCAATAGGCTGGGCATGGTGGCTCACACTGTAATCCCAGCACTTTGGAAGGCGGAGGCAGGCAGATCACTTGAGGCTAGGAGTTCGAGACCAGCCTGGCCAACATGGCTAAACTCCTTCTCTACTAAAAATACAAAAATTAGCCAGTATATGCCTATAATCCCAGCTACTCAGGAACAATAGGTTCAGTTCTCCTACTGAGGTAGAACTGCTTGAACCTGGGACACAGAAGTTGCAGTGAGTCTAGATTGTGCCACTGCACTCCAGCCTGGGTGACAAAGCAAGATGCTCTTTTTTAAAAAAAAAAAAAAAAAAAAAAGAGTAGGCAATAAAAGAAAAAAATAGGTTGGCCTTCATCGAAATTAGAAACTTTTGTGTACCAAAGAATAGTATCAGCCAGGTGCAGTGGCTCACAACTAAAATCCCAGCACTTTGGGAGGCCCAGGTGGGTGGATCACCTGAGGTTCGGAGTTCGAGACCAGCCTAACCACATGGAGAAACCTGGTCTCTACTAAAACACAAAAAATTAGCCAGGCATGGTGGCACATGCCTGTAATCCCAGCTATTCAGGAGGCTGAGGCAGGAGAATAGCTTGAACCTGGGAAGTAGAGGTTGTAGTGAGCCAAGATCACACCATTGCACTCCAACATGGGCAACAAGAGCGAAACTCCACCTCAAAAAAAAAAGGAAGAATAGTATCAACAGAGTGAAAAATCAACCCCTAGGATAGAAACAATACAAATCATATATCTGATGAGGGACTGATATTCAAAATATATTTTAAAACTTGCCAAGTGTGGTGGCTCATTCCTATAATCCCTGCATTTCCAGAGGTGGAGGCAAGTGGATCACCTGAGGTCAGGAGTTCAAGACCAGCCCGGCCAACATGGCAAAACTCCATCTCTACTAAAAACACAAAAATTAGCTGGGCGTGGGGAGTACACACCTATGATTCCAGCTACTCAGGAGACTGAGGCAGGAGAACCACTTGAACCACAGAGGTAGAGGTTGCAGCAGGCTGAGATCTTGCCACGACACTCCAGCTTGAGTGACAGCAAAATCCCATCTCAAAAAATAAAAATAAAAATGTGTGTACATATATATATATATATACACACACACACACACACACACACACACACACACACATATATATACACATATACAATATATACATACACATATGTATATATATATTTCTTTATATATATTTGTGTATGTATATACATATATATAAAACAACTACAACTCAATTACCAAAAACTCGCTTGAAAAACAGGCAAAGGACTTGCACCTTGGACACTTCTCCAAAGAAAATATACAAATGGCTATTAAGAACATGAAGAGATGCCCAATATCACTAGTCACTAGAGAAATGTAAATCAATACTATAATGAGATACAACTTCATACCCATTAGAATGTCTATTGTCAAAAAAGAGAAAATAAGGCCACGTGTAGTGATTCATACTTGTATAATCCTACCACTTCTAGAAGCCAAGGCAAGAGGATCACTCGAGCTCAGAAAGTTGAGATCAGCCTGGGCAACAAAGCAAGACCTCCTCTCTACTAAAAATTTTAAAAATTAGCTGGGTGTGATGGCACACACCTGTAGTCCCAGCAACTTGGGAGGCTAAGATGAGAGGATCACTGAGCCCAGAAGTTGAGGCTGCAGTGAGCTGTGATTGGGCAACTGCACTCCAGTCTGGGTGACAGAGCAAGACTTTGTCTCAAAAACAAACAAAAACCAGAAAATAACAAACGTTGCAAGGATGTAGTGAAACTGGAACCCTGTGCACTGCTGGTGAACATGTAAAACAGTGTATCTGCTGTGGAAAACAGTAGGACAATTCCTCACAAATTAAACAGGCTGGACATAGTGGCTCACGCCAATAATCCCAGCACTTTGGGAGGCCAAGACAACAGGACTGCTTGAGCCCAGGAGTTCAACACCAGCTGGGCAACATAAGGAGACCCCATCTCTACAAAGAATAAAAAATTAGCCTGGTGTGGTGGTGCACACCTGTGGTCCCAGCTACTCAGAAGGCTGAGGTGGGAGGATCACTTGAGCCCATTAGGTCAATCAAGGCTGCAGTGAGCTATGATTGAGCCACTACACTCCAGCCTGCATGACAGAGCGAGGCCCTGTCTCCAAAAAAAAGACAGAAAATTCTGACACATGCTACATGGATGAACCTTGAGGACATTATGCTAAATAAAATAAGCAGTCATAAGAGTCAAATACTGTATGATTCCACTTACATGAGGTATACAGAGTAGTTAAACTCACAGAGACAGAAAGTAGAACGGTGGCTGCCAGGGGTTGGGAAGAAAAGACTGGAGAGTTAATAGGTTCGGAGTTTCAGGTTTTTATTTTTTTGGGTTTTTGTTTGTTTGTTTGTTTTTTGAGACAGAGTTTTGCTCTGTCACCCAGGCTGGAGTGCAGTGGTGCAATCTCGGCTCACTACAACCTCTGCCTCCCCGGTTCAAGCGATTCTCCTGCCTCAGCCTCCCAAGTAGCTAAGATTACAGGTGCATGGCTAATTTTTTCTATTTTTAGTAGAGATGGGGTTTCACCATGTTGGCCAAGCTGGTCTTGAACTCCTGATCTCATGATCCACACACCTCAGCCTCCCTAAGTGCTGGGATTATAGGCATGAGCCACCATACCTGGCCCTCAGAGTTTCAGTTTTATAAAATGAAAAGAATTCTGTGGATGAGGATGGTAAAAATGGCACAACAATGTAAATGCACTCAATACCACACAACTGTACACTTAAAAAGTTTAAAAGGTAAATTTCAGGCCAGACACGGTGGCTCACGCCTATAATCCCAGCACTTTGGGAGGCCGAGGCAGGTGGATCACGAGGTCAAGAGATTGAGACCATCCTGTTCAACATGGTGAAACCCCGTCTCTACTAAAAATACAAATATTAGCTGGGCATGGTAGTGCGCGCCTGTAGTCCCAGCTACTCGGGAGGCTGAGGCAGGAGAATTGCTTGAACCCAGGAGGTGGAGGTTGCGGTGAGCCGAGATCATGCCATTGCACTCCAGTCTGGGTAACAACAGCGAAACTCTGTCTCAAAAAAAAATTAAAAATAAAAGGTAAATTTCATTATATGTATCTTACCACAATTTTTTTTTCTAATTTTCTGAAGTACAGAGTGGCTTTCTACAATTTTTACTATTTCCAAAGAAAAGCAAAAATGATGACCAATGCCCAGGACAACTCATAAAACCATAATCATGTTCAGTTCCACTGATCAAATGTCCAGTCTCTCTGCTATAGTCACTCAACAATAGCAATGTTTCAGTTTCCTCCTGCTTCCCAAATCCATCACTGGAGAAGGGAAAATATTGGCTGACAAGACGAAAAGAGGGAAAAATAAGGCAAGACTAACAAGAATGTTTCAGAAATACTTTTTTTTTTTTGAGACAGAGTTTCACTCTTTCACCCAGGCTGGAGTACAGCGGCACTATCTCAGCTCACTGTAACCTCCATGTCCTGGGTTCAAGTAATTTTTCTGCCTCAGCCTCCCAAGTAGCTGGGATTACAGGTACCCATTACCAAGCCCAGCCAATTTTTGTATTTTTAGTGGAGATGGGGTTTCACCATGTTGGCCAGGCTGGTACTGAACTCCTGACCTCAAGTGATCTGCCTTGGCCTCCCAACATGCTGGGATTGCAGGCATGAGCCACTGCATCTAGCCAGGAATATTTCCCTATGCTTCTATTTTCTTATCTGTAAAATAGAGGAAATAACATGCTCTCCTTTCCAAAAGGATGTTGTAAGGATTAAATTCACATTTATAAAGTATTCTTTTTTTTTTTTTTTTTTTTTTTTTTGAGACGGAGTTTCACTCTTGTTACCCAGGCTGGAGTGCAATGGCGCGATCTCGGCTCACCGCAACCTCCGCCTCCTGGGTTCAGGCAATTCTCCTGCCTCAGCCTCCCGAGTAGCTGGGATGACAGGCACGCGCCACCATGCCCAGCTAATTTTTTGCATCCTTAGTAGAGACGGGGTTTCACCATGTCAACCAGGATGGTCTCAATCTCCTCACCTCGTGATTCACCCGCCTCGGCCTCCCAATGTGCTGGGATCACATTTATACAGTATTCTAAAGTGCTTAGCACATGGTAAGTGCCCTATAAAATGTGGCTCACGCCTTAAATCCCAGCACATTGGGAGCCTGAGGCGGGTGGATCACGAGGCCAGAGTTCAAGACCAGCCTGGCAAACATGGTGAAACCCCGTCTCTACTAAAAACACAAAAATTAGTCAGGTGTGGTGTTGCATGCCTGTCATCCCAGCTACTTGGGAGGCTGATGCAGGAGAATCACTTGAACCTGAGAGGCGGAAGTTACCATGAGCCAAGATCGTACCACTGCACTCCAGCTTTGGCAACAGAGCAAGACTCCATCTCAAAACAAAAAAAACCTAAACTGGGGAGGAAAAAAGAAACTAAATTCAGAACATCCTAACTGCCATTTTCCCAAGAGTCCTCATTTCTGAATCAATTTCTGCCCTGAAATCAAACACTTCACCAAGTGAATCTTTCTGGCAGTTATAGGGGCTATTCTACAAACAAATATTTATTGAACAGCAATCAAGGGTATCTCACTCTGCTAGGCTGGCAAGTAGTAATACAATACAAGAAGTAAAACTGTTATCCTTGCAAGCCACATATAAAAAGATCAAAAACACAAATGTAAAATAACAATTTAAAAAATACCCAGAGACAGGAATAGACTATGTCTACTATGAAAAACGTAGTACTCAGTTTTTGAAGACTCGCTAAAATTAAAAACTCTCCCATCCCTCCATGATAAAAAAAAACTAAGCTCTGTACCCTAACGTTTTTTCTGCTGCCACTTCCTTTTCTCCTTTAACTCCTAGAGGAAAAAGTATGCTAGAAAGATCACGACTGAATCTCAAGAGATGCAGTAGTTTGTATTCATACACAGGTGCCAAAGAGTCTAGTAGTCTTTCCTTACTTCATTCATTTATTCAACGAGTAATCACGTAACACCTATGATGTGCCATACACCATGCGAAGCAAAGTGAAAACGACCGAGACAGACATGGCTCCAATTCTCACGCAACTTTCAATCTAATCATCTAAATTTCATTTAACTGATACAGTTAAAAACTGACTTATGACCTGTGAAAGAAACCCAGAGAATTTCAGAATCTAAAGGGACTGCAGGAGATAAATCTCGTTTTTCACATGGGGACAATGAGGTCCAAAAGTGACTTGTTCAAAGTCACCCTGTGCATCAGTGACAGACAAGGACTAGAACCCAGGTCTCCTGAAAATCAGTGTCCTACGTGCTCCTCTCCCTGAAGGGAAGCAGTTACATGGGGGAAGGAAGCAAAAGCAAACCCCATCAAATAAAGGCCAGATGTCACTCTTCCCTTCCTCGAAGGAGGGGGGAGCTAAGGTCAAAACGGGGGTAGGAAAAGGTAGGAAGCTGCCTCAGTTTCCCCAAGGAAAAGCGGCCACGCAGCCTAGCTACAACACAGGTTCCCCTCCTGCACTTCCTTCCAATTCCTCCCGCCCTGCCTTGTCGAACTCCAACCCGGGACCCAGTGGGCTACCGTAGAAAATTACTCCTTCACTCACAAGGACTCGCACCAGCAACGCCATGTTCCTCAATAACTATTTCCGGGTGAAGAGTGAGCTTCCGGTGTCCCCGCCGCGACCACCGCTTTTCTACGTCCTCCTTTTGCTGGCGAAAGACGGGCAAGAACAGCGCAGGCGCAGAGAGTTGATGTGCGCACGCGCGCTTGTATTCTTGGCTGTGTGAGAGGCTGTAGTGCCCGGGACTCGCATCCCCGCGGTCTCCCCGGATGCACGTCACAGTGGCTCTAATCATTCCCCTACGCCCGTCTCCTTGACCCCACACCTCGGTGCTTTTCATATCCCTCTCTTATTCCCCACCTAACCCAGCCTTACTCCTCAGCCCCTCCTTCCCACAGTCCACACCCGCACTTTTCAATGGAGGTTGAAAAGAACAGGACCTTTGGGAAATCCCAATCTTTAAACGGAGCCGGAGGGTCGGGCGCGGTGGCTCATGCCTGTAATCCTAGCACTTGAGGAGGCCGAGCCGGGCGGATCACCTGATGTCAGGGGTTCCAGACCAGCTTGGTCAACATGGCGAAACCCCGTCTCCACTAAAAATACAAAAAAATTAGCTGGGCATTGGTAGTGTGTTCCGGTAATCCCAGCTACTCAGGAGGCAGAGGTTGCAGTGGACTGAGATCACGCCACTGCCCTCCAACCTGGGCGGCAGAGCAATACTCTCTCAAAAAAACAGAAAAATGAGCCAGAGAAGAAGGCTTTAAGAGGCATACAGGAGACAGCAGAGTCCTGAAGTCAAGGGAAGAAAGTGGTCATGTGCTGATCTGAAACGTGGTGGAGGAAGAAACTCTTGGGGTTTGTGGTTGGTTGGTCGGTTGGTTGTTTAAGGGGAACATTTTTGAATATTGATAGGAAAGAATTAGTAAAGAGTATACAAGAGAATCAAGGATGCAAGGAACTTCCTGAGGAAAGTGGCAAAGAACGGCCTTGAGAGAAGACTCCTCTTCCATTGTATCCCAATAGAAGAAGAGAAGACAAAGTGCTGGTGCTTTGGGGGTTGAGGGAGCAGAGGGGCGGGATGTCAAAGGACTTCTTTCATTTCATTCAGTCAACAGAAATCTACTGAGTCTTGCCTATGTACTGAATACAAAACATACTGACTTCACGGAGTTCTTAGACTGGTGGGGAAGGCATAGGAACCCAGTGAAAAAAATAAAAACTGGGGAACTACTTTAGTTAGGTCAGGTAAGGCCTCTCCAAGGAAGTGACGTGTAAGATGAAATCTAAAGGAAGATGAAAAGCTAACCATGAGAAATAACTTCACTCTACTATTCTTTTTTTAATTAAATTTATTGCTTTTTATTAATTGACCCAAAAAACTACATATTGTATACAACAGTATGGTTTCTTTTGTTTGTTTGTTTGTGACAGTGTCTGTCTCTGTCACCCAGGCTGGCGTGCAGTGGCATGACTCAGCTCACTGTAACCTTTGCCTCCTGGGTTCAAACGATTCTCCTGCCTCAGCCTCCTGAGTAGCTGGGATTACAGGCACATGCCACCACACCCGGCTAGTTTTTGTATTTTTAGTAGAGACAGGGTTTCACTATGTTAGCCAGGCTGATCTCAAACTCCTGACCTCATGATCCGTCCACCTTGGCCTCCCAAAGTGCTGGGATTACAGGAGTAAGCCACCGCACCCCTGGCCAGGATGTTTTAAAATATGTATACATTGTGGAATGGCTAAATCAACCTAAGTAAAATATGCATTACCTCGTCCGGGTGTGGTAGCTCATGCCTATAATCCCAACACTTTGGAGGCTGAGGCAAGCAGATCACGAGGTCAAGAGTTCAAGACCATCCTGGCCAACATGATGAAACCCCCATCTCTACTAAAAATACAAAGATTAGCCAGGAGTGGTGGTGCATGTCAGTAATCCCAGCTACTCAGGAGGCTGAGACAGGAGAATCACTTGAACCTGGGATGTGGAGGGTGCAGTGAGCTGAGCTCGTGCCACTGCACTCCAGCCTAGACAACAGAGCAAGACTCCGTCTCAAAAAAAAAAAAAAAAAAAAAGCATTACCTCGTTTTACTGGAAATGCTTAAAATATGTTCTTTAAGCAATTTTGAAGAATACAATACAGGCTGGGCACGGTGGTTCACGCCTGTATTCCGAGCACTTTGGGAGGCCAAGGCGGGTGGGTCATCTGAGGATGGGAGTTTGAGATGAGCCTGGCTAACATGGTGAAACCTCGTCTCTACTAAAAATACAAAATTACCCGGGAATGGTGGTGCATTCCTGTAATCCCAGCTACTCAGGAGGCTGAGGCAGGAGAATCTCTTGAACCTGGGAGGCGTAGGTTGTCATGAGCTGAGATCTTGCCATTGCACTCCAGCCTGGGGCAACAAGAGCGAAACTCATCTCAAAAAAAAAAAAAAAAAATACAATACATATTTATAGTAGCTACAGTCACCATGTTATACAATAGATCTCTTGAACTTATCCCTCCTAACAGAAATTTTGTATCCTTTGATGAACATCTCCCCAGTCCCTAGTAACCACCATTCTACTCTCTACTTCTATGAGTTCAACTTTTTTAGGTTCCACATAGGAGAAAAACCAAGCAGTATTTGTCTTTCTGTGCCTCATTTATTTTTCTTAACATAACGTCCTCCCAGTTTATCCATGTTGTCATAGATGTCAGCATTTCCTTCTTCTTTAAGGTTGAATGGTATTCCATTATATATATAAACAACTTTTTTTTTTGAGACAGAGTCTTGCTCTGTCACCCAGGCTGGAGTGCAGTGACACAATCCCAGCTCACTGCAGCCTGTACTTACTGGGTTCAAGTGATTCTTATGCCTCAGTCTCCCGCGTAGCTGGGACTACAGGTGCATGCCACCATGTCTGGCTAATTTTTGTATTTTTAATAGAGACAGGGTTTCGCCATGTTGGCCAGGCTGGTCTTGAACTCCTGGCCTCAAGTGATCTGTCCACCTCAGCGTCCCAAAATACTGGGATTACAGAGGTGAGCCACAGCACCTGGCCACAACATTTTCTTTATCTGTTCATCCACTGATGGACACCTAGGTTAATTCCATATCTTGGCTGTTGTGAATAGTGGTGCATGTTAGTACAGATGCCTCTTCAGCATACTGATTTCATCTTCTTTGAATGTATACCCAGTAGTGAGATTGCTGTATCCTAAGGTGGTTCTGTTTTTAATTGTTTGAGGAGCCTCCATACTGTTTTCTATAATGGGTGTACTAATTTACATTCCACCAACAGTGTGCAAGATTTCCCTTTCCTCCACATGCTCAGGAACAGTGTTATAGTCTCCATTCTTTTTTTTTCTTTTTTTGAGACGGAGTCTCTCTCTGTTGCCCAGGCTGGAATGCAGTGGCACAATCTCAGCTCACTGCAACCTCCACCTCCTGGGTTCAAGTGATTCTCCTGCCTCAGCCTCCCAAGTAGCTGGGACTACAAGGCACGCACCACCATGCCCAGCTAATTTTTGTATTTTTAGTAGAGATGGGGTTTCATCAAGTTGGCCAGGATGGTCTCCATCTCTTGACATCGTGATCCGCCCTTCTTGGTCTCCCAAAGTGCTGGGATTACAGGCATGAGCCACCGCGCCCAGCCTATAGTAGCCATTCTAACAGATGCAAGGTAATATCTCATTGCGGCTTTAGTTTGCATTTCCCTGATGATTAATCGTGTTGAGCATTTTTTCATATACTTGTTGGCCATTTGTATGTCTTCTTTTGAGAAATGTCTATTCATATATTTTGCCCATTTTAAAATTTGGATATTAGCCCCTCATCAGATAGATGGTTTTCAAATATTTTCTCCCATTCCATAGGTTGTCTCTTCACTCCATTGATTGTTTCCTTTTTTGTGCAGAAGTTTCTTAATTTTATATAACACTGTTTCTCTATTTTCACTATTTTCACCTGTACTTTTGGAGTCAGGTCCAAAAAATCAATGCCCAGACCCAAGTCATGTAGCTTTCCCCTGTATTTTCTTCTTCTAGTAATTTTAGTTTAGGTCTTGTGTTTAAGGCTTTAATCTATTTTGAAGTGATTTTTATTTGAGACAAGGTCTTATGCTGTTGCCCAAGCTGGAGTGCAGCGGTGCAATCAAGGCTTACTGTAGCCTTGAAGTCCTGGGCTCAAGTGATCCTCCTGCCTCAGCCTCCTGAGTAGCTGGGTCATAGGCATGTGCCACCATGCCCAGCTAACTTTTTTGTTTTTAGTAAAGACGGGGCACAGGGGTCTCCCTATGTTTCCCAGGCTGGTCTTAAACTTCTGGGCTCAAGCAATCCTCTCATCTCATCCTCTCAAAGTGCTGGGATTAAAGGTGGGAGTCACAGCACCTGGCACTTGATTTTTATATATGGTAGGTGATGAGAGTCTAACTTCATTCTGCATGTAGATATCCAGTTGTCCCTACATTATTTATTGTAAAGCCAGCCTTTTCTCCATTGTGTGTTCTTCGCACCTTTTTTGAAAATCGATTGACCGTAAATGCATAGATTTATTTTGGGGCTCTATTCTCTTCTATTGGTCTATGTGTCTCTACAAATGCTATTCTATCAGCAAATGTTGGGAAGTGGAAGAGGGAAAGAAGATTTCAAAACAAAAGTCTTGAGGTGGGAAAGAAAACAATATATTTTAAGGCCAGGTGCAGGGGCTCATGACTGTAATCCCAACACTTTAAGAGCCAAGGGTGGATCACCTGAAAACAGGAATTTGAGATCAGCCTGGGCATCATGGCCAAACCCTGTCTTTACCAAAAAAGTAGCCAGGCATGGTGGTGGGTGCCTGTGGTCCCAGCTACTCTGGAGGCTGAGGTGGTAGGGTGGCTTGAGGCTGAGGTGGTAGGATGACTTGAGCCTAGGAGGTAGAGATTGCAGTGAGCCTCGATCCAGCCACTGCACTCCAACCTGGGTGACAGAGTGAGACCCCATCAAAAAGCAAGCAAGCAAAGAATTCAAAAATTCAAAGAAAACAAAAGAAAGAAAGAAGGAAAGAAAGAGAAAGAGAGGGAGGGAGGGAAGGAAGGAAGGGAAAGAGAGAAAGAGAGAGGAAGAAAGAAGAAAGAAAGGAAGAGAAAGAAAGAAAGAAAAAGAATTCAAAGAAAACCAGTATGGTACTGAAATTATTAACTTAGATAACTTAAAGAGATAGGCAGAGGTTAATTATACAAGGGCTTTTAGGTTAAATCTGCATTTTATTCTTAGTAGAAAGCCATTGAAGGAATTCTTTTTTTTTTTTTTTTGGGACAGAATATCTCTGTGTCATCCAGGCTGGAGTGCAATGGCGTGATCTCGGCTCACTGCAACCTCTACCTCCTGGGTTCAAGCAATTCTTCGGCTTCAGCCTCCCGAGTAGCTGGGACTACAGGTACGTGCCACCATGCTTGGCTAATTTTTTTATTTTTAACAGAGACGGAGTTTCACTATATTGGCCAGGCTGGTCTCCAATACCTGACCTTGTGATCTGCCCACCTTGGCCTCCCAAAGTGCTGGGATTACAGATGTGAGCCACTGCACCAAACCTGAGGAATTTTTTTAAGGGACAGGATCTCTTTATGTTGCCCAGGATGGTCATGAACTCCTGTAATCAAGGGATCCTCTTGCGTCAGTCACCTGAGTAGCTGGGACTATATGTGAGAGCCACCATACCCAGCTATTGGAGTATACTAAGTAGGGAGGGCTATTTAATTCATGTTTAAGAAGTTGACTTTGAAAAAAAAAAAAGAAGTTGAGTTTGGGCCAGGAATGGTGGCTCACACTTGTAATCCCAACATTTTGGGAGGCCTAAGTGAGCAGATCTTTTGAGCCCAGCAGTTTGAGACCAGCCTGGGTAACATGGCAAAACCCTGTCTCTACTAAAAACACAAAAAATTAGCTGGATGTGGTGGTACATGTCTGTGGTCCGACTACGCAGGAGGCTGAGATGGGAGGATCACCTGAGCCTAGGGAGGTTGAGGCCGCAGTGAGCAGGGATAGTGCCACTGCACTCCAGCCTGGGTGGCACAGTGAGACCCTGTCTCAAAAAATGTATATTAACTAATTAAAACAAAAAATTAAGAAACAAGGTTTTTTTATTCTTTTTTTTTTTTTTTGAAACGAAGTCTCCCTCTGTCGCCTAGGCTGGAGTGTAATGGCATGATCTCAGCTCACCCCAACCTCTGCCTCCTGAGTTCCAGTGATTCTCCTGTCTCAGCCTCCCAAGTAGCTGGGATTACAGGTGTCTGCCACCATGCCAAGCTAATTTCTGTATTTTTAGTAGAGATAGGGTTTCACCATGTTGGTCAGGATGGTCTTGAACTCCTGACCTCAGGTGATCCACTCACCTTGGCCTTCCAGAGTGCTGGGATTACAGAGAGATAGAGGCTGTTCTCAAACTCCTGAGCTCAAGTGATCTGCCCTCCTCGGCCTCCCAAAATCCTGAGATTACAAGCATAAGCCACTGTGTCTGGCATTATTGTCTTTTTAATAAAATCTGTGAAGATATATTATAAACCCACTTCCCCTCAACTATAATATTTTGAGGGTAAAGATCAAGTCTTACTTCTTTGTATTGTTCCTGGAACCAATGAGAAGTTTTTTTGTTTTTGTTGTTGTTTTTTCAGAATAATATTTTGAGGGTAAGAGGGGTGTTCTTATTTAAATTTTTAAGGTAAATTTATTTAAAAAAAAATTTTTTTCTGAGACAGAGTCTTATTCTGTCACCCAGGCTAGGGGAGGCTGCAGTAAGCAGCAGTCGTGCAACTTGGCAAAACCCCATCTCTACCAAAAATACAAAAAATTAGCTGGATGTTGTGGCAGGCATCTGTGGTCCTAGCTACTCAGGAAGCTGAGGTGGAAGGATCACTTGAGTTCAGGAGGTGGAGGGTGCAGTGAGCTGAGATCATGCCACTGCACTCCAGCCTGGGTGATAGGGTGAGACCCCATCTCAAAAAAAAAAAGAAAAAAAGACAATGAAAGTCAATGAAGTTGGATTCCTACTTCACACCATATCAAAATTAACTCAAAATGGACCTAAAAGAGCTAAACTCTTTAAGGTAGAGCCTTCTTAGATATGACACCAAAAGCACAGGTGACAAAGGAAAAAGTAGGTAAGTTGGGCTACATGAAAATAACATGCTTGCTGTCTTCTTATATGGCAAAATAGCATTGCAGAGTGGCACACAACCCTCGACTGTTGTACATATAAACATTTCTACATACAAAAGACGTTGCAAAAGATAACCTCAAAAAGTGAAAGAGGCTGCTCACCGTGGCTCACACCTGTAATCCCAACACTTTGGGAAGCTGAGGCAAGAGATCACTTTGAGACCAGGAGTTTGGCCCCGTCCCCCCAAAATTTACTCATTGGTTCTAGGAAAAATACAAAGTAAGACTTGGTCTTTACCCTCACAAATATCATAGTTGAGGGTGGGGGAGTAGGTTTATAATACATATTAACAAATTTGTAATCCCAGCATTTTGGGAAGCCAAAGCAGATGACTTGAGCTCAGGAGCTCAGGTGTTCAAAACCATCCTGGGCAACATAATGAAACCCCGTCTCTACTAAAAATACAAAAAAAAAAAAAAATTGGCTGGGTATAGTGGCTTATGCCTGTAATCCCAGCACTTTGGGAAACCGAGGTGGGCAGATCACTTAGAGGGCAGGAGTTTAAGACTAGCCTGGCCAACATGGTGAAATGCCATCTCTACTAAAAATACAAAAATTAGCTGGATGTGGTGGTGGGCACCTGTAATCCCAGCTACTTGGGAGGCTGAGGCAGGAGAATTGCCTGAGCCCTGGAAGCAGAGGTTTCAGTGAGCTGAGACCATGCCACTGCATTCCAGCCTGGGTGAGACTCCATCTCAAAATAACAACAACAACAACAAAATTAGCTGCGCATGGTCGCACATGCCTATAATCCCAGCTACTCAGGAGGCTGAGGCATGAGAATCACTTGAACCTGGGAGTCAGAGGTTGTAGTGAGCTTAGATCATACCACTGCACTCCAGCACTGTCTGGAAAAAAAAAAAGAAAGAAAGAAAGATACAGAATGAAAGAAAGTATTTTCTTTTTTTTTTTTATTGAGTTGGAATTTCATTCTTGTTGCAATCTCAGCTCACTCCACCCTCTGCCTCCCGAGTTCCAGTGATTCTCCCATCTCAGCCTCCCGAGTAGCTGGGACTACAGGTACCCACCACCATGCCCAGATAATTTTTGTATTTTTAGTAGAGACAGATTTACACCATGTTGGCCAGGCTGGTCAAAAACTCCTAACCTCAAATGATCCACCCACCTCAGCCTCCAAAGTGCTGAGATTACAGGCATGAGCCACTGTGCCCATCCAGAGGAAACTATTTTCAAATCATATATCTGATAAGCAACTTGTATCCAGTATATTTGAAGAACTGTTACAACTCAATAATAAGAAAATAAACAGCCAGCTGGGCGCGGTGGCTCATGCCTATAATCCTAGCACTTTGGGAGGCCGAGGCGGGTGGATCACGAGGTCAAGAGATAGAGACCATCCTGGTCAACAAGGTGAAACCCCGTCTCTACTAAAAATACAAAAATTAGATGGGCATGGTGGTACGTGCCTGTAGTCCCAGCTACTCGGGAGGCTGAGGCAGGAGAATTGCTTGAACCCAAGAGGTGGAGGTTGCAGTGAGCCGAGATCCTGTCATTGCACTCCAGTCTGGGTAACAACAGCAAAACTCTGTCTCAAGAAAAAAAAAAAAGAAAAGAAAAGAAAGAAAGAAAATAAACAGCCACTTATAAATGGACAAAGGGGGCCAGGTGTGATAGCTCATGTCTATAATTTCAGCACTTTGAGAGGCCGAGGTGGGAGGATCACTTGAAGCCAGAAGTTCAAAACCAACCTGGCCAACATAATGAGACCCCATCTCTATAAAAAGTATAAAGTAAGGCTGGGCAATGTGGCTCATACCTGTAATTCCAGCACTTTGGGAGGCCGAGGCGGGTGAAGCATGAGATCAGGCGTTCAGGACCAGCCTGACCAACATGGCGAAACCACGTATCTACTGAAAATACAAAAATTAGCTGGACGTGGTGGTGAGCGCCTGTAGTCCCAGCCACTTGAGAGGCTGAGGCAGGAGAATCACTTGAACGCAGGTGGTGGAGGTTGTGGTGAGCCAAGATTGCACCATTGCACTCCAGCCTGGGCGACAAGTGCAAAACTCTTTCTCAAAAAAAAACCCAGTAATAAATAAAATAAAAATAAAAACTAAAAATGAACAAAGGATTCGAACGTCTCTCCAAAGAAAATATACAAATGGCCAATAGACAAATGAAAAGATGCTCAACATCATTAGTCGTTAGGGAAATGCAAAACACATACGTACACCACACAATGAGATCCCCCGTCTCATCCACTAGAAGACTATAATCAAGTCCTGCCAAGGATGTGGAAAAGCTGGACCCCTCATATATTGCTAGTGGGGGTGTAAAATGGTGCAGCTGGTTTGGAAACAGTCTGGCTGTTCTATGAATGTTAAACATACAGTTACATATAATTCAGCCACTCCATTCCTAGGTATATATCCAAGAGAAATGAAAATGTGTGTCCACACAAAAACTTGTACGCAAATATTCAGCACAGCATTATTCATAATAGCTGAAAGTAGAAGCAGTGTAAATATCCATTAACCAGTGAATAGGTATAAACAATGGTATATCCAGACAATGGATTATTATGCATCAATAAAAAGAAATGAAGTACTAATATATACTACGACATGGATAACACTCAAAAACATTAAATGAAAGAAGTCAGTTACAAGATGACACGTATTGGATTATTCCATTTCTATGAAGTGTCCCACCCCACCCACTCCCATCGCCAACTTTAGACCTCATCACCAGAATTGTTTGAATTTTGAAATTTTTAATTTGTGCCATTCTGTGCTCTCACCACTCTATTGTTTTGGTTTTCATTCATTACTCTTAGTACACCTGTCATTCTACTCCATTGAGATCACTATACTTTTTAACTCTTCTCTTTATAGTCTGTTGACCCTCTCCCCTCTTTGCTTCTCCCATTTAGCTCCCAACTTATCTATCATTTTAATTTCTCTCTTGCCAGTATTAACTCCCTTGCTCAATTGTCTTCCTATCTGGCCCACCTAGAAAGACCTTAACATTGCAATTGTCTATTTATTCTATGCCTGCCTCTGTATTTATTTATTTACTTTTTGAGATAGAGTCCTTCTCTGTCACCCAGGCTGGAGTGCAGTGGCACAATCTCAGCTCACTGTAACCACCACCTCCCGGGTTCAAGCAATTCTCTGGGTTCAGGCGATTCTCCTGCCTCAGCCTCCCAAGTCGCTGGGACTACAGGCGCGTACCACCATGCCTGGCTAACTTTTTGTATTTTTAGTAGAGACGGGGTTTCACACTGTTAGCCAAGATGGTCTCGACCTCCTGACCTTGTGATCCGCCTGCCTCAGCATCCCAAAGTACTGGGATTACAGGCGTGAGCCACCATGTCTGGCCATCTCTTCTCTTCTTATTAGGATCCCAGTCACATTGGATGGAGTCTACCCTAATAACTTCATCTTAACTTGATTACATCTGTAAAGACCCCTATCCAAATAAGGTCATATTCCCAGATGCCAGATGTTAGGACTTCAACATATTTTGGGGGGACACAATTCAACCCATAACAGGAACCTTTTCCACAGTCCTCAAACCTTGACTTTGACCTCTTCCTACTGTCCCTCGACTGTCGGCTTCCCATATTATTTCACTCAGAAAATAGTAATTAGAAACCATTAAAAGGAAACTCAACTTCTTACCACTAAACCAACAAACCCGCTTTTGTCATGTGAATTTATCCTTCCTTTTCTTCTTTACTCATTTCATGGAAGAATTTCTGCTTTTCCTATTTAAAGCTAATCGCTCTTTTTTTTTTTTTTTTTTCTGAGATGGAGTCTCACTTTGTTACCCAGACTGGAGTGCAGTGGCGCAATCTTGACTCACTGCAACCTCCACCTCCCAGGTTCAAGTGATTCTCCTGCCTCAGCCTCCTGAGTAGCTGGGACTACAGGTGCATGCCACAACACCCAGCTAATTTTTTGCATTTTAGTAGAGATGAGGTTTCACTGTATTAGCCAGGCTAGTCTTTTTTTTTTTTTTCTTTTTTTGAGAGACGGAGTTTCGCTCTTGTTAACCAGGCTGGAGTGCAATGGCGCGATCTTGGCTCACCACAACCTCTGCCTCCTAGGTTCAGGCAATTCTCCTGCCTCAGCCTCCTGAGTAGCTGGGATTACAGGCACACACCACCATGCCCAGCTAATTTTTTGTACTTTTAGTAGAGACGGGGTTTCACCATGTTGACCAGGATGGTCTCGATCTCTTGACCTCGTGATCCACCCGCCTCGGCCTCCCAAAGTGCTGGGATTATAGGCATGAGCCACCGCGCCCGGCCAGCCAGGCTAGTCTTAGTCTCCTGGCCTCAGGATCCACCCACATTGGCCTCCCAAAGTGCTGGAATTACAGGTGTGAGCCACCGTGCCCAGTACTAATCTCTTAACAGCACTTCAAACTTTACGTGTTCATAACTTATCATGGACTTCATCTTCTCAAAATCTGTTTCTTCTGTGTTTTTTTTTCTTGCACACCATTCACCCAATTGCCCAAGCCCACAAACCCACAAGACTCCCCTTAACATTGCTTCTCCCTTTCTGTCTATCCTAACACTTCCTAAGTCCTGCCAGTTTGATCTCTTGATACATATGAATTCTATCTGCTCCTCTCCAATCTCCAATCTCCACTGCCTCCTTCCTAGTTAAGACTAACGTCTTCTCTCACCTGAACTACTACGACTGACTTGATCAGCAAGTTATGTGGATAGCGCATTTCAGACAGAAAGAACAGCACATGAAAAGGCTTTGAGCTAAGAATTGGCTTGATGATTTTGAGGACAAAACGAAAGTCAAGGTCAGCGTGACTGGAAGGTAGTGAGTGAGGGTTGCAGTATAAAAGATGAGTCTGAGAGGCAGGCAGAGTCCAGATTTTGAAGGCCTTGAAGGTCCACAATAAGGAGTTTGCGTTTTATTTTATTTTAAGCAAAGCAGTGACATGTTTTAAAAGGGCTTTCTTAGCTGGCTTCAGAGAATAGATTGTAGATCATAGCATAGATTACTTCTAGCATGCTCTCTAGGCTTGGCAAGGTGACCCCAATTTTGGGACTTGCTCTAGCTTGCTAACACTGTATATAAAACAGGAAAGCTATCCAAGTTGTTTTCATTTTCTTCAAATAAGGAAACCTCTTTTATTCTCTATTAACTGCCAAGGGCCAAGAATCCCTCCCTGGAAGAGGCAAGGTGATACATTCTTTCCCTGGAGAAAAAACTGTTACAGGAAGCCAGAAAGAAGAAGGGAAGGGGGTAGTGTCCCAATCCCATTGGATTAGGTAATCAAGCCAAAGGTACCCATCTCCATTCAAACAAAGTGATTATGCTTTCCTAAAACGAAAAGCCATTGTCTATCAAGAACTTAGAAATTTATCTATGTAAAAATCTTTAGTAAAATTAAATATTTAATAAATCACTTTTTTTTCAGAGGTAGGGTTTCCCTGTCACCCACACTGAGTGCAGCGGCATGATCACAACTCACTGCAGCCTCAAACTCCCAGCTCAAGTGATCCTCCCGCCTAAGCCTCCCAAGTAGCTAGAACCACAGGCATATGTCACCAGGCCCAGCTAATTATTTTTACTTTTTGTAGAGATGGGATCTAGCTATGTTGCCCAGGCTGGTCTCAAATTCCTGTATACAAGCGATCCTCCCACTTGGGCTTCCCAAAGTGCTGGTATTATAGGTGTGAGCCACTGTGCCCAGCCATAAATCACAGTTTTGTTTTGTTTTTTGTTGTTGTTGTTATTGTTGTTGAGACAGTCTCACTCCATCACCCAAGCTGAAGTGCAGTGGCATGATCTCGGCTAACTACAACCTCCACCTTCCGTGTTCAAGAGATTCTCCTATGTCGGCTTCCGAAGTAGCTGGAGTCACAGGTGCATGCCACCACACCTGGCTAATTTTTGTATTTTTAGTAGAGACGGGGTTTCCCCATGTTGGCCAGGCTGGTCTCGAACTCCTGACCTCAAGTGATCCGCCTAACTCGGCCTCCCAAAATGTTGGGATTACAGGAGTGAGCCACTGAGCCTGGTCAAATGACCTTTTTTAATAAGATGAATTTTACACTGAAACTGTTCTAGAACATTCAGAACATATATGCTCTATGACTATAGACATTATTTGCCAATGGGATCAGTTGTAATGTTTGTTTCTCTTTGAGAAACAGTCTGTGCCCTTTACCTATCAATTAACCCATTAGATAGCTGGTTTCAGTGTCTTTTTGGCCCCCCACAGAATTGTTTTATTTGCTCCTTAGTGCAGTGCAAACAATTTTATTAGGAAACCATTCTATTGGCCAGGTGCAGTGGTTCATTCATGCCTGTAATCTTAGCACTTTGAGAGGCTGAGGTCACCGGATCATTTGAGGTCAGGAGTTCGAGACTAGCCTGACTAACATAGTGAAACCCCATCTCTACTAAAAATACAAATATTAGCCAGGTGTGGTGGCATGCACCTATAATCCCATCTATTTGAGGAACGGTGGCACAAGAATCTCTTGAACCTGGGAGGAGAAGGTTGCAGTGAGCCAAGGTCACGCCACTGCACTCCAGCCTGGGTGACAGAGAGAGACTCTGTCTCAAATATGTATATATGAATCTTACTGTTGTTTATCTTAATAATGTAATTGAAGATATTTGTTACATTAGTTTTCAAGAATGGCTGTACAATTTGTCTGCTGAGCAATGCTTGATTAACTCAGACACAATGACCTGTGCATAATAAGCAATTTTCTTGCTTTGTATTGGTTGCTAGACAGCTTAAATATTGCCCATCTGTAGCAGACATAGATCATTAGGATCCACATTTTAGCCCCATTCTTGGCTTCGCTTTGTTCCCTTCACTTTGTTTTCTTTTTTTATTGACTCACATTTGATTTACCTTGTCTTGCATTTTACATATCTTACTAAGACTTTTTTTTTTTTTTTTTATAAAGGTGGGGTTTCACTATGATGGCCACGCTGATCTTGAACTCCTGACTTCAGGTGATCCACCCACCTCGTCTTCCCAAAGTGGTAGGATTACAGATGTGAGCCGCAGCACCCGGCCCTAAGACTCTTAAAAAAATTTTTTTTTTGAAACCAAGTCTCGCTCTGTCACCAGACTGGAGTGCAGTACTGTGGTCTCAGCCCACTGCAACCTCTGCCTCCTGGGTTCAAGTGATTCTCCTGCCTCAACCTTCCAAGTAGCTGGGATTACAGGTGCATAGCACCACACCCAGCTAATTTTTTTTTTTTTTTGTATTTTTAATAGAGATGAGGTTTCACCATGTTGGCCAGGATGGCCTCCATCTGTTGACCTCATGATCTGCCTGCCTCGGACTCCCAAAGTGCTGGGATTACAGGTGTGAGCCACCACTCCCAGCCTTAAATCAATTCTTAAACATGGCAAAATAAGAAGGGGTGCGGCCGGGCATGGTGGCTCACGCCTATAATCCCAGCACTTTGGGAGGCCAAGGCGGGTAGATGACGAGGTCAAGAGATCGAGACCATCCTGGTCAACATGGTGAAACCCGGTCTCTACTAAAAACACAAAAAATTAGCTGGGCATGGTGGCTTGTGCCTGTAATCCCAGCTACTCAGGAGGCTGAGGCAGGAGAATTGCCTGAACCCAGGAGGCAGAGGTTGCGGTGAGCCAAGATCGCGCCATTGCACTCCAGCCTGGGTTACAAGAGCAAAACTCCATCTCAAAAAAAAAAGAAGGGGTGAACAATATTGAAGATACTGAAACCTTTTCCAAGCAGGCATTAAATCCTATATATATTTTTTGAGACAAAGTCTCACTCTGCTGCCTGGGCTGGAGTGCAATGGTGCAATCTGTGCTCACTATAACCTCTGTTTCCCAGGCTCATGCCTTGGTCGGGCATGGTGGCTCACGCCTGTAATCCCAGCACTTTGGGAGGCCAAGTCAGGCACTTCATGAGGTCAAGAGCTCGAGACCATCCTGGCTAACACAGTGAGACCCCATCTCTAATAAAAATACAAACGATTAGCTGGGCATGATGGTACATGCCTGTAGTCCCAGCTACTTGGAAGGCTGAGGCAGGAGAATCGCTTGAACCCAGGAGGTATAGGTTGCAGTGAGCCGAGATCACACCGCAGCACACCAAGCCTGGGTGACAGAGCAGGACTCCGTCTGAAAAAAAAAAAAAAAAACACCCAGGCTCATGCCCCAGACTCCTGGGTAGCTGGGATTACAGGCATGTGCCACCACACCCAGCATATTTTTGTATTCTTAGTAGACACAGGGTATTGCCATGTTGGCCAGGTGTTTTCAAACACCTGGGCTCAAGTGATCCACCCACTTCGACCTCCCAAAGTGCTGGACAGTAGATCGCTTGAGCTTAGAAGTTCAAGACCATCCTGGGCAACATGGCAAGACCCTGTCTCTACAAAAAAAAAATTAAAAATTTAAAAATAAGATAAACTGTTGGCTATGATGGTGCACAACTGTGGTCCCAGCTACTCGGGAAGCTGAGGTGCGAGGATTGCTTGAGCCCAGGATGCAGAGGTTACAGTGAACCAAGATCGCGCCATTGCACTCTGGCCTGGGCCACAGAGGAAGACCCTAACTCAAAAAAATTAAAAATAAAAATATGGCCAGGCTTACACCTGCAATCCCAGCACTTTGGGAGACTGAGGCAGGCAGATCACCTGAGGTCAGGAGTTCAAGACTAGCCTGCCCAACATGGTGAAATCCTGTCTTTACTAAAAATGCAAAAAAATTAGCCAGGTGTGGTGACAGGCGCCTGTAATCCCAACTACTTGGAAGGCTGAGGCAGGAAAATAGCTTGAACCTGGGAGAAAGAAGTTGCAGGGAGCTGAGAGAGCACCATTACACTCTAGCCTGGGCAACAAGAATGAAACTTCATCTCAAAAAAATAAAATAAAATAAAAATAAAAAGTAAGAAATAACTTAAATTATTTGTTTGCATGCCTGTCTGTATAACTAGACTTGTAAACTCCTTTTGACGACAGGTATTGTTCATTCATTCAGCAAATACAATGGAGTCACACTATGTACCCATTTGACTTACTTGACTTCTTTTTCTGTGTGTGTGAGACAGAGTCTCGCTTTGTCTCCAGGCTGGAGTGTAGTGGCACGATCTCGGCTCACTGCAACCTCTGCCTCCTGGGTTCAAGCCAGGATCAAGCAATTCTCCTGCCTCAGTCTCCCGAGTAGCTGGTACTACAGGCACGTGCCACCATGCCCAGATAATTTTTGTATTTTTAGTAAAGGTTTCACCTTGTTGGCCAGGATGATCTTGATCTCTTGACCTTGTGATATGCCCACCTCGACCTCCCAAAGTACTGGGATTACAGGCGTGTGCCACAGCACCCAGCCAACTTACTTGTCTTCTTAGGGAAAACATAAAAAAAGAAGGACAGCGCCAGGCGCAGTGGCTCATGCCTGTAATCCCAGCACTTTGGGAGGCCAAGGCGGGTGGATCACGAAGTCAAGAGATCAAGACCATCCTGTCAACATGGTGAAACCCTGTCTCTATTAAAAATACAAAAAATTAGCTGGGCATGGTGGCTTGTGCCTGTAATCCCAGCTACTCAGGAGGCTGAGGCAGGAGAATTGCCTGAACCCAGGAGGTGGAGGTTGCGGTGAGCCAAGATGGCGCCATTGCACTCCAGCCTGGGTAACAAGAGCGAAACTCTGTCTCAAAAATAAATAAATAAATAAATAAATAAATAAAAATTAAAATACAAAAATTAGCTGGTCATGGTGGCAGGCACCTAATCTCAGCTACTCAGGAGGCCGAAGCAGGAGAATCACTTAAACCTGGGAGGCAGAGGTTGCAGCGAGCCAAGATCGCACCACGGCATGCCAACCTGGGCAACAAGAGCAAAACTCCATCTCAAAAAAAAAAAAGATAAATGTTTCTTACAACATAGCCCCTACCTGCAAGTCAACTGCTTATATGAGCCTTAATCAAAGAAAGTATTTTTCTATTGGAGGGAAAAATGGTCATACTAAACTTGTTCAGAGAAGAGAGAGTTAAAGAATCTTCAGGGATCTTTTTTTTTTAATTCTAAGATGAAACAAAACACCTGAGTTAGTATTCTTGGAAAATGTTGGGAAAGCTTTGACACGTTTCGACATTTATCAATTAGAAAGAATTGCATAGCAAAACTGTCTGGTTTGTATTCCATGCAACATGAAGCTCATGTTAAAATAACATCAAGGTCCCAGCATTGTACTCCAGTTCTTCCACACAGTTGCCATCATCTTACGCACACCCACACCAACACCCTCATAACTGCTTAAATAACACAGCCATGAGTGACAAGAAGGAAGAAATTTGATTCCACCTTGCATTTACTGTCAGCTTAACTTGTATGCCCCAAAAGAAAACAGCTTCTTACTGGGGAGGGATATGTGCTTTCTCATCTATCCTCAGGCAATGCCGGGGCACTTTATAGGCAACAAAAAGCCCCTGGAGTAAGGCAGAGGACGTTCAGGGATCATTTTTACTATATGAGTACTACCATATAGTAAAGTATATTATGTATCCAAAATATATTATATATATCATGGAGTTCCTGGTACCAGGTTTTACTACTGTTTTCCTTCCGAACCAACTCTCAAGTGATATGTCTGACTTTTGAGGCCCTGGCTGTTGGGTTTTCTCTGTTTTCCAACCTCTCAGAAGGCAGGTGGACAGCCTCAAGTGCACACCTAAGGAACTTGGCAGCTCCCAGCTGAAGCCATGCTTCATAGAGCTAGTGGAATCAATCATCAACACGATTTGGAGGATGGGAAGATATGTCCTCTGCATGTCGAAGACTCATGTTATTCATTTCCTCCTATAGTACTTATGCTGAACATGTCTTCCTTCAACCCTGCTATGGCTTCAGTATTTTAAGCATGTCCTCCAAAAGTTCATGTGTTGGAAACTTAATCCCCAATACCATAGCATTGGGAGGTGAGCCCTAATAAGAGTGTGATTAGGTCATGAGAGCAGAGCCATTGTGAATGGATTAATGTTGTTATCACAGAAGCAGGTTAGTTATTATGAGAGTTGGTTGTCATAAAACAAATCCAGCCCCTGATGCCTCTCTCTATCTCACATGTTTGCTTCCACCTTCTGCCCTTTGCCCATGGGATAAAGCAGCACAAGGCCTTCACCAGATGCCAGCACCACACTCTTTAACTTCCCAGCCCCCAGAACTGTGAGCTAAATAAATGTCTGCCCATCACAGATTACCCATTTTGTGGCAATAGAAAATGGATCAAGACAAACTCTACCCAAGTTTCATTAAATCTTCAGGACCCAGCTGAGTCCCTCATCCTCCATGAAGCCTTTCTACCATTTTCTCCATTGTTCCACTGTTTGTCATGTGAACATTTAATTATCTTCTTTCTTATTTACCTGAGTTAAACTATTACATATTTCTTTTTTCTTTTATTTACCCATTCACCAAATACACTTAAACATATTTCTTTATTATTTATTATTATTTTTTGAGATAGAATCTTGCTCTTTCACCACACTGGAGTGCAGTGGCACAATCTCTGGTGACTGTGACCTCCACCTCCCGGGTTCAAACTATTCTCCTGCCTCAGCATCCCAAGTAGCTGGGACTACAGGCACATGCCACCACACCCAGTTAATTTTTGTATTTTTAGTAGAAACAGGGTTTCACCATGTTGGCCAGGATGGTCTCAATCTCCTAACCTTGTGATACACCCACCTCAGCCTCCCAAAGTGCTAGGATTACAAGTGTGAGCCACCATGCCCGGCCACTGTTACGTATTTCTCACATAATTCTTTATTTGTTTCTTTTCTTTTCTTTTTTTTCAGACACAGGGTCTCATTCTGTCACCCAGACTGGAGTGCAGTGGCATGATCTCAACTCTCTGCAACCTCTGCCACCCAGGTTCCAGTCATCCTCATGCCTCAGCCTCCCAAGTAACTGAGACTACAGGCGAGCACCACCATGCCCAGCTAATTTTTGCATATTTAGTAGAGCTAATTTTTGTATTTAGTAGACCATATTGGCCAAGCTGGTCTCAAACTCCTGGGCTCATGTGATCCAGCCACCTTGGCCTCCCAAAGTGCTAGGATTACAGGAGTGAGCCACCGAGCCCGGCCCAGGGCTTTAATTCTTTTGTTAATATTTAATATGTTATGTTTGTAGGCCTTGACTCTCCCATTATCAATAACTATAGGTAAAGTTTATAGGCCAGGCATTCTTCAAGGGACTTTTTATGAACATTATATATAACCTTCCCAACAGCTCTATGGCATAAGAATTATTATTGTCTCCATTTGATATATGAGGAAACCTGAGGAAAGATAGATGTGGTGACTTTGCCCAAGGTCACACAGCTAGAACGAGGCATAGCTAGAGTTTGATTTCAGGGTATCTGATGCCATAGCTCAAACCTATGTTCAATGTGCAGGATTGGAGGGAACTTTAGTGTATATCTAGTCAACTTCCCTCTCTTGTACTGCTCTTTCTCTTCCTCTAAACCAAGCTCAAATCCCTTTTCCAGTTTTCCAAGTCATTATTTAAGCTCTTTTTAATTTTTTTTTTTACTTTTTATTTTAATTAATTCATTTTTTATTTTATTTTTATTTTTAAAGACAGGGTCTCGCTATGTTGCCCAGGCTGGAGTACAGTGGCTATTCACAGGGATGATCACTACTGATCAGCACCAGAGTTTTGACCTACTCCATTTCTGACCTGGGCCGGTTCATCCCTCCTTAGGCAACCTGGTGGTCCCCCACTCCCAGGAGGTCACCATATTGATGCCGAACTTAGTGCAGACACCCAATCAGCATTGCGCACTACAGCCCAGAACTCCTGGACTCAAGAGATCCTCCCACCTCAGCCTCCCAAGTAGCTGGGACTGCAGGCACATGCCACTGCACCCGGCAATTTATTTTTTTTTTAAGATGGAGTCTCACTCTGTTGCTAGAGTGAGGCTGGAGTGCAGTGGCAGGATCTTGGCTCATTGCAACCTCTGCCTCTTAAGTTCAAGAGATTCTCCTGCCTCAGACTCCCAAGTAGTTCAGATTACAGGCACACGCTATCACACCCAGCTAATTTTTTTTTTTATTTTTAGTAGAAACAGGGTTTCATCACGTTGGCCAGGCTGGTCTTGAACCCCCGACCTCAAGTGATCCTCCCACCTTGGCCTTTCAAAGTGCTGGGATTACAGTCGTGAACCACCGTGCCTGACCTATTTTTTCTTTTTCTGAGACAGGATCTCCCTCTGTTGCCCAGGCTGGAGTGCAGTGGTGTGATCTCAGCTCACTACAGTCTTGACCTCATAGGCTCAAGCAATCCTCCCACCTCAACCTCCTAAGTAGCTGGGACTACAGGCACATACCACCATGCCCGGCTAGTTTTTTAATTTTTTGTAGTGATGGAGTTTCATTATATTTCTCAGGTTGATCTCAAACTCCTGGTCTCAAGGAGTCCTCCTACTTCAGCCTCCCTAGGTGCGGAGATTACAGATGTGATCCACCACACCCACCCCTAAGCGCATCTTGGCATGGAGAACCTAGTATTTTGCCTTTTCCATCTTTAGACTTAAAAAGCTCTCTTTTAAATTCCTCTGACCTCTGCCTAAGGAGGAATATAGTATAGTAGCTCCTCTGTACAATGGAGATTATAGTAGCTGTCTCCCAGGATGGTTGTAAGGAATGAATTGAAGTCAGGACAAAAGTGTTTAGCACAGTGCCTAGCACCAGGAACGGCTGAGCACATGCAGCAATTAGCTCGCCTTTATAGGTCTGTGCTTTGGAGCCATGCAAACCAATCACTTCTCTTTGACTCATGGTAGCGGTAGCCCTTCAGTTCTTTTTTTTTTTTTTTTCAAGACAGAGTCTTGCTTTGTCACCCAGGCTGGTGTGCAATGGCTTGATCTCAGCTCACTGCAACCTCCGCTTCCCGGGTACAAGCAATTCTTCTGCCTCAGCCTCAGCCTCCCCAGTAGCTGGGACTACAGGCCACCATGTGTTTTTAGTAGATACAGGATTTTACCACGTTGGCCAGGCTGAACTTGAACTCCTGACCTCATGATCCACTCACCTTGGCCTCCCAAAGTGCTGGGATTACAAACATGAGCCACCGTGCTGGGCCACTCCTTCAGTCTTGAAGGCTGTGATCATTTCCACTAAGCTGTCATCATTCTGCTCCTCCTCCTCCCTTTCTTTTCTTATCTCTGTATCTCTAGTTCCTTCTAGTGACTCTCGAAAGGCATTGTTTCTAGGTCCCTTACTATCCTGTCCTCCTCTGCCCCTCCCAGCGTGGGCACTGAACAGAGTAAAACCACAATTTTCCTTGTGTTTGTATGCTACATGTCTGTTAATGAAGCCCACAATTGTATTAGCATTTAGGCCACTACATTATGTTTAGCTAGCTCCAGCTAGCTCCATTCAGTTCACAGCCACCTACAACACCATTTCTTCCCCATCTGGAATTGTGAAATCACATTTTTTTTACATTCTGTACTTTTCATGTACAGTTGGTTTCATGAACTCGGATGGATGATTTGACTGTTTTCTCTCTTTTATTTTATTTCCTCTGATTCAGCCTATCTTATCCTAACATCCTTTGGAATCTTTATTTCTTCTTCCATTTGTGCATAGATATTGAGGACAGGATTTGTTATAAGGTAAGAGAATTCCTGTAAAGCACAATACTCAGTATTCAATAAGTCCTTGATAAACATTAACAATTGTAATTGTTATTATTATCCTCAGCACAGCGTGTGGCCCATAGTAGACCCTGAATAAATAGTCATTGATTAATGAATGAGTGACTGGATCCATGATTGATGAAATGAATGAATGTCCCCTCTCCTGAACCCTAGGCCTAATAAATTTGATATCATCCTTCTTTTACAGATAAGAAAACTGAGGCTCAGAGAGGTTAAGTAACTTGCCCAAAGTAGCTCAGCTGGAGAGTGGGAAAACCAGGACTGGAACTCAGGTCTGCCTGATTTCCAGGCCTGTGTGACTAACACTTCCCCACTGTACTTCCTCACATCAGTGTTCAGGTCAGAAATAGTTGTGGAGTCAGAAGTCTGAGGGGTTTCCTGAGGTTGTATGTTCCAAGCCCTAGAAAAGTAGATTCTCCTTTTGTGACCCTGGGACAAGGAGATGTGGAGGTGCCACGAGATGGGGAGCAGAGCACTGGGAGCCTCTTCTCTTTTCTCTCCCATGGGCCTCTCAAATTTCACTGTCCTAAACTCTGCTTAGCTATTCCTCCCAAGAAACTAACAGCACTATGTGCCCCCAAGGAGAAACTATTAAGACCAAGGAGCCAAGATCCAGGGAGGTGATTCATTCACCAGCTTGCCAGGACTGCAGTCAGTGGAGTCAGGGGCCCAGAGAGCAGCAGCAAGAATGGTACAAACAACACCGAGGTCCCAGCACATGGGAAGCCAAGATAGGAAGATCGCTTGAGGCCAGGAGTTCAAGAGCAGCCTGGCCAACATGGTGAAACCCTATCTCTACTAAAAATGTAAAAATTAGCCTGGTGGCACACACCTGTAGTCCCAGCTACTCAGGAGACTGATGCAGGAACATCTCATGAACCCAGGAGGTTGAGGTTGCAGTGAGTGAGCCGAGATTGTACCTAGGTGACAAGAGGAATACTCTGTCTCAAAAAAAAAAAGTACACTGAGGGCCAGGTGCGGTGGCACACGCCTGTAATCCAGCACTTTGGGAGGCCAAAGCAGGAGGATCACTTGAGGCCAGGAGTTTGAGACCAGCCTGGGTAACATAGTAAGACCCCATCTCTTTTTAAAAAGTTTAAAAATTAGCCAGATGTGGTGGCACACATCTGTGGTCCTGGTACTTGGGAGGCCAAGGTGAAAGCTGCAGTGAGCTGTGATTGTGCCACTGAATTCCAGCCTGGGCAACAAGGCAAGAAAGACCCTGTCTTTCTTTTTTTTTTTTTTTTTGGCAGAGTCTGGCTCTGTTGCTCAGGCTGGAGTGCAGTGGCATGATCTTGGCTCACTACAACCTCTGCCTCCTGGGTTCAAGAAATTCTCCTGCCTCAGCCTCCCGAGTAGCTGGGACTACAGGCGCCCACCACCACACCCAGCTAATTTTTGTATTTTTTTTTTTTTTTTTTTTTTTTTTTTTTTTGAGACGGAGTTTCGCTTTTGTTACCCAGGCTGGAGTGCAATGGCGCGATCTCGGCTCACTGCAACCTCCGCCTCCTGGGTTCAGGCAATTCTCCTGCCTCAGCCTCCTGAGTAGCTGGGATTACAGGCACGCGCCACCATGCCCAGCTAATTTTTTGTACTTTTAGTAGAGACGGGGTTTCACCATGTTGACCAGGATGGTCTCGATCTCTTTACCTCGTGATCCACCCACCTCGGCCTCCCAAAGTGCTGGGATTACAGGCTTGAGCCACCGCGCCCGGCCTAATTTTTGTATTTTTAGTAGAGACAGGGTATCACCAGTTTGGCCAGGCTGGTCCCAAACTCTTGACCTTGTGATCCACCCACCTCGGCCTCCCAAAGTGCTGGGATTACAGGTGTGAGCCACTGCACCCAGCCAACCCTGTCTTTAAAGAAAAAAAAAAGAAGAAGAGCACAGACCTGCAGGAACCTGTAGTTATCACTCTGCTTTTTTGGGTATCAGCTTCCCCATCTGTAAAAGTGAGGGTGGAGAGTTCTTGCCTTTCCTGCTTCTTAGGACTATTTGAGGCATGGTAATGATAACAGCTAACATTTCCTGACTGCCACCTCTGTGCTGGCTACTGTGTTGAGTGCTTCTCATATTCTTGCAGATAGTGCCATGAAATAAGCATATTGTTTACCCTCATTTTCTTTTTTCTTTTTCTTTGCTTTTTTTTTTTTTTTTTTTTGAGACAGAGTCTCATTCGTTCTGCTGCCCAAGGTGGAGTACAGTGGTGCGATCTCAGCTCACTGCAACCTCCACCTCCCAGGTTCAAGCAATTCTCCTGCCTCAGCCTCTGGAGTAGCTGGACTGCAGGCATGCACCACCATGCCCGGCTAATTTTTCATAATTATAGTAGAGACAGGGTTTCACCACGTTAGCCAGGATGGTCTTGATCTCCTGACCTCATAATCCACGCCGCTTCAGCCTCCCAAAGTGCTGGGATTACAGGCATGAGCCACCACGCCCAGACTTTTTTTTTTTTTTTTCTAAACAAATGAGGAAACCAAGGTTTATGGAATTAAGTTACTTACCCAAGGCCTCTAACTCTAAGTGACAGGACTGAAATTTGAAACTGTACAGCCTTTTGAGTCCTTCAGAGCTGAGAGACCATGGGTGGGAGAGTGTTTGTGAACTCTCAGGTATGATAGATGCCTTATACCCTTTGGGGCAAGAATGAACAGAACCAGTTTGCAGCTTGTTATGGTTGTGGCTGGAAGTGGGTGGCTGGGGGAGATTGTTTTCCAAGGAGGCAGTTGAGTAGATCCAGTGGTTAGCATGGATGCCCTGATCACATCCCCAGAGTCTGGGTGGGAAAAGGCAGCAGGGTTCACAGTCCGAAAGAGAGGCCTGGGGTAGGTTGAGGTGGTAAAGGAAACTCCTAGGGTGTGGATCCAAACAGTCCACTGGAAGCCCAGGCCTTCAGCAGGAGGAGCACTGTGGCTCAGAGGACCCGAACCTCTCTGACAGGGCTAAGGCAGAGAGAAGCTCCAGTTCAGTCAGAACTTTCTTTCTTTTTTTTGAGACGGGGTCCCACTTTATCATCCAGGTTGGAATGCAATGGTACGATCTCGGCTTACTGCAACCTCTGCCTCCCCGGTTCAAGTGATTCTCCCGCCTCAGCCCCCCGAATAGCTGGGATTACAGGTGCACACTGCCACGCCTGGCTTATTTTTTGTATTTTTAGTAGAGATGGGATTTCACCGTGTTCCCCAGGCTGGACTCGAACTCTTGAGCTCAGGCAATTCACCCACCTGGGCCTCCCAAAGTGTTAGGATTACAGGCGTGAGCCACCGTGCCTGGCCTCAGTCAGAACTTTCCAAGAAACCAGGGACACGCAGCCCAGGAGATAAGTCCCTGTGGGAGCCAGCCCCACCTGTGACCCCTTCATCTTGTCTCTCTGCCCTTGGGTTTCTGGCCCCCCGGTTTCTCCACTGCTTTCCCTGGATCCCCAACTCCCTCCTTGGCTTCCCCAGCACCTCTCTTCCAGGCCATTCTCCCTTCACACAAACCAGAGCTCTGGCTGCCATGGCGGCTCCTTTGTTTACCTCCAGAGCTGCCAGGCCCACCACTAGCCAAATACAGCGAAGCCCAGCCAGGCTCAGTCTGGTCCCTCAGAGACAGTAATGGCCTCCAGGCCAGGGAGGCAGCTCAAAGCTAGGCTCCCCCCTCACTATGCTCTTGGTTCAAGTTCTGACAACCCAAGCTTCAGGCCTAGAGGGAAAGGGCACAAGGTCTGCCCATAGCTGGGCAGGAGTCCCTCTTGTTGAAACAGCTTTGGCGAGGAGCCCCGGGAATCAAAGACCCAGCTGGAGAGAGGTGGGGGGAAGTGCTGAAGCCCTCTGAGTGGGAAGTGGAGGCTTAGCCTGCTCCTGGTTCTCCCTGTGCCTCTTCAGTCGGGTAGAACTGGAGCCTGCAGCCCAAGGCACCCAGGTGCCTGTTTCCCCACCAGAGGGCTGTGTTCTCCTCCCAAAACTCTGTGTCCTGTGCCTCCCCTACCATTCCAGCTGAGAAAAGGAAGTGAGCATTTACTCTGAGCCAAGCCCCAAGCAGGAAACACTGTCAGGATGTGCCTGGCATTGGTCTGTCTGAGGTTAGTGGGTGCTTATTTATCTGATGTATAATTATGTATTTATATAACATGTAACATAAAGGCAGGGGGCTCCAATTCTGTTTTGGAAGCTGGGGGCTGATGGGCAAGCAGTGAGGAGTAGTGAGGGTGCCAAGCTGGAGGGCAACAGGGCCACAGGCAAGGTCATCTGAGGAACAGTGGTCGGTGGTGAGAGGAGATGCCCCAACAGGGAGGAGGAGAGCCCTGGCAGCCCAGATTTCCCGGGGGAGAGACGAGGACTATTTATTTATTTATTTATTTGGGACAGAGTCTTGCTCTGTCGCCCAGGCTGGAGTGCAGTGGCACTATCTCAGCATACTGCAAACTCTGCCTCCCGGGTTCAAGCGATTCTTCTACCTCAGCCTCCCGGGTAGCTGGGACTACATGTGCCCACAACCACCATGTCCAGCTAATTCTTGTATTTTTAGTAGAGATGGGTTTTCACCATATTGGCCAGGCTGGTCTCAAACTCCTGACCTCGAGATCTGCCTGCCTCAGACTCCCAAAGTGCTGGGATTGCAGGCATGAGCCACCAAGTCAGGCAGAGGACTCTTTCAATGGTGCCCAGGTAATTCTGTGAGTATGGGAGTAGCAGAGGCGGGCAGATATTGGTGAATGAAGTAGGAATGATTTTAGAAGAAAGGAAATCCCCAATTTCACTCCTTTTTAGGGATCGATTTTGAAGACAACTAACTTGACTAAGGAATGTCAAGAAGAAAATCTAATTCTGTTGCCAGGCCCCAATGGAGCAAATAGAGCTTGAGACCCAGGGGCCTTTGGAAGGAACAGGAATGGGGTTAGAGGTGACCCCTGGCCCTGCTAAGCTGTACTCTCTGTCCCACTCTGCTTCAGTTTCCAGGAGCAGGGGTGGGGATGGGGCTCTGAAAACTGAGTTTAGGCCAGGTGCAGTGGCTCAAGCCTGTAATCCCAGCACTTTGGGAGGCCAAGGCAGGTGGATCACGAGGTCAAGAGATCGAGACCATCCTGGTCAACATGGTGAAACCCCGTCTCTACTAAAAATACAAAAAATTAGCTGGGCATAGTGGCACATGCCTGTAATCCCAGCTACTCCGGAGGCTGAGGCAGGAGAATTGCCTGAACCCAGGAGGTGGAGGTTGCGGTGAGCCGAGATTGCGCCATTGCACTCCAGCCTGGGTAACAAGAGCGAAACTCCGTCTAAAAATTAAAAAAAAACAAAAAACTGAGTTTATACATGAAGCAACCCAACTCCCCCCTCCGGGTCAGTAATTCTTCATGGGGTCACTGGGTCCCCTGGAGTAAACAAGAAATTTGCCACAGTTTTAGGCACAGTTTTGCTTTTTATCTCATCAATATACATTTTAATCTAACAGTCTAACAGCCTCACATTCCTCAACCCTGTCCAAGCCCTCTCCCCTTCTCTCCCACCCTCGCCCAATCAGCTTCTCATCTGTTGCAGGGACAGGAAGTCACCAGGCACAAAGGTGATTTGAGGAGGCAGTGGCACCTGTGGCTCTCCTGAGAGGTGCTTAGGAGAGGCCAGAGGCCGAGGAGGCCCAGGTGAGAAGTGGTGGGCTGAGTCTCATCGGAAAACACTGTCTCCTAGGACTCAGTCCGATTCAGAATCTGTCTCCCTGGGCCTGGGCCTGCCACTGGTCACATCAGCAGACGGGCAGCAATCCTCAGCCAGGGGAACTTGTGGATAAAAGGAGGCCTTTAGCTCAAGTCACACTCAGACAGTGAGCAAGCCTGTTGGAATCCCTTTTCACACAAGCAGTGGAGATGCTCCTGCCGCAGCTTCCTGACCCCTCTGTGATTCCAGGAGTGTGGGAAGGGGCTCTCTGGATGTGCCACCCGGGAAGACAGGGGGCCAGTGCTGCTACCTGCAGCCACATGACTCCACGACCATATCCTCATACTGCTTATACACCACGTTGTTGGCAGAGTCAATGAAGAGGATGCTGATGGGACTCAGCCGTGTGGGCACACAGCAGGTGGGTGGTGTGGACTCAGGGTCCATGGAGTTCATCAGAGTCTGGATGACTGCATGGTTCGTGGGCTCCAGGTGGGAGCGCAGAGGGAACTCACACAGCCCCTCACAGTGGAAGGCCTCGTACTCAAGGGGTGCGATGATCCAGTCGTCCCAGCCCATGTCCTTGAAGTTGACATGCAGGGCCTTCCGACTGCAGCGAGCCTTGAGATTCTTGCTGGGTCGCTTGCCCTGGCGAGTGGCCAGTGGGGCCCGCCGTTTTCGCCGCTGGCTGAACAGGTACTCATACACAGTCTTATCATCCTGGCCGGAGCGGGCCTTAATCTCATTAAAGAACAGGTCCCGTTTCTTGGTGCGGCCAAACACCAGGAACAGGGCCTTCTCATGGACCTGCCGGGTGGCACGATCGAAGCCCAGGCCACGGAGGTCCACGGCCCGGCCCCGTTCCCAGGCCTCCAGCTCCAGGCACAGCTGGGCCGAGTTCTTAAAGTTTCGGAAGAGCTTCCAGATGTCGAACACCTCCCAGCCAGATCCATCCAGACCTGGCACGGAGCGCACATCCAGCAAGGCTGCCGGCTGCCGGCCGCTGGGGCAGCTGGACAGCTTCAGCTGGGCAGCCCGCCCGACTCCGGGGGCCACTGGCTTGGTGGTGTCTGAGGGCTTCTTCCGCAAGATCCGCAGCTCGGCCCCCAGCAGCCCATCCTTCTCCAGGGCACTAATGTCAAACACGTACCTCTGCTTTCTGACCACGGGACCTCGGTCATCTAGAGAGAACACCCAGAAGTCATTCCCTACAATCTCACCAAGGGAGACAGCCAGTCACCTCGAGGCTGCGGGGGAAGGCTGCAGCTCTCTCTCCCTCCAGAGATCTTTCTCTCACCTCTGCCCTATTCTGACAGAAGCCAAGAACCAAACCACTGAGAGCCTTTTACAAAATGAGGGCACTTCCTACACAGTCAATCAAGCAGGGGTGTTCATCTGCAGACGTGGGTGGGATGATTGGAGTGATTCTGGTGTTTGTGTCATGATCTATGTGTATCAGAGATTTATCCTGATCTATGTGTATCAGAGATTTATCAGCCTTGTAACTGCCTTCTACCTCTCTCTCTCCCACTCACAAGCTAATGTGATATCTCATTTCTGAGATTGGTGGAGTGGGCATTAAAATGACTCCCGTTGACTGGGCACAGTGGCTCACATCTGTAATCTCAGCACTTTGGGAGACTGAGGTGGGTGGACTGCTTGAGCTCAGGAGTTGAAACCAACCTGCAAAACATGGTGACACCATGCCTCTACAAAAAATACAAAAATTAGCTGGGCATGGTGGCATGCACATGTAGTCCCAGCTACTCAGGAGGCTGAGGTGGGAGGATTGCCTGAGCCCAGGGAGGTTGAGGCTGCAGTGAGCTGTGAACATGCTACTGCACTCCAGCCTGGGCAATACGGCGAGACCCTGGCTCAAAAAAAATTACACATTTTTCTAAAGGAGAATCCCAAGGTTCAGAAAAGTTAGATGACTTGCTCAAGGTCACCCAACTAGGAAAAAACAGACTTGGAACTCTAGCCTAGTGCTTCTTTTTTTTTTTTTGAGACGGAGTCTTGCTCTGTCGCTCAGGCTAAAGTGCAATGGCACAATCTTGGCTCACTGCAACCTCTGGTTCAAGTGAGTCTCCTGTTTCAGCCTGCCAAGTAGCTGGGATTACAGGCGCCTGCCATGATGATGGTCTATTCTTTGTATTTTTAACAGAGGCAGCGTATCACCATGTTGGTCAGGCTGGTCTTGAACTCCTGACCTCAGATGATCTGCCCGCCTCAGCCTTCCAAAGTGCTGAGATTATAGGCGTAAGCCACCACCTAGAGTTTTTTTATACCCAGTTCTCAGCTGTTTCCACCTTCCCTTAAAGGAGACCTTAGTGTCATTTTACAGATGAGGCACAGAGATAGGGAGTGACTTATCTAAGGTCACACAGCAAGTTAATGATAAAGCTGGTCCACACTGACATACAGCCCAATTTTCCTGGCTTCCCAGTATAAGGATTTTGTTGCCTATGTGTCTTACCCTCCTGAGTGTGTGAGTGTGTGACAGTTTGTATGTGTGTGTGAGATTGAGTTTATGTATGAGTATAAAGAGTATACATGATTGGGCTTGTGTGACTATTTGAAGGGCACATAGATGTATAATGTGTATGATCGATCTTGTGTGTGTATGTAAGAAGGTGTGTGTGCACATGCATACGTGTGTGATTCAGTATGTCTGTACATGTGTGATTCAGCACGAGTATAAACGTGTGTGTGTGTGTGTGTGTGTGTATGTGAGAGAGAGAGAGAGAGAGAAGCTCAGTAGCATCTCCGAATCAGCATGCTGTCCTTCCTAAATACCAATTTGGCATTGGGGAACTTTCATATAGTACTCTAGAAGGTGACTAATTAGGCCTTTAAACTCCCCATCTCCCCCTCTCCACGCTCCCTTAGTGCTAGGGGGCACAAGGACTTATTTTATGAGCCCTTAAGGGGTCACAGCTTTCCCTGGCTGGGCAGACAGCCAGGCCACCTCCCCCACCTCAGCCAGACCTGCTGCCTCTGTGCCTCCCCCGCCCCCTGGCAGCCCCCTCCAGGCCAGCTCTAATGAGGAGCCTCTCCCACCCTCTGACCCCTCCCCCACACTGCCAGCCTAGGACTTGAAACCAGAGCGAATGAGCTGCACACATCTTAAGCGACCAACAGCCCACCTCCCTCTTCACACTAGAAAGAAACTGAGGCTCTGAGAGGGGGAGGGACTTGCTTAGATACCACAGCAAGTGGAGAGGAAAAGCTGCGACAGTAACACTACGTGGGTGGAGAGAGACAGGGGAGCAGGTATTCTCCCAGGTTAATGAGGAGAACGAGGCATGTTCAGGACAGGAACTAAAGTTTTTGTGTTGGAAGGGCTCTCAGAAACCACCCTGTCCAACCCCCATAGGTGTACAGATGGGAAAACAGAGACCCCAAGTGAGAAGGGGCTTTCCCAAGGTCACACTGTGAGGCAGACCCTAGGCTACTCCCTCCCCATGTATCCGAACGTCATTCCATGACTCCAAGATGCCCCGCTTACTGTGTGCACCTATCTCACCTCCTTTATCCCCTTGCCTGAGGGCAAAGTTGCAGAACCATGGGGAGCTCAAGATTCATTTCTTTCTCTGCCATCTGAGACCACCTACAAACCCCTGGAGCCTGGAAAGTTGGGCCAGCCCAGCAGGTACAGATGCACAGCTGGGTAATCAAGTCTTGGAATCTGGTCTCCAACTCTGCCACCAACTGGCAGGTCTTGTCTCCTCTCCGGCTTTAGTGCCCGCCCTGCACCTTGCAGGCATCGGACCTGGTGAGTCCTAGGTGCCCTCCAGAGCTGATGTGCAGGCAGCCTGGGATCTGCTATGCGTCAGTGTCCCCAGACACCCACCCCAGGCCAGATGCACACAGTGTCTCCCACCAGGGTTGTGCCAGGGCTCTGAAAGCCCCTCCATTCATGCAGATGCCCCTCCCTCTGAGCCGTGCCCCTGCCACCCCGCCCCCTCACCTTGCCCTTTGTCAATAAAGCTGGTGATGGTGTTGGCCAGGCCAGCCTCCAACTTCACGCTGCTGTTGGCTCCCTTTCTGTCAGCATCGGACAGCGTCCTGTACAGCGAGAGCATGTACTCGTGGGGTGTGACGGGGGGCGGGCGGAACGGCTCCTTAGGCTCTCGAGGGGCCCCGGGATCCCTGGCCTTCTTCAGCAGGAAGGAGCTGGGGACAGATCCTGCCTTTGGGGGTGGCTTGCCCCCGGGAAGCTGTCCTTTTGGGGTCACAGTCCGTGCTGTAGCCTGCCTTGTTTGGGAAGGGTGTCCTGGCTTGGGTTCAGGGCCGCCCAGTTTGGGGGGCAGCTTTTTGGGTTCATCCTTCTTGGGCTGTGTCAGGCCTCCTGTCTGCCCGGTGCCTCCCTTTGCCCTGGCATTGGCATTGGTGGACCCCCCACCATAGCTGTGACCCCCTGGCCTGAAGACGTTCCGGGCCAGAGGGGGCCTCTCCTTGGCCTCTGCTTTGGCCAATCCGGGCCTGGCCCCCTGGGGTCTCTGGCCCAAGTCAGGGGCACCCAACACAGTGCAGATGAATTCCAGGTCCAGCCAAGCCAGGTACCAAAGCAAGAAAGTGAGGAGTTTGGGGAGTCTCATCCTCTGGCCAGCCGCTGAATGACACCAAAGAGAACAGCGGCAGCAGCGAAGGTGCCTCTGGTTTGGCAGGAAAAACCATGAAAGGAGTGGACTTTCAAAAGCAGCGGCAGCAGCAGTAGCAGCAGAAGGAAAGGCTTTCTCCTCAGTCTGAGACTCTTGAAGTCTGCCGGGTGTGTGTCTGTATCCAGTCCCATAGTGGAAACGCTCTCTATCCAGACGTGCACCGTCTCCAGTCAGCAGCTGAAAATAACTCGTTCTTGAAAGGAGAAAGCCGACCGCCCCCTTTCTCCTGCACAACTGACTGAGGGCTTGAAGGAGGCTTGTATAAGGCTGAGGGATTTTTCCAAGAAGGAAGAATGGCGTAATACTGCCTGTGTGCTCCAGTTTTTTTTTCCCTAGTTTTGAATCCTTTCCAGTGAAAATACTTCACACACACACACACACACACACACACACACACACACACAGGCCTGCAGGTGCTCAGAAAAATCTTTTACAAACCTGAGCTCAGGAATTGGAAACGGAATTCCAACCCAAACCAATTTAATTACTCTCTGATGTCATGCTGTCTAAACTCATTTGAGTGCGATATATTTATGTGAAAAAAATCACCGCTGCCCTTTCGAGGCTATGGCTCATGGGGGCTCTTGGCACAGAGCCCTGCAGTGGGACTCTAGGCTTAGGGGGCCTTCTCCTCCACGGAGCAGACTCAGGGGTCTTCACCTCCACCTCGTGGAGCAGCCCACCCCACTTTCCTGAGGAGAGATGCTGAAGAATGAGCTCAAAGATCTTAAGCCCCAGAAGCATGGGGAGTGCGGGTTTGTAGTTAAGTCCTTAGAGGGTTTTTAAAGCAGTTTCAACTCCTGCGTCTAGTCTGGGACTTGGTGTGTGTGTGTGTGTGTGTGTGTGTGTGTGTTTATGTGTCTGTGGGTGTGTGTGCCTGTTTGTGTGTATTAGTAGTGGGGACAGCACAGATGGCAGCATTTACCCACAGTTTCTTTTATTTTAATAAACTTGTGGTGACCCAGAGACTGAAAAATATCAGTGCCAGCTACACCTGCTCCCTACTTCCAAATGCCATTGACTGAGTGCATATTCTTCAGGCTTGAGGGCACTGCCACCCTTGAGCCACTCCTTGGATGGTGGCAGGTCCAGGGTGCACCCCACCACCACCCCAGCAAAGACGTTCTCAATAGTTTTCTTAGAATAGACTGGCTGAGTCTGGGGCAGCAGTGACCCCTACAGGAGGCTGGAAAAGCAATTTCCCACACGAGGCTTTTCTGGTAGCTGTGGAAGGTCTGAATTCCAGCTGAACTCCTGGGTTTCTTAAAGTGCCTCATGGAAGTATGGAAGCTCCCTTGCTCTTAGGAACCTGCGCCGTAGAGCCCCTAAGCAACTTACCACAGTGAAGAAAGCTGTTCGCTTCACCTGAAATATCCTCCTCTCTGTCTCCCACAACTGGAGGAAGCACTCCACATCCTGAGAAGTTTAGCTGAAAATTCACCTCCTTTGGGAAACATTTCCTGATCCCCAGACAGAGCCAATTACTCCCTCTGCACATTTCATTACAATAACACTTTCCATGCTGTGAGAAGGATGACAGGGGAGAAGCAATAGTCAGGTAGGCTTCCTTCTTTTTTTTCTTTTTTTCCGAAATGGAGTCTTGCTCTGTCTCCCAGGCTGGAGTACAGTGGTGCGATCTTGTCTCACTGTAACCTCCGCCTCCTGGGTTCAAACGACTCTCCTGCCTCAGCCTCCAGAGCAGCTGGGCCTACAGGTGTGCACCACCATGCCCATCTAATTTTTGTATTTTTAGTAGAGACCGAGTTTCACCATGTTGGCTAGCCTGGTCTCGAACTCCTGACCTCAAGTGGTCCACCCACCTTGGCCTCCTAAAGTGCTGGAATTACAGGTCTCTCTACTAAAAATACGAAAAGTTAGCCAGGCGGGGAGGCAAAGTTTGCAGTGAGCTGAGATCACTCCACTGCACTCCAGCCTGGTCGACAGAGCTAGAGTCCATCACACACACAAAATAAATACTTTTTTTCTTGAGACAGAGTTTCACACTTGTTGCCTAGGCTAGAGTGCAATGGCATGATCTCGGCTTACTGCAACCCCCGCCTCCCAGGTTCAAGGGATTCTCCTGCCTCAGCCTCTCCAGTAGCTGGGACTACAGGAGTGCCCTACCACGCCCAGCTAATTTTGTATTTTTAGTAGAGATGGGTTTTCACCATGTTGGTCAGGTTGGTCTTGAATCCCTGACCTCAGGTGATCCACCTGCCTTGACATCCCAAAGTGCTAGGATTACAGGTGTGCACCACTGTGCCCAGCCAATAAATAATATTGATAAAATAAAAAATTTAAAAACATAGACTTGTTCCCACTGCACCAGTCCTCTCTGGCATCCCTCCCACACCCCATCCTCATTGCCAGCATCACTGCCCTGTCCTCCTCACTGCTTGTCCTGCTATACAATTCTCCCCTGTAACTGGCTTCTAGGCCTCCAGGCTCTCTCTGGTTCTACTCTCCCTCTACTAAAAGCTACCCATCAGACAAGTACTAACCCACATGCCACCTCCTCCATGAAGCCTTCTTGCATCCCCCAGAAAATGCATACCCCCCTGAGCTGCCATGACACATTTTCTGTGCTCCTTTTACATTTTTTGGCAGCTGAAAGTTTATTCAGTCTCTGCCTCTGCCCATGACGCCAACACAGTTCATTTCTTCCACTCTGTATTTTTTCATATTTTAAAATCATAACTTAATTCCTCATAACTATAATAATTTCTTTACATACCTGTCTCTCCCCTTAGATTATGACTAAACTGTACCATATTTATCTTTCAATTATACCCAGTGCTTGGCATAGGGCCCAGCACACAGCAGATCTCAGTATGTGTTGTATGAATAAAGGAATCTCTAACTGGCCTTTATTTACAAAAATCATCATTTCTACCTTGAGTTGTAGTTATTTGTCGACATAACCTGCCTTCCCCATTAGACTCTGAGTTCTTTAAAGAGAAGGATTGTCTTATCACTTCTTTTTTTTTTGGTACGGAGTCTGACTTTGTTGCCCAGGCTGGAGTGCAGTGGCGTGATCTTGGCTCACTGCAACCTCCACCTCCTGGGTTCAAGCAATTCTCCTGCCTCGGCCTCCTGATTAGCTGGGATTACAGGTACATGCCACCACACCTGGCTAATTTTTGTATTTTTAGTAGTAAATGGGGTTTCACCGTGTTGGTCAGGGTGGTCTCAGACTCCTGACCTCATGATCCTCCCACCTTGACCTCCCAAAGTGCTGGGATTACAGGCATGAGTCACTGCGCCCTGCCTATCTTACCACTTCTTAAGCATTCTGTAAGCTCAGAGAGTGAATAAATGAATGAATTGAAGAACCATGACATCTCTGTACGTGGCCTGGTAAAGAGCAAGTATTCTGGAGACAAACAGACCTGGTTTTGAATCTTGGTTCGCTATTTTTATATTATGTGATCTTGGGAAGCCTCTAAACCTCTCTGAAACTCTAAACAAGGATAATGATAGTACTTACCTCACAAGACTCTTGTTGGAGAGGCAATTAATTGCATAAAGTGATTAACTACTAATGGCAACTATTAATAATAGCTTTTTTTTTTTTTTTTTTTTTTTGGCAGAGTCTTGCTCTGTCCCCCAGGCTGGAGTGCAGTGGCACCACCTGGACTCACTGTGAGCTCTGCCTCCCAGGCTCAAGTGATTCTCCTGCCTCAGCCTCCCAAATAACTTGGACTGTAGGCACTTGCCACCACTAGCATGCCCGGCTAGTTTTTTTGTACTTTTAGTAGAGACAGTGTTTCACTGTGTTAGCCAGGATGGTCTCGATCTCCTAACCTTGTGATCCACCTGCCTCAGCCTCCCAAAGTACTGGGATTACAGGAATGAGCCACCACCCCCAGCCAATAATAGCTATTTTTTTAAGCACTTATTCCAGTCAACTAGACTCTGGCTTTTGTACTCCATTGCATTTCTGTGTTATTTATCTTGACAATAATGCTAGGAAGGTACTGGTTTTCATTGTTGGTTTTTGAGACAGGGTCTCACCTGCTGCCCAGGTTGGAGTGCAATGGCATGATCATGGAGCTCAGATGATCCTCCCACCTCACCCTCCCAAGTAGCTGAAACTACAATTGCACACCGCCATACCCAGCTAAGTTTTGTAATTTTTTTTGTAGAGATAGGGTCTCACCGTGCTTCCCAAGCTGATCTCAAATTTCTGGACTCAAGTGATCTGCCCGCCTTGGCTTCCCAAAGTGCTGGGATTACAGGTGTGACTCACCACACCTGGCCGAAAGTAACCCTTTTTGTTTATTTATTTATTTATTTAAAGATGGAGTTTCACTCTTGTTACCCAGGCTGGAGTGCAATGGCGCAATCTTGGCTCACTGCAACCTCCACCTCCTGGGTTCAGGCAATTCTCCTGCCTCAGCATCCTGAGTAGCTGGGATTACAGGCATGCGCCACCATGCCCAGCTAATTTTTTGTATTTTTAATAGAGATGGGGTTTCACCATGTTGACCAGGATGGTCTTGATTTCTTGACCTTGTGATCCACCCGCCTCAGCCTCCCGAAGTGCTGGGATTACAGGCGTGAGCCACCGCGCCCGGCCCCCCTTTTTATTTTTTAATTTGAGATGGGGTCTCGCTCTGTCACCTAGGCTGGAGTGCAGTAGTGAGATCTCAACTCACTGCAACCTCCACCTCCCAGGTTCAAGGGGTTCTCCTCTGTTCACCATCCTGGCTGTGAAACTCTGTCTCTACTAAAAACACAAAAAATTGGGCCAGGTGCGGTGGCTCACGCCTGTAATCCCAGCACTTTGGGAGGCCGAGGCGGGTGGATCACGAGGTCAAGAGATCGAGACCATCCTGGTCAACATGGTGAAACCCTGTCTCTACTAAAAACACAAAAAAAATTAGCTGGGCATGGTGGTGCATGCCTGTAATCCCAGCTACTCAGGAGGCTGAGGCAGGAGAATTGCCTGAACCCAGGAGGCGGAGGTTGAGGTGAGCCGAGATCATGCCATTGCACTCCAGCCTGGGTAACAAGAGCAAAACTCCATCTCAAAAAAAACACACACACAAACACACACACAAAAAAATTAGCTGAGCATGGTGGCACCCACCTATAGTCCCAGCTACTTGGGAGGCTGAGGCAAGAGAATCACTTGAACCCGGGAGGTGGAGGTTGCAGTGAGCCGAGATGGCGCCACTGCACTCCAGCCTCCTAAGTAGCTGGGATTATAGGCGCACCACCATGTCCGGCTAATTTTTGTATTTTTAGTAGAGATGGGGTTTCACAATGTTGGCTAGGCTGGTCCCAAACTCCTGACCTCAGGTGATCTGCCCACCTCAACCTCCCCTAGTGCTGGAATTACAGGCATGAGCCACTGTGCCCGGCCCATAGGTAACTCTTGATACCCACCCCACCTGTTTTTTGTGACAGAGTCTTGCTCTGTTACCCAGAATAGAGTGAAGAGTGCAGTGACTCGATCTCAACTCATTACAACCTTCACCTCCTAGGTTTAAGTGATTCTCCTGCCTCAGTCTCCCGAGTATCCGGGACTACAGATGCACACCAAGATGCCCGGCTGATTTTTTGTATTTTTGTAGAGACGGGGTTTCACCATATTGGCCAGGCTGGTCTTCAACTCCTGACCCCAAGTGATCCGCCCACCTTGGCCTCCCAAAGCGCTGGGATTACAGGCATGAGCCACCATGGCTGTCCCAATACCCTCATTTTAAAGATAAATAAATTGAAGTTCAGAGAGGTTAAATTTTTTTTTAAATCTAATTTTTGGCTTCAACTGACTTTATACCAGAGAAGCCTCATCTGGCCCCTAGAAACACTAGAAGTAATAGGGCACTGGGAGAAGTGACAATATTCCTTTCAGTCAACGTCTCACCCAGTGGGCTGGGACTTTGGGGACATGGAGGAGTTTTGGGGCCAGAGCTATTGTTTGAGGACCAGGGAACTCCCAGAAATGGGGTGGGGGCAGGGAAAGGGGACTCTGAGCTTGGTTAGAAGCCCCTTCCAGAGAGGAGCCCAGGGTTCCTGCCTGGCTCTCACTGTAAAGGTGACTAATCACTTTGGTTCCCTCTGGTAATTGCAACCAGATGCTGCTGCTGGCAGTGCTTCAGTCCCGACATGTTTAATTACTGAGACACAGTGTCCCTGGGTCCCCCGTGTCCCCCAACCTCCCCCTCTCCTGTCAGCAATATTAATGTCAAACTTGAGGGAGAGGATGGAAGCCTTGGGAAGCCACTGTCATGGATGTAATCTCTGCCATCCCTTCTACCACGTAGAGCCTTTGGCTTTTATGATTCCCCATCCATTATCTCATTGCTATTCCACAAAACATCCTTATAAAGTCAGTAGGCCAGATTATTATTTTATTACTACTATTATTATTATTTTGGAGATGGAATCTTGTTCTGTCACCCAGGCTGGAGTGCAATGACGTGATCTCGGCTCACTGCAACCTCCACCTCCCAGGTTCCAGCAATTCTCCTGCCTCAGCCTCCCAAGTAGCTGGGATTACAGGCAAACGTCACCATGCCTGGCTAATTTTTGTATTTTTAGTAGAGACGGAGTTTCACCATGCTGTCCAGGCTTGTCTTGAACTCCTGACTTCAAGTGATTCGCCTGCCTCGGCCTCCCAAAGTACTGGGATTACAGGCGTGAGACACTGTGCCCGGCAGGCCAGATTATTATTATCCCTTTTTTATTATGCCCCCAGATAAGCAAACAGTAAACTGAGTAATAATAATAATAATCCTTTTTTTCAAGCACTTGTCAATTTTCAAAATTGCTTCCCATTCATGTTGCTATTCAAACCTCTTGAGATCACTCCAAGAGTCAGTCCTGCACAGCACAGCGGCTGACAGCACAGGCACAGGGACAAGACAATGCAGTGTCCCATTTACTAGTTGGGTGGTGCTGGGTATTCGTTTCTTTATTCACTTAATTATTCAGCAAGTACTTACTGGGTACCTACCGTGGGATGGGCCCAGGGTCAGAGTTCTGGGTATCTCGTCTTGAGGGACGAGACAAACAAAGTGGTTTGTCTGAAATTCCTCTCATGCGTTTGTCTCTTCTCACATTCTCGTGGAAGAGACAGACAAACACATAATTTCAGAGAATGCTGAGTGCTGTGAAGAAAAATTAAGCAGGGTCAAAGAGGCGTCTATTTTAGAAAGGAATGCCCTTTGAGGAAGTGATGTTTGGGTGGAGAGCCAGATATAGTTAGGGAATGAGCCACAGTAAAGTCTGGAGAACAAGCATCCAGGTGGAGGGAACAGCAATTGCAAAGGCCCTGAGGCAGGAATGCACTCGGCACACCTGAGGAAAGGAGGAGCTGGTGTGGCTGAAGCAGAGTGAGTGAAGGGGGCAGGTGAGGTCAGATCATGCCAGAACCACATCATGTATGGCCTTGTAAGCCCTGGAAAGGGAGCTGGATTTTTTTTCTTTTTTTTTTTTTGAGATGAAGTCTCCCTCTGTTGCCCAGGCTGGAGTGCAGTGTCATGATCTCAGTTTACTGCAACTTCCACCTCCTGGGTTCAAGCAATTCTCCCGTCTTAGCCTCCTGAGTAGCTGGGATTATAGGCATACACCACCATGCCCAGCTAACTTTTGTATTTTTAGTAAAGACAGGGTTTCACCATATTGGTCAGGTTGGTCTTAAACTCTTAACCTCAGGTGATCCACTCGCCTCAGCCTCCCAAAGTGCTGGGATTACAGATGTGAGCCACCATGCCTGGCCTGGATTTTATTTTTGATGCACTGAGAAACCCAATAGGATGTTTTAAGCGGCAGAGTAATGATATAGTGATTGACAGCTAAGCTACTCGCCATCAAATCCTGGCTCCCCGAGTTTATCAGCTATATAATCTCCAGCAAATCATTTAATCTCTCCCTGCCTCAGTTTCCTCATGTATAAAATGGGAATATTGATAATATACCTGGCTGCGAATACCTGTAAAAATATACTTAGCTCACAACTGTAATCTCAGTGCTTTGAGAGGTTGCGTTGGGAGGATTGCTTGAGCCCAGGAGTTTGAGACTAGCCTAGGCAACATAGCAAGACATGTCTCTCTAAAAATAAAAAAGTAGACCAGGCGCAGTGGCTCATATCTGTCATCCCAGCACTTTGGGAGGCTGAGGCTTGTAGATCACTTGAGGTCAGGAGTTTGAGACCAGCCTGGCCAACATGGTGAAAACCCATCTTTCCTACAAATACAAAAAAATTAGCTGGGCGTGTTGATGGGTGCTTGTAATCCCAGATACTCAAGAGGCTGAGGCAGGAGAATCGCTTGAACTCAGGAGGCAGAGGTTGCAGTAAGCTGAGATCATGCCATTGCCCTCTAGCCTGGGAAACAAGAGCGAGACTCCATCTCAAAAAATAAAAAATACATAAATAAACATATAATATACCTACCTTATAGGATGGTTGTGAGCAAAGTTTTTCAAACAGTGTCTCATGTAGAGTCAGTACTATGTAACTGTTAGCTATTATTTAAATTTTTTAAAAATCACTTCTCTGAACCTGTTTCTTCATCTCTAAAACCAGAACAAAAACACCTGCATCGGAATTGGAGACCAGCTTGGCCAACATGGTGAAACTCCGTCTCTACTAAAAACACAAAAAAATCAGCTGGGTGTGGTGGTGGGCACCTGTAATCCCAGCTACTCAGGAGGCTGAGGAAGGAGAATCACTTGAACCCAGGAGGCAGAGGTTGCAGTGAGGTGAGATCCTGCCACTGCACTCCATCCAGACTGGGCGGCAAGAGAGAAACTCTGTCTCAAAATAAAATAAAAATAAAAAAAACCTGCATCACAGAGTGGTTATAAGAATTAACATGTTTATATATTAAAGCACCTTTCTTTCAATGACCAAAATATAGTATGTGCTTCATCAATTATAATGTTATTTATTGCTTTTTTTTTTTTTTTTTTTTTAGAGACAGGGTCTCATTCTGTCACCCAGGCTGGAGTGCAGTGGTGTGATCTCTGCTCACTGCAGGCTTGAACTCCTGTGCACAAGCAATCCTCCCATCTCAGCCTTCTGAGTAGCTGGGACTACAGGTGCAAGCCACTGCACCCAGCTAATCATACATTATAGTTTTGTTTTGTTTTGTTTTGTTTTCCAAAATTTTCTGCTGTTAATATTGTCTTTGTTTCACAAATGAGGAAATCGAATCTCTGAGTAGTTAAGTGCTGGCACAAGTTCACATAGCTAAAGACGACAGAGCTAGAATTCAACCCAAGCCCCTAATTCTGAGTCCAGTTCCTTCCCCCATAAAGGGAGGATTGATCACCCTACAGGTTAAGAGCTGGCCGGGAGAAAAGCCCAGAGTTCCTTCCCTTTTCCTTTGTGTTCTTTCTAATCTGTGGGGCCTGCCTGGGCTGCCCAAACCCGGGGATGCCCTGAGAGCCCCAACAAGAGCAGAGCTGCCTCTGCCTACCCTCACCCCACCGTAAACCTGGTTTCTTTTCTAAACTCCGCAACAATGACCATTGCTCAGGGCACCCTCTCAACGGCTCCCCCTGCTGAGCTCCTCAGGAGCTGCACCTTGTTAGAGTTGAGCTGCTCTAGGCCTTCTGTCCGTAGGTCAACGAATTTCCTTCCCTGGACTGCAAATACCTGTACTACAATCTGAAGCTGGAAATTGTGTGTGAGTGTTGCGTGTGTCTGTCTGTTGTGGGTAGAGGGGTGTGAATAAAGTAACATAAATGTTTTTTTGTATTTATTCTAGAAAATATTTTTATTTTTAAAATAATTCTAAAACTTTAAAAAAGTCATAGATATTAGGAAGGAAAGTAACATGAATTCACGATTTAAAAAATTCAAACAGTAGAAAAGAATGTGAAAGGAAAAATCTTCCTCCTGCCCCAGACCCTGGGTCTTTCAGTCCTCCACAGAAGCAACCACTTTTTTTTGAGACAGAGTCTTGCTCTGTCACCCAGGCTGAAGTGAAGTGGCATGATCTCAGCTCACTGCAACCTCTGCCTCCCAGGTTCAAGCAATTCTCTGCCCCAGCTTCCAGAGTAGCTGGGATTACAGGCATGGGCCACCACACCCAGCTAATTTTTTGTATTTATAGTAGAGACGGGGTTTTGCCATGTTGGTCAGGGTGGTCTTGAACTCTTGACCTTGTGATTCATCCACCTCGGCCTCCCAAAGTTCTGGTATTACAGGTGTGAGCCACCAAGCCTGGCCAACAACCACTCTTATCAGTCTTCTAGATGATTTTCCACACAATATAGTAACATAAGCTTTTTTTTTCCTTTGAGACAGCGTTTTGCTCTTGTTGCCCAAGCTGGAGTACAATGGCGAAATCTCAGCTCACTGTAACTTCCACCCCACCCAGGTTCAAGCGAGTCTCCTGCCTCAGACTGCTGAGTAGCTGGGATTAAAGGCATTCGCCACCACACCCAGCTAATTTTGTATTTTTAGTAGAGATGGGGTTTCTCCATGTTGGTCAGGCTGGTCTCAAACTCCCAACCTCAGGTGATCCACCTGCCTCAGTCTCCCAAAGTGCTGCCATTACAGGTGCCAGCCTCCACCCCTGGCCAACATAACTTAATTAGGCTGGGCACAGTGGCTCATGCCTGTAATCCCAGCACTTTTGGAGGCTGAAGCAGGAAGATTGCCTGAGCCCAGGAGTTTGAGATCAGCCTGAGCAACGTGGCATGACCCGTTTCTATAAAATATATATATTTTTTTGGGATGGAGTCTCTGTTGCCCAGGCTGGAGTGCAGTGGCACAATCTTGGCTCACTGCAACCTCTACCTCCTGGGTTCAAGCGACTCTCCTGCCTCAGCCTCCTGAGTAGCTGGAACTACAGGCATGTGCCACCTGGCTAATTTTTTATTTTTAGTACACAAAGTTTCACCATGTTGGCCAGGCTGGTCTCAAACTCCTGACCTCAGATGATCCTCCTGCCTTGACCTCCCAAAGTGTTGTGATTACAGGCGTGAGCCACTGTGCCCAGCCCTAAAAGTTTTTTTTAAATACCTTTTTATTGATGCATGATATTCATACCAAATATATTTAAATACAAAATTATATAATGTTCATTGTAAAAATATTCAAATAATACCAAAGTTAAAAAGTTCCCCTCTCCCCTTACACTCCAATCTCTACTCACGGGAAACCTCTCTAATCACTGGAATCCTTGTTGTCATTCTTGAGCTTCTCCTTCCCTCCATCTAATTCCAATTCCCCTTTTGTGTATAAGAACCCTAGTAGATAAGTATTATTATCCCCACATTGCAGCTGAAGAATTTGAGGCTCAGAGAGGGAAAGAGGGTTGTCCAAGAATATAAGGCAAGCAGGACATGGTGCCACACACCTGTAGTCCCAGTTACAGTCTCAGAAAAAAAAAAAAAAGAATATAGTTAAGGGCCCTCCTTTTTTTTTTTTTTTTTGAGACAGTCTCACTCTGTCACCCAGGCCGGAGTGCAGTGGTGCAATCTCAGCTCACTGCAACCTCCTCCTCACAGGTTCAAGTGATTCTTGTGCCTCAGGCTTCCAAGTAGCTGGGATCACAGGTGCGTGACTCCAGGCCCGGGTAAGTTTTGTATTTTTAGTAGAGACAGGGTTTTGTCATGTTGGCCTGACTGGTCTCAAACTTCTGGCCTCAAGCGATCCACCCACCTCCGCCTCCAAAGTACTAGAATTACAAGCGTGAGCCATCACACCTGACCAAGGGCCTATTTTTGAGGAAGGAGAGGACCTGGTCCAGTGGGAACTGTGACTGAACATCCTTTATTGCGAAAGCCCTGAGTGTTCGTGAAAAGATGTCTTCCACTTCAAGAAATCTCAAGCTTGGGTATGCTGGTCACTTAAGAGTCTGACTTGGTCAGTGAGAGGGAGCTTGGGGCTGGAATAAGCACTGCCTACTGAGGTGGAGTAAGGACCAGAAAGAAAATATCCAGCTGTCGAAGGGAATCCAACCAGAGAGAGTCACACAATTCAATTAAGTGGTGGCATCAGCAAGAGGCGTGTCTGGCATTCCCATGCTGTAGCATGCTGCTGTGCCTTTGCACACACTGCTTGGAATCCCCACCACCACCCTACCCCCACCACTTTGCTTAGCATTTTTTTTTTTGAGATGAGGTCTTGCTATGCTGCCCAGACTGGTCTTGAACTCCTAAGCTCAAGAGGTTCTTCCGACTCAGTCTACTAAGTAGGTGGGATTACAGCCACATGTAATCATGCCTGGTTTGTCTGCTTTGCATTTCGTTTTTTCTTTTTCTTTTTTTGAGACAGGGTCTTGCTCTGTTGCCCAGCCTGGAATGAAGTGGCTTGAACACAGCTCACTGCAGCCTCAACCTCCTGGGCTCAAGTGATCCTTCCTGCCTCAGCCTCCCAAATAGTTGGGACTACAGGAGTGTGCCATCACACCCAGCTAATTTTAGCTTTTTTATCCTTCACGAACAAGTCATAGAGGCACTGCCTCTGTGCAGCCAGCTGCTCCCTCTTTATAGAATTTACTACACTGTATGTGTGTAAACTGTTTCTTTACTTGCTTGCCCGCCATGTGAGTTTGTGAACAGAGGCTCTGGACAAAGTTCATTTATTACTGTTCTTTGGGTCCCTCCCTGTGTCTAGCTAAGTGTTGGCACATAATAGGTGCTCAATCAATATTTTAAAAATAATGAATGAATGGCTCACAAGCTGGGATTACAAGCATGTGCCACCACAGCTGGCTAATTTTGTAGTTTTAGTAGAGACGGGGTTTCTCCAGGTTAGACAAGCTGGTCTTGACCTCCTGACCTCAGGTGATCCACCCACATTGGCCTCCCAAAGTGCTGGGATTACAGGCGTGAGCCCAGTCCATCCATGGGGTGTTTTTATATACTCTTCAGGGGTTCCCTACTGGCCCCTCTCCTGCAGTTCCCTTAGCAAAGGGATCTATTACCAATGGCCATTTGTCCAGCTTCTTGTTCCTGGGGTCCCTTTCTACCTCCAGGAGGCCCTACTACATAGGACCTAGTAGTCAGCAGGCTTGTCTCTTCCTGCTAGATTTCAAAGGCAGGAAGTATATCCTAGTCACTATATTCCCTAACTGCAATGATATGGATTCCACACCTCAGATTCTCATGGAAGCCCCCTCTCCCAGTCACTTGGTTTGAGTGGTTAAGGTAATATCCCCTCAATCCTCCCTAAGGAGGAATGGAGACTCACAACCAGAAATATCTTCACACAAATTCTCTATCCTCTACCCTGTGGACCCCTTTATATTAGGATAAGGGGCTTAGGAACTTTAAAACAGAATTTAGGCTAACAGTATATATATATATATATATATATATATAGAGAGAGAGAGAGAGAGAGAGAGAGAGAGAGAGAGAGAGAGATTTAGCACCTCACTTTGAAACTTCACATGTATATTTTTTAAAATTCAGTTTAGTCCAGACAGCCTCTTGGCATGGGTTAGGAGGAATATATATAAATAATGAGAAAGGCTGGATGTAGGAAAGATTCATATTATAATCCTCAGAGAGGGTTTGAGTATAAGGCATATTTCTAGAGATGGAATTTGGGAGATGTAAAGGAGAAACTCTTCCCCTCACCTGGCAGGGACCAGGGCTGATTTTCTTTCAACTGATCCATTGTTTCTCCCTCCAATCCAGCCTCCTTTGAGAACTCCCCAGTCTGGTTCATCAGACAGGTCTGAACATGATCAGACTTGAATTGCCTGGTTTAAGTCTTTATAGGACTCCTAGGCCCCAAGCCAGGCGATGGGTAGGAACACCTGTTTGTATGTCTCAAATGCTCCCTGCAGTTTGCAAAATGCAGGGTATTTTTTCCAATTTTTTTCTTTTTCTTTTTCTTTTTTTTTTTTTTGAGACAAAGTCTTACTCCTGTCACCCAGGCTGGAGTGCAATAGGGCCACCACAGCTCAGTGCAGCCTCGACCACCTGGGCTCAACTGAAACATCCCACTGCATTTTTTTTTTTTTTTTTTTTGTAGATACAAGGTCTCACTATGTTGCCCAAGCTGGTCTCTAACTCCTGGGCTCAAGTGATCCACCTGTCTTGGCCTCCCAAAGTGCTGAATTTACAGGTGTGAGCCACCACACCGAGCTACTCGCAGGATGTGTAAAGGCTGATGTGTCTTGTGCCTAGAGAACCACTGGGGCAGGGGTTCCCAATCCCCCTGGGCTGCTGATCTGTTAGAACCCTGGCCGCACAGCAGGACTACTACTAGTCTGTGACTTGTTAGGACTCTGGCTGCACAGCAAGAGTTAAGTAGATAAGCAGGAATTAACACCTGAGCGCCACCTCCTGTCAGTTCAGCAGCAGCATTAGATTCTCATAGGAGGCTAATCCTGTTGTGAACTGCGCATGCAAGGGATCTAGGTTGCACACTCATGAGAATCTAATGCCTGATGATCTGAGGAGGAAGTCTCATCCCAACACCACTCCCACCCCCCACCCCCACCCATCCCTGCTTTATGCACCAGCTAATTCCACTTTGGGTTTTGGCTCAGACAATATCCAGTTGTACTACTTTATGTTTTAATACAATTTCCAACTTGTCCTTAATACATTGTATTATTATTCAATATTAGAACATAGTCAATGCTCAATAAATGTTCACTGGGTGAATGGGTGAAAGAATAAATAAGAGAATGAAGTAATGAATCCCCCTTTACAAACATCAAAGACTACTGTTTGGTCTTGAGCCTCTTCTCCATTTATCCTTTATTGGTATATCTTGGTAATCTGAAACCTGTTTACTTCTTACAGTCTTTTATTTTTCTTTCTTTCTTTTTTCGAGATGGAGTTTTGCTCTTGTTGCCCAGGCTGGAGTGCAGTGGCCCGATCTTGGCTCACCACAACAATTTCACGCAGTGCTTCCTAAAATGTGTTCTCATATCAGAATCACCCTGGGTACTTTCTAAAATGCAGATTCCTGGACTCCACCCTGGTTTACGGATTCTCTGGGCATAGAATCCGAGAGTCTGCATTTACGTTTTGTGGGGTTGTGTGTGTGTGTGCGTGTGTGTGTATGTATGTTTTACTTTTTTGAGACGGAGTTTCGCTCTTGTTGCCCAGGCTGGGGTGCAATGGCACAATCCCGGCTCACCGAAACCTTCGCCTCCCAGGTTCAAGCGATTCTCCTGCCTCAGCCTCCCCAGTAGCTGGGATTACAGGCGTGCACCACCATGCCCTGCTGATTTTGTATTTTTAGTAGAGACAGGGTTTCTCCATGTTGGACCAGCAGGTCTTGAACCGCCGATCTCAGGTGATCCGCCCACCTCGGCCTCCCAAAATGCTGGGATTACAGGAATGAGCCACCGCGCCCGGCCTGTTTTTTTAATTTTTATTTTTAAATCACCAAAGGCACTAGACTGGATTTTTTTTATTATTATTATTCCTACTAAAAATTGAGAACCACTGAGTGCAAGAGTGAGGCAGGTAAAGCGGGTTTACAACTGTAAGAAAGTGCATTAACAATTTATACACAAAATGCTAAGGGAATAACGCATGGGTTCTACAGGGAAGAAAACGGTACTCTAGAAGTCAGGCTTATGCAGACGAACTGCTACAGGTAAAGGTAACAGTCTGTGCAGAGACCTGTAGACAAAACCGAGTGTTGAGTAACTCGCCTGTAAGTGTTGTGCTGCCTGAAGCTGCTCTGAGCGTCTGAGCAGCAAGGTGAGAAACCCCCAGGAACTGGTCGCGCTGCTAGTATAATCGGTAACTGGTACCAGCGAGCCCCTCTGTTTCTCACACAGTTGTAATTGTAGTCTAGTTCGCGGGTGGAGCTGTGCGCAGGCGCACCTAGAACAGGGTGACCTTGCACATGCGTTGTATGTAATTCTGAAGCCAAAAGGGAGATGATTGAGGGCAATTTCTTTTTTATGCTTCCGAAACGTCCTTTTCGCGAATCCAGAGACTCTGACGGTCCTCATTTCTGGCGAGGGATCTTATAATTCTATAAATAATACCCCCTTTCCTTCTGGGCCTACTCTAGTAAGTCGGCTGCCAATACCCAACATGGCGGGAGGCCCTGCGCCGGCGCAGTCTGCCTATAGGCGCAGGACTTGGGGGGCGGGCCCCTCCCACAGGCGGGAGTTTGGGGGGCGGGGCCTGCCCCTTGGCCTGGGAGTGGGAGGGCCCCGCCCCCGGCCCCGGCCGGGCCTTAGCAGCGGCTGCCGCAGCTCCACTACTGAGCATCAAGCTGGGCGTCTGCGGGAGCGGAGCGTGGTGAGGTGGGGCCTCAGGGGCAGGCGGGAGGTGCTCCGGTTAACCGTCAGAGGCCCAGAGACCCGCCGGTCTAGGGCACCTGAGGGAATCCTGTTCCGGCAACGGCCTCTTGTTACCCTGGGGGACCCCGAGGCCCAGAGAAGGGTTGGGACGCGTCGTAGGACCCGGGGCCCGCTTGCCTCAGCTTCTCGCTGCCGCTAGCACGCTAAGCTGCCAGTCGGCTCCGAAAGACAGGTTCCTGACCCTCGTGTCCAATAGCCCCAGTCCCGGGCTGTGAGGGCTAGGCGCCGCGCTCTCCCTCCCTCCAGCCCCTCTGGCTCCCTGTGCCCTGGCGGCTTTGCACGTGATCTGCCCGAAAGCCCAGTCCCACCCGCCGCCCCACTCTGGAGCTCCCATTCTTCTGGACCTTGCTCAAGTATCACTTCTCAGCCGCATTCTCCAGGCGCAGCTGCATTCGCTTCTTGGTTTTTGCATTCGCTGCACCTTCCTTCCCCTCTTTGACACCGTGAGCTCGTTCGTTAGACGTTATGCCTTGCTCTTTTCATCTGTATATCCCAGGATCTAGCACGTGATGATAATAGTTATGGCTCATTGTACGGAATGGTCACAAATTGTCAGGTGCTACTGAATGCATTACACATAAGGGCCTATTTATTTATTTTTGAGACAGAGTTTTGCTCTTGTTGCCCAGGCTGGAGTGCAATGATGTGATCTCGGTTCGCTGCAACCTCTGCTTCCCGGGTTCAAGCGATTCTCCTGTTTCAGCCTCCCAAGTAGCTGGGATTACAGGCATGCGCCACCATGCCTGGCTAATTTTATATTTTTAGTAGAGACGGGGTTTTTCCAAGTTGGTCAGGCTGGTCTCGAACTCCTGACCTCAGGTCATCCGCCCGCCTCGGCCTTTCAACGTGCTGGGATTACAGGCATGAGCCACCGCGCCCGGCCAAGGGCCCATTTAATCTTTCCGACAATCCTATGGGGTGAGTTATTTCTATATCTTCACGTTTTACCCATGAAGAAACACGGACTCATAGAAAAAGCAATTTGCCTGGAGTCCCACAACTAATAAGTGGGTGGAGCTGGGAAACTGTTCCCAGGGCATTTGATAACTTGACTAGATTACCTTTGGGTTTAATAAACGTGGGTTGAAATGATCTTTACATTGGCCCCAGGAGTTATATTAGAGGGTAGGATTGTAATCAGCATCTTACCGAGAAAGCTTAGAAAGGAGACTTGATGTTCCCAAATTTATAGAGATCACAACAAAACCAAGGCTACTAGTGCACCCTCTGTTCCTTTAGTCATGTTCTACCTTTCTTTTCTCCTTTTCCAAAAGAAATCTGCAGACGTAAGTGTCATTATTCCTATTTAGGAAGTGCCCCTCACAGAGCTGTGACTCTGTAGTCCATGCTTAAGGAGGCAGCTAATGTAATGGAGAGGGTGTAGAATTTGGAATCAGATTGGGGTTCAGTCATTGGTCTGCCACTGACCAGGTTATAAGTTATATCTCTCCCTCCCCCTCAACTTTTCTTCTTCTTTTTGAGATGGAGTCTCACTCTGTTGCCTAGACTGGAGTGCAGTGGTGCAATCTTGGCTCACTGGTTCAAGGGATTCTCCTGCCTCAGCCTCTCAGATAACTGGGATTACAGGTACATGCCACCATGCCCTACTAATTTTTGTATTTTTAGTAGAGATGGGGTTTCACCAATTTGGTCAGGCTGGTCTCGAACTCCTGACTGTGTGCCTCAGCCTCCCAAAGTGCTGGGATTACAGGCATGAGCCACCACACCCAGGCTGTTTTTTGCTTTTTAGGTGGCTAATAGAGCTGTTAGCATTTTGCAAGACCATTGGTGATAATATGGATCATGTTACCTAATGTTCTATAATAGTAATAATGGGCACTTGTTATAAAACAGGGTATGTTTTAAGTAGGAGCTGGGAATACAGCATTCAATAAAACAATGCTTTTGCACTTGTGGAATTTGCATTTTGGTAGGTATATTACATAATAATTAGATAGGGACAGAAAAAGCATGGTAAGGAAAATAAAAGTACCAGTGTTACGTGGAGGGGTGATATTTATTTAAGATAGCATCTTGTCCCAGGCTGGAGTGCAGTGGTGTGATCATGGCTCACTGCAGCCTTGACCTCCTTGGCTCAAGCAGCCCTCCTGCCTCAGCCTCCCAAGTTGCTGGGACTGCAGGTGCATGCCACATAGCCAGCAATTTTTTTTTTTTTTGAGAAATGGGATCTCCCTATGTTTCCAGGCTGATCTCGAACTCCTGGCCTCAAGAGATCCTCCTGCCTTGGTGAAACCCTGTCTCTAATAAAAATACAAAAAAAATAGCTGGTCATGGTGGTATAAGCTTGTAATCCCAGATACTTGGGAGGCTGAGACGTGAGAATTGCCTGAACCCAGGAGGCAGAGGTTGCAGTGAGCTGAGATCATGCCACTGCATTCCAGCCTGGGTGACAGAGCCAGATTCTGTCTTTAAAAACAAAAAAACAAAAACTGGCTAAGATTACCGTGGAAACGAATGGAGATGGAGAAGAGGTCTGAAGCCTGAGCCTTGGGGCTGCCAAACTTTAGATATCGGGGAGATGAGAAAAGGCAACAAAGGAGATTGAGTAGGAGAGGCCAGAGGTTGGAGGAGAACAGCAGAGAAAGGCCCCACATGAGATTTGAATAAGGAGCTGCATGCTAATTTGTTTCATAAGAAACAACTTGTCGCTGGGCACGGTGGCTCAAGGCTGTAATCCCAGCACTTTGAGAGGCCGAGGTGGGTGAATCGCAAGGTCAGACATTCAAGACCAGCTTGGCTAACATGGTGAAACTCCATCTCTACTAAAAATACAAAAAAAAAAAAAAAATTCGCTGGGTGTGGTGGTGTGTGCCTGTATTCTCAAGTACTCAGGAGGCTGAGGCAGGAGAATTGCTTGAACCCAGAAGGTAGAGGTTGCAGTGAGCCGAGATTGTACTACTGCACTCTAGCCTGGGCAACAGAGCAAGACTCCCTCTCAAAAATAAAAAAAGAAAGAAACATAATTCGTCTCTGTACACAAATGCCTATACTGTAGTTTCTTCCTCAAGAAATAAAATGTTTGTGTCCTTAAATATTTTTCTGTTTTTGCTTTAAGTGACAAATTATTTAATACCATTCCGTATCTTAGTCCTTGTAGCATTTATGCCTCTATTCCAAGTTTAGATGGTAGTGCTTCTCTTTTAAACCTTACTTAATTACTCCTTTTGGAGTATTTCAGATGAGAGGGGACCAAATACATAATTTATCTTACTCTCTGTCACTTTCCAGTCTAGGCTCACAGGCAGCTATTGGTCTTTAATAAGGGTGCTGTCTTCACCATCTGATTCTTAGCAAAAGTAGGAAGGTAGGTCTTGTTCATTTCTGTACCACTGTGGCAGACTCCTGGTACTGAGTTGAAATTTATGAGTGTTTATGGGATAAATTAATGTACAAAAGAAGTGAATCTTCCTTTCCCTTTTTCTGCAACAACAATAACATTGGCTTAGTGGTTTACTGCTTAGAAGTATACTGACACTCATTATCTAATTTGAATGTAATCCAGTTTGTTACAATTTGCAAGCCACTGCTCTTTTCCCTTTCTCAGGCACATTGAAACTTACCTTTCCTTTGGGGGCTCTGCTAGTTTATTCCTAGCAGATCTGATGTCAGTATGTTCATAAAAGGATGCTGAAATGTGTCTTGAGGAATTTGATTCCTGAGATAATTTTTCTCTGTTTCTTCCCTTTTATTCTTGTTGTAATACATTTTAGTTTTATGAGGATTCGTTTGGTTTTTAAAAACTTCAAATCATTTTTTAAAAACTATTTTTTATAACAATTTTAGTATTACAGAAAAATTGCATAGTACAGAGAGCTCCTGTATACCCTGCACGTAGTTTCCCCTTTTAGGAACGTCTTACATTAGTATGGTATATTTGCTATAATACAATTTTTTTTTTTTTTTCCTGAGATAGGATCTCGCTCTTGTCACCCAGGCTGGAGTTCATCTCGGCTCACTGCAACATCTGCTTCCCAGGTTTAAGCAATTCTCCTGCCTCAGCCTCCCAAGTAACTGGGATTATAGGTACCTACCACCATTCCTGGCTAATTTTTTGTGTTTTTAGTAGACATCGGGTTTCATCATGTTGGCCAGGCTGGTCTTGAACTCCTGACCTCAAGTGATCCTCCCGCCTCAGCCTCCCAAAGCACTGGGATTACAGGTGTGAGCCACTGCACCTGGCCATGCAAATCATTTTTTGAGATAAGTGGGATATATAAAAATAGAAACAAAATGAAGTTGCTTTAGCTGTATAACCTCAGTTTCCTTATCTGTAAGATGAGGGCGGTTGGACTAAATTTCTAAATAGCTTTGAAAATGTTTAGTTATCTCTTAAAGTAAAATAATTATATAATTCTAATATAATTTCATTTATTTGCTGAAGTATTACTAATACCACCTTGCAAATAATGTTTACAAGTTACTGACAGCCTTATTCTAAAAGAAAACTTAATGAGGATTCATGGAACTATGTGTGACAGGACTGCTTATTAGAGATATTAGGTTGAACCACATGAAATTGTCATTTTTGTAGGTAAAAAAGAATGCGTAGGGCTGGGCTTGGTGGCTCACATCTGTAATCCCAGCACTTTGACAGGGTTGGGCCAGAGGATGGCTACCTGATACCAGGAGTTTGACACAAAGCTTAGGCAACATAGCAAAACCTTGTCTTTACAGGAAAAAAAAAATGGCATGGTAGCACACACCTGTAGTCCCAGCTACTCTGGAGGCTGAGGCTGGAGGATCCCTTCAGTCCAGGAATTGGAGGCTGCGGTGAGCTATTATTGCACCACTGTACTCCAGCCTGGGTGACAGAGCTAGATGCTTTTTCTAAAAATAATAATAATAATAGGATAATATTAGCAATTTCATGTGGTTCAACTTAATGTTTTAGGATAAGGATTCAACAAAGTGTCAGGGGGACTTTGGGGCCTCATAAACTCCCATTATATGCAAAAGCCTGGCTCAGCCCTCACAGTACTAGGAGAGAAAAGGCTCCACAGTTCCCTTGAAGCAACTTTGATCTACATTGTTGTAGGTAGAGTTGTTGGCAGAAATCCTGGGATAAGAGAACAGTTTCCTGGAAGGTCTGTGCCTCCAACCAGCAGAAAGGGACTGAGCTTCATTGAACTCAACAGAGCCAGCATTTCATAGCATCATGGTGAGTTGGTCACATAGCTTTGGCAAAAAGGCTGAAAAGTATGGGGAAAGGTTGTATTACCCTGGTTTGTAGGCTAGGAAGAGGCCTAGAGTACTGGTGCCACCAGGTCTTTATTGGTGCCATCTATTCTTTCTACTTTATGCCCTTTCCTTACTGCCTAGTACAGACTCTGCAAACTTAAGTATCTTTGATTGATCAGGTCATGTAAATTAGTAAGCTGAGTTTTCCTCTGTAGTGCTACTATAACAGAAACAATGACATAGTTGCAGCAGTAAATGACAACTGAAATATGTGATCATTGTGAAGGAGAGAATCGATGTGTGTATAGGGGAGCCCACGATGAACTGGAGAGTACATGCCCTGTGTAAAGGGGGCAGGCACTATTCACTTGTGTGGGACACATGCTCTGTCTAAAGGCCTGTTCACCTGCACGACTAGTTGTTGCCTTGTGGGAATATGAGTCAAACATCACTAGGTATTGTGATTTTCCAAAGGACCCAGAAATGTGGATTTTATGTACATTCTCCCAGTGACAAAAGTTGGCATCTAATTTGAATTCTTAAAAACAATTGTGTGGGCCACACAATGGCTGAAAAGAGCTAGCAGGGCACACTGATTTGTAATCTCTGGCCTAAGGTTTAGCTTTGCCAGGAGTGAGGCTCACATACATTTCTTCATTGGACATTGTTGACAACTTACAATTAAAATGAATTAAATGGCTTCTGCCTTTGAGGCACTCATGGCTTAGCAGAGAAAGTAAACAAGTAATGATGATAAAATGTAGAGTAGACATCAGAACATACGTATTCTCTCTGTGTATATAGTTATAAAAGTGATGAACTCTTCCTGGGTTCATTTGGAAGGACATGACAGGATGTGGCATTTGAGCCAGGATGTGGGAAATCAATAGTTTGGTGCATTAAAGGGATTTGGGGCCCTTGAAATTTCTACTGTATGTGCAAATATTGGGTTTGCATTTGCTGTATATACCATTTTGTTGATAGGTAGTTGAAAATACAAATAATTCCTCAGCCCTGCTGGTGAAAGTCATAAAATAAGAGAACTCTTTCCCTGGCCCAAGTTATAGGATAATTGTGTGCTTTAGAGGCCTAAGTAACTCAGAGGTCATGTAGCTCAACGGCCTCATTTCTGGACGAGAAAGGGAAGTAGCACATCTGAGGTCACAGAACCCATTGGAGGCAGAGCTTGAACTAGCACCCAGAACTCTTTTTTACCACCATGCTTTCTCCTCTCTTGGGTACCTCTGAAGGTCACTGTTAAGCTGGTCGCCTCTGCCTACGGTGGCCCATTGCCCTGTTTTTGGCCCAGCTCCTGGTGGGTGAGGGGGTTTGGCTATCCTGCCTCCACTGGTTCCTTCTCTCTTTTGGATCCCTTGCCTGAAATGCCTGCTACCCCTTTTCTTCATCAGTCAGATTACTTGTGTTCAAATCTCTCATCAACCACCTGCAAGCTGTATGGCTTGGCACAAGTTTTAACCTTTCTAAGCCTCAGTTTCCTCATCTATATATAAAGAGTTGTAATAGTATATTTGATGAAGTGTAATGGGAAGGCATTGGAAGGTTTCAAGATTTTTGTAAAGACAAAATGACATAATGCATTTAAAGCAACAGGCCTCCAGAAGCACTCAGCAAGTATTAAATATGAAGATGATGATGATTCACACAGTTCACAGCTCCCCAAGCTGGGTGAAGTTCTCTTCCTTTGTTTTCTCATACTATCTTCTTTTTCTTCTTTCATGGCAATATACATGCCACATTGTATATTGTAATTGTGTCTATTTCACCTGCTAGACTAAGAACACCTTCAGCAATTCATTCAACAAATGTTTGTGAGCCACTGTGCCAGGCATTGAGGACGCAGTCATAAACCAGGAGCTCTTGGTTTAGTGCAGAGTTCCAGAAGGCATGCCAGGAGACGCTAGCCCTATGAGCTTGTCTCATGGTTAAATTTGGGGAATGATGCTCATCATAGCACCCCTCAGAGATGGGGGTCCCTCTTAGTATTTAAAAGGTTCTGGGCCGGGCGTAGTGGCTCACGCCTATAATCCCAGCACTTTGGGAGGCTAAGGCAGGCGGATCACGAGGTGTCAGGAGGTTGAGACCAGCCTGCCCAACATAGTGAAACGCCTTCTCGACTAAAAATACAAAATACAAAAATTAGCCGGGTTTGGTGGTGTGTGCCTGTAATCCCAGGTACTCGGGAGCCTGAGGCAGGAGAATCCCTTGAGCCCAGGAGGTGGAGGTTGCACTGAGTCGAGATTGTGATACTGCACGAGACAGAACGAGACTCTGTCTCAAAAAAAAAAGGTTCTGAGAAGTCTTGTAAATAGTAAAAGAACAGTCCTTTCAATTTGACTATGTGTTTTGGTCCCCAGTTCAAGAGAAGGTTGAAGTGGCATGGCAATGGTTAGAGACCCTACTGGGCGTGAACAGTCTCTGGCTACCTAGGGATCTGTGGGCTTACTGCCTTGTGCCCTCATGGAGACAAGAAGCTCTGGGTTGAACAACATGAAGCCCCCATCACTGCAGCTGATGCTGGAAGAGCAGGTTCTGGCACTACAGCAGCAGATGGCTGAGAATCAGGCAGCCTCTTGGCGGAAGCTGAAGAACTCCCAGGAGGCCCAGCAGAGACAAGCAACCCTTGTGAGGAAGCTGCAGGCCAAGGTGAGGCAGCTGCCCTTTTGGGGAGGGGAAAGAGAACAACCACCAGAGCTGGGTGCTGAGGTGAGAGAAGGGTTGTAGGAGGCAGAGCCTTGTGGGAGTGGCCTGCACCTAGCTTGGTGAGATAATACCCAGACCTTCTAGCTTTCATGTACAGCTTCTCTTCTGATGCTCACAACTGTTCCTTGAAGTACGTATTATATCCTTTTTATTTTATTTTATTTTGTCTTGTTTTTGAGATAGGGTTTTGCTCTCTTACCCAGGCTGGAGTTTAGTGGTATGATCACAGATCACTGCAGCCTCAATCTCCTGGGCTCAGGCCATCCTACTGCCTCAGCCTCTCGAGTATCTGGGACCATAGGTATGCACCACCACTCTCGACTAATATATCCCTTTTAAAGACAAAATTCACAAGGGTTAAGTTAGTTATCCAGGTTTGCTCATGTAGTCTAGAGCCAAAGCCCATGATCTTGCCTATACAATATAATGCATATAGCAAGTGTTATTTAAATGTCCAAATAAGGCCAGGCACGGTGGCTCATGCCTGTAATCCCAGCACTTTGGGAGGCCGTGGCAGATCACAGGTCAGACATTCAAGATCAGCTTGGCCAAATGGTGAAACCCCGTCTCTACTAAAAATATGAAAAAATTAGCTGGGCATGGTGGCGCACACCTGTAATCCCAGCTACTCAGGAGGCTGGGGCAGGAGAATCACTTGAACCCAGGAGGCAGAGGTTGCAGTGAGCCGAGATCACACCGCTGCACTCCAGCCTGGGCAATGGAGCAAGACACCATCTCAAAAAAAAAAAAAAAATTGGGTGTGGTGCCATGTGCCTATAATCTCAGCTATTCGGGAAACTGAGGTAGGAGAATCGCTTGAACCCAGGAGGCAGAGGTTGCAGTGGGCCAAGATTGCAACACTGCACTCCAGCCTGGGAGACAGAGTAAGACTCCATCCCAAAAAAAGAAAAAAATGCCCAAATAGAAACTATAAGTTGTTATGGCCTTACCTCACTGTCACCCCCCAATTCTTCTGTTCATAGCAAGTTTGCCTAGGAGCCTCACGGGCCTTTGCTTTGGGCTGTTTGTGCCAGCTGTGTTCATTGCCCAGGGCCTGTTCTGTTTGCCACAGGTGCTGCAGTACCGGAGCTGGTGCCAAGAGCTGGAGAAGCGGCTGGAAGCCACTGGAGTGAGTTAGGTTGAGCTCTGTGAACCCCCAGATCCTCAGTGAATATACTTGTTAGGTTTCATTTGTTGACTGAGAGAGGTTGGAGTGTACAAGGAGGTGTTTGGTAGGAGTCTCTCTTTTTCTTTTTCTTTCTTTCTTTTCTTTTCTTTTTTTTTTTTGAGACAGAGTTTCGCTCTTGTTACCCAGGCTGGAGTGCAATGGCGCGATCTTGGCTCACCGCAACCTCCGCCTCCTGGGTTCAGGCAATTCTCCTGCCTCAGCATCCTGAGTAGCTGGGATTACAGGCACACGCCACTATGCCCAGCTCATTTTTTGTATTTTTAGTAGAGACAGGGTTTCACCATGTTGACCAGGATGGTCTCGATCTCTTGACCTCATGAGCCACTCACCTCGGCCTCCCAAAGTGCTGGGATTACAGGCTTGAGCCACCGCGCCTGGCCGAGTCTCTCTTTTTCAACCTCTGAGAGCTTTATCACACCGACATCTTCATCAGACCTAGCTGTCCTGTCAGTTTCCAACCAGTGGTTCTCCAAGGATGAAATGTAAATTAGATTGGGAGGAGTGTGGGATTAGCGGGAAGAAGTACATGTTTCGTCCAGCAGGTGTCAGTGTTTGTCTGTCATAGAAAGATACAGGCCTTTCCGGGCCTACAGCATTGTCTGCAGCAGAGGGGGACGTCTGTGCTATTAGAACTGGCTTTGAAAAGCTCTTTATTTGCCTTTGTTCCAGCTCCCTCTCAGCACCCCCTCACATTTTCCTTAGAAAAGTTCTCTCAGAGGAAAGAAAGAACCAAAACTTATTGAGCACCTTCAATGGAGGTCAGGCAGCATGAGGCACTGTCATATACAGATGGTCCCCCCTTAGGATGGTGCAGATTTTCAACTTTATGTGGTGTGAAAGCTATATGCATCAGTATGGTCCTTGGGTTATGATGGGGTTACGTCTGGATAAACCCATTGTTTGGGGTTGTTTTGTTTGCTTGTTCAGTTGGTGTTTGTTTTGAGACAGGATCTCACTGTCGCCCAGGCTGGAGTGCACTGGTGCCATCACGGGTCACTGCAGCCTCAACCTCCTGGTTTCAAGCAATCATCCCACCTCAGCCTCCAAAAGAGTAGCTGGGACTACAGGCACATGCCTCCATACCCGGCTAATTTTTTTATTTTTTTACAGACACAGGGTTTCTCTATGTTGCCCAGGCTGGTCTCAAATTCCTGGACTCAAGCAATCCTCCTGCCTTGGCCTCCCAAAGTGCTGGGTTTACAGGTGTGAACCATGGTGTCTGGCCCAAACCCACTGTTAAGTTGAAAATATCATAGTGAAAAGGCTGGGCATGGTGGCTCACTCCTATAATCCCAGCACTTTGGGAGGCTGAGATGGGCAGATCATGAAGTCAAGAGTTCGAGACGAGCCTAGCCAGCATGGTGAAACCCCATCTCTACTAAAAACACAAAAAATTAGCTGGGCATGGTGGTGTGTGCCTGTAATCCCAGCTACTTGGGAAGCTGAGACAGGAGAATCACTTGAACTGAGGAGGCAGAGGTTGCAGTGAGCCGAGATTACACCACTGCACTACAGCCTGGGCAATAAAGCAAGACTCTGTCTCAAAAAAAGGAAAAGAAAATGTTATAAGTTGAAAACACACCTTTAAAGCAACTTTCAGAAGGGAATGATATCACCTTCATTTTGTAGCTGAAGACACTGTAGCTCCAAGAAGTTAAGTGACTTCCTAGGCTGGGTGTGGTGGCTCACACCTGTAATCCCAGCACTTTGGAAGGCTGAGGTGGGTGGATCACTTGAGGCCAGGAATTCAAGAGTTTGGCCAACATGGTGAAACCCCATCTCTACTAAAAATACAAAAATTAGCCAGGCATGTTGAAGGGTCTCTGTAATCCCAACAACTTGGGAGGCTGAGGCAGGAGAATCACTTGAACCTAGGAAGTGGTGGTTGCAGTGAGCTGAGATCATGCCATTTCACTCCAGCCTGGGCAACAGAGTGAGACTCCATCTTCCAAAAGAAAAATGAGGGCCAGATGTGGTGGCTCACACCTGTAATCCCTACACTTTGGGAGGCTGAGGCAGGCGGATCATGAGGTCAGAAGATCGAGACCATTCTGGCTAACACAGTGAAACCCTGTCTCTACTAAAAAACACAAAAATTTAGTGAGATGATGTGGCAGGTGCCTGTAGTCCCAGCTACTTGGGAGGCTGGGGCAGGAGAATCACTTGAACCTGGGAGGCGAAAGTTGCAGTGAGCCTAGATCATACCACTGCACTCCAGCCTGGGCGACACAGCAAGACTCTGTCTCAAAAAAAAAAAAAAAAAAAGAATTCACTTCCCAAGGTCAAACAATTAGTGTAGTGGAAGTCAAGGCCATTAGTGAAAGATATATCACTTCTTAGATTGAAGATTCTTTTTACTACCAAAGGCCATCTTTTAGAAGAGGTCATCAGTTCGCTTTTGGAGTGAGGAATGCAGTGATTGAGAAGAGAAGCATATTGCTAACAAAGGGGAGAAAGAATAGAAAGTGGACTGCCATGGAAGGGAACCTCAGGGAACTGGTCTGAGTGACGTTCTCTTCCAAGGTAAATAAGACTTGTCTCTGTCTGGCCCAGGGACCAATCCCCCAGAGGTGGGAAAATGTGGAGGAGTCAAACCTGGATGAGCTGCTGGTTCGATTGGAGGAGGAGCAACAGAGGTGATGGACCCCAAACTTTCTGACCTGGGTAATTGGCCAGTGGGTGGAGAAGGCTGATGGGAAAACTCTGCCCTGAGGACTAATGTGGATTAGAGCCATAGATTTCAGCTGTAGCCCTCTAATTCCTGGCAATGGAAAATTTCGGTGGTTGCCATCTTACTCCCAGGAGGTCCAAGGGTTGGACCAGCCTTTATTGTGCACCCGCTTTTACCTCTCCCCAGTGCAGGTGTGAGAGTCTAGCAGAGGTGAACACCCAGCTTCGACTGCACATGGAAAAAGCCGATGTGGTGAATAAAGCCCTTAGGGAAGATGTGGAAAAATTGACAGTGGACTGGAGCCGAGCCCGGGATGAGCTAATGAGGAAGGAGAGCCAGTGGCGGATGGAGCAGGAGGTAGGAAGAACAGGGACTGGAACTGCAAGAGGAAGGCTATGCACTCTGGATGCTGCCCTGGTCAGTACTGGAAGGGTTAACTTCAGGACTTAGATGGAAACTGAGCTGTTGCTGTTAAAGTCTCTGACCATTCTTAACCTGCCCATGCTGGCAGCTTCATCCTGCTTGGGCCCTCAGCTTAGACCTGCCACTACCTACCTAGTCTAGGTTCTGCTGGCAGGTAGCATGGCACTCAAAGCAACTCTGTTCCTGCAGAAGTGACATCTTAGGTTTTCCATGGACCTGAAAGCTTATTGACTTTCCTGGTCTGGAGGCCTTGCATATCTAGATGCTAAAGAGGTAGATATTGAAACTGAATAGGAAAGAAAGACCAGTTATAGGCCCTGCGGAATTTTCAGGTCCCAGCTGAAGGAAACAAATGTTTCCTGCACTTTTGCTTTGCTTTGTGCTAGGTGGTTTATGTATATCATTGACTCTCCTTATAAAAGTCTGCTCCTTTTTGTTAAGCAGCTACTGTGTATTCTTTTCCAATATGGCCCAGAGGAAAGCGACATACCATCCTAGGCCCTCTGACCTCTCAAATCCCACTGCCAAGTTTATTAAACCCTTCAGCATAACCTGGATAGATACCCATTTATAAATGATCTCCTGTAAGTCCCTCCTTCCTTCCCCCAGTAGTCAGGAGGAATCCAAGAATCTTGTGTTGGCAAAAGATAGTCCTCTGCCTTTTGGTATGACCTGGGTTTCTGAACACACAGTTCTTCAAGGGCTACCTGAAAGGGGAGCATGGTCGCCTTCTCAGTCTATGGCGGGAGGTGGTGACCTTCCGGCGCCATTTCCTGGAAATGAAGTCAGCTACTGACAGGTCAGTGTGGGGAGAAGAAGGGAGGAGGTTTGCCCCTACCAATTCTGGACTTACAATAGTGGGCTGCTATAGAAGTGGGATCAGCTATGGGGGTGGGGTAGGCTGGGGAGTTGGTGGTATTGGAAGCAGATTTTTCCCAGCTTCGCTCCTCATGCTGCACTGGGCCTGATCACCACACTCCCTTCCCTGGTTCGTAGTGGAGTCTGCTGTTTTCCTTGCTTGTACTCAGAGATCTGACAGAGCTAAAGGCTGAGCACGTGAGACTTTCAGGGTCCCTGTTGACCTGTTGTCTGCGCTTGACTGTGGGAGCACAGTCTCGGGAACCCGACAGATCTGGGAGAATGGAAGGGCGGGAACCAGCCCAGCTGCTGCTGCTGCTAGCCAAGACCCAGGAGCTGGAGAAGGAAGCCCATGAGAGGAGCCAGGAGTTAATACAGCTGAAGAGTCAAGGGAATCTGGAGAAGGCTGAACTGCAGGACCGGTGAGATGGCCTGGGGTCCCAAGAAGGGTTTGCTGAGAGAGAGTTGACTCCTTAGAGGGTTAGGGAGAGGGAGGGGAGATGCCAAGAACATTCCTACCATGGAGGGGAAGAAGATGTGCCTGAGGGAGTCTACTTTGAAACCTGATTCCACAGTTGGGGCTTGTACTGATCTCTGCCCTCAGCCTGTCTTTCAGCCCAGTTTCTCTCCTGTTGATTTATAGAGCTAGCTATGACTCCATCCTCCATGAACACCAAACTACTTGCCATTCCCAGAACAGCCAAGCTTTTCCCTTTCCCTGCCTTTGTACCTGCTGACTTTAGTCCGGAAAGCCTCCCTCCCTTCTCTCTATGCTTTATCCTCTAAGGCATAGTTCAAATATTACCTTTTTTTTTTTTTGAGACAGAGTCTCACTCTGTTGCCCAGGCTGAAGTGCAGTGGCACAATCTCAGCTACCGCTACCTCTGCCTCCTGGGTTCAAGTGACTCTCCTGCCTCAGCTCCCAAGTAGCTGGGACTGTTTACAGGCACACGCCTCCACATCTGATTAACATTTTTGTTTTTAGTAGAGCTGGGGTTTCACAGTGTTGGCCAGGCTGGTCTCAAACTCCTGACCTCAAGTAATCCACTTGCCTCAGCCTCCCAAAGTGCTGGGATTATAGAGGTGAGCCACCACAACTGGCCAAAATGTCACCTCTTCTATGAAGCCTTCTCTGACCTTAGTAGCCTGCTAAGTTACTGTGCTCTTGTAGTCTTTTGACTTCTTATTACAGCATTGATCTCACTGATGATTTAGTTTCCCCCACCTTCTTTTTTTTTTTTTGGTTAGGCTGTTTTAATTTTTGGATTATAATGAAGTAGGTTTTTTAAAAATGATGATATAGAAAGGCAGGGAAATGAGCAGAGAGTGCCAATGAATCTCAGGACAAAGTTCATAAATGCCCATGACTAGGGTTGTGTCTTCACCTGTTGGAGATACATACATAAAATGCAGGACTATTTTGTTTTTGCTTTTGGAGGCACTGAGAAGCACAAAGACAGAGACCATGCCTTAGTAAGTTTTGTGTTTCTAGTACTTTGTACTTCACCTGCCATATAGTAGATACTCAATACATTTTGTTTCTGTGCTTTTTGAGACAGAGGCTAGCTCTGTTTGCCCAGGCTATAGTGCAGTAGTGCAAACACAGCTCACTGCAGTCTTGACCTCCTCGGCGCAAGCAGTTCTCCTGCTTCACCCTCCAGAGTAGCTAGGACTACAGGCACACACCACTATGCCTGGCTGATTTTTTTAATTTTTTTGTAGTGGTGGGGTCTTGCTATGTTTCCCAGGCCAGTCTGGAATTCCTGATCTCAAGCAATCTTTCCACCTTGGCATCCCAAAGTTCTAAGATTATAGGTTTGAGCCACTGTGCCTGGCCAGTAAATGTTTGTTGAGTGATGTAATACTTAAACAAATGACCATACAGTGAGTTAAGTTTCTCAGAGATGGTATAGGATAAAATTACTAAGACTTGCACTGAGGCAGGAGGTTCACTGAGCCCAGGAGTTCAAGACCAGCCTGGGCAACATAGTGAGACCTTGTCTCTATTAAAAGTAAAAATAAAAAAAATAGCCATGTGGTGGCATGCGCCTATAGTCCTAGCTACTTGGGAAGCTGAGGCAAGAGGATTGCTTGAGTGTGAGCTATGACTGCACCACTGTACTCTAGCCTGGTCAACAGAGCAAGACCCTGTCTCAAAAAAAAAAATTGAAAAAAAAAACATTTAAACTTTTAGATAGCGTTCATTCAAGAAATATTTATTTAGCCACTCACATATTACCAAGCAGTAAGCTCCAAGATATAGTGTTAAGTGTTTGGTGATTTTGCTGGACCTGGAGTTTAATATTAAGAAAGTTGACCATAATCTTCCCCAAATTTCCCTTCCTTTCCCCCTATCAGATCAGAACCTCAGGCTGGAGGGACCCTGGGACTGTCCCTTGTAGCAATTCTGATGTTCTTATTGGCTTCAGGGTGCTTGACTTCAAGATCAAGCGAGGCCTGGAAGGGCCTGGGCCAGGGCTTTCCTTCAACTCTCAGGCCCCCAAACACGTGTTCCAGCCTTGAGATGTGGTAAATCCCTGCATGTGTCTGAGTGATTTTTTGCCTCCCTACTTCAAGGCTATAGCATCAGGTGGTATTCAGGAAGTGCAGAGGGGCTGGGGGTGCCAAGGGATTTTAGGGTGGCCGCAGTTGGGAGTGTCTGGGGTTGGGGCTGGGGTGTGCTTCATCGGAGCTCTGTCCACATCCATGGGTTGTTCTGGTGACAGTGCTATGCTCTTCTCTTTAGGGTGACTGAGCTCTCTGCTCTGCTAACCCAGTCTCAGAAGCAAAATGAAGATTATGAAAAGATGGTAAAGGCTCTGAGAGAGACATTGGATATCCTGGTACATGATCCTTTGTTGTGGAAGGGAATAGGGCATGGGCTTGTAGGTTTCTTGTCCTATATGGACAGACAGTGCAGGATACCACTTAAATATTCCATGATGAAATCCTCTAAAGCTAAAAAATAAATTTTGGCTGAATCTGAAAATTAATTAACTCATTCATTTATTCATTGAATAAATGTTTTGACTGTCTACTAGGAATTTGCCAATTCAGAATATCCATGGGGCTCAGATAATGTAAATAAATGAAGTGGGTTCAGTTGTAAGAATGTTTTGACTACTATCCCTACTGTATTCCTGGGGAAGTTGCATTGGCATGCATATGCAATATGTCAGAGACTTCGCACATACATTCAGAGACACGTTAGCAAATTAGTGAGTTACTAGGAAGCGGATGTGTGGAGAGATTTAAAACCTTGTCACATGGGAAACAACTGCGGAGTATGTCAGTGTTTAGCCAGGAGAAGAAAGAGCCTGAAGCTTATTGAAGGCCCTTGAAGATATGATAGCTGCCCTTACATATCTGAAGGACTGACACTGGGAAAAGAGAGTTTATGTATTTAATGTTTTCTAGGCCAAAACCAATGTCAATAGCTAGAAGTTATTAGGGGAGTAGATTCTGACTCACAGTTAGAGCTCTTCAGTAGTTGAACAGCCTGTCTTGTGAAGGAGTAAGGTTTTGGTCACTGGCTTAACATCTGCCAGGGACGTTATCAAAGGGATTCTCTAAGGTTGGATGTTAGAACCCTCTGGCTTGACATCATGTTTCATCTCTGCAAGTTTTCAGATTCCTGATGTTAGGTAGCTCCTGAACCCCTATTCATATACATACCCCTAGTCTTCTCATGCAAGCTGGGATCAATCAACAGGCATTGTTGCTTTCTGATTCCCCACCCCCCGACCCTTTTTTTTTTCTTCAGGAATTTGCCAATTCAGAATATCCATGGGGCTCAGATAATGTAAATAAATGAAGTGGGTTCAGTTGTAAGAATTCTGGTTTTCCAGTGCTGTTGTATTTAGTTTTCAGTACTGCAGGGAACACTTGAGCTCAGAATTAAGGAAGCCATGAGGAGTGATAGGGATTGTAAGACCTTGAAGAATAAATGTCTCATCTAGAGGAGGCATCCACTGTTCAACTTCAGTAAATCATTTCCATGTAGGAATGAAGGCTGGGTGTGGCCCATTTATTATCGTTTTGGGAGAAGCTGGAAATTTATATTTTTAATGTAAAATCTTTCCATTTATAAATGTTGATTTAAATTTTATATAAGCCAAATAAAACATAGTTGCAAGTCTAAGTCTTCAGGCCTTCACTTACACAAATAGGAGGGAAGAAAGGAACTCTTGAGTCTTTAAGATTATGTCTAGCTTTGGGGCTAGAGGATTCTCTGTTTTAGCATTAGGTCTCAAGCATCCATTTACTGTTCAGAGACAACAGCCATCCCCCGTCTAATAATAGCTTACATTTATTGAACATTTGCCTTGTTCCAGATATTATATTGAATAACTTAAATGCATTTTCCATTTAAGCCTCAAAACAAGTAGTTACTGATAATTATTTCTATTTTAAAGAAGCCCAAAGAAATAGTTGCCTATGGTAACCAAGCTAGTAAGTGATAGAGCAGGAGTTCTAATCTGTGAAGTCTAATTTGGAACTCATAATCACTTAATCTAAACTTGTAATCACCACATCACATTGTCTTCAGACTCTTCAGATAACATATTAGCATTCACATATGGTCAGGGAAAAAGTGGGGCTGATAGAATAGATGGAATGAGACTTTGGTTGTTTGGGGGCCTGGAATAATAAATTCACTTTTGATAGTTTGGCTCTGAGGCTCTATTCTGTTCCCTGGTCAGGAGACAAATCACACAGAGTTAATGGAACATGAAGCATCTCTCAGTAGGAATGCCCAAGAGGAGAAGTTGTCTTTACAGCAGGTGATCAAGGATATAACCCAGGTACTGGGAAGCCTCCTATTCATGGTAACCAGGTTATGCCTCCTCTCCCCAGGTCTCCATGTCCTTTCAGTCCTGCTTAGACTTCCAGTCTCTAAGGTTTGGGGCTTAAAGTCTTGTGGGGATGAGTTCTGTGTTTTCAAAGACCAGAACCCTAAGAGATAGCTATGCATTCGTGTCTTAGCACTACCTGACAAGATAAGCCCTTTTTCCTGTTTCTAGCGGCAGTTCTTAGGGCAGAGGCTAGATTCTGGTCTTCACTATCTCAATAGTTTCATCTTTTATTTCTTCACTTGTTACCTCAGAGAGTGTTCTAGCCTTGTTGCTAGTACTAGACTTGGGTGACCAAAGGTGGAGAGTTGAAGGAACCAGACTTTTATGCTCTCAGATACTCCTCTCCTTCCCCCAAGGGAGAGGATCTGAAAAGGAAAACATCAGGTTTGTCCAGGCTACAGGCTTAAGTCCCTGTATGAACTCTAGGCTTTGGTCAGTAGGTGTTGACCCTGCTGTATTGGGTTTCAGGTCATGGTGGAAGAAGGGGACAATATAGCCCAAGGCTCTGGTCATGAGAGCTCTTTGGACTTGGACTCTAGTATCTTCTCCCAGTTTGATTACCAGGATCCAGACAAGGCTCTTACTCTGGTGCGTTCAGTGCTGACTCAGAGACGCCAAGCTGTGCTGGTAAGAACCCTCAGCATTATCCCTCAGATACAGGGATGTGTGTCTAAACTGATGTGTGCCCCAGATACCTCCCTAGCTTGGACTGTCCCTTTCACTTTGTTGACCAATCGTGAGGTGTTTTGTCAACATCCCAAAGTGAATCTGTCTGTGTCTGCTGAATTGTGCTTGTGAGTAGCAGGCACATCCATGCCAATGGCATGCTTCACTTTGTATACAGTCTTTGCATAACATGCAGAGATTGGGAACCAGAGCCCTGGGAGATTTTTGGGCCAGTGTTCTCCAACTCTGAGGGTCCTAGGCACACTTACCACTCTCCCATGCCACTGTACACTTGGAGATGACAAACTCTAAGAATCTAGAGCCACAGAAGCCCAGTGACCTCTGATGGTCTGTTTTGAATAGTTGCATCTCCCTTCTTAGCTTACTCTTGTTGCACCAGCCCCCGACCCCCTTCTCCAGCCCCACGTTCAGGGTTCTGACATCTCCTTTGCCCTTGCTCATCATCTGGTTTCTCTTGCTCTCCCTCAACAGGACCTAACACAGCAGCTTGCAGGCTGCCAAGAGGCTGTGAGCTTGTTGCAACAGCAGCATGATCAGTGGGAGGAAGAAGGCAAAGCCTTGAGACAGCGGCTGCAGAAGCTCACTGGGGAGCGGGACACTCTAGCAGGGCAGACTGTGGACCTCCAGGGAGAGGTGGACTCTCTTAGCAAGTGAGCAGATGGGCTATTTATCCCACCCTCCCAGCCTGGTCTCAATCCAGTCCTCATCCAGCCATTTACACACTCGCATCAGGTTTTGGGGTGCTGGTCCTGCTGTCCCTAAGACTCAGGGCTGTTTTGCTCTGTGTTCTACTTGTTTCTGCAGAACAAGCTTTTCGGGTTGGAGTCTAAAGGGAAGATGGGATCTTGAGACAAGCACCTTTCATTTGAACTTGTGATGTCTGCTTCCAGAAAGAAATTGAGGTCCCATGGTCTCTGTTCATCTCTGATTTCCTTCTTCCAGGGAGCGAGAGCTGCTGCAGAAGGCCAGGGAAGAGCTGCGGCAGCAGCTGGAGGTGCTAGAGCAGGAGGCATGGCGCCTGCGAAGGGCAAATGTGGAGCTTCAGCTGCAGGGGGACTCTGCCCAGGGCCAGAATGAGGAGCAGCAGGAGGAGCTGCACCTGGCTGTGCGGGAGAGGGAGCGTCTGTAAGTGCAACCAGTCTCCTCCTCTCTGGGGCCTGGTCTTCCTTCAATTCTATATCCTCCCCACCTAGTCCCCTCTCTTAGAAAGTAGAGTATGTAGAAGTCTGGCATGCAGTGGGTTCAGATTAGCTTACTGCTTCTTTCTTTGCAGAAAAATGAATACGGACAGTTCGTGGTTGGTTAAGTCTTTGCAGAGCACCCATATGGGAAGAGACAGTGGGGGGAATACAGAAATGAGTAAGACACAAGCCCTAATCTCAGGAGCTTCCCAAAAGACAGACAACTAACTGTGACATAAGGCCGGATGAAGTATGAGTTAAATAGAGTTTCAGAGTAAGTCCTTTGGGAGCACAGAAGTAACAGTTAATTATTGAGGACTAGGGAATGCTTTATGGAGGAGTGGGTAGACTTTGTGCTGGGCTTTGACCTGTTTGGTTAGTAGAGAGTAGGGGAAGAGCTCAAGGAACAGATTAGCAATAAAAGGAGGCAGGAAGGTTCATGGCGTGTTCAGAGTAGGCTGGGGTGGCTAAAGGCTAAGACTTATACAGGGAAGTAGTGGGAAATGTGCTGGCTGGTCAAGAAAGGGAAATCCAAAATCAATGGCCCCAGCTAATCTGTAAATTCCCCTATATGATGTCACATGAAAAGCAAGGACTTTGAGCTGGGCAAAAGCTTGGTTTGAATTATGGCTCTGTCAGTTGGACAGATTATTTGTAAAATGATGATGATAATATTTACCTTGAAGGGTCGCTGGGAAAATTAGAGCAATGTTCTGAAAAATGCCAACATAGAACCTGGCATATGGTAGGTCTTTAATAACTGGGAGCAGGAATGTATTTTTTTTCTTTTTTTTTTTTTTGAGATGGAGTTTCACTCTTGTTACCCAGGCTGGAGTGCAATGGTGCGATCTCGGCTTACCGCAACCTCCGCCTCCTGGGTTCAGGCAATTCTCCTGCCTCAGCCTCCTGAGTAGCCGGGATTACAGGCACGTGACACCATGCCCAGCTAATTTTTTGTATTTTTAGTAGAGATGGGGTTTCACCATGTTGACCAGGATGGTCTCGATCTCTTCACCTTGTGATCCACCCACCTTGGCCTCCCAAAGTGCTGGGATTACAGGCGTGAGCCACTGCGCCCAGCCCCTGGAATGTATTTTCATCTTTGTTCTATTTCCCTCTATGCCCCAGTTCCTTGTATCTGGTAGGCATGAATAGTTGAAGCTTGAAGGGCTACCATAAGGGTCATGGCTTGTGCTAAGAATAATCTCCCTGTACCAGAGACAAGGGCAGACAATCCACAGAGATCTTAATATGTTTTTAAATTTAATTTATCTGACTTGATAATACATTTATATGATTCAAAAGTCAAAACTATTTTAAGGCTAGGCACATTGGCTTACACCAGTAATTCCAACCCCTTCAGAGGCCTTAGTGGGAGGATTGCTTGAGGCCAGGAGTTTGAGACCAGCCTGGGCAACATAGTGAGACCTCTGTCTCCACAGAAACAACAAAAAATTAGCTGAATGTGGTGGCATGTGCCTATAGCCTTGGCAGGGTAGATGGGAGGATCGGCTGGGTGTGGTGGCTCACGCCTTTAATCCCAGCACTTTGGGATGCTGAGGCGGGCAGATCACAAGGTCAGGAGTTCAAGACCAGCTTGGCTAGCGTGGTGAAACCTCATCTCTACTAAAAATACAAAAAATTAGCTAGGCATGGTGGCATACACCTGTAGTCTGAGCTACTTGGGAGGCTGAGGCAGGGGAATTGCTTGAACCTAGGAGGCGGAGGTTGCAGTGAACCAAGATTGCACCACTGCACTCCAGCCTGGGTGACAGAGCAAGAGTCTGTCTCAAAAAAAAAAAAAAGAGAAGAGGCTGGGCACGATGGCTCACGCCTGTAATCCCAGCACGTTGGGAAGCCAAGGCGGGCAGATCACGAGGTCAGGAGTTCGAGAACAGACTGACCAACATGATGAAACCCCATCTCTATTTAAAAATAAAGAAAAGAGATGGGAGGATCACATGAGCCCCCAGGAGTTTGAGGCTTCAGTGAGTTTAGAAGATACACAGAGAAGTCTCACTCTCATTTGTGCTTTCTCCATCCCATGTCCCTTCCTTTAGGCAGCAATTTTAGTTGACTTCTTGTTTATCTTGCCAGTGCTACTTCATGCAAATATAGGCATATTTCTTTCTTCTCCTGCTTTTTTTGCAAAAAAGTAGTGTATTATATTTATACTGTTCTGTGCCTTGATTTTTTTCTCTTGATATGTCTTAGAAATCTTTCCTTATCAGTTTTATAGACCTTCCTGATTCTGTTGCATAGCAAAGGTGATTACATTCCTGTTACCTTTGGGGTTATGGTCCATCCCTAAGAGTTCCTCTAGACCCCTCTCCTTCCCGTCTTAGTCAGGAGACGCTGGTGGGCCTGGAAGCCAAACAGTCAGAATCACTCAGTGAACTGATCACTCTTCGGGAAGCTCTGGAGTCAAGTCGCCTGGAAGGGGAGTTACTGAGGCAAGAGCAAACGGAAGTGACCGCAGCGCTGGTTAGGGTGCGTGGCCTCCTCTCCTCACTTGCTGGGTGGGCGGCTTCGAAAATGTATTCTCATGCAGCCTGCCTCATTCTTCACCTTCAAGCCAGGATCCCTCATCTTTCCTTAATCATTAGTCTGCTTGTGAGTTCTCTCTTCCAACATACCCTCTATATTGAAATTAGAATGGGCTTTCTAAAGTATAAACCTGGTTATGTCTGTCTCTTAAAACCATTCAATGGCTTTCTAGCTCTGTGGTGCCACTTTCAAAGCATTTTGTCATGTGCCCTAAACTGTGTTTTAGCCTCTCCTTCTACTGCAAAACCCATCCTAACACCTCATATCCTTTGTTCCTGCCACAGAGCAGTAATTGGATTCTCAGTTATTCCATGTTCTTTCATGACTCTAATACTTTGCGTATACTTTTTTCCCTTTCCCTGCGCTACTTCTTTCCTCCTCCTTTATGCGCAAACTGTTCCTCATCTCTCAATACCCAACTTAATCGTCAACTTCTCTACCAAGCATATTTGACTCTTCCAAACTATATTAATTTTTTTTTAATTCCCAGAGCACTTTGTGCTTACATTTTCTATGACTTCATTACAACTGTAATCATTTCTCTGTCCTTATATTGGTACCTCTATACTGTGAGCTTCTGTCTTACTCCTTAATGAATGATAGAAGGGAAAACTTCTTTAGAATGCAGGAGAGGAATGAAGTATTAACTCATCTCTATACCAAAAAAGCAGCAGTGTTCAGAATGTGAACTGTTTACTGTTGCAGGAAAATTGGAAATAGGAAACACTTAAACCCTCTTTGTTTTTAGGCAGAGCAGTCAATTGCAGAGCTGTCGAGTTCTGAAAACATCCTGAAGGCAGAGGTAGCTGATCTTCGGGCTGCAGCTCTCAAGCTCAGTGCCTTAAATGAGGCTTTGGCCTTAGATAAAGTTGGGCTGAACCAGCAGCTTCTCCAGGTGAGTAAAGATTTTCCTGGTTCCCAGGGAAGGGCTGGACCCTAACTGAGGACAAGACAGATCAGCTCCCAAACGTAGTTCTGAAATGAGCAAAAGGAACACTTACAGTGCAGAAGAGAGCAAAGGCTGTAAGGATTGGGCTTTAGACATTACAAATACTCCACTCCCACATCTTCAGCAGAACCATCTCTGGGCTTTAGGATAAGTCACCAGGGTTGGGAAGGGGCCCATGTCCTCTGGAAGAAGACTAGAATTTTGCTGGTTGTTTTTTTTTTTTTTAGATGAATCTCCCTCTGTCGCCCAGGCTGTGGTATGATCTTAGCTTACTGCAGTCTCTACCTCTTGGGTTCAAGCTTTTTTTTTTTTTTTTTTTTTTTTTTTGAGATGGAGTCTCACTCCATTGCCAGGCTGGAGTGCAATGGCATGATCTCGGCTCACTGCAGCCTCCACCTCCTGAGTTCAAGCGATTCTCCTGCCTCAGCTTCCCAAGTAGCTGGGACTACGGACATGTACCACCACGCTTGGCTAATTATGTATTTTAACTAGAGACAGGGTTTTACCATGTTGGTCAGGCTATTCTTGAACTTCTGACCTCAGGTGATCCGCCCACCTTGGCCTCCCAAAGTGCTAGGATTATAGGCATAAGCCATCATACCTGGCCGCCCCTGGCTAATTTTTGCATTTTTAGTAGAGATGGGGTTTCACCATGTTGGCCAGGCTGGTCTCAAACTCCTGACCTCAGGTGATCCATCCACCTCAGCCTCCCAGAGCCCTGGAATTATAGACATGAGCCACCATGCCCAGTCTAGGACTAGGTTTTTAATCCTGTTGGGTGAGATAATAGCAATCACCAGAAAAAAATCTGCTGAAGAGCCTAAGTCCGAAAGAATGTTTTCTGTAGATTACAGATTTAACCTATAATTTTAGCGAGGGAACGTCCTTGCAACCTCTGTTCCCTTAAGCCCCAGAAATGTTCTCTATTCCCTTATTCTGAATTATCTGAGAGCAGGATTTTGCCTTTCATATCTCCCTCCAGCATCCAGCCCATCTATTATCTGGATTATAGGCACTAGATCAAATGAATGGATTTCCCCCGCCTTCCTTTTTATTTTTTTCCTGAGAGGGAGTTTCACTCTTGTTGCCCAGGTTGGAGTGCAATGGCTCAATCTCAGCTCACCACAACCTCCGCCTCCTGGGTCCAAGTGATTCTCCTGCCTCAGCCTCCCAAGTAGCTGGGATTACAAGCATGTGCCACCATGCCTGGCTAATTTTTTGCATTTTTAGTAGAGACAGGGTTTCTCCATGTTGGCCAGGCTGGTCTCAAACTCCCAACCTCAGGTGATCTGCCACCCTCAGCCTCCCACAGTGCTGGGATTACAGGCGTGAGCCACCGCGCCCAGCAGATGTTCTCCCCTCTGATAAACACTCCTTTGTTCATCTTTGGAGAATAGATTCATATCTCACTTGGATTTCAGTCTTAGCATTTATTTACTAAACTAACCATTTGTCTTTGATGCCTGTTCTCCTTTCCCTTTTTGGCCAGTAGTTAGAGGAGGAGAACCAGTCTGTGTGCAGCAGAATGGAGGCCACAGAGCACGCAAGAAATGCTTTGCAGGTGGACCTGTCAGAGGCAGAGAGGAGCAGGGAAGTCCTCTGGGGAAAGAACACTCACCTGGAGGCTCAGTTGCAGAAAGCGGAGGCGGCTAGGGCTGAGCTGCAGGCAGATCTCAGAGGTATCCAAGAAGAGAAGGAAGAAATTCAAAGGAAGCTAAATGAGGTGAGAAGACAAAATGGACACCATCGTTAAGGTATAATACATGCTCATTTAAAAAAATTAAAACACTACAGGCCGGGTGTGGTGGCTCAAGCCTGTAATCCCAAAACTTTGGGAGGCTGAGGTGGGTGGATCACGAGGTCAAGAGATCGAGACCATCCTGGTCGACATGGTGAAACCCTGTCTCTACTAAAAATACAAAAAATTAGCTGGGCATGGTGGCGCGTGCCTGTAATCCCAGCTACTCGGGAGGCTGAGGCAGGAGAATTGCCTTAACCCAGGAGGCAGAAGTTGCGGTGAACCGATATTGTGCCATTGCACTCCAGCTTGGGTAACAAGAGCGAAACTCTGTCTCAAAATAAATAAATAAATAAAACACTACAGAAATTATCTGGAAAGTAAAAAAGTCTTACTTCCTAGAAATGACCAGTGTTACTAGTTTGCAGTATATCTTAAAATTTTTTTTTTTTTTGAGACAGAGTTTCACTCTTATTACCCAGGCTGGAGTGCAATGGCGTGATTTCGGCTCACCGCAACCTCCGCCTCCTGGGTTCAAGCAATTCTCCTACCTCAGCCTCCCGAGTAGCTGGGACTACCGGCTGCGCCACCATGCCCAGCTAAGTTTTTGTATTTTTAGTAGAGACGGGGTTTCACCATGTTGACCAGGATGGTTTCAATCTCTTGACCTAGTGATCCACCCGCCTCGGCCTCCAAAGTGCTGGGATTATAGGCGTGAGCCACTGTGCCTGGCCTACAATTTTAAAAAAGAATGCCTCTAAGAATTATTCACTGAAGCCAGGTGCGGTGGCTCATGCCTATAATCCCAGCACTTTGGGAGGCAGAGGGGGGCAGATCACGAGGTCAGGAGTTTGAGACCAGCCTGACCAACATGACGAAATCCCATCTCTACTAAAAATTAAAAAAATAGCCAGGCATAGTGGCACACCTGTAGTCCCAGCTACTCGGGAGGCTGAGGCAGGAGAATCGCTTGAACCCAGGTGCCGGAGGTTGCAGTGAACCAAGATCATGCTACCGGACCCCAGCCTTGGCGAGAGAGCAAAACTCCATCTCAAATAAAAAAAAAGCTCTTCACTGATTCCCCACTACTTCATACCACCCAGTTTGAATTAGAAGCTTCTCCTTATACTCTGATAGCACCTCATGCTTATTTCAGCTGCTACATTCCTCATGCTATAATTATCTCTTTATATGTCTCCACCTTTAGACCAAAGCCTCCTTGAAGGCAAAGCTATATCTTATTTGTTTTTATTCCTCCAGCTTTTAGCGTACTGCCTACCACATAACAGGGGCTGAGTAAATTTTTTTCCTGATCCAATAAATGACCTGGCTCAAAGATCATTTTTCTCCTCTACAAAACCTCCCATTGTCCTAATAATTTTATGGACTCTCGCTTCAGAGTCCCTTTCTCCAGATACTGATCATTTTCTTCTTCTTGGTATTATGTGTGCATCTTCTCAGAACTACAACCTCCTGAGGGGCAGGTCTCCTGCTGTCCCTAGCACAGGGTCTTGCTCACCAGAGAGCATTCTTCCTGGGCTGGGGGCTCTGTGGGCTGATCAGGGAAATAGATAAATGCCACATGGGGTGAGTAATGCTCTGGGCCGCAGAGCTAGGTCCAGAGTCTCTGAAGAGCCGGTGCCCCTAACCTGGCTGTAGTGGCCCCAGGGGGAATCCTGCCTTTGCTCCGTGTCTCACCACATTCTTCCCCTCAGTCAAGTCACCAGCAGGAGGCAGTCATGGCTCAGCTGGAGCAGCTGCATCAGGAGGCAAAACGACAGGAAGAAGTGCTTGCCAGGGCAGTCCAGGAGAAGGAGGCGCTAGTACGAGAGAAGGCAGCTCTGGAGGTGCGGCTGCAGGCTGTGGAGCGCGACCGGCAGGACCTCGCTGAACAACTACAGGGGCTCAGGTAGGGCCTAGACTCAGTTCAGCCAAGCGCAGAGAGAACTTTGCAAGGCAAAGGCAGTGAAGGTAAGCTCCCTGCCATTAAGTATGTAGGTCCTAAATTGATTATGAATTTATAATTGCCTGCCTAACTTCTCCAGGTAGCCAGTAAGTACTTAGAACCCAACCCCTCTTGAAGGGTAAGGGCCTTGATGGGTAAGAACCTCTTCTAATTCCTGAACCTCACAGCTCAGCCAAAGAGCTACTGGAGAGCAGTCTGTTTGAAGCCCAACACCAAAATTCTGTGATAGAGGTCACCAAGGGGCAGCTGGAGGTCCAGATTCAAACTGTCACTCAAGCCAAGGAAGTAATACAAGGTGAGAACCCAACTGGGATGGGATGTGCACCATTCCATGGAGATATTGAAAGCTAGGAAGACAGTGGGAGGCTATTACAGGTCTTTCTCCAGCAGGGTGCAGGGCCTCTGCGATGGGAGTTGCTCATGAGGTCAGGGGAGAGGGAGAATTTTATTAGATAAACGGAGCGGGGGCAGAGGCCTAATCCTGTCCCTGGCATGTTAGGGGAAGTGAGGTGCTTGAAGCTAGAACTGGACACTGAACGGAGCCGGGCAGAGCAGGATCGGGATGCTGCAGCCAGACAGCTGGCCTGGGCTGAGCAAGAGGGGAAGACTGCCCTGGAGCAGCAGATGGCGGCCCATGAGGAGGAGGTGAACCAGCTTCGGGAGAAATGGGTAAGTGATCAATGTGGCAGGGGATGGCCTCCCTTTCATGAGTGCTCCACCTGCTGCCTCTTGGTCCAGTTACTGCTGCTCATACAAGTGAAATTTGGTCACCAAGGTGTCAAATCCAGCTTCCTGCTATTAAAGGAGTTAATATATGAAAAGCACTAAGAGTGCTTCCTGGCATATCGTGGGCTCTCTATTTGTGTTAGCCATTATTATTGTTGTTGTGTTGGTGTTTACAGAGAGTTGAGAGTGGACCCTGGGATTTAGGATTATTAAACTGGAAGAGAAATATCTTGGATGCATTCTTGTACAGTTCAGAACTGTGTTTTGTCTTTTAATTATGTAATTTATTCCATTTGCTTTTATTGTTATTTTAGGTGTATTTGGACTTATTTGTGCCATGTTATGTTATTTCTCATGCCTTTTTATATCTTTTAGGGAGGGGAAATCCCCTTTCTTAACTTCTTTTCGAGTATTAAGTTGGGTGATTAAGTTGTATTCTTTTCTCACCTCTTTTTTCTCTCTACAACTTTGGATGATATGTCCTTTATTTTAAAAATTCTGTTAGTGGTTACCTGTAATATTTTAAAGTATATACTTAATAAAATCTCAAGGTTCGGTCGTTTTACCCTTTTCCTGAATGATACAAGGGTCTTAGAACATCTTGCCTAGACCAGGAGTTTGATACCAACCAGGACAATACGGCAAAACCCTGTTTTCTACAAAAAAAAATTTTTAAATTAGCCGCACTTGGTGGTATACATTGTAGTCCCAGCTATTTGGGAGGCTGAAATGGGAGGATCACTTAAGCCCAAGAGGTTGAGGCTGTGGTGAGCTGCACATCACTGCACTCCAGCTTGAGCGACAGAGTGAGACCCCGTCTCAAAAAAAAAAGAACATTTTACCTGATTCACTCCTCCCTGATTTATGTTCTGTTTTGATCAGTGTGTTTAGTTCTAACTAGTTTAACATCACAAATTTGATTTTTTATTGTTTTATACAGTCAATATTTGATCAGATACAATGATGAGCTCATGTTCTTTGGAAATTTTCCTTTTTTTTTCTTTTTCTTTTTATATTTTTTTCTTTTCCCCAAAGACCTTTGTTCTGAGGAGGTTTTTCCGTGGGAATTTTTTTAGGCCTTAGGCAAAGCAGTTTTTCCTCCGAGGATTTGCTTGTGCTTCTGTCAGGAAGCTGGAGGACTAGCATCCCAGGACCACTTTAAAGTAAATTTTCTGTTTAAAGTGTTTTGACCCACAGTCAAGCCCATAGCCCATGTGCAGCTCAGCTTGTGGTTATGAATTCTCTAAGATTTTTTTCCTATCCTGTATTAAAGTTGAGATAAGGCTGGGCCCGGTGGCTCACGCCTGTAATCCCAGCACTTTGGGAGGCCGAGGCAGGTGGATCACGAGGTCAAGAGATCGAGACCATTCTGGTCAACATGGTGAAACCCCATCTCTACTAAAGATACAAAAAATTAGCTGGGCATGGTGGCGCGTGCCTGTAATCCCAGCTACTCAGGAGGCTGAGGCAGGAGAATTGCCTGAACCCAGGAGGCGGAGGTTGCAGTGAGCCGAGATCATGCCATTGCACTCCAGCCTGGGTAACGAGTGAAACTCCGTCTCAAAAAAAAAAAAAAAAGTTGAGATAAGCACATTTCCTTGATAATTTCCTTCTGTAGAGTTTACTTTGTTTTGTCTCCTCTCCATATCCCTCCACTTTCTCTGTTTCTCCCTCCCCATCTCTTCCTTCTTTTTGCTTTTTCCCCCTTAAGCTGAGGTCACTATAGCCCAGGGATAGGCAATTGTTTTTCCTTTTAGAGATGGAATATCACTATGTTTTCCAAGCTGGTGTTGAACTCCTGGGCTCAAAGGAGCTCCTGCCTCAGCCTCCTGAGTAGCTAGGACCACAGGCACAGTCTACCATGTTTGGCTTTTTGTTAAGGACTATATGCTAGGTTCTGCAGACCATATGGTCTCTGTCACAATTACTTAACTTTGCAGTTGTAGTGCAAAAGCAGCCATGTATAAACAAATGAGCATAACTGTGCTTAAATAAAACTTTGTGTATGGATACTGAAATGTGAATTCCATATAATTTTCACATGTTACAAAACATTATTGTTTTCTTTTTTTTTTTTGAGATGGAATTTTGCTCTTGTTGCCCAGGCTGGACTGCAGTGGTGCAATCTCGGCTCACAGCAACCTCCGCCTCCCAGGTTTAAGCCATTCTCCTGCCTTAACCTCCTGAGTAGATGGGATTACAGGCATGCACCACCACGCTTAGCTAATTTTGTATTTTTAGTAGAGACGGGGTTTCTCCCTGTTGGTCAGGCTGGTCTTGAACTCCTGACCTCAAGTGATCTGCCCACCTCAGCCTTCCAAAGTGCTGGGATTACAGGCATGAATCACCACACCTGGCACATTATTGTTTTCAACCATTAAAAATGTAAAGGTGGGCTGGGCACAATGGCTCACGCCTGTAATCCCAGCACTTTGGGAGGCCAAGGTGGGTGGATCACAAAGTCAGGAGATTGAGACCATCCTGGCTAACATGGTGGAACTCTGTCTCTACTAAAAATACAAAAAAAGTAGCCAGGCATGGTGGTACAAGCCTGTAGTCCCAGCTACTCAGGAGGCTGAGGCAGGAGAATCACTTGAACCTGGGAGGCAGAGGTTACAGTGAGCTGAGATCACACCACTGCACTCCAGCCTGGATGACAGAGCAAGACTCTGTCTCAAAAAAAAAAAAAAAGGAGCCAGGCGCGGTGGTTTATGCCTGTAATCCCAGTACTTTGGGAGGTTGAGGTGAGTGGATCACAAGGTCAGGAGTTTGAGACCAGCCTAGCCAGCATGGTGAAATCCTGTCTCTACTAAAAATATAAAAATTAGCTGGTCATGGTGGTGGACGCCTGTAGTCTCAGCTACTCGGGAGACTGAGGCAGGAGAATTGCTTGAACCCAGGAGGCAAAGGTTGCAGTGAGCCAAGATCGTGCCACTTCGCTCCAGTCTAGGACAGAGTGAGACTCCATCTCAAAAAAGGAAAACAAAACAAAAAAAAGAACAAAAGAACAGCTAGCATGTTTTTGTGCCAGGCACTGTGGCTCAAGCCTGTAATCCCAGCACTTTGGGAGGCCAAGGTGGGTGGATCATCTGAGGTCAGGAAGAATCACCTGAAGTCTACTAAGAATACAAGAAAATTAGCCAAGTATGGCAGCGCATGCCTATAGTCCCAGCCACTTGAGAGGCTGAGGCAGGAGAATCACTTGAACCTGAGAGGCAGAGGTTGCAGTGAGCTGAGATCATGCCATTGCCCTCTAGCCTAGGTGACAGAGCAAGACTCCATCTTAAAAAGAAAAGAGTAATGATACTGGACATTTATTAATCACTTCTCCATGCCAAGCACCATGCCGAATGCTTTATTCACAAAATAAAGATGAATGAATGCATAGAGAAGTCACTCAGGGCTGGGCATGGTGGCTCACACCTATAATCTTAACAATTTGGGAGGCCAAGGCGGGAGGATTGCTAGAGGCTGGGAGTTCGAGACCAGCCTGGGCAATGTAGCAAGCTCCCCATCTCTAAATAAATAAAATATAAAAGGAGAAGTCAGGATTATATGGCCAATAAGGGGTAGAAAAGGGATTCAGGGCCCAAACCACTAACCAATTCTGCTTTGTCCACTTCTGTAATGGTTGCTTAGCTGCTGTTGTATCATCACTTGGCTGCCCATTTATTTTAGATAGATCTAGTTATTAGGAGATTCTTGAACTAAAATCTATTACCAGGAACAAGTGAGCCTTAGATTTGCTTGAAATGCCTCACCAACATGGTTGCTTTCCTCTGGGCATATTACAATTTACTCATGTCCCAATGTGAAGGTGGCACTTTGAACTGGGTAGAATATTCTATCCATGGTCATACCTGCATTGCTGGACTGTTACTTCCTAGATATCATAGAATTAGCTCTTCTTGTAGCTATAACACACTTCTAACTCACATAGAGCAAATAGGTCAGTTTTTTTTAACACTTGCAACTACTATTAAAATTCATCTTTTTTGGCTGGGCACAGTGACTCACACCTATAATCCTAGCACTTTGGGAGGCCAAGGTGGGTGAATCACCTAAGGTTGAGAGTTTGAGACCAGCCTGACCAACATGGAGAAACCATATCTCTACTAAAAATACAAAAATTAGCTGGGCGTGGTGGCACATGTTTGTAATCACAGCTACTCAGGAGGCTGAGGCAGGAGAATCTCTTAAACCTGGAGGCAGGGGGTGTGGTGTGGTGAGCCGAGATTGCACCACTGCACTCCAGCCTGGGCAACAAGTATGAAATTCTGTCTCAAAAAAAAAAAATAAACAAATAAAATTCATCCTTTTTATGTTTTCACAGTTGGCTTTGGCTTTTTGCAGTCAAATGCTCTGCCACTGAGCTATACCCCTGGCTTTGGCTTTTTGAACCGGGGGTTAAATGACTATCCTGTAACTGGGACATTACACATTGCTGGGTTTTGTAAAGAACAAAGGAAGACCTCTCTTTTTCTTTTTATTATTATTATTTCTTTTGTGACAGGGTCTTGTTCCATTGCCCAGGCTGGAGTGTGGTGGCGTGATCAGGGCTCACTGCAGCCTTGCCCTCCTGGGCTCAAGTGATTCTCTTACCTCAGTCTTCTAAGTAGCTAGGACCATAGGAATGAACTACCACACTTGACTGATTTTTGCATTTTTTCTAGATAAGAGGTTTCATCATGTTTCCCAGGCTTGTCTCAAATTCTTGGGCTCAAGTGATCAGCCTACCTCAGCCTTGCAAAGTGATGGGATAATATGTGTGAACCACCATATTGGTGATGCCTTCCCAGACAATACAATTGACAGTAGTCTGGCTGTAATCCCAGCACTTTGGGAGGCTGAGGCAGGTGGATCACAAGGTCAGGAGTTCTAGACCAGCCTGACCAACATGGTGAAACCCCATCTCTACTAAAAATACAAACATTAGCCGGGCATGATGGCACCTGCCTGTAATCCCAGCTACTCAGGAGGCCGAGGCAGTAGGATCACTTGAGCCCAAGAGTTCCAGTCCAGTAGTCTGGCTGTCAATTGTATTATCTGGGAAGGCCTCACCAAGGAAGTGTCAGTTTAGGTGTGAGGAATGATGGAATAGGGATGGAGAAGGGATTTCCAGGTAGAAGGAAACATGAGTAAAGGCTTTAAGTTATGAACATGTTTGCCGGGCATGGTGGCTCACACCTGTAATCCTGAGGCAGGTGGATCACTTGAGGTCAGGAGTTCAAAATCAGCATGGCCAACATGGTGAAACCCTATCTCTACTAAAAATACAAAAAAAATAGCCAGGCGTTGTGGCAGGTGCCTATAATCCCACCTACTTGGGAGGCTGGCTAGAACCCATGAGGCAGAGGTTGCATTGAGCTGAGATTGCGCCATTGCACTCCAGCCTGGGCAACAGAGCGAGAGTCCATCTCAAAACACAAAGAAAGTGTTTAGTGTGCTCAAGGACCTGCAAAGAGACAAGTGTGTGTAGCCAGGGTGTAGTAAATGAGGGGGAAAGCTGCTCGGGATGACACTGGGAAAGCCGAAACAGAGATATTCCCATTATATGCATAAGCAACTACAAGTTTACAGGCATTTTAAAGTGTATTTTACATGTATAGTGTATGCTAATGTGATGATGATGCTAGCTGTTATGTATGGCCCACTTTCTGTGTGCTAAGCACATTTAAAGTGGTTCACATGACTTATATCCCTCCTCAATACAACCTGAAGAGAATGACTCTGTTGCTATCCCCATTTTAATAGATGAAGAAACTGAGACACAGAGATGTTTAGAAAAAAAATTTTTTTTTTGAGACAGAGTCTTACTCTGTCGCCCAGGCTGGAGTGCAGTGGCGTGATCTCAGCTCACTGCAACCTCCGCCTCCCCGTCTGTAATCCCAGCACTTTGGGAGGCTGAGGCAGGTGGATCACAAGGTCAGGAGTTCTAGACCAGCCTGACCAACATGGTGAAACCCCATCTCTACTAAAAATACAAACATTAGCCGGGCATGATGGCACCTGCCTGTAATCCCAGCTACTCAGGAGGCCGAGGCAGTAGGATCACTTGAGCCCAAGAGTTCCAGTCCAGTCTGGCCAACATAGTAAGGCCCCATCTCTGAAAATAAAAATACCAGGCCAGGCATGGTGGCTCATGCCTGTAATTCTAGCACTTTGGGAGGCTGAGGTGGATGGGTCACGAGGTTATAAGTTCAAGACCAGTCTGGCCAACATAGTGAAACCCTGTCTCTACTAAAAATACAAAAAATTAGCCTGGTGTGGTGATATGCGCCTGTTATCCCAGCAACTCAGGAGGCTGAGGCAGGAGAATCACGTGAACCCAGGGAGTGACGGTTGCAGTGGGCCGAGATTGTGCCACTGCACTCCAGCCCAGGCAAGAGTGTGAGACACGTCTCAAAAAAAATAAAAATAAAAATAAAAGACAACAGATATAGAGCTGTATGTGGTGGCCCCTGTGGTCTCAGCTACTCAGGAAGCTGAGGCAGGAGGATCACTTGAGCCCAGGAGTTCAAGTCCAGCCTGGCCAACATAGTGAGACCCCATCTCTAAAAATAAAATGCCAATCCAGGCATGGTGGCTCATGCCTGTAATCCCAGGCACTTTGGGAGGCCAAGGCATGTGGATCACTTGAGGTCAGGAGTTCATTACCAGTCTGGCCAACATGGTGAAATCCCATTTCTACTAAAAACATAAAAATTAGCCGGGCATAGTGAGGGGCACCTGTAGTCCCAATTACTTAGGAGCAGAGGTTGCAATGAGTGGAGATCACACCACTGGGTGACAGAGCAAGACTCCATCTCCAAAAAAAAAAAAAAAATAATAATAATAATAATGCTGGACATGGTGGCTCACACCATGCATGTTGGGAGGCTGAGACAGGCAGATCACCAGGTCAGGAGATCAAGACCAGCCTGGCGAACATGGTAAAACCCTATCTCTACTAAAAATACAAAAATTAACTGGGTGTGGTGGTGCATGCCTGTCGTCCCAGCTACTCAGGAGGCTAAGGCAGGAGAATCGCTTGAACCCAGGAGTGGGAGGTTGCAGTGAGCTCAGATCGTGCCATTGCATTCCAGCCTGGACAACAAGAGCAAAACTCCATCTTAAAAAAAAGAAAAGAAAAAAAGGGTTTTGTAGGAGACAAAACTTCTAAGTTTGCATGTTTAGAAAAGCCATTATTCAGCTTGCAGGAGGTAGAATTGTGTTCAAAAAAAAAAAAAAAATACATTAAAACCCAGATATCTGTAGCATATATAAGGGACAATTGCAGTTTGGAAGGTATTTTCACATATATCATTTGATTTTTTAAAATTAATCTCATTTGCTTATCATAAAAATTGATAAGATAGATAAAGCAGGGATTATTAGCCTCACTTTACAGGTGAAGAAACAGGCTTAGAGAATTATCAAGGTAACCCAGTTAGTGAGTAGTATAGAGACTTATTACTCCAATCCAATTCTCCTGCCTCCCCTCCTCACCTGTTTTGTTCTAATGGTGTTTCTTTCATGTGGCCAGGAGAAGGAGCGCTCCTGGCACCAGCAGGAGCTGGCAAAGGCCCGGGAGAGCTTAGAGAGGGAAAAAATGGAGCTGGAAATGAGGCTGAAGGAGCAGCAGACAGAAATGGAGGCCATCCGGGCCCAGAGGGAAGAAGAACGGACACAGGCAGAGAGTGCCCTATGCCAGGTGCGAGCTGCCCATCCAATCAGTGATCTCCTTACCTTTGACCACTTCCTTTTCCACTCTCAAGAATAGTGCTGCAGAAGAGCTTCCAGAAGAGATCGTAGCTACCTACCTTGCTATCAGTGAGCAGGGTGGTCTTCCCCGTTAGCTGCAGTTCCGGCAATATGTCACATTTCCTGAGGGAGGGCTGACATATACCACATCCTGTCAGCTTGTAAACCAGTGGTAATCTTTGCACTTCCTTGTTCTGAACCCATGGGCTCAGACCTTCCTTTGCCCTCAGCCCCGACTCATTTGGTAGAAGAGCCCTACAGCAGCTGGGATGTGCTTGTGGCCTTGTTGGTGAGCATGGTAACCCTGAGCCCACAAGTCCTTACCCCTCTACCCCTCCACAGATGCAGCTGGAAACAGAGAAGGAGAGAATGTCCCTTCTGGAGACACTGCTGCAGACCCAGAAGGAGCTGGCAGATGCCAGCCAACAACTGGAACGGCTGAGGCAGGACATGAAGGTCCAGAAGTTAAAGGAGCAGGTATGCAGTGTGGTCTCGGGAGTAGGGGAGAAAGGGGCACTCATTTACCCATTCAACCATGAAGAGTTCTTGAGCACTTCTTATGTGCCAGGCCCTGTGCTAGGTGCTGACACATGACAAGTACATAAGGGTATGGCACAGGCTAGGTACAGTAGGTCACACCTGTAATCCCAGCACTTTGAGAGGCTAAGGCGGGTGGATCACCTAAGATCAGGAGTTCAAGACCAGCCTGGTGAAACTAGAGATGGTGAAACCCCATCTCTACTAAAAATACAAAAATTAACCAGGTATGGTGGCGGGTGCCTGTAATCCCAGCACTTCGGGAGGCCCAGGTGGGCAGATCACCTGAGGTCAGGAGTTCAAGACCAGCCTGACCAACATGAAGAAATTTTATTTCTACTAAAAATACAAAAAAAGTTAGCTGGATGTGGTGGTACATGCCTGTAATCCCAGCTACTTGGGAGGCTGAGGCAGGAGAATCGCTGGAACCCAGGAGGTAGAGGTTGCAGTGAGCCAAAATCACACCATTGCCCTCCATCCTGGGCAACAAGAGCAAAACTCTGACTCAAAAAAAAGGTGTGGCACAGCAGTCAGCATGATACACGTTGCCCCTGCCTTCAAGGGACTTACATTCCTGTGGCAGGATTGGATGACAAATGAGCAAACACAAAGTAAATGAGATTATTAGAGTTTATAATAAGTGCGATAAAGGAAATAGAGTGATACACTGCGAAAAGGAGCTCACTTTGAACTTAATGTCAGGGAAGGCCTCACTAAGAAAGTAACATTTGAGCTGAAACTTGAAGGTTAAAAAAGAAACCAGCTCCATGATACAACATAGGTGAACCTTGAAAACATCTGGCTAAGTGGAAGAGCCAGTCACAAGAGGCCATATAGTATATGTGATTTGATTCCATTTATATGAAACACCAAGACTAGGCAATGCTATAGAGGCAGAAAGCAGATTTATGGTGGGGAGTAGGGTGGGGAATGGGGAGTGACTGAATGGGTATGGGGTTTATTTTGGGATTGATGGAAATGTTCTAAAATTGAATGCGACAATAGTTGCACAACTTTGTGCAAAAACCCACTACCTTGTATACTTTAAATGAGTGAATTTTATGGTATGTGAATTATATCTCAAAGCCATTTAAAAAAAGAAAGAAATGCCTACCATTTGAAGAACGCTTTAGGCAGAGGAAACAACTGTTGCAAGGGCCCTGACGCAGAAAAGGGCTTGGGAAGTTCAAGGACAAAAAAGAGGCAGTGTGGCTCCAGCTTGATAAACTCAGGGGGAGTGGAGCAGTAGCCAGAAGCCCTTTGTCAGCCATTGTAGGAGCTTGGATTTTGTGCTAAGGGCAATGGGAAACTGTTGGGTGGTATGTATGGTATGTATGTATGTATGTATGTATGTATGTATGTATATATTTGAGACTGAGTCTCACTCTATCACCCAGGATGGAGTGCAGCAGTGCCATTTCAGCTCACTGCAACCTCCACCTTCCAGGTTCAAGCAGTTCCTGTGCCTCAGCCTCCCAATTAGCTGGGATTACAGGTGCCTGCCACCATGCCTGGCTAATTTTTGTATTTTTAGTAGGAAAGGGTTTCATCATGTTGGCCAGGCTGATCATGAACTCCTGACCTCAAGTGATCCACCCACTTCAATCTCCCCAAGTTCTGGGATTACAGGTATGAGCCACTGTGCCTGGCCAGTTGGGTGGTGTTTTAAAACCAGGAGTAGGATATGATTTATTTTTATATACATACACACATGCATATACATATATGTATTTTTAAATACTTTAGCTGCTGAGTAGAGAATAGTGTGTGTGTTTTTAGGGGATCATGGCATCAAGTGTAAGTAGGGATATGGTTAGGAGATTGTTGCTGTGGTCTGGGTGAGAGACTATTACCAACCCATGGACCCTGACCAAGAAATCTGGGTGACTGAGTATACTTTGTGAGGGAGAAGAGGGACTAGGAAGTGAGAAGGTCGGGTGAAAACAATGTGAATTGCTGGCTCCTGCCTCAGCTTTTGCCACCCCACCGGAAAAAAAAAAAGTATTTATACAACACAGTTCCTCTATTCACTGATGTCTTATCCCTGTGCAGGAGACCACTGGGATGCTACAGACCCAGCTCCACGAGGTTCAGCGGGAGCTGAAGGAGGCAGTCCAGCAGCACAGAGATGACCTTGCTGCCCTCCAAGAAGAGAGCAGCTCCCTGCTGCAGGATAAAATGGACCTGCAGAAACAGGTCTCCTCCACCTCCCCACCCAGTCCCATGGTCCTTCCCCAACATAGCCAGGCTTTCCCACTTCCTCCTGAAGGACAGGGAGAACCTTGGCCCTGCTGCCTGATTTAGGAGGTAGATGGGTGGGCCATGGTATTGATTGGAAAATTAGAGGGTGCTCAGAGTTGAGCGTGTGCCTCTCAGAGCCCTGGGATAGTAATCTCTTTCTCTGTAATGGTCGCAGAGCTTCTATTTTCCCCAGCAGTCTTAGTTTCAGTTGTTCTTTCTGACCTTACTATAAATCTAATATTTTTACACACTAGGTTGCAAAATGATGTTCTTTTCATTTTTAAAAAAAGCAATCACAATACATTTTTTTGCCTTTGAGCATAGTTATAGTTAGCCTTTTTTGTTTTGTTTTATTTTTGTTTTTGTTTTTTTGGTGGGGGAGACAGAGTCTGACTATGTCACCCAGGCTGAAGTGCTGCAGATCACAGCTTACTTCGGTCTCGACTTCCCAAGCTCAAGCGATTCTCCCACTTCAGCCCCCTGAGTAGCTGTGACTACAGACATGCACCGTCACACCTGGCTAACTTTTTAATTTTTATAGAGACAGGGTCTCACTCTGTTGCCCAGGCTGATCTCAAGCAGTCTGCCTACCTTGGCCCCCCAAAGTGTTGAGATTACAGGCATGAGCCACTGCACCCAGCCCAGTCAAAAAAATATATATTTTTTTAAGACTGAGTTTTACTCTGTCACCCAGGCTGGAGTGCAGTGGCGCGATCTTGGCACACTGCAACCTCCGCCTCTTAGGTTCAAGCAATTCTCCTGCCTCACCGTCCCAAGTAGCTGGGATTACAGGTGCGCACCACCATGCCCGGCTAGTTTTTTGTATTTTTAGTGGAGATGGGGTTTCACCATGCTGGCCAGGCTGGTCTCTAACTCCTGACCTCGTGATCCTCCCACTTTGGCCTCCCAAAGTGCTGGGATTACAGATGTGAGCCACCATGTCTAGCCTCCAGCCAAGATTTTTATTTGTGCATGCCTCTACGAAGCATTTGTGAGGCTGGGAGGCCCAGGCCGAACTGTTTTGAGGAAGTGGGTGGTTAAGAACAGTGTGTAGGGATTGGTGAAACCACCAGAGCATTGGAAATGGCCGCTGACTATGGTAAACCTTGAAGGACCCTGAAGCCCTAGGTGAGGAGCATTTTCCCTCTTGCCCCCTGCCCTGCCATCTTGGTCTTCATGCCCTTAAATTTCCAGGTGGAGGACTTGAAGTCTCAGCTGGTGGCCCAGGATGACTCCCAGAGGCTAGTGGAGCAGGAAGTTCAGGAGAAGCTGAGAGAGACCCAGGAGTATAACCGAATTCAAAAGGAGCTGGAGAGAGAGAAAGCCAGGTAGGCTAGGTAGGCCATGGAGGTGGCTTTTGCCTATCTGGCTGTAATGCTCAGGCCATCTTGCCTTTCATGCCTGCAGCTCTGGGATGTACATGTAGCCATGTGGAGAGGGCATGATTCCTGTCTTCAAAGCTTGCACTTCATTCATTTAGTAAATATTTCAAAAACACTCATCATGCACCAGGCACCATGCTTGGGGATACAGTGATAAGGACTGTATGGTCCCTGCCCAAATAGAATTTGCAGTTTTCTGGAGAAGACATTAATCAAATAATAACTCAAATTATTACAGATTATGACACATGGAGGAAACAGGGTGAGAGAGAAGAGACCTACTTTAGAACCATTGTTAAGGAAGGCTTTTCTCAGAAGGGTGCATTTAAACTGTTGCAGTAAAACCCCAGCCAAAGAAGACAAAGAGACCAATGGAGACCAAAGAGAACTTTAATTCAGGCACCCGGGCTGGCAGTACACTCACGCCTTAAATGGCCGCCAACCACCACAAAGAAGGCAGTTTTGCTTATATGCAGTTTGAGGCAGGAAAACAAGACAGGATGCAGGTTTTAGACAAAGACAGCAAATTATTTAACTTGTGACAATTTTGAGAGAACTTACAATTTAGTTACTTTGACCAGTCAACCTTGCTGTTAGACAGGAATTACAGAGGTATGGGGCGGGGGCACTGTGTCTGGAGGCAGGTGATAAGCTTGGAAGGTTGAGATAAGCTTGCAGCTGCAACTTGTTAGCTATGCTGGGAGAGGCTGTTTAAATTCCTTAGCCTATGTATAACTTCTAAATGACCTTTACTTAATGTTAACTATTACCTATGTTATGCTTATTATTTTAAACTTTATTATTACTTATTTATTTTTCTTCCACAAAACAACACTAAGCTTGAAGTGGAGCTACCCATGTAAAAGGGTGAGGGGGAGTTCCATTCTGAAAGAGTAGAAATCATGTGCAAAGGCCATGAGGCAGGTAAAAACTTACAGTATTTGGTGGAACTGAAAGAGTGTGGTGTGATTGGAGCCTGGTGAATGAGGAGAGGGGCATGAGCTGGGCAGGTCCACAGCACTCAGGATTTGGTAGGTCACAGCAAAGAGTTCATAGTTTGAGTTTCATAGGAAACCTCTGGAGAATTTTAAGCAGGGAAATTGATATAATACAACTTATGATTATTTGAAGGGTGCAATGACATGAGATATCAGGTATGACAGAAGACCATTCAGAGTGAAGAGCAGCTTGTATTTTTAGTGCTGCAGGAGTCTGAGAAGGGGATGGGGCTGGGCGCAGTGTAATCCCAGCACTTTTGGGATGCCAAGGCAGGCAGATCACTTGAGATCAGGAGTTCAAGACCATCCTGGCTAACATGGTGAAACCCCATCTCTACTAAAAATACAAAAAGAATTGCTAGGCATGGTAGTGGGTGCCTGTAATGCCAGCTACTCAGGAGGCTGAGGCAGGAGAAACTCTTGAACCAGGAGGCGGAGGTTGCAGTGAGCCGAGATTATGCCACTGCCCTCCAGCCTGGGTGACACAGTGAGACTCCATCTCAAAAAAAAAAAAAAAAAATAGTTTCAGAAGGGAAATATCATTTTGGTGATGCAACTAGAGGCAGGAAGACAAGTTAGGCTGGTAAGAGTTGTCCTGATTTGAGATCCTAAAGCTAAACCAAGGGAGGGTAGTGGGGAAGAGGAGAGAAGAGAAGAGGTTTAAAGGATGTTAAGGGAATTAGATTCGATTGTATATAATCATAGATTGGATATAGGTAGGATGAAAGGGGAACTCTGGAGTGGTCAAGGTTTTACATTGGGACCTGTGTAGATGGAAGTGCCATTCACTGAGCTAGGGAACATAGTAGGAGATGATTGGGTGGGCAGGGGAAGAGAAGAAGGGGCAGAGGAGGAGAGGAGAGGGACTGGGAAGATTTGGACATGTTGATTGAATGTGAAGTACTAATATAAGGTATATGTGAAATTTGCCAGAGAAGAATAAACTGTGAGGTTGATAGCCAGGCATGGTGGTACATGCCTGCAATCCCAGCTACTAAGGAGTGTGTGCCACTGCACCCCAGACTGGATAACAGAGCAAAACTGTCTTTCAAAAAAAAAAAAAAACCCTGTGGGGTTGAAATGGGAAGTACCTAGGAGCACTTCTGCAGGAAGTACCTAGGAGCACTTATTAAAGTAATAAATGATAGCTTTTATTGTTATATAATTATTACTGTTTCTATTTTGATTTTTTAATGCTATGTTAAGAATACTCAGATGGGAAGTAGTTTTTCATTCTCTAAGAGAGTGGCCCAACACTCTGACCCCTCTCTTTTTAGCCTGACTCTGTCACTGATGGAAAAGGAACAGAGACTCCTTGTTTTACAAGAGGCTGACTCTATTCGACAACAGGAGCTGAGTGCCCTGCGCCAGGACATGCAGGAGGCCCAGGGAGGACAGAGAGAGCTCAATGCCCAGGTACTTCCTACTCTGGTTATGAGCCCTGCATCCCTAGCAGAAGCCTGATCCTGGAGCAGTGGATTGATTGCTCTGAGTCCTCTCATGGAGAGGACCCATCTATTTTTCCTAATTACAGGTTAGGCAGGTGCCTCAACAGCTCCGCAGGAGGGGGAAGCCAGGATTAGACAAGGTGGAGGCTTGGGAACCTGACCCAGAGGTGGGCATGGCTCCTGTGGGAAACCTGACAGCCCAGAGCAAAGTGCACACAGGGGTGGAAACCACGCAGGCCTTGTTCCAGCACAGCCACTTTCAAGTGTGCTGGATCTGGTTGACAAGATGCAGCAGCGGGGAATTAGCAACCAGTAACACTCCAGATCAGGCAGGCAGCAGCAAGACTTCCAGGGACTCAATCTGCCCACATTAGGACCCCAGACCTTGTGTACAGAGGAGAGATGGCACTAGGAGGGGAGGAATGGTATATAAGAGCTAGATAGTGGATTGCAGGGGTAAGGGCACACAGGTTTGGCTGTTCAACAGTCTTAAGTTTGAATGCAAGCTGTACCACTTTCTAGTTATGTGAATGTCAGCTTCTTCATCCATAAAACAAGGGTGATAGGCCGGGCATGGTGGCTCACGCCTGTAATCCCAGCACTTTGGGAGGCCGAGGCAGGTGGATCACGAGTTCAAGAGATCGAGACCATCCTGGTCAACGTGGTGAAACCCCGTCTCTACTAAAAATACAAAAAATTAGCTGGGCATGGTGGCGCGTGCCTGTAATCCCAGCTACTCAGGAGGCTGAGGCAGAAGAATTGCCTGAACCCAGGAGGCGGAGGTTGTGGTGAGCCAAGATTGCGCCATTGCACTGCAGCCTGGGTAACAAGAGCAAAAAACTCCGCCTCAATAAAAAAAAAAAAAACCAGGGTGATAATTCTTGTTCCTAATTCCTGTAACCATTATAGAAATATAAAAATGTCAGGAACACAATAAGCATTCAATACATGGTAGCTATGTTATTGTGACTGCTCTCACTAGGTGCAGCATCAGGGTTTCAGGCCAGAGTTCTGATCATAGCAGGGAGCCAGGGCTGAAGCCCATTAGCATAGCAGCCTGGGCCCATGTGTTCAGTAGTCGGCAGGTGTTAGATCTCTAGGGTAACACTCATTTCAAAGTCCCTCTACCTGCCTGAGAACTAAGCTGAAATCCTCCCAGCCCTGATCATAGTTTGTACAGGGATTGAGTGGGGTCTCGCCTGAGAGAGCCTGTGGAGAGGGTATCCACTTCCTGCTTAGAGTATGTACAATTCTTCCTTGGCAGATGGAATTACTGAGGCAAGAGGTGAAGGAAAAGGAGGCTGACTTTCTGGCCCAGGAAGCACAGCTGCTGGAGGAGCTGGAGGCGTCTCGTATCACGGAGCAGCAGCTACGAGCTTCCTTGTGGGCCCAGGAAGCCAAGGCAGCCCAACTACAGCTGCAACTGCGCAGCACAGAAAGCCAGCTGGAGGCACTGGCCGCAGAGCAGCAGCCTGGGAACCAGGCCCAGGCCCAGCTGGCCAGCCTCTACTCTGTCCTGCAGCAGGCCCTGGGGTCTGTTTGTGAGAGCAGGCCTGAGCTGAGTGGTGGGGGAGACTCTGCTCCCTGCCTCTGGGGCCTTGAGCCAGGTGAGGCAGCCACCCCAGAACTAGGTCCTTTAGGCCAAAGGCAAGCCATTCCCAGGAGAAAAGGAGAGGAATGCTATTCCTTAAGCCATATTGCTTTGGGGTTAAGGCTGCATACTGGGGAATTCTGAGTTTGAAACCCAGCTCTACTGTTTGCTAGCCATGTGTCCTTGGGCAAGTCACCTATCCTCTCTGAGTTTGATTTTCCTTAACTACAAAATGAGGCTGTTAAAAGTACTTACCTTATAATTTCACCAAGGAGTTAGGAGATTGCAGATGTGAATAGCTCACGCAGTTCCTGGCACTTACTAAGTGTGTAACAAGTGATAGCTGGCCTTACCTAGCACCCACCACAGTGCCTGTCCCATACTATGAGTGAAGTGCTGAGAAGGCATTCTTTTGCAGAGAGGAGGAAACTGGGAAGGCCAAGGCTGTGTCTGGGAAGGTCTGGCTATTTCTTTTCATAGTGGCAGCTGAGGTTTTTCTCATTTTTTCAGACCAGAATGGAGCTAGAAGCCTCTTTAAGAGAGGTTACCTGCTGACTGCTCTCTCCACTGAGGCAGTAGCATCTGCCCTCCATAAGCTTCATCAAGATCTGTGGAAGACTCAACAGACTCGGGTATGTTTCTCTGCTCCCCTTTCCTGAACTCTTTACCTCCCTTAAAGGGCTTGAGGCAAAGATGCATGAAGCAGTTTGACCTGTTTTATTCCTGAGATCAAGTTGGGATGAGTTTCACCTTTATCACTTACCACCTGGCAACCCCAAATAGAGCATTTGGAGTTCCTGGGCCTTGTTTTCCCTTGCATATTAGGGCAGACAGTGCCTGCTCAGAGTTGTGAGGATTAGATGAGTGAGGATCTTGAATGAGCCTTGTAAACTATAAAACCCTGGGCAGGCCAGGCGCTGTGGCTCAGGCCTGTAATCCCAGCACTTTGGGAGGTCAAGACAAGCGGATCACCTGAGATCAGAAGTTTAAAACCAGCCTAGGCAATATAGTGAAACCTTATCTCTACTAAAAATACAAAAATTAGCTGGGCATGGTGGTGGGCGCCTATAATCCCAGCTACTCAGGTGGCCAAGTCAGGAGAATCACTTGAACCCGGGAGGCAGAGGTTGCAGTGACCTGAGATCGCACCACTGCACTGCACTCCACTCCAGGCTGGGCAACAAGAATAAAACTCGGTCTCCAAAAAAAAAAAAGAAACCCTAGGCAGATGTGTGGCGTTGTTTTGCATCATTTTCCACTCAGCCATGAATTTATTCTTGGTACCCAGGCTTCCAGGAGAAACCCTAGAAATCAGTGACCACTATTTGAGGTTGGCATTTATAGGAGCATTCTGGGCCTTAGAATGCTCTGAAATGAAGATGTCATAAATTCCACCTCACAGTGAACCTATCAGTACAAATTGAGTGCCACCCACATGTCAGCCCCACTCTGAGCTGAGAATGCAAAAGGGGTAAAGACCTGATCTCTGCCTAAAGAAGTTTTGTGACACGGTGGAAGAGCAAAACTGCATTCTACTAGAAAGCAGAACTGATAGAATTAATTGGATCAGTAACAAATGCAAGTGATGTACTGTTGGAACTAGGAGGAAGGGGCAGTTCATTCTGATTTGGGAAAGGTCAGAAGGAAAGAAGATACGGCCTTTGGACTAAGCTTTGAAGTAGGAGTGTCGGGAGGGAAGAGGTGACCCCTGGGCTAACTTTGAGCAGCTCTCTTTCAAAAGACATAAACAGGTCAGAAGGAGATTCTTGTTCCATCCAAGTGGAGCAGACCCTGTCGTCACCTCAGGGAGCTAAATGCATGTGCGTTCAGAGGAAGTAACCCAGCTCTCTGGGAGTAGATCCACAATGGCGGCCCACCACAGAGGCTGAGAATGAGGAGAGAGCTTGAGCCCTGCATTGCTTGTGGAAGATGAGGGAACTCACATTTAGCCATATCCTTCCTTTTCCAGGATGATCTGAGGGATCAGGTCCGGAAATTGGAAGAACGTCTAACTGATACTGAGGCTGAGAAGAGCCAGGTCCACACAGAGTTGCAGGATCTGCAAAGACAGCTTTCCCAGAATCAGGAAGGTGAGAAGCTCAAGACAGGTGGGGAGATTTAGCGGGAGAGGGAAGATAGGTGAGGAGCCCAGAAGTGGCAGGAACAGGCCTAGCAGCCACCTATTCATTTTATTTTTTTTTTTTTGAGATGGAATCTTACTCTGTCACACAGGCCACAGGCAGGAGTGCAGTGTCATGATGTTGGCTCACTGCAACCTCCACCTTCCAAGTAGCTAGTATTATAGCCAGCACCACGCCTGGCTAATTTTTTTGTATTTTTAGTAAAGACGAGGTTTTGCCATGTTAACCAAGCTGCTGTTGAAGCCCTGGCCTCAAATAAACCACCTGCCTCAACCTCCCAATGTGCTGGGATTACAGGCGTGAGCCACCAAGCCTAGCTGCATTCTGTTATTTACCCAGAACTGTGAGATGATATCTAGAGGCACTTCCAAAGGGGTAATGACCTCCTTGAACTATTTTTTCTGCTTTGCTTGGCTGTTGAGGCCCATCCTGGAAGAAAAGATTAGGAGGAACAGATTTGGTGAACTGAAAGAAGGAAATGGCTGGGCTTCCACTTTCTGTCTCTGCGGCAGATTTAAAAATTTTTTTAAAAATTGGCTGGGCGTGGTGGCTCACACCTATAATCCAAGCACTTTGGAGGCCAAGGCGGGTGGATCACCTGAGTTCGGGAGTTCAAGACCAGCCTGACCAACATGGTGAAACCCCATCTTAAAAAATAAATAAATAAATAAATAATTTTTTTAATTAAAAAAAATTGGAGACCCAGGGCCAGGACTGTAAACACATAAAACTGCATCTTTTATCATCTATGTTACTTACTTCTATCATCTTCAAGTATGTCCTCCAAGTTAGCCTTTGGTAGCTGAGGGATTATGAGTTTATTTGGGAAAAAGCAAGGAGAGGAGCTCTGGGGAGGACATACCCATGCACCAGCCAAGGACTGGAAAGGGTCATGGCTCCTTCAAAGGACAGGAGAGGAAGGGTCTTGAAGCTCAGGTTTCTACTTAGAAGAGTTAGCCAGATGTGGTGGTAGATCCCTGTAATCCCAACTACTCTGGAGGCTGAGGCAGGAGAATCACTTGAACCCGGGAGGTAGAGGTTGCAGTGAGCCAAGATTGTGCCACTGCATTCCAGGCTGGGCGACAACAGCAAGACTTCATCTCAAAAAAAGAAAAAGAGAAGAGGACAGCTTGGGCCTATTTTGAGGCCATCTGAGGGTTCCCTGAGAGCCACGAAAACAGAGTGGGATTCCAGCGCCTGCTGCAGAAATTGAGGGCAGCTAGCAAAGCCACCCATGTCTCTAGGAGCTCCTGCACAATTATAGGATTGGGGGCTAGAAGGGACCTCCAGTGTCATCTGTCTCAACCCTGTCTGGAATTGGGGGCTGAGGCTCTTGGTGATGAGGATGAAGACGTATTAGGATGATTACGAGGCAGTGCTGGGGCTGGCAGCAGCAGGGAGTGCTGCCAGGCAAATAAAAGCAGCTGGCAGATGGTTGATGTCTCTAGGACACTAGATGTAATTCTCTCCTTCTTGGCCGCCTTCTTCTTTGAATCTGTTCCCCATCCTCCATCTGCCTCTATATCCCTCTTTTCCCCCACCCCAACTATGGATCTTACTCAACTACCTCTCCTCTCCTTAAAGAGAAATCCAAGTGGGAAGGAAAGCAGAACTCCCTAGAATCTGAGCTGATGGAACTGCATGAAACTATGGCATCCTTACAGAGTCGCCTGCGGAGAGCAGAGCTACAGAGAATGGAAGCGCAGGTAAAGTGGCACTGGTTTTGGTGGAGTGTGGGGAATGCCTCAGGAGTAGTCCCTTGGACCCACCTTGGCCTGTGGTCATGTGTCCCACTTCCTTCAGCAAGTCTGTCAGCTCCTCTGTCTGTCTCCATGTCCCTAGGGGCCATCATTAAGATTCCAGTGAATCCTCTTTCAATTGCTTTTTCTGAATTGAGGTTGATGTTTTTGCCCCTTGTCCTGAAGGACCAGAGTCTGCCCTGGGCATAGCAGAGTCCTAGGAGGTGGCAGTGATGCTCTTTTACAGTATCAGCTTAAGTGGAATATACCACCACTTTTTTGCCCAAGTCCTTGTCACTGCTAGTACCACAAAATAAGAAAGAGAAGGGCCAGTGTTGGAGTGACAGTAGCAGGGAAGTATAAAGTGATTTTTTTTTTTTTGAGACAGAGTTTCGCTCTTGTTACCCAGACTGGAGTGCAATGGCACGATCTCGGCTCACCGCAACCTCCACCTCCTGGGTTCAAACAATTCTCCTGCCTCAGTCTCCCAAGTAGCTGGGACTACAGGCGTGCACCACCATGCCCAGCTAATTTTTTGTATTTTTAGTAGAGACGGTGTTTCACCTTGTTGACCAGGATGGTCTCGATCTCTTGACCTCATGATCCACCCGCCTTGGCCTCCCAAAGTGCTGGGATTATAGGCGTGAGCCACCGCGCCTGGCCGGTTCTAAAGTGGTTTTTCATCTTGTCTTCCAGGGTGAGCAAGAGTTACTTCAGGCAGCCAAAGAGAACCTGACAGCTCAGGTGGAACACCTGCAAGCAGCTATTGCAGAAGCCAGGGCTCAGGCAAGTGCTGCTGGTGTCCTGGAAGAAGACCTGAGAACGGCTCGCTCAGCACTGAAGCTGAAAAATGAGGAGGTCGAGAGTGAGCGTGAGAGAGCCCAGGCTCTGCAAGAGCAGGGTGAGCTGAAGGTAGCCCAAGGAAAAGCTCTGCAAGAGAATTTGGCTCTCCTGACCCAGACCCTAGCCGAAAGAGAAGGGGAGGTAGAAACTCTGCGGGGACAAATCCACGAACTGGAGAAGCAACGGGAAATGCAGAAGGCTGCTTTGGAATTGCTATCTCTGGACCTGAAGAAGAGGAACCAAGAGGTAGATCTGCAGCAAGAACAGATTCAGGAGCTGGAGAAGTGTAGGTCTGTTTTAGAGCATCTGCCCATGGCCGTCCAGGAGCGAGAGCAGAAGCTGACTGTGCAAAGGGAGCAGATCAGAGAGCTCGAGAAGGATCGGGAGACTCAGAGAAATGTCTTAGAGCATCAGCTTCTAGAACTTGAGAAGAAGGACCAAATGATTGAGTCCCAGAGAGGACAGGTTCAGGATCTGAAAAAGCAGTTGGTTACTCTGGAATGCCTGGCCCTGGAACTGGAGGAAAACCATCACAAGATGGAGTGCCAACAAAAACTGATTGAGGAGCTGGAGGGCCAAAGGGAAACGCAGAGAGTGGCTTTGACCCACCTTACGCTGGACCTGGAAGAAAGGAGCCAGGAGCTGCAGGTACAAAGCAGCCAGATCCATGACCTGGAGAGCCACAGCACCATTTTGGCAAGAGAGCTGCAGGAGAGGGACCAAGAGGTGAAGTCTCAGCGAGAACAGATCGAGGAGCTACAGAGGCAGAAAGATCATCTGACTCAGGATCTCGAGAGAAGAGACCAGGAGCTGATGCTGCAGAAGGAGAGAATTCAGGTTCTTGAGGATCAAAGGACACGGCAGACCAAGATCCTGGAGGAGGACCTGGAACAGATCAAGCTGTCCTTGAGAGAGCGAGGCCGAGAGCTGGCCTCTCAGAGGCAGGTGATGCAGGAACGGGCAGAGGAAGGGAAGGGCCCTAGTAAAGCACAGCGCGGGAGCCTAGAGCACATGAAGCTGATCCTGCGTGATAAGGAGAAGGAGGTAGAATGCCAGCAGGAACATATCCATGAACTTCAGGAGCTCAAGGACCAGCTAGAGCAGCAGCTCCAGGGCCTGCACAGGAAGGTGGGTGAGACCAGTCTCCTTCTGTCCCAGCGAGAGCAGGAGATAGTGGTCCTGCAGCAGCGCCTGCAGGAAGCCAGAGAACAAGGGGAGCTGAAGGAGCAGTCACTTCAGAGTCAACTGGATGAGGCCCAGAGAGCCGTAGCCCAGAGGGACCAGGAACTGGAGGCTCTGCAGCAAGAGCAGCAGCAGGCCCAGGGGCAGGAGGAGAGTGTGAAGGAAAAGGCAGATGCCCTTCAGGGAGCTCTGGAGCAAGCCCAAATGACACTGAAGGAGCGTCAGGAAGAGCTTCTGGACTACAAGGAACAGGCACAAAGGCTTGAGGAAGAGCTGGCAGTGGAGGGACGGCGGGTCCAGGCCCTGGAGGAGGTGCTAGGAGACCTAAGGGCTGAGTCTCGGGAGCAGGAGAAAGCTCTGTTGGCCCTCCAGCAGCAGTGTGCTGAGCAGGCACAGGAGCATGAGGTGGAGATCAGGGCCCTACAGGACAACTGGTTACAGGCCCAGGCAATGATCAAGGAACGAGACCAGGAGCTGGAGGCTCTGCGGGCAGAAAGTCAGTCCTCCCGGCATCAGGAGGAAGCTGCCCGGGGCCGGGCTGAGGCTCTGCAGGAGGCTCTTGGCAAGGCTCATGCTGCCCTGCAGGGGAAAGAGCAGCATCTGCTTGAACAGGCAGAATTGAGTCACAGTCTGGAGGCCAGCACTGCCACCCTGCAAGCTGCCCTGGACACCTGCCAGGCACACGCTCGGCAGCTGGAGGAGGCCCTGAGGACACGAGAAGGTGAGATCCAGGACCAGGATCTCCGATACCAGGAGGACGTGCAGCAGCTGCAGCAGGCACTTGCGCAGAGGGATGAAGAGTTAAAACATCAGCAGGAACAGGGGCAGCTGCTGGAGAAGTCTCTGGCCCAGAGGGTCCAAGAGAATATGATTCAAGAGAAGCAGAATCTGGGGCAGGAGAGAGAAGAGGAGGAGATAAGGGGCCTTCGTCAGAGTCTAAGGGAGCTACAGCTGACTCTAGCACAAAAGGACCAGGAGATCCTGGAGCTGAGGGAGGCCCAGCAAAGGAACAACCTGGAAGCCTTACCCCACAGCCACAAAGCCTCCCCAGTGAAGGAACAATGTGCAAAATGTTATTCTTTAGAGCCCAGGCTGCAGCGGGAGCTGGAGTGGCTGCAGGCAGCCCTAAGACAGACAGAAGCCAGGGAGATTGAGTGGAGGGAGAAGGCCCAGGACTTGGCACTGTCCCTAGTGCAGAGCAAGGCCAGCATCAGCAGTCTGCAGGAGGTAGCCATGTTCCTACAAGCCTCTGTCCTGGAGCGAGATTCAGAACAGCAGAGGCTGCAGGTGAGTCACTCCAGGAGCAGTAAGGGCCAAGGGACACAGCTCCATCTGGCTGAGCTCAGGGACTGCCCACCACTCTGGGCCTTGTGGTACCTCAAGGTTATGAGAAAGCTGAGATCATGAGTACCTCAACACAGTGGGATTCAGGCTACTGTGCTAGTCTGGGGAGATAAAAAGAGGATAAGAGCCCACAGTCCCATGGGGAAACCACGATAATACAGTGTGGTTGGTTCCTAATAGGGGAAGTTTAGGTTGTCCCAGGCATGCTGGAGGGATGCTCACCCTTTTCTGGGAGTGGGTCCCAACAGGCTTTCTGGTAAAAGGAGTGTTTAAGATTAGACCTGGGCCAGGCACAGTGGCTCACACTTGTAATCTCAGCACTTTGGGAGGCCAAGACAGGCAAATCACCTGAGGTCAGGAGTTCAAGACCAGCCTGGCCAGCATGGTGAAACCCCATCTCTACTAAAAATACAAAAAGTAGCCAGGCATGCTGGCATGTGACTGTAATCCCAGCTACTTGGGAGGCTGAGGCAGGAGAATTGCTTGAACCCGGGAGGCGGAGGTTGCAGTGAGCTGAGATCATGCCACTACACACCAGCCTGGGGGACAGAACAAGACTCTGTCTCAAAAAAAACAAAAGATTAGACCTGAAGGGACCAGTAAAGAACTAGCCAGGCACAGGTTGGGGAGGAGCATTCAGGGGAAAAGGAAAAGAGAGTGAGAACAAGTGTACTATCTGTGTAGACAGTTCAGGTCGCATGAGACAGAGGGAAGGATTTGGTAAGAGATGGGAAGACAGTAGGGGCCACACCCATCAGGGCTTACAGTCATGCCGAGGACCTGGGTAACTAGTAGGAAGCAGGTGAAGTGTTTGCAGCAGGGGAGTGCTGTGATTAGACATACAGCTCAGAAGGATCACTCAGACTGCCATGTGGAGCAACAGCAGGCCTGGGGAGACCCACTGGGAGGCTGAACTGAAAGTCCAGCGGAGTGGTCGTACCCTAAGAGGAAAGTGTGAATGGAGATGTGGGTGGGTCTGAGAGGTAGGACTTCTGGCAGCTGATTGGCTAAGAGGTGGGAGGAATAAAGAGAGGGCAGAAAGAAGTCAAAGATGACGCTCAGGTCTCTGCTTACCAAGATGACGAGAAGCAGGTGTGAGAAAGAGGAGTGAAATGATGAGGTCAGTTTGGAAATGGAGGGAGGAACCTGTGGAACAGGCAGGGGGAGGTGTCCAGTGGGCAGGTCAGTAAAGTGATCTGAAGTTTCGAGTTGAAGCCAGAGACACTTTGGAGTCATCAACAGTTAAAACAAATGGGTTACTTGTAGGTAGAGTGTTGAGTGAGAGAGGAAGTGAGCTTAGGAGAGGACTTCAGGGTGTAATATTTAACCTCAAGGTCAAGCACCATGTCTTAGTCACCTTTGTACCCCCTGCACTGAGCACAAGACCTGCAGCAAGCAGGCCAACAGGAAAGCCAGGCTGACTTGACAGCGAGAGGCATCATCTCTTTTCCCAAGAGAAGCCCAGTCCAGTTTTCCAGGGACCCCGGGTGAATGCCTTTACTCTGACCTTCAATTTCTCATCAGTAAAATAGGCAATGGGTATGTATGAATTCCTTAGGAAGAAAGCACTTAGTAAGTGGAACTCCTTTCCTATGTTCAGGTGCATTCTTATAGACACAGCAAAAGTAAGGTATGTAATTGGGCAGGAGGGCACTTTCCACCCATCCTCTTGGGTTACTAAGCAGTATTCACTCAATAACAACCCAGTCAGAGTCACTTCACCTACTGCCCCCTCCATACACACAGGGATGTCTGTCAGATGCAACCCTCCCTTGTTGTGGGACCATTTCATTTTAAGTGTTTTACATGCTAGGGCACTATAACTCTCTCTTTTACAACTACCCTGAAAAATAGGAACTGTTACCATCCTCGTTTTATAGTTGAGGAATGGCAGTTCAGAGAGGTTAAACCCTCTTTGGATTGGTTGAAAGTCATGGCGCAGTGGCTCATGCCTATAATCCCAGCACTCTGGGAGACTGAAGCAGGCGGATCACTTGAGCCCAGGAGTTTGAGACCAGCCTGGGCAACATAGCAAAACCCCATCTCTTCTAAAAATACAGAAATTAGCCAGGTGTGTGGTACGTACCTGTAATCCCAGCTACTCAGGAGGCTGAGGCAGGAGAACCTCTTGAACCTGGGAGGTGGAAGTTGCAGTGAGCCAAGATGACACCAGTGTACTCCAGCCTGGGTGACAGAGTAAGATTCCATCTCAAGAAAACCCTCATAAATGGCAGGACTGCAATGAGATCTGAGTCATCTGCCTCTAGATCCCAGACTGTATCACCAAGCTCTTCCTCTCTCCCAGGCAACCCACACACAGCCACTTTTTTTTCTCTTGTTCATCTTTCTTCTTGACCGATAACATTTATGAACCACATGGCACCTAGAAAGTATCTAGCATGAGGCTTCCCCACTTACCCGAAGGGACTTAACCCAAGGGCTTGGTCTGTTTCATGGTGCACGTAGTCATTTTGTAAATGAGGAAATTGGGGTTTGGGGAGCACTTATACTTCAACCAGAGTCATATAGCCACTGGGTGGTGACAAGGCACCCAGCCCTGTGTGACTCCAGAGCCCATGCTCTTCCCACAGAACATCAATGCTCTGAGTCATTGCTCAGCCTTCTAGAAGATGTAAAGTGAACTGGAGGCTCTGGTTCTAGCTCCCTTCCTAGCTCACCACATACCCTTGACTCGAGTTGAGGCCCCTCTGCTCCTTTGTTTTACCCATCTGTGAAATAAAGTTTCTGTACTAGTCATTCTGAAGTTCTAAAATGACTCAGAGCCTCTAGGAAAAAATAAGACAAAAGCCTGAGGAGAACATTGAACCGCTGTTTCTGTGGAGGGTGGGTGGGTCTGGATATGAGGTTGGCAAGGGGTGATTTTGCTCCATACCTTGGCACCCTAGGACGAGTTGGAGCTCACCAGACAGGCTCTGGAGAAGGAGCGGCTACACAGCCCAGGTGCAACCAGCAGAGCAGAACAGGAGTCCGGAGGGGAGCAGGGCATGCAGCTGGGAGAGGTGAGCTGGGGGCTCAGGGGAACAGATGGCCCAGCAGTGAGCTCCTGCCCCGGGGTTTGTCCCTTTCCCTTGGGACCTGGGTTCCTGAAGCTTAGACCTACCAGATTGGTCTGTATGCGCTCTGTCTGTTCCCTACTTGTCTTAGGGGCTGCCCAGGTGAGATTCACAAGTGGGTTCCCACAGGTCTCAGGAGTAGAGGCTGAGCCTAGTCTTGCTGGAATAGAGGAGAAGCAGCCATGGAGACAAAGGCTTGAACACCTGCAGCAAGTGGTGGCACGGCTGGAGATTGACAGGAGCAGGCTGCAGCGCCACAATGTCCAGCTACAGATCACCTTGGAGCAGGTGATGCCTCTTCTGGTCTAGTGGGCATGAATCTCCACTTCTCATGCAGCCCCTAGAGCATGAGCTCAGTAAACTACAGCCTGTGGGCCAAATCTAGCCTGCTGCCCATTTCTGAAAATCGAGTTTTATTGGAATACAGCCATGCATTGTCTGTGGCTGCTTCCCTGCTATGGCCCACAAAGCCTAAGTACTTACTACAGGAAAAGTTTGCTGGCCTTTGCTCCAGAGGCCTGAGAGGCTGGCCCTGCCTCTTCTGTTCCAGGAGCACTTCTTTGCACTCAGGGCTGCCCTAGCTGTACCCTCCTCAGCCAGGGTTCTCTTCCCATGGTTACTGTCCCCTCATATACCCTCACAGGCACTGGCAACCTCTGAAGAAAGGCAGCTCTGCTCCAGTCACAGAGCCAAGCCAAGCCCTGATTTCTTATTTGCACCTTGGCAGGTGGAGCGAGAACGGAGGAAGCTGAAGAAGGAGGCCATGCGTGCGGCCCAGGCACGGTCCCTGGAGATCAGCAAGGCCACAGCTTCTCCACCCACACAGCAGGTTTACCCATTTTCCTATACTGCAGCAATAGAGAGCCCAACCCCAGCCACCAGAAACAGCCCTCCTCATTGCATATCGCAGGCTGACAGCACTTCACTAATCCAGAGAGCCCCTCCTGACTGCCCCATGAGAAGAAGGCCCAGCATTAGGGTGGCATCAGGGCTAGTGACCCTGCTTTCTGAGGGACTTAGATCTGTGCACTCCCAGACCAGTGCCACAGGCTGGCCCAGGAGCGGGACTCATGGGGCTCTGCTCAGGATCCCTGGTGTATGGGGGTCGTGTGGCGCTTGTCAGCTCCTGGTAAGCCTAGGAGCTTGATCACAGCTTGATATCTTAGACCTTTCTATAGTGTTGAGCTTACAGGCTTAAGGGTCCATGGTCTTCCCTGGAGCCAGTGTCCCTTTTTTGTATAAAGGGCTTGAGGAAGACTCCCCATACCAGCACTCTTTTAGGTGAGGTATCCCCACCTTGCAGCCTGGCAGGGAGGCACTGTTTATGGGTGGCTGAGCACTAGCTCTCTATCCCCTGTCCTTTAATGAAAGTTCTCAAGTGCATGCACCGTGTCTTCCTCTCTGCATCCTTAGCTCATACCCCAGGGCTACCACAAAGCAGATACATGGTGTAGTTCTGTTAAATGAAAACATGCCTCAAAGAAGTAAATGCCATCCAGGACTTTTGGATGATTTGTGTCAGGTTTCCACGGGCATTGCCCCTTGTGCTGGTGTGGGTCCTCTCCTTGCCCCAGGGCCTGCTGCCCTGTAGAGGTCCAGTATGGGTTCAGATGCTTCTGGCCCATGGCCTTTGCCCAGACCCCCAAGATTGTGAAGAGGTTCTGTAAGGAAACTTGCAGAAACCCCAGAGTGAGAAGGCCTATTCCAACAAGAGTGCCATTTGTCTTCTTTAGGATGGGAGAAGAGGACAGAAGAACTCAGATGCCAAGTATGTGGCTGAACTGCAGAAAGAGGTATGTTCTGGATTTTCTAAGCCCATATTCCCTCCCTTGTACTCGGGCCCTTTGTACACCTCCAGCAAGGAGAGGGGAAGTTCCTGCCTTCAGAGAACCTCAGTCTCCACCAGAGGCAAGAAGAGTCCCAGTCCCAACCCCTTCTCTCACATGCCTAAGGGTGGGAGTGGGGAAGAAAGCATGATCCTGGCCCCCAACTTCCAGATCCATGCTTAGCAAGGGACAGGAGAAAGAAGAGGGCTGAGGAGCAGGCAGAAGATTCTAGGAGGACAGGTGGGAGCAAGTGGAGCCATCCTGGCCTCCCTTCCCTCAGAGGTGCCCTTGCAGGCAAGACTGTTGCCAGCGCCCCAGGCAGAGGAGCCGGGCAGCAGCACGGGCTCCAGGCCACACAGCTCAGCTTGAGCCACCACTTGCCGAAAAGTGACTTGAAGAGCCTTCCTGCCCCTTAGGCCTCACTTAAAAGTCCACTCTCCCTTTCAAGGCCCAGGAGTCATAAGAAGTGTTACCTTTTTATTTCTGAACCTATTTCAGAAATCAGTAGTTGCTACTGGCAGGGCCTGACTCTATAGCTAGACCTAAACTATTACTTTGAATTCTTTTAAACTCAGAATGCTTTTCTATTCTATTAAAAAGTCAGAGCTGGGGCACGGTAGCTCACACCTGAAATCCTAGCACTTTGGGAGGCCAAGGCGGGCGGTTCACCTGAGATCAGGAGTTTGAGACCAGCCTAGCCAAATATGGTGAAACCCTGTCTCTACTGAAAATATAAAAATTAGCCAGGTGTGGTGTTGCACACCTGTAATCCCAGCTACTCAGGAGGCTGACACACAAGAATTGCTTGAATCCGGGGGCAGAGGTTGCAGTGAGCCAAGATTGCACCACTGCACTCTAGCCTGGGTGACAGAGCAAGACTCCATCTCAAAAAAAAAAAAGTCAGTTAGTGGTTATACATGGGTATATATTATCAGCCTCATCAAAATGTACATTTAAAATCTGGGCATTTTTCACCACATGTAAATTATCTTTCGATGAAGTTGATGAATAGCTTTGTAATTTTCAAGCTCCCTATTTGAGTCACGTGTGCAGCCAGGATTGAGAATTACTGGATTCTATCATTCCTAAGGGCCCTTCCCCTAAACTCTCTGAAGCCTGTTTCTGAGATTCGTGTATGTAATAGAGTTGATTCAGGTGCTCAGACAAGCGTCACAGGAACAGAGCAGGAAGAGCTGTAACAACTTGAGGGCCCTCAGCTGCTCTCCCTCTTGGTTTTCCTGCCCACCAGGTGGCCCTGCTGCGAGCTCAGCTGACTCTGGAGTGGAAGCAGAAGCAGGAATACATCGCCCGCTCAGTACAGACCAGCCGCGAGCTAGCAGGCCTGCACCACAGTCTCTCACACTCACTTCTCGCTGTGGCCCAGGCCCCTGAGGCCACTGTCCTGGAGGCAGAGACCCGCAGGCTGGATGAGTCCCTGACTCAAAGTCTTACATCCCCAGGCCCAGTCCTGCTACACCCCAGCCCCAGCACTACCCAAGCCACCTCCAGGTAGCAGCCACAGCCAGGACCACACAGACAGAAGACTGTACCGTGGTTACGGCCCCTCTGCACACCTACAGGTTTGCCAAAGGAAAAGCCTGGCTCTGTTAGGCACCTAGGGGCCCCAGGTCAGCTGGTGTTCCCAGACAGAAGGAAACCTGCAACACTGTGAGGGTCCCACCTCACCTGGGAATGAGGTAAATTGCATTTGCTTGCTACGTACGGAATCACCCAGAGGAGTGCCTTGCCCTGGCTGAGGAACACCTACTGCCTCTCGTCTAGAATTTATTTTCCTAGCACTTCACCACCTCCTTCAACTTCCCCTCGATAATAAACCCTGGGGTCTTTGCATTCATTTTCTGCTGCTTTTTCCACTTGTGCAGCTGGGCGGCGGCAGCACATCAAGGGAGTTGATGAGGGAAGAACTCGCCAGAGATTCCTGTCGAGGTAGCACGTGTTTATTGTATACCATGCTCTGTTATAGGGGAGGTTTCAGAAAACACACAGGACAAAGCTCCTGCCCACAGAGAGCCCACAGTCCGGTTGATGAGAACAGACTAATACGCATTTATGAGTCGGAGGCAATTCTTGTACTGACTAGAACTGTAGGAATTCCAGGGGTTGAAGAAGGGAAGCAGGAACTGGCCCTTGAAGGATAAAGTGGAGTCAGTGGTGTTGCCAAGCACACCGTGAGAAGACTGGTCTGTCTGTTTCAGGGGGTTGGGGCTGAGCTTGGGTGGGTTGGGAGGGGAGATTATGGAGGGTTAAAAGAAGTTCTAGGGCTTCAAAATCAGCGTTGACCTTCAGCTAAAGTCAGAATCTCTGAGTTCGGAAGCTCCACATGGCCTCATTCCTCTTCTACTCTGGGTAGATGTCCTTGAAGTATCCCATTCTGGGCATATCGGCTGAAACTGACCTGGTCCCCTGTAGTCCAACCATGTGTCAAGGCAATCAGGAGGTTGGACCATGGTGGAATTCCTCACCGATGAACTGGTCCTAGTGGAGGCTGCACGGAACTCAGCTCACAGGCCTAAGACCTATTGCTGGCAGCCTCCTTAAAGCCTAAAAATTGTTTTATTTTTTAGAGACAGGTTTTTGACCTGTCTTCCAAGCTGGAGTGCAGTGGCACAATCACATCTCACTACAGCCTGAAACTCTGGGCTCAAGTGATCCTCCCACCTCAGCCTCTCAGAGTGCTGGGATTATAGGCGTGAACCACCATGGCCAACCAGAACAGTTTTCTTTAAAGAAGCAGCCCATTACCTTCCTCTGGCACTCCCACCATAATCTGGAATTCCTCTTCACTAAGCCTGGGAATAGAACTGAGACCTAGCTAAGAATGCTGGGGGTATGAGAGCAATACCCACTCAACCAGACCTAATTAGGGGCTCAGCCCCATTAAGTCTCGTTATACCACACAAAGTGGAAGTGGTATTTACAGCGGCTAGAGCTTTGTTCCAGAAACCCACATGTGCAGCTCAGCAACTGATGCTTAGTGAAAACTTCCAAAACCCTAGAAATGGATCTGGGGACCCAGAAATGCTATCCTGGTTTCTGCTTCCAGTCAGATACCCTGTAGCTTAAAATCCTTACCTGGCCTCTAGGCCACTTCTATGCTAGGAGTTGTTGAGGACAAACGACTTCTCTTGATTGTTCACTTGTTAGATCCTCCAGCCCTGGTTCTGGGGCTCAGACTGACAGCGGGGCCCAGTTTTTTACCCTAGAGTTTCTTCTCAGCATCGTTTTCTGTAGGTCACAAGTCAGGGCATCAGGCCCAACATACCTTCTGGGCATCAGAGAGGTTCCAGCAAATGAAAGACATCTTAGAGGCTGCCAAGCAGGGTCTTTATTCAGGACTAGACTAACCTGTATTTGCTCTTCTCTCCATCCAACCCTCAGGAGCCCCTCAACTCCATTATAGACCTCAGCCTAGGGTTTCCCCTCCCGACCAGATAGTTAGAGCAGGGTTGGCCTTCAAGTATAGACTGTGCTCTTGCCCTTACACTTGTGCTTCTGGACGATCGTCCACTCTGGCTTTTTTTTTTTTTTTTTTTTTTGAGACAGTCGTTCTGTTGCCAAGCTGGAGTGCCATGACACGATCTTGGCTCACTGCAACTTCCAACTCCCAAGTTCAAGTGATTCTCCTGCCTCAGCCTCCCAAGTAGCTGGGACTATAGGCACACACCACCACACCCTGCTAATTTTTGTATTTTTAGTAGAGACGGGGTTGCACCATGTTGGCCAGGATGGTCTTGATCTTTTGACCTCATGATCCTCCCACCTTGGCCTCCCAATGTGCTGGTATTACAGGCATGCGTCACCACGCCCGGCCTCCACTCTGGCTTTCTAAAGTACACTTTCCTTGCCCAGTAGCAGGATCACCTCTGGAGTGTCCCACAAGTAATAGTGACAACTGCTCTCTTTTTTGGGTGGAGTTGGGGGGAGACAGACTATCACTCTGTCACCCAGGCTAGAGTGCAATGGTGCAATCTCTGCTCACTGCAACCTCTGCTCCTGGGTTCAAGCAATTTTCCTGCCTCAGCCTCCTGAGTAGCTGGGATTACAGGTGTGTACCACCACATCCGGCAAATTTTTCTATTTTTAGTAGAGACAGGGTTTCACCATGTTGGTCAGGCTGGTCTCAAACTCCTGACCTCAGGTGATCTGCCCACCTCAGCCTCCCAAAATGTTGGGGCTACAGGTGTGAGCCACCACACCCAGCCAACAACTGCTGTTTTTATCAACTCCAGACCCAAAGAGACCTGAAGTGGAGAACATGAAGGAAGGAATATGTGTCATCCAGAGGGGGACCCAACTTTGCCTAAGAGAATGAGACCAGAGCTTCCTTTCCTGACCTTGTCACATTTAGCAGGGCATAACCAGAGTGGTGAGTCCAGCAAATGGGAAGTGAAGGTTAGAGCTCAGCCACAGAGGTTATCTTCTGCAGAAAACTTTCCCCCTTACTAATCTTATCTGCTTTGATAGAAGCTGGTACTGGCTAGAAAGGCCTGAAACCAGAAGGGAACAAGAGTCGCCAGAGGCTGGCAATGTTCTTATTCCTGGGGAATGCTGGGGTCTGGCAGGTGCTACCCCTGTTCTCTCAAGGAGCCTGCATGCTCTGTATGTTAGAGTGGTGACCATCACCTCCCAACCCAATGACCTTTGTTCCTCTGCTTCCCACATGGGACTGCCAGCACCCTGAAGGCAGAAAAGCTGTCTGACATGAATGTACCCATTAAAGAAGGAGAAGCTGATATATGTTGACATAGGGAGGGTGGGGAGTGTACAGTTACAGGCTGCACAGGGAGGGCAAGATCAGTGTTGATACCAGAATGCCAATGGCTGTCTGTGCCAGGCCTGAGGCCCCCACCAGTCATACCGCCTGATAAAACCATTGCAGTCCACACTAGGTGTGGAGGCTTCAATGACAGCCACAGCACATGGGTGTTCTCATGCAAGCCATGAGTATTCCAAGTGCTTTAAGTGCAGGGAGGTTCCGATGCTCACATTATTCTCAAAGCCCAGAACAGACCCTGGTTCATTCTACAGAGATAGGAAGGCACTGGGGCTCAGATTGGTGCTGCTTCTCACCCTTACCCTCCTGCCCCCACCTGAGCACAGTGTGGCCCTCAGTGATGGTTATCCTATATCCCAAATACACATGGCACAGGACTGGCAGAGTCGGATCTTGGGGTCTAGCTGTGGACTGGGGATCAGTTAGGGTAGCTTCTTGACCAGCTGATATTGGGTTAGATGTCCTGGCATTGGCACCTATGGAGAACACAGGCTGCTTATCACACCCCTAGTTCCAGTACCAAGGAAAGGCTGGACCCATTGCAGCTGGAGGCCCAGCAGAGTAAAGGGTCAAGAAAAGGACGCAGCCCTGGGCCCAGGACTGAGCATCCACCGGCTTCTGGAGATGGGGTGGTCTCCAGTTGCATCAGGACTTCGGGGCCCATCCAAAGTGCTGATTAAACCAGGCAGACACACCCTGCTGGTGAAGGCAGGCCTTGCAGATGCAGGGCTGAATTGAGCAGCCACAGAACCTCTGTAGCTCTTGGGCTAGCAGCAGGACGTCTAGAAGTACCTCGGGAGTGGGAAACGCCAGCCACAAAAACAGCGAGCTGACCTCAGGCCTGAGGCTTTGCCTGCAGGCCTCATCTCAGCCCATGGGACAGATCTCTGGTTGTCTTAGTTTGGCCTTGGGTCAGATGACACCTTCAGCTGTCCACCCTGCAATACCTCACCTGCCTTCTAACCCACTACCCTGTAGAGCGGGGGAATAGGGCCAGGGGATGGGCAGGGAGAAGGAAAGAAGAAGCAAGAGCTGCCAGTGTGCTCCAAACCAAGAGACCCCTCCACGTGATTCTGGGCACGACTGAGGAGATGTGTAAGCTCAGCTCTGCTCACCACACTTAAGAAGCAGGCAAGGGAGGAGGAGGGGCAAAAACATGGGGTCCTGAGGCCTTTTACCCGCTCCACCCTGCTGGAGGTGAGTATGAGAGGTGAGGCTTCTTTGGACTGTGCTCCTGGCTAGCTGATCTCACCCAATTTATTATATCAGTAGTCTGGTCACAGGGTAGACACCCTGACCTCTTAGCCTTTTGTTGCCAATGGTACCAGCTCTACATATGCCCTTATAGGGCCTGAACCTTGGCTCAGGTAGGCAGGTTTGGAGGTAAAATATTGAATGGGTCAGGGGTTAGAGGAAAGAAGCATCTCTGCCAAGGCTGTGTGATGTGTTACCTGAGAGAGTGGGTACCCCTATTCTCATCACATGGCCATTGATTTAGAGGCAGGGAGGGGGATGAGAATTTGTATTCAAATGTGCTTATTTCTTAATTACTACTAGGTGTTCAGATGAAGGAATCAGAGAAGGCTGTTATTCAGCACCAGACTAATAATCCACACATTGCCTCTGCACCTCCTGTCTTGGTTTCCTAGCAAAACCTCTCCTCTGTCTGTGAACATTCCAGCCCTACAGGTCAGATTGCCGGTCAAGAGTAGTCTCACATTCTAGCTGACTGATACCTTGACCTCTGCTGTTGCGTGTGGTTTGATGATTCATGCTGGAGCCTCTGGCTATAACTCTCTTTCCTGTATAAGGGACCATCTCTGAAGTTTGTCTGCCCAACTCCAAATAAAGGAACCTGGTGAATGAGATAGGCTAGCTGCTGCTCCTGCCCCAGCTCTTCAGTCATTTGGGCAAATGCTGATTAAACAAAGCTCCACAAGGAGCTCTGAGAAGGAGCTCACCTCTAGGCACACAGAACCTGGACACAGATAAATGTTTGCAGAATGACCTGGATGTATAGAAGAGACCCACTGGCTGCTCTCGAGGCCAAGGAAAGAGTCAAACAGTGTTTGTCAAGCCAATTGGATGCATGGGATTTATAGAGTCGAGGGGAGCAATGGCAGGTGTATCAGTTCATTCAGGTTAGACCTCTGAGCAAAGAGCAGAAACATCAGCCACAGGCGAGCATAAGCTCAAACCCCGCGTTGAAGGCTACATAATTGTCACACAGAGCAAAGCACATGGCAGGTAGCACACTAACTCAGACACCAGGCACTGGGAAAAGTGGGCAGTCATGGTCACATCCCCCTGCGCTGTTGGCCTCCATCCCCTCCTCAACTGTCCACAGCATACCTCCTTCCTACCTTGTAGCTCTTGCCTTCCTCGACCTAGTCAGTCCTCAAGGGTGCTCTTCTAAAGGCTGAGCTGGAGGCTAAGGGGAGAGGTGCCGTTCATTGTGTCCTGTGGCTTCCCTGGGGTTAATGAAGGGGTTGATGCCCAACAGAGTCCTTCACCTTGGCACTCAGCCCAGGGCCCAGCTGTCAAGGGAAGGCTTGGCAATCAAGGGTGATGGAAATAAGAATGAAAAGGGGCATCAACCTGTGCCAAGGCTGGCATGGTGTATATGAGAGGAGAGCTGCCTATTCATAGCATAGGGTTGTCAAGCTGGAGGCAGAGAGAAAAAAGGAAGAGCTTTTTGGTTCCTCTTGAGGGTAGAATCTATAGGAAAACTTTATAATAGGGTTAAAAATAAATTTCCCATCTATCCAAACTTTATCTGGTAGACTTTCTTGTCATCTATTTAAAATGAAACAAGTGCATGCAAGTGGTTAAGAAATTTTAGCTAGGCATGGTGGTGCATGCCTGTAGTCCCAACTATGTCGGGGGCGAGGCAGGAGGATCACTTGAACCTGGAAGTTCAAGGCTGCAGTGAGCTGAGATTGTACCACTGTACTCCAGCATGAGTGATAAAGTGAGACCCTGTCTCAAAAAAAAAAAAGAAATTAAATGGTGCCAGGCTTGGGGGCTCATGCCTGTAATCCCTGCCTTTGGGAGGCCCAGGCAGGCAGATTGCTTGGGCCCAGGAGTTTAAGACCACCCTGAGCAAAAAAAATAAAAATTAGCTCAGTGTGATATTGTGCCTGTAGTCCCAGCTACCCAGGAGGCTGAGGTGGGAGGATCACCTGAGCCCAGGGAGGTCGAGGTTACAGTGAGCCATGATCATTCTACTGCACTCACTCCGGCCTAGGTGCAGAGCAAACTGTCTCAAAAAAAATAAAAAGGAAATTAAATAGAAAAGAAGACAGCAATTTCCCAACCCATTCTTCTCAAACCTCTCTTCAGAGGCAGCAGTTTTTTTTAAACTATGTTTTTCTAGTGGCTCACTTTATTCCTCTAAAATAGTAACTTGTCTATGTGGTGCCGTAACAGTTCAGTATCTGGACACGATGCTGCACTGCCTACACCTCGGGATTCTTGGATCCTGACTTAGCTACCTCATTCCTAGACACCTGGTACACCATAGTGCGTCGGGGACGTGGGTAAACGCGCTTTAGGTTTGTGTGGGATATTTGCATTTTGTTAGGCTGTGTGTGTAGTTGAGCACCCAAGGGGGTAGAATGTGGTGGATCTTTGTTTTAGATACACAGCAACTGGAAACTCCTTTCCTGAGGCTATTCAGTTACCCTAAACTACTATTTCTACCAAAAAGGCAGGATAAATGCTCCCCCAACACACACCTTTAATTACCAATTTTCAGAGTAAGGGGTTGAGGTAATAGCCACCTCCAGTTTTCCCTTTCTTTTTGAGTATTATTATGAGCTCAAAGCTTTTTATATATTCACTATGATTCAATCATGACAGTTGCTAATTTTGATGCTCAAGTTGCCCCAAATCTAATGTCCAAGTTTTCTTTGTACTTTTCTTATCTAGGCCTAGGATCTTTTAGAGAAAAAAAGTATTTAGAAGACAAAATCAGGCCAGGCGTGGTGGCTCACGCCTGTAATCCTAGCATTTTGGGAAGCTGAGGCAGGTGGATCACCTGAGCTCAGGAGTTCGAGACCAGCCTGGGCAACATGGTGAAACCCCACCTCTATTAAAATACAAAAAATTAGCCAGGCATGGTAGCATGTGCATGTAGTCTCAGCCACTGGGGAGGCTGAGGCAGGAGAATTGCTTGAACCTGGGAGGCAGAGGTTGCAGTGAGCCAAGATTGCGCCACTGCACTCCAGCCTGGATGACAGAGCAAGATTCCATCTCCAAAAAAAAAAAAAAAAAGAAAACAAAATCTGGGTTACAGAATTGATCATTGCTAATGGGGTGTTATAGCTGTTCAGATGACAGAGGTAAAAAATGTACTTTGTAAATTGTTAGTTCCACGAGGTTATGATTGTACAACAGTGTGAATCTACTTAATGTCACTGAACTTTATTGCCATTGATAACTTTTAAATGGTAAATTTTATGTATATTTTGTCACAATAAAAAAACTGAAAATTTAGTTTACTTTGAATTTACCGTCACAGAGTCTTTACCTGTCTGATTTTGTATTTTGTTTCTTTTTCTTTTTGAGAAGAAGTCTCACTTTGTCGCCCAGGCTGGAGCACAGTGGTGTGATCTCAGCTCATTGCAACCTCTGCCTCCCAGATTCAAGTGATTCTCCTACCTCAGCCTCCTGAGTGGCTGTGATTACAGGTGCCCACCACCATGCCTGGCAAATTTTTGTATTTTTAGTAGAGTTTCAACATGTTGGCCAGGCTAGTCTCAAACTCCTGATCTCAAGTGATCTGCCTGCCTAGACCTCCCGAAGTGCTGGGATTACAGGTGTGAGCCACCATGCCTGGTGCATATTTAGTTTCTAATGTTAATATAGATAGTTACTGATGGCTGGGCGTGGTGGCTCACACCTGTAATCCCAGCACTTTGGGAGGCCAAGGCGGGCAGATCACAAAGTCAGGAGTTCAAGACCAGCCTGGCCAACATAGTAAAACCCCATCTCTACTAAACATGCAAAACTTAGCCAGGCATAGTGGCAGGTGACTGTGGTCTCAGCTACTTGGGAGGCTGAGGCAGGAGAATCACTTGAACCCAGGAGGCAGAGGTTGCAGTGAGCCAAGATTGTGCCACTGCACTCTAGCCTGGGTGACCGACTGAGACTCTGTCTCAAAAAAAAAAAAAGCTAGTTATTGATGTCATTCAAGACCAACCTGAACAATATAGTGAGACCTCATCTCTACAAAAAAATTTAAAAATTAGCCAAGGGTGGTGGCATGCGCCTATAGTCCCAGCCATTCAGGAGGCTGATGTTGGAGGATCACTTGAGCCTGGGTGCCAGAGGTAGCACTGAGCTGTGATTATTCCATTGCATTCTATTGTAGGTGACAGTGATACCCTGTCTCTAAATAATTATAATAATAATACCAACACTATAATCAAAACACTGAGTGAAGTTTTAAATTTCTTTGTAGTTCTTTATGTCCACAGAGACTATCCTACAAAAGATAATGCAATCAGTGTGTTGAGTTAAAGGAACTTGAAATAATTCTTTCTCTGGTGTTTATATTATCAATTAAATATATAGTTAGGTCAATTTGATGTGTTTTCAACTTCAGGGTTTGCTTTTTTCTCATTTTCATTTAATTTTACTTTTTGATAAGATACAGCATAAGAGAGTCACATAGTGATAAGACAGAATCAGTAATAGGATGTAGCCCTTTAATGCCACCAGAAATCCAGAGAGAGAAATAAGCCAGGGTTTTATTCAGTACCAGAGTGATCTCCATCCAGGGTCTCCTTGAAGCCCCAGTCCCTCTCTGACACCATGAGGTTCCCTTAGCTACCTGTCAGCCTCCTGGGGACTCCATGGAAACATCTCAGCTGTAGACAGCAATCTTCCTCTCGCACTGCAGCTTCAAGATGATCTGGTATTCTGCTGGGAAATTTTGCATGGTGTTCTCACACCAGTATTTACCATCCCAGTAATGGGACCACCTTTTGTGATTGTCTGCCCCAAAACCAAACAAGGATACCTGGGAGATGGGATAAGACAAGAGATGGTGGTTGGGTAACAGGCTGGATCCTGCTGTGCCCCCCTGCACATGTATCATGACTTCAGCACCACTCACTCAACCCCTAATGTGCCAGGCTTCCTCTTGGAGCTGGGAGGAGAATGGAGTTCACCTTCTCCAGGAAAGACAGACTCTAAATACTCATAGTGACCCCAGAGCCCAGAAAAGAGAGCATCAACTAGTTGATGGGAAGAGAGGATTGCCCTGGGAGACACGGGAAGGACATTCCAGGCAGAGGGAGCAGGGTGTGAGAAGGTGTGAGGCAACTGGTGTGTCTGGGGAACCCCAAGAAGCCCAGTGTGGGAGTCTGGGAGAGAGGAGAGAGGTCAGATCATGCAGAGTGTTGGAAGCCAGGTAGAAAATTTGAGATTTAATGGGAAGTCCCTGGGAAGACAAATGTTGAGTGGCAGAGGAGTGAATGTCTGTGAGTTGCAGGAGGTATCTTACCTGGTCACAGGTATGTAAGGCATAGAACAGAGCCACAAACCCCAAGGATAGATACTGACCATAGTTCTCCATCCAACTTTCCTGGATATACCTGAAGAAGTAGAGGCTGATCGCCAGCACCTAGGAAGATAGAGAAGGGGGCTGACCTGAAGCCTGTCCCATTGCTACTCACTATCATGTTGTCCTACCACTTTCTACTTTCCTTCCTGGGGCCCTCACCTTATGTTTGCTCTCTTTGGTTCCACCAGTGGACCATCTGAAATCTAAAAAGAAATTGAGGTTTGGGAGTATTTCAGAGTCATTTGACAAACAGCATTCAAGCTTAAGTAAGCCTTGGGAGTGCCCCAGTATCCAGCCAGGGTCTCTTTGGAGTCGCCTCTGTTACTCCCTACAGTAACCTCCCTCCTGACATACCCAGGGTTTCTTTGCTTCCACATGCTTGTCTGTCTATGCAGTATACTTATGAACCACTCCAGACCAGAGGAAGTCAATAGAAGCAGCAGCAGTTGGGTACCAGGGTCCTAAGGGCTGACAATCCCAGGGTACCTAATACGCATAGTGGTCCTGTTCCCCACATCTGCCTCAAAGCCTTGGACAGGGGCCTGGTTCATCCTGAAAAGGAAGCAAGGATGGTCATTTAGAGGAGGAAGAGGCTTCAGCTTGGCCTTGGTCTCCACCTCTCACCCTGCACCCGCCTGAGGACCATGTCATGTTGGTTAATCCTGAAGCCAAGGCCAGAGCCCCGTAGAGACCTTGAGTTTCCCACCACTGCACAGACCCAGCAGTTGGACACCACGTGGCCCAGTAGGCATGGGGGAGGTACTTTAAGCAGCTGCTGCTGCTTATTCTCAACCTCCTTCTCTGACTTGACTCCCTCAAGTCCTTAGAAGCACTGGAGGGAGGAATTTAGAGGCCTAACCCTGGGGCCATGATGGAGAGATGGCTAGGACCTGGGGTTGGGGCAGAGACTGGGCAAAGGTCAACTTTGTGCACTGACCAGCCACAGTATCAGAGCATCATTGGACACAGGATCTTGTGGCCTCTGTAGGGGTTCAACAGTGCTGTCGAAGCATCTGTCAAACCAGTCAGACTCGCCAGGCATGTGGAGGCAGGCAGAGCACGTCTGGACCTCAGATGAGCAGTTGCATTTTCTGGAAAAGTTGCTGGGACCGTGGCAGATTCCCGGGTGTATTTTGGCCATATTACAGAGGTCGTTCTGGCTGGAGTGCTGGTGTAGGAAGGAGGTGATCAGCCACAATGAAAGCACATAGGGTGCTCGCTTCAGCAGCACATATACTAAAATTGGAACAATACAAAGAAGATTAGCATGCTCAAGGTCAATCGTGGGAGAGAGAGAATGACAGCATTGCCCAGAACACCATGAAGGACCAGAGTGCCACGGCCAGGACTCCCAAGATGGCTAGGGAGGCTAGAGCTCCGACAAGAGGATGAGCGAGGGCCAGGGACTGCCTCCTCCCCCAGATGTAACTCAGGGGACCATGGCCAAAGAGAGGATGAACGGGCATGGCAGGGCATGGCTGACGGGGGCATAATGGACAGGGATCAAAAGAGGTGGCAAGGTGGTGAGAGAAGCATGTCCAGTCACTCCAGGCCTGGCCACAGGATGAAACGGGGAGGAATGTTTCATTCTGGAGTGTGCTTCGTCCGGCGCTGCATGAGGGTTCAAAGACCTAAGAGGGAGTGGCAGGGGATAAAGAAAGAAGTACAGACAGACATATATAAAGCTGGGCCAGGTGGTCCAAAAAGCTGGTGGTATCAGTCTCTTTGACCCTGACCTGCCTCAGAGTACTTTATTTTATATGTTTACAAAGTACATAGCAGAGGGAGGGTGTAGTTACTTAGAACAGTCTGTGGTTATAATTGTCATACTTTAATTAACATACTTCAGTTAACAACTACCTTGCAGTAAGGTTACTGAGAGCTGGTTATCTTTTTCTAGGCCTCTCTGCTCTTCTCGGAGACATACACATTCCCCTATTATGGTTTCGCTTCTCTGGGGTTCACCCAAAGTTGACAGCAGCCTTGCCGCTGATTCCCCCAGAGGGGGTGGGCTACTCTGGCTCTCTACACCTCCCCCTTAACTGTAAATATAAACATAACAAAAATTGGCACAGCATAAATCATTACTGTTATTAATATGTAAGGTTAGTACATTGAACAGACTACACAGGAATTTTATGTTTAAGTTGTATTTAATAGCAAGCATCACCTTCACAATGAAGGCAAGTTAGATCTACAGTATTGTGGGGTAACGCTCAGAGCCTCAGGAGGGATTGCCAGCTGGGCACATCCCTGATGTTTGTTGGCCTTGCTGTGACTGTCTTTGTCTTAGGTCATTCTCCTCTGAGGATCTTACCCATCATTGACTATTCAATTATTTTTTTAGGTCCGGTATTACAATCAACATTATTTTTAGAGGCTTAATGGTTTTGTAAATAATATTAAACCACACGTCACTGAAGAGCATATGTACCCACATTCCTTATTTCAGCTTCAGTCTGTAACTTTTGTTAGGACTGATATTCTGTGTGTCTTTGTTTTGTACAAACACCTTTAATTTTAATACCTATTTTACTGTCTATAATTTTTAATAATGCAGTTTAGCTTGTAAGTTTTTACTGTTTAGATTTCTGCAAATATGGACTGTTGCATATAACAAAAACAGAATAATTACACAGATAACAAGTAGCATAAACAGCCAGCATGTCTCAGAATTTCAAAAGGATTAAATCCCTGTAATTGACCCAATAACTTTTTTGCTATTTTTGTAGGGTCCTTTATATCAAGGTGTTCCTGTTGTATTTTATCAAATTTCTGATGTAATTCTTTTTTTTTTTTTTTTAAAGACAGGGTTTCATCATGTTGGTCAGGCTGGTCTTGAACTCCCAACCTCAGGTGATCCGCCTGCCTTGGCCTCCAAAGTGCTTGGATTACAGGCGTGAGCCACCATGCCTGGCCTTCTGATGTAATTTAATTAAGTCACTAGTTAAATTATAACGACCTTGAGCTCCACAAAGTTGTTTTTTAACTGTTTTTCATTTCTATTTTGTATAATTTCAAATTACAGGGGTCACACAGATAGCAATATAATTACAGTGACATCTAAGTCTTTGTCTTAACCTTATCATCTCCAGTTCATTTTTTATAAACACAGTGGCTGTCTCAAGAGCTGCCAGTCTGGCCTCTAACCTCCAATCAATATTCTCCTGAGTGGTCGTGTAAGTTGAGAAACATTTGATGTCAATTGGTTTACATAATGGGCTGTTTGAGTAGTTTGAGAAAGTGAAAAGGCAGGAACTGTAGAACTGGCAATAATTTGTATCAATGTTACAATACCAAAAATCAGTAATCTCAGTGCTCTCTTACATCGAGACAACATTTTTTTCATGTGTTGCAACACTGCACTCTTTTGTTAAATTGACAGGAATCATCACATATACAGGCTGCTTTAACAGTAGACTTTGTCCCTTATTATAAGTAGATACACAATAAGTAAGATTACAATTTATACAAGACACATAAAATTTCCCTCCATATTGGGTTACATTGACCTCCCCTGTTACAATCACATAAGGGCTAGGAACACAAGCCTTTAGTCTGTACATGTCATTTGTAAATATGCTGGAAAAATCGACATAGTCCATGGCAGCAACCAGACGCCACAGTTCCTTTTGCAAAGTCCCATGGTTTGTTGTTAGAACATTACTGATGAATGCTCTGAATGACATGTCTTCTGGGTACCCAGCACGATTAACTGTATTGTGAGACCGCTCACACATTGTCCAGGGAGCACACTAGCACAGTCCTTCCACTCCAGAAAGCCTTTAAATTTTATCCCAGTCTTATGGTGGCAATATTTCATGGGGGGTGTATACCTGAAATGTCACGCATGTTGTTTGGAAACCCCCATTTACTAATCTTGGACTGGTAACGAAAAAGGTTCCAAGGTCCTGAAAGATTGGCCACCCTAATAGTGGCTGCTGTCGTTTTATTTTTTTGTATAGTCTTTATACAACCTGTTTGCTCCATCATGGAGACACATAAAGGAGGGTCAGTGGTCCATCCAGAGTAATTATAATTTCCATAATAGGGGGTGTGCTCCGGAGCTCCACCTCTTCCTCCAAGTATCTGTGTGTCGTTTACTAACACAGGAACTGATTTACTTGCTCAGGTCACTGGCTGTAAAACTAAGGGCTCTGGGAAAAATGCCCAGTACACCTCTGCTCCCTCATAGCACACCTGGCATGCTATAATTGTCATCATAGCCACGAACATAATTTCAGGAGTCATTTGGGGGCCTCGGCCGGTGATTGTTGCTGCAAGTCGCCGAGTCAGTTGTTTGATCTGTCCCCAGATTGTTGGCGAGACTCTCATCATTTTGTGTTTTTTTTTTCTCGGTCCCCTCTTTTTCTCCTTCAGTTTTAGCCTCCTCGAGGGTATCACCAATTCCTGCTGGTCCATGGCTGTGCCGAACGCAGTGGACATGACTGGACAACTGGCTCCTTCTGGAAAAACACAAACATAACATCATAGTAGGATCTGGTCCTTTCCAACGTCCTGTTTGGAGGTCCTTCCATCGGACCATGCCTTAGGTATTTCCCTGGTGGCAAAGTGCCTATCTGCTGGAGAATGTCCAGATTCGTCACAGTTTAAAAAATTAAAGGTATACAGTGCAAGAGAAACTCGGGTAGCCAGAGTCCCTCTATAATTTTCTCTTTCTTCTTTTTCAGTTTGAGTTTTGAGAGTGTGCTCAACAGTAGCTTGACCTGTTGGATTATATGTAATGCCTGTAGTATGTACAATAGTAAAAGTTGCACAAAATTGAGTAAAAGTAGCAAAATATAGGCAGGACCATTATCTGTTTTAAGACAAAGAGGCAGACCAAGGGTAGCACAGGCGGCAAGGCAAAAATTAATTATATTTGGCGGCTTCCCCTGAGAGCGGTTGGGTGAAAATGAAACCAGAGTCCAGCACGTGTAAATATTGCAAACGGCCAAAAGAGGGCAAATGAGTAACATCCATTTGCCACAAGGCGTTCGGCTTAAGACCTCTGGGATTTACAGCTGAGTTTTGAACTGGGAGGAAAGTTTGGCAGGCAGAGCAAGTTTCAACAAGCTCTCTGGTAAGTGAAAACGATTTGTGCAGAGCACTAGTGTTTTGATGAAATGTTGTATGGGATCCTTGTGTCTGGGAAATAAGTGAGCCCACTAGACGGGTGGAGACAAGACTGTCCACAGTTGCATTGCCTTCTGTCAGAGGACCTGGGAGATCTGAGTGTGATCTGATATGTCCAATAAATAGTGGATACTTTTTGCTGGTGGAGCATGCACTGTAGAATTGTAAACATTTGAAAAATCTCTTTTGAGGCAGAGGCAATAAGAGTCGTTGCCAAATGTCGAATGGCTCCCACCACATACTTGCTGTCTGAGTAGATATTAACTGGCTGTGAGTGATCTCTGAGAACCATATAAATAGCATAAAGCTCAACTCGCCGAGCAGAAGTAAATGGGGTGGCCTCCACCTGAGAGCTGCTTGCCGTAAGTGGCTTTTTTTGAACGGCTGTCGTCAGTAAACACTAATTGAGCTAAAGGAACTGGCTGTGTTTGGACAATTTTAGGAAAAATTAATGGATGTTGTTGTGTAAATGAAAGTATTTTAGAGGAAGGATAATGACATGCTATCTGTCCTGTAAAATTTGCAAAGACCCCAGTCTCGAGCAAATTGTCACAGCCAGGATTGTTGAGTGGTGTTATATGGCACAATGACTGTATTGGGGTCTCGACCAAAGATCTGATAGCATCGCTCTCTACCCTTAGCTATTAGAGAATAAACTGCTGAATAGTAAGGTTTAAAGACTAGCCAGGCATGGTGGCTCACGCCTATAATCCCAGCACTTTGGGAGGCCGAGGCGGGTGGATCGCGAGGTCAAGAGATCAAGACCATCCTGGTCAACATGGTGAAACCCTGTCCCTACTAAAAATACAAAAAAATTAGCTGGGCATGGTGGCACGTGCCTGTAATCCCAGCTACTCAGGAGGCTGAAGCAGGAGAATTGCCTGAACCCAGGAGGCGGAGGTTGCGGTGAGCCGAGATCATGCCATTGCACTCCAGTCTGAGTAACAACAGCAAAACTCCGTCTCAAAAAAAAAATAAAAATAAAGACTCAGGTGAGGTGTTAGCCAAATGTAACCACTCCTCAGGGGAGTCTTTTTGCCACAGCACTGTAGTGGGTGTATGAGCAGTCTGTAAGATAATTAGATCTAAGGGAAGTTGTGGGTTATTGCGAGTTAACTGAGCCTGAGCTATGGCTTCTTTCACCTGTTTAAGAACTAATTTTGCTAGTTCAGTTAAAGTTCTAGAAGAGGTGGGGTCAGGATCACCTGGCAAAATTGTAAAAAGTGGTGGTAATTGGCCAGCAGTCAATTAAAAGCCAATTAATGTCTCCAAGGAGTTTTTGAAAATCATTTAAAGTATGTAAACAGTCCCAGTGAATTTGCAGCCTCTGAGGATGAATAGTGTGACCAGAAATGATTGTTCCTAGATACTTAAAAGGAGCCAATTTTTTTTCTTTTTTTTTTATTGCATTTTAGGTTTTGGGGTACATGTGAAGAGCATGCAAGATAGTTGCATAGGTACACACTTGGCAGTATGATTTGCTGCCTTCCTCCCCTTCACCTATATCTGGCATTTCTCCCCATGCTCTCTCTCCCCAACTCCCCACCCCTCGCTGTCCCTCCCCTATTCCCCCCAACAGACCTCAGTGGGTAGTGCTTCTCTCCCTGTGTCCATGTGTTCTCATTGTTCAACACCCGCCTATGAGTGAAAACATGCGGTGTTTGATTTTCTGTTCTTGTGTCAGTTTGCTGAGAATGATGGTCTCCAGGTTTATCCGTGTCCCTACGAAGGACACGAACTCATCGTTTTTGATGGCTGCATAATATTCCATGGTGTATATGTGCAACATTTTCCCTGTCCAGTTTATCATCAATGGGCATTTGGGTTGGTTCCATTTACTCAACTGCTAAACAGTGCTGCAATGAACATTTGTGTGCATGTGTCCTTATAGTAGAACGATTTATAATCCTTTGGGATATATACCCAGTAATGGGATTGCTGGGTCAAATGGAATTCCTATTTCTAGGTCCTTGAGGAATCGTCACACTGTCTTCCACAATGGTTGAATGAATTTATACTCCCACCAGCAGTGTAAAAGTGTTCCTGTTTCTCCATATCCTCTCCAGCATCTGTTGTCTCCAGATTTTTTTTTTTTTTTTTTTTTTTTTTTTTGAGACGGAGCTTCGCTCTTGTTACCCAGACTGGAGTGCAATGGCATGATCTTGGCTCACCGCAACCTCTGCCTCCTGGGTTCAAGCAATTCTCCTGCCTCAGCCTCCCGAGTAGCTGGGACTACAGGCACACACCACCATGCCCAGCTAATTTTTATATTTTTAGTAGAGACAGGGTTTCACCTTCTTGGCCAGGATGGTCTCGATCTCTTGACCTCATGATCCACCCGCCTCGGTCTCCCAAAGTGCTGGGATTATAGGCGTGAGCCACTGCACCCGGCCGTCTCCAGATTTTTTAATGATAGCCATTCTAACTGGCTTGAGATGGTATCTCAATGTAGTTTTTTGATTTGCATTTCTCTAATGACCAGTGATGATGAGCATTTTTTCATATGTTTGTTGGCCTCATGTATGTCTTCTTTTGTAAAGTGTCTGTTCATATCCTTTGCCCACTTTTGAATGGGCTTGTTTTTTTTCTTGTAAATCTGTTTTAGTTCTTTGTAAATTCTGGATATCAGCCCTTTGTCAGATGCATAAACTGCAAAAAAAATTTTCCATTCTGTTGGTTGCCGATTCACTCTAATGACTGTTTCTTTTACCATGCAGAAGCTGTGGAGTTTGATTAGGTCCCATTTGTCTATTTTGGATTTTGTTGCCAATGTTTTTGGTGTTTTGGTCATGAAGTCCTTGCCTACTCCTATGTCCTGAATGGTTTTGCCTAGATTTTTTTCTAGGGTTTTTGTGGTGTTAGGTCTTATGTTTAAGTCTTTAATCCATCTGGAATTAGTTTTAGTGTAAGGTGTCAGGAAGGGGTCCAGTTTCTGCTTTCTGCACGTGGCTAGCCAGTTTTCCCACACCATTTATTAAACAGGGCCTCCTTTCTCCATTGCTTGTTTTTGTCAGGTTTGTCAAAGATCAGATGGTTGTAGATATGCTGTGTTGCCTCCGAGGCCTCTGTTCTGTTCCATTGGTCTATATCTCTGTTTTGGTACCAATGCTGTTTTGATTTCTGTAGCCTTGTAGTCCAGTAGTGTGATGCCTCCCGCTGTGTTCTTTTTGCTTAGAATTGACTTGGCTATGCGGGCTCTCTTTTGGTTCCATATGAAGTTTAAGGTGTTTTTTTTTTTTAGTTCTGTGAAGAAGGTCATTGGTAGCTTGATGGGGATAGCGTTGAGTCTGTTAATTACTTTGGGCAGTATGGCCATTTTCACAATATTGATTCTTCCTAACCATGAGCATGGAATGTTTTTCCATCTGTTTGTGTCCTCTCTTATTTCGTTGAGCAGTGGTTTGTAGTTCTCTTTGAAGAGGTCCTTTACGTTCCTTGTTAGTTGTATTCCTAGGTATTTTATTCTCTTTGTAGCAATTGTGAATGGCAGTTCGTTCTTGATTTGGTTCTCTTTAAGTCTGTTATTGGTGTATAGGAATGCTTGTGATTTTTGCACATTAATTTTGTATCCTGAGACTTTGCTGAAGTTGCTTATCAGTTTCAGGAGATTTTGGGCTGAGATGATGGGGTCTTCTAGATATACAATCATGTCATCTGCAAATAGACAATTTGACTTCCTCCTTTCCTATTTGAATACCCTTTATTTCTTTTTCTTGCCTGATTGCTCTGGCTAGAACTTCCAGTACTATATTGAATAGGGGTGGTGAGAGAGGGCATCCTTGTCTAGTGCCAGATTTCAAAGGGAATGCTTCCAGTTTTTGCCCATTCAGTATGATATTGGCTGTTGGTTTGTCGTAAATAGCTTTTATTATTTTGAGATACGTTCCATCAATACCTAGTTTATTGAGGGTTTTTCTTGTTTTTTGTGGGTTTTTTTTGAGACGGAGTTTTGCTCTTGTTACCCAGGCTGGAATGCAATGGCACGATCTCGGCTCACTGCAACCTCCGCCTCCTGGGTTCAGGCAATTCTCTTGCCTCAGCCTCCTGAGTAGCTAGGATTACAGGCACGCGCCACCATGCCCAGCTAATTTTTTGTATTTTTAGTAGAGACGGGGTTTCACCATGTTGACCAGGATGGTCTTGATCTCTTGACCTCATGATCCACCCGCCTTGGCCTCCCAAAGTGCTGGGATTACAGGCTTGAGCCACCATGCCCGGCTATTGAGGGTTTTTAGCATAAAGGGCTGTTGAATTTTGCCAAAGGCCTTCTCTGCATCAATTGAGATAATCATGTGGTTTTTGTCTTTGGTTCTGTTCATGTGGTGAATTACATTTATAGACTTGCATATGTTGAACCAGCCTTGCATCCCCGGGATGAATCCTACTTGATCATGGTGGATAAGCTTTTTGATGTGCTGTTGCAATCGGCTTGCCAGTATTTTATTGAAGATTTTTGCATCTATGTTCATCATGGATATTCGCCTGAAGTTTTCTTTTCTTGTGGAGTCTCTGCCGGGTTTTGGTATCAGGATGATGTTGGTCTCATAAAATGATTTGGGAAGGATTCCCTCTTTTTGGATTATTTGGAATAGTTTCAGAAGGAATGGTACCAGCTCCTCTTTGTATGTCTGGTAGAATTCGGCTGTGAACCCATCTGGTCCTGGGCTTTTTTTTGGGTGGTAGGCTCTTAATTGCTGCCTCAACTTCAGACCTTGTTATTGTTCTATTCAGGGTTTCGACTTCTTCCTTGTTTAGGCTTGGGAGGTCACAAGTGTCCAGGAATTTATCCATTTCTTCCAGGTTTGCTAGTTTATGTGCATAGAGTTGTTTGTAATAATCTCTGATGATGGTTTGAATTTCTGTGGAATCTGTGGTGGTATCCACTTTATCATTTTTTATTGCTTCAATTTGGTTATTCTCTCTTTTCTTTTTTATTAATCTGGCTAGTGGTCTGTCTATTTTGTTGATCTTTTCAAAAAACCAGCTCCTGGATTTATTGATTTTTTGAAAGGTTTTTTGTGTCTCTATCTCCTTCAGTTCTGCTCTGATCTTAGTTATTTATTGTCTTCTGCTAGGTTTTGAGTTTTTTTGATCTTGCTCCTCTAGCTCTTTCAATTTTGATGATAGGGTGTCAATTTTAGATCTCTAAAGGAGCCAATTTTTACACTTTTTTTGGTACCATCATCAGACCAGCCTGAGTAAGGGCCAAGTCCAAGTCCCCAAAAATTTGTCTTAAAGTCTTTTCAGATGAATGTGCCACAAGAATATCATCCATATAATGAATGAATGATATATGCTGGTTTATATTTTTGTCTAGTAGATTTTAAAGTAACTGTCACAAAGGACTGACATAGAGTTGGGCTGTAGCCATTTCTTGAGGAAGTACTTGTCAACAAATTGTATAACAGGTGCTTGAAAATTTGGTGAAGGTACCAAGAATATGCAAAATATTCCCGGTCGTCTGGATGTAAGGGGATGGTAAAAAAGGCATCTTTAAGATCCAGAACCAAAAGATGATGATCTAATGGAATAGCAGTTGGAGTGGGTAAACCTGGTTGCAGAGCACCCATAGGCTGCATTGTGGCATTAATGGCTCGAAAATCTTACAATAACCTCCATTTGTCTGGACTAAAATTTCACCTGTGTAATTAGTATTTATAACTCCAGGCAGTACTAAAAAATCTTTTGAAGTAAGACCACTATGCCCAACAATCAGCCCCCACAGTTTCAGGGGCAGTGGCCCCCTACCACCGCCCTGCACTCCCAGGTAAAATGTCCGTTTTTGCCACACTGAAAACAAGTTCTAGATTTCTTTTTAGGACGTTGTCCTGGAAGTTTACCCTGAAGAGCGGAGGCTAAAGTCAATTTTTGGACATATACCAGACCGACATCTGCACAAAGGCAAATGAAGTCATTTAGAGTAGCCGTAGTCTTGTAAGTTCACAAAATGGCTTGGCATGTTTTGTTGGCATTTTTAAAAGCCATTTGCTTTGCTAACGCATTGTTGGTTTTTGGGTCAGCTATAAGCCATCCTACTGCCTGAAGCAGGCAGGCAATGAAGTCTGCATATGGCTCCTCTGGTCCCTGGACAATTTTACCGAGTTTTTGGGACTTTTCACCTTTGGCTGGAAGAGACCTCCAAGTTTGTGCAGTACAAATATTTATTTGTCGATAAGCCTTTAAAGGATAGCCAAGCTGATTTTGTAAGGGCTCAAAGTTTTTATTACTCACTAACATATCCATAGATATATTCACATCATGAGCTGTATTGTGCTCAGCCTGCTAACTACATCTATCACGGTAATCATATTCCCATCTTAGATAATCTCTTGGATCCAAGCATGCTTTTGCAAGGTTATACCAATCCTTAGGGGCCAAGGCATCATTGGCCAAGGCATCCAAGAGAGTTATCACAAATGGTGAAGTAGGTCCATTAGAGGCTGAAGCTGTTTTTAAATCTCTGTGTAATTTAAAAGACAAAAGATCATGCTGTCTCAGCATCTGTCCTGGATTATTAGGGTCTGGGCATACTAGCATGGGGCAAACCTGAAACCCCTCCACATCCTCCCCTCGTGCCATCACCCCAGGTAAAGCAGCCTGCAGCGGGGAGATCTTAAAAGGAGTTATATTATGTCCCTTACGTTTTTCTCGTATGAGCCTTCTGGGCTTTGGGTCAGTAAAATTAAGAGCTGCAAACGTTTGAGGCCAACGGTCCTGCTTCTCTCTAGTTATTTCATCCTCTAATTTTTGTTGATACTTTGGGGGCAGAGGCTCTTCTGAGCCGTTTCCATCACCCTCCTCCTCAAAAGAGGAGGCAGTTTCAAGTAAGACTTGGGGTGGTGGAGGGAAGTCCATAGGTAGGGCAGAAGGCTCGGCTGCCTGGGCATCTTCACTTGTCTCCTGGCCTTTAGGAGATGCCGAGATAGCCTTAACTCCCCTCAGTGTGTTATAAAGAGCAGTAATACAATTCTGTTTGTCTGAATATCCTGAGGTTAAATGATAATAAAATATTGTACCAACACAATAAAGAAAATTACAGTTTAAACAGAATTACTGAGGAACTGTTTTCTTTTAAACTTGTCTGCCTCATGTTGGGGGTCTAAAGCATCCCTAATCAAAGACCAAATAGCAAAAGTATAAACTGGCATCGTCTGAGGTCCCTCAGCTGTGTATTTGTTATGTAACTGCTGTCCTACTCTTAACCAAGTAGCTAAACTAACTGTGTCCTGTTCTGGAAACCATGGGCAAATCTGCTGCACAAAGTGTAGACAATTTTCTAGCTGCTCTTTATGTATACAACATCTTTTACCCTTAAGGAGGGCAAGCAGCACTTTCACATACAAAGAACTATCACTAGACAAAGAATTGCCCATGCTTAATGCAATTATTACATGTAAATTAAGGAGTGAATTATGCAGAAATTTCCCAGGCACAAGCAATCCTCCTGCCTCAGCCTGGCAACATGCTGGGATTACAGGTGCAAGCCACCATGCCCAGTCAAGAGTCTGAGTTTTTTATTCTTTGTTAATTACAGCAGTTGGATTCTTGGTCTTGGTCAACAGATTGGTAAACTTCAGAGAAAAACAATTAGCTTACTTAATATTTAGTAGTTTACAGGATGATGCAAAAACTGGAGAATGAGGCTCGTCCATCATCATGAGAGGCAAAACATGGCCAAAGATTACCCCAGGAATGGCCCGCCTGGAATGCCACCACTGCTGCCAACACAACTGGGCCCTTGACCAGATTCTTTTCAGCTCTTTGCATTAGGAAGAGCAATTAATTTCCACACTTCTTGGATCTTGGGTCACTTTATGACTTGATCTGACCAATACAGTGCTGCAGAAGTAACACTGTAAGGGCTAGGTACAGTGACTCACACCTATAATCCCAGCACTTTGGGAGGCCAAGGCAGAAGAATTGCTTAAGCCTAGGAGTTTAAGACCAGCCTGGCCAACATAGCGAGACCCCCTCTCTACAGAAACAAAAATTAAAATTAACTGGGTGTGGTGACATGCATTTGTAGTCCCAGCTACTCAGGAGGCTGAGGTGGGAGGATCCCTTGAGCCCGGGATGTTGAGGCTGCAATAAGCCATGATTGTGCTACTGCATTCCAGCCTGGGCAACAGAGCAAGCTCCTGTCTCAAACAAACAAACAAACAAACAAAAGGCCAGGTGCAGTGGCTCACACCTGTAATCCTAGCACTTTGGGAGGCCATGGCAGGTGGGTCATGAGATCAGGAGATCGAGACCAGCTCAGGCAACATGGTAAAACCCCATCTCTACTAAAAATACAAAAATTATCCAAGTGTCTCTACTAAAAATACAAAAATGGTGCGCTCTGTAGTCCCAGCTACTCGGGAGGCTGAAGCAGAAGAATCACTTGAACCTGGGAGGCAGAAGTTGCAGTGAGCCAAGATTGTGCCACTGCACACCAGCCTGGGTGACAGAGCAAGACTCAGTCTAAAAAAAAAAAAAATTGGATTTGGAATTGGAATTGGAACTGAGACACCTAAAAAATAACTGGGAACCTCAAATGCTAAACCTTCTGTGAAAAGCCAGGGTAGCAAAAAAAAAAAAAGTAAAAGAGAAAACCTCACCCTCCAGCATGGGTGAACAAGGAGGTTTACTTACTTCTTTTATCAGAGTGGAAAAAGGGCCTCCCCCAACAACTCAAAGTCTGGGTTTGCACTTGGCATGAAATTGAATCTAAACTTACACATCCTACATGATCCAGGGGATCAGGGAAAGAAATTAATTCAAGTATTGCCCCTGAGACCTGGAAGGCACGTCTGGCCCATCCCTCCACCCCTCCCAGACACTGTGCTTGCAGGTAAGACGATCAGGCCAGGATTTTATTTAGTACCATACTGATCTCCATACAATTTCCTCTTGCCCTTTTCCCCCCAGAAATAGGACTTGTGTGGACTGAGCCAAGCAGCCCGGGTGGACAGTGAGCTTGTCCACCTGCTAGCTGATGGATGCCTTCGATTTCTGCTTCTGTGCTGGACGTGGGCAGTATTTCCTTGGTCTGATTATCCTTCTCCTGGTGATAGAAACACTTTCCTTGCTATTCTGATCCAAATCCAAAGAGGGTGACCTGGTGGATGAGAGAGGGACATGTGCATCAGCAGGTGGACTCCTGTCATTACCGCTGCCTCCCTTCACTCACACCTAGGATGACAGGCTGCCCCTTGGAGCTGGGAGGAGACTGGAGCTCACCTCTTCCAGGAAACAGACTCTGGACATGGTGACATAAACACACTCCTATAGTCACCTAGGAGCCCCAAAAAGAAAATGTCAACTAGCTTCTCTTCATGACAGTGGAGGAAGATAGGGGAACACCCCAGGACATAAGAGAAGGGCGTTCCAGGCAAACGGAATGGAGCATGAGAAGGCATGGGGCAGCTCATGTGTTTAGGGAATTCTAAGAGCTCATATGAAAGCCTGGGAGACAGGAGGCGAGGGGAGGGGTCAGAACATGTCGAGTCTATTTTTTTTTTTTTTTTTTTTTTTTTTTGAGATGAAGTTTCACTCTCGCTGCCCAGGCTGGAGTGCACTGGCGCAGTCTCAGCTCACTGCAACCTCCGCCTCCCGGCTTCAAGCGATTCTCCTGTCTCAACCTTCCAAGTAGCTGGGATTACAGGCACCCACCAACACGCCTGGTTAATGTTTGTATTTGTAGCAGAGACAGGGTTTCACCATCTTGTCTCCAACTCCTGACCTCAGGTGATTCACTTGCCTTGGCCTCACAAAGTGCTGGGATTACAGGCGTGAGCCACCGTGCGCGGCCTAAATGTAGAGTCTTGAAAGCCAGGCAGAAAACTTTAGACTCCATGCTGAAGGCATTGAGGAACAGGAATTTTAAGAGAAGATACAAGAATCTTTCTTTCCTGGGCACAGTTGTGCAAGACACAGAACAGAGCCTTGGGTCCCAGGAATGACCCTCACCCTGGGAATGCAGCCAGTTTCCCTGGGGAGGAACAGGGAGGGGACTGACCTGGGGCCCTTCCCCAGCAACCCACAGCCACATCCTACCCCTTCTCCTATCCCCTCTCACCATGTCTTTGCTATCTTCCACTCCACTAGGGAACTGGATCATTTTCCAAAATCTGAGAAAGAATTGGAGTGTGTTAACCTACCCTGTGTTAGCCTAATCAACTCATTCTTAATTGAAGGAGCTGGACAGACTCCATCTTAGCTTCTTCACTTATAGTTATTTTCCTTCCATTAAGTATGTAGCTGTAGTGTGTAGCTGGGGCAAGATGACAGCAGGCACACACAGGAATGCATTTACCAATAAGACACCGAGTCAAGGGGTACCAGTAGCCCCTGGGAATGCAGGTGTTGCTAAGTACCCAGAGCCCCCATATCTATAAGTTGTATGTCTTTTGTGACAGCTTAAGCCCGTGCACCTGGAACTGTTTACTTCTTTTTTTTTTTTTTGAGACGGAGTTTCAATCTTGTTACCCAGGCTGGAGTGCAATGGTGCGATCTCGGCTCACCGCAACCTCTGCCTCCTGAGTTCAGGCAATTCTCCTGCCTCAGCCTCCTGAGTAGCTGGGATTACAGGCACACGCCACCATGCCCAGCTAATTTTTTGTATTTTTAGTTAAGACCGGGTTTCACCATGTTGACCAGGATGGTCTTGATCTCTTGACCTCATGATCCACCCGCCTCGGCCTCCCAAAGTGCTGGGATTACAGGCTTGAGCCACTGTGACCGGTGAACTGTTTACTTCTTATGTACTAGTTTATCTTTTAACTTTTTGCTTGCTCTGCTTTTGTGAAAAATTGCTTAAGTTAGGTTCCCCCTCCCCTTTGAAACTAGGGTAAGAAAACCACCTAGGTCTTTCTTCGGGGCCGAGAGAATTTTGGGCATTAGCCGTCTCTCGGTCACCAGCAATAAAGGACTCTTTATTGAGTCTCAGAGTGTGGTGCATTCCTTTACTCATTCGGGTACAATAGGAGGTGGGGGAGTTTGGGCCCCAAGACCTGGGAAAGTCTTGCAAGTATTCCCAGTAAGCCAATAGAGGGTCTTCCCAGAGCCCCTGCTGCTATTCCCTTCAGTGACCTCTCACCCCCACACAGGGAATATTTGGGGACCCCTCTTCCATCACCTCATCACTCAGAGCATCTGAAGTCCACACCAGCTCAGAGAGCTTCCACAGCAGCATCTGCAGCTGCATCCAGGAACCCTGGTCACTGGCATTCCTGGGATAGATGAAGCATTATGTGTGGTTTGGTTCCCCACTTCCATCTCAAAGCCCTGTACTGGGGCCCACTTCATCTTGGGAAGGGGAGCAGAAACTGATGGAACTGTGGGGCAGGGCTGGCTGGCCCTCCTGCTCCCACCCTCTCCCCAGCACCCACCTGAAAACTACGGGGTTTTGGTCGATGCCATTGCCAAGGCTGGAGCCCTGTAGGATCTGTGGGTGCCCCAACAGCACACAAGTCCCACAATAAAAATCAAAATGGTTCACTGAGAGCCTGGGAATCACTTTAAACAGATTCTTCCACAATTTCCCAAGCTTGCTCCCCGAGTTCATGCCCTGGAAACAGCAGGAGGGAGGAGACTGGGGGCTGGGCCCAGGGGAGGGAAAACACAGCTAGGTGGGTAAGATCTCTATCCAGGGGCTGTGAAGACAGGGCTGAGGCCAGGGGGTTGGGCTGGAAAGAGGGAGATGGGTGAGGCCTGGGAAGCACAGGGGATGGGACCGGGCCCAGTGTTGACCACTGACCAACCACCAGAGCACAGTGTCAGAGGTCATAGACTCCCTGGTCCTCATCAGGTACCCCATGGTCTTCCTGGAGCACGCATCAAGCCAGTTCCATTCTGTGGCTGGGTGGGGGCAGGAGGAGCAGTTGAGGGTCTCAGAAGGGCAGCGAAACGTCCCGAAACTGATCCAGGGGCAGTTGCAATGCCGTGGAACCAAGTACATTCGTTTTTCCTGGGGTGCTGATCCAGGCATCAGATCCAGATAGGGGGCCATCAGCCAGAGGATGAGCACCCAAAAGATCCACAGGACAAAAATCTGCCAGCGCTTCATGTCTGTCCCAGGCGGTGGCTCCGTGGCTGGCCAAAGACTGGCTTATCTACCTGGAAGGGTGAGGGGCTGAGGCCACAGACAACACCAGCTTCCCTCTGTCCTGTCAGCCTCCACGCTCCCCATCCCAACACCCCTCACCTCCTTCCAACTCCTCCCTCCTCTCCTGCCTCACTATCCATTTGCTCACCCGCAAAAAGGACAACTGGGCATGGGGTAGAAGAGACCAGGGTAGAGAGACAGCATGCGGTTAGTCCTGCGGGGGGCGGGAATACCTCTCAGTAGGGTCCTTGGTGTCCCCAGCTACAGGACAGATCTCATCACAAAGTACACATTGTGACCTCCCTTCTTTAGCCTGCCTGGAAAAAGCCACCACCCTACCCTTTCTGACATCCCAATATCCTCCACTGGATGTAAGATGACCTAGTCTCTCTTCTTCACCTCTGCAGCCCTAGGACTTAGAATCATTAAAAAAAAAAAAAAAAAAAAAAAAAAAAACTTAGAATCATTTAATAAATATTTATGGGATAAATAAACAGCGATTGAAAGGGTACTTTTTTTTTTTGAGATGGAATTTTTGCTCGGTCATCCAGGCTGGAGTGCAGTGGCGTGATCTTGGTTCACTGCAACTTCCACTTCCTGAGTTCAACTGAGTCTCATGCCTCATCCTCCCAAGTAGCTGGGATTACAAGCGTCTGCTTGGAGTCAGCTTAACAGAGCTATGTGCTCAGGGTCAGGGAAGAGAAGGAGGGACAAGTAAAGAAGCTAACATGGAGTCTGAACAGCTCTTGGCAAAGAAAGAGAGTCAGTTAGGCTAACAAAAGGTAGGTTATCACACTTGCAGCTCTCCAGGACTGAAGGCCCTGAGCAGAGATTCATCCACATAGTTATTTTCTCTTTGACAGGTGATTCTTATTAGCACACAGGTGTTCTACATATACACATAACTCAAGAATATACCAAGTAGGCAGCTGTCACCTGCCTACCACTAATTACAAGCTAAAAGGTATCCTCCACAAAGGAGCCATGGTGGGCAGGGTAAACAATGTTTCTCAACATCTTCCCCCTTCTTTGTTTCACAAAGCGAGGTAAGCAAACACAGCTCTATCTTGGTGAACCATTTCTTGGAGGCTTCTGGATCCACACCTGCAGACTACGCAAAGAGAAACAGAACAGATTAATAACATAATCATAACAGCAATCATAGATCCTCCAAGTGTTTGCATCCAAATTTTAGGGCTGCCAATCCATCAACAGCTTCCTCAAGCACTTCGGAACCTGACTGACTACCTACTCTTACATTTTTTCTTAAGGAGTTGGGACCCAGAAATCTTTTGGAAAATAGGGCAAAGGTCATTCTCCTGTAGCTAATTCCTGCTAAAAAGGAGCGACGAGAGCGCTCTGGGTCCCCCCTCCTTGCTTGCTGCCTAAAGCCCTTTCCAGGTGCTGATTTATTCTCTCCTGATTATGTTCAGTCTCGTCATACTTTTTGGAGTTCCTAAAGTTAACCTATAACTCTCCTACCACCACAAGATATAGGGGGTTTAACATAGCTCTGAATCTAAAGAGCTTTTTTAAATTTCTTGTAAACTTCCAATGAATGAGAACTAGGGCCTGATTCTCTATTTTCCTTCCTGGACTTTTACTGGTTTTAGGGCCATAGGTATTTTTCAAAGTTTTTATCCAGCTCTTATCATTGGCCATATTATTTTTGGTTGTGGCTCTATTAATTCCCCATTTCTCCAGACAACAGAGTTGTTGATTTCAGTATCTTTAAATTCTAAGTAATTGCAGTTCTTTGTCTGCCATCTGAATTCCATATTACTCCAAGAGGACTTGTTATATCGGACCGAGCACAGAAAGTCAACACCAAGACAAAAGTATGCCAAATTGCAGGGTTTATTGCCGGCGACCACGGAGGACTCACGTCTCTCCAATCCGTGGCAGAGAAAGAAGGATGACAAGACCTTTTTATACCCGCAAAACCGCCTTGGGAGTGGGGCTGAAGAGCGGAGATGGGGATGAAAGGCTGTAAATCACCTCCTGGGCAGAGAGGAGGTTGAGGGGGGCTCCAGACATTCCAAGGGCCAGGGGACTTTTGTCATTCCGATTGCCACTTAAGTGGTTTACAGAAGTCAAGATAAACATTAGTTAATACATTATTTGGGCAGGTGTGGGGTCCACAGATTTTTTAATTACTTAGCACCAGGATGGAATTATCTGGGGGTGCTTACTCTGGCCAGTACTGGTAAACAAAGGCCGGCAATTCTGGCAGTTACAGATAAGAGAAGGTATGCAGCTTTACCTCTCTTTGCATTTTGCAAAGTAAATTAGCAGTTTACAGAAGCCAAGTTTAGCAGTCATTGTGAGGAGAATGAAAACAGTTTTGTCTCTTTATAAAATGGCAGTGTACAGGTTCTAACTCTAGGCTAACTGTATCACAGGCTGATGGGTGCAATCATTGCTAAGTATCCCCCAGGGGACCAATAACCAATAATAATTCCATAGGAATTGTGCAGCATCTCAGCCTCTATCACAACACAATCTCTCCAGGTTAATGTTTTTAACTTAGGGGACCATTCTTTATTTGCATTCAGGTTTTGATGGCCAAAACATTGTTACTTTATTTCCTAAATTATTACAGAAAATACTAAGACCAGAGATCAATAAAGGAAGGAAAGATGCCCAGTGTGTGAAACTTTCTTTTACTTTTTTTTTTTTTTAAAGAGAGGGGGTCTCGCTATGTTGCCCAGGCTGGAGTGCAGTGGCTATTCACAGGCGCAATCCCACTACTGATCAGCACGAGGGAGTTTTGACCTGCTCCGTTTCCGACCTGGGCCGATTCACCCCTCCTTAGGCAACCTGGTGGTCCCCTGTTCCCGGGAGGTCACCATATTGATGCCAAACTTAGTGAGGGCACTCGATCAACATAGTGCACTACAGCCCAGAACTCCTGGGCTCAAGAGATCCTTCAGCCTCAGCCTCCCGAATAGCTGGGACTACAGGCACGCGCCACCGTGCCCAGCACTTTCTTTTACTTCTATCCCAACTCCAGAAATGCTCACTTTAATCATGATAACCGTCATCATGATTAGCATAATAGGCTGTCCTGCTTTCTTCAGGTTTTCCTCCGCTATTTGAGAAAGCTTCTTTCATCTGACCCCAAGTCGGTGGTGCTGTTTGTCGTGTTCCCGCAGTAGAAGCAGTACTCTACCTCCATATTAGTCTCACCACCTCTGTGACTGGGGGGTTCCTCTGCAAGTCTCTTTTTCAGTATTTGGCTTATAGTACGGCTTTAAATGTCTGGAAGGTACCCACACAGGTTGTTGATTTGGACCTGCAGAAACAAAAGCAAATCCTCTCCCCCAGCTTATTACATTGCCTTTTTCCAATTCTTTGTGAGTGGGTCTCGCCGCCAGATTATTGCCTTACAGTTTCTTCCTTGGTTTGTTTGTTCAGGTGTTGTTCGGTAATTAAATTTTCTAAAGCCTCCAGTTTTTCTTTTTTTTTTCCTTGGAGAATGGGTTCTTGCTATATCGCCCAGGCAGGTCTTGAACTCCTGGGCTCAAGCTATCCTCCCGCCTCTGCCCGCTTAAGAGCAGGGATTACAGGCGTGAGCCACAGCGCCCGGCCATGCCTCCAGTTTTTCTTTTGTTAGCGGCCATTGCTTTATACATATAGGTTTGTTTGTTATCCGTTTCAAAGTGATAGGCTCTGGAGGCTTAACAATGGCTGCCATCAAAATATATCCTAAATCCTGGCGAGAATTTTGTTCTTTAATTTCTAAACATTCCCTCGGGCTCTGCAAATTTTCTTCCAATCCCATTTTAGGCACAGAACTCTTGTCCTGCATCATTTGATGGTCTGGTGAGGCTACATGATTGTTTAGGTGTTAAAATCTGAGCTTCCCATGTTGTACCCAAAGCACGTTTAAAACAGAAGTGCCACACTCTTGAGTTTGCGGAGAGTCAGCTATTGCTCAAACCTCTCAGCCCAGATCAAAAGGCAGTCAACATTTTTATACCTTTTCAGGGTTGAGGGGCGGAAAGCAAAATTGTTACAGAAGCAGAAAGAGCAGGTTAGATGAGGGAGGCCTAACAACAAAGATTCTGTTTAAAGTTGTTTGTCAAGCAGGATGTCGGGTAGGCAGTGACACAGCTGCAGGTACAGGATGTATGGGCCAGTGGGCCCTGTTTCTCAGAAAAACAAGTTACAAAATACCAGGTGTCTCAGGCTACAAAGTTTCAGGAACAAAGTGCTCTACATAGCTCAGGGTGGTTAAAATGGAGTTAACAGGATTGCTTAAAATGGAGTCACCATAGTTAAGCTAGATTATCTCACCCATTGCTGCAACAGTCTCTTCCCCACAAGTTAATGGGGATTTGCATCACAATAGGCTGAGTGGTTCCAAGCTGTCCCTCGGGTTCTTCACAGGTTAAAATGTGACTACTTTGATATACTTCAAAGTATAGGCCTGCCCTACTCCAAGCACATTGAACTGAGCATTTTCCACCAGCCAAGACAGTGGCCAATGTTGGAAAGCGGTACTAGAAGTATCTGCTCCAGTATCCACCAATCCTTTAAATTCCTTTCCTCGAATCGAAATCTCACATGTGGGATGTTTCCCAGTAATTTCATTTACCTAATGTGCTGCTGTGTCTTATTTGTTTGTACCTCCAAATCCTCTCGTTCTTTTTCATATGGTACAACTATAAACTGCAATGCGTTCCCCAGGCTCAGCACTCCAGGGAATGGAAAAAGACATTACAATTTGAATTTCCCCTATAAAGTCCACATCAGTAATTCCTGTATGAATTCTACCTCCTTCAACAGTAAGACTAGATCTTCCTAGAAGTAAACCCACAGTTCCAGGGGCAAAGGACCACAAACTCCTGTAGATATTTTTTGCGGTGGCTCTCCTGGTCAAATGCTTACCCTTTGAGAGCTGCGCAGATGCACTGCTGCGCTCCCAGCTGCGGTGGGGAGCAAGCATTGCATAGGGAGTCGGGAATAGCTTGCAATGGATAGGCCCTGGTTTGGATCCAGGCCCAAGGTGGGCCTCTCAACCCATTTCCCAAAATCAGATCTATTGGAATTAGCCGGTAAGAAATAGCTATGATCTTCAATAATCCTAGCTCAAACGGAGACTCGGGCCCATACTGGCTGATGGCCTGTCTAAACTCCTTCAACAGTTTGAAGGGAAGGGGTTCAAAAGCAACCCATACTTGCCCCTGCTGATCTTAAGTGTGTACAACAACTGGAAATTGCTGTGCCTCCAAATCTCCCTCTTTTCTCATTTAATTCTGGCCTGGATAAAACCAGTTACTGTAATTCTAGGAATACAAACGCCTGAAGTGGTTACCGTAGTTCTAGGAACACAACCGCCAACAGAAGTACAGGTAGAAATATCTGGGAGGACCTGGTCATCCCTAGACAACATACTGTGGGGGGGCGCTGACAGGCACACTTTTTCCTCATTTGACTTTTCATCTTTTTTGCTCTATAATTACTTTACATTATCACACTTCTCTCCTTAATCTTCTCCTGAATCGTCTTCCTCCTCCTTGTTCTGAAACAGCTCCAGGGCAAAAGTTCCAAGGCAAAACACACCAAATCCCAAACAGACCACACCAGATACGCCCCGTGTTTACTTGGTTTTTGTCCCATGTTACCCCAGTATGACCGAGCTCCCCTAGCTGCCACCCTGGAAGATTTTTTCAAATATTCTTGGACTAATCCGGAGTTCCCCAGCTAACCCTGGGAGTTTATTCTAATGTTCTTGGCCTAACCCCAGGTTCTTCCTAACTCACCTGGGAGTCTCCCCCAGGTCCTCTAGGCTCCCTCTAACTCACTTGGGGGATTTTTTTAAAAAACATTCCCTGGATTCCTTCCAAGCTCCCCAGTTTGCCCCAGGGATTCTTTCCAAAGGTACTTGGGATAGCTTCAGCTTAGCCTCTCCTGTCTTTGTTGCTCTGACAACTCTTCATAACTCTTCGTCCTGAGTTGGAGTCCCCATGTAACCGGATAGCGGGACAACAGGGCTCAGCTCCCTCCCCGTGCTCAACAAACATGTAACTGGGTGTGTCCAGGTTCTTGGGCTCACTTGCCCCAGGAATCGGGGAAAAGGCTCTGGTGGCACGGTGAGCTTACTGGTCAAGTAAATATCAGACCCAAAGAGTTTAGTAGAAAGCAATTTATTAGGCAGCGAGAGAGAGAGAGAGAGAGAGAGAGAGAGAGTGCTCTCACGCTGGCATAGGAGGGAATCCAGAGGGATATCTGTATATGGAGTGACAGCTCCCATGCTGTTGTGGGAGGGGATCCCAGAGAGGGAAATCCCTATAGGTAGGGAGGAGGTTTTAACTTCGTAGTTACTCCCCCCCCCACCATTCATGTTCTTGTCCAATAAGAGGAGTTCTTTCAAACTTCCTCTGGAGTGATTGATCTTCGACTCTGATTGATTGCTTGTGCCCACAACAGAGCTCCTCCTCCCAGGGTCTTTGGTGGGCTTTCTGAACAAAAGAAGCGCACCTGGAATTTCTACCTTGCTCAGGAGTAATGAAGTTAGACAAAGAACTTTACATTTGAAACTTCTCTGATCCCCGGATAGGGGCGTGGATGGAGGTATGGTGCTGGGAAATTCCTGCCTTTGAAACGCAGGCAATTTTCCTTAACACAGTCCCTCAGTCCCCTCTTTGAACAGGAAAGTCCAACTGCTATTGGGACAAGGGCCTCCCTCACTCTTCAACTACTTCCTGCTGAATTGGGGTATAAAAGGGGCCCTGCAGTTGAGGTTTCCTCCAGAGGGGAGTCTTCCAGGGGTGCAGGTTGATCTAGAGGTTCACAATGGAATTTATAAGACAAGGACATCCAGGTTTCCATTTGCAGGATTTGTGGAATTATGGCTTTAACTCTAGAAGAAATGAATTTGATAAGAAGGTTAAAGATGAGAGACCTGAAGGCCAGCAATAATAGAATGGTTATAAACGGGCCTAGGAGAGGATAGAGCCAGGACAGCCAGTTGTTGAGCAAGTTCCACCATACTGTTTATTGGGGGTCTTTAGCCCCGTGTTTGATTCGGTCCCTGAGTTCTTTAAGACAATACCTGATTGGTTTATAAAGTAACTGCATTCTTTTCCTAGAAAGAGACACGTTCTGGCCAGGAGTGGTGGCTCATGCCTGTAATCCCAGCACTTTGGGAGGCCGAAGTGGGTGAATCACGAGGTCAGGAGATCAAGACCATCCTGGACAACATGGTAAAACTCCATCTCTTAAAAAAAAAAAAAAAAAAGACATGTTCCTGCTCTCTCTGCTGTTAGCAGATTTAGGGCTCTTCTATTTTGAAGAGCTATGGCAGATAAACAGTTAAGGTGCTTCTGCAGAGTGGGCTGCCTCTGCAGAGAGAATTACCAACCTTTTCCATGTTATTATTTAACTCCTGAGACAGCTTATAGTAAAACTCAGTAGAAGTAGTAACTTCCAATGCCAATACTAAGTTCTCCTATTATTCCCTCCCCCGCTCCCACTATGAAAGGAATAATTGGAGTTTGAGAGTCCAGTTGCAAATAGCAAAGTTAAGAGTGATAGTTCTGTTAATGCCAGGATGTAAATTAAGACTCATGAGTAGTCAGTTTCCTGGGGATCTCATTGGAAGACCAAACGTAGATCCTCTGATGGCTCACAGGGGTACAAAGGGTCACCTTCTGGAACTTCAGGCTGCAGAGTGGAGGGCCTATGATTTTCTTCAGGTGTCCAAGGCTTCAGCTGAATGTGGTGAATCCATGAGTCAGCTCCCACCACCTTAACTGCCATTGGGGTAGACAGAATAACTGAAAATGGTTCTTCCCAAGATGGGCCTAGAGAGAGGGGGAGTCTGAGGAGACAGACTTAGCAAGCACTAAGTCTCCAGGGCAGGACAACTCTTTCCCTTTTTCCCTAGGGTGTCCTTCAGGTAAGGTCTGAGAGCCTGTTGGTACTAGGACTCCTCGGACAGTTACATACTTGGAGGACAACCATCCAGAATAGGAAATTAAAACTGAGAAGGCCGTGCCAGTGTCCAGAAGATCAACCTCCTGGTCCGCTATGGCTAGCTTTACCTGGGGCTCGGTGAGGGTGATGGCTTGTGCTGGCGCTTGCTCTGGGCACCCTCAGTCCTGCTGTTGGATCATCTGGTTAGCCACCTCAGGCCCTGGGAACATTCATCCCCTGGGACACTGTGTCTTCCAGTGATCCCCTTGGCACAGTGGGCAAGGACAAGGAGGTGGTCCATTCCTCTGGGGACAGTCTCTCCTAAAGTGTCCCGTTAGGCTGCAGTGATAACAAGCTCTGCCAGACTGCAAGCCTTTCCCTCCTTTGAGTCCCTTGCGTTTGCTTCCCTGAAGGCCATGACTAGGGCTGCAGCTTTTCTCTGGTCTCTTCTGTTCCTTTCAGCCTGTCCTCCTGGTCTTTATCATAGAACACAGAGGTTGCTAGATTTAGTAACGATTCTAGGCTCTGTTCTGGCCCCAGGGCCAGCTCGGTTGGGAGACCCCCACCCAGGTAGGCCTGAAAGTATTGAGAGGCAGACACCCAGATAGCCCGACAGAGTGGATAGCTCTCCAGGACGGAAGGCCCTGAGCAGAGATTCATCCACGTATTTATTTGCTCTTTGATGGGTGATTCTTACTAATACACAGGTGTTCTACATATACACATAACTCAAGAATATTCCAAGTAGGCAGCTGTTATCCACCTACCACTAATTAGAAGCTAAAAGGTATCCTCCACAAAGGCGCCATGGGGCAGGGTAAACTTTTAATGTTTCTCAACAGAATTGTCCTACAAATCTGGGGGCCATCATTTCAAAGGTGGTTAGTTCCCATCAGAGAAATTTCCACCATCTTCCCTCGATATATTTTCCAGATTCTTGGGCAAACCAAGGCCTTCTCATTTGGAGAGTAACTTGGGACCTCTGGGAGGGAGGCTCTGGGAGGAGGCGCATGGTCAGGGCTTTTCCCTAGGATGCAGAGTAATCATAGCTGCCTGTTGTGTTTTCCTAATTGCCTTTTGGTTTTCTTTGGTCTCCAGTGTTCCTTACCTTTGGTGCCCGCTGCAATATATAACAGCCACCTTCTCTGGGGACCATACAGCATCTAGGAGCTGTAGAATTTCCTCCTTGTACTTTATTTCTTTTCCCCCAGCAGTTATGAGATGAACCAAATTAACTTCATCTTAGATGTGAGCCTGACTGACTCCATCTTGGCTTCTCCCTCCACCGTTTCTCCCTCAGGTGCACAACTAGGTCATGCTGTGCACAACCTGGTCATGCTGGACCCAGAATCTTGCAACCATTGTAACCACTTCCTGCTTGGCAAGCCCCCTGACTATTGTGATCAACTCCCTTGGTAACCAACAATCATGAGAATCTCTACCTCCCTTGGCTACCAGTTTCCTCCCTTAACTTGCTTATTCTGCTTCTGTAAAATTTCGCTTTGCCCTCTTACCCTGAGCAACATATAAAAGGAAATCAAATCCCTTCCTAGGGCCGAGAGATTTGAGCAAGAACTGACTCTTGGTCGCCGGCAATAAAGGAACAGGGATTCGAACTCAGAGTGTGGCATTCTGCATACAACTCGCACGGTTATAACAGTTAAGAGTCCTCTTTTCTTGTATATGGCTCCATGAACATGTAACAAGGCAAAGGCATATTTGGAGTCAGTGTCAACTGTTCAACTCATCATTCAATGTGAGCTTTGAATGAAGAGACCCCCCCAAACAGACTTTGTGTGATCAACATGGCTGTTTATTCACCTGTGTGCAGGTGGACTGAGGCCGAAAAGGGCGTCAGTGAAGGGCAGTGGGGTAGGAGTTGGTTTTATAGGTTTGGGGTGGGCAGTGGAAAGTTACAGAGTAAGATCAGTTACAGTGGTGGGGGTAGGGGCAAGGAGTATACATTACTATAAGTTCAGTTACAATGGTGGGTGGAGTAAGGTGTAAGAGTAAAGATGGCAGGGTGGGGCAGAGGGATATTCACAGAGCAAGAACAGTTAAGATGGCAGGGTGGGGTGAGGAGTATTCACATTGTCATAGTAACAGTTAAGATGGGAGAAGCTTAATGTCCAGGGGAAGCTGCACTGGGCTGGGTGATCAGGGATAATGGCAAATGCAGCAGGTGGGAGGTGGGGGGGTGTGGAGCGGTTGTTGACTCTGGGGAGGATGTGTACCGGGGTGCAGAGTATGGGAGTAGAGCCATTGAATCGATATGTGGAAATGCAGTTGGTGAGGCCAAAGGTGCAGGCTAACCAAGTGATATCTGGGGTCCGATAGTAGAGGTTTGTACTATTAAAGTTACATTGTGGGGGACATTATAATAGTGCCCATAGGGAGAACCTGCAAGGGTGTAATTGGGGAGTGGTAGCAGTGCCCAGACCCTTCTATGTCTCCCAGGGTTAAATGGAGTGTATATTGGGAGCACGAAGAAATGGACAGGTTGGCAGATAATTGAGAAGCTAACCTGGCATAAAACGGTGTTTGAGGAGACAGAGCCAACAGTTTTCCCCAAATCTGGGTTAGATTTGTTGAGGACGTGGTGAGCTGAGGACAACTTTAGCAGGGTTGTGTCCTCTTTGAGCAGAGTTGGGGTTGTAGGGGAAGGTCATTGAGGGGGAGTATTGTTTGTCTGGATGAGGGGGCTTTGTATCTTTAGGGGTGCTTCTTGTTGTATGACCTGAGCAATGGGTCTTATAGGGCGCTTGGGTTGGGGCGGGGTTATACGCTGGATGGTAAAGATGTTTCCCATGTCCCACCCACTCATATATAACCTGAGACCCCAGGTCCAGCCCGTGTTCCACTTACTATCAGGGGTTTTTACAGTTACTCAAAGTAGGTTGCAAGACCCGGCGGAACATGGGATGGAGGAGATACTTGCTGATGGGAAATGAAAGAGTCTGTGTTTTGGTTGTATCCTGATATGGTGGAGATAGTCTCACAACCCCAATAGGGGCAAAAGAACTCATTTAAGTCTCCACAGTTCCATCTTTGTTGTGGGGTGGATCCCGGGCACAGATATAATCCCATGGTCTGGAGTTGTCGCTCTGCGCCTGAACTGCTGCACCCAGCTATACTTCCACTTGTTCTGAAATTTATGTTTGGACCCAGGAGGGCACAGAGGTCTAGGGAGAAGGTAATGGGGTTGTTTGGAATGTACTCAAGGGTTAAGTTGACTAGGGTGGATCCTTGACCCGTCCCAAAAACATATCTTCCAGTAGAGCCCTCGGTGATGACCCATTGATAGTAGGTGGGTTCTACATGGGGTTTGCTATAGGGATTTACAGCACAGATTAGGCGAGGGTGGTGACTACGAAGAGCGCACAAGTCTTAGCTTTAGTGAATTGGGGGATGAGTAGTTGATGCTCCATTGTTCTTCTGGTGGGGCAGCCTTGACGTGGGTGTGATGAATCCAGGCCGTTAGTTTGTAGAGTGAGGTGGGAGTGGTCAGGATAACTGTGCAGGATCCCTTTCAATGGAGGGTGAGTCCAGAGGTGGTGAATCTTTTAACAAGGACAGAGTCTCCAGGCTGGAAGGGGTGTGTCAGCTGGTCCGCAAGGTCCAATCGGGTGGGACGGGTGTCCTTAACGAGCTGATGTACCTGGGATTGAACAGACGGAAGCACCTGTAAGGACTTAAGGAATGTATAGTTATGGACTTCAGCATGCACGGTATCCGCTGGTCTGGGGAGTAAGGGAGAGGGCCTGCTGAACATGATTTCAAAAGGGGAGAAACCTTTCTGACAGGGTGTGCATTGGACGCTGAGGAGGCCAAAAGGAAGCAGGCTGACCCAGCTTTCACCGGTCTCTAGGATAAACTTTGTCAGGGTTTCTTTTAGGGTACAGTTCATTCATTCGACTTGTCCTGAACTCTGGGGACGATAGGCACAATGTAATTTCCAGGATATACCCAGGGCCTTGGCTAGGCCCTGAGAAATTTGTGCATTCAGGCAGGCCCATTGTCCAACCCCAGTGTTAGAGGGAGGCTGAACCGAGGAACAAGGTCTTGTAATAGTTTTTTTGTGACCACTAAAGCAGTCTCAGACCTAGTGGAGAAGGCCTCAACCCATCCAGAGAACGTATCTATAAACACCAGGAGGTATTTATAGCCATTTGCTGGGGGTTTTATTTCAGTGAAATCTACTTTCCAGTGCTCCCCAGGGCTAGTCCCTGTGAGTCTCACTCCTACCTGGCTAGACCTCTTTCCTCCCAGATTTACTCGGGCACATATACCACACCGAGTACTGATTTCCTTGATAAGTTCATGTAAATGGGGAATGTAGTAATTGGCTTTTAGTAGTTCAGTTAGTTTGGTTTGTCCTAAGTGAGTGGCCTGGTGTGTGTCCTTAACTAGGGCCTGTCCTAGAGCCTCAGGGACCACAATCCTTTGGTCTGGTGGAATTCACCATCCTGTGGAGCCCTGTGTGGCACCCTATTCCTTTGCAAAGTTCTTCTCACCTGAGGAGTACGTGGGAGTAGGGGGCAGAACTGGGGCAGGAGGGTTACAAGGAGGGTCAGTGGTTTCACTGGCCCTATGGCTGCCTGCCTGGCCTGTAAGTCAGCAGCCCTGTTTCCCCTTGCCTCTGGTGAATCCCCCTTTTGGTGTTCCTTGCAATGGACTAGTGCCACAGTCTTGGGCTTCCATAGCCTCCAGCAGGGCTAGAATTTCCTCCTTATTTTTAATAGCTTTTCCTTCCGAGGTAAGTAGTCCTTTTTCTTTATATATTGCTCCATGTACATGAGCTGTAGTGAAGGCGTAATGGCTGTTGGTATAAATAGTGACAGTCTTTCCCTCTGCCCCATTTAAGGCTTTTATCAGGGCTGTAAGTTCAGCCTTTTGGGCTGAAGTCCCGTGAGGAAGGGCCTGGGCCCAGATGACCCACTCTAGGGTGACTACGGCTGCCCCCGCATACCTGACTCGGTTGACCATAAAACTGCTGCCATCCATATATAGTACCTCTTCTGGATTCCGAAGGGGACATCGGTGAGGTCCGGTTGAGCAGTTTGGATAACATCTGTTATTTGTTGACAGTCATGTATGGGTTCTCCTGGCTTATTATTAGGCAGCAGTGTGGCCAGATTCAGGACTGCAGTCTTCAGGAACTTGATGCGGGGCTGGTCCAAGAGTAGAGCCTGATACTGTACTATGTGGGCATTAGACATCCACCTTCCTGGAGCCCCACGGAGTAGTGATTCTACTGCATGGGGTGCCACTAGGTTTAATTCCTGCCCCAGAGTCAGTTTGTCCACCTCTTTTACCAACAGGGCTGTTGCTGCCACAGACCGAAGGCAGGCTGGCCATCCAGAGGCTATAGGATCGAGTCTTTTTGATAGGTAGGCAACTGGCCTGGACCGTGGTCCTCATGTCTGGGTGAGCACCCTCTTCATGATTCCTTGTTTTTCATGTATAAACAACTGGAAGGGTTTAGAAATATCTGGCAAGGCCAGGGTTGGGGCTGAGGTTAGAGAGGCTTTAAGTTTATCAAAAGCCTGTTGTTCTGTCACTGTCCAAATTAGGGGTTGATTCCCTCCTGTGCAGGCATACAGAGGCTTGGCTATTTTGGCAAAACCTACGATCCATAGCCTACAGTACCCTACTGCCCCAAGGAACTCCCAAACTTGGCGTTTTGTGGTAGGGGTGGGTATCTGTAGTACCACTTGGACTCGGCTGGGCACCAGCGCCTGGTTGCCCTTTTCTACGATATAGCCCAGGTAAGTAACCTTTTATTGGCAGAGTTGGGCCTTTTTGGCTGAGACTCAATATTCCAGAGTTTGTAGGGTTAACAGTAACAACTGGGTGGCTTCCTTGCAGGCCTCTTGGGTTCTGGAGGCCAGAAGTAAGTCATCTACATATTGGAGTAGAGTACAATCAGGGAATTCAGTCCAGAAGGTGGCAAGATCCTGGCTAAGTGCCTCATCAAATAGGGTGGGAGAGTTCTTGAATCCCTGAGGCAGCCGGGTCCATGTGAGTTGCCCCGAGACCCCAGTGTCCAGGTCCGTCCACTCAAAGGCGAGTATGGGGCCAGTGGGATGCAAAAGAATGCATCCTTGAGGTCCAGGATGGTATAGTAATGGTTGTTCAGGTTCAGGAGGCCTAGGAGGGTATATGGATTTGGGACCATGGGGTGGACAGTTTCCACTCTTTTATTCACTTCCCTTAAGTCCTGTACTGGCTGGTAATCCTTTGTGCCAGGTTTTAAAATAGGGAGCAGAGGGGTGTTCCAGGGTGACTTACAGGTGATGAGAATTCCTCCTTCCAGGAGCCTTATTATGTGTGGAGCAATTCACTGCCTGGCTTCCTGACTCATTGGGTATTGCCATACCTGGACCAGAGCTGTCATCGCTAACAGTTGGACCACAACCAGGGTATGGTGTTCTGCCAGACCTGGGGGATTGGTCTCAGCCCACACTCTGGGTACACTCTCCTGGAATTGGTGGAGGAGGTCTGTCATTGATGCCTGATTTGTTTCCAGTGATAAAGCTTCCTGCAAGAGATACTCATCTGACAGAGCACAAGTGATGAGGATTTTCTGAGGTGCTTTTGATATGGAGGGCAAAGGGAATATAGAGAGGCAGGCCTGATTTTCACAGAAGGAGATGGTTGCTCGAAGTTTGTGAAGTAGGTCCTGCCCTAATAGCGGGTAAGGGCGTTTTGAAAGAACTAAGAAGGAATGGGTAACAGTGCCATTTCCTAAGTTAACGACTCAATTTTTGGTCCATGAACTTGTCATGGTCTTTCCGGTGGCCCCCTGGATGACTGTCTTCCTACTGGATAGTGAGTGGTCCCAGAGGCTGAGTAAGGACTGAGCGGGCCACCCCACTGTCCACTAAAAAACTGATAGGTTTGCCCCCAGTCTTTAAAGTAACCCTGGACACCTGGGGGCTTAACAAATAAGAGCCCTGGCCCCATCAATTCTGCTCTTCTAAATTGAGGATAGCCCTTGGTGGTTTTTCTTGAGCATTTACTCATCTTTTTCTCTTGGGGCACTCATTTTTCCAGTGTCCCTCTTGTTTACAGTACCCACATTGATTTCTTCCTAATGGAGGCCAGGGACCCCAGGGGCCCTTTTGCAAGGCTCCCTGCACTCGTGGAATGACTCGTGTTTCCTGAAGGGCTGCTATTACTGCTTTAGTAACTTTTTTGTCTTGTATGGCTCCAGGAGTATCCCTGTTATCAAAAACCTTCTGGGCAATTTCCAGCAATTGGGTCAAATTCATTCCCTGGAATCCATCTAGTTTTTGTAACTTTTTCCTGATATCTGGGGCTGACTGGGAGACAAAGGCTAAGTTAATGGCCTGTTGATTTTCCAGGGCATCAGGGTCTATGGGAGTATAGGTATGGTACACCTCTTGTAGGCATTCCAGGAAAGCAGCCAGTGACTCCTGCAGACCCTGAGTCACTGTTCCTACCTTGGAGAGGTTAGTGGGCCTCCTAGCCGCCCCCTTAACCCCTGCTAAAAGATACTGGTAAAAAGTGTTCAGAGCCTGGTGACCCCCCAAGGTGTTGGGGTCCCACTGGAATTGAGTAGAGGGAAAAATATCTTCAACTCGGTCCCTGTTTTCCTCCAAGGTGCCCCCTATTTGTCCTAATATGGCCTTTAGGGCCTTTTGTCTAATTCTTCCCCTTTCTTCCATGGTAAACAGGACCAGAAGTAGTTGCTGGCAGTCATCCCAGGTGGGACGGTGAGTCTGGAGAACAGACTCTAGGAGTCCTGTCAGGGCCTGGGGCTTCTCAGAAAATGGGGGATGCTGAGCCTTCCAGTTATATAAATCACTTAAGGAGAAGGGGATGTGGACAAAGAATGGGTGACCCCGATTGTCTCCTCCCATTGGGGGCACCTCTTGGAGAGGAAGAACAGCGGGGGTGGGGGTGGAGCCCCACTACAGGTGTGTAGTGGGGACAGGGGCTGGCCACTGGTGCTGTCCGGGGGAAGTGCTGAAGCCCTGGTTCAGAGGGCCTTGAGTAGGGTGGAGGTAATTCCTGATCCTCTGCTGGAGAGGGAAGTATGGCTGGCGCAGAAGGGGCTCCTTTAGGGCCTGCCAGCATAACTTGTAGCCCAGCTTGTTTAATGCAGTGTTTAAGCCATGAAGGGGGCTGTTGAACTAGATCTAACCACTGATCAATGTAGGGGAATTGGTCTGGGTGGCCTAGGGAGCCTATCACTATGTCCCACACAGCCTGCGTGACCTTGGAGTCATATGTTCCAGTGTCTGTCCCACCCCTAAAGATGGCCACTTGAGTTTACACAAGGTGTGAAGCTTGCCAGGAGTTAGTTTCACTCCATATTGGCCAGAGAACGTGGTCTTGAAATTTGCTGTCATGCATTGGAGGGGGTTCAGGGCCAGGAACTGAACAATCCCATCTGGTTTCTCTCCTCGACCTACCAGTTGTTACCCAGACCTTTTTGCTTTTATAGTACTTCCAGTTCTGGAAAATGCTGTACACTTGTGCCTTGCCCTTTCTAGCACCGGTTTTAAATATGCTTCTGCAGCAAGGTCTTGTAAGGAGGGGGCAACAAGCTTGATAGGCCTATCCCTGGTGCAAGGCAAGGAGATGGGAGGAAGTGGCCAGGGGTGCAGGTTGATGTCACCCACGTGGGACCACAGCGGTGAATGGTAAGCTTTTAGGAGATAAAAAAGCCTCTTTGGTAGTATCTTCCCTCAGATGTACCCTGGATTCCAAGGGCTTAGGGAGGATTGGAAAGTGACAAAACAAATGAACAAATGGGCCAGCAAAGGCCAGGCATGGTGGCTTATGCCTATAACCCCAGCACTTTGGGAGGCAGAGGCGGGTGGATCAGCTGAGGTCAGGAGTTCAAGACTAGCCTGACCAACATAGTGAAACCCCATCCCTACTAAAAATATAAGAAAATTAGCCAGGCATGGTAGTGGGCACCTGTAATCCCAGCTACTCAGGAGGCTGAGGCAGGAGAATCACTTGAATCCGGGAGGCAAAGGTTGCGATGAGCCAAGATTGCTCCATTGCACTCCAGCCTGGGCAATAAGAGCAAGACTGTCTCAAAAAAAAAAAAAAAAAAAAAAAAAAAAACAGGCCAGCAAATCAACCAGGTGTGAATTTTGAATTCACCATGGTTCATAGAGATCACAAAACCTTTTCCAGTCAGTATCAACTGGTTGGTGGCTGTTAGCCTCCCAACACCGGGGGTGATGCTGTGCCATAGCTAACCCAAAGTTAAAACCTAAGCAATGCCATCTTAAACCCTGTACCCTGCAAGCACCAAGAAAAGTGTTTTTTCCAAAAATAAATTGTAAATGCTGCCCCATTTTCCTTGCAATAACTACTGACCTTGGCTTCTGTAAATAAAAACAGCTAGCTTGCTCTAAATAATGCTGATTAAAAAAAAAAGAGGCCGGGCACAGTGGCTCAAGCCTGTAATGCCAGCACTTTGGGAGGCCAAAGCGGGTGGATCACAAGGTCAAGAGATCGAGACCATCCTGGTCAACATGGTGAAACCCCGTCTCTACTAAAAATACAAAAAAAATTAGCTGGGCATGACGGTGTGTGCCTGTAATCCCAGCTACTCAGGAGGCTGAGGCAGGAGAATTGCCTCAACCCAGGAGGCGGAGGTTACAGTGAGCCAAAATCGTGCCATTGCACTCCAGCCTGGGTAACAAGAGCGAAACTCCATCTCAAAAAAAAAAGAAAGAAAGAAAAGAAAAGGGGCCAGGCGCTGTGGCTCACACCTGTAACCCTAGCACTTTGGGAGGCTGAGGTGGGTGGATCACCTGAGGTCAGGAGTTCAAGACGAGCCTGGCCATAATGGTGAAACATCTTAAAAAAATAAAAAAGAAAAGAAAAAAGTTTCTATTGTAATGTTCAACTTGCAGCTCTCCACCAGAGACCATTTAAAATTTCCCCAAATTCCAAAAAGCCCACTGTGCAAAGCTGCTTGCCTTTAATTATCAAAAACTGCCCAAAATAGCTTCTATAAAGTTGCTTGCCCTGCATCCCCTCACCCTCTTAGTACTAAAACCAAAATGTGGCTTTTCAACTTAAAAAAACGTACTCCCCCTGAGCTCAGGGCCATGGGTTGGAAAAACATAAGTCCCCCATGGCCGCCAGCAATAAAAACCCTGCAATTTGGCATACTTTTGTCTTACTGTTAACTTTCTATGCTCGCTCCAATACAACAATGCCAAAAGTCAGAGATCAGGTGAGGATAGAGCAGGACCCATAACAATACTTAACCACTTTCTGATAGAATATACAGTGGTCTCTTTTTATTGCTCTAGGCGGACAAAGAGTCCTTGCTTGTTTTCCCTAGAATCTGGCTTCTAAGATTCCTGGTAAAACTACAACTGAGTCACCAGGGGCAGAATCTCCTCCCATTTAAAGGAGAAAAGGAGGGGCCTAATGGTGAAAGAGGAAGAGGAAGGAGAATAAAGTTATTTCTAGGGGCATAAAATAGGTGAAAGTCCCCTGCAACCAATGGTCATTTAACCAATTGAGAACATCCTCTGGCCTTAATGAGGCAGGCCTGAACCACTGCAGATCAGTCAATAAGCACCTCAGAGAATTAGAGAATCTACGGTAAAGACAGGACCACATGAGAGGTCGACAGACACAGGGTGGGTGTCCCCTGTGGGAGACCAATCTGATGCCTGCCCAACCACATCCCAAAGGGATATTTCAGTGCGTCTTAGCTAAGAAGTACCCGTATGCCGGGAACTCTCAACCAGCAAGAGGATTCCAACCTGAGTGGGGGGTGCACAAGAAAAAAAGGAGACAGACAAGCAGGGTCAGGAGGGTTGAGGAGTCAGTGCTTCAACAACAACTTTATTTCTCAGAGGTTTGGAATATATACATTTTCCAGACTCTTATTTATATCATTGCAAGAAGAAAAACAGGTAGATAAATCACATACCATTCACAATATAGATGACAGGTAAACAATAGGTGATCATAAAGGGTAATGATTATTTTTGGTGCTTACATACATGTTTATGTAAAAACATTGTTCCTCATGACTGCACGTCCATCTGGTTATCTTTTAACTAGATTCTCCTTTGTATTTCTGATCCTTTCATCTCAAGTTCCCTCTTCCTGGGGACTCTGCATCCGGGCTCAAACCACCCGTATTGTGAAGCTCGCTTTGCAAGATTTCACACGGGAGGGCTCCCAACAGGTACCCCTTTTTTGTTTTTGAGTTGCAACTCAAACAGATTAAGCTGCAATTGACGAAGAGATGAGAACAGGATTCGAGAGATCAGGGGTAAAAGGAGAATCAAAAGGAGGGCTAATGCCCCTAGGCCAATTAAGGAAGATAAGGACGGTATTCCGCACCAATGCATCCAAGAAGACAATGTATCTACAATATCATTGGCTATCACATTGTCCTGAAGAAGTGGTTCCCTAGAAGCATCTATTGCATGTATTTGTCATTGCAATTTATTAATATGCAAAGATAAATTATTATGAGGCATATACCTTGCAAATGAGCCTTAACTAAAGGCCATTGCCATTCAGAAGCATTATATTTCATATTGGTAACACAAATAAAAGTAAACTCAGCATGACATCGGAGTGAAAGATGATTTTGAATATCATATACTCTATCTCCCAAGAGAGTAACGGTTTCCTCCAGGGCATTTACCTTTGCTTCCACTTTTTTATCTATATCCATTTGAGTTCCTAAGGACAGAGACATTTTTGGCTAAGTGATTAACATATGCAGCAGTTTGTATATTATAGGCCAAGCTGACAGCAGCAGTGGCAGCAGTAGCAAGAACAGTAACAATTGCAACAATACTAGCAATAAGCATTCCTAAGAATCTTTTGGGGCGTATCATTAGATTTCTAACTTGTTGTATAACTTATAATCCTTGATCATCATACCAAGGCCCAGAGATATTAACAGGAAGCATAACATAAGGGGGTTGATGTACAATCATAATAACAGGAGTTGGAAAGACAGTTGAATCAATACAATTAGTAAGAACACGATTGGGACAAGTTATAGAATAATGTCCGCTTATTTCACTTATGGATATGTTTCCATAAAGAATAGCATAAGGGGAAGCTACACAAGCCTGTACAAAAATTGTTTGTTTTTGAGGGGAATAATTGCTTCTTATACCAGCTTTCATAACACTAGGAGTTAAAGCTAAAAGTGGTCTCCAAATAGAGGAGTGAGTCTGACCAGAAGGAGTTGTTAAAAAAGGGGTAATCTATCCTCCAGGACTTTCATGACGATCATACCCAGTTGACAAAGGAGTAGGAACAGACCAATCATACAGAACAAGACCAGTTGGTAAAGTATATGTTACAACCTGTCCATGATAACATCGCCTCCAAGGAGTAGTTTCAGAAAAGAATTGTGTAAATGAAACACAGGAAGGTTTTTTGAAGAAGGGAGAGGCAGGGATGTGAAATTTTCAGACTCCTTAATTCCTAAATAAAATATTCCCCAATCTCGATTGGCATAAGTTTCTTCTCCTGGTCTGAGATCAGGTTCTCCCTCAAATGTGTATTGTTGTCAATGTCCTAAATCTAAACAATTAGCCCCTGAGTAAGAATTATCATTCAGCTGTTGTCTCAAAAGGGCCCCCGCCCAAATACGGAAGGCATAAAAGCACACAGGAGGTGCAGCAGCTTGAGCAGTAAATGCATATGCTGCCTTTTGGGGAGTGATATGTGAAGATGAAGGGAGCCCAAAAACAGTGGTATCATTTATGTATACAGTAAATGGGGGATCATTCCATGTAACCAGGTGCAACACAGGGGGATCTGGTACATAGGCCCACAAAGATTGTTCTTCTGCCCTTTCCCCTGGAACCTGACAAGATAGGATAGCTAACATGGCTATAAGCATTACAGTCGGGGTTTTCGGGGTACCCTGTGAGTCCACAAGTTGGGCTGCTTCAACACAAAGGCGCTTCATTTGACCCCAAGTAGGTAAAGGGAGATGCTGGGTGTTCTGAGCTAGGTGACGCTTCTTTCGACGGCGTTGGGGAGTTGGAGGAGTCAGATGCAGTCATCTCGGTCGCAGGATTAAAGTTCCAGGATTTCCCATCAGGCCGAACTCCATGTTTCACCAACCATTCTGGGATCCACAAAGGGCTCTCAGCAAATCTAGGAAAAACACAAACATGTCCTTGTCCCCATATAAGGACTGGATCAGGTCCATTCCACTTGTTAGTACATCTTTCCATAGCACCTCAGCTTGCGCTCTGGGTTTGGGGTGCCAAAAACGCTTGGCAGCAGAATGTCCTTCTGCATCAAGGGTCAAAAAATTTAAAACATAAAGAGCATGTCTAAGCCAAGCATGAGGAGTCCTATGCAGATCAGCTCCTGACTCCCCCTTTTTTATTTTTTGTAAAGTCAATTTCAAAATTGCATGAGCGTGTCCAACAATTCCTTGTCCTTGTGGATTATAGGGTATACCTGTACGATGTTGGATATGAAACTGAGAACAAAAATGATTAAATCCCTTGCTGGTGTAAGCAGGAGCATTATCAGTTTTAAGGATTTTAGGGGGACATAAAATAGAAAAGACCAATAAGCAATGGGCTATAACATCCTTAACAGCTTCTCCAGTATGAGCAGAAGTCACTAAAAAATGATAGACTGGACTGGGAAAATGTGGCACATATACACCATGGAATATTATGCAGCAATCAAAAATGATGAGTTTGTGTCCTTTGTAAGGACATGGATGAATCTGGAGATCATTCTCAGCAAACTGACACAAGAGCAGAAAGAGAAATACTGCATATACTCACTCATAGGTGGGTGAGAAAAATGAGAACACATGGACACAGAGAGGCTGTCTACTATACATTGGGGACTGTTGGGGGAAATGGGGGAGGGACAGTGGGGGGTCTGGGGGGGGATAGCCTGGGGATGAATGCCAAGTGTGGGTGAAGGGGAGGAAGGCAGCAAAACACACTGCCATGTGTGTACCTATGCAACTATCTTGCACGTTCTGCACATGTACCCCAAAACCTATAATGCATTAAAAATTTTAAAAAAATAAATAAATAAAAATAAAAGAGAGAAAAAAAATGAGAAAGTATCAATGGTTACATGTATATATTGAAAGTTATCAAAAGATGAAAATGGGTAACATCCATTGGATATACATGGCCACTTTGCAGTCCCCGAGGATTAACTCCATAATGAAAAGGAACTGGCAAGTGGGGGAGACATGCAGAGCATTGCTTAACAACTTGTCGAACCTGTTCTCGAGTAATTTTAAATTGTAAATGAAGACTGCATGCATTTTGGTGATGTAAAGCATGAGATGCTTGTGCCTGTTGGAGGGGAGTGAGAACTGGAAAAATAGACTGAGTAAGAAGATCAGCTTGTTGATTCCCTTCACTAAGAGGTCCAGGTAGGTTGGAATGAGCTCGAATGTGACCTATAAAGAAAGGATGACAGCGCTGTCAGAGAGATTCCTGTAGAGGAATTAAAAGGTGAATGATAGTGGAGGAATCAGTAGAATATAATGGAGCAGTCTCTAGGTTTTGTACAAGTTGAACAACATATTGGCTATCAGAGTAAATGTTAAGGGGAACATCCCAGTGAGATAAAACAAACTGTACTGCAAGGAGTTCAACTCATTGGGCTGAGGTTTCCTGAGTTTGAAAAGAAAAAGGTTGTTTATTAACAGAGCCAATAGCAATACCGGATGAAGATCCGTCCGTGAATGCCAGTTGTGCCTGTGTCAAAGGTGTTTTAACACATTTTTGGGGAAAAAGGAGAGAATTAAGAGTATAAAATTGTAAACTTTTATCAGCTGGAAGATGACAGCCAGTATTTCCTGGGAAACCAGCAAAAGCAATTTGCCAAGTTTCTGAAAATTGCCAAAGCCAAGTTTCTGAAAATTGCCAAAGCCAAATTATTGTTCCTGCATAGGGAACAATAATTTCTGGAGGCTCGTATCCAAATAGTGCAGGAGCATGAGTTCTCCCTTTAGCAACCAGGGCAGCAACCAAATCATAATAAGGAGTGACTACTTTTCCACGACTGGCAGGAAGGTGTAACCATTCTAATATTCCTTGTTGCCAGAAATCACCTGTAGGCCTGTACTGTGTACATAACACACAAAAGCTCCAGGGTGCCTTGTCCTGAACTCTATTTAATTTTGGTTTTGCCAAGGCTCTTTGGACAATCTGGGGTGTTTGTATAGCTTCAGAAGTAAGCTGGCACGGGGAAGTAGGGTTAGAAGGTCCTTTTAAAATATTAAATAAGGGTTTTAAATCTCCAGTGGTAAGTTTGAGACTAGGTCTGATCCAATTTAAATCACCTAGAAATTTGTGGACATTATTAAGAGTTTTCAATTGAGAAGTATTTAGTTTTGGAATTTTATAAGATATTTTTTGTGATTCAATTATTTGTCCTAAATAGTGATAAGGGGCAGAAGATTGGATTTTTTCTGGAGCAATTAACTCCAATTAGCAATCCAGCATTAGCCAAACAACTTTGTAATTGCACAAAGGCAGGCTGTAAACAAACATTAGATGAAGCAGCAATTAGTATATCATCCATGTAATGGATAAGAATAATATTAAGATGTTGTTTTACGGGAAGAATAGCCTTTGCAACAAAAGTTTGACAAAGGGTAGGGCTATTAGCCATGCCCTGAGGCAACACTACCCATTCATATCCGTCCCAAGGTTGTTCATAGTTAGTAGATGGGACACTGAAAGCAAATCTTTTACAATCTTTTGGGGCAAGAGGTATAGTAAAGAAACACTCTTTTAAATCAACAATAATCAATTTCCAATCTTGTGGTATTACCACAGTGGGTGGCAGACCAGGTTGGAGAGGTCCCATTATTTCCACAGTTTCATTAACTCTTCTTAAATCCTGTAAGAGTCTCCATTTACCAGATTTTTTCTTAATAACAAAAATTGGAGAATTCCAAGGGCTTTGAGTAGGTCGGATATGTCCTGTCTCAAGTTGTTCCCAAACCAACTCTTGAGTGGCAGAAATTTTTTCTTTGGATAAGGGCCACTGTTCTACCCACACTGGAGAGTCAGATTTCCAGCAAATAGCATCAGCATGGGCACCAGGAGGATTAGTGGCCCCTAGGAAAAATACCCCAGACCCCGTCTGTCATATTTTGGAGAAGGACAAATAGGTTCCGGTATTCCTGTAAGTTTTTACCCAGGCCTTTTTCTTCCTGATAACCTTGGTTTTTCATGAGTTGCCAAGCAATATTTCCTGTAGTAAGTTTAGCTCCCATTGCTTCTAAAACATCTCGACCCCATAGATTAACTGGGAGCCCAGAGAGAACATAAGGACGAAAATGCCCTTCATGTCCTTCATCATCAGTCCATTTTAATAACAGAGTAGATTGTTCAGGATTTTTACTTATTCCAATGCCCTGTAGGATGTCATTGAAGGAGAACAAGGCCATTGTAAAGGCCAATGGTTAGCTGAAATAATAGAAATATCAGCTCCAGTGTTTAGTAACCCTTTAAAAGTTTTGCCATTAATCCATAATGTTAATTCAGGGTGAGAGGCAGTAATAGATTGTACCCAATAAGCTTGATATGAGGATCCAAAACCTGACCGTCCCCATGCTTTGGTGAAAAGAGAATTACCTACAGAAGTGTTTATCAGTATAAGAAGGAGCTGAGCGATAGGCTTTTCAGGAGTTAAAGTAAATATTCCCTGTGGTGCCCAAACCATAACCTTAATTTCCCCTGTGTTGTCTGCATCTGTAACTCCTGGAAGGACTTGTAGTCCTTTCATGGTCCATCCACTCCTACCTAACAGGAGGCCAAAATGACCTTGAGGCAATGGACCAAAAATTCCTGTAGAAATAGCTTGAGGACCCAGCTCTGAAGTGAATACTTCTCGGGAGGAGGGACGGAGGTCAAGTCCTGCAGTGCCTGGTGTTGCCCTATAGAGCTGAGAAATGGATTGGCCATCCCCGGATTTGGTTTCTCCTGGAGGACAGGTGCCCTGAATTTCTGTGGGGGTCAGACAGCCCCCTCTGGCCGTTTCCCGACTTAGGCTGTAAATAATTTCCTTGTGCATCCCGCTTAGAGTGGAATTCATTAGCCCAATGATTTCCTCGATGGCAATGAGGTCATTCTCCAGGGTGTCGCTCAGAACCATTATTTGCTCCTGCAACAGGAATTTCCTTTCCTCCTGGCAATTCTCCTGTACATTGTCGAGCTATATGGCCAGAATTTCCACATTTAAAACACTTGGGCCCCTGTCCTCCTTTATTATTAAATTTATTTTTTATGTAAGTGGCAACAGACATTCCTGCTTGAGCAGCAGCCATAGCCAGCCCCTGTTGATAAGCAGGCCCTATATCGGCACATAAACGAATATAATCAGCAACCATGCCCTTCTTTTCCATGGCCATATAGCTGCTTGACAGGCTGGATTAGCATTTTCATATGCCAATTGCTTAACCAATAGAGTGCCAGCCTCTCCATCTTGGTCTAGCCTGCCTACAGCCTGTAATAGGTGGGATACAAAATCCTGATATGGCTCATCAGGGCCCTGTTTAACCTTGGCTAATTCTTCAGTCTTAGTCCCCGTAGTTGGTAACTGCTTCCAAGCCTGCAAAGCTAAAGTATTTATTTGTCCATATGCTATTTCTGGAAACTGAACTTGAACATTAAGGTCTTCATACTGCCCTTTGCCAGTAAGCATATCAAAAGGAACAGGAATTTGTTGAGTATGATTTCTTTGTGCTTGATCAAAAGCGCGGTCCTCATAGTCAGCTCTCCAAAGGAGATAATCTCCACCAGAGAGGCAAGCCTTTGTGAGGCGGCCCCAGTTATACGGAGGCAAAGCTTCTCCAGTCAAATTTTCTAAGAGGGAGACAGTATAAGGGGCTGTAGGGCCATATTGAGCAACAGCTTCCTTTAGTTCCTTCAACGTTTTAGGAGGGATAGGCTGATATCTACGGTCTGTCCTTGGGCATTTTGAACTTTTACAACAGGGAAAAGGGAAGGGAACATACTATCTACATCAGTAAATCCTCTTTTATTGGACAACAAGGCATGAGTTAAAGGAGTCATGGGAGCAGTGTCTGTGGCTCATAAAGTTATAGGCGTACCCCCAGTAGGATAACATCCCATACCTGTCTCATTTCCCTGCATTACAGGAAAACACTGTTGATTAGAGACAGCATGGGAACAAAGCGAAAGTAAGTCTTGAAACTGTTTCAAAAAATCAGGGGGCAAGGTAAGCATAATGGGGCCAGGTTGCCAGTTAAGCATAGTTTCTGGAGGCTTATAGGTTGTACTGTGACCTCAGCCAGAGGAACATCGGAAGGATTAGAATCATACTCACTATGGTGACTACAAGAAACTCTTTCGGTGATTTCTTTTTGTTCAGGCGGTATCGGGGGAAAATCTGAATCTCTGGGTGCCTGTACTTGATAGGTAGGTGGAGCACATGAAGGAAGAGAAGAAGGATAAGGAGGGGCAGAGGGCAATGGAGAAGGACAAACACATCCACGAAGTTTACTCCAAACAGTGGTTAATATAGCAGTTTGAGGTAGATTATTATTATGAGAACAAAAATGACTAATTTTTTCTCCAATAAGTTCCCAAGCCTTTTCATTCAAAATTCCACCTCCGGGGACCCAGGGACACAATTCATGAATAATTTGTAAAAACTCCTGTACCTGACTAAATTTTATATCATGACCTTGAGCCTTAATCATGGACTGCAATAAATGTACAAACAACTTACGTTCTTTTGATTCAAGTTGCCCCATTTTTACTCCTGATTTTTCACAATTAGTAACCTTGATTTTCACAAAAACTCCCAAAACTTTGTATTTACAAAAACTCTTTGAATCTTTAGTACTTATTGCAGCAACCACTCACCTAAGCATCACCAAAATCCCCGATCTCAGGTCCCTGTTCGGGCGCCACATCTGCCAGGAACTGTTGAACAGCAAGAGGATTCCAACCTGAGTGGAGGGTGAGCAAGAAGAAAAGGAGACAGACAGTCGGGGTCAGGAGGGTTGAGGAGTCAGTGCTCCTGTGCTACAGCAGGCCTAGAGTTAGAACCAGAGCAACGCCATTTTATACAAGACAAAAACTGTTTTCCAAAAATAAGTTGTAACGGCTGACCCCCTCTCCTCATGCTAACTGCTGTTCTTGGCTTCTGTAAATAAAACCTGCTAGCTTGCTCTAAAATGACCAGCCTTTGCTTATCAGTAGTTACCAGAATTACTTCTGCTTATCAGAAAGTATTGAAAAGATGCTTGCCCTGCATCCCCTCACCCTAAACCCAGGATGTGGTTTTTCAGCTTAAATACCCTGCTTCCCCTGAGTTCGGGGCCATGGGATGGAGAGACGTGAGTCCTCCATGGTCGCCGGCAATAAAGACCCTACAATTTGGCATACTTTTGTCTTAGTGATTATTTCAATCTCGCATCCAAATACTTCAACAACAACTTTATTTCTCAGAGGTTCAGAATATATACATTTTCCAGACTCTTATTTACATCATTGCAAGAAGAAAAACAGGTAGATAAATCACATACCATTCACAATATAGATGACAGGTAAACAATAGGTGATCATAAAGGGTAATGATTATTTTTGGTGCTTACATACATGTTTACACAAAAACATTGTTCCTCATGACTGCACATCCATCTGGTTATCTTTTAACTAGATTCTCCTTTGTATTCCTGATCCTTTCATCTCAAGTTCTCTTTTCCTGGGGACTCTGCATCCAGGCTCAAACCACCCGTATTGTGAAACTCGCTTTGCAAGATTTCACATGGGAGGGCTCCTAGCACCCATATAAACCCCAGGCCTGGTCACCACAGAGGTGAATCACCGTTATGCCCTCTGTGGAACCTCAGATGAAGGCCCACACAGGTCCCGATCTCGGCTCACCGCAACCTCCACCTTCTGGGTTCAAGCAATTCTCCTGCCTCAGCCTCCTGAGTAGCTGGGACTACAGGTGCGCACCACCATGCCCAGCTAATTTTTATATTTTTAGTAGAGATGGGGTTTCGCCTTGTTAACCAGGATGGTCTTCATCTCTTGACCTCGTGATCCACCCACCTCAGGCCTCCCAAAGTGCTGGGATTATAGGCGTGAGCTACCGCACCCGGCCTCTCATTTGTTTCTGTTTCTATTTCTAATCCATCTTCTTCATCTCCACTCCCACCCCTTCATTCAATTGTAGTCTTAGAAAGATAGTAAAAATATAAAAAATTTGAGTTGTTTTTAAGGTTTAAGAAAAAATAGAACATTTTTGTTTTTTAAAAAAAGATCAGAACATTTTCCTTAATGAAATAAGAACAATAAAATTGTTCACTTTTTTTGAGACATAGTTTCACTCTGTCATCCAGGCTGGAGTGTGGTGGTGCGTTCTCGGCTCAGTGCAGCTTCCACCCCTGGGTTCAAGCAATTCTCCTGCCTCAGCCTCCCAAGGAGCTGGGATTATAGGTGCCCAACACCACACCTGGCTAATTTTTGTGTTTTTAGTGGAGACAGGGTTTCACCATGTTGGCCAGGCTGACCTTGAATTCCTGACCTCAAGTAATCTGCCCACCTCGGCCTTCCAAAGTGCTAGGATTACAGTCGTGAGCCCTCTTGCCCAACCTAAAATTGTTCGTCTTTTTTTTTTTTTTTTTTTTTTTTTTGAGACAGAGTCCTTGCTCTTTTCCCTAGGCTGGAGTGCAGAGGCACAATCTCAGCTCATTGCAACATTTGCCTCCTGGGTTCAAGCAATTCTCTGCCTCAGCCTCCTGAGTAGCTGGGATTACAGGCACCCACCACCACATCTGGCTAATTTTTTGTATTTTTAGTAGAGATGGGGTTTCACCATCTTAGCCAGACTGGTCTTGAACTTCTGACCTCATAATCCAACTGCCTCGGCCTTCCCAAGTGCTGGGATTACAGGTGTGAGCCACCTCACCGGGCCAATTGTTTGTCTTAACTAGTGGAAAGCTACACTGGATATTTTATTTTATAGCTTTTAAATAAATTCACCCAAAAATCTGAGTAAGATCTGTAGGCTAATTATACCAATATCAAGTTCCAGGTTTTGAAAAGTGCTATATGTACTATGTGGTAAGATGCCACCGTTAAGAGAAAATGAAGACCCTGTGAGCCGAGATCATGCCACTGCACTCCAGCCTAGGCAGCAGAGCAAGACTCCGTCTCCAAAAAACAATTTTATTTAATTAATTAATTAATTAATTTTATTTTTGAGACAGAGTTTCACTTTTGTTGCCCAAACAGGAAGGCAGTGGTGCAATCTTGACTCACTGCAACATCTGCCTCCCCAGTTCAAGCAATACTCTTGCCTCAGTCTCCCAAGTAGCTGGAATTACAAGCACAGGCCACTATGCTCCGCTAATTTTGTATTTTCAGTAGAGACAGAGTTTTTCCATGTTGGTCAGCCTGGTCTGGAACTCCCAACCTCAGGTGATCCACCCACCTCAGCCTCCCAAAGTACTGGGATTACAGGCATGAGCCACCACTCCCAGCCAAAATTTATTTTATTTTAAGTTTTGGGATACATGTGCAGGATGTACAGGTTTGTTACATAGGTAAACAATGCCATGGTGGTTTGCTGCACCTATCAACCCATCACGTAGGCATTCAGCTCTGCCTGCATTAGCTATCCTGATGCTCTTCCTCCCATTGGCCTCCTGGCCAGGCAGGCCCCAATGTGTGTTGTTCCCCTCCCTGTGTCCATGTGTTATCATTGCATTTTAACCAACTTTTTTTATGTGCAAACATCATCACTATCTAGTCTCAGAACACATTCATCACTCCAAGCATACTATAGTGACTAATACATTGAATAAGACCAGAATGAATAATATGATGACATTCATATACCCACTACCCATTTTTTCCAGATCTTAACATTGCATTGCTTTTGCTCTTCTGGTGTTCAGGTGTGAATATACGTTTATTTATTCTGTTAAAGTATATTCAGGCTTCCTAAATATGAGAACTCTTGTCTTTCATCAATTCTGGGTAATTCTCAGTCATTTCTTTCAAATACTGCCTCTCCCTTATTCTCAGTATTTGCTCCTACTAGGAAGTTCGTATTACGCAAATGTTGGATTCTTTTTCTTTCTATCCTCCAAGTATCTGAGTCTCTCTTTTACATCTATGCTTTTATTTCTCTATATTACATTCTGGGTAATATTTTTCAGCTCCTTCTATTCAATATTTCTCTCTCTCTCTTTTTTTTTGAGACAGAGTTCTCACTCTGTCGCCCAGGCTGGAGTACAGTGGCCCGATCTTGACTCACTGCAACCTCTACCTTCCGGGTTCAAGCAATTCTCCTGCCTCAGCCTCCCAAGTAGCTGGAAATACAGACGTGCACCACCATGCCTGGCTAATTTTCGTATTTTTAGCAGAGACGGGGGTTTCACCATATTGGCCCGGCTGGTCTTAAACTCCTGACCTCAGGTGATCCACCCACCTCGGCCTCCCAAAGTGCTGGGATGACAGGTGTGAGCCACCGCACCCAGCCAATATTTCTCTCTTTAACTGTGCCTAATTGGTTGTTTAGCCCTTCCACTGGTTTTCAAATTCAAATGACTATGTTTCATTTCTAGAAATTCTTTGAAAATTCTTTTTTTTTTTTTTTTTGAGACGGAGTTTTGCTCTTGTTACCCAGGCTGGAGTGCAATGGCACGATCTCGGCTCACAACAACCTCCGCCTCCTGGGTTCAGGCAATTCTCCTGCCTCAGCCTCCTGAGTAGCTGGGATTACAGACACGCGCCACCATGCCCAGCTAATTTTTTTTGTATTTTTAGTAGAGACGGGGTTTCACCATGTTGACCAGGATGGTCTCTATCTCTTGACCTCGTGATCCACCCACCTCGGCCTCCCAAAGTGCCGGGATTACAGGCTTGAGCCACCGCACCTAGCCACTGAATTTACTTTCACGTCTTCGTGGTCTGATAGTGTCTTTACATTTTTATTTTTTCTTAAATGTTTTTAATTCTAAACATATTTATAGTGTTTATCCGATAGTGTCGTGATCTCAAATTCACGAGGGTCTGGGGTTGCTGCTGCTGATGTCTACTGACTCTTGCTCATGATGGATGGTTTCTTCATGTGTTTTGTAACATTAGACCAGGTGCATCTTTCACAGGATTGTGTTTTTCTGTTTTTGTTTGTTTGTTTTTTGAGATGGAGTCTTGCTCTGTCACCCAGGCTGGAGGGCAGTGGTGTGATCTCGCTTTACTGCAACCTCCTCCTCCCAGGTTCAAGTAGTTCTCCTGAGTTAGCCTCCTAAGTAGCTGAGACTACAGGCATATGCCACCATGCCTGGCTAATTTTTTGTATTTTTAGTAGAGACAGGGTTTCACAGGGTTAGCCAGGATGATCTCCATCTCTGGACCTCGTGATCTGCCTGCCTGGCCTCCCAAAGTGCTTGGATTACAGGCGTGAGCCACCGTACCCGGCCTGTTTTTTCTTTTTTTTGAAACAGTTTTGCTCTTGTTGCCCAGGTTGGAGTGCAATGGCATGATCTCAGCTCACCACAACCTCTGCCTCCTTGGTTCAAGTGATTCTCCTGCCTCAGCCTCCCAAGTAGCTGGGACTATAAGCATGCACCATTATATCTGGCTAATTTTGTATTTTTAGTAGAGATGGGGTTTCTCCATGTTGGTCAGGCTGGTCTCGAACTCCTGCCCTCATGTGATCCACCTGCCTTGGCCTCCCAAAGTGCTTTTTGGTTTTTTTTAGAGGCAGAGTCCCGGTCTGTTGCCTAGTCTGGAGTGCAGTGGCACTATCACAGCTCACTGCAGCCTCGACTTCCCCAGGCTCAGAAGATCTTTCCACCTCAGCCTCCTGATAGCTGGAACCACAGGCACATTGCATCATGCCCAGTTAATTTTTGTATTTTTTGGAGAGAGAGTTTCACCATATTGCCCAGGATGGTCTCGAACTTCTGAGTTCAGGTAATCCTCCCACCTTGGCCTCCCAAAGTACTGGGATTATAGGTGTGAGCCACCACGGCTGGCCAGAAGGCTTTAATCAGGCAGTGCAGCTGAGGAGATGGGAGGTCCGTTTCAACCTCAAATCCAGCTCCCTGGGTTTGAGAGGTTTATGTAGCAGGAAAGAAATGTAACATGTAAGAAAACAGGAACTAGGGAGGAGAACGGAAGCAAATCATAATAAATGAAGGGTCCCACAGCTCTCATTGTCTAGATGTGGTTGGTAATCTGTTGTGTTTCAGTCCTTTGATTTTCTTTTTTTTTTTTTTTTTGAGACAGGGTCTCACTCTAGCACCCAGGCTGTAGTGCATTGGTGCCATCTTAGCTCACTATTGCAACCTCTGCCTCTGGGACTCAAGCAATCCTTTTGCCTCAGCCTCCAGAGTAGCTGGGACTACAGGCACGTGCCACCATGCCTGGCTAATTTTTGTATTGTATGTAGAGATGGAGTCTATGCTATGTTACCCAGGTTGATCTCAAACTCCTGAGCTCAAGAGATTCACCCACGGGGAATGATCCAAGATGGCTGACTGCTAACATCTTGGGATTGCAGCTCCCAGTGAAAGTGCAGAGAACGAGAGGACGCCACACTTTCAGACAAATTTTGGTCGCTCACAGAGCAGAAGATTCCCGGTGGAGGAGCCGCACGGGTTGCCAGCGCAAGTCTTGTGGCTGGCGCAGTGGTTTTGCTGGCACCTCGGTGTGGCAGCTCTTGGTGCAGAGTAAATGGGACTGGTTCCCCTTCTGACCGAGGTTTGGAGCTCCAGGAAGGCAGAGTTGCCTATTACGGACTCAAGAAGGAAGCCTGACCAGAGATTCCTAGGCAGAAAAGCACCAACAGTCTTAATGCCGCTGTTTTGGCCGGTGCAGTGGGTTGCTCATATTTCGGCCCTGGGAATTAACAACTTGGACGGCTACTCAGAGACCTAATTTGAAAGTTGGTAATTACAAAGATGACAGGTGGATAAATATACAATGATGGGAAGAAACCAGAGTAAAAAGGCTGAGAATACTCAAAATCAGAATGCCTCTCCCTCTAAAGAGGATCACATTTCCTCATCAACAAGGGAACAAGGCTTGATGGAGAATGAGCACATCCCATTAACAGAATCAGGCTTCAGAAGATGGATAATAAGAAACTTCTGTGAGTTAAAAGAACATGTTGTAGCCCAATGTAAAGAAACTAAGAACTTTGAAAAAAGGTTTGACGAAATCCTAATAAGAATAGACAACTTAGAGAGGAATATAAGTGAATTAATGGAACTGAAGAATACAATACGGGAACTCCAAGAAGTATGCACAGGTTTTAACACTCAAATTGATCAAGCAGAAGAAAGGATATCAGAGGTCGAAGTCCAACTTAATGAAATGAAACGAGAAGACAAGAATAGAGAAAAAAGGATAAAAAGGAATGAGCAGAGTCTCCAAGAAATGTGGGACTATGTGAAAAGACCAAATTTACGTTTGATAGGTGTACCTGAATGTGACGGAGAGAATGAATCCAAGCTGGAAAATATTCTTCAGGATATTATTCAGGAAAATTTTCCTAAACTAGAAAAGCAGGACAATATTCAACCCCAGGTAATACAGAGAACACCACAAAGACATTCCTCAAGAAGAGCAACCCCAAGGCACATAATTGTTAGATTCACCAGGCTTGAAATGAAGGAGAAAATACTAAGGGCAGCCAGAGAGAAAGGTCAGGTTACCCACTAAGGGAAGACTATCAGACTTACAGCAGATGTCTCAGCAGAAACCCTACAATCCATAAGAGAGTGGGGGCCAATATTCAACATCCTTAAAGAACAGAACTTTCAGCCCAGAATTTCATATCCAGCCAAACTAAGCTTCACAACTGAAGGAAAAATAAAATCTTTTATGAACAAGCAAGAACTCAGAGATTTTGTTACCACAAGGCCTGCTTTACAAGAACTTCTGAAAGAAGCATTACACATAGAAAGAAACAACCAGTATTAGCCTTTCTAAAAATATACCAAAAAGTAAAGAGCATCAACATAAAGAGGAATTTATATCAACGAATGGATGAAACAGCCAGTTAACATCAAATGGCAGTAATCCTAAATTTAAATCAACTAAATCCCCCAATCAAAAGTTACAGCCAAAACCCAACGGTATGCTACATCCAGACCCATTTCACATGCAAGGATACACAAAGACTCAAAACAAAGGGATGGAGAAAGATTTACCAACCAAATGGAGAGCAAAAATAAATAAATAAATAAAAAGCAAGAGTTGCAATTCTCGTTTCTGATAAAATAGATTTTAAAGCAACAAAGATATAGTGGTAAAAGGATCAATGCAGCAATAAGAGCTAACGATCCTAACACCCAGATACATAGAGACTTAGACTCAATGAGACAGAAAATTAATAAGGATATCAAGGACTTGAACTCAGATCCAGAACAAGTAAACTTAATAAATATTTATAGAGCTCTCCACTTTAAATACACAAAATATACATTCTTGTCAATACCACATCACACCTACACATAGGTTTAAATGAAATATTGATTGGCCATTATTAATACCCATTTCTTTTAGAATAAAGCAACATTTCCGTTCTCTCTCCCTCTTTTTCTTCCTCTTTCTTCCTCTCCTTCACTCCCTTTTTTTTCTTTCCTTCTCTCAAAAAAAAAAAAAGATTCACCCACTTTGGCCTTCCAAGGTGCTGGGATTACAGGCGTGAGCTAACAAGTGCAGCCCCTTTAAAAGCAGGGTTTTGTTTTTTTTTAATTGAGGTCTCAAGGTGTCACCTCCTTTTGCATGTTTATTGCTCCCCTGCTTACTGCTCCTGTTCCTTTAAAAGATTAAAGGACTTTGGTCAGGCACGGTGGCCCATGCCTATAATCCCAGCACTTTGGGAGGCCGAGGCAGGTGGATCACGAGGTCAAGAGATCGAGACCATCCTGGTCAACAAGGTGAAACCCCGTCTCTACTAAATATACAAAAATTAGCTGGGCATGGTGGTGCATGCCTGTAGTCCCAGCTACTCGGGAGGCTGAGGCAGGAGAATTGCTTGAACCCTGAAGGCGGAGGTTACAGTGAGCTGAGATTGTGCCATTGCACTCCAGTCTGGGTAACAACAGCGAAACTCCGTCTCAAAAAAAAAAAAAAGATTAAAGGGCTTATCACAACTATGGTTCATGAGAAAACTTCAGCACAAGCATGTTGTACCCAAGTAGGTCAAGGAATGCACCACACTCTGAGATTGAATTATGAGTCTTTTATTATGCCAGTGACTGAAAGGTGGCTAACAGCCAAAATTCTCTGGGTCCCTAAGAAAAAGTTAGGTGGTCTTTTATACCCTAGTTTTAAAAGGGAGGGGGACCCTAGCTGAACCAAATTTTCACAAAAGCAGAGTAAGCAAAAAGTTAAAAGATAAACTAGTACATGAGAAAACAGTGCCAGGTGCGAGGGGTAAAGCTGTCATGAAAGACATACAACTTATAGATAATGGGGGCTCTGGGCTCTCACTGCACCTGCATTCCCAGGCTCTGCTGGTACCACTTAACTCAGCCTCCTATCAACAAATGCATTCCATACTACAGTTACATACTTAATGGTGGGAAAATAACTAAAACGAAGAAGCTAAGATGGAGTCTGTCCGGCTCAAGAAGGTAACATGAAGCCTGAACAGCTCTCAGTCTGAGAAAGAGAGAGACAGTTTTAGCTGGCAAAAAGCAGGTTATCACAGCATATTACATGAATTACTATCAATCTATCTCACAGAATGACCAGGAAAGGAAGGAAGAAAATGAGAACCCCCACTAATAAATGAGTGAAGTTCTCAAAGAGGGGAAATGAAGGAAGAGACTCCTTTCTCCAGTCTAGAGAAAAGGAGGAAGTAAAAGTTAAAAATCAGCAAGCATAACGTCAATGCAAAGACCAGCTGGCGCCACTGACCAGGTCTGGAGGTTACAGATTAAACCCCCATACTCCCAACCACACTTCTATCTATAAATCACAGGCATGGTATGGAGAAACATTCCCCAGAAGGCATTGTTCTTGCTCAGCTACTTAGACCCCTGCCTGGTCATGGCCCCATGCTTGCTTCATTGATCACGACCCTCTCACATATATACTGCATAGATTGCAAGCCTTTAAAAGGGCCAGGATTTTCTTTACTGGGGAGCTCGGTTCTTAAGACATAGTCTGCCACAGCTCCCTGCCGAATAAAAAGCCACTTCCTTCTTAAATTTGGTGTTTGAGAGGTTTTGTCTGCGGCTTGTCCTGCTATACTTTCCCTTTATGGGCACTAATATTCAATATCCAAACAAGACCCTTCTATATTTTGACAGTGATCATAAAGCAAGTACATTATATTCATGGGGCAGTGCAAGCTACACTGATTGAAAAATACTTTGCAAAACCATGTTTTCTCACCTCCTTTTTTTTTTTTTTTTTAAAGACAGAGTCTTGCTCTGTTGCTCAGGCTGGAGTGCAGTAGCCAGATCTCAGCTCGCCTCAAACTCTGCCTCCCAGGCTCTCAAGTAATTCTCATGCCTCAGCCTCCTGAGTAGCTGGAGCTACAGGTGCATGCAACCATGCCTGGCTAATTTTTGTATTTTTAGTAGAGACAGGGTTTTGCCATGTTGGACATGCTGCTGCTCTCAAACTCCTGGCCTCAAGTGACCCTCCTGCCTCAGACTCCCAAAGTGCTAGGATTACAGATGTGAGCCACTGCACCCAGCCATTTTCTTCCCATCTATCTGATTCCAATTTAAAAAGTCTCTTCCTTCCAGAAGCCTTCCTAAATAAATGTGGCATCTTACCAAATTGTAGCTCCTAGCACTTACTACTTTCTAGTGTACAGGATTATTTACATGAAAGTGCTTTGTAAACTATAAATGCCTATATTAAGATAAATTATTACTATATGCTAAAAAAAAAGAAAAGAAAAGAAAGAAAAGGCCAGGCACAGTGGCTCATGCCTGTAATCCCAGCACTTTGGGAGGCTGAGGTGGGCAGATGACAAGGTCAGGAGTTCCAGACCAGCCTGGACAACATAGAGAAACCCCATCTCTACTAAAATTACAAAAATTAGCCAGGTGTGATGGCGGGTGCTTGTAGCCCAGCTACTGAGGAGGCTGAGGCAGGAGAAATACTGGAACCCAGTAGGCAGAAGTTGCAGTGGGCAGAGATGGTGCCACTGCACTCCAGCCTGGGCAATAGAGTGATACTCCATCTCAAAAAAGAAAAAAACCTGTAGATACTGACACGTAAGCTCCATTAGCCACCATTCCCTGCCCTATTCCCAGAGCCACAAATTCCACTCACAAGTAATGTGCTGTTTTTAACTCCTTCACTTTTAGTGCCAGGAGATTTTTCTCACTGTGTAATGAGTCAACTCTACTTTTTTTTTTTTTTTTTTTTTTTGAGACAGGGTCTTGCTTTGTCACCCAGGCAGGAGTGCACTGGTGTGATCATATTTCACTGTAACCTTGAATTCCTGGGATCAAGCGATCTTTCCAGCTCAGCCTCCTGAATAGCTGGGACTACAACTGCACCCAGCTAATTGTTATTATTATTATTGTTTTTTTGTCGAGAAAGGATCTTGCTATGTTGCTCAGGCTGGTCTTGAACTCCTGGCCTGAAGAAATTCTCCCATCTTGGCTTTCTGCTGGGGTTACAGGTGTGAGCCCCTGCGCCTGAACTACTTTACTTATTTATGTATTTTTGTTTGCCTTATCCTACTACAGTGGAAATTCCTTGAAGGCAGGCATGTCCCATGCCTGTTATTCACATGGTACTCCCACAACCCAGAGACCTGGGAACTGGGAGATGATTAGTAATTGAATGCTGAAGTTCTGAAAGAGTGAGTCATTTAGCCTGGAGCCCCACTAAGGAGAAAAGGTGTGGGAGCCAAACACGATGGGCACAGAATGGGCACAGGCCAGAGAGGAGAGGGCAACAAATCTCACTCTGTCACCCACCCAGGCTGGAGTGCAGTGAAGCGATCCTGGTTCACTGCAACCTTTGCCTTCAAGGTTCAAGTGATTCTTGAGCCTCAGACTCACAAGTAGCTGGGATTACAGGCGTGTGCCACCATGCCCAGATAATTTTTGTGTTTTTAGTAGAGATGGGGTTTCAGGATGTTGTGTAGGCTGGTTTCACACTCCTGGGGTCAAGCGATCCACCTGCCTCGGCCTCCCAAAATGCTGGGATTACAGGCGTGAGCACCACACCCAGCCAAGAGCAAAAATTTCTGTTAAAATCCCTGGTCCTTCATCCATGAATAGAGATGTCCTGCACTTGGTGGCAGCAAATGCATAAAGTGACCCAGACTCAAGGGCCAGAGAAAACTGGCCTTGAATGCCAGCTCTACCCCATTAATTACCCCTGCAAACTTGGGAAAGTCAATTTACCTCTCGGCTTCCTCATCTGTAAAATGAGATTTGAAGTAGCACCTAGGCCGCTTGAGGTGGCTCATGCCTGTAATCCCAGCACTTTGGGAGGCTGAGGCCAGGAGTTAGAAACCAGACTGGCCGACATGGTGAAAACCCATCTCTGCCAAAAAAATACTTGTAATCCCACTACTCAGGAGGCTATCATGAGAATCGCTTGAACCCAGGAGGTGACGGTTGCAGTGAGCTGAGATCATGCCACTGCACTCCAGCCTGGAGGACAGAGTGGGACCCTGTCTCAAAAAAAAAAAAAAGAGTTTACCACCATAACTGCCACATAGTAGGGGCTTGATAAATGCCAACTATTTTAAAAAATTATTATTATTGGCAGGTGTGATGGCTTGAGCCTGTAATCCAGCACTTTGGAGGCCAATGTGGGTGGATCACCTGAGGTCAGGAGTTCGAGACCAGCCTGGCAAACATGGTGAAACCCTGTCTCTACTAAAAATACAAAAGTAGCTGGGTGTGGTGGCGCCTGCCTATAATCCCAGCTACTCAGGAGGCTGAGGCAGGATAAAAAATCGCTTGAACTGGGGATGCAGAGGTTTCAGAGAGCCAAGATTCTGCCATTGCACTCCAGCCTGGGCAACAACAGTAAAACTCCATCTCAAAAGAAAAAAAGTATTATTATTAGCTTTTTATAATTTTTTATTATTTTATTTTATTATTTATTTATTTATTTTGACATGGAGTTTCACTGTTGTTACCCAGACTGGAGTGCGATGGCATGATCTCGGCTCACCACAACCTCCACCTTCTGGGTTCAAGCAATTCTCCTGCCTCAGCCTCTTGAGTTGCTGGGACTACAGGTGCGCACCACCATGCTCAGCTAATTTTTGTGTTTTTAGTAGAGACGGGGTTTCACCTTGTTGACCAGGATGGTCTCAATCTCTTGACCTCGTGATCCACCTGCCTTGGCCTCCCAAAGTGCTGGGATTATAAGCGTGAGCCACCACACCCGGCCTATTTTTTATTTTTTTTTAGAGACAGGGTTTCACTATGTTGGTCAGGCTGGCCTTGAACTCCCAACCTCAGGTGATCCACCTGCCTTGGCCTCCAAGGTGTTTGGATTACAGGCATGAGCCACCACGCCCTGCCAAAAAATTTTATTTTATTAAGGGATATGTTAATATCCATTATTAGGATTGTAACTTTGTTTTGTTTTTTTTTAGAGTTGGAGTCTCACTCTGCAGACCAGGCTTGAGTGCAATGGTGCAATCTTTGGCTCACTGCAACCTCCACCTCCCAGGTTCACGCAATTCTCCTGCCTCAGCCTCCTGAGTAGCTGGGATTACGGGCACCTACCACCACACCCAGCTTATTTTTGTATTTTTAGTAGAGACGTCTTTCACCATATTGACCAGGCTGGTCTTGAACTCCTGACCTTGGGTAATCTGGCCGCTTCAGCCTCCCAAAGAGTTGGGATTACAGACGTGAGCCACCACACCTGGCCTTTTTGTAAATTATTTTTGAGACAGGACCTCACTGTTACCCAGCCTGGAGTGCAGTGGCATGATCTTAGCTCACTGCAACATCTGCCCTCCAGGTTCAAGCAATTCTCCCACTTCAGCCTCCCAAGTAACTGGGATTACAGTCACCTGCCACCACACCCAGCTAAGTTTTTGTATTTTTTGATAGAGATGTAGTTTTGCTATGTTGGCCAGCTGGTCTCAAACTGCTGACCTCAAGTGACCCACCTGCCTCGGCCTCCCAAAATGCTGGGATTACAGACATGAGCCACTGTGCCTGGCCTTAGTGCAATGTTTGAGCCACTTAGATTGTTTTTTTTTTTTTTTCCTGTGCTGCTAGTTTTGGTCCTATGTGGGCAAGAAAGCAAGGAACCTTTCAGGAAAGTACTTCTCACACTTTAATGTGCATGCTAATCATCTGGGAGTCTTGTTAGAATGCAGATTCTGATTCTGCAGGTTTGGGGTGGGGCCTGGGATTCTGCATTTCTAAAAGGTTCCCAGATAAGGCCAATGTTTCTGGTCCAAGGATGACACTTAGGGTAGCAGAACTTTAGACTTAATTCCATCAGCAGATTCCTTATTAACTATTTCTGATAGAATTCTTGGTCCTCTCGGGAATCTGTAACCACTCACATAATAGAAGGGGAATCCGAGGTGTCCTCTGCTACCCTGTTAGCTTAGGGAGACCCAAAAACTTTGGTTTCCGTGAAAAATCTTCCTCCAGTTCTCCCCAGAGTTGTAGTATGAGTCCTTCCAAATCATTTCCCATATTATATAAATACATATTCCCTCATATAAAATTGATTGTTTTATATATATGCTGTATATAACTATATACACACACACACACACACACACACACACACGCAGGAGTTCGAGATACACACACACACAAACACACACACATATATATATACACACACACACACACAGAGAAGGTCTCGCTGTGTCGCCCAGGCTGGAGTGCAGTGGTGTGATCATAGCTCACTATGAGGCAGGACAATAGGGCATCAGAGTAACCGGGGGTTAAGACATTAACAAATGAACAGGTGCAGCCAGTTCTAGGCAGCATACAGGCCGCATCTTCACTCCTGTGATAACAAGACAGAAGTTTCCACTTCAGCCACCGATTGACCGTGGGGGAGGGGGCAAGTCTCCATTTCAGCCTCTGATTGGCTGTGGACCGAGTTTCCACTTCAGCCTCTGATTGGTCACAAGCCAATCCTTCATAGGGTGTAACCAATTGGAGGCCTCTAAAGGGCACCTAGGCATATTGCCGGTTTCCTTTAGCTTAATACAAACCCTCAGTGAGGGGGCTCTTGAGCTGCTTGCTCTAGCTAGCTGCCGCTCTGAATTGTCTTCAATAAATGTGTGCTTTTGTTATTCCGGTTTTTGTTGTTGTTGTTGTTGTTGTTTCCCTTCTGTTACTTTATGCGTTTTGTTTGACACGTCAAGAATCTGGACAACTCTATCCGGTAACAACTGCAGTCTCAAACTCTCAAGCCATCCTTCTGTGTCAGCCTTCCAGGTAGCTGAGACTATAGACGTACGCCACCACACCTGGCTTATTAATTAATTGATTAACTTAGGGATAGAGTTTTACTCTGTCGCCCAGGTTGGAATGTAGTGGCACGATCTCCGCTCACTGCAACCTTGGCCTCCCAGGTTCAAGCCCGAGGACCTGCCTCGGCCTCCCTAGTGGCTGGGTTTAAAGGAGTGTGCCACCACACCAAGCTAATTTGGTATTTTTAGTAGAGACGGGGGGTTTCACCATATTGGTCACACTGGTCTCGAACTCCTGAACTCAAGTGCTCTGCTTGGCTTGGCCTCCCAAAGTGCTACGATTACAGGTGTGATTTTTTTTTTTTTTTTTTTTTTTTTTTTTTTTTGAGACAGAGTCCCCAGGCTGGAGTGCAGTGACACTACCTCGGCTCACCGCAACCTCCATTTCTCAGGTTCAAGTGATTCTCCTGCCTCAGCCTCCTAAGTAGCTGAGATTACAGGTGTGTGCCACAACACCCAGCTAATTTTTGTATTTTTAGTAGAGACGGGGTTTCACCATGTTGGCCAGGCTGGTCTCAAACTCCTTACCTAAGTGATCTGCCCACCTCAGCCTACCAAAGTGCTGGGATTACAGGCGTGAGCCACTAAGCCTGGCCTTACAGGCGTAATTTTTAAAGTTTTTGTAGAGATGGGGTCTTGCTGTGTTTTCCAGACTGGTCTCATATCCCGGCCTCATGTGATCCTCCCTCCTCAAACTCCCAAAGTGCTGTGAGTACAGGTGTGAGCCATTGTGCCCAGCCCAATTCTTAATTTAAAAAAAATTGAATGATAGAATACACGTGAATTTGCATCTTTTCCCCCTTAAAAATACATTCTTAGTATATCTAAAGGAGTGATCTACCTTATTCTTTTGAAAAGTGGTCTAATATTCCATAGACTGGGTGTACTGTGATTTATTCAATTTATTTAATGTGTCAATAGGCATTCTGGCTGGCTCCAGATTTTTGCCATTGAATAGTCTCATGCATCTTTATGACCTGGTACACTTAAAAAAAATCTTTAAGGGATAGATTCGGCTGGGAGCAGTGGCTCACGCCGTAATCCCAACACTTTCGGAGGCCAATGTGGGGGGGATTATGAAGTCAGGAGTTTGAGACCAGCCTGGCCAACATAGTGAAACCCTATCTCTACTAAAAATACAAAAATTAGCCGGGCATGGTGGTGCGCACCTGTAGTCCCAGCTACTCGGGAGGCTGAGGCAGGAGAATTGCTTGAACCCGAGAGGCTGAGGTCATCGCAAACGAAGATCACACCACTGCACTGCACTCCAGCCTGGGCAACAGAGACTCCATCTCAAACAACAAAAGAGACAGATTCAATATCCTAAGGTGTAACAACCACCCAGATGTCATGGCACCTTTGTCCTTATTTTTATTTTTATTAACCTTGGATAGCTGCTTACATATTTTTTTCATTTTTTATTTTTCTATTAACCTTGACATGGTGCTTTTACTTCCTAAAGTGGAATTCCTGTATGAAAGCCTATGAGCTTTTATATCTTAATCATTGCAGCTGCATTACAGTGGGAGCTGTCACTCTAGAGACACTGGGCTGCAATGGGAAGTGTCAGGGAGGCTTAAGCTCCACATCACTTGAGTCTAAACCTAGAGGGGTGGAGCCTGTAGTGGAAGATCCCAGGGCCTGGAAAGCAATTTAGGGTAATATCCAGAAAGCAGCGCTCAGGAGAAGCACTGGGACGCTGTTTGGGTAAAATCAACCCAAAGATCCTGGTTCCCAGAGTACTTTGAGGTCCAGAAGAACTGAGTTGGAAGCAGGTCCTGCTATTAATTGGCTGTGATCTCGGGCAAGTTATTTAATTTTTCCAGGTCAGTTCGCTCTTTCGAAAACGGAGATAAGTGACACCTGCTTTCAGGGCGGACACCCTCACTTTACATCAGAATCACCCAGGTGCCGTTCCTAGCGTTTCGGATGCAGTAGGTGAGAATCAATTATTCGCATTTCTTTTTTTTTTTTTTTTTTCCCTTCTCCTGATAGAAAATTATTTGCATTTCTAATAGGTTGATAATTATGCTGCCAGTCGAGTACACTCGAAAAACCACTGTTCCAAGATGTTCCAAGAGTCTTAAACACTTGGCGCAGTTCCTGGAATAAGGCACAAGAACAGTGCTATTAGCCTTTCTAACCCGTGGAGATCTCCTCACAAACGACCCCTCCCAGACCGCGGCAGTCGGGGCAGTAGCTTCCAGACCCAAATGCCCGCGCAAGGGGGCGTGGCAGCATCCGTGGGTGGGGCCGCCTGTAAGAGAAGCGGCTGCCATGGGCTGCCAAGCGTGTGCTTTGCTGCGCCTGCGTGAGGAAAACAGGGGGCGTGGCTCCAGGCCGGAAGCGGGAGTTTGTAGGGGCGGGCCGGCTGGCGTCTCCTTTCCGGCCGGTCCCCATGGAGGCGTTGGGGAAGCTGAAGCAGTTCGATGCCTACCCCAAGACTCTGGAGGACTTCCGGGTCAAGACCTGCGGGGGCGCCACGGGTAGGCCGCGACGGGGCCGGGGTCGCAGGGATGGGGGGGTCCTAGAGCTTGGCTCGGGCTCCTGGACTCTGACCGGCCTGCCGGTGTTTGAGGGAGCGGCTTCGAGGCCATTCTGACCCTCGCCCCCTGTCCTGCAGTGACCATTGTCAGTGGCCTTCTCATGCTGCTACTGTTTCTATCGGAGCTGCAGTATTACCTCACCACGGAGGTAAGGGGCGGGGCTTGGCATTCTAGGAGTAGGACCTTTAGGGGTGGGAGTGGGGAGGGAGAGGCTTGGGGCCAAGTCTTACTGAGGTAGCGCTGCCCTAGGTGCATCCTGAGCTCTACGTGGACAAGTCGCGGGGAGATAAACTGAAGATCAACATCGATGTACTTTTTCCGCACATGCCTTGTGCCTGTGAGTACCTCACCATGGGTTGGGAGTTGAGAGACCCAGGGTTCTGATGTCGGCTGCCAGATTCACACCTCCAGTCCTAGGTTTTGGATTGGACCCCAGGACAACCTCCTCCTAATCCCCTTCTGCCCCAAGACAGGCCCAGTATCCCCTTCCCCTCCAAAACTCATATCCCTTGTCCCCAGGGTCCCAGTACCTTAGCCTGACTTTCCTGCTTCCAGATCTGAGCATTGATGCCATGGATGTGGCTGGGGAACAGCAGCTGGATGTGGAACACAACCTGTTTAAGCAACGACTAGACAAGGATGGCATCCCCGTGAGCTCAGAGGCTGAGCGGCATGGTAACCAGGGGAGGGGGGCCAGGTCTCAGATCCGGAAGCTGGATGTGTCCAAGCCTACCCACTTGGTGGCAAGTGGATTGTGGCAGGCACAGTGATACATTAATCAGCTAATAACTAGAGAAGTCAAGTGACTTACCCAGGGGTCCCCAGCTAGTAAGAGTCAGAGTGGGCTAAAATCCTCTATACATACTGAGTCAGGTGATCTACCTGACTATTAATCTCAGAGGTCCTCCATACCTGCAGCTTAGTTTGAATAACATAGGTTTGGGCCGGGTGCAGTGGCTCACACCTATAATCCCAGCACTTTGGGAGGTCAAGGCGGGCAGATCACGAGGTCAGGAGATCGAGACCATCCTGGCCAACATGGTGAAACCCCGTCTTAATATATTAAAAATATATAAAAACAACAACAACAACAACAAAAAACCTATAGTTTTGGAGTTTGGTCTTATGTGCTCTTGCCTTGGTAGAACTCTCCAGATGGGTCCAGGCTTCGCTTTCCCAGCCCATTGGCTGAATTCAGCCCTTAATGCTCTTCCCCTTTGGAATGCTGGTGGTTTAAGATTAGAATTTAGGTTCTCCAGTCAGATTGCCTGGTTATCAGATCCAGCTAGTTATCAGATCTAGCTTTATCTCCTGCAGTCTGTGAGCTTCAGTTAGAAAGTGGTGATAAGACAGTAGTACCAACCACATGGGATTATAGATCAAATGAAGTAGTATGTATAAAATGCCAGGTACAGAGTGGGTACCCACTTTTAGCTTCCTTTTCTTTATCTCAGTGGCTTCCCAATGCCTACATTAACTCAGTTTCCCACCACAGCAAAACCATCCTCAAAGCTGGGATTTCTAACACCTCAGAGATTACTCTGGTGGGCAGTTTCAGCATTTGTTGCTTCAGCAGGTACATACAGAACACCAGTGGAACCAACATAATTTGCTATAGGATTGGATGTGGAGTGTAAGAGAGCAAAGTCACGGTTTTGATTCCAATGCTTCTAGCCTGAGCAAATGAATGACTTGAAATGGAGATGACTGGAGGAGAAGGTTTTTTTGGTGGGAGGGGGGAGTAGCTATTAGATATCCACTACTGTGTAACAAAGTACTCTGAAAGTTAGTAATTTTATACAATAAACATTTATTTTTTCAGTTTCCTTGGGTCAGGAATTTAGCAGTGACTTGTTTGGGTGATTTGGGCTTAGGGTATCTCTTGAGATTACAGTCATCAGAGGATTAATGAGGACTGCAGGATTTACTTTTATGTACTTATTTGTTTTTGAGATGGAGTCTCGCTTTGTCACCCAGGCTGGAGTGCAATGGCATGGTCTCAGCTTACTGCAACCTCTGCCTCCCAGGTTCAAGCAATTCTGCCTCAGCCTCCAGAGTAGCTGGGATAACCTGCCACCATACCGAGCTAATTTTTGTATTTTTACTAGAGATGGAGTTTCACCATGTTGGCCAGGCTGGTCTCGATCTCCTGACCTTGTGATCCTTCCTTGGCCTCCCAAAGTGCTTGGATTACAGATGTGCACCACTGCGCTTGGCCTACTTACTTATTTTTTTAATTTATTTTTTTCTCTGTCAAGCTGTCTTTATTTCAATGAAGAGGGCAGGGCAGGGGGCTCAGTCTTTCTTGGCAGCAGCTTTTCTTTGATGGCCAGGATGTTGCTTAGCAACTGCTGCTTTCTATTGGTGTGGATTTGTGTCTCCACTCTTTTCTTGATAAACTTGAGGACCTGTGTGTCCTTGGAGACCTTCAGTAACTCCATGGCGTGCTGCTTGTGCAGGGCAAAACCAGACATCTCTCAGATTGTGTCCCATGTGAATTTGGTGTGTTTGGTCAGGCACCTGAGGTGGTGGCTTTGTGTGGGCTTGCTTATGTTCTTGGTTACCTTGTGGCCCTTATTGAGGCCCATGGCTTATAGGGTAGCACAGAGCTGTGGCTGCTGCTCTCCAATGGTGGCTGTGGCAGAAGGGTGGGCACCGCACAGGGATCTTTTTTTTTTTTTAAATGAGACTGTTTTCGCTCTGTTGCCCAAGAGGGAGGGCAGTGGCTTGGTCTTGGCTCACTGCAACCTCTGCCTCCTGGGTTCAAGTGATTCTCCTGCCTTAGCCTCCCGAATAGCTGTGATTACAGGTTCCCCACCCCAACGCCTGGCTAATTTTTATATTTTTAGTAGAGATGGAGTTTCACCATGTTGGCTGGGCTGGTCTCAAACTCCTGACCTCAGTTAATCCATCCACTCAGCCTCCCAGAGTGCTGGGATTACAGGCATGAGCCACTGTGCCCAGCTGGGGATCTACTTTTAAAGGGCTCACTCATATGGCTATTGGCAGGATGCCTCGGTGCCTTACCACATGGACCTCTAAATAGGGCTGCTTGTGTGTCCTTACATTATGACAACTGGCTTCCCCCACTTAGATCTTGCAAATGAGCTGAGAAAGAGCAAAGTAGAAACTGTAATCTTTGGCCGGGCACGGTGGCTCATGTCTGTAATCCCAGTACTTTTGGAGGCCAAGGCGGGTGAGTCACTTACATTGAGGAGTTTAAGACCAGCCTGGCCAACATGGTTAAACCCTTTACTAAAAATACAAAAAAATACCAAAAAAAAAAAAAATTAACCAGGCGTGATGGCACATGCCTGAAATCCCAGCTACTCAGGAGGCTGAGGCAGGAGATCACCTGAACCTGGGAGGCGGAGATGGCAGTGAGCCAAGATCGCGCCACTGCACTCCAGCCTGGGCAACAAGAGCAAAACTATCTCAACAACAACAACAACAAAACTAACCTTTTTTATGACCCAGCCTCAGAAGAAGTTGTACAATATCATTGATTTCTTTTTTTGTTGTTGAGATGGTCTTGCACTGTCACCCAGACTGGAGTGCAGTGACGCGATCTCGGCTCACTGCCACCTCTGCATCCTAGGTTCAAGCAATTCTTGCCTCAGCCTCCCAAGTAGCTGGTATTACAGATGCCCACCACCACCCCCAGCCAATTTTTTTGTATGTTTGGTAGAGATGGGGTTTCACTATGTTGGCCAGGCTGTTCTTGAACTCCTGACCTCGTGATCTACCCGCATCAGCCTCCCAAAGTGCTGGGATTACAGGTGTGAGGCACTGCGCCTGGCTGTACACTATCATTTCTGCAGTATACTAGTGGTTACACAGTTCAGCCTTATTCGTTGTAGGAGAGGACTATAAGAGTATGAATACTAGGAAGTGGGGATCATTGAGGACATCTTGGAAGCTGGCTGCCCCAGAGTAAGGTCAGGATTTGGGGGAAAGAGGAATTTCAGGTTTGGGGTATGTTAAATTTGGGGTTCCTATTTTATACTCTGGTCATATTAAGAGGCATTTAGATGTACCAGTCTAGAATTTAGAGGAGTAGGACTGGAGAAGTAAATTGAGGAGTTATCAGCAGGTAGAGGATGGTTAAAGTAATTGAACTAAGTGAGGAAATCTAGAGACTAAATGTAGGTAGAGGAGAGTTCTAGGGCCTGTACCGTGGGCATCTCCAATATTTAGAAGTCAGGACAGGAAGGAAGATTGAGATGGATTAGCCACTGAAATAGAAGAGAACCAAGAGGTGTCCCAAAAGCCAAGTAGAGGGAGTTTCAACAAGAGAGTGAGCAGTTGTGTTAGGAGCTACTTATAGTTCAGTAAAATAAGGAGTGAGAATTGACCATTGAAATTGGCAACACAAGAGATTCCTGGAGACTTTGAAAGGAACAGTTTTGATACTGTTGAGGATGAAAATCTGATGAAAGAACGTAAAGGAAGCAGACATATCACCTATAGATGACTATTGGAGTTTTGCTGTAAGGGAGAGCTGAGAAATGGGTTGGGGGCTGAAGGAGAAAGTGGTGAGATGGTAGATTTGGTGGTGAGAGCAAGTGAAATTCTGTTGCTTCTCTTTTCTTAGTGGAAATTGAAATGAAGGACATTAGCTACTTGAAGAAAGAGAAGGGGTTTTAGAAGCCTAAGGAGAGAGAGAAGGTCTAAGTCACCTTAGAATGGGAGAGTGGGCCAGGCGCCATGGCTCATGCCTGTAATCCCAGCACTTTGGGAGACTGAGATAAGTGGATCACTTGAGGTCAGGAGTCGAAGACCACCCTGGCCAACATAGTGAAACCCCATCTCTACTAAAAATACAAAAATTAGCTGGGCATAGTGGTGGGCACCGGTAATCCCAGCTACTTGGGAGGCTGAGGCAAGAGAATCGCTTAAACTCAGGAGGTGGAGGTTGCAGTGAGCTGAGATCATGCCACTGCATTCCAGCCTGGGTGACAAGAGCGAAACTCCCTCTCAAAAAAAAAGAAAAAAGGAGAGTGAACTGGTTAGAGAAATGAGGTGGAATTGCTAGGCTAGGCAGTCCTAAGGAGGTTCAGGCAAGAGGCAGGCACAGAGAGTTGAATATATCCAGGGTTTGGGGTTTTGCTGGATTTATAAAACGAAGGACAAGAACAGTGAGTTGTGGTTATGTGCAAGAGAATAATTACAGTGGTCCATGGGATTTAAGGAGGGAAGTAATGACGTGATAGTGTCAAAGAATTGGTGGATTTCAGGTGCTAAATAGTGAACTGGGAAAATAATGGTAAGTAGTTGAAGACTCAGGCACTTGAAGTTGAATTTTGGAAGGTTTGCAGTTATTGGCAATGACAGGATCTTGATATGAGCATGGAAATGGGTAGCTGAGGTGAGATGGCAAAGTCAAAAGATTATCCTGAGTCTGGAGGTCAGCATTCAATATTGAAATCACCAGTTAGGATGGGGCCACTAGAGAGAGGCAGGGAGCTGGTACAGAGGGAGAGGTACAGAAGCAGCAGCATAACAAAGAGGTTAATGGTGTTAATGAAATCTGCTGTTTACTAGGTTGCGATGGTCAAAGTCACTTCTCATCAGTGAGCCTCAGCATCTTCTCAATAAAACAGGGATAATTACCTCCACCCTCATAGAGTCATTGTGGGGATGAAATGAGACAATGGATGTGAAGTACAGTGATCTGTACCCAGCTAATGTTCAGTATTTATTGTTACTGTTTTCTTTGGGTTTTTTTTTTTTTTTTGAGACGGAGTTTCGCTCTTGTTACCCAGGCTGGAGTGCAATGGCGTGATCTCGGTTTACCGCAACCTCCGCCTCCTGGGTTCAGGCAATTCTCCTGCCTCAGCCTCCCGAGTAGCTGGGACTACAGGCATGCGCCACTATGCCCAGCTAATTTTTTGTATTTTTAGTAGAGACGGGGTTTCACCTTGTTGACCAGGATGGTCTCGATCTCTTGACCTCGTAATCCACCTGCCTTGGCCTCCCAAAGTGCTGGGATTACAGGTGTGAGCCACTGCACCCGGCCCCTTATTACTGTTTTCTTACTGTTTCTTTTATTAAAATAATTGATACGGCCAGGCGCGGTGGCTCACGCCTGTATACACAGCACTTTGGGAGGCTGAGGCGGGTGGATCACGAGGTCAAGAGATCGAGACCATCCTGGTCAACAAGGTGAAACTCCGTCTCTACTAAAAATACAAAAAATTAGCTGGGCATAGTGGCGCATGCCTGTAGTCCCAGCTACTCGGGAGGCTGAGGCAGGAGAATTGCCTGAACCCAGGAGGTGGAGGTTGCGGTAAGCCGAGGTCACGCCATTGCACTCCAGTCTGGGTAACAACAGCGAAACTCCATCTCAAAAAAAAAAATTATTGATACGTGTGTAGAAGTGCTTAATGCCTGACCTGTAGCATGTCCTATATGAATATTAGTTACTACAACTTTTATTATTCCCAGGCTGCTGGCCAAAGGGCTCTGGCAGCAACTGGGGCTACCAGTTTCACTGTGTCTGCGCCCAGCTGATGCCTCTGCTTCTACTCTCCCCTTAGAGCTTGGGAAAGTCGAGGTGACGGTGTTTGACCCTGACTCCCTGGACCCTGACCGCTGTGAGAGCTGCTATGGTGCTGAGTCAGAAGATATCAAGTGAGCTGGGGATAGCGGGAGCAGGGTTTCCATCAGGCACCATCTGTCAGCCAGCCTCAGCCTCAGTCAGACTATGGCAGGTGATCAGACCAAGAATCTAGAGTAGGTGGGGTGTGTGCCTCTGTCATTGATCCTGGTGCAGGTGACTGAGGCTTTGTGACCAGGCCCTGTCCGGGAGCTGCAGACCTAGAGATGAAGCTGAAGTGGTCTCTGCTCTTCAGCCTACAGAAATGGTTCACAGGTGGTCTCTGGAGTCCCAACTGCCAGGGTTCTTGTTTCCTTGGACCAAGCCATGTAACCTCTCTGTGTGAAGAGGGATGATAATAACATCTTCTCGTAAGAGTCACATATGGATTAGATGTATATGATATATAAAGCACTGAAGTGGAAGGTCTGGCCCAAATTATTAGACCCTCAGTATCTGATAACTTGGCCTTGACTTCTACAAGACTCATTTAGCAGGTCTAGGGTGGGGCCTGGGAATATATACCTTTTTTTTTTTTTTTTTTTTTGAGAGACGGAGTCTCACTCTGTCACCCAGGCTGGAGTGCAGTGACGTGAACTTGGCTCACTGCAACCTCTGCCTCCTAGGTTCAAGTGATTCTGCTGCCTCAGCTTCCCGAGTAGCTGGCATTACAGGCGCCCACCACCATGCCCGGCTAATTTTTGTATTTTTAGTAGAGATGGGGTTTCACCATATTGACCAGGCTGGTCTAACTCCTGACCTTGTGATTTGCCTGCCTGGGCCTCCCAAAGTGCTGGTATTACAGGCATGAGCCACCATGCCCCACTTTTTTTTTTTTTTTTTTTAAACTCTGGAAAATAATATAAGTGACATAAAAGTTACCATTTTAACATTTTTTTTTTGTAAAATATAACATTTACCATTTTAATTTTTTTTTTTTTTTTTTGAGACAGAGTTTTGTTCTTGTTTCCCAGGCTGGAGTGCAATGGTGTGATCTCAGCTCACTGCAACCTCCACACCTCCACCTCCTGGGTTCAAGTGATTCTCCTACCTCAGCCTCCCAAGTAGCTGGGATTACAGGCATGCGCCACCAAAAAATTAGCCTAGCTAATTTTTTGTATTTTTAGTAGAGACAGGGTTTCTCCATGTTGGTCAGGCTGGTCTCGAACTCCGGACCTCAGGTAATCGCGCACCTTGGCCTCCCAAAGTGTTGGTATTACAGATGTGAGCCACCGTACCTGGCCCATTTTTTTTAGGTGTGCAGCTCAGTGGCAATAAGTACCTTTACAGTGTCATGCAGTCACCACTCTCTGTCCCCAAAACTTGTCATCACCCCAAACGAATATGTATTTTTCACAGTCCTAGACTGGGCACAATGGCTCACACCTGTAATCCCTAGCACTTTGGGAGGCTGAGGTAGGTGAATTACTTGAGCTCAGGAGTTTGAGACCAGCCTGGGCAACATAGCAAGACCCTATCTCTACAAAACATTTGAAAAATTAAAAAACAGGAAACAGTCCTGCCACTGAGGAAACATATTTGAAGAACATTTGGTGGTCAGCGATGAGGCTAGCCGAGCCTTCATTAGCAGGCAGAGCTGCTCAGGCTCTATTTCCCAAGATGCCAGCATTGGACTTGTGCCTCTTTGACATACTCATCGTCACTCCCTGCCCCACAGGTGCTGTAACACCTGTGAAGATGTGCGGGAGGCATATCGCCGGAGAGGCTGGGCCTTCAAGAACCCTGACACTATTGAGCAGTGCCGGCGAGAGGGCTTCAGCCAGAAGATGCAAGAGCAGAAGAATGAAGGCTGCCAGGTGTATGGCTTCTTGGAAGTCAATAAGGTATCAGGAGAAATCAAGGCAAGATAGGCCCAGTTGGGCTGGGTGAGTTCTGCTGGAAATCGAGGGCCCACTCAGGCCCTCAGTAGGCAAAAGGAGGCCACAGCTGGAAAATGAGAGAGAATGTTCCTTACAGGTGGCTGGAAACTTCCACTTTGCCCCTGGGAAGAGCTTCCAGCAGTCCCATGTGCATGGTGAGTAATCCTGCACCAGCTGGGGAGGTTTAGATGCTGGCCACCTTCTTGGTGGGTTTGAGTGGTTCTCCCCTGCCTGCTGCTCATTTGTGTTTGGCAACCATTTCGCCACAGTAGGCCTTCATCTCAGGGCAGCAGTTTTGCACAGTGGCTAAGAGCACAGGCCGAGGGCCCAGAATGCCTGTGTTCAGATACCAGTTTCAGACCTTACAGGCTGTGTGACTTTGAGAAGGTTTCTTAATCTTTTTGACTCCTGTTTCCTGCTTTATAAAATGGTGGTGAGGGCACTTATCTCATAGGGTATTTGTGCAGGTTAAAGATGATAGCACAGAGCCCGGCTTCTGGTAGGTGCTTGTTGAAATGGTTGCCCCCAGTGTCTGACAATGGCCCGTGCATGAGGCTTTGGAGGAAGCAGAGCTAGATTGGAGCACAGGTTCTGCCACTCCTGAGCTGTATTATATTATGGGAAATATTGAGCCCTATTGAGTTGCTTTTTCTGTAAAATGGGGATGATGATACTAGAACCCACTCACAGGGTTGGGGTGAAAAAATGAGGTTTATTCTCATTCATTTTTTCTTTTTATTTTTTACTAGTTTTTCTTTCTTTTTTTTTTTTTTTTTTTACTTCCTCTAACATGGATTATAGGAAACAACTCATTCATTTTTTCATTCATGCATTCATGAGATATTTAGTAATTGTCTACTAGTCTAGTTGTTAAGGGTACAGTAGTGAAGAAAGTCTGTGCCCTCAGAACGTTCTTGTGAAGAAATAGACAATAAGTATATAAAATATAAATAGTCCCCAATTAACAGTGGTTCAGCTTGCAATTTTTTTTTCTGAAAACTCCAAAAACCAGATTTAAAAAACATTTTTTTTTTTTTTTGAGACAGAGTCTCGCCCTGTCGCCCAGGCTGGAGTGCAATGGCACTCAGCTCACTGCAACCTCCGCCTCCCAGGATCAAACAATCCTCCTGCCTCAGATTCCCAAGTAGCTAGGGTTACAGGCACCTGCCACCACGCCCAGCTAATTTTTGTATTTTTAGTAGAGATGGGGTTTCACCTTGTTGGCCAGGCTGGTCTCAAACTCCTCACCTTTGATTCGCCTGCCTTGGCCTCCCAAAGGGCTGGGATTACAGGCGTGAGCCACCACACCTAGCAAATTTAACGATATTTTCAACTTGCAATGAGTTCATTGGGATGTAACCCCAGTGTAGGTTAGGGAGCATGTGTATATGGTATATAAGATGCCGTTAAGTCATGTGGACCAAAACAAGCCAGGATATAGATGGTAGTGGTGAGGGGCTAGGGTATAGCAGTGAGGGTCCTATTTTAAATAGGGAGGTCAAGGAAAGACTCTTTGATGAGGTAATAATTGAGCAAAGACCTCAAGAAAGTGAGGGAGCCAGCGTGTGGATGTCTGGGGAGGAAGTGTTACAAGCAGAGAGAACATTAAGTGCAAATTCCTAAGGCTAGAATGTGCTTGGCAAGTTCAAGATACAGTAAGAAAGTTAGAGTGGCTGGAGCAGAGGAGCATGGTTATAAATGAAGTGAGAGAGGCCTGGGGTGGTGGCTCATGCCTGTAATCCTAGCACTTTGGGAGGCCGAGGCAGGTGGATCACCTGGTGTCAGGAGTTCAAGACCAGCCTGGCCAAGATGGTGAAACCGCATCTCTACTAAAAATAAAAAATCTAGCTGAGCATGGTGGCGCATTCCTGTAATCCCAGCTACTCGGGAGGCTGAGGCCCGAAAATCTCTTGAACCTAGGAGGTGGATTATACAGTGAGCTGAGATCGTGCCATTGCACTCCAGCCTAGGTGACGGAGTGAGACTCTGTCTCAAAAAAAAAAAGTGAAGTGAGGTCACAGGACCATGTCATGCAGGACTTGCAGGGGCATTGTAGGGCCTTGGGCTTTTACTCTGCATTAGATAAGAAGCCATTGTAGGGCTTTGAAGAAGTGGGGCATGATTCGACTTACTTAAAAGACAGAAGGGTCTTCGACTAACTCCTCTGTGGACAAGACTGGGCGGGGGAAAGGACAGAATAAGAGAGGCCCATTAGAAGGCTCTTGCAGTGATCAATCCAGGCAAAAGATGGTGGGGTTCAGCCCAGAGTGGAAGTGGTGGGAAGTGACTGACTTCTGGATGTATTTTGAAGGCAGAGCAGAGTTCCTGATGGGCATGAGGGATAAAGGAAAAAAAAAAGAAGACAGAATCTAGTGCCTTACATGTGTGGAAAGAGCAGTAGGAGGAAAGGCAGGCTCTGTAGGTACATAGTTTGGTAGCGGGGGTGGCAGAAGTAAAGTCTCTTCTGAGTCTTCCTGTCTTCTCCGTGACGTAAGAAGGAAGATCCTTAGTTGAGAATGAGAAGAGAGGGAAGGAGGTGTTGGAGATTTAAAAGAAAAGGTGTGGCTGGTCATTTTGGGGCAGCAAGGAGCAAGAAGGACTGCTCTTTTTTTGTTGTTGAGACAGAGTCTTGCTCTGTCGCCCAGGCTGGAGTGCAGTGGTGCGATCGAGGGTCACTGCAACCTCCGCCTCCCAGGTTCAAGCCATTCTCCTGCCTCAACTTCCCAGGTAGCTGGGACTACTGGTATGCACCACCATGCCCGGCTAATTTTTTTGTATTTTTAGTAGAGATGGGTTTTCACCATGCTGGCCAGGCTGGCCTCAAACCTCTGACCTCAAGTGATCCGCCTGCCTCAGTCTCCCAAAGTGCTGGGATTACAGATGTGAGCTACTGCGTCTGGCCAGCAAGTTGGTTGTGTATGGAGAGAAGATAGTTGAGGGGATGCAAGAGAGCTAGTGCCTGGAAGGAGGAGCCAGGCTATGGCTGAAGCAAGAAGGTGAAAAGGTTCCCAGGGGTTGAAGGCAGGTCACAGTAAAGGAAGGACGGAGCCACGCAGTGACAGAGCTCAGGGTATGAAGATGGCCTCTTCAAGTGGTTGAGGTGACCAGGAGGAAAGGGCCCCCTGGAGGGTAACTCTGCTGGTCTTGAGGGTAGTCTGTGGGGGTGGGGCTGTGTTGGGAAGGGGCCAGTGGCTGGGGCTGGAGGACCCTGCAGAGCTCTGGACCTCCCTCTTCACTCTGGAGGAAGGTGGAAGAAAAGGGTGGTCGTGGCCAGGATGGTAGGACAATGTTGAGTATCAAGCACAAGGCCTGGCAGTCACTCGGTAGGACACAGCCAGAGTGGCAGCCCCTCTGCTTCTCTGCCTGGGGCTGTTAGACTTGTGGATCCCAGGGCCAGGGGTGCTCTGTATTTGGAAGGATGTATAAACACAAAGCTACAATTGCCCAAGGCCAGAGATCTGGCTGAATTGAGGCGTGGGAGTGAGTTTCTAACATCTTTGCGGAGCTGGGGAAGGAGTGGGGCGGGTGGGGTGCTGGTGGTGGTAATAATCTCTTATATTACGAAGTTTACAAGTATTTTCCCATCTTAGATCCCACCTGATCCTTAAGACAGAGCTTTGCAAAGGAGAGCACTGAGGCCCAGAAAGGGCAAGTGATTTGCCCAAGACCACACAGCCAAGAACATGGCTCTTTGGGCTCTAGGTCTTTTGTCCTTCCTCAGCCACTCTCTAGCTCTTCTCTGGCCAGGGAAGTTCACTCGAGGAACAAGCCAGGATGAGGCTTGTTAGCTGGGGCCAGACTGTGTTGCTGAGGCCGGAATGTTCCAGTCCTCCCTCTTGCCACATATCTTGCTCCATAGTTCTCATTGTGAAGCTCTGAACCTTTCTTCTCTTCCTCCCTTCTCTCTCCTCCCTCCCTCATGCTGCAGTACATGCCGTGGAGAGTAAGTGGCCATGTCCCCCAGGGAGGCCAAGCCCCTACTTCTGGGGCAGCCTGCCCTACCAGGATGTGGGGAGGTTGGATGGGTCTGGGATTGGATCTCCTCTGGCCTGGCTGCTGGTGACTATAAAAAGGACTGAGATGTATCTTTGAAGTATAGTTCCTTACAGGAGGAATTGAGGCTAGAGGGCAGGAATAACTAGTTCTGGAACAGTTGGTACTGAGTGTCCATGGGATTTCCTCTGGGGAGCTTTAAGGGTGGAGGCAGGGAAAGAATGTGGATGGCATTCTCAGGTCCCCCGTCACTTTGGGTTCAGTGATTTGCCATCAGCTCGTTAGTGAGAGCTGGTTTTGTTTCTGGAAATAGAGGCAGGGCCATGGTGGAAGTGAAGGCCTAGAGTTCCCTGTGAATGTCAGGGAGGAACCAGGGTCTGTTCTTAACAACTCCTGAGGAGGGCATGGACTCTCTCACAGGCTCAAGGCTTGCCCTTTCTGGCTATCCTTAATCAGAACCAGGGTGGAGAACAAATGAGGGGTCAGAGAAGAGCAGGTGGCTCGCAATGTAGGGGGAGGAATGAGGAGGACTGAGCGAGGACTCTCAGGAAGGCCAGTGCCGCTCCTACTAATGACACCTTCTCCCTTCTCTCCTAGTCCATGACTTGCAGAGCTTCGGCCTTGACAACGTACGTACCAGATGGAAACCATGGAGGGCAGGTGGGGATGGGAGTCTTGGTTGCTGCCTTCATTTCCTTGTAGGAATGTCCTGGGAGTGGGGAGTGCTTATAGAAAAATACACCATATTCTGATAGGGGATCCAGCTTGAGGGTTAAATGAGAGTGACTTTTGAACTGAGCTCTGAGCAGGCTAGGGGCAAGGTTGGGGTTGGATAAGAGCATCCTGGATAAAGCCTCAGCACAAGGTCAGGCAGAAGCGTGGCCCTTCTAAGGAACTGCTGTGGCCAGGTTTGGATGGGTGAGGCTGGAGAAAAAGGCAGGGACCAGACCACACAGGCCTCAGAGGCCACTCTGAGGAGTCGCCTCTTTCTCATGAGAACAGTAGAAAGCTGTCAGCCTTCTTTAAGCAGGGTCACAATGTGATCAAATTTGCATTTTTGAAAGATCCTTCTAGTGGCTGAGTTTGATACAGGAAGGGAGTACATATGGGGGTTCGGGGCCTCCGTGGCCTAGACCTCCAGGCAAAGCTACCACCTGCCATTTTAAGAAATCTGGAACCTGACCAGGCATGGTGGCTTATGCCTGTAATCCCAGCACTTTGGGAGGCTGAGGCAGGCAGATCACCTCTGGTCAGGAGTTCGAGACCAGCCTGGCCAACGGCAAAACTCTCTCTTCTAAAAATACAAAAATTGGGCCAGGTGTGGTGGCTCACACCTGTAATACTAGCACTTCGGGAGGCCACGACGGGTGGATCACAAGGTCAGGAGTTCAAGACCAGCCTGACCAACATGGTGAAATCCAGTCTCAACTAAAAATTTTAAATTAGCTAGGTGTGGTGACACATACCTATAATCCCAGCTATTCAGGAGGCTGAGACTGCAGTGACCCAAGATCGTGCCATTGTACTCCAGCCTGGGCGACAGAGTGAGACTCCATCTCAAAAAAACAAAATACAGCCGGGTGTGGTGGCTCACGCCTATAATCCCAGCACTTTGGGAGGCCGAGGTGGGTGGATCACAAGGTCAAGAGATCGAGACCATCCTGGTCAACATGGTGAAACCCTGTCTCTACTAAAAATACAAAAATTAGCTGGGCATGGTGGTGCACGCCTGTAGTCCCAGCTACTCAGGAGGCTGAGGCAGGAGAATTGCTTGAACCCAGAAGGCGAAGGTTGCGGTGAGCCGAGATCGTGCCATTGCACTCCAGTCTGGGTAACAACAGTGACTCTCCATCTCAAAAAAAAAATATATATATATATACAAAAATTGGCCGGGCAGGGTGGTGTGTGCCTGTAATCCCAGCTACCAGGGAGGCTGCAGCAGGAGAATTTCTTGAACCCAGGAGGTAGAGGCTGCAGTGAGCCAAGATCACACCACTGCACTCCAGCCTGGGCGACAGAGTAAGACCCTGTCTCCAAAAAAGGAAAAAATCTGGAACCCCAGGAGTTTGCAGGCTGTGCAAGAAAGAGTTTCTAGGTAGGGAGTGGGGATACCTGCCTTGGGGAGGTTGTCCCCTTATGGCCATAGCCTTCTTCCAGAGAGGGCCTGCCTCCCCTTCCTCCCACATCTCTGCAGACAGACCCAGGTGTCCCTGTCTGCTGCTGTCATCAGAGCTTTGGATGGTGTTGTTTACAGATCAACATGACCCACTACATCCAGCACCTGTCATTTGGGGAGGACTATCCAGGCATTGTGAACCCCCTGGACCACACCAATGTCACTGCACCCCAAGGTACCAGCCCAGGAGGCAGCCCCCAGCTTCGGAAGACCTGCCGGGTACTCATGCCCAGTGCTTTGTTTTCCCCTCAGCTTCCATGATGTTCCAGTACTTTGTGAAGGTGGTGCCCACTGTGTACATGAAGGTGGATGGCGAGGTGAGTCAGGAAGCTCCCTATCAGAGTCTCCTACTTGGTGTCAGACACTGGAGTTCCTGCATTTAGTTCTGTCACTCTAGGGAGTGAAAGCTGCCTCATCCTCACATGGTGCATGAAAGACTGAGGCACAGATAGGGTGGGGAATTTGCCCTCCCAGGTAGAGTGCAGGCTTGGGGCTGTGGGATTTAAAGCACGTGCTCTTTCTACTGCCCCAACCACCCTCATTCATTCCTCTGGTGCCCACCGTCTGTCTGCCTCACTGTCCCGTGGTCAGCCTGGGCTGGGGGTTAGGCAGGGCAAGCCTCTGTGTCCCCGTTTCCATGGCTGCTGTGGCCTCTGGAGCATCTCAGCAGAGCGGCAGGATGTGAGGGGCTGAGGGCAGAGGATGTCAGTTCAGCCTTGGTGATACAGCTTTGGAGAGCTGCTTCTCAGCCTGAACCCCCGTGAGAACACCCACCAAACGCCACCGGGATAGTAAACTAAAGAGCTGGCAAGCGGAGGGGAAGTCTGAGGCCAAGGCTAGGAGAGGGGGATCTGGTGAACCAGGCCTTGCAGTGCTGGCCAGCAGCATGGTGACGTATTCTCCCCTCCACACTGTCAAGCCTCAACAGGAAAGGGGCAGGAGCAGGGGTGGGGCTGATGGTGGCTGGTGCCAGGTGCCAGGTCATAGCCCTAGCCCTGGCCTAGCCTCCCATCCCATCCCAGGTGCTGAGGACAAATCAGTTCTCCGTGACCAGACATGAGAAGGTTGCCAACGGTCTGTTGGGCGACCAGGGCCTACCTGGAGTCTTCGTCCTCTATGAGCTCTCGCCCATGATGGTGAAGCTGACGGAGAAGCACAGGTAAGGGTGGGGCAGAGCAGCCAGGGCCTGGGCCTGAGGGAGGAGGGTACCTGCTGAGCCCGCCTGCTCCCTCCACCAGGTCCTTTACCCACTTCCTGACAGGCGTGTGCGCTATCATTGGGGGCATGTTCACAGGTAAGAGGCCCAGGGTGTCTGTGAGCAGTGAGGTGGGGAAGGTCAAGCCTGGGCACCCCAGGTTTGGTTGGGGGTGAAGGGGCAGATGCTGGCCTGACCAGTTAAATGACTAGGCTCTCAGCATCAAAAGCCAAGGCACCCACTGGGCCAGTGCCAGCCCTTGTTTCTCTCCCAGTGGCTGGACTCATCGATTCACTCATCTACCACTCAGCACGAGCCATCCAGAAGAAAATTGATCTAGGGAAGACAACGTAGTCACCCTCGGTATTACCCTCTGTCTCCTCTTTTTCCCTGGCCTGTGGTTCTGTCCCCCAGCCTCTGCCGCCCTCCTTGGTCAGTCCCAGCCCCAGGTTGATAAATCTATTGGTTGTGATAGTACTCACTGGTGTCCTTGTGATCCTTGGGGTGGCCAGAGCCTCATCATGGCCATTCATTGAAGGCAATCGTGACTGATGGATCAGGGCCCAGAGCCCTCGGGAGCCCCACATGGGCATCCCCTGGTTAACGGGTTTATTCAAACCAGGCTCATGTCTAGCCCACAGCCCTGTCGTGGGTCCCTCGGATTCGGCCTCAGGATTCAGACAGACCTTTTCAGGTTGAGCTTCTTGGAGCCACCATGGCTCCCAGGCTCATGAGTGACCAACCCTAGGCCACTAATTCAGGGCCCTGAGTGCAGGCTGGGGCTTGCCACCTCTTCATTGATGAGTAAAGCTGGGGCCACTCTCTGCCACCCTGGGCTCAGTCACCTGATCCTGTCACACTCACTGATCCTACTCTGTGCCAAGCCCCACACTTGCTCTCACAGTAGAGAAGAATCCCTCCAGGTCCTTTGCAGTCTTCTAGATGGAAGCAAAACTGAATATCAAGGCAGGAAAGTAGCAGTGGCCATTCTGGAGCAGGGCCAGCACCAGAGCCCCGGCTTGGGACCTAATCAGCGCTTCCCATTAGAACCCTAGCTACATGTGGAGAACCAGGGCCCAGTGACCTTACCAGTCTACAGCCCAGGGAACCAGGAGTGGTTCCACCAATTTATCAATCAGATCATTTCTCAAATGTTGATGCAAGACTGTGGCAGGGGAAAAGCAAAGAGGGGAAAGGAAGCGAAGTCGGGTAACGACAGCAGAAGCTCTGGAGTCAGACCCAAGATGCAGCTTTGATGTCAGCCTCTCTCAGGGTTGGTCGTTAATGGGGTCTGTCAAGTCCTTAGCTGTCCTGGATGGGTGGAAGCTAGAAATAGATGAGGTGAGAGGGACCTGGCCGCTGGCAGGAGCAGGAACAAGAGCAGTGGCAAAGCTGCTCAGAGGGTTTGAGAACTTGGCTGCCAGGGTCCTTTTCTTCCCTGTGGGGGATGGGGGCAGCCTTCTATCCCTGGGCATTCTTCAAGAAAGCCCCCAGCACCTTAGGTCACCCGAGAACATCTGTTCTCTGCCACCTGGAGGAACCGGCCTTGGACAGCATGTGATCACAGGTCAGTGGTTGTGTGCTAGGTTTATTCAGAGAAGGTACTGGACTCAGGTAGCTCATGTTGGCAAGAAAAACTTCAGAAGCAGGGATTGAAGCGTTGGTATCCTGGGTGGGTGTCCAAGGTCAGTGAGAATCACTTGTGGAGGGGACGGAAGATGGCCTCACTGATCTGGCCAGGGATGGTGTAGAAAACCAGGAGGAGGAAGACGGTGACCAGCGCCAGCAGCAGCAGCACCACCAGGATGCGCCAATACCGGCGCCAGATGAAGAAGACAAAGGCCTTCAGTGGGTTCACAAACCAGTTGAAGGAAGTTTTGGGGCGGCTATTGAGGGAAAGGGTGGTGTCAGGATGAGAAAGCCCCTCGGCCACCCTGCCTCCTCTCGGCCCAGGCTTTGGCCCCCACCCCTGTGCCTGACTCACCTGGGCTTCTCCAGAGGCTCTGGCTCCTTCCGCCCCTTCCCCACTGGCCGTTTCTCAGCCTCCTCCACGGTCAGCAGCTCAAGCTCTGCCTCTACCTTGCCCTAAAAAAGACACCCCTGCATCATCGGGAGCAGAGAGCAGGCTCAGGCCCCAGCTCAGCCTGGCCTCTATCCACATGTACCCACCGTGAGGATGTATACATTGCCACCCGTGTCTGTGAACTCCAGGTCTTCTGGCCGGCCCTTCCTCCTCCTCCTATTTCCCTTCTTGCCAGCCTGAGCTTCCTGTGCCTCCCGCTCCACGTCCTCTGCCTCCTGCAGCTTCACCACTGGCCACCAGCCCCGCAGGCGGCGGCAGCGAAACAGGTTGCACCTTGGCCCAGCCCCATCATGGGCCAGCTGCACAGAGCAGAGCTCAGGGCCCCGGGCCCCACGCACCGTGTCTGGTAGCTGTAACTCCAGGGATCCTGCAAGTCCAGAGCTCACCGGGTTAGGCCTGGGATCAAAGTTTCATCGGGCCCAGGGTGAGGAGGCAACACACCAGGGTTGTAAGTTGGGGCATGGAAAGTTAAAGGGTGTGGTCAGGCCACAGCTATGGGCCACCCAAACCACAGCCCAGCGGTCCACCCATTGCTACTTCCCAGTGAAAGAGGGCCAAGAGTCAGGATCAGAGTGCCAAGGACCAAGGGCTGTGGAGTCAGCGGGTGACAAGTTAGGGTCAAATCAGAGTTGAACCAGGGACTTGGTGTGAATGGAGGTTATTGTGGTCTGGGCTTAATTAACTCAGTAATTAAACCAGAAAGCAAAGGTTCAGGCCTCCAGTCTAAAATCCCAAGATTCAAGGTTGGGTCAGAGTAGGGAACCAGGGGCCAGAGGCAAGAGCTGGAGGCAGGGGTTGAGGGTGGGGAAGGCTGAGCAGTGCAATACCGAGGTGTCATTGGCAGAGATGCGGTCATAGTCCCAGACCTGCAGGACCAGCACTGCTGGCTGCCGGAACTCGGCCTCCTCCAGGGCGAAGGGTCCAGGCCGGCGCCGGACGCTCACCTCCCGCTCAGTGGGCAAGTAGTCAAAACGGAACACAAAGCACCAATTGAAGTTCCCCTCCCCAGTCAGGGAGTTGAAGTGAACATCTGTCTCCTGCTTGTCATGCTCCAGCCCCTTCACCCAGCTGGGGCCAAGGTGGGTGAGTGTCAGGACAGGAGCTACAAGAACCCACTCCTCACCCAGCTCTCAGCACCACAGAGGGCCTGATGACGGGCCCTGGACTCAGCCTGAGGGCCCACACCCTTTTGCAATCCCCGCTTAGTGCACCGCCCGCCCGGGCTGCAGGCTACCTCTTCACGTAGATGTCACTCGACATCTCTCCAGTGAGTGGATTCACGTCATCCAGCACCACATCCTCCGTGTTCCAAATGACAACTCTGAGCTCATAGCTGGGAGTGGGGGTTGGCACATTGGGGAGTGGCTTCAGACTCTCCAGAGGGGCCCTGGAAGGGGCTGGAGGAAGGAGGGACCTGGGCCAGGGCCACTGACATTCACTGGGCACCAGGAGGGTAATCCGATGGCCTGTGATCCCTTGAAGGGACAGCCCCAGCTGTAACCACCATAGCCACAGCAGATGGCACCAAGAATTGTCTGCTGGGCCAGTGAGGTTCTCCTTCCTATGAATTTGGAATCGGGACCCTGCACCATTGCATCAGACACTTGTAGAGCTAGTGCCACTACAAGCCAGAGTCGGGGTATAGAAAAGTGGTGAGTGAACAGAGAAAGCCAGTCTGCAGGGAGAAGAGGGAGCATGAGAGATGGGGGATGAGAGCATGCAGCCCCTGAAGGACAGGAGGGTGCAATATTCTGGACCCTACCCTCATGTGGCCCTGTCCTGGGCTGCCATTGGGGTGCCTGGATAGCCGTTTTCTCCAGCCCAGCATCATCTACTTCCCCTCATTTGTTGATAGCACCATGATTTTATGCTGGTGATGCGCCCCCGCCCCCAACCCCAACCACCCCTCCCCACCACCACCACAGTCAATCTATGGAATTCTGTTGGGGCAGGCCCCTCCCTCCCTCCTGGCTGGGCATGGGTAGGGGCATATCACTGGACTGGCTAACTTGAGAGTATTGCAGGCCCCTGACCATGATGACTGGTTCAGAGTACAGCGTTAGACCCAGGCTGGTCTACTGAGGCTTTTGCTATAACTGGGAAAGATGTTTCTGCTCAAATGGCCTGTCAAAGATGAAAGCCTCTCACTGTTAGACGCCACCTTGCCCCCAGAGTCAGAAAGTGACAGGCTGCTGCCACCAGAGCATCTGCATTCAGTCCTATGTGAAGTGGCTGTGCGCCACACACAACTCCACTCAGACGAGCTCAGATTGGAAGGGGCTTACCGAAAGGTACGTGGACTCAGTTTACAAGAGACTCAACTCGCAATGGCTTATGAATAAAAGGGAACTTAGTGACACCTAACTGAAAAGCCTGTGATCAGCAGCCTCTGCCTGCTTCTCTGGGGACCCGGGTTTTCAGAGGACCCTTGTACAAGTAGACCAAGATGTGCACTTGCCTTGGGAAGCGGGGACAGAACTCTCACCTGATTGGCTGCCGAGGCTTGATGTCAACTGGGGGTGGGGCAGGCACATCTCGAGGAAAGATGTCAATCCACATGTGAAGAGATCCCTGGGGGACAGGACCAGGCTGGAGAGTCTTACCAGGCTCCCAACCTTCCCTGACACCTCTGTGGTCACAGACTGTGTCTTGTCCTCAAGTGGAGAAAGGAGCTAAGGTCAAAATGACAGTCAGGCAGATCCTGGAAGATGAGGATGAAGGTGGAGTCTGAAGTGTGGGTTCCAGGATCAAGGTTAGGTTAGGTGTTCAAGGATGAGGTCCAGGCTAGACATGGTGGCTCAGGCCTATAATCCCAGCACTTTGGGAGTCTGTGGAGGGTAGATCACTTGAGTTCAGGAGTTTGGGCAACATGGCGGAACCCTGTCTCTACAAAAAATGTAAGAATTAGCTGGGTATGGTGGTGGACTCCTGTAATTCCAGCTACTCCAGAGCCTGAAGTGGGAGGATCACTTGAACCCTTAAGGTGGAGGTTGAAGTGAGCTGAAGTGAACTGCATTCCAGCCTGGGCAACAGGGCAAGACCCCATCTCAGAAAAAAAAAAAAAAAAAAAAAGATCCAGAAGGGGAAGTTGAGGTCTAGATCTTAGGAATCTGGGGGGAGGTCAGGTTGGGAACCCCAGAAGTGAGCCTTGGTACCCAGGGTGGGGATCCTAGGACTAGGCTTGGGGTGAGGGTGTGGTCCAGGATGGAGGTCCAAGGTGAGTGGGACACAGGGACCAGCAATAGGAGCCGTAGTTAAGAGCTACAGGTGGCACCCAGGTAGACATCTTGAGGAAAGGCCGTCCTGGGGACCCAGGGGCCAGGATCAGGTTGGGTGTCCTGGGATTCCAGGAGTCTTGTGATGCTGAGGCTGGGTGCCCTTCCTCACCTGCAGCAGCCCTGGGCTTCGGGGATGGTAGAGAGAACGTATTTCTACATGTTCAGGTACCAGCCGGATCCCAAAATCTGGCATTTCCTGCCAGTGCCGCAGTACAAGCAATGCCTGGGCCTCTTCAGGGTCCCCACTCGCCACCTTGAGGCCTCTGCTGCCTGAAACAAGAGGTATGTGAGCTTGGGTTCCACACAGGTTCCAGCTTTCCTCCCTCCCCCTTCCCCTGCCCAGCCCCAGAAACTCTAAGCTGGGGAAGCCCCTGTGTTGGATAAAGCCCTGTGGACTAGGAAAGCAGGTCTGTAATGCACAAAAAGGGGATGCTGCTATAACATTGCCCAGTGAAGAGCCAGCAGTCAGTGGGACAGTGGGATTTGCGATGCTGCCACTTCTGCCTAGACCCTGTTTAGAAAATAAGCCACCAGAAAAATAAAAAAAAAATGAAAAAATAAGAAAAAATTTAAAAAACAAAAAGAAAAAAGAAGTAAAAAATAGTAAGAGAAAATAAGCCACCAGAGCAGGCACAGTGGCTCATGCCTGTAATCCCAGCATGTATGCAGGCCAGGATGGGAAGATCACTTGAGTCCAGAAGTTTGAGACCAGCCTGGGCAACATGGCAAAAATCCCATCTCTACCAAAACAAACAAACAAACAAACAAAAACAGGTGGGCGTGATGGTGTGCCCTGTAATCTTAGCTACTCTGGAGGACTGAGGTGGGATGATTGCTTGAGCCTTGGAGGTCCAGGCTTCAGTGAGCTGAGATGGCACCATTGCACTCCAGCCTGGGTAACAGAGTTAGGCCCTGTCTCAAAAAAAAAAAAAAAAGTAAGTCTCCACCCATTTAATTCTGCAGCCACTTTGTGTTATATGGGACACTGTATGGGGCCTCTGTGTTCTAGGAACTTGATTAGCTAAGGATCCACTTTGGCTCTTTGGGGGATCACACACTCACCAATAAAGACTTTTCTCCCTAACACCCAAGAACTTTGTCCTTACTCCACCAAATTCACCTCTGCTTGCTGAAGCAATGGGTTATTTTCGGGGGCACACAAGACTGGGCACCTGGGCCCCGTGAACCTTCAACCAACATCTTGCTTGAACAGAAAGGGGCTGGTACCTGGGGGCAGGGTCTCAGGCGGTGTCAGAAATACTTTGCTGCCCACCTTGACAGCACCGGCTCGGTATTCAGGGGCAGGGAGGCCGCAGCATTGGCACAGCCCCGCCAGGATCTGGGAAGGCTGGAATGCATCACGCCAGGCATTATAACCATCCCTGTAGGCAGAAAAGGAAGATGCGTCAGCTGGGGCTGGTGTAGGGACACAGTTGGGTCTAGGGGCAGGGATGATGTCATGAAGACATGAGGTCCAGGTTCAAAACTCCAATGGGAGACAGGTTAGTCCTCATTTATAATGATGAAAAAAAATCTAGGCCAGGTGCTTCTGTTAAGAAGATACTGGGCCAGGCGCGGTGGCTCATGCCTGTAACCCCAGCACTTTGGGAGGTGGGCAGATCAAAAGGTCAGGAGTTTGAGACCAGCCTGGCTAACATGGTGAAACCCTATCTCTAGTAAAAATATAAAAATAGCTGGGTGTGGTGGCCGGCGCCTATAAACCCAGCTACATGGAAGGCTGAGGCAGGAGAATCATTTGAACCTGGTAGGCAGAGGCTGCAGTGAGAAGAGATTGTGCCATTGCATTCCAGCCTGGGCAACAGGGCAAGATGGTCTCAAAAAAAAAAAAAAAAAAAAAAATTACCTCTGTTTTGCAAATGAGAAAACTGAGACTCAAAGAGGTTAAGTGGGCCAGGCATGGGGCTCACACCTGTAATCCCAGCACTTTGGCAGGCAGAAGTGGGTGGATCACTTGAGGTCAGGCGTTTGAGACCAGCCTGGGCAACATGGTGAAACCCTGTCCCTACTAAAAATACAAAAATTAGTTGGGCATGGTGGCCCACACCTGTAATCCCAGCTACTCAAGAGGCTAAGGCAGGAGAATCGCTTGAACCCAGGAGGCGGAGGTTGCAGTGAGCCGAGATCGCACCCCTGCACTCCAGCCTGGGCGACAGGCTGAGACTCCATCTCAAAAAATAGATAAATAGGAGGTCAAGTGACATTCAGTACAAGATCCCAACTCCCAAGCCCAAGTCTTAACCACTGAGCTATGTCTTGGTTGGCAATGGCAGGGATGGGAAGGTCCCCTTCCTTGAAATCATAGGATCTGGGACACAAAAGGGAATGTGAGCTTGAATGTATTTGGACAGAAACTTAGAACAGCTCCTGTGGGCCCTGCTGGACTCACACGTCATACAGGGAGGCCAGCCCACAGTTTGCTCTGTGGTGGCTATAGAATCGATTTTCCAGATCAATGTGGGTCTCCCCGATGAGGTCGTTAGAACCCACGAGGTCATGATCAAATACAGCCACCGTCATCTCCGTCTCAGCTGGGAGAGAGATGCTTAACTCCAGGATCCTGGCAAGGAGGGAGAGGGGCTGAGGTCACTTCCATGCCCCAGGAAGTGGTCTGGGTAGAGAAGTTGATAGGCTGTCATTCCTATGTCATGGCAGGGGAATGTCATAGCTCCCATCCATTCCCTTGCCATCCCTAGGCCAGCAGCCACAAGGCCACAGGGCTGGATGGTCAAGTTGCTCCCCCACCTACCCCGTTCCCACCCCGCAGGGCCCAGCCTCACTCTCCAAAGATGGGGTTGAGCTGCTTGGGGATATAGCGGTCCTTGGTGTCCTGCCACTCCCGGCCAGCGCTCACCACCACATAAGGGTCTGCTTTGCCATTGGGGTCTACAGGAGCCAGGTTGGTAGCCTAGGGGAACAGCATGGAGTGAAATTGAGAGAAACATCATTACGATAACCCAGGGTTACCCTTGTCAGACCTAATTTCCTATTGAGTGTAAGCAGGAAGTTACCAAGAAGAGATCTCCCGCTATGAGGAGTTAATGGAGAAGTTGGACAAGATGATTTTTATTTTCAATTAGTTATGAAATAGTTAAAACATACAAATAGGTATATAAGAAAACTACAATGAAGCAAAGTATTTTTAAAGATGTATAAGGGACTTACTATTCAACTCATAACTTTCTATATGGTTTGCATTTTATTTTTTAATTTATTATTTCTTTTAAATAGAGATGGGGGTTTCACTATGTTGCCCAGGCTGGTCTCAAACTCCTGGCCTCAAGCAGTCCTCCTGCCTTGGTCTCCCAAAGTGCTGGGATTCCTGGCATGAGCCACCATGCCTGGCTTCCTTCATTGTTTGATAATCATTTTTCTTCTTTTGAAATTCTATCCTGTGTAGAGCCAGGCATGGTAGCTCACACTTGTAATCCCAGCACTTTAGGAGGTCGAGGCAGGTGGATCACTTGCTGTAATCAGGAGTTTGAGACCAGCCTGGCCATCATGGTGAAACCTCATCTCTACTAAAAATACAAAAATTAGCCAGGGGTGGTGGTGTGCCTGTAATCTCAGCTACCCAGGAGGCTAAGGCAAGAGAATCACTTGAACCTGGGAGGCAGAGATTGCAGTGAGCTGAGATCATGCCACTGTACTCTTGCCTGGGCGACAGAACCAGACCGTCTCAAAAAAAAGAAAGAAAAAAAGAAATCATATCCTGTGTAGTTTCTCCCCTCCCCACCCCACTTTTCTTTTTGTAGAGACAGGGGTCTTGCTATGTTGCCCAGGCTGGTGCTGAACTCCTGGCCTCAAATGATTTTCCCACCTTGGCCTCCCAAAGTGCTGGAATTACACAGTGTGGGCCACCACACCTCCAGCCCTGTATAGTTTCTTGACTGAAAGTTGTTTGGTGATTAATTTTTTCAACTGTTGTTTGCCTAAAGAGGTCTTCCATTTTTTCTCTTTCTTGAATGAGTATTTCCTAGGACACACAATTCAAGGATGATAGTTATTTTTCTCTGGGTGCTTTGAATATATTATTCTATTTTTCTTCCAGCATTTTTGGTTGCTGTAGAGAAGTTGATAGGCTGTCATTCCGTTGTAGTAATCTGTTTTCTCTCTGATTACCTTTTCATCTTTTTTATTTAGAGATTGGATCTCATTCTGTTGCCCAGTCTGGTCTCGAGAACTCCTGGCCTCAAGCCATCCTCCCACCTCAGCCTTCTGAGTAGTTAGGATTACAGGCATGAGCCACTGTGCCAACTTTTCTTTTTGCTTTTTGATATTTACATTTTCCATAGCACTTATGCCTTTTTTCTTTCTTTTTGAGACAAAGTCTCACTCTGTTGCCCAGGTTGGAGTGCAGTGGCACAATCTCAGCTCACTGCAACCTCTATCTCCCCAGTTCAAGCGATTCTCCTGCCTCAGCCTCCTGAGTTGCCAGGATTATAGGCACGTGCCACAAAACCCGGGTAATTTTTGTATTATTAGTAGAGACAGGGTTTCACCATGCTAGCCAAGCTGCTCGAACTCCTGACCTCCGGCGACCCGCCTGCTTTGGCCTTCCAAAGTGCTGGGATTACAGGTGTGAGCCACCACACCAGGCCACATTTATGCCTTTCTAGCCACTATAACATTTACTTATTTTGTTAATGTTTGTTTCTCCTACTAGAATGCAAGCTTCACAAAGGCAAAGCTTTTTTTTTCTCCTGGTGATTACATATTAATTTTATTAGTTGAAATCTCTTTCCTCTCTTGTCCTGTCCAGATCCTAGTTAGGGATACTCAGTCAAGCCTTCATTTCCTGTGCCGGACAGCCTTGGTGGTTCACACCTATAATCCCAGCACTTTGGGAGGCTAAGACAGGCAGGAACTCAGGAGTTTGAGACCAGCTTGGGCAACATGGCAAAACCCTGTCTCTACTAAAAAATAGAAAAAATTAGCTGGGCATTGTGGCATGTGCCTCTAATCCCAGCTATTTCAGGGGCTGAGGTGGGAGGATTGCTTGAGCCCGGGAGGTCAGGCTGCAGTGAGCCATGATCATGTCACTGCACCCCACCCTGGGCAACAGAGCAAGACCCTGTCTCAAAAACAAACAAACAAACAAACAAAAAAAAACCCCACAAATTTACTACAAAGCTACAGTAATAAAGGAGTATGATAGGGGCATAAACATAGATCAGTGGGACAGAATTAAGAGTCCAGTCAATCAATTTTCAACAAAGGTACCTAGACCATTCAATGGGAAAAGAACCATCTCTTCAATAAATTTTGCTGAGACAACTGGACAGTCACACGCGGAAGTATGAGGTCAGACCCTCACCTCACACTGTATACAAAAACTAACCTCGAATGGATCACAGGCTTAAATGTGAGAGCCAAAACTACAAAACTCATAGCAGAAAACAAGCAAAAGTTGTCATGACCTTCGATTTTGCAAAGTTTTCTTAGATATGACCAAAATAAAGAAAAAAAAAACATATGTACTGGACTTCATCAAAACTAAAACCTTTTATGCTTCAAAGGACACTCTCAATAGAGTGAAAAGACAACCTAGAAAGTGAAAGAAAATATCTGCAAGCTATAAGAATCCAGTAGCCAGAATATAAAAAGAACTCCTACAACTCAGCAACAAAACAACAATCAATCTAACTTTAAAATGGTCAAAGGACTTTGACACGTCTCCAAGAGACACAAAGGTCTAAAAAGCACGGGAAGACTGTTCAGTGTCATTAGCCACTAGGAAACAAAACCACAATGAGATACTACTTCACACCCACTAAAATGACCTTAATTTTTTTTTTTTTTTTTTTTTTTTTGAGATGAAGTCTTGCTCTTCTGTTGCCCAGGCTGGAGTGCAGTGGCATAATCTCGGCTCACTGCAACCTCCAACACCCAGATTCAAGCGATTCTCCTGCCTCAGCCTCCCGAGTAGTTGGGATTACAGGTGCTTGCCACCACGCCCACCTAATTTTTATATTTTTAGTAGACAAGTTTTCACCATATTGGTCAGGCTGGTCTCAAACTCCTGACCTCGTGATCCACCCACCTTGGCCTCCCAAAGTGCTGGGATTACAGGCATGAGCCACCACAATGGGCTGAGCTTAATTTTTTTGAAAGGACAATAAAGGCCGGGCACAGTGGTTCATGTCTGTAATCCCAGCACTTTGGGAGGCCAAGGCAGGCAGATTATAAGGTCAAGAGTTCGAGACCAGCCTGGTCAACAGGGTCAAACTCCGTCTCTACTAAAAATACAAAAAAATAGCCACGCATGATGGTGTGCGCCTGTAATCCCAGCTACTCTGGGGGCTGAGGCAGGAGAATTTCTTGAACCCAGGAGGCGGAGGTTGCAGTGAGCCGAGACCACACCACAGCACTCCAGCCTGGGCAACAGAGTGAGACTCTGTCTCAAAAAAAAAAAAAAAAAAAAAAAAACTGGTTGTGTGGTGAAGGGATTGGGAGGAGATCTGTGGATCTAATGAAGATACAGGTTGGACTACAGACTGTATCTATTTTACAGGGGAAAACCAAGGGATAAGACAGCTGGGAGGAACTCTTCTGGCGTTAAAACAAATATCAAACACTAATCTCAGAAAGCATTCACTGGAAAGAGCCATCATTTGATTAGATTCATTTGTGGAGGATTTTATGCTCCCAGGGTACTATTGCAAACAACTGAGCAATCAGTGGAGCTTCACAGGGTGTAGTCATAGAAAAGAAAGCAGGAGGGCCTTATAGTACCACTGCCATTCTCAGATGACAGTGGCATGTCCAAAGCTGCATCCCAGAGTAGCAACATCAGTGACCTAACGCAGGGGACGGGAAATAGACTTCATTAAAATTATCCAGCCAGTCACTAAATAAATAAGCAAATAACAAGAAGAAACCCCAGGACCCAGAGTTGCTACCATATATTACCTAAAATGCCATTTCCAACAAAAAATTATGAGGCATGCAAAGTAATAGAAAAATTATTTTTCCATCCACCCCACAAAAAAGGAGGTAACAGAAAATGCCTATGAGAGCAACCCAATGTTGAATTTAACAGGAAAGTATTTCAAAGTAGCCAGTGTAAATATGTACACAGAACTGAAGGAAAGCTTGATTAGAGAAGGAAGGTATGATGATGACATTGCATCAAATAGAGAATATCAATAAAGAGATACATGTGTTTTTTTTTTGTTTTTTTTTTTTAAGATGGGGTTTCACCATGTTGGTCAGGCTGGTCTTGAACTCCCGACCTCAGGTGGTGATCCACCCGCCTTGGCCTCCAAAGTGCTTGGATTACAAGGCGTGAGCCACTACGCCCGGCCGAGATACACATTTTTTTAAAAGAACCAAATGAAAATTTTAGAGTTGAAAAGTACAACTGACATAAAAGCGTGACCTGGCACCGCCGTCCGCACTTCTCCGAGCAGACCTCCCAAGCAGAGCCAGCCAGCATGACCGAGCGCCACGTCCCCTTCTCGCTCTTGCAGAGCCCTAGCTGGGACCCCTTCCGCGACTGGTACCCGCACAGCCATCTCTTCGACCAGGCCTTCGGGATGCCCCGGCTGCCCGAGGAGTGGTCGCAGTGGTTCGGCACCAGCAGCTGGCCGGGCTACGTGCGCCCCCTGCCCCCCACCACGGTCGAGGGCCCCGCGGTGGCCGCTCCCGCCTACAGCCGTGCGCTCAACCAGCAGCTCAGCAGCGGGGTCTCGGAGACGGCAGACCGCTGGCGCGTGTCCCTGGACGTCAACCACTTCGCCCCCGAGGAGCTGACCGTCAAGACCAAGGATGGCGTGGTGGAGATCACCGGCAAGCACGAGGAGCGGCAGGATGAGCACGGATTCATCTCCCGCTGTTTCACCCGGAAATACTCGCTGCCCCCTGGTGTGGACCCCACCCAGGTCTCCTCCTCCCTGTCCCCCGAGGGCACACTGACCGTGGACGCCCCCATGTCCAAGCCAGCCACGCAGTCCAACGAGATCACCATCCCCGTCACCTTCGAGTCGCGGGCCCAGCTTGGGGGCCCAGAAGCTGCGAAATCCGACCGGTCTGCAGCCAAGTAAAAGCCTTAGCCAGGATACCCATCCGTGCCACCGCCACTGGCCATACCCCCCACCACCTGTGTGTTCTTTTGATACATTTATCTGTTTTTCTCAAATAAAGTTTGAAGCAACCCCCCCCCCAAAAAAGAAAAGTACAATAACTGAAATTTAAAATTCACTAGAGAGGCTCAATAGATTTGAACTAAGGAAAGAATTGGCAAACTTGAAGCTAGATCAAAAGCAACTATGCAAGCCGAAGAACAAAGAGAAAAAAGAAAAATGAAATAGAGCCTCAAACAAATGTGGACCACCATTAAGTGCACCAATATGCATATAATGGGAGCCTTAGGAGGAGACAGAGGGCTAAGTGGTGTGGGTCACGTGGCTCACGCCTGTAATCCCAACACTTCAGGAGGCTGAGGCAGGTGGATCGCTTGAGGTCAGGAGTTCGAAACCAGCCTGGTCAACACAGTGAAACCCCATCTCGAAAACTGGCTGGGCATGGTGGTGAGTGCCCTATAGTCCCAGCTACTCTGGAGGCTGAGCTGGGAGAATTGCTTGAACCCAGAAGGCAGAGGTTGCAGTGAGCCGAGATTGTGCCGTTGCACTACAGCCTGGGCAACAAGAGCAAAACTCCGTCTCAAAACAAACAAACAAAAAAAGAAGGCAAGAGAGAGAAAATAAGGAATAAAATGGCTGAATATCCAGACTATCATTACTTTTTTTGTTTTTGTTTTTGGTTTTTGAGACGTCGCTCTTGTCGCCCAGGCTGGAGTGCAATGGTGTGATCTTGGTTCACTGCAACCTCCGCCGCCTGGGTTCAAGTGATTCTCTTGCCTCAGCCTCCCAAGTAGCTGGGATTACAGCACGCCCCACCACGCCCAGCTAATTTTTGTATTTTTAGTAGAGACGGGTTTCACCATGTTGGCCAGGCTGGTCTCAAACTCCTGACCTCAGGTCATCTGCCACCCAAAGTGATGGGAGTACAGGCATGAGCCACCGTGCCCGGCCCACCACGTACCTTTTTTACATTGGCAATCTCTTTAGTTTCTCATTAATCCTTCCCATGTTTCTGTTTTATATGCATTTTCCTGTATGACTTTCTTTCCTACCTGAGAGTAGCTTACTATAGATACTCTTTCATACTTTACTGTTTTCACTTTATAGTATGTCTTGGAAATTGCTCCATTTAAGTTCATAGAGATCGTCCTCATTCTGTTTTACATAGTAAACATAGCACGTCATTGTGTGGATGTACCATAGTTTATTCAACCTCTCTCCTATGTATGGGAATTCAGTAGGATTTTGTTTATTTTTTATTATTATTTTTTTAAGAGATGGGGTTTTACCATGTTGGCCAGGATGGTCTCTATCTCGTGACCTCCTGATCCGCCTGCCTCAGCCTCGCAAAGTGCTGGGCCACCACACCCAGCCTAAGATTTTATTTTATTTATTATTTTTATTTTTTTTGAGACTGGGTCTTTTTTTTTTTTTTTTTTTTTTGTGAGACAGAGTTTTGCTGTTGTTACCCAGGCTGGAGTGCAATGGCGTGATCTCAGCTCACCACAACCTCCGCCTCCTGGGTTCAGGCAATTCTCCTGCCTTAGCCTCTTGAGTAGCTGGGATTACAGACACGCACCACCATGCCCAGCTAATGTTTTTTGTATTTTTAGTAGAGATGGGGTTTCACCATGTTGACCAGGATGGTCTCAATCTCTTGACCTCGTGATCCACCCGCCTCGGCCTCCCAAAGTGCTGGGATTACAGGCGTGACCCACAGCGCCCGGCTGAGACTGGGTCTTAAAAAAAAAGCCTGTTGCCTAGGCTGAAGTACAGTTGCATGATCTCAGCTCATAGCAGCCTCAACCTCCCATGCTCAAGTGATCCTCCCACCTCAGCTTCCTAAGTAGCTGGGACTATAGGTATGTGCCATCATGCCTGGCTAATTTTATTTTTTGTAAAGATAGGGTCTCACTATGTTGCCCAGGCTGGTCTAGAACTCCTGAGCTCAAATAATCTTCCTGCCCTGGCCTCCCAAAATGCAAGGATTACACTGTGAGGCATCATATCCAGCCTAAGATTTTATTACTGTTATTTTTTGAAACAGGGCCTCACTTTGTTGCCCAGGCTGGGGTGTAACATGTTTCACTGCAGCCTCGACCTCCCAGGCTCAAGTGATCCTCCCACCTCAGCCTCCCAAGCAGCTGGGTGCCACCATGCCTGGCTAATAATTTTTTTATTTTTTGTAGAGACAGGGTTTTGCTATATTGCCCAAGCTGGTCTTGAACTCCTGAGCTCAAGCAATCTGCCCTCCTCAGCTTCCCCAAGTGCTAGGATTACAGGTGTGGGCCACCAAGCCTAGCTGAGATTTTATTTTTAATGGTCTTTCATTGAAACATTTTTTATTTGGTTATTTCCAAATAACCGCTGAGTCATTTTTGATAACCTTTTATTCTCTGCTTCTGAAATATTTTAAACAGTTGTTTTACATTCTTTTAAATTTTTTTTTTGAGACAGTCTCACTCTGTCACCAGGCTGGAGTGCAGTGGCATGATCTCAGCTTACTGCAACCTCCACCTCCTGGGTTCAAGCAATTCTCCTGCCTCGGCCTCCCAAGTAGCTGGGATTACAGGCATGTGCCACCATGCCCAGCTAATTTTTGTATTTTTAGTAGAGACGAGGTTTCACCATGTTGGTATGGATGGTCTTGATCTCTTGACCTCATGATCCCAAAGTGCTGGGATTACAGACGTGAGCCACCATGCCCAGCCACATTCTTTCATATATTTTTATAAAGATGGGGGTCTCGAGGCCAGGGGCAATGGCTCATGCCTGTAACCCCAGCTACTCAGGAGGCTGAGGCAGGAGAATTGCTTGAACCTGGGAGGCGGAGGTTGCAGTGAGCCAAGATCCTGCCTTTGCATTCCAGCCTGGGCAACAAGAGGGAAACTCTGTTTCAAAAAAAAACAAAAAAAATGTTGGGGGTCTCATTGTGTTGCTCAGGCTTGTCTTGAACTCCTGGGTTCAAGTAATCCTCCTGCCATGGCTTCCCAAAGTGCTGGGATTATAGACAGGAGCCACAGCACTCAGGCTGTTTTACATTCTAATATTTGAAAATTCTAACATTCAAAGCCCTTCAATGTCTAATTCTCTTTTGTGCTGTGTCTTCTGACAAATTTTCCTGGTAGATTTTCTCGAGTAGCTTATAATTTTATATTTTGAGCCCATATTTGGTTATTGAAATCTGTGGAACCTGCGAAACCAGATTTGGAAACACTTTGAGCCAATCTGCCCACATTGAGTTTTCTGGACTAAGCAGATATATGAATTCAATCCATGTGAGGGAAAAACTAATAATAAATTCTAAAGACGATGTTTCTTTTTTTCCTCTTTCTCCCAACTGGAACAGAGGCTGAGACAGACCATCTGCATCACAGGTTCCCTTCCCCAGGGCAGTGGGGATGTGGTGTCTCCTTGCCTACCTTTCACCAAGGTCTACTTCATGCAAGGGTCTTGCTTCTGGCTCCCCAGCCTGAACAGGCTATAAGAACCTGAGGCTAGGCTGGGCGTGGTGGCTCACACCTGTAATCCAAGCACTTTGGAAGCCAAGGTGGGTGGATCACCTGAGGTCAGGCGTTCAAGACCAGCCGGACCGACATGATGAAATCCCATCTTTAAAAAAAAAAACAAAAACTGAGGCTAGACCAGGGGCAGTGGCTCACGCCTGTAATCTCAGTACTTTGGGAGGCCGAGGCAGGTGGATCAGAGGTCAGGAGTTCAAGATCAGCGTGGCCAAGATGGTGAAACCCCATCTCTACTAAAAATACAAAAATTAGCCAGTTGTGGTAGCAGGCACCTATAATCCCAGCTTCTCAGAAGGCTGAAGCAGAGAGTTGCTTGAATCTGGAAGGCGAAGGTTGCAGTGAGCCAAGATCACGACACTGCGCTCCAGCCTGGGTGACAGAGCAGGACTCAGTCTCAAAAAACAAAACAAAAAAAAAACCATGGCTGGGCGTGGTGGCTCACGCCTGTAATCCTAGCACTTTGGGAAGCCGAGGTGGGTGGATCACCTGAGGTCAGGAGTTCAAGACCAGCCTGGCCATCAAGGTGAAAACCCCATCTTAAAAAAAAAAAAAAAAAAAAAAAACCGAGGCTCAGGGTCCAGGTGTGGATAAACCTTCTCCCTTGGGATTCTTCACAGGGGGGCCTCTTCACTGGAGGCCTGCTGGGATTTCCCTTTTTATGAGGTTAGCATTCATTTAAAAGTCTATTTATCTGGAATTTTTGGATGTATTTTATCAGGAAGTTATTTCAGGTCATCTTATCTGCTATATTGTTAGAAGCAGAAGGTCAAGGTGACTTCCACTTCTTTCTTTCTATTTATTTATTTTTAGAGATGGGGTTTCACCATTTTGGCCAAGCTGGTCTCGAACTCCTGACCTCAGGCAATCCACCCATCTTGGCCTCCCAAAGTGCTGGGATTACAGGAGTGAGCCACCATGCCCGGCTATTTATTTATTTTGAGATGGAGTCTCACTCTCTTGCCCAGGCTGGAGTGCAGTGGTGTGATCTCAGCTCACTGCAAACTCTGCCTCCCGAGTTCAAGTGATTCTTGTGCCTCAGTCTCCTGATTAGCTGGGATTACAGGCATGCACCACCACGCCTGGCCAATTTTTGTATTTTTAGTAGAGATGGGGTTTCACCATGTTGGCCAGGCTGGTCTTGAACTCCTGACCTCAAGTGATCCACCTGCTCTGGCCTTCCAAAATGCTGGGATTACAGGTGTGAGTCATCGTGCCCAACCACCTTCTACTAATTTATACACTAAGAGTATTACATTATGATAGAACAGTGCCATAGAATGTTTCTTCAAGGCCGGGTGCAGTGGCTCATGCCTATAATCTCAGCACTTTGGGAAGCTGAGATAGGTGGATCCCCTGAGCCCAGGAGTTTGAGGCAACATAGTCTGAGTAACATAGTAAGACCTTGTCTCTACGAATAATAAATTTTTAAGAAGTAGCTGGGCGTGGTGGTGCATGCTATAGTCCCAGCTACTTGAGATGCTGAGGTGGGAGAATTTCTTGAGCCCAGGAGGTTGAGGCTCCCGTGAGCCATGATTGTGTCTCTGTACTCCAGCCTGCACAGCAGAGCAAGACCCTGTCTCAAATAAAAAGAGAATGTTTCTTCAAATTATGCCTTAGTCAGAATTCCCACATTTAAAACAGATAAAAATACAGCATCTGCTCTGGTGACAGGGAGTGGACAGTGGAGCAACCCACTCATTCCCCCTTGCTCCCTGAGATATCCTTAAGAATACTTCAAGGCCCTGCTGAACTCAGCATGAAAACTGCACCAATGGACAAAGGTAACAAGCTTTCTGAAGCCTGAGATTCAGCCCTGCCCTCATCCTAGAATTGTACTCTCCATTCTATAGGACTTGAACTACAAACAGGGGTTAGGAAACCAACTCCAAATTTTGGTTCTGCCATGAGCATGCTTTATAACCCTAGGTGATCTCCTAACTTTGTGGCTAAGATTTCTCGTCTGAAAAATGAAGAACCTGGACTCTGTGATCCCGAGGTTCCTCCCCAAGCCTTCCTTCTGTAGGTTTTGTGTGCCTTACCTTAGCTATAGTTGGAGGTATGCCAAGGCCATGGAGACTCACCTTTACAACATACACTCTGACCAGGAGCTTAATGGGCCAGTTCTGTGGAACACCCTGGGAAATCTGGGGCTCAGAGAACGACACTGCCTCTGATTCAGGATAAATGAGGAAGGAGCCCTGAGTTGTGGGGAGACAGAAAAGGCTCTAGTAAGAGAATTGTGCTCCTGAATCCCTGCCTGGGCTCCCCGGTTCCACTCTCCTTCCCCAAATGTACCTTGAACTTGCCCACAAGGTGTCCAGATCCTTCCTCTTCTCCACCTCCATCCTGGCCCCCTTGCCCTCAGTACAGATGAAACACATTCAGCCAGTCCTCAAAGTGGTTAAACTCTTCCTCCAGGGACCTGTTGTAGATCTAAAAGGCAAGGACTTCAGTGACAGTCCAATGTCCAGAACTCAAAGGAGACTTTCTCTCTCCAGTACCCAGTCACCTTCAGGGTGGCAATCGCTTTTTTTTGGGACACAGCGCCTTTAACTTCAGCCTCACCCTGGTTGTGGGCCTCCCCAACCACAGTAATGAGGTTGACCCCATCTGGAAATAGCAAAAATGCCCCGGTCAGAAATATCTGGATGTGTAGGCGATGGGCAGATGGAACCAGAGCAAAAAGTCCAATCTCTTACCCGAATATCTAGGATCATCCATTTCATCTTCATCAAAGTTGTGCTGAAATTAAAGAACAGATCCAGAGATTCTTCCCCATCCCCTTCAACTCCTGAGTCTACCTCCTTTTCCAAGAAAGCTGGGAAACCTTTGTTCATTCAAGTTCCAGCTGTGTATGGTACTTGCTTTTTTTTTGAGACGGAGTTTCACTCAATCTCAGCTCACTGTAAACCTCCACCTCCCAGGTTCAAGTGATTCTCCTGCCTCAGCCTCCAAAGTAGCTGGGATTACAGGTGCCCACCATCACGCCCAGCTAATTTTTGTATTTTTAGTTGAGATGGGGTTTTGCCATGTTGGCCAGGCTGGTCCTGAACTCCTAACTTCAAGTGATCTGCCTGCTTTGGCCTCCCAAAGTGCTGGGATTACAGGCATGAGCCACCATGCCCAGGCTTGAAATGATATTTTGAATATATTACTAAAATCAATTTCACCTGTTTCCTTTTACTTTAATGTGGCTATTACAAAAGTTACAATTACATATGTGGCTCATATTATATCTCTGTTGAACAACGTAACTCTAGATAATGGAGTTAATAATACCCAGCTTCAGGCTTGGTGCAGCGGCTCACGCCTGTAATCCCAGCACTTTGGGAAGCTGAGGCAGGCGGATTATAAGATCAGGAGTTCAAGACCAGCCTGACCAACATGGTGAAACCCCACCTCTACTAAAAATACAAAAATTGGCTGGGTCTGGTGGCATGCGCCTGTAATCCCAGCAACTAGGGAGGCAGGAGAATTGCTTGAACCTGGGAGGCAGAGGTTGCAGTGAGCTGAGATTGCGCCATTGCACTCCAGCCTGGGCAACAAGAGCAAAACTCCATCTCAAATAATAATTCCCAGCTTATAGAATTGTGAAGAAAAGATGACTGCAATGAAGAACTTTGAAAGACTGTAGAGCTCCACCTTGAATGAAATCATTCTTGATTTTGTTTGTTTTTTGAGACAGAGTCTCACTGTTGCCCAGGCTGGAGTGCAGTCATTATCTTGGCTCACTGCAGCCTCTGCCTCCAGGTTGAAGCAATTCTCCCACCTCAGCCTCCTAAGTAGCTTGGGACTACAGGCATGCGCTGCCATGCCCAGCTAAAAGATCATTCATTTTACCATTGACACCCCAGCCCCATCCTGGGACCCTTCTCTTCCCCTACCTGCCTCTGGAGCTCCTGCAGTGATGCATAGTACTTGGACCACCAGTCGAGCTCTTCCGGATCTGGGATGTCCTCTTCCAGCTCAGGGCCTTGATTCAAGAGGCCTCCTAGGCGGAGCTTCTTCAGAGGAGGCTGAGGAAGAACAGACTTTGTCCCTTTAACCCAGTACCATCCTAAGTCCTGCCAGTCCCTTCTCCACCTAGCTGTTCTGCCTCATCACCTTCAGGAGCTGTCTGGATAGACCCGCTTCAGCCAAGATGGGATCCAGGGACTTCTGTCCTGGGAGGGGGAACACGGCAGCATGAAGAGATTAGTCAGACTCCATACCCCATCAGAGGGCCTCTGGAGCCGCGTCTGCCAGGAATCAGAGGGGCCTCTGTCTGGGGCCCTGAAGGAGAAGGTTTCTCACCTTGCGGTCCCTTGAGCATCATATCCCCTGTCTCCTCCATCTCTCCTTCCTCCTCAGGAGAATCCTCCTGTCCCCGAAATGTGAATCGCAGCATATGGGGGACAATGTGGGAACCCACAAGGACTGTGCGGCCAAAGGCCCGGCGCTCAATCACCAGGATGCTGAGTGGGGGCTGCAAGTGGGGCTGCTCTGGCAAGTCCTGGGGGTGGAAGAGAGGAATTGTGTCTTTGAGGACCTGGGGAAGAGGGAAAGGCAGTCACAGAGACAAGGAGGAAAAAAATACATCTACACCTGCATTCTAAGCCCAGCCGTGCCATAGCCTCACTGTGTCACCTCTGCTAAGCCTTCTCATCCTGTTTCCAAGCTAAAAAAGGGACACAATCATGGATTCAAAAGACTGCTTTAAGTATCAAATGACATAATAGATACATAAGTACTGTGGAGCCTACAAAGTGCTGTCAGAGGCTGGGCACAGTGGCTCACACCTGTAATCCCAGCACTTTGGGAGGCCGAGATGGGTGGATCACCTGAGGTCAGGAGTTCAAGACCAGTCTGGTCAACATGGTGAAACCTTGTCTCTACTAAAAATACAAAAGAAAAATAGCTGGGCATGGGGACAGGTGCCTGTAATCCCAGCTACTTGGGAGGCTGAGGCAGGAGAACAGCTTGAACCTGGGAGGCAGAGGTTGCAGTCAGCCGAGATCACGCCACTCAGCCTGGCTGACAGAGTGAGACTCTGTCTTAAAACATATATTATGGGGGACGAGGGAGGGAAAAATATATATACATCTATATAATGGTTTCTTTTATCTTTATTGAAGGCCATTTTAGGGTTAAAGGCCATATATATATATATTAACCCAGGAATTCCATATCTATCAATGGATCCTAAGGGAAACAATTTTACTACTGTACTAATGGGTTTATTTTATGTATTTGTAGATACATACATATATACACATATATATGACAATTGTAGCATAAAAGAGAAAGAAAGGAATAGAGCTATCCCACAGAAAAGTTTGTCTATTTTACTGGAACTATATTAGAATTAATCTGAAGTAGACTGTGAAATAGTAGTATGCAAATTCTAATCCCTAGAGAAACTACTAAGTAAAAATCAACAAATTAAAATAGTACACTAATAAATATCAAAATATAGGCCAGGCATGGTGGTTCATGCCTATAATCTCAGCACTTTGGGAGGCCAAGGTAGGTTAATTGCCTGAGCTCAGGAGTTTGTGACCAGCCTGAACAACATGGTGAAACCCCATCTGTAGTGAAACACACAAAAAATTAGCCAGGTGTGGCAGCACGCGCCTGTAGTCCCAGCTACTCGGGAGGCTGAGGCGGGAGAATTGCTTGAACTGGGGAGATGGAGGTTGTAGTGAGCCGGATCATGGCACTGCACTCCAGCCTGGGCAACAGAGAGAGGCTCAGTCTCAAAAAAAAAAACATTACATAGGCCGGGCGCGGTGGCTCAAGCCTGTAATCCCAGCACTTTGGGAGGCCAAGGCAGGTGGATCACGAGGTCAAGAGATCGAGACCATCCTGGTCAATAAGGTGAAACCCCGTCTCTACTAAAAATACAAAAATTAGCTGGGCATGATGGTGTGCGCCTGTAGTCCCAGCTACTCGGGAGGCTGAGGCAAGAGAATTGCTTGAACCCAGAAGGCGGAGGTTGCAGTGAGCCGAGATCGTGCCATTGCACTCCAGTCTGGGTAACAACAGCGAAACTCTGTCTCAAAAAAAAAAATTATATATATGCATCTATTTAATACAAAAGAAAGTAGTAAAAGAGGAACAAAAAATACACAAGACATAGAAAACAAACAGCAAAATGGCAGATTAATTTCAACCAATAATAGCATCAAGTGTGATCATATTAAACACCAATTAAAAGACAGAGGTTGTCAATTGGATTAAAAAAAGAGATGCAACTCCATACTAGGAGATAATTTTTTTTTTCTTTTTTTTGAGATAGAGTCTCGCTCTGTCTCCCAGGCTGGAGTGAAGTGTCACAACCTCTGCTCACTGCAACCTCCACCTCCTGGGTTCAAGCAATTCTCCCATCTCAGCCCCCCGAGTAGCTGGGACTACAGGTACATGCCACCATGCCAAGCTTATTTTTTGTATTTTTATTAGAGACGGGGTTTTGCCATGTTAGCCAGGATGGTCTCCATCTTCTGCAGAAAAGTTTGTATATTTTACTGGAACTAAATAAGTATTAATCTGAAGTAGACTGTGAAATCGTAGTATGTTTTTTTTTTTAATTTGAGACAGAGTCTTGCTCTGTCGCCCACGCTGGAGTTCAGTGGTGATCTGCCCGCCTCGGCCTCCCAAAGTGCTGGGATTATAGGAATGAGCCACCATGCCCAGCTTGAGATACTCTTTAGATTCAGAGACACATAAAGGATGAAGTAAAAGTATAGGAAAAGATATATCATGCAAATAGTAACCACAGAGAGCTGGAGTAGTTATACCACTAGAGAAAACAGACTTTAATACAAATAATATTACTAGTGACAAAGAGATATTTTATAATGGTAAACAGGTCAATTCATCCAGAAGATACAACAATTATAAACATATATGCACCTAACAAGAGCCTCAAAATACAAAAACTAAAAAAGTTATAGAATTAAAGAGAGAAATACACAATTCAGCAGTAATAGTTGGAGACTTCAATACCCTATTCTCAATAACGGATAGACAGAAAATAATCAAGGAGGCTTGTTCAAGAGGTGATGTAGAACATCAGTAATGCCTAGAGAGCACCACAAGTCCATGAATTAATCCAGGGATCAGCAAACTACAGCCCATAGACAGAGTCTGGCCTGCTGTCAGTTTTTGTAAATATTCATTTTCATATTATCTATGGCAGTTTTCATGCCATAATGGCAGAGTTGAATAGTTGCAACAGACTGGATGGCCCTCAAAGCATGAAATATTTACTATTTGGCCCTTTACAGAGAGTTTGCTGACCCTTGGATAATCTAAGATAACCAGGTAGAAAGTCACCATCCACTGCCCTCTTTCATTATTCTGCCCTCCTTGACCCCTAGCCCATGGCCTCACCACGGTCAGATGCCTGACAAGCTCAGTAAAATTGGGGCTCTAACGGTAGCTGGCCAGGACCTCAGACTCCACACGTTGCCCAGCCACCTCCAGTACAACCTGGGGCTGCTCCACCTCGAACAGATGCACACGACCAAGGCCCCTAAGACCCCAGAACAGCACCTGGGGTCAGGAAGTGGGAGATTCAGGGGCCTGCACCGGCCAAACGGGCACCCGGATGTGGGGGAACAAGGGGGCTTTGGTTGCCTGGTGCTACCTCAACACGGAACTCCCTGAGCACTGGGCACACGTTGGGTGGAAGGGACAGGCGTCCAGAGAGGGGCTCGACCAGGGGTGCCAAATCCTGGGGCTCCACATCACTGGGCACAGAGGGCTGTAGGAGGGAAAAGTTCAGAGGGCAAAGAAGAATCAGGCCAAAGGAGGGAAAGCCTAGGTGTGGGGAGGGGAAATGGAGAGGTGCTGGTGAAGTATAAGTGCAAGGGAACTGGCCAAGGCTTGATTGGAGGAAGGGAGGGGGTCTGGGGAAGCAGTAGAGTGCAGGAAGGGAGGGAGGTGTCTGAGGCATGCAGAATGGCCCAACAAGGTGAACCTGACACATAAATACTTGCAATGTGCCTTGGGATCAAGTGGTCCAATGAAGTGACCTCAGGACAGAGCTGCAGTCTGTATTCTCTGGGGATAAGAGACCTAGGGGCTGGCCCTGGGACACACCCATATTTTATATTCCCTGGGGCTGGATGGCCTGATGGATTAATGAGTTGGGCTCACAGCCTGTGCCAGCCACACCAGGGCATGCTGACCTCAAGTCGGCCACTGTAGTCCAGTTCGATGAGTTCAAAGGCAGCAATGAGCTCTCCAGCTGCCCAGGGTCCCTTCCTCAGGGGGAAGAACTGCAGCTCCGGGCGTTGGTATGGGTCCTCCCTCAGCTTTACCCTCGGGGGGGCCAGTGCCCTGCCCAGGAACACAGGGGGGCCCTAAGTGGAGCAGGGCAGTGAAGACAAAGGGGAAGGCAAGCATAAGGGGGAAGTTCCAGGCTGGGAACCCAGGGAGGGCCCAGGCCACACTCACAAATTTATTGTGGTCAAAGACATTGATGATCACTAATGGAGGCTCCTCCTGCAGGTGCTCCCTCCTCCCGTCCACGATCAACTGCTCAAATACCAAGAGTTCATCCCACAGCGGGCTCAGTGTCTGCTCCAGGACCTTGGGGCCATGCAGGGAAGCGGGCAGCAGCAGGTGTCAGTAGAAGCCTCCCAACATGCAAGCCACGTCATGTGAGCACCCCTGCTCTAAAGGATACTTCAAGTAACTGCTTGTCACAAGAGGAGTGAGATGTGACGAAGACGAAAGCATCTTCAGAAGGTGTTGCCGCCGGCCCCTCCCAGCCCTGCCTCCCTGTTGCAACTGGCCACCCTCAGAGTCTAGGCCTAAAAACCCCAGAAAACAGCCTCTCACCCCTAAGACCCGTGGCTCTACATCACCCCCTAAGGTAGAGCCCTCCTATACCCCATCCTGATACCCTGCTCTGCAAACCCAGGGTGGGAAGACAGTCTTGGGGCCTTGGGGGAAAGCTTAGACCCACCCCACTTTGCCTCCTGGATCCCTTCCACCCACATGCCATCCCAGCCCTCACCCGTGTGGTCTGGCACTGGGTAGAGATGAGGACTCGAGCAAAGGGGTCTGAGAGGCCACTGTCATCTGCTGCCAACACACCTCGGGCCTGGTACAAGTGAGCCCGGAGTTGGAAGTAGCTAAAGTCTGGGGTGAGGGCAAGGAAGTTGCCATGTTTGCTCAGGAGATCATTGGAGTCCCATGACTCAGCCCCACAACTTGTACGAAGAGCAAGGTGGGCCTTATACCTGCCCTGCCCACCCTCTGCACTCACCGTCCCGATGCAGGCTGGAGGGCAGCCCGGCTGAGGGCTCCGGCAGCAGGTCTGGGGGCAGCTCGGAGGTACAGGCCTTGGCTTCCTTGCCCAGGCCCAGCCACAGGAAGAGCTCCAGCTTGGCACAGACCTCACCAGGGGGTACCCCAGGGGCCTGTGTGTAAAGAAACCATGTCAGGGCCCCGATGTCTCCTCTCATGACCCCAGCTAGACCTATAGCAATCCGCTTCTCCAGGGCACGCTGTACTGCACATTGCTACACCATGCCAAGCTCCCAGTCCACTCCCTACATGCCCAGCCTGACCCTCTTTCTGCCCTCCACCCTATGCCATGACCTCGCATGCTCAGTCCCTACACCTCTTGCCCTAACACTGCCACTTTTTGTACCCCACACCACAGACCACTAACAACACTCTGAGCTCTGCTCTCCCACCTTTATCCCCTCCACTCCAACACGTTCACATTCCCTGTCCCCAACCCCAAGGGTCACGGCTTCTCCCTGCTAGGGACCCTTTTTGGTACCTTTTCCAGGGACGCTTCATTTAGAAATATTTGGCCTGCTACAAAAAAAGAACCAGCTACACTTTTTTTTTTAAGATGAAGTCTTACTCTATTGCCCAGGCTGGAGTGCAATGGTGTGATCTCTGCTCACTGCAACCTCTGCCACCTGTGTTCAAGTGATTCACCTGCCTCAGCCTTCGTAGTAGCTGGGATTATAGGCATGCACCACCATGCCTGGCTAATTTTTGTATTTTTAGTAGAGACGGGGTTTCATCATGTTGGCCAGGCTGTTCTCTAACTCCTGACCTCAAGTGATCCACCCACCTCAGCCTCCCAAAGTGCTGGGATTACAGGCGTGAGCCACTGTGCCAGCCAGACCAGCCACACTTTTAAGGGGTGAATCACACATTCTCATTTTTGGTACCGTGCTTGTCAGGGTCTAGTTAGCAAAAGGGCCCATGCAGGCCCAGAGCTAGGAAGATTTGGGGTTTATCTGATTTCAAAGCTGCCCAAGGCAAAGGCCCAATCCCTTTCTGGTGTTTTGGACAATTGGAAGGCGTTCAGGGGCCCCTGGTTGGGAAGCACAGGCCTCCACCCATGCCTACCCCTGCCCTATGAGCTCCACTCCACTTCTCCCGGCCCCTCACTCACAGGCCCCCTCACCGTGAGCATTAGACTCTGGATCTTCCCACAGTCCTGGCCACATTCCTCCTCGACCACAGAGAACAGCACATTCTGGGCAGGGATCCGGGCCCAGGCTACACGGCGCCTCCTGCTGAGCATCCAGACCAGCACGTCAGGGAGAGGTGGCTGGGGCTGTGGGTGGAGAACTGGTCACAGGTAGATCTGGAGCTGACACCTCCTGCTCTCACAGCTTGAACTGAATGGACCAAATAGCCACTCCAGCTCTGATCTCCCCAAGACAGGGTCTCACTCTGTTGCCCAGGCTGGAGTGCAGTGACACGATCATGGCTCACTAGAGCCTAGACCACCCAGACTCAAGCAATCCTCCCACCTCAACCTCTCAAGTAGCTGGGAATACCAGATTACGCCACCACACCTGGCTAATTTTTTATTTTTTGTAGAAATGGGGTTTGGCCATGTTGTCCACGCTGGTCTCAAACTCATGGACTTAAGTGATCCTCCTGCCTCAGCCTCCCAAAGTGGTGGGATTATAGGTTCGAGCCACCATGCCCAGCCGAGAGACTACCCACTCTGTTAGACAGTTGTGACAGTCTCCAAAGCAGTCTTCCTGCCTTGAGCTCTCCCTTCCTATCCACTCTGCTATGGCTGGCTGGCTTCTCCCCATCCTCTGGGTGTCAGCTGCAATGTTGTCTTTGCAGAGAAGACTTGCCTGACTACCTTATCCAAGCAGGTTCTCCTCTACCCCTCAGCCTCTGTAACCTCTATCAATTCCTATCGATCATAATTATTTTTCACATTCATTTTCAGATGTAGTGTCTGTTTCCCTAGAATATGAGCCTCAAGAGGGTAAGGAATATGGCAGGGGCTGATCCCAGGGCCTAATACAGAGTCTGGCACGCAGGAGGTCTTGAAATTTCATTGAAAGGCCAGGCGTGGTGGCTCACACCTACAATCTCAGCACTTTGGGAGGCCAAGGTGGGCATATCACCTGAGGTCAGGAGTTTGAGACCAGCCTGGCCACCACGGTGAAAACCCATCTCTACTAAAAATACAAAAGAGTAGGCAGGCGTGGTGACATGCGCCTGTAATCCCAGCTACTTGGGAGGCTGAGGCAGGAGAATCACTTGAATCTAGGAGGCAGAGGCTGCAGTGAGCTGAGATCACCCCACTGCACTCCAGCCTGGGCGACAGAATGAGATTCTGTCTCAAAAAAAAAAAAAAAAAAAAAAAAGAAGTATCATTGAGTAAGCAAAAACACAACAGGTAGAACTAATCTCTCCAAAGCACAAATCTGACCCTCTCCTTCCCGTTCAAAACCATCATGCCAGACTTCCATTTCCACAGATATTATGAGCCAGGAATTAAGACCTACCTCTCACCAAAAGCAACTAAAATGCCTTTTATTATCTCACCATGGCCTTTAATTAAATATTTAATAAAATAAGTAATAAAATATTTATTTAATTTAAATTTTATTAAAATTTAATAAAATTAATATAAAAGAAAGGTTTTTATTAAAGTTCATGATGAGATAATAAGAGTCAAGAATTATCAGACCAAGTTCCAAATGACTATGGGAATCTGGGGAGGTCAGCAGAACGTTAAAGTCACTTTTGCCACAAGGGCTTTTGCCAGGTTTCCATGACCTAACAGTGAGTGAAGACGAAATAGCGAACCCAGACCCCACTCAGGACAGGAGTCTACCAGTAGATTTCTCCCTGTCCCTGAAAGCTAGGATCCCAAAGAAGCATGCCTTAAGGATAAAGATAACCCGTAAATAAACCTGCCCTACTCACCCCACCCAGGGATCTACAAGGAGAATTGCCCAGCTAAGGGGAGTAGCTGGGAGTTGAAAATGTGTTCCTGAGAAGAATAACCACAAGCTGACTTTCTCACAGTGCCGGGTGTTGTTTCACATCAAATTTTAGTGTAAGGTGATCTAAGGCAGAGTGAAATGCTATCCCAAAAAAATAAATAAAAATAAAAATAAAAAATGAAAAGACCAGCCGTGCACGGTAGCTCACGCCTGTTAGCCCAGTACTTTGGGAGGCTGAGGCGGGCAGATCACAAGGTTAGGAATTTGAGTTGTCATGGCCAACATGGTGAAAGCCCATCTCTACTAAAAATACAAAAATTAGCTGGGTGTGGTGGTGTGCACCTGTAGTCCCAGCTATTTGGGAGACTGAGGCAGGAGAACTGCTTGAACCTGGGAGGTAGAGGTTGCAGTGAGCTGAGATCACACCACTGCACTCCACCAGCCTGGCAACAGAGTGAGACTCCGTCTCAAAAAATAAAAAAAAAGAAAGAAAGAAACAGAGAAAGAAATGAAAAGAGCCTAGGCAACATGGCAAAACCCCAACTTTACCCAAAATACAAAAATTAGCTGGAAGTGGTGGTGTGTATCTGTGGTCCCAGCTACTTGGAAGTCTGAGGTGGGAAGACTACCAGGAGCCCAGGAAGTCGAGGCTGCAATGAGCCATAATCTCACCACTGCACTCCCGCAAGACCTTGACTCAAAACGAAAGAAAGAAAGAAAGAAGGAAGGAAGGAAGGAAGGAAGGAAGGAAGGAAGGAAGGAAGGAAGGAAGGAAGGAAGGAAGGAAGGAAGGAAAGAAAGAAAGGTACAAGGATTGAATTTAAAAATTTAATAGAAACACTTACAGAGTTTTCTGATTTTCAATTAAGAAGCCTAAACAACTCAATGTGGAAAAGAAATCTTTTCAACAAATGGTGCTGAAACATCTGCATATTCATTTTTTTTTTCTTTCTTTAGAGACAAAACCTCACTATGGTGCCCAGATTGAATGCACCCACACTATAGTGCCCAGTTCGAGCCAGGCTCAAACTCCTGGCCTCAAGTGATCCTCCTGCCTCAGCCTCCCGAGCAGTTGTGACACAGGCATGAACCACTGCACCCAGGCTTGGATGTCCATATTTTTATTTTAAAAATAGAACTTCTGGCTGGGTGTGTTGGCTCACGCCTGTAATCTTAGCACTTTGGGAGGCCTAGGTGGGCGGATCACCGAGGTCAGGAGTTCAAGACCAGCCTGGCCAACATGGTGAAACCCTGTCTTAAAAAAAAGAAAAAAATGGGCCTGGTGTGGTGGCTTATGTCTGTAATCCAAGCACTTTGGAGGCCAAGGAAGGTGGATCACCTGAGGTCGGGAGTTCAAGACCAGCCTGACCAACATGGTGAAACCCCGTCTTTATTAAAATAAATAAATAAATAATAGAACGTCTGGGCCCGGTGTAATGGCTCATGCCTGCAATCCCAGCACTTTGGGAGGCTGAGGCTGGTGAATCATGACGTCAGGAGATAGAGACCATTCTGGCCAACATGGTAAAACCCCATCTCTACTAAAAAATACAAAAAAGTTGCTGGGTGTGCTTATAGGTGCCTGTTATCCCAGCTACTCAGGAAATTGAGGCGGGGCAATCACTTGAATCTGGGAGGCAGAGGTTGCAGTGAGCTGAGATTATACTACTGTACTCCAGCCTGGCAACAGAGCAAGACTTTGTCTAAAAAAAAAAAAAAATATATATATATATATATAAATCATATATATGTAATATATTACATATATATTACACATATATATTACATACACATAGAACTTGGATCCATATGTCACACCATACACAGAAATTAATTTGAGATCAAAGACCTAAACGTAAAATCTAAAACCATAAGCTTGTAGAGGAAAGCATAGGAGAAAACCTTTGTAGCTTGGCAGTAGGCAAAGGCTTTCCACACAGGTAACAGAAGGCAAACATAAAAGAAAAACTAGATGAATCACACTTCATTAATATTTACAATTTCTCTATTTTCTTTCTTTTTTTTTTTTTTTTGAGACGGAGTTTGGCTGTTGTTACCCAGGCTGGAGTGCAATGGTGTGATCTTGGCTCACCACAACCTCCGCCTCCTGGGCTCAAGCAATTCTCCTGCCTCAGCCTCCCGAGTAGCTGGGACTACAGGCACGCACCACCATGCCCAGCTAATTTTTTGTATTTTTAGTAGAGACAGGGTTTCACCATGTTGACCAGGATGGTCTCGATCTCTTCACCTCGTGATTCACCCACCTCAGCCTCCCAAAGTGCTGGGATTATAGGCGTGAGCCACGGCACCCGGCCTGTTTTATTTTATTTTTTAAGAGACAGTGTTTCACCGTGTTAGCCAAGATGGTCTTGATCTCCTGACCTCGTGACCCACTTGCCTCAGCCTCCCAAAGTGCTAGAATTACAGGCGTAAGCCACTGCATCCAGCCAATCCTTTAAAATTTTCATAATCAAAAAGCATCATTAAGAAAATGAATAGGTGGCTGGGCGCAGTGGCTCATGCCTGTAATCACAGCCCTTTGGGAGGCCAAGGCAGGTGGATCATGAGGTCAGGAGTTTGAGACCAATCTGGCCAACAAGTGAACCCCATCTCTACTAAAAATACAAAAATTAGCCGGTTGTGGTGGCACGTGCCTGTAGTCCCAGCTACTTGGGAGGCCGAGGCAGGAGAATCACTTGAACTAAGGAGGCAGAGGTCTCTGTGAGCTGAGACCATGCCATTGCACTCCAGCCTGGGTGACAGAGTGAGACTCTGTCTCAAAAAAAAAAGATATGAATAGGCAAGCCAGAGACTGGAAGAAAATACATGTAAAAATATATACCTGACAAATGACTGGTACCCAGTATATGTACTTTTACATACTTTTAAAACACCTACAATTCAATAATTACAAACAAAACAGTTCCTTTTTTTTTTGACAGAGTCTCCATCTGTTGCCCAGGCTGGACTGCAGTGACATGATCTTGGCTCACTGCAACCTCTGCCTCCTGGGTTCAAGCAATTCTGCCTCAGTCTCCCACCATCACACTTGGCTAATTTTTGTATTTTTAGTAGAGAGAGGGTTTCACCATGTTGTCCAGGCTGGGCTCAAACTCCTGACCTCAGGTGATCCACCCACCTCTGCCTCACAAAGTGCTGGGATTACAGGTGTGAGCCACCACACCCAGCCACATTACAGTATATTTATACAATAGAATGTTATATGGCAATGAAAACCAACAAATTATAGCTACATGCAATGATATGGATAAATCTCATATTCATAATAGTGAGATTTAAAAAGCAAAATAATATAAACTCTGAAAAACAGCAACACAAAGCTATATTATTTAAGAATGCACATTTATACCATGAACATTTTTTATTTTTATTTACTTATTTATTTTTGAGACAGGGTCTCACTCTGTTACCCAGGCTGAAGTACAGAGGCATAATCACAGTTCACTGTATCAACCTCCCAGGCTCAAGCAATCCTCCCACTTCAACCTCCCAAGTAGCTGGGACTACAGGCATGTGCCACCATGCCTGGCTAATTTTTTTTTTTTTTTTTAGGAGATGGGGTCTATTTTGCCCAGCTTGGTCTTGAAATCCTGGGTTCAAGTGATCCTCTCACTTTGGAGGATCCCAAACTGTTGGGATTACAGGTATCAGCTCTGTCTCAAAAAATTATTTTTGGCCAGGCATGGTGGCTCATGCCTGTAATCCAAGCACTTTGGAGGCCAAGGCAGGCGGATCACCTGAGGTCAGGAGTTCAAGACCAGCCTGACCAACATGGTGAAACCCCGTCTTAAAATTTAAAAAAAATTTAAATTAAAAATTATTTTTATTATTTATTTTATTTATTTATTTTTTTTTTTTGAGACAGTCTCACTCTGTCACCCAGGCTGGAGTGCAGTGGCACCATCTCTGCTCACTGCAACCTCTGTCTCCTGGGTTCAAGCAATTCTTCTGCCTCAGCCTCCCAAGTAGCTGGGATTACAGGCATGCGACATCACACCTGGATAATTTTTTTTAATTTTCGGTAGAGACAGGGTTTCTCCATGTTAGCCAGTCTGGTCTTGAACTCCTGACCTCAGGTGATCACCCACCTCAGCCTCCCAAAGTGCTGGGGTTACAGGTGTGAGCCACTGCACCTGGCCTCATAAAACAATTTTTAAATGTCAGATGACAAAAGGAGGTTTTCAATGCAATTTTTTAAGACAGAGTCTTGCTCTCTCGCCCAGGCTGGAATGCAGGGGTGCAACCTTATCTCAATGTAGCCTCAAGCAATCCTCCCACTTCAGCCTCCACAGTAGTTGGGACTCTACGTGTGCACCATCACAACCAGCTAATTTTTATAGAGACAGGGTCTCACTTTGCTGCCCAAGCTGGTCTCCTGGGCTCAAGTGATCTTTCTGCTTCAGCCTCCCAAAGGACTGGAATTACAGGTGTGAGCCACACTGGTAATTTTAAAAGCAATTTTACACCAACAATTAATATAATAAAGTCTCTATCTCATCTCTTCTTCCAACACTGTCTTCCAGCTGCCCAGGCTTCTCAGTTCTGGGCCTTTGTACATGCTATGTTTTCTTTCTCACTTGCCAAACTTCAATGTACCCTCTAAGGTCTAAGAGTACAATTCCTCACTCTTTGAGAACATACTCAGTGGTCTAAATGTCCCACACCTTTGGGAAGGACAGCTTCAGTCTTAGGCAGCCACAGCATGGTGGACCAGCCACTTTCCCTCTCTAACCGTCAGTTTCTGCTCCTGTCAATTCCCTTTACACATGTCATATTTAGTTCTTCAGACAAGTGAGGTCATACTCAAGGCAACCTACTCTCAAATCTCCATCCAAAGATATCCTGAATGTTCCCTGGGTCTCTGCTGGATTCTAGAACTCTCGTCCTCACCCTTAGATTGCAAATAGATCTTGCTCCTATGCCCACAGCAATGAGTCCCAGCCCTAGCATCATTCCAAAAGACAAATGTTATATATGTCACACCTGCCTGAGGCCTCCAGAATGACCCAAAAGCTCAGGGAAAGTGGGGTGGGCAAGGCATTACCTCCTGAGCCAGAAAGCGCAGTTTTGCCAGGAGCTTTTTGGCCAATGCCACCTTCTTTTGCATGTTGCCCTGTCTCAGGCCCCGCAGAAGTCGTTGTCCGTGCTTAGCCAAAAGGTTCTAAGGGGGCAAAAAGACATCATGAGTAGAGGGCCCAGCTAGCTACCCCTGAGTCCCTTCCCGAGGCCGTACCAGGCTGTGCACCAGGAGTTTCCCTCGGCATCTATCCAGGGCATTGGGCCAGGTCATCACCCTGCGCTCGGCACCGTGACAAAACTGTCTGCAGTGAACAGGGATGTGCACAGCAAACAGGAGTCAAAGGAAAGGAGAGAACACTGACCTTAGGGCCGCTTCCCTCTGAGCCGGCCTCCCACTCCCAGCCTCCCTCACAGTCCTCTCAGTCTGGTGCTCTGAAGAGGCACCCTTTCTCATGCAAAGATGCCCTTCTATATTTTGACCATTCCCAAATTCATCAAGGCCAGCCTTGCTCTTGAGTTCGCTAATATTTAACCACTTACAACCCTGGCTATCCCAGGTGTGGCCCATGGACCAACAGCATTGGTATCACCTGCAGGCTCTTTAAAACCACAGACCCTCAGCCCCACCCCAAGCCCTGCTGAATCAGAAGCTGCATTTATGGCCTAGGAGATTCCTAAGCACATTGAAGCCTCAGATGGCAATGGTGTGGTTAGGTCTCCACCAGCTTGAACATTACATGCCCAAGCCAAATGCATAATTTCCAATGATCCACCCCAAAAATAACCCTGTTTCACCTCAAAACTTCCAAGTCATCCTTCACTACTTTCTCTCTCATTCCACATCAATTCATTAGCAAATTCTTTATGCTCTACCTTCAAAAAATATCTAGAATCTGGTCAGGTGTGATGGCTCTGGCTTGTAATCCCAGCACTTTGAGAGGCCGAGGTGGGTGAATTACTTGAGGTCAGGAGTTCGAGACCAGCCTGGCCAATATGTTGAACAACTGTGTCTACTGACACTGAAAGGTTGAGCAAGGTGAGAGCAGAAAAGTGCCCACCTACAGTCTCCTCCCTCACTGCCTCTCCTGACCAGGGTCTTTGGCTGAGTCCCTGCTTCTTCCCTAATTCTAAATGCTGGAGAGCTCCAGGTCCTCAGATTTTTTTTTTTTTTAAGTAGCGGAGATGGGTTTTCACCGTGTTGGCCAGGATGGTCTTGATCTCATGACCTTGTGATCCACCTGCCTCGGCCTCCCAAAGTGCTAGGATTACAGGCGTGAGCCACTGCGCCCAGCCTGAGATTTTTTTTTAAGAGTCAGGGTCCCATTCTGTCACCCAGGCTGGAGTGCAGTAGTGCAATCATGGTTCACTGCAGCCTTGAACTACTGGGCTCAAGATCTTCCCACCTCAGCCTCCTCCAAGTAGCTGGGACTAAAGGCGTAAGCCACTGTGCCTGGCCAACTGCAGGGATTTTTGTGGGCAGGAATGCTTTTTCACTGACATTCCTGTGTTTAAAACAGTGTCTGGCACAGTAAGTGCCATAAATAGTTATCAAATAAATAACCCTTTTTAAGAAGAGGATCCAAAAATCACTTAAGTACCTGGAGGAGGTTATGGAATTCAGGGCAGTGAAGGTCAAAGATTAAAGCAACTAGAACTTTGATTTTGTTTTTTTTTTTTTGAGATGGAGTCTTGCTCTGTCACCCAGGCTGGAGTGCAATAGCATGATCTTGGCTCACTGCAACCTCCACCTCTCAGGTTCAAGTGATTCTCCTGCGTCAGCCTCCTGAGTAGCTGGGAGGTACCCACCATTATGCCCGGCTAATTTTTGTATTTTGTTTTTGGTAGAGACAGGGTTTCACCATGTTGGCCAGACTGGTCTTGAACACCTGACCTCAAGTGATCCACCCGCCTGGGCTTCCTAAAGTGCTAGGATTAGAGGTGTCAGCTACTGTGCCCGGTCAAACATGTTTATGTGGATACAGAAATAACCTGGAAACTAGGGACCAGTCAATGATGAAGGAGAGAAAATTGACAATTACAGAGCTAATTCCTCCAGTAGGTGAGAGGAGATGAAATCCAGATCCAGCTGCGGTCACTGGAGCAGGAAAGGAGGAGAGCAGATGGACGCAGAAGCCAGTAAGGAGGTGGACTGGGTGGGGAAGGTGGTTAGCAGCAACAAGTGTGGAAGAAAGGAGGCAAGGAGGTTTGAGAAGGGACATGGGATAAGCCTCTAGGAGTGTGGGAAAGGGAGCTCACTGGAGATGGAAAACAGCTGAGGTGCCAGAGGATCGGGGAAGCCTAACGCCCAGTAATCTCATCAGCTCCCTGGATAGGAATAATCATTTTCTCATTCTCCTATAAGGTGCTGAACAAATGCAGCTGCAAGCACCCTTGAGTCTAGACATCCACCAAGAGTCTCCCTTGCCCTGGAGTTGCCCGAAGGACAGACAGCAGTAGGGGTGGCTCTCCGCTCACCTGCTCCCAGCCACCAGCTCTTCCAGCACTTGCTTGAGCTGTGCACAGGCACCAGGTCCTGGCCTGCGCTGCAGTCTCTCAACCTCCTGCAGTCCCTGGTCCTGCGCAACCAGCAAGAGAGTCAGAGTCTCAAGGGTCCTTGACTGGGACCTCTTGTAGACCACCCCCACCCGAGGCCCCACCCACTCATGACCACACCTCTTGGCCTACTCTTCTTTAGCTCCATCTGATGGATGACTCTTTCTAGCCCCCTACTGGCTCCACCAAATGTGGGGCCCACCAGCAGTAGCTCTACCCATCTCCTTCACCCAGCCCCTTCCTGGGCCCAGCAATTCTGAGTCTCTGTCCTCCCACAGCTCCTGGCATCCTCAGTTCCCCCAGAAGCTGTGCTTTCTGGTCGTTGCTGCCCCTGGCCTTGCATTAGCAAGGCGCTGGCTCTCTAGTGCCTGCCCATTAGCCCTGCTGCAGAGCTCCCTTCAAAGGCCACAGTGTCCTGGGAGTCCCTATGGCGTAGCCCCTCCCTGTGGGCACTGGCCTTGCCCTCACCAGCCTCTCAGCCACTTTGTGCACGCAGTTGCTGTTCTGCAGGCGCCAAGTGTGATCCTCCCAGCGACTCCACACGTGCACACACGGCTTGTGGTGACTCAGAGGCAAGCAGAAGTATGGCCTGGCAGGTGGAGAGGAGGCTTCTCAGGCATTCTGAGCCCTTGGAACCTCCCAAACCCCCCTTCCAGCCACCAGGAGCACTCACCTGCTGCCATCCATGGGTTCAGGTCGCTGAGCAGGGGTACACAGCTCCTCCTCCTCTTTCTCCTCCTCTGCCCTGGCTCCCAGTAGAGGCTGAGCCTCCACCATCACACCAGTTCCCTCCCCGGCTCTGGACCCTTGGCCCAATTGCTCCTCCAGGCGGCCTGCACTACCTATCCCAGAGCAGCAAGGGTCAGTGGGCACCAGGCTGAAGGTCAGACCCCTCCCTTAACCACCTCTGCCTTAATAGAAGTCAGAACCCACCCCTTACTGAAAGTCAACAGCCCCTTCCAGGGCCCCACTCTCTGAAAGGAGACCCTCAAACCCATGGCACTCAGGGGTTCGGCTAGGCCACACACCAATGGAGATCTCGAAGCTGATGGGCTGGGAGGCCACGGCGGGGTCGATCATGGTGGCCTCAAAGAGTACACCGAAAAGCAGGAAATCTTCACAGGGCGCCAGGACGTTCTAGGGAAGGCCATCAGGCTGTAGTCAGCGCCCACCCTCCCAGGGAGCAGCCTGGATTCTGTTTGGCCGCAATGTCCACAGAAAGACGTGCGACCAAGACTTGGAAGTCACTGCAGGTATCCTACTCCCTCTCAGGCCTCGCAGCCCCAGCACTGGCCCTGGGTATGGGTCCTCTGTGGCCCACCTCTGATTGACCAGTCATCTTTCCCCCAACATGTGTGTGCATATACCATTGGCCCTGAGTGGGCACAAACCTCACTCTTCACCCAGGCCCCCAAATCGAGACCCTCATCATGGTGTTGAATGCCTGAGAGTGGATTTCCCCCTCCGGAGCATAGGTGACCCCGCACGCTTTGCTACCCACTAGCCCCCACCTCTGGCAGCGGCAGCAGCTCCTCCACCTCCACCTCCATGGCACTGGGAATCTCAGGCCCCTCGGCACCGGGACTGGCATCCACGTGCTGAGGAACCCCCGTTGGGGTGTGATCTCGCCTGGCTTTCTTTTTCTTCTTTCGGGTAGACCGGGACAACCTGGACCCCTGCTGGGCCTGGGGAGACTCAGGTTCAGCTCTCCCTTCCAACACCTGCATGGACACAGCCAGCAGAAGGCGGCCTCGGAACCAAATGCCTTGGCCAACGCCTTCGTTGAGAACTTGAAGACCATCCCGGAGCCCTGCGCCGGGGGGAGAGCCATAGAGGGGCACCCAGGCCGGGCCGAAGGTGGGGTTAAATCCCGCTGTGGAGAACAAGAGCAGCGTGTTGCGGGGAGCGCAGGGCGGGCAGCTACTGTTAAGTCTCTGCACCTCACTCTGATCTCCTCCAAGTCCTCGGGAGTGAGGGCAGGGTAGGGGCTCAGCCTCTCTGAAAGGGAAGAAGTTGGCCAGCAGCTGCGGACGCGACGCTGTGGAACATCACCTGGGCGCCCCCAAACCAGCTCAGCGCCCCAAGGCGTTGGAAACCGCGGGAGCCAGGGCTCGGGGGACAGAGCCTGAGCCCTGGAGGTAGAGTCGGGATTGACTGGGGCGGGGTTGGGATTGGGGCAAGGTCTGGATTGATTGGGGCGGGGACGGGCTGGGGGCGAGACTACGGGAGTTCCGCGCGGCCTGTGGGTCGCGGGAAAGGAGTGGACAGGCAGTGTCAGCGCGTGCACAGCAGTAGGAACGGCGGACTGGGCTGGTTACTGGGCAGGTGGCTGTGGTCAGAATTTTGCCAACGGAGCCAAACTGAGGGTAGGGTTCACAGTCTGGGGGCGCCTTGAAGCAGTTTGTTTTGCGGGCCGACCAGACTTCCTAGGCGGAGCGGGGTCGTGAGGATGGGGCTTACGGTAGGGAATGGGCCCTACGGCGCGATTGGACCGAGGCGAGTGAGGCCGGGTTTGCCGCGGCCAGAAGGGCTCACCCGCGCGGCCCGGGTGGGAGATCCGCCTCAGGTCCAGCACGTGCGTGGCGAGGGCCGCGTCCACTAGGGGTGCGTCGTCCCGCAGCTGCAGGCGGAGGCTGCGCGTCAGCGGTGGTAAGAGCTCCACGAAGCTCAGCTGCTCGTTCCACTCGGGCGCTGCCGCCTCGGCGCGCACCGACGTCTCGCCCTGAAGCCGGCAGCGAAGACGGGCGGAGAGGGGTCAGCGGGGAGTCGGGGCCGAAGCCGCCGCGCCGTGGGCCCTGGAGGGACTTACCTGCTGCGCCAGGAAAGACACCCGCACGTAGGGCTCCACCAGGACGCGCTGGTCGCGAAGGGCGCGGGCCAGGCTGCCCAGCAGCCCGGAGCGCAGCGCGGGAAGCCCCTCGGCGCGGTACAGGCGCACGCGGAGCCGCGCCCACGGCCTCTCGGCGGACACTCCGCGAGGCAAAAGCAGGTTCCTAGGGGAGGGGGCACCTAGCGGGGCGAGAAGCTGGGGTCTCGGCCCCTCCCCTTCTCCTCACCCCACGGCCACGCCCGGATCCATGTCCCCCTCCCCACCTCACCCCGGCTCACTTCTCGATGTCCGAACAGTGCCCTGGGGCCTCGGGTAGCATTGGAGGGGGCAGGTCCCCGCGCGCCCTCACGGACAAGGTGACCTTAACGAAGCCCTTGGCCCCGGCGCGGGTGTCCTGGGGATCATGCAGCGGAGCCCATCTTTGGTAGAATTGGCCATCTAAGGGCGAAGGGGCGGCCAGGTCAGGGACGACCGGCGGGACACACAGGGTGGCAGTGAGGCTGTCATCGGAGGGACAATGGCCGGGGTTCCTCTCTGGCTCATCAGGGAAGGATGTGCCAAGAGTTCAACCTCCACCAGAGGTGGCCCACCCCAAAGTGAGTGTATAGGGGTCCATGCGGAGTCACCGTGGGGTCAGTTTCTGGGGTCCTTGTCCATGCAGAGCCTCAGTAAGGGGACGGTTCCATACCTGGCTGGTCCAAGATAATGCCCAGGTCAATCCTGAAGGTGCCTATCCGGGTGGCCATAAAAGGGAGGGTCTGCGAATGGAAAGCCTGCGGGGAAGGTGGTGTTTAGTCCTGCAGCTTTTGCATCCCCGATTCTCTGAAGGACACTGGTCACTCCTATGCCCTCACCGTGATCTCCAGCAGCAAGTCTTGGAGGCGAAGCCGGGTGTCATGAAATTCGAACAAGAAGTACTGAATTGAAGTGAGGACGAGAGATTAGATGTGAAGGGCTCCCGCCAGCTTACACTGGTCTCTTGTTCAGAAGACCCTCCTTCCCCCGCCCCCAAACCCCTCACTGCAACCTTTTCGTGGATCAGTGGCCCCCGCCATAGGCCCAGCATCTGGCTCCAATTCCACCCAGGCCACGCCCCCTCCAGGAACAGTTCTCACCTGGGTCTCTCCCAGTCTCTCAGGCTCTCCCTCTCCTGTGGTAGCACCTACCTCATTGTAAAAGGGGCAATTGGTTCCAAGCTGTGTGGCGGTCACACGGCGCTGTCCCCCAACATGCACAGTCACATAGGGGTTAATGTTGACTCCAGCCAGTTTCTGGGCCTCCAGCACCGTGACTCCCACCTGAGAGGTACAGAAGGATGAGGAAAGGAAGCCAGACCTGCCTGGGTTAGGGAAAAGTAGATGCGCACCAGCAGAAGAGGTGGTATTCCCAAGGGTTAGGGCCTGGAAAAGGAGCAGTACCTGGAAGTCTTGAGCTCTGGACATCTGGAAGGGATCCCCATGGGCCAGGTCCCTGGTGCGGCTGAGGTGAAACTTAAAGTTAGCTCTCACTTGGTCCCTCCTCTGCACACAAATGCGTGTGCACACACACATACACTTGCTTGGTGCTGGGAATGTTTCCCTCACTCTGAATTTTTGGATTCCAAGTCTTTCAGGTCATGTCTGTTGCCTCCATCTCAATCCAATTTGTCTCATTCCTGGAATCCTGAAAACATTCATTCATGCAACAGAGATTTATTGAGCACCTACTATGTGCTAACACTGTTCCAAGCACTGGGACACTGCAGTGAAGAGACAGATCTCCTTGCCCTCATCAAGCTTTCATCCCCTGTATGTGTGTGAGCCACTGTAACTGTGCACGAAATGGCAGTGTCTATGCCTATGAACAAGGGAATCCACCCTTCCCACATACCCTGGGACAGTGTGTTTGTGAGGGCAGATGGGTGTGGGAGCAGGTGTGCCATGGGTACAAGTTACCTCTTGAGAGGGCTGAACACAACGCCAGAAAGTTCCATGTCAGGCTCATCCTCCAGGTCCTGCTCCAGCTCCAGCTCATTCTCCTCATCATCCTGCTGGCCTAGGCTTCGAGCTAGCCTGCGGCCCAGAGCCACTGCCCGCCGCTCCAGCTGGGCCTCCCTAGGCCTGACAGGAAAGGCCTTCAGGGACATGTCTGGAACCCATCACCCATCTCTGGGCAATTCCTTGACTTCCTGGAGCCTTTAACTGACCCCTGACCCTTGAACTGATCCCACTGATCCTAGGGCCAGTTCTTGACCTTGTGGCTGTCTTCATTGATCCCGGGACAGACTCTTAACCCTGAGATCTTTCTTTCTTTCTTTTTCTTTGGAGACAGAGTCTCACTCTATTGCCCAGGCTGGAGTGCACTGGCGTGATCTCTGCTCACTGCAACCTCAGCATCCCGGGTTCAACCAATTCTCTGCCTCAGCCTCCCAAGTAGCTGAGATTATAGGCGTGTGCCACCACACCTGGCTAATTTTTTTATTTTTCATAGAGACAGTGTTTCACCTTCTTGGCCAGGCTGGTCTTGAACTCCTGCCCTTGTGATCCACCTGCCTTAGCCTCCCAAAGTGCTGGGATTATAGGCATGAACCACTGCACCTGGCCAACCCTGGGACTTTTCTAATTCCAGAACTGACCTGATTCTAGCACTAATCAGGTGGAATAGATCCACCTGGAGCTGATCCCATATCACTGGCTTCTAACTCCAAGATGACCTGGGTGACCCCAGGTCATCCTCACATACTTACTCCAGTTCCTGGAAGTCCACATTACGGATGATCAACTCCAAGCTGGAAGAGAAATGAAAGGACTGAGAAGAACATGCCTGACTACAGAACAGTACCTGGTCAGCACACATCCAAGGGTCTCTGAATTGGCAGGTCCAGAGTGGAACTGGGCACTACTTCTCCCTTTCCAGGGTCTGCCTGGGCTGGGACCACCAGGTCTTGCTTTGGTTGCTGGGGGGGATTACCTGTCCTGGATGGGTGCCCCAAAGTCCTCCTCTGCCCAGGCTCCAGTAGCGCCCTCTGGGGGCTGGTACTTCAGGTCAAGCTCCACCTGGATCTAAAACCAGATATAGTATCCCCTAGAGCCTCCCTCTAACTGCCCTGGAGCTAAGAGAGGCCCAAGGACAGTGTCTTTTTTTTTTTTTTTTTTTTTTTTTTTTTTTTTTTTTTTGAGACAGAGTTCTACTCTTGTTACCCAGACTGGAGTGCAATGGCACGATCTTGGCTCACCGCAACTTCCGCCTTCAGGGTTCAGGCAATTCTCCTGCCTCAGCCTCCTGAGTAGCTGGGATTACAGGCACGCGCCACCATGCCCAACTAATTTTTGTATTTTTAGTAGAGACGGGGTTTCACCTTGTTGACCAGGATGGTCTCGATCTCTTGACCTCATGATCCACCCTCCTCGGCCTCCCAAAGTGCTGGGATTACAGGCGTGAGCCACCGCGCCCGGTTAGGACAGTGTCTTTTACTCCAGGCGGTAGACACTTCAGGCTGGCGCCCTGTGGTTCCTGTCTGATCATTAATAATGTGGACTACTCACAACCTATTAAGAACTAAGTAGGCAAGTTTCCTCTTTTTTTTTTTTTTTTGTTCTAGTCTTTTATTAACTCAATTACTTGTCTTCTGGTTTGTTGAAGCAGTAAGTCAGACAACATTTGCCACAATAATGTCAGTCCAAGTGGCTTACCATAAACACTCCAGCACCACATTGATCAGAAGGGCACTCTTGATGAAGGCAACTAATTTTGCCATTCTCATCCACCTCATAATATTTCAGGACAGCCAGCTGAAACTTCTTTCTCTCATGCTTATTCTTCTTGGGAGTGGTGTAAGACTTCTTCCTCTTCTTACCGCCACCACAAAGTCTCAACACAAGATGAAGAGTAGACTCCTTGTGAACGTTGTAGTCAGACAAAGTTCAGTCTTTGCTGATCAGGAGGAATTCCTTCCTTATCCTGGATTTTGGCCTTTACATTTTCTATTGTACACGAGGGTTCAAACTCCAGGGTGATGGTCTTCCTTATAAGGGTTTTCACGAAAATCTGCATTTTGGTGGCAGCTCCACCGCAGATGTTGGATTGAAAAGCAAGATTCCTCTTTAAATTGTCTTTCTTTTTTCTTTTTTATTCTATTTTTAGTATCGATAAGGCTTTTTGTTTGTTTGTTTGTTTGTTGTTGTTGTTTTGAGACAGAGTCTCACTCTGTTGCCAGGCTGGAGTGCAGTGGCACAATCCCGGCTTACTGCAACCTCCACCTCCCGGGTTTAAGCGAGTCTCCTGCCTCAGCTTCCCAAGTAGCTGGGACTACAGGTGCATGCAATCACACCCAGCCAATTTTTGTATTTTTTAGTAGAGACGGGGTTTCACCATGTTTGCCAGGATGGTCTTGATCTCTTGACCTTGTGATCCTCCCACCTCAGTCTCCCAAAGTGCTGGGATTACAGGCGTGAGCCACCACGCCTGGCTGATGAGGTTTTATGTTACCCAGGCTGGTCTTGAGCTCCTGAGCTCAAATGATCCTTCTGCTTCGGCTTCCCACATGCTGGGTTTACAGGCCTGAGCAGGGGACTCCCAACAGGATTCCAAAATTCCCTCATCACTCTTGGAAATCCCTTTCGGTGGCTTTCACTGCCCTGCCTGGTCTGGCCTCACCAACCTTTCCAGCTCCACCTCACTCCAGGCACTTCAGCTGTGCTCCTTCAAGGCAGATGCCTTTCCTCTGCCTGGAACATTCTCTCCTCCCAGTTAGTTAACACCTATTATCCTTCAAGTCTAAATTCAAGTACTACTGCCTCAGGGAACTTTCTCTGGCCCCCAAGTAGATCATACTCCCATTGTACCCTCTCCCAGCCTCTACCTGCTTGCTTCTAACACATGCCAGTTGCAGTTTCACATTTACTTGTGTGAATATTTGTTTACCATTTGCCTCCCTTCCAAGAGTGCAAATCCTTACCTGGTTTTGCTCACCACGTAATCCTCATTGCTCAACTCAGTACTTGGCTTATTATAAGAGCTCAGCAGATGATGATGGACTGAACAAAAAACTCAATATTATGTAAATGAGAAAACAACTTCCAGACCAGGCAAGGTGGCTCACACCTGTAATCCCAGCACTTTGGGAGGCCAAGGCAGATGGATCACAAGATCAGGAGTTTGAGAACAGCCTGGCCAATATGGTGAAATCCCGTCTTAAAAAAAAAAAAGAAAAGAAAAAGACAACAGCTTCCAGATGCTAAAGAATTCTGCAAGTTCTAGCTGGGAAATGGCCAGATCTGAGATTTGAAGCTAGGTCCATGTCTATTAGGGTATGAGCCCCTCCATGAAAAACCAGGAAAATCCAGCCAATTTCATCTTTATCTACCACAAGAATTGATTCCTGAAAGGAATCATGGCTAGAGGCCTTGTTACCTACCCCTCATCTCTGGGTCTTAGGTTTTCCCCTGTGAGAAATGGAACCCTTTATCTAGAGGTACTTGAGGGTGGCAGCCTGGGGGCCAGAGGAGCTCACCGGGGACAGGCGAAGATTCTCATCCACTAGAGCTTCCCGTAGCACCAAATGCCCAGCATTCTGTAGCTGCTGCAGGGAGATCACCAGGGTCCCCAAGGGTCTAGGGGAGTGGCATAGAGCAAAAGAGTGACCCAGAGGAATGACTCTAAGTCACCCCCAGCCCAACCTGCATCCCTGTCTCCCCAGGCCTACTCACCTGGGGCTGAATACATGGCTGCAGTTGACCACCTGCACAGACAGACACTCCCCAGCCAGTGGAGCCCCATAGTGGGGCCAGTGGAAAAGCTGGGGACAGGAGGAAGCTTGTGACACCCACACTGTGCTGACCCCAAACTCCAATCCAAAGCCTATTCTTGCCTGGGCATGGTGGCTCATGCTTGTAATCCCATCACTTTGGGAGGCCAAAGTGGGTGGATCACCTGAGGTCAGGAGTTTGAGACCAGCCTGGGCCAGGCGTAGTGGCTCACGCCTGTAATCCAAGCACTTTGGAGGCCAAGGTGGACGGATCACCTGAGGTCAGGAGTTCAAGACCATCCTGGCCAACATGGTGAAACCCCATCTTTAAAAAATAAAAAAATAATATAAAATAAAAGAGACCAGCCTAGCCAACATGATGAAACCCCTTCCCTACTAAAAATACAAAAATTAGCCAGGCATGGTGGCAGGAAGGCACCTGTAATCCCAGCTACTCAGGAGGCTAAAGGAGGTGGAGGTTGCAGTGAGCTGAGATTGTGCCACTGCACCTCAGCCTGGGTGACAGAGTGAGGCCTTGTCTCCTGAAAAAAGAAAAAGCCTATTCCTAACCCTCAGATAGGAGCCAATCCTCCAGGTTTGGAGCTAACTTCAGGATTAATGTCCCCAAACCTGGAACTGATCCCAACACGTGGGTTTGACTCTGAATGGGGCTGACTACTGATCACGAATGAATTCCCCCAGTCTTGGGACTGATTTGTTCTGATCTGGATCTAATCTGTCAAGCCTCAGACTGACCCCTACCTCCCAAGACTACACTTCCCCAAACCCAGGAATGAGCCCCTGAACCCCAGGTTGGACTTGGATGGTAGGCAAAACCAGGAACCAACTGTACTGACCTCACCAATATCGGCTTCTTGACCACAGTGAATTTTTCTTGTTTTCTGGGTAAAGTCTGCTCAGAACTGAAACTAGTCATTTATCAGCCCCTCCCCCCACACACAAAAAAATAATTTGCTTCACCCACCCTTCGCCCAGGGTCAAGTTGCTCCTGGATTCACCCTTAAAGAAAGGTAGACAATGGGAAGGAAAGAGGCAAAGGGTTGGAGACACCAGGCTGGGTGGAGAAAGAGACAAGCTGTAGAGATGGGAAGGCATTGGGTCAAGGGCCCCCCGTTTCAAGTATCCTTAGAGTGCCCCTGCAAGTCTCACCGCGAAAGCTGAGCTTCACTTGTCGGTCGTGGGTGCGGGACAGCCCTGTTAGTCGTTGCACGCACACTGTCAGAGCCATGATCTCAGTGACACTGGCACTTCCTCTGCCCTCCTGCCCACCAGCCCGCCCACCTGAATTGCCTCTGACTCACTGGACTCACCCAGCAGGTTTAGCAATCCCTGCCCTCTAGTCAAACACACAGGGAGCAGGGCTGGGGGTCATGGGTGGGGAGGGAGGAGAGGACCGAGAGATGGAGGTAAGGTCCTTGAGGTCAATTCAGTACTCCCTGGCTCCACCAGCTGCAAGCTGGCAGGACTGCCTCAGCCTCCATCCTGCATTCTCAGGGAATGAGAGCTGGGATAGGGTGGGGAGGGAGGCAAGGGGAGCAAACAGGACCCCGGTCTGCTCCCTGCCAGAGGAGGCCTCAAGGGCATGGGCCTCATGCCTTTCCTTTCCTTTTCTCTCTCTCTTTCTCTCTCCTTCCTTCCTTCCTTCCTTCCTTCCTTCCTTCCTTCCTTCCTTCCTTCCTTCCTTCCTTCCTTCCTTCCTTCCTTCCTTCCTCTCTCTCTCTCTCTCTCTCTCTCTCTCTCTCTCTCTCTCTCTCTCTCTCTCTCTCTCTCTCTCTCTCCCCTTTCTGGTGGAGTCTTGCTCTATTGCCCAGTTGGAGTGCAGTGGTGCAATTTCAGCTCACTACAGCCTCTAGCTCCTGGGTTCAAGCAATTCTCCTGTCTCAGCCTCCTGGGTAGCTGGAATTACAGGTGTCTACCACTACACCTGGATAATTTTTTGTATTTTTCATAGAGACGGGGTTCACCATGTTGGCCAGGCTGGTCTTGAACTTCTGACCTCAAGTGATCTGCCCACCTCAGCCTCCCAAAGTGCTGGGATTACAGGTGTGAGCCGCCACACCCTGCCTCTTCTCTTTTCTTTCTACCTCTCTCTATATATATTTTTACTTTCTTTCTCTCTTTTTTTTTTTCAGATAGGATCTTGCTCTGTCACCCAGGCTGGAGTGCAGTGCCACAATTACAGCTCACTACAGCCTCGACTTCCCAGACTTAAGTGATCTTTCTGCCTCAGCCTCCCTAGTAGCTGGGGCTACAAGTTCATGCACTCACACCAGCTAATTGTTTTAAGAGGTGGGGACTTACTCTGTTGCCCAGGCTGGTCTCCTGGCTCTAGCAATCCTCCTTCCTCAGCCTCCCAAAGTACTGGGATTACAGGGATGATCTACCATGTCCTGCACCTTCTATGTGCAGGACTCGTGCTGTGGCACCCTTCAGGGTATCCCGCCATGAGAGGGGAATCACATGTGTCTGTCTTCCAGTAACTTCATGACTCCACTGATTAACACAGCCTAGAAAGACCGTAATTACCCTCGGAGCAGAAAAGGGCCAGGGCCAAGGAGCTCAGAGTGGAGAGACCAGAGGGGCTTCCCCAAAGAAGGAATGTTTAGAATGGGTTTAGGCTCATCATGGTGGCTCACACCTGTTGGGAAGCCAAGACAGGAGTATTGCTTGAGCCCAGGAGGTCGAGGTTGTAATAAGCTGTGATCCTGCCACTCCACTGCAGCCTGGGCAATACAGCAAAACACTGTCTCAAAAAACATTTTTTTTTTTAAAGAAAGGAAAATTGGCTTAGAGCAGTGGACCCCAACCTTTTTTGGCACCAGTGACCAGAGACAGGTTTCATGGAAGACAGTTTTTCCATGGACGGGGTAGGGGGCAGGAGCAGGGGGCAGAGGGGATGGTTTGGGGATGAAACTGTTCCACCTCAGATCATCAGACATTAGATTCTCATGAGGAGCACGCAACCTAGATCCCTCACATGCATAGTTATCAATAGCGTTCACGACCCTATGAGAATTAATGCTGCTCCTGATCTGACAAAAGGCAGAGCTCAGGTGGTAATGCTTCTTCACCTACTACTCACCTCCTGCTGTGCATCCTGGTTCCTAGACCACAGACCAGTACCCGTCCATGGCCTGGGGATTGGGACCCCTGGCTCAAAGGACAGGAGCTGGGAGCAAAGACAGAAACCCAGGCAGCAGGAAGGAATGCAGAATGTTTTCTGGGCCATGTAATTTGTTCAATTTGGCCTGAATACAAGGAACGTATTGGGCGGCAGCAGCAGCAGATAAGATTAAATAGTCAGAGGAGCTGGGTCTTGCTGTGTGACCTTGCCCCAGACATGGTCCCTTCTTGTGCTTCAGCTTTTCTGTCTCAGTACTAGGTTGTAAAGCCCTGTTCTGCCTATTTCTCCATTGTTGTTGTTTTGCTCAGGCTGTTGTGCAGTGGTGCGATCTGGGCTCACCGCAACCTCCATCTCCCAGGTTTAAGCAATTCTCCTGCCTCAGCCTCCAAAGTAGCTGGGACTACAGGTGCACACCACTATGCCTGGCTAATTTTGTATTTTTAGTACAGACAGAGTTTGGCCATATTGGCCAGGCTGGTCTTGAACACCTGACCTCAGGTGATCCATCCTTCTTGACCTCCCAAAGCTGCACCCAACCAGTTGTTATATATTCAAATGAGTCTGGGGTCTAAAAAACATCAGACAAGAGGGACAGGCTGTTCTGTCATTAAGAAAGGTCCAGATTAGACTTGAAACCCTCAGGTGCTTGGAGAGAGCTTCACCTCTCCCTTTTAATGGATAGGGACACTGAGACCCAAAGGAGTTCACAGACAGAAAACAAGGAAGAAGCAGAGATAGACTAATATGAACCAGAATTTGTAGTTTGCAGTGCCTTCGCCTTTTCTCCCTTCTTCCTTGTGGGCTCTGTGGCACCTAATAAAGAAAGGTATTAATGTCATCCCTCTGGAGCCTGGTGTGGGCATCTCCCCTCTGGGCTGGAACACAGCTTAACAGATTGTCCCTGTGCCTCAACCCCTCTAAGAACTGCCACTTACAGTTCCTAACATTCTTGGTGTTTTTTTGAGACGAAGTCTAGCTCTATCACTCAGGCTGAAGTGTAGTGGTGCCATCCCGGCTCACTCCAACCTCTGCCTCCCAGGTTCAAGTGATTCTCCTGCCTCAGCCTCCCAAGTAGTTGCAACTACAGACATGCACCACCATGCCCAGCTAATTTTTGTATTTTTAGTGGACACAGGGTTTCACCATATTGACCAGGCTGGTTTCAAACTCTTGACCTCAAGTGATCCACTGCCTGAGCCTCCCAAAGTGCTGGGAGTACAGGCATGAGCCATCACGCCCCACCCCAGTTCCTAACATTATAAGGAAGGTATGCGAGGCAGTAAGAGTACTGGGCCGGAGGGAAGGATTTGGGAGTTCTAATGTTATGCAGTGTATTATTCCCCTACCTGGACCTGTTTGCCTAGCTGTGCAACTTTTGCACGATGCACTGCATTGTCTTTCAAAATGTGTGTTTTTTTTGTTTTTTTTTTTGAGACAGAGTCTCCCTCTGTTGCCCAGCCTGGAGTGCAGGGGCTCAGTCGGCTCACTGCAACCTCCACTTTCTGGGATCAAGTGATTCTTCTGTGATCAAGCAATCCTGCCTCAGCTTCCCGAGTAGCTAGGATTACAGGTACACGAAACCATACCCAGCTAATTTTTGTATTTTTAGTAGAGACAGGGTTTCACCATCTTTGCCAGCCTGGTCTCAAATTCCCGACATCAAGTGATCCGCCCACCTCAGCCTCCCAAAGTGCTGGGATTACAGGTGTGAGCCACCAAGCCTGGTCCCAAAATGTGGACTTAAATCAGGATCACAAATGTGGTTGTTACAAATGCACACTCCGGCCAAGTATAGTGGTTCATACCTATAATACCAGCAATTTGGGAGGCCGAGGCAGGTGGATCACCTGAGGAAAGGAGTTTAAGATCACCCTGGCCAACATAGTACAACCCCGTCTCTACTAAAAATACCAAAATAAAGTTAGCCGCACATGCCTGTAAACCCAGCTATTTGCGGAGGCAGAGGTTACAGTGAGCTGAGATCATACCATTGCACTCCAGCCTGGGCAACAGAGCAAGACTCTATCTAAAAAATAAACAACAAAAACAAAAGCACATTCCTGGGCCAACTCAGAAATTCTGGAGTATCTGGAGTAGAATCACGAGGTGTGCCTGGGAAGCTGAATATCAGAACAGCACTGATATTCTGTTACATAGCAAGAGTTCAGGAACCTCTACTCCCAGCTGTGACCATCTGTGATTCCTCATTCTTTCCTCCATGACTCAGGTGTGGGTATAATTGGCGGGTGCTGACTTCTCAACCCATAGACCACTGGGAAACATTGGTCTTGGGGAGGTGTGTGAAGAGATGGCCAGGGGCAGACACGTGTTACTTATAGTTAAATGATTACAAGCTTGCTTTGCTTTTTATACACTGAGATTTGTGTCATGGATCATATCCAAACTATGCTGCAGTAAAATAAAAGCAGAGATTAAGCGGTAACAGGAGGCCTATTGTATAGAGCATCTTAGAGCGCCCTAGAACAGCAGATCACTGCAGTGTGGTTGCGGAGCAGAAAAAAAACTGCTTTGGTCCCATGACTCTTCCCAACATAGAGTTTGTATAAGGATCTCATAAAGGGAGCCTATGCAAAAGACTCTGGGAAGGAAATGCAACCTCTGCTCACAAGACTCGGGGAGGGTCTTTGCAGATGGGAGCTGGTAAGGCCAGAAGGCCTTACAGGGCAGAGATCAAGGAACACCACAGGCTCTGCCTATGTTCTCAGAATATGGAGAAATTCCAATTGCTCTGTGTCCACAATGCTCGGGAGATAAAATCCCCTTGATGCACTGTGTGTGGTCAGACCTTATGGCGCCTTATCCGCTATACCTCTGTTGCCAAAGCAGCTGATTAGACAATGGGTAGTAAAGTCTCAGTGTCCTTAGTTAGCATTTTTTAGAAGAACTATGTTTGCTATTGAATGCTGTAGACACATGCTCTTCCCCCGGCTATCCTTCTCCCCAACCCCCTCCCCATAGGCTGCAAGATTAAGAAGATAATACACCTAATAAAAGCACTTGGAGCCCAGAGCTCAATGCCAACTCAGATCACCCCTCGAGAGAGAATGCGTTGGATCCCTGGACCCATGCTGTAAAATTCTATTACTGTGTCTGTCTTTTCTCACTCCCTCATCACTGCCAGGATACAGGGCACCCACATACAGGGTTGGGCTGGTTCTCAACATGTGGTACCCAACGTGGGGCTCGAACCCACAACCCTGAGATTAATAGTCCCAAGGCTGGTTCCCAACAGGAGGGACTTGACTGAGCTCTCTGACCTGATGTCTAGGATGAGAGGAGAGGGCTGAAGGGCTTGCAAAATAAAGGGGACTAAGTATTTATTTAGAAGTGCCCTGTGTGATGCCCTGCTCCTTCCTAACATTCATCATTTGCAAATATTTGTGCACCAACTACAGGCTGGGCTTATCTAGGTGCTGGAGGATACAGTAGTGAACAAAAATCTGTGCCCTCATTAAGTTATGTTCTAGTAGGCATGACACCCAATAAGGAAATAAATAAATGGGCCGGCTACAGTGGCTGACACCTGTAATCCCAGCACTCTGGGAGGCCGAGGAGGGCGGATCACCTGAGGTCAGGAGTTTGAGGACAGCCTGGTCAACATGGTGAAACACTGTCTCTACTAAAAACACAAAAATTAGCCAGATGGGTGGCAGGTGCCTGTAATCCCAGCTACTCAGGAGGCTGAGGCAGGAGAATCGCTTGAACCCGGGAGGCAGAGGTTGCAGTGAGCCGAGAGAGACAGAGAGAGAGAAAGAGAGAGAGAGAGAGAGAGAGAGAGAGAGAGAGAGAGAGAGAGAGAGAACGGAAGGAAGGAAGGAAGGAAGGAAGGAAGGAAGGAAGGAAGGAAGGAAGGAGAAAGAAACTGTTATACTCTGAGTGCAATTTTAGATGGGGTTTTCTGGGAAGTGCTGTGACATCATCGTTTGCTTTACTTGGCGCGGTGGCTCACACCTGTACTCCCAGCGCTTTGGGAGGCTGAGGCTGGAGGACCACTTGAGCCCAGGAGTTCGAGGCTACAGTGAGCTATGATGCAGCCCCTGAACTCCAGCCTGGGCAATGAGAAAGACCCTGTCTCTTAAAAAAAAAAAAAAGTCATAAATAGGAGAGGCTGCCATGGCTACGGCTCCCAGTGACGTCACGGCCAGCCCTGTGACGCACAGCCAGGGCAGCCCGTGGAGACCGAAGCTCCTCTGTGACGTCACAGCCGCACCGGACACAGAGCTAGGGCGGGTGCGGCCGCTGGGCCTGCCAACTTCACGCAGAGTCCGGGGGGGGGTCCCCGCGGCGGCAGCAACTGAGGGAGGGCCACAGGGACTTGGCGACCGCGGCTGCAGCTTTAGCGTCCGTGACGGGGCAGCGCTGGGTCAGGATGCGGCGAAGCTCCCGCCCGGGCTCGGCCTCGTCCCCGCGCAAGCACACGCCCAACTTTTTCAGCGAGAACAGCTCAATGAGCGTCACCTCGAAGGACAGCAACGGGCGCCGGTCCGCGGGGCCGGAGCCAGGGGAGCCCGAGAGCAGAAGAGCCCAGGGCCCGAGCTGCGGTGAGCCCGCCTTGAGCGCGGGAGTGCCCGGAGGAACCACTTGGGCAGGAATCTCTCAGCAGAAACCGGCGCCTCGGAGCCACAATGGGGAGACCGCCGGTGGCGCGGCAACCGTGAGGGGCGGGGCCTCGGGTGCGGGCGGGGTCGACCCCGGGTGAGCCTATGGAGGGGGCGGGGCGGGGACGGGGCTAAGATGAAGTCTGGGTTCTACGAGGTAGGGCCTGTAGGGTAAATGAGATCCTTAAGGGGCGGGGCCTTGGTGTGATGGACGACATGGGGAGGGGCGGGGAAAATTCTTGTGATTGGGCGCCACTGAGGAGGCGCGGCCTCAGTGTTGGCGTGAGTGGCTCCAAGACAATTGGGCTCCACCAAGACCTAAGGCTAAAGGCGGGTCATTCGTCTGGGGGTGGGACCAACTCTTGACCGAGCCTCCCTGAAGGGCGGGGCCGCGAAGTGGGAGCCGGGATCCGGCTGCGGTGCGACCAAAGCCTGTGGGAGTCTGCCCAACTTTCTGGCTTCTGGGCTGAGGGACCTGCAGCCGGGTATCTAGGGGAAAATGGGTCCGCGGTGCGCAAGGCCCCAGTGGAGCCCTTCGGTTCCCGCAGAACCGACTGGGTCTCCAGTTGTCTCTGAGGAGCCGCTCGCCCTTCTCCCGACTCTGGATCTGAGGCAGGAGATGCCTCCCCCGCGGCTGTCCAAGAGCTTTCTGAGTACGGGCCAGGCCTGCCGCGATCCCCTCGGACCCTCGGGCTCCCTTCTCCAACTCCAGTTCTCTCTGAGCCCCTGGGCCCCGTCTGAGTATCGAGACCCTCTCCGAACCTCAACTCATTCTCTTAGCCCCCATCTAATTCTCCTAGCCCACCCCTCTCTTCCTGAGCCCCAGGTTCACCCACCCCCGGCCCCTCCCGAGCCCCTTCTGAACTCGGACACCACGCTCGCTGAGCCCCCGCCTCTCCGCCGTGGGACCCTCTCCGAACCCCCTGTCCTGGCCTCAGGCCTGCTCTTCCAGGTGCTGAGGGTGTCGTTATCCCTGGCAGGAAACGCCCTGGTCAGCGTATACAGGTCAGAGGGAGGGACGCGGGCGCCCCAGGGCCAATTCAGATCTGATTGAGTCGTGTTGGCAGGAGCTGGGTCTAGAACCCTGGGGTGGGGGCTGGAGGGTTGAGCAGGTCGGGGCCTCAGCCTCCCTCCGGTTCCCCAGGGAGGTCTGTTCCATCCGCTTCCTGTTCACGGCTGTGTCGCTGCTGAGCCTCTTTCTGGCAGGTGAGGGGCACTAAATTCCCTGGAATCCCAGCCCTGGGTGCTTTGGAAGCAAACCCTGCATTTTCTCCTACATCCTCGCTCCTGCAGCTCCTGACATTCCCCTGCAGAGCTCTCTAGTTCCCCCTCAGATTTCCACCGCCCTCCCCAGGCTTAACCCCGTCAAGCCTCTTCCCACTGTCCCCGTATGCCAGAGAAACCCGTTCTTTTCCTTCCCCTGAGACACCCCCGCCTCCTCTTTCTCCAGTAATCTGGTTGGGGCTTCTGTACCTGGTCTCTCCTTTGGAGAATGTGAGTTGCAGAGATTGTCTGGGGTAGGGGGCTGGCAGGTTGTGAACCTGGAGATTGTGGGGGTCCCCTGGACTGTTGGCGTAGGGGCTACAGTCCTTAAGAAGGCTGGATCTAAACAGATTTGTGAGGGATTGTGCTTGAGGGTCTCTTGGGGCTTCTGATACTGGGAGGTCAAGGAAGAATCGAGGAAAGGGGACACAGTCTTCAAAAAGGAAGCCCTTCGAGTCTGGCGGTTTCCGGACTGAGGTAGGAGCAAGGGCGACGGGAGCTGAGTGGCTCTGTGTTTTGTCCCTTCCTCCAACAGGAACCTAAGGAGATGCTTACTCTAAGGTGAAAGAGGGCCCCTAGGGTGGGAAATTGGGGGGCTCAAAGTTGTTTCTTTGAGAATCTTGAAGGCGTGGGGGGCCTTGAGGTATGCAGGGGGACAGGGAGCCAACTACTCCACGGCGCCCACCTCCCACTTCCAGTGAGTACCACGAGCGCGTGCGCTCCCAGGGGCAGCAGCTGCAGCAGCTCCAGGCAGAGCTGGATAAACTCCACAAGGAGGTGTCCACTGTTCGCGCAGCCAACAGCGAGGTGAGCCTCAGCCCACCTTGGAAACCCCTGGTGAATCCCTGCTCCCAGGTTCCTGAGACTTAAGCTCCGCCCAGAGCCTTGCGGGATTTCTCCCGGGCCCTCGAAGTCCATCCCAAAGCACTCAGTTCCCCAAGGTCCTGCCCACCTGTAAAAGCAGCTTGCAAGCCCCGCCCCTCCAGGCCTCGCCCTCCTTCCTTGCAGAGAGTGGCCAAGCTCGTGTTCCAGAGGCTGAGTGAGGACTTTGTGCGAAAGCCAGACTATGCGCTGAGCTCTGTGGGTAAGACCTGGAGACACTGGAAGACAGACGCAGACAGGAGAGACCGAGACATGACACAGACAGACTCATGCACCAGACTGGCCGAAGACAGAGGCTCGGACAGATCCACCGCCGCCCCCACCACGCCGACTCCCGGCAAGGCCTGGGAACCCCTGAGCGTTACTTCTCCCTGCTCCAGGAGCCTCCATCGACCTAGAGAAGACATCCCACGACTACGCAGACAGGAACACTGCCTACTTTTGGAATCGCTTCAGCTTCTGGAACTACGCGCGGCCGCCCACAGTTATCCTGGAGGTAAGCCTGGAAACGTCCCGGGATGGGATCCGGGGCTGGACGCTGGGGAAAGGACCAAAACCCCGCCCTACAGGCGGAGCCTGGCAAAGCCAGGGGCGTGGCGCTAGGCGGGGCCTGACTTGTCCTGGGTGGGGCTCGAGGATGGCGTTTAATCCAAGGAGACACCTGGCAATGCTGGAGACGGTGCCCTGGGCGGGCTGGAGGTGCAGCTCTGGGCGGGTCGATGGATGGGGTCGAGCTGAGGCCTGGGCTGAGGAGCGGCAGCAGTTGCTCTGTCCCACGGTTCCAATGGTCCCTCCGCCCGCCTGCAGCCCGACGTGTTCCCCGGAAATTGCTGGGCTTTTGAGGGCGACCAAGGCCACGTGGTGATCCGACTGCCCAGCCGAGTGCAGCTGAGCGACATCACCTTGCAGCATCCCCCGCCCAGCGTGGCGCACACCGGAGGAGCCAACAGCGCCCCCCGTGACTTCGCGGTCTTTGTGAGTGTGGACGAGGTCAGGAGGTGGGGGATTTTTGCTTAGAAAGCCCCAGTAGTCCTAAGGACTGTTGCCATTATGAGTCTTTGCTTGCTCATCTATAAAGTGAAGATACTAATATTTGCCTCTCAGAGCTGCGGCAGGTTATAATCATAACCATATCCAGATATTAGTTATTGCCTGTAGAGCAATTACTCCGTGCCAAGCAGTTTACATGCATTCTTTTCTTGTTATTTTTGAGAGAGTCTCACTCTTTCACCCAGGTTGCTGGAGTGCAGTGATACGATCTCAGCTCACTGCAACCTTAGCCTCTGGCGTTCAGGCGATTCTTGTGCTTTATCCTCCCAGTGTGTGCCACCATGCCCGGCTAGTTTTTGTATTTTTAGTAGAGATGGGGGTTTTGCTGTGTTGTCCAGGCTGGTCTCAAACTCCTGACCTCAAGTGGTCTGCCCACCTGGGCCTTGTGAAGTGCTGGGATTACAGGCATGAGCCACCGCACCTGCATTGCCTCTACACAATAGCCTATGATGTACTATTATTATCTCCCTCTTTAAAGATGGGGAAAGTAATGCTCGGAGGGGATATTTGTCCAAGGTAAGACAACTGACGAATGGCAGGACTAAAACTTAAAACCTGGTTTCTTAGAACCCACATTCTGAATTACTGTATATGACCATCAAAAAATACATGAGAACATGCATATAGTTATTGAATACATAGAGGATCCTCAGCAAAGTTTTCTTCTTCCCCCTCCACCTGGCCCCCTCACGGTTCCTCCTTTCACTCTTCACCCACCAGGGCCTGCAAGTTGATGATGAGACTGAAGTTTTCTTGGGGAAATTCACCTTCAATGTTGAGAAATCGGAGATTCAGACTTTCCACTTGCAGGTGTGTTTGTCTCTAGGGTGAAGATGTGAGCTGGGGTAGTGAGAGATGAATGACCCAGGAGGAGAGTAGCCCTTGGCATGATCCATTTGTCTCCCCAGAATGACCCCCCAGCTGCCTTTCCCAAGGTGAAGATCCAGATTCTAAGCAACTGGGGCCACCCCCATTTCACATGCTTGTATCGAGTCCGTGCCCATGGTGTGGGAACCTCAGAGGGGGCTGAGGGCAGGGCCACAGGGGGGCCCCATTAAACATGCTGATTGTTGGAGTAGAAGAAGCTGGATCAGTGCTTTGGAGTGCTCTGTGGGAGAGCTCTGGCTGCTGTTGCATCTAACTATGGTGAGGCTGACTTCCCAATGTACCCCCTTTTCTTGGAGAACTCTAGATCTAATAGCAGCTCCTGTTTATGGAGTGCCTACTATATACAAGAAACAGTGCTGTGGCTATTACACACATTACCTAACCTTATCCTCATAACCAGAGAGGGAAGCTGCACAGGTCAGGAAATCTGTTCAATGTCACACAGCTAGTGAAAGGCAGCGCCAGAGCAGTACCCATGCCCACCCTCCTCCAGAGGCTGCCCTCTATCTGCAGAGCTGCAGGCAGCCTGAACCCACCTTTGTGCTTAATTCCCAACCTAAGTGGAAAAGTCCCCAGCTCCTGCCAGGTACAGGTGGAGGTGTAGCTACCCACTTTCTGCAGGCACATACTCAAAAGCTAAGGAAACTTGAGAACCTCTAGGAAGCTTCTGAGTCACAGGCTGATGCAGGCCTGGTACCCTCTACATAGGTTATCCTTACTGAGATCTGACTGCTCAACTCTGTGAGGCACAGCATAGATGATTTAGTGTTCACCAGTTCCTGCCCTCAAGGAGGCTGACAGGGGAAAGAAGAGGTTCCAGGAAACAGGATGATGCACTTCCAGATCCAAGAATTCTTCACTCAAAGGGTCAAGAGTAGAATTGCAAGGAAAAAAGATGGAGGAGACAGGCAACAAAGGATTAATGAGTTCTACCTAGGGGTGGGAAAGGAGGACCAGCATGAGCAAAGAAACATGCAGCATCTTGGAGGGCAACTTTTTTGAGACATAGTCTCGCTGTCACCCAGGCTAGAGTGCAATGGTGTGGTCTCAGCTCACTGCAACCTCTGCTTCTGCATTCAAGCGATTCTCCTGCTTCAGCCTCCCCAGTCGCTGGGATTACAGGCGCCCAGCTCCACGCTCAGCTAATTTTAAAAAATGTTAAATATACTTTTTTTTTTTTTTTTTTGAGACAGAGTCTCTGTTGCCAGGCACCGGGCTGGAGTGCAGTGGCACAGTCTTGGCTCACTGCAACCTCCACCTCCCAGGTTCAAGCAATTCTCCTGCCTCAGCCTCCCAAGGAGCTGGGACTACAGGCACATGCCACCATACCCAGCTAATGTTTGTATTTTTAGTAGAGACGCGGTTTCACAATGTTGGCCAGGATGGTCTTGATCTCTTGACCTCGTGATCCGCCTGCCTCAGCCTCCCAAAGTGCTGGGATTACAGGCTTGAGCCACTGTGCCTGGCCAAAAAAATGTTAAATATACTGTTTTATCTAGCATTTCCACTTTTAGGAACAAATTCTTCAGCAACATTCCTGTTAAGTGCACAAAGATACATGTACAAGGATGTTCATTATAGCATTGTTGAAAACAAACTGGGACTCAAATCTCCATGAATAAGAGACTGGTACATTCCTAGTCCCAGCTACTCTGGAGGCTGAGGCAGGAGAATTGCTTGAACCCAGGAGGCGGAGGCTGCTGTAAGCAGAGATCACACCACTGCACTCCAGCTTGGGGGATGGAGTGAGACTCCGTCTCAAAAAAAAAAAAAAAAAAAAAAAGCGAAACTTGGAGTGTCTAACACACACACACACACACACACACACACACACAGAGTAGGGGAGCATTTAGTGTCTAACACACACATACACACACAGTAGGTGAGCATTTATCCACTGTTTAAATTTTGGGGATTTTCCTTCCTGTAGGAAATAGCTTTAAAAAATAAAGGAGATAGCTTTAATAAGGCCGGTGTGGTGGCTCACACCTGTAATCCCAACACTTTGGGAGGCAAAGGCGGGTAGATCATGAGGTCGAGAGATCGAGACCATCCTGGCCAACATGGTGATACCCTATCTCTACTAAAAATACAAAAATTAGCCTGGGAGCAGTGGCTCACACCAGTAATCCCAGCACTTTGGGAGGCTGAGTTGGGCAGATCACAAGGTCAGGAGTTTGACACTATCCTGGCCAATATGGTGAAACCCCATCTCTATTAAAATACAGAAAAATTAGCCATGCATGGCTGCAGGTGCCTGTAGTCCCAGCTGCTCAGGAGGCTGAGGCAGAGAATCACTTGAACCCGGGAGGCAGAGAATCACTTGAACCCGGGAGGCAGAGGTTGCAGTGAGCCAAGATCACACCACTGCACTCCAGCTTGGGTGACAGAGCAAGACAGTCTCAAGAAAAAAAAAAAAAAAAAAAAAAAAAAATTAACCTGGTCTGGAGTTCCTGGGCTCAAGCAGTCCTTCCACCTCAGTCTCCCAAGCTGAGGACTATAGGCACATGCTACCACCCCTGGTTATAGTTTCAAAAACAGTGAGTTAACGTCTCTAGAATGGACAGATATCTACCCAGAAATACTCGATTTTTTTGAGTGGGGCTTTTCACCAGAGGCATCCTTTACTTAACCCCTAAGTCAATAAACAGGTGTGGAGTGGGGACATTAATAGCAGCCTCCCACCTAAAAACACAGAGTGGTGGCAAAGCATTGGTCTTCACCGGTCTTTATTGAACAAGGGTTGTCAGGAGCAAGAAGGTGGGATCAAGAGCAGCAATAGCAGAAACAAGTATAAAAGTATCAAAAAATACAAAATGCTAGCACTGAGGAGAGTATGAAGCATTGGGTTGTGGCCCAGAGGCACCTCTGGGGCACAGGATTGAGGACTTGCCATAGCCTCCGAGGGAACCTAGGCCTGGGTGGCCTGTGCCGGGCCCTTGGCTGATGATGGAAGTGGCTTGAGTGGGGCCCAACCCTGGGCCCTGAAGTAGGAGACCAGTTGTATGGGCACCTCTGCGAGCACAGTCTGTGCCAATGCCTCCCGAGGGGCCTGCCAAGAGAAGGGAGAGGTCAGTGGTGGCCCAGAACAGCTGCCCAAAGTCTGCATTTCACCCCCAAGAACCCAACCCTGCCCCAGACTTAGAGGAAAAGATAAGCATCCGTTGGGCCTCAACCCTACTCACATCAGGGAAAAGTGAAATGGTAGACTCCCAGATCAAATTTGCACCCACTCACATTTTGGAACCGGCGGTAGGGTACAAATTGCACAATGTCACGGGCAGCGGCCTGACCAGAACGTGTATGCAGGGGTCCGCCATCAGCGTCCAGCTGCTCCATGGCCTCGAAGTCAGCACCACCCACTCCCACAATGATCACTGACATGGGCAGGTTCGAGGCACGCACCACAGCCTCACGTGTGGCCTCCACATCGGTCACAGCACCATCAGTCAGCAGCAACAGCACGAAGTATTGCTGGGGACAAGACCATTCATGTCCTGAGGCTGATCCTCCTCCCAAACCCCTGCAAACACCCCAGCCACACATCTCCACACTGATAAAAAGTCCCTAATTACAGGCCCCGCACAATGGTTCATGCCTGTAATCCCAGCACTTTGGGAGGCCAAGGCGGGCAGATCACTTGAGGTCAGGAGTTCATGACCAGCCTGACCAACATGGCAAAACCTTATCTCTACTAAAAATACAAAAATTGGCTGGGCACGGCGGTTCACGCCTATAATCCCAGCACTTTGGGAGGCCAAGGCGGGTGGATCATGAGGTCAAGAGATCGAGACCATCCTGGTCAACAAAGTGAAACCCCGTCTCTACTAAAAATACAAAAATTAGCTGGGCATGGTAGTGCGCGCCTGTAATCCCAGCTACTCAGGAGGCTGAGGCAGGAGAATTGCTTGAACCCAGAAGGCAGAGGTTGCAGTGAGCCGAGATTGTGCCATTGCACTCTAGTCTGGGTAACAACAGCAAAACTCCATCTCAAAAAACAAACAAACAAAAAAATTAGCCAGGCATGGTGGCACACACCTGTAATCCAAGATACTAGGGAGGCTGAGGCAGGAGAATCGCTTGAACCTGAGAGGTAGAGGTTGCAGTAAGCTGAGATTGTGCCACTGCACTCCAGCCTGGGTGACAAAGCAAGACCCCATCTCCAGAAAAGAAAAAAAGTTGTTACATAACCCTCAGGAAGCCCTTGATTGCCACCACTGCCACCCATGACTCTCACCGAGGCAGTCCCCTGATGTGCAGCCTGGGCTGCAAACCTGGCCACATGGTTGATGATGGGTGCAAAGTTGGTGGGGCCATAGAGGCGGACTTGGGGCAGAGCCTGGCGGTAGGCATCCACAATGCCCTGGATGCCTGCAGAGAAGATCAAGAAATACTGTCAAATCCTGGACCTCTCAAGACTACACCACTCCTGAAATCACCCCATCCAGCCCTGAGATCTAGGATCCTGGGTGCATTTCATTCATTCACCCTTGTAAACTAGGGCACTTAACTCTCTCCTACACATGAGGAATCTGAAGTTCAAAGAGAGGAGGGGACTAGCTCTAAATCACAGCTTCAATTAAAACCCAGATGAGAGGGATTTCCCTGGACAAATCCAGGAGAGTTTGAGATCAGATTGTAACCTATTTAATAATGATTGATTTAATTCAATAAGAATCCATACTGTGGATTAATTGCTGGGGGAGAAGGAAAAGCTCTTAATAAATGTAGAAGGAAGAATTACACAATCATTTGACAATCATAGAAATGACTGATTCAGGCAAGGCTCATAAATGGATGTGAAAACTAGAGAGTATAGCCAGGCACAGTGGTAGGTGACTGTAGTCCCAGCTACTCGGGGCTGAGGTGGGAGGACTGCTTGAGCCCAGGGGTTTGAGGCCAGCTTAGGCAACATAGTATGTGACCCCCATCATCTAAAAAATAAAATGAAAAATTAGAGGGGGGAATGTTGATGCGTAACTGGGTATTTATATAGCTTCAAAGTCTCTTCCCAAAATATACTTACTAATTAGAAAAAGGAAAACAGTACTAGTACAGTGGGGAGACCTGGTAGAACCCTACCTTAACTAAGTGACCAAAGTTAACATGACTGGTAATAGGACAAATCAATATCATGTGCCTCTGAATATGATGTGCTGAGAATACACAGCATCACTTTGGTATTCCTGCCAACAATGTACAACCTGAACCTAATCCTGAGGATTTACTAGGTAAACCCAAACTGAGGGACATTCTAGAGAATATCTGGCCTGTATTGTTAATATCATGTGAGGCAAGAAGTCTTCCAGATAAAAGATATATACTAACTGAACGCAATGTGTTATCTGAGAATTTCTTTTGCTGTAAAAGATATTAGGACAATTGGCAAAATCTGAATAAATGCTATAGGTTGAATTATAGTATTGATGTTAATTTCCTGATTTTGAGACTTGGTTTGTGGTTACGTAAGAAAGTTTTTGATTTTAGGCGATACATAATGAAGTACTCAGAGGTAAAAGCCAGGTGGATAATGATGGGAACAAAGTCGGTAGGGCCATAGAGGCAAACCTGAGGCGGGGCTATTCACTACAACATTCTCAAACACAGGTATACATGTGTATTCATACATAAACGCATATATTTTAAATATTTTTCCCCTGAAATGTGTGTGTGCATATGTACACACACACACACACACACACACACACTCTCACTCACTCACTGTATACATGTATGAGAAAGGAAAGAGAAAGTGAATGTGGTAAAATGTTAATGTTTGGGTAACTGGGAAAAAGGTGAAAAGCCCCTGTGAACTCAGGCCCTGACCCCCGAGTTCCAAGGACCTGAACTCCTGTGACTATTCTTGCAACTTTTCTCTAAATCTAATTTATGTTGAAATACAAAGTTAAAATTTGAAAACCCAGATCAGATCAGGTCAGGTCAGATTTTCCACTTCAGCTTGTGTCCACGTGGGGGTGCTGGGGAGTCAAAAGGTTTGGTTCTAAACGAAAAAGCTTGGTGGACTGGCATACCGTACAAGGAGGTAAACAAGGCTTCCACTGATGCTCAATTAACTACCTGTTAGCTTCTAGGCAAAGATAATAATGATAATATAACAATTAGCATTTTTCAGAGAACACTTAGTAAGTACCAGGCTTACTGCTTTCCTTGCGGCCTCTCCTTGAGTACTCAATTTCCTGTAATATTTGGTCTTCTTATGAAACCAAAGCACACAGAGATTAAGCAACTTGCTTCAAGTCATGTGGCATGATAATTTTTATTTTTATGTTTAGGGTCTCACTGTGTCACCCAGGCTGGAGTACAGTGGCATGATCGTGATCATGGCTCACCAGAGCCTCAACCTCCCAGGCTCAGGTGATCCTGTCACCTCAGCCTCCTCCTGAGTAGCTAGAACTACAGGCACCTGCCAACACACCCAGCTACTTTTTGTAATTTTTGTATTTTTATTAGAGACAGGGTTTTGCCATGTTGCCCAGGCCGGTCTCGAACCCCTGGGCTCAAGCAATCCACCTACCTTGGCCTCCCAACTGAGTGCTAGAATTATGGGTGTGAGCCACCATGTCTGGCCTGACATGATGACTTGATTCTAGAGGCCTAGCTCTAAAATCCGTCCTCTGGACCAGGTGCTGTGGCTCACTCACATCTGTAATCCCAGCACTCTGGAAGGCTAAGGCAGGTGGATCACCTGACATCAGGAGTTCGAGACCAGTCTGGCCAACATGGCAAAACCCCATTTCTACTAAAAATGCAAAAATTAGCTGGGCATGGTGGCATGAGCCTGTAGTCCCAGCTACTTGGCAGACTGAGGCAGAATAGCTTGAACCCGGTAGGCAGAGGTTGCAGTGAGCCAAGATCATGCCATTGCACTCCAGCCTGGGTGACAAAGACTCCATCTCAAAAAATAAATAAAATAAAATCTACCCTGTGGACAATGAAGGCAGGTATCTGCCCCCACTCTCCCTTTTGCCCATGCAGGCTTGCCCCTCTATGTGTGGACAGACCTGCCTCAGGGTGGATGGGGAAACTTACCTGCACAGTAGGGGTTACTGGGGTTGAAATTCAAGGCAAATTCATGCGAGACCTGCAGACAAGAATGAAAATGAGGTTATTTCCCCATCATCTCTGTGCTAAGAATGAAAAAGGACACTAGGGTGTGTACCAAGATTCTACAGGAGCTATGGAGGCCTGAGCACTTGCTGTCTACATGCCTGCAGGAATCCATCCCTACATATCCTCTTAATTCTGACTGCCAGGTAGCAAGTAAATTTAATGCATACCCCAAAATCAGGACCCTGAAACTGGAAACAGGAGTGACAGAAAGAGAGAAAGCTCACCTGCCAGTCAGGGGGAACCTGGGCCCCAAATCCAAATGCTGGGAACAGCTTGTCTCTGTGGGAATACAGTGTGTTGTGGAAGAGGCAATGAGGGGACTGTGAGCCCAGAGGCTGAAGCATCTGCAGCAAGTCGGGATACCCAAGAGAAGCAGGTACTCACGAGTCATAGTCCTGAACCACGGTGCCCACACTCCACAGTGCTGTCAGGTATTCGTTGACCCCTGTTGGACTCAGGTAGTGCAGGGAGTCAGGTGAGGAGGGGTCTCCATTGGAGCCAGTGAAGTCCACGCCCACCTGGGAGGAGGTGAGGAAGGGAGCTGAAGACCACCTTGAGCCCCAGATCGGTTCTCTTGTCCTAGGTAAGGCAACTTACAGTGAAATTGATCTGACAGCCTCCCATCACATAGTCCAGGAAGGAATACTCTGTTTCTACCTGCAGATGAAACCAGGGTCATGGCCGGAGTGATAGCAGTTGGTGTCATGGAGCTCAGGAATCAGAGCCTTGGTTACATGGGCTATTGTCTCACCCGGCAAATTTTCACACAGATGGTTCCAGAGTTCTTGTAACTTTTCTTTTTCTGCTGCTTCTCAGGGTGAATGCATTCAAACTCAGCCTGGTGAGGACAGAAAAATTAGGGTAGGAAATCCCCCTGAACTTCAGCTATCTAGGCCCATTTCCATATCCCTGGTAGAGCCAGCACTGACCGGGACTGCTTGCAGCTGGGCCAAGCTGGTGTGGAAGGTACCGATGAGATCATGTGACCCATCACTATCATAATCGGAGCATCGCACCTGAGGGGAAGTTGTGTGTGGACATACAAGTCAGGTGGCAGATGAGAATAAGTCCCTTCACAGGTTCTCTTCCCCATTGCAGTCCCCTCAGGAGGCAAGCTCCTCACCTGGATGGGTGTGCTGGGGTCCCCACCACAGAAATGCTGAACTGGGACTGAGAAGCGCTTCCATGTAGGGTTCAGGTTGTTCTTGATGACCTGAAGGTGGAAGCCAAGGACTCCAGTGAGCTCTGGCATGGACTGTGAGGAGCTGCCACACTCCCCTACCCACCTGCAGTCTCTTTCTCCCTGAATTCCAAACCTTGCTAGTCACAGGCCCCAGGAGATTCTCTGCTACCCCAGCCCACCCAATCCCAGGGGTCTCATACCTCAGATCTGTACACCAGGTGCCATTTCCCATCACCCTGGCGGAAGAACTCCAGAAATGGATCCGATTTTCCCAGGAAGTCCTGCCAATGCCAGAGACCCCAGTTACAAGACTCAGGAACAAACAACCACTATGCCATCCCTCTGTCCACACCCCTGCCCCCCATATACCATCCTTGGCCCCTGAACTCTTGGATTACCAAAGCCTACTTCCAGACACACCTTCTTATCTAGGTTTCTGGCCTCTATCTCCATGGTTACTACATGATTGTCCTTCAACTCTTGAGCTGAAACCTAGGTAGAGGAGACTACATCACCTCATGAATTCATTGATATAAGCCCCTCCCCAACCCTTGCTGGGTTCCTTACCGTGATGGTCCCCCGCCCAGCAGGTTTTCCAGGCTTCAGCATCAAGGGGAGGGTCAGTACCTGGCTGGACACAATCTGGGGCAAAGCGGGGAGGAGGTTTTCAGGATAACAGACAGGGTTAGGTCCTGCTTGCCCCCTACCTCCAGGTGGGCTAGGTTGTCTCATAGACCTGCATCTGAAGGATCCTAATCCCTGGCCCTACATACCTGTCCTAGGGAACACTCAGTACCCCCTAGGAAGTCATCATCCCCCAGCTCTGGTGTCTTGTTGTCTATGTCATAGATTCCAAAGCGTAGTTTCTGGACTGTCTCAAAGTGGTACTCAAGCTGCAGAGTCTTGGAGAACTCAGGGCTTGAGCAGTTCCGCACTCGTTCAGTCCGGCCAAGCTGTGGGCAGAGGCCAGTAAGCATCACAGTCACACAGCCTCCATCCCAAAACACAATCCTAGCCTCCCTCCACAACCTTAACCTTCATAATCCACCTCACCTCAGCCCAGTTGCCCCCTCCCACATCCTGTAAAAGGACACAGAGTGGGTCAGACTTGGAGCCGATGTCCTTGTCAATGAGATGGTCACAGGAAATAGACAGCTGAACCAAGGTCACGCAGTGGGCCATCTGAGGGAAAAGGAGCTGGGTCAAGACAAGGGAGCCTTCTCTCCCCTTCCCTGACTGTGGGTCCCAGCTTGGGAAGTCCAGCAGGCTTCACCCAGGCAGGGCTGTGCGTACGTCCACCCCCATGACATCCAAGGATGAGAAGGCCTTACAGCCTCCAAACCCCTTAAGCCCCAGGTGAGCTCAATGGCACAGAAGATAGTGGTTACAGCTAACCCTGGTCTGAAGATATTGAAAAGGGGTGCTAGCCTCCATCTATAACTGTGACCCCAAACTATCCTCACCTGAAAATTTGTCTTAATCCCAATAGGGCTGTCCAGACTCAGACTCCAATCTTGGCCTTTGCAAAAACCCATAAATCTCATTCTGATCCCCTTATTGGTCCCAGATCAGACCCTAATCCAAGTTTTGATCCAAACATTACCCCAAATATAACTATGATCAGATAATGTCCCCACAAAGTATCTTCCCCCAATGACTTCTCACTAACCCTGGGAACCTATCTCTTATGGTGGAGTTAGGATCCCCTACTAATTCTCCTAACCTCTAACGAGGGCTAATGTCCAACTCCTCACTATTTCCAGAGCTGCTACCCAATCTAAGCCATCACTCTTTCTCACCTGGCTTACAGCATTAGCCTCTTTAACTGGTCTCCCTTATTCCATGCCATCTCTACTTCCATTCCCCCATCTCCACCCCAGCAGGCTATTTTAAATACTGCAATCAGGGTGATCCTATTAAAACCTAAGTGAGGCCGGGTGCAGTGGCTCACACCTGTAATCCCCCGAGGAAGTCATCATCTTTGGGAGGCCGAAACAGGCAGATCACTTGAGGTAGGGAGTTTGAAAACAACATGGCCAACATAGTAAAACCCCATTTCTACTAAAAATATATAAAAATTGGCTGGGCGCGGTGGCTCAAGCCTGTAATCCCAGCACTTTGGGAGGCCGAGGCAGGTGGATCACGAGGTCAACAGATCGAGACCATCCTGGTCAACATGATGAAACCCCATCTCTACTAAAGATACAAAAAATTAGCAGGGCACGGTGGCGCATGCCTGTAGTCCCAGCTACTCAGGAGGCTGAGGCAGGAGAATTGCCTGAACCCAGGAGGCGGAGGTTGCGGTGAGCCAAGATCGCGCCATTGCACTCCATCCAGCCTGGGTAACAAGAGCGAAACTCCGGCTCAAATAAAAAAAAAAAAACCATACATACATATATATATATATATATATATATATATATATATATATATATATTAGCTGAGCGTGGCAGCATGCACCTGTAATCCCAGCTACTCAGGAGGCTGAGGCAGGAGAATCACTTGAACCTGGGAGGTGGAGGTTACAGTGAGCCAAAATCGTGCCATTGCACTCCACTCCAGCCTGGGTGACAGTGAGATTCCATCTCAAAAAAAAACAAAACAAAAAAAAGTGAGGTCATGTTACACCTCTGCCTCAACCTTCCCATTTCCTACTGCACTTAGAAAAAATCCAAACTTGGCCGGGCATGGTGGTTCATGCCTGTGATCCTAGCACTTTAGGAGGCCAAGGCAGGTGGATCACTTGAGGTCAGGAGTTCAAGACTAGCCTGACCAACATGGTGAAACCCTGTCTCTACTAAAAATAAAAAAATTAGCTGGCATGGTGGTGGGTGCCTGTAATCCCAGCGCTATGTTAGGCTGAGGCAGGAGGTTGCAGTGAGCTGAGATCACGGGCCATTGCACTCCCGCCTGGGTGACAAAGCTAGACTCCATTTCAAAAAAAAAAAAAAAAAAAAAAAAATCCAAGCTATACCGTGGCCCATAAGGTCTTGAAAGGTCTAGATTTCTTTAACCTGATCTAATATCTTTTTCTTTTTCTTTCTTTTTTTTTTTTTTTAAAGACGGGGTTTCACCATGTTGGTCAGGCTGGTCCTTAACTCCTGACCTCAGGTTATCCGCCCGCCTTAGCCTCCAAAGTGTTTGGATTACAGGCATAAGCCACCACGCCCGGCTGATCTAATATCATCTCTCTTACTCCATTTCAGCTCACTCCTCAAATAAGCCAGGTTTGTTTGTTCCTTCTTTCTTTTGTGAGACAGTCTCACTCTGTCACCAGACTGGAGTGAAGTAGAACCTCTGCCTCTTGGTTTCAAGCAATCCCTCCCACCTTTGCCTCCTAAGTAGCTGGTACTACAGGCATGCACCAGCTAATTTTTTTTTTTTTTTTTTTTTTTTTGTAGAGACAGGGCCTCACTATGTTGCCTAGGCTGCTGTTGAACTCCTGGGATCAAGCGATCCACCTGCCTCAGCCTCCCAAAGCGCTGGCGTGATAGTGTGTGCTACTGTACCCAGCCAGCTAAGTTTGTTTCTACCTCAAACCCTTTGCAGTAACTGGAATGTGTTCTTTCTCTGCATTATATCCACATGCCTCACTGCTCCCTTGTCCCAAGTCTTTACTCAAAATAATCTTCCCTGTTATAAAAGGCTGTCTGTTTTAGCCACTCTAAAGTTTCAACCCCACTTGAAACTACATACCCCTTTTCTGCTTCTTCTCAATTTCTAACATTACATGTATTTGTATACTGTTTCCCCCACTAGAATATAAACTCTGTGAGGGAAGGTATACTTAGCTGTTCTGTTTATTGTTCTATCCGAAGCACCAAAACAATACATATTTGCTGAATGAAATCTTAAAGTTCATCTCCAGCCCCAGCTCCCTGCCCAGCCAGCTGCAAACTAACTGATGTCTTGCCCATGTAATCAGGCAGCACCAAGCTTCTCCGATTCACTCCTTCCCTCTGCTGGAGACATTATTTTCTTGCATGGATCACCATGACAACACCCGGGTATTCCGTCCTCCTGCAGCCACCGTAACAATCACCCTCAAGCCTCATGCTAGCCCTGTGTCCCCCTTGGCCCATACACCTGAAGACCACTCAAGTAGGAGAGCAGACGAGATCAGATCTTTCACTGAACTTCACTCAGCATTCCAGATTTCCCAGAACTATATACCCTGAGATGCCTCCAGCCTTGGCCTTCCCTGTACTGATCCTCAGTCAATCGCTCCTCCCTCACAGCCCACAGCACCCCATCTTGGTCCCTCACAGTCTCCATCTAGAATGCTGTTATCAACTTTGGAATCACTCAGAATTCAACGTGCTTCATACACTGCCCCTCCACAGCACCCTGGCCCTGCGTGAATGCTCCCAGTGATAGAAAATGCAGTCTTACAATCCAATCATCAGAAAGTCTAAGTCCATACAAATCCTATCCAAACTGACCTAACTCTTTGGAATTCTTACTTCTACCCGGTAGTTCTACTTCCTCCCCAGCCTAGGGTGCTACGGGAAGGCCTTACCCTACCTCCCTCTAAGAACTCATCTGATACATGGAAGCTATTAACAGTCCCAGCAGAAATCTGGAGAAACAGCCCCAGTTCTTTTGACTGTTGCCCCTAGAATGTGGCCTGCAGACTTCTGACCATCGTGATCACTCCCTTGGAGGTTCCCCAAGGACAGATCCAGAGCAGAATACATGCTCCCCCCAAAGGGATCAGGATCACAGCTTCCCCCAGGTTGCAACGTGAACTCCATGCATGTCACCTCACATGCTCTCCAAGGCAGTGTTTACACAGTACAGAGACAAATAAAAAAGAATGCTCATTTCACTAATGCTGAGAATAGTGAAAAACCAAAGGCAGCTTAAAGGTCTATCCACTGATTATGGTATATGTGAACAACAGAATGCTGAGTAGTGACTAAAAAATAAGCCAGAACTATATTATGTTGGTATTATATGAAAAAATAAAAAAATAAGCTGGGTGCTGTGGCTCACGCCTGTAATCCCAGCATTTTGGGAGGCTGAGGCAGGCAGATCACCTGAGGTCAGGAGTTCAAGACCACCCCAGCCAACACGGAGAAACCCCATCTCTTAAAAAAAAAAAAATAAGCCAGGCACAGTGGCTCACTTTTGTAACCCCAGCACTTTGGGACCCCAACGTGGGCAGATCATTTGGGGTCAGGAGTTCAAGACCAACCTGGCCAACATGCCAGTCTCTACCAAAATTAGCTGGGCATGCTGGTACACACCTGTAGTCTCAGCTACTTGGGAGGCTGATCCAGGAGAATCACTTGAACCTGGGAGTTGGAGGGTTGCAGTGAGCCAAGATCATGCCACTGCATACGAGACTCCACCTCAAAATAATAAAGTAATAATAATAAGAGTCTGACCTTTTTTTTTTGAGACGGAGTTTCACTCTTGTTACCCAGGCTGGAGTGCAATGGCGCAATCTCGGCTCACCGCAACCTCCGCCTCCTGGGTTCAGGCAATTCTCCTGCCTCAGCATCCTGAGTAGCTGGGATTACAGGCACGTGCCACCATGCCCAGCTAATTTTTTGTATTTTTAGTAGAGACGGGGTTTCACCATGTTGACTAGGATGGTCTCAATCTCTTGACCTTGTGATCCGCCTGCCTCAGCCTCCCAAAGTGCTGGGATTACAGTCTTGAGCCACCGCGCCCGGCCCACCATTTTTTATTTCAATTGTAAACTTCCATTTTAAACTTCAATTGTAGATATGTATTTACAATATATTTGAATACAAACATAAAATAAATACACACACAGAAAAATGAAAGATATACTAAATGTTTTAGGTAGCTCGAAGGAGTGGAAGATGAAAATTTTGTGAACTCCGTATACTTTTGTATTGTTTCAACATTTTATACATTTTTTTTTTTTTGAGACAGTCTTGCTCTGTCGCCCAGGCAAGAGCGCAGTGGCACGATCTCAGCTCACTGCGACCTCTGCCTCCCAGTTCAAGCAATTCTCCTGTCTCAGCCTCCTGAATAGCTGGGACTAAAGGCACATGTCACCATGCCTGGTTAATTTTTTGTGTTTTTAGTAGAGACAGGGTTTCACCCTGTTAGGCAGAATTGTCTCAATCTCTTGACCTTGTGATCCACCTGCCTTGGCCTCCCAAAGTGCTGGGATTACAGGCATGAGCCACTGCACCTGGCCCAGTTTTGTATTTTTTAAAAGGCCTCATAAAATGAAAAACAAAAACAAAACAAACAAGCAAAATAAATAAAAAGGGCTCATTAGCTTTTCCCCCTAATCCACACCTCAAATCCTCTTGACTGTTCATTGTAAGCCCAAAACCTCCACTTCCAGTTCAACAACCCCCACCTAAATTCAGGCCTTATAGTCTCTTGCCTCCTGCTTGGTTTCTATCCTAGCACTGCCCCAGCTAGTCATCCCAGATGCCAGCTTCCAGTCTCCATCCTAAGTAAAAGCCTATAGCTGCTTTCAGGCTCAGAGCCAAACTCCCTAGCAAGGCTACCTTGCTGCACAACTCCCAAGGACATACCTACATAGAATTTGGTAGTTGTGCAATTTGGTAACCCTGCATCCCTAGATCAACCTTCAGACCGCTTCCCAGTTGGCCAAGAGCTCTACCTCCTGCCACTCACCCTCACCCAACTAGTCATCCAAAGTTATTTCTAGTTCATCTAATACACATACCTGACTTTCCTGCCTAGCAAATGTCCTATCATCCACGTTTCTAATATAATATTATTCCTTTATGAACCCTTACACATTTTCCCCAAGGATTTTCTTATCCCTACTTTGGATGACTGCAATGATTTCCTTATCAGTTTTTCTCCAACCACACACACATTTCTGGGTTTATTAGCTAAACAAAAACCTGATGTCATTTCTCCATTGAAAACCCTGGAATGCCTTCCCAAATCACTTAAGATAAAACCCAAATTTCTTACCATGGTCTTCAAGGCCCTGTAAGATCTGATCCTTGCCTAACTGATCATCTAGTCACCCAACTATCCTCCAGCCAGGTTAGCCTTTCTGATCCACATATACCTAACATCAACCTTATTTCCCCTCTCAGGGCTTTTGCACTCTGTCTCCCCCAATATACACTCCAGAAAATAAGCTGTTCAAGAGTAGGAGCTCTGTTTGGCTAGCTCCGGGACCCACAAGAGTAACTATCCCGCAGTAGGTACTCAGTATTTAGTGGCTGACTTAACATTGAAGCCACACCAGAATTTCTCCTTTTGTCTGTTAACACTGTAAACTATGGGCTCCTTGAACCAGGGCTGGATATTATCTCTGTATCGCTAGTACCAGTACTTAGTATATAGCTGGTACTAATAACCATTTGCTGAACAAATGATGAATGTGCTTTTGCTCAAGTCACACTTCAGGCCTTTTTCAACTGAACTAATGTGCAACAGTGAATCTCCCCCATCCTGATCTTGTACAGTTCAACTTTAAAATTTAAATGAGGACTTCTACAATTCAATATTAAATGACAGTCAATTAAAATGAGCAAAAGATTTGATCAGACACTTCATAAAGGAAAATATGTGAATCAGAAGTAAGCAAAGTGATCCACAGCATTAATTATCAGGGAAATGAAAAATAAAACCACAATAAGCTACTGTTACATACCCACCACAGTGGCTAAAAGTATCATAAAAAAAAAAAAAGACTACCACCACCAAATGCTGGCAAGGATATGGAACTCTCATATACTGTTAGTGAAAGCATTAAACGTACCACTTTGGAAAACAGTCTGGCAGCTTATCAAAAAACCTAATATACACCTAGCCCAAGAGCAATTCCACTCCTAAGTTTTTAGCCAAAAAAACTGAAAATATTATGTCCACAAAGATTTGAATAAGACTGTTTACAGCAGTTTTATCCACAATAGCCAAACTTGAAACAGCCCAGGTATTCATCAATGTGAGAACTGTGATGTTTATAGAAAACTATTCAGCAACAAAAAAAAGAAACAAACTATTAATATCTGTAACACAGATAAAAATGAAGAATAAAGTAAACAAATCCCACTTACGAAGTTTCAGAACAGGCAAAACTAATCTGTGATGAAAATATTCAGAACACTGGTTGTTGTCCCTTCTCTCCAAGGGGAAGGGCAGGTATTAACTGAGCAGAGGTAGAGAGCTCCAAGTGGGAAAGGACATTCTTAGCATTAATGTGGGTCACAGCAGTGTGTGCATTTGCCACTTCCATCTAAAGGAACACTTAGAGCGTACACATCTGATTGTAAAATTTTACCAAAAAACCCACAAAAACCTAACAACCCATAAACAAATGTTGCACTACAGTTAAGGCATGTTGAAATGTTCACAAGTGTACTGATGCCTGCAACTTCTTTGAAATCTACCAAACAATAAGTTGTTGAATAAATGTGATAAAAACAAAGGAGGTGTTTATAAGATCTGAATGGTGGATATATGGGTATAATTTTTTTCAACTTTGCTACATAATAAAATGTTGGGGAAATTACTATTATTTTTTGAGACAGTCTCATTCTGTTGCCCAGGCTGGAGTGCAATGGCATGATCTCGGCTCACTGTAACCTCTGCCTTCCGGGTCCCAGTGATTCTCCTGCCACAGCCTCCAGAGTGGCTAGGATTACAGGCACCTGCCACCATGCCCGACTAATTTTCATATTTTTGTAGAGACAGGGTTTCACCATATTGTCCAGGCTGGCACTGAACTCCTGACCTGAGGTGATCTGCCTGCCTTGGCCTCCCAAAGTGCTGGGATTATAGGCATGAGCCACCATGCCTGGCTGGGGAAATTTTTTTTTTTTTTTTTTTGACAGAGTCTTGCTCTGTCACCAGGCGCCAGGCTGGAGTACAGTGGTGCAATCTTAGCTTACTGCAACCTCCGCCTCCTGGGTTCAAGCAATTCTCCTGCCTCAGCCTCCCAAGTAGCTGGGACTGCAGGCGAGTGCCACCATGCCCAGCTAATTTTTGTATTTTTTAAAAGTAGAGATGGGGTTTCACCATGTTGGCCAGGATGGCCTCAATCTCTTGACCTCGTAATCCGCCCACCTCAGCTTCCCAAAGTGCTGGGATTACAGGCATGAGCCACTGCCCTCGGCCAGTGGGGAAATTTTTAACTGGAGAACTACAGGTCCTCCCCGGTAAGAGGTTGTTGCAAATGACAAAAGCATTAGCAGTGATTACTTCAGGTGGTGAGATTACAGGCAATGACTGGAGCTGCTGTCTTCTCACTCCATGATTTCTCAAATGTCCCCAAAAGAGACATCCATGGTCTGGCCAAACATGTGTAGTGGGCTAGGGTTATCTTCCCATGTAGCCCTCAATTTCTGATGGACTATTCCTTCCTAATCATTACCATTACACCACTTTTCCTGGACTACATCCTTTTGCAGTTTCTTTTTTGAACCTAGAATCAAACCCCAACCATACTGTTGTGGACCCATGTATGCCTCAGTAGCATAAGGCGTTAGCCTCTCACTGTTGTGATGCCCTGTAAGGTGGCCTAGTTTCCATTCTGAGGTCAGAGCTTCCTGTGCAACCAACCAGTTCTGTTCTTCACAGATTTGTCTCCTTTTCTCATTGGAATCGCAACTCTTTATAAACAAATCTTTTCCATCTATAGCTTTCTATCCTTTGAGCAATATTTCCTTTAAATGATCTATAAACCATGGGATTAATCTCTTCCAAAACATGTTTAATCCCCTTTGAAATCTACTTCTAAGCCTATCTCTGCTTAGAAATCTGTGATTAAAACTGTTCATGCCACTCTTCTGTCCTACATCTCTTAAGCAGCTACCTACTTTAAACTAGACTCATTTACTTTTCACATGGTGCCTTTATAATTAACCCCATGGGACTTTCAACCTCCTTTTTAGGACCAAAATCTTACAGAACCATATTAAATATTAAATATCACCCACCAGATGTTTGTGCATTCTTTTACTGCCAAGCACATCTTGGCTGGATGAAATAGTCTAACTGGTTTCACCATTTCCACTCTCAGTCACGTCCTATCTGTTATGTTGAAGTCATAGACATTCCCTAACTCTAATCCAACAAAACCCCCAATTCTTATAATCCTATCAAAATGTGCAACTTGCTTATTATGTATTTCCCTCTTGGACTGTAACTTCAATAAACGAAGGGACCAGACTAGCCTTGCTTCTGTGCCAATACCTGGCACACAGCAGGTGCTCTATTAATATCTGTCAAATTTATGAATCCTAGGAAATGAGTGATAACTCAAGGATCCTCAGAAATGACCCAAATCTAGCTCTGACCTGCTGCTGAGCCACCGAGAGAGAAGCAGGCTTTCTAGGAACATCTAACATCAAACACCAGTTTATCATCTCTGTATGTCCCCACCCCCTCAGCCTTCCATTTGGAGCTAGTCAGGTGTGGCAAATGGACACCTGAGTCTGTAGCTCCAACATTTTCTGCCTATGCTTCTACCATTTGGGAGACAGCCTTTACAGTTTGTTATCTTCTGTTTACTTTCTGCCAACCTCAATGTACTCCAGTAGGGGACATTCTCTCACTGTCACTTAAAAGATTTAAGACATATTTATTCCCATTTTTCTAACTTAAAATTCACAGTATGTCAGAAATAAAAAAGAACTGAATGATCATCTGATTCAAGTCTCTCAATCTAAGGCATAGAGGGAAGATGTGGTTTGGCTAAGGCCAAACGAAATGGAGACTAGAACTCAAATATTCTGATTCCCATCTAATCTTGAGCCTTGGACTGTTAAGACTTTTTCTCTCCTTGAACCCCCCTTTTTATATTTAATTGCAATCTGATGCAGGGGGCAAGAGTGTGGGTTCTGCAGTGAAGTGACCAGGCTCCAGATACTGGCCTTACTTCTTCCTAGCCACAATAATGACTTACGATACTAAATTGATGTCGTATCTATGTAACTTGGGCAAAATACTTAATCTCAGTAAACCTCAAGTTCCTCAGGTGTAAAGTAGGGGATAGTATCTATTTCTGAAGATTAATATAAATAATGTATGCATGGTGCTTAGTACAGAGTCTGGCACTGCTATGACCATGTGTTAGCGATTATCATTATCCTTCAAGCCTAGCTTACATATGCTCCCCTTTTCACGTCTTTCCAGCACTCAACTTCTTACTCTGGACTACTGTATTCAATTCATGCCACACAACATTCTGTCGATATTTCTCCAGCTTCTTGCCTGTCAGTTAAATGACAAAGATCTTCAGAATAAACAGTTTCAGCATCTCTTGCCACACAGCACATACCTGCGCACATACTGGGAATTCAAATACTTGAGGGATGTTTGTGGCAGTGTGCTGGCGCAAGTTTGTATGGCTTGCAAGAGCCTACTGTTATATATTAGGAAATTGTGTAAGTAGATGGGCTTGGCAAGTTTAAAACTATAGAAATTGGGCAATTGCAAAAACTCCTGGCTTCCTTCCCCCTGCCAGCCAGTTTACCAGCATATTACTGTTGATAGGGAATCCCATTCTCTGCTACAAGGGAGTAACTTGCCCCTCATTTTCTATGGCCCTGCCTTAGGAAGTTCTAACTTTCCTATTCATAAATCCAAGAACAGATTCTTCCTGAGTCCAGTGGGCTCCAATTAAGTGCCAAATGAGGTGAAATTCATTCAATAGTCCTTAACATTTCCCTCTTCCACTTCCAAAGTCCTAACCAGGAAAGGCACCAGCCTGCAATTCCCAATTCCTTATCCACCCCAGGTAATGACCAAAAGTTGCACAGAGAGGCTGCAAGAAGGTGGAATAGAGGGCTGAAGTGTCTGGGTGGCAGGGTCACTCCTTTAACAAACCAACATCATGCTCACACTCCTGTTGCCTACCTTGGCATCCTGGATCCGCTCACAGATGCAGGATCAAGTCTTGAAAGCCAATCAGAAAATCCTCCACAGGCTTACAAAAGACCATCCATTGAATATTTTTTCCCCTAAGACTGAAAAGACAAACTACACCAACCACCATCACTCTTCTTTTCCTTCTTGGCCTCATCAAAGGACATGGAGAAGGTAGACAAGTTTTCTTATCCCTGCTTTTCTAACTCGGGGATTCTCCAAATTTAAATCAGCAGCCCTAAGGATATTCCTCATGTCATAAACTGAACCAAAAATACAAATCCTTTCTATAAAATGACACATTCCTTATTCATACATATGACTAAGAGCTACTGAAGGTGCTCATAAACTGAAATTTTCAACAATAAATTTGGTTTAGATCCATATACTAAGGAGTCAGGCTGACACAAAGTACTTGGCAACATTACAAAACTTAAGACGTGCACAGGAAAACTAAAAAGTGTGAAAATATGGAAAAGAAAATGGCCACAGCGTTTCCCAGTTTGCTGTACTGGGTGAAGGTCAAAAACAAAAACAAACAAATAAAAAACCCCAAAAACCAGATGGTATTAATCTAACTCCAACATCCCCAAAGGCTTATCCAAAAGTTGAACAAATCTAACCAGTGTACATATTAAGTCTTTAAAAAGAACCTAACTTGAGGACAAAATTGGATATGGAGAAGGAAGCAAACTGAGGAGGAATGCATGGTCTTCAAAAGCAGGATAGGGAGGTGAGGGAGATCTGGCTGTGACATTTGTCACCCCATTGTTCACCAGGGTTGATTTGGCTGATCTGGCTAATCCTCCCTCACCACTCCACGTGTGTCCCTCCTGAACTGCACGCTCAGTCCAAGAGGATGACCATTCCTGATAGAGAAGGACTGGTCTTTGGTCAAAGGTATGCTAGTAGCTGCACTCTCCTGCTAGAACCTCCAAACAGGCTCTCAAAAGCAGGATAGGACTATAGTGGAGTGGGCATTTTCCTCTGCCCAGAGACTCTGAACATGCTAACACAAAGTCTTCACTAACTGCTTCAAAATAAGTTCAGGCTGGGCGTGGTGGTTCATGCCTGTAATCCTAGCACTTTGGGAGGCTGGATCACCTGAGGTCAGGAGTTCAAGACCAGCCTGACCAACATGGTGAAACGCTGTCTCTACTAAAAATATAAAAATTAGCCGGGTATGATGGTGCGCACCTATAATCCCAGCTACTTGGGAGGCTGAAGCAGGAGAACTGCTTGAACCCAGGAGATGGGAGGTTGCAGTGAGCTGAGATTGCGCCACTCCACTGTTGCCTGAGCAACAAGAGTGAGACTGTCTTGAAAACAAAATACAAACAAAAAGCCAAAAACAGACAAAAAAACCAACAAAATAAGTTCAGGTCCCCACAGCAATCACAAGCTTGACTGTGGAGGCCGAGAAGCCTCCACCAATAGGTAAGGCCCATCCACACTATAGTTGGAGTTGGCAAACTGAAAAGGCACTAGGATCAGGGCAGAGCTCCTAACCCAGCAGCTCAGAATCCATGACAGAAGACTGCTGCCAGTGGCCTCCCACTTTCCCCAAAAGTCAGGGAGGGACTGGGAATAGTTGAGGGAGGGTTTCTACCTCTGGAGTCATACAGGCATCCATGATTTAAACATCTTTGCTTACCCCTTAGATTTTTCTTTGCCTCGATTACCCCACCTATAAAGTAGGGATAATAATGTCAACTCATGAGGACAGTTACGGAAAGTATTCCCTACCCGCCACAGTAAGTACCCAGTGTCAACTGTCCCTTTTCGTGCTCACAAACAGGGAAGTGCACCTTTGGGTCCTTCTGCAGTATCGTTAACTCCTTCTTGGTTCAGGGGACTAAGGAGGAATTGATCCAGGGGAAATGCCTCTGGTCTACCTGCTCCAGGATATAACCATCAGGATAGGGACAGCCCCCAAAAAGAGAAATGAAGACTCTTCCCCTTTGAAGTTCTCAAGCTGCAGTGTGGAATCACTACCACACTAGAATAACCAGGAGAGCAGTAGCCAGATCAAAATTTGGAATTCTGTTCCTGGTCTCTTTGGTTTAAGGTCCAAACTCAGGACAGATTTCCAGGAATCCAAAGTCTAGGTTTATATAATCACAGAAGCATCAAACTAGACACAAGATTATCTAATTTAATCCCATATTGTAAAAGAAACATTGAGGCCAGAGGGAAACAACCTGTCCTCAGTCACATAACTGACGGAACCATGACCTGATTCTGAGAATATTATTTCTATATCCATCCATTTTAGCAACAGTTCACATTTTGTAATTCACCCCAATCTGAAATCTACCCACCTTTACAAGAGCACTGAGACTCATATGGTCTCTCCTCATGATCTATGCTAACTTGCCTTGCACACAGATGGGGCAGGAAGGGAGGAAATGCTGGGCTCCACATTTACAGGACTTGATCAAAGGAATAAATTTTAAGTAGCAAGCATACATAAGTGCTAATAAGGTAGAATTCACCTCTTAAAAATGTGATCTGTATCAAAATTTTCAAAGGACATCTACAAGGTAGTCAATTCTGCCCCCATCCCTCCTGGCAGAAATCTACATTCTTTTAATGCCTATCACCTAGGGGTGTCTGAGACAACAGTGCTATACCACCTTCCTGATCATCTCCAGGACTGAGGCATCACCAAATACCTGTGCATCTACAGTGTGCACAAAAGGAGTGTGTATCACCTACAGCAAAAAAACAGACCAGAACTCTTGGAAAAGAAACCTACCTATTGTTAATAATGCAAGCCCCTTACACCTCACTGGAATAAATTCATTTGGGACACTGGGGAGAGCTCAAGATGAGTCTTCAGAATTTACATGTTGGGGAAGCTGAGAAAGCAAAGGAATTTCAACAAAAGGAAACTACACTGCAACCACGAACTAGTTTACACTTATTCCTGTCTAACCATGACTTAGCAAATGGCCAAGAAAGCCTCTACCTAGTTCCTGTGGTGCAGGAACATACCTAGTACAAGCAGAACCGAGCACTTAGTTGTGTAACTTTAAACTCTTGAAGAACAGGAACCTTATTTTGCTTTTCCACCAAAGTGTATGTGCTGGGTGCACAACACTACAAAAATCTGTTAGTATGAGATACAGCTATGGCTAAGCTGTATATCCATGTGAAGTTCTCTTAAAAGCTTGAAAGTGACAGGTGTTTCCAATTCCAATCTGTCAATTCAATGGCCACAGAAGTAGCATATCTACCATCAGTAATCAGTAGTTGCATTAATATGTCCATCACTTCAGACAGTTACAGCACAGGGACCCTGCTGGTCCCAAAGGCCAAACCACAGAAGGGAAGTATGTATAAAGGCTGTGCCACTCTCCATCCCCCACTGCAATCTAATGTGTGGTACAGTGGAGTGTGGCATTAACAAACTTCCAAGTGGGATCAAAGAAAAATCAAGGCAATCAGCAGCGGCAGCACCAATACCATTTGGTGTGATTTAAAACCTTTTAAGAAGCCAAGGCCAGGCGCAGTGGCTCACAACCTGTAATCCCAGCACTTTGAGAGGCCAAGGCAGGCACATCGCTTGAGCCCCAGAGTTGAAGACCAGCCTGAGCCACACAGTGAAACCACCCCTCCACCACCCGCAACCACCAACCCATCTTTACAAAAAATAAACTACTTAAGAGGCTGAGGCAGGAGTGCTTGAGCCCAGAAGTCGAGGTTGCAGTGAGCTGACTGTATCACTGTACTCCAGCCTGGGTGGCAGAGCAAGTAACCTTAAATCATTCCCACTGTGTGACCTGTGGTAGCACAATGTGGTTATTATTTGATATGAAGCACAAACTTGAAGAGACAAGGCTTTTTTTTTTTTTTTTTTAAGAGACAGGGTCTCACAACATTACTTAGGCTCATCTCAATTCCTGGGCTCAAGTGATCCTCCCACCAGTGCTGGTGTGAACCACCACACCCAGCTTTTGATTAGTCTTATTCACTAACCAAAAGCTATGAATGAACTATTCCCACCCATTAGGAGGCTGGGACTAGAGACAGCAGTGAAGGGGCTTCAGTCTAAGAGTTTTAAGTCCAGGTTACAAGCAGATTTACTATATAAGCAAGAGGGAGAAAATGAGCAGCAGCAGAATGGAGGGAATGAACCATCAAGTAGTCCATTTGAATACAGTACAGCTCATTCCTAAGAAGAGATAAATTGACTCAGCACCTTTACTGAATTACATTCTCTTGCTGGTCATTGCTCCCCAACCAAAGTCATCTTCTCTTATCATGAAACGGCAAGCCATCAATTAAGCAAAACTATTAAGTTACTAAGGTCAAAATCCTGAGGTCTGAAACAATTGGGGTACCAATTCCAGTGCTCAGCTGTGCCATTTATCACTTCTCTATGACATCTGCTGAGTCTCTGTGCCTTGGCATGGAGACCTTTAATAATAATTTAAAAAAAAAAAAACAGAATGCTTCACAAACTGCATGTTATCTTGCGCAGGGGCCACACTAATCTTCTCTGTATCATTCCAGTTTTTAGTATGTGCTGCTAAGGCAAGCACACCTTAAACATTTTCACTGGAAGGAGGTCCATGGTGCTATTGACAGAATTCAAAGGATTTGGTTGATGTGATTTTTCCCAGCACTATTTCCTACCCCTAGACTTTGAGTGCTGCCCTTCTGTCCCTGGGGATGAAATGTTTATATCAGGTGGCTTTTTACTCCTTCTGGACTCCAGTGGCACAGCAATATGTAGAACAGCATGCCACCACAGTTGCTCCCTGCTAGTTATGTTGATCCAGAAAAGGAGTCATACTCTAGGATGCTTTTGAGACTCTAACACAAGGCAGACCAAAGCACCAAGAATAAACACAAGAACAGCATGGTAAAGAATTATCATTTATCGCCCAGGTGTGGTGGCTCATGCCTGTAATCCCAGCACTTTGGGAGTCAGAGGTACGCAGATCACGAGGTCAGGAGACTGAGACCATCCTGGCCAACATGGTTAAACTGTCTCTACTAAAAATACAAAAATAAATTAAGCTGAGCATGGTGGCACGTGCCTGTAGTCTCAGCAGCTTGGGAGGCTGAGGCAAGAGAATCACTCGAATGGGGGAGGTGGAGGTTGCAATGAACTTCCACTGCACTTCAACCTAGCGACACACCGAGACTCCATATCAAAAACAAAAACAAAAAAGGCCAGGCGTGGTGGCTCACACCTGTAATCCAAGCACTTTGGAGGTCAAGGAAGGCAGATAACCTGAGGTTGAGAGTTCAAGACCAGCCTGACCAACATGGTGAAACCCTGTTTAAAAAAAGAGGGGGCGGGCGGGGAGGAATTACCATTTACCTGAGCAGGTACCAATAGGAGATGAATTTGCTTATGTTGTTGAAAAAGTCACTATAACACCAAAGAATTGTGCTACTACCAGAGTACACTCTTTCCAGAACACTTTACAAGTCAATGTGATCTATCAGATTTTATATTAAAAAGATGAAACTGGGCCAGGGCGCGGTGGCAAACGCCTATAATCCCAGCACTTTGGGAGGCCGAGGCAGGTGGATCACAAGGTCAAGAGATCGATACCATCCTGGTCAACAAGGTGAAACCCCGTCTCTACTAAAAATACAAAAATTAGCTGGGCATGGTGGTGCACGCCTGTAGTCCCAGCTACTCGGGAGGCTGAGGCAGGAGAATTGCTTGAACCCAGGAAGCGGAGGTGGCGGTGAGCCGAGATCGTGCCATTGCACTCCAGTCTGGGTAACAACAGCGAAACTCCATCTCAAAAAAAAAGATGAAACTGAAATAAAGCTGTTTTTATTTCCTTAAAAAAGGAAAGCCTTAAGTTTAGAGTATACTGTATCCCATAAAAGCTCTACGTCTGGGAGATTAGTGATGATGCACGTAACTGATAAACTATTTCTTGCTGTAAAACACTGGAAAGCAGGTAACAATGAATTACCTCACTGATCTCTCCTGAACAAGAAAAAACGACATATTATCACACAGTCCAGCCCTTTCAGAAAGTAAAGGCCACTCTGGGTATTTGTAGGCAGCTGATTTCACTCAGTGATTTGTCCACTGCTTAGTCAAACCTTGATTACTTAATGTCTCAACTACTACCTGGAATTATGTATGTCTGACCCCCTCTAAAACATGCTGGGTATCCAAATTCTAATACAAGCTACACTCTCTCAATATAAAAAGTTTTCAACATTTTTTTAAGGGCTTTGTTTGCCAACACATCACACACATAAAATTCTGAAAAGGTAGATACTATGGACTTGAACTAGAATCAACTTTCCTCCCTGCCGTTCCAAGTATCCTCTTCTCTTGATACTTCAGCATTAGCAGGCAAGGATAAGCAACAACTTTTACTTCTCCAAGAAGACCAAATCTACCTTTCCAAAGGCACAAAATATTTTCAAGAGTTAAAAAAAAAATCCTGACAAGATATTATTATCTCAGTAACGTACTTTTGTGCAGTTAAAGCATTAAAAGCATCAGCCTGTTTTATTTTTTGACAAGTTTATTGAACAGTATTCAAGACTTCATCTTTATAAACAAAAACCTCTACTGAATGATGCTAAGGCAGTATTTGCTGGCAATGTTGTGGCCATATTGGCAACAAGCCATTTTACTGTCTTTAGTTTCTAAAGTCTGGACTACTATAAAACTGCCAGTAAAACAATTGAAATGTGGCAATTTTGCAAGGGTGGAAAATAATTTTTAAAGTGACTACTTCTAGAAATTCTTTCCAAAAAATTTGACTAGAAGCAATTTTACATTTCTTTACTCATTTCCCGAGTGTTCTTAAAATTGATGAGATTTCATTTTTACACACTTGACCCATACCTGTACACAATCACAGACTCCAGTAAAAGGGAGCTGGAGTTTAAGGCTTTCATGCATCCTCATTTTTATGCATGATTGACTCTTTCCACCTAAAAATGTGTATGTTTGCTTACTTCCATATAGTCCTAGATTTTCATCCAATGGGTTAAGACTGCCCTTAACTACACTGAATATTAATTACTATCTTAAATTTTAAATAAAATGTTTCCTAATGGAATTTTCATTGTTGATGCTTTGACAACTTGGAGTACAAAGCTAGGAACTACATTTCACTTAACACTGTTTCATTTTTTAAAAAGCCACTAATAATTGTATATCCAAACTACAGTGTAAACACAGAACACAACTCCAAATTATGCTTGTGAACTAAATGTTTCACTAAAGTTCAGAAAAGTTTACAAATTTGCTTATTTGTGACATACATTTGTAAATTTCTCTAATCCTTTAAATCAAAAGAAAAATGAACCCCAATTTTAAAAAAATCAGAAGGGATAGGGGAAAAAAATTAAACCTAATGGAAAATATTCTCTTCCATTAATGTCGGAATCACCAAAAACAGACAATAAAATTTACACATAAAATTGAAAATATCGATAGGTTTACAAATGCACACAACTTTGAGCAAAGCTTTACAAATCCTTCATACCATACAAAGAAAATGAGAAAATACTGTAAATTCATTCCTACCCCAAACCTAGTTCTTAGGAGAAAATTCACAGGAAGAGAGGTATGAATAGTTTCACAGAATACATTTTCAAGAATTTTTTAAAAACTGAAACTCTAACGCCCAGAACAAGGTAAACAGTATCCTTAGCAGTTAGCACTGTTAATAAGTCTCAGATACACAAAAATCAAGTTCCAGAGGGCAAAGCATTTAATACATTCCACAACGAGCACTGTTGTGATTCATATAAAACATAGTTCTCTCCAATTTCTACACAAACTGCTCTTATTTATTTAATTAGATGAACAATGAAATCAAGTTTCCCTTTTCAGCATTTATCTAAGATGTAGTTAAGTAACAAAGTAGTTGCAATAGTGTATGAAATATTTAATAAGAATGTACGAACATATAACCAAAATAAATTGTGAAAAAAGATAAAAGACTTTCATCGTCAAACAACCCATTTTTCTAAAATGAAAATAGCTTTCCAATGGGGAAAATATCTGTGGTTGAAATATGACTCTAAAGCAGTGCTGAAGTTTTTTGCATTGTCTTTGGAATGATAAATGATTACTTAACAGAAACTTAAACAGCATATACAAACGTTATATTGCTTTTTAAGCTGAGGAGGCAGTATCTAGTGATCTGTCAAAGCAAGTTTGTATTCATGAATTATCCGAAGACCCACAACGCAGTCACCTCTTCTTGAGTCTAAACAGTCCTTCCCTTAAACAAAAATTCTGTACTGTCAATCCTCTAAGATTGTAGTGATAAAAAGCCTTTCCAAATCTTATCCAAAAAAAACTGATGCCACTCTTAACTCTAAATTACACGACCGCTGTATTTCAGTGTTCCACTGACTCCCAACACCAAAAAGGCACTGTATATAGATGTATATATTTTAATAGGAAATACTTATTTTAAAAGACAAACCCTTTGTAAGTACACTGATTTGTAGGAAATGTTGGGGATGTTTCAAATCAAGGCAAAGGGGCCATTAACTGTCTTTCATGGTATCTCTCACCTATCTCTCCTGTATTTATAATATAATGTGACATATCTTCAGAGCATTTTTACTAGGGAAACTAACCATAATTAGAGCCTTTAATGACAGTGAGAAAATGTGTTTTTCATACCATCTTACGTATCTCCCCTTCTGTATTGTTTATAATAAAATGTGACACATCTTTAGAGCACTGACTAGGGAAAGTAAGCATAATTAGAGCCTTGTAAAGAAAGTGTTTCCATGAGAAGGACACTTAACCAACCAGAACTCATGTGGTCCTCCTGCCTTAGTGTCCTGTACACCAAAGAAGAGAGTATGAAAGGGTCAAGAATGTCAATTTTCTCCCCTCTGGCAGCTGCACTTGTACTCTGTATGAAGGATTTTAGTAAACAGGCCCCTGATCGAACAACTATAACAAAAAGCCTCCAAATAACAGGACTAAACACATATCAATCTATGAACCAGCATATGGATCTTTTATTCTATAATACTATTGCTAACAAAGGTAATTTCAAATTCAGTTTTAAAAACCTAGATATAATACTTTCCTATGAATGGGCCCCTCTTTTACTTAAAGGCCAAAATTTCACATAAATTGGGACAGGAGAAAATTGATAGTACAATTAGTCCATCATGGATAGGACTTCAAATCAAGTATCTTAAACACATTATTAAAAGTGGTTTCTGGGTTTTGATACCACCCAAACAACATGAACAATTTTTAAACTGACTATCCTAAAACATGGCAGTCAAACCAAAAAGGCTCTGGTAGGTAAAGGACTCCATAGTTTATTTTTACGGCAAAAGTCTTATTCCACACAGTTTTAAGTGTGACACTGGAAATCAAAGTTCGAGGTTATAGCACAAACCAAGTGTGGACTTTTATATTTAGGAAAAAAAGAACAACAAAACAGTTCTGCTTATTTACAAATGAGTCAATTAGACAAATAAAGCAGCAACTTCTGAAGCAGGACTGTCTATACAGCAAGGACCCTCAAGAAGCAATAAAGGTACATACAATGAATCTGTATACAGAAATTTTATTCAGTTTTAAAAGAAAATGAGGACTTTAGACAAAGCTTTACCCTATGACAAAGTAAATCTGTCCAGCTTTAAACCAAATTCTGAGAGTAGCCAACTTCTATTTTTCAGCAGCTGGCAAGAGCACCCTCAATGAGTTCTACTGACATTTCTATTTTCATCAGCCCATATGGTATAAAACAAGACCAATCTAGACTCCTTGATAAGCTTTATGTGGTCATTTGAGTTTTACAAATGGTTTCTCTATGGTATGCCAAAATCATTCATGTGTTCTCTCCAAATAGCTTTACTGTAACATACAGCAATGTTTATCCCGGTGAGTGAGTCTTCTGTAAAGAGTCAACCAATGCTCTATATTATGGAAACCAAGCTATATGCAATTGAAACAATCCACAGGTTCTAACCTGGAAATACTAGGAAAACAATCTGGATGCATTAATCACAGCAATATGAAGATCTACCCTATAAAGAATGATGTGAATGGCTACCCTAATACAAGTTTTACTTTTCTGGAACCTATAGGCCTGTCATTTAAGTCAATGACAGCAGCTGTGGCTTCATCCCGAGACTCAAAGGCCACCATGGCTTCACCTGTGGGCATACCTTTTTCATTGTATTTTAAACACACTGAGCCTGGGATTACTTGATAGCCATAAAAGAAATCTAAAATCTCATCAATAGACACAGTAAAGGGCATGTTCTGCACTTTAATTACTGTTGGTCCCGGTTTTCCGGAACTAGATGCAAAGCCAGGGGGACCACCAATATGGATTGGGCCAGGGCCAGGGCCAGGGCCAGGGCCAGGCCCAAAAGCTGGTGGCCCACTCAAATGCGCAGGGGCATTTCCAAGACCAGGAGGGCCACTTCCAAAGCCAGGGGGACCACCTAAGTTACCAGGGCCATTTCCAAAATTCTGAGGGCCCCCTCCAAATCCTGATGGCCCACCTAAGTTGTTTGGTCCACCTCCAAAACCTGGAACCTCCAATCCTAGACCAGGCAAACCACTGTTTCCAACTGAAGGCATACCAGGCCTAGCATCACCAAAGGCCCCTCCTAATCCTGGAGGAGGGATTGGTGGCCCAAAGGCATTTGATCCACCAAAATTACCAGGAAAGTTAAATGGAGGCCCATTGTTGGCTTCCTTTGATCCTACAGTCAGGAAGGCATGCTCTTCACCTCCTGCACTAGGTATTCCTGCACTGGGCATTCCCGCACCAGGCAGTCCTGCGCCGGTTATTGCCGTACCAGGCAGTCCTGCACTGGGCAGGCCTGCACTGGGAAGTCCGGCACTGGGCAGCCCCACACCGGGCATTCCTGGAACAGCAGGATTACCTGGCACAGGTATCTTTAATCCCTTTTTGCCTTGGGCAGGGGGATTTTTCTCAATCTCTCTCATATCTTCTAGGGTAACTACATGAACAAAAGCTTCTCTCCCATTAAGTTTTTTACGGTGTAAGCGTTCAGACTTACGTGCATCATCTTCATTTTTAAACTGAACCAATGCCTGTCCTAGACCTTGCCCACTGTTATCAACAAGAACATGTACAGCATTTTCATCCACTGGGATTCCTTCTAGGAACTGAAGAACATCCATCTTGGTAATGCTGAATGGAATATTTGTTATGTGGGCACAGACTTTGGCAGAGTTGACATCACCCTCTGGATTTAGTATCATTTCCCTCTGGTCATAGCTGAAGTTCTGCAGTCTTTTTCGAATCATATCTATCTTTTCTAGCATACCTTTCTTAGTTATTGGATGAACTTGAATAAAGCGATTGCCCATGTACTGTTTATGACGACAAAGAGCAGCCTTATAGTCAGCCTCATTTCTGAACTCTACAAAGCCTTCACCAGTTGCTTTCCCATTGGGTCCATAAGCTATATAAATGCTATCTTCCACAATATCCAGCTTTTTAAAAAAATCAATGACATGTTTGTTTTCTGCTTCAAATGGTAGCCCTTTCAAGTAAACACAAAAACCAGCCTCATGTGGTGATCTTGACCTTGATCTTTTCTGCCCACTGGGCGATTTTGACCTGGGAAGTGTCTGAGGAGGGGGATGAGCTTGTCCAGAAGGTCCCATATTTTGCTTAAAAGTGATATGGCCTCCAGCAGCTACCCACTGTCTCTCTGTGGCAGGGCTAACTTCCACATAGCGTTGAATCATCAGCATTCGGTTTCGTTTCAAAGCTTCAAACGTATCTTGAGGGGAGAGAAACTTAACCAATCCATTCCCATTATTTCGACCTACATGATCTTTCAACAAATGCACTGCATCAACACGGAGCCCATGGAAAAAATCTCTGACATCATTTTCCATTGCAGAGAAAGGCATTCCATGCACACTGACATACAGATCATCAGGATTGATGGGAAGTGGCTTCACACTGCTCTGAGAGTTCATCTGGATAGGGTTAACAGGATTTAATGGACCAAGAAACATAGGGTTCAAGTTATTGTTCAAATTCATAGGTGCTCCAGAGCCATTCATTCCAGCAGGTAGAGGTGCCACAGGTGGCGGATTCAAGGGTGGCATACCCGACATAGGTGGCAGTGGGGTCATGGGTGGCACAGAAGGAACTGGGGGAATCGGGGGCACAGGAGGCACAGGAGGCAATGTAGGTACTGGAGGAGGAACCGGAATTGGGGGAATGGATGGCATTGGTGGCAGAGATGGCATCGCTGGAATTGGAGGAATTGGTGGCGGCGGGACTGTGTTCATTGGAGAGGCTGTGCTTGGAACGGTTGAGCTAAACGTCGGGCTCCCAAAGGAAGCCCCCATATTTGGAGGAGCTGTTCCTATGCTGGCTGTGGAAAATGTCTGTATGTTTTTGTTGCTTTCATGAACAGAAGTTGTGGCAGTAACTACACTGGGTGAAGGACTGTTAAAGTTGGATACTGTTGTGGGCAAGTTTACCCTGCCACTCATTCCTGAGCTAGGTGGTGGTCCTGATCTATTGGCATTTGCTGGTGGTATATCTAAGTTGGCAGTTTCAAAACGCCTACGACTCAGTTCAATCATATTCTGCATTTCCGTTTTACTACTCAACAATAGTGTTACTTTTGACCCTTTAATTGTACCACCTGTGCGCATCATACCAAGCCTTGCATCTTCATCAGTGGCAAAAACGATGAAAGCCTCACCCAGTTCACCCCCTACAATATGCACGCCCCCATCAGGAATGGTCAATCCAGAGAAGAAGTGGCGAATGTCCATGGTCCCCGCCACAATTGGGAGACCTTGCAAACGGATGACCACAGCCATGCTGCGCTGAAACCACACACACCTGCAGATGAGAAAAGGCAACGGCCAGGTCAGACTCCTGTTTATCACACCAAGTTTTTAGCTACATGAATGACCAGCTACCATATTAGGCCCTCAAATATTCCCTCAAGCTATCAGAGGCAATGTCTTTCTTTAATTTAGATATTCTAAAAACTGAACATTACATGCCATTTACAATGTAAAACCTAGACAATTTCAACTTCCAGAATGCATTAATTTTGGAAACAGTTCAGTCCCAAGACTCAAAAGATTCAAGAAAAAACAACTGTAGAGAGTAAAATCACCATATATATCATTCAGACCACTAATCATTCAGTAAAGATTTAAAATGTGCAAGTCAAATCAGGAAACAAAATTTAACAATCTATAGGGAAAAAAACATGCAAAGGATGTATGAAAATTAATATTTAAAATTGGCTTAGCATCTTCCCTATACACTCGATAAGTTCACAGAATTATCAGAGTGTGATTTTATAGAGCTCAGTCTCAAAATCCAACAGAAGCAGAAAACTAGAATACTAATGAATCATAAATACTTAAGACTAAAAGTAGATTCAAGTCTTAAATGAGAATTGGTTCCATTATTATTATTATTTTTCGAGACAGAGTCTCCCTCTGTCGCCGAGACTGGAGTGCAGTGGCACGATCTTGGCTCACTGCAACCTCTGCCTCCTGGGTTCAAGCAATCCTCCTGCCTTAGCCTCCCAAGTTGCTTGGATTACAGGCGCACGCCACCACGCCTGGCTAATTTTTGCCTTTTTTTTTTTTTTTTTTCCTTTTTTGGTAGAGACATGGTTTCGCCATGTTGGGCAGGCTGGTCTCGAACTCCTGACTTCAGGTGATCCGCCTGCCTTGGCCTCCCAAAGTGTTGGGATTACAGGTGTGAGCCACCGGCACCTGGTTGGTTCCATTATTTTATTCATCCTAAAACTTTTCAAATTGCCTTATAGATTATATAAAACTGCATATGGAATTATTTATTATAAACAAGGTTAATACATACTAAGAAGCCAAAAGAACTACTGAATAGGATAGCCAAAATCTGAGTAACCTGTTTTCATTACCAAAGGTAGAACATGGTATAGTGCCATTCACCGTGACTATTTTTTTTTTTTTTTTGAGACGGAGTTTCGCTTTTGTTACCCAGGCTGGAGTGCAATGGCACGATCTCGGCTCACCGCAACCTCCACCCTCCTGGGTTCAGGCATTTCTCCTGCCTCAGCCTCCTGAGTAGCTGGGATTACAGGCACGCGCCACCATGCCCAGCTAATTTTTTGTATCTTTAGTAGAGACGGGGTTTCACCATTTTGACCAGGATGGTCTCGATCTCTTGACCTCGTGATCCACCCGCCTCGGCCTCCCAAAGTGCTGGGATTACAGGCTTGAGCCACTGCGCCCGTCCCACTGTGACTATTTTAATTAAAACTCAGGTCCAATGCTTAATAACCACACCCTCTATTAAAAAAATTTTTGTAAGTATTATTTTCCCCTAAGAGCAGGCTGACAATAAATAGCAAGTATTTTTTTTGTTTTTGTTTAGAACTAGGGTGTGAATTACTCAGTGGCTGTTAGTCTTGAATCTAGGCAATTCCTGTAGGATCTCTGGATATTAACTCATCTCCTTAGATCATGCCTATTTTGGTATGATCAAAAAAGAAATGTTCCCCTCAAATTTCAATATTTCAATTCTAAAGGCTTCAAAGAGCAAATCTAAGGGCAGTCCTTTGTAAAGTAACACAAACCAAAGTATTGGGACTGGGAAACAAATTACTTTGAAATTAAGGTGGTCAACAACATAGGGTGTTTTCCAATCCATCTGAAAAGTCAACATTTATTTATTTAGAGATGAAGTTTCGTTCTTGTTGCCCAGGCTAGAGTACAATGGCAGAATCTTCACTCACTACAACCTCCACCTGGGTTCAATTTTATTTATTTATTTTGAGATAGTTTTGTTCTTGTTGCCCAGGCTGGAGTGCAATGGCGCAATCTTTGCTCGCTGCAACCTCCACCCAGGTTCAAGTGATTTTCCTGCCTCAGACTACTTCTAAGTAGCTGGGATTACAAGCAGGTGCCATCATGCCTGGCTAATTTTTTTTTTTTTTTTTGTATTAGGAGAGACGGGGTTTCACCATGTTGCTCAGGCTAGTCTCGAACTCCTGACCTTAGGTGATCCACCCGCCTCGCCCTCCCAAAGTGCTGGGATTACAGGTGTGAGGTCAACTTTTAAATATAAGCCTATAAAATCAGCTCTATGATCCTCAGAAAGGTTTTAAATTAATGAAGAGTTTTATCACTTTTCAAATAAGAACATTAGAAGGGAGAAGATTTCCTGCTGTTAGTTCTGAGAACTCTGTAACTCCATGAAAGCAGTTCTTCAATGTCAAATATTATATAAATACTAATTCAATGCAACAAAATCTGTAATTATCTCTCAATATTACGACTGCCGTATACAAACAAGAAACAGTTTGGCTTTGACAGTTTTCTCACAAACACACAAAAATAAAAGCCACCTTCAAATTTAATTCAGAAAAATGGACTAGCAAACAGAAAATGCTTTTTGTGAGGCCATGATAAAGCACTAGAAATTTGGGGAGGGTGCAGAAGCTTTTCATTTACAAACTTCAAGAGTCAACAAGAAAAATTAACATTAAAAAACATCACACCAACAGTCTATTTTCTCATTTACTATTTAGCAGCCTATAAGGAGGTTCATCAAGTAGTTTCCAAGTCATTAAATTCACATTCCTTGCTGAATCTAGAATATGTGGCTATATGCAAAATTACAATAGCAAAAAATGTTTAATCACTCTGTATAGGGGAAACATTATAGGCAATCCAGGTACTCAAAACAACCTGAGAAAGAGAGATATTAGTCTGCATTGGGGCAATAAAACAGGAACTCGATATAGTCCCAAGAACACAAAACTTCAACACAGGACTAAAATAACATATACGGTTAAGTCTTCAAACCATTTTCTGTTAAGAGTAGGGATTTACTGCAAGTTTGTACAAGGTATACATATGAGAATATTCTACTGAAAATCTGCCTCAGATTATCAGCTGGAAAAAGGCTGAATACTAAACCAAAGTAAAATACAAGATTTATTCATAGAGCCATCAGATGAGGAAAACTGTTTCTAGCTTCCAAAAAATATGAAATAACATCTGCTATTCTGTTATTATATAACTGTTTGACAGCTAACTCATTTCAACCTAACTTGGGCCTATCTTATTTACTTAAGAGAGTTAGATTCCACTCACTAAGGTCCCATTTAAAGTCTAAAATTTGTGGCCTGGCGCGGTGGCTCACGCCTATAATCCCAGCACTTTGGAAGGCGGGTGGATCACAAGGTCAAGAGATTGAAACCATCCTGGTCAACATGGTGAAACCCTGTCTCTACTAAAAATACAAAAATTAGCTGGGCATGGTGGCATGCGCCTGTAGTCCCAGCTACTCGGAAGGCTGAGGCAGGAGAATTGCTTGAACCCAGGAGGCGGAGGCTGCAGTGAGCCGAGATGGCACCATTGCACCCCAGCCTGGGTAACGAGCGAAACTCCGTCTCAAAAAAATAAATAAAATCTAAAATCTGTACTCTAAAACATGTGACCCAATAACTATACTTTAGGAAATATAAATAAACATGACAATAAGGAGCACACCTGTATTTGTAATCAGTCTAAAATGCTACTAAGGAATAAAACAGCTAACTTACTCCCTATCAGGAAAACAGCAAGAGAAATACATCTATATAAATAAAACTGACCCCCAAAGGAAGGAACAACTGTTCAAAGTCCCAATCTATCCCACCCCCATCCCTCCGATAAACTTGTAAAGAAAAAAACACACTGGTCAGGCACAGTGGCTCATGCCTGTAATCCCAGCACATTGGGAGGCCAAGTTGGGTGGATCACAAGGTCAGGAGTTCAAGACCAGCCTGGCCAAGATGATGAAACCTCATCTCTATTAAAAATACAAAAAAAATTAGCCAGGTGTAGTAGCAGGTGCCTATAATTCCACCAGCTACTCAGGAGGCTAAGACACAATTGCTTGAACCCAGGATATGGAGGCTGCAGTGAGCCAAGATAGTGCCACTGTACTCCAGCCCAGGCAACAGAGTGAGACTCCGTCACACACACACAAACACACACACACACAGTTGCTACACATATTGTTTTATTTCTTAATAAGCTATCTCATTTTATTTTGTATAAAAACAAACTCTCTATTCAAAATCTCTTACCTGATAAAACAAGAGATGTATTTTCTTAACAAGAAGTAGAGGCCAAGTCAATCCTGTGGGCAACCAATTAAAACCAACTTTTAGACTGCAATAGAGAATAAACGGAGGCAAAAATCAATGCAGGAAACACAAAACAACACGCACAGGCCACACTGTACATTACGAAGGCGAGTCTGAAACCACCAGAGTACTTCATTAGAATGCATATCAAAAAAAAAAAAAAAAAAAAAAGGAAAGACACCATAACAAAATCCCACACCTGCTTTTAGTTGGTATTGCTTTCAAATTTGAGTATCTCAAAATATTTATATGTTTACATAGAGCAAGTGTCATAACTTAGCCCAATAATGAATCAACTGAAAATTAAAACAATCATAGAGCTCAGCTTCATAGCTGCTAATTGCTTTGATCATTTTATAATTAAATCAGTCCAGAAAACTCTGTTAACACAAGTCTATTTCCCCAGGTTCTCACCAAATTGTGATCAAAAAACACAAGTTCGCACAGTAACAATTCTTGGACAACTTAAGACAGCAATTCAAGGGTACTCAGGGTACTCATGGAAATTACTACAATTATTCTTTAACTATATTTTATTTTGCACCAAAATAGCATTCAACATCACAAAACAAATGAAGTATGAGTTCTTGCTCTAAGGAGTAATTCCACTGGAGCTCAAAATATTAACAAAGTATGAAGGGAAATTTCCTGACACAACAGTTCCAAAAAACTTGTAAAAATTAAAAAAAAAAAAAAAAAAACATAAAAATGCCTGACATATTAAGAGTATATCCCAAAGTAAAAACAGGTCACTTCACTTCCGCTGTCTTGGAACTACTGAAGTTATAAACAAGTAACAAGCATATATGACCAAATGCCTAGACAACTATATTCAAAGACCAGTTTTTACTTTTTTTAAAGGTCACATTTTAATTTGGAGAGAGGAGAAATTTTCCACTGTTCATGTATTAAGATTACCAACGACTATTTATCCGAATGATGCTCATCTTAAATTAATATCTTCCAAGACCAAAATAAAACTAGTGACTTTAATATTCATCACCAAATAGTAAAACATACTTCTTCTAGTCAACTACTCAAGTTGCTCAAGAACAGTGAGATTGTTTTGCCACAAAAAGCTATGGAAATATGTAATCAATATACTCAAAAGCCTAGAGCATTCTACTAATCTTTTTATGTTGTAGAAATCTAGCCTAATTAAGTCTTTTTTTTTTTTTTTGAGACAGGGTCTTGCTCTGTATCTCAGGCTAGAGTGCAGTTGCGTGATCTTGGCTCACTGCAGCCTCCGTCTCCTGGGTTCAAGCGATTCTCACACCTCAGCCTCCAGAGTAGCTGGGACTACAGGGGTGCGCCACCGCCCCTGGCTAAGTTTTGTTATTCTTAATACAGATGGGGTTTCACTACGTTATCCAGGCTGGTCTCAAACTCCTGACCTCAAGTGATCCACCCCCCTGGGTCTCCTAAAGTGCTGGGATTACAAGTGGGAGTCACCGAACCTGGCCTTGCCTAATTAAGTCTAAGGGGTTTAAAAATTATTCATTTAAAAGCCCTATCTAGTAATTTATCTAACAGGCCACAAAGGGAAATGTGAAACAGAAAAAAAAAACCTGCTTCAAGTAAAGCAATGAGCAAGAGCATTAATTACTGCAATATTTATGTACAGGTTTGACTCCAGAAGCCACATAACAGGGTAACTTTCTAGTTTCTAGAACTTGCTTTTATTTTTGAGATGGAGTTTCGCTCTTGTTACCCAGGCTGGAGTGCAATGGCGCAATCTCCGCTCGGCGCAATCTCGGCTCACCGCAACCTCCGCCTCCTGGGTTCAGGCAATTCTCCTGCCTCAGCCTCCTGGGTAGCTGGGACTACAAGCACGCGCCACCATGCCCAGCTAATTTTTTGTATTCTTAGTAGAGATGGGATTTCACCATATTGACCAGGATGATACTGATCTCTTGACCGCGTGATCCATCCGCCTCGGCCTCCCAAAGTGCTGGGATTATAGGCTTGAGCCACCGCGCCCCGGCCTGTTTCTAGAACTTGTAATAAACATTTGATCCCTACTGAAGATTCCAATTCAAAAGGTCAGTTATGGGGCCAGGGCATATGCCTGAATATAACGTAAACGAGTTCCTCAGCCTCTTCCCTTCCAAACTCAAAAGATACGGTATTTCATCTTGAGAAGGACATATGCAGGGTCAGCCAGTTAAACTCAAAAGGGAACTCACCAGCTCTACTCTCAAAAATTTCTAAAAGGTTACCAAAAATTACATTTTTTTTTTTTTGAGACGGAGTTTCGGTCTTGTTACCCAGGCTGGAGTGCAATGGCTCGATCTTGGCTCACCATAATCTCCGACTCCTGGGTTCAGGCAATTCTCCTGCCTCAGCTTCCTGAGTAGCAGGGATTACAGGCACGTGCCACCACGCCCAGCTAATTTTTTGTATTTTTAGTAGAGATGGGGTTTCACCAAATTGACCAGGATGGTCTCGATCTCTTGACCTCGTGATCCACCCACCTCAGCCTACCAAAGTGCTGGGATTACAGGCATGGGCCACCGCGCCCGGCCCTCAAAAATTACATTTAAAAGGAGAAATTTTTCATTCTACAAGGCAAGGCTAAAAGGCCCAGCTGAATTTGGCAAATGCCTAGTTCAAGCTTTATGTGTACAACTTAAAGCACAAAATTAAACCAGATAGAAATTTATGATTCTCTCATATTTCAGCAAAAGGGAATCTCCATCCCACCCCATACCAAGGAAAAATATGCAGAAAGTTGATGCTTGAAGTCAGAACTTCAAAATCCTTGGTATTATACCTCTTCAAAAGGGAAAGGTAGATGGAAACAGAACTCATAGACTTTTATTTGTTTTGACACCTCACTTTGTAACTGCCACAAGAATTCAGCAGAAGTGTCACTGTTTTCCAGGAAACTACTCATTCCTGTATTCTAAATGTCAGCTAGCAACTGAATGCAGGTTTTCAAAAATCCACTCCATTCACCTAAAGCTTTGGTGAACTTTAGAAGGATAAGACTAAAATAATAACTATACAATAAAACATCTAAAATACATATGCTATCCATACATACAGCATAATCATAGGGAAGGAGAAAATGGGCCTGATTTATCATTAAAGTCACTGATATATTTCACAAGATCTAAAAGAAGTTGGCTTTGTATGTTTTCCATTCATGTTAGGAATCAGTCCTAACATAGACTTGCTTCAACTTGACAAAATACCAGATGCATGCACAAATCACAAATATCTGCTACAAAAATTTAGCATAGTTATGACAAGACAGACTTTATTATTTACTAGCTATTTCTAATCACTTGAAATTTCAGAATAAAATGTCTGAGAACAAATCTCTTTATCAAGAAGTCAAGGCACAACTAAAACGACTATTTTCACTCTTCATCTGGTAGTAAACATCCAAAAGTGAACTTTAACTTTGTTCGGTCATCACTCTTTAATCAACAAGAACCAGGGTACAGCAGAGCTAGCTTCTTCAGATCCAAAAGAAACAACCAACCCCTCAAATGTTCACCTCAGAGATGAGCAACAGAGAACCAATCACAACGGGCACAATGCTAAGAACAATATAATCACTTTATAGTAAACATTATGAAACAACCACAGTTTCAGCCACTTGATTTTGTTCCCCATTCCCAAAGGTACCATATTTCAAATTCTGGGATTATTCTTAATGAAAAATTATTCTGACAATGGTAGAGATATATACTTTTTATAATGCATTACTCAATTTTTCCATTAACCTCCATTCCGTACTTAAAGGCAGCAAATGAAAAGACATTTCTAAGTAAGATAGTCCTCCTGTCAAAAAATTTATTTTTCAGTCCCCCCAAATGCCAACAAAAATGTTCACTACCTTCATTTTCATCTCAAAGCAAAATTATACTTCTAACCTAACCAACCACATTCACCCTCACTATGTTTTTGAGACTTAAAAGCTGACTTTAAACTTAAGTTCTGTGTAAACCAAAACGTACATGGGTGTGGTAGTAAAATCTGATAAAACTGTAGTTTAGATAAAATTTTTTTTTGGTTTAGTAGAAAACATCTAGCAATATTCCTTTAGTCCATGAACATTTATTATTCAGCACTCGTGGGCCAGAAAAAAGATATAAAAGTGGACAACAGTCTCTGCATTTTAGAGAGGGATGCCTAAAAGCATCTTTTGTGCAACCAACTAATGACACTTGGTTCTTCCTTCATCTACAGAAGAAAACAATTCATTCAAAATGAATGACAGAGTGGCTCTCTGTAAAATGGAGTAAAAACTATCAACACTGTCACTGGATTCCAGCAATGGAACACGCACGCTGGCCCACAAAATCAAGTTTCACATCTAAAAATTGTACTAACAACTCCCAAACTCTCAATACTCAGTCATCAAAACATTTGACATGTCAAAGAAGGTGAAAGAAGCCCCAAGTACTGGTAGTAGCATGTAACAATACGTTGCAAGTAACTACACAATTATTTCTAAAGCTTCACATTTTTCATTTAACAGATTTGAATATAAGGAAAATGAAAATTATACATTACAATCCATAAGCAAAGTAATCAACAGTTAATCGAGCATATATGTGATATAATGCATTCCGTTTTATTAAAAATCTGTCCAATAATATATACTAAGCACATCTTCATTAACTGTTTTACATAAACACACCAAACATTTCACTTTCTTCATAAATTACCATAACGTTAGTTGAACCACCTGTAACAGTTCTTCCCAGCTTTTTATATTCTTGGAAAATGTCTGCACACTTTCCACTAAATTCAGAAATCCTCCATTCTTATCAAAACTACCAAATTTCAAAAACAAGTACAACCAGTCTTGTACGAGATTCCCCTACGTGTCCAGACTTGAGTTTTTCATCTGCAAATGCGCTGAAATGCATTACCAATATACATTAGTTAACAAGGTCCCAGACAATTCTTGTTGCTAAGACTGCATTTTGCAAAAATTACACCATTTCAAACCATTTAACCAAGAAGCACTAAAAGAAATACTGCAGTCACAAGCCTAGCCTCTCTCTTCAGCAAACCTTCAGTTGCCATCACACTTTTTTCCAGTAGATTGTACCCTATTCTTGAATAATATAAAACGGTCCCTACCAACTTCCTCAATTTACATTAGGTTATCTCTGGGAATCCAGGAGCCAAGAAGGGTTTTAGGGCCCAGAAATCTCTTAAAAGTCTGCAATTCTCAGCATGACACCACCCAGATGCATTAATGCTTAGCACTTAATACTGAGTAACCCTCACCGGATCCCCTCAAGTTTGTCATTATAAGGCACAGGTTGGAGGCACACAAAAAGCCCATAGGTTTACAACCTAGCAGCTAAGCCTACCGCTCTGGCGTCCATCCTCCTTACTAACCTGATCCTCAAAGTCCCTCCCACCACCCAATTCACGTGGCTGCCAACTAACGCAGCGAAGCTTCAGAGAAACTCAATTAACTCTCCATCAAAACCAGCCACCCTCCGCAGCCCACTGGATCTCGTTCTCCTGAAATGCTAGAGAATCCTCTCCCGAGGGATCCATAGAAGTGCTGCTCACAGCAGCCCCTTCCCTACTGGGGGACCAAAGGCCTGGCATCTTACTATAACTCTCAGAGCTTCGGGAGGCGTACTCAACCCACCCCCTCACATCCTAGCTTCAGACGCCGGCTTCTTAAACTGCTACACCCTCGAGCAAGCCCCTCCCCAGCAATGGACCTCGTGGGCATTCCACTGCAACCCCCTCCACCTTCAGGCAACTAAGGCGGCCGGTTGTAAGACTTCCTGCCTGAACTCACAGGAGTATACCGACTACAGCTTCCTCCCCACAGGTGTGACCTGGGTCCCCTTCTGCTGGTAGGCCACAAAGGCCTCCTTTCCAATCCGGGTCGAGGAGGTGTCCTCACTACGATTATCTCCCCACCTCCAGGCAGAGACGTCGTTATAACCTCTGCTCCACTGGGGGAGACAAGAAATCTTCCGGATTCGGGATGTAGGCGTGTTTTCACTGCAGTCCCCGTTAGCTCGCAGGCCGCTGAGCCAGCCAGCTCTGGCATGCCCCCTCTCAGACCACGGGGGCGTCCTCGCTATGGCCTCGACCCCACTTCGGTACGCAAGCTCATGCTCTCTTGCGTCCTCCTTGCATCCTCTCAGATCTCAGAGGCGTAAGTGGCACCTCAGACCCCCTTCAGCCCTGCCCCGACCCTTTGTGTGGGGCGCTAGCTGCCGCGGGCTCGAAGGCCTTCGAAGGCCCCGCCCCAGGCCACCAAGGGGCGGCACAAGCCCCGCACAGCCCCGCCCGTTCAGGGACTGCGGGAGTCTTACCAGGGAAAGCTGCGCGGCACCAGAACCCAGACCCCGAATTACCCCCCGCGCGAGTGCCTCCGCCCCGCGGCCGACTGCCCCAGCCCGAACGGCTGCCCGGAGCCCGCGGCAGCCACCACCTCCTTCGCTGCTTCACAAAATGGCCGCCGGCCCGCTCAGCGACTCTGCGTTCCAGAAGGGGGCGGGGCGGACTGGTTGACGTCACTAGGCGGCGCAAGCGCGCTGAAGTTCTCGGACGATCTCCCGGAAGTTGCCGGTGTTTGTGCTAACAGGGTATATTCAGTCCTTGCACGCGACAGTTTGCAAAAAAGCCCGATCTTGGGGGAATGACGCTGCCGGGTGGGCTGGGTATGAGTGCCCAGCTTGGCCCTTCACTCCAAGACTTTGTGGAAATTGCTTCACGTCTTCGAGTTTCCGCGGAAAGACCAAATTGTGCTTACGTCGAAGCGATTTGAGGATTAAATGGACCACAACTTGGTGGCTTGTTATTATATCCTGACAAAACAGCCAAAACCTGGTAATTTTTTCCCATTTAAAAGTTTATAGGCCGGGCGTGGTGGCTCACGCCTGTAATCCAAGTACTTTGGAGGCCAAGGCGGGCGGATCACCTGAGGTCAGGAGTTCAAGACCAGCCTGACCAACATGGTGAAACCCTGTCTTAAAAAACAAAACAAAACAAAACAAAAACTTATAAAGGCCAGGCACGGTGGCTCACGCCTGTAATCCCAACACTTTGGGAAGCTGAGAAGGGCAGATCACAAGGTCAGGAGTTCGAGACCAGACATAGTGAAACCCCGTCGCTACTGGGCCGAGTGGTGCACTCCTGTAGTCCCGGCTACTCCGGAGGCTGAGGCAGGAGAATTGCTTGAACCCGGGAGACGGAGATTGCAGTGAGCCAAGATCACGACACTGCACCCCAGCCTGGGCGACAGAGCAAGATTCCGTCTCAAAAAAAAAAAAAAAAAAATTCAATCCATTGTAACCCCTCCACAGCTCCACTATAGTATTATTTTATTATAGTAAAGCTATTCTCAAGCTGCTTTGGACCTAGCCCCTGAACTTCACGCCCCTGCTAATTAAAAGCCACATGAGGTGGCTTAAGCCTGTAGTCCTAGCTACTTGGGAGTTAAAAGGCAGGAGAATCCCTTGAGCCTAGGAGTTTCAGGCTGCAGTGAGCTATCATTATACCACTGCACTTAAGCCCAGGTGGCAGGGCAAGACCCTACCTCTTTTAAAGAAAAAAAAAAAAAAAAAAAATCAGGCCGGGCTCGGTGGCTCACGCCTATAATCCCAGCACTTTGGGAGGCCGAGGTGGGTGGATCGTGAGGTCAAGAGATCAAGACCATCCTGGTCAACAAGGTGAAACCCCGTCTCTACTAAAAATACAAACATTAGCTGGGCATGGTGGTGCATGCCTGTAGTCCCAGCTACTCCGGATGCTGAGGCAGGAGAATTGCTTGAACCCGGGAGGCGGAGGTTGCAGTGAGCCAAGATCGTGCCATTGCACTCCAGTCTGGGTAACAACAGTGAAACTCTGTCTCAAAAAAAAAGAAAAAAAAAATCAGAGTTGAAATTCTCACAATTCCAACAACCTTTTGTAATTTGTGTGGCAGACTGGGCTGGTGCTAGCCCAGCATGCCAAGAACAGCAAGTTGGAAAAGCAGGCCACACCGTTAAACCAAACCTATACTTTATATATACTCTTGTGTAGGTATAACATAGTCCATTAAAAACAAAACCTGCTAAATGCAATGTGATATTCAGGGTTGAATCCTGGAACAGAAAAAAGGACATTAGGAAAACTGGTGCAAGGTAAATAAAATCTGAAGTTTAAGTTGAGCATAGTGCCTCATGCCTGTAATCGCAGCATTTTGGGAGGCCAAGAGGCAGGAAGATCACTTGAGCCCAGGAGTTCAAGACCAGCCTGGGCAACATAGTCCCAGTCTCTACAAAAAAAAACTTAAAATAATTTTTAAAAATCACATTTCACTAATACTAATATGCCAATGTTAACCTCTAAGTTGTGACAAATGTACCATAGTTTTCTTCATTGTTTTTCTTTTGTTGTTTTTTGAGACGGGGTCTTGCTCTGTTGCTCAGGCTGGAGTGCAGTGGTGCCATCTCGGTTCACTGCCACCTCTGCCTCCAGGGTTCAAGCTCTTCTTGTGCCTCAGCCTCCCAAGTAGCTAGGATTACAGACACCCACTACTATGCCCAGCTAAACTGCATTTTTAGTAGAGACAGGGTTTCACCATGTAGGCCACACTGGTCTCGAACTCCTGACCTCAAGTGATCCTCTCACCTCAGCATCCCAAAGTTCTGGGATTATAGGCATGAGCCACTGCACCCAGCCTGTTGTTATTTGAGACAGGGTCTCACTGTGTCACTCAGGCTTGAATGCAGGGGTGTGATAATGGCTCACTGTCATTTTGGGAGGCCAAGTTGCAGGCTGAAGTAATCCTCCCACACTAGCCTCCCAAGTAGCTTAGACTACAGGTGGGCGCCTCCATACCTGAATAATTTTTGTATTTTTTTTGTAGAGATAGAGCCCAAGCTGGTCATAAATTCCTGAGCTCAAGCAATCTGCCAGTCTCGGCCTCCCAAAGTACTGGGATCCCACACCCAGCCAAATTAGCATAGTTTTACATAAGACTTTTTTTTCTTTTTTTTTTTTTTCAGACGGAGTTTCGCTCTTGTTACCCAGGCTAGAGTGCAATGGCGCGATCTTGGCTCACCGCAATCTCTGCCTCCTGGGTTCAGGCAATTCTCTTGCCTCAGCCTCCTGAGCAGCTGGGATTACACAGGCACACGCCACCATGCCCAGCTAATTTTTTTGTATTTTTAGTAGAGATGGGTTTCACCATGTTGACCAGGATGGTCTTGATCTCTTGACCTTATGATCCACCAGCCTTGGCCTTCCAAAGTGCTGGGATTACAGGGTTGAGCGCCAGGCCTACATAAAACGTTTTAGAGGAAAACTGGCAATAGATCTATAACTCTACTATCCTTGTAACTTTTCAGTAAATCTAAAATTATTCTAAGTAAAAAAGATATTTTTAAAAAAGGAAAACTCTATAATTTCATGTCCTCCTTCCCCTGTCCATCTACATTTACCAAACTTTAGCCCAGTGGTTTTCAATTTTCCTGTCTTCCTGCTACTGGGAAGTATGAAGAGCAATCAAACTTTTTTGACCATTACCCACAATTAAGAAATACATTTGGGGGCCCAAAGTGGCTCCGGCTGGATGTCGTGGCGCTTGCGAAGGTGAGGCCAAGAGTTCAAGGCCAACCAACCTCAGCAACCTTACAAGCTCTCAATGATTGGCAAAAAAAAAAAAAAAAAAAAAAAAAAGAAAGAAATACATTTGCGGTTGGGCGTGGTGGCTCACGCCTATAATCCATGCACTTTGGAGGCCAAGGCCGGCGGATCACCTCAGGTCAGGAGTTCAAGACCAGCCTGATTAACATGGTGAAACCCTTTCTTTTTTTTTTTTTGATTAAAGATGGGGTTTTACCATGCTGGTCAGGCTTGTCTTGAACTCCCAACCTCAGGTGATCTGCCTGCCTTGGCCTCCAAACTGCTTGGATTACAGGTGTGAGCCACTACACCCGGCCGAAACCCCGTCTTTAAAAAAATAATAAGAAATACATTTGCAACCTGGTATACAAATTCAAATATATCACCACAATATATTCTTAAAATATGCATAAATATACTCTAGCATATTCTGTCCTTTTTTTTAGTACTGGTAACCCATCTATAGGTTCAGACCCACAAATAAAAAGCTCTAGTTGCAATGGCCTTCTCTTGGTTTCTCAAGTATAATACTTTGTGCTTTATCATGCTTCAGGCCCTTTGCTCTTGCCATTCCTTTCCTCTCATTCCTAGATTAGTGAACCCTTTTTTTTTTGTTTTTGTTTTTGTTTTTGAGACGGAGTTTCACTCTTTGTTACCCAGGCTGGAGTACAATGGCGCAATTTCGGCTCACTGCAACCTCCGCCTCCTGAGTTCAAGCAATTCTCCTACCTCAGCCTCCCGAGTAGCTGGGACTATAAGCGCACACCATGCCCAGCTAATTTTTGTATTTTTAGTAGAGACGGGGTTTCACCATGTTGACCAGGATGGTCTCGATCTCTTGATCTTGTGATCCACCCGCCTCAGCCTCCCAAAGTGCTGGGATTATAGGCCTGAGCCACCGCGCCCGGCTTTTTTTTTTTTTTTTTTTTTGAGGCAGAGTTTCGCTGTTGTTACCCAGACTGGAGTGCAATGGCACGATCTCGGCTCACCACCACCTCTGCCTCCTGGGTTCAAGCAATTCTCCTGCCTCAGCCTCCCGAGTAGCTGGGACTACAGGCGCGCATCACCATGCCCAGCGAATTTTTGTATTTTTAGTAGAGACAGGGTTTCACCTTGTTGATCAAGATGGTCTCCATCTCTTGACCTCGTGATCCACCAGCCTCGGCCTCCCAAAGTGCTGGGATTATAGGCGTGAGCTACTGTGCCCGGCTCATTTTTTTTTTTTTTTTTTTGAGACAGAGTGTTGTGGGGCAATCTTGGCTCATTGCAATCTCTGCTTCCTGGTTTCAAGCCATTCTCTTGCCTCAGCCTCCTGAGTAGCTGGAATTACAAGCATGTATGTGCCACCACACCCAGCTAATTTTTGTATTTTTAGTAGAGATGGGGTTTCACCATTTGGTCAAGTTGGTCTTGAACTCCTGACCCCATGATCCACTCACCTCAGCCTCCCAAAGTGCTGGGATTATAGGCGTAAACCACTGCCACCAGCCACTCTTCATATTTTTAAGGACTACCTCCTCAGAAAAGCTTTCCTCTAACACCCAGCATGGTAGGTTTTCTCACTTTATTTTTTCACAGCACTTATCACAATCTATAACATTGTTTTTTTGTTTTCGAGTTTTGAGGTTTTTTTTTTGTTTTGTTTTAAACACTTGTTGCCCAGGCTGGAGTGCAATGGCGAAATCTCGGCTCACTATAACCTCCGCCTCCCGAGTTCAAGTGATTCTCCTGCCTCAGCCTCCTCAGTAGCTGCGATTATAGGCACACCACCATGCGCAGCTAATTTTGTTTTTTTTGTTTTTGAGACCAGTCAGTCTGACCTCAGGTGATCCACCCGCCTCAGCCTCCCAAAGTGCTGGGATTACAGGCCTGAGCCAACATGCCTGGCCTATAACATTGTTTACTTATTTTCCATCTCTCCACTAAAATTTAAAGCATAGTGAAGGCGGAGTCTTTTTTGGTCTTCTTAACTAGTGTATCCCTAATACCCAGAACAAATCTAGCTCCTGGCAGACATTCAAATAATTGCTAAATGAAGAGATACAAAAGCCCCCTAATAGGGTTTCTTAGGCCAACTGAGGGCCCCATGGATGCCATTTTAACCTCTGTGACCTACACACTCCAGATGAGTTCCTGGAAAATCTAAAGTAACTAGAAGACCATGAAAAGAGAAAGCAATCATCAACCCCTGCCATGCCTACTTAACTTTAAGACATTCTCTATTGTTCCTTATTTCACCCCCAATTGATAAGGCCACTGGACTTTGTAACCGACATGGTCAACCTCATGACTCCACACCCTATGATTTCCTCCCAGGTTTCAAACCCATGACCCAATCCCAGCTTTCCCAAAACCCCTTAAACGGTAACTTTCAACTGCCAACCCCAAACCTATAACACCAACTCCTATCCCACCGCCCTTTCTGACACCCTTTTTGGCCTCAGCCTGCCTGCACCCAGGTGAATAAATAGCCATGTTGCTCACATAAAGCCTGTTTGGGGGTCTCTTCATTCAGAGCGTGAGTTTTAACACCACTGAGTCATTTATGCAAATCAGGTGGAGTGGTGGTCTTGTTCATACCTTTTTTTTTTTGAGACAGCGTCTCATTCTGTTGCCAGGCACCAAGCTGGAGTGCAGTGGCACAATCTTGGCTCACTACAACCTCTGTCTCCCAGATTCAAGCAATTCTCCTGCCTCAGCCTCCCGAGTAGCTGGGACTACAGGTGCACGCCGCCACGCCCAGCTAATTTTTGTATTTTTAGTAGAGACAGGGTTTCACCATGTTAGCCAGGATGGTCTCGACCTCTTGACCTTGCGATCCCCCATCTCAGCCTCTCAAAGTGCTAGGATTACAGGCTTGAGCCACCGCGCCTGGCCTTGTTCACACTTCCCAAGTACAGCTTCCACTTCTCCCTGAACCTCTCATAAGTCACAGAGTAAACAGAAGGTGAGTTTATTTTTCCAGTCTTCATATTAACAATTTTTAAGGAAATAAATCATTAGGATAATAGGTGGAGTCATAGACATATTTCCAGCTCCATTAGGTCAAAGGAAAGAAAAGAAGAAAGGAGAAAGGAGACAAACCCTCTAAGAAACTGTCCGTTTAATCTGCAGTCAATATGAAGAGGTACCCTTTGGAGCCACGGAAAACATTAAATTAAAGTGGATTATGCTTGCTGTTAAAGGAACTGGTCCAGCTGAGTAGCAGAAGATGACAACTCAAATGTCCATGTAGAGCATCATGGTCCCTGAGCAAAGAGACTTCTGGTTCCTCTTGCTCTCCTCACCAAGAGCACAGATGTGTACAGCAGCAATATAATAGCAAATGTCTCTACGGCTTCAGGATGAAAATGTTCACACTGTAAGACCCGGTCCAAACCCAAGGAGCTGAAGCTAGGGAAAGATAGTTTCCTTGTGTTTCTGTCATACAGGTGGGCTGATGTTGAAGCCAATGTTCTATACCAATCTGGAGCATCCACTGGGCCTAACAAAGTGCCTGATTGTGCATGGGTTGATGAGGCAGGAGGGGCCAGACCAGCACAAAGTCAGAGCTCTATTCTTCTTTTTTTGTTGTTTTTTGAGATGGAGTCTTGTTCTGTCGCCCAGGCTGGAGTACAGTGGCACCATCTCGGCTCACTGCAACTTCCACCTCCCAGGTTCAAGCGATTCTCCTGCCTCAGCCTCCCGAGTAGCTGAGATTACAGGCATGCACCACCATGCCCAGCTAATTTTTGTATTTTTAGTAGACAGGGTTTCACCATGTTGGTCACGCTGGTCTCGAATTGCTGACCTCACGATCTGCCCACCTCTGCCTCCCAGAGTGCTGGGATTATAGGAGTGAGCCACCACACCCAGCCAGGGCCCTATTCTTCTAGTGTTGGGTCCATTTGATGCTCTTGAGGTCAATGCCATCCTGAACCATCTCCCAGAGAGGGCTGCCAAAGAGAAGAGATATTAAATGAGTGAGGGCAACTGGGCGCAGTGGCTCACACCTGTAATCCCAGCACTTTGGGAAGCTGAGGCAGGTGGATCACAAGGTCAAGAGATCGAGACCATCCTGGTCAACATGGTGAAACCTTGTCTCTACTAAAAATACAAAAAATTAGCTGGGGCATGGTGGCGCGTGCCTGTAATCCCAGCTACTCAGGAGGCTCAGGCAGGAGAATTGCCTGAACCCAGGAGGCGGAGGTTGCGGTGAGCCGAGATCACGCCATTGCACTCCAGCCTGGGTAACAAGAGCGAAACTCCATTCCAAAAAAAAAAAAAAGAGAAAAAAAAGAGTGAGGGCTGAGATAGGAAGTGGCCAACATTAGCCTCAAGGCCCTGAGCAATGCCTTGCCTCCTTCTGTCCCTGTCTATCCTCTGCCTCTTGCCAGTAGACCCTAACACAGGTGGTTAACATGTCTTTCCCAGCTCCCTATATAAGTCCCTGTTAGCCTTCCTGAGAGCTCTCCCCAACTGCCAACAAACAGGAATAACTAGGTACCTCAGGCTCAAGTGCATGGGGTCCTGAGCCAATGCACACAAAACATGGTCACATTATTGAAGCCCTCATTCCAGTTGTAAGAGGCTATGGCCACAGTTTCCCCTGAAGTAACCAAGACCCTTGGGACTAGTATAAGCAGCTAGTTTCAGCCTCTCTTCACATGACCTGTATAAGCAGCTAGTTTCAGCCCACATAATACCCGCTTTTCAGCATTTGTTTCTTGGTTTTGTTCTAATTTCCAGTTAGGGCTTGGAACTAGAACAAAACCAAGAAACAATGCTAAAATCATCTCAGTATGCTGTGCCATTACCCAGTTTTTGCCAGCTTCATCTCCCCAGAGTTGGGCTGTGCTTCTGATATCCCTGGTTCCAATCTAAAAGAATCCCTTGCAGGTAGGGGAGAGCAAAAAAAAAAAAAATTCCTTGGATCTTAGACCTGAGCATCCTATTTCACACAAGAGCTGCTGCATGGGGCTGGGTGCGGTGGCTCAAGCCTGTAATCCCAGCACTTTGGGAGGCCGAGGCAAGTGGATCACCAGGTCAAGAGATCAAGACCATCCTGGTCAACATGGTGAAACCCCGTCTCTACTAAAAATACAAAAAATTAGCTGGGCATGGTGGCACATGCCTGTAATCCCAGCTCTTCAGGAGGCTGAGGCAGGAGAATTGCCTGAACCCAGGAGGCCGAGGTTGCGGTGAGCCGAGATCGCGCCATTGTACTCCAGCCTGGGCAACAAGAGCGAAATTCCGTCACAAAAAAAAAAGAGCTGCTGCTGAGAAATCTCTGCCAAACTCTGATCGATCCCCAAGCAGAAGCTTGGATATCTTGGATAATGTTCCCAGGCCAGATATTACTTCAACATGCTAGGAATATAGGATTTTGCAGTTTAAATTTCACCAGATAATTTTACCGAATTTAATTCTATTGTTTTTTTTTTCTTTTTTCGAGCCCCCCTCTTTTTTTCTTAATTTCATTCTATTCTTGACTTGCCTCCTTTACACTAAACATTCCCAGAATACCTTTCTATTTATGAGATTTTCCATGGCCCTTAAAGTCAGCCCTCTCCTTCCTGTCCTTCCTCTTTAGGGAAGGCCACTTATTATAGACTCTGAGTGCTAATGGGACCAGGCTGCATTCAGTTTGTAAAGGGTTGGAAGGAATAGGGTGTAGATGCTGCAGCCACGGAGATAGTAAATAAAAGGCTTTGCTGGCCACGTGGTCTGTAAAAATGACTTTTGAATATATCACAGTATACCAGAAAGCTAGGCCAAAGGAAAAATCGTATAGTTGAGCAAGCTATAGACGCTTAAGCAATACAGCTAGACCCTACAAAGAAAAATTCAGAGCACAGGAAAGCTTGGGAGAGCTCATAAAGGGAAGGAGAGTATATATCTGAAATTATTCTCTACCAACTGGACCAAGAGAATCCTGAAAGCCAAGTTTAACCAAGACAAAGCCAGGCTCTGAAAAAATCCGGAGGGCCCAAGGTTCCCAGGAGGAAGATGAGCTAGTTCTGTGGCTACTAGGGAAGCCCTGGTGCCAGCTGACTGGCCAAGAATCTCATTACCTTTATACACACCTTTACAAAGAAAACTCTTAAGTAGTGGTTCTTTTTTATTTTCTTAAAAAAATTTTTTTTTCTTTTTTAAAGATGGGGTTTCACCATGATGGCCAGGCTGGTTTTAAACTCCTGACCTCAGGTAATCCACCCACCTCAGCCTCCCAAAGTGCTAGGATTACAGGCGTAAGCCACCATGTCCGGCCCTAGTGGTTCTTATTTTTTTTTTTTTTTTTTTTGAGACGGAGTTTCACTCTTGTTACCCAGGCTGGAGTGCAATGGCGCGATCTCGGCTCATTGCAACCTCCGCCTCCTGGGTTCAGGCAATTCTCCTGCCTCAGCCTCCCCATAAGCTGGGATTACAGGCAAACACCACCATGCCCAGCTAATTTTTTGTATTTTTAGTAGAGACAGGGTTTCACCGTGTTGACCAGGATGGTCTCAATCTCTTGACCTCGTGATCCACCCACCTCGGCCTCCCAAAGTGCTGGGATTACAGGCTTGAGCCACCGCGCCCGGCCTTGGTTCTTATTTTTAAATAGAGATGGGGTTTCACCATGTTGCCTAGGCTGGTCTTGAACTCCTGGGCTCAAGCAATCTATCCAGGCTGTTCTTGAACAACTGGGCTCAAGCAATTTGCCTGCCTCTCAGCCTCTTTCCAAAGCGCTGGGATTGCAGGCATGAGCCACTACACCCAACCTGAGTATTGGTTCTAAACCTTTTGAAAATCCAATACAATTACACACTTCCTTAAAGGAAAATACACAACTGTATAATACTTAGCATACAATTTCAGAGCTATCATATACCTCCTGAATCTAGCCATAGGACTCAAATTATGAATCCCTGTCTTTTTTTTTGAGACGGAGTTTCGCTCGTTACCCAGGCTGGAATGCAATGGCATGATCTCAGCTCACCGCAACCTCTGCCTCCTGGGTTCAGGCAATTCTCCTGCCTCAGCCTCCTGAGTAGCTGGGGTTACAGACACGTGCCACCATGCCTGGCTAATTTTTATATTTTTAGTAGAGACGGGGTTTCACCATGTTGGCTAGGCTGGTCTTGAACTCCTGACCTCAAGTAATCCGTCTACCTCGGCCTCCCAAAGTGCTGAGATTATAGGCGTGAACCACTGCTCCCGGCCCATGAATCCCTATCTTAAAGAGAGTTTTCCTATACTTAGTCTAAAAACCACTAATTATGTATTGATAGTGCTACAATGACAACTATTAATACTATCACTAAAATAATGAGGGGCTGGGCACAGTGGCTCATGCCTGTAATCCCAGCACTTTGGGAGGCCAAGGCAAGAGGATGGCTTGATCCCAGGAGTTCAAGACCAACCTGGACAACACAGTGAGCCCCCATCTCTACAAAAAATGTATTTTTAAAATTAGCTAGGCGTGGAGGCACACAACTGTAGTCCTAGCTATTTGGGAGTTTGAGGCAGGAGGATAACTTGAGCCCAAGAGTCCAAGGTTACACTGAGCTCTGATTGTGCCACTTGCACTCCAGCCTGGGTGACAGAATGAGACACTCAAGATATTATTGTCTCTCAATATAATAATAATCTGCTAGGCACAGTGGCTCATGCCTCTAATCCCAGCACTTTGGGAGACCAAGGTGGGTGGATCACCTGAGGTCGGGAGTTCAAGACCAGCCCGACCAACATGGAGAAACTCCGTCTCTACTAAAAAATACAAAATTAGCCAGGCGTGCTGGCACATGCCTGTAACCCCTAGCTTGAACCTGGAGTGTGGAGGTTGCAGTGAGCCATGATCATGCCACTGTACTCCAACCTGGGCAACAAGAGTGAAACTCTGCCTCAAAAAAAAAAAGATAATAATAATCATACTGAAAAATTCTACCTGGGTCAGGTGCGGTGGCTTGTGCTGGTAATCCCAGCACTTTGGGAAGCCAAGGCAGGAGGACTGCTTGAGCCTGGGAGTTTGAGAACAGCCTGGGCAACATAGCAAAACTCCATCTCTACAAAAAATACAAAAATTAGCCAGGCATGGTGGCACATACCGGTAGTCCCAGCTACTTGGGAGGCTGAGGTGGCAGGATTACTTGAGCTTGGGAGGCACAAGTTGCTGTGAGGTGTGATTGCACCACTGCATGCCAGCCTGGATGACAGAGCAAGGACTTGTCTCTAAAAAAAAACCTACTACCTGCATTCATCTAGTCCTATAGTTTTTTTTTTTGTTTTTTTTTTTGAGACGGAGTTTTGCTGTTGTTACCCAGACTGGAGTGCAATGGTGCGATCTCGGCTCACTGCAACCTCCACCTCCTGGGTTCAAGCAATTCTCCTGCCTCAGCCTCCTGAGTAGCTGGGACTACAGGCGCGCACCACCATGCCCAGCTAATTTTTTGTATTTTCAGTAGAGACGGGGTTTCACCTTGTTGACCAGGATGGTCTCGATCTCTTGACCTTGCGATCCACCCGCCTCGGCCTCCCAAAGTGCTGGGATTATAGGCATGAGCCACCATGCCCGGCCTTAGTTCTATAGTTTTTAAAAACACTTTCTCATTGTTTTTAAAAACACTTTCTCATTGTGAAGACAAGTAGTCAAGAAGATCAACTTTCTTGCTTTGTGGAATCTCTAAATCCTAAAATCCAAGTACTCTTGAACTTCTGTTTTGGCTGTGTAAATACATAGCCTAAGGACAAGAGGGGAGACAGCACTAGTGTTTCTTCCAAAGCATCTCTGATACAGTATATTTACCTCATTTCTCGAAGACGCTTCACATGCTGAATGCACTTCTCCACTGTGTAGTCCACTTCCTCCTCTGTAGTGAAGCGGCCAATTCCAAACCTGAAAAAAGGCACAGGAGAATGGCTCCCTATCAGAGCTCTGGCACTGGGCAAACTCATTCCGCAAATACTCACTGAGGAAAACTACAACACAAGAGACATGGAGAGAAGAACATGATCCTTCCCCTTTAGGGCAGAGTTTCTCAGAGCATGGTATACAGATCAGCTGGGCACGGTGGCTCACACCTGTAATTCCAGCACTTTGGGAGGCTGAGGTAGACAGATTACTCGAGGTCAGGAGTTCAAGACCAACCTAGCCAACATGGTGAAACCCCATCTCTACTAAAAACACAAAAATTAGCTGGGTGTGGTGGCAAATGTCTGTAATCCCAGCTACTGAGGAGGCTGAGGCAGGAGAATTGCTTGAACCTACAAGGTAGAGTCTGCCATGAGCCGAGATCATGACATTGTACTCCAGCCTGGGCAACAGTCTCAAAACATGGTCTACAGACCACCCACATTAAAATCACCTGCGATGTTGAGATGTTTCCTACTCCTCCTCCTCCAAACCTAGCAAATCAGAATATCTGAATGTGGGACTCCGATATCATCATATTTCACAAACCTCTCAGGTGATACTCAATGAAGTCTGAGAACCTCTGCTCTAGAAACTTTCACAAGGTTATTAGAAGAGATAAGAAGAATTAAATTGAGAAAAACGTCACCGTGGAAAAATTTAAAAAAAATGTAGGCCGGGCAAGGTGGCTCAAGCCTGTAATCCCAGCACTTAGGGAGGCCGAGGCGGGTGGATCACAAGGTCAAGATATCGAGACCGTCCTGGTCAACATGGTAAAACCCCGTCTCTACTAAAGATACAAAAAATTAGCTGGGCATGGTGGCGCGTGCCTGTAATCCCAGCTAATCAGGAGGCTGAGGCAGAAGAATTGCCTGAACCCAGGAGGCGGAGGTTGCGGTGAGCCGAGATCGCACCATTGCACTCCAGCCTGGGTAACAAGAGCGAAACTCCATCTCAAAAAAAAAAATGTAATAGGATATGAAAAATATAAGAGGATGTCTTTCATAAATGTTGCAGCTCAATTCACTGACCTGATAGAAGAGTGTGCTAAATCCTCATCAGTGCCAATTGCTCTAAGGACATAAGAGGGCTCCAGGGATGCAGAGGTGCAGGCACTGAGGAGAGAGACACAAGCCTTGTTCAGTTTATCATCAACATCTACTTTTAGTCACAAACCCTCAGTCTTGTACTCATCCCCCAGGGTCCTGGAGTCATATCACGGAGACAAAAGAGACCTAATCTGGCAAAGCAAAAGGACCTGATGCTGCCCTGCACATCCTAGGATGTGTGAACCTAGCTCCTCTGGCCCTTATGGTGGATGACTTCCTTGAGCAAGGATGATGGCAAAATATAACAGAGCATGATACCACATAGCTGGGTTTGACAAGAAGAGGCAGCAGAGGACCATGTGCTCCCTTCCCCAGGACACAATATACCATTGGCACAAGCCTGAAGGGCAGCTAAACCCGTAATGGCCTTTGGAGCATCTTCAATTCTGGAGGCCGATAACAGAACTGCTAGTGTAACCCCAGGACAGATACATATATCCCCTAGGAGCATAAAAGGCACAAAATTCTGGCTGGGCATGGTGGCTCATGCCTGAAATCCCAGCACTTTGGGAAGCTGAGGTGGACGGATCACAAAGTTAGGAATTTGAGACCAGCCTGGCCAACATGGTGAAAACTGTCTCTACTAAAAATACAAAAGTTAGCTGGGCATGGTGGCAAGCACCTGTAATCCTAGCTACTTGGGAGGCTGAGCCTGGAGAATTGCTTGAACTCAGGAGGCGGAGACTGCAGTCAGCCAAGACTGGACCATTGCACTCCAAGATTGGGCAATAGAGTGAGACTCTGTCTCAAAAAAAAAAAGCCACAAAATTCTACCCCAGGAAGCATTCCTAGGGTGGTAAACTTTAGCCTGTACCCAGCTTCCCAGCCAACCAAATAAAAAAGAGACCCTTCCAAAATGACCTTTACCCTTAATCAAGAGCTCTTGTGCCTGTCATCTCCACACTGGGAAGCTTAACAGCCTGTACGACACTTCTAAGTGGCCCTGATGCAGGCCCTGTCTATGCTGTCCAGCTCACCTCCCTGAGGATAAGGCAACATCCTTCAGTGCCATCAGCAGACTTTCCCCTTCCACGTATGCAAAGGAGAGGTTGATACAGCCTGGAGGAAAGAAATACTATGAGAGAGGTCTCAGAGTCTCAGCCTCTACCAGAATGAGAATAAAAAGGGCAAGTCCATACCAGGATAATGGTGCTTGGGGTCCCCATTCATCACCACATCTGGAAGGCTCTTCATTATATTCTGTATCAGCCGCTCTGCTAACTTTGAGATCCGCTTGTGGTCATACTAAGGAGCAGGCAAGGAAGGATTAAGCAGTAACCATCGACCAGCTAAGAAACACATAGTTTAAGAAGCCCTTTTCCTATAACCAGAAGTGACTATGTGTCAGCCCCACCTATCATCTTATGTTACTCATGGAGACCACTGTATCTCCAGTACTGAGCATAGTGCCTGGAATGTAAAAGGTGCTTGATAACCGGACACAGGGTTTATTTATTAATCCAGAAATAAATTAGCTGATAACTACTAAAAGGGCATGGGTTTTGGTGCCCATAATGCCTTCCTCAGAACTCAGAACAAGGTACCAGCAGCAGCACCAGGACAAGGAAGAGTTCTCTTTTTTTTTTTTTCGAGACAGAGTCTCACTCTGTCACCCAGGCTGGAGTGCAGTGGCACAATCTCAGCTCACTGCAACCTCCATCTCCTGGGTTCAAGCAATTCTCCTGCCTCAGCCTCCTGAGTAGCTGGGATTTCAGGGATGCGCCACCATACCCGGCTAATTTTTGTATTTTTAGTAGAGACAGGGTTTCACCATGTTGGTCAGGCTGGTCTAGAACTCCTGACCTTATGATCCACCCGCCTCGGCTTCCCAAAGTGCTGGGATTACAGGCATGAGTCACCTTGCCCAGCCAAGGAAGAGTTTTCTTAAGCCCTCTCTCTCAGCAGAGATCTGCCTCAGTCATGCTGAGAAGCCTCTAAATAGGAGACCCAGCACAGGGGAAGAAGTTGTGGGAGGGAACTGCTCTCCCCATACCTCCATCTCTTGCTGTGCCACCTCACACGCAGCCCCCAGCCCCACCACTAAGGGTGTGGGCACTGTCCCAGACCGCATACCCCGCTCCTGCCCCCCTCCACTCTGCAGGGCCTCCACACGCACACGGGGCCGGCGACGGATGTAGACAGCACCAACCCCTGGGAAACAAAGTTTGTTACAAAAAAGAGAAAGACAAAAACATAGTTAAAACAAAATGTCACTTTCCAAAGGGATCAAAATATTATTTCAACTTTTCTGTAAGCATGACATTTTTCTAATTAAAAAATTTTAAGGAAAAGAAGAAATAGCAGTAAAAGCATAATATTTAGTAAAATGATTTAACACCTGGAATATAAATACCAGAAGGAGTAATGATCAAAATGGTTTAAAGTAGCTCCCTATGCTATATGAAATGCCATCATACATACAGTATCATTCATAATAGCAAAAAGATTGGAAACAACTTAGATGTTCATCATCAGGATAATGTCAAATAGATTATGGCATGTACATATAATAAAATATCAAGCAGGTGTGTAAAAGAATGAGGGGGCCAGCATGGTGGCTAACACCTGTAATCCCCACACTTTGGGAGGCCAAGGCAGGTGGATCACCTCAGGTCAGGAGTTTGAAACCAGCCTGGCCAACATGGTGAAACTATGTCTCTACTAAACATATAAAGATTAGCCAGGTGTGGTAGTGAGCGCCTGTAATCCCAGCTACTCGGGAGGCACAGATAGGAAATGAACCCAGGATGTGGAGGGTGCAGTTAGCTGAGATAATGCCACGGCACTCCAGCCTGTCTCAGGATGACACAGCAAGACTCTGTCTCAGAAAAAAAAAAAAGGGGGAAGCTTGTTCTGAACTGACACCATAAAATCTCCAAGACACCAAGATACATTGTTAGAAAACTGGTGAAATCCAAATAAGGTCTGTACTTTAGTTTTTTTAAAATATGCATTATTAGGTGAAAAAAGCAAGGTCAAAACAGTGAGTACAGTATGCTATCATCTGAATAAAAAAAGAAAGGTGGAATGGAAGTATATATTTGTTTGTAAACTAATAGGATAATTGTAGAGAAACCCAAGAAATTACCTCCCCATAACCAGAGTAAATCAGAAAAAAAAATAAAAAAGAAAAAAGAAAAAAAGAAATTACCTCCCCAGAAGGGAACTGCATAGCTAGAGGACGGGGTGAGAAGTAGCCTTTTGTCTGTGCACTTTTATGTAGCTTTTGAATTTTGAACCACATGAATATTACTTTTTTGAAATAAAATTAAAACTAAAATTAAAAAAATACTGGGCAGGGCGCAGTGGCTCATGCCTGTAATCCCAGTACTTTGCGAGGCTGAGGCGGGCTAATTACCTGAGGTCGGGAGTTTGAGACCAGCCTGACCAACATGGAGAAACCCCGTCTCTACTAAAAATGCAAAATTAACTGGGTTTGGTGGTGCATGCCTGTAATCTCAGCTACTCTGAGGCAGGAGAATCACTTGAACCCGAGTGGTGGAAGCTGCCATGAGCCAAGATCATGCCATTGCACTCCAGTCTGGGAAACAAGAGTGAAACTCCATGTCAAAAGAAAACAAAAAACAAAAAACTGGTGGGTCGTGGTGGCTCAGGACTATAATTCTAGGACTTTGGGAGGCCAAGAATCACTTAAGACCAGAAGTTTGAGACCAGCCTAAGCAACACAGTAAGACCCCATGTCTACAAAGGAAAATTAAAAATTAGCTGGGCACGGTGGCATGTATTTATAGTCCCAGCGACTCTGGAGGCAGAGGCAGGAGGATCACTTGAGCCTAGGAGGTAAGGCTGCAGTGAGCTGTGATCATACCACTCACTGCATTCCTGGTTGGGCAACAGAGTGAAACCTTTATTCAAAAAATAAAAAAGTTGAAAATGTGTATAACCTGTGACTAAACAAGCCTACTTATGGAAAATTTGTACCAAAATATGAGCATGAGCATGCAAAGTTATTCACTAAGTAACCAGGGTTTCTGAAGAGAATGGGCATTTGACAGTTCTTCTACACAGAAAAACTGTTTATGCCGAGAATAGAGGGACTATAAAAATTAAGGCAATGGTTTACAAATTTATTACGAAGGACACCAGATTTTAAATTAAAAGCTGGGTGCAGGGCCGGGCACAGTGGCTCAAGCCTGTAATCCCAGCACTTTGGGAGGCCGAGGCGGGTGGATCACAAGGTCAAGAGATCGAGACCATCCTGGTCAACATGGTGAAACCCTGTCTCTACTAAAAATACAAAAAATTCGCAGGGCATGGTGGCATGTGCCTGTAATCCCTGCTACTCAGGAGGCTGAGGCAGGAGAATTGCCTGAACCCAGGAGGTGGAGGTTGCGGTGAGCCGAGATCGCACCATTGCACTCCAGCCTGGGTAACAAGAGCGAAACTCCGACTCGAAAAAAGAAAAAAAAATTAGCCAGTCATGGTGGCGAGCACCTGTAGTTGCAGCTACTCAGGAGGCTGAACCAGGAGAATTGCTTGAACCTGGGAGGCAGAGGTTGCAGTGAACTGAGATCACACCACTGCACTCCAGCCTCAGTGACAGAGTGAGACTCTGTCTCAAAATAAATAAATAAAATAAGGTTCTGGTTAACACAGTGAAACCCCGTCTCTACTGAAAATACAAAAAAAATTAGCCAGTCATGGTGGCGAACACCTGCAGTCCCAGCTACTCGGGAGGCTGAGGCAGGAGAATAGCTTGAACCTAGGAGGCAGAGGTTGCAGTGAGCCAAGATTATGCTACTGCACTCCAGCCTGGGAGACAGAGTCTCTATTTTACTATCTGAGTCCATACAGTTCCCAAATTTCAACAGGTATCCTTGAGGGAATATTAGGATAACAGACTACAAAGTCTTCTAAGAATAAACACAAAGGGATGTGAACATTAGGATAACAGACTACAAAGTCTTCTAAGAATAAACACAAAGATCCCATGCAATCTTCCCCTAAGCTATAGCAAGACACTCGGAATGAAGGACTCACAGTTGCTCTGTACATCATAGTGGGGCAAACAAGATAGCTGGGCCCAACTAGATAAATTTCATTTCACAAAACCACTTTTTCCTCAATCAAATTAAGATCTACATGCTTAGGCCGGGCGCGGTGGCTCAAGCCTGTAATCCCAGCACTTTGGGAGGCCGAGGCGGGTGGATCACTAGGTCAAGAGATCGAGACCATCCTGGTCAACATGGTGAAACCCCGTCTCTACTAAAAATACAAAAAATTAGCTGGGCATGGTGGCGCGTGCCTGTAATCCAAGCTACTTGGGAGGCTGAGGCAGGAGAATTGCCTGAACCCAGGAGGCGGAGGTTGCGGTGAGCCGAGATCGCACCATTGCACTCCAGCCTGGGTAACAAGAGCGAAACCCCGTCTCAAAAAAAAAGATCTACATGCTTGAGCCAGGTGCAGTGGCTCATGCCTGTAATCCCAGCACTTTGGGAGGCTGTGGCAGGTGGATCATGAGGTCAGCAGTTTGAGACAGCCTGGCCAACGTGGTGAAACCCTGGTCTCTACTAAATATACAAAAATTAGCCAGGCATAGTGGCAGGTGCCTGTGGCAGGCATAGTGGCAGGTGCCTCCCAGCTACTTGGGAGGCTGAGGCAGGAGAATCGCTGGAACCCGGGACGCAGAGTTTGCAGTAGGCAGAGATGGCGTCACTGCACTACAGCCTGGGGAACAAGAGCAAGACTCCATAAGGATTTGTTAAAGAGAGCAATAAAGAATGGCCTGCTGTTGCCTGGACACAGGAGCCTGTAATTCCAACACTTTGGGAAGCCAAGGTGGGCGGATCACAAGGTCAAGAGATCAAGATCATCCTGGCCAACATGGTGAAATCCTATCTCTGCTAAAAATACAAAAACTTGCAGGGCATGTTGGCACATGCATGTAGTCCCAGTTACTTGGGAGGCTGAGGCAGAAGAATCACTTGAACCGGGAGCAGAGGTTGCAGTGAGCAGAGATCGCATCACTGCACTCCAGCCTGGTGACAAAGTGAGACTTGGTCTCAAAAAAAAAAAAAAAAAAAAAAAAGAATGGCCTGCCGTATAGTAACTACCAAGGTCTACAAACCAGCAAGTGTTTCTGGCTATTGCTAAATGGCACTTGCATTCTAGAAGGGACTCTGAATGTACAACTTCCTCTGAGACAAACAGTAGACCCAAATGACTCTGACAAACATCTATCAAATGTCTTGCTGGAAAGCACAGAGAAGAGGAACTCTAGAAGGGGCTGGTACCTTTGGGACCATAGATTTTGTGACCACTGATGCTCATGAGATCAATTTTCATGTCGTTGACATCAAGTGGGATTTTTCCAACAGCCTGGGCTGCATCAGTATGGAAATATACCTTTCTGGAACTGCAAATCCGCCCTGAGGAAACAACAGAGGGGAAGACCCACAGCAGTGTTGGGAAGTAATGTATCAGTATCCCACAGTGCACTGTGAATTATCTTCACCAGCAGTAAATGACCTCTGTCAATATTAAACTCCTCCCCTCCTTCCACCTAACCCCTTATATTTCTTCTTTTCCTTACCTCCTCTCCCTTCTCCCTTCCTCCCTCTCTCAGTCTCCCCAGCTTCCCTTCTTTAGAATCAAAAAGATGAAGGGCAAAGCAGCAGGTCAAAATACTCCTGATATTATCATGCATACTATACTTAAAACTTACCACCTCATTTACACCAGCCTTTCAAAATGTCAGATTTTCTTCCAGATCCCTTTTGATTTAAACAAACAAACAAACAAACAAACAAAAAACTAACAGATTTTTGTGCTAATGTGCCTAGGGAGATTACAGGGTGAGCTCTATCTGGGAATAATAAAGAGATGTTCTAAAAGGAAAAAGGGTAGAAGACTTTTTTGTTTTGTGATTGGTTTTGGAAGCAACTGCAATAAAATGAAAAATCATAAAAAATACTAGACCTGCCTGGGCACAGTGGCTCATGCCTGTAATCTCGGCAGTTTAGGGAGCCAAGGCAGGTGGATCATCTGAGGTTAGGAGTTTGAGACCAGCCTGGCCAACATGGTAAAACCTCGTTTCTACTAAAAGTACAAAAATTAGCTAGGCATGGCGATGTATACCTGTAGTCTCAGCTACTTGAGAGGTTGAGGTGGGAGGATTGCTTGAGCCCAGGAGGCAGGCATTGCAGTGAGCAAATATCATGCCACTGCACTCCAGCCTGGGTGACAGAGTGACATTCTGTCTCAATTTTAAAAAAAAAAGGTACTAGACCTGAATTCAAATACTGACTAGGCCACTTACATTGTCCTTGAACAAAGTACTTAGGCTCTCTTTCCCTTGATTTCCTAACTTCACTCCATAGAGTATTACAGTGATCAGTCTACCCCCTCATACGGACCACCATGGTGGGCAGGGATCAGGGTTAACCCATGATACTCACCTATTTCTGCAATAGGCTGCTTCACTCCAATCTCATTGTTCACAGTCATGATTGAGACCAGACTAGTATCTGGCTGGATAGCAGCCTCTAGTTCCTAAGGATATGCAGGAGTAAGGTGACTAGATAGTGCAAACAAAGTCCTCCTAAATCAGAATATAGGCAAGCTTAGTCGTGAAAAGGAGCTTTATGCTACATAGCTATCTGAATAGTTAACTAAAAATAGTGACAACACAGAATGTTGGTAAGGATGCATAAACTCTGAATGATTCATACATTGTTGGTGGGAATGTATGTCACAGCCACTTTAAAAAGAGTTTGACAGTTTCTGTTTCTCATCAAACTAAACATGAAATTACCATACAACCCAGTAACTGCACATTTGAGCATTTATCCCAGAGAAATAAAAATTAAATTCACAAAACATCTTACACAAATGTTCACAGTAACTTTATTCATAATAGCCAAAACCTAGAAACCACTCAGATGTCCTTCAACAGATGATTTTGGTATATCCATAACATGGACTACTACTTACCAATCAAAAGGCACAAAATACTGGCACATGCAGCAATGAATTCCCAAAGACTTATGATTAGTGAAAAAAGCCAATCGAGGCCAGCCATGGTGGCTCACGCCTATAATCCCAGCACTTTGGGAGGGGGATCACCTGAGGTCAGAAGTTCAAGACCAGCCTGGCTAACATGAGAAACCCTGTCTCTACTAAAAATATAAAAATTAGCTGGGCATGGTGGCGCATGCCGATAGTCCCAGCTACCTGGGAGCCTAAGGCAGGAGAAATGCTTGAACTGGGAGGGGGAGGTTGCAGTGAGCTGAGATTGCACCAATGCAATCCAGCCTAGGCAACAGAGCGAGACTCCACCTCAAAAAAAAAAAAAAAAAAAGAAAAGGAAGGGTGGATATGGTGGCTCACGCCTGTAATCTCAGCACTTTGGGAGGCCCAGATGGGAGGATCACCTGAGGTCAGGAGTTCAAGACCAGTGTGGCCAGCATGGTGAAACCCCGCCTCTACTAAAAGTGCAAAAATTAGCTGGGCATGGTGGTACATGCCTCTAATCCTAGCTACTTGGGGAGAACTGCTTGAACCTGGGAGGCAGAGGTTGCAGTGAGCTAAGATCACGCCACCGCACAACAGCCTGGGTGATAGACTAATATTCCATCTCAAAAAAAAAAAAAAGAAAAAGACAGGAGGCTGAAGCAGGAGAATTGCCTGAACCCAGGAGGTGGAGGTTGCGGTGAGCCGAGATCGCGCCATTGCACTCCAGCCTGGGTAACAAGAGTGAAACTCCGTCTCAAAAAAAAAAAGAAAAGAAAAGAAAAAGAAAAAAGCCAATCCTACAAGACTACATACTGTATGATTCCATTTACATGACAGTATGAATGACAAAATTAAAGAAACTGCCAGGTGTGGTGGCTCACGCCTGTAATCCCAACACTTCCGGAGGCCAAGGTGGGCAGATCACCTGAGGTCAGGAATTAAGACCAGCCTGGCCAACATGGTGAAACCCCTGCTCTACTAAAAATATAAAAATTGGCCAGGTGCAGTGGCTCATGCCTGTAATCCCAGCACTTTGGAAGGCTAAGGTGGGCAGATCATGAGGTCAAAAGTTTGAAACCAGCCTGGCCAACATGATGAAACTCCGTCCCTACTAAACATACAAAATAAGCCAGGTGTGTTGGTGCATGCCTGTAATCCCAGCTACTTGGGAGGCTAACGCAGGAGAATTGCTTGAACCCGGGGGCAGAGGTTGTGGGGAGCAGAGATCACACACCATTGCACTCCAGCCTAGGCAACAAGAGAGAAACTCCATCTAAAAAACAAAAACCCCGCAAATGACAAAAGAAAAAATACATAGCTTTCTTTTTTGAAGTGATGAAAATGTCCTGGAATATGACAGAGATGACTGTTGTAAACTCTGTGAATTGTACATTAAAAAATAGTGAATTGTACAATTTCAAAAGATGAATTTTGTGGTACGTGTATTATTAATTTTTCCATTAAACTGGAAGTTAAATGGTACATGAATTATATCACAAATTTCTAAGGGTTTAAAAAAAGCACCAAGTAAAGAAATCTGAATGTCAGGCAAAATGAAGTTATGCTTCATGCCAAAGGAAATGAGAAATCTCTCAAGTTCTGAGTAAAGTGAGAAAAAGTCAAATGAATACTTTGGAAATAAAGTCTGATGAGGATGTGCAGGACACACTGGAAGGTTGTAACTAAAGGGCTACTTCAGGCAACAGAGATTAAAGTCCAGAGGTAGCTAAGACACAGGATACAATCCAGTCAAAGAAATAAGAAGATGCCGAGCAAGGTGGCTCACATCTGTAATTGCAGTGCTTTTGGAGGCCAAGGTAGGAGGATCGCTTGAGTCCAGGAGTTCACTACCAGCCTGGAGAACATAATGAGATGCTGCATCTACAAAAAAATGCTTAAAAATTTATCCAGGCTAGGCACGGTGGCTCATGCCTGTAATCCCAGCACTTTGGGGGGCCAAGGCGGGTGAATCACTTGAGGTCAAGAGTTTGAGACCAGCCAGGCCAAAACGATAAAACCCCTTCTCTACTAAAAATAAAAAAAAATTAGCTGGGTGTGGTAGCATAGGCCTGTAGTCCTAGCTACTTGGGAGGCTAAGGTGGGAGGATGGTTTGAATCCAGGAGGCAGAGGTTTCAGTGAGCTGAGATTTTGCCACTGCATTCCAGCTTGGGTGACAGAGCAATACTCCATCTCAACTCAAAAAACAAAACAAAAACAAAAATTTAGCCAGGTGAGGTGAGCCCAGGAGTCTGAGGCTGCGGTGAGCTATGACCATACCATTGCACTCTAGCCTGGATAACACAGCAAGACCCTGTCTCCAAAAAAAAGAAAAGAAAAGGAGACAGAAAGAGAGAAAGAGTAAGGGAGGGAGGGCGAAAGGGAAGAAGGGAGGAAAAGCAGCAGGGAGGAAGGAAGGGAGGGAGGGAAGAAGGAAGGGAAGGACAGAGAAAGGGAGGGCAGGAGTCAGAGAGGGGAAAGTATAATTCCAGCAACATTATAAGAAAATGGCCATAGATATGAGTGTGACTGAATGATGAATGAATGTGAAAAAGACGAAAAAGGGAGGAAAGAATGAATAATAACAATTTAGAGTTTAAATTGAGGGATCCATCTACAAACAGCATGTTAAGATTTTTGTATTTGTCTATACAAAATCTGGTGGATGAGATTCAAGAAAATGATACCACTTCTTTAGCAGGATGAGAAGCATCAGTGCAGGGAAGGAGGAGGCCAGAGCTTTGCCATGGTGAATGTGAGTCCCTGGCATCCTGCACATGTGGCCAGTGGCTCTCATTCAAACCAGAAAACACCAACAGTGGTAAGAAACATGTCTTCCAGGCCGGGCACAGTGGCTCATGCCTGTAATCCCAGCACTTTGGGAGGCCAAGATAGGCAGATCATCTGAGATCAGAAGTTCAAGACCAGCCTGACCAACATGGTGAAACCTTGTCTCTATTAAAAATACAAAAATTAGCTGGGCCTGCTGGCATGCACCTATAATCCCAGCTACTTGGGGGACTGAGGCAGGAGAATCGCTAGAACCCATGAGGCGGAGGTTGCAGTGAGCCTAGATCATGCCACTGCATTCCAGCCTGGGTGACAAGAGCAAAACTCTGTCTCAAAAAAAAAAAAGAAAGAAGTCCTCCAGAGATTGCAGTGAGCTGAGATCAGACCACAGCACTCTAGCCTGGGCAAGAGAGCAAGACTCCATCTCAAAAAAAAAAATGAAACAAATCCTCCAGAGAAAAGGACAGTATACACTCAAGGGGAACATTATCTCTTTCTATGCCAGGCCTATTTCTCTAAACCTCACCCTAAATGTTAGATCTAGTCCTTCAAGCTCCAGTTAGAGCCCAAGAGAGAAATTTACAAGCTGAAGCCAAGCTCCTCCATTATTGCTCCTCATGCCAATAGCTACTCCTACCTTCAGGTCAATGATCCCACTCTTCTGCACTGGGAGGTAGGTGACCTGAAAGCCCTCAGCTTCCAGTGAACGGCAGGAGTCCAAGACACATTTGTGTTCTGTCTGGGTGGTGATCAAGTGCTTTTTCCGTGATCTGTAGAACCGGGCCACCCCCTAGAAATTGGTGGTGGGGGTAGATGGAAGGAGAACATACTCAGAGAGACAGCAATGACTTTGATCTCACTTGTAAAGGAAAAGTGGGCAAGAACAGTATGCTCCAACACCAGTTCTCTCATATCAATTGAGTATCATATAATTCAATTCTGAGGCTAACTCCCCAGACTTAGTGAAAACCCCATGGGTTAAGGGCTCAATCACACAGGACTGCCCCTAGTTCAGATGCCAGATTAAGTCCCAGGTCTCTTGAGCTACCCATACTCTGCCCAGCCAACTACAAATTCAGGGCTTCCTGAACACCCCTCAAGTTAAATAATTCATTAGAATAACTAATATTTGTACAAACCCATAGAATGTACAACACCAGTGAATCTTTATGTAAGCTATGAACTTTGGATGATAATGATGTATCAATATCAGTTCACCAACTGGAACAAATGTATCACTTGATGAAGGATACTAATAATGGCAGAAGGCTATGCATGCCTGAGGGCAGGGCGTATATGGGAAGTTTCTGCACCTTCATTTCAATTTTGCTGTGAACCTAAAACGGCTATAAAAAATAAAGTCGGCCGGGCACGGTGGCTCAAGCCTATAATCCCAGCACTTTGGGAGGCCAAGGCGGGTGGATCACAAGGTCAAGAGATCGAGACCATCCTGGTCAACATGGTGAAACCTGGTCTCTACTAAAAATACAAAAAATTAGCTGGGCACGGTGGTGCGTGCCTGTAGTCCCAGCTACTCGGGAGGCTGAGGCAGGAGAATTGCCTGAACCCAGGCAATTGAGGCGGAGGTTGCGGTAAGCCGAGATCACGCCATTGCACTCCAGCCTGGGTAACAAGAGCGAAACTCCGTCTCAAAAAAAAAAATAAAGTCTACTGAAATAATAACAGTATACAGATTAATATAGGTATTTAAAAATCTGGAGAAACATACAGCAAATTAACAGTGATTTTTTTTTTTTTTTTTTTGAGACGGAGTTTCGCTCTTGTTACCCAGGCTGGAGTGCAATGGTGCGATCTCGGCTCACCGCAACCTCCGCCTCCTGGGTTCAGGCAATTCTCCTGCCTCAGCCTCCTGTGTAGCTGGGATTACAGGCACGCACCACCGTGCCCAGCCAATTTTTTGTATTTTTGGTAGAGACGGGGTTTCACCATGTTGACCAGGATGGTCTCAATCTCTTAACCTCGTGATCCACCCACTTCGGCCTCCCAAAGTGCTGGGATTACAGGCTTGAGCCACCGCGGCCGGCCAGCAGTGATTATGTTTTTAGAGAGTTCTACCCTATATTACTGGAAGATTTATGTTTCATTCATTGAACCAGTATTTAGCACCTATAATATGCCAAGTGATTTTCTTAAAAAACAAAACAAAACAAAACAAAAAACAAAGTCTTGCTCTGTAGCGAGGCTTGAGTGAAGTGGCACTATCTTGGCTCACTGCAACAACCTCTGCCTCCTGGGTTCAAGCAATTCTCCTGCGTCAGCCTCCTGAGTACTGGGACTACAGGCGCCCACCATCATGCCCCGCTAATTTTTGTATTTTTAGTAGAGAAGGTGTTTGACCATATCGGCCAGGCTGGTCTCGATCTCCTGACCTTGTGATCCTCCTGCCTCAACCTCCCAAAGTGCTGGGATTACAGGCATGAGCCACTGCGTGTGGCCACCAAGTGATTTTCCTTTTTTTTTGAGACGGAGTTTCCCTCTTGTTACCCAGCCTGGAGTGCAATGGCGCGATCTCGGCTCACCACAACCTCTGCTTGCTGGGTTCAAGCAATTCTTCTGCCTCAGCCTCCGGAGTAGCTGGGACTACAGGCGTGTGCCACCATGCCCAGCTAATTTTTACATTTTTAGTAGAGATGAGGTTTCACCATGTTGACCAGGATGGTCTTGATCTCCTGACCTCGTGATCCGCCTGCCTCAGACTCCCACCAAAGTGCTGGGATTACAGGCGTGAGCCACTGCACCCAGCCCACCAAGTCATTTTCTAGGTGCCAGCCATATAACAGTAAACGAGTCATGAGTAGGTGTTACTTTTTTTTTTTGAGATGGAGTTTCGTTGTTGTTACCCAGACTGGAGTGCAATGGCATGATCTTGGCTCACCGCAACCTCTGCCTCCTGGGTTCAAGCAATTCTCCTGCCTCAGCCTCCCAAGTAGCTGGGACTACAGGCACGCACCACCATGCTCAGCTAATTTTTTTATTTTTAGTAGAGACGGGTTTCACCTTGTTGACCAGGATGGTCTCGATCTCTTGACCTCGTGATCCACCCGCCTCGGCCTCCCAAAGTGCTGGGATTATAGGCGTGAGCCACCACACCCAGCCCAGGTATTACTTTTAATATCAGAAGAAACAATAAAGGTAGTTTAAAAATTCCTGGATTAGGCCGGGTGTGGTGGTACACATCTGTAGTCCCAGCTACTCAGGAGGATCACCTGATCCCAGGAGGTCAAGGGTGTGGTGAGCTGAGATCTCGCCACTGCACTTCAGCCTGGGTGACAGCAAGAGCCTGTCTCAAAAAACCAAAAAATGAAAAAAAAAAAGGGGATGCCAGGAGCAGTGGTTCATACCTGCAATCTCAGCACTTTGGGAGGCCAAGGCAAGGGGATCACTTAAGGTCAGGAGTTCGAGACCAGCCTGGCCAACATGATGAAATGTCAATACTAAAAATACAAAAATTAGCCAGGGGTCATGTTTGGCACCTGTAATCCCAGCAGCTCGGGAGGCTGAGACAGGAGAATCACTTGAACCTGGGATGCGGAGGTTGCAATGAGCAGAGATTGTGCCACTGCATGCCAGCCTGGGTGACAAAGCAAGACTCCATTCCAAAAAAAAAATTCATATGTATGTACAATTTTTTACATACCTATATATATACATACCTGAAACAATACTAAGCAAAATTAGTTTACAATTCACAGGATAAGGCTGGGTGCAGTGGCTCACACCTATAATCCCAGCACTTTGGGAGGCCTAGGTGGGCAGATCACCTGAAGTTATGAGTTCGAGACCAGCCTGGCCAACGTGAGGAAAGCCCAGTTCTACTAAAAATATAAAAATTAGCTGGGCATGGTGACAGGCACCTGTAATCTCAGCTACTTGGGAGGCTGAGGCAGGAGAATCACTTGAACCCTGGAGGTAGAGGTTGCAGTGAGGCAAGATTGCACCACTGCACTCCAGCCTGGGAGAGAGAGAGAGAACGAGACTCCCTCTCAAAAAAAAGAAAAAAGAATTAACACTATCAATTTTGTAGAGCAGGATCAGGGATTAGGGGTCCTGGGGGAAGGAGAGGAAGATTTACACTTCACTTTATTTTATTAATTTTATTTTTATTTATTTATTTTTTGAGACAGTCTTGGTCTCTCACCCAGGCTGGAGTGCAGTGGCTCGATCTCAGCTCACTGCAACCTCTGACTCCGAAGTTCAAGCAATTCTCTTGTCTCAGCCTCCCAAGTAGCTGAGACTACAGGTATGCACTACCATGCCTGGCTAATTTTTTTGTATTTTTCAGTAGATACAGAGTTTCGTCATGTTGCCCAGGGTGGCCTCCAACTCCTGACCTCAGACAACCTGCCAGCCTCGACCTCCCAAAGTGCTAGAATTACAGGCATGACCAACTGCACCTGGCCTACATTTCATTTTAAATATTTCCATTGGTTTGGAAAAAACAAACCATATGTGACAGAATCATTTTTCAAAAATTAAAGTTGAAAGAAAGTACATCTACCCCCAGAACTTACAAAAGACTATTACATTTAACAACAGAATATAAAGCCAGGTACAGTGGCTCAAGCCTGTAATCCCAGAACTTTGGGAGGTAAAGGCAGGAGGATCACTCGAGCCCAGGAGTTCAAGCCTGGGCAACATAGTGAGACCCCATCTCTAAAAAATTAAAATAAAAAAATTAGCCAGGTGTTGTAGCACACGCCTGTAGGCCTATAGCTACCTTGGGAGGCTAAGATGAGGGGATCTCCTGAGGCCAGAAGTTCAAGGTTGCAGTGAGCTGTGAATGCACCACTGCACCTCAGCCTGGGTGACAGAGTGAGACCTTTTCTTTTTATTATGTGTGTGACAGAGTCTCACTCTGTCACCCAGGCTGGAGTACAATTGTGTGATCTCGGCTTACCTCACTGCAACCTCCGCCTCCCAGGTTCAAGCAATACTCCTGCCTCAGCCTCCTGAGTAGCTGGGATTACAGGCGCCTACCACCACGGCTGGCTAATTTTTGTATTTTTAGTAGAGACAGATTTCACCATGTAGGTTAGGCTGGTCTCAAACTCCTGACCTTAGGTGATGCACCTGCCTCGGCCTCCCAAAGTCCTTGGGATTACAGGTGTGAACCACTGGGCCCGGATGAGACTCTGCCTTATAAAAAATAGATAAAATAAAGCTGAATATTAAGCCATATAGCTCAAAATTATAACTATGTAAAAATAGTCTGTTCACAAGGATAAGGAACATAAAAGAAAAACATTTATAATTGACTTATTCTCTATTTTATCCCAAAAAATATTTACATCAGGAATGTAAAAATGGTTGGGGATGGTGAGGGTAGTTCGAAATGTTACAGTTGTTTATAAAAATTTAATTTAAATGGTATTTCACCACCCACCCATCTTATTTTATTTCAGTTACCCATGATGTAGATTTCTTTAATAACTTACAGATTATTTTACTAGATGCATTATGGCAACTAAAAGAAACACCATCACAGCTACTCTTAGTGATCCTGTAGGTATGGAATCTTTGAAGACTTCCAAAGCAAATATTTTCAAGGTTTTGAAAATACTCTCCATTTCAGAAACCATCTGCACCTTTGGAGGGAACTTCACCCTGACTCTCTGGTCCCTGCAGTCCCAAGGAAGGATGCCTTCCTGCTAACATGATCAGGCAGAGTGCTGATGACCCTGGAGCCTGTCCTAGGACTCCTACATTCAGGCCAAGGTCAAAGAAACCAACACTAGCAGCACAGTTCAGAGTCAAAGATGAGAGTGAGTAGAGCCAGAGCTCAACCTACAACAAGCCACAGTTTCTCCAAGCCTTGGCATTTACTCAAGTACTCCCGGCAACCAGGCCCAGTGAAACGTGATTATATTCTGTGAAACACCAACATGACTGTCAGGCCTCCATGTGCAAGCCTGGACTCAGAAAGTCTAAAGTCCTGCCTGCCTCGGCTGATCACCCCTGATCGCCCTGTGGAGCTACGCCAAGCCCCCCAACCCCCAACCTTGTAAGTAAGATAACTACCCTTATCCCACCTGCCAATGTAACTGAACTCACAGTAATGTATACTCCTTGCCCCTACTCCCACCACTGTAACTCATCTTATTCTGTAACTTTCCACTGCCCACCCCAAACCTATAAAACCAACTCCTATCCCACTGCCCTTCGCTGATGCCCTTTTCAGCCTCAGCCCACCTGCACCCAGGTGAATAAACAGCCATATTGCTCATACAAAGTCTGTTTAGGGGTGCCTCTTCACTCAAAGCTCTGTTTTTAACAGTAACTACTAAAAGTAACATTTTGCTTCCATTAGCACTAAAGATTTTTTATGTATGAAGTATAAAATGAATGATACCATAACAGGTGACCATGTGAATACCTGCAGAGGGTACCACAAAGACAAACACTTCAAAAAGGAAACATCTTTTTTTTTTTTTGAGACGGAGTTTTGCTCTTGTTACCCAGGCTGGAGTGCAATGGCGCGATCTTGGCTCACCGCAACCCCTGCCTCCTGGGTTCAAGCAATTCTCCTGCCTCAGCCTCTGGAGTAGCTGGGATTACAGGCATGTGCCACCATGCCCAGCTAATTTTTTGTATTTTTAGTAGAGACCAGGTTTCACCATGTTGACCAGGATGGTCTCGATCTCTTGACCTCGTGATCCACCCGCCTCGGCCTCCCAAAGTGCTGGGATTACAGGGCTTGAGCCACCGTGCCCGGCCCAAAATGGAGACGTCTAAAGAAACAGGAGGAACTTGCTGCAAACAAATCTGATCTGAAAGAAAAAGGAAGGCTGAGAGGAGGGCAGCCCTAAAATCACACGCATAACTCATTGTTACTAGATAAAAAGAAAAGAGAAAAGGTTCAATCACCATTATCCACTCTCTGAAGTAACTGCCAGACAAAAAAAAAAAAAACAATTGGTTAATGGCCTGAGGACCACCTCCTCTGCTATCCAACTACCTCACTCAACTCGGACCAATAGGAGCAAATACTTAAGAAAGAGTAGATTGAAAAGGGGTAAGGGAAGCAACAAATCAGAAATATGGTAAGCCTTCTCTTCACAAGAGGGTGGGGATGGATGGCTAGGAAATACAAATCCAAATCCAAATGATGGAGGGACACTATCTCCCAGGTCAGAAAAGCCCAGATATGCCCTTTGGTTCCCTTCTCTTACCTTAATTGCTATGTTGTTGGATTCAGTAGCACCACTAGTAAAAATGATCTCTCGAGGATCCGCTCCTATCAGAGATGCTACTTGCTGCAAGCCAAGAAACAGAGATATATAACGTCAATAACCCAGCAGAAATAGACCGCAGACACAGGTCAGACAGCCCTGGAGCAAGAAGAGCTCCACTGCATTCTACCAAATTGCCCTGGAAGAAGCTACTAGAATCAGATTTGGCAGATCCAGTCTCTTTTCGAGCTGGGTGGAATTTTCCCAAAGTTGGAAAGAAGTCTTCAAAGCAAGGCCAAGCGCGGTGGCTCACGCCTATAATCCCAGCACTTTGGGAGGCCGAGGTGGGTGGATCACGAGGTCAAGAGATCGAGACCATCTTGGTCAACAAGGTGAAACCCCGTCTCTACTAAAAATACAAAAATTAGTGGGGCATGGTGGTGTGCGCTTGTAGTCCCAGCTACTCGGGAGGCTGAGACAGGAGAATTGCTTGAACCCAGAAGGCTGAGGTTGCGGTGAGCCGAGATCGTGCCATTGCACTCCAGTCTGGATAACAACAGCGAAACTCTGTCTCAAAAAAAAAAAAAAGAAGTCTTCAGGGGCCCAAAGTGGCTCCGGCCGGATGTCATGGCGCTTGCGAAGGCGAGGCCAAGAGTTCAAGGCCAACCAACCTCAGCAACCTTACAAGCTCTCATTGATTGGCAAAAAAAAAAAAGTCTTCAAAGCAAAAATCTTACTGAAGTTTCTTAACAGTGTAACGATTCAGGGCAAAAACAGATTCAAAATGAGACCCCTTAATTCGTGTAGCTAGCTGCTCCAACACTGTGTGACCTTGGACAAGTAAATTACCTCTCAAGCATATCTTTCATTTCCTGATTTAAAAGGGGACATATTCAGTCTGGGTATGGTGGCTCATGCCTATAATCCCAGCACTTTGGGAGGCTGAGGTTGGCGGCTCACCTGAGATCAGAATTTCAAGAGCAACCTGACCAACATGGAGAAACCCTATCTCTACTAAAAATACAAAATTAGGCGTGATGGCGCATGCCTGTAATCCCAGCTACTTGGGAGGCTGAGAGAGGAGACTCGCTTGAACCCAGGAAGCGGAGGTTGTGGTGAGCTGAGATGGTACCATTGCATTCCAGCCTGGCCAACAAGAGCAAAATTCTGTCTCAAATAAATAATAAATAAATAAACAAACAAAAACATTAACCAGGCATGGTGGTATGTGCCTGTAATCCCAGCTACCTGGGAGGCTGAGGCATGAGAATCATTTGAACCTGGGAGGCTGAGGTTCCAGTGAGCCAAGATTGTGCTACTACACTCCAGCCTGGGTAACAAGAGTGAAAATTCCATAATGAAGAAATAAACAAAAATGAACTACTGAGCTCTTACTACTTATAATACTTCTTACTTACAGCTATTGTGTTAATAAACACCTTACTAGCATTGTTTTATTTAATCTACCCAGTAACCCTACAGAGTAGAAACTATTACAATCTCCATTTTAAATGTGAGGAAAATAAGGCTTAGAGAAATTAGATAACTTGCCTAAGTCATTTTGCCAGGAAATATGGGAACTAATGAAATGCCTGCAGTCACTCCAACTCCAAGGCTGCTCTCTGAATCTCTTCCAGAAAGAATCCAAAACCATTTCTACCTCCACACAATCCTACCAAGAAAGAAATGCCTTCCACAGACCACTGCCCCTTTCTGACCTCAGAACCTCCTAGACTCCCGTGTACTAACCTGGCGAGCACGTTCCATGGCTGCCTCACTCTCCCAGCCATATGCATGTGTCCGGGAGTGTGGGTTCCCATAGTAGTTAACTAGGTAAGGGAGCATGGCATCAAGCACCCGGGGGTCCTGAGTACAATAGAACAGATCAGTTTCCTTGAGCCCATCGTCAATTCAGGTCCCACTCCACCCCTCAGACCTGCCCATGCTGCCTCAAGACACTCAACCCCTCAGGCACTGCCTAGAGGAGGCCTCAAACATTCTTTTGTTCTCACAAAAGCACCCACAAAATATCAACCTAATACACTCCCACTCACAACCCATCCCAACTCGGATTGTTCGGCCATCCCCTCGGGTAGTCTACAAACACTGCCTTATTCTGACATCTGTTTCTGCTGGTGTTTCCATTCCTGCCAAGCAATGTGATCTATAAAGCTCTGGGACAGGACAGGGCCTAGGCAAACACCGCTTGTCACACATTGGTGAAAACTTGTATTAGTCTTTTAACCCATTTAATACCAGTCCAAGTTCACACAGTTACTAATGGCAGTTCTGCTCATTCCAGAGCCCATGCTTTTAACGAGTACTATAGAGCCTGTGCTGGCGTTATTTGACCAACGTCAATTGCTGGTGAGCAGTAAAACCACTGCCAGTGGCCTCGAATTTAAGCCTTCCGACTCCTGGCTCGGTGCTTTTTCCAGCACACGTTCATGGCTCTCACTTCTCTAGGGATCCAGCCATTTCTTTGCGTGGTCACACCCATCATTTACTTCCTATAAGCAGCCTTGGGAAAGGCTCCATCCTTACCAAAGGAGTAGTAGCTTGCACATCCATATAGAGAGGTCGCAGCACTGGCCCCGCCTCCGGGGCAGCAGCTGTATCTGCAGGAACAGCAGACTGAGGAGCACAGTCTCTCACTGAAAAAAATGGAAAGGAGTGGCCAAGTAAGACCGAATGTAACTATGAATACATGGCATCCAAAGGGCAGAAGAAAAAATCTGGCTGGAGGTAAGTGTAAGGGATGCTGGGGTCGAATCTCAATGGAAAGAAAACACCACCAGAGACCTGACACGCTCGCTGTAAAAGGTGGTAAAGAAGAGGGAGAGAGGCTTCCTGGAGGGGATGTTGGGGTGATATTCAAATGGTCTCGTAGGGAGTGAGGAAGGCTCGAAAGGCAAAGCCGTTTAGAAGGAACGGGGAGCCAGAGTAGGTGCAGTCCCTTCCGAAGGTAAGGTCTGCGTAGAAGCCCGGAGCAGCATCTGTAACTCGGCCAGGAGCGGTCTGAAGGACGCGCCTCCACGGCTCTGGGACCCTGTCGCGCAGGGTGCGACGGGTGGTGCGCCGGGGTCAACCGTTCGGGGACCCTCCTGAGAAAGTCTGAGGGATGTGTCGTTTGAAAGTAGTTTGAGAGAAAGGGTCAGAGGGTTTGGCAGTAGGGTGGACGGGAAGGCTCCGGAATATTCAGTTGCGTCGTCGCGCAGGGCGGGGGACAGGTTCGGGCCTCACAGCAAGCAGAACCCAAGCGTACCGCGCAGGCGCAGCCCCTGAGTGGGCGCCGCAGCCTTCGGCCCTGTAGCCGCCGTCACCGCCACTGCCGCCCGCCTCCAAGCGGCTCGGAGCAGCATGATCCCGCTGGCAGAGCCCACCACCCGACGCTGCGGCAGTCCCGGGTCCCAGGCTCCCGGAAGTGCTGCTGCGCGCTCCGGAAACGATTCATCGGGTCGCTAGCGCCCTCCCCGTCGTTTTCCGTGACAGACGTAGAGCTGAGCGACCGAGGCCGCGAGCGAGGTGAGGTATGCGCCGGGCGACGGGCGTCCGGAACGGAGGAGGGTGGTGGAGTCGGGCTACGCGCTGATTTTTCTTCCCAGACTTTCCCTGAGCCCTTGGGCCCACTTCCCAGCCTCCCGCCTCTGTCCCCGCCCGACCCTCGGGCTGGCGCCCGGGCCCACACTTTCCTATCCCCCGCACCCCGCAGATGCCGGTGGCCGTGGGTCCCTACGGACAGTCCCAGCCAAGCTGCTTCGACCGCGTCAAGATGGGCTTCGTGATGGGTTGCGCCGTGGGCATGGCGGCTGGGGCGCTCTTCGGCACCTTTTCCTGTCTCAGGTGAGAAGCGCGGGCGGTGATCTCTGGGCAGGGCAACCAGACCTTCCGGCCCTTCCCCATTCGGCCTGAAGCCTGAACAGAGAGCCTCCTTCTTTCCACTTCCCTCGCTGTCCCCTCGCTAAGCCAGGCTGTTCACAAAACTACCTTCAATCTGGAAGGTCAGGTTGTGGAAGCGTCAATTTGAGCTTTAGAGTCAGAATGCTTTCTCGCCCTTCTTTTACTGATTCGGTGACTTTAGGCAAGTTGGAGACTGGGTTTCTTCTAAAGTAGAATGAAGACAGTAGCACCCACTTTATAGAGGTCTAAAAATTCGATCAGTGCACTTTGCGCAGCATCTGGCACATATTAAGTGCTCAGTAACTGGTTACTACTGTTGCTGTTATTTTTATTTCCAATTGCGCATGGGAAAGAAACTTGTTGAGCGGTTTTACTATTCTGGATACGGGACACAGAAGTAAAGCAGATAAACCTCACACTCTGAAGGTCATTTTTACACTTAGAGGCTGTTATTGCCATATCTCCACATTGTAAATTGCCATTTATGAGCATTTACTATATGTTAAGCCCTGTGCCAAATGCTGTAGCTTTCAAAACAATCCTGTAAATAATGTTGAGATGCCCATTTTACACTTGACATAACGTGTAAATTGCAGAGCTGACTCTTGAATCCCAACCTTACTCCACAATCATTAACACCAAAAAACTGTCTAAAAGACAAATGTCTTTATTGAGTCACATTTAACCTGCAGGCAAAACCAGTCCTAAAAGCTGGTTTCTCTATGTATTTTACACTGCATCTGCTGCCTCCCACAAACTGAAGGTAGTTAATACATTCCTGAAGAATGCCCTGGAGACCCAGATGGATCTTTTTCATTACCAACCCCAGGTAAGAGATAATATTTAGTAAGTGGAAAATGAGATGTAAGGGTTGCTAAACTAGTGTTAGCAAAAAATGGAAAGGGGCAGTTAATGCTCTTTCCGGTATATTTGTTATCAAATAGCCCCATCTTGGTTTCCTCCTCAGGATCGGAATGCGAGGTCGGGAGCTGATGGGCGGCATTGGGAAAACCATGATGCAGAGTGGCGGCACCTTTGGCACGTTCATGGCCATCGGGATGGGCATCCGATGCTAACCATGGTTGCCCACTACATCCACCCTTTCTCATCAATCCCAGCCCATGTACTAATAAAAGAAAGTCTTTGAGTAGTCTCAGTGTCCCTCTCTTAAAGGCATTTTATTCTCTCGGCCTATTATCCAGCGTTGCCAAAGATCTGCAGTAGAGATGGACTAATGTAATGACTAGGGTTAGGGTCTCTTTCATAAGGTCTGGTACTCTTAATCCAAAATTGGAAAACCTGGGAGTGTCTAGTACTTTCCATAGATATTCGTCAACTAATTACTCAGTAAACTCTGTGCTTGTTGATACATTCACCATTTTAAAGGAGAAAAACTATTTCAAAAAATGGATTTATAAGCCTAAATTTCCTCAAGGACACACATTATTTCCAAAGCATTATGCATCCTGAGTTTTTGTTTTTCCAATACGGAGTCTTGTTCTGTCACCCAGGCTGGAGTGCAGTGGCATGATCTTGGCTCACTGCAACCTCTGCCTCCTGGGTTCAAGCAATTCTCCTTGTGTTAAGTCTCCAGAGAAGCTGAGATTACAGTCATGTGCCACCATGCCCGGCTTATTTTTGTATTCTTAGTAGAGACAAGGTTTCACCATGTTGGCCAGGTTGGTCTCCAACTCTTGACCTTGTGACCCACCTGCCTCAGCTTCCCAAAGTGCTGGGATTACAGGTATGAGGCATCGTGCCCAGCTTGAGGTTGTTTAGATATACCTATTAGCTTTATCAGATAAAGCAAAATATCCACTATGAAGCAAATTAGAAACATCAACCACTTCTGTAGCTTCTCAACTGGCTAAATTCCAAATGATTTTCTAACCAATCATCAATCAACTATATAGCTTACCCTCTGCAAACTAGTTTGGTAAGAAGCTTCTGTAGTGAGGCAGTTGTCCATCTCACCTGCCTAGGCCACACAGACCTTGTTGGAGTTACTAACCTGCACTGCCCATTAAGTATTTTTTAAACAGAACTTTCACATTGTTAGAAAGATAGAAGAAACTACATGAACACTTTGGAACACTGACATGAAGGAGGAAATTAAAGACACTAAGATTAGCTACAGATTTCCAAACCAGTGGGATGCAGACTCAGGAACTGACCGCATGCACGCACTGAGAATGAGCCATTTTCCATTCGCCATGCTATTCAAGACACATTTACAATGCATATTTAACAAAATGGCTTAACCTCAAACTGGTTTCCCAAATTGATTTAGCTCCACATACAGTCCTCCAACCACATTTCCTCTGAATGTTATCTACACACCAAATTTCATTCTCTGGTAGTGGCTAAATTTTAGCCACCCCATTTTTAATACTAGATGTGATTAACTACTAAAGGCCATGTTTGCTGCCCCAGCTCCCTAGAAAGCAATGACATGACAAATTTGTTAGGAGGGCTTAGTAAAAGGGGAAAAAATTCTAACTTTGGGGAAAAAGAAGTAGACTGACAGGGTATCGCTGCCCCAAAGAACACTGCAGTCTGGTATCGAAAACTAAATTGAGGCTAAGCACAGTGGTTCATGCCTGTAATTGCAGCACTTTGGGAGGCTGAGCTGGGCATATCACCTAAGGTCAGTTTGAGACCAGCCTTACTAACCAGCGTAACATCATCTCTACTAAAAATACAAAAATTAGCTGGGCACAGTGGTGTGCATTTGGGTCCTAGCTATTCATGAAGCTGAGCTGGGAGAATTGCTTGAATCTGGGAGGTGGAGCCGAGATCACACCACTGCACTCCAGCCTGAGCCAAAGAACAAGACTCCATCGCAGAAAGAAAGAAATTGAACCTTGAGTTTTCATTCAAATTAAATCACTAGAATAGGATAAATGTCCAACAAAACGATTGCTATTAAATTGATGCCCCCCCAAACTCAACTTCTAAATAAAACTGAGGGCCACGTGCGGTGGCTCATGCCTGTAATCCCAGCACTTTGGGAGGCTGAGGCGGCTGGATCAAGAGATCGAGACCATCCTTGCCATGGTGAAACCCCATCTCTACTAAAAATACAAAAATTAGCTGGGCGTGGTGGCACACGCCTGTGGTCCCAGCTACTCAAGGCTGAGGTGGAAGAATTGCTTGAACTCAGGCGGAGGTTGCAGTAAGCCGAGATTGCGCCACTGCACTCCAGCCTGGTGACAAAGTAAGACTCCGTCTCAAAAAAAAAAACAAAAAAAAACCCTATCTGAATAAGCTTATAAAACTGGTGCTTCAATGCTAACCACCAAAATGGTAAACAGATGAGGCAAGGAAATCAGTATTTGAAGGTAAATTTAGGAGCACCACTACCTGCTCAAGATTTGACCAAGATACAAAAAGTAAAGAGAATTGAGTATAAATGGTGTTGCCTGCTTCCCAACTAGTATGAAAGCTCAAAATCGCTTACAACATTAATATATGGAGCTAAATCATTTTGGGAAACCAAGTTGAAATTAAGCCATTTTGTTAAATATGTATTTTAAGTTTTTCTTCACAATTATACCCAGATAATGCAGGAGACCAAGAATGCCCAGGTTGGGCATGGCTATCTATTTGCTTTTCCTTTTGGTAAACCCCTTAGTTATGATAAATTATTCCAAAATACACAGGACTAGACTATGATGGCATAAAGGAAGTCATGGGGGCAACATGAAGACAAGTTTCCACAGACATGGCACATTTTCCCCAAAGTGGCAAGTACTGAATCACAACTTAGAGTAATATTCTATTCTCAAATTTTGGTAACTTGAAAACATTTGAAAAATGAAGATTTCCTGTGGCCTTTTTAAGAGACTTTTATTTGAGTGGTTCTTACAAAGATTGTTGCAATATGAAAGTCATTTGTTTGATAGAAATATCAAGCTGTCTTGTCAAACACACTGAAGTAACCCAAAAATATATTTCAGAGCTCACAGAGCTTAAAAAGAGCAAAGATTATATGCAACCAGACAAAACCTATGTCTGCATTTCCTATTTTTCAGACTCTTTCGCTTACCAGACTCTCACTAAACATCTTCAGGAAATGCAGGGATCATTTTGTTTGGAATTTTAAGACACAGCAGAACACATAGTATTTACAAAGAAACTTTTACAGATACATTAATTGAAAAGATACCATCAAGAAATATTATAATTTTGAAATCTCCCTTTCTTGCCAATTAATCAGAATGCAAGATGAGATGCTAACCAAGCAGCCCTTAAGCTGTCTTGTATTTCAATACACTAAATGTGTATTTCAGAAACCTGCACAACCATCAGCCAAATATCAACATTAGTGAAGTGTGAATGTAATTGCTGTGTAAAAAGTTAGGCTTCTGAAACATTAAAAACATTACATCCCTGGTCTGCCTTTTTACAGAAAGCACATTTGTTCTCCTAGAGCTATTCCTATACTTCATTTATTTTCTACATGAACATTTTAAAAGGCAGAACAAAAGAAGTTTTGTATACAGTGGGATTTGCTATTTAGGGAGAATGAGCACACTGCATTCCTGTTAACATTTTTATTTTTTCAAGGTAACAGGATTGTATACAAATGACAGTAGATCCTTGCCTCTTTATTTTTATCTAAATAAAAGATAACTCAAGATGAATTCTCAAGAAAGAAAAAAAGCTATATACATAAGAGACTTAATCTTCCTTCATCGTCTACTTGGAACCAGTAGTTGTGTTGCTGTCATAGAATCGGGAAACAGGTTGTGGTAAGTTGGAAGAGGTACATATGCTGCCGTTATCATTTTACCTGTTGAAAGGAACAGACATGTTGGGTTTATTATCTTCGTTTTAGAGCTTTAATAACAAATGAAATAAATAAATTAAAACTCACCAGCAAACCACCTGCCATGCAATGCATTGACAGCAGCAATAGCTGCAGCAATTGACGGGCACTTCACATACACATTGCCCTAAAACACAGAAAAGCAAAAAAGGTAAAATGTTGCTGTATGCAAAATGGACCACGATGAGTTTATTCAAGTTGACTGTAGAAACTTAGTACTCTATAACCACAAAAATGGTTTATGATAATTGTTCCACTGGCTAATCAGTATACATAGAATTTAACTGAAAAATGACTTACACTACCCAACTTGCCCTGTTCTATCTTTTCTCTATAATTTGTATGCAGCCTAAGAATAAATAAAGATGCCAAGATTTCACAGCAGGCTTTAAACAGTACTAAAAACTCCTCCGATACCCTGATCAAATTGTTACTCATTTTCTTTTATTTTGGAGGGTTTATTTAACCACTACATTAAAGCTACTTACAGGCGCGCACACACACACAAAAAAACTACTATAATGGAACACAGTGACCATAACATGCACTACATATATGTCAAGATTAAGGTGGAGAGGAACAACCTATCATTTATAAAAAATATAAAAATACCTGAGCTGAATTTTTGTCAACATAAATATGAATAACTCCTCCGTGTTTATTACATTCTTCAATCACATCATCCTTAATCTCTGTATCCCATCCAACTTCTTCTTCTCTGTAAGAAAGCATTAAGTAGTCTTAAATACTATTGAAACACACTATATATTTACAAATGTTGTCAAAAAAGATTAAATATTCTATGAATTTTAAAAAATACTTAGGTTCCTATCCGAGTCACAACATCAAAACAAACAACAAAAAACTTAGGCTGGGTATGGTAGCTCACGCCTGTAATCCCAGTACTTTGGGAGGTCGAGGTGTGCAAGAGTTTGAGACTGGTCTGGCCAACATGGAGAAACCCTTTCTCTACTGAAAATACACAAATCAGCCAGGCATGGTAGTAGGAGCCTATAATCCCAGCTACTGGTGAGGCTGAAGCAGGAGAAGCAAATGAGCCCAGGAGGTGGAGGCTGCAGTGAGCTGATATCGAACCACTGCACTCCAGCCTAGCTAGGTGATGACAGAGCAAGAATCCATATAAAAAAAATATGTATGTTAAGAGGTATAGGCCACTAGGGGAAATCAAAGGAAAATAAGAAAACATTGTGCCCAACCTAGTTTATGACTCTGAACTTGAAAATGACCTTTAAAAAATTGGCCACACACAGCAGCTCATGCCTGTAATCCCAGCACTTTGGGAGACTAAGGCAGGCACACCACTTGAGGTCAGGAGTTAAAGACCAGCCTGGCCAACATGTCAAAACCCCATCTCTAATAAAAAAAAAAATACAGGGCCAGGTGCGGTGGCTCACACCTGTAATCCCAGCACTTTGGGAGGCCAAGGCGGGTGGATCACGAGGTCAAGAGATGGAGACCATCCTGGTCAACATGGTGAAACCCCGTCTCTACTAAAAATACAAAAAATTAGCTGGGCACAGTGGCGCGTGCCTGTAATCCCAGCTACTCAGGAGGCTGAGGCAGGAGCACTGCCTGAACCCAGGAGGCGGAGGTTGCAGTGAGCTGAGATCGCACCATTGCACTCCAGCCTGGGTGACGAGCGAAACTCCATCTCAAAAAAAAAAAAAAAATACAAAAATTAGGCATTATGACACACACATTTAATCCCAGCACTCTGGGGGGCTGAAGCAAGCAGATCACTTAAAGCTCAGGTGTTTGAGACCAGCCTGGCCAACATAGCAAAATACTGTCTCTACTAAAAACACAAAAATTATTTGGGTGTGGTGGCGTGCACTTGTAATCCCATCTACTGAGAAGGCTGAGGCACGAGAATTGCTTGAACCTGGGAGATGGAGGTTGTAATGAGCTGAGATAGCACCGGTGGTGCCACTGCACTCCAGCCTGGAGTGAGACTGTCTTCCAAAAAAAAAAAAAAAAAAAAAAAAAAACACCCCACAGTTAAATAATGCTATCTTTCAAATGATAAAACAAAAGTCTGTCACCATTTCATCGACAAAGCTAAAATAAATTTGGTATTAAGAAAAGAAAAGAATCCAAGACGTTTTGGATTAAACAGGCATATAATAGTCATTATGGACTTTCAAGATCAGTGTGGGCAACATGGTAAAACCCTGTCTTCATAAAAAAAAAAAAAAAAAAAAAAAACAAAGAAATTAGCGCCTCTACTCCCAACTACTCAGGAGGCAGAGGTGGGAGGACTGTCTGAGCCTGGGAGGTGGAGGCTAAGTGAGCCGAGATGAGTAACAGTGAGACCCTGTCTCAAAAAAAGATAGAAAGAAATACTCGTATCAGGCAATAATCGAAGTAAGTGGTTTCTTTTTTGCTTTTTTTTTTTTTTTTTTTTTGAGACAGTTTCACTCCTGTTGCTCAAGGCTGGTGGGGGTGCTCAATGGCATGATTTCGGCTCACTGCAACCTTCGCCTCCTGGGTTCAAGCCATTCTGCCTCAGCCTCCCGAGTAGCTGGGATTACAGGCATGAACCACCACGCCCAACTAATTTTGTGTTTTTAGTAGACGGGTTTCTCCATGTTGGTCAGGCTAGTCTCGACTGCCCGACCTCAGGTGATCTGCCCACCTTGGCCTCCCAAAATGCTGGGATTACAGGTTTGAGCCACCTCACCCAGCCAAAAAGAAACATTTTAATGATTTTCGAGTATTAAACTAAAAAAGCTTAAAATTTCAAAAGCCAAAAAAACCTTGAGGGCAGACTGGTTGAGAAGTAAATACATCAGAGAAAACTACTTAGAAATAAAGAGAAAACAGAAAATCTGCCTAGCTTTTAATACAATTCCAGTCTTATGCTCCACCTGCCTGGGCTTCCCAAAGTGTTGGGATTACCACCATGAGCCACCACACGCAGCTAAAAAATTATTTTAAAAGCATCAGAACTATTGCACTTTCAATTATAAAATATATGAAAAAATATATATATTTTTGGAGATGGGAGTTTTGCTCTTACAGCCCAGACTGGAATGCAACGGTGTGATCCCCACAACCTCTGCCTCCCAGGTTCAAGTGGTTCTCCTGCCTTAGCAGGATTACAGGCATGTGCCACCACGCCTGGCTAATTTTGCATTTTTAACTGACACAGGTGGGGTTTCTCCATGTTGGTCAGGCTGGTATCAACCTCCAAACCTCAGATGATTCACCCGCCTCGGCCTCCAAAAGGGCTGGGATTGCAGCTGTGACCCACCGTGCACAGCTGGAAATACTTTTTCAAAACAACTCTATTGACACCTTTGCAGGAAATATCCAAGAACAAAATCTGTTACTTACGTTTGAGGGTTAAACATGTTAGAGAGTTGAAAACACTGTGTTGCCAGTGGCTGAACAGAGGCAGCTGCAGCTAAAGCTGAAGCTAAAAGAAGAGAAAGAAAAATTAGTTTCATGGAAAATGCATGAAAGTATCCCTCATAACTACTTCAAAACACAACCAAATACCCACCCCAAGCATGTAACTAGGATGTCACTCGAGTATTTTATCTTATTTAATACTACTACTAAAGTATGTATCAGTAGCTCCTAGGTGCGAGAAAATTGAGGCAACCTAATATAGACATTCAGAAAGTTGAGGGTACTTTTTTTTTTTTTTTTTTTTTTGCCAATCAATGAGAGCCTGTAAGGTTGCTGAGGTTGGTTGGCCTTGAACTCTTGGCCTCGCCTTCGCAAGCGCCACGACATCCGGCCGGAGCCACTTTGGGCCCCGAGAGTACTATTTTTAACAAGGGAATAAAAACACTTTATGTTATCAAAATCAATTCGACAAAATCTCAATATGCATCAATCCAAATAGACAAAGGATAAGATTTGTTTGGTATGATTATCAGTTTATACTCCAATAAGGGGATGATAATAATAAAATCCTTTGAAATGTCAAATAAACGTACACCCTTTTGTATTCCTTAGCTTTCTGCCCATGAATAGTTTTACAAACATTGTAAGAGGATTAAAGGACATTTAAAATTACCCAAGCATTTCAAGATAATGTCCTAGAAAACTAAATTCTATTAAGAATCCTATTAAGTAAATCCTATTAATAAATCAATCTTTTAAAAATGATATTTTAGCACAATGAAACAACACTGAAAAAAGCTGAATGTATTCATAATATTCACTGCTACCAACTTAAAAATTAATGAACACTTTTATTCAAATTCAAAACATACTGGGGGTTTAAAGTTTAAAGAGCATTTTCCAAGACAGTTGCTCCAATGCTTTCTTTCATGTGATTTACAAAAATATTACCAGTAGCTGTTACAGAACTCACCGTAATCATATTATCTGACCAAATTTCATTCCAAAACATAATAACAAACAAAGCTAAGGATAAAACAGTGCATTAGAAATTACGGTAATTAAAATAAACGATCACTTATAGTATCAGAAATATCACACTGAACAAAAGTTAGGGCTGTGCATGAAATATATAATAAAATAATTACTTTCTGGTAGCATTACAAGTGCTTTAGCTTCTTTGTAATATACAAGTATTTTTTCCTTCATAAAGTTTTTTTTTTTTAAAATAAAATTGTAACATAACTTCAAATTCTACTGGAAAAAAGTTAAAAGATTCAAGAGTATATTATAGCTATGCAAAAATGGAGGTCACTCTGTAGTTTATAGAAGATATGTGGAAGTATCCTTAGGAAAACCAGAAAGTCTAAACAGAACTGAGGAAGACTTCTTTCTTCCAGTTTCTCATGTTTCATATTATATACTATGAATACTAAACATTATTAAGAAAATGTACTATACAAACATTCCCATTCAACCTAGATAAATGCAGAACACCGTAAATCTGGGAAAATCCTCCATCTCTACTTTTAAAAGTATAACAAAAAACAGCACTGAGGGGTGGGGCGTGGTAGCTGACACCTGTAATCCCAGCACTTTCGGAGGCCGAGATGGGTGGATCACTCGAGGCCAGGAATTCAAGAACAGTCTGACCAACATGGTGAAACCCTGTCTCTACTAAAACTACAAAAATTAGCCGGGCATGGTGGCATACGCCTGTAATCCCAGCTATTCAGGAGATAGGCAGAAGAATGGTTTGAACTTGTGAGGCAGAGGTTGCAGTGAACCAAAATCACGCCACTGCACTCCAGCCTGGGGTACACAGCAAGACTTGATGTCCCAGGAAAAAAACAAACAAACAAACAAAAAAAAAACCCCAGTACTGACCAGAGTATTGTTTGCGAAAAAACTTTAATTCCTAACTATGACAGAACATGACATGTTTCTCATACAGAATCATTTCCTTAAACATTAAGCATACTCCTATAAAAGATGATATAGAACTTACATTATCAGAAAAATGCTCATGTCAAGCAACAGATATTAAGTTATAACAAAAAACAAGAAATCATAGCCTACTTAATGGATACTTTCTCTGAAATGTGAACGTATATTAAGTCTGGATAAACCTCTTATTGCTTAGTATTCTGGCTTATAGAAATGAATGGGTATCCTTTCTTAACCAAAAAAGGGTGAGTTTTATAGCTCGATTCCTAAATTTATACTAAGACAACTTCCAGATTCTATGTTCTAAAATACTTGCCTACTTGATTAACAACAGAATACATCATTTCCTGACTTCTATATGAAACTTATCAACACAACACACAGATAGGCATAAAACGAACACGTTGAAAATTTTAAGCAAACTAAAGCAAAAAAAACCCTGATATTTTGATTTTCTTGAAGTCTATTAATGATTTGGGTTAGGTCTTATGAAATACAGATTATTATGTATATACCACTATGAGCCACTGTGTCAAAATTCAGGTCCAGATTACTGGTATAAATATGACAATAAATACAGAAAACTCTCTTACTACATTTAATTCTATTTCAAAGTCAAAAATAAAAAATATAAACATTTCAACTCACCTTCAGTCTGCTGGGAAAGTCTTGTTTGCAAATCTATAACAAAAGAGAATTCTACAGCTCAGTGCAGGAACAATGAAGAGCCTCAACTAACAGGGTAAATGTCAGGAAAGCATTAATAAAAGAGGACTATAGAAGCAGGGTTTATTCAAATGTACTTAGTAAAACCTGGCAGCAAAACCTCCTTCCCCATTCCTCATTGACAAGCCTTTGGGGCCTTTTTTTCCCCTCTTATCCTGGGAAGCTTACTTTTCCCTCTCTCTTCCTATACTACTATTCCACATCTCAAGTGAATTCCACTACACTAGTATTCAGCTGGGAATAATGGGAAATGGGGAAAGGGAAGCACACCGGTCAGAAAATGAGTGAAAAACCCTGATCTTGAGAATTCAATTCCAAGTACTTGGGAAATACAAGTATTTATTTTTTAAATGGCCCTAAGTACTTAACACCATAAAAGGATATTATAAAATAGTAAATAATGCACATCAAAAAGCTGTAAACACATTCAATGATTTCCCAATTTAGGAAGAACATCACCATTGGGAAATACACCATTCCAACAGTATGGATATATTATTAAAGGGTCTTAAAAAGATTTAACTTGTTTTAACTTGTCAAATCTAGCCCACAATGAGGCAACTTAATTAATTACTTCCTGGCCTACTGTAAAAATTTAGTAAAGCAGGAATAAATCTCCAGAATTTTCTTACAACCTATGAAGTTTAGGAAAATTAAGAGTATCTAAGCAGTATTAAAAATAAGTGAGGGATTTTACCAATATATTTTCTCATATAATTGTTAGATTTCTACAGTTGGGCGGCATCTTAAAAGAAAGCTACTACAGGGTGAAACAATAGCAAGTCTGAATAGTAAAGAAACTGCCACAGTGCTATGATGCTCTCTTGAATTTCCTTTTTTTTTTTTTGAAGTTTTATAGAAATATACAACACCAAAATTTTGATTCAGCAACCTACTTTTCATTGAAATTTGATTAAATTTCAACACTTTATTACCACATTTATGGGTTTCTTGCTGGGGACAGAAAATGATCATAAAACATGGGGGAAAACGTACAGGGATCTGCACCCAAGTTATACTGGGATATAATACCTGGGTCCTACTTGCTCAAAATTGGCATCTCAGGGAGCTGAAGAAATGTAACTAGTGTACACTGAAGAAACTTGGAAGATATGACCATGAGAACAGTGTCAATAAACTTTAACAGAATTTGTCTTTTCCCCTAAAATGGGAAAAAAAATGTATAGATATGAGTAATCCATGCTTTTTATCTATCAACCCAATCATAACTTCAAAAATGATCTGTTGTATCATTTGTGACAATGTAAAAAAAGCATGGGTTTCATAGAGATAAGGACTCTAACCTATCTTAGAAAGGGCCTATTGAATTGGCAGACTAAAATAATGTGGATATAGTGATGACCCACCCTTGGTTTTACCCAATATCTTTCAAAGACTTAAGGGACAAGGGCCTCAAAGACAGTGAACACTCAATTTTATTTCAACTAGGTATATGTAATGTTTTAATGACTGCCATCTGGAGAAAAACATCCACAGATAACTTTACAGATATTCACCTAAAACGTGGGTGTTATTAATGCAGAAGAAATTTATACCAAGTATAACAAAACAAGAAAGATCTTTAAAATCATCTCGACCACCAGCACTAAAAAAAGAAACATAACAAGATATATAAATAAAGCATAGGGACGACTGCCAGAAATTCAAATGGAGCGTTAGGGTTTTAGCTGACTACATTCAATCTTAATATATACTACACGATGAGAAAGAATCCAGAGAGGTACAGTCATATGTAATAAAAGAAATAATGGCTAATGGTAGAACTGATATTAACAGTGGATAATCTTCAGTTAACTGAAGATACTGCTTAAGACCAAATTAACTTATCTGATACAGCATCCAGGGTTTAACAGTAATTGTCTATAATTGACCCCTTTATCACTGTATCAATTCCTGAAGGCAGGAACAAATCTTTCACCACCCTTTAATGGAATACCTAGAATATGAATTAAAAATTTCTAAATTATCAAATAACAATTATGAACAATGGGAAGTAATATAAACAGTTTTCTGGTAAAACAATTTTTAAACTGTAATAACAGGGTACAATTCTCTAAGTAATGATGTAGTATTAATTAGGGCAAGTGGCAATAGACATTTATTCACTGTAAAGGATCAAATAATTAACAGTATAAACTCAAAATGAATTATATATTAATCCAATGGAATAACTTAAAGATACCTGAGGAGTCATAAATGACTATTAAATACACAAATTCCTTACTGGTTGTGATTCTTATAAGTATAAACTGATTTCATTCTCAGAAATTCTAGTAAATATGTGCTTGTCAAATTTAAAGGTAAGTCATACAATTTGATAGAGAGGAAATGAAAGCAAATGCAGGTTTACTCACACACTTAAGAACATCCACTAACACGGCAAACAGTAAAAAAATGTAAAAACAGAAATGATCTCCTTTAATTGAATACTGAGCTTTCAATCTAGAAGAAAATCATGAAGCAACCACAGGACCTTTTTCATACATTCAGATGCAGTACTACCATGATCTAAAATATATCTTCTCAGTTACATTCTCACTTAAGGTCAAAGGACCGGCCAGGAGAGGCAGCTCATGCATGTAACCAAGGACTTTGAGAGGTCAAGGTGGGCAGGTCTCTACTAAAAACAAAAAAATTAGCTAGGTATGGTGGCGAACATATGTGATCCCAGCTATGTGGGAGGCTGGGGCACCAAAATTCTCTGAACCCAGGAAGCAGGGTTTGAGCGACAGAGCAAGACTCCACCCCCGCAAAACCAAAATAAAATAAGGTTCCTCTTAACAATGTTCTAAAAGCATGTCTTTGACATTTCAAAATTAAATCCTATCTCCTAGATTTGGGTCAATGTCAAGGCTTTTAGTTATTACAGGTAATTAAATTAAGGCATAAGAGCTGGACACAGTGGTTCACAGCTGTAATCCCAGCATGTTGGGAGGCCAAGGCGGGCAGATCACTTGAGGTCAGGTGTTCAAGACCAGCCTGGCCAACACGGTGAAACCCCGTCTCTACTAAAAATATCCCAGCTATTCAGGAGGCTGAGGCATGAGAATTGCTTGACCCCAGGAGGAAGAGGTTATAGTGAGCCGAGATAGTGCCACTGGACTCCAACTTGGGTAACAGAGCAAGCCTCCATCTCCCCCCCGCTCCCAAAAATTAACATATGAAAAGGGAAGAATGGGTGTTTTATGAACTCAATCCCTTTTTACACAATTGTAAAAATGTCAATTCACCCTTCTTTTCCAGTTGTCCCCAAAAATTCCATCTCCCAATTCATGATCTTAAATTTTTATATACTATTAAGAAAAATAATTGTCTCTACACTCTTACTAGTACAATAGTTTTAAGTAAAGCTTTAAGTGCTTCTGGTATTTTCTGAATTCAAATACTACAAAAAAATAAACTTTCTACCTAACAATATAGAGCTTATTGTGTTTAGTAAAAGTAATATATTTTAAAAGATATAAACTTACATCAATGAATTTCAACTAAAAATGGGTGCAGTGTTTACAATTGTCCTGACAGCTCATTTTGATGTATGGTTAATTCTACCCTCCATCTGCACTGCCTTACATAAAAGACTGGAAACTTCTAGGCTAGAAGTACTTGATGAATTGAATTCTCAGTAAGTCCTTTTGAATTTAAAAATTTGGAAAATTTTCGAATTAGATGAAAAAACAATGATTTCAAATTAGAAAAGATTCAATTCCTACCTGCCACAGCACCAAATGCCAAAGAGCCACTCATTTGTAGAGCCTGCTGTGCTGCTGGTGGAATCTGCAAACCTGTACCTGTAAAAGAATAGGCCTGAAAGTTCTTACCATGTTCTTACTAAAGTTCTTTCTGTGTTGAGAGCACAGAAATAAAGTTTTCTGGGTGGTTAATATCATGATCACTTCACTAAAATAAATTGCAAGGAGGGCCAATGTTAAGTGACCAACCACATCCGGGAGAAATCCCATTTCTTAAAAACAATCAACCAAATGAACAACAACAACAAAACAAAAAACCCAGGAATTAGCCAGGCATAGTGGTAGTGTTAGTCCCAGTTATTTGGAGGTTAGGGTGGGAAGATGGATTCAGCCAAAGAGGCAGTTTGCAGTGAGCCAAGATCGCCCAACTGCATTCCAAATTGGGCAAGACGTTGTATCAAAAAATAAGAAATTGAGGCAGAAGAATCACTTGGGCCGGGTGCGTTGGCTAATGCCTTTAATCCCAGCACTTTGGAAGGACAAGGCAGGCGGATCACAAGGTCAGGAGTACAAGACAAGCCTAATCAACATGGTAAAACCTCTTCTCTACCAAAAATACAAAAATTAGTCAAGTGTGCTAGCACACATCTATAATCCCAGCTACTCAGGAGGCTTAGGCAGAAGAATCGCTTGAACCCAGGAGGCGGAGGTTGCAATGAGCCAAGATCATGCCATTGCATTCTAGCATGGGCAACAGAGTGAGCGCGGTGGCTCATGCCTGTAATCCCAGCACTTAGGGAGGCTGAGGCGGGTGGATCACGAGGTCAAGAGATCGAGACCATCCTGGTTAACAAGGTGAAATCCCGTCTCTACTAAATATACAAAAATTAGCTGGGCATGGTGATGCGCGCCTGTAGTCCCAGCTACTCGGGAGGCTGAGGCAGGAGAATTGCCTGAACCCAGGTGGTAAAGGTTGCAGTGAGCCGAGATCATACCATTGCACTCCAGTCTGGGTAACAACAGCAAAACTCCGTTTCAAAAAAATAAACAAAAAAAAACCACCTTGTAATATTTGTATTCTTAAATTTGAGATACAAACATATTATATAAAGGAAAATAAATCTTACAAAGTATTCTGTCACGCTCAAAACACATAATGTAGATTTCCATATATTAATACAAGGCACATCATGTATAAAATAACACACAGTGTGGCCAAGGATAATGCCAACTACAAAATAAAGTATTTTTCCAATGCCTGTAAAGGAGGCTGAGGTGGGAGGATCACAAGGTCAAGAGATGGTCCACCCTGGCCAACATGGTGAAACTGTCTCTACTAATAAATACAAAAAATTAGCTGGGTGTGGTGGCCTATAGTCCCAGCTACTTAGGAGGCTGAGGCAGGAGAACTGCTTGAACCTGGGAGGTGGAGGTGCAGTGAGCAGAGATCGCGCCACTGTACTCCAGCCTGACGCCTGGCGACAAAGTGAGACTCTGTCTCAAAAAAATAAAAAAATTTTTTCCATTTATTAGTTTGCATGGCTACCTTTCTACCCCACAATATCCACAGTAAATCATTCATAACAGCAAGAAACACTTACCCTCGGCAAGTCTTGCCATTAACTGAAGACGACCAGTTGTTCCCAAATCAATTCCAGTCCTTTCCAGTTCATCACTGTCCAAAAATGAACTAGCACTCGAAGCATCAGTACGTTCAGTAACATGACCAACTTTCATTGGCCTTCCTGCTAGTTCAAATCCATTAAGTTGTTCCAAAGCCTTTTTGGCACATTCTGAATCAGAAAACTATATGATGGGGCAGGTGGGAACAAAAACAGAATTTTAGTTCTTAAAATATAAGCTATAAATAAAAATATCTTTACATTGTTAGTATATTCAATAATTACTACTGAATTCTAAGGTAGAAATTTCAAGTTATAAGTAGAAAACACAACATACATGACGATGCTAACTCATGCAAATGAAGCGTGTTGATGGGGTAATTTAAATAAAAGGTATTACGAGAAATAACAGCTGTCTATCTGAGAACATGGGATCTTGGTTAGAAAATGGGCAAGTAGGCTGGGCGCAGTGGCTCACGCCTGTAATCCCAGCGCTTTGGGAGGCCGAGGCAGGCATCACGAGGTCAAGAGATCAAGACCATCCTGGCCAACATAGTGAAACCCCGTCTCTGCTGAAATATAAAAAATCAGCTGTGCGTGGTGGTACACGCCTATAGTCCCAACTACTCAGGAGGCTGAGGCAGGAGAATTGCTTGAGCCCGGAAAGCAGAGGTTGCAGTAAGCCGAGATGACGCCACTGCACTCCTGCCTGGAAACAGAGCTAGACTCTGTCCAAAAAAAAAAATAATAATAATAATATGTGCAACTAGCCAGGTGCAGTGGCTCACACCTGTAATTACAGCACTTTGGGAGGCCGAGGCAGGCAGATCACCTGAGGTCAGGTCGAATTTAGTACTTTTTTTTTTTTGAGATGGAGTCTTGCTCTATCATCCAGAATAGAGTGTCAGCTAAGTTAAACAGACACATTATCAACAAAAAAACAGGCTTAAATTTTATTGAAATGCAGATATAAGTAATCAATTTTAACTTATTGATAGAGATACAAAATGTACTTTAAAAAATATCATGTTTCCAGGACCATAAAAGGTTATACAGTTCATATACCTGAAAATACTGCCATCATGTATTTGGGTTTCATGAGGTAACATTAATACTTAAAAACACTTTGCTTTGAAAAGTAAAAGGCACATCTACATACAATTACTTCAGCTGTCACCTCATAATCCTACTAAGACAGGGCAGCCACAGATAGCCAGAAACACTTTTTTAATTTTTTTTAAAATGGAGTCTTGCTCTGTTAACCAGGCTGAAACGCAGTGCCCCAATCTCGGCTCACTGCCACCTCCGCCCCCACTGTGGGTTAAAACTATTCTCCTGCCTCAGTTTCCCGAGTAGCTGAAATTATAGGCATGCGACACCATGACTGGCTAATTTTCTGTATTTTTAATAGACACAAAGTTTAATCACATTGCCCAGGCTGGACTTGAACTCCTAACCCCAGGTGATCCCCTGCCTTGGTCTCCCAAAGTGCTGAGATTACAGGTGTGAGCCACTGCGCCCAACCCAACAACACTTTTAATAAGACAATTCTGGTCTTGGTTGTGAGGTTTGTACAATAAAAAGGATCTTAAGTAAAAAAGAACCCTAAAAGACCTTCATTTAACTAGTAACAATGTGTCATAATGTTATCAGAGACATAAGTAGAAAACATTCAATTATGACTGAAGCAGGCAGATCGTGAGGTTAGTAGTTTGAGACCAGCCAGGCCAACATAGTGAAACCCCAACTCTTCTAAAATTACAAAAAATGAGCCACATGTGTTGTTGGTAGACACCTGTAATCCCAGCTACTCGGGAGGCTGAGGCAGGAGAATAGCTTGAACTCAGGAATCAGAGGTTGCTTTGAGCCGAGATAGCGCCATTGTACTACAGCCTGGCAACAAAGCTAGACTCTGTCTCAAAACAAACAAACAAACAAAAAACCATTCAATTATATGAAGAACTGGCTAATCAAACTGACCATATATACATACTGTATACAGTATAAAGGATAACAAGGGCCGGGCGTGGTGGCTCATGCCTATAATCCCAGCACTTTGGGAGGCCAAGGTGGGCGGATCACAAGGTCAAGAGATGGAGACCATCCTGGCCAACATGGTGAAATCCCGTCTCTACTAAAAATAACGAAAAAATTAGCTGGGCGTGGTGGTGCGCGCCTGTAGTCCCAGCCACTCGGGAGGCTGAGGCAGGAGAATTGCTCGAACCCTGGAGGTGGAGGTTGCAGTGAGCCAAGATCGCGACACTGCACTCCAGCCTGGAGCTTGGTGATGGAGCCAGACTCTGCCTCAAATTAAAAAAAAAAAAAAAGGGTAACAGGAACATAGTAATATAGTTTGGATGCTTGTCCCCTCTAAATTTCATGTTGAAATGTGATCCCCACTGTCGAAGGTGTGACTTGGCAAGGTGGAAGACGGGGCAGATCCCCCATTAATGGTTTAGTGCACTCTCCCTGCTAATGGGTGAGTCATTGCTCTGTTACTTCGTCTTCTATCTTCCTCCCTCTCTCTCCAAGTGACAGACCCGCTCCTCCATCCAACAACCACAGTAAAGGCTTTGTGAAGCACAAGTAAAAGCTTCCTGAGGCCACAACAGAATCTGAGCAGCTCTTAGTGTCATGCTTGTATCACCTGCAGAACCTGATAACCTATTTTCTTAATTATTTTATATTTAATTTTTTTGGAGGCAGTCTTACTCTGTTGCCCAGGCTGGAGCACAGTGGCATGATCTCAGCTAACTACAACTTCCACCTCCTACGTTCAAACAATTCTCCTGTCAGCCTCCTGAGTAGCTGGAATTATAGGCATGCGCCACCACGCCTGGCTAGTTATTAGTGGAGATGGGGTTTCACCAAGTTGGCCAGGCTGGTCTTGACTATATTCCAGCCTGGGCAACAGAACGAAACTCTGGCTCATGAAAAAACAAGCAAGTTAATTAATTAAAAATTAAAAGCCAGGAGCAGTGCCTCATCCCCATAATCCCAGCACTTTGGGAGGCTAAAGGGGGAGATCACTTGAGCCCAGGAGTTCAACATCAGCCTCAGCAACAAACTGAGAACCCATCTCTACGTAAGAAAAAAAAGAATTTTATATTAAAAAAAATTAAAAGACATAAAACCCTCTTTTCCTTATAAATTAACCAATCTTTGAGTATTCCTTTATAAAAACACATGAACTAACACACGGTTTAACAAACTTTCATTATATAGTAAGTGGAGTAAGTGGTACCACTGCTTACTAAAAAGTAGCAACTGTGCGAAAACTAATTTTTTTATTTTGTGTTTTCGGGACTGAGTCTACCTCTTGTTGCCCAGGATGGAGTGCGTGATCATGGCTCACTGCAACCTCTACCTCCTAGGTTCAAGCAATTCTCCCGCAGCTTCCTGAGTAGCTGGGATTACAGGCGCCTACCACAACACCTGGCTAATTTTTGTATTTTTAATACAGGTGGGGTTTCACCATCTTGGCCAGGATGGTCTAAAACTCCTGACCTCAGGGGATCCACCTGCCATGGCCTCCCAAAGGGAGCCACCACACCCAGCTTCGAAAACCTGTAAATATTAAACATGCCTCCTCCCCACCATTAGTAACTACTGTACTTTCACTATGCAACTCAGATCAAAAAGTGTTAGCAGTTCCTCCTATGTGTAACGATTTGGTTTTCACTCCTGTGTGAGCTGTGACTCCCTTTTGTTGCAAGGGTGTATTACCCTTGGCTGCAGAAAAAAAAATTTTCATCAGGCACAGTGGCTTACTCCTGTAATACCAGCACTTTGGAAGGGTAAAGTGGGACATCATTTATCACCAACAGCTAGACAATACTCTCAGCAACATAGCAAAAACCAGTCTCAAAAGACAGCAACTAAGTCATGTAATTATAGTTACTTACCGTAATAAATCCATATCCCTTGGACCGACCAGTTTCACTATCCATCATCAGCTGGATACTTTCAATCTATAATTGAAAAGCATAATTACTATTTAACTTAAAATCAGAGTACAAAACTACTTTATTCCCTGAAACATGGTTTTAGAAATCTAGCAGTCTCCTCATCCTACAAAATAGAAGACTTATCACAACACCTCGGAGGCAGAAGATCAAGTTGTTTTTTGACTCTGCCATCTAACAGTTCATGTGGCCCTTATTGCTCTGAACTTCATTTCTTGATATAGCACACAATGGCACATCATTATGTGCTATATGCACATCCCACCCTCAAACACCCCAAGATCCTTGTTACTTATAGAAAAGTCAACGGAGGCTGGGCGAAGTAGCTCATGCCTGTAATCCCACCACTTTGATACGCCAAGATGGGAGGATCACCTGAGGTCAGGAGTTCGAGACCAACCTGGTCAACATGGTAAAGCCCTGTTTCCACTAAAAAAATATGAAAATTAGCCAGGTGAGGGTGGGTTCCTATAATCCCGGCTACTTGGAGACTAAAGCAGGAGAAACACCTGAAACTAAGAGGTGGAGTTTGCAGTCAGCCAAGATCATGCCATTGTATTCCAGCCTGGGAGACAGAGTAAGAATGTCTCAAAATAAATAAATAAAGTCAAATTACTGGAGAAAGTGAAGTAGCACAGTGGATCAGAAATGGGTCACATACTGTTAGGCAGAATAGCCTTGTCAGAGGGGCATTCATAATGCAGCCATTAAAGATTTCAACAGACAGAAAAAAGGGCAAACCTAATCAGGCTACCAAGGCCTGGAACTGAGAATTTTTTTTTTTTTTAAGGGAGACACTGTCTTGCTGTTGCCCAGGCTGAAGTGCAGTGGTGGGATCTCGGCTCACTGCAATCTCCACCTCCGAGGTTTCAAACAATTCTCCTAACAAAGCCTCCAGAGCCACCAAGATTACAGACACCTGCCACTATGCCCAGCTAATTCTTTGTATTTTTAGTAGAGACAGGGTTTCAAATGTTGGTCAGTATGATCTCAGTCACTTGACCTTGTGATCTGCCAGCCTCGGTGTCCCAAAGCGCTGGGATCATAGGCATGAGCCACCACGCCTGACAAAGCAGAATCTTAAGATTTTCAACGTTCTTTTAAAAACAAACATTTAAAAAGAAATTCTACTAAACAATAATAGTCTTCCTATGATATAATAATTTTCTTTTGAGACAGGATTGAACTGTTACTCAAGGTGGAGTCAAGTGGCACCAACACAGCTGGGATTAAAGGCATGAACCACAGTACCCAACAAATGTTTTAAAGGATGAATTTTAATACCCATTATGCATTTCACATGGCATTACGAATATTAATAACATTCTTTTTTTTTTTTTGAGACGGAGTTTTGCCCTTGTTACCCAGGCTGCAGTGCAATGGCGCAATCTCGGCTCACCGCAACCTCCGCCTCCTGGGTTCAGGCAATTCGCCTGCCTCAGCCTCCTGAGTAGCTGGGATTACAGACATGCGCCACCATGCCCAGCTAATTTTTTGTATTTTTAGTAGAGATGGGGTTTCGCCATGTTGACCAGGATGGTCTCGATCTCTTGACCTCATGATCCACCTGCCTCGGCCTCCCAAAGTACTGGGATTACAGGTGTGCACCACCGCGCCGGGCCTATAACATCCTTTAAGTGACCTATTCTAATCTGTTTTAACCTATGTTGTCATAATGAATTTTTCTAAAAGCAACCCTTATCCTCTTAATCTCCTGGAAAGATAACAAAGTAGGAAATACAGAAATTATTACATAGTTATACTCAGATCAACCTACTGAAGATTCATTGAAGAACTTGGACTTACCCTTCCGAAAGGCTCAAAGATCCCACGAAGCATATCTTCAGTTATATTAAAGTGTAATGAACCCACATAAAGCCTCATAGGTCCAGCACTTCCCTTTTGTAAATTGTTTGCCATTGCTGCAGCTCTATTTTTTTCTGCCTAAAAGACAAAATGCACATCACACAGAGCTAACACACAGTAGCTTCACCAGGGTAAACCACACAGACTTGCCTAACAACTGATTCAAAGTTTAGAGTGATAAAAATATCACCCTAAGTAACTCAGACACTAAGAGGAACACTGTATGGATCAACTATGAGGCATCTAGAATATGCAAATTCAGAGAGAGAAACTAGATTACATTTTATCAAGGGCCTGCAGGAGATTGGGGGTTATAGCTTCAAGAGTACAGTTTCTGTATGAGACAATGAATATACCTGGAGATGATTACTGGTGATTATTCCATCACTATAAATTTAATAAATAGGGCCGGGCGCGGTGGCTCAAGCCTGTAATCCCAGCACTTTGGGAGGCCGAGGCAGGTAGATCACGAGGTCAAGAGATTGAGACCATCCTGGTCAACATGGTGAAACCCCATCTCTACTAAAAATACAAAAAATTAGCTGGGCACGGTGGTGCGTGCCTGTAATCCCAGCTACTCAGGAGGCTGAGGCAGGAGAATTGCCTGAACCCAGGAGGCGGAGGTTGTGGTGAGCCGAGATCCTGCCATTGCACTCCAGCCTGGGTAACAAGGGCGAAACTCCGTCTCAAAAAAAAAAAAAATTTAATAAATAGCATTGAACTGTATACTTTAAAAATGGTTAAAATACTAAATGTGTGTGTATAAAACTACAATGAAAATACTTTTATTTATTTAGAGTTTTATTATTTTGAGACAGGGTCTCACACTATGTTGCCGAGGCTGGTCTTGAACTCCTAATATTAAGTGATCATCCTTCCTTCTCAGCCACTAGAGATTGCCAGAGATAAAGCACACTGCATATAGACACAATTAATATTCATTAAAATTAACATACTCTTGAGATTAGTATAACCAAATATACAGTTGTTTGTGATATGGGGCATATGTCAGAAACAAACTATATCACAAAGAAAACGTGTTAACTCAGCTGTCATCCCTCCATAACCAACAAAAGTTGTCCATTTACATTCTAACACAGGCCTCTCTGTGTAACAAACTGGCGTACATTTGGTAGTACTGCTCCTACAACATTTTGTTACATGAATTAAGTACCTCATTTAATATGCTACTTCTAAGCCCTTAGTACTACCAATCCACACCCAGCTAAGTTTGTCATCCAACATAGGAAATAATCTGAGTAATTATCCTCCTATCCAGTTTACAAACAATCACATTATACTCAATAATTATTACTTAATATAAAGCAGAACCATCTAAAAATGATAAAAGTGAGGACAATAGGGCCAGTGCAGTGGCTGAGGCCTGTATTACCAGCACTTTGGCAGGACGAGGTGGACGGATCACTTGAGGCCAAGTTCAAGACCAGCCTGGCCAAAGCAAAACCCCATGTCTACTAAAAATGCAAAAAATTAGCTGGGTGTGGTGGTGCATGCTTCTAATCCCAGCTATTTGGGACGCTGAAGGACAAAAATCACTTCAACTAAGGAGACAGAAGCTGCATTGAGCCAAGATGACACAACTACACTACAAGCTGAGTGACACAGTGAGACTGTATTTAAACAAAAAAGAGAGGATAATAATTTGGCCAAGGTTACATACAGCTTACCTAGCAGTGAAACTGCTATTTCAAGTCACATTTGGTTATAAAGCTAATGAAGAACTTTACAGAATTATGTAAAGTAAGTCTGATCGGCCACAGAGTCCCACACCTCTAGTATGACACGTTAAGAAGCCAAAACATGATTTAGAAGCTCGTCTCTAAATCAAAAAAAATCAGCCAGGCATGGTGGTTGATGTCTGTGTTCCCAACTACTTTGGGGACTGAGCTGGAAGGATCACGAGAGCATAGCTAGGAAGTTGAGGCTGTAAATGTGTCACTGTCCTCCAGCCTGGGCAACTGAGCCTGTCTAAAAAGAAGTTAAATTTGATGAAGTAACCAGACTATTAAAAAGAGTTAGAAGGCCGGGCGCAGTGGCTCAAGCCTGTAATCCCAGCACTTTGGGAGGCCGAGGCGGGTGGATCACGAGATCAAGAGATCGAGACCATCCTGGTCAACATGGTGAGACCCCGTCTCTACTAAAGATACAAAAAATTAGCTGGGCATGGTGGCGCGTGCCTGTAATCCCAGCTACTCAGGAGGCTGAGGCAGGAGAATTGCCTGAACCCATGAGGCGGAGGTTGCGGTGAGCCGAGATCGCGCCATTGCACTCCAGCCTGGGTAACAAGAACGAAACTCCGTCTCAAAAAAAAAATAATAATAAAAAATAAAAAAATAAAAATAAATAAATAAATAAAAAAATAAAAATAAAAAGAGTTAGAGTATTTAAGCAGTTTGAAAACCAATCAATATGATACCGTACTTCATATTGCTCAAAATATTAAATTTTAATATTTTGCTATTAAAAAAAAAATCGAGGCGAGGCATGGTGGCTCATGCCTGTAATCCAAGCACTTTGGAGGCCAACACAGGCGGATCACCTGAGATAGGGAGTTAAAGACCGGCCTGACCAACATGGTGAAACCCCATCTTTAAATTAAAAAAAAATCTTTTTTAAGTAAAAAAAAATCGAGTCATTAATTAGTGACAAAAATCAGTAACTTGTTTCTGGTGTTTCCCCTGACCCCGCACCCCATGGGAAGAAGAGACAGAACAGGGCCCTACAGGCAGTCTGGTGAGATCTTCTACCTGGCACAGAGGCAGAAAAAAACCAGTCACTTGTTTATTAATACAAATGAATACAAATCAATACTAATAATAGGGTCATATTACATAATCCACAGAATGATACATTCCAACTTCTCCACATCCATAAGAACTATTAAATGATGTCAAAGTGCCGTGTGGCTGAAGTGATCCTAACACCTCAAGAGGCCCAAGCCAGAGGATCACTTTATTTTTATTTATTTATTTACTTTTTTTAATAGAGATGCGAGTTCCACCATGTTAAGCTGGTCTTCAACTCCTTACCTCTCAGGCGATCCACCTACCTCGGCTTCCCAAAGTGCTGGGATCATAGATATGAGCCACAGCGCCCAGCCTGGAGAATCATTTTAGTCTGTAAGTTTGAAACCAGCCTGAACAATATGGCAAGACCCTGTTCCTTCAAAAAATTTAAAACTTAGCTGGCAACGGTGGCATTTACCTATAGTCCTAGCTACTCAGAAGACTGAGGAGAAAAGACTGTTTGAGCTCGGCATGTCAAGGCTACAGTGAGCTGTGATTATGTCACTGCACTGATCTCTAAGTGACACCGTTATCTCAAAAACAAGGCCAGATGCAGTAGCTCACACCTGTAATCACAGCACTTTGGAAGGCCAAGGAGTGTGGATCACCTGAGGTCAGGAGTTCAAGAGCAGCCTGGCCAACACACTGAAATCCCATCTCTACCAAAAATACAAAAAGTAGGCCAGGCATGGTGGGTCACGGCTGTAATCCCACTTTGGGAGGTTGAGGCAGGTGAATCACAAAGTCAGAAGGTTCAAGACCAGCCTAGCTAAGAATGGTGAAACTCCATCTCTACTAAAAATACAAAAAATTACCCGGGGTGGTGGCACACGCCTGTAATTTCAGCTACTTAGGAGGCATAGGCAGAGAACTGCTTGACATCAGGTGATGGAGGATTCAGCAAGCCAAGATCACACCACTGCACTCCAGTCTGGGCAATAAAAGCAAGACTCTATCTCAAAAAAAAAAAAAAAAAAAAAAGGGTAGCCAAGCATGATGGCAGTCTCCTGTAATTCCAGCTACTCAGGGAGTTGAGGCAGAATAATCTCTTGAACCCAGGAAAGAGACGGCGTTTGCAGCGAGCTGAGACCAGGCCATTGCACTCCAGTCTGGGTAACACAGTGAGACTCTGTCTCGAAAAAAAACAAAAACCAAAAAAAACAAACAACAAAAGGGCAACAAAAGGAGAAATGACAAGATGACAGTCTTGAGAAAACTATCAAAGTAAGCAAGACAAAGTTAAAAAAAAAAAAGGTCCTTGAGAAAATTTGACTCCTAAGGTAATGAGTTGCAGTCACTGTAGACGAGGCACAGGACATGAAAGCAATATACCATGCAACAGGAGGCTTTCAAGACCATCAATAATCAATCTCTTAACCAGGAAAAAAATTACCTGTGATGCCTGTACTATGATTGGCACTCCTAAAACTCGTTGGCCTGTTAATCCTATTGCTAGAGGCACCGAGCTAACATCAACAAATTCCACATAAGCAATTCCTTTGGAACGTCTTGAATTTCTGTCAGAAATCATCCTCACATCTCGAACCTAGAAAGAAAACAGTTGTTTGTGCAACCATCCACTGTAAGTCATGTACATATAATTATTTCAAGAAGAGACATTAATGTTAAAGCAAAGGATGAAGGCATTATGAAATTCTTTTAAAAAGTAAATCTGTAGGACAATTCCTATATTCTATCCTTATCTGTTAAAAATTTTGTAGTAATATTTATCAACTCTAATACTATAAGATGCAAAATGGAAACATTACCACAAACAAATACTGCTACTAAATCAAAAGATTTGATGTTTAGATGTTTTCTCTTACAGTATCTACCTATTTGACCTCCGTACACAGGCTAAGATTACCTTTCCTACTGTAGAGAAAAACTCTTCCAAATCCCTTGGTCGAATTCTTGCTGCCAGCTGCATACAGAAGACTGTCCTTGCATCTCTTTCCTCAGGAGTCAGATTATCAATAGGTTCCCTAATAGGAGTAAAAAATACAGAATTAGTTTTATAATAGATTATTTTAAAATAATTTTTTATTTCTCCATGTATTTAAACAGTTTTTCAGGTACAGGTACTTTTTGGTTACATACATGAGTTCTTTAGTGATGAATTCTGAGATTTTAGTGTACCTGTCACCAGAGCAGTATACACTGTATCCCTCACTCCTTTCCCAACTCCTACCCATTATTTTCATCTTTAGAAATTAGGTCTTGCTATGTTGTACAGGTTGGCCTTGAACTACTGAGCAATCCTTTTTCCCTAGAACCCCAAAATGCTGAAATAACAAGTGTGAGCCATCACGCCTGACCTAAAACAAGTGTCAAACATTCATTTTCACAGAATGAATAAGCTGTGAAACTAGTCTGTCATATTCCCAAGCCTATTTTCAGTAAGATCTATTCAATTTAACTCAATTCCTTCTAAAGAATAAAGTTTGCTGTTTCTTATTATCACATCTTACATGGCATTAGCACGGAAGTCTAATGTTCTTACAACCTCAAAAAGGGTAATTTTTCTAAAAAAAGGATCAACCAGAAGCCTGTTTAATAACAGTCATAAAAAATACCACTGAACCAATCACAAATGCCAGACTGATACAAAATCAGTGTAACGGATGCTTCCTTACAACAAAACCATAAAATTATGAAGAGAATAAAGTTTGATAATCACAATGGCAAACTCGAAGTGAAACCCCAAATACCAAAAATTCTACTTTATTTTACAAATTTATATTGTCTATTAACATCATCTCTGTTACAAAATACCAGTTAGTTTAATGTTTTAAGTCAATCCTTAAAGATGTTAAGCCTAAACATGCTCTTTTCCATTTTTTGGACACTTTCAGGATGTACAAAGTGGTGGGGGTGTTTGGATGCTTTCTCTTGCAGTATCACTCCACCTACAGTATGTCACAAAACCTTTTTTTTTTCTGAGAAGTGTCTCACTCTGTCACCCACGCTGCAGTGCAGTGGCATGATCTCAGCTCACCACAACCTCCGCCTCCCAGGTTCAAACGATTCTCCTGCCTCAGCATCCCAACTAGCTAGAATTACAGGAACATGCCACCATGCCTGTTTAACTCTTGTATTTTTAGTAGAGACGGGGTTTCATAATGTTGGTCAGGCTGGTCTTAAACTCCTGACCTTGTGACCTGCCTGACTTGGCCTCCCAAAGTGCTGGGATTGCAGGCATTAGCCACCCTGCCTGGCACAAAAGCTTTTAAGGCCAAGAGTAGTGGGCAGACTGCTTGGCTCAGGAGTTTTAGACCAAACTGGGCAACATGGTAAAACCTTGTCTCTACAAACAAACAAAATTAGCAGGGTATGATGGCTACACTTATAGTCCCAGCTACTAGGGAGGCTGAGTGGCACTGCTGATGCTCAGCTGTTAAGAACCTACAGTGAACCGTAATTGCATCATGGTACTCTAGCCTGGGTGACAAAGTGAAATCCTGCCTCAAAGAAAAGCTTTCTGCTGGGCCCCACGGCTCACACCTGTAATCCCAACACTTGGAAGGCCAAGGTGGGCAGATCACCATGTCAGGAGTTCGAGACCAGCCTAACTAACATGGTTTTGAAACCCCTTCTCTACTAAAAATACAAAAAATTACCCAGGCATGGTGGCACATGCCTGTAATCCCAGCTACTCAGGAGGCTGAAGCAGGAAAATCTCTTGAAATTGGGAGGTGGAAGTTGCAGTAAGGCAAAATTCCAACACTGCACTCCAGCCTAGCGAGTGAGACTCCATCTCAAAAAAAAAAAGAAAAAATTAGCCAGGTATGGTGGCAGGGGCCTGTAATCCCAGCTACTTAGGAGGCTGAAGCAGGAGAATCACTTGAACCCGGGAGGCAGAGATCGCAGTGAGCCGAGATCACAACACTGCACTCCACTACCTCGGCAACAAAGCAAGACTCCGTCTCAAAAAAAAAAAAAAAATCTTGTAAATTATAATTAAGACTCACTTACCAAATTCTAAAATTCTACAGTATAGCTGAATACACCATACAATAAAGTTATAAGATGCTCTTGAAGGAAATGAAAAATCTGAGTATAACAATGCAACCACCTGGCCAGGTGCAAAGAATGGTTCATGCCTGTAATCCCCCCACTTTGGAAGGCCAAGGCGGGTGAACTGCCGGAGGTCAGGAGGTCCAGACCAGCCTGGCCAACATGGCAAAACCCCATCTCTACTAAAAATACAAGAATTAGCCAGGTGTGTAAGCACACACCTGTAGTCCCAGCAACTCAGGAGACTGAAGCAGGAGAATCTTTAGAACCAGGAGATGGAGGCTGCAGTGAGCTGAGATTACACCACTGTATTCCAGCTTAGGCAAGAGAGTGAGACTTTGCCTAAAAAAAAAAAAAATCCACAATACTGCCCAGGGGTAGTGGCTCACACCTATAAACCCAAGAGAGGCAGGTGTCATGAGATCAGAAGTTTGAGACTAGTCTGGCAAACATGGTGATAGCCAGTCTCTACTAAATGTACAAAAATTGGCGGAGTGTGGTGGTGGACACCTGTAATCCCAGCTACTTGGGAGACTGAGGCAGAAGAACTGCTTGAACCTGGGAGGTAGAGAGGCAGTTTGCAGTGAGCTGAGATTGTACCACTGCACTCCAGCCTTGGCGATACAGCGAGATTCTGTCTCAAAAAAAACAAAAAACCACAATGCTACCACCTAACACAGTATTCTTTGAACCAAAACAGTAGACTGAACAGATATAATTCTTATTTTTAAGCATAAAATAACCTATGGAAACATTCAAGAACCTAGGAGTACCAATTCAAATCATTAAGATTTTTCAGGTGAAATACTTTTCCTCAGGTAAGAGAGCCAAATGGCAAAACCTACTTTTCCACATTAGGCTACTTCAAATAACTCATTATTTATGCCAAAAGTAAGTCTAAAGTTTTCTATAACTGCTATGTTGCCAACACAAAGAAATGTTTGACATGAATATGCTAAAAGCCCAGATTTGATCATTACTCACTGTATAGATATATCAAAACATCATTGTATCCCATAAATATACACAATCATTGTATGTCCATTAAAAATAAGAAATGCAGCTGGGTACAGTGGCTCAGGATAGCAATCCCAGCACTTTGGGAAGCCAAGGTGGGCGTATCATCGCAGTCAGGAGTTTGAGACCAGCCTGGCCAACATGGTGAAACCCCATCACTACTAAAAATACAAAAATTAGCTGGGTATGGGGGCAGGTTCCTGTAATCCCAGCTACTCAAGAGGCTGAGGCAGGAGAATCGATTGAACCCAGGAGGTTGAGGTTGCAGTGACCAAGATCATGCCACTGCACACCAGCCAGGGGACAAGACCGAGACTGTGTCGCTTCATCTCAAAAAAAAAAAAGGGGGGGGGAGATGGGGGAAGCAAGAAAAATTTACTTTAAGTAAAAGAGGGAAATAAAATCACATTCAAATAACTTGTTGCTGGGCGTGATGGATCACACCTGTAATGCCAACATTTTGGGAGTCCAAGGCAGGTAGATCATCTGAGGTCAGGAGTTTGACATCAGTCTGGCCAACAGGGTGAAACCCCATCAATGCTAAAATACAAAAAGTAGCAGGGCATGGGGGTGTATGCCTGTATTCCCAACTACTTGGGAGGCTGACATGACAAATCACTTGAACCCAGGAGACAGAGGTTGCAGTGACACAAGATCGCGCTACTGCACTCCACTCTATGTCACTCAGACTACGCCTCAAAATAAATAACTTTTGCTTCTTTTTAATTACATGAAATTAAAGTGAAAGCTACTGAAAAATCAGGAGAAATTCACGTGATTTTATTTTAAAGTACTAGAGCTGTAAAAGGAAGCAAAAGCAAAATTTAATATGGTCCTAATTACTAAATATCATTCAATTTAACAGTACTGTAAGCTGCAAAGCTTCATTGAGAGCTAAAAGGCTTTAAAGAAGAAAACTACCTCACAGGGCTCTTGTCTTTTCTGAATGGACTTTTGCTTCGGGAACGTCGTCTGCTGCAAAGTTAAAAAGTTTCAGAAGTTATCCAAACAAGTACAGCATGTCAGCTCCTTGAAAAACAATTTAAACAATTCAGAAGTATGTTTAAAAACCTTAATTTGATGCTATGAGGCAACCCAATCTTTCCTCGGATGGCACTGTTAAATTTTGGTCCGGAGCTAAAAAGGAAACACAAAATTACACTAGTTACAGGTTTAGGGTCTTGCTAAGATCGCACTCATGCGCTCTCCAGCAAGACTAACATTGTTTAGGTTGCTGCTTTTCCACCTCAGTTATGAAGAGGAAACAAAAATACTTAGCTGTCTCTTTAACTTTATCCCAGGCAAGCTGCCCTTGAATTTATCCATCCTGGACCACTGAGAGGTGCCAAGACCAAAGGTTACGGCCTCAAAATTTTCAGATTCTGAAACTGCACACACCCATTTTCAGTCTATAGATTATCTTTTTAGCTACATATATATAAATACAGCCTTGAGAATTTTAAAAAATGAACACATATAAAAAATAAGTCCCTCTGAACTTCCTCACACCACCAGTAACTATGGTTAACAATTTGGTGTGTATCTTTGCAGAACCTCTCCTGGGAATATATGTGTGTACATGTACATATACAATACTCATACATGTCTTCTTTTTGAAAGATTTATTCTAAAAACTAATGACAATTTTTTAGTCATGCAACTTAGGTATTTCCCCATTCAACAGTTTAACTCTTAGCATGACACCATTTAATACGCTATACTTCAGTTGTTTCAAAATATTCCATCGTGAAGATGTTAAGGTAATTTACCAATTCTTTATAAAACGTTGAGGATTTGTCATGACTAAAGGAGTGTTTTCAAAAAGATCACAAAGGTAATTATTACGTAATAACAGTTTTTGTGACTTTTTAAAGACCAGGCTAACTTAAAGGGACTAGCCAGTTGTCCCTTAAGTGCTCATCCTGCTATCTTATTCCAGAAGAACAGCGAAATAAATAAACACGTTGTGGCCTGTGATCCACACACTTGAATTAGTTTTCATGGACACTACGCCTACCTACAACGTGCAAGTAGTTCCAAATAAAACACTTTATTAAATTGGTCCTTTGCAATTCAGACTAACAGTGATGACTGAAAATCATTTACTGGATAAAGCTATTTTCTTTTCCCTTCAATTAAAAAATATTCTCAGTTATAACCTCAAACCCAACATAAGAACTAAGTTATTTTTAAATAAAGTTAGACCAGGATCCACCAATCAGAAAGAACCCATCACTCAAAGGAATTAAGTTAATTCCCTTCCCTACATTTAGTTCATCCTGGCAAAAAGATTTAACAATCCCATTTTAAGAATGCAATGAATCTTGGTAAATGGAACAAAAGCTGAGAATTTCCTACTGCTGTATAGCATTCAGAATTAGAACAGCATTGCGGTCCTGTGTTCAGCTACCAAAATTAATGAAATAAGCAGAATAAAGGAACACATAAAACATTAAGTTCAGTTTTATTTTAAAAATAAAAGAGCTAGAATCCGAATTCATGTAATGTCAAAACATTTCATGAATCCATTAAGTCCTCTGAGAACTTTACATTTTATTCTCATTCATTACTTATTAATAACTTATCTGCAACTTGTTATCTACTTAAAAGGTTAGAAAACAAATGCTTAGCTTAGTGAGTTAAGTAACTCGCCAAGTGATTTAGGCCTTTGATTTCCATCCTTAACCATTCAACTCTTAAAGTTAGAAGGGTTATTTTTAATATATTCCAGAGTTTACAGCAGTGTGTTTATTAAGAGGAATTAACCTCATAAAGCATTAAGGACTGCTAGATTCAATCCTCAGAACTGTGTAAGGGGTTTTGTAATATAGTTATTTACACTAACCATAATGAATCTGTTTCCCACTTTAAATACCTACATCCAAATTTCTGATTTAATCTTCAAAACAATTTTAGTTTAGAATACCTTTTACTATTAACAAACCTTAAATACAGATGAGCCCAAAAAAGGACCTTGATAAAGACACAAACACAACAAATTCACAACTGGCCTGTCTTTTCAGCTGATAACAGCCACAGTTACAAGACATTTTACTTACTGTTTACTAATTACCAATGTGTAACTTAGTATTCATCAGAACTTTACAATTTTAAGTAAATATATACTTAGCAAATACTGTAACAGCTCAGACACTGTTAAGTTTCTCAGGTATTTGGGCACTACAATGTCATCTTTTTAAAGCACTCTAGTGCTTTAATGTAGTTTCCACTGATTGGCATACAATTTAAAAACAGTTTAACAGAAAATAATCTGTATGCCTAGTATAAGCAAATTTTTACATATTTGTCTATGCACTATATTTTCAATTTAAAAGCATTCAATGCCAATATTCTTAGTTCAATACTTTTTAACCAATCATTTAAAAAAATTCACAATTTCAAACCACTCAAGTTAAACTGCTATCTGAAAAACCAGAGAATAACCCTCTAACCAAAATCGTAACTATAATTACATACTAAGGACTTCTGTAGCGGCCTCTAAATCTCCGATCTCGACTTCTTGAGCGGCTCCGTCGTCTTTCTTTGCTTCTACTTCGTTTCCTTTCACGGCTTTTGCTCTTTTTCCTTTCTCTATCTCTACTTCGCTTCCGTTCCTTACTTTTGCTTCTCTTTCGTTCATGACTACGACTTCTGCTCTTGCTTTTTTTCCTCCTGAGAAGAAAAAAATTCACCATGATCATGCTGGTTTAAGAACCCACCATAACATAGTACCTTTTATGGCCAGAATCTTTTTTGTATCCTTTCATAAATTTATTTGGCTAGTTTTACTATGATATGATGGTATATAATCATACTTAAACTCCTGTCGGGTGTGGTGGCTCAAGCCTGTAATCCCAGCACTTAGGGAGGCCGAGGCGGGTGGATCACAAGGTCAAGAGATCAAGACCATCCTGGTCAACATGGTGAAACCCCGTCTCTACTAAAAATACAAAAATTAGCTGGGCATGGTGGCGCATGCCTGTAATCCCAGCTACTCAGGAGGCTGAGGCAGAAGAATTGCCTGAACCCAGGAGGCGGAGGTTGCAGTGAGCCGAGATTGCACCATTGCACTCCAGCCTGGGTAACAAGAGTGAAACTCCATCTCAAAAATAAACAAACAAAAAAAACTCCTCTAATCCCAACACTTTCGGAGGTTGAGGTGGGTGGATCAAGAGGTCAGGAGTTCAAGACCAGCCTGGCAAACATAAGAACTAAGTTATTGCTGGGCGTGGTGGCTCACGCCTATAATCCCAGCTACTCAGGAGGCCGAGGCAGGAGAATTGCTTGAACCCAGGAGGCGGAGGTTGCGGGTGAGCCAAGATTGCGCCATTGCACTCCAGCCTGGGTAACAAGAGCGAAACTCCATCACAAAGGAAAAAAAAAAGCACTAAGTTGGCCGGGCGCGGTGGCTCAAGCCTGTAATCCCAGCACTTTGGGAGGCCAAGGCAGGTGGATCACGAGGTCAAGAGATCGAGACCATCCTGGTCGACATGGTGAAACCCCATCTCTACTAATGATACAAAAAATTAGCTGGTCACGGTGGCGCGTGCCTGTAATCCCAGCTACTCAGGAGGCTGGGGCAGGGGAATTGCCTGAACCCAGGAGGCGGAGGTTGCGGTGAGCTGAGATTGCGCCATTGCACTCCAGCCTGGGTAACAAGAGCGAAACTCCGTCTCAAAAAAAAAAAAAAAGAACTAAGTTATTAAGCCTGTCTCTAATAAAAACACATAAACTATCCAGGCATGGCGGCGTGTGCCTGTAGTTCCAGCAACTCAGGACGCTGAGGCAGGATAACTGCTTGAACCCAGGAGGTAGAGGTTGCGGGTGAGCCAAGATTGCACCACTGCATCCAGCCTGGGCAACACAGCAAGACTCCATCACCAAAAAAAAAAAAAAATTGCTAGGTATGATAAACAATATCCCACCTTTGCCTTATATTAACATTACTGAAAATCAGCAGACAAGACATTATTTGAAAGACACCATCCTCTTAAGAGCAGGAACTGCAATGATCTCCTGAGATTTAGCTATAGCTTTAAAAAGGAAAGGGACTTATAGGCAAGTACAAATCAAAATGTGAACCTTTAGTTTGTCATACAACAGGCAAACAAAAGCATTACTGTAATCCAGAATAAATTAATAAAACAAATTTACAATAGAGTAGTTCACATTTAAGTACTAGTACTGGTTCATTTTTTAAAATTTTCATCAAATACAGTAATTTACCATTAAGTCAATTTTGCACCAATTTACACAAGGAATATTTTATACTTTCAAAGGGTCATACAGACATCAACATTTTGGTTTTCATGGGCAAAACTGTAATGACAAAGGACACTAAGAACCAATGGAGCTCAGGCGCAGGGGCTCATGTCTGTAATCCAGAACTTTGGGAGGCCGAGGTGTGCAGATCACTTGAGGTAAGGAGTTCAAAACCAGCCCAGCCAACATGGTGAAACCCCACCTCTACCAAAAAAAACAAAAATTGGCTGGGTCTGGTGGTGTGTGCCAGCAATCCCAGCTACTTGGAACGCTAAGCCAGAATCGTTTGAATGCGGGAAGCAGAGGCTGCAGTGAGCTGAAACACGCCACTGTGCTCCAGCCTGGGCAACAAGAGCAAAACTCCAACTCAGGAAAAAAAAAAAAAAAAAAAAAAGCTGGGTGCAGTGGCTCACACCTATAATCCCAGCACTCTGGCAGGTGGAGTCAGGTGGATCACCTGAGGTCAGGAGTTCAAGACCAGCCTGGTCAACATGGTGAAACCCTGTGTCTACTAAAAATACAAAAAAGTAGCTGGGCAAGGTGGCACGTGCCTTTAGTCCCAGCTACTCGGGAGGCAGGAGAATCACTTGAACCTGGGAGGCGGAGGATGCAGTGAGCAGAGATGGAGCCACTGCACTCCAGCCTGAGAGACAAAGGCAACTATGAATAAAAAACAAAAAGAACTAATGGAACTAACGCAGTAATATGTTTTGACGTTCCCAGACTTTAATGTGACCATTTCAAGTACTTCCTAAAGTTACAATAAATACACCAGAAACTGTAGCATGCCATTTTTAAGCCAGTTTATAGAAGCCTGTGGTATGCAATCAAAACCAATGATCATCTTGACCTTCACAGATCTTTTTAAAATCTCAAACTAAAAACCAAAAACCCTGTGTCTTTCTGTTCACTTCTGTATTCTTCACAGTATACCACCCATTCATAATTAAATCATCATCTATACCTCTGTGTCATCACCCAAATTTTAGAGGTGCCTTCAGATATTTCAATATAAATTGAAAGACATTTCAAAACCAACTTATTCCACTAAAACATCAATTTGTAGTGGCTTAAAAATTAAACATTTTGACAATTCTATATAATTATCTGATATGTGATTGTTTATTCCTTATCAAAGCAAAGTTACATAGCACAAGAGCAATTGAGGTCTGCCTCAGAGAACCTGTAAGCAGGTCATCTTAGAGTGCATTGAAAATAGAAAATGAAGACACCCACCTTCTGGAATCTTGAAACCCACACTCCAATCACAAGGAGATGTAGAGCTTTCCAAGGAGGCAGAAACTTTGTCTAAAATTTCAAGATAATCCACCTGACTGTCAGAAATGTATATATGCTAAGTAGCACATGACAGAAAATTAGGCTACACTCATTATTTATATAGAACTCATCAAAGCAACACCCAGATGGGCAACAGCTAACACTCCAATTTTGTTGCCAAAAAACGTTAAACACTATCTCTGTGAAACTATCCTAACTAAAGAATTCTGTGAGGTTTCTAAAACCTAAAGTCCTGAATAAAATAAATAAGGGGACAAGGTAAAAAGTCCATCCCCCTCAAAAACAGACAAAGTTTTTGTTCTGCTCATAGATGGGCTACCACAAGAGAGGCAACCGGCCTATTCACCTCTCATAGGACCCAAAACTTATTCTGCCAAAAGAAAACACTTGAAAATTGGAGAGCTAATTTTAATTTATGGTCTTCTAGGACTTTTTGTAAACAAGTCCCCATCCACATCTGAAGGCAACCCCAGACAGGTAAAAAGACAGCAACATACTAAGACATTCAGAAAATACAATATTTTGGATAAAAGCCCAGAGAAAAATATAAGGGTGCAAGAAACCAGTGTAATTCCAGCTTCAAAGAGCATTTAAAACATTAACTAAAGAAGGGTTTTCAAAATCCACACTAATAGTCAAATCCTGTTACAACTTAAAAAGGACTTTCCAAAGTCTTTAATGGCAGTGAAATTTTGTACTGAACATCATTGAAGTAAATGGTCCACTGGGCTGGGCCTTTGGACTTTTTTGGTTATATGGCCTCTGCTGTAAAGGTGTTTTGCTATAACTGGATTTGACCTCTTCCATGTAAGAAGATCTAAAATTTAAATGCAAAGTATTCTGGAAAATAAGAAGAAAAATAGAAAAGTCATTTATTCCAAAATTTATAGATAATCCACACCACAGTAGCCAATATATTTCAACTGTGTCACTTTAATGTTATCTTTTATTGAGTAACTCTCTAAAGAGCTTAACGGAATGGACGCTGATTTAGACTTTGCAAAACTGGTTACTTTAACAAATAATACTCCCATGAGCACAAGCTCAGGCACTTAGAATGCATACTTTGAGGTCTTGCAAAACTTGGGTTTATAGCTCTTCAGAATGTAGGGTGACAACCAATTCCTGTCACAAAAAACTTTGTAGCTTTTATTATTCTAGGATACAATGAAGTGTATGTTGAGAATCAGAAGTATACAACTAAAAAACAAACTTAGTCAGTCAACTCAGTTTCTCAGAATATGGATTTTTCTAATACCTAACAAGCTATAGCTCAATATGGCTTTTAAGACAATGAAGTTTTAGAATGAAAAATGTAACATGGCACTTTACTTTGGTTAGGAAATTTAATTTAGTACTAAAGGTTAAAAGCAAAGGCAGAATGTTTTATGTGTTCTCTATATATTCCTAAATACAAAAATTTTCTTCTAGGTATATTAAAATGAATTTCAAAGATAAAGTTCCTTTACAAAAATCAAGAGTCCTGATTGAACAAAGGAGTCATTTATTTCATCATCTATAATTGATGAGAAGTCTGACCAAGTATTTTAAGATTACTAGACAGTGTTTTGAAAGGGTCTTCCCTTAAATAATTATATGGTTAAAGAAAATTGTCCATTCTTCTATTTAGTCCTATAGGACTCTACATTAGACAAAGGTCACCAAACATCACACATGGACAACTTAATGCTCAACTCCCTTATAAAAGCTTGTAGCCTTAATGAGGATAAAAAGAAGTAGAAACTGGATACGACCTTACTGGCAAAGAACAAAATGAGAGAATGTTACAACAATGAAGGTCTGTACCCAACAATTATGTTCTTATCCTTCTGGCACTTGCGGCAAAATCGTTACTTAACCACTAGGGCTGACATCTAGATTAGACAATTTATGTCACTTTATATGGATAAGCCTTCCTGGGTTCTCTTTTGATTAGAGAATTGCAAAACAGAAACATTAAGAAACCATTACTTTGGCAGAAGGTCTAAAACCAGATGACATAAACCATGTGATGACTGGTTGGTTGCATCAGATGACATCAAGACTAAACCCAACCTGATCCCCACTTCTTTTCATTGGTGAGGAACTATCAATGATTCCCATCCAAGCTTACACCAGAAAAAAGGTCATTTTCAAAAAATTGTATCATTTTTAATCCATTACATTACTTTGGGGGAATTACAAAAAAAAAATTGGCTTATCAAGCCTTGAATAATCCTATATAAAATTTTCTCTTTTATTTTATGAAATGTTATCCACCTTCCTACCATAGTTCTAGTGACAGTAACTGAGGTCCTTACTATAAAGCATTTAGGGCTCTTAGGAAGAGCCAAAAAGAAATCAAGTAAGTGGCTATTTTTCTCTCATTTTTCATTATTTTAAGGTCATAAGTATGACAGATTTGTCTGAGACAAAGTCTCACTCTGTCACCAAGCTGGAGTGCAATATCGAGATTTCAGCTCATTGCCACCTCTACCTCCCAGGTTCAAGGAATTCTCCTGCCTCAGCCTCCCAAGTAGCTGGGACTACAGGCATGTGCCACTACACCCAGCTAATTTTTGTATTTTTAGTAGAGACAGGGTTTCACCATGCTGGCCAGGCTGGTCTTTACCTTGTGACCGGACCAACTCGGCCTCCCAAAGTTCACAGGCGTGAACCATCCCGCCCAGCCCAGATTTTTTTTAAGATAGAGTCTTGGCCAGGCACAATGGCTCATGTCTGTAATCCCAGCACTTTGGGAGGCTGAGGCAGGTGGATCACTTGAGGTCAGGAGTTTGAGACCACCCTACCGAACAAGGTGAAACAACATCTTTACTAAAAATACAAAGCTAGCCGGGCATGGTGGTGCATGCCTGTAATCCCAGCTACTCAGGAAGCTGAGGCAGAAGAATCACTTGAACCCAGGAGGCAGAGGTTTCAATGACCCGAGATTGCACCATTGCACTCCAGCCTGGGCAACAAAAACAAAATTCCGTCTCAAAAAACCAATAAACAAACAAGGGTGCCTATAATCCCAGCTTTTCGGGGAGCTAATAAAGCAGAATTGCTTGAACCTGGGAGGCAGAGGTTGCAGTGAGCTGAGATCACATCACTGCACTCCAGCCTGGGTGACAAGAGCAAAACTTCATTTCAAAAAAAAAAAAAAAAAAGATAAGAGTCTCACTCTGTGACCCAGGCAGGAGTGCAGTGGTGCAATCTTGGCTCATTGCAACCTCCGCCTCTGGGGTTCAAGTAATTCTCCTACTTAAGCCTCCTGACTAGCTGGGACTGCAGGCACGTACCACCACACCCAGATAATTTTTGTATTTTTAGGAGACAGGGTTTCACCAATGTTGGCCAGGCTCGCCTGAAACTTCTGGCCTCAAGTGATCTGCCTGCCTTGGTCTCCCAACGTGCTGAGACTATACAGGCATGAGTCACCACAACCTGGCTGACAAAATGTTTTAATATGGCACCATAAACACATACTAATGAAACAATTTAATGTTTACAACATGACCACATATTAAGAATCGCTAACCTTAGAGCTCTTGAAAAACTAATATACTCCAACCTTATAAAGTGGATCTCAGCTGGGCATGGTGGCTCACGTGTGTAATCCCAGCACTTGGGGACACTGAGGAGGGCAGATCAGGAGGTCAGAAGTTCAAGACCAGCCTGGCCAACAATATGAAAGCCCGTCTCTACTGAAAATACAAAAATGAGGGAAGCATGGTGGTGCACATCTATAGTCCAAGCTACTAGGGAGGCTGAGACAGGAGAATTGCTTGAAGCGGGGGGGGGGGGGGGGGGGGGCGGAGGCTGTGGTGAGCTGAGCAACTCCATTCTAAGAAACAGAGCGAGACTCAGTCTTAAAAAAAAAAAATCGTTTGAAGCCAGGAGGCAGAGGTTGCAGTGAGCCCAGATCCCACCACTGCACTCCAGTCTAGGCAACAGAGCAAGACTCCATCTCAAAAGAAGAAAAACAAAGGCCTGGCCCATGGCTCATGCCTGTTATCCCAGCACTTTGGGAGGCTAAGGCAGGGAGATCACAAGGTCAGATCAAGACCATCCTGGACAACATAATGAAACCCCATCTCTACTAAAAACACAAAAATTAAATTAGCTGGGTGTTGTGGCACATGCCTGGAATTCCATCTACTCAAGAGGCTGAGGCACTAGAATCACTTGAACCTGGGAGGCAGAGGTTGCAGTGAGCTGAGATCACACCACTGCCCTCCAGCCTGGTCAAAGAGTGAGACTCTGTCTCAAAAATAAAAAAAAAAAAATGGATCTCGTCATAACTGTTACTTAAGACTTTTTGTACCGTTTTCTGTACCAGTCTGTAGTAGACTTACTAATCTTACCCAAATAAAGTGTAGATATATTCATAATTTCCAAAACCGCCACCCTATTAAGAGTTTAAAAGGCCGAAGATAATGAAAGTCACCCTAGTACTTAAGTCATCCATCACATATCTTCCAAAAGGGTCTTTGAGCAGCAAGGAGCAAAAATAATTCACAGCTTTGACTCCTTCAGCAATTTAAGGCAAACAATACTTTCCATGGCCCAGTTATTATCTAACTTAACTCTTTTTCCCTTTTTAAGATCAATGGATATGTTTTATCAATAAGATCACCAAATTTTTTTCTTCCTCTAGCATGGATCATAGAAAACAAGGATCACCAAATATTAAACCAAAGTCAACAAATTTAAAACAGGACAACCTCGAACATAGAACTTGTCACCAGGTTGTCATGATAGACTTGGAGGGGAAGATACCTGAAACTATATTCTGAAATCTAAGCAAAAAATCCACCATTCCTCCAAGTTTATCCCAAAAGGCAAAGAACCAATTTTCTAAAAGAAGCAAAGAAAAACTTCAGAAGGGAACTTTTGTAAACTTTAGCCACAGAAACTAAACTTATGGTCTAAAATCACAAGAAAGTTCACCACCCTCCCCCAGGCCCCTTCTTAAAACTTACTTTTTGCTACGTTCTTCATGGCCGTTGGCACTGCTCAACTTGTTCTCATCCTAAGCAGGGTTGATAGAAGAACATCATGAGGACGAAGTGGTAACATTTCAAGTTGTCAAAGGGTAAAGGGAACAGGAATAAGAAAATACAAAACAATTTTAAAACTAATTATTTATTTATAGTTTAACATGGAAGGCTATAAAAAAATTTAGATAGGTATGTGTTTAACCACTTTGTTGCTTACATTTAAGTCGTCAAGATACAAAAATAAAAAAACTTTCCATATGAACATGTTAAATTTTACTTTCTTATATGGGTTAAAGTTATCCCGATTTACAATGTTGAAGTGGTTAAATATAATTTCCATAAAACGTGAAGTCCTGTTTTGAGTTTTATTCCATGTGCTATGGTCCCTTTGGTCAGTACCATGGCTCTATTTCTGCCTAAGCCCCAAGTGGCCATGCTAGCAGCCAGCCACTATCGATTTCCTGTGACCGATGCCATTCCTGAGATCTTCGCCCATTTCCGTTGGAGGGTTGGGACTGTAAGAGCTTGATGCCACCTCTGTCACACATCTCGCCCTGAAGCAAACAGGGATTCACACTGCTTTAGTAATGTTGACTCCCAAGAACCCAAGAAAGTCAATTAATAATCCACCAGTCCAGCCTAAACATTTCCTACTTCCATACCTGTTTACATGGAATTACATCCATGTTAAAAAACTAAGACACAAGAATCTTAACATTAAAACAGAAAGTAGCTCTTCAAGAGTCTAAGCATTACAAAATTACATACACTATTTAAAGCTATCAAGAATTCATCCAAATTGGTACCACATGGTCGTGCTATACAATCCAAAACAAATGTATTATTTTTAAAAGGTTTAGCGAAATGTTTATTTTAAAGTTTGATTACATCAACTATAGGAGTAAAGTGCTAACTTACAAAGCTGACGTTTGTGACACCAGTGATAATGCATGCATACTGCTATTTTCACCACCAACTGGTGAAACAATGAATAGACAGTTTACTTTTACTGCGATACCGAAATGAGTCAAAGACTATATTAGCCAAAATAATTCCTTTGTTTTTAGTGTGAAATACTATGGCAGGGCCTAATTAAAAATAAAACAATATGGAGAACAGTAAAACAGTCAAGTGACTCTAAGCTGTAATACTGCCTCTTGTATTTTTTTTTTTGTTTAATTTCTACTCAGGGATCCAAGAATTTTAGTAATTATTAACTGAGCAGCAGATAGCCACTGGCCTGTTTTAAGATTTACTATCACCAGTCTTACATAGATATATATAAATTTTAAAATCTCACCCATTTCTTCTTAGAAGACTTATTATTAGATTTAACTTGCCACAGACTGGTTATGTTTTGTTATTCTTGGACCCCTGCTTTTTCCCAAACCACTACATTCACCTTTTTGCTATACCAAACTGGAGCTGGTAATTCTTAGTTGAGTCATTTTACCTAGGGGACCACGGTACAGCGATAAGTCACTCAATTACTACCTTATGATTGACAGTTCACACTGGAATCAAAGGTGAATTCATGGGAGTAGAGGTGAGATATCGTTAGGCAAGTCTACAAAGAGAGATAGATGGGCATTTATTCATCACGCTGAAGTGAAACTACTGCACAATATTATTACATCAATAGCATATATTTACTTTTGTAAGTTACACGCAATGCATCTCTGATAAGATAAATCAAGAGGGCTCCGGGGAGGTTAGTTTACATTTCAGCAGTAGTTTCGTGAATAATGCTAAATTAAGAAATATATAAACCTCACCAACATGTTTTTTCTCACCTTCTTGTAAGGAGCCTCAAGCATTGCTTCAATATCAATATCGTCTGCCATTTTCTCTAAACGCCTAGGAAAAGAACAAGACAATTTGAGTAAACATTTTTTATTTGAGACATAATTTCACTCTTGTTGCCTATATTGCCTAACATTTTCTCTAAATGTCTAGGAAAAGAACAAGATTCCGTGAGGAAACATTTTTCTTTTTTTTTTTGAAACGGAGTTTTTCTCTAGTTGCCAAGGCTGAAGAGCAGTGGCGCGATCTGGGCCAACTGCAAGCTCCGCCTTCCCGGTTCAAGTGATTCTCCTGCCTCACCTCCCAAATAGCTGGGATCACAGGCGCCTGCCACCACGCCCAGTTAATTTTTGTATTTTCAGTAGAGACGGGGGTTTCACTATGTTGAGGAGGCTGGTCTCGAACTCCTGACCTCAAGCGATCCTCCCGCCTCGGCATGCTCAAATCCTGGGATTACAGGCATGAGCCCGGCCTGGTAAACGTTTTTCAAGTCGACTGAATTTTTTCCTCAGCCAACATCCTCTAAAACCTAAGAAAAACCTCCAAAAGCCCTACAATGAATGAGTAAAGTGACACGCATTTTAACAAGGTCTGCTTCTCTAAGTGAATCCAAAACATCTCTTACACCAAACACACGAAAATGGAGACGTAAACGTCCAATGTTTAAAACCCTGCTATCAACTCCAAAAACATAAATTGCGAGACCCGAGCGAGAGCTCCTCTTTCCGCGCAAAAATCGCGCTGCCATTTTAGGGGCAAAGGGAAACTCCCTCCATTAGGAGGGGTTGCGAGCCAAGGCAGCGTTCGACTGGCGCCATGTTAGGAGGTCGCGGCCTGCCCAGGCCTCGGAAGAGACAGTGACCATCCTACCGCGGCCTCTAGAGGGTATTTGCCACAAAAATCCAGGCTCTACCCGACAAAAAAATAAGGGCGTGGTCGCTGAAACAGGGCCGATTTCTCGAGAACCTCCCCCCACTCTGGTCACTAAAGACCGCCAAGAGCGCCCCTCGGTCCAAAAAGGAGTCTACCCTAAAGAAAGCTGGAATACGCGGGTCCGCGACGTCCCAGTACCTGTGCCGGCTTTCGGGCGCCTGTGGTGCTCGTGCTCGTGAAGAGACGACTGCTGCTGCTGCTGCCGCCGCCGCCGCTGTTGCTACTGTTAAGCCCCTAGGCCCAGGCCGCGGGACTGCCCAGCCCGAATATCGGGCTCCGAGGACGGCTAGGCCCAAGCGAATCTAAAAAAAACAATGGAATTAGAGAAGCCCACGCGGGAAAGCAGGACGGCGGCTTGGGCAGCTCAGGATCCACCCCTGCGACAGCGTCGGCAAGCTCCCTGAAATGGCGGCCGCTGCTTCCCTGTACTCACATTCACCAGCACACATACACACACAAACACACGGGGCCTCACAGAGCCCTCAGCACGGGCTCTCGCGAGAACCTGCCCCACGCTCCAAATCGGAGCGGCCAAAGTATCGCGAGATCTAAATAAAGGGCCCCCCCCCCCGCGCGCCCAGAGACCGTAACCCAATCTCGCGCAATGATTGCGCCATAGACATTCCCATCCCCCATTCAGAGGGGCGCCTTTCACTACCCCGCTGCATAAGCACTCTAATCTCGCGAGAGGGCGCGGGTCTCTAGGGCAAAGACAGTTGGTGAACTGCCTGTCAATCTTTCAGAGCGCTCCTAGCTGAGTGGAGTTCTGCGGTGGCCGCCCTTCGGTAACGCCTCCTCACGGCCATCTGAAAATTCCCCAGCACAGCGGACCGCCTCCGCTCTGGCCTCCCACTTGGATGGCCGTCAAGGTCGCCATAAGGCGACCTAGTCCTTATGGCGATAGGATAAGACGGCCATATTCAGATTATCCGCTGAGGGTGGAGACGAAGTGGTAAAGTGTATCAGAAGGCGAGAGGAGACCTTGAGGGGTAGGAGGAGAGGGGGAGATAATAAAAATAGATTTCCTTGTCATTTGGAGCCAGTGGCGCGTCGTCCACTGTCGAGCTTTGAAACACCCTTGGAAGTAGTGGAGAAAAGCAAAAAAAGGTGGAAAAAATAAACTCTGCTCCCCTTGGCATGGGATCAGCTTTTGTGCCCTGAATTTAATCAGCTCTTGTGTCAATGTTGCTACCGTTTCTTCGAAATGTTCCGTTTCCTGAATATTATTGAAGAATTGCTGGGAAAAAAAAAAAGACCCCTCCTCCCACCAAAAACGGTGCCCCTTTCCCCTGCGACCTGGCTCCTTCCCCTGGACTCTCCCAGATGTCTGGTAATTAGAGTGAATTCGCCGCTTGTTCTTTAGTCAGTACTGTAAGGGTTTTCCTCCTAGATGCTAGAAAAAAATTGGAAAGAAGTCTTCAAATCAAAAATCTTACCGAAGCCTCTTAACAGTCTAATGATTGAGGGCGAAAAAGATTCGAAATGAGATGCCTTGATTCGAGTAGTTAGCTGCTCCAACACTGTGTGACCTTGGACAAGGAAATTAACCTCAGAGCAGATCTTTCATTTCCTGATGTAAAAGGCGACAAATTCAGGCCTGACGCGGTGGCTCACGCCAGTAATTCCAGCACTTTGGGAGACCGAGACGGGCGGATCGCCTGAGGTCGGGAGTTTGAGACCAGCCTGACTAACATGGAGACACCCGGTCTCTACTAAAAATAACAACATTAGCCGGGTGCGGTGGCGCATGCCTGTAATCCCAGTTACTCAGGAGGCTACTTGGAAGGCTGAGGCAGGAGAATCGCTTGAACGCAGGAGGCTGAGGTTATGGTGAGCGGAGATCACACCCTTGCACTCCACCCTGGGCAACAAGAACAAAACACCGTCTCAAAAAAAAAAGATAGGGGACATAGTAGCTAGACTAAGCTACTTGAGACTGAGGAAGACAGGTAATGCTCACTACTGAATTTCCGAGGTTTGCAGGGCATGTCTGCCCAGGTAGACCCTCAGTGAATTAATGAATGAAGGCTCAGTAAGGTTGTAATGAAGATTAAATGATACAATGTCTGTAAAACACCTGGGAAATACTTAATCTTCAAAAAAGCTAACTTCTATTTCTGCTAAACAAAATTATTTAGGGAAAATATAGATGTTAAGCGGTTTTACCTCAGGTTAACTTTACACACAGGCTAGGGTTTATCTTAGAGGATTATTTTTATTTATTTATTTATTTATTTATGTTTATTTATTTATTTTCTTTTTGAGACGGAGTTTCGCTCTTGTTACCCAGGCTGAAGTGCAATGGCACAATCTTGGCTCACCACAACCTCCGCCTCCTGGGTTCAGGCAATTCTCCTGCCTCAGCCTCCTGAGTACCTGGGACTACAGGCACAGCCCACCATGCCCGGCTAATTTTTTTGTATTTTTTTTTTTTTTTTTAGTAGAGACGGGGTTTCACCTTGTTGACTAGGATGATCTCGATCTCTTGACCTCGTGATCCACCCGCCTCAGCCTCCTAAAGTGCTGGGATTATAGGCGTGAGCTACCACGCCCGGCTAATTTCCCTTTTATAATTTTGCTCGTGGGGTGCTGCAGGTGGGGTTTAAAAAAATTTTTTTTTGCTCTCAAAGGATAGAGGAATGGAGCCTGAAATAGAGTTGAAAAAGTAATGAATATATTTAGAGAATTAGGCTGTAAACTAAATATATTTTACCAATATGAGAATTTTTAACTTTTTTAATTATTAAGGGTACATTTTAAGTGTATATGTTTGTCAGATACATGTAGTTTTGTTTTGTTTTTTGTCTCCAAAGATCTATAGCAGGTAGAATTGTTTTTGTTATTTTTTTTTGAGACAGTCTCCGTCTGTCTTGAGGCTGGAGTGCGATGGTGGGATGTCAGCTCACTGCAAACGCCACCTCCTGGGTTCAAGCCATTCTCCTGCAGGAGAATCACTTGAACCATGGAGGCACAGTTTTCACTGAGCTGAGAATGAGCCACTGCACTCCAGCCTGAGTGACAGAGTGAGACTCTGTCTTAAAAATAGAAAAAAAAATTTTGTAGAGCCTGGGGCTTCAAACGTGATTTTTTTTTTTTGAGACGGAGTTTCGCTCTTGTTACCCAGACTGGAGTGCAATGGCACAATCTCGGCTCACCGCAACCTCCGCCTCCTGGGTTCAAGCAATTCTCCTGCCTCAGCCTCCTGAGTAGCTGGGACTACAAGCGTGCATCACCATGCCCAGCTAATTTTTGTATTTTTAGTAGAGACGGGGTTTCACCTTGTTGACCAGGATGGTCTCAATCTCTTGACCTCATGATCCACCCGCCTCGGGCTCCTGAAGTGCTGGGATTATAGGCATGAGCCACCACGCCCGGTCCAAACATGTGACGCTTTGATACAAGCATATAATGTGTAAAGATCAAATCAGAGTAATTGGGTTAATCTCAAGCATTTCTCTCTTTTATTTTTATTTTTGATGGAGTTTCACTCTTGTCACCAAGGCTGGAGTGCAATGGCGCGTTCTTGGCTCACTGGAACCTCCACCTCCCAGGTTCAAGTGATTCTCCTCCCTCAGCCTCTTGAGTAGCTGGGATTCACTCCCCACTAATTATTGTATTTCTAGTAGAAACAGGGTTTCACCATGTTGGCCAGGCTTGTCTTGAACTCCTGAACTCATGATCCACCTGCCTTGGCCCCTAAAATCCTGGGATTACAGGTGTGAGCTACTGTACCTGGCCCAGATGCAATTAATTTTAACACCCCTGTGACCATTGCCTGATTTAGGCAGATGAAATTGTACCTCCCACCCAGGTTCCTTTTCCTTCTGTACTTGATTATCTAATCAATCTAATTCCTGATTGAATTTTTTTTTTTTTGAGACAGAGTCTAGCTCTGTTGCCCAGGCTAGAGTGTATTGGCAGGATCTCAGCTCAGTACAACCTCTGCCTCCCAGATTCAAGCAATTCTCCTCCCTCAGCCTCCCAAGTAGCTGGGATTACAGGCGTGAGCCGCCACACCTGGTTAATTTTTATATTTTTGGTAGAGACCAGGTTTCACCATGTTTAGTCAGGCTGCTGACCTCATGATCCACCCACCTCAGCCTCCCAAAGTTTTGGGATTATAGGCGTGAGCCACCTCTCTCGGCCTAGAAGAAATCTTTCAAGGGTACATCCCTAGGTACTTACTTGAGGTTGATACCATGTTAACTTTGCTGGGGATCGTTGGGATCACTGTCAAAGAATCCTGTTCTCAAACTCAAGATAATTTCGTTAGATCCTATGTGAACTAGATAGGAAGGTAACAATTGATGTTTTCTGTCAGAGTTTCATCTTTGGTCAAAAAAGTAAAATGTTGGCTGGGCGCGGTGGCTCATGCCTGTAATTCTAGCACTTTGGAAAGCTGAAGTGGGTGGATCACCTGAGGTCAGGAGTTCAAGACAAGCCTGACCATCATGGTGAAACCCCATCTAAAAAAAAAAAAAGTAAAATGTTTTGAACTCACCATAGTTATGGCAATGAAGAAAATTAAGGGGGCCGGGTGAGGTGGCTCACGCCTATAATCCCAGCACTTTGGGAGGCCGAGACGGGTGGATCACGAGGTTAACAGATCAAGACCATCCTGGTCAACAAGGTGAAACCACGTCTCTACTAAAAATACAAAAATTAGCTGGGCATGGTGGTGCGTGCCTGTAGTCCCAGCTACTCAGAAAGCTGAGGCAGGAGAATTGCCTGAAACCAGGAGGCGGAGGTTGCGGTGAGCCAAGATTGTGCCATTGCACTTCAGTCTGGGTAACAACAGCGAAACTCCGTCTAAAAAAAAAAAAACATTAAGGGACACTCACAATAGCCCGTCTGTCTATCCCAAGGCCAAAAGTATTGCCCAAAATGCTACTTTAGGTTGAGAATAAAATTGAAAACATTCAATATATGATAACCTAAAATGTAATTTTTTTTTTTGCCAATCATTGAGAGCTTGTAAGGTTGCTGAGGTTGGTTGGCCTTGAACTCTTGGCCTCGCCTTCGCAAGCGCCACGACATCCAGCCGGAGCCACTTTGGGCCCCCTAAAATGTAATTTATAACACTAATTTAGAGCTTATCAATGAAGTATACTGTTTACTGATTCATTCAATAAGTGTTTATTTAGTACATTTGGTAGGTGATATACTCTTTAAGACAATTTGTGAGCACAAAACTAATCAAATGGATCATCCTTTTTCCTTCAAGAGTTTCCAATTTAGTGAGAGAACATATGACGGAACATAAAACTATATTCAAGATACTGTCTTGCATTGTACTAATAAGATTTTTCATAAACTCAATGCTTTAAACATCAAAAGTCAGGGTCTTGGCCCGGCATGGTGGCTCACACCTATAATGCCACCACTTTGGGAGGCCAGGCAGACAATCACTTGAGCCCAGGAGTTTGACACCAGCCTGGTCATCATAGCAAGAACCTGTCTCAGAAAAAAGATGAAGTCTGGCGATGTATCCCAGTAGGCATTGTATAGTGGCACCATCACAGCTTATTGCAGCCTTGAACTCCTGGCCTTAAGTGATCATCCCACCTCAACCTCCTTAGTGGCTAGGACTACAGACACATACCACTACACCTGGCTATTTTTTTTCCTCTCTTTTTTTTTTTTTTGTGGAGACGGTGTCTCTGTGTTGCCCAGCCAGGTCTTGAAATCCTGGTCTGAAGCAATCCTCCCACCTCAGCCTCCCAAAATGCTAAAATTATAGGCGTGAGCCACCTAACGTGGCTAATAGTATTAATAATAGTGTATTTGCATGGCACTTCACACATTATAAACCTTTCTTTTCTTTTTTTTTTTTTTGAGATGGAGTTTCGCTGTTGTTACCCAGACTGGAGTGCAATGGCACGATCTTGGCTCACCACAACCTCCACCTTCTGGGTTCAAGCAATTCTCCTGCCTCGGCCTCCTGAGTAGCTGGGACTACAGGCGCGCACCACCATGCCCAGCTAATTTTTTTGTATTTTTGGTAGAGACAAGGTTTCACCATGTTGGCCAGACTGGTCTCCAACTCCTGACCTCAAGTGATCACACCCACCTTAGCCTCTCAAAGTGTTGGGATTACAGGCATGAGCCACCACTCCCGGCCTTGTTTATTTCCTTGAATGAAATAAATTGAAATGATCAGACTATAATGAAGTAATCACAGAATCTTCTTCTGAAAGTAGCTGATTGATATATGCCATCAGAACAATTAGGGAGATTTTTTTTTCAACATTTTATTATGAATATTTTCTTTTCTTTTTTTTTTTTTTTTGAGACGGAGTTTTGCTCTTGTTATCCAGGCTGGAGTGCAATGGCGCAATCTCGGCTCACTGCAACCTCCGCCTCCTGGGTTCAGGCAATTCTCCAGCCTCCTGAGTAGCTGGGATTACAGGCATGCGCCACCATGCCCAGCTAATTTTTTTTTTTTTGTATTTTTAGTAGAGACAGGGTTTCACCATGTTGACCAGGATGGTCTCGATCTCTTGACCTCGTGATCCACCCGCCTCGGTCTCCCAAAGTGCTGGGATTACAGGCGTGAGCCACCGTGCCCCGCCCTATCATGAATATTTTCAAGCAGAGGTTGAGAGAATAGCACAGATGCCCACCATCTATTTTACATTTAACATTTTGCAGCGTTCGCTGTATCACATATTCATCTATCCGTTTGTCCATCCATTCATACAACTTAATTTTTTATGCTTTTCAAAGCAAATTGCAGACCTAAATATACTTTATTCTTAAACACTTCAGCATTCCATAATCTCAATCTCAACTAGAGTTTAATAGTGTTCACAATGTTTTCTTCTTTTTTTTTTAGAGACAGGGTTTCACCATGTTGGTCACGCTGGTCTTGAACTCCTGACCTCAGGTGATCCGCCCACCTTGGACTCCAAAGTGTTTGGATTACAGGTGTGAACCACCATGATTGGCCCACAATGTTTTCAAATGACATAACATTTACATATGGTAAAATGCACAAATCTTAAATGTACCAATAGATTCCTTCTGACAAATGCTTACAAATTCAGTAATGTTCTGTTAACTTTATTTAAGTGAAGAATGGCAGACACAGGCACAAAGGGCCAGAGAAAGCAGTATATTTTGTCCCAAAATTTCTGATTTGACAACCAGAGAAATGGATAAACCATTGCAAATTAGGAGGCAGAGTATTGTTTAAAAACATCTGCTAACAGAAGCAAAAATAATGCAATCAAACAGTATTGCAAAAGATTTAGGAATTAAGCAAATCTAGCAATAGAGAGGAAGATTCTGCTGACAAGGCATCACAAGATGGAGATACACCTTGAAAATGAAGGATGGCAAACAAAAGGAGCATCAATTCAACAGTGGTTTTGAATGAAAGGCATGTGATTCCATGATATGAATGAATGACCATGTACAATGAATAGCGCAGAAAGACATAGCATCTCTGAAAGGATGTATCTAATAGACTCATTCTATTGGGGGCTGAAAAAAATAGGTTCTTAACAGTCATTTTCTGTAAGAGGTCTATAGACATATATCTTGCCCAAACATCTCTAAATAACCAGCTCCCTAGCCCACCTAGGTGGCAGAAACCTGTTACCTCAGCTACTCAGGAGGCTGAGGTGGGAGGACTTCTTGAGCCCCGGAATTCACATACAGCCTGGGCAACATAGTGAGACCTTTCTTTAAAATAAATGAAATAAATAACTAGGTCCCAACTCAATATATAAATGAAGCAACGGAGTTGCAACATGGCCAGTATAGACATGAATTGTATGCTATAGTTGTAAGAGAAACAAGGGATTTTGGTAAGAATGTGGAGGAATTGGAACCCTTATACTTTATTGGTATCAATGTTTACATATTAATGATGTAGCTGCTATAGAGAATAGTTTGGCAGTTACTCAAAAAGTTAAACATAGAGTTGCCACATGACCCAGCAAGTACACTCCTAGGGATAACAAAATAATTTAACATGGATATTCAGCTGGGCATGGTGTTTCACACCTGTAATTCAAGCACTTTGGGAGACTTGAGGCAGGCAAATCACTCGAGGTCAGGAGTTCAAGACAAGCCTGAGCAATATGGTGAAACTCTGTCTCTGCCAAAAATACAAATATTAGTCAGGCATGTTGGCGCCTATAATCCCAGCCACTCCAGAGGTTGATGTGGGAAAATCACTTGAACCCAGGAGGTGGTGGTTGCAATGAGCTGAGACCACACCACTGCACTCCAGCCTGGGAGACAGAGCAAGACTTGATCTTAAAAATAAAAATAAAAATAAATAAACACAGACATTCAAATAATTACTCATACACAAGTGTTGATAACAGCACGGCTCACTGTAGCCAAAAAATGAAAACAACCCAAATGCCTATCAGTTGCTGAATGGATAAACAAAATATAGTATATTCAGCCATAAAAAGAAGTACTGGTACATGCTATAATATAGATAAACCTTGAAAACATTATGCTAAGTGAAAGAAGCCAGACATAAAAGGTCACGTATTATATCATTTATATTAAACATCCAGAATTGATAAATCCATAGAGACAGAAATCAGATTGGTGGTTGCCAGGAGCTAGAGGGAAGGAGGAATGTGGGATGGTTATTTAATGGCTATAACGTTTCCTGTTGGGGTAATGAGAATTTTCCAGAACTAGACGTTGGAAATGGTTGCACGACACTGTGAATATAAATGCCAAAATTTAACACTTTAATATGATTAATGGTTATTTTTATTCTATGTGAATTTTACCTCAATAAAAAGAGAATAGGCTGGGTGGAGTTTACCCAGTAAACTCCATGCTTTGGGAGGCCAAGGCAGGAGGATTGCTTGAGATTAGTTTAAGACCAGCCTGAGCAATAGAGAGGGACCCTATCTTTTCTTTATTGTTGTTTTTGATACAGCCTCACTTTGTCGCCCAGGCTAGAGTGTAGTGCTGGGATCTCAGCTTGCTACAACCTCAGCCTCCTAGATTCAAGCGATTCTCTGCCTCAGCCTCCCGAGTAGTTGAAATTACAAGTGCTTGCCACCACGCCCAGCTAATTTTTTTTTGCATTTTTAGTAGAGACGGGGTTTCACCATCTTGGCCAGGCTGGTCTTGAACTCCCAACCTCGTGATCCACTCACCTTGGCCTCCCAAAGTGCTGGGATTATCGGCATGAGCCACCATGCCTGGCCATATATTCCATGTATATATATGTGGCAGTCACAATAATAGACACTGGGAAAACAAACAATGGAATACAAAAACCAGTCATGGCCCCTTCCCTCTTGGCGCTTACAAACCTTATTGGAAGAGGTAGGCATTGATAAAAGGACTATATAAATAGGGCCAGGCACAGTGGCTCATGCCTATAATCCCAACACATTGAGAGGTCAAGGTGGGTGGATCACCTGAGGTCAGGATTTCGAGACCAGCCTAACCAATATGTCAAAACACTGTCTCCACTAAAAATATTAAAAAATTAGCCGGGTGGCCGGGTGTGGTGGCTCACAGCTGTAATCCCAGCACTTTGGGAGGCCGAGGTGGGTGGATCACTTGAGGTCAGGGGTTTAAAACCACCCTGACCAACAAGTTGAAACCCTGTCTTTATAAAAAAAAAAAAAAATTAGCCAGGCATGGTGACACATGTCTGTAGTTCCAGCTGTTCAGGAAGCTGAGGAAGGAGAATCACTTGAACCTGGGACTTGGAGGTTGCAGTGAACCAAGATCACACCACTGCACTCCAGCCTGGGAGAAGACAGAGGGAGACTCTGTCTCAAAAAAAAAAAAAAAAAGGCCGGGCACGGTGGCTCACGCCTGTAATCCCAGCACTTTGGGAGGCTGAGGTGGGTGGATCACGAGGTCAAGATATCGAGACCATCCTGGTCAACATGGTGAAACCCCGTCTCTACTAAAAATACAAAAATTAGCTGGACATGGTGGCGCGTGCCTGTAATCCCAGCTACTCAGGAGGCTGAGGCAAGGAGAATTGCCTGAACCCAGGAGGCAGAGGTTGCGGTGAGCCGAGATCGCGCCATTGCACTCCAGCCTGGGTAACAAGAGCGAAATTCCGTCTCAAAAAAAAAGAAAAAAAAAAGGAGAGAGAGAAAAGAAAAGAAAAAGAAAAACTGTACAAATAAATGAAGATGCATAACTGTGACAATTGCTATAATAGAGATTTATGGAGCTGTAAGAGCAAATAAGGTTGGGCACAATGGCTCATGCCTATAATCCCAGCACTTTGGGAGGCCTAGGTGGGCAGATCACAAGGTCAGAAGTTCGAGACCAGCCAACATAGTGAAAACCCATCTCTACTAAAAATACAAAAATTAGCCAGGTATGGTGGCACACACCTGTAGTTCTGGCTACACGGGATGCTGAGGCAGGAGAATCGCTTGAACCTGGGAGGTAGAGGTTGCAGTGAGCGGAGACCACACTGTTGTGCTCAAGCCCCGGCAACAGTGCAAAACTTTGTTCCAAAAAAAAAAAAAAAAAAAATGCTTGGCGCTGTGGCCCACGCCTGTAATCCCAGCTCTTAGGGAGGCAGAAGTGGGAGGGTAGCTTGAGCCCAGGATTTCAAGACCTGCCTGGGCGATATGGTGAGACCCTGTTCTCCACAAAAAGGAAAAAAAAACCAAAAAGACAAGAAAAATAAATAAATAAGAGGAAGATTTGAGCTGGGCGCAGTGGCTCATGCCTGTAATCCGAGCACTTTGGGAGGCTGAGGCGGGCTCATCTCAAAAAAAAAAAAAAAAAAAAAGGAAGATTGGAGGAAGAGCGGCAAATATTCCTGGCAAAGAATAGAGACCATGCCATGGGCTTGCAACAGGATGAAACATGGTGTCTTTAAGAACTGAGGGAAGACCATGTGGCTAAAGCAAAAATGCTTAGGAAGAGCTCAACCATGTAGTAGCATCTAAGCCAAGCAAGATGAGCCTGTTTTGGTGTTTTTGTTGTTGTTGTTGCTCCTGTTGTTGAGACAGAGTCTCACTCTGTTGCCCAGGATGGAGTGCAGTGGTGCAATCTCCACACACTGAAACCTCCGCCTCTTGGGTTCAAGCAGTTCTCCTATTCAGCCTCCCGAGTAGCTGGGACTACAGGTGTGCACCATCATGCCTGGGTAAATTTTTTTTTTTTTTTTTTTTTTTTTTTTGTAGAGACAGCATTTTGCCATGTTGGCCAAGGTGGTCTTGAACTCATGACTTCAAGTGATCTGCCTGCCTCAGCCTCCCAAAGTGCTGGGATTGCAAGCATGAGCCACTGGGTCCCACCAAGTCTGTTATTTAGTATAGTTTCAGCTTCAAATTCTCTTTTCTATTCTATGATTTTGAGGCTGAGACTCTGCTAACAATATTCCCTTATGTGCTGGCTCTGCTAGGCTTTTCTAATAGAGACTATTGCTAGAAGGATATACTGCAAAACTGAGTGAGGAAAGTTAGAAACCTCTTCCTATTTCCTTTCCTTTCCTATCAATGGCATCCCAGCAAAGTTTCTTTACTCCAGCAGTGGCAATTGCTTCCCATTAGAACAACTGAATCCAGTTTTCAGGTTTTGTTTTGTTTTTGAGATAAGGTCTCCTTCTATTACCCAGGCTGTAGGACAGTGGTGTGATCATAGCTCATGGCAGCCTCAACCCCCTGGGCTCAAGGTTCCTCCTGCAGCCTCCCATGTAGCTGGAACGGCAGGTGTACACCACCACACTTGGCTAATTTTTTATTTTTATTTTTTATTATTATTTTTATAGAGATGGGGCCTCTATTTGTTGCCCACCCTGGTCTTGAACTCCTGGGCTCAAGAGATCCTCCTGCCTTGTCCTCCCAAAGTGCTGAGATTACAGATATGAACCACCATGCCCAGCAGTTTTTTCTTTTTTTTGAGATGGAATTTTGCTCTTTGTTGCCCAGGCTGAAGTGCGGTGGTGCGATCTCAGCTCACTGCAACCTCTGCCTCCCAAGTTTGAGTGATTCTCCTGTCTCAGCCTCCTGAGTAGCTGGGGTTACAGGCCCCTCCACCACACCCAGCTAAGTTTTATATTTTTAGGAGGGATGGAATTTCACCATGTTGGCCAAGCTGGTCTTGAACTCCTGACCTCAGGTGATCCATGCATCTCGGCTTCCCAAAGTGCTGGGGTTGTAGACATGAGCCACTGTGCCTGGTCTGGCCAGCTGTTTTTTCAACACTTAGAGAACTAGTCTTATTGCCTCTTCTTCAGCAATACCAGTGCCTGGCTGCCCAGTGCCTCATACTCACAAGTCTGGTTTCTACCCATTGGGGCTCTTCCTCTGAGTTCAGAGACACAAACACCTGCCAATCAGCACCTTCTCCTCAGAGGTCTCAGTGTCACCTATGTTTTACCCCTTCTCCTCTAAATTTCTGTTTTAATAACTCTAACCTCTTCTTTTTGTTCCCTCAGTCCTAGGGGTGGTAGCTGTTTCTACAGTTACTACTACCATGATACTTTAGGTTTCTCTTTCTAATTCTTCAGTTACTTAGTTAACAATCCACTATGTTACACTGTCTCTGTCCAAATGCCATGTGATTTCTACCTCCTTACAGGACCTTGACTAATATATAAGCATTGCTATCTATCCTTCAAGGTCCAGTTCAAATACTACCTTCTAATTTCTGTTCTTCATTATCCTCAGTTAAAATGATCCATACAGTTAATTCATAATGTCTTTCTTGAAAAGCCAATAGGGGCCGGGCGCGGTGGCTCAAGCCTGTAATCCCAGCACTTTGGGAGGCCGAGGCGGGTGGATCACGAGGTCAAGAGATCGAGACCATCCTGGTCAACATGGTGAGACCCCGTCTCTACTAAAAATACAAAAATTAGCTGGGCATGGTGGTGCGCGCCTGTAGTCCCAGCTACTCGGGAGGCTGAGGCAGGAGAATTGCTTGAACCCAGAAGGCGGAGGTTGCGGTGAGCCGAGATCGTGCCATTGCACTCCAGTCTGGGTAACAAGAGCGAAACTCCGTCTCAAAAAAAAAAAAAAGAAAAGCCAATAGGCATTTGTTTTTATAATTATACGCTAGTCACATTCATATGCCTACTCACATCTCTTTATTGTCCTACAATTATCCTGAAACTCCTTTACTCAAATTAACTCTAATCCAAAAAAATTGCCTACTAATTATAATAGAGAAGAGTAGGCCGGGCACGGTGGCTCACGCCTGTAATCCCTGCACTTTGGGAGGCCGAGGCGGGTGGATCACGAGGTCAAGAGATCGGGACCATCCTGGTCAACATGGTGAAACCCCGTCTCTACTAAAAATACAAAAAATTAGCTGGGCACGGTGGTGCGTGCTTGTAATCCCAGCTACTCGGGAGGCTGGGGCAGGAGAATTGCCTGAACCCAGGAGGCGGAGGTTGCGATGAGCCAAGATCGCACCATTGCACTCCAGCCTGGGTGACAAGAGCGAAACTCCATCTCAGAAAAAAAAAATAGAGAAGAGTAGGTATACAGCAAGAAGAAACAAACATGGGTTCTAATCCATTCAATTACATATTGTAATTCTACACTTTTTTTTTTGAGATGGAATCTTGCTCTGTTGCCCAGGCTGGAGTTCAGTATCGCAACCTCAGTGTACTTCAACTCCAACTCCTGGGTTCCAGTGATTCTCCTGCCTCAGCCTCCAGAATAGCTGGGGACTATAGGTGTGCGCCATCATGCCCCGCTAACTTTTATATTTTTTTTGTAGAGACGGGGTTTCATCATATTGGCCAGGCTGGTCTCGAGCTCCTGACCTCGTGATCTGCCCGCCTTGGCCTCCCAAAGTGCTGGGATTACAGGCATGAGCCACTGCATTGGGCTGCACAATTTTCTTAAACTCTCAGTTAAATTTGTTTCTCTAGCCTCACAGACTACTCTGAGGATTAAGAAGAATAAATGTGGAGAGGATTAAGTAAGATAACATCTGCGAAGCACTTACCACAGTGCCTGATGCCCCAAGTGTTTAATAAATATGAACTATAATAATAATAATTTTTTTTTTTAATTTGAGACAGAGTTTCGCTCTTGTGACCCAGGCTGGAGTGCAATGGCGTGATCCCGGCTCACCACAACCTCGGCTTCCTGGGTTCAGGCAACTCTCCTGCCTCAGCCTCCTGAGTAGCTGGGATTACAGGCACACACCACCATGCCCAGCTAATTTTTTTGTATTTTTAGTAGAGACGGGGTTTCACCATGTTGACCAGGATGGTCTTGATCTCTTGACCTTGTGATCCACTCGCCTCGGCCTCCCAAAGTGCTGGGATTACAGGCTTGAGCCACTGCGCCCGGCTTGAACTATTATTTTTGCTATTAGTTTACAATTTATCCAGTTATGTGTACCAATAACTAACTTATTTTCTTTTTTTGACATGGAGTTTCGCTCTTGTCACCCAGGCTGGAGTGCAGTGGCAAGATGTTGTCTCACTGCAACCTCTGCCTCCCAGGTTCAAGTGATTCTCCTGCCTCTGCTTCCAGAATAACTGAAACTACAGGCATGTGCCACCATGCCTGGCTAACTTTTGTTTTTTTTTAGTAGAGACAGGTTTTGCCATGTTGGCCAGGCTGGTCTGGAACTCCTGACCTCAGGTGATCCACCTGCCTCCTCTTACCAAAGTGCTAGGATTACAGGCGTGAGCCACTGCACCCAGCCATACCTTGTTTTATTACAGCTCATAAACACTGAGTCTTTTTTTTTTGAGATGGAGTTTTGCTGTTGTTACCCAGGCTGGAGTGCAATGGCGCGATCTCAGCTCACCGCAACCTCCGCCTCCTGGGTTCAGGCAATTCTCCTGCCTCAGCCTCCTGAGTAGCTGGGATTACAGGCACGCGCCACCATGCCCAGCTAATTTTTTGTATTTTTAGTAGAGACGGGGTTTCACCATGTTGACCAGGATGGTCTCGATCTCTTGACCTTGTGATCCACCCGCCTCGGCCTCCCAAAGTGCTGGGATTATAGGCTTGAGCCACCGTGCCTGGCCAACACTGAGTCTTTTACAAATTGAAGGTTCGTGGCAACCCTCTATGAAGCATGTCTATCGCTGCCATTTTTCCAGCAGCATGACCTCAATGTTTCTGTGTCACATTTTGGCAATTCTTGCAACATTTCAAACCTTTTCATTATTATTATATCTACTATGACAATCTGTGATCTTAAAAAAAATTTTTTTTTGAGACAGGGTCTCATTCTGTTACCCAGGGTTAATTACAATGGCACAATCTCTGCTCACTACAACCTCTGCCTCCCTGGCTCAAGTGATCCTTTTATCTCAGCCTCCTGAGTAGCGGGGACTACAGGCATGGACCACCACACTGAGCTAATTTTTCTAATTTGACAGGGTTTTGGGCCGGGCGCGGTGTCTCACCATATTGCCCAGGCTAGTCTTAAACTCCAAGGCTCAAGTGACCCACCTACCTCGGCCTACCAAAGCATTGAGATTATAGGCATGAGCCACTGTGTCCAGCCTGTAATCTTTCTGTTTTTAAGAGACAAGGGAATCGTTTTTTGTTGTTGTTTTTTTTTTTTGAAACAGAGTTTTGCTCTTGTTGCCCAGGCTGGAATTCAATGATGCTATCTCGGCTCACTGCAACTTCCACCTCCTAGATTCAAGTGATTCTCCTGCCTCAGTCTCCTGAGAAGCTGGGACTACAGGTACCCCCCTAACCCCTCATCATGCCCAGCTAATTTTTTGTGTGTGGTTTTTGTTTTTGTTTTTTTTTTTTTTTTTGAGATGGAGTCTCACTGTTGTTACCCAGGCTGGAGTGCAATGGCACGATCTCGGCTCACCGCAACCGCCTCCTGGATTCAAGCAATTCTCCTGCCTCAGTCTCCCGTGTAGCTGGGACTACAGGCACGTACCACCATGCCCAGCTAATTTTTGTATTTTTAGTAGAGACAGGGTTTCACCTTGCTGACCAGGATGGTCTTGATCTCTTGACCTCGTGATCCACCTGCCTCGGCCTCCCAAAGTGCTGGGATTACAGGCGTGAGCCACTGCACCCAGCCACTTTTTTGTGTTTTTAGTAGAGACGGGGTTTCACCATGTTGGCCAGGCTGGTATCGAACTCCTGATCTCAGGTGATCCACCTGCCTTGGCCTCCCAAAGTGCTGGGATTACAGGCATGAGCCACTGCACCCAGTCCTTTTTTTTTTTCTTTAAAGGGAGAAGGATCTCACCATGATGCCCAACTGGTCTTGAACTCCTGACCTAAAGCAATTCTCCTTCCTTGGCCTCCCAAAGTGCTGGGATTGCAGGCATGAGCTACTGGGCTTAGCCATCCATGTTTTTTGAGACGAAGTCTCACTCTTGTCACCCAGGCTGGAGGGCAATGGCACGATCTTGGCTTACTGCAACCTCCCTCTGCCTCCTGGGTTCAAGTGATTCTCCTGTCTTAGACTCCTGAGTAGCTGGGACTACAGGCACCCACCACCATGCCTGGCTAATTTTTTATATTTTAAGTAGAGACAGGGTTTCACCATGTTAGCCAGGATGGTCTTGATCTCCTATCTCGTGATCTGCCCGCCTCAGCCTCCCAAAGTGCTGGGATTACAGGCATTAGCCACTGTGCCAGGTCCAACCAACCTGGGATGGATGTGTGTGTTCCACCAACCTACTGCGTTTCTGTGTCTACCTCTCCTCAGGCCTCCCTGTGCACTGAGATACAGTAATATTGAAATTAAGTCAATTAGCAAGACCCAGTCTCTATCAAAAGAAAAAAAAAGAGAGGCCGGGAGGAAGATTAATTGGGCATTGTGACTTGTACCTATAGCCTTAGCTGCTCTGGAGACTGAGGCAGGAGGATTACTTGAGCCCAGGAATAAGTGGCTACAGTAAGCTATGATCATACCATTGTACTCCAGCCTCGGTGACAGAGCAAGACTCTATCTCTTAAAACTAACAAACAGGCTGGACATGGTTGGCTCATGCCTGTAATCCCAGAACTTTGGGAGGCCGAGGCGGGTGGATCATAAGGTCAGGAGTTTGAGATAAGCCTGGGCAGTATAATGAAAACTCGATCTACTAAAGACACACAAAAAATTAGCTGGGTGTGGTGGCACGTGCCTGTATCCCTGCTACTTGGCAGGAGAATTGCTTGAACCCAGGAGGTTGCAGTGAGCTGAGATAGCTCTATTGCACTCCAGCCTGGTTAACAGAGCCAGATTCCATCTAAAAAAGAAAGAAAGAAAGAAAGAAAAAAAGAAAGAAAGAAAGAAAGAAAGAAAGAAAGAAAGAAGGAAGGAAGGAAGGAAGGAAGGAAGGAAGGAAGGAAGGAAGGAAAGAAAGAAAGAAAGAAAGAAAGAAAGAAAGAAAGAAAGAAAGAAAGAGGGAGGGAGGGAGGGAGGGAGGGAGGGAGGGAAGGAAGGAAGGAAGGAAGGAAAAGAAGGAAGGAAGGAAGGAAGGAAAGAAGGAAAGAAAGAAAGAAAGGAAGAAAGAAAGAAAGAAAGACCTGACCAGGGCTGGGCCAGTGGCTAATACCTATAATCCCAGTACTTTGGGAGGCGGAGGCAGGTAAATCACCCAAGGTCAGGAGTTCAAGACCATTTTAGCCAACATGGTAAAACTCCATCTCTACAAAAAGTACAAAAATTAGCTGGGTGTGGTGGCACAAACTTGGCTCACTGCAACCCTCGCCTCCCAGGTTCAAGAGATTCTTCTGCCTCAGCCTCCCCAGTAGCTGGGACTACAGGCTCATGCCACCACACCTAGCTAATTTTTGTGTTTTTAGTAGAGGCGGGGTTTCACCATATTGGCCAGGCTGGTGTTGAACTCATGACCTCAGGTGATCATCTGCCCTCCTCAGCCTCCCAAAGTGCTAGGATTATAGGCATGAGTCACTGCTCTTGGCTTTTTCCTTTCTTTTTCTTTGTGGTTGTTGTCTTGTTTTTTGAATATAAAAGGATGTTTATTGAAGCATGGTTTGTAACAATTAGAAAGGCTGTGATTGACCATCAGTAGGGGAATTATTTATTGCAACATTGTTTATAAACATTGGAAACAAAGTAAATGGTTCCTCTTTGTTACTGCTCTTCCTCTTTTTTTTTTCTTTTTGAGACAGAGTCTTGACTAAGCTGGAGTACAGTGGTTAGATCTCGACTCATTGAAACCTCCGCCTCATGGGTTCAAGCGATTCTCCTGCCTCAGCCTCTGGAGTAGCTGGGACTACAAGCGCGTGCCACCATGCCCAGCTAATTGTTTGTATTTTGAGTAGAGATGGGGTTTCACTGTGTTAGCCAGGATTGTCTCCATCTCCTGACCTCTTGATCGTCGCATCTTGGTCTCCCAAAGTGCTGGGATTACAGGCATAAATCACCAAGCCCGGCCTAATTTTTTTTTTTTTTTTTGAGACGGAGTTTCGCTCTTGTTACCCAGGCTGGAGTGCAATGGCGCGATCTCGGCTCACCGCAACCTCCGCCTCCTGGGTTCAGGCAATTCTCCTGCCTCAGCCTCCTGAGTAGCTGGGATTACAGGCGTGCGCCACCATGCCCAGCTAATTTTTCATATTTTCAGTAGAGACGGGGTTTCACCATGTTGACCATGATGGTCTCGATCTCTTGACCTCGTGATCCACCCACCTCGGCCTCCCAAAGTGCTGGGATTACAGGCGTGAGCCACCCCCGCCCGGCCCTTTTTTTTTTTTTCCGACAGAGTCTCCCTCTATCTCCAGGCTGGAGTATAGTGGCGCGATCCTGGCTCACTGCAACTTCCGTTTTCCAGTTTCATGCAAATCTCCTGCCTCAGCCTCCCAAGTAGCTGGGATTACAGGCACACACCACCACGACTGGCTAAATATTTGTACTTTTAGTAGAGATGGGATTTCACCATGTTGGCCAGGATGGTCTCCATCTCTTGACCTCGTGATCCTCCTGCCTCGGCCTCCCAAAGTGCTGGGATTACAGGCTTGAACCACCACACCCTGCCAATTTTTTTTTTTTTTTTGAGGCGGAGTTTCGCTCCTATTGCCCAGGTTGGAGTGCAATGGAGTGTAATGGTGCGATCTCAGGTCACTGCAACCTCCTCTTCCCGGTTCAAGTAATTCTCCTGCCTCCGCCTCCCAGGTAGCTAAGATTACAGGCATGTGCCACCATGCCAGAGTAATTTTGTATTTTTAGTAGAGGTGGGGTTTCATCGTGTTGGTCAGGCTGGTCTCAAACTCCTGACCTCAGGTGATCTGCCCACCTTGCCTCCCAAAGTACTGGGATTACAGGCATGAGCCACTATTCCCAGCCTAATTTTTGTATTTTCTTTGTAGACAGGGGGTTTCACCATGTTGTCCAGTCTGGTCTTGAACTGCTGGGCTGTAGTGATCTGTCTGCCTCAGCCTCCCAAAGTGCTGGGAATATAGGCATGAGCTATCACACCTGGTCTTTTTAATTTTTTGTAGAGACAGGGTCTCATCATGTTGCCCAGACTGGTCTTGAACTCCTGGGCTCAAGTGATCCTCTAGCCTGGGCTTCCCAAATTGCTGAGATTGTAGGCAGAAAATTGTAAACCATCCACATGGCCATCAACAGAAGATTGATTAAGCAACTTATAGTATGTCCACACAAGAAATACTATGCTGCTGTAAAATAAAACAAAACAATAAGGACATTATTTTTACTCCATTGTATAAAATATTTAATTGGGCTCGGTGCGATGTCTTATGCCTGTCATTCAGCACTTTGTGAGGCCAAGGCAGGTGGATCACCTGAGGTTAGGAGTTCGAGACTAGCCTGGCCAACACGGTGAAACCCAGTCTCTACTAAAAATACAAAAATTAGCTGGGCATGGTGGCACGTGCCTGTAGTCCCAGCTACTTGGAAGCTGACGTGGAAGAATTGCTTGAACCGAGAGGTGGAGGTTATAGAGAGCCAAGATTGCACCACTGTGCTCCAGCCTGGTGACAGAGCAAGACTCCATCTCAAATAAATAAACAAACAAATAAAAAGTCTGGGAGCAGTGGCTCATGCCTGTAATCCCAGCACTTTTGGAGGCTGAGATGGGTGGATCACGAGGTCAGGAGTTGAAGACCAGCCTGGCCTAGATGGTGAAACCCTGTCTCACAAAAAAATAATCAATTAAAAAATAAAAAATAAAATAAAATGTAGAGTATTTTAAAAGTTTTGTTTGGCCAGGCACAGTGGCTCACACCTATAATCCCAGCACTTTGGGAGGCCGAGGCGGGTGGATCACGAGGTCAAGAGATCGAGACCATCCTGGTCAACAAGGTAAAACCCCATCTCTACTAAAAATAAAAAAATTAGCTGGGCATGGTGGTGCGTGCCTATAGTCACAGCTACTTGGGAGGCTGAGACAGGAGAATTGCTTGAACCCAGAAGGCGGAGGTTCTCCAGTCTGGGTAACAACAGCGAAACTCCATCTCAGAAAAAAAAAAAAAAAAAGTCCGGGTGCGGTGGCTCACACCTGTAATCCCAGCACTTTGGGAGGCCGAGGCAGGTGGATCATGAGGTCAAGAAATCGAGACCATCCTGGTCAACAAGGTGAAACCCCATCTCTACTAAAAATACAAAAAATTAGCTGGGCATAGTGGCACGTGCCTGTAATCCCAGCTACTCAGGAGGCTGAGGCAGGAGAATTGTCTGAACCCAGGAGGCAGAGGTTGTGGTGAGCCGAGATTGTGCCATTGCACTCCAGCCTGGGTAACAACAGCGAAACTCCATCTCAAAAAAAAAAAAAAGTTTTGTTTAATGGAAAAAGTAAGATGAACAACAACATGAATAAATGTTTTCTTTTGTGTTAAAGTATCAAAATAAGAACTATATTAAAGTTTTGTGGTTTTTTTTTCAGACGGAGTTTCGCTGTTGTTACCCAGACTGGAGTGCAATGGCATGACCTCAGCTCACCACAACCCACCTCCTGGGTTGAAGCAATTCTCCTGCCTCAGCCTCTTGAGTAGCTGGGACTACAGGTGCGCACCACCATGCCCAACTAATTTTTGTATTTTCAGTAGAGACAGGGTTTCACCTTGTTGACCAGGATGGTCTCAATCTGTTGACCTTGTGATCCACCCGCCTCAGCCTCCCAAAGTGCTGGGATTATAGGGGTGAGCCACTGCACATGGCCTAAAGTTTGCTTATATGTATGTAAAGAAATGCTGATATATAAAGAAATCCTGTAGTCCCAGCTACTTGGGAGGCTGAGGTGGGAGGATCGCTTGAGCCCAGGTGTTTGTGACTGCAGTGAGTTGTGATCATGCCACTGCACTCCAGCCTGGGCAACAGAGCAAGATCCTGACACAAAGGATTAATAAAAAAAGTTAAGCGTCATGTTTACCAATTGGAACTGAACCAATGAAGGACAAGAATTTCAGGGAGACTTTGTATTGTAAAACTTTTATGTAATTTTGGGTATTTGAACCATGTGACAGCATTAATTGTTTAAAATTAAATTACAAGAAGTTTGGAGACTGAAGTGGATTACCTGGATAGTCAGAGCCCGTTTGTTTAATTTACCTCTTTATAACCTCTATTCCCTTAGTCCCTGAGGCTAAAATCCTTCTCCTTTACATTTATCTCTAGGCTGGTAAAAATTTTAACCCACAAGAAATATTTATTAGGCATGCTTAAGTTATAGGGAGTGCTAGGCACTGTCCTAAGGGACAAAAGAGCAGGACGTAGTTCTTGCCCTTGAAGTAGTCCACTCGGATTTTATCACTTTTTTTTTTTTTTTTTTGAGAGTTTTCACTCTTGTTGCCCAGGCTGGAGTGTAATGGCCCGACCTCGGGTTCACTGCAGCCTCCACCTCCCAAGTTCAAGTGATTCTCTTGCCTCGGCCTCCTAAGTAGCTGGGACTATAGGCATGCACCACCATGCCCAGCTAATTTTGTATTTTTAGTAGAGACGGGGTTTCGATATGTTGGCCACGCTGGTCTCGAACTCCTGATCGCGGGTGATCCGCCCACCTCTGCCTCCCAAAGTGCTGAGATTACAGGAGTGAGCAACCATGCTTGGCTTTTTTTTTTTTTTTTTTTTTTTTGAGATGCAGTCTTGCTCTGTCGCCCAGGCTGGAGTGCAGTGATGTGATCTCGGTTCACTGCAACCTCCACCTCCCAGGTTCAAGGAATTCTCCTGCCTCAGCCTCCCCAGTAGCTGGGATTACAGGCACACACCCAGTTAAATTTTGTATTTTAGTAGAGATGGGGTTTCACCATGTTGGCCAGGCTGGTCTTGAACTCCTGACCTCAAGTGATCCTCCCACCTGGGTTTCTCAAAGTGCTGGGATTACAAGCATGAGCCACTGCACCTGGCCTTATCAGTGTTTTTAGTGACTGGGACAAGAATACAAAATATTTTCCTCTCCTTCCAACTTCTCTCTCCCTCTTCGTAATCTTGCAAAATGCTGGAAGTAATTTGGAATTCCTGCTTAATTATCCTCCCCCTCTCTTGGAGAGCAGTTAAGGCCTAGGGAGCTCAGGAACTTTCCATCAAGCCCAGACTAGAGAGACCTCAGCCTAGGGCCAAGACAACCCGCTTCCCTTGGGCCTCTCAGATGCTACTGTAACTGTGGTTTCCGGCTTCCTGAGTTCTCACACATAACTTGGTGCTGTAGAGATCATACTCCAGTTCCTGCTTTTGGGGACTGACATGCTCAAGTTTGGTGATACTCAGTACATGGGGTCTGAGAGATCTAGGCGACTTACTTTTCTGTTTCAGTTTCCCTCTTTTCCCTTAACAGGCTCACTGTTAAGTGCTTTAGGATTGCATGAGGATAGAGTGTAGAGTTTTTCTGGGTAGAGGTTGAGAAAGGTCAGTTTCCTAATTGAATATCCTATCTCATGTTGAATCTTTAAATCTGCTTTTCATTAACTAGGAACATTTTGAGTATGCTGAATCTAGTAAAAAAGAAATCAGAGGCCGAGCGTGGTGGCTCACTCTTGTAATCCCAGCACTCTGGGAGGCTGAGGCCAGCAGATCACGAGGTCAGTAGTTTGAGACCAGCCTGGCCAACAAAGTGAAGTCTCTACTAAATGGTGAAACCCTGTTTCTACTAACAATACAAAAATTAGCTGGGTGTGGTGGTGCACACCTGTACCCAGCTACTCTGGAGGCTGAGGCAAAAGGATCACTTGAACCCAGGAGATGGAGGTTGCAGTGAGCTGAGATCCCGCCACTACACTCCAGCCTGGCTACAGAGTGAGATTCCATCTCAAAAAAGAAAAAAAAGAAAAAGAAATCAGTCCAGCTGTAGCTCAGCACTTTGGGAGGCTGAAACGGGCAGATCACAAGGTCAGGAGTTTGAGACCAGCCTGGCTAACATGGTGAAATCCTGTGTCTACTAAAAAATACAAAAATTAGCCAGGTGTGGTGGTGGGCACCTGCAATCCCAGCTAATCAGGAGGCTGAGGCAGGAGAATTGCTTGAACCCAGGAGCAGGAGGTTGCAGTGAGCTGAGATGATGCCATTGTACACCAACCTGGGAGATAAGAGTAAGACTGTCTCAAAAAAAAAAAAAAAAAAAGGCCGGGCGTGATGGCTCACACCTGTAATCCAAGCACTTTGGAGGCCAAGGCAGGTGGATCACCTGAGTTCAGGAGTTCAAGACCAGCCTGACCAACATGGTGAAACCCTGTCTTAAAAAAAGAAAGAAAGAAATAAGAGAAATCAGAAATTAATTTGTATAGAACTTTGTAGTTCAGTATATTTTCTCACGTATTATTGAACTTAAACGTGACAATTCTGTGTTGGTAGATATATATTATCTAATTGAGTGAAAAAAGTGAATATTGATCCCAGCACTTTGGGAGGCCGGGGCGGGTGGATCACGAGGTCAAGAGATAGAGACCATCCTGGTCAACATGGTGAAACCCCGTCTCTACTAAAAATGCAAAAAATTATCTGGGCATGGTGGCGCAAGCCTGTAATCCCAGCTACTCAGGAGGCTGAGGCAGGAGAATTGCCTGAAACCAGGAGGCGGAGGTTGCAGTGAGCCGAGATCGTGCCATTGCACTCCAGTTTGGGTAACAAGAGCGAAACTCCGTCTCAAAAAAAAAAAAAGTGAATATTGAAGAAAATTGATGCCTATGGAGAGTGACAACTCTCCCATGTAGGTATTGGATGCTTTTTGTGCTACCTTATACTTCTTATGGATGCACACAGGGTTTGATTTTAGTGCTCTCGTTTTAAGGGCTGGGACTATAGTTCTGAAATACAGTAAAATGCTGGGGAGGATCTTAAAGCAGAAATAGATGTTATTAAGGAGTCAGAGAACTTTGAACCTTGTAAACTGGAGTTCTCTGGCTAGCATTCCATTCATATTCAGTTCAGAAGCTGGCAAGTCAAATTTCTGCAAGTTTTTAAATCACAAAGAGCTTAGCTCCCAAGGTACTTTTTTCATATCTGTATTCAGTTATTTTTCCCTGATCAGTGTCAGTCTCCTTCCAACCTCCACTTCCCATCTGTGGAGTACAGATGGGAACTTAGGGGCAGATCTTTCCTCTCTTCTTTCCCTGGCAGGCTGGACTCATCCATGTGACCTGAGATTGGCCAATAGACAGTGGCTGCTGGCCAAGACTTTGCCTCTCAAAAAGACAAAGGGATATTAAGATTGGATCTCAGCAGTGGTGTGCAGTGTTGCTGGGAGCAGCAGCTGCTGCTGTTGGTGGAGCTGCCCTTGTGCCTATTTGTTTTCTGAGCCTGCAGTCCTGTTATAGCTCTGGGTCCCTTGTAACATATTTCTCTTTTGCTTGCTGTGATTACTTCACCAGTCTGTGAGCTCCTCAAGAGTGGGGCCTGTCTCATTGTGCTCTGAGTGTTTGGTGCCCTTTTTTTTTTTTTGTGACGGAGTCTTGCTCTGTCGCGAGGCTGGAGTGAAGTGGCCCAGTCTTGGCTCACTGCAACCTCTGCCTTCTGGGTTCAAGGATTCTTCCGCCTCAGCCTCCTGAGTAGCTGAGACCACAGGCACGTGCCACCATGCCAGGCTATTTTTTTGTATTTTTAGTACAGACAGGGTTTCACCATGTTGGCCAGGATGGTCTCGATCTCTCTTTTTTTTTTTTTGAGACGGAGTTTTGCTCTTGTTACCCAGGCTGGAGTGCAATGGTGCGATCTCGGCTCACCACAACCTCTGCCTCCTGGATTCAGGCAATTCTCCTGCCTCAGCCTCCTGAGTAGCTGGGATTACAGGCACGCGCCACCATGCCCGGCTAATTTTTTGTATTTTTAGTAGAGACGGGGTTTCACCATGTTGACCAGGATGGTCTCGATCTTTTGACCTCGTGATCCACCCACCTCGGCCTCCCAAAGTGCTGGGATTACAGGCGTGAGCCACTGTGCCTGGCGGTCTCGATCTCTTGATTTTGTAATCTGCCTGCCTTGGCTTCCCAAAGTGCTCGGATTACAGGTGTGAGCCATCGCGCCCGGCCTGGTGCCCATCTTGAATTTGACTCTCAGTACATGCAGGTTGAATAAGTGAAGAAACATGCTATATTTATATGGGGCTACAGAATCTGGAGTTCTTGACATTATTGTGGTTGGGAGGGGCAAAAAATTCATTGTGTGCTACCATAGCCACTAATATCTAAACAATTTCATATTAATGGACATAAACCCAGAGGATCTTGAGAAGGCCCTTCTTTCCTGTATGTGAGTACTTACTTGACTGAGTGGCGCTGATCTTCAAATTCCTGATTTTTTTTTTTTTTTTTTTTTTTGCCAATCATTGAGAGCTTGTAAGGTTGCTGAGGTTGGTTGGCCTTGAACTCTTGGCCTCGCCTTCGCAAGTGCCACGACATCCGGCCGGAGCCACTTTGGGCCCCAAATTCCTGATTTTTTTTAAAGTACAGAATGCATCATGAATTTGCATGCTTATCCTTGTGCAAGGGTCATGCAAATCTTTTCCATATTGTTACCATTTTATTTCATTATTATTATTTTTTGAGATGGAATCTTGCCCTGTTGCCCAGGCTGGAGTGCACTGGTACGATCTCAGCTCACTGCAAGCTCTGCCTCCTGGGTTCAAGTCATTCTCCTGCCTCAGTGTCTCAAGTAGCTGGGACTATAGGCATGCGCTACCATGACTGGCTAGTTTTTGTATTTTTATTAGAGATGGGGTTTCCACCAGGTTCGCCAGGCTGGTCTTGAACTCCTGACATCAGGTAATCTGCTTGTTTTGGCCTCCCAAAGTGGTGGGATTACAGGTGTCAGCTACCATTTTAGTCGTGTTACAATTTTAATGCAATACATGTACTGTTGAAGCAAGTGCAGCTGAAGCTTTTGTCCCTGGTTCCACAGTACCTCTACCTAAGGGATGCTCTTTGCCTTGACTACCTCAACTGAGGCCATATCCTCCTTAGTTTCCAGCCCTTGTTTAAAAAGCACCCCTCAGGCTGGATTTTTAGCATTTCTGGAGGCTGAGTTGGGAGGATCACTTGAGCCAAGGAGTTTGAGACCAGCCTGAACAACAAAGTAAAACTGTGTCTCTACAAAAAAATGCAAAAATTAAACAGACTTGGTGGTGCACACCTTGGTCCCAGCTACCTGGGAGACTGAGGTGGGAGAATTGCTTGGGTCCAGGAGGTGGAAGTTATGATGAAGCTGAGACTGCACCACTGCACTCCAGCCTCAGTGACACAGTGAGTGAGACCCTGTTAAAAAAAAAAAAAATTAGCCAGGCATGGTGGCATGGGCCTACAGTCCCAGCTACTCAGAATGTTGACCTGGGACCACAGGTGTGCATGCTCATGCCTGGCTAATTTTTGTATTTCTTATAGGGATGGCAGTCTAGCTATGTTGCCCAGACTGGTCTCGAAATCCTGAGCTCAAGTGATCCACCTGTCTCAGCCTCCCAAAGCGGTGGGATTACAGGCTTGAGCCATTGCTCCTGGCTTCATATATATATATATGCATTTTCCCCCCTATTATGACATTTCTAGTTGTAGAGAAAACTGGCTTCATATTCTTTAGGGGTGGCCTTCAACTCCGACCTTCGTTCCCTGACAAAATATAGCTTCTTATCCTTACAGCAATTGGAAACCTTTTTAGGAGTTAATGACAAAGTGGAGGAGAAATGAGTGTAAAGGCTGTGAGGTAAGAGGAAACGATTGGTTGCAGAGTTGAAGGACGCTGAGAATGTGAGGGAGCTGGCGTGTGAGGATAAGAAAGCGGCAGATCAGGTCCAGATTTTTTTTTTTTTTTTGAGACGGAGTTTCGCTCTTGTTACCCAGACTGGAGTGCAATGGCATGATCTCGGTTTACCGCAACCTCCGCCTCCTGGGTTCAGGCAATTCTCCTGCCTCAGCCTCCCGAGTAGCTGGGACTACAGGCGCGCGCCACCATGCCCAGCTAATTTTTTGTGTTTTTAGTAGAGACGGGGTTTCACCATGTTGACCAGGATGGTCTCAATCTCTTGACCTCGTGATCCACCCGCCTCGGCCTCCCAAAGTGCTGGGATTATAGGCGTGAGCCACCGCGCCCGGCCTAGGTGGCAAAATTAACAGGTGATGGATAGCGTCCAGTCCCCGGCTTCCGTGATCTCAGTGGTTATGAGTGAATGGGGACTTCGTGTTCCTGATGGGGCGCGGGCCTATTTCCCGCGCGTCAGGGCAGTGGGCGTGGCCTGCGCAGGCAGTTGCCACGGCGATCGGGCAGGCGGGGCAGGGGGCGGGGCAGCTGGAACGTTACGTCACTCGATGGTGGCGGTGGTGCGTGTGTGTAGGGGGCGGGGGATACGCTGGGCGCGTCCCGGGGGTCACGTGGTGCGCAGCACGCAGAGTCCTTCTGTCGGTTGGTCCTGGAGCGGCGCAGCCGGAGTGGGGCCGTGAGGTGAGCTCGCAGCGAGGCTCGGCGAGGCGAAGCCGGCCGGCTGGGGCAGGGGCCGGGTTGGGCTGGGCCCGCGCCGCGCGCGCGCGCGCGCGCCGTGCGGGCGGGGACGGTGACGGACGCTACCGCTGCTCCGGTCCCTTGACCGGCCCCGCTCCCCGCTTGGCCCGGCTCGCCAAGCCTGGAGGGAGGCCCTGGGACTGCTGCTGAGAGCGTGGCGGGCGTGCGAGCGGTGCCCAATCCCCGGGGCTACGTGCAGGAGTGACGGCGGCTGCCGCCAATCAGCGCCGCCCGAGGGGGCTGGGCCGTGGGGTGCGGGCCCGGGGCGCGGAGCGGGCCGTGTTGGGGGTGCGGGTGAGGGCTAGGGCCCGAGCCTGAGCGGTGTGGGCCCCTAGAGCCTCATCAGCAACCTCTGCTGTTGCCTTGTGCTTTGGGAATACGTTTTTTAAAATTGGCTTTTTTATCCTATTCTGGGGAGCACATTCCTTTCTCAAGACCCCAAATATGGGAGTGTCCCTTTTCTCTATAGTTCTGAAAACTGGATGGCACACCCTCTTTCTTAAGTGGTAGCCCAGGTATTTTTATCTGAATTTCTGTGCACCCTCTTCAGCCCCCAAACTGGGAGCACACTCCTTTTTTTCTGGCCTCCAATTTGATTCTGCATTTCCGTTCCAATTTAGAGGTTCACCCTGTTATTGGGTCCTCAGATTTGGGGTCCATTAGCCAAAGTTTTGGGATACTTTCTTGTATCCCCACCACTCCAAGGAAGAATCCCTCTTTTCCAGGTCCCAAATCTGAGAGCATGCTTTCTAGAATTTCTAAAATGTAGGGGCCGCTTCCTTTCCTCAGCCCTTCAAATCTCAGGTTGCGCCGAAAAGGATGTCCAAATTCTGAAGTTTGTGGGTACTTATTTACAGTTTCACAAATAAGGTAATTCACTGCTTTTTCCCGAGACTATATTCTTGGGGTTACACCCTTTTCATGTGTTCTCCAAAGCAAACTACCTTGTTGGCTGAGGGAGACTCATTGTCGTATCTTGGAGTATATTTGTTTCTTGTGCTCCCCAAATGTACGAGATGAACCCCTTTTAGTTATACAACTCTCAGGGTGCAGCCACTTTCCAGATGGTTCTTAAATTTGCGGGGGGGAACACCTTTTTCCTGAGTCCTCATTTCTAGGTGGTAGATGGTCCGTGGTTTTAAGCATGCCTTCCTGCCCATTTTAGCTTTTCTGTCATCCAAGACATTTTCATTCCTGTTTCCTTCCCATTTTGGAGCCACATTCCTCTTGAGGTGCTCTCCCAGTCTGGTCAGTGCCCCCATTTCCTCTTCCTCTGGCGAGTGCCGACTACATATCTTTGCTCAGCGTGGTACTTTTTCTCTGCTTCTGCGGCCTTCCCCCCTCCCTGCCCCAGCACACTTCCTAGAGTCACACCTCCTGAATTCTCCTCCCCTTCCAGGGAAGGATTCCTCTCCTAAAGGGCTACCTGCACATTTTTTTTCATGGGTCTATCTTATCTTTCTGCAAGCAGGATCTCTTCCTTCTTGGCTTGTCCAATCCCCATTTTTTTGGTTTCTGTCTTTGGAACTGTTCTGCGTATGTAGTGGCTGTAAATATTTCCCTTGTGCTGGAGGTGGCCTGAAGTCTAGAACTGCCTGGGCCCTCAGCGCTGGATTCAAAGTGGAAACCATTTCTTTCGTTAATCACAGGACTGTGAATTCTCCTGGTGGTTTACTTCATATAAGATCTAAGATTCGCAGGGCGCGGTGTTTCACGCCTGTAATCCCAGCACTTTGGGAGGCTGAGGCGGGCGCATCATGAGGTCAAATCGAGACCATCCTGGCCAACAGAGATGGTGAAACCCCGTCTCTTTTTTTTTTTGTTGTTGTTGTTTTGAGACTGAGTTTCGCTGTTGTTACCCAGGCTGGAGTGTAATGGCGCGATCTTGGCTCACCGCAACCTCCGCCTCCGGGGTTCAAGCAATTCTCCTGCCTCAGCCTCCCGAGTAGCTGGGACTACAGGCGCGCACCACCGTGCCCAGCTAATTTTTGTAATTTTAGTAGAGACGGAGTTTCACCATGTTGACCAGGATGGTCTCGATCTCTTGACCTCGTGATCCACCCGCCTTGGCCTCCCAAAGTGCTGGAATTATAGCTGTGAGCCACCGCGCCTGGCCAACCCCGTCTCTATTAAAAAAAGAAAAGAAAAGAAAGATCTAAGATTCTGTTGAGGTACATGCTGTTTTCTCCTTTGCTTTATCTCCTTGTGCTGGAAAACAAAAGCAAAACTCTTAGATTTTTCCAGTACTATTTCTAGCCCATAAGCTTCTTCCCTACATTGGCTTTCTTACTGTCTTTTATGAAGAAAAGATGCCATTTGGAGGAATCCCTTGGACACTCCTTTTGTTCTTGTCCCTGGGGTATCGGTGGGGAAATGGATATTTTTCTCTCCCAATCATCCTCTGACATACTTGTCAGTCTTTAAAATCTGCACCCAATCCTCACTTTAAAATCTGCAAATATCTGGGACCTCCTGTCTCTTAAGAGCCTCAATAGTTCTTTCTTTTGTGTTTCCCTCTGCCTTTACAGATCTTATTCAGGGCTTCTAAGCCTGAACCCCCAACCAGATTAATTTCTCCACAGCTGGAATTCCAAGTGCTTGGGGATAATGATACCTCTGACCTTTCTTCCTTTTGGGAAGTACTTGAGTGTGCAGCTGCATGAGGCCTCAGCAGGAGAGAGATTTTAGGTCCAAGAAGCTATGCCAGTAGGACAAGGCAGGAAAATACTGCGTTTTCAGGATCAAGCCCCTCTGACTCTCATTTGGAAACTGGATGTTTGCTAAGCACCTGCTTCTTAAGGATGCTGAGGGATTTAATGATGTTCCCAGAAACCTGGAGAGATTAATGGGGCTTACGGAGAAGTGCTCTGAATTCAGTGTTGGGACTTGAATGAAAGTAACCATTATTATGTTTTTAGAACAACTGAGCTGTTTTATATTTCATGTGCATGAAAGCTCTAGAACCAAGTGTTGTTGTTTCCAGAAGTGAAGTAGATCCCACAGTTAGATCATGTGGTCATTAGTAAATGCCAAATTTATGAAAAACGCTGGAGGTCTGTCTGAGCAGTACCTAATAAAATACAGTATACTGAAAGTGAACAGGTACTTCGTCTCTTTCTTTGGCTGTTTGATACTTTATCTGTGTACTGCTGTACAGTGCACCCTTAAAGTATTCTACACCAGTGCTTCTCAAATTTGAATGTGGATATAAGTCACCCAGGGGTCTTGTTGAAATGCTGATTCTCATTTGGTAGATCTAGGATAGGACCTGAATTTATTTCTAATTTGCAAGTGATGCTGTATTACTGAACTACACTTTGAGTAGTGAGGTTTTATACACAAAGACAAAGATTTCTCTGTGAAAATAGGAAGGTGGTAGTCTTATACTGGGATTCTGTTTTTATTATTTTATCTTTATCCAGACACACATCCCTTAAAAGTTTGTACAAGGCCGTGGTCCTTTATTAGTTATACTCAATTAGTTATTCTAGCACATAGCTTTACTTTGTTTTTCTTGAAACGGAGTCTTGCTCTGTCGCCAGGCTGGAGTGCAGTGGCGCCATCTTGGCTCACTGCAACTTCCGCCTCCCAGGTTCAAGCAATTCCTGTGCTTCAGCCTCCCAGGTAGCGGGGACTACAGGTGCATGCTACCACGCCTGGCTAATTTTTGTATTTTCAGTAGAGATGGGCTTTCTCCATGTTGGCCAGGATGGTTTCATCATATTGACCAGGCTGGTCTTGAACTCCTGACCTCATGATCTACCCACCTCGGCCTCCCAAACTGCTGAGATTACAGGTGTGAGCCACCTTGCCCGGCCTTTTTTTTTGGGTGGGGGGTAGAATTTCACTCTTGGTGGCTGGGCTGGAGTGCAGTGGTACCGTCTTGGCTCACTGCAGCCTCTGCCTCCTGGGTTCAAGTGGTTCTCCTGCCTCAGCCTCCTGAGCAGCTGGGATTACAGGCATGTGCTACTATGCCTGGCCAATTTTGTATCTTTAGTAGAGATGGGGTTTCCTGATGTTGATCAGGCTGGTTTCAAACTCCTGAACTCAGGTGATTTGCCCGCCTCGGCCTCCCAAAGTGCTGGGATTACAGGCATGAGCTACCGCACCCGGCCTCTAGCACATAGTTTTTTAAATCATGGCCAAAACTTTCCAGAAGTTTGGTTTCTATGTATATTGTCTTTTTTTGAGGGGGGGGGGGTGGTATGGGATGGGGCCAGGGTCTCACTCTTTGACCCAGGCTGGAGTACAGTGGTGTGATCATGGCTCACTGCAGCTTCAACCTTGTGGGCTCAAGCGATCCTCCCCTCAGCCTTTTGAGTTTCAGGGACTACAGGCACATGCCACTTTACCTGGCTAATTTTTAATGTTTTTTAGAGATTAGCTCTTGCCATTTTACCCAGGTTGGTCTTGAACTTCTGGGCTTAAGCAGTCCTCCACCTTAGCCCCCCAAAGTGTTGGGATTATAGGTATGAGCTGCTATGCCTGGCTATTGCCAAATTTAAATGGTTGCATATTTCTTACTTGAATGTGAACATAATTATTGATATAGAATCATGCTAATAAATACTGCATAGCCAGCTTGTCTCTGGTTCCTCGCCTTTGGAGTCTGTGATACCCCACATCAGCAGGGTCACAGGTGTTGGAATTTCCAAGGAGTCCTTCCTGGCTTTCTGGGTTCTGGAAATGGGCCAGGAAAAGCCAGGATAAAGGTAGGTGCTCGACCTCGAATGGAAGCTGCTGGCTTTCTCTAAATGGGTGCTCCAGAATGGCAAATGCTGGGGAGAAGATGATAGTCTCTGATGATGATGGTGCCTTATGATGATCTTTCTCCTTTTGTACCCACATATCTAATGTATTCTAAGTCTCAAGTGGGTTTTTCCTTTTTAAAAAAAATTTTTTTTTTAGAGACAAAGACTACCTCTGAAAGTGTTTTTCCTTTCTAAGTGTGTTGGATCATCTGTACCTATTTCCCTGGCTGTCATCTGTCATGGCCCTCTTCCAGCATGATCCTGTTGCCAGCCCTAATCAGGACAAACCTGAATGACTAGACTTACTTTGTGTCCCTGTCCTCCCCCAACCCCATATTCCTCACATGAATGTCAGATCCTATTCAGTAACGGATTTGATCTGGATGTGACTTTGTCCCAGCTCTTCCACTCACTGTGAGACCTCAGGCAAGTGATTTAATTCTATGGGCCTGCTTCTCCCCATTTGTAAAATGAGGGGCTGATTATCTGCAATGTCCACCCTTGTTGAATCTTGGTTGCTGCCTTGCTTAGGAACCCAGTTGCCTGTGGAAGCTTGTTGCAGCTGATCTGATTTCTTTCATGTGCTCCCTTGGGCAGCCTGCCAGTTATTCCCTTGTCCAAGTCACTTCTGCCACTGTCTTTTTTCTAGCTGAGGCAGCCAGCTTGTTCTCATACCCAACTTAGCATTCTTCTGCCTCCATGTCTTCTTCCAGTTCCATGCTGTTTTTCATTCAGAACTACCTGAAATCCTCAAAGAAGTCTTCCTACGTTCCCCATTCAATGTTAGCTACTTCCCTGCCTTACCAAGGAGTCCATACTTTATATACCCCGTATTTACTTGTCAGTTCTCTTATCTAATGTGTACTTAAAAAGAGACTTCATTTCCTCCTTTCCACAGCTTTATTTTTTGGTTTGAATTAGCAGGGCAGGGGGCATGAAATTTAAAGATGAAGCAAGCAGGTTGTTTGCCTTTGGCTGGGATTTGGGGAAAGTGAGATGTAATGCTTTTAGTTCCTTTCCCCAGGATCTCCTGTATCTGTGGGAGTCAGTTGCCTGGTACTTCTTTCTGGATTGTAAAGGTGTTTAAACTCCCTTTCTGAAGTTTGAAAGTGTATCCTAAGTACAAATACCACTTAACAATTACTTGTGGTTAGGTGGGTGTAGTGGCTTACGCCTGTAATCCCACCACTTTGGGAGGCCAAAGTGGGAGGATTGCGTGAAGCCAGGAGTTCAAGACCAGGCTGGGCAAAAAAGTGAGATTCCTGTCTTTACAAAAAAAAAAAAAAAATAGGCATGGTGGTGCCTGCTTGTAGTCCCAGCTCCTTGGGAGGCTGACGCGGGAGTTCAGAGGCTGCAGTGAGCTAGGATTGCACCACTGCACTCCAACCTGGGTGACAGAGTGAGACCCCATTACTTCCAAGTGCTCTTATAGGAACACACAGCCACAAAACCCACACAAGGAGTTGTTAAGGATAATAAGAACTCTGTATTTCAAATAACAAATGAATCAAGCGATTCTCCTGCCTCAGCCTCTCAAGTAGCTCGGATTACAGGCATGTGCCATGAATTTGAAAACGCATGATTATTCTCAAAGACAGTTGCTGATGGGGCTTGGATATCAGGACTTAAAGGTATATTTAGGCCGGGCGTGGTGGTTTATGCCTGTAATCCCAGCACTTTGGGAGGCTGAAGTGGGTGGATTATGAGGTCAGGAGTTTGAGACCAGCCTGGCCAATATGGTGAAAGCCCTGTCTACTAGAAATACAAAAAAATCAGCCGGCTGTGGTGGCGTGCGCCTGTAATCCCAGTTACTTGGGAGGCTGAGGCAGGAGAATCACTTGAACCCAGGAGGCAGAGTTTGCAGTGAGCTGAGATTGTACCACTGCACTCCAGCCTGGGTGACAGAACGAGACTTTGTGTCAAAAAAAAGAAAAAGGTGTATTTAACTTCTGGAGTTTTTTTCCTTCTTCAGCTTCCTCAGAAGTAATAGGGAGGATGTTTACATTTTTTCTTTTTTATTTTTTTGAGATGGAGCTCTCTTGTTGCCCAGGCTGGAGTGCAAGTGGCACAATCTCAGCTCACCACAACCTCTGCCTCCTGGGTTCAAGCGATTCTCCTGCCTTAGCCTCCCAAGTAGCTGGGATTACAGGCATGTGCCATCATGCTAGGCTAATTTCATATTTTTGGTAGAGATGGGTTTTCTCCATGTTAGTCAGGGTGGTCTCAAACTCCTGACCTCAGGTGACCTGCCCGCCTCGGCCTCCCAAAGTGCTGGGATTACAGGTGTGAGTCACTGCGCCCCGCTATTTTTCTTGATAGAAATTCTTTTTATGTTACACACACACAGACACACACATACACGTGTGTGTGAGAGAGTGTATTATTTATTTATTTTGAAAGGGTCTTGCTCTGTCGCCCAGACTGGAGTGCAGTGGTGCAGTCTCAGCTCACTGCAACCTCTGCCTCCTGAATTCAAGTGATTCTCCTGCTTCAGCTTCCTGGGTAGCTGGAGGCCTGACCAACATAGTGAAAACTTGTCTCTACTAAAAATACAAAAATTACCCCAGTGTTGTGGCATCTACCTGTAGTCCCACTGAGGTTGCAGCGAGCTGAGATTGTGCCACTGTACTCCAGCTTGGGTGACAGAGCGAGACTCCCTCACAAACAGACAAGCAAACAAACAAACAAAAATTAGCCAGGTGTGGTGGCGGGCGCCTGTCATCCCAGCTACTTGAGAGTCAGAGGCAGGAGAATTGCTTGTAGTGGGCCGAGATTGCACTACTGCACTCCAGCCTGGGCAACAAGAGTGAAATTCTGTCTTAAAAAAAAGGAAACCTTGATTTGTAATAATGCTTGGACAACTTTTCTAGATCTTGGGCTATGTCCTACCTGGATCTGGCTCTCTTGCCAAATAATGAAACTAATGAGCTGGCAGATTCCTGTACAATTTTAGGAGCCTAATATGGGTCACTATATGTAAATTGGACAGTTTTTTTTTTTGAGACGGAGTTACCCAGGCTGGAGTGCAATGGCGCGATCTCGGCTCACCGCAACCTCCGCCTCCTGGGTTCAGGCAATTCTCCTGCCTCAACCTCCCGAGTAGCTGGGATTACAGGCATGCGCCACCATGCCCAGCTAATTTTTTGTATCTTTAGTAGAGACGGGGTTTCACCATTTTGACCATTTTGGTCTTGATCTCTTGACCTCGTGATCCACCCACCTCAGCCTCCCGAGTAGCTGGGATTACAGGCATGCGCCACCATGCCCAGCTAATTTTTTGTATCTTTAGTAGAGATGGGTTTCACCATTTTGACCATTTTGGTCTTGATCTCTTGACCTCGTGATCCACCCACCTCAGCCTCCCGAGTAGCTGGGATTACAGGCATGCGCCACCATGCCCAGCTAATTTTTTGTATCTTTAGTAGAGACGGGGTTTCACCATTTTGACCATTTTGGTCTTGATCTCTTGACCTCGTGATCCACCCACCTCGGCCTCCCAAAGTGCTGGGATTACAGGCTTGAGCCACCGCACCTGGCCGTAAATTGGACAGTTTTAGGAAAGAGTGGTGGAGCTTGAATCCGTGAACTTTGGGGAAGGAGCAAGAGGAGGGGCTTGGGGAAGGATTTAAACAAAGGTTTTTTTTTTGAGATTGAGTCTCACTCTGTCACCCAGGCTGGAGTGCAATCTTAGCTTACTGCAACCTCCACCTCCTGGGTTCACCTGGGTTCAAGTGATTCTCCTGCCTCAGCCTTCTGAGTAGCTGGGACTACAGGTGCATGCCATCACACCTGGCTAATTTTTTAAATTTTTAGTAGAGACAGGGTTTTACCATATTGGCCAGACTGGTCTTGAACTCCTGACCTCACGATCTGCCTGCCTCAGCCTCCCAAAGTGCTGGGATTACAGGCATGAGCCACCACATCTGGCTTAAACCATGGTTTATATTCAATGACAGTTTATTCCATGTCAGGAACATAATCCTAGGATTTTATTTTTTATTTTTTATTTATTTTTTATTTTTTATTTTTTTTTTGAGATAGAGTTTCGCTCTTGTTACCCAGGCTGGAGTGCCATGGCGCGATCTTGGCTCACCGCAACCTCCGCCTCCTGGGTTCAAGCAATTCTCCTGCCTCAGCCTTCCAAGTAGCTGGGATTACAGGCACGCGCCACCATGCCCAGCTAATTTTTGTATTTTTAGTAGAGACGGGGTTTCACCTTGTTGACCAGGATGGTCTCGATCTCTTGACCTCGTGATCCACCCACCTCGGCCTCCCAAAGTACTGGGATTACAGGCTTGAGCCACCGCGCCCGGCCCAATCCTAGGATTTTAAAGGCTGACTTCTAGGTATCTCAAATGGGTATTTGGGCTTTCTATCTTAGTAGAGACCCAATTTTCAAGCAGTCTCTTTCTCATATGGAAAAAGTTCATGGCTAGGTGGATTGACATTCCTTTCTTGCTTCTACAGGTGCACAGGTGTTGGGATTTCTAGGCTGTGGAAACTTGATCTGGAAATGTGGGCATTTTACAATAATGATAACTATAGCTAGCATTTTTGGAGCACTCACTTAGATGTGATTTAATCCTTACATCTGACCTATTATCTTCTAACAGGAGGAAACTGAGATGAGTAATTGTCCAAGGTCATTTGGCTAATAAGCAGGGCCTGGATTGGAGTCCAGCTTTCTTTGCCTCCTGTCCCAGTGCTCTTACGTCCATCTCTCTGTAGCTATTGTGCTTCTTCCCCTAGAAATTGGAATAAGTCACTTTAACTACAAATCAAACAGGAAGCAGCCTGGAAACCAGCACTGAGGTACGTTGCCACCCTCACCCCAAATTTTTTTCTTTTTTTTTCTGAGACAGAGTCTGGCTCTGTCGCCCAGGCTGGTGTGCAGTGGCACGATCTTGGCTCACTGCAACCTCCGCCTCCTAGGTTCAAGCAATTCTCCTGCCTCAGCCTCCCAAGTAGCTGAGCGCGTGCCACCACATCTGGCTAATTTTTCTATTTTTGATAGAGATGGGTTTTCACCATTTTGGCCATGCTGGTCTTGAACTCCTGACCTCAAGTGATCCACTCAACTCGGCCTCCCAAAGTGCTAGGATTATAAGCATAAGCCACTGAGCCTGGCCAAGAGTCACTTTTCTTCTTTTTTTTTGAGACAGGGTTTCCTTCTTGTCAACCTGGCTGGAGTGCAGTGGCGCGATCTCTGTTCACTGCAACCTCTGTCTCCCCGGTTCCCGGGTTCAAGTGATTCTCCTGCCTCAGTCTCACTAGTAGCTGAGATTACAGGTGTCTGCCTCCACGCCCAGCTAATTTTTTGTATTTTTAGTAGACACGGTTTCACTATGTTGGCCAGGCTGGTCTTGAACTTCTGACCTTAGATGATCCACCTGCCTCAGCCTCTCAAAGTGCTGTGATTACAGACATGAGCCACTGTCCCTGGCTACAAGAGGTCACTTTTCATGTCTAGGCTGTATGGTATGTGGTGGCGAGGACCCAGGATTTGGAGGTGGAATGCTTGACTTTGAGTACCAGTATTCACCACTCTCTTGGGGCCACATGTAATTTTGGCATATGGCTTAAACCTCTTGAAGCTCTAATTGTGTTATGCACATTGGGGTCAGAACTTTCCAGCATGGCAAGTTACTTAACCTATATGAGCCTGTTTCCTCACCCAAGTATTATCATAACTATCTGACATCAGTCATTGGAAATGTCAGTAAATGTTACCCTTTCTCTTAATTTCCTAATCTAAAAAGGGAATTAAAGAAACCTGGTTCGTCGGGGCATGGTGGCTCATGCCTGTAATCCCAGCACTTTGGAAGTTCAAGGCAGGAGGATTGCTTGAACCCAGGCATTTGAGACCAGTCTTGGCCACAAAATGAAATCTCATTTCTATAAAAAGGAAAAAAAACGGCAAGGCCGGGTATGGTGGCTCACGCCTGTAATCCCAACACTTTGGAAGGCTGAGGCGGGCAGATCACCTGAGGTCAGGAGTTCAAGACCAGCCTGGCCAACATGGTGAAACCCTGTCTCTACTAAAAATGTAAAAATCAGCCAGGCATGATGGCATGCATCTGTCATCCTACTACTCAGGAGGCTGAGGCAGGAGAATCATTTGAACCCGGGAGGTGGAGGTTTCAGTGAGCCAAGATCGAGCCACTCCAATTCAGCCTAGGCGATAGAGTGAGAATCCTTCTCAAAAAAATAAAATAAAGAAAAAAAATTTGTCTGGCATGGTGAATCACACCTTGTAGTCCCAGCTCCTTGGGAGCCTGAGGTGGGAGGATTGCTTGAACCCAGGAGTTCAAGGCTGGAGTGAGCTATGATACTGCCACTGTATTCCAGCTTGGCCACGTGGCAGCAAGAGCCTGTGTTTAAAAATAAGAAAGAAAAGAAGAAATAATAGTATATAGGGTTTTCCTGGCTTGGTGATCTATGAAGAGTTGAGTATTACTTTCATTTTATTCCTCTCAGAAAATGTAAAATTCCTCAATGGGCTGTTCAATGGGCCTTGTCGGTCGTTCGTTCCTTCCTTCCTTCCTTCCTTCCTTTCCTCCCTCCCTCCCTCCCTCCCTCCCTCCCTCCTTCTTTCTTTTCTTTTCAAGATGGAGTTTCGCTCTTGTTACCCAGGCCGGAGTGCAGTGGCACGATCTCGGCTCACTGCAACCTCTGCCTCCTGGGTTCAAGCAATTCTTCTGCCTCAGCCTCCCGAGTAGCTGGGACTACAGGCACGTGCCACCATGCCCAGCTAATTTTTGTATTTGTAGTAGAGATGGGGTTTTACCATGTTGACCAGGATGGTCTCGATCTCTTGACCTTGTGATCCACCCACCTCGGCCTCCCAAAGTGCTGGGATTATAGGCATGAGCCACTGCACCCGGCCTTTTTCTTTTCTCTCTCTCTCTCTCTGTCTCTCTCTCTCTCTCATCTGTCTGTCTCGCTCTATTGCCCAGGCTAGAGTGCAGTGGCACAGTCTTGACTCACTGCAACCTCCGCCTCCTGGGTTCAAGCGATTCTCCTGCCTCAGCCTCCTGAGTAGCTGGGATTACAGGTGTAACCCACTATGCCTGGCTAATTTTTGTATTTTTAGTAGAGATGGGGTTTCACCATGTTGGTCGCTGATCTTCAACTCCTGACTTTGTGATCTGCCTGCCTTGGCCTCCCAAAGTACTGGGATAACAGGCATAAGCCACAGTACCTGACCTAGTTTGAATTTCATCTGTAACTTTACAGTAGTGTATGCTAAATAAAAAGATTCTTATTTTTTTTTTTTTTAGATGGAGTTTGACTCTTGCCGAGGCTGGAATGAGGTGGCACAATCACAGCTTACTTGCAACCTCAACCTCCTGGATTTATGCGATCCTCTTGCCTCAGCCTCCTGAGTAGTTGGGACTACAGGTGTATGCCACCACGCCTGGCTAATATATATATATATATATATATTTTTTTTTTATTTGTAGGAACAGGGTCTTGCTATGTTGCCCAGGCTGGTCATGAACTCTTGGGCTCAAGTGATTCTCCTGCCTTGGCCTTCCAGAGTACTGGGATTATAGGCATGAGCCACTGTCCTCTTCTTACTTTTTTTTTTTTTTGAGATTGAGTCTTGCTCTGTCACCCAGGCTGGAGTTCAGTGGTACAATCTCAGCTCACTGGAACCTCTGCCTCCTGGGTTCAAGCGATTCTCCTGTCTCAGCCTCCCAAGTAGCTGGGACTATAGGTATCCGGCTAATTTGTATTTTTAGTAGAGACCGGGTTGCACCATATTGGCCAGGCTGGTCTCAAACTCCTGACCTTGTGATCCACTCACCTCGGCCTCTCAAAGTGCTGGGATTATAGGCCTAAGCCACTACACCTGACAACATTTTTTTCCCCCTCATTTTCACACACACAAAGCTAACAGTAATCCCTTAATATTATTAATGTTGAAAACCTTATTTATTTATTTTTTTGAGACAGAGTCTCATTCTGTCTCCCAGGCTGGAGTGCAGTGGCGCAATCTGTGTTCACTGCAACCTCTGCCTTTTGGGCCCAAGCGGTGTCTCAGCTTCCCAAGTAGCTGGGATTAAAGGCACCCACTTGGCTAATTTTTGTATTTTTGTTAGAAACAAGGTTTCACCTTGTTGGCCAGGTTGATTTTGAACTCCTTACCTCAGGTGATCTACCCACCTCAGCCTCCCAAAGTGCTGAGATTACAGACATGAGCCACCGAACCCAGCCCCAAATACCTTGTTTTTATTTTTAATTAATTAATTAATTTATTTTGAGACAGTTTTGCTCTGTTGTGAGGCTGGAGTGCAGTGGGACGATCTCTGCTCACTGCAACCTCTGACTCTCTGGTTCCAGCGAGTCTCCTGCCTTAGCCTTCTGAGTAGCTGGGATTACAGGCATGTGCCACCACAGCTGGCTAATGTTTGTATTTTTAGTAGAGACGAGGTTTTACTATGTTCGCCAGTCCTGTCTTGAACTCCTGACCTCAGTGATCTTCTCACCTCAGCATTTCAAAGTGTTGGGATTACAGACATGAGCTAGTGCACCCAGCCCCAAAGACCTTGTTTTTATTTATTTTTTCTTTTTATTCTTTTTTTTTCCCTGTCCTATTAATCCTGTCCCTCTAGAGATATTTATTTATTTCTTATTATGTTTTTAGACTTTGTTTTTAAAAGCAGTAAAGGTTAGTTGGGGCCTGGCATGGTGACTGACGCTTGTAATTCCAGCACTTTGGGAAGCTTAGGTAGGCAGATCACTTGAGCCGAGTAGTTCGAGTCGATCCCAGACAACTTGGCAAAACCCTGTCTCTACAAAAAATACAAAGATTAGCAAGGTGTGGTCAAGCATGCCTGTAGTCCCAGCTATTCAGGGAGCTGAGGTGGGAGGATGGTTTGAGCCTGGGAGGCAGAGGTCGCTATGAGCCAAGATCCTGCTACTGCACTCCAACCTGGGCCACAGAGCCAGACCCTGTCTCCAAAAAATTAAAAAACAGATAGCAGGTTTTGGAAGAAGGAAGTCTTGTTTCTGAAGTCCCAGCTCTTCTATCTAGCCAGGTAGCTTTGGGCAAGTTGTTTATTGCTCTAAGCCTCATTTTCCTCCTTCATAAAATGGGATAATAATGATGATTTTTCTGCATTGTTGGGAATGAGATATTTGTCAAGGATTTAGCATGTGGTAATAACTCAGTAAATGTTAATTATTTCCTGGTATTATTAATAATAAAGGCTAGGAATAAAAGGTAATATTTAAAGGATAAGGAATTTTTTTTTTTTGGCGTTTTGCTCCTGTTACCAGTCTGGAGTGCGGTGGTGTGATCTTGGCTCACTGCAATCTGTGTCTCCCGGGTTCAAGTGATTCTCCTGCCTCAGCCTTTCAAGTAACTGGGACTATGGGCAGTAGCCACCATGCCCGGATAATTTTTGTATTTTTAATAGAGATGGGTTTTATCATGTTGGCCAGGCTAGTCTCAAACTCCTGACCTCAGATGATCCTCCTACCTCAGGCTCCCAAAGTGCTGGGATTACAGGCATCAGCCATTGTGCCCAGCCAGGATAAGGGAATTAATGAATTGCCTCATAAGTAATTTAGGAGGTATTTAAAAGTCCTGCTGAGCATGGTGGCTGATGCCTGTAATGCCAGCACTTTGGGAGACCGAGGCAGGTGGATGACCTGAGGTCAGGAGTTTGAGAACAACCTGACCAACTTGGTGAAACCCCATCTCTACTAAAAATACAAAACAAATAGTGGGTGGGGTGGGTAAAACAAAACAAAACAAAATTAGCTTCGCGAGATGGTGCATGCCTATAATCCCAGCTACTCGGGTGGTTGAAGCAGGAGAGTCTCTTGAAACCAGGAGGTGGAGATTGCAGTGAGCTGAGATCGTGCCATTGCACTCCAGCTTGGGCAACAAGAGAGAAACACTATCTCAAAAAAACAAAAAACAAAAAAATTCTGTAGGCAGTGAAAATGTCTCTTTGGAGGCCCTGTTGAGTAATGACTTCAAATTGTTTTCCTTTGTAATATGGTGATACTTCAATTAAGAAATCTTGTAAGAATGGGCTGTGCACAGTGGTTCAAACTTGTAATCTCAGCACTTTGGGAGGCCGAGGCGGGCGGATCACGAGGTCAGGAGTTCGAGACCCGCCTGGCCAACACAGTGAAACCCTGTCTCTACTAAAAATACAAAAAATTAACTGGGTGTGGTGGTGGTGGCGGGGGGCGGGCACCTGTAATCCCAGCTACTCGGGAGGCTAAGGCAGGATAATTGCTTGAACCTGGGAGGTGGAGGTTGCAGTGAGCCAAGATTGTGCCAGTGCATTCCAGCATGGGAGACAGAGCGAGACTCTGTCTCAAAAAAAAAGAAAAGAGAAAAGACCAGGTGCAGTGGCTCATGCCTATAATCCTAGCACTTTGGGAGGCTAAGTTGAGGGATCATGAGGTCAGGAGGTCAAGACCAGCCTGGCCAACACAGTGAAACCTCGTCTCTACTAAAAACACAACAATTAGCTGGTTGTGGTGGCAGGTGCCTATTATTCCAACTACTTGGGAGGCTTAGGCAGGAGAATCACTTGAACCCAGGAGTCAGTTTTCAGTGGGCCAAGATCTTACCATTGCACTCCAGCCTGGGCAATGAGCAAAACTCTATTTCAAAAAAAAAAAAAAAAAAAAAATCCTGTAAGAATAACTACTCAGGTGTGTTTTAAAAAAGACTTCCCCTCAGCCGTGGCTCACACCTCTAATCCCAGCACTTTGGGAAGCTGAGGCGGGCAGATCATGAGATTAGGAGATTGAGACCACCCTGGCCAACATGGTGAAACCCCATCTTTACTAAAATATAAAAAATTAGCCTGGCGTGGTGGCACGTGCCTGTAATCCCAGCTATTTGGGAGGCTGAGGCAGGGGAATCGATTGAACCCTGGGAGGCAGAGGTTGCAGTGAGCCCAGATTATGCTACTGCACTTCAGCCTGGTGGCAGAGTTAGACTTTGTGTCCAAAAAAACAATACTTCCCCTTACAAAGGGAAACTATACAAAACTCATTCCAGAGCTAGAGTATGGATAGACTGGTGTCCCCACTGGCTGAAGAAATGGATGCAGCTTGTCTTAAGCCCCACGGACAAAATTGTGGTCTGTCTTCAGTTGCGTCATTCCTGTGCTTTAGCTTCCTCTGTATGCAAGGAGTAGTAATAGTTCATACGTTTATCTGTGGATAGCACTCTTCAAAGAACGTCCATATGATTATCTCCTTGAATGTCTGCACCCAGTGAGGTGGATGGTACTGATCTCTTGCCTTTTTTTTTTTTTGAGACAAAGTCTCTTGCTCTGTTGCTTAAGCTGGAGTGCAGTGGTATAATCATAGTTCTCTGGCCGGGTGCGGTGGCTCAAGCCTGTAATCCCAGCACTTTGGGAGGCCGAAGCGGGGTGGATCGAGAGGTCAAGAGATCGAGACCATTCTGGTCAACATGGTGAAACCCCGTCTCTACTAAAAATCAAAAAATTAGCTGGGCATGGTAGTGCATGCCTGTAATCCCAGCTACTCAGGAGGCTGAGGCAGGAGAATTGCTTGAACCCAGGAGGCAGAGGTTGCGGTGAGCCGAGATCGCACCATTGCACTCCAGCCTGGGTAACAAGAGTGAAACTCCGTCTCAAAAAAAAAAAAAAAAAAAAATCATAGTTCACTGCAGCCTTGAACCCCTGGGTTCAAGTGATCCTCCTGCCTCAGCCTCCTGAGTAGCTAGGACCACAATTGTGTGCCACCATGCCAATTTATTTATCATTATTTTTTGAGACAGTTTTGCTCTTGTTGCCCAGGCTGTAGTGCAGTGGCATGATGTCAGCTCACTGCAGCCTCTGCCTCCTGGGTTCAAGCAATTCTCCTGTCCCAGCCTCCCGAGTAGCTGGGATTACAGGCGCCCACAACCACGCCCAGTTAATTTTTTGTGTTTTTAGTAGAGACTGGTTTTTATCACATTGGCAGGTTGGTCTCAAACCCCAGGGCTCAGGTGATCTGCCTACCTTGGCCTCTCAAAGTGCTGGAATTACAGGTGTGACCCACCACACCCAACAAAAACAGTAATAACCTTGCAAGCTTATTGTGTGCCAGGCTTGCTAAATAACTAATAACTTTTTTTTTTTTTTTTTTAACAGAGTCTGTCTCTGTCATTTCCGCTGGAGTGCAGTGGTGTGATCTTGGCTCATTGCAACCTCTGCCTTTTGTGTTCAAGTGATTCTCCTGCTTAAGCCTCCCCAGTAGCTGGGATTACAGGCACACGCCACCACACCTGGCTAATTTTTGTATTTTTAGTAGAGATGGGATTTCACCATCTTGGCCAGGCTGATCTCAAACTCCTGACCTCAGGTGATCCATTCACCTTGGCCTCCCAAAGTGCTGAGATTACAGGTGTGAGCCAGGCCTGTGCTAAGTAACTTTTACCTTCACAATACCCATGTGAAGGTTTGAAGTAGGTGCTGGTGCTATCCTCATCATACAGATAAGGAGCCTGAAGCTCAGAGAGAAAATGACTTGTGCAAGTTTATCTGGAAAGTGCTGGGCCTGGGGTCCAAACTCAGGGACTCTTATTTCTGGCTCATAACCATTGTGTCCCACAGCCCCTCTGCTTCTCTCCATTTAAGCTCCCATCTTTAGATTGTTTTGGTTTGGTCATAACGGCTAACTCACTGACGGACCAAATGCTGCACTGAGTACCTTGAACTTGGTTCTGTTGGGGAGCCACTCAACTGTTTTAAAATAGAAGTCTTATGATCAGACTTACATTTTAGAAATATCACTGTAGTAGCAGTGATGAAGATTAGCAACAGTGTAGTTAACTGGAGTCAGTCTTACCTGGGTTCAATTCTTTGTCCCAATACATGGCTAGCTTTGCTATCTGGGAAACTTACTTTGTGAACCTCAGTTTTCTCATCTGTAAAATGGGAATAATAATAATCCTCATTACAAACCTCTGAGGTAGCCACTAAATGGGCTGATATAGTACTTTTACATATCTACATCTGTATATCTTAGAGTAGTGTCTGTTGTAAAATACTCAGAAGATGTCATCTTGTGAGACAGTATTTATTTAGATCTGGGGAAGATGTGGCTGGAAGCTTGGAGCTTTCTCAGGAGCTGTTGGCGTAATCAAGATTAGAACTGATGCAGGCCTGAACTGGGCATCCACTTGGCAATGGGCAAGACTTAGAAGCAGGTCCTACAAAATGGTGTCTGAGTATAGGAGGTGAGGTAGGAAGAAGGAGGTAAGGGAAGTGCCCATGTATCTAGTTTGGCACACTTGCCAGTCTTGAGGCCTTAAACTTTGATAAGGAGAAAAGGAGAAGGAACTTGTAAGGGTAAAATTATTAGCTCAGTGAAGTTGAGTAATATGCCAAAGGTCGTACAACAGATACATTTTAGGCCCAAGCCTGGCAAAAGCCCTTTCCACTGATTCTGGGAAAATCATCTGATTAATCAACTCATTCTCAGTAGTTTGGAATGAGTAAACTCAACCCATGTTTGCTGTCTCTGCATTTTAATTATGGAAGCAAAAGCCTCACTCTTGGAGAAAGCATTTCAAGTATCTAGGAAGAGAGTGGGGAAAGTTTTGAGGCCGATTTCTTTCTTTACTCTGTTTTTTTTTTAGATAGGGTCTTGCTCTGTTAACCAGGCTGGAGTGTACAGTGGCATGATCTTGGCTTACTGCAACCTCTGCCTTCTGGGCTCAAGTCACTCTCCTGCCTCAGCCTCTTGAATAACTGGGATTACAGACACTGGCCACCATGCCCAACAATTTTTTTGTATTTTTAGTAGAGACAGGGTTTTACCATATTGATCAGGCTGGTCTCCAACTACTGATCTCAGGTGATCCGCCTGCCTTGGCCTCCCAAAGTGCTGGGATTACAGGTGTGAGCCACCACATCCAGCCTCTTCCCCCTCTTCATTCTTGCTTTCACTTTCCTCTTCCTTTCTTTTTCTTCCTCCTTACCTCACCTCACCTGCCTTTCCTCCCTCCTTCCCTACCTTGTCAAGTAAAAGGGACTAATTCCCTTTCTTCTAGTGTGACCTGGGAAGAGGCCCTACTGTAACCAACTTGTCACTTCTCTAGGACTAAAGATGTGCTCTTTATGTACTTTAGTATATTGGATTTTTAATAATGATATTGACTATAATTCTTTGTGTCTGATGTCCTTTTTGCTAGTATGCCACCATGCTACCATTGCTATACCAGTACCATTTAGTGTTTGCTATGATAAACACTTGACATCCATTAGCTCACTTATTCTTCACAACAACTCTAGGAAATTGGGACTGTTGACCCCATTTTATAGCTGGGCAAACAGGCCCAGTGATTTTTCTTGTCATCACTCAGCCAACGATAACTGGAGCCGGAAATGGCCAGAATCTAAAACCTGTCTGTGTACCCATGCCTAGGCACTCCATGGCCTTCCTCCAAGGCAGAACTTTGGCAAAAAGTCCTCTTTGAGGCTTCTTTCTCGGAGACTCAGGTATCACTGGACATATTAAAATTGTTTATGCTTTCCTGGGACAGCAGCATGGGCTGTGGGAAGAGTCTCAATCTTCTAGGCTTCAGGCTGTGTGCAGGGAAAGCTCATTTCTGCCAGAAGCTCTTTGCCTCTAGTAGTTTCCTTTGCTTAGAAGTCACTTCCCTTAGATCATCACGTGGCTGCCTCCTTGTCACTTAAGTCTCTGCTCAGACCTCAGTTCCTTGGAGAGTTTTTTCTAACAGCTGTATCTAAAATAGTCCTTTCCATGTTGCTGGAAAATTGTTTTTCCCACAATTACTTATTTCTTTCAGAAGTGATCTTTACATGCTCGGCGGGGGGGGGGCTCATGCCTGTAGTCCCAACACTTTGGGAGGCTGAGATGGGCTGATCACCTGAGGTCAGGAGTTCGAAACCAGCCTGGCTAACATGGTGAAACCTTGTCTCTACTAAAAACACAAAAATTAGCAGGGCATGTTGGTGGACACCTGTAATCCCAGCTACTGGGGAGGCTGAGGCAGGAGAATCGCTTGAACCTGGGAGGTGGAGGTTGCAGTGAGCCAAGATTGCGCCATTGCACTCCAGACTGGGCGACAAGACCAAGACTCCATCTCAAAAAAAAGAAAAGAAAAGAAATGATCTTTATGTATGTGCTTATCTTGTTTTTTAGCTGCTTTCCCCACGAGAGATCAGGGTCCCAGGTGCCTTGTCCTCCCATTTTCTATCTCTAGTACCTGTAACACAGCAGGCACTCAATGAATATTTCTTAAATGAAGAGGGCCTAAAGATTTAAGCTGGTCTTTCACCTGAGTATCCCTCAATTTAAAGTGTTTATATTGAGTTAAAAGGCAATGTGACCCTTTAATGAAGGTTGAATCCAAGCCTTGTGGTAAGCACCTTTAGGTTATCCCAAAGCCTGTTCTATAGTTTCTGGTGATTGGCATTTTGTTGCTTGAGAGTCCCAGAAATTATTTTCCTCTACCCCTGTCCCAGAGCTGATTCACTGAAAGGTCTTGTTCTATACTCATCTATCACTTTTAATTCTTTGTGGTTCCTCTTTTCCCTGAGCCCAATGGGATTGCTGAGGGCAAGACCTCCAGTTACCATGACAACAGTACTTTTCGTCTCACCCCAAAATAAAACCCAGAGTCTTTTTTTTTTTTGAGACAGAGTTTCGCTCTTGTCACCCAGGCAACCCACAGTCTTTGTCAGTAAAACATTAACTGTAAATGTAATATGAATTCAGAAAATACCGGGTGCGGTGACTCACGCCTGTAATCCCAGCACTTTGGGAGGCTGGGGTGGGTGAATCATCTGAGGTCATGAGTTTGAGACCAGCATGGCCAACATGGCGAAAACCCATTTCTACTTAAAGTACAAAAATTAGCTGGGCATGGTGGGTATGCTGCTGTAATCGCAACTGCTTGGGAGGCTGAGGCTCTAGAATTGCTTGAACCTGGAAGGCGGAGGTTGCCTGGGGACAGAGCGAGACTCTGTCTCAAAAAAAAAAAGAAAAAGAAAAATCTGCTACTACTTATTGAGTACCCTACTTTTTGTTTGTTTGTTTGTTTTTTGTTGCCAGGTGCCAGGCTGGAGTGCAGTGGCACGCTCTCAGCTCACTGCAGCCTCTGCCTCCCGCGTTCAAGCAATTCTGCCTCAACCTCTCAAGTAGCTGGGACTACAGGCGCACACCACCATGCCCAGCTAATTTTTTTGTATTTTAGCAGAGACAGGGTTTCACCTTGTTGGCCAGGATGGTCTTGATCTCTTTTTTTTTGAGAAGGAGTTTCGCTTTTGTTACCCAGGCTGGAGTGCAATGGCGCAATCTCGGCTTGCTGCAACCTCCGCCTCCTGGGTTCAGGCAATTCTCCTGCCTCAGCCTCCTGAGAAGCTGGGATGACAGGCACGCACCACTATGCTCAGCTAATTTTTTGTATTTTTAATAGAGACAGGGCTTCACAATGTTGACCAGGATGGTCTCTATTTCTTGACCTCGTGATCCACCCCGCCTCGGCCTCCCAAAGTGCTGGGATTACAGGTGTGAGCCACTGCACCTGGCCAGTCTCGATCTCTTGACCTCGTGATCCACCTGCTTCGGCCTCCCAAAGTGCTGGGATTATTGGCATGAGTCACCGCGCCCGGCCTACTCTCTTGTTTTTTAATGGATGCACTGTATCCAGTTTCTCCAAAATCTTATGTAAAGAGCTATTGGTTTTTCTCATTTTCACAAATGTTATTTTTAACCTGGACCGTATTCTTGAGCTTGAAATGGCTGAGTCCAAGAGTATAAGCAGTTCCACAGCTTGTTCATTCCATCTAGATTGAGGTATAAAAAGATGATCATGGCAGGACCTCAGCCAGTGTTCTAGTGTACCTGTTTCCCCACAGCTGGACCAGTGTTAGGTTTTTATCTTTTCTGAAAAATTAAGTATTTCTGCTTGTTACATAATGGTGTGATAATTCTGACACAACATTTGAAAAGCATCCAGTTGCTTTATCTTCCTGTATTTATGTTTTGTTTATGTCCAAAGACATGAATATAAGCATAGCAACGACTTTGGTCAGAGAAAGAGGAAGGGCCTTTGAGAAATAGTTTGTCTACTTCTATGGACATCCTCTTACTTTTGATAAGAGGGGTTTCTCCTGCCTTGAAGGACCTTGAAAGTGGCTAGCATCTCTGCATGTCAGTTTCCTCCCTGTAACTTAATGTTACTTCTATACCATGGTAGCATTGCATTAGTCCTAATTATATCATGCAGTTGTAAAAGATCCAGTAAAATAGTGTAAGTCTTATACTTTTTTTAATTAAAAAAAAAAACATAAACAACCCCAAATCAAAATCTTACCACCAGAATAAAATAAAATCTTACCGTTAGATAATTCCTGATTACAATTACTTTGGTGTTTTTTTTTTTTTTTTTTTTGAGATGGAGTCTTGCTCTTTTGCCCCGGCTATAGTACAGTGGCACGATCTCTGCTCACTGCAACCTACACCTCCTGGGTTCAAGCAGTTCTACTGTCTCAGCCTCCTGAGTAGCTGTGATTACAGGTGCCTGCCACCACACCCGGCTAATTCTTTTGTTTTTAGTAGAGACTGGGTTTCACCATGTTGGCCAGGCTTGTCTTGAACACCTGACCTCAGGTGATCCACCCACTTTGGCCTCCCAAAGTACTGGGATTACAGGCATGAGCTACCACCCCTGGCTTTTTTTTCTTTTTTTATACAGGGTCTGGCTCTCTCACCCAGGCTAGCGTGTTGTGGTACAATCTTGGATCACTGTGATCTCTGCCTCCTAGGCTCAAACCATCCTCCTACCTCACCAAGTAGTTGGGACTACAGACACACACTACCATGCCCTGCTAATTTTTTTGTATTTTTTAGAGATGGTCTTTCACCGTTTTGTTCAGGCTGATCTCGAACTCCTGAGCGCAAGCAATCCACTGGCTTAGCCTCCCAGAGTGCTGGGATTACAGGCCTGAGCAACTGTTCCAGGCCCATCATTCCTTTTAATAGCTGTAGTGGCATGATTGTAGCTTACTGCAGCCCCAGTCTCCTGGACTCAAGTGATCCTCCCACCTTAGCTTCCCAAGTGACTGAGATACACATCCTCTTTTTTTTTTTTGAGACAGAGTCTCGCCCTGTCACCCAGGTCTGAGTGCAGTGGCATGATCTCAGCTCACTGCAACCTCTGTCTTGGGTTAAAGTGATTCCCCTGCCTTAGCTTCCTGAGTAGCTGGGACTACAGGTGTGCACCACAACCCTGGCTAACTTTTTGTTTTTAATAGAGAGGGGGTTTCACCATGTTGGCCAGAATGGTCTTGATTTTCTGACCTCATGCTCCACTCGCCTAGGCCTTCCAAAGTGCTGGGATTATAGGAGTGAGCCACTATACATTTTGGTTCAGAAATGCAAAGCTCTACTGATCTTTGTTATAGATAATTTGGTAGACTTTGAAGATATGTCTTTATTATAAGTTACTGGCCGTGGGATTGTTGGGCAGAGAGTATGTTTTTGTAGGTGATGCCAAATTGCCTCTAGAAAGCTTTTCTAGTTTATGCTTTTGGTAGAAGCATTTGAGCATGGTTTCTTCTTCTCAGCCCTGCTAACATTACCTTTAAATTTTTCCAATTTGAGAAGTGAAAATTTGTTATTTTAATTTGCATTTTCTTTAATTTGGGTGAGGTTATGTGTATATAATATCACATTTTTATTAGACCTTGGTATCTGTACTCTACCTCCAGATCTGCCAGATCTTACACTTGGCTCATTTTAAAGTAAATTGTAGCCGGGCATGGTGGCTCAAGCCTGTGTGTAATCCTAGCACTTTGGGAGGCCAAGGTGGGCAGATCACCTGAGATCAGGAGTTCAAGACTAGCCTGACCAAGGTGACAAAACCCTGTCTCTACTAAAATATAAAATTATTCTGTTGTGGTGGCAAGCGCCTGTAATCCCAGCTACCAGGGAGGCTGAGGTGGGAGAATTGCTTGAACCCAGGAGGCAGACGTTGCAGTGAGCCAAGATCATGCCATTGCACTCTAGCCTGGGTGACAGAGCGAGATTCCATCTCAAAAAAAAAAAAAAATTTCTAGTGATTCTTCTGCCTCAGCCTCCCAGATAGCTGGGATTACAGGCGCCCGCCACCACACTTGGCTAATTTATTATATTTTTAGTAGCGACAGGGTTTCACTGTGTTAGCCAAAAAGGTCTCAATCTCCTGACCTTGTGATCCGCCCACCTCAGTCTCCCAGAGTGCTAGGATTACAGGCATGAGTCACTGTGCCTGGCCGTTGTTTGACTTTTTTGTCCTTGGTTTGTATGCACTCTTTCTTAATAATGGAAGCTAGCTCTTTGTCATATGGGTTGCAGTTATTTTCTCCCAGTTTGTCGTTTGTGAAAGTGCCCTTTAAACTGTGCTGCACAGTGTGCATTTAAAGCTTTCATTATTATTGATGGAGGGGGACATTGACTGAATACTCTAAGGAAATAAACTAGGCCCTGTGTCTCCTGTGTAGCTCGGGGTTCCCATTGTAGGGAAATTTGAATGTAAAGGAGTAATTTGAAATCTAGCCAAAGTCTTTTAAAATGGAATCCTATGTGAATACAGATTGCATCCGTTTTTTAAATTCTCTCTATATCCATATCGAACATGTTCCCTTTTCCTGTTTTTCTGGAACCTGGAGATTTTTGGAAGAAAAGCTAAGGCCCTGAAGAAAAGAGAAAAGCTACAGAATCTTAGCCCTATTGCATCTTCAGAAAAATTGTGTTTAAAAACTAAATGAAAGAAGTAAAAATGTACTACTTATGTAATTTTTTTGAAATTTCTGCTTCTGTATTTAATTCTGTTTTATTCTTTAGTAGATGTTGTCGAATTAAGTAGATACTTTCAGATGATTTCCCCTGTGCCCCTCCCCTCACCATTTGCTAGAGCTCATTCATCTCTTCTCAGTGTTTGTGTTTGTCTTGCTGGGTGGGCTAGTGCTGGGACTGAATTGGATTCCTCATTTTCAGCATTTGCAGCATAGTGAGTTACTGATAGTACTTGTTAGTGGTTTGTTGGCTGAATTAATGTGAATTTAAAAACAAACTGCCACCTCAGAGGGGTGGAGGGGAAATTGTAATGGGATGGGAAAGCCAGATTAGTTTTGTATTCTGTGTGATACCAGAGAGTGAAACTTCAAACAGAGTTACAATGAAACAGGTTTAGTTCATGAGTAGCAAGAATTCTGAGGATTCAGCCTCAAGAGGAATTGGTTTTCTTGAGCTTTTGGGAATAATTTGCTCATCTTCATTCATTCACTGCCTCACTCTCACTCTTGTGTTTTAGTGGAAGGACTCCTGGGGTGCCTGGGGGAAAGTAGTGTGGTAGAAAGAATTAATTCAGAAGTCAGGTAGACCTGGGCTTTTGTTCTGGGGCCTGTCACTTAGCACCTGAACTTTAACCAAGTTTGCTTTAGAGCTAGTTTCCTCATTTGTGATAACATAGTTACTAACAGCTACTAACTATATGGTTCTTACTTTGTGCCAGCCCTGAGCTCTTTAAATGGATTTCATTTAATCCTTAATCCACTGCTTGGAGATAGATATTATTATCATCACCATCCCCATTTTACAGACAGGACAATAATTTACACAAATTCATTCAGCTGATAAGGGGTTAGACAATTTATATAAATTCATTCAGCTAATGGTGAGTAGAGCTGTGGATTCAAGGCCAAGCATTTAACTCCATTACATTAAATTACGTTACTTTGGTAAAAGAAGGCTGTCAGCCTGCATAGAGCCTGACAAATAATAGCAGCTCAGTGAGTGTTAAGTTCTATCCATTTCTTGTCAGGCATCACCTTTTCATATAATCTGGGAGGGGAAATTAATAATCACAATATTACTTGGCATGAATGAAGTCAGAGAACAAGACAATTTGACATGGTATTTTAGGCAAGCCAAAATGAAGACTTTTCTACTGATTGAATTATACCTATATGTAAGGTTTTTTTTGAGTCAGAGTCTAGCTCTATTGACCAGACAGGAGTGCAGTAGCATAAATCTTGGCTCACTGCAACCTCCAGCTCCTGGGTTCAAGCGATTCTCATGCCTCAGCCTCCTGAGTAGCTGAGATTATAGGTGAGCACCATCACACCTGGCTAACTTTTTTTTTTTTTTTTTTTTAGTAGAGACAGGATTTTACCATGTTGGCCAGTCTGGTTTGGAATTCCTGACCTCAAGTGATTTGCCTTGGTTTGGCCTTCCAGAGTGCTGGGATTACAGGCCTGAGCTACCGCCCCTGGCCATGTATATCATGTATATGTCAAATTTGATATCTCATTTTCTTTCTTTCTTTCTTTTTTTTAAAATGGGGTTTCACCATGATGGCCAGGCTGGTCTTGAACTCCTGACCTCAGGTGATCCACCCACCTCAGCCTCCTTTCAAAGTGCTAGGATCACAGGCATGAGCCACCTTGCCTGGCCAATATCTCATTTTCTTAGAGAATGTTTGGTAAAGCCAGTTAAACCTCTGACATTTCATTTCGTAGGGTCCAAATATTTAGAAACTTGCCAAAACAGCTTTTCAGCTTATTAGATTTCAGCTTCCTTAATTACAGCTGTCAACCATTTCTGCCTCAGTTTGCTTTGCTTTATGTGTTTCCCAACATTAGCCCTTCGGAATTTGTTTTTGTTTTTTTTTTTGATAACAGAGTCTCCCTCTGTCACCAGACTGCAGTGCAGTGGCACATTCTTGGCTCACTGAAACCTCAGCCTCCAGGGTTCAAGTGATTCTCCTGCCTCAGTCTCCTGAGTAGCTGGGACTACAGGTGCGTGCCACCATGCCCAGCTTTTTGTATTTTTAGTAGAGATGGGGTTTCACCATGTTGGCCAGGATGGTCTCGATCTCTTGACCTCGTGATCTGTCCACCTTGGCCTCCCAAAGTGCTGGGATTACAGGTGTGAGCCACCACACCCAGCCTGGAATGGGTTGTTTAATGGATAGCTTATTTGCCTTCACATGTATAATTCTTCATATTATACACTTACAAAAAATTTTCATTGTGAAAAACTATAAAATTTAGGAAATTATTTAAGAAGAAAGGAACAATCACCTATAACTTATTATTTTCTTCCAGTCTTTGAACCTGGGAGTTTGATACCAGCCTGAAACAAACATAGCAAGACCGTATCTCTACCAAAGAAAAAATTAACTGGGTGTGGTGGCTTGTACCTATAGTCCCAGGTACTTGGGAGGCTGAGTAGGGAGGATCACATGAGCCCAGGAGGTTGAGGTTACAGTGATCCAGGTTTACACCACTGCAGTCCAGCCTGAGTGACAGAGCGAGCAAGACCTTGTCTTTAAAAAAAAAAAAATTGTATGAGTTTCTATTTTCTTTTCTTTCTTTCTTTTTTCTATTTTTGAGACAAGGTAGAGTTTTGTTCTTGTTGCCAAGGCTAGAGTCAATGACATGATCTCGGCTCACTGCAACCTCTGTCTCAAGTTAAAGCGATTCCCCTGCCTTAGCCTCCTGAGTAGCTGGGACTCCAGGTGTGTACCACCACCCCTGGCTAATTTTTGTTTTTAGTAGAGATGGGGTTTCACCATGTTGGCCAGGATGATGTCTCTTGACCTCATGATCTGCCCACCTCAGCTTCCCAAAGTGCTGGGATTACAGAGGTGAGCCACAGTGCCCGGCATTCCTTTTTTCTTCTTTCTTTTTTCTTTTTTTTTTTTGAGACGGAGTTTTGCTCTTGTTACCCAGGCTGGAGTGCAATGGCGTGATCTCGGCTCACCGCAACCTCCGTCTCCTGGGTTCAGGCAATTCTCCTGCCTCAGCCTCCTGAGTAGCTGGGATTACAGGCATGCACCACACACATGCCCAGCTAATTTTTGTATTTTTAGTAGAGACGGGGTTCATCATGTTGACCAGGATGGTCTTGATCTCTTGACCTCGTGATCCACCTGCCTCAGCATCCCAAAGTGCTGGGATTACAGGCGTGAGCCACCGTGCCCGGCCTTTTTTTTTAAGAGATAGGTTCTGGCTGGGTGCGGTGGCTCAAGCCTGTAATCCCAGCACTTTGGGAGGCTGAGGTGGGTGGATCACAAGGTCAAGAGATCGAGACCATCCTGGTCAACATGGTGAACCCCGTCTCTACTAAAAATATAAAAAAAATTAGCTGGGCATGGTGGCGTGTGCCTGTAATCCCAGCTACTCAGGAGGCTGAGGCAGGAGAATTGCCTGAACCCAGGAGGCGGAGGTTGCAGTGAGCCGAGATCGCGCCATTGCCCTCCAGCCTGGGTAACAAGAGCGAAACTCCATCTCAAAAAAAAAAAAAAAAAAAGAGACAGGTTTTTGCTCTGTCACTCAGGCTGGAATACAGTGGCACAATCATAGCTCACTACAGTCTCAACCTCCTGTGTTCAAGCGATCCTCCCACCTCAGTCTCTTCAGTAGCCAGGATTGTAGACATGAGCCACCTCATCTGGCTGTGTATGAGTTTTAATCTGAGGTCCATGTGGTACAATTTTGCATCCTGCCTTTTAGGTATTTATATATTGCAAGCACATTATTTATAAAATGTGCTGCTATTGCACATTAGATGTGAGTACTCACTTCTATGATTTTTTGCCACATTCATTTATTGCAAAGAAAGTATTTGTGGTAAGAGGCTGGCATTGTTCTGGCAGTGCTCTGGCATTGCTTGGGCAGTGTAGGCTGTGAAGATCCAAAGTTTAGGGCCAGATGCAGTGGCTCATGCCTGTAATCCCATAATCCCAGCACTCTGGGAGGCCCAGGTGGGAGGAATGCTTGAGCCCAGGAGTTTGAGACCAGCCTAGGCAACGTAGATCCTGTCTCTGAAAACAAAAAACAAAAAACAACTGGATGTGCTGATGCACACCTGTGGTTCCAGCTACTCCAGAGAGTGAGGCAGGAGGATCGCTAGATCCCAGGAGTTTGAGGCTGCAGTGAGTTATGTATGATAGTGCCGCTGTACTCCAGCCTGGGCAACAGAATGAGACCCTGTCTAAAAACAAATTTTTTTTTTTGAGACGGAGTTTTGCTCTTGTTACCCAGGCTGGAGTGCAATGGCGTGATCTCGGCTCACTGCAACCTCTGCCTCCTGGGTTCAGGCAATTCTCCTGCCTCAGCCTCCTGACTAGCTGGGACTACAGGCGTGCGCCACCATGCCCAGCTAATTTTTGTATTGTTAGTAGAGATGGGGTTTCACCATGTTGACCAGGATGGTCTCGATCTCTTGACCTTGTGATCCACCTGCCTCGGCCTCCCAAAGTGCTGGGATTATAGGCATGAGCCACCGCGCCCAGCCTAAAAACAAATTTTAAAAAGTTTAAAGTTTAGTGGGAGGAAGGAGTTAGGCTGGGGTTAGTCTGCTGTAGGGAGGTAACCTCAAGTGCCCTTAGAGCTCAGAGAGGCTACATGTCCATCAGAACCAGCACTAGCTCCTCTGATTGCATTTAGGACTCTGAAGATTAATTACCTCAGGGATGCCAGGAAGTGTTCCCCCCCCCGCAAGACAGAGTCTTGCTGTGTCACCCAGGCTGGAGTACAGTGGCTTGATCTCAGCTCATTGCAACCTCCACCTCTTGCCTGTAATTCAAGCAATTCTTCTGCCTCAGCCTACCGAGTAGCTGGGATTATAGGCATCCACCACTGTGCCTGGCTGATTTTTGTCTTTTTTTTTTTTTTTTTTGAGGCGGAGTTTCACTCTTGTTACTCAGGCTGGAGTGCAATGGTGCGATCTCGGCTCACCACAACCTCTGCCTCCTGGGTTCAGGCAATTCTCCTGCCTCAGCCTCCTGAGTAGCTGGGATTACAGGCACGCGCCACCATGCCCAGCTAACTTTTTTTGTATTTTTAGTAGAGATGGGGTTTCACCATGTTGACCAGGATGGTTTTGATCTCTTGACCTCGTGATCTACCCGCCTCGGCCTCCCAAAAGTGCTGGGATTACAGGCTTGAGCCATTGCGCCTGACCGATTTTTGTATTTTTAGTAGAGATGGGGTTTCACCTTGTTGGCCAGGTTGGTCTCGAACTCCTGACCTTGTGATCCGCCCACTTGGGCCTCCCAAAGTGTTGAGATTACAGGCGTGAGCCACTGCACCTGGTCGGAAGTGTTCTTTTATGGGAGCCACTTTTCTTGTGAATGTCCTAATCCAATACACCTTTTTTATTCCTCAAAAGGAAATTAGCTTTATAGTTTGGTTTTGATCATAAAGATAAATTTGATTCATTAGAGCACAAGAACGCAAGATAGGACTGAGAAAGGAGAGATTCAAATAGTGACTTAAGATTCAAAGGCAATGAAAGGAGTTAAATGAGAATGTTTTGTATTCTTTTATTGTTCTTTGATTAAAAAAATAGAAAATCTGGATAAAATGTATAGAAAAATAAAAACGGTCAGAATGGACTCAAGAAGTAGGAAATAGGCTGGGTATATGGCTCATGCCTGTAATCCCAACACTTACAAAGCCTGTAATCTTTGGGAGGCTGAGGCGGGCAGATCATTTGAGGTCAGGAGTTCGAGACCAGCCTGAGCAACATGGAGAATCCTGTCTCTACTAAAAATACAAAATTAGCTGGACATGGTGGTGTACGCCTGTAATCCCAGCTATGTGGGTGGCTGAGGCAGGAGAAACGCTTGAACCCGGGAGGCGGAGATTGTAGTGAGCTGAGATTGTGCCATCGTACTACAGCCTGGGCAACAAAAACGAAACTGTCTTAAAAAAAATTTAGGAAATATAGCTGGGCGTGGTGGTGCACACCTATAATCGAGCTGAGCTGCTCTGGAGGCTGAGGGAAGAGAATTGCTTGAACCCGAAAGGCGGAGGTTGCAGTGAGCTGAGATTGCACCATTGCACTACAACCTGGGTGACAAGAGCAAGACTTCTCAAAAAACAAACAAAAAAGGCTGGGTGCAGTGGCTCACGCTTGTAATCCCAGCACTTTGCGAGGCCGAGGTGGGCGGATCACAAGGTCAAGAGATCGAGACCATCCTGGCCAGCATGGTGAAACCCTGTCTCTACTAAAAATACAAAAAAAAAAAATTAGCTGGGCGTGGTGGCGTGCACCTACAGTCCCAGATACTCGGCAGGCTGAGGCAGATGAATTGCTTGAACCCAGGAGGCGGAGGTTGCAGTGAGCCAAGGTCGCACCACTGTACTCCAGCCTGGTACCTGGTGACAGAGTGAGACTGTCTCAAAAAAACAAAAAGCAAAAACAAACAAAAAAAACCCAAACAAACAAAGAAATAGGAAATATACATAGATCAAAGAAAGTATAAACAAGGCCAGGCGCAGTGGCTCATTCCTGTAATACTAGCACTTTGGGAGGCTGAAGTGGGTGGATCACTTGACGTTAGGAGTTTCAGACCAGTCTGGTCAACATGGTGAAACCCTGACTCTATTAAAAATAAAAAAATTCCTGAGATGTTTAATTGGAAAAATAAAAATAAAAAAAAAATTAGCTGGGCTTGATGTGGTGGGCACCTGTAGTCCCAGTTACTCAGGAGGCTGAGGCTCCAGAATTGCTTGAACCCAGAAGACGGAGGATGCAGGGAGCTGAGATCGTGCTATTGCACTTCAGCCTGGGTGACAGAGTGAAATTGTCTCAAAAAACAAAGTATAAACAGACCTCGTCCAGCCTTCCAAAAGTAGGACCAAGTATTAGTATCTCCGCTTTTGTTTACTTCGTTTTTAATTTTTTTTTTTTTGAGACAGAGTTTCGCTCTTGTTACCCAGGCTGGAGTGCAGTGGCGCGATCTCGGCTCACTGCAACCTTCACCTCCTGGGTTCAGGGAATTCTCCTGCCTCAGCCTCCTGAGTAGCTGGGATTACAGGCACGCACCACCATGCCCAGCTAATTTTTTGTATCTTTAGTAGAGACGGGGTTTCACCATGTTGACCAGGATGGTCTCGATCTCTTGACCTTGTGATCCACCCGCCTCGGCCTCCCAAAGTGCTGGGATTACAGGCTTGAGCCACCGCGCCCGGCCTGTTTTTAATTTTTTAAAGAGATGAGGGCTCTTGATTTTCAGTAGCCATGAAAACTAAAAATAAAAAATAAAAATAAAAAAGACAAAAGGGCTTGCTGTGTTTCCCAGGCTAGTCTCAAATTCCTGAGCTCAAGGAATCCTCTTGGCTCAGCCTTCCAAGTAGCTGGGACTATAGGCATGCACCACCATGCCTGACATTTGTTTGCTTCCTTTGTAACTCTTAAATTTCATTGCAATTACAGTTTGCAGTTATTTTATTTATCAATTTACTGTCTGAATTTTTGTGTTTCCCCGGTAGACTGAAGGGTTCTTGAGGGCAGGAACTGTGTCTCTGTTGGTCTTAACTATTTCCTTAAATAGCCACTGAGCAAATATTTGTTGAATAATACATCAGCAGGTGACTGAATTTAACTGTGAAAGTAGTTGTCTTTTTGTAGTTCTGAGGGGTGGCCCTTGTAGGTGAGTCTTCAGTAAGCAGTGTTTAGGGAGGGTCTTCTCAGTTCCAGAAACCACAGGATGCTGCACAATGGAGGAGTAGGAACCAGTGGAAAGCAAACCTGTGTTAGAATGAGGGCACCAACAGGGTTTCATGGAGCTTTGTGTGTTGAATAATGCCTGTTTGTTTTTTATGTGTAGTGAATGATGCTACACTCTGGGCAGACTTTGCCTAAGTTTCATAAATATTTAATTGGCTTTTTCAGGAGAATAAAGGCAGCCCCGTTGATGACTGAAAATGACAAAGCATCCACCTAACAGACGAGGAATCAGCTTTGAAGTGGGAGCCCAGTTGGAAGCCCGGGACCGTTTAAAAAACTGGTACTTTTACATTTTTCTGCTAATTAAAGCCCTTCAGTAAAGGACTTCTGCTAGCACTGATAGAGTGATAGCTTAGGCTTTTTTGTGGTGTTTTCCTACTCCCTGACTCTTGTAAGATGGGAGGAAACCCCAGTCTTTTCTCTGTGGTGCAGGGATCCCGGTGTCATAGTGACTGTCCTGTAACCCTTTGTTCATACTTGTTTCCCCTTTTTGCCTGTTCATTTGAAGGAGTTCTGGGAAAAAGAAGCATGAATGGTTACAGGGAAGGAAAGAGGTAGGGAAGAGTTAATAGTGGCAGCTCTCTTGCTCTTGGCTGCCTGTCTGAAAAAAAGAGAGAAAGATCAGGGATGAAATAGTGAAGCAGCTCATGTGTTGTGAACACCCCATCCTGTTTTCTGGGCATGATGTTGTATGTTGAAATATAGTGATCACATAAGGGCACATTGTCAGGATGATTAGGTTCAGAAGCTGAAGGGTTACGGTCCCAACTGTGTCATTGACTTGTAGTGTGACCTCTGGCTGATAATTAGTGTTTTGTGCATTGGCTTATCTGTAAATGTGGGTATTGGTAATATTGACCTCATAGGGTTATTCTGAGAATCAAATCATAGACTGTGTAGGGAAAGACCTTAAAGACTATGAAGTGATCATTGTGATTGAGGGCATCCTAGAATTTGGTTATTTGTTAGTGCTGAAGGTGAGGGTTGGGGTTTTCAGAACTTGTGCCTCTTTATAGTTTATCTTTTTTTTTGAGACGGAGTTTCGCTCTTGTTACCCAGGCTGGAGTTCCTGGTAATGATCTCAGCTCACTGCAACCTCCGCCTCCTGGGTTCAAGCAATTCTCCTGCCTCAGCCTCCTGAGTAGCTGGGATTACAGGCACGTGCCACCATGCCCAGCTAATTTTTTGTATTTTTAGTAGAGACGGGGTTTCACCATGTTGACCAGGATGGTCTAGATCTCTTGACCTCATGATCCACCCGCCTCGGCCTCCCAAAGTGCTGAGATTACAGGCGTGAGCCACCGCACCCAGCAGTTTTTTTTTTTTTTTTAAGACAGAGTCTCTCTCTGTCATCCAGGCAGGAGTGCAGTGGTGTGATTTCTGCTCACCGTAACCTCTGCCTCCTGGCTTCAAGTGATTCTTGTGCCTCAGCCTTCTGGGTAGCTGGTATTGCAGATGTGTGCCACCACATCTGGCTAATTCTTTTTTGAGTTAAAGAAGGAAGAGTTTAACCCTTTGTGAGATTATTTCAAAACAGACAGATTGACCAGCTCTTTGGGTATAGGAGTCTAAGACAGGAGAAGAGAGGCAGGGTAGCAGTTGGTACAGAAAGCTGTCTTTGCTATTAGAATTAGGTACACTTGGACAGGCATGGTGGCTCACACCTGTAATCCCATCACTCCAGCACTTTGGGAGGCTGAGGCAGGTGGATCACCTCAGGTCAGGAGTTCGAGAACAGCTTGACCAACATGGTGAAACCTTGTCTAATTAGCCGAGTGAGGTGGCACGCACCTGTAATCCCAGCTCTACTTAGGAAGCTGAGGCAGGAGAATTGCTTGAACCTAGGAGGTGAAGATTGCAGTGAGCTGAGATCGCACCATTGCACTCTAGCCTGGGGGACAAGAGTGAGACTTCATCTCAAAAAAAAAAAAGAAAAATAATTAGGTATACTTGTTGGCAGGGCTCAGTGGCTCATGCCTGTAATCCCAGCACTTTGGGAGGCCAGGGCAGGTGGATCACGAGGTCAGAATTTCAAGACCAACCTAATCAACATAGTGAAACCCTGTCTCTACTAAAAATATAAAAATTAGCCAGGCATGGTGGCATGTGCCTATAGTCCCAGCTACTCAGGAGGCTGAGGCAGGAGAATCACTTGAACCTAGGAGGTGGAGGCTGCAGTGAGCTGAGATCATGCCACTGTACTCCAGCCTAGTCAGCTGAGCTAGACTCTGTCTTGAAAAAACAAAAACAATTAGGTACACTTTCAACACAGTTGTTTTGGGCTATTTTTTTTTTTTGTATGTGAGACAAAAGTCTTGCTTTTTTGTCCTGGCTGGAATGCAGTGGTGTGATCTTGGCTCACAGCAGCCTCTGCCTCCCGGGTTCAAGCCATTCTCCTGCCTCAGCCTCCCTAATAGCTGGGATTACAGGCACCTGCCACCACACCTGGCCAATTTTTTGTATTTTTAGTAGAGACGGGGTTTCACCCTATTGGCCAGGCTGGTCTGGAACTCCTGACCTCAAGTGATCTGCCTGCCTTGGCCTCCCAAAGTGCTGGTATTATAGGCATGAGCCAGTGTGCCCAGCCTGTTTTTGGGCTATTTGTATTATCTATAATTAGTTCCTTTTTTGGTTTCAGTATTTTATGTTCATTTGTTTAATACTTTATGCTTATGTGTATCCATTAGTAATACAATTACTTTGGGTGTTTTAAACCTTTTCTTTTTAATAAAAAATTTGGAACGCTTCATGAATTCGTGTATCATCCTTGCGCAGGGGCCATGCTAATCTTCTCTGTATCGTTTCAATTAAACCTTATAATTTATAAGTCGTATCTTTGAGAATGTTGGGAGAGGGAAAGAAAAAGAAAAAAGTTAAAACCAATTATATAAGTAGTATCATATAACTTGTTTCTTTTCTGTGTCTTTGTTTTTTATGTTCAGTATGTTTTTGTGATTTACCTGTATTGTTATATACAGTATTCTCCTAACCACCCCCCTGCCCCCACTAAGATAGTGTCTTACTCTGTTGCTCAGGCTAGAGTGTAATGGCATAATCATAGTTCACTGTGGCCTCCAACTCCTGGGCTCATGTGATCCTCCTGCCTCAGCCCTCCATGTAGCTGGGACTAGATCTTAACTTCTGTATAGAGTTTTATACATAGGTATAGATGTGAGCCACCACGCCCGGCCTGTTTATTTATTTTTTATATATTATTGGATTCTTAGATTCCAGTTTTTCACCTGAGACACAGTGCTGCTGTGAATGTCTCTTTGTGTACATACGAAACGCTCTTAATTGGGCAGTGGCTTTTAAATGATTTTGACTGCAACTTCCAGTAAGAAATGTATTTTAAATCCAATATTGCTGGGTATGGTGGCTCATGCCTGTAATCCCAGCTACTCTGGAGGCTGAGGCAGGAGAATCGCTTGAACCCGAGAGGCAGAGGTTGCAGTGAGCCGAGATCACACAACTGCACTCCAGCCTGGGTGACAGAGGAAGACTCTGTCTCAAAAAAAAAAAAAAAAAAATCCAGTGTGGTATATACACCCATATATACATAAAAATCTATTTTTAGTTTTTTTTTTTTATTTTATTTTGAGATGGAGTTTTGCTCTTGTTGCCCAGGCTGGAGTGCAGTGGAGCGATGTTGGCTCACCACAACCTCCGCCTCCTGGGTTCAGGCAATTCTCCTGCCTCAGCCTCCTCAGTAGCTGGGATTACAGGCATGCACCATCATGCCCAGCTAATTTTTTGTATTTTTAGTAGAGACAGGGTTTCACCATGTTGTCCAGGATGGTCTCGATCTCTTGACCTTGTGATCCACCCGCCTCAGCCTCCCGAAGTGCTGGGATTACAGGCGTGAGCCACCGTACCCGGCTAGTTTTAGTTTTTTGAGATGGTGTCTCACTTTGTTGCCCAGGCTAGAGTGCAGGGGCGTGATCTTGGCTCTCTGCAACCTCTGCCTCCCAGGTTCAAGAGATTTTTTTGCCTCAGCCTCCCGAGTAGTTGGAATTACAGTTGTGAGACACCAGTGCCTGGCTAATTTTTTTTATAGTTTAAGTAGAGCTGGGGTTTTTTGGCCAGGCTGGTCTTGAACTCCTGACTTCAGGTGATCTACCCAACTTGGCCTCCCAAAGTGCTGGGACATAGGCCTCAGCCACTGTGCCTGGCCTATTTTTATTTTTTGAAACAAGATCTCACTCTCTTGCTCAGGTTGGAGTGCAGTGGTGGGAACATGGCTTGCTGCAGCCTCTACCTACCTCCCTGAGCTTAAGCAGTCCTTCTGCTTCAACTGGGACCACAGGCATGTGCCATTACCCCTGATTAATTTTTAAATTTTTAGTAGAGATGAGGTCTCACTATGTTGCCAAGGCTGGTTTCGAATTCCTGGGCTCAGGTGATCCTCCTGCTCCGGCCTCCCAAAATCCTGGGGTTACAGGCATGAATCACCATATGTGACCTATATAAATTGAACTGAAACACAAATTTTATGAAATAGTATTTAACTTAAATACATGCATTGTACTCTGGTAGTGTTTTCTATTCTTTTTTTTTTGTTCGTTTTGAGACAGTGTTTCACTCTGTGCCCAGGCTGGAGTATAGTGGTGTAGTTACAACTCATTGCAGCCTTGACTTGTGGGCTCAGGTGATCCTCTTACCTCAGTCTTCCTAGTAGCTGGGACTACCAGCGCATTCCATCATGCTAGGCTAATTTTTTGTATTTTTAGTAGAGATGAGGTTTTACTATGTTGGCCAGGCAGGTCTTGAACTCCTGACCTCAAGTGATCCACCTGCCTTGGCCTCCCAAAGTGCTGGGATTAGAAGCATGAGCTAAATGCCCAGCGTATATTTAGGGCTTTAATCCACCTGAAATTCATTTTATGTATGGTATGAACTTGTATCTATTATTTTTTGTACCCAGTGAATAACCAGTTGCCCCAATATCATGTTTAGTATAGTCATTGACCTACAATACCACTTCTATGTATTAAGTCTCCTATTTACATAGACCTGTTCTCAGCTCTTTAGTCTATTCCATCGATTCATGTTTACTCCTCTGCTTATAATAGCACATTATTTAATTGATATTACTTTAACAGAACTGTTGATAACTGGTAAGACAGGTTTTATTTTATTTGTTGTATTCTTAGACTTTTACTCTTCACTGTGAATTTTGGTATTATTGTTGAGTTTCTTTAAAAGTGTTTTTGGAGTTTTGAAATAAATTGTGTTGAATTGGTATTTTAATGATAAAAAAATTTTGTTCATGAAAATATATCTTTGTACTTATTCCTGTTTTACTTTATGAACTTTAGTTATGTTTTATAACCTCTGTGAAGATTTTGCTTATCATCTATTAGTTTTATTCCTAAGTACCGTTTAGTTTTTGTTGCTACTATGAATGGATTTTTTTTTTTTTTTTAATTTGAGATAGAGTCTTGCTCTTGTGTCCCAGGTTGGAGTACAATGGATCTCAGCTCACTGCAACCTCCAGCTCCTGGGTTCAAGCGATTCATCTACCTCAGCCTCGAGAGTAGCTGGGATTATAGGTGCCCACCACCACACCTGGCTAATTTTTTATTTTTTATTTTTGTATTTTCATCATGTTGGCCAGTCTGGTCTCGAACTCCTGACATTGTGATCTGCCCGTCTCGGCCTCCTAAAGTGCTGGGATTACAGGCATGAGCCACTGTGCTTGGTCTTTTTTTTTTTTTCTTTTTGAGATAGAGGCTTGCTCTGTCACCCTCGCTGGAGTGCGGTGGCGCCATCTTGGCTCACTGCAACCTCCACCTCCAAGGTTCAAGCAGTACTCCTTGCCTAAGCCTCCGGAGTAGCTGGGATTACAGGCGCCCACCACCACGCCCACCTTTTATTGTATTTTTTTAGTAGAGATCGGGTTTTGTCCTGTTGGCCAGGCTGGTGTTGAACTCCTGACCTCAGGTGATCCTCCCACTTTGGCCTCTGAAAGTGCTGCTATAATAGGCGTGAGCCACTGTGCCCGGCCGGATCTTTTTTTCCTCAGACGGAGTCTCTCTCTGTTGCCCAGACTGGAGTGCAGTGGCGTGATCTTGGTTCCCTGCAACCTCTGCCTCCTGGTTTCAAGCAATGCCCCTGCCTTAGCCTCTGGAGTAGCTGGGACTGCAAGTGTACAACATCATGCCCAGCTAATTTTTTAAAAAATATATTTTAGTAGAGATGGGATTTCACTATGTTGGGCAGGATGTTTTCGACCTTCTGACCTTGTGATCTGCCCATCTTGACCTCCTGAAGTGCTGGGATTACAGGCGTGAGCCACCGCGCCCCGACTGGATCTTTCTTTCTTTCTTTTTTTTTGGAGACAGAGTCTCATTCTGTCACCAGGCGCCAGGCTGGAGTGCAGTGGCGCGATCTCCGCTCACTGCAACCTCCACCTCCCGGGTTCAAGCAGTTCTCCTGCCTCAGCCTCCCAAGCAGCTGGGACTACAGACGCGTGCCACCACGCCCAGCTAATTTTTTATGTTTTAGTAGAGATGGGGTTTCACTATGTTGGGCAGGATGTTTTCGACCTCCTGACCTTGTGATCTGCCCATCTTGACCTCCTAAAGTGCTGGGATTACAGGCGTGAGCCACCGTGCCCGGCCCCCTTTCTTTCTTTCTTTCTTTTTTTTTTTGAGATGGAGTCTTGATCTGTTGCCCAGGCTGTAGTGGAGTGGCACGATCTCGGCTCACGGCATCCTTTGCCCAGCAGGTTCAAGCGATTCCCCCGTCTCAGCCTCCTGAGTAGCTGGGACTTCAGGTGTGCCTCACCACGCCCAGCTAATTTTTTTGTATTTTAGTAGAGGCAGGGTTTCACTATGTATCTCTTTGGTTATTGCTGGTATGAAGGAATATTGTTGTTAACTAAATTCAACGTGTGGATTTTATATAGTTTGAAAACAAAAACGGACTGCTTAAAAAAGATTTATGACATTTATGAGATTGTTGGAAGTTTGAACATTGGTTGGTTATTTGATATTAAAGAATAATTGTTAACATTTTAGATGTGAAAATGATACTGTAGTTTTGTTTTTTTAAGAATTCTTATTTCTTAGAGATTATATACCCACATTTATGAATGTAATAATATGTTGTGATTTGCTTCAAGATAATATGAAGATTCTGGGATTATATAGGCAGTGGGAAGAAAAAGGAGATGATATGGAAGGGAAAGGGTGGGAAGATAGAGGAAGCAAAAGCGGCCATGTGTAATGGGTACATGAGGCTTTTCTATTGAGTTTTATATGCTGGCCTTACACAGAAACCTTTCTCCATTTTCATATTCATCTTAATGGTTCTTTTGGATTTTCTATATAGACCATCATATAGCTGCAGACAACTATTTTGCCTCTTCTTTTCCAGTCCTCTGCTTCTCATTTCTTTTCCTTTCTTCCTTCCTGCCTTGTTTTCTTTCTCTTTCTGTTTCTTTTCTTTCTTTCTTTCTTTCTTTCTTTCTTTCTCTTTCTTTTTCTTTCTTTCTTTCTTTCTTTCTTTCTTTCTTTCTTTCTTTCCTTTCTTTCCTTTCTTTCCTTTCTTTCCTTTCTTTCCTTTCTTTCCTTTCTTTCCTTTCTTTCCTTTCTTTCCTTTCTTTCCTTTCTTTCCTTTCTTTCTTTCCTTTCTTTCCTTTCTTTCTCTTTTTCCCTTCCATGGTCGTGGACCGGGATCTTAGCAGCATGATGTTGAATGGTAGTGATGATAGCAGCCTTCCATAGTTTGTTGTTTGATTTTAACAGGAACATATCTGAGATGTCACCATTAAGTGTGATGTTTATCATAGGATCATGGTAGATGTGTTTAATGATTAGAGAAGTTCCTGTCAATTCCTTGTTTGCTGGAAGTTTTTTTTTTTTTTCAGTGCCCGAGTAATGTTGAATTTAATGCCTTCTGGGCATCTAATTAATTGACCATGTGTATTTTCCCCTTTAATCTTTCTTTTACTTTTCTTTTGCTTCCCCTTTTATCAGTTTGTATGGTATATGACATTAACAGATTTTGTAATGTTGAACAATTCTTGCTTATATTCCTGGATAAGCTTATAGGTCATTTATATAATTATTAGATTTAGTTTACTAATTTTTTATTTGAGATTTTGATACTCATATTCATTATACTTTTGGTTTTTGATCTCTTCTTGTGCTCTCTGTTTTCAGTTTTAGTGTAGCATTATTATACTAGTCTTAGAACATGAGGATGTTGGTTTTTCCCATTATTTTCTGGAACACTTTCTTTTTGTTTTTGAGATGGACCTTGCCACACTGAGAGGGAGACTACCTGATTTTAGGTGGCGGAACACCCTCACGTGGATGCTGTTATGAGCCTTATTTTAGCAGTATGAAAAAGGAGGCTCAGAGAGAGAAAGTTATTTGCCCAAGGTTACACAGTGGTGGGACTAGGATTTGAATCAAGGTAGACTGTGTTCATAGCATTTTTGTAATAACCAAATTTCTCCAGAGTATCTGAATGTTCCTGACTCCTAAATTTAACAACAACAACAACAAAAACAACAAACACTGAAAAATGCATTCTAATAATGTTCACCTAATTTACTAATCCAGAGTACTGGACATTTAATTTTTTTGGCAAAATCTTTGACTTTGAATGCTTTGCCAAGAATAATGGAGAGTTTGTTTTATTATCTCTAGACTGAAAGGGGTTATGTTTTCACTCTGATAAGTGATTTGTTTACATTATAGTAGGTAGTATTGCTTCAAGGGAGAGCCATATTTTGTGTGTCTGTCTGTGTCTTTGTGTATGTGTGTATTTTCAGTCCATCAAAATGAAATGTGTGGGAATTAGGGTTCTCCCCCTGTTTTTTTGAGATGTAGTCTCTGTCTGTCAAGTGAAGGCTTGGGTGCAGTGGCGAGATCTCAGCTCACTGCAAACTCTGCTTCCCGGGTGCAAATGATTCTCCTGCCTCAGCCTCTCAATTAGCTGGAACTACAGGATGCACCATCACCCCCAGCTAATTTTTGTATTTTTAGTAGAGAGGGGTTTTACCATGTTGGCCAGTATGGTCTTGGTCTTTTGACCTCAATTGATCGCCCGCATTGGCCTCCCAAAGTGTTGGGATTACAGACGTGAGTCACCATGCCATGCCATGCCAGGGTTCACTTTTAAATTGCTTATTTCCTTGTGACTTTTTACCTCTGAATCCTTGAATTATTTGTTCTTATTTTTGGCCCTAAAGTAACTAAGTCCCAGCTTTTTATTAAGAACATTTTCTTTTTTTTTTTTGAGACGGAGTTTCGCTCTTGTTATACATTCCACCTGTATTCACTAGTTGTTAGCGCATTTGCTTTATATACTTATTTAATTTAGCAATAATTGTATACTGTGTAATATCCAGAGATATTAAAATATTCTTGTTCTTCCAAAAATGTCCCTTATAGTGTTTTTCTAGACAGGATCCATGTTACATTTTTGTTTTTATGTCTTTTTAGTTGCTTTGATTACATGGTAATCTTTCTCCCTTCCCAGTTTTTTCCCCTTTACAGCATTATTTATTTATTTTTTAAGAGTTCTGGGGCCCAAAGTGGCTCGGATGTCGTGGTGCTTGCGAAGGCGAGGCCAAGAGTTCAAGGCCAACCAACCTCAGCAACCTTACAAGCTCTCATTGATTGGCAAAAAAAAAAAAAAAAAAAAAAAGAATTCTGAACAGTTATTTTGTAGAATGTCCCACATTCTGGTTTGGTCACATGGTTTTTATCCTGCAGAGTTTAACTTGTTCCTTGTATTCTCTTCTATTTCCTGTAAACTGGAAATGAGGTCTAGACTTCAGATTAAACATTTTTTTTGCAGAATGTTTCAGTGGTAATGCCGTGTTTCATATTGCATCACATCGGGGGACACATAAAGCTAGGTCGTCCCACTGTTCCGTGTATCACTTGGATAAGGTAATGATTTCCATCTCTCACCATTATAAACGTATATTTTTCCTTGGGCAAGTAGTAAGTAATCTGTGGGGATATTTTGTTACCTGTCAATATCCTATTATCCTCCCACACCGTTGACCTAATGATTTAGCATCCATTGATAATCCTTACCTGAATCAGTTATTATACTGGAGATGGAAAAATGGTAATTTTCTAGTTTTGTCATTCTGTTTTATTAGCTGATGTTCTTCTGTAAGAAGAGCTTTTATTTTTGTTATTTTAAAGTGCACTAAGGAATAAGATTATTCAATGTGGAGGTGTAGACCGTTCCATTCATTGTTATTATTATTATTATTATTATTATTATTATTTTTGCTAGAATTATCCCAAATTTGGCCAGTGGGAGGTTGTTTAAACTAGCTCCTTTGTTCTTTTGACACATTCTTGTTAGTCCCTTAGCACATTTTTGTTTTCTGTCAGTATTAGAAACCCCAAACTTACCTTTTACTTTTTCTATCCCAGACCTTGGATTCAGCCAGTTATACAAGGCTTGGTTTCTTTAATTAGAAAAGGGTATTTAGAAATTGACATCTAAGCCGGGCATGTTGGCTCACACCTGTAATTCCAGCACTTTGGGAGGCTGAGGCAGGCGGATCACGAGGTCAGGAGTTTGAGACCAGCCTGGCCAACATAGTGAAACCCCATTTCTATGAAAAACACAAAAATTAGCCAGGTGTGGTGGCATGAGCTTTTAGTCCCAGCTCCTCAGGAGGCTGAGGCAAAAGAATTACTTGAACCCGGGAGGCGGATGTTGCAGAGCTGAAACTGCACCATTGCACTCTAGCCTGAGTGAGTGAGACTCAGTCTCAAAAAATAAATAAATAAATAAATTGACTGCTGAGGTTGAGGCCGCAGTTAGCTATAATCACACCACTGCTTGGGTGATAAGAACAAGACTCTATTTCTTTCTTTCTTTTTTTGAGACAGAGTCTGGCTCTGTCACCCAGGCTAGAGTTCAGTGGCGTGATCTCGGCTTACTGCAGCCTCGACCTCCCAGGTTCCAGTGATTCTCCTGCCTCAGCCTCCCAAGTAGCTGGGATTATAGGTGCCTGCTGCCATGCCCAGCTATTTTTTTGTATTTTTAGTAGAGATGGGGTTTCACTGTGTTGGCCAGGCTGGTCTTGAACTCCTGACCTTGTGATCCACCTGCCTCGGCCTCCCAAAGTGTTGGGATTACAAGCATGAGCCACCATGCCTGGCCCTCTATCTATTTCTAAATAAAATAAATAAATAAAATAAAACATTGGTTAAAAAAAACAAATTTTGGGGCACTGGGTGTGTTTATTGCTGCTAGGATGTTATTGTCTTAACCTTTTAGTGGGTGGAGTGAAGAAGTATATTTTTTGAAAAATTATGAGTTCACTTTGATATTTCCAATTTATTTATTTATTTTTTGAGACAAGAGTCTTGCTCTGTCTCCCAGGCTAGAGTGCAGTAGTGCTATCAATGGCTCACTGCATCCTCTGCCTCCCGAGTTCAAGCAATTCTCCTGTCTCAGCCTCCCAAGTAGCTGGGAGTACAGACACGTGTCACCATGCCTGGCTAATTTTGTATTTTCAGTAGAGACAGGGTTTCACCCTGTTGGCCAGGCTGGTCTTGATTCCTGACCTCAAGTGATCTGCCTGCCTTGGCCTCTCAAAGTGCTGGTATTACAGGCGTGAACCACTGCTCCAAGCCTAAAATGTTAAATTTAAATTGGAAATATAAGGCCTGGGCAACAGAGTGAGACACTGTCTCAAAAATGAATAAATAGGCCGGCCGCGGTGGCTCAAGCCTGTAATCCCAGCACTTTGGGAGACCGAGGCGGGTGGATCACGAGGTCAAGAGATCGAGACCATCCTGGTCAACATAGTGAAACCCCATCTCTACTAAAAATACAAAAAATTAGCTGGGCATGGTGGTGCGTGCCTGTAATCCCAGCTACTCAGGAGGCTGAGGCAGGAGAATTGCCTGAACCCAGGAGGTGGAGGTTGTGGTGAGCTGAGATCGCACCATTGCACTCCAGCCTGTGTAACAAGAGCGAAACTCCGTCTCAAAAAAAAAAAATAAAAATGAATAAATAGACCATGCATGGTAGCTCACGCCTGTAATCCCAGCACTTTGAGAGGCCAAGGTGTGTGGATCACCTGAGGTCAGGAGTTTGAGACCGAACTGGCCAACATGATGAAAATTAGCCAGGCGTCGTGGCAGGTGCCTGTAATTCCAGCTACTCAGGAGGCTGAGGCAGGAGAATCGCTTGAACCCAAGGAGGCTGAGGGTGCAGTGAGCTGAGATGGATTGTGCCACTGCACTCCAGTCTGGGCAACAGAGAGAGACCCTGTTCCTCCAAATCCCCTCCCCAAATAATGAATGAATGAATTAATTAATGAAACAAAAAGAACTAACAAATAGAATATGCATGGTATAACTATGCTAAATAAAACTTAAAATATGGCTGGGCATGGTGATTTACGCCTGTAATCCCAGCACTTTGAGAGACTAAGGCAAGCAGATTTCTTGAGGTCAAGAGTTCGAGAGCAGCCTGGCCAATATGGTGAAACCTCATCTCTACTAAAAATATAAAAAATTAGTTGGACATGGTGGCATGTGCCTGTAATTCTAGCTAGCTACTCAGGAGGCCTAGGTGAGAGGATCCCTTGAGCCCAGGAGGCAGAAGTTGCAGTGAGCCAAGATTGTACCACTGTACTCCAGCCTGGGATAATGCAGTAAGACTCTGTCTCATAAAAACAAACAAAAACCATTTTGGAAATATATATATATTCCCCTTCCAGATTTATTGAGATATAAATAAAAGGAATTTATGTATTTATTTATTTTTATTTTTTAAAATGTATTTATTTTTGACATGGAGTCTTGCTCGATCACCCAGACTGGAGTGCAGGTGTGGGATCTCAGCTCACGGCAACCTCCATCTCTGGGGTTCAAGCATTCTTCTTCTGCCTCAGACTCCTGGGAGCTGGGATTACAGGCACCCACCACCATGCCTGGCTAATTTTTGTATTTTTAGTAGAGGCAGCGTTTCACCATGTTGGTCAGGCCTGTATTGAACTCCTGACCTCAAATGATCTGCTCACCTTGGCCTCCCAAAGTGCTGGGATTACAGGCATGAGCCACTGCACCCGTCCAGGAATTTCGATTTAGATTTTAATTTTTGTCTTTGTTTTCTACGGAAAATCTTTGTTTCTAATCATACTTTAACCTATGTGCCTTTTTCTGTGTTATATGCAAAATAGTTTCAAAGTTACAGTATCAGTATTACTGTTAACAAATATTCTGATTGAAATTTAAGGTTTTTTTGACATTTGAAAAATACATATCTTGGCCAGGCATGGTGGCTCACGCGTGTAATCCAAGCACTTAGGAGGCCAAGGCGGGCAGATCACCTGAGGTTAGGAGTTCAAGACCAGCCTGACCAACATGGTGAAACCCCATCTTTATTTTATTTATTTATTTTTTTTGAGACGGAGTTTCGTTCTTGTTACCCAGGCTGGAGTGCAATGGCACGATCTCGGCCCACCACAACCTCCGCCTCTTGGGTTCAGGCAATTCTCCTGCCTCAGCCTCCTGAGTAGCTGGGATTACAGGCACGCGCCACCATGCCCAGCTAATTTTTGTATTTTTAGTAGAGACGGGGTTTCACCATGTTGACCAGGATGGTCTCGATCTGTTGACCTTGTGATCCGCCCACCTCGGCCTCCCAAAGTGCTGGGATAACAGGCTTGAGCCACCGCGCCCGGCCGAAACCCCGTCTTTAAAAAAAAAAAAAGAAAGAAAGAAAAATATATATCTTACTCAGGATAAATTGTATTTGATTTATGTCGTAAACTTAATCCCAAATTAAATGAGTTTTTTTTTAATCTGTTGTATGACCTAACATTTCTTCTTTTTTTAAATACTCCTATAGCCTAATTTTGTTTCTGCATTTAAATTATTTTTTTGGGCCAGTCACAGTGGCCCACACCTGTAATCCTGACACTTTGGGAGACCAAGGTGGGCAGATTGCTTTGAGCTCAAGAGTTCAAGAACAGCCTGGGACAAAATGGCAAAACCCTGTCTCTACAAAAAAATACAAAAATTAGCAAATCACACTGCCATGTGTGTACCTATGCAACAATCTTGCATGTTCTTCACATGTACCCCAAAACCTAAAATGGAATTAAATATATATATATAAATTAGCTGGGTGTTGGTAGCTCGTGCCTGTAGTCCCAGCTACTCGGGAGACAGGCTGGAGAATCCTTTCTGGAATCAACCTCTACCCAGTAAGCAGAGGTTGCAGTGAGCCTAGATCGTGCCACTGCATTCCATCCTGGGTGACAGAGTGAAACCCTGTCTCAAAACAATTAAAAAATAAAAAAATAAAATTTCTGTATTTGTGATAAAGACGTAGTCTTGCTGTGTTGCTCAGACTGGTCTCAAACTCCAGGGCTCAAGTGATCTTCCTGCTTTGTCCTCCTAAAGTGTTGATCTTCCCACCTTGGCCTCCCAAAATGTTGGGATTACAGCTATGAGCCACTGCACCTGGCCCATATTATAATTTATTTTTTTGGACCGGAGTTTTGCTTTTGTTGCCTGGGCTGCAGTGCAGTGGAGGGATCTTGGCTCACCACAACCTTTGCCTCAAGGCGAAGGGATGTTCAAGCAATTCTCCTGCCTGCGGCTCCTGAGTAGCTTGGATAACAGGCATGCACCACCATGCCCAGCTACTTTTGTATTTTTAGTAGAGACAGGGTTTCTCCTTGTTGGTCGGGCTGGTTTTGAACTCCTGACCTCAGATAATCCGCCTGCCTAGGCCTCCCAAAGTGCTGAGATTACAGGCGTGAGCCACTGCACCTGGCTATAATTTTTGATGTACCACTTTGGGGTGAACTTTTAGCATGGAGAGGGTAATCCTGCCTTCCCTGTTTTTTTTTTTTTTTGAGACAGTCTTACTCTGTCACCCAGGCTGGAGAGCAGTGGCATGATCTCGGCTCACGGTAGCCTCCATCTCCTGGATTCCAGTGATTCTCCTGCCTCAGCCTCCCAAGTAGCTGGGATTACAGGCTTGTGCCACCACACCTGGCTAATTTTTGTATTTTTAGTAGAGACGTGGTTTCACCATGCTGGACAGGCTGGTATGGACTCCTGACCTCAGGTGATCTGGCTGCCTCAGTCTCCCAAGGTGCTAGGATTACAGGCATGAGCCACCATGCTGGCCCTGCCTTCTCTATTTACTTCCTGGGTTGTATAGATGGACTAACATCTCAGAGGCTGCAGTTTCCTAGTTGTTGCATGGTTGATAGAATAGAATCTGCTTGCTCTGCCACCTTCCGCCTTCTTCCTGTCATCTGTCAGGAGTGTGCCATCTGTTTTAAGCAGTAGAGAAAGCTGGCCTTCTCTGTTCTTGCTCTGAACACAATGAAAAAGCTCCTTCTGTCTGTTGCTTTCCTGACACTCTGGCACCTGTCCACTACTGTGTTTCCATTTAAGCTGATGATAGTTTACTTCCGTTTCTTGTACAGAGGATTTAAAAATCTGAGTTTCATAATGTCCTTAGATCATTTTTTATTTCTTTTTCATTAGGATTATTTGCACTGATCACATCTCAGTTTCTGGTTCCTACCACCTTACTTCTTACACCATGGTTTTTTTTTTTTTTTTTTAAGCAATCTTTTCTGAGCTTTCCACAAACTTGTATTGAATGTCTGCTGTGAGTCAGGTAGCACACCAGGTGCTTTGAAATGAAGAAAAATACTTAAGTTGTTTAGAGATGAGTCAGGTATTTGGCTTTGGTGTTTACTATTGATGGCCAGAGGTTGTTAATCATATATTCTCATGCTTATGTCTTTGCTAGTGATTCACATTTATTGAGTTGAAGCAGGAGTGGCCGCAAGAAACAGACCTCTCGAACACCGAACTGAGAAGGAAGGAATGATTTATTTGGCCGGGAGCAAGGTGGCATAGTTGCCTAACAGCCAAGCTCGTCTAACGAAGGAAACCTTTGTCTTTATGTAGGCTTACAACTCTAGATGTTACATGTGAAAGGCTCTTGGGTTTACAATTTTAGAAAGTACATGTGAAGGGGTCTTGATTGATGAAGTAAGCATGGGGGTTTGAGCAAGATTGAATGGGAACAATAGAGGGCATTTCTCCATGTCCCCCCGACCCTTAACATCACCTGAGATCTTAAGGGTGGGGTGTATTAATCTTTAACCTTCAGGTCACTGACCTTATACCTGCTATGTCTCAACTTTTACTTCCTCCTTCTTTGAGACAAGAGACAGGAAAGAGGAGTTTCTTTCCTCAGAGTGATTTACTCAGTGTCAGGCACAAGTCTAAAGGCTTTATATGTTATACCTCCTTTAATCCTCAAGATGCTATAAGGGGGCACTTTTATGATTTCCATTTTATATATGAGGAAATAGATGCAGAAAGCAGTTAAGTTTCCCAGTGCTATGTAGCTGTTAACGGTGAATTAGGATTTGAGTCTAGCTAGTCTGGCTTCTGTGCACACTAAGGTGTGGCTTTGATTTTCATACATGTGTTCTGTACCTAGAATAAAGTCCCTGAAATTATATTATGAGGAGATATTTATTCTGTAAAAAGTTGATTTACAAAAACTAGGGGAGAACAGTTCATTTCATATGTGGGAATTTCAGAAGCCTTCAGAAAAATGATTTTGTTGTTTTTTTTTTGAGACGGAGTCTTGCTCTGTCACCAGGCTGGAGTGCAGTGGCACAATCTTGACTCACTGTAACCTCCACCTCCTGTGTTCAGGCAATTCTCCTGCCTCAGCCTTCCAAGTAGCTGAGACTGCAGGCACCCGCCACCACGTCCAACTAATTTTTGTATTTTTAGTAGAGAAGGGGTTTCACCAAATTGGCCAGGATGGTCGTGATCTCTTGACCTCATGATCTGCCTGCCTTGGCCTCCCAAAGATCTGGGATTACAGGCATGAGCCACCATGCCCAGCTTAGAAAGATGACTTTTGATGCCAAGTCATTCATTCAATGCTAGATGCTGGAGAAATAGTGGTAATTAGGACAGACAGTCCCTGATCTTTAGGAGCTGACATTCCTAATGGAGGTGGATAGAACATAAACAAGCAGACTGATATATACAGATGATGTTAGGTAGTGATGAATCCTAGAAAGTGGAATAAGTACTTTCTTTTTTTTCTCTCTTTCTTTCTTTCTTTTTTTTTCCATTTTGGAATAAGTACTTTCAAGTGGGTAGAGAGTGCCTCTATGTGTATGTATTTTGCGTTTTTATATAGAGGGTAGACAGAGGAGATCTCTCTGACAGGGAGACGTTTGAATAGAGTCCTGAAGTAAGTGAGGGAGTGAGTTTTGTTAGTATCCAGGGGGAAAGAGGGTTGCAGACAGAGGCAGTCAAGGCACAAGTCCTGATGTAGGAGCAAGCAGGGCATTCAAGTAATAGTAGGAAGGAACATGTGGCTTCGAGGGTAGAAAGTGAGAGGCCAGAGGTAAGAGGTGAGCCCAGAAAGGTCAGCAGGGGCCAAATTGGCCATAATGAGTTTGGACTTTATTCTCAATGTGATAGTAAGCCATTGAAAGGTCTTAAACAGGGAAGTGATGTTATCTGATTTCAGGTATTTAAAGTGGCTGTGGGCCCAGTGCGGTGGCTCACACCTGTAATCTCAGCACTTTGGGAGGCTGAGGTGGGCAGATCACCTGAGGCCAGGAGTTTGAGACCAGTCTGGCCAACATGTACCAAAAATATTAAAAATTAACCAGGCATAGTGGTGGACACCTGTAATCCCAGCTACTCAGGGGGCTGAGGCAGGAGAATTGCTTGAACCCAGGAGGTGGAGGTTGCAGTGAGCTGAGATTGCACCTTTGCATTCCAGTCTAGGCAACAAGATTGAAACTCTGTCTCAAAAAAAAAAAGGTGACTGTGAGCCTGGACAATATAGCAAAACCCTGTCTCTACTAAAAATACAAAAGAATAGCCAGGCATAGTGATGTGCACCTGTGGTCTCAGTTAGTTTGGTGCTTGAGGTGGAAGAATCACTTGAGCCTGGGGGGCAGAGGTTGCAGTGAGCTGAGATTATGCCACTACACTCCATCCTAGGTGACAGAGTGAGACCCTGTCTCAAAACAAAAAAGTTGCTGTGGTTATTGTGTGTAGAATATGCTGTAGGCAGCCATGAGCAGAAACAAGAAGAGCAAGGATCTTTTGTAGTAGTCCATATGAAAGATGATAGTTGTTTGAACTAAACAGCAGTGGGGGTGTTGATGAGAAGTGATCAGAGTCCGGATAATTTTTGAAGGTACAGCTGACAGATTTGCTGATGACATTGTAAGAGATAGAGAAGAGTCAAGGATGACTCCAAGGGCTTTTTCTCTCGGTACCAGTAGATGGAATTACCACATGTGGAAATGGGATAGATTTCAGTAGAACCAGGTTCAAGGGAGAAGGTAAGCAGTTTGGTTTTGGGCATGTTAAATATATGAGATTCCTTTTAGATGACTAAGTGGAGATGTTGAATGGATAGTTGAATAACTGAGTCAGATGTTCAAGTGTGAGCCCTGGGTTAGAAAGAGACATTTGAGAGCTGGGCTGAGTGTGGTGGCTTATGCCTGTAATACCAGGACTTTGGGAGGCCAAGATAGGAGGATCGCTTGAATCCTGAGATTGAGAACAGCCTGGGCAATGTAGCCTCCACAACACATATACACACAAAAGATCCAAGAAACCTAGCTGGGCATGGTGGTGTGAGCTTGTGATCCCAGCTTTTGGGGAGGCTGAGGTGGGAAGATAACTTGAGCTAGGGGAGTCAAGGCTGCAGTGAACTATGATTGTGCTACTATACTTCAGCCTGGGGCAACAGAGCAAGACCCTGTTTAAAAAAAAAAAGGAGGGGCCCAAAGTGGCTCCGGCCGGATGTCGTGGCGCTTGCGAAGGCGAGGCCAAGAGTTCAAGGCCAACCAACCTCAGCAACCTTACAAGCTCTCATTGATTGGCAAAAAAAAAAAGGAATTTGGGAGTTGGTAATGTGTAAATGAGATTTAAAGGAACAAACTTTTTTAGAGCAGTTTTATGTTCACAGCAAAATTGAGCAGAAAGTACAGAGTTCTGTCTGGGCGCAGTGGCTTATGCCTATAATCCCAGCACTTTGGGAAACTGAGATGGGAAGATTTCTTGAGCCTAGGAGTTAGAGACCAGCCTGGACAACATTGCAAGACCCTGTCTCTAAAACACACACACACACACACACACACACACACACACACACACACACCAAAAAAAAAAAAAAAACCAAAGTAGCTAGGGTGGGCAGTGGCTTGCACCTGTAGTCCTACCTACTTGGGAGGCTATGGTGGAAGGATCACATGAGCCCAGGAGTTTAAGGCTACAGTGAACCATGATTATGCCACTGCATTGCAGCTTAGGGGACAGAGCAAGGCCCTGCCTCTAAAAAAAAGTGAAAAAAAGAATGCACCGAGTTCCCATATTCCTGTGTTCTCCCTCCAGCCTCCTGCACTTTCAACATCCTGCACCAGAGGGGTACATTTGTTACGATTGATGAACCTATATTGATACCTCAGTACCACCCAAAAACCATAGTTTGCATTATTAGAGTTTGCTGCCGGCTTTTTTTTTTTTTGAGATGGAGTCTCACTCTGTTGCCCAGGCTGGAGTACAGTGGCGCGATCTTGGCTCAGTGCAACCTCCACCTCCTGGGTTCAAGTGATTCTCCTGCCTTAGCCTCCCCAGTAGCTGGGATTACAGGCATGTGCCACCACGCCTGGCTAATTTTGTATTTTTAGTAGAGACAGGGTTTCTCTATGTTGGTCAGGCTGGTCTCAAACTCCCGACCTCAGTTGATCTGCCTGCATAAAAAGATAACTTGATGCTCAAAAAGTTTCAGATTTTGGATGTTTGGATTTGAGATGCTCAACTCATAGTAAAATTCGCTGTTTTCAGAATGCCAAATTCAACAGTTCATGCAAACCCCACCAGAATCAAGATATAGGCCAGGCTTGGTGGCTCATGCCTATAATCCCAGCATTTTGAGAGGCCAAGATGGGAAGATTGCTTGAGCCTAGGAGTTCAAGACCAGCCTGGCAACATGAGATTTTTGTCTCTCGAAAAAAAAAATCATAATTAAAAAAATAATAGCTGGGTGTGATGGTGTGTGTCTGTAGTTTTAGCTACTCAGGAGGTTGGGGTGGGAGGAAGATTGCTTGAGCCCAGGAGGTCAAGGCTGCAGCAAGCTGTAAGGGCACCACTGCACTCCAATTGCAGGTTGGGTGATACAGTGAGACCCTGTCTCAAAAGAAAAAAAAAAAAGGCCGGGCGCGGTGGCTCAAGCCTGTAATCCCAGCACTTTGGGAGGCTGAGGCGGGTGGATTACAAGGTCAAGATATCGAGACCATCCTGGTCAACATGGTGAAACCCCGTCTCTACTAAAGATACAAAAAATTATCTGGGCATGGTGGCGTGTGCCTATAATCCCAGCTACTCGGGAGGCTGAGGCAGGAGAATTGCCTGAACCCAGGAGGCGGAGGTTGCGGTGAGCCGAGATCGCGCCATTGCACTCCAGCCTGGGTAACAAGAGCGAAACTCCGTCTCAAAAAAAAAAAAAAAAAAAAAAAGAAGAAGGAAGGAAAGATATAAAACACTTCTGTTACCCACAGAATTTCCTCATGTTCCCACCTGTCCTGGCACCTCCATCTCCTGTCACTCACTGATGTGACTTTTCCAGAATGTCTTATAATGGAATTATTCAGTACGTAGCCTTTTGGATTTGGCTTCTTACACTTAGAGCATAATGCATTTGAGACAGACCCATATTTTTGCATGAGCAAAAATAAAAGGTTGTTGCTTTTAGAACCTAGTAGTAAGTATTCCATTGTATGGATATACCACAGTTTATCTACTTATGCATTCAAAGACATGGATTCTTTCCAGTTTTGGGTTAATATGAATAAACATTTGCATATAGGTTTTTGTGAGAACATAAATTGTCATTTCTCTTGGATAAATACCAGCGAGTTGGATTGCTGGGTCATGTAAGTATTTGTTTAACCAAGCGAGAAACTGCCAAACTGTTTTTCAGAGTCGCTGTACCATTTTGCATTTCCACCAGCAATGTATGAGAATTCCAGTTGCTCTACATTGTTGCCAGCATTTGGTGGGATTCTTTTTTTCCTTGCTTTTTAATTAATTGTTTTTAAAAATTGAGATGTAGTTTACATACTATAAAATACAACACCCCCCCCCCGCCTTTTTTTGAGATGGAGTCTTGCTCTGTCTCCCAGGGTGGAATGCAATGGCACGATCTCAGCTCACTGCAACTTTCACCTCCTGGGTTCAAGCAATTCTCTTGCCTCAGCCTCCTAAGTAGCTGGGATTACAGGCGTGTACTATCATGCCTGGGTAATATTTGTATTTTTAGTAGAGACGGGGTTTAACCATGTTGGTCAGGCTGGTCTTAAACTCCTGACCTCGTGATCCACCCACCTCAGCATCCTAAAGTGCTATGATTACAGGTATGAGCCACTGTGCCCGGCCCCCAGAAGCTTTTTTGTCCTTCTGCTACCCACAAAGAGAATTACTGTTTAATTTCTGTTTGCAGATATGCATTTTATATATGTATGTTTGTATGTATGTATGAATGACACGGAGTTTTGCTCTTTTCGTCCAGGCTGGAGTGCAATGGCGCAATCTTGGTTTAGTGCATCCTCTGCCTCCTGGGTTCCAGTGATTCTCCTGTCTCAGCCTCCTAAGTAGCTGGGATTGATTACAGGCTTCCACCACCATGCCCAGCTAATTTTTGTATTTTTAGTAGAGATGAGGCTTCACTATGTTGGCTAGGCTGGTCTTGAACTTCTGACCTCAGGTGACTTGCCTGCCTTGGCCTCCCAAAGTGCAGAGATTACAGGCATGAGCCACCACGCCCAACCTTGGCATGCATTTAAAGTGAGACCCAACAGCATGCTGAGTGTTTTCTCTAGCCACATTTAGCTGTCTGGGTACAGGAATGAAGAATGTAGAGTCTGAAATAACCAGGGTTAGGTGGCAGTTATCATGAGGAAGAGAGTTGCCAGGAATTTAGGGCATATGCAAGGAGGTGAAATTAAGGAATGAGAAGATTTCCAGGAAGAGAGTGGCAGGGGGAGAAGGCAGAAGGAATTAACATCAGCAAAGATATTCAGGGCTTGAAAGAACTTGGCATGTTCTGAAAATCCAGAGAGGTAACAGGAGTGGTGGGAGATTGAACTAAAGAGGGAGAATTTAAGCAGCAGAGAGATATTTTTAGATCCTTCTTAGTAACAGAAAAGTGGCAGTATTCATTCTGTCATAAGATATTTGTTGAGTGGCTCTGTATGAGGCATTCTGCTTGGTACTGATAAGAGAGGGTTTAAGGGTCATCTGTATATACCGATTGTTCAGTTGTTGCTGGTGAGAAATGATTGAGATAGAGAGGAAAGATGAATTTAAGGCCTTTTTTTTTTTTTTTTTTTTTTTACATTTCAAAGCTACTGCAAATCAAAAGACCTTTGTTATACCACATGTTGATTAATGGAAGTGGTGAAGGGGTAGGGAAAGAGTTAAGGCATTCAAAACAGCAGTTTTTCTTCAGTTTAATACTCAGCCTTTTATATTGATTGATTGATTTGAGACAGAGTCTTGCTTTGTCGCCAGGTGCCAGGCTGGAATACGTGGTGCGATCTCAGCTCACTGCAACCTTCGCCTCCTGGGTTCAAGCATTTTTCCTGCCTCAGCCTCCCCAGTAGCTAGGACTACAGGCGTGTATCACCACGCTCGGCTAATTTTTGTATTTTTAGTAGAGATGAGGTTTCACCATGTTGGCCAGGATGGTCTCTATCTCTTAACCTTGTGATCCACCCGCCTTGGCCTCCCAAAGTGCTGGGATTACAGGTCTGAGCCACCGCGCCCGGCCCAGCCTTTTGTTTTTAACTAAATATATTTTCCATACCCATCTCCTCTCCAGCAAAGGCTGGTGATGGCTTAGAATGTTACTTTTGTGCATAGAAGTATTTTGCTTCTGTTGTGTGCCCTGAGTCAGGAATAGAGGCAAGCTCTGATTCTTTTTTTGAGGTGAAGTTTCGCTCTTGTCGCCCAGGCTGGAGTGCAGTGGCACAATTTCAGCTCACTGCAACCTCTGCCTCCTGGGTTCAAGTGATTTTCCTGCCTCAGCCTCCCAAGTAACTGGGATTACAGGCATGCACCACCATGCCTGGCTAATTTTCTGATTCTTGAAATAAAATGAGTGCTGTATATTTACAGACATACTGTTTATATAGCAAATAATCTGGAAGCAGTGTGAATGCTCTGGGGGAAAGTTCAGGCAAATTCTGGGCTTGTCACCAGTTAGGTAAACTATTAGGTGGCTAAGACAAAAGACACTCATGAGGATGTGGTCGCTACAGGAATGTTTACATGTGGAGTCCAGTTAAGAACAGAAGGCTCTTCTGGGTTTAGAGTTAGATGTTGATTTTTATCTTGATTGTATCTCTTCCTTGTCACTCTCTTTGAGGCTCCATTCCCACAAATGTAAAATGGGGGCAGTGATAATAATGACTCCTTAAGTCTTCATGGGATGGTCAAGTGAGATACCTTAGATAAAGATAGTTTACAAACCCTAGAGTAAGCTACATTCGTTGGTTATTAATAGTCATGTGGATGAACACTGACTAGTCGGAGTGAGAATTCAGAAGGAAATTGTTATCCTTTCTGTTTTTTTTCTCCCCTGTCCCAGGATGTTTCTTTAGTTAGTATTTCTGGTATGTGGGGAGGAACAAAAAATCCTGCCAAGCACTGTCTGGCTGGCTCTAATGGAAGCATGTACATCGTGTGTAGTATTAGGCAGCTTAATTTTACACAGAGGCAGCAAGACTCTGAGTGGCAAGCCTTCCTGGGACTTAAGGTTATACGGTGTAGGCACGTCATCACTGTTTCCCTGAATGAGACCTGCACTGTTATCTGCATTCTGGCCGTGCACATGGAATCATGCCACCTGTGGCAGTGCTTTACTGTCTTACAGCCCTCTCCCTGCCTTGATGGATCCCTAGGACATGTTGGCTTTAGCTACTTACTGCTGTGTAACACATTTTCTCAAAATTTAGTGGCCTAGGCCGGGTGTCATGGCTCATCCTGTAGTCCCAGCACTTTGGGAGGCTTAGGCAGGCAGATCACGAGGTCGAGATTGAGACCATCCTGGCCAACATGGTGAAACCCCGTCTCTACTAAAATACAAAAATTAGCTGGGTGTGATGGTGTGCGCCTCTACTCCCAGCTACTGGGGAGGCTAAGGCAGGAGAATTGCTTGAACCCAGGAGGCAAAGGTTGTAGTGAGCTGAGATCATGCCGCTACACTCCAGCCCTCCAGCCTGAGCGACAGAGCAATACTCTGTCTAAAAAAAAAAAAAAATCGAGTGGCCTAAAACAATAAACATTAATTATTCTCTAGGTGACTATGGGCCAGGAATTCAGAAGTGGAGTAATATGGGGTTGCAGGGGCTTCTGGCCCAGAATCTCATAAGGCTGCACACAAGGGGGCCCACCATGATGACGCTGGCAAGTTGATGCTGGTTCCTGACAGGTGGCCTCAGTTCCTTGACTTAACCTAGAATAGGGAATCTGAGAGTGAAGGGCAGAAGCAGCAGTGCTTGTGGTAAAATACATAAAACGTAAAATTTGTATTTTGATCATTTTTAGATGTACAGTTCTGTAGCATTAAATACATTCACACTGTTCTGTAACTATTACCACCATCCTTCTCCAAAACTTTTTCTTTCTTTTTTCTTTTTTTGGGTGACAAGTTCTCACTCTTGACAGGCTGGAGTGCAGTTGGTGCGATCTTGGCTCACTGCCAACTTCTGCTTCCCAGTGATTCTCATGCCTCAGCCTCCCAAGTAGCTGGGATTATAGTCTTGTGCCACCATGTCTGGCTAATTTTTGTATTTTTAGTAGAGACGATATCTCACCATGTTGGCCATGGCTGGTGTCAAACTCCTGACCTCAGGTCATCTACCTGCCTCAGCCTCCCAAAGTACTGAGATTACAGGGATGAGCTACCAAGCCCGACCTAAAAATTTTCTTGTAGAGATAAGGTTGTTCTGTTGTTCATGCTGGTTTCAAACTCCTGGCCTTGGCAGCATGCCCTGGCTCATGCCTGTAATCCCAGCACCTTGGGAGGCTGCCGCAGGTGTATTGCATGAGCCCGGGAGTTTCAGACCAGTCTTGGTAACATGGTGAAACCCTGTCTTTCCTGGACTCAAGTGATCTTCCTGCCTTTGCCTCTCAAAGTATTAAGATTACAGGGGAGTCACATGCCCAGCCCAAGATTTTTTCTTTTCTTTCTTTCTTTTTTTTTTTTTTTTCTTTGAAGATGGGAGTTTCACTCTTGTTGCCCAGGCTGGTGTGCAATGGTGCCATATTGGCTCACCGCAACCTCCACCTCCCAGGTTCAAGCAGGTCTCTTGCCTCAGCCTCCTGAGTAGCTGGGACTACAGGCACTTGCTGCCATACCTGGCTAATTTTTTGTATTTTAATAGAGACAGGGTTTCACATTGTTACCTAGGATGATCTCGAACTTCTGAGTTTGGGCAATCCGCCTACCTTGGCCTCCTAAGGTGGTGGGATTACAGGCTTGAGTCACTGCTTCTGGCTCAATTTTTTTCATCTCTCCAACTAAAACCCTGTGTCTATTAATCAACAACTGCCCTCTCCCTTCTCCCCTTAGCTCCTGGTGACCTCTATTCTGCTTTCATTAACCTGGCTACTTTAGATACCTCATATAAATGGAATCATGTAGTATTTGTCCTTTGAGTGGCTTATTTCACTTAGCGTAAGTCCTCAAGATTCATTTCTGTTGTAGTATGTATTAGAGTTTCATTCCTTTTTAAGGCTGAATAATATTTCATTTTATGGATAATAGCACATTTTATCTATTTATGTATTAAACACTTAGGTTGGTTGCCTTTTTTTTTTTTTCTTGAGACAGAGTCTTGCTGTGTTGCCAGGCTAGAGTGCAGTGGCACGATCTTGGCTCAGTGCAACCTCTGCCTCCCGGGTTCAAGTGATTCTCCTGCCTCAGCCTCCCGAGTAGCTGGGACTACCAGTGCATGCCACTACATCTGGCTAATTTTTTGTATTTTTGGTAGAGACAGGGTTTCACCGTGTTAGTCAGGCTGGTCTCAATCTCCTGACCTTGTGATCCCCCTGCCTCAGGTGGATCCCAAAAGTGCTGGAATTACAGGTATGCACCCGGCCTGGGTTGCCTTTGAGTGTTGTCAATAGTATTGCTATGAATTCTGGAGTACACACGTTTGAGTCCTTGTTTTTGAGTTGACACGGTGTTTTTGCAAATATACCCAGAAGTGGAATTGCTGCAGTGCTTTTTTTTCTTTTTCACATCAACTTTGTAGTTAGATAATCCATTACTTTATAACTCAAAAGATTGCTTTTTTTTCCTTCAACTTTCAAGTTTTGAGGTACATGTACAAGATTTGCAGGTTTGTTATATAGGTAAATGTGTGCCACGGTAGTTTGCTGCACAGATTATTCCATCACCTAGGTATTAAGCCCAGCATTAATTAGCTCTTCTTCCTGATATTCTTTCTCCTCCGTCCTGCGGCAGTGCTTTTTATAACTCAGCTTTGGAAGTCCCACACCATCACTTTTGCCACATTCTGCTTGTTAGGCATGAGGCCATATTCAAGGATAAAATAATTAAAACCTACCTTTTGAAGGAATGAGTGCCAAATTTGTAATTGTAATTGTAAGTGTAATGTTGTTACCACTACAATTTGGGAATGATTTTATAATGCCAGGTTAGTTACAAATACACATGCTAAAGTCCTCCCTTCCTGCCTCATTCCCTCCTTCTCTCCTTCCTTTCCTCCCTCCCTTCCTCCATTTATTTATTTTGAGTCTCACTCTGTCACCCAGGGTGGAGTTCAAAAATGCTTCCGTGGCTTATCACAGCCTCAACCTTCTGGGCTCCAGTGATCCTCCCACCTCAGCCTCTTGAGTAGCTGGGACTACAGGCATGCACCACCACATCTGGCTAATTAAAAAATTATTTTTTTTGTACACACAGATGGGGTCTCCCTAAGTTACCCATGCTGATCCCAAACTCTGGGGCTCAGGAGATCCTCCTCCTTCATACTCCCAAAGTGCTGGGATACAGGCATGAGTCTTTGTGCTGGGCTGATTAAATTTTTTTTAGAAATAGGGTCTCAGTCTCTTGCCCAGGCTAGAGTGCAGTAGTATTGTGCTCCTGGGCTCAAGTGATCCCCTAGCTACAGCCTCCTAAGTAGCTAGGACTATAGTCCTGGCTAATGAAAAAAATTTTTTGTAGAGATGGGGTCTCCCTATGTTGCCCAGGCTGATCTTGAACTCCTGACCTCCTGCCTTGGCCTCCGAAAGCACTGGGATTAAAGGTAAGGGCCACATCCGCCAGCCTCATACACTAAAATTTTCTAGTGGTTCTTGATTACATGGCAGTAATCTGGCATCTCAACGTTCTTCATGTCATTGCCCACTTGTAACCCATATGTGGTACCTCAGCTGGGAAGCTCTGATAAAGAGGGTCCAGATTATAGAAAAGCACAATATAATATTCTTCATTTCTCATGTAGACCTTGTGGAACAGCAGCTCTGTATTCACAACACCCAGTGGTCCATGGACTGCTCTGGGCAAACATTCATTTAGGGCTCAGCAGCCCATCCATAAGATCCTCCATGGCCTTCAAATGGAGTTATTGTTTCTTTCACCCACTTGAGTTTCCTTGTCCTCTTTTTTGCTTTCTTACTTCTGTACTATGCTGATTTACTCTTATTACATCCTCTCCCAGAAACTCTCCCCAGCTTCACTGCCTCCTTGATCAGCTGGAAAATGCCTACTCATTTTTCAGAATGGAGATCAAGTATCTCTTCTTCCCCAAGGTTACCTTGGCCCCTCCTCTCCCTCGATCCCTTTCCTCTCCCTCTTCCCTTTTACTCCTCTATATCTTACTCTACCTTAAGGAGTCATCTGCTGTTGCACCTGGTATACTTTGTGACAACTATTTGTACCTATAGACATACTTTTATTCTCCCAGACAATACTGTAGTAAATAAGAGACAGATACCTCTAGTGGTGCCTGTTGTTTCCTAGGGAAGCAGGCCATAAACAGAAACAAATGAAATAATGACAGATTGGGGTAAATGCTATGAAGGAGACAAGTAGGAAACTGACACAGACCGGAAGGAAATGGGGGCTACTTGAGATAGTGTAGTCAGAGATTCTGAGGCTATAGGAGGATAAGGATGTTGGCTGGGAGGAGTGGGCAGGGGTAGATGTTTCAGGTAAAGGGAGCAAACTTGGTATGGGAAGGTGTATGGTGTGTCTGACACATTGAAGGGCCACTGTGTCTTGTAACATAAGGTCTGTTATCCTCTGCCAGTTGCTGTGATCATGTATCTTAATAGATTTGGTTCTGGCTGGGTGTGGTGGCCCACACCTGTAATCCTAGCACTTTGGGAGGCCGAGGTGGGTGAATCACAAAGTTAGGAGTTTGAGGTGAGTCTGGCCAACATAGTGAAACCTCATATCTACTAAAAATACAAAAAAAGCTGGGCATTGTGGCGGGTGCCAGTAGTCATAGGTACTTGGGAGTCTGAGGCAGGAGTATCGCTTGAACCGGAAAGGCAGAGGTTGCAATGAGCTGAGATTGCACCACTGCACTCCAGCTTGGGTGACAGAGTTAGACTCTTGTCTCAAAAAAAAAATGTTTGTTCGTATCTCCTTTTTTCTTTTTTTTTTTTGAGACGAAGTCTTGCTCTGTCACTCAGGCTGGAGTACAATGGCGCGATCTTGGCTCACTGTAAACTCTACCTCCTGGGATCAAGAGATTCTCCTTCCTTAGCCTCCCAACTAGCTGGGATTACAGGCACCTGCCACCATGCCCAGCTAATTTTTGTATTTTTGGTAGAGACAGGGTTTTACCATGTTGGCTAGGCGGGTCTCGAACTCCTGACCTTGTGATCCACCTGCCTCGGCCTCCCAAAGTGCTGGGATTACAGGCGTGATCCACCACACTCTTAACCCTGGTATACTCCTTGACCCAGAGTAGGTACTCAGAAAATGCCTGTGGAATTATGGTTCAATGAATTTTTTTTCTGCTGATTTCTGTTCATTCTCCTTATCCTTTTCCATTTGACATTGGCTCTACTGGTCTTCTGTGACTTCTTGGGTGGCTTAGTGACCAGTTATACTACTTTCTTGGATTAAGCTCATTATGGTAACCTTGTTTATTATGAATGTTTGCTTATCTTTCCTTTCCAAATTGAATTTTATTTTTTTCATTATTTATTTATTTTTGCTCTCCCCCACCCTTTACAACCAATAATGACCAAGTTGAATTTTAGATAAAAGATTTTTTTTGACCAGTGTAGTGGCTCACACCTGTAATCCCAGCACTTTGGGAGGCTGAGGCAGGCTGATCATGAGGTCAAGAGATCAAGACCATTCTGGCCAACATGGTGAAACCCCATCTCTAAAAAAAAAAATTAAAAAAAATTTAAAAAAAAGATAAAAGAAAAAAGAGTTTTTCATACTGTTTGGCCTTTGGAAAATGGTTTTGTGACGAATTCTGTCATGGTGACCACCATGTGCATATATCCCCTCCAAATTGAGACAGTTCCTATATTGGGGTATGTTTGTTCTGTTGACATCTACAACATGGATATCATTGGTTTATTTTGATGATTCATCTTGGTTTGTTTATATATTCCTATTGCTGTTTTGTGGCTCCAAATCTTTTTAAAAAGTACATATGATGAACTTTTATTGAATGTCTAATATATGCAGGATACTCTGGGGGAGATTTAGACTCTTGATTTCTGAAGGTTTGATCCAAAGGCTAAGACTTCTCTGAAGCCTTTCCCAACCCTCTAGTTAGTAAAAATGGGACTCTGATGAAAAAGTTTAATGTGGGCTCTAGAATGAAGGGTTAAAAAAATAAAAATAGGCCAGTTGTGGTGGCTTATGCCAGCACTTTGGGTGGCCGAGGCTGGCAGATCAAGAGATCAGGAGATCGAGAGCATCCTGGCCAACATGGTGAAACCTTATCTCTGCTAAAAATACAAATATTAGCCAGGCGTGGTGGCACATGCCTATAGTCCCAGCTACTTGGGAGGCTGAGGCAGGAGAATCACTTGAACCTGAGAGGCAGAGGTTGCAGTAAGCTAAGATCATGTCACTGCACTCCAGCATGGGTGACGGAGTGAGATTCTGTCGTAAAATAAAAAGGTGGGAAGGGTTATTCAGGTGCTTTAGAAGCAAGCTGGGGAGAGCAGCAGAAACCCAGACTGTCTAGCCTGGGCTGGACATGGAGGAGAGATAATGCCTCTCTTCCCTCTAGTCCTGGTTATGGGATTTAGGCAGGCAGGTTCATTCTAGAGCTATGCTTCTTTTTTTCTCTTTTCTTCCAGAGATCCAGAGTGTTTCTGATCTTTTTTCTTGTGGAGAGGAGTGGGAAATCCCATGGAGCTTATGAAACTTCTCTTTGGGCTCTTGCTACCCTAGGGGCTCTGATGATTGGTCATCTATTCTGTATCTCCAGGACCTAGCAATTTGTCTCATAATATAGACTCCAGAATGTTTGTTGAATAACCAAGTTAATAAGGCATAGTTCCTGCCTTGTGAAGTGCTTAGCAGCCTGTGTTTATGTTAGCCATTTAAAAATCTTGTTTGTAACTTGAGTTGGAAACATTTCTGTTGAGTCTTGAACTCTTTCTTCAAAGGAAAACCTGATTTTTGAACATTAAAGTTGTATCTGATTATCATTTTAAACTCTCTTATTAGTTTAGGAAAAACTGACTCAAGAAGAGGTAGGAAACTTGATCAGATTAGTAACTGTAGAGGTGATGGGAAAGATAGATAAAGAACTACCTTCTGAGAAGGCCCTCAGTGTAGGTGGTTTCATAGAAAATGAAATAAAGCATTTCGCTTTGTTCTATGAGTTTAACATAGCCTAATACTGAAACTGGGCAGGAAGGGCATAATACAAGGAAATTTGGACAAATCTCATTTATAAAAGAGGTACAAAACTTGTCAATAAAATCCTGGAGCACCAAGTAGAGACTTATTAAATGAATGATGCATGAAACCAAATATGATTTGTTCTAGCAGGGTAATGATAACTTAAATTTAAGAAATCTATTAGTTCTTTATATTTATAGAATAAAAGAGTCTGGGTGCAGTGGCTCACACCTATAATCACAGGACTTTGGGAGGCCAGGGTGGGTGGATCGCCTGAGGTTGGGAGTTGGAGACCAGCCTGGCCGACATGGTGAAACCCTGTCTCTACTAAAAATACAAAAATTTGGCTGGGTAATTCCAGCACTTCGGGAAGCCAATTCGGGCAGATCGGTTGAGGTCAGGAGTTTGAGACTAGTTTGGCCAACATGGTGAAACCTGTCTCTACTAAAAATACAAAAAAATTAGTCAGATGTGGTGGTGTGCAGCTGTAGTCCCAGCTACTTGGGAGGCTGAGGTGGGAGAATCACTTGAACCTGGGAGGCAGAGGTTGCAGTAAGCTGAGATCATGCCACTGCATTCAGCCTTGGTGATAGCATGAGACTTTGTCTCAAAAAAAAAAAAAAAAAAGATAAAAGAAAAGTTGGCTGGGCACGGTGGCTCACGCCTGTAATCTCAGTGCTTTGGGAGGCCAAGGCGGGCGGATCACAAGGTCAAGAGATGCAGGCCATCCTGGCCAAGATGGTGAAACCCCGTCTCTATTAAAAATACAAAAATTAGCTGGGCGTGGTGGCACATGCCTGTCATCCCAGCTACTCAGGAGGCTGAAGCAGGAGAATCGCTTGAACCTGGGAGGCAGAGGTTTCAGTGAGCCGAGATTGCGCCACTGCACTCCAGCCTGACGACAGAACTAGAGTCTGTCTCAAAAAAAACGAATAAAGAAAAGATCGTGCCTGTAATCCCAGCTACTTGGGAGGCTGAGGTAGGAGAATTGCTTGAACCAGGAGGTGGAAGTTGCAGTGAGCCGGGATTGTGCCACGGCACTCCAGCATGGGCTACAGAGTGAGACCCCATCTCAAATAAATAAATAAATAAATAAATAAATAAATAAGGGAAAGAGAAAAAGTTTTATAAATCTTTTTGACAAAGGCTGAAAATTCTCAAAATTTATTAACACTGTTTTTTTGAAATGGGATCTCACTCTGTCCCCAGGGTAGAGTGCAGTGGCACAGTTATAGCTCACTGCAGCTTTGAACTCTTGGGCTCAAGTGATCCTCCCGCCTCAGCCTTCTGAGTAGCTGGGACAACAGGTGCACACCACTACTCCTAGATAATTTTTTTTTTTTTGCAATATTAATTCACTTTATTTTTCTTGTATAAAAACTCTATGTTGTAGCCACAGCTGGAGCTTGGGTCCTCTGCACGGAGACTCTGGTGTGGGTCTTGACAAGGTGGCCAGTGAATTCCTGATAGGGAGACTTGGTGAACACAGTCTCCTTCCAGAGATCGGGGGTCAGGTAGCTGTAAGTCTTAGAGATGGCATCAAAGGTGGCCTTGGCAAAGTTGCCCAAGGTGGCAGTGCTGCCCCTAGCTGAGGTGTAGCAGTCATCAATACCAGCCATCATAAGCAACTTCTTGGGCACAGGTGCTGAGACGATGCCAGTACCCCTGGGCGCGGGGATGAGGCGCACCAGCACAGAACCACAGCGGCCTGTCACCTTGCAAGGGACGGTGTGGGGCTTGCCAATCTTGTTCCCCCAGTAGCCTCTGCGCACGGGGACAATGGAGAGCTTGGCCAGGATGATGGCCCCACGGATGGCAGTGGCCACCTCCTTGGAACACTTAACACCCAGACCGACGTGACCATTGTAGTCCCCAATAGCAACAAACGCCTTGAACCTGGTGCGCTGGCCAGGACGGGTCTGCTTCTACACCGGCATAATCTTCAAAACCTCGTCCTTGAGGGAGGCCCCCAGGAAAAAGTCAATGATCTCAGATTCCTTGATGGACAGAGAGAAGAGATAGATCTCCTCCAGAGATTTAATCTTCATGTCTTTGACCAGGCGGCCCAACTTGGTGACAGGCATCCACTCCTTATCCTCAGCTTTGCCTCCGCGAGCTCCGCGGCCTCGGCCCTGGCCCCGGCCACGGCCACGGCCGCGACCCCGGCCCCGGATGCCACTGCCGAAACCTCCGTGGAAGCCACCGCGGTTCCCCATCCCGGGGCCCCCGGGGCCTCCAGGCCCCGCCCCGCCCCCCCTCCCCCCCCCCTCTCGCTGCACCGGAGTCATCCGCCATTTGGTGTTTTATTGGAGAAGAAGAGATAATTTTTTTTTAACTTTTTTTTTTTTTTTTTAAGAGATGAGGTCTTGCTGTGTTGCTCAAGCTGGTCTCAAACTCCTGGCTTCAAGTGATACTTCTCATCTTGACCTCCCAACGTGTTGGGATTATAGACATGAGCCACCATGCCCCAGCTAATATTCTTATTTTCCTCTTTTATAACACAAAAGGTATCATAAAATATGTACCATTTTGTAGCTTGTCTTTGAAAAACTTAATGTGTCATGGAAATCTTTTCATATCAGTTCATACAGTGTGTCTTCATTCTTTCTTATGGCTATGTAATATGCCATTTTGTGGGTGTGCCATAGCAGCACATAAACATAATATTCATGAAACTATCAGTTGATATCTTTAAAATTTTTTTAAAAACCTTTAATTTATGCAATACCACTGATTTGATAATGGAAATGGAAAAAAACACCTTTTAATTTAAAAGTATTTATTTTTTGGCTAGGTGCAGTGGCTCAAGCCTGTAATCCTAGCACTTTTGGAGGCCAAGGCCAGTGGATCTGTTGAGCTCAGGAATTTGAGATCAGCCTGAGCAACATGGCAAAACCCTGTCTCTACAAAAAATACCAAAAAAATAAAAATAAATAAAAATAAATTAGCCAAGCATGGTGGTGTGACTCTAGTCCCAGCTACTCAGGAGGCTGAGGTGGATCACCTGAGCCTGGGAGGGTGACACTATAGTAAGTGAAAATTGCACCACTGTGCTCTGACAGAGTAAGACCCTGTCTCCAAAAAAAAAAAAAAAGTATTTATTTTTTACTTAAGTAATAGTTGACTAAATCTTTGTAAAAATTCACACTACAGCAAAAATCTCTTGGCTATTCTTTGTCCCTCTCTCCTCCCAAAAGTTGATTTTTGTTATTAGTTTGATTATCTGCCCCTTTCTGGCTAATATTCCCATTGGTTAGAAATGTAACTCCCAGCTGCAAAGTTAGTTTGGAAATTCGAGTCTCATCAGTGGCTGTTAATTGCACATGGAAGCTAGAAATTCTCTCTTCCTTTTTCTGCCTTTACAAATTCCATTCATATCTCTTTTGTTAACCTTGCCTCATTGTCTTCAGCCTGCTTTATGGTTATCCAAATATTTAGGTTGAACCAGATAAAATTACTATTTTGGTAGGTAAAAAGCAGTTGATTATCAGCAATTAAATGTGGTTCAGCCTAATTCCTTTATTTGTCTAGTTCTCCTCAAGGGCAGGGGCCAGAACACATGTTTGTATAATCCCTTCCAAGACCTAGAATTGACTGGTCAGATCAAAAGCACTTAATAAATTCTTGTTGACTGATGAAGCTAAGTTGTCCCTAAGGCAGGTAGCATTTGTGATCTACTAAGTCTTACCAGGTTGATATCTAAGATGGTTTTTGCAGCCTCCCTCTTCTCTGAAATGTGATTGGGTCCCCACCACCATAAGTAACTTGGCATCTTTGTCACACTTTAGGGAAGTGAGGAGGACAACTTTCTCTTTTGAAAACTTTGTCCCTTGGCTACTGTTGAGCCTCTTGGAGGGCTTTATTTAGGTCTGCGGAGAGTGGGATTCAGTAAAGTTTTTCTGAATGAGGGAGAAGCTTTTTCTTTTTTTAATTTTCTTTGTCAACAACTTAGCATAGGGAGAAGCCTTACATTAGCTGAGGACCTAAAGACCCTTCAGAGCGATGGAGTTGCTGGCCTAGGAGTTCACACTTGATTCTATGAATCCTGACTTCTGACCAATATATATTCAAAAGAATTTAAGGTTTGCCCTGAGGTTGCCAACTTTTAATTTTGCCAAATAAGGACATTTAAAATAAGTACATAGTTATGTACTTTTTATAGTTAATATGTGCTCGTACAGCATTCAAAATGTCCAAAAAGATATATGGTGAATAAAATAAATCTCATACTTCCTTTCCAGTTCCTTAAAACTATTCAATTCCTCTCCCAGGAGGCAAACCTGGTTACTTGATCAGCCTTCCTGAGATAGCCCACACATTTAAAAACAGTATGACTGTATTGGCTCTCTCCCTCCCCAACATAAATGGTAGTGTGTTCAAATACTGTTTGATATCTTGTGTTTACTCCCGACATTTCTTTCTTTCTTTTTTTTTTGAGACAGAGTCTTGCTCTGTCACCAGTGCCAGTCTGAAGTGCAGTGGTGCGATCTTGGCTCACCGCAACCTCTGCCTCCCGGGTTCAAGTGATTCTTCTGCCTCAACCTCCCAAGTAGCTGGGACTACAGGCAAGCGCCACTATGCCCAGCTAATTTTTTTTGTATTTTTAGTAGAGATGGGGTTGGCCAAGATGGTTTCGATCTCTTGACGTTGTGATCTACCCGCCTCGGCCTTCCGAAGTGCTGAGATTACAGGTGTGAGCCACCGCGCCCATCCTACCCCCAACATTTCTTAGAGATCTTTTAATGTCTGTGCATAGAGCTGATTTATTCTTTTTGAAGGCTGTGTAATATTAGGAATGCTATTAAAAACAAACACTTGTTATCGTTTTAATTTAAAAGGTAGATTTAAATACCAAAATTTAGAAACAATGTGATTTCAAGCGGGGTATGGTGGCTCATGCCTGTAATCCCAGCACTTTGGGAGGCTGAGGCAGAGGATACTTGAGCCGAGAAGTTCAAGACCTTGGGCAACACAGTGAGACTTCACCTCTACAAAAAAATAACAAAAAATTAGCCTGGCATGTGGTGTGAGCCTGAAGTCTCAGCTACTCTGGTGGCTGAGGTGGAGGATCACTTGAGCTCAAGAGATGAAAGCTGTAGTGTGCCATGATTGTGCCACTGCACTCCAGCCTGGGCAACAGAGCGAGACCCTGTCTCAAAAAAAGAAAAAAAAAAAAAAGTGATTTCTGTGTGAAGAAAATTTCCTGTCTTAGTCCAAGAACCCTGTGTGAGAAAATTGTTGCTAGACATAGTAAACCATTAAAGAAAGTGGTTTGAATAGGAATATGTTAGGACAGATTGTGCTATTTTAGACAGGCTTACTAGCCTCAGGTAAGCTGAATGAATGAGAGGGCAAGAGATATATAATTGCCATATTTATGTCCTTCTTCCCATTTTACAGAGAGGGGTAGATTTGGGGAATATACTCTCTTGTCTCCTTCAGTTGTAGTATTTAATTTGTCAGATCAGACAATTAGCCAGTCTGCTGTCAAGATGTCTTGTATTTATAGCAACTGCCAGTTGGATTTGAGTAGGAAGACTAGTTTCAGGGCTTTTTATGTCATCTGTTAATATGTTTGAGCAATTAATGCATGTATAGTAGCATTGGGAATTATGGAAAACATACCCTTCCAGCCCTCTGTGAGGAATACAGACATTAAGGGATGAGGGTCTGAACTTGAGGAGTGAAATTGGAATAGGTTGCTGGAGTCTGAGAATGTTGGAATTAAATAAACTGACAGAATACATGAACTTTGGAAAGAATCAGAAGAGTGAAATTCATTTGCTAAACATTTATTGATTACCTAGTATGTACAAGGTACTGCGATAAGTTAACATCAAGCAAACTGCCTTAGAGGATGGTAGTGTAAGGTTAAAAAGTACACAGTATACAGACACAAGAAAGCAGGACTGTTCATTCAGGTAGCATGTGTTTATTAGGACAGCACACTGTACTAGGTGCTGAATATGAGAAAGGAAGGAAATCGTACAAACCAGGTTGCAGGGAGGAAATATAGATAGAACGTAAACTTTCTCAATCTAGAATAGCTATTTGATTAATACAAGTGTTTTCAGAGAACAACTGCATACAATATTTTTCTTTATTTTTAACCATTTATTTTTTGGAATGAGTAATACCTTTGTATGGTTGAAATAAGAAAGTATTATAAAGTATACTGCAAATGTCTTCCTCCTATTTTTGCCACTACCACCCCGCCCCCCGCCCCGCCATCCAGATACCTCTTTTGTCGGGGATAAATGGTGGAAACAGAAACCAATCTGAGTATTTTAACCATAAAATGATTTAACATAGGAAATTGGGTACTTAATAAAGTTGTTGGAAGGGCTAGAAGAGTGGGACTCAAGGAGGCTGCCCTTAGAATATCATTTTGAAAGGCCCATAATTACAGCTGTGATCTAGAGGTCAGGAAGTCACTACTGGTACTGCCATCTGCACTACTGCTGCTTGACACACATGAAACTGATGATTAGACATTAGGCTCTGGCTACTGCAAACCAGCGGCAGCAGTGGCATCTGGGAGCATGTGAGAACTCTTAGGCCCTAGCTTGGCATACTGAATTAGAATATTCATTTCAACAGGATACGCCGATGATTTACGTCTGTGTAGAAGCTTGATAGGCCTTGTACTGGATCTGCCCACTAACCCAAGGGTCTTCATGACCTTGGCTACCAATTGTAAGGAAGTCAGGGAAATGTAGTTGTTGATTTTCCCAACTCTCAATCTAGAAAGAAGGTTGAATGGAGGTTGAAAGAGACCATCTATTGAACTAACCCCACTTTTCCACGGGTAATCATTGTTAGTTTCTTGTGCATTCTTCCAGATACTTTATGTATATGCATATGTGAATACATACCCTTTTTTCTCCTCTTTAAAAAATAAGCCAGATGTGGTGACTCATGCTGTAATTCCAGCATTTTGGGAAGCTGAGGTTGGCAGGTAGCTTGAGCCCAGGAGTTTGAGACCAGCCTGGGAAACATAGTAAAACTCTGTCTCTACAGAAAATATGAAAATTAGCTGGGTATGGTTGTGTGTGCCTGTAGTCTCAACTACTTGGGAGGCTGAGGTGGGAGGATCACTTGAGCCAGGGAGAGGGAGGTTGCAATGCGTCGGGATCACACCACTGAACTTCTGCCTGGGTGACAGACTGAGATGCTGTCTCAGTAAACAAACAAGGGCCGGGCACGGTGGCTCAAGCCTGTAGTCCCAGCACTTTGGGAGGCCGAGGCGGGTGGATCACGAGGTCAAGAGATCGAGACCATCCTGGTCAACATGATGAGACCCCGTCTCTACTAAAAATACAAAAAATTGGCTGGGCACGGTGGCGCGTGCCTGTAATCCCAGCTACTCAAGAGGCTGAGGCAGGAGAATTGCCTGAACCCAGGAGGCGGAGGTTGCGGTGAGCCGAGATCGCGCCATTGCACTCCAGCCTGGGTAACAAGAGCGAAACTCCGTCTCAAAACAAACAAACAAACAAACAAAACAATACTGTAGCATATACAATGTTCTGCAACATATAACTGTATATCTTGGGAGAGCTTTCCATATCTTGACAGATAAAATAATCTTGTTCTTTTTAATAACTGAGTAGTATTCCATTATATAGCTTACAAAATGCTTAAGATTGAGACTGTCTGATACAGTCTGGGTTGCATGGTCATTCTGATTTATTGGCACATGTGAAATATTATCTAGTTGTTAAATATTTTCTTCCTGCCTCTTGCGTGCTCAAGTCCTTTGTATATGTCATCTTGTTTAATCCACACTACAACCCAGTGTGCTTCTTCCACTTTACACGAGGGAACTCAGACTCTGAACATTTAATTTAATAGTTCATAAACTAAGGAATATGCAGGTTGGGATTTGGACCTCAAGTCTGTTACCCTCCATAATTTGTGATTTGACCCAATTACACAGAGTCTCTTAATGGTAGGCCTGGTAATCTTCTCCTTTGGGAAAAGGTTTAGAAATGTACCATTATGGATATTTGGATATTTTGGGTGGGTATTAAAGGAATGTCAATTTTTTTTTTTTCTGACTCAGGTATCCAGCTCACATAGAAGACATTGACTACGAGGAAGGAAAAGTACTCATCCATTTCAAGCGTTGGAACCATCGTTATGACGAGTGGTTCTGCTGGGACAGTCCTTATTTACGCCCTTTAGAGAAAATACAGCTGAGGAAAGAGGGCTTGCATGAAGAGGATGGATCTTCTGTGAGTAACAAATCTGGGAAGTTCTGTAGTACTCAAGGTCAGCTATTGGGCTGTTTGTTTTCAGCCTTTGATATTCAGTAGCAGCAGGGACCAGTTCTTATTTAGGCCTATAGTTGTAGCCCTGAGATCTCTATGACACCTGGGGCTCTTGAAGAATACTATTTTTTTTTTCTTTTTGACATAGTCTTGCTCTGTTACCCAGGCTGCAGTACAGTGGGGCAATCTCTGCTCACTGCAACCTTCACCTCTCAGGTTCAAGCGAGTCTTGTACCTCAGCCTCCCAAGTAGCTGGGATTATAGGTGCCCACCACGGCTAATTTTTTTTATTTTTAGTAGAGACAGTTTCACCATGTTGGCCAGGCTGGTCTTGAACTCCTGACTTCAAGCGATCTGCCTGCCTTGGCCTCCCAAAGTGTTGGGATTACAGGCATGAGCCACCACACTTAGCCAGAATCCCAGTTTTCATGTTTGGATGATGTGATTGAAATGACAGCTCATATGCAAAATGAGATTTGGGTTGGGGGAAAAAAAAAAAGAAATGATAGCTCATAAACTAACTTGGTTGAGGCTATACTGATGATGAATGGGGACTTTATTTCTCTTTAACAGCACTGTATCCCTAACTTCTAGAACACTGCCTGGCACATAGTAGATCTTCAGTAAATATCTGTTGAATAAATTAATGAATGATTTCTAGATCAACTGTATATTCTAGACATCTGGATCATTTATTAATCTGACGTGCTGTCTGATCTTTTGTTAAGTGATCATTCCGGCCAGGTGTGGTGGCTCACACTTGTAATCCCAGCACTTTGGGAAGCTGCAGCAGGCAAATAACAAGGTCAGAAGTTTGAGACCAGCCTGGCCAACATGGTAAAGCCCCATCTCTACTAAAAATATAAACAAATTAGCCAGGCATAGTGGTGGGCACCTATAATCCCAGCTACTCAGGAGGCTGAAGCAGGAGAATCACTTGAACACAGGAGGCGGAGGTTGCAGTGAACCAAGATTGCACCACTGCACTCCAGCCCAAGTGAGACTGTCTTTAAAAAAAAAAAAGTGATCATCCATGTAGAGCATTGCACTAGTCCCATATGCAAGGTTTTTCTATTTCTTTTGAGACAAGGTCTTGCTCTGTTGCCCATAGTAGAATGCAGTGGTGCAATCATGGCCTGCTGCAGCCTCAACCTCCCATACTCTGGATATCCTTCCACCTCAGCCTCCTGAGTAGCTGGGACCACAGGCCCACCACACCTGGCTGATTTTTTAATTTTCTTGGTAGAGACAGGATCTTGCATTGTTGCATAGGCTGGTTTTGAACTCCTGGGCTCAAGCAATCCTCCTGCCTTGGTCTCGCAAGGTGCTAGGATTAAGCTTGGCCTGCAGAGTCTTTCATAAGCCCTCAAAGAACTTGAAATTGATTGGACAGTATTCCATTTTTCTAAATTTTATCTCTATGCCTGGAGCTTTTACTGACTTCAAAACGCAGTATGAAGTATTAGTTTTAAGGTTTTCAAAAAATGTTTGTTTTGTTTTGTTTTAAGCAATGAAAGCACAGATTTACTGAAATGAAAGTACACTCCACAGAGTGGGGGCAGGCTCAAGCACAAGCCTTTTTTTTTTTTGAGACGGAGTTTCGCTGTTGTTACCCAGACTGGAGTGCAATGGCATGATCTCGGCTCACTGCAACCTCCACCTCCTGGGTTCAAGCAGTTCTCCTGCCTCAGTCTCCCAAGTAACTGGGACTACAGGCGTGCACCACCATGCCCAGCTAAGTTTTGTATTTTTAGTAGAGACGGGGTTTCACCTTGTTGACCAGGATGGTCTCGATCTCTTGACCTTGTGATCCACCTGCCTTAGCCTCCCAAAGTGCTGGGATTATAGGCGTGAGCCACGGTGCCCGGCAACCTTTTTTTGTTTTTTTAAAAGAGATGTTTTCTTGTTCTGTTGCCCAGTCTGGAGTGCAGTGGTGCAGTCTTAGCATAATGTAGCCTTGACTGCCTGGGATCAAGCAGTCCTCCTTCCTCAGCCTCTTGAGTAGCTGGGACTATAGGCATGTGCCACTGTGCCTGGCTAGTTTTTCTTTTGGACATCCACATTGAATTCCTGCAGAGCTGGCTAGTTTTTAAAAAGTTTTTGTAGAGGCAGGGTCTTATTATGTTGCCCAGGCTGGTCTCGAACTCCTGGCCTTAAGAAGTCTTTTTGCCAAAGAAGGAAGATCCTTCCTAACTCCCAAAGTGCTGGGATTATAGTTGCACACCCTTGTGCCTGGCCAGTTTTAAGGTTTTTTTTTTTTTTTTTTTTGAGACAGAGTTTCACTCTTGTTACCCAGGCTGGAGTGCAATGGCGCGATCTCGGCTCACCGCAACCTCTGCCTCCTGGGTTCAGGCAATTTTCCTGCCTCAGCCTTCTGAGTAGCTGGGATTACAGGCACGCGCCACCATGCCCAGCTAATTTTTTGTATTTTTTTTTTTTTAGTAGAGACGGGGTTTCACCATGTTGACCAGGATGGTCTCGATCTCTTGACCTTGTGATCCACCCATCTCGGGCTCCCAAAGTGCTCGGATTACAGGCTTGAGCCACCACGCCCGGCCAGTTTTAAGGTTTTTAAACAGGCATTGAGACATCCATAATGGTCCTCCCTCTTTTGGAACTAACTCAGCCCTGCCTTCTGTTTTCTTTTATCTTTCTTTCTTCTCTTTTTTTTTTTTTTTTGAGACGGTCTCACTCTGTCGCCCAGGCTGGAGTGCACTGGTGTGATTTTGGCTCACTGCATCCTCTGTTTTCCAGGTTCAACTGATTCGTGAGCCTCAGCCTTCTGAGTAGCTAGGAATACAGGCACATAGAACCATGCCTGGCTAATTTTTGTAATTTTGGTAGAGACAGGATTTCACCATGCTGGCCAGGCTTGTCTTAAACTCCTGACCTCAGGTGATCCACCTTCCTTGGCCTCCCAAAGTGCTGGAATTATAGGCATGAGCCATCACACCCTGCCTATTTTTTATTTTAACCCTGATTAGGGAACTTAAACTGTTGCTTGCCTTTTTTTTCTTTTTCCCAATTAAGGATTATTTAGTATTGTTGCATATGACTTTTTAGTGTTTGTTCTACAAATTTTTGTTATTATTGTTGTTGTTTTGAGATGAAATCTCACTGTGTCACCCAGTCTAGGGTGCAATGGCGCAATCTTGGCACATTGCAATCTCCACTTCCCAGGTTCAAGTGATTCTCCTGCCTCAGCCTCCTGAGAAGCTGGGATTACAGATGCCTGCTACCATGCCCAGCTAATTTTTGTATTTTTAATAGAGGCAGGGTTTCATCCTCTTGGCCAGGCTGGTCTCGAACTCCTGACCTCAGGGAATCCACCCGCCTCAGCCTCCCAAAGTGCTGAGATTACAGGTGTGAGCTACTGCACCTGGCCCATTGTATAAAATTTATCAGTGCAAACTGTTGGGAAAATAGTATAGAATATCAAAGGTGAATGGTTGCTTTTCTTTGCAAAAGACCCTTTAGAGGTGTAGGTGGGGCAGGCGTGGTGGCTCACACCTGTAATCCCAGCACTTTGGGAGACCAAGGTGGGGGGATCACGAGGTCAGGAGTTTGAGACCAGCCTGACCAACATGGTGAAACCCTGTCTCTACTAAAATTACAAAAATTAGCTGGGCATGGTGGCAGGTACCTATAATCTTAGCTACTCAGGAGGCTGAGGCAGGAAAATCACTTGAACCCTGAAGGCAGAGGTTACAGTGAGCTGAGATCAAGAAAAAGAAAGAAGTGTAGGTGGCATTAAGTGGCATTAAATGCTGCTTCCCTGCCTCATATCTTCTAATTCTTATACTGGATGTGTATTCTAGTAGTGCTGGCCTCTTAGACTCATTTTCAGAGTGTGTGTTGATTAGAGTGGAATTATCAGTGTGCTGTGCCTGCCCAGACCTCGGGCTTGTTGAGGTCTTGTGTCCCACCTCTTTTGTTTTGACTCCTGTCTTAGTCTTTTTTGTGTTGCTATAATAAAATATCTGAGACTGGGTAATTTATAAAGAAAAGAGTTTGTTTAGCTCATAATTCTGCAGGCTGGGAAGTTCAAGGGAATGGTACTGGCTTCTGGCATCAGCTTTCATGCTGCATCATACATGATGGAAGGTCAAAGAGGGAGACAAGTGTGAAGAAAGGAACCAAACAGGAGGAGGAGGTTTGCTTTATAACAACTTGCTTTCTTGAGAGTGAATCCATTTCCAGGAGAGCGAAGAGTCACTCATGTAAGACAACATTAATCTATTCATGAAGGATCTGCTACCATGACCCGAACACCTCTCAAAGGCCCCATCTCTAACACTGCTGCACTGAACACGTCAACTTTTGGCGAGGACAAATGACACTGAAACTATAGCAACTCCTAGTGTTGAAACAAGAGAAACATCTTCCTCCATTCCAATAGCTACTTTCCCCTCTCACTCTTTTATCAATCCCAGCCTTTTTTATGAGATCTGGTACAGTGTGTGTCTTATGAAACTAGGTTGGTAACAGGATCTTTTTTTTTTTTTATGTTTTTTAGGAATTTCAAATAAATGAGCAGGTCCTTGCTTGCTGGTCTGATTGTCGTTTTTACCCGGCCAAAGTCACTGCTGTTAACAAGGATGGTAAGGCATTTGAGTGGTAGTTGTTTTTACTCATGACTTAGTGGGGGGGAAGGGAATGTTTGTAATGTTAGAGCTTGATAGTATATTTTCAGCATTTATTTACTGCCTAGGTATCCTCTCCCTTCAAGTTTAATCACTATGTCAGGAGTTGGGAAGAAATTGTAAGTGTAAAGAAAACTGGATAAAAAAGGTGGTTTGATTTTTTTCACCCCCTGAATTTCCATCATTGTTTTCTAAAACAGTCACAGTTCATCTGTCACTCTACCTGGGAAGTACGCAAGTACTTGCTGTCTAAGAGTTCCTAATATAATTGATGAGATAGCCTGAATATTTGTGAGTAGCCTAGAAATTAAATGAACACCAACAAACCTTTAAAAATGTGCTTTGTGGATGCAAGGTGATTAAAGGTGGTTTGTTACATTGGAGTTGCTAGTGGTAACTGGGATTTAAAGCACTGAATTGGGTTGCATTTGTCAGAGTTGAACATGTGAAGAGAGGTTGGTTCATTTTGCTAGTACAAGGGCAGGCAAAGAGTCATGAGGATAATACGTATAGTCAGAATCTGGCACCTGGAGAACAGAGTCTGGGTCCCAGTGATACAATTGTAAGCACATTCCACCAGGGTATGTGCAGGCTCCATGAACTCTGAAGTGAATGTTTAGGGAAGTCAGGCCTCTTGATGTCACTGTAGGATTGACTGTTAGGCCAGACTGACTTTTCATTTGATGAAGTTATTCAGGTATTTATTCAATACTCTCTTAACTGCTGGACCACAGGCTGACCAAGTTTTGTCTGAGAATGATTTTTTTTTTCTTTTCCTTTTTTTTTTTTGAGATGGAGTTTTGCTCTTGTTGCCTAGGCTGGAGTATAATGCGAGATCTTGGCTCACTGCAACCTCCGCCTCCTGGGTTCAAGTGATTCTCCTACCTCAGCCTCCTGAATAGCTGAGATTACAGGCATGCGCCACCATGCCCAGCTAATTTTTTTGTATTTTTATTAGAGACGGGGTTTCTCCATGTTGATCAGGCTGGTCTCAAACTCCTGGCCTCAGGTAATCTGCCCACCTTGGCCTCCCAAAGTGCTGAGATTACAGGCATAAGCCACCACACCCTGCCTTCTTGTTCTTTTTTTGAGACAGAGGCTTGCTCTGTTGCCCGGGCTGGAGTACAGTGGCTCCAGCTAGGCTCACTGCAACCTCCATCTCCTAAGCAATTCTCCTGCCTCTCCCAAGTAGCTGGGAGTACAGATGTGTACAACACCCAACTAAATTATGTATTTTTAGTAGAGATGGGTTTTCATTATGTTGGTCTCATGTGCTCTGCCCACCTTGGCCTCCCAAAGTGTTGGGATTATAGGTGTGAGCCACTGTGCCTGGCTGGAACTTTTTAGAAAAGTATTTTTAGGCCAGATACGATGGCTCATGCCTGTAATTCCAGCAGATTGGGATGCTGAGGCAGGAGGATCACTTGAGGCCAGGAATTTGAGACCAACCAGCCTGGGCAACATAGTGAGACCTCATCTCACTATGAAAAAATAATTGGAGGAATATGGTGGTATGTGCCTGTTGTCCTAGCTACTCACATGGCTGAGGTGGGAAGATCCCTTGAGCTTAGGAATTTGAGGCAACAGCAAGCTGTGATAGTGCCATTGTACTCCAGCATGGGCAGTAGAATGAGACCCTGTCTCTTTAAAAAAAAAATTTTTTTTTTCAGTTGTGCTTCCTCTATAAGCTAAAATTTATGAGGTAGAGTCTTGAGGCTATGGTAGTTTCTAAAACGGTCATTTGCTACACTGATATATTGGTTCTGAAGCTCCATATTCTGTCCAGTGAAATTTAGTTAATTGAAGGACATGAAAATGAATGGAAATTTCTGCCAAAACCTGTTTTCCTGAGATTCTCGGGTCTGAAGGCCTGTATTATGCTGCACACTGACTGGTTTTTGGAACTAACTGGAAGAGGGAGGAGAGGGTATGGGAGAGAGGCAATCCTGAAACGGAAAGTTAGGGGGACAGGCTGGGTGGTACTACTAGCCACCAGATTGTGAAGGAAAGCTAGCCTTTGTAGGAGCTCAGATCTATGCCTGATTTGGAGATGAAGATAATTATTGCCTCTTAGAGGGGTGGGAAGTTGTATTGGTGGAGGCAATGAAGGCTTAGTAATCTGCTCTTTAGATCTAATACCTGCAGAGCCCAGAGCCTGGCATCGTGGATTAAAACAAAAGAAGACCTACTTCAAGGTCAAATGAAGTAGGTGCTGAAATAGAGGTACCAGGAGGAGGCAGGATGGTGCAAGTTAATCATGGTAGGCACCTGTCTTTATAAGGTTTTGTGTTTGTGTGTGGGATGAGTCTGAAACTCTTTGAAATAATTATTTCAGAAATGATTAGTTGGCCGGGCATGGTGGCTCATGTCTGTAATCCTAGCACTTTGGGAGGCTGAGGCGGGAGGATCATGAGGTCAGGAGTTCAAGACCAGCCTGACCAACATGGTGAAACCCTGTCTTTACTAAAAATAAAAAAATTAGCTGAGCATGGTGGTGTGTGCCTGTAATCCCAGCTACTCAGGAGGCAGAGGCAGGAGAATCGCTTGAACCTGGGAGGCAGAGGTTGCCCTGAGCTGAGATCACGCCACACCACTCCAGCCTGGGTGACAGAGCAGTACTCCATCTCAAGAAAAAAGAAAAGATGAGGTTTGAATTAGAGCGGATGGTCAGTTTCTGCTTTATCATGATTCAGCGTAGTACTTGAGGGAGTGGTAGCGACAATGGTAGTCTCTCTTTTCACTTTTTCCGTGGTATTTTCTGCAGTGCCTTGGGTTTATCTGTAGCAGTGGCCACCAGCTTAATGGCACTGTGAGGAGCAGTTCTGCTGTCAAGTCAACCCCTTTATTTCCTGTAAATGTCATTCATGTCTTGTTGGTGCTGGTAGGAGGAGGCAGGGGATTTAGTGAAGTCACACCTTGTAGATTCATCTTTAGAAGGCTTGGTCTGATTTTCTTGCCACTCTTTTTTTTTTTGAGACGGAGATTCGCTCGTTACCCAGGCTGGAGTGCAATGGCGCAATCTCGGCTCACCGCAACCTCCGCCTCCCGGGTTAAGGCAATTCTTCTGCCTCAGCCTCCTGAGTAGCTGAGATTACAGGCACGCGCCACCATGCCCAGCTAATTTTTTTTTTGTATTTTTAGTAGAGACGGGGTTTCACCATGTTGACCAGGATGGTCTTGATCTCTTGACCTCGTGATCCACCCGCCTCAGCCTCCCAAAGTGCTGGGATTACAGGCTTGAGCCACCCGCCCGGCCGCCACTCTTAATCTTCTTGGATATTTTGCCGAGGCTGAGTGTAGAGCAGGCTGATGGGTGGGGATTCTAGCCAGAGTGGGGAAGTGGCAGCTGCTGACACTGAGGAGTCTGGCATGATTGAATCAGAACTAAATGACAACTTTAGTTTCTTAAAGGAGTCTGTTGGCACTTGGAAAATAGGGCAGGTAATGCCATATTATTTAGCTCTTCTCACCTGGTATGGTTCTTCAGCAGTGGAGATTAAGCATTATTTAGTGTGAATGCAGCAGTTAGTAGTTATGTTAAAACCCTCAGTCTATGTTGTTGTAAAAGAGTAAAAGATGGGTTTCTACTTTCAGGGACTCTTTGTTTTTTTTTCTGGAGATGGAGTTTCGCTCTTGTTATCCAGGCTGGAGTGCAATGGCGCGATCTCGGCTCACCGCAACCTCTGCCTCCTGGGTTCAGGCAATTCTCCTGCCTCAGCCTCCTGAGTAGCTGGGATTACAGGCACAGACCACCATGCCCAGCTAATTTTTTGTATTTTTAGTAGAGACGGGGTTTCACCATGTTGACCAGGATGGTCTCGATCTCTTGACCTCATGATCCGATCCACCCGCCTCGGCCTCCCAAAGTGCTGGGATTACAGGTGTGAGCCACCGTGCCCGGCCTCAGGGACTCTTTGTTTGGAAGCCATCTCTGGTGAGCTGACTTCACCTCTTTGTTGGGGCTGCTTAGCTTTCCCCTCCCTTTTTGTTTTTTTGTTTTTTTTGAGGCAGTCTTGCTCTCTTGCCCAGGCTGGAGTGCAGTGGTGTGATCTCTGCTCACTGCAATCTCTGCCTCCCAAGTTCAAGCGATTCTCCTGCCTCAGCCTCCTGAGCAGCTGGGAGTAAAGGCACATACCACCACACCTGGCTAATTTTTGTATTTTTTTGTTTTTTAAGTTTCAAATCTATTTTATTTCTTCATTAATGCTGTATCTTAATGGGTACATAGTACTTTAACTTGGCATCAATTATTAGCTGTTTTTTGAACAATTCATTATTATACCAGCTGAGATGATTACTGATTTCTCCATTCCTTTGGGGTGATTCTGCCAACAGAGGACAGGTTCCTTTCTATTCTGATTTGTGTTGCTATGTCCATATAGCAATACAGAAAGTGGCTTCACTAGCTAACACAGCATTATCATATTTGTCATAAAAATCAGATGTACATTTCTGGTGGCTCTGCCTTGCCATTGTTTGCTGAATTCTTAGAACTTGGAGACATCTTAGTGCATTTTTGACCAAGTGAAACATCATGAAGGTGAAGATAGAACTGTGGCAATGCAGCGGCTGCTTCAATTTTTGTATTTTTAATAGAGATGAAGTTTCACCATATTGGCCAGGCTGGTCTCGAACTCCTGACCTCAAGTGATTCACCTGGCTCAGCCTTCTGAAGCTCCCTTTTTTTTTGTACCAAGGATAGCAGATCCAGTTATCTGTCCACTAATGGGGCTTTCTCCCCCCATTAGTGGACCACTCTGCTCTGTAAGTTATTTTCTTTGAGGAAACTACTTTGTAGATTAGCATTTATGACAAAATGGGGAATTGTTTCTTTCTGTTGATTTGTGGTTCTTTAACTTGAATGAGCAGGTAAATCAGCTCCTTCTTCCTAAAAACTATGCATATTTTTGAGTCATATTGCTTACCTACCCCGCCAGTTCAGTCTCTGGGCCGGTGACTGAAGTTGTTTGCATTTGCAACAGGAGATGCTATGGAAATGGTCTTGTTTCTAGAGTCTCTGGCTGAAGCAGTTCTTATTTTTTGTTTTATTCATGCTGTAACTGATTCTACATTTGAAATGTGGGGAGGTTGATACTATGTGAATAGCTTTGTAGAAAGAGATAAAGAAGACTGAGGCCTACACATGCAGGTATTAGCTTTAGCTTGGCTGTTTCCTTCTGTAGGGGGAAGAGGGATTGTGCTTCCCCCCCACTTTTTTTTTGGCCCAGATAGCCTTTAAAGATATCAATGTCTGGCCAGGTGCAATGGCTCATGCCTATAATCCCAGCACTTTGGGGGGCTGAGGTGGCAGATCACCTGAGGTCAGGAGTTCCACTATGGTGAAACCAGAACCAGTTTCTTTTCTTTCTTTCTTTTCTTTTTAGAAACGAAGTCTCGCCCTGTTGCTTAGGCTGGAGTGCAGTGACACGATCTCGGCTCACTGCAACCTCCGCCTCTCAGATACACGGGATTCTCCTGCCTCAACCTAGCCTCCCAAGTAGCTAGGACTACAGACTACAGGTGTGTGCCACCACACCCAGCTAATAATGTTTGTAATTTTAGTAGAGTCAGGGTTTCACCATGTTGGCCAGGCTGGTGTTGAACTGACCTGGTAATCTGCCTGCCTCAGCCCCCCAAAGTGTTGGGATTACAGGCATAAGCCTCTGTGCCTGGCTCCCAGTTTCTACTAAAAATACAAAAATTAGCTGGGCATGGTGTAGCTGGCCTGTGGTCCTAGCTATTTGGGAGGCTGAAGCAGGAGAATCACTTGAACTCAGGAGGCAGAGGTTACAGTGAGCCCCGATTGTGCCACACTGCACTCTAGCCTGGGCAACAGAGCGAAACTCTGTCTCCAAAAAAAAAAAAAAAGATGTCAGTGTGCTGTGCTTCCCTTTTAGGGTGACTTGATGGTATTGATCCCTTGGTCTGTGACAGGCCCTATGCTAGGTTATTTCCATTTCTTATCACATTTAGTCTTTACACAGACATGGAAAGGTTATTGCCATTAACCCCATTCTTATTTTGCAGATGAGGAACTAAGCTCACAGGGGGAAACTGCTTGAGGTTATAAAGCACTTGGATGGTATTACTGAGATCTGCATGGAGGTCCCTGGTTCTCTAGAGTCCCTGAACTGTTGTTCCCACAGTACCGGGCTGCCTCTTTGGAGCAGGGTTTTCCTAAGAGGGCAGGTGTTGTCATTTAGGTCCAGGTGTTCACTGATGGAATGTGAGAGTGAATGTAGTGGTCTGTATTTTCTGGAGCTTGGTGTTGTCTTGAGAACCATGATTGAGAGACAGGTTCTGGTCCCAGTTCCTGCTTAGTGATTATGAGCAATTCACTGCCTTTGCTCTGGACTCTTTTGAACAGTTAGAAGTCACTGGGTGCGGTGGCTTACGCCTGTAATCCCAGCACTTTGGGAGGCTGAGGCGGGTGGATCATGAGGTCAAGAGATCAAGACCATCCTGGTCAACATGGTGAAACCCTGTCTCTACTAAAAATATAAAAAAATTAGCTGGGCATGGTGGTGTGTGCCTGTAATCCCAGCTACTCAGGAGGCTGAGGCAGGAGAATTGCCCGAACCCAGGAGGTAGAGGTTGCAGTGAGCCGAGATTGCACCATTGCACTCCAGCCTGGGTAACAAGAGTGAAACTCCGTCTCAAAAAAAAAAAAAAAAAAGAAGCCAAAGAGGGAGTGGGAATAGATGAGTGTTGTATTGGCCACAGAACCTAAACCCAGTATGTAAAATTGCTAAGAAAATACTTAGAGGGAGGGAAAGGTTTTGGCTGCAGACATGTGCACATCTCCACCCCTCAATCTGTGGAAGCCTAAGGACTTCAAAAAAAATTTTTTTTTTTTGATTTAGTGAAAAACTTTTTTTTTTTTTTTGAAATGGAGTCTTGCTTTGTCACCTAGGCTGGAGTGCAGTGGTATTATCTCAGCTCACTACAACCTCTGTCTTGTCGGTTCAAGCAATTCTCCTGACTCAGCCTTCCAAGTAACTGGGATTACAAGCACCCGCCATCATGCTCAGCTAATGTTTGTATTTTTGTAGAGACACGGTTTCACCATGTTGGTCAAGCTGGTCTTGAACTCCTGACCTTGTGATCCACGCACCTTGCCTTCCCAAAGTGCTGGGATTATAGGCATGAGCCACCATGCGCGGCCTGGCTTTTTTTTTTAAGGCTAGCTTTTTAAAAATGTCTCACACCTGTAATCCCAGCACTTCGGGAGGCCGAGGCGGGTGGATCACGAGGTCAAGAGATCGAGAACATCCTGGTCAACTTGGTGAAACCCCGTCTCTACTAAAAATACAAAAATTAGCTGGGCATGATGGCGCGTGCCTGTAATCCCAGCTACTCGGGAAGCTGAGGCAGGAGAATTGTCTGAACCCAGGAGGCGGAGGTTGCGGTGAGCCGAGATCGCGCCATTGCACTCCAGCCTGGGTAACAAGAGCGAAACTCTGTCTCAAAAAAAAAAAAAAAAAAATTAGCCAGGCATAGTGGTGCATGCCTGTATTCCCAGCTACTCAGGAGGCTGAGGCAGGAGAATTGCTTGAACTCGGGAGGTGGAGGTTGTGGTGAGTCGAGATCACGCCATTGCACTCCAGCCTGAGCAACAAGAGTGAAACTGTCTCAAAAAAAGCAAAAACAAAAAAAACAACTAGTCAAAAGCAGTTGTGAGAAGGTGGGAAAGAGTATCACAAGAAGTTTGATCTGTAACTGACTGTGAACAATCAATTGAGATAACTCACTACTTTCAGTCTGAGAAAAGATGTTTGAAAACCCTCCGTTTTCCATCTGTGGCATTCTGGAATAATCTGACTTCTGAAGAGTGAATGAGATAGAAAAGAAGCCCTGGACACTGGGCATGATGGCTCACATCTGTAATTCCAGAGCTTTAGGAAGCCGAGGTGGCAGGATTGTTTGAGGCCAGGAGTTCGAGACCAGCCTGGGTAGCATAGACTCCCATGCCCTGCTATCTCTACAAAAAAAAAAAAAAAAAATTGGTTGGACATGTTGGTGCATGGCTGTGGTCCCAGCCACTTGTGAGGCAGAGGCAGTAGGATTGCTTGAGCCCAGGAGTGTGAGGCTGCAGTGAGCTAGGATCGTACCACTGCACTCCGGGCTGGGTGCTAAAGATCTTGTTTCTAAAAAAAAAAAAAAAGAGGCCCTGGAGTCTTAGTTGTGGTAGATTTCATGAACAACAGAAATCTGTCCAATCCAATTATCCCTATGTTGTTGGTCCTAGAGAATATGAACTTGTTATGCATCTCTAGTTTTGTTCTTAGAACCCTTCTATTACTGACTGCTATGAGATTGTCTGCGATGCTAAGTCCTGAGGGGCAAGACCAGGAAGCATTGTTTCATCTTAAAGTCTAAGGACGAAAGCTACTTAAGAGAGTCTGAGGCAGGTAGCCCTTGTGTCACATAAGAGGAGACACAGCAGGATACATTTATTTTGAGTTCTTTCATTTACATATTGCTTGTTAGGTAGTGTTTGTGGCCACAGGAGAACTCTGTTATTAGCCACCTGCGGGAGGATTCCATAGGAAGACAATCTTTTAGTAATATACACGAAACCATTAAAGTAAAATTTGGGTTTCTCTGTTGTCCATTATTCTCTCTGATTTATTGAAGCCCAAGTTAGGCTGTGTTTAGCATGATTAAAGGAGAAAATTTCAAGATGATCCTTTGTAGTCCCTTGGAAGTTAAAAGGTCGAGACTGAGATATATCTAAAGATGGTCATCCCTTACCACCTTTGGCCATAGTTTGGGCCATTTCAGAGTGGCTGGTGCTGCTCTGGGTCTGTGGTTTGGAATTAGGCTGAGGAGCTTGAGCAGTAGGCAGTGTGGGGTGGTGGGAAAAAATTGGTCTCAGGTCAGTAGACAGGCTTGGATTCCAATGATAGCTGTCTCAGACTTAATTGTGGAACTCAGGTTCATTTTATGTAAGTCCTTCTGGACCCTGCCATTAGGAGTAAGCTTCAAAATTAACCCCAAATAGCTGAAAATGTTGGACTGTTAGGTAACATTACTTAATATTGCCTTTTTGATGTTGGAAATGACAGTAAAAATGATAGTTTTCATTTTGATGTAACGGATACTGAACTAACTTTGTTGATAAAATAGTTGGAAATATAATCTTTGGTGGCTTGTAGGCTTGGGTGGCTTCTTGGCACACTTAATATTTAAGATTTCAAGATAACCGGAGTCTTAGAACTCCCATCCCCTGACCTCCATCCCCAGACTGGCCAGAGCTACACCATGATTGCTTGAGAAAGGTCTGTTTAGAATTCCATAGCATTGTTTATCATAACTCCTTTGCTTGCCAACACCCACACAATATAGGCAGGGAAAAACAGGAACCAGACCTTTGTTATAAGTACTCATAATTCATTGCTGAGCTGCCTGTGTACACAGACAATTGTTTATGCTCTTATCTGTAAGTTTCTTTTATCATAGCCTGTTCATCCAGTTGCTGATGTTTTAACCCAAATAGGCATAACTATATATCCTTATATCTTGTTTGCTAGCCAGTTTCTTTTTTAATTTTTTGTGGGCATATAAGTAGGTGTGTATATATATGAGTTACATGAGATATTTTAATACAGGTATGTAATGTGTAATAATCATATCAGGGTAAATGGGGGTATATATCACTCCAAGCATTTATCCTTTGTTATGAACAATCCAGTTATGCTCTTAGTTTTTTTATTTATATATTTTTAAGACCGAATTTCACTCTGTCCCCCAGGCTGGAGTGCAGTGGCATGATTTCAGCTTACTGCAACCTCCACCTCCTGGGTTCAGGCGATTCTCCTGCCTCAGCCTCCTGAGTAGCTGTGATTACATGTGTCCACCAGCACACCTGGCTAATGTTTTTTCTATATTTTCAGTAGAGACAGGGTTTCACCATGTTGGTCAGGCTGGTCTCCAACTCCAGACCGCAAGTGATCCACCTACCTTGGCCTCCCAAAGTGCTGGGATTACAGGGTGAGCCATCATGCCTGGCCAAGTTATTTAAAAATGTACAATTATTTTTGACATAATCACTCTGTTGTGCTAGCAAATACTAGGTCTTATTCATTCTAACTTTTTTGTACCCCTTAACCTTCGACACTTTCCCCTACTCCCGCCTACTACCCTTCGTAGCCTCTGGTAACCATCCTTCTACTCTGTCTCTGAGTTCAATTGTTTTAATTTTTAGCTCCTACAAATAAGTGAGAACATCGAAGTGTGTCTTTCTATGTCTTGCTAGCTTGTTTCTTTATGTATTGATGACACCTGTGACAAATAATTTTGTAATTGCCACAAATAAAGGTCAGTAGGTAATTACTAATTGTCTATAGCAGTGGTTCTTGGAATTTGGTGAACATTAAAATCACCTGGAGGAGTTGTTAAACCGTACATTTCAGTGTCCTTTTCCCACTTGCTGATTCAGTATATCTGAGGTGGGTCTGCCAACTTGCATTTCTAGTGAGTTACCAGGAGTTGCTCACGCTGCTAGTCTGGGACCTCACTTTGAGAGAGCATTGGTCTGCTCTAAGGCAGGTACTGTTTGTGGAAGAAAGTGGTATAAGATGTGGTCGGTGGCCTTTTTGAGTTGTGATCTGTACTTATATGAAGGTAGACTTAAGTGTGAAGTTCTTTAGCCTGGTGCCAAATGAGTCTAAGGAGTTCAGAACAGAGGGTAATCATTAGTAGCTGAAAAGCCAGGAAGCTTTTACAGAACTGTTGTGGGTATTTGAGACTGGGACTTAAAGATCAGTGAGTGGCACATTCCCTGAAGGAAAACACTTTAAAACAGATATGGAGATAGAAGTGTCGCTGGCAGTTTCAGTGGGTAGCTTCTCACTTGGAGTTGGTGAGTGTTGGATGCTGGTAATGAGAAATAAGGTTTGGAAAATTATTGGGCTCTGATTGTGTTGAACTTTGAGTACTTTTGGACTTCCTTTGTTACCGGTGATTAGCCATTGACTAGGCCACTGGTGGTGGAGGGGTTTAGGGAGAGAATGTGCAAGAAGGAGGGAACTAGATCTTAACTTTGTTGCTCCCAGCAACAAAGGTTTTTTTGCAGGGGTTGGGGGAATTGGTCCTAAAAAGCGAAAAACCTGTTTCCCATTACTGAATCTTGACAAGATTAACTGTGATTATTATTTTAAAGCCCTGGGGCAAAAATGGGTGGGGCATGAATTGGTTCTAAGATGCAAAATTTGAAAGTGTTGTTCAGGTGCAACTAATGAGAACTTCTGTAGTTGGACATCTTATTTAGGAAGATAAGATTAGTTGAGTTTACAGCTTAAGGTTTTTTAGCAGGGAGGGATCTTTATTGAATACTTTTTTTCCTAATGGGGAAAAAATTAACAATGTAGCAGGGAAAAACTAACAATGTAGCATTTTGTGTTTTGGCCAAGTCTCTTTTAAAACATTGTATCATGAAGATAATTCAAATGGATTTTGAGATGTGGAGATAGAGCACATCTCTAGAAACACAATACATTTATTGGAATGATTTTTTTTTGGATGGAGTCCCTCTCTCTAAAAGACAGAGAGCCATGATCTTCCTTTTAAAGCTTAAGAGCTACTACAGCCCCAAGCCCAGAACATAAAGATTAAATTATAAAAGTAAAAAATTCACCAAGGGACAAATAAGTCAGCATGTTCCTCACATTCTTTTTGTTTGTTTGAGACTGAGTCTTGCTCTTTCACCAGGCTAGGGTGCAGTGGCACAATCTCAGCTCACTGCAACCTTCATCTCCCAGATTCAAGCGATTCCCCAGCCTCAGCCTCCTGAGTAGCTGGGGCTACAGGCACAAGCCACCATGCCCGGCTAATTTTTTTTTTTGTATTTTCAATAGAGACGGGGTTTCACCATGTTAGCCAGGATGGTCTTGATCTGCTGACCTCATGATCCGCCCACCTTGGCCTCCCAAAGTTCAGGGATTACAGATGTGAGCCACTGCACCCAGGCTTTCCTCACATTCTTAATTGTTCTTGACAAATTCAGTGCAATTTTTTTTTTCTTAATGAAGCATCTCTAAAAATGGGAGTTTTTTTTTGATGGATTTTTATTTAGGTAGATTGAAAACTCTTAATCTTAAGAAATGAAGGCAGCATACTGTTACCTTGGACATAAGTAAGATTCAATATGATTCTTAAACAGTTTTAAACTCCTATAAGCTTATTATGTGGTTGGAGATCCCTTGTGTTTATACTTTGAAAAGTTACCACTTTCATGAAACTGAGTTAAAATCATATCTTCTTGAATTTTAGGTACTTATACTGTGAAATTTTATGATGGAGTAGTTCAGACTGTCAAACATATTCATGTCAAAGCTTTTTCCAAAGATCAGGTGAGAAATGTGGTTTTGTGCTTTGTATTATGAATAATGTTAACATTGTATTTTTGTTTTCTCAAATAAAGACATTACATTTATGATGGCAACTGTTTATTTTCTTCATCTGACACAATTATTTTCTGGTGAGAAAATAATACATAAGTTTTCAGAAGTTGTAAATATTTGTCTCTTTGCTGTTTCCTATTTATTTATTTAGAGACAGGGTCCTACTCTGTTGCCCAGGCTGGAGTGCAATCCTGTGCCTCCTGGGTTCAAGCAGTTCTTTTGTCTCAGCCTTCCGAGTTGCTGGGATTATAGGCATGCACCACCAGGCCTGGCTAATTTTTTTGTATTTTGAATAGAGATTGGGATTTGATCGTATTGGTCAGGCTGGTCTCCAACTTCTGACCTCAGGTGATCCCCACCGTGCCTGGCCACTGTTTCCTTTTAATAGAGATTTTTTTCAAAAGTGCCAGATACTTGGATACCATTGCCTATATTCTGTTTTCTTCATCTTTTCCCAACAGTGTCTGGTTATTCTTTGCTTCTCTCTGTGCCCTGCCTCCCCCCCCCTCCCCGCCACCCCCCCCACACTCTTCTCTCTGTGCCCTGTCCCCCTTCCCCCATCCCAAACACAGCTGTTAGTCATCACAGGGAACTTACTGAATTTCTCAAGGAGACAGATCTCCAGCATGTTTTCTCTCCATCTAGGTTTGTCTTTCAGCTTAGGACCATGTCTTGGCAGTTTACAGAGCTACCATTTGGCACAGATTTAGCAGCCACTTGTGTTAGATGTGCCTGGTTTGAGAATTTGGTATCCTGTTGTTCTAGTCACCATGCATTTACTTGCCTGAGCAAGGGGCCTCAGTTTTGACACTGGAAATACGGTTTGCATAGATATCTATGCAAACTAGATAAGCCATCTAGAAGTGTTGCTTACTTCATGATTTTTCCCCTTTTGTCTTTTTTGTGTTTATGTTTTAATAGTTGAGGGGAAAATAGAGATCAAAATTTGGATATTGGTGTTTTTAAAAATCCTTATTATTACTAATTTCACCTGTTTTACTAATTTAGCAATTTAGTAAAATATTTTATCACTGAGACATCATAACTGGTTACTCAGCTCCTTGGGTGGCAGTTGATATGACAGTATTTGGTGATGCTATATAACCTGTTGTGTCTTTGTTGTTTTGTTTTTTGTTTTTTTTTTTTGAGACAGAGTCTTGTTCTGTTGCCCAGACTGGAGTGCAGTGGTGCAATCTTGGCCCACTGCAACTTCCCTGCCTCCCTGTTTCAAGTGATTCTCCTGCTCAACCTCCTAGGTAGCTGAGACTACAGGTGTGTGCCACCATGCCTGGCTCATTTTTGGTATTTTAGTAGAGACAGGGTTTCACCATGCTGTCCAGGCTGGTCTCAAACCCTTGAGCTCAGGCAATCCGCCCACCTCAGCCTCCCAAAATGCTAGAATTAGAGGTGTGAGCCACTGCGCCTGGCCCTCTGTTGTTTCTTTGTGATGATCAAACAATTCCACTTATCAGAGATTTTTAATGAATTCTTCTATATGTATATTTGTATTTTTTTTTTTCTTTTTTTGAGACAGAGTCTTTCTCTGTTGCCGAGACTGGAGTGTACAGTGGCCTGATCTCTGCTCACTGTAAACTCCACCTCCCAAGTTCAAGTGATTCTCCAGTCTCAGCCTCCTGAATAGCTGGGATTACAGGTGTGTGCCACCACCCTGGCTTATTTTTGTATTTTTAGTAGACAGGATTTCACCATATTGGCCAGGCTGGTCTTGAACTCCTGACCTCAAATGATCTGCCCACCTAGGCCTCCCAAAGTGCTAGGATTACAGGTATGAGCCACCACACCCAGCCCATTTGTAAGTTTCTAAGAATTTTTTTTGTTTGTTTGAGATGGAGTCTTGCTCTGTTGCCAGGATGGAGTGCAGTGGTGTGATCTAGGCTCACTGTAACCTCCACCTCACAGGTTCAAGCAATTCTCCTTCAGCCTTTGAGTAGCTGGGACTACAGGCATGTGCCACCATGCTTGGCTAATTTTTGTATTTTCAGTAGAGATGGAGGTTTCACCGTGTTGGCCAGGCTGGTCTCGAACTCCTGACCTCAGGTGATCTGCCCACCTTTGCCTCCCAAAGTGCTGAGATTACAGGTGTGAACCACCATGCCTAGCTACTTCAAAGGATTTTGACACATGGTACCTTTAGAGGTAACCTCAAGAATGTTTTTGCCTTTTGCTTGTTTTCCCCTTCAGAAAATTAACAAAATTATTACATAAAGCTTGGGCCCTGATGATGCTTTTTCTTTGATCACTTGTCTCTCAGGCATGTAAGGAGCCATACAGTACTCTAAAACATTGTTTTGGCCTTAAATTTTGCAATTTTTGTGTTAGGTTTGTAGAATGAGCTAATGTAGAGGACAGAATAATGAACTTGCCTAGATTTGGCAGAATATATCCAGAACCTTCCCAAGTGGAAGTCCAGGGCTTCAGATAACAAATGTTTATCTGTTCACTCTGCTTTACTCAGTAAATTGATGGATAGCACTTACAGTGCTTGGCTTGGAGGTGGGTGCCTTACCCACTGAGGATTTCTGGGTGCCGTGCTTCATTTCTCATTTCCCGGTGGTCTCTGAGTGTCTAACGTTAGCCTGGTAGGCCCTTACACACAGGCACATGGCTCCTGGACTTGGTTTCTTTTCCAAGAGGGAACAGCGGTTTGGCTAGTTATCTGTCATGGGCAGTTTTAAAGGTTTTTCCACTTACTATTAGAATAGATTGAGATTTTTTTGTTCTGTAGGACTGCGCTGCCATAAATATTTGGATAGCCTCTCTATTAGTAACACTTATATTTTTGATGTAATACATGTTTGCTGTAGAAAATTTGAAAAGTACAAGGCATAAAGAAATAAAAACTATAATTCCATCAAACAGATATAAATGTTCTTAACACTTTGATGTATAACTTGGCTTAACAGTTTGGTGTATATCTTTCCGTGTTTTTATTAAATGTGTGTGTGTGTTTGTGTGTGTGTGTGTGTGTCCATTTCTTTTCAAAATTGGAGTTGTGGTACATTAATATAGTACTGCTCTTTTCTTTTAACTAACATTTCCCCAAGTTCCTTAATATTCTGAGAATATTTTAATAGCTATGTAATATTTTGTAATATGTATGTAACTGCACTTTGTGTAACCAATTCCCAAATGGTCATTAAGGATATTGTAAATCCAGATACACAAGTCTGATTATTCTCTTAGCTAATTTTATTTCTAGGAATTTATTCTAGTTCAAAGGTATATAACCTTTTTAGTTTTGACTCAAATTGCCAACTCCTCCCCAAACTCCCAGTAAGAAGGGCGATTTCACTTTCTATTTCTGCTGGCCATTAACAAGAATGCCTGTTCTCAAACCTGGCTGCTTTCAGGATAATTTTGGGGACTTGAAAAAATATTTCCTTGTTTATTATTTTTCCCAGTAGAACAAATTAAATTTTATTTATTGAGTATTTAGGTACTTCTTTCTGCTTCCAGTGGAAACTATGTGCCTAGTTGTGCTAGGTGCTGGGGATCTCATATGAACATGGTATGGTGGTCTCTGTTCTTTTGAGGCCCTAGAAGAGAGATATGTACACAAATAAACTTAATTAGTGTTTTGGAATCTAGAGTTTTCAGACCTGGCCTTATTATGAAACAGTCATATTAGAGGACCTGTGACTTTTAGTGTGAATTTTAAAGAATGTAATTTAGGGAGAATGTAACTAAGAAACAGTATTTCCTGCCAATATGCAAAAACTCCCAAGTAGCTCAGGAACACGGTGGGTGACTGTTGAACTGAGCACAACCTTTACCTAGTAGAGGAAGCAGAGACCTTGGTTCTGGGTTGGAAAAACCCAGAACCCTTATAGATTTCCTGTTCAGCTTCCAGTTATTATTTTGGGTTTTTCTCTATGCAAGACATCAGCATATGCTGGCAAACGGAACCAGGCCTCTGAAAAGCTCTGGGTCAGTATAGTCATGCTGGAGATAAGGACAGAGCATGAAGGCATTTTCTTAGAACACCTCTGCCGGAAAGATTGCTTTTCTGAATTTTAAGGCCAGGCATGGTGGCTAATGCCTATAATTCCAGTACTTTAGGAGGCTTAGGCAGGAGGATTGCTTGAGCCCAGGAGTTTGAGACCAGCCTGGGCAACATAGGGAGACCCTATCTCTACAAAAAATAATAAAAAACTTAGCTGGACATGGTGAAACATGCCTGTGGTCCCAGCTACCCGGAAGGCTGAGGTGAGAGGATCGCTTGGGCCTAGGAGTCAAGGCTGCATGAGCCATGATTATGCCACTGCACTCCAGCTTGAGCAACTGAGAGAGAGACCTTGTCTCAGAAACAAAAACAAACAAAAACCCAGAGTTGGCCTTGTGCGGTAGCTCACGCCTGTAGTAATCCCAACACTTTGGGAGTCCGAGGTGGGTGGATCACGAGGTCAGGAGATCAAGACCATCTTGGCCAACATGGTGAAACCCTGTCTCTACTAAAATACAAAAAACTAGCAGGGAGTAGTGGCACGCATGTAGTCCCAGCTACTCGGGAGGCTGAGGCAGGGGAATTGCTTGATCTGGGAGGTGGAGGTTGCAGTGAACTGAGATCATGGCACTGCACTCCAACATGGTGACAGAGCAAGACTCCATCTCAAAAAAAAAAAAAAAAATTTATTTTCTAGTGACTTATTCGTCATAATAAGGGAGACTGCTCTGTCCTTGGAAGAATTGAATTGTTTTAAGTTTAAGGATTGATTCTCAATTCAGTATAGGTGTATATGTTCAGTGGTGCTTTGTATATGTGACCTGGCATATGTCCTCTTTTAATTTCTTTGTTTGTCTTCATAAGTTTGTAAGAAACTCCTGATTTTGTATTTGCAAGTAATCACAAAGTGTTTCATCACTATTTTGCTCATTTTAGAATATTGTGGGTAATGCTAGGCCTAAAGAAACAGATCACAAAAGTCTTTCATCATCTCCTGATAAACGAGAGAGGTTTAAAGAACAGAGAAAAGCCACAGTGAATGTGAAGAAAGACAAAGAAGATAAACCCTTAAAGACAGAAAAGCAACCCAAGCAGCCTGATAAAGAAGGAAAGTTGATCTGTTCTGAAAAGGGGAAAGTGTCAGAGAAAAGCCTTCCCAAGAACGAGAAGGAAGATAAGGAAAACATTTCAGAAAACGACAGGGAGTATTCTGGAGAAGCCAAAGTGGATAAGAAACCTGAAAATGACATTGTGAAGAGTCCACAAGAAAACTTGAGGGAACCCAAAAGAAAACGAGGCAGACCCCCTTCCATAGCTCCTACTGGTGAGTTTTTCAAGTGGGCTCTACAGTGGGCAATGCCGGAATATTCTTCTGTGGCCCTTTGTGGTTCTTTGTAACTTGTGTACTTCAATTCTTTGTTTTTGTGACTGATTTTGAATTGTCTTATGATCTGGAAACAAGTTGTGTTCACAAAACTGAATTTAAAGTGATGCACGTCTCCAAGTGAATGTAATTTGGGAAGTGTGTTCATAACTGAGCTCCCTGAAGCACTGGTTAACTGTTGACTAGATACTTCAGCTTATTTGAGAAAACCTGATAAACCAAGGCCTTTTCCTTGTGCTTTTTCAAATGATCTCCATTTAAGTCAGCTTAATGGAACCTGGAATCAGGAAATAGAGTTTTTGTAAGGCAGACATGAAAGAAAAGAAGTAGTAAAAAGGTATGGGCTTCTGATGGAGACGGGGACAAAGGAACATTGGAGCTAAAATGCATGGGTACATTTTGTAATTGAGCTCCTTGGAGAGTAATTGTTGATTAGAAATTTTCACAGTCTAAATAAAAAACCGAGGTGGCTAATTGGTAAGAGACAAGGTTAGAGGGTATAGATTTAGGGAAGAATGACAGTTACTAGAAAACTTAAAATTTGGAATTATTCTAGAATAACCAAGAATGAAAAAAGCCCTGATTCCTTCCTAAGACAAACACTCATTCTCCAGATCAATTCAGTGTCATGAAGAGTCCCCCCAGGTCTCTCGACTGAGCCTGCCCATGATTAAGTATCTGGCAGTGATCTTCAAACAGTCTTGATTGTGCATTCTCTATGTGTTTAGCTGACAAACTGAGAATCCCCTAGCATGTTTTAAAGCAGTATTTATCTTTTTCTCACAATTTTAAATAGCTGCAGTGGATATATTTAAGATACAAAAACGTGAAGGCTGAGTGCGTTGGTGCATGTTTGTTGTCCCAGCCACTCAGGAGGATGAAGTGGGAAGATTGCTTGAGCCCAAGAGTTCCAAACCAGTTTAGGCAATATAGTGACACCCCATCTCAAACACACACACACACACACACACACACGTGCACACCATGTATTTTCATCAAAACTGTGGAACTACAAAGCAAGCCTTTTCATTATTTCCTAACGATGTAGAGAATGGAAAGCTAGTCTTCCCTATCAAATCAGCTTTCAAACTTAATTTCTGTGGGAAAAAATGTAGCTTTCTTCACATAAATATATTAGTATTCATTGTAAGATAGAAAATTATATAATAGGTTGATTTGTCTCCAGATGAACTAAGGGATCTTCCCCTCTAGTAGTTGTAACTGGGATTTGCCCTCAGGAGCTGAGGATGCTGTACTTGTCCCTAGGACTAAAAAGGGCCTAGACCTTTGCTGTCCAGTATGGTAGCCAGTAGCCACATGGTGCTATTGACTACTTGAAGTGTAACTAGTCTGAATTGAGATGTGCTATAAGTGTAAGTAAACGCTGGATTTCAAATACTTAGTACAAAGAATGTAACACACATCAACTTAAAAATATTGAGTATGGCCGGGCATGGTGGCTCATGCCTATAATCCCAGCACTTTGGGAGACCGAGGTGGGTGGATCACTTGAGGTCAGGAGTTTGAGACCAGCCTGGCTAACATGGTGAAACCCCGTCACTACTAAAAATACAAAAATTGACTGGGTGCAGTGGCTCACACCTGTAATCCCAGCATTTTGGGGCCAAGGTAGGCGGATCACCTGAGGTCAGGAGTTTGAGACCAGCTTGGTTAACATGGTGAAATCGTGTCACTACTAAAAACACAAAAATTAGATGAGCATGGTGGCTCATAATCCCACCTACTTGGGAGGGTGAGGCAGGAGAATCTGTTGAACCCAGCAGGCAGAGGTTGCAGTGAGCCAGGATCGTACCACTGTACTCCAGCCTCGGTGACAGTGTGAGACTCCATCTCAAAAAAAAAAAAAAATTACATGTGGCTTGCCCTCTTAGTATATTTCCATTGAACAGCAGTGTCTTTATGCTCACTGGCTTTCTCAACAGAGTTCTGAGAGAGAAGCCACAATGCCCAAGGCATCCTTGATCTGTGATGGATTGACCTTAGTGCATTGAGATTAGAACTAGTTGTATACCACCCTTAGGAAAACAGAGAAAATATCTCTCTGTTCAGATGAGGAACACCAATTGAGAAATCTGGAAGTTTTAAACCTCCAGGCAGAACACCATAGAGCACCATGTTAAGATGTGGGATGTGTGAGAGGCAGGCCCTTTTATGTAAAGTGAAGGGCAGTTAAAGGCAGTTATACAAGGAGAGGTGGAAAATGTAAACTGGCAGAAATCTGACATGTCCTTAGCTCAGTTTAGGAAAGAGTATGTGTGAGACCTGAATGTTTTGAAACTGATTCCCTGTTAGCTATTCATACCCTGGCTTATACCCTCCAGAAAGTATGTACAACAGTAGTTGTACCCCAACAAGCAGACTACTCCTTTGAAGCCACATGACTCCATTGAGATAAGAGAAAGGACATTTAAAAAAAATAAATGTAGGATTTCATAGTGAGTAGGATAACTTTAATATAGAAAGGTTGTTTTCCAAGTTTACAGTGAATCCTCACCCAAGGCACTTGTAAAAACAGATTCCAGCCATGCCTTAGTCCTTTCCAGTTAGACTGTCCGGGTGGAAACCTGGGAATATGAATTGTTAATAAGCTTCCCAGGTGACTTACACTGTAAGAGGAGTTTGGGAAAAACTCAAGTTCTGTATAGTGAGTCCGTTTCTATATGGTATCAAAGGGAAGAAGACTTGCCAAGTATCCCATATATTGTTCAAATCCCCTTAAAACATTACTTGGAATAAGGTCACTGACTTGTAGAGCCTTCCTTGAGCACCCTAGGTTGTATAGACTTGATTGGGAACAGTATCTGAGCTACTTAGAGAGGATTGTTTGTATTTATTTTATTTTATTTTGAGATGGGAGTCTTACTCTGTCTCCCAGGCTAGAGTACAGGATCTTGGCTCACTGTAACCTCTGCCTCCTGGGTTCAAGTGATTCTTGTGCCTCAGCTTCCCAAGTAGCTGGGACTACAGCATGTGCCACCACGCCCAACTAAATTTTTGCATTTTTAGTAGAGACAGGGTTTCACCCTGTTGGCCAGCCTGGTCTTGAACTCCTGATCTCAGGTGATCTGCCCACCTCGGCCTCCCAAAGTGCGGGATTAGAGACGTGAGCCACCATGCCCAGCAGGTTTGTATTTATGTTTAACTTGGAATGTATGAGATTTCCAAGTTCTGCCAGTTTGAACAAAATAATACTGGCACATTGGGAAGCCTGAACACAGGAAGAACCAAGGAGTTCAATGGTTTCCTCTAGTTTTCCTCCACACACTTCAGGCCCATGTCTTGTTGAGCCATTTGACTGACCTGAAGCTACAGGTCTTAGATGAGTCTTTTCTAAGTCTCTCTTTCCCTCTTCTCATCTTTCTTCATTCCTTTCCTCTTTTCCTCCCATTTACTTATCTTCCTCCCTCTTCCTTTCCTCCTCCCTCTTCTTTCTCCACCCTTTGCCCTTCCTGAGACCCCTTAGCCCTGCCTTCCTGCCCACCTTCCCAGTTTCTTTCTTCTGCTTGCCTTTTTGATTCTCGTTTTTTTCTGATTTTGTGAGAGCTTCCTAAGTGGTAGGTTAAAACTAAATAGTAAGAGCCAGGCACAGTGGTTCACTCCTGTAATCCCAGCACTTTGGGAGGTCAAGATGGGCAGATCACCTGAGGCCTAGAGTTCAAGACCAGCCTGACCAACGTGGAGAAACCCCATCTCTACTAAAAATCTAAAAATACAAAATTAGCTGTGCTTGGTGGTGCATGCCTGTAATCCCAGCTACTGGGGTGGTTGAGGCAGCAGAATTGCTTGAACCATGGAAGGGGAGGTTGTGGTGAGCCAGATTGCAGCAACTACACTCCAGCCTGGGCAACAAGAGCAAAACTCTGTCTCAAAAAAATTAAAAAAAAAAAAAAGCCAGGCGCACCAGGCATAGTGGCTCACACCTGTAATCCCAGCGCTTTGGGAGGCCAAGGTGAGTGGATCATAGGAGTTCGAGAGCAGCCTGGCCAAGATTGTGAAACCCTGTCTCTACTAAAAACACACAAAAAATTAGCGTGGTTGCACATGCCTGTAGTCCCAGCTACTTGGGAGGCTAAGACAGAAGAATCACCTGAATCCAGGAGGTGGAAGTTGCAGTGAGCCAAGATCATGCCACAGCGCTCAACCTGGGTAACAGAGTGAGACTCCGTCTCAAAAAAAAAAAAAAAAAAGGCCAGGCAGGGTGGCTCACACCTGTAATCCCAGCGCTTTGGGAAGCCGAGGTGGGTGGATCACTTGAGGTCAGGAGTTCCAGATCAGCCTGACCAACATGGCAAAACCCCATTTCTACTAAAATAAGTAAATAAAATAAAACAAAATAAAAAACCAAACTAAATAGTAAATGCTATGCTGGGGGTGTGGCTCGAACACCTGTAATCTTAACAATTTAGGAGGCCAAGGTGGGCGGGTCACTTGAGGTCAGGAGTTTGAGACCAGCCTGGCCAACATAGTGAAATCCCATCTCTACTAAAAATATGAGTAGTAATAATAATAATCATTAGCCAGGTGTGGTGGCAGGTGCCTATAATCCCAGCTTCAGGGAAGGCTGAGGCAGGAGAATCGCTTAAACCTAGGAGGCAGAGGTTGCTGTGAGCCGAGATTGTGCCACTGCACTCCAGCCTGGTCAACAGAGCAAGACTTCATCTCAAAAAAACAAACAAACAAACAAATGAAAAACTAAATAGTAAATACTCTCCAAAGGCTTAGTGTCTGTACTGCTAAATTATGTCAGCTGGGTTTGCTGGTGACTAGCAGCCTTGCCTGGAACATACACTGTTAAGTAGCATAGTCTCCCCAAAACTTTTTTAGGGTCATGTTTAAGAAAATACAAATTCTCAGCTGGGTGTGGTGGCTCACGCCTGTGATCTCACCACTTTGGGAGGCTGAGGTGGGTTGATCACTTGAGGTCAGGAGTTCGAGACCAGTCTGGCCCACATAGTGAAGCCCTGTCTCTACTAAAAATACAAAAAATTAGCTGGGCGTGGTGGCGGGTGCCTGTAATTTCAGCTATGAGGGAAGCTGAGGCAGGAGAATCATTTGAACCTGGTATTGAAGGTTGCAGTGAGCTGAGATCGCGCCATTGCATTCCATTCTGGGCATGAAGAGTAAAACTCTGCCTCAAAAAAAGGAAAGAAAGAAAATACAGATTCTCTGCTGGGCCTGGTGGCTCATGCCTGTAATGCTAGAATTTTGGGAGGCCGAGGCAGCTGATCACCTAAGGTCCAGAGTTTGAGATCAGCCTGACCAATATTGGGAAGCTCTGACTCTACTAAAAATACAAAAATTAGCCAGGTGTGGTGGCAGGTACCTGTAATCCCAGCTACTCGGGAGGCTGAGGCAGGAGAATCGCTTGAACCTGGAAAGCGGAGTTTGCAGTGAGCTGAGATGGTGCCACTGCACTTCAGCCTGGGTGACAGAGAGTGACTCTGTCTCTTAAAAAAAGAATAAAAATTCTCTTGGACATTTTACTTGTACCCTCAAAAGTAGGCCCAGTGCCATGGTGGCTCACGCCTGTAATCCCAGTACTTTGAGAGGCCAAGACGGGCAGATCACCTGAGGTTGGGAGTTTGAGACCAGCCTGAACAACATGGAGAAACCTTGTCTCTACCAAAAATACAAAATTAGCCAGGCATGGTGGTGCATGCTTGTAATCCCAGCTACTCAGGAGGCTGAGGTAGGAGAATCGCTTGAACCAGGGAGGCGGAGGTTGCGGTGAGCCGAGATGGTGCCATTGCACTGCAGCCTGGGCAACAAGAGCGAAACTCCATCTAAAAAAAAAATAGGCCCAATGCTAAGATAATTAGCGTAGCAAGTAGAGGTTGAAAACTGGAGCTGGATCATAGAAAAGATTGAGGAGGTCAATTGCAAAGTATCACCATCTCCTATAAGGAAGTAATTTCTTACTCATTTTACTTTTTTTCTTTTAAGTAAGAATGCCCTTTTGATGATCTGTTTATAATGCAGTGATTTCTGCATATATATATATATATATATATATATGTATGTTTTGTTTATATATAAAAATGACAACACTAAGAAATTACATATCTTTTTTTGTGTGGTTTTACAAACATTGTAGCTGTGGATTCAAACTCTCAAACTTTGCAACCAATAACATTGGAATTGAGAAGACGGAAAATATCAAAAGGATGTGAAGTCCCGTTAAAACGTCCTCGGGTTGACAAAAATTCATGTGAGTCTCCAGTTTGTTTATATGTGGCTAGAATTTGACATTGGGTCAACCTTCTCTCTATTCATCCTGCCCCTATTCCCTATAGGCTCCAATGTTTGTCTCTGGTCACATAAGGTAATGTGAGTGGGATGCATTTGGATCAGAAGGAGCTTTTGGTATAGGAAAAAGAAATCCCAAAACAAACTGCTAATGTTGAATTCTGTGGTATCAACTGCATATCCAGAAATTACATTTGATTTGGATGCCACTGGAAATTTAACGGCTTAGGAAGGGATGGGTTTCACATATGCAGAGTGAAACTTTAAAAACACTATTTTGCCAATTAGGCTGGGCGCGGTGGCTCATGCCTGTAATCCCAACACTTTGGGAGGCTGAGGCGGGCAGATCACAAGGTCAGGAGTTCGAGATCAGCCTGGCCAACATGATGAAACCCCGTCTCTATTGAAAAAAAAATACTACTTATCAGCTGGGCACCATGGCTCATGCCTGGGATCCCAGCAGTTTGGGAGGCTGAGGCGGGTGGATCATCTGAGGTCAGGAGTTCAAGACTAGCCTAGCCAACATGGTGAAACCGTGTCTCCACTAAAAATACAAAAATTAGCTGGGTGTTGTGGTAGATGCCTGTAATCCCAGCTACTCAGGAGGCTGAGGCAGGAGAATTGCTTGAACCTGGGAGGTGGAGGTTGCAGTGAGCCAAGACCATGCCATACCCTCCAGCCTGGGTGACAGAGTGAGACTCTGTCTCAAAAATAAAATAAAATAAAATAAAATACTATTTATTGATTCGTATAAATAAATTTAAATTTCAGAAGTACCCTGTTGGCTCCAGAAAGGATTTGTGATGGCTCTAAGTAAGGCTCTTATAAACCTTATTGACTTTGGAAGTTAGTACATTTGGGAAGCCCCAAAATAGAACATAGTTGTCAAGACTGGAACATGACCTGGCACATGTTTTCAGATCATGAATCCTTAAAGAAGCTAAATTCTGTCCTGGCAGGTAGGGTTTGCCCTTACTTAAAACTGTAAACTAGGAAAGAGTATTTCCTTTTATCTCTACTCTAACATTCCAGGAGTCTCTCTGTAAAGTCCTTATAGAGACATCCAGCCCAGAAATCTGTAGTAGCAGAGTTATTTCTTCTTATTGGTCTCTTGACTACAACTCTCTTAATGGTTTAATAGCCCAGGAAAAGTCAAAAAACTACTCGGAAAACACTGACAAAGACTTATCGAGGAGACGTTCCTCCAGGCTGTCCACTAATGGGACCCATGAGATCCTAGATCCTGACTTGGTTGTATCAGATTTGGTTGATACGGATCCTTTGCAAGACACGTTGTCTAGTACCAAGGAATCTGAAAAAGGTGAGTCAGTCTGTTCAGGAATTGTCTTGCCAGGTGAGTCAGTCTGTTCAGGAATTGTCTTGCCAACCTGGTGCTTATTTAGTGAGAATCAATCTAAGTCATTGTGTTCTGCCTTCCACAAGTATTAAATTGTCTTGAAATCAAACTATTGAAGGCGCTGCAGTGTTTTTATAATGTATTGCTCTTCACTGATGATTTATTCAATTAGACATACTTTCTGGATGCATTTGTGGTTGGTTTTGCTTGCCTACGGGTCAGTGTTGGCCTGGAGGTACACTGAAGTGCCCTGCTTCTCTCTCTCTGCTGCCATCTCATTTGTGCCTTTTTGTTTATACTTCCAGCAATTTCTCCTTTCACTTTCTCTTTCTTTGAGAAGTTCACAGGCTAGCCTGTATGTAGTGGAACCTGTGAATGTATACTTTTATGTTTTAGATTAATTCTTTTCGCTAAAAAGTCTGTGGCTTTCGTAGACTGTTGTAGGACTTTCGATTCCAGAATTAAATACATGTATATGTTCCTCCAGACTTTTTTTTTTTCTTCTAGGTCAGTTGAAGTCTGTTTTGGAGGCTGGCCAGGTCTCATCTGCGCTGACTTGCCACTCCTTTGGGGATGGATCTGGGGCTGCAAGCTTGGAGTTGAACTGTCCGTCAGTGGGAGAAAACACTATGAAAACGGAACCAACCTCTCCCCTTGTGGAATTACAGGATATTTCAACTGTGGAAGGTTCATATTTAGAGTTAAATTAATCCTATTCTTAAACACACTTTTGCCTATGCTTTAATTGTGAACCAAAAACAAAAAATTGACTGTTCTGTTGATGTTTTTTCACCTTTTATTAATAATATTCCCTTATCATTTTAATGTTATGCTCCTTTCATTTCTGACTTTGATAATTTGTATTCCCTCTGTTAGTATGACTAGGACTTTATCTATTTTGTTTTTAAAGAACTGACCTTTTACTTTATTATTGTTTGTCTTTTTTTTTTTTTTTTTTTTTTTTAGATGGAGTTTCGCTCTTGTTACCCAGGCTGGAGTGCAATGGCGTGATCTCAGCTCACTGCAACCTCCACCTCCTGGGTTCAGGCAATTCTTCTGCCTCAGCCTCCTGAGTAGCTGAGATTACAGGCACGCGCCACCATGCCCAGCTAATTTTTTGTATTTTTAGTAGAGACAGGGTTTCACCATGTTGACTGGGATGGTCTCGATCTCTTGACCTTGTGATCCACCCGCCTCGGCCTCCCAAAGTGCTGGGATTACAGGCTTGAGCCACCGCGCCCGGCCTATTGTTTGTCTTTTTAAATATCTTTGATTTCTATTTTGATCTCTTTTTTCCTTCCTTCAACTTTTTCTAGAACATTAGCTAATTGATTTTATATCTTACTTCCTATTTTTTTTCTTTATCTGAGGAAAAGATCTTTCATCCTGATATGAGCATTTAAAGTTATAAATTTCTGTCTGGGCGCAGTGGCTCATGCCTATAATCCCAGCACTTTGAGAGGCTGAGGTGAGCAGATTGCCTCAGGTGGGGAGTTTGAGACCAGCCTGGCCAACATGGTGAAACCCCATCTCTAGTAAAAATACAAAAATTAACCAGGTGTGGTGGCAGGTGCCTGTAATTTCAGCTACTTGGGAAGCTGAGGTAGAAGAATCACTTGAACCGGGAGGCAGAGTTTACAATGAGCTGAGACAGCACCATTGTACTCAGCCTACTCTGTCTCAAAATAATAATAATAATAAATACAAATAAAAATAAACTTACAAATTTCCTACTGAGCACTCTTTAGCAGCATCCTACAAATTTGGGTATGTTGTGTTTCTGTTTTTGTTCAATTTATCTTGTGATTTATTTGTTGACCATGGGTTGTTGGTCAACAAATAAAGAAGTATGTTGTTTTAGTTTCAAGTATTTTATGTTGCTATTGATTTCTAATGTAATTTTACTGTAATCAGAGAACATATTCTGTAGGATTTCAATCTTTTTACATTTGTTGAGATTTAATTTATGGTCCAGCATAAGCTCTGACCCGGTGAATGTTCCATATGCACTTGAAAAGAATATATATTTTACCATTGTTGTGTGTTTGTTTTGTATCTGTGAATTAGATCAAGGTAGTTGATGGTGTTTCTCTGATAAATTGAGTTTTGTGAGTTTTTTTTCTCTTTTGTCTAATTCTGTCAATTTGTAAAACAGTTGTTAAAATCTCCGTTATTGTAGGTTTGTTCATTTCTCCTCTTAATTTTGTCATTTTTGCTTTATGTATTTTGAAGATGGCGTCTTGCTTTGTTGCCTAGGCTGGAGTGCAGTGGTGTGATCTCAGCTCACTGCAACCTCCGCCTCCCGGTTTCAAGCGATTCTTATGTCTCAGCCTCCCGAGTAGCTGGGATTACAGGTGTGCGCCACTATGCCCAGCTAACTTTGTATTTTTAATAGAGATGGGGTTTCACTATGTTGACCAGGCTGGTCTTGAACTCCTGACCTCGTGATCTGCCTGCCTTGGACTCCTAAAGTGCTGGGATTACAGGTGTGAGCCACCGTATCTGGACTATATATAATTATTGATATGGTTGGTTTTTGGTCTAACATGTTTTCGGTCTAACATGTTGGCCAGGCTGGTTGTCTGTTTATCTTATTTGTGTTTTGTTCTTTTGTTTCTTTTTTCTTTAGGTTAACTGAGTTTTTAAGAATTTCATTTTAATTCATCTGTTATTTTTTAGCTGTATTTCTTAGCATTTTTAAAGCAGTTACTCTATGGATTATGGTATATATCCTTAACTTTTCATAGTTCACTTAGAGTTAATATTGAACTACTTTTATGTAAAAATGTTCCAGTAACCTCTCCCATGTTGTAGTTGTCACATGAATTATATCTACATATGCTATAAATTTATTTTTAAAAATAATTAATTAATTAATTATTTTTTTGAGAACACGTTTCACTCTTGTTGCCCAGGCTGGAGTACAATGATGCAGTCTTGGCACACTGCCACCTCTGCCTCCCAGATTCAAGCAATTCTCTTGCCTCAGCCTCCTAGGTAGCTGGGATTATAGGCATGTGCCACCAGACCTGGCTAATTTTTTTTGTATTTTTAGTAGAGATGGAGTTTCACCAGGTTGGTCAAGCTAGTCTCAAACTCCTGACCTCAAGTGATCTACTTGCCTTGGCCTCCCAAAGTACTGAGATTATACATGTGAGCCACCACACCTGGCCTGCTATACATTTTATGATGTAGTATTATACATTTTGCTTTACACAATTATGTATGTTAAAGACAATAAGGCAAAAGCGACAGTCATATTTACACATGCTTTTTTCCAGTGTTCGTCATTACTTCCTGAATATTTCTCTTCAGCATATGAAATTTTCTTCAGATTTTCTTATAGGTTTCCTGATGACAAATTCTTCTGGTTTTTCTTTGTTTTAACTTGACTTTTTTTTTTTTTTTTTTAAAGATAAAGTCTCACTGTGTTTCCCAGGCTGCTGTGCAATGGCACAACCACAGCTCACAGCAGCCTGGATCTCTTGGGCTCAGGTGATCCTTCTGCCTCAGTCACTTGAGTAGCTGGGACTACAGGTGTGTACCACCATGCTCAGCTAATTTTCTTTTTCTTTAACTTTTAGCTAAAAAAAAAAAAAATACAATTTTTCACTATGTTGCCCAGGTTGATCTTGAACTTAACTGGGCTCAAGAGATTCTCCAGCCTCATCCTCCCAAAGCATGACCACTGTGCCCAGCCTCGAACTTGTCTTTCTTTAACTTTCATTTCATTCTTGAAGGATCTTTTAACTAAATGTAGAGTTGTGGGTTTCTTGAAGCACTCTTGGCCTCTGTTGTTTCTGAAGGGAAGTGAATGATCATTCATAGGAGATAGCCTATTAGCAGGATTGCTTTCCTTCCATTTAGCTATTTTGTGACTGTAAGGTATTTTTACTGCATATATGTTAAAGAAGTTTTTATTTTGAAATAATTAGTTATTAGAAATGTTGTCAAAAATTGGTACAAAGAATACACCATTGCCAAATTCCCCAGTTGTTAGCAACTTACCGTATTTGCTTTATTCTATTTTTCAAAGTACTTTTTCTGGATCAGATGCGGTGGCTTATGCCTGTATTTCAGCACTTTGGGAGGCTGAGGCAGGCAGATCACTTGAGGTCAGGAGTTCGAGACCATCCTGGCCAGCATAGTGAAACCCCGTCTCTACAAAAATAAAAAAATTAGCCAGACGTGATGGCACATGCTTGTAGTCCCAGCTACTTGAGAGGCTGAGGCAGGAGAATCTCTTGAACCTGGGAAGAGGAGGTTGCAGTGAGCTGAGATAGCGCTACTGCATTCCAGCCTGGGCGACAGAGCGAGACTCCATCTAAAAAAAAAAAATCATATTTTCTAAAGACAAGGACATTATTCTTTATTACCACAATATAATTTTCAAAATGAGGACCTTCTTTAGACTTTATCAGTCTGTGCCTTTCACCCGTTTTATGGCAGTCATCCTATATTAATTCTGTATGCTTTTTTGGGGTAATTTAAAAAATATTCATAAATTTAAATAGAACTCTAGAAATATACAAGAATAATTCAACTAATATTCTTGTCTCTCATAGCCCCATGGCTCACTACTGTTAATATTTGGTCATGAGGGCCTCAGGGCCATATACTAGCCTGCAGGGCCCAGCTTCTCCTGGCCACCTGTTGACTCACCTTCCTGTTGATTCTGCTGTAGCAAAAGGCCTCCTTGCTATCCTGCAGCATAGCAGATACACTCCTACCTCCTACCTTGTTCAAGCACACTTTTACTGAATACTTTTTATTCCCAGCCACAGCAAGTAGATCCAATTGGATATATATTAGTAAGGTGATGGGTAATATTTATTTATGTATTCATTCATTTATTTGTTTGAGAAGGATTTTGCTCTGTCATCCAGGCTAGAGTATAGAGGCATGATCATAGTTCACTGTAGCCTCGACCTCCTGGGCTCAAGCCATCTTTCTGCCTCAGCCTCCTGAGTAGCTAGGACTACAGGTGTGTGCCACAATGCCTGACTAATTATATTTTTTCTTTTCCTTTTTTTTTTTTTTGTTGAGATGCAGTGTCGCTGTCACCCAGGCTGGAGTGCAGTGACGTGATCTGGGCTCACTGCAACCTCCACCTCCCAGGCTCAAGCAATTCTCCTCCCTCAGCCTCATGAGTAGCTGGGACTACAGGCACACACCACCACACCTAGCTAAATTTTTGTATTTTTAGTAGGGACAGTGTTTCACCATGTTGTCCAAGCTGGTCTCCAATTCCTGAGCTCAGGTGATCTGCCTGCCTTGGCCTCCCAAAGTGCTGGGATTACAGACTTGAGCCACTGTGTCCGGCCTAATTATATATAATTGTGAAAGGAGATAGGGCTGGGCATGGTAACTCACACCTGTAATCCCACCACTTTGGGAGGCCAAGGTGGGGGCCCGGAGTTCAAGACTAGCATGGGCAATATATTGAAACCTGTCCCCACAAAAAATTAAAAAATTAGCCAGGCTTGGTGGCACACATCTGTTGGCAGGCTGACAAGGGAGCATCACTCTAAGCCCGGGAATTCAGTGTTGCAGAGAGCTATGTTTCTACCATTGCACTCCAGCCTTGATGACAGAGTGAGACCCCATCTCTGAAAAAACAAAAACAATTATATATAATTTATTTCATTATATGGATGTTCCATAATTTATTTACCTAGTCCCTGCTGAAAGATATTTAAGTTCTTTTTAACTTTTCGCTATTAATTCTCCCTGTTTTATAGACAAAGAGCCTAATATTTGGCATGAAGGAATGACTTAGCTAGAGTGGCACACTTCCTAATGGTCAGTATTGTAGAGGTTGGTAAAATTAAATTAAATTTTTTTGAGACAAGGTCTCATTTTTATCCAAGGGAATGCAGGGACATTGTCACGGCTCACTGCAGTCTTGACTTCCAGAGCTTCAGTGATCCTCTCACTGTTCTGCCTCCTGAATAATTGGTACCACAGGCATATGTTATCACTCCTGGCTAATTTTTGTATTTTTTGTAGGGACAGGGTTTTGCCATTTTGCCTAGGCTTGTCTCGAACTCCTGAGCTCAAGCAATCCACTTTCCTAGGCCTCCCAAAGTGCTGGAATTACAGGTGTGAGCCAGTGTGCCTGGCCCAGAGTCTGTAACTATTGTTTTCCTGCTGAGTACCTAATTCCATCTGAGAAGATGCTGGGTGCTATATAAGTCAAGTGAAATGAACAGAGTCCCTACCTTTAGGGTCATTGCAAAGTATGTGATGCAAATTTCTGCTCTCAGGGCACTATTAAAGCAGTGTGTACACTTAGAGGCTTAGTAGGGTGGCTAGGTTTGAAGCGTAGTGTGTGGTACAAATGATGTCAGTACTCCAGGACTGGGTGGTGCCTTTTACATTATTTGAGTTGTGAAAAATGTGTTGATCTGGAATCTGAATGGTGTTTCTTTTGGTACACAGGTTTAGTAGTGGGTACAGGACAATCCAGAAAGATTGCTAGGGGAGAGGGAGGTTGTTGAGAACTCATTCACCAGGAATGTATTATGTAAGTAAGCAGGAAATAGGGCAGGACCGCGATGGTCATCAGAAGCATCCAGCCAGGCCCCTGGAAGCTGGGATGCTGTGTTAGTCACTGGTTAGTGATTGCTTTCCTGAGCTGGTGCCACAGTCTTGTGTTTCTAAACTGAGATGGAGTCAGTCCCAATCTGAGAAATTGGTGTGAAGAAGTCTCCTGGGTAGCTGGAGGAGGAGCTGGGAGGCCAATGCATCTAGTCTAGAGCTAGCTGTTCCAACCTAACGACATTTGGGGCAGCTCTGCCACCTTGTGGAATGAGTGCTCAGTGATTTTTGTGGGGGCTGAGTGCAGAGATCTCTGCATTCCAGGGGACCATAACATTCCTTGAAATTTTCACCAGGACTGTATGTCAGCCTGGTTCCTTTCTTTCCATTTGTGTATTTGTGGCCTCAAAGTATTTTTCCTGCATATATAGATGCATATTTTTTCCTGAATATATTTTTAGGAAGTTTATATTTTGAAATAATTTAGATTTATATATCTGTGTAGTGTGTTTTTTAGAAAAAAGGTGACAAAAAATAATTTCAGATTGATAAAAAAGTTGTAAAAAAAGCAAAAAGATTTCCCTTATACCTTTCCCTATGTTGGAAATATAGATTCCCCAATTGCTAGCAATTTATCATGTTAGCTTTATTCTCTACCAGATTTTTTAATGTGTTTTTTTGAATTGTTTGAAAATAAACTGCAGACCTTTAGCCCTGAATATTTCAGTGTGTATTTCCTGAAAACAAGGACATTCTCTTTCATTTCTACAATATAATAAAAATCAAGACCTTTTAAAAACTTTTCCAGTTGTTCTAATAATGTTCTTTGGGAGTAAATTTTTTAAAAATTCTGGTCAAGATCCAATCCAGGAACATACATTGAATTTAGTTGTCATATTTTCTGCAACCTCTGACTTCCTGGTTCAAGCAATTCTCTTGCCTTAGCCTCCCAAGTAGTTGGGATTACAGGCAGGCGCCACCACACCCAGCTAATTTTTATATTTTTAGTACAGACAGGGTTTCACCATATTGGCCAGGATGGTCCTGATCTCCTGACCTCATGATCTACCCGTCTCCCAAAGTGCTGGGATTACAGTCATGAGCCACCACTCCTGGCCTCTTTTGTCTCCTTTAATCTGAAACAGATCTTCAGTCTTCTACTTTTTTTTTTACAAGGGGAATAAGCTTTTTTTTTTTCTTTTAAAAAATGAGATCTTCAGTTTTTGTCTTTTATGACCTTGACATTACATTTTTGAAGAAGAATATGATGTCCCTCAATTTGGATTTTTCTGATGTATCCTCATAATTTGATTTGGGTTATTCACTTTTCACAGAAATACCACATAAGGGATGCTGTGTCCTTTTCAAGTGCATTCTATTAGGAGGCACATAATAACCTGTTTGTCTCATTTACTGGTGACATTAACTTTTATCACTTACCTAGTGTAGTATCCACCAGCTTTTTCTACTATAAAGCTGTTATTACCTCCTTTATGATGAATATGTTTCTTGTGAGAGAAACTTTGAGACTATGTAAATATCTTCTTTCCTCATCAAACTTTCACCCATTATTTTATCATTCACTGGTATTTCTTGCCTGAAACAATTTTTACTGTGATGGCTGCCAAATGGTGATATCTAACTTTCATCATTCCTTCAATATGTGTTAGTTTATATTCTGTCTTAGGAGGCTTTATCTCCCTTCTTTCCTTGTTTATCTGCATGGGCTCGTGGATTCTTACGTCCCTCTATGGGTTATAACCTGTTTCTATCATTATTTATTTTCATGCCAAAAAAATTATAATCTTGAGATTATATCAGTAAATACAGAGCTATTTAGTTTTTTTTTTTTTTTTTAGACAGAGTCCTGCTCTTTCACCCAGGCTGGAGTGCAGTGGTGAGATCTTGGCTCACTGCAACCTCTACCTCCTGGGTTCAAGAGATTCCTCTGCCTCAGCGTCCTAACTGGGATTACAGGTGCCCACCACCACGCCCAGCTAATTTTTAAATTTTTTAGTAGAGATGGAGTCTCGCCATATTGGCCAGGCTGGTCTCGAACTCCTGACCTTGTGATTGGCCTACCTGAGCCTCCCAAAGTGCTGGGATTACAGGCGTGAGCCACCATGCCCAGCCATTTTTTTCTTTTTTGAGACAGAGTCTTGCTCTGTCGCCCAGGCTGGAGTGCAGGGGTGAAATCTCACCTCACTACACCTCCATCTCCTGGGTTCAAGCAGTTCTCTTGCCTCATCCTTCCGAGTAGCTGGGATTACTGGTGCCCACCAGCACACCCAGCTTTTTTTTTTTTCTATCTTTATTAGAGATAGGGTTTTGTCACTTTGGCCAGGCTGGTCAAACTCCTGACCTCAAGTGATCTGCCTGCCTCGCCCTCCCAAAGTGTTGGAATTACTGGTGTGAGTCACCGCACCTGGTCTCAGCTAATCCTTTGAATGCTTTTTGATGCTTCAAGCTGAAAAAGTTATTCCTTCACAGACATGAAAAATATTGTATTTATTATAGTATGTGAAATATATGTCAAAAAAAGGTATCAGATTACTGGGCCGCATGGTATCATTGCCAACAAGAACACCAACTGTGTTTGGCCTTGGTCCTGAGGGAACACATGACAATGAGAAATGGCCCTTTTCCTCTGGCTGGAGAAGTAACAAATAACAGGATCCAGGAGCAGATACTAAGTACAGATGATGAGGTACAGCAGATAGTCATTTGTGGCAGGAGTTGATGGCATGTGGTCCCTGAAAGCCAGGGCCATCTGGTGTCTTCCTGTTTGTGGAGTGAGCTGGGTCTGGATGGAAGTGAAGACATGGCTGAGCCCGGGAGGAATGGCAGGAAGAGGGCACAGGCCAAGCAGGGGTGTGAACTGTGAGAGCATGAAGCAGTTGCTGGAGCAGGAGCTGAGGCCTCCTTGTGGATGAATGGGAGGTGTGTTTGGAAAGCAAGATGCCACTTGGGGTGACATGGGCGTTGAATGCCAGACTGAGAATTGCCAGTCAGACTGAATATCACCATCATCATCATCTAATCATAGTCATCCAGTTGTGAGGTCATTTGATATTGGCAATGGGCATACAAAATATTAAATAGGATGTTTATTTCTAAGCCAATTTTCAGAAAATAAGGTATAAACTTTTTTTTTTTTTTTTTAGTGTAAACATAGTGTAAGCTTACTCTAAAAGGGAAAGTATAAGGCTTACTCAAGTATATATAGAAAATGAGAAGGCTGCTGATCCCACTCTATGCTGTATGGCAGTATTACCACAAATACAGTAGCTAAAATAACATATTTGTTTTCTCAAAGTTTCTGTGGGTGAGGAGTTCAAGCGCAGCTTAGCCGGGTCCTCTGCAAGCTTACAATCCAAGGGGTGGCTTAGGCTGTAGTCTCTTCTGAGGACTCTACTGGTGAGGGCTCCAGGCTTACCTGAGGGTTGGCGGCATTCAATCTTTGTAGGCTGTCAGACTGAGGGGCTTGGTTTTTTGCTGGTGCACTCAGTTCCTTGCCCCATGTATAGCTCACAATGTAGCAGCTTGTTTCACTAAGACAGTGAGGTAGAGTGCTTTCTAATAAGACAGACACTGTAGTCTTATGTAATACAATCATAAAAGTGACATAGTGTCTTCTTTGCCATTTTCTGTTAGAAACAGGTTACAGCTTTGCCCAGTGGCAGTATTGTAGCCAATGAGGATTGAGGCATGATTATTGAAATAAATGAAAACTTGCCCAGTACACCACGGTGACAACTTGCAACATAGTTGGCATTGGCAATTTTTGACATCTCTATGGAGACTGAATTAAATGAAAAAAAAAAAAAGAAGTTACAGCTTCTGCCAGCACTCAAGAGGAAGAGATTATATCATAGCATGAATACCAGGAGGCAGGGATTATTAGGAGACATCTTAGAGTTTATCTCCACACCCTCCCCCAAAAATAAATAAAGAAAACACCGCTTAGGGTTGTCATTATTGTCTCGCTCTGTCACCCAGGCTGGAGTGCAGTGGCACAATCTCAGCTCACTGCAACCTCCGTCTCCCAGGTTCAGGCAATTCTCCTGCCTCAGCCTCTTGAATAACTGGGATACAGGCATGTGCCACCATGCCTGACTAATTTTTGTATTTTTAGTAGAGAAGGGGTTTCACCATGTTGGTCAGGGTGGTCTCGAACTCCTGACCTTGTTTGTGATATGCCCACATTGGTTTCTCAAAGTGCTGGGATTACAGGCATGAGCCACTGTACCTGGCCATGGTTACCATTATTAAAAGCGAAATGTGGGCTGGGTGCGGTGGCTCATGCCTATAATCCCAGCACTTTGAGAGGCCAAGTCAGGTGAATCATGAGTTCAGGAGTCCCAAGACCAGCCTGGCCAAGATGGTGAAACCCCATCTCTACTGAAAATACAAAAATTAGTTGGGCATGGTGGTAGGCACCTGTAATCCCAGCCTCCCGGGAGGCTGAGGTGGAGAATTGCTTGAACCCAGGAGGCGGAGGTTGTAGTGAGCCGAGATCATGCCACTGCACTCAAGCCTGGGAGACAGAGTGAGACTCTGTCAAAAAAACAAAAACAAAAACAAAACAAAAACAAAAAAACCACATAATTTGTGGACCATTTTTCTCTGCATTTACCAAAGTATAGTAGTAATTTAGGAGCAACAAGAGCAAAGGGTGACACTTGAGATTTTTAGCCTGGATGCCCAAGGAGAGAGCTCTGTGCTTTTTCTTGATTCCTGCAAGCAATAATCTGTTAAACAGGAGGGAGAGGACAGAGCATGTAAATGATAATACCAGTAACTACTTGGAAATAGTGATTTTCATACTGCTTTTTTTTTTTAAATATTTTTTTTAAGACTAGTCAAGTGCAGTAGTAAGAAGGGGAGAAAGAGTAGAACAAGGAGTTCGATCTGTAACTGACTGTGAACAATCAATTGAAATAACTCATTACCTTCGGACCAGCCGATACTGCTTCAAAAAGAGGTGTAAATTGGTATGAGTAGATGACTGTACTCCAAGAGGAATTGAGTTCCCTCTAACTTTTGAACGAGCATCTTTGAGGATTTAATTTACAATATTTTCTTCTGGGTATGGTGGCTCATCCCTGTAATTCCAGCACTCTGGGAGGCTGTGACGGGGATCTCTTGAGCCAAGGAGTTGGAGATCAGCCCTGGGCAACATAGGGAGACCCTCATCTCTTTCTCTCTTTTTTTCTTTTTTTAAATAATAATGTACATGTTTTCTGCTCTCTCTCTCTCTCTGAGTAACTGCTCCCATGTTGACAGTGACCATTATTAATACCCTAAGAGTGCATGATGTCAGTTAGCTAGTGTTACCAGCTGCTGCTGTGTATATTCCAAATGAACTGTCCTCCCATAGGGGAATACACACCTGTGTGTGAGACTGGGATTTATGTAGACTCTGGCCCAGCAGGCCCATTTGATAACCAATGGCTCACTTAGTTTCTTTTCTTTTGTTTTTTTGAGATAGAGTCTCGCTCTGTCACCCAGGCTGGAGTGCCATGGCACGATGTTGGCTCACTGCAACCTCTTCCTCCTGGGTTCAGGTGGTTGTCCAGCCTCAGCCTCCCGAGTAGCTGGGATTATAGGCGTACACCATCACGTCCGGCTAATTTTTGTATTTTTAGTAGAGATGGGGTTTCACCATGTTAACCAGGCTGGTCTCAACTCCTGACCTTGTGATCTGCCCACCTCAGCCTCCCAAAGTGCTGGGATTACAGTCGTAAGCCACTGCATCCAGCACTATACGTAATTTTCTATTTTTCTCATAATATTTTGAGTTTTATTTTATTTTTATTAATTAATTTATTTATTTTGAGACAGAGTTTCGCTCTTGTTACCCAAGCTGGAGTGCAATGGCGTGATCGCAACCTCCACCATTGGCTCACCGCAACCTCCGCCTCCTGGGTTCAGGCAATTCTCCTGCCTCAGCCTCCTGAGTAGCTGGGATTACAGGCATGTGCCACCATGCCCAGCTAATTTTTTTTGTATTTTTAGTAGAGACGGGGTTTCACCATGTTGACCAGGATGGTCTCGATCTCTTGACCTCGTGATCCACCTGCCTTGGTCTCCCAAAGTGCTGGGATTACAGGTGTGAGCCACCGCGCCTGACCCCAAGTTTTATTTTTATTTTGAGACAGAGTCTCACTCTGTCAAGTAGGCTGAAGTGCAGTGGCATGATCTCAGCTTGCTGCAACCTCCACCTTCCAGGTTTAAGCAATTTTCGTGCCTCAACCTTCTGAGTAGCTGGGAAAACAGGCATGCACGATCATACCCTGCTAAGTTTTTGTATTTTTAGTAGAAATAGGGTTTCTCCATGTTGGCCAGGCTGGTCTTGAACTCCTGACCTCAAGTGATCTGCCCGCCTCAGCCTCTCAAAGTGTTGAGATTACACGCATGAGCCACTGTGCTTGGCCATATTTTGAGTTTTATTTTGCATAGTTATACCATGCATATTCTATTTCTTAATTCTTTTTATTTTTATTTTTGAGACAGGGTCTCACTCTGTTGCTCAGGCTGGAGTGCAGTGGCACAATCTTGGATCACAGCAACCTCTGCCCCCAGGTTCAAGTGATTCTCCCACCTTAGCCTTCTGAGTACCTGGGACTACAAGCATGCATCAGCATGCCTGGCTAATTTTTGTATTTTTTGATAGAGACAGGGTTTCCTTATGTTGACCAGCTGGTCGCAAACTCCTGACCGCAAGTGATCCACACATTTTGGCCTCCCAAAGTGCTGGGCTTACAGGCATGAGCCATCATGCCTGGCCCTGTTTATTTATTTGTGAGACAGGATCTGTCTCACTCTGTTGCCCAAGCTGGAGTGCAGTGATGTTTCCGAGCTCACTGTAGCATGGAAACTCCTCAGTTCAGTTAATCCTCCTGTCTCAGTCTCCTGAGTAGCTGAGACTACAGTTGCATGCTACCACACCCAGCTAATTTTTGTATTTTTTTGTAGAGATGGGGTCTCACCATGTTGCTCAGGCTGGTCTTGAACTCCTGGGCTCAAGTTATCCATCCACTTTGGCCTACCAAAGTGCTGGGATTACAGGCACTAGCCATTGTGCCTGGCCTGTTTTAAAATGTAAAATTTTTTTGCTGATTGCATAATTTTAATGTTCCTGTTGTGTTTTTATTAATTACCACTAATTCTTCATTGTTTGATTAATAAAGTAGGGCAGTTAGATGTTAGAATTTTGCAGATTGTACCAGTGACACATGGTCCCTTGGCTAGGATTATGCATAACTTTGATTATTTTGAGCAGGTAGAGTGACAACAATGATGACAAATAATATTCAAGTAACCCCTTGCTGTTAATACTGGGTTTTGTAGCCAGGTGTGGTGACTCATGCCTTGTAATCCCAGCCGAAGTGGGCGGATCACCTGAGGTCAGAAGTTCGAGACCAGCCTGACCAATAGGGTGAAACCCCTTCTCTACTAAAAATACAAAATAATTAGTTGGGTGTGGTGGCACATGCCTGTAATCCTAGCTACTCAGGAGGCTGAGGTGGGAGAACTGCTTGAACCTGTGAAGTAGAGGCTGCAGTGACCCGAGGTCACTCCACTGTACTCCAGCCTGGGTGACAGAGTAAGACTCTATCTCAAAAACAACAACAACAACAACAACAACAACAACAACAACAAAAAACTGGGTTTTATCTTTAACTACCTCATGGAAATATATAGGAGACTTGTGAAAGCAGTATTGTTATTCCCATTTAACAATAAGGAAACAGTCTTGCAGAGGCTAGCTCCCTTGTTTGATGTGACAGTACACTAATGTAAGTAAGAGAAGTAAAGAATGGGGCACATTCGAGGCTGGGCACAGTGGCTCATGCCTGTAATCCCAGCACTTTGGGAGGCCAAGGTGAGCAGATCACCTGCAGTGAGGAGTCTGAGACCAGCCTGGCCTAAATGACAAAACCCTGTCTGTACTAAAAATACACAGATTAGCCGGTGTGGTGTTGGGTACCTGTAATCTCAGCTACTTGAGAGGCTGAGGCAGGAGAATCGCTTGAACCTGGGAGGCAGAGGTTGCAGTGAGTGGAAATTGCACCACTGCACTCTAGCCTGGGTGATAGAGTGAGACTTCTTCTCAAAAAAAAAAAAAAAAAAAAAAAAGCAGTAGCACATTGGTTATTTTAACATTTTAGAAAAAGGAATGAACAAAACCAACTGTTACACAAATAAAAAGGGAAGGACTACAGGATCCATGAAGTACTTGCAGGACAGAATCTTTTCTTCTGAGAGACCAGGGTGAAAGCATTGTGCAAGGAGGTGGTATTTGAAGGATGAGGAAAGCTTGGCTTGGATGTAGGAACAACCTGCCAAATAGAGGGATCCACAGGGCCTAGACTGGCTGGACTGGAGGCCTTTATTGGACATACAGACGGCTCCTTCTGGCTGTAAAGTGCAAAAATTAGGATAAGGTTGTGAAGTCTGGAAAATCTAATTTTTCATATCTCTAAAAATTTAGGTTCAAAAGTAAAATCGTCCATTTTGCAAACCTTCATGAGAAAGGGATGATTGCTTAACTCTTGTTGTTTATGTGTCTTTTTTGTTGTTCTCTTAAAAATAAAAAAGTATTTATTTATTTATTTTTTTGAGACAGAGTATCACTCTGTTGCCCAGGCCTGAGTGCAATGGCACGATCTCAGCTCACTGCAACCTCCGCCTACTGGGTTCAAGCAATTCTCCTACCTCGGCCTCCTGAGAAGCTGGGACTACAGGCCCTGGCCACCATGACCAGCTAATTTTTTTGTATTTTTAGTAGAGACAGGGTTTCACCATGTTGGTCAGGCTGGTTTCAAACTCCTGACGTAAGGTAATTCATCTGCTTTAGCCTCCTGAAGTGCTGGGATTACAGGCGTGAGCCACTGTGCCAGCCCTTTTTGTTGTTTTATAATTTAATATATCCTAAACATTTTCTCATCATTAAAAGGTTAACATAAACATTTTATTCATATATAATATTTTTTCCTTTTTTTCTTTTTCTTTTTTATTTTATTTTTTAAAGATGGGGTTTCACCATGATGGCCAGGCTGGTCTTGAACTCCTGATCTCAGGTGATCCACCCACCTCAGCCTCCCAATGTGCTAGAATTATAGGCGTGAGCCGCCGCGCCCAGCCATATATAATATTTTTAATTACTTCTTTTTTTTCTTTAGAGTACTATTTCTGGAAGAACCTACTTTTTTGATTTTTGGTTCTGAAATTATAGCAAATTATGTAATTTATTAGATTTTGTCACAGGCTATGCATAACTGATTCATACCCTATTTGCAGCTTTTCTCACGCTGATGGTTGTGTTGATTGTTTTTTCCAGCAATGCAGGGTAGATTATCAACTGGCTTGTAATCAAAACGGCTTGTTTATATCACAGTGAGTTATACTTCACTAACTTGAGTTCACTGAGAAATTTTACTTCCTGAGCTTCCATGGTTAAAGATTTGTAATGCTCAGATCTTCTTTGATGTTTATTCCATCAGATAAAAAGCAGCAACTACTTTGTCTTAGTGTTGCCAAATGGAAAAGAGCCTTTGGTTTGGCTAGCGTCTTTGTGATAGTGACATCTGGCAGTTCTTCCCTCCTTAGGAGTTTCCCTGCTCACCCGAGTCTCTCTGATCCTAGTACTGCCTGTCAGAGGCAGCTGGTCCACTGAGTGCCAAGCTTGCTCTCCTTTGGAGATACAGCTGTACTTTCTGCTTAGCTGTGAGACATCAAGGATTTTGCTTTTGCAGGGGGAGGAGTTTTTATTCTGTGAACTAAACCTGCTTTCTTTTGGAAGGTTTACTGGATTGGTAGATTATTAGTCCAGTCATATCTATCTTTCAACAGTTTGACCATGTCTTTTTTTTTTTTTTTGAAATGGAGTTTCACTCCAGTCATCCAGGCTGGAGGTCAGTGGTGTGGTCTTGGCTCCTGCAACCTTTGCCTCCCTGATTCAAGCAATTCTCCTCCCTCAGCCTCCCAAGTAGCTGGGATTACAGGCATGTACCACCACACCTAGCTAATTTTTGTATTTTTAGTAGAGACAGGTTTTTGCCATGTTGGCGAAGCTTGTCTTGCACTCCTGACCTTAAGTGATCTGCCCCACCTCAGCCTCCCAAAGTGCTGGGATTACAGGTGTGAACCCCCATGCCTGGCTAATTTTATATTGTTAATAGAGTTGGGGTTTCGCTATGTTGGCCAGGCTGGTCTTGAACTCCTGACTGCAAATGATCTGCCTGCCTTGGCTTCCCAAAGAGCTGGAATTGTAGGTGTGAGCCACTGTACGTGGTTCCAGCCTTAGTCTTTTTTAACCTACAAAATGGCAAGTTTATATGATTTAACCTAATATAGGTCAAAAGAAGGATATTCCAAATAAACTACTTTTTGTTTTAGAAAAGAATTGTAGGATGTATTAAAGGTTTGTGTTTTGAACTTCTCCACTGACATACTTTTTCTGTCCAGTTATTTGTCTGAGAAGTGTGTATTCTATTTCACATCGTGCCACTTGTGCTTCTTTTTTATTTTTTTGAGATGGAGTTTAGCTGTGGTTGCCTAAGCCATAGTGCAGTGGCACAATCTTGGCTCACTGCAACCTCCGCCTTCTAGGTTCAAGCGATTCTCCTGAGTAGCTGGGATTATAGGTACCTGTCACCATGCCTGGTTAATTTTTGTATTTTTTTTTTTCTGAGATGGAGTTTCGCTCTTGTTACCCAGGATGGAGTGCAATGGTGCGATCTCGGCTCACCGCAACTTCTGCCTCCTGGGTTCAGGCAATTCTCCTGCCTCAGCCTCCTGAGTGGCTGGGATTACAGGCACGTACCACCATACCCAGCTAATTTTTTGTATTTTTAGTAGAGACGGGGTTTCACCATGTTGACCAGGATGGTCTCGATCTCTTGACCTTGTGATCCACCCACCTTGGCTCCCAAAGTGCTGGGATTACAGGTGTGAGCCACCACACCCAGCCTAATTTTTTATATTTTTAGTAGAACCGGGGTTTCACCATGATAGCCAGGCTGGTCTTGAACTCCTGACCTCAGATGATCTGCCTCCCAGAGTGCTGGGATTACAGGCATGAGCCACCATGCCTGGTCAACTTTTTCTTCTCTAACCTGCAACTAACTGATATGGAGTCTTTTATATCTCTTATTATAGGTAAGACGTGATTTTAAGGGATTCTGCTTTGGGATGTGTGTGTGTATAGGTTTTTGTTTGTTTAAATTGGCTATGTAACAGCATCTGTCAGACCACCAAACCTAATTTTGAAATGTAGAGTATGATTTAGATTAAATTTAAGAATTTTTAAATTCCTTCTGATTATGGGATGACACTTGAAAAAATAATCATACTTATCAATGGTTTAACAGGCTACCTGCTTCCAGTGGAAATTGTGATTGTGTTTAGGAAAAATTTGATTTACTCAAGAAAGGTTCATTCATTCCACATTGAATTTCTAATTAAAAGAAAAAAAAGATCCATTTAATATATTCTGGGGTAACGAAATCTGTAGAGTAGGAGCAACTTATGGTGATTGTCTTTGTTGGTGGGAAGACATTCTAAAGTGAGTCCTCAGTAAACTGCATTTAACAGACAAGAAGTTCTTGTGGGCCGAATGCAGTGGCTCATGCCTGTAATCCCAGCACTTTGGGAGGCCAAGGTGGGCGGATCACCTGAGGTTGGGAGTTCAACACCAGCCTGGCCAACATGGTGAAACCCCGTCTCTACTAAAAATACAAAAATTAGCTGGGCTTGTTGGCAGGCATCTGTAATCCTAGCTACTCAGGAGGTTGAGGCAGGAGAATTGATTGGACCTGGGAGGTGGATCTCGCTGTGTCACCCAGGCTGGAGTGCAGTGGTGTGATCTCAGCTCACTGAAACCTTTGCGTCACAGGTTCGAACTGTTCTCGTGCCTCAGCCTCCTACGTAGCTGGGATCACAGGCATGTGCCACCACGCCTGGCTGATTTCTGTATTTTTAATAGAGACGGGGTTTCATCATATTGGCCAGGCTGCTCGAACTCCTGACCTCAAGCGATCCACCTGCCTCGGCCTCCCAAAGTGCTGGGATTACAGGTGTGAGGCACTACTCTTGGCTCATTTTTTTGTACTTTTAATAAAGATGGGGTTTCATCATGTTGACCAGGCTGGTCATGAACTCCTGACCTCAGGGGATCCACCTTGGCCTCCCAAAGTGCTGGGATTACAAGTGTGAGCCACTGTGCCTGGCCTGAGATCCTTGATATTTGTTTTTTTTAGGATTTTTCCTTAAAGTATGTGAAACCCTGAAAACTTGTACGGCTGTTTAAAATAAATGTGTTGATCTCTTCTTCCTGAAGATGAATCATAGTTGAGTCTTATTTGACCTGAAGTTGTTTTCATTCTCTCTAAACAATAATTTTAGGAGGTAACGGCAGCGTGATGTCTCAGACTACATATGCATGCTAGTCTTTCACCTTCGGTTGTCATGTGTTAATGCATGTTTTGTAATAAGTAGGATAAATACAAGGGATCCTTGCTTTTGTTTTTATTTTTTTTCAGTAACAAATACTTTTAAGAAAACAGATGATTTTATGTCATCTGATGCGCCAGCTGTCGACCTAGACCACAAGTTTAGATGCAAGGTTGTGGACTGTTTAAAATTTTTCCGCAAAGCCAAACTGTTGCACTATCACATGAAGTACTTCCATGGAATGGAGAAGTCACTGGAGCCAGAGGAGAGCCCGGGAAAGAGGCATGTTCAAAGCAGGGGCCCTTCAGCTTCAGACAAGCCCAGCCAAGAGACCCTGACCAGGAAGCGGGTCTCTGCCAGTTCCCCAAGTAAGTATGTTCATTCTGCATTGTGTCATGGATGGCTTTGTTACCTGGTCACAGTGCTTGTGTTTTCTGACACACGAAGCAGGCACTAGGTTTGTTTGTTTCAGTTGAATCCCACAAGTTTGAACCAATTAAGTGATCCTCAGATTGGATCATGGAGCTGTGGCCTTCCTGTAGGAAGCAGGAACACCTAACTCTGAGAGTTACCTTGAGAAAGTTTCTTAGCCTCTGAAGGCCTTGGTCCTTCTAGTAGGAGTGGACAGTCAAGCAAAGGGACCTCCTCCAGAAGCCAGCAGGAGAACTCATGCTCAGAGCAGCATGGGTGCCATTGTCCCACTCTCCCAAACCTGCCAGCATACAAAAGAGCACGACAACCAAAACGTGATATGTGATTCTACTGCCGGGTCCAAGTGTGAATTCTGTTTCATCTTAATTGTAACTGAAGATATTTATAATAGCACGGTTTGTTTTGCATAGAAACCATAATGGTAGTAGTAGGGATTACCATAAAATCTCATTTTATAACTTATTACAGAGAACTTACTTTCTATAGCTTACAAAAATTGAAAAATTACATGTTCACAGGGGAATTTCAGAAGAATTAATGGATTTCCAATAAATTCTACAATCTTCCCAGCATGTTACCTGCAATTGTAATATCACTACCTACTTCTTAGCTTATAGATTTTCTATTAAAACACGTGGGTATTAAATGGTGTATAAAACTCCTTTTTCTTTAAATTTATTTTTATTTTTATTTCCTCCTGTGTGGAATATAGAACTCTTAAGACATCTGACAGTGTTTTTAGTAGAGTATACAATCAGGTTACAGGACAGTGGGGCAGAGCCATGCAGACTAAGGTGAGGTCAGTCTTCATTTTTGCTGTCAAGACTTTGTATGTGCTGCATTATCCATTAGAAAAATAACGTGAGGCCCAGTGCAGTGGCTCACGCCTGTAATTCTAGCACTTTGGGAGGCTGAGGCAGGTGGATCACCTGAAGTCAGGAGTTCGAGACCAGCCCAGCCAACATTGTGAATCCCTATCACTACTAAAAATACAGAAATTAGCTGGGTATAGTGGTACATGCCTATAATCCCAGCTACTCGGTGGGCTGAGGCAGGAGGATTGCTTGAACCTGGGAGGTGGAGGTTGCAGTGAGATGAGATCGCGCCATTGCACTTCAGCGTGAGTGACAAGAGTGAAACTCTGTCTCCAAAAAAAGAAAAGAAAAAGAAATATAATGTGAGCCATATATGTAATTTAAAATTTTCTAGCAGCTATATATTCAAAATGTTAAAGGAAATAGGGGAAATTACTTATAATAATATATTTTAATTTAGTGTATTCAGAATGCTCTCATTTTAGCAAGTAATCAATATAAAATTACTACTGAGTTATTTTATATTATTTTTCTTCTTTTTATTTTATTTATTTATTTTTAAAAAGACAGGGTTTCACCATGTTGGCCAGGCTGCTCTCAAACTCCCAATCTCAGGTGATCTGCCCACCTTGGCCTCCCAAAGTGCTGGGATTACAGGCATGAGCCACTGCGCCTGGCCTTCTTCTTTTTTTTTTTTTGTTAAGTGAAGAGCAAGTCTTGCTATGTTCAGGTCTTGAACTCCTAGGCTCAAGCTACCCATTGTCCTCTGCCTTCCTAAGTGTTAGGATTATAAGCGTGAGCCACCATATCTCGCTAATACTCTTTCTTATACTGTCCTTAAAATCCAGTGTGTTCTCCATTGCCCTTATGTGAAGAAAAAAATAAAATAAAATCCAGTGTGTAGGCTGGGCGTGGTGACTCCCACCTGTAATCCCAGCACTTTGGGAAGCTGAGGCAGGTGGATCACAAGGTCAGGAGATCAAGACCATCCTGGCTAACACAGTGAAACTCTGTCTCTACTAAAAATACAAAAAATTAGCTGGACATGGTGGCATGTGCCTGTAGTCCCGTAGGAGGCTGAGGCAGGAGAGTCACTTGAACCTGGGAGGCGGAGGTTGCAGTGAGCCTAGATGGTGCCACTGCACTTCAGCCTGGGCGACAGAGTGAAACTGTCTCAAAAAAAAAAAAAAAAAAAAATCCAGTGTATATTTTATTCTTAATGAACATCTCAATTCAGTCTAGCCACATTTCACGTGCCCAGTAGATACATGTGGCTAGGGGCAACTGAATTTATTGGACCATGTAACTCTGTTATTCCCAGCTATAGGCAGTCAGTCTGGCTGTGCACTTGGTGAGACTAAGCCCTGAGCTAAAAGGAGCTGCCTGAGGAAGACCAGCTAGCCAGTGGCCACCCAGGAAGACTACCTATGTGGGCTCTGGGGCAGGACACCACCTTAATGACTTTACCAGAGTCCTGCTCAGGTGCCCACCAGGGGATGGATATTTCTCAGAGTAGGCTTGTGTGAACCAGACTGTGGTAGACTGATGCCCAAGGCCATTTTCAGTCCTATTTTATTTTATTTTATTTTATTTTTTATTTTGAGACACGGTCTTGCTCTGTCACCCAGACTGGAGGGCAGCTATTTCTTTCAAACAAAGCTCACAGATATCAAAACTTTTCTCTTTCAGCTCAAAACTTCTTTTCTCTGGAAAGGGAAAGTAGCTTATTGAGCATGAGATCAGAGCACTGGAGTTAGAATTGCCTCAGGCTGAAATAGATCAACTTGTTCATTCAACAACTGCTTATGCCAGGCTCTTTTCTGGGTACTAAAGAGATCTAAGTCCTATTCTACCTGATGCTAGTGGTTCTGGTTATTCCTGGCAGAAGGCAGAAAGGACTTGTTCAGTTCTCAGGCCAGGGCTTCCTTTTGCCTGGGTAGTACTTGGTTCATTCAGCGCCAAACACTGATTCCTTAGGGATATAAGAAGTGTCTTTTACTGACCAATCCTGCTGTCTTGGGTTGGCCATTTTTGTCTTCGAGGTGAGTTTAGATCTCTCTTGTTCATTACATGATGAATTCTGGGGGCAGCCTTATTTCCTAGGCCTTGAAAGACCTGTCATTGAGCTCCTCCCATGTACCGCTTACAGTAGTTACCTGAACCAGGTCTCACCTGGACTAATGACCAACCTAGCTGCATAGGAGTCACTGGGTGACATGTTAAAAATACAGATTTCCGGGTTCTGCTTTCCTGACGTTTCAGTTCAGAGGCTCTAAGTTTAGAATCTATAATTTTTTCCTTCCCATCTACCAAATATAAAAATGACATATGATTACTATAAGATTAGTACAAAAGAATACTAAGGCGAAAGTAGATCCCTCTCACATTGAATCTTCTACTCCCCTTATATATAATTTTTTTTTTTAGATGGCGTCTCACTCTGTCACCCAGGTTGGAGTGCAGTGGCATGATCTTGGCTCACTGCAACCTCCACCTCCTGGGTTCAAGCTATTCTCCTGCCTCAGCCTCCCGAGTAGCTGGTATTACAGACATGCACCACCATGCTCGGCTAATTTTTGTATTTTTAGTAGAGACAGGATTTCACCACTTCGGTCAGGCTGGTCTCAAACTTCTGACCTCATGATCTGCCCACCTAGGCCTCCCAAAGTGCTGGGATTACAGGCATGGGCCACCACACCTGGCCTTTTTTTTGGTTTGTTTTTAAATATAGAAACAGGATCTCTTTTTTTGAGACATGGTCTTGCTTTGTCACCCATGCTGGAGTGGAGTGGCGCAGTTGCAGCTCACTGTAACCTTGAACTTCCAGGCTCAAGCGATCCTTCCACCTCAGCCTCCTGAGTAGCTGGAACTACAGGTGTGCACCCCCACACCCGGCTAATTTTTACTTATTTTTTTTTTAGAGGCAAGGTCTCACTATGTGCCTAGGTTGATCTTGAACTCCTGGACTCAAGCAATCCTCTCGCCTTGGACTCCCAAAATGCTGGGATTATAGGTGTGAGCCACCAGGCCTGGCCAAGACTGAATCCCACTTTTTTGCCCAGGCTGGTCTCAACTCTTGTCTTCAAGCAGACCTCTAGTCTCGGCTTCCCAAAGTACTGAAATTACAGGTGTAAGCCACTGTGCCTGGCCACATTTAAACTTCTGATGGATGATATTAATTGCTCTTTAGGAAGCTTATCCCAAGCAGTAGCTGATACCTGTACTCCCAGAATGTTGGGAGGCTGAGGCAGGCAGATCACTTGAGTACAGAAGTTCAAGACCAGCCTGGCCAACATGGTGAAATCCTGTCTCTACTAAAACTACCAAAATTAGCAGGGCGTGGTGGCACATACCTGTGATCCTAGCAACGTGGGAGGTTGAGGCATGAGAATAGTTCGAACCTGGGAGGCAAAGGTTGCAGCAAGCTGAGATCATGCCACCCACACTCTATCCTGGGTGATAGAGTGAGATCCTGTCTCAAGAAACAAAACAAACAAAAGCTTGTCCCAGTTTGTGGTCTCCTGCCAATAGGCTCTCAATATTAACACCTTTTTTTTTTTTTTTTTAGACAGCATCTTGCTGTGTTGTCCATGCTGGTCTCAAATTCCTGGGCTCAAGTAATCCTCTCACCCCAGCTTCTTGAGTAGCTGGGATTATAGGTGTATACCACCATGCCTGGCTAATTACATTGTATCTTATTTTCTTTATTTATTTATAGCTCAGTCTTCATTTCTTGGTGTCACATTTTAAATTATTGCCAATCTGATAGGTGAAAATACTGATTTTAGTATCTTATTTTATTTTTTTTCTGAGACAGCGTCTCGCTCCATCACGCAGGCTGGAGTGCAGTAGTGCAATCTTGCCTCACTGTAACCTCTGCCTCCCAGGTTTAAGCAATTCTCCACCTCGGTCTCCTGAGTAGCTGGGATTACAGGCACAGGCCACCATGCCTGGCTAATTTTTTGTATTTCTGGTAGAGATGGGGTTTCACCATCTTGGCCAGGCTGGTCTTGAACTCCTAACCCCACGATCCACCCGTCTCGGACTCCCAAAGTGCTGGGATTACAGGCGTGAGCCACCACTTCCGGCCTGCCTTTTCTTTTCTTCCCCCCTTATACTTTCCCAAATATGTGCATATATAAGTAATACATAGTATTGTGAGTGTTTTTCATATATATATATAGATGAATAATAGAGAGTATTTTGTGTGTTTTAAAAATATGCGTAAGTGGTATCATATCATCTTGCAACTTGCTGCTTTAGTTGAGTTTTATGTGTGAGCTATTGTGTGAATATGCCATGGTTTCTTTCGTACTCAAAGTCATTGACATGTCCAGTTTTTTACCATTAGAGATGATACTGCAGGGAATTCCTTTGTACATGTCCCCTGTGAGTGAACATTCTTAAAGAGTATTTACCTAGAAGAGCAATTGCCAGATGGAAGGGTTTTTGTTACATACCAGATGCCTTTGAAAATGGTGGTTGTAGTTTATACTCTATCACTTTTGTGGTTTCACTACATCCTCACTAACTTTTGGTATTAGCTGACATAAATTTCTGCAACTGTGTGAATTTGAAGTGGTTATTTCCTTGTTTTTCTTGTTAAGAAACATATTTTCAGCTGGGCACGGGGGCTCACGCCTGTAATTCCAGCACTTTGGGAGGCCAAGGTGGGCGAATCATGAGGTCAAGAGATCGAGACCATCCTGGCCAACATGGTGAAACCCCATCTCTACTAAAAATACAAAAAATAGCCAGGCTTGGTGGCACATGCCTGTGGTCCCAGCTACTTGGGAGGCTGAGGCAGAAGAATTGCTTGAACCCAGGAAGCAGAGGTTGTAGTGAGCCAAGATTGCGCCACTGCACTCCAGCCTGGCGACAGAGCAAGACTCCGTCTTTAAAAAAAAAAAAGAAAAAGAAAAAGAAGAAACATTTGTTTTGTACTTTTAGATTAGAGTCAGAATTGTTACAAAGCTCTCCTCCTTCTTTTGGTCCCCCACTTAGTCTCCATTTTGAGACAGCCACGAAGAGGAAGCCCTGACTTGTAAGCATCTGTCTGGGCTGAAGATCAATTCTGTCTGAGTCCTCTGTTCTGTGGTTGTTCTGGCCCCTTGGTTACTCTGGTCTCCTAAACCTGAATTGAGCCAGCACTGGCTCACACTCCTTCTCTTTTCAGTGCTATGCTGGAAGAAGGAAGGAGCAATGTAGGGGAACCTTAAGGTCTGAATTTGATGCCAGGCTCTGCCACTAACAGCTCTCTGATATGGATTAGATCCCTCATCTTTAATCTGTAAAATGGAGGTAATACTGCTTGGTTTACAGAAGTGCTGGAAAGGTCTTTATGTCAGACGTTTAAATTCTTTAGAAATGTAGAGATATGTTCAAAGTAACACCCTTCATAAGAGCCCTAAATTACAAATAGCCCAAGTGTTTTTCCACAGTAAATAAGTAAATTGTGGTATCTTGATACATACTACACAGCAGTGAGAATGAACTACATCTCACTGTGTGGGTGCATCTCATAAATATGAGCCAAATAAGCCAGCATAAACACATACAGATTATATGATTCTGCTTATACGAAGTTCAGAAACAAATAAGAACGAATCTATGGTATTTGAGATCAAGAAAATAGTTACCTTTTGGGAGAGGGGTTTAGGACTGGAAGCTGGGTAGGAGGGAGACTTCTAGGGCTTCAGAAATGTTCTGTTTCCTGATCTGCATGGTGGTTATATAGGTATGTTCATTTTGTAAAAAAGTATTGATTTATCTGTTTATTTGTTTGTACTTTTCTGTGTATGTTTTATGCCTCAATAAAAAGCATGCTTAGGCAGGCATGGTGGCTCACATCTGTAATCCCAGCACTTTGAGAGGCCGAGGCAGGCAGATCATTTGAGGTCAGGAGTTTGAGATGAGCTTGGCCAACATGGTGAGACCCCATCTCTACTAAAAAATGCAAAAAAATTAGCTGGGTGTGGTGTCATGCACCTGTAATCCTAGCTACTCAGGAGGCTGAGGCAGAAGAATCGCTTGAACCTAGGAATCAGAGGTTACAGTGAGCCAAGATTGCACCACTGCTCTCTAGCCTGGGTGACAGAGTTTTATGTTCACTCCATCTCAAAAAAAAAAAAAAAAAAGAAGCATGCTTAAAACATATACTTGGAGTATATGTAAGAATGTAAGAAACTACAGAGAGCTACCAAGACAAAAGATTGGGCTTTGTACTTGAAATAATGAATTTAATTGAGAGGTTTTTTTTTTTTTTTTTTTTTTTTTGCCAATCAATGAGAGCTTGTAAGGTTGCTGAGGTTGGTTGGCCTTGAACTCTTGGCCTCGCCTTCGCAAGCGCCACGACATCTGGCCGGAGCCACTTTGGGCCCCTAATTGAGAGGTTTTAATGTTTGTTTCCTTTTATCTGACTTACCCCCAAGTTAATCTTCTCCTTTTCAATCCCACAGCACTAATCCAGGTTTCCTTCTTGCCCTGGTTGTTGTGGTCATTTCTTAATCGGTTTTCCTCCCATCATTCTTTACTCACTGTGGTTCATCCATCATTTTGCTGTCAGATTGATCTTTGAAAGTACAAACCTGATTATATCACTCTCTTGCTAAATAATATGTAAGGACAAGATGATGCTTCTGGCCAGGCGCGGTGGCTCACACCTGTAATCCTAGCACTTTGGAAGGCCAAGGTGGGTGGATCACCTTAGGTCAGGAGTTCAAGACCAGCCTGGCCATCATGGTGAAACCCCATCTTAAAAAAAAAAAAAAAAAAAAGAGATAATGCTTCTGTAAAGCATAAGTTTTGTAGCTGGGTACATGAGTTGTGACTACCATCTGTTCCTTCAGTCACTGTTGGACTCTCTTCAGGTCTCCAGACCTCACTGTCTCTGAGTGTAAACCTGAGTTCTTGTGATTAGTTTCTGAGCTCATCTTTTTAATGAGCCTGTTTCAAGGCCTGGTGTGAGGAAGTGGATTTCCTTCTTCCCCTTGTTTTCTATGATTTCATCCTTCTCATCCAGCGATGTGTGGCTGAGGTGGGTGCATTTGTGTGAGCTCTCTAGCTGGATTCTGAGTACTGTTGGGGAGAGTTGTGTTGAGTCATCTTGAGTCACTGCAGTATCCTATGGGCTCTGCAGGGCTTTGGAAACAACCAGCACTTAAGGACTGGAGATTGTGTTGAGTAAATGGAGATCATTGAGGTGTCAGGGGTCAGTAGAAATAGCAGGCTCTGGATATCATAATGCAGTAACATCTGGGCAGAATGAGGGTGCCACACTGGAAGTAGAGTGCAGCCTACACCAGACAGCACAGAGCCACCAGAACCAGGTTGTTCCAAAGGCTGAGGCTTGACAGGCAGGAGGCCATAGAGGGACTCAGGGAAGTCCTGCTTACCTGACGACCATGGTGTGTGCTCTCTGTGCGAGGATATAGTGCCTGTCTCTGTTCATAGTGATTGTCTTAGGAGGGACTTTGCCCAGCATAATGCACCTGACTATAGAGCAGGTATTCCTGGCCAGACGCTGATCCACCACCTGGCTTTGAGATTCCTGGTTGACTACTTGCATGTCTTGGTCTATGTTGAGTAACATGTGTTGGCTCTGGAGTCAGCTCACCTGACTTTGAATACAGGCTCTACCACTTGCTTGCTCCAGGACATCGGGCAGAGAACTTTGCTAAACTTCAATTTTCCCATTTGTGAAACAGAGATAATAGTACTACTTATCTCATAACTTTGTTACACTAAATGACCCAAGGGGAAATGCTTAGTAAAATGTCTGGCCTATAGTAAACTCTGAATACATACTCTCTCTTTATCTCTGTGAAAGCATTTGCCCAGGCAGTCAGAGATCTGAGTTCTGAACTCAGCCAACTACTGAGGAGCTGCAAAACCAATAGACAAGACATTGTCATTTTGATATAATTAAGAAGCCTGATTGATTGATTGATTTTCTTTCTTTCTTTTTTTTTGTGATTGATTTTCTTTTCTTTTTTGAGTGATTGATTTTCTACTTTCATGTCACTCTTGGATCTCATGCATTATGCTGACCTGGGATTTTATTTTCTCGATACAGAAGGATCCTTTTCAATGGGATTTGGAAATTTCTTGTTGAATTAGAATTTTTGTTTACCAGTTTTCAAAAATAAGGCCTGCTGCATACTCGCTAGACTAGTAGTGGTGAACAATTATAAAATGCTTTAAGAGAAGCAAGAGTCTTTTAAATCCTTGTGCTTTAACTTGTTGCCAAAAAGGTTTTTAAATCCTTTCTTTTAATTTGTTTAAAGTGGTCCTTTATAAAATTGATCAATTTGACAACAGAATGTGCCACACAGACCACTCACCCACTGTTGGATCATTTCCGTACCCTCTCAGTGAAGGCAGGATTTGTGCAGCCACAAAAGAATGTACCCCCATCCACATGTCAGGTGGACACACCCTCCTAGACAACTTGATGATTACCCAAATGTTTCTCACATGCCTCATTGCTCATATGTTTAGCAGTTACCAGGCCAAAGGAGCTAGACCATACATGTTGCTGTGATCTAGATGGAAAATTGAAACCCTGGCCACCAGCCCTGACTATGCCACTAATCAGCAAGAGCCTCGGTAGCATCATCTGTGGATGGGGCTCTGTAGACATGTTCAGCCTTCATCACGTAGCTGGCTGTCAGTCAGAGTGAACATAGCAGTGTATGCTGAAGATTACATAGTGTGGCCGCCCCATTCTGCCCCAGCTCTCCAGAAGGCACCTCTGTTCCAGGCATCTCCCCTTACCTTTCTCCCATCAAAGCCTTGCTCCAGTTTGTCAGGGTTTTACTGGATACTTTCCTAATTTGATAACCAAAAATTTGAAAGAATAGAACCAACCTAACAGTATCCTGGTTTCACCTCAGGCTTCTGAGAAAGCCCTTATCTCTAGGGTAGAATTTCAGACAGTGTGGGGAGTTCAGCTGAGGAGATGTTTCAGAGTGAGACTGATAACAGGCAGCCTGTGTTTTATAGGCAGTGTGAACTTAACATTCTGCTTAAGTGAAAAACAGAGTATTATAGGATTTGTGCTGTGTGGTGATAGTAACTGTAAAAAAGCACCCCTTTTATGCTGAATGCTCTAATTTTTTAATTTTTTTGAGACAGAATCTCACTCTGTCACTCAGCCTGGAGTGCGGTGGTATGGTCTTGGCTCACTGCAACCCCTGCCTTTGGGGTTCAAGTAATTCTTGTGCCTCAGCCTCCCAAGTAGCTGGGATTACAGGCATGCACAACCATACCCAGCTAATTTTTGTGTTTTTAATACAGATGGAGTTTTGCCATGTTGTCCAGGCTGGTCTTGAACTCCTGGCTTCAGGTGATCCAGCACTTGGGTTCTAATGGATTTCTTTGATGGAGAGTCCTGGGGCTTCCAGCAGAACCATTGGAACTAGAAAGTACCCTGTAGAGATTTTTTGGTTTTGGACTCCTCAAGGTCTAGGCCAGTAAGGTTGAGCAGAAGTAGTAGTTCTGGTCTGAGCCCATAGACTGATCATAGTAGCAACCTGCCATTGTTCCTTTTCTGATCTCAGGCAGATCTCTTAACAGATCTGATCTCCTCATTTCTAAAGTAATGATGTAGAACTAGGTGTGCATGAGACCAGGCCCTTTCTTGTTGGGAGAAAAGCTCATAAACAATATGAGAAGGCAAAGCTCTGTGTTAGGAACATGTAAAGTGCTGTGGGAACGCAGATTCAGATTTTGCCTGTAGGTTAGGAGCTGGACTGCTGAAAGGAGAAGGTGACATTTGAGTTAGGCCTTGCTGTGAATTGAATTGTGTCCTGCCTTCCCCCTAAAATTCATGTGTTGAAGTCCTAACCCCTAGTGTGATGGTATTTGGCAATAATTAAGTTTAGATGATGTTATGAGGATGGGGCCTTCATTAAGGGATTAGTGGCATTATAGGAAGAGACCAGAGAGCTCCCCAGTCCCCCATGTGAGAACATAGCAAGAAGATGGTCATCTGCAAGCTGGGAAGAGGGTCTTCACTGGGAACCAAATAGCCTGGCACCTTGATCTTGTACTTCCCAACCTCCAGAACTGTGAGAAAGAAATACCTGTTGTTAGGGCTGGGCGTGGTGGCTCACACCTGTAATCCAAGCACTTTGGAGGCCAAGGTGGGTGGATTACCTGAGGTCAGGAGTTCAAGACCAGCCTGACCAACATGGTGAAACCCCATCTTTTTTTTAAAAAAAGAAATACCTGTTGTTTAAACCACCACCCAGTTTGTAATGTTTTGTTACAACAGCCTAGGCAGACTAATCCATACCTTAAAGAGTGAGGCTAGATAGGAGTTGGACCAGGAAGAGGAAAGGCATCCCTGTGGCAGGAATAGGCATAGCAAGGGTTCAGAGGCATCAAGGGGAATAAACCAATCATCTGTCCCTAAGGTGCCCCATCTGATAATCCTGTCACCCACATGGTTCTTCTGCTCTCAGCCAGGCCTTTAGTTGCAAAGTGAATTTAGAAGGTCAGTTTAGATTTGCTTTTCCAAATGAGGTTTCTCAGTATACTAGAGTCACTTAATACATTCTCTTCCAGGAGCCAGCTTGGGCTTAGGTTTCTTTCTATGTAGCTGAGTTCAGTCCTGAATAGAGGTTTGGCCCAGAAAGAATTTTCTAGTGTCAAAGGGGGCCTCTCCTGTGCTCATTATTTCTTATTCCTACGTTGCTACATTCGTTTAGGTCATGTTCTCTCCCTGGGTAAGCTTTAGGCTAAAGTGAGCCTTGGGGCACAGGAGTGGGTACCTCTCTGTTGCCATCTGTACCTTTTCTCATGGGACTACACTGGCTTTATGGCAGAAACATGTTATCCTCCCTTTAAAGCAAAGGATTATGAGCTTAATTAGAATATGGATTATGGTGCCATAACAGAGAGAACAACATAGCTAGTTGAAATCAGAGAGGTTTCTTTCCCTCTCAGGATGAGAACTGCAAGTTACCCATGGTGGCTCTGCTCAGGCTCTGAAGGTGCCTGGCCCTGCTTTCTCCCCATTGTTTCACCAGGCCCCAGGTGCTCCTCTTCTTTGGCATCCAAAATGGCTCCCTGCCTTGCCTATCTTTCAGCTGCTGGGAAGGGAAAGTACTCTCCTTTCTTTTAAGGGCACAACCCAGAAGTGCCACATGTCACTTTTCGTATCCCATAGGCAGAACATCTGCCACCCCTCTCTTAAGGGAACCTGGAACATGAACTCTTCCTATGAAAGAAGTGGAGAAATAACGTTGGGGAGGGCATTGCAGCCTCTACCACACGTGCTAAGAAAAATTTAGGGCTTGAGGAGGGAGGGGTTATTGGAGGGCCATCCTGGGTTGGTGTCTGGGTGGGACCCATAGTAGGGGACTGACGGGAGCTGAGACTGGGAAGGTAGACGTGGTGAAGTGATGGTGGCAGGCCCTGAGTACCACTTCTCTGATAGGCAGAGAGAATCCCTCCAAGCTTAAATCTGCTTCTGTTCTGCCCTTGAGCTGCCATCGCGTTGTGCATATCAGAACATGCTCTGGTCACTGCTTGTCCCAGCCTCATGGCCGAGCTCTGTAGTGTACAAGCAGTTACCCCATAGGTGGTGGTGATGTTATTCTTTTCCCTTTTGGAAGCAACAGTCTGACAACGGTTGTTCCTCTGCTCTCATAAGATGATTGGATGGAATACTCAAGAGTCAGCTGCATGGAGGAGCAAGAGGGGCTTTGGTATTTCTTCTGATGGACACCTGAAGCCTGGGGAGAGGACAAGTGGCCATCCTGGAGAAAAGCCTCGCCCTGCTTAGGCAACAAGCTGCTCTCTGATCCAGAGCACTGGCAGGAAGTCACTCTTTGTCCAACCCAGTCAGGGCAGCCGAATGGAAGCTCCACAGCCAGTCCGGTCATGGAACAAATGGTAACGTGTCCGGAGAGAGAACTGATAGTAGACCAGTGACCAGCACTGCTTTCCAGGGAAAGAGTTTTGCAAGCAAGATAATAACAGCTGACATTTGAGTACTTCATGTGTTGGGCACTGTTCCAAGTTCATTACTTGTATTGCCTTATTTAGTCATCAGAACAAACCCTATGAGTTGAGTGCTTTTATGCCTAATTTATGCTGTTATTCCACTCTGGTCTCAGAGTATAGTTGATATGATTTCAGTGATTTGAATTTATTGATACTTGGTTTATGGCCAAGCATGTGGCAAATTTTAGATTATTTGCCATTTGCAGATGGGTGGAATGTATAGTTTGTCATTGCTGGATGGAGTACTCTGTAGATATCTATTAGATCCAATGGGTCAAGTGTAAAATTTAAGTCCAGTATTTGTTTTTTTTTTCTCGATGATCTTTCTAAAGCTGTCAGTGGGGTGTTGAAGTCCCCCACTAATATTATGTGGCTAAGTCTTTTTTTTTTAGGCTAGAAGTATTTGTTTTAGGAATTGGGATGCTCTAATTTATAATTAGATGTCTATAATGTCAATTTATAGATTGGAAACTAAGGTATAGATTAGATGGATTAACTTGAACCATTATTTACAGGTGGTAGAGCCATGATTTGAATCTGTTGTGAAGCCCTTACTCTCATCTTGAGGCTCTGCTGTCTTTTATGATTCCTGGGAAGGGTGCCCTGTCCCAGGCCCTGGAGTGGGAAATAGGAGTGCCTCCCTGCAGGAGACTTCCTGTGCCCATGGCAGTCTGAGGGTTTCTGCCTATTGTTGCCTTGTCTACTGCTGTTCCTCAAAGACTCACCTGGCTTAGCTCAGTCCTTTCTGGGCATTTCTCTGCGTCTTCTCTGGGGTCTGCAAGTTCTGCCACTAGAGTTTACAAATGACCACCATCTTTAGCCAGATAACCAGGTATGGGCTAGCATTGGGCATTTTTTCCTTTACATCTCGCCCTGTCTCAAGGGTTTAGGATCTAGATTATGTTGTTGCTTCAGCCAATTCTGCTACTGACAGGATGAATTCTGTTAGCATTTCACTAAGCTGAGGGGTATAATTACTTTAGTTGGAGGTCACTAAAACCTGAATTTACAAATAAAAAACTGGATCAGGCAGCAGTTTGTGTGGGGGGATTGGGTGAAGGTATATCAGGTAACATCCCTCCTTTGCTGACATCCTTCCAGTGGCTCCCTAAGTCACTCATAGTGAAACCCAGCTTCCTCACAGGGCCCTTCATCATGATCTGCTTTTAGCCTCCATCTGCTTCTCTCCCTCACTCAACGTAATTCTAATTTCAGTTCCATTGGAGCCATACAGATCTCCTTGCTATTTCTTGATTTCAAATTCTAGTTGTTCATTGCTGGTATATAGAAAAGCAATAGACTGCTATATATTAACCTTGTATCTTGTAACCTTGCCGTAAGTGCTGTTTGGCAGTTTTTGTTTTGGTTAATTCTTTGGGATTTTCTACATAGTCAGATCATCTGTAAACAAAGATAATGTTATTTGTTCCTTTTCAATCTGTAGAGCTTTTATTTCCTTTTCTGGCTTATTGCATTAGCTAGGATTTCCAGTAAAATGTTGAATAGGAGTAGTGAGAGCAGCACCTTGCTTTGTTCCTGATCTTAAAGGGAAAGCATCCGATTTCTTACCATTAAGTATGAAGTTGGCTGTAAAGATGTTCTTGATCCATTTGAGAAAATGCCCTCCTATTCATAGTTTGCAGCCCCATCAGCCCTTTAGGTTGCTGCAAAAGTAATTTTGGTTTTGCTGTGCCTTTCTGTGGCAAAAACAGCAATTACTTTTGTACCAACTGAATAGAATGTAGCTCTGTGACAGACAGGGGGTGTTATCTGCCTTGTTCATTGCCATGTCCTTCCTCCCCAGAATGTGCCTGGAACACAGTATATGCATGAATATTTGTTGACTAAATGAATTGAAACCATGGCTAATAATATGGTGGTAGCCAAGAAACTGTGTAAAAATGAGTTTTGTTTTTATGTTTTGGGAAGACTCTGTTCCCAGGATCAGTGAAAAGTAAAAATTATTCATAGCTTTTTTGAAATTTAAAAGACATCTGACCATGTTTTACTAATCTACTTTCTTTGGGTCTTGTTTCTTGGTTTTTAAAATGAGTGTGTTTACAAATTGGTCTAAGTTCTCTCCTAGCTTTCATGTTTGTTGACTTTCTTCCCTAGTTGCAGGATACTTTAACAGTTAAGGAGCTCAAATACCCTTGAGTCCTCTGTTCTCTAGCCAGTAGATCAGCTCTGCCTATAGAATCCAGGCTTGCCAGCCAGTAGGCACAGCCCACCATTCCTTTCTGATGGTTCCTGAGTACTCATTTGGGAGAGGGGCCTGGGATGCAGTGCAGACATGGTGTTGGAGAGTCAGACCAGTTAGCTTTTAAATAGCTATATGATGTGAGGTGGGGGATTTCACCTCTCTAAGCTTCAGTTTCCCTGCCTGTAAAATGGGAATGATATATACCCAAGTTGTTGTAAGGATTAAATGAGGTATTTGTGATTTCCTTGCACACAAGTGCTTAGTTAAAAATGGAATCTGATTGCCTACCCTGCCCACACCTGCTTTGTGGATATATTGATTCCATATCAGAATAACTTGGAAAGCATTTTTAAAATCCTGATGTCCTTGAAAACATTATACTAAATGAAAGAAACCAGACACAAAGGGTCACCTATTGTATGGTTCCATATTTATGAAATACCCAGAATAGATAAACCCATGTGTTAGATGCAGGTTGGTTGTTGCCAGGGGCTGAAGGGAGGGGAGATACTGTTTAATGGTAAAGGGTTTTACTTTGGAGTGATGGAAATGTTGTTAGAACTGTATCAAAGTGGTTGTACAACATTATGAATGTACTAAATGCAACTGAATTGTCTTTTTTCTTTACAGCTTTATTGAGGCTTAATTGTACAATGAACAGCACATATTTAAATGGTATAATTGGTGAGATTTGACATATGTTTATACCCAACTGTCACCACAATTAAGATAGCAAACATATTTCATTCCCTTCCAAACTTTCCTCGTGCCCCTTTTCAGTTCCTCCTTGCCACCTCTCCCCTCCCCCGAGCTCCAGGCAACCACTATTCTGCTTACTGTTACTTAAAGGTTTGTTTTCTTTTTTTTCCCCCAAGACCGAGTTTTACTGTATTGCCTAGGCTGGAGTGAAGTGGCACAATCTCAGCTCACTGCAACCTCCGCCTCCTGGGCTCAAGTGATTCTCCTGACTCAGCCTCCTGAGTAGCTGGGATTATAGGCATAAGCCACCATACCCAGCTAATTTTTGTATTTTTAGTAGAGACAGGATTTCACCATGTTCTTCAGGCTGGTCTTTAACTCCTGACCTCAGGTGGTCTGCCTACCTCTGTCTCCCAAAGTGCTGGGATTACAGGTGTGAGCCAACGTGCCCAGCTGATTTATTTTCATTTTGTAGAATATTATAGAAATGGAATCCTGCATTGTTTTGTCTGGCTCCTTTCACTCAGCATACTTTGAGATTAACTTATGTTGGTGTTCGGACTGTTATTGCTGAAAAATTTTCCTTTGTTTGGATACACCATGAATTATTTGTACATTCACTTGTTGATGGACATTTGGGCAGTTTTCCATTTGGGGAGATTACAACTAAAACTGCTATGAGCCTTCATGTATAAGTCTCTGTGTGGACATAAGTGATGCTTTCTCTTGAATCAATAAGTTGTAGAAGATGGCAAGGTCATAGGATATATGTACGTGTAAACTCTTGTTGACATCTAAAAAGTAAGACATGGTGAATTACTTGAAATCCCACAAATATATTTTGTAAGAGGAGAAGAAACGACTGGAACAGGCTTAGTGCAATGACTCGATCTGGGCTCACTGCAACCTCCACCTCCTGGGTTCAAGTAATTCTCCTGCCTCAGCCTCCCAAGTAGCTGGGATTACAGGTGTCCGCCACCACACCCGGCTGATTTTTATATTTTTATTTTTAGTAGAGATCGAGTTTCACCATGTTGGCCAGGCTGGTCTCAAACTTCTGGCCTCAAGTGAGCCACCTGCCTCGGCCACCCACAGTGCTGGGATTACAGGTATGAGCTACCACGCCCGGCTATGACTGAATTTTTCAATGGTGAGGCTATTAATTTTGAAAACTGATCTCAGGAGAGTGGTAGGTGGGAAGCTATTTATTTATTTATTTATTTATTTATTTATTTGAGACGGAGTTTCACTGTTGTTACCCAGACTGGAGTGCAATGGCACGATCTCGGCTCACCGCAATCTCTGCCTCCTGGGTTCAAGCAATTCTCCTGCCTCAGCCTCCCGAGTAACTGGGACTACAGGCGCGCACCACCATGCCCAGCTAATTTTTGTATTTTTAGTAGAGACGGGGTTTCACCTTGTTGACCAGGATAGTCTCGATCTCTTGACCTTGTGATCCACCTGCCTCGGCCTCCCAAAGTGCTGGGATTATAGGTGTGAGCTACCGCGCCCAGCCGGGAAGCTTTTTAGAATGTAATTAGAAAAATCTGTGAAGGGTGAAGTTTGGACAGGGAGGATTGATAGCTTGAGGATTTTTGTTGTAAAGAGTAGAGGATGAAGTTTTGGTATTTGGAAGGCATGAACTATTCATTTAAAAATCATTTTATGTTATATGAATTGTACCCCATTTTTTTTTTTTTTTAAAAGAATGAAACAAACAACAAAATCCTGGCTGGGCACAGTACCTCACTCCTATAATCCCAGTACTTTGGGAGGCTGAGGTGGGCAGATCACCTGAGGTCAGGAGTGGAAACTAGCTTGGCCAACATACTGAAACCCTGTCTCTACTAAAAATACAAAATTTAGCTGGGTTTGGTGGAGTGTGTTTGTAGTCCCAGCTACTCTGGAGGCTGAGACAGGAGAATCCCTTGAACCCAGAAGGCAGTGGTTGCAGTGAGCTGATTTTTTTTTTTTTTTTTTTTCCCCCTCCAGCCTGGGTGAGATGGCGATTAAAAAAAAAAAAAAAAAATCAAGCTTTTCAAGGTAGGAGGCTGCTCTTGTCAGTTATGGAGCTAGGTGTGGATGCACTGTGGCTCTTGATAGCACCTTATGGATAGTTTTGTCCCAAAGGAAGGATGAGAATAACTGCTGAAGTCCTAAAGAGCAAGCCTAACTCAAGCTATTGGTACACAGGCATTACACAGAAAGCTGGAAGTTGAAATGGTGGAGTCCAACTTGCCTGGACCAGCTTTATGGGTTCTGCTGGTTACGTTTTTATCCATGGATGGCTTGCTTGGGTATGGAGAGGCAGTTTGACTACACCATGTGGAGCAATTTGTGGAGCAAGTTTTAAAGAAGCAAAGGACTTGGAATTCATGCTTGAAGAAATGCAGGCAGACCTGCTAACCTAAAAACTAGAGTTTTTAATGACCACAGCAAGCAAGCATGCAGTTTGGCCCTTGAAAGGATCTTTCCTCACCCAGGCTGTAGTGTGGTGGCCCTTTGAGGCTCACCACAGCCTCAAACTCCTGGATTCAAATGATCCTCGGCCTCCCAGTAGACTTTGTAGACAGCTTGATATGGAGCCTCAAGAAGATTAAAAAATGTCTCCAATTTTAATAAATGGCTGCAATCCAAAAAAAAAAAAAAAATCAGATCCCCAGGTGATTCCAGTATATAGCCAAAGTTGAGGAGCAGTGATCTAAGTAGAGTTTTCCAAACTTGTCTCTAAAGGGCCAGATAATAAATATTTTTAACCTTGAAGAATATAAGGTTTCTGGCCTCTTACTCAACTCTGCTGTCAAAGTGTGAAAGACATGTAACCAATAAGCATGGCATGTTTCAATAAAACCCATTTACAATGACGGGCAGTGGGCCTGAGTGTGCTGAGCTGGATCGAAAGGCTAAGTGATGGAGGTGTGGCTGTGCTATGGGCACCCTGCTTCAGACTTCCCAGGCAGAGCCAGGCCCACTGGACATACTTAAAAGAATAAGCACCCCAGCATTGAAAACAGGATGTTAAAATGCCAACATTTGTGTTTAATTCTAGCTGCAAAAGACAAGGAAAAGAATAAAGAAAAGAAATTCAAAGAGTTTGTGAGAGTGAAGCCAAAGAAGAAAAAGAAAAAGAAAAAGAAAACCAAACCTGGTAATTTTTCCCTTGAAAGTTTCACTTAGGTTTCTTTATTATGAGTGGGGAGGGGTTGCTTTCTCCCACTGTGGTCTCCGAGCCTGTGCTGAGCAGAGGAAGGACCAGTAGTTCTTTACCAGGGCTTGTGGGCTCAATCTAGTAGGCCCGGGAAGGGGAAGTGCCCACTTACCCAGGTGTTACACAGCCCTGCTGGCATTGAAAAGCCTTCCCACTTGTTGCATTGGCCAGTGTGCCCTGCTACAGGCTGGTACATATGAAGGTATCGAAGTGTAAGCAGATGTGCAAGTCAGTGATGGTATTTGTTCACACACATGACTCTTAAACACATCTTTGAGCCCTCTCAAGAAAGGATTCCCTTCGTGGTTTTTTTTTTTTTTTTTTTTTTGAGACAGAATTTCGCTCTCGTTGCCCAGGCTGGAGTATAATGGCATGATCTGGGCTCACCACAACCTCCACCTCCCAGGTTCAAGCGATCTCCTGCCTCAGCCTCCTGAGTAACTGGAATTACAGGCATGCCACATACCACGCCTGGCTAATTTTTTGTAATTTTAGTAGAGATGGTGTTTCTCCATGTTGGTCAGGCTGATCTCGAACTGCCTGCCTGAGGTGATCCACCCGCCTCGGCCTCCCAAAGTGCTGGGATTACAGGTGTGAGCCACCAAGCCCGGCAGGATTCCCTCCTTAAAAACTGTGTCTAGCCCTCACAAAAATGTTTAGAAAAATCTGTGTTCTGACCTTGAAACTTAAAGGATGCTATCTTTTATTCTCAGTGTATCTTCTAGCTGAGAAAAACAATCTTATCAGAAAAAGAGGAGAGAGGTGATGGTGAAGAGGAACTGTTTGGTCCCCTACATCTGCTCGCCACACCTCTTTTTGATTGAATTGTCCCTGAGCCTATGTGCTGCTTGAACAGGAGGCTTGTTGGTTGGATGAGATTGATTGTGGAATCAATGGAATGCACTAGGGTTGTTTATTCCTTCCTGATCCCGTTCTTCCAGAATGCCCCTGCAGTGAAGAGATCAGTGACACCTCCCAGGAACCTTCTCCCCCTAAGGCATTTGCTGTTACCAGGTGTGGGTCCTCACACAAGCCAGGTGTCCATATGAGCCCACAGCTCCATGGCCCAGAATCTGGACACCAAAAAGGGAAAGCGAAAGCATTGGGTAAGAAGGCTCTGCTGGCCTGATCATTTGCTCATCATTTACTGGAAAATACAAGCATACCTGGGAGATATTATGGGTTTGGTTCTAGACTACAACAATAAAACAAATAAAGCTAGTCACACATATTTTTTTATTTTCCCAGTGTGTATGAAAGTTATGTTTATACTATATTTTAGTCTGTTAAGTATTCAGTTGCATGTGTAAAGCAATGCATTTACCTTAATTGAAAAATATTGCTGATGAGAAATGTCAAGTTTTTTGGAATAAGTCCTCAAAAACATAGGCAACAGATATAGAAATCGACAAGCAGGAGTGCATCAAGCTGAAAAGCTTTTGCACAGCAAAGTGAATGATCAATAGAGTGAACCAAAAACCTACTGAATGAAAGAAAATATTTGTAAACTACTCATCAACAAGAGATTAATAACCAGAATATTCAGAACTCAATTTAATAGAAAAATTATTCAATTTAAAAATTGGAGCCAGGCATGGTGGCTCATGTCTGTAATCCCAGCACTTTGGGAGGCTGAGGCAGGTGGGTCACTTGAGCCCAGGAATTCTAGACTAGCCTGGCCAACATGGTAAAACTCCATCTCTACAGAAATAGAAAAAATTAGCTGAGTGTGGTTGTGTCTGCCTGTAATCTCAGCTACTTGGGAGGTTGAGGCAAGAGAATCGCTTGAACTTGGGAGGCAGAGGTTACAGTGAGCCGAGATCACACCACTGCACTCAAGCCTGGGCGACAGAGCCAGACTCTGTCTCCAAAAAAAAGTCGATAAAATATGTTTCTTTTTTTGAGACGGAGTCACTCTGTCGCCCAGGCTGGAGTGCAGTGGTGTGATCTTGGCTCACTGTAACCTCTGCCTCCCAAGTTCAAGTGATTCTCTTGCCTCAGCCTCCTGAATAGCTGAGATTATAGGCGCATGCTACCACGCCTGGCTAATTTTTGCATTTTTAGTAGAGACAAGGTTTCACCGTGTTGGTCAGGCTGGTCTCGAACTCCTGACCTCTGGATCCATGCGCCTTGGCCTCCCAGAGTGCTGGGCTTACAGGCATGAGTCATCACAGCGGGCCTGTTGTATTTCTTAAAACTTTCTTTGAGATAAAATTATTTCGGTTCTTCCATATGTTCTGAAAAATGTGACATATTGTTCATTAGATCAATCTTGTTTTGATGTAACATTCAAATTTTTGAACTAGCAATACATTTCATTGTGTTAACAATTTAAAAAATGAAAGCTGGGCATGATGTACCACACCTGTAATCCCAACACTTTGGGAGGCTGAGGTGGGTAGATTGCTTAAGCCCAGAAGTTCAAGACCAGCCTGGGAAACATGGCAAACCTTGCCTCTACAAAATATAAAAAAAGTTAGCTGGGTGTTGTGGCATGCATCTGTAATCCCATCTACTCAAGAGGCTGAGGTGGGAGGAACACCTGAGCCCAGGAGGTCAAGGCTGCAGTGAGCCATGATCATGCCACTGTATACTGGCGTGGGTGACAGAATGAGACCCTGTCTCAAAAATAAATAAAATAACAATTAAAAAATACTTTATTGCTTAAAAATGCTGATAGACACAAAGTGAGTATTTGCTATTGGAAAAATGGTGTCAATAGACTTTCAGTGTTGCTGCCACACATCTTCAATTTGTAAAAAAAAAATTCAATATCTGTGAAGTGCAGTAAAAGTATTAATAGTTATGACTGACTTAGAATAGTGTCTGGTACAGAACAAGCACTTAGTAAAAGTTAGCATGATGATAACTGGCTCTGATTATTTCTGGAATCTTCTCCTCCTTCATTCCTCACTGTCTACAGAGTTTTTGCTTTTTTGTTTTTGAGACAGAGTCACCCAGGCTGGAGTGCAGTGGCATAATCTTGGCTCACTGCAACCTCTGCCTCCCAATTCAAGTGATTCTCCTGCCTCAGCCTCCCCAGTAGCTGAGATTACAGGCGCACACGACCACACCCAGCTAACTTTTTTTATTTTTAGGAGAGACAGGATTTTGCCATGTTCACCAAGCTGGTCTCAAACTCCTAGGCTCAAGTGATACGCCCTCTTTGGCTTCCTAAAGTGCTGGGATTACAGGCGTGAGTCACTGCGCATGGCCTGTTTGTTTTTTGAGACAAAGTCTTACTCTGTCACCCAGGATGGAGTGCAGTGGTGTGATCATACCTCACTGCAGCCTCTAACTTACTAGCTCAAGGGAGCTATAGTCCTGCCTCAGCCTCCTGAGTAGCTGGGACTATAGGCATACACCATCATGCCCTGATAATTTTTTTTTCTTTTAGTGGAGACAGGGTTTCACCATGTTGCCTAGGCTTGACTTGAACTCCTGAGCTCAGGCAATCCTCCCCCTTTGGCCTCCCAAAATTCTGGTATTAGAGACATGAACCACCATGCCCAGCCTTTGTTTACAGAATTTTAAAGGTAGCTCTGGATATAGACAGACTGTAAGCCATGTCCTGGCTGGATGGGGTGAGGCTGAAGAACATGTTAGAATTGTCAAGAATGGTGGTCTGTGTGGTTCATGGGGAGTTGTATCTCCTCTGCCACACAGTTCTGTGATCTTGAGTGGCCACTGCCCTTGGGCCTCATTCTCTTAGTGGAATGAGGAAATGGAGTTGAGTTCACTGCCAGGCAGTGTGCTTCATTTGGGCTGTTACTGAATGACAAACCCAAGGACAGATTGGCATCCTTGTTTCCTTGCCCTGTGAATGTTCATGAAGGAGTGGGACCATAAGGTCATTTTTTTTTTAAGATGGAGTTTTGCTTTTGTTGCCCAGGCTGGAGTACAATGGTGCAATCTTGGCTCGCCGCAACCTCCGCCTCCTGGGTTCAAGTGATTCTTCTGCCTCAACCTTCTGAGTAGCTGGGATTACAAGTGTGTGCCACCATGCCCGGCTAATTTTGTGTTTTTAGTAGAGACAGGGTTTCTCCATGTTGGTCAGGCTGGTCTCAAACTCCCGACCTCAAGTGATCTGCCTCCCTCAGCCTCCCAAAGTGCTGGGATTACAGGCGTGAATCACTGCGCCTGGCCTATAAGGTCGTTTTTCATTCTTGGCAATTAGAGGTTTTTTAATTTTATAACTTAAAATAGTAACTATTGTTTTCCCTTTCCTCATAGAGGAGGATAATTTGAGTGAGTCCTCTTCTGAGAGCTTTCTCTGGAGTGATGATGAGTACGGCCAAGATGTGGATGTGACCACCAATCCAGAAGAGGAACTTGATGGGGATGACCGCTATGACCTTGAGGTGGTCCGTTGCATCTGTGAGGTCCAGGAAGAAAATGACTTCATGATTCAGGTAGGCAGAACTTCTAGGAAGCAGGTCTAGAGAAGCACAAACTGGTTCTTGGAGGGAATTTTGAGGCCAGCAACTATGGCAAGTCATATTAGAGCCCCAGATACACAGTATGAACAGCAGCAGACTGAACTTTGCTTTTTGGTTTGGCTTCCTCAGAAGTCCAGGCTACCATACATAGTCCACTGATGGAATAAGAGAGGACTTTACGGATCACTGAGTCTAAACCTCATGCGCTGCTTGAGGCAACTGGGTCCCTGCAAATGGGAAGGGTTTTGCCTGTGGTCATAAAGTGAGAAGTTGAGCAGCAGGGACTGAAATCTTTGGAGAGGCAGTTTAATTTTCCCATGGACTCTTATCTTCTCTTTGACATAAATTTTTTTTATGGTCCAAAGTCGTGCAGGCTGGCTTTATAACGTCTGTGTTTCTTTTTCTTTCTTTTTTTTAACCCTTCTTCTCATTACACATGTTTCTTTTTCTTTATTTTCCTGATGTTTGAGTCTGTCATCTCCATCTCTGAGATGTGCCTATGGTGGGTAGGACCTTCTTACCTGCTTGAGGAAACCATCCCAGGCCAGCACCTGCCTGCCCTGGCCCTTGTCTATGAATTGCAGTCTGGGAGAAGTGGTGCTGTCTGGCTGGCTCCTAAGGGTGTCACAGTCTTGACAGCTGCCCAGCTGGCTTGGGGACCTGAATTTTTAAAAGTCATGGTTATGTCAGGTGTGGTGGCTCACGCCTGTAATTCTAGCACTTTGGGAGGCCAAGGTGGGTGGATCACCTGAGGTCAGAAGTTTGAGACCAGCCTGGTCAATATGGTGAAACCCCGTCTCTACTAAAAATACAAAAATTAGCTGGGCATGGTGGTGTATGCCTGTAGTCTCAGCTACTCAGGAGTCTGAGGCATGAGAATTACTGGAACCCAGGAGGCAGAGGTTGCAGGGATCCGAGATCACACCACTGCACTCCAGCCTGGGCGACAGAGCAAGACTCTGTCTCAAAAAAAAAAAAAAGTCATGGTTATATTGGTTAGGATTTTTTTTAGGGTAAGTACAAATATTGTTGGGAAAATAGACTGGGTCCTAGGACTCAGAGGCAGGGTTCCCTTTAGGTTCGGAACCTAGAATTCCATCTTGAGGGGCTTGGTCTGCCTTGTTTCCTGCTTCTCTGGAGTCCTTTTGATTCTTTTTGATTTTGCTCCTTGCTTATTTTCTTAGAAAATACAAAATGGTTACCTTTGGCCTCTCCTCAATTTTATGTTTTTGTGTTCAAGAGACTAGCTTGATCAAGGTCAGAATCTTAGTCCCAATTCTAAATTTCTGAGTAAGGAATTCCAGCCAAATTTAGATCAAATATTAGCCTTTGGAACCAGCCACCTGTGGCCAGAGGGGAAAGAAGTTTGTTATGGGTCAGATGCTCACCACCCCATCTAGTTATCTAGTCTGGTGGTAGTAGAACTTACAGAGTAGGGACAGGGACAAAAAGACTTCCTGGGGCCCACCTGTGTTATTTTGTGAGTTGGAGCTCAGGGGTTATTCCCAGTAAAGTGGGTGGCTGCCCACCGTCCAATAAGAATCTGTATAGCCTGTTGAGAGATTTTAAGAAACAGGCCCAGTCCCTTTGGCTTGCTTTCTGTGTTAGAGTATTGTTTCCTTGCCCTTTTAATATTGTAGGTTGGCATGGCCTGGATTTTTGGTGGTTTTTTTTTCCCCCCAAGACAGAGTTTTGCTCTTGTTTCCCAAGCTGGAGTGCAGTGACAGGATCTTGGCTCACTGCAACCTCTGTCTCCTCAGTTCAAGCGATTCTTCTGCCTCAGCCTGCTGAGTAGCTGAATTTACAGGCATGTGCCACCACACCCAGCTAATTTTGGTATTTTTAGTAGAGACAGGGTTTCTCCTTGTTGGTCAGGCTAGTCTCAGACTCCTGACCTCAGGTGATCCACCCGCTTTGGCCTCCCCAAAGTGCTGGGATTACTGAGCCATCGCCTGGCAAAATATTTTTGTTATGATAATTTTTCTTTTTTTCTTGAGACGGATTCTCGCTCTGTCACCCAGGATGGAATGCAGTGGTGTGATCTCCACCTCCCAGGTTCAAGTGATTCTCCTGCCTCAGCCTCCCAAGTAGCTGGGACTAGAGATGCCTGCCACCACGCCTAGCTAATTTTTGTATTTTTAGTAGAGATGGGGTTTCACCATATTGGCAAGGCTGATTGATCTTGAACTCCTGACTTTGGGGTCTGCATAGCATGAAGTTTTAAAATTCACTTTTGATCTTTACTTAATATACAGTTGCGTTTTTGCCTCTCATCTCTGAATTTGTTATCTTTGTACTCAACAGTCTCCTTTCCTTTTATTTCTTGAAACACTGGGACTTTGCCATAGTTCTTTAAACTTTCAGAAAGACTAGAGAGTGAGTAAACGTACTTGTTTTTTTGCCTTTTATTTTCTCCAGGGCTTTTAAAAAAACAAACACTTTTATTTTAAAATAATTATAGATTCGGCCGGGCGCTGTGGCTCAAGCCTGTAATCCCAGCACTTTGGGAGGCCGAGGCGGGTGGATCACGAGGTCAAGAGATCGAGACCATCCTGATCAACACAGTGAAACCCGATCTCTACTAAAAATATAAAAAATTAGCTGGGCATGGTGGCGCATGCCTGTAATCCCAGCTACTCAGGAGGCTCAGGCAGGAGAATTGCTTGAACCCAGGAGGCAGAGGTTGTGGTGAGCCGAGATTGCGCCATTGCACTCCAGCCTGGGTAACAAGAGCGAAACTCCACCTCAAAAAAAAAATTATAGATTCACAGGGGGTTGCAAAGAAATGTATAGGAAAGTCCCATGAATTTCTTGGTGGTCTTCCTTCTATGCCAACAGCCCATAAACCCCTCAGTAGGATATCAAAACTATAAAGACCAGTTGACATTTGCACAATTAGTAGAGCTTATTCAGATTTTACCAGTGATCTACACACACTCTTTTGTGTGTTCATATAACTCTGTGTGCTTTCATCACAAGTATAGCCTTGTGTCACCACTCCCACAATCAAGATGAGATTCCCTCATCATACCCTTTATAGACATACTTACCCTAACCCTGGAAACATTAAATTGTTTTAACTCTTTATAATTATCTAATTTATGATTCTTGATTACTGGAATCACATGGAGTGAACCTTTTTGAGAGATGCCCTTTTTACTCTGTATAGTATCCTTGAGATTCATTCATGTTGTGTATTTCAGTAGTAATTTATTCTTTTTGTCCAGTAGTATTCCATGCTATGGATATACCACAGTCATACTCTTTTTGTTAATAGAACTAAAGCAACTCTGTGGAGCTGAAGCAGCTGTGTACAGCTGAGTAGTCATTTAAAGTTTCTGGAGTGTTTTCACAGTACCATCTCACCTCTAATAAGGTTATCTCAAGTCATTTATTTGGGAAAACAAAATTACGAAGATATGATTTTGTTCATGGTTGTAGAACCATTAAATAAGTCATCAGATTATGATTTGAACCCAAGGCACCCAGTCAAATGCTCTTTCCCTATAGGGCCTTAGCTATGGGGATTTATATTTACAGCTGAGAAGTGAAACAAACAAAAAAAAAAATATTTTCAAAACATAATAGTACCATCTAGGCTGGCTGACTAACCCCTCCCCAGCACCACCAGTGCACACATGCATGTACATACACACACACACACATACATACATTTTAGGCTGAGAGAGAGTCTTATCTTTTTGAATAGGCCTCATAATAACCTCTGGGATTCAAGGGTGCCTGATATTTAAGACCTTTAGTATACCTTGGTTCAGTGGTTTTCAAACATTTTTGATTTTTGAATATTAAAGCCCCTTTTCTTAATGGACTGTTTCATAGAACCCCAAAATGTGTAACAGGTAACAGTAGCAGTTTTGAAAGTTCAAAATGGATAATCTTTACTTGTGAGGCCAAATGTGAATGGTGGGCATATTCCCATGAATTCTGATATGCTGTCAGAGCTACGAGTGACAGACAGTTGGTGACTTGGAGCACTTCAATGGCTCATTTGTTTTTCTCTATTTGGTTACACAACAGTGAGACCAGCATGATACACATTGGCCATTGTCAGGGTGACTTTTCCCGAACAGCATGCTGTATAGTCACTTTGATTAATCAGAGATGGGAGGACAAGCTCTGTTCTGAAGACAACATAATACTGAGCTGTCGTAGCAATACAAAGTTCTGTGTGCTGGCAGGCTTCATTGTCTTAGCATTTGGCCTGGAACATGTTTGAGTGCGCATCTTTTTTTTTGTTTTTGAGACAGAGTTCCACTCTTTACCCAGGGTGGAGTGCAATGGCATGATCTCGGCTCACCGCAACTTCCGCCTCCTGGGTTCAGGCAATTCTCCTGCCTCAGTCTCCTGAGTAGCTGGGATTACAGGCACACGCCACCATGCCCAGCTAATTTTTTGTATTTTTAGTAGAGACGGGGTTTCACCATGTTGACCAGGATGGTCTTGATCTCTTGACCTCATGATCCACCCACCTCGGCCTCCCAAAATGCTGTGATTACAGGCTTGAGCCACCGTGCCCAGCCCGAGTGTGCATCTTTTTTTTTTTTTAAAAAATTGTCTTATCTTAAAAACACACACATTTTGCAGACTCTCTGAAGCCTTGTGGACTGCTCTTAGATAATTGCTGGCTGGACATGGTGGCTCACACCCATAATCCCAGCATTTTGGGAGGCTGATGCGGGAGGATTGCTTGAACCCAGGAGTTCAAGACCAGCCCTGGAAACATAGCAAGACCCCATCTCTACAAAAAAATAAAAAAACTAACTGAGCATGGTGATGCATGCCTGTAGACTCAACTACTTGGGAGACTGAACTGGCACAATCACTTGAGCCTGGGAGGTCAAGGCTGCAGTGAGCCCTGGTCATTCTGTTGCGCTCCAGCCTGGGTGACAGAACGAGACCCTGTCTCAAAAAAAAAAAAGAAAAAAGAAAAGAAAAGAAAATTGTTATATAACACGAAGACTATTATTTTTTTAGTATTTTTTTTAAAGTTTGTTTTTAAAAGGATGTTGAAGATCTTTCGTTTCTACTCCGTCATCCCTGAGCATATGCTCAGTTCTAGGCCTTCTTAGCCTGATCAGATTTGCCCTTTATCTGCCTGTTAAAATCTTCAGTGGGTGAGTAATGAATGTCCCTCCTGGAAAGGCTACTCTGCCTAACAGTATGTAATCCATTTCTGATCCACTCTGGTACTTTCTCCATTGACTTTTCTATAAGTAGCAAGGATCTTGGGGTATTTCAGGGTAGAGGTTAATGTGCCATTATGTGCTACATGAAGAAACTAATCTCAGAGCATCTGGGGCCATATGAGCATGGCAGAGTTAGGAACCAACTTGATCTCCTGCTTCCCAGGCTCCATAAGACCTTGTGTCTTGAGCACACTTTAGATCTCCTTGACTTTTGTTCTAGAGGACTTTTCTGTGCTGTCCACCTGAACCAAGGCTTTATGTTCAGGAGGGACAGTTTCTGACTGTCCTGTCATTGTGAGCAATGTACTTTTTCCACCCAATAACTTTAGCAAAAGGCATAATTAATTTAGAGGGAGCTAGGTAGAACAATACAATGTAAACTTTTAAAATGGATTGACTAATCTAGGTAGGAAGACATGAATAAATTTTTCTTAAATATTTACCTTAAATTGATATTTTGAATAACCACAGAACACATTTAGAATGTGTTTTCTAGAAGTACATGTATTACTATAGAGAAATAACTTTTTGGATCATTTTCATTATATGAGTAGTATCAACATTTGCTCAAGTATATCGCTATTTGATCTTACTTACCAGTGCTAATTTAAATCACTGGAAGGTTACAATCCTACTTAATAATGGGTATTTGAGAAATCTGGGTACCACGTAAAAATGAACATCAGGAAATACATTTGATATTTAAATTATTTAATTGCTATAGAATAGATTTTGTTAAGCTTTTTCTTAAATTGCTAGATAATAAGTATTTAGGTTTTGAAGGCCACATGGTCTTGTTGCACCTGCTAGATTCTTCTTCAAGCAGCTGTAGGCAATATGTAAAACAAATTTTTACCTGCATGGTTGGGTGCGGTGGCTCACACCTGTAATACCAGCACTTTGGGAGGCTGAGGTGGGCAACTCACTTTAGGCCAGTAGTTCAAGACCATCCTGAGCAACATGGCAAACTCTGTCTCTACAAAAAAGTATAAAAATTAGTTAATTGTGATGGTGCACACTTGTAGTCCCAGCTTCTCGGGAGCCTGAGGTGGGCGGATCACTTGAGCCTGGGCAGTCAAGGCTGCAGGGAGACGAGATCATACTACTGCACTACAGCCTGGGCAATAGAGTGAGACCCTGTCTCAAAAAACAAACACCCCCAGGGCCGGGCGTGGTGGCTCACGCCTATAATCCCAGCACTTTGGGAGGCCGAGGCGGGTAAATCACGAGGTCAAGAGATCGAGACCATCCTGGTCAACGTGGTAAGACCCTGTCTCTACTAAAAATACAAAAAATTAGCTGGGCATGGTGGCACGTGCCTGTAATCCCAGCTACTCAGGAGGCTGAGGCAGGAGAATTGCCTGAACCCAGGAGGCGGAGGTTGTGGTGAGCCGAGATCGTGCCATTGCACTCCAGCCTGGGTAACAAGAGCGAAACTCCGTCTCAAAAAAAAAAAAAAATCACCCCTCAACAAATGAGTATGGCTGTGTTCACATAATACTTTATTTACAAAGCAGGTCAAGCTGGAGTTGGTACATGGGCTGTAGTTTGCTGACCTTTGCCCTAGAACAACAAGTATTAATATGTATTAAGTGCCCAACTCCAGTAAAGATTATGTAGCAGTTTTAAAAAGAACCCCATTTTAGTGGCCTAGCACTATGGCTCACACCTGTAATCCTAGCACTTCGGAAGGCTGAGGTGGGAGGATTGCTTGAGTCCCAGAGTTCAAAACAAGCCTGGGCAACATAAAGACATTCTGTTTCTATAAGAAATTAAATAAAAAATAAGTAAATAAAAAATTTAAAAAGAGAATCAATCCCATTTTAAAGTTTTGGTTATTTTAAAATTTATTTTATTTGTTGCTAGCTAATGCACTCACATAATTCAAAGTCCAAAATGCACACAGAGAAATACTTTATCCCCACCTTATCACCAGCTACCCATTCCCTAGAGTATGCTTAAAAATACAGCCTTTATCAGTTTATTATATATCCTTCCAAAAACATTCTTTGGCTAAATACACAATACGAAATGTATTTTCTCTTTTTAAAAATTTTTTGGTAAAATACACATAACAATAAAAATTACCCTTTTTAGGCCTGGCATGGTGGCTCATGCCACCATGGGAGGTGGGTGGGAGGCCAGGGTGGGTGGATCACCTGAGGTCGGGAGTTCAAGACCAGCCTGACCAACATGGAAAAAGCCTGTCTCTAATAAAAATACAAAATTAGCGGGGTGTGGTGGCACATGCCTGTAATCCCAGCTACTCAGGAGGCTGAGGCAGGAGAATCGCTTGAATGCAGGAGGTGGAGGTTGCAGTGGGCCGACATTGTGTCATTGTACTCCAGCCTTGGCAACAAGAGTGAAACTCTGTCTCAAAAAAAAGTTACCCTTTTTATTTTTATTTTTTTTCTTTTTTGAGGCAGAGTCTTGCTTTGTCACCCAGGCTAGAGGACAGTTGCACAATTACAGCTCATGGCGGCCTCAGCTCCTGGTCTCAAGGCCACATTAGCCTCCTGAGTAGCTGGGACTACATGCACACACCATCGCACCCTGTTAATTTCTTTAACTTTTTGTATGTTTCTCAGGCTGGTCTCAAACTCCTGGCCTCAAATGATCCTTCCTTCTCAGCCTCCCAAAGCACTGGGATTACAAGTGTGAGCCACCCTGCCCTGCCTAAAAGTTACCATTATAACCATTTTTAAGCATACAAGTCAGTGATATTAAGTACATTCACATTGCTTTGCAACCATCTCTTTTTTTGTCGAGATGCAATTACATTTTATATATAATATTTTCAACATCTTTTTTCGTTTAGCAATATGTAGGTTAAAAACCATTTTATTTTCTGCATAATGGTTGGATCATGTTTTGTTTTATTTATTTATTTATTTTTGATGGAACCTCGCTCTGTCACCCGGGTTGGAATTGAGTGGTGCTTTCTCAGCTCACTGCAACCTCCCTCTTCCGGGTTCAAGCAATTCTCCTGTCTCAGCTTCCTGAGTAGCTGGGACTATAGGTGCGCACCACCACACCCAGCTAATTTTTTGTATTTTTAGTAGAGGTGGGGTCTCACCATGTTGGCCAGTCTGACCTCAGGCCACTAACTCATGACTTTAGGAGATCTGTCCACCTTGGCTTCCCAAAGTGCTGGGATTATAGGTGAGAGCCACCATGCCCAGCCCATTTTTTTTAAGCTCTATAAATACTTGATCCACCTGCAATTTTGCCAGGTATATAGTGAGGACTATGGCTCCCTATTGTACTAATACCATGCCTCACTGAAGTGCCACCTTTATTTACTTCATTTCTAAATGTATTTGAATCTTTCTCTGGTTTTGAAGAAACCATCTCTCTTCCATCGATTCATCTGTCTATATATTTGCTTGTACAATTCTATTTTAATTATCGAACCTTTATAATTTTTATAATTTTAAAATACCTGGTAGGGCTAGTGTTTCCATATTGCCCTTTCTTTTCCACGTATTTCCTGGCTGTTAATTTTAGAATCTTTCCTAGTTATTAATTTATTATTCTAGTGAGACTAGGTTTTGTTTTGTTTTGTTTTCCCTTTGAGATGGAGTCTTGCTCTGTCACCCAGGCTGGAGTGCAGTAGCACAGTCTCAGCTCAGTGTAACCTCCACCTTCCAGGTTTAAGTGACTCTGAACCTGCCTCAGCCTCCTGAGTAGCTGGGATTATAGATGCCTGTCACCATACCTCCCTAATATTTGTATTTTTAGTGGAGATAGGATTTCACGCTGTTGGCCAGGCTGGTCTTGAACTTCTGACCTCAAGTGATCCACCCGCCATGGCCTCCCAGAGTGCTGGGATTACAGGCATGAGCCACTCACTGTACCTGGCCGGAACTATGTTCTTTTTATAAATTAACCCAAGGATAATTGATATCCATATGTTAACTCTTGGTGTCCAGAAATAGGGTGCACTGTACCATTGACTTAAGTCTGTGTTCTTCAAATAGTATTTACATTTTTTTTTCAGAGAGGCCTTACATGCGTATGTTTATATTTAGGTATTTTATCTTTTAGTTTATTATTCTTATTCATTTCTTAATTTAAACTTAAAGGAATAATGTATTTTAGCCACACCCACATGAAAAGAGTTATCATTGGCTCGGCACAGTGGCTCACACATGTGATCCCAACACTTTGGAGTGCCAAGGTGGGCAGATCACAAGATTAGGAGATCAAGACCATCCTCGCTAACACAGTGAAACCCAAAAAATTAGCTGGGTGTGGTGGCACACACCTGTAGTCCCAGCTACTTGGGAAGCTGAGGCAGGAGAATTGCTTGAACTGGGAGGCGGAGGTTGCAGTGAACCAAGATTCCACCACTGCATTCCAGCCTGGGCGACAGAGCGAGACTCTGCCTCAAAAAATAAAAATAGAAAGAAAAAAAAAGTTATTTTGAAACTGAACTGCATTTGATTCATTTTTGGTGAATCCTGGTTTTCAAAATACAAAATCATTGGTAAGACTGACTTTTTAAAATTATTGGTTTGTTTTCTGCTGCTAACCACCTTTTTATCACTTTACATTTCTTCTCTCAGCCCTAGTTTCCTCATCTGTAAATCAAAGAATCTAAAGTGGATATCTAAAGCCTATCTTTCCTGCCCATGTTGATTCTGATGTGATTAGTTCCTAGAGGCCTTATATCTGCTCAGGGAAGCCCTCTTGAGGCTGGGACCTATGTGACTCCCAGTGGTTGAGGACCATCTGAGCTCTGGATTTCTAGTCCCTTGTGGCGAGGTTGGTGGGCCACCGTCAAAGTCATGTCAGGAATCTCAGTGTCCACCTTCTAGGGCTAATTTGTTTGGTTGGGTGGTTAAAGGTTTAGGGCCATGGTTTGGAATTGCTTGAAGTGCCCTAGTGTCTCCATGGGAGTCTGCGTTTGCTTTTCATTCCCTCCTCTGGATGCTTAGCTCTCAGACCTACTATCCTCAGGCTGTCCACAGGTCTCCCAGTGCTACCCTCATTGTCAACTCCTTCTTTTCCCTCTCTGCCTTCTGGCCCTCTCCCACCTGTCCCCTCAATACTCAGGGAAGGAAGTAGAGCCTAGGGGTTGAAAGAACTGGCTTAGCAACCTGCCAGGCTTATATTCTGATTTGCCTTTGCTTTTCATTAGCTCTGTGATCTTTGGTAAAGTTTAGAGAGAATAAATGCAAAGTACTAACCGTGATTACTCGAGGAGGGGTCTTAGTGAATTGACTTGCTTGTTAGTGGTTAATAGTATTAATATTCACTTAATACATAAAGCTGTGTGCTGGACTCTATAATAGGAGCTTTTATATATGAGCCATTGAATCTTCATAAACAGCCCCAGGAGGAGGGTAGGAATTATATCCCATTTTGCATATGGGGAAAGTAAAGCCCAGGAGAAGTGACCTGTGCAAAGTCATGCAGCTAATGAGTGTCTGAGCCATAGTTCAAACTCAGCTTTAAGATGTCACTAGTGGGACTGAGGAACTGAATTGTTAGCTTGACTTGTTAATTTCAATGTAGAGCCACATGTGGCTAGTGGCTACCATGTTAGTGCGGTTCCAGATGTGTGGCAGCAGTTCAGTTCCATGATAGTCAGGAGGGAGTGCTCCTTCCTCCCCTCTCCTATCCTCCCATGCCCCTCCCCTCAGCAGGTGGGTCTTACTTTTGGATGGAGAACACCTTCTGAGTTTAATTTTTGTTGCTTCTTTAATTCTAACAGTGTGAAGAGTGCCAGTGCTGGCAGCATGGGGTCTGCATGGGATTACTGGAAGAAAATGTGCCCGAGAAATACACCTGTTATGTTTGCCAAGACCCTCCAGGTAGAGATTCTGGAGTCAGGGATATAACAGTATGTAGCTGTTTCCTTGGCACAGCTGGCTGTGACACATTCTAAATGTCTGTGGTCTTAAGACTCATTTCTTCAGCATCCGCTAGACTCCAACTCCTTGCCTCTGATGCTATCCCACCTGGTGGCCAGCTGTCCTGAACTTAGCAATAAGAGCACATGTGTGAAGGGGCCCACCTAGTGGAAGGCCTGACCTTGAGTTAGAACTTTTCCTTTTCTTTAATTATGGTTTAAAAAAAAATGCATGAGGCCAGGTACAGTGGCTCATGCCTGTAATTCCAGCACTTTGGGAGGCCAAGGCAGGTGGATCACCTGAGGTCAGGAGTTTGAGACCAGCCTGGTCAGTGGGGTGAAACCCTGTCTCTACTAAAAATACAAAAATTAGCTGGGCATGGTGGCAGACACCTGTAATCCCAGCTCCTCAGGAGGCTGAAGCAGGAGAATTGCTTGAACCCGGGAGGCGGAAGTTGCAGTGAGCCAAGATTGCGCCATTGCACTCCAGCCTGGGCGACAAGAGTGAAACTGTCTTTAAAAAAAATGCATGAGATCTACTCTCAATAAATTTTTAAGTGTACACTACAGCATTGTTATTAACAACTGTAAGCATGATGTTGTACAGCAGATCTGTAGAACTTTCACCCTGTGTGATTGAAGCTCTATAAAAATATGTAGAAACTTCGTAAGTTTGAGTGTCATCCTTGTGTAGAGGCCATGCTAATCTTCTCTGTATTGTTCCTGTTTCACTGTATGTGCTGCTGAAATGGCACCTTTTCCTTTTCTTGAGGACTCATAAGGATGGGCATGTGGGCTCTGTCTTTGGCTTTTGGGGGCTTTTGGAGGGTTAGAAACCTGCCTCTGCCCTCTGTGGCAATGTCTGCCCTTTGTTACATCACTGTTATCCTGAAGGGAGCTATGCCTTTGAGGGGAAGGAAGAAGGCATGGTTGGTCAGAGCCTGTTGCTACCCTAAGCAGTGACTTAATTCCTTAACAGGATCAGTTAGTTCCATGGCCATAGGGGTCACCTGTGGCTCTTGGTTGCTCCTTTCCAGAAGGGGTGGATTGTAAATGTGCAGTTCATTGTCTTGCTTTCCATGGGATGGTGACATTGTCTCCCATCACCAACTGTAAGGTCTCTCCCTCAGCTCTAGTCCCTTGATTCCTTTAGAGCTAGACAATGCTTGAGAGGCTCTGCTTCTGTTATTCCTTTCTGTCCGATGAGGTGGACCTGGTGCTTCTACTCCCATTTTTGCTTGTGAGGAAGAAATTGATCCTTGAGGATACAGTTGACTTTCCTAACCTCATAAATTGGAATTAGAACTGGTTTGCAGAGCCAGATCTCTTGATTTTGTTGGTTATCTAGGGAGGGACTGGCCACCAGTTCATTTAACAGCAAACAGGTCCCCTCTGGGCCTAAGGACCTCTGTTGTGACACTCTCCTTGTACTAGATGAGTCCATAGACCGAGAAGCATCTGGCTTCACTTGTCCCTTTATCCCAAGGAAAGAATATAGTCAGAAGATTCGATATGTAAACAAACACAGGTCCTGAAGGGACATGACTGGCCCAAGATCACACCACCAGCTAATGCCAGACAGGTGATGAGAACCCGTTGTTTCATACCTTTGTCTTATAAAACAGATAGTGCAGCTCTGAATCCTGCTGCTCTAGGCACTGCCTGCAGCAGCTGCCTCTGAGGTTCTCCCATATAATCCTGAAGGCTCCTTAGCATACCTTTTAAAAATCTTTTTTTCCTACCATGTCTTTCTCTATACTTTTCCCTCTTTAGAAGTCACACACACCATCTTCATCAAATCCTGTGTACTAACTGAACTTAAAAGACTTTAATTGCCGAGATTGTGAATAGAGTCTTCCTTGAACTGAGCACAGCATGTCTGCCACAGGGTCTGCATTTATAGACTGACTCTAGTGGATTGTACTAAAAGTTTAACAGATTCATTTCTTAAAGGCTAAAGATATTTGTAACAGAATCAAGGTGTATCCCCACTATGTGTATTAGTAAAAGCCGAAAGAGCCCAAAGACCTTAATAGGAATCACCTGAGTTTTTCAGGTTTGCATAGATATTGACAGTCGAACTGCAGTCTGGTTGAAAGCTTCTCCCTGGGATTCAGGAGTTCATGTTGACATGTCACATGTGCTTATGTTTTCAGTCCTTCCTGAGGAGCCCCGTACCAAATAGGATGGCTGAAGCCATCCAGTTCCTATTGTTGTTCTAATGGATGGGTAACTGGTCCAGAGAAGGGAAGGGGCCTGATCATCTGTTTAGTTAGGTGGTAGGTGTACATTTGCAGGGGGACTTGAGGCATCTTTCCATTCATTTGATAAGTCCATTAAAGATGCCTTTAGCCAGGCACTGGGAATACAACCATGAACAAGATAGTTTCTACTCTTTCGGCTCTTAGCCGGGTTGGGGGCCAGAAACAGAAGTTAAAACAAGTTAAATAAACAAGACTGTGTTAGGTAGTGATGAATACTGTGACAGGAAATCAGTAAGATGATTATGAGGTACTGATGATGCTGTCAACTTTGGGAAGTAGCAGAAGGCCCCTCTCCAGTCTGGGCAACACAGCAAACCCCATCTCTACCAAAAAAAAAAGAAAGAAAAAAAAGAAAAAATTAGCTAGGGCCCAGCTACTTGGGAGGCTAAGGTGGGAGGATCACCTGAGCCCAGGGAGGTTGAGGCTGCAGTGAGCCATGAACATGCCACTGCACCCCAGCCTGTGCAGCAGAGTGAGACTCTGTCAGAGAAAAAGAAAAAAAAAAGCCTCTCTGAGGAGGTGATAAGGAGCCAACCCTGCAAAGGCTTGAGGAATAGTGCTGCAGAAAAAGGGGATGCTCAAGTGAAGGTCTTGAGGCTGGAAAGAGTTTGATGTGTTTCAGAAACTGAAAGGAGACCAGTGTAAGGGTGTGAAGAGGAAGGCAGGAAGGAACTGTGTCCTGTGGGCCTCAGTAAGCCAGAGTTAGAGGGTTAGGGCTTTGGGTATTATTCTGAGAGCAGCAGGAGGCAGTGGAAGGTTTTAAGTCGGGGAGAGAATGATCTGATTTAAATTTAGAGATAATCCAGGTGCCCAGCTCACCTCTGGCCATTCCAGGAAATCAGGATGTATACATGCCTCATTTACTACCTTATCCCCATTGCCTAATAGAGAGCCCAGCATATTATAGGTGCCAAGAAAGCGTACACTGGATGCATAAATGAGCAAAACGAATATACTAATCTATTCTTCCACTAGTTTGTGTGATAATTGTGTGATAGTGATGAAACGGCCTGGGTTTCCTTCAGGCCATGTTTTAACCCTCTTGTCACTACTGCAGGTCAGAGGCCTGGCTTCAAGTACTGGTATGACAAGGAGTGGCTCAGCAGGGGACATATGCATGGCCTGGCATTTCTAGAAGAGAACTACTCCCATCAAAATGCCAAGAAGATTATGGCCACCCACCAGCTTCTTGGTGATGTGCAGAGAGTGATTGAGGTTCTGCATGGCCTGCAGCTCAAGATGAGCATCCTGCAGTAAGTGTGGCACCTGCAGTGTCGGGAGCATTCTGGTTTGGCCCGGCCTGGGGGCTGGGTATATCTGAGAAATTGGAAAGCTACCAAAGCAACCATAAAACTGAGTTTGAGACCTTTACTAAATATTATCAGTTACATGATAAACATTCTTTAAAAAAATTTTTTTATTGAGTAATATCTTGCATATAATTAAGTTCATCCATTTTAAGAGTTCATTGAATTTTGATATTGTATGCAGCCGTGCAGCTACCACCAGAATCAAGATATGGTGTGTATATTTTGGTTTGGTTTTTGTTTGGGTGTACAGTTCTGAGTTGTTTTTTTGTTTGTTTGTTTGTTTGGAGACAGAGTCTCACTCTGTAGCCCAGACTGGAATGCAGTGTTGAGATCTTGGCTCACTGCAGCTTCTGCTTCCTGCATTCACTTCAGCCTCCCGAGTAGTTGGGACTACAGGTGCATGCCACCATGCCTGGCTAACTTTTTGTATTTCCCTCCCTTTTTAAGGCTGAATAATACTCCTTTTATGTGTATGCCACATGTTGTTTATTTCTTTTTCCTTTTTTTGGAGACAGAGTCTCACTCTGTTGCCCAGGCTGGAGTACAGTGGCACCGTCCTGGCTCACTGCAACCTCTCCCCTCTGGGTTCAAGCAATTTTCCTGCCTCAGCCTCCCGAGTAGCTGGGACTACAGGTGCATGCCACTATGCTTGGCTAATTTTTGTATTTTGGTAGAGACGGGGTTTCACCATGTTGTCCAGGCTGGTCGCAAACTCCTGAGCTCAGGCAATTCACCCGCCTCCCAAACAGCTGGGATTACAGGTATGAGCCACCACACCCAGCCTTGTTTATCCCTTTCATGCTAAATATTCCTTTTCTTTTTAAAGAAAAAGAGATGCGGTTTTGCTTTGTTGCCCAGCCTGGAATGCAGTGGCTACTTATAGGCAGGATCATCACACACTGCTACCTCAAATTCTTGGGCTCAAGCAACTCAGCAGTGTTTTTTTTTGGAGACAGAACAGGCTCTGTTACCCAAGCTGAAGTACAATGGCATGATCTCAGCTTACTGCAACCTTCACCTCCTGGGTTCATGCGATTCTCCTGCCTCAGCTTCCCAAGTAGCTGAGATTACAACTGCCTGCCACAATGCCCAGCTAATTTTTGTGTTTTTAGTAGAGACAGGGTTTCACCATGTTGGCCAGGTGACCCCAAGTGATCTACTCATCTTGAGCTTTCTAACTGCTGGGATTACAGGCATAAGCCACTGTGCCCAGCCTTGCCTCAGCTCATTCTAAACATTCTTGATTGGTAAACAAAGTAAAATTGAAAGCTGCTGGAGCAGATATTGTTGGCAGGCCTGTTCTCACTCTTTTTTTTTTTTTTTTTAAGATTTCTCTTTTTAAAAATTTTCCTTGATAGTAGTTCTCAAGGAAGGCAGGCATATTCTCTAGCACAGTGGTTGCTCAATAAAAATCTCTCTTTGTGGTTTGCTCATGCAGAAAAGTTTTTAACCTTTTGGAATTGGACTTCTGGCTTTTAGTGGCCAGAGAGTGAAATTTAGTGTAAATTTCCTCCTGTGGTTGCATTCTGTATGTCAGATGACCCAACTTCATGTAAGCTATAATAAACACACGTGGCTCTTATTGGGGTCTGTTGGCTTTTTGTTGTTGTTGTTGAAACAGAGTCTCATTCAGTCACCCAGGCTGGAGTGCAGTGGTGTGATCTCAGCTCACCACAACCTCACAATAGCAGACAGATCAGACAGATAATTAGCCCAGCTTCACAGAGGAGGAAGTAGGAATGAGGCTGGTTGAGTGAGCTGTCCCAGAGTTGAAATTCAGTTAGGTCTTCCGACCAAGAGTCCAGTCCCATTTACTGCGTGTGACCACAGTGGAAGCTCACTAAGGAGTGGTCTCCTAGGAGACCAAGGATTCACATTCCTTCTTGTTTAGCAAATGGTAGTATGTGGTCGGATAGCCCATGTGGGAACTGCTGTTCCTACTGGGAGAGTGTTTAGGAATTGAGAACCCCTGCAGTGGTGCCAGTTACTCCAAAGCCCATACCCTCTTTTTCCTCTCAACAGAAGCCGGGAGCATCCTGATCTGCAGCTGTGGTGCCAGCCTTGGAAACAGCACTCAGGGGAGGGGAGATCTCATTCCAAAAACATCCCTATTACTGACACCAGGAGCAAGGAGGAAGCCCCAAGCTATAGAACTTTGAACGGGGCAGTGGAGAAGCCCAGGCCCCTGGCCTTGTCCCTGCCGCATTCTGTGGAGGAGTCTTACATCACCAGTGAGCACTGCTACCAGAAGCCCCGCGCCTATTACCCTGCTGTGGAGCAGAAGCTGGTGGTGGAGACAAGGGGCTCTGCCCTCGATGATGCAGTCAACCCCCTCCATGAGAACGGCGATGATTCCCTCTCCCCGCGCCTGGGTTGGCCTCTAGACCAAGACAGGAGCAGGGCGGACAGTGACCCCAAACCCAGCTCCCCAAAGGTATGTGACTGGCTTGTACTTGTTCTTCATTCATTGCGTGAGTACTTGTAAGTTCTCCTCCTAGGTTTGAATGTCATATTGGAGATATTTAATAATAAAACTGTATTTAAATTTGCTTACCATAGATTTTTTTTTTTTGAGATGGAGTCTTGCTCTGTCACCCAGGCTGGAGTGCAATGGCATAATCTCAGCTCACTGCAACCTCCACCTCCCAGGTTCAAGTGATTCTCCTGCCTCAGCCTCCTGAGTAGCTGGGATTACAGGCATGCGCCACCACGCCCAGCTAATTTTTGTACTTTTAGTAGAGACAGGGTTTCTCCATGTTGGTCAGGCTGGTCTTGAACTCCTGACCTTGTGATCTGCCCGCCTCGGCCTCACAAAGTGCTGGGATTACAGGCGTGGGCCACCGCACCTGGATGTATTTTTTGGTTTGCCAACATGGGTGCAAAGTCAGGAAAGCCCACTTAAGCCAAAGATCTTGGATTCTAGGAAGCACCCACAAAATGGCATAGCCATTGTGGTGGGTAGGGGAGTGGGGGTGGGTGTGAAGGGTGGGAAAAGTGGGAAGTAGCAAAGAGAAATGGGTTAGGAAAACTCATCTTTTCTTTAATGCAGTTTGTATTATAATTGCACCTAGCTGCTAATTAGCATGGGCAAACAATGAGTCAAATGTTTTTTTAGGCAGAATTTTTTTCAATCGAGTTTTATGATAGCTTTATTTTGACTTTTCTTTTTTTGAGACGGAGTTTCGCTCTTTTTACCCAGGCTGGAGTGCAATGACGCGATCTCGGCTCACCGCAATCTCCGCCTCCTGGGTTCAGGCAATTCTCCTGCCTCAGCCTCCTGAGTAGCTGTATTTTGACTTTTAACTTTAAAGCCCTGTGGTAAAAATGGTACACTTTGTCAAAATATTGCTGGTTTCCTCAGTTTTCCCAAAGGCCACTTCCGCTTTTTGTTTTTCAAGTCATTCTCTTCTGGAACCTGTGTCACCTCATTGCCTGGAGTCTTCCTAACTGCTCACTAGGCTCATTGTGCCCTGTCCTCACTTGTCAGTGAGGCTTTGTGTGATTTGAGAGCTTCTCTACCTCGTTGTCCTTACTTCCCAGACTTTCTCCTGCAGGTTGGTGTCCCCAGCGTTAAATGCATTGCTGCATAGTGCTAAGAGGGGATCCTAGATGACAAGCCCCTCAAGGGAGGGGATTGTACCTCATTCATCCTTATGCCCCTGACTGTGTCTAAACAGTATTGGGCAAGGTGGTAAGGACACAGTCTTTTGAGCTGTTCTGGGCTCAGCCCCTTACTATGTGATTCTGAGTGGGTTACTTCATATTCCTGACCAGACCTGTTTTCTAGCCTATAGAATGGGGCCAGTGAAGCCCCCTCAGTTACTGTGGAATGTATTTGTGAAAATCCCTCAGCACACTGATTTGCACATAGTAAATTCTAAATCCACATTAGCCAGAATCTATTTCATTTCAAACAGATGAATGAAAGGTTGAGATTCCAAATCCTAGAGAAGGTTTGTGGTCCTGTGGATCAGGCAGGTTTCCTAGAGGTATCTGGCACACAGTACAAAGTCAGGAAATACTGGACCTCAGTAATGTAACCAGGGTTAACAATCTCTTCCATATGGTAAGCTGACCATATGCTGGCCTTGCTTTTATGTGCCTTATCCTATTTCATCCTCATGAACCTTCCAAAATAGGTTTGATTACCTCCATCTTCCCACCGAGAGAGCACAGGCTCAAAGAAGTGAAGTAGTATATCCATTCTCACATTCAGCAGGAGACTGAGCTGAGAGTTGAACCTCATTTGTGTGACTTCTGTGTACTAACCCTTGTGTGCACTAGACCTGCCCTAATCAGGTCTCAGGGCTCTGGAAGCCATTCTGTGAGGCCTAGGTTAGGCTAGGACATTGGCCCAGTCAGTAGGAAGCAGCTATGGGTCCCCTAGGCTACAGTGCGCCACCTTGAGGTAGTTGGGATTGGTACAGTGGGCAAGTTTCTGCCCAGTTCCTAACTGGGAAATAAGGAAAGGGAGGTAGGGATTTGGAGTATGAAACTGCAGCTGATATTTCAGATGGCTGCAAACGCTGGCTGGTTGAGAAACGGGCCAGGGGCTGTCTCCATGCAGTAACTTCCATGGCATTGCATCCCCAGGTGAAGGAATATGTCTCCAAAAAGGCCCTACTAGAGGAAGCCCCTGCTCGGAAGCTGCTGGACAGAGGCGGAGAGGGGCTGCTGAGCTCCCAGCACCAGTGGCAGTTTAACCTGCTGACCCACGTGGAATCTCTTCAGGATGAAGTCACACACAGGATGGACTCCATTGAGAAGGAGCTGGACGGTAGGGCTCCTTCCTTGACCTCCTGTGCATTGGCATGCACTCTGAGCACCCCCAGATGAGTTGCTTTCTGAACTCCCCAATCTGAGTTTCCAGAGACTGCTGTATTCTTTGCTTCCCTTCTTTTCAGCCTCTCCCCACCTCCATTCTTCTCCCAGGACGGACGAGCCTTACTTTGAGTTTTTATCAAGCACTTACAAGATACATGATGTTGGGTTCCTGCCTCACTTCTCTGATCTCTTCTGTAAAGTTGAGTATGCAGAGAGGGGGCAACGGGCAGTCCTGCCTGCAGGAAACGTGTGATCTGAGCAAAATCTTTACAAACAAGTTCTGTGAGAAATTAAAATTCTGACTTGAGTTTTAGGGTATCTGAGGATTTAATCTGAAAAACCTTTTGTTTCAATCTTTGATAAAATCTAAGATGAAGCTTTCTTCTCTTAAGCCAGTAGAGATTTGAGAATTTGCCTGAGTCATTTGTGTAGCCCTGGGTATTCCTCCCAGACACTGGTGGTCATGGACAAGCCTGGAGGATCAAACCTGTGATGTTGAGCATGACCAAGTTCAGTATCTCTTGACTTCCAGGAAGTTGATGGTTTTGGTTGTTGAAATATTCCCTAATTATTTGCTTTCATATTAAAAATGGAACCCAGTTAAGAAAGAAATGTTGTTTGAGGATTCTGGGTACAGTCAGGCTATGATTTTTTTTACTGTAACTGGGGACATAAAACATACTTGAAATAACTCAGGAGAAAATGCCATATGCTATACAAGTGAGAGCCATGAGGTGTGGCTAGGACACATGTGGCAGAGGCTATGCCAGGGAAGGAGAGTGCTAACAGGAGGGCTTCCTAAAACTGGGACTGAAGTGGAGCCTTAAGGAGAGTGATGGTGTTTCCTACTGGAGAGGACTCAGGGTGGATGATCTAGCTCGACTGGAAAAAGGGTTGTCACATCGGAGGACAGTGAGAGAGACAGCAAGACCTGTCCCTAGGCTAGGTGTGGTTGCTCACATCTGTAATCCCAGTACTTTGGAAGGTTGAGGTGGGAGGATTGCTTGAGGCCAGGCTGGGCGTCATAGTCTCTTAAAAAAAAAAAAATTAAAAATTAGCCAAGTGTAGGGGTGTAATCCCAGCTACTTGGGAGGCTGAGGTGGGAGGACTACTTAAGCCCAGGAGTTGGAGGCTGCAGTGTAATTATGCCACTGCACTCCAGCCTGTGTCATACAGACCCTGTCTCTAAAAAAATAAACTAAAAAAAGGGAATAGTAACTGATGCCACTGTCTGTGAAAAACATGCTATTAGAGAGCTGAGGGAGGATATAATGCTAGACAAAAAGTGTAGCTCTTTAGAGAATGGCAGTGGGAGTGGCTCTGAGTCCCTGAAAAGAGGATTAGCACCATGGAAACAGGGTGAATGTTTGCTTGTTGCCACAAGTACCTTCCCTTAGGGGAGAAGTTAAAGCCTTCTCACATCTTACCTCCTTAATCCTTTTCTGCCAGGTTCTGCCTCTCTAGCCCTGCACATGCCGAATAGGCAGTGTGGCAAGGATGCTGGCCTCACAGAGGACCTCTTGTGTGTCTCACTGATTCAGGGCCACATATTCTGTACATTTCTAAGACTCTAGGACCTGAGAGAGATACCAAGGAAGCATTAAAATAAATGATAAAGCTTAAAGATTTTATTTAGGTAAATAGACTTTTGCATAGTATTTAAGATATATCAGAATCCCTTTGTAGGGAATCAACTCTTTATTTAAAAGACCAAGATAAACTGAGTTTTCATAACCAAAATAGGAATTTGGATGTCACATTCCTTTTTTATAAAACTGGCCTGGTTAGCCAAGCTTGGTGGTATGCGCCTGTAATCCCAGGTACTTGGGAGGCTGAAGCAGGAGAATCACTTGAACCCAGGAGGCCGAGGTTGCAGTGAGCTGAGATCACACCACTGCACTCCAGCCTGGCTAACACAGTGAGACTCAGTCTAAACAAATTTAGAAGCTTGGTATGGTATCTCACACTTGTAATCCCAGCACTTTGGGAGGCCAAGGCAAGAGGTTCACTTGAGGCCAGGAGTTCAGTTTACAGTGAGCTAAGATTGTGTCACCATACTCCAGTCTGGGTGACAGAGCAACACACCTGTAATCCCGGCACTTTGGGAGGCCAAGGTGGGCGGATCACCTGAGGTCAGGAGTTTGAGGCCAGTCTGACCAACACAGAGAAACCCCATCTCTACTAAAGTCAGCCTCCCAAATAGCTGGGATTACAGGTGCACACCACCACACCCAGCTGATTTTTTGTATTTTTTAGTAGCGATGGGGTTTTACTATGTTGGCCAGTCTGGCCTCGAATTCCTGACCTCATGATCTGCATGCCTCGGCCTCCCAAAGTGCTGGGAGGCATTGGCCACCACGCCCGGCTATTCTGCATTTTTAAAAGAGACACTTGGGATGGTGCAGCACGTGGTGTGGACAGGCTGGCCTGCTGGATGCTGGGGTCCAGAGGAATTGCTGTTGACCTCCCACAGTCCTGGCTCTGCTCTTCAGCCTAGCAGACCTAGACAGACAGCTTCCATACCAGGAACTCCACACCCTCCTGTTAACCAAACTCAGAGATATTGAGTGGCTTAGACTCTTTCAGTCTGAGTGTTGGTGCACTGTGCATGCCTCCTGGGCCACTGTAGTATTGGGATGTCTTTGGTGAGCCTAGAACCAGATCCAAGGTGGTTAGGGTGACCTTAAGAGGGGCCTCTCAGCAACCGTAGGATCATCTTGGAAAAGATTGACTCTCTCTCTCTCTCTCTGCTGTTGGACTAACCCATCCAGTCCTGACTGCCTTTTCTCCATTTATCCCTTTTTTTTTTCTTTTGAGATGGAGTCTTGCTCTGTCTCACCCAGGCTCTAGTGCAGTGGTGCAATCTTGGCTCACTGCAGCCTCTGCCTCCCATATTCAAGCGATTCTTCCTGCCTCAGCCTCCCAAGTAGCTGGGACTACAGGCACACGCTACCATACCTGGCTAATTTTATATTTTTAATAGAGTCAAGGTTTTACCATGTTGGCCAGGCTGGTCTTGAATTCCTGACCTTAGGTGATCCACCTGCCTCAGCCTCCCAAAGTGCTGGCATTACAGGCGTGAACCACTGTGCCCAGCCTCCCCATTTATTCTTGTGTCTGTTTGCTGAGCAGTCCCCTGTCTCCTGTTTTTTTTTAAGACTTACTGGTGTTTTGAAACTGGTCACTATCCAGTTTTCTTGCTCAGAAGGCTGCTAGATCCTCTCATGTGACTAATCTTTTATTCTTGATATTCAAGCTCAAGTCTGAGGAGGCAGTCTTATTTTTCTTATTTCCAAGTCCTTGTACTTGCTGGAATCAGAAAGAGAGAGGGTTCCTCCTTCTTGGAACCCCCAAATTCCAACAAGAAATAGGATGGAGAAGGGTAAGCTACACAGGGCCCAGAGCATTGGGTGGGGCACTTTGCTGGACTACACATGCCCTCTCTCGCCGTGTTTGTTGGAGGCTTGTCATGTTTCAGTTACAGCTGAGTGTTAGGGATATAATGGCAAGCAAGGCAGACTCAGCCTTTGCTCTCATAGAACTTGATCCAGTGGGAGAGACAGACATTAATCAAATCATCCCATTACCTATAATTACAAACCGTGAAATGCTCAAAGGAGAACATGTGATACCATGGCACCTGTACCACAAGGACCAGATTCAGGGTATAGGGTTGGGGAAGGCTTCCCTAAAGAATAGCTCATAGGAAACAGAGGATTTAGGAAGGTGGAGAAGAAGGTAGGGCTGAGTCTGAGGACAGTAGAGGATTCTGTGGTAGGCTGCAGGCTGCTTGAGGAAGAGGTGCTTCCTTTTGCTGCGCTCCAGGGTCCAGAAGGTGCTTAGTGCAGGTTGGTGTATGGACTAGAAAGGCTGCAGGCAGGCTGGGAAAGCACTGGGGCTACCTGCAGTGGGTGGTTTTTGTCAAAGGTACAGGGTTCCAAGATGGTCCCAAATGCCAGAGCTTTAGGGGGTACTTTGGGGAAGAACAAACATCTTTCTATAGAGAAATACTTATTCTCATACGTAAGGCAGCTTTCTAGATATTGAATCAATTATGATAATGTTAATTAGTACTCGGACATCTTACATTAAATATTTAAAGGGGCCAGGCATGGTGATTCTCACCTGTAATCCCAGCACTTTGAGAGGCCGAGGCGGGCGGATCACCTGAGGTCAGGGGTTCGAAACCAGCCTGACCAACATGGCAAAACCCCATCTCTACTAAAAATACAAAAAATAGCCAGGCATGATGGCATGCACCTGTAATCCCAGATCCTCAGGAGGCTGAGGCAGGAGAATCTCCCGAACCTGGGAGGCAGAGGTGCAGTGAGCCGAGATTGCACCAGTGCACTCCAGCCTGGGCAATAAGAGTGAAACTCCATCACAAAAAAAAAAAAAAAGGCTGGGCCTTGTGACTTACACCTGTAATCCTAGCACTTTGGGGCCAAGGTGGGTGGATCACCTGAGGTCAGGAGTTTGAGACCAGCCAGGCCAACATGGCAAAACCCTGTCTCTACTAAAAATATAAAAATTAGCTGGGCATGGTGGCATATGCCTGTAATCCCAGCTACTTAGGAGGCTGAGGCAGGAGAATTGCTTGAACCCAGGAGGCAGAGGTTGCAGTGAGCTGAGATAACACCACTGCACTCCAGCCTGGGTGATATACCAAGGCTCCATCTCAAAAAAAAAAAAAAAATGGAGAAAATAATATCAGAGTATTCTGTGGCACTGATGATTATGTATCAATCAGGAATTAATATGAAGCAAATCAGAGTTTAAGATGATACAAATAGCCCTTTTCAAGACCCTGTAGATTTTCATTTTTCTTGACAGGATGCTAAAACATTAGGTTCTCTGATTTTCAGCATGGGAAAACTTTTTAAACAGAAAATAGTGAGCCAGGTGTGGTGGTTCATGCCTGTAATCCCAGCATTTTGGGAGGCCAAGGTGGGTGGATCACGAGGTCAGGAGTTCAAGACCTGCCTGACCAACATGGTGAAACCCCATCTCTACTAAAGATAGAAAAATTAGCTGGGCATGGTGGCATGCACCTGTAATCCCAGCTACTTGGGAGGCTCAGGCAGGATAATCGCTTGAACCCAGGAGGCAGAGGTTATAGTGAGCCAAGATCATGCTACTGCACTCCAGCCTGGGCGACAGAGTGAGACTTGTCTCAAAAAAAATTTTTTTTTCAGCCTTGAAGGAAAACAAAACAAAACAAAAAGACTAAGTAGTAACACTGAGAAAGGTGCTTCCTTACAAGACCTCTACACTCTGGTAACAGTAGCCTCTGGCAATGGGTGGCTGTCTAACCAAAATTGAATAAAATTTAAAATTCAGTTCCTCATTTGCACTAGCCATGTTTCCACCGATCATAGCTGCATATGGCTAGTGGCTATTGTATTGAATGACACAGACTGAGACCATTTCCATCATCGTAGAAAGTTCTTTTGGACTGTGCTGCTCTGAAGCATTTTTTGTCCTGGGAGTACCACTTTGTAGAGCAGGTATTGACACAGTGTTGGCTGAAATGGCCCTTCCTTCCATGCCCTATGAATGGTTAGATGGAATAAGGTGCTGAAACACTTGCTGAAATGTTCTTGCAAATCAAGTGTTGGAAGCTCACTGGATCTCATCTCTCTCTTCTGCCAACAGTGTTGGAGAGCTGGCTGGACTACACTGGGGAACTGGAGCCCCCTGAGCCGCTGGCCAGGCTTCCGCAGCTCAAGCATTGCATCAAGCAGCTGCTGACGGACCTCGGCAAGGTGCAGCAGATCGCCCTCTGTTGCTCAACATGAAACTGGGCACCCAAAACTCATGGGGGCACAATCCTGGGGCACCCGCAGGTGGAGCTTCACATATTTAAATAAATAAACCTAGCATGCTGAATGCACGTGACACCGACTGACTTCAGGGATCTGGGCTAGGAATGTGATGGACATTGGATAAAGAGGCCATTTTGGCTGCTGGAGGACACTCTGATCTTGAAGCCTACCAGAAAGGTAGCAAATAGACTCGGGATTCCCTTCTGTGCACATCGTTGAATGAAGAGAGTCTTTTTGCACAAACTTCACTTGAAATCGTGCCACTGATGATAAATGGAATAAGAGCCAAAAAAGTTTAGTTGGAGACAGTTGTAAATTCAATTTGCAGTTTATTTAATTGACTTTTCTGTCAGGTTGGGGCACATGCCAGCTCCCTGGTTTCTGCCTGGCATGGTGTTTAGGCAGCAAACATCATTTTCCTTTTCTAGCTTCATGGGAATGTTGTAACCTCACCATGCTGTGGAGGTTGGGAAGGAGCAGAGTCTTGGCTGCCCTGCTTTCTCCTTAGGACTCTTCACTTTTCTCACCACATCTCTTGCATGAATTCATGGTACTGGGGACAAGTTTGTATGCTTTCACCCCAGAGCTGGCTGGGTTATGGCTTTTGTAGCAGAGCCCATACAGCCTATGGAAGAACTAGAATCTCACAGTAATAAGAATCTAGGAAGAATTCCAAACTGAAGCAGGCAGGGTCTGGAACCCAAAGGACGGCATTTTCTATCCACTTCTTAATATTGACAGCTTCCCAGTTCTATTTAATGTCCAAAAAAATGTTTCCCAAAATTTTGAACTCTTTCACTGTAAAGATTTGTTAAAAGAATGTGGTTTGGGGAGTTACCTTATTTTATGTTGTTGTAAACAAACTTCAGATTCTATATGTGCCGCCTTTCTCCTTCCTGAAGGGTATGTTGAGTAGTCAGTGTTTTCAGAATTGTTTTGTTACTATATTTTAACATTTTAAATTTCCTGTTTGTATTATTTTGTGAGATCAAGGTGATTATGCTGCTTAAGGTCCAGGTACAACCTATTTGTACCTTTTGAGACAACATTTGTGTTACTTTTGCAGGTTACAGTTCCACATATAATTGCTACATTTTGTTTTGTTTTTCCTTACTAGGCTTTGAGGAGTGACCCATTTCACAACTTTGTTTTCTTATCACTATAAGGCAGAAATCAAAGCACAGTTGTCCATTAACACTTAGAAGTTAATTATGGGTTTATGAGTCTGTAATGTTATATTGCTGCAAACATTTACTATGTAAACGTGAAGTAGCCAATAATATCTCAATCGTAGTAACAGTTATCTTTAGTGACCTTTGGAATAGTTAAGCACAGGTCATTGTGGTCATGAATTCAGGCCTCTGTACTAAGATCTATTTCAGGGAATGCTCTGTCTAGTGATTTGCTCACCATTTGATATATAATGAATTATAGGACAAGTATAAGCTGATCTGCTATAGCTGATCCATCAGAGAGAATACATGTGGCTATACGTCTGTAACAAAACTGACGATTCCTCTACAAGAGGCTGTTTTTCACTGCTGATGTTGGTGTTTCTGTGTGGGAAGAAATGCACAGACGTGTATGGCATGTACATTCAGACAGCTGCATTGTTTGAATTCTATTATGCAGTCTGAAAAGGGAAGAAACAGGATGGCCTTCTGTAGCCACAACTGTGAGGTGTGATGATTGTTATATTATTAGATTACTGATTTTTCTTTTCTGAAAATACATTTGAGTTTTAATCACATCTGCAGAAGCTGTAACTTTTAAAGTAGTCAATTTCATGTCTTCTTCAAGGATGGAAGCAGAAACTGAATTATCCTAATTTTGCCGACTGGCCATTATTGGGTTTATCGTTTAATTTTTAGTAAAGGAAGTTAACCCATTTCACTCATTGTGACTTTTGTTCTTAGGGAAGCAGAGAAGTCTCCCCAAGTTCTTGTAACCTCAGTGTGCTTCCCTAATTTAAAGCCATGTTGAGGGGCTCCATTACCAATTACTAGGTCAAGGTGAATTAATCCTAAATTGGAGCACTGGAAACCGTTATTTGCAAACATTGCTGTTACAATTTAGAAATATGTGCACTACCGGCTGGGCATGATGGCTTACACCTGTAATCCCAGCACTTGGGTGGCCCAGGCAGGTGGATCACCTGAGGTCAGGAGTCCAAGACCAGCCTGGCCAACGTGGTGAAACCCCATCTCTACTAAAAATACAAAAATTAGCTGGGCGTGGTGGCAGTCGCCTGTAATCTCAGCTACTCGGGAGGCTGAGGCAGGACAATTGCTGGAACCCGGAGGCGGAAGTTGCAATGAGCCGAGATCACACCACTGCACTCTAGCCTGGGTGACAACAGCAAGACTCTGTCTCAAAAAAAAAAAAAAAAGAAAAAAAAGAAAAGAAAAAAAAAAGGAAATATGTGCACTACCTAAGTTTTGTCTTTTGAGAAAAACTATCCACCTATAAAAAAGTACCTTGACAAAAATAGTTCCGGTTTGACTAATCATTTTGTTCTTTAAGTGGTAAGTGTATGCAAGGTGGATCCTTGATGAGCCAACATTGCACTGTGGATACATATCTATGTTTACGCGCTATTAGAACAGAAGGCGCTGTATATAGAAGTGTTGCTTTGAAGCAATATTTGCAAAACACGCAAACTTCTGTATCTGTATTTGGAAAAAAATAAAACAGGTTCTTGTTGCTATGTTTCAGTTACACATTATTGAGTTACAATCATGTACCATATAACGTTTCTGTCAACCATAGACCCTATGTACAGGGTGGTCCCATAAGATTATAATGAAGTTGAAAAATTCCTATCACTTAGTGATGTCCTGATGGTCCTACTGCATAGACCTAGGCTAATGTGTGGACTTGTCTTAGTTTTTAACAAAAATTTTAAAAGTCAAATATAAAAATTAAAGTAGAAAAATCCTCATACAATAAGAATATGAAGAAAATATATTTGTATAGCTCTACCATGTGTGTAAACAAAAAGTATCATCATGAAAGTCAGAATTAAAATTAAAAAGCTTAAAAAATAAAAATGTTGCTCAGGCAGGGTGCCCCAGACCTGTATTACTAGTACTTGAGGAGGCTGAGGCTGGAGACCCTGTCTCTAAATAAGGGGCCAGGTGCCATAACCCCAGCACTTTGGGAGGCCAAGGTGGGCAGATCACCTGAGGTCAAGAGTTCGAGACCAGCCTGGCCTACATGGCAAAACCCCATACTAAAAATACAAAAATTAGCATGGTGGTGCATGCCTGTAGTCCCAGGTACTCAGGAAGCTAAGGCAGGAGAATTGCTTGAACCTGGGAGGTGGAGGTTGCAGTGAGCCGAGATTGCCCACTTCAACCTGGGCAATAGAGTGAAATTCTGTCTCAAAAAAACAAAAAGCAAAATAAATAAGTTAAACTAAGGCTAATTCATTATTGAAGAAAAATTAAAAAAAATTAAGTTTAGTAGTTTTTGACTAGTCTGGGCAACATGGTGAAACCCCATCTCTACAAAAAGTAGCTAGGCATGGTGGTGTGCCCCCGTATTCCTAGCTACTTGGGAGGCTGAGGCAGGAAGATCACCTGAGCCTTGGAGCCAGAAGTTGTAGTGAACCTAGACTGTGCCACTGTACTCCAGACTGGACCTCAAAGTGAGATCCTGTCTCAAAAAAAAATTTAGTGTAGTCTATGTGTTCAGTGTTTATAAATTCAGGAGTAGCATACAGTAACATCCTAGACCTTCACACTCACTCATCACTTAGCCAGAAAAACATCCAGTCCTGCAAACACGATTTGTGGTACAGGTAACTGTTTTACTATATAGAGTATATTAAATACATATTTTTTTGGGTGGGGGAGGAATCTTGCCCTGTTACCCAAGCTACAGTGCAATGGCGCAATCTCGGCTCACTACAACCTCTAACTCCTGGGTTCAAATGATTCTGCCTCAGCCTCATGAGTAGCTAGGATTACAGGTGCCCACCACCACACCCAGCTAATTTTTTTATTTTTAGTAGAGATGGGGTTTCACCACGTTGGCCAGGCCGTCCCCGAACTCCTAACCTTGTGATCTGCCCGCCTCAGCCTCCCAAAGTGCTGGGATTACAGGTGTGAGCCACCGCACCCAGCCTATACTACATTTTTACTGAAACTTTTCTACGTATAGATATGCAAATACCATTGTTACCACTGCCTGTAGTATTCAGTACAGTACCATGCTGTACAGGCTTGAAGCCTGAGAGCTGTAAACTCTACCACAAAGCCTAGGTGTGTGTAGGTTATACCATCTAGTTTGCTTAAGTACACTCTAATGAGGCTCATACAATGATAAAACTGCCTAAAGGGTCATATTTCAGAGCATATCCCCATTGTTAACTGATGCATGACTGTATAAAGTTCTTCACCACTCTTTTTTTATTGAGAAGTTTCACACTTGTTGCCCAGGCTGCAGTGCAGTGGTGTGATCTTGGCTCACTGCAACCTCTATCTCCTGAGTTCAAGTGATTCTCCTGCCCCAGCCTCCCAAGTAGCTGGGATTACAGGTGTGCACCACCACACACAGCTAATTTTGTATTTTTAGCAGAGACGTGGTTTCACCATGTTGGTTAGGCTGGTCTTGAACTCTTGATCTGTAATCCCAAAGTACTGGGATTATAAGTGTGTGCCACTACACCCGGCTAATTTTGTATTTTTAATAGGGATGGGGTTTCACCACCTTGGCCTGGCTGGTCTCAAACTCCTGACCTCAAGTGACCCATCAGCCTCAGCCTCCCAAAGTGCTGGAATTACAGGCAACAACCACTGTGCTTGGCCTTCTTCATCTATTCTTAATCAATCTTCTTCAAACATTACCTTTTAAATAAACCTGTTCTTACCTTCTAAACTGTCTTTTCACATGGAGGCAGGTGCAAACTCTGCCAAGAAATCTCAAAGTATGCAAAAATACTTCTGAATTTGTCTAATATTCAAAAGCAAAATACCCCTCACCAACTTCCAGCCCAGTTTCACTCATGCTTTGTGGTATGAACTGCAGGCTTAGATTTTGATTGCTGAGAACAGTGCAAGACAGGTCTGGCCTTCCTTTTATTAGCAAATGTCACTCACTGCAATATGACCTAACTGGGACCAATCCAAGGTGTTCATGGACCCCAACTAGCTCCTCCCTGGGTGGGCAGAGCCTCTGGAAACAGTACCTTTAGCCTTTCAAAAGAGGTCGTCATCATTATTTACCAAATGCTTCCTTCCCTTTCTAAACGATTATGCTAGTTTAAAAAAAAAAAAGGAAGGCCAAGCACGGTGGCTCACACCTGTAATACAAGCACTTTGGGAGGCTTTGGGGGGGGGGATCACGAGGTCAGGAGTTCGAGACCAGCCTGACCGCACGGTGAAATCCCATCTGTACTAAAAATACAAGAAGTTGCTGGGTATGGTGGGCGTGCCTGTAATGCCAGCTACTCCGGAGGCCGAAGCAGGAAAATCGTTTGAACCCGGGAGGCAGAGGTTGAGGTGAGCTAAGATTCGGCCACTGCACTCCAGCCTGGGCGATAGAGCGAGACTCCGTCTCAAAAACAAAAACGAACCAAAAGGTGCCAGTTGAAGAGACATTAAAATGCGTAGCTTCAGTAATGTAAATAATCCGCTAGTTCACACTAGTTCCGCTTAACTCTTACCACAGGCCTAAAATTTGGCAAGGAAGGTGAGCAAGTCTGGTGGCATAAGCCAGAACTCACAAGAACTACTCTGTGTCTGTAAGGGTGTGCAGTAAACACTTCACATTAAAATGGCCCAATAACTTGGACCTTTTGGGAAGCCTGTACTCCAAAGGGCAGGTGCAAGTCGATGCCAACATTGGTATAGAGGGAGCTAGTTAAGTGAGTATTTAATAAAGCCAGCTATTCTACGTGGAATAAACCCAAGTGGGTCCTTGGGATCCCAGGTGAAAAACTTCCCATATGTGGTAGAGGGATGACCCAGGTTCTGTCAATATGGTGGGATCTAAAGATCCCACAATAGGCAACGAAGGCCTTATTCTTATGGACTCCCAACTTCGTTTCGCCACTAGCCAGAAAGGCGGGGGGAAATAGGCTAGGTAAAATAAACCCAATAAAGAACGAATGAAAGAGACACACCAGACCAAAGGCGCTGCCCAAACTCGTTTTTCATTAACACGCGGTGCGGTCCTAGGTTCAGGCCCCCGGACCGGATCATGGCCGCAGTCCACACAGAGCGCCCGGCCCTGGCCGCCCCTAGCTCCACCGCTCAGCCAGTGATGCGCACATCCGTGCGGCGGCGGATCCGCCGGGCCCGCGTCGCCTCGGGCAGGATGGCAAGCAGCTGCTCTTGCACGAGCATCTCCACGATCTGCTCCTTGGTGCGGATGTCAGGCCGCAGCCACTGGCGGGAGAGCTCCCGCAGCTGCCGAAACGCCTCCCGGGGACCCGCCGCGTCCTGGTAGCGGAACTGCCGGAAACGCTGGCGGAACGTCTCGGGGCCGGGTCTAGAGCCGGTGGGGCCTGATGGGGAGCGCGCTTCGGCTTCGGCCTGAGGCGCGATGCTCAAGGGTGCAGGCCCGAGAGGCAGCTCCGGGGCTGCGGAGACTGCAGCCCGGGGCGTAGGGATGGCCTCGGGGACCGCGGCGCTGGGGCTGGAAGGCTCGGGGGCAGGCGGTGAGGCCTCTGGCAGCGAGGAGCCCACAGAGTTACGCTCACGGTCTGAGCTCGAACAGGCTCCTTCCGACTTCTCCGCTGGCACCGCCGCGGGACTCCCAGTGGCCGCCAAGATCGGCTCCGTCGCCGCCATAACTCCGGCTCCGGGCGTCACTCTTTGTCCGGCAGCTATGGGCTCAGCACTGCGTCTGCGCGGGGGTGGGGTGAGCAGGGAGACGTTTCCGGTTAAACGGCAGAGCTCGCGCCACCCTTGAGGGAGGCGGCTTCGGGACCAGCGGAGAGTGCGCGGAGCTTACCTGCACCAGCTAAGGGCCTGCAGCAGCCGGAAGCGAAAGTCTCTTCTCCGTGTCCAAGTCGGCATACGAGATCCCGGAAGCAGCGCGCGGGCTCCCGGAAGCGGCGCCCTCTAGCGTTCTCGAGTCGCATGAGGAGGCTGCTGCCCTCGAGATGCCGGAGGCCGAGCTGCGCGTGGCTTGGGCTATTTCTGAATGGTGGCTCCTCTGAGCGCCAGTTCGAGGAGGAGTCGGAGGAGGAGCCTGAATGTTTCCAGGTAGACTTCGAGTCCCGGATCTTATCCGTGAGCCTCTTCGGCTTGCAGGGGAGCTTTTCGTGCGGGCGCCCCTTCTGACTGACCTTGATGAGCTGTAGTTCTGACGGCCCCTCCTTCTGGAATGATTAGGGTGATGGCTGGCCGGGGCTCGTACAGGTGGTGCCCGGCCGGTGACCCGAATAGGGGAACGGGACGGCGTCCGGGCTCTCGGGGAGGACCTGTTTCGAGAAGGTTCTCTCGCTAGGTCAAAGTAGGAGAGCGATAGCACCCCCCACTTACTGCGAGGATGACAGGCTACAATACATCGCCTGGCGCGAAGGAAATGCTCGAGAACTCTTTGCTATTGTTATTTTTCGCGTGTCTTCCGAAACCAAGGGAAAGGCGGCTCTGTGGGCCGCCTGAGTTTACTGAGCCCTTGCAACGTAGCTGGTTGTTAACCCTCGACATATAGCGAATTGAGATGTGCTGTATTGTCAAATATGGGACTTAGTACGAAAAAAACTAATGTAAAATATCTCCATACTTAATACTCATTACATGTTGGACCACAATGTTTTGCATATACTGGGTCAAATAAAAATATTATAATTAATTTCACCTATGTGTTTTTACTTTTTAAATGCAGCTCCAAAAACTTTAAATTGCATGTGCGGTTTTCATTATATTTCGTTGAACAGCGTTGGGTTAGAGTGAGGCTGCCTTGGTGGAATCCCCTTTGTATCCACCTCAGAGTTGTTGGGAGGATTAAATAAGTTAAGCCCTTGGAGAGAAAGGGCTTTTAAGAAGTTTGCTGTTGTTTTTATTAGGTAAACTGCTTGCTATCTCTGAGATACTGTTTCATTATCAGTAAAATGTGGATGTAATAGAACTTACCTCTCAGAGGTAACAGTATTCAGTAAGGTGATGCAGGTAAAAGCATGTGGCTCTGACAGCCCTTGACCAGGTGGCTTTCTGTTTGATAACTGACTCACAAATAGTTTTGTTTTGTTTTGTTTTGTTTTTTTGAGACTGAGTCCTCCCTCTGTCACCCAGGCTGGAGGGCAGTGGCGCCATCTCAGCTCACTAACCTCTGCCTCCCAGGTTCAAGCGATTCTCCTGCCTTAATCTCTTGAGTAGCTGGGATTACTGGCGCCCGCCACCACACCTGGCTAATGTTTTATATTTTTGGTAGAGGTGGGGTTTCACCATGTTGGCCAGACTGGTCTGGAACTCCTGACCTCAGGTGATCTGCCCTCCTAAGCCTCCCAAAGTGCTGGGATTGCAGGTTTGAGCCACAGTACCAGGCCACAAATAGGTTTTGTATCCCCATTTTACAGAAGAGGAAACTGAGGCCCCAACAGGACAGGGGCTGCATACGAAAGGTTTTGTATGACCCTTGCAGTCCTTTTGAGCTCTGTGCAGGATGGAGGGGCATATTTAACAACTATTAACACGCCAGTAGCCTGATACAGAACTTGCCGCTACCGTACGATGTTTCCTTTGGATAGCTAAAAGTGGATCCTCATGAAATCGTTTCCATAGCCTGAAAACCTTGAAAGTTATCGCAATGGGCCTTTAATGTTTTTTAGTAGTTGCTGGCCTGTAAAAATTGGGAGATTTCACATGCAAATCCAGATAGCCACACTGGACCCAAATTCATGCCAGTCAACAATCAGCTGACACTGAGTAGAGACTGCTTCCTTTAAACAAGACACACTGTCCCATTTGGTCTCAATCTCTACCATTCCCTATGGTTCTCTGAAATAGAATGTTATTTGCATTTACTGTTGCTCTCAGGCTGTTGCTTTCTTTAGAGCTGATACTTTTTTCTGTTTTCTTTTTAGAGGTGAGAAAGCAGGGTCCTAGTGTTTGTTATGCCTACTGGCTTCAAACCTTGACTTCTGTTTGGCCCCTTGGCAGTTGGGTTTGCTGCCCAGAGTGAATAACAGTGCTATTCCCTGTGTGGTAACAGGTACTCAGTTTCCAGAGCCAATGGAATACACCAAACCCTTCTGTGGAGGCAAGAGGTGATAGAAGTCTTTACTGGGGAGGGGGCTTCAAGCTGAGACTCAAGAAGAAAATGGATGGGGCTCAGAGACATTCCAGGTAGAAGGCACTGCCTGTACAAAGGCACATAGTGAGTGGGAGCAAAACTGTGGAAACTGCAGGCTATTTGGGAACGCAGTTGGGATCTGGAGAAGGGGAGAGAGATAAGGTTGGAAGACTGTTAAATCATAAATGTCCTAGAATTCCATGTTTAAAATTTAGTTCTTATTCTCTCATGAAAGGGAATGAACTCTTGTGGTACCTGAAATCAGGAGATGTTATGTTAGATCTCTAGTCTATTTCTTTCATCCATGTTGAAATGATGAATTGTTAGAGATGGAAGGAGGGACCTGAGAGATCTGTTAGAATCACTGAATGTTAGACTGGAAGGGGCCTCAAAAATTGAAGTAAAAAATCTGGCCCTTTATGGGTCAGTAAACCTGCTTTAAAGTGATTCAGCAGTAAATAATGAATAATTTGGAGGGAATAGATGAAACGACATTGGCTCAGTAGTTGGCCAGACGCGGTGGCTCATGCCTGTAATCCCAGCACGTTGGGAGGCCTAGGCAGGAGGATCACCTGAGCTCAGGAGTTCGAGAGCAGCCTGGGCAACATGATGAAACCCTGTCTCTACTGAAAATACAAAAAATTAGCTAGGCTCGGTGGCTCATGCCTGTGGTCCCCGCACTTTGGAAGGCCAAGGTGGGCGGATCACTCGAAAGATTGGCAATATGTACACTCTACTTTTGTATATGCTTGAAAATGTCCATGATCAAAGTTAAAGCATTCAGATTCCCAGAGTCTGAAAAAATATATATAATGCCTCTTCTTCGAAAAGGGAGGCAGTTACCTACTTTCAGGTAATTTGCATATATCCTTGAACTCTTCCAGAGGTCCCCAATTAAGTTTAAAATATACATTTATATTTCATTCTTTTGAATTTTGCAGATTGAGAAGCCAAGATGCCAGGAGATGAAGGATTGGTCCAAAATAAGAAAGCTAGTAAGTGATTCCATGAGAACAGAAATCTTTTGACTTTTAGCCCAAACTCTTATCTTATTAGGCCTTTTTATCTCTAGATTGGGAGTTCGCTTGGGAAGGGATCGTAACTCATTCATCATCTCCTATCACTTAGCTTCCAACACATGGCCTCACTCCCAGCCAGCCCTCAGTGTTGATAAAAGAGGCAAATATGGATTGCAGACCATCCCTGGGAACGCAGAGCTCTCATATGAGTCCTAGACTCTTTCAGAGACCTTGGTGCCTTTTGATAGCATGTGGTTGTTGGGGGTTGTGGAAAAGAAGCTTGGATACTTTTCTTTTTTTTGAGATGGAGTTTTGCTTTTGTTGCCCAGGATGGAGTGCAATGGTGTGATGTTGGCTCACCTGGGTTCAAGCGATTCTCCTGCCTCAGCCTCCCAAGTAGCTGGGATTACAGGCATGCGCCACCACACCTGGCTAACTTTATATTTTTAGTAGAGACAGGGTTTCTCCATGTTGATCAGGCTGGTCTCGAATTCCCGAACTCAGTTGATCCACCTGCCTTGGCCTCCCAAAGTGAGCCACCATGCTTGGCCACTTTTCTTTTTTATCAGAGCCATCACACTGGAGAATATGTCTTTTAAAAAGCTTTTTAGTTAGAAATAATTATAGATTCATAGTAGGTTGCAAAAATAGTTCAGAGAGGTTTCATGTACCCTTCACTCAGTTTTTCCTAATGGTAACATCTTGCATAACTATAGTACAATATCAAAACCAGGAAATTGACATTGGTACAATCCACAGACTTTATTCACATTTTCCCAGTTTTACATACATTCGTTTGTGTGCGTGTATGTGTGTGTGTAGGTCTATGCAATTTTATCCTGTGGATTCATGCAACTTCTACCACAGTATCTAGAACTGTCTGATCACCACAAAGATCCCTCATGCTCTTTATAATTGCATCCATTCATCTTCCCTTCCCTTCTCCCTAACCACAGGCAACCACTAATCTATTCTCCATGTCTCTAACTGTGTTATTTTTAAAATGTTATGTAATTGGAATCATATAATGTGTAATCATTTGGGCTTGGCTCTTTCCACTTAGTGCAGTTCCCCGGAGATTCACCCAGGTGGTTGCACGTATCAATAGTTTGTTCTTTTTATTGCTGAGAGGTACTGTGGTATATTTAACCATCCATTGAAGGTCATTTGGGTTGTTTCCAGCTTTGAGCTATTACAAATAGAACTGCTATGAGTTATTTTATGACATGGCCTTAGGTAATCATTTATCTTTCTGAGTCTGGAGATAGTATCTACCACACAGGATGGCTCTGAATAGTCGATGAAGAAATATATATAAGGGAACTGGTGCAGGGTTTGGCACAGAGTATATACTTAGTAATTTTTTTTAAACAGTGATGGTTATGAAGAAATAATACTAGAATGTGTAAGTTCTAGTATGTAGTATTTTTAAGTCACAGGCATTGATATTAGTGTATTAGTCTGTTCTCACACTGCTAATAAAGACATACCTAAGACTGGGCAATTTATAAAGGAAAGAGGTTTGATGAACTCAAAGCTTCACACTGGGGAGACGTCACAATCATGGTGGAAGACAAGGAGGAGCAAGTCAAATCTTACATGGATGGCAGTAGGCAAAGAGAGAATGAGAACAAAGTGAAAGGAGTTTTCCCTTATAAAACCATCAGGTCTCTTGAGACTTATTCACTACCAGGAGAACAGTATGGGGGAAACTGCCCCCATGATTTAATTATCTTCCACTGGGTCCTTCCCGAAACACGTGGGAATTATGAGAGCTACAATTCAAGATGAGATTTGGGTGCAAATATAGCCAATCCACATCAATTAGTCATTCTTGTTTTGTTTTCTCATTGTCAGTGCTTGAAGACAATTAGTCATTCTTGAACATCTGTATATGTGTGACACATTATTTACAGATAAGAAATTAAAGTCAAGAGGGTTTAATTAACTTGCCCAAGTTCAGCCAGTGCATGGCAAGATTGGGATTCAAACCCACATTTAACATAGAGACAGTAGGAACCATGGAACGACTTAAAAGTAGCGAAGGGGTGTGATCAGATTTGTGTTTTAGGAGACTCAGACTGGATGTACTGTAAAGAGTATTGCTTTATTGCTGAACACTTAGATTATTTCTGATTTTTATTAAGATAATTGGATAATCTTACAGAGCTTAAAGCTTCTTCTGATTTTGAATTATAAGCATCTATTACTATCAAATCTATTTGGTTTCTGAGTTTGAAAAGCAAGCATTCTGATAGCAAGAGCTTGGATGATGAGGGATATCAGTACTTCCTTAAGCTATAATTCGAAAAGAAGACTGACTGAAATATTTTACTAATATTGTTGCCTTTCTTTCTAGAGACATGTATTTGATTCATAGAATGTTAGGACAACTCCTTTACTTTACAGATGGGCAAACTAAAGTTCAGACAGTAGAAGTGCTAGCCAGGGTAGAATCCAGGACCCAGCAGTGAATGAGAGTTTTAGTTGCTCTACATCCTCACCAGCACTTAGTGTTGCATTTGACAGAGTCTGTCACCCAGGCTCAATGTCTTTAGTTATTCAGAAAATCCGGTGCAGTGGTACAATCCTAGCTAACTGCAGCTTCAGACTCCTAGGTTCAAGCTAATCCTGCCTTAGCTTCATGAGTAGCTGGGACTATAGGCATGTACCACTATGCCCCACTAATTGTTTTATTTTTTTGTTTTGTAGATACAGGATCTTGTTATGTTGCCCAGGCCAGTCTCAAACTGCTGGCTCCAAACAATCCTCTTGCCTTAGCCACCCAAAGTTCTGGGATTACAGATGTGAGCCACCGTGCCCCGCTGTACCTCTCACTTTCTCTTGTTTCTATACTGCCATTCCTCCCTTCCCCTCTCCTCCCCTCCCCTCTTCTCCCCTCCCCTCCCCTCCCTTCTCCTTTCCTCCCCTTTCCTCTCCTCCCCTTTCCCCTTCCCCTCTCCCCCATCTCCCCCCATCTCCCCCATCTCCCCTCTCCCTCTCCTTCCCTTCCCTCCCCTGTCCTCTCCTCTTCCCTCCCCTCCCCTCACCCCTCCTCTCCCCACGCCCCCTCCTCTCCCCTCTCCCCCTTCCCTCCCCTCTTCCCCTCCTCTCCCCTCTCCCCCTCCTCTCCCCTCTTCCCCTCCTCTCTCCTCTCCCCCTTCCCTCCCCTCTCCCTCCTCTCCCCTATCCCCCTCCCCTTCCCTCTCCCTCATCTTCCCTCTCCTCCCCTCTCCCCCTCCCCCCTCCCCCCTCCCCCTCTTCTCCCTTCTCCCCTCTTCCAGTCTCCCCTCTCCCTTCCCCCTCTTCCCCTCCCCTTTCCTCCCCTCCCCTCTCCTCCCCCTCCCCTCCCCTCCCTTTCCCTCCTTGTCCCCACTCCCCTCCTTTCCCCTCCCCTTCCCCTCCCCCTCCCCTTCCCCTCCCCCTTCCCCTGCCCCTTCCCTCTCTTCTCCTCCTCTTCTCTTTTTGATGGAGTCTGGGAGTCTCACTCTGTCACCCAGCTGGAGTGCACTGGTGCGATCTTGGCTTACTGCAACCTCTGCCTCCCAGATTCAAGCTGTTCTCCTCCTGCCTCAGCCTCCGGAGTAGCTGGGATTACAGGTGTGCACCACCATGTCCAGCTAATTTTTGTGTTTTTAGTAGAGACAGGGTTTTACCATGTTTGCCAGGCTGGTCGTGAACTCCTGACCTCAAGTGATCCACCAGCCTTGGCCTCCCAAAGTGCTGGGATTACAGGCATGAGCCACCATGCCTGGCCTCTTGGCTCTTCTTAAATCATTAATTCCCAATTCTTTCATTTGCTTTTTGCAGTCCTGTTTCCTGTTTTTAGCAAGGCTAGCTTTCTTTTTGATGTTTCTGGAATGACCTTCACTTTTGAGATGGTTATTTTAAAAATCCCTTTTTTCCTGAGCTCTGTCAGTATCAATTCCTCTGGCTATCTCTGTGTCTTTTCTTTGAACTATTGCATCTTTGCTTTGATTTCTTGTTTTAAAATTCATTAAGCCCCTAGTACAGAGAAGGCTACCCTAAAAAAAAATTCATTAAGCCCTTTGAGTTCTTTCTTGTTCATGATTATCATCTATTTCATGTTAGCTTTTACTTCTTTTCCCTCCCTTCCTCCCTTCTTCCTTCCCTCCCTCCCTCCCTTCCTCCCTCCCTTCCTCCCTCCCTCCTCTCTTTCTTTCTTTCTGTGATTATCTTTCATCTGCCATTTGTTTTTCCTGTTCCCTGCCTGCCTCTCCCATTTTTTTTTTCAATAATATCTTTGTATAAGTCTGGTGCTATTTCTTTTTTACTATAACTCTCCTTTAGATGAAGTGAGTTATTCTGGACCAGCTACTTGTGGGGTTGTGTGTGGAGAAGGGAGTAGAATTCCAGGCTGTCAGGAATTCTCTTGGCTTCCTAGTGAAGCTCCTTCTGACGGGGTTTTGCATAGAGATTTGAATTGGTTTAGCCCTTTCCTCTTCCAATCAGTTGGAGCTTAACAGCTGCAGGGCTATAAAAATGGCACATCTGTGTTTCCCTGGTCAGTCCACTCCCCTACTTCTCCTTGGTGCCAGTGGGACCAGAGCGGCTCCCAGAGCCAGCCCCACCCATCACCATCCCAGTGTTCTACTGAAGGTGTTGTGAGTTGTGCCCTCAAGGTGCAGCCCCCTTTCTTGGAGAACTTTGAGTTCTGCCAGCTCTCCCTGAGGACTGTGGCCATAGTGTTCTCTATTGGCATTAACTTCTGGATCTTCTCAGCACCCCTCAAGGCCGCACAGGCTGATGTGATAGTTTGCTACTCTCAGCACCGTCACCTGTCACCCTTTGGCCACTGGAGTGCTCAGCCCAGAAAGGCTGGGGAGTTAATCCCTCCAGGAGGAGCTCTCAAGTGGATGGCTCTGAGGCATGCTCCCTGCACTGTTACTAAGGTCCCCAGGACTGGCCCACAGGGGTGACATGTTCATGCATCTCTGTAAAAAAAAAAAATGTATAGAAGATCTGAGAATTATTCTCCTTAGCTATGTTAACATAATGAATTGTGTTTATGGACTCTCCCTTAACCATCTTTGCATTCCTGGAATGATGTGATTTTTAAAGGTACTGCTGAATTATATTTGCTTATATTTTAAGATTTTAAAGACAATATTTATAAATGAGATGAATCTGTAGCTTTCTCTTTTTGTGCAACCTCTGTTTGATTTTAGTGTCATTGTTCTCAATTAAAATAATTTGGTAGTTTTCTTTCTTTTTAGGCTCTGGAACAGTTGAAGAAACATTGAGATTATTTGGAGTTGCCTATAAAACCTTTAGGACGTGGTGCTTTTTTCTTCTTAGGTAGTGGTGAGAGACCTCTTTTACAGCTTCTCTACTTCTGTGACAATTAGTCTTTATAGGCTGGGTATAGTGGCTCACACCTGTAATCCCAGAACTTTGGGAGGCTGAGGTAGGAGGACTGCTTGAGCCCAGAAATTCAAGACCAGCCTGGGCAACATAGTGAGACCAGATCTCTACAAATTAAAAAATTAGTCAGTCATGGTGGTGCACACCTGTGGTCCCAGCTACTTAGGAGGCTGAGGCAGGAGGATCACCTAAGCCTGGGGAGGTAGAGGCCACAGTGAGCCATGATCATGCCACTGCACTCCAGCCTAGGTGAAAGAGTGAGACCTTGTCTTCAAATGAAAAAAAGCAAAAGAAAAAGAAAAGAAAGAAAATCAGAAAATAGTCTATTTAAATGGTTTTGACTGGGCACAGTGGCTCACACCCTTTGGCCTCCAAGGTGGGTGGATCACTTGAGGTCAGGAGTTTGAGACCAGCCTGGCCAACATGGTGAAACCCTGCTTCTACTAAAAATATAAAAATTAGCCAGGCATGGTGGTGGGTGCCTACAATCCCAGCTACTTGGAAGTCTGAGGCAGGAGAATTGCTTGAACCTGGGAGGCAGAGGTTGTAGTAAGCCAAGATCATGCCACTGCACTCCAGCCTGGGCAACAGAGAGAGACTGTCTCAAAAATAAACTAACAAATAAAATAGTTTCTATTGGGGTCACTCTGGTTAATTATTTTTTCCTAGATTATCTGTAAAAATCCAGTATTTAAGTGTTAAAATTTGATTCATTCAAATTCCTAAAAAAGCCTCTGTTGAAACATGTCAGTAGGCCAGTTATGGCCTGTGAACTGCCATTTTGCAATGACTAGATAGAGAATTTTTGACCTGAAAGAGGCCATATGGATTCTATACTGGGGACTGCAAACAGATAACATGACTGGCTGATGACTTAATTGTGTGAGGTGAAGACGTTGGTGAATTGGAGAGCCAATACCTCAAAGACAAGCAAGTTAATTTTGAACAATATATATATTATTTTTTGAGATGGTGTCTTGCTGTGTTGCCTAGGCTGGAGTGCAGTGATGTGATCTTGGCTCACTGCAACCTCTGCCTCCCAGGTTCAAGCAATTCTCCTGCCTCAGCCTCCTGAGTAGCTGAGATTATAGACATGTGCCACCACTCCTGGCTAATTTTTGTATTTGTAGTAGAGACGGGTTTTCACCACGTTGGCCAGGCTGGCCTTGAACTCCTGACCTCAGGTGACCCTCCTGCCTCAACCTCTCAAAGTGCTGGGATTACAGGTGTGAGCCACCACGCTTGGGTGAATCTTCTCATCTTGAAAATAAATTATTTGTGAAATTGAATCTAACTCTATTTTATACATTATGAAAATGAGGCCCCAAGTAGTTAAGTCCCTATTCACATAGGAATAGAACCAGCGCCCTTTTTGGCATTCTATCATGTAATAGTTCCACTTATAGAATCAGAAACTAACAGAAATGAAACTGTCTTAATTTCTAGAACTGACTTTAATGTCTGACTCTGAATCCCCAGCCTACCTCCTTGCAGATAATTTCAGACATCTTCTGGTAAATTGAGAATCAATCCAGTAATTTTGAGTGGATATAATTTCAGCCTTATTGATTCATCTTGGGCCCATTCAAAACTCTCTAAACTTCCTGCCTCTTCTTCCCCAAAGCTGATCCAATTCCTAGACAAATTGTACAGCCACAGCTAGGAAGAGGTGAGGTTGGCAGTGACCATTTTTGTGATCTCATCAGGTCTTACTGGCATTATCTGATGCCCCTTGTGAGTCTGGATACTTTCCTTTCACTCTTGGATCCTCAGACAGCTCAGGAGACTAATGGGACACCCCTCCTGCCTATTGCCATCTCCTACCACCTCTCTTGCCTTCTGCAGGCCCAGTTGTTTCTTTCAGAAGCCCTCTAAACTTTTGAAGGGGATCCTCATATATTTCCTTCCTTAAGAGAAGGTCTGCAGTAGGGGAGACGAAAACTTGACTAAGGGGTAGATAAGGCACCAAAGTGAGTCATGCAGACTCTCACCTGCTCACTCCCTCCTCTGCATGCCATTCATGCCAAGTCCCCTTTTAAAAGCCCTTGCTCTCTGCTCCAAAAGCAAAGAGGTACCCTAAGGCAGGAAGCCCATACTTTTCCCCTTAAGCTAGCTTTGGAATCAAAAGTCACTGTCTTTCTACCAAATCTTGCTTTTTTTTTTTTTGAGGCAAAATCTCTCTGTTGCCCAGGCTGGAGTGCAGTGGCACGATCTTGGCTCACTGCAACCTCCGCCTCCCAGATTCAAGTGATCCTTCCATCTCAGCCTCCAGAGTAGCTGGGAATATAGGCACCTGCCCCCTTGACTGGCTAATTTTTTTGTATTTTTAGTAGAGATGGGATTTCACCATGTTAACCAGGCTGGACCAGACCTTGCTTCTGTTAACTGAATGCTACAAATGGCGAGCAACTGTACCTGAAATTTAGCTACACTACTTTCTTCTAAAAAAAAAAAAAAAAAAGGCCCTGGCTGCATGCAGTGGCTTATGCTCGTAATCCAGCACTTTGGGAGGCCAAGGTGGGTGGATCACTTGGGGTCAGGAGTTTGAGACCAGTCTGAGCAACATGGTGAAACCCTGTCTCTATTAAACATACAAAAATCAGCTAGGCGTGGTGGTGGGTGCCTATAATCCCAGCTACTTAGGAGGCTGAAGCAGGAGAGTAACTTGAACCTAGGAGGCAGAGGTTGCAGTGAGCCAAGATCCAGCCACTGTACTCCAGCCTAGGAACAGGTCAAGATAGTGTCTCAAAAAAAAAAAAAAAAAGTGAAAAAAAACAAAAACAAAAGCCTTATCTTTGCAGGACAGGTGAGTCCCCCCAAACTGGGACTTAGCCCAGGAAAGTTCCTGGCTTTGCCCAAGGAAAGAATTCAAGGGTGAGCCAGTGGTATTCGGAATCTTTTATTGAACAGTGCTGTTCCTTGTGGAGTAGGGCTAACTCATAGGCTAACCCAGTACCTGGTGTATGGGATGTTGGCAACTGTATTTATACTCACTTCTAATCCCTTCTCAGCCTTGTGGCTAAGATTAAGTGTAGTATACTCATCCTACTCACTTTCAATCACACATAAATTAAGGGGCGGGTTAATGCAAATTGAGGGGTGGGTTTTTAGAGCTTTCTAGAAAAGGGATGGCAACTTCCTCTTCATTGCCAAGACATTTGTAAACAGTCATGGCACTGGTGGGAGTGTCTTATGATAATGTGGAATGGGAACAGCTAGTGGTGTGCTGTTGTCCCTGTCTGCTGGTTCATGCCAGTTTTTTCCACTTAATCCTGTCTGGACCAGATCCTGTTTTGGTCAGCAGGGTTGTGACCAGAAGGTAAGTCCTGCCATTCTCCTATCTCACCAGGACTCTGGCAGCCATTTTAGCTCCTTTGAGCCCCAGTCTCCTGTGTATGGAGTTGAGTAAAAGTTTGGGTGGTTGTGAGGATTCACTGAGGTAATGCCTGTGAGTGTCCAGTAATTGTTAGACTCCCACATTCCAATCCCTTTGCCCCTCCCTCCAGAACCTTTCACTGTGACCTTAGGAGATTCTGAGAATGATTTTCTCAGAGCAGGGCTTCTAGTAGCTGATGGTATGGTGGGAGGAGTGAAGTTAAGCTTTTTCTTGCCTTGTTACTGAAGAAATCTATTTGTTTCTAGTATTACTGAATTCTTGGGGAAAATTTGTAGTCCTCCCCTTGAAAGGCAAAGGGGCTAGTTGTGCCATTTGCCCACCCAGGAACCATGAGGAGATATATGGTAACTTATGCCTGGCAGCTCCTGAAGAAGGAAGTGGTGAGGAGGGGCAAGGGCTCTGGGAGGGAAGAGCAGAAGATTGAACAGACAGGTGTTTTGAGGAACGTAGATGCAGGTGTAGGGGGCCTTGGATGAATGGTGGCCATCCTGTACCATTTGGAGTCACAGCATGGCACAAAGGAGGGACCCCTGCCCTGTAGCCTACCAGCCCCCCACACTGGGCAAGCCATGGGCCATACTCAGAGCCACTGAGTCCTATTCTATACCCGCTCTTCCTGCTATTATGAGATCCAGAGAGAACAAGGCGGGGTAGAAACATAGAGTCACAGGTTAAGCTTGTGAACTCTGGAGCCAGACTACCTGGGTTTAAATCTATTACCTTTTAGTCATGTGACCTGAGACAAGTTGCTTGGTTTGCTGTGCCTTTATTTTCTCCTCTGTAAAGTGAGATGATAGTATTAGTACCTACTGCATAAATTTACTATTGATTAAATGATTTACATATTAGAATAGTGCTTTGAATAATGCCTGACAAAAGTAAATTGTATTCAATAGGTATTAATTTTATTCATAAAGTACGTTTCCTGATATTTCCTTAGATATCTAATTTTTAAGAAATAGAACATTACAGGTACAGGTAAAGCTCTTTACCATCCCATGCCTCTTTATTTCTCTTTACAATTAACTACTTTCCTGAAGCTGGTGTCACCCTTCCTATTTATAATTTTATGTATTATCACATGTGTATATATCCATTAACAACATGTAGTATGTGGCATACTTTTAAAAAATGATATTATAAATGGCATCATAGTTTTTTTTTTCCCACTCAAAATCATTTCAGCTTTATCCACATTGACACACACAGACTTAGTGCTATGTTCAGTCCTGTGGCTGTACCAAATATATTGATCCCTTTGATCCCTACTAATGGACACTTGTTTTCAGCCATTTACTATTACAGACAGTGTTGCCATGACTGCCCTCATGGCTATCTCCTTGTGCATGTATGTGAGTTTCTCTGAAGAGGACACATAAAGTACATACAGTTCCTCAACTGTGAAGTACAGACATCCTCAACTTTATATAATGTTGCCAAATTGCTCTTCAACATGGTTGTACCATGTAGTTTCCAGTGTTAAGTGTAAAATAGTATCTTGTTATTACTTTAATTTCCATTTCCATTATTTCTAGCAGTGTTAAGAATGGTTTCATAATTTGGCTGGGGCATGGAGACTCATGCCTGTAATCTCAGCACTTTGGGAGGCTGAGGCAGAAGGATCACTTGAAACCTGAATTGGAAACCAGCCTGCACAACAAAGTGAAACCCCTTCTTTACAAAGCATATAAATATAAATGGAAATGAGTAAAAACAATCTTTTCACAATTTATAGGTAATTTGAACTTTCCCTTTGAATTACCTGTTCAAATCCTTTGCTCATTTTGCTATTGGGTTATTTGTATTTTTCTTTTGATTTGTAGGATTACGAAAAATAGATCTTGGTGAGTAATCCTTGGTTGTTGATTATATGCATAGCAAGTATATTTTACCAGTCTGTAGTTCGTTTTCTTATTTAGTTTACAATATACTTTAGCTAGTCTCAAACTCCTCAAACAATACCTCAAGCAGTGGGCCCACCTTGGCCTCCCAAAGTGTTAGGATTACAGGCTTGAGCCACTGCTCCTGGGCGTTTTTTTTTGTTTGTTTGTTTGTTTGTTTTTTTACAGAATCTTGCTCTGTCACCCAGGCTGGAGTGCAGTTTGATGATCATAAATCGTTGCAATCTTGACTTCCTGGGCTCAAGCGATCCTCCTGCCTAAGCCTCCCGAGTAGCTGGGACTACAGGCGAGCTCTACTGTGCCCAGCTAATGATGTACTTTTCAACAGAAGTTAGTAAACAGAGATTTTTATTTAGTTTCTGAATTTTTTTCCGGACCCTCCCTGAAACTAAAGTTTTGCATTTTTTATTGGAAAATTTTCAAACATAAAAGTTGAAATATTTTACATATATATGTATATGTATCACCCTCTAGATCTATCATTCACCATTTTGCTGTATTAGCTTTATGTATTTGTGTATGTGTTTGCTGAATTGTTTGAAAGTAAGCTGTATACTTTATGACATAGCTTTCTTAAAAATAATGACATTACTCACATAACCAAATACCACTATTATACTAAGAAAATTGGCACTGATTTCCTAATATTATCTAATGTACAGTCATATTTAATTTCCTAATTTGTCCGTAGAGTGTGTTTGCACTGTCGCCCAGGTTGGAGTGCAGTGGTGCAATCTCAGCTCACTGCAACCTCCGCCTCCTAGGTTCAAGTGATTCTCCTGCCTCAGCCTTCCGAGTACCTGGAACTACAGGCATGCACCCCCATGCTTAGCTAATTTTTTTATTTTTAGGAGTCAGGCTGGTCTCGAACTCCTTACCTCAGGTGATCCACCCACCTCAGCCTCCCAAAGTGCTGGAATTACAGGCATAAGCCACTGCACCTGGCCTAGAGTGGCTTTTACAGCTTGTTGTTATGAACCAGGATCCAATCAAGAAGCATACCATTGGTATGTCTTTTGAATTTTTATTAATCTAGAGCAGCCCCCATGCCTTGTTTTTCTCCTCATGAAATTGACTTTTTGAAGAAACGGAGTTTATTCATTTATAGATTGTTCTACATCCTGGATTATTCCCTATCCTCTGTATTCACTTGTTCTCAGTCCCAATTCCAAATTCCCAGGGAAAAGGTAGGGTGGCCCATCTTGGATTAGGTGTTGTATTAGTTTTCTATGGCTGCCATAACAAATTACCACAATTTGGTGGCTCAAAACAAAGCAAATTTATCTTACAGTACTATAGGCAAGGAGTCTGACATGGATGTTCTTTTTCTTTTTCTTTTATTTTTTTTCAAGACGGGGTTTCACCATGTTGGTCAGGCTGGTCTTGAACTCCCGACCTCAGGTGATCCACCTGCCTTGGCCTCCAAAGTGCTTGGATTATAGGCGTGAGCCACCATACCCTGCCGACACGGACGTTCTTGTTCTAAAATCAAGGTGTGAGCAGGCCTACATTCCTTTCTCAAGTCTCAAGGCCTTTTCTGCTTCTAAAGGCCACCCACATTCCTTGGCTTATGGTCCCTTCCTCTATCTTGAAAGCTGGCACTTTCATCTCTGTTACCATTATTTCCTCAGATCTATCTGATTCTAAAATTCAGGCTCTGTACATCCTACCTATACTGCCTGCAATTAGTTGTGCCACTTATTTTGTGGATGGAAGTGAAGGATTTGACATTTAACTGGTTTACTGTGCATAACAACTGACTTCTGGGGAGAGGAGATGCCCTGACTAGTAGCTGCCAATTTATGTGCCATAAATACTCCTACCATGGCCAGTTTCAGGCTACCAACTTAATTTCACAGGCTTGCAAAATTCCTGAAAATCTAACCATCGCTCTAGCACACCTCTGCATTTAATTCTGGTACATTTCACCTTGTTCAGCGCCATTCAGCCTGCTGTTGACAATCATAACTAATTGCAACATTGACCTCCTGGGCTCTATTGGTTTCTATTGATTTTGTTTGCTTTGTTTCCATAGGGACTGTACCAGCTTGCCAGGGATATCGTGATAATGATCCGAGTGTGTAAAATGTTCCGCCAAGGCCTCAGGGGATTCCGGGAATATCAAATCATTGAGACTGCTCACCGGAAGCACCCTACCTTCTCCTTCTGGGATGTAAGCAGCTGGGCTCAGCAGGATTATGAGGGCTTAAAGAGGCCCAATAAATGACACCCCACTTCCTGGCCCAAACTCAGAACTAACTGAGAAAGAAGACAAAAGAAAAAGCAGATGAGACTTCCAATGGTCACCTTTATTAATGACCAGACTTCTGTTAGAGAGGGTAACATATCAAGCAAGAGGGTTACCTAATGCTGAACCCCAGATTTAGATAGCTTTTCATGCCTAGCCACAGGCAACGTTGGACCAAGGCAGGCTCCAGTGCAACAGCAGGCCTGCTGCCCTAAACTCATGGCAGGGAAAGGTGGAGCAAAATATGGGCTCAGAGGGAAAGAGAGGATCATGCCTAGTTTTTCCCTTTCCAAATTCACCAAAGAGCTTAAGTCACTCCTCCTCAATGTAGAAGGAGAGAGGCCAGTAGTGTTCTATTAATACCCCTCCCTCCATGTGGAAAGAAACCTTGAGGGTGGAGAAGTGGTCTTCATTTCAACGGTGATCAAAAGAGCCAGAAGCAATCCAGGAGTCACAGTAACCAAGGTTTCTGAATGCCCAAATGCTCGCTCTATTTACGTCTCTACTTTCTTTCCCACACCCCTACTTCAGTGAAGGGGGCATTTTCAGGGCCCTGTTCACTGTAGTGACTATATTTTTAGATTTCCTAGAAGGCCCCAATTTAAAATATTTTATCCCAGTGGTAGATCATGAGCCCTTCTTTAGCTCAAAAAGTTGGTCACCCTTCTGTTAACTTGTTCATTCTAGTTCTCCAAAGGTATCTTCATTGCTACTGCGTGTTGCTCAGGGCTTGAAAGTTTCCCCAGCAGTCACCTGGAGAAATCTTGCCCATTTTCCTGTTGTTTCTGGAATGGCTAGAGCCAGCCCCGACCCCTATGTATCTAGTGATTCACTCCAAGAAATTTCCCTAAAGGGCATCTGACAGATAGTGGCCAAAGAAACGGGGATAGGGGCTGGTGATGGGGGAAAGAAAGGCAGCCTTAGACTGGTTTCTAAGGGGCCAGCAGGTAATATAACTAGTGTGTGTGTAGCTGAGTTTAAGATACAGCAGACCATGCTAATACTGGCACAGAGCACTAATCATACAGCTTATTAACAGTGAGGTGAATAACTTTGAAATAAAGTTTTAGAGAAATATTTCAAAAAAAAAAAAAATACTGCAGACCAGCTGGAGAGGAAGGATATGCCCCATCTAAATACATTCAGATTCATAGATTCTAGACACCATGCTGGCCAAACCAAAGCTGCAGCCCTGTGGTTGGGCTGGGATGAAAAACGAATGGAGTAGAACTGTAACCCAAAGACTCAGGTTAGCTCTCAGAAAGGACCTTCCGACTCTTCAGGGTGGCATGCAATGGTGACGCAATGGGCCCTGGAGATCAGAGGGCTTTGATTACCAGAAGACATGGCCTGATGTATGGGGCAGTTGGAAGCTTAGATGCAGAGTCAGGCTTGTTATCAGGGGAGTGTGAAGCTAAGCCTTACCACATGGGCCAGCCAAAGTGGCTTGAGCAGAGCAGAAGCCTCTCAAGAATAAGCCTATAAGGGTCATAGGGTTGTCATGTGGAGCACTGGGCAGCTGGAGTGTAGGATCAGGTGGAGAGCCCTAGACTGCTTCAGTAGATGTGTGGATCTGGATGTTTCTGAGCACCGCCTCTTTCCTTCAGTAGCCTCCCTGAGAAGCACCACATGGCTATGCAAAGGGTAAACAGGTAGTGGGGGTGAGCAAGACAGCGGTCTGAGTGGCTCCAAGGAACAAATGACGTGGCTCAAGGCCACACTCCAGACATGGAATTGGGTTTGCTGAAAGCCTTGGGTTGGGGTCCCAGCTAGATCACTGACTTGCTGTGTGACCCTTGGGCAACCTCCTTCACCACCTCAGTCCCATATGGGGCTTAATAAAACCTGCTTTGTCCTGGTGATTAAATGGAGCGAGATAAGGAAGATACACTGTGCTTGGCTCATTAAAGGTTGTTGGCTTCATTTTTCCTTTATGTTTATCCCTCCTTTTCTTACCCCCTATACTTGTTTGCTGCTTTTCCCCCTTCCTTTTCTCTCTCTTTTCCTTTTTTCCCCTTATCCTCCTTTCCTTTTCCCCACCCCATATTTCTCTGCTTTCATTATAATATGTTGTCAATGCTGGACCCAAGCCTAGGGCCGAATTGGGCCTTTCAAGCAGAGGCAGGCCTGAAAGGCTGCTACGATGTTTCCCATGGCTTCCTGCCCACCATGGTGGTCCAGGGACACAGGAGGGCTTTAGATGTAAAGTTCTAGGGGCAATCTTGCTGATTCTCCCTCCTCTCCCTGCCCTCTTTCTTTCAGAAAAAAAGGCAAAGCCGAGTCACATTTGATACCATGGACTTCATTGCAGAGGAGGTATGCATAGGTCGAACCTTGCTGTGGAAGAATTTCCTTTCTGCACCCTGGCTTGGAAGAAACCCTGGCAGGGCATCAGCAGTGCTGGTTTCAGTCTAGGCTTTGCCACCAACTCTGAGGTGGCCACTTCTTTTTTTTATCTATAAAATAGCCGATCTCAGTGATTCCTTCCAGCCCTCAGCTCTAAGACTGTGAGCATCTAGGAACCAGCTGTCACTGCATAGTTGAGCAGAACCAATGGGAGAGAGTCCCTGGGCTTGGGCCTATGGGGAAACAGCAGGCAAAAAAAAAGGAAAGCAGAGGATGTGAGAGTCCCAGAGAGAGAAAGAATTTGGGTGATAGGAAAAGGCTGACCTGTGTGTGAATTCTGGTTCTGCCCTGAACTCACTGAGAGATGCTGGGTATACCTCTCACACCTGGGTGTCAGATACCCTCAAAGAGTCTTATTCAGGTGCAGCATACCTGTAGGCACTTGGAAGGCTGAGGTGGGGGATCACTTAAGGCCAGGAGTTCAAGACTGCAGTGAGCTATGGTCACATCACTGCATTCCAGTCTTCATTGTAGAGCGAGACCCCCTCTCTAAAAAAACAGTCTTCTCATTCTGATAAGGGAATGCTTTTATATCTGTGGGAGTTTTAGACTGTGTGACTTGCTCCCTGAATTTCAGCCTCATCATTGTTATCTTCTTGGCTTCTCTCCATCATATCCTGGGTATTATTATATATTAAAATCCAATTTAAAATTTAAAAGAGACTACCTGTTTATCGGGAAGATCTGAAGTTCTCACCAGTGCAGACCTGACTTGACCCTGGCTTGGAGTACCCATGTTGGTTTTTTTCTCAGGGAATGGGAAAAGAACAGAACTTTATAATAGGTACCAGGGCCACTGTGTCTATCTCCTGCCCCACCCCTTTCACTTCTTGGAGCCCAGGTATGGCTTCTGTTCCCTGCCTTTCCTGGGCACAGCCTTATTTTGTCATGCCCCCTCCTGTATGAAGCATACTAAGTTAAGTCATCCAAATTCTGTGATATTCAGCTCTTTAGGCTGGCTAGTGTGTGACACTGGGCACTGAAGGTTAAACAAGCTCTATCCTTCAGACAGGAGAAACTATAGGGGCCTGAGAGCCACAGAACTCTAGGTAAGAGGCCAATTCTGTGCACTGCAGTAGAGGGAGGGAAGAGGGCACAAAGGAAAAATTCTTTGTTATGGGCAAGTCGTATAGGTGGCCCTTGAATGAATTATGCCTGACTCTGGTTCTAACAGAGAAGAGTAGAGAGCCAATTTATCCTCCCATCTCAGCCTTCTGAGTAGCTGGCATTTACAGGTGTGCCCCACTGAGTCCAGTTGGAGACCCAATTTAAAAACCAGCCCCTTGGCCAGATGTGCTGGCTCATGCCTGTAATCCTAACACTTTGGGAGGCCAAGGAAGGAAGATTACTTGAGCTCAGGAATTCTAGACCAGTCTGAGCAATATAGTGAGACCCTGTCTCTACTAAAAAATAAAATAAAAGCAATTCGCTGGGCACGGTAGCTGACACCTGTAATCCCATAACTTTGGGAGACTGAGGTGGGAGGATTGCTTGAGCCCGGGAAATCAAGGTTGCAGTGAGGTATGACTATGCCACTACACTGCAGTCTGGGTGACAGAGACCCCATCCCCCCCCAAAAAAAAACCAAAAAAGCCCAGCCCTTTGAGTGATGTTAATGAGTACGGGGTTTCTTTGGGGTGATGAAAAGCTTCCAAGGCCGGGCGTGGTGGCTCATGCCTATAATCCAAGCATTTTAGAGGCCAAGACGGGCAGATCACCTGAGGTTGGGAGTTCAAGACCAGCCTGACTAACATGGTGAAACCCTGTCTTAGACAAAAAAGAAAAGCTTCCAAAATAGTGTGGTGATTGTTGCACAACTCTGTGAATACACTAAAGCCACTGAATTGTACACTTTAAATGGTGACTTACAGGGTATGTGAATTATATCTAAATAAAAATGACATATAACATATAACATACACACCTATATAGTTATATAATCTACCCCTCAGCATAGCATTTGGATCCTGATAGAAAAACTAAGCCTCAGTATAGCCTATATTGGGCTTCTCCTAACACTAAACTTCTTATAGAGAACCTTAGAATTGGAGAGGCTTAGAATCATAGACTCATTTATTGTAGCAACTGTGAGACAGTGGAAAAAATTGGTACATTTAAAAATATTGTTCAGAAAAACACTGAGTGAAGAAAAGCAAGTTGCACAAGTGATGTCTATAGTCTTTTTACGTAAATTTTTAACTTTCATTTTTTGAGACAGTCTCGCTCTGTCATACGGTCTGAAGTGCAGTGACGCAATCACAGCTCACTGCAACCTTAACCTCCCTGAGTTCAAGTGGTCCTCCCATTTTAGCGCCCCCAGTAGCTAGGACTACAGGTGTGCACCACCATGCCTGGCTAATTTTTTAATTTTTTTGTAGAGATGAAGGTCTTGCTATATTGCCCAGACCAGTCTTGAACTGGGCTCAAGCGATCCTCCTGCATTGGCCTCCCAAAGTGCTGGGATTACAGGCATGAGCTGCTGTACCCAGAAGTAAATTTTTTTTTAAAAAAATAGTCTTATATATTCTGTGGGGGCATATATATATACGCATGTACATAAAAGTGGTAAACTCAGGTGGTGGGGAGCAGATCTGGGCTGGGGTGATGTATATGTACAAGAGGATTTTAACGATCTGTATTTTTCTGATTTCTAATGGAAAATATGTTTTATTTCCAAAAATTTTACTTATATCTAAGAAAAAATACAGGAAGTTAGTTTGCCAGATGTTAATGACTAATTTTGGGTGGTGGGATTATGGGCAGTCATTCGCAGTCATTCTTTCTTGCTCCTTCCTGTCTGCTGGAGGAACACAGTAGGGGTATGGCTGGCCTCCAGTGAGTGAAGGGAAAATGGTGAGAAATGGCATTTAAGAAGCAGACAGGGTCTTCTCCAGTCTCCTATGCCCTATTTGAAGTGTATTCCCCCATCCCAGACATTTTTTTGAGCTCCTAAAGTAGGCCTAGATCTGTGTGTAGTCATGAGGAATACTAGGTTGTGTGACATCTCTACCCTGCCAGTGAGGAGCTAATTAGGAGTTATTATGAGACTTAACTAGTAATTTACCCACTTCCATGATAATGACATTAATCCATTCATTAAGGCAGAGCCCTTGTGACCTAATTACCTCTTAAAGGTCCTACTTTTACAATTTCTTTATAGAAACAAGATCTTGCTATGTTGCCCAGGCTGGTCTCAAACTCCCGACCTCAAGCGATCCCCTCGCCTTGGCCTCCTAAAGTGTTGGGATTGATTACAGGCATGAGCTACTGTGCCCAGCCTTCACTTCTTAATAATGTTGCAATGGCGATTATATTTTGACACAAGTTTTGAAGGGGACGTTCACCCTATAGCAAGAGCCTACTGAGGGAGAAGGGGCTATTCTTTTAGCTAAGATGACCCAGTGGGGACTCACTGAGGGTGTGGTAGCATCTGAGCTGGGACCAGAATGATAGGGAGGCTGCTGTGTCCATAGAAAACGCAGGTGACAAATATTCCAGGCAGAAAAAAACAGCTCAGGTGGAGACCTCAAGACAGAGCAAAGCTTAGCACATGCCAGGGACAGAAAGTTCCAGAATAGAGAACAAAGGGGAGAGGTAGGAGAAGAGATTGGAGAGAAGCCATTGAGGGGTGTTCACAACTCACAGTGCCACTTTCTCAGCAGGCAGGAGTGGTAGGTGAATGTACTGGTCCATGAGTCCTAGTTCACTGGAGAAGAAAAGGTTTAGCTAATAGTCTCCGGAAGGTTCTCTTTGCTCCATCTCCTGTAGCACACCAAGATATAGGCTGAGACATGGGCAAAGGTCTCCCCTGACTGCTGTGTGTGTGTGTGCTGAGCAGACTCTGCAGGACCCCTGGAGCCCAGGAAGCCTGTATTTCCTGGGAAGGTCAATGAACAGCACAGGTCAGGGGGATGTCAGTACTGATTTGTGGCAGATCAACTCCTAATTCTGCGAGTTTCTTCATCTGTCAAATGGAATTTGTTCTTGGGCTGGTGAGGATGCAGTGAGATGGGCAAGTGAAATGTTTGTCCCAGTGCCTGACACACAGTAAGCACTCATCACATGTCAGCCACTGTGGTACAGGGAACGAGTACAAGCAGGACTGTTGGGTGTTGCCCTCTGGCCCATGGGCGAAACTGCTGGGTCCCCTGTGTCACTCTGGTCCTCTCTCCCCAGGGTCACTTTCCTCCAAGAGCTATTCAGATCATGCAGAAGAAGCCTTCCTGGAGGACAGAGGATGAGATCCAGGCCGTCTGTAACATCTTACAGGTTCTGGATAGCTATCGGAACTTCGAGGAGCCCCTACAGCTGCTCCTGGCCAAAGTCATGCGCTTTGAACGGTCAGTGATGGGCCACGGCCCTTGGCCATCAGGCTGAGGCTTGGCTGAGCCAAAGAGCCTGGCTCAGGTGTGGTCAGTTCTTTCCCACCCCTCTGTATAGTGTCAGCCACAAAGTATTCTGTCCATTCACTTTAACACCCACTGCTATGGTCACAGCACCATTTATCTCACTCACTTATTGAGACTCTTAGAGAATTAAAGGACTATTAAATCTGGAGAGGATCTAGTAGGAACCTCAGAGAGGATCTGGTCCAATTCCCTCATTTTTCAGATGAGGAAACTGAGGCTCTCTGGGGAAAAATGGCCCCTTCTAGGTCACCCAGACAATAAGAAGCAGAGCTGAAACTCAAATTTAGGCTCTGAAAGTCAGGATGGATCACAGTTGATTGTACCATATCTAAGTAGGCACTAGCACACGGTCTGTGAACTTGAATGAGAAATGTCTCTATTTTCATTAACCTCTAGATGAAATTATTATTTCCTTCAGTCATGAATATATGCAACAAACAAACCACTGTCATATTAGCTGTCCCTGTGACTTTTTCACTGAAAGAAATCACAGATATTTTCACATCATATTCAAGTTGGAGATTTCTCAAAAAATTTATGTTCATCACATCTTTAAAATTATGGTAGTTACTAGATCTGCTGCTAGATCTTGTTATTCAGTGTCTTAATAAAGATACAAATATATTGCTTTATCACAAATTTGGTTCAAAAAACATTTGTTAACTGTAATTATGCTGGATTTTATTTTCTACATTTAAAACATTATTTTGTGTATGCTTTACCAGATCGTCAAAGGGTCCATGATACAAGAAGTGCCATGTAAATGTCATATACTAGAAAAGTGTAAGAGGTACATATGAAAATATTGCCATTTCCAGGCTGTCTCAATGGCTTCAAGAGGGGAAGCCTGGCAGAATATTTGGGGTAAGGCTTGTCTTGAAAATACAAGATATGTCTGGGTACAGTGGCTCATGCCTATAATCCCAGCACTTAGGGAGGCCAAAGCGGGAGGATCACTTGAGCCAAGGAGTTCAACCAGCCTGGACAACATGGTGAGACCCCATCTCCACAAAAAAAATTTTTTTAATTAGGTGGGTGTGGCAGTGGTGGTGGCATGCACCTGTAGTCCCAGCTACTTCAGAAGCTGACGCTGGATCACTTGAGCCTGGGAGATTGAGGCTGCAGTGAGCAGTGATTGTGCCACTGGACTCCAGCCTGGGCTACAGAGCAAGACCCTGTCTCAAAAAGGAAAAAAAAAAAAAAAAGAGGCTGGGTGCGGTTGCTCATGCCTGTAATCCCAGCACTTTGGGAGGCTGAGGCAGGCAGATCACGAGGTCAAGAGATCAAGACCATTCTGGTCAACATGGTGAAGCCCATCTCTACTAAAAATATAAAAATTAGCTGGGCGTGGTGGTGTACGCCTGTAGTCCCAGCTACTCAGGAGGCTGAGGTGGGAGAATTGCTTGAACCTGTGAGGTGGAGGTTGCAGTGAGCCAAGATCACAACACTGCACTCCAGCCTGGTGACAGAGCAAGACTCTGTCTCAAAAAATTAAAAAAAAAAAAAATCCAAGATTTAAGGTGACTATAGGTTTGTACCCTAATATCTTCCTTTATGGAGGTCACAGTCTAAGGCATAAGTACAACTAACTATAGATTTTCAGACCCTTTATGATCAGTGCAGATGCTCCCAGCTGGCTTGGTCAAGAGTTTCATAGAAGTTACGTTTGAATGGGTAGCTTTGACAGGTAGAAATGTAGATGAGGACATTTCAGGCAGAGGGTACCATTTGCTTTCTTCTAGCCCAGTGACGAAGAGTGAGTCACCACTGTCTATAAAGTAAGATTCTATGCTGGGCAGAGTGGTATCATGGAAAGAAAAAGAATTGTGGCACTAGAAGCTCTGGAGTTTTTGTTGTTTTTGTTGACAGGGTCTTGCTCTGTCACCCAGGCTGTAGTACAAGGGCATGGTCAAAGCTCACTACAGCCTGGACCTCCCAGGCTCGTGATCCTCCTGCCTCAGCCTCCAGAGTAGCTGGGACTACAGGCACACCACACCCAGTTATTTCTTTTAAATTTGTTTTTAGTAGAGATGAGTTTTTGCTATATTGCCCAGTCTGGTCTTGAACTCCTAAGCTCAAGCTACCCTCTTGTGTTAGCTTTCCAAAGTGCTGAGATCACAGGTGTGAGCCACTGTGTCCAGCTGAAACTCTGGAATTTAATACCTCATGTGCCCCATGTGACCTCAGGCAAGCCACTTAACCTTTCTGAGGCCACTATCCACATCAGTGAAATAAGGATAATAATATAGATTTTAGGAATTTTATTAAGGATATTAATAAGATTTGGAGGAAGATCAATTAAGGTGGTTATTGTGAAAGACCTCTGCTAGTGGTGGTTTATTTCTGGGACTGGGAATTAGCATTTAGATAGGATTCTTCCAGTTGCAAGTATTTGAAAACCCAGCTTAAGGGAACGTATTCATGGCCTTTGTATCTGCAAAGTCCTGGGACAGTTCTCCAGCTTCAGGCTGGCTGGAATTCAGGGGCACAGTGTCCACCTGTCTCTATCTCTTGGCACGTTGTTCATATAAGCGTCATCTTCTGCCAGCTCTCCCCTCATAGTGGTGAGATGGCTGCCGCAGTCTCAGCTCCAAACTTACCTTTTTAGTTTTAGTCTGATGGAAAGAAAGAAAAACTCTTTTCAATCACTCTCATCAGAGCTTGGGATGAATTCTTTCTAAACCAGCTTGGCTTTGCTTGAATTATCACTGAGTTCAGTGATGCTCTCTGATTGAGCGTTGAGGAAGGGTAGTTTCCCCAAAGGATAATCAGGCTGTGGTTGGTTGAAAAATGTGACCAGAATGCTTGACAGCAAAAGCAACAGATGTCTGCTCTCAAAGATTCAGGTTCTAGTGTTGACTTGATTATGGCTTGCTTTGACCTTTGGCAAGCTGCAGGCTCCTTGAGTCTCCCTTTCCCCTTCCCAAAGGTGTTGGTTGAACTCGATAGTCTCTGAGGGTCTTTCTGCCTCTAGCTCTAGTCATTTTTACTCAATGAACACTGACCTGTGCTCCCTCATCTTCAAAATATCATTTCCCAGCTGAATATTCCTGCTGTCTTCCAGCTGGTCATTGTCACCTGGGCCATCTCTTTCTTTTTCGGTTATTATTATTTTTTGAGATGGGTCTTGTCATGTCAACCAGGCTGGAATGCAGTGGAGCAATCACAGCTCACTGCAGCCTCTACCTCCCAGGCTCATGTGAGCCTCCTACCTCAGCCTCCCTAGTAGCTGGGGCAAGAGGTAGGTGTCACCATTTCTGGCTAATTTTATTTTTTATTTTTCATAGAGATGAAGTCTCACTATGTTGCTCAGGCTGTTCTTGAACTCCTGAGCTCAAGTGATTCTCCCACCTTAGCTTCCCAAAATGCTGGGATTACAGATGTGTACCACTGTGCCTGGCCTGCCTCTTTCTTACATTGATAAAGATTCTGGGCTGATACTGGTTTGTAGCTCATCAAGCCCACAGCCAGAATGGAGCCTGGGCAGTACTAACTCCAGGCTAGCGTGGCCATCTGTCCATCCCCTGATCCCTTCCCTCAGGAGTTTGTCACAGAATCATAAGGCCAGTGGGTGCTCTAAGAGGTCAGAAGAAGAGATGCTGCTGGGGGTTGGGTCAGGGAAGGTTTCCTGGAGGAAGTAGCATTTGAGTTCCTGAAAGGATCTGAATAGTGGAGAAGAGAGGGAAGACCATTCCAGGCAGTGGGGCAACATGAACAAACTGATGAAACAAAGGGCATATCATCTGCCCTGAGCAGGGTGTTGGTTCCCCTGCTGCTGGTCAAGCCAGTGAGTCAGGAAGGAACAGAAGGTAGCAGTGTGGAGGGGAGGAGGAAGAGGAGGACCTGCTGAAGGCAGGGCCATGAGCTCAGAGTTGGGGGAAATGACCCTGCCATCAGGGCACTTACACAGTGGCTGCTCATCAGTCCTGGCAGAGACTAAAGGGCAGACTTTTTGGCTCCCCGTTGTCTCCTGGGTAAAAGCCAAACTTAGCTGGGCTTTGAAGGCCCTTTATGGTCGAATAGTTGAATTTCTCTCCTACCACTCCCCTGACCTTGCCTTCTTCTCCCATTTTCCTTTCCCGTGAAGTACATATTATCTATGAAGTGCACAGTATTCCTTGAATGTATCATGCTTTGGGCCACCTCTGCACCTTTGGTCTTGGTAGTCCCTGTGCCTGGTACCCTCTTCCATCTCTTTGTCCACCTGGATGACTCACTCCAGGTACCATGCTAGAGCCTTGTCTGACCTTCCTAAGCTGGTATAAAGGCCCCTTCTGTGTGCTCCCCAAATAGCCTGCACTGACATCTCTTAAAACACTTTAAAACCTCATTTACATACTCTATGTGACCATAATTTTAAAAACAGAGTCTATGTTGTTCATTGTGCCAATTTTTTTTTTTTTTGAGACAGAGTCACCAGGCTGGATGCAATGGTGTGATCATGGCTCACCATAGCCCTAAACTCCCAGGCTCAGGTGATCTTCCCACCTCAGCCTTTCATGTAGCTGGGACTACAGGTATGCATCACCACACCTGGTTACTCTTTGCATTATTTGTAGAGATGGGGTTTCACCATGTTACCCAGGCTGCTCTCAAACTCCTAGGCTCAAATGATCCTCCCACCTTGGCCTCCCAAAGTGCTGGGATTACAGTTGTGTACCACCACACCTGACCTCACTGTGCCTAACAGACACAGTTGATATTTATTTAACTTGCTGAATGAATGAAGGAAATGAATAAAGATTGAAAGAATTGAGATTTGGACTTGCATATGAAATACAGAAACTTCCCTTTGAGTTTAAGAATTCCTTGTTTGCTCTGGACCTGGGCACCTCTACCCTAAGGGTGCCCAGTTGGGTAGTGAGCTGCTGGTAATTATGATGAGACCATTATCTGTGTCTCATTCTAGGTATACTCATCTGCATTTTACAGACAAGAGAAACCAAGGATCAGAGAGGGGATGTCCATTGCTCAGTGTCACACAGCTAACAGCAGAGCCAGGATTTGGATCCTGGGCTAATGCTAAAGCCAGTCCTTCTAATCGTTTAGAGACTCTAGTAACCCATTCATTGCTTTCAGCATGTGTTCACTCATATATTCCATTGCGTTCACTGAGCATTCACTGTGCCGAAGCGCACACAGCAGCGACCTAGACCGGCAAACGCTCTGCTCTAAAGAAGCTTCATTCCAACTGAGGCAGGCAATGGGATAAATGTCAGTGAAAGGCTCCAGCTTGATTGGCAGGGCTGGGCTGTCCTGAGGGCCCTTCTGGTACAAGTCTGTGCTCTTATACCCCAGAACAAAGAGCACAACCAGTCCAGAGCTCCTCCCAGTGTGGACTGGCCCCCATGTCACTACCCAATCAACTGGCAATAGTCTTTTCCCAGGTTTGGTCGCAGGCGTGTGATCATCAAGAAGGGGCAGAAGGGCAACAGCTTTTATTTCATCTACCTGGGTACAGTTGCAGTGACCAAGGATGATGATGGCAGCAGTGCCTTCCTAGATCCCCACCCGATATTGCTGCACAAGGGTGGCTGTTTTGGGGTAAGCCCAGGGGAAGGACCTGGCTTCCTGGGGTGGAGTGGGTGGAGGTGACAGGACTCCTGCTAGAACCTCTCAGCCAGGCCCAGTCTTGCCTAGTACTCTGTCCTGTGCACATCACTGTCCCGTGTGGGCCCCAGTGCCCTTACCTGTCAAATGCCAATTGAGTTGGACCAAGATCAGCCTCTTCATCTCTGATGTTTAAGGAGTATTTTCCTGATACAGCCCTTTAGAGATGCAGTGACTCCACAGTGAGGCCTCTCCAGCTTCTTACCCTCTGGCCTGTTCAGGCCTGTTGCCTCTTTTTCCATAAGCAGCAGATTAAGAAGAAGGGGAGTGGGCCCCAGTGAGAGAATGTGCAGGAGGATAGAGGGGGCTGGGGAACATGCAGTCTGGGGAGGAGAGAATTCAGGGGGAAGATGGAGGCAGAGAAGATGTGTGTAAGGCTGAGGACAGGAAGTGGAGTGGCTTCACACTTGCCCTTGCCCTGTCCACCCAACAGGAAATGGGCCTTCTGGATGCTTCAGTGAGGAGGGCCACCATTGTCTGTATGGAAGAAACGGAGTTCCTGGTTGTTGACAGGGAGGACTTCTTTGCTTATAAGCTGGACCAGGAAGTTCGGAAGGATGCTCAGTGTCAGTTTGAATATTTTAGGTAACTCTACCTTCATTCAACATTTTTTTCCCCTTATGTATTATTAGGTGCTTGACTTTGTCCGTCCTAGGCCTGGTGGGAAACATACTGGTTGCTATTGTCTTGGATCTGCTGAAGTCCCACCTCCCACCGACTTTCTCTGTCTGCACACTCCTACTATACCTTCAGGCCTCAGCTCAAATATCCCTTTCTTATTGAAAATAATAGTAAGAATAGCGAACACGGGACTGGGCACAGTGGCTCACTTCTGTAATCTCAGCACTTTGGGAGGCCAAGGTGGGAGGACCCTTGAGCCCAGGTGTTCAAGACCAGCCTGAGCAACATAGTGAGATCCTGTCCCTACAAAGTAAAAAATTAAAAAAAAAAATTAGTTGAATGTGGTGATATATACCTATAGTTTCAGCTACTTGGGAGGCTGAGGTGGGAGGGTCACTTGGGTCCAGGAGTTCGAGGCTGCAGTGAGTTGTGATCACATCACTGCACTCCAGTCTGGGTGACAGAGCACTGTTCTAGTAGCTAGGACTACAGATGTGCTGCCACATCCAGCTAATTTTTCTATTATTTGTAGAGACAGAGTCTTGTTATGTTGCCTAGGCTGGTCTTGAACTCCTGGTCTCAAGTGATCCTGCAGCTTTGGCCTCCTAAAGTGCTAGGATTACAGACATGAGCCCCCACACCCAGCCTGAACTATAATTCTTTTTCTTTTTTGAGACAGGGTCTTGCTCTGTAGCCCAGGCTGGAGTGCAGTGGCGCGATCTCAGCTCAATCCTTCTGCCTCAGCCTTCCACATAGCTGGAATTACAGGCACACACCATCACTGCTGGCTAATTTTTTTGTATTTTTAGTAGAGACAGAGTTTCACTGTGTTGGCCAGGGAGATCTCGAACTCCTGACCTTAAGTGATCTGCCTGCCTCGGCCTCCCAAAGTGCTGGGATTACAGGCATAAGACACTGTGTCTGGCCCAAACTATAATTCTTGATTGCATAATAATTTCTTTACAGTTTCTATGCCCCCTCAGACAGTAAACAATATGGTGACGGGGACCAGCTCTGTCTTTGTCACTGCTGTAATCCTTATGTTGTCACACTGCCAGACACATCCAGGTGCACAACAAATAAATATTGAGTAAGATGAATAACCGGATATAAATAATTACAACCATGTGTGAGTCAGAAAGTAAGCACCATAACTATGGGTATCACATTTAACCTAAAAGCAGAACTCATACATAGCAAAAGATTTTTGTTTTTCAAATACTTATGTACATGAAAGGCCACATAAGGATATACAAATAAAATCTCATTTAATTACTCTTTAGTTATTTGCCTTTATGTAAAGGAGTAAAAATCCAACAAAGTATCTGCACTGGCCCTGAAAATTCAGGTCGTAGGGCTGCAGAGCTACACAGAGGTGAGATGGCCAAGGGGTCTGGTTCCTGTGGTTGGGGCTGAGAGAGGTAGTTCCATCCCCTGGAAAAGGGGGATTTAGTCCTAAAGGGAGAAGTTGTTCTTTTTTTTACTGTGGAAAAATAGGTCTGGCTCCAATCTCAGCTCTTAGGTTATCAGCAATGTGACCCTGGATAGGTCATATCATTTTTCTGTGCTTTAGCCTCCTGCTCTGTAAAATGGGGGTAAGAATACCCTTCTCCCAAGGCCATGATGAGGATGGAATGGAATGATCATAGGAAGTATGTGGCCCAGTGGTTAGTGTATGGTAGGTACTTCTTCTATGGTGGCCCTACTTTTCTTCTGGTGTCTCTAGACCTTTGTCCCAGGCATGGCACTGACTGTGTTCACCTCTGGTGCCAGGTGCACATTGAGGCCTGAGTCACCTTGAGTTAACCTGATATAATGAACTCAGTCCACCTGAGTCAGTTAAGTTTGGAGCCCTTAACCTGTTGGAGGTGAGAAAATCTGAGATGATTGTTGTCAACCCTTGGAGCCACATATGAAGGCAGGCAAGCCTGTGAAGGTGGTGGTCAAGGTCGGGGGAAAGGCAGTCACTGTGGGGTGGCCTCAGCCATGGGGAACAACAGGCAGAAAGCGGGGAGTCCAGACATGTCCTCCTCTCCAGGCCCAGAGCTGAGTATTTGAAGTCAGCAGGCCAGGGGGAGACAGGAGTTGGATGAGCTCCCCAAAGCAAAGGTAGGACCAGAACCACTAAGCTAGGGGACAGAACAGCCATGAGCTGGAGTGGGGACTAGCTTCCTGAGCCACGGTGGGGAGGGGCAGCAGGGCTGGAGGAGAAGAAGTTTCTTGGAAAGAGGAGCAGAGGTGAGAAAAGCACAGAGGCTGGACCATTCAGGGGCATCTGAGCAGCAGCAAAGAGGGGAGCTAGGCTGGAAGGGAGGGCCTTGGGAATGGTGGAGAGAGCCAAGGCGATAGCAGGTGATAGCCAAGGTGATAGTGGCTACAGGCAAGGCCAGGTGATCAGGCAGGTAGCAGTGAATTCTTTCACCTGGTCATCTTCCACTGGAGAAGAGCATGTGCTCTCTGCAGATCGCTAAGGTCTGGGCACCTTATGTGGTGGAGGTGATGAATTCTAACAGGTTTTTCCCACAGGAAGATGGACCTGTTTGCATCATGGTCTGATAAGAAACTCTGGCAGCTCATAGCAATGGCAAAGATAGAGAAGTTCTCATATGGGCAGCTGATCTCAAAAGACTTTGTAGAGTCGTCCTTTATCATGTTTATCAGCAAGGTGAGGAGGCTGGAGGTTGGGGTGAGGGTGAACCTCTGAGGAGCATGCCTAAGATCATGTCCTGTGAGTCTGAGCCCCTTTTTGCAACCTGTGCAATTCACTCCCTTTTCTGAGTTTTCACGTCCCAGCTGTAAGATGCCTGCCTCTCTCAGAGTGTGGCTGGAGACATTAAGACACACGGCAATTAGGCTTGGTGGCACCTGCCTTTAATCCCAGCTACTCAGAAGGCTGAGGAAGGAGAATCACTTGAACCCAGGAGGTGAAGGTTGCAGTGAGCTGAGATTGCAACTCTGCACTCCAGCCTGATGGGAGCAAGACTCCATCTCAAAAAAAAAAAAAGAAAGAAAGAAAAAAATCATGTGAGTGTGAGAAATAGAACAGTATATCACAAGTCAGATTTAATAACATTGAATTTATTGGAAAGAGACTGGATTGGGATGCAACTTCATTTGTCCAATCATGGTTGAGTTGCAAGTATAAACTACAAGAGTTCAGCCAAATCCACAAAAGAATTCTGTGAGAGGCTGGGCGCGGTGGCTCATGACTGTAATCCCAGCACTTTGGGAGGCTGAGGTGGGTGGATCACGAGGTCAAGAGATCGAGACCATCCTGGCCAACATGGTGAAACCCTCTCTATAAAAAAAAAAAAAATTCTTTGAGAGCTTATTGGCTGTATGGAATTTCCTGTATGGTATATATATTTATCATTTTCTTATATGGTATATTTTATTATTTATAAATTGTGTGTAACACATTCTTTATAACATTAAAGTTTATATACATGCATATGTTTTTCAGGAGAGCTGGTTGTTAAACTTGCCAGCACCACTAGGGGAGTGGTGTGTGTGTTGTTATTTTCCACTCAGTCCCAGAGAACAGAATCAAGTCTAGTTAATATAAGTAGCAAAAGATTGATTACCAGATGTCAATTGGAAGTTCCTTCTCCTTCTTCATATTTTCTTCTTCTTTGCTAAAATTTTGAGGTGATCACCTCTGCCATGTCTCCAAATTTAACTCTAAGCTCTTTGATACTATATAGTCAGGAAAGATGGGGGATGTGTGGTGAGGGACAGAAATTCTTTCCAGTATTTTCTTTAATCAGAATAATGATTACATTCTGACAGGCAGAAAGTTGGGGGTGGATCTTCATCTGTTTTGCCTCCATTGCTTCATCCATGAAATGGAACCACTCACGCTGTAAAGTCTGTTTAAGTATGAGAATCAGTTTAGCAAATGCTTCCTCAGTGAGCATTCCTCCCGCAAGCCAGTGGTTCTCAAAGTGCTGTTACTGGACCAGCGGCAGCACCAGCAGTACTTGGGAACTCATTATTATTTCTTCCTCCTCCTCCTCCTCTTCTTCTTCCTTTTTTTTTTTTATTTTTTAAGACAGGGTTTCACCATATTGGTCAGGCTGGTCTTGAACTCCTGACTTGAGGTGATCCACCCACCTCAGCCTCCCAAAGTGCTGGGATTACAGGTGTGAGCCACTGTGCCCGGCTTTCTTCTTCTTCTTCCTCTTCCTCTTCTTCCTCTTCTCCTTCTTTTCCTTCTTTCTTCTTCCTCTTCCTCTTCTTTTTTTTTTTTTGAGTTGGAGTTTCACTCTTGTTGCCCAGGCTGGAGTGCAATGGCATGATCTTGGCTCACTGCAACCTCTGCCTCCCAGGTTCCAGTGATTCTCCTGTATCAGCCTCCCAAGTAGCTGGGATTACAGGAGCCTGCCACCACACCTGGCTAATTTTTGTATTTTTAGTAGAGACAGGGTTTTGCCATGTTGGCCAGGCTGGTCTCAAACTCCTGACCTTCAGGTGTTCAGCCTGCCTCAGCCTTCCAAAGTACTGGGATTACAGGCATGAGCCACCATGCACAGCTGGGAACTCATTTCAAAATGCAAATTCTCAGGCCCCCTGCCAAGAGCTACTCAATCCATAACTCTAGGAGGAAGGGCTCAGTGATCTGTGTTTTAACAAGGCTTCCAGGTGATTCCAGTGGACACTGATGTAGGAGAACCTCTGTCCTAAGGGAGGAATTCTCAAATTTTGGTAAGCATACAAATACATAGGGTGCTTTTTAAAAAGGCAGATTGATTGCTGTCTAACCCCAGAGATTGATTCATTAACTCTGGAATCTGCAATTGAGTAAGTGCTGTAAGGGATTCTAATGCAGGTGTGCTGAGCCTTCATTCTGAGAAACATAATGTGGAAGTCACTAAAGGACAGCAAGCTGGGCGCTTTTGGCCAGAAGATGAGTCTGGTTTGTTCTTTACAGTGTTTTATAAAGTCTGATTTAATCATCAATGTGAAGATTTTACATAAAAATTCTGATTTCTGGCTTTTGAGAATTCAGAGGACCATGTAACACTAAACCATATTTTGGTACAGCCCCCACCTCTGGCTGGAAATGAGAAGCACCAGACCCCTCTAAAGGACTGCTCTTTTTTTTTCCCTACTTGGCCAGCGTTTTGAGTGTTCATCTCTGGAAGGAGATCAAGCAGTCCCGACTCTTGTAGTTAACTCATATTGCCACTAGAGGGCAAAATCAGCTGCGGGTGACTGGACACCCTAGGGACCTCCGAAAGCTGGAGATTTTCTTTTGGCATTGAAAACTTAATGTCCACTATCAACTCATTTCTAACAGTTTATCATTGAGGGACACATAGTGGAACTGTTTTCTCCATAGATACAATTGAAGACTCACTAAATACTTGAGGAAACCAGGCTCATGTTGTTTCTCTGGGACCTGCAATTCCTCTGTCTCAAAAAAAAAAAAAAAGGATGCATAAAGATTTCAAATCTAAACTTTACAGCTTCATAAATTTTTATATATGTATACACCTGTGTGATCACTGCCCAAATCAAGATAAAGAATATTTCCACTACTCCAGAAGGCTCTCTTGTGCTCCTTCCTAGACAAAATCTCCCCACAAAGCTTACCACTCATAACTTTTGCATGTTTTGAACTTCATATAAATGGAATCATACAGTGTGTACTCCTTGTGTATGACTTCTTTTGCTCAACTGAATATTTTTTATTTTAAATTTTATAAATTATGGTGTACATAGAATAATATGTAACCCTTAAAAATGATACTATAGAACCATATTGTTTGGCATGAAAAGAGGTCTTTGATATATTATTGAGTTTCTAAAAAAATTATGAGTCTGTTTTACATACATGAACTCATTGATAAAAGATTGTAGATATACATCTTTTTTTTCTCTCTGATGCTTGGGAAGATATATATTTTATATGTTCATAGAGAAAAGTTTGAAATAATTTTCACTATTACGTTATTACTGGTTATTTCTGGGTGTCAGGATTAATATAGTTTTTACTTTCTCTGTGTTTTTCTGTTTGGTCTGAATATTTTTAAACTTAATTTTGGAATAATTTTAAATTTATAGAAAAATTATGAGAACAGTACAAAGAACTTCTGTTGCTGGGACTACAGGCATGCACCACCACACCTAGCTATTTTTTTTTTTTTTTTTTTTTTGAGAGGGAGTTTTGCTTTTGTTGCCCAGGCTGGAGTGCAATGGTACAATCTCACCTCACTGCAACCTCTGCCTCCCCAGTTCAAGCGATTCTCCTGCCTCAGCCTCCTGAGTAGCTGCGATTACAGGCACCTGCCACCACACCCGGCTAATTTTGTATTTTTAGTAGAGACGGGGTTTCTCCATGTTGGTCAGGCTGGTCTCGAACTCCTGACCTCAGGTGATCCACCCACCTTGGCCTCCCAAAGTGCTGGGATTACAGGCATGAGCCACCGTGCCTGGCTTAATTTTTGTATTTTTAGTAGAGACAAAATAATTTTGTATTTTTGCCATGTTGGCCAGGCTTGTCTTGAACTCCTGGGCTCAAGCGATCTTCCTGCCCCAGCCTCCCAAAGTACTGGGGTTACAGGTGTGAGCCACTGTACCTGGCTTATATTTAGTTCTTATGCTTCTTCAGTTACTTGAACTTAATATGGTGGGTAAATAACACTTCCATTAAAAAAGTAATAATAAAAAAAGAACCAGGGTGGGTGCGGTGGCTCATGCCTTTAATCCCAGCACTTTGGGATGTTGAGGCAGACAGATCACTTGATGTCAGGAGTTCAAGACCAGCCTGGCCAACATGGTGAAACCCTGTTTCTACTAAAAATACAAAAATTAGCCGGGCATGGTGGCACATGTCTATAATCCCAGCTACTCAGGAGGTTGAGGCAGGAGAATCACTTGAACTCAGGAGGCAGAGGTTGCAGTGAGCCGAGATTGCCCCATTATACTCTATCCAGCTTGAGTGACAAAAGTGAGACTCCATCTCAAAAAAAAAAAAAAAAAGAACCTGAAACCACTTGCATTAAGCAAATAAAACAAAATGAGATAAGATGCAATTCAGAGAAATTTTCTTCAAATCCTGGCCTGCTTGGAGCCTTAGGGGTTAACCCTTTTGCTGTGTCCCTTGCTATTTCCAGGGCAGCTGTGAAGTCCTGCGGCTATTGGACCTTGCTGCCTCCCCTTCCTACCACAAGTGGGTCTGGCAGCACCTGGAGCTGATTCATGACAGGCCTCTGATGACCCACCTAAGTGGTAAGCTGCCTAGCCCATCTGACAGCAGGAGGTGCCTGGGCTTGTCCTGTTTCCAGTTCCCAGTCCATAAGCCTTAGAAATCTAGAGCCAGCTGGCCTGACAGGGTATCTCCTCTGCGCCCTTCCATGGAAACCAGGGTATCTCATCAGCACCCAGCTGTGGAAACCTGGTCTGCAAGGCCCTCCCCTCCTTTCCACTCTCTCTCTCTTTTTTTGTTTTTTAGCTTTTTCCCTTTTGCTTCTCAGGTTCTTTCACATGACCATCAACTCCTTGCCTCACATATCCCCTGCCCTTTTTTTCACCCAGCTCTCTTCTGCTTTTTAAAATTTGTTTATTTATTTATTCATCCTGTCTCTGGGTTTGCCTATGATAGACTTTTCATATAAATAGCACCATACATTATGTGGTTTTTTGAGTCTGACTTCCTTCACTGAGCACCAGGTTTTCAAGGTCCATTTATGTTACAGCACATACCATTTCTTCATTCTGTTTTATGGCTGAATAATATTCTCATGTATGCTCTTAGAAATCTATACCACATTTTTGTTTGTCCACTTATCAGTTAATGAACATTTGGATTGTTTTCACTTCTTGGCTGTTTTGAAATGTTGCTGTGAACATTTGTATACAAGTTTTTATGTGACCATATTTTTCAGTTCTCTTGGGTATTACTTATATGGCTAGGAGTGGAATTTCTGGGTCATATGGTATCTTAGTCCATTTGCCATTTCTATAACTAAATATCTGAGACTGGGTAACTTATAAAGAAAATAAATATTATTCTTATAGTTCTGGAGGCTAGGAAGTCTGAGGTTGAGGGGCTGCTTCTGGTGAGGGCCTTTTTGCTGGTGGGGACTCTTCGAAGTTCCAAGGCAGCAAAGGGCATCACATGGAGAGGGAGTGCTTCTGTTTCTGAGATGTTAGACTACACATCTTTCCTTAGAGAAGTCTTCCTGTTTCTCATGATAGACCAGATCTTCCATCCTCTGTTATGTCCCATTCAAGAACCATTCAAGTACTCTTCTGTTTTATGTAACCCCACTGAAATCATATAACTAAGTCTGAAATGGTTATTAAACATTTGTTTCCATAGCTAGGATATAAGCTCTATAAGGGCATTGCATTCCCATGGCCTCGTATCATGCCTGGCATCTAGTAGGTGTTCAGAAGCGAATTACAGGGTTAATGGATAAACATATTTCTGCTGCTGTGTGTGATTTGGATGCATCTTCAGGCTGTAAATGTGTGTGCACTCTCCATAGCCTTAACCAAACTCATGTATCTAGTAACAAGTATGAAAACAGTGATCATTTATTGAATTCTGATTGTAGGTTTATTATATTGAGCTTGACTGTTTATACATATTGCATAATTCTCATAATAACTCTTTTTTTTTTTTTTTTTTTTTTGAGACAGAGTCTTGCTCTGTTGCCCAGGTTGGAGTACAGTGGTGCAATCTCAGCTCACTGCAGCCTCCACCTCCCAGGTTCAGGTAATTCTCCTGCCCCAGCCTCCCAAGCAGCTGAGATTACAAGGACATACCACCATGCCCAGATAATTTTTGTATTTTTAGTAGAGATGGGATTTCACCATGTTGGCCATGCTGGTCTTGAACTCTTGACCTTAAGTGATCTGCCCACCTCAGCCTCTCAAAGTGCTGAGATTATAGGCGTGAGCCACTGTGCCTGGCCTAATAACTCTTTAAGAAGGTATGATTGTACCATTTGACACATGAGGAAACTGGCTCATAGGGCAAATAAGTAGCAATGTAGGACTGTAGAGCTGGGATTCTAATCCAGGCGCAACTGGTTCCAAAGCCCAGACTTCTTTCTCTTCATAAACATCTCCAGCCTTCCTCAATCTCCATTTGCTGTTGTTAGACATAGACATTGTCAAGTAGCAGCCTCTAGAACTGGCCAGGGTAATAACCAGATTTCCTGATTCTAGGGTATAATTGTTTCCATTCACAACTCTGTGTTGGCATTTTTATTTACGTTTTTCCCCTTCCATCCTCTGCAAATCTTTTTGTCTCACCCACTTGGGTCAAGAACCGCAGCCCTCAGCAGACATTCACAGTGACTCAGGTGTCTTACCTCTTACTTTGTGCTCACTACTGGTGTGCTTGCCCCACATCCCTTGAAATTGTAATCTGTGTATCCTGGGCCCTCCTCCCCAAGGATTGCCTTACAGATACAGCCAGTCCTCTTGAGATTAGAACTGAGGCCAACACAGGGAGGCAGAGGAGAAGCGTGGAAAAAGGAGAGGTTGGAGCTGAACAGAGCTGGGTTTGAATCCCACTTATTAGCTGGGTAACTGTGGCGAGTCCTTAAAGCCTCTGGGCCTGGTTTCTTCATATTTACCTTGGGTAGTGTCATGGTTAGGAGCATAGGCTCAGAGCCCACTGCTTGTGTTTGAATACAGGGTCCTTCTCTTAATAGCGATGTGATACTGGACAAGTGACTCTGTCCACGTGCACCAGTGCCCTCAGAGTCTGTAAAATGTAAATAATGGTCTCTACCTCATAGTATTGTAATGACATTAAGCAAATTAATGTATGAAACTCTTAGATGTTTGTTGTCACTACCACACAGGCTACTAGGAAGGCTGAGATGATATTTGCATGAGGCCTTGTAAGTACTTGGTAAATGTTTCTTCTCATGTCAGTTCTCGTTTGTTGCTTTTCCACTCAAACCACCAGAGAAAAAGCTGCATCCCACAAAATTTTGATATGTTGTATTTTCATTGTTATTCACTTCAAAATATCTTTAAATTTCCCTTTTGATTTCTTCTTTGACCCATGGAATATTTAGAAGAGTGTTTAGTTTCCAAACATTTGGGGGATTATCCAGCTATCTTTGTTATTGATTTCTTTTTTCTTATTTTTTGAAAAGGAGTGTCGCTCTATTTGTTGTCCACGCTGGAGTGCAGTGGTGTGATCTCGGCTCACTTCATCCTCCACCTCCAACCTCTTATTTTTCTACCCTTCTCCTCTGCCTCCCTGCCTTGGCCTCAGTTCTAATCTCAGGAGGACTGGCTGTATCTGTAAGGCAGTCCTTGGGATGGAGGGCCCAGGATACACAGATTACATTGATCCTGGGTTCAAGCAGTTCTCCTCCCTCAGCCTCCCAAGTAGCTGGGACTACAGGCGCCACCACACCTGGCTAATTTTTGAATTTTTAGTACAGATGGGGGTTTTGCCATGTTGGCCAGGCTGGTCTCAAACCCCTGACCTCTGGTGATCTGCCTGCTTTGGCCTCCCAAAGTGCTGAGATTACAGGCGTGAGCCACCGTGCCCAGCCTGTTATTGATTTCTAGGTAACATACTTTATATGATTTGAATCCTCTGAAATGTATTAAAACTTGTTTTGTGGTTCAGAATATAGTCTATCTTGGTAAATGTTTCATTTGCATTTAAAAAAACATTCTGTTTTTGGGTGCAGTATTCTATGAATGTTAAATAGGTAAAGTTGGCTGATAGTATTGGTCAAGTCATCTGTACCCTTATAACTTTCTGTCTGCTTGTTCTATCAATTGTTAATAGAGGCTGGGCATGGTGGCTCACGTGTATAACCTCAGCACTTTGGGAGGCTGAGGCGGGTAGTTCACCTGAGGTCAGGAGTTTGAGACAATTCTGGCCAACATATAGTGAAACCCCAACTCTACTAAAATAATACAAAAATCAAGTGGACGTAGTGGTGCATGCCTGTAGTCCCAGCTACTTGGGAAGCTGAAGCAGGAGAATTACTTGAACTTGGGAGGCAGAGGTTACAGTGAGCCAAGATCGCACCACTGTACTCTAGCCTGAGTGACAGAGCAAGACTCTGTCTTTAAAAAAAAAAGTTAATAGAGTTGTTAAAATTTCTAGCTATAATTGTAGATACATTTTTCTCCTTGTTTTGCCTCATATATTTGAAGCTCTTTTATTATATGCTTAGATGTTTGGGATTGAACTCTTAATCATTATGAAATGAACTTCTTTGTCCCTGGTAACATTCTTTGCTCAGAAACCTACTTTTTCTGATATAAATTCAGCCACTTTTGATTTAATGTAGCTTCCTTTTGATTAGCATTAGTTTGGTATATCTTTTTTCCATCCTTTTGTGTTTAACCTATTTGTGTCTTTATATGTAAAAGTGGGTTTCTTAAAGGTAGCATATAATTGGGTCTTACTTAAAAAAATCCTATCCAACAATCTGCTTTTTTATTGAGATGTCTAAGTCATTTACATTTAATGTTAGTATTGATTATGGTTGGATTTAACTTTACCATCTTGTTTTTTTTTTTCTGTTTGTCACATCTATTCCCTTTTTCTTTTGTTTTTCCCTGTCTTTTGTATTATATATTTTGTATAATTTAATCTTATTTTCTTTGTTGGCTTATTAGCTGTTTGTGGTATTATTTTCACGGTTGCTCTGTGATCATTGTATATACTTTTAACTTATCACATTCTACCTTTAAGTGATATTATACCACTTCATGTATAGAATCAGAATCTTACAACATTATATTTCCATTGTGTCCTCCTAGATATTATGCTATTGTGATATATTCTACTTGCATGTATGTTAAAACCTTACCATATGTGGTTACTACTTTTGCTTTAAACAAGTATCTTTTAAGTATATTTAAATAATAATAAGAAAAGACTCTTGTATTAACCTACATAGTTACTATTTTTAATGTTTTTGTTCCTTTGTGTAGATCCAGATTTCTACCAAATACCATTTCCTTCTGCCTGAAGTATTTCCCTTAACCTTTCCTATATTTCAGGTCTGTTAGTGATGAATTATTTCAGCTTTTCTATGTCTGAAAACCATTTTATCTTCTTCTTCTTTTTTTTTTTTTAAGAGATGGGGTTTCCCTGTGTTGGTCAGGCTGGTCTCGAACTCCCGACCTCAGTTGATCCACCCACCTTGGCCTCCCAAAGTACTGAGATTGCGTCAGCCACTGCACCCAGCTTTTTATCTTCATTTTTGAAAGAAATTTTTGCTGGATATAAAACTCTAGGTTAACAGTTTTTTTTTTTTTCTCTCACTATTTTAAAAATATTGCATTCAAGTCAGTTTTCTGGCTTGCATTGTTTTCAACAAGAAGTTTGTTAACATTTTTATTTATTTATTTATTTATTTAAACACAGGGTTTCACTATGTTGGCCAGGCTGGTAAGTCCTGACCTCAGGTGATTCACCCACCTTGGCCTCCCAAAGTATTGGGATTACAGGTGTGAGCCACTATGCCCTGCTGAAGATCTTTTTTTAATCAATATTATTGTTGTATATGTATATTTTTTTGGGGGGGGTGTGGAGTCTTGCTCTGTTGCCCAGACTGGAGTGCAGTGGTGCAGTCTCAGCTCACTAAAACCTCTGCCTCCCGGGTTCAAGCGATTCTCCTGCCTCAGCCTCCTGAGTAGCTGGGATTACAGGTATGCACCACCATGCCCAGATTATTTTTGTATTTTTTTTTTTTTAGTAGAAACAGGGTTTTCCCTTGTTGGTCAGGCTGGTCTCGAACTCCTGACTTTGTGATCCACCCGCCTCGGCCTCCCAAAGTGCTGGGATTCCAGTGAGCCACTGCACCTGGCCAATGTATAATTTTTATATGTCAGAATGCACATATTTTACATGTATAGTTAAATGACAAATTAGAAAAAAAAAATTTTTTTTTGAGACAAGGTTTTACTTTGTCACCCAGTCTGGAGTATGTTGGCATGAATATGGCTCACTACAACCTTGACCTTCTGGGCTCAAATAATTCTCCCACCTTGGCCTCCCAAGTAGCTGGGACTACAGGCACGTGCCACCACACCTTGCTTATTTTTATGTTTTGTAGAGACCGGGGTTTGCCGTGTTGCCCAGACTGGTCCCAAACTCCTGAGCTTAAGCGATCCTTCTGCCTTGGCCTTCCAAAGTGTGGGATTACAAGTGTCAGCCACTGCACCCAGCCACAATTCCATGACAAATTTATACCTCTATAATCAATTTATAGAACATTTCCATCACCCCAAAAAGTTCCCTTGGTCCCCCTCCCTAGGCAACCACCCATTATTCTCTACCCATCACCTCTGCCCTAGGCAACCTCTGATTTGTTTTCTATCATTATAGTTTAGATTTGTCTTCCCATGGTTTCATATAAATGAGATCATACAGTATGAACTCTTGTATCTGGCTTCTTACCTCTGATTTGTTTTCTGTCATTATAGTTTAGATTTGTCTTCCCATGGTTTCATATAAATGGGATCATACAATATGAGCTCTTGTATCTGGCTTCTTTTGCTTAGCTTGCTGAGTAGTTTGCTCTTTTTTATTTCTGAATACATTTCCTTGGAGACTTTTTACTTTAAGAGACAAAATCTTTCTTTTTTCTTTTTTTATATGGAGTTTTGCTCTTGTTGCCCAGGTTGGAGTGCAATAGCATGATCTCAGCTCACTGCAACCGCCACCTCCCAGGTTCAGGCAATTCTCCTGCCTTAGCCTCCTGAGTAGCTGGGATTATAGGCATACACCACCATGCCCAGCTAATTTTCTTTCTTTCTTTCTTTCTTTCTTTCTTTCTTTCTTTCTTTCTTTCTTTCTTTCTTTCTTTCTTTCTTTCTTTCTTTTCTTTTCTTTCTTTCTTTCTTTTTTTTGTATTTTTTAGCAGAGACAGGGTTTCTTCATGTTGGTAAGGCTGGTCTCAAACTCCTGACCTCAGATGATCTGCCCATCTTGGCCTCCCAAAGTGCTGGGATTATAGGCGTGAGCCACCATGCTTGGCCAGGATGAGCTCTTTCTGTGTTGCCCGGGCTGAATTTGAACTCCTAGGCTCAAACAATCCTCCTACCTCAGCCTCCAGAGTAGCTGGGACTACAGGTGTGTACCACTGCAACTGACTCTTGGTGATCTTTTAAAAATAACTCTCATGAAGGACCTATTATATGCTGGCACTGTGCTAGGCATATTACATACTTTATCTGTAATACTTTTTTTTGAGAGAATTTTACTCTGTTGCCCAGGTTGGAACACAGTGTCATGAACACAGCTCACTACAGCCTCAGTTTCCCTGGGCTCAAGCAATCCTCCCATCTCAGTGTCCCCAGTAGCTAAGGCTACAGGCATACACCAGCATGCCTGGCTATTTCTTTAATTTTTTGTAGAGATGAGGTCTTGCCATATTGCCCAGGCTGGTCTTGAACTTCTGGACTCAAGTGATCCTCTAACTTGGCCTCCCAAAGTGCTGGGATTATAAGTGTGAACTACCATGCCCCAGCCTGTAATTCTTAACAGTATTCCTGGCCTGGTACGGTGGCTCATGCCTGTAATCCTAGCACTTTGGGAGGCCGAGGTGGGTGGATCAGCTGAGGTCAGGAGTTCAGGACCAGCCTGGCCATCATGGTGAAACCCCATCTTAAAAAAAAAATTCCTTTGAGGGCTCTAATGATTATATGACTTGTCTAAGGTTCTATGACCAGTCATCCATTTATCTTTTATTGCTAACCCTGCCCCAATTTGAAAGCCCAGTTTGAAGGCCGGGATAAATATGATTTGTTAATGGAATGGTATGAGCTTTGAATCCGATAGACCTGAGTTCAAATCCAAGCTTTAACCTTTTTCTGAGTGACTTGAGCTCTCTGCTGTTCATCTTATCTTTTAAAGTTGTTAATCACCCTTCTCCAGATGTAATGAATGTAAAGGCTCTAGCACAGGGCCTTGCACCCAGGGACGTTACATGGAGGCCACAGAGTTTTTTCTTTCTTTCTTTCTTTCTTTTTTAAATTTCCCCATGTTCCAGACCATCCAGGTAGGTTCCTGTGATAAGCTTCAACTACTACCACCATAATCATCATATATGCAAAGATCCATAAGTATGTTTTCCTGTGCTTTCCCTAACAGAATACTCTCCTATGGAAAGATACAAGGAATTCCAGATCAAATCATATCCTCTACAAGACTTTAGCTCCTTGAAACTTCTGCATCTCCAGAAAGCCTGGGAGCTACAGGGGACAAGCTTCAGCAGGAAGATCAGAACCTCAGGAGACAGTCTCCCCAAGATGCTGGGCCCAAAGATCAAGTAAGCTCAGCCCTTGCCAGATAGACGAGTCCAGATTGTGGTTTCCAAGGGAGATAATACTTATCTGGCAGAATGTCAGGGATGCTGGGGAGGGGGCAAAGGTGGAGCACACAGGTCAATCCCAAAGGGTTGTGCATGAGGCAGCCTAGAGATATCCTGGGTCTGAGAGCCAGGACCCACATTCTTCACCTGTAACATGAAAGGGCACTTCAGGCATTTAGCCACTTCTTTTCTAAGGGCCTCAGTAACCCATTTAAGGAGGAAGGGGCTGGACAGATCTTCTGGCTCTGACATTCTGTCGGTCTGTGTGTTGCTCAGCCCTTTTGATTTTGAGCTGCTTCAGAAAATTCTATCCATCTAAGGAAGGCAGTTATAGCACAGTAGATAAGAGGCTGTGTTTGAAATTAATCCTGGCTTGGCCACTTATTTTAGCTCTGTGTCCCGAGGCAAAGGACTTGACCTCTCTAAGCTGTATTTCTTGGTAGATAATAGCATCTAAGTCTTAGGGTTGTTGCAAGCCTATAATGATAATTATAGTTAACATTTACAGAATACTTTTTTAGCTGGGCATATTGGCACATACCTGTAGTCCCAGTTACTCAGGAGGCTGACGCAGGAGAATTGCTTGGGTCTAGGAGGTTGAGGCTGTAATGAGCTGTGATTATGTCACTCTACCCCAGCTTGGGCAACAGAGCAAGACTCTGTGTCTTAAACACACACACACACATACACACACACACACATATATACACACACACACACACACACATATACACACACACACACACACAAACACCAGACTGGGCACAGTGGCTTACACCTGTAATCTCAGCATTTTGGGAGGCTGAGGTGGGTAGATCACCTGAGGTCAGGAGTTTGAGACCAGCCTGATCAACAGGCAGAACCCCATCTCTACTAAAAGTACAAAAATTAGCTGGGCATGATGGTGCTCACTTGTAATTCCAGCTACTTGAGAGGCTGAGGCAGGAGAACTGCTTGAATCCAGGAGGCAGAGGTTGCAGTGAGCCAAGATCATGCTACTGCACTCCAGCCTGGGTGACAAGAGCAAAACTCCATCTCAAAAAAGAAAGAAAGAAAGAAAGAAATTCCTTCCTTTTGGCTGTGCACGGTGGCTCATGACTGTAATACCAGCTCTGGGAGGCTGAGGTGGGCAGATCACTTGAGGCCAGGAGTTTGAGACCAGTCTAGGCAATCCTGTCTCTACTAAAAATACAAAAATTGGCCGGGCGCGGTGGCTCACGCCTATAATCCCAGCACTTTGGGAGGCCGAGCAGGTGGATCACGAGGTCAAGAGATCGTAGACCATCCTGGTCAACAAGGTGAAACCCCGTCTCTACTAAAAATACAAAAATTAGCTGGGCATGGTGGCACGCGCCTGTAGTCCCAGCTACTCGGGAGGCTGAGGCAGGAGAATTGCTTGAACCCCAGAAGTAGAGGTTGCAGTGAGCAGAGATCCCATCAGTGCACTTCAGCATCTGGGCAACAGAGTGAGATTCCATCTCAAAAAAAAAAAAAGAGAAAGAGGAAAAAGAAGAAATTCTTTCCCCATGCTGAGCATGAGGGGGCCATTCTGGACTGGACTTCCCACCCATTAGGCCTGACTTGCTTGCATGGGATCATCAGCTCCTGCCTCCGGGGAAAAAAAAAACAGCCCTCAGGTGTTTAAGAGGAGGGAGGGCCTGTTTCACCTTCCTCTCCCGTCTTCTCTTTTGCACCCTCCAATTCCTGACAGTAGGAGTCAGTCCCTCCCAGGCTTTATTTTGAGTTTTCTCACCTTTTGGGGAGCTGTGAATTCCCCAGGTAGGGGAGCCCTCCACGTGCAGAAGAGCGAGGGCTGATTAACAAGGGCCTCAGGAGCAGACTGTTACAGATGAGCTCTCTAACAAGCTGTCATATTTCAGATCCAAGCCTACTCAGACCATCAAATGCAACATGATCAATACCAACTTTGGTGAGCTCCCCAAAGAGGCTGTAGTGGGGGCCTACGTGAAGGTGCATACTGTGGAGCAGGGAGAAATTTTGGTGAGTGTGCCAAGAGCTTTGTTCACCATGGAGCATGAATGGGCTGGAATGAATGGACTGGAATGTTAACTAATAACAGTAAAGGTTTAAAAATACTTTCCTCATAGCCAGATGTGGTGCCACATGCCTGTAATCCTAGCTACTCAAGAGGCTGAAACAGGAGAATCGCTTGAACCCTGGAAGTGGAAGTGGCAGTGAGCCGAGATCATGCCATTGCACTCCAGCCTGGGTAACAAGAGCAAAACTCTGTCTCAAAAAACAAAGCAAAACAAAAAAAAAAACTTCCTCCATATTTGATGATATTAAGGAATTGTGTTGATTTGTAAAGATGTGATAAAAATAGGCTGGGTACGGTGGCTCACACCTGGAATCCCAGCACTATGGAGGCCGAGGCAGGCAGATCACAAGGTCAGGAGTTTGAGACCAGCCTGGCCTATATGGTGAAACCCTGTCTCTACTAAAAATACAAAAATTAGCTGGGCATGGTGGTGTGTGCCTGTAATTCCAGCCATTTGGGAGGCAGAGGCATGAGAATTGCTTGAACCTGGGAGGTGGGGGTTGCAGTGAGCCGAGATTGTGCCACTGCACTCCAGCTTGGGCAACAGAGTGAGACTTTCTCTTGAGAAAAAAAAAAAAGACACAGTAAGAATATTGTGGCTGCTGGGCATGGTGGCATGTGCCTGTAGTCCCCGCTACTCAGGAGGCTGAGGTTGGGAGGATCACTTGAGCCCAGGAGTTCTGGGCTGTAGTGCGCTATGCTGATCGGGTGTCTGCACTAAGTTTGGCATCAATATGGAAACCTCCCGGGAGTGGGGGACCACCATGTTGCCTAAGGAGGGGTGAACTGGCCCAGGTCAGAAATGGAGCAAGTCAAAACTCCCGTGCTGATCAGTAGTCAGATTGCGCCTGTGAATAGCCACTGCACTCCAGCCTGGGCAACGTAGCAAGACCCCGTCTCTTTAAAAAAATATATTGTGGCTATGTTTTTTTAAAAGAGTCCTTATATTTAGGAGATACATGTCAAAATATTTATAGATTAAATGATGTGATATGTAGACTTGCTTTAAATGAATCCAGGAACAAGGCAAAGATGTTCCCTCTTACCACTCCTGTTCAACATTGTACTGAAAGTTTTATCTAGTCCATTCAAGAAAAGGAAATAAAAGGTATACAGATTGAGAAGGAAGAAATAAAACTGTCTTTGTTTGCAGATAACATTATTGTCTATGTAGATAATTTCAAACAATCTTTTTTAAAAAGAAAAACCTCTTGAAACTAAAAAGCCTCTTGAGATTATAGCAAGGTCATAGGATATAAGATTAATATACAAGAGTCAATTGCTTTCCTTATCCCAGCAATGAACAATTGGAATTTGATGTTAAAAAACACAATACCACTGGGTGTGGTAGTCCCAGCACTTTGGCAGGCAGAAGCTGGCAGATCACTTGAGGTCAGGAGTTTGAGACCAGCCTGGCCACCATGGTGAAATCCACCTCTGCTAAAAATACAAAAATTAGCTGGGGTTGGGCATGGTGGCTCATGCCTGTAATCCCATCACGTTGGGAGGCCAAGGTGAGTGGATCACCTGAGGTCAGGAGTTCGAGACCAGCCTGGCCAACATGGTGAAACCCCCGTCTCTACTAATAATACAAAAATTAGCCAGGCGTGGTGGCGCACACCTGTAATCCCAACTACTTGGGAGACTGAGGCAGGAGAATCACTTCAACCTGGGAGACGGAGGTTGTAGTGAGCTGAGATTGCACCATTGCATTCCAGCCTGGACGACAAGAGCGAAACTCCTTCTCTAAAAATTAAATAAATTACTTAATATTTTTACAGAATCTGATTTCTAAAGAATTCAGTTTCTAAGGAGTCCATTAGGAAAAGGCTAAATATTGCATGATTCCAATTCTAGGACTTTTCCAGATTTCCAATTCTGGAAAAGAAAAACACTATAGAGATAGTAAAATTATCAGTGGTTGTGAGAGGTTTGGAGTTCAGGGGATGGAATGAATAGTGAAGCACAGGGGACTTTTAGGGCAGTAAAATTATTCTGTATGGCACTGTAATGGTGGCTACAAAAGCATTTGTAAAAACCTGTATAATTTTACAGCACAAAGAGTGAATCTTAATGTATGCAATTTGTTAAAAAGAAAAAAAATCACCTAGGAGGTCAGTGGATCCTAGGAAGGAATACAAACTATGACAAGATAATTTGTTACAAATGTATGAAACAATCTCTGTGAAGGAGTTGGGGGGAAAAGATGCTGACCTAAGTAACTATGGAAATGAGTGGAGTTGGTAAGACTAAAGCAAAAGCAATTGTGCTTGAGCACTGTACCCTACTGATAAAGTTGTTTCTCATGAGGGTATGGATTAGCAATACTTATACTACTATACATGCACACAGTGTTAACATTGAAATCAATCAGTTCAGTAAATGGATGGCAGAGGGTGGGAGCCAGGTTTTTCACTACTTAAGCAGGAATGTTTAGAAAGGGGAGTAGCCTAGACTGCTCCATGTGGTAATGGATTAGAATTGAAAACATCAGTAGACACTCAAGTTTTGCTCAATATGTGCTTACAGACAGTTATATATAGAAATATTTCTAGGTGTGGGTAGAAGCATACAACTGTTTCGCTCTGTCAGTTAAGAGGACCTAAAAGAAATGATACCCTTCTAGCAATAAGCACACTTAACACTTGGATCTTGGTTTCTTTCTTTTTTTTTTTTGAGACAGAATCTTGCTCTGTCACCCAGGTTGGAGTGCAGTGGTGCCATCTCAACTCACTGCAACCTCCACCTCCCGGGTTAGAGTGATTCTCCTGCCTCAGCCTCCCAAGTAGGTGGGATTACAGATGTCCACCACTACACCAGGCTAATTTTTATAATTTTGTAGAGACAGGGTTTTGCCATGTTGGCTAGGCTGATCTTGAACTCCTGACCTCAAGTGATTTACCTACCTCGGCCTCCCAAAGTGTTGGGTTTACAGGCGTGAGCTACCATGCCTGGCCTTCTTTTATACTTTTTAAGAGACAGGCTCTTGCTCTGTCACTTAGGCTAGAGGGCAGTGGTGTGTGATCATGGCTTACTGTAGCCTTGAACTCCTGGGCTAAAGCAATCCTCTCACCTCAGTATTCTGAATAGCTGAGACTACGGGCGTGTGCTGCCATGTCCAAATAATTTTTTAATTTTTTTGTAGAGGCAGGGTCTCACTATGTTGCCCAGGCTGTTCTTGAACTCCTGGCTTCAAGCAATCCTCCCACCTTGGCCTCCCAAAGGGCTGGGATTATAGATATGAACCATTATGCCTGACCTCCGTACTGTTTTTCATAAGGGCTGTACTAATTTATATTCCCACCAATAGTGTATAAGGGTTCCCTTTTTTCCCCACATCTTTGCCAACATTTGTCATATTTTGTCTTTTTGATAGTAACCATTTTAACAGGTATGACTCTGTGTCATTGGATCTTCAATTTGCATTTCCATGATGATCAGTGATGTTGAGCATTTTTTCATATACCCATTGGTCATTTGTATGTCTTTCTTTGAGAAATGCCTATTCAGGGGTTTCTGCCCATTTCTTAACCAGACTATTTGGTTTCTCAAGACTGAGTTGTTTAAGTTCATTATACATTTTGGATGTTATCCCCTTATCAGATTTATGGCTTACAAATATTTTCTACCATTCTTTAGATTGTCTTTTTACTTTATTGGTTTTTTCCTTTGCTATGCAGAAGCTTTTTAGTTTGATGCAATCTCATTTGTCTATTTTTGCTTTTGTTGCCTGTGTTTTTGGGGTCATACTCAAAAAAACCATGGCCCAGGCCAATGTCAAGAAGCCAGATCATGATTTGTAATATGATTTTCCAATAAAAGGAACAAGAGTTCTTTGGAAGAATGGTGGAATCTAGGACTAGGGCAGGAAATACACAGGATGAGTCTAGAACATATTTATTACAAAGCCAGAAAGTAAGGAAGAGCTGGGGGAGGGGCAGGAACTACTTTATTAATATGGGAACATATCCAAGGGACATGGGGGCCAACTATAAGATCTCCCAGTGCCAAAGCTGGAACAATTTGAACAACAAATTAAAGCAGTATTGGATTATAACCGAAAGTACAAAATAAATTTCTATGAGTGCATATTGATATAAATGAATGAATAATAAATTAATAAATGGAAGAGAAGAGACAAATCTCCCTGAAGAATAAATTTCAAGCAATTTATGTAGATATTCTGTCTTAAAGAAGAGAGCCTAACTCTCTACTTCTTAAATGTGGGCCAGGCATAGGACTTTCTTCCAAAGAGTACAGCATGGCAAGAGGGGAATGAGGTACTTTACAGTGGAGAAATCTAAAAAACACAGCCAGGTCATCAAGGCCAACACCAACAGTAAAACATTGTGTTGATAGATTGTCCCTTGATAGGATGTGTTGAAAATGTCACTCTTCCTCTGTGGCCATCCTCTCAATATCTTATAACTCCAGTCTAATCATGAGAAAAGCATGAGACAAATTCTAACATTGTGGCATCCTACAAAATACTCAATGAGTGTTGGGTGTAGTGACTCATGCCTGTAATCCAAGCACTTTGGGAGGCTGAGGTGGGCATATCACGAGGTCAGGAGTTCAAGACCAGCCTGGCCAATATGGTGAAACCCCATCTCTACTGAAAATATGAAAATTAGCTGAGTGTGGCAGTGCAGGTCTGTAGTCCCAGCTACTTGGGTGGCTGAGGCAGAAGAATCGCTTGAACCCTAGAGGCGGAGGTTGCAGTGAGCCAAGATTGCACCACTGTGCAACAGAGTGAGATTCCATCTCAAAAAAAAAAAACCTCAATGAGTACCCTCAAAACTGCCAAGGTCATCAAAAATGGCCTGAGAAAATGACACAGCTAAGGGAAGTCTAAAGAACCCTATTATCAAACATAATGTTATATCCTGGATAAGATGGTGGAATAGAAAAAGGGCATTAGGTGAAACAGGAAATCTAAGCAACGCATTGATTTTAACTAACAGTAATGTATCGGTCATTAATTATAACAAAGACATACCAACGTAAGATGTGGGAAACTGGGTGTGGGATACCTGGGGACTCTGTGTACTATCTTCTCAATTTTTCTGTAAATCTAGAACTGTTTTAAAAAATAAGACCACCAGGCTGGTCGCAGTGGCTCATGCCTGTAATCCTAGCATTTTGGCAGGCCAAGGCAGGTGGATCACCTGAGGTTGGGAGTTCAAGACCAGCCCAGCTAACATGGTGAAATTGCATCTCTACTAAAAATACAAAATTAGCTGTGTATGGTGGCACACACCTGTAATCCCAGCTACTCAGGAGGCTGAGGCAGGAGAATTACTTGAACCCAGAAGGTGGAGGTTGCAGTGAGCCAGGATCATGCCACTGCACTCCAGCCTGCGTGACAGACTGAGACTCCGTCTCAAAAAAAAAAAAACCCAAAAAACAAAAAAACAAAGAATCCAAGGCTGGGCACAGTGCCTCACATCTGATCAAGCCCAGGAGTTCGAGACCAGCTTGGGCAACAAAGCAAGACCCTGTCTCTACAAAAAATTAAAAAGTTAGCTGGGCATGGTGGCATTTGACTGTGGTCCCGGCTACTTGGGAGGCTGAGGTGGGAGGATTGCTTGAGCCCGGGAAGTGGAGGCTACAGTGAGACATGATTGTGTCACTGTACTTCAACCTGGACAACAGAATGAGACCGTGTCTAAAAAAAAAAAAATGCAGTTGTGGGAGGGAAGGCAGTATGGATGACCATGCTTGGCTATGAGTGGATCACCATGGAAGCTGGGTGGCAGGTGCCAGAGCTGAATGAGAAGAGGAGGAACACTGTGCTGGTGCCGAGGTGGGGCCATAGAAGGACTTTCCAGGAGGAGCAATGGGCCTCAGCACACCTATGCCTGCAGAGGGCTGTCTCCTGAAGCCCCATGTGTGGTCATTCAGCATCTGGGAACCTGTTCCTACCAAGCCTCTCCTCTGTTCCTCCATCACTGTCTCCAAGGTCGTCCTTACACTATTCTCACCCTGTGTTATGGTGGACTGTGCATGCTCCTTCCCTCCCCGACCCCTGCTCACACCAGCCTGTGTGTCCTCAAGGCCGGAAAAGTTAGCCCAGTACTGTCTGGGAGTCCCAGACCCTAGCATGGCCTTCTGTCAATGGTGATTATTTTTTAGCTCTTAGAAAGTTATTCCTTTTGTTTAATAAAACTTTGCTTCCTGAAGCTTTAAACTAGCTCCTCTCCTCTCCCTGCCCTGTCCCCGAAACAGAAGAAATCCACTTCCTTAGCATGTGATGCCCTTAGGTATTTAAAGAATGCTGTTTTTGTTTTTCATTCAGCATTTATGCAGCTAGGCACAGTGCCGATGTTCTGTTAACTATATTCATATTCACACTGAGGAGCCTCTATTCCTTTGGTCGTTCTTCATAGGGCCTAGTTTCCAGCCCCACAGCCCATTGCTCCTCCTGGAAAGCCCTTCTGCTTGGCCTACCTCTGGACTCATACACCACTCCTCCTGTTACTCAGCTCTGGCACCTCCCTCCCAGCCTCCATAGCGATCAGCTCACAGCCAAGCATGGTCACCCACACTCCCCCTGCCCCTACTACTGGATTCATTGTTTTAGTGGTCTTATTTTTTAGAACTCTTAGATTTACAGAAAAATTGAGAGTACAGAGAGTCCCCATATGCCCCACACCCAGTTTCCCCCATTACTAACATCTTATATTAATATGTCTTTGTTATAGTTAATGAAGGTGGTTTCTGCTTCACTTCAATTTGTTAATGTTTTAAAGTAAGGTGCTCAGAGCTGAACACAGGGCACCAAGGGATGCTGAGGCCTGGGCAGGATGGAGGCACGAGGTCAGGAAAGGCCTTGCTTGGTTTGGTAGGCAGTGACAGGAGGGGAGGCTGTGTCAGGAACAAGAACAACAGGGTCTGTTTTGTCCAGGCCCTGCAAAGCTGGAACAGGGAGTTAGGCCTTGATTTCCTAGAAGTCCTGGAAGGCTTTGGGTGGGAACTTAGCATAAGGACCTGGCAGCTGCTTCCCACTCAGGGCCAGTACATAAAAGACCTTCAACATTTTTTTTTTTTTTTTGGGTGATAGAATGTTACTCTGTTGCCCAGGCTGGAGTGCAGTGGCACGATCTCAGCTCACTGCAACTTCTGCCTCCCGGGTTCAAGTGATTCTCCTGCCTCAGCCTCCTGAGTAGCTGGGATTATAAGCACGTGCCACCATGCCCGGCTGATTTTTGTATTTTTAGTAGATACCAGGTTTCACCATGTTGGTCAGGCTGGTTTCGAACTCCTGACCTCATGATCCACCCACCTTGGCCTCCCAAAGTGATGGGATTATAGGCGTGAGCCATAGTGCCTGGCCAACAAATATTCGTTAACGTGACCCCTTTGAAGAAAATGTCTGTGGATGTCTCCGTGAGGTGCCTGTGCTAGGACTCTGATCTCCCTGTTTTGAGGCCCTGGCTTCAGTTGTAGAAGAATGAGAGTGGTAACTGCTGTGCCTGAACCCTCCCCCAAGAAGGTGGGTCACATTATCCTCACTCTTGGGAGCAGCAGAGTGGAGCTGAGTCAGCCCTAGGAACAGCAGAGGTTGGGGCCTAGAGTAGAGGGACCCAGGTTTTGAGTTAGGAGATACAGGAGATCCAACTTCTCCAGGGAACAGGCAGGCTGAGGCCTCTGAGGTGTCAAAACTGGGTAGACCAGAGCCATGGGCAGCTCAGAAGAGAGGTGGCAGGTGGGGCTTCTTATTCTCATTTTGCTTCTAATAGTTAGCTGTATGGCCTTGGGAAATCACTTTTCCTTTCTGAATCTGCATCATGAGAAAATGAGGAGATTCATCTGGGTGAACTGTCGCCTGTAAAGTTGTGTGGCTCCATTTGGGTCATTCACTGAGCATACATTCTATGAGCACCTACCATGCTTCAAGCATGGCACAAAGTGCCTGTGTGGCTGAGTAAACTGACCTAATTCCTGCCCTCACAGGGCTTATGATGTAGTCCGGACAAACAAACAGGTAACTAGTAAATACATAGAAAATTACAAATTGCTGTTAGGAATGGAACAGAAAGCAGGTGAGGTGGGGAAGTTCTTAAATGGAGTGGCTAAGGGAAGGCTGCTCCGAGGAGCTGATGTTTAAGCTGAGACTTGAATGATGAAAAGAATAAAATGCAGGGCTGGGCACAGTGGCTCACACCTGTAATCCCAGCACTTTGGGAGGCCAAGGCAGGAGGATTGCTTGAGGCCAGGAGTTCGAGACTATCCTGGGCAACATGGTGAAACCCGCTCTCTACCACAAACAAAAATAAAAACAAAACAGCAGGCGCACACCTATAGTCCCAGTTACTTGGGAGGCTGAGGAAGGAGATCACTTGAGCCCAGGAGGTTGAGGTTGTAGTGAACTGCAATCATGCCACTGCACTCCAGCCTGGGGACAGAGTGAGACCTTTTCTCAAAAAGAAAAAAAAAAGAAACCTGGCAGAAAAGTGTTCTAGACAGAGAATCAGCAAGTTCAAGGTCTGAGACAGGAGGGAGGAGGCATGTTGAGGAGATTGGAAGGGAGGGCAGGGTGGCTGGAACAGAGTAAGCAAAGTGGCAATGACATGAGGCTGAGCTGGACGACCTTAGGAGGCATGAGGTGCTTTTGGAAGCTATTTGAAGCATCTAGCCAGAGAAACAACTGACTTCAGTTCGAGGTGGCTGAGAGAGCAAGCAGGACAGCAATGCTCCTGAGTGGATCCCTGGGTTCAAGGTTGGGATCTGCCACTTTATGTTTCATTACCTTGGGCAAGCTACTTAACCTCTTTGTGCCTCAGTTTCCTCATTGTAGTTGCTAAAAGCACAGACTCTGAAGACAGGCCACCTCGTTCAAAGCCTATGTTTATTGCTTTCATGCATTGTGATGTTGGACAATTTTCTTAACCTCAGCATCCTTACCTGTAACGTGAGAATAAGAATAAGAGTCAGCTCACCGGGTTGTGGTGAGGGTTAAATGGGTCATAGACACAAAAGCTACAAGAGGGCCTGGAATTTAGTGAGCGTTCAATAAACGTTAGCTGGTGCTATTATTACGATTTCATCATCATCGCTATTGTAATTATAAGATACATGACTGCGGATAGGTACATTTCCTCTCCTGAACCACATTTTCCACATCTGAAGATGAAAATCCCTGCATCCTAGGATGGTTCTAAGGGCTAAATTCATATATATATTTCCTCCCCAGAGTAGGAGCTGGCTAAAGAGCAGCGGTTCTGGTTTCTGTGCAAGGCCTGGAATTGGCTAGGAGGCTCTTCGTGGCCGCTCTACTCAACATGAGACACACAAGGTGCTTCCCTCCCCATAGCACAATCACATGTGCCATTTTTCATAGTCCCTCAGCAGCTTCATAGGAAAGGTGGCATAGCTCCAGCCCAGTCTAGCCAAAGAGAGACAAGGCCAGGGCTCACAACACCCAAGAGTTTGTACGTGGTCATATTTCAAGGTCTAGAACCCAAATGGTGGAAGTGGGGAGGGTGTTCCAGATCCAGCTTCACATCTCCTTTCAAATTCAGAATCCTTCAGAGACATGTGTGGCAGATATTCTCACCTCCATTTCACAGGCAAGCAATGGCCCAGGAGGTACTGCATGCCCCAAAGCACATAAGTACTATTTTGAAATTTGGAATCAATCTAAGTGTCCATTAACAGATGAATGGTTAAGGAAAATGTGGGACATATACACAATGGAATATCATTCAGCCATAAAAAGGAATGAGATCCTGTCATTTGCAGCAGCGTGGATAGCACTGGAGGCTATTACGTTAAGTGGAATAAGCCAAGCACAGAAAGACAAATATTGCATGTTCTCATTCATATGTGAGAGCTACAAACTGGATCTCATGGAGATAGAGAGTATATTGGTGGTTAGCAGAGGCTGGAATGTGGAGGAAGAGAGGGAATAAGAAGAAGGAAGAATATGCATATATTTATTTCCAGTGAAGTATATGCTTAAAAGCGGTAAAGATTACCGGGACCAGCTCAGCCGTAGAGACTCCCACCCAGGCGGCGCTGAAGGCATTAAGAAGCAGACACCCAGATAGAACAGCAAAGTGGGACTATCCGGGGAGGTGGGGGGCAACAGGCTTCTGAGCTGAGAGCCTCAGGGGGCTGACAGTATTCCAGGCTGAAGGCCTCAAGCAGATTCTGACCCACATAGTTATTATCTCTGAACAGGTGATTATTATTAACAAACAGGTGTTCTGTGTTTTCTCATAGAACCAAGATAAACTAGTCAGGCACCTGGTGCCTGCTTACCACTGATGAAAGACAAACTAGAAAGCATTCTCCACGAAGGAGCCATGGGGGCAGGGTCACATATCCCATGCTTAAATAATTGTTTTAACCAGTGTATGATATACATATATACTGTCTTGCCACTTTAGAATGCCCCCAGTAGTTTTCCACTTGGGGGCAGGATCAGCTAGGTTTTCCTCATCACCATTCTTCTTAGCAACCAATATATTTTATCATACACTCAGCATTTCTAAACAAAAGATGGTAATTATGTATGTATATTGCACCTCAACCACAGCAACTTGGACCCAGGATTACTCCTAACCCCATGTGTCCTCCACAGAGCAGGCTTCTTGGTTTATGGCCCTTTTTCTTCTTAAGCCAAACACAGCTGGCATTAGTGGCTCTGGGGCCACTAATGTTTCCTGCCTCTGCCCCTCCTTGCCTGAGCCTTGAGAGGCTGAAGAGTGAGCACTGGATTGGGAGTTCAGCAGCAAGGATTCTAGTCCTGGCTCTGCCTGTCCCAGGGTGTCTCCTTAAAAAGGGGATTACACTCTTCATCAAGGAAGCGAGTATGCTTGTGGACTTCCATCTCCCTTCCACATAGAACAAAGTAGAAATTCAAGCTGAGGAGCAGGAGGGCAGCTCGAGTTGGAGAGAGGAGGGCCTGTGGCCACTGAAGTCAGTGAGGGATGGAGGAGAAACAAGCCTGCAGAAAAAGGTGCAGTGGATGGCTGCAAAGATAAGGTCTAGAAGAGGACTAGCTATTTGATTTTTTTTTTTTCAAATACTGTTTTACTCTGTTACCCCAGGCTAGAGTGTTGTGGCGCAATCTCAGCTCACCACAACCTCTACATCCTGGGTTCAAGCGATTTCCCTGCCTCAGCCTCCTGAGTAGCTGGGATTACAGGTGCCCACCACCACGCCCGGCTAATTTTTGTATTATTAGTAGAAGTGGGGTTTCACCATGTTGGCCAGGCTGGTCTCAAACTCCTGACCTCAGTTGATCTGCCTGCTTCAGCCTCCCAAAGTGCTGGGATCACAGGTGTAAGCCACCGCACCCAGCCTGTTTTACCTTTTTTGAGACAGTCTCTTGCTCTGTCGCCCAGGCTGGAATGTAGTGGCAGGATCTCAGCTCACTGCAACCTCTGCCTCCTCAGCTCAAGAAATCCTCCCAGTTCAGTCTGGGCCTACAGGCATGCACCATCACATCTGGCTAACTTTTGTAATTTTTGTAGAGATGTGGTTTCACCATGTTTCTCAAACTCCTGGGCTCAAGTGATCTACCTACCTGGGCCTCCCAAAGTGCTGGGATTACATGTGGGAGCCACTGCACCTGGCGCCTAGCTGTTTGATTTTTGTAGTAATTCCTAAGGAAGAGAAAACAGGTTTATCTGACAAAAAGAAGAGCTGTAATTGGACATTGGGGAAAACTTGAGAGCAATAGTAGCATCAATAGATTGCTGGAGTAGGTGGGACAGTGGGTAATGTGATTTAGGTGCTCTTCTAATTCCAGCATCAGAGGAATTCCATGTTATGTAGCAAAAAGGGCCCAGGATTTCTCCTGCCTGTCATTTGCTCAGTGATCCCAGATAAATTCACCTCCTGTTTAATTTTTTTTTTCTTTTTCCCATCTAGAAAATCTGTGGGCAGACCTGGCCAGTCTCTGAGGTCTAACTTTCTGCAACTTTTCCCTAGGGCCTTCACCAGATCTTCCTTCCAGATGGTGAACACGACACACGACCCTTCATCCTGTTGAGCCTGGGAAATGAGATGATACGGATAAGGAAGGAAAACTTTTATAAACTGATTGACAATGATGACGAGATGATAAACAAGTTGTTAAAGCTCAATATTGCATACCCCAGGTCAGTACTGGAAATGTGCGTAAGTCCCATCAGGTGAAATGAACAATTTTTCACCTGTTATTTTAGCAAAAGAAAAAAATATACCTAATGCTGACAAGGGTGAAATGAAACTGGGAGTTGTTGGTACAGACTAGATAGGCTCAATCCTTTTGATAACAATTTTAGCATTACATTTCAAGGGCTATAAAACTGTCCCGACACTTTGAGACAGAGATTTATCTGTGAATTTACAGAGTCAAAATACTGAGAAAGCCCCTGCATTAAGATGTTCAATGCAGGGCCGGGCATGGTGGCTCATGCCTATAATCCTAGCACTTTGGGAAGCTGAGGCAGGCAGATCACTGGAGGTCAGGAGTTTGAGACCAGCCTGGTCAACCTAATGAAACACCATCTCTACTAAAAATACAAAAGTAGCCAGATATTGTGGCACATGTCTGTAATCCCAGCTACTCAGGAGGCTGAGGTAGGAGAATCGCTTAAACCTGGGAGGCAGAGGTGGCAGTGAGTGGAGATGATGCCCCTGCACTCCAGCCTGGATGACAGAGTGAAACTCTGTCTTAAGAAACAATAAGGCTGAGCGTGGTGGCTCACACCTGTAATCACAGCACTTTGGGAGGCTGAGGCGGGCAGATCACCTGAGGTTGGGAGTTCGAGACCAGCCTGACCAACATGGAGAAACCCTGTCTCTACCAAAAATACAAAATTAGCTGGGCGTGGTGACGTATGCCTGTAATCACAGCTACTTGGGAGGCTGAGGCAGGAGAATCACTTGAACTCAGGAGGTGGAGATTGTGGTGAGCCGAGATCACACCGTTGCACTCCAGTCTGGGCAACAAGAGTGAAACTCCATCTCAAAACCCTCCCCCAAAAACAAACAAACAAAAAACAGTAAGTCCCAGCATGGTGGCTCATGCCTGTAATCCCAGCACTTTGGGAGGCTGAGGTGGGTGGATCACCTGAGGTCAGGCGTTCGAGACCAATGTGGCCAACAGAGTGAAAGCCTGTCTCTACTAAGAGTACAAAAATTAGCTGGGTGTGGTGGTGGGTGCCTGTAATCCCAGCTACTTGGGTGGCTGAGGCAGGAGAATCACTTGAACCCAGAAGGCGGAGGTTGCAGTGAGCTGATATCGCACCATTGCGGTCCAGTCTGGGCAGCAAGAGTGAAACTCTGTCTCTAATATAATAATAAATAATAATAAGGCTGGGTGTAGTGGCTCACACCTGTAATCCCAGCACTTAGGGAGGCCAAGGCAGGTGGATCACCTGAGGTCAGGAGTTTGAGACCAGCCTGGTCAACTTGGTAAAACCCCACCTATACTAAAAATACAAAAATTAGCTGGGCGTAGTAGCAGGTGCCTGTAATCCCAGCTACTAAGGAGGTTCAGGCAGGAGAATCACTTGAGCCTGGGAGGCAGAGGGTGAAGTGAGCTGAGATTGTGCCATTGCACTCCAGCCTGGGCAACAAGAGCAAAACTCCATCTCAAAATAAATAAATAAATAAAATAAGATGTTCATAGCAGCCATATTCATAATAGAAAAACAATGATAACATTCACGTGTGCCACACTAAGGGGATAGTTTATAAAATTGTGGTGTATTATTTTGATAGAACATATTTGTTTCATTTAAAAAATGGTAAGCTTAATGGCTCTATAATAGCAGGATAAAATGGGTGATATAATGATACTAGAAAAGAGCAGTAGAGAATTGTACATGTGCTATGCTCCTGCCTTTGTAAAACACTTACCTGAGAGAAACCTAGAAGGAAATATGCAAAAATAAGAATGCCTCTGGTAATAATTGTTTTCTCTAGAAGGTGAGACTAAGGGGTACTTTCTGGTTATATATTCCTTTCGTGTTTGTTCTTGCAATGCAAATCCATTGCTTTTATTTTTTTATTTTATTTTTATTTACTTATTTTTTTGAGACAGGTTCTCACTCTATTCCCCAGACTGGAGTGCAGTGGCATAATCGTGGCTCACTATAGCCTTGACCTCCTGGGCTCAAGTGATCCTCCCACCCGTTTCTCGAGTAGCTGGAACTATAGACATGCACTACAATGCTTAGCTAATTTAAAAATTTTTTGTAGAGATAGGGGTCTCACTATGTTTCCCAGGCTGGTCTTGAACTCCTTAACTTAAACAATCCTCCTGCCTTGGTCTTCCAAAGTGCTGAGATTTACTTTTGTAATTGTTAAAAATAAATATGTATCTTGAAAGAGTAGATAAATTTTATTTTACTTTTTCATACTGTCCAAATTTTCTAGAGTGAATGTTAATGGTTTTATAATAGAACAAATAACGTTTTAAAATGTAAAAATTGGCCGGGCGTGGTGGCTTACACCCGTGGCTTCACGGAGGTGAAGAGATTGAGACCATCCTGGCCAATACGGTGAAACCCTGTCTCTACTAAAAAGTACAAAAATTAGCTGGGTGTGGTGGCATGCGCTTGTAGTCCTAGCTACTCAGGAGGCTGAGGCAGGAGAATTGCTTAAACCCAGGAGGCAGAGATTGCAGTGAGCCGAGATTGCACCACTGCACTCCAGCCTGGCGCCTGGTGACAGAGCAGGACTCTGTCTCAAATAAAATAAAATACAATAAAATATAAAAATTAATTTATTGCCCAGACCAGTGGTCTCCAAACTGTTTCACCTCATACTGCTATTACTTCAGAGTGTTCAAGTATGTACTCCCTGGTATGCATATGTAATATAAATAACATGTTAATTTATTTTTATTATATCTACATATATTACTGTACTTATATATATTATAAACATATAAAAATAGATATCTTAAAAGAATAAGAGAAAGATAAATATAAATGAAATCCAGGCCAGGTGTGGTGGCTTAGGCCTGTAATCCCAACACTTTGGGAGGCTGAGGTGGGTGGATCACGAGGTCAGGAGATCAAGACCGTCCTGGCCAACATTGTGAAACCCCATCTATACTCTACTAAAATACAAAAAATTAGCTGGGTGTGGTGGTGTGCACCTGTAGTCCCAGCTACTTGGGCAGCTTAGACAGGGGAATCACATGAACCCAGGAGGCAGAGGTTGCAGTGAGCCAAGATTGTCCCATTGCACTCCAGCCTGGTGACAGAGCAAGACTCTGTCTAAAAATATATATATATGTGTGTGTGTGTGTGTGTGTGTGTGTGTGTGTGTGTGTATACATTTATATGTACATATATAAATGAATATATATATTATATATACATACATATATAAATGAAATCCTACTGTTCACATACTCTAGTAGATCTTGTACATCTCCCTGGGTGACAACATCTCTCCACCCCAACTTTGTTTTTTTGTTTGTTTGTTTGTTTTTTGTGTGCGTGTGTGTGAGAGACAGGGTCTCACTCTATCATCCAGGCTGGCATGTTGTGGCTCCATCTCAACTCACTGCAACCTCTGCCTCCCAGGCTTAAGTGATCCTCCCACCTCAGCCTCCCCAGTAGCTGGGACCACAGGCAGGTGCCACCATGCCTGGCTAATTTTTTTGTATTTTTTGGTTGAAATAGGGTTTTGCTATGCTGCCTAGGCTGGTCTCAAACTCCTGAGCTCAAAGGATCCACCCACCTTGGCCTCTGAAAGTGCTGGGATTGCATGAGCCACCGCTCCTGGCCTCCATCCCCCACTTCGGGACCACCAAGCTGGACTCCTGCAAGAGTCTTATCATGGGTTCCTCTCCTTCAGTCTCCTCCCTGCTGGATTCTTTCTGCACACTGTGTTCTTGTTAAAACCCTAATCTAGTTGTGTTAAACTCCTGCTTTAAACCTTTCAGTGGTGTCTCACTGCCTATAGGATAAAGTCCAAACTCAGTGCTACCTCAATGACCCACCACAGTCTGGCCCCTACTGAGGCCCCCTGCAGCATCTCCTGCTGCCTTCAACCTACTCCAGCAACCCAGGTGGGTTGCCTGCTAGGTGCTGTACATACCTTGCCTTTGCCAGTGCTGGCTCTTTTGCCTGAAATGCTAACCCCAGTCCTGCCCTGACCCTTTGTGATAAATTCCTGCTCATTCTGTAAGATTCATCGTCTGCAGCAAACCTCCTCAGACTAACCCCAGTTTGGGATAAGTACTCCTTTTCTGCACACTCATAATATTCTCTACACAGCTCTGTCATTGACTGTGTCATGTTGTCATATAGTTACCTGTTTGCACAGCTCTTTCCCTCCACCTGATTAAATGCTTCAGGAAGGCAAGGCTGTGCATTATCCACCTTTGGTCTCTAGCACCTGTAACAGTACCCAGCATGCAGCAGGTGCTTAATAAATTTTGGCTAAGTGTGAATGATTGGGCCATACTCATTGCAGAAAATTAACACTGAACAGCGAAAAAGACAAAACCCAAATCATTTGCAGTCCTCCAGCAAGCCCGGTTAGCATTTTCTGTATTTCCTTTTAGTGTTTTTCTTCACTTCATGGATATGTACCAAATGTGCATTTATCATCATGCTCCATTTTCATAACAGAGCTCATACTTCTTACACAATTTTGCATCCTCTCTTTTTTCTTTACTTGCAGTGATATTGTGATCAGACATGGTTTTGCTAGCAGGTGTGGGAAGCGAGTGATTGCAATGGTAGAGAAAGGGGGTATGAAGGCAGGCAGAGCTGCAGGTGATTCCAGCCCCTGGCCAATAAGCACACAAAAGGATCTCACATGAGTTCATCATGACCTTGGGCAATGTGAGCTCTTCATGACCTCCTCTAGGCTTCTGACTCCAGTCAGCAACACAAGAAAATTAGAGTAGATCAGTGTGTTTAAAGTATGGAACATATTCCACAGGAGGCTTACAGGATGACTTCAGGCAGCTCACAGATTGACATTTTTAGTTTTAACAGGTATTTACTTGTGTGAATTAGAAAAAACAGCATGACTAGCTTACTAACCCTGTGATCTGACAGATTGTGTTGCTTAAGACAAAGTAAATATTTAAGTAAAAGAAACTGAATAGATTGAAGGAAAATCATTAGTAAATTTAAAAAGCAGATAATATAGGGCCAACACTGGGGCAGTCTTGTGAGAAAAACAAGCCGAGAAATACTGGTGGTTCCTTCTGGTTCAAGGATGCCACACTTCTCTGATTCCGGGGTACTACCAAAATAGGAAATGGCCATTCAGACCTACCACTCAAAAAAGGGTTTAAGGAGCCTTAGCTCCTTGCATAATGCCTGGCTTGTGATGGGGATTAGTTAATAACTGTTGAATGGAAATTCAGAAAAGGTTTATACAGACTTGAGTGGGGGCAGATGGAACACTCAGCATCCGCCTTGCTCAGTCAGCATTTGCAGCCCTATCTAGAATGCTGACCCACAGAATTTGGTCTTGTTCATTAATCATTGGACTCATGGCTTTCTAGACTGCTAAAGCAGGCAGAAAACATATCCATTATCTAGCTCAAATACTTCACGTTTTAAACGAGGACTCTGAGGTCTTGAAGATCACAGAGCCAGTGGCAGAGGCACCTGTTAGGTGAATAGCGCAGGCTGGATATCCTGAAAATCACCCGTACAGAGCACAGGGGAGCCACGAGAGATAGGACACATGGCTGCATCCACAAGAAAGTCAGGAAATCTCCCAGGGCCAAAGTGAAGAGGATCACTCAAAACAGGCAGATAATGTGAACTAATGCCGGGGATTGCCCAGGAGAGCGTAAGGGCATCACGGACTGATTTTTTTTTTTTTTTTTTTTGAGACAGAGTCTCACTCTGTCACCCAGACTGGAGTGCAGTGTCACAATCTCATATCACTGCAACATCCACCCACCAGGTTCAAGTGATTCTTGTGCCTCAGCCTCCCAAGTAGCTGGGATTACAGGCGTATACCACCACACCTGGCTGACTTTTGTATTTTTAGTAGAGACAGGGTTTCACTATCTTGGACAGGCTGCTCTCGAATTCCTGAAGTGATCCGCCTGCCTGGCCTCCCAAAGTGGTGGGATTACAGGCATGAGCCACTGCGCCTGGCTATGGGCTGATTTTTTAAAGGCTGAAAGGACAGATGCAGCTTTTAGTTCAAGTAAGACAGAGGATTGGAACTGAGACCCCTGTGTGAAGCCGAGGCTACCCTGTTTAATGAAAAATTAGACTAGAAATCAATGTGACCATCAGCATCTGGAAGTGACATAGAGTCTTGTCTGTCTTAGCTTAGTATCTAGGTTTAAAAAAAAAAAATCTCTTAAGAATTAGTCGCCGGGTGCGGTGGCTCACGCCTGTAATCCCAGCACTTTGGGAGGTCGAGGTCAAGAGATCGAGATCATCCTGGTCACCATGGTGAAACCCTGTCTCTACTAAAAATACAAAAAAAAATTTAGCTGGGCATGGTGGCGTGTGCCTGTAATCCCAGCTACTCAGGAGGCTGAGGCAGGAGAATTGCTTGAACCCAGGAGGCGGAGGTTGCGGTGAGTGGAGATCATGCCATTGCACTCCAGCCTGGGTAACAAGAGTGAAACTCCGTCTTAAAAAAAAAAAAAAAGAGTCATCACATGCTTGTCCCTCCTAGGTTTTGATGAATCCCTTAGCCTCACCCCAGTTTCTATGTTTGTGAAATGGGGTGGTTGTGAAAATTAAATGAGTTAACAAATGTAAGGTGCTTGACACATGGTAAGTTCTATGTCAGAGTAAGATGTTGTTATTTATTATGTAAGTAACTGGGAGTTAATGGAACTTTTTAAGTGAGGACTACCCAGTAGTGTGCTCATGGGTGTTTAACAACCAGCTCTCCAAGACATGGGAGGAGGACCCTTGTTTGCTGATTTCTGTGGTGTAAATACTCCCACCATGGCCAATTTCATACTACCAACCTGCTGCAAGCATGGTGTTGAGAAAAGGTGCACATGGTCAGCTTTCGTGAGCGGGGCAGAAGCTAGCTTTGTCATATTGCTGATGCTACAGGACTAGCTTCTGGCCATGCTGACCTCTGGTTTTTTACTTAAGTCAATCTCTATGGATCAAAGTTGACTTTATCTTTGTCAATGTAATCTGGCTGGAAGAATGTTCTGACTTGTTAGTGATGTATTCAGCTTGTCTCCTTAGGTAAGGGAGTACAGGTGAGTTAATTGAAGTTTAACACCCCCTTGCTTTGCTGTGGTCTCAGGAGGCTCCAGTCCTTCTTCCGTGCTATGAGTGGGGGGAGGGCAGGGTGGAGCCAGAGCACCATGACTGGTCCAAGGCAGCCACAAATCTATTGCCTGTCTCTATAGACCTGCCTGTTCTGGACATTTCACATACATGGAATTGGGCAATATGCATATACCACACTTTATTTATCAATATAAAATGATTAATGAGCTATTTTACATTCTTTTGTTCTAAGTCTGTGAAATCTGGTGTGTATTTTACACTCACAGCATGTCTCTAATTCAGACTGGCCGCATTTCAGGTGCTCAGTAGCTGCATGTGGCCCATTGCTGCTACATGAGACAGAACAGACCTAAGGGAAGAAAACTATGGAAAGGGAAAGGGGCTGAGAGAGAGTCCGGGAGGGGCAGAGAAGCGGGATGAAGCACCATGCGCTTAGGGAGGGGAGAGTGGCAGGAGGCAAGACTGGAGGGGCGGGACTGGCGTGAGAACCTCGGCTTCTGTGCCTGCCCTTTAGTGATGAAGATATGTGCCAGAAGTTCCTCCAGGAGAACAGCTGGAATGTCTTTCGGAAGGATCTGTTGCAGCTGCTAGTAAAGCATCGCCAAAGTCCACCGTTCACCCCAATCTGGCCCAAGAAGAAAGGGATATACGACCCTAGGTCTGTGGTCCTGAATTTGTGCAGCATCAACAAGACGACTAAACCTTGTTATCCCATTTTTAAGGCACCCCAGAAATACCTGCCCCCGTTGAGGATTGTCCAAGCCATCAAAGCACCTCGGTACAAAATCCAAGAACTCTTGCCTCAGTATAAGAGTGCAGGGGTCCTTATTTAGGACAAATAAAGGATGGCAGATTGGCCCCCATGCTTTCTGAATGACCACCATGGGAGTTGTGGGACTTGGAGGAGGGGGGCCTGGAGGGGCTGAGCTGTGGGTCCAGGGAGGTATTTGGGGTACAGCAATGGGGGCACAATCTCCCTTGACGCTTGAGGGCTGGGCTGAGTGAATGGATGGTCAGAGGCTGGGTGTGGATGGGTTAATCATTGGGGATGGTCTCAGGGTAGGAGGGTCTTATCTGATGAGCTGGATGTGGGGAAGGCTCACATCAAAGTGGTCAAAACTAGGGTTGTAAATGCCTTCCAAGGCCAGACAGGTCATCTAAAGGAGTGCAGCAGCAGGGCTGGGAAGGCAACAGGGAGTGGTGAGGATGCTGGGCTTGCTGTATAAGTTCTCCATCCAGATGGGGAAGCTACACTTTAGCCCAGTCAGTTGCTGCCCTGCCAGAAAATAATGCAGGCCTCATATTGTCAATCTGTAGATTCTTCAAGAGAATCAAGAAATTCAATATTTTAGATGATTCCTACTGGTTTTTAAATACAGGCAACTAATTCAGATTGTTTTTAAATAGTGTCAGACAAATCAAACACATATGTGGGCTATGTTGAGCCTACAGGTGGTGGGCTGGATTCCTGTCAGAGAGTGAAGTGAGTCTGTCACTGGTTGGGAGGAGGGTACAGGAGCCAGAGAGACGCTGATGGGGCAGCCTGACAGGAGCAGGCATCAGGTCCAGGATGCGGAGTGAGCAGCTGTGATAGAGGAGGTGGGGACAAGGAGGCCACAGAGTCGGAACTAAAAAGGGCTCCTCATTCTCTCTGCTGGGTCTTTAATCTGGAGCTGCGCATCACTGATCTGCGCCTAGAACTCAGGGCTTCTTTCTCCAGCAGCCTCGGCACCACAGACCAAGTGCCAGATACCTCTTTCCCTTCGGGAACCCCACAGGTTAGCTTGAGAGCACTGAGAAGCCTGGAGGAGGCCATGACGGCACAGGAGCCTGCCCACTTCCAAGTTACCCACCCTGTCCCTGGCAAGGCATAGACTCTGAGAAATGCCTGGGCATCAAGCTGGGCACCAGGAGCTCTGACAGTCCCAGATGTGCTGCTGTCTCACTGGACCCTCTCGAGCACTTTGATTCCTTTATCTGTAACTCAGTTTTCCTAGTGGTGAAATGAGCAAGTTGGACAAGATCAATGGCTTTCATGAATGGGGGTGAGTATAGTTTGAAAAACATATTCAACATTATAGTTTTGTTTGTTGTATTTATTTTATTTTTTGAGATAGGGTCTTGCTCTGTTGCCCAGGCTGGAGTACAGTGGCATGATCATAGCTCACTGCAGCCTTGAACTCTTGGCTCAAGCAATCCTCTGGCCTTAGCCTCCAGAGTAGCTTGGAGTACAGGTGTACACCACCATGTAGGGCTGATTTAAAAATATTTTTGTAGGGACAGGGTCTTACTGTATTGCTCAGGCTGGTCTCAAACTCATGGCCTCGAGTGATCCTCTCACCTTGGCCTCCCAAAGTGCTAAGATTACAGGTATGAGCCTGATACAATTTGGCTGTGTCCCCACCCAAAATCTTATCTTGAATTGTAATAATCCCCATGTCAGAACCAGGTGGAGATAATTGAATCATGGGGACAATTTTCCCCATACTGTTCTCATGATAGTGAGTTAATTCTCACAAGATCCTTTATAAGCGGCTTCCCTGTTTGCTCAGCTCTCATTCTCTCTTGCTGCTATTCTGAAGAAGGATGTGTTTGCTTCCCCTTCTGCCCTGATTCTAAGTTTCCTGAGGCCTCCCCAGCCATGCAAAACTGTGAGTCAATTAAACTTCTTTTCTTTATAAACTACCCAGTCTCAGGTGTGTCTTTATTAGCAGAGCCACTACACTGGGACTGTTGGTTGAGTTTAAAAGAAAACTGTTTTCATGTTGCATACCAGAAAAGGAGGAGTATGAAATTTTTCTCTCTGAAGGGGATGTGGATATAAAGGGTAAAGAAGCAGTGGACTAGGCCAGGTGCAGTGGCTCACACCTGGAATCCCAGCACTTTGAGAGGCTGAGGCAGGCAGATTACCTGAGGTCAGGAGTTTGAGACCAGTCTGGCCAACATAGTGAAACCCTGTCTCTACTAAAAATACAAAATTAGCCATGTGTGGTGGTGGGCACCTGTAATTCCAGGCTTGGGAGGCTGAGGCTGGAGAATCACTTGAACCCGGGAGGCGGAGGTTTCAGTGAGCTTCCAAGATTGCGCCATTGCACTCCAGCCTGGGCCACAAGAGTGAAACTCCATCTAAAAAAAAAAAAGCAGTGGACTTACAGATCTTCACTTCCCTGATAGCTCCAGAGTCAAGAAGTCAGGAATGTCTGCAGCAGTCCTGGAAAGGTCGACTGTGACTCACAAGGACAAGGGGTCACTGTTTTGGGACCAAGGAAGTTGGGGTATCTGACCATTTTTAGGTTTTTTTTTTTTTGCATTTAGGGCTGTGATTCCAAGATGACAGTGCAGGCTTCTTGTTCATCCGTTTGAAATTTATTTATTTATTTTTGGAGAGAGTCTTGCTTTGTTGCCCAGGCTGGAGTGCAGTGGTGCAATCTCAGCTCACTGAAACCTCCACCTTCCAGGTTCAAGGCGATTTTTGTGTCTCCGCCTCCCAAGTAGCTGGGACTACAGGTGTGTGACACCATGCCCATCTACATGCCTGACTACTTTTTTGAATTTTAAATAGAGATGGGGTTTTGCCATGTTACCCAGGCTGGTCTCAAAATCCTGAGCGCAGGTAATCTACCTACCTCAGTAATTCCAAAGTGCTAGGATTATAGGCATGAGCCACCACGCCCAGTCTTGAAATTTATTTATTGAGCACTGCAGAGAGAGTCAAAGGAGATAAGATACATTTTCTGTTGCCTTTTATTTTCTAGTCTAGGGGTCAGCAGACTCTTTTTAAATTTTATGTTTTTTAATTTATTTTTGAGACAGGGGTTCTCTCTGTCACCCAGGCTGGAGTGCAGTGGTATGATCATAGCTCACTACAGCCTCAAACTTCTGGATTCAAGCGATCATCCTGCTTCTGCCTCTTAAGTAGCTGGGACTACAGGTGTGTACCACCATGCCTAATTTTTTTTTTTAGGAGACAGGGTCTCACTGTGTTGCCCAGGCTGGAGTACGGTGGCTATTCACAGGCGCTGTTCCTCTACTGATCAGCACGAGAGTTTTGACCTGCTCCATTTCCAGCTTGGGCTGGTTCACCCTTCCTTAGGCAACCTGGTGGTCCCTGCTTCAGGGAGGTCTCTGTATTGATGCCGAACTTAGTGTGGACACCTGATGGGCATAGTGCTCTACAACCCAGAACTCCTGAACTCAAGCGATCCTCCCACCTCAGCTTCCTGAGTAGCTGGGACTACAGGCATGCACCACCACACTGAGCTTCTTTTTTTTTTTTGGTAGAGACAGTGCCTCACTATGCTGTTCAGGTTGGTCTCAAATTCCTGGTCTCAAGTGATCCTCCTGCCTCAGCCTCCCAAAATGCCAGGATTACAGGTGTGAACCACTATGCCCAGCCCAAATTCTTTCTGTAAGGGGTCAGATAGTAAAAGCTTTAGGTTTTCTAAGATATGTGATCTCTTGTTATAGCTACTCATGAAAGCAGCTGTAGAAAATATACAAACAAATGGATGTGACTACGTATCAATAAAACTTTATTTGTGAGAACAGATGGCAGGCCAGATTTGAGCTGCAGGTCACAGTTTGCTGACCCCGCTCTAGGCAATAGGGAGCCCTTGAGGGTTCTTGAGCAGACGTGGCATGGCCAAAGGAGGAGAGAGGGGCTGACACGTGTTGAGCACTTATTATATGACTGTCACCTTGCTGAGTATCTGACTGTGGAGTTCAGTGACCTGTTGAGTCCTGTAGGCTCTGCCACTTAATGGCTGTTGAGGATTAAAAGAAGTGGTATGTGTGTAACAAGGTGGAAGATTTTGTTCACCAAGATTTCTGAGTCCTGCTTCCTGGGAAGTAAGAAAACGCTTCCAGAATAACAAGCAGAACATGTTTTCTACGTCAGTAATGGGTGAGAAAATAACCTGAAACAGCAACTGAGGGTGAGGGTACTGAGAAGGGAGAGACTCTGGGCTGGGTTTCAGGAGGTCTCGAGGGGAGCTAAGGAAGTGCAAAGTTCCTGAAGCCACTATGTGACAAAATAACTTGAGAAGGAGAAATGTCTGAAGAGGACTTCAAGGAGTTCTTTTCTATGCATTGAGAATGTGTCCCTCTTTTGCATTTGTTTGAGAAACCAAGTGAACATTTGAATAGAATTATAGAATGAGGCAGTACTGCTGTCTCTTTTTTTTTTTTTTGCCAATCAATGAGAGCTTGTAAGGTTGCTGAGGTTGGTTGGCCTTGAACTCTTGGCCTCGCCTTCGCGAGCACCACGACATCCGGCCGGAGCCACTTTGGGCCACTGCTGTCTCTTTGAATCCAGTAACCAAGCAGGGAGTGGGCAGTTACATTCAGGATGTGGTGTAAAGTCCCTGGCACAGTAAGTGCTCAGCACTCAGTAAGTGTTATTTACGTCTTTTGGACCAAGGTCAATTTGATCATCTAGAAACTCTCTTTCCCCTTCAATGGAATAGGAAACTGAGACTTTGGAAGGCTGAGCCCTCATAATCAGTGATAAAGGCTGTCACTGAGCGGATTGGGGTGGGAGGAGCATGGATGACATTACCCAACCTCCACACTCTAATGAAGGGTCTCATGGGAACCTGAATGGGCAGCCTCTCAGGGGAAAGTGGAGACAGGGCAGCAAACCATACCAAGCACTGTTTGGGGAGGATGCTGTTTGGAAAAAGAATGAGTGGGACAGTGTGGGGAAGCTGAGGGTGGGGAGTGGGGCTTGTGTATGAGCATCGCCTAACTTCCAGGCTGTGAGCTGCAGAATGAGCACTGGTTCTCAAATCTTCCTTCCTCCAACACACACACACACACAAATATACATAGAATACACACATACACACACATACATACACACAACAACATGGGATCAGATTCAGGCAAGATCCTGGGTGTGGTGGCTCACGCCTGTAATCCTAGCACTTTGGGAGGCTGAGGTGGGAATTCAAGACCAGCCTGGGAAACATAGTGAGACCCTGTCTCTACAAAAAATACAAAAATTAGCCAGCCATGGTGATGTATGCCTGTAGTCCAAGCTACTTAAGGGGCCTAAGGTGGGAGGATCACTTGAGCCTGAGAGGTCAAGGCTGCAGTGAGCATGATTGTGCCACTGTTGCACTCTAGCCTGGGTGACAGAGTGAGACTCTCTTAAAAAAAAGAAAGAAGAATCAGACAGGGGAAGACATGACATGAGCATTTACCTGGGAGAGAAGTTCATTCAGAAGGAGTAAATATGACACGCCCGGCACAAGTGTTTGCAACAAATTACATTTTCAGTACTCCAGAGGTCCTCACTGCCACCTAGGTGCAGATCCAAGGGTCCTGGAAGCCCGCGGTGATCTGCCATGCCTAAGAAGCCGAGGAGAAGGCCCTGGGCTCAGTTATGGAGTACTCAGTGTGTGCCAGGCAGTTATATGAGGCACTGCAGAGACCATCACTTACTCTGAAACTGTTACCTGGCAGCTAACTGGATGGTGGCATGCATTTGACAGATGAGGAGTCTGAGGCTCTGAGAGGCAAAGCTCACTCCCCTACCATGTGGTGGTTCCAGAAAATCCAGGAAATCCACAGCCCAGCACCCTCCTACTTAATCAGCATTTAAGTATATGGACAGTTATACCACCATTACTCATCTATCCCAAATGAGCCACCTCTTTTCCAAAAAGGAACTCTGTACACACAGCCCTGAAGCTGTGCTGGGGAGAATATAATTGCCCTCTGGAATTATTTCCATATATACATAAGCATAGTCATACTTGGAGAGGCACACCCAGGCGCTCCAGCCAAAAATATAGCCCCTAGTGCTAAAAGCTTACACTGTTTGAGGGGAAAATAAAAAAACCCACTTGAAAAATAAACACAGTACATATTGCCAGCATTTGTTATAGGTAGTGTTTAATGTTCATTTTGGGGTCGAAAGAAAAGCGTTGTTTAAATCTTCTATTTATTGTATATAATTCCTGGGAAAATCTTACCTTCCAGTTAAAGGGTGAAACAGGTCACTTTGCTCATCTATCTGCAAGACTACTTTATAGGGAAATATTTTCAGGGCAGTACATGTACAGGCCATTTTACCATGATGCCTTTCTACTGCTGGGGGATTTATGGGGCTTAACTGCAAGGGTGCTGAGTTGCTAAATTTGTAATCACTGGTTCAGAGCAGACAATGAGGATGAGTAGCAGTTTCTAGGTGGCTGATAAGCAGCATCAAAGCAGAAACAAAGGTTTTTCACACCTGCTGCCAAACTGTAGGCTTTGGGGACAGACACTCGAGGGCTGGGGCAGTGAGAGGTGGCAGAGTTCAGATGTGTGCTGTGTGACTCTTGGCCAACCTCCATCCCTTTCCTGAGCTTCAGGCCTGGCATCTGTACAATTCAAGGGGTCCAGCAGGTGTTCTGAATGCACAGCCCCCACCCCAGACACTAAATAGGGCCCCATCCCTCTCTCTTGTTTTGTCCCCACCTGTCTCGTACTTCCAAAACCACCCACCCCAACGAAAATCAGGATCAAGAAAATGGATATTGAACCCCATGGTGACATGTGAAAATGAACTGTGGGTGAGATAATAGTATTTTTTTTTTCTGAGATAGGGTCTCTGTCACCTACACTGGAGCGCAGTGGTATGATCACAGTTCATTGCAGCCTTGACCTCCCCAGCTTAAGGGATCCTTCCATTTCAGCTTCCTCAGTAGCTAGGACTACAGGCATGTGGCACAACACCTGGCTAATTCTTTTCTTTTATTATTTGTAGAGACAGGGTTTCACCATGTTGCCCAGGTTGGTCTCGAACTCCTGGTCTCAAGAGATCTGCCTGCCTCAGCCTCCCAAAGTGTTGGAATTACAGGGGTGAGCCACCATACTTGTATTTCTTGATGTCTGTAATTGTACTGTTATGTAAGAGAATCTCCTTGTACTTAGGAAATATACACTGTAGTACTTGGCAGTTAAGAGAGATAATTTCTTCAATTTGCTTTCTAAATTATTCAGAAAATTGTAATATGTACATTTAGAGAGAGAATGGCAAAGAAAATATAGTCAAATGATAACAATTGGCAAATCTGGGTGAAATGTATTTAGGAATTCTTTTTTTTTTAAACTGAGGCGGGGTCTCATTGTGTTACCCAGGCTTGTCTCAAACTCCTGGGCTCAAGTGCTCCTCCCACCTCAGCCTCTTTTTTTTTTTTTCCCCCTCAAGACAGAGTCTTGCTCTGTTGCCCAGGCTAGAGTGCAATGGCACAATCTTGGCTCACTGCAGCCTCCGCCTTTCAGGTTCAAGTGATTCTCTCCTGCCTCAGCCTCCTGAGTAGCTGGGATTACAGGTGCCCACCACCACAACCCATTAATTTTTGTATTTTTAGTAGAGATGGGGTTTCTCCATGTTGGTCATGCTGGTCTCCAACTCCTGACCTCAGGTGATCTGCTCACCTTGGCGTCCCAAAGTGCTGGGATTACAGGCATGAGCACCCAGCCTTTTTTTTTTTTTTGAGACAGAGTTTCACTCTTGTTGCCCAGGCTGGAGTGCAGTGACATGATCTCAGGTCACTGTAACCTCCACCTCCTGGGTTCAAGAGCTTCTCCTGCCTTAGCCCCCCAAGTAGCTGGGATTACAGGCATGTGGCACCATGCCCGGCTAATTTTGTATTTTTAGTAGAGATGGGGTTTCACTATGTTGGTCAGGCTGGTTTTGAACTACTGCCCTCAGGTGATCCACCCATCTTGGCCTCCCAAAGTGCTGGGATTATAGGTGTGAGCCAACACGCCTTGCCATTGCCTGAGCCTCTTTTATTTCTTTTTTATTTTTTATATGTTTTGAGACGAAGTTTTGCTCTTGGCATCCAGGCTGGAGTGCAATGGTGTGATCTTGGCTTACTGCAACCTCTGCCTCTCAGGTTCAAGTGATTCTCCTCCCTCAGCCTCCCAAGTAGCTGGGATTACAGGCTCCTGCCAGCAGGCCTGGCTAATTTTTATATTTTTGGTAGAGATGGGATTTTACCATGTTGGCCAGGCTGGTCTTGAAACTCCTGACCTCAGGTGATCTCCCCACCTCAGCCTCCCAAAGTGCTGGGATTACAGGCATGAGCTACAGCACCTGGCCACCTTAGCCTCTTGAAGTGCTGTAAGCCACTGCCTGGCCTTAGGAGTTCTTTGAGCCATCCTTGCAATTAAAAACATATTTTTAACTGTAAAATGTTTTAACTGTAGAATACAAATAACAAAAAATGTATCATCTTAATAATTTAAAGCATATAGTTCAGTGGCATTAAGTATTCTCATTGCTGTGTAACCATCACCACCATCCATCTCCAGAACTCTTTTTTTCTTGCAAAAATGAAACTCTGTACCCATTAAGCAATGACTCCCCATTACTCTTTCCCCCTAGTCCCTGGCAACTACCCCTCTACTTTCTGTCTCTATGAAATTGACTACTCTAGGTACCTATATAAGTGGAATCATACAGTATTTGTTGTTTGGGGGCTGGTTCATTTACTTAGCATGTTGTCCTCAAGGGTCATCTATGTTGTAGCATGTGTCAGAATGTCCTTCCCTTTTAAGGCTAATCAATATTCCATTTTATGTGTTTATACCATATTTTGTTTATCCATTCATCCACCGATGGGCACTTGGGTTGTGTCTACTTTTTGGCTATTGTGAATAATGTTGTTATGAACATTGGTGTGCAAATATATCTTCAAGACCACTGCTTTCAGTTCTTTTGGTTATATATCCAAAAGTGGGGTTGCTAGATCCTATGGCAATTCCATTTTTAATTTTTTGGGGAACTACCATATTTTTCATAGTGGCATTATCATTCTTGCAATTGTAAGTGTGAAATTATTTTAAAATAAAATAAAAATTACAACAGAAAAAAGGAAGACGAAGGACGCTAATATGGATATGCATAAGTGTTGGCTTAGTTGACTTTATAATTAAATAAAAATTGATTTTTAAATTTGTGGAAGCCGGGCGTGGTGGCTCACACCTGTAATCCTAGCACTTTGGGAGGCTGAGGCAAGCAGACTGCTTGAGCTCAGAAGTTCAAGAGCAGCCCTGGCAACATGGTGAAACCCTATCTCTACAAAGACATACAAAAATTAGCTAGGCATGGTGGCATGCACATGTAGTCCCAACTACTCAAGAGGCTGAGGAGGGAGGATTGCTTGGACCTGGGAGGCAGAGGCTGCAGGTAGCAGTGAGCTGAGATTGCAGTGAGCTTGGGTGACAGAGTCAGACCCTGTCTCAAAAAGTTTTTTAAAATAAGCTCTTTGATATCCAGAATGAGGCCGGGCGCGGTGGATCACACCTATAATCCCAGCACTTTGGAAGGCTGAGACGGGTGGATCACGAGGGCAAGAGATTGAGACCATCCTGGCCACCATGGTGAAACTCCGTCTCTAAAAAAAGAAAAAAAAAAAAAGATACCCAGAATGAAAAGAGAAACATATTATTTATTAGACAATTAAGATGAAGAAAATGGAAGAAGTCACTATCAATTTGTATAAGCATTAGCCATGATAATTACAAAACCTGGCTTTTACACACCTATTAGAATAGCCAGTCAGATCTGAAAACTTCAGAGATTGTGTTCAAAAAAAAAGAATAGCCAGTCTGGGTGCGGTGGCTCACACCTGTAATCCCTGCACTTTGGGAGGCCGAGGTGGGCGGATCACCTGAGGTCGGGAGTTCGAGAGACTAGCCTGACCAACATGGAGAAACCCCATCTCTACTAAAAATACAAAATTAGCCGGGTGTGGTGGTGCATGCCTGTAATCCTAGCTACTGGGGAGGCTGAGGTAGGAGAATTGCTTGAACCCGGGAGGCAGAGGTTGCAGAGAGCTGACGTTGTGCCATTGCACTCTAGACTGGGTAACGAGCAAAAATCCATCTCAAAAAAAAAGGAATAGCCAATATCCAGAACACTGATACCACCAAATGCTGGCAAGGATGTGGACCAAGAACCATAATTCGTTGCTGGCGGGAGTACAAAATGGTACAGTTGCTTTGGAAGACAGTTTAGGGGTTTCTCATAAAATTAAACATTCTCCTACCACACAATCCAGCAAGTGAGTCTTTGAGTTTTCACCCAAAGGAGTTGAAAACATGTCCATATGAAAACCCGCACACAAATGTTTATGGTAACTTTATTTGTAGTTGCTAAGACTTAGAAGCAACCTAGGTGTCTTTCAGTAGGTGAATGGATAAACTGTGGTATGTCCGGACAATGGAACAGTTTTCAGCACTAAATAGAAATGAGTTATCAAGCCATGAAAAGACATAGAGGAACCTTAAATGCATATTACTAAGTGAAAGAAGCCGATCTGAAAAGGCTGCAAACTGTATGTCCAGTTATATGACACTATGGAAAGGCAAAAATTATGGAGATTTTTTCAAGATTGGTTGTTGCCAAGGGTTGAGGAGAAGAAGGGATGAATGGATATAGCATAGATAATTTTTACAGCAGTGAACTACACCCTATAATACTATAATGGTGGACCCATGTCAGCATACATTTGTCCAGATCCATAGAATGTAAACTGCCCAGAGAGAGCACTGATGTGAACTCTGACCCTGGGTGATAAGAATGCATCTGGATTGGTTCCTCAGTTGTAACAAATGTATCATTCTGGTTGGGCACATTGATAATCAGGGGGCTATGCATGGGGGAACAAGGGTATATGAGAAATCCCTGTACTTTCCACTCAGTTTTGCTGTGAACCTAAAACTGCTACAGAAAATAAAGCCTGTTAAAAACAAAACAAAACAAAACAACTGGCTTTGAACTCTCTGATGGCTCAACATGGTGAAACCCCATCTCTACTAAAAAAAAAAATACAAAAATCAGCTGGGTGTGGTGGTGCGCACCTGTAGTCCCCGCTCTCGGGAGGCTGAGGCAGGAGAATTGCTTGAACTCGGGAGGCGGAGGTTGCAGTGAGCCGAGATTGTGCCACTGCACTCCCGCCTGGTGCCTGGTGACAGAGCAAGACTCTGTCTCAAAAAAAAGAAAAAGGAAGAAGGAAGGAAGGAGGGAGGGAGGGAGGGAAAGAAGGGAGGGAAGGAGGAAAGAAAGAAAGAAAAGAAAGAGTCTCTGTTGCCCAGGTTGAAGTACAGCGACATGATCATGGTTCACTGCAGTTTTGACCTACTGGATTCAAGTGATCCTTCCACCAAAGCCTCCAGAATGGCTTGGAATACAGGCCATTTCTTTATTTCTATCAGAATTGGACTCATGGCTTCCTGTTTTATTCAATGTGTTATCTGCATTCTACAAGTCATTCTACATTTTGATACTCAATTTGTGACAGATTTGGCCAGTGGAAGCCACTTCAAGCTGGCTTCTGTGTCCTTTTGATATGTCCCCATCATTCTTGGAGCACTTTGATTCCTGCTATAACAAGATATTCCAAGATGGTCTTGTACTTTCTTTGCTGCAGCCATGGAATTAGCTACTTCTCCAAGGTCCATGGTTCCTTTTAGCAGAGAATAGTGTTTAGAAGCTTCTGGCCCTGGCTTTACCCTTGATGAAACTCATGGCTTTTGAAAGGCCCAGCATCTGATCTGAAAAGGCAGAACACACCATTCATTTTACTGAGAAGACTGAGGCCTAGATGTGGTCAACTGGCCAGTCCCCAGCAAGTGACAGAGCTTAGACACAAGCTGAGGCTTCTGACCTCCAGTGCTCTCTCCCTGGCAATACATATAGCTTGAGGTCTGCTTCTAGTGTGAGGGTCCAATTTCTTCACATCCTGTTTAACCTTAAAAAGGAAGGAAATTCTGATACATGCTACAACATAGATGAACCTTGAGGACAACAGGCTAAGTAAATGAACGCTCTCTGGACCTCTTTCCTATTGTGGCCACTGAGGGTTATCTTTGCCCTGGGGGTTCAGGACTACCTGAGAGCTGATCTTAGCTCTTGGCTGTTTATGAGCCTTACCTTCCTGGACTTTTATGGGTGAATCCACCTTAAATTACAGAAGAGGTCCTGCTTCAGCTTTTTTATCTCCAGCTCTGCTAGATTTGGAGCTTACAAACCAATCCCAGCCTGAAATGACTGGTCGAAGTGCATGGACCTGGGGGACATATGGTTTGCTCCCTCCAGGCCAGAGATTTAAGGGATATGTGTTTCCCCGAAGCCCACCTTGGTCAGCTAAGACCTGTCTTGTAGAGGAGCATCAACAGGAGAGAAGATTGGGTCCAGGCCTGACACTGGATTGGGAAGGCAATTGGAAGGGCCTCATCTACCTGCCCTCAGGCTCCCAACCCACCTAGGTTACACCATCAGCACCTAGGGAAATAGAGACACTACCTTTCCACTCTGGAGGCGTGTCTCAGCCTCATGTCAAAGATGAGAATAAGAACCTCTTTGTATTCATATTCTCTGTATGCCATTAGAGAATGTTTCCTTTGCCTGATTTGGGGATAGCTTGTGCTGCCTCTAACAGATACCCTCTGGTTTGGTCAGCCACAATAGAAATTGCCAACTTGGAAATCCTTGACTATTCAGTGTCCTTAACAGTGATGTCACACCAAGCAGCAGTCTGAAAGACTGAGCTTTCATCTGTTGTATTCAACAGACATTTCCTAAGCACCTGCTGTGTGTCAGGCATTATGTTGCAGCCTGTGGTCACAGAAATTATTTAAACCTTAGCTCAATCCAAGTAGGCTTTCAGTTAACAATTATGATGCAAGTGGCTCCGTCCATATAGAAGAGGAACAAGTAGGAGCAGTAAAGAACGACTGTACCAGCCAGGCACGGTGGCTCACACCTGTAATCCCAGCACTTTGGGAGGCCGAGGCAAGCAGATCACTTGAGGTCAGGAGTTCGAGACTAGCCTGGCCAACATGGTGAAACCCTGTCTTTACTAAAAATACAAAAAATTAGCCAGGCGTGGTGGCGCATGCCTGTAATCCCAGCTACTTTAGGCAGAGGTTGCAGTGAACAGAGATGGTACCTCTGCACTTAACCTGGGTGACGGAGTGAGACTCCATCTCAAAAACAAAACAACAACAAAAAAAACCCCAGCTGTTATCTTCTAACGTTAAGTTTCTGGCTCTTTACTTATAGGCAAGACTTTGTGGCGATATTGGAATTTGATTTGGGCTCTTTAGAATGATTTTGCCAAGTGAAAATTGTGGAAAGGGCATTATAAGCAGAAGGAATGGCTTGAGCAAACCACCAAAGTGCAAGCTTATCCTGAACAGCAGAGCACCTGGTGGAGCGGCTAACACCCAGGCAATGGAGAGAGGAGTCAAAGGCATGAAATTCCAGATACCTCAGGCATGAAGGAGCATGAACACTGTGCTTCTGTGGAGTATACTAACTTTATTCTACAAGCAACGAGGGCTTAATACATGTTTTTTAAATAACTTTTACTTTTAAAAAGTACATTAGAGGAAACTGAAAAACACAAGCAAAGAACAAAGTCACAATCACAAGCAGTTTATAGTTTGACACATTCTTCTAGGTCCTGTGCGTCTGCAGGCACAACATCCAATTTTATGGGACTGAGATTGTATAGTATGTATCATGACTTTTCACACATCATGAATATTTACCAATTCAAAATCCCAAAGCTATATGAGCATTCTGATAACCAAAAATACACTACACCAACTCAGTCTGTTAAAAAAAAAATGTAATCCTGTCTGTCTTGGGATAAAAATTTCATAAAGACAAAAATGGCAACACGCCTCTAGATAAAAGCATTGGCAGAGTTCCGATTTAAATCCTGCATTCCCTTAATGCTCAATTTAAAACGAAGCATACAGCAACAGAATACACTAAGTATAACGCTTCCAAGAGAGCTCATTAGCAGATCTATATCATTAAAATATTAGCAAGGTATATTTCCATTGAATTATTTAATATATTCCTATAGTACAGCCACAAGAGATGCATACATTAATGGCTATCATCAAAATGTAAATATGGACACATCTGCATACATCTCTCCCTTTATAGTTCCTTCTGCCCTCTGCTGCCAACTAATGAACAAGTCCTGACATACACTGCTCAGAGGTGGTTTATAATTCCATGTCCAAGATGCATCTTTTCTATCAATTACAACAAAGGTATTTACAAATTGGCTAATTCACTAGCTCTATGTTGTCACCCCAGACATTCATAAAGCTTAGATGTTGCAAAATAATGAACTTCGTCCACAATAAACACAGGCACTTTACTAAAAACATTTATATAGACCTGTGGTTATCATCTAAAACCATCTTCTAGATATGGAGATACTAGCAAAGAGCCCTTCCCTTCACCCTGTCTTCTCCCTCTTCCACCATTCTCAGTGACTAAGTATGGGATGTCTGGCTCCAAGAGGTGGACTAATAATAAAGGTCACTCCCAGAAGACAGGCCTTCTTAAAAACTAACATAAAGGGACTGATTTACTAAATCTATTTTTAACATACTCTGAGCATTGACTTGTTTATCCTTTAATACATAATATTAAGTAAAATGCACATAGAGAACAATGGTTAGACCAGCTGAACTAATCTTAGGGGCACAGAACCCTTCTCCCTGCATACCTCTTCCTCCCCTACCCATCACCACCCAATGAATAGTCAGCATAGGCTCCTAAGCATCAAATTTTAACAATTCCATTCCCAAATGCGACCAACCACTCCTAAGGAAGTAATGAAAACAAATGCTTAGAGGGGTGCTACTTTAGTCCTATACTTTTAACCTATGTTGTGCACTTTTAAACACCTAGGAAGACTAGATATTTCCAACTGAAGTTTTCCATTATATATACGGTAGCATTGAATAAATGTATACATAACACAGACTGTAATTTGAGTGTCTTCTAAATAGAAACATTCTGGCCTAGAACCTACCTCCCTCTCCGACCTCTACCAACTCCATGGACAGCTTACGGGGGATTTTAACAATTTCACTTCTGTTTTTAAGAAGTCTTCCCTATGATTTTTAACACAAGGTATACTCAATGTATGGAATTTACTAACTCTACTTCTGTCATACACTGGCAACTTCTTTAACACCTACTAGATGTAAATTAGGACTCTCATGTCCGCTTATATACACTATATACACAGCACAGTTAATGAAAATGCAGACATAAGGGACAATGATCAATGTGCCTCTTCATAAACACACTGGTGGAAAGCCCTTTACGCTCCTCCTCCTCTCTGAACCTGCACAGATATCATAATGTACTGCTCAGAGAATTGATCAATTTCCAAAAGATGATATTATCAAAGAGACAGCTACAAAATGTGTTTGTTATTTACTACCTCTACTTTTAACATACTTTGTGCACTTCTAAACATCTAGAAAGACTAGATGTTTCAAATTAGGACTTAAGTTTGTCCACTATATACACAGTAGTGTTGAATAAACTACACACATGTAACAATGGTTATATCTGAAAGTGTCTTCTAAATAGGAACATTCTGGTCTAGAACTCTTCATTCCTTCCAACTCTTCACCACCAACCTGGTGGATACAGGCACATGTGTCACTTAGAGCTGATGTTACTTCACTTCCGAAAGTCTTTCTCAGAAGACAGCCTTTCTATGAATTTTAACAAAGTGTACAGGATGTGTTAGTTCACTAACTCTACTTCTGTCATACGTTGGCAACCTCTTTAATATCTAGAGACTAGATATTATAAAATTGGGACTCATTTGTCCAGTATATACATAATATATACAGCATAGCAAAGTTAAATGAAATGCATGTAACATATAGGCAATGGATTAAGCTGAAATTTTCTAATAAACAATGACAAAACACCTTTTGCAACTTCTTCCCTCCCACCTGCCAGGTGGTTCCACAATTCCACTTCCCAACAGTATTTCCCATCACTTTTTAAAAGCTATTTACAAAAAGTGTTATTCTACTACTACTTTTAAATACACCAAGCACTTCCAAATATATAACTTGTCCACCATGTACACAGCACTGTTAGCTAAAATTGCACACACATAACAATGGTTATCATCTGAGGTATCTTCTAAATGTGATCATTTTGGCCTTAAATCATTCCCTCCTCTCTTTCTTCTCTGCCTTCAATCCATTGGACAAGTACAGGCACATGTAATGCTTAGAGATGACTGAACAAATTCTAATGCAAACGTCATTTACTGAAGACAAGTTTTCCTATGAATTTTATCACAAAGGGTACAAAATATACTGATTTTACTAAATACTTTGTCATACACTGGCAACCTCTTTAACATCTAGAGACTAGATGTTGAAAAATTAGGACTCATTGCCCATTATATACACTATATACAGAGCAAAAGAAAATGCACAAAACCTACAGAAAAACAGTGTCTGAAATGTCCAAGTGTGAACACACCAGAATATTACCTTTTGCAATTTCTTCCCTCCCACCTCCTCTAAACCATTGAACGAGTATAGACAGTACTATACTGCCCACAAAGGTGGCTTCACAATTCAATTTCCAAAAGTATTTCCTATGAATTTTAGAAAAAAGATATTTACAAAGTGGTATTTTACTACCTCTACATTTAACATACATCGGGCACTTCTAAACACCTAGATAGACTAGATGTTTCAAGTAATGAGTTAATTTGTCCACTAAGTACACAGCAGTCTTGAATAAACTGCAAACATGTAGCAACAGTTATAATTTGAAAAAGCCTTCCAAATGTGAACATTCTGGCCTAGAACCTTTCCCATCTCCATCAACCCAGAGGGCAAGAATGCTCAGATTTTCAGAAGACAATCTTTCCTAGACTTGTAAAACAAAATGTACAAAACATGAGGTTACTAACTCTACTTCTGTCATACACTGGCAACCTCTTTAACATCTAGAAAGACTAGATGTTGTTAAAGTTAGGACTCGTTTGTCCTTTATGTACACTATATACACAGGTAAGTGAAACAAAATGCACAGAGATAATAATTCATCTTGCCTTGCATAAACAGGGTGACATAGAACTCTCTGCACCTCCCCTTCTTCCCTCCTCTCCTGAACCACTGCACACACAGTGAGTATTACTCAACAGGCCATTCCCCCAAAAAACATTTCGTACAAACTGTAACAAAAAGAATTTACAAAATGTGATTTTACTACCTCTAATTTCAACATCAGGCACTTCAGAACATCTGAAAACACGTTTCAAAAAGTTTAGCATTGTCAACTATATATACAGTAGTGAAGAATAAAATGCACACAAAACAATGGCTAGAATATAAAAATGTCTTCTAAATATGACCAGTCTAGCACAGAACCTTCTCCTCCTCCTTCTCAGGTCTTCCAGCTGCACGTCATCTAACCCACTGAACAAACATGGACGTATCGCTTCCAGAGGCCATCTAACAAAAGTCATCTCCAGAAGATATGTATTTTCTATGATTTCTTTTAAACAAATGAGAATTTACAAGATGCGTGGTTTTCTAACTCTACTTTATCATACGTCGGCAACCTCTTTACATCTAGAAGGACTAGATGTGACAAACGTTTTCTATTAAAAGGTTGGGGTGGAGTTGAGAGCAGCTTTTTCATATTATATACACAGGCCTTCCATAAACGGCCAGTAAATCTTCCCAGAGGGTGGTGGGCATTTCCAACGGGCCAAACGTGGCCTGTCATTCTACCGTTTCTTTCTTCTGACAGCAAGGTCTGGTAGAATGAAGACTAACAGCCCGATGGCCGCTAACTGTTCCACCCGTCGTCGTTCGGAACTTCGCTCACCTCCCAGGCCTGTTTAGGCCTTTGTCCGTTGTCGTCGGGACTAGGTAGGTCTCGCCCAATTAGGACAGAGTCGTCACTGGGGAACCGGATCTGCATGGCTCCGTGGCCTAAAGAGGCAGCCGAGCCTGCCTGCGTCCTTAGGCCGCCTTCCCAGGCCCTCTATGACCTAACGGCCTCAGCTGCGCAGCATTCGAGCGGCCGCCATGTTTCCTGGTCCGCCCCTCCCGCCGCCACCCAAAGGCGTTGCATCCAGGCAGCTCAGCTGGGGCTCTGTCGAGGCCCGGCACACTTGGGCCGGGAGACCCAGTGGCCAGCAGGGTCCAGGCTGGGGTACTGGCTGGGAGAAGCCGCCGCCGCCATCAATCACCGAAGTGGGGTGGGGTAGAGAGGTTCACCACGGCTTCAAGGCCTGAGCCCGGCCAGGTCAATGGGCCGCCACAGCGGAGGCCTCCGGTGTCTGAAGGGCAGAGGGTACGGCCAGTTCCGGGGCCCCCCAGCTCACCCGCCAGCCCGGGGCCGGAGGGCCTGGAGGGCCCAGGGGGAGCTCGCGGCACTCTGCGTCTCTCAGCGTTCTCTGCGTCTCTCAGCGTTCTCTGCCGGACCGGAACTGACTTGGCAGTTCTCTGCGCGGGCGTGAGAGGCGCGGCACCGGAAGTGCCCTCGCGCGGGGGGGCCCGCGAGCGACAGTTCCGGGACTGCAATGCTCCGGCCTGGGGTTGGGGGTGGCGGTAGGGAATGGGGTTTGGTCACGTGGGTTTAGGATACCCTGCTGGCTTTCTCTTTGCAACGGTAATTCCTACTGGCCTTACTTTGTATTTCTCGATTTCCTTACTCCTTCACTGCTGCATAAGAAGACTCGTCTTTCATTCATTCACTCATTTACCACTTATTTACCGAGCACCTGCTATGTGCCCGTAAGCACTGGGGAGTGCAGCAGTTAAGAAACAAAAAAACAGGAAAATTTCTGCTCTCCTGAAATTTATATTCTAGTAAGAGAAACAATAAACAGGATCCTTAAAATGCATTAAAGGGCAGGTAGCAAAAGTGCTTTGGAAAAATAAAAAGCAAGAAAGAGGAATATGAAGTGTGGGTGTGGAATGCTTTATAGTATAGCCGGGTGACTCTGGAGACCCGAGGAAGGTGAGGGGATGAGCCATGCTTGGAGGTGTCAGTAGGGGAACAGTTATGCCCAGGCCATGAAGCCAAAGCATGTGGGCGGGGCCTGTTCCAGGAACAGCAAAGAGGCTAGGGAAGAGGGGAGAGAATGGGACTGTGAGAGGGCGTTGAACTGCAGTGCGGAGGAGAGCTGAAGTGCGGGGCAGAAGTAGGGAGACCTGATAATTGACTGTTGGAGTCAAGCAGGTGAGATATGATAGGGGCTTATGCCAGAACGATGACAGCAAAGGGAGCAAAAAGTGGTTGAATTCAGGGGTTGACATAAGGTCAAGCCTACAGGATTTGCTGATGGACCAGATGTGAAGTGTGAAAGCGAGAACTCAAAGATGACTCCACACTTTTTGGCTTGAGCAAATGAAAAGGCAGTTGCCCTAACTGAGATGGAAGAAACCAAGGGAGGAGCAAGCTTTGGGGAGAACACCGGGAACTGACTTTTAGATGTGTTAAGTTTGAGATGCCTGTTTGACATTCAAATGGAAATGTCAAACAGACCGTTGGATTTATGAGTCTGGCATTCAGGGGCAGGTCTGAACTGGAGATGAACCTTTGTGGATCATCAGCACACAGATAACTTTAAAACCTTGAGGCTGCATGAGAGAACCAAGAGAGGGACAAGGTCTGAGGCCTGAGCCCTGGGTAACGTTTACAGGTCAGGGGATAAGAAGGAAGCAGTGAAGGAGACTGAGAAGTGACCAGAGTGGTAGGAGAACAACCAGGAGAGTGTGGTCTCCTGGAAGGAAGTGAAGAAAGTGTTTTAAGGGGAATTTATTAACAGTGTCAAACGCTGCTGATATGTCAATTAAGATAAGGTTGGAAATTACACTTCCAGCTTTTAGAATTAATGCTGTGATGAACATTCTTATGAATTTGCAAGTTTTATGTAGATTTCTAACTTCCTTTGTTTGTATTTTTATTTTTTATTTATTTTTATTTTTTGAGATGGGGTCTCCCTCTGTCACCCAGGCTGGAGTGCAGTGGTGCCATATTGGCTCACTGTAACCTCCAACTTCTGGGTTCAAATGATTCTCTTGCTTCAGCCTCCTGAGTAGCTGGGACTACAGGCGTTCACTACCATAGCCAGCCAATTTTTGTATTTTTAGTATGAAAGGGCTTTCACTATGTTGGCCAGGCTGGTCTTGAACTCCTGACCTCAGGTGATCCACCCGACTTGGCCTCCCAAAGTGCTGTTATTACAGGCATGAGCCACCACACCCTGCCTTGAGTTCCTTTGGATACAATTCTGGAAATGTAAAGAAAGATCAAAGGGTTGACCCAGGCTTAAGTCTCTGCTTGATGCAGACCCAGATGTGATTCCCAGGAGGAAACCTGCAGTCAGAAGGACCTCTCCGGTGGAAGGTTGATAGGAGAGGTGATGAGAAGTTCAGGGGCTCTAGTCCACAATGAGACGACAAGGGCCTGAGCCAGGAGCATTGCTACATGAATGGAAAACTGGTGAAGTGAGTGTTTCTAGCATTTTAAGGGAAGAAGCCAGTGGGCTTAATACCTGAGAGAAGAGGGAGGAGGGGAAGGAGGAGCCATGCGTCGTACATGTTTCAGACACTAGGGCTACTGGGTAGGTGGGTGGTTGACACATTAGCCAAGATAACGGGTAGGAGAGGCTCCTGGTCTCCTTTCTGGGCTTCCCACCGCCTAAGCAGCCAAACATGTGGGTATTCCTGGAACCTAAAGATGAGAATGATGACAAACGTATACATCTTGCTTTCTATTTGATAGCTCTACTTGAATGTTCCAACAGTATCTGAAACCCCTCTTGTGCAAAACAAAACTCTTGATATCGCCCCAGAGCCTGCTTTTCCCCATTGGTAAATGGCAGTATCCTCCACCTGTTTCCCAAGTGATATGGTTTGGCTCTGTGTCCCCACCCAAATCTCATCTTGAATTGCACTTCCATAATTCCAACGTGTTGTTGGAGATACTTTGAATCATGGGGGCGGTTCGCCCATACCGTTCTCATGGTAGTGAATAAGTCTCACGAGAGCTGATGGTTTTATCAGGGGTTTCCACTTTACCATCCTCCTCATTCTTTCTTGCTGCTGCCATGTAAGAAGTGCCTTTTGCCTCCCGCCATGCTTCTAAGGCCTCCCCAGCCATGTGGAACTGTAAGTGCTATTAAACCTCATTTTCTTCCCAGTCTTGGGTATGTCTTTATCAGCAGCGTGAAAACAGACTAATACACCAAGTAATCCTTGATCCTTCTTGATTCTCCATTCTCTCACTCCCCACTCCCCAACCATCCCAATTCCTACCTGCCTCCTAAATATATTTCAAATACAGCCAATTCCCTGTACCCCCCCATTACAGTAGCCACTATCTATATGTGGCTATTTAAATTGTAATTCATTAGAATGATGTAAAATTAAGCATTGATTCTTCAGCCACACTACCCGCATTCCAAGTGCTCAAGAGCCACAGGGAGCTAGGAGCCAGTGGCCACCATATGAGCAAAGGTGGAGAACATTCCCACCATCCCAGGAAGTCCTGTTGACAGCGCTGATCTGTATCCAAGTCCAAACTAGCAACATCTTTCATTTGGATGACTCTCATAGCCCCTTAATTGTTGTTGTTCTGGTTTCTACTGCTCCCCCTTTCTAATCCATTTTCCCTACAAAAGCCAGAATGAATTTTTAATCAAAAGTCAGATCTTGTAACTCTCCTGTTTAAGCCTCCTATGGCTTTTCATCACACTTAGAAGAAAATCAAACTCCTTTTCATGACTACTGCCCTCCATGACCTGCCCTTTGTGTCCCTTGCACCTCATCTTTGTTTTTTTGTTTTTATTTTTGTTTGAGACAGGGTCTCACTGCAGAGTCGTCCTGGCTGCAGCAAGTGGCGTGATCATGGCTCACAACAGCCTCAACCTCCCTTGGCTCAGGTGATCCTCCTGCCTCAGACTCCCAAGTAGCTGGTACTGCAGACACACACCGCCATGCCCAGCTAAGTTTTGTATTTTTTGTAGAGATGGGGTTTTGTGGTTTTGTCCAGGCTGGTCTTGAACTGGGTTCAAGCCATCCACCTGCCCCCACCTGCCCTGGCAAGCCTTGGCCTGCCCTGGCCTCCCAAAGTGCTAGGACTTCAAGCATGAGCCACTGCCCCCAGCTTCATGCCCCATTTTTATTTATTTATTTATTTATTTATGAAACGAAGTCTTGCTCTTGTCCCCCAGGCTGCAGTGTGATGGCATGATCTCAGCTCACTGCAACCGCTGCCTCCTGGGTTCAAGCCATTCTCCTGCCTCAGCCTCCTGAGTAGCTTGGATTACAGGCACCCACCACCACACCTGGCTAATTTTTGTATTTTTAGTAGAGACAGGGTTTCACCATGTTGGCCAGGCTGGTCTTGAACTCCTGACCTCAGGTGATCTGCCTGCTTTGGCCTCCCAAAGTGTTGGGTACCAACCCCAACCCCGTATGTGGGTGCCCTTAGGCCTGGCAGTTACGAGGGATTGAGAAAAGGAAATAAAGGCAGAGACACAAGAGTAGAAAGAAGTTACAGCATGGGTCCAGGGGACTAATGCAAGCTTGGGGACCGTGTTGGCCCTGAGCTCTGGGCTCCAAACACTTTTATTATGTGCATAATCTCATTGATCCAGAGCAGTATTGCCTACTCTGCAACCACCCCGAGGTGCTCCCCAGTGTTACTGCGCTCTCAGATGGTGTTTACCTTAGACCTCCTGTTGCTGCTTGATTTCTAATTAACAGCACCAATAATATAGTTTAGTTTGGTGTATAAACTTCAGTGTACTCTGAGCCAAGCAGGCTTATAATGACTTAGCTAGAATTAACATAGATCTCCCCTGGCCATCCTGACCCACACCAAAGTGCTGGGGATTTTAGGTGTGAGCCACTGTGCTAGGCTCATGCCCCATCTTGAGCCACTCTTTCCCTCTCATTACATACCAGCCATACTAGTCTCCTTGCTGTTCCTTCTACTCTCTGAGCTCTTCTCTGCCTCAGGGTCTTTCCACCTGCCATCTATCTGGAAGGGGCTTTACTGGCTCTTGGCAAAGCTAAGTTTCTTCTCATCTTATAGGTCTTAGCTCCAATATTGTTTCTTTAGACAGCCTTTCCTGATCTCCCTTTCTCTAGGAGGTCTCTTCCACTTAACATCACATTGACCTACTTATTTCCTTCCTTCATTCATCAAAAATCTCATTAGTTTATAAATAGTAATGAACATTTCTGCTTATTATATGCAAGGCACTGTACTGAGGGGTTGGCTTTCTATGCTTTGCTTTATTTATTTTGAGATGGAGTCCCACTCTGTCACCTAGACTGGAGTGCAGTGGCATAATCTCAGCTCACTGCAAGCTCTGCCTCCCAGGTTCAAGCAATTCTCCTGCCTCAGCCTCCCTAGTAGCTGGGATTACAGGCATGCACCACCATGCCTGGCTAATTTTTCTATTTTTAGTAGAGACAAGATTTTGCCATGTTGGCTGGGCTTGTCTTGAACTCCTGACCTCAAGTGATCCTCCTGCCTTGGACCCCCAAAGTGCGGTGATTATATGTGTGAGCCACCATGTTCAGCCTGCTTTATCTATTTTTAATTTAATTAATTTTGAGACATGGTTTTACTCTCTCGCCCAGGCTGGAGTACAGTGGTACAATAGTAACTCACTACAGCCTTGAATTCCTGGGCTCAATTGATCCTCCTTCTTCAGCTTCTGGAGTAGCTGGGACTACAGGAGTGTATCATTGTGCCTGGATAATTTTTTTAAAAAAGTTTGTTTGTTTTGTAGAGACAGAGTCTCACTTTGTTGACCAGGCTGATCTTGAACACCTGGCTCTAAGCAATCCTCTCGCCTCAGCCTCCCAAAGTGCTGGGATTCCAAGCATGAGCCACCATGCCCTGCCTATTAATTAGTTTATTTTCTGTTCTGGTTTTCCCCTTTGTCCCTGGCACTCAAAACAGTGCCTGCTATTAGTAGGCATTAATAATGGTAAAGAAATTAATGAATTAATTTAGCACATACTGTGGGCCAGGCACCGTGCTAAGCACTGTACATATATTGTCTCATTTAACCTGCACAAGAATCCTGTGAAGTAGGTAACTATTCTCCTTTTTTTTTTTTTTTTTTTAATAAAGACAGGGTTTCACCATGTTGGTCAGACTGGTCTTGAACTCCCTACCTCAGGTGATCCGCCCGCCTTGGCCTCCAAAGTGCTTGGATTACAGGCATGAGCCACCATGCCTCGCCTACTCTCCTCCTTTTACAGAAGAGAAGCTATTTAACTTGTCTAGTTCTCAGAAAAAACTATGATTTTAATCCAAGTCATCTGACTCCCAAGCTCCCTGGGAAGGCACTATAGGGAATTTAGAGGTCTGAGCACAGATCTGAGCCTGAAACCACCAACAGCTCAGACTAGAAGCAGGGAAACTAAAGGATTTCTTTCTCCAAGGGCTTTGTTTCGGATCAGACCACAGATTCCGGTATGTCACTGCTCAATCAGGAGGCAGATTCAGGGCCTGGGTCAGGGCTCAGGCTTGGGCAGAGTCAAAAAAGTTAAATGGCCAGGTGCAGTGGCTCATGCCTGTAATCCCAGCACTTTGGGAGGCCAAGGCAGGCAATTGCTTGAGGCCAGGAGTACAAGACCAGCCTGAAAAACATGGTGAAACCTCATCTATACTAAAAAATGCAAAAGTGAAGCCAGGCTTAGTGGCTTACCCCTGTATTCCCAGCATTTTGAGAGGTTGAGGCAGGCGGATCACCTAGGGTCAACAGTTCAAGACTGGCCTGGCCAACATGGTGAAACCCTGTCTCTACTAAAAATTACAAAAATTAGCCAGGCATAGTGGTGGGTGCCTGTAATCCCAGCTATTCATGAGGCTGAGGAAGGAGAATCGCTTGAACCTGGGAAGCGTAGGTTGTAATGAGTCAAGATTACACTACTGCCCTCCAGCCTGGGCCCTGAGTGAGACTCTGTCTCAAAAACAAAAGCAAAAACAAAAATGAGCCAGTGTGATGGTATGTCCCTGTAGTCACAGCTATTCGGGAGGCTGAGGCGGGAAAATCGCTTGAACCTGGGAAGTGGAGGTTGTAGTGAGCCAAGATCATGCCACTGCACTCCAGCCTGGGCAACAGAGGGAGACTCTGTCTCAAAAGAAATTTTAAAAAATAAATAAATAAACAGTAATAATAAAAATGCCTGGGTGCAGTGCCTCACGCCTGTAATCCCAGCACTTTGGGAGGCCAAGGCATGTGGATCACCTGAGGTCAGGAGTTCAAGACCAGCCTGGCCAACATGGTGAAACCCCATCTCTACTAAAAATACAAAAATTAATACAGGCCCAGTGACTCACGCCTATAATCCAAGCACTTTGGCAGGCTGAGGCAGACGGATCACCTAAGGTCGGGCGTTTGAGACCATCCTGACCAACATGGAGAAACCCCTTCTCTACTAAAAATATAAAATTAGCTGGGGTGGTGGTGTCTGTAATCCCAGCTACTTTGGAGGCTGAGGCAGGAGAATTACTTGAACCTGGGAGGTGTAGGTTGCAGTGAGCTGAAATTGCACCACTGCACTCCAGCCTGGGTGACAGAGTGAAATCCGTCTCAAATAATAAATAAATAATAAAATAATATTAAAAAGAAAAAGAAAAAGAGAAGAAAGTCCAGTTCTAAGCATCCTCAGCAAGGATTGGGGTGTGAGCCCAGAGACCCCAGACAAGACCTTGAACCAGGTGTGCACCCAGTCTGATCGCTGAGTCCACCATGTATTCCATCTGTCTTAGATTAAGAATGAAACAGGGAGGCTGGGCGCGGTGGCTGACGCCTTTAATTCCAGAACTTTGGGAGGCCGAGGCAGGTGGATCACAAGGTCAAGAGATCGAGACCTCCTGGTCAACATGGTGAAACCCCATCTCTACTAAAAATACAAAAAATTAGCTGGGCATGGTGGCATGTGTCTGTAATCCCAGCTACTCAGGAGGCTGAGGCAGGAGAATTGCCCGAACCCAGGAGGCAGAGGTTGCAGTGAGCCGATATCACACCATTGCACTCCAGCCTGGGTAACAAGAGCGAAACTCCATCTCAAAAAAAAAAAAAAAGAAATGAAACAGGGTAATAAAAGTAAACAAACAAACAAACAAACAAAAAAAACGCAGACAAAAAGAAAAAACAAGCCTTCCTAACACTCCTCCTTAGGAAACATCACACATCAGGCCTATGACACAGCATGGTGTTCATTAGGCCAAAGGCTCCAGGCTCATTAGCAGGAAGGGTGCTGGGCTGCAAGCCACAGCACAGCTGGCGTGGGAAATAAAGACAGAGCAGCACCTGTGCCCTCCCAGGCCTCAGCGCACAGTCCCGCCATTATTGATATCAGCACTTGTCTGCACTGAAGCAGATCTGATTGTCAACAGGGCTCTGGGAAACAGGTAATGTTGGGGAGTGTCCCATACAGTCGGCTTAGGGTCACCATTATTATCATTGCTTGAACTTGGACTCAGTTTTGCCCTACTACAGAGTTTTTCAAACTTGAATTGTTTCTGAATCAGTTTAATAGCTTCCTCCACATCTATATCTACCACAGTGTCTCAGTTCATATAGACAGGCTATAACAAAATACCATAAACTGAGTGGCTTATAAACAACAGAAATTTATTTCTTATATTCTGGAGGCTGCAAAGTCTAAGATCAAGTAACTGGAAGATTCTGTGTCTGGTGAAGGCCCAATTTTTGGTTTATAGATGGGGTCTTCTTGCTGTGCCTCACATGGTAAAAGGGGCCTTTTATTTTAATTTTTTTGCTTTGAGACAGAGTCTTGCTCTGTTACCCAGGCTGGAGTGCAGTGGTGCGATGTCAGCTCAGTGCAACCTCTGCCTCCTGGGTTTAAGCGATTCTCTTGCCTCAGCCTCCAGAGTAGCTGGGATTGCGGGCACTCGCCACCATGCTCAGCTAATTTTTGTATTTTTAGTAAAGACGGGGTTTCACCATGTTGGCCAGGCTGGTCCTGAACTTCTGACCTCAAGTGATCTGCCTGCCTTGGCCTCCCACAGTGCTGGGATTACAGGTGTGAGCCACCTCGCCCAGCCCAGCCTATTTTATAACATTGATCCCATTCATGAAGGCTCTTCTCCCACCATCTCATCACCTCTCAAGGGCCCCAACTCTTAATACCATCACTGTGTGGGTTAGGATTTCAACATAGGAATTTGGGGGTAAGGGGTCACAAACATTCAGACCATAGCACACCACTGCCAGTATCTACTTAATATCTCTCTATGAATTAACTAATTTAGCACAACTGTAGCTACATTAACCTTGTCCTCAGCAGTATTTGTGAAATCAAGTTGACATGCTAGTTATATGTTTTCCTAACATACGTTAAATATATAACGCTTTTAAAAAAACATTCTTTTGGGTTGCACTTGAAATCATCTCAGTGCAATCAGTGGAACCCAAACCACACTTGGCAAAGCAATTAGTGTCAAAGGGACACAGATTACAGCCTAAAGAGCTTCCAATGGCCAAAGTTGGAATAATTTGTGCAACAAAATAAGTAACATAGTATGGGGATAAAGCTCAAAGTATAAACCAAATATCCATGAGTCCATACTGTTATAAATGATTAAATAAGTAAATGGGGAGAAGAGACAAATGATCCTTAGAGAAGAAATCTAAGGCCGGGCACGGTGGCTCATGCCTGTAATCCCAGCACTTTGGGAGGCCGAGGCAGGCAGATCACAAGGTCAGGAGTTTGAGACCAGCCTGACCAACATGGTAAAACCCCATCTGTACTAAAAATACAAAAATTAGCCAGGTATGGTAGCAGGCACCTGTAATCCCAGCTACTCAGGAGGCTGAGGCAGGAGAATCACTTGAACTTGGAAGTTGGAGTTTGCAGTGAGCCAAGATCATGCCACTGCACTCCAGCCTGGGCAATAGAACCAGACTCTTATCTCAAAAAAAAAAAAAAAAAAAAAGAAAAAAAAAAGGGAATTATATAGATAATGTAGGTAGATACACCCCCTTCAGGATGTGGAGCTTAACTCTCCCATTGAGTGTGGGCTGCACTTAGTGACTCGCTTCCCAAGAGTGGAAAGGGAGGGAAAATAAGCAACTTCATAGGGGAGAAACCGGACAGACACTGCCTTGGCTAGGTAATCAAGTCATGTCGATAACACGTACCCTGATATGATTTCATGAGCACTTTACCTCTCTGATATCTTTTCCCCAAGCTCATAACCCCAGTCTAACCATGAGAAAAACATCAGATGAACCGAAATTGAGGGGCACTCTATAAAAATGCCTGTCCAGGATGGGCACAGTGGCTCATGCCTGTAATCCCAGCACTTTGGGAGGCCAAAGCGGGCAGACCACAAGGTCAGGAGTTCAAGACCAGTCTGGTCAATATAGTGATACCCCCATTTCTACTAAAAATACAAAAATTAGCCAGGTGTGGTGGCAGGCACCTGTAGTCCCTCAGGAGGAACTCAGGAGGCTAAGGCAGGAGAATTGCTTGAATCCCGGAGGTGGAGGTTGCAGTGAGTTGAGATTGAATCACTGCACTCCAGCCTAGGTGACAGAGGAAGACTGTCTCAAAAAAATAAAATACCTGTCTGATACTCCTCAAAGCTGCCAAGGTCTTAAAAACCAAGAAACAGGCTGGGTTCGGTGGCTTAAGCCTATAATCCCAGCAGTTTGGGAGGCTGAGGCGGGCAGATAACAAGGTCAAAAGATCCAGACCATCCTGGCCAACATCCTGAAACCCCATCTCTACTTAAAATACAAAATTAGCCTGGTGTGGTGGTGCAGGCCTGTAGTCTCACCTACTCAGGAGGCTGAGGCAGTAGAATTTCTTGAATCTGGGAGGTGGAAGCTGCAGTGAGCGGAGATTGCAGCACTGCACTCTAGCCTAGGGACAGAGCGAGACTGCATCTCAAAACAAAACAAGAAAACAAGAAACGGCTGAGTAATTGCCACAGGCCAGAGGAAACTAAGGGACGTGATGACTAAATGTAGTATAGTGTCCTGGAAGGGACTCTGGAGCAGAAAATAGGTGGAATTTAGTTCATAGGAATGTAGCAGTGTTGATTTCTTGGTTGTGACAAGTGCCATAGTAATGTAAGGTGTTAATAATAGGGGAAGTAGGTGAGGGATATATAGGAACTCTCTGTGCTTTTGAGTAGGATGGTAAAGTTCATGTGTCAACATGGAGGGTGGTTTTGGATGAGATTAGCATTTAAATGGTTAAACTTTTGGTAAAGCCACCTCCGTGATATGGGCGGGCCATTTGATCAGTTGAAGGCCTGAATAAAACAGAAAGATTGGCCTCCCTGAGCAAGATAGAATTCTCCAGCAGGCTGCCTTCTAACTGCACCTGGGTGGCTCTCCTGGGTCATCAGCCTGCAAGACCACATGGTAGGATTCAGGCTTGCCAGCCTTCATAATTAGGTAAGCCAATCTTCTATAATGTATCTCTTTTATACACACACACACACACACACACACACACACACACACACACACACACACACCTATTGGTTCTGTTTCTCTGGTGAGCCCTAACACAATGGGAAATTTGTGTACTTAAAATCAAAGACTTACATTTATTTTCTGTAAATGTAAAATTATTTTAAATAATGTTTATTTTAAAAAGACAGAAGCCTGGGCGTAGCAGCATACGCCTGTAATCCCAGTACTTTGGGAAGCTGCAGTGGGTGAATCACCTGAGGTCGGGAGTTTGAGAACAGCCTGGCCAACATGGTTAAACACTGTTTCCACAAAAAATACAAAAATTAGCCAGGCGTGGTGGCGTGTGCCTGTAATCCCAGCTACTTGAAAGGCTGAGGCACAAGAATCGCTTGAACCCAGGAGGCAGAGGTTGCAGTAAGCTGAGACTGCACTACTGCACTCCAGCCTGGGTGACAGAGTAAGATTCTGTCTTAAAATAAATAAATAATAAAAAGAGAAAAAATGAGGCATGAATTTGGAAGTCATGTAGATCCATTTATTTGTTTATTGTGGGTACCACAGCAAATTACTACAAGCCTGGTAGCTTAAAACAACAGAAATTTATTCTCTTAGAGTTCTAGAGGCCATAAATTCAACGTGAGTTTCACTGGGCTGAAGTCTATGTGTTGGCAGGGCTGTATTCCCTCCAGATGCTCTGGGGAAGAATCCGTCTGCCTCCTCCAACTTCTGGTGGCTGCCAACAATCCTTGGCTTGTGGCCACATCAATCTCTGCCTCCATGGTCACATTGCTGCTGCTGGTTTTGTGTGTGTTGGCCTAATCTTCCTTTCCCTCTCTCTTATAAGGATATGTGTGTTAGTATTTATGGCCCACTTGGCTAATCCTCAATGATATCCTCATCTCAACATTCTTAATCACATCTGCAAAAATTCTTTTCTCAAGGTAACATTTACAGGTTCCAGAGATTAGGACTTGATATATTTGGGTGGCCATTATTCAGTCTACCCTGCCTGTGTGAAATGTAGGACTTTCTGTAGTATGAGTAAGCTGCCTCTATAATTGAAAATAGGCCAGGCGCGGTGGATCACGCCTGTAATCCCAGCACTTTGGGAGGCTGAGGCAGGTGGATTATGTGGTCAGGAGATCAAGACCATCCTGGCTAACATGGTGAAACCCCATCTCTACTAAAAATACAAAAAAATTGGCTTGGCATTGTGGCATGTGCCTGTAATCCCAGCTACTTGGGAGGCTAAGGCAGGAGAATCGCTTGAGCCCTGGAGGCAGAGGTTGCAGTGAGCTGAGATGGTGCCACTGCACTCCAGCCTGGGCAATAAAAGCAAAACTCTGTCTCAAAAAAAAAAAAAAAAAAAAAAAAAAAAAAGAAAAAGACAAGAAAAACTCTAACAAATTATTTTTTAAAAATATTCATCTGGTTTCCACCTCCTACCTCACTATTTAATCGTCTTAGTATGACCGCAAGTAGTGAGGTAGGAGGCAGGACTCAAGTCTGGAGGTAAGGTTCAGATACTGGACCAAATTGAGAACTAGCTAAAGCAGGGATAGGGTAGAATCAGCTTTCCATAAGACACATCCACCGTTGTGTCATGTCAGTTTACCTTGCTATGGCAACACTCAGAGTTACTGCCCTTTCCATGGTAATGATCCAAGACCAAGAAATTACCACCTTTTTCCTAGAAATATCTGCATAATCTGCCCCAAAATTTGCATATAAATAAAAGTAGGTATAAATATGACTGCAGAACTGCCTTTGAACTGCTACTCTGGGCGCACTGTTTTTGGGTAGCCCTATTTCACAAGGAGCAGTACGTCTGCTGCTGCTGAACGCTGCCACTTCAGTACAAGTTACTGTCTGACACTACTGACTTACCCTTGAATTCTTTCAAGTCAAGAACCTTCCCGGACTAAGGCTCACCTGCCCTGCATTGGTGGAACCCAAGCCACACTTTGCCAAATGGTATGAGACTGGTTTTAGAGGTCAGAGAGTTCTACATTCTAACTCTGGTAAGCTTGTGACTTTGGTTAAGTCAACATATTCATGGAAGGCTATCTTTTCATCTGTACCAGAGGACACTAGCCCTGACTCTGAGTCACGCTGTCAGAACTCCTGCAGACTGTGAAACAGATGCACAATAAATGATCAGTCACATTTTCCTCCCCCTCCATTTTGTAGTTTGTTACACTTCACAAAAATGTTTTCTACATACAATAATGTTTGATCCCCATAAAATGTGTGAGATAAAGCCAAACGTTTCCTACTCATTATACAGATGAAGAAACTGAGACTTGATGTCAACTGACTTAGCCAACTTTGCCTAACTAGAAGACTAGAGGCAGTGGGTGTCTGAGAGCACAGTCAGCAGAAACAGAGGCAGATGCCCCCAATAGATGGGACAGGTTTGCTGATCCGGCATTTGATTTTTTTTTTTTTTTTTTTTTTGAGAGGGAGTTTCACTCGGCTGCCCAGGCTTCAGTGCAGTGGCGTGATTGCAACTCACTCCTAGGCTCAAGGTGATTCTTCTGCCTCAGCCTCCTGACTAGCTGGGATTACAAGCACCTACCACCATACCCAGCTAGTTTTTGTATTTTTAGTAGAGACAGGGTTTCACCATGTTGGCCAGGCTGGTCTCAAACTCCTGACCTCAAATAATCCACCCACCTAAGCCCCCCAAAGTGTTGGGATTACAGGCGTGAGCCATTGCACCCTGCCTGATTTTTTTTTTCCCATAATTTTCATTACCTTTCTGGCCTCGGTAGGCATTTGAGTTCATGACCCATATGTTCCTAACTCTGGTTCACACTGCTAAAACTTGATCATAGACCTTTGGCTTTAAGCTGTAATACTCCTAGGGTTCCCCAGTGATAGCCCACCCACTTTTGCAGTTGCTTCTTGGCCCTGGCTTCCCTGATCTCACAGGCTTCCCCTTCTTCTAAGTGCTGCAAGGCAAACCCATAGTTTGTCCTCTGGTTTCACTAGGTTCTTGGTTCTGATAGCCCCTTATTCTGACTCTTTCAGGCAGAAACTCCTACAGGGCCCTCCCACCTCAGAACCCAGCATAGGGCTGGAAGTCCTGAAGGTCTGCTGAAGGGGACTTTTGCTGAGCCCTTGAGAGGTCACAAGGAGACAACAGAGGGTGGGTTGAGGGTCCAGCATGTCAGGAGTTGAACTGCCTAGGTTTCACCTAGGCTCCCTCACCTCACTTCCCCTGACCCTGGGCAAAACACTAAACCCTTTGTGATTGGTTTCCTTATCTGTAAAAAGAGATTCATTGGTTGGGCGAGGTGACTCATGCCTGTAATCCCAGCACTTTAGGAGGCCGAGGCGGGCGGATCACCTGAGGTCGGGAGTTCGAGACCAGCCTGACCAACATGGAGAAACCCCGTCTCTACTAAAAATACAAAAAATTAGCCGGGCATGGTGGCGCATGTCTGCAATCTCAGCTACTCGAAAGGCTGAGGCAGGAGAATCGCTTAAACCCAGGAGGCGGAGGTTGCAGTGAGCTGAGATCAGGTCATTGCCCTCCAGCCTGGGCAACAAGAGCAAAACTCCGTCTCAAAATAAAAAAATAAATAAAAGGAAAAAGGTGGGGGGGAATCATTATAGAACCCCAAAGCAAAATTATGAGGCTCGGGTGAAATACTGTATATAAACCTTTCATTACAGGGCTGGGCACAAGGTGAGTGGTCTTGTTGCGCCAGAGTCCTCTAATCACATCACTGCAGGGCTGCTCTGCTGGATACCCCTCACCTCTGCCTACAGAGGTTTGATTCCTCCTGGGGCGAGCGGTGCAGGGTCAGGTGAGCAGCTGGGGCTCCAGAGGGTCTGAGTCTCTGTCACTTCTTGCTGTGTCGCCTTACTTGAGTCCTTCCCAGCCCCCCAGTCATGCCCGCCTGAGCAAGGGGATGAGAAAGTGACGACCCCGCAGTGGGGACTCTGCTGCTATGCGGGGCGCGGTCCGCCGAACCCACTGGCCACATATAGAGAGTCGGCCCCACTAGGCAGGCGCTGGGGCGCCAGGGGCTGGGCCAGCGCTCCCAGCATTGGAAAGGCCTCGAGTCCTTGGACCCGCTGGCAGTCTAGCATCGGGCTGCAGCTGCCATGGCAACGCCCGGAGGCTGCCGGGAGGGGAGACAGGGCCCCGCCCCGGAACGAGCCTCAGCCCGGACGAGGCCCCGCCTCCAGCCAACGCTCCACCCAGGACGAAGCCCCGCCCCGGAACGAGCCTCAGCCCGGGACGATGTCCCGCCCCCAGCAACGGCCTGCCGTGAGAGAGGCCCTGGTCCGGCTCGACAGCGGCAACTCGACTAGTTCCGTCTGTGCCCGATGGGCTGCCTCTGACCCAGCGACTGTGCCTGACTGACCACAGGCGTCGCCACTGCCTGATAATATGAGTGTGTCTGGTTCCGTCTGACTGAACGCAGATTTCGTGGGTGCCTGACAGACCAAGACTGCTGGATCTGTCCGTCTGACCGCAGCTGACTGGCTGGCTGACTGGTTGTTGACTGACTGACTGACTGGCTGACTGGCTGACTGGCTGACTGCTCTGGCCCGGCCGCCCGCGTCTGGGGCTGACGGGCTGCCTCTGCCTGACCAGCCTCCATCTGTGCTTAGCGAGCTGTGTGACTGGCTGCCACTGTGTTTGACTGAGTACAAGCAAGGTTCCTGTGGCCAATCAGCTGCTTGACCCCATATACATATATATGGTTTTTTGAGGCGGAGTTTCGCTCTTGTTGTCCAGGCTGGAGTGCAAAGGTACGATCTTGGCTCACTGCAACCTCTGCCTCCCGGGTTCAAGCGATTCTCCTGCCGCAGCCTCCTGAATAGCTGGGATTACAGGCATGCATGCCCAGCTAATTTTTGTATTTTTAGTAGAGACGGGGTTTCTCCATGTTGCTTAGGCTGGTCTCAAACTCCCGACCTGAGGTGATCTGCCCGCCTCAGCCTCCCAAAGTGCTGATATTAAAGGCGTGAGCCACCGCGTCCTACTGCTTTACCCCATCTCTGCTGAGCCGGCTGACACCCACGGACTGACTCTGGTGACGCCTGGTCCAAGTGGCGTTGCCGGCTTCCAGAGACTTGCTGACCCCAGCCGAGGCCGTCCCCCTCGGATCTGCCCTGTTAGTCGCTGACTGTGGTGGCAGCTAGGTCCTGCTGCCCCACACGGACAGAGCGTGCAGAATGACAGTCGCTTGGCTGTCCCTTCCTGGGCGCCCCTGGCTGGCTTGGCTTGATCGGCGGTATCTGTGTCTGAGGCACATGTTTGCTGGTGGCCACCACTGGCTGCATCTGTCCCCACTACAGGTGGGTGTCAGGTTGCCCCCCTGAAGTGCATCTGGGACCAAGTCTGACTGAGGGATAGCCGCCGCCTCTCCAGTTGCCCGGGTTCCCATAGGGAAGGGAGCCCAGGATAGAAGCTGAGGGACAGGCAGGCAGCAGGGGTAGGACTTGGGGTGAGGTGAGGAACAGCTGGAGGAAGAGCCGGGACTGGGAAGAGGCCGCGGGACCTCGCGGAATCTGAGTTTAGGGATCTGATTCTTCAAGGGATGCAGCACCTTGAGGAGCTGGGTTGGTGTGTGGGGTCCTCAGGACACGATCCCTGACCTTGAAAACTTTTTTTGCAGGTTTTGGGGAAATCTCTTTCAGTGCTTTGCTGCTCAGCAGAAGGGTCATCCCGCAGACGTCAGATCTCTTCCTGAAATAAGTATTTATTTTCTTTTTTTGAGACAGAATCTTGCTCTGTCATCCAGCCTGGAATGCAGTGGGCCGATCTCAGCTCACTGCAACCTCCGCCTCCTAGGTTCAAGCGATTCTCATGCCTCAGTTTCCCAAATAGCTGGGATTACACGTGGGCGCCACCATGCCCAGCTAATTTTTGTGTTTTAGCTGGGAGTTTGTAGAGACGGGGTTTCGCCATATTGCCCAGGCTTGTCTTAAACTCCTAACCTCAAGTGATCTGCCCACCTTGGTCTCCCAAAGTGCTGGGGTTACAGGCATGAGCCACCACGTCCAGCCTCTTCCTGAATTTAAATATCTCCCAGCCTGTGTGTGTGTGTGTGTGTGTGTGTGTGTGTGCGCGAGCCAGCCATACCAACCACATGCAATGGCTTCCCTCCTGGAAAGAAATGTTCTGTACCAGAATAAGGGGGAAGGAAATACTGGTCAGAGGGATTTTTTTTTTTAAAGCAAGCATGTCAATTGCAGGGGTATGCTATGAGTTACTGCTATTAATAATAATAAAATGAGAGCATCAGACTAGCTTATCTCCAACTAGCCCTAGCATGCTAAGATCTTGTCACTCCATTAATAACAGGGTCCTGGCTGCCTCATTGATTTCATTATAGGTATGGGAGGAAATTAACAGCTTCACTCCCAAGGGCTTTCTTAGCATGGATTTGTATCTCAGCCAGTAGGGGCTTCCCAGGGGCAGGGGACTCCTGTGGTGCTGGGAAAAAGAGGCAGCAACAAGTTGCATGGAGCATTTGTATCTCCTTTATTTATTCACTTACTAAGTATTTATTGAGTACCATGTGCCTGTGCCAGACTCTCACTCTGTCCTCATGGAGGATAGCCTTATAGGCTCCAGACACTCTCCAGTGTCTCTCAACTCTAGTCCTGTCAAAGCCACATGCTGGGTACCAACTTCTTTCTTTCTGAGCTATTTGCATAGCTAAAGTGGGAGAGCTAGTAGAATACAGTGGTTCTCAAAGTGTAGTCCTTAGACAAGCAGTATCTGGACCACCTGGGAATTTATTAAAATACAAGTTCAGCTGGGCACAGTGGCTCACTCCTGTAATCCCAGCACTTTGGGAGGCCGAAGTAGGCAGATCATCTGAGGTCAGGAGTTCAAGACCAGCCTGGCCAACATGGTAAAACCCCGTCTCTACTAAAAATACAAAAATTAGCTGGGCATGGTGGCGGGCATCTGTAATCCCTGTTACTCAGGAGCCTGAGACAGGAAAATCGCTGGAACCCAGGAGGCAGAGGTTGCAGTGAGCCGAGATTGCACCATTGCATTCCAGCCTGGGCAACAAGAGTGAAACTCCGTCTCAAAAAAAAAACCCAAAAACAAATTTGGGCCCCACCATAGATGGACTGAATCAGAAACTCTTTTAGTGTAGGGCACAGTGCTCTTTGTTGTTGTTGTTGTTGTTGTTTTTGAGACGGAGTTTCGCTCTTGTTACCCAGGCTGGAGTGCAATGGCGCGATCCCGGCTCACCACAACCTCCGCCTCCTGGGTTCAAGCAATTCTCCTGCCTCAGCCTCCTGAGTAGCTGGGATTACAGTTGCGTGCCACCACGCCCAGCTAATTTGTGTATTTTTAGTAGAGACGATGTTTCACCTTGTTGACCAGGATGGTCTCGATCTCTTGACCTCATGATCCACCCACCTCGGCCTCCCAAAGTGCTGGGATTATAGGTGTGAGCCACCGCGCCCGGCCCAGTGCTCTTTGTTTTAACAAGCCTCCAGATCATGCTGGTGTGTGCTAAAGTCTGAGAACCACTGGTGGAATGATTGTGTTGGCTCTAGTGTCACACTGTCTATATCAGATTATCAGTGCTACTACATAAGGGCTGTGTGACTTTGACTAAGTTATTGAATCTTTCTGTGCCTTTTCTCATTTGCATGCTTGATAGAATTATGATTACCTTAAATTATTGTTGTACATATTAAAATATATAAAAAGGTTAGCGTGGCTGGGCACGGTGGCTCATGCCTGTAATCCCAGCATTTTGGGAGGCTGAGCAGGTGGATCATCTGAGGTCAGGAGTTCAAGACCACACTGGTGAACATGGTGAAACCCCATCTCTACTATAAATACAAAAATTAGCTGGGTGTGGTGGTAGGCACCTGTAGTCCCAGCTACTTGGGAGGCCAAGGCAGGAGAATTGCTTGAACCTGGGAGGCGGAGGTTGAAGTGAGCTGAGACAGCGCCACTGCACTCCAGTCTGGGTGACAGAGCCAGACTCCATCTCAAAAAAAAAAAAATGCCATCTCAAAAAAAAAAAAGTGCACAATTCCAATTCTGGGAACATATCCTGTGGACACATTTCTTTTTGTTGTTGTTGAGACAGAGCTTCACTCTTTTCGCCCAGGCTGGAGTGCAATGGCGTGGTCTTGGCTCACCACAACCTCTGCCTCCTGGGTTCAAGTGATTCTCCTGCCTCAGCCTCCCTAGTAGCTGGAATTGCAGGTGCCCACCACCACGCCCAGCAAATTTTGTATTTTTAGTAGAGACAGGGGTTTCACCACGTTGGCCAGGCTGGTCTTGAACCCCTGACCTCACCTGACCTCAGGTGATCCGCCCACCTCGGCCTCCCAAAGTGCTGAGATTACAGGCGTGAGCCACCCACCACGCCCAGACCCATGGACATATTTCTGCATATGCTGAATGACAAATGTAAAGGATATTCATTAATGTGTTGTTTATAATAGAAAAGAAACATGCTATTATTTATTTATTTTTTGAGGTAGAGTCTCACTCTATCACTGGGATGGAGTGCAGTGGCGTGATCTTGGCTCACCACAACCTCTTCCTCCCGGGCTCAGGCAATTCTCCTGCCTCAGCCTCTCAAGTAGCTGGGATTGCAGGCATGCATCATGACACCTGTCTAATTTCTGTATTTTTAGTAGAGACAGGGTTTCATTCTGTTGCCCAGGCTGGAGAGCAATGGCTCAATCTCAGCTCACTGCAACCTCTAACTCCTGGGTTCAAGCAGTTCTCCTGTCTCAGCCTCTTGAGTAGCTGGGATTATAGGCACACACCACCACACCCAGCTAATTTTTGTCTTTTTAGTAGATAGGGTTTTGCCACATTGGTCAGACTGGGTCTTGAACTCCTGACCTGAGGTGGTCTGCCTCCCAAAGTGCCAGGATTATAGGCGTGAACCACCACGCCTAGCCAATGCACTCATTTCTGTAAAAAAGAAGAAAAAAATTTCATAAAATCTTTATACAGGTATAGGCTCATGTACATCTGAAAGGATACTCAACTGTTAACAGTGGAAGAAGAAATGGGTGGCTGGAAATAGGAGAAGAAGGAAACATTTTTATTATATCTACATCCTCTTATTACTTTTAGATTTTGCAGTGTGTGCATGCATTTTCTATTCACAAAAATGAAAATTTTTAAAAAAGGGGCAGTACTTAGCACAGGGCATAACAATGGTGGCGGTGGTGGTAATACCCTTTTTGCAGTTCTGGGCAGACAATTCACTGCAGAAATACAGCCCAGAGATATCTAGAGGTTGGCCATAGCCTCCAGACTGTCCTCCCAGCCTCTTGGTCTCCCTTCATTCTGTATGGTCCATGTTTCCCCATTGGAGAATCTTTGCATTTTAGAAATGTAAAGGGGCTTTAGATTTTCTACTGCAACTGTTTTATTTTAATGATAAAGAAACTCAGTCCCCAAAAGATGCCATAACCAGTCCAAGGTTATCCAGAGGGTTCAATCTAGGGCCTTTTTCACACCATCCTAAGTTTTCTAAAATTCTGCTTTCATCCCATCACTGCTCTGCCTGTGACTCCTCAACCTGGCTATTAAGACTAGCTGTGGTCTAGGCCAGACACAGTGGCTCATGTCTGTAATTCTAACACTTTATGAGGCCGAGGTGGGCAGATCACTTGAGGTCAGGAGTTTGAGACCAGCCTGGCCAACATGGTAAAACCCGTCTCTACTAAAAATACAAAAATTAGCCCCATGTGGTGGTGCACATCTATAATCCCGGTTACTTGGAAGGCTGAGGCATGAAAATGGCACTTGAACCCGGGAGGCAAAGGTTGCAGTGAGCCACTGCCCTCCAGCCTGGGTGACAGAGTGAGACTCTGCCTCAAAAAAACAAAACAAAACAAAAGACTAGCTGTGGCTTAACTCTCAACCAAATTTTCCAGCCTTATTTGCTACTCTTTTCAATGTGAATCCTCTACCTTAGCCAGAGTTCTTTATTGATCCCAAATGCTCCTGCTTTCCAGATGCTATACCTTGTCAGTGCTATGTTGTCTGCCTGAAATGCCTTTCTCTTTCCTGTTCATTTATTGTGGAGATTCTACCCAAACATGGAAGCTAAGCTTAAATCATACTTCCTCCAGGAAGTCTTCCTTAATTACTTCAGTTCACAGGCCTCTCTCCCTCTGAACTAATTTAAAAAGTTCTTGTGGCCGGGTGCAGTGGCTCCACCCGTAATCCCAGCACTTTTGGAGGCCAAGGCCGGCAGATCACTTGAGGTCAGGAGTTTGACACCAGGTTGGCCAACGTGGCAAAACCCCATCTCTACCAAAAAAAAAAAAAAAAATACAAAAATTAGCTGGTGTGGTGATGTGCACCTATAATCCCAGCTGCTTGGGAGGCTGAGGCAGGAGAATTGTTTGAACCTGGGAGGCAGAGGTTGCAGTAAGCTGAGATCATGCCACTGCACTCCAGGCTGGACGACAGAGCCAGACTCCATCTCACACACACACAAAAAAAAGTTATTGTAAAAACTCCTGCCCCTTAAGAGGGATATAAGATGTTTGTCTGCCCCTTGAGCGATGGGAAATGAACTTGGATAAAGCCCATTCTTTATTATTTTTTCTGCAGCTATGAAATTGGGCCAATGACCTTAGCCCTCCTTATTGTCTCAGGAAAGCCCTGGATGAGGATGCCACTGAGCCCGCCTGGAGACAGGAGCTGGTCTGCAGAAACTTCTGGGCCTGTTTCTACTCTAATGTTTACTTGGCCTGGAGGACCAGTGTGATGAAACCCGGCCCTGTTGCCGAGCACCTTGGGAGGCCTCCCTCCAGGGTCCCTCTGTGCTCAGACAGTGGCCCTTTGTGGAGTGGAAGAGCAGACTGAAAGCAGAGCTGCTGGAAACCCTTTCCTCCCCCCTGCCTCCAGCAATCTCCGGCAGCCACGAACCATCCTGTGCCTGGGTGGCCTCTGCTTTAAGTCTGCGGCTGGTGGGGTATATAGGGTCTCTAGGCAGCTAGCTATGCTGAAAGGGTGAGGAGGGGTCCTGGCAGGATGGCCAGCTGAAACACAGCATCCCCTAACTCAATACAGACTGTTTATAATGGGGCTTTCCAAAGAGGAGACTGGCCCTTACAGGCAAGACTGACATTTTACCATCCCGTGCCACCGCCCATTATGCCCCTAAGATTTAGGCGAGAACAAATATGGTTTATCCCTTCTGTCCCTACTTCACTAGCCCCTATACTCACTAGGAGGAGATTGGGAATCCTTAGACGTAATCCCAAACCTGGTGGAGTAGGAGTTCAGTAAAGGGAGAGGAATAGGGACAAGAGGAAAGGGGTTTAAGAGTGTGTTACAGGCCGGGTGCGGTGGCTCATGCCTGTAATCCCAGCACTTTGGGAGGCCAAGGTGGGTGGATTCTCTGAGGTTTGGAGTTGGAGACCAGCCTGACCAACATGGAGAAACCCTATCTCTACTAAAAATACAAAATTAGCCGGGTGTGGTGGTGAATGCCTGTAATCCCAGCTACTTGGGAGGCTGAGGCAGGAGAATTGCTTGAACCTGGGAGACAGAGGTTACAGTGAGCCGAGATGGCACCATTTCATTCCATTACTTCAGCCTGGGCAGCAAGAGTGAGACTCTGTCTCAAAAAAAAAAAAAAGATTGCGGTATAGGTGGAAGGACACTTACTGGTCTGGGGGGCAGGAAGCCTGGGATTCCAGTTTCTGCTGAGCTCCTGACTTGCTGGGTGACATCAGCTAGTTGCTTCCCTTTTTTAAGCTTCAGTTTCCCAATGGCAAAATCTTGGAGGTGGAGTAAAAAAAAAAAGTTAAGGATTTTTCTAATTTTTCCAAATTCTTTGATCAGAAGGAGGAAAGGAAAGCTGGGGGGTGGGTTGGAGGTAAATAACTGGCAGGATGTCTTCCATAGATTTACCCTCAGTCCCCAGGCAGCTTCTCGGCCACTAAGATCTCTTCCCCTTCCGTTTCTCCCCCTCTTTTTTCCACCCACTCTGAGGGCTTCTTGTGATGAGATCTAAAAGGTGTTTTACTTACAATTGTCTTATCTTACCTATCTTTTGCCCTCAAAGGGAGGATACTGTGCACAATCATGGAGGGCACTGGCAAGTCTGGTGGAGAGGGAAGAAGGAGGTCAGGAAATAAACGAGAGGAAAATTAGGAGGAAGTATTGAAAGAAAGCTCTGGGAGGGAGAAAAGGAAGGAAAAGGGGAGGAGAGGAGGTAAAAGAGAAGGAAAGAGGTTGAGTACAGTGGTTGTTCCTGTAATCTCAGCACTTTGGGAGGATCACTTGAGGCCAGGAATTCAAGACCAGTGTGGGCAACATGGCGAAACCGCATCTCTACAAAAAATACAAAAATTAGTGGGACATGGTGGTACACTCCTATAGTCCCAGCTACTTGGGAGGCTGAGGTGGAGGATCAAATTAAAAAGAAGAAAGAAAAAGAAAGGGTGGAATGAAATAGTAGAAATGGGAGAGAAAAACAGGAAGAGAAATCGTGGGAGAAGACCAGAGCCTGGGCAAACAAACACGCAAGTGGAGACATAGTGTTTTCTAGGACAACAAACAGTTTAGTTTGGCTAGAGCTAAGAGTGTGGTAGGTAGACAAAATTAGAATCAGATTGTAGAAGTTCTTGAATGCCAGGTTAATGACTTTGAACTTTATATTTCTTATTTTCTTCTGCTCAAATCCCCTGTGATAAGTTATTTTATTTTTTTGGAGTGGGTACCAGGCAAATTTCTGGGTGAAATCCAGAGGAGCATTTTTATTCATCCATCCATTCAACAAGGTACTATGTCTTGTCTAACTTGTATCCCTAGAATGTAGCACAACGTCTGTAAATAAGACAGAAAGTAAGTGCTTGTTAAATTGAGCATTTAGTCTGGGTACAGTGGCTTATGCCTGTAATCCCAGCACTTTGGGAGGCCAAGGCAGGTGGATCACCAGAGGTCAGAAGTTCAAGACCAGCTTGGCCAATATGGCGAAACCCTGTCTCTACTAAAATTACAAAAATTGGCCAGGTCTGGTGACACACATCTGTAATCCCAGCTACTAGGGAGGCTGAGGCAGGAGAATCTCTAGAACCCAGGAGGCAGAGATTGCAGTGAGCCGAGATCATGCCATTGCACTCCAGTCTCAGCAACAGAGTGAGACTCCATCTCAAAAAAAAAATATTTTTTAGCATTTGGAGAAAGCAATAGTTGAGACATTCTCATAGAGAATATAAGAATAATCATATTAAGGCCAGGCACAGTAGCTCAGGTCTGTAATCCCATCACTTTGGGAGGACAAGGTGGGTGGATCACTAGGTCAAGAGATTGAGACCACCCTGGCCAACATGGTGAAACCCCATCTCTACTAAAAATACAAAAATTAGCTGGTCGTGGTGGCACACGCCTATAGTCCCAGCTACTTGGGAGGCTGGGGCAGGGGAATTGCTTGAACCTGGGAGGCGGAGATTGCAGTGAGCCGAGATCATGCTACTGTACTCCAGCCTGGCAGCAGAGTGACTCCCTCTGGAAAAAAAAAAAGAATAATCATATTAAAAGGTAAAAAGTGCTAGGCACCCATTGAGAGGCCCAGATAAGGGATATCAGTGGAGAATGAGACAGCCTTCCCTGCTACCTTTAGTAGAAAAGTCCCAAAGAAGATTATAATGGGGCAATCTTGGCCACATGAATTAATCCTTGTGACCTGAAAGATAACATTCCATTGGAGGATATTGGGTTCTGTCTGTCTTCTGAGTGAAGGGCAAAGAGTTCTTCAAAGAAAAGGGAGGGATTATTACTGGAAGAAGGGAAATTAAAACTGTCATGTCCGCCACAATCCGCTGTACTGGAACAAGGTGAGGCATGTATAGGGAACAGTGAGAAGAATTAGGAACTGTTCAAGACTGATAGCAGTTAAAAATAGAGCTACAGGCCAGGTGTGGTGGCTCACGCCTATAATTCCAGCATTTTGGGAAGCTGAGGTGGGAGAGTTGCTTGACCCCAGGAGTTTGAAACCAGCTGGGCAACATAGTGAGAACCTGTCTCTATGAAAAATAGAATACTAGCCAGGCATGGTTGGGTGCGGTGGCTCACGCCTGTGATCCCAGCACTTTGGGAGGCCAAGGTGGGTGGATCACCTGAGGTCAGGAGTTCGAGACCAACCTGGCTGTCATAGTAAGACTCCCCCCATCTCTACTTAAAATAAAAATTAGCCGGGCGTGATAGCACATACCTGTAAAAAAAAAAAGAAAAGAGAAAAAGAGAGTGGTGTACCATGGAGGCCTCAAATACCTAGTTGTGGAGTTTGTATGGAAAGAGGCCAGAAGACCAGGACTGATGGGAAACTGTTCTGGCATGTCCTCTGGCAAAACCTAAGCAGAAGATCCTTCACCCACATCAATGTGTTTTCTACTGAAACTTAGTTTGGTTTTTTTTGTTGTTGTTCTTCCCATTCTAGGTCAGAGGACTAAAAAAGATGAAAGGTCACACCTCTGTCAAGAGACACTGTCCTTTTCTGGTCAAGTCTCTTTTCTTCTGTTAGGGCTGCAACCTCTTCACCTGGGAAATGAATGGTCCTGTGATTTACAAGCACAGGTAAGCACCTGCAAAGAGCTTTGAAGATTGATGGGCAGAGTTTTCAGTTCAATTTCTGAAGAGTGGCAGTATCAGCAGCACCCTCTCCCTGGCTCTGACATAATGATGGGAGAAGCAACTCCAAGGCATCCTGCTTTTGAGCAGGAGGTGGCCCAGGCCATAGCCTAGAGTCAACTCTCTTCTTATCCCAAATATCTCCTCAAAGGAAGACTCTGTAGCATAGCCTAAGAGGGAGCATAAGACTTTGCAGGAATCCCTGGTCTTGGTTCTTAGTTGTGCTTCTTCCTAGCTCTGGTATTTTGAATAAGTTATGTAAGTTACCTGAGCCTATTTCCTTGTATATAAAACGGGGGTTGTAATACTAATTTCCTGGACTCATGAGAGTAGAGTAAGCTAAAGCTAAAAAAAAAAAAAACACTTGGCACAGTGCCACACAAGCCATAGGCACTCAACAATGTGAATTTACATTCATTTTTTAAGGAATAGAGTCCTTAATGGACTAGTGTGAAATATTAAATTAAAGAAAAAAGAAATAGAGTCCTGTACTGTTAGAGGTAGAGAGGTGGTAGATATTCCTAGTCCAATCCTCTCATCTACGGTGGTGAAAGGACTCCCAGGAAGGTTTTCTCTTAACTAATCTAATTCTCTTCTGTCACAACATCTGCTGATTCTATTCTCAACTAGAAGCAGAGAACTGAGCTCTTCCTTCTATGCTTAGCTACATAAATCCTATGTGAGTTCTGGACCTGTTCAGAAAAGGGCATTTTGGTATTCCTCCATTTTCCCCCCAAGAACATTTGCCTGTCATTTGCTCTTTGCTCTGCTAAAGGTGAAGACAATTAGTGTACCATACTCAAAGTGATCACGAATATGTGGGAAGATCATGAGCAACACAGTATAGGTGAATCCTAAATAAATCCAGCAGTCCTGGAATATCTGAAGGAATTTGCTCCCAATTATTCTTAGATAAGCCAAGAAATGAATACAACTGTTAGTTATTGTGTTTGTGTTTTTGTTTTTACTCTGCTTAATTTTTAAACTTTTTAAAAATTTCTATAATTACAGAGACGGGGGGTGTCTCACTATGCTGCCCAGGCAGGTCTCCAGCTCCTGGGCTCAAATGATACTCTTGTCTTGACGTCCCAAAGTGCTGGTATTACAGGTGTGAGCCACTGTGCCCAGCTTCTGCTTCATTTTTATTACCCAGTTGGCAGGAGCTCCTACTTCTTTAGCTTTAGTTTTTTTATTGGATAAAATATACATCATGTAAAATTTGCCATTTTAATATACATAATTTTTGAGATGGAGTCTAGCTTAGTTGCCAGGCTGGAGTGCAGTGATGTGATCTTGGCTCACTGCAACCTCCACCTCCTGGGTATAAGGGATTCTCCTGCCTCAGCCTCCTGAATAGCTGGGACTATAGGCACACACCACTGTGCCCAGCTAATTGTATTAAAATTTTTTTTTTTTTTGTAAGCACCAAGGTAAAGCAAAGCTCTAGTTGATGCGGGTGTGTTGTTTAGGCATTAGCAGCACTGCCCTCACTATGTGCTCATTGGACAGTAGCACAACCCCAAGAAAAGGATGGTTAAATTTTTTTTTTTTTTTTTTTTTTGAGACGGAGTCTTGCTCTGTTGCCAGAGCTGGAGTGCAGTGGCGCGATCTTGGCTCACTTCAACCTCTGCCTCCCGGATTCAAGCAATTCTTTTGCCTCAGCCTCCTGAGTAGCTGGGACTATAGGTGTGCACCACCACACCCAGCTAATTTTTTTGTATTTTAGTAGAGACAGGGTTTCACCATGTTGGTCAGAATGGTCTTGATCTCCTGACCTTGTGATCCAACTGCCTCGCCCTCCCAAAGTGCTGGGATTTCAGGCGTGAGCCATCGCACCTGGCCTAATTTTTGTATTTTTAATAGAGACAGGGTTTCACCATGTTGGCCAGGATGGTCTTGGTCTCTTGACCTAATGACCTGCCCACCTTGGCCTCCCAAAGTACTGGGATTACAGGCGTGAACCACCGAGCCTGGCCCATTTTAACTATTCTTTTTTTTTTTGACAGATAAACAATTTCTTTCTTTCTTTCTTTCTTTCTTTCTTTCTTTCTTTCTTTCTTTCTTTCTTTCTTTCTTTCTTTCTTTCTTTCTTTCTTTCTTTCTCTCTCTCTTTCTTTCTTTCCTTCTTTCTTTCTTTCTCTCTCTTTCTTCTTTTCCTTTCTTTCTCTTTTTTTTGAGACAAAGTCTTGCTCTGTGGGCAGGCTGGAGTGCAGTGGCATGATCTCGGCTCACTGCAACCTCCGCCTCCCAGGTTCAAGTGATTCTCCTGTTTCAGCCTCCCGAGTAGCTGGGGATTACAGGCACTTGCCACTAGGCCCAGCTAATTTTTGTATTTTTAGTAGAGACAGGGTTTCACCATGTTGGCCAGGATGGTCTTGATCTCTTGACCTTACTGTAATGAAGTTTTATTTCTTGCCCCCAAATAATGCCTGAACCCAAAGGTACATAAAAATACCTGGTGATCCGCCCACCTCGGCCTCCCAAAATGCTGGGATTACAGGCATGAGTCACTGTGCCCGGCCCATTTTAACTATTTTTAAGTATACAATTCAGTGACATTAAGTACATTCACAAAGTAGTGTAATCATCACCACTTCCTATTTCCAGAACTTTTTTATCATCCCAAACAGAAACTCTGTACTCATTAAACAACATTCCCATTTTCCCCTTCCCTTGGCCTCTGGTAACCTCTATTTATTTTACTTTCTGTCTCTATGAATTTACCTATTCTAGATACTTCATATGAGTATGAGTGGAATCATATTATATATCTATATTTGTTGTTATTGTTGTTGAGACAGAGTCTTGCTCTGTCTCCCAAGATGGAGTACAATGGCAGGATCATAGCTCACTGCAGCCTCAACCTCCCAGGCTCAAGTGATCCTCCCACCTCAGCCTCCTGAGCAGCTAGGACTACAGGCACACACCACCACACCTGGCTAGTTAAAAAAATTTTTTTGTAAAGACGGTGAAAGGGGAAAGGTTCCCTTGTCCCTCTCACAGGGTGTGTGATGGGGGTGTGGCTCGCTTCTTCAGTGCCCTGCTGCACAAACCTCTAGGGGAGCATACAGATGGGCAGGCTGTGGGGCTCTGACCCTACCACGGTGTCTAGGTGTGAATGTTTACAGCTGAAGCCCCAGTGGGTGTGTGTTGCAGGGAGCTCTTTTAGGTTGCCGTCTGTAGGCAGCTTGTGTTAACCAGCTCAATTAAACCCCCTTCCTTATCACAAGGACAGCAGGATTTCTGTATCCTGGGATTTCTTGCCTTGGTGTACCTGGAAGAATTGGATCATGTGGGCTTGGAGGATGATTGCAAGGTTTTATTGAGTAGAAGTAGCTCTCAGCAGATAAGCCAGAAGGAAAATGGTTTTCCCCTGGAAATGTTCTTACCATGTTCACCAACATGATGAAACCCTGTCTCTACTAAAAATATTTAAAAACCTAGCTGGGCATGGTGGTAGGTGCCTGAAATCTCAGCCACTCAGGAGGCTGAGGCAGGAGAATTGCTTAAATCCAGAAGGCGGAGGTTGCAGTGAGTGGAGATGGTGCCATTGCATTCCAGCCTGGGTGACAGAGCGAAACTCCATCTCAACAACAACAGAAAGAAATACCTTTTTATTAATATATTTGAGCTTGACTTAACTTTCATAAAACAAGAACTAGAACATTTCTCCGGTGTAGGTCTTTGATCCCAGAATTTCCTTTTATTTAGGGACAGACCCATGACTACATGGTCCTACCATGTCCCAGAGGAAATAACTTAGTGTCAACTTGAATCTTCCATTTCACATATTAGGAAACATAGGTCAGAAAAAGAAAAAAAATTGTTCCAAAATCACTCAGTGAATAAAAATTTCCCCTGAGTTACTAGTCCCCTCCCTCCAGTGTCAATTTTTGACAGTTTACCAATGGCAGTTTGGCTCTCATGTGAGGAAGATAATTTGGGGATCCCAGAAAACCTGCCTCACACTGGAGCTGCTTTGGGCTGATATTCTGAACTGACTCATTCCACTCTAAGATTTGCACTCGCCAGCTGGGCTCGGTGGCTCACACCTGTAATCCCAGCACTTTGGGAGGCCAAGGCTGGCAGATCACGAAGTCAGGAGTTCAAGACTAGCCTGGCCAACATGGCGAAACCCCCTCTTTACCAAAAGTACAAAACTTAGCCCGGCGTAGTGGCAGGCACCTGTAATGCCAGCTACTCAGGAGACTGAGGCAGGAGAATCACTTGAACCTGGGAGGTAGAGGTTGTAGTGAGCCAAGATGGAGCCACTGCACTCCAGCCTGTGTGATGAGAGTGTGAGACTTCGTCTCAAAAAAAAAAAAAAAGATTTGCACTGGCTTCTAAGATGGATCTAGCCCTTCCTTCTCCATGCCCCCTGCCATGACCCTCTAAGATACTTCTCTCTATGGGGTCATCTACAGCATCCTCCTGCTGGCCTCTGTTTCAACCCAAACCAGATACCACCACAGTACTCTTTCTTTATTAAACACTAAATTATTACAAAAATATATATGTAAAAAAGCATAGTGCATACAACATCGCACTCATTAGGATGGCTGCAATAAAAGAGAGACAATGAGGGAGGATGAGGCAGGAGAATTGCTTGCAGGAGGTGGAGGCTGTAGTGAGCCAAGATCATGCCACTGCTCTTCAACCTGGCTGACAGAGAAAGACCCTTGTCTTAAAAAGAGAGAGAGAGAGAGAGAGAGCGAGAGAGAGAGAGAGAGAGAGAGTATAACAAATGTTCGCCTGTAATCCCAGCAATCTGGCAATCTGGGAGACTACAGTGGGCAGATCACTTGAGGTCAGTAGTTCCAGACCAGCCTGGCTAACGTGGCAAAACCCTGTCTCTACTAAATATACACAAATTAGCAAAGCGTGGTGGCACATTCCTGTAATCCCAGCTACTCGGGAGGCTGAGGCAGGAGAATCGCCTGAACCTGGAAGGCAGAGTTTGCAGTGAACAGAGATTGAGCCACTGCCCTCCAGCATGGGTGACAGAGTGAGACTGTCTCAAAAAAAAAGTAGGGTGGGTGGGTGGGTGGGTGTGGTGGCTCACGCCTGTAATCCCAGCACTTTGATAGGCTGAGGTGAGCAGATCACCTGAGGTCAAGAGTTTGAGGCCAGCCTGGCCAAACTCTTGATGGTGAAACCCTATCTATACTAAAAATACAAAAAAAAAAAAAAAAATTAGCTGTGAGTGGTGATGCTTGCCTGTAATCCCAGCTACTTGGGAGGCTGAGGCAGGAAAAATCACTTGAACTCGGGAGGCAGAGGTGGCAGTGAGCCAAGATCGCCTCACTGCACTCCAGCCTGGCAACAGAATGAGATTTTGTCTCAAAAAAAAAATTTACACCAAAACTTGCACACAAATGTTTATATTGTTATTATTCCTTTTTTTCTTTTAATTTTTTAATTTTCTTCTTAGTTGCAAGCAATATTGTTATTTCTGATAGCCAGCAGGTAGAAACAACCCAAATGTCCATCAACTGATGAATAGATAAACAAAATGTGGTATATCCATATGATGGACTGTTATTCAGCCAGAAAAAGGAATAACATACTGATTCATGCTACAACATGGATGAACCTTGAAAACCTTATGCTAAATGAAGGAAATCAATTACAAAATAACATACATTGTATGATTCATTTATATGAATCAATCAAGACAGAAAGTAGATTAATGGTTGCCAAGGGATAGTAGGAAGAGGGGAATGGGGAATGACAGTTAGTAGTGTGACTGCCCAGTGGGTTCACCTTGCCTGCTGCCAGGACAGAGCTGATTTATCAACACAGGGAAATTGCAATAGAGAAAGAGTAATTCATGCAGTCCTGACTGTGCAGGAGACCAGAGTTTTATTATTACTTAAATCAGTCTCCCTAAGCACTCAGAGAGCAGAGTTTTAAGGATGATTTGGTGGATGGGAGGAAGCCAGTGAGCCAGGAGTGCTGATTGGTCAGAGATGAAATCACAGGGAGTCAGAGCTGTCTTCTTGTGCTGAGTCAGTTCCTAGGTGTGGGGGTCACAAGATCAGATGAGCCAGTTTATCAGTCTTGGTGGTGCCAGCTGATCCATCAAGTGCAGGATCTGCAAAATATCTCAAGCACTGATCTTAGGAGCAGTTTAGGGAGGATCAGAATCTTGTAGCCTCCAGGTGCATCACTCCTAAACCATAATCTCTAAATCTTATAGCTAATGAAAGTAATCTAGTCTCCCGGCAAGAAGGAGGTCTGCTTTTGGAAAGGGCTATTATTGTCTTTGTTTTAAACTATAAATTATGTCTAGGTGAGGTGGATCATGCCTGTAATCCCAGCACTTTGTGAGGCTGAGACAGGTGGATCACTTGAGGTTAGGAGTTTGAGACCAGCCTGGCCAACATGGTTAAACTCCCTCTCTACCAAAAATACAAAAATTAACCAGGTGTGGTGGTGGGCACCTGTAATCCTAGCTACTTGGGAAGCTGAGGGAGGGAGAATTGCTTGAACCCAGGAGGTGGAGGTTGCAGTGAGCCGAGGTCATGCCACTGCACTCCAGCCTGGGTGACAGAGTGAGACTCCGTATCAAAACAAAAACAAAAACTAGAAACTAGAAACTAAATTTCTCCCAAAGTTAGTTCAATCTATGCCTAGGAATGAACAAGGACAGCTTGGAGGTTAGAGCAAGATGTCGATTGAATTAGATCTCTTTCACTGTCTCAGTCATAATTTTGCAAAGGTAGTTTCAATAGACATGAGATTTCTTTTTCGGGGTGATGAAATGTTCTGGAATTAAAGAGTGGTGATGGTTTCACAACTTTGTGGATATACTAAAAACCAACTAAATTGCACACTTTAAAATGATTAATTTTATATGTTATTTGTACCTCAAGAAAAAGTATAGTATTTAATAGTAGGCACCCATGTGCATACTACCTAATTCAAGAATAAAACTGTTACAAATACAATTCCAATTTCCAATTATAATTCTGTTCCATTATAAATTCCATTCTCCCATCTCATTCCCCTCCCTCTCTACCCAGAAGTGGCCACTACCCTGAAGTCAGTGTTTATCATGGCAATTGTCTTCATTTATTTGGGCTGCTATCACAAAACACTTTAGAATGAGTATTTTGTAAGCAACAGCCACTTATTTCTCACAGTTCTGGAGGTTGGGAAAGCCAAGATTAATGGGGTGGTGGTGTCTGGTGAGGGCCCACTTTCTCATAGACTGCACCTTTCACTGTCCTCTCATGGTGGGAGGAGCCAGCTAGCTCTCTTATATCTCTTTTATAGCACACTAATCCCATTCGTGAGGGTACCTACTCATCTCCTAAAGGCCTCATCTTGTAACACTACCACATTTGGGATTACATTTCAATGTATGACTCTTGGGGACACACAAACATTCAGAGCATAGCAGTAATACATGTCTTTTAACATTTTAACAAACATTTTAACTTTTAACAAAGGTATGAATATCCCTAAACAATATATAGTATTTCTGTGTGTGTGTGTGTGTGTGTGTGTGTGTGTGTGTGTTTCTGAGCTGTAGTTTCACTCTTGTTGCCCAAGCTGGAGTGCAATGGTGTGATTTCAGCTCACTGTAACCTCTGTCTTCCGGGTTTAAGTGATTCTCCTGCCTCAGCCTCTTGAGTAGCTGGGATTGCAGGTGGCTAATTTTTTGCATTTTTGGTAGAAACGGGGTTTCACCATGTTAGCCAGCCTGGTCTCGAATTCCTGACCTCAAGTGGTCTGCCTGCCTCAGCCTCCCAAAGTGTTGGGATTACAGGTATAAGCCACCGTGCCTGATGAATTATCCATATTCCTACCTTTCACTGTTGGGTAGTATTTCATTATATACTATGCTATATTTTGTATATTAACCTATTGGTGAACATTTAGGTTGTTTCTGATTTTTCAATATTTCAAGCAGTGCTTCAGAGAACATCTTCAACAGGTTTCCTTTTGCACACGTTCATCTCCCTGGGTTTTATATTCAGGAGTAGGATTGCTGAGTCAAAGGCCTGCACATCTACTTTGTTAGCTATTGCCACAAGCCCATTACTAGTCAGGTGAAGCCTTTTCATGCTTAGGGGTCATTTGTATTTCTTCTGTGGCTTTATGTTTACATCCTTTGTCCATTTACCTAATACAAGTTTGTTAGGAATTCTTTATATATTTTTGAATTCTCATCCTTTGCCAGCCAAAACGTTGGAGAGATTTTTCTCCCAGTTAGTAGTGTATCTTTTTTCCCTTTATGACATAGTTTTTTGATGCACAGAATTTCTATATTTAATTGAAGTTTTTAAAATTTTTTATTTATGTGATGATAATTTTATGTGTCAACTTGACTGGGTCATGGCATTCCCAGATACTTGGTTAAACATTATTCTGGGTGTGTCTGTGAGGGTGTTTGTAGATGAGATTAACTTTTCAGTCCATAGACTGAGTAAAGCAGATTGCCCTTCCCAAGTGGGTGGGCCTCATTCAATCCATTGAAGGCCTGAATAGAACAAAAAGGTGGAGTAAGAAAATTCTGTCTCCCTCTCTGACTGTGCTCATGCTGGTACTTTGGTCTCCTGCCTTTGGACTCTTTTTTTGAGACAGGCTCTCTCAATCACCCTCGCTGGCATGCAGTGGCAGGATCTCAGCTCACTGCCACCTCCGCCTCCTGGATTCAAGTGATTCTCCTACTGTAATCCCAAGTAGCTGGGATTACAGACTCCCACTACCACGCCCAGCTAATTTTTTTTTGTATTTGTAGTAGAGACAGGATTTCACCATGTTGGCCAGATTGGTCTTGAACTCCTGACCTCAGGTGATCTGCCTGCCTTGGCTTCCCAAAGTGCTGGGATTACAGGCGTGAACCACTGTGCCTGACCTGCCTTTGGACTTTTATTTGGACCATTGGCTCTCTTTGTTCTCAGGCCTTTGGACTCAGACTAAAACTAAACCATTGGCTCTCCTGTGTCTCCAGGTTGCTAACTGCAAATCTTGGGGCTTAGCCTCCATAACCACATGAGCTGACTTTTTTTTTTATAACCTTTCCCTTCCTCAGGAGAAGGACAAGTGTAAGTCCTTCCTTTATGTAGTCTGGGCAAGTCTCTACTCATTACTCTAGGAGGACTGGAGGGTGCAGAGGAGGAAGCTCTGAGAATCAGAAAGACACCAAACCGCACCATGGAAGACTTCACTAATTTGTCCAAGTGATTGAATTTACCTTCTCTGAGCTTCAGTTTCCCCAACTATAAAGTGATGACAACACTGATCTTGCCCTCCTCCCTAAGTTGCTGCAAAAAGACATAGTAAAAATCTTTAGGGTGCTGAGCGTGGTGACTCACTCCTGTAATCCCAGAACTTTGGGAGGCTGAGGCCAGTGGATCGATCACCTGAGGTCAAGAGTTCGAGACCAGCCTGGCCAACATATGGAAACCCTGTCTCTACTAAAAATACAAAAATTAGCCAGGCATGGTGGTGGGCACCTGTAATCCCAGCTACTAGGAGGCTGAGGCATGAGAATCACTTGAATCTGGGAGGTGGAGGTTGCAGTGAGCCAAGGTAGTGCTACTGCACTCCAGCTAGGGTGATGGAGCAAGACTACATCTCTCCCCACCCTTTTTTTTTTTTAAATAGAGACAGGGTTTTGGCCAGGCTGGTCTTGAACTCCTAGCCTTGTGATTTGCCTGCCTTGGGCTCCCAAAGTGCTGGGATTACAGGTATGAGACACTGCGCCTGGCAAAAAAAAAAAAAAAAAAAAAAAAAATCTTTAGGAATGCAGCCTTAAAATCACACAGATTTGTACTGGAATCCTTCTCATAAGCTATGTCACTGAGAAAGTTACAGAACTCCATGAGCCATTACAGCTACTTCCCAGGGTAAGAAAACGATGTAAGTTGCTTAGCATATACTAAGTACTCAATAAAGTTGGCTATTCCTAATGAGATGATGATGCTTGTTATTATTTAAGGGAAGTCTCAGACAAAGCCCCATCTGTAAACATTGAAAGGAGGGAGTACAGAGGCTAACTTTTCTTAGAATGTCTGCTTCTTTTAGTCAAGTATGGGGTGTGGCTCGAAGGAATGAGGAAGCAGTTAATGAGGTGACAGGGCACAGAACACTGTCTTCACAGATCTTGGGGGAGAGAGGGAGCGGTCAGCTGACCCTCCCGAAAGATCAGAGATCCTTGTCGCTCATCTACCCACTGATGCAGTCCTCTTGCCTCTGTCCTATCCCCTCCTACCAGTCCAGTCACCAAGTTCTGGTGAGGCTGTCTCTGAAATAATAATAACAACAATAGTAATTGTAATGATATTGTTACCTTGAAGTGTACGAAGGCTTTCTAATACATTATCCCAATTATCCTTCATTATCTCTCTCCTGTTCTTAGGAAGGATATTGCAGATCATTCTGCATTTTACAGATAGGAACTCTGAAATTGAAATAAAGGAAGGGATTTATTCAAGGGCTGGGATTTACCTGAGACTACACAATGAGTTAATGGCAGAGGCAGGACGAGAACCTGCAGTTTCTGACTCCCAGACTAGTATCAGTGCCCCTTTCAAGTCACACTTACATTGGCTTTCCATTCCCATGGCCTCCCAGTCTATTCTCTTATCTTCTAGACCACTACAGTGGTTCCTACTGGTCCTGACTGCCTCTGCTCCCTCCCCACCCATTTGTTCTATACAGGTAGTCACATAATCGTCTGGAAGCGCAGCTTTGATCTTGTCTTTCCCTTCCCAATATAACTTGCCCATTTTTTTCAACTTGAGGGGTCACCTGGATCCTAGTTTAGTTTCCCAGTGAAGTTCTAATCTTTCCTTGAATACATATATTGACAAGGAATTCATCATTCCCAAGGTGGTTCGTTCCATTCTTGGATAACTTGGACTGTTAGGGAGTTCTTTATATTAAGCTGAAATTGTCTTCCTGGATATCTGTTCACTGGAGCTGATGGAATTTTTTTTTAGGGCATTTCCATCATAATGGAAAGTTCTATGGGACTGCTATGGTTTGAACATAAGAGCAGGAGTTTATACTTACTCTGAGGCACTGTATCTTGAGAGTTCCAGCTCAGCTTCCAAGGCTGCTGAGAGGTTTAAGAAACTGATTCTGAGACTGGGTGCGGTGGTTCATGCCTGTAATCCAAGCACTTAGGGAGGCTGTGGCAGGTGGATCGCCTGAGGTCAGGAGTTCAAGACCAGCCTGGCCAACATGGTGAAATCTCATCTCTACTAAAAATATAAAAAATTATCACAAAGAGTTTGTTTGGAGTTTTAAATTAAAAATTAAAAAAAAATTAGTTGGGCGTGGTAGTGGGCACCTGTAATCCCAGCTACTCAGGAGGCTGAGGCAGAAGAATTGCTTGAACCCAGGAGACGGAGGTTGCAGTGAGCCAAGATCGTGCCATTGCACTCCAGCCTGGGCAACAAGAGTGAAACTCTGTCTCAAAAAAAGAAAAAAGAAAAAGAGCCCGGCGTGGTGGCTCATGCCTGTAATCCTAGCACTTTGGGAGGGCAAGGTGGGTGGATCACCTGAGGTTAGGAGTTCAAGACCAGCCTGGCCATCATGGTGAAACCCCATCTTTAAAAAAAGAAAAAGAAAAAAACTGATTCTGGTTGATTTCCGGAGTGTTCACTTTCCCTCCCAACCTAATAACAACAGTAGATTTGATCAACGTTTTGTTCAGCTTCATTTTAAACCAACTGATAAAAATGCCCAGCAGAGCAGAGAGGCCTGCAACTGAACCCTCTATGTGGCACCCTGCTCTCCAGCACCAGGTGGCAGTTGTGCCGTCATTTAACAAATTAGGCCTATATTCTAGGTGCTCTGCTGGTTACCAGGTAACTACACCGAAGACAGAAGACATCAATTAAAAAAACAAAAGTTGCTGGGCACGGTGGCATGTGCCTGTAGTCCCAGCTACTCGGGAGGCTGAGGCTGGAGGCTGGGCTTAGTGTGCTATGCCAATCAGGTGTTCGAACTAAGTTCGGCATCAATATGGTGACCTCCCAGGAGCAGGGGACCACCTAGGTTGCCTAAGAAGGGGTGAACTGGCCCACGTCAGAAACAGAGCGGGTCTAAACTCATGTGCCGATCAGTAGTGGGATTGTGCCTGTGAATAGCCACTACACTCCAGCCTGAGCAACATAGCGAGACCCTGTCTATAAAATAAAAAAGTCCTGCTGAGTTGGGTGCTCTAGTAGTTCAAATATCTTTGCCTCCCTTTCAAGGCTGCTGCTTCTGTTTTGTGCTTGTTAAAAGTGGAAGCTTGGGGCTGGGCTAGGTGACTTACATGTAATCTCAGCACTTTGGGAGGCCAAGGTGGGTGGATCACTTGAGTCCAGGAGTTCAAGACCAGCCTGGCCAACATGGTGAAACCCTGTCTCTACTAAAAATACAAAAATTAGCTGGACATGGTGGCACATGCCTGTACTTTCAGCTACTCAGGAGGCTGAGGCAGGAGAATCACTTGAACCTAGGAGGTGGAAGTTGCAGTAAGCCGAGATCCTGCCACTGCACTATAGCCTTGACAACAGAGTGAGGGTCTGTCTCAAAAAGAAAAGAAAAATGGAAGCTTGGGAGTCAGCTTTCCAAGTTTGGATCCTAGCTCTGCCACTTTGGAAGCTATGTAATGTCTTTGTGTTTTGTTTCCATGTGTATAACATGGGAATAAGAATAACCTCTAGTGTTATTGTGAGAATTAAATGAGTTAATGCAAATAAAACTCTTTGAACAAGAACTAGAATAACACAGTAAGTGTTCCAACAAACAAGTTAGTTATTACCAGTTCTTTTTTTTTTCTTTTGAGATGGAGTTTCATTCTTGTTGCCCAGGCTGGAAGGCAATGGTGCGATCTCAGCTCACCGCAACCTCTGCCTCATGGGTTCAAGTGATTCTCCTGCCTGAGCCTCCCTAGCAGCTGGGATTACAGGTATGTGCCACCACGCATGTGCCACCACACTCGGCTGCTTTTGTATTTTTAGTAGAGACAGGGTTTCTCCATGTTGGTCAGTCTGGTTTCGAACTCCTGACCTCAGGTGATCAGCCTGCCTCAGCCTCCCAAAGTGCTGGGATTAAAGGCGTGAGCCACCACGCTCAGCCTATCAGTTCTTTCCAATTTTTAGTATATGTGCTGCCGAAGCAAGCACATGTTCTTATTGTTAATCACAATCTTCCTTCCTGGACAAGCCATGTTCAGTCCTTCTTTCGGGCCTCAGTTCCCTTAGTTTTGCCCTCCCTTAGTTTGTGTAAGTCCTTGGAGTCCCAAACCCTGCCTCTCCTCCCTGCTTTCTTATGTTCTCAGCTGCTTCACTTTGCATTTGCTCTTAGTATCCTATACCTGAGGTGTGGACCACAGTGAAGAACCAGAATTGTTGGGCTTCACTTTAGCTCTGTGCTGCCTGTAGGGGAGGCCTAGGATAGGCTCCCATCTGCAAAATGGGGGTAATCCCAGCTGCCACTTAAGTGAGACAAGTAGGCGAAAGCTACTTAGTAGGCCTTTGCATATGTCCTGACTTGCCTGTCCACTCTGGCAAGCCAGTGACTTTTGCTTCTTCCGTTTCTTCTGCCTTTAGCATCTAACAAAGGAGGCCCAGGCTCATTATTCCGGGCACTTCTAGAGGGCCTGGCCCTGCCTCAGGAGCCCTAGGGCAGGAATTCCTTTCTTTATCTAAAGATGGAAGCACTTCATCCCCTCCCCATCTTCTAGATGCTATCTTGGGCTCAATGAACACGGGTTAGTTCCTCCTCTCTCCTAGCCTCAGTGTGTACTCCAAGCAGGACCTAATGGAGCGCCTATAAGGGCCGTGGTGGTTATAACCCTAATTTAGAAAAGCCCTTTACTTTGGGTGTGTTTTGGCTTGTGGAGGGTGGGCGTCGGGAACCCACAGTCGGGACTCGGCCCTTGGACAGCCCCCAGAGAGTCCAGAGGTTGCCACCTGCGAGGGGCTGGAACGCGCTGGGCGATCCTCCGTGAGCCCTGGCCGCGGGAACAATGGGAGTGCAGCGTGGGGGCGGGTGGGCGTGGGCCAGGTCTCGGCTGGAGGTAGACGAGGTCGGCGAGCTGGGCGCGGGGCCGCGGGGTTAGCCCGGGGCACCGGGCACAGAGCCGAGAAGTCTAAGCCAGGGAAAACAGAGGTCGGCGCTGGCGGGGACCCGGTAGGAGGCGGGGGCCCCGGGTGGGGTGTCCTCTTCTTTGCCGGGCCTCTGAGCCCCGCCGCGGGTCAGGTAGACGCCGGGCCCACGTGGGGATGCCCCCGGCGGGCCACAGCGCCGGGAGGGTTCGCTGGGCTCAGCCCCCTTCCTTGTTCCCTCCCCGGGGACCCGCGCGCGGCCCCAGCTCCGGCGGCTCCGGCGGCCCCGGCGCTCCCCTGGAGTTGGCTGCTCGCCTCCGCTGCCTGCTCTTTCGCCCGCCCGCGGCTGCTTGAGGGGCCGGGATCGCCGCCGCCTCCTCCGGGGGAGCCGGCCGGGGAGGGGCGGAGCGGGGAGAGGGGGTGTGGGGTGGGGGGCGGGCGAAGAAGGGGCTGAGCGCCGTGGGAGGGAGAGCAGGAGCGAGCGCGCGAGCGAGCGGGGCATTTCTGCGCAGCTCGAGCGCGCCTAGGAGCCCGCCGGGGCGGCCGCTGGACGCCAGGACCTCGAGACAGCGCCCGGAAGCCTCGCCGCCGCCGCCAGGTTAGCCGCGCCCGCCGTCCCCCTCCGCGTCCCGGGGTCCCCGCCGCGTCGGGTCCCGCGTGTGCGTGTGGGGTGGCTGCCGAGGGCGACGGGCTAGATCTCCGATCTTCCGGCTCTGACAGGCCGGCGGGCCGGCTCCGGGAGCCCCGGGCTTCGGTTGGTGCGTGTCAGGACTGGCGCGGGTTCTTGTGTGGGGCTCACGTCTCCGGGTGTGTGTTAGGTGTGAGCGCGCGTGTGCTCGTGGAGCTGTGCGAGCGGCCGCTCGGGGTGCGCGCGCGTGTGTGTGCACCGTGTGTGCGCGTGAGGGTGTGTGCCTGTGTGTCTTCGCGCGCCAGGGGTGAGCGGTGCGTGCGCATCTGGGTGAGGGTGCGCGTGTCTGCGTGTCCGTCGGTGAATGTGCCTGTGAGAGGGTGTGTCCGAATGTGCAGCAGCCTGTACACCTCTGGGCGAGAGCGTGTGCCCGTGGCTTCGCTTGTGGCTGGAGCCTGTGGCGGGTGTGTGTGTGTGTGTGTGTGTCGCTGTGTGCGCTCCAGTGTGACTCCCGTGTGTGCGCGTGTGAGGGCGGGTGTGCGCCCGCGTAGCCCCAGTGTGCGTGTGCGCGGCTTTGTCTTCGCACTGCCGGGAGGAAGGGGTGGAGGCGGCGATCCAGGCGCTGCCGTCGCTGGGAGCTGGGCACCTGGCTCGGGAGGAGGGTGGCGGCGGCGGGGGCGTCCCTTCCCGGTCGTGCGGAGACTCCCTGCTGGCAGGTGGGCAGTCACACCCCGGGGGCCATGGGGAACTGGGTTGACAGCCGATCCCGCGTTCTGACCTGCGCTGGAGCGGAGGGCGTGTCCTGCCTGAAGCGTGTGTTTGTGTGTGTGTGTGCGCGCGCGCGCGTGTAGATGTGGGTGTGGGTGCAGGGTTGTGGTAATAGCAACAGCAGTTTCCAGTCTGGTAACCAGCCAGTTCAGGGATTCATTTCCTATTGTGGTCAGGACCTTTCCCCGTTGGGCTCCCCCAGCCCCCCACCAGATCTAGCCTGTGCGCCCAGTCTCACCCGTGCAGCGCTCTGGGTGGGTGGGTAGTTAGGTGGGTAAAAGCTCAGGTGCCCTGAAAGGACTAGGAGGGAGAACCACTCTCTTAAAGGGCCAGCTCCTCACGCCAAAGAATCCCTCCTCAGGAGACCTCTCTACTTTCAAAGAGATGCTCTGGGTATGTCGTTACCCCTTTTCTTCGAGTACTGGTGCAGTGAGGCATTTCTAGATCTATAGTGTGTGCGCGTGTCCCCTCTGTGTACTTCTTGTACATTTGGGTGTATGGTGAACAGTGAAAGTGCATCTCTTGATATATATGTGTGTGTGTTTTTACAAGTTCTGGTATATTTATTTTTATGTATGTGTAGTTGTTTGTATATTAGTCTGTGCATGTGGGTTTGTAGAGAAGTGGCATTTTGCTGCCAACTGGAATAGGATAGAAACATTCTGTCCAGGGCCACTCTGTTTTTGAAAAACTGAGTGAAAAAGAAGTTTGGGAATTTAGTCTGTGGTTTTGTAGGTTTCAGATACCGGTACTGAAATGTAGGTAGATTGGATTTTGACTGTGATACAAGAATAGAGAGAAGTAGAGCCTTGCAGGACGCAGGAATCGTTCTGCTAGAAGGATATCCAAGTGCAAGAATTCTTCCTTTGGTTCCAGTTCTTCCCCATAATGTCACCTCTCCCTTTGCTGCTTGGCTTGCCAGGATATAGGACACAGGATTCAGAGTGCAAAGGGAGGGAGCTGCGAGTGTAAAAGGAAGGAAGGTGGATGGGTGATAGGATTGGGGGCCAGCAGCAGATTTCTGCAGTTCTTAAAAATGTTTCCCTCCCCAAAGCAGCAGAGGCTGGGGAAAGCCGAGCTTGCTGTCTCCTCCTTGAATCCCAGATTCCCAGGATATGGGGAAAGCTGGCCTGGAGTTAATGAGCTCTGGATTCTGGGCCAGGGATCTTTTGTCCTGTTCTGTCACCCATACTGGAATGCAGGCACTGGCACGATCTCAGCTTACTGCAGCCTCTGCCTCCTGGGTTCAAGCGATTCTCCCACCTCAACCTCCCCAATAGCTGGGACTACAGGCACATGCCACTACGCCCAGCTAATTTTTTGTTTTTCAAGACAGAGTTTCGCTCTTGTTGCCTAGGCTGGAGTGCAATGGCACGATTTTGGCTCACTGCAACCTCTGTCTCCTGGGTTCAAGCAATTCTTCTGCCTCAGCCTCCTGAGTAGCTGGGATTAGAGGCGTCCACCACCATACCCAGCTAATATTTGTATTTTTAGTAGAAATGATGTTTCATCAGGTTGGCCAGGCTTGAACTCCTGACCTTGGGTGATCCACCTGCCTTGGCCTCCCAAAGTGCTGGGATTACAGGTGTGAGGTGCCACACCCAGCCTATTTTTTTTTTTTTGCCACCAAGTTACCATGAGGTAATTTTTGTATTTTTAGTGGAGACAGGGTTTTACTATGTTGGTCAGGCTGGTCTCGAACCTCAAGGGATCTGCCTGCCTTGGCCTCCCAAAGTCCTGGGATTACAGGTGTGAGCTCAGGATCTTCTTTTGACTTTAGTCAACCCTTTTATGTGTTTATGTCTTAACCCAACACTTTTTATTAAGCTTCTTTATATGAAAGAGCCTACACTCCATAAGCCTCTATTTCCCTGGCTGAGCAGCTAGTGGGCTAGTTTGGGACTTTGAGGCTCCTTCCCTTGCTCAGATTGCTAGAGTTTGTCTCATTGTTACCCAGGTTTGGGAATCCACCCTTCTATTCCCCCAGAGATTCTGGCCATGGTCCTCACTACTGATCTCCCCACCCATATACTCTAGTCTAGAGCTGTGGTTCTTTCACCTTGCCAACAGCAGCAGAGTCACCTGGGAATTTGTTAGAAATGCAGTTTCTTGGTTCTCATGCCAGACCTAGGAATCAATAACTCTGGGGGTATGGCCCAGCAATGTATGTTTTAACAAACATGGGTGATTCTTATGTACTCTGGAGGCTCAAGAGAGGTAGAGACAGGGAGCCAGGAATCGTCTATTAATTGAAATATTTGGAAAGCCTCCCGTCTCTCCCACAGGTGTCTGAAATAGCCCTCAAGCCCCACCTGGTAGGTAGGAATTCTGTTTTCAAGTCCCAGGTCTTGTGATCTGGGACAAGTTTCTCCTTCACTGACTAGTGCAGTGACTCTTTGACAGCTTGCTCTGGACCAGGTTCTGAGCAAGAGGGTTCCCTGATCTGCTCAGTTTCTCCAATTCTTACTTTGATCTATAAGGCCCTTCAGGATCCGGTTCCTGCCCACCTCTGTGGAGACCAGCCACTTTAGCCTTTTAGTTCATCTAGGCACCATGAGCTCTTTTACTTCTGGAATTTTGCATATCCTATTCCCTCTGTCTAGCATACTCTTCCCCTGCTTCTCGTCTTGATTAACTCTCACTCTTCATACCTCAGCTCAATAGTCACTTTCTCAGGGGGGCCTTTGCCAGCTCTCCAGGCCAAGTCAGTTTTCCCTGTTGTATATTTTTCGAGCTCTCTGTGTCTCACAGGGCCTGTAGGAATTTGTAATTGTTGTTGGATTTTCTTTCTCCCTTTCCTAGACTGTAAATGCCATGTGGGCAGAAACTTGCTTACTCATCTCCTTAGTGTCCCACACGGTGCCTGATTTATGATTTGTGTTCAATAAGCTTGTCAAAATGAATTAATTTATAAAATGGCAGATTGCACTAAATGATACCTAAAGTTTCATCTCAAGCCCTTACAATGTGTAATCCAAGCAGGCCTCAGCCTTTTCTCAAGTAGATGTACCTGTCTTTTTCACTGCTGTGTCTCCCATCTCTGGGTCATAGATTTGAGCATTTGCCATGTGTCTAGGCCCATTCTGGGCTCTGCTCTGGCAGAGACAGGAGGAAACTCCTCAGGAGATACAGCCTAGCTGGGGTTCTGTGTCCTCCTGGATTAGGATTCTGCTGGAATGAGAAAAGGAAAAGCATTGGAAGAGGAATCCAAAGATCTGGGTCCATGTCTTGTTATATGACTGAGGGCCAATCACTTTCCCCTTTTGGCATGTGTCCTCCTCTGTAAAATGAAGGTATTGGGATGGTTGCCATTCTTAGTAGTGGTTACTAGCATTGGCTCTGGAGTCATTCAGGCTTTGCCATGTGCTAGTTGGGGGGACTAGGGCAAGTGATTACATCTCCTCATTTCCTTACTGTAAAATAGGACCAGTACTAGTATCTGTTTCACAGGATTGTTTTGAGAATTAAATGAGATAATATACATGAAATGCTTAGCATAATGTGAGTGCATAATAAACATTTGATAAGTGTCAGCTATTGTGACCATTATGGCTACTCCACAATTCAGCTCAACATTTTCTTTTTTTTTTTTTAAGACAGAGTCTCACTCTATTGCCCAGGCTGGGGTGTAGGGGCGAGATCTTGGCTCACCACAACCTCTGCCTCCTGGGTTCAAGTCATTCTCCTGCCTCAGCCTCCCAAGTAGCTGGGAACACAGGTGTGAGCCGCCACACCTGGCTAATTTCAGCTCAACATTCTTGAAGGCCTTTGTATTGGGCCCTAGGCCTAGAAAAACAGAAATGAATCCAGCAGTATTCACAGGCTGAGGGTGGAAGCAGACACATAAAGATGCAATTCCATCACAAGGGCAATGTGCAAGCTGCCAGGGCATGGCTGCTTATGGAGGAAAAGTCTTCCTGGAGGAGATGGTGTTTGGGCTGGATTTCACCTTCTGGGTATTTGGAACATGTGCAAAGGCAGAATGGCATCTTAGGGGAACCCCAAATAGTTCCACATGGTTGGAATAGGAGGTGGTAAGTGGTGAGGGTGGAAGAGTGAATGACTGGAGATAAGGCTGAGAGGAAGGTTGGGGGCAGATCTGGCACAGGCCAAAGAGCCTGACCAAGTCCTACAGATGATGGGGAGCTAGGGAAGAGGATTTAGCCAACCAGGATGGATCAGATTTGCATTTCAAAAACACAGCTCTCCAGGTGGTGACAGAGGATGGTTGACTGGGAGGAGGGGGAAGACTTTTGACCTGGAGACCGGGACACAGGCTGCTAAACAAGCTCAATGGGAGGGCCCCACTGGGGGCCCTAGAACAGGCTGTTTTAGGAAGGCTTTTCCTCTATAAGCCTGACTTCAGCATGTTTTCAGGACAGCCTGGACCCGGAAGGTGCAGGAGAGGTGAGAGTGATTTCTCACGAGGAGCCTCCAGAGCCTCCTCTACAGCTGCCTAATGAGTGGGAATCTGAAAAACAGAGTTTGAGGGTTCTACCTAGGTCTGCTACTGAAAGGATACACAGTGTATTAACTTCCTAGGGTTGCCATCACGAAGCACACGAACCAAGTAGCTTTGAACCACAGACATCTATTCTCCCAGCTCGGGAGGCTAGAAGGCTGAAATCCAGGTGTCAGCAAGGTTGGCTCCTTCTGGAGGCTCTGGAGCGGTCTGTTTCCTGCCGTTCTCCTGGCTTCTGGTGGTTGCCAGCAATCTTTGGCATTTCTCGGCTTGCAGCTGCATCTGACTCTGTCATCAGGTGGCTTTCTCCCTGTTTCATTTCCTCTTATAAGGACACCAGTCATATGGGATTTAGAACCCACCCTAGTCCAGTATGACCTCATTTGAACTTAAGTAATTACATCTGCAAAGACCCTATTTCCAAATATGGTCACATTCTGAGGTTTTAGGTAGATGTACATCAGGGCAGGGAGGAGACACTGTTTGACCCATATATGCAGGAAGATGAGGAGGAGTGCAGGCCTTTTCCACAAGTCTACATCCAAATTTAGGCTTTGCAGTGGAACCTCCATGAAATGGGGACAGTAGGCCAGGCGTGGTGGCTCACGCAGGTAATATCAGAACTTTGGGAGGCCAAGGTGGCGGATCACCTGATCAGATTTGCATTTCAAATCTGAGTGATCCGAGGCGGATCGTTCCTGAGGTCAGGAGTTCGAGAACAGCCTGATCAACATAGTGAAACCCTGCTCTACTAAAATACAAAAATTAGCCAGGCATAGTGTTGGGCACTTGTAATCCCAGCTACTCAGGAGGCTGAGATGGGAGAATCACTTGAACCCAGGAGGTGGAGGTTGCAATGAGCTGAGATCACGCCACTGCCCTCCAGCCTGGGTGACAGAACAAGACTACATCTCAAAAAAAAAAAAAAAGAAAGAAAGAAATGGGTACAGTAGCACCTACACTAGTGTCATGGTTATGAGACTTGATCAAAATAACATATGAGCATGCCTAGTGGGGTAGCACACAGTAGGCACTCAATAACTGCTTCCTCTTCAGCGCTCCTTCGCTGCACTTAAGAGGTTGGACAAGTCACCTAATCTTGCTTCACTTTCCTCATCTGTCAAATGTGAATAATCATCATCCAGCCCTGCCTACTTCACCAAATTGCGATCCTGGGAGATGATGAGAAAGCTCTTTGTAAATTGCTTAAGGGTTTGTAGCTGTGATTTTTAATTATAATCGTCATCGTCATAATAACCCTTGGCCATTGCCATATCCGATGCATTCTCCTCAGAGCCCAGCCCAACCTGCCGGCTCCTCTCCTGAGACAGGTCCTCTTTGCCTCTGTGCTCAGAGGCATCCCGTGAAGTGTGGCCTCTGTCTGGGTTGGGAGGACCTTGGAGGTGGTCCTTGCCATTGCTCTCATTAGCCTGAGGAGGGAAACTGATGCTCAGGGAGAAAAAGTGACACCCACAAAGTCACAGAGCTTGTCGGAGGCAATTGGAACACCTTATCTGTGGCTCCTGTCTTTAGTCTGAACAGTGCTTTTTCCTTAGTTACAACTTCAGGCCCAGAAGCAGGAGCTCGGGGCAGAAAGAAGCCTGGAGTGAGCTCTGCACATGTTTCAGAGGTGAGGATGCAGCTGCGAGTGTCCTGTTAAGTCAGGATTAGAACCCCAAGAGAGGGGTCCCTGGGCTCTGAATGAGCAGGCCGAATGGGCAGGTTGTTTTGTTATCAGTCTGGCTATGACCATTTCTGCCTACTTTGGCGGGAAGGCCACCATGTGGGGCTCTGAAGTCTGGATGTAACCTAAGGCTTCAGCATCCCTGTTGACAGCCAGAGTGGCATTTCTCAGCAGGTCCTGTCCCTCTAGCCTTGCCATGGTGGGTCTAGGGAAGGCTCTGGAAAAGAGAGAGGGCTTTCACTGTCCTGGCAGTTTCTGGCAAGACACCTTCCTTTCATCTCAAACTGGGGAAGCCAGGCCCCTCCTTGGTCACTCGATTCTTCTTTCCTGTCCTCCCTCCTCTTAGTTTGCTCTCACTCCTTTCTATCTGCTTTCTCCCCACCTTGTCCCCAGATTACAGGTCTAAAGATAGAGTCTCTAGGCCCACTTCAGGTGGGTGGTTTGGGTTTGCTTGAGGCCACCTAGAATTAGAAAGTCTTGAGTCTTTCTCGTAAGAGGCTCACTCTGGTGACTTATAATCAACGGCTTATGTTTATTGGCTTACTGTGTGCCAGGCCCCGTGCTAAGCACTTTACATGCCTTACGTCTTTTAATCCTTACAACTACCAAGTGCAGCAGAGATGATGATCCCCATCGTATTACAGGAGGCTAAATAACTTGCCCAAGGCCTACACAGTCCTCAGCCAGCAAGTGGCACAGCTGTGATTTCAATCTAGATTTGTCCGAAGCCCACTGGCACTCTTGAGTCTTTCTTATACTGCCTGTGATGGGGCCTGCGGGAGCATTTATGGGTCCACAGAGGGGCATGCATTTGCTCAAATTCAGAGAACAAATTCTCTTTTTTTTTTGAGACGGAGTCTTGCTCTGTCGCCCAGGCTGGAGTGCAGTGGCGCAATCTCAGCTCACTGCAATCTCCACTGTCTGGGTTGAAGCGATTCACCTGCCTCAGCCTCCCCAGTAGTTGGGATTACAGGTGCCTGCCACCATGCCGGGCTAATTTTTGTAGTTTTAGTAGAGACGGGGTTGCACCATCTTGGCCAGGCTGGCCTTGAACTCCTGACCTCGTGATCCACCCGCCTTGGCCTCCCATAGTGGTGGCCTTTTAGTTCCACAAGGCTACGTCCAAATTTAGGCTTTGCAGTGGAGCCTCTATGAAATGGGGACAGAAGGCTGGGCACAGTGGCTCACCCTTGTAATCCCAGCACTTTGGGAGGCCACCATGCCTGGACGAGAACAAATTCTTGACTCAGAGCAGGGCTTCTAAAACAGGAATCTTGCCTCCCAGGCCTGCACTTTGCCAGCACCTCTGGTACCAGCCTTTCTATAGCAACAGCCTTGGGTCCCGCCAGAGCGCTGAGCCCATCTCATTCTAGGCAGCTGCCCACCTGTAGGAGAGACACTGTAAACGGGGTGGGGGACAGGGCCCATCTGAATGCACTTGACTTTTTTTCCTAGTTATTGTTTCGTCACTGGCCACCTCAATTTTACGTTGCAGTCTTCCACTTAAAGAAGATGCATCTGCAAAGAGCATCAGTTTTGTTTCCTCGGAAGGGTGCTTGGGGGCTTGGATATGCTGTCAGGCTCAGTGGCAGGTGGAACTCTGGATGAAGTGAGGAGGGAAGCAGAGACTAGAACCAGGAGACTCGGTTCAGAGGTACACATCCATCAGAAGAGAAAAAGAAGGAGCTGGCCCGAGGGACAGAGGGAGGCAGCCTGGAGAGAGGGAGGAATAGAGAACCTGTTCTCACCCCAAGTGCAGCTGAGGAGTCCAGACTTCCAGGCAGGGCTGCTGATCTCAGAGTATCCCTCAGGAATGTGGGCAGCTGCAGTCAGCTTGCTGAGCCTTCACCCACCCCAATCAAGACCATTATGTTGGTCAGCCTGGCCCAGCCCAGCCCAGCCACCTGCCTGCCTGAGCAGGTGGCTCAATCAGAAGGGACCTTGGTGAAGGAGTGGTGGCTTTGAAACTTCTAACCGTAGAGCCACTCTTCATAGGCAAGGAATCAGAGTTCAATTTGTGAAATAGCTAAAAGGGGAGCAACTTAGCACCTCACCCCATGCCCCTCCCTCCTAGGCTTCCCTAAAGCTGGGCTTCTCAAATTTTTCTCCCTCTAAGAGCAATAAAGGTGGGGGTGCTAAAAATAACAAAACAAAAACAAACAAAACCCTGCGGGGGCGGGGGGGGGGGTGTCGCAGCAGCTCAGGGCTGTAATCTCAGCCCTTCAGGAGGCCAAGGCAGGTGGATCATCTGAGGTCAGGAATTCGAGACCAACCTGACAAGGTGAAACTCTGCCTCTACTAAAAATACAAAAATTAGCTGGCGTGGTGGTAGGCGCCTGTAATCCCAGCTACTCGGGAGGGTGAGGCAGGAGAATTGCTTGAACCCGGGAGGTGGAGGTTGCAGTGAGCTGAGATTGCACCATTGCACTCCAGCCTGGGTGAAAGACTGAGACTCCATCACAAAAAAAAAAAAAAAAAAAAATCCCGGTTTGGGGTGTGGGGGGAAGAAAATTAAAAAAACAAAAAACAAAAAAACCAACACTCTTCCAGGACTCACCCAAGAGATTCAACCCAGCTGCTCCATGGTGGGGGGTCAGATCTGAGGTGGGGCCCTGGAAGCAGCCTGCTCTAACAGGCTCTCCATTGAGATGATTGGGACACAGATGGTTCTCAGATTGCCCTTGTAGAAGCCTGGTCTCAGGTGTGGTGAACTTCTCAAATGGCATGCACAATTTTAAGGGTGTATATTGTCCCCAGGAGGGGACCCACAGACACTATCTGGCTTTGAGTCACAACCCATAAAACTTTAGAACTGCTGTCTTCAGGGTTGTTTTATGGAGTAGGAGCCTAGCGTCTAGAGAAAGGTCGCCAGGGAGCCAATTGCAGAGCTGGGTGGAGAGGGCTGGTCTCTCAGGCCTCAGCATGTTGCTGGCTTTGCTGTGAAGGTGGTCAGAGACTGTAGACCTGCCCCTTCCTCTGTCTGGGCCTCAGTTTCCCCAGTTATAAAATGAGGGTTGGACAGGATAACCTCAAGGTCCCAGGCAGCTTTGATCTGTGGTTCTGAAAGTCACGTCTCCTGTTGCCCAGTCCAAGTTCTTTGTCCTTTTCTTTTTCTTTTTTTTGAGATGGAGTTTTGCTCTTATTGCCCAGGCTGGAGTGCAATGGCATGATCTCAGCTCACTGAAACGTCTGCCTACCGGGTTCAAATGATTCCCCTGCCTCAGCCTTAGCTGGGATTATAGGCATGTGCCACCATACCCGGCTAATTTCGTATTTTTAGTAGAGATGAGGTTTCTCCATGTTGGTCAGGCTGGTCTTCAACTCCTGACTTCAGATGATCAGCCCGCCTTGGCCTCCCAAAGTGTTGGGATTACAAGCGTGAGCCACCATGCCCGGCCTTTTTGTCCTTTTTCTTGCTGCCTCCCTGGCTTCACCCACCACTGGGGGATTACCTCCTTTAGCATGTTCCATCTTCAGAGATTCTGGACACAGCCTGCATTCTGGCCCCCGGAATTCCTTCGTCCAACCATGTGCCCAGGTGCTCAAGCCCTTTCTCCCTTTCCGTCCTCACTCACCATAAATGAGCAAAGTGCCCCTGAATCTGGGGATGCTCAAGGTGGCCTCTGTTCAGGGCTGGACATGTGGGTCAGTGCCAATGGGAGGGCTGTGAGAACTAATTTCCTGAGGCTCTTGGGACACGCCCAGTGTTTTCTATGTCTTTGTCCCAGCTCCCTCTGTTCCTACCTGCCAAGAATGTCAACCCCTCCATTCCCCAATCACTTGAATTCCTGTCTGCCTTTTCAAGGCTCAGCTCAGATGCCAGCCTATGTCCCACAAAGCCTTGTAAGCCCTCCGCCTCACCCCAAGATGAAATTTGTCTTTAACTCCTCTGCATTTCCTTAGTACCTTATCTGTCCCTCTCTGGGGGATGAGTTCTGTTTGATCTTAGCTTTTTCTGGAAGGTAGCTTTTTCTTTCCACCAGGCTGTGAGCACTGGGATATCTTATGTCTTATTATTTGCTTCCCAGCACCTAGCATGGGGCTGCACACAGAACAAGTGCTTTCTTGAGGCTTACTAAGTTTTATTTGCAGAATCTGCCTCCAACCCTGGGCTGGACTGGCCCCTTTAGATCCCCTGTGGCCCATGTCACCAGTAGGCCATGGTTTCTCACATGGCCCCTCCTCTATTTGTGGATTGGAGGGAGGCCAAGTAGGGCAGTAAGTAAGAATTGAAATTCCAAGCTTGATTCTTCCATACCTGGGCTGTGTGACCCTGAGCAGATCACTTCCCCTCTCTGAGCCTTAGTTTTCTCAGTTCAAGAGGTAGGGATGAGAAGTTTATTTGGGGCTTGGGAGAATTAACTGAAGTGCCCTGTGCAAAATGCTGATAAAAGCATTGTAAAGAATACATAGCCAATAAATGATGATGATTTATTATTTTTTGGTTAATAGTTGTTACCATTGTTTCAACAAACATCTACTACATTCTGAGCATTGTGCTGGGGGGGCCCAGGGTGAGAGACAAAGAGTCACGACAGGAGTTACTTGGTCTCCAGGGTCTTAAGGTCAAGCTGGGCAGTAAGATTCTAGTACAAGAAGTCAGTGTCTGGCAGAAATGTGGCTGAGTGAGTTGAGTTGTAAGTCATTAGTATAGAAGCCAGGCTAGAGGTGACATTTGAGCCAGAAGGGCACGAAGGGCAATGACAGGCTGGGAGCAGACCCATATTTCCTGTGGAGAATGGGGAAGTAGGGTGCATATTTGGAGAGTTTCAAGAATGATGTGGGAAAGAGCAGAGTGGAAACAGAGTTAGACTCTCCCTGCAGAAGGGGCATAGAGGGTCGGTACCCAGGATGGAGTGGGAGCTTCAAGCTTTGTTTTGCCAAGAAGAATTTGGGGTAGTGATGACTCATGATGCCACCATTGAGGGCAAGAGAGAGACTACTGGGAAGATGGGGTAGAAAAGTGAGGGTCTAGGCCGGGCACAGTGGCTCACGCCTGTAATCCCAGCACTTCAGGAGGCTGAGGTGGGCAGATCAGGTCAAGAGATTGAGACCATCCTGGCCAATATGGTAAAACCCCATCTCTACTAAAAATACAAAAATTAGCTGGGCATGGTGGTACGAGCCTGTAACCCCAGCTACTTGGAAGGCTGAGACAGGGGAATTGCTTGAACCCAGGAGGTGGAGGTTGCCGTGAGCAGATGAGATCACACCACTGTGCTCTAGCCTGGCGACGGAGTGAGACTTCATCTTAAAAAAAAAAAAAAAAAGGCTGGGCGCGGTGGCTCACGCCTATAATCCCAGCACTTTGGGAGGCCGAGGCGGGTGGGTCACGAGGTCAAGAGATTGAGACCATCCTGGTCAACATGGTGAAACCCCGTCTCTACTAAAAATACAAAAATTAGCTGGGCACGGTGGCACATGCCTGTAATCCCAGCTACTCAGGAGGCTGAGGCAGGAGAATTGCTGGGTAACAAGAGCAAAACTCCGTCTCAAAAAAAAAAAAAAAAAAAGCAAAGTGAGGCTTTATGGCAGATGTGGCAGAGGGAGTAGGGACCAGTGAGGTGGGGAGAGATTGTCCCTCTCTTCCCAGGCTTGAGCTAAGCATAGTGGCAGGTGGGCTTCAGTTCCGGGCTTCTGCAAGGCTGCCTGTTTATCTGTCCAAGATTGGGATTTGAACACTGATGTCTGAAGTTAAAGCATGAAATAACTCCAAAAATGTCAGAATCTCTATACATCAGAGCCCACCAGCAGAAGCGATCTCTGAATCCACCTCCCTCATGCCACACTCCACAGGTGGGAAGCAGAGGCCTGGGAGGAGGAGATGCCACCCCGGAACACTGAGTGAACTGGTCCCGCACACTCTGGACAGGCTGTGGACCGAGGCCTGTGTTAGGGTGAGGAGGGGGCCAGGGAACCCAAGGAGGATGAAAATGACAAGCAAACGTCAAACTGGGAGCAGTCTGTTGCTAGGGTGTGTGCGTGATCCCAGGTGAGTGGGATGTGAGTGGGCCAGAGCCGTCATCATTCCAGGCTTTCCTTCCTGAAAAGGAGAAAGGGCCACATAGGTGGGAGCCAGGGGACTATTGGGATGTGGGGGAAATCAGGGGGTGGCCTGAGAAGAGGAGGCTGTTGCCAAGCAGCAGCAAGAGACATGACTATGAGAACAGCTCAGGCACCCGAGTGTCTGTGCACCTAGCCCTGTACAGCCCCAGATGTAGTGGTGTCACCCCCATTATAGGGGAAGAAACCAGGGCTCCCAAAGCCAGAGCTAGGAAGAAGAGTCAGGAGTGGCATCTAGGGCTGGGGGACTTCAAAGCCACGTCCCTGGCATGCTCTGGGTGGTTACCATTCCAGTTCTTGTGAGGTCCTGGGGTCAAAGGGGTCAAGGAGGTGTTCAGCCTGGGACAAGCTGTCTTTCACTTCCTTTCACTTCTCCTCCAACATTCTGCCCATCTAGCAGGCCTATTTTCTTCTATTTACCTATCACCCTTAATTTGTTGATTAAAAATATTTATTGAGCACCTACTTTGTACTAGGCACTTCCCTTGATTTCATGGAACTTATGCCATCACCCCTTGTCACAGAGGACTATCCCACATTGCCAGGTAGGGATGGGAAGGAGGAGGGGAGGGGTCCACTGGCCACTCCTCTCTCCCTTCATGTTAACTCCTCTCTCTTCTCAGCTTCTCTCCCCTTGCAAATACCCCTAGCCCCAGATGGTTCTTGCTGCAACTACTTCCTACTGAAATGAAAACTACAGTCAGAGTTAATTGTTAAACCTAATAGCTGGTGAGAGTTTCACTCTGCTGGGCTGGTGGGAGGGAGGCTGCACCCCAGGAGTGGGGTGAAGTCACCCAGGTTTTTCTGGCTGGTACCTGCCGCCTTTTCCCTACTCTGGAATCTGCTTCCAGGGCTCTCTTCTCCCCTCTTCCCAAGGAGGCAGGCTGCCATCTGGCCCTTTCCCCTGCCTCTAGCTAAGGTGACCCTGGGAGGTGAGCATTGGCTCTGGCCCTAGTCCAAGGGCCTCTGGGTGAGTGCTCTTAGGGGAGGTACAGGGGAGGGCCTGGTGCCTAGCCCTGGAGACCTGCCAGAGGGCAGGCAGCCAGTGGACCTTGCTGGCTTTGCCTCTTGCTGGGTGTTTGAGGGGGGAGCTAAGAATGGTGCCACAGCCTAAGCCCTGAACTCAGGACCACTGCCCATGCAGCCCATGCCATACCTTTGTCCTGCTCTCCTTCCCTTTTGTCTGCATCATTGGGTTTCTTATTCTGGGCCATTCTCTGCCAATAAACTGGGAGATAATGGACACTCTGAGAATAGTAGCAAAGGCTTATTCCTTCTTTTAGAAGGCTGAGCCTCAGGGCAGGCCCCTGCCAAAGTTTAGGGACAGAGCTGAGGCTTTGGAGTCAGCAGGCATAGTCAAAGCTGGGTGACTTTGGGCAGGTGACTTACGTCTGTGAGCCACAGCCTCATCCTCTGAACACTACAGGAGGTCCTATTTGAGGAGGCTGAGGGTTCATTGAAGGACACTGGGTAGTCAGATCCCACTGTCACCATCTCTGTGTAGGCACCAGAGGTAAATATTAATATTAGGCTCAGTAGGGGTTTGTTGAATGAGTAGATAGATACCATTCTATTCAGATTCAACTTTCCCTCCAAGGCTTAGCTCTGGGCTAGGGGCCAAGGAGGCTACCAGCGCAGGCCCTCAAGGACTTGACTGCAGAGCTGCAGCTGCTGCATACAGCAACCATTAGCCACATATGGCTAGTGGACTTCTAACATGTGGCTAGTGCTATGGAGGAACTGAATTTTTTAGACAGGCTCTCCCTCTATTTCCCAGGCTGGAGTGCAGTGGCATGGTCTTGGCTTATTGCAACCTCCGCCTCCCAGACTCAAGCAATTTTCCTGCTTCAGTCTCTGGAGTGGCTGGGACTACAGGCGTGTCCACCTATGCCTGGCTAATTTTTTTTTGAGATGGAGTTTCACTCTTGTCCAGGCTGGAGTGCGGTGACATGATCTTGGCTCACTGAAACCTCTGCCTTCTGGTTTCAAGTGATTCTCCTGCCTCAGCCTCCCAAGTAGCTGGGATTATAGGCATCTGCCACCGTGCCCAGCTAATTTTTGTATTTTTAGTAGAGACGGGGGTTTCACCGAGTTGGCCAGGCTGGTCTCGAACTCCTGACCTCGTGATTCAGCGGGCCTCCCAAAGTGGAATTACAGGTGTGAGCCACTGTGCCTAGACCAATTTTTTGTATTTTTAGTAGAGATGGGGTTTCACCATGTTGTTCAGGCTGGTCTGGAACTCCTGAGCTTGGGCAAAGTAATCCCAAAGGATTACAGGCATAAGCTACCATGCCCAGCTGAATTTTAAATTTTATTTAATATTTAATTTTATTTGATTTTAACTGATTTAACATTTTAAAAGAATACTCCATTTATTTACTGACAAATTATACATGTTTGGAAACTTAGATTTGTGAATACACAGTTTTTGTATATTTTTAATTGTAAAGACTGCTGGGCTCTGTGGGTCACCCCTGTAATCCCAACCCTCTGGGAGGCCGAGGCGGGCAGATCACTTGAGGTCAGGAGTTTGAGATCAGCCTGGCCAACATGGTGAAACCCCATCTCTACTAAAAATACAAAAATTAGCTGGGTATGGTGGTGTGTGCCTGTAATCCCAGCTACTCAGGAGGCTGAGGCAGGGAATTGCTGGAACCTGGGAGGTGGAGATTGCAGTGAGCCGAGATCACACCATTGCACTCCAGCCTGGGTGGCAGAGCGAGACTCCATCTCAAAAAAATAAAAATAAAAATAAAAAGTTGTAAAGGCAAGGAGAATCTAAATATCTTAGGAATATTTAGCATCTGAATCAAGATGTGCTATAAGTATAAAATACACACTGGAATTAGAAGAGCATATAATAAGAAATATAAAATATCTCTACAGACCTTTTAATTCTAGTTTTAATTTTTTTCAGAGACAGGTTCTCACTCTGTTTTGTAGGCTGGAGTGAGTGACACGATCATAGCTCATTGCAACCCCTCAACCTAGACTTAAGGGATCCTCCTACTTCAGCTAGTAGCTGAGACTATATGCATGTGTCACCTCACATGCTAAATTTTTTTATTTTTTGTAGAGACAAGGTCTTGCTACATTTGCCAGGCTGGTCTTGAACTCCTGGCCTCAAGGGATCCTTCTACCTTAGCCTCTGAAAGTGCTGAAATTACAGGCATGAACCATAGTGCCAGGCCTATAGTATTTTTTTTTTTTTTTTTTTGAGACAGTGTTTCGCTCTTGTTACCCAGGCTGGAGTGTAGTGGCGTGATCTCAGCTCACCGCAACCTCCGCCTCCTGGGTTCAAGCAAGTCTCCTGCCTCAGCCTCCCAAGTAGCTGGGACTACAGGCTGCCACCACCATGCCCCAGCTAATTTTTGTATTTTTAGTAGAGACGGGGTTTCACCATGTTGACCAGGATGGTCTCGATCTCTTGACCTCGTGATCCACCCACCTCAGCCTCCCAAAGTGCTGGATTATAGGTATGAGCCACTGCGCCCTGCCTAGTATTTTTTACATTGATTACATGTTCAGATAGATGTATTGGATTAAATGAATATATTATGAAAATTAATTTCCCTTATTCCTTTGTGCTTTTTAAAAATGTAACTACTAAGGCCAGGCATGATGGCTCACGCCTGTAATCTCAGCACTTTGGGAGGCTGAGGCAGTCAGATTGCTTGAGACCAGGAGTTCAAGACCAGCCTGGGAAACATGGAGAAACTCTCTCTACTGAAAATCCAAAAATTAGCCACCTAACCAGGCATGGTGGTGCATGCCTGTTATCCCAGCTATGTGGGAGGCTGAGGCATGATAATTTCTTCAACCTGGGAAGGCTGCAGTGAGCCAAGATTGTGCTACTGCACTATAGCCTGGGTGACAGAGCGAGACTCTGACTCAAAAAAAAAAAATAAAATAAAGTAAAAAATAAAATGTAGCTACTATAAACTTTTAAATTATATATGTGGCTCACCTTATATTTCTTTTTTTGTTTTATTGCATTTTAGGTTTTGAGGTACATATGCAGAACATGCAAGATAGCTGCATAGGTACACACATGGCAGTGTGCTTCGCTGCCCTCCTCCCCTTCACCCACACCCGGCATTTCTCCCCAGGCTATCCCTCGCCAGCTCCCCGCCGCTGTCCCTCCCCCACTACCCCCAACAGACCCCAGTGTGTAGTTTTCCCCTCCCTGTGTCCGTGTGTTCTCATTTTTCCTCACCCGCCCATGAGTGAGAACATTCGGCATTTCATCCTCTGTTCTTGTGTCAGTTTGCTGAGAATAATGTTCTCCAGATTCATCCATGTCCCTACAAAGGACATCACCTTATATTTCTATTTGACAACACTATTGTAGCCAGAGTTGAGTTGGACACATTTGATTAATAATAGGAGACTATATAAAGTCTAGTTATTTGGGAAAGGTTGGGAGGTCAATGAAGGACAGATATTCCCCACCTCACCCCAGCCTGGGCCTTGCCCCTTAGTGGAATGTTACCTTGGACAGCCCCATAGCCTCGAGGCTCAGATCAGGGCTTCTGATGGCAAATGAAGAACCTTGGTCTGGATCCTCATCTTGGCCATGCCCTTCACTTGCTCTGTGTGTGACCTTGGGCACTTCTCTTTGCTGAACCTGAGCCTTTCATCTGCAAACTGAGACTAATGGTGGTTAAGGGGATGGCCTGAGAAATAATCCAAGGGAGTATTTAGCACAGTGCCTGGCATGCCTGAGCAGTCAAATATTTGCTGTGTGGTGGTTGCTACTATTATGGGTGTGGGGGCTGTTGGTTCGACAGTACTGTTGCAGCCAGCAGCTCATATTCAGTTATTCCATGTGTCTCAAGGGGACACTGGCCAGAGGGGAAGAAGTTAAAATAGCTTGAGGGTGGGAGTTGGGATGGGGATTTTTGGGGTGCTTTGTATGATACCTCAAGAGATTGCTTGGCTTTTGGGTAGCTCCTTGGATCTTCCTTTCTGCAAGTGATCAGGCAAAGATAAATTCCCATTTACAGTTGAGGAAGCTGAGGCCTGTGAAGGGAAAGTGATGTGGTGACACAGCCAGAACCTGAACGCAGGACACCCCCGTCCCTATTGTGGTAGTATTGGAACCAGCTAACACCACTATTTGAGGTTGTAGGAGCAGCGCCTGACCAGAAATCCAGAGTTTATTAGTCTTCTATAACTGGAAAGGATCTTGACATTGTTTAGTATAACAGTCTCATTCTGAAGTTGAAGAAACAGAGATAAGAGAGACAGAGAGAGAGAGAGAACTGCTGATCACATAGCAAGTTGGTGGCCAAGCTGGAATGGATTCTGTTTGCTTAGATCCAGCCTTTAGCTCAGCCCCACAATGGATGGCCCTGCTTGTCAGTGCCGTTCTCTTCTGCCCAGTCCCCAGAGAGGCTTCCAAGAAAGCAGCTTTTGTTTCATTTCTCCTGGTTTCCTCTCAAGGTAGCTGTTCACATATGCGTACACATACATACACACTCTCACACCCATTTGCTCCAGTTTTCATTTGTTACACACATACACATACATACACTCTCACACCTCATTGGCTCCAGTTTGCATTACACACACACACACACACACACACCCATTGGCCCCAGTTTGCATTTGTCCCCATTCCAGGTTTAAAGGACCCTGAAATTTGAAGCCTATCCACACACATCTACTTTCTGGGCATCCATAGAGAGACCATGGGCTTTTTGATCAAGGAGGCTTGGGTTCAGATCCTTTTTCTACCTACCTTTGATTCTCTCTGTGACCTTGGAGAAGTCACTTGTTCTTTTTTTTTTTTTTTTTGAAATGGAGTCCCGTCGCACAGGCTGGAGTCTCAGCGCAATGGCACGATCTCAGCTCACTGCAACTTCCGCCTCCTGAGTTCAAGCAATTCTCCTGCCTCAGCCTCCTGAGTAGCTGGGAGGACTACCGGTGTGCGCCACCACACCTGGCTCTACTAAAAAAAAACACAGTGGGTTTTCACTGTGTTAGCCAGGATGGTCTCTATCTCCTGACCTTGTGATCCACCCACCTCGGCCTCCCAAAGTGCTGGGATTACAGGCATGAGCCACCACACCTGGCCTATTCACTTGTCCTTTTTTGACCTCAACTTCCTCATCTGAAAAGCAGGAATGAGAATGGTATATGTACAACGTGGTGGTTTAGCTGGGCCCCAGACACCAGCCACCAGTGTCGGGCTCTCAGCTCTGCCACTTATTCACCACCTGGTCTTCAGTGAGTCATTTCATCCTTCTAGGTCTCAGTTTCCCCATCTTTGAATGAAGCTGCTACCTCTTGGATGGTTGTGAGAAGGCGCCGTGCTGAGCTGTTCACAGGCATCATCTCATTTAGTCCCCGCTGTTAGCCCTGGGTGCAGACACTATTACTCCTATTTTCTAAATGAGAAAGTAAAGTGACTTCGCCGGGTCACATAGCTAGTAAATGTTAGAAGCAGAATTCAAACTAGGTTTGACTGACTCCAGAGTCTAAGCTCATAAACCACTGTACATTCTTCCTGTTCACCCGATTCTCATATTCTACATGAAGCAGGAACACCTCATCCCATCTGGAGACTGGCTGTTCTGAGTGTGTGAGTCCAGAGTGCCTGACGCTTCTCTCTGTGATCTCCTGCCCCACTGCATACTAAGCCCGACCTGTGGTTGGAGCTCAAGGAAGATTGAAAAAGGACTTACATACTCTGAGTGAATTAGACCAGAACAGGATATGAATGCTAAAAACACCCTGAGGGATCACTGATTCCAACCATATTTATTTCACAGATGGGGAGACTGAGGCAAGGATAGGTCAAGTGGACAGCTGGGGGTATAACCATGGCACCTGAGGAGGTACCTGGAGGTGGGGACCCCCCTCCTGCCTGTACATCTAGTCCACCAGCAAGTTCTGGGGTTACCACCTCTTAAATACCTCTTTAGTTGGAGTCTCACTCTGTCACCCAGGCTGGAGTGCAGTGGTACGATCTCGGCTCATTGCAACCTCTGCCTCCTGGGTTCAAGGGATTTTTCTGCCCAGTCTCCAGAGTAGCTGAGACTACAGATGCATGCTACCATGTCTGGCTAATTTTTGTATTTTTAGTAGAGACGGGGTTTCACCGTATTGGCCAGGCTGGTCTTGAACGCCTAACCTCATGATCTGCCTGCTTTGGCCTTCCAAAGTGCTGGGATTACAGGTGTGAGCTACTGTGCTCACACCTCTTTCTGTGTCTTCTGCAACCATCCTAGCCTAGGCCCTCGTAATATCTTCCCTGGACAATCACAAACCTCCTAACTGTTGCTCCTGCAGCTTCCCCTGCCCCTCTCCTGGCCAGTCTCTACCCTGCAAGTCAGTGGCTTCTCTTTGCTCTTAGAATAAAGAGGGAATCTTCATTTTGTCCTCCAAGGCCCTTCGCTGCCTGGCCCCTGCTGCTGCTTCAGCTGGATATTTGTTACTTTCTCTTTTGCTCTCTGGCTTGTCCTAAGGCCTTGTGTTTAACAGGTTCAGCAACTTCTCTAAGGTACCTCAGAGAGTCAAATGCCAGCCTCTCAATTTCCAGCACACGCTGGCTGGGCTGTTTTGAGGAGCTAACGCTGTTTCCTCCCTCTAGGTGCCTGACTGACAGACCTTCTAGCCCCAGGGAGCTGGTGTGGACAGAGGAGGGGTGAGTGTTCTGGAGGCACAGCCTTATTATTTTCCTACTGAGGTTGGGTGAAGAGGTCTGCCAGGGCCTCGGGCTCTTGATTTTGACATATTTGACTGCTGGAAAGGTCTGAGGCTTGTCTAGGCCACCTGCTTCTGGTGGAGTCGAAAACGGTGGCAGTTCTGGGGGCTCTCCCTGGTTTTCGCTTGTTTTGGGGTAAGGGCTGAAATGTGTATTCAGCAAGCTCTGTATTCGACAACAGCTTTGCCTCTATTGCTCATTCATGCCACCATGGCTGGTGAAGGATGGCGCTGGGCCTGGAAGGAGGGTCAGACTAAATGAGTTGTTTTCAATCTTTCCAGCAGGGAAATTTCCTTTTCCAGTGCACTCCAGAGAATCTCAAGGTACAAAGCAGCTGAAGGGGTTGGTGTGTAGGTTGGAGTTGGTGGAGGGCTGGCCAATTCCTCAGCCCCCAGTGGCCCCCAGACAATGCAGCTGACACTTTCTTGGCTTTGTGTGAGACACTTTGGAAACCCCTATCCTGGGGTGTGTCAAAGCTTCTTCCCAACTGGGAGGTGCTGTGACTCTGGCAGGGTGAGGGAGGAGAGAGGGAACTCAGCCAATGGAGTTACGTTGATTGGGAAATTTCGAAGTAGCATGCAGATGTCACTGTGGGGTTATTAGTAAGGCACAACTGCCAGGGCTGTGATGTTGTCATTCTGGAATCCTCTGGTTTTTGATTTTGGTTTGATGTGAAGTATATTTGTACCCCTAGGAGAGCTTTCCATTTCTGTGTGTGTGTGTGTGCGTGTGTGTGTGCACATGTGCACGCATATGTAGAGAGCGGGAACTATGGTGGATGAAGTGGGGCCGAGCCTGGCTGTGGCAGGTAGAATGAATGGTGGGCAGAGCTGGGAGCATGTTGCTCCTAGGAGTGGTGGGGGTAGGGGGTGGCTGTAGCTCAGTTAAAAGGAGTGATTTGGCTCCTTCCTACATGGGCCCCATGGAGATCTCTGGGCAGGAAGCACTGGGAACAAGGAATCCTCTGTCTGCAGCCACAGCACAGCCAGGACAGCGGAGGTGGATTAGGAGTTCCCGGGAGGGGCCTGCCCAGCCTTTCCCTGACATTTGGGCACATCTGTGGGGAGACGGGGAGCTCCGAGTATGTGCGCATAGGAGAGGCAGGCTAGGTGAGGAGAGGTTGAGATTGGCTCATACATTTATTCCACACATTCCTCAAGCTTCCTAAAGCCTTTCAAGTTGCCAAGCTCAGAGGCAGACAGTTCTGTAGGAGTCAGAGCCAAGAAAGATGAGACTCTAGGTACTAACCACCATCAGTTTACTGCAGGAGATAGGAAATAGGAGAGATAATAGACTTTCACAGGCAGCTGGGTGCAGTTGGAGCTATTTGGCCTGTGAGTCTAGAGCCCCATGTTCAAGTCCTTGCTCTGCCCTGATGGTCTCATGATATCCCCTTTCTGAACCCTCGTTTCTCCTTCTGTAGAAGGCAGATGAACACATCAGCCCTAGCTACTGCTCTACGCTCTTCTAAGTGTCAATTCGAATAGAGTTTTTTACATCTCTTTGGGAAGCAGAAACCCAATATTGTAAGCATTTGTAGCAGAGCTTGTCTGGTACTGGGGCAGTTTACCCAGAATTTTGCCCTCTTCATGGCTCTTAGTTTCCCAGGTCCTTTTGGAGATACCTCTGTAAATTCCCAGGGCTCTGGGAAGCAGGGTCTTAAGACCACTTGGTCAGGGTATTCTTGAGAACATGCTTTGAAAACTGCCCACCGTAACCCAGATGATAGGGGAGGTGCCACATATATAAGAGTAGTTATAATACTGGCTTCTGCTTGGCCCTGCCCATGGCCAGCACTGACCTTATCTTAGTTAGGATCTATACAATTGGACGTGGCTTTTTTCAGAAACCAGTGACAAAAACTCAAAGTGGCATTAGGAAGGGCATGGTGACTCATGCCTGTAATCTCAGCAGTTTGGGAGGCTGAGTCAGGCAGATCATGAGGTCAGGAGATTGAGACCATCCTGGCTAACACAGTGAAACCCTGTCTCTACTAAAAATACAAAAAATTAGCCAGACATGGTGGCATGTACCCATAGTCCCAGCTATTTGGGAGGCTGAGGCAGGAGAATTGCTTGAACCCAGGAGGCGGAGTTTGTAGTGAGCCAAGATCACACCACTGCACTCCAGCCTGGGTGACAGAGCAAGACTCTGTCTCAAAAAAAAAAAAAAAAAAAAAAAAAAAAAAAGATTGACCTTAAACCAAAAAATGACTTTAAAGGATCCTGGGGCAGTTCATGGGACTGAAGAATGACGAATCAGGTTGACTCTCTCTGCCATCACTGCTTATCTCTCCCTTTTAAGCTGTCCACTGCTCCAGCTTAGCAATCCAAGCAGAAAAAGGAGACTCTTTTTCTTTTAGAGTCTATATGTCAATCCAAGGGAAGGACTCTGAGTGGTTCAATCACTGTTGCTGGGAGGGTAGGAATATTCTGAGTGGCCAGGTGTGGGTCAGATGCCTACCCATGTAGCTAATGGAGGGGCAGAGCTAGCACCAGACACAAGGGGAGTAGAAGCCAGTTGGCAGGCCATGAGAACATGCTGAGATATTAGTGGGACCCTTGGTTGTAACAGCTCATAGACCTGCAAGGGGCTATAACTCCCCTCTTCAGTTATAGTAATGCGAATACCAACAGTAATAACAATAGCTAATGTGCATTGAATTACTCTTCCTGTGCCAGGCACATTCTGTTGCTTTATGTGTATTCTTTCATTTAGCTCTCATGACAGTGTTTTAGGTAGGTCTTATTATTACTATTATTTCCCCCTATTATAGATGAGGAAACTGAGGCCCAGTTAAGGCCACACTTTGAGTAAGTAAGGGAGCTGGGTTTGAAGCCCAAGGAATCTGGCTTCAGAACCCATGCTCTGACTACTACATCTCCAGCCTCTGTTTGGTAGACCAAGTGGCCATCTTGCCTCTGCTTGTATGTACAGAGCTCATGACCTACAGAGGCAGCCCAGGCCCAGGTTGCACTGCTCTGCCTGTTGAAAAGGGCTTCCCTATGCAATGCACACATCTACCTCCATACAAATCCATCCATCCAGCATATGGCTCTGTGTTAGGTGTTTCAGGAGATGTCAAGACAAATCATCCATGAACCTGCCTGAATGGTCACTATCACGATAAGTCATATTACTAACATTGTGCCAGGCTCCATGTTGAAATCTTTATGTGTACTATCTCATTTAATTGCAACAACAGACCACACACAGTGGCTCACGCCTGTAATCCCAGCACTTTGGGAGGCCGAGACGGGTGGATTAATAGATGTCAGGAGTTCAAGACCAGCCTGACCAACATGGCGAAACCCTGTCTCTACTAAAAATACAAAAATTAGCCAGGCGTGATGGTGCACGTCTGTAATCCTGGCCACTCAGGAGGCTGAGACGGGAGAATCACTTGAACTTGGGAGATGGAGGTTGCAGTGAGCGGAGATTGTATGACTGCACGCCAGCCTGGGCAACAGAACAAGACTGTCTCAAAAATATGATGATAACAATAATTTTAACAATAACTCTAGAGAGTAGGTTCTGTTATTGTCACCATTTTCCAGGGGGAACTGAGGCTCAGAGGAAATAAGTGACTTACCCAGGGTCCCATGACTAAGAAACTGCAAAGCTGGTATTTGAGTTCAGGTCTGTCTAGCTCCAGAGCCTGTACCAGGATCCACTGCCACCAGCTGTGTCGCCTAGAGGGGGAATACATGTGTGCAGATATGACCAAGACACAGTCAGCATGCAAATTGCCATTAAGAGGGACAGGAAAAATGCAACTGGAGTTTGGAGGAGAGAGATCAGGGAAAGTGGGAGGAGGGGACATTGGATCTGATCTGGGCTGAAGGGTAATAGGATTTGGACACTTGGTTCAGGGAGGGGTCTCCAGGAAGGTTTGGAGAGAAGCAGGGATAGTGTTTGGGAAAACCAAAGAGCTGAGGTGGGGGTGAGGATGAGGGGTGGTTGTGGCCAGCTGTGCTTTCAGGCCCCACACAAGGTACTTCCTTCTTCTAGACTGTTCTCTTCGGAGATGTGAAGAGGTTTGATCTTCTCCAGGACAGCTCAACACAGGTGCCCAGTTCTTTCCTTTCCTCCTGATGTGAGGTGGGCAGGCCCCATCTGGAGGGTAGACAAGGGCACCTAGGCACCAACTGTCAGTGCTTCATTCCCGTCTTCCTGGTAGTGAATGGAGGGAAGGGAAGAGTGATTCATTCCCCAAGGATCAGCACTTTCTCCAGACAGCATAGAGCTCCAGGCACCAGAATGGCCTCTAGCAGCCTTGATGAGAGAGAGGGTTCTCCAGGTCCTCCCTGGACAGCAGGTTGAAGCACATGCCTCTCACCCATGGAGGGGCTCCTTCCTCCTGTGCTGTCTTTTAGCTAAACTCATCTGTTTGTTGGAAGGTGGGTAATGGCTCCAGAGGCCTGGGCTCTGTCCCTAAAGTGCCTTTGGATTTTTCTCTAAACAGCACAGGTGGGAAATCAGGGAAAAGAGTATGATGTAGTGCCAGGAGTTCTCTCGGTTTCCAAGGATAGAAGAATAGCAGTTATTTTTGTTGAGCTGGACTCACAGTGAGTCAGGGGTTTTATCATCCCATTTTGCAGATGAGAAAGTTGAGGTTCAGAGAAGGAAAGTGATGCAAATGTAGTTGTCACATGAAATATGAATGGCTGTGTCACTGACTCCTGAAGGAGGGACATAGTGTGGAGACTCAACATGGAAAACAGCCCCTTCTCTACCCTGCTTTTGACCGTCAATTCCTTCTCCTGTGGCAGCAGCTCTGAAATGCTGACTTTGGATACCCTGGCTGCTCTCCAGTCTCTCCTCTACGTGTTAACAGATCATTCCTCCTGGCTTGCTGCTTGCCTGAGAGCTAGAGGGGTGTCTCTGGGGGACCCAGGCCTCTGGAATGTCACCCACATAAGGTCCAAACATCCAGTATTTCTTCTGTTACTCTTATGGTCTCTGGAGTCCCTGGATTTCTCCAGTCCTTCTTGAAGGGATTCCAGCATTTCTGTAAGGGAAAAAGAGGCAGAGAAAGGCAGAAAAATTCTTTCTTTAGGGTCCTTCAACCCCATGGCCCTTATCACCTGGCTCACACTAGAGCTAGAATCAAAGTCCTTTATATTTTTTTTTTCTGCAAAGGGCTTTTCAGTGTATCATCTCATCTGATTTTTCTTGTAATCCTGAGAGGTAAGGCAGGGAGGACATAATTATCCCCATTTTGTGGGTAGGTTAACTGAGACTTGGAGAAGGTAAGTGAATTCTCCAGGGTTACACAGATGATACTGGCACAGCAGGGCTAGAAGATAGAAGCCAGTGTCCAGGAAACCTGACCTTTATTCTCATTGCCCAGTGCTGACAGCTACTGGGAGAACCTCTGACTGGCCTCTTAGTCCTTCTCTACCTCCAGGACCCCTATCTGGTTCAGCCCAGTGTGGGGGGTTCCTGTTCTGAGTTCAGACCTTCCCAGGCTTCCTAAGGTCTCCAGAGTAAAGCCTCACTCACCAGTTCTGTATTTGAGCATTCCACAAATCCAGCCCTAACCAATTGCTCTTGCCAACCTCAGCTAACATAAGAGGCTAGACTTTTCCTTCTGACAAGGTGGACAAGATTAGCCATTTGTTAGGGGGCATCCCTCTGTGGGCTATTGGAGGAATGGGTTTCAGCCTGCTTGCTGCTCAGGGAGTAGATAGGGAAACTGAGGCAGGAGTCAGCACAGTTGCTGCCTTCAGGACAGCTTAGAGAGGCAAGGCTAGGAAAAGGCTTGAACTGGGCTGATACGATGGGCCTTTCCCCAGGAAAATCTACCACTTTGTTTCATTAAATGAAACACAGAGTGGACTGAGTGCCTACTTCTATTCCAGAGAAATCCTTCCAAGGGGTACCCTAGGCTTTCCCAGAAAAGTAGCATCTGGGCCAAACCAGAACCAGAGACCCAGGTTCCTAAGGAGCATTGGAGGTTACAGCTCAGCACTTAACAGCAAGAACAACTGGAATTCTGGAATTAGTGATGATGATTGTACAACTCTGTATGTAAATATACTCAAGAGGAATGAATTGTATGCTGTAAAGTGGTACATTCTACGGCACATAAATTATATCTCAATTTTTTTAAAAAAGAATACCCAAGATCATATTAGAGCATGCCCTGCACATGTCGGTGCTTAATAGATATTTGTTGAATGAATGCATTAATGGAGGTAACATTTATTTATTTACTTTACTTAAAAACTTTGTTTTGATGTAATAACATCTTTTTTTTTTGAGACGGAGTTTTGCTTTTGTTGCCCAGCCTTGAGTGCAATGGTGCGATCTTGGCTCACCACAACCTCCACCTCCCAGGATCAAGCAATTCTCCTTCCTCAGCCTACCAAGTAGCTGGGATTACAGGCATGTGCCACCACACCTGGCTAATTTTGTATTTCAATAAGGATGGGGTTTCTCCATCTTGGTCAGGCTGGTGTCAAACTCTCAACCTTGGGTGATCTGCCCACCTCAGCCTCCCAAAGTTCTAGGATTACAGGCATGAGCCACCACGCCTGGCAAGAACATCTTAAAAAGCACATTTATTTGATCCTCACAGCAGCTGTGTGTGGAGGAGGCAGGGCAAGAATAATGATCCCCATTGAACAGATAAAGAAACAGAGGCCTTGAAAGATTAAAAGACTCACCCAGGGCAATTGATTAGAGTTTTAGAGGGTTGAAATAAGTTTTTCTGCTATCTCCTCCAGCCCTTGATTCATTAAGGAAATCTTAACCAAGCACTTCTATAATTAAGCTGTCCCTGAGGATGCTGAGAAACCAATATCAATGTGACAAGACCTCTCTCATTCCTCGTAGTTGAGAGGGAGACTCAGAAGAAGAATCAAGCACGGACAACATGGTGTGATTAGGGTTGAGCAGAGGCAGGCTCAGGGACTGCAGTGCCCGAAGGGGCCCTGACCAGCCCTGGGTAGAGCAGGGCAACTGCCCAGGAGGCTGACAGCTGATTGGACCAGGGAGGATCAGAGACATGGCCAAAAGAAAGGGCAAGGTACGGCTGGGCGCGGTGGTTCACACCTGTAATCCCAGCACTTTGAGAGGCCAAGGTGGTCAGTTTGCTTGAGGTTAGGAGTTTGAGAACAGCATGGCCAACATGTGAAACCCCATCTCTACTAAAAATATAAAAATCAGCCGGGCATGATGGTACGCGCCTGTAATCCCAGCTACTGGGGAGGCTGAGGCAGGAGAATTGCTTGAACCTGGGAGGGTTGTAGTGAGTCGAGATTGAGCCACTGCAATCCAGCCTAGATGACAGAGCAAGACTCCATCTCAATAATAATAATAATAATAATAATAATAAAGGGCAAGGTGAGCAGGGCAGGGTATCTTCATGCCAGTCCAAGATGCCCTGGAATCCTGTGATGAGATTAGGGCTGGCTTTGATTCAGAAGAACAGGAGGAGTCACTGATGAATTTTAAGCAGGGGAGGAACAATGATAGATTGCCCATCGCCCTCCATCCAGAGCAAGCCCATCTCAGCCCATTCTTCAGTACCGCTCTCCCTGCCCACCCTCCTCCTCTGAACCCTCTGCGCTTATCACATGGTAAGCCTGATAGTAGTGAACTTGAGCCCAGGTGTCCTCTCTCCCAGAACAAGCTAGTCCTTGCTTCATCATTCCAAGTGGCCCTCGTCAGTTTGAGTCAGCCCCTGACATTGCTGTTCTGGCCTTCAACTGATCACACCTAGAAACTGCCAGTAACATTATTACTAAGTGCTAATAACCATTAAAACAGATGACCATTTATCAATTCCCTACTCTAAGCCAGGCATGGTTATAAGTGATTCATTTCTGTATGCTTTAAAGTCATTTAATCCTCATCCTAAGAAATAGGTCATAGTATAATCCCTAGTTGGCAGATCAGAAAATGGAGGCACAGAAAGATGTCATAATTTGCTTAAGTGTTGGTGAAGCTGGGATTCAAAACCAGAGGCTGTGCTGAGTCTTACCCACCGGACTATAGAGTACAGGGGAGGAAAAAGACAGCCAGTCCAGCTGGAGACTGAGTGAGCAAAGAGGTACTGGCCCCGTGAACTTGGCAAGCCACAGAAGCACACACAGGCCTTGAAGTCCATTCATTCAGCACGATGGGGGCAATCTGCCTTTTGCCTTTGAACCCAGGATTTCTGAAGCTCTAGGCCGACAGTGTCCCTGCCTGTTTGATGTAGCCTGGCTGGAGCCTGAGTCGGGATAGCCAGATTCATATTTTCTCTCTCATCTGTTTCTTGTTCTCCTACTCACCACCCCGGTGCTTGGGCCTAGAAGTGGATTCTGCCTCCAGCTGCTCCTCCATTGGGTCCTGATTTAGTCAGCAAATTTTTATTGAGTTCCTACCATAATCCAGACACTGTCCTATGTACTGAGAGAGGTGAACATGGCAGGTAAACACATGCTATGGTCTGGATGTTTGTGTCCCCTGTAATTTATTTGCTGAAATCCTAACCACCAAGGTAATGGCATTAGGAGGTGGGGCCTTTGGGAGGTGATGAGGTCATGAGGACTCCACCTTCATGAATGGAAGAACGCCCCTGTAAAAGAGATCCCACAGCCTTTTGTAGTTCCTAAGCATGATGATTGGGTGTTCACACACATGTGTGAGATGTGCCACCTTTGAACCTTGTTATAGTGTCAGTGTATTACCTGTCTGACATGAAAAAAAAAAGAGGGATCTCAGAGAGCCAGCTTTGCCTTCTACCATATGATGACAAGCTAGAAAATGCCATTGCTGAAGCAGAAAGCAGCCCTCGGTAGACACTGAATCTGCTGGTACCCTGATCTTTGACTTCTGGCCTCCAGAAGTGTGAGAAACACATTTTGTTGTTTATGAGCCACCCAGTTGATGGTGTTTTTTTATAGCAGTCTGAAAGCAGAACTTCATACCATTCTCTGGCATTTCCCAAGGGGTAGTGACAAAGATGTCTCTTGGTTCCTCCATGGGATGCATAATTTTGAATTTGGAAAAATACCTCTGTTGGGGAAGGTAGCATGTGCTGGGAGCCCCAGGCTGGGGGTCAGGCTTGGGCTGTGATCCTGCCTCTGCTATGGCCTTGCTGGGTGACCTTAGGCTGGTCCTTGACTCTCTTGGGTTCTCTTCCTCCCCGTCTACCAAAGGAGAAGATTGGTTGGGATATGAGAACAGTCCCTGACATTTGTGGGGCATTTGCCTGGCCTATGTCTCATGTGCTCACAGGAACCCAGGCTGATCCCAAGGTCCTTTCCTGCCTAGCAGTTGGCTCCTGGGTCTCACATGCCCTGGAAGTGACCTCTGGGATGGGGAGCTCATCAACTTCCCCATACTTTAGCCTGAGGAGTCTCCTGCTGGCTTCTCAGAGCTGTCAGAACAGGTTCCAGCAAGGCAGCCCCTGACACAAGAGCCAGACCTGTCCAGCAGAGACCCCACACACTGATGGGTGTAACCTTTTATGCTTTCCTTTGGGCAGGAAGTGGAGAGGGCTAGAGGCAGGTGGAGTGAGAGCAGACTTTCAAGGCCCCTGAAAACTATGCAGTTAACCTAGTCCTGCCTCAGGAAGGGTGGTGAATGCTGAGTGCCACCAAACTATGCCGGGACCCAGATCTACTGACCCCTCCCTGCACAAGTGCATTGTGTGCTCAGCTGTTCCTGGGCCTTGCTCGCAGAGTGGGGGAGGGCAAAGGATAGAACATGTTTATACCTGGCCAGGGTTTTTTTTTTTTTTTCAACAATAATTGTAAAATTTTATTTTCTAGTAAATTGGGACATACACATAGCCTGTGATCCAGCAAGTCTACTCATAAGTCAACATAAATAATACTAGTTATAGCAAACAACACTCAAACCTCAGTGTCTTACTGCAATGAAGTTTCATTTCTTGCTCATAGCATATGCTGATGTGAGTCAATGTGGCAGGAGTTCTGTTCCACACGATTACTCAATCTAGTGGTTCTTCTAGTGGCCACATTTTATCCTGGTGCTTTGATTGGAGGGTAGAAGTATCTCCATGTCATTCGTCATGTTTTCCTGCCTCCTGTCATGTTTCTCAGATAAGTTTCTGGGTCTCTTGCCCAGCTGACACAGACAGCTGATAGGTTGAGTGTCCAGAAGAGAGGGCAATGCAGAGGGCAGGCCTTTGTGCCTAATGGGGACAGGAGGCCTGGTGAGTCCTGCTGAGCGCCATTCCTGGTGGTGGAGCTGCTCAACAGTGAGCACCTATCCTCTCTCCAGCCAGTGGCCATGTGGCCTCAGCTAGCAGGCCTGGATGAGCCTCTCTGTGTCGTTCCTGACCCCTGGTTCTTTGTGTCCACAGCCTCACCCACACCAATGCAGCTCTGGGCTCTGTGACTCGGCTCTGGCACAGAGACTGGTTTGGCAGGTTTGACCACACCCATGAGCAGTGTGAGGGCTGGGAGCTGGGGTGGGGCAGGTCTGAGGAGGCAGTGCTGCCCTGTCCTTACCTCCATGCCCCCAAATCCCAGCCTCACTTCTGCTGCCTTTTCACCTTTCTCAAGGGAGGCTTCCTGGGAAGCTGGAAGGCAGAAGCCACTTCTAGTCCTGATTCCGCTGCTTACTTGGTATGTGGCCCTTGGCCAGCCCCCTTCTCTTCTTGGACCTCAGTTTCAGCACCTGTTCAATGGGGTTTGGGCTCAGCGATCCTCAGACAGCCACGCTATATGATTCTAGTTAGGGCTTTGACATTTTCTTTCTGTCCCTAAATAAATGATAGAGCACTGACTGCTGTAGGTCCCGGCTGGGTAAAATGAGTGCCTCGACCCCTGCTTGCTTCCTGGGGATGTTGATAGGATCAGCCAACATCCTAGCAAGGATCCAGTCTCCATGGGAAAGTTTTCTTACTACAGTCTGGCCTGCCCTTATCTGGCTCAAGCAGAGGGAGAGAGGATACCTAGAGAAGTGGCTTTCTCTAGGTCCCCTCCCATGCTCCACTTACCCTGAGACCATAATTGACTGAGAACCAGGCTTTCTGAGAACCATGATCGGGGGAGGGTCTGAGGCAGAGAACAAGAACAGAGGAAAGGCCCTTGTACTTGTTGCCTCCCGTTCCTCCTGACCTTCAGATCAGCCCAGGGTCTAGTTCAGGGGAAGAAGGGAAAGCAGGAAAGTCGCACCACTGCTACAGACCACCTCTGTGACACTGGGAAAATTGTATATTCTCGCTGGACCTCAGTTTCCCTATCTAACCAAGAAGACACATGTCTTCCAGATCACATGTCCTCAGAAAATTTAAGTTTTTTATTTTTTATTTTTTTATTTTTTAGACAGAATCTCACTCTGTTGCCCAGGCTAGAGTGCAGTGGTGCAATCTCAGCTCACTACAACCTCTGCCTCCCAGGTTCAAGCGATTCTCCTGCCTCAGCTTCCCAAGTAGTTGGAATTACAGGCATCCACCACTATGCGTGGCTAATTTTTGTATTTTTAGTAAAGATGTGGTTTCACCATGTTGGCCAGGCTGGTCCCGAATGCCTGACCTCAGGTGATCCATCTACCTTAGCCTCCCAAAGTGCTGGGATTACAGGAGTGAGCCACCGCCCTGGGCAGAAAATTTAAGTTCTGACAATGTATAGATCAGAAGAAGGAATGGGAGTTAGATGAAGAGGACATTCCCAGCCTGAGATGGGGCATAGAGAGAGAAGGAAAAGGGGATTAACATTCATTGAGCACCTATGTGCCAGTGCTATGCCAATTACTTTGTGTACATTACATATGAAAGAAGGAAAAGGGAATTAACATTCATTGAGCACCTATATGCCAGTTCAATGTGAATTACTTCGCGTGCATTACATATACCATCTATATTCTCAAGTCTCCTTTCCAAGTGGCAGCCAGAGTGAACTTTGCAAAACACAAATCTGACCATGTCACTCAGTGCCTTTCCTCTGCCCTTAGAATAAAATCTAAACCCCTTACCATGGCATACAGAGCCCTGAGTGAGCTGGTCTCTGCCTCCCTGTTCCAGCCATCTGTCTCTCCATTGGTCATTTGCGTCAGCCACGGGAGTCTTCTCTCTATTCATTTAGCAAATTCATTCCAGCCTCAAGACCTTTACACATGCTTAGGTCCCCTCTTCTTAGAATTCTTTTCCTGGCTCTTTGCCGCCTTGGCTCCTTCTTATCCTTTATGTCCCCATTTAAGTTAGTCTTCCCACTCCATGCACTGCTTTCTGCCACCACCTCTTGATTCCTCCATAATGCTTATCACAATTTGTAGCTATTTGTCTCTCTCTCTCTCTCTCTCTCTCTCTCTGTCTCCCTTCCCTCCCTTTCTTCCTTCCTTTCTTGAGTCTCTCTGTCACCCAGAGTGCAGTGGTGCGATCTCGGCTCACTGCAACCTCCGCCTCCTGGGTTCCAGCAATTCTCCTGCCTCAGCCTCCCGAGTAGTTGAGTGTCCACCACCACGCCCAGCTAATTTTTGTATTTTTAGTAGAGACGGCATTTCACTGTGTTAGCCAGGATGGTCTTAATCTCCGGACCTTGTGATTTTCCCTCCTCGGCCTCCCAAAGTGCTAGGATTACAGGTGTGAGCAACTGTGCCCAGCACTGTCTTTTTCTTTTAATGTCATGTTCATTCTTGATTTCACATGGCATGGTACACAGTGTATTCAATAAGTATTTGTTGGATAAATGAATGAGTGACTAGTAAGGAAATTAGAGAGTGCTGCTTGAGTGCCTGGCATAGGGTATGGCTCTTAGGTGCTCAATAAATGGCAGCTTTTAGTGAGAACTGACATGGCAGACATAATAAATACTCACTGATAGATTGCATACATGGCAGTAGGGGATGCATCCGGCAATTAATGTTGGAAGGTGATGAGCTCGTGCCAGATCTTGCTGGTCCCTGATGCTCGGCCAAGGAATTTAGACTTCCTGAAAGACAGTAGCTGGAAGTCATTGCTGGGCCATTAATGTAACTATAAAGCTCTGCTTCTGAGGTGTGAGCTCAGCCACTTTTCATACTCAAGGGGCTGTGCTGTATGATGGTGGGGGTGCAGGGCTGGGGACAAACCCAGAGAGAGACAGGCTGGGAAAATTCCTGGCCTTTACACTGTTTCTAGGGAGAGGAGGATAGGGGTGGCCTAAGAGTCAGATGCTTGGATTTCTATTTGAGCCCCTTCCCTTATGAACCGTGTGACTTCTGCCAGGCTCATCTGCATCTCCAATTGTGTTTCCTCATCTCTAAACAGGCTGCTGTTTGTACCTGCCTCATAGTTTTCTTGCAGAGGATCAATGAGGTAGAACCTGCAAAGGGCTTAGGAGAGAGCCTGGCACGTATTGAGCACTCAGTAAAGGTGAGCTATTATCTTCTGTTCAATGGTGGAGGATTCAGAAAGGTAGAGTGAACAAAAAAGCATAGCGGCATAAAACAGGAGGGTGCTTTGGAGCAGCAGGAGTTTCCTGTGTGTGTTGGGGATGGCAAGGAGGCAAGTGGAACAGCCAGTGGGTCTAGCTCCTGCAGCCCGTGTGTATATTGGGCCAGGAGCTGGCACTTTATCTGGAGAGTGATGAAAACACTGCAGGGTATTAGGTTGGGAATGATGTGATCCGATTTCTGGCAGTGGGAGGATGAATCGGAAGGGTAAGGCTAGAGACCAGGAGACAAATGGCAGGCTGTTGGTGTGGCCTGGGGAGAAGTGATGGGCTTCATCTCAGGCTCGTGAAAGTGTAGAAGAGGGAACAGATCACAGAGTGAGTAGAGACCAAGAATGGATGGAGTGTGGGGCCTGGTGGGTATGGGGGAAGGGAGAGGGAAGAAGGGAACTCATCTTGGATGACTGCAGGCTTTCTCGATGGGGTGGCTGACGAGATTATAAAGCTGAAAAGTATGGACAGTGCATGTGGGTTTTGATGCCTGTAGTTTGACTTTTCTGGGAATTCAGTAGCTCCCTGAGAAACCTCTCTTTTATCTGACTCTCGGCGTAGAAAATCTTTCTAAAATCTCTGTATGATGACTCCCCCATTAGGGAAGAGGAGGGCCCCCCGTGGGGACACTGTGCATACCTCCTAAGGAGGGGTGGCCGCTCGGGCCCCCTTTGGTGGTGACAAAGCTGGGGATTTTATTTGGAAGCTGTATTTCAGAGTCTATCAGTTTTCTTGTGATTTTCTTCAAAGCATGTACAAAGAGGCAGTTCCAGTTAGTGGAGCATTTTGTGTATGTATTCCTTGGCTCTGGACCAAGGCTAGGCAACTTTTCAAGAGTGGCAAAAGGTGAGCTCCTGCTTGCTCCCTCTTCCCATTATTTTCTTGATGGATATGGATGGGAAGGTCACACTCCAGAGAAACTTAGGTCTTAGATTATCCAGTCTAATTTTCCTTATGGATGGGAACAAGAGAAGGTGCATGAAACTTACTCATCATTGTGATAGTGCCACAGCTGGGCTTGGCCCAGGCACCTCACTGGCAGCTACAGGCTTTCCCATGGCATGCAGAGGATGGGGTGATGAACTAATGAGCATCAGCACAGTCCCTGGCCCATCTCAGAGGCACACACCTAGTGGCAGCGGGAGGACACTCACAGACTAGAGAGGGCTCAGCTATCATCCTAAGCCTCCAACAGTGAGGCTCATCCCTACTCCGCCTGCCATCGGAGATGAGCTCAGGGATATGACTGAAGTTTCAGGGCTAAAACCAAAGGGATTAGGTTGGTACCCCTCCTTATCAGAAAGGGAGAGGAGAGCCCTGTCTGGGTTGGGTGGAATACAGTCTGCATCCCCGCCCCAGCTGATTGCAGTGATGAGGAGATGCCTTTGTCTGAGTTGCCAGGGGAACCAAAGTTTCTGCCTTATTCTGAGTCCCTGATTGGCTCCTGCTGGAGCTGGAGCTTTGGTGAATGGAAGGGCATCTCTTCTGCCTACAACTTCCCTGAGGTGAGAGATGAGCAAGGCTGGAGTCCTCATGGATGCACTGTGTAGGTGTCTCTGTCCCACCTCCTCAGCTTGGGGTGCCAGACCCCCTTGTTCATCCATCTTTCACTAATCCCAGGCAGCATCTGCTCCAGACCTTTCATCCTCCTAGGTCCAGGAAAACTAGTCTAAGAATCAGGAAGCCTATATACCAATCCTGACATACCCAGACTTACTCTTGGCCTTGGGCAGTTCTCTTCTCCCTGGGCCTTGGTTTCCCTACCCTATAAAAATGAAGGCACTGGGCTAAACTCTAGTCCTTCGAGCTGACTTCCCTCACCACACAGCCCAGATGTCCTCCTCTCTGACCTTCCATAGCCCTCCTCATGCCTCTTGTGCACCTCTGACTGGATTCTCTCTCTTGTAGATTCCCTTGTAAGATGCAGGTCAAAATAGGGGGTTGCAACCAGCTTTGAGCATTGTTTTGGTTTTCTCTAGGAAAATTGTGCTCCCTGAAGCCTGTCATAGAAGCCCCACATCCTGCAACCCCTCTTGTCCTCATCTGTCTCACCTGGACCAAGGCCCAGGATCAGAAGCCAGGAGGAACGAATGATGGGTGCTCATGTCTGTTGCAGGGTGTGGCTGGGCAGCTAGAAGAGTCCTGGAGCTCAGCAGTCCTGGGTTCCAGGCCTGACTTGTCTACCTGCTGGCTAGGTAACCTGGAAGGGTGGCTCGGTTGCCCCATCTATCACACAGGAATAATAATGCCACTTCATGGGGCTTGTTGCCAAGATGGCATGTCTGCCATATAGGAGATAGCAATTGCCTTCCCTGCTCTCTCTTCTAAACAAGGCAGGGAGATGGGAAAGGCAGGGAGATGGGGATGAGGAGGGACCCTCGGCTATAGGACCTGAGGTGCCCCAGGCCAGGCCTTAGATACTGCTCATTCCTGGCAGTGCCAAAAAGCAGGGAGAAAAAAGTATTGCCTTGGGCGGATGGGGGAGGCTGTGTGTCAGAGCTAATGTTTGAATAACACTTTTAAGATCCTCCAGGGAGCTCAAATGAGGATTTTTCAGATAAGTTGAAAATGGAGTAAAGTAATGAGACTGAGGTCACTGGCAGGAAAGGGAGCAGTTTAATTGGTACTGGCCCTGCCTTGGCCCAGCAACACTCATTACCACAGGCTACCCAGGAGGATGACCCGTGCATTTGGACTGTAAGCAATGTCAGTTTCTTAGCACAGGGGGTGATGAGGTTGCATCTGGTAGTGACTCAGCTCCTCTTCTTGTCGACTCACCAGATTGAGGGTCAGAGGGGGCTTCTTAGGTTGTCTGCCTTCAGAGCCTGGTTTTAGTTTTTAGCTTTGTGACCTAGCCTCCCTCCACCTCTGGGCTCTGGAGGCAGCAGCCTAGACCTGGCCACTGTCTGTCACAGGTGTGGTGGGAGGCAGGGATGGGATATTGAAGTCAGACATGAGTTGCTCGGGGACCTTCCCTCCTTTGCTGAGGTTTGCCTGGGGTCCTGGATAAGTTGAGTGGAGAGAGGGAGGAAGGGGAGTTCTCAGAAGAAAAAAGGCTGATGGGTGTGTTGGGAGGGTGAATTTGTGCCAACGAGGATGTGACTCTCAGGGCAAGCTTGTGTAGCTTACATGGAAGAGGCACAGAATCTAAGGGACTTGTCTCAAAGAGGCTGAGGGATGAGCCTGGGAAGCCAGCATGGATGGGGGTGAGGATTGGGTCCTGGGGATGTTTGGAGTCCCTGTGGAAACACAGGTGGTAGAATTGGTGAATGGTATGGATCAAGAGAGTCCTATCCTGAAGATACTGGGAAATTCTGACTAGGCTATTATATGTGAGGCTGCTGCTTCTGTTTTGCTTGGGCTGGATTGGGGATGAATGGCAGCAGGTGGGTGTGTTACTGCTTCTCCTGGGAGCCTGGTTTGCATTGTAAATACTGCTCCTGGGGCTACTGGTCATGGTGGGGGCACTTTTTCAGGCACCTTCCTGGGGGGATAAGGGGAAGTGTCTGGTCACAATTGGGTCCCAGGCCACCCTGACCCCAGGCTCACTGCTCCCGAAGTGCTCCCTCTCCTTGGTCTCTGGGACAGCACACCCTGCCCTTTGGCTTTCCCACTCTCTCTTTGGCCTGCCCTCATTTGCCTGTTCCTGCTCCTCTCCTTAACTGCTCAGCGTGTGACTTCCTCAGGGCTGCGTTGAAGTTATTACTGTCGTGTTTAAAATAATACTGGTTTTTAATTTTAAAAATTCGATTTGTTTATTTATTTTAAAAAATAGGGCCAGGCGCGGTGGCTCACACCTGTAATCCCAGCACTTTGGGAGGCCGAGGTGGGTGGATCACGAGGTCAAGAGATCGAGACCGTCCTGGTTAACATGGTGAAATCCCCATCTCTACTAAAAATACAAAAAATTAGCTAGGCATGGTGGCACGTGCCTGTAATCCCAGCTACTCAGGAAGCTGAGGCAGGAGAATTGCCTGAACCCAGGAGGTGGAGGTTGTGGTGAGCCGAGATCACACCATTGCACTCCAGCCTGGGTAACAAGAGCAAAACTCCATCTCAAAAATAAATAAATAAATAATAAAAATGAGACCTCACTATGTTGGCCAGGCTGGAGTACAGTGGCAACTCACAGGTGTGATCACAGCCTCAAACTCTTGGACTCAAGGGATCCTCCCACTTCAACCTCCGGAGTAGCTGGGATTGCAGGAGTGTGCCACTGCACCCGGCATTTATTTATTTATTTTGAGATGGAGTTACACTTTGTCACTCAGGCTGGAGTGCATTGGCTGGATCTCAACTCAATGCAACCACCACCCGCCAGGTTCAAGTGATTCTTATGACTCAGCCTCCCAAGTAACTGGGATTACAGGCACCCACCACCATGCCCAGTTAATTTTTCTATTTTTAGTAGGAATGGGGTTTCTCCATGTTGACAAGGCTTATTTCAAACTCCTGACCTCAAGTGATCAGCCTCCCAAAGTGCTGGTATTATAGGCATGAGCTACTGTGCCTGGCAGGTTTTTTTTTTTTTTTAATTAAAGCCATAATAGCATTGTACCAAGATTTGGGAAAACAGGAAGCAGAAAAAATTACTCCTGAATATGGTTGGGAGTTTGGTGTGTTTCCTTTCACTGGTTTTCCTTTGCTCTTTCTTTCATACCCATAATTTGTACTGCATCATCAGTACTGTCCTGCGTTTTTCTCTTAACCATGTATTGGAAGCCGCTTTCTGTGTTGTTACTGAGGATTCTATTAAACACATGATTGACTCATCCCTCTTCCTGCTGATGGATATTCAGGCTGTTTCCAGTTTTTGCTGTTATGAATAACAGTGCAATGAACATTGCATAAAATGTTCTTCCTGTATTTCAGATGATGATGTCTCTTGGGGTGAGGACCCCGGAAGGGAATTCTGGGTCAAAGGCTGTGGCTGCCTTAATAGGCTCTCAGTAAACTTGCCAAACTGCTATGCCAGCCTTTAACCCCCAGCATCCAGGGTGAATGGGCAGGAACTGTTTTTTATTTATCTCTCTCTCTCTTTTTTTTTTTTTTTAAATTTTCTCTCTCTTTTTTGAGATGAAGTTTTGCTTTTGTTGCCCAGGGTGGAGTGCAATGGCGTGATCTTGACTCACTGCAACCTCTGCCTCCCAGGTTCAAGTGATCCTCCTGCCTCACCCTGCTGAGTAGCTGGGATTAAAGGCATATGCCAACATGCCTGGCTAATTTTTGTATTTTTAGAAGATAGTTTACCATGTGGCCAGGCTGGTCTCGAACTCCTGACCTCAGGTGATCCACCCACCTCGGCCTCTCAAAGTCGTGAGATTACAGGCGTGAACCACTGCACCCAGCCTCTTTAAAATTTCTCTTAGATCTGAAGAGCCTGTTCCTTGTGTGTAGGGACTGCTCCCAACCACCCTCTGTCCATCCATTCATTCCCTCTAAGGTGGGAGGCAGAATAGGGCTATGGAGTGGGCTGCCTGGGTTCAAACCAGCCTCCCCTCTTAACCACCTTGAGTCCACTTCCTCAGCTGTAAAGTGAGCATCATGACAGGGAGCCACCTCACAGGGTCCCTGTGAGGCTTTCTATGCATGAAAGCATGGAAGACACTCGATATACAGTGAGCCGTGATGACAATGGTCGGGCCCAGAGAGAGGAAGGGGCTGGTCTCTCACCACCTGGTGACACAGGGGCAGAGCCGAGGCCAGAACCAGGCTTCCTGCCTCTAGCACTCTTTCCCTGATGCCAGGCTACTGCTGGGGATGGTGTGGTTTATGGGGTAGGTGGCCATCTATTTGAGAATGTGTAGGAGGGGTGGAGTCCCTGGATGGAGCTATAAGGTGGGGTTTTTCCCTTGCCTCCCAGAGCCATCACCTTCTTTCTGGGGTGCTTTCCCCCACAGAGTTATCTCTCTAGGGTAGAGCTATTGGGGTCCCAGCTCAGGCTTCTTCCCCAGAGGTATATCCAGGGCATATCTGGCTCCATGGAGTCTCCCTGGCTAGCCCTTGAGGAGGGAGTTTGGGTCTAGAGGGAAAGGTGAATTCTGAGGACCCCTCCCTAGGTGGCTGTGTCCGTTTTCTAATACTGCCCTAACAAATTGCCACATACTTGAAACAACACAAATGGGTGACCTTAGACTTCTAGAGGTCAAATCTGAAAATGGACCTTATGGGGCTGAAGTCAGGGTGTTGGCAGAGCTGCTAAGGGAGCACCCTCACCTGTCCTTTTCTAGCTCTGCAGGCTGCCCACGTGCCTTGGTTCATGGCCCCTTCTAGTCGCTGCATCCCTCCTACCTCTGCCACCATCATCATGTCTCCTCTGACTCTGACTCACCCAATTCCTCCTTTGACTTACAAGAACCCCTGTGGTTACATGGAGCCCATTCAGATAATCTAGAACCATTCTCCATCTCAGAACTCTTCACCTGCTCATCTGTGTAAGGTCCCTTTCGCCACGTGAGGTGACATTCACCCGATTCTGGGGATGAGAATGTGGAGATCTTTGTGGGAGGCATTATTATACCTACCACAGCAGCCAGTACCAAAGATCTCTCTGGATTACTGGACCTCTAGGTCCTGCTGGAATTGTACCACTAGCCTCCAAGATGATGGGCGGGCTTGGGAGTCCAGGCCTGATGTGCTGTGGCTTGGGAGTGGGAAGCGAGATTCTCCATGATGGGGGGTCCAGAAGGGAGGCAGTGCACCTGTGATAGTGTGATAAACGTGTTCAGTGAGGCAGACACTGGGGAATGTCACCCCTGGCTTTCAGGGGTAGGCCTGGTAGGTGTGGGACCTGCTGTGAGGCACTGTCCACAGAAAGCCAAGCGCCCGCTCCACACACCACCATCGCTGCTGTGTGTGTACATGTGCTTGTGTACGTGTGCATTCATCTGTGTCTCTGCATGAATACTCTTGGGAGGGCCAAGGAACCACTCTTGAAAAAGGTCCTTTCTGCTCTTGTTCTAAGAAAAATAATTACACAAGTGACTAATTTTATCCCTAATCCCATAATTACTTTATTATGTAGCTGGTGAGAGGGCCTGAGCTGTGCCTTCGGCGCCACTCTGGCTGCTGGCCCAGTTGGCCTGGTCCACCAGCATGGAGCCCCTCCTTGCTTCTGGCCTGGGACTGCCATGAGGGCAAGGTGACTCCAGTTCCATTCTGGCTGAGGTCTAGCTACCCTTTGGTATTTGCGGTTTGAAAGACCACCATTTCCCCCCGCAAGCCCATGCACAAAGTAAGAGCTTGTGTTTAGGGAATTAAGTCAGTAGATTCAAGAGATCTGGGTTCTAGTTCACCCCTCTCATTAACTTGCTCCTTGACCTTGAGCGGCCATTTCCCTCTGGATCTCAGTTCTGTTGTCTGTGATACAGGGCCTGGCCAGCTTAACACTCCATGACTCCATAATGAGAAATGGGAGAACTAGAGCTTTGAGAAAGCTACCTGCAGAAAACATACTCCAATCATAGCATTAAAGCTAATATTATAAATAGTAGCCGGGCACAGTGGCTCACGCCTATAAGCTCAGCACTTTGGGAGGCGGCAGCAGGCAGATACCTTGAGCTCAGGAGTTTGAGACCAGCCTGGGCAATATGGAAAATCCTGTCTCTACAAATATGCAAAAATTACCTGAGTGTGGTGGCACATGCCTGTGGTCCCAACTACTTGGGAGGCTGAGGTGGGAGGATCGCTTGAGCCTGAGAGGTAGAGGCTTGTGGTGAGCCAAGATCATGCCACTGCACTCCAGCCTGGGCGACAGAGTAAGACTGTCTAAAAAAAAAAAAAAAGAAAAGAGAGAAAAAGAGATAACAGTAATATCCATTATTACTTCATAGCAAGCCTTGTACCCAATTCTTCATTTATATTTTTCTCGTTCTATACTTGGAATACTAGGTGAGGCAGGTTTTATGGAAGAGGAAGCTGAACCAGCAGTTGATAAAGTGACTCAGCCATCATGAAATGCCAAAGCTAAGACTGTAGCCTATGCTCTTAGCCTCTGCCCCCGTTGTCTTTTTCTACTATATAAATAAATTAAGGACCACTCAGCGAGGAATTGGCAGGGATGGGATTTGAACCCAGGTCTGTCTGTCTCCAAAGTTATTCCCCTTTTCATAGGGCCACCTCAGAATTAGACTTGCAGGGGCGACTAGACTCTTGAACTTTGAATATGTAAACTTAAGCTTGACATAACAAGACACAAGAGTGGTGAAATAAATCACCAGTAGACCAGAGAGGTGGTAGCCCAAGGTTGTGTTCTAGCTTTGCCACTGGGTCACGCTGTGAACTTAAGTAGGTCCCCACGAATCTCTAAGTCTTAGTATTCCCATCTGCATGAGGGTTGGGATTAGATGGTATCCAAGGGCCTTCCTGGTATTGATGGTTTGACATTCTCGGCCATCTGGTCACAGAAGGTGCTGTGGGGCAGGAGACCAGCCCATGGTGAGACTAATGGGTGGGTGAGTTGGCAGCCCTAGATGTTTCTATTACATTTATTCCCATGAGAACAGAGACTGCTTCGACTGTGTCCCACTGAACATTTGCAGAACAACTTAGCCAGGTCATGGAGTTGAGAACAGAGTGGAGGTGGTAGTTTCCAGGCTGTTCCTGCAAGGTTACTGCCCAGCCTGGGCTATTTAGCTACTCAGGGGTCCAGGTCTGGCATCTGCCTTGCTCCATGGGCTGCATTGGCCTCAGGTAGGCAGAACCAATGGCTGCATGTCTGTCTGTGGGAGTCTGCGAGGGTTGCCTAAGCATAATAAATAAGAACAACTACTTCATATTTTCTCTTTCTTGATTTTTTTTTTTTTTTTTTTTGAGGCAGGGTCTCACTCTCACCCAGGCTGGAGAGCAGTAGCATGATCACGGCTCACTGCAACCTCTACCCCCCGGGTTCAAGTGATTCTCCTGCCTCAGCCTCCCAAGTAGCTGGGACTACAGGTGCATGCCATCATATCTGGCTAATTTTTGTATTTTTAGTAGAGACAGGGTTTTGCATGTTGGTTAGGCTGGTCTTGAATTCCTGGCCTCAAGTAATCCCCCCCACCTCAGCCTCCCAAAGTGCTGGGATTACAGGTGTGAGCCACCGAGCCTTGCCTACTTTGTATTGTCTAGTATCACTGCCTGCAACCCACTTTCCTTGAAATATTACGTTTAATTCTCTTAAAATGTATGAGGCAGGTGTATGGTCATTCCTACTTTACAGTTGAGGAAACTGAAACTCAGAAGGTTAAGTAATTTCTTTCAAATCACACAACCAGTGAGGGAGAGTGGGATTTGGGATTCTTCCTCCAGAGCCCATGGTCTTGACCTTAGGGACTGATAATATGGACTGAAGCAATAAGCATGAGGTCAGGAGTCAGCTGGTTTTGAATCCTCACTTAGCTCACCATCTGTGTTTCCTTGGGCAAGTTACTTTATGTCTGGATTTCCATTTCTCTCTCCATTTTAGGAGAGAGAAATATGTACCCATTTTACGGTACATTAATACCTGCTGGTTGGGATTAGCTTAAAGGTTATTGAGGTGTTGGGAAATGCAAGTGTCTAGCCTGTGGCCTTTTGCCTTTTGCCCCTGCCTGTTTCTTGCTTCCTGCTACATACCTGAGGCTCCTGCCATTCTGGAGGATTCCTATGGTAGCTCATAGCTCAGGCCTTTGCACAAGCTGCTCTTCTGCCTGGAAGTTGCCATCTCTGCCTGTTGTAAAGATAGACTTCCTTCACATCTAGACTTAGATTTTTTACGGTTTCCTTGAGGATTCTGGAAAGGGTAAGAGGGTGAGGTAGGTTCTCTCACAGGCCTGTTCAGTGATTATCAGAACAACCCTTCTGTAGGGGAAGACTTGAGGGTAGCAGGTAGGGTCCTGAACACCCTGGAGGTATAAATCCCTGCAGAAAATCTCCTCCCATTATACTTGACAGCTTAGGAAGGGCGTGCATGGAGTGCGTGTTTCATATTCCTATGGTCTCACTGTTTCAGTTTCCCCTATTCCTCTGGCATTGTCTCGTGGCCTTTTACTTGCTTGTTTGGTTTTCTTACTAGAACTTACAAAAAAATTTTCAAAATTGCGGTAAAATATACAGAACCTAAAATTTATCATCTTGGCCACTTGTTTTTTGAGGGAGAGTCTTGCCCTGGTGCCCAGGCTGGAGTGCAGTGGCGTGATCTTGGCTCACTGCAACCTCTGCCTCCTAGGCTCAAGTGATCCTCCTGCCTCAGCTTCCTGAGTAACTGGGACTACAGGCACATGCAACTGTGCTCAGCTAAGTTTGTTTGTTTGTTTGTTTTTGAGAGACGGGTTTCACCATGTTGCCCAGGCTGATCTGGAACTCCCGGCCTCAATTGATCCAACTGCCTTGATCTCCCACAGTGCTGAGATTATAGGTGTGAGCCACTGTGTCCCGCCCATCTTAACCATTTCTAAGTGTACAGTTCAGTAGTGTTGGGGTAAGTTCATATTATGCAACACCATCACTACCACCCATCTTTAGAACTTTTAAGTTGTCTTTCTTTCGACAATGTCTCGCTCTGTTACCTAGGCTTGAGTGCACAGGTGGAATCATAGCTCAGTCTGTCCTTGAACTCCTGAACTTAAGCAGTCCTCCTGCCTCAGCCTCCTGAGTGGCTGGGACTACAGGTGCACGCTGTGGTACCTGACTAATGTTTTTATTTTTTGTAAAGGTGGGTTTCTTGCTTTTTGCCCAGGCTGGTCTGGAACTCTTGGCTTCAAGTAATCCTCCTGCCTCAGCCTCCCAAAGTAATGGGATTACAAGTATGAACCTGAATCTTTAAATTTCTTTAAATTTATTTTTTCAAGGCAGAGTCTCGTTCTGTTACCAAGACTGAAATGCAGTGGTACAATCACTGCAGCCTCAACCTCGCAGGCTCAAATGATCCTTCCACCTCATCCTCCCAAGTAGCTGGGACTACATATGCATGCCACTATGTCTGGTTATTTTATTCTTTTCTTTCTTTCTTTCCATTCTTTCCTTCTCTCTCTCTCTCTTTCTCTCTTTCTTTCTTTTGATAGAGTCTTACTCTGTTGCCCAGGCTAGAGTGCAGTGGCTCAATCTTGGTTCACTGCAGCCTCTGCCTCCTGGGCTCAAGGGATCCTCCCACCTGAGCCTCCCAAGTAGCTGGGACTACAGGCATGCACCATCACACCTGGCTAATATTTTTATTTTTTGTAGAGATAGAGTTTCATCATGTTGCCCAGGCTGGTCTCAAATTCCTGATCTCAAGTGATCCACATGCCTCAGCCTCCCAAAGTGCTGGATCTCTAGGTATGAGCCACCGTGCTGGGCCAGCTAATTAAAAAAAATTTTTTTTGGATAGAGATTGGGTCTCACTATGTTGCCCAGGCTGGTCTCAAACTCCTGGGCTCAAGTGATCCTCCCACCTCAGCCTCCCAAAGTGCTGGGATTATAGACATGAGTCACTATACCCATCCTAAATCTTTTTTTTTTTTTTTTTTGACACTGAGTTTTACTCTTGTGCCCAGACTGGAGTGCAATGATGTGATCTCAGCTTACCACAACCTCTGCCTCTTGGTTTCAAGCAATTTTCCTGCCTCAGCCTCCCGAGTAGCTGGGATTACAGGCATGTGCCACCATACCCAGCTACTTTTGTATTTTTAGTAGAGACAGGTTTTCTCCATGTTGATCAGGTTGGTCTCGAACTCCTGATCTCAACTGATTCACCCGCCTCAGCCTCCCAAAGTGCTGGGATTACAGGCATGAGTCATCATGCCGGACAAACTTTTTAATATTAAAAAAGTGAAACTCTATATCCATTAAACAATAACTCCCATTTCATCCTCCCCCAGCCTGTGGCAGCTACCATTCTCCTTTCTGTATTTATAAATTGGACTAGATACCTCAGATAAATAGAATCATACAGTGTTTGTCTTTTTGTGACTGGCTTATGTCACTTAGTATAACATCCTCAAGTTCACCCATGTTGTCATGTGTATCAGAATTCCCTTCCTTTCTAAGACTGAATAATATTCCACTGTATGTATGTACAGCATTTTATTTATCCATTCATCTGTTGGTGGACATTTGTTGCTTCCACCTCTTGGCAATGTGAATAATACTGCTATGGCCTTGGCTGTATAGCAATCTCTTTGACACCTTACTTTTTTCTTTCTTTTTTTTTTTTTTTTGACAGAGTTTCAATCTGTCACCAGGCTGCAGTGCAGTGGTGTGATCTCGGCTCACTGCAACCTCTGCCTCCTAGGTTCAAGAATCAAGTGATTCTTCTGCCTCAGCCTCCCAAGAAGCTGGGATAAAGACGTGTGCCACCACACCCAGCTAAATTTTGTAGTTTTAGTAGAGACAGGGTTTCACCATTTTGGCCAGGATGTTCTCAATCTCTTGACCTTGTAACCTGCTTACCTCAGCCTCCCAAAGTTCTGGAATTATAGGTATGAGCCACCATGACCAGCCTGACACCTTGCTTTCAGTTATTTTGGATATAGCCCCAGAAGTAAAAATTGCTGAGTCATATGGTTAGCACTTTTTTTTTTTTTTGAGGCAGAGTCTTGCTCTGTCAGCCAGGCTGGAGTGCAATGGCATGATTTCAGCTCACTGCAGCCTCCACCTCCCAGGTTCAAGCAATTCCTGCCTCAGCCTCCCGAGTAGCTAGGATTACAGGTGTGTGCCATCGCACCTGGCTAATTTTTGTATATTTAGTAGAAATGGGGTTTCACCATATTGGCCAGGTTGGTTTCAAACTTCTGACCTCAGGTGATCTGCCTGCCTTGGCCTCCCAAAGTGCTGGGATTACAGGCGTGAGCCACCATGCCCTGCCAGCACATTTTTTAAAGCCACTATTTATTGCATACTTAATATGTGTCAGGAACTGAGTTAATGATTTGACATATATTGCCTCACTCAACCCCTAGTCTACTCTGAGAATTATCTCCAGTTTGCAGCTGAGAAAATAAAGACTCAGTGAGGGTAAGTTACTTCCTCAAAGGGTCGAAGTTAGAAAGCTTTGGAACATGCCCTGGAGCTTTGACCTGCCGCCAAAGCCTTGCTTTTAACTATTGTGACATGCTGCCTCCCAGTGGCTTCTCTCTTCAGCTGTCTATAGAATTTTCTGACTCTGTTGCATCCCATTTTTCTTCTCTCTTGCCTTGTGTGTTCACTCTCTCTGGAAACTTTGAGCAACTTGAGTAAAGGCCCTTTGACTGCCAAGAAGTTTTTGTGAGTTGGAAACCTACAGTGGGAGGCCTGTAATTTGCTTTCTAATCATAGTCCTCTGGATTTATAGCTCTGCCTGTCTCCCAGTGACTGACAGAATCTCATTCAGCCTCAAGTGGTGGTTGGCTTGTGGATCCACAGAAAACTGGCCCAGGAGGGCCAGCTTCCTGGGCATGGGGACACTGTACCCCAAGAGAAGCAGTGTAGGAAGGGAGAGGGCTGGGCTAGGCCAGTGAGGATTCTCTTGCCTCACTGATTTCCAAGAAACAACAGAGGCAGAAAATTTTATAGAAAGATGGGGAAAGAAAGGCTATGAAGTACGTTACACTACACTTGCCTTTTTCTGATTTTTAAAACTGTCAGAGCAAAACTATTCCTACATTTGGTGATTTTACTAATTGTTTAAGTTCAAGCCAGACTTCAAATTTGCATGATAGTCATCTTTCTGTCATCCTTTTTTTTTAAAAAAAATTTTTTATGCAAAATTTCAAGCATACATAAAAGTAAAGAGTCCAGTGTAATGCACTTCTGTGAACCCATTGCCCAGGTGTAACAATGATTGCTATAGAGTCACAACTTGTCTATCCAATAACAGAAGTTTACATTTTTCCTCATTTACAGCACTAGCTCGGTGGGTTAGACCTAGTTGTTACTCAGTAAATAAGTAGATGTTGACTTATTACAAAGTCCTTCTCCTCTCTGGGTCTCAGTTTCCCCATCTGTTCAGTAAAGGGGTAGGATTAGGTGCTTTTTTTTTTGAGACAGAGTTTCACTCTTATTGTCCAGGCTGGAGTGTAATGGTGTGATCTCAGCTCACTGCCTCCTGGGTTCAAGCAATTCTCCTGCCTTAGCCTCCCAAGTAGCTGGGATTACAGGCACGCACCACCATGCCCAGCTAATTTTGTATTTTTAGTAGAGATGGGGTTTCTCCGTGTTGGTCAGGCTGGTCTTGAACTGTCACCTCTCAGGTGATTGGCCCACCTTGGCCTCCCAAAGTGCTGGGAATTACAGGTATGAGCCACCCTGCCCGGCCTAGGTGCTATATATATATTTTTTCCTCAGACAGAGTCTCGCTCTGTCACCCAGGCTGGAGTGCAGAGGCGCAATCTTGGCTCACTGCAACCTCCACCTCCCAGGTTCAAGTTATTCTCATGCCTCAGCCTCCTGAGCATCAGGGACTATAGACGTGCGCCACCACACCCAGCTAATTTTTGTATTTTTTTTCTTTAGTAGAGATGGAGTTTTGTCATGTTGCCCAGGCTGGTCTCAAACTCCTGGCCTCAAGGGATCCACCCACCTTGGCCTCCCAAAGTGCTAGAATTACAGCCGTGAGCCACTGTGCATGCCCAGACAGGATTAAGTACTTTCTAAGAGACATGGTAGTCAAAGTATACACTTGGTTGTCAGATACAATTGTTCTTCTACTTATTAGCTAGGTGTCTTCAGGCAAGTTAGGTCTCAGTTTTCTCATTTGTAAAGTGGGGATACAACTTCTCAAGGGTGGTTGTAAGCACTAAATAAAGTAGCTGTTTTGTTACTAATACTTTCATTATTGCTATTTGCAATATTAACATTCTGGTGGGAAGAATCCATGTATTTCAGAAATGCAAAAATGAATTGGAATGTACTAGAATTCATGCTCTAGGATTTGGCTTCTTTTTTTGTCTCAGTCAGCAGATAATCAGAAGTCCAAGAAATAAGTAGTGCAAGAGCAGGCCCAGAGTGAGGGCCATCCAGGCTGATTTCATCTCCTTGCTTCCCTTGCCCCTGCCATGTATAGGTGCCACAGCCCCCACCCCCATGAGAAAGCCCAACCAGCCACCCTCTCCCCTAATGAGACAGGCTCAAGATGGAAGAGCCCAGAGGTGGAGAGAGTGGCACTGCAGGATGTCTTGTTGCTAGGAGATCCGAGGGGGCAGCAAGAGCTTGTTTCCAGAGCTGGGAGGGAATGATGGGCTGCTGTGTAAGATGTAGGGCATGTGGCCCCAGATGGGATTTTGTGGGATTCTGGGCAGGGGACGGCAGCTGGGAGAAGGGGCTGGGGACAGGAGGAGGGGCTTTGTAGAATATGGTCCCTTTCATAGATGGTGGACTCGGGATTACCTGTTCATTTCTTCCATTTAGCTCCGTATATGTCAGTTTCAGAGCTGCATTTGAATCCTGACTCACTCTAAGACCTTTGGCAAGTGTTGTGCTGCTATACTGGCTGGCCTTCAGTTTTCTCACCAATGGGAGGGCTAAGTGAAACATTTATAATAAAGTGCTCTGAAAAAAGGAAGACAAAGTAGGAATGTGAAGGTTTGCTACCACTGTCATCTTTATTATTATAATTATTTTTTCTTTTACTGTCAAATGAGGGAATTGGACTCTAGTTCCTATGCATGAACAGGGAGCCCTGGAGGGCACTTCCACTGTGAAGGCCTGTGTCTGGAGGCTATGAGGATTGGCTAGATGGGCCCCGTTAGTGAAACTCCAGGGGGCGTCTGAGGCAGGAAGTGAAGTTCAAACCCAGAGAGACCGCCCAAGGGGGCTGTGGTTGCTGAAAGGTGGGGGCTGAAGTAAGATTCCTGGAAGGACTTCTTTCCTTCCTTCCTTCCTTCCTTCCTTCCTTCCTTCCTTCCTTCCTTCCTTCCTTCCTTCCTTCCTTCCTTCCTTCCTTCCTTCCTTCCTTCTTTCCTTCCTTCCTCCCTCCCTCCCTCCCTCCCTCCCTCCCTCCCTCCTTCCATTCCTGTTCCTGTTTCTTTAGTTTTCCTTTCTTTCCAGAGTTTCACTTTTGTTGCCCAGGCTGCAGTGGTGCAATGGCCCGATTTCAGCTCACTGCATCCTCCACCTCCTGGGTTCAAGCGATTCTCCTGCCTTAGCTTCCCGAGTAGCTGGGATTACAGGCATGCACCACCATGCCCGCTAATTTTGTATTTTTAGTAGAGACGGGGTTTCTCCATGTTGACCAGGCTGGTCTTGAACTCCTGACCTCAGATGATCTGCCCACCTTGGCCTCCCAAGGTGCTGGGATTACAGGCATGAGCCATTGTGCCTGGCCTCCAGGAAGGACTTTCAATGATTCAGGCCAGAAGTTTTGAGTGAGGTAAAGGTAAGAGACCTTTCTAATATAAATATGTTTACACACATATACCAGAAAGTAAGCAACAAAACAAAACCCAAACACAAAATAAATAATTTCACTCTCATAAAACAACCTCTGGAAAATGTTTTAAAATATTTCCTTCCAGTTTGCTTTTTTCTAGGCATGTACACATACATACATACTTTATAGAAATTGGGGCTGGGTGTGATGGCTCACGCCTGTAATCCCAGCACTTTGGGAGGCTGAGGTGGGCAGATCACTTGAGATCAGGAGTTTGAGACCAGATTGGCCAATGTGGCAAAACCACATCTCTACTAAAAATATAAAAATTAGCCAGGCGTGGTGGCGGGCGCCTGTAATCCCAGCTACTTGGGAGGCTAAAGTGAAAGAATTGCTTGAACCCAGGAGGTAGAGGTTGCAGTGAGCTGAGATCCTGCCACCACACTCTAGCCTGGGCAACAAAGCAAAAACTGTCTAAAAAAAAAAAACCATATTTTGCCGGGCACAGTGGCTCAAGCCTGTAATCCCAGCACTTTGGGAGGCTGAGGTGGGTGGATCACGAGGTTAAGAGATCGAGACCATCCTGGTCAACATGGTGAAACCCCGTCTCTACTAAAAATACAAAAAATTAGCTGGGCATGGTGATGCGTGTCTGTAATGTCAGCTACTCAGGAGGCTGAGGCAGGAGAATTGCCTGAACCCAGGAGGCAGAGGTTGCGGTGAGCCGAGATCACGCCATTGTACTCCAGCCTGGGTAACAAGAGCGAAACTCCGTCTCAAAAAAAAAAAAACCCATATTTTATAGAAATTGGATTATTTGTTACATACTATTTCCTATCTCCTTTTTTACCCATATTGTGTTAAACATGATTATATGCCCACATATAGATCCGCAACATTATTTTTTAGTAGCTGCATAGTATTTCAGCATATGTATATATCACTATTTCTATAATGTTGCCACTATTATTGGACATATATACAAAGTCCAATACTCTACTTCACTCTTGTATACAGTGCTTACGCAAATGTTCTTATAGCCACATCTTTGTGTCACTCATTGTTCTCTAAGGATCAATTCTTAAAAAAAGAATTTCTGCATTAAAAGGTATGTACACTTTTAAGGCTTATCATGTACTTTTTCAAAGTGCCCTCCAGAAAGATGAAACCAGTTGATAGCCGCATTGACACTGTCTGAATCTGCCCAATTTATTGGAGGCTCATTGTTTTAATAGCCTGGCAGTGGTAGCATAGGGGTGGGAGGGTCACTTGCATGGATTAGGCTGAGGGAGGCATCATAGCCACTCTGAAAGGGACTTTGCAGAGAGAAGCCCCGGGTGGCCTGGTGGGGCTGGGTTGGACTGTATGGAAGGGGCTTACCTGCACGAGCTGTGCTGTGCTGCGCTGTGTTGGCCTGACTGTATTGGTTATGGTAGGCCATGAAGGGCAGTTGGACTGGGTCAGCTGCACTGGCTCAGGCCTAGCGGTCTTGTTCCTGGTGTGATCCTGGGCTCAGCCTGGTGTGATCAGCGTGGTCACCAATCCAAGACATTCATTCTAGAAGCTGGCGTGGCCTCCCTGGCCATGCTGACAGACTTGTCCATTCACGTAGTGGAGAGTGATTCATCAGAGCTGGTGGTAGCAGCAGTGACTCTGACAGAGTGGGACTGCTCTCACCATCCTGTCACTTGGCCTCTAAAAATAACTCTTGCCTGTTCCGAGTGACCGCACCACCAGGTGTCTGGAGGTACTGTCCTGTGGTTGTGGCTATGTGAGGGAGGGTGTGTGTGTGTGTGTGTGTGTGTGTGTGTGTGTGTGTGTGTGTGTTCTGGGGATAAAGGGGCCACCTGGGGGCCTCTTTCTTGGTTGGCCTCTGAGTCAGGGATTTGGGGTGGGGATATGAGAGGCAGACCAGGCTCTTTCTTTTCTACCCTCTCATAGATGGGGACAGAGACAGCTAGTGGGGGTAGGGATATCTTTCAGGACTGTATGCTCACTCCCTGCTAAAAAAGGGCAGAGAGAGTGCAGTGGAGAGGGTGACTTCAGAGGCAATATGACAAGGGTGGGGCAGACTCTGGGGAAGCACAGCATTTAGCCAGTCAACATCTGTGTCCCACAAAAGCCCATTTCAAAGCTAATCTTCTTAGCCAAGGCTTTAATGTAGGATTCCTTTAAATTAGATACAAAATACACACAAATACTGCTAATTGCTTATCGTGGCTGATTAGAGATTGTCTAGCCCAAGCTTAACCAAGTATCCGTGGACTCAGGGTGGGTGATCTATGCATGGTCTTCATGAGGTCTCTTGATGCCTAAAAGATAATAAAGGTAGAGGGGTGTGTGTGTGTGTGTGTGTGTGTGTGTGTGTGTGTGTGTGTACATGTGCATACCCATGTACATTTTTCTGGGAGAAGCTCTGCAGTTTTCACTGCATTTTCAAAGGAAATCACAACCTATAAAAGGTTTTCTTTTTCTTTTCCTTTTCTTCTTCTTCTTTTTCTTTTTTTAGATGCTCCCCTGTACAAAGACAGAGGGAGGGTGGTTCCAAAGCCAAAAGAGAAGGTCCCTCTCTCTCTCTCTCTTTTATTTTTTTGAGACAGTCTCTCTCTCTCTGTCGCCCAGGCTGGAGTGCAGTGGCACAATCTTGGCTCACTGCAGCCTCTGCCTCCCGGGTTCAAGTGATTCTCCTGCCTCAGCCTCCCAAGTAGCTGGGACTACAGACGTGCATACCATGCCTGGCTAATTTTTGTATTTGTAGTAGAGATGGGGTTTCACCATGTTGGCCAGGCTGGTCTCGAACTCCTGATGTCAGGTGATATGCCTGCCTTGGCCTCCCAAAGTTCAGGACAGGTGTGAGCCACTGTGCCCAGCCCTCTGAAAGGTTTAGAACTAACCTAGTCCAGCTCCCTTACATTACAGATAAGGAAATTGAATCCAGAGGGGAAAATGACTGTCTAAGATATCATAGCAAAGGTCAAATCAAGGTGTCTTTATGCCCAGCCCAGCACCCTCTGCCACATAGGACACCAACTTCCCCTGTCTGATTCCTTGAGCCAGGGTCTAGCTACCTACAGTGGGCAGGATCACAGAACCATTTTCATACCCTCTTAGCTGGCATGGATCCAGCCAAACAGGCTTGAGGCTTTCAATCACAGTGGGCAGCTGAGCACTCACCTCTAGACCTTCCCACTCCCAGGGGAAAACCCACGAAGCATCTCCTGACTCATTCCTTTAGAGGGCATCTTTGTGTAAGACAATTAAATCTGTCTCATTCTGGCAGGACACTCCCTGATACAGGAAGTGCCTGTGCCTTGTAGGAAAGGAACTGACCCTCGGGTCCTAGAGGAAAGGAAATGGAATGGGTGAATGGGCCTGGGAATATAAATGATGGAAAGGCAGGAGGTCATAGCTAGTGGCAAGAGACAGATGCTCTCCTATTATATATGGGAGGAATTAAACTGCCATAGGTGTTAGTAATAGGAATGATAAGCAACATTTATTGAATACTTACTGTGAGATGCTCTTCTAAGAACTGTACAAGTATTACCTCCATTAATCCTTATAATAATTCCATGTGGTTATTTATTTTTATTTATTTTTTTTCTTTGAGACTGAGTTTCACTCTGATTGCCCAGGATGGGGTGTATCTTGGCTCACCACAACCTCCACCTCCGGGGTTTAGCGATTCTCCTGCCTCAGCCTCCCGAGTAGCTGGGATTACAGGCATGTGCCACCATGACCAGCCAATTTTTTTTTTTTTGTAGTTTTTAGTAGAGATGGGATTTCTCTGTGTTGGTCAGGCTGGTCTCGAACTCCTGACCTCAGGTGATCTGCCCGCCTTGGCCTCCCAAAGTGCTGGAATTACAGGTGTGAGCCACTGTGCCCAGCTCCTTATGGTTATTATAAGGAAACTGAGGCGCAAATAAATTAAGCACATCTAGGAAACAGCTGAGCCAGGATATGAAGTCGGGTCCTCTGACTCCAGAGTATAGATCACTCTGGAGCCAAAGTGTAGGCTCCTAGCCTCTGTGCCCACAGACCTGAAACTTTAGTGTGTGTTAGACTCACAGGAGGGCTGATGAAGGCACTGTTGCTGTTCCAAACCTCCTACATTCTGACTCAGTAGGTCTGTGTGGGGCCTGAGAATTTGTGTACTTAAGAGTTCGCAGATATTGCTGCTGTTACAGGGACCACACTTTGAGAATCATCCCTGTTTCCTGATGGGAAGAGGTGAACAGAGGGAAAAGAAGTGGTGGCTGATCTCACCTGGATTACTGCAGTGTTCCACTGTGGTTCCAGGCTTCTCCCACCCTGCCATCACGAACTCTTCACCAGGAGCAAACTAATTTTCCTAAAGCCCAGCTCTAATTATGCCTTTGCTCAAATCTCTGGATTCTCTGACACTATCCACCATTGCCATCTAGTAGAACTATCTGCAGTGATGAAATGTTCTATATCTGTACTGTCCAGTATGGTAACCACTAACCACATGTGGCTATGAATTTTACATTTTGTTCCATTAAATTTAAATAGTCACATGTGGCTAGTTGCTAGATAGTGCAGGAAACCACTTGGTTTGTCATTCAAGGCTCTGCTCGGCCCCAGCTCCTGTCCGTCTCCAACCTCAACCCTCGGCATCCCAGGCTCCAGGCCATTTGCAGCATTTCCTGATTCTACCTTGTAATTTCCAGCTGCTGTGGCTTGCATTATGCTCTCTCCTCACTCTACATTGTCCTTCTGCCCTGCCTTTTATGCTCACCCCACAGGTGACCTCTTCCTCAAAACTTTCTTTGACACCTGCTGCTCTGTAATCTCTTTCTCCTCTGAACTCCCTGAACACTTTGTCCTCTTCTTACAACCTTTGGCGCTTTCGGTCTTACATGGCAGTTGGCTGGTGTTGGTATTTTCTCTTACTAAACTGTGAGCTTTTGGAGGATGTGACTGTTTTCTATAGAGAGCTCTTGCTTCCTACCGCAGGTTTCTCCAGCTACACAGAGGAGCTCGACAAATTCCACAAACCTTTGCACTGGCGCTCTGGGGATACAGAGATCACTACCATAGCTTCCCTGTCCTCAAGCTGCTCACAGGCTTCTACGAGAGTCTGATTCATGCCCAGAGAACCATTGAAGCCAATAGTTATTTTGGGCAGGGAGATAAAAGCCACAGAGGGCCCAGTTGGCGAGGGGAGTGCAGCAGTAACTGCCTAAGCAGAAGGCTGTGTTTACACACACAGACGACTTCTCTGCCCAGCCTGGCCTGGTGCAGGGAGATGGGAACACTCAGGCGTCGCTGCCTGGCTGCCTTGTGAAGTTGGGGATTAACCAGTGATGCAGCGGCTGGTTTAGCCGTCTGGTCCCTGCAGATGGATGGATGAAGAGAGGGTTGAAAAGACTGCAGAGCAGTGCCAGCCTCTGGAAGTGAAGTGCTGGCTGGGTGGAGTGGGAACCTGGGCTGGGAATGCGAGTGTAAGCAAATGTTTGTGATCTGACAGCAGACAGCAGGTGGAATTCTGCTGGGTCTGGCTTGGGGGTTTATAAGGTCTTTGTAACAGTCCCTGTTTGAAATGGAAAAACTGTTGAAAAGGAAAAAAAAAAAAAGAAAGGAGGCCAGGTGCAGTGGTTCATGCCTGTTATGCCAGCATTTTGGGAGGTCAAGGTGAGTGGATTGCTTGAGCTCAGGAGCTCGAGACCAGCCTAGGCAACATGGCCAAACCCCATCTTGGCAAAAAATATAAAAATTAGCAATGCATGGTGACATACATCTGTAGTCTCAGCTACTTGTGAGGCTGAGGTAGGAGGATTACCTGAGCCTGGGAAAGTTGAGGCTGCAGTGAACCATGATCACACCACTGTACTCCAGGATGGATGACAGAGTGAGACTCTGTCTCAAAACAACAAAAACAACAATAACAGAGAAAAAAAAGATAGAAACAGGTTTCTAGCTTTACACTCTAATCTTAAGAGTATTTTACACCCTGGGTCAGACGTGGTGGCTCACGACGCTAATCCCAGCACTTTGGAGGCCGAGGCAGGTGAATCACGAGGTAAAGAGATCGAGACCATCTTGGCCAACATGGTAAAAAACCATCTCTACTAAAATACAAAAATTAGCTGGATGTGGTGGCGCAGCTTGTAGTCCCAGCTACTCAGGAGGCTGAGGCAGGAGAACTGCTTGAACCTGGGAGGTGGAAGTTGCAGTGAGCCAAGATTGCGCCACTGCACTCCAGCCTGATGACAGAGTAAGACTCTGTCTAAAAAAAAAAAAAAAAAAAAAGGTATTTTACTCTAGCATATATTCATCTCTGGGACAAAGTCTTTAAAAAAGTAATATTTATTGATATTATAACATAAACAGAAAAGTGCACAGATCATAAGTTTACACATACTTGTGTAATTGTCCCCAAGAAATGAACAGAACATGTCAGTATCTCCACAGTAAATCTGTGTGAAGCCTCATGTGTGTAGGATTAGTGATAGAACAGACAGAGGCTCTAGAGTCAGGCATGCCTGGGGTTGAGTCCTGGGCACCCCCTACCTACTAGCAGTGTGACCTTGGATGAGTGACTTAACTTCAGTTTCTTCTCCTGTAAAATCAAGGTGAATCTATCATCTCTGCCTTACAGAGAAGTAGATTTAAAACTGAAGATAGGCAAGTTGCTAGGCACAGTGCCAGCACTAAGTGGGGACTCAGATGCTCTCTGCAATGGCCATGTTAATTGATGGTGATACCGCAGTACCTTCTGGCACCCAGGACCATGGATACACACACAGCTTTTCTCCTGTTGCCTCTCATTGCTCCAAGCTCTCTTCCAACTGCAAGGAATTAGTGATGCTGTGATGATGCAAACCTCAGCTGATGCTTCGGGCACCCAATGGGAGGCTGGGTGGACATCTGTATCCAGTGGTAATATAGCCAGATTTTTCAGGTTCTGGCCTCAGGAATGTGGCTCCCAGACTCTTAGAGGGGCTGATTTCCCAGGGAGCAGCTGGAAGCATAGGACCCATTAAGAAACGTAGCTGAAGTAGAGATGAGGCAGAACTCAGCCTCAGGGATGTCCTGGTATCCTAGGTGGACTCCTGACTCCTGCTTGCTCCCTGGCCTCTGGCTCTTGGTGTGAAGATGGCCAACACATACTATACGCACATTGTGAACTGGACACTGATGTGGGCCTTCAGGGGTGTGTGTGTAGGGGGAAGGGAGTATGATGAAAAGTGGCCCCTACCCTAAAGCTCATAGTGCAATTACAACCCCCGGGCAGGTCACACAACTCTGAACTTGAAGGTTGCAGGAAGGAGAGAAGCCAAGACATTATTTCTAGCCAGAGGAATTATGTCACAGAGGAAGGGATCAGGAAGGACTTTCTGGAGAATGCCTAGAAGAATAACTATGGGAAATGGGAAGAGGATCTCCCAGAGAAGAGGGCACAACCACTGTGCCCTGGGGACCTGGAACCAGCCCCTTTGACAAAGCTCATCACATGGAATCTGAGAATGAGGCTGGAGAGCCACCTGAGACCAGGCTGTGGAAGATCTTGAGAGTTGGGCTGAGGTGTTTGAGTTGCTTCATCAGAGAATGGGGAGCCACTGAAGCTTCTTCCATTGAGGAAGCAGAGCAGGACCAGATCCTCTTACTGTGCTCAGTGGAGACTAGCATTGCTTTTAGCCAAGGATGGCAGTCAGTGTCCAAGCCACCAGAGTGGGCTGTGAGAGCCTCTGGGATGCCCAGGCATGTATAGGGGGTCTTAGCTGTGGGTACAGAAGAGGAGGAGGTGCATGGACTAGAGATCAGGCTCCTAACTTTGAGAAACGGCAGTCTTATTGGAAAAGTTGGAGAGCCTCATGACAACTGAGCCCCAAATTCAGAAGTAGAGGCAAGGATGAGCTGAGGGTCCAGTGGGCAGAGAAGAAGAGACTGGCTGGGGGAACATGCAGGGAGGAGATGGGACTGGGCTTTCTGGAGGGTAGGCAACCTTGAGAATTGGCAGGCTTTGGAGAGACTGGGGGTACTGCAGGGGCACCCTAGTGGGTGCACCTGAGGTGCAGAAGGGAGCTTGGAGCATGCCAGTACCACACAGAGTCTTTGTGGGCATTCTTGCACATCATTCTCATAGCTCTGGAAGATGGTGCTCATATTATTCCCACTGCACAGGTGGGACAACTGAGGCCCAGAGAGGGTAGGGCGTTGCTCAAGGTCATGCAGCTCCTATGCTAATAAATGTCCCCCATCTCTGTCCCAGCCCCTCTTGCCAGAGGTGAACATTGTCCTTCAGCTCTTCAACAACACGACACTAGATACATACAGAAAAGTGCTTTGTACACTGTGACCTGCTGTGCAGTTTGGAGGCATCCTCCTCATCATTCCACACTAGAATAAGGCTTAACACAGGAGGCTGTGGTTCCCACAGTCTGAGCTGGATGGAAGGTTATAGGGAAGGGTAGGGTCTCTGAGAACTGCAGTGCTTTGAGAGGCTTCTTAGAGGAGATGGAGAAGAGGATATAACTGGGAGCCAGAGTGGGGAGGTCCCTGCAAGGTGGGCACTGCTGCCTGTCCACCCTGCCTACTTCCTCCTCCCAGACACAGCTGCCCTGTGCTGCCCTCTGCAGAATGCCAACCTTAGTGAAATGGCCTGCCAGGCAGTACTTCCCAGGCTGGTGGGTCATTCTGCTCTGGGAAGTTTGGCTCTGGTAGCTCCCTCCCTCTGGCCCAGCTCCCAGTGGACTGGGGCTGTTGCTGGGCCCAGCTGCCTTCCAGGGCAGGAGCCAGATACCCTGCAGCTCTCTTGTCTTGGAATACCCTCCTCCCCATGACCTCACCTTTAACCCAGCTTGACTTGGTGTCTTCTCCAGGAAGCCTTTTCTGATCTCCATGGGCTGAGTTAGGACCCCAGAGTATCTAAACTTATACTGACCAAAATAAATAAAATGTAAGCCACATGTGTAAGCCACGTGCAATTTGAAATTTTTTAATAGCCACATTTTTTAAAAAAGTCAAAAGAAACAGATGAAATTATTCAAATGATTGTTTTATTTAACCCAGTACATTCATAAAGTCATTTTTTCTTTTTGAGATGGAACTCTTGTCCCCCAGGTTAGAGTGCAATAGCGTGATCTCAGCTTACTGCAACCTCTGCCTCTTCAGTTTAAGTGATTCTCCCACCTCAGCCTCCCGAGTAGCTGGGATTACAGGCATGTGCCACCACACCTGGCTAATTTTTGTATTTTTAGTAGGGATGGGGTTTCACCATGTTGGCCAGGCTGGTCTTGAACTCCTGACATCAGGTGATCTGCCCCCCTTGGCCTCCCAAAGTGCTGGGATTACAGGCATGAGCCACCATGCCCAGTCATAATGTCATTTTGGTATAAAAATTATTAATGAGATATATTACCTTTTCTTTTTGGTATGAAATCTTCAAAATCTGGTTTTTACATTTATAGCACATTTTGATCTGCACAAGCCACATTTCAAGTCCTCCATAGCCACATAGCTACCATATTGGTTAGCACAGCCCTAAAGACAGGGAGTTTATAAAGGTTGAAGCCAGAGTTTGGCACCAGACAGATCTGGCAGTCATATTCTGGCCCTGCCATTTATTAGCTGGATGAACTTTGGGAATTCGCTAAACCTTCTGAGCCTCAGTTACTTCAGCTGTGAAAGGGATTAATAATTTCAGTGCCAGAGAATTGCTTTGAGGATTAAACAAATGAATGCGTGTCTAGTGCCAGGAACATAGGAATTACTCAGAAAATGGTGGTGATTAATTTTCTAGTACCCTCTGATGTGCAGGGGTACGTACCTCCACTGGATTGATTGCGAATTCAAGGGCAGAGGCTATATTCAATTCCTCCTGCCTTCCTCAGTGTCCAGGGCCTGGCTTGATGTGAGCATTACTGCTTGCTGAATGAAAGATTAAGTCCTTGGGCCAGGAGTGCTCCCCACCCTACCCTGCTTGCCCAGGAGTCAAGGGCCCTTGTGGCTGGAAGTCAGGAGACCACTGACTACCTGTGGGTGACCTTGGCAAGTCACTGCTTTGCTGAGGGCCTTGGTTTTCTCCTTGGAAAGATAAAAGAGAGATAAGAGGGGCCCTGACTGAGATGTTTGGTTGAGTGTCTCCCCGCAGTGACCTTGGGGGCTGTGGCTGACTGTGTCCCTTGCTTTCCCAGCCAGTGGAGCGAATCACTTCCGTCCTCCTCCTGGCTTTCCTGTATCCTGGACTTTTGCACCATTAAGCTCCCTACAGTTAAAATTTAAGAGGAAGGAATTTCTCCTGCCTCTTAGACACAGCAGAAAGAGGATGGAGGGTCCTGTCCTTTCTCTTCTACCAGTATCTGCTGATTTCCCATTATAGCAGCCCAGTGACAGACATGGGACAGGAATTCTCCCATTTTATAGGTGAGAAAATTGAGGCTCAGAGATGTCAAATAACCTGCCCTTTCCTGGATGGGCTCCTCTTTCTTTCTATCTCCATGAGACTTGGTCCTGGGTTGGGTCCCGTTCCCGTGCCTCAGTTTCCCTGTAAGGGGAATGAAAACGGTCAAGTAACTAGAGTAGTAATTTGTAACTGATAGGGGCCATATGATCTTAAGTGTCTCTCCTGCTTCCTCCAGCCTGATTTTTCTGGAAAGGGTTACTGTCGGGTAAAGTGGAAAGTATCTAGTCCAGGGAACCAGTGTTACTGTGCAAGGGTAACCTTGGACAGTCACTCCCACTCTGAGCCTCAGCCTGCCTATTTATAAGATGAGAGATGATATTATCACACAAGATGCTGTGCAGATGACACACAAAAGTACTTTGCAAACTGGAAAGTGCTAATAGAAATGTTACTGAATAATAATAATAATCAAAATAATGACAATAGCAGCCTCATTTTCTGTGTGGGCTCATTGACCTGACGTGAATTGAGCCCTTTGGGTATAAATGCAAAATGATGTCTGGGAACTTCCTGCCTTGGTCTTTGGAGTGTAGCCTGGATTCTCCTGGGAAAGTGAGAGGCTCCATCTGGTTGAGGAGGGTGGGAATGTTGCCCTGCCCCAGGGGAGGAGTGGGGAGGGCTTCAGCCTGGGGGAAGGAAGGAAATGGAGAGGGCCAGGGAAGGAGAGTTGAACTAAGAGGAACAGAGAGGGCCTTGGCCATGCAGCCCAGAGCCTCCTGCCCACAGGAGCCCATGACTGGGAAGGCTCAGCCAGCAGGGGAGACTGAGTCTATTTGGAATCAAAATATTTGAAGGCAGGCAGTCAAGAATCTCTTAGCAGCTGTGCCTCTGAAACAATAAATTCATCTGGTGTAACTCCTGAGTTTTACTGGTCCTTTCACTCATTTCTTTAAATACATGTGTGGTAAGCTAAACTCAAATAGAGCACCTTGTGTGGCAAAGTGACTTGCCCAAGGCCACAGCCCCAGGGACCTGCGTGAGACTCCCTGGGGAGCTCCTGGGAAAAGTGAATTTGAAAGGCTGGGGGATGAAAAGTCCAAAGGCAAAGGGCAGGATTTTTACAGAAGGTTGCCAAGGAGGACACTGGTCCTTCTGTCAGTCAGCCTGGGCAGATTTGTCTATCTTCCCACCTTCTGTCTGGAAGATGAGCATGTTCTCTGGGACTGGGAGGAGCTGGCTTCATTCTGCTCTCTGCTTTTCATCCACTCCTAAGCCTGGTGAGCAGGGGGAGTGGCGACAACGGAAGCTGTGTCTCGAGACACCTGATGAAGGAGGCTTAACTTGGAGAAGAGAAGGTTTGCTTTGGGCATGGCACAAAGGGGCACAGTTGTATCTTGAGTTCTCTAAAGGGTGCTGGGGAGAGAGCCTAGCCTCATTCTCTGGAGGCCCTAGAATGCATATGAGGACCCAGGGTAGAAGGTCACCATGATGGAGCTGCACACTGGGAGGGAGGAGTTGGGGGAGGGAGGTGCCTGGCCCTGTGGTGTGTGACACACAAAGATGGAGAGCCCACTCGTGAGGCTGATACTGAGGGAATCGCAGCAGGGAAGGATGGAGGGCTAAGCTCACATCAGGGCTGCTTCCTACCTCGGGGCCTCTGTGTGTGAATTCTGTAGTAAGGAGAACCATGGCCTGCACATGGTAGGTGCTCAGGAGTGATATGGAGAATGAATGAAGAGTTGTGAATGCCTGTGGGTGGGGGTGGTGACTGTGGGGTCCTGGTCATATGGGCTGCAGTGGACCCATGGATAGAAATCTTTGGAGATCATGCTGCGGTTACCCACTATTCTCTCCATGCCTTCTGCATGAACTAGGGACCCTAGAGATAGGAATGTCCAGCCCTGTCTTCATCTGAAATGAGGCCCACACGTGGGAGGAACTTGCCCAAGGGTACTTGCTGAGCCACTGGCAGAGCTGGACGGGAACCCAGGCCCTCTGCCTCCCAGAGTCCTCTGCGGCTTGAGGTCTCCACCTTTGGATTGTGTGAGGTGGATGTACCACAGTGGCTGAACTGGTTTTCGAGCCTGTAACAGTGCTCCCGGAGGGGAGGAGCAGGGCTTAGCTGGCTTTTGAGCCATGATCTCTGCCACAGGCCGCTTGGCCACCCCTGCCCCTTCCTGGAGCTCTTGTGTGCACTCAGCCCGTGCTCACACACATACAGCAAGCCTGCCTGTACATAGAACCCATCCCCAGTAGGTCCCTGTACTCACTGTTACACTTACTGTCATTGTCACCAAGGCACATGTGGACAAATGTATACACAGACACCCTCTAGACACACTCAGAGGCGCAGAGGATTCCCAGGAGATAGTTGCAATACCTCCTCCCGGTGGGGAAGGATGCCGAGTCCCAGGTGGGTTCTGCCCTGCGCTGCGCTGCGCTGCAGGGGTGGTGAGGGGTTCCGGCTCTGGTGGGATGGGAGGCCCACTGAGGCTGAGTCACCCCTTCTGAGTCAGGGATCCGTCCCTCTTCTTCTCTCCTCCCCTTCCCTCTCTCGCTGCTGAGCCCCCCAAGAGGACTTGGCGAGAGCGAGGAGGCCCGGGGCTGTCTGGGACCAGGGCGGGGGCAGCCGGGGCACTCGAGGGGCCTCCTGCGGCACAGTCTTGCAGTGGTCTGGGAACTGCCTGTGTGTCAGGGACCCGGAGGAGGTGGCCTGGGAGCCTGAGAGAGAGGGCGGGGGGAGAGGAGACGGGCAGAGAGGAGGCGGAGGCAGGGGCTGGGCCGCCGCGAGCTGGGAGGCAGGCGCGAGCAGCGGCCGCCCCTGGGTTGGGCTCCGAGGCCGGAGCGGGGGCTGGCCGCGCGTCGGGCGCCAGGCCCGGGGCTGTGGGCACCGTGCCCAGCCCCCGGCGCACGCCGAGCCGCCACCGCCGCCGCTGCAGTCAGCATCCATCAGCTGGCGGGGGTGTCGCGGAACAGGCTGCTCCGCAGAGCCTGTCGCGACCCTGCGCTGCCCCGCCCCGCGGCCTGCCGGCCAGAGGAGTCGAGGGGGCCGCCCCTCGCCCAACCTGCCCGAGATGGGGACCCCTGGGCCCAGGTAGGCACGTGTGGGGAATCAGGTGGCTCTGGGAGCCGGGGGCTTGCAACATCTAGGCCCAGCCTCCAGCCCTGGGGGGAATGGGGGTGAGACTGGGAACTGAGTTTTCTGGCTTTTGGCCCCATGGCCAGTGTGGGGGAGGGTCTCTCAGTTCCTCCCCACCTCCTGGCCGGCAGCCTCCCTCAAGGCCTGGAGAGAGGATCGGGAGGTTCAGGGGGCTGGTCCTGCTGTAGGAGGAGCGCTGCGTGGGTGCTCGGCTCCCACCGGCTGGCCCACTCTCTTCTCGGAGAACACTCCTGCTACCGCCTCCGGAGGCCAAGGGCTCTCTGGATTTCTCCGGCTTCGGATGCTGCAGAAGGAGCTCTTGGCTGGAGCCTGGGATGCTGGCGAGCTCTTGCCCTCATCTGTCCTCACTGGTTAGGGACCCTTCCCCGCTGTAGGCTTGCCTTGCCTCCCATCTCTCTTCCAAGTCCCTCAGAGCTGCTAGCAGAGATCTTAGCTCTAGGACTTCTGCGGCTCTGGCCTGGCATTGTCCTGGCCAGTGACTGTCCCCTAATCAAAGGGAGAGGGCTTGTGTGTCCCACTTGCGTCTGGCACCTTCACACTTGGGGAGGTCCAAGGGCCCAAGAGGCTGGGGTCTCAGGGATAGGCATGGTTGGGGGCAATGTCTACAGTTACTGGGGTACTTACTGGGTGCAGAGGCCATGGACCGGCAGACCTATATGGCTCAGAGTGGTCCACGGGGACCTTGAAGGCCAGACAAGGACCAAGAGGGAGTTCTGGGGATGCTGGTGTCTCCCTCAGCTGCCAGCCATAGTCGTTGCTTTTCCCTCGGAGCTCTGAGGATGCATTGGTGGGGGAGAGAGCACCACGTGTTCCCACATTTGCTTCTGGATCCGCATAGCACCTCCTCTGCACCCAAAGGTGGGAATGTGAGACGGCCGGATTTAGGACCTTTCCAGGGCTGTGTGGGGTCCAGAGGCTTGGCTCCATTCCCACCCCCGTGTCCGCACCCCCAGCATGAGCCTTCCAGAATTAGGAGCAGTTGGGCCAGGTTGGGATCTGGGGCCTGGATGGTACCCTCAGCAGCTTCTGGAAGACTCAATGCCTCCTGTCCTGGGCAAGGGTGTGGAGAATAGAGGCAGCTGTGTGCCTGTCTGCCTACCCATTCCTCCAGATGGAGCCTGCGGCAGAGGCAGCCTGTGCCAGCCTCCTCTGTGAGCCACCGTGGCCCAGGGAGGCTCTGCCAGCTCTGTGCAGGGATAGAGCTGGCTTCTCCTGGCCAGCCTGAGGTCATGCCCACCTGGCAGCTAGGCACAGTATTTGTGGCATGCAGAGCATGGTCCCTGGGATTTCAGGGGCACCTCAAGCCAGTCCTGGAAGAGATCAGTGCAGAGGGCATTATTCCTATTAAAAGCCTTCCTGGGCTATATGACAGTCCCCCTGGGCTCAGCCCTGTGAGCTCCTTGAAGAGCTTCTTCCATAGAACACTGCATGAAAACAATGCTTGGTCAGGTAGTCCTCACTTAGCCAATATTGAAAGATTGAATGGGGCCTAGAGAGGAAGAGTGACTAGGCCAAGGTCACAAAGCAGCTGAGTGGGAGAGTCAGCACTAATGTACCCAGGTCTTCTACCTCTTGCTCTGAAACTCTTGCAGCCCCGATGCTGGCTTCCCTGCTGTGGTGGCTGTGCCATAGACAAGACTCTGCCAGGGGCTAGGCATCGTAGCCTGGAGCCTGAGGCTACCTGACCCCTTAGGAGGGGCCTTATGTTGGCCTCCAGCCCTTACCCTCAATAGATGAGCAGGAGAGGCCAGGGCTGAGAGAAAGGGCCGCCAGTGGCCATGGACCCTCTTGGAAGTGCAGAGCTGAGAGGATGGCAGGTGCCCAGGGATGTTCTGGCCTGAGCCTCCAGGGGGCAACAGAGAGGGTTTTCTGACTTCAGGCTGCCACGGGAAGTGCTTTTAGCACCAGCCCAGACTTCTCTAAGGGCCCCTTTCTGGGCTTCCCTGTCCCATTTGTTAAAAGGGAATGGTCACCTCGGCTGGGTGCAGTGGTGCTTGCCTGTAATCCCAGCACTTTGGGAGGCCAAGGCAAGTGGATCACAAGGTCAAGAGATTGAGACTATCCTGGCCCGAAACATGGTGAAACCCCGTTTCTACTAAAAATACCAAAATTAGCTGGGCGTGGTGGTGTGTGCCTGTAGTCCCAGCTACTCGGGAGGCTGAAGCAGGAGAATTGTTTGAACTCCGGAGGTGGAGGATGCAGTGAGCCGAGATCGCACCACTGCACTCCAGCTTGGGTGACAGAGCAAGACTCTGTCTCAAAAAAAAAAAAAAAAAAAGCCGGTGGTAGGGTAGGGGAGGAATGCCTGGAGAGTAGTACCAATGATTACACAATCAGAGCGATGGCATTTATTGAACACTTACTGTAAACCATGTATTGCAAGAAGTGCTTTGAGTCATTTCACAGTATCCCTATCAGATAGGTATGATTAATTATCTACTTTTTACAGAGGAGAAACTGAGGCTCAGAGAGATTATATCACCTGCCTAAAGTTACATAGCTGGCACGTGTGGGGCAGTCTGAGTCCAGAGTCCTTCTTTCTACCATGACATTTACTGGGGGCAGTGTCGGGAAGTACCAGCCTGGTGTCCAGCAGAACCAGGCAATTCCTTGGTAGGCCAAGGCCGGTCCAGGTGGAGAGGGGTGTGTGTGTGTGTGTGTGTCTGGCGAGGCAAGGGTGGCTTTGTGGGCTGAATATTACTGTGGTCCTGAGGGATAGGGGCAGATCGGTACTGACTAGGAGTTCTCAGGGAAGGATCAGCCTTGGCCTTCTGCTTCCTGGCCAGGATCTGCCAGAAGTGGGGAAGCTCCCATTGGAGCAGACTCTCTGCTCCCATTGGCTTTTAGGGAATATGGGCTGGCCCTGGACACATCCTGAGGCCCCAGTGGGGACTGGGCTGAGGAGGCCCTGTGGGCAGGGAGCTGAGCCTGGGTGGATGGGTGGGGGTGGAGCAGGCTGTCACTGCTTCCTTTGTGGGCTGGAGGTTTGTGGATCAGAATAGTAACAGCTAACATTTATTGAGCATTTATTATATGCCAAGCCCAGTTTTAAGGGCTTCCTTGTAGAACTCATACATTCTTCACAAATCCCTATGAGGTGTAGATGAGGTATAGGAGTTACTATTCTTCCCATTTTACAGATTGAGGGAGCTGTGGCTTACACAGTTGTTCAAGGTCAAACAGCTTGGTTGTTGGGGCATCAGGATTCAAACCTAGGCAGTACGGGTTAGAGCCATGTTCCTGAGGGCCATGCCTGTAGTTTCTCATAGGCCATACTCAGTTTTGTTCAAGCTGAAATAGTCACTTAGTCAGATGTATCCCTCTCCTCAAAGGCCTCCCAGTCTAGTTGGGAGAGATACAGACATGACACATTAAAAGTAAAGAATGTGCCATTGCATATGCTCAGCATGGATTCCTATTTTGGTGCTCAGGGAAGGCTTCAAGAAGAAGGGGGCCTTTGAGCTGGGCCCTGAAGGCCAAGTTGGATTTCAATGGTTGAAGGGGAAGGGCACTCACTTCCCCAGGTTAGAGGGGAAGGAAATAGGAATGCCTCTGAAGAAGACTGGGTGAGCTGGTGTGCGTGGAACAGATAGTGTATGTGGCAGGGTGTGAGCTGGGAGGTGACTCAGAAAGTCAGCTTGTATTTGGGTTTTGGATGATGCTCTGGAATCCACCAAACATAGGCTCTAGTCACAGTACTGCCTTGTACTAGCCATGTGGCCTTGAGCACGTCACTCAGCTGGCCTGCGCCTCAGTTTCCTCATTTGTAAAATGTAGATAAACATGCCTGTCTTGTAGGGACCACGTCGTGGTTGTTACATAAAGCACCTAAGTGTAATGCTAACACATTACAGGAACTCAGTAAACATGACTTCTCTCCCTGTCCTGTCTCTCTTAAATGTCAAGCCAAGGTGTTTCAACTTGACTTGAGCCTGGAGGCTCTAGGAACCTTTGCAGGATTTTGGTCTGCTGAGGAGCATGTCAGAACTGTGTTTTGGGAAGATCCCTTTGTACAGGAGAGGATGGACTTTGACCTTACAGGGAGAAACCTTAACTGTGGGGACCTGGGGGGCTGGGGAGGGAGCAAGATTGGCACTCACTAAGGTGTCTCTCCAGTAGTGGGTGGCCAGTTTGCAGAAGGAGGAGCTTGGAGTGGGTAAGGCCACAGTGGTCAGGAATTCCTTCTGAGGCCTGGTGAGTGTGAGAAGAAGGGCTGGTCTCCCTTCAGTCATCTGGAAGATTGGGCAGCATCCTTTTTTTAGCATCTGGCCTGTTTTTCTTTTGAATTATTTCTTTCGAATAAATCCCCATCAGAACTTCCTCTATAATAGCAGCAAATTGGGACTAAGTGTCCAACAATAGGAAGAGGATGGAGAATGCTTTGGAACATCCACTGGATTAAATAATATGCAGTGGTGAACAGCTACAGAAAAACTGTTTGCAGTGGATGGAGCTGTGCAATTGTAAAGCTCTTTTGCATCCTTGATTCATTTCGTGCTTATGACTGCCTTTCGACAGAGGTGGGGCCAGGCCGTATCCCTGTGTGTGAAGAGAATGAAGCTAGGACTCCAGTCTCCTTTAAGGCAGAGTTCACATTTTATTCATTGTTTAGTCGCAGCATATTGCTCAGTGGTTTGCAAATGCTTGTACAATGAAAGAATGAGTGAACTCATCAAGAGGGGAAGTGACTTGATTAAGGTCACACAAGTTGTAAGACATAGTACCTGCCATATTCTTGCTATTTGCTACTTGCCACATTCTTCTCACTCACCACTCACTATCTTACAGGGGAGTAGGACAGAGAGGTTCCCAGTGAGGACTTGGGACTTGCATAGAACAGGGCGTAGGTCTTGTTTCTGTTTTTACTAGCTGTGGCATTGGCAAGAGAATTAATCTTTCTAAGCCTCAATTTACCCAGCTGTAATGTGGATAGTCCAAGTACCTGCTTTTAGGGTTGTCATCAAGAGTAAATAAGTTAAGGCATGTAAAAATCTTGGTATGGTAACTAGCACATAGTAAAGTATCCATGAATGTTAGCGGAGATGATAATGTCATATGTGATGTCATTAACTGTCTGATACAATTAATTTTTTTTTGAGACAGAGTTTCACTCTTGTTGCCCCCGAATTTTTTTTTTGGAGACAGAGTTTTGCTCTTGTTGCCTAGGCTAGAGTACAATGGCACGATCTCAGCTCACTGCAACCTCTACCTCCTGGGTTCAAGTGATTCTTCTGCCTCACCTTTCCGAGTAGCTGGGATTATAGGCATGCACCACCACACCTGGCTAATTTTTCATTTTTTCGTAGAGACGAGGTTTCTCCATTTTGGTCAGGCTAGTCTTAAACTCCTGACTTGAGGTGATCTGCCCGCCTCAGCCTCTCAAAGTGCTGGGATTACAGGCATGAGCCACTGCACCTGGCTACAATTAATGTTTAATGGGAAAAAAGACTCATAAAATTATGAGTATTCATAGTAAAGTGGTATAAAATTAGGTATGAACATAGATACGGATTGGAAGAAAACAGGCAGAAAATGGAGTAACAGCAAGCATATGGGAAGTAAATAAAACAGAAAAACAAATCTTTCTTTATAGTTGTATTTATTTTTTCTTTAATTTTTATTACAAAAGAAATTTGTGAAAAATCCTAATAATTCAGAAGTGTAGGCTGGGCACAGTGGCTCACTCCTGTAATCCCAGCACTTTGGAAGGCCAAAGTGGGTGGATCACCTGAGGTCAGGAGTTCAAGACCAGTCTGGGCAACAAGGCAAAACCCCATGTCTACCAGAAATATGAAAATTAGCTGGACATGGTGGTACACATCTGTAATCCCAACTACTTGGGAGGCTGAGGCAAGAGAATTGCTTGAACTGGGGAGGCAGATATTGCAGTGTGGTGAACCAATCACACTCCAGCCTGGGCGACAGAGTGAGACTCCGTCAGAGAAAAAAAAAAATGTATTCTCCCCTTAGATCCCCAAGCAAATCTTACTCTCCAGTTGTAGCTAATAACAACACAGTGTATATTCTTCCAGGATCTTTTCTATACCAACATAAACATACAAACCAGAATGGGATCATACATTACATTATTGTTTTACAGCTTGCATTTTTCACATTGACATCTTGTTAGTAGATATAAAATCTATCTTATACATTTTTGCAGTAGGTATGTAATACTTTTATAATTCATTTTTTCATGGATAAACCCTCGCTAATTTGGCCAGCCCCCTGTGGATTGACATTTGATGTTGTTCCCAATTTTACGGTATTCTAAGTAACACTGACAATGAACTCTAACAGCGTTTAGACAATTAATGAAAATCAAGTGAGAGAAAGAGTCAGAAACCATGAGACCATGAGAGTTGCCCTCAAAGGTCTGCTGCTTCTCCCTTCTCCTGTTCCCTCCTCTCCTCACTGGAGCCTGAGGGGACTGGTCTTGGAGGAGGCCTCTCTGTCACCCCCAAAAGGTGGTGATGTCCTAGGGAGACCTCTTCTTTCACCCACCCAGTATGCAGCTCTCCTAGGAAATTTTCAAATTCTCTTAGGATGCTGTAAGCTGCTGCTTGGATTGTGCTGCTGGCCACACCCAGAGTGACCTTGGACAAGCTTTTTAGCTTTTTTGCACCTCGGTTTGTCCATCTGTCTGGTGGTGATCAGAGCCATTGCTGCCACTGACTATCTATTACATGTTAAATACTGTGCTAGAGCAAGCTTCATGCACATTACCTGGTTTTCTCTTTTTTATTATTTTATTATTCTTGGATTTTTTTTTGAGATGGAGTCCGGCTTTGTCACCCAGGCTGGAGTGCAGTGGTATGATCTCAGCTTACCACAACCTCTGCCTCCAGGGTTCAAGCAATTTTCCTGCCTTGGCCTCCTGAGTAGCTGGGATTACAGGCACACACCACCATGCCTGGCTAATTTTTGTATTTTTAGTAGAGACGAGATTTTACTGTGTTTGCCAGGCTGGTCTCAAACTCCCGACCTCAGGTAATCTGCCTACCTTGGCCTCCCAAAGTGCTGGGATTACAGGCAGGTGGATCACGTGAGATCGGGAGTTTGAGACCAGCCTGACCAACCAGGAAAAGCCTCTCTCTACTAAAAATACAAAATATTAGCTGGGCATGGTGATGAATGCCTGTAATGCCAGCTACTGAGGAGGCTGAGGCAGGAGAATCACTTGAACCTGGAAGGTAGAGGTTGCAGTGAGCCGAGATTGCGCCATTGCACCCCAGCCTGGGCAATAAGACCAAAATTCTATCTCAAAAAAAAAAAAAAAAAAGAATTATAGGCTCTCACTCTGTTACCCAGGCTGGAGTACAGTGGCATAGTCACAGCTCACTGTGACCTCAAATTCTCAGGGTCTAGTGATCCTTCTGCCTCAGCCTCATAAATAGCTGGGACTACAGGTGCACCCCACCATGCCTGACTAATATTGAGTGGGCACAGGGTAAAGACAGCATCTCGCTCTGCTGCCCAGACTGGTCTCAAACTCCTGAGCTCAAGCAATCCTTTCATCTCAGCCTTCCAAAGTGCTGGGATTACAGGTATGAGCCACTACACCCTGCCTATCTCCTTTAATTCTCACTATACACCTTGGAGAGGTGCAGGGGATATTCTTCTCCATAGAGGTTAAGTAACCTGCCCAAGGTCACCAAGGCTGTGGCATCAGGATTCCAGCTCTGACTCATAAGCCCATGTTTGTAACTGCTATTTCTTGCCCACTGTCAACAATAGCTAATTGGTGAGGTCCAAGCAAAATGATGATTATAAAAAGATCCTTTAAATTGTAGAGTGCCCTGCACGTGGGAGGGACTGATACTGCTGTTATTATTTCTACATCCAGAGCAACAGTAGCTTTGGTTACATGGTATACAGCAAGTTGGAGGTCGTGGGATGTAGCAGCATTGAGTGGGGAGAGCACTGGATGTGAGCCAGCCCACCTGAGTCCTAGTCCGGATTCTCCTTGGAACTGACTAGCCACATAGCCTTGGCTGGTAAGCCACCTGGGAAATAAGCCTACCTACTCCATGTGGCCCTCATCCAGCTCAAATGAGATAAAGCCCCGAAGACAGCTAGCACATTGTGTGGCTCTCAGAGGATACCCTGCTAGCAGGAGGTCTCGGTCTGCCTCCTGTACCATCATTAGCATGGGCCAGGTGGGACACATTTCTCCTTTTTGATGCTGTCACTCTGCAGTTCTGTGCTGTCACATGGTCCCTGGCCCACCACTGCACATCAGCCTGAGGCTCCCTGGAGGCCCGTGAAGCTTTTGGGCAAGAAGCCAAGGCTGATGGGTTGTGGCCTCTCATGTTGTGTGGTTTAATATGAAGTGGTGTCCATGGGTACCGCAAGCCTCTGACAAATTGCCGTCTCCCCACTGCCATGTACAAACCTGAGCACCAGACAGCATGACCACAGACCCAGCTCCCTCTTTAATCCTTCAGTCCTCATTGTGAAGGTGGTCTGAGGCCTCAGAGGTGGCTCTCTCAGCCTGTACCTTCCCTTCCTTTCATTTATGTCCATGCAGGCGCTATCGCAAGGGAGTGTGCCCTACCGCGGAAATCCCCTTGGGAAGTCACATCATCTCTAGCAAGTGAAAGAAAGAATAAGTCCTAATAGGCATCCTTTCTGTTTTTTTTTTTTTTTTTTTTTTTTTTGGCTGTAATTCTTTTTTCCTTTCTGACTCCCAAAGTAATACATGTTCATAGTAGAAAATTGAAAAATACAGAGAAAAAGGCCTCTATCTTCTTCTCTAAGGGAATGCTATTGTTAACATTTTAGTCTTTGGACTTAATTGGAGAAAAGCTAATATTTCTGGAGCAAATATTTCTGTTTTTTTTTTTTTGAGACGGAGTTTCGCTGTTGTTACCCAGACTGGAGTGCAATGGCATGACCTCGGCTCACCGCAACCTCCGCCTTCTGGATTCAAGCAATTCTCCTGCCTCAGCCTCCCGAGTAGCTGGGACTACAGGCGTGCACCACCATGCCCAGTTAATTTTTGTATTTTTAGTAGAGACGGGGTTTCACCTTGTTGACCAGGATGGTCTCGATCGCTTGACCTCGTGATCCACCCACCTCGGCCTCCCAAAGTGCTGGGATTATAGGCGTGAGGCACCGCGCCCGGCCGAGAGCAAATATTTCTAATATTTTGGTACGTGTTTAGTGTTTTACAGGCATGATCTGATTCCATTTTCATAGTAAGCCTGTGAGGTAGGCAAGATTATCATCATGACTTTACAGATGAAGAAACTGAGGCACAAAGAGGTTAGGGGGCTTGCTCGTAGTTCCCTGGCCTTCCTTGACTTCCTAGCCTCTTCTGCCTCTTCCCAGGCTTCCCTCATCCTCAATGAGCATCAGGTGGTGGATCAGTCAGATTCTGACAGGAAACAGAATTCCACTCAGATGCTTCCTCTGAGGAGATGTTAATAAAGGTGTGAGCAGGGTGAGGGGAACCCACAAGGGATGCTGAGGCACCTAGAAACTCACAGTGACAGGAGATGTTATCAGCTCTTAGCCTGAATGAGCAGGAGGTGGTGGTGTTACCTGAGTTCTGTGATGGGTAAGGGTGGGCAGGGAGCTGTCACAGAGGGGCTCAGCCACCACCAGCACCACAGGGAGAGAAATTGGGAAAGGTATACCTAGGATCTCTCTCCTTCCGCCTTCTGAATTCCTGCCAGTGACGTGTTTTGTTTTTTTTTTTTAAGATGGAGTCTCACTCTGTCGCCCAGGTGGGAATGCAGTAGCATGATCTTGGCTCACTGCAACCTCCCACTCCCAGGTCTGCCTCAGCCTCCCTGGTAGCTGGGACTATAGGTGTGTGCCACCACACCTGGCTAATTTTTCTATTTTTATTAGAGACAGGGTTTCACCATGTTGGCCAGGCCTGTCTCAAACTCTTGACCCCAAGTCAGCAGGCCACCTCGGCCACCCAAAGTGCTGAGATTACAGGTGTGAGGCACTGTGCCCAGCCTCTGCCGGTGCCTTCTATTGGCCAAATGGAACCAGAAGCCAGCAGTCAAGGGACAGTCCAATGGGCCAGCCTCCTGCTTCTTCAAGCAGGCCATGGATCTGGGAGTGCAAATGGAGACTAACAACCCAGGTGGTAGTTGTAGGGAGATGGGAGAGACGTGTCCCCTGACTTCCCAGAAAGAAAGAGTTGTCTTTGTAAGTGGTTTTTTTTGGAAAACATCATTCAAGGCTGGCACGGTGGCTCACGTCTGTAATCCCAGCACTTTGGGAGGCTGAGGAGGGTGAATCACGAGGTCAGGAGTTCAATACCAGTCTGGCCAACATAGTGAAACTCCATCTCTACTAAAAATACAAAAAATCAGCTGGGTATGGTGGTGGGCGTCTGTAATCCCAGCTACTCAGGAGGCAGGATAATCACTTGAACCTGGGAGGTGGAGGTTGCAGTAAGCTAAGATCTCGCCACTGCACTCCAGCCTGAGCAACAATGCAAGACTCCATCTCAAAAAGAAAAAAATAAATCATTCAAAACAAGAGTTTTTTCTGTTTGGGAGTCTCTTGGTGTTTTGATGTCTCCTCCCTCCCCTGCCCCCCATCTCTTCTCTCACCTGCTCAGAATTCCCAAGAAAACCTGGGCAACAGTCTTCAGTGTCATCAGTGTGCAGGATTTAGAAGAGACAGCCTTGCCGTGATACATGTGGTTGTGTATGTTCTCATGTTGTTTCACTGCTGTGCCTATGCATACAAAAATACGCTTCTTGTGTACATGTTATAAGCATCTATAACATACTCTCCTCTGTATCCAGCGGGACATTAAGTTTTTTTAAATTTATTTATTTTTGAGACAGAATCTCGCTCTGTTGCCCAGGCTGGAGTGCAGTGGTGTGATCTCGGCTCACTGCAGTGGTGTGATCTCGGCTCACTGCAACCTCTGCCTCCCAGGTTCAAGCGATTCTCCTGCCTTGGCCTCCCAAGTAGCTGGGATTACAGGTGCATGCCACCATGCCTGGCTAATTTTTGTATTTTTTCTAGAAACGAGGTTTCACCATGTTGGCCAGGCTGGTCTTGAATTCCTGGCCTCAAGTGATCCACCTGCCTCGGCCTCCCAAAGTGCAGAGATTACAGGTGTGAGCCACCATGCCCGGCCCAGGACATTAACTTTTTTATCTCAAAGTCCTTCCATTCTCTGTAATGGCCTTGATCTCCATGGCTGCCTTCTGATGCAGAGGACAGGGGCTCTCATCCCTGTTTGACAAATGAGGAAACCGATGCTCAGAAAGAGAAAGTAGCTGGGCACGGTGACTCATGTCTGTAATCCCAGTACTTTGGGAGGACAAGGTGGGTGCATCACCTGAGGTTAGGATTTCAAGACCAGCCTGACCAACTTGGTGAAATCCTGTCTCTACTAGAAATACAAAAATAGCTGGGCATGGTAGCAGGTGCCTGTAATCACAGCTACTTGGGAGGCTGAGGCAGGAGGAGAATCATTTGAACCAGGGAGGCAGAGGTTGCAGTGAGCCAAGATTGTGCCACTGCACTCCAGCCTGGGTGACAGTGAGACGCCATCTCAAAAGAAAGAGGGAGAGGGAGAGAGGGAGAGGGGGGGGAGGGGTGGAGGGGAGGGGAGGGGAGGGGAGGGAAAGGAAAGGAAAGAGGAAAGAGGAAAGAAGTGACTTGCCCAAAGCCGATCAGATCAGAAGTGGAAGCAAGGCAGCAGTGGTCCTGATTCTGAGTTCAGCTCTTTCGATGTATTTCCTCTTCAATGATGGGAGGTCTTTCTTTAGCCAGCTCCAACCCTGGAAGAAATCAGTACAGCCTGAGCCCCCTGAGGTTGCTGGAATGCCATACAGTGGAAAGAACTCTGGAGTCAGAGATGCTTGGCACAGCCTTATGACCTTGGGAAAATCTGTTGGCCTCTTTGAGTCTGTGCATCCTCATTAGTAAAATAAGGAGAATAACATCAGGACTTTGGATGGAAAAATCAGGTGTTGAGATTAACAAATCATCAGGAGAGGCTGGCTGGCTGGTAGCCACAAAGGCTCCCAAGGTGAATGCAGCCCAGGTCTCTATGCCCATTTGGGTATAGTAGAAATTGTCTGTTTGTGTTCTATCCATCAATCATCCATGTGTTCAACCTTTTATCCATCTACCCAACCATCTGATGCCAAATCTGCTGAATGTGAGTTCTGGCACTGCTGTTTACTAGCTGTGTGACCTGGGGCCAGTTTCTTTTCTTTTTTTTTTTACTTACTTTTTTTGTTTTTTTAAAGATGAGGTTTCACCATCATGGCTAGGCTGGTCTTGAACTCCTGACCTCAGGTGATCCACCCACCTTGGCCTCCCAAAGTGCTAGGATTACAGGCATGAGCCACAGTGCCCGGCCAAGGGGCCAGTTTCTTAACTTCTCTGCTTCAGTTTATTCTTTTGTAAAATGGGGATAATAAGAGTACCTATAACCTATTACAGGTTATTGTGAAGATGAAGTGAGTTCATTGATGCAAAGTACTCAGATCAGTGCCTGGCAAATAGCAGACTACAAATGATAATGTTGTTATTTATCAAGAACTGCGCTGAGCCCTGGGGATAATGGCTAATGAGACAAAATTCTTATCTTTATGGAGTTTATTTTTGAAGGAGGGATAAAAAGAAATAAGCAATTCTCCTGCCTCACTCTGGCACTTTGGGAGGCCAAGGAAGGCGAATCACTTGAGGCCAGGAGTTCAAGACCAGCCTAGCCAACATGGTGAAACCACGTTTCTAGAAAAAAATACAAAAATTAGCTAGGCATGGTGGCACGTGCCTGTAATCCCAGCTATTTGGAAGGCAGAGGCAGGAGAATTGCTTGTTTGTATTAAAAAAATAATCGATTGATTTAAATCGATGAGAGAAGTTCAGTTTGTGATAATTACTATGAAAACCAACTACCCACCTGGACATAGTGGCTCACATCTGTAATCCTAGCACTTTGGAAGGCCAAGGCAAGTGGAATGCCTGAGCTCGGGAGTTTGAGACCATCCTGGGCACCACGGTGAAACTCCATTTCTACTAAAATCCAAAAATTAGCTGCAGGTGGCTGCATGTGCCTGTAGTCCCAACTATTGGGGAGGCTGAGGCAGGAGAATTGCTTGAACCTGGGAGGCAGAGGTTGCAGTGAGCCGAAATATGCCACTACACATCAATCTTTGTGGCAGAGCAAGACTATCCCTAAAAAAAACAAAAACAAGGCCGGGCGTGGTGGCTCAAGCCTGTAATCCCAGCACTTTGGGAGGCCGAGTCAGGTGGATCACGAGGTCAAGATATCGAGACCATCCTGGTCAACATGGTGAAACCCCGTCTCTACTAAAGATACAAAAAATTAGCTGGGCATGGTGGCGCGTGCCTGTAATCCCAGCTACTCAGGAGGCTGAGGCAGGAGAATTGCCTGAACCCAGGAGGCGGAGGTTGCGGTGAGCCGAGATCGCGCCATTGCACTTCAGCCTGGGTACCAAGAGCGAAACTCCATCTCAAAAAAAAAAAGAAAGAAAGAAAACCAGTCACTCAACCCAGCATGCTTGCTTAATGGATTCAAAGTTTCTGTTTGGGGTGATAAGAATTTTTGGAAATGGATAGTGGTGATTTTTGCATAACATTGTGAATGTAATTAATGCCTCTGAATTGTTATCCTTCACAATGGCAAAATGAAACAAAAACGGCAAAACGAAAAAACGGCAAAATGGTTAAAATGGCAAAATGAAACAAAAACAAAAGCAATCTGGCATGCTGTAACCAAAAAAATAGGGGAAGGGACCTAAATAAATTAGACAGGGTGGTCAAGAGGCACACAGATTCATGATCTGAAGGTGGGATCTGCCAAGCTATCCATGCAGAGGGAACATTACAGACAAAGCCCCAACACCTGGCACAGTAGAAGAACAGACGGAAAGCCAATGTGACAGGCTCACGGTGATGGTGGCGGCGTGGGGAGGCAACACGGGACCAGTAATGGTGGGAGCTGATGCTGAAAAGATGGGCAACAGCCATATACGGAGGCCTGTAGCATTGATAAGGAGTTTGTGTTTTATTTTAATGGGAGGGCCTTGGGGGTTTTACAGAGGGCATCTGGCCAGGCGCAGTGGCTCTTGCCTATAATCCCAGCCCTTTGGAAGGCCGAGTTGGGCAAATTGCCTGAGCTCGGGTGTTCAAGACCATCCTGGGCAACATGGTGAAACCCCATCTCTACTAAAAATACAAAAATTAGCTGGGTGTGGTGGTGGGTGCCTGTAGTTTCAGCTACAGGCAGGAGAATTACTTGAACCTAGGAGGTGGAGGTTGTAGTGAGCTGAAATCATGCCACTACACTCCAGCCTGGGCCATAGAGTGAGACTCCATTTTCAAAACTAAAAAAATAAAGAGGGTGGGCCAGGTGCTGTGACTCATGGCACTTTGGGAGGCTGAGGTGGGCAGATCACTTAAGGTTGGGAGTCCAAGACCAGCCTGGCCCACATGGAGAAACCCTGTCTCTACTAAAAGTACAAAAATTAGCCAGGCGTGGTAGCACATGTCTGTAATTCCAGCTACTTGGGAGACTGAAGCAGGAGAATTGCTTGAACCCGGGAGGCAGAGGTTGCAGTGAGCCGAGATCACGCCATTGCACTCCAGCCTGGGCACCAAGAGCAAGACTCTATCTAAAAAAATAAAATAAATAAAAAGTAAAAAAAATTAAAGAGGGTGTCCATTGAGAATTTTGGAAAGATTCTCATGGCTGCTTTGTGGATGATAAAGTCTAGGAGGGCCCAAGTGGTCACAGGGAGACCATGAAACAGGCTGGGGCAGCTCTCCTGGAATAAGCTAATAGTGGCTTAGATTTAGGCAGTTGCAATAGTGATGGAGAAAAAGAGCAAATCCAAATTACTACTCAGAGGTGCTGACTCATGCTAACCCTTGTTAGAGGGCCTGATGTATAAAGCAGATACCAGTTGATTCATTTTTAAGGCATGGTTTACTGCCAGGCTGAGTGGATATTGCCTCATCTGGGCTAGGACACCCTCTCCTTGCAGTCCACCGGGATAAAGAGCCACAGATGAGAAGGCTGCTGAGTGCCCCTGGAAGGTGAGCTAGAGGAGCCAGAGGGTGGTTGCGATGTTGAAGAGCGTCAGATGCTGACAGCCTGCTGGGCCAGGCCCAGCTCAGCCCAAGCGACCATCCCTGGCCTCACTGGGCCCCTTTCCCCCATACAGAGAGCAAGTACGGGCGCTGTCAGCATTTACTTCTCTGACTGACCTTTCTCTTTTCTAATCCTGTGCATTAGGCCTTTAATGTGTTAGTGTCATCAGTCTGGCCCTGCTGGCCTCTGTCTCTTAGAAACATCTCTTTCTCCATTCATTGTGGGTGGATGCTTCTGAACTCCCGTTCTCAGGCCCCTCCTCACTGTAGCTTCCCATTACTGCTGGTAATTATAGTCCCTACCTCTCAGGCTTGTTTTATTGGGTGCATACCATGCTAACTGCTTTCTCTGTGTTATTTTCCTAACTCTCCTTCACTGTCCTGAGAGGGAGGGAGGAGTGTCTCTGTTTTATAGAAGACACAACTTAGGCTCGGAAAAGTGAAGTCACTTGTCCAAGGTCACAGAGTGAGCAAGCATTGGCATTAGGCTTTGGGTCTGGATCTGCCTGACTCCAAAGCCGGTCCTGTGAACCACTGAGCCACAGGGCTGCCTACCCTACCTCCCTGCAAGAGGTCCATGAATGACTGTGTGAAGTCTCTAGCCCTGGGCCTGGCTGGCAGCAGCACCCAGTGATGGGAATCCCATCCTTCTCTGGCACAGAGATGCTCCTGACTCTTGCAAGGCTGCCTGCACCCTTCCAGCCCTGTCAATCCTCCCAAGCTCCAACCAGTCCCTCCTTCCAGGCTGTTTGGTGCTTACCCACCCCCTCTTTTTTTTTTGAGACAGAGTCTTCCTCTGTCACTAAGCTGGAGTTCAGTGGCCTGATCTAGGGTCACTGCAACCTCTGCCGCCCGGGTTCAAGTGATTCCCCTGCCTCAGTCTCCTGAGTAGCTGGGACTACAGGCATGCGTCACCATGCCTGGCTAGTTTTTTGTATTCACCATGTTGGCTTGGATGGTCTTCATCTCCTGACCTCGTGATCCTCCCGCCTCCGCCTCTCAAAGTGCTGGGATTACAGGCATGAGCCACCACGCCTGGCCGGTGCTCACCTTTATAGGCTTCTCCCTCTGAAGCGCCAGAATGTCAAGGTCACCTGTCTGTCCCCTGCCTAGTCCCCTTGTTCCCATCTTTGGGCATCTGCCCACATGGTGACTCAGCTCAGATGCCTTCCCTGCATCTCCTGTCTAAATGGCTCCCTTTTTCAACACCCAATTCCACATTCACTCCCCACCCTAGAAGCGTCCTTCGGGAACTCCAGGCTACAGTCCAGATCACCAGGTCCCCAGACTCTGCTGAGAGGCTGAAACATACATGACAAATCTAGATCGTCTCCTTCCAGAGTGTTTAGCGATTTCCTGGGTGAGCATCCTCCTCCCACATTGTAGCCAGCTCCTAGAGAAACAGCACATGCTTCCCTCCAGGGGCCACTGGGTGCCTGGCCTGGCCTAGCTGCCCAGCAGTCTCCATCAGTCTTCCCACCTGGGCCTGGAGGGAACCATGTCCACGTGGCGGGCTATGTCAGAAGCCAGGCCAGGCCCTTGGCTCCCTTTCTGTGGCCTAGTGAGAGAACCATGCTGTTGTTCTTGGATTTGTGCAATTAGGATTTCATCCTAGATTTTTTAAAAAACATGTTATTTTTTATTTATAAATTTTTAAAAGGTTTAAACAGACCTTTTCTCTTTCTCATACTGTCATACCAAGCCATGTGCATGAGAAACACTTCTTTTTTGACCTCTAACTTAAACCCATTCAAGGAATCTCCAAGTATAGTAGCAAATCCAAGAACTACAGTTAAACAGAAAGAAGAAAAAATAATAATCTGTCTTCCTGCCACCCAGAAATAACTATGGTTAATGCTTTGCTGAATTTTCCATATCTGTGCATGTGTATTTATTAAAATAGGGTCAGTCTATACAAACTGTTGTGTATCATGCTTTTTTACTAAAATATTTTCCATGATTGTTTACTTTTTTTTTTTTTAACTCTCTAGAGTGGATGAGCTATCATTTATCTCACTAGCCTCTGGCCATGGAATGCAGAGGTGGCTCCTGCTGCATCCTTGGCGTTCAGCCTGAGCCTGAGTGCTTTCTCCTTTGGGGGTTCTGTTGGGGTTTGCTTGAGTTAGCCAAGTACAGTGGAAAGAAAGCAGACCTAGAGTTAGGATCTGGGATTTCCAGGGGCTGGGGAGGGAGGAGAGTGGGTAGAGGAACCAGGGAAACCTGTCTCAGGAAATGACCATCACTCAGATCTCTTTTGCTCAACTGTAAAGAGGTCTCACCTGTAAGGGAAGAGGAGTAGAATGAATTATCTCAAAAGGCAGCCAGCTCCTCTCCTCTGTGGTTCTGGGAGCGCCAGGTATTTGCTGCCAGCAGGCTCTGCTGGAGACTCAGGCAGAGGAAGACTGGGATATTTATTTAAGGTTGCTTTCCTGGCTATTTCAAGAACCCTCAGGCTCGGGAAAAGTTCCAAGAGTATGAGCTGAAATCAGATCGAGGCCATCCAAAAGGGAGGAGTGGAAGTGTCTCCTGGCTGCCTGGGCCCACGAGGGGTCATGTAGATTCTGCATCTTACAGCAGAAAACACACAGATGAATCTGTGGATGCTTTTTTTAAATTTGTAAGCAAATTTAAGCAGGCAGTTATTTTAAGGGTTCTTGCCTATCGGCCTTATCTGACATGACCAGTATCCTTAAGTGCAGGCTCAGAAAAGATCCTGAGCCTGGTGCACAGGTATCATGTGGACCTTTCCAAGGCTGTGGGCTCCCCTGGAGCAGCTCTCATTGCTTTGTATCCTGGCCTGGAGTCAGCACTCATTGTCCCATAAGTGACAGAGAGCCTTTATCCAACTATGGCTTTAAGTTATACCCATAAAGCGTAGAGTAGTGGCTTGAGTGGAAAGCATTTCTGGGTGGGGAGGAGGCAATGGGGACCCAGGCCTTCCCTTCTTCCTCCTCTTCTTAATAGCAGCATCAATACCAGCAAACACTCTCATTTGTACTCTAAGCCTCAGCCTACAAAGCCTTTCCCCTGTCATCCACTCTGTGGGGGGGCTGAGGATGTTCAGGGGTCCGGAGCTCTCCTGTGGCTGAGTGGGGTGCTCAGGGTGCTCAGGGTCCCTGTCTTTCTGTCCAGTGCTCTTGGCTTTGGGCCGGGCTGATGCCCATTGAGATGCAGGGAGAAAAACTGAAAAATGAAAAGGAAGTTTGGGGCAGGGGACCTGGAGCATGTGGCTAGCCCAGGGTGGATGCTGTGTCTATCTCTCTGTCTGTCTGTCTGTCTGTCTGTCTGTCTGTCTCTCTGTCTGTCTGTCTGTCTGTCTATCTATCTATCAGAGGCCTCCCACAATGGATGGTGCAGGGGAGAGGGCCTGCCAGGTCTAGCCTGAATCTCTCTCATGTAATATGATAGATATAGAGGAAGAGCCTGGACTCAGGGGGAGGGTTCCTGCTAATTTCTCTCCATTTTCCTGGTTTTAGCTTTAAAGCTTTTTTTTGAGGCTCTGTTTATTGGGGGTAGGAATGGTTGCATTTGATGCCCCCTCCCCTACTGAACCTTTTTAAAAAGCTAACTTGTGAGTTAAAAAAATACATATGTGTATTTTATTTATTTATTTTTATTTTATTTTATTTTGAGATGGAGTCTCACTCTGTCACCCAGGCTGGAGTGCAGTGGCTCACTGCAACCTCTGCCTCCTGGGTTCAAGTGATTCTCTTGCTTCAGCCTCCTGAGTAGCTGGGATTTTAGGTGTGTGTGACCACACTGGCTAATTTTTGTATTTTTAGTAGAGACAGGGTTTCACCATGTTGGCCAGGCTAGTCTCAAACTCCTGACATCAGGCGATCTGCGCGCCTCGGCCTCCCAAAGTTCTGGGAGTATAGGCATGAGCCACTGCGCCTGGCCTACATTTGTATATTTTAAAAGATAAAAGTAGTTCCAAAGCATATAAAGGGAAAAGTGAAGTTTTCTCTCTTATGTCATCCTGTTCCCAGGGATCTCTTTTGTTTTCCTTTACCCACTTCTGCCTTACCAACCTCTCTTAACAATTTGGTGAGTATCCTTTCAGACCTTTTACTAAATGTGTGCAAACACAAACATATGTTGTTGAGCTTACTGTTTTGTTTTTCTTTTTTTTTTTTGGAGATGGAGCCTCGCTCTGATGCCCATGCTGGAGTGCAATGGTGTACTCTTGGCTCACTGCCTCAGCCTCCCAAGTAGCTGGGATTACAGATGTGCACCACCATGCTGGGCTAATTTTTGTATTTTTTAGTAGAGACAAGGTTTCACCATGTTGGCCAGGTTGTCTCAAACTCCCGACCTCAGGTGATCCACCCTCCTTTGCCTTCCAAAATGCTGGGATTACAGGCATAAATCACCATGCCTGGCCTGCTTTGTTTTTCAAATAGAAAAATGAGACCATGCCATTCTCTCTTTCTCTTTCTCTTTCTCTCTCTATAACTTGCTTATTCCAGCAGAATAGCTGGGCAATGGGTCCTTGACTCTCTGAAATCTCGTTTACTGCTAAAAGGGGAAAATGACAAGAATAGTTTATCCCAGAGAGTATTTCTCTACGTTGCTCACTTTTTGGATGAGTCCTAGAGAGGTGAAGTGACTGCCACATTTGTGGCCAACTCGGGGCCTGAGCCTGTTTTTTTTTGTTGTTGTTGTTGTTTTTTAACTTTTACATCATTAGGGCTGCACAGTTTTTTTGTTTTTTGTTCTGTTTTGTTGTTTTAAGTTTCTTCCTGTCATTCTCTTTTTGGATCCACTCTGTGAAGCTAGCAGGGCAGGAATTATTGAAGCTTGGGGCATGAAGAGGTGTGCCCAGATTCAACACTGGAAGGGTCTGGAACCCAGGGCTCTTTTGGTTAAATTCTGTGCATCCAGCTTTTCTGATGGGCAACCAAGCACCAGGTGAGGTGGCTGGAGAGATAGCCTGGGTTGGGCCCTCCCTGGACAAGGTCACTGGCTGCCCCGTGTACTCCTGGCAGAGCAGAGCTCCCTGGAAGGACTCATCATCCCTAGCAAGGGCCAGAGATTAGGGTCCCTGAGGAGCTGCAGACACAGGGTGGCAGGGTGCCTATGACCTCAGCCACTAACCCCTCACCTCCCATAACTCTCCCCTATCCCCACTTCCTCTATCTCTCCCTCCCTCCTCCCTTCACCCTATGACTCTTTGTCCCTTTGCCTTCATCTGTGTCTCTCTGCATGTGGCTCCTGCCCCTCTTGCTGTCACACCATTGCTGTCCCTCCCTGTCCAATGTTCTCCTTCATGTCAATGCAGGCGTGCTGGTCACCATGACAACAGAAACAGGCCCCGACTCTGAGGTGAAGAAAGCTCAGGAGGAGACCCCACAGCAGCCTGAGGCCACCGCCGCTGTGACCACCTCTGTGACCCCCGCAGGCCAAGGCCACCCAGAGGCTAACTCCAATGAGAAGCATCTTCCCCAGCAGGACACGCGGCCTGCTGAACAGGTGTGTACCTGAGAGCATGGACATCCCTTTCCTGCCCAAACTGTCCTCCAGGTCCAATTCTTAGGGCCCCAGTATTTTTTCAGGAGGGAGGAAAGAAAGAAACTAAGATTTATTAGTGACCCGTTACATGCTGAGCACTGTGCTGGGAGCATCGTAGTCATTTTATTTTCTTTCTTGAGACAGGTCTCACTGTGTTGCCCAGGCTGTAGTGCAGCCTCAATCTCCCAGGCTCAAGCAATCCTTGTGCCTCAGCCTCCTGTAACAGGGACTACAGGCATGTACCAACACACCTGGCTGATTTTTTTTTAACTTTATTTATTTATTTAGCTTTTGAGTTGGAGTCTTGCTCTGTCACCCAGGCTGGAGTGCAGTGGCGCCATCTTGGCTCACTGCACCCTCCACCGCCCAGGTTCAAGCCATTCTCCTGCTTCAGCCTCCTTAGTAGCTGGGATTATAGGCGTGTACCCCCGTGTCTGGCTAATTTTTGTATTTTTATTAGAGACAGAGTTTCACCATATTGACCAGGCTAGTCTCAAACTCCTGAACTCAGGTGATCCACCCGCCTCGGCCTCCCAAAGTGCTGGGATTACAGACGTGAGCCACTGTGTCCAGCCATCATTTTTTTTTTTTTAACTTTTCAGTAGAAATAAGGTCCTTCAGTAGATACGAGGTCTTGCTATGCTGCCCAGGCTGGTCTCAAACTCCTGGGCTCAAGTGATCCTCCTGCCTTGGCCTCCCAAAGTGCTGGGATTACAGGTGTGAGCCACCACACTTGGCCCATTGTGGTCATTTTAAAATTTTATTCTCTCAAACTAAAGAGTAACTACCCCATTTTACCCTTGGAGAAACTGAGCACCAGCAGGATAAAGTGAGTTACCCAAAGTCACATTGCCATAAAGTGACAGAGGTGAAGTCAAATCTAGATCTGATTTTGAAGCCTGAGTTCTTTCCATTTCTTTTCCTACCCCCGAATCTGTCTGTTCTAGTTTGGCCAGCCCCATGTGACCCCACAGCAAAACCCATTGCCGTAAAGCTACAAGGGACTCACTTCGTCATGTAATTCACGACAGGCCTGGAGAGGGCAGGGAATAGGCCAAGATCACCAAGGGAGTTGGCGGTGGAGTTAGGATTGGGGGGCAGGTCTCTGGCCTTCCTTCTCTCCTTTAGCTCAGTGCACAGCTCCCAGCCTCCTGCTAGATCCAGTGATGAACAGAAAGGAGGAGACTAGATGGATGCTGTGATGACTTGCGTGCTGCTCTAGGAGGGAGACAGGGCAGCTATGGCCACTGGCTTTGGTTTCATGGGATGCTCCTGCCTCAGAGGATGCCTATGGCAGCAATAGCCTGCAGGGAAGACGGGGACCCCTCACCGCGTGGCAGCTCTGGCTCTCCTCCTGTGCACACCAGCCATAGGTCCCGGTTGCCCTGTGGGTCTCAGAGAATAGTAACTCTCATTCAGGGATCTGTCTTGGCCCCAGCTGCCTCCATATTGCTTCTTATTTATATGAAAGGCCTTAAAACTCACTGGGCAAACTCTTCCCTTGCTTGGTCCTGCAGAGCCTAGACATGGAGGAGAAGGACTACAGTGAGGCCGACGGCCTGTCGGAGAGAACCACGCCCAGCAAGGCCCAGAAGTCACCTCAAAAGATTGCCAAGAAATACAAGAGTGCCGTCTGCCGGGTCACTCTGCTTGATGCCTCGGAGTATGAGTGTGAGGTGGAGGTAGGGGAGCACTCCACACCATATGTCCTGTCCGCGGTTGGCTGGTCTCAGGTCCAGGACAGGCTCCTGTGTTTACCCAACCTGGGCCAAACCAGAGGAGTCCTGGACTGGCCGCAGTGTCCAGAGAGATGACCTGGCTCAGAGCTCCTTTGTACAGATGGTGGCACCAAAGCCTGAAGAGAGTGGTTATGATTGCAAATAGAATTAGATGAGGCACAGGGCTGGCACCAGGGGAAGATTCTGCAGGGTGACTGTACCTTGGCAAGGATGCTAGCATGTAAGGGCTGATCTGCATCCCAGTAGACCTAGGGGCTGGGCCCTCCTATTCACCCAGGAGAGTGATTTCCATTAGAATAATTTTTTGTGTGTGTATTTTTTAAACCAGAACATTTATTGCATGACTAATTGGTGAAATTCTTAAGATGAACTGGATGCTGCAACAGCTGCCCTTTTGGGTTTAGGTGTTGTTCCTTCATGGAATCCATGCCTGAATCTACGGTATACAATTTTTTAGGTACCTCATTCGACCAGTCCTGGTGGTATTTCGTCTTTTAGCCTTGGCACTCCAGTTATACTTTCTCTTGCACTTGGCAGGGTAGCCACATTTGCCGCAGGTCGACTTCTGAAGGTGGTAGGCCTTAGAACCGCAGCGGCGGCACAACGTGTGCGTCTTATTACGATGCTTCCCAAATGATGATGTTCCCTTCGTCATCCTGCTTCTGCAACCGGGACCAGAAAGACTGGAAGAGCTAGAGTCATTTTTCTATACTGGGTGGAGAGAGGGGTTCTCCCTTCCTAGTGAATATACCTGTCCAGGGCACCATCTCAAGTCTCCAGGACAAATTAGTCACCTGAGGGTTCTATGGGAAGCCTGTCACCTGGTCATAGGGAGGCAGCCCACTGGGAGGATGTCACCTGGGCCGTGTAGAAACCCTGTGGGATGGCCCTGCCCCATGGTGGTGACACAGCAGATGCCTCCTTCTGGGGTTGGCCCTCCAGGTCCCATGTTTAGGTCTCCTTTTCCTGTATAGGTTCTGACTCTCACCCTAATTCTGAGGTCTCGATTGCCCCCTCTGTGAGTTAGAGGCTCTACCCCTGCCAAGACAGCATCTCTGGCCCTTCTCTGCATGTGTAAAAGGGCTCAGAGGGTGTCCTTGCAACTGAGATTTACAGAAGCCACCTCCTTTTCTCCCCCATGCCCAGGTTTTAGGGATGTGACTTACTCCTGAGCCCTGGGAGGCTGCGTCCCTCTTCTCTACAGGGTTTTTTTTTTTTTTTTAATTCTTTTTTCTTTCTTTCTTTCTTTTTGTCTTTTTGAGACAGAGTCTTGCTCTGTTGCCCAGGCTGGAGTGCAGTGGCACTGTCTCAGCTCACTGCAGCCTTCACTACTCAGGTTCAAGCGGTTCTCCTGCCTCAGCCTCCTGAATAGCTGGGATTACAGGTGCCTGTCACCACACCTGGCTAATTTTTGTATTTTTAGTAGAGACAGGGTTTTGCCATGTTGCCCAGGCTGATCTTGAACTCCTGGCCTTAAGTGATCTGCCCGCCTTGGTCTCCCAAAGTGCTGGGATTACAGGCGTGAGCTACTGCACCTAGCTGTATATGTATTTTTTTCCATAGAAAGATTTCACTTTCCCTGCTCCTAGGACAAAAGAAAGGGCTGTCTTCTATGTCCTCTCTCCTACCTTGATGGGCCCCAGGATGCCATTTCTGCCTGCCCTAGAAGTACATAAAGGGTTTGGCTAAGGCCAGATCCTCTTTGTCTGATGATCTCCAGGTGCAGGAATTCCTGGTCAGGCTTGGTCCCGAGGGCCCAGCCAGACTTTACAGGGGCCTCACTCCCTCTCTAGAGTCCCTGCCTCTTTGGGTGGTGACTGCCTCCTGTTCCCCTGCCCTGTGATCCCCTTATTGGTGATCATCTTCACCCCTGTGGGTTTGGAGTGCCCAGCTGGGTTCTGGGCTTCGTCATTCTGAATGGTGGTTCAGAGACCCCCAAGCCTAGCTATACAGGAGTGGGAGGAACCTACCCTGCTCTATCAATGCTCCTTCCAGCAGAAGCTGAGGGAGGCCCCATGAGCCTCTGTGAAACCTCACTGGCTGTGGGGAAGGGAGTGGTGGGCTAGCCTGGGCTGCCCTGGATTCCACTCAGCGAAGGGGAGGGGCCCGGGAAGGGAGGGTCACACCGGGACCCTGAGTCCCAGGCCTTCCCCTTCTCCCCCTGCCTGCTTCTGTCATATTCCAGGGGCTTCATCTCTTTCTCTCACACTCAAAGCTTAGGATTTGGTTTTCTGCACCTTGGGTCTAAGTTAGTCTCCTTCTCTTAATTACTACAAAGGAAGGAGAAAGCAGTCACTTCCCATACCTTCCACTCCAGCTTCTCCCCAAGCAAGCTCAAGGTCTAGAAACCCCCACCAGAACTTGGAAGAAGGCCATCAAGGAGCTGGGCATTGTTGTCACACCCAGGATCCCTGAGGACTCAGAGGGTGGAGCCAAGTAGGTGGCAGGAGTGCTGCATTCCTGTGCAGACGCTGAAGGCCCTTGGGGTTTCTGAGTTGTCCCGGTGGAGCCTAGGATATCTCCCAGCTCCACCCCGGGGTGTGCTGCAGCCTCACAGCCACTCTGATTGCCTCCTTAGAAACATGGCCGGGGCCAGGTGCTGTTTGACCTGGTTTGTGAGCACCTCAACCTCCTGGAGAAGGACTACTTTGGCCTGACCTTCTGTGATGCCGACAGCCAGAAGGTACCTGGGCTGGGGAGCGGGGCAGGGCCTCCTCTTCTGTTAGGCCCCTGTAATCCTGGCCACATCCCATGACTTCCACTAGTGCTCAGATCATTAGGCATCTTCTGTTTGCATGTCCCCAAGGTTCAGCCAGCCCTGTCTACTCTTGGTTCTCTGTCTCAGCCATTTCTTGGTGACGCACAGGTCACCCCCAGATGGGTATTTGCAGAGCCCTTGTTAGGCTGCTAGAGTTGTTGGGGGAGGCGAGGAGCTCCCTGTCAGAGCCACTTCCCTGCCCTTGGGAAGCTCTGCCTGAGTTTCCTCCTTCCTGCCAGGCTCCCTGCAGCTGTGTTACTTGCTCACTGGAACTGCCTCAGGGCTGTGGTGGCTCCAGGGCACTGGGTCCAAGCCTGGTGGTAAACCCCAACCCCATTCCCCACACCCCCTGGTCCCAAGGAAAAGGGACCAAGAGGTTTAGACAAGGAAGTGTGCTCCCTACGAGGGGCTGTTGACCGGCTACCTCAGGATAGTTCTGTCCCCGGCCCTGTCAGGTCCTTTGCTACATCTTCCCTCTGAAGATCTTGATCTTTTCTTTTAGAACTGGCTGGACCCCTCCAAGGAGATCAAGAAGCAGATCCGGAGTGAGTGGCTTGCGGTTGGGATGTCGGTGGGTGAGGGGATCCAGACCATGAGAGCCCCCCTTGTATAGCTCTCTTCTCCTTTGGAAAGTGTATTCAGGCTGGGTGCCATGGCTCATGCCTGTAATCTCAGCACTTTGGGAGACCAAGAAGGGCGGATGACTTGAGGTCAGGTGTTCGAGACCAGCCTGGCTGACATGGTAAAACCCCGTCTCTACTAAAAAAAAAAAAAAAAATACAAAACTTAGCTGGGCATGGTAATCCCAGCTACTTGGGAGGCTGAGGCGCTGGGACTGCCTCACCTCAAGCAATTCTCTTGAACCCAGGGGGCAGAGGTTGCAAGGAGCTGAGATCACACCACTGCACTTCAGCCTGGGCAACAGAGCAAAACTCCATCTCCAAAAAGGAAAAAAAAAAGAAAGTTTATTCAGATCCATGAGTCTGTGTAATCCACATGGCAGATGAGAGAAGCCAGGGCAGGAAGGACAAGTCTAAGGCCCAGAGAAGAAAGATGACTGTGCAGAGTCACACAGCAAGTTAGCAGAGGAATCAGAAACGCATTCAGGATGTCAGTTCTAGAAGGGAAGTCTAGAGCCGTCGAGGACAAAGGACAAGCAGATGGGCTGGAAACAGCCACCCTGCTGTCCAGGGATGGCTCAGACTTCAGTAAGCAATGACCCTTCCTTCAGAGGCTCAGAGAGAGGCAGTTATTACCTAAGGTCACAGAGCCAAATGTTGGCTGAGCTAGGTCTTGAGCTCTGGTCTTCCAATACCATCCTGTGCTCTTTTCAAGGCCTAGGGTGAAGGCAGATGAACTGACCAACAGCCTGTCCTTTCTGGCCCAGAGAGAGAAAGCATGTTGGGAGGGGATGGGGCAGCTCCCAAATGGCAGAAGGGGGAGATAGGTGGCCCCAGCAAGCCAGGCTGAGCAGGTTGGGACCTGGAGCCTCGAGCCAGAGATGCCTCCACCAAGGCCCCTCCCCCTTGGCTGTGGTTGGTCTCTCCTGGACTCCCTGGTCCCTTGGCTGGAAAGCTGTAGCTAAGCCTGTTGCCATGACAGCAGGCAGCTGGCCTCGGAGATGCCAGCTGACTCTGCAGGAGGGGCTCAAGGAATTCTTCCTATAGGTTCTGTCAGTTGGAGACAAAGAGACAGGCATACAGACAGTGTTCACTCCTCGGGGGGCTGATAGATCCTCCGCCTGGGCTTCAGGCTGTCTCCCGGAAGCCCCCACCTGGCTGGGTGGCCTGCCTCTCATGACTAAAGGGATCGGAACACATACAGGAGTCAAGTGTGCAGTGTTTGGTTAGGACCGGGAACTTGGGAAAGACAGGCGGCTGAACCAAATGGTCAGGTGTCAGCATCCCTCCCAGAGCTGGCCTGCAGCCCAGGCCTGGTGGATGTCACTCCTTGTAGCCATCTCAAGTCACTGAGTAATAGTCTTGATCCCTAGCAAGTACTTTATCCAGGAGAGCCACAGTCTCTGACTCTACCCCTATAACTTCCAGCCATTCATCCTCATCCTACCTTCTGGGGCCCCAGTGGAGCAATTTGTTACCCTCTTTCTTCTGTTTGTGACAGCACCTCAGCCTTCTGAAGGTGGCACCATTGGTCCTTGTGGCCTGGGCTTCGGAGTTGGGTGTATCTCCTCCCCAACCTCAGCACACCTGGGGCAGGGTAGGGCAAAGTAGGGTACCTGGGGCAAGTTCTCCACATCTCTGGGCCCCTGCTTCTCCTTGGCCAGTGGATTAGTCATTCCTGCCTCACTAGTTTGGGGTGACAGTTAAATGACATATGTATGGACAGCACCAAGCACATAGTAGGTGCTCAGTAGCTGCTTTCTTCTTGCTTCCCTGAGGCAATCTGGTGTGATGGTTAAGCAGACAGACCCTGAGGCCAGCCCGCCTGGATTTGAATGTTAACTCCATCACTGTTTCTGGTGTTGACTGTTCTGTGCCTTGGTTTCCTCCTCTGTAACTAGGATACTTATATTTATGATGTTGTGAGGATTAAATGAGTATTACATGTAGAACAGTGCCTGCACACAGTAGCACCCAGTATGCATCAGCTATTACTTATTATCAGTATTGATTATTACCATTATTATTCCTGAGATAGGAGTTCCTGAGGCTTATTATTCCTTGAGGCTGCTGTTTCCAAGAAGTCGGTGTGGTCAGAAGCGTGGGCTCTGGGGCCAGATGACCAGTTAGGATCCCGATTCTCTACCACTGACTAGCTGACTTAGTTACTCTGAGAGCGTGACTTAACCTCTCAGAATTCATCTATAAAAAAGAAAGTTGGGCCGGACGCGGTAGCTCATGGCTGTAATCCCAGCACTTTGGGAGGCTGAGGTGGGTGGACCATGAGGTCATGAGTTTGAGACCAGCCTGACCAACAGGGTGAAACCCCATCTCTACTAAATTTATAATAATTGCCAGGCATGGTGGCACATGCATGTAATCCCAGCTACTCAGGAGGCTGAGGCAGGAGAATTGCCTGAACCCAGGAGGCAGAGGTTGCGGTGAGCCGAGATCGCGCCATTGCACTCCAGCCTGGGTAACAAGAGCGAAACTCCGTCTCAAAAAAAAAAAAAAAGAAAGAAAGTCAGCTTCAGGATGATTATGAAGATCAAACCCCTATACATGTGCATAAGTTCTTAGCAAGCGCAACGACTGGCACCGAGTAAGAGTTTGAGATGTGACCTCTGGATGGTGCAGATGGTGGTTACTGCAGGGACAAGGATGGTAGTGGCAATGTGGCCTACAGCGGTCCATGGCCACAGCCCTGCCCTGGATGGGTCTTGCTTTCTCACTTTGTCAGGGGCCTCTTTGATCCTGGAACCTGAAATGTCCTAGGCGTGGTCTGACCAATTTTGTCCAGTGCCTCATCCCTGCCCGCCTTCATCCCCTCTCATGTGGCCACCCCATCTCCAAGCTTGCAGAGCTTGCTTCCAGTGATAACCTCAGCCTTTATTCCCCTGTGTATCTTCTTAGATGTGTACCACTGGTTTCCCACATCTAACTGTGGAGGTTAGCATTCGTCCCCCTAAAATATCTCTTTGTTACATTTAGCCCATTATATTTGCTTTTTAGGTCTTGTTTATAATCCAATCCTGTCATTCGAGATGGAGTCAACATGATACAGGGCAGAGTTTTCTAATGTGTGTTCTGAGAAGCATTAAGCTTTCAGGATGCTCTGTTAAAAATGGATACAACAGATTAAACCATTTTTGGAAATTCCTGAATACATGTTCCCCTCAGAGAGTTGCAATGCACAGTAGCAGAGTGAGGGCTCTGACAAGTCCTGATTTAGGAAACCTGTTTAATGTGATATTATCTAGACTTTTTTCTTATCACTAACATCCTGTGACTCAGACTAGGGTATAGACCAAGGAGCCTGGTGGCATTGCCACTTCCGAGTGGGGTGACCTTGGGCTGACTGCTTTACTGCCTGGGCCTCAGCGTCTGCAAAATGGGACTAATCATAGGACTTACTCTTGGGGTTGTGGTGAAGTTTACTGAAGTCATGTTTGTCAAGTAATGAACAGTGTGCCCGGCATGCAGCGTCAGTTTTCTTTCTTTCTTTTTCTTTCTTTCTTTCTCTCTCTCTCTTTCTCTTTCTTTCTTTTTCTCTTTCTTTCTCTTTTCCTTCCTTCCTTCCTTCCTTCCTTCCTTCTTTCCGTCCTTCCTTCCTTCCTTCCTACCTCCTTCCTACTGCTAGCTCACAAGTATCTTAACCTGGACCTCAGTTTGCTCATGTGTCAAATGAGAATAATATTCCAGCCTTCTTGATTAGATTGTCCTAAGATTAAAGATAGGAGAAGACTTTGAAAAACTGCCCATAGGATGGTGCATCTGGACCACCCAGTGGGATGACCGGGCCTCTCTGATCTCTCTCCCACCTTCTTCTCTCAGGTAGTCCCTGGAATTTTGCCTTCACAGTCAAGTTCTACCCCCCTGATCCTGCCCAGCTGACAGAAGACATCACAAGGTGAGAGCTTGAGAGCTGTTGTGGGAGAGACAGGTATGCTAGCTGTGTGGAACAATGGATGAGGGCCCCTGGCCCTGGGGACACAAGCAGTATGTGACAGCAGCTGCAAATGCAGGCACCTACTGAGGTCAGGCAGACAGCATCAACACAGGAAGCCGACTCATTGTAAGAAACAGTATTGCAAGCACAGTGGTCAGTGGCAGCTGACCCTTGATGTCAGAGGAAGAGGTATCACAGGGAGCTGTGGGGCCCTCGTAGATTTAAGAGGACAGAAACTACCTAAGACTATTGTTGTTCCCCTCCACGCTATCACTGTTATGTAGGAATTGGGCCTGATTGTTAAAATGAAACTAGAGATTAAAGAATAAAAACAACAGTTTCTAAATGTTGGGAATGAATGCAAACTTTAAAAACATGGCATGGTCCATATCTGGGTGGGACATACCAAACCCATGTGAAGGCTGCTGTACTGGGTGACTCGCCAGTTTGCAGCGTTGGGGATGTGGAGAGGGTAGAATGGGATGCCTTTGCACGTGGGAATTTTGGTCTGCATGCCACTCTGTGCACATGTCAGATGTGTGGAAGTCAAATGGGGCTTGGGACTCCCACCCCCAGAGAAAAGCCTGGGCTGCCAAGGCAAGCGTGGACTGTGCATGCAGTCTTGTTGTGCCTCAGGACTAGTAGATAACATGGCCTAAAGATTGGAAGTGAATGCAAAGCATCCTTCAGTATGAGAACTTCGGTGGGGTCATCTCATCTCTGGAAACCAGAACAGGGGAAGCCCTCCTCTTAAGCCCTTTCTAAAGAGATAGTCTCACGTCATGATATCCTGGGGCTGTGTCATCCAGGGGGCCTTATACCCGCAACATAAGATATGGGCTGGAAGTTCCACTTCAGCAGGGAAGGGGCTCCTAAGCCGGGCTCTCTCTCCCACTGGGTCCTTCCTTCACTTTCATGTCGATTGCCTGTTTGCCAGGCCATCGATCAAGGTCAAGACGCTGACTCTGGCCTTGGGAGATAAGACAGATGTTCCTGGAACAGATCAGGCCTGGGCTTTGGTGTCATTAGCCCTAGTTCCAAGCCCTAAGGTCAGGTGGGGGATAATGTGGCAGCAGCAGGATCTGAAACCTCCATTCCCAAGTGGGCTGTGTGGGTTAGGCCAGCACAGTCTCCATCTCCCTGGTCTTACCTACTGATACCTCCTCTCTTTGTGCCAGAGCCTGGGCACTGTGCTTCCAGGCACACCGGGAAGGAAGTTAGGCCTGCCTAGCACAGATGGCCCCAGGAGATGGGTGCTATAGCAGCTGATTTTGCCAAAAATAGTTAGGCCTGAAATAAACTGGTCAAAATGACAAATTGATTGAGATGAAGGATTGGTCTGAATATTTGGCAGTGATTTCTGAATTTTGAGACTTTTGAACAGAATGCCCATAAGCCTCTACTCAGTGCTTGTGATGTCTCAGCTGCTGTGGATTCTGAGTCCTTGACCCTGGGCTCACACTGAGGCTGCACATACTTTTTGCCAGGACTTCAGTTCTGACTGTGAAATAATGTCACAGAGTAGTAAAAATTATATCAAGTAAAAGGTACTTAAAATAGGCTGGGCACGGTGGCTCATGCCTGTAATCCCAGCACTTTGGGAGGCCAAGGTGGGCAGATCACAAGGTCAGGAGTTCAAGACCAGCCTAGCCAATATGGTGAAACCATGTCTCTACTAAAAATACAAAAATTAGCCAGGTGTGGGGCAGGTGCCTGTAGTCTCAGCTACTCAGGAGCTGAGGCAGGAGAATCACTTGAACCTGGGAAATGGAGGTTTTAGTGAGCTGAGATTGCACTACTGCACTCCAGCCTGGGCAACAGAATGAGACTCCGTCTCAAAAAAAAAAAAAAAAAAGGCCAGATGTGGTAGCTCACACCTGTAATCCCAGCACTTTGGGAGACAATGGCAGGAGGATTGCTTAAGCCCAGGAGTTCGAGACCAGTCTGGGAAGCATAGTGAAACCTTGTTTCCATAAAAGAATACAAAAATTAGTTGGGCAAAGTGATGTGTATTTGTAGTCCTGGCTACTTGGGTGGCTGAGGTTGGAGGATCACTTGAGACTGGGAGATTGAGGCTGCAATGAGCCAAGATTGTGCCACTGCACTCCAACTTGGGTGACAGAGTGAGACCCTGTTTCAGGAAAAAAAAAGAAAAAAAAATAGGCAATTGGAAAAAAAAAAGATGAAAATAACAAAAATGGGCAGGGTGGCATCGTTGGCTAAAAATGAACTGAAACTTTTTTTTTTAATACACAGTAACTGAAAAAGCAATAAAAAATGCTTTTAAATGGTTCTAAAATTGTAAAATCGTCCAAGCATGCCTAGAAGTTATAGAAAAAATCATGGCCTGATAGTTGGAAATGTTTCTTTGAACCAATTTGTTTTCAGACAGTTTACTTAGAGCTGGAGGCAAAATAAGAAAGTTTTTGGGAAAGCATTGGCAAGCAGGTTCATCCGGGCGATGATATACAACATGGAAGTTAAAAAGAGTGAGGTAGAGTGACGTGTGCTGACATGGAAAGGCTCTAAGGCCTGGGTATGAAAAGTGAGCTCTTAGAATCAGAGGCAGCATTTGATGCCCTTTACAGGTAAGAAACACCCATAGATCAAAACCACATACATTTCTGTATGTCCAAGGAGAGGAAATGTCTAGAACACCACTCAATAACTCTGGAGACCGAATGAGAGTCATCAAGAGGAAATAGAGTCACCACTAACATGTGCATTTTTCCTCTACAATATGAATACAGTATATTACTTGTATAATTACTTGTATACAGTATATTACTTGTATATTACTACACCACATTTTGTGATGGCCAAATCAGCAAAGTAGTCCTATTTAGCTTGAAATTGAATTAGAAATTGAAAATGCTCTCATAATAGAAAACAAACCCCTCAAATTTAGAAATACAGAAAAATGATTAAAGTCATGTGAAATGTTGCAAAACCATCTCATGAGACATACCCAGATCGTCAACATATGAAGTGCCAGTGTCTACAAACATTATTTTCTGCTGACCTGTGTTCTGTTTGGTTCTGATGGACAGCTGTGCTTGGGGGATCTAGGGAGGAGTAGGGCCCTGTGCCCATGCTGGCTCTCCCCTATCTCCAGATACTACCTGTGCCTGCAGCTGCGAGCAGACATCATCACAGGCAGGCTGCCCTGCTCCTTTGTCACGCATGCCCTGCTGGGCTCCTACGCTGTACAGGCTGAGCTGGGCGACTATGATGCTGAGGAGCATGTGGGCAACTACGTTAGCGAGCTCCGCTTCGCCCCTAACCAGACCCGGGAGCTGGAGGAGAGGATCATGGAGCTGCATAAGACATACAGGTAAGAGGGTATCAGCCAGGGCCTTCCGTGACTCCTTAGCCAGTGTGAGCCTTCCTTGCAGGTCTGAATGTCCTAAGCCACTGTAAGCTGTGCTGTTTGTACCTGGCTCTGCCTCTACTCGAGGTCTAGCTGAGAGCAAATCATCTCTGCAAATAGGAATGATAATGACTGGCTGTGTGGCCTTGATGACCTTATGGGACCAAAGTTTCTTAAGCTCCTATATAAATATGATAATTCCCTGTCCTTGGCCTCTGAGAATCAGTTTATCTGCCAACTGGAGGTAATAATCACTACTATGTGTCTCTGAGTAAGTGACACACAGTAGTGATTATTAGATCCTGTTGCCTAGATCTTGGTGTAGAGTTCAAAAGTTTGGACCTGAAAGCTAGCCTGCTAGGGTTTCTGTTCTGGCTCTGCCACTTTCTAACCAGGGGATTTCGGGAAGGTCTTTCACTTCCTGTGCTTTGGTTTCCTCACCTGTTCAAGGTGGATGCTGTGAAACCCACCTTGTAGGATTGTTGGGAAGCCTAGACAGCACTTTTTTTTTTTTTTTGAGACAGAGTCTCGCTCTGTCACCAGACACCAGGCTGGAGTGCAGTGGCACGATCTCTGCTCACTGCAACCTCCGCCTCCTGGCTTCAAGCAATTCTTCTGCCTCAGCCTCCCAAGTAGCTGGAACTATAGGTGTGTGCCACCATGCCCAGCTAATTTTTGTATTTTAGCAGAGACGGGGTCTCACCATGTTGGCCAGGATGGTCTCAATCTCTTGACCTCGTGATCTGCCTGCCTCAGCCTCCCGAAATGCTGGGATTACAGGCGTGAGCCATCGCACCTGGCAACAGCACATATTAAAGGCACACTGCATGTTAGCTATTAGTGTTGCTGTCTGTGGATCAAGGGGTTGAATAGTTGATCGTGCAGGGAAAAGTACTCCTTCCAGCAGTTGCATGGTAATGAACTAGTGTGATTGTAGGCTGGGTATGTAACCCATCTAAGCCCCATTTTTCACCTGTATATGCACGAAGTTAGATTATCAGTGTCTCTCAACTGTTGGCATTTGGGGCAGGGGAATTCATTGTGCAGAATGCTCAGCATCCCTGGGACCCAGTAAATGCCCATAACACCTTCTCGGTCATTGTAACAACCCAGATACTCCCCTTTGCCATTGCTTCTGTACAGGCTCCCCTGGAGAGGAACCGTTGGAACTAAATTATTTCTAGGGCTCTTTTAAGCCGGAAGTATTTGGGGCTGTAAGTCCAGGATTATTATGGGAACACAATGTAATTAATAATATGAAAGTGCATTATAAGCTGTAAAGTGCCATGCCCAGGGAAAGGAGTATGGTGATATTATCTCATTCCTATTGAGGATAGAGGGAATTAGGAAGCTTGTGTCCTGTGGGCTTCCTTTGGAGAGGAGGGATAGGGCCAGATGTGGAGGGGTTATGCACATGAGGAAGAGCCTGCTGGGGTGTGATGAATGCTAGGTCAAGGGTGGCAAATGCTGTCTTGAGAGTCGCATGGTAACTCTACTTGGTTAATAATGACTGCTGTAGTGTTGTGTTGAGTAGTACCCTGATTCCCTACAATGCCCAGGTTAGCAATGTACCTACCACCTGGGCATAGGAATAGGGAGTGGTGGCTTGCTTGCCATCTATTTGTCATCCCTGTCCTAGATATCAAGACATCTTAGGATTTGTAAGTCATAATAATGCAGAGAAAGATGTTCAGGTTGATATGGGCTGGAGAAATACTCATGGCTGTCCCTATAGCTCTTTGGACCTAAAGCATACTGACATCTAGTGTCCAAGTATCCCATACAGCAGCCCAGAGGTAGACAGGTCACAGGAAACAGGCCTGGAGGGTATACCAGACATGTAATGAAGTGATTAGGAGCATAAACTCTGGAGTCAAATTGTCTAGGTTCAAATCCTGACTCTTCTTAATAGCAGTGTGGCCTTGGACAAGTTACTCAACGTCTCTGTGCCAGTTTTCTCATCTGTAAAATGAGAATAGTAATAATACCTACCTTGCAGAGTTGTTATGAGGATTCAATGAGTTAATCCATGTAAAGTGCTTAAAGCAGTAACCAGCACATAGTACTCAATAAATGTTTGCTGTGACTAAGTGTAAAATGTCCAAGTTTCCTGGCAGCCAAAGCAAAGAAGGAACTTGATTAATTACATAACCCTTCTTTTTGGAAAAGAGAATGTGCATCTGTTCCTTAAGAGAGATTAAGTGGCTTCCGATACTAAATTCTGCAAGAAATATCTTATGTGGGTAATAATTTAGGAGCCCCTGGGTGGTTATAATGAACAGTGTCCTTAACAATGGTTTTACAGTCATGGAAAAGTAGAATTTATAGCTCACAGTCAACTCTGTGGCAGAATGAGGCAAAAATCCTGACTCCCAGCCCAGCCCTTGTATGCTCCCTGGACTAACAAGACTGGACTTGAGCTTTGGCAGAAGACGGGGGTTGGGTGGGCTGAAGTGGAAGTTGGGGTACACCCTCTTGCTCTGAGGGCAGAGGGAAAGGATTAGGGTGAGGCTCAGCCATCAGACTTGCTGGAATCGTGAGTTCTGATGGTGGCCACCTTCGCCCGCAGGACTCAAGGCTGGGCCTTTCCCATGGTCACCTGTTACTGCTTTCTTTCCCTCAGGGGGATGACCCCAGGAGAAGCAGAAATCCACTTCTTAGAGAACGCCAAGAAGCTTTCCATGTACGGAGTAGACCTGCACCATGCCAAGGTACCACCGGCTTCCTGGGTTCTCCTCGTGTCTGGGTGGTGACCCCGAAGGACTATCCGGCCTTTCCCTAGGGCTTGGTGTGTCAGAACCTGTGTTACCTCCAACTTGAAACCTTTCCTGTTCTCATTCTTCTTCCTCAAAGTTCCATAACCTTTTATTTTCTCATGAACTTTATCATTTTCTACATGTATTTTATTTATGAACCTGTTTGAGCCACTGCTAGATTGGGAGCATTATGAGGGAAAGACATAGGCCTCAGTGTATTTCTGTATCCCCAGCACATGGTACATAGCCTGGCACCCAAGCGTGTGCCACTAAATATTTGCTGGGTGAATGAATGATGGAATGATTGGCAGAGCAAATGATGGAACAAGTGAGTGGGTGAATAAATACATAAATGGGGGCCAGGCACGGTGGCTCACACCTGTAATCCCAGCACTTTGGGAGGCTGAGGTGGGCAGATCACCTGAGATCAGGAGTTTGAGACCAGCCTGACCAATATGGAGAAACCCCATCTCTACTAAAAATACAAAATTATTCAGGCATGGTGGCGCATGCCTGTAATCTCAGCTACTCGGGAGACTGAGGCAGGAGAATCGCTTGAACCCAGGAGGCGGAGGTTGAGTGAGCCGAGATTGCACCACTGCACTCCAGCCTGGGCAACAAGAGTGAAACTCTCTCAAAAAACAAAAACAAAAAATACCTAAATGGATGTATGAATGACTGAATGACTGTGGAAGGGATTGGTCAGTGGGATTCCAGCATAGAGGCTGTAGCCCTGTTCCTGAGAGCTCGTTACAGGCAGAGCACAGGGCAGAGTTTTTGGGGTGGGTAGCAGGCCATTCCCAGGCATGGCCCTGGGCCTCCTCTTCCATGGTCTCTTCTCATGCAGGACTCTGAGGGCATCGACATCATGTTAGGTGTCTGTGCCAATGGCCTGCTCATTTACCGGGACCGGCTGAGAATCAATCGCTTTGCCTGGCCCAAGATCCTCAAGATCTCCTACAAGAGGAGTAACTTCTATATCAAGATCCGGCCTGGGGAGGTGAGCCTGCCTTGGGAAACCCACCTCTGCACTGGAATCAAGTAGAACGGAGTGGACCCTGGCAGCTGGGCCTGGGTATTTACTACCCAGGATATGTGGAAAGGAGTTCTGGGGTTCTGAGTAGGGAGAAGTCCTTCTTTTTCTGTGGCTCACTACATAGACTTCACACCTTAGGTATGTGCATGCTAGCACACACACACACACACACACACACACACACAGAGAGGAGCCTAAATACAGAGAGAGACAGAGACAGAGACAGAGATAGAGAGAGAGAGGAGCCTAAATAAAAGTATAACCACATATGGCTGGGCATGATGGCTCACACCTGTAATCCCAGCACTTTGGAGGGCCAAGGTGGGCAGATCGCCTGAGGTCAGGAGTTCGAGACCAGCCTGGCCAACATGGTGAAACCCTATCTCTACTAAAAATACAAAATTAGCTGGCACTGCACTCCAGACTGAGTGACAGAGTAAGACTCTGTCTCAGAAAACAAAAGGAAAAGACGGGGGGTGTGGAAAATAAGAAATATAACCATATGCATTCAGGTCACACAGATAAATGAATACATGTCTGTGTAAATTTTGTGTATTTACTTACATGTTGTAAGTATGGAAGTTTGTACACATTTTAAGATACATAGACTTGGCTACACACATAGTACCCACAAATGCAAACATGTATATGTTTACACCTCTTTTCCTTCAATCCCCACATCTCACCCATCAAAAAGCCCATTTGGTTGTACCTATAGAACACACATGAACCCATCTGCTTCTCCTCCTCTCCACCACACCCACCTCCAGCAGCCTCCATCTTATGACTGCACCTAGAAGGACCTTCTCACTGCCCTCCCTGGCCTCTGGGGCTCTCCAGGCCATTTTCCTCGCAGCTGCAAGAGAGATCTTAAAAGTCTCTTAAATCAGATCATGGCAAGCTCACTCTCCCTTCTCATTCACACCCTTGCTTACACCTTTCAGGAACTCTCTTTAGCTCTTGGGCTAAGGTCCAAACTCCTTCCATGCCACCCACCACTTCCACCCATCCCTGGCCACACTGCCCCATGCCCAAGGTGCTTTAGTCCCTTTGGCCTTGAGATCTTTGAATAAGTCAAGCTCTTTCCTGCCTGAGTGCTTTGCATGTGGTGTTTCCTCTACCTGAAAGTGTCTCCCCATCTCCTGCTTCTCACATGGCTGGTTCCTTTTCATTCTTTAACTGTCAGCTCAAGATCACCTGTCTAGAGAGCATCCCCTGCTCTTCTTTAAATGGCAGCAGCCCCGACACCTTCCCAGTTCTGCCACACCACACATCTCCCTTCCCCTGTAGCCCTGATCAGCCTCTGCAATTATCTTGTTTGCTTATGTATTATCAGAGGCCCCCTTCCCCCACTAGAGTCTTCTGTCTTGATCTCCACATGTTTCTAATGTGTAGCACTGGACCCATCAGAGAATAAGGGCTCAGTCACCGTTATTGATTCAGTGAATGAACAGGCCGAAGTTTCAGATGCCTGAGAAGAACTCAGAAAGGATTTTACTCACATCTGTGATCCCAACACTTCAGGAGGCTGAGGTGGGAGGATGGCTTGAGCCCAGGAGTTGGAGACCAGCCTAGGCAACATAGTGAGACCCATTCTCTACAAAAAAAAAATTAGCCACATGGTGTCATGTGACTGTAGTTCCAGCTGCTTGGGAGGCTGAGGCAGGAGGATCCCTTGAGCCCAGGAGTTCAGGTTACAGTGAGCTATGATTACACCACCACACTCCAGCCTGGGCAAATGATCAAGCCCCTGTGTCTCAAAAAACATTCAGTAAATAAAATAAAAAACAAAAAGTGGGCTAGTGGTGAGAGTGGGCTCAGGCTCTGCCTCTAACCTGCTCTTCTTGGTTTTCCAGTATGAACAATTTGAGAGCACAATTGGTTTTAAGCTCCCAAATCACCGGTCAGCCAAGAGACTGTGGAAGGTCTGCATTGAGCATCACACATTCTTCCGGTGAGCCTGACCTTGGATGGGGTAATGGGGATGGGGCAGAGGTCATGTGTATGGAGGAGAGAGGGGAGGGGAGCAGGGGAAGGAGTTAGTGAGAACTCTAGGAGAGTCCTCTTCCCTTTCCCCAGGTCTCTCTCTTCCTGGACCACTTTGAGTTGTCATAGTTGGTGGGATGAAAATGTGGGATGAAAGTCCAGCTGTGGTCTAACCTTGGGCCTGGAATGCAGGTCTGATCCCCCTCCTCCCCTCCATCCCTCTACTGCAGGCTGGTGTCCCCTGAACCTCCACCCAAGGGCTTCCTGGTGATGGGCTCCAAGTTCCGGTATAGTGGGAGGACACAGGCACAGACCCGTCAGGCCAGCGCCCTCATTGACCGGCCTGCACCCTTCTTTGAACGTTCTTCCAGCAAACGGTACACCATGTCCCGCAGCCTTGATGGAGGTATGGCCCAAATTGGAGGGCTGGTGGGGAATGGTCTTTAGAGGGAAGTGGTTGAGTGGACATGCCGGGTTCTGCAGAATGAGCAGGAAAGTGATAGATGCATCCCAAGTTCATCTGCACCAGGCTGGCCCCTCAAGACAAATGCTGTCCTTGGGCAGCTCTTGTTGGCTTAGTCCCAATCTACAGCTCACTCCAACTTGGGATGTGACACTACCACCCTCTGGATTTCCTACAGCTTCCTTGAGTTGTGGTCCTTTGGGGACCCAGGTTCAGCCTTGTGGTTTTGGACCACCTACCCAAAAAGCTTAGCAATCCACTGGTCATCGTCATCATATTAGGAGAATGGTGTCTTGTGAGTGCAGTGTGGAGCTGATGATGCCTTATCTGCTGGGAGACCAGGGCACAGTTCCTGATCAGTCTTTTGGTTCTACTGGGCTCTGGGCTGATTGACAATCTAACCACATGGCACTCTCCACTGTCCCCATTTCTGTTGGACCGATGGGTGCCTTTAACATCAATGAAAACTGGTAGGCCTGTAGCAAGCAGACAGGGCTTTACATGTGGTGCATAGACCACGTCTCATCAGAGTCGCCTTTGACATCGTTAAACATGAAAATTCCCTGTTCTGCCCCAGACCTATGAAATCAGCACTCTTCAGGGCCCAAGTCTCTCCCCAGGATGTACATACTAGAGTTTGTGGGTGATGTTCACAAGTCACAGGGGGCACTGGGGAGATTCAGGATTATGCAGATCTGAATTAAAATTTCAGCCTTGACAGTCACCAGCTGTTCTCTGGATACAGGAAGTGGCTCATAAATATCTGAATGATCAGATGTGTGACCATAAGCAACCTGTTTCCTCTTCTATGAAATAATTAGTACCTACTTTGCTGTGTTCTAGGGAAAACTAAGTGAGATCATGCCTAGAAAACATTCCATGGCATATAGTAGCACCTTAAGAAATTGTACCCATTATTATGGTTTTTAGATTTGTACAGAGTGGCTTAAAAGTGAGAAGTGGGGACTTGGGTGGGGAAACCATGGATACTCCCAGAATCCCTTGGGGCAGGCCTCCAAGCAAGTTAGTTCTACTTCTATTTTCTGAGTGTTATATGTGTGCCAGGCCTTGTATTGGGTCCTGGGTATAGTATTTAGAGTGAATAGATTTGGCCCTTTCCTTTGGGGAGCTCATAGAATGAAGGTTGTAAGCATTTTGATGTAGTTTAAGCAATGGGAGAAGCATGTGCAGAATGCAGAGCAGCCTTGAGGAGGGAGGAATTAAGTCTAGGAGGGGCAGAAAGGGCTCTGCAGAAAGGGTGCCACCTGGGCAGGGTTTTGAAGGATACCTCGGAGTTTGCTAGGTGATCAAGAAAGTCCGATACTTTTTCTGGTATATGAAAGTGAGACCTGGCTCAGGACTCCTGTGCATGTTTAAAAGATGTGTAGTTGTGCAAGCGTTCATCTGAGGCTGAAGAAGCTCCTTCTTCTCCTTGGGTAGACAAAGGACTGACAACTGGGGTTTATGCAAAGGGAAAGTTCCCTCCTATGTTACTTCCATTACACATCAGGGGCCAGATGAAGCCCAGATTCTGGCAGGCAGCCGAGGTTAGCCCGGAGCTGGTGAAGCTCATTGGAGAGGAACAGAAGCTTGGACTCTAAGCTAGGAGGCCTTGGTCCTTGTCCCAACTCACCAAAGGGTCACCAGTGGGATATTTTCTTCCTTGACATCTTCAGTTATCCTCTGTAAAATTGGGATAAGTCATTCCCATTCCAGCCATCAACACAGGGTACTGTGTAAATCAAAGGAAATATATGCATAAATGGGTACTTTGCAAAGTGAGTGTATATGAATAGAAAGGATAATTATCCTCTTTTTAAAATCTAGGCCAACCCCAAGGATAATCTGAGCTCTGGTTATTTTAAACCTGTGTTTTTCAGCCTATTTTCCACCAAGACACAATCCATGGTTGGGCATAGTCGGATTATGCCCAATGCCTGTGGAGAAGTCTGTAATTCTACCCCTCCATTCCTATTCAGAAAAGCAGTTTGGAATACCAGTGAGTGAGAAGGGTGTTATTGCAGGAATGTCCCTGAATTCTCCCTAATTTATAAAGAAGGTACATCAGTTGCAAGCTTTAGGACTGTAGCTTTCACTAGTAAAGCTAATCTCACAATATTTGTGTGTTGCTAAATGATGAACAAGTGAGTTTCCTACCACAGCCACCACAACCAAAACAGCAGTATTTATGGGCTGCCGTTGATGGAAGACTCACTCTGTGCCAGCCACTCTTCCATAAATACTTACATGCATTAGCTTGTTCATTCCTCACCTCCGCTTTATAAAGCAGGCACTGCTTCTAGATGAGGAAACGAAGACCCCAGAGAGACTGTGCAACTTACACAAGGTAACACAATCAAGAAGAGATGTTGAGATTTGAACCCAGGCTCTAGTGCTGTAGAAACCAGGAAGGAGTCCTGGGCTGAGAGGCAGCTCTGCCACTCCCCGACCATGTGACCAGAAGTCTACTTCACCACTCTGGGCAACAGGTCAGGGGTGTGGAGGAGTTGGCTCCACTCCATGTGTGGTTGGGCAGGGCTGGGCTGGTTCTCTGTCCGTTCTCTGGGAGGGGCCTCACATGGTTGCCCCACCATCTCCACCCACTTCAGCAGAGTTCTCCCGCCCAGCCTCAGTCAGCGAGAACCATGATGCAGGGCCTGAAGGTGACAAGCGGGAGGAGGATGGCGAGTCTGGGGGGCGACGGTCAGAGGCCGAGGAGGGAGAAGTCAGGACCCCAACCAAGATCAAGGAGCTAAAGGTAGGAGCCTGGCTTTCTTGTACCCTCTGCCCTGGGGATCAGGAGGCTGACCTGAGGTCTAGCCTCAGCCTTGGCCTTCATGTGCCCCCAGCCACAGCCACGCACCCTTGCTATGGAGTGCACCATGGGCAGGGCCTTGCCTTTGGGTCGTGCTCAATACCTGGCCCTCCCCGGGTTGGGGTGGGCATGGGGGTGGGTAAACTGCCCACCCTATACCCTCCCTGACTTTGCCCTGCTTTTCCAGAGGGACACTTTGTCCCCTGGAGGACTTAGTTCTCATTTTGTACACTCCTAATTTGCCCCTTTGACTGGGATTGGATCTGCACCACTCTCTTCCCCCTCAGAGCATGACCAGGTGTCACCAACAGCTCTCACGAGTGTGAGGTACAAGTGTGTCCCCTTCCTTCTGCCCCACACCCCACTCAGGTGCACACACACTCCCAGTATCTGTGTGTACATGCTTGTGCGGGAGTGCATGACCTCAGCCTCACATGCATTCAGTAACAGATGTTTGCATCCCTCACCCTGAGATCCATGCACGCAGATGTGCAAACATGCACACACACAGGTTCCTCTTGTATTAAGCTGTTAAGCAGGTTTCTTTCCATCTACCTTGTGAGCACAGGGCCGTGAACATGTTCCCACTGACAGCAAGAGACAGGAAACCCCATCCTCACATCCTGTCTGCAGAGTGTGGCTCTGCCCACTTGGCCTCTAGTTCCCTTTTCTGCCTTCCTGGGACAGCGCCCTGCTTCATGGCTGCACCTTCTGACTACCTCACTGCCCTGCTGGTGGCCCGCCCAGGTGCCCTGACCTCCACTTGGTCAAGTGTGAGTGCTCTGGGCTCCTTGCTGGACCAAGTCCATCGTGGCATCTGTAATCCATCTGCTCTACTGACCCTGCTGCTTTCTTTCCCTCCTACCACATCCCACTAGCCGGAGCAGGAAACCACGCCAAGACACAAGCAGGAGGTACTGCATGGGACTTGTCCCTCCCTACCCAGCCATTTCCATCCCCAGCCATTTGTCACCATCCCACAGGTCCATCCCAGGCTCACTTCCCTGGTACCATCCCAGCTGCAACTTCATCTCTGCTCCCCAGCCATCCCCCTCTGCAGCCGCCCTTGCTCCCCACTCTACCACCCCCTAAGCTCATCTCTCCAGCTCCCTTCTTAGACTCTCCTGGCCAATCGGCTATCTCTCCCGCCTTCCTCAGCTTTCTCCAGCTCGCCTGGTCCTCCATACTTGCAGCTCACCTGCTGACCATCCCTCCTGTGCCATCAGCTCTTCCAGGCCATTCTGCACTTTCATTTAGCTCATCTCCCTCACCCACCCCTTCCCTAGATTCATCTCCTCCCCCACAGCACTGTTTGGTCCCACCTCCATTTCGTCTTTGTCCCCTGTGTCCTCACCCCAAGCTTCTTTTTGTATCTACTGGTGACCAGATGTGGGATTGGGGATTGGGGTGGGGAGGGAGGCACCTTAGAGCACATCTATCTGCATCTGCCCCAACTCCAGTCCCATACCTTCCCCGGGCAGGGCCAACCACTGCTCAGCTCTGGCAAAAACCTCCTCCTTTTCTCCTCCTTTCCTTGTCTCCTTCCTATTTGTTGTTTCCCCCAAATTATTCCTCCTGTGTTAACCACTTATTACCTCTCACACAGTCACTAACTCTTCATTTGAACTTTAACTGCAAGAGAAATGGGTTTATTCTTGGGCTGCCAAAGGAAAGGGCCAGAGGCTGGGACATAACAAGAGCCTGGCCTTGGAGTCCTGAGATCTGGGTTTCAACCCCACTTCTGCCCCCAGCTCTTTGAAGGTCTTGGAAAAGTCCCCTCAGGCCCCAGTTCCCTGTCTGCACAGCGAAGCGTTCAGACTAGGTTTCTCCAATGCCCTTAACCTTGAAGGATCCCGGGATCCCACTGTTCCCCATAGCCTTCAGGAGCACAACACACCCACAGAGGCTGTGGGACAGGTTTGGATGGAAGATAACAAGCTATATCTCAGGTTGGGACTCACTACTCATTGCAGCCCAAACCCCCTCCCTGTGCAAACGCCATCAGGTGTGACCTGTCAGACAGCCATTGTCCCAAGGACAGCTCAGCTTGAGAAGAGATGCCTGAGGAACAGACATGTCTGGAGGGAAAGCAGGGCCTTCCCTGGGTTGGTTTCCTTCCTGAGGGACACTGAGAGTCAACCATAGTGGATCCTTGGGTACCAGTGATGAGACCAGGGGAAGATTCTAGCTTTGTCCAAGGGTAAGCTTACCTTCCAGTGGTTCTTCCAGAATCACCTGATCTGACTTTAGTAGGCTGAGATTGTCCATTTCTTATCCTGAATTGAGATAACATGAATTTTTAAACAGCCTTGCAGATAAGGGTCCTTAGGCTGCCAGCCACCACTTTGCCCCAGAAGTAGGCAGATAAACAGCTTTTGCAGGTCCCTGCCAGCTCCTGTTAAAAGCACGTCCTCTGTTGACCTAAGGAGATGACTCTGTCATGCTGCACTGGCTTGAGTTCAGACTTGGTAGCAGTTTTTTTTTTTTTGAGATGGAGTTTCACTCTTGTCACCCAGGCTGGAGTTTACGTAATGGCATGATCTTGGCTCACCACAACCTCCGCCTCCCAGGTTCAAGCAATTCTCCTACCTCAGCCTCCCGAATAGCTGGGATTACAGGCATGTACCACCACACTCAGCTAATTTTTTGTATTTTTAGTAGAGATGAGTTTTCTCCATGTTGGTCAGGCTAGTCTTGAACTCCCAACCTCAGGTGATCCACCTGCCTCAACTTCCCAAAGTGCTGGGATTACAGGCGTGAGCCACCGTGCCCAGCCAGACTTGATAATTTAATGGCGAACACTACCCTATATAGTTATAATCCTATAACTCCAGCTGTACCTGGCTCAATTCTTGTGCCCAGCCTTGGGATTTAACTGCTCTTCTTCCTGGTCTCTAATTCTCCTAATCTTCCTGAACACTCCATAGCATCCTAGTTTCTCTATCTAGCTGTATCTCACCCTGTCTGCTATTGGTGAGTGAGTACCTGAAAGGTATCTGGAAGGTCCGGGTGGTTGGGGAAGGTAGTGGCCCATCACAGAGGAAACTGGACACAATCTGTTCCTGCCCCTGTTCCCTGGCATGGGAGCTTGGCCATTCTCCTGAATGTTCCTGGCCTGAGGAGGATCTATACTGTGGCCTCCCCAGGGCCCGAGCAGTTGCACATGTTGGGCTGGGAGGGGCCAAGACTGGATATCCTATTAAGTCCAGTGGCCCCAGTCCTGACCAGAAAGTGTACACTGGGATCCAGGAAGGATCTAGGAGGCCCCTGAACAACCCAGAGCAGCCTAGTGAACAGGGTTAGTGAGTTCTTACAGCTCTCTGGCAGTTGCCACCGGCTTGCCTTGGTTGTAACCAGGGGGAAGTCTCCTCTGTGACTAAGCCTGGGCTTGTAGCACCAAAGGGAACCACCCAGACCTGTGGGCTTTGGGTAGAGTTCAGTGTTCAGAGGCTCTGGAGCCAGGCAGGGAAGAAGCGAAGGTGGCTTGACTAGACGTCTCCCTGTTCTTCATTTGTAGTGCTCTGTGCCTTGGGCTGTGCACCTGTTGGCGTGGTTGTCCTTGCCCTGGTTGGCCTCTGGAGCTGCCATGAGGGGTGACACAGGCCAGAGTGGGAACCACATTGCTGGTGGAGGGTGGTCATGATGACTGCCGCCATCATCCCTGCACCCCGCATCCCCTACTTGGAGCCGTTCCCCTAACACTGCCACCCTCTCCATCTGTCCCTAGTTCTTAGACAAGCCAGAGGATGTCTTGCTGAAGCACCAGGCCAGCATCAATGAACTCAAGAGGACCCTGAAGGAGCCCAACAGCAAACTCATCCACCGGGATCGAGACTGGGAACGGGAGCGCAGGCTGCCCTCTTCACCAGCCTCCCCCTCCCCCAAAGGCACCCCTGAGAAAGCCAGTGAGGTAGGTGTCGCCCTGAACCCCTGGATAGGGGCCTTGGGTAAAGAGGCATTGGGGTGACTTACACTGACTTACCTACTGACTTACACTGATCCTCCACATCAATATGCTTCCCCCATTGCTGCTTAGGGACTGGTGAGGATAGAGAGGGTAGTAGATGAGGCTGAGGGAGATAAAGTCACTAAATCTGGGTCCTGGAGACCAACTTGAAACATGAAAACCTCAAGACTCATGATAGCTTGGCATACTCCCCTTCCATCAGCCACAGCATAATGGGGAAAGGGTGCTTGTTAGAAATGCAGGTTTCAGGGCCCCAGCCCATACCTACTGAATCGGGTATTTGGATTCAGTGCTGGTGCCGCCATTTGAACAAGTGCTGCAGGGGCTTTTCATGCACACGTTTTGAGAATCCCAAAAGCTCTATCCAGAACCAGACCCTGTTGTGCCTATTGTGAAAACACAGATCAGGGAGTGGTCCCTTGTGGAAGGGGCTTCAGATCCCACTGGAGGGGAACGGGCTCTTCCCAGAAATTAGACCTTCTTCTGAGGCTTCAGAAAAGGATCCCACATGACCTGCCTTTCCTATTGGAAAGTATGGGGTGTTTTCTTGAGATGAAGTTAGGATTTGGGGAAGCTCTACATTTAGACTCTCAAGTCAGTATTTTTAGCCCTCGCCAAATCTTGGCGATATTTACCCCAGTTTAGACCCAAGTATTTTCTCCCTAGAGCTGTTGCTTACTGGTCTCAAACCCGATTGTGATGTAGACTTATACTGCCTGGGTTCGAATTCCGGCTCTGCTGCTTGCTAGCTGGTTAGCTTTGGGCTTGTTACTTAACGTCTCTGAGACGCGTTGGGTAGAGATAATCAAAGCACCTACTTCATGGGGATGGATAACGCGCGTAGGAAGGACCAGCAGAGTACCTCAATGCACAGTGTGAGTTATCGCTTCACTTGAGAGTTCCAGACTCTTCCACAGAGGAGGTTGACTTCAAATCAGGATAAAGAAAGAATGTTTCAACCCAAAGGGTTAAAGTCAAGCATACTAATTTAACTAGAGGCATTCACAGATGACTTTTGTTTAACAAATAAAGTCTCTCTTTTTCAATAAAATAAAAGTTGGAAGGACCCTGGGAACCTGCTCAGAACCTTCATTTTACAGACAGGGGCTCTGAGACTCAGAAAGAGGAAGGACTTGTTCAGTGTCAGCTGATGGAAGAGGAGCCAGAACCCAATTTTCTTGTGACCCAGGCTATTGTATTTGCTATTAAATCACAGCTGCCTCGGAGCAAGACCAAATCATATAAAGACCCAGGTAGAGAGTCAATTGTGTGTGTGCTGCCCTCTAATGCTTTAAAAATTGGTGATGCAGCCATGATCTAATTAGCAGGTCATTTGATTGGATCAGTACTACCCATGGCCTGAACCTGCCAGATAACAGAGGTCTTTGTCTAGTAAGGCATGAGTCCAGAGAGAGCTACTGTGGTGGCTTCCTCATTGGTGATTTTAAGTCTGGTGCCATGGAAAAAGGGAAGATCTCTTCATCCATGAAGGGCCTCTGCCTCTGGCACAACCAAGACTCTGGACTAGGTGATGGGGTCTGGTCTAGTGGTCCAGTGAACAGCACCCCCTCCTGCCCTTCAGCGTGGCCTCTAATCAATCCTGATGTGGGCTGGCCATGCTTGGCCTGGCTATGGGTGAGGTGGGATGCAGAGGCTACTGAAAGAGTGAGACTCCAGAAGAGAAAGGGAGGATGAGCCCTGGGGAGTGGGGTCTAGAGCTCTGGAGTGTTTCAGTGTCGCCTGGTGTAGGGTATGCCCCACCTGCTGGTGATAGCTAGAACTGCTAGAAGATGAGTCAATAAAAGGTAGCATCTGTTCAACTCCCAGCCCCTCCCCCAGCCCCAAGAAGTACAGTACACTGTCTGAAAGAACTATGGTCCAGGAGCTCACTCTGGAGCTATGGACCATCCATTCAGAAACTGGCTTACAGGCCCCGTTGGCATTTAGGGGCCTTTGAAGATTGGGGAGATGGGGAGGTGTCATAGACAAGGATTGGCTGGGTCCTTGGGTGAGTAACTTCCCCTTTCTGAGCCTCATTGCCTAGTCCATCTGTAGGGGGACCAGAATTGTCATTCCATAGGGTAGCTGGGAAGGTAGAAATAATGAATGTAAAAGCACTTTCTCAACTGGAAGGTGCTGGGTGGTCATGGGGCTATTGCTGATGGTGACTAGAATCCCTGATCCAAAAACCAGCCTTGTGGGGAGTGTCCTACAGATGCCTGTATCATCCAGAATTCCTAGCAGCTTCCTCATATATTGTTGGGCCCCATCTGGGCAAAGGGGAAAACAGTGGGAAATTTTTTGCCAAACCCAAGTTTGAATGTTTAAAGGGGGCTGTAATCCGTACTGCAGGCTTGAACCATAGCCTAAGCCAAAGACATCCAGGGAAGAGCTGGAACCAGCATCTGAATGGTATGGCCCCAGCATCTCTGAATGAGAGTGGGCAGGCCATGGGAGAAGGGCCCTGGGGCTGACTGTGGGCCTCCTTCCCGCAAGTGGCTCAGAAGGGTAGTCCCTCCCTAGCTAACCCCACAGGGTGGCTACTCCCTGACCTAATCCACTAATCCTAAAGATGTGGGACTTAAAAAGCTGGGTTATTTATGGACTTCGTGTGTGTGTATGTGTCTCTCCTACTTTTTCTCTCTCCCTCTTTTCCTGTCTCTGTCTCTGCTTCTTCCCTTCCTCCCTCTTTCCCTTTCCTCTGGCTCTGGGCCTCCCCTGCAGTCCCAGAGGACCCAGGACATCTCTCAGCAGGACTTGGTACCTGAGCCTGGAGCAGCCACAGGCTTGGAAGTATTCACTCAGAAAAGCCTCGCAGCGTCTCCTGAGGTTACTGTCTTCACCTACCTGTGCCCCTTCCTCCTGCCCCCCAGATCCACCCTCTGTGGTCTTAAGAAAACACTTTCTCTGGAGTGAGGGGAATGTACCAGATTCTGCCAAGCAGATGGAAGCAACAGGTAGCCCATGCTGTGATAAGGAAATGTCCCCATCCCAGATATCCATAAAGTACCAGCCCCTCCCTCATCCATTGTTTCTCAGGAGGGACAGGACTGCAACCATTCTGGGAAGACAGAACAGCCTGTATTGCCTTTGGCCTTGAAGGGGAGGCAGGAATGCCCTCCCTCCTTCAGGCCCTGGTGAGGCAGGTGACTCTAGAGGCAGGCTCTGACTTCTAAGCTTAGGATCAGGGGTCATGGCACCCAAATGCCTTCTGCCTTAAGATCTTGCCTCTGTTCAGAAGCCTGAATATGTTCTAGCAGTGGCTAGTTAGGGCATGACATTCCAGCCATCTCCTTCCTGCGTCTTCTCTGACTCCTTCTCAAAAAAAAAAAAAGAAGAAAAGTTAGGTCCCCAAATGAGACCCAGAGCTCCAAGAGGGGACTGAACAGCCTGTAGTCAGGAGAACTGCTGGGCTGGAGAGTTTCCTGTCTGTGCCTTGGGTGCAGACAGCTGCAAGCAGAACTGGCTCGCTTTCTCCCAACCCCTGTTGCATAGCTTCCCTTGCTGCAGTTTCCCCAGATGACGGCAGGAGGCACTCCGAGCAAGGCACCAACGGTCCCCTAGCTTGCGAAAGAATGGCTGCAGAGCAGCGGCTACCTGGGGCTACCCTAAAAATATCCCATCTTATGAACCGAGATAGAAGGACTTTCACACCAACCCCTCGGGCCAGGTGTGTAGCTCCACCAGTACTTTCGTACTGTGGAAGTTTTTCTCTTTTTTGTTCAATCTTCCTTTCCTCTTCAGGATCCTACATTTTACTTCGTCTCCCTGCTGCTCAGTCTGTGATTTTGTGCATGGCCCCTCCCCTCTGGGATGCCGTTTCCCCTTCTGAAATAAGGATGAGATATATGCTTCACAAGTTGCCATTCGGATTAAATTTAATAACTTAGAGGGCTAAGCATGTAACTTAGCATTGCTTGTTACATAGTAACTAATAATCACCACAATTCCCCTTTCTTCCTGCAGAGTCTTACTTTTCATTCTCTGCCAGCACCTGCCCCACTCACTCTTGCTTGTCCAGCCTAGTTGCTAGTTAGAATTGGGGCAGGAATGTTCCAGAAGGAGGCTTACTGATTAGCTTTGTCCATCATTGCCAGGTAGATGATGTGAGTACAGCTGAAATGGAGGCAGCCGAAGGAACCCACTTGTCAAGGAGATGAGCAAAGGGACCTGGTTTCTGTGGGCTCTCAAAGCACATTCTTTTGGGATGGTTCAGGAGCTGTGGTCCTGAAGGCTTAATGACCAGAAGTAAAAACTCAGAAACCCACCTCAGACTTTTCCTAGACCTTCCCCCTTCCTTTTTTTTTTTTTTTTTTTTTTTTTTTTTGTGACAGTCTCACTCTGTCACCAGGGCTGGAGTGCAGTGGTGTGATCTCAGCTCACTGCAACTTCTGCCTCTTGGGTTCAAGCAATTCTTCTGCCTCAGCCTCCCGAGTAGCTAGGACTACAGGCATGTGCCACCACGCTGGGCTAATATTTGTATTTTTAATAGAGACAGGGTTTCACCATATTGGCCAGGCTGGTCTCAAACTCCTGACCTTGTGATCCACCCACGTCAGCTTCCCAAAGTGCTAGGATTACAGGTGTGAGCCACTACGCCCAGCCTCCCCCTTCCTTTTATCTCACTTTCCCATGGACAAGATTATCTTAATGGGTTCTGATTCCCTGGCAATCAGAGAGATTTTGCCAAAATGCAGTGGTGAACAGAGGGTTTTGGTCCTTCAAAATTCGTCAGATCTTATGGGATCTGACAGACTCCTCCCAGTGGGGTGGGATGGACCGACTCCTCATGAAGTCATAACCTGAAAAGGAGCCCAAGGTCATATAAACCTTCCCCCTCCTGCTGCCAGGAGCAGTTTTGGGCACATCTCCCTGTGGAGGTGGTTGTGGTAGGGTGGAGAGGACACACTTCACAGAACTTGGCATCAGAGACTGAGTTCAAGGCCTGCCTTTCCACTTGCTCCCTGTGTGGCCTTGGGCAAGATGCTGCTCCAGGTCTCAGTTTCCATATCTGCATCAAGAGGGGCTCTAGTTTCAGCAATGATTTCAAAGGAGGGAGTTACCTCAGGGCACTAAGGCTGCCCACACCCCCACCTTCGCCAGGGCAGCTCTGTATTTCTGTCACATCCCAGACTTCCATTAAAATTTTGTGGGAAGTATCCTGTGGCTACAAGAAGGTGAAAAACCCAGTGACCTTCCTGCTTTTCTAACCATTTTAGAAGTCCATCATCCCCTCCCGAACATTGTTTGATGAACTCTTGGGGGAGATAGAAGCTGTTGGGAGATGGCCTGACAGTGCTTTTGGTTTTTTGTTTTGTTTTGGTTTTTTGAGACGGAGTCTCGCTCTGTTGCCAGGCTGGAGTGCAGTGGCACAATCTTGGCTCACTGCTACATCTGCCTCCTGGGTTCAAATGATTCTCCTGCCTCAGCCTCCAGAGTAGGTAGGATCACAGGCACCTGCTGCCACACCTGGCTAATTTTTTTGTACTTTTTAGTAGAGACAGGGTTTTACCATGTTGGCCAGGATGGTCTCGATCTCTTGACCTCGTGATCTGGCCACCTCGGCCTCCCAAAGTGCTGTGATTGCAGGTGTGAGACACCACACCAGCCTCTGGTGCTTTTGATGCACGATGATGCTTGGATCTTTAGCTCTCTCCCTTCCTTGATGCATTCTGGTCAGTCCTTTTCTGCTCTTTTGATGGGGTTTGTTAGAAATAGAATGGGTCCTGGTATTTGTTTCTTTTAGATTGAAACCCACAGTGTTCAAGCTGTTTAAGCCATTGTGGTGCCTGGCACTAACCTGGCCATGTAGTATCTCCACAACTACTCTGCTTTCTTCCCAGAAGCCCTCGTAGAAAGGTTGGATTTTAGGCTGTGGCCTATGGAACTTAATGCATCCCTTCAACTTGATGTTAGATCATGGTTGGCACCCATATCCTGTGGTTGTGAAATAAGTTAGAAAAGATCTCCAGCCTCAAAAATCAGGCTTTCTTTTTCTGACTCTGCCTTCTCCTAACAGTGACCTTGGGCAAGTCACTGACCTTTTCCAGGCCTGCTTCCTTATTTACACCATGAGGAGATGAGACTGGATAACGTTGTAAGAGTACTTTCGGCTCTAATGTTTAGATGCCACGTGACAGAAACTACCTCCCCCTCTGACAGTGGCAGTTATGTTATTAAAAGAGGAAGAGGGGCCAGGCATGGTGGCTCACACCTGTAATCCCAGCATTTGGAAGGCCAGGTGAGGATCACGAGATCAGGAATTCGAGACCAGCCTAGCCAACATGGCAAAAACCCCCGTCTCTACTAAAAATACAAAAGTAAAAAAAAAAAAGGAGGAAGAGGAAGGGTCCCGGCCCATCCATGGATCTCCATTTCCTCATGGCTGACATGGGGGAAGGCATAATACCCCATCCCATTTTATTAAGTTGGGGTCAGTGGTTGAGGAAAACTGGTCAATAATTTATCACGTGCCTGATGGGGAAGAGTGACCTCGATGAGAATGGCTGGCACTGTCATGCCTTCCTCTCCCCAGCCAGTTCTGGGGATGTGCTATCCCAGAGTCAAACCTTTCCATGATAGATTCGTCCCCTCTTACAAAGGGAAAAACTCACCCGTTTTTCAGGTGCCTGATATTTCATGTTAACTCTTCTTGCTCCAATTGAAACACAGGGTTCAGAGCATTGGGTATTTATAGAAAGACAGTACACTAGGCCAGAAGATCTCGGTCTCCTAAAAGTGACCACCACCCAGCAGGAAGAAAGGCAGTCAGGCCTTGCTGGTATCCTTGCCGACGGCAGACTCTCCAAGGTAAACGTTCTGGTGGACAAGTTCAAAGTGGAAGTGGCCATGGAAGAAATGGTGGGAACCAGAAGAGCAAACACCCAGCAACGAGGAAGAATGATTGCAAGTCCTGAAGACTTTGAGTCAGTGTGGGAGGGAGTCCCCTGGATCAGGGAAGGCCCAGAAGGGGCTGCCCTGGCTTCAGGCCACACATTGGCGGAAAAACTCCTCGAGGGCTCTGAGCTCAGGGAGGCAGATACCAGAGAGGCAACCATCAGGGACCGCTGCATATCAGATGGTCAGCTGGAGGGCCAGACAGAGCTGAGAAAGGGGCTGGAGGAGCCCCACACTTGTGTGAGGCCCACCGCTCCAGGGACCAGGCCAGCAGAGGTGGATGTCCTCTCTTCAGCCTCCAACAAGGGAGGACTCAAGTCATTTCTATTGAATCCAGCCCACACAGAAGCCAGAGCTGAGTCGAGCGATGAAACTGATACCTCCTTTGCAGAGAGGAGCTTCTATTTAAACTATGAAGAAAAGGACTCAGAAGACCAAGTCTTCCCCCAACCCCTGGAGGAGAGACAAGGGTGCCTGGATGCCCCTCCTGGAGGTGAGCCCAGGCCGTCACCGAATTCCTCAGACCTGAGGGGTTCTGCCACCGCTTCTAGCAGGAGCAAGGACGAAGCCCACATGGCTTTCCCAGAGGAAGGGGCAAGGACCTTCAAGAACCATGGAGGACCTGGTGACCTGAAGGGACCTACTGCAACACAGACATTTGCTGGAGACTGCGAAGATGCCCAGTGGGGAGTGGAAGGATCATTTACCCACCCAACAGCCAGTACAGCCTGCGAGGAGGAGGCCCTTGTGAGTGGAGATTTGCTGGGAAAGGCTGAGAAAAGTCCCTCAGAGGAACTGAAGAACCGCCCTCCTCACAGAGGAGGAGGTATGCATCCTGACCCCCAGGCCTGCACCCTTCCTCGGGCTGTCCCTCCGAATGTCAAGAAGCCAGCCAAACCAGACAGAGGCAATTTCCCACCCAAAGACAGGGGAGCGGTTCCCACCCAGAAAGGCGGGGCTGAGCTGAGGGATTGCGAGGCCTCAGCATTTCTTCACATGGAGGTGATCATCCCCCTGCCGGCCTCCCCCGGTCATTCGGAGGACCTGGCAGCTCAGGAGGAAGCTTCTCCAAGCCCAGCCTCCCATGGGTCAGGGGAGCCCTCGGAGCTCAGGGAGCCCTTTCTCAGACATGTCCATCTTTCGAAAGCCAGTCCAGAGCCCAAGGACCAAGTAGGGTTTGTGGTGTCCCCTAACACAGGAGGTGAGCGCAGGCCACGTCCCATCACCAGTAGAAAGCCCAGAGTAGTCCCTGAAGAAGGTGAGGGGTGCATACCTCTGGGGTTAGTGTTCCCTTCAGGGAAGCAAAGGGAGAGGACCTCATTCCAGGCTGGGGGCCAAGAGGGCTCCCTAGAAGATATTAGCAAGACCTCAGTGGCCAATAAAATTCGGATATTTGAGACCCATGGAGCTGAAACTCGCCGAATGAGCCAGGGTGATGCAAGGGCCCTTCCAAATGACTTTTCATCAGAGGCCTCTGCAGGACCTACAGAGTGGCAGTGGAGTATGCTCTCAGACCTGGGCTTCGTCCAGCTCCAGCCCCCAGGGGACTTTGCTGGCCCCAAAGCCACAGTGATGCCTCTGGCTACCAGGCACGTCGGGGAGGACACTTCTGCATCCCACCAGGAAGTACACACAGAACCTGGGCCCGTGTCCCCCGATTCGGGCTGTGAAACCACGCTGGCAGAAGCTACTGGAACTGGGGTAACTGGCCGCCTGAGCCCCCACCCCCATTGCTGCTCCCCACCCATGGGGGCTGGCCGCATGCTCTGTAGCTCTTAGAAGCATGTTTCAGTGGCCCCTCATCATTACTGCAATCAGAGGCTGCTTATCCATCCCTGTGAGTTCATTTCCCTAAACGGGCCTGGGTGTTGCTCAGGCTGAATGATGGGCTTCTCCGCTTGGCCCTTGTTAGCTTGGCCACAAAGACCCTCAGCTTTCGGTGTGACCTGGTGCCCAGAGGGTCACACAACCCCCATGGAGAAGGTGGCGCCACCACCAGCAAATGACACACCTGCTTTGCCTTGCCGCTCCTACCCGCTGGGTTCCTGCCTACCTTGCTTGGCTTGTCCAGCGATCTTCTTCATCCTTTCCTGTCCCTGGTTCTCCTGCCTTGGGAAAGCTGACAGTCCAGAGGTTTCCATCCTTCACTTCTGGTTCCCTCTCAGTCCCCGTGCCAAGTTTCTTTCTGCCTCTAACTGTCTTCTCTAATCCAGAACAAATCCGGAGATGCGGTCAGGAAAGAGAAACGCTCCACCAACTTAGCAGCCAACACCCCTGGGAAGGGGGGGCTCCTGAGATTCGCCAGCCCCTCAGGCCCTCAGGTCTCTGCAGTCCCTCTGTGCCCTGATGACCCGGTCACCTTCACCTGGCCAGGATGCATCGCCGCCTTAGGTTCCCACCTGCTGTGGCAGCACCTCTTGTGCTGCTCAACTCTGGCTTGTCTGGAATGTCTCCCTCACACCTCTCAACCTTCCAGAAACTGGCTAAATGGAGGCTCGCTTAGCAAGTGAATGTCTAAGCCCACTGAATCCCTAGAACCAGAAGCTACATTCTTTAAAAATCTTTCATGGGTATTAGGTTGGTCTTTTAAAAGAATGTCATGAACCAGCCAAACGTATGTGTGGTGTTTAATCCCTGACAGGCCAGTTGAGAGGTATGTATGTTGGACAAGAGTTGCTGGTTCCCCCAGGCACTGCCTTGGCCTGCTGTTATCAATTTCACTGATGGGACCAGGGCCTCTGACATGCCTGTGGTCCACTCATGGTGCTCAGGGTGGAGCCGGCATAACACTCAGCTCCCAAGAAGCTCTTGCCCAAAAGGCCTGACCCCGAATTGCTCCTCCCTCTAGTCGATGCTAACCTCTCCCATGGAGACTCAGTGGAATTGACAAATATGTTGGCTTCCTCTTTTGTTCCTCAAAGCTCTTGGCTCCAACCTCTCTGCATTCCCTTCCTGGGTCTCCCTGAATCCCTGGGTCTCCCTCCTTAGTTTCTGTTTCTCAACGCCCACCTGCATGGATGGGCCTGGAGTCCGGGCTTCCATCCCTGCCTTTTGCACAATGCTGCTTCCAGTGAGCTCCCAGATTCAACACCCTTGGATGGAGCCTCCTGTCCAGGACTCGCTGGCAGGACGTTTGCTTTGTACTTGCTTTTGCCACCAGTGTGAGGAGATGCCCCTCGGATAGGGGCATCTCCACTCTTGAGTCGTTTTTGTTTTTGTTTTTAAGGTTGTTATGATTTCAAGGAACCCTTCCTGGGGGTGTTTTTCGTTTCCTGGCCTGCTCTTCCATTCGGGAAGTCGACATAGGCTTCTCCTGACATTCACCATCTTGATTTCTCTCTTTCTCTCTCTCTCCCCACCCCACATCCCTATCCTTTTGATTTTTATCTGGCCATAGAGAGCAGGGCTGAGGGAGGGCTCCGAGGAGAAAGTCAAACCACCACGTCCCCGGGCCCCAGAGAGTGACACGGGCGACGAGGACCAGGACCAGGAGAGGGACGCGGTATTCCTGAAGGACAACCACCTGGCCATTGAGCGCAAGTGCTCCAGCATCACGGTCAGCTCTACGTCCAGCCTGGAGGCTGAGGTGGACTTCACGGTCATTGGTGACTACCACGGCAGCGCCTTCGAAGACTTCTCCCGCAGCCTGCCTGAGCTCGACCGGGACAAAAGCGACTCAGACACTGAGGGCCTGGTGTTCTCCCGGGATCTCAACAAGGGGGTCCCCAGCCAGGATGATGAGTCAGGGGGCATAGAGGACAGCCCGGATCGAGGGGCCTGCTCCACTCCGGATATGCCCCAGTTTGAGGTACAGTGGAGCTTCCTCAAGAGCTGGGTCAACCGGGCAGCACATGCTCAGAGGGCCCCGGGCCACCCGTGAGAAGACGGAGCACCCAGCCTGCAGCCTGAAGCTCTGTCTCGTGTTGCATGACTGCCCCTCCACAGAACAGCATGGTTCTGTGCTCGCATGTTTGCCGTCTCGGTTCACCCCTAACACGCGCTCCTTGTTGTTTTAACCCTGTGACCCCGTCGCTTGCTGAGGTTGAGCGATGACAGGTCATCTGGTCTTATGTGATGCCCCCACCCCGCCTGTGTTGCATGGCACCTGCAGAGAGCATGTGTCTGTGGACTCTCGGGGGCTCCTGCAGCCTGGTCTGAAAATTGAATGGTGTTTCCTGATACGGGGGCCTAGGCTTATCTCTCTGGGGTCTGGGCTTCCTGGGGAAAGGGAAGCAGTTTAAATTCATCTGGCCCTGGGGTCTCAGGGTGGTAATGAAAGCTCCTGGAAGAGAGAAGACCTAGTCATTGAGGAGGCACAGACTGTGTCTGGGCCTCTCTTTGGCCTCCTCTGCAGAGCTGCAAAGGGATCTCTCTAAGGCATGTCTGCCCATGTCATTTCTTTGCCTCCTCATCTCTTCTAGACCCAGCCTCCCTCCCACACTTTTCTTTCCCCAACGTTCCAGACATTGAAATATGAGCTTAGCCCCTCTGGGCTCTCACTTCATGCTGTAGTCTCTGAGCAGAAGGGTTTTTTTTTTTCTCCCTCTCTGTGCCTTACAAACCTGTCATGTTCCAGGACCAAGTTCAAATGTCAGTTTCCTAGCAGGGGATTTCCTGATCATCCTGGGCAGAAGTATTGGCCCCCTTCCCCTGTAGTGCCTATGCTCCAACACTATCCAAAGCTGTCAGGTCAGTGGCTGACAAGCCTGCTCTCCCACCAGGTGGCAGCTCCTCTAGGCCTGGCATATACTAGGCACTAACAGATGATTAACTGGATGAATGGCTGGTTTACAGGGTTGCAACCATCTATAAGAATCCCCTTCAGCCAGGCACAGTGGCTTGTGCCTATAATCCCAGCTACTCAGGAGCTGAGGCAGGAAGGTCACTTGAGCCCAGGAATTTGAGGTGCAGTAAGTTCCAGTGAGATCATGCCACTGCACTCCAGCCTAGGCAGCAGAGTGAGACCTTGTCTCTAAAACACACACACACACAAACAAACAAAATGGCTGGGCACAGTGGCTCACAGCTGTAATCCCCAGCATTTTGGGAGGCTGAGGCAGGTGGATCACCTGAGGTCAGGAGTTCAAGACAAGCCTGGCCAACATGGTAAAAGCTTGTCTCTATTAAAAATACAAAAATCAGCTGGGCATGATGATGCACACCTGTAGTCCTGCTACTTGGGTGGCTGAAGCAGGAGAATCACTTGAACTCAGGAGGCGGAGGTTGCAGTGAGCTGAGAGATCTCACCATTGCACTCCAGCCTGAGCAACAGAGTGAGACACCATCTCAAAAAAAGAGAAAAAGTCAGACACTCAGAGGTTACAGTCACAGTTGGCCACACCCAGATAGATCCCACATGCTCTCTACTTGACCCCAGTCCTCAACAAACCCTCTTCACTCATTGGCCTCTCCTGCCTGGATGCTGTAGGCCTCCTAGATGTGTGGCTGCTTGTCCAGGCTGGGTGAGGTGCCTCACGCCTGTAATCTCAGCACTTTGGGAGGCTGAGGCAGGTGGATCACTTGAGGTCAGGAATTCGAGACCAGCCTGGCCAACATGGTGAAATGCTGTTTCTACTAAAAATACATAAGTTAGCCCAGTGTGGTGGTGCAGGCCTGTAGTCCCAGCTACCTGGGAGGCTGAGGCAGAAGGATTGCTTGAACCTGGGAGGCAGAGGTTACAGTGAGCCGAGATTGCACCATTGCACTCCAGCCTGGGCGACAGAGGGAGACTCTGTCAAAAAAAAAAAAAAAAAGAGAGATCAGCTGAAGCAGCTGATAGGTGGTAACCTCACCATTTAAGTCATTCAGGATTCGGTGACATTATATATACAAGGAAAACAGCCTGGGCCCTGGCATAGAGTATGTTAATGAAATAGTAGATGTTCTAATTGTAACCTAAAAAACAGCATATAGCCACCATGAGGGTGTGTGGCACAGGAGTGTGGGGCAGGCCTGCCTGGTCCTGGTGGTGGTCCTGGCTCTCTTCATGGACTGTTTGTCTGTGTTATCACACCACTTATCTTTTACCCTGACCTGGGTACCCTTCCAGAGACGTGGCCAGCTGTGGGGATAGGAGATATCTGTAGACCCCACACTGCAACTGCCTGTGAGCAAGAGTCATTCCAGGGCTTCAGTTACAGAGCATTCTCCCTTCTTTCGCTACAGCCTGTGAAAACAGAAACCATGACTGTCAGCAGTCTGGCCATTAGAAAGAAGATTGAGCCGGAGGCTGTTCTGCAGACCAGAGTCTCCACTATGGATAACACCCAGGTAACCTGTGCCTTCCAATGTACCCTGAGCATGGGTATTGGGCATTTAGTGGTAGGGTCCCCACTACTGTGGTCAAACCCCTTGGCCAGTCCTTTTAATCTCAGCTTCCCTGGAACTCCCATTTTAATCCTGATGCTCTTCTTTGCCTGTGTCCTTCCTGAGCTCTGGGGAGGGGCGAGAGGTAAAGCAGGTTCTTGTCCTGGGAAGACCAAACCTCTTAAAGCCTCTATTTAGCCATCCATAAAATGGGAATGACCCTGTCTACCCCTTCCTTCTGGACATATTGGGAGGACTGTACTGGCTGGTGGATTAGGACCTTGGTGCTCACATTGCTTGGAGGAGTTGGAGAGGTTTCTTGAGGCATCCCAGGAGCTGCTTGAGAGAGAAGAGGGAGAGATCCCAATTTAGCTTCAGTCAGAATAGCTCACCTTGGGTCATTTTTTATGCATGCGAGTTCCACATCAGATCAGTAAAACGAACAAAGTGAAGGAAGAAAACCAAAAATCATGTGTCTTGACAAGAGGAAGCATCCTGCCCACCCAGGAGAAAGTCACCATGCAGAGGTGATGTGCCTAGGTGCACGACTTCCAGTGCATTCCCTACACTCCTTCTGTGATTTTTAAACCTAGGAAATTAAGATTGAGGGTCTAATAGATGCCCTTTTGGTTTTTCCTGGCCAGAAGAGCTACAATGCTAGGAGCTTTTTTGCTCTGAGACTAACCTTTGTCTCAAGAACTGAAATAAGACCAGGCACAGTGGCTCACACTTGTAATCCCAGCACTTTGTGAAGCTGGGGCAGATCGCCTCAAGCAGATCATTTGAGTCCAAGAGTACAAGACTAGCCTGGGCAATATAGCAAGACCCCATCTCTGCAAAAAATACAAAAATTAGCTGGGCATGGTAGCACATGCCTGTAGTCCCAGCTACTAGGGAGGCTGATGTAGGAGGATCGCTTGAGCCCAGGAGGTCGAGGCTGCAGTGAACTATGAGCTATGATTACACCACTGCATTCCAGCTTAAGTGACAGGGAAAAAAAGAGAGAGAGAAAACTGAAATAAGACATAAACCAATACAACATGAGCAGTTCTTTTGTTCCCAGAATTTTTTCTTCCGCTCTTATAATGATGGTAGGAGTTTATGAAGCCGCCTACTATAGGTCAGGAGTCTTGAGTTCTGATGAGCTGTGTGACCTTGGGCAAGCTGCTTTACCCCTCTGTCCTGTTTCATTTTAGTAACACGTGTTTCTGTCGTGTTTTCATACAGAAAAGTATAAAGAAACTAAAAGTAGCCCTAGATCCCACAGCCCAGTAACCCTTATTGACCTAAAAACAAAACAAGAAAAAAAGTTTACAGTTATACAGTTCAAGCAGAACAAAATGAGATTTTTCTTATAATACCACCCAGAAGAAAATAGAAGCTGATTCCAACACAGATAGCTACATCTCTATATACTTAAAAATGTTTACACAGAGGTGATCTTTTCCTATACCTTACCTTTTTTCTTAGTAATTGTTTTGGAGATCACTCCTTGTTGGCATACATAGCCCCACTTTACTCTTCCTCATCTCACGTAGGAGGCAAAGCCCAATTTATTTCTCTGTCTCCCATTGGCGGGCCCTGTGGTTGTTTTTGTCTTGTGCAATTCACGATGAGCACTGCCATGAATTTCCTTGCTTGTACTTCTGGGCGAACTTTTCAAAGGTTATATCCAAAGAGTCGGTACCCAGAGATTGCTAGGTCAAAGATTACACGTGCTGAAATTTGGATAGAGTTTGCCAGATAGTCTGAGATTATTTTTTCTTTATCACATAAGTTGGTTGGAATGTAATGAGGACCTGTTGCCCTTCTGTGAGCTGGTCTGTGTGCAGCCCCCTGCCAGTGGTGTTCCCTCACACAGCCTGTCGCTTTGTAACTGGGAGGCCATGAGCCCAGGTGACAGATGCTGCAGGTGTACCTGGCTCTCCCAGCTCTAACGACTCCTCCTCTGGTTAGCAGGTTGATGGGAGTGCCTCAGTGGGGAGGGAGTTCATAACAACCACTCCCTCCATCACCACGGAGACCATATCGACCACCATGGTAAGTTGAACCCAGGAGGCTTCCCTCTCTGACCAGCCCCCTTGTCCTGCCAAACAGCCAGAGAACAAGCTAACACCACCTGGCTGCTTCGGGAAGCCGTGAGCTGCTCTCGCTGCCTCAGGTGTGGGACATAGGTCAGCCGTTTATTGTCTGGGGCTTTAGTTGCCACAGGACATACAGTCAGGCCTCAGTTTTCCAAAGTGAATAAAGTGAGTGGTGGAATCCCTGAGAGTCAGTTATCTAGACCATCTCAGCCACAGCAGGGGGAGAGAGAGGATGGTCCTCTTTGGTTATTGGCACCCACAAATCTCATCTTGCATTGAGATTTCATTGGCTCATCTCACCTCCACTCTGAAGGTGAGGCTGGAGTCCTTCCTGTGGACCCATCCTGGTGGCTGCACATTTTCTCATGTCTTAGACCACTTCCTTGCCTTGGTCAGCAGATGGTGTGCAGTGACCCTAAGTTGGAAACAGGATTTTTGGGACCGCCTGTTGAGGGACCGCATGGTTCTGCTACATATTTGCTGTCTTACCCATTAAGGAAGGTCCTTGGCTTCAGGTGTCCTCATCTGTAAAAAAGCAATAATCCACATTCTGCAGCTCATTCTTAAGAGACCTCTTCAACACTAGCTCCTTTCATGATTAAACAGAACACATAGCAGTCAGTACACAGGCTGTGGTTCCAGGCAATGTGCTGAGACTCCTGATTGGATAATCTCAGTGGATGCTCTTCCCTCCACATCCTCTACAGATGAGGAAACTGAAGTTCAGAGAGGTAAAGCGACTTACCCAAGGTCACACAATCAGTAAGTAAGTGGTAGTGACAGGTTATCCCCAGGCGCTCTGACACCAGGAGCCCCACTTTCAACCCCAGCCTCTCTGCTCTGCTCCCTTGATCCTGACCATGGTGAACCTCGGCTTCATGGGGCTGGGGCTGCGGTTGTGGCTGCTGCTGGGTCTAGGGAAGGTAGGGATGCTGGAGCCAGCTCTATCTTGCGCCACTGAGAAGTTGTTTTCAAGATACTCTTTCTTGCCAAGCCCCCAACATATACATAGGAAGGGAATTCCATCAATCTAGACTAGCCAACAGACAGGTTTTAAATACACAGAAACTTTAAGATCAATAAGCCCAAGCTAGTTACCAGCTTGCACAGCTTTCCCTTGTCACTCAATTTCTCCTCTCCCTTCAGTCCTTCACCACGTGTCATTGGGATGTTTGTAGGGCTAAATTTAAATCCATTCATATGGTAAGCAGGCACTTATACCATTCATTTACCCATCCATCCATCCATCCATCCATCCATCCATCCATCCATCCATTCATTTGTTCCAAAAGCATTTATTAGTCTGCACTATCTGCCTGGTACTGGGGATACAGTTGAAGAAACAATACTGCCTGCTGGGATTCATTCATTCAAATGACTGTCATGAGCACCTCTAATGTGCAATGCCCCTGTATTTAGGTTCCAGGCTTACAGTGGAGAACAAGGCCCAGCTGTCCCACTTCCGGGCTGGATGACCTTGGACAAGTTACCTAAACCTCTCCAAGCCTCAGTTTTCACTTCCGTAAAATGGGTGAGGGTAGAGAGCAGGAATAGCACATACCTCAAAGGGCTGATGTGAGAGGAAACCAAAGCAACTTGTTCAACGCCCTGAGAACAGGGCCTGGCGCATAATAAGTGGTCTGTAGATGTGAGCTGCTGTTACTTCTTTCCTGCCTTCATGGGACAGTGTAATAACGCTATCCTAGGGGCCACCAGGAGGACAGCTATGGGGTGACATCTGTGCCAGGAGGAGCCGGGAAAGGCTTTCCCTAGGCAGGGACATTTGAGTGAGCTATGCTTGAAGGGTAAGTTAAGGTACAGTCCCAGGAGAAGGCATTCTAGACAGTGGGAAAAGCAAGTGCAAAGGGCAGAAGGGAAGGAGAGTAGCATTTGGGGAAGGGCAAGTGGTCAGGAAAGCCAGATGTCAAGCACATGGAGGAGGAGACAGAGGGTGGGAGGTGGTGGAGGGGAGGAGGCTGGGAAGGAAGGCGAGGCCAGAGCTTGAAGGCCCTCAAATCTCCAAGTTCAAACCTCTGTCCTGCAGAAAATGGGGAATCACTTAAGTTTTTACATTAGGAACATGATGTCATCAGATATGTGTTTCTGTGTTTTAGAAAGATTATTCTAGCAACGTGTGTGGAGGAGGGACTGGAGCCAAAAATTCTTCCCTCCTTCTCTCTCTCCTTCCTTCCACAAATACTGATTGGACACCCAAGATGTATGCAGATACGTAGCAGGCTCTGTGAATACAGCTTGAAGAAGGGAATATCCCACAAGCCACTGGGAAAGACAGAGAGAGAAGGCAGGGAACCAGCTTAGATGCCTGTGCTCAGGCTAGGGTGGGGCTGGAGGGCATGGAGGTGGATGCAGAGAAGGGGTCAGGGTTAAGGGATGCCTGGAGGGGAGAAAGCACAGGATTTGGTTGTTTGTAGAATGTTCAGGGGACAAGAGGAAAGATGAACTTGTGACGCTGTTCACTAGCCAGTGGTTCTCAAAATGCGGTTCTAGGAACCTGCTGGCAAGGCAGATCCTTTGGGTTCCTCCTTAGAAACTCTAGGGTGGGGCTGAGCCGTGAGTGTTTTTCCAAGCCCTCCAGCTGATGCCTCTGAAGTTGGAGAACTGCTGATATAAACAGAGCGCTAGGGGCGGGTGCTCTATAGTGACAAGCATGTGTTGGAAGTGGAGGAAGCAGTGAATTCCATTCGAGATCGGATGAGTCCGAAGTGCCTGTGGGACATTTCCAGGGGAAAATATCTAGGACACAACTGGTTTTAAAGGCCTAAGATCCAAGAAAGATCTGGGCTACAGGCGAAGGGATAGAGGACTTTGACCTCAGTGAGGCAGCAGAAGCCCTTGAGTAGCCGAGGCAGCCTAGAGAGAGGGTGGCGAGTGAGGAGAGCCTGAGTGTGGAGGAACAGAGGGCTGAGTTTGCCTTGGTCAGGATACAGGAGAGGAAGGGAGGAGCAGAGGGTGCCTTATTTTGAATGATTGATGTCCCTAGTGGTGGCCTCTGATTTTTAGTGTGAAGGTGGAGGTGAGGCTTTGCCCTGGGAAAGACAGAACAATGAGAGAATAAGAGGCTTTAAGGGAGAAAGGCTCAGAATGATGCTAGGATTCAGAGGGGCTAGTGGCTCTTCCCTAAGCCAGGGGAAAGAAAGTATTGAGCCCAGACACTGCCCTTGGAAGGCCTGCTGCTGGGCTACATTCTGGGACTGCAGGCGCATCTGGAACGTGCCTTTTGGGTGCAGTACCAAGGAACCAGGCTGCTGGCAGCTTCAGCTACAGGCAGGTGTGGGAGGGGCAGGGGAAAGTCAGTGAGTTTCTGTCCTCACCTGCCCCTTGGTAGGCAGAGGTCCACATCTAGTGCCATGCCCAGACCAGAACTAGAGGTCAAGCCACTGAGGACCTGCACAATGGACACAGTTCTGGGCGCCTGGATAGACAAGGCTGAGCCCTGAGATGGTGCAGAAAGTAGGAGGTAGAAGCAGACAGCTGGGCCCTGGCCGGATGGGGGGCAGTGAGTCCGGGGACAATTCCAGGAAGCTCTAGCAGTTACAGTTTAAGGTAGGGCCAGGAGAACTGTCTGAAGATAAAGAGTCACAAGGGCAGAGTGGCGTGCCGAAAGAGCGTGTCGGACTTAGAGTTGGACAACGTGGAGTTAAGTTCCAGCTCTACCACTAACTTGCTGGGGGGCTGAACACTTAACTTTCTCTCGTCCTCCAGTTTCTCATCTGTAAATCAAGAATATTTAAAATAACACCCATAGGGTGTTATGAGGATTAAATGAGATAAGGCATGTAACATCCTTAAAACTAGCCTAGCACATAGCAAGCACTCAGAAAGTCATTATTATTACTTTCTAAATAGCCAGCTTATGCCCCTATATTTATCCTATGTATTTTGGTTTGCAAAACCTTTTCTACTCCATTAGCTTCATAGGTTCTCTGTGAGCTTGGGGCAGGGGGGCCTTTTTACAGATGTATCTGCAAGGTGCATAGAGAGGAAGTGGCTCTGCCCTGAGTCACATGTCTCAAAGGTGGTGGGGCGGGACATGAGCCTGAATCTGGCAACTCCTCTGCTAGTGCTTCCGGAGAACAATGCCATGTCTTGATCACTAACTACAGTGTTCCTAACGCCAGACTCTCTGTAAATGTTTGTTGAATGAGTGAGTGTGCGAGTGAATGAGTGTGTGCCTGAGCAAGCGAGGGATGAATGAGAGGAGGTGGAACTGAATGATGCCTTCAGTCCTTTGCTTCTACTGTTACTACTCAACCTTGTGGTCGTGAGAGATATGTGGCCATGTGCTCCGGCCATCCTGGGGGCCCATCCGCCTGAGAACTGGCCATCTGAGCACTATTGTTTTCCCAGGAGAGCAGTCTCAAGTCCGGGAAGGGGGCAGCTGCCATGATCCCAGGCCCACAGACGGTGGCCACGGAAATCCGTTCTCTTTCTCCGGTAAGTGGGCAAGGCCAGCTCAGGCTAGGGGACTCCGCACTGAGAATATGGGCATGGACCCATATATGGCTGTCAGGAAGTGCAGCGTTGAGCCCAGAAGGTACACTTCTAGGTGCAGAGCCAGGAAACTGGACCCTTTTCAGCTGCCCACAGGGCTCCCTGGTGCCCGCTAGAATCTCATGAGTGGCCCTCTCTCCCCCAACCCACACATGTACACAGGGCACTGGTGGCATGTGAGGGTAAAGTGGCCCCTCACCTTGGTGGTGCCTCTGATGGTTCTTTTGCATCTGCCCTCCCTACTAACCAGGAAGAGCAATGGACTAGGAGGCCAGAGGCTTGGAATTTGGAGCTGCTTCTGTTGGTGCCTGCCCAGTAACCCTGAGTCCATCACTGTGAGGTCTCTTCCAGCTCTTGCATTCTCTAAGTCTGTGGTTCTCATTGTTTAGCTCTGCAGAGAGTGTGCACCTGGCTGTGACAGGATGGGGCATCAGGAGGATTCTGTTTCCCCCTTGGATCCCTTTGGTCATTCTTCCATGATACCAGGATTCTTAAATTCTAGGGTATTAGGATTCTGGGCTCAGGAATCTTAGCATCTAGGAATCTGAGATTTGGATATAGGTTTCTGAAGATTCCAGTATTCTTTAATTCTTAATGGTTCAAAGCATCTTGGCTTCGAAACGTCACCTTCATGGGGCCCTTTACCCCACCCTGCCCCCACCCCTCCGGAGCCCAGTGTCCTTACCTGACACCCTGGGTGGGGGGTGGTTATATTCTGCAGATCATCGGGAAAGATGTCCTCACCAGCACCTACGGCGCCACTGCGGAAACCCTCTCAACCTCCACCACCACCCATGTTACCAAAGTGAGTAGCAGCAGGGCACCCCAAGGCCGCAGCCGGGCTGCAGGCAAGAAGGTCATGACTGTTGTTCTGCTTTGGCATCACCATATGTAAAGTGGACAGAGAAAGCCTGTAGTGTTTGCCAGTTTCTGGAATGCTGTGTGCTTTGTCCTGTGCCACATGTTGTTCTAGGCATGGGCCCTTCCCTTACAGCATGGACAGCCAGGCTGGGGGCACGATACTCTTCTCTTTGAAGTAACTATGAACAATGGCATGTGCGCCTTGTAGGTGGAAACTGCTGGAGGAATCTAGATGGAATGATGCTATGGGAGGCCCTGCAAGAGTCAGGAAGCATCTCCTGGAAAAAGTGGGGACTGAGTGGAGACTTGGAAAGCCACCTGAGGGAGGAGAAGAAAGGTGCAGGTGTTCTAAGTGAAGCAGAAGACGGAAGCAGAAACTGTGTTTGCTTATTTGTTTGTTCGTTGAGCAAATGTCAGTGAGGGTCAAATTTATTTGTGTTGGCTTCTGTGCTAGGGGCTATTGGATGTAGCCGTAAGTGAGGCCTGTTTATGGGACGTGAGAAGCACATGTAGGGGGTATAACTGGAAAGTCGGTTGCACTGGACGCAGGTAGGCAGAATATAGAGCAAATAACACAATTACCAGGACACTTTTGACTCTGGAGGATCTGGGCCTTGGGGAGATTGGAAAGCCAGGAAGGTTTTTAGACTGGAGAGTAACCCAGTGAAAATAGATTTAAGGAGAGAATAGCAGGTCCACTGGGATATGTAGATAGGTGGGAGAAAGAAAAGGCAGAAGTATGGAGAGAAACAGATCATAAATAACTCAGGCCTGGTGGGGATGGCCTGGACCAGGGTGTGAGTCAGAGCCCAGGCAGAAAGAGGCAGAGATAAAGGAGGGAAGCCTTCCTGGGTGATCCAGCAATGAGGACAAGGGATCATTGGGAGGCAGGCCAGCTGATGCATCCACACCTATGTGGCCAGGAGGAAGGCAGGAGGGCACCTAGCCAGGGCTGGAGGCCTGGAGCAGCCAAGTTGAGGCAGGTCAAGTTGGAGGCTCTGGTGAGCCATCAGGCGAATTCTGGTCAGTTGCACTAGGCCTTCATGCACAGACTGTCCTGGGCTCTGCCTGTGCCCCTGCAGGACTCAGCACTTTCTCACATACCCCACAAAGAACCTACTCTCAGCAAAAGCATTACTGAGTAATGTTGACTTCTCTGAAAGCTTTATGGGAGGCTTTACATCCCACGCCCATAGCAGACAGCTCAGAAAACTCTTCTTCCCAAAGTCCCTGCCAACTGGGAGCCCCCCCTTCTTTCTATCTACTCCTGACTCCAGCTGGGATTCCCCACAGACACCACCCTGCTTTAACATGCCAAACAATCAGGTCCTGCCTCAGCTATTATTTTTATACTTGCCCAAACCCCATGCCTTCAGAAAACAGCAGAGGTCATAAGTATCATCGATGTAATTTTCTCTTGTACTATTGTTTGAAGTCATTTAAGGCAGAACCTTGTCACCATTCACATTTCATTCATGTGTTCATTCAACAAATCTGCATTCAGCACTGCCCTGGTTAGACTGGGTGAGGGAGTGGGAGAGGAGGGAGTACAGAGATGAACAAAATACAGGCCCTACCTTCAGGAGCTGGCAGCTTAGTGAGGTGAACAAGACCATAGACACACATAAGGTCGGCACCAGGCAGAGGGGTCCAGAACTGTGAGAGAGACAGACTTAGGGCTTGGGAGTACTAAAGCAGGAAGGCGGAAGCATTGCCAACGAGTGTCCGGAAGGCAACAATGGAGCCGGGCTTGGAAGACCTAGATGGGGTGGTTTGATAGTTGGGGGGAGTGGTGGCAACCAGACAAAATCTGCAGTTCAAAGTCCAAACCCAGAAAAGAAAATATCTGAGGAAGTCAGGAGAGAAGGTAACTGCTGGTTCTCAGCCCTGCCCTTGAGAGATGCTTTGGGTAGGTCCCCTCTTGAAACTGTTGCCCCAGTAGGACCCAAGAGTGACCTCACCCCCTGCTTTGCAGACTGTGAAAGGAGGGTTTTCAGAGACGAGGATTGAGAAGCGAATCATCATTACTGGGGACGAAGATGTCGATCAAGACCAGGTATGGGGGTAGGGATTGTTCTTCCCAGTGGCACTGCCCAGTGCTCAGTCCCTTTCATGTCGAGTTATCCATGGATGGCTGCCCTCATGGGCAGAGAAGGTGTCCACTTCTTGCTGACCCTGTTCAGATAAGAAACCCCCAAAGAAGGGGCATTGAATGGGAGCCAGTAGGAGCCAGAAGACCCGAGCTCTAGTCTCTCCCTTTAATTGTTTGAGTTTGCCCCTCCCTGGGCCTCAGTTTCCCCAGCTATGCACTAGAGGGCTTATTCTCCACAGTCTCTCTCATCTTAGATATTTCATGGTTCCATCCTTTGCTGTTCTTTCCCACCAGGCCCTGGCTTTAGCCATCAAGGAGGCCAAACTGCAGCATCCTGATATGCTGGTAACCAAAGCTGTCGTATACAGAGAAACAGACCCGTCCCCAGAGGAGAGGGACAAGAAGCCACAGGTAAGGCTCTTGATGCCCAGCAACCATGAGAGAGAGAGGAGGGAGCAGCAGCAAGATTCTCTAAGGGCCATTTCCATCTGAGAACCCAGTGGCTTGACCCCCAGTGCAGCTTTGACCCGCCCCGCTACCAGCCTTCCTGATTTGCTGCTCAAAGGAGAGAGGCAGATCCCCAAGATACACGTCAGTGGGAAAAGGAAGGAAGACTGGTTCCTTGGCTTCTTTGGGGTTTCAGGCTCCAGATCTAGAAAAATAAATCCAGAAGTAGTTTCAACAATTTTTTAAAGGGAAGGAAATGAGATGGAGAGAAGATTGACAGTGGATATTGAGGTAGGACAGATGGAGGCCCTCATTTTCTCGTGACTATTACCTATAAACTGGAAGTCAGAAAAAGTCCTACTATGCTCAGTGCCACATTATTGGCCCTGAGTCTTTCTCTCTATCATAAGTCACTGATTGTTGTTAAGGGTACATCATGACCAGAGCCCTTGATCCCTTCTGTCTTGCTTGGTTGCAATTTTTTTTTTTTAGTTTTTGAGATGGAGTCTTGCTCTGTCACCCAGGCTGGAGTGCAGTGGCTCAATCCTGACTCACTGCAACCTCCACCTCCTGGGTTCAAGCGATTCTTCTGCCTCAGCCTCCCAAGTAGCTGATACTACAGGCATGTGCCATCACACCTGGTTAATTTTTATATTTTCAGTAGAGATGGGGTTTTACCTTGTTGCCCAGGCTGGTCTCAAACTCCTGTTCTCAAGTGATCTGCCTGCCTCAGCCTCCTAAAATGATGGGATTGCAAGCATGAGCCACAGTGCCCGGCCTGATTGCGAATTCTTGACTTCTGAGACCTCCAGGGGCCAAAATCTTAGGGACCTGAATATTCTCCTGTTTCATTGTGGGCCATCAATGCCTTGATGAATAAGAGAAATAAGATGACATTGGGGCAGGCAGGGCTTTTAGCAGCCTAAATTAGGGGAGGTGTTCTTCCGGGCCCTCCGTAAATTTGCCAGATTTTATTAGATCTACAAAACAAAATCCCATAGACATTGAGTTGGGTGAAATAAGCCAGGCACGGAAAGTATAAACTGTATGATTCCATTCATAGGAAGTCCAAAAGCAGGCAAAACTAATCAACAATCTTGAAAATCAGAATAATGTTACTTCTGGGATGTGGTATTCACAAGAAAGAGGAAAGAGCAACAATGGAAACTTCTGGGCTGCTGGAAATGTCACATTTTCAGCTGAGTGGGTTACATGGGTGTATACATTTGTAAAATTATACATTTGTAAAATTCTTCTCACACTTAGAGTTGTGCACTTCATACATTTTTTTTTTCTTTGAGATGGAGTTTTGCTCTTGTTGCCCAGGCTGGAGTGTAATGGTGCAATCTTGGCTCACCGAAACCTCCACCTCCTGGGTTCAAACAATTCTCCTGACTCAGCCTCCCAAGTAGCTGGGATTACAGGCATACACCACCATGCCTGGCTAATTTTTTATATTTTTAGTAGAGACGGGGTTTCTCCATGTTGGTCAGGCTGGTCTTGAACTCCCAACCTCAGGTGATTTGCCCACCTCAGCCTCCCAAAGTGCTGGGATTACAGGTGTGAGCCACTGTGCCCAGCCATTTCACATATTTCCTGGGTTCTACTACAACGAAAGAAAATCCATTGCAAAGACCCCACAAATAGCTGGTCTCCTTTTTGCCCTTTTCCTTGAGTGAATAAAATAAGTCTTTTCTAGAAAGATACAAGAATGTTTCTCTTCCTTTGTTTACAAGACCCCTTAATGCCAGAAGAAAAAGCACTGAAACATTTTCCTGCCGCTTTGAAAGGCTGCTAACCTCTGGTCTGGGCTAGGGCTGTTCAATAGAACTTTCTGAAGTGATGGAAGTGTTCTTTCTGTGCTGTCTGGGATGATAGTTGCTAGCTGCACGTGGCTATTGAGCACTTGAAATTGGCTAGTGTGAAATGAGATGTGCTTTAAGGGTGAAATACATGCAGGATTTTGAAGATTTAATATGAAAAAAAGAATGTAAGGCCAGGTGGTGGCTCACTCCTGTAATCCCAGCACTTTGGGAGGCCAAAGCGGGCAGATCACGAGGTCACAAGATCGAGACCATCCAGGCTAACACAGTGAAGCCCCATCTCTACTTAAAATTAAAAAAATTACCTGGATGTGGTGGCACATGCTTGTAGTCCCAGCTACTTGGGAGGCTGAGGCAGGAGAATCGCTTGAACCTGGGAGGCGGAGGTTGCAGTGAGCCGAGATCTCAACACTGCACTCCAGCCTGGGTGACAGAGCGAAACTCAGTCTCAAAAAAAGAAAAAAGAAAAAACGAATGTAAATGTTCTCAATACTTTTTACATTGGGTAAATATGTAAGTGATAAGGGATATATCAGGTTAGGTAAAACATACTATCAAAATTAGTTTCACCTGGCAGGGCATGGTGGCTCATGCCTGTAATCCCAGCACTTTAGGAGGCCGAGGCAGGTGGATCACCTGAGGTCAGGAATTTGAGATCAGCCTGACCAACATGGTAAAACCCTGTCTCTACTAAAATACAAAATTAGTGGGGCATGGTGGTGGGTGCCTGTAATCCCAGATACTGGAAAGGCTGAGGCAGGCAAATTACTTGAACCCAGGAGGCAGAGGTTGCAGTGGGCCAAGATGGTGCCATTGCAGTCCAGTGTGGGCAACAGAGTGAGACTCCATCTCAAAAATAAAATAAAAGGGCTGGGCGCGGTGGCTCAAGCCTGCAATCCCAGCGCTTTGGGAGGCCGAGGCGGGTGGATCATGAGGTCAAGAGATCGAGACCATCCTGGTCAATGTGGTGAAACCCCGTCTCTATTAAAAATACAAAAAAATTAGCTGGGCATGGTGGTGTGCACCTGTAGTCCCAGCTACTAGGGAGGCTGAGGCAGGAGAATCGCCTGAACCCAGGAGGCGGAGGTTGCGGTGAGCTGAGATCGCGCCATTGCACTCCAGCCTGGGTAACAAGAGCGAAACTCCGTCTCAATAAATAAATAAATAAATAAATAAATAAATAAAACAAAATAAAATTAATTTCACCTGTTTCTTTTTAAATCATTTTTAATGTGAACTTTAATTGTGAAATTAAAATTTTCTATTTAGAAATTTTCAGAAAAATAGAAATATACAGAAAATTTAGGATATGTTATCTAGAAAATCTATTATCTAGGAAAAACAATTTTGGCGGGGGCGGTGGGGGAATGGAGTCTCACTCTATCACCCAGGCTGGAGTGCAGTGGCACAATTTTGACTCACTCCAGCCTCCATCTCCTGGATTCAAGTGATTCTTGTGCTTCAGCTTCCGAAGTAGCTGGAACTACACCCAACTAATTTTTTGTATTTTTAGTAGAGACGGGGTTTTGCCACGTTTGCCAGGCTGGTCTCAAATTTCTGACCTCAAGTGATCTGCCCAACTCAGCCTCCGAAACTGCTGGGATTACAGGTGTGAGCCACAGCGCCCGGACCTATCTAGGAAAATTTTAAATTCCATGTGTAGTTCACATTCCATTTCTATTGGACAGCACTGGTTTAGAAGTGTAGGTTGGCCATGGGTGGAGCCTACCTCCCAGCCTTCATCAGACTTTCATACAAGTGATTGTCATCCCTATCCCCTCAGTTTTCCAATAATTCTTGCTTTATTCCCCCCAAATCTCAGAGTGGTAAACTGTAGGCCACTTGCTGAGCTGGGTGTATCACCTGGGGAAGCCTGTTTAAAAGCCAGGCACTAGAGAACCCTCTCAGAAAGTCTGATTTAGAAAGACTGGCCTGGGACCTGGGATCTGTATTGCCTGGGAATCTTCATTTATACCTTGGTCCTTAGGGAGTCCCGATGCAGCCAGCTCTAGGAGCCACTGCTGTCAAGAACTCTGTACTGGGAATCCAGAGACCTGGCTCGAAAGCTATTCTGCTGACTGATGTGTGACCATGGGTCCGTTTCTTCCTGCGTGGGGACTTGGTTTCCTCATTTGTAAAATGAAGAGGTGGAGCCATCCCCCTTCAAATTATAGTCCTCTGGTGATTTGCTTTCCTGGGGTTATCTGTTGTGTGTTTCTCATCTCTTCTCCATCCCCTCTCTCACACCTCCTCATCTTTCCCAGGGCATTCAGAACCAGGCCCCCAGGCTCCCGCCTTCCCATTTCCCTAGCCATTCAGAGCTCTCCTCCCGACCTCCACATCCTGCGTGCCCCGCTGCCATGCAGTCTTTCACATCTGCCCACCTCGATGCTCCCTTTCCTGTCTCATTCCCTCCTCCTAGCCTCTCTTTAATTCTTTGCTGCCGTTGCCCCACGCACCACCATGCAGCATCTCTGTGTCTTCTGGGTTGTTCTGTAAAGGTCACCTTGTTTATGTTGCCCTGGCAAGCCGGCAGTTTCTCTCCCTTGCTTTTTCTGCCCACATGCTTTACCGATAGTTATGGTCAAGTAGAACCCATGTCTGACTCATAATACAGTCGGACTCACTCATTCTGGAAGATGTCTCTTCTGAATTAGAAAACTCCTTTTTAAAGTGCTTGGAAACATTGGCTTTATGAATAGATGCCTTGTGGTACTCCAAGGAAGAGCTCTGTAATCCTGCAGTCTCAAGCCCTGCCCTTTATTAGCTGTGTGACCTTTAGTAAATCATTTAACCTTTTCAGCTCCTCGTCAGCCAAATGGCAATGATCATTACAGTAATGACAATTGCCATAATTTATGGAAAGCTTATGCAGTGCCAGGCACCAGGCCATGCACTCAACACAAGTACTGTTACCTGCTCATTCATTTTACAAATGAGGAAACTGAGGCTCAGAGATGTTAAGTGTCTTGCTCGCAGTCATGAAGCTGTGAACATGACTGACTGATTAGCAAGTGAAACCCAACCTGTTAGACTAAAAGACCAAATGGTTTTAACCTCGCAACACTCATTTTTCTTTTTTTGAGATGAAATCTTGCTCTTGTCCACCAGGCTGAAGTGCAGTGGTGTGATCTCAGCTCACTGCAGCCTCTGCCTCCTGGGTTCAAGCAATTCTTCTGCCTCAGCCTCCTGCGTATCTTGGATTACAGGCACATGCCACTATGCCCTGCTAATTTTTTTTGTATTTTACGTAGAGACTGGGTTTCACCATGTTGGCCACCCTGGTCTCAAACTCCTAACCTCAGGTGATCCACCCTCTTTGGCCTCCCAATGTGCTGGGATTACAGGGGTGACTGGCCCACATTCATCTTTCATAACATCTGTCTCATAGGGCTACTGAGATCATCCATGCAGCATGGTAGATAGCATAGTGCTTGGCACATAGTAAGTGCTTAATAAAAGTTCATTATGATTACTATTACTACTTGAAGTAGGCTAACAAAATGCTGCATGCAGGGACCATGCTGTGCTGTAATAAATGAAGAAGAAATCATAACACTGTAAGGAAAAAAATAAAAATAAAAACAAAAACCCCAATGCCCAGTTAGGATGTAGTAAAATTGAGTAGAAAGAATACTACTAAATTTTGACCAGCGGCCAAGCACAATGGCTCACACTTGTAATCCCAGCACTTTGGGAGGCCAAGGCAGGAAGATTACTTGAGCCCAGGGTTTCGAGACCAGCCTGGCCATAATAATGAGACCTTCATTTCTATAAAAAATTTAAAAGATTAACTGGGTGTGGTGACTGGCACCTGTAGTCCCAGCTACTTGGGAAGTTGAAGCAGGAGGATTGCTTGAGTCCAGGAGGTTGATGGTGCAATGAACTACAATCGCACCACTGAATTCCAGCCTGGCAATAGAGCAAGACTCTGTCTCAAGAAAGAAAGAGAGAAAGAAAAAGAAAGAAAAGGAAGAAAGAGAGAAAGAAAAAAAAGAGAAAAGAAAAGAAAGAGGGAGGGAGAGAGGGGGGAGGGAAGAGAGAAAGAGGAGAGGGGGAGAGAGAGAAAAAGAGGAAGAGGGAAGGAGGAAGGAGGGAGGGAGGGGAGGAAGGAGGGAGGGAGGGAAGGAAGGAAGGAAGGCAGGCAGGCAGGCAGGCAGGAAGGCTGGCTTTGGAGCTGGAAATACCTTTGTAGCTGTGTGCTCAGAGGAACCTCTCTGACCTCAGTTTCCTCATCTGTAAAATATCATTAATATATAAATTGGAGTTGCTGTAATAACTAAACAACACCTGTGATGTACTGGATCATGTCTTGCCTACAGAAGGTGTTCAGCAAGGTGAACCTGCTTCCTTGTCCCTCTGAGGTTTTTCCATGTTTAAAAGTTGAAGAGTGCGCTGAGAAAGTCAGACCATAATTGCCCACCACCAGCCAGCGCCTGATGCTCTGTCTCCATGAGGGTGTTCATGTGGCTGGTCTTCATCTTCTCTTCCCTCCCTGAATTCTCCAAAACATCTGTCCCTGCTTCAGTTGACTCTTCATCTTCCTTCTTGAACGTCTTGCTATGAGTGTAGAAAGTCACCCATCTCACACAGAACCTTTTCCCTTCTCTTCCTGCAACCTCCCAGATCAGACACCTGGCTTCTGCTCCATCTTCTACCACTGGCTCACCTCCTTCCAAGAGGGCCTGTCTCCCAAACACTGCCCACAAGAGGGCAGCACTTGCCCAGCTTCCTAGTGCTTCCTAACCTTCCAAAATAGAATGGTAAAAAAATGGACCTGTTCCAAAACAGGAAACTTGGGCTCTAGTCTTGGTTTTGCCAACTTACTAAGCCAGTGAAGTCCCTGGGTCTCAGTTTTCCTATCTGTCAAATGAGCCAAGAAAGATACGTTTTCTACTATTCCATTAGCACTTGACTGTATGCAAGCAGCAGAAATGATATTTCATGTGTTAAATGGTTTTGAGTAGTTGTTATGTGCCAGGCACAGTGCTGGACACTAAAAAGACAAGAGTCAAAAGACAGCCCTTGCCCCCAAGGAGATCAGAGTAGTGTGGTTAAATTAACAACAGCAACCATCATAATGATAAGAACAGCCAATATTTATTCAGCACTTACTATATGGCCCTTGCTTTGATTCCTCCCTATAGTAGGAGGCAGGACCCATTTTACAGAGGAAGCAATTGAGGCTTAAAGAAGTTAAGAAACTTGCCAGGCACTGTGGCATGCACTTGTAATCCCAGCTACTTGGGAGGCTGAGGCAGAAGGATCACTTGAGGCCAGTAATTCAAAGTGGTGATGTGCATTGATTATGCCTGTGAGTAGCCACTGCACTCCAGCCTGAGCAACATAGTAAGACTTATCTCTTTAAAAAAATTTTTAAGTAAAGGAAGTTAAGTAACTCACCCAAGATTACAGAGCTGGCAGGCCGATAGAGTAGGATTTGAACTCAGGGAGTCTGATTTCAGAGCCTGCTCCCTTAAACACTGAGTTTTGGGGCCAAACCTGGAAGCCAGGCTCCATTTCTTTATTTAAACATGGCTGTCTGTGGTTTAATCTCCAGGATACAGCAGACCCACAGGCAACAAAAAGGAAAAACAAATGAAAAACGAACATCTGCAATCATGACTAAACTTTTCTTAGAACTGACAAAAGATAGGAAGAAAAAGTAAAATGATGATGTTCTTGGCTTCTCAGTGTTAAAGGACATTTAACAACATTTTCAGGGCAAAGTAAAAGATCATCACCTCCCTGGAAACAAGCGAGCAAACACACATGGGCTCTGGAGTCCGACAGATGTGGGTTCAGGTCTCTGCTGCCACACATATGCTGTGTGGCCTTGGAGTGCAATGGCTATTCACAGGCATGATCATTACACGTTACAGCCTCGAATTCTCACCTCAAGAGATCCTCCCACCTCAGCCTCCCAAGTAGCTGAGATTACAGGTGCAAGTCACCCTACCTTGCTGAGTCACAATAAAGGGCATATGGTAAAGGGTAGCAAAAACAACCTCTTGCCATATATTTTAAAACGAGTGACAGAGTTACTAACATTTCTTGTCCTCTTCCTTCCTTTACCCCTCCTTCTACCCCATACCTCTGGCTTCCAGGAATCCTGACCTCTGTGAAGAGATCCTGGCATTTCTGGTCCAACCTAAGCCAGTGAACCATTAAGAAGGGGCCTTCATTCTGGATTCTCCAATGCAACACCGACGTCCCAGCTGCGACGTACTGTCACTGACGAGAGACTGGGAAGGGAAAAGCATATATATATAGATATATAGAGATATAGATATATATACAGGAAACACCGCGTCCTTGCACCGCTGCTGGGGCTGGCAGAGCAGTTGGCCGACAGCAACAACCAACATCTGAACACCTACATTTCCTTTGCAGACAAATTGAAGAACTGGTGGGATTTTTTTTTTTTTTTTTTCAGGAAAAAAAAATTATAATAACCATAATCCCTTGCTCACCCCTTTCCCCCTGCCAAATAACAAAAGCAAGCCAGACCATGATGATTGTAGAAGTCCCTCCCACCCTGGTTCTGCACGTTGCAGTTAGCAGACGAGCGATTCCATTTGTTCTTCTCCAGCATCTCTGTTGCCCACTTGAATGCAAAGGAAAACACTCGCGCAGCAAAGCAAGAGAAGTCGCAGCAGCAAGACATGCACAGCCAACCATTTTCTGAGAAAGAAAGAAAGAAAATTCCCCACTTGGAGATAAAAAGGAGGAACACTGGATTCTTACTTTCTGGATCTTGACACTGGGCTGCAAAATCCACCTTCCTCTCTCCCGCCTCCCCTCACCCTCAACTCTCAATGTCTTGCTGTCATTTTCTGTTCAGCTTCTTCCTCCCCCTTCCCCCACCCCACATGCCTCACCCTCTGTGTCCTGGTCCTGTTGAGGGCCACTGCAGATGACTCTCCTTTGAAATGACAAAAAGGAAAGAAAGCAAGTACAGAAAACAAAGCCACAGGAAGGGAAGTAGACATTGTGTGTTTATGGTTTCTCATGACGAAGGTGCAGCTTGTAGGAGATTTGTATGGATGTGCTTTTAAGTTATGTATTATTACATATAACAGGAAACAAATATTAAAATAAACAGTGCTGGTAAGTATGAAGCTGACATTCTAACATTATAATTATCTGACTGTGATTGATGTATCCTGAGGTTCCTAGATCTCACTGAACTGGCCCAGCTAAGGAGACCTGGACTCTGGGTGTGGCTTGGCTCACAGTAGGGGCTGATGGGTTCAGTGTAGTAATACTGTTTGTGGTGTTTGTAATTGGTTGATTGGTGGGGAGGGGTGGGGCCCCATAATGGAGAGGTGGAGGTTTGGCAAGAAAGACGCAACACGGATGTCCCCAAAATGCCAGTCCGAGATGCCTTCTCCCTGCCCCCCAGGTAGTAGCAGTCAGGGCCTGGTCTGTGCTCAGGCATGGGGTCCCCAGTTTGGGACTCTGCTGCTGAAGTTCCCACAGTAGAGTTTCCTGGCTTAGTTCTCCTACCTCCCTATGGGGCTTGCCTTGGTTTTCAGTCTTCTCTTTCTCTCTCTTTCTCTTTCTCTCTTTTTTTTTCCACATCCTGCCCTTCCCTGACCCCATTGTAATAACCAACTCCATATATATCCAAAGGGAGGTGGTGCTCCCAGCCATAGTAGAAGATGGTGGCTTGAACCTGTCTAAAAATTCTCAGCTCAGTCTTTTCCTCTACCCCCTCTGAATCATTTGTTCCGAATCATTTCTTCTTCTGGGGCCAAAGTAGCCATGGTAAGGAGGCTGCATGGGGCAAACCCTGAGATCCAAAACTGTATTTGCAAAGGGCTCCCTGTCCCGGGACAAAGCTGAGCGAGACAGGCGGTGCTGCTCAAAGGCTCCAGCTCTGCATCAGACCTTGGCTTTAGAGACTTCCCTCTCAGTCAACATCTGAGCTCTGGGCTGATGCCCAGAAATTGCCCCAAGACCACAGGAGCCCTCCAAGAAGCTTCCGTCGCAAGCTTGGCATTGCCCTCTGCCACATGTGGGCTTCCTCAAGCCTGCCTGTCACAAGCTACTTCTCTGAGCTCAGCAAGTGCTCCTTGCTGAGGGAAAATGTCCCACTGCACTGCTAATTTATCAGTTCCATTTACCTTCCAGGCCTCCTCAAGCAGCTAATAAAGTTATTCCACAAGTATTTACTGATTACCTGCTTGTGCCAGGGACTATTCTCAGGCTGAAGGAGAAGGTAGGAGGGGAGGGCAGAGCCTGAGAAGCCACCCGAGCCAGCTTTATATTTCAACCATGACTGGCCCATCTGAGAGCATCTCCCCACTCTCGCCAACCTATTGGGCATTGCCCAGGGATACTCCCAGGTGGCCCAGATGTGCCCCCTTGGCTGGCTTGTCAGTGATGACATGCACCTTAGCTGCTTAGCTAGTGCTGGCCTGAGGCAGGGCAGGAAATCAGAACAGCATTTGCTTCTCTGGCCAAGTAGGAAGTTCAGTGGGGCAGCAGAATCAGCTGCATTCCCCATGATATGCACTCCAACCCCCCTGAGTGCAGCAGCACACTTTCCATACACTGGGTTCTTTCTGCAATCCTGGCGGGAAAGCCACAGAACCTTCTTCCTGCCCTTCTTAACTTGAGAACTCTCTCTCTTTCTGGGTCAAGAGCTGGAGTGGTGGCTCCATCCTCTTTGGGCCAACTTTGGTCCAGGAACTCATCTTTGCAGGAGCCAGGAGTCCTGAGCACACTGGACACACCTCAGAGGGAGGATCCTTGTTCTGGATTGTGCATCTGGCTTCAGGGCAGGGATGAGGTGACCAGGCTTAGCTTGTGGAGCTTGTGGGCCACCTGGGTTTTGGGAGATCGCCATCCCATGGATGCTCTGACCTTCCTTCTATGGAGACGCAGGCAGTGCCACTAGGGAGGAGGGGACCTGCAAAGCTAGAATCTAGGGCACTGTTTCCTCCCCCTCCTCCTCTTTGTAGAGAATAGAGATGTTTGTCTTGTCTGTCTTCAACCTACTTTTCTTTTTTGTTTCTCATCCTCTGTGCCGCCTCTCCACCCAGGAGACCATGTAGCATAGTGGAAAAAGTCCCGGAGGGTGGTCGGGAGCTCTGCGTGACCATACTGGCTCAGCTCCTAACTCACCATGTGACATCAGGCTATCCCCATTCCCCCCTTGGGCCTCAGTTTCCCAACTTGCAAAATAAGCAGAGAGAACCAGATGCTCTCCAGGGTTTTTTTCTACTCTGCCATCTCATGGGTCTTCATTTTCTCTTATTTTGTTTTCTCTGGAACTTTTCCATCCGAGGGTATAGGAAGTGCCAGGACCTGTTTCAGTTTTTGAATCCTACAAGCACATTCCAAGACTGGTCTGAAATTGCATGAGCAACATCACTCAAAATACTTTTTTTTTTTTCAAAAGCACCTTAACAACCAATTGCGATGCTGTCCTGTTCCTTTTTACTCACACCCTTCTCTCCTCTCTTGTCCCCATGCTCCCCCACCTCAGTGCTCCGTGCTGTATGCGTGTGCTCTCTGTTCTTGTATACTCAATAAAAGTGAAATAAATGTGTTTGATGCCGAACCATACTTCTTTGGCACCTCTCCTCTCTCCCGTCCCTGTCTCTCTCTCTCTCTCTCTCTCTCTCTCTCTGACCTTGGCTACTGATACAAGTTGGCATTGTGGGAAGGGCTAAAACTGAAGTGGAGACATCCCAACTTAGAGCATGTTTATTCAACAAATAATTGGAGCTCAGGGTGGTCCAGGCCTTGGTGACTCTCCAGGCACAACACAAACAAGACAAAAGTCCCTGCCCTCCAGGAACTCACAGGCTAGTGGAGGAAACAGATGCCAACACAAGCTGTCAGTTACAGAGTAATCAGCACTAGGAAGGAAATACATGGGGAAAAGAGAAGGAAGGTCACTGAAGGGGACCACTTTAAATACGGTGGCCAGGTAAGGCCTCCCTGAGGAGGCAATCTGTGAGCTGAATGAAGAGAAGGATCAATCAACAAAGATGAGGAACTCAGGTGCACATTCTGGGAGAGGAGGACAGCAAGCATTCGGGGTCCCAGGATGTGTGGGGGGTTGCTGAGTGGAGAAACAGCATGGTCCCTCCTCTTCCTGAAACAAGAGTACCTACATTGGGGTCTCTCTTCCTGTAACCCTTCTACATTAGAGCCTAGTGGAAAAGAAAATACAACAATACTCAACTTCAGCCTTTAACCAAAACCTCTATATATGTTCCCATATCCTCATACCACCTGTCCCATTATTCACTTATTTTTATTTAAATTGACTCAGGCCAAATGCTATGGCTCATGCCTGTAATCTCAGTACTTTGGGAGGCTGAGGCAAGCAGATCACCTGAGGTTAGGAGTTCAAGACCAGCCTGACCAACATAGTGAAACCCCATCTCTACTAAAAATACAAAAAAAAAAAAAAAAAAAAAAAGCCAGGCGTGGGGCGTGGTAGTGCACACCTGTAGTCTCAGCTACTCGGGAGGTTCAGCTGAGGTGGGAGAATCACTTGAACCCAGGAGACAGAGGTTGCAGTGTGCCAAGATGGTGTCACTGCACTCCAGCCTGGGTGACAGAGACTCTGCCTCAAAAAAATAATAAAATAAAATAACTAAATTGACTCACTTTAAAAGCAACTGTATTTAAAAAGGAAACTATATTGCTTCCACAAATAAAAAGCTTATGTCATTTGCCAAGAAAGGAGGTCTTCATAAAATAAATGCAAAAATGCTAAAATTAAAAGCCATCATCCATGTAAAACCTAAACTCATCCCTTAGACCACCTAAAGTGCATACACCACACTTTTCTTTTATTGCACCAAGCAACTCATCTCAGGCCACTTTGCTTTATTGCTGCGAATCTCCCCAGCGAGTCTTTTCCACGTGTATGTATTTTTCCAGAGTTGAAGTCATCTTGTACATACCATTGCAAATACTTTAAAATATATATATATATATATATATATATATATATATATATATATATATATATCTTGAGCATTTCCTTATACTTTCAAATACTAAATACTTCTTTTCTTTGGAAAGGTCATTCATTAAATGACAGACTATGCAGTGAAAAGTGATTCTTCAGCCTTCTCCAGATTTCTGTCTCTCGTCAGAGGCAATTGCTGCAAGGAAAATCATGAATCCTTCCCTGAATTTTCTCTGTCAGTCTCCTTTAGCAATCTGTTATCCCTAGGGCTCTGGAATAGGACTTGGTTTACGAACAATTGGGTCTCCATACGATTTTTCAGGCCCCATACACCCTGATCTATATTTCTGCCTCCCATAAAGGGCTATCCTCTCTGCTTTCAGGGAATAATCCAAGGTAAGTTCACCCAGATCATTATTTTTCAACTGGGTTGAGGGTGGGGGAGTGATCCCTCCTCCTTTCCCCCCAACCCTCCACCACCCCAGGGACATTTAGCAATGGACATCACAACTGAGGGGTGCTACTAATGCCTAGTGGGTAGAGGCCAGGGCTGCTGCTAAACATCCTACAATGCACAGGACAGCCACCTGCAGGAAAGACTTATCTGGCCCCAAATGTCAATAGGGGCCGAGGTTGAGCCATTCTGATCTAAATGGACATGTAACCCAAAAGGTGGGCCTCCTAGGTCACCATCTACAGCTTCTACACCCAGTGTTCAGTGCCCTGGAGTCTCTGAGGAGATGGTGAGCCCAAGTGAAACTGGGGACTTTGAGACCAGACCACAGAGCTCAGTGCCGAAGACTGGGAGTTGGGGATGGGTGGAGAGAGAGCTGAGCTTCTTCTTGCAGGAAATGAAACTTGACAGGACAGGCTGAGACTGATAAGCATGACTGTGACTGATGGAGGCTGTCTCTGGTTAATCCTGCAGCAGCTCATTGTGATTAACCATGACTGCAGGGCCCTGTCTAGCCTGCAACCCGCTAAGAGATAAATTTTGACTGAGACAGATTGGCGTGTCCAGCTGTCACTGAGGAAATGTGACAGACAAGCTAAGGAGCAGCAGCACAGAGATAAGACCATACAGACCTTGGTTAGCATTCTAGCTCTGCCATTCTCTGGCTGTGTAACATCATCTCTTTGAACCTCAGTTTTCTCTTCTGCAAACTGGGAAATATACACACCTACTTACTAGGCTAGTGTAAGGATTAGAAATACTCAAGTGGCCTGCCCTAAAATCACATAAGCCAATTCTTTCTTTTTTCCCAGACGGTGTCTTGCTCTGTCACCAGGCTGGAGTGCAGTCATGCAATCTCAGCTCATTGCTATCTCTGCCCCCTGGGTTCAAGTGATTCTCCTGCCTCAGCCTCCCTGGTAGCTGGGATTACAGGCACACACCACCACACCCAGCTAAGTTTTGTATTTTTAGTAGATACGGGGTTTCACCATGCTGGCCAGGCTGGTCTCAAACTCCTGACCTCATGATCACCTTGCCTTGGCATCCCGAAGTCCTGGGATTACAGACGTGAGCCACCGCATCTGGCTTCACCTAAGCCAATTCTTTGCAATAAATCACTTAATATAGATCTCCTACTGGCTCTGCATCTTTGGTGGAACCCTGATTAATAGTGCAGAGTTAGACTCACAGTGTCGTCATTATTCACTAAATGCATAGTATATGTACTGAGCTGAGCTTTTGTGCCTGGCGTTGTGCAAGCTTCCAGGGAAACAGTGCAGAACAAGACAGGCAGATTCTTTCCCTCATGCGTTGATAGCCTGACTGAGATGTCGGACTCGGCCTGCAGAAAGGACACTGGGTGATTGTGGGCATAGGGACCGAGGTATTGGCTGCTGCTACTGCAGCCGCAGCGGCGGACGCTGGTTCTCTGGGACGGTGGCTGGGTTTCTGAGGCTTTCTCTGAGGGCTGAGTGTGACTGGAAGCTGAGACACTGTGACCGGGATAGAGATTGGCTGACAAAGACTGTGACCGAGCGCCTGACTGGCTACTACTGAATAACCATGGCCTTGGCGGTGCTTTAGTGACCGTGACTGCTTGAGCCCAAAGTAAGATGGCTGGTGGCTGTGTTTCTGGATGGGGATATAAAATGCATAGGTTAGTCAAAGTTGTTCAGAATTCAGAAGCTAAAACGAGACACTAATAGCAAAAGGCAACATTGGATCCAGCGGAACCTGCTGGCATGGGCCATTCTTCCCGCGACCCAGGGCTCCGCCGGACCGCTCTCTCGGTTGCTCCAGTCAGGCGCCAAACAGGAGAACTTCCGGTGCGTTTCCGCGGTACCGGAACGCGGGGCGAGGCGGTGAGTGTGGTCTCCTGTGCTCTCTTTCCTCTCCTGATGTGTGTGTGTGTGTGTGTGTGTGTGTGTGTGTGGCCGGGCCGCCCCTCTCTCGGCTCGAGTGCCTTGAACTAGGCCCACCTCGTCGGGGTGTGTGTGTGTGTGTGTGTGTATGTGTGTGGCCGGGCCGCCCCTCTCTCGGCTCGAGTGCCTTGAAGTAGGCCCACCTCGTCGGGGCAGCTGGTGGTTCTCTGCCTGTGGGACTGTGGTGTCTCTGGAGGCCCTTCCTGAGAAGCTGTCGCCAGGGCTTCCCGGGACACTCGGGGTTACTTCGCGGTTTTTTTTTTTAACTTTAGAGCCTGGGGGCCGTAGACCCTTACTGCACTGAACCTGGCTCTGCCCTACTGTTTGCATGACTTCCAGTGAGGTATTTTCCCGAACTGAGCCTTTGTTTCTCGTTTACAAAATGGATATCATACTTGTATTAAATAAATATTTACTAAGCGTCTCATGTGTGCTAGGAATACAGCAGGACTCAAAGTCTTGTGACGGTGGCAGGCCTCAATCAAACATGCAAAACTGCAGTGGTGATAATTGAAACGAAGGGTACAAGGCATCCCAGAGTGTGTCACAGGAGACCTGATCTAACCCCGGGTCAAGGAACCTTTACTGAGGAGGTGAACAGTGAGCTGAGATCAGAAAAAAGATTTGACAAAATGGAGAGGGAAGAGTTTTCTATCTGGAGAGAGCCTCCAATGTCAGGGTCCGAAAGGGGAACAGAGCTTGTTGGGGACCATGGTGTGAAACAAGCTAAAAGGGTTCCCAGAGGTCAGACCATGCAGACTTCATGGGTCATAGGAAGAATTTTGGTTTTCCGAGAACGATATGGGAAACCACTCAGAGGCTGACATGGGTGGTGATGTGATTAGATTGGCATTTTGAAACCGATACTGCTGTTGAATGGAGAATGGATTGAGGAGCAGGCACTCACTGAGTGAGGGACAATGGTAGCTTGGATTAGGGAGGTGGTGGAGAGAGGGGGATGGATGTGATTTTAGGTGTTCCAGGACTGTGAGTAACTCACAGAGCCGCCAGCGACAGGGGTTGATAGACTGCAGAATTCTGTACATATTTAATAAACCTTTTCCTAGCATCTCCTCTGTGCCAGGCCATGTGCCAGCTGCTGGAGATATAGTGAATAGAATTACAGGCTGGTGGAATTAGAATGAAAGAAATGTCATTATCAAGGAGGAGCACACAGATGTCACAAGGGAAAATGGCTAATTGATGAGAAGTTACTCTAAATGGAATCTCTGTTCATTCAGCAAATATTAAGTACTTTCTGAATTCAGAATTACTAGTAGAAAAATGATACAAATTATTTAGAGCAGTGTCTTTCAAACTTTTATGACTGTGACCTACAGTAACAAATACATTTTATGACACAACCAAGTGTACACACAAACACACAAAGCTCCAGAAAACAGTATTTAGCTTTACTATTTATGATGTATTGTGATATTCAAAAGTTCTGTTATTTTCATTTAAAAAATAATGCTGGTTGATACCTTTACATGGATTTCCTAATCCACTGATAGTTTGTGACTTGCAGTTTGGGGGGAAAAAATGTTGATTCAGGGTAAGAGTCATTTGTAGTGGTTTTTGGGGTAATGATGATAAAATGTACTCTTAGTTTTGGAACAGGATTGGTTTTCCTTTCCACGCTGTTTTTATTTATTTATTCATTTAAAGTAAAAAGAGTAAACAGGGCTGGGCATGGTGGCTCACACCTGTAATCTCAGCACTTTGGAGGCTGAGGCGGGTGGATCACTTGAGGACAGGCATTTGAGACCAGCCTGGGCAACATGGTGAAACCCTGTATCTACCAAAAATACAAAAGTTAGCCAGGTGTGGTGGTGCACACCAGTAGTCTCAGCTACTTGGGAGGCTGAGACATGAGAATTATTTGAACCCAGGAGGTGGAGCATGTAGTAAACCAAGATTGTGCTGTTACACTCCAGCCTGGGTGATGGAGAGAGACCCTGCCTCAAAAAAAAAAAAAAAAAAAAAAAAAAGAGCAAATAAAATTAAACAGGTCAACAGGCAGCAGGTTTTCTATGTGAAATTTTGGCATCTTGTTTGTACATCTGGCTAGATTGGAATTGCCTAGAGGGCAGTGACTGTCTTAATCTCTGATGTTTCTTCGGGGGCCTGGCAAAGTGCAGGCACTCAGTATTTGTTAGGTTAATCAGGTAGGTATTTTAGGACTAGAAGATTAGATAATGGTTTGTTTACATTTGTTCATGTTGGAACCATTCTTGCCAATATCCCAGAGGCACTGTCTGGAATATTCAGAAGTAGGTAAAATAAGTGTACTAAGCTCTTTCTCTTCTGGCCAGCTTTCTCTTCCTAGGCTAGCTTTATTACCTGAATTCATTCTGGATGAATGATTCAGAGCCACCACTGATTGTGGGCTCTTTAGGAAGTTGTTTCACTCCCTGGAGTTTAGGTTTTTTACGAGTGAAAGAAGAGATTTGTGGTTGAAAAGCTTTCTAGACCTCGAACAAATTCTAGATTCTGAGCCTCCACTTTCTACCTTCTGTCCGTTTCTGGGCCATCCCTGAGGCTTACGGGAAACTGGGTATGTACTTGATTTAATCTTTCCAAATATTTTGGGATAGTTTCCTGCAGAGTTGTAGCTTCAAATGATTAGGCATAGTTACAGTTTAGAGTGAACCATCCAGACATTTTCCACTCTCACCTTCTGTTGTGAGAAAGAGACCTGAGAAAATACTAAGAGTGGATGGTGGACAGAAGAACACTGGCCTGCAGGCTGGGTACCCAGATTCTAATTTGGGTCCTGGTATGACCATGAGCATGTCACTTTTTTTTCACTGGTATCATAGCTGTGAAGTGAGTGTCCTGGCATGTTAAACCAAAACACAAATTTTGTTGTTGTTGTTGTTGTTTTTTTAAGATGATGTCTTGTTCTGTCACCAGGCTGGAGTGCAGGGGCATGATCTCGGCTCACTGCAACCTCTGCCTCCTGGGTTCAAGTGATTCTCCTGCCTCAGCCTCCCTAGTAGCTGGGACTACAGGCACACACCACCACACCCAGCTAATTTTTGTATTTTTTAGTAGAGATGGGGTTTTACCAAGTTGGCCAGGATGGTCTCAATCTCTTCACCTTGTTATCTGCCTGTCTCAGCCTCCCAAAGTGCTGGGATTATAGGCATGAGCCACCACACCCAGCCAAAAATCGTTTCTTTTAGTTCTCATTTTCCTCATCTGTAAACTCAATGCACGGTTGTCATGAGGTTTAAGGGAAATGATTATGTCAGGGGTCTAATTGAATATCTGGCACATACAGAATGCTTAGTAAATAAAGCATCTTTCCCCATGATCTAATTAACTCTGATTTCTTTCTTTCTTAGCTATTCTGGAAGACTAAAGAAAAATAGTTCTTTTGGTCACCCACCACTGGCCCCATGGCTACCATGCAAATAGATCCTGAGCTAGCCAAGTGCCTCTTCTTTGAAGGGGCCACTGTGGTCATCCTGAACATGCCCAAAGGAACAGAGTTTGGGATTGACTATAATTCCTGGGAGGTGGGGCCCAAGTTCCGGGGCGTGAAGATGATCCCTCCAGGCATTCACTTCCTCCACTATAGCTCTGTGGACAAGGCTAATCCCAAGGAAGTAGGCCCTCGGATGGGTTTCTTCCTTAGCCTGCAGCAGCGGGGGCTGACAGTGCTGCGCTGGAGCACAGTCAGGGAAGAGGTAGACCTGTCCCCAGCCCCCGAGTCTGAGGTGGAAGCCATGAGGGCCAACCTTCAGGAGCTGGACCAGTTCCTGGGGCCTTATCCATATGCCACTCTGAAGAAGTGGATCTCACTCACCAACTTCATCAGCGAAGCTACAATGGAGAAGCTACAGCCTGAGAACCGGCAGATCTGCGCCTTCTCTGATGTGCTACCTGTGCTCTCGATGAAGCACACCAAGGACCGGGTGGGGCACAATCTACCTAGCTGGGGCACTGAGTGCAAAAGCTACCAAGAGGGTCTGGCGCGGCTACCTGAGATGAAGCCCAGAGCCGGGACAGAGATCCGCTTCTCAGAGCTGCCCACACAGATGTTCCCAGCAGGTGCCACGCCAGCAGAGATAACCAAGCACAGCATGGACCTGAGCTATGCCCTGGAGACTGTCCTCAACAAGCAGTTCCCCAACAGCCCCCAGGATGTGCTTGGTGAGAATGAACAAGGCTCTTTGGGAGTGGCCAAGGGGAGGATATTAGCAGAGGTGTTTTAGAATAGGGAGTATCTCTTGTGTCAGTCCAGCAGTAACTAAACCTGGCTAGGAGGCTGAAGATACAGGTGTATCTTTACCCTTAACCCTGGAGATTTTGATTCAAAAGATCTGGAGTAGGGCTTCAGCAGTTTCTGTATATCTGTCGGGTAAACAGGCATCCTAGGCGTGAACCTGGTACAGATAATCTTCTGTTTGGGAACCACTGATAGAGCCCAGTCCTACAGAAGGGAAAGATTTGGCCCACTGAGTGACTGAACTGAAACCAAAACCCGGGACTCCTGGTTTCTGGGCCAGACCTGTGCTCGTTCTAGCCCCTCATCTACCCCCGCAATTTGCTCCTGACCCTCAAGATGTTTGTCCCTCAACAGGCTTAGAATAGAATAGTGATTTTTAAAAAAATTATTACAGTTTTTATTGTTGTCTTCCCTCCTTATTACAAAAATGATAGATATTAATCATAGAAGAAAAACAAATTCACTTCAAATTCTACCACGTAAAACTATTTGTACATTCTGGTATATATACATTCCTTTTTTTCTGTGTATTTCTATGTATTTCATTTCAATCTCTTCTCTGTTTATTTCTATGTGTTTCCTCTTAGTCTTTTAAAAATTTAGTATATGCATCTATGTATATATGTGAGTTTTTATAAAAACAGGATTGAAGTATATTACTTTGTAATCTGCCTTAATATAAGCGTTTTTCCATGAAACAGTCACTTTTTTAGTGGCTATTTCATGTTCATATTTACATCGTTGCTGACTAGTAGGAGGCTGTTGCCTATCACCTTTCACAGCATTGGGCATGGCAGTTTAACAAAAACCTCTTCCAGTTGGATAGTTGAAAAATGGCACCTTGTTTCTATTCACATTTCTTAAATACTAGTGACAGCAAATATGTGTCACATCTTAAACAGCTATTTATATATATGTTTCAAATTTTCCAGGTAATTTGCATATTTTCCTGTCAGAAGTTCAGCGAGAAATTTGAATTTAGGACTTTTTTTTGAGACAGGGTTTCACTCTGTTGCCCAGGCTGGAGTGCAGTCACACAATCATGTCTTACTGCCACCTCAACCTCCCAGGCCCAAGCGATCCTCCTGTTTCGGCCTCCCAAAGTGCTGGGATTACCATGACCAGACAGGACTCTTTATATCATTGGTTCAGCTGATGATATAAGGTATATTTTAACAGGTACATCATAATGTGTTAGTATTTTCATGTAATAAGTAACATTTCAAAGTCTGGCTTAAAAATGCGTAGAAATCCTGTCTTTATACTTCTTAAACATTTCAGTTCTTCAAAATGTGTCTTGTGAAAAGGTCTGTTACAGGAGTAACTTTGTTGGTTGGTATTTTGTTTGTTTTTTTTTTGAGACAATGTCTCACTGACATGGGCTAGAGTGCAATGGCATGATCACAGCTCACTGCAGCCTCAACCTCCTGGGCTCAAGTGATCCTCCCACCTCAGCCTCCCAAGTAGCTGGGACCACAGGTGTGTCCCACCATGCTCGACTAATTATTTTTGGTAGAGATAGGGTCTCCCTGTGTTGCCCAAGCTTGTCTCAAACTCCTGAGCTCAAGCTATCCTCCTCCACTGACCTCTTAAAGGGCTAGAATTATCCCTGTCACCCAACCTGTCTGGGGGTCATTTTGAATCTGCATTACAGCTCTTTGAAATTTTTGGTGTCATAATTTAATTTTAGACAAGGTCAGAAATGCACAAATTTAAATGTATGTCCTAAATGCAAAGAATACTCTAATACTTAGTTTCACAAACTAACCAAGTAAAGCCAGTTGAAGAAGCAAATCATTAACCTATATTACACAAAGAAAATTTGACTATATTTGAAAGTATTGGTCAGACATCCAAAATATCTAAACCAGGTAGCTATTCACACAAATCAAACTTAGTTCCATATACTTAGGAACAGGGAACTAGTTTTTCCAGGTCTCTGGAGGTGGCAGAAATCAAATGCAATGCATTTGAAGAGGTGTTTAGTGTTGAGTACATCTCTTCTTTTTACAGCCCACATGTATGTATACCTCATTAAATTTACAGCCACCTTTGAAGCTAGAGAGAATGTCTGTGATTAGTAGCAGTATTTCTGTGGTAACCCAAGACCCAGTTACTTGCCCAGAGACAGTGGTGTCTGGATCATCAGGTCTCTTTGTTTGAGATGAGCATCTGATAGAAATTGGGAATATAATATTTTTGAGTGCTACTTTGTGCTACATGTTATTCTAAATGCTTTAATTGTACTATATCCATTCATTTAATCTTTGCTGCAACCCTCAAATAAGGAAATTGAGACCTTAATAGATTAAGTAACTTGCCCAAGGTCACACAGCTGCTAAGTGGCAGAATTAAGATTTGAATCTAGGCAGTTTGGCTCCAGGGCCCATGCTCTTAACCACCAAGCTGCTCATAGAGATTATATCACAGAGCCCTGTGATTAAACAAACAAAAATAACATGGCTGGCAGGCTGACACTGGAATAAGTACTCATGAATTTGTCTTTTGTGGGAGGTTCTAGAAGTGTTCCCACCCAATAGCGAATCTGTTTTATCTTTCCATTGCCCGCATTGTAAAGCATTAGATGTGCATGGCCTTGGGCAAGCCCTTGACTTCATCTATAAAATGAGGCAAATACCACCTTCCTGATTGCCTGGTGGAGTTGGGCTGAGGGTTACATGGTATAGTGCAGCATTTCCGACCCTGGAGCAGACCATCCATATCAGAAGCACCTGGGAAGCTTGTTAGAGCTACAGATACAAAGGCCCCATCATCTCTTCTCAACCAAAACCTCTGAGGGTGAAGCTTGGGTAACTTTACTTTTAATAGGCTCTCCGTGATTCTGATGGGCAGCCAGTGTGAGATCCACTTGGCATAATACCCATGAACACATTTTGTAAACTTAAAATGCCAGGAAAATACTAGGAATACTTCTTCTCTTGCAATCTGATTTTATAGAAATCCAAAGCAACAGGTTGTTTTCCCAGGGCTTTAATTCATAGCAGTTCAGCAAATATTTATTGAGTACCTATTAAGTGCAAAATCCAATGCCAGGCTCTGCAGGAGTGACAAGAATAAAAGGTCACCTGTTGCTGAAGTCCAGTGGAATTGATGACCTTGTGAACAGTGATGGAGAGTGTCAGCTGGTTCTCTTCTCCCTCAGAATCACTTCTTCTCTCTGCACCTTTCAGGTGAACTCCAGTTTGCTTTTGTGTGCTTCCTGCTGGGGAATGTGTATGAGGCATTTGAGCATTGGAAGCGGCTCCTGAACCTCCTGTGCCGGTCAGAAGCAGCCATGGTGAAGCACCACGCCCTTTACATCAACCTCATCTCCATCCTATACCACCAGCTTGGTGAGATCCCTGCTGACTTCTTTGTAGACATCGTCTCCCAAGACAACTTCCTCACCAGCACCTTACAGGTGAGTAGTTCTGACTGAGCTGATGGTGATGTGGGTCAGAATTGAGGCAACAGTGAGTCTTTTGTTTCTTGCTATTCTTCCATGACCCGAAAATTTTTAAATTTCAATTCTCTCATCTTGGGATATGTCTTGGTTTTCTCTCTCTTACTCAATTATAAGTGCCTCTACACCAGAAATTGTCTCTCTGTACCACCCTCTCCCCACCTCGTCCCCAGAGTGCCTAACACCGGGGTTCTTGGATTTGAATTCCTTCCATTGCATTGGTTTACTCAGCTTAAAACAGATTTTCTTTCTCCCTGTAGCCATGAATTGCTACAACCCAGTAAAGCAGAGTTCTGAAGCTTGTTATTCCCAGTGAAACATCTGCCTCTTCTTAGATCTCATTTAAGCATTAAAATAACTTTGATTTCCTGTTCAAACAAAATGTGACAGTTTCTGCAGAGATTCTATGATAGAAAAGTGAAATTTGCTTTTAACTTGGCAATTAAATTTTCATTATGAGTGGTAATTAGGAAAGAAGCTTCAAACAACTTACAATCTTCATCCTATGCTATTTCCTTCCTTTGCAAACAGATTAGCTTCCTTTATGTACTTGGGACATCATAGCCTCTGATACTCACATTGTGTAACTTTCAAGAATAGAAGATGCAGAAGCTGCTAACTGTTGGTTTCCGTGCTTTCCCTCCCATGAGCTGCTTTCTTCTCCTTGTGTGTGGTACCCCATGAGGCCTGCTTCATATAAGGCCGCTTTTCACCAGCCTTCCACCCCTACTCGGGGTAAGGGAAGAAACAAGCATTCATTAAGTTGCGGCTGGGCGTGGTGGCTCATGACCTTAATCCCAGCACTTTGGAAGGTGAAGGCAGGAAGATTACTTGAGCCCAGGAATTCAAGATAAGCTTGGGCAATACAGTGAGACCCTGCGTCTACAAAAAATTAAAAAATTAGCCAGGTCATGACACCTGTAGACCTAGCTACTTGGGAGGCTGAGACAAGAGGAAGTTTGAGGCTATAGTGAGCTCTGATCATGATTGTGCCACTGCACTCCAGCCTGGGCAACAAAGTAAGACTCTGTCTGTAATAAATAAGTATTAAATAAAGACTATTGGGTATTAGGCACCATGTTTGTTATGTTCTGTGGATTCACTCATTGAATCCCTTTGGAACCCTGTAAGATGGGGGTATTATTCCCATTTTCCAAAGAGAAAACTGAGAAAGGTTAAATCATTTACTTGAAGCCAGACAGCTGGCAAGTGGATGTCAGGATTTGTACCCAGACTTGAGTCTTGGTTTCCTGCCTGTGCTTATGCCCTTGTGTAGTGAATATAGTGTGAATCCCCCAAGAAAGGATTCTTGATTGACATCAGTGAAGACTTCATCAAGGTCCTGTTTCTCAGGGGTACAGAACACTTTTCTAAAGCCGGCCTATTGTTGGACGAGCCCCTTTGAGCAGGCATCTGACTTAAAACTGGCAGTTGGAGGACCCGTGCAGACCATGGCAATGAGTCAGTCAAGTGCATGTCTTGAGCCCGGTTTATTCTACTCAAAAGAGCTATAGAACTGCCTTTTTACTGGTTCTTCATTTGACAGAGAAATTAAACCCCTTTGTCCTTCCTCTATGGGGAAAATTTTCCCCAAAGGTACTGGTTATGGGTTGTGAGGCAGTGTGAGGAGGCATTAGCCTGCTAACTTGCCTCTGGCAGTGGCTGCAGCTCAAGAGAATGAATTGCTTCCCTTGTGATGCATGTTGATGCTGTTGCACAAAAACAGGAGGGCCAAGGTGTCGCTGGCTGTCCAGACCATTGTTAGCACAACCACAGCTGAGCTCTAATTGCCAGGCTTTGTTCCCAGCAATGATTTACAAAACAGAAAGTGCCCAGCTGGATTGCTAGATGCCCAGGTGGGTTGTGCAAAGCTGATGGTTGGAAACATTCAGTCTTGGACCTTCCACCAAGAAAATTTGATGTCATTATTTGGAAAAATCTAGGACATGTACCAAAAAAAAAAAGGAAAGAAAACAAAAAAAAAAAACCACATCTTTGAGCATCCTTCAGATATAACATTCTACTGAAAGTGTTGAGGAATATATATATGTGAGTTAGCCAGGGTTCCTGCCCTCAAGGGATTTGTTCATTGATTTAGCAGGTAATTGCTGAGCACCTGCTGTATAGAAGACTGTTCTAGAACTGGGAATATAGCTATGGGCAAGACAGAGGCACTGTCTTGACTCTTGTATTTTGAGAAAGTTAATAGAAAGTGAACTAACTCCAGATAGCAGACTCTTGTATTTTGAGAAAATTAACAGAAAGTTAACTAACCAAGCAACTCCAGATAGCGGTAAGTGTTTTAGAAGGCAGTCCTGCCCTGGTACCATTTCCCTAGCCCTGGCCTTTTGGTCTCAGCTAGACCTGCTTACCCCTGTTACCCCATCTCTCCCCACGCTGCCACCTGAAGTGCTGCACCATAATGTAGCTATGATCCTACTTCTCTGTGGCTCCTCATTGCCTAGAAAATTAAAACCCAAACATTAGTCCCAAAGGCCATTCTGATCTGGCTTCTTATTCTGTTCTCCAGCTTCTCCTTCCTCTCCATGTTTTTCCCCATCAACTCCAGCAACAGTGGTCTCCTTGCAGATTCCCAGACAGGCTATGCTGTTTTGCTGTTTCATGCCTTTTTAAAAATTGTGAAAAAACACGGCTGGGCCGTGGTGGCTCATGCCTGCAATCTTAGCACTTTGGGAGGCCAAGGCTGGAGGATCACTTGAGGTCAGGAGTTCAAGACCAGCCTGGCCAACGTGGTAAAACCAGGTCTCTACTAAAAACACAAAAATTAGCCGGGCATGGTGGCAGATGCCTCTAGTCCCAGCTACTCAGGAGGCTGAGACAGGAGAATACCTTGAACCTGGGAGGGAGAGGTTGCAGTGAGCCAATATTACAACACTGCACTCTAGCCTGGGCAAAAAGAGTGAGGCTCCATCTCAAAATAAATAAATAAAAATAAAATTGTGGTTAAAAAACACAATTTAACATGAGATATGCCTTAACAGATTTTCAATGTTCAGTACAGTATTGTTAACTGTAAGTATCATGCTGTCCAGCAGATCTCTAGAACTTCTTCATCCTGCATAATTGAAACTTTGTACATGTTTTAGACCTTCTTGCCCAAACCTGATTTTGCCTCTTCCTGGTACAAATTTGCTCATTCTACAACATGCCCTCAAGGCATTTCTCTGTATCAAACTATCCCTCTTCTCCCCTCTCCCCTTCCCCTCTCCCCTCCCTACTCTTAGCCTACTTTGTACTTGTCACTGCTATATTGCATGAGATGTGCTTGCTGAAACTAATATATTGTCTGCCTGACTCCAGCACTGAGTCATGGGCTCCTTTTACAAGAGGCCTATTTTTTGTTGATCTGGTTATCTTTTTTTTTTTTTTTGAGACGTGGTCTTGTTATACCACCCAGGCTGGAGTGCAGTGGCGTGATCTCAGCTCACTGCAACCTCTGCCTCCCAGGTTCAAGCCATTCTCTGGCCTCAGCCTCCCAAGTAGCTGGGATTACAGGTGCGCACCACCATGCCCAGCTAATTTTTTTGTATTTTTAGTAGAGACGAGGTTTCGCCATGTTGGCCAGGCTGATCTTGAACTCCTGACCTCAGATGATCCACCCAGCTCACATCTGGTTATCTTCAATATGTTGTCAAAGCCTAACATTTATCTCATTTGATGTTATTGGGTGTTTTTAGATGGATAAAATTCATAATTCTTGTGGCAATGTAAATATCATAGGTATAAACAGTGGAGCCTGGTCGAAGGGCATTAGGAGCACCAAAGAGGAAGTGGTTAATTCTGACTGGGGTTGAGATTTGAGGGGATAAAGGACTAGAAGTGACGTTATGCAAGGGCGGAAGGTAGGAGGCATTTAACCATACACTTGAGGGATGGCTGTGATTTCAAAAGGCACAATGTGGAGAAGGAGATTATAAAACTTTTTTTTTTTTTAATGGAGAGTCACGTTGATGCCATGTTGGCAGTGAGAGTCCAGTTCTCCACACAGAGGCATTCACTCAGGGTATTTGTGACTGAATGAATCAGCCCATAAAAGCCTTCCTCAGCCAGCTGCCCTCGCCCCAGGTAGTCAAGTAAGTGGAACTGGCTTTCTTACTTAGGAGCTTAAATGGCTACTACCCGCGGAGAGGGACTGGTGTTTGTATGTGTAAGCACTTAAAGACAGCCACATTAGCATGGATAAAATCAGCCACGTAATGGAATGCTCTTAGCCATTAATTTTTTTCAACTTTCCCATTTGAGGCCCTTTTGAATAGAAGCCACTAGTTTTTACAAATCCCTTGGATTTCACTTGAATCAAAATGATTTGCTTTACAAAAATAGATAGTTTTTTCTTTTATTTAAAGCAATGTAAGTTTCATCATTCATTTAAAACCAATGAAAGGATAATCTGAATATAATGGTATGTTAGAAAATGAGTTACATACAAAATGAGGAGTTATTGCTGATTTTGTAGTATTTAGGCATATAGTCATCTAACCTGTTTTTAAAAATACTTTTAATTACAATAGGCCATATATGCTTTCCACCTTGTTTTCTTGCTAGTATTCTAAATGCGTGTCCATCTTTTGAAGGAAAACACGGACTCTGACAGTGAGGTCTATGGTATTTTCATCACGATATCTGTTATGATAAATTTGCCTGCCTACTCCTATACCTCTTGCTGTTAGCTATCACTTTTGCATGCTTAGTCTCATTGAGCCCCCACAACAGTGCTAGAAGCTAGGTTTGCAATCCCATTATACAGATGAGGAAGTAGGCTCAGGGAGGTCACACAATTTGCTCAAAATCAGCAGAGCTAGTGGAAGGCAAGGCTGAACTTTACATTCTAAAGCCTGTGGTGGGCTCCCGTATATGATTGAAGTCCCAGATGAAACATCCCAGATTAAACATCCCAGATTTTTCAAACTCACCTCAGATGATTTCATTTATGCTGCTTTTCACCGTCCTGGGCATCATTGTGAAACAGTAGTCTTGCTTTTAACAACACCACTTTCTTCTGCTACAAGTGAAAACAAAATCTTTACCTATTGCTAGTTTCATGCTAAGTTGAGTAATTAATTGGGAATTGAAAAAATTAGGAAATGTCATCTTTTTGGTCTAGCTAAAAAAAAAAATAGGGTAAGATAGTGACATAGCTACCTGCCTGGATAATATGAATTTCTTGAGGTGACCTGACTGAACTCGATTTATTTAACTTAGGTTTAAGAAATAACTAAAGTAACTTAGAATTTCATAATACACAGATTAAATGATTAAAGTGTTCATGCTTTATTTTATATTTGAAGAAAAACACCCAGTAGATGTGCTTTTTGTTTGAGATAAATGCATTTGTTTGCAAAATGTTATCCGAGCTCAAAAATATTTTTAAAATATTCAGTATTAATCTGCTGACGTTAAGATGATTTATGTCCCAGTGATGTTAAAAAGTGTTGACTTGATTTTGTTTTAGTTAATAAAATAACCAGATCACTGTTAAGTTTCCTGAAGAAGGCATAAAATTAATTTGAAAATAAAAGAATCAGAATAAGTTATTGCTTCGAAACTAAGTGTTATTTAAACATATTCATTTCTGAATTGTGAGGAGTTTTTAAAAATACCATGTTTGTGAAGAAACTGTGGTCAAAAATAGATCGGGGATGCCTGGTGGTAGGGGTGAGGAAGGGTTTGACTGCTAAGGGGCAGCACAAGGGAGCTGTTTGGAGTGATGGGATGGTTCCATGTCCTGTTTGGAGTGATGGTTACACAAATTTATGTGTACTTTCAAACTCAGAACTGGATACCAAAAGTAAACACTATGAACATATGTCATATAGTGGTTGCATGGGTATATATATATTTGTCCAAATGAACTGAGCATTTAAAATTGTAGAATTTACTAACCTGGGCAACATAGCGAGAACCTGTCTCCACAGGTTTAAAAAAATTTTTTTAAATATTACCAGGCATGGTGTCTCATTCCTGTATAATCCCAGCACTTTGGGAAGACCAGGTGGGTGGATCACTTGATCCCAGGTGTTTGAGACCACCCTGGGCATCATGGTGAAATCCTCTCTCTACAAAAAATACAAAAATTAGCTAAGTGTGGTGGCATGCACCTGTAGTCTCAGCTACTCAGGAGGCGAAGGTAGGTGGATCACTTGAGCCCAGAGGTTGAGGCTGCAGTAAGCTGTGATCACATCACTGTGCCCCAGCCTGGGTGACAGAGTGAGACCCTGTCTCAAAAAAAAAAAAAAAAAAAATTATCCAGGTGTGGTGGAGTATACCTATAGTCCTAGCTACTTGGATGCTGAGGCAGCAGAATCCCTTTAGCCCAGGAGTTGAAGGCTACAGTGAGATATGATCATGCCACTGCACTTTAGCCTGGGCGACAGTGAGATCCCGTTTCTAAAAAATAAATAAAATAAAATGAATAAAATTAATTGTGTATAATAAGTTATACCACAATAAGGGTTTTTTTGTTTTTTGTTTTTTTAAGTCAACCCAGACTGTGCCCTGTGTCCTGGAGGCTGCAGAGTGGACAGTTCCAGAAGCACCTTAGTTCCTCACAGGGCAGTGCTAAAAATAAATATCAGGGATGGATTAAGCCTCTGTCAAGGCAAAAAGTCTGGGTAGGAGAAGGATGAAGCAGAGATACCTCTGCTTGGACAGGACTTTGCTCATTTTTTGTCACTGAATGTTGCACATGCCTAGCATCCCAGCTCTACGATGGGAATAGTAAAGTCTGTACCTCCCGGGCTGTGGTAAAGACCAAGTTAATGAGTTCTTTAAAAAGGATGAAGCACTTTTTAACTTAGAAACCTTATTTGTTAGACGGAAGGCATCTATTGTGCCTGCTTCTAGTGGATTTTACTCCCAGACAGTGTTTGAGAGGTGCTTCGGGAGGATGGGTGATGAGCATGAGCCCAGCTTGTTCTAGCCTCTCACTGCTGGCCATTGCCAGGTGCAGTCCCTGGGTCTCATTAGGTCATCCAGTGAGCATCCTTTGGGCCATGACTCTATATCTGGCCCTGGGCGATATGCTTTGTGGGGCACATTGATAATTAGGATGCAGTGCCTACTTTTAGAGGGTGCAGATCACTGTGATACAAGCGCAAATGCCGTGAGAGAGGCTCGGGCACAGTGCTGGGGAACGGGGGTCTGAGCAGTTAGTTCATGTCACAAGGAGGTGGCTTGAGAGCCATGGTGTTCAGGGGCGTGGTAAAGAAGCTGCCTCCTCCCTGGGATGAGCCTCTCGTTCTCCCTGGCACCACCACATCATTATCGAACAGCTGTTTCATGCCAGGCACTGTACAAAAGTGAACCAAAAATTGAACCTGTGGTTGTCTTCATTCTTCTGTTCATGAAACATCGAATGGGTCCTTTTTGTGTGTCAGGTGCTATGCTGAGAGTAGAGCACAGTGTGAAAGAGCCGCTGCTGTGGGGTTGTTCCTTCTTTGGTAGGTGAGATCAACAGTAAATGGCCTATTGACTTACTGAGACTGAGGCCATGATCAAGGTAGCCCTGGGGCGGAGGGAGCACAGAGGAGCACTCACTCCATCCTTGGCCTGGAAGACATCCTAAAGGAGGTGATGTCTGAGCTGAGCCTGAGTCTTTAGGAGAAGTTCGTTAGGTGAAGGAGGAGAAAGCAGGAGGTGGAAGGGTGTTGAGAGCAGAGGGAAAAGCATATGTGCAGAGAGGCACAGCGAAAGCAGTGGCACACGTTTGGGTGACTGCTCAGTGTATCTAGAGAGCAGGGACTGTGTGAAGAGTCATACAGTTCTCATGTAAGGAAGGGAAACAGGAAGAGACTTTTGCTTATTCAGCCCAGCAGGCTCCCCACAACCACTGGGCATGGCCTAATGGGTGTGCAGGGCCTCCAGAGCCAAAACTGTTTGAGAAAAGGCTTCTGTGCTGCCCATACCAGGCCCCTCCCCAGAGTTCAGCCTTGCTCCAGGCAGGTTCCATGAGCTGCCTACAGACAGGCCAACCGCTGGGTTCCCCATGGCCCTCACCACCAAGATCACACAGTCCCTCTAATTAGTTATTGATCTGGCATTTTGTTGTGGCTGTGCTTCCCACTCCTGTGTTAGTCGATTCCCAAGTTAATGAAGCCGGATTCCGTATCGTCCCCCCACCCAGCCCCCCATCACTTCTCCCTGTGCTACCAGTGCCGCTACTGCAATGGAATGACTCCAAAGACCACTGCAAAGGAGCCGCACTCCTACTAACAGGAAGACGGTGGAGAAGCGAGTGGGAGGAATATTGCCCCTGGAATCAGCTGCAGAGGACGCCTGTTGCCTTTGTCAGGTCAGGTCTCCTGGGGCCCAGCATCTTTCCATGGTGGCCTGAAAGCCAACTGTGGCATGAGGGTGCTGTGGATCAAAGAGCTTCTTCCACCTTCATACCCCTGTGTCTCTGGGTGGGCCTATAGGGTAGCAGACGGTAGTCTGGGAAAAACCACTTCTTTCTTTCTGGGTAATTTTTATTCAGTCATTTAACTCCTCTCAGCTTCCATTTCCTTAAAAGAGGCATTCTGTTGTATCTTTCCAGGGTGTTGGGAGGATCCAGTTGGATGTTCTGTGAAACTTCTGTGAAAACAGTAAAATAGTTTAAGCAGGAATCATGGGTTTGCTGTTACTCTTAGGTAGGGACTGGGATCCAGGAATATCTGGAATGGGGTTTCAGATGTGGAAAAATTACCATTCTGCTCCCTGCCCATGTTTGTATTAAATGAAACCGTTTATGAGAGCATCAAAGTAAGGGGTTAATATCCAGAATATATAAAGAACTCCTATAACTCAACAATGCAGAAACAACCCAATTTAAAAAATGGGCAAGGAAGCAAATGGACATTTCACCAAAGAAGATATACAAATGGCCAATGTGCACATGAAAACATACTCAATATCCACTGATCATTAGGGAAATGCACATCAATACTGCAGTGAGATACTACCTCCCACCTATTAGAATGGCCATTATTTAAACACACACAGAAAATACCAGGTATTGGCCAGGATGTGGAGATATTAGAACCTTTGTGTGTTGCTTGTGGGAATATAAAATGGTACAGCCCCTGTGAAAAAGTGTGGCAGTTCGTCGGAATTTAAACAGACAGTTACCCCTATGATCCAGCAGCTCTGCTTCTGGGTTTATAAGCAAAAGAATTGAAAGCAGAGACCCTAGGAGGTGTGTGTACACCCATGTACCCATGTTCATAGCAGCATTATTCACATAGCCAGAAGGTAAAAACAACACAAATGGACATTGACAGATGAATAGACAAACAAAATGTGGTGCCTGCATACAACAGAATATTATTCAGCCTTCAAAAGAAAGGAAATTAGGACACACGCTGCAACATCAGTGAACCTGGGAGGATACTATGCTAAGTGACATTAGCTACTCGCAAAAGGACAAATGCTGTACGATTTCACTTAGATGAGGCACCTAGGGTAGTCAGATTAATAGAGACGGAAAGCAGAATGCTGGTTGCCAGTGCCTGGTGGGAGGAGGGGATAGGGAGTTGCTGTTCAGTGGCTGCAGAGTTTTGGTTGGGGATGATAAGGTCTTTCTGGAGATGGATGGTGGAGATGGTTGTACAACAGTGTCAATGTACTTAATGCTACTCAACTGTACATTTAAAATAGTAAATATGTATATTTTGCCACAACTTAAAAAATAAAAATATTTTTTAAATGATTGAAACAGTAGATCTTATGTACAGATGCTCCTCAGCTTCCCATGGGGTTATGTCTTAATAAACTTTAAATTAGATATACCATAAGTCAAAAATGCACTGTTTACACCTAACGCTCCTAACATTGCAGCTCAGCCTAACCCACCTCAGACGTGCTCAGAACACTAACACTGGCCTACAGTTGGGCAAAATCATTTAACACAAAGCCTATTTTATAATGAAGTGTTGAATATCTCATGTAATTTCTTGAATACTGTACTGAAAGAAACAATTCAAAGTACGGCTTCTTCTGAGTGTGTATCACTTTGCATCATCATAAAGTCGAAGTGTCGTAAATTGAACCATCATAAGTCAGGGTCCATCTGTATATTTTACCACAATAAAAAAAAATCAAAGACAGCTTTTAAAGGGGATAGAAGCCTCAAACTGGCAGCCTGTGGCCCATTTAGAAGATTAGAGCAGCAATTCAGTCTTGTTGGCTTGGGGCCTGGGACTTCATGGGATCCAGGGGCTTATAAGCACCCTCAGGCCTTTCTTAGGACCCTGGTACCAGCTGGTGTAGCTACTACCTGTTACTCTGAGTTACTGCCCAAGTGTCCAGTAGAACCCCCCCAGGGGGTGGGGCCAGGGTGATAGCCCCCAGTGTTATTCTCGTGGGGCATTTCTGCCCAGATAGTAATTTTCCATTCTAGTCCTGCCCTAGCATCTCAGCTGGGTTTGGACTTTCTTTCTTGGTTTGAGGGGAGCACAGCAGGTGTCCTGGGCCTATGCCAACAGCAGCTGATCTACCCGCCCCAGAGAGCTGAACACCATGAGGAAATTTCCACAGCTTTCTCGGCCCCCTCTGTCTTCTCAGGAGTGACTTATCCTCTGTTCTCTGTAGGTTTTCTTTTCCTCTGCCTGCAGCGTTGCTGTGGATGCCACCCTGAGGAAGAAAGCCGAAAAGTTCCAAGCTCATCTGACCAAGAAGTTCCGATGGGACTTTGCTGCGGAGCCTGAGGACTGTGCCCCAGTGGTGGTGGTGCTCCCTGAGGGCATCGAGATGGGCTAACTCGGGGAGTGCTCTCATCCTCGAGAGGCCCCTTCCCACAGGGCTGCAGTCCTGGTGTCTCCATTTACTGCTTCCCATCCTGGGACCTGCCAGGGCTGCGATCTCTTCAGGTCCTGCAAAGATGGAGCCAGAATTCCCTTTTCCACTGATACATATGTTTCTTCATTGCCAAAGAGGCTGTACCCATCCTGAAGACACATGTGTGGGTTCCCCGTCAGCCGAGCCTTGGTGCTAACCTGACTGAATTTCACACAGGCTCTTACACAGGTACCTGGGAGAGACCTGCCTACCAAATTCCCTATGAATGGAAGGAATTGAACAAGAAGTCCAAGAAAGGTCTGGTTGCTTGTTCCATAGGAGCCTGGAAAACAAGAAACCTTGGATTGCCCAGGGAGTCTGAGAAGTCAATTAAATGGAGGGTGATGGGGAGATGAGCCTCAATTGCTGCCTACCCCTTGGTGAATGGGAGCACATCAAAGAGGATTTGGGCCTGCAGCTCCTCAGGAGCGCTTGATTGGGAAGAGAGTGTCAAGGGAGGCAGCTGGATTCAGTCTGGCAGGTGGTTAGCTTCAGCTTTCTCCATCAAAATCCCATTCTCCTGTCCAGAGACCCAGTGGGTTATCTCCCAAGGTGGGTGTGGCTCTGGCCTCAGGGGCCTTGCTGGTGCTGTCACCTCCCACCTGTTCCATTCTGAGGCCTCACCCAGAAGTGGGACCCTCCCATATGTCCCCTCCCTCACCGGAGCCACCATGACTGTTTCTGATGACCTGGAGAGTCAGCAACAACCAGGAAGGCTTCTGCCCAGAGTAGGCTTCTTAAGGCCCTTATGAAGTTGTGTGCCTTCCATACTGAAGAAAACCTGGTCAGCCTAAATCTTCCGAGCACTGCTGTGGAGCTGTCAGTCGCCAGAGTAATGAGCTCCTGTTTCCTCAGGAGTCCTTGGGGCATGCCCATCTTGCTGTGTGGCAGGGTTCCTTTCTAGACAAGCACACAGGCCCTGCCACCCTGACATAAAACTGTTGTACTACGATCACAGTCCCTGTGCCATCCTTTTCCAAGGCTGGGGCTCACACCAGGTTTTTTGAATGAGAATCCCTGCTGGTTAAGACTTTTGGTTCCACTTGTTTCCTTGGAGATGTTTTTCCAAGAGCATAATGTACATTAAAGTCTTTGAGTTGAGACAGAATCCCCTTGTGTGTGTGTGTCTCTTGCAGTTAATCTACCTAATCTCCAGAGCAGCCAGGCTGCTGTCCATAGACATACACTTCCCTCCACTGTCTGGGAGACCCTGCCCTACTTTTGGAGTCTCTGGAAGAGGCAGGTAGCCAGTGTTCCTCCTGTTTCTTTGAGGCCCAGAGACAGGCACACCAGAAAGAAGGGATGAGGCTCTGGGTGTCAGTAATAACCTAGCTTTCACCTCATATGAATGTGCTCCTCTTTTTCTCCCAAGGCCCACTCAGAACTACCTGGGGAGCTTGTGAAAACTGTCTTAAAAGGAATGAAGTCCTGATACATGCTACAACATGGATGAACCTTGAAAATATGCTAAGCCACAAGGACCACCTATTACATGATTCCATTCACATGGCATATCCACTACAGGCAAATCTATAGAGAGGGGGAGTTGATTAGTGGTTATTAGAGAATAAGAGAGTATGGAATGGGAGTGATTGCTGATGAGTTTGGGATTTCTTTTTGGGGTGATGAAAACATTTTGGAATTAGATGGTGATGATGGTTGTACAACTTACGAATTTACTAAAAACCACTTAAAGTATGCACTTGAAAATGATGAATTTTATGGTATGTAAATTCCATCTCTAATTTCTGAAAATGCAGATTCCCAGGTCCCATCCTGCAGGGATTCTGAGGCAGCAAATCCAGATGGCTCCTGAGTTCTGAGGCACACTCAGTTTTAAGTAACATTCCCTGGAAGTGATAGCATTGGGATTAGTACCTGGAGCTCCCCTAGGACAGAATTTGTTTCCCACTGGCATTGTCAGGGGAGTTCCTGAAAGTTGGGTCATGTAACCTTGTTCCCCAAGCTTGTCAGTCAGTATTCCTATGTTTACACAGATGCATGCCCCCCTACACAAACACACACACACACACACACCAGGTTAAACAAAACTAGCTACTGTTTATCAAGGGCTCTGTTCTGTTACTTCGCAGAAATACTCAGCAATATGTGTTAAGTACTATAATTATCCCCATTTTGCTGATAGGAAAATGGACTCAGCTGAAATCACTTTGCCAGGGTCAGAGCCAGTGAGTACTGAGAACCAGTCAAGCCCCTGCCTCTGGTGTCCACAACCCACTGCTGCTGCGTTCACAGCTCCAATTTCCTTCCTTGCTGCCCCCACGTGTCCGGGGCAGCCTTTCCCTCTGCCCTGCCGCCAGCCAGTTGTGTGATCTTGAGCAAGCTGCTTATGTTGTGTGAGCCTCAGCTCCTTGCATGAAATAAGAGTTGGCTTTGGACCGGGCACAGTGGCTCATACCTGTAATCCCAGCACTTTGGCAGGCTGAGGTGGGCAGATCACAAGGTCAAGAGATTGAGACCATCCTGACCAATACAGTGAAACCCCGTCTCTACTAAAAATACAAAAATTAGCTGGGCGTGGTGGCACGTGCCTGTAGTCCCAGCTACGCAGGAGGCTGAGGCAGGAGAATCGCTTGAACCTGGGAGGCAGAGGTTGCAGTGAGCCAAGATCACGCCACTGCACTCCAGCCTGGTGAAAGAGCGAGGCTCTGTCTCAAAAAAAAAAAAAAAAAGAGTTGTCTTGGGTTTAGGTATCTGATATAGAATCTGCAGGCTCCCACAGGTATTTAAAAGTTGACCCTTGTGTTATTTTAAATTTTTTCAAAAGGGAAACTGTACATTTATACAGGATAATATGGCTGGGCTGACAAAAAAAAAAAATAACAATAGGTCTCTTTTGTTTGGGGCTGCAGTGACATCAGCTTTAGGTCTTCTGCTTATCCCAGCTCGCAGTCCTCTGTGTGTCTTTGATGAATAAAAAATGTGAAAACAGATTAATTATTACTTAATACTTGCTGTATTTTTGGAAGGCAGATGCCTTCAGAACAGAACCAGTGGTGTTGCTGATCTCTAAGTTCCCTTCCAGCTCTAAGACATCTACGTATGAAGCTATTGGCAGGACCTGGCCTGATTTTAAAACCCTCTCAAATGCAGGCCTCCTGGGGTCTAGCTGTTATTTGCAAGGCTGGTTCATGCTATTAGCAGAATCAGCAGAGGTAGTGAGTTTCTAACCCCTTCCACTCTACCCGTGACAAACCCTCCCACTGTGAGCCTCATTTCCATTCAATATCTCACCACTTGAGCAGTGGAGGAGTTCCCCACTGTTGACAGCCTCTTACCATTGGTAATTATCTCCCCACCATCATCCCCTTATAAGTATTACTTAATATTCCCAGGGCACTGGGACATGCCAGTGTCTCCAACTAATAATCAGACTTTGGCTTGACTGAGATGCTGTTTCCTGCTGACATGGGGGCTAAAAATGCAGAGCGAATGCCATAGTCAATGCCCACACTGAGTCACATCCACCAGATTGGAAGGAGAACCCGTATTGGGAGGCTCACCTGAGCTACCCAGTAATCCTGAGAGCCCATGTGGTCCTTCAGCTCTGCAGATGCTGCTTCTCTTTTCAGTCCCCCACTGACCGTGGACGGCACTTCCTCATCTCAGATTCACCAGTTCTGGCCCGGACAGGCTTTGTTTCTATTAGCGCTTTCGAGACCCTTCCATCTCCAGAGCATCCAAAGTCTCTGGTACTGGCTTGTTCTCCCCCAACCCTAGGGCCTCCTTGCTGAGAGGTGGGATGAGAGCTGAAAATGTCAGCTGCTCACTGCTTGGGGGACAGGGTGCACAGGCATTAATCTGGCGCTCAGCTCCCCTTGTCCCCTGCCTCACCGCCGCACCCACCAACCCCCGACCTGCCAGGCTTACTGTCTTGTGTCCTGGATCTGTGCTGACTCCCTCAATTTCTCTGGAAAACAGGAATCCTGAGCACTGTCAGGCTGACAACTGCTTGGTGGGAGGAGGCAAAAATAGGGGTGTCTCAGGGGCATTGTCCGATGTCAGGTGGCCTGTCCGAAAGAAACTCAACAGGTCCCTCTTCCATGGATCTTTGTCTTGCTGATTCTCTCTCCAGATTTCTCTCTTTTCCCTCTGTCCACCTCCAAAAATGTGCACCTGGCTCAGGTCTGGCCTCACTTCTGAAGGAATGCCGACAGATGGAGTTACATCTTCAGGAGAGCCCGCCTGCAGTGAGGAGTGTTGGAGAAAAATGTAGGACCTTCACCCAAGAGCAGAGCAGTGGGAGGGCTGGCCTAAGGAGGAGGTCTCCACATACTTGAAAGTGCAGAGTGGGGACCCAGAGAGAAGCCACAGGGCAGCCGAGGTCAGCTCCATGCCTGTGGCAGCCAGGCACCACGCCCCTGCCCAGTGAGCTGACAACCTCGTGAGGGAGCCACACAGTAAGTATGCGAAGTAGATTGCAGAGTGTGCACATCCTGAGAAATGCTCTGGGAAACCAAATAGAGCAGAGTAAGGGGAATGGAGAGCCCTGGCAGGGTGAGGGGAGATGCTGCAATTTAAAGGGGGTGGCATTTGAACAAAAATTTAAAGGTGAGCAAGTGAGCCATGTAGGTGTCTAGAGAGTGTTCCAGCAGAACGAACAGTGAAGGCAAAGACCCTGGGCCAGCAGCCTGTCTGGTGTATTGGAGGAGCATCAGGGGTCAGGGTCAGCAGGCAGGAGTGGGGTGATCAAAGCTAAGAATGGTAGGAGAGGAAACCAGAGAGTAACTTACAGAGGGACCTGGTTTTCCAGGGCCTATGGGCTGTTGTAAGACCTTTCCATTTTACTCAGTGAAATAAGAACACATTTGAGGTGTCAAGCAGAAGAGTGTCATGACCTGACTTCCATCTTTTTGCCTTTTTTTTTTTTTGAGATGGGGTCTCACTACATTGCCCCGGCTGGGGTGCAGTGGCTAGTCACAGGTGCTATCACAGCACCCGACAGCCTCAAACTCCCAAAGTCAAGTGACCCACCGCAGCTGGGACTACAGGCATGAGCTATACCTGGCAGCTGACTTCTGTCTGTAACAGGATCCCAAGCTGCTGTGCCAGACGTAGACTGCAGTGGGTGGGGATGGAAGCAGAAGGGCCACTAAGGAGCTTGTGTGACAATCCAGGTGAGAGGTAACAGTGACTCAGGCCACAGTGGTGTCAGGGGTGCAGGCTGTGCTGTACCACAATTCAGAAGAGGGACAGACCTGGATGTCTTGAAGGTCTCTTCTAGCCTGATAGCCCCCACCTCTCCAAGGTCACAGATCTGGGCAGAATGCCAACTTGTTGGGCCCACACCCCCAACAGGAGTTTCCTCCTGACTGTCCCATCATGGGGTATGTTGACCCTTCCTATTCTCAGATGTCCATGGTACATTTGGGGAGGTGAGGCATTGATGAAGGATTGAGAGGGCTGTCACAGGGCTGCTGGGTGATGGGGTGACATGGAGGACTGGAAATGGCCCTGTTGAGAAGCAATGGGTGAGTCAGGGCCCCTAATAGACTGTGGTTGCACCATCAGCACCTGTGTGGATGTTCTTGCTGCCGACAGGCAGTGAGGAGGGTCCCACTTACTATCCAGGTATCCATATGACTAACAGGGAATTGAGGGCCGGCTGTGGTGGCTCACACCTGTAATCCCAGCACTTTGGGAGGCTGGGCAGCTTGCTTGAGCCCAGGGGTTCGAGATCAGCCTGGGCAACATGGCAAAACCCCTTCTCTACAAAAAATTTAAAAATTAGCCAGGCATGATGGCACATACCTGTAGTCCCAGCTACTCAGGAGGCTGAGAAAGGAGGATTGTTTGAGCCCAGGAGGTTGAGGCTGCTGTGAACTATGATCATGCCACTGCTCTCCAGCCTGGGTGAAAAAGCAAGACCCTGTCTCAAACCCCCCCAAAACAGGAGTTGAGGGCATGTGAATTCTCTAATGGTTCTTGGTTGGAATCATTCATACACCCATGTCTGCCACAGGATTTCCTGGATATAGAGGTGATTACTAAGAGCTGGTGTGTGTTGGGGGCTTCCCTCCTGGCTGCCGAGCATTGTGTTAGGCCCTTTACTTGCCTTCCTCAGTCTGGAGCACTAGCCTTCCAAGGAAGGTCTTATCCTTCCTCCTTGTCCAGACAAGGAAGAGGGAAGCCAAGGTGAAGGGACTTTCTGGAAAGCAGAGGCTGCCGAGCCTGACTGGCATTGGAGCCCAAGTCTGTGAATCCCACCCTGCCCTTGCCACCGTGCAGCACTCCTCAATAAAGACAGTTACTTAATCCAAGGTCACCACCAGTGGATCCGAGGCTGCCAGCCTGGTAACTGGCAGTGTAGTCACTTACAAGGGTGGCAGCCAGGCCCCACTGGCCTCTGGAGTCATGACAGCTTGCTGATATTTCCACCCACACCCTTTGTGTCTATATATGAGTCTCTGGGGACACCAGACTGACCTGGCTCAGGGCAAGGTGGTACCTGCGGGTGGGGTTGCTTCTGATCCAGGAGGAGCCTGCCTCTGCCCTCCTTGGGGACAATGAGGGCAAGTGAGGGTCCACTCGGGGACAATGAGGGGCCTCCCTTCTCTCGCCCATCCCTGTCCTACCAGAACTGCTGTTGATTTTTGTTTGCTTTAGAGAAAGGTGCTGCGTATGGATGTGGTAGCTTACACATGTAATCCCAGCACTTTGGGAGGCTGAGGTGGAAGGATCACTTTAGCCCAGGAGTTCAAGATCAGCCTAGGCAACATGGCTCGAGACCCCTTCTCTAGGAAAAAAATATAATTAATTAAAAAATAAAAAGATGCTGCCAAATCAAAGCCCCTGAGGGGCTCACTCAAGGACTAGCTGTCCTCTGGATAGGCCTCACCTCAGCTGCCCGCCCTGTGGGTCAATAAACGAGACACCACCACTCCAAGTACAGCAGCCTGGAACCAGGAACAGGATAGGTTAGTTAGAGGAGACCTCTGTGGTCCACTTGAATGAAGAAGACTACACCATTGTTTGTTTCTCTTTTGGAAATTGTCTATTCGTGTCCTTTGTCCATTTTTCTCTTGGTATCCTCATATGTTTTTGAAACTATGCATTTATTGTATCACAAATACGTTAATAATAGAAATATTTCCCCCAGTTTGCCATTTCAATGTTTTGATTTTGAAATTTATGCTTTTTTATGTTACATATGTCAAGCTTTTAAAAAAAATTTTCTTCCCATTGGTTTTTAAAAGTCCATTCTCATCTTAAGATGAAAGGTAATTAATCTATATTTTGTTCTAGTTTTTCCTAGTGTTATTATTTTTTTATTTTGTATTTTGCTGTAGTCAAAATCATGTTTCCTCAGCCCCACCTGGTTCAGCCCCACTGCCACCTTTCATTGCTCACATTTCTTCTTGACTTTTACTCTCCTCTTAAGTCCTAGCATGCTGCCTCACACCTCCATCCTTGTCCCCTCCTTGGATACCAAGGGCTTCTCACAAACCTTCCAGACCCCTCCCGGCATTTGCAGCCCAAAGAACCACAAATGTAGCTGGGTCTGGGTCTCAGAGTCTGGTAGAGTGGAGTGTTTTTCTTGTTGCTTCTCAGGAACTAGAATCGTCTGCTCAAGGTTCTGCATGTACATGCTTGGAAGGTCATTTACATAAATACTTCATTGATTGGAAGATTTCTCCCCGCCTCTGTCCCTGCACTGAAGGCCCCTAGAATGGCCAGTGGTTGCTGTTATTTTAGATTTCACAGACCATTTCTGTTCATCTGTCTTCTGATATCAGGCCTCCTTTGCTTTCAGAAAGACTTTTTCTGCTCCCTGTCATCTTTGGTGAGAGTGCCAATCACAGTACTTCACTCGCTCCATCCTTCCACTCACCGGGATAGACACACAAGTCTAGCTAGGCCAACTGGCATCTTCCATAGGATGCCTCTTCAAGACAAAAGGACCTCAGGACCTCACTTGCTTTTAGAGCTGTGGCTCCATAGGACTCTCAGTTAGACCTCCTAGCGGGTCAGTATCCCCATCACAGAAAGCCCTTGTACCTGAGATGAGGATGAGCCCAACACAGAAGGAAGTTGATCTGAGGGACAAGAGCAAGAGAAGCCAAGAAAAATCTTTGAAACACCTGGATCCAGCCTTGCCTGACTCCCACAATCCCCAGGCTTCCTCCTACATGAGCCAATACAGTACCTTTTACTTTTGAGTCCCTTTATGACAGGTTTTTGCTAAAGAATCCTAATTCCCTCCTGCATTGTGATGCTTTGACCTTCATTGCCTGCCCATCTTCAAAACACCTAAGATGTCAAAGCTGAAACGGGCCTTAGAGACCACAGTCTAATCCTGCAGTTGGTGAAACCAAGGGAAAAGAACGTGTCCAAGGTCACGTGGTACATTGTTTCCTGCCCTCAAAAGAAAAAGAGCTTGAATTCACTGCCCAGCAGCCTGGATGGTGCTGTGGCCTCTGTGATGGCATTGCAGTGCTCAGTGGCTATTGATCTGTTGTTTTGAATGTGTTACCCAGCCAGGATTGCCACTGCCACATGAGCGCATGTGCAGCGCAGGGAGAGCTCTAGGGCTGGGCCAGAGCAGGGATGGGGAAGGAGGGCATCATTGCTGCTGCTCCTGACTCTTCAGCCCCTTTTGGGAGAGAATGAGAAAATGGTGGTGATGAAGACCTTGCTGGCATTTGCCGATACTCACTGTGGGCCACGCGGCATGTTAAACGGGTGCAGTAGCTTTATATTCATTCTTCTCAGCCTTGTAGTGTCCCTGTGTAGTAGGTGCTATGGGAATCCCTGTCCTATCTGCGGGAAAACAGGAACTTCCCAATGGTCATAGTGTGATTGAGCCACACGCTTGGACTAACCGGAGTCCACCCGATTCCAGAGCCTGACCCTTGCACTAAGGAGAGGCAAAATGGGATGCCACAGGGGTCAGGCAGGCCACATGGGTGAGTGGAGGTCCACATGAGGACTATGGGAGAGCGTGCCTTGGCTCCCCAGCTCCGGCCCAGGGCAGCCAATTCAAGGCAGACTTGTCAGAGCTTCCAGTTTTTCAAGAGAAGCCGGAAATCTGGATTTTTATGTGAAATGTCTCTATTTTTAAATGTTGGCAAAGAAATTCAGATTAAAAAAAAACGCTGTGCAAGGCAACCCAAACCACATTTACAAGGCAGCGGATTGCAACTTTTTGACTTTACTATAATCCTTCTGTGGCTGGAGGAAGTTCTTCTAACCCACAGGACTCTGTCCATCACCTGGCAGGAGAGGGGACCTACCTGGATGTAGTTAGGATGCCACCCTGCCCTGCCCACACTCATTTCTGAGTGTGTGTCAGAGGCCAGCCAATGCCAGAGGCAAGGATTGGGTGGGGTGTGGGGGGACACAGAAGGGGCATGTGTGCTTGCTGGGGAGGGCCAGGAGCACAGAAGAAACCTCCTTATCCAATGTTACAGGTGAGGAAGTTGAGACCAAGTGAGGCTGTATAAACAGCTGGGTCCCCAGCAATGCATGGAAAGCGCTGCTGGGACCAGGTCTAAGTTCTTTCTTAGCTGTAAGTATGGTCCTCTGGGCACACATTACCCTACTGTTGGCCTTTTGACTGGTAGAGGAGACACCCGGATTCTGGGATGTGACAGATCCCAGCCTTGCCCATGATAAGAATAATAAGGAAGTCACTGAAACTCTCTGATCCTCAGTTTCTTCATCTGTAAAATGGGCATCATAGCCAGCTCTCAGGATAAGAGTGAAGAATATGAAGAGCCTAATGCAACACAGGCCAGAGCTCACCTCCTCTCCTTACCCCTCTGTCCAGGACATGGCCAGAGCCTGGAAGGCAGAGAAAGAGGCCTTGCCCATGCACTTCACCCAGAGCACACTCCTTCCTGCCTCCACTTGAGGACTCTAACTCGGCCCACCTGGAACACCAGCTTGGCCAGAATAGACCAGACGGCAAGGCAACAGGGAGCCAGCTGGCAGCAGGGCTGTGTGACTATGAAGACAGGCTGGAGAACACACAGCCATCTCAGCTTGGGGGTCCCTGGGGCAGTGCGGGTCCATGGCACATGGTGCCTGGCTGCTGTTCAGGCTCTACATGTTTCCTGCCTCCTGTGGGGCCGGTGAGACCTCGAGGGGCACTCAGGGAGACTTGCAGCACTCAGGCTCACAGGAGGCCAATGCCCAGAGTGCCCTCATGATTCCCTGATTCCCTGACCCGGGAAGGGTGCATCCTGGCGCCACACACTGCACTCTAGTCTCTCACAATGTGACTCATTATGACACTACCCTTTCCTTCTCAGCAGTGCCCCCGGCAGCCATGGCCAGCAGCAGGAGGCTATACCTGGGAGAAAACTCGCTTGTCCTTCCTTACCCAGATCTAGCTCCCTGGCCTGGAAGTAGTGGGATACAGGCCCAGAGAGGGTGAAGGCTTTATCTAAGGTGGCCCAGCACATCTGTTCCAGGGCTGGGGTCCAAGCCATCCCGTGTCTAGGCCAGGCTGCTGCCAGCCCCCACTAGCCTGGGGTGCAGCTCAGTGGGCAGGTGACCCTGTGGCCTCACCTAACCTGCTCTAAGCTCAAGAGCCCCATCCACATGCAAGGCCTAGGGATCTTACATGTATTCCCCCTCCGGAAACAGCAGCTCTGCACCTGTGTCTGGAGTCCTGACCCTGCTGTCACCCCTTGGACAAATACCTCTTAGGCTTTCTTCTCTGTAAAATAGAGCCATTGGCTCTGCCCCCATGCCCATGTAAAACTATGGCACCCAGTCCCAGAGGGGTAGGGAGTGGCAGACTTCTCACCTCTGGGAGCAGGGGACTGAGCCAAAGATACCTGCAGCCCCCTCTACCGTGCCTCTGGGGCTGGGACTGTTCTTGGCACGTGCTGAGTTATGATGACACACCCAGAGCTGAGTCTGTCTCTCTCACCTGCCCAGTCCTCTGGGGCAGGAGTGGGGGTCAGGAAGATGAGGGGGTCTTCATTTCCAGGTCATCAGCCCTCAGCCCTGGGCCTGGCACAGAGGAGAATGAGTGAATGAACGAGAGGATGGATGAACAGAATCCTAACGGTAGTTCTTGTCCACAACCCCACCGCCTGTGTGCCAAGCTCTTAGCACACGACATCCTTCATCCCAGTGGAGTCTTGTGCTATGGCGGGAGCCGCAGCCTTGCCCTCATCCATTCACCATGCATGTACCCCTTCTTTCCAGGTGGTGGCTCCCAGCTCTTCCCAGGGCCCAGAGTTCCCCCCAAGACCCTGACCCAGGCCCAGCCAGGGCAGCCATCCCCAATCTTCCCTGGGATACTTGGCGTCAGCTGCCTCCCCCAACCTTGGCCTGGGGGGACCTGGGGGCTCTCAGGACCCAGCCAGGAGATTAGCCCCCCAGCAGAACGGCCCTCCCTCAGCCTCTCACTGTCTTCGAGGGTTCTCAGTGCTTCACCTGGCCTCAAAAGCTACCTCTCAGCCTGAGGGGCCCCACACGCTTTGCACTGACGCCCCCTACCTCGGCATGAATGATGGAGGTTGAGCCTCATGGGCACCAGAGGGCAGAGTGGAGACCCATGGGGTGAAGCCACAGGAGGCAGATGGAAAACCTTAGTGTGAGGTACAACTTACCATCAAAACTGCCTAGAATGGAATGGGTTCTTCGTAAGAAGTGTTTTCTGTTCCCAGAGATTTGGAAGTAAAACTTGCAGTCAATGATGCTAACACAGACGTCCACTAGGACAGTAGCTTCACTAAATGACTGTGAGGTTCCCTTCTAGTTCTTAGAATGTGAATCTCCTTTCTAGGGTTTTTCTCCCCAGTCCACCCCCTAAGACAGACACAGGCCTTAGCAGGCCCGATTCAGGGCGGAGGAAGGGGAGGCCCAGGCTGAAGGTGAATTGTTTGCAACCCGCAGCTGGGCTCAGGGGCACGGACGCTGGAACCAGCTGCCTTTCTGCAGGGGCTTTACCCGTCTTCCAAGGACCAAGGCCATGGCTGATATGAGTGCCCGATCTGGCCCAAGAGATTCACACAATGGTCCTGGGTGGTGGGTCCAGCCACTGGGTAGGTGTGGGAGCTGAGGGTTGCAGGTTCAACTTGGCAAAATGTCAGGACACCCACAGGGGCAGGCAGCTTTTCAGGGGCCCAAGGCCATGGAGCTCCAAAGGAGGGCAGCAGGGAGCATGCAGAGAACTGTTCCCACCCATCTCCCCTCCCACAGGCTCCATGTATCACACTCCGTCTCTCGCACGCTCCAGGAGAGACACGGCAGCACACACACAGGCAGACACAACCAGCACCCACATCCGAGCGCTCACACACCAGACACGTCGTGCACGTCGTGCAGAGACACCCACACGGAGACACAGATACACACCCTCCCGGAGCCACACAGACACCCACATGCACACAGTCACAAACACAGGCACTACCTACTTGCGAACCAACTCCACCTCCAGCACGGCCACCCTGGCTGAGGAAACTGGGCCAAGCAGATGGGTGCCCTAGCTCGGGGAGTCCTGATCAGCTGAAAGCCATGGCCTTCCTCTCCCCATGGCCTTCCCTGCCCATCGGAGATCTGCAGGGCGAGGGGCTGCCCAGAAGTAGCAGAGCAGTTCAGCAGGGCCCTGGGGTCAGCTGATCTGGGTCAGGTCTCAGCTCTCCCACCTCCTGGCTCTGTGACCTGGGCAAGTCACTGGACCTTCAGTGGAGCTTCAGCTTCCTCATCTGGAAAATGGGCATATCATAGTGCCAACCCCTTGAGTCCTATGATCTCTATAACACCCAGGTCTGGAACATCCTAGGGGTTCAGTAAACAGAGACTGTTGCTGTCCCCCTGAGGCAGGAGCTCTGTTGACAAATGGCCACTCACTCATTGCAGCCTGGCATTTGGTGAGTGCACCGTATTCATGAGCTATTATTTTCATGTCTACTTCGGGGGATGCCTAGGGTCTGAGCCTTACTTGTGGCGATGCAGGATGTCAGTCTCCATGTCCAGAGTGGCAAAGAGAGCCCCACGCCCCTGGCAAAGGCAGGGCTCAGCTAGGTAGTCTTAAACAATAAGCAGCCACTCAGCTAGAACCTAGACCGGAATCTTCACAATTTAATACTGTGGCATTCCAGAACCACAACTGCAAAAACCAGAGGCTTTTCTTGCTGGTATTTTAGACTCTCAAAGATCTCAAAGCACAAATCTCAGAATGTCAGAGCTATACAGAGGCCTTGGAGATATCTAGTCCAGCTGCCTTGCTCCTAAGATGGAATCCCAGAAACATGGAGCCTCAAAGTAGGACCAGAATGTTGAGTCCATTCCAGTCCAAGTTGACAGAAGTTGGGAACTGAGCCCCAGAGAGGGTGAGTGACTGAGCAAGGTTGCACAGTGAATTAGTGGAAGTGTTGAGACCAGACCCCTGGTCCCGGCTTTACAGCAAGTTTACATTCGGCCCCTCTATGGAGGCCTGGAGGAAGGGAGGCAGAAAAAGAAACATTTGGGCCAAAGTGAGGATTTTCTGGAGAACTGTTTTCAAAAAATCAAACCAAAAAGAAAAATGGGAAAAGGGTGCTGGCTTCCCCTTATTTTCTGCCTGTCTTCCTCTGGGCACTCACTCTCTGCAGCTCTCAGCCGGCTCCCGCTCTGCTCACAAGCTGCTTCCAGCCGCCCACGGGCTTCCTAAAATGGTCTCTGCGAGCTAATTCCAGAGGGTGAATCGCAGAGAGCGGACCTGCAGGGAGGGGTAGGGGGGCCCTTAGCCAGCGCAGGCGCAGAGAGACTCCACATCAGTGTTGGACTGGCTGCCCCCATCCCCAATCCCCTCCCCAGGGACTTCCATGGCCCCCAGTTGCCGGGACCAGGGGGCCCAGCTTTCACCTCTTACTGCGTGACCTCTTGGAACAGGTTATTTTTCCTTCTTCAAGAATTAATTTTAAAAAATATGTAATAATACATATTTATCATCAAATAATCAGGAAAATATAAAGAAGAAAATTAAGATCACCTGTAATCAGCTCCTCTAAATGAAACAACCATTAACAATTAAGCATATATCCTTCCAGTCTTAGGACTCAGCACGTATTACAGACAGAGGGTCTGATTCAGTACATAATGTTCTAAAACCCGTTCTTGTCTTCCAATCATATATTCACAAGCATCTTTCCTAGTCAATAGTTGCACTTCCACAGCATGATTTTCAGTGGCTGCACGGCGCCTTGCATATGCCTACACCACACATCACTCAACCAATCCCCAACGCCCAGCAGTTTAGCTTGTGTCCGTTTCTCCCCTATGAGAAACAGCACAGGCTTTATTCTCGTAGTCACATCTTTGTAATCAGCCTAGTTATTTCCTTAGGACAACTTCCTGGAATCGGAATTACTGGTCAAAGGATTTAGACTTTTTAAAAAAGATAAAATGCAAAATTATAATACTATTCTCCCTTCCTATAATGAATGTGTAATAATTAGGTAATAAATAAAAATTGGAAAATATAGATAAGGAAAAATAAGAGAAAAAGATCATAACTTTCCTCAAATCTTTCTACCAAGACATGGTTAAGAATTTTGCTGTAAAGCATCTAGACTTTTTTTGTATGTGTATGTACACATGTAATAGGATTATACTATACATGCTGTTTTGTAAAACCATTTGTTCGTGTCAATAAATAAATTTACATTCACAGTATCACTTTTTTTTTTTTTTAGAGACAGGGTCTTGCTCTGCCACCCAGACTAAATTGCAGTGATGTAATCATAGCTCGCTGCAGCCTCGAACTCATGGGCTCATATGACCCTCCCACCTCAGCCTCCAGAATAGCTGGGACTACGGGAATACACCTGGCTAATTTTAAAAAAAAAAATTTTTTTTTTTTTGGTAGAGATGGAGTCTTTCTATATTGCCCAGGGTGGTCTTGAACTCCTAGCTTCAAGCAGTCTTTCTGCCTTGGCCTCCCAGAATGTTGGGATTACAGGCACAAGTCACCACACCCAGCCCACAGCATCATTTTTATCTGCCACAGCATATTTCATTCTGTGTTTATACCTTGGTATAAACTCTCCCGTTTTGGGGAACTAGGTTTCTGGTTTTGCTCCAGTATAAATAGCTCTGTAATGAACATGATTGGAAAAGTAGCTTTGCTTCTTGTCCATATGCGTTCGTAGGCTCTGTAGTAGTAAAACTGCTGGGTCAAGGTTTTTTGTTGTTGTTTTGTTTGTTTGTTTTTTGCTGTTGATACCACATCATTTCTGACTAGAAGTCTAAACAGCAAACCAGCACAGAGGCTCCGCCGAGTTTCATGGACATCTATGGGATGTGCCCGAATCTGTAGAACCAGCCAAGAGCTTGTGCTGCGTCTCCTGCTCTCCAGGCTGATTGCTTGGAGAAAGGCCTTGGCCTTGAATGGAGCCCCCAGGAAGGCTCCTCTGTGCCCAGGAAGCCGGCCTCAAAACTAGCCCCCCAGAAACCATGAACACACAAGCTGGTTCCTGCTGGCTTTCCCAGTCTACTTCCTGCATACCCGATACCTCACGCACCCTCTTCACGTCTCCAGATCCCACTCACCTGAGACCATGTACAGCGGGAGAGCGAATGTGACGTGTTACAAAAAGGAGGAGAAAGGTGCAGCCAGAGCACTGCCAGGGCAGGCAGCCTCAGGTGTGAGCCCAGGCGTCGGGTCTCAGAGGCCAAGGGTCAGCCCAGAGAGGACAGAGTGTGGGGTCAACCCAAAGGACGAGGCCCAGAGCAGGAAGGACCTGGAGCCTGCAGAGGGCAACAAGGGGAACAGGCCTGGGGAAGGGTGGAGAGGGCCTGCCCAGAGCTTCCGAGGGTGCTGACAGCTAGGACTCCGTCTCATCTCTTCTCATCTCACTCCATCCTTCACTGCACTGTTCTGATCTCTGGGATCTCACTCCATTCGGAGTTGGGAAAGGAAAGATCCATCTGAGGAAAAGGTGAGCTGAGAACTAACCAGAGAGGGAGGGAGCAGGGGAGGAAGGGAGGGAGGGAGAGAGAAAGGAAGAAATAAAAGGGAGGAAAGGCCACCACCCAAGAGACGAAGCTGTGCCATCCAGGCTTCTGACTGACCAGCACAGGTCTAAGTGAAGAACTTCCCTGTGGTCTACTCAGTAGTGGCTGCAGGCCAGGCGTGGTGGCTCATGCCTGTCATCCCAGCACTTTGGGAGGCCAAGGCAGGCAGATTGCCTGAGGCCAGGAGTTTAAGACCAGCTTAGGCAAAATAGTGAGACCCTGTCTGTAAAAAAAAATTTTTTTAATTAGCCAGGTGTAGTGGTATGTGCCTGTAGTTCCAGCCTCTCAGGAGACTGAAGTGGGAGGATCGCTTGAGCCTGGGAGTTAAAGGTTGCAATGAGCGGTGATTCACCCAGGGGACAGCTGGGAGCCTGAGGTCAGGGGTCTTGGAGAAAGAACAGAAGCACACCCTTGGCTCCTTCAGGTAGGGAATGGGTGGAGTGAAGAGAGGGGCTCTTGCCTGAACCATCAAATTATAAAGCTGTGAAGAGCTGACCTGGAGTGGTGGCTCATGCCTGTAATCCCAGCACTGTGGGAGGCCAAGATGGGTGGATCACCTGAGGTCAGTAGTTCAAGACCAGCCTGGCCAACATGGTGAAACTCCATCTCTACAAAAAATACAAAAATTAGCCAGCATGGTGGTGTGTGCCTGTAATACCAGCTCCTTGGAAGACTGAGGTAGGAGAATCCCTTGAACTTGGGAGGCAGAGGTTGCAGTGAGCCAAGATCATGCCACTGTACTCCAGCCTGGGAGACAGAGCAAGACTCCATCTCAAACAAACAAACAAAAACTGTGAAGCTGACATTTAAGCATGCTCAGGATGTGCCCTGAACTAAGTACTTAATTGTTAGTACCTTACTTACAGTCAAAGGAGGTGGGTGCCACCATCATCCCCATTTTATAGATGGAGGAAACAAGGTGCAGAGGTTGAGTAACTGGCCCAAAATCTCACAACCAGCAGGTGGCAGGGCTGGATTTGGAGCCTGTGATTGTCACACCCAGCCAAAGTCTAATCAGGCCTTCTGTCCTCCAAGCTCTGCCAAGCCATCCTTGGCTTCCCAGAACCTTTCTTTCCCTGGTCTGAGCTCCTGACCCACCCTCTGTCTGGGCTTGAGAGAGGAAGTCTGGAAGCCACCCAGTCTCCATCCAGTAAGAACACGCTCCTGCCCACTGTAACCCCAGTGCCTACACAAGGGCTTGCAATATAGTAGCTGCTCAATAAATATTTGCTGAACAAGGGGAACAGGCCCAGGCTTGGTGATGTGTGCCTGTAATCCCAGCTACATAGAAGGCTGAGGCAGGAGGATCTCTTGAGCCCAGGAGTTTGAGACCATATATTGAGACCCCCCCATCTCAAAAAGAAGTTTGCTGAACAAGCTCTGCCCTATGTAGCTGGTGCTGGGACTCACAGCAGGCCTGTAGCAGTCGAGAAAGGCCTGGAGTTAGGCTGCCCCATCCAGTCCCAGCTGTGTGACGCTGGACAAGTCATCACATACTTCTGGGATGCACTTCTCTGCCTGTAGAAAGAGAGATGCCCTAGTGCCTGGCTCGCTTTGTGGAGCCCTGAACACACGCTCTGTGGAGACATAGCTTCTGTTATTATTGCTGCCATTATCCAGGGACACCATCCGTATTCAACCCGGGGGCTGGCAGAACGTGGTTCTCTGCCCCCCAGCCCCTCTCCTTTTGCTGCTGGAAGCCTGTGGGGGTGTGAGGAGCCCAGCCTGGCCCGGGTCCTCCCCTCACCCATGTCAGGAAAGAGACCTTGTCTGCACCTGTCCCCAGCACCAGCCCAGCTGCTATTCTTAGTCCCTCCCCATATCCCTCATCTCCAGGCATTTTCCCTCCTAAACTTGCTCTGTGTTTCCATAGGAACCAGGGGAGGGTGGAGATGGGGAGAGGGTCCTCCCCCACGGAAGGGAACTTCATTTGGGGCTGTTTGGGAGCGGCTGGCAGTGCTGGTGGAACTTCCCCCATTGCGCCTCTCCCCTCCTCCTCAGACCCCTCCTTGAACAGCCTGTTCCTCCGACCGTTATTTTTAATGCATTTATCCTGCCGCTTAATTTATCCTGCATTGTGATCAGATTTAGCTGAGAGCGCTCCGCAGCCGGGCCTGCCTGCATATTCATGAGCCGGTTCATTCATACCACCCCCAGAATACCGGGCAATAGTGGGCAGCAGCCTCATCCCCGCGTCCCACCTGCTGAAAGGGCAACAGGGGGTCAGAGGTCAAGGGCCCAGGCTGCAGCCAGAGATTGGCGTAGGATAGAGCACCTGGGGGTAGCAGGTGGGGGGTGTCCCTAGGTGGAGGCTCTGGAGCCAAACTGTGCTAAAATCTTTCTCTGCCATTGCTGATAAAATCACTTCACCTCTCAGTTTGCTTATCTGCAAAAAGGGACAATAATATCCCCTGCCTGGGTCACTGGAAGATCAAGTGAGAGAATACACATGAATGATCACAGTGGGTATTCAGGGTGGTCCCTGGCGTCATTGTCGTTCCTGCTGAGCAGTGGCTTATCATGGCTCTGGTTCCTGGAGAAACAAGGCAGCAGGCTGGTGCACAGGTCTGCTCTGGCGATGATTCTGTGGGCTGTTTCTGTCCAGCCTGTGCTGCCTGCTGATACGGGTTCCCCTCAAGTGAGGGTCAGGAGGGCAGTTCCCAAAAGGCAGGAGGGGCCCGAGGATGCAGTCTGGTATCTCAGGAAGGACCCCTGGGATCGTCAAGGGTATGCAGCCCAGACCAGAACCAGTGGGGAGGCTGGGGCTCTGGAAGGAGGCAGGGGTCTAGACTCCAGGTTCTTCTAGCCCTCGAGAAACTAGGTCAATTACTCCATTCAGTTATTCATTCTGTTATTTTACTGATGCAAACCCATGCTGTTCACTGGGGACATCACCCTGTCTTCAAGGGGACTACATCCCATCAGAGAGGCGAACCCAGGCTACAGATTGGTCAGGGCCTTCAGATGAGCCAGATCAATTTCCTGGGGGTTCAGAGAGGAGGAAATCATCCCAACTGGGCATCAGGGAAGGTTTCCTGTAGGAGGCGGCATTTAGGCCAAATCTTGAAAATGTGGCTGTTACAAGATTGGACAGAGTAAGATGGACATTTGGGGTCTAAGGGACAGCAAAGGCAAAGACTGGTGATAGGAATGCAGCTTGGGAGGGGTCAGCCAGATGGAGGCTGGGAAATCCCTGAGCTCCAGGTGAGGAGTCCCAACTGACTTCAGCCATCCCCTGAGGTGGGAGGCAGAGGGGCCTTACCTTTGTCCCTCACAGTCACGTGTGCCTGCAGGGGTCACATTCCAGCTTGTTGGCAAAAAGAGAAGAGCTCCTGCCTGGGTCTCCTGATTAATCTGTAATTAAATCAACACAGAGCCATGTTGTCATTAGAGAGCTGGTGAGGGCAGACTGGGATTTCCCTGGGAACTGAGAAGCCTGCCGGGTGGCTGCAGCCCATACCATGCACGGGCAGCCTTCAGGGACAAGCGGCAGGCACGAGAGGCCAGGGCCTCAGCCAGGAGTGAGAAAAACAACAGCTCACTGTTGGCCATGTACAGTGTTACAATCACTGTCTTGGTTAATCCTCATGACATACCATGGGTGGGGCCAGGCAGGGTATTATTATTTACTCCCATTTTACAGATGGAGAAACTGAGGTGTAGAGAGCCCGACTGGATCCATGGATTTTGGAATCAGAAAATTGTGGGTACAAAATTCCCTTGCCAGCTGTGTGCTCTCAGGCAGATTGCTTACCTTCTCTGTGCCTCAGTTTCTCCTTCTGTAGATTGGGGACAAGTTGCTATCACTTCAAAGCATTACTTAAGGATTGAATGAGGCAATTCACACAAAAAATTTAGCACAGTGCTTGGTGAGTACTCATCAAATGCTATTACTCACATTTCACTGTAGCCACTTCTCTCTTGTCCATCTTTCTTACCAGAATATGGGCTTCATGAGGATAGGGACTGTGTCTGTCTTCTTCATTTCACAGTGTTCAATAAATTACTAGTATGTAAGACAGCCTTTGGTAGTTGCAAAGTGCAAAAACAATTAGATAGTATTTTCTTTATCTATGTTCCACCTTGCTCTGAAAAGGATTCAAGGAGACAAGAATTAATATTATTATCTTTGTTATTATCACTGTTATGTACCAACTGTGATACTCAGAGGTAGTTCTTCCTTAAATGAATATAGAAAAAGTCTAGGCCAGGTGTGGTGGCTCATGCTTGTAATCCCAGCACTTTCGGAGGCTGAGGCGGGTGGGTCATTTAAGGCTAGGAGTTTGAGACCAGCCTGGGCAAGATGGTGAAGCCCCATCTCTACTAAAAATACAAAAATTAGCCAGGCGTGGTGGTGTGTGCCTGTAGTCCCAGCTACTGGGGAGGCTGAGGCACGAGAATCACTTGAACCTGGGAGATGAAGGTTGCAGTAAGCTGAGATCTCACACTGCACTCCAGCCTGGGTGACAGAGCAAGACTCTATCTCAAAAAAAAAAAAAAAAAAAAAAAAAAAGAAAAGAAAAGGAAGAAAGAAAAAAAAATAGTCAAGGAGCCTCAATTCATAGGTGGCTACTAAGAGGTGAAGCAGAGACCCGGCTTCTGGAGGGAACATCTAGATACAGCTGCAGAAACCTTTGGGCCAGCCAGGGAGCCACATCCTGGGAGTCCCTGGAAGAACTTGGTCTTGTAATTTGGGAGGCTCTGGACTTTCAGCAAGACCAGAGGGGCAGGAGCCTGCAGCCCACCTAAACAGATTGGACTTAAGGAATCTGCCTTTGAAGAGTGAGAGGGCATTTGGGGATCATCATTATCTCAGTGGCACAGTGGTTTCCACACTCTCCACTGGGAACTGAGGTTTCTTACACAAATAACTGTTAAAGTCCCAGATTCTCCAAATGAGTTACTTTAAATACGATCAACTAGAGCGGATTCAGTTATCCCTGAGGCATTGGGGCCCCATGCATCTGCATTCTTGAGTGGACAGTGAAGGACCAGAGCTGTCTGGAGTTCACAGAGCCTCTCTCAACTGTGTCTCCAGCCCCTGAGGAGCGATGACTGTTGACTGTCCCTCACCTGTGGACATCACATTATAGCACAGTGCCCTGCCCACATTCCCAGAGGTGCCTGCTGAGGGCTTCCTGTGATTCTGCTCAGAGCCCATTCCTCTAGAAGTACCAAGATTCGATTGCCCCAGAGCTGCCCTCAAGCAAGGGACCTGAGAGTTGGCCAAGAAGGACTTCCATGCCCCTCAGTGGGACAGTCATCCACAGCAGCGGCTCAGGTCTCTACTTCCCTCTGTTTCCTGGCTCGTTCCCCTTGTGCCAAGTCAACTACTTGCACCCAACTCCTCATCCCAAGATCTGCACTTGGGGGAACCCAACCTAAGACACACTCTAAAATTAGGGGTGTTTTATTGTCCTGCAGGAATTTTTGAGAGGTGTCCGAGTCTGTGGATAACCCTGGGAGGGCATCCATCATGTGAGCTGGGAGGGCACCTGGGGCTTGATTGGGGCAGGGTTGGGTGTGGGGGCGGTAGTCAGCAGATGGTTCTGGTCAATAGAGGCTGATGATAAATTGAAAGCCTCACCTCAGTGCCTGGCAGGAGCAGGTGCAGATCCTGAACTGAGGACTCTGTGCTGAAGCAGAGAGGCACCTGATTTGTTTGGTAGTCGCCAATTAAGCACCTACTGTATGCTGAGGATAAAACAGGTGAATGAGATAGCAAGCGTCCTTGTCGCTGGGGAGGTCCGAGTCTGTGGGGGAAGAGAGTTGCATCAATACGTGGATCAAGGTTAGAGATGAGTGAAGAAGAACTTCAGAGGACTCCAGTAAATTCATCCATTCACTGAAGGCATTTATTGAATATTTATGGCATATAAGTCACCATGTTAGGCCTCGTGGATGAAAGAGATAGGCTATCATCACACTCTACTCAGAAATGAGGCAAGGTAACATCTGACATTTGTTAAGCTCCTACTGTGTGCCAGGCATGGAGTAGGATGCTTTCCATATTTTATCTCATTCCTTTTTGTTTGCTTGTTTTTGTTTTATTTTGTTTATTTATTTTGAGACAGAGTCTCACTCTGTCACCCAGGCTGGAGTACAGTGGTGTGATCTCAGCTCACTGCAACCTCCATCTCCTAGGTTCAAGCAGTTATCATGCCTCAGCCTCCCAAGTAGCTGGGTCAGCCTTGAGACAGGGTCTTACTCTGTTGCCCAGGCTGGAGGGCAGTCATAGCTCACTGCAGCCTTAATCTTCTGAGCTCAAGTGATCCTCTCACCTCAGCCTCCCAGCTGAGACTACAGGCACACACCACCACGTCTGGCTAATTTTTGTATTTTTTGTAGCGATGGGGTTTCACCATGTTGCCCAGGCTGGAATCTCATATCTTATCACAACAAATCCGTGATGGGGATAGCTATTCTTATCCTCACACACAGAAGAGGCCCTGAAAGGTGAGGCAGCTCACCAGACCACATGGCTGGGAAGTGGCAGAGCTGGGCTTCAACCTAGATCTCTCGGATTCCCAACCCCCCATACTATTTTTTCCCCTCGCATCAGACCAAGGTCTGTGCCTTTTGTCTTAAATACCCACTGAGTGAACCAGTTTTTAAAAGAACAAAACCTGGAAGCAAACCAGGCCAGGCTCAGATAGAGCTAGAACAAGCTTTTGCTGGAGTCAAGCTCCTGCTCCGAGGCCCTGCCTCTTCTACAGGGGGCCCAAGCCTGGTCTGTGACCCCTGTCTGTAGGGAATCCAGGACACCTGGAAGCTGACCTCATTTCACCCTGAAGAGCCAGGGAGGGAGGCTTGAGAGAGGCCCTGCTCCCTATGCCCAATGGGCCTCCGATATGGACTGATACATGGTTCAGCAAAGCCCAAACCCTCCCCGCCATCTCCCCAAAGATAGTCAAGGCAGGGCCTGGCTGCCAATGGGAACATGTTTCTGTTATTATTACAGGAAAAAAATCAGCCTAAATCTTAGTGATCTGAACTAATGATTTTGTTACATTCACAGACTCTGTGGGTCAAGAATTTAGACAAGGCACGGTGGGTTCATGAGCCTAGTGTCTCACCTTGGAAGACTAAGTCGCTGGGGGCACCATGACAGCTGGCAGCTGGAATCATCTGAGGATCATCACCCATGTGGCGGTTGATGCTGGCTGTCAGGTAGGACCTCAGCTAGGCTGTCAGCCAAAACAGCTACCTGTGTGATGTCTCTTCCTGTGGGTTAGTTTGGGCTTCCTCCCAGCATGGTGGCTGAGTTCTAAGGGCCAACTGGGTTCTAAGGGCTCTCTTCCTGAGAGAACCAAGTAGAAGTTGAATCTCTTTTATGACCTAACTTTGGAAATCACATAGCCTTGCATCACTTCTGCAAGAGTTACAAGTCCATCCAAATTAAAGACAGGGGACACAGACCTCACCTCCCAATGGGATAGCATATGGAATTGGAGATACTGTTAAGGACATCTTTGGCCTTATAATTTACTATCGAAGACAGTAGGGAGGAATTGGCTGTCCAACTGTGAATGGTTGCCTCAAGGGTGGAGGGGCACCTAGCATTGAATGGGGGCCAGTCTGAGGGGATGACAGGGTGAGCAGCTTAGATTGAAGTTGACTTCTGAGATCCAGGCAACAAGGCCAAAGATACCAAGGCAGAGCTTCAGTTGGATGCAGAGGAACAAACATTATTTTGTTTACTTACCTACTACCCCTCCATCAGTCTGGACACCCTGTTTCCTATCTATCCATCCATCCACCCGTCCACCCATCCACCCACCTATCCATTAATCCTCCATCCGCCCACCCACCTATCCATTCATTCATCCACCTATTCATCTATCACCCATTTATCCATTTATCCATCCATCTATACTTTCATCCATCCATTTATTTTACCCACCTGTATATCTTAATCACTTTCAGTATGACTCAGTTTCCTCATCTGTAAAATGGGGATTGTAATATAAACCTCATGGGGTTGTTTGAGGATTCAATGAATTGATCAATATAAAGTCCCAGCACATACTAAGAACTCGATAAATAATATCTGTTTTTATTAACATTAGTATGATTCTTACTGTTATTCAAGCATGCACCCACCTATAAATCTATCCTCCCATCCACTCTCCCATTCATCTGTTTTTTCTCAGCCGTACAGTTAATCATATGCACATTTCATTTATACGAGTTCAATGATACTCTTAGCAATAAAAAGAAACAGAAAACGAATTTTAAAAGCACAGTTGACTTTTTGCGCCATTTTGCACAATGGGTGTGTGCCCCAGAGGGAATATGAGGTAAGCTATGTTACTAATTGCAGGATGAGAGCAAAACCATGTAGCTGCTTTGCTGGGGCAGTTATTGGATTTTGCAGGGTAATTTTAACTGTTCATCGTTCATGCTGACTTTCTACCTTTTGGATGGGATGAGACCCACCACAGAAACAATAGGATCTGGTCCTTGGCCTCAATATGCTCACAATGCATGGCACATTCAGTGGCACAGACACATAAACAGACTATGACCGTGTAGTGTAAAAAATTCAAGCTGGAGAAGCACTGTGGGGCAAATGGCTGCTGTGGGGAGGGCAGAAAGAGCAGCAGGCAAGCCTTGGTGAGTGTGTGACATTTAAACAAAATCTTAAAGCATATGAGCATAAATTCTCAAGACACTCAAGAAGGAGAAGGGCACACCAGGCAGAGGGAACAGCACGTTATGCAGAGAGAGGAAAGATCACAGGGTGTGGAGAGAATGGTGAGAGGGTGGGAGGGCAGGAGCAGCCATCAGGGCTGATCTGAAAGGGCCGATGGTACCAGCCAGGGGAACGTGGACTTTATTCTACAGGTGGCGGGCACTGCAGGGAGAGGGCTGGGCAGAGGAAAGGTAAGAGTCAGAGTTGTGTTTTCAATACATCGCTCCGGCTGCCATGTGAACGATGAACAGGAAAAAAAAGTCTGGAAGCACAGAGACTAGACAGGGAGGCTGAGCCCCACCTTGCTTCCAGTGAGTTCTGGAAGGGTGGGGCTGACACAGAGGAGGTTTTGGAGCAAACAACCCTGAAGACAGTGAACCAAGGGACCCATTATTGGGCAAATGTCCCACTTTGGGCTTGAGATTCCTCACAAGTGTTCTAAGTGGAAGCAGCAGATGGCTCCCCTCAGGGTCAGCTAGAGGCTTAGGTTCTGCACCCCATAAAGTCTGCCTGGGGCTGGAAAGGGCTCCTCACTGGATATACAGTGTCATTTTATTGTTTTTTGTTTGTTTACTTTTTTAGATGGGGTCTTGCTCTGTCACCAAGGCTGGAGTATAGTAACATGATCTCAGCTCACTGCAACCTCTGCCTCCAAGGTTCAAGCGAGTCTCCGACCTCAGTCTCCTGAGTAGCTGGGACTACAGGTACATACCACCACACCTGGCTAATTTTTGTATTTTTAGTAGAGACAAGGTTTCACCATGCTGGCCAGGCTGGTCTTGAACTCATGACCTCAAGTGATCCGCCCACCTCAGCCTTCCAAAGTACTGGGATTACAGGTGTGAGCCTCTGTGCCCAGCGTGTTGTTGTTTGTTTTTAAAATTTATCTCCCTTGGGGTTCATTTTGGCTCCTGAATCTGAGAGATCATGTCTTTCATCAGTTCTGGAAAGTTATTTGAATGCTACCTTTCCCCCATTCTCTCAATTATCTCTTCTTGGAACTCTAAGTAGAGGTCGTCAGACCTTTTTCATCTATCCTCTGTGTCTGCCTTGGTTTTCCCTCTCTTTATTTCTGCTGTATTCTAGACAATTTCTTCAGATTCCAGGTCACATTTTTTTTCTCTTCAGCTGAGGTTAACAACCTGTTGTATAACACTTCTAAGACATAAAAATTCTAATTATTATATATGTTTTATTTCTGGAACTTTGACTTGGTTCTTTTTCAAACCTCCCTGTTTTTTCTGTCATGTCCCTCATTCCCTATTCATTGTTTCCACTCCCTCTACTCTGTCTCTAAACACATTGAATATATTTACTGTATTTTACATTTTGAATCCTGCAGTACCAATATCTGAAGTCTTTGGGGATCTGACTTTGTTGTTTGCTTGTCTTGCTCAGGGTGGCAGGTCTCTTGGATGCTTTGAATTTTATTTTTATTTCCAGTTGTACCTGTAGGAATTTCACTGAGGACCGGGCTGAAGGTGTTTTCTTACAGGGAGAGTACAAAACATTTAAATTGAATTGTTATTGAGTAAAACATACAATAGCGTGCATTAATCTTAAATGTGCATTTTAAATAGATATACATTCCCATAATCATCATCTAGATCAAGATACAGAACGTTCTCAGCACTCCAGAAAGTTTCCTCATGTCCCTTTCCAGTCTACCTGCACCCAGAGAGGGAACCACCATTCTAACTCCTACCATATCACTGATGAGTTGTGAAATGACATACAGATGAAACCATATAGTACTTTTTCCCCTTGTTTTCAAGACAGGGTCTTGCTCTGTCACCTAGGCTAGAGTGCAGTGACACAATCACAGTTCACTGCAGCCTCAAACTCCTGGGCTCAAGCAATCCTCCCACCTCAGCCTCCCAAGTAACTGGGTCTACAGGTATGTGCCACCACACTGGCTAATTTTTAAAATTTTTTGTAGAGATGGGGTTTCCCTATGTTGCCCAGCTGATCTCAAATTGCTGGTCTCAAGTGATCCTCTGGTCTCAGCTTCCAAGAGTGCTGGGATTACAGACATGAGCCATCTTACCTGACTGTAGTATTCTTTACCTTGATGTATATCTGTGAGATTCATTCATGTTATCCCATGTGGCAATACTGTCTTTAATTTCATTTCTTTATAGTATTCCTTCCTATGAATATATCACAATTCAGTTTTCCATTCTCCTGATGAGCTCTCCAAGTTACATTTGGGTAATTTCCAGTTAGGAACTATGATGAATAAAGTTACTATGAGCATTACTATATATTACTTTTTGTGGGCATTGCATTTACTTTTATAGGGTAAATTCCCCAGAGTGAAATTACTGGGTGATGGAATATATGGATATTTGACTTTAGTAGATCCTGCCAAAATTTTCCAGGGTAGTTGTGCCAATTTACTCTCCCACCAGCCACATATGATAATTCTGATTACTCTACATCCTTCCCAGCACTTGGCATTGACAGTTATTAACATTTGCCATGTGGCGGGAGTGTAGTGGTATTTCACTGTGGTGTTAATTTTTATTTTCCTGATGATTAATGATGTAGAATACCATTCCATGTTTATTGGTTATTTTTACCTGTTTGATGTAGTGCAGTCTGTTGCCTCCTTTTTTTCTGAACTCAATTAAGTGGAATTCACTGGAAAGGTAAAGTGGCTTATATTCCAAGTTATATAACATCTCCAGCACAGTGTAGGGCAGTGATGTGCTGGTAAACTGGTTCTCAGATTTCTTTTCTTTTTTTTTTTTTAAGACAAGGTCTTGCTCTGTCACCCAGGCTGGAGTACAGTGGCTCAGTCTGAGCTCACTGCAGCCTCAAGCTCCTGTGCTCAAGCAATCCTCCTGCCTCAGCCTCTCGAGGAACTGAGACTACAGGAATGTGGTGCCATAGCCGGCTAATTTTTGTATTTTTATAGACAGGGAATTTCACCATGTTGCCCAGGCTGATCTCGAACTCCTGGGCTCAAATGATCCGCCCACCTCGGCCGCCCAAAGTGCTAGGATTATAGACGTGAGCCACCGTACCTAGCCAGATTGGCCAGATTTTTTTTTTAGTAGCCTGATTTGTAGTATTTTCTGATTTCCATGATATACATTCTTCAACTATAGACAATTTCAAGCTACTGAATGGCTCGTGAGATTCCTGACTATTTAACAAACGGCTCCCATGAGCCAGGATGGATTGGCTCCAGGATACCACTGCGTCTAGGGTAGCACCTCTAATAAAACTAATTGATATTTCTGCAGCAAACTGTAAATATTCACACCAATTGGCATAAAACATCTTCATATCCACTGAGGTCAGATTTTTGCCTGCAAATGAGGCAACCATGAATTAACTGTAAAAGAAGGACTTTCAGTTGAGAAAGATCTCTGGATTTTCACCTCGCACATTAAAGATAGTAGGTCTGTTTCTGCATGGATTCCATCAATTGCAGATTTGCTGATCCTGTTGGGATCCTTTGGGAAATCCTGCTGAACTTTGTGAATAGCAGTGAACAATGATTTTGAGATCAGTGATTTCCAAGGTCCCTTCTAGTTCTAGAAGTCTATGGCTAAAAATTTAAGAAATATTTCACTAACTGCCCATTTGGCTTTATTACTATTTTAGTACTACTGTGGGCTGGAGTCTTTTAAAATGTGTTTTCTGCAGCCATGGAGTGCTGGTTTCTGGTAAACCCAGTGCTCACGTGGTCCTTCCCACAGAAGGTTCTGGAGTCAGGCTGCCTAGATTCAAATCTCGGCTCCACCACTGGCTTGCTCTTGGATTTGAGGCAAGTCACATGAAATCCCTCTGTGCATTCGTTTCCTCACTGCTCTTCAAAACTGAGGTTTAAAACAAAGTGGAATTCCTGAGGGCCATCTCTGTGCTGCCTGCTGGGGACTTCCTCAGACATGGGACCCCGGATGGCACTGAGCATCATGAGTCAGCCAGTGTTGGCCAGTGGAGGGGGGCACTTTGGTGGCCACAAGAGAATCTAACTCCACAGGACTTAGCACCCTGGTGTTTCCCCATCTTCCCTGAGGCAGCTTCTTGGTCAGCAGCGCTCAGGCCCAAGGCCCAACCCTTCCTTAGGAAATCCTATGCCTACCTGAGGAAACTTCACATCCAAGTCCTCCCCCAACCCTGGCAAAACTTTGAAATCCATCACTGTGAGGTATCTCAGACCTGGTTTCTCAAGTCTTTTTCTTCCTGTGGGGCCTGTTGAGAGACCCTGATTTAGATCTCACTTTTCCGCTCCCTCTAGGGACAGTGGAAGCTGTGACCAAGCTCACACTTTTTGTCCTGGACCATCCGGGCTAAGGGAAGGCCACCTGCCAGAGGCAGGGCCAGTGGCCACTCTTGTGTCTATTTGTAAAATTGTGTTGTCTGTCTCATTCCTGTAGATTTCTGGGAGCTTTTTGGTCTGGCCGTCAGCCATCAGTCAGATATCTCTATTGAGAACAATGACTCCTAGACTAAGGCTTGTCTTTTACCTCTTCTAAATGAAGGGTTCAATATTGACGAAGTCTAATTTATTATTCTTTTCTTTTATCATTAGTGTTTCTTTGTTTGTTTGCTTTTCTGAGACAGGGTCTTGCTCTGTTGCTCAGGCTGAGTGCCTGAGCTGCATAACAGCTCACTGCAGCCTCAACCTCCCAGGCTCAAGTCATCCTCCCACCTCAGCCTCCCGAGTAGCTAGGACTACAGGTGCACACCACCATACTCAGTTAATTTTTGTAGAGATAGCATTTCACCATGTTGCCCAGGCTGGTCTTGAACTCCTGAGCTCAAGTGATCCTCCTGGCTCAGTATCCCAAAGTGCTGAGATTATAAATATGAGCCACCATGCACGGCCAGTGTTTCTTATATCTTTTAGGAAATGAAGATATTTATCCATGTTTTCTTGTAGAATCTATATTGTTTTTGTTTTCACATATAGATCTATGAAATTGATCTATCTTGAAATTAATTATATCTTCAATTAATTTTTATATAGGGTGCATAAGGCTCAAAATTCCTTTTTGTCATATGGATATATAGTTTTGATGGCATTATTTATTGAAAAGACCATCTTTTCCCCCACTGAATTTCAGGGTACCTCATGAGCCAGGCGACATGTATGGGTCCAGTTTTGAACTGTCTTCAGTACTTCTGATCTATTTGTCTTTGCACAAATGCCACACTGTCTCAATTACTATAGCTTATTTTTATTTAACATTTTGGTCTTGAGAGAATTGTAGATTTGCATACAATTGTAAGAAAGAATACAGAGACATCCCACATTCCCTTTACCTGGTTTCTCCCAATGGTAACATCTTGCAAAACTGTAGTATAATATCACATCTAGAACGCTGATATTCATACAACCCTCTGGTCTAATTCAGATTCCCCTACTTTTACCTGTATTCATCTGGGCATGAGTGTGTGTACGTTTAGTGCTGTACAATTTTATCACCTGTGTAGGTTTGTGTATCCACACACAGTGGAGCTTCAGAACACTTCCATCACCACCAGAATCCCGTGTTTCCCTTTTTTTAGCCATACTGCCACCTCCTACATTCTCTCTCCACACCACCCCTAAACCCAGCTCCTGACAATCACTAATCTGTTCTCCACTTCTGTGTTTTCATCCAGAAATGTTATATAAATGGAATCACACAGTGTGTAACCTTTTGGGATTGGCTTCTTTCACTCAGTGTAAATTCCCTTGGGATGCACATGGCAGTTCCGCATGTCAGTATTTTGTTCCTTTTTATTGATGAGTGGTATTCCATAGTGTGGATGTACCAATTTGTTTGGCCATTCTTCCATTGAGGAATATCTGAGTTGTTTCCAGTTTGGGGCTACTCTGAACAGAGTGGCTATAAACAATCATGTGAACATGATTTTTGTGTGAACATAAGTTTCTATTTTTCTTGGATAAATGCCCAAGAGTGTAATTTCTGGGGTGTATGGCAATTACATGTTTAAGTTTTTTTTTTTCAGTTGGCTTTATTTTGTAGAGCCATCTTACATTCACAGAAAAAAATGGAATGGAAGGTACGGAGAATTCTCACGTATCCGAATCCTAAAATACACGGAGCCTCCTCGACCTCAAAATCCCACCACCACAGTGGTACATTTGTTATCAGTGAACCTAAATCGGCACATCGTTATCACACAGAGACCATAGTTTACATTAGGGTTTATTCTGGTGTACATTCTATGGCTTTTGGCAGATGTAAAACGATATGTGTCCCTCATTACAGTGTCATTCAGATGGTTTTTGCTGCCCTGAAAATCCTCTATGTTCTACCCATTCATCCCTCTCTATCCCTGGCCCCTGGCAACCACCTGATGCTTTTACTGTCTCCGTAATTTCACTTTCTTGAGAATGTCATATACAGCTGACATTTAAACAATGCAGGAGGCAAGGGTGCTGACCCCTTGTGCAGCTGAAAATCTGAATATAACTTTGGACTTCCCAAAACCTAACTACTAATAATCTACTGTTGATCAGAATCCTTACTGATAACAAACAGTTGATTAACACCTACGTTGTATGTTATATGTGTTATATACTGTATTCTTACAATCAAGTAAGCCAGAGAAAAGAAAATGTTATTTAGCAAATTATAAAAAAGAAAATACATTTACTATTTTCATTCGGTGTAAGTGTATAATCATACAATCTTTATCCTCATCATCTTCACATTGTGTAGGCTGAGGAAGAGGAGGAAGAGGAGGGATTGGTCTTGCTGTTTCAGGGGTGGTGGTTCATCTGTGAATTTTTTCAAATTATTATAAATTTCAAAGTTGTCGTGTGTGTGTGTGTGTGTTTAAAATCCACATGTAAGCGGACCTGTGTGATTAGAACCTGTGTTGTTCAAGGGTCAACTGTCGTTGAAATCATACAGTAGGTAGCCTTTTCAGATTGGCTTTTTTTCTCTTAGCAATATGCATATAATATTTCTCTATGTCTTTTCATGGCTAGATAGCTCATTTCTTTTTAGTGCTGAATAAAAAGAAACGAGCTATCTAGCCATGAAAAGACATGGAGAAATCTCAAATGCATATTACTTTTAATCTTAAATGCACATTTCTTTTTAGTGCTGAATAGTATTTCATTGTCTAGATATAACACAGTTTACTTGTCCACTAACCTACATCTTGGTTGCTTCTGCGTTTCGGCAATTATGGATAAAACCAAAATAGACTTTCAAGTGCAAGTTTTTATGTGACGTAAGTTTTCACCTCATTTGGGTAAATACTAAGGAGCATGATTGCTGGACCGGATGGTAAGAGTATGTTTAATTCTGTAAGAAACTACCAAGCCATCTTTCAAAGTGGCTGTACCATTTGCATTCCCACCAGCAGTGAATGAGAGTTCCTGTTGCTCCATATTCTCATCAGCATTTGGTGTTGTCAGTGTTTTGGATTTTTGCCATTCTAATAGGTATGTGTGTAGTGGTATCTCATTATTGTTTAAATTTGCAATTCCCTGATGACATATGATGTTGAACATTTTTTACATGCTTACTTGATATCCATCTATCTTTGGAGAGGTATCTGTTAAGGTCTTTTGCCCAGTTTTAGGTTGGGTTGTTAGTTTTCTTATTGCTGAGTTTTAGGAGTTCTTCATGTGTTTTACATAACAGTCCTTTACCAGGTGTATCTTTTACAAATACAGTCATACACTGCAAAATAATGTTTCTGCATATATGAAGGTGGTCCCATGAGATTATAATGGAGCTAAAAAGAAAAGTCCTATTGCCTAGTGACATAGAAGATGTCTTAATGTTCTAGCTTAATGTTCTAGCCATTCTTCATGTGTTTGTGGTAATGCCAATGTAAACAAACCTACTGTGCTGCCAGTAGTATAAGAGTCTAATACATACAATTGTGTATATTTGATAATGATAATAAACAACCATCACTGGTTTATGTATTTACTATATCATGTTTTATTGTTATTTCAGAATGTACTTCGACTATTAAAAAAAGTTTACTGTAAAACAGTATGCCATGGAATGCTGGCAGCAGCTCATGCATCTCATGTTTATTTTTGTACAGCTGTACAATGTGTTTGTGTTTTAAGCTAATTGTTATTACAAAAGAATCAAAAGGTTCTTTTTTTTTGTTATTTTGTTTTGTTTTGTTTCTGAGAGGGAGTCTTGCTCTGTTTTCCAGGCTGGAGTGCAGTGGCACAATCTCAGCTTACTGCAACCTCCACCTCCCAGGTTCAAGCAATTCTCCCTGCCTCAGCCTGCCAGTTAGCTGGGATTACAAATGCCAGCTACCATGCCTGGCTAATTTTGTATTTTTAGTAGAGATGGGGTTTCGCCATATTGACCAGGCTAGTCTTGAACTCCTGACCTCAGGTGATCCACCTGCCTCAGCCTCCCAAAGTGCTGGGATTACAGGTGTGAGCCACCATGCTCAGCCAAAAAGTGTTTTTTTTAAGTTTAAAGTTCATAAAGTAAAAAAGGCATAGTAAGCTGAGTTGAGTTGCTGTTGCATTTTGAGAGTTCTAGGGTTAATTTATTATTGAAGAAAGAAAAATATTTTTTATAAGTTTAGTGTAACCTAAATTTACAGTATTCATAAGGTCTATAATAGTTTACCATAATGTCCTAAGCCTTCACATTCACTCAGCCCTCACTCATTGACTCACCCAGAGCAACTCCCAGTCCTGAAAGCTCTGCTCAAAATAAATGCCCTATACACGTATACCATTTTTAAAACTTTTACACCATATTTTTACTGTAACTCTTCTGTTTAGATATGTTTCAATACACAAATATGTACCATTGTGTTACAGTCACCTATGGTATTCAGTACTGCACTGTGCCATACAGCTTACAGTCTAGGAGCATTGGGCTATACCATCCCACACACACACACACACACACACACACACACACACACACAATTAGCTAGGCATGGTGGTGCACACCTGTAGTCCCAGCTACTCAGGAGGCTGAGGCAGAAAATTCGCTTGAACCTGGGAGACAAAGGTTACAGTGAGCCAAGATCACGCCACTGCACTCCAGCCTAGGCGACAGAGCAAGACTCTGTCTCAAAAAAAAGAAGAAAAGAAAAGACTATCTTTGCTCCCATTGGGCTATACCTAATACCATCCAGCTTAGGTGTGTACTAGGCTATAGCACCTAGGTTGGTGCAAGCACACTCTATGATGTTCTTTGCACAAGGACAAATTCACCTAATAACACATTTATCATAACATATCCCCATTATTAAACAATGCATGACTGTATTTCCTCCTAGTCTGTGTTTTGTCTTCTCATTCTCTTAACATTGTCTTTTGCAGAGCAGAAGTTTTTAATTTTAATGAAACCCAGCTTATAAATTATTTCTTTTATGTCTCATGTCTTTGGTGTTGTTTGTTTGTATCTAAAAACTCATTACCATTCCCAAGGTCATGTAGGCTTAATCCCATGTTATCATCTAGAGCTTTTATAGTTTTGCATTTTACATTTAAGTCTATGATCCATTTTGAGTTAATTTTTGTGAAGGGTATAAGGTCTATGTTTAGACTCTTTTTTTTTTTTTTGGCATAGGGATATCCAGTTTTTCCAGCACCATTTGTTGAAAAGACTATCTTTGGCCAGGCATGGTGGCTCACACTTGTAATCCCAGCACTTTGGGAGACCGAGGCAGGTGGATCATGAGGTCAGGAGTTTGAGACCAGCCTGGCCAATATGGTGAAACCTGTCTTTACTAAAACACACACACACACACACACACACACACACACACACACAATTAGCTAGGCATGGTGGTGCACACCTGTAGTCCCAGCTACTCAGGAGGCTGAGGCAGAAAATTTGCTTGAACCTGGGAGACAAAGGTTACAGTGAGCCAAGATCACGCCACTGCACTCCAGCCTAGGCGACAGAGCAAGACTCTGTCTCAAAAAAAAGAAGAAAAGAAAAGACTATCTTTGCTCCTCTGCATTGCCTTTGCTCCTTTGTCAAATACAGTTGACTATACTTATGTGGGTCTATTTCCCTGGGCTCTCTATTCTGTTCTATTGATCTCTTTGTCTTTTCTTTCACCAATGACCACACTGTCTTCACAATAACAGCTTTATAGTAAGTCTCAAAGCTGGTTAGTATCAGCCCTCCCTACTTTATTCTTCTTCAATGTTGAATTGGCTATTCTTAAACTTTTGCCTCTGTTTATAACTTTTAGAATCAGTTTGTCAATATCCTTAAATAACTTGTGGGGATTTTGATTGGGATTGCATTGACTCTATAGATCAAGTTGAAAATAACTGACACCTTGATAAGATTGAATCTTCTATCCGTGTTTGGAATAACATTCCATTTATTCTGTTCTTCGATTTCTTTAGTCAGAGCTTTATAGTTTTTCTCATATTGATCTTATACATATTTTTGTTAGATTTATAACTATTTCATTTTGGGGATACTCATGTAAGTGGTATTGAATTTTTTATTTAAAATTCCACTTGTTTGTTGCCAGTAAAAGTAATTGATTTTTGTATATTAACTTTGTATCCTGCAACCTTGCTATAATTGCTTATTAATTCCCAGAGTTTATGTTTAATTTTATTTTTTTAAAACCTGTCAAACTGTTTCCTGGAGGGGCTGTACCATTTTACATTCCCACTAGCAACATATGTGTGATTCAATTTTTCTGCATTCTTGCCAAGATCTGGTGTTATCATTGTTTTTTACTTTAGTGATTCTGATAGGTATATAATGCTATCTCATTGTGCTTTTAATTTGCATTTTTCCTGATGGCTAATGATGGTGAACATCTTTTCATAGGCTTATCTACCATCTGTACGTCTTCTTTGGTGAAATGTCCACTAATGTCTTTTGATCATTTTCTTATTGAATTGCTTGTTGGGTTTTTTAAAAAAACTGTTGAGTTTTGAGAGTACTTTATACATCCTAGATATTAGCCCTTTGTTGTAAATATTTTCTCTCAACTGTATGTTTCAATATATGCTGAAATCTAGTAATATTAGTCCTATAGCTTCAGGCTGTTTCTTCTGTATAGTTTCTGCAATTGAAGGTCTGTTGGATTTTCATATAAATTTTAGAATGAGCTTAGCAAGTCCCCAAGAGGATGTTAATTGGGATTGGGATGTATAAGATCCATGTGGGAAGAATGGACATCTTTCAAATAGTGAGTATTCTAGTCCATGAACATGATATATCTCCCCATCTATTAAGTTCTTTTTCATTTCTTTCTGCAGTGTTTTGTGATTTTCAGTGTGAAAGTCTTACATATCTTTCATTAGAGATATTTCTGGGTATTTTATGGGTTTTGTTGATATGTTATCTATTTAAATTTTTTTGTTTGGGCCAGGCATGGTAGCTCATGCTTGTAATCCCAGAACTTTGGGAGGCCAAGGCAGGCAGATCACCTGAGGTCAAGACTAGCCTGGCCAACATGGTGAAACCCCGTCTCTACTAAAAATACAAAAAAATTAGCTGAGCATGGTGGCACGCACCTGTAATCCCAGCTACTTGGGAGGCTGAGGCAAGAGAATCTCTTGAACCCAGAAGGCAGAGGTTGTAGTTTGCTGAGATCATGCCACTGCACTCCAGCCTGGGTGACAGAGCAGGACTCCATCTCAAAAAAATAAATATATAAATACTTTTTTTGTTTGTTGCTTATATGTAAAAATACAAATAATTTTTGAATATTTGTTTGTGTGCAGAGACTTTGCTAAACTCACTTCTTAACTCTAATAGTTTGTAGATTCTTTTGGATTTTCCACATCCACAAAATGTCATCCGTGAATAATGATATTTTTACTTCTTCAATTCCGATTTGTATATTTTTTCTCACCTTTTGTACTGACTAGGAACGTTAAATAAAAATAATGACAGTAGACAGTTAATCTGAAGGGAAAAGCATTCCAAATGTTTTTCACCAATAAGTGTGATGTTAGCTATAGAGTTTCATAGGTGGCTTTTATAAGATAAATGAAGACCTTTTCAGTTTCTGGTGTGGAGAATTTTTATTTTGAATGGGTATTGAATTTTACCAAACATTTTCCACAATTTTTAAATTTTTTTCCCACATTTTTTGAAATTATATTTTTTCAGAACATTTTTTAGTGATGAATTTTATTGTCTTGTTCATTTGTGTATTTTTCGAGACAGAGTCCTGTTTGTCACTCAGGCTGGAGTACAGTGGTGAGATCTTGGCTCAGGGCAACCTCTGCCTCACAGGTTCAAGTGATTCTCCTGTCTCAGCCTCCGAAGTAGCTGGGACTGCAGGCATATATGACCATGCCCAGCTAATTCTGAGGCCGCGTGTGGTGGCTCACACCTGTAATCCCAGCACTTTGGGAGGCCAAGGTCAGGTGGATCATTTGAGGTCAGGAGTTCGAGACCAGCCTGCGTAAACTGGCCAACCTGGCGAAACCCCATCTCTACTAAAAATATAAAAATTAGGCCAGGAACAGTGGCTCATGCCTATAATCCCAGCACTTTGGGAGGCCGAGGTGGGTGGATCACCTGAGGTCAGGAGTTCAAGACCAGCCTGACCAACATCGAGAAACCCCATCTCTACTAAAAATACAAAAAATTAGCCGGGCATGGTGGTGCATGCCTGTAATTCCAGTGACTCAGGAGGCTAAGGCAGGAATATTGCTTGAACCCGGAGGCAGAGGTTGTGATGAGCCTAGATCGGGCCACTGCACTCCAGCCTGGGCAACAAGAGTGAAACTCTGTATCAAAAAAAAAAAATTAGCCAGACGTGGTGGTACGTGTCTGTAATCCCAGCTACTCAGAGGCTGAGGCAGGAGAATCACTTGAACCCTGGAGGCAAGGTTGCAGTGAACCAAGATCACCCAACTGCACTCCAGCCTGAGTGACAGAGGGAGACTCCATTTCAAAAAAAAAAAAAAAAAAAAATTCTGAGCTTGAATTTTTTGGTATCACATAAATATTTAGAATTCAGGCCTTGAACTTGTGTGAGGGCCAGTCAATATCCACAGCTTCTCAGTGGGTCATCCTCTTTAATCCCACCCAGACCCAAAGCTGAGACAGATCATTTTCTTTGCTGTCTGCCTCCATGGGGCAGGATTTTTTTTTAATCATGCCTTCCCTGAGTCTGTAATTTATGTACGGTGATCTCTGACTCATTTGGCTCTCTGTCCCATATAGGTTGCAGACTTTATATTACCTAATTTAGAGATGTCTGCATGACATCCCACAATGTCAGTGTAGGCTGATCTCTTAGGACTCATATTCCTGCTTTGTTTCTGGCACAAGATAATTTTTCTACTTTCTTTAAGTCTTATTCATTTCCATATAATTTTAAAAATTGATAGCATTTAACAGTGGTGAGATCGTAGTATTTCTCACGTTAGGGTTTTTGTATTGACTGTTCCCTCCAGCTGGACTGCTTTTCACCGAGCTATCTGCAAGGATGCCTCCTTCACTCTGTTCCTCAACCCTTACCTTCTCAGTGAGTCCCACCTGACTTCCCTATTTAACAATCTTCACCAACTCTAGCACCCCCTTTCCCCTGACCTTTTCTGCTTTTCCCTTTTTTTTTTTTTTTTTTGTTTCTGTTTCTGTTTGCTTTTTAGAGACAGGGTCTTCCTCTCTCGCCCAGGCTGGAGTGCAGTGGTGCAGGCATAGCTCACTACAGCCTCCATCTCCTGCACTCAAACCATCCTTCTGCCTCAGCTTCCTGAGTAGCTGGGACTGCAGGCACAGACCACCATGCTTGGCTAATTTTTAATTTTTTTAGTAGAGATGAGATGTGGCTGTGTTGCCCAGGCTGGTCTCAAACTCCTAGGCTCAAGCGATGCTCTCACCTTGGCCTCCAAAACTGCTGGGATTACAGACGTGAGCCACCATGCATGTCTCTTTCCTTTTTTTCATAGAACTTATAACCATCTGTGTCATTTATGTCATTTACTAATTTATTATGTTTTTTATTTATTGACCAGTTCCTTTTGCTAGATGTAAGCTCCATGAAGCCAGGTTCTTTATGTTTTGTTTACTCCAAATTCCTAGAAGAGTGTCTGGCACATAGCAGGCTCTCAGTAAATATTCTTTTTTTTTTTTTTTTTTTTTTGAGACAGAGTCTCGCTCTGTTGCCTAGGCTGGAGTGCAGTGGCATGATCTCAGCACACTGCAACTTCTACCTCCTGGGTTCAAGCGATTCTCCTGCCTCAGCCTCCCAAGTAGCTGGGACTATGGGTGCCCGCCACCATGCCCAGCTAATTTTTTGTATTTTTAGTAGAGATGGGGTCTCACCATGCTGGCCAGGCTGATCTCGAACTCCTGATCTCAGGTGATCCGCCCGCCTCAGCCTCCCAAAGTGCTGAGATTACAGGCATGAGCCACTGCACCTGGCCCAGTAAATATTATTTTAAAAAACGTCTACAAACTGAAGTCATTTTATTGGACAGAGGGAAAAACAGGAGTGTAGAGAGGGAAAGGGATTTGTCTAAGGTCACCTGGAGAGATGGTGGCAGAGCCAAGACCAGAACAATTTCCTGTGGTCAGTTATGATATACAATCTGTCTCCGCGGAGCCTCCCCCAGGGCTCAGGTGTGGGTGGTGCAGAAGCAGCCTGCACCTCATAGCACCATGGGCCACTTTCTCCTTGGGAAAGCACAGTCTGCACTGACTTTTGCACATGCCATTCCCTGTTTTCCTTCTCCTTACCTGCTCACATTCTTTTAGCCTCTTTTGCTCAACCCGTGAAGTAGTGGCTACTTCCTGAGGCTCTGCCCCGATGACTTTCTTGTGTCTCTCAAGGCTCTCTAATTGAATGACCTTGCTTACTCCATGCCTTCAGTCATTCCTTCTCCAGGCCCAGCCTCTCCCCTCAGTGCCCATTTTTCTGGACATCTCTTTGCAAGCCTCTGGGTGCCTGGCAGGCTCCTTGTATGCAAGAGAAAAGCCTTTGTCTTAAAACGAAATACCTGGCCCACACCCACTCAGTGAACCTGTGGGTCAATCATCACCACTCTCTGAGCTTTGAAGTCTCCCTCTGAGAAAAAGGACGTCTTTTCATTCAACCACCACAGGTTTGTTGGGAGGTTCCAGGGAGACTGTGGATTGACAGCTCTTTGCAAACTTAAAACATGGTGCCTACAGAAGGAACAGCACTCTGTGTCCCATAGACACTGCACACAAGTCCCCAAGTGGGCCTTCCTCTTCCTGCCTCCTCCTGCCCTTTGCCCAGACATCCTGTCTCCAGGAAAACGCTACCAGCCCCCCATACCAGATATTGGAGACTCTATTTGCCTCCTCTTCTCCCCTCATCCCACTTTGGGATCCACCAACAACAACATTGATTTTGCCTACTTGGTATCTCATTCCACTGTCCCCTCCTCCTGCTTCCTACATGCCAGCCCAGTCCAGGCCCCATCAGCTCTCCCTTGGAAAGTTTCAGTGGCCTCCTTCCTGGTGCCCCTGCCTCCTTTCTATTTGGAAAAAGCCTCTCCTTTCCTAGGCTTAACCATCAGATGTGAGAGTTGCCTCTAAACCCAAGATTTGGGTTAGCGAGCTCAACAAGATGGGCTGCTTATTTGCCGGGTGCAGTGTCTCACGGCCTGTAATCCCAGCACTTTGAGAGGCAGAGGCGGGTGGATCACGAGGTCAGGAGATCAAGACCATCCAGGCCAACATGGCAAAACCCTGTCTCTACTAAAAACACAAAAATTAGCTGGGCATGGTGGCAGGCACCCATAGTCCAGCTACTTGGGAGGCTGAGGCAGAAGAATTGCTTGAATTTGGGAGGCGGGGATTGCGCTGAGCCAAGATCACGCCACTGCACTCCAGCCTGGTGACAGAGAGCAAGACTCCATCTCAAAAAAAAAAAAAAAAAAAAAGAAAAGAAAGAAAGATGGGTTGCTTGAGTGGGGTCACCAGAGGATGCATGGGTTGATGGTTGACCAGATGTTCACTGGTGAGACCTGTTTATGAGATGCTTTGAGTGGGATCACTAGATGCTGAAGCAGGCAGGGTTTGGTTGTACCTCTACTTGGGTGAAGGTGTCAGATACCCTGGTGAGGTCAGGCCCAGAGCTGACTTGAGGGAGTTGAGGCCAGAGAGGAGCTAAGACTCATCTGTCCACATCCCTCTATTTCTCCCTCTCCACCCAAGGGTCCTTGGGTTCCAGCCACAGCCACCTCCCTCATCCCACTTTGTATGAGTCTCTGGGGGAATTCCAGCAAGTTGTCTTCTGCCCACTTCAGCATAACCTGGGACTTTATCCTGGCTTCACCATTTACTCCCTTAGAAAAATGCATTTACTTCCTCGGGCCTCAGTTTCCTCTCTGAAAAATGGGGCTTTTAAACGTCCCAGCTGAGGTATTGGGAGAATCAGTTGAAACAGTCTCTCTGAAGCCTTTGGTGCTATGCACAGGAAATACATGGGTCAGGGATCACTTTCTCTCTATTTTTCCACCCCTCCCACTTGCCCCACACTCTGAGCATTTGAAGGGAGAAGACCTTGTCTTGTTCCTGAGACACTCCTCCTACCTCATGCCTGACCCAGGGCCTGACATACAACAGGTTTCCAGAAATGTTTTCTGAATTGAATCAAGGAAAGGAGAGTATGTTGGGAAACAAGCAGTGCCCTGGTCAGGACATTTGGACTTGGGATAGGGACAGGACTCTCCCTTATAGTCCCAAACACACCTTTCCATCCGATCAACAAACTTTGGCTTTCAGGTCTTACAGACCTGGGTTTGAATCCTGGCCTGCTCCAAGGCCTGGCACAAATGATCTCAGGTATGCAAGCCTCAGCTCCTCATCTGCAAAGGCCCAGGAACTCCAGCTCACAGGGGTGCTGACACACAGTAGGTGCTCAGGAAATGGCACCCAGCCCATATTCCTCCTCCCCTTCCTCCTTTCTGCCTTTCCTTTCTTCCATGTGAGAGATGTCTCCAAGGAAACAGGAGGAATTATTTTAAGAAAAGAGCCGAGGACTCGGGTGGGAGTGGATGGTGGCTCGGACATCTGGGAGGCAGAGGCAGGCAGTGCTGGCCTTTCAAGGAGACAGTGGGACGAAGGTGCCTTCTCATCTCAGACAGCACCAGGCAGGGCCTATGGCAAATCTATACTGAGGGGCAGAGGAAAAATGCTCCTAGCACCACAGGGTAGGAATAGAGCAATGGACCCTGCTTTGCATTTGCCTCACTTGGTGGCCTTGAAAAAGTCCTAGCCTTCCAGCCTAGTGGCTTGGGGGTGGGTGGGAGGTACTATTGCAGGGGAGGTGGGCAGGGAGAAGATGGATTGGGGCAGGTGAGTTCCAGACTTAGAAGAGTATATGCAAAAGTCTCAGGGTGGTCCTGAGTTGGGCAGAAATTAATTCACTCATTCATTCAACTCATGTCTACTGAACTGAACACCTTCCTTCTCTCTTCCAGCCAATGAGCACACCTCATTTCACGTTTTCCTCAGAATATCCTTGTTGTGGGATTTTTGCCCCATTGTACAAATGAGAAAACCGAGTCTCTGAGAGGCCAAATGAATCACCCAAGTGCACAAAGTCAAAGATTCAAGCAGGGCACAGTAGCATGCACCTATAATCCCAGCTACTGGGGAGGCTGAGGTGGGAGGATCACTTGAGCCCAGGAGTTTGAAGCTGCCTTGCGCCATGATCATGCCATTGCACTCCAGCCTGGAGCCAGACCCCATCTCCAAAAAAAAAAGTCAACAGTTCTTTCCCAGTCTTGCCCTCATTTTCTATAGAGCACTATCACCTTCAATGGGTGATAGTCCTCCCGACTCTTTGGGAGGACCTCATGCTCATGATGATCCAGCCCCTGCCGACCTTTCTGGCTTCACCTTTGAGCTCTTGAGGCTTCAGTCTCAGTGAGCTGCCAAAGGTGCCCCAGCCTGGCCTCCAGGTCTCTGAGCACATCCTTATGCTACAATGTCCCCTCTGTCTTCCCCTTGCTCTTCAGGCTAAGTCCTGCACAGCTTAGGGGTCACCTCTTCCTGGAACATTTCCCACCCTCTCCCAAGGGTCAGTCAGTACCCTCAGGAGTGGTGGGTTTTCTTGTGTCTCCTCTATGGACAGCAAGCCCCTTGAGGCCCATGACATTCCTCATGGAGCTCTACATCCCTGGTACCCAGCAGGGGCTGGACCTGGGTGGGTATCAGTGGTATCAAGTGAGTGAGTGAATGAGTGAATGAATAAATGAATGAGGTAAGGAACAGTGTGGAATTGCTATTCCTAGCCTCAATCATTTTATTCTCCAAACATTTTTCAGGCACCTCCTCCATGCCAGGCCTGATGCCAGCCCCAGGGAAGACGATAACTCAGCCTTGCAATTCGCTTTGTAGTTCACAAAGTGCTTCCATTATAAGAGTCACAGCTACCCTGCAAAGTAAGTGTTTGTATTGTTTTGGGCTGTGTCCATTTTTTGAATGTGGAAACTGAGACCCAGTGAGGTTGGGTAACTTGCCCAGTCATAGCCAGTGTGTGGCAGAGCCAAAATACTAGTCTGCTCACTCCAGAGCCCACACTCCTTCCACACTGGGAAAACAAAGTGAAACAGAGCAAAGGAACACATGACACTTCAAAATTTATTTTGGAACAAATTTGGACAGTACAGAAATTTTGGAAAATATGTGAAAGGAAAAGAAAGGAGGTAATTCTGCATAGTTCCCCTCCCCTGGGATACATGTCATTAACTGTCATTAAAAGTTTGAGAATCTTCTGTTTGTTTTGGCTGAGCCTGGTCAAGTTCATACAGAGGCAAGCAGGACACAGTATGAACCTAGATTGTCAAATGCTGCCTTAAAAAAAATTTTCTTTTTTTGAGGCAGGGTCTCACTCTGTTACTCAGGCTAGAGTGCAGTGGTGCAAACACGGCTCACTGCAGCTTTGACCTCCTAGGCTCAAGTGATCCTCCCACCTCTGCCTCCCAAGCATCTGGGACTACAGGCATGCACCACCACACCCAGCTAATTTTTTAATTTTGTAGGGATGGAGTCTCACCATGTTGCCCAGGCTGGTCTTGAACTCCTGGCCTCAAGCAATCTTCCTGCCTCAGCCTCCCAATGTACTGGGACTGCAGGCATAACTATGCCAGGTCTCAAATACCACAATTTGAGATGAATTTAATGTGGCCTGAGCCCTGAGGAGCTACTTCCAGTCTTGTGGGCGAGGTGGAAGTAATGGGTATACCTAAGTGTGGGTTCCCCCTAAGTGGACCCCGAGATAGGTAGTAGAGTGCAGCCAGTTTATTTGGGAGGTGATCCTGGTCTGCAGGAGGGAGACAGAGAAGGAGGGAAAGTCAGTCAGATGTGTATTTGCAAGCTGGGCACCGCTGTGGGCCACTGGAGCTCCATCCTGCTGGAGACCTTCTGAAGAACAGTGGAAAGCATACCTGATACTGTCTCCCTGAAGGTTTGGAGGCTTAGGCATATCCTCCGTGACTCTCTTCTCTAAGGGACTGAAGGTTCTGCTGGGGGCCTTACTCTCTTGCATTTCCAAGCTATCCTGTGCTTGGATGGGACAAGCTCCCGCAACTTCAGAAAACGCCATTAGACAGAAAAGTGGAGAGACCTGGTGGGTGCTTGCAGAAGACCAGGGTTCAGGAGCTGTCGACCAAGGCTGTGGCAGAACGCAAGGCGGGCGCCAACAGCATTTGCTTTGAGATATGGTGTGGCTTTGTCATCATAACGTATTTTGGGGGTGTAAAACCAGGAATGAGACATAGAAGTCAGGGATGTTCTCCCCAGAGTAGGTGACAAATGAGTTGAATTTTGAAAGGTTACTACTCAATGGGAGAGGAGGCATTTCAGGTAAAGGCCGAGGTGTGAAACGGCTTGTTGTGTTCAGGAGAAACTGCAGAGCTTGTACCTGAGTCATGGGGTTTGGCCAAGATCAAGTTAGGAGCAGATGCGAAAGCCAATTGGTGATGGGCTTTGAATACCAGGCTCAGGAGGTCAAACTTTATCCCCAGGTACAGGGGAGCCAAGGCAAGCTTCTGAGCAGGGGAGGGGCACAGTCAGATCCATGTTATAGAAAGATCTCTCTGGGGCTGGTGTGAAGGATAGATGGGGAAGGGGCAGACTGGAGCCAGAGCCCTGGGAGGTAACTCCCTGCATGGGTCCTGGGCCCAAGACAGACTATAAGGGTCGTCCCTTCCCATTTCCTTGAGTGGCTGGCCCTGTCTGACATGTGCTTGATGAGCCCAGAGAATAGCACTGGAGTGGGCATTCCCCACATCCATCTTAACCAATCTGGACCTTATCTGGCTTGGTACAAGCTCAATGTCATCATTAGCTGGATATGGTCATTATCCGGATTTAATCATTATCAAATTACAGACCTGGCTTATATTCCTCTCTCTCTCTCCATCTTTGTGGCCCTCTCCATCTCTTTTTGTGTCTTTGTCTCTATGAGTTTCTCTCTTTATTTTTAAAAATATCAGGTACACACAAGTGAGTGGAACTGAGTCCTTGGTTCATGATATGCTCTCAGTATTGGCACATCAAGTCCTACAATGTTTGTAATATAAGATAGTATAAAACATAATACAATATATGCACCTTGAACCACTACTCACCCCAGGAACTAGAACAGAATCATATCTGACATCACCTCTGTGCTGCACACCCTTCCTGTCCCCTGGCTCTCTGCTGGAGGTCACTAAGATTCTGAATTTTGAGTTTCTCCTCCCCTAGTTTCCTTGTTTTTAGTGTTATTACAGCTATGCATACCTAATTAACATGTAGTTTGTTTTTACTTGTTTATTAATTTTATGTTAAAGTCTTGTCTTTTCTTTTTAACTCAATGCTGTCGATGAGAATGTGTCCATGTTGTTGTATGTAACATGATTTGTTTGTTTTGAAGGCTGTATGTGACTATACTGTTATTTATTTACTTATTTATTGATTCTCTTGTCAATTGACAATCAGGTTGTCTTCCAGTCTTCTGCTGTTGCAAACATTGCTGTGTAGCTATTCCTGTGCATAAATCCTAAAGCTCTGCAAAATGTAGTCTGGGCATCCTCAGCCTGGGTATCACCTGGAAACTTGTTAGAAATGCAGAATCTTGGGCCCTGCCCTAGCCCTGCCAAAACATAATCTGCATTTTTTTTTTTTTTTTTTTTTTTTTTTTTAGACAGAGTCTTGGTCTATCGCCAGGAGCCAGGCTGGAGTGCAGTGGCGCGATTTCGGCTCACTGCAACCTCTGTCTCCCAGGTTCAAGCAATTCTCCTGCCTCAGCCTCCCGAGTAGCTGGGACTACAGGCACGTGCCACCACGCCCAGCTAATTTTTGTATTTTTAGTAGAGACGGAGTTTCATCATGTTGGCCAGGATGGTCTCAATCTCTTGACCCGCCTTGGCCTCCCAAAATGCTGGGATTACAGGCGTGAGCCACCATGTCTGGCCCAGAATCTGCATTTTAACAAGTCCCCTGGGGGATTCACTGGCACATTCACGTGTGAGAAGCACTGGCCAAGTGTACCTGTGCATGGATGTGCACATCAGGAGTGGAAGTGCTGGGTCACAGCAGGTGGCCCAGATCACTCTCCCTGTGGCGGCTTCAGAGCTGCCACTGAGCTACAGCTTCCCCAGCTCTTGGTATTGTCCCGTGTTCTCACTGTTGCCAGTCGACTGGGCATACAGTGGCATCTCATCATGGTCTTGACTTACATTTCCCCCATGACTAACGAGGTCAGGCACCTCCTCGTCTGTTTACTGGCCATATGTTTCCCCTTCTGTGAAACGCCTGTTCCTGTTTTTGCTCTTTTCTCTTAGGCTTACTCAACTCAACTCTGCCTTTGCATATGCTGTTCTTTCCATCAGAAACGCCTTCCCCCTTCACTGCCCTGTGTCATTTCTTCCAGGAAGCCCTCTCTGACTACTGCTCAGGTCGTGAGCCTCCTCAGCCTCACAGGCAGGAAAACTCAGTGCCATTGTCTGTTCATTTCATCTCCTGCAGACTCTTCCTCACTGGAGAGACTGCAAACCTATATGGCTTGGTCTGTACAGAGTTAAAAAATATTTTTCACTTTAGTTGCCACAATTTTAAGGAATTTTCTGAAGTTTCATATTTCAGAAAGTCTTAACTGCTAGTTTCTCTTGAAAAGATAAGATACAGCTCCACTGTCTCCTTCCCTAGATGGCAAAATCAGCTGGTACTTAGTACGGGTTGCCCCTGTGGGACCATGGGTCCCCGTCCCCACAACTCTAGGCTCATGACTTGTTTAAACAACCCGTCTGGGCCCTGTGGGCACTTCAGTATGTGACTCTTGCATAAGCATGCCCAATGTATATGCTTCTAAATCTTGCCCTTCCTATCCTCCTCCCCATAACCCTGTCCCTGTTTCCACTCAGGCCCTTGCATCTCTCCTCTGTGCCATCACACTAGCCTCCCTTACCTTCCTTTCTCTAGTCTTCCCTCTTCCAGTCCACTGCCATGTCACACTCCTGCTCAAGAACCAGCAATGGCTCCCCATTGTCTTCCCAGGCACCACCTGACTTTCTAAAAAAACAAAAAAGTATTACAATAGGAATACTTTATGTCCACAAAAGTCTAGAGAAAAGCTGACAAACACCCACGTGCCACCACCTGGCTTAAGAAATAAACCATCACAAGTATATTTAAAGCCCTTATCACAACATTCCCTTCCCTCTCTCCCTCACGGTCACTACTCTCTTGAATTTGCTGTCTATCACTCCCATGCATGTTTTTGCACTTATATTTCATGTGTATGTGTCGCTAAACAATATATGGTATTGTGTTGCGTGTTTTCAAACTTTATGTATCTGGCATAAAATTATGTTTTCCATCTGCAACTTGCTTTTTCCATCCAACAATATATATTTTTATTTTAAAGATTGTATTGAAGTATAACACTCATCCAAAGAACACACAAATCACAAGTGTACAAACCTTTGGGTTTTCACAAACTGCATCAACAGTGTTTCTGAGATTCATCCTCACGATGCATAAGCCTGCATTCACCTATTTTGAGGATTGTGGAGCAGAGACAGTTTTCCATTGTCTGAATGCATTGCTATTTGTCCAGTTTCCAGATGATGGACATTTAGGCTGTGTCCAGCTTTTCACTCTGACAAATTATGCTGCTTTGAGCATCCTTGTGCAAGCCTCCCCAGCCCCCATGTGAGGTGTTCTCGAGGGAGGGCAAAGCCTGCTCATCTTCAACCTGAAGGTTGCTGCCCAGCCCCTGGCTCACAGCTCATTCACCAACATCTTCCTACTGCTCCAGAGAGCCCACTCTCCTCCCTGCTGACATCCTGCCTAAACATGTCACCTCTTTACCTGCTGCATAGGAGTGTTAAACTTACCTCTCTATCCTGGCTTTACGGAAGCCCCACCTCTTCCAGGAAGCCCTCTTGGGCAGCATTGGGCCTCAGGGTGTCATCTCCTTTGAGTGATTGCCTCTCACCCCAGTTGTTAGAACCAGAGAAGATAGAGACAAACCCAGACCAGACACTTGGGGGAGGGGAATATGTTCCAGAGAAAGGAAACATGGGTAGACTATTAGGGAGTGTGAGAAGCTGGGGTATGAAACAGATTGCTCTGGGCCTGGATGGATGAGTAGGAGTTTGTCAGGTAGAGAGGTAGGAGGGCATGGCAGGCACAGGGAAAGGCAGAGGGTGGGCACTGGAACAGCAGTCATCCCTGGGTTGGGGATGTGAGCAGGGTGGGAAGGCGGTGGAGGAGACTGGAACAGGGCTGTGAGGAGCCTTACAGGCCACCCTTTCACGCCATTCTGACCCTTCTGCATTTAGCAGGCATTCTCTGGAGATGGCTGTGTGTGGGAGTCAGGGAAGGCAAGCACATTCATTTGACACCTACTGAATGCCAGGCACCAGCAAAGAGCTCATACCCATTATCTCTTTGGTTTCTCACCTAAGTTGGGAATAGAGAGTTGTGGTGTCTCCGTTTTACAGGTGGAGGAATGGGGCCAAGAGAGGAGCAGTCTTTTGTCTAACCACAGCACCAGGAGAGGTAGGGCCAGTACGCAGTTCAGGTCCATCCCATTCCAGAGACTGCTTTTAACCCCAGTTCAGCCAGTGGAGAGAAGGCCCCTGGGAGAGGGTTCTGTGGAAGCAGGTCACCAGGAGGGGACACCCATTCCCAGAGGCAGGAGCCCCAAGTTCTCAGGGGTGGGGTGGTTCCTGACTCGCTCAGTGTGACCGGGGCCAGTCTCAGTCTCTCTGGGCCTCAGTTTTCCTTCTCCACGGGGCGGCGATGGCACACGGGTTCCTGCCGGCCAGCCCCATAGCCTGGGGTTCCAGGCTCCCGTGCCACCGTGGCCCACGCTGTGTGACCTTGTTCCAGTAACCTGCCTTCTCTGGACCACCGGCCCCGGATTTCCAAGCGCTTTTCCGGCTCGCGACAGAGCGTCGCCCGCTGCGGAGACCCTCCGCCTCCCCCAGGGTTGCGGGGGCGCTGGTGGGGAAGGGGATCTAGGAACGGCGTGGGGGGGCCCCCAAGGCCCTCCCCAGCCCTGCGCCCGTGGCCCGATCCGCGCCTGGTTTTGGGCGCAGCCGCACGGCCCCCTCCCCCGCACGCCTCTCCCCGCCCTCCGCCCCCTCCCCGCTGCTCTCGGGAAGCCGGGGCCTCGCGGCTCCTCCTCCCGCAGCCGCATCTGGGGCGCCGCGCCGGCCGGAGGAGAGACATGGGGCGCCCGCGGACCGGGGCCGGGGCCGGGGCCTAGGCGTGCGGACCTACGAGCGGACCCGAGCGGCGGCGGCGGCGCAGCGAAGCGGGCCGTAGGCGGCCGAGGCGCCGGGCGCAGGTGAGGGCGCGGGGGTGGCGCGCGGCAGCTCCTACCCCCTTCCGGGGCCAGCGCGCTCCGTCCCTTGGCTAGACCCCCATTTGGTCTCCTCCCTGACAAACCTCCCAGAACCGGGGGGCGGTGCTGGCGCAGAAAAGCCCCCTCCCCTGCCAGTTCTGTCCTCCTAGCCCAGGTCCGAGGGGCCGGCTGCGAGGCTGAGAAGCGCCTTATCTGGGTGGGATCGCCCCATCCACGTCTCCTCGGACCCTCAAATCGGGGGCGGCAACCGGGCCCGGAACCTCTGTCCAGGGCCGGACCCCGATTCCGGCTCTTTTTCCCGCGGACTCCCCGGCACCCTGTATCAAGCGGCTGCCAAAGCTGGGAAGCCCCCTCCTCAGGCCCGCCCCCCAATCTGCAAGGCGGCCTGGGGGTCAGGCGGACCCCTCCCGTGCTCGACCAACCTTGGCGCTTGGGAGAGCAGGGCTATGCCGGCAGGGGCATTCATTCATTCAACCCAGCTGCCTTGGATCCCGCCTCGGTAGCGCCGGGAGCCGCTGACTCCCCCTTCCCCAGCTCTTTCTCGGACCTGACATCTGGGGAGGGGGCGGGGGTAGCACCCCCCTCCCGCTGCATAGCGCCCCCTCCCTGTTTGCGTGCCTGGGAGGGTTCTGGGCTGACCCGGGCACCTGGGCTGGGGGGGCACTCACATGGCTACCGGAGGCCCCCACGTGCGGCGCCCCGCGGAGACAGGGGTTCTTGTTTGGAACCGGTGGCAAATGAACCAGGTGGCCGTGGGGACCAGCTGGGTCCAGATGTGCCGGGCCTGCTGGGAGGGGACAGGTGCTATCTGGACGGGTGATGGCCCCTGGTCTCTTGGCCGAACCTGCTACTCGGATCCCCCTCCATCCCTCCATCCCTCCATCCCTCCATCCCTCCGTCCCTCCGTCCCTCCGTCCCTTCTCCCCTTCTTCATCCGCTGCCTGTGTGCAGAGGGGCTGTCAGAGACTGTTGATATGGGAAAAAATGAAATGGGGGAGGGGTTGTGATTGCAAAGGCCAGTTGTGTGGGGGGCGGTGGGTAGAGGAGGTGCCCTGAGAATGGGAATCCCTAAGCTTGGTGGAGGGCAGCGCTGATGAGGAGAGGGTTCCCGGCACCCCCACCTGCCTGGAAGTGAAAATGACAGAGCGGGAGGGGCTGCAGTTCCGCTGCCCCCACCCCACCAGACTGGCCCGCCCGGCCTCTGCCTCCGCTGCACCTCCTCTCCTTGCCTAGTCCCCAGTGGGGAGGAGGGAGTCCTGGCTCTCTCTACCTCAGAGCCCTCACTTTCTGGAGGGGGCTGTTTTATACCAGCTGAAGGTGGTGGGAATCGGTTGTACAGGACCTTCTCTGAGAACGCCTGTTGGAGGAGCCCTGTTTCTCTTCCTCCTTAGTGGCCACCTCTCCCTTGCCTTCTCTGCCAGAGGGCACTGGGCTGCCTGGTCCCAGGGTGGGGCTGCAGAGCTGTGCCCTGGCCTGACCGATGGGTGGCTGGAGTGTTGGAACCATCAACAGGCCCCAGAGCCAGCTGTTGGGGGTCAGTCAGTGGCAGACTCTCAGTGTGTTCCCAGCAGATCCGGAGACGCTGGCTATGCACGTGGGGCTGGTGAGAGAGCCTGTGACCGTGCTGTGGAAGGGGTGGGCCGGGGATCCTGGGCCCTCCATGAGCTGGGACAGCACAGCTCAACTTCTGGGAATGTGCCTGTGTGTGGTGTCCATGGCGACCCCGTACTCACCTGCCAGAGGCCTGGTGAGGCCTGTGCTGGGCGCAGGGGAGTGTGATGGCTGTCAAGATCTCTACCTCAAGAAGCCTGTTTTGTGTGGGCAGGGGGGCAGCCTGTGTTAGGCATTGGAGACAGTGTTCATGCTGAAGAGAAGCTGAGCTGGATGGGACCTGATGGCTGGGTTATGTGGAACCCCAGGAAGCATCTGGCTTGTGCCAGCCTTGAGATGGAGCCGCAGGTCTGAGGGCTCTGCCCCGGGTGTGAAGCTGCCTGGCAGCTGAGTTGATGTTTTTGAAGGAATGCTGTGCAGCACTTGGGAAGTGGGAGAGAATGTGTGTTTTGGAGCTTCAGGAGATGCTGACGTATCGGATGTATCGGGGCACCCACTGATATCTCATTAGGTTCTTGTGTGGTTTGTGAGCCACAAGCTTCGTAAATGCCAGCAGTTTCACATGATGGGAAGGCTCTGAGGAACCGTATCCTGGGCACTCTATGTGACAGAAGCAGGTGATCTCTACCCTCCTATACTTCTGTGATGGGTATTCATTCATTCAAAAAAGCATTAGAAGCCAAGGTGTCTCGCCCCTGTAATCCCAGCACATTGGGAGGCTGAGGCCGGTGGATCACCTGAGGTCAGGAGTTTAAGACCAGCCTGGCCAACACGATGAAACCCTGTCTCTACTAAAAATGCAAACATCAGCCAGACATGGTGCTGGGATCCTATAGTCCCAGCTACTTGGGAGGCTGAGGCAGGAGAATCGCTTGAACCCAGGAGGTGGAGGTTGTAGTGAGCTGAGATCGTGCCACTGCATTCTAGCCTGGGCAACAAGAGTGAAACTTCCTCTCAAAAAAAAAAAAGGCATTAGAAAATTGTATTCTCTGACATCAGTGCATTTGAACACTTTCATTTAAACATTCAGAAATGTAAATTAATAAAATTTTGAATGCAGGGTTTGGTTTTGTTTTTAGAAAGCACAGTAGGTACTCAGTGAATGCCATGGCTCCCTGCCCCCTCCCACTTTGGCTTATGTCCCCCTGGCCTGCCTTCAGTTCCTGGAACAGGTCACGTTCCCTCCAGCTTCAGGGTCTCCACACATGCTGGCTCCTCTGCCTGAACATCTCCAGGCCCCTTCCCCCATGGGCCTGCTCAACTATTGCTCATCACCCAAGCTTAAGCACTGCTTCCAGAAGAAAGCCTTCCTCGATGCCCAGGCCAGGCTATGTCACTGTCACCACCTGCCCAGCCTCTGCTTCATTACCCCGTCCCAATCCTTCTTGGATGTCTCTGAGTGTAGCTGGCGTGGAGAGGGGCAGGGTCACACCTGCCTCTTCACGCCATTCTCCTGGTGCCGAGAAGACAGCTTGGCTCAATGTGGGCACTTGTCCATTTCTTTTGACTTTTGACGACCTGGTCCATTCTGAGTGGAAGGCTGAACGCTGGGGAATGTGGGGAGACTTGGCCAGGCCATCGCCAACATGACTGTCCATGTGCGTTCCCGGTTTCCAGCTGGGTCTGCATACCCAGAGGTGTTTAGCCAGGATCTGTGGGAGTTACAGGCCTGTAGCCTCAAAATCCCAGTGAGTCTTTGGGACCCCAAAGGCTCTACAGAAGGGCGAGGGGCCATGCTGGGGCAGACCTGGCATCTTTGGGGGTGTGACCCCAGCCAGGCACTTCCCCCTGTGGCCATTCATTTGCTAGCATCATCACCTGTTTCCCTGTTCAGCTCTTCCTTCACTTGTCAGGTCACTGGCCTGTTCACTTTTCCATTTCCTAGTCCTCTGTATGTTCTTTGGGCTACTAATGCTTCCTGAGGCCCACTCAGTACCCAGCCCTGTGCCAGGCTCAGGGACACAGAGTCAAACCCACGAGGTTTTACCCCACTCTGTAAACTGTAGCCATCCTGCCAGGCACTTCCTAGTGATAGATACTGGTGCTGTCCAAGGGCTGAAAGTGCTTCCTAAGGGACATGTACTTGAGCTGGGTTTTGGAGGATTTAGGGATTTGTGCAGATGGAGGATACAGGGAAGGACACTGTTGGCTACAAGAGCTGCATGGACAGGGCACAGTGTCCCAAGCTTGTAATCCTAGCACTTTGGGAGGCCAAGGTGAAGGACTGCTTGAGCCCAGGAGTTTGAGACCAGTCTAGGCAACATAGTGAGACCCTGTCTCTACAAAAAAAAAAAAAAAGGAAAAGAGAAAACTGCATGAATAAAGGCAGGAAGGAAGGCAGCCACATGCTGGGTGAGCTTGGGGATGCTGAGGGTTATGTGTCCTTCTAAGAGGAGATGGCCACTCCTAAGTGGGCCTCAGGGAGGCTGGTCATGGAGGGAGTAGGGTGCAGTCATGGTGGGCATCCACTCTTCTAGGAGCCCTGTTGCTAATTGCCATGTTTCTTTGGATGAGGCGCATCCCCTCTCTGGGCTCCCTTTATCAAGTGAAGACTTAGACCTGGTGATCTCTGAGGGACCTTCTGCCTTCTGCTGTCTGAAGTCTGTGCTCCTGAGAGTCCTGCATCTTGGGGCATCTGGTGAGCTGTCCTCCCATTTTATGGACAAAGAAACCAAGCATTAGTTTAGCTTATTAGTAAGGTCTCCAAGGCTGCACAGCTGATGAGGTGGTGGTGCCAGGGTTTGCTCTAGTGGCTTTGAAGGGCAGCTTTCGTGTGTAAGCTCCCAGGGCTGGCGTCACTGGGGCCTGATGAGGCTTGGCAGTTTCTTCCAACAGATGACCCTATTGGTTAAGGGAGTGAGGGGACTGGAGAGCAAACTCACTGGGCATCTTTGGGAAAAGCTGCCACTGAGGAGTCCTGTGCATTGCACCAAAGACAAGCCCACTTCCTAATTCATCAGAATATGGGGGGATGCTTTGAGACTCACATGACTAGATTTCTTTTGTTGTGACCTTTGGGGGAGAGGGTTGCCTATTCTGTTCCTACATCCTCTCCATAGTGTCTTCTAGCAACTCCTCCAGGCCAGGACTGAAGTCATTAGGGGTATGTAGCACTCTACAGTTTGCAGAATTCATTTAATCCCCCCATCTTCTTACCACAGCCAGGGTTAGGAATGAAAAGGGATATTGTCTCCATTTGACAGATGGGGATAATGAGGCTCAGAGTGGTTGGGTGGCTGCCCAAGGTCACTCAGAGGGTGGGGGTGGACCTGCAGCCGAGGCACCCCTCTCATTGGGTCCTTGGGAGGAGGGCAGCATATAGGGACCTCTCACTTGCAGATCACTCATCGTTTTCTGAGCCGAGGAGTGGGGCCTGGGATCCTTCTGTGCTGGGTTTCGCAACGCTGCCTGCCTCCTCCCCACTCAGCTGTCTGATGTGGCCTTTTCAAAAACCCAAAATGAATGGAAGCACATTTTGTTTGGAGAATTTTGCTACACCCCTCACCAGGGCTGGTTGCAAAACCAGGCTTGGGGATCCCTGCTGATGTTGATGATGACAATAATAATAATAATAACTGTATCATTGGCTAGCATTTCTTTTCATTCATTCGTTCCTTCAACAAAGCATTTTAGACCATCTCCCAGGCCGTGCGCACTGCTCAGCCCTCTGTTAGTCAGCCCGGATGCAGTACTTGATGTCTGGACTCTCTTTCAGCCCTCACATCCAATTATTATTATCGCTCCCATTTTATGGAAGAGGAAACTGGGGCACAGAGAGCCCAAGGCTGCACAGCTGGTGAAGTGGAGGTGCCAGGGTTTGGAGGCATGTCAGTTAGAGTTTAGAGGTTGGTCTTAGCCCTGTGTTCTGGAGATTCTGAAGTTCCTGTTTGTTCCATAGCAAGCATTGAGTGGGGAGGGAATTAAGTGGGGCAGACCCAGTTTCTGGCTTTGGGAAACCTGGACAGACACACTGGGGACGGAGCTGGGCTTGGTCCAGAGAGCAGCTTCAGGACGACCCTTAGATTCAGTGACCACTCTGCTGTTGGCAGCCACACCCCTGCAGCCCCACCAGAGGCCCCATCTGAACTGTGATGTTCACGGGCGGCCTCTCTCCCGGCTCCTCTGCGTTTCCCCAGCACACAATTCTGGTTAAGCCAGCTCATCTCTCAGGCTTCTCATGGGGAACGGGGAGCAATATGAGTGATAAGGAGTGACCGTGACTGGCAGCCCATTGATAAGAAAGGACAAGATATTTGGTTCCTGGGACCGTTCATGGAAGGGTTAGACCCCTCAAAACACACACACACACACACACACACACACACACACACACACACACGGATGGTTCATGGAAGGGTCGTAGACCACACACACACACACACACACACACACACACGGATGGTTCATGGAAGGGTCGTAGACCACACACACACACACACACACACACACACACAGGGATGGTTCATGAAAGTGGTAGACCCCTACACACACACACAGAGACACACACACACACAGACACAGACACATACACACACACACACACACAGAGGGATGGTTCATGGAAGGGATAGACCACACACACACACACACACACACACACACAGACACACACTGGGATGGTTCATGGAAGGGGTAGACCCCTCAACATCCACACATACACACACAGAGTGCAGTCACCCCCCTGCCCCCAGACGCAGTCACAAGGGTGCAGGGGCCCCTGAGAAAGCAGCGGAGCAAACATTACATTTACACTCTTCTTAGGAGAGGGAAGGCCTGCGCAGGTCACCCACCTCTGGGAGTTTGCTTCAAAAGTGGCTAAGGGAACATTTGGTGCATTAGGGGGTCATCTTTAGAAAGCACAAGATGTGGGCAGGTTCCGTCTTTGATGATGTAGAAATGGGGCAGGCATCCTGGTGTTTAAATGGAGCAAAAGACTTATTGAGGCACTTATGAAGTGCCTGCTGTGTACCTAGCACTGTGCTGGCACTTGGGTGGGGGATCAGAACCACGCCCTGAAGAGGCGTTGTGCTGGTGGGGGCAGTGAGATTCTGCATCCCAGGTGCTGGGCTAGGAGTGAGCACTTGGTCTCTGGGTTCAGGTGTTTCTCTGTCTTTTTTTTTTTTTTTGAGATGGAGTTTCACTCTTGTCACCCAGGCTGGAGTGCAATGGTGCGATCTCAGCTCACCACTACCTCTGCCTCTCAGGTTCAAGCGATTCTCCTGCCTAAGCCTCCCAAGTAGCTGGGACTACAGGCATGCACCACCATGCCCAACTAATTTTGTATTTTTAGTAGAGATGGGGGTTTCTCCATGTTTGTCAGACTCGTCTCTAACTCCCGACCTCAGGTGATCCACCCACCTTGGACTCCCAAAGTACTGGGATTACAGGCGCGAGTCACTGCACCTGGCCAGGTTCAGGTGTTTTTCTTCCTGCAGTGACAGATAAGCCTGCAGGGGCAGAGGTGGGGCCGGGAGGCTTTTTGCTGCAGCTGCCCGGAGATGGGTGCTGGGTATCTGGGGGTTTGTAGTAAGAGGAATGAACAGGTTTGCTGTGTGTGTCCCTGACTGATTGCCTGCACCTCTCTGGCCTCCATCTACTTGGTGGGAATAGAGGTGGGAGTTTGGTTTCTGAGTCTTTCCCAGCTTAGCCCTCTGTGACTCCAGGGATGAAATGAGCTGGGCTTCCCTCTGAGAGGTGTCAGGGAGCCCTCACTGTCCTCACCCCTGACCGGCTGCCTGGCTTCCCCACTGCCCTCTGTCTTCCAGCCCCTGTCACCAGGAGGAAGCCTTTCCTTCCGCCCACTGCAGGCTGACTGCGTGCAGTGACGTAGCACTGGAGGACTCTGGAGTGCAGCTTGGAAACAGGGATCTGGGTTTGCTAAAGACAGGGGGAAAGGTTCTTCCTACCACCCCCAGCTGCCTGCCTGCCTCTCTCCCTCTCGTGGCTGCCACCAAGCCCGGGTGCCTCCTTGGCTCTGCCAGATCCATTCAGGGAGTGGGAGACTCTGGGCTGGAGGCTCAGCTGAACAGGGCCCAATTTGGAGTCTTAGCATGTTGGGGCCTTGCTGTATGACCCTGGCATGCTTGCCTGCCTTTTCTGAACAGTGTGTACTGTGAGTGCTTGGCTGTGGGATTCTGGGCTGACCAGGCAGCTTTTCAATTACAGCTCTGGGGGGTCACCTGTAATTGGGGAGGAGCTCCTGGCTGGACTTGGCCCGCTGCTGGGGGGACAGGGCTGTGGGTTGGAGATAGCGCCAGGGCCCTCTGCCGCCTTTGTTTTCTATGGGTGCACCCTGCAGCTGAGGGAGCAAGGTACCACAGTCATTCCTGTTTTACATCTGAGGAATGATGTAAAACAGCAGGGGAAACTGAGGCTGCACAGCTGGTGTGTAGTAGAGCTAGGATTTGAACCCAGGTGTGTGTGATTCACCCAGATGAGAAGGTAGACCTGGGCAAGAGGCCAGCTGGGCAACTGCACACCTCCCTGTGCCCTCTCTGAGTCTCAGTTTCCCCATCAGAACAGCAAGAGTCAGGGGGTGATGTTGGGGTTGCCTCACCCTTCTCTGAGCCCCACCTGGTACTGCTGGGAATTGATCTGAGGCTCCCCACCTGACCTCCAGCTCCCATCCTCAAAGTGGCAGCAGGTGAAGGTGTGTCAGCATCTGGCACTTCCTCAGGGACCTGCCACCTCTGGGTGTGAGATTCCTGGAGGACTTGGGGGGGCAGGGTGGGAGTGCACAGGGCTTTCCAGGGATGGCACGCTGGGAGCAGAGGTGTGTGCAGAGGCGGCTTGGCTCTGGGCTGCCTGCGGGTCTCCACTAGACCCAGGGCCAGGCCCACCTCTGCCCATCTATGCATCTGACCCTCATAGAGCTGGTTCACAGGGGCCTCTGAGAGAGTGCAGGCAGGGACAGGGAGGGAAGGGTACCCTTGGGGTCCTTCCCACTCCCTGTGTTTATGGGTGCGTGTGTGTGTGTGGGGTATGTGTGTGTAGTATATGTGTGTGTATGGTGTGTGTGTGTGTGGAGGTAGTGTGGAGGGTGTGTGTATGTGTATGCTGTTTGTGTATGTGTAGTGTGTGTGTGTGATGTGTATGTAAGTGGTATGTATGGTGTGTGTGGTATGTATGTGTGGTGTGTGTGCATGGTGTGTGTAGTGTGGTGTGTATGATGTGAGGTGTGTATGGCGTGTGATATATGTGGTGTGTGTGTGAGGTATCTGTTTGTGGTGTGTGTGGTGTGTATGGTATTTGTGGTGTGTGTTTCTTGTGTATGTGGTGTGTGTGTGCTGCATGGCGTGTGCTGTGTGTGTGGTATGTATATGGTTTGTGGGGGTATATGATATGTATGTATGGTGTGTGTGTGTGGTGTGCATGATGTATGTTTGGTGTGTGGTGTGTGTGATGTGTGTAGGACTATGGTATGTATGGTGTGTGTGTACTGTGCATGGTATGTGCGTGTGAGGTGTGTATGGTGTGTATGTAGTATGTGAATATGGTGTGGATGTGGATGCATATGTATGTATGGTGTGTGGTACATGTGTGGTGTGTGTATGTGATGTCTGTGGGACTATGGTATGTATGGTGTATGTGGTGTGTGATATGTGCATGTGAGGTGGGTGTGGTGTGTAAGTTGTGTGTGAGTGTGGTGTGGGTGTGGGTGTATGATATGTATGTAGGTGTGTGGTATGTATGTATGGTGTGTATGATGTGTGGTGCGTGTGTTGTATGTAAGCTTGGTGTGTGTGGTGGCATGGGATAGGTTGTGTGGTGTGTGTAGAATGTATATATGATGTGTGTGTGGCATGTGTGGTATGTTGTGTGATATGTGGGGGTATGTGTGGTATGTATGTATGGTGTCTGTGTGTGACATGTATGTGGTGTGTGTGGCATGTTTGTGATGTGTGTGTGGTATGTGGCATCTGTTGTGTGTGTGGTGTGTGTGTGGTATGTATGGTCTGTGTGTGGTATCTGTATGTGTGTTGTGTATGTGTGGTATGTGTGTGTGGTATATGGTGTGTGTGGCATGTGTGGCATGTTGTATGTGGGGTATATGTGGTATGTATGTATAGTGTCTGTGTGTGATGTGTATGTGTTGTGTGTGGCATGTATGTGATGTGTGTGTGTGTGATGTGTGGTGTGTGTGTAGGGTTGTGATGTGCGTGTTGTATGTGGTGTGCGTGCTGTGTGTGGTGCATGGTATCTGTTGTGTGTGTGGTATATATGCTGTGTGTGTGATGTGTGTGGTATGTGGTATCTGTTGTGTGTGTGGTGTGTGTGGTATGTATGCTGTTTGGTGTGTGTGCGGTGTGTATGGTCTGTGTGTGGCATCTGTATCTGTGTGGTGTGTGTGTGGTGTGTGTGATGTATGTATTGTATGCAGAGTGTGTGGTATGTGTGTGGTATCTGTATGGTATGTGTGTAGTGTGCGCGTGTGGTGTGTGTGTGGTGTGCAGTGTGTGTGCTGTGTATAGGATATTTTTGTGGCATGTGTGGTGTATATGTGACATCTGTGTGGTGTGTGGTATGTATGCTGTGTGCGGTATCTGTGTGGCATGTGTGTGGTGTGTACAGTGTGGTGTGTATGGTGTGTGGTGTGTGTGTGATGTGTATGTGTTGTGTGGTGATTCTGTGTGTAGTGTGTGTGGTGTGTTTGTGTGTTATGTATGATGTGTGTGGTGTGTGAGGTATCTGTGTGGCATGTATATGGTGTGTGTGGTATCTGTGTGGCGTATGTGGTGTGTGTGGCATCTGTGTGGTTTGTGGTGTGTGTGTGGGGCACGTGTATGGTGAGTATGTGGTGTGTGTGTGGTGTGTACGTGTTGTGTGTTTGGTGGTTGTGTGTGGTGGATTTGTGTGTTAATTATTGTGTGTGTGAGGTATTTGGCTTGTGTGTGGTGTGTGTGGTATCAGTGTGGCATGTGTGGTGCATGTGCCATATGTGTGGTATGTGGGCTGTGTATGGTGTGTGTGATATGTGTGTGGTATTTGGCATATATGTGATGTGTGTGGGGTGTGTGGTGTGTATGTGATGTGTGTGTGTTTGGTGGTTGTGCTGTGTGTGTGCTGTGTGTGGTGTGTTTGTGTTATATATGGTGTGTGTGTACTATGTGTGTGTGTGGTGTGTGGTGTGTGTGGGGTGGGTGTATGCTGTGATATGTATGTGATGTGGGTGTGTGGTGTGTGTGTTATGTATGGTGTGTGGTGTGTGTGTGGTGTATGTTATGTATGATGTGTGTGGTGTAGGTGTGTGGTGTGGGTGTGGTGTGTGTGCTGTGTGGTATGATATGTATGGTGTATGTAATGTGTGGTATATGTTTGGTGTGTGGTGTGATGTTTGTGATGTGTGGTGAGATGTGTGTGTGGTATGTGTGTTTGTGTGTGTTGTGTTACATCACCTCCCAGGTGAGTGTAAACTCACATGAGTGACAGGCACTGCAACCCAGGAGAGCTAAGAGGAGATGGTAGCTGTCTTGGGGTCCGGGAGCTGAGACCTGAGAGTAGGAGGGGTGCGGTGGGGACAGCATGGAGAGCCAGGGGTTACAAGCCTGGAGAGACTGGCCAGGAGCTTGGAGTGAGGAGCAGTCAGGGCCAGCTCTATGGGCCTCATGGGCCACGTGGAATGCTGACAGGAGGAAACTGAGGCTCGGAGCCATGAAGCAGCCTGCCCAGGCAGGACTGGAAACTTGATGGACATGGTTGGGTCCCTGGGGGTTCCTGGATGGTCTGCCCTGGCCGCAGCTAGCAGAGCCAGTGGCCATGGCTGAATCCAACTGAGGACATTTGAGCAATGTTCCTGAGGCCCTGCAGCAAGTTAGAGTGGGGCTGGGCCTCCCCTTCCCGGTCTCCCAGCCTCCCCTTGTGTGGGTACGTCCCACTGAAAGAAACTAGGGAGCCACAGAAGGTTCCAGAGCAGGGCAGACCTACAGCGCTCTCCTGGCTGACCACTCCCCAGGCCTTCCCGGCACTGGCAATGGGGTGTTGGCTGCCTGCCTGCTGCTGATTCTGAGGCCAGAGCTGAATGACCTCTGCCGTCCCAGTCTGTGGCCTCCCTCTGCTGACGCTGGCTGGGCAGAGGCAAAGGCAGTGTGCAGCCTGGGAGGGCATGGGTGGCCCACCAGCCCTGTGGTTTTCAGGAACCATTTGCAAAGCTGGGTTTGATCTTGACAAGGCTGGTCCTGGAGGCCAGTGGGGAGGCAGCCTTTCATCCTGAACCCTTGAGATGCGTCTGGGGGATCAGCAACAAAGTGGAAGTCGGGCTCTTTCCCCACTCACTTCCCCTTCTCAAGCATCTTTTGGCAACAGTCTACATGGTCTCTGGCCAAGATGACCATCCCCGCCTCCCACCTGAGTTTCTGCTCGTGTGTCCTCTACACAGATTATGTTATTAATCCAGGAACCACACCCGCTGCTCATAGCCCAGATCCCTGAGTGAGGCCATCACTGCCCCTGTCACCTGCCTCTGTGCACCTCCACAGCTCTCTCCTACTGTGCCCCCATCACACCTCACCCCAGCTCACCTGAATGACTGGGCATGCCCGGAAACTTCCACATCCTCTGGCCTTCCTGCCTTTGCCCTTACTGTTCCCTCTCCCTGGAAACTTCCCCACAGTCTTTGCTTGGTAACTCCGATTTATTATTGATGGCTCAGTTCAGACCTCCCGTTCCGAGGAAGCCTGCCTTTTCAACCATGTGTGTCACCCTACCTCTCCCAGTAGACTGGACTGTGAGGGTCTCCCACTGGGCAGAGGCTGGGGCCTGGCACACAGCAGCAGCACAGCTTGTGAGTGTTATCTGAGCATCGTTGAGCCTGGTAGTCCAGATGGGGCCTGAGAACAGGTGGGAGTGGAAAGGCAGCCCAGCTCACCAGCTTGTGCCCTTCAGCAGTGCTCCCAGGCCCCCACTCACAGAGGAGCTAGGTCACCCAGGGGTGCCTTGGACAGCAGCCCAGGCTAGCCTGTCCCATTGCAGCCCGTCACCCCTCTCTTCCCCAGCCTCTTCACCCACACCTGGCACTGAGGAGGTAACTGAAGCTGGGCAAACAGGGAGCTGGATGACCAGCTGGCTTTTCAACTTGGGAGAAGCTCAACTGTTTGAAAATCTTTCTCCAGGATAGGAATAAATTTCTTGTTCTTTAAGGCTTTGAAAGTTTAGAGTCTATTTATTACTGTAGCCTAGTCTACACTAATATGAATATGTGTTATGTGCCAGAGATTATTCTAGGCACTGGGAACAATAATATTAACCTCCAAGGAGGCTCTATGAAATTTTTCTTCCTTTCTTTCTCTCCCTTTCTCTTTCTCTGTCTCTCTCTTTCTGCCTCTCTCTCCCGCTTTCTTTCTTTTCTTCTTTTCTTTCCTTCCATCCTTTCTCTCTTTCTTCTCTCTCTTCCCCTTTCTTCCTCTCTTTCTTTTTCCTCTCTCCTTCCTTCCTTCCTTCCTTCCTTCATTCTTTTCTTTCTCTTTCATTTTTATTTTATTTTTTATCTTTGAGACAGGGCTCTGCTACCCAGGCTGGAGTGCAGTGACATGATCGTAGCTCACTGCAGCCTTGAACTCCTGGGCTCAAACAGTCTTCCTACCTCAGCCTCTCAAGTAGCTGGGATTACACTTGCACACTGCCATGCCCAACTAATTTAAAAAAAAATTTTTTTTAGAGATGGGGTCTTGTTTTGTTGCCCCAGCTGGTCTTGAACTCCAGCCTGGGCAACAAAACAAGCAGTCCTTCTGCCTCAACCTCCCAAGCTGGGATTATAGGTGTGAGCCACCGAGCCCAGCTCAGTTGTGAGAATTTTCTGAAAACCGAGAGGTGAACACCTCTAGTTGGGTGCTACACATAGCTGAGTCAGATCCGTTATTGAGTCTAACACAGTCATAAAGAGCAGCCACACGGGGCTTGCTAAGGTTGGCAGGGGTGGTCCACTAGACAGATCAGGGCCACTAGAGGAAAGAGCCCTGGGTGTGCCCAGCTTGGGAGTATGGCCCAGCACAGCCTCTGAAGCTAGCCCTGGTCCTCTCCAGCCTCTATTCTACTCTGTCTCAAGGCTCACCTTCTATACTCGCTACCTATTACTATGGAACAAATTACCTCCACACTTAGTGGCTTAAAGCAGTAATAAACACATCCTCTCTCTCACATACACAGTCTGCTCCAGGAGTAACTTTGAGGCCATCCATTTTACCCCTCATGATGATCAGGCTAGATAGAGTCATAAAGGCTGTTCCAAGTTGTGATCCAAGCCTGGGTCACAACTTGACACCAGCTGTCTCTCCAAAATGTCCTGGGACTCTAAGCAGAAGGGGCCACTGTCCTCACAGGAGGTGATGCAAGGCACAGAGAGGAAGAGTGACACTCCTGAGGTCACCCATCTGGCATCTGGTGGATCCAGAATTGTCCCCCTGTCTCCCAGGCTGAAATGCAGTGGTGCAGTCATGGCTCACTGCAGCCTCCCACTCCTGGGTGCAAGCGATCCTCCCCACTCAGCCTCCCGAGTAGCTGGGACTACAGGGGTACACCACTGGACCTGGCTAATTTTTTAATTTTTTTGTGAAGCTGGGGTCTCACTTTGCTGCCCAGGCTGCTCTTAAACTCCTGGCTTCAAGTGATTCTCCCTCCTCAACCTCCCGAAGTGCTGGGATTACAGATGTGAGCCACAGCACCCAGCCCTGGCCCAGGCTCTTAACCACTGCACCTTCCTGGTTTGGGTGAGATGGACGCAGACAGGGAGGCTGGGTGGGGCCGTCATGCCTGTCTGGAAATGGGGTGTTCTTAGCAATGAGTGTTGATGACTAGCTGTTCTAATGAGCAGGGTTTTTTTTTCTGATTTTGTTTTTCATTAAGAGCAAAACTGAGGCTGGGCAGCAGTGGCTCACGCATGTAATCCCAGCATTTTGGGAGGCTGAGACAGGTGGATCATGAGGTCAAGAGATGGAGACCTTCCTGGCCAACGTGGTGAAAACCCCATCTCTACTGAAAATACAAAAATTAGCTGGGCATGATGGCGCGCACCTGTAGTCCCAACTACTTGGGAGGCTGAGGCAGCAGAATCACTTGAACATGGGAAGCAGAGATTGCAGTGAGCCGAGATCACACCACTGCACTCCAGCCTGGGTGACGACAGTGAGACTCCATCTCAAAAAAAAAAAAAAAAAGCATAACTGGTTGGAAAAGTGGGCATCTGTCTCTGGAGGGAGGGAGAGAGCTGATTTTGAGGGGTGGCCCAAGTTTGAGTCCCAGCTCTGCTCACCAGGTATGTGAGTTTGATAGGCAGTTCACAGAAACTTTTTTCAGCCTCAGTTTCCCCCTCTGTCCTCAGGAATAATTGTGTCATTGCCTGTCTCAGAGGCTTGGTTTGAGGGTGAATCGAGGTCTTGTGTGTTTAAGTACTGAGGACAGAGCCTGACATACAGCAGGGCCCCCGAATAAGGCAGCTGGTGTTACTGTTTTCTCTCCTGACACCCGCACACCCCCTGGAACCTTCTGGTACTCCCTCCCCCAGCCTAGCCCAGAGCAGCTCACAGAAGGGCCAGCCTGGGAAAGTGGGCCAAGGGTGAACACTGTGGGCAGAGCCCTGCACAGAGGGCACCGTGCTTGTCCCCATCGCACAGAGGGGGAACTGGGGCCCACAGATGACTGGCCTAAAGGCCTCAGGGGTGGAGGAGGGACTGGATCACAGGTCTCGTGACTCGCAGTCCAGTGCCTTTCCTGCTGCCCGACTCCTTAGGGATTCTTGGGAGAACTTGAAGGAGCTAAAGAGAATTTTAGGGGTTCCCAGGGTGCCTAGGAGGCCTGGGAGGCAGGTGCTTGGGCCCTCCTCCCCTCACCACCCCAGGCCTCTGTGTGACCCTGTTGGAGGTGCCTCCTCCCCTGTGCCTCTGTCACAGCAAGGCAGTAGGAAGATCCTGGAATCTGGACAGCCTGGGTTTGAGGCCCCTCCTCCAGGCCTCCCTCTGTGTCTCCCTCTCCCAGGCCTCCTTCTGTGTCCCCTCCTCCAAGCCCTCCTCTGTGTCCCCCTTCCCCAGCCCCACCCCATGTCCCCTCCCTCCTCTGGTGTCCTGGTTTGTGCCTGGCCCACATTCAATGCGGCAGCTTTGGGATGGGAACTCAGGCAGTGGGAACCCTGCTTGGAGGGGTCCAGCCGGGCCCACCCTGACCCTCACCCCGGTGAACTCCCTCTGCCAGGGCAGGTGGCAGTGGGGCTGTGGGGCTGTGGGCGGGGGCTCCAGTTCTCCCAACACTGCAGGCCTGTGTCATGCCCCCTACTCCCTTGCTGCATGCCCTGCATTGGAGAGCAGATATATTTAGATGAAATTCTCTGTTCCAGACAGATTCTGCATACACTGTACTTGTCAGGGCTGAGGGAGGTGGGCCTGTGAGCAGCCATACCTGGTACCTGGAGTCTGGACCTCCCTGAGCCCTTTGCCCACCTGCCTGGGACCACTAGGGGCTGCTGGCTGGGTAAGGGGAACACTGATCAGACAGAGGCCTGGCCTTCTATTGACTGTGGACGGGTCTCCTTCTGTACGCTCTCTGCCACCTAAGGCCGCATCTCTCTCTTTACCTCCAAGTCACAGCCAAATCAATCCTTGGCTCCCCATCTGCCTCCGACTTCCTCTCAGTCCCTGAGTCCTCCCGTACCCCTTCAAGGACTCAGTACTTTGTCCCTTGTGTAGTCAGTCAGCAAATGAGGATTTGTACCTGCTGTTGGCCAGGTCCTTTCTGGATGTAGGACATGGAGATGAAGGCCCTCAAAGGAGCCACATCACAGCTTAGGAGAGGGATCATAGACCACGAAGACAACAGCAGGTACCTGCATGGCACCAGGAAGCCCTCGGCCAGGGCACTGATGCTGTGCTGATGGTCAGGAAAGGTTTCTCAGAGAAGTGAGTGGTCCACGCTGGGACCCGTCGGTTCAGTGAGAGTGAGCCCACACCTGGAGACAGAGCAAGCATTCCTGGCAGAGGGAACAGCACATGCAAAGGCCCAGGGTTGAGAGAAGACCTGGCTGCGCATGGGAGAATGAGGAGCAAGATGATGGGCAGGGATGGGATCTTTCAGAGCCCCAAATGCCAGGCTGAGGGCCTCAGCTGCCCTATGGGTTCTGGAGGTCTACGGAAGAGTTTCCAGCAGGGCAGTGGCCGGGTCTGGTGTGAGCGTGGCTGGGGCAGCTGGTCATTGGTTCCACTGCCACTCACCAGGCTTCTATGGCAGATGCACACTGTCCAGCCTGGTGGGAGTCAGAAATAGCTCACACGTGCTCAGTGCCTGGTGAGGCACTCCCCTGCCTCAGCGCGTTTCATCTGTGCCCGAGTCAAGGAGGGCTCAGTGCTGGGGAGCTGGGTGACCTTCTCACTCCCACTTATTCATATGCCGCCCACTCGGGCTATAGGCAGAGTCTGGAGAATGAGCATGGAGAGGGAGCAAGGAGGGGGCAGGTGGGGGTCCCAGAGCAGGAAATGCTAAGGGCTTGGAAATGGTACCTGCCTACCAGAACAACATCCAGCAGATAGATAAACCCCAGATATAAAGACAAATATGCAGATCCCCCGTGATCCACCTGCTGTAGTGACCACATTTTGATGTCAGCCTTCCAGAGGTCTCTCCAAGTCTGTCTGCCGTGGCAGATTCATTGATTGATTGATTCATTCATTCATTCGTTCAACAGATATTTGTTGAGTGCCCACTATATGCCAGACCCTGTCGTGGGCAGAGGGACATGGCCCCGAGTGAAAGGGACTCATCCTGGCCCTTAGGGAACTCAAAAAGGTAAAACAGTGATGAGGCCCATGGGGGAGGGTCACAGAAACTATGGGCCCTGACTGGAGTCATGAAGGCTTCCTGGAGGAGGTGACGCTTGAACTTGAGACCTAAGGGATGAGGAGAAGTTGCCCCAGCAAAGAGGAGCAGAAGAAAACATTCCCGGCAGAGGGAACTGCAAATGTGCAAACCTGGGGTGTGAGGAAGGTGGGGTTTTCAGGGAAGAGAAAGGAAGATGGTGAGGCTGGAGTGCTGGGAAGTGGAAGAAGGACAGGTGAAGCATTAGAGTATGGCGGGGGCCAGACCATATGGGGCCTTCTGTACTGTGGTCAGGGTTTAGAGATTTACATAAGAGCATGTGTTGTGGCGCCGGAAGGTCTAGATGCAAATCCAGCTCTGCTGCTTATTAGCTGCTTGACTTCAGCAAGTTACCTAACTTCTCTGTGCCTCAGTCCCCTCATCTGTAAAGCAGGGGCAGTGATGGTCCCTGCCTCATAAGACTGCTGTGGGGATTAAATAATATCATAACCCGCTCAGGACAGCATGTGGCATATAGCAAGTGCTTAGAAATGACAGCTCACATAATGTCAAAGTCATCTGAAGATGGACGGCATCTGTGCAGATGATTTTGCAGTAGGGTCACATTAGTCCTGCTCATCTGCAGCTCCTTCTCCCCTTGAGACTCCAGTCAGGACCCATGGTTCCTGACTCCCCATCCTCCGGAGTCACTGACTACTGAGTATTATTATATTTGAAATTTCTGAGTTGTGGTATAACACATGTTGTAGAGTGTACTCATCTTAAGCATATAGTATAGCTTATGTGTATGTCTCACCCTTGTAACCACCACTAAGATCAAGATACAGGATATTTCCAGGCCAGGTACAGTGGCTCACACCTGTAATCCCAACGATTTGGGAGGTTGAGGAGGGCGAATCACTTAAGCCCAGGAGTTCAAGACCAGCCTGGACAACATGGTAAGACCTCGTCTCTACAAAAGATACAAAAACTAGCTGGGTATGGTGGGACAGTACCTGTGGTCCCAGCTACTCCAGAGGAGGCTGAGGTGGGAGGATCGCTTGAGCCTGGGAGGTTGAGGCTGCAGTAAGCTGTGTTCTCACCACTGCACTCAGCCTGGAGTGACAGGGGGACCCTGTCTCAAAAAAAATAAAAATAAATAAAAAGATACAGGATATTTTCAGCTCTACCAAAAGGCTCTGCCATGCCTTTTCCAGTTAATTCCCCAGCTCCCTCCCCCAGGGGCACCCACCAGTATTCTGACTCCTAAAGCCATAGCTTCATTTTGTCTGTTCTGCACCTTCATATAAACGGCATCGTGCAGACTGTCTCTTTTGTGATAACTTCTTTTGCTCTTCACCTTGTCAATGAGATTCATCACGGCTGTTGTGTGCATTGGTGGTTCGTGCTTTCATATTGCTGCCTAGTATTCCACTTTGTGAATATGTCCTACTCTACCCTTTCTATTGTTGATAGACTTTTGGAATATTTCTAGTTTTTGACTATATAGATAGTGCTGCTTTGAGCTTTCTTAGAGATGTCTTTTGGGAAATTTATGAGGTTATTTCTGTTGGGTATATACCAGGAGTGGAGTTTATTTATTCTGTGGATTGTCTCTTCGCTTTCCTATAGTACCTTTATAGCAGGAGTCCCCAACCTTTTTGGCACCAGGGACTGGTTTCATAAAAGGCAAGTTTTGGGATGAAACTGTTTCACCTCAGATCACCAGGAATTATTTAGATTCCCATAAGGAGCATGTAACCTAGATCCCTCACATGCACAGTTCACAATAGGATTCATACTCCTGTGAGAATCTAATGCCGCCACCGGTCTGACAGGGGAGGGGCTCAGGCGGCAATGCTGGCCTGCCTGTTGCTCACCTCCTGCTCTACTCCTCCTCTTCGGCCCAATTTCTAATAGGCCACAGACTGCTACAGGTCCATGGCCCAGGGGTTGGGGACCCCTGCTTTATAGCTCAAAGTTTTAAGTTCAATTCATCTGTTTTTTTTTTTCTTTTGGTGTATGTTCTTTTGGTGTCATATCTAAGAAACGGTTGCCTAATTCAAGGGCATGAATATTTATGCCTGTGTTTTCTTCTAAGAGGTTTATAGTTCGGCCAGGCGCAGTGGCTCATCCCAGCACTTTGGGAGGCTGAGGTGGGTGCATAATTTGAGGTCAAGAGTTTGAGATCAGTCTTGCCAACATGGTGAAACCCCACCTCTACTAAAAATACAAAAATTAGCAAAGTGTGGTGGTAGGCACCTATAATCTCAGTTACTAGGAGGCTGAGGCAGGAGAGTCACTTGAACCCAGGCAGAGGTTGCAGTGAGCTGAGATGGCACTACTGCATTCCAGCCTGGGCAACAGTGAGACTCTGTCAGAAAAAAAAAAAAAAGAGCTTTATAGTTCTAGCTCTTACATTTAAGTCTTTGATCTATTTTGCATTAATTTTTTTGTGCCTAGTGTGAGGTAGGGATTCAATTTGATTACTTTGCATGTGAATAATAAGTTGTGCTGGCACCATTTATTGAAAAGACTGTTCTTTCTCCATTGAATGGTCTTGGCACCCCTTTTGAAAATCAATTAACCACAAATGTGAGATTTGTTTTTGTAGTTGTTTTTAGATGCTCCATTCTGTTCCACTGATCTGTCCTTATGACGGTTCCACACTGACTTGATTATTGTAGCTTTGTAGTAAGTTTTGAACCTTATTATCCTTTTAATATCTGTAGACTCTGTAGTGATGTGTTTCATTCCTGATATTTGTAATATGTGTCTGATCTCTCTTTCTCATTTTTAATTTTTGATCAGTCTGGCTACATATTTATTCATTGTATTGATCTTTTTGAAGGACAGCTTTTGGTGTCACTGATTTTTCTTATTGCTTATTTTCTCTTTCATTGATTTTCTGTTCTGATGCTATTTGCTTTCTCCTACTTAGTTCAGGGTTAATTTGTTTTTGTTTTTCTGGTTTTCTTTTTTTTAAGGTAAAAGCTGAGGTCATTAATTTTAAAGCTTTTGTCTTCATGAATATAGACATTTGGTGCTATAAAGTTTACCCTACGTACTGCTTTAGCAGCATCCCACACACTTTGATATATTATATTTTCATTTTTATTCAGTTCAGAGTATTTTCTAATTTCCCTTTTGCTTTCCTCTTTGACCCATGGGTTATTTATAAATGTGTTATCTAATTTCCAAATATTTGAAGATTTTTTGGGAATCTTTCTGTTAATTGTTTTTAGTTTAATTCCATTCAGATTATATAACATATTTTGCATAACTTGAATCTTCTAAAATGTATTGAGAATTGTTTCATGGCCAAGAATCTGGTCTATTTTGGTAAATGTTCCATGAAAAAAGTATGTATTCTATTGTTAGGGGATGGAGTGTTCTATAAATGTCAGTTAGGTCAAGTGGGTCGATAGTATTCAAATCTTCTTTATTCTTATGTATTTCTGTTCACTTGCTCTACCAACTATTGAGAGAGGGCTGTAGACATCTCTGACTATATTTGGAGATTTTCCTGTTTCTCCTTATATTCCTATCACTTTTTGCTTTATGTATTTTGAAGTTTTGTTATTCAGTGAATTCATATTTAGGATCATCTTTGACCTGTTTATTATTATGAAATGATTTTATATTATAAAACATACTGTGTTTTTCTGAGACTGAGTCTTGCTCTGTCACCTGGGTTGGAGTGCAATGGTGCGATCTTGGCTTACTGTAAGCCTCCACCTCCTGGGTTTAAGCAAGTCTCCTGACTCAGCCTCCTAAGTAGCTGAGATTACAGGCAACACCACCATGCCTGGCTGATTTTTGTATTTTTAGTGGAGGCTGGGATTCACTATGGTGGCCAGACTGGTCTTGAACTCCTGACCCTAGGTGATCCTCCTGCCTTGGCCTCCCGTAGTGCTGAGATTACAGGCCTGAGCCACTGTGCCTGGCCTGAAATAAACTTTTTCTGATGTTAATGTAGCCCTCAAGTTTTTAAAATTAGTGTTAATATGGTCTATATAGTTTTGGTCCTTTTACTTTGTACCGGTTTGTGTTTTTATATTTTTTATATCTGAAGTGCATTTCTTGTAGGCAGCATATATCAACATACCAAAATTTGCAGGGTGCTGTTAAAGCAGTACTTACAGGAAGTCCAGCAAGTTGGACCTCAGATTCACCCCAGGTTCCAGATACGAATTATCTGGTTAAATTCTAAGGTTAGTGTGCACAGTGGCAGAGTGGCCAGTGTGTCAGATGGTTGGGTGTGCCCCTTAATTTGATCACTCAGTTTCTCCTGGGCACCTTTGATGCTGAGTAGAGCTTCCAGCTGGGAGGACATCAGACCCTGACAAGTTGGGCTCCAGATTCATCCTGGAAACTAAAAACTCACAATGAGATTAAAGAAACGCCGTTAGAAACAGCAATGGTTTGTCTTATTTGTATATAACACTGGCAGGTTTTTTTTCTTTTTTTAAAATAAAGTCCAGGATAGACAAGAATGTAGAGAAATTGGCCTTCCCAGACTCTACTGGGAGGGCTATAAATCAGAACCCAACTTTTGTAAGGCAGGTTGGTACAGAATTGTCACAAAGTTTGGATTTTTTTTTTTTTAGGAGGGAGTTTTGCTCTTATCACCCAGGCTGGAACACAGTGGCACAATTTTATCTCACTGCAACCTCCACCTCCTGGGTTCAAACGATTCTTCTGCCTCAGCCTCAGGCATGTGCCACCTTGCCCAGCTAATTTTTGTATTTTTAGTAGAGATGGCGTTTCACCATGTTGGTTAGGCAGGTGTTGAACTCCCGACCTCAGGTGATCTGCCCACCTCAGCCTCCCAAAGTGTTGGGATTACAGGCATGAGCCACCACACCTGGCCAAGTTTGGAATTTTATATATGCTTGGCCTGGCAATTTCAGCTCCAGGAAATTTTAAGAAAACAGTTTAGATTATTGGAGCCAAACAGTCATGAGTATGAACCTGGATGTACTAGAGGTCACCAGTTATGTGACCTGGGACTAGTTACTTTACCTTTCTGAAGCTTCATTTGCTTACCTGTAAAATTAAGATTTTAATACTTATATTATCTAGTTGTAGTGAGGTTAACTGAAGTAACGTGTGCAAGATTTTCAGCTCAGGACCAGACACAGTGCAAACCTTACTCCCTGGGGGATGTCTTGATGACATGGATGGAAAAACTGAGTCAGAAGTGGCCTCCACCAAGGTTTTGGTCCTGACATTTTCTCTCTATCCCTGATTATGTATAACAAATAAAAAGGCTGGGCCAGGTGCAGTGGCTCATGCCTGTAATCCTAGCACTTTGGGAGGCCGAGGTGGGGTGGTTCACTTGAGGCCAGGAGTTAGAGACCAGCCTGGCCAACATGGTGAAACGCCGTGTCTACTAAAAATACAAAAATTAGCCGGGCATGGTGGCGAGTGCCTGTAATCTCAACTACCTGGGAGGCTGAGGCAAGAGAATCACTTGAACCCTGGAGGCGGAGGTTGCAGTGAGTGAAGATCTTGCCACTGCTCTCCAGCTTGGGCAACAGAGCAACTCTGTCTCAAAAAGAAAAAAAAGAAAAAAAAAGACTAAAGAACACACACTATATACTATCAGAACCAGTCATCTCTGATAGAAGAATATTTTTATTTTCCTAATGCCTTTCTGTTTTCTTCCAAATTTCTGCAGTGAAGAAATATTGCTTTTGTAATGAGCACACACACAAAAAAAATGACGACAGTGAAAATACAGTGTGTCTCATTCTTCCAGAGCCTACCTTTGAGGGAGTGGGGAGCCCAATGGGCCAGGGCAGAAGAGGGTTTTGTGGGGGAGGTTCTGACCATGTTGGTGGGGGCTGCAACCATCATAGTGGGGGCAGCAGGACTGGAGAAAGACCAGGTGACTTGACTGACCCTCTATACCCAAGCCCAGAGCTAAGGTTGGACTCTGAGTGGAGATCATGGAGGGAGGTGGTGGCCTATATGGCTTCCAGAGGCAGATCTACTTACTCTCTCAGCTCAGCCCCTTCACTTCTCTGTGCCTTGGTTTCCTCATCTGTAAAATGTGCCTATATGGGACCCACCTCATAGGGTCACTGAGGCTTCAGTGACTTTTGAGTTCTTATTACAGTGCCTTGTGGACTGTAAATGTTAGCTGTCATCACTGTTGTTATTGTTATTATTACTATCATGATGATCATCATCCATCATTCGCTTGCTTCCAATTCAAGTGGTGAAGAGAGAGGACTGGCTTGTCCCTCACAAAGTGGAGCATGTGAGAGAGACAGCCCATCCCAGCTGGTAGCCTGTGGGGAGGCCACTCCATCTCCCTGGGCCTTGGCTTCCCCTCTCACCTGTGGGGATAGCCACTTCCACCTTATGAGAAATGAATAGGTCCCCCTGTCCAGTGCCCACACTCCAAAGGCACCTATTGAGCATCTGCTCCTGGCCCTTCAGGGAGGACCCATGCTGTCAGGGAATGAGGGGAAGAGTGGGAGAGGCCAGGTGGAAGGGTCAAGTTGGGATCAGGTGTCCCAACCACCGGGAGGCCCATCTCCTGCAGCCCAGCTGCCCCTCCTCCAGCTCACTGATGGCCTTGGAGGGAGCAGGACCAACACGGGAACATTAATCCGCCTCATTACCTCCCTTTACTTGGGAGTTGTAGCAATTAGACCTGCGTCTGGACAGCATTAGGAGCCAGGCAGGGGTCACCCAGGCTGCTGGCCCCCTGCCCGCCCAGTCTCAGCCAGGACTCACTCTATCCCTGGGAAGAGGGACCAGAGAAGGGGATTTCCCTGGCAGCAGACTTTCCCACAGCACTAAAGAGGGATGCAGAGATGGAAGCCTCAGCTTCTTTTCACTTATCCAATCACAGGCATTTAACAGATGTTTTTATGGAGCCCCTACTGTGTGCCCTGGAGACAGATGTGGTCCCTGACCTCACAGAGCTCTCAAGAAAAGTAAACTAATTGCTGCTAGTTTGAATGCTGTAATGGAGAGCAGCAGGGTGGGAAGTGTCTTCTGCGGTGGTCAGGGAGGGCCTCTCTGGAGAGGTGATATTTGAGTTAAGGCCTGAACACTTAGCCCGTCTTTTGAACATCTGGGTTGGGGTGGGGGGTTCTAGGCAGGGAACAGACAGGGAAGGCTGTGCTGGTGGCCATGTTTAGATGTGGCCGGAAAAGAGTCGGGGGAGGGTAGGGGGAGATGAAGTCAGAGAAATAAGGACAGGGAGTGTGTATAGCCATAGGAAGGCTGTGGGATTTCCCTGAGTCAAGCCAGAGACATTGGAAATCCTGGAGCTGGGAGATGATGTGATCAGATTCATGGGCATGAGAGTTCATCTGGAGAAGGGATGCCCAGGAGGAGGCTGGGCCAGTTATCCGGATAGGATGGAGAGGGTGAGGTCTGGGTAGGGTCAGGAGGTTGGGCTGGGTAGGGGATTCAGAGACTTCCAATGAGTCCTTTCAGCCTTTGAGCCTCATCCTCTTCACCAAGAAATGGGTCAATCTTGTGGCTCCCCTTCTTCCCTCTCCTTTTGACACCTACAGCCTTTCTCTGTCCTGCCAGCCATTCCCTGGGGTTTTTTTTTATTTTGTTTTGTTTTGTTTGAGACAGGGTCTCACTCTGTTGTCCAGGCTGGAATGCAGTGGCATGATCTCAGCTCACTGCAACCTCCACTTCCTGGGTTCAAGCGATTCTCCTGCCTCAGCTTCCTCAGTAGCTGGAACTATAGGCACGCACCACCATGCCTGGCTATTTTTTGTATTTTTAGTATAGATGGAGTTTTGCCCTGTTCGGCAGGCTGGTCTCGAACTTCTGACCTCAAGTGATCTGCCTGCCTATGTATGCCATATTAGGTGCCTTGCTGTGTATTATCTGTCCCGGCAGTCCCAGGAGGAGATGTCCCCATTTTACAGGTGAGGAAGTGGAGACTCAGGGTGGAAAGGAGTTGCCCAGGATCAGAGCTGGGTCTGCCTGGGTCTCCATTCTCTCAGGCACCTCCTCTCCCATCCCAGTCCCCCACCAGTCAAGGCCCCCTCTGAGCCATGACCCCAATTTTCCAAGGTAAGGCAGCTTGTTAGCATCTCAAAGAACACTCTTGCCTGCCACCATGTATATTCATGGGGCTTCAAAGAGGAAGCTCCAGACAGGAGGCTCTTTCTTTCCTTCCAAGAGCAAATTCTCACCCTCTCAGATGCAGGATGTAGTCTGGCTGGAAAAAGACTTATTTTTTCTTCTTTCTCCCTCTCTTATTTTTTAACTAGCTAGTAAAAGGGAGATGCTACCTCCGGCTCTTAACGACTGAACATTTGTTCTGCCTGGTTGGTTTGAGCAGTTGTGGGGGCTTCAGAGACCCTGGCCTTGCAGTGGATTCTGAGGCCATCTGGTTCCATTTTGAGGGTCACAGAGGGTGGGGACAGGGCTCAGAGAGCATCAGAGCAGCATACTCACCCTGCTGCAAATGCACTGTGAAAATGAAGCTCTTTTCCTTGTATTGGTGTATGCTTGACATTTTTCATACTAAGAAGTTAATAGAGGAGTTTTTCTTAAACCCTGGAAACAAAAAGCATTCTGCAAGCTGGTATCTTCCAGGTGAGGGCTGCTGCCTCCTGGGCATGGCATCCCAGGTCAGTCATAGTTGACATCTCTAGGGTGGCCACAGGGGATGCCTGGTCTCTGCTTTCTGAGCACCTCATTCTGTTCCAGCCACCCCCTTTTGCCTGAGCTTGCCTGCTGCCTGATGCGCCTCTGCGTGCCTGCTGGATTCCCGTGCATGTTTCAAGGCTTGGTTTCAGTGTCACCTTCTCTCAGAAGCCTCCCATGACTCCCTGGGTGGTCATGGCTGTGCTGTGCTTCCCCTTTTATCCAGCGGATGGCTGTGATTCCTCATAGCAGTCCTATGAGGAAACTGAGGCTTGTCCAAGGCTGCATAGCATGGGTGAGGATTCGAATGTGTGGGTGCCTGTGTGACTCCTCTCAAACCACTCCACTCTTCTGTCCTGCACATCACATGGCATTCTGTAGCCCAGGTCTTCCTGGCTGGGTCTGTCCCTGCTGGCCTTGAAGCCCTTTAAGCGGGGAGAGGGGGTCCCCATGAGTCTGGATTCCAGGTACCCAATTTGGGGCTGGCACTGAGGAGGCACTTTCATGTGTTTCCCAAATGGGTGAAAACATAGGTAATCTTCCCCAGTCCCTGCCATCATGGAGCTAAGGCAGAACTTGGGAAGCTCATGGAAACTGCCTTTAGAGATGCTAGGAGCAAGAAACGCAGGCAGGCTGGAAAGCTACTGTCCCCATCCAGTGACCCACAGGGGTGACCAAGTGTCTGGGGAGTGGCAACTCTGTGGACAGCAGGATGTCATGTTTGCTGGATCATTCAGAAAACGTGGATTGAGCTCTGTGTGCCGGGTTCAGAGTGGGGCGCCAGGAGCACAGCTGTGAACAAGCCAACCCAGCCCCTGCCCTCCCAGGACTATTACAGGAGAGATGGAGGGTGGACAGACCAGAAACTGACAAAAATGCTACAGTGCAGAAAAGAACAATTGAGGGATTGGTCTGCAGGGCCTCTTGGGCAGGGGGAGTTATCAGAGACTTTTCAGGGGGTGTTACTGAGCCTGAGCTGCTCTAGCCAGTCAGGGAGGTATCTGACCAGCATACTACAAAGGACCTGAGGTGAGAGAATCTAAGCTCACTCAGAGAAGAGATGAGAGGGCATGTGACCCGAGGGCCAGGGGAAGGGGAGCCATTGATGGTCTGAGGGGTGTAGCAGCAGGGGCAGGGCTTGGTTGTGGTTTGAAAAGCCCCCTGTGTGTGCAGCTGGGAGCACAGTTTGCAGGGGCCCAGGTGGCCATGGAAACCCCATGTAAGAGGCTGGTGCTGTTTTCAGGGGAGATGATGGTGACTTGAATAAGGACAGGGGCTGGGGAGGTCAAGGCAAGGGGCCAATTCAATTTTAGTGGCCGAGCCTGCTGGCTTTTGTGCTGGGCTAGGTGAAGGGTGAGAAAAGTGGTCTGGCTGAGCCCTGCAGGTGGGGAATGCTGGTTACTGAGATTGGGTGGTGGGGGCTGCTGGAGACCTAGCAGCTAAGGCTTTCTTTGTGAGGATCCCCCACAGTGGCCTGGGGCAGCTGGGTTCTTGGCACGGGGTGATTCCTTTCCCCTAGTCCTGCTTCTCAGCCTGTGTCTGGGACCGACGTGTCTACTGGAGGTGAAAATCATGCCTTCTGCCTGAGCCCAGTTGCCCCCTGGGGGTGGCAGAATGCCAGGTACCTGTTTTAATTCTCCGACGGTCGTACTGCTTTATTGTTCCTATTTGGGATTTTATTATTATTGCTGCTAATGGTTTGAAAAGGCCTTTTAATTAAAGCTGCAGGTTGGAGCTGGTGTCTGAGCCCCTAGGGTGGGTAGGAGGAAGCTTTGCCAAGAGCTCACCCCACCTCTTACAGAGCTGGAGGCTTCTAGGTGGGGACTGTGACCCCTTCCATGGGGAAACTAAGGCAGGGAACCCTGCCATTGAGACCATGGTACAGCGACTGCCAGGCCTCAGTTCTCTGCCTGTGATACAACCAGAAGATTTTCCCAGCGCAGATGGCATGACATTTGTAAATGGACCTGGTGGTAGGGAGCTGGTGGGACACACTAGGTTTGAGTTTCATCGTTGCCACTTACTGGCTGCAGGATCTTGGGCAAGATGCTTAAATGGCTGCAACCTCTGTTTGCTCGTCGATAAAACGGGAGTGCTGAGTTCCTGCCTTCATAGGGCTGTTAAGAGGAATAAAGAGACGATCCAACCGCTGGCCCATGCTGAACCCTCAATAAATAGGGGTCATGTTATTGTGACTGTCGAGACTGTGGGGATCAAGTGAGGCTGTGTGTCTGCCTAGCACATGGTAGATGCTCTGGACACGTCAGCTGCTCTTACAGCAGATGTTGCTGCCTTCTCTTCCCCTTCTTCCTCCCTCTTGTTCCCAAACATGCAGGAGGTTTGACCCATCTTTGCCTTTGCACATGCTGTTTCCCCATCTGTTGTACTTCCCCTCATGTTTTGCCCACCTGGATATCCTTTTAGACCCAGGTGTGGAGCTGCCCGCTCTGGGAAGCCTTCTCCAGCTCCTCCTTTGGGACCTGGTTTCCCAGAGCTGCCCAAGCATCCCCTCTTACGAGCCTGGTCTTCCTGCCTTTAATGATTGGTTTACTCCCAGGGGTTGCAAACTTAGGGGCCTGCAGGACTTGGCAGATCAGGTCAGAGAGGAATGTTGTTGAGTGAAGGATGACAGATTCCTGTTTCCAAGCGCTGCTCCCACCTTGTGGCTAGGGCCATCCTCTCCTGCCTCCCGAGGACAGTTCCCTTTAGAGAGCTTGCCAATCCAGTCCATGCCCATGGAACACCTATTGTGTGTTGCCCTGAGCTGCAGGGTACCACCACCACCAATGTTCTCCATTTCCATCCTCGTACCCACCTACAACATCTTTCCATGCCCATTTGGCTGATAATGAGACAAAGTCCACAGAGCTGAAGTTTCTGGCCTCCAAGGTCACCCAGGAGACAATTGCTGATGCCCCATCCTGATTTCCTCCCCTGACTGATATTGGCAGCTCCATCAGAATAATGTCATTCCCTAGGATCTTTGCACTTGCTGTTTCTTCTGCCTGAGTCTCTGCCCCGAGACACCTGTGGGGCTTCCCGCCTCATTTCCTTCAGGCCTGCGTTAAATGTTGCCTCCTCAAAGAGCCCTCCTCTCATCCTTCTCCCTTCTCTGTTATGCCTTATGGCTGTGATCACACCCTGACATGTTGTACATTTGTTTGTTTAATCTCCATCTTTCCCACTGGACTTCAAGTTAGCAACCCTGTGTGTTTTGCTCACGTCTTATCTTCAGTCCCTAGGATGATGGCTGGCATGAGTACCAGTAGGTGTTTGTGGATGAGTAACTCTCCTAATGGTGGGTGTGGGTGGGACTAAGGGGGTCATGGGGGCCCAGCAATTTCAGGGACAGGAAAACTGGGAAACTGGAGGGTCCGGGGGCAGCTGGTCCCCACTCCTCTGGTTTTCTTTGCTGCCTTGATGTGCCCTCCCTTGACTGTGGCCTTGTATCTTACCAGAGTGGGCATCAGTCCAGCTTTGCACCTGCCTGCTGTGGAAACAGCCAGCCCCCTTCTCTTTCCTGGGGCCACAGGAGCCCAGCAGACCCCAGAGGGAGCCCCCAGCCCGTACCCAGTCTCCTGTCTCAGCCCCCTCTCTGCTGTGCCCACATCCCTCCCTCCTCCTACAGCAAATACATTTTGGACTTAAAATAAAAAGCAGATACAGCATAGGGAGCTTGGGGGAGTCGGGAGAGAGTGAGTGGGGCCCAGCAGCAGCTGCAGCAGTGTTTCCCCACGCTGGATGGGGATGACCAAACCCATGCTGTGCATCAGAAACTGGGTCTCAGAGAGTTTAAGTGACTAGCCCAAGGGACAAAGCCCAGATTCAGCCCCAGTGTAATCTACATACATACTGGAGGTCAGGCTTGCTCCAGCCCTGAGGGCAAAGCACGAACCAACAGAGTGTTCTAGGGGTTACTGCTCATTCACCCAAGAATTTGTGGAAATGACATGCTGTACCCAGCAGCAGGGCGTGGTGAGGGGATAGGAGGGGAGTGGTGGGGGTGGTGCATGGGTGAGGCCTGCTAGGTAGGTGCAGAGAAGGTTCCAGGTATGGGATGTGAAAGATGAGTGGGCATTTCCAAGCAGCGGGGGACGGCGGGAAGGGAGTCCAGGTAAAGAGGGAGGCCTAAGCTACTCAGCACTGAGTTGAGATGGGCCTGAGAAGGTGGGTCTGCCCTCTCTGTGAGCTCTGGAGGGTGGGTTCAGGCATAGATGGGAGGCAGGGACACTGGCTCCTCCTGGTCTCCTGACTCTGGGGTCCTGACGGTTAAATTTGCAGTGGATGCAGTTGTCATAATAACCCCTTCTCTGGGAAGAGGGTGCTTCCCTCCCAGGGTGTTTTAAGTCCAGACTTCCCCACCCCACTGTGTCCCTCTGCAGCCCATGGCACTGTGAGCTTTCTGCCTCTTCTGGTGGAAAAAGGCCTAGGCTGGTTGTTGCCTGCCACCTGCATTAGGATTAGGGATATTCCTGTGATGACCCCTCTTGATGGCTGTCAACCTGCTGGGCACCCACAGGCCCTTTCCTCCCCTCCTCTGCCTTTCTTTATCCTCACCACTATGCCAAGAGGGAACGGGGCTTGGCCTGTGCCAGGAGGAGGAAGCTGAGGCAGTAAGAGGGGAGGGGAGGGAGGAGTGGGACTGGGGAGTCTGGCAGGCCTGGGTCTGTCCCAGCCCTATGTGTGGGCAAGGAGCTTGTGTCCCTTAATCTCATGGTTCGGGCTGGGTGTGGTGGCTCACGCCTATAATCCCAGCACTTTGGGAGGCTGAGGTGGGTGGATCACGAGGTCAAGAGATGGAGACCATCCTGGTCAACAGGGTGAAACCCCATCTCTACTAAAAAAAAACACAAAAATTAGCTGGGCATGGTGGTGCATGCCTGTAGTCCCAGCTACTCGGGAGGCTGAGGCAGGAGAATTGCTTGAACCCAGAAGGCAGAGGTTGCGGTGAGCCGAGATCGTGCCATTGCACTCCAGTCTGGGTAACAACAGCGAAACTCTGTCTCAAAAAAAAAAAAATCTCATGGTTCTCACTGCCCAGGAAGCTGGAAAGGTTGTGGGGTTGAGAGGGGAGCTTCCTAAGCTATGTGTGATGCCCTGGATGCATGGTGTGGGGAGCTCTGTCTGCTGAGAACTGGGCGCTTGAGAACTCAGCCATGAACGCAAGAGGGAGGCAGGAGGGCCCATCTGGAGGCTACTGGAATGGTAGTAGGAAACACCAATCGTTCATTTAGTCATGTATTGAGCACCACCTGTGTGCAAGGTCCTGGGCAGACTGGCCTCTGTCCTCAGGGAACCCTTGATCCAGTAGGGGAATCAACAAATGACCATGAAAAAATAAATGAATTGCAACTGTGCCACACAGAGAAAGGTCCCAACTCGGTCAGGGGCTGGGAGGTCCTCCCTGGTCAAGTGCCATTTGAGCTAAACCCTGAGGAAGAAGTGACAGCTACCCAGGTGAAGAGGGAGAGAAGGGCATTCTGGGTAGGGGAACAGCATGGCAAAGGCACTGAGACAGCTGGGGCAGAGCAAGTGTGAAGTCCTGGGAACATTGGTGATCCAGGGAGCAAGAGCCAGAGGGAGGAGGCTGAGAGGGGCTGCGGACTCAGCAGCCACCTCGGGAGACATTGCAGATTTTATCTCAAGAGCAGTAGGGAGCTGTGGAGGGCTTTAGGCAAAAGGTAATATGATCTGGTATGCGTTTTTTTTTTTTGAGATGGAGTCTCACTCTGTTGCTCAGGCTGGAATGCAGTGATGCAATCTTGGCTCACTGCAACCTCTGCCTCCTGGGTTCAAACAATTCTCATGCTTCAGCCTCCTGAGTAGCTGGGACTGCAGGCCCTGCCACCCCACCTGACTAATTTTTGTATTTTTAGTAGAGATAGGTTTTCACCATATTGGACAGGCAGGTCTTGAATCCCCAACCTCAGGTGATCCACCTGCCTGGGCCTCCTAAAGTGTTGGGATTACAGGCATGAGCCACTGTACCCAGCTTTTTTTTGTTTGTTTATTTGTTTGAGACAAGGTCTCTATCTGTAGCCCAGGCTTGAGTGCAGTGGTGCGATCTCTGCTCGCTGCAGCATCAATCTCCTGGGCTCAGGTGATTCTCCCACCTCAGCCTCCTGAGTAGCTGGGACTACAGGTGCATGCTCTCTATCCTGGCTAATTTTTTTTTTTTTAATTTTTAGAGACTAGGTTTTGCTTGAACTCCCACCTTAAGTAGCTGGGACTGCAGGTGCATGCTATCACTCCCAGCTAATTAAAAATAAATTTTTTTAGAGACTGGGTTTTGCTCAGACTCCCACGATGTCTTCCCAAAATGCTGGGACTGCAGGCCTAAGCTATGGTGCCCAACCTAGTGTGTGTTTTGATATGCTTACTCTGCCCCCAAGTAAGGGAGGCTAGAGGAAGCCAGAGTGGAGCAGGGGGATGGGGGACACAAACTCCCTGTGGGCCGTCTGTGGGCCAGCAGTGTGGTGTTTGAGGTGGACTGAGAAGGCTGTGTTTCCTGTGGAGGAGCAGAGCCAGGGCTGGCATTTGCTTGCGGAGGGGGCACATAGCTCCGGCAGAGACGTTAAGGTGGGAATGGCAGAGGAGGGGAGATCCTGAAGGGCGTGAGCTCCGGACCTCTGGCAAGAGGTGCATGCTGGACAGGCAGTGGAGGCTGGGCAGGGGAGCCAGGCTGAGGCAGCTGCAGCAGAGCCAGGAAGGAGAGGAGTCTAGAAGGAGAGGAGCCTGGAGTAGCCAGGGGTGTTGATTAGCATATTCATGATCTTGACGCCCACATGAATATGCTAATCAATCCTGTGGAGTTTGGGGTTTTTTTATTTTCCCCTCTGTGGTAGAGGGAAGCCTAAGTTCCCAATACCCTCACCTCTGGGAACAGAGCCCCAAGTAGGAGTGGGGTAGGAGGGGCCCCACATCCCCAACATCAGCTCCTCCCTTCTTCTGGCTGCCCTACAGCCCCTGCACACCTTCCCTTTCTTGGGAATTTCTGGCTGTTCCAGAAGTGGAGATGGTGAGGAAGGGGATGTCCTTGGGATACCCACGCTGCACCCACACTGCAGGCTGGGCCAAGGCTGCCCAGCCCCATGCTATGGTTCCCCGCACATGGCTGCTTCTCAAGAGAGACCCATGCGCGGGTCTTCAGTGACTCACCCTCTCCGTGGCATGTATGGCGGGGAGTGGGGCGGCTCAGGCAGGAAACACCAGGGGCTCCCCACAATCGCCAGCCCATGCCCAGTGCCCCGGACACGTGCATGCCCCAGCCCAGGTCAGGGGTCTCTCCTGGCCTCCTTGCACCCTAATCCCTGTGGCTGGGGAAATGGCCACATCAGATCAGCAGCACTGGTTGTGTCTCCACTCCTGCCCACCCTCTGGCATGAGTTCCTAGGTGGCAGGGCTGAGAGCGAGAGAAGAGGCAGAGACACTGCTGCCCAGATGAGGCCTCCCTCTGGCATCCGGGCAGAGACCCCAGGGGTCCTCCCAGTTCAGCCTGGTCCCTGAGGGGGGCTCTTGGGAGCCAGAGAGCTTGATGCAGGTGCTGCAATCCCGCGGGTGGAGGGGGAGGCATAATTAGCTGTCACCGAAAGAGTGAGTCAGGCACCATTCGTAGCTTTGAGTCAGCCCCAAAGAGGAAGGGGACATGGCCAAGGTCGCATGCCAGCAAATTAGGCCAGGTCTCCCCGAGGGCCTCCCACCCCTCCCCATGCTCCTCCGGGAACAAACAGGGCCTGCTCCAGGTGATAGCTCTGAGGAGAGCTGGGAGGCACTTCCATCACCCCATTGCACAGAGAGGGAAACAGAGGCCAGAGAGGGAACATGCTCCCTCTGCATAATCCTCCCTGCCTGCACAGCTCTCTGTTCAGGTCCTTAAGCCTTTACCAGGCTGCTCCCCACCTCAGGACCTCAGCTTGGACACTCCTTCTGCCCAGAACACTTCCCTAGTTCTTATCCATCAAGACTCCACCCGAGTGTCCTTTTCAAAGGAACCTTCTGTGACTGTTGTTTTGGCCCCTGGTTTTCTCTGTCCCAGGCTCTTGGGACAGTTATCACGACTTACAATTGTTTTGCCAGTTTTGTCTCACCCCCTTGCCAGGAGCTCAGTGTCCTCATTTGTCTTGTTGACTGCCCCAACCCCAGCCCCTAGCAAAACACCTGGCATATACCAACAACGGTGATGCCTGGCACTCATCGATATGCACTGTGTGCCAGGCACCATGCAACCACCTCCGAAGGCCTTTGCACCCATAGTAACCCTTTGAAAGAGACACGGTTTCCATCCTGCCTGGTTTAGAGATGAGGAATGAAGTGCAGGGGGCCACAGGCCTTGCCGAAGGGCTTGCGGCTCCTGCAGGGAGGAGGTGGGGTCTGATCTCCCTGAGCTGCACTTGGGTGGGCCACTGGGCTGCCATCCCCTCAGTTCCTCTGCTCTAGTGCACACAGTAGGCGCTTGGTAAATATTGGGTGGATGAACAGATGGGAGAACAAGCTTCTCTCAGAGTGGCCCAGACATCTGGGGAAGGGCGGGCCTGTTGTCCCAGCTTCTGCTCTCCGGAGTTTTCCTAATGCTGCTGGGGTGCTGTCCTCAGCACCTGGTGGGTACCACAACAGCCTCCAGCCTTCCTGCAGGCTGGCAGAGCACGCTCAGCTCCCCAGGCACACCTCATTTGACTTTGTCCTCATTTCCTTGAGCAGATTGAAGAGTGGGAACTGTAGCACGCTGTTGGATCGGGTGTCAGGCACAAGGGAGTTCTTTCCCAGTAGCCCCTGGTGGCCAGAGTGGACCCCTGAGCTCCAGGTAGGAGGCTGTGCACATAGCCCCCCCACCACATTCTTTCAGGGCTGGGGTCTGCCCAGCCAGGGGCCAAAGGTCAGAAATTTAGAGCCAAGGGCCTCCATACATTTGCTGTGTGGCCTTGGGCAAGTCGCTCCTTCTCTCTGTGCCTCAGACTCCTCTTTGGCAAAGTGGGGAACAAGATGGCTCCTGTCTCTTAGTACCACGGCAAGAACCTGGAAGCTGAGGCACTGCCTCCAGAGGGGATAATGGGAGTGCTTGTTGACTGGAGTTGGGGGCTGGATAGACAGGGTGGGCCAGTGAGTGTGTCTGGGTAAGGGCTTATCAGGAAAAGAGGAGTCTGTTTGGGGCTTGAGGCCTCAGCCCCACAGGTTCCCAGGCTTGAAGGCCAGGCCCAGCTCCTGCCAAGACCTTATGGCAGCCTCAGTACTACTGATGCTGATGAATGACCGGGCACCAGCAGCCGCCCCGCTCAGTGGAATCAGCTGTGATTTATGGGATTGGGGCCCACAGGGAGCAACTGTGTGAGCTCAGAGAAGCCTCAGAAAAATGGGTCAGTGCAGGGTGGGGCCAGGATGGAGGTAACCTCTGCCAGCTGGAAAGGCTCAGAGACTGGCTCCTCTGCTGCAGAGTCTTGGTGGGGAAACTGAGGCCCACAGAAGGTCCTTTGCTGGCAGTGAGGCCCTCTAATTGGCAGCAGATATCAAGAACCAGAGCTAGTGTCCAGTACTGGGAGGTATCTTAGACTTCAGGGTGACCAGAGAAGGCCTCTCAGCAGAGTTGACATTTGTGCTCAGCCCTGAGGCATGAGAAGGAGCCAGTTGTGTGAATGCTGGTAGGAGGTGAGCCGGTGGTAGGGCCAGCAAGGACATGTGCTTGGAGATGGGACAGAGGCTGGCTGGGGCTGGCATGTTCAGGGAAGAACGAGGAGGGCAGGGCACCTGCGGGGCTGAGTGAGGGGGAGGGGAAAGGGAGAGGATGCTAGAGAGGGGCCAGGACTGCTCAGCCCTGAGGGGCCTTCTGGGTCTCAGTCCCTGTTTGGGCCTTTCCCTAAGTGTGCTGGAAAGCCTCTGAGGTGCCAGAAGCTCACTGTCTCACATTTTACAAAGACCCTTCTGACCTCTGTGGAAGTGAATTGGGGCAGCATGTGGAACACAGGGAGTCTAGGGAGATGGCTGCAGACATCACAGTGACAACAGCTGTGGCTTGGACCCAGGGTGGCCAAGGAGGACCCAAGCCTGGGGGCTGGGATTATTCCCTGGGATTCCAGTTTAAGCACGTATCCCCTCTGGGCTGTGACCAATTTTAATGTCTCAAAACTGTGATCCCTTGATGCCCCACACCAGGGCCCAGGAACTGTGTTTCAGAATCAGTGCCACATCAGACCAACTTTATGACATGCTCAAGGTCAACCAGCTTGGATGGAGCAGAACTGGGATGGAAAGCCAGGTTTCTGAGTTCCACCCCTTTTTAATGCCTCATTTGCCACCATTCCCACTGGAGGAGAAGGCTGCACCTCCTCAAGGAAAAACAAATGAATTTTTGAGGCTGCCAGGTCCCCCCCACCCCCTGTTGGGTGAATTTGAACTATATCGGTGTCTGCACGCATGCATGCACACACTTCACTCAGCAGGAAATTTGGGACAGGAGCAGCTTGGGTGCATGTCTGGACCTTCTTCTTCCTGGAAAACCAGGCCAGAACTGGAGGGGCCCCAACAGTCCTGCTCTGGTGCCACCCTCTCCCTGGTACTCAGATGCCTCCTGGCAAGGGCACTAGTGGTCCCTGAGTGGCTGCTGGCCCATGGCTGCAGCTGACACACATTGTCTCTGCCTTTGACAGAGAATCCTCCAGCAGGGCAGTGGGATCACTACTGAGGGAGCTACCTGCCTGCTGTTCTAGCCATGGGGGTGAGGGTGAGTCCTGTTCACCTTGCCAGGGGAGCCTAGCTTGGAGCATTGGGAAAAAGTCTGTACTAGGAGGTGGAACTGTGGGTTTTCTGGTGACTCGTGGTAAGTCAGGTTCCTCTCTGGTCCTCAGTTTCCCTATCTGGACAGGGGTAGTGAGGTGGGATAGATTCAGTGATTTCAAAGCTAACCTAGTCTGAATCTCTGCTCCCCACTTCACTGGCTATGTGACCTTGGGCAATTAACTTCAGCTCTCTGAGTCTCAAATATTCCTCTTTATTCTTATCCCCATGTTAATACTTACTTTACTGGGCTGCTGGGAGTAGAAGCTGGTAAAATTCTTGTAGACGAGGCGCACAGCAAGCACCCAAGCAGTCAGCCTCCCAAAATAATAAGTCCACAATGTGACAGTGATGGAGGATGCTCATTGGGCCCCTCCATCCACCACATGCCTCATCTGCACTTGGTCTTCACTACAGACCCATAAGGTCAGTTCCTGTATCGTCCCCAATTTGTAATTGAGGGGACTGAGGCACAGGAGAGGAGTTGGCCTGAGACCACACTGCTAGGATGGGTAGAGCCCAGCTGACCATGGCTCCCTACCTGTTCCCAGGTACTAATCTTCCTTTCTGAATCCTGAACTTCCACCTACTCTTAGAAGTGTTTTCCAAGGGGAATCTGGTCTTGGGAGCCTGGTTAGGATTTCAGCACCTCGGACAGCGTCCACTGGACCTGGGCCTCGGCTGGGCCTAGGGCCCTGGGTGTCAGGTCCTATTCAGTGGGATGAGACCCTCTACCTCATCCTGGCCTTGTGGATGCAGCAGAGCTCTGGATGAGCCAGCAAAAGCTGAGGGTCCCCCCTCCTTCCCTAGGCACAGCAAATCCACTAGACCCAGAGGCCCTTCCTCCTGGGAGGGGAGGAGCCAAGGCCCTACTTCCAGGTCCTAGCACCTCCACACCCCTTCTGGGGCTTGCCATCACCGTGGAAATGGGTGGAGGATGCACTCCCAAAAACCCCACTTCAGAAACTTGGCCTTTGGATGCTCAGGACTAAGTTTGAAGGTATCTAAAGTCACTACTGGCCCTGTTCTCTCTCCAGCCCATTATACAAAACAGGGAAACTGAAGTCTCGAGAAAGGAAGGCTTGATTCTTGAGATGTCCCAGCTGGAAAGTTCCCAAGTGTCAGCTGGCCCCACTGTTCCATTATATAGATGACAGAACTGAGGCAAAGTGACCATCTTCAGAGAGACTTGCAGTAGGTGCCCCCTGCAATTGGCTTCTGGAGGAATTGCTTTTTTTCCTTCCTTACAGGTGCCATAATTTGAAGCATGTGTTATTTTTGTGTTTGGTATCTCTTCTCCAGCTGGTGAACAAACCAAGGCCAGGGCCATTTGTTTATGGTCATATCCCAGGGTCTGGTACACACTGTGTCAGACAGAGCATTGGCTCTGGGGCCAGCTGGCCTGAGTTCAAATTCGAGCTCTGCCAAGGATGTGAGACATTGGGCGGGTCACTTCTCTTCTCTCTCAGGCTCTTCATCTGTAAAATGGGAGAATGATGTCATCTGCATCACAGGCTTGTTTTGAAGATTGACTCTGATTGTATAAGCCTCCAGCCTTGCCTATAGCAAGTGTATAGCCAATATCAGCTGTTACTATTAGTGGATGCCCAGTACATATTTGTTGAATGAATGAGCAGAATTCACCCACCTGCCCCACTGTAAGGGCTTTTCCTCAGGATGTCTGGGGCTACCTCCTCCTGATTCTATTACTTTTTTTGAGACAGGCTATTGCTCTGGAGGCTATTACTTTTTTTGAGACAGGCTGGAGTAAGTGGCATAACCATGGCTCCCTGAAGCTTTGAACTCCCAGGCTCAAGTGACCCCCACCCACCTCAGCCTCCCAGGTAGCTGGGATTATAGGCACCACCACACCAGGCTAACTTTTTTATTTATGTAGATACACGGTATCACTATGTGCCCTGGCTGGTCTCAAACTCCTGGCCTCAAGCAATCCTCTTGCCTCAGCCTCCCAAAGTGCTGGGCTTACAGGTGTGAGCCACTGTGCCTAGCCTCACATTTTTTTCATTCCAGCAGACATTGACCTCTCACCTGCCTTGTCAGAGGGCCTTGAAATTTAGCATAAATTATAATCCCTTTGAGGGACTTGATGTGAATCCCTGGCCTCACCAAGACCACTGGGATCGAGGTCTCTGTTGGCAGAGTCCAAGGTCTGATGGCCGTGGGCACTCCATGCTTGTCAGTGGCTCTGGCACTGTTGTGGTTGCTTCGAAGGGTTCAGTGAAGAACTGTGCTGTAGCCATTGTGCTGACCATGTGGGTGAGACAGCCTTGCTCACTCTCAGCAGGAGCTCTGCCCTCTGGGACAGGTGTTGGAAGCTTGAGCAAGGTGCTGGGCCCAGAGAGGAGCCATCTGGGATGGCCTCCTGGAAGTGGTGGGTTTTGGCCAGGTCTGAAAGAGTGGGACGGATGTTGCCCAGCTGAGATTGGCAGATGGCATTGTGGATGGGGGAACAGAGCCCACAAAGTGGTGCAGACAGGAAAAACAGGTTGTGCCTGGTGTGTGGTGTGGGATGAGCTGGTAGATGATATATTTGGAGAAGTAGGTGGGATTTATCTGGATTGTCAAAGACTTCGAATGCTACATCTTATACAAGCCCCTTGATTTCCTTTCTTTATTTTCCTTCTGTCACTTGAGGGTTTTAGGACCCATTTTTTCCTTTCAATGACCCCAATTTCTACTCTTCTCCACCAGCTCCAATTCTTTCCCACTCCCCATCTCCTCTTTAAACTCATGCGTATCCTGACCTCCCGATCTGTTTCCTATGAAATGAATCCATGCTGAAGTCACAGTGGGCAAAAATGAGTTGATTGTCTCAGGTTTGGGGAGGGGTTTCTTGTAACAGGGGCCTTCAGTACCTCAGCCCAAGACAGAGACTCCAGCAGTGGAAACTTGGGCAGCACAGTGGGGACATCTGAGAGAACATTGTTAGGTCTGTCACCTCACAGTGTGTGGTGTGGCCATTTCCAGGCTCTCTCTTCTTCCTGAAGTTTTGCCTATGCCACTCCCTGTGCTAGGCACTGTCCCTGCCCTCAGAGTGCTCTCTCTCACTGGGAGACGTGGTGGTGCAGGGCTTCCAGATCTCCTGGAAGCAGAACCTCAGGGAAGGCTGAGGCTGGTCCATCATCAGCAATCCTAGCTCCCAGCTAGGGCCTGACCCAGAAGGTTACTCAGAAGAGGGCTGACCCCCTGTGTCTATGGACTTGACAAGAGTCAGGTAATAAGATCAGATTAGAAGCAAGGCTATTGGGGCTTAGAGGGAGGAGAGATGGATTCTTTAGTGTGTGTGGAAGGGGCAGTGGGAGAGGAGTCAGGGGGCAGTTGGGGCCAGATCGTGGGACACTGAGCACCAGCATCAGCCCAGGCCAAGATAAGCAGTTGTCATCTGCTTGTTTGTCCATTCATTCAGCTATTATTTGTTGAGTACCTACCATGTGCTAGGGTTGAGCACCTACCCTGTGCTGGGGTGCTGTGGAAAATGAAACATGCTCACACAGGCATGATGGTCAGGGTATGCGTTTTGGCACTTTAATGGAAAAGCTGTGGGACTCTGGCTACAAGCGACAGGTGACCTCAAAAGAATGTGGCTTACAGCTTAGGCATCATAGCAAGACCCCATCTTCACAAAAATTTTAAAATTAGCCGAACGTGGTGACATGAACCTGTAGTCGTAACTACTTAGGAGGCTGAAACAGGAGGATCATTGAGCCCAAAAGTTTGAGGCTACAGTGAGCTATGATTGTGCTACTGCACTCCAGCCTGGATGACAGAGCAAGACTCTTAAATAATAATAATAACAACAACAACAACAACAGTAGCTTAGATAGGATGAAAATTTATTTATCTTTCAAGTATGAGACGGCTAGGCAGTTCAGGGCCTAATTGGTGGCTCCATGATCATTAAGAACCTAGACTCCTTCAATTAGGAGTTGTTATTGTGCCTTCCATATAATGGAGCTTCACTTCATGATTCCCGATGACTGTTCCAGCTCCAGCCATCTTATCCGCATTCCAGCCATATTGTGTGTATGACCCCTGAAGCTGATTTTCTTAGAAATTGCACATATGACTTCTGTTTATATCCTTCTGCTGAAAACATAGTCACATGGCCATACCTATCTGCACAGGAGGGAGGGAAATGTACACTTTATTCTAGATTGCAAGGGCCCAGCTAAAATCAGGAGTTTAGTACTGAAGAAGGAAAGAGGAGATATGGGGGAGCAATTAGCAATGCCTGCCACACTGTTTTTTCATCTGACTGGAAGTTATTACTGTTTGTTCATTTATCCAACAAATATTTAGTAAGCATTTACTCTGAGTTATGGCCACATTTTGAATGCTGTAAAGTTCTTGTTTTCACAGAGCTTTCTTTCTTTTCTTTTCTTCTCTTCTCTCTTCTCTTCTCTTTCTTCTCTCCTCCCTCCCCCTCCCTCCCTCCCTTCCTCCCTCTTTCTTTCCTTCCTTCCTTCCTTCTTTCTCATTCTTTTTCTTTCTTTCTCTCTTTCTTTCTTTCTTTCTTTCTTTCTTTCTTTCTTTCTTTCTTTCTTTCTCAGTTTTGTTCTTGTCTCCCATGCTGAAGTGCAGTGGTGCTATCTCAGCTCACCTCCATCTTCTAGTTTCAAGTGATCCTCCTGCCTCATCCTCCCAAGTAGCTGGAATTACAGGTGCATGTCACCATGCCCAGCTAATTTTTGTAGTTTTAGTACAGATGGGGTTTCGCCGTGTTGGCCAGGTTGGTCTCGAACTCCTGACCTTGTGATCCACCTGCCTCAGCCTCCCAAAATGTTGGGATTACAAGCATAAGCCACCGCACCCAGCCGAGCTTACTTTCTAGAAGGGGAAACAAACATTAAACTAACAAATAACATGAAGCAGTGAAAACTATTATGATTTTAAAAATCAGGAATAAAGAGTGATACAGGACCAGGCACAGTGGCTCACGCCTGTAATACCAGAATTTTGGAAGGCCAAGGTGGGCAGATCACCTGAGGTCCAGAGTTCGAGACCAGACTGGCCAATATGGCCAAATCCCATCTCTACTAAAAATACAAAAAAAAATAGCCAGGCATGGTGGCATGCACCTGTAATCCCATCTACTTGGGAGACTGAGGCAGGAGAATTACTTGAACCCGGGAGACAGAGATCGCAGTGAGCCAAGATTGTGCCACTGTACTCCAGCCTGGGCAAGACAGAGGGAGACTCCCTCTCAAAAAAAAAAAAAAAAAAGTGATATGGATGTACGATTTTAGGTGTAGGGAATGTAGCCTGAAGAAGAGATATTTGAGAACAGACCCAAATGAAGTAAAGGACAAGCCATTAATGGAAACAGGGCTCTGAGCAGAGGGAATGGCAAGGGTCAAGGCCTTGAGGCAGGAAGGGCACCTTGTTCCTGAGGAACTGGGTCACTGTGAGGATAAAAAGGGCGATGGATATGATGTGCCCAGCTTTCATCCCGGTTGTTCAACAAATAAGGTACCCATATGTCATGATTTGCCCAGGACAGTTCTGGAGTAATTACTAACAGCTTCCTTTTCAAGCTCATTTTCAAGCATCCCCACTGGGATAATAAAGTATGTGGTCATCACATCAATAAATAATAGCTATTTATTGGGAAACTAAATTCCCCAAGGCATTTCTGGGAAAGCAGCATCCCCACATCTCAGGGGATGAGCTGTCTTTCCCTGACTGCCATCCTCCCAAGCACCGCCCCATATTCCTGCCCTGAAGGAGCAGCCCCACCAGGCATAGCTGTGCCAATTCTGGGCCCTCATCCCCATGGGCTCCTGAGCAGGTGAGTGCACCGGTGTCTCACAGTTGCCACATTTTTAGCCTGTGGGTTCCAAGCTGCTTCTTCATGTCCTCAGACATGTATCTGGACGAGGTGCCATGGGGACAGGATGGGGATCTGCACAGGGAGGCAGGAGGCTGGTAGGGGCCACGCCTAGATCATCCCCTGAGCTCAGCTTTCCCTTAATCCCCACAGCCCCTTGGCATCAGTTTCTCTTTGTGTGCTGGACACAATTTCCTTGTGGACATGAGGGATACAAATGAAGTAGTAGATGAGTAGCTCAGGGGCTGTGGGAGGCAGGAGCAAGTGCCTGGGTGAGAGCAGTCCCTCCTGGGCGAGGCAGTGGGGTCCTGTAACCTTATCCATCCACCTGGCCCTGGCGAGATCCCTTCTCCATCCCCAGCACCTGCCTCATCCTGATCCCGCTGAGACTCAGAATTCAGCTTCCTTTAATATCTCAATTTGCAGGAGCTTAATAAAAATACATGCCTCACTTCCTTGGTCTTTGAAATGGGCCTGATAGTGTCCATCTGTCATTTCCCTGGGGTGATTTAGATGATACAATGGCTAACAAGCTCATGCCGTCTATACCAGGGCAGCAGGTGAGGAGGGGCCAGGTCATGACTTCCTTTTTTCCAAAAAGTGTCAGCCCAGGCCTCTGTACCCAGGTGATCATGAAGTGCTTCTCACAGCAGATGGCAGAGAGGATGATGTGTGCTGAGGGCTGCTGACCAGTTTGGCTCAGTCTCCCTTTTGCAGATGCTAGAGGGGATCATCCTTCACTGCCTTACTCCTTCCCCGGTGGGCTGTGGGCCTCTGCTGCCCCAGAGGCTGCTTGTGAGTTGGGGAAGGAGGGCTGTTTCTACCAGCACCACAAGCCCGTCACTCAGGAATCCCAAAGGTCTGAGGTGTCAGATGCCACACCGGGGCAGCTGGATTCTTGGTTTATGTCTGTGGGCCCAGATATATCTAAGCTTCAGTCTCGACTCCAGTGTGTGCCTCAGGCCCTTCAGCAAGTGACTTCAGGTCTCGAACTTCCGGTTTCTCCTCTGTGAAATGGGGATCGTAAGAGAGGCTGCTCCCAGAGTGGCTAAGGGCACCCCTGCCTGGCACAGAGGAGGGAGTGGCACCCACTGCTCCCACTCTATTGGGATTACTGCCATCTTTGTGCAGTCTTTTCCGGGTGGGCAAGACCTGGGGTGTCATAAGTACTTTGTAAATGGCAGGTCCCCTACAAGAGGAGTCCCCACTCCTTGGGCCATGAACAGTACTGGTCCATGGCCTGTTAGGAACTGGGCTGCACAGCAGGAGGTGAGCAGCAGGCCTGTTAGATCAGTGACAGCATTAGATTCTCATAGGAACTCAAACTCTGTTGTGAACTGTGTATGTGAGGGATCCAGACTGAGTGCTCCTTATGAGAATCTAATGCCTGATGGTCTGTCACTGTCACCCATCACCCCCAGATGGGACCATCTAGTTGCAGGAATATCAGCTCAGGGCTCACACTGATTCTGCATTATGGTGAGTTGTATAGTTATTTTAGTATATATTACAGTGTAATAATAGTTACAATAAAGTGCACAATAAATGTAATGCACTTGAATCATCCCGAAACCATCCCCACTTCTCTGTGGAAAAATGTGTTGGTCGGGAGGATAGACAATATCTCCCCTCCTGGAGCTTGCTTTAGAAATGAGGGCTCCTCCAAACCCACCTGTCCTGGTGCTGAAAAGGTTGGAGACCACTGCCCTATGAGACAGCAGGGCAGGCACAAGGTCACAGTCTTTCATTTGTTCAACAGATATTTACTAAGCACTTACTATGCCCCAGTCACTGTGCCGGGGGCTGTGGGTGTGATGCACTGCTAGGTCGGGTGGTGCTAAAAAGCAAAATGACCAGGACAAAGTGCTAGGAAGTGCAGGCAGACAAGACAAGGTGTCTGGTCTGGGACCAGGTAGGCCTCTCTGAGGAGGTGACAGCTACAAAAGCTCAGGGAAAGGAGGGAGGGAGGGAGTCCTGGGCCATCCAGGGAAGAGTGGTCCTGGCGGCGGAAACAGCAAGTGCAAAGGGCCTGGGGTGGAGCGGCTGCAACTGAAGAAGAGCCAGGAGGCCAGAGTGGGGGAAGGGTGTGATGGTGAGAGTAGGGGTGTCAGAGATGTGCATGGAGCCAGACCGGGACCCTGTAAGCCAGGGTGCTCTCAGCCTCTACTCAGTGAGATGAGAGCCAATGAGGGCTTTGAGCAGAGACTGTCTCAACAGGACCATCTGGCTACGGTGTGGAGACTGGGCTGAAAGGATCATGAGTGGAGGCAGGGAGGCCATAGGGCCTCTAATTTGGGGGAGAGATGCTGGTGGCTGGGACCTAGTGGCTGAGGTGGAGGTGATGAGGGCCAGCTGGATTCTAGAGATGTTTCGAAGGGAGGAGAAGCAGGGTTTCCTGGAGGATTGGGTGTGGAGTGAGAGAGAGAGGAGTCCAGGAAGATGGGAAGGTTTTTGTCAGGGCAAAAAACCTGGAGTCACCCTCAAGTGGGATGGAGAAAACTGCAGGAGGAGCAGGTTCAGGAGAGGAAGGGAAGGTGGTGAAACTGGCCCAATACCTTTTAGACATCCAGGTGGGAGGCCCCATGGGCAGTGCTGCATGGAGACATCTGGAGTTTGGGGGAGTCTGGGCTGGATGTGCCAGTGAGCAGGACAGGAGGCTGGAAGGGTCACCAAGGAGTGAGTGTTGGTGGAGGGTGAGGGACTAGGGCCCTCATGGTCACTTCAGGCAGGGAGATGTGGGTGACAGGAAGCATATCTGGTGAACTGAAAGTCTAGACGTTGGTCTGAGTTATAAAGACATAAAGAAGACTGGGCCCCTTGCTGTTATATAACATCTATGAGAGGGGGCAGCAGAAATGAGTGGCTACTCAGGAGGCCCGGGTTCTGTGCTGCCCCCACCTCCTCCTCCGTCCACTGTGTGGCCTTGCTTATGGACCTGCCCTCTCTGGGCCTCGATTCCTCAACTCTGGTGAATTGTCCTTTTGGCATCTCCTGTGGAGGTGCTGGGGCAGCCTCGGAGACTCCAGGAGCCCTAGAACCATGGAAAATGGGGAGAAGGGGTGAGCAGGGGTCCCGATGAGCTCAGAGTGAGGGTGGGAAAACAGCTGGGCCTGCAGAGCAGCTTTCCTGGAGGGGTTTGCAGACAGGGCAGCCACAGCTCAGAGAGAGGAAGACCCCCTCTAACCCACTCTGCCCTGTGGCAGGTCCTACTGGGATGACTGAGAGAAGGCAGCTCTGGCAGGAGTCACATGGTGACCTCAGCTGTCCCTGCAAAGTGGCTGAGTCAGCATCTGGGCTGGGCTGGGCTTCAGTGCCCAGGTGCGGCTTCTCCATGACCAGGCAGGAGAGGGGAGGCCCCTTCCGCCCTCTCCTCAGCCTTGGGGCCTTTTTTCTGCTGTTGACCTTTTTGAGGACTCTTTTTTTGTTTTCACTGTAAAACAAAAAAGGGCAGAAGCATTTCTTGTAAGCGCCTGGTTACAAACTTAGCACATGCAGGCCACAAGAGGCCCAGGAGCCGTACAGCTGGGGAAACTTAAGCCTGGTGTTGGAGAGGGACTTGTCCTGGTTACAGGAGCTGGAGCAGAGCTGGGGCTCCCACCTGGGTCTGCCACTTTGCCATTCAGAACTCTGAGGAACTTAGGGGGCCGGGGAGGAAGAGGAGCTGGCAAAGGCAGTGAGAAGATGCAGCAGCTCTGATGACCAGCTCAGCCCAAGAGGCAGGAGGAGGCCGCACCTGCCAGGGGCTTCCTATAGATCCAGTTCTATACAGAATGTCCCATGTGCTCCTGCCAGCAACTGTGCCATCATCATGTCTGTCTGAGTCAGAGAGGTTGAGCAGCTTACCTAAGGTCACCTGGCAAGCAAGGGGCAGAAGTGGGTTTGCATCCAGGTCAGCTCCCTCAAGCACCTGCTCTATTTCCCCCACTGCCCCTTGACAACCATGGAGAACCAAACGGGAGGCCATGAGGGATCAGGTGGGGATGACTGTGGGAAGGACAGGGTTCTGTGCCTGCTGGGCAGCCTTTCACCCCAGACCACACTTTCTCTGGAGGACAACTCCACCGGTGTCCCTCTGAACACTCACAGTCCCCATGTGGGCAGCTCCATCCCTGACCTTTTCCTGGAGTTCTCCTGGACAGCATTCCCAATGTCCTGATTGAGCACAGAAGTTCAAAGCTGCAGAAAACTGCTGTCACTGCACTCCAGTCTGGGCGACAGAGCCAGACCTCAGCCTCCCAAAGTACTGGGATTACAAGCATGAGCCACTGAGCCCTGCAGCATGTTTTTGATGTTCATCTATGTTGTTGCATGTATCAGTACTTTATTCCTTTTTAATGCAGTATTCCATTTTATGGACATTCTACATTTTGCTTATCTGTTTGCTCGTCGATGGGCATTATTTCCAGCTTGGGGTTATTATGAATAATGCTGCTATGAATATTCACATACAAGTATTCGTGGCGACATATGTTTTCATTTCTCCCATATAACCTCCCTTTTTCCATCCCACCAGACCTTGATTTCTGTTGAGGAGCCACACAGTTGTAGGAAAACTGATGCCACCCCTCCCATGAGGATAGAGCTCAGGCCCCAGGGTAAGCCAGTCAGGGCATAGAGCTCATGATCCAGGCTAGGCCAATCAGTGTGTTCCATCCTCCAGGCTTGATGATTGGTTCTTGGATGGGCAAGTGAAATAAGCCAGTCCAATCAGAGTGACTCTTAGGACTGGGACTGGAACATTAGTCCTTTCTCATGCCCCTAATGGTATGCTTGTTTTATCTGGAACAGACATCCTGTGTGCATTAGCAAAGCCAGCTTTAGGATGTAATTGACACATGGAGGAGGACAGGGCTGAGAAGCTGGAATCCTGATTCAACCATGCCTGAAGTACACCACAAATCCAGACTTTCTCAATTACATGGATCAATCAGTTCACTTTATTGTTAAAGCCAGCTTGAGATGGTTTCATTGTTGTTCTTTTTTTTTTTTTTTTTTTTTTTTTTGAGATGGAGTCTGATTCTGTCACCCAGGCTGGACTGCAATGGTGCAATCTTGGCTCACTGCAACCTCTGCCTCCTGGGTTCAAGCGATTCTCCTGCTTCAGCCTCCCAATTAGCTGGGATTATAGGCGCCTGCCACCATGCCCAACTAATAATTGTATTTTTAGTAGAGATGTGGTTTCACCATGTTAGCCAAGCTGGTCTCGAACTCCTAACCTCAAATGATCCACTGCCTCAACTGTGCTGGGATTACAGGCATGAGCCACCATGCCTGTCCCATTTTTGTTATCGTTTGTATCTCAGGGGTCAGCAAACTATGGCCTATGGGCAGCCTGTTTTTGTTAAAAAAAAGTTGGAAGATGCCACTTACTGATGTATTATCAATGGCTGCTTAGCAGTGTCATATGGCTTGCAAGCTTGAAATATTTACCATCAACCTTTTAAGACAAAGTTTGCAGGCCCCTGTTATAACCAAAAGCTTAGTATTCAATATACTCCCCAGTCATCAGGACAGAAACCTGGGAGTCATCCCTGACTCCTCCCTCTACCTCATTCCCTGCATCAGACCAGCCCCAAATTGGATTGATTTTTAGTTGAAGTGTCTCCTGAATCTGTCTGCTGTCTTCGGGCCCCAGTGCCCTAGGTGAACCATTGTCAGCTCTCACCTGAGTCATGCCACCCACCTCCAGACTGCCCCACATAGCTACTGGGGCAGCTACTCCATACACATTTGATGAAGCCCCCATTGCTCCCAGGGAAAAGGCCAGACTCCCTGGATTGGTACTGCAGGACCCTCATAAGCAAGCCCCCACCTGCATTTCTAGCCCCGTCCCTCCTCTCCCTCCTCTCCTCCTCCCACAGAGCATACAGACCAGCACCTGACTTGTGCAGAAGTTATCAAACATGGCATGCTCTTCCCTCTTCCCAGCTTTTGTGCCAGCTGTTCTTTCTGCCTCCAATGCCCTTCCCCACTTTATCCACCTAGTGGACACCTGTGTATCCTCTAAGGCCCAGCCAAAGCCTTGCCTCCTTTTTGCTCTTTCTGTAAATCACCCCAGCCTGGGTCAGGGCTTCCATCAGCCCTTGGGGCTCAAGGAGTGTTGGTTTGTGATATAGTATTTCTGCCTTTTGCTCCAAACCCACTGTGAGGAATCAGAAGAAGGTTTGAATGAGGGAGGGAGGAAGAGCATGGCCGTGGACTGTCTGAGCTCAGTGTGAATAAGGGAATATGGAAGGACTGGAACTGCTTGAGTTTCCAAGGCCCAAAGACCCCAGGCAGGACCATCTTTAAGAAGCACATAGAAATGCCTTCTAAGATGAACAAAATGAACCAACGATGAGATCGGAGGATGGTTCCAAGAAAAGAAAAGTAGGGCAGGCGAGAGTGGGCCACTGTGGCAGGCCCTGACAGTGTGGAATAGAAACAAAGAGATTACAGGGAAATGTCATTAAAGTGAAGATTTTCCACAACCTTTGGAAGTCACCAAATGGGACAAGAGGAGACCAGGTGGCCATGAGGGGGCCGCGGATCCCCTCAGAGCTGCCAGAAAGTTTAAGGATTTACAAGACTAGCTCTTTGGAGGGCTTAGGGAGCATCTGATTTCTAGGTTCTCAACTGAAAACAAATTTGGGCACCACCTGGCTGGGTCCTGAATGAACCTTCCCAAGAAGCAACTGTAGAGGATTCAGGGGAGCACTGGACAGGGAGTCAGAGCCCGCTCTGCTGTCACTTGCTGTATGGTTCTTGGCAGCCGTGTCCTGGGATTTAGGGCTGTGGCCCACACTCACTGCTAATTCTGGAAGTGAATCCAGGGCACAGAAAGCCAGAAACCAGTCGAGGCCTGACCTCTACAACAGGGCCATAGCGAGGCATGCATGAGACAGTGGATGTGAAAATGCAAACTGCAGTGCGGTGGCCCCTCGTCACTGTCCCTCCTCTCACTTCTCCAGATGAGTTAGTCCCCATCCTCGTGGCTCCCCAGCTGATGCACAATCCTCACTCTTACACTGCTCTGGTGTGGAACCTAATGTACGGCACGCCTCCTCTCCTGCCAGGCCCTGAGTCCCTGAGGAGAGGGAGAAGCATGTCCGGCTCCTGTCCCCAACATGTGGTGCAGTGCCTGTCCCAGAGCAGGAGTTGGGCAACTATTTATTGAAGGACCTTGAATTGTAAAGGAACAGTTAACTTGAGAGTGCTGGTCAACCTCATTTTATAATAGCAGGGACCAGGTGGATCATGGTAGAAATCTTACTAAAAAATTGGCAAAATGTTTTGAGAGTTGTCAAAAAATATAAGCATCCCAGAAATGCAGTGTGGGGTTGAGAATGCTAAAAGTTCCCTGGCCCTGAGCTGTCCATTAGGGTAACCACAAGCCACATGTGGCCATTGAACTTCAAATTAAATTTAAAAATCAGTTTATTTTATTTATTTTTATTACTATTTGTTTGTTGAGACAGAGTCTCTCTCTGTCACCCAGGCTGGAGTGCAATGGCATGATCTCGGCTCACTGCAACCTCCATCTCCCGAGTTCAGGCAGTTGGTAGGTAAGCAAGTATTGTGCCTCAGCCTCCCAAATAGCTGGAATTGCAGGCACGTGCCACCACGCCTGGCTAATTTGTGTATAAAAATCAGTCTTTTAATTGCACTAGTCACATTTCCAGTGTGCAGTGGCCACATGGGGCTCACAGCCACCCTATGGGAGAGTGCAGATTAGAGCATTTCCAACATGGCACAAATTCTATTGGATGGTATTCCTCCATGCCTTGAAAATCCATGCCCATGTGTTATCTTAAGCCCTGTTCCTTCCACAGGGGCTTCTGAGCATTAGGGGAGAGAGCCGGTGCTCTGTAGTCTGACCCAGAGCTCGAATCCCTGCTCAGCCATTTACTTGCTGTGTAGCTTGAGGCAAAGGAACTTCCTTCTCCTCCCTGAGGCTCAGTGTCCTCACCTGCAGTTGGCACAGAGCTGTGGATTCAAGGAGAAAGCTAGGTAAAGGGCTTCCCTGTTGGTACTTTGTGCAAGGACCTGCTATGAGGCACAGAGTGGTGTTCCTAGAGCTGTGAGAGACCGCACCAGCTGTTCCTATCAGAACATTCCTGGAGGGGATACCTCCCAGGCCCTTGCAGCTTGGAGCCACTGCCCATGCTTCTCAAAATGAGGGCAAAGCATGCTGGGAGTTCATCGGGGCCGGGGGGCTGATCTGGAGCAGTGGCCAGTGTGTATGACTGGCTTGGGGCAGTTGGTAGGTAAGGGCAAGGCTAGAGCTGGTGGGGCTGGAAGGAAGGGCCGGCCCACTGAATCCTAGGCAGGCACATGTGCCCTCTCTGCATAAAACTCGGTTGTCTACTTGCTGATTGGGGGATATAATGATATGAACATAAGGGGTCACAGCAGCTTTATACTCCTTGAGCATTTCCCGTCTACCAGACACTGTGCTAAGAGATATACTGAGTGTTTGCATTGGCTCAGCCCTCACAGCAGCCCTTTGTAATAGGTTATTATTCCCATTTTTCAGACAGGGAACACTGAGGCCATTCATCCGAGGTCACACAGCTATGAGGTGGTAGAGCTGGGATCTGACCCCAGGCTGTTTAGCTCCTCAGAGTCCATGCTAGGATAAAGTCCAACTCCTGACCCGGTCCTGCAGGCCCTGCGGAGCCAGCTTCAGTTGCCCTTTCCACCCTCATCTCCATTGTTCAACAATGGGGCATTGGGGCCATGTTGAATTGTGGGTGGCGGCTTGGTGGGTAGGTGATGAGTAGCTGGAAGGGTGGGAGGAGTGGATGAAGGGTGAACCAAGGAAGGGGCAGGTGGACAGATTGGGGGAGGAATGGGTGGGCAGTGCACGCTACAGTGCCCTGAGGGGGATGGGGCCTGAACAGAGCATAGGGGTGGGCATGGGGAGGGATGGGAGCAGGGAGAGGTCTAGGGTGATGCCTACTTTTCTAGCTTGGAGACTTGAGTGGATCATGGTGTCATCAGGGAGGAGTGGGTTTAGGGGAGAAAGGGATGAAGTCCCTTTTGGACGTGGGGGTGTGAAGGGCCAAGGGTTCAGGCGGCCGCTGGGGAGATGAGCCTCAGGTTCAGAGGTGATGCCAGGCTGCAAAGAGAGGCTCAGGAGGTCAGTATGGGTGGTGATTTGAGTCCTGGGGGCCAATGGGGTCACTGCCTGGGGGCTGGGTGAGAAGGACTCAGAACAGAGGAACAGCCACATCTCAGAGCCAGCAGAGGAGGGGGGAGAATTATAGTCCTAGAGATAGAAAAGCCAGGAGTGTCAGAGCAATGGAAAAGGCTTGGGGAGAGGAGAAAGAAGGTGTAGGGGGTGTGAGAAGCCCCCAAGGCATGAGGGAACTCCATCAGTGCTATTTTAAAAAACTATTTTTCCATTTCAGTTCAACTTCACAAATATTTATTGAGCTAAAAGGTTCTGTGTAAATCCATTTTGTAAATTAAATTTTTGTACAACAAATACCATTTTAACTGGGCCTGGGGTGGCAAGGTTTGGGAGACCATTCATTATCTAAGGAGCCCTGAGTCAAATTCTTTTGAAAAGGCTTGATTGGTTTGTTTTTTTAGTCAGCAAGGATTTTGGCTTCTCAGGCTTGCAGAGTGAGGTGTTCATTTGTTCAACATGTGTTTTGGAAAGATCCTTCTGGGTGCTGCAGAGAAGATGGGCCAGGGAGGCAGCTGGGCACCTAGGGAGGAAGCTGGTGCAATGTCTGAATGAGAGATGGTGCTGACCTGGACGAGGCGACTCTGGGGGATCAAGGAGAGAGGATCTGAGGGATGTGTAGGAGGTTTTTTAAAAAGATAGGACACAGCCGGGCATGATGGCTCACACCTGTAATGCCAGCATTTTGGGAAGCCGAGGCAGGTGGATCACTTGAGGTTAGGTCTTTGAGACCAGCCTGACCAATATGATGAAACCCCATCTCTACCAAAAATACAAAAAAACTATTAGCAGGATTTAGTGGTGTGTTCCCATAGTCCCATCTACTCGGGAGGGTAAGGCAGGAGAATCACTTGAACCCAGGAGGCAAAAGTTTCAGTGAGCCAAGATTATGCCACTGCACTCCAACCTGGGCAACAGAGCAAGACTCTGTCTCAAAAAAAAAAAAAAAAAAATATATATATATATATATATGTATATATATATGTATATATATATATATGACATTGCCAGGTGCAGTGGCTCACACCTGTAATCCCAGCAGTTTGGGAGGCCGAGGCGGAGCAGATCACCTGAGGACAGGAGTTCAAGGGCAGCCTGGCCAACATGGCAAAAAACCCATCTCTACAAAAAATACAAAAAGTATTCTACTTGGGAGGCTGAGGCACGAGAATTGCTTGAACCCGGGAGGCAGAGATTGCAGTGAGCCGAGATCGCACCACTGTACTCCAGCCTGGGCGACAGTGAGAATCTGTCTCAAAAAAAATAAAAAAGGATAGGACATAGTCTTGGGCTTTACTTCTGGGTGAAAGACGAGGAGGCATAGAAGCCTCCTGGCTTCTTCATCACCTGAGGGTGACCAGGTTAGATGATACTGGGATGACTGCAGGGTCTCCAGGGAAGGTCACAGACTGGGCCCTGGATACACTGAGCACAGAGTGTCTGTCCACAAGATGGCCAGCGGAACTGCTGCAGGAATTTGGAGCTCAGAGGTGTGAGCTGGGCTGGAGAGAGAAATGTCACATCTGTGACAGAGAAGGAGGGAAAACCCAGAGCTCATGACAACTGGTCAAGAAACATTTCCAGCATTTGAAAATATTTGTTGAATGTCCCAGCTACTCGGGAGGCTGAGGCAGGAGAATTGCTTGAACCCAGAAGGCAGAGGTTGCAGTGAGCTGAGATCACACCAATGCACTCCAGCCTGGGCAACAAGAGTGAAACTCCATCTGAAAAAAAAAAAAGAAAATATTTGTTAAATGAAGTATTCATGGAGCTTCTCCACATGCCAGGTACATACAGTGTGTGGCAATGCCCCTCGGGGCTGACACTTTAGTGAGAGGAGTAGGAAATGATCAGGATAAATTATGCAATTACATGGCCTGTTGTATAATGATATGGGCTGAGAAGAACAGGAAAGCAGGCAGGGACAGGCCCAGAGCATGTGCTGTGGAGGGCTGGAGAGTGAAGCATATATACAGGTTATACTCACTGAATTCATTTGAGCCTCACAACCACCCTATGAAGAAGGTGCTATAACTATCCCCATTTTAGAGATGAGCAGCTGAGTTGCAGAGAAGACATTTGCCCAAGGTCATGCAGCTACGTAACTGGATTTTTACCTGGAGTTCATACTTTCAAGTCGAATCCTCCCACCATGCCCAAACTGCCTCTCCTTGACAAGGCCAGGTCTCAGCAAAGATTCTGGAGGAAGTGAGGGGGTAAAGTTCACAGACATCTGGACACAATCAACATTCCAGGCAGAATGAGAGCACGTGCAAAGGCCCTGAGTCAGGCATGTGCCTGGTATATTTGAGGAACAGCCCAAAGGCCAGCATAGCTGGGGCAAAAGGAGCAGATTGAGGAGAGACTTGGAGGTGGCGCAGGGTTGCCAGCTTTTACTCAAGGTGAAGCGAGGCCATAGGGAGTATGGAGCAGAGGAGGAGCAAGTTCTGACTTAAGACCTAACTTGATTCCTCTGGCTTCTGTGCTGGAAGCAAGGCCAGAAGCAGGACACCAGAGAGGGCATGAACAATCCAGGCACAAGGTAACAGTGGCTTGGTCCACAGCAGTGGCAGCAGGGTGGGTGAAGGGGGGCCGCTGGCACTGCTGACAGCTTGCATGTGAAAGGGGAGGGTGGGAGAGGTCTCAAGTCTGGCTTTGGCCTGAGTTGCTGGAAGGATGGAATTCTGTTGACTGAGATGGGGTAGTTGTGGAAGGAGCCACTTCATAAAGAACTTTCCATGTCCATTTCCCTCTGAATCCCTGGCTACCCGGAGGTAGGTATTGAGACTTGAGGCAGTTCCATGATTTGCCCAGGATCACTCAGCTGTAAGGTAGTAGAGCCAGGGCCAGAAGCCAAATATGCATCCTAGGGTTTGGAATTTTGTCTCATTTATTCAATCAACAAACATTTCAGGAGCACCTCCTTTGTGCCAGGTTGATGGAGGAGGCCACATCAGCCAATGATCATGGCAATGATTACCTCACATCTGCATGAGCAGTGATGAGGAGAACCTGAAGGAGCCCTAGGAGCCAATAACGGGCAGGAGGGGAGGGTGCTGGGGGGGCCAGGGAAGGCTTCCTGGAGGAGGATAATATGACGAATATGACAGGGACCACAAAAGACCACAGGTTCCCAGAGGACGACTGTCCATTGGGAAGTTGCAGAATCTTTTGTTTCATTTTGTTTAAGTGTTAGTAACTGAGATGTAGAAGCTAAGTGTGGTGGCACATGCTTGGAGTCCCAGCTACTCAGGAGGCCAAAGTGGGAGGATCCTTTGAGGCCAGGAGTTCAAGAGCAGACTGGGCAACATAATGAGACATCCATCTCTACAAAAGTTAAAAAACTGGCAGCCATAAAAAAGGATGCATTCATGTCCTTTGCAGGGACATGGATGAAGCTGGAAACCATCATTCTCAGCAAACTAACACAAGAACAGAAAACCAAACACCACATACTCTCACTCGTAAGTGGGAGTCGAACAGTGAGAACACATGGACACAGGGAGGTGAACATCACATACCGGGGCCTGTCAGTGGGGGAGGGGCTAGGGGAGGTTCAGCATTAGGAGAAATATCTAATGTAGATGATGGGTTGAAGGGTGCAGCAAACCACCATGACGTGTATACCTAGGTAACAAACCTGTGCATTCTGCACATGTATCTCAGAACTTGAAGTATAAAAAAAAGTTTAAAAACTAGCTGGATGTGGTGGCTCACGCCTGTAGTCCCAACTACTTTTGAGGCTGAGGTGGGAGGATCTCTTAAGCCCAAGAATTTGAGGCCAGGCCTGGACAAGGTAGTGAGACTCCATCTCTAAAGGAAAAAAAAAAAGAATTGAGAGAGAATGCACAAAGCATACAACTCACCCCTTTAAAGTGTACAGTTAATGGCTTTTAGTATATTCACAGGGTTGTGTATCTGTTACCACATCCGTTTTTGAGCATTTTCATTACCTCCAAAAAGAAACCCCATACCCCTTAGCTGTCACTGCCTCCCAGTCCCTGTCCCCACACCAGGAAGCCTGAAGCAGCCCAGATCTACTTTCCTTCTCTACAGTGGCACCTGTTCTGGACATTTCATCGAAATGGAATCATGCAGTCTGTTGTCTTCTGCATCTGGCCTCTTCTGCTTAGCATCACGTTTCAAAGTTCATCTGTGCTGGAAGCTGCAGAATCTTTAACAGCATCACAGACAGCCCGGACCCAAGAGACTGTCTGGGGGTGCTTCCCGACCCTTAGAAAGAAGTGGGACCAAGTGCCCTGGCTCATCCTGCCTGTAATCCCAGCACTTTGAGAGGCCAAGAGGCCGAGATGGATGGATCACCTGAGGCCAGGAGTTTGAGACCAGCCTGGACAATATAACGACATTTCATCTCTGCAAAAAATACAAAAGTTGGTCAGGTGTGGTGGTGTGCACCTGCAGTCCCAGCTACTCAGGAGGCTAAGGCAGGAGGGTCGCTTGAGCCCAGGAGGTCAAGGCTGCAGTGAGCTATGACTGCATCACCGCACGCCAGTCTGGGTAACAGAGCAATGCTCTGACTCAAAAAATAAAGAAGAAGAAGGGGGAATCAAGGAGGAGACTTGCCGTTCTGTTAGCAAGGAAGAGGTGGGGAGTTTGAGGAGGTCTCGGGCTCCTAGGCCAGGGCCCTGCCACGCCCTGCTGTGTTGTGCACAGCCTGCCACCTCTTTTCCTTCAGCTTTGGGCTCTGGGTGAATTTGGCTAAAAGTGATAACTCGGTCAGGATGAATCTTCTCAAACACTGGTCTTTCCCACCCTGGCAATTTTCCACCTTATGGTGAATCTTGAAATCTTTTATGCAACTTCGAGAATTTGTTTCTACTGACCCAGAATGTTTTGGAGTTTGCATTTTCTTTTCCTGCTCCTTAACACTTTTGTTCAGGTGGCTATGCCTGTTTCCTTGGTTTGGTGATGTTCTCCCTGGGGGAGGCTACATCATCTGGAGTCAGATGCCTAAGTTGAAGGCCCTGCCCTGCCTCCTCCTGGGTGTCTGGTTGTCAAAGCTGTCTGTGCCTTGCATGCTTCCTTTGGAAAATAGAGATGTCATTGTAGGGCAATGGCAGGAAGGAAGTGAGGTAAAGCCTGTTACAGGCTTGGCATAGAGTAGGTGCCGGAGGTTTGTTTCTTGATCAGATGCTCAGGAGAGATGGTGAGGCCTTTCCAGAGCCCTGAGATAGCGAGGGGAAAAAGCTGAGCCTCCCTCACTAGGGACCACCTTTTTCTCCTCATTCCTCCCCTCCCAGGGCCCCTTGGACCTGGACCTCTTCTCCCAGGGCTCAGATGTGGTAAGCCTGAGTTCAAATCCCAACCTACCACTCGGATTCTGTGTCCCCACACCAGCTTGGCTTCCTCTGTGTCTGTTTCTTGACATGTAAAATGGGAGGGCAGAGGGTGGAGGGTGGGAGGAGGGTGTTCCACTGAGGCCTCCAGGATAGCTGGGAGTGGGTATGGAATAGAGGGGCCTTTTCTTCTCCCAGTAGGCCCTGGTTCCTGCTGATTTGCTGATTTGTGGTCTTTTGTTTTTTAGACGGAGTCGGAGTCTCGCTCTGTCGCCCAGGCTAGAGTGCAGTGACACCATCTGGGCTCACTGCAATCTCTGCCTCCTGGGAGGTTCAAGCAATTCTTCTGCCTCAGGCTTCTGAGTAGCTGGGATTACAGGCACATGCCACCATGACCAGCTAATTTTTGTATTTTTGGTAGAGACGGGGTTTCACCATGTTGGCCAGTCTGGTCTCAAACTCATGACCTCAAGTGATCTGCCTGCCTTGGCCTCCCAGAGTGCTGGGATTATAGGCATGAACCACTGCGCCCACCTGGTTCCTGCTGATTTAAAGATCCAGGCAGTAGCAGTGACAGCTGTTCAGGGGAAGTGGGTGGAGAGGGACACCTGGCTTCCCTCTGCTGTCACACGAGATGTGCCACATGGAGGTGGTGATGCAGTGAAGGACCTCTTAGAAGGGCCGTTATTGGGCCTTCTAAGAGGTCCTTCACTACATCACCACCTCCATGTGACACATACTATGTGCCAAATATTTCACCTGCACTGTCTTCTCAGTCCTCACAGTATCCTTCCGAGGAGGTACTCTTGTTCCCATTTTGCAATTGGGGAAACTGAGGCTCAGAAAGGGGAAGCTGCCTCCCTGACGTCACTCCACAAGTGAGAGGCTGAGCTGGGATTTGAACTCAGGACTGCATGCCCCTTTCCCAGCTCCCTCCATCTGGGGAAAAGGAGGGAGAAGCAAGATAGGGAAGGATTTGAGCCTTTGGAACCTAGCTTCCCAGCTGCTGTGGGGATTCTGTGGGTGGTGGGAGAGGCATCGTAAATATGCATGACATGCAAATACTCCTCTAAAAAAACAATGTGGGTGCCCACATGAGCCAGGATGCCAGGGTGCTCTGGAAAATGTAGTGTTGTATAAACACTTGGGTTTCTGTGACCACTGCTGCATGTCGTCTCCCTCATGTCCTCAGGGCCAGCCCAAGGGTCTCAGGTGGAGGGCTTACCTCCAGCACCTCCTAATCACCATTCCTCCCCATTCCTGCAGGCACCCGTGCCTCCCCCTGCCAGGATCCTTGGGGCCCTGTGTGTGACGAGGACCTGGTGGCCCCCGGGGCACTGGCAGGGCCCCCTTCCCAAGCTGCTTCCCGCCAGCACCTCTGATGGAGTGCCTAGAGGGATGTGTGCGCCAGCCCTCAGTCCAGTGCCCGCTCCTGAGCTGACACCTGCTGGGCCCCGACAGCTTGCTGTGTTTCCTGTGCCCGTAGCTCTCTGGTTGGTAAGTAACTGCGTCCGCAGGCCTGGGCTCCTCACCAGCCCCCATGCTTGGCACAGTTGGGAAATGCCCAGCCTCACTTCCATTGGCACCCACATGCTGGCAGAGGGACCTCAGTGAGAGTTTGTGTATGTCTGGGCACCATTTATAGTTCAACTGGCCTGTCTTAGCCAGTCCTCCCTACAACCAGGAGGTGGGTGTGGTGATCACACCCATTTTCCAGAGGAATTAGCCTCAGAGAGGGGAAGCCACCTTCCTGGGATACACAGCAAGCCTAGCTCTGTCCACCTCAAAGCCCAGCTCTTGCCACATGCAAGCAGGTGGGGGCAGGTGGTGCACATAGGCTTAGGACAGGAAGGGAGCTGTGAGCCATGCTGGAGGCCATGGAACCTTTAGGATCCCCAGGGCAGCTTGACGGGAGGCCATCAGAGTTCTCGAATCTTGGGGGGCCCTGCATTCCTGCCCCACTGGCCTGTTCTCCCCACGCTCCTCGAGTTCCCACTTGACAACGAGATGAGGTGCTGGGCCCACCCTCGTCTCTGACCGTCTGTCTGGGGGTGTGACCATAGTACCACCACTTCACCATGCTGCTTGCATCTTTTCTTCACCTTCCATCTCCCAAAGCTCTGCTGGCACAACAGTCTAGTTCACAGATGAGGAAACTGAGGCTCAACCAGGCCAAGGGACTTACACGCAGGCTCACCCAGCCACCACTAGGTACTACATAGGGCCACTGGAGTAGGATCTGCCTCTTTCTCTGGCCTCTGCTCTACAAGGACAAAGAACAGCTGCTTCATTCCCCTCTGGCCAGCCAGCAGCTGGCTCCATGCCTGGCATACAGTGAGTACCCAGCAAATAACTGTAGAAGGAAGGAAAGAGGGAGAAAAGGAAGGAAGCCTCTCTCACCTCCCTTTACCCAGGCAGCAGCAGAACCTGAAAGCCTGCTGGCCTTTTGGCCAGTACCAGTGCCTGCTGCCCCAGATGGCTTGCGGCGAGCCCGTGCCCTCAGCAGGGTGGCCAGCCCCTCTGGTCCTGATTTTCTCGTCTGCCAGAGGCTGCCCGGCTTCCCTGATGGGATGGTTATGAGAAGGGAAAATATTTGTAAATATGTATGATATGCAAATATCATGGGATCATTTTTTTTAAACCTGTGAAGTTCACTGTAGATAATGTACGTAGAAGTGCTTCTATGAGAACAAGGAGCTACATGCTGGGGTGGCGCCAGCCTTATTATGACTAACCATGGAAAGGGCCCCATTAATTAGCTGCCCTCCAACCTGGCTCCCCCGACCCAGCTCCTCGTCTATTGTTGCCACTGCAGATAGCTGTTGCTTTTGGCTGAGAAGCCAGTGCAGGAAAGGCGATAAGGACAGCTTGGTCTGAGAGCTGTGAGTGTCTGTGGGGTTTAATCATTTGCAAACACTCCTTATTGTGCTCGAGAAATGCAAGGGCCTCTCCAGGGACTAAATGTGTAATGAGGACCAGCTGAAGAACAGCAAGCGTTTCTTGAGCAATTACTATGTATCTGGCATCATACTAAATGCTTTGTGTTTTTCATTATCTCAGTTAAACTCCCCATAATCCTGTGGAAGGTGGAGGGGGAGACTGAGGCAGGGACCTGGGGGTGAGGGCTCATCTGTTAACAGCCCCGTCTTTCCTGAAAATTACTGCCATCCAGTGCCCACTTCCACCCACCGGGCCAGGCTCTGAGAACGCAGCTGAGCAGACAGCCCCTGGTGTGTGTGACCCAGTGACAGAGAACGGGATTCCTTGGCACAAGCTCGGTGAGCAGCCGTCAGCATTGCGTGGAAAGATGGAGGCCTGGGCGGCAGTGAGGGAGGTGTTACTGCTGCTATTTTGCTAACAAGCTGGTTATTTAAAGAACAGACGAAGCCAGAGCCGGGAAATGGGATGAGGTGTCTCCAGGGCAGAGGGAGCCAGGAGTGCCAGGTCCTAAGACCTGGGGACCTGGCTGGATCACAGCAGAGCGGCCGCACAGTCATTTATTTTTTTCATCCACTTATTAATAATAGTAATGGCAGCCAGGCACAGTGGCTCATGCCTGTAATCCCCACACTTTGGGAGGCCAATGCAAAAGGATTACCTGAGGTCAGGAGTTTGAGACCAGCCTGGCCAACATGGTGAAACCCTGTCTCTACTAAAAACACAGAAATTAGCTAGGCGTGGTGGCATACCCCTGTAATCACAGCTACTGAGGAGGCTGAGGCAGGAGAATTGCTTGAGCCTGGGAGACAGAGGTTGCCATGAGCTGCGATTGTGCCATTGCACTCCAGCCTGGCCAACAGAGCAAGACTCAGTCTCAAAAGAAATAGGCTGGGCGCAGTGACTCACACCTGTAATCCCAGCACTTTGGGAGGCCGAAATGGGCAGATCATGAGGCCAGGAGTTTGAGACCAATCTGGCCAACGTAGTGAAACCCCATCTCCACTAAAAAAAAATACAAAAAATTAGCCAGGTGTGATGGTAAGCACCGTAATCCCAGCTACTTAGGAGGCCAAGGCAGGAGGATCATGTGAACCCAGGAGGTGGAGGATGCAGTGAGCCAAGATCGTGCCATTGCACTCCAGCCCGGGCAACAGTTTATAAATAAATAAAAACGTAAAATCATAATAGTAATAGCCCAATAAAGGCTGGAAAAGGATTGCCTTGGTGGAGAAAAGAAGGCAAAGAATTGGGAGGAGAACCTCAGGGGGTTTCTGAGGGGCCAGCAGTGACCTGGGTGGTGGTTACATGACTATTTCTTTTTGATACTTTATGGCACTAAACATTTTTGTTTTGTGCACTTTTCTCTCTATATCACATATCACAACAAAAAGGATAAAAACAATTGTAACAATAATATCTAACGTTTATTGAGCACTTACTAACAGGCTCTTTGCTAACCATTTTACCTTTTGTCTCCTTGAATCCTCCTGGATTCTCTTATTCTCCCCATTTTACAGAGGAGGAAAGTGAGGCTTGGAGAGGTAAAGTTACTTGTCATGCTGCCCAAGAGTGAAGGAAGTGAGATGAGAAACCAGACTGACTCAAGCCCCATGTGCAAGGATCAGGGGCCAGGAATTTCCCCGCAAAGGGTCAAGCGCTCCTCCATTTATGCCTCAGACATGTCTGTGCCTCTTGAATTTTTAAGGTTTGGGAGGCCAGGCAGGTGTGTGCAGTTATAGGCAGCAGATGATGGGCCTAGGAGTCGCCAAGGGGTCAGAGCAGAGCATTTAGCTGTTTAACAAGTGTCAAAGAATCGGGTGCAATGGCTCATGCCTATAATCCCAGCACCTTGGGAAGCTGAGGTAGGAAAAGTTGCTTGAGCCCAGGAGTTCAAGATTAGCCTGGGTAATATAGTGAGACCTCATCTCTACCAAAAAAAAAAAAAAAATTAAATGGCTGAGTGTGGCAGCATGTACCTGTAGTGCCAGCTATTTGAGAGGCTGATGTGGGAGGATCACTTAAGCCCAGGAGGCAGAGGTTATAGTGAGCTTAGATTGTGCCACTGCACTCCAGCCTGGGTGACAGAATGAGATCCTGTTTCAAAAAACAAACAAACAAAAAGTATTAAAGGATAGGAGTGGAACATTCCTAGGGACAGCCCCGGGGAGAAGGCCAAGGCATACTCATGTCTCATCTAAAGTAATAAAAGAATAAGGAGGGAGAATGGCTTGAGGCCAAGAGTTCAAGACCAGCCTAGGCAACATAGCAAGACCCCCTTCTCCAAAAAAGATGAAAAAAAATTAGCCAGGCATGGTGATGTGTACTGGTAGTCCTAGCTACTCAGGAGGCTGAGGTAGGAGGATTGCTTGAGCCCAAAAATTAGAGGCTGCAGTGAGCTATGATCATGCCGCTGTACTTTAGCCTGGGCAACAGAGCAAGACTTCGTCTCCTAATAAATAAATAAATGACATAAAAATTTTTTAAAGGTAAACAGGCCACCCAGGTGAGACAGACCCACCTCTGAACTTACTGGATTGGGAGTGGGGGCAAACAGTAATTTTCTGAGGACCTATTATGTGCTAAGCACATTTGTTACCTTCTTTAATCTTGAGGACAACTTTGTGAGATTAGCAGTATAGGCCCCATTTTACAGATGAGGGGACTGAGGCCTAAGCCAATGGGTAGTGGAGCTGCTCTGCCAGACTCCAGAGCTTTGTATCATGTGCGTGCAGAAAGCCTTGCTTGGTATGGGGTCCCTGGCAGGGCAGGCATCTGGGCATAGGTGCTCCAAGCAGCACATGGCTAGAAGCGAGTTCTAAGACAGCTCTGTGGGGTCCTGAACTGAGGCTGGTGACATGTCATGGAGCGGGGCATGCTGTACTGAGAGGGCATCTCTTCATTCATGTGTTCCAAGGACATCTCTTGAGTCTAGTCCCTGCCAGTCCACACCCTTCCTGGAGCACACAGGCTTGGGGAGGGACAGATATTATACAGTCACTCAAAGACACAAACAGAATGAGGAGAAGCTCCATTGGCACAGTGAGGAAAATCAGCATGGTGACATCATGAAGATGAACCAGGTAGGAGACCTGTGTGACATGGCACTGTCCAGGATGGCCCTCTCTATGGAGATGGACCTGAGACCCGAAAGGATGACATGGATCCAGCCATGCTGGACAGTGCTCATATAACATTGTTGCTGTTAGCAGGACAATTGGGGACAGCCCATTTGTCCATCACCACGGGACCAGTTAAAGCCATTTTACTGCAGCCACACAGTGGCGCCTGCTGCAGCTGTTAGAAACGGGGCCACGGAGCTAAATTTATTGTTGCATAAAGAACTTCATAGTGTGTCGTAGAGTTTTTTTTTTAAGAGGTTATAAAACAGCATGGGTAGCATTATATCATTTCTGTAAAAATTATGTGTGTTTCTGAAAACTGCACAGTGCTCTTCCTGGGAAGTGGGGCATGGGTGATCTTTGGTTCTTCTTTCTACTTTTCTAGATTTGGAGTCTTTCCTGAGTTTTCGGACTTGTGGAGAGGAACAGAGGATTTTAGGGTTCCCATGGTCTTGCTTAGGGTACTTCTTCTGTCCTGCTGTCCCCCTAATGGGATAAGGCATGGGCTGGGGCATCAGCAGATCTGGGTCATCCCTTTGACTGTGTGACCTTAGAGAAGTCACTCGCCCTCTCTAAGGCTGAGTTTCCTCTTCTGAAAAACAGAGATAAGAATAGCATCGGAGGGTGGGCATGGGTTTAAGTGAGTGAAAACATGTGGAGGGCTAGGGCAGTGCCAAGGTATCCCTGATGGGGCTGCTGCCGTGACTGCCTGAGATGGCACCTACTGTGTCACCGTGTTCTGCCAGGGCTCCCCAGGCTTACCTCTCCCTCCATCAGTGGGAGTCAGACCCAGTTGGGAGACAAGGTCCATGGTGGTGGTCAGCTTGGCTGGCCACAGGACCAGCTGGACCTCAGGTTAACACCACCCCACACCCCACCTCCCTCCCCACCACCTCCCTCGCATCTATCATTGAGCATCCTTGCCAGAGACACTGTTATGGGGACACCCTGGCCCAGGATTTGCTTTTTTTTTTTTTTTTTTACAACTAGTACACTTTCAGATACTACTTTACAGCCACAAAGAGAATCTTAAATCTCAGGCAGAACAATGATGTAAACTCATGTAGTCAAACTCTCGGAATCGTGGAATCTTAGTCATAAATAATCCGGCAAGTGCAAACATATGCATTTTGCAAGTAAGTTCACTGCACCCTTCTTGATTATAGTGATAAATTAGTAACAACCCAGTTCTCTATTTGTGAGAGTTGGTTAAATAACTTACATCCAGCCAGACAATAGCATTCTCTGCAGCTATAGAAACAGGGCTGTGAATCTCTATTTGTTGACATGGAAACTTGTCCATGTTGCCTTGTTGGGGAAAAACAGGAGGTTAAAAATGGGTGTCTGTTGTGTGACATCTCGATTTGGAGTCTTTCCTGAGTGTCAGGATTTGCAGAGAGGAACAGGATATCTATTTAGATATCTATTGACTTTTTCACTTTTGTTCTGAAAAATGTATATGAATATATGCATGCTTCTGGCTTGGGAGATGCTCAGAAGGTTCATCATTAAACTGTTGATAGTGGCTTCCTCTGGATGGTGAGATATAGGTGAGCTCTATTTTTATTTTTGTTCATATCATTCAGAGTTTTTTCCAAGTAAGGTGACAGAAAACCCACCCCAAACTAGTTTAAACAAAAATGGATTTTATTGACGTAACTGAAGGTTCAGAGGTCTGATGGCTTCAGGTGCAGCTGGATCCAGGGGCTTGGGGGCCACCAGGACCTGATTTTTCTGTTTCTCAACTCGGCTCACTCTGGGTTATTCCCATGTTCTCATTAAACTCTCACGTACAGGTAATAAGATATCTATCCAAAGAAATAAGCAAGAATTTTTTCCTCAATTCCTCAAACTCAAGTCCCAGAATTGAGTCTTGGCCTTGATTGGTCAAATTTGTGGGATATGCCCAACCCTCAATCAGTTGCTGTTGCTAGGGGGAATTCAGCCCTGATTGGTAGCCTGGGCCTATGTATGCTCCCCACCCCAGCTTGGGGTGGAGTCAACACCACTGGAACCTCAGGAGTGGAGAGTAGAGAAAAGTAGCTTCCCCAAAAGTAAATGTAGACTATGGCCTAAAGTAGACCAAATGGTGGCTGAACCCAGCAACCCCTACCTCCTGTAGTTATCTGAATTTCCCAAAATGCATGATTTTCATAATCAGAAAAACAAAAAAGCACCTATTGAAAGGGGTCCTGGCCAGGTGTGGTGGCTCATGCCTGTAATCTCAGCACTTTGGGAGGCTGAGGTGGGTGGATCACCTGAGGTCAGGAGTTCAAGACCAGCCTGGCCAACATAGTGAAACCCTGTCTCTACTAAAAAATACAAAAATAAGCCCAGTGTGGTGGCCAGCCCTGTAATCCCAGCTATTTGGGTGGCTGAGGTAGGAGGATCACTTGAACACAGGAGGCGGAGATTGCAGTGAACCAAGATCATGCCACTGCACTACAGCCTGGGTAACAGACTCCATCTAAAAAAAAAAAAAAAGAAAGAAAAGAAAGGAGTCCTGAACCCAGATCTTACTTTCAGAAGCTCACTGGGGCAGCCTTAGACTTTCTTGGAGTCAGAACATTGGAATCTCTGAGGTACCGATTTCGCTCAGGAGACATCGACCCTCTCTGTCCTGGAAGGGAGCTGTCCTGGCCCTCTAAACGACTGCAGTCTTTGGAGGATGATTTGCCTGAAATGTGAGTGGTGCTAAGATGGATGTGCATACAGGAGCTGTGGGAAGGAAAAGGCCAGCCAGGGAGCAAGGAAGCCTTCCTGGAGGAGATAGTGCCTAAACTGAGAAGCCAAGCAGAGTGCTGGAAGAATGTTATAGGCAAGAAAAACAATGTGTCAAAGGCCCAGAGCATGTGGTGGGGGTGCAGCTATAGGATGAGAGGAGCCAGGCTTAGACCACATGAGCCTTGAATGCCAGGGTAGAAACTTGGACTTGATCCTGAAGGCAGTGGGGAGCCTTTGGGGGATATTGTGGGATGAGGGAAGTGTCAGTGAGGTCACTCTGTCTTGTGCTGACAGCATAGCCTGGAGGAGTTAGATCGAGGCCCCACAGGAGGAAGGAGAAAAAGAACCCAATGGCCCCTCAAGGGAGCCTTAGATATCTACTGGCCTAAATTCCTTCCCACCCTGAGTCAGAATTCCTGTCCTGAGATGCCCAGCCACTGCTTGCATACCTCCAAAGATGGGGAGCTCACTATGCATTTTCTCCACTGCTAGTTAGAAAGCTTCTTCACAAGACAAAGCCCACAGTTCTGGTACTGCTCAAGACACTGAGGGCTGTCCCCCAAATGACTGCTAGGAGGGCAGGCCGAAGCCTGCATTTCCAGGTCAGGGGATCCAAGATCAGGAAGCCTTGGATGTCTGCAAACCCTGCTGGGGGTTTGAATGGAGGACAGAGAGAGTCCCATTACCTTGACAATAAAGGAAGTATTTGGGCCTTTAGACACACATCTGCTGCCTCAGTTAATTTTCCAAATGCCCCCTGTGTTTTACACAGAAGGAAACTGAGGCTCAGAGAGGCCAAGCCGCCTGTGTGACAACGTAGAGCAAGTTGGAGGCAGGGCTGGCACATGGACCCAGTCTCTCTGCCCTCACCCTCTCCATGGCCCTACTCCTTGTCTCCTGACGCCCTGCAGGTGGGATCTGGTTGCTTCATCTACTTGGGTTTGGGCAGCTTTTTTCTGGAAACTCCAGTCATTCCCAGATCATCCCCTGATTCCCTTCTAAATCCTCAAATGTTTTGTGACTGTTTTAACGGCAGCATCTTTTGTTTCTGATATAGCAAAGTTATGACTTGCACAAGCTGTGTTTCATGGGTCATCTCTAACTTTATCATGCCCCACAGTCTTCGTTTGTTCATTCATCCCCACACTCCACAGACATTCATCTGTGCCTACCATGTGCCCAATGCTGCACTAGATATGGAGCTACAGGGACGAATCAGAGCTGCCCCTGTCCAGGGGAAATTTTCAGTTCAGCCCAGGAGAGAGGCATCTCCATCAGTGATGACAGGTGAGGCATGAGAGATGAGAGGTAGGTGCTGATCACTCAGGGATCTCCAGAGCCAAAGCAGTTGATTCTGTTCCTCCAAGCAGTGTTGAAGGATGAATAGGGATTCTCCATGGAGAAGCAACTGGGAGAGGCTCTGTGAAGATGAGACACAGGACTAGAGAGGTTGGCCAAGGCTGGAGTTTAAAAGGTCTCAACTATTGGTCTGGGGAGTTTGAATTTGACCCTTAGGATAAAAGGGAGCCAAAGGTAGGTTAGGTCTGGGTGTTGGAAAGATCCTGGCTTTGTCCAGGAGTTCAAGGCCGCAGTGAGCTATGATCCCACCACTGCACTCCAGCCTGGGTAACAGAGCAACTCTCTCTCTCTCTCTCTCTCTCTCTCTCTCTCTCGCTCTGTGTGTGTGTGTGTGTGTGTGTGTGTGTGTGTGTGTGTGTATGTGTGTGTGTGTGTCTGTCTGTCTGTCTCTGGACAGTGTCTTTTGATCTGTTGCCCAGGCTGGGAGACCAGTGGCATGATAAGGGCTCACTGCAACCTCTAACTCCTGGGCTCAAGTGATCCTCCTGCCTTGGTTTCCCAAAGTGCTGGGATTAGAAGCTTGAGCTACTGTGCCCAGCAGAGACCCTGTCTCTTTAAAAATATATATTTTTAAATAAATCAAGATCCTGGGCTGGTCTTAGAGGTGACAGTGGGTAGGATAAGACCATGAGGATGGCACAGAGGGGCGTTTAGCAGGGAGATTCAACAAAAATTGGGGACTGGGTGCTACTCAACGGAAGAGGGAGGATTAGGAGGTTGGCATGGGCTTGGGGCCCTGTTGACTGGTGTTGAGATGAATCCTGGCAAAGCCTGGGTGAGTGTCCCCAGGTGGGGCCCATAGGGACCTCTTCAGCTTCATGAGACTTAGAGTAGCAGCGTGGTGAGGTCTCCAGGGTCCTGCATCTCTGCTGAGTGACTAGGACAAGTCTCTTCCCCTTGCAGAGCCTCAGTTTTCTCCTATGTAAAGCTGAGGTGATGATAGTGTCACCCCAGGCATTGTGGAGAAGGTTGGAGGAGAGTGTGTTAAGGGCAGGTTCTCCACAGTGCCTGGCACATAGGAAGTACTTGGTGACTGGAGGCTGTTCTGGTTACCATGGTCCAGAGGCAGAGGTGGGTGAGAGAGCTGGCTGGCACTGGAGCTCCAGATCCCTGCTTGGGCAGCTGTGTGAGGACCTGGAGTGTGTCACCTGGAGAAGGGAAACCAGAGAGGGGCCTAGCTCCCTGCCTTTCCATCACTTTTGTGGGAGGCAGGGTCTGGGTCTGATACTCACAGGAAAAGCTCCAGGGAAGGAGATCCCAGCTTAGGCTAGGAAAACCTTTTGGATACAAAGAATTCTCTGCAGATGGGCTAGCTTCGGTGGTAGGTAGCAAGCTCCTCGTCACTAGGAGTGTTCAAGCAGCAGCTGCACCACAGCTTGACAGAGAGTCTGTAGAGGATTTGTGATTCAGCTGAGGATCTGAAAGGTCCTTTCCAGCACAGAGAGTATCTGATTTCAGGTTCTTCCTTCTCTGAACCTTGGTTTCCTCATCTGTAATACGAGGATAACAGCAGCCCCCATCTTAGAGTTGGTTGCAAAATTTAAGTGAAATCATCCAAATAAAGTGCTTAACCCAGATTTGGCGCATTTCAAGCGCTCAGTGAATGGTGGCTATTATTACTGTGGATGTTGCGCTAAATTCCTAGGCGTGTCACTTCCATCTGAGAGCCTCAGGCGCCTCTGCTCATCAGGGTGCTCCTGCCTGCCTGCCCTTCGGGACCCACTTTCTGTCCTTCTCATTGCCACCATCTCTGTCTCCAGCTCCCCCTTCAACCTCCCTGGGAGGTGGTGGGATTTCCAGACCCTTCTGGGCCCCTTTTAGCTCCCACTTGAGCAAGAGTTGGCAGGTTGGGGCGGCGGATACCATCCGCCTCCCATATGCTTCCTGCTATTTAGAGGAAAACTCTCCCCGCGTTCCTCCAACCACACGGGCTGACATTTCCAGACAGACGCTGGAATCAGCTCTTCGGGGGATTGGCAGATAAATTTGGCCCAGGCTTTTGGGAAAATCTTCAGCCTTACTGGGGAAGCAGAGCCCAGGCTCAGCGACTTCCGTCCACCCTGCGACTCCTGGGGCCTGGTCCTGCAGGGGGCTGGAGCACTGTTCTACAGCCTTGCTGATTAGGGTAAGTCTTACCAGCCCAGCCTTCCTCCAGGAATTCCCCCCTCCTTCCAGCCTTTCACTCAGAGGCAGCTGGAGTTGCAAGGGGAAGCTCCTCCCCCCACGCCAAGACACCTGGGTGTTACCGTACTCAGCCTGGCAGAGGAGCAGGTTTGGGATGGTAGATACCTGAGCTCCAGACCACTTCCTGTCTCTGTGATCTCAGGTGACTCCAACTCTCTGAGCTTCTTTTTCTTCATCTGTAAAATGGGGATAATAATAAGATCTGTCAATTAAAAGCCTTAGGATGGATGGTGCCTGGCATATGCTAAATGCACAACAAATATTAACCAGTATTATTATCATCATCCTTGCTTTCATTATTATTTGGGCTAGAATGGCACCTAGCACTTAACAGGAATTCAGTAAATGTGAATGTTTTTTCCCCTCTTCTTTTCTACAGCTGTGGCTGCTCAAGGAATATAGGGGCATTTCAGACTTAGCTCAGGTTGGTGTAACCAGTGGCAGAAATGCAAGAGGAAGGACAAGCAGAGAGTGCCACATTCAGCGTAGAATGTAGACGGCCAGTCCCCCCCCCCCCCCCCCACACACACACGCGCGCGCGCGCGTGTGCACCCCTATGTCCCAAAATTTCATTCATCCCATCAGAATCTGGAATTCCCTCTGCTTGGTTTTGATGGGCGAAAGGGAATAGGAAGGCCGGGCAAGGCCTGGGCTCTCTGCGGACCTGGCTGGAGGCAGAGTCCGGGAGACACTTGGGTGTCAGCCACAGTAGGAGGGTTCGGGGAAGCTGGAGTAGTTCTGTTTGGCTGGAGTAGAAAGTGGGTGGCGGGAAAGCGTAGGAAGCAAGTTTGAGCTTCATTCAGCACCTCCTGATTGAGCTCAAGTACCGGGCCTTGTGCCAGGGACTGGGGAAATGGGTGGAAAAGATGGGCACGCTTCCTGCCCTCAAGAAGCTCTGGTTCTGGGACGGAGAGGCAACAGCAAACGTGCCTGCAGTAAGCTAGCAACACTCTGGGTTACGCTCAAATAGCCCCAGGTGCCAAGAGAGAGGGAGCCACAGGACAGTGGTAGTGGGTACCTGCTGGAGACAGGGTGTTCAGAGAGGGCCTCTTCGTTGTCTCGAGCACACACGAGCTGGCCCTGTGAATGCTGGGTGGGCAAAGTGGCAGGAGGCAGAGGGGACAGTGAGAACAAAGGTTGTGAAGGTGGCTGGAGCCCGACCCTGGAGGTCTCGAGGGCCAGGCGCCCATGAGAGATGCTCTTGAAGATTATTCCGTTGTGTGTGGGGGACATTGTTGGGGGTAAGAGATGGAACCAGGAGACCTATCTGCAGAGATGGCTTGAGCATCTGCCGTGCATGCTATTGGAACAGTTGGGGGGAATTCTGGACTAGGGAGTGGTGGATGAGCAGAGAGTATCTCACAGGATCAGGCTTTGAGCAGAATCCTGGGACTCAAGGCACATATGTTTTGAAAGGAGAATCTGGACCTGTGTGTAGCTCAGGTGGGAACTGGTAAGAGAGAAGCATCAGGGAAACTTAGAGCCAGACCTCAGGGTAGTCAGGAAGAGTTTTAGAGGAGAGCTCAGTGGTGGTTGTGGAGAGGGGCTTCCTGGCAGCCTGGGACCGCAGGTGGGAATGATAGCACACAGGTGGAGTGAGCACAGACTTCGGCATTCAACCCAGCAGCCAATTCCAGATCTGCTTACTTGCTGTGTGACTTTGGTAGATTCATTTGACCTCCCTAAGCCTCTCTTGTTATCATAATACAGAATCAGTTGGAATTGCATTTGGCTGCATGTAACAGAAGAAAACAAGTAACATTTGTATAAATACCCAGAAGCCTATTCTTCTCATGTAACAAGAATCTCAGGGCTGTGGCTCATACCTGTAATCCCAGCACTTTGGGAGACCAAGGTGGGAGAATCACTTGAGGTCAAGAATTTGAGACCAGCCTGGCAACATAGTGAGACTCTGTCTCTACAGAAAATTTTAACAATTAGCTAAGCATGGTGGCAGGCACCTGTAGTTTCAACTGCTCAGGGGACTGCGGTGGGAGAATCATGTGAGCTCAGGAGTTCAAGAATACAGCAAGCTGTGATCATGCTACTGCATTCCAGACTGGGCAACATAGCAAGACCCATCTCTACAAAACATAAAATTAGACCAGCCTCGGCAATGTGGCAAAACCCCACCACTACAAAAAATACAAAAAAAAAAAAAGCCAGGTGTGGTTGTGTGCCCCTGTAGTCCCAGCTACCTGGGGGGCTGAAATGATAGGATCACTTGAGCCCAGGAGGTCAAGGCTGCAGTGAGCCAAGATGGCACCACTGCACTGCAGCCTGGGTCACAAAGTAAGACCCTGTCTCAAAAAACTAAAAATAATTTAAAAAATAATAATTAGCCAGGCATGGTAGCACATGCCTATAGTCCCAGCTATTTGGGAGGCTGAGGCAGGCCTCTGCCATCCTTAGCATGCATCTTTCATTCTCATGGCTACAAAATGGCTGCTCCACTGCCATATGCTGTATCTGAATTTCAGGCAGGAAAAGGAGAGTAAAGCCTCCATGCTTCCCAAGTTTCCCTTTCTTACCAGGAAAACAAAGATTTCCTGGATGCCCCACGTAGTGGATTTTTGCCTACATCTCTTTTCCCAGATTTGGTCACATGGCCACCCTACCTGCAAGGGAAGCTGATGAAGTGAATATTTCTAACTGGGCTCTTCTGTTAAGCAAAAGGGAAGAATAGCTAGCAGGATAGCTAGCATGATCCACCTCAAAGTACTCACCTCACAGGGAAAGATTCCAAGAGATATTTAATGTGCATAAAAATAATCAGCAACCTCTCAATAAATGGTGGCTGCCTTTATTCTACTACTCTACCTATATGTGTTCATTCATTCATTCAGCAAGCATATATTGTGTTTTGGGCACTGAATACAGTACTGGCCATGACAGTGACAGTCCCTGCCCCTTTGGCACTCACCACAGGTAGGGAAGATGGACAAGGAAACAAATTCACTCTATTTCAATCAGTGTCAAAACAGAGGATTTTTGTCTCTGTTTTCTCCACCTAAAGCAATGGCTGGGACACACTAGGCACAAAATAAATAGTTATTGAATGAATTATGTAGTTTAAAAAACACCTTCTAGGGGCTTACTACATACAAGACTCTGGATTGGTTAGAGAAGCAGGGAAAGAAAGTCACTTTGTTGTGGACCTTGAGGTGGGTGCTGGGGACCTAGCAGTGAACAAGAATGTTGAGACTCCTGCCTTCATTGAGCCCCCAGTCTGGGGATAGAGGCACTGGAGAAGTCTGGAGTCCTGAAAACATTCTGTTCAGGTGTCCTGGGTAAGTCCCTTCCAGTCCTTGGGCTTCCATTTTTCTCACCTGTATGATAGGTATGATAGGACCTGGTGGGGTTGTCACTGATGCTGGTGATGATGGTGGCATGTGTTTCATAAGCTCTGCTCTTCTGTATGTGTAGGAGGCTGATACAGAGCTGGGGTGGGGGTTTCTCTTTGCCATGTTAGGAGAGGAGGCAACTGTTGCAGGAATGGGAGTGGGCTGCATCTGAGCCCCTTGGAATCGCATGGGGTCCCAGGAGGGCAAAGAATCTGGGCCCTGCTTCCATCCTTGCCCACCCCAGTATCTGAGTCTGTCAACTTGTTGACAGCTGGCCAGCTGGGCATACAGCATCCAGCACTGGATGTTGGCAAGCAGTGAATGGGCTGTGCTGGGTACCTGAAGGTGAGAGATAGGATGATTGTAATTATGGGAGGTCTGGAGGTGGAGAAGCACCCTGGAATTTGAGGGCAGAGATATGGTTTTGTCACTTGTTTGGCTGTGTGACCTTTGAGAGATTTCTTGGCCCATCGGGACCTTGGCTTCCTTTTTCTTTTTCTGAGATAGAGTCTTGCTGTGTCTCCCAGACTGGAATGCAGTGGGGCAATCAGAGCTTACTGCAGCCTTGAGTACCTGGGCTCAAAGAATCCTGCTGCCTTAGCCTCCTGAGTAGTGCCACTATGTCTGGGTTTTGTTTTGTTTTGTTTTGTTTTTTTGGTAGAGACTGAGTCCTGCTTTGTTTTACAAACTTGTCTCAAACTTTTGATCTCAAATAATCCTCCTGCCTTGGCTTGGTTTTCTTTCTTCTTTTTTTCTTTTACTTTTTTTTTTTTTTTTGAGACAGAGTCTCACTCTGTTGCCTAGGCTGGAGTACATGGTGCGATCTCAGCTAACTGCAGCCTCCATCTCTTGGGTTCAAGCAATTCTCCTGCCTCAGCCTCCCAAGTAGCTGGGATTACAGGCACGTTCCACCATGCTCAGCTAATTTTTGTATTTTTAGTAGAGACAGGGTTTCACCATGTTGGTCAGACTGGTCTTGAACTCCTGACCTCAATCAGTCCACCCACCTCAGCCTCCCAAATTGCTGGGATTACAGGCATGAGCCACTGTGCCTAGCCAGCTTGGTTTTCTTATCAGCAAAATGGGTATAATTGTCCTTGTCTTGTCTAACCCTCAATACCTTGACCTAGCACATAGGGATTCTCACTGGGTGAGAAACACACCAGAAAACTGGCCCCTGGAATAAAAGACATGCAAATAGAAATAGAACTGGACGTAGCTTCTCCAGGTCTTAGTAATTGTGAGGCAGGTAAGTAGCTAGAAAAAAAATAAGGTTTCATTGCCACCTTGGGATGAGGGAAGGGGATTTTTGACACTTTGACCTTTGAGCTGTGCTCTTTGGGTTACAGGGCACTCATTTGCCTCTGTCCTTGGTGCTGATGTCCAGGGCGTTGTCCGTTGTGCTGATGATAGAGTATGGATTTGAACCGTTTCCAACGCCTGGGGGTACTGTACTCGGTTCTGTCTTCAAAGAGCTTTCATAAATCATTTGCAGGACTGTGGTTTTCTAGGGACCCAACTGGGAGGTCAGAAGCTTTGGCCCAGGTATTGTGCAAATCTGAGCAATATCTGAGGTAGAATTTGAGCTTCTGTTACCATCTCCCAGGCACCCTTTCAATAATTTTGGACAGGAGGCTGGGTGTGGTGGCCCATGCCTGTAATCCCAGCACTTTGGGAAGCTGAGATGGGTGGATCACTTGAGATAAAGAGTTCAAGACCAGCCTGGGCAACCTGGTGAAACCCCATCTCTACTAAAATACAAAAATTAGCCGGGTATGGTGGCATGCACCTATAATCCCAGCTACTCAGCAGGCTGAGGCAGAAGAATTGCTTGAGGCTGGGAGGTGGAAGTTGCATTGAGCCAAGATCACACCAGTGCACTACAGCCTGGGTGACAAAGCTAAACTCTGTCTTCAAAAAAAAAAAAAAAGAAAAAACTTTGGATGTATTATGCCATTTATTTCTAAACAGCAACCTATAGGGGAGGAATTGTTATTTAGTCCCATGTTAGAGAAAGCAGACTGAAGGTTAGAGAAGCTGAGTGACCTGGGGACTGTATCTCTAGCCCCAGTTTCCTCACTCATAATAGGAAGGCTGTTGATAATGTAGCAAAAACTAATGAGTGGGGCAGGCTTTGTAAACTGATGTGCAGATATGGTGGCATTAGTCTTACACACAGAGGAAAGCATGAGTGGATTGTCAAATGCAGATACTCTTGAAACCTCATAGGACTTCCTGGAAGGTCTGAGGTTTGAGCTGGAAAGGAAACACAGAGGCTGAGGGTGGTGATGTGTAGGGCTCAGAGATTCTGTGGAAAAGAAGAAAGTGCCCATTTACTGTGCACCTACTGTGTGCCAGGCCCTGTACTGGGCACCTGAGAAACCTGGTCACTCTATCTGCAAAACCACATGGGTGAAGAGCATCTAGCTACATTTTACAGATATAGAAGTGGAAGGGGGTTACTTAGGAAGGTTACTTAGCTGGGAGATGGTGGAGCTGAGAAAGGCCTTGAGAACTGGAGACTTGAGTATCGAATCCTGGGTGTCATCTGGTTCAGCCCAGAGAAGGGTGTGACCTGCTGCAGGCATGCTGAGTTGGCAGCAGGACTCAGGCTGGATTTGGCTTCCTCTCCTAGGAATATGGCACCACCACCCTCCCCTCACCACTAGCTCCAGGAAGATGAGGAAATAGTGTTGTGTCACAAACAGGGGCTGTGTGTCAAAGAGGCCCATGATTCAAATCTTAGATTTGCTAACTGTAAGCTATGTGGCCTCAAACAAGTCTCTGGGCCTCAGTTTTTCCACCTCTAGCTGAGCAGAAGAGCACTGTAATCACTGCCCTGTGGGTGGTTTTCAGGATCAGAAGAGGGAGTGGCTGGAAAAGGCTGGCAGGTTAGTTCTTAGTAGTAGAAATAAGACCCAGAGGAGGGAAAGACCCCACCCTCACCCCAGGAAGCACAGTAAGAAGCAGAAGCACAAAGGGCCTAGAACTGCAGCCCTGAGCCACCAGTGCCACTTACCAGCAGGACTAACAACCATGGCTGGGGCAGCACCTGGCAGCCCCAGCTGACAGACATTCCTTCAGGCAGGCAGTCTTGAGCCCCAGCGCCAAACATCCCTGTAGGGGGTTAGTGGCTGGGCCAGCTCTGGCTGTTCCTCCACCAGCCTTTCTAATGGCTCCAAGCTGCATATACCTCACGGGGCTGCTGTCATCCTAATTAGGCCATCCTCAGCCACCCTCTCTCCAGGGCCCTGTGTTGACCATCTGAGGCTCTGGACATGATTATGGCAGCTGCCCTTTGCAGCTGTTTGGCTTTTGGAAGGAGGTGGCCACCTGCTCTCATGAATACCTATGGCCTAAGAGATCTGCCTCCCCACTTCAGCCCAGGAGGTTTAGCTCTGGAACTCTGGGCCCAGAGATCTAGCTGCATCCTCCCCACACACCCTACCCTGGCTCCAAAGCCTGGCACTAAAGCAAAGTGAAGAAGGAAAGGAGAAAAAGATGGCAGGAGTGATAGGGAGAACAGGAGGGAAAGGAAGGCGGGGGCCTCAGCACCACCAGTCAGCCTCCTCAGCAGAGGTTGGGATCATTTAAGAGACAAAGCCTGCCTCATGCACACTCTCCCCTGAACCTCTCAGCAGCCCATGCAGCCAGCAGGACACAGAACCAGAGAGCAAGCAAGACTGACACATTGTCTGAGGTGAGAGCTTAGTGTGGGGCCAGGGTCAGGGGTTGTTCTGGGGCTCAAATCATAGGGGAGTTCCTTGCATAACAAGGATAGAAATTGGGGCCTGGACCTCATGTTCAGCACCTGTTAGCACAGAGCAAGTGTGTTTGCTGAAGGCAGGAAGGTAGAGAGGGAGGAAGGGAAAATGGAGGGAGAGAAGGAAGAGAGGGAAGAAGAAACAAAGAAGGAAAGGAGGGAGGGAGGAAGGAAGAGAAGAGAAGGAGCGAGGGAAGAAAGAAAGCAGGAAATGCTAAAAGGCATTCCATGTAGAGGGAATTCACAAACCCAAACCCAGGAGTTTTGCTTGAACAGTTTTCTTTTTGGGTTGGAGGGAAGGGGAGACAGAGTCTCACTCTGTCACCCAGACTGGAGTGCAGTGGCACAATCATAGCTCCCTACAGCGTTGACCTCCCAGGCTCAAGTGATCCTCCCACCTCAGCCTCCTAAGTAGCTGGGGGACTGTAGGTGTGCACCACCATGCCCAGCTAATTTTTTGATTTGTTGTAGGGACGAAGTCTTACTGTGTTGCCAGGACTGGTCTCAAACTCCTGGGCTCAAGTGATCCTCCTGCTCAGCCTGAATGATTTTCTTATATATATGATATCATAACCAATTAATATCTTTGCATTTTTCTTTCTTTTTTCACTCATTTTTGAGATGTATACAAGTGAAGCTATAGTTCGCTCATTTCTTCTGCTGAATAGTGTTCCATCGTATGCTTATACCACATCCTCCTGCTGGTGGATGTTTCAGTGGTTCTGGTTCTCCACCATGAAGATCTCTGTGGATGTGCATTACTGTTTCTCTGGAAGCGGGATTTTCTGTGTTAATAAATACTGCCAAATTGCCCTCCAAGGTAATTATGCCACTTCGCACTCCTGTTAGTGATATATCTGAGTTCTCATTTCCCCGGCACCTCAGCATCAGTTGATTTATCACTCTTTAATTTTGCCAATGTGCTGGGAGAAAATATCTCATTTTCATTAGTGACTGTTAGAGAAGCTGAGTGTCTCATGATGTGCTTAATGGTCATCTGAATTTTTCTCTTCTGCAAAATGCCTGTTCATATATTTTGCCCAGTTTTTTATGGGTCACATCATTTTCTTATTAATTCATAAAAGAGGTTTATATATGTGAATATGAATCCTTGTTATGTTTGTTGCAAATATTTTCTCCAAGTGTGTTGCTTGTCTTTTAACTTTGTGTCTTCTTCATTCAGAAGTTTAAACTTCGGGGGTAGTAAAATTTATTTTCCCCTTTATTTGCTTTTATTTCTTTGTGACTTCTCCACCCAAGGTCATAAAGATACTCTAGATATCTTCTAAGTATTTTCATTTTATTTCCCTTTATGTTTCGTATTGAGATCTTTAATCAAGTTTAGGTCTTTTATCTTTGCATGCAGTGTGAAATAGGGATCTGATTTCATTTTTCTATGGCTGGCCTATGGTCCCAGCAGCATTAATTGAACACTCTGTCCTTTTCTCACTGATTTGAAATACCATCTCTGTTTTATGTTTAAGTGCCCATGTATTTATGGATCTGTTTCTGGGAACTCTGTTCTGTCTCATTGATCTCTTTGTCTATTTCAGTTCTACACTAATCACTGTATCTCATCGTTTTTTAACAAGGACATCTTGGCATTTGGGGTCCAACGATGCTTCCTTGGGTGGGACTGTCCTGATCATTAAAGATTCTTGAGCACCCGTCATCCAGTCCTTGGCACTCAGTAGAACCCTCCCCTGAGTCAGTGTTATGGACAAAAATGCCCCCAAGCATTTCCAAAGTTGCCCTAGGAGGGCAGTCCCTTGGCTGTTGAGACCTGCCACAGATAGCTTAATATCCAGCAGGACAAGCCTCCTTCTCCCCACTATTTGATTCTTCTTTTGTATGTTCTCTTCCCACTGTGCGCTGCCAGCAGTGGAATCCATAGCATGACAGTGTCAGGCACCTCTGGAGATAGGACTTCCATCAGCCAAGGCAGCCTACTCCTTTGTGTGTCTGCTGATTGTTAGAAAATGCTGTCTTACACTGAGTTGAAGTTGGCCTCCCTGTGGCCCACTTCCTCCCCAGCTCCTGGATCTCCAAGAACACACATCCCTCCCCCTTGGCCCACCCTTCATTGACCTTAGAGAGCAGACATTTCCCCTCCACCTCTGCTATTCTCTCCAGACTCCCAAACTCAATAACCCCAGTTCCCTCTGATGCACGTCAAAGACTTGGCTCAGTGGCAGACAGCATGGTGTGTTTCAGCTTGAGTCAGACACATTGGGGTAGAATTCCTGCTCACTTACCTATTAGCTGTATGGCTTCTTGGAAAGGCAGTTAACCTCTCTGTGCCTCATTTGTTAAATGGGGGTAATAGATCCTCTACCTCAGAGGGTTGATGAGAGATGTAAATGATTCAGAGCATAAGGCCTGAGCCTGGTACGGATGCCCAGGAAGTGATAGCTGTTCACATTTTTCCTGCGATTATTACTTCTTCATGACACTCCTGGTCACTGTTCCATGCCTACTCATCAGGAGAGGTGCCCTGAGCTGAAGGGGGCACCCAGATGTGCTCTGGCCAGAGCAAGGACCACCATTGCATCCTCTGCATGAGAAACTAAGATGAGAGGATTTGCTGTGGGGCTGGTTCTGGGGATGACAAAGAGGAGTCAGGGCCAAGTCCAGGGTTTTGATCTGATTCATGGTGAAGATGGTTCTCCCATCAATGGGAAGGAGAAGACTGGGAAGAGCAGATTTGCAGGGTCAGGAGTTCAGGTTTAGACATGTCAAGTTGGCGATGCCTGTTAGATGTCCAAGTACAGATGTTGAGTTGAAAATTGGATATATGAGTCTAGGGTTGGCAGGAGGAAAGATTCCAGGCCTGATGTGTCAATGTCGGGGGTCATCAGACCTTCCCAGACCACTTCCTCTGCTATTGCATAGACGTAGTTTTATTTTGAGAGGTAGGACAGTACAGTGGTTAAGAAGGCTGGTTCTGGAATCAGGTGGTTTAAGTCCCAGCTCTGGCTCTTTCTAACTGTATGTTTTGGGACAAGTTACTTACTTTCCCTGTGCCTCTGCTTTCCCATCCACAAAATGGTTAACAGTAATACCCACCTCCCCCTTATAGATGTGGTGGGGATTACAGGAGATAATGATGCCAAGTCATGGGCTTACCTAAGACCTTTTGCACACTAAGCACTCTCTATATGAACTCTAGTAATTATCATTTTTAGCTATGAGTCTAAGCTATGGTTTCCTGATTGATTCCTTTGTTCCTTTTCTTTCTCTCTTTTTAAAAAATATTCCCTTACATAAGCAAGAAAAATAAATAAGACAGCAGGAGAAAAGACAAAAAGAGATCATTCTAGGTTATACTTTATTAAAGATAGGCTATAAATTTGCCTCTGAGCTTCCTAGTAGACAAAGAAAAAAAGGAAACAAGAAATAGCATGACTCACCATACCCCTGAAAGGAAAATAAGTCAATTAATTGCTCAGGTGTGTGCAGAATATCCATGTCCTCAGAGCCATTCATACAGTAAATACAGTAACAACTGGGGCTGCTGCTATGACTCTAGTCCCCAGAGGCTCTGGGGTTCAGAGGGGCTGACTATGGTACTCTGGAAGCCATGAGACCAAGGCATGGGTGGTGGAGCCTGGGCTCCTGGCCTCCTAATTGGGGAAACAGCCAGGACCATGCCTATCCTGCTACATGGCAGTGTGGGCTCCAGGCTGAAATGGGGGCAGAGGATCATGCAAACTGGACCAAGGGGTGGTGAATTTCAGCTGGGAGAAGACTTTACAAAGGATGTCATATTTGCCCTAGACCTTGAAAAGCTGAGTAAGGCTTTGACTCCTGGAGATGACAATGGAGGTCATGAGTTTCGGGAAGGAGCATCATCCACAGCCTGTTACAAATTAAGAGAGCTTAGAGATTCAAGTTCAGCTGCACTCCTGTGACAGGAGAACTAAGACTCAGAGAAGGCAGGGCTAAACCTGGAGTCACATAGAGAGTCAGGGACCTAGCAGGCCTCAAACCCAAGCCGCCTGCCTCCCTGACCAAAGCTAGTTCCCCTTCCTCCCACTACAGCTTCTTCTCTGGGTTCTGACTCGCCTCCTGCAGGGTCATTAACCACCTACTGCTTGCCATGTGGTGTCCCCCTATATTTAACTCCCATGCTATGATTTACAGAAGCTCAGAATAGCAATCCTGAGTGGGGGACATGCCTGCACTGTACCCCCCTCTAGTCTAACTGAACTTCTGGTCATAGCTCCCTTCCCCAAGAGAGAGCAGAGTCCTGGATCCTGGGTCTGTGTTATTGCAAGAGAAGAACTAGCTTGTCCCTAAGTAAGACTTAGTATAAGGAGTGAACTACCCACTTGGGGAATCCTGGATATACACTGAGCCCTGATCCTGGCTCCAGACTGAGCCTTGATCCCTATCCCCAGATTGAGCCTTGATCCCTGCTCCCAGACTGAGCCTTGATTCCTGCCCCCAGACTGACCCTTGACTTTGATCCCAGACTAAACCCTGACCCTGGTCCCAGACTGAGCCCTGATCCCTTCTCTAGGTTGAACCTTGACCCTGGCCCCAGACTGGGACCTGACCTTGAACCAAGACTCAACTCTGCCACCTTCTTCAAGCTGAGCCCTGACCCTGGCCTCAGACTAAGCTCTGAGCTCTGGTCTTGACCCAGATGGTTGGCAGTTGGGGACATGAATATAGTTGGGAGTCCTTCTCTCACTTTAACTGCTAGAAACTCAGCTGAGGGACCCCACCCCCTTTTAGGCCAGTGACTCAGATTGTGCCCTGAGGGTTCTATCTCAGAGACTGCCCCCCACACCCTGGCCTCAGCTGCAGTAGCCTGGGGACCTGTAGCCATGGGTGATAGAACCATCCAGGCCGCCCACTCTGACCATGAACTCCTCTGCAACCCCAAATGGGCTGCCAGCACAGCTGAAAGCTCTCCCGCCCCTTCTGCTAATTTGCCCCCTCTCTAATTCTCCAAGCCATGCAATCTGTGGTGAGGGCTGAGATATTTATAAAATCTGTGTCCTTCATGATAAAGCCAGCCCCAGAGACCAGGTTCAGAGCAGCTCTATTCATTCTCTAAAGCCCCAAAAACTTCAAACGCACCCACCAGAGAGGGCCCTCATCACGGTCCCACCTGTCGCCAATTGAGGTCACAGCCCTTGCATTTCGGAACTGCTTTCTCTCTTGTGCCCAACACTGTTCCCAGCAGCCATGAAGCCTGGCTGGGTGGAAGTGGCTGGGGCGCTGGAGGCTGATGACAGCTCTGCTTCCTGACTAGGTGTCTCAGATGAGTCACTACCTGGCTCTGAGTGCCGATCCCTTTGTCTTGCAAATAGAACAGCGCCCACCCTTCACTCCCCAGTCTATAGTGCTGGGGAGTGGGATTCTGTGAGGTGCAAAATGCTCAGCTCTGGGCCTGGCAGAGAGGAACTGCTGGGTGTTAATGCCATCTCCAATGCAAGCAGTATCACATGAGCAAGTGGGCAACACCCGCCATAGCTTTCCCATAGCCTGTCCCAGTGCCTGAAGGTGCCCCATCAGGGTTATCCAGAAATCTCAGTTAAATCACAGGTCACCCTGGAGGGGAGCTGGCTTAAGCTTGTCCTTTTGGAGGAATTGCAGAGGCTCCTGGGAGCATCCTTAAACTCATCCTGACTTCACTTGGTGGGCCTCAGGGCCTGGGTGATAGGCAGGGAGTGACTTGGGGTCATGTCCCAAACAGGAGGTGGTGGTCTGGTTCAGAGTGAGGCAGCAGGGATGGAAAGCCAGTGCGCTGGGGGGGCAGGAGCTATTGGAGCAAGAGCGGGGGAGCCAGGGGACCTCAGCTGCCAGCACAGGTGCTAGGGGCTGCCACTAGGAGGGAGACAGGAGAGTAGCAAGTCTGTCAGAGGAGACCTGGATTTCAGTTCAAATGTGTTGAGTCTCAGATGTCCGGCCAGCATGCAGGGGAGACAGCCAGGAGCATGTAGAGTCTCAGGATTGCCTGTCATTCATTCACTCATTTGTTTATGCATTCATTCACTTGACAGATATTTATTAAGCTCCTACTATGTTTCAAGCACTGTATCAGACACCAGGCTATTACAACAGACGGGACCAACCTCAGCTTTCCTGAGGTTCTCAGTCTAGTGGAAGAGATAGACAATAAATGAAATAAGTGAAGAAATGCTGTGTTCCTAGGTGACGTGGGAATGAGGAAGGGGGTCAGGGAGGCATCTGAGGAGGTGACATTTGGGCAGAGCCCTGAATGAATCAAGGGAGAAGCCACATGAGGGTCTGGGGCAGAGCATTCCTGATAGAGGGAACAGCCAGTATGATGCTCTGAGGCAGGAAAGAGCTCAGCGAGTCCTAGGAGGGAAGAGGAGGCCAGGTGGGCTGAGGACTGGGAAAGGGAGGCTGGGAGGAGGGATGGGAGGGGTTGGAATGGTCAGAAAGGAATCATGTGGCCTTCATGAGAGGTTTGGCTTTGGTCAAGAGCTCAGGGGTGAGACTGGGGTGGGACTGGAGAACTGGGAGTCATTAGGGCAGGAGAGGTGGAAGGGGTGATTCGAATCCCAGGGAATGAGGGGCACCGGGGAGGTGACTGAATGGGACACAGACCTGACTAAGAGCCTGAGCAAGACTGGAAGTGCCCTCTTAGCCTTGGGTCAGAGAGGCCTGGGTGAGAACCCCAACCCCTGCTCTCCCTCACTATGTGACCTGGGGTCTCCACTTTGCTGGGCCTCAGCTTCCTCAGTTGGTAAATAACAAAATTAATCCCTGCTATTCACTTATGAAGTGCTGGGTTCCTGGGAGGCGCTGTGGGGTCTATAAGGCCAGCCCTGTTGGTGAGCTGGGGAGGATGGGGCTGGCCTGGATTTCTTGACTTATTTCCCCTGAGGTCTCCACACCAAGCCCCTAAGGAGCACAGGGAAGGGAGCCAGCCACTGTGGAGACTGACCCAGGCCAGAACTTGTCCCAGTCCCAGCCCCTTTAGTGAGCTGATGACCAAAGGGGGAAACTGAGGCTGACCCTGGTACTTAGGAGGGAAGGAAAGGGAGGTTCCACTTAGTAGTTAATCTGTGTCTGCACCCTTGTGGCACTTTAGCCATGTTGCCTTGGAATTAAACCTAGATTGGGCCTCCACTGATCAGATGAGGAACTGAGGCACAGAGAGGGAGGTGACCTGCCCAAAGTCACACAGGCATTGTGTGCATTCCAACCCCAGCCTGTGTCTCCAGCAGTCCTGAGGCACCTGAGGAGGGGACTCATGGACTCATCCCTCACCTACCCACAGTCTGTGCCCCAGGCCCTCCTGTACACACAGAGAAGTGGCCTTCACTGGGCACCCCCCTCCCTCCTCCATGCTGCACTGGTCTGCCTTCTATTTCTCGGAACCTGTGAATCTTTTTCCAGCCTCAAAGCCTTTGCACATGCTGTCCCCTGTGCCTGGAAAATTCTCTCTCTCCCTCTCTTTCACATACACAAACATATTATCCTGTCATTTCCTACTCATCCTTCAGACTTCAGGTCAGACCTTACTTTCTCCCTGTGAAGTACTCTTGTCAGCCATCTACCCCATCTCCCAAGCTCTGGCGGCCACTGTTGCTGTCATCCGTCCATGTGATTAGATGTTTATGATCTCTCTTCCCTGACACACTCGTTGGGGCCTGTCCCAGAACAGGGCCTGAGGGAGCACTGACTGGATGGCCACTTGGGGCACTGTCATACACCTCTGCCCTATAGGGGTGTGAGCTGCAGGGAGTGTCCAGGAGCCCTTGGAAATGTTGCCCCCTTCCCTACTCCTGAGACAGACTCCATGGTCCCAATCTCCCCTGAGACGTGATGTCAGTCATTAAGTGGCTTCTGCAGTGAGCCGTAGCTGCGTGGGCTCTGGTGCGTGTGTGTGCACGTGGCCCTGGGTACATGCACGTGTGCACACGGGCCTCCATGAGTAATTCCAGAGGTGCTTCCACACGCTGTCACCATGGAGAGGCCACCCCCGCCCACCCAGCCCCAGGTGGCTGCCTCTGCCACCCTTTCCGGTCCTTCTCCCAGCCTCTCCATGACCCAGATTCGACCTGCCTTGCCTCCCACATTCACAGGCTCTGGCTTCTGGAAGCTCAAGGTTCAGAGGCCTCTCCCTGAGACACACCTCCCATTCAGGATGGGCTCCGGGTTCCAGCAGTGCTTGTGGAGGCCATGTGGAAAGAGTGAGCTCTGGCATGCCTCTGCCTGGGCAGGCACCTGGCTTCTCCACCCAGATTGTGCAACCTGGGGATAAGAATGCCTCACTGGGAGATTCAGAGGTTCTGCTGTGGCCCTCCAGGACCCTCCCTAGAGCTGCCCCTCCTCTTATAGCCTCCCCTCCCCATCATTTTCTCTGCCTCAACCACACCAGCCTCCTTGCACCAGTCTCTTCACCCAATACATACACACACCAGCTGCACACCCATGCTACACTCGCCATCCCTCTACCAGGAATGCCCTTTCCCCAGTCATCCACAAGACCCACCCCTCACCTCTGCTCAAATACTGCTTTTGCAGAAAGACTTCCCGACCCCATCACACTACAGTCTTCTTTATCTGCTCTAATTGGCTTCCAAGAAGGTATTGTTGCCTGACGTTACATTATATATTCATTATCTGTTATGTGTCTCCCCAGCTAGAATGTACACTCTGTGAGGGTAAGGACTTAGTCTTCTTTGCTGCCATATTCCAGAGCCTTGAGTGCCTGACACATTGTAGGAGCTCAATATCTAAATATCTGTTCAATGAATGAGTGAACTTAAAGCACTTAGCCCAGAGCCCAGCCCTCAGTGGTCAGAAATGTAGGTAGCACAGTCAGCACTGCTTTTTTTTTAGATAGAGTCTTGCTCTGTCACCCAGGCTGGAGTGCAGTGGTGCAATCTTGGCTTACTGCAACCTCCACCTCCCGGGTTCAAGTGATTCTCCTGCCTCAGCCTCCTTAGTAGCTGGGATTATAGGCATGTGCCACCACACCTGGCTAATTTTTTTAATTTTCAGTAGAGATGGGGTTTCACCATGTTGTCCAGGCTGGTCTCAAACTCCTGGCCTCAGGTGATCCACCTGTCTTGGTCTCCCAAAGTGCAGGAATTATAGGCATGAACCACCAGCACTACCATTCTCAACCATGCTCAGAGCAGGAGTGTGGCGAAAGTTGGTTTCTTTCTGTTGGACAGTCACACATATTTGATCATTTGTGGCCCTCATGATCAATTCCATGAGACAGATACAGTTATTACTAGTCCCATTTTCTGGATAAGGGCATGAGGCTTCAAGAAGTCCCAGAGGTCCCTGAGACTGGCTGGGCTAATGAGATTGAAGCCCAGGCCTGCCTGCTCCCTGCCTCCAAGCTCACATCAGCTCTGAGGAGCCCACCTGCAAACACAGCAATATTGGGAATCCCACTGAAATAGCATCATGGCAGTGGGGACTCCAGCCCACTGAGAAGAGAAGCACCACCTCCAGAAAGGCTGGAGCCCCAAGGTCTAGTCCAAGGTGGACATCCTTCTTATGGGGTGACCTTGAGCCAGCATCTGCCTCTCAGCACCACAGAAGTGTAGTAAGTAGGGTTACTCAACTGGCCTGAGACCTCTTCCAGGTCTGATGTTTCCACATCTAAGAGGATGATCATCTCAACCCCCTCACCCAGAACCCAGCACACACACGCGCACGCGCGCACGCCCACACACACACCACCCACATATACCATGAGGGATAGATGGAAGTTTTGACCTTCCTCTGGGGTGATTCCAGGAACCTATTGAAGACGTCTCACCCTGAAGGCAGCCTCACTTAGCCTCAGTTTCTCCATCCATAAAACAGGGACCATAATGAGCCCTGCTTGCCCTCTCAGGGCAGTTGTATTCAAATGATTCAGAAGAGGGAGAGTGGTTTTTGAGAGCTGGGCCCTATTAAAGAGTGACAACCCACTCTGGAACAGGAAGTTGACCTGTGCCCCAGGGAGGAGTTTCTGGGAAGAAAAACCTTGAAGCACCCAAAGTTGCAGAGGAAGAACCATCTTTATTCCCATATTCCAGGCAGATAAACTGAGGCTTAGATTTGGAACATGATATCTGTTAAGTGGTATGGAGCTGGTAAAAAAACATAAGTGGGGAAGAAGGTACCTAAGGGGAAGGGTGAGTTCCCTTAACAGACACGCCTGACCTTGTAAGTTTCCCTGAGGCAGCCCTGTACTCCCTTGCCATAAGGGATAAGGATCAGTACATATGGACTTGCCTGAGAGCTTGTTAGAAAATGTAGGTTCTGGGGTCTCACTACATTTAGACTCGAATGAGTCCTAATTCAGGGGTTCTGGGAACCCAACTTGAGAAACACTGACATAGAAACGAAGTAATAAGAAACCAAAATTATTGTATCCAGAGCATGCATTCAACTGACATTCACTAATGGCCCTCCCGTGTCACACCCTGGCCAGCCTGCACTGAGGACCCAGAGATACCCCCAGTGCCATACGGGAGGAATATGTGGTAACTGGCAAGCATTCCACCCTGCTGCCTTCTTTGGATTTATTCCGGTATTTCTTTTCTAACTTTTGGAGCTGATGTTTACCATGTTACTTTTCAGTTCATTTTTTCTTTTCCTTTTCTAATATAAGCACTGAAAACTACATCTGTCTCTAGATACAGCTTTAGCTGCATCCCACAAATTTTGATATATCGTATTTTCATTGTCTTTCATTTCTTTTTTTTTTTTTTTTTTTTTTCTGACACAGAGTCTTGCTTTGTCGCCAGGCGCCAAGCTGGAGCGCAGTGACGAGATCTTGGCTTACTGTAACCTCTGCCTTCAGGGTTCAAGCAATTCTCCTGCTTCAGCCTCCTGAGTAGCTCGAACTACAAGCATGCACCACCACACCCACCTAATTTTTGTATTTTTTTTTAGTAGAGACAGGGTTTCACCATGTTGGCCAGGATGGTCTCGATCTCTTGACCTCGTGATCCGCCTGCCTCACCCTCTTAAAATGCTGGGATTACAGGCGTGAGCCACCATGCCTGGCCTATCATTCATTTCTAAGTCTTTCCTCATTTCCCTTTTGGTTTCTTCCTCAGCCCATGAGTTATTTAGAAATAGGTGTTTTTAAAATTTCAAACATAATTTTCAATTATCTTTTGTTACTGCGTTGTTTCTTTGGTATTTGTTGAGATTTGCTTTGTAGCTGAAAACTTGACCAATTAGGCTGGGCACAGTGGCTCACGCCTGTAATCCCAGCACTTTGTGAGGATCACGTGAAGTCAGGAGTTCAGGACTAGCCTGGCCAACATGGTGAAACTCCTTTACCAAAATACAAAACATCTCTACCAAAATACAAAAATTAGCCGGATGTGGTGGCAGGCGCCTGTAATCTTAGCTACTCAGGAGGCTGAGGCAGGAGAATCACTTGCACCTGGGAGGCAGAGGTTGCAGATACCTGACATTATGCCATTGCACTCCAGCCTGGGTGACAAGTGTGAAACACTGTCTCAAAAAAAAAAATAAATAAAAACTTGGCCAGTTTTTGTAAATGTTACATATGTGTTTGAAAAAAACGCATATTTGCTAACTGTTGCGTTCAAAATTTTCTCTGTTCTTGATGTTCAGTGGCAATTCTGGTGTGTTAGAGAGAAGCAAGGGCTGTGGGAGCCAAAAGGAGGTTCCTGATCCAGTCTGTGTGTCTCAGGAAGGCCTCCTGGAGGAGATACTACTTAAAGATGTAAGTGTTAGGCTAGGAGGCAAGATGGGAAAAGCATTCCACCCAGAGGGAACAGCATGGGCAAAGGCATGGAGGTATGGAGTAACTCTTGGCAAAAGTGGAAACACTGATAAAATTTGCTAGGGATCAGGGTGAGGTAAGATCAGTCTGGTGGAGGTGGCATGGTCAAAGGAGTGATGTTATTAGAGAAGATATTACTAACACAGCCATAGAGAAGAGCACATCAGGTGGCAGGAGCTGTGGGAGCAATAATACCAGCCAGGATCTATTAAACTCTTACTGCTTGCTAGACACTGTGCTAAATGTTCTATGTGATTGCCTCATTTAACCCCCTTTAACAGCTCCGTGAGATAGATACCATGATCTCCATTTATAGATGAGGAAATGGAAACCAGAGAGGTTAAGTAGCTTGCCCCAGGTCACACAGCTCCAAGTGGTGGGGTCAGGATTTGAAGTCAGCCAGATACAGTCTGACTCTGGCTCCCACATTCTCAGCCACTATGCTGTGGTTCCTGAGTATGATGGGAGTTGCTGGGAAATAATGTGTGGCTGGCTGTGACTGAAGCTTGGATTACCTGAGACAGAGCAAGGCTAAAATACACAGGCTGGCCGAGCGCAGTAACTCACACCTGTAATCCCAGCGCTTTGGAAGGCCAAGGTGGGTGGATCACTTGAGGTCAGGAGTTCAAGACCAGTCTGGGCAACAAGGCAAAACCCCATGTCTACCAGAAATATGAAAATTAGCTGGACATGGTGGTACACATCTGTAATCCCAACTACTTGGGAGGCTGAGGCAAGAGAATTGCTTGAACCCAGGAGGCAGAGGTTGCAGTGAGCCAAGAGGTTGCTGGAGGTTGCACTCCAGCCTGAGCAACAGAGTGAGACTCTGTCTCAAAAAAACAAAAACAACAACAACAACCAAGGGGAAAAAAAAAAAAAATATATATATATATATATATACATATATATATATATATATATATATATATATATATATAAAGCACAGGCTAGACAAGATGAGGGCTTTACATTCAAGAGAATTGGGTTCCAGTGCTCACTACTTCCGAGCTCTGTGACCTTGGGCAAGTCACTTCCACCGAAGAGCCTTGGTTTTCTTATCGATATAATGATATGGATACTCTTGCTCTGCCTGCCTTGCATTCTGTGTAAGCACTACATAAGATCATGCCTGCTTTGCGGTCTCTGAAGTGCTCTACCTGTGTCTGTCATCAACCGAGAGAGAGCTGGGAATGGCCAGCCAGGGAGCAGAGCTGCCTGCTGCCAGCACTGGGGAGCTATGGGTAGGCCTTGAGCTGGGGAGGGGCAGGGAAGCCTGGAGCCTTTGAAAGTGAAGCTAAAGAACCTCACAGACCCTTCAGTTAGCTCTGTCAAATTCTATAAATATTTTTAAGAGTTGAATGAGTTTCAACTCTGAACCAAGTTTCAGTTCCTGAGCTAATTCCAGTGGGTTGCATAGAGTGCAGAAATGAAGATTCTAGGCCTTATCCCTTGGGTGAGAAAGTGAGGTTTCCATTAGTTATGTCTGCCACAGGTACAGGAAATACAGCTGGTGGTAAGCTCTGGATCTGCCAGTCAAACTGAGGCTCTCAAGGGCACAGCAGCACCTCCCAGGGGCTATTTTTGTTACCACAGTAACTGGGCAGGGACTACTAGTGTCTAGAGGGCAGGAAACTGGTAACATTCAGGCCAAACTTTCACAATGAAGAATTATCCCAGCTGTGTTCCATGTGACTTTCAAATGTCCTGCCAGCCATTCCTGTAGGCCAAAGTAACCAAACTGAAACAAACAAAAAAAACCTGTTTGTAACTCCCTGAGCCTGGACACTCACTATGTTTTATATACAAGATGAAGTATTTTTTTTAACCCAGTTTTAATATACCAGGAACATAACTGTCATGAGTGCCAAAGAAAGGATGTGCTTCTTCTATTGGTTCAGAATTTTACCAAGAGTTGGTCACCATTTTAGAAGGATCACCCCCTCTAGCTTGTGGTACCAGTGATATCTGAGCAGCTGATTCAACAGCACATCTTTCTCTGTCTGCATTTGTAACTGTCACGGATTCTGCATGTAGGTGCTGGCATCTGATTTCTTCATTATGCCTTCTTGACGAGTTGTGTCCCAGCATTTGTGCTTTATAATACGAGTCGTATTACAAATTACTTTCCTTTCACCTCTCCTTTATATTTCAGTTAGGGCACTATATGTTTTTAAATTATGTGTGTAGGTAGGTAATATGATCTATGAATTTTATTTCAGGAGAATAAACGGGGACATTACAAAATATTTCCTATAAAATGGCATTTGGGGTCTGAGGGGGTTGAGTGGCAGTAGGAACGTTACAGCCCAACTCCTTCCTTTATGATGGGGAAACTGAGGCTGGGGGGGAGGAAAAGGCTTGCCATTGTTCATATGGAAAGTGGGAGGCAGAACTTCAGGAAGATCTGTCGCATTCTGGAGTGGGGGAAGTCTGGGGGCAGGAGACCAATGACGTGCCTTGTGCAGGAGAATGGGAGTGAGAGGAGTGGGTGACTGTGGCAATGGCAATGAAAAACACGTGCGGAGTTTCAAGATGTTTTGAAGCCACCAGGCAGCTGTCTTTGGGCACTGGGGGACCCAGGGTGAGGGGGAATGTGCTTTCTTGAAGAATTCCTCCCTTTGCTGGAAGAACTGGCTTTCTGTGCTGGGAACCTGAGAGGAAATCAGGCCATCCCACAGAGAGGCCAGTCAGACTCCTCCTGCCACCCTCCCCAACCCCCCAGCAACCAGAAACCCAACCTGGCCCCAGCCAATTGGGCAGCCTGAGGCCAAAACATCACCCGCCCAATCCTGGGCGGCAGAAGCTGCCGCTACCTAAGAAAATGATGTGTCTGTTCCGAGAAACCAAATATCCTACAATGAATCCAATTAGATTTCATAGGCACATGAAAACGCGATCCATCTTAAATGTCCTCTGCAAACCTCCAGCCACAGATAAATATTTTATTCCATTCCAAGCAGTCCTGGGCAGAATATCAATTAGCATCCAGCTGCCTCCCTAGTGGGTCCAGACAGTCCTGGCTGAGGAGGGGGCTCTAAGCTGAGAGGCGAGCCCCCAGTCTTTGCCGCATGCTGCTGCTTAGCCCTGGTGTCACCCTAGGCAGGTCTATTTTCCCTCCCAGGCTGTGTGGTCTCACCTGCAGAATGGGTTTGCAACATCACCCATCCTGCTTCTCCCACAATGTCCTAGTGCTGAGCAAGGAAGTTCATGTTCATTCATCTGACAGAGTCCCTGAGCAGCTGCTGGGTGCCAGCATCGTGGTTAGTGTTGGGGACACAGCCTTGAATAAGGCAGATTAATCTCTCCCCTCTGGCAGAGCTCACAATCTGGGAAGAGGGCGGCAGAAATAAGCATGTAAATGAGGACCGCTTTTGACAGAGATGAGTTTTACAAAACACACAGTTAGGCTGCTGTGATAGAGAAAAACAAGGAGTACCCATTGTAGACTGAAGGATCAGGGAAGGCCTCCCTGAGGAGGTGACATCTGTGCCAAGATCTGAATTGGGAAAAGTATTCTAGAAAGAGGTACAGCCAGTATGAAGGCCCTGAGGCAGGAAAGTGCTTGGTGAGCTGAAGGATTAGGAAAACCAGTGTGACTGGAGCGGAATGAATGACTGAGAGAGAGGCAGGGCCAGGGTCTAGGGGGTCAGTTCATGCTACATCTCTGTTCCATAGATGAATTGTGAAACCCTTCACAAGTGCAAATGAGCAGGTCCAGGAAGACACATGTCACGCCAGTGGGAGGACACTGATGAGAATAGGCTGACAAAAAGGAACTGCCCATACTCAGGATATCCCTCGACCTGGTCAGAGCTGTTTGGGGTTCAAATCTCATCTCTACCACTTACCAACTGGGCAAGTCACTTTGCTTCTCTGGATTCAGTTTCCTCCTCTATAAAAGAAAAGGTATAATCTCACCTATACTTCAGGTCTGTTAAATGGGCTAATGTGTGTCAAGTGTCTGATGGATCATATGTGCCTAATGAATAAAACAATTCTGTTGGCCGAGTGCGGTGGCTCAAGCCTGTAATCCCAGCACCTTGGGAGGCCGAGGTGAGTGGGTCATGAGGTCAGAAGTTCAAGACCATCCTGACCAACATGGTAAAACCCTGTCTCTACTAAAAATACAAAAATTAGCTGGGCGTGGTGGTGTGCACCCTGTAATCCCAGCTATTCAGGAGGCTGAAGCAGGAAAATCGCTTGAACCTGGGAGGCAAAGATTGCAGTGAGCTGAGATTGCACCACTGCACTCCACCCTGGGCAACAGAGCAAGGCTCTGTCTCAAAAAGAGAAAAAAAAGAAAAGAAAAAAAGAAATAGTTGCTATTACTACTGCTATTATCATCATTACGGTAATTCAGGCTGGGTACAGTGGCTCGTGCCTATAATCCCAGCACTTTGGGAAGATAAGATGAGAGGATTGCTTGAACCCAGGAGTTCAAGACCAACCTGGGCAACACAGTGAGACCCTGTCTCTACAAAATATTTAAAAATTAGCTGGGCATGGTAGTGCATACCAATAGTCCCAGCTACTTAGGAGGCTGAGGCAGGAGGATTGCTGGAGCCCAGGATTTTCAAGCTTCAGCAATGATCACAAACTCCAGCCTGGGTTAGAGACAGAGCAAGACCTTGGCCCTAAAAAAATTTTTTTTAAATAAATACAGTAATTTATTTATCCTCCTAGTCACCCTCTGTTACTACCTTTATCTTTCCTTAACAGTGGCTCAGAGAGGGGAAGCAACATACTCAAAGTTCACACAGATAGTGGAGGAATTGGAATTTTAGCCTGGGTCTGCTGGCTCCTGTAACTGATACTACTTCCTCTTCGCCACTCAGGTCTGTGATAATCTAGAACATGGCTTAAAGAGAACACAGAGTAGGTAGAAACCTGGAGCCTTGTCCTCTGAGAAAAGGGGACAGAAAAAGGGGTGGGTTTGCCCAGGGCTGTGTAGCTGGCAGAAAAGGAGACAGCCAGAGGGGATATGTCTTAGTCCATTATGTGCTGCTGTAATAGAATACCACAGGCTAGGTAATGTACAATGAACAGAAATGAATTGGCTCACAGTTCTGGAGGCTGGGAAGTCCAATATTGAGGTGCAGGCATCTGGCAAGGGCCTTCTTGCTATGTCATAACATGGTGGAAGGCATCACATAACTGTAGGTCAAAGAGAGAGAGCAACAATGGAAAGAGGAGGTGAACCCACTCCTGCAATATCATTCCCGAGGCAGAGCCTTCATGACTGGAACACATCTTAAAAATCCCACCTCCCAAGACTGTCATAATGGCAATTAAATTTCAACATGAATTTTAGAGAGGACAAACATTCAAACCATAGCAGGATGCAATCCCTGCATGGCCGGCCACGGGCAAAGGGAGCTTGCGTTACCTATAATCCCACAGGGCAAAGCTGGGGCTAAGGAAGAAACTTCAAGGAGACAGATAGTCTGAGCTGCCCAGTGGTAGAACAGACTGCTTTGTGAGGTACTGATTTGCCCATCTTTGGAAGTATAGAAGCAAACTCAATGTGTCTCCAGAGGATATTTGTATTGCTTATCTATTGCTGCAAAACAACTTCAGTTGCCTAAAAAAACACTAAACACATGTTATCACACAGTTTCTGTGGGTCGAGAATTTAGGAGCAGCTTGGCTCAGTGGTTCTGGCTCAGGGATTTCTTATTAGACTGCAGTCAGGATGTCAGCCAGGGCTGCAGCCATCTGAAGGCTTGACTGGGGCTAGAAGATTTGCTTCCAAGCTCACTTATAGGGCTGATGGCAGGAGGCCATGTGGGTCACTCCACAGGGCTGCTTGAGTGCCTTCATTACACAGTAGATGTCTTCCCCCAGAGCAAGAGATCCAAAACAGCAAGTTGGAAACTGCAGTATCTTTTATAATCTAACTCTGAAAGTCACATACTGTCATTTCCACAATACCCTGTTAGTTACACCAGTCAACCCTAGTCAGTATGGGAGGGGACTGACTATTCCAGGCTGTGAATACCAGGAGACAAGACTCACCAGGGCATACCTTGGAAGCTGGTTATCACAAATTGGACTATGGAATCTTGTAGTTTTTTGTTTGCTTGTTTGTTTTTTGAGACAGAGTCTCGCTCTGTCACCCAGGCTGGAGTAGCATGATCTTGGCTCACTGCAACCTCTGCTTCACAGGTTCAAGCGAATCTCCTGCCTCAGCCTCCCGAGTAGCTGGGACTACAGGCACCTGCCACCATGCCCAGCTAATTTTTGCATTTCTAATAGAGACGGGGTTTCACCATATTGGTCAGGCTGGCCTCTTGTGATCCACCCACCTTAGCCTCCCAAAGTGCTGGGATTACAGGTGTGAGCCACTGTGCCCAGCTGGACTATGAAATCTTAACTGTACCTTCCAGTATCAGGTGTCCCCTCTAAACCTGTTTCCCCATCTGTACAATGGAGGTTATATTTGGTGATTCCTAAGAGTTCCTGTAGGTCTATGGTAGGGTGAACTCAGGGTCAGTGTGGCAGGCCAGCTGCAGAGCCCCAGGTGGTGGAACTCAGGGGCAGGGCACTCAAGACGGGGACATAGAGGCCTTTGTGGTCACCTCCAAAGTCCCCAAGAGGCACAGATGCAGGCTGCAGGCTCTTCCTCTGGAAGGTACCATCCCCAGGCACCAGACCACCTCATTGTAAAGGAGGTGTTTTAAGCAGATAGGCTGAGACTGACACATCCCTCCACTCCTGAAAAATCCCACGTAGATCAGATCCTATTTCATCCATCTCCCCTTCCAGCAAGCTTTTTCTGAAAGCTCCTCTACAAGAGACTGTGTATGAGGGGGTGGAGTGGAATGGGGGGAGCAGAGAGGATGGGCATGCATAGATGGTATTCCTGTGCGTGACGTCAGTCCTTCCCACAAGACAGATCTCATAGCGAGCACTGGCCTATCCCATAGGAGATGTTTACAAATATCTGTTGGATGGATAAATGAATGAATGAAGCAGAGATAAAAATGAGTAAGCTGCCATTGCAGCTTGTGCAGAGCCCACCAGTCCCGTAGGGACCCTCATTCCAGCTCAGAGTACAGATGATCTAGCAGCCTCTGCATGGTTCAGGGCCTCCTGGAGGGAGGTGGCTATGGTTGAGAGGGTAGTTGAGGAGTAGGTCAGGGAGGGCCAGGAGGGCCTCTGGAGGAGGTGGTGCATGCACTGGGCCTTGCTGCAGACTCGGGAGGAGAAGGCCAATCAAGGCAGAGGGAACACACAGCCTGGAGGGAATGTGTCCTGGGAAGAGTAAATAGCATGGGCTGGAGATGCTGCCGCAGAAGTGGGTGGGGCAGGTTGCCAAAGGCCTTGAATACCAGGGATGCAGGGCAGTCAGGGGAGGCCCTTTAGTCAAGGAAGAGGAGACTGGCATCAGGAAGATGTCGATAGTGGTTAAAAGTATGGACTCTGGACTTAGATGGCCTGGGTTCAAATCCCATCTCCATGACCTTGGGCAAGTTACTTATTCTCAGTGTCTCAGTTTCCTCATCAGCAAAATGGAGATGCTGCTAGCAGCCAACTGTCTCAAGGGCTGTTGGGGGTGAAAGTGAGTTAACAGACGTAAGGTGCTTAGAACGGAGTCTGATACATCATGAGGCAGTGTAAGTGTTAGTTATTCTAAGTATTATGTACACATGCGAGGGAGGCTGGGACATTTCTGGCAGACCACATGAGAAATTCCAGGGAGTACACATGGGGCGCCTAGGTGGGAGGGAGACTTACTATTCTTTGAATACATCCTGGGTGTGTGCTATTTTAATAATGATGGTGGATGGGGCAGGGAGGCTGGAGCGGGCTGGGGACTAGTTGAGCCAGAGCTGATGGGACCCAACCATGCAGAGAACATGAGGATGGGAGCCAGGACTGGGTTAGGGTGTTTCGTGCTGCCACTTTAGGACCTGGTGCCTGTTAAATGGGGAGTGGAGGGCACCCCAATGGTGACACACCCATGTTAGGACATCCAGGCCCACCTGGACTCCAGGTTGGGGACCTCCAGGAAGGGGAGACCAAGAAACCGTGCCAGGCTGGTCCCCAAGAGCAGGGCCCAAAGGAAGAGCAGCCCCTGGGGTGCAGTAATGCTTCTTCAAAGGTGCTGAGGCAGTGATCCAAGGAAAGTATTGGTGCCACCGGGATGCTGGAGCTGCAGGCTCCAACTGTGACACTGGCTGTTGGAAGCTGGGGCCATAAGGAGAGAGTTCAGCCCCCCGTTCTACCCATTCAACCCCTCACATTGGTGGCGAGTTGAATGGCAGTGAAAAATTCACCCTCAAAGTTGTGCTGGATGAGTCATCTCCACTCTGCAAGGCACAGATGCTCTGCATGTCTTGGTCACAGGGCTGGGAAGGGTGACAGAGCACCTGTGGGGATGTCCTGGGGGCTAGCCCATCAGTTGTTGATGCCCCTCTTTAAAGTGGGGTGCAGCTCATAGCAGTATGTTTGGATACCATGGATGATTCCCAACACTAGAACACAGCTTTGTAACTATAGAGTACTGTGTGCAACCCCCCTTCCCATCCCAGAGTGAGGAAGGGACAGGGCAAGCCCCCTTCACCCAGGGCAGTGGGCTGCCAGACCCTGGAATCCTAGACTGTGTGAGCTGTAAGAAACCTTAAAGACCCATTTTCTAGCCAACCCCTACATTGCACAGACGGGGAAACAGAGGCCCAAAGATTAGTAGGGTCCAGCCTCAGATTATGTAGCAAGTTAGGGGCCTAGTGAGACTAGGTTGTGCCCCAATTTTCTAGAGTAGGGGTGTGGGGGACAGTGGGAAGCCTTCAGGAGTCCAATAGACCCAGGTTCATAGCCTAGCTCTGCTACTTACCAGAGGAGTTAGAGCCTCAGTTTCCTCATCTTTCAATCAGAAGTAATAATATCCTTTGGGAGGCTGAGGGGCAGGATCACTTGAGGTCAGGAGTTTGAGACCAGCCAGGACAACATAGCAAGAACCCCACCTCTACAAAAGTGAAAAAATTAGCAGGGTGTTGTGGCACTTCCTGTGGTCCTAGCTCCTCAGGAGGCTGAGGTGGGGGGATCACTTGAGGCCAGAGTTTAAGGCTGCAGTGACCCATGATTGCATCAGGGCTGGAGCACAGTTGACCTTCAGTGAGTGGTGTTCACCTCTCAAATGTGATTCTAAATGGTCATGGACTTCTTCCTGCATTGTTCATTCATTCATTCACCAGGCTTTTATTTAGCACCTGCTGTATACCAGGCTCTGAGGTGGGCATGCAGACATGACTCAGACATGTATTTCCCCTCAAGGAGCTCACAGAGTATGGAAGAGAAGACTCCAGAGTTGCTGGAAGGGTGACTCAAGCACCATGTACTCACCGAGAGTCAGAAGAAAGGGAATTTGGGTCTGGCCACAGAGATGAGTAGGTGTTCCCTTGGCAATCAAGGAAAGGGAGACCATTCCAGACAGAGGATAAGGCAGCCGGCTGTGGTCAGTTGAGGAGCAGTTGAGGAACAAGTCAGGGAAGGCCTCGGGAGGAGGTGGTACATGTGCTGGGCCTTGCTGCAGACTCGGGGGGAGGAGAAGGCCAGTCAAGGCAGAGGGAACACACACCCAGGAGGCAGTGTGTCCTGGGAAGAGTAAATGGTGTAAGCTAGAGATGCTACCGCAGAAGTGGGTGCGGGGGGGGGGGGGGGGGGGCGGGGCAGGTTGCCAAAGGCCTTGAATGCCAGGGATACAGGGCAACCAGGGGGGCCCTTTAGTCAAGGAAGATGTGGCTGGAGTTAGGAAGATGTGGAGAGTGGGTGAGAACATGGACTCTGGAATTAGGCAGCCTGGGCTCGAATCCCAGCAAAGTCATGGAAGTCGGGGACATCAGAATGTGTTCTGGGAGCTCCAAAGGGCCCTTTGTGTATGGCTTCCAGGTGGGAAGCTGGTGAGGAAGGAGATACGGGGATCTGGATAAGGTTGGACTTGGGGCCAGGCCAAGGGGCGTGGGTTTTATCTTAGTTTGAGTTTTCCTGGAGACCCTGAGAGAAGGATTTCGGGGAGTTTGTTTGGGAGATAATCCCCGGAAACTATGGTAGGGGAGTGAGGAAGGGAAGAACAGGGAGTAGGGCAAGGATTGTTATCCAGGCAGTTATCCCTGTGGACAGCTGGGCTCAGCTCCTCTGGGGACCCCTGGAGGACCAAGCAGAATATACAACTCAGAGTTATCTGCACCCAAGGACTAAGCAGGAGGGATGTTTGTTTATCCACCAGCTCCCCATCCATCATTGGTTGAGGGCCGCTTCTGCGGGCATCGTCTCCCGGATACTTCCTGCTTGGCCCATGTCCAAGCTGAGCTTGTTCCTGTAGGCAGTCACAAGCATTTGCAGTAGGCAGCTCCAGCGGCCTCTGCCACAGGTTTCATCCTCCCATTGCCTTTGCGGGAAGAGGGACCAGCCAATACCTGTGCTGGGGGAACCCTCAGAGTAAGGAGCCTCTGTGCACTCTGCACAGCCTGGGCTCACCTTTCCCCAGGTGTCTAGCCCTGAGGTGCCATCCGGTAACCCCCAGTCAGGTCATGCCTGCTGGGAAACCTTTGAGGACTCCCAGAAGCCTGCAGCTTATTATATTTTAAAATAAATTTTTGCAATAGATAATATATTCATATGATTAAAATTCTAATGACTAAATGCAATGCAGCATGCTCAATTGGATCCTGAAACAGAAAAAGGACATTAATGGATATGGTGAAATCCGAATAAAGTCTGGAGTTTAGTTAATAGTAATGCACCAATGTGAATTTCTTGATTTCGACAAATGTACCTTTGTTATGTAAAATGTTAACATTGAAGGAAACCAGGTGAGGGTTGTACGAGAACTCTCTGTACTATCTGCAATCTAGAATAATCTAAAACTATTGCCAAATAAAAGGCTTTTTTTTTTCTTTGAGACAGTTTTGCTTTGTCGCCCAGGCTGGAGTGTGGTGGTGCCATCTCGGCTCACTGCAATTTCTGCCTCCCGGGGTGAAGCGATTCTTATGCCTTGGTCTTCCAAATAGCTGGGATTACGGGCATATGCAGCCATGCCCAGCTAATTTTTTTGTATTTTTAGTAGAGGCGGGGTTTTGCCATGTTGGCCAGGCTGGCCTTGAACTCCTGGTCTCCAACTCCTGGCCTCGACCTCACAAAGTGCTGGGATATAGGCATGAGCCATCACACCCAACCTAAAAGACTTAGAGCCATCACACCCAACCTAAAAGAGTTATTTTTTTCATGTATCCCAGAACTTAAAGTATATTTTTTAAAAAAGACTTTTTTTTTTAACTCTAAAGAAACATAAGCCAGGTGTGGTGGCTCACGCTTGTAATCCTAGCACTTTGGGAGGCCGAGGTGGGCAGGCAGATCATCTGAAGTTCAGGAATTCGAGACCAGCCTGGCAAAACCCCATCACTACAAAAAATAAAAAAATTAGCTGGTCATGGTGGCGTGCACCTGTAATCCGAGCTACTAGGGAGGCTGAGGCAGGAGAATCACTTGAACTAAGAAGGCAGACGTTACAGTGAGCCAAGATCATACCACTGCACTCCAGCCTGGGCAAACACGATTCTGTGTCAAAAAAAGAAACATAATAAAAAGTCCTACCCTTTCTTCCATCTATTCTGTTCCTGTTCCTGGTTTCTTGGGTACCCTTCCACTGATAAGCAAACATGAATAATATTCTTTGCTCCCTCTTTTAGAGGATTAGTAGCGGCATACTATAGCAGACACTGTCAGTGCCCTGCCTCTACCACCTCAAGCTCAGTTTGGTTTATGCCAACCACTTCCTTCTGGAAAAACCTGCATTTCTCCAGTTGAGGGCTTTCTTTCAGCCTGCATTGGGAGGGTGGAAGCACTGAGGTGTTCATTCCCCAGGGGCAGCCCTCAGCCATTGCAGAAGGAAGTAGAGAATACATAACCCAGCTCCCTTGCCCCTCAGTGGGATAACTCTGAGATATGTGTTCCACTTGAAGTGTAGTTGTGTTAGTCCAGTTTTGTATCACTGTAAAGAAATAGCTGAGACTGAGTAATGTATCAAGTAAAGAGCTTTAGGCCAGGCATGGTGGCTCACATCTGTAATCCCAGCACTTTGGGAGGCCGAGGCAGGCAGATCACGAGGTCAGGAGTTTGAGACCAGCCTCAACAACATGGTGAAACCCCATCTCTCCTAAAAACACAAAAATTAGCCTGGTATGTTGGTATGCACCTGTAATCCCAGCTACTCAGGAGGCTAAGGCAGGAGAATCACTTGAACCCAGGAGGCAGAGGTTGCATTGAGCTGAGATCTTGCCACTGCACTCCAGCCTGGACGACAGAGGAAGACTCCGTCGCAAAAAAAAAAAAAAAAGAAAAAAGAAAAAGAAAAGCGTTTTAATCGGCTCACAGTTCTGCAAGGTATACAAGCATAGCTCCAGCATCTGTTTCTGGTGAGGGCCTCAGGAAGCTTCCAAGTGGCTCAAGGTGAAGGGAGAGCAGGCAAGAGAGGGAACAAGGGGGATAGGGGAGGTGCCACACCCTTTTAAACAACCAGATCTCCAGTGAACTACCAGAGTGAGAATTCACTCATCACCACAGGAATGGTGCTAAGCCATTCATGAGGGATCTGCCCCCATGATCTAAACACCTCCCACCAGACCCCCACCTCCAACACTGGGGATGACATTCCAACATGATATTTGGAAGGGACAAACATCCAAACCATATCAGCAGATTTCCTAGCTGGGTTGAGCCTGGGTGCCCACAGCGAGGTTGTGCAGCCTTCATTGGCTCTCCTTGTGTCCCCACTCCCACACTGTACTTCCTGAGATCACCTCCCAAATACATTCAGATTCTTTTTTTGTTTTGGTTTGGTTTGGTTTTTTCAGACACAGTCTTGTCGTATTGCCCAGGCTGGAACGCAGTGGCATGATCTCAGCTCACTGCAACCTCTGCCTCCTGGGTTCAAACAATTCTTTTGCCTCAGCCTCCGAGTAGCTGGGACTACAGGCACACACCACCACGCCTGGCTAATTTTTGTATTTTTAGTAGAAATAGGGTTTCACCATATTGGCCAGGCTGGTCTTAAACTCCTGACCTCAGATGATCCACCCACCTCAGCCTCCCAAAGTGCTGGGATTACAGATGTGAGCCCAGCCTTAGATTCAAATTCCTATCTAAGAGTCTGCTTCTCAGAGAACCCAAATCAAGACAGATACCCTAACCCTGTTCTGCCCCTTGCTGTTTTCACTTCACAGTACCTTTGGAGAGTTTTCCATGCCAGTATACTCAGTGCTGCCTTATTCTTTTTGACAGCTGCATAGTATTCCATAGTGTGCTGGGTGATCATCTACCTGGTCTCCTCATGGACAGCCATTTGGGATGTTTTCAGGCCTTTGCTAATACAAATCATATGTCAGGAAAGGCCCCACACATCCATTATTTCCTCTGTGTATAAGGCAAGACTGCTGGTAATTCCTAGAAGTAGAATTACTGGCATCCATGGCCTTTAGGGGTCTCCTCTATTTTGATGGGTGATGGCCTACAGTTTAAACCAGAGTTCTTAGAGGGGCAGGGGTCATCAAGGCCCTCCATGATCTGAGCCCAGGCACCTGGGCTTCCCTGTCCCCCTCAAAGCCCACGCCCACCACATGGACAGTTTGCTGTCTCCAGCACTCCCTGAATTCCTCACCTTTGGCCATGATTTTGTCTCTGCTTACCCCCTTTTATGAAATGCTCTTCCCTGTACTTTTGTCTGTTGAAATCTTACTTGTCCTCAGAGATCTGGCTGAAATGCCACCTCCTCTGGGGACCCTTCCTGGTGCCCCACTGAGTATTAATCTCTCTCTTCACTGGGATGCACATCCTGGCTTCAACACTCTGGGATTCATTTTTATGTGTTGTTCAAGTGCAATGTGTATTTCTGCCTCCTCCACTTGTCCACAAGCTCTTTAAGGGCTGGGACCATCTGAGTCACAGAGCAGGCCCTATAAATGTTGGAAGAATTGAATTAAATGTGCTGGCAGTCGCTGCATTCTGACCATTTTGTTCTGCTGTTTGCCAGCATGACCTTCTAGGATGGTTCCCTAGTGGGTGCTGGAATGAAACAGGCCAAGGCAGGTGGCCTCCAGAATCTGCCTGTCTCACACAGAGCTTTGGGGCTGGAGGGCAGGGCAGCATGGACAGCCATTGCACAGCCCTCCCCTAAGAGTCATCTCCCAGCCCATCAGAGGAAGGTTTTGGTAACCCCACAGTTAAGAGGCTGCGTCCCCTGAGCATGGCCCAGGTTCAGGGTTCTGTGAGGTGGTGGCCAACTGGACATTGTCTCCTGAGAGCTGAGAAGCAGCACAAGAAGCTCATTGGTGGCATAGGCTCTGGAGCGAAACTGCTTGGGTTCAAATTCCAGCTCTGACATCTGTGTGACCTTGTATAAATCATTTCTCTCTGTGCCTCTGTTCTCTCTCTATAAAATGGGACCAAGAATGAGACCTCCTTCGTAGGGCTGATTTGATGATTCAAAAAGATCATCCAAACAAAATGCTTATGTGTATGCAGGAAACACTTGATCAGTAAGCTCTGAAAAGGTCTTGATTCACAAGAGTTTTGGGAGTTCCTGTAACAACCACAGCTCCTCTTTATTGAGCACCTCCTAGAAAACTTACAGGGTGTTCTCTGTACACACTTGTACTTGAGCTTACAGATACATCCTCCAGGTGAAATGCTTTTTAAAATTGAGGTAGAACACATGTAAAATTGGCCATTTTAGTATGACAGATTGGATTAAATCTTAAATTTTTTTCTAAGTTAAAAAATTTAAGAAGTATTGGCCACTTAAACCATTGTAGAGTTACCATTTGGTGGCGTTAAATATATTCACAGTGCTGTACAGCCATCACCACTATTTATTCCAGTTTATTCCAGAACTTTTTTTTTTGAGACAGAGTCTCACTCTGTCACCCAGGCTGGAGTACAGTGGTGCGATCTTGGCTCACTGCAACCTCTGCCTCCTGGGTTTAAGCGATTCTTGTGCCTCAGTCTTCCGAGTAGCTGGGATTACAGGCATGTGCCACCATGCCCAGCTATTTTTTTGTATTTTTAGTAGAGACAGGGCTTCGTCGTGTTGACCAGGCTGGGATGGAACTCCCAACTTCAGATGATCCACCCACCTCAGCCTCCCAAAGTGCTGGGATTACAGGCATGAGCCACCACACCCAGTCTTATTCCAGAACTCTTTCATCACCCTGGAGTAGTTGCTCCCAATTCCTCTGTCCTCCCAGCCCCTGGCAACTACTAATTCACTTTTAGTTCCTATTGATTTGCCTATTCTGGACATTTTATATAAAGAGAGTCCTACCTTACGTGGCTTTTGCATCTGGCTTCTTTCACTGAGCATGTTTTGGAGGTTCATCTCCGCTGAGGCATGGATCAGAACGTCATTCCTTCTTATGGCAGAGTAATATTCCATTATATGGCAGTGAAATGTCTGATACATGCTTCCCAGGTTAAGAAACCAAGCCTCAGAGAGGTAAGCTGACCTGCATAGGGTCACACCATGAAGAAGATGTGGAATGGGATTTGTACCCAAGTCAGATAAGGTCCAGACCTGTTCTCTTCCCGCTTTAAGGATGCCTGGTTTACAAGTGCATTCTCATCCAGCTAATCCTATTTTCCCCTCACAAGAGCCCCACACCTTTGGGATAATCATTTCTAGTTTCAAATGGAGAAAACTGAGATGGAAAAGGTGACTTGCCTGAGGTCACAAGGTGAGTTAGCCAGCACTGGGGTCCCAGACCCCACAAGCACAATAAATACTGCTTGAAAATGGCAGCCAAGGGAGTGATCGAGGTCCATCCAGCCCATGCTGGAATGGGAAGGGAGAAAGATCAGTGCCTGCCCTGGACCCCTTCCCAGCCCTAGAGTTGTCCGATTGGTGACCTGGAGAGGTGTCTCTAGGGCTGACCGGTGCCCACCCTGCAGCTGTGGCCAGCTGTCCCTCACCAGCTCTTCTGCAAGGCCTCAGGAATGTCCATCCCAGAGTGGTTTTTGGTATTAATTCATCAGCAAAAGCTCGTTTCTGTTGACCAGCACCTCTGCCAAGTGTGGCCAAGCTGCTGATTCTCCAGCCTGAGTATGCAAAAGCTCAGAGTCGGGAGAACTGAGCCCTTGGCAGCCTCAACCTGCTGTGTGACCTTGGGAAGTGTCAGCCTGTGCCTGAGCCCAGTTAGCAAAGTGGAGCATGAGAGAGTTGGACCAGACATGACAGGTTTAGGGCTGAGTGACCTCCCACAACCCATAGGCTTTAGAGAGTATTCCATGGGGCTCCAGAGGGCAGAGGCCCTGTTCCTGTCCCCCTCCAGTTCCATGTAAGCCTGATGGAGAACACTGACATGCAATGATCAAGTTCTACACCAGTGCTGCCTAGGGAGAACTGTCTGTGCTGATGGAAATGGTCTGTGTCTGTGCTGTCTACAGGGTGGCCACTAGCCATTTGTGGACACTTGAAATGTGGCAAATGCAACTGAAATTTTAAATTTAATTCTATTTAATTTTAATCATATGTCTAAAGCAGGTCTAGACAGCTGTGCTCTGGGAATACAAGGAGTGATGAGGGCCATGCAGAAAGAGCTCACAGCCCAGAATACACCCAGCCTTTGTTGGTTCAAAACCTCCAGAGAGGGCCAGGTGCAGCAGCTCATTACTCCCAAAGTAATCCCAGCACTTTGGGAGGCCAAGGCAGGTGGATCACCTGAGGCCAGAAGTTCAAGAACAGCCTGGCCAACATGGTGAAACCCCATCTCTACTAAAAATAAAAAAAAATTAGCTAAGCATGGTTGCACATGCCTGTAATCCCAGCTACTTGGGAGGTGGAGGCACGAGAATTGCTTGAACCTGGAGGTGGAGGTTGCTCTGAGCCAAGGTTGTGCCACTGCACTCCAGGCTGGGTGACAGTGAGACTCTGTCGCAAAAAAAAAAAAAAAAAAAAAAGAAACACCGCCAGAGATCGTGGCCTAGGAGTCCAGAGGTCTGGGTACAAATTGCAGCTGCCACCAATATGCTGTGTTACTGGGCCAAATCTCAGTCCCTCTCTGAACTTCTAGATGGCTAAACAGAGACAGGGCCTAACACTGTCTGGCTGTAGAGCCCACACTTTCTCTAACACCCTGACCTCCTCTTGTAAGTGTGTCTCATTGTTAGGGTTAGTAACAGTAGTACTTGTGTATTTGCTGTATGCCAGCTGCTGTGCTGAGAGCCATCTGACTGTGTTAACTCATTGATTTCTCCCAACAACCCTTTGAGGACACTGGGGCTCAGGAAGGTTAAGTAAGTGGCTCAAGGTCACATAGCAAGTAAATGTCAGCACCAGGACTCAAACTCGAGGAGGCTGGCTCCAGAGCCACATTCCCAGCCTCCATGCTGCATGCACATATACACTATCTGCAAGGGCAGGCTCGTACTCAACCTCCCCTGAGGCCAGCACAGGGAGTGGCACCACGTCTGGCTAATTTTTGTATTTTTAGTAGAGTCAAGGTTTCACCATGTTGGCCAGGCTGGTCTTGAACTCCTGACCTCAGGTAATCCACCCGCCTTGGCCTCCCAAAGTGCTGGGATTACAAATGTGAGGCACTGTGCCTGACCTCACTTCTTTTTTTGTTTTGTTTTTTAATTTTTATTTATTTATTTATTTAGAGACGAAATCTCACTCTTGTCACCCAGGCTGGAGTGCAATGGCATGATCTTGGCTCACTGCAACCTCTGCCTCCCAGTTCCAGCAATTCTTCTGCCTCAGCCTCCCAAGTAGCTGGAATTACAGGCACCCACTTCAGGCCCAGCTAATTTTTTGTATTTTTAGTAGAGACAGGGTTTCACTATGTTGTCAAGGATGGTCTCAAACTCCTGATCTTGTGATCCGCTCACCTCGGCCTCCCAAAGTATGTGCAGGCCCAGCCCATTCTTTTTTGGTTGTTCTTTTTTGTTTGCTTTTTTTTTTTTTCCTGAGACAGAGTCTTGCTCTGTCACCACGCTGGAGCACAGTGGCGCAGTCTCAGCTTACTACAATCTCTGCCTCCTGGGTTCAATTGATCCTTCCGCCTCAGCCTCCCGAGTAGCTGGGACTACAGGTGCATGCCACCACGCCTAGATAATTTTTGTATTTTTAGTAGAGACAGGGTTTCCCATGTTGGCCAGGATGGTCTCGATCTCTTGACCTCGTGATCCGCCCGCCTCAGCCTTCCAAAGTGCTGGGATTACAGACGTGAGCCACCACATTCAGCCTCATTTGGGGTTTTTAAAGGACAATTCCGGTTCCATCTCTGTAGTCTCTTTGTTCTGACGGTCTAGAAGCCTTCAGTTCTTAGGTCTGTGTTTTCTTATCCTTTCTGTGTCTAACACACAAAGATGAGTGCTGTGTATGGAGCCTCTGTGACCCATAGTCTCAGCTGAGGCCAGGCAGGTTTCATTGGGGTGGGGTCACAGAGAGGCTGAGTAAGCAGCCCTGTCCCTACCTAGCCCCGAGCCCCTGGGGAGCTGCGGCATCCACATCCTGAGCCCTGTGTTCAGAGTTCACTGTCAGGATGGGCCCAGGAATTCACTTCTCATGGTTGCCTTCAAGTGGAGGAGGGGCCCAAGGTGGGAGCAGTGTCGTCACAGGTCCCCAGCAGCCATGGCCTGCTATCTTGTTGACCAAACAACTAGTTGATTGAATGTCATGCTTTTCAGACAGTTGCTATGGACACGAACTTAGGCTGGAAACAATTCAGACCTTGAATACATCAGGATTAGGAAGCTGTCTTAGATTAAAAGAATCCGGGAATCTCAACTCAGCCTGGTAGGCGGGGCCACGGAATGTGGACTCAACAATCAGACTCAGATTTGTACCCAGCGCCACCCTCTCCTGGATGTGGGGCCTACGGAGGTGACTTCAGCTATCAAGCTGCCATTTCTCCTCTAATATGGGTGAATTCATGACCTATTTCTTTCTTTCTTTTTTTTTTTTTTGCCAATCATTGAGAGGTTGTAAGGCTGCTGAGGTTGGTTGGCCTTGAACTCTTGGCCTCGCCTTCGCAAGCGCCATGACATCCGGCCGGAGCCACTTTGGGCCCCCATGACCTATTTATTTCTTTCTGAGCTAGGGTCTCACTCTTGTCAACTAGATTGGAGGGCAGTGGCAAGCAAAATCATGGCTCACAGCAGACTTGACCTCCTGGACTCAAGCAATCCTCTCACCTCAGCCTTCTGAATAGCTGGGACTACAGCTGTGTGCCACCACACTCAGCTTATTTATGCTTTATTTTGTACAGATGGGGTCTTGTTATGTTGCCCAGGCTGGTTTTGAACTCCTGACTTCAAGTGATCTTCCTGCTCAGCCCAAAGTGCTGGGATTACAGGCGTGAGCCACCACACTTGGCCTTCAGTCCCTATTTCTGCATAGCAAATCACCCCAAAACTTGGCCATGGCTTCTAACAAGAAATTTGTATCATCTCACAGAGCTTCTAGGGATCAGGAATCACTTAACGGCTTGGGGACTTTCATGAGATGCAGTCAAGGTGTCATCTGGGGCTGCCACCATCTGAAGTCCTAACTGGGGCTGGAGGGTCCCCTTCTAAGGTGGCTTACTCACAGGGCTGGCAAGTTAGTGCTGGCTCTTAGCAGAAAGCCTCAGTTCCTTCCACATGGCCTTCTGCTTAGGACTACCTGAGTGTCCTCACAACATGTGGCTAACTTCTCCAAGGGAGCAAAGCAGAAGCTGCAGTGTCTTTCCTGACCTAGCCTCAGAGGTCACGCTCATTCATCTCCATAATGTCCTTTTGGTGACACAGATCAACCCTGCTCACGTTGAGAGGGGTATACACAAGGATGGGACTCCAGGAGGTAGGGACCACTAGGGTGTATCTTGGAGGCTGGCTGCCATCTTGGCTGCAGCGTTCCCATCAGGAGGAGTTATAGTGAGGATTAAAGCGAGCTCACATATGTGAAGCACCTGGTACACAGTAAGCACTCAAAAAGGATCACACACAGCTCTCTCCACTAGCCTGATTGGCTTGAATGGAAAGCTTACTACCCTGTAGCCACCTCACTTTCTGCATTGTGCATTTCTGCATTCCCCAAGCCTTCCACCACTCTTTCATTCAACGCAATCTTTATGAACATCCAGGCCCTGTGCTGGATGCTGGTGGCACAGCAGTGGCAGAAACACAGTCTGTCCTTGCTGTTCCAGCCCACAGGCTGCTTTGGGCATCCATCCAGGCGAGACAGCAGAGAGGGGCTGGCAGGTGAGGAGCTGCTTTGGATGGTGTGGTTAGGGATCACCTCTCAGTGGAGGGAGCCTGCAAGCTGAGCCCTGAATGAAGTGAGGGGGCATTGTGTGGACACAGGAGGGAAGAGCACTCCAGGTAGCTGAAGCAGGCAGGACACAAGCAGGAGCAAACCATCCATGTCCCAAGAACAGAATGAAGACCCAAGGGAAGAGGACAGGAATTTAGACTGGGAAAGCCAGAAGAAGACTAGTTTTTAGGCCTGGCGCGGTGGCCCACACCTGTAATCCTAGTACTTTGAGAGGCCAATCAGGCGGATCACTTGAGCCCAGGAATTCAAGACTGGCCTGGGCAACACAGGGAAACCTCGTCTCTACAAAAAATACAAACATTAGTAGCTGTACATGGTGGTGCACAGCTGTAGTCCCAGCTACTCAGGAGGCTGAGACTAGAGGATCTCTTGAGCCCAGGAGGTCAAGGCTGCAGTGAGCTACGAACTGCACTCCAGCTGGGGACAGCGGGACGTGGTGGGGAACACACACACACAGCAAGACCCTATTTCAAAAAATAATACTAATAAAGAAGGCGGGCCAGGCGCGGTGGCTCACTCCTATAATCCCAGCACTTTGGGAGGCCGAGGCAGGCAGATCACGAGGTCCGGAGATCGAGACCAGCCTGGCTAACATGGTGAAACCCTGTCTCTACTAAAAATACAAAAAAATAGCCAGGCGTGGTGGTGGGCGCCTGTAATTCCAGCTACTCAGGAGGCTGAGACAGGAGAATCGCTTGAACCTGGGAGGCAGAGGTTGCAGTGAGCCAGGATTGCACGGCTGCATGCTAGCCCTGGTGACAGAGCAAAAATCTGGTCTCAGAAAAAAAAAAGAAAAAAAGGCAAACATGGTGGCTCATGACTGTAATCTCAGCACTTTGGGAGGCCAAGGCAGGCTGATAACCAGAGGTCAGGAGTTCAAGACCAGCCTGACCAACATGGAGAAACCCTGTCTCTACTGAAAATACAAAATTAGCCAGGTGTGGTGGTACATACCTGAAGTCCCATCTACTTGGGAGGCTGAGGCAGGAGAATTGCTTGAAACCCGGGGGGTGGAGGTTACGGTGAGCCAAGATTGCGCCATTGCACTCCAGCCTGGGCAATAAGAGTGAAACTCTGTCTCCAAAAAAAAAAAAAAAACTAGGTTTTAGTCCAAGGGCCATGGGAGTCTTTGAAAGGACCTGAACAGCAGTCATCTTCATGAGAGACAGTGGAGACTTGGCCTGGGGAAGGGCTGTGGAGGTGGTAGGTAAGTGGAGGAACTCCGGGGAGATGTGGAAGGGAGACTTATTTTTAAACTATGTGCTGTTGAATGGGATGCAGGGGAGTCGAGTACTTTCCAGCTTCTGACCTGAGCAAGCAGGCAGGTGCTGTTGTCTTGAGTGGAGTCGGGCAGACTGTGGGTGGAGCAGGTCAGGGTGGGTGAAAGATGGAGTGTTCTGTCTTGGACCTGTCAGACATCCAGGGCAAGATGTCAAGGAGGCAGTTAGAGATCCGAGTCTGGTGTCTGAGAGAGAGATTGGGCGGGAGATGTAAATTTGGGAGTTGTCAGATAGGTGGTGTTTAAAGCCACAAGTCAGAATGAGATCAGCATGGGAGAGGGTGTGTTAGAGTGAGGCGAAGAGCATCCGGGTCCTCTAGCGTTTAGACATCAGAGGAGAGAAGCCAGCCAGAGCTGGAGCAGGTATGAGAGGTGTGGGAGGAGGGTGGGAAGGGTGCCCAGAGACAAAGCCACAGCTCAACACAGCAGCCACTCTACCTTCACCCCACTCCAGGCAGCAGCAAGGCCTTGGGGACACCCACAGAACTCATCCTTCCTCTTCCATACATCATCCCTTCAGAGGTCTAAGGCAGAAGCTGTGTCCTCCACAGACTGCTCTATACATCCCCAGAATGTTCGGCCATTCCAACTCACTTCATTTACTTATTTATTTTTATTTGTATTTTTTAATAGAGACAGGGTTTCATCATGTTGGTCAGGCTGGTCTCGAACTCCTGACCTTGTGATCCGCCTACCTCGGCCTCCCAAAGTGCTGGGATTACAGGCATGAGCCACCTCTTCTGGCCAACCTCACTTCATTTCTAAGCCTTCATCACCTAACTCAGTGTTGAATAGGACCACTCCTCCCCTCACTTAGACTCTCTACCTCTGTTAATGCAACCTTAGACAGAAGTAGGCTTTCTGGTAGCAGCAAATATAGAAGATATGAATGGGGAATTGTAAGGGATCCAGGCTGGTTAAAGGGAAGGGCTGTAAAGAAAGGAAATGGGATTGGTAATGAAAAAGGGTTTAGGGTTAGACTGGTGAGGGTCTTGATTGCCACACCAAGCAGGGTGGACTGGGGGGTGGGAAGAAGGATTCACAGAAGGTTTTGGTTTAAGGGAATGATGCAGTCAGGCAAGTTTTGCATCAGGAAGAGCCATGCTGGGTCCTGTTCCGGGCCTTGTCCCTAATTAGCTCTCCCATGCTCATAGGCCCACTATGGCACCATGATGAGGTGAGTTAGGGCAGGGAGGTCCCACTCTGGTATGTGGGGGTAGCAGCTGCAGACACAGAGGCATGGTGGAGCAGGGAAGTTCCCAGCGAGGCAGCAGCTTTGATGGGCCCTCCATGTTTCCGTGAGGGCAATGAGGCTTATATTAATGAGCAGTAATTATGGGCACCCGGATGGGCCTAAGTATAGCTCATTGACAAAGACAGCTCGAGGCAGCCAGCTGCTTCCCCCTGCAAAAGCAAGGCCTGCCTATTTTAAGACCTCCCCAAAGTAAGGATACTTCCACCCTGGATGTTGGTTGGCTGAGGGTCTGGCACCCAGTGGGCCAGAAACCCTGACCAAGGGAGCCCAGAGGAGTCAGGGTAACCAGACACTCAGACCATCCTCACTCGAACCTCCCCCTGACCAGAGAAGGAAACTGAGGCACAATAGGGGGAAGGGACCAGTTCGAGGTCACAGCAAATAAATAGCATTAGAATTTAAATCCAAGGAGCCAGGCACGGCGGCTCATGCCTGTAATCCTAGCACTTTAGGAGGCTAAGGCAGGTGGATCACTTGAGGTCAGGAGTTTGAGACCAGCCTGGCCAATGGTGAAACGCCATCTCTACTAAAAATATAAAAATTAGCCAGGCGTGGTGGTAGGCACCTGTAATCCCAGCTATTAGAGAGGCTGAGGCAGAAAAATTGCTTGAACCTGGGAGGCAGAGGTTGCAGTGAGCCGAGATTGCACCACTGCACTCCAGCCTGGCCAACAGAGCGAGACCCCATCTCGAAAAAAAAAAGTAAGGATTATTCTTCCATGTTATAGAAGAGGAAACCGAGGCTCAGGAGGAATGACTGAATCACCAAGTGTCCTGCAGTGAGGAGGGAAAGGAGTAGAATCCAGTTCTGTCCTGTCACAGGTCAGCTTTCCCAGGAAACAGACTCAGGTTTCCATGCAGAAGTTTCCTCGGAAATCTTTTCGGAACACCTGTGACAGAAAAAGGGACAGGATCGGGCAGAAGGAAGAGTTGAACCTTGATACAGCACAACAGAGGTCTCAGCGAATCCCATGGGGAGCTCTGGAACTGGGATGTCCCTTTAGGGTTGTTCTGAACTGGGGCAAGGGAACCACACCTTGGTACCCAAACATTGACCAGTTATTGGATGCAGGGTGCCCCAAGGAAGGAGTGTAAGGACAGACTGTGAGTGGAGCAGGTCAGGGTAGACAGGAAATTGAGTGCTCTATCTTGGACCCATCAAACTTCCAGGGTGAGATGTCAAGGAAACGAGATCCGAGTCTGGCATCTTGGGTGAGGCAGCTTGAGCAGCTCCTAGCAGGAACTTGACTGTAAATTGTCAGCAGCCAATGTTCTTGGCAGCTGGGGGTGTGAGTGCCTCAGTGCAGTGGGGACCTGGGTGGCCACCACAGCATCCACTGTGCATCCATTTCCATAGCCATTCTCATTCCTCTGCCTGCAGATGAGAACCAGCCCCTGCTCTCAGGAAAGTTAGAGTACATGGACTCCTGTTTCGTTGGATGGTTGGAGTGTAGTGGCACGATCTCAGCTCATTGCATCCTCCACCTCCCAGATTCAAGTGATTCTCCTGCCTCTGCCTCCCAAGTAGCTCGAATTATTACAGGGGTGAGCCACCACGTCCGGCTAATTTTTGTATTTTTTAGTAGACACAGAGTTTCGCCACATTGGCCAGGGTGGTCTCGAACTTCTGACCTCCAGTAATCTGCCCATCTTGACCTCTCAAGGGATTACAGGCATGAGCTACCACGCCCGGCCTTGGACTCCTTTTCTTTATGGTACTCACAGGCCAGGGGATGCTGGGGGGAAGGGAGGCCATCAGTGCTCATAAGGAAGGATAGAGTGAGTAAGTAGGTGGCCAGTACTGGAAGAGGAGAAAAACACTATCGAAACCCCTAGAGACAGAACGGGAGAAAATATTTACAAACCATATATCTGCTAAGGGTTCAATATCTAGAATATATATATAAAGAATTCCTAGAGCTCAACAACAAAAATGACAAACAACCCAATTATAAAATGGGCAAAGGACTTAAATAGACATTTCTCCAAAGAAGATATACAAACGGCCAATAAGCACATGAAAAGATGCTCAACGTCATTAGTCATCAGGAAAATGCAAATCCAAGCCACAATGAGATACCAGTTCACACCTACTAGGATGACTATAATTTTTTTAAAAAGGAAATAAGTTCTGGCAAGATGTAGGAAAATTGGAACCCCTGTACATTGCTGGTGGGAATGTAAAATGGTGCAGCTGCTATGGAAAACAGTTTGGTTGTTCCTCAAAAAGTTATACATAGAGGCCGGGTGCAGATTATAGGTTCTCACACCTATAATCCCAGCACTTTGGGAGGCTGAGGTGGGTGGATCATGAGGCCAGGAGTTTGAGACCAGTCTGACCAACATGGCAAAACCCCGTCTCTGCTATAAATACAAAAAAATAGCTGGGTGTGATGGGAGGTGCCTGTAATCTTAGCTACTTGGGAGGCTGAGGCAGGAGAATCGCTTGAACCCAGGAGGTGGAGGTTGCAGTGAGCCAAGATCATGCCATTGCACTCCAGCCTGGGCAACAAAAGCAAGACTCCATCTCAAAAAAAAAAAGTTAAACATAGAATTACTATATGATCCAGCAATTAATTCCACTTGGATATTAATCCAAAATAATTGAAAACAGAGACTCAAACAGATACTTGAACACCATTGTTTGTAGCAACATTATTCAAAATAGCCAAAAGGTGAAAAGAATCGAAGTGTCCATCCAAAGATGAATGGATTAAACATTATGTACTGTATATGCACAATGGAATATTATGCAGCCACAAAACAGAGACTCTGAGACTCTGTCTCAAAAGAAAAGAAAAAAAGAAAAAAGTAAAGAAATTACCAGGTACAAGGAGGAAGAGGAAAGTTTTTGCTTAATAGGTCTAGAGTTTCTGTTTGGGGTGATGGAAAGATTTTGGAAATAGATAGTGGTGATGATTACACAAGTTCTAACACATGCTACAACATGAATGAACTTAGGAAACATTATGCTACGTAAAATAGGTCAGACACAAAATGACATATGCTATATGATTCCACATATTGAGAACAATTTAGCATAGGCAAATTCAGAGAGACGGAAAGTAGGTTAGAAGTTACCAGGGGCAGCTGGGCACAGGGGCTCACACCTATAATCCCAGCACTTTGGGAGGCTGAGGCAGGTGGATCACTTGAAGTCAGGAGTTCAAGACCAGTCTGGCCAACATGGTGTAACCCCATCTCTACTAAAAATACAAAAATTCATTGGGCGTGGTGGTATGTGCCTGTAGCCCCAGCTACTCAGGAGGCTAAGACGGGAGAATCATTTGAACCCAGGAGGAGGAGGTTACAGTGAGCCATGATCATGCCACTGCACTCCAGCCTGGGTGACAGAGCGAGTGTAATACTCTGTCTCAAAAAAAAAAAAAAGGAAATTACCAGGTACTAGGAGAAGGAGGAGAAAAGTTTTTGCTTAACAGGTAGAGAGTTTCTGTTTGGGATGATGGAAAGGTTTTGGAAATAGATGGTGGTGATAACTACACAACATTGTGAGTGTCTTTAATGCCACTGAATTGTACACTTAAAGATGGTTAATATGGCAAATTTGATGTTACATGTATTTAACTACAATAAAAGTAAAACCTGTGGGAAATAGGTAAATTCATAGGTATGGAAAGTATCTATGGATTGTGGTTGTCAGGAGCTGGGAAGAGGGGAGAATAAGAAATGACTGTTTACTGGGTATGGGGTTTTCTTTTGGGGTTATGAAAATGTTTCAGGGCTGGGCACAATGGTTCATGCCTGTAATCCCAGCACTGTGGAAGGCTGAGGCAAGAGCATTGCTTGAGCCTAGGAGTTCCAAACCAGCCTGGGCAACATAGTGAGACTCCTGTCTGTACAAAAAAAAAGTCTTTTCTAAATAGCTGGGCATGGTGGCATATACCTATAGTCCCAGCTACTCGAGAACCTGAGGTGGGAGGACACTTGAGCCCAGAAGGTCAAGGCTGCGGTGAGCCATGATCACGCTACTGCACTTTAGTCTGGGCAACAGAGTGAGACCCTGTCTATAGAAAGAAAAATAATAAAATATTTCAGAAGTAGATGGAGATAGTGATTACACTACATTGTGAACTTACTACATGTCACTAAATTGTGCACTTTAAAATGACAAATTTTATTTTACATTAATATCTCCTCAATTTTTTAAAAAAGAGAAAAAAGGCTGGGCAGGCTGCAAGTGGTAGTTCATGTCTGTCATCCCAGCACTATGGGAGGCCAAGGTGGGCAGATCACAGGAGGTCAGGAGTTTGAGACCAGCCTGGTCAACATTGTGAAACCCCATCTCTTCTAAATATATAAAAATTAGTTGGGCATGGTGGTGCATGCCTGTGATCTCAGCTACTAGGGAGGATGAGGCATAAGAATTGCTGGAACCCGGGAGGCGGATGTTGCAGTGAGCTGAGACCATGCCATTGCACTCCAGCCTGGGTGACAGAATGAGACTCTGTCTCAAAAATAAATAAATAAGCAAACAAACAAACAAACAGGCATGAAGGTCAGAGTCAGAGATGTGCCAACAGAGGCAGAGATTAGAATGATGTGGGGACATGAGCCAAGGAATGCAGGCAGCCTTCAGAGGCTGGCAGAGGTGGCTGGGCACAGTGGCTCACACCTGTAATCCCAGCACTTTAGGAGGCCAAGGCAGGAGGATTGCTTGAGCCCAGGACCTTGAGACCAGCCTTGGAAACAAAATGAGACTGTATCTCAAAAAAAAAAAAAAAAAAAAAAGGTGGATTCTCCCCTAGGGCCTCCAGAGAGAATGTAGTTCTGCAGTCCGTTTTAGACTCTGACCTCCAAAACATTCTGTGAGACAAAGAGTGCCAGTCTGGGAACCAGACAGCACAAAGCCATACAACCCAGGCCACTGTGCCGGGCCATGCCTCTTTCTTTTTTTTGTTTTGGTTTTGAGACAGTCTCATTCTATTACTCAGGCTGGAGTGCAGTGGCACGATCTCAGCTCACTGCAACCTCCACCTCCTGGGTTACAGCAATTCTCCAGCAGCCTCAGCCTCCCAAGTAGCTGGGATTACAGGCACATGCCACCACACCCAGCTAATTTTTTTTAGTAGAGATGGGGTTTCACTGTGTTGCCCAGGGTGGTCTCAAACTCCTGGCCTCACGTGATCAGCCTGCCTTGGCCTCCAAAAGTGCTAAAATTATGATGTGAGCCACCATGCCCTGCCCATGCCTGTTTCTTATAGGGACTGAGTGATTAGGTTGTGCCCAACCAGATAATTCAGGATGGTCTCCCCATCTCAAGATCCTTAATTTAATCACATTTGCAAAATAACCACACCTGCAGAGTTCCTTTTGACAAGGTCATGGGCATATTTGGGGGCCATTATTCTGCCCTCCATGCTTCATGTCAGCCAGAGCCTTTGCGCTGTGACCTCATCCAGCCCCTCCGAGAGCCCTTCCTCCATGACCCTTGTCCTCACTTGCTCTGCTCCAGCCACACTGACTCTGCCAATCCTCAGCACACCAGGCTCAGACCAGACCAAGTCTTGGGACTCCCACATACAGGGCCGGTGGGGGCCGGGGCTTAGAAAGCTCCCTAACCTCTGCTCCATGGTAGACAGAAAGATTGAGGCCCAGGCCCAGAAAAGGGAAGGGACTTACCCAAGTTTTGAACTAGTATTTCCAGGGTGGTCCTGGCTGGAAAACTCTGGAAATGGGTCCAACTACCCCATTTTATAGCCGGGGAAACAGAGGCACAGTGACAGCACCTAAATGCCACCCCCTTGTGAGGCCTTGCCTTGTCCTGAGGATGTGCTCCTATTACTGACTCTGAGAGCTCTGTTCCCAGCCCATTGTTGGTTCATCTTGATCGGAAATGATGGGCCTGTGGGCTTGTTGGCCTCTTTGGTGTCTGAAGCACTCAGCACCTAGCCCAGCAGTCCCACTCGGTAGACATTTGGTGAGGGGCAGAGTAGGTTTTTGCAGAGGGCTTACATTTGGCCATAAGAATTCTTCTGTTAAAGAGTTAGTTGGGGCCAGGCTCAGTGGCTCACACCTGTAATCCCAGCACTTTGGGAGGCTGAGGCAGGTGGATCACAAAGTCAGGAGTTCAAGATCAGCTGGGCCAAGATGGTGAAACCCAGTCTCTACAAAAATACAAACAATTACCTCGGTGTGGTGGCAGGCATCTGAAATCTCAGCTACTCAGAAGACTGAGGCAGAGAATTGCTTGAACCCAGGAGGCAGCGGTTGCAGTGAGCCAAGATCATGCCACTGCACTTAAGCCTGGGCAACAGAGAAAGACCCCATCTCAAAACAAACAAACAAAAAGAGTTGGACGGTACTGCCCTCAGACCTGGATGAGGTGGGCCCTTGCCCTGGGTCCTGCTTTTTGGAAGGCCTCTCTAGCCAGGCACAGTGGCCCACAGCTATAATACCAGCACTTTGGGAGACCAAGGCTGGAGGATCACTTGAGCCCGAGACCAAGACTGCTGTGAGCTATCTGTGGCCTTGTCTCAAAAAAAAAAAAAAAGTCTGGGTGCTATGGCTCATGTCTGTAATCCCAGCACTTTGGGAGGCCAAGGGGACAAGATCACTTGAGATCAGGAGTTCGAGACCAGCTTGGCCAACATAGTGAAACCCCATCTCTACTAAAAATACAGAACTTAGCCAGGCGTGATGGTGGGCACCTGTAATCCCAGCTACTTGGCAGACTGAGGCAAGAGAATCACTTGAACCCGGGAGGCAGAGGTTGCAGTAAGCTGAGATCACACCACTGCACTCCAGCCTGGTCAACAGAGTGAGACTCCGTCTCAAAAAAATAAAAATAAAGGCCTATCTGGCCCTCTAAAAGTCTGTGATTTTCCCCATAAGGCAAGGAGAATTCAGGAGCCCCGGGGACATGCCCACTAGCTTCCTGCATCCCCCCATAGACCACTGTGGATACTGGGTACCCTGGATTCCCTGCCCAAATGACCCAAACCTGCCTCCAGGGCCAGTACAGTGTCCTCCCTTGGGAGGCAGACACTGCCACAGGGACCATCCTGGGGTTCCAGGGTGACTGTTTGGGGGCCTGTGGACAGAGCTTGGAGATGTGGGCTGGGGTATTTGCCTGCATGTGGCCCCTCAGGATGAGGGACAGAGTCAGAAACAGAAAGAAAGTGGAAGGTGAGCAGCTCCCCACCACCACATATTCCATCATGAAATTCAGAAAAGACACAGAACTATGGGTCTGAGCCTGACTTTCCAGGTTGTTATGAAGATGCAGTTATTAAGCTAGAAGAATGGAAGATATTGTGTTTGTCTAACAGTTGGTAGCTTGAGTTGTAACTTTGATTTATACGCAGAGTACACGGACCTCTGTGTGTACTCCTGACCTCAGCCCCACAGCATTGAGGACTGGCTTCAGAGCCTCTCCCAGCCCTGCTATCTGACCTTCCCAGCACCCTCCCCTCCAATCCAGCTGACCAGCTGACTGCTCTCTGTCTTCTCTCCCCAGGATAGCTGCCGCCTGGGAGAGGCGACCCGGGCGCCCTGCTAGGGCAACGGCCCCTGCCCTTGGCCCGGGATCATGAAAGGCCTCGGTGACAGCCGCCCCCGCCACCTCTCCGACAGCCTAGACCCACCCCACGAGCCCCTGTTTTCAGGGACCGACCGCAACCCCTACCTGCTGTCACCCACGGAGGCCTTCGCCCGTGAGGCCCGCTTCCCCGGGCAGAACACCCTGCCGGGGGATGGCCTCTTTCCCCTCAACAACCAGCTGCCCCCGCCCAGCAGCACCTTTCCCCGCATCCACTACAACTCCCACTTTGAGGTGCCGGAGGAGAGCCCCTTCCCCAGCCATGCCCAGGCCACCAAGATCAACCGGCTGCCTGCCAATCTCCTGGACCAGTTTGAGAAGCAGCTGCCCATCCACCGTGATGGCTTCAGCACCCTCCAGTTCCCCCGTGGTGAGGCCAAGGCCCGTGGTGAGAGCCCTGGCCGCATCCGCCACCTGGTCCACTCAGTGCAGCGGCTTTTCTTCACCAAAGCACCCTCAATGGAGGGCACAGCGGGCAAGGTCGGTGGCAATGGCAGCAAGAAAGGTGGCATGGAGGACGGCAAGGGCCGGAGGGCCAAAAGCAAGGAGCGGGCCAAGGCTGGGGAGCCCAAACGGCGCAGCCGCTCCAACATCTCAGGCTGGTGGAGCTCCGATGACAACTTGGACGGCGAGGCTGGTGCTTTCCGCAGCAGTGGCCCAGCCTCCGGGCTGATGACACTAGGCCGCCAACCAGAACGCAGCCAGCCACGCTACTTCATGCACGCCTACAACACCATCAGCGGGCACATGCTCAAAGCCACCAAGAACAACACCACCGAGCTGACTGCCCCACCACCTCCACCTGCACCCCCAGCCACCTGCCCCAGCCTTGGAGTGGGCACTGACACCAACTATGTCAAACGGGGCTCCTGGTCCACTCTGACCCTCAGCCATGCCCACGAGGTCTGCCAGAAGACCTCGGCCACCTTGGATAAGAGCCTGCTCAAGTCCAAATCCTGCCACCAGGGTCTAGCCTACCATTACCTGCAGGTGGGTCTCTGCCAGGGTCAAGGGTGGGGCGAGGGCTCTGGGGATGGCACCAGTTTTAAGGCCCAGCTGTACCAGGGATTCATGTGGAAAGTCACTTCATTCTGGGCCTCTGTGGCTCAACTATAAAATGGGGGCCGGTGGTACCTGCTAATCAAGGAGTACTTCCACTAGTCATGCTCTCAACAGATTAATTAGGGCCTTTCGAGCCCAGCCCTGTGTAGGGACTAAAATATGTTCCTGCCCTTTAGAAGACAAATCTGGAAGCTGTGCCATCCCAACCCCTCACAGAACCAATTGCATAGCATTCTTATTGCCAGCCTCTGCCTGCCACCCCCATCAGACTGACAGCTCTTTGAGGACAAGGATCACATCTGATGCAGCCATGTGTCCCCAAGGCCCAGGACAGGGTCTGGCATGCAGGAAGTGCTCAGGAAATGTGAGTGAGGGAGGGGCAGATGGACAGATGGACAATTAAGTGAACAGAGTTGGAAATAAAGACACAGTCCCAAAAATCAGGATACAGGGAAAGACATGGACGGTCATGTCAGTGTCGGCAGCACTAAGAGCTGCAGGAGCCCAAGGGGTCCTAACCGAGCTTGGGGGAATAGCCTTCTCCCTTCACATGCTAACACTGATTGGGGAACTTACTGTACACCACAGTCACATGGCTTGAAAGTGGCAGAAGACATCACTGTGGCTGCACATTTCCACGTGGCTCTCAAGGGCAGGGTGAGGGGCTGTGAACTGGATGGCTCCCCAGGGCAAAGCCAGGCTGTGGGTAGAAATTACAGGAAGCAGATTTTAGGTGGAAGCAGCTGCTTCTGTAGATAGTGAGCATCTCATCTCAAGGGTAATGCAAGCCAGCCCTTGGGAACTCTGATGAGAATCTTTTTTTTTTTTTTATTTTAGGCAGAGTTTCGCTCTTGTTGCCCAGGTTGGAGTGCAGTGACACAGTCTTGGCTCACTGCAACCTCTGCCCCTCCACCTGCTTCAAGTGATTCTCCTGCTCTCAAGTAGCTGGGATTACAGGCACCCACTACCATGCCCAACTAATTTTTTGTATTTTTAATGAAGATGGGGTTTCATCATGTTGGCCAGGCTGGCTTCGAACTCCTAACCTCTGGTGATCCAGTTGCCTCAGCCTCCCAAAGTGCAGGGCCCGAGCCACCTCGTCCAGCCTTTTGTTTTGTTTTGTTTTTTGTTTCTTTTATTGAGACGGAGTTTTACACTTGTCACCCAGGCTGAAGTGCAATGCGATTATCTTGGCTCACTGCAACCTCTGCCTCCTGGGTTCCAGTGATTCTCCCTGTCTTAGCCTCCCAAAGTGCTGGGATTACAGGCGTGAGCCACCACGCCCAGCCATGAGATGCATTTTGAATGAGATGATCTTTGGGGTCTAACAAAGCCCTGAGTTCTTATCATTTTGTATGAAATTCCATAAACAGTGAGACTATTTTCTTTTTCAATAGGAGGAAATTGAAATCCAGGCAGCACTTGATGTGTTTAGGGCTCTTGTGGTTCTAAAACTGCTTCCTTGGTTTAGAAGCATTAAAGAGGGTGATCTGTGACCTGGCTTCCTCTCAAAATGGTGTAGTTGGGTCTGATCATGTAACAATGCCACAGAAATACCATGAGAGGGTGGCCCTGTAGGCTCTGGAGTTTGTGCTGCCTGCTTGGGTGACAGGAGGTGAGTGGGTGGCTTAGCAACAGTTTCTGAGCAGGGATGTACAAGGCCACATTCCCAAGGGACAGCAGGGATAGTGGAGCTGGACTAGCAGGTGACTTGTGGGTAGAATGCACTGACCCTTGGCTGGGCAGTCTGCTGGTGAGTTATGGGAAGGCTGGACAGGGCTGGTGTGGGAGAATAGGATGGCACCTTTCCTTTGTGGAAAGTGGGCCCCTGGCACAGAGGGCATGGAGAAGGGTGTGGTACCTGTGTGGGTGTGACCCTTGGGGGAGTGTGCATTTGTGTATGCAACAGAGAGTGGGCATGCTGTGTACACTGAATATGTGGGCTTGGGCGTCTGTGGTGACATATGCAGCCCTACTGAGGGGTATGCTGTTTGCATGCTGAGTCGGGGACAGTGTAAAGTGGACACACATTGAGATGCGCATACTTGTGTTGCATACTTGTGGAGGGGTTGCTGTGATGAAGTGGCTGCTGGTGTGTGTCCTTGGTGAAGTGTATAGTACACTGGGGGTACTCCCTGAGGGGCATGGGGCATATGCTTGTTCTGTACATATTGAGATATGTGTACAGGATGAGGCATGTTCACTCTGTGCACAGGCTGTGTGTAAGTGCTGAGATGTGTGCATTTTTCATCACACAGTGGCCATCCACTGTGTTTCCATAACAGGGTAAATGAAGTGGCAAGGAATGTTGCTTGTGTGCCCTGCCCTGGGACAGCCAGCAGAGCCCAGCCTCAAAAGGGCAGGGGAGGTCCCCTCAGTTGGCTACTGCCACCATAAAGACTGGGGACTCAGGGACCAGGGCTGCCCTCACAGCTGTCACCTTACCTGTCCTATCACAGCCCTGTTCCATGGACAGAGTCACTGAAGTTCGGATGGGAAAACTGAGCCCTTTTTCCAGCTCACTCCGTGGCTACCTCACCCAGAGAAACCCCTCTGTTCTCTGTACCTAATTTTTCCACCTGTGGGACAAAGAATAGCCATTGGCTCTGGGACCCCGTGCCCTCCATGCTGATGCCCCAGGGTCCTCTGATTCCCCATCCTAGGCTCAGGCTCTGGATCCAGATCTGGGGCCTGTTTCTGCAAGTGCCTGGCGTCCCTCAGGCCTGGTGTTCTCATCTGTGCAGTGGGATCATAAGCATCTCCTGAGACAGCCCAAGGGACATGACTGTGGGGCTCCAGAGAGATGGCTACAGTGGAGGCCACTGTGCCCACAGGGCCTAGGGCATTGCTTCTGGGGCAAACCCACCCTGAGATCCATGGAGAAATCCGAGGCTGGAGAGGCTCTGAAACCTGGCTATTCCTCCCAGCCCAGGGCTCTGCTCTTCTGCCCCGTGGTTTCAAAGGCGGGAAACCCAGCATGTGAGACCCAACTCTCCAAGGAACCGGGGAGCTTCAGGTCCCGGACATGGGGGTTGTCGCCCTCTGCTCATTTTCCACGGTGGCCCCGCTGAGTCTTGTGCCCCATCTTTGCCCCATCCCCAGGTGCCCGGCGGCGGCGGCGAGTGGAGCACTGCGCTGCTGTCCCCACGCGAGACGGATGCCGCGGCCGAGGGGCCCATCCCTTGCCGGCGCATGCGCAGCGGCAGCTACATCAAGGCCATGGGCGACGAGGACAGCGATGAGTCCGGCGGCAGTCCCAAGCCCTCACCCAAGACCGCGGCGCGGCGCCAGAGCTATCTGAGGGCCACGCAGCAGTCGCTGGGAGAGCAGAGCAACCCCCGCAGGTGAACGCGCAGCTCCACCCCTAGGGTCCCACCCACAGGCAAGCCCCGCCCACCATGAGTCCTGCTCTCTGAGAACCTCCCATTAAAATAAGCCCCGCCCGGCGCGGTGTCTCACGCCTGTAATCCCAGCACTTTGAGAGGTCGAGGTCGGTGGATCACTTGAGGTCAGGAGTTCGCAACCAGAATGGCCAACATGGTGAAACCCCGTCTCTACTAAAAATACAAAAATTAGCTGGGCGTGGCGGCAGGCACCTGTAATCCCAGCTACTCAGGAGGCTGGGGCAGGAGAATTGCTTGAACCCGGGAGGTGGAGGTTGCAGTGAGCCGAGATCGTGCCACTGCACTCCACCCTGGGCGACAAAGGGAGACTCAGACTCAAAAACAAACAAAAAAAGAACAGCCCCGTCTGCGTGGAAGCCCTGCCCAGAGACATTTCTCTCCCCTTCGGGTGAGCCCCGCCCACTTGTGAGCTCTCCCGGGGAAAACCTCTTTCAGTAAGTACAAGTCCTGCTCACCTGCAAGCCTCGCCCACTAGGTGAATCCTCACAGGTATGCCCCACCCTGGGAGCCTCACCTTCCCCCGATTCGGCCACCCCCAGAAAGCCCAGACCACAGATGAATCCTGTCCTCAGCTTCAGATCCAGGTGAACTCACTGCTATAATGATCCAGGCCCCCTAAGTGAACACGCCGTCAGGTTAGCTCCCTCAATGAGATCCTCAGACAGGCCCTGCACTCTGATGAATTGATTTCTAAGAGCCCTGCCAATTGGAGAACCACCCCCTGAGCCCCACCCACAGTTCAGCCCTGACCACAGGTGAGCTGCATCCTTTGGTAAACCCGGATAATGAAAATCACCCTCAGGGTATAGGTCCAGGGAAACCCCTCCCACAGGCGCCACATCCCCAGGTAAGTTCCACTCCCACAGGGGAACTATCCCAGGGGATCTTGGTCTCCAGGTTAGGAGAATCTGCCCTGAGTGAGTGCATCACCTGTAACAGCACTGCCCAGGGAAGGCCAGAGCCCTCTCTACCCTTGCCGCTGTAACTGATCCCTGGGGGGAGCTCTGAGATGGGGGAGGGAGGTGAATCCAGAAGCCAAAGAGTAATGGACAGCCTTTGCCTGTCCCAGTGCCTTCCTGAAATTCACCAACCAATCCCTATGGTGTTGCTGCTGTAAGATTTGGAGCAGTGAGAGAGCACAAGCTTATTCCTAAATCTTCAACTACAGAGGACAGGAGCCAAGGCTTCATGGAGGATGTGGCCTGAGAAGCCTGGGACAGAGGGAAGAAAACAGGTCAGGTAACACTGGTACCTAGGCAGGAAGAAGGCAGTGTTCTCGGAGCAGCCAGGAGTCTAGGTGGCTGGGCAGAAGACAGGGAATGGCCTCCAGTTTGCAATTCAGGATACCACCGGCCAATCCCAGGTCTGTCCCTGTCTGAACCTTAGTTTCCCCATCTTTTTGGGGGGTTCGGGGGTGGGGAACAGGGTCTCACTATGTCATCAGGTTGGAGTGCAGCAGTGCAATCATGGCTCACTGCAACCTCAACCTCCTGTGCTCAAGCGATCCTCCCACCTCAGCATCCTGAGTGACTGGGACTACAGGCATGGGCCACCATGCCCAGCTAATTTTTCTTTTTTCTAGACAGTTTTCTTCTTGTTGCCCAGGCTGGAGTACAGTGGCGTGATCTCGGCTTACTGCAACCTCCACCTCCCAGGATTCAAGCAATTCCACTGCCTCAGCCACCCTAGTCTGGGATTACAGGCGCCCACTACCATGCCCAGCTAATTTTTTGTATTTTTAGTAGAGATGGGATTTCATTGTGTTGGCCAGGCTGGTCTCAAACTGCTGATCTCACACAATCCACTCGCCTTGGCCTCCCAAAGTTCTGGGATTACAGGCATGAGCCACTATGCCCAGCTTAATTTTTTTTTCTCTCTCTATTCTTCTCCGCCTTGGTGGAGAACAACAGCCGAATTTTTTAAAAGAATTTTTTTGTGGCCAGGTGTGGTGGCTCACACCTATAATCCCAGCACTTTGGGAGGCAGATCACTTGGGGTCAGGAGTTAGGCACCAGCCTGGTCAACATGGCAAAACCGCATCTCTACTAAAAATATAAACATTAGAGGAGTTTGGTGGTGCACGCCTGTAATCGCAGCTACTAGGGAGGTTGAGGCACAAGAGTCATTTGAATCTGGGAGGCAGAGGTTGCAGGGAGCTGAGATAGTGCCACTGCACTCCAGCCTGGTCAACAGAACACGATTCTGTCCCCCTCACAAGAAAAAAAAATATGTATGTGTGTGTGTGTGTGTGTGTGTGTAGAGAGAGAGAGAGAGAGAGAGAGAGAGAGAGAGAGAGAGAGAGAGAGAGAGAGAGAGTAAAGATGGGGCCTCTCTATGTTGCCCAGAGTGGTGTTGAACTCCTCGGCTCAAGTGACCCTTCTGCCTTGGCCTCCCAAAGTGCTGGGATTATAGGTGTGAGCCACCATGCCTGGTCAGTTTCCCCATCTTTTTATTGGAGACAGAGTCTCACTCTGTCACCCAGCCTGGAGTGCAGTGGCACAAACTCTGCTCACTGCAACCTATACCTCCTGGGTTCAAATAATTCTCCTGCCTCAGCCTCCCGAGTAGCTGGGATTAGATGTGCACAGCACCACGCCCAGCTAATTTTTATATTTTAGTAGACACAGGGTTTCACCATGTTGGCCAGTCTGGTCTCAAATTCCTGACCTCAGGTGATCTGCCTGCCTTGGCCTCCCAAAGTGCTGGGATTACAGGCATGAGCCACTGTGCCCAGCCCAGTTTCCCCATCTTCAAGTGAAGAGGCTGAGCTGGAGGATCTCTAAGATCCCTTCTAGTACTGAGATCCTACAGTTCTATGAGTGACCAGTGGGCATTAAGGTGGCAAAGACAGGAAGCCTGGGGTTTAGGCCTAGAATTCGAGGGAAGCAATAACAACAGTAGTAGTAGTAGTAGTAGTAGTAGTAGTAGTAGTAGCAGTAATCGTAACAGCTGCTGTCAGTTAGCACTTGCCCACTGGCCACTGTGCCTGACCTGGTACCCTTTAATCTGCATTACTGAATGAATCCTCACTGCAGCCCCAGCAAGCAGGCAGTGTCATCCCCATTTTAGAGATGAGGCAACTGAGAGTTAAGTAAGGAGTTATGACTTGCCCAGGGCCACCCAGTAGAGAAAGCTGGATTCCAATCCTTCTGTATCAGGGGCCCGAGCTATAGGATGCTTGGATTTTATCCCCAGAACGAGGATTGGGAGAGGCCCAGGGTCAGGTAGATGTGAGACAGATTGAAGAGCTGGGGCCATGGAGGTACTGGGTGAGTCTAGGGGTCTGATAGAAGCCACTTGAACATCTCAACAGAGCTGATGCCCTTCAGGGAGCCCTAGACTGTAGAACTTGATCCACCTCTATCCAGCCTCTGGAAATGTCCCGGACTTGCAGGGAGAAAGGAAAGGAGCTGTAGAACTGGGCAGGGCCAGCCTTGGGCCTTAAACAGTCAAATGCAGGCTGGTGCTGCCACCCCGTGGCTGCAGGGGGCATCACAGGTGCGGACCACCTGTGCATCACAGATGGTCAAGGCCTCCAAAAGCTGCGTGTTCTCCTTTTGCTCATCACCCCGACACTGCCCAGGCTGGCAGTGACTTCCGTTTTTCCCTCTGCCACTGGATGACCTTGGCCAGTCTTTTTTCCCTCTGGGCCTCAGTTTCCCAGGCTGAAGAATGGGTGGGCTGAGCCCTGTCTGCTCCCCACTCCCCACCAGGAGTCTGGACCGCCTAGATTCAGTGGACATGCTGCTGCCCTCCAAGTGTCCGAGCTGGGAAGAGGACTACACCCCCGTCAGTGACAGCCTCAATGACTCCAGCTGCATCAGCCAGGTGAGGGTAGCAGGCAGGCTGGAGGGTCAGGGGGCTGGGGAGAGCACTGACTCCCATCCAGGAGGAGGACTGATGTCCAGGCCCAGCCCCTGCTGAGTGACCCTCAGATGTCTGCACTGTGCTTCTGTTTGGCCCTTGTTCCCAAAGCCTCCTGTATGTGTCTCTGCCCCACCAACTGTCCTGTGGCTGGAAAGCACAGTTATGAGGCCTGACCCAGGACGCCAAGGGAAGAAGCCCCCGCCACTGCTGTAAACACAGGCTACCAGCAGGGCACTGGGCCATGTCACTTCCCATTGGGTTCAGAACCATGAGGATAGGGAACTGGAGACCTGGGTTCAAGTCCTAGTTTTGTCACTTAACCGTATGAACCCAGGATAGTCACCTTCCCTCCCTGAGCCTCGGTTTCCTGATTTACCAGCGGAGGGTGAGCATTTCAATTCAGGGGCTATTGAGAAGAATAAGTGGAATCGTGATTGCAATGTGCTCACCAGGAGGCAGCTGCCTTTCTGGTTATTATTAGCATCTTTTGTGACCTCCAGCAAGTGACTGCTCTACTTTGGACCTCTATGCCCACCTGCTCAGTGGGCAGTTGGGCTCCCAGGTGCAGGCAACTCTGCCTGTGTCAGTGAGGAGCACACTGTGCTGCACATTGGATTCTTATCCAGCTCCTTGAGCCCTCCACCATGCCTAGAGGTGGCCTTGTTATCTGTATCCCCATTTCATAGGTGAGGCAACTGAGGCTGAGAGAGGTGAGGTAATGCAGCTAGGAGAACTCAAATTTGGGCAGGGATCTGGAGCTGTCCAACTCAGACCTGGACCTCAGATCCTGCCATGTACTCAGTACTTTAGGGTTTGCAAAGGGAGAACCAGCTAGAACCGAAAGGCACCCCCTATGGTGTGGATAGGGAGATGAGCCCCTCAAGAGGGTAGTAGTAGACAGTGGGGCAGCCAGGTGCAGGCCCAGGACCAGGGTTAGAGGACTGCTTAGAAAGTGTTAGGACCTCAGCTCCTTACAACTCCATTATTCCTGGCCTGGCCAAGCCCCTCCTCCCGCCCCTGAGACATGGAGAAGGGTAGAGTGCCCCAGCCCTGGGAACCCCCTGCCCCTGCCACCCTCATCCAGGCCCCACCAAGTCACACCTGAATGGCTGTTCTCCAATCCATACTCAGTGGCAAAAGGGAGCTGTCAAAGCGACACCCCTGCTCCAAACCTTCCCATGGCTCCCACCTGCCCCTGCGGGAAAGACAGAGTCCTTCCTTGGACCTGCACAGCCCTGTAAGACCTAGGCCCTGCCTCCCTGTCAGACCCCATCCCTTGCCCTGCTCCAGCCACACCGGCCTCCTTTCTGCTCCTGATATACCTGCAGGCCACGTCATTCTGCCCCGAGCTCTCTGCTCTTGCTGTTCCCTCTTGCAGGAGCTCTCTTCTCAAATCTTTGCACAACTGGCTCCTCCTCGAGTTTCAGGTCTTGGCTCGAATATCACCTCTTCAGAGAGGCCGCCTGTGATCACTGTGTCTAAAGTAGCCCTCCCAGGCGCTTGCTGTTCCCTTACCCTGCTTAACTATCACTGCCTGGAATTAGAATCATTTGCTTATTTACTGAATGACTGTCTCCCTCTTAAAACTGGGATCTCCTGGTGGCGGGGGCCTTGCTGTCTTGTTCCCTGCAGTGTCCCCAGCACCTGGCACAGTGCCTGGCACAGGGCAGATGCTCAGTAGGTGTTTGCGGAGTGGACGGCATCCTTCCCTGTCTCTCCCATCCCACCACGTTCTCTTGTCTCAGTCTTCCCCTCTGTGTCTGTCTCCGTCTTTCTCTCTCTTCTCTCTCCCCTCATTCACATTTTTCTCTGACTCTCTCCAGTGTGTCTCCATCTCCATGTCTCTCTCTGTGTCTGTCTGTCCCTCTACACATCCCATCTCCACCCCCGCCTGGGCCTGGCACCTGGAACACCTTTGACCTTTAACTATACAAAAAGGCTTATGAACAGGCCAGGCTGGGACCCCAGCAGACCTCACCCACCACCCGCTGCCCAGTTCCAGTTCTCTCCTAGTCCAGGATCCTCTGACCCCTCATAGCCTCACTCTGGAAGCTTGAGTGACCCAAGCCATATATTTGGCCCCAAAGTCAGAGATATCTGAGCCTGGAGAAGAGCAGGCTCTGTGGTCCATTCCTAAGCTGTATCTCCAGGTGGGCTGCTTGCCAGATGAGAGGCAGCAGGCAGAGCATCCATGGTTCCAGGGGCTAGACCTAAAGAAGGACTTTTATTAAATTTATTTTTATTTTTATGTATTTATTTTTTTGAGATGGAGTTTCGCTCTTCTTGCCTAGGCTGGCTGGAGTGCAGTGGCGTGATCTTGGCTCACTGCAACCTCCACCTCCCAGGTTTAAGTGATTCTCCTGTCTCAGCCTCCCAAGTAGGGGGGATTACAGACATGCACCACCATGCCTGGATAATTTTGTATTTTTAGTAAAAACAGGGTTTCTCCATGTTGGTCAGGGTGGTCTCCCAAACTCTGGACCTCAGATGATCTGCCTGCCTTGGCTTCCCAAAGTGCTGGGATTACAGGCATGAGCCACCATGCCCAGCCAAGCAGGACTTTGAAACAGCAGATTATAAGTCCTCAGTAATGCCCAGCCCCAGAAGGAGTGAGTCTCCCATCCCTGGAGGAAGCCAAGTGAGACCTCCTAGCCCTGGGTCCCAGCCAGTCTGGGGAGGAGGTTATACCAGCCAGCTTCAAGTTTCCTTGCAACTGACCCTGAATCCCCCACCTGAGCCCCTGACTCTCCCATAACCCTCACCGTCTCTTTCCTGCAGATTTTTGGACAGGCCTCCCTGATCCCCCAGTTGTTTGGCCATGATCAGCAGGTCAGTATGTTTGCCCTTCTCTTGCACCCCGATCCCAGTATCTAAGCCTGGGTCTTAGGCCTGCCCTCTGAGTGGTCCCAGCACCCAACCCAGGCCAGAACAAGCAGAGCTATCACCGGGAATGCCACTCCCAATGGATGGAGTTAGGCTAACACTGGTGTTCTGACCCTCCTCCCCTACCCTTATTGCTTCACCTCTGTGTGCCTCAGTTTCTTCCTCGCAAAAATGAAGAATGAGACAGGTGCTGTGTATGGGGCAAGAAATAACCCCAGGACTCCTGCCCTCCTCTCCTCCTGAAAAGCCTGAGCCAGGCCCGGGAAGACTGTTTGAGTCGGACAGGTCAGGGGCTGGGGGCTGGTGATATTAGCTTTTAGGACCCAGCCCCTAGACCCCTTGGCTTTTTTCCTTTCTGGAGCCCCAAGGCAGCATTTAAGGATGTTGGGGTGTGGAGTGAGTGTGGAGACTTTCCAGCTTCACACAGGTTGGCAAGATGGTGCCACTCATGGTACTGTCTGGCCACCTGGAGAGCACCATCTCCCAGACACTCCTATCCTGCCCCTGTAAGTGGCTCCCTCCTCCCTCCAAAGCCAAAGACCAAAAACCAGGGGCGAGAAAAGTACTTCGAGATCAACCCCACTTTGTAGCCAGGAGGGGACAAGGGACTTGTGAAGGCCACACATCCCACAGGGGCAAAACTAGGACCAGACCTCCAGCTCCTAATTCCAGCCATGGATGCCTCTTGTGACCATCTCCCCCATGTCACAGGAGCTGTGTGTTCCTCTTGAACACGATTCAAGAAGTTGTTTAAAGAGCCCACAGTAGGGCAAGCAACCTCTTCCCCACCTACCTTTAATAGACGAGTGGTAAGGGTATGATGTGTTAACATACAAAGCCCCCAGAATGGTGCCCCCCACACAGTAAATCCTCAGTGATACACACACCAGAAGCACTGACCAGCTGGCTTCTGCACCAACTGCTTGAAAGCATCTTAACCAACGTTGACAGACCACAGAGCTACCCTGTATTCATGGGTGGAGGTTACTAGGTGCATACTCTCTTGGACCGTATCCTAAGCCTGTAATATGAATTCTCTCATTTCATCTTGCCCACAACCCTGTGAAATGGGGACTATAGTTAGCCCCATTTTATAGGTGGGGAAACTGGCAGGAAGTGATTAAGTGACTTGCCTACATTCATATTTCGAGGAAATGGTGGGCCCAGGATTGGACCCCTGGCAGTCTAGTTCCAGAGTCATGTGGTTCCTGTGCCACCCTGAAGCAAGACCTCATGCCCCGAGCAGTCACAGGGTCTCTTCATAACTTCAGGCCGCAGTTTTGGAGGAGAAACACCTATCTCTTTAACACTCCTGGGGCTGGGCACGGTGTCTCACGCCTGTAATCCCAGCACTTTGGGAGGCCAAGGCGGGTGGATCACAAGGTCAAGAGATTGAGACCATCCTGGTCAACATGGTGAAACCCCGTCTCTACTAAAAATACAAAAAATTAGCTGGGCATGGTGGTGCGTGCCTGTAATCCCAGCTACTCAGGAGGCTGAGGCAGGAGAATTGCCTGAACCCAGGAGGCAGAGGTTGCGGTGAGCCGAGATTGCGCCATTGCACTCCAGCCTGGGTAACGAGCAAAACTCCGTCTCAAAAAAAAAGAACACTCCTTCCGAGTGAATTTGGGTATGCCACATGGCCTGTGTTTTAATTTATCAGTGCTGTACAGTAGAACTTGGCAGTGATGGAAATGTTCTGTAATCCACACTGTCCAATAAGGTAGCCATTAGCTATATGTGACTATTTATTTGTTTATTTTTGATATAGGGTCTCACTCTGTAACCCAAGCTAAGTGCAGTGGTGCAATCATTGCTCACTGCAGCCTTGACCTCCCAGGCTCAGGTGAGCGTCCCACCTCGGCCTTCCAAATAGCTGGGACTACAGGTGTGCACCACCATGCCTGGCTAATTTTTTTATAAGAGACAGGATCTTGTTATGTTGCTTAGGCTGGTCTCAAACTCCTGAACACAAGTGAATCCTCCCATGTTGGCCTCCCAAGTGCTGGGATAACAGGTGTGAGCCACTGTGCCTGGCCTGCCTGTGGTCTTGAGCAAGTCAAATGTGGCTACTGTGACTATAGAACGTTATTTAATTTTAATCAATTTTTTTTCTTTTTCTTTTTTTTTTTTTTTGAGATGGAGTCTTGCTCTGTTGCCCAGGCTGGAGTGCAATGGCGTGATCTTGGCTCACTGCACCCTCCGCCTCCTGGGTAGTGATTCTCCTGCCTCAGCCTCCTGAGTAGCCTGGACTACAGGTGCTTGCCACCACACCCAGCTAATTTTTGGTATTTTCAGTAGAGACAAGGTTTCACCATGTTAGCCAGGATGGTCTCCATCTCCTAACCTCATGATCCATCTGCCTTGGCCTCCCAAAATGCTGGGATTACAGGTGTGAGCCACCATGCCCAGCCATTTTTTTTTTTTTGAGATGGAGTCTTAGGTGAATGTCTTGTTCTTTCATCCAGGCTGGAGTGTAGTGGCCCAATCTCCACTCACTGCAACCTCCTCCCCCAGGGTTCAAGTGATTCTCCTGCCTCAGCTTCCCAATTAGCTGGGAACACTGGCATGTACCACCATGTCTGATCAGTTTTTGGATTTTTAGTAGAGACAGGGTTTCATCATGTTGGCCAGGCTGTTCCCAAACTCCTGACCTCAAGTGATCTATTCACCGTGGCCTCCCAAAGTGCTGGGATTACAGGCATGAGCCACCATGCCTGGCCTAATCAATTATTTTTGAAAAAAATATTTTTCGAGACAGGACCTTGCTTTGTCCCCCCAAGCTGGAGTGCAGTATCACAGTCATAGTTTACTGCAGCCTCAAACTCCTGGGCTCAAGTAGCTGGGACTTGAGGTGCATGCTACCACACCTGGCTAATTTTTGTATTTTTAATTTCTTTTGTAGAGCTGGGGTCTCACTGTGTTGCCCAGGGTGAATTTTAATTAATTTATAACTTAATAGCCACACATAGCTTATGGCTGCCATATTGAAATGCACAGATGGGGGCGGGGGTAAAAAAAAAAAAAAGAAGAAGAAATGCACAGATTTAGACCTTTCTATCCACCCTCCAAATTGGGTGAACACCCATCTAGTTGTTTGACCTGATGCAGTCTCAGATGAGTACACAAACATCCATTTCATGTAGATGAGGAGAAACTGACCCAGAGAAGATAGTGATGGCCTGAGGTTACACAGCTGAGTGGGACACAGCTGGCGCCAGGACCAGATCAACCCTTTCCTCCACATGGTCATTCAGCTTGTGCCCCTCCCGCTCTGGCCCAGGCCAACCCCCAGGACATCCACATCTTTGGCCAACTGACTCCTCAGCTTATCCTCTGTGGTCTTCAGTTACCAACATGGCCTGAGACACCAGTAAGATGGCCCTTCCAGAACCCTCAAAGGGTATGTGCATGGTAAGACCCTTCAATGCTCACACCCTTGGCTTCAGATTTGCAGGGTCCTAGACAGTCATTTGTGGAGAAATACTTAGGAACTATCTACACGAAGTTTAACTAGATGCAAGATAGCAGATAGCATACACACCACCATTTTCCATAGTGTCCATGGCAGACATCATTAATCAATCCTCACTGCAACTACCCTCACTCCAGTTTTATCTTCTCCTACCAGACGATTGCTTCATCTTCATCTCTGGCCTCTGCCTCCATTCCAGACCCCTTTCCTAACATCCATTCTGTATACCAAGGCTGGATTAATCTTCCTTAAATACATATTTGGAGTGTTGGCTCTGCCACTTCCTCACTGGATACCCCTGGCGAGTGTCTTCCCCTTACTGACCCTTGGTTTCTTTCCTTGTAAAATATAGGGATTGGACCATAAGATGGTAAATATCCAGCATACCTACTACCACCCCCATTCCAACATTCAGGACAGACATTACTAATTGATTATAGACCTCTTTCTTTTTTTTTTCTGAGATGGAGTTTCGCTCTTGTTGCCCAGGCTGGAGTGCAATGGTACGATCTTTGCACATTGCAACCTCTGTGATTATAGATCTTTCCCACTGAATTCATATGTGACCTTAAAATCTACTATTAATCAGTGTGGACCCTGATTTTTATCAGTTAATATCCTGTGATATTCCAACTTTGTCCTCATTAAAGAGATGGGAAAATTGAGGCCCAGAGAGGTAGGGCTGTTTCTTTCTTAAGGGCTCCATCTGCCCATCCCATACGCTGAGTGAGATGGAGCTGGGTGGGCTGAGGTCAGGCCCCACAGACCATCTAGCCCTGCAGCTGAGCCCACTACCAAGAACTTCTCTCCCCGCCTCATGCCTGCCTTTGCCTGGACAGGTACGGGAGGCAGAGCTGAGTGACCAGTATGAGGCAGCCTGCGAGTCAGCCTGCAGTGAGGCGGAGTCCACAGCAGCGGAGACCCTTGACTTGCCACTGCCCAGCTACTTCCGTTCCCGTAGCCACAGCTACCTGCGTGCCATCCAGGCAGGCTGCTCGCAGGAGGAAGACAGTGTCTCCCTGCAGTCCCTCTCCCCACCGCCCAGTACTGGCAGCCTCAGCAATAGTCGCACGCTTCCGAGTGAGTACTGTGATGAGATAAGGGTTTTTTTTTCTTTTCAAGGTGACCCTAAGGACAATGCCTGGTGGGCCAGTCTGGGAGGATTCAGGGAGGAATCTGTCTCAGGCTGACACACACCAGGGGGATGGTTGGGAGCAAAAGCAGAAGGCCTTGAAGCTGAACTTGCAGCCTCCTGGCCACTAGAGCTCAAATGGGGGTCCCAGAGGCAGATGCCACCCCTGGTGGGCACGGGAGGTGTTGGAGGGGCTGGAGTTTGTGGGGTCCTTGGCTCAGAGCAGCCACTTGCTGTAGTCAGGGTTTATGGAAGCCCGACCTGCCTGTTGGAATTAGGTCAGGGGAGGTTGGAACCTGCAGAGAAGCCTGCAGTGAGGGTGGGGTCTGCACTGAGCCTTCTCAAAGGGATGTGTTTGCAGGCTTCTCTCATATTCACAATCAAGGAATACCTTCTGGATTCTTGGGTGTTTTTGTTGTTGTTGATGTTGCTTTTGAGAGTCTCACTCTGTCACCCAGGCTGGAGTACAGTAGCATGACCTTGACTAACTGCAGCCTCTGCCTCCCAAGTTCAAGTAATTCTCCTTCTTCAGCCTCCTGAGTAGCTGGAATTTCAAGCATGTGCCACCATGCCTGGCTAATTTTTTTATTTTTAGTAGAGATGGGATTTCACCATGTTGGCCAGACTGGCCTTTGAACTCCTGACCTCAAGAGATCTCCCACCTCAGCCTCCCAAAGTTCTGGGATTATAGACAGGAGCCACCCTGCCCGGCCCTGGATTCTTGTTCTAAATCATCTGAGGATAACCCACATGTGATCAGAGAAAAAAGGGGACCCTGTGTAACTGAGCAAGCCATGAAATAATAGAAAATTGCATGTTCTAACTCATAAGTGGGAGTTAAACAAGGAGAACAAACACATGGACACAGGAAGGGAAACATCACACATCTGGGCCTTTTGGGGGCTGGGGGACAAGGCGAGAGAGAGCATTAGAACAAATACCTAGTGCATGCAGGCTTAAAACCTAAAAGACGGGTTGATAGGTGCAGCAAACCACCATGGTACATGTATAACTGTGTAACAAACCTGCACGTTTTGCACAAGTATTCAGAACTTAAAGTTTTTTAAAAAATGTTTTAATGGTCAAAAAGAAGAAATAATAGAAAATTAGCTGGGCTCAGTGGCTCATGCCTATAATCCCAACATTTTGGGAGGCTGAGGCAGATCACTTGAGCCTAGGAGTTGGAGACCAGCCTGGGCAACATGATGAAACCCTGACTCTAAAAAAATAAAAAAATTAACAGGGTGTGTGGCTCACACCTGTAATCCCAGCACATTGGGAGGCTGAGGCAGGTGAATCATGAGGTCAGGAGATCGAGACCATTCTGGCCAACATGGTGAAACCCTGTCTCTACTAAAAATACAAAAAAATTAGCTGGGCATGGTGGCACACACCTGTACTCCCAGCTACTCGGGAGGCTGAGGCAAGAGAATTGCTTGAACCCAGGAGGCAGAGATTTCAGTGAGCTGGATCACACCACTGCACTACAGCCTGGGCGACAGTGCGAGACTCCATCTCAAAAATAAATAAATAAATAAATAAGCTGGGCATGGTGGCTTACGCCTGTAATCCCAGCACTTTGGGAGGCAGGTAGATCATGATGTCAGGAGTTCAAGACAAGCCTGACCAACATGGTGAAACCCTGTCTCTACTAAAAATACAAAAATTAGCCAGGCATGGTAGTGTGTGTGTAACCCCAGCTACTCAGGAGGCTGAGGCAGGAGAATCACTTTAACCTGGGAGGTGGAGGTGGCAGCAAGCTGAGATCTCACCACTGCACTCCAGTCTGGGCGACTGAGTGAGACTCTGTCTCAAAAATAAATAAATAAATAAAAATAAGATTAAAATTAAAAATTATCTGGTTGGGTTGGCATACACCTGTGGTCCTTGATACTCAGGAGGCTGAAGTAGGAGGATCGCCTGAGCCCAGGAGGTCAAAGGTGCAGTGAGCTGTGTTCACACCACTGCACTTCAGCCTAGTAGACAGAGTGAGACCTTGTCTCAAAATAATAATAATAGAAATTCAAAACCAAGGAAAAATAGCACAACTTATGGTTTATCAATAGTAGAGAGAGATTTGAGCTTCCTTTGGCAAGCCAGTTCTCCTCCCAGAGCCTCAGTTTCTCCATCTATAAATTGAGGGCATAAGCCAGACCCCAGGGAGCTCTTAGGGAGATGAAATAAGACTGTGCATATGATGTGTTTAGTCAGAGCCTTGCTTGTGGTAGGAGCTTGGTAAGTGGTAGCTGTTATTATTGGTTCTCCAACCTGACTCTGAGCTTCCTGAAAAATCAAAAGCAATTGTGGGGTGGGCATGGCAGCTCATGCCTGTAGTCTCAGCACTTTGGGAGGCCAAGGCAGGCCTTGAGGTCAGGAGTTCAAGACCAGTCTGGCCACCATGGCAAAACCCCATCTCTACTAAACATACAAAAATTAGCCGGGTGTGGTGGTATGCACCTGTAGTTCTACCTACTTGGGAGGCTGAGGTATGGGAATCACTTAAACCCAGGAGGCGGAGGCAGTGAGCCAAGATTGAGCCACTGCATGCCAGCCTGGGCAACAAAGCGAGACCCTGTCTTTAAAAAAAAAAAAGAAAAAAAAGCAAGGCACAGTAGCTCACACCCATAATCCCAGCACTTTGGGAGACTAAGTTAGGTGGACCTGAGGTCAGAAGTTTGAGACCATCCTGACCAACATGGTGAAACCCCATCTCTGTTAAAAGTACAAAACTTCGCTGGACTTGATGGCAGGCACCTGTAAGGCCAGCTACTCAGGAGGCTGAGGCAGGAGAATCACTAGAACCCAGAGGCAGAGGTTGCAGTGAGCCAAGACTGAGCCATTGTACTCCAGCCTGGGGGACAGAGCAAGACTCCATTTCAAAAAAAAAGCAATTGGGGTTGGATTGTTGTGGGAAGAGAGGCACTGCTTCAAGTGCTCAACTGCTGTTTGATGTAAATAAATGAACTTGAATCCCATAGATATTCTATATACAGGTAACCAGTTTATTGACTGAATGAACTTCTATTTGCAGGAGGCAGAGCAAGAAACAACTCTCTCACTATTGCTTGTTGCACCCTCTCTGATCTCCCTGCCCTGCAAGTGGGTTATATCTGGGGCAGATCCTTGAGCTTTTCCAGCCACTTTTAAGATTTAAGAAATGGTCTCGTTTTCAGATAGTAAGGGTCCAATCTGGTCTGATTTCAAAACTTCATTCTTATCCACCCCAAATGTCACACACCCACAGCTGGGGCTTGACCTCAGCTGGGAAGCCCCTAGCGGGGAGCTGGGTGTGGTGATCGGTGTCTTCTCTGTTCCTTGTTCACCTCGGTGTTTCTGGTTCCTCCACTTGGGAAGGGTAGGTAGCTAGGGAGATGTTGTCTGGCATCAGGACTCCCTGATGCCACATTCTGGCTCTTTCTCCCATGCTGCAGGGGCACCCAGTGCCTTCTTTCCTGACATGGGCACTCTTCCTTCACCTCACTGCTTCTTCTTCCCCCTCAGCTTCTCCATCTGGCAGTCTACCTCCTCCCCACTCAGCTTCTTTTTGCTAGGGGACTTGACCCTGGTAGCCAGGCATCTTTGGTAGAATCCTCTGAAGACAACTCCAGCCCTACTTTCCCTCTTGGTGATCACTTAATGCACCTGAAAACAAGGGCCTTTGCCTTGTGGGACTCTGAAAGTACAGACTGGTCTGCTACAGCCTTCCTTCTAGACCTGCTGTCACCTGTAGCCCTGCCAGCCTCTCCACCTTCAAGGTCTCCAAACAGGAGTCGAGGCCCAGGTTCTGTGGCTTCCAAATCCAGAAGAGCTGTCCCAGGCTGTCTCAGGCACTCTGCTACAGTTCCAAAGGGGCCTTGGGTGAAGGATCATATCCCCCATATTCTCACACCCATGTAAAGTTCTCTAAGCATGAAGTGGGCCTGGTGGGATAGACAGCACCCCTAGCAATTCTCAAATAAACCATCCTTTACCAGTTTATCCAACCCCAGCCACTCATGAAAGGACTGAAGAGAGAGGATGGGCTACATGTCCCAATACCGCCTGGGTCCCTCTATTGGTCAGCTCTTGCTACAATAATGCTGCATAACGAACAACCACAAAATCAGTGTAATATAACAATTCACATTTATTTCTTGCTCCCAAGTTTGTCATTTGGGAAAGTTGTACTCTGCATGTCTCATCCTCCTCCTGGGACTAAAGGGCCCTCCTGGGATCAGTAGTCTAGCCAAGACATGTTCTCCTTATGGTCATGGCAGATGACAGAATAGCAAGCCTAACTCACCACACAAGCACATTTTAAGGCCTCTGCTTATGTCACACCTGCTGACATCCTATTGGCTAACACAAGTCATATGACTGAGCTCACAGACAAGGGATGGAGAAGTACCTGCTCACCTCTGTGTAGGAAAATATATTCATATGGCAAAGGGTGTGGCTACAGGGAGGGGAAAAAAATCAGGGTCTGCCTGGGCATGGTGACTCACACATGTAATCCCAGCACTTTGGGAGGCCAAGATGGGTGGATCACTTGAGGCCAGAAGTTCGAGATCAGCCTGGCCAACATGGGAAAACCCCATCTATACTAAAAGTACAAAAATTAGCCAGGAGTTGTGGTGCCCACCTGTAATTCCAGCTACTCAGGAGGCTGAGGCAGGAGAATCGCTTAAACCCAAGAAGTGGAGGTTGTAGTAAGCAGAGATCTCTCATTGCACTCCAGCCTGGGCAACAAGAGTAAGACTTTTTCTTTAAAAAAAAAAAAAAGAGCCGGGCGTGGTGGCTCAAGCCTGTAATCTAGGCACTTTGGGAGGCCAAGGCAGGTGGATCACGAGGTCAAGAGATCGAGACCATCCCGATCAACGTGGTGAAACCCCGTCTCTATTAAAAATACAAAAAATTAGCTGGGCATGGTGGTGTGTGCCTGTAATCCCAGCTACTCAGGAGGCTAAGGGGGGAGAATTGCCTGAACCCAGGAGGCGGAGGTTGCAGTGAGCCGAGATCGCGCCATTGCACTCCAGCCTGGGTAACAAGAGCGAAACTCTGTCGCAAAAAAAAAAAAAAGAAAGAAAGAATCAGGGTCAGCAATTCAATGTTCTATGATTCACTGTCTTGACTGTATTTACTCACACCCTTCCCATGTGGAAAACGTTTATTCCCAAGACCCCTAAAAGTCTCATCCAATCATGAGATTGGATCAGACTCTTATGATCTATGTCAGGTCTGAATGTGGCTTCTGTCGAACAACTGACTTACATACATACATACATACATACATACATACATACATACATATATATATATATATTTTTTTTTTTTTTTAATTTTCTTTTTCTTTTTTTTTGAGACAGAGTTTCACTCTTGTTGCCAGGCTGGAGTGCAATGGCGAGATCTCAGCTCACCGCAATCTCTGCCTCAGCCTCCTGAGTAGCTGGGATTACAGACATGCACCACCATGCCCAGCTAATTTTGTATTTTTAGTAGAGACCAGGTTTCTCCATGTTGCTCGGGCTGGTCTCCAACTGCCGACCTCAGGTGATCCGCCAGCCTCAGCCTCCCAGAGTGCTAGGATTACCAGCGTGAGCCACCACACCCAGCACATGACTTATAATTTTTTAAAGAAATTACTTATCTACCCCACAGTCCAATGCTCCCCAACCACACAGCATACATTGGTGAAATAAGGACAGGATAACTGCAATTTACACTCCTGTTCAGGAAAGGGGAGAATGGAGATTCAGAGACTTACTGATCCATGGCAATTCTGAAGTTCTTCTGAGCAACAGTTGGACAAATGCATTGAGCTTTGTTGATTAGATCCAAGTTCTACTCCCTGGGGTTGATTTTCCAGTCTACTGTTCTCCAAAGCTCTTGGTTCTGCTCTCTGAAAGCCCTTCCTTCTCCATCAGCATTTTTGGTGACTTCTAAAGAGAATTTGGAGAATATAGCCTTGGGCAAGTTGAACACCTTTTTTAGCTTGCTTCCTTCCTAAAGAAAGTTAGGGAGTTAGATGTCTTTTGCATCTTGAATGGTCTCATTCCCTTTAGCCTAACCTGGTCAATCTTACCCATGCACCTGCTTCAAACACTTGATGAGTTTTCTATGTATTTGATTCCATGTAACTTCAAGTGCCAAAAGCCATACCCACAGTTACTGTTGAGTCATGCCTCTCTCTTGACTTAATTATGCCTACTTTGGGCTTTTGTGGGACCATGTCCTTAAGCTATCTGTGGGCCCTTTTGACCAGATAATAGCATCTGCTACCTGGTATCTTACTATTTTTATTTATTTATTTTTATTTTTTTGTTTGAGACAGAGTCTCGCTCTCTGTCACCCAGGATGAAGTGCAGTGGCACAATCTCCGCTCACTGCAACCGCCGCCTCCCAGGTTTAAGCAATTCTTATGCCTCAGCCTTCCAAGTAGCTAGGACAATAGGCATGTGCCACTACGCCCAGCTAATTTTTGTATTTTTAGCAGAGTTTCACCATGTTGGCCAGGCTGGTGTTGCACTGACCTCAAGTGATCCACCCGCCTCAGACTCCAAAAAGTGCTGGGATTACAGGTGTGAACCACCATGCTTGGCTGTACTATTTTTAGAGTGTTAATAAGAGATATTTAACCACATCTTGATTTGACTTGATTTGTCCAAATACCTTATCTTAACTGGCCATGACCTTGATTTGATCTTTGCCCTGAGGCTATGTCTTTGTTTGTTTGTTTGTTTGTTTTTTGAGATGGAGTTTCACTCTTCTTGCTCAGGCTGGAGTGCAATGGCACAATCTTGGCTCACCGCAACTTCTGCCTCCCAGGTTCAAGTGATTCTCCTGGCTCAGCCTCCCTGAGTAGTAGCTGGGATTACAGGCATGAGCCACCAAACCCGGCTAATTTTGAATTTTTAGTAGAAACGGGGTTTCTCCATGTCGGTCAGGCTGGTCTCAAACTCCTGACCTCAGGTGATCCAGCTACCCTGGCCTCCCAAAGTCCTGGGATTACAGGCATGAGCCACCACACCTGACGAGGCTGTATCTTTTTTTTTTTTTTTGAGATGGAGTCTGACCTGGGCTAGAGAGCAATGGCACAGCCTCAGCTCACTGCAACCTCCACCTCCCAGGTTCAGGTGATTCTCCTTCCTCAGCCTCCAAAATAGCTGGGATTACAGGTACCCACCACCATGGCTGGCTAATTTTTATATTTTAGTAGAGATGGGGTTTCACCATGTTGATCAGGTTGGTTTCAAACTCCTGACCTCAAGTGATCCACCTGCCTGTATCTTAATCTGACAGTGGGCTGGAGTTGACAAACTTATTTTCCAACTAAGCAAGTTCTGGTCTTCTTCCCTTTCCTCTAAACACTCCTTGAAGATCGGCTATTTCTTACTTTTTTAGACAGGATCTCCATGTGTCACCCAGGGAGTGGCATGGTCATAGCTCAACATAGCCTCAACCTCCCAGGTTCAAGCGATCCTCCTGCCGCCTAAGCCTCCTGAGTAGCTGGGACCAGAGGCATGCACTACCATGCCTGGCTAATTTTTAGATTTCTTGTAGAGATGGGGTCTCCTTATGTTGCACCAGGCTGGTCTTGAACTCCTGGGCTCAAGCGATCCTTCCACCTTGGCCTTCCAAAGAACTGGGATTAGAGGTGTGAGCCACGGCACAAGGCCAGGCTATTTCTTACGAGTTCCTCTTTTTCTTGTAAATCTTTTCTATTTCTTTTGAGTTTCTCTTTTCCTTGTAAATTTTTTTTTTTTTTTTTTGAGACAGAGTCTCGCTCTGTTGCCCAGGCTGAAGTATATGATCTTGACTCACTACAACCTCTACCTCGTGAGTTCAAGCAATTCTCCTGCCTTAGCTTCCCAAGTAGTAGGGATTACAGTCGTGTGCCACTACACCCAGCTAACTTTCATATTTTTAATAAAGATGGGGTTTCACCATGTTGGTCAGGCTGGTCTCGAACGCCTGACCTCAGGAGGTCTGCCTGCCTCAGCCTCCCAAAGTGCTGGGATTACAGGCGTGAACACTGCACTTAGTTTTTTTCTTGTAAGTCCTTTTTTTTTTTTTTTTTTTTTTGAGACAGAGTCTCACTCTGTTGCTCAGGCTGGAGTGCAATGGCACAATCTCTGCTCACTAAAAACTCTACTTCCCAGGTTCAAGCCATTCTCCTGCCTTAGCCTCCCAAGTAGCTGGGATTACAGGCACATGCCACCATGCCTGGCTAATTTTTGTATTTTTAGTAGAGATGGGGTTTCACCATGTCGATCAGGCTGGTCTCAAACTCCTGACCTCAAGTGATACGCCTTTCCTGGCCTCCCAAAGTGCTGGGGTTACAGGCATGAGCCAACACACTTGTCCCCTTTTTCTTGTTAGTCTTTAACAAATGCAGCCACAAGGAGCAAGCTCAGGCCAAGTACACTGCTGAGCACAGTGCTATAATCCCAGCACTTTCAGAGGCTGAGGTAGGAGGATCTCTTGAGGCCAGAAGTTCAAGACCAACCTCAGCAAAACAGTGAGACTTTATCTCTACAAAAAATGATTTTTTAATTAGCCACTGTACTTTCAGCCTGGGTGAGAGAGCAATACGCTGTCTAAAAAGAAAAAGAGGCTGGGTGCAGTGGCTCATACTATAATCCCAGTACTTTGGGAGACCAAGGTGGGAGGATCACTTGAGCCCAGGAGTTCAAGACCAGTCTGGGCAACAGTGAGAACCTGTATCACAAAATAAAAAAACTAGCTGGGCATGATAGTCACAGCTACTCAGGAGGCTGAGGTGGGATTTGCTTGAACCTGGGAGGTTGGGCTACAGTGAGTCATAATCATGCCACTGTACTCCAGCCTAGGTAACAGATTGAGACCCTGTCTTCAAAAAAAAAAAAGAGGCTGGGCACTGTGGCTCATGTCTGTAATCCCAGCACTTTGGGAAGCCAAGGCGGATGGATCACTTGAGGTCAGGAGTTCGAGACCAGTCTGAGCAACATGGCAAAACACGTCTCTACTAAAAATACAAAAATTAGTTGGGCATAGTGGCAGGTGCCTGTAATTCCAACTACTCGAGAGGCTGAGGCAGAAGAATTGCTTGAACCCAGGAGGCTGAGGTTGCAGTGAGCTGGGATTGTGCCATTGCACTCCAAGCTGGGTGACAAGAGTGAGACTCCATCTCAAAAAAACAGAAAAAGAAAAAGGCCGGGTGCAGTGGCTCATGCCTGTAATCATAACACTTTGGGAGGCTGAGACAGGTGGATCACCTGAGGTCAGGAGTTCGAGACCAGCCTGGCCAACATGGCGAAATCCCGTCTCTACTAAAAATACAAAAATTAGCTGGGCATGGTGCTGGGCACCTGTAATTCCAGCTGCTCAGGAGGCTGAGGCAGGAGAATCACTTGAACCCAGGAGGTGGAGGTCACAGTGAGCTGAGATCACGCCATTGCACTTTAGCCTGGGCTACAAGAGGGAAATTCCATCTCAAAAAAAAAATTGGCCAGGCGCAGTGGCTCAAGCCTGTAATCCCAGCACTTTGGGAGGCCAAGGTGGGTGGATCACAAGGTCAAGATATCGAGACCATCCTGGTTGACATGGTGAAACCCCGTCTCTACTAAAGATACAAAAAATTAGCTGGGCACGGTGGCACGTGCCTGTAATCCCAGCTACTCAGGAGGCAGAGGCAGGAGAATTGCCTGAACCCAGGAGGCGGAGGTTGCGGTGAGCCGAGATTGCGCCATTGCACTCCAGCCTGGGTATCAAGAGCAAAACTCCGTCTCAAAAAAAAAAAAAAAATTAGCCAGGCATGGTGGCCCACACCTATAATTCCAGCTGCTCAGGAGGCTGAGGCAGAAGAATCACTTGAACCTGGGAGGTGGAGGCTGTGGTGAGCCAGGATCACATGACTATACTCCAGCCTGGGTGACAAAGAGACTCCATCTGAAAAAAAAAGGGCACTCCTTAAGACACTTAACTGCCATCTGTTGAAAATTGTCATGATTTACACTCTTTATTAAAATAAGGTCCTTTACCTCCATCTGCCAGAAATTTATCATAATAATTATATAATTGAAGTATGTCTATGAGGTGAATGGCTCCCCACTGATAGGTAACATCTTTAATCAGTGTAAAATGTGTACAACCTTATATGGCAAACCTGCCCCTAATCACTCCCTCCACAGATAAACACCAGCACACACAGGCACATCCTCACCTCTGCACATCCAGCCACTATCTCCCTGCAGGGTCACCCCTGCTCAGAAGGCCGCACTCTTATTTTTCAGCATCTGCCTCCATGGGGTAAGCAATCAGGTCCTGTCCCCACCCCTAGGGTTGTTCTGAGACCCCATGTTGCTGAGGGGCATGAAAGCTCCGTTCCTTTCACAGGGGCATCTGTGCACTCAGGCCCTGTGCAGGCTGGTGGGTAGATATGGGGGAGCGGCAGTTAGGGAGGCAGTGAAAGCCCCTCTCAAGCAGGGTGTGGGCAGGGTGAGGAGCTGCCTGCCTGCCTGCCCGAATGCCCACCCACGTGGGTCTGGCCAATTCCTCACTGCCAGTGCCACTACTGTTGTCCCTGTTCTCCCTCCCCGTCTGACCCAGATTCTACATTCCAGAAATAGCTCTGGCAGGTGACTGGCAGGCGGGGTCAGCTCTAGCTGGGATGGTGGGGGAAACAGCCGCTGTGGATGGGTGCCCCTCCCAGCCAAAGGACCTATCTGGGAGGCAGTTTGGGGGTGCCATCACTCCCCAGTCTGTCCCCTCCTGCCTCTCCTTTCTTTACACCTGAGAAAAAGAAGAAAGAACGGCCTCCCTCCTCCTCCCTCCCTCCTTTTACTCTGCCCATCTCCCTCTCTTTCTTCCAGCTTCCCCTCCCTTCCTCTCCCCCCGCCATCTTTGCCTTCTGTCTGTCTCCCTCAGTTCTCTGCTTCTCCCTCCCACCCTCTCTGCGTTCCTTCCCTCTTAGTTTCTGGCCCTCGTCCGCATCCTCCCTTTCTATGTCTCTCTCACTCCCTCTGAATCACAAGGAAGCTGTGATGACAGCCAGGGGCCTGGGCAGGCATGGTGGTGGGCTGAAGGGTGCACCCCCATTTCTGCCAGCTGCATTCTCTGCACCTGGGTATGTGCAAGCTCACAGGCACAAATACTTGGGCTTACTCCCTGACAGTACTTGTGGCTCTAGGCTGATGGGCTCCAGGCCTGGGAACCACCCTTGCTTCTTGCTCAAGAACTCTGAGTTCTGTGTCACTCTGAGTGGGTACCTGCCATTCCCTGGGCCTCAAAGTCTCCATCTGTGTTATGAGGCTTTGGTTTGGGGACCCATGGTTACCTCCCATCTGTGACAATCAAGTCACCAGCTGCTGTGCCTGCCCCTCTTTGTCCCTTCTTCCATTTCTTCTCTGATTGACTGCCCTCCTACCCCTAACCACTTCCCAACCCCATATACAGGAAGGAAGGCTGACAAAACTGCAGTACACAGTCAATCCTCCAGTCAACCCTGTCCCCCAAGCCTACCCTGGGCCCATCTGTCCCCTCTCTGTGGTTACTCCACCGCAGGCTCTTGTCAGCCCAGTCCATCCAGTCCTCACAGTGTCAGGGTTAAGAGGAACCTCAAAGACTATCATATCCAGAGATTGTAAATGGACTTCAACCATGTGTCATCTCTGATCCCTGGAGCTCAGTTCTGAGATTTAGTTAAGCAGAGAAATGTGCCACCATCGATTAGAGATGTCTGCTGTAGCCAGAATAGTACATATGTCTCCAATTCCTGATCTAACCCACTTATCTCAACATGCAGGTGGGCACACAGAGACACACACATTTACAGATATTTCACAAAGAATTGTCAGCCTAGAGAAGATTATTATCAAGGTCAAGGTCACCCAGCTAGTAGGTCAGAGAGCTGTTTCCCACCTGGGCCTGCCTGACTTCAAAGCTCTGAGTTCTCTCCATTGTTCCCTGTGTGCGGGAGCCATCCAGTCTTGGTAAAGAGGTACAAGCGTGGGTGATGAAGGTCTGTTACAGGAGTTGCAGGGTAAGTCCTCCAGCAACATGAGCAGTATGGATTAGAGGCTGGGAGGCCACTCACAGGTTGGTGCAGTGGTCTAGGTAACTGACAGTGAGGTCAGGATGGAGACCATAGGGTCAGGGAAATAATGGGAGGACCCAGGAGTTCTTCCCAAAAATGAGTGATGAGGACTAAAAATTCCGTACTGCTGGAACAGGCACCTTTCCACAGAGGACACTGGGAAGAAGGCAGGCTTCCTGCCTGGGGTCCAGCAAGCCTTGGACTAGGACATCCCTGATTAATCGAGCGCCTGCTGCGTGCTGAGTATATGGATCCTCACTCTTCCATGTCCTGTTTTTAGACAGATCCACTCAGCCTTCTGGGGGAAATAGTGACCAGTACTGAAGGACTGGTGGGCAGGCCTCCAATCCCAGGATTGAGACTCTTGAGACAAGACAGGGGCATTCTTTATGCCCTCAGAGGGTAGGGAAGTCACCCCAAAGGAAGAGTCACCCTTAAGTAGGCTGGGCGAGGTGGCTCATGCCTGTAATCCTGAGGTGGGTGGATCACCTGAGGTCAGGAGTTCGAGACCAGCTTGGCCAACATGGTGAAACCCCATCTCTACTAAAAATGCAAAAAATTAGCTGGGGATGGTGGTGGGCGCCTGTAATCCCAGCTACTTGGGAGGCTGAGGCAGGAGAATCGCTTGAACCTGGGAGGTAGAGGCTGGGCGCGGTGGCTCATGCCTGTAATCCTAGCACTTTGGGAGGCCAAGATGGGTGGATCACCTGAGGTCAGGAGTTCAAGACCAGCCTGGCTATCATGGTCAAAACCCATCTTTAAAGAAAATAATTAAAAAAAAAAAAAAGAACCTGGGAGGTAGAGATAGCAGTGAGCAGAGATCCTGCCATTGCACTCCAGCCTGGGCAACAAAAGTGAAACTTCATCTCAAAAAAAAAATAAAAGAAGGTGCTTAAATAGAACCTTGGAGACCCTACTACATGGTGGTTAAGCACCTGAGCCTTGCAATCAGGCATCTTTCATTGATAGATGTTTATTGATCAACTGCTCTGGGCCAGACTGTGCTGTAGGTACCAGGGACACTTGAGTGAGCAAAATGGAAATCCTTGCCTTTATGGAGATTGTATTCTGTTGGGATGAGGAGGGGCAGACAAAGCAATAAACATAAGTAAGTGTGTGGTTTGTTGGTAGGTGGCACAGCGTAAGGGGTCCTGGGAGTGGTGGCAGAGTGCAGGGAGGAGTGTTGAGGTATAAACAGGGTGGCTAGGGTACAGCTCATTGAGAGGGAGATTTTGAGTGAAGACTTTTTTTGAGATGGAGTCTTGTTCTGTCTCCCATGTTGGAGTGCACACATACTTGGGCTCACTCCCTGACAGTGCTTGTGGCTCTAGGCTAAGCTGGGATGGGCTCCAGGCCTGGGAACCACCCTTGCTCCTTGCTCAGGGACCCTGAGTTCGGTGTCACTCTGAGTGGGTACCTGCCCTTCCCAGGCCTCAAAATCTCCATCTGTGTTGTGAGGCTTTGGTTTGGGGACCCACTGGTACCTCCTGTCTGTGACAATCCAGTCACCAGCCGCTGTGCCTGCCCCTCTGTGTCCCATCTTCCATCCCCCAGTTTCTTCTCTGATTGACTGCCCTCCTACCCCTAACCACCCTCCCGCTCTGCGGGATCTTGGCTAACTGCAACCTCCGCCTCCCAAGCTCATGAGATTCTCCTGCCTCAGCCTCCCAAGTAGTGGGGATTATAGACACACACCACCACGCCCAGCTAATTTTTGTATTTTTAGTAGACATGAGGTTTCACCATGTTTGCCGGGCTGGTCTTGAACTCCTGACCTTGTGACTCGCCTGCCTAAGCCTCCCAAAGTGCTGGGATTCCAGGTGTGAGCCACTGCACACAACCAAGACTTTTCTTTTTGCGATGAGTCTCACTCTGTCACCCAAGCTGGTGTGCAGTGGTGTGATCTCAGCTTACTGCAACCTCTGTCTCCCAGATTCAAGCAATTCCCCCCAGCCTCCTAAGTAGCTGGGACTACAGGCGCACACCACCACACCCAGCTAATTTTTGTATTTTTAGTAGAGACGGGGTTTCACCATGTTGACCAGACTGGTCTCAAACTCCTGACCTCAAGCGATCCACCCCACCTCCCAAAGTGCTAGGATTACAGGCGAGTGCCACTGTGCCTGGCCTGAGTGAAGACTTGAAGGAAGTGTAGGAATGAGCGGTGCTGGGGAAGTGCTCCAGGCAGGGGGTGAGTGGTACAAAGGCCCAAGGCAGGAGGTATCTGGCGGGCTGGTCAAGGGGCAGAGCACTGAGGAGACAGCCATGGTGAGAGGTGAGGTTCGAGGACAGGGAGGGAAGGGTTGGGCCTGGCCACCAACTATGGAAACAACTTTGTCTTTTGGCTGAGTGAGAGGGAGAACCACTGGGGCACTGGAGCACAAGAGTGATATGACTCTGGAGCACAAGAGTGATCTTAAAAGAAATACTCACACTGGACATGGTGGCTCACGCCTGTAATCTCTGCACTTTGGGAGGCTGAGGCAGTCAGATCACCTGAGGTCAGGAGTTTGAAACCAGCCTGGCCAATATAGTAAAACCCCATCCCTTTTTTTTTGAGACAGAGTCTTGCTTTATATGCCCAGGCTGGAGTGCAGTGATGAGACAGGGTTTCATCATGTTGGACAGACTGGTCTTGAACTCCTGACCTCAGGTGATCCACCTGCCTCAGCCTCCTAAAGTGCTGGGTTTACAGGCATGAGCCACTGCGCCCAGCAAAACCCCATCTCTACTAATAATACAAAAATTAGCCGGGCGTGGTGGCATGCATCTGTAATCTCAGTTACTTGGGAGGCTGAGGCACAAGAATCACTTGAGCCTGGAGGTGAAGGTTGCAGTGAGCCAAGATTGCACCATTGCACTCCAGCCTGGGACACAGAGCAAGACTCTTGTCTCAAAAAAAAAAACCTCAGGGGGTGGCATGGAGCCATGTTTGAGGGGCAAAAAGTGGGTGATACAGTAATCCCAGGGTGACAGTGAGGGAGGTGGTGACAACTCACTGGATCCTGGGAGGGCTCTGAAAGTGGAGTCAACAGGATTCCTTGGTGGATTGGATGTGGGTGAGAGTGAAGGAGAAAAGCAAAGGGGTGATGAGAAGGAATGGTACACAGCCAGCTCACATGGGGACAGCCCTACCCTAACTGCCAGTTGTGGCATCTGAGACAGGATAGTGACTATCTGGGAAGTTGGGAGAGGAGCTTCCCCAGGAGGGGAAGCCTTGGGGTCCAGGCTGGAGATTGGGGAGGGGGAGCATCTGAGTCCTGTTTGTGCCCCATCTCACGCTGTGGTCCAGCCAACTCTGCCTTACAGGGATTCCAGCCAGACTGGGGAGCTCTTGGAGGAAGGGCCCGGTAGGAGACTAAGGTAGATGTTCCATAAATATCTTCTGGGACCCTAAATCATCACCATCAGAAGGGACTGCTAAAAATCTCCTAGCCCGAGGGTCTCAAATTTGGTAAAATACAAACAACTGTTTGAGCCCACCTGAGTTCTGTCCCAGGAATCTGCTTTTCTTTTTGTTATTTTTGAAATAGTGTCTCACTCTGTTGCCCAGGTTGGAGTGCCATGGCACGATCACAGCTCGTTTTAGCCTTGACCCCCTGGGCCCAAATAATCCTCCCACCTCGGCTTTCTGAGTAGGTAAGGGACCACAGGCACATGCCACCACACCCAGCTAATTTTTAAATTTTTGTATACGCAGGGTCTCCATATATTGCCCAGGCTGGTTTCAAACTCCTGGGTTCAAGCAATTGTCCCACCCTGCCTCTAGAAGTGTTGGGATTACAGATGTGAGCTACCATGCCCGACCAGAATCTCCTTTTCTTTTTTTGAACATAGTCTTGCTCTGTGGCCCAGATTGGAGCACTGAACAGGTGCTCCAGGGATTACAGGTGTCTGCCCAGAATGTGCTTTTCAGTTGGTGCCCTCAGTGATCTCTATTCAGGGTGTCAATCATGGTCCACAGTTTGAAGAATCTTGCCTTGGTCCAGTTTCTCTCTAGGGAACATATAGGGCTGGTGAGTCCCAGAGAGGGAAAGGGACTTGTCCAAGGTCACATGGGGAGTGTGTTACTGAACTAGGGAGGGTGGAGGTGGGATGATGAGATTTCATCTTGTGCTGCCTTGGGGCATCAGGGCCCATAACAAATGTACCTTGTTTTTTTCCTAAGTAAATCAATCGTGGCTTATACCTGTAACCCCTACACTTTGGGAGGCCGAGGTGGGAGGATCGCTTGAGCCCAGGAGTTCAAGATCAGCCTGAGCAACAGAGTGAGAGACTTTGTCTCTACAAAAAAACAAAAATAACCAACTTAAACATTAAGAGATAGTACAGGTGGAGCATAAGTGACTGAGATAGGATTAAGTAAATTATAACCTTCAAATTGCTTAGCACAGTGCCTGGATTCAAAATGGCTGGATAACCCTCAGTTCTGTTTATTATTTTTACGCCTTATTGCAAAAACCATGACAGTGGTATTGGAAATATTATCATCTTTGCCAAGCCTCGAAATAGGTTGATATGTCGAAGATTCTTTTCTCCGTTTTTTGGAAAAGAGATTCGAGAAAGGAAAGGACTTACCTAGGTCACCCAGCAAGGCAAGTCGTGAACAAGAGTTGGGTTTGCGTCTGTCAGACCTACCACAGGTGCAGCCTGGAGAGATGAGGCCCGCAAGGCAGCGACAGGACCTGGACTCGGTGAGGAGAGGGGACTCGCGGGGTAGAAGCCAGGAACCCGGAGGGCGAGGCGGCGTGAAGGCAGCATCTACTGCCAACCTGGCTGGGGCTGTTCACTTGGCCTCCAAGAGATCATAGGTGTGCTTGTTTTATTTTGCGGGGGAGGAAAGGAAGGCGCAAGGAGGTTGAAAGCCCATGTTGTTCGAGGTCACACAGGACTCTAGAGGCTGAGCCAGGATTGGAACCCAATCTCTGGGGCTCTGGGTGAGCAAAGCAAAGGGAGGATGCAGTGGCGAGGACAACTAGAAACATCCAGGACGCAGAGCAGCCAAGACCAGAGGGCTAATCTGACTATGCAGGGGTGAGAGGCCTAACTTGGGCGGCTTCCTCGGAGCCTCAGTTTCCCCCCCCGTACAGCCAGTTATCGCTCAGGTGAACTGGTAGGAACTCTCGCCTTGGTCCACCTCCCGCAAAGAGCATGCGTCGCGTTCCAGCTGGAACCGGTTTGGCGCGGCGGTTCGAGGGGCGGACCCCCCCCCCCCCCCCCCCGTGCTCGAGCATGCGCGTGCCGACGTGGGCGCGCGCTCCTTTACCCGGCCGGCCGGCCTGGGCGGGGGCCGGACGCAGCGGCCCGCGCGCCTGCGCAGCACTCCGGTTGCGCGCGCCGGGCCAAGTGCCAAGCGGGCTGCGCGCGCCCTCGCCCAGCCCGGGAGTCCCTGGCGACGCGCGCGCGTCTGACGCGGGAGGCGTGGCGGGGCGGGGCAGGCACGGGGCTTTAACCCGGAGGCCCCACCCCTCGGGCGTACAAAACCGGAGCCTCGGGCTGGGCTGCGTGAGGGAGGAGGGTGAGTGCCCGCTGTTGGCCGCTGCTGCCGCTAGTCCGTCCGTCACTCCGTCCGTCTGTCCGGTCCACGTCGTCGCCGCCGCCTCCTCAGCCCGGACGCCCGGGGCCCGCCCAGCGCCGCCGGGAGCAGCCGCGGTCCCGCGAGGACACGGGCGCCGCCCCCGCCCGGCCCGGCCCTGCCCCCGCCCTTCTCCCAGTCTGTCCGTCTGTCCGTCCGCCCGCGCTTCCGTCTTTCTGTCCAGCTACCAGTCCTCCGACCCTTGTCCCCGCTCCGCCCGCTTTGTCTCTCCCCGACTCGCTGTCTCTTTGTCTCTGCCCTCGCGCTCCCCCGCAGCCCCTCCCTCGCTCCCCATCTCGCGTCCCCGTCTCAGAGCGCTCCTCAGCCCTTAGAGCCGCCCTTTCTGGGCAACCCTATTCTTCGGGATTCTCCCTCAGAGCGCCTCCAGATCTTTTGGGGCCTCCCCTTGAGAACACCTTTCACTCTTCCCAAGGGCTCCCCGTCAGCTTCCCGCACATCCTTTGGGGGTTCTGCACCCCAAATCCCTGGGGTCTCGCCTCCTCTAAGCCCCCATTACCCCTGGGCTTTCCCTCCTCAGGGTGTTCTCCTAGGAGCTGGGAGCTCCTAGGTCCCTTGAGGTCATTCTCCTTGGGACCCCCCAATATGTCCTCAGCTCCTTGACTTCAGGGGCCCCTCTCTGCTTTCCCCTGGTTTGTCCCCTGTCGCTGTCTCTCCTTGTTCTCTCTCAGGTCTCCGAGCACCCCCACTTCTCGGGATCGGGGTCCCCTGCTTTGCTCTCCCTGCCCCTCTGTGCCCCACATGTCTCGGTGGTCTCGCCACTCTGTGTCTCTTGTGCTGTAGGGCCCCCCTTTGAGTCTGCTTCTTTGCCTGGGGCTCTTGCCCCCACCCTTGCTTTTTCTGCCCCAGCCCTCTGTCTCCCCTTCTCTCTGCTCCCTGTCTCCCTCTTCCTCTTTCTATCTTTGCCGGGTCTCTGGGTCTCTGACCCCCATCCGGCCCTCATGGCTTTGTGTCTGGAGCTCTTGAAGCAATGTGAGTGGTGGGGTGTCCGGGTCGGGCCGGAGTTGGCCTGCAGGCTGGCCGCGGCCGAGGCTCCATGGGGTTGGCGCTGGGGCAAGGGCTGGCGCTGGGGCAAGGGGGCTCTGGGGCCTCCCACAAAGGGGGGAAGGGAGGGAGGGGCCAGGCTGTCTGGCGGTGGAGGGAGTTGGGGGGCCTTCCTGCTCTGAGGCTTCTGCTTTAGTTGCTTGAGTGTGTGGAGGGCACAACGGGCTGGGCATCCCTGCCCACTTGGCCCTGCATGGCCTGGCACTTTGTGATCGCTTGTGGGCAGGCCTGGGCTATTTTGGAGCCGGCAGGATGTGATATCATTTGGACGTTTATTTAGACCCGGCTGGGTGTGGGGGCTGCGTTCTTGCCAGCTTGAGTAATGAAATTTTGCAAGGGGGATTGGGGGGGTCAGCCTCCTAGGCAGCTGGGTTGTGGGGTTCGTGGCCAGAACTTTGCAGAACACTAGAGTGGGCAGGTGAACAAGGGTCTGTGCTGCCTGGATCTTGCTGAGACTTGATTCAGGATGAGCAGGGAGAGGACTTGTTCCTAATCTGACCACGCTTGAGGATTGGGTTTGGCAGTCTAACCTCTGGGACATTGGTTCTGCCAGCTTGATGGTCTGTAACCTTGAGTGAGACCCTTGTCCTCTCCTAAGTGTCAGTTTCCCCATCTGTAAAAAGTGGATAATTGTGCTGGCCTCACAGGGTTGTCATGATAATCAAATGAAACATCTGTAGACATGCTTTGTGAACTGTCAGCCTGTCTTTAAACAGCCCCATCGAGGAGAGTAGCTTGCCTAAGGGTAAACAGCTAGCACCTGCCAGAGCTGGGACAGGGATCCCGGCCTAGGATACTACAGTTCAGGGCTCTTTAACCTCCTCCCCACTGCCTCCTGGTTATTCAGGAATGCACCTGCCCTTCCAATAAAGCAGGGAGATGGCTGTGTCTTGTTCAGGTCCCAATCCTGGTTGCTCTTTGTTAGTCCCTTTGTAAAGACAGGTGGGCATGCCCATCGGGCGGGATGTCTGTGCTGGGGGACAGTTGGATTTTCCATGTTCCATCCCATTTTTTTATGGCTGAGCCCTGCTTGGACAGTGGCACTTGGAATAAAGTCACTTTGTAATTGTGAGCCTTGGCTCCTTTTCCTGCTTCCCCTGTAGAGTAGGGGAACAAAGGCCTCAGCTGAGAGAGGCTCTGCACTGAGGTGGGGTCTGCTGTCAAGGAGCTTAGGATGGATGTCCTAGAACTTTGATGCAGGGAATGGGATCAGCTGTTTAAGGGCTTTGTCTTACAGATGAAGAGATGAGGCCCAGAAGAGCCAGGGACCCACAGAGGGTTGAGCCAGGACTGGGTCCTGTTCCATGGCACTGCTTCTGAAGAAGTCACTGTCATGGTAGTGTCACCTGCCCCTGGTGTATAATGACAGTCTCTAACATCTTTTGACCTTTTATACTGTGTGCCCTGTGCTTGGCTTTTTGACTCCTTGCAGTGGGAAAGAAGGGCTTGGTCCCTGGCCTGGAAGTGAGGGGCTCAGGATTCCAGTTCCCACATCTCATCCACGTTTAGGAATGTCACTTTTTTGGGGGCTTCAGCTTTCTAATCCATAAAATGGTAATAACATTCCTTATCCTAAGACTGATTCTGACATCATGGAATCCCTCAAGAATTGTATGAGCAGCAGACCACTCCTGTAATCCCAGCACTTTGGGAGGCCAAGGCAGGCTGGTCATTTGAGCTCAGGAGTTTGAAACTGAGTGTGGATCATGAGGTCAGGAGATCAAGACCATCCTGACTAACACGGTGAAACAGGGCATGGTGGCATGTGCCTGTAGTCCCAGCTACTTGGGAGGCCGAGGCAGGAGAATTGCTTGAACCCAGGAGGTGGAGGTTGCAGTGAGCCGAGATCGCACCATTGCACTCCAGCCTGTGTGACAAAAGCAAAACTCCATCTCAAAAAAAAGAAAAGAAAAGAAAAACTGTTCCAGAGAGTAGGAACTCTGGGTTTGAGAACCACAAATGCCTGGCTTTAATCTCACTGCCTTTGTCGTCTTGGGTGAATGACTTTCTTTGAGCTTCAGTTTTCTCATCTGGACTCAAGGTTTATACTACAGGATTATGATGAGGATTAAATGAGATTATGTGTTGTTTTTTTTAACCTGATACACAGTAGGCACTTAATAAATGTGAACTTTCCCTTCCCAAAATATTTGGGTGACTTTTCTTTTTGTAGGAACTAGGCAGAAGCCCAGCCTCTCCCCCACGACGCCCTGTGGTTGGGGTTTGGGTAACTAGGAAAGCACCTGTGACTATTCTAGTAGTAATAGGAGTGATCTTCTAATCTCTCCCAGGCTGTGTGAGGTATTGTGTAATCAGCCAGGCTCTTTCCAGACCATTGTTTCCCTCCAGCAGGCCTAGAAGGAAGTCAGAAGCCAGTGGAATGAAGAATAGGGGGCCTAGAGAGAGACAAGGACCTGCTCAGGGACCCACAGCCACAGCAGTGACTTCATGGGCAGGGTTGGAGTCCAGGCCTCTTGACTTCTCTACAGCCCACATCATTTCTCCAGGTTTATGGCTTCTGCCTGATAGCCTACCCATCAGGCCACCTTCCCTGGGTCTGTTCCCATCTGTTCTGGGAGGAGGGTTTTCTTGACATTTCCTCAGTCTCTGAGCTCATCTTGGATTTAAAAGGAGGCTATCTGGAGGCTGGCTGGGGACTGAGTCACCACCTTCCCTGGCTTTCTCATCCTGAGTAGCAACCACACCCAGAGGGGCCACTGCAGGAGACCTGCGGGTTGTAAAGGCCACACATGACAGGCTTTCTTCCCAGAAGCTCAGATGGGCTCTTGGGGGAAGGCTGCAGTTGTGGTTCTGTATGTGTTTCTTCATTCCCCTAGCCACTTGGAGAAGTTGTTGCCTGTCCTTTTATGCTTCAGCCTTTATTAATGCTGTCCTCTTCCCCTATAGTGCCCTCTCTTCCCCTGAGGTGCACACTGTCAAATGCCCCCAGGAAGTCTCTCTTTGCTGGCTCTGGAGTCCAACTAGGACTCCCAAGTGTGCTTAAGGTGTGACCTTGGCAGGTCATGTCACCTCTCTGTGCCTCAGTTTTCTCATACATAAAATTCAAGTTTCTTGTCTTTATAAAACTCCATCCCTAGACGCTCTCATTTGGCAGGTCTGGAGGCAGGAATCAAATGCCCCTAGGTTTTTAAACTAGCCCTCTAGAGGATGCTGGTGCTGAGAGCCTGTTGGCTGCAATCTGGGAAAAGCTGAACAGAGAGGACCCTGGGTTTTGTATGACTGCCTGGGTTGTCACTGCTGTGTGACCTTGCATTAATCAGCTTTCCGTGCCTCAGTTTTCTTCCCTGTCAGATTGGTATGGAAATGAGAACTCCTGTAGTCAAGGCCCCTCAAGAAATGGCAGTCATCACCATCATTAGCTTTGTTTTGTGTGGGGATTGGTGGTTTTCAGAAGCAAGTCACCCTTCCCTTACTTGGTCCTGGCAGCAGCCACTATCAAGTCAAACTGGGCCAGGGTGCAGGTTGTGGAATTGAACACCTGAGTGGCAATGAAGTCTAGTCCTCACAGAAGTTTAATGAGGTTGATGAGGTGTGCGGTGTAAATCTCTCTCAGGTTCCCAGATTTCCCAGACCTGACTGTGGCTCCCTTTCCTCACTTAACCTGTGCTGGAATCAGCTGTGTTCCTCACCCACCCGTTCTTGGAAACAAAGGCTACCTTAAAGAGAAATACAAGTCATATTCTAGAGCTAAAACATGGCTGTTTCTTGTTCCAAAGCATGGAAGCAGGCACAGGGAGGGGGAGGGATGCGTAGGATCCCAGAGCAAGGCTAGAGTCACAGCTCTGCCCCCTGCCTGGGGATTCCTGTCTCTGTAGGTCCCTAGCCTGGATTCCCAGGTGGAGCCCTGGGGTCTGGTTTGGCCAGTGAACAGTTTCCTCACAGGACAGGAGCAAGAGAAGTGGTCCCAAGTGGTCAGAGCAGAGACTCTCAGCTTGGCCTGGAGTTGAATGAGGCTTGAAAAACTCTTCTCTGGGGCCTGCCTTCCTAGCCCTGGGCCAGGCTCTGAGAGGATGGGGAAGAATAGACAGACAAGGCCTGTCTGCCCTGAGGAACTTATGGTCTGACAAGAAGACAAGCCTACAATTATGAGAGACTGTGTAACAGTCTGTAATTAAGTGTCTGCTGAGGAAAAGCATTGTCTGAGAAGGAAAAAGTGAGCATGAGCCAGAGGAAACAAGAGCCCTTTGATGGGGGCTGGATTTGCAGAGGCAGAGGGTGGTGCTGACATTCCAGGGAGGCGGAGGTTGCAGGGGGGTACGGCTGGATGGTAAGTGTACATTTAGGGAAACAGTGAGTCCGCTAGTTTTGCTGAGGCATCAGGGCTCTGGCTAGAAAATCGGGGAGGAGCCAGGAGGTTGTAGGCAGTGTTAAACATCAGCTGAAAAGCAGAGCCATTGGGGAGCCATGGAAGGTTTTAGAGCAGAGGTGGCACAACTGGAGGACTTTTTCAAGAAGATGAATCAGGCTGGGTAAATTGGAATGAATAAAAATGACAACAGGGAGGAGGCTTTGCAGGCATCCAGATGACACAGAGGGTGAGGCTTGGGTGGGGCTCATGGGAGTGGGAAGAGCCAGTTTAGGTATCAGAGGATGCTGTGCTCCCTTAGGAGAGCCTGGCCAGCGCCCTGATGGGCCAGAAGGGAAAAAACTGTTGGGTGTTGCTGGTTTGGGGCAGGAAGTAGCAGTCTGAGCACATTTCTTGTACACCTGCTATTTGCCTGGCTCTGTGCCAGGGGCTTCACAAGGGTGCTCATGAAATCTGTATAACAAGCCAGAGGCAGGTGGACTTACCATCCCTGTTTTGCAGATAAGGAAGATGTAGTTCAGACCCAAGACCGACTGTCCAAACCGTGGCTTTTCCACAGCTCAGCTCTGCTTCTTGGAAAGGGAACTCCTGCTTTTAGGGTCCCAGAGAGCTGAGCCTTCTTGCCCTTTCATTAGGAGCAAGCAAAGTTATCCTAAAAGCCCACGAATCCTGCTTTCTAAGGATCCTGAAGGTCAGGGTGCCAGTTTAGAATTCCTTCAAGGTGGAAGAGTCAGAGGAGCTAGGGACTTTCACACCAGCAGTTTTACACACCGGACTGTGAGAAGCCTCCAGAGTTGTACTGCGTGTATGTCCAGTCTAATAGTAGGCATGCCCACCACTGGGTCTGTTGGAATTCTCAGCCAGTCACCACCAGAGAGAGCCCAGCCACAATAATCAGTCACCCACAAAGGCAAGATGCCTCGCACAGGAGAGCCAAGTGACAGAGCCTAGGACCCATTTCTCAGGCTGCAGCCAGGAATACCCCATGGGTGGAGGGAAAGGGAAGGGAACTGGTACTTAGAGAGTGGCTAGCGTGGGAGGCAGCAATGGTTGGTTCCAGTGTACAACCAGTAAATTGAGGGCTTGGCCAGTCTCCCAGCCAGTCATTCTCTCTGTGTGCAGAGAGAATGTGCAGTCACACTCCTCTGAACACAAACTTGATCATGCGGCAGAGCTACCACATGGCAGGCACACTCTCCAGGTGCCCCTCACCCCACTGCTCCCTTGCCTCCAGCAAACACCCCAGCATCTGTATGCCAATCTGTTTTGGCAGATACTCTCCGAGCCCAGCCATATGCAGGATACAATTGTAACTGTAACCATGTTCTTCATACCAAAATCTGGACAAAGGTTTTGAGGAGAGATTTTTGTGGTCCTTTGGAACAGAGATGGCCTGTTAAATGCTATTTGGACATTGGAACAGTGGAATAGAGTGACCTATGCTGTCCCTTCCCATTGTTGTAATTCATTTGGTGACCATCTTGAGTCAGGTGCTTTCTTGTAAATTTGCTCATTCTCACGTATATTCATTCTTTTTGTTTTCAGCAGGTTGGTTTTGGATCTTTAATATTTGTTTCGAGTGTTTCGATTTGCAAAGCACTTTTATCCACATTATCTCAGTAGATCGTTATCCAACTCTGGGAGCTATTACTATTCTTGTTAACCTTGTTTTCCAGAAGAGAAGACTGAGGTTGACTGGTAGAAAGAGGCGTGACCAAGGTCACTGTGGCTGAGCTACTTATTTATTCAATAAATATGTATTAACTGCTGCTCTGTGCCCGGCAGTGAGCTGGCCCTGGGGAAACACTGACAGTCAGAGCAGCCTTAGAGACTTAGTTTCTGACCTCCCAGAGTCTGCAGCAGCAGCAGCAGCATCAAGATCTAGACAGGATCCACCACCAGGCTCCTAACCTGCATCCTGGGCTCTCTCCACTTCAGGTCCTTGTAGTTTGGGCCTATGGCTTAAGTCTACACAGTCGAAGCCTGTGAGCCCTCAGCCTGGAGCATCATGGAGTAAAGCAAGGCAAGGCCTAAGTCTGCAAACTGAACTTCAAAAGTAACAAAAGAGGTCTTCAGTAATGACTTAATTATTAACAGGGTGAGGAAGAGTATCTCAGCAGAAGGCCATCTGCTCCTTCTCCCTAGGGGGACGTTGCCCAAGGGCTGCTCTACCCAAGATCCTGGCATGAATTTTCTGCAGCCTCCAAATATTTGATTACACTCTGCACAGGTGTGGAGCTCTATGGCCATGTGCTGAGCTGGGGACCCTCCCCACCTCCTTTAATATTAAATGAGATAAAATAAAGGCAGGTCCTAGGATAGCAGGTCTGGAAAGGACTCTGGCCCATCTCCTTCCTTTCCCATGAGTAGGAACCAAACCTCAGAGGGAAGGGACTTGCCAGGATCCCATGCTGAGAGACATTCCTTCCCCTTCCCCTACTTACCAGCCTCACTTAATTTCCCCAGTTCTTCCTGGTAGTCACCCTCTCATCTCAGCTGTGTATTCAGAGCCCTCTTCAAATCCTTCCTATGCCTCAAAGCCAAGTTTTCCTTCAGTCTTCCCTGACACTCTCCTCCACACCACAGATCCCCACAGTGTCCAGGCTGCCTCTGTCTATTCTCGTGCTGACTGCCTGTTCTCCAAGGCTAGACCAGCAGCCCTTGAGGAGACTTTTCAAAATCGGGGTGCCTGGGTCCTGCCTCCCCTCCCAACCCAAGGAGTCTGATGCCTGAGATCTAGGAAGAGGCATCTCTGGACACATTTCGCTGGAGGGTTTTTTTTGTGTGTAAAAGTTATATTTTTACTGTAAAAGCAATACATGTATGTTGGTTAAAGTTGAACTTGGTAAAAAAAAAAAAAAAAAAAGGCCCAATGAAAAATTAGTCCCTGTCCTACCCAGACACCTCATCACTGTGACCAATCTTGAGGTTTCCTTATAGAAGTACTCAGCATATGGGTGCAGCTATTGTCAGTAACATCCCTCTTTATTACTTAAACAGTGGCATATTTTCTCCCTGCTTTTCTATACCTTGCGTTTTTCATGCGAGTCTTTTGTAGGTTTTTCTCTGTGGGCACATACAGGTTCATGGCCACCTTTTCTTGTGAGTGTGTGGCTTTCCACTGATGGATAGACCACCAGTTGTTTGTCCTCTACTCAAGGATGTTTAGCTTGTTCTCAGTCTTGCCGCTGTAAGCAGTGCTGCAGTGAACACTCTTTCCTATGTGTCTTTATGCACCAGTGCATGTGTCACTGTTGGAGCCATTCCTGCACACGGAATTGCTCTTTCCAAGAGTCTATGCACTGAAAATTTTGTCAGATATTTTTGTTTGTTTGTTTTTTGTTTAGTTTGTGTCAGATATTTTTTAATTGCCTTCTTTTCCATTCTGAAAATATATATATTTTAAAAGGCACCCCACCTTCACCCCCAGATTCAAATTTATTTCCTCCATGAGCTCCTCTTGTGCTGTACCTGCTTGGCAACAGCGGGGCGGGTGAGCTCATTCAAATTTTTACTGACCTCCTGAACCTTAGTGCTTGCTTGGCCACGATACCCCTGCCCTTCACTGAACCTGTTTTCCTCATCTGAAGAGCTGGGAGACTCATTCCTGCCTTTCTTATGTCCCTGGGCTATTTGGTAAACCAGCCAGTGGGAAGACATCGTGAAATATATTACAGCAGTCTTAGCTAGACAGAGTGGGCATGCCAGGGTGAGCAGAGATTCTGAAGTCTAGACCAGTCCTGGGTGGGTCATTGTCAGTCCTAGCAGATGGCTGGGTCAGCCCTCAGGCTGGAAATTTTAGGGCACCTGTTGGTAGGTGTCTCCTCTTGCTGTGCTGAGACAGGGTCAAGACCACACTTAGGCTTTTGTTGGAAGAACATACAAGATGAGGAAAAAAAGATCATGCTTAGGGTCTTCCTAAATTTGCCCTCCCCAAGTTGCTGGGACCTCCAGGGCCTGTGCAGGCTAAAAGAAATCAATTGGTGGATCCAAGAGAGGTGGTCAGGGAGACCAGGAGCATGCCTACACAGTTACCAGTTTTGTCTCCTCCCCCAAGTCAACAGAATGGCCCAAAACCACCCCACCCCCAACAGATCATCTTTGCAGCTCCTTTTTAGCTCCACTAGTAGCAGGGATGAGGAAGGGGAAGTTCCATCATGTTTTTTTCTAGTTTAAAATGACTTTTAAAATCACTAGCCTAGTGGCCAGGAATGGTGGCTCACGCTTGTTATCCCAGCACTTTGGGAAGCCAAGACGGGCAGATCACTTGAGCTCAGGAGTTCAAGACCAGCCTGGGCAACATAGCGAAACCCCATCTCTATAAAAAATGCAAAAATTAACTGGGTGTGGTGGTGCACACCTGTACTCTTAGCTACTTGTGGGGCTGAAGTGAAAGGATCACTTGAGCCCAGGAGGTCAGGGCTGCAGTAAGGTGTTTTTGCCACTGCACTCTAACCTGGGTGACAAGGCAAGACCCTGTCTCAAAAAAAAAAAAAAAAAAAAAAAAATCACTAGCTTAGTGATTCCTCCCTCCTATTTTATCAGTGGGAAAACTGTGGCCTAGAGAAGCTGAGGGTCTCCTCCCAAGTCTTCCAGCAAACTTGACAGGTCTTGGCTCACTTCTGCTGGGATTAGAAGCCAGGGGTTTGACTCTCAACATCTTTCCCAAATGGTTCCAATTGTCAGTTTCACTTTGGGGTTAAAAACCAAAGTGAAAGAAAAACAGCAAAGCAGGAAGCAGCTGCTTCAGACCCAGCCCAGGCGAAGGGAAGGCTCTGAGGGACCCAGGCCCAGGTGGCCTCATAAGGAGGGGAGCAGGCCTTTTCCATATCCACTCCCACCCTTGCTCTGGAAGCCTGGCTGAGGCAGGGACTGGGTGGAGCCCTGCAGGGAGAGGCACCAGGCTACAGACAGGTGGTGGCGTCCTGGCCTGGCCCACTGCTGTCTGGGAGACAGGCAGTAGGACGGGTTCCCTGGTGAAGTCAGCCCCATGTAGGTGTGGTCCCAGCCAGGCTCCAGGTAGGCCTTTTAAACTCTTGTTCTTCCGGGACAGGGCTGAGCTGGAGCTGGGCCTCTGTCAGCTTGGTAAAGAAATGCTGGCTTCCCAAACCCAGTTTTCACGGAGCATTTCACTCTCCCTGAAGGTAAGAGCCAGCGCCCTGCCTCTACCGTGAAAACTCTTAAACTTTGGGTCACCGTGGGCACTCATCTCCTATAGTTTCTTCTTGGGACCCAGATGGCCTGAAAGCAAGGGATGGGGGAGCAGGAAATGCTAACTTCTCACCACTTTATGCCACTGCGTTGATGGGTGGCCTCTGGCAAGACCCTTCCCTGCTCTGGCCTGCAGATTTGTCATTTGTTTGTCAGCAGGAGGGAGCTCCTTCTGTCTCTGCTATTAAGTTGAATTTGGTTCCTGGAAGCTGGTGAGAGAGTATCATAACACCAGTTTGGTTGGCCTGTGTATTTCAGATATTAGCTCTTACCTGATTAGCTGGGGTCTCAGGTTCCTATTTCCTGTGCATTTAGTAAGGAAGTTATCAGACTTATCAGTGCAAATATGGTATCAATTTTGTTGCTAGACTAAATATGATTTTTTAAAAAATAGAGATATCCCACTATGCTACCCAGGTCTGGTCTTGAACTCTTGGGCCCAAGCAATCTGCCCGCCTCAGCCTCCCAAAGTGCTGGGATTACAAGTGTAAGGTACCATGCCTGGCCAGCAGTTATGATTTTTATGTACCTCTCCTCTCCTTTGCACAGTCACAAGGTCACTAAGCACAGAACTGGAGTCCAGTCCCTAAGGGTACCCACTGAGCACACAGTAGGTGATCAGGAAGCCCACACCCCAAAGGTCATTTGTACCTGTAGTTAAGAGCATCTCTCCAGAGTCGGACTGCTGGGGTTTGGATCCTGGGCTGCCAGCTAGAGCTGTGAGACCTTGGGCAAGGTACTTAACCTCTCTAGGTTGTTTCTTCACCTGCAAAATAGAGATGCTAGTAATACCTGACTGTAGTCTCAATATGACACGAGAAATGTGTGCAAAGCACTAAGCACAGTCCCTGATACAGAGGAAATCGTTTAAGAAGGATTAGCTGCTGGTAATTATTAGTTACTAATAGTAATATTAGTTACTAATATCCAGGGGGAAAGAGAAGACTTGAAATAGCCAAAACTGTCCTTGTCTCATGCCTGGAAAGATGTAGGTGGATTGGGTGGGCTCTTTGGAGTGGAGTCAGTCATTTGATGGCTGTTTGCCAAGCGCTGGGGCTCTGATGGGAGAAGGTGGCCTGGGTGGGGGAGAGGCAAATGCCTTGTGTGAGGGAATGGGAGGAAGGGCATTCTGTCCAGGGTTCAGAACACCCAAGATCAGGCTGGTACCCAGGGCTGTCAGACTCGGATGGGTATTTTGAGCTAGAATTTTGTCTGCAGGGTCATCACTGTATCTGGGCAGCTTCCTGCTGGGGACTGTGACTAGGACCTGTTATGGACTGTGCCGAGAATAGGTTTGATAGTTCTAGCCTTTCCTGGAACTTTCTTGCCTTCCCACGCTTCCTGACATGGCTGTTGCCCTGCACAGGGGTGAGGTAGTCGTCAGGAGTTGGCTGCCTGTGGCAAGTGCAGGCCAAGGTGGAGTGGGGAAGGGGGGCCTTGTCTGACATCACCCAGTAAAGGTGGGGCTGCCACCGTTGCTGCTGTCCCAGCAGTTCCTTTAAAAGAGGCACGTGCAGCAGTGTGTGGGAATGGTGGGGGCTGAGGGCCAAAGACTGGACTCCTCCCTCCTTCCCACCCCACCTCCACGTCTCTTTCCAAACAATCAGCCATTCATTTACTTGAGTGCCAAGTGCTGTGCCTGGAGCCAGGGAGAGACTAGGGAACAAGATTGACTTCCCTCAGGCTTGGAGTCCCCACCCAAGCAGGTAACAAATACTGTCTAATCTGATTGTGATGAGAGCTCTAAAGGAAACAAATAGGTGCTGAGAGATTGGGGAAGGCTTCTCAGGGACAGTGACTGGGCGGTGGGAAGGAGGCAGTCCAGGGCAGACTGGGAGATGTCACGACCCTGAGGTATCTTGAGGGAGGTAGGGGTTACATCTGGAGCAGTCTCAAGGTCAGGATCTCAGTTAACCTAAAGATGTGTGATAATGAAGGTCCTACAAGTAATTATATTTTCTTTTTCTTTCTTTTTTTTTTTGAGGCGGAGTCCTCTGTCACCCAGGCTAGCTCTGTCAGCCAGGCTGGAGTGCAATGGCATGAATCTCTGCTCACTGCAACCTCCACCTCCTGGGTTCAGGTGATTCTCTTGCCTCAGCCTCCTGAGTAGCTGGGATTATAGGCATGAGCCACCATGTCCAGCTAATTTTTGTATTTTTAGTAGAGATGGGCTTTCCCCATATGGGCCAGGCTGGTCTCTAACTCCTGACCTCAGGTGATCCACCCACCTCCCAAAGTGCTGGGATTACAGGTGTGAGCCACCATGCCCGACCATTGTGATTATGTTTTCAAATGAACATTAAAACTTTAGTTTTTTGGGGGGTTTTTTTTGTTTGTTTGTTTGTTTTGTTTTGTTTTTTTTGAGACAGAGTCTCTGTCACCCAGGCTGGAGTGCAGTGGCATAATCTCAGTTCACTGCAACCTCTGCCTCCCAGGTTCAAGTGATCCTCCCACATCAGCCTTCTGAGTAGCTGGGACTACAGGAGTGTGATACCATGCCTGGCTAATTTTTGTATTTTTAGTAGAGACGGAGCTTCGCCATGTTGGCCAGGTGCTGGGATTACAGGGGTGAGCCACAGCCCCTGGCCAGAACTAAATACTTACACTGTTGATTTTTATACTGATCGTAAGTCATCAATAAATGGTTTCTTCAGCATTCTCTACTTGTTGCTAACTTTTTTCATGTAGCACTGCACAGTGCACAGAGCCCTGTTGCTTCTCCAGGTGCTGAGGGAGGCAAGTTGCAGTTATTGCTATTTTCAGAGGTATTGGAATAGAAAGGTAAAGTGGGCTAGGCATGGTGGCTCACGCCTGTAATCCCAGCACTTTGGGAGGCTGAGGCAGGTAGATCACCTGAGGTCAGGAGTTTGAGACCAGCCTGGCCGACATGGCAACACCCATCTCTACTAAAAATACAAAAATTAGCTGGATGTGGTGGTGGGTGCCTGTAATCCCAGCTACTTGGGAGGCTGAGGCAGCAGAACTGCTTGAACCCTGGAGAACTGAGCCAAGGTCACCCCACTGCACTCCAGCCTGAGCAACAGAGCAAGACTCTGTCTTAAAAAAAAAAAAAAAAAAAAGAAAGGTAAAGTGATTTTCATGCAGGCACACAGCTTAGCCAAGATTTGAAGTTCTGGCCATATGTGGTGGCTCATTCCTGTATTCCGAGCACTTTGGGAGGCCAAGGCAGGAGGATCACTTGAATCCAGGAGTTCAAGACCAGACTGTGGCAGAAACCTGTCTCTATTAAAAATATATATATATACAAAAATTAGCTGAGTGTGGTAGCAAACACCTGTGGTCCCAGCTACTTGGAAGGATAGGCGGGAAGATGGCTTGACCCTGGGAGGTGGGGGTTGCAGTGAGCCAAGATTATGCCACTACAGTCCAGCCTGGGTAACAGAGTGAGACCTTGTCTCAAACAAACAAACAAAAAAGCCAAAGCATAAGTTTCTATGATTGCAGGATTGCAATTCAAAAGTTTTGGTATGGAATGTGTTAGGGCAATGAGACTAAGATGACTTTTTTTGTTTTATATAATATCATACAATATATTTATAAATTATTTTCTTTTTTGAAGTCTTAGTTTTTGTTTTTTATCTTGACACAATCTGTTATCCAATTCCTGTCCAAGTTTCTATGATGCTAACACATCCATGACTGCCTTTGTACACCTCTGATACTTATTTTCTATTTGGATTCTTTTTCTTGTATTTCTATTTGGTGAATTTCAGTCAAGAGATAGGCAGATTATTTATCAGCCCTTGCTCACAAATACATTTAATTTAAATCAGAAATTTTTAAAAATGCTTAGTTTTAAATATTTTATTTGTGACTTTTAGGTTTGGAATGAGAAAAATCAAAGCAGTTTGATAATTGCTGGGGCTCATTGTACTCTTCAGTGGGCTGCTCACTAGTCCATTTTTAGACTGTAGTAAGATACACATAAAATTAACATCGTAACCCTTTTTTGTTTTGTTTTGAGACAGTCTCACTCTATCACCCGGGCTGGAGTGCAGTGGCGCCATCTCGGCTCACTGCAACCTTTGCCTCCCGTGGTCAAGCAATTCTTGTGCCTCAGCCTCTCGAGTAGCTGGGACTACAGACGAGTGCCACCATACCTGGCTAATTTTGGTATTTTTAGTAGAGACTGGGTTTCACCATGTTGGCCAGGCTGGTCTTGAACTCCTGACCTTAAGTGATCTCCCAAAGTGCTGGGATCACATGTGTGAGCCACCATGCCTGGCCCATCTCAGCCATTTTTCAGCATGCAGTTCAGTGGCATTAAGTTCATTCCCATTGTTATATAACCATCACCACTATCCATCACTGGAACTCTGCATCTTCGAAAACTGAAACTCTGTGCCTGTTAAACATTAACTCCTCATTCCCGCATTGCCCAGTCCCTAGAAACCACTTTTTTTTTTTTTTTTTTTTTGAGATGCAGTCTCGCTCTTGCCCAGGCTGGAGTGCAATGGGGTGCGATCTTGGCTCACTGCAACGTCTGCCTCCTGGGTTCAAGCGATTCTCCTGCCTCAGCCTCTCACGTAGCTGAGATTACAGACATGCACCACCATGCCCAGCTAATTTTTTGTCTTTTTAGTAGAGACGGGGTTTTACTATGTTGGTCAAGCTGGTCTCAAACTCCCAACCTAAGGTGATCCACCCGCCTTGGCCTCCCAAAGTGTTGGGATTACAGGAGTGAGCCTTCGTGCCTGGCCAGCAACCACCATTCTTTCTATGAATTAGATTATTCAAGGTATTTCATTCACTTTCCCATTTTAAGGAGATGTGTTTGAAGAGCAGGGAAGGGGAATGTCTGTAAATAATTAACTCTTATGGTAGTGATTAATTCTCCAAGTATTTTTTTTTTTGAGATGGGGTCCTTCTCTGTCACCTAGCTTGGAGTGCAGTGGCTCAATCTCAGCTCACTGCAACCTCTGCTCCCTGGTTCAAGCAATTCTCCTGCCTCAGCCTCTGGAGTAGCTGGGATTACAGGCACCTGCCACCATGCCTGGGTTTCACCATGTTGGCCAGGCTGGTCTAGAACTCCTGACCTCAAGTGATCCACCTGCCTCGGTCTCCCAAAGTATTGGGATTACAGGCGTGGGCCACCATGCCCAGCCAATTCTCCAAGTTAATGCATAGTGCACATCTAAGCTTATGTGCAGCTGATCATCTGGGAGAGCCTCCTCTGCAGAGGTAGCCTTGGTTCCAAAGCCCCTGGTGGCTGTGAGGAGTCTGGCCACTGCCCCCTATGGAGGCAGGATAATGGGATGAGGAAGGCTGTGGATCACAGGGCCCAGGCATAATTCCTTCATTAGCTACTTGCTCTAGAATTTGGGCCAAGTCCCTCCACCTGCCTCAGCTTCCTCTTCTGGAAAATGGGACAATACTTCCCAACATATGTATGTCTCAGAGTCAATGAGACAGATGATGGACTTCCCTTGGCAGTCTTGAGAACCCTAGCACAGTGTCTAGATGCAGTTGAATGCAAGAATAGGACTCCTGATCCAAATTTCTAGAAGTAGTGGAGACCCAGAAATACAAGGACTTGCCCAAGGTCATAGAGCACTTCACTGATAAAATTGGGTTGAAACCCAGCTACCCTCACTCCACAAGTTGCTGCTACTTAGGATTTCTTGTTACTCAGTCTTTCAAAGGACAGTGGACTTGAAATAGATGTTTGCTTTTCCGTCTTACTGGATTTAAAACATTGCCCAAGAAGCTCCAGTGTTGATGGGCCTGTGAGGGAGGATAGAGTTATAAATGTTTGGATAGGGAATAAGGATGATAATTCTGTGTCATAGGACTAGAGTTCTAAATGAGTCCCATGGTGATCGTCTTGTCCATGGATAGCAAATATCTTGCCCTTGGCATTACCCCTCATACTGGACCCATGGCAGACAGCATCAACCACAGCACTCCCAATTGACCCCTGGATGCAGCTTGAGGAGCCTTTTCAACACAGGCAAAACCAGCCAGAAGTAACATGCCCAGTGGAACCTGTGCCCTCCACAATCTAAAGCAGTTCCCTGCTTTTACAGATGAGTGGCAGTCCTGGGAGGGGAAAGGACTATGAAGGGCAAGTGATGTCATAGGTCTCTTTGTGAGAGCAGAAAAGAGTCTTGAAGCTTGGGGAAGTATGTTTGCAAAAACATCGGGGCAGAGCAGCTCTTGGGGTAGACATTATCAAGGTAAAGTCTGTTTTCTCCAGATGATTCTTGGGATGCTGGCTTGGCCTCAGGGTGTTTGTGAGAGTTAACTATAGTCAGATTCCACCAGCCAGAGGGGGAGGACAAACTTGTCTTTCTATAGCAGCTTCTAAGCTTTGTAGGAATGTATGTGTCAGTCTTGCTGAAGCAAGCTTGTGTTTTTACTACTTATGAGACTGGATTCTGTGAGGGTTGCGTTTTGTAGGTTGAACCTGTAGGGTTTGCACACAAAGTATTGGGATTACTCACTGTGTGATCTCGAGCAAATCCTTCAACCTCTCTGAGCCTCCTTTTTCCTTAGCAGCACAGGGCTGATGATGAAAACATCTCCTTGAGGGGATCAAATATAACAGAGTTTGGGACCTCGGATGGTGACTGGGCTACTTCAATAACCAATTCCTGAGCAGGTAAAAAACATCTGGCAACATGATTATTAGCCACTAATATTCAGCTACTCCTCACAGTGTGGCTGACCCTTCGCCATTGTTGGGGCAGAGTTCTGTGGACAGGGTAGGGTGGTTGGTGACATTCTGATTGTTAGGTGTTCTTTCAAAGAGATCTTCCCAGATGTTACTATGTTGTGCTTTCAGAAGTAGTTGAGAGGAAAATTGAGTGGGGAGGTCTCTGTGGGCATGAAGGAGAATGTACAGACAAGACTTGTTCCAGCGTCTCTGTGTTCTGCTTGCTAAGTTGTCTCTTACAGACTTTCCTCTGCTTACGCGTCTTCAAGGTCTTCCAGGGTGAGGGCTCTGCCAGCCTGTGTCACTTTTAGGGCAGAATCAGAGGGTAAGGTCCTATCTCCTAAGTGTCAGCAGGCATTCACCTGGGTACCTCTTTTGGGCCAGGAATGGAGGTCACAGGGATGCAACCCTGCCTTTAGGAGGCTCAGGGATTAAAGAGGGAAGCAGAAAAATAAAGAGGATTATAAAAACAATACAGTGGGCAAAGGCCTGTGTTGTGCCTGAATGTGGGATATTGTTCAGGGCAGGGACCTGGGAAGACTTGTCAGGGATGGCTTTTTTGGCAGGAATGATGCTGGAACTGAGACCTAAAGGAGGAGGCAGAATCAGTGAGGAAGAGGGTGTTCAGTCAGCACAGAGGCCTGGAAGCAAAGCACGGTGCGTTGGCATGAAGCGGGTGATGGAGAGTTAGAGGGGTAATTGGCAAGGCAGAGAGGCTAGTGGACTCTAAAACGTTAGAATGGTGCTGCTACAGCATGGTGTGGAGGGGCTGGATGGTTGTGGGTACTAGGCAGGGCACTGAACCTTCCTGAACTCAGTCCTTGGAGAGGATGAGACCCCTCATTTCTGCCCCAGGCCAGAAATCCTCAGCCTCCAGAGCACAGAGTCCCTGGAGGGCCTGGGATTGGGCAGCAGCTCTGTGGGCGCTTTGCTCTGGAGATGTATAGGCTCCTCAGGCAATTGTAATGACAGTTCCTCACTTGCCCAGCCCTTTCCCACCTGTCTTATCAGGAAACTTGCAGCAGTCCTAGGGCAGACAACCAGGCATGCCAGCATTATTCTCATTTTATAGATGGAAGAAATTCAGGCCCAGGAGCCTAAGTCATACAGTGAATGAAGGCTAGTTCCGGGGATTCATAACCTACTGGCAGTTTCTGTCACAGAAGGTATTTTCAGGAGGGCGGGGGAGCAAGTATCAGCTAATCTCATATTCTGAGGACGGATTTATCATCTTAGATGGGAGCTCTTGTGCAGTTAGACTTCCCAGATGAAGGTGTTTTACTTCCTGACTTTGCTATCTGAAGCCCTGGTGTTAGTCCTGCAAAATTTCCCATGTGGCTAGGCTGTGTGGACGTTTTCCATTCTTTCGCTGTTTGTTGATAGCACTTATCTGGAGGTGGGGGTAAGAAAGGCCAGACATGGTTACTCACACCTTTAATCCCAGCACTTGGGAGACCAAAGTGGGATGATGGCTTGAGCCCAGGAGTTTGAGATCATTCTGGGCAACATAGCAAGACCCTGTCTCTACAAAAAATCAAAGTTAAAAAAATTAGGGATGGTGGTATGTACTGTAGTCCTAGCTACTCAGGAGGCTGAGGTGGGAGGATCACTTGAGCCCAGGAAGTTGAAGCTACAGTGAACTATGATCATGCCCTGTACTCTAGCCTGGGTGACAGAACGAAGCCCAGTCTCTAAACAAAAAGTTGGCTGGTCATGATGACTAAAACCTGTAATCCCAGCCCTTTAGGAGGCTAGGTGGGAAAATTGCTTAAGCCCAGGAGTTCAAGTTCAGCATGGGAAACAGTGAGACCTCATCTCTACAAAAACTAAAAAAATTAGCCAGGCATGGTGGCACACGCCGGTGGTCGCAGTTACTCAGAAGGCTGAGGTGAGAGAATTGTTTGAGCATGGGCTGTCAAGGCTGCAGTGAGCTGTGGTCACACCACTACACTCCCGCCTGGATGACAGAATGAGACCCTGTCTCAAAAAAAAAAAAAAAGTTGAACTATGAATGTCATGCACACAAAGATGATGTCCAACGTTACATCCAGAACTGGATGTAAAGTTGGAGGGCAAAGAAAAAGCGTCTCAGGCCTGGTAGAAATGTGAAAGGTCATACCCATGGAGACTTAAGTTTCCCTGGCATCCATCCTGCCTGCATCTAGCCTGGCTGGCCATTTTCTAGGCCCTTCTTCCATCTTTAGCCAGCTCTGCTTCTTCGAAGGCTCCTTTTTATAATTAGGCAAAGTCTACTTCCCATTAACAATCCCCACCTTCCTTTTCTCCTTGGGCCTGCAGCGTCCCTGGAGGGCCTGGGATTGGCAGCAGCTCTGTGAGCCCTTTTCTCAGCTTGCATTGTGACCCTCTGGGACCACATGTGTGTTTGACAGACTTTCAGGTATTTGAGGATAGTAGCCATGCCTTTTTAAATTGTCTCTCTTCTCCAGGATGATCATCCTAGTCTCTTCAAACCATCCTTCACTTTACACTAGGCACAACTTTTGGTGCATATGTGTCACACATCCTATTTGTGACAAGTCTGTCCCAGACACACTGATCACTCTTGTTGAATCAGTCCTGGGCTTTCTCATCCCAACTGATATATACCAGGCTGCCATAGTGGTATATATCACCTGATATATACCAGGCTGCCATAGTGCCCAGTCAGTGGAGGAGGCTTTTCAGGACTACTCATCCTGGGTCCCTAGTGGCTGACCCTGTGTATGGCTTTTCCTCTGTAAATAAGCACTTGGTAGAATGAGATGGAGTTGAGACTTCTCCCTGTGTGGATCGCCTTCTATAGTCAGGCTCCAGTTTGATGATATCCCTTGCCCGGAATACTGAGGGTATTTGGATAATACCCTCAGTATTATCCAAAGTTCGGTGGGGACTGCTCCCTCTCTGGTCCTGTGACTTTCCTGTAACAGTGCAGCCACCAACAGTATCTGTGGTTAGCTGGCATCACTGAGCCATTTTTCCACGTATGCCGCTTTTCTTGTGTAATTGTCTTACTTGGGATCCCAAACTCAGGGTCTTAACATAAGCTCTGAGGGGAAAAATCCCTCTCCTTTCCTCTGTCTCTGTCGCCAGGACCTGCCTGGCACAGGGGCAGGCAGCATTACCTCTGCTGACCTGAAGTGAACTCATGGTTTTCCCCATTCAGTCCTGCACTATTAGTCTCATCCCGACTCTCGGCTGCCCAGGGATCTTGGCTCCTGCTCCTGTCACCTGATATATACCACCTGCTACTCCAGGCCTAGTGAATGAGCCTGTTAACACTGCCTTTCTATTCTGGGATTCGCTTGGTCATTCAGAATAGTGAAAGAGGCCAGCAATCGAGGTGCACAGGGCCTGGCAGCGTCTGGCTTTGCACAGTGGACACAGGACCTGTGACAGTTTGTGAAAGCCGGGCTTTTGTGACCTATCACCAGGGTTTGCCGTCAGCCCTCCAGAAGTGAGGGTAGTTTTTTTGAGGCTCTTTTCAAGTAGTACTTCCCAGGCTGGGCTCCTGGGAATCTTAAAGCTTTGGAAAGGTATGATAGAGGCAATATTTGAAAAGCCACATCGTATTTGAAAAGCCACATTTTGCATTCTCTACCCTCAGTCCTTCACCAGACCAAACAGGGGCTGCACATGTCAAGTTTTGCACTGGACTGGAGCTGAGGCAGCTCTGTAACTGGCCAGCTTCTCCTGTTCACTCGCACTGCCTTCTAGTGGTTTGGGTTTTTTGATTTTTTTTTTTTTTTTTTTGAGACAAGGTCTCGCTCTGTCATCCAGGCTGGAGTGCTAGAGTGCAGTGGTGTGATCTTGGCTCACTGCAACCTCTGATTCCTGGATTCAAGCAATCCTCACACCTCAGCCTCCTGACTAGCTAGGAGTACAAGCGTGAGACACCATGCCCAGCTAATTTTTGTATTTACCGGCTAATTTTTCTATTTTTAGTAGAGATGGGATTTCACCATTGTCCAGACTGGTCTCAAACCGCTGACCTCAAGCGATCCTCCTGCCTCAGCCTCCCAAAGTGCTGAGATTACAGGCATGAGCCACTGTGCCTGGCCAAGTGGTTATAGTTTTGATATACAACAAGATCGTGATTTGGCAACAGTAGCTTGGGAGCTACCGTGTCTTTAAAGTGGGCTCCTAGGGATGATGGTAATAAGGTGTCCAGGGTGGGGTGGCGCAGAGGCCACTGGCAGAGCTCTTGGCCAAGCAGACTCTGCAGGTGGGTCTCTGAGGATAAATAAAATGATGTTTGTGGCAGATTCCAATACAGAATGGGCGAGGAGTGGACGTTTCCTGACAAGCTGCTTACTGGATATGGTTGTAGTGGTGGTAGAAATGGTTTTTCAGAAATGATGTGCTGTTTGGACATGCTATTTGGGGGTCAGTGGTCAGGGGCTGGAGGAGGCGGGGCTCAGCCACAGGAGAGTGCCTCCCTGAATGCCTGGAGCTGGTGCTCTCCAGGCTGGGGGGAAACCAGGAACATTCCCATGCTCAGAGCCCCAGGCATGGGTTTCTGCTCTGCTGCCAGATCCTCAGCAAGTGCGTTTGCCCTCCTAATCCTCTTCCATGTGTGCTATGAGAGAGTGAATTAGTCTGGTAGGTCTCAGAATAACCATATGGGAATTGTATACAGAGAAAAAAGGGGAAAGGGAGCTGCTCTGAGGGACCTGGGGTGGGGTGAGAGTCCAAAGAACCTTCTCCAGAGCCCCTTGGGAATCCCCAGAACGAGACTCAGCCAAGCTGAAGTCCTGAGAGGCTGGGAACCCATGTCAGCGATTCTGGTGTTCCTGGTGAGAGAGTCAGAGCATGTGGGGCCATGTGTCTGAGACCAGGATCTGCAGGAGGACAGTGAGCAGCAGCTGTCAAAGGCGTGGGGGGTGGGGGGAACCTTAGCCATGTACTGGGATTTTGCACTAGGGGTCATTAGGTCCGTGTTCTCATGGTCAGCAGAGCCAGAGCTGTCACCCTCTAACCCACTCAGGAAATAGTCAAACCCTGCCTGAGGACCCTACAAATAAGGGCCCATATAGGCCTTGATTGGGGAACTGTCCTGGCCAGGATCTCAGCCACGCTCTGGCAGGTGGCACTCAACTCCCAGCCCTAGAGGGTGTGGCTAAGGAGCAGCTAAATGCGCTGGTTCTGGACTGAAAGCCTGGGCTCAGATCCTGGCTTTTTCACTTCCTGTCTGTGTAACCCTGGGCTATTCATTTCTCTGAGCCTGGGGGGGGAGCGGGGGCGTTGTTTGTTTTTTCTCTTTGAAATCAGAATGGTAGGCCTGGTAAAGAGTTGGTGAGCCGTTACAATTAAAGTGCTTCTTGCTAGGCCAGTTCACATCCAGCCCTCTGTCAGTGGGAGATGCCATGGAGCTTCTGAAGTTTCCCAGCCAGCAGACAGCTTCTCACCCACTGAGAACCTGCTGCCCTGGACTGTGGATGTGCCTAGAGGCATTGCTTAACCCCTTTCCCCACTCCTGTGGCCCAAACATGTCAGGAAAACAGCCCCTCACGCCCTTGACCCCAACTGGGGAGTGAACAGCTCTCCTAAGGAGCAGCTGGGGGTGGGATGGAGGCATTGCCCTGGCAACAGAGCAGGTCCCTCTTAGGCCACTGCTCCAGGCTCTTAAGAGGGTAGCTGTCTGCACTCTGGATACAGCTCTCCTGCCACCTGTGACCTGCTGCCAAGAGCCTGAAACCAGACCGGGCCTTCTGGCCAGAAGGAACTTTCTCTGCTTTCACACAGCGGGAACTGAGACACCAGTAGAAGTTCCTCCTGCTGCCCCTACCTCCAGGGTTCCCACGGGGCTCCTGCCTTTCTGAGAGGAGGCTCTTAGGGACAGGCTTCCTGGGGAGCAGGGGAGGGAGGGCGCTGGAGCCCCAGAAGGAACAAGGAGGTCTGGGGCAGCTGCTGTGGCAGTTATAGATTCATGTGCCATGGGCCACTGCCGCTGCACTCGCACCTGCATAGTAGTTCTTAAAGTTATGAATTAACACCATTTGAAAATTCAGAGGAGTTTTTTTGCCAATTGATTGGTTTTTTTTTCTGTTGAGTGTTCCTCAAATGGTTTTTCTGTTGATACATGATAGATGTACATATTTTCAGGGTAGATGTGGTATTTTAATACATCCATATAATGTGTAATGATCAAATAAGAGTAATTAGGATCTCTATCACCTTAAACATTTTTCTATATGTTGGGAACAGTCAAATTCTTTTCTTTGGCCAGGCAAGGTGGCTCATGCCAGTAATCCTAGCACTTTTGGAAGCCAAGTCCAGAGGATTGCTTGAGCCTAGGAGTTTGAGACCAGCCTGGGCAATATAGTGAGACCCCATCTCTACAAAAAATTAAAAATGAACCAGGCATGGTGGTGCACACATGTGGCCCCAGCTACTTGGGAGACTATAGGAGAATCATTTTAGCCCAGAGGTCAGGGTTGTAGTGAGCCATGTTAGAGTCAGACCCTGTCAAAAAAAAAAAAAAAAAAAGAAAAAAACTCTGCTAGCGAGTTTGAAACATATATTTTTAAATCCAGATTTTCAGCACATTTGGCAGTTTGACAGATGCTGGGCCCAGGTCTCCAACATGGCAGCTGTGAGCCAGAAAGGGCCAATGCCCTGTACACATCTGAACTGTGGTCCCCATTCAGGACCAACCCAGTTAGTTTACAGCTGTGGAAACTAAGGCCAAATAGGGACTCAGGCCCTGTGCAGAGTAGACAGCCCACCATGGCCAGCATGGATTTTAGATCCTGGCAGCCTGGCCTTGCAGAGCAGACCTTCTGCACTGCCACTCATAAAAGTAAAAAGCCTCTTCTCCCATCTATAAAGTGTCAGTGATAATAACCTCTCCTCCTAGAACGGTGTCAAGATAAAGTAGCACCTGGCCCAGGCCTCAGTAATGATTCTCTTAAATCTATACAAATGATACTTGTTGCCTGGAAAGTGTTGGTGGAAGCACCACATGCTTTTTCTGCCACCTTTCAGAAATGATTGTTTTTCACACACTTTGCAGTGCTCAGTGCTGATAGTTTCTTGCAGTCTCATTCCCACAGCTTCATTGCCCAGCTTCAAGCAGATTTGCTTAAGGCTGTCCCTCCCACCAGACTGTGCTCCTCTGTGTGTGGAGATGGGTAATCTGAAGGGAGGTCAAAGCCCTGGCCCTGGGTATTAGATCCAAACTGGAAGGCCAGGAATAAGTCATTCTGCTTCCCCATGCTTCTGTTTACCCAGTTGTCCAACAGGGATTTGTTCATTCAGTAAGTAAGTAAGTATTTACTGAACCCAACAATGTATTGGGCCTGGTACTGAGAAAGCACCATGATTATACAGGATACTCAAAGTCCCCACCATCAGGGACCTGTATCAGATAGGTTCCCCATCTGGTAGCAGAGAGAGGCCAAAGACATGTGAGCTGATAAGTGACCAGTGCTTGAATGAAACAAGCAGGGTCCTTAATGAAAGAATAACAGTTTTAGGGTGGTCAAGGAGGCCCTCACTGAAAATGTGCCACTTGAGTTGGGACCCAAAATCATGATTAGAAGGAGCAGGCATGCCAACATGAGGATGAAGTTCATTTCAGACAGGGCACAGTGGGTCCAGAGGCCCTACATGGGAGCATGCTTGGAGTGTTTGAGGAACCGCAAAAGCATGGTGTGGCTAGAATGGAATGAGGGAGGGTGAGCCAGTTCCTATTGTAGGCCCAGGTGAGCAATGTGGATTTTATTCTGCATGGAATAGGGAGCCTTTTTTTAAATTTTGACATGGAGTTTTTGCTCTTGTTGCCTAGGCCAGAGTGCAGTGGCACAATCTCAGCTCACTGCAGCCTCCACCCTGCCTCCCAGGTTCAAGTGAATCTCCTCTCTCAGCCTCCTGAGTAGCTGGGATTACAGGTGTGCACCACCATGCCCAGCTAACTTTTCGTATTTTTAGTAGAGACAGGGTTTTACCATGTTGGCCAGGCTGGTCGCGAACTCCTGACCTCAGGTGGTCTACTCGCTTTAGTCTCCCAAGCTGCTGGGATTACAGGCGTGAGCCACCTCACCCAGCCTGGAATGGGGGAGCTTTTGAAAAACTTTAGAAAACAGGAGAAGTAATCCAGTTTGACCTTTTAAAAACTGTCAGGGTTCCAGGAGTGATTATGGGTAAGATGCTCCAGAGAGAAAGGAGGGAGGCAAAAGACCAGGCCTGTGGGCATGGAGAGAAGCTGGTCTCTGTTAGATGTGTTTTTGTGGTAGAGGGGTGAGGCTTTGCAGATGGAGGAAGGTGAAAGGAGCAGATGGGAATTTCCAGCCTTCTGAAGTGGATAACTGAGTGCTCAGGGTCCCCTCTCTGAGAGAGCAAGGCTGATGTGGAGGAGGAGAGGATTCAGATTCATTCTGAACACACTCAGCTTGAATGGCCTTGGCACTCACCAGCAGAGCTGCCTAGTGCACTGGGACTCTTGAGATAGTAGGTGATACTCCCTCCTAGCTGCTGTCAGTGCCTGTGCACTGTAAAATCCTCTGTCATGTCTGGAGGGACTTCATGAGGAATGTGATGCTATAGGCAGGAATAAGGTGCCTCTGTTCCCACTGCTGCTTAGAGCAGCCTCAGGAAGCTGAGGATCCTGTCTGAGAGGCGGCAGCCTTCCTTGGATCTCCTTGCTTCAATCCCTATCCTCCCTCCACCAACTAAGGTAACTAAGTTACATTTTGCCAAACTTACCCCACTCAGTATCTGTCTTCCCATGCCGTGGGGCTGTCCTGCCCTGCTCCTTTGCTCACAGAGGATCCCTTCACCAGAAAGCTCTGCATTTCCTTCCACTCAGTGATTCTGGCCACCCATCCAGACACAAGCAACCTTAGTGTCTTCCAGAAAGGCCCCCAGTCTCTCCCAGGAAGCAGTCACTTTCTCCTTCATCCAGAAACCATGGTAACAAGATTGGCATGGGCCTACCCCAAGATCAAAAAGTACCTCATGCCTGTCAGCGTCTTGGCTCCTACCCAGAGCACATTGAGTATCACGTCCTTTTTTTTTTTTTTTTTTTTTTTTGAGACGGAGTTTCGCCGTTGTTACCCAGGCTGGAGTGCAATGGCGCAATCTCGGCTCACCTCAACCTCCGCCTCCTGGGTTTGGCAATTCTGCCTCAGCCTCATGAGTAGCTGGGATTACAGGCACGTGCCACCATGCCCAGCTGATTTTTTGTATTTTTAGTAGACGGGGTTTCACCATGTTGACCAGGACGGTCTCAATCTCTTGACCTCGTGATCTACCCGCCTCGGCCTCCCAAAGAGCTGGGATTACAGGCGTGAGCCACCGCGCCCGGCTATCACGTCCTATTTTTATGTGTGAAACAACTGCCATGTTCAGGGCAATTAGTGCAGCAAAGTGGCCATTAGGTAATGGTCAGCCTTTAGGCACCCCAGGTTCAGGCTGCAGCTTCTCACTGCCTAGCTGGGATGTGAGTGCAGGTGAATCTCCACCACTCTGTAAAATGGGGCATTTACATTTGAGAAATGGGAACCTACCTCCCTTATACATACTGATTTTGAGCATTTAGTCAGCTAAAGGATAGCTAAAGTAGATTCTCATTCACTGTAGTTATATTCACAGAGTCATAGTGAATGCTAAACCATTGTTGTTCTGGGCAATATAGGGTCACTGCAAGCCTGTGGTCATAACGTTTCCACCAACTAATCAATCTATAACCTTGTTTTATGTGTGTCTCTGTTTAAAGTTTTTTTTTTGTTTTTTTTTTTGAGACAGGGTCTTAACCCTTGTTGCCCAGGCTAGAGTGTGCAGTGGTGCAATTTCAGCTCACTGCACCCTCTGCCTCCCAGGTTCAAGTGATTCTCCCACCTCAGCCTCCCAAGTAGCTGGGACTACAGGCACCCAGCACCACACCCAGCTATTTTTTGTATTTTCAGTAGAGACAGAGTTTTGCTATGTTGGCCTGGCTGGTCTCAAATTCCTCACCTCAAGTGATCTGCCCGCCTTGGCCTCCCAAAATGCTGGGATTACAGGCATTAGCCACTGAGCCTGGCCAAAAGATTCTTTACTTAATATACTATTGATTCATTAACATTGAAACCATGGGCAGCAGCACTATGACTCGTGAATGGATGAAGTGAACCTAACACTTTCTCCATAAGGGACATCACAGCCTTCTTGCACGGAGAACACGAAACAGCGCTTCAGCACTATGTGGGGCCATTTTAAACAGTGAAGTCACCAACAGAAAGCTCACAAATGGGAAAAGTATAGCACTAACTAGACCGGAGGAAAGGATACTTGTTTACAGTATGAGAGCTGCAGTGAGAAGGTGGAGTGTCACCCTGTTCCACCTCAGCTGGAATGTGTCAGTGGGCACATGTCTGTAAGCCCCTCAAGTGCTAGTTTTGCAAGTAAATTCAAGTGAGTAGGTAATTTTGCACATATAGAATTAGTGAGTAACTAGGATCAACTATATGAAGCACTTGCTCAGGCCTGGCCATGGTTAGCGCTCAGTAAGGTCAGCTGTTAGCATCAGAATCATTACCGATAGGAATGCATCCTGGCTTCTGGAACAGGCTCCAAGGACAGAGCTCCGTGAGCTTTATGGCTTTGTCTTCACCAGTCTGACACCTTTTTTTTTTTTTTTTTTTTTTTTTTGAGATGGAGTTTCACTCTTGTTGCCCAGGCTGGAGTGCTCACTGCGACTGTAACCTCCACCTCCCAGATTCAAGCAATTCTCCAGCCTCAGCCTCTTGAGTAGCTGGGATTACAGGCTTGCACCATTACACTCTGTTAATTTTGTATTTTTAGTAGAGACGGGGTTTCTCCATGTTGATCAGGCTGGTCTCGAACACCCAACCTCAAGTGATCCACCCGCCTCAGCCTGTAAAGTGCTGGAATTACAGATATGAGCCACCATGCCCAGCCTGTCTGACAGCTTTTTAACTTGTTGGCCTCTGTGGATGTTGGGGTCTGAGGTAGATGTGGATTCTGGAGGCCCTGAATACCCCGACTAAAGGGTTTGTTCCATGTCTACAAACTATTGAATGGTTACAGTCAAGCAGTGACATGATTGGATTCCTCAGATGGCTAGGGTGGAAGAGGGACAGGAGGTCAGAAGGCCAGGGGGCACCTGTGGTATTCTCAGGGAGGCTGGCTTCAAATGAGGGGGAAAAGGTAAGGACAGGAGGGGCCTGGTTGTGGGGGGCAGAGGAGGATCCCCAGAAGAACTTGGGAGGATGCTGCCATGTGTGCCTGCCAGCCACTCTTGCTGGAGTTTGAAAGTAAAGTTCAATGTTGCTAATTCTTAAGCCACAGTGAGGGAGGTGGCTCTTAGACTGAAACATTGGGAAAGGAGAGGGTTATATGGACTGTCAACAGAAGTGGCTTTGAGAGGAAAATCTGTCCCTGATCCTGACCTAGCTGCTCGGAATTCTCTTCTCAGCTCCTTCTGCCTTGGAGGAAAGAAACAGAGGAAAGGAGGGAGGGATTTTAGGCTGGGTGGATGGGAGCTGTTTTACTATAGCACAGAGATGAGTTGCCCAGTTTAGCTGCATAGTTTGACAGGTTACTTGCTGGCTGAGAGAGGGAGTGGGATCTTACCAGCCCTTAGCCTTTCCACTAATGAGCCTTTTCCCTAGCTTGGTAGTACCAGCAAAGGGAGTTAAGGGAGTCTGCCTGTCTTTGGGGTCAGCTTAATCCATTCATGGCGGGCCTTGAGCTGGGCCCCATTGCCTTCACTGTAAAGCCTGTGCCATGGCTCCCACATTGTCTGTGGCCCCCTGGCATCTGTTCCTCTTGAGGAGTCTAGACTTCCTCTCCTTTGACCCCTGCCAAGCTCAGGCATCTGGGAGCCAGCAGGCATGAGGCCTAGTTGACCATTTTATATGCCTTTACATTAAAAGACAAAATGCAGAAACAAATTCATTCTGACCTGATATAGTTTGGAGGATAAAATCTTGAGGTAGAAGGCAGAAATAATGAGATAAAGGAAGCTTCTCTTTAGAAGGAGCAAAGAGTTAGATGCTGAGAGGCAGGGAGGCTGGGCTAAATGTCTGGGGCTGGGAGCAGGCTGCACAGAGGATGCATCGCACAACTGGCTCGTGTCTGGGCTATGGCATGAAGGACCTGCATGGCTGAGGGGGCTGGGAGAGGCAAGCATGCAGCCCACGGGGATGGGTGGTTCTGCATGCCGGGGTTTAGCAGGCAATTCACCCAGGATCTTTTAAAATATGCATAAGGACCAGCTGGAAGACACAGTCATACTGGAGAGTGCTCACTCCCTAGCTTCCCGGGCAAATCCAGTTTTCCAGAATGAATGAGCAGAGTTGGACTCATGTGCCCCGTCGCAAATTGTGGCATGTAGAGCATCTCCCCAGGGCAGAGGGGCAGTGATCACATCCTGGAGGATGCAAGGCTCCTCAGTTCCAACATCTTGGATCTCTGGGGCACTTGCCTCCCTCTATAGCAAGCCTGTTCAACCTGCGGCCTACAGGCCACTTGCAGCCCAGGATGGCTTTGAATGCAGCCCAACACAAATTCATAAACTTCCTTAAAACATCATGACATTTTTTTTTTCCTTAGTTCATCAGCTATTGTTAGTGTATTTTATGTGTGGCCCAAGACAATTCTTCCAGTGTGGTCCAGGGAAGACAAAAGATTGGACACCCCTGCACTATAGTTTAATTGGCAAATGATGGCTGTGCACCCTCTAGGCTAGGCACTGGGCTGCCAGCACACATGGGACACACTCAGTTGGGGGACACGACCACAGCCCTGAGTGCTCCAACTGATGGTTGAGAAAGGCGAGTGCCTGACTGGCTTGGGCCAGACAGAGCTAGAGGTGGAGGGGCTGGCAGGACGACAGGAAGCCTGGAGGACAGGGGAAGGGGGCTCCAGAAGAAACTCATGACTTGGATGCATGGAGGTTGGTGTGTTTGGGAATGGTGCACTGTGCATTTGGTTCTCTGAAGCTAGAAGGGATATGCTGAGGGGCAAGAGAGGCATGAGATGAAGCTGCCGAGATGGATGGGCAGGGACCAAGCAGAAAGGGCTCAGGTTTGGGAGGAGCCCTAGGACCTTGAATACTAAAGTGTTGGGAGCCTTTGCTATAGGGCCAGATAATCTGGGTTTTTAGCAACTGAAGGTTTTTGTAGTGATACTGAGGTTCATTTTCTCTTTCAACAAATTATTGACAGCCTTCATGCTTGAGGCATAACCCCAGCCCTGGCATGTGGTGTGATTTGTCAGGACAGAGTTCTCCTAATTGCCCTGGGCCTGTAGCCATCAGGTGACTCCTCCAAGCCCACATGGTCAGTACTCTGATGGAGATTCCCAGGTGGAAGAAGAGAGGGCAGTCAGGGGAGGCTCTCAGAGGAGGAAATTCTGAAACTTGTGAGTAGCTGAGGGAAGCCTTCCAGGCAGAACAGTATGTGTAAAGACCACAACGGGGGAGGGAGAGGCTGGGGTGAGGTATTTCCTCCCTGTATTTCCTGCATTCATACACTTGAAATGAGAGCTCTCCTGTACAAGGTTAGGTCCCATCCTCCTGCTCCAGTGGGGCAATACTCAGAGCTGGGGGGGAGGGTGCCTGCCCCCCAGGGAGCCCCTGAAGCCCCAAAATCTTGTATGCTAGTCAACACCACTTATCTGGCTGTGGCCCGTGTGTGCCTTGGGAGACATAAAGGATCCAAGATAAGCTCACTTTCCTCTTACTGGATCGGGCCTGAACTTGCTTTCTGACTGGGTCACTTTCCCTTTGATGACTGCCTGGGCCAGGGCGCAGGGCCTCTGAGGGTGCTGAGTAGAACTCTGGGCCCACCAGTTCTGAGAGAAAGGCTAGAGGGTCAGTCCTTTGTCCAGACCCTGGCTGTGGGCAGTCCTGTTATCTTCTGTTGGGAAGAAGGTGTGCCTCTTCCCCACCAGACCCCAGTGAATGCTGCATGCAGACTCTTCATGGACAGTGTCCATGGGAACAGAAACTCTGGTGTCACACAGCCTAAGCTAGGCTTAGTGCCCAGTTCTTGCTCCCCCATATAAACTATATTCCCTCCTTAGGGAATATACCCCCTTCAACATTTTGAGCGGAGGGGGGTTAGCTTCAGTGTTCTGATCTAGGGCAGAAAACCCCATTTGTTTGGGACTTTTAGGCCAAACAAATCCATTCCTTTCCTGAAATCCTCAATGAGTTACTCCTGTCTCTGCTGGGCACTAGTGGCCATAGATATCAAGAGCTGCTCTAAACAAACGTCCAGGTCTTGAGGGAAACTGTCCCTGGGCTGGTCAGAGAACCAGCTAGACTCCCTACCAGTGGCTGGGGAGTGGTAGAAATTTGGCCTGCCCTACTCTAACCCACAAGCCCAGTTGCCTCTGTACCAGAATTGAGAAGTCATGCCAAGCGTAGGCCTGGCCCAGCCTTAGCTTCTGCAATGCAACCTACATAATCACGCCCTTTTTACAAGGAGTAAACTGGAGCCATACAACTGGTCAGTGACAGAGCTGGGATTTGAACTCAGGCTAGTCTGGTTCCACACTGCCCCCTGCCTTCTGGACCCTTACCACAAAAATGACTCTTAAATTAGAGAATTTCGGGCATCAGTGGAGAGGGCATTCACAGAGGGGATCTTTCCTGAAATCACAATGATGGGAGGCTCCACACCCATCCTTGAGGGAGAGGATGAATGGGGCAGTGCTTTGAGTTTGTCAAGGGCTGTGTGAATACAGTGTGCTGTGACCCAGTAAGAATCCCTCCCACCCTGGCCTCTGGAACATATGAGAGTATTGAGAAGTCCAGAGGGCAAGCAGGAGCCTGGAAGCCAGGACTGTGCCTCAGTCAAGGCCCTTTCTACTCTCCACAGTCAGATTTTGGGTTGGTGTGCCCCTGCAGACTGGTCCCAGGGACCAGCAGGATGCTGTGGGGGTGTGGGGATGAGTGAAGGTCCCAAACACCTGCAGCCCAGCCTAGCAAGGAGGGGCCCAGGGCCTGGAGAGCGGAATGAGGTGGCTGTGCTGGGGAGCAAATGCGGCTGCTGCTTACTCCTGCAACTCTGGGCACGTTGTCTAACCTTCCTGAGCTTCATGGGCCTCGCTGCAAAGTGGGCATAATCATGATCCCCACCTCACAGGCACTGTGAAGGTTACACTACAAAGCCGAAAAGCTGCTGAGCACAGCTTAGTAAATGACCCAGCTTTTGGCCCTCAGCCTGTGCCTTGTGGCCAGCTGAACGCAGGCGCTCCTTTTCACTAAGCAGGCCTGTCCCTCCTCTCACCATTCTCCTTTTGAACTGAGCCCTGCATCCTGCTTCCCTGCTGCCTTTCTTCTGGCACAGAGAGGTGGCTGTCCTGCCTGCACACTGCTCTTAGGTTGGTAACCAGAGATTGCAGGTGTCTGTCTGGGGGAATCCCTCAGTTTTCTCAAGGCCTGAGCAGGACTGAGACATTTCGAACAGATAGTAGGAAGTGAGTGCTCCTGGCTTGGAACGCCAGACCACTTTGTCGCTTCCGGACTAGGCTGGGCACAAGGCACAGCATCCAGCTTCGCTTCACATTGTGGCATGCGTTACTTTCAGAGAACTCACTGCAGAACTATTTCTCTGCTGGTGAGGGCTCCTGGCTTTCCTGGAATTCAGTATAAGGCCTTAGCTTCATAGATGTCTACTGGATGAACAGATGAATTATTTTAAATTTAATTTAAATAATATTTTTTAAATTTTAGATAATTGTAAATTCACATGCTGTTATAAGAAATAATACAAAGGGATTCTTTGTACCCCTTACCCAGTTTCCCTCAATAGTAAGATCTTGCAAACTGTGGTACATTGTCACATCCAGAATATTGACAGATAGAATCCAGCTATCTTACTCAGACTTCCCCAGGTCCACTTGTGCTCACTTCTGTGTTAGTGCTGTGCAGTTTTATTCAGATAACCATCCCCACAATCAAGACACAGAACTACTACATCACCTCATGCAAGGGTCCCTCTTGTTACCCTTTTATAGATAGCCACACGTACTTCCCTCCTGCCCTACCCTTCACTTTCTCTCTAGTGACCTCCTCTGCCCTAGCCCCTGGCAACAACTAATCTGTTCTCTATCTTTATAATTAGGTCATTTCAAGAATGTTATAGGCCAGGCACAGTGGCTCACATCTATAATCCCAGCATTTTGGGAGGCTGAGGCAGGAGGATCCCTTGAGTCCAAGAGTTTGAGACCATCCTGGACAACATAGTGAGACCCCATCTCTACCGAAAATAAAAAAGTTATGAAAATAGAGTCATAAAATACATAATTTGGGGATTACCTTTTTTATTTTATTTTATTTTTGAGACAGTTTTGCTTTTGTTGCCCAGGCTGGAATGCAATGGTGCAATTTCAGCTCACCACAGCCTCCACTTTCAGTGTTCAAGCGATTCTTCTGCCTCAGCCTCCCAAATAGCTGGGATTACAGACATGTGCCACCACACCTGGCTAATTTTGTATTTTTAGTAGAGACGGGGTTTCTCCATGTTGGTCAGGCTGGTCTCAAACTCCCGACCTCAGGTGATCCGCCTGCCTCAGCCTCCCAAAGTGCTGGGATTACAGGCATGAGCCACTGCACATGGCCAATTTTGTATTTTTTGTATTGGAGAGATGGAGTTTCTCCATGTCGTCAGGCTGGTCTCAAACCCCTGACCTCAGGTGATCAACCCGCCTTGGTCTCCCAAAATGCTGGGATTGCAAGCATGAGCCACCACGCCTGGCCAGATGTGTTCATTTCTGACCAGATGGAAAGGGGCATACAAGCAGAGGGAATAGGGGAGAGGGAAGGTTGTGTGGAAGGAAAAGGCCGGGGGAGCAGAGTGTCTCTCAGTGACCTTGAGGTCTGTCATAGCCTTTTGGCCCCACACACCTCACCTAGCTCATGCCCCAGCTGGATAATAGGTTTGTGTACGACTGTGAGGTGGGGGATATCTTTGACCAGTGGTGACATCCCCTCAAGACTGTCTTGAATGAGGGTGAGTAGGGTCTGTGTGTGTTTGTCTTGGTTGTTGCTGTCTTGACTTGTTCTCCTGCTCCAGAAATCCTGGAAATGTGGCTGTATATCTGTCCCAGAAAGCTTACCTGGCCCCTACTTCTCTCCACAAGGCCAAGAGACTGAAGAGTCCCCAGTTTCTGAGGATGCCCTGAACCCTTGGTGCCTCATGCCCTAGGTTGAGTGTGGGTTTTCCCTCATTGCTGATGGAATGGCTGAGGCCAGAGAGCTAGGGCCAACTCAGGCAGGGCCTCTGGATTGGAAGGGGCTTGAGAAGGTTGGAGGTTTCGCCATCTCACCCTCTCCCCTGCCCTTTTTTCATCCATCTGCAGGTTCATCATGCCTAGTGGCCTATAAGAAGACCCCACCACCGGTCCCTCCACGCACCACCTCAAAGCCGTTCATCTCAGTCACAGTCCAGAGCAGTACCGAATCTGCCCAGGACACCTACCTGGACAGCCAGGACCACAAGAGCGAGGTGACTAGCCAGTCGGGCCTGAGCAACTCATCGGACAGCCTGGACAGCAGTACCCGACCACCCAGCGTGACACGGGGCGGAATTGCCCAAGCCCCTGAGGCCCCAGAGCCACCCCCAAAACATGCAGCTCTGAAAAGTGAACAAGGGACGCTGACCAGCTCTGAGTCCCACCCCGAGGCCGCCCCCAAAAGGAAACTGTCATCAATAGGAATACAAGTAGGGGCTCCTTTTGCACTCTTGTGTCCTAACCCCGCTCTGTGCACCTGCCTGTGTGTAATTACATCTGGTGGAGGCCCACTAGGTCTCCTGGGAAAAGGTGGTTTGCCTCTCTATTTTGGGGGGATCAGCCCCAAGTGGCCAAACTGAATTCCACCATAGCCACGTCTCACTGGTATCTGCCCACATGTGCTGCTGCTCTGCAGCCTCAGGCATGTGTTTCTGCTCCCCCGGTGGGTTGTCCCAGTGAATGTAGTTACACCCAGCCAGCCATCTCCTGTCCACTGTTTGCCTGTCCACTGTCTGTCTGTCCACTCCACCCTTTGCCCTGCCAGCCAACCCATGGGAGGCGGGACTGGCCTAACAGTTCTCTAATCCAAGGTCAGCTCGGGTGCGAGGTCATAGCCCCGCTTGGCAGCAGGAGCAGCATGGAGCATAGACGCTGATGGGCCAGGAGCCCAGGACCCAGGGCCCTTGAGCCATGGGGGTTGCTCGAGGGGAACTTTGCCCAGAGCCCTATCAGGCCTTGGGGACAGGTAGGTGGCTTGAGGTACCAGGCCCATGTCATTGAGAAGGACGATGCTGGTCTCAGTGCCTCCCTCCATGGGATAGGGTCCAGGCGATGGTTCCCCAGGGCCAGGTGGCTAAAGCCAGCAGGCCCTCCATAGTCGTGGCACACGGCAGGGCAGGTGTGCCAGCTTCCCCTCCACTGCTTCATTGCATCTCCTGCATGCACCCGATACCAGTAATCTGTCTTGTTTGCTGAGCTGGGAAAACTTGGGCCCTGCCTTGTAGTTTTTAAGAGTTTCTCTAAATCCAAATTGAGTGGACTCTCCTTGCCAGGGCTGGAGCTGCAGACCAAACTAGGGTATATTCACAGCCGTGAGGGAGGGGCAGCTACAGTGGGTGAGGGCAACAGGGGAGACAAGGCCCTCCCAAGCCCAGGGGGGTGAGTCAAGGAGGACGAGGTGTTGTGCATTATGGCTTAGGCTGCAGGGGTCTCCTTCAGCCACCCCTGTGCAATTGGCTGTGGCCCAGCTGATGACAAAGCACTGGAATACAGGAGCGTGGGACACAAAGTGGAGCTTGAATGGAACAGACAAGGCTCACTGAGCAATTTCTTGCAGTTGCCTGGATTTGTTTCCCCCCAAGAGGCAGCTCTAGGTTTCCACTTCCCCACATATAAACAGGGAGAGAGTTGGCCAGGAAACTCTGCTGTCTGTTTTCTGGGCTTATTAAGTGTCCAGCCCCTGCCCTGCACAGGTAGGATTCTCAGAAACAGAGAGTAGCCTGATCTTTGACCCTGATATTTGAACAGCCCCACCCTCTTCTTGGCCAAACCAGATTCTCTTACCTTCCCGGAAAGCCTAAGAATTAGAACCACCCTTGCTTCCTTTCACCCAGAAAATGACACTGGGATAAGGACTCTCTTAGGCCTGTCCTGGGCATCTTTTTCCCTGGATTCACCCCAGCCCCATTCCATGCTCTCACTGCAGCTCCTTGGAGATCCAGTAATACTGCATTTTTGAGCCAGCTTTTGCCGAGGGGAAATGTGGCTATATCCCTTTCCCAGAAAACTTCCCTGGCCCTACTTCTCTCCAAAAGGCCAAGAGCTGAAGAGTCCCGTTTCTGAAGATGCCCTGAACCCTTGGTACCTCATGCCCTAGGTTGACTGTGGGTTCTCCCTCATTCTTGGGCAATGATAGAAAAGCTGGCCTGGCTGCCCTGTTGCCAGGCACCTTTGACCCAGAAAAGAAAGGCAGCCACAGGGCATCACTGTTGCCATGTTCCTTCCACTCCATAGGAGTGGAGGGATTGACAGCTTCCCACTTGGCCCTGACCCCAGACCTTCCCGCTGCTCCCCAAGGCCACCCAGTGCTAAAGGTAACCTCAGCCAAGTGTGAATAATGCCCAGGGACTTCGGTGGCTCCTGTCTGGGTGGCAGTTTCTGAATCTATAACTGCTGTCCAGTGTTTGCCCTTAGTGCGCGCGCCTCTGGCCTGCCCCTCCGGGCTTCCGCCACAGGGTTCGGGGAATGATCTTTGCCTCAAGACAGCCGCCAGCTTCAACTACACCAGATAACGGCTGTGGCTTTGTGTGTGTGTGTGTGTTTTCTTTCTCTTTCGTTGTCCTTTTTTTTCTTCTCTCTGATGCGTGTGAAGGAGAGGACTAGAAGGAACGGTTCCCACCTCTCGGAGGACAACGGACCCAAAGCGATCGATGTGATGGCACCCTCCTCAGAGTAGGGAAAGCCAGTCATCTCCATCCCATCCCACCTCCCGCCCACCTGCCCGCCCGCCTCCTCGCGAATGAGCAGTGCCCGGCTTAACCTGGTCCGGCCTCGGGCCCATGTGCAGTGTCCGCATGCCTCGTGTCTGTCTGTCCACACGTCTGTTTGCGTCGTCCCACTAATGTGAATTTCAGCAGCAAGTGTGGTGTTTGTTTTTTATTTTTGTCTTTGTCTCCGTGCCGTTGCTGTCGTTGTCCTTCAATAAGGTTGACTGCATTCAGCCAGTGCCAAAAGAGGAGCCCAGTCCCGCTACCAAATTCCAGTCCATCGGGGTTCAGGTAGAGGACGACTGGCGGTAAGTCCAACAGAGGTGGCCGCTGCTTCTCCCCTCTCCTTCCCTCCCTTCGCTCTCACCTCTCCTGCTCTCCCTAACCCACTTCTCCTTGCTGGATTTCTAATAACCAAGCTGGGTTTGGGGTGCGGGCGGTGGCCCAGGCGTGGGAGGCTGGGTGGGGGCGGGCGGGGGGACAGATGAGCACTTGCTCTGCGAGACCAGTCACCCACGGGGCCACGGCTGGGCTGGGACATGGCCTCAGCTGCCCTGATGGTGGTGGTCTTCCTGGCCCCACTGCAGTAAACAGACAACCTTATGACCTTGTCCTTGTGTGTGTGTGCGTGTGGGCTTGGGCAGGATGGGGCAAGAGCTGAGCCGAGAATGAGATGGGGGCTATGGGACCCGCTTCAGGCGCATGGTGAGCAGATGATGCATCCGTTTCTCTGTCTCCCGTGTGTCCGGGTCAGGGTGGCCTCTGGTCTCTGGCCCTTTTGGTGACTCACTCCTTCCTGTCCCCACCCCATCCACCCCCTACCCACAGAAGCAGCGTCCCCTCTCACAGTATGTCCTCCCGACGGGACACAGACTCAGATACCCAGGATGCCAATGACTCAAGCTGTAAGTCATCTGAGAGGAGCCTCCCGGACTGTACGCCTCACCCCAACTCCATCAGCATTGATGCTGGCCCACGGCAGGCCCCCAAGATTGCCCAGATCAAGCGCAACCTCTCCTATGGAGACAACAGCGACCCTGCCCTAGAGGCGTCCTCGCTGCCCCCACCTGACCCCTGGCTCGAGACCTCCTCCAGCTCCCCAGCAGAGCCAGCACAGCCAGGGGCCTGCCGCCGAGATGGCTACTGGTTCCTAAAGCTACTGCAGGCAGAAACAGAGCGACTGGAAGGCTGGTGCTGCCAGATGGACAAGGAGACCAAAGAGAACAACCTCTCTGAAGAAGGTGGGTGTGGCAAGGATGATCCTTGGGTGAGGGAAGAAGGTGTGCATAGCTGGTTCTCCAGCTGGTTGCCAGCCAGCTTCTGAGCCTCTTAGTGGGGACGGTCTCTTAGGTCCTCTTATTGGGCTAGTTTTTGAGCTCCCTCCTTCCTTTCTTCACATTCTTCTATCCATCCATCCACCTATTTAACCAAACCTCTTTCCAGAAAGGGTTACTGGTGACAGCTGCTTGTTGTGCAGGCTGTGGGGTCAGCCACACCTGAGTTTGAATCCCAGCTCCTCCCTTACTAGTGAAGTGACCTTGGTCAGTTTACTTTGAACCCATTTCCTCATCTGTAAAATGGAAATAATCCTTCGATCACTATGTGAGCATGTTGTAAGGATTGAATGTCATGCATGTAAAGGGGCTGATGACTTATCAGACACAGAAAGGTGGGAGCATAATTATGCTTTCAACAGCTTCCTTTTTTTTTTTTGAGACAGAGTCTCACTCTCACCCAGGCTGAAGTGCAGTGGCACAATCTCAGCTCATTGCAACCTCCACCTCCCAAGTTCAAGCAATTCTCCTGCCTCAACCTCCCAAGTAGCTGAGACTACAGGCACACGCCATGACGCCTAGCTGATTTTTGTAATTTTAGTAGAGATGGGGTTTCACCATGTTGGCCAGGCCTGTCTGGAACTCCTGACCTCAGGTGATCCACCCGCCTTGGCCTCCCAGAGTGCTGGGATTACAGGCATGAGCCACCATGCTCAGGCAACTGCTTCTTAATGAGTGCTTCCTGTGTGCCAAGCACCAGGGATCTAACTGGGTCTCAGCAGGGTGGGAAGAAATTAAACTTTTCTTTTCCACTTATGTTTCTATCTATATCATGCCAATTTTCAAAAATTCCCTTGAGAAATTAGTTCAGGAAAGAGCTAGACACTTGAAGGGAGCCTAGATTCACAGGTGCTTGAAGGGAGAGTAGGTGGTTAGGAAGCTCCAGGTTGTTGACCTGCACCCACCTGGTTCACCTGAGGCTCTGTTTCCCATTGAGCTACTCCTCCACTCGCAGGAAGGACAGGTCTTCAAGGACCCACATCCCACACCTGGGATGGAGTGGGGCCCTGAGGACAGCAGCCTTTGATGATGCAGAGGGCATGTCAGAGTCATTGTTTTCACTGTCCTCTAGTCCAGTTCCCAGCTTTGCTGTCACACCCACTAGTGCAGGGAACTGTTTTGAGGGAAGTGCCTAATAACTGTTTACAGTAATAGTATTTTTAAAAATCAAAATGGATAAAAAGTCAAAATGGAGACAAGGATGAGAGAACATTAGAACATCCAGCCCACCACCCAACCCAGGCCTTTCCCTGTTTTCAGTTTTTACTAGCTGTATATTCTGGTATTTGCCTTCATATATATCTTTTTAAAAATGTGATTGGTTACCTTGTATTTCCTCTCTGAAATTAATCATCATTACTATTAATTTCCTGTTACCATAAGCATAGATGAGTGTTTAGCTCTCACACATCCTTCATCTCCCTTTCCTCCACCCTCTGTATATATCAGTTTATGGTTAAATAATAAGCAGTGTTTGTTTACTATGGGTATGTTAATATTGTTTATTGCAGTATATTTTCTTCTTTTTACATTTTGTTTTTCCTAGAATGGTTTCCCCTGTTGCCACACTTAAAATATACTCCATTTGCTAAATTAAAAAAAAAAAAAAAATTTTTTTTTGAGACAGTGTTTTGCTTTCATTGCCCAGGCTGGAGTGCAATGGTGCAATCTTGGCTCACTGCAACCTCTGCCTCCTGGGTTCAAGTGATTCTCCTGCCTCAGCCTCTCAAGTAGCTGGGATTACAGGCATGCGCCACCATACCCAGCTAATTTTGTATTTTTCGTAGAGATGGACTTTCACCATGTTGGTCAGGCTGGTCTTGAACTCCCAACCTCAGGTGATCTGCCCGCCTCTCCCTCCCAAAGTGCTGGGATTACAGGCGTGAGCCAGTGCGCCAGGCCAATTTTTAATTTTTTTAAAGAGACATGGCCTTGCTCTGTCGTCCAGGTTGGAAGCACAGTGGCATAAGCATAGCTCACTGCAGCCTCCTAGGCTGAAGTGATCCTCTCATCTCTATGGTAGTCCCAACAAGGGACTACCATAGAGTGCCACCATGCCCAGATAACTTTTAAATTTTTTTGTAGAGACAGGGTTTCCCTGTGTTGCCTAGGCTGGTCTCAAAACTCCTGGGTTGGCCTCTAAAGTGCTAGGATTACAGGCATGAGCCACTGCAGCCAGCCTACAAAACTTTTTTTTAAAGAAAATTGAGCTGGTCATGGTGGCGCATCCCTGCACTCCTAGCTACTGTGGAGGCTACAGCAGGAGGAACACTTGAGCCCAGTAGTTTGAGGCTGTGGTGAGCTATGATTGAGCCCTGTCCTCCAGCCTGGGCAACAGAATGAGATCTTGTCTCAAAAAAAGAAAAAGAAAAAAAAAGGCTGGGCATGGTAGCTAATGCCTGTAATCGCAGCCATTTGAGAGGCCATGGTGGGTGGATGGCTTGAGCCCAGGAATTTGAGATCAGCCTGAAAAACATAGTGAGACTTTATCTCTACAGAACATTTTTTAAAAATTAGCTGGGTGGACTGAGTGCGGTGGCTTGAGCCTGTAATCCCAGCACTTTAGGAGGCCAAGGTGGGCAGATCACCGGAGGTCGAGAGTTAGAGACCAGCCTGACCAACATGGAGAAACCCTGTCTCTACTAAAAATACAAAAATTAGGTGGGCATGGTAGCCCATGCCTGTTACTTGGGAGGCTACGGGGGAGGCTGAGGCAGGAGAATCGCTTGAACCTGAGACTGAGGGCAGAGGTTGCAGTGAGTGCCATTGCACTCCAGCCTGGGCAACAAGAGTGAAATTCCATCTCACTAAAAAAAAAATCCGGATGTGGTGGTGCCCACCTGTGGTCCCAGCTACTCAGGAGGCTGAGGTGGGAGGACTGCTTGAGCCCTAGAGGTTGAGACTACAGTGAGCTGTGCCACCACTGCACTCCAGCTTGGGTGATAGAATGTGACCCTGTCTCAAAAAAATATATATATATATATGTATATATATTTATATTTATATTTATATTTATATTTATATTTATATGTAAATACAATTTCTATATAAACATAAAAATAATATGAAGTTAAAAATAATTTTCCCTCAGAATCTTAAAGGCTCCATTATTATTTTAATTTTTTTTGAGATGGAGTCTCACTCTGTCACCCAGGCTGGAGGCTAGTGGTGTGATCTCAGCTCACTGGAACCTCTACTTCTTGGGTTCAAGTCATTCTCCTGCCTCAGCCTCCCAAGTAGCTGGAATTACAGGTGTGTGCCACCACACCCAGCTAATTTTTTGTACTTTTAGTACAAACAGGGTTTCACTGTGTTGGCCAGGCTGGTCTCATAAACTCCTGACCTCAGGTGATCTGCCCAACCCAGCATCCCAGAGTGCTGAGATTACAGGCGTGAGCCACTGCACCTGGTCACCTTGTATTAATTTTTAAAAGTAATATTCTTGCTTCTATTTGTTCTATTGTCTGGCTCTGGAATTTCTGTCAGTCACTGTACCTGCTGGATGGATCCTTAGGCTCTCATCTTTTCTTCCTCATGTCTTTTTGTTGGGCTTTTCTGGAAGATTTTCTTTCTCTTTTCTCTTTTCTTCTACCCTGTAATGGCTTTACTGAGATATAATTCACATACCACAGAACTCACCCTTTTAAAGTATACATTTAGTAAATTCACAGTGACATTTAGTAAATTCACAGTGGCACTTAGTGTATTCACAGTGTGGTGCAACTATCACTACTATCTATTTTAAGAACATTTCATTGCCTCTAAAAGATGCTCTGTATTCATTAGGAGTCACTCCGACAGCCTTAGGCAACCTCTGATCTTTCTGTCTCTCTGGATTTGCCTATTCTGGGCTTCATATAAACAGAATCATACCATATAGAGCCTTTTGTGACTGGCTTCTTTCACTTGGCATGTTTTTGAGGTTCATCCATGTTGTAGCATATGCCAAGATTTCATTCCTTTTTGTTGCTGAATAATATTTCATTTCACACTACATTTTATTTATCCATTCTTCTGTTGATGGACCTTTGGGTCATTCATACTTTTTGGCTATTATGAGTAATATTGCTAGCATATTCATGTACAAGTTTTTGTATGGATGTATATTCATTTCTTTGGAGTGGAAATGCTATGTCATATTTCTATTTTTGTTTTTTTTTTGTTGTAAAATATATATAACATAAAATTTACCTTTTAACTATTTTTAAGTAGGCAATTCAGTGCCATTAATTACATTCACAATATTGTGCTACCATTACAACCATCTATTTCCAAAACTTTTTCATCTAAAACATAAACTCTACCCATTAAACAGTAATTCCCCATTATCCTCTCTGCCTAGCCCTTAGTATCCTCTACTTGTTGTGTCTACAGATTTGCCTTGTCCTTTGCGTTTGGCATGTTTTCAAGGGTCATCCATGTTATAGCATGTATCAGAATTTCATTATTATGGCTGAGTAATATTCCGTCATGTGTACAGTATATACCACATTTTGTTCATCTATTGCTGGGCACTTGGGTGGTGTCCACATTTTAGCTATTGCGGGTAATGCTGCTATGAAGATTGGCATGTACAAGTGTCTGTTTAAGCCCGTTTTCAATTCTTTGGGGAACGAAAATGCTGGTCATCTGGTAATGCTGTGTTTAACATTTTGAGGAACTGCTGAACTGTTTTCCAAATAAGCTATACCATTTTACATTCCCACCAGCAAAGCACAGAGGTTCCAGTTTCTCCACATCATCACCAACTCTTGTTACCCTCTTTTTAAAAAATTATAGCCATCTTAACGGCTGTGAAGTAGATGAGTTAGTATCTCGTTGTCATTTTGATTTGTATTTTCCTTATGACACTGAGCATTTCTTCATGTGCCCATTGGTCATTTCTATGTCTTCTTGGAAGAAATGGCCAAGGCCTTTGCCCATTTTTTAATTGGGTGGTTTGTCTCTTTTTTTATTGCATTGTAAGTTCTTTATATATCCTGGGTGCTGGACTCTCATCATATATATGATTTGCAGATATTTTCTCCCATTCTGGAGGCTGTCTTTTCACTTTCTTTCTAGTGAATTTTGATGCACAAAGGTTCTTAGTTTTGATAAAGTCCATTTTTTTCTTTTGTTACTTGTGCTTCCACTTATTTTTTTTTTAATGATGAGCAAATATTAACAAAACTTTAAGATAAACAATTGAGGCACTGAGAAGCTGCCTGGTAGTTTTGTGTGGGCAGGGCTTGTTTTAAGGCTTTTATGGACCCTTTCTTAGAATAATGGCTTTAGGCTGGGCTTGGTGGTTCATGCCTGTAATCCCAGCACCCCAGCACTTTGTGAGGCCAAGGTGAGAGGATCTTTTGAGCCCAGGAGGTCAAGACCAGCCTGGTCAACATAAGAGAGACCCCAGTCTCTACCAAAAATATAAAAATTCACCAGGCATGATGGCATGCGCCTATCATTCCAGGTATTCAGGAGGCTGACAAGCAGGGCGGATCACTGGAGCCCAGGAGGTCAAGGCTGCAGTGAGCCCAGATTTGGCCACTGCACTCCAGCCTGGGTGATGGAGTGAGACCCTGTCTCAAAAAAAAAAAAAAAGGGAAAAAAATCATGAAGAATAGAAAATATATCTACTGTTCATTAAGCAAAAGTGGATCGTCATAAAGGTCTTCATCCTTGTCTTCACATTGAGTACACTGAGGAAGAGGAGGAATGTTGGTCCTGCTAACTCAGGGGTGGCAGATGAGAAGAAAATTGATATATAAGTAGATCCGTGTAGTTCAAACCTGCGTTGTTGAGAGGTCAGCTGTATTTCACCGTATAGTCAATATAAAAAATTACTGTGATACCATATATTCCTTTTCATAGTAAGTCTTTAAAATTCAGTGTATATTTTACTCTTATAGCACATCTCAATTCAGACAAGCTACATTTCAGGTGCTTAGTAACCACACGTGGCTAGTAGCTGCTGTATTGTTTTGTTTTGTTTTTGAGACAGAGTCTTGCTCTATCACCAGGCTGGAGTGCAGTGGCATGATCCGGGCTCACTGCAACATCCGTTTTCCGATTTCAAGCAATTCTCCTGCTTCAGCCTCCCAAGTAGCTGGGATAACAGGCATGTACCACCACGCCTGGCTAATTTTTTGGACTTTTAGTAGAGATGGGGTTTCACCATGTTGGCCAGTGAATATCTTGACCTCGTGATCCGCCTGCCTCGGCCTCCCAAAGTGCTGGGATTACAGGCGTGAGCCACCGCACCTGGCCAGTAGCTGCTGTATTGAACAGCACAGTGAGACAGTAAGCCTGGGGTAGGGTGCACAGATTGCTTAATCCCAATAGGGTTATTCTGAGGGTTTAATTCTCTTTAACTTTCCTGTACTATACTTAATTCTAGTTATTTCTGTAGCAAGATGATGTTTACCTGCAAAGGAAATTATGTCATGCCAAACAATATTGTTACTACCTCCTTGTCTACCTGGGAGGGAAGGGGTCTTATATGATGTTTCTGGGTAACCAGACCACAACTCCTGCTGTTCAACATGAACTCTAGAGGGAGCCCTTTTCATAGCCCTGTATCAGTTACTGTAACTTAAAGACAGATGGAGTCGCATAGCTCATGTCCCTTATCCAAAATACATATTCTGACTGCTCAGGGAACTGGGCAGTGCCCACCAGCCCAGGTGGCTGTCTCACTTGACTGGATTTTGCATTATCCTCTTGTGTAAACCTGAAAACCTTAAAACTTCACAATGTTCTTTTCAGATACTTTTTTTTTCTGAATTGTGGTTAAATATATATAACATGAAATTTACCATTTGAGCCAAGTGTACAATTCTTTTAGTACACTAGTTACATTCACATTGGCATTAGTTACATTCACATTGTTGTACAGCCATCCCCACCATCCATGTCTAGAACCTTTTTTGTCTTCCCCAACTGAAATTCTATACTCATTAAACACGAAATCCCCATTCTCCCCACCCTTCAGCCACTGGCAGCTACCATTCTACTTAGTCTGAGTTTGACTATTGTCACTACTTCACGTAATTGGAATCATGCAGCATTTGTTCTTTTGTGACTGGCATATTTCACTTTGCATAATGTCTTCAAGGTTCATCCGTAGCATTTGTCACAATTCCCTCCTTTGTTAAGGCTGAGTAATATTCCATTGTATGTAGAGACCACATTTTGTATATCTTTTCATTTGCCGGCAGATGCTTGGGTTGCATCTACCTTTTGGCTGTTCAGATAATGTTTCCTGTCTCTTAAGAATGATATTCTGGCCGGGCGCGGTGGCTCAAACCTGTAATCACAGCACTTTGGGAGGCCAAGGCGGGTGGATCATGAGGTCAAGAGATGGAGACCATCCTGGTCAACATGGTGAAACCCCGTCTCTACTAAAAATACAAAAAGAAAATTAGCTGGGCATGGTGGCATGTGCCTGTAATCCCAGCTACTCAGGAGGCTGAGGCAGGAGAATTGCCTGAACCCAGGAGGCGGAGGTTGCGGTGAGCTGAGATTGTGCCATTGCATTCCAGCCTGGGTAACAAGAGTGAAACTCCATCTCAAAAAAAAAGAATGATATTCTTTGTTGAAATTCCAAGGTTCTCTGATTAAATGCTGTACATCCACTCAAGGCCCTGACTTGTGGCCACAAGTATGTGTTTGTTTGTGTAACAGAGTCTTACTCTTTCGCCCAGGCTGGAATACAGTGGCACAATTTCAGCTCACCAGAACCTCCGCCTCCTGGGTTCAAGTGATTCTTGTGCCCCAGCCTCCTGAGTAGCTGGGATTACAGGCACGTGCCACTATGCCCAGCTAATTTTTGTATTTTTAGTAGAGACGGGTTTTTGCCATGTTGGCCCAGCTGGTCTCAAACTCCTGATCAGCCTCCCAAAACGCTGGGATTACAGGTGTGAGCCACCACACCCAGCCGTGGCCAGTTTTTTTTTTTTTTTTTTTTTTTTTTGAGACAGAGTTTCGCTCTTGTTACCCAGGCTGGAGTGCAATGGCTCGATCTCGGCTCACTGCAACCTCCGCCTCCTGGGCTCAGGCAATTCTCCTGCCTCAGCCTCCTGAGTAGCTGGGATTACAGACATGTGCCACCATGCCCAGCTAATTTTTTGTATTTTTTTTTTTTAGTAGAGTCGGGGTTTCACCATGTTGAACAGGATGGTCTCGATCTCTTGACCTCGTGATCCACCCGCCTTGGCCTCCCAAAGTACTGGGATTACAGGCGTGAGCCACCGCGCCCGGCTACGTGGCCAGTTTTAAGGTCACTCCTCTTAAATCTGTGAGGAACTCCAAGGAGATACTTTTTTCATAGCTGGGCCTCAGAGGATATCTGCAAGGTGTGGGAGAGGAAAGGCATTCCAGATGGAGGGAACAAAGGCACATAAGCAGGAAGGGCATAACAGATCACTCCAATGCTAGTGGCACAAAACAACCATTTTATTTTGGTCATGGATTCTCTATGTCAGCAGTTCAGAAAGAACATGGAACTCTTGTTTCTTCTTCATAAAGCCTGGGGCCTTAGCTGGAAAGACTCGAGGGCCGGGGGTAACATGACATCTGAGAGATGGAATTACCTAAAGGTAGTTCGTGTGTGCCTGGCACTTAGACAAGGATTACTCAAAGGCCAGGACTGCCAGCCAGAGCCCCTCTGTATGTCCCTCCATGTGTGCCTTTACTCCCTTGCAGCCTGGCAGCGTTCTTGCTTGGTAGCTCCAGGCTCAAGTGTATTGAACCTCTGAAGGTGAGGCTGCATCACCTTTTCTGACCTAGCCCTGGAAGTCACCTAGTAACTCTTCCACTGTATTTGATTGGTTACAAGAAAGTCACAAGCCCAAGGCAGGGCTTCAGGTTGATGGAGGGGAGTATTAGACCCTAGCTCTTATTAGGTTCTAGAAGAGGAGGAGGGACAGGAGATACTCTTGGGGCCTTCAGAAAATACAATCTGCCACAGCAAAGAGGCAATTATAGCCACTGTTATGCTGCAGTTAAAAGAACGGTTTTATATTGAACACTGTGTCTTGGGGTTCTGTCTACTTTGATATAGAGGTCTAGTTCATTTCTGTTAAATTCATACACATGCTACATTATTATCTTTGACTATTTTCCTAATGCTGTTTCAGTATTTTCAGCATTTCATCAACACCCTGGCGCATGTTTCTCTGCCATGACATGGGAGAATTCCTCTGGGGTGCTTACCTTGGACAGAATCACTGGATGGGAGGAAACACATTTTAATCAGTTCTGCCCGATTGCTCTCTAAAGAGGTTGTAACAATTTATCCTTACAGAAAGTGTTTGAAAATTGCCATTTCCCTAGTATACTTACACTTGATCTTGTTGGACTTTAAATCATTTACTTGTTTTTTTGTTTTTTTTTTTGAGATGGAGTTTCGCTCTTGTTACCCAGGCTGGAGTGCAATGGCGCGATCTCGGCTCACCGCAACCTCCGCCTCCTGGGTTCAGGCAATTCTCCTGCCTCAGCCTCCCGAGTAGCTGGGATTACAGGCACACGCCACCATGCCTAGCTGATTTTCTGTATTTTTAGTAGAGACGGGGTTTCACCATGTTGACCAGGATGGTCCCGATCTCTCGACCTCGTGATCCACCCGTCTCGGCCTCCCAAAGTGCTGGGATTACAGGCTTGAGCCACCGCGCCCAGCCAATCATTTACTTGTTAAGTGGAAAGTTAAAACGAGTTGATTTATTCTGTATTTACTTGGTTATTAGAAAAGCTGCGCATATTTTCATTTTATTTATATTGGCCATTCAAACTTTACTTCTGTGAATTACTTGTATATTATTCATTTTTCTGTTTGATTGTCATATTTTTCAAATCATCTGGGCATGGTGGCTGTAATCCCAGCACTTTGAGAGGCGGATGTGGGATGATTGCTTGAGTTCAGGAGTTCAAAACCAGCCTGGGCAACATAATGAGACCTAATGTCTACTACAAATGCAAATTAAAAAATAAGAAATTGGCCAGGCATGGTGGCTTACACTTGTAATCTCAGCACTTTGGGAGGCCAAGGCAGGCGGAGTACTAGGTTGGGAGTTTGAGACCAGCCTGGCCAACACAGTGAAACCCTGTCTTTACTAGAAATACAAAACATAGCTGGGCGTGGTGGCATGTCCCTGTAATCCCAGCTACTTGGGAGGCTGAGGCAGGAGAATCGCTTGAACCTGGGAAGCGGAGGTTGCAATGAGCCAAGATCGCGTCACTGCACTCCAGCCTGGGTAACAGACCTAGACTATGCCTAAAAATAAATAAATAAATAAATAATAAAATCATAAATTAAAATGAAAAATTAGCTGGGCATCATGGTACACACTTGTAGTCCCAGTTACTCAGGAGACTAAGGTGAGAGGATTACTTGAGCCTGGGAGAGTAAGCCTGCAGTGAGATATGATTGTGCCACTGCACTCCAGCCTGGGCAACAGGGTGAGATCCTGTCTCAAAAAAAAAGTACGTTAAAAATCAATTTGTAGTTCTTTATATATGTGGATCATTACACTATGCCTATTTATAATATGATCGATATTTTCTACCACATTATTGCTTGTCTTTTAAAATTAATGGTGTCATCACTGTAATTTTTATTTTATATATATGTGGTTTCAACTTTTAAGTTCATGGGTACAGGTGTAGGCTTATCTCACAGGTAAACTTGTGTCATGGGGTATGTTGTACAGATTATTTCATCCCCCAGGTATTAAGCATAGTACCCATTAGTTATCCTTCCTGATCCTCCCTCCTCCCACTGGCCCAATGTGTATTGTTCCCCTCCATGTGTTCACATGTTCTCAACTGCCACTTATGAGAACATGGGGTATTTGGTTTTCTGTTCTGGCATTGGTTTGCTAAGGATAATGGCCTCCAGCTCCATCCATATCTCTGGCAAAGGACACAATCCCATTCTTTTTTATGGCTGCATAGAGTACTCCATGGTGTATATGTACTGTAATTTTTAATTCTAATAGTTTATTCTTATTTTATGCTCTCCCCCTGCCTTTTTTTTTTTTTTGAGATGGAGTTTTGCTCTTGTTACCCAGGCTGGAGTGCAATGGCTCCATCTTGGCTCACTGCGACCTTCACCTCCTGGGTTCAATCGATTCTCCTGCCTCAGCCTCACAAGTAGCTGGGATTATAGGTGTGCACCACCACGCCCAGCTAATTCTTGTATTTTTAGTAGAGACGGGTTTCACCTTGGTGGCCAGGCTGGTCTCAAACTCCTGACCTCAGGTGATCCACCCACCTCCCAAAGTGCTGGGATTACCAGCTGGCATGAACCACCGTACCCAGCCTCAGCTGATTCTTTTTTTTTTTTTTTTGAGATGGTATTTCGCCCTTGTTACCCAGACTGGAGTGCAATGGCGCGATCTCGGCTCACCGCAACCTCCGCCTCCTGGGTTCAGGCAATTCTCCTGCCTCAGCCTCCCGAGTAGCTGGGATTACAGGCACACGCCACCATGCCCAGCTGATTTTCTGTATTTTTAGTAGAGACGGTTTCACCGTGTTGACCAGGATGGTCTCGATCTCTTGACCTCGTGATCCACCCGCCTCGGCCTCCCAAAGTGCTGGGATTACAGGCTTGAGCCACCGTGCCTGGCCTCAGCTGATTCTTAAGAACAATTTCTGTTGTCTAACAATAGAGACTTTTTCCCCATGGTTTCAAAGTTTGGGGGGTTTTGTTTTTTCCTATTTAGGTGTTTAATCCATGAGTACTTTATGCATTCTCATTTTCTTTGTTTCACAACATTAGTTATTTTATTAGTTTTTGTTTTTGAGACAGAGCCTCTGTCTGTCACCCAGGCTGGACTCTAGTAGCACGATCTTGGCTCAGTGCAACTTCTGCCTCCTGGGTTCAAACAATTCTCTAGCCTCAGCCTCATGAGTAGCTGGGACTACAGGCACACACCATCAAGTGTGGCTAATTTTTATATTTTGTTAGTAGAGATGGGGTTTCACCATGTTGGCCAGGCTACTCTTGAACTCCTGACCTCAAATGCTCTGCCCACCTTGACCTCCCAAAGTGCTAGGATTACAGTGTGAGCCACCATGCCCAGCCTGAAGCCTCTTTTTCCTCAGTGTTAGTGATGCTAGCCAGTCATAATCTTTCAGATTCCTACTTATGTAGGGGTGTGTTTCTAGGCACTGTTCTATTCCTCTTTTGGCTACTTCTGTGTTAACATAACTTCATTTATTTATTTTGTGTGTGTGTGAGAGAGTCTTGCTCTGTCACTCCATCTGAAGTGCAGTGGCATGACCTCAGCTCACTGCAACCTCTGCCAGGTTCAAGCAATTCTCCTGCTTCAGCCTCCCAAGTTGCTGGGACTGTGGGTGCATGCAACCATACCCAGCTAATTTTTTTTATTTTTATTAGAGATGAGGGAGGTTTTGCCATGTTGGCCAGGCTGGTCTTCAACTCCTGACCTCAGGTGACCCACCCGCCTCAGCCTCCCAAAGTTCTGGGATTACAGGTGTGAGCCACTGCACCCGGCCCATGCCTGGGTAGTTTTTGTATTTTTAGTAGAAATGAGGTTTCACAACGTTGGCCAGGGTGGTTTGGAATTCCTGACCTCAAGTGATCCACCTGCCTCAGCCTCCCAAAGTGCTAGGATTACAGACGTGAGCCAACCGTGCTCAGCTATGTTAATGTAACTTTAATTACCATGGCTTGGTAGCATGCCTTAGCATCTAGTGGGGTGAATAGCCCCTTCTTGATCCTTTTTGTACAAAAACTATTCTTACACCTTCATTCTTCCAATGCAAATTATAGAATTTGTATATCAAGTTACTCAGACAAATTCTGTTGGGATGAAAGCTCGAAGTAGAGTAAGCTTATAGATTAATTAGGGAAGAACTGATACATGTAAAATATTGAATCTTCTCAGCTATAAATCAACTTTATCATTCCATTTATTTAAGAATCCTGTTATATCCTTTTATCCAAGTTTGATATGAAAGTCTTTACATACTTTAATTTTCATTTAATTTTTTGAGAAAAGGTCTCACTGTTTCACCAAGGCTGGAGCACAATGGCATAATCTTGGCTCATTCCAGCCTCAACCTCCTGGGGTCAGGTGATCCTCCTGCCTCAGCCTTCCAAGTAGCTGAGGCTACAGGTGTGTGCCACCATGCCCAGCTAACTTCGAGATTTTTTTGTAGAGATGGGGTCTGTGTTGTCCAGCTGATCTTGAACTCCTGTGCTCAAGCAGTCCTCCTGTCTTAGTCCCCCAAAGTGCTGGGATTACATGCGTGAGCCATTGCACCTGGCCTTTTGCATATTTTTATTAGATTTATTCCTTGGTACTTTCTAGTAGCTTTTGTTGAGTTTTGTGAAATTGATCATTTTTAAATATTTGCATATTCTAATTAGTCACAGCTAGTAGGTAGAAAAGTTTGTTCCTTGTATGTTTATCTTGTGTTCAGCAACCAAGAAGAATCCAACATGGTTCTTTTGGATTTGCATGATAAATAATTATATTGTTTGCTAAGAATGCCAATTTTGTATGTCTCTCATCTCAATGATAACTTGTCCAACTGTATGGCAAGGGACAGTGCAGCATAATAGGTCTGTATCTCTAGCTTGGGCCAGACCATCATTACTTGGTGAATATTTATTGAGTACCTGTCATATGCCAGGTACTATTGTAGCTTCTGGGGATGCAGCAGTGAACAAAACAAAAGTCCCTCCCTCATGGGAAGAGATAAAAAATAACCAAATGTGGTAAGCAATAACCAGGTGAGCACTAATTACCAGGAAGGGTAAGAGCAGTATAGTGTGCGCCGCACAGGCAGGGGTAGTGTTGCTGTTGCATCGAGGGTGGTCAGGGTCCCTGGCCAGGTAACCTTGGAGGAGAAACCTGAAGAGAGGGAGAGAGATCTCTCTAGAGATCTGGGAAGGAGAACCTAACTGTGATGGGCAAGTACTTGACATGTTCAAGGCTGAGGGGAGCCACCAGTAGCTGGAGCCATGAGCCAGAGGAGAGGGATTGGGGGTGAAGTCAGAGTGGGGGCGCCCTAGATCACAGGGAGCCTCAGAGGCCTTGTGTTTTTTGGGGTTTTTTTTTGCGGGGTAGAGGGGGAGATGGGGTCTCACCCAGGCTGGGGTGCAGCAACACAGTTTTGGCTGACTGAGACCTCTACCTCCCAGGCTCAAATCCTCCCACCTCAGCCTCCCAAGTAGCTGGGAACACAGGCCCACCACCAGACCTGGCTGGGAGTTTCACCCTTTTGCCCAGGCTGGTCTTGAACTCCTGAGCTCAAGTGATCTGCCCGTCAGAGGCCATTACTAAAGGCTTGATTTTACTCCAAGAAGAGCTTATTGGAGAGTTCTGAGTGCTGCAACTTGACATACTTTTTTAAAGGATTAATCTGGCTTCTCTATTCAAATGAGACCCTCCATGTACCTTCCATTGGCACACAAATTGAAGCTGGGAGATAAGTTAGGAGGATTTAACAATCTGGGTGAGAAAGTCTTTAATGGAGGAATCAGATTGTGGATATATTTTGAAGATGGAACAGGATTTCCCAACAGATTAGATATGGGGTAAGAGTAAGGGAGCCAAACATGGTTTGGAGTCTGAGTGAAGAAGAGGAGGGCGTTGCCACTGAAATGGGGAAAGCTATAGGAAGTGTCGACATAAGGGGGAAAGTCAGTTGCTGGGATTAGAATATGTTAAATTTGATATGCTTTGTTAGACATCAGAATAGAGAAGTCAAGCAGGCAGTTGGATGAGTCTGGGGTAAGTCCAGTTTGAAGATTATATTTGGGAGTCACCAGAGTATAGATTAAGGTTAATGAGATGAGAATGCCTAATGAGTAGAGGAGACAAGCAGCCTCAGGACTGAGCCCAGAGACATAAATACTCAGCGGTGGAAAGGGAGGAATAAACAGCAAGATCAAAGGAAGAACAATTGGAAGCCACCTGAACAACATTCTCAAGGAGAGAAACCACTGTGTCAGAGGCAGCTGATGGACTCACCAAGCCAGATCTAGAAAGGCAGAGGTCATTAGATACCTAGAGGGCCATTTTGGTGGAATGGTGATGGCAGAAGCATGGGTCAGGCAGCCTGACAGGAGGAGAATTAAGAGAAAACAGGAGAGTAATTGGGAGACCACATGGATGAATCTTCCTGTAAAAGGAAGCGGAGAAATGGAGGGATGTAGGGCCAAAGGAGACAACTGTTTGTTATTGTTTTGAGGTAGGGTCCCACTGTCACCCAGGCTGGAATGCAGTGGTGCAATCTCGGCTGACTGCAGCCTTGACCTCCTGGTCTCTCTTGATCCTCCCACCTCAGCCTCCCAAGTAGCTGAGAACAGAGGGGCACACCACCACCCCCAGCTAATTCAAAATTTTTTTTGTAGAAATGCAATCTCGCTTTGTCTAGGCTGCTCTCAAACTCCTGGGTTTAAACAGTACCCCAACCTCGGCCTCCCAAAGTGCTAGGATTACAGGCATGAGCCACTTCACCTTGCCTCGTTTTGTTTTTTTAATGGAGCAATATAAGCATGTTTATATGTTGTTGAGAATGACCTTGTTAGAGAAAGGGAGCTTATGCCGGAGAGAAAAGGGACAACTGTTAAGGTTGTCCTTAGGTGAGAAGGAATCAAATTAGTGCCGAAGTAGAGACAGAGAACAGATAGCTTCTCCACAGGGACAAGAGGAAGGCCATGTCTGAGGAGAGGTGAGGTGAAGTAAGTGGGAGCAGAGTCATCACCTCAGGGTGAGGAAGTGGGGAGGACATGTAGGACATCTGTGGAGAGCAGGTATGAAACTGGCATCTAAAAGAGAGGAGGACCACCAGTCACTGAGATTAGGTGTGACGGTAGAACTGGAATAGGGGAGGGGTGTGTCCATCCAAAAGATGAGCTTCTGTTTATTGTTTTCCATTCGCTGCATTATGTCTCTATCACACCACTTTCTATAAAAATGGTTTGTCCGTTTCTCCTTAAAATTCTGTCAGCTTTTGCTTTATATATTTTGAAGATAATGGATGCATCAGGTTTAGAATGGTAATATTCCTGGCAAATGTTCACTGATGCGTTCTGTTTTTCAGAATCTTTGTTTGTGTTTGCCTGAGAGTCATCTTGTATGTATTATGACTATTGCAGTGGCAGCCTCCTTTGATTAGTGTTTGTCTGGTATATCTCTTTCCATCCATTTACTTTTAAGCTTTCACTGTCCTTATTAATCATGTCTCTTATAATCAGCATATACCTCGGTTTTATGTTTTATCCAGTTTCCTGATTTTTATTTTAGAAACAGGTAATATTCATTTTTACAAGGTGATTTCTATATATTTAGGTTTATTCTTACCATGTTATTTTAGGGAATTTGTATTTTCTAAGGTATTTAAGTAGAGATGGGGTCTCACTATGTTGCCCAGGCTGGTCTCAAACTCCCAGCCTTAAGCAATCCTCCCACCTGGGCCTCCCAAAGTGTTGGGATAACAGGCGTGAGCCATTGCACCCAGCCTCATTTTTTGAGGTGTCTTTTTTCCTCTTTCTTCCCTTCCTTTGGATTAACTCTTCTCCCCACTTCTTTTACAAATCCTTACTAATTTTGAGGCTACATTAATTGGGATTACATTTGCGTATAAATAACCCTAAACATTTTCTTAAAAGTGATTTAAACAAGACTGTTTATTTCATTCTCAAGATCGTCTGAGACAGTGATGCTAGAGCCCCAGGGTTTTTTTTTTTTCTTTACCATTTGATGCCATTAATTGGCTTCCATTGATAAGATCCTCTCATCTGTCAAAGTGCTGCCAGATCCCAGCATCCTAAGTGCATTCCAGCTAGCAAAAGGAACCAATAGCAAAGGAGAGCCAGCTGGTTCACCCACTGCTTCTGCTTTCACCCCTCTGGCCAGAATTTAAGACATAAAACTATGCATATCTTGCTGCAGGGGAGTCTATGAAATGCTTGATTCCAGGCTATGTGCCCAGTAAAAATAAAAGGTCCACACAGATGACTTGTTTTCAGAAGCCTGTGCTGTGCTTAGTAGACAGTGTGCACATTATAGAGAGTTGGCTTAATGCTAACAACAGAAGTCCTTATTCCCATCCTGATCCTAGCATAACTTTTTGTAGGATTCTAGTATTTTGCATACCATGTCTCAGAGTTTTAATTCGACAGTACTGGCTGGGCATGATGGCTTATGCCTGTAATTCCACACTTTGGGAGGCCAAGGTGGGTGGCTGGCGTGAGCTCAGAAGTTCAAGACCAGCCTGAGCAACACAGTGAAACCCCATCTCTACTAAAATACAAAAAAATCAGCCTGGCATGGCAGCGTGCACCTGTAATCCCAGCTACTCAGGAGGCTGAGGCAGGAGAATCACTTGAACTGAGGAGGCGGAGGTTGCATTGAGCCGAGACTGCACCATTGCCCTCCAGCCTGGGCAACAGAGCGAGACTCTGTTTCAGGAAAGAAAAAAAAATTGACTACTTTGTCCTGGGAAATTCACACTATGCCTAAAGGTTTGCTGTGTTTTCATTTCCTCTGAATAAAGCTGCTATTTGACATGAAGGAAAAATAAAAGTTTTTTGTATGGCTGGGTGCAGTGGCTTATGCCTGTAGTCCCAACACTTTGGGAGGCTGAGGCAAGTGGATGACTTGATCCCAAAAGTTCGAGACCAGCCTGGGCAACATGATGAAACCCCATGAAACATCACACCTGGCTAATTTTGTATTTTGTGTCTATAAAAAATACAAAAAAAAATTTATCTAGGCATGGTGGTGCTAACTTGTAGTACTCAAGAGACTAAGGTGAGAGGATTGCTTGATCCTGGAGGTAGAGGTTGCAGTGAGCCAAGACTGTGCAACTACATTACAGCCTGGGCGACAGAGCAAGACCCTGTCTCAAAAATAAATAAAAACGTTCTATTTCTGAGGGGGAAGTGGAAAACATATTGGGGACAGCTAGCCATATGTGCCCCAGAAATCACTGTATTTCTATGCTTTCTAATTCATGTTGAAAGGGAAAAAACAGGCCAGATATGGCAGTTCACACCTGTAATCCCAGCACTTTGGGAAGCTGAGTCAGGAGGACTGCTTGAGGCCAGGAGTTTGAGACCAGCCTGGGCATCATAAGGAGACCCCCATCTCTACCAAAAAAAATTTTTTGAGACAGGATCTCCCTCTGTCACCTAGTCTGGAATGCAGTGACATGAACACTGCTTCACTGAAGCCTCAACCTCCTGTGTTAAAAGAATGCTCCTGCCTCAGCCTCCCCAGTAGCTGGGATGACAGATGCACACCACCACATCCAGCTTTTTTTTTTTTTTTTTTTTTGAGACAGTCTCGCACTGTCGTCCAGGCTGTAGTGCAGTGGCGTGATCTCAGCTCACTTCACTCCCCGCCTCCTGGGTTCAAGCAATTCTCCTTCCTCAGCCTCTCAAGTAGGTGGGACCACAGGTGTGCACCACCACGCCCAGCTAATTATTTTGTATTTTTAGTAGAGATGGGGTTTCACCATCTTGGCCGGGATGGTCTTGATCTCCTGACTTCGTGATCCGCCCGCCTAGGCCTCCCAAAGTGCTGGAATTACAGGCATAAGCCACTGTGCCCGACCAGTTTTTTAAATTTTCTGTAGAAACAGCGTTTCACCATATTGCTCCTCAGGTCTCAAACTCCTCAGCTCAAGTGATCCACCCACCTCAGCCTTCCAAAGTTGCTGAGATTACAGGAGTTAACCTAGCAGTGAGCCCTGCCTGAAGTGTTTAAATTTCATTTCAGATGGTTCATTGCTAGGGTAACAAAAATACAGTTGATTTTTGTATACTGATCTTGTATCTTGCAACCTTTCTACACTTATTAAGTCTAAGATTTCTTGTGGATTCCTTAGGATTTTATATATACAAGATCATGTCATCTGAGAATAGAGATCATTTTACTTTGTTTTTTTTTCAATATAATTGCTTTTATTTGGTATTTTCCCAAATGGCCCTGGCTCCAATATAATGTTGAATAGAAGTACAAGGACAGACATCCTTATTTTATTTATTTATTCATTTTTTTGAGACGGAGTTTTGCTCTTGTTACCCAGGCTGGAGTGCAATGGCAATCTCGGCTCACCGCAACCCCCGCCTCCTGGGTTCAGGCAATTCTCCTGCCTCAGCCTCCTGAGTAGCTGGGATTACAGGCCCGCGCCACCATGCCCAGCTAATTTTTTGTATTTTTAGTAGAGACGGGGTTTCACCATGTTGACCAGGATGGTCTCCATCTCTTGACCTCATGATTCACCCGCCTCGGCCTCCCAAAGTGCTGCTGGGATTACAGGCTTGAGCCACTGCGCCCGGCCCAGACATACTTATTTTTACCTTATTCTGCACTTAGGGGAAATAATTTGGTCTTTCATCATTAAGTAGGGTGTCAGCTGTGGATTATTATGAACATATTAAATGTGTCTCATGATACACATATACAAGTGTTTTCTAAGGTATGTACTGGGATTGGAAATGCTTGTCATAGGATATTTGTTCATATTTATGAGAAATGCCAAATTGTTCTCCAAAGTGATTATACCAAATAATATTCTCTTCAACACTGCATGAAAGAACTAAATGTTCTATATCTTTGCTTACTCTTAGAATATACTCTCCAGATTAAGAAAAATATTGAATGGAATATTACTTTTTTACTCTGTCCACTTAGTCATATGGTTTTTATTTTTTAATGTAAAAATGTGAATTTTATTAATAGATTTTGCTTTCTTCCTTTCTTTTTGAATTAATCAAGTGTTTCTTTCCACTTTTCTCATGTGAACTTAGGAAATTCTTTTAGTAGTCACTCTAAAAAGAGATTATAACCTGCATCCTTGACTTTGTAGACTACCTTTATGACTTTCCAGACCGGAAAGGACGACCCTAGAACACTTTCATTCTATTTGTTTCCCCTCCTGATTTTGTACTACTGCTGTACTATTTTAGATTGATCAATCTATCTATCTATCTATCTATCTATCTATCTATCTATTTTTTTTTTTTGAGACAGAGTCTCGCTCTGTCACCAGGCTGAAGTGCAGTGGTGCAATCGCAGCTCACCACAACCTCTGCCTTCCAGGTTCAAGTGATTCTACTGCCCCAGCCTCCTGAGTAGCTGGGACTACAGTCGTGTGCCACCACACCGGCTATTTTTTTTTTTTTTTTTTTTTAAGTAGAGACAGAGTTTCACCGTGTTAGCTAGGATGGTCTTGAACTCCAACCTCATGATCCACCCGCCTCAGCCTCCTAAAGTGCTGGAATTACAGGCGTGAGCCACCACACCCAGCCAGATCTACATATATTCTAAATGCTGTAAGACATTATATTATACAATCAGTATTTACTTATCTTTACCCATATGTTTACCCATTTTGTTACTTTTCATTCCTTTCTATATGTTACTTTTCTTTGTTTTCTTAAATAACATTTCACTATCCACCTAGATCTACATGTTACTTTTCAATTATTTCTATATATCAGTGCTTCTACCTACAATTGTTTTCCTTCTGAACTCCTTTTAGTATTATTTAATGCTATTTTATGTTTTTTTTGTTTTTGAGACAGCCTTGCTCTGTCGCTCAGGCTGGAGGGCAGTGGCGCAATCTTGGCCCACTGCAACCTCCACCTCCCAGGTTGAAGCAATTCTCATGCTTCGGCCTCCCAGGTAGCTGGGATTGCAGATGCCCTCACAAGCCTGGCTGACTTTCGTATTTTATGTAGAGATGGGGTTTCATCATGTTGGCTAGGCTGGTCCCAAACTCCTGGCCTCATATGATCTGCCCACCCTGACCTCCCAAAGTGCTGGGATTACAGGTGTGAGCCATCGTACCTGACCTTTTAAATGTCTTGTCTTTTTTTTTTTTTTGAGACAGAGTTTCGCTCTTGTTACCCAGACTGGAGTGCAATGGCGCGATCTCGGCTCACCGCAACCACCGCCTTCTGGGTTCAAGCAATTCTCCTGCCTCAGCCTCCCGAGTAGCTGGGACTACAGGCGCGCACCACCATGCCCAGCTAATTTTTTATTTTTAGTAGAGATGGGGTTTCACCTTGTTGACCGGGATGGTCTTGATCTCTTGACCTCGTGATCCACCTGCCTTGGCCTCCCAAAGTGCTGGGATTATAGGCGTGAGCCACCATGCCCGGCATCTTTTCTTTTTTTTTAAGACACAGGGTCTCATTCTGTCACCCAGGCTCCACTGCAGTGGCACAGTCATACCTCACTGCAGCCTCAACCTCCTGGACTAAAGCAGTCTGAGTAGCTAAACTATAGGCACACACCACCACACCTGCCCTAATTTTTTTCTTTTTGTAGAGACGGCTTCTTGTGGCCGGGCACAGTGGCTCATGCCTGTAATCCCAGTACTTTGGGAGGTCGAAGTGGGTGGATCACGTGAGGTCAGGAGTTCAATACCAGCCTGGCCAACATGGTAAAACCCCATCTCTACTAAAATATAAAAATTAGCCAGATGTGATGGCACATGCCTGTTATCCCAGCTATTCGGGAGGCTGAGGCAGGAGAAACACTTGAACCCAGAAGGTGGAGATTGCGGTGAGCCAGTACTACAGCCTGGGTGACAGAGTGAGACTGTCTCAAAAAAAAAAAAAAAAAAAGAGAGATGGGGTCTTGTTATGTTGCCCAGGCTGGTCTGAACTAACCCCTGAACTCAAACTCAGGCAGTTTCAGATCTGCTCTCCACAGATGTCCTGTGTGTCCTCCCTACCTCCTTGGCCTGAGGTGATGACTCTGCTGCCACCTGCCTCACCTCACCTCTCCTGTCTCTGGGGAGAAGCTATCTATTCTCCACTTGGGCACTAATTTGATTCCTTCTCAACTAAGGACAACCCTAGTTGTCCCTTTTCTCTCCAGCATAGTAAGCTCCCTTTCTCTGACAAGGTCATTCTCAACAACATAAAAACATGCTTATATTTCTCCATTAAAAAAAAAAGGCATGGCACAATGGCTCATGCCTGTAATCATAGCACTTCTGGAGGCCGAGGTTGGGGGACTGTTTAAATCCAGGAGTTTGAGAGCAGCCTAGGCAACAAAAGCAGGATTGCATCTCTACAAAAAAACTTCTTGAATTAGCTGAGTATGGTGGTGCACTCCTGTGGTCTCAAACTCCTTGGCTTCAAGCGATTTTCCCACCTCAGTCTCTCAAAGTTCTGATTAGACCTTGCGAGGCCTAAAGATGTCTGATTGTCTTCTAATTTCTAGCCTTTCTATTGAAAAGTAAGCTGTCGGTCTTCCTGCTGCCCTTCTGAAGATTAATTTTATTCCTATCTGCTTTTAAGATTTTCTCCTTGGGTTTGAGTTTTACCAGTTTTACTATGAGAGCTAGGTATGATTTTCCTTTTATTTTTCCTGCTTGATATTCACAGGGCTTCTTGAATCTTGAACTGTAATCTTTCACGAGAAAGTTCAAGATTGTATCTTGAATTATATCTTTCATGAATTTCAGAAAAGTCCTGGCCATTTCTTACTCAGCTTTCTGTTCTATTTGATTTCTTCTCTAATTGTGGACTCTAATTACATGTATGTTCGACTGACTCTTATTTGTCTCTTTATTGTTTTATATATGTTTATATATATGTATTACTGTGTTTTAGGTTTTGGGGTGCATGTGAAGAACATGTAGGATTGTTGCATAGGTACATACATGGTAATGTGTTTTGCTGCCTTCCTCCCCATCACCTATATCTGGCATTTCTCCCCATGTTATCCCTCCCCAACTTCCCACTCCTCACTGTCCCTCTCCTAGTTCCCCCCAACAGACCTCAGTGTGTGATGCTCCCCTCCCTGTGTCCATGTGTTCTCATTGTTGAACACCCACCCATAAATGAGAACATGCGGTGTTTGATTTTCTGTTCTTGTGTCAGTTTGTTGAGAATGATGGTTTCCAGGTTCATCCATGTCCCTACAAAGGACACGAACTTGTTTTTTATGGCTGCATAGTATTCCATGGTGTATATGTGACACATTTTCCCTGTCCAGTCTGTCATCGATGGGCATTTGGGTTGGTTCCAAGTCTTTGCTATTGTAAACAGTGCTGCAGTGAACATTCGTGTGCATGTGTCCTTATAATGGAACGATTTATAATCCTTTGGATATATACCCAATAATGGGATTGCTGGGTCAAATGGAATTTCTATTTCTAGGTCCTTGAGGAATCGCCACACTGTCTTCCACAGTGGTTGAACTAATTTACACTCCCACCAACAGTGTACAAGTGTTAATATTTCTCCACATCCTCTCCAGCATCTCTGGTCTCCAGATTTTTTAATGATCACCGTTCTAACTGGCGTGATGGTATCTTAATGTAGTTTTGATTTGCGTTTCTCTAATGACTAACAATGATGAGCATTTTTTCATGTTTCTTGGCCTCGTGTATGTCTTCTTTTGAAAAGTGTCTGTTCATATCCTTCACCCACTTTTGAATGGGCTTGTTTTTTTCTTGTAAATCTGTTTTAATTCTTTGTAGATTCTGGATATTAGCCCTTTGTCAGATGGGTAGATTGCAAAAATTTTTTCCCATTCTGTTGGTTGCTGATTCACTCTAATGATTGTTTCTTTTGTTGTACAGAAGCTCTGGAGTTTAATTAGATCCCATTTGTGTATTTTGGCTTTTGTTGCCAATGCTTTTGGTGTTTTAGTAATGAAGTCCTTGCCTATGCCTATGTCCTGAATGGTTTTCTTCTAGGATTTTTATGGTGTTAGGTCTTATGTTTGAGTCTTTTTTTTTTTTTTTTTTGAAACGGAGTTTCGCTCTTGTTACCCAGGCTAGAGTGCAATGGCACGATCTCGGCTCACCGCAACCTCCGCCTCCTAGGTTCAGGCAATTCTCCTGCCTCAGCCTCCTGAGTAGCTGGGATTACAGGCACGTGCCACCATGCCCAGCTAATTTTTTGTATCTTTAGTAGAGACGGGGTTTCACCATTTTGACCAGGATGGTCTCGATCTCTTGACCTCGTGATCCACCCGCCTCGGCCTCCCAAAGTGCTGGGATTATAGGCTTGAGCCACCGCGCTCGGCCATGTTTAAGTCTTTAATCCATCTGGAGTTAATTTTAGTGTAAGGTGTCAGGAAGGGGTCCAGTTTCTGCTTTCTGCACATGGCTAGCCAGTTTTCCCAACACCATTCATTAAACAGGGAATCCATTCCCCATTGCTTGTTTTTGTGAGGTTTGTCAAAGATCAGATTGTAGATGTGTGGTGTTGCCTCTGAGGCCTCTGTTCTGTTCCATTGGTCTGATCTCTATTTTGGTACCAGTACCATGTTTTGATTACTGTAGCCTTGTAGTATAGTTTGAAATCAGGTAGTGTGATGCCTCCAGCTTTGTTCTTTTTGCTTAGAATTCAGTTGGCTATGCGGGCTCTTTTTTGGTTCCATATGAAGTTTAAGGTGGTTTTTTCCAGTTCTGTGAAGAAGGTCATTGGTAGCTTGATGGGGATAGCGTTGAATCTATAAATTACTTTGGGCAGTATGGCCATTTTCACAATATTGATTCTTCCTAACCATGAGCATGGAATGTTTCTCCATCTGTGTCCTCTCTTCATTGAGCAGTGGTTTGTAGTTCTCCTTGAAGAGGTCCTTTACATTCTTTGTTAGTTGTATTCCTAGGTAGTATATTCTCTTTGTAGCAATTGTGAATGGCAGTTCGTTTTTGATTTGGCTCTCTTTAAGTCTGTTATTGATGTATAGGAATGCTTGTGATTTTTGCATTGATGACAAGAACAAGACTCCATCTTGGGGAAATAAGTATCTTTTTTCTGAGCACAGAGGTTCACACTGGTAATCCAAGCATTTTGGGAGGCCAAAGTGGGAGCATCATTTGAGGCTAGGAGTTACAGACCAGCCTTGGCAACATAGTGAGACCCCATCTCTATTAAAAAAAAAAAAAAAAAATTTTAAGATGGAGTTTCATCCTGGGTTCAAGCAATTCTCCTGCCTCAGCCTCCCAAATAGCTGGGAAAACAGTACCCCACCACCACGACCAGCTAATTTTTGTATTTTTAGTAGAGATGGGGTTTCACCATATTGGCCAGGCCAGTCTTGAACTCCTGATGTCAGAGATTTGCCCACCTCAGTCACCCAAAGTGCTGGGATTCCACATTCATTCTTGAATGATGCCTTCTCTGAGTGTAGAAGTATAAATTATACCTTTGTCTGAATACTTTGAGTATATTATTTTACTGTTTTCATCTATTATTTATGGTTGAGAGTTTGCTGTTTAACTCATTCCTTTGACAGCAATTTTTCCTCACCGTTTTTTTTTTTTTTTTTTTAAAGCTTTTAAAATAACCTTTATCTTTTTTTAAGTTAATATGTAGGCCAGGTGCTGTGGCTCACACATCCCCAGCCCTTTTGGAGCTAAGGAGTTTGAGACCAACCTGGGCAACATAGTGAGATTTCTTCTCTACAAGAAATACAAAAAATTAGGCCAGGCACGGTGGCTCACACCTGTAATCCCAGCACTTTGGGAGGCCGAGGTGGGTAGATCACCTGAGGTCAGCAGTTTGAGACCAGCCTGATCAACATGGTGAAACCCCATCTCTATTAAAATACAAAAATTAGCCGGGCATGGTGGCACATGCCTGTAATCCCAGCTTACTCAGGAGGCTGAGGCAGGAGAATTCTCTGAACCTGGGAGGCAGAGGTTGCAGTGAGCCAAAATGGTGCCACTGACTCCAGCCTGGGCAACAGTGAGTCTCCGTCTCAAAAAGAGAAAAAAAAAATAGCTGGATGTGATGGTGCATGTGCCTGTAGTCCCAGTTACTTGGCAGACCTATGTAGGAGGAATGCTTGCACCCAGGAGGTTGAGGCTGCAGTGAGCTATGATGGTGCCACTGCACTCCAGCCTGGAAAACACAACAAGAGATTTTCTCAAACAAAAAATGTAAAAAGTTAATATGTGCATTACAGGAAACAAACACAAGAAGAACAAAGTCATTCACAATCACAAGCAGTTTATAGTTTGACATGTTCTTCTAGGTCCTGTGTGTATTTAGACACAACATCCAATTTTATGGGATCGAGATCGTACTTTCCTCTCTTTCACTGCCTTTTAAGAGCTTTTCTTTGTGTTACTGTAAATCAGGATTCTGCTTAGGATTCATTTGGCTTCCTGCCTCTGAGGGCTGGGGCAATTTCTGGAAAAAAAAAAAATTTTTTTTTTTTTTTTTTGAGACAGAGTCTCATTCTGTCACCCAGGCTGGAGTTCAGTGGCACCATCTCAGCTCACTGCAACCTCCACCTTCCAGGTTCAAACAGTTCTCCTGCCTCAGCCTCCCAACTAGCTGGGATTACAGGTATGTGCCACCACACCTGACTATTTTTTGTATTTTTTGGTAGAGATGGAGTTTTGCCATGTTGCCCAGGTTGGTCTCAAACTCCTGACCTCAAGTGATCTGCCTGCCTTGGCCTTTGCCTTTAAGAGTGCTGGATTATAGGCATGAGCCACCACGTTCATAAACATCATCTCTCTGAATTTTTCTCCCATCTTTCTGTCCCCTTTTAGAACTCTGACAGATGCATGTTCTTTCTCTTCCATGTTTCTGAATCTCTTTTTAGTAGTTTGTTTTTTTAATACTCAGTTCCTGCTTCTGTTTCTAAAAGGGTACCCAGGTGCAGCTTTATAATTAGTAATTTTCAGGAAAACCTCCCTTTTATTCCCACTCTAAGCCAGGCACAGGCCCCTACTGTCTACCCTGGGGGGCTCATTTTATTCCCCCCAGCTTAACTATTCATTTTAAAAAAAAAAAGGCTGGGCACAGTGGCTCACGCCTGTAATCCCAGCACTTTGGGAGGTGAGGCCAGCGCATCACCTGAAGTCAGGAGTTCAAAGAGCAACCTGATCAAATGGAGGAACCCCGTCTCTTAAATACAAAATTAGCCAGGCATGGTGTTGCATGCCTGTAATCCCAGATACTGTGAGGGCTAAGTCAGGGAATCACTTGAACCCAGGAGGCAGACGCAGAAAGCCAAGACTGTACAATTGTATTCCAGTCTGGGCAATGAGAGTGAAACTCTGTCTCAAAAAAAAAGAAAGCTGTTCTGTTGATGGGTCAGTTGAAGCATTTTGCACCTGCAGATTTGAGCCCTCCTCTCCCTGTAGGGCTCTGCTACTCAGGAGAGTCTTCGGCAGAGTTAAATCTCTGTGCGACTTTCAGTGTGGCTTTGTTTCTGTGATGGCCTGATTTTCCTCCTGCTCTAGTTCTGGAGCCCCTGTTTTATCTCCTTCCATTGTTTCACTGTCTCTCCTTCGAGCTCTCTTTTACATATTCATGGATAAATGTTACAGTTTTCATCTGTTCTTCCTGGCAACAATTTCTGGTAAGTATTCATGTGCCATTTGCTGTTCCTGTAATGTCTTTAACTGTGTCAGCTCCCACTAATTTCTTAATGAGGCAAATTCTTCCTTGATGAGCTCTTGTAAGTAGATCATTGTTAGAGAGGGGCCAGGACTGTGTCCCAGGGCTGGCAGGAATCCATCCATGGGAATGGCTTTTTTTTTTTTTTTTGAGACGGAGTTTCGCTCTTGTTACCCACGCTGGAGTGCAATGGCGCGATCTCGGCTCACCGCAGCCTCCGCCTCCTGGGTTCAGGCAATTCTCCTGCCTCAGCCTCCTGAGTAGCTGGGATTACAGGCACGCGCCACCATGCCCAGCTAATTTTTTGTATCTTTAGTAGAGACGGGGTTTCACCATGTCGACCAGGATGGTCTCGATATCTTGACCTCGTGACCCACCCGCCTCGGTGTCCCAAAGTGCTGGGATTACAGGCTTGAGCCACCGCGCCTGGCCTCTATCTGGCTTTTTTTTCTCCACAGGCAACTACAGGGCTGATCACCATGCAGGGCTGCCCCACCCATCATTCTTCTTATTGCCTGCTAGGTTCAGGAAAGCTCTTACTGCAGTCCACACTTTTTTTTTTTTTTTTTGAGACAAAGTCTCATTTTATTGCCCAGGCTGGAGTGCAGTGGTGCGATCTCAGCTCACTGCAACCTCTGCCTCCACCTCCTGAGTCCAAGCAGTTCTCCTGCCTCAGCCTCCCAAGTAGTTGGGACTACAAGTGCCCACCAGCATGCGCTAATTTTTGTATTTTTAGTAGAGACAGGGTTTCATCATTTTATCTAGAATGGTCTTGATCTCAAGAGACCTTGTGATCTGCCTGCCTCGGCCTCCCAAGTACTGGGATTAAAGGCATGAGCCTTTTTTCTTGTTTTTAAGACAGGGTCTTGCTCTGTCACCCAGGCTGGAAGAGTGCAGTGGTGCCATCATAGTTCACCACAGCCTTGAAACCCTGGATTCAAGCAGTCCTCCCGCCCCAGCCTCCTGGATAGCTGGGACTACAGGTACCCACCACCACACGCAGCTAAATTTTAAATTTTTCATAAAAGACAGGGTTTCACTTTGTTGCCCAGGCTGGTCTTGAACTCCTGGGCTCAAGTTATTCTCCTGCCTCAGCCTTCTAAAGTTACTAGGAATATAGGTATGAGCCACCATGCCCAAGCCTCCTTTTTTTTTTTTTTTAAATTTCAAGTAGATTATTGGGTGTGCTACTTTGGTTTTTGAGATGGAATCTTACTCTGCCGCCCAGGCTAGAGTGCAGTGGTGTGATCCTGGCTCACTGCAACCTCTACCTCCCAGTTCAGGCAATTCTCTCATCTCAGCCTCCCAAATAGCTGGGATTCCAGGCACACGCCATCACTACCACCACCACCATCCCCCGCCCCGGCTAATTTTTGTATTTTTAGTGGAGACAGGGTTTCACTATCTTGGCCAGGCTGGTCTCGAATTCCTGAGCTCAAGTAATTCACCCACCTCATGGCGCGTGCCTGTAATCCCAGCTACTCGGGAGGCTGAGGCAGGAGAATTGCCTGAACCCAGGAGGCGGAGGTTGCGGTGAGCCGAGATCGCGCCATTGCACTCCAGCCTGGGTAACAAGAGCGAAACTCCGTCTCAAAAAAAATAAATAAATAAAAAATAAAAATTCACCCACCTCAGCCTCCCAAAGTGTTGGGATTACAGGCGTGAGCCACCGTGCTGGGCCATGTTTTAGCTTGTTTGTTTTGTTTGCTTTTTGGTGAGTTCTAAGGGGGTTAGGGATGGATAGCATTGTCCTTATGCCAGTGCTGTATTTCTGTGGGGCGGCGGGGGACAAGATCTCACTTTGTCACCCAGGCTGGAGTACAATGATGTCATCACAGCTCACTGCAGCCTCAGTCTACCTGGTTCAAATGATCCTCCAACGTAGCTGGGACTACAGGCACATACATGCTACCACGCCTGGCTAATTTTTGTATTTTCTGTAGAGATGGGCTTTTCACATTGCTTAGGCCTCTCAAAGTGCCCAGCTGTGCCAGTAGTTTATAATTTTTTGAGACAGGGTCTCACTGTGTCACTGGCTGGAGTGCAGTGCCATGGTCTAAGTTCACTGCAGCCTCTACCGCCCAGGTAGCTGGGACCACAGATGTGCACTAGCACACCCAGCTAATTTTTTGTATTTTTGATGGAGACCTACCGCCTCCTGAAGTGCTAGGATTACAAGCATGAGCCACCATGCCAGGCTGATGCCAGCAGTTTAAAACTGGATGTCGCAATACAAGATCAACCTTGTATTCCTGAGTTAAATACTTCTCAATTAGGATGTTTATTTTTTACAGTTCTTCTGTTAGATCCTATTTGCTTATACTTTAAGACGTCTATGTTTATGTTAGTGAAAGTGATCCATTCTTGGCATAGCCTATCTGTGATCAGGGTTCCTAAAACAAGCTGCATCATTTTCTCATGTTTGTTTATTCTGAAACAGAATATATAAAAAAGTGATTTTTAATTTCTTAAAAACTTACGAATCTAATCAGATTTTCTATTTCTTCTTTTTTTGAGATGGAGTCTCACTCCGTTGCCCAGGCTGGAATGCAGTGCCACAATCTCAGCTCACTGTAACCTCCACCTCCGGGTTCAAGTGATTCTCCTGCCTCAGCATCCTCAGTAGTTGGGATTACAGGCACCTACCATTATACCTGACTAATTTTTGTATTTTGTAGAGATGAGGTTTCATCATGTGGGCTGGTCTTGAACTCCTGACCTCAAAGTGATCCGCCTCAGCCTCCCAAAGTTTCATATTTTTGCTGTAAAATGTCCTCAGAAAATGGGGTGGGGGTTCGTTTTATCGATATAGTTTGCGTTTTTCTCAATGAGAATGGATTAATGTGTAGATAAAATGAGGACCCCACCATCATGAAATAATGAGTTCTACCCTAAGAGGGTATGGGGGAGATGAAAGGCAAAATGCCATCCCAGCAAACCCTGTGTTAAATCAGTCTGTTTCTGCCTTCTGTTTCTCAGTCTTAGGAAAAGTCCTCAGTGCTGTGGGAAGTGCCCAGCTACTGATGTCCCAGAAATTCCAGCAGTTCCGGGGTCTCTGTGAGCAAAACTTGGTGAGTGTGATTGTTCTTCCTCCACAGGAGGGCGTCCAACCTGTGGCTGCCCACCACACCCCAGGTAGATTGGGCTTGGGTGCCCACCAGCCCCTCAAAGCCTCTGTACCCTCCTCTGTAACACAAAACAGTGCAGCTTCCCCATGGTGTTGGAAGGACAATGGCAATGTGTGTCAGTGTCTAGCACAAGAAAGGGGGCGAGGGCAGCCCTATCAGATCTCTAATACCTTTCCACGTTGAAACAGCATGTGGATGTTCAGTCCCTTAGCCTGGTTTATTTATATAAAATATGTTCTGTATCTAAGAAGACACTCAAGGTAAGAATTAAAGAAGTACCACTGCTGGGATTGGTGGCCTGGCTTTCTCCCTCCCTCTTACCTGTTAGGAGGGCTGGCCCTGCTGGGGTCAGAAGCAAAGGCCTGGGCCGTTCTGCCTGTGGAAATCTGTGCACTCCCAGCGGGAGACAGTGGAGAGCATTTGTCTCCAAGACCTACAGAGACCTGGGGGTTGCCTTGTCAGGGAACAGAGTGTTAATGAGGGAAACAACACAAATTCTGTGATCTTCCCACCTGGGAGTGAATCAGGCTTCTCTCGGTGTCACTGTCGCACCATGGCCAAGAACTTGTTTCTTCCCTGCAAAACAAAAACAAATGTCTTCCTGACCTACATTAGGGACAGGAGTGCTTTCCTCACTACAGCCCTACAGTGACCTCTAGTCCTCATGATGAGACTGTCCCCAAGGATCCCCACGACTGGGGCTGGTGCTGACCAGAACTGGCTTGATTCATTCATATAGATACTGACCAGGACACTAGACTTCAAGAGCCCACGAGGGTAGGGTGCTGGCAGGGCCAGGGGAACCAGGCTTTGGTGGGGCAGGGGTAGGGGGCAGGACAAGCCTCTGCCGAGCCAACCCCACTGATCCCCTTCTGGCCCACAGAACCCTGATGCCAACCCACGCCCCACAGCCCAGGACCTGGCAGGGTTCTGGGACCTGCTACAGCTGTCCATCGAGGACATCAGCATGAAGTTCGATGAACTCTACCACCTCAAGGCCAACAGCTGGCAGCTGGTGGAGACCCCCGAGAAGAGGAAGGTGAGCATGGAGCAGTGCGGAGGGGAAGTCCAGGGACAAATTCCTGGTCGGCAATAACGCTGCCCACATCGGTCAGTGCTGCTTGGCTCCCTTCTCCGTGTGTCGTCTTTGAGCTGGGGGCTCACGTCCATCACTGCGTGGGGTCCATGCTTGGCACTTGTCCGGCATGCCGCATGCTCTGTAGTTGAGGCTGCCCCTGAAGCATGTGTTCTGCCCTGCATGTCCAGAAAAGGGGATCCTGGGAGAGGCACGCCCACAGCCTCAGCACGTTACAACAGAGGAGGCAGTAGGATGCTCCTTTCTCCTGGGGCCCTGCTGCCAGTAGTCCTGGGGTCTAGAGCCAGTTCTGTGACCTTGGGGTAGCCAGCCTCTTCTGAGGCTTCCTTCTGCAAACCAGCAGAACCAGTGGCCCCTATTGAACCATGGCCCTTCTGCCTAATCCCCTAGAATAGCCTGGGAAGTGTGACCTGGGAGTCGAAGCCCTAAATTGAAGTCTGACTGTGTGACTTGGGCTGGCTCCTGCTTGAGTCTCAGGCTCCCAGTGGTTCAACGCGAGGGTGGACATGGGGATCTGTCCGTCCCTCCCCTGCTTGAGTGCCCTTGGAGTCTGAGCTTGCTTTCTGCTCCTCTGCCTTGTGCTCTTCCCACTGTCATCGCTTCTCGTGGCTTCCTGATTCCAAGTGTGTGTTGCTTGTGCCCGATGCGGGGGGGCTGGGGCGAAGACTTGCTGCCGGCATTTGGTGGGGATAGCGCCACACAAAACGTGGCACCTTTATTTTATTTTTGTACCCTCCTCACTGTCTCACTAAAGGAAGAGAAGAAACCACCCCCTCCGGTCCCAAAGAAGCCAGCTAAATCCAAGCCGGCAGTGAGCCGTGACAAGGCCTCAGACGCCGGTGACAAGCAGCGCCAGGAGGCCCGCAAGAGACTCCTGGCGGCCAAGCGGGCAGCTTCTGTGCGGCAGAACTCAGCCACCGAGAGTGCAGACAGCATCGAGATTTATGTCCCGGAGGCCCAGACCAGGCTCTGAGACCATGCAGGAGGAAGGAAACGATTTTGAATCATTAAAAAACACACACAAAAACTAAGTGCGAACGGAACAGTTTTCTCAGCCTTTGCTCTGGTTATTCTGTCTAGAGACCCTGAGCCAACTTTCAAAATGACGCATATAAGGGCTCACAATTTGGCTTTTTTGGGTCCCTCCCAGCTTTAGGTTATGAAGATTTTACTCACAAAAAAAAAAAAAAATCAACAAAAATCACAAAACTAGAAAACTACTTTTTTTCTTCTTGCTGGCCGTGGTGGACTATAGATAGATGGATGTCGGCACCTCCCGGCCCAGCCTCCGGACTGTAGTCTTTTTACTCGTTCTGATGAGAACTCACACTAGCTTGTTTACAAGATGACGAGAGTCCAGGGACAGCCTTGGAAACCTGCCATGTCCCTCCTCCTTTCCCCAGCTACCCCGCTCTGACCTTGGATTTTTCATACTTACATTTTTCTCTTTTCCCTTCAGAGCTCACACAGCAGTCGCCATTGTGGCAAGCGGTTTTCTGGGTCTCAGCCCTCCCTGTGGTTGAGGACCCAGAGGATAGAGAGATGGACATGCATCCCCTCCCTCTCCCACCAAGTGCTCACACACAACTTCACGTGCGCGCACACACATACACACACACGCAGATGGAGGCATCTCACGGGGAGGTACCTTGCCAGCCCCATGCAGTGTCAGGCAGGACTCGCTGCTGAGCAGATGAGGGAGGTTTTAGTCTTTTGGAGGGGAAATGAGATGAAGCCACAGTTATCACACTCCAGACTTCTGCCTTTTTATTCTCTCCAGCCCCTTCTTCCTTCAGCAAAATCTAGGACTCTTGAGTGGCTTCCAGGGGGCTGTCTGTCCTCAGCCGCGCCTGTGTCCAGTGCCCGAGGGGCGGGCGGCGGTGTCTGTATGTATGTGTACATATGCACATAGACCTTAGAGTGTATATTTAACAAACGCCCATCTGCTCACCCATGCCCACCAGCGCCACCGCCGCTGGCTCTCGGGGCACCTGGCAGGAGGCAGGTGTGTGAATAGCATATATTTTTACATGTACTATATTTAGGTGTGTGTACAAGTGTGTGTAAAAATATATACCTTGTGTGTAAGCAGCTCTCTTTTTTGGGGGCGTCTCCATCCCCCCTCCCCCAAGGAGGGGGATGCCCAGCCTGTGTTTTCCGTTTTTTTTTTTTTGTTTTTGTTTTTTGTTTTTTTTTTTTTAAACCCCAATTATCCTTCTCTCTCTCCTGCCCTCCATTCCCCACTCCCAGGGTGTCAGGAGCCCTGAGCTGCAGTGGCCCAGGCCTGCAGGACGGGGTGGGGGAGGGCAGGGGCCCAGCCCCACAGCCAGCTCAGTACCCAAGGGGCTGCCCGACGCTGTGTATGCGCCTCTCTGGCATCAGAGACATCCTCTTGGCTGGCGCTTGCTGCAGCGGGGACTCCCCAGGTGAACCAAGGGCCTGCTCCGGGGCCCCATTCCAGCTTGGCCGCCGTCTGTGACCTTGGGCAAGTCACTTGACCTCTGTGTGCCTCAACTTCCTCCTCTGTACAACGGGGACAGTCCCTCCTCCCTACCTCACAGGCATGTTGTGAGAATAAATGAGGTAACGTGTACCAAGGGCTCATGGCATTATTGCAGGGGAATGAGCAGGATGGGCCCAGGAAACTGAGCCAGACCCCTCCCAAAAGGCAGCTCTGTGGAGACAGCCTGACCGGAGTGCTGGCCGGGATACCAGCTGTCACACGCCAGCTCTTTGATCTGAGGCAGGCAGACGGAGCTGACCATCCCCTCTCCCAGAAATGAGTGTGCAGGACTTACCTCACCAGCTTCCTGTTTGAAATAAACCTTTGGAAGATAGATGTTATCACAGGAGCCATGATAGGCCAATAAAGACCACCCTAGAGGACACCCCCCACAGATCCGGTCTGCACATTCTCCAGGGCAGAGTACCCATATCCCCCTGCCTGGCAGCTATTTCCATCCTGTCGGCTGCGAGCCCTGACTCGCATCTCCAGGGCACCTCCTCTACAGGCCCAGTGCCAGGGCAGGCCCCCAGGCTGAGCTCACTCTGGTGAGGGAGACAGATACTGAACGGGGCAGATAAGGTCAAGTCAACAGGCGGTGGAAAACAAGACACAGCAGAATGAGGCTGCAGGACCCCAAAGTGGGACCACCAAACCCAGCCTGGGCAGGAGTGTTATGGTAGAGACTGGAAGGATGAGTTTTGGGGGAGGGTGCAGCATGCATTCCAGGCGGAAGAAACAGGAGGTGCCGAACCCTCATGATAGAAACTTTTTTTTTTCCAAGACACAGTCTTGCTTTGTCACCCAGGCTGGAGTGCAGCGACACAATCTTGGCTTACTGCAACCTCTGCCTACCAGGCTCAAGCAATTCTCCTGCCTCAGCCTCCCGAGTAGCTGAGATTACAGGTGCCTGCCACCACACCCGGTTAATTTTCTATTTTTAGTAGAGACAGGATTTCACCATATTGGCCAGGCTGGTCTCGAACTCCTGACCTCAGGTGATCTGCCCACCTCGGCCTCCCAAAGTGCTGGGATTACACGCATGAGCCACCCCCAGCCAGAACATGCCTTTTAGAAAGTTCTCCAGCCAGGCTCTGAAGCCACAAATTCCTGGTCTCCTCCCTTGGCCTAACCCAGCCAGAAAGCTCGTGACCTCAGGCCCAGGGGATGCATGGACCCTACGTTCCCAGCAGCTTTGTTCAGGCTGCTCAGCCCTCCCCAGCAAGGTACCAGGAGCCCATCCCAACTGTGTGGCCAGACTCCTATGCTTGGAGCAGCCCTTGTCCCTGGATCCCAATACACCTGTTAGTGGTGACCACAAGTGGCTCGGATTAACTCTCAGGGCTGGCACCTTCCCAGACCTACCCCTACCCTGAGACCCAGCTGGGGGTGACCTGAAGGGTAAGTGAGGAAGTTTCCAATTGCATCAGGCATTACAGCAGGCATTCAGAGGTGCGATAGGCCATGGAGACTGGGGATAGACCCTTAGCCTTTCAGAGCCTGCTTCTGCTGTGGCAGGGGAAGGACCTTGAGTGTTGGATTAGGGTCTCAGGAGGGATCCTGCACTCTGTCAAGTGGGGTAGGGGTATCTGATGTGAAGAATCTGGACCCCCACGCTCAGCCCTCCTGGCACAGCACTAGAGAAGACACCCTCTCTGTTGAAGGAACAATATAATAACACATCCGGTGGCCAGAGTCACCGATGACCAACATTTTGCCATCTGTGCATTATCCCTCTCAGATACACACACATTGGTTTTCCCCAAGAGCCATGTGAGAGTCAATGGCATACACGGTGATATTTCACAACAAAACACATCATGCAACTCCTGCACAACCACAAAACCATCACCACCCTCAAACTTAAGAAAGGAACGTTCCAAGGAGCACCTCCTTTGCCCAGGAGGGCACTCGCTGCACATGTTAATACGACCTGAAGCACAGCCCGCACGCCAGGTGCCCCCACAACCATGTCCCTTATAGCTTTTCCCTTTCATCCTTCCAGGGTCCCATTAAGAATCAGTCACTGCTTTCAGTTACCATGTGTGTCTTGTCTTTTTTTCAGATAGGGTCTCACTCTGCTGCCCAGGCTGAAGTGCAATGGTGGGATCATGGCTCACTTCAGCCTCAACCAAATGGGCTCAATCAATCATCCTGCCTCAGACTCCCATGTGACCACAGTCACATGCCACCACACTCAGCTAATTTTAATTTTTTTTTTTTTTGTAGAGACGGAGTCTCACTTTGTTGCCCAGGCTGGTCTCAAACTCCTGGGCTCAAGTGATCCTCCTGACTCTCAGCCTCCCAAAGTGCTGGGATCACAAGTGTAAGCCACCGCTCCAGGCCACCATGTCCTTCTAGTCCTTCTAGTCTCTTTAAAAATCAAAATTTCTGGGAGCCGCGGTGGCTCCGGCCAGTTGTCCTGGTGCTTGTGGAGGCGAGGCTATGAGTTCGAGGCCAACCTGAGCAACATAACAAGCTCTCACTGATTAAAAATCAAAATGTCCCTACTTTTCTTGTTTTGCCAGAAGTTTTCTTTTTTTTGGTTTTTGTTTGTTTTGAGATGGAGTCACTACAGTGCCCAGTCTGGAATGCAGTGGTGCGATCTCGGTGCCTCCCCATTTCAAGCAATTCTGCTTCCCCAGCCTCCCGAGTAGCTGGGACTACAGGTGTGGGCCACCACGCCCAGCTAATTTTTGTATTTTTAGTAGAGACAGGATTTCACCATATTGGCCAGGCTGGTCTCGAACTCCTAACCTCAAGTGATCCACCTGCCTCAGCCTCCCAAACTGCTGGGATTACAGGCATGAGCCACCGTGCCCAGGTGAGATGTTGATGTTTTTAAAGTATCCAACCACTTTATAGAGTGGTGCACCATTTAGGTTTATGTTTTCTCATGGCCAGATTCAGATTAAATGGTGTTCACAAGAATATGACTAGATGTCCCATGTCCTTGTACCTTGTTCCATCAGGGAGGCATTTATTACTTCAGGGAAAGGCTTACAGCAGCTTCCCAGAGAAGGTGGGAATAAGTCCTTGGCAATCTGTGTTTCCAAAGCCTAGTCCTTGAGGAAACAGAGGGGACCAGGAGAGAGACAGGAAGTGCTCTCCTAAAGGCTGCAGAATGACCACAGAGGCATCACAGGGGACAGGAGACTGTCAGCCACCCTCCCTGAGAACCCTACACGGCCCAGATTTCCCTTCTAGAACCCCAAGCTCCTCAGGGTTGCATGTTTCCATAGTCTTAGCACAGAGAAGGCTCAGCTACCACTAGGAACAGCACTGGTGGTAGCTGACCTTAGAGACAGGACAGCAGGACAAAGCCACTGCCACCAGGAGCCTGAGGGCCAAGGACCATGGGGAGCCTGTGTGGGCAAATGCTGTGGAGAACAAACCCACTGAGATGAGGTTTCTACCACCAACACTGGAATGGGCTGTATGACAGAAATTCTAAATCAAGTCTCTGCCCATCTGAATCTGTGGCCAATCTGAAAGCTGGCGTGGTCTCTGCTGCTGCCCCTGCCCCTACCATATGGTGGCCAGGGGGCTTTTCAAAATGCTGACTGGGCTGCATCACACTCTGCTTAACCCTAAACCCAGTCTCCTCACCTTGGCCTTAGAGGCCGCTGCCCACCTCTCCAGCCACACCTCCAGTGAGAGCTGCCCTCGGCCACCTCGGGGCCTCCCACAGGGTGCACCAGCCCTCCACCGATGAGCTGACATCAGCTCTTGCCTCCACTCTCAGGACAGGTGGCCTTTCCTCAGGGAAACCCACAAAGCACCTGAGCCAGGCCAGGGTAGTGCTCTACACTTTGGAGCACAGAGTCGCTTTCCTTTGCTGTTGTCACGGATGTGATGATGCTTTAATATCTGTATGATTATTTGTGAGCATCTGTCTCTATGCAGAAGATGGTGGGATCCCAAGGGTGGGAAGAGTGTTTTTTTTGTTTTGTTTTGTTTTGTTTTTTTTACCAGGTCTCAGTTCCTGGCACAGAGTAGAGCCTCAAGAATGATTTCCTAAATGAAGGACCTTGGCAGAAAAGGCAGTATTTGACCTGGGCTTTCAGGGATGAGCAGGAGTTATCCGTGCTATGGCAGTGAAAGGCAGTGAGCACAATGGCACAGGTGTAAGTGCTGCTACTCCAGGTGGGACCAGGGCCAGACTGGCCTTGAATGACAGGTTAACAAATAAGGCTTTCAGACGGGGCACGGTGGCTCATGCCTATAATCCCAGCACTTTGGGAGACTGAGGTGGGGGAATCACTTGAGGCCTGGAGTTCGAGACCAGCCTGGCCAAAATGGCAAAACCCATCTCTACCAAAAAAATAAAATAAAATTAGCCAGGTGTGGTGGTGCATACCTGTAATCCCAGCTACTCAGGAGGCTGAGACACAAGAAGTGCTTGAGCCTGGGAGGAGGAGGTTGCAGTGAGCCAAGATCCCACCACTGCACTCCAGCCTGGGCAATAGAGCAAGGCTCAGTCTCAAAAAAAAAAAGGTAAGGCTTTTGGGGCCAGCTTGAAATGGAGCCAGGACATTTCTTGCCACAGAACCTACTTCCCATAAAACAGAAGCCCCCAGTACCAGCTTCCCTAGACCCATGGTACTCTCTGGACCCAATGAGCCCACACTTTGTCTCTAAAATGTGTCACCCCAGCACAGGCCCTGTGAAGCCCTGTGGCCAACACAGGACATGGGTCTTTGGGGCCCCTCAGCCACCTTTATGGCTTTAACTTTCTGTAAACTGACAACTCCTGCATGTAAGTCTCCAGCCTGTGTTTCTCCCTGAACTCCACCCTTCCCACTCAACATCTCCACTTGGATGCATAACAAGCAATTTACACGCCCACCACTAATAGCAGTAGATGGAATTCAGGAATTACAAAACCACCATTTGGGCTGGACGCAGTGGCTCACACCTGTAATCCCAACACTTTGGGAGGCTGAGGCGGAGGATCACTTGAGGTCAGGGGTTCAACACCAGGCTCGGGCAACACACTGAGACCTGCATCTCTATTTAAGAGTTTTTTTTCCTAAATGAAATACTTATAAATAAATGTAACAGAAGATTTGCACAGTCAAAACTACAAAACATCATTGAAAGGAATTTATAAAGATGTAAATAAATGGAAAGGGATCCCATGTTCATGGATTGGAAGATTCAGTATTGGTAAGATGACAACACTCCCCCAAATTAATCTACAGATTCCACACAACCCTTATCAAAATCCCAGCTCCCTTTTCTGCAGAAATTGAGAAGCTGATCCTAAAATTTATATGGAAATGTAAAATTTACTACAAAACTAATGTAATCAAGGCTGGGCATAGCGGCTCATGCCTATAATCCCAACACTTTGGGAGGACAAGACAGGAGGATCTCTTGAGCCCAAGAGTTTGCGATCAGCTTGGGCAGCACAATGAGATTCCATCTGTACAAAAAATACAAAAATTAACCAGGTGTGGTGTCACATGCCTATAGTTCCAGCTACTCAGGAGGCTGAGACATTAGGATCACTTGAGCCCAGGAGGTTGAGACTGCAGTGAGCCATGATCACAGCACTGTAGTCCAGCCTGGGTGACAGAGCAAGACTCTGTCTCAAAAATTAACACTCAAGATTATGTAGTACTGGCATAAAGGTAGACATATACATCAATGAAATAGAATTTAGAGTCCAAAACAAACCCATACATTTATGGATAACTGATTTTTGACAACAGTGCCAAGGGGATTCAATGAGGAAAGAAGTATTAACAAACGGTGCTAGTATAACCATCTAAACGCAACGAAAGGAAGCTGGACCCTTACCTTGCAACATACGCAAAACTAACTCAATGTGGATTAAAGACCTGAAAGCTAAAACTATCAAACTCTTGGCCAGGTACAGTGGTTCACGCCTGTATAATCCCAGAACTTTGGGAGGCCGAGGCGGGCAGATCACAAGGTCAAGAGATTGAGACCACCCTGGTCAACATGGTGAAACCCCGTCTCTAAAAATACAAAAATTAGCTGGGCATGGTTGTGCGTGCTGGTAGTCCCAGCTACTCGGGAGGCTGAGTCAGGAGAATCACTTGAACCCAGGAGGTGGAATTTGCTGTGAGCCAAGACCGTGCCACTGCACTCCACAACCTGGTGACAGAGCAAGACTGTCTCAAAAAAACAAAAAAAAAACTCTTAAAGAAAACAAGTGTAAACATTCATAACCTTGGATTAGGCAATGGTTTCTTGGGTATGACACCAAAGCACAGGCAACCAAAGAAAACACAGATAATCTAAACTTCAAAGTTAAAAACACTTGTGCTTCAAAGAACACTACATAGAAAGTGAAAGGATAACCCATGTACTAGGAGGAAATATTTACAACTCATGTATCTGACAAGGATGCAATAGCTGTAATATATAAAGAACATTTAACAGCTCAACACCAAAAGACAAAGTTTTAAATACATAAAGGATCTAAAGAGATTAATTCTTTTTTTTTTTTTTTTTTTGACTCACTATCTGTCACCTAGGCTGGAGTACAGTGGCGCGATCTTGGCTCACTGCAAATTCTGCAATGAAAAAGACTGAGTTACTGGGACATTCTACAATACAAATGAACCCCGAAAATATTATGCTAAGTGAAAGAAGCCAGACATTATATGACTGAATTTGTTTAAAGTTTCTGGAGTAGGCCAGGCACAGTGGCTCATGACTGTAATCCCAACCTTTCAGAAGGCTGAGGCAGGCAGATCACCTGAGATCGGGAGTTCAAGACCAGCCTGGCCATCACGGTGAAACCCCGTTTCTACTAAAAATACAAAAAAATTAGCTGGGCACAGTGGCAGGCACCTATAATCCCAGCAAGGTTGAGGCAGGAGAATCGCTTGAACCCGAGAGGTGGAGATTGCAGTGAGTCCAGAACACGTCATTGTACTCCAGCCTGGGCAACAAGAAATTCCGTCTCAAAAAGAAAAAAAAAATGAAGTTTCTAGAGTAAACAAGCTGGCCGGGCATGGTGACTCACGCCTGTAATCCCAGCATTCTGGGAGGCTGACATAGGGAGGATCACTTGAGGTCAGGATTTGGAGACCAGCCTGGCCAACATGGCGAAACCCCATTTCTACTGAAAATATAAAAATGAGTTTGAGCGTGGTAGCAGGTGCCTCTAATCTCAGCTACTAGGGAGGCTGAGGCAGGAGAGTCGCTTGAACCCAGGAGGCAGAGGTTGCAGTGAGCCAAGATCACGAGCCAGTGCACTCCCATCTGGGTGACAGAGCAAGACTCCATCTCAAAACACAGAAACAAATGTCTAGAGTAAGCAAACTGATAGAGAGGGAAAGTAGATCCACAGTCACCAGGGGCTGGGATGAGAGGAAAATGGGGAATGCCTGCTGACAGGTACCGAGTTTCTTTGGGGGATTACCTACTAAAATGTTCTGGAATTACACAGCAGTGTTGATGATTACATAGCTTTGTAGATAGACTAAAACCACTGAATTGCACACTTTATAGGTGAATTTTATGGTTTATAAATAACAATTTAAGCTTTTCTTTAAAATACAGAAAACCTTTAGAATAGGAAAAACATTTGCAGGCCAGGTGTGGTGGCTCATGCCTATAATCTCAGCTCTTTGGGAGGCCAATGCAGGCAGATCACCTGAGGTCAGGAGTTTGAGACCAGCCTGACCAACATAGAGAAACCCCATCTCTACTAAAAATACAAAAATAACTGGACATGGTGGCACATGCCTGTAATCCCAGCTACTTGGGAGGCTAAGGCAGGAGAATCGCTTGAACCTGAGAGGCAGAGGTTGCAGTAAGCTGAGACTGCACCATTGCACTCCAGCCTGGGCAACAAGAGTGAAACTCCATCTTAAAAAAATATATAGGCTGGGCGTGGTGGCTCATGCCTGTAATCCCAGCACTTTAGGAGGCCAAGGCGGGAGGATCACCTGAGGTCAGGAGTTCCAGACCTGACAAACATGGAGAAACCCCATCTCTAAAAACATATAAACATATATATATACACACACACACACACACACACACACAAATATATATTGCAAACATATATATTGCAAACGTATGTATATATGTGTATATATATGTTTGCAAATCATATAAAGGGATTAATATCTAAAATATGTTTTTAAAATGCCTAGAATCTAACAAAAAAACCTGCTCTTTAAAATGGGCAAAGAACTTTTTTTTCCTTTTTTTTTTTGAGACCAAATCTCACCCTGTCAACCAAGCTGGAGTTCAATAGCACCGTCTGGTCTCACTGCAACCTCCACCTCCTGGGTTCAAGCAATTCTGCCTCAGCCTCTAGAGTAGCTGGGACTACAGGCACGCACCATCACATCCAGCTAATTTTGGTATTTTTGGTACAGATGGGGTTTCACCATGCTGACAAGGCTCGTCTTGAACTCCTGGCCCCAAGTGATCCGCCTGCCTCAGCTCCCAAAGTGCTGAGATTACAGGCAAGAGCCACCACACCTGGCCACTTGTACAATGTGGACGGGAATTTTAAATGGTACAGCCACTGCAGGAAACAGTTATTGCAGTTCTCATAATATTAAAAATAGAATAACCATTTGATCCAGCAATTCCATTTCTGGGCATATGTCCAAAAGAATTGAAAACAGAGACTTATATGTTCACAATGTCAGGTTAAAAAAACAACAGTGGGCACTTGAAGAGACGATGTTCACAGAAGCATTATTCAGAATAGCCAAAAAGTGGAAGCAACCCAAGTGCCATCCATGATGAATGGATAAACAAAACATGCACACAATGGAATATTATTCAGCCTTAAAAAGGACGAGAGCCTGGGCAACATGGCAAGACCCCATTTCTACAAAAAGAATTTTAAAAAAATTAGCCAGGGCCAAGCACAGTGGCTCAGGCCTATAATCCCAGCACTCTGGGAGGGCCAAGTGAGGGACCTTGTTTCTACAAAAGGGTGAGCCAGGTGTGCTGCCACATGCCTGCAGCCCTAGCTACTTGGGGAGGGTCGAGGCAGGAGGACTGCTTGAGCCTAGGTCAAGGCTGCAGTGAGCTATAATTGTGCCACTGCAGGCCAGCCAGGGTGACAGAGTGAGACCCTATCTCAAACTGCCCCCCTCAAAAAGAAATTCTGATATATGCTAAACATGGATGACCCTGGAGCTTGAGGACATTAAGCTGGGTGAAATAAGTCAGTGACAAAAGGTCAAATACTACATGATTCCACTTACATGAGGTTCGAATGAGTAGACAAACTCACAGAAACAGAAAAATGATGACTGCCAGGGATTGGGAGAGGGGCAAGGTGGAGTTAGCATTTAGTGGCAGGGAGTCCGGCTATGGAAGATGAAAGTGTTCTGGATGGACGGTGGTGAGGGCTGCACAGCAAAGCGAATGTACCTCATGCCAGGAAGCTGTACACTTAGAAACGTTGGCTCTTGGACCAGAAAAAATTCCTCTAAAGGGCCGGGCGCGGTGGCTCAAGCCTGTAATCCCAGCACTTTGGGAGGCCGAGGCGGGTGGATCACCAGGTCAAGAGATCGAGACCATCCTGGTCAATACGGTGAAACCCCGTCTCTGCTGAAAATACAAAAAATTAGCTGGGCATGGTGGCACGTGCTTGTAATCCCAGCTACTCAGGAGGCTGAGGCAGGAGAATTGCCTGAACCCAGGAGGCGGAGGTTGTGGTGAGCTGAGATCGCGCCATTGCACTCCAGCCTGGGTAACAAGAAAGAAACTCCTTCTCAAAAAAAAAAAAAAAAAAAAAAAAAAAAAAAGATTATATTTTCTCATAACGTAAAACATGCCAAGAAAAAAATATAAATACAAATGGTGACAAATGGAGAATCTGGAGGAAGGTACACAGGGTTCTTTGCAAAGTTCTTGCAACATTATCCTAACTTTGAAATCATTTCAAAATAAAGTTTTTAAAAGCCAGGCGCGGTGGCTCAGGCCTATAATCCCAGCACTTTGGGAGGCTGAGGCGGGTGGATCACGAAGTCAAGAGATCGAGACCATCCTGGTCAACATGGTGAAACCCCGTCTCTACTAAAAATACTAAAATTAGCTGGGCATGGTGGTGCGTGCCTGTTGTCCCAGCTACTCGGGAGGCTGAGGCAGGAGAATTGCTTAAACCCAGGAGGTGGAGGTTGCGGTGAGCTGAGATCATGCCATTGCACTCCAGTCTGGGTAACAACAGTGAAACTCCGTCTCAAAAAACAAAAATAAATAAATAAATAAAGTTTTTAAAAATTATTTTGTCAAAAATAGTTTCTCATCCCCAAACTGCCCCACACAGCAAACCCATCTTAGAAAATGGCAGCTCTATCTTTCTGGTTGCTCAGATCAAAATTCTCAAGAGTCCACCCTGACTCTTCTCTTTCACACACGTTCCAATCCACCCGGCAGATCCTACCGGCTGCACCTCGGAAATGGTTCCAGCATCCACCCCTCGGCCTCCCCGCTAGTTTGGATCAGACTGACCCTTGCTGGGTCCTCGCAGGTCCCCTACTCAGGGACTCAGCCCCCTCCCTGCTATTTTCAACACAGCACCCGGAAGGATTTGGTCAAAACCCAAGCCAGGTCGTCATCTCCTGCTCAGAACTCTCCGACACCCCACGTGGCCTACTGGGAGCCACGGAGGGGTCCCCGCTGCTTCTCAGCCCCTCCGGGGGAGCTGGCAACCCTGAGCCATGGAGCCCTCATGGCGGGGTGCAGCCTCGCATCTCCGGTCTGCCCAAATGTCACTGCCCAGGGCACCCCGCGGACAGCTCCCCCGCCCAGGCCCCAGGCCGCAGAGCTACTTGTTCATCGTGTTTCCCTCCACAAAACCAGTTCCTTCAGCCCCGTTCTGGCGGGCGGCCGCTGACATGGACAGAGCGAGTCATCGGGCATCGGGGTCCCTGGGGCCCCCCCACCCACCTCCTCTGGCCCCCCGCCCACCGAGAGCCGTTCCCCGCCCGAGGAAGCTGCGCTCCCACGGCCCGCGTGAGCCGGAGGCCTCTGGGGAAGCAGCCCTGGACGTTCCGCTTGCCTCGCTGGAGGGGAAGGGGCAGCCCAGAGCGAACCCCCACTCCCCCACCCCCATTGCCTGCTCATCCATCACCTCCCCTCCCTACAAAGAACTCGGTGCATTCCGGGCAGGCACAGCAAGGAAGGGGGGCTCACCCCAGAGTGCCCCCGCCTGCCAGCCCGTGGGCCGAGGCCAAATAAGGCCGAACGGCAGCCTAGGGCCGCCCACCCCGCCCCGCGGCCCCGCCCTGCGCACATTCTTCTGCCTTGTAAGGCCGGGCTGCCTAGCCCCGCCCATGCCCCAAGTCCCGACCCGACGGCCAGCCCAGGTCCACGCATCCAGCGAGCCCGAGCGCCTTCTCCGTACCAGGTGGGAGCCGGGGGCCCGGGGGTCTTGAGGACGGGCCTGATGGCCCAGGGCTGGAGATGAGAGGTGGCCCGGGCCCGACCCGGCTGTCACGGGAGCAGAGGCGGGCCCCACAGACAGGGATGTGGTAGGGTGTGGGGCTACGAGTTTGCTGGGGGCCGACAGGGACTCTGGCCAGAGGCCGGGCAGCAGGAAGGCTGTTCTGGCCTCTGGGAAGCAGTGGTCCTGCGGCAAGGGAAGGACATTGTCCAGGCTCTGCCCCTTTGCTGAGGAGCTAGAGACGCCAGAATTCAGGGGAGCCGGGGAGCCTGGGTGCAAGGGTGCCGGGTAGGGGGTTGCGACTGTCAGTGTCCTGGACCCAGTAGAGCCATGTGTATCACTGATGGAGAAACAGCCCTGTGGGACTCCATGCCCCCCAGAGCATCCATGTCCCCTCCCCATCTCCCGTCCTCACACCCTGGGAAAGGAGAGGGGGACGAAGACCCAGGGGCCCTCCCAACACAGCCCGTGCTGTATGTGTGGATCCGGGCTTCCCCTCTCTGGGTCACCTTGCCTGTGAGTGGGGAAGGTCTGCCGAGGGCCCTAATGGACTCAATCCTGGGGGGCAGGACGAGGACTCCGGGCTGGGAGAACGCGATCCCTGCTCTTCCCAGCCCTCCAGCTGCTCTAAGGAGGAGGCTCAGATGAGGTGCACTCAAGAGGGAGGCATCTGGCCTGCCCAGCTCCAGGCACTGGAAGTCATGGGGCACTGCCCTGTGCTGGCTTCAGCCCAGCCTTTGCTGTTATGATGGGAATCTGGAAACCAGGATGGGGGGTGTGGCATCTAGTTACAGCCAGGCCAAGTATCAGTACTGATTCCTGGTGTCTAGGGCTCCTGAAGGGGGAAGCGATGGCCCCAGAGCTAAAGGCCCTGCATGCCTGACCCTCACCCATGCCTGTCCCTGGCCCCTCCAGCAGACCCAGAAGGCACCTCTGGTCACACAGAGCTCATTGCCGCTCTGCTGCCACAGGCCCGCCTGAGGACGAGTGCTCCCTGTTTTGTTCGAGCCTCAAAGGCACCAGGGACCAAGTTTGTTCCCCACTGACACAAACCTAGCCCAGGAGTCCTGGCCTCCAGGTGGCCTCTCCCCCTCTCATGGGCATTCCACTCCCCTTCTGGGGCCTGTTTTTCTAACTGCACCATGGGGGGCACCCCCTCTCTGCCCACCACTTCCCACAATTGCTGGGGTAGACATGGTGGCCTTGTGCAAACCCTCAAGAACAGTGCTCCCAGCCACACCATGGCAGAGAGTGCAGACCAGGTGGCTATAAAGGCAGAGGAGCCCAGCTGGGATCAGACCCAGCTGTGGGTGGCCTGGCCATGCCTGCCTTAGAGCTTTGCCGGACAAGTGTGGTGGGACAGTGATGGCCATCACAGCCTCTGTTGGCCGCAGTGCACTGCCCCTCTGCACACAGCCTTCTGTGGGTACAAGTCAAAAGTTCCAGAGAACAATGGACTAAGGGAAGGACTGGGCCCGTCCAAACCACAAGAGAGGAGGGGCCAGCACCTGGGGACAATGGCACTCCCTTCCGGGTCATGGCTGAGAAGGGCTTCTATCTTTCTGAACCATGCAAGAAAGACTGAGGGCTGGGTATGTAGGTCTGTGGGACACGGGCAGCTACAGGCAGTGATGGCCCTGGGGTCCAGCTGGGACTGGCCAGGATCCCAGTCCAGGGTTGAAGACCTCAAAGGCCAAGGACTGAGAATGACTTGAACAGAGTCATGGTATGAAGGCCTGGAAACAGCTCGAGTCACAGCCACACAGCCTGCGGTGAACAAAAGACAGAGCAAGCTTCCTGGAGGCCCTGGACCCAGGGGCTTGGGCAGAGGGAAGAGGGGCCACAGTCCTGAGACTTCAGTCAGGCCCACTGCCCCAGCCGAGGGAAGGAGGCACTGGGTCAGGCCAGGAGGGACTCACACACGGCCTTGAATGCCAGGATGAGAGGTCCAGACTTGCTCTGAGAGGCAGCAGGAACTTTCAAGGGCTTCAAAGTGACCGATGTAAGTCAGGGTCTGTATGGGACAGAAGAGGCCGGCTGGAGACTAAGAAGCCAGGTCTAAACAAGGGTGAAGAAGCTAGGGTTCTAAGCCCAAGCAAGCCTCACACCCCAGTAAGCACTGGCGAGTCAGAACAAGGAGGGACCCAGGATCAGTCTATGACCACCCCCCCAGGGGGCTAGTCAGACTCCCTGAGGTGGACAGGCAGGGGGTTGACTGCCCAGAGCCTCCTAGAACCTCAGGCGGGCAGCGGAGGGATGGAGCGGAAGGGTGAGGAATGCAGGAATGCAGGACTGCTGATGCAGCTCCTTCCGGTGGGCCAGGGAACCTAGACGGCATCCCCAGAGAGCCCTCACGGACTCCCACAAGTGGACCTACTTTGTCACTTGGAAAGAGAGAGGGATAGTGCAAATACTATTAAGGATTAAAGGAGATAAAGCATGGTAATGGCTTGCACTAAGCCCGATCCTAAGTGTTTTACCCAAACAGTCACAGCCAAAATAGCTGACTCCACGGCCGGCACTGATCCAGGGGCTCTCAGGTCAGTTTGTCCCTACTGCTGGGCACTCCCCTCACGCCGCCAGTCCCAGATGAGGACTCTCGGGCTCAAAGAGGTAGAGGAAGTTTGTTCAGAATCACACAGCCCACATTTGTCTGCTTTTGTGAAGAACTGGGTGGTGGGAGCCCCAAATCCGTGGGCGGCCTTGAATGCCAGGCCCAAGTGCTAAAAGCTAGTCTGGAGGAAGCAGGAAGATTCCCCAGCCCAGAGGCATAGGATCACCCTGACTTCCACCCCTTCCTGCAGGGAAGCCCCACCCACCTGAAGCTAAGATGTCCAGCAAGCGGGCCAAAGCCAAGACCACCAAGAAGCGGCCACAGCGTGCCACATCCAATGTCTTCGCAATGTTTGATCAGTCCCAGATCCAGGAGTTTAAGGAGGCTTTCAATATGATTGACCAGAACCGTGATGGCTTCATTGACAAGGAGGACCTGCATGACATGCTGGCCTCGCTGGGTGAGCTGGGACAGGGACGGGTGAGATGGGGCAGGGCTCAGGCATTTACAGGGCACCTCCTGTGTAGTGAGACACGTGGTGTCCACCTTAGAGAAGAGTTACCATTACTTAGTCTGTTTAACAGGGAAACTGAGGCACAGAGCAGGTCAGGCACTGACCTGAGGTCCAGCACAGGGTCTGAACCTAGAGAGCCTGACTTCACAGTGGGCCTGTCTTAGACAGATTTGTACACTGGGCTGCCAGGTATCATTTCATTTAAAGAAAGGGGTCAGCATCTAAATAAACATGTGAACTGCAGGCTGTTCACTACACAGACAAGAAACTGAAGCTGGGTTGGGGGTGCAGACCATCTCCCCTCCTTTAGAGGTCACCCATCCCAGGCTCTCATAGCCTCTCTGGTCCCAGTGACTTCCCCAGGATCAGGACCTTAGAACTAAAAGGGTACAAAAGTCAAGTGCCACACTCTGTTGCAGATGGGGAACCGCAGGCCCAGAGGTAAGGCCTTCAGAGACCATGCCCTAGCCCATGGGCCTGTCCCGACATCCCTCCCAAAGCGCCGGCCACAGCCAGCCACTCTCAGCCCAGTTCCTGTGCACCCTTCATCCCGGGTGACAGCTTTCAGACAAGACACTGCCTGGGGGAGGGAGAGTCCAGGACCAGAGGACACAGCCCCATGACAGTCAAGCCTCGAGCTTTGGGGCCAGAGAGTTAGCCCCTAGTACAGTCCTGTGCACGTTTCTCTTCCTGTGAAAGGAGGCCATGGCCCTGATGTTTACCTACAAGGCATCAGGCGGAAGGACCAGGCAGCCCTGAGCGGGAGACCTAAGAGCACACTGCCCCTACCCTGAGCACCAAACCTCTCCTGGCTTCAGGCCAGGCTCCCTTGAAGAGTCCCTCCCCAAGGAGGTCACCTGGCAGGAAGTCAATTCCAGGGTTCTTATCTGGGCCCTTCACAACTTCATGGAAGAACTCCTCTTGCACCTCAGCCTCCCTGGCCATCCCAGGAGGACACAGCAGAGTGCCTGAGGCTCAGGGACATGAAAACTTCCTATTTCCAAGGCTGCACCCTGCACCCATGCCTCTGAACCCCTGAGACTTGATGACAGCCCTGGATGTCTACCCAGAAAAACATGGCTCGTGTTTGTAGCTCATATCAGTGGGTCTGCAGATGAGTCATGGCTTCATCTTCAAGTTAAAAACAAGAGCAGCAAATTAATAATAATAAACCCTGCAGGTATTATCTTAAATCTCAAAGCAATCCTATTGAACAGATGTAATTATCATTCCTACTTTGCAAACAAGGAAACTGAGGCTCAGAGAGGTTAAGTAATTTACCCAACATCACACAGCTACTCAGTAGTGGGCTGCAACAGAAACCCAGCAGAGTCCAGAGTCCGCAGGCCTGTGCCAGGCATTGTTATGAGCCTTTTGCAACTACTGTTCCCCTAAGAAATGGGGGAAACCAAGGTGCACAGCTGGGATCCAAACCCAGGCCTGTGTAGGAGCAAAGCACTATGTCTGGATTTTTGGAGTTAGTCCGCCTTGGTTCAAATGCCACGTCTACTCAAGTCCCCTCCTTACTTCCTGTCTGACCCTGGACAAGTTGCCTGGCCTCTGTGCCTCGGCTTCCATACCTGTGAAATGGAGGTAAGAGTTCAGACCTCATGGGGTGGTAGAAGTTAAATGCAATAAGGCACGTGGTGCACCAGCCACAGTGATCAGTCTGCAAGGGGTCGTTTTTATCAAAGGTTAGTGAGCATTGCCGGCTGCTGACATCAAGGCCACAGGAGGGAACGTGGAAGCAACCAGGGGCTCCTAGCCCTTCGCTGTGGCTGCCCTGGTGCCATGCTTTATAGTTCACAAAACTCTACCTCCCGTCTCACAGAGCCGTGAAGGGCAGGGGTGGATGGGGGTGGGAGTTGCCCCAGCTGGGGACAAAGGGCCCAAGACCACTGGCTGGAATACCCTACCTGCCACAGGGAAGAACCCGACAGACGAATACCTGGAGGGCATGATGAGCGAGGCCCCAGGGCCCATCAACTTCACCATGTTCCTCACCATGTTTGGGGAGAAGCTCAACGGCACGGACCCCGAGGACGTGATCCGCAATGCCTTTGCCTGCTTCGACGAGGAAGCCTCAGGTTCGTGGTGCCCCTACCACCACCCTGCGTGCAAGTGGGGCCAGGCCCACCCAGGCATTCCGTGCCTCTGCCTCTAAGGGCCAGAACAGATATCACCCATCTCCCAGGTTCTGTTACCAGAACTATGAAAGCCAGGCCCCCTCCTTATTCTCGCTGCAAAGGCTAGACCAGAACAGCCCATGGCCACCAAGGCTGCTGCCTTCTTGATCTCTCCTGCTGGCCCAGTGCACATTCTCCATCTGCTTTAGATCTTTCCAGAAATCAAACCATTTCATTCCTTTCTTGCCAACAAGATACAGAAACTGGCTCTCATCCTCAGATCTCCTAGCAGACGTTCTGTCCCTTGGCTCATTTTTCCCAGAGGCATGTCAGGGAGATGATGGCCATTGCCATGGGCCACACAGGGCTGAAGCACATTTGGAGTTTTCCTGACCACCTTCACAGTCCCTCACCAGCATGGCATATTTTCATCCCCATTTTCTAGATTAAACAGGGGTTAAGGACCTTGCCCAAAGTCACACAGCTAGGGAGAATAGGAATCAGCATTTCAACTCAGGCAGTGGAACTCCAAAGCTCAGGCTTACAACAGGGTGTACCCAGCACCCCCTGCGTCACAGCCCCAAGTTCCCTGAGTGACACCTCGGAGACAGTCCCACTGCACAACACCTCCCCTGGGACCCTGGCAAGCTCTCCACGCACATCCCCATTCCTCAGACTGACCAGCAACGAAGACTATCTTCCCAGCCCGTCTAGGTCTGCAAGAGCTGCCTGGGGGCTGAGGGATGGGGATGCCATGTGTGTCCCAGCCCAAGTTCCTGTTCTCACCTACCCTGCCCCTGCCCCTGCCCCCAGGTTTCATCCATGAGGACCACCTCCGGGAGCTGCTGACCACCATGGGTGATCGCTTCACAGATGAGGAAGTGGACGAGATGTACCGGGAGGCACCCATTGACAAGAAAGGCAACTTCAACTATGTGGAGTTCACCCGCATCCTCAAACATGGTGCCAAGGACAAAGACGACTAGGCCACCCAGCCCCCTGACACCCCAGCCCCTGTCAGTCACCCCTCAGCACACACACTCATCCATACCAGCTCCTTGCCCATGACCCTCACTCAGGGATCCCCCCATTGAGGGGCTAGGGTCCCATGTTTCCCAATAGAGGAAACAGGCCAGGAGAAGCACGTGCCGGGCTGAGGCAGGTGTTCCCGCGGTGACCCCAGAGCCCTGGGCTGGAGTCTCTGACCCCTCCAAGGAAAGACCACCTTCTGGGAACATGGGTTGGAGGGTAGGACCTGGAGGCACCAAGGAAAGGCCCCATTCCCGGGCTGCTCCCCGAGGAGGAATGGTCCCTGAGTCCTGGGATCAACACCACTTCACAAGCATCCCCATACAAACAGAAGCTCACCAAGGTCCCCTCCCTACACCCTGACCGGCCACTGCTGCACACCCACCCAGAGCACGCCACCTGCCATGGGAGCATGCTCAGGAGTCGCGGGCAGCATGGACATCTGCCCCAAAGGAGGCAGAATCTCCAATAGAGGGCTGAGCACTGCTTCCAGTCTGTGTGTCTGTGGTTTGAGTGAAATAAGGGGACCCTGGGCCTGAAACCCCCTCCCACCCTCTCCTGCCATCCCAGATACTGCCCTGCTCCTCCCACTCTGGCCTGGGAAAGGCTGGGCGTCCTCCAGCCATACAGTCCCCAAAGCCTCTGGGGACCAGAGTCTCTAGTATGGAGGCTCTGTGCTCAGCTGAGATCAGCCAGGGGCAGGGGACAGAGGGAACAGGCCTTGTGGCCTTCTCAGGGCTTGTGGGAAAGGGAGGACCATGGGAATCAGCACGTCCAATCCCATGGAGGGTTCCAGGCCTCTGGTCAGGCAGAGGTCAGGCCACAAAGCCCGCAGGACTAGAGCTCTGGGTCCCTGAAGAACAGGGAGGCTCCAGAAATAGTTATGAGGTGGGCATTCCAGCGGCTCAGGGTTGGAGGTGGGAACAAGGGGTTTCCCAGCCCTAAGCAGCTAGTGGGCGAGGTCAGCCCCAGGACCAGCAGTGAGGCCGCTGCAGCTATCCACATCCCTGTGTACCTATAGCAGGCAGCGCGGGGAACCTTGCTACTAGTGGATGTCAGTGCCTGAGGCCTGAGGGGTAGAAAGAGCCGCTGAATGACTGAGCAGAGAGCCCAGAGGGGCAGAGACTGTCTGGGTCACCCACTGGGCCTGAGGCAGAGTGAGGACTGGACCCACCCCACTTGACCCCAGTGACTGGACCCAGCTTGGTCCTGGGGACTTCTCCAGAGGTCACACAGTGCAGGCAGCTGCAGCACTCAGCAAAGGTCCCATATCAGTGCCAAGGGGGAGCTGAGCACCAGGAGACCCCGCATCTGACCAGGAGGCCCTAACCTCCCGCAGGCCTTAATGCCAGGCCCTGCTCAGAGCCTGGGTGAAACTCCTCATCCTGGCTCCAAACAGAGCCCCAAACGTCCCTGATCTCAACTCCAGAAGGGGCAAGCCCCAAACAACTTCCAAAGCCGGCCCAAACAGTATCCCAGACTCGGTCCCAACCACATCCTCACCCCTGGCCACAGACTGCGGGCCTCCAACTACACACAGCCCTGCATGGTGCTCAGCCTGGCCACTCATTCGATGCTGCCAACCTGAGGGTGTTGGGGGCGGGGGGGTCTCAGGGTGTCCCAGGGTACTGGCCACACATGCCTGACACCAGGGTCATAAGGTCCTCTCAGCAGAGCCACTGCAGCACCAAAGGCCTTTCTAGAAGAAGGCAAGGACATGTCATCTAGAGGCCAAGCCCCAATGTGCAATTCTGTCACAGCCCACCCCCTCTACCCCAAGACAGAAGAGCTCACATTCAAGCAGGAAGAGGTCAGGACCAGTCCAGCCTCACTGGCTTCAGAATGGGCCTGGGGCTACCAGGACCCACAGGAAGGGAAGAGGAACCTGCTCAGGGCAGGGCAGGGTAGGGCAGGACCCGCAGCACTAGCAGGCCAGCAATAAAGACCCCCAGAACTTTCTAAATCGCACAAAACCCAGAAGCCACAAAGGAAAAGACTCATGGATTTAAATGCATGAAGTCGAAATTCTTTTTGTAGGGCTAAATAAACCACAGCAAAGTTAAAAGCCAAATGCATACTGGGAGGAAATATCTGCAGCATATTTAACAAAACAAGACAACGCTAATCTCTTAAAGCTTCAATAACTGAATCAGAAAAAGACAACACGGTAGGAAGAAATGGTAACATGAAAAGGAATCTGAGCACATACACTTCACAACACATTTTAAATACTCAGCAAATATGTTTTTACATGTTCAACATCATTGTAAGACTGTAAAATTTTCTATTTTTTTCCTAGTATTTTTCCAGCCTTTTAAGACCGGGTCTCTCTCTTGCCCAGGCTGGAGTTCAGTGGTGTGATCACAGTTCCTGCAGCCTAGAACTCCCAGACTCAAGCAATTCTTGAACCTCAGCCTCCTGAGCAGCTAGTACTACAGACCTGTACACCATGCCTGACTAGTTTTTTATTTTTTTGTAGAGACAGGGTCTCACAATGTTGCCCAGGCTGCTCTCAAACTCCAGGGCTCAAGCAATCTTTTTGCCTCAGTCTCCCAAAGTGCTAAGATTACAAGCGTGAGTCACCACACCTGGCCTTAATTTTTAAATTTTTGTGGTTTTTCTTTTTTGAGATAGCATTTCACTCTTATTGTCCAAGCTGGAGTGCAATGGTGTGATCTTAGCTCACTGCAACCTCTGCCTCCCAGCTTCAAGCAATTCTCCTGCCTCAGCCTCCCGAGTAGCTGGGATCACAGGCACCCACCACCATGCCCGGATAATTTTTTGTATTTTTGGTAGAGACGGGCTTTCACTATGTTGGCCAGGCTGGCCTCAAACTCCTGACCTCAGGTGATCCACCTGCCTCAGCCTCCCAAAGTGCTAGGATTACAGGCATGTGCCACCACATCTAGTCAATATTTAAATTTTGGGTAGAGATGGGATCTCGCTTTGTTGCCCAGGCTGGCCTCAGACTTGGCTTCGAGTGATCCTCCTGCCTCAATCTCCCGAGTAGCTAAGACTACAAGCACACACCACCACACCTGACAAGTTTCCTTTTTTAACTCCTCCAAAGGCTAGCACTTTTAAAACATAAGAACTTCCATTTATTTTCCGAAAATTTTTGTGTTTCCTTATCTTTCTGGCAGCCTCATTAGCCTCTATAAAAGAATCAAAATAAATCTTAAAAATTTTTTTGACACAGTTTCCTCTGTCACCCAGGATGGAGTGCAGTAGGGTGATCTCCTCCGCCTCCCAAGTTCAAGTGATTCTCCTGCCTCAGCCTCCCAAGTAGCTGGAATTACAGGCATGCACCACCATGCTCAGCTAATTTTGTATTTTTAGTAGAGATGGGGTTTCACTATGTTGGTCAGGCTGGTCTCAAACTCCTGACTTCAGGTGATCCACCCACCACACCCTCCCAAAGCACTGGAATTACAGGTGTGAGCCATAGTGACCAGCCTAGATCTTAAAATTTAAGAGTTATAATTTAATTTGATATACTATGGAGGTAGAAAGATATTTCAAATTCATATAGACACAGACACTTGAAGCTTCAGTTCTACAATCTCATTCATATATCAAGTTAAACCAAAATACACAAAAACACACTTTTCCACATCTCAATAGGCTTTTTCCTTTCAATGTTTCCTTAACAGACCTGAGATCTCAAACACAAGAAATAATGACCAAAAAAAACTAACAAATCAGGTTTTCTGTCTTCTCTCTCTAGATAGAACATAGACCCTCCCCGATCCTGACAGAGATAAATAAAGAGATCATAAAACCACTGTTGCCAGCTAGGAGAAACAGCTTGGTCAAGAACCAGAAACAAAACAGAGAATCAGCCCAGGCACACTGGCTCACGTCAGCTCGAGACCAGCCTGACCAACATGGTGAAACCCTGTCTCCAGAACCAGCCCAGGCACACGGGCTCACGTCAGCTCGAGACCAGCCTGACCAACATGGTGAAACCGTCTCTAATAAAAATGCAAAAATTAGCCAGGCATGGTGATGCACACCTCTACTCCTAGCTACTCAGCAAGCTGAGGCAAAAGGATCGCTTGAACCTGGGAGGTGCAGGTTGCAGTGAGCTGACATTGCACCACTGCACTCCAGCCTGGGAAACAGAGTGAGACTCCATCTCAAAAAAAAAAAAAAAAACAGAAGAGGCTGAGGTGGGAGGATCATTGAAGACCAGAAGTTCAAGGCTATGTTGAGCTGTGATTGCACCATTGCATGCCAGCCTGGATGACAGAGGGAGACTCTAAAAATACATAAATATTTTTATATGTCGCTAAAACTGTATAAATAAATCAACAAAAAATGAAAGATAGGTGGGGGAAAAAACAGAGTCCACAAAAGTATCTTGTTGCTGGTTTTTTTTTTTTTTTGAGACAGAGTCTGGCTCTGTCACCAGGCTGGAGTGCAGTGGTGTGAGCTTGGCTCACTGCAACCTCTACCTCCCGGATTTAAGCGATTCTCCTGCCTCAGCCTCTCAAGTAGCTGGGACTACAGGTATGCGCCACCACATCTGGCTAATTTTTGTATTTTTAGTAGAGACAGGGCTTCATTATGTTGGCCAGGATGGTCTCTATCTCTTGACCTCGTGATCCGCCCACCTCGGCCTCCCAAAGTGCTGAGATTGCAGGCGTGAGCCACCGCGCCTGGCCATTGTTCTTTTTTGAGATGGAGCCTCACTCTGTCACCCAGGCTGGAGTGCAGTGGCATGATGTCAGTTCACTGTAACCTCTACCTCCTGAGTTCAAGAGATTCTCCTCCCTCAGCTTCCAGAGTAGCTGGGATTATAGGCACGCATACCATGCCTGGCTAATTTTTGTATTTTTAGCTGAGACTGGGTTTCACCATGTTGATCACGCTGGTCTCAAACTCCTGACCTCAGGTGATACACCCTCCTTAGCCTCCCAAAGTGCTGGGATTACAGGTGTGAGCCACTGTGCCTGGCCTTAATGTATTGTTTTTTGGTGGTATTGTTATTTTTATTGTTTTTTTCTTCTCATTTTTTTTACTTTATTTATTTGAGACAGAGTTTTACTCTTGTTGCTCAGGCTGGAGTGCAACGGTGCAGGCTTGTCTCACCGCAACCTCTGTCTCCCGGGTTCAAGCAACTCTCCTGCCTCAGCCTCCCGAGTAGCTGGGATTACAGGCATGCGCCACCACGCCCAGCTAATTTTTTGTATTTTTAGTAGAGTCAAGGTTTCACCACGTTGGTCAGTCTGGTCGTGACTCCTGACCTTGTGATCCACCCACCTCAGCCTCCCAAAGTGCTGGGATTACAGGCATGAGCCACCAGACCCTGTCCAATATATATATATATATATTAGACAGAGTCTCACTTTGTCACCCAGAATGGAGTACAATGGTGCGATCATGCCTTACTGGAGCACTGACCTCCTGGGCTCAAGCAATCCTCCTGCCTCAGCTCCCACAAGTAACTGGGACTACAGGTGTGCATGACCACGCCCAGCTAATTTTTTTACTTTTTTGTAGAGATGGGTTTTCACCATGTTGCCCAGGCTGGTATATGATATTTTTAACCATTCTGTGCACAATACAAAGTTGTGACTGTGACCATCACATGTGGTGAAGTATGGAATATTCCACTCATGGCATCATGTTGGTGCTCAAAACATTTCAAGTTTTGGAGCATTTCGAAAATTTGGATTTTCAGATCAGGGATGCTCAACGTGTATACAATAACAAAACACATAGGATTTGCCAGCAAGTGCAGCCCATTCAATAAATATAATAGTGTAAAGCAAGTACGAGAAATGCATCCAAGCAAATAACAGCAACTAAAAAGCAAGCCACAGTGCAAAAATATACTAGGGAAATCCTACCCAGCACCTGCAGCAAAAGTAAACATATCAACAAAATCTGGTACAAAGCTACAAAACGCTTTCCTGTCAGATATGATGTTGCCACACTTCACCACTAGGGGGAGACCAAGATCACCCAGTGAATTTGGGCCACAATGCTCAGAATTCCTGGCCCTGTCTGCTTTCCCAGACACTGGTGGCCTCTTCAGCACCTGTAAGGTCCCCCCATCTGTAAGATGCTAGCAAGCAATCTCAAGGGACCAACAGCCCCAGGCCTATGGAGCCCTCAAGGGCCTAAATCAGCCTGGGGTACCCAAGGGCCCTACTTTGCACCATTCTCTTCCGTCCACAATATGGGCATGTTGTAAGATGGTAGAGAGGGCCAGGCATGGCTCACCCCTGTAATCCCAGCACTTTGGGAGGCTGGGATGGGCGGATCACTTGAGGTCAGGAGTTCCAGACCAGCCTGGCCAACATGGTAAAACCCCGTCTCTACTAAAAATACAAAAATTAGCTGGGTGTGGTGGCAGGTGCCTGTAATCCCAGCTACTCAGGTGGCTGAGGCAAGAGAATCACTTGAACCCAGGAGGCACAGGTTGCAGTGAGTGAAGATCACACCACTGTACTCCAGCCTGGAGTACAAAAAAAAAAAAAAAAAGCCAGGCATAGTGATGCCCATCTGTTCACCCAGCACTTTGGGAGGCCAAGGTGGGCAACCCCTTAAGCTCAGGAGTTCAAGACCAACCTGGGCAACATGGCGAAACTCTGACTCTCCAAAAAAGAAAAAAAACCCTGAAGCATAATTTATGTATGGAAAAATGCATAAATTTCAAGCACACAGCTACATGACCTCTAATGGCCTCTTAATTGGCCATCCTGACCCTCTCCTCCACCCTCCACAGGGCCATTTCGGGTTGTGCTTTCCAAGTCTTATCTGACCACTTCACTACCCTGGTCAAAAACCTCCAACAGCTTCTCCTGCTCTAAGAATAGAGACCCTCAGAAACAGAATTATAAGCACTCCTCACCTTTGAGAAAGAAAAATGAGACCGGCCGTGGTGGCTGGCACTTGGGAGGCCAAGATCACTTGGGGTCAGGAGTTGGAGACCAGCGTGGCCAACACAATGAAACTATGTCTCTACTAAAAATACAAAAATTAGCTGAGTGTGCTAGTGCACACCTGTAATCTCAGCTACTCGGGAGGCTGAGGCAGGAGAATCGCTTGAACCTGGGAGGTGGAGGTTACAGTGAGCCAGGATTGTGCCACTGCACTCCAGCCTGGGCAACAGAGAAAGAACAGAGAGAGACTGTCTCAAATAAAATTTTAAAAAAGGAAATGAAAAGTCCGATCTAAATCTGCCTTTAAGAAAGGAATCCGAGGCCAGGCGCGGTGGCTCTCGCCTGTAATCCCAGCACTTTGGGAGGCCGAGGCGAGTGGATCACAAGGTCAAAAGATCAAGACCATCCTGGTCAACATGGTGAAACCCGTCTCTAATAAAAATACAAAAACTTAGCTGGGCATAGTGGCGCGTGCCTGTAATCCCAGCTACTCAGGAGGCTGAGGCAGGAGAATTGCCTGAACCCAGGTGGAGGTTGTGGTGAGCCGAGATCGCGCCATTACACTCCAGCCTGGGTAACAAGAGTGAAACTCCGTCTCAAAAAAAAAGAAAGGAATCCACTTTAGTTAAAGGGGAACCAGCAGGCACATAGTACTTTGACTTTTTTTTCCTTCTTATTTTTTAAGTTTTTTTTTCACTTTATTTTTTTCCCTTCTTTCTTCTTGAGACAACGTCTGTGTTGCTCAGACTGGAATGCAGTAGCATGAACACGGCTCACTGCAGCCTTGACCACCCAAGCTCAAGTGATTCACCCACCTCAGCCTCCTGAGTAGCTGAGACTACAGGCATGCGTCACTATGCCCAACTCATTTTTATATTTTTTGCAGAGATGGGGTTTTGCCATCTTGCCCAGCCTGGTTACAAACTCCTGGGCTCAAGCGATTCGCCCACCTCATTCTCCCAAAGTGCTGGGTTAACAGGTATGAGCCATCACACCTGGCCTTGGTACTTGGACATTAAAGGACACTATTTATTCAAATGCTGAGCTGCAAAATATGTCCATCTGGGGTGATGAGAAAGTAAACTTACAATCCAGTGAACCAAGAGTATAAATTCATTGAGTATGGAATCTGTTGGTCAACTTCAATTTGATGCCTGATTAAGTTTAACCATTTACTATTGTTGAATTTCCTTTTCTTTACTATTGGTTTGTCCTTGTCCAGTAGCTGTGTGAGGTTTTTAAAAACCATATTATTTGGCCAGGTGCAGTGGATCATGCCTGTAACACCAGCACTTTGGAAGACTGAGGGGAGAAAGATTGCTTGAGGCCAGGAGTTCAAGACCAGCCTGGGCAACACAAAAGGCCCCATTTTTTTCCATGGAAAAAATAAATATTCTCTTACTGTCAATTTGACTTACTACAGAAGCTAGTCTTTCTCATATGAAATACACACACAGTGATTTTTTTTTTTTTTGAGATGGAGTCTCACTCCTGTTGTGCAGGTTGGAGTTCAGTGGCGTGATCTCGGCTTATTGCAACCTCCACCTCCCAGGTTCAAGCTATTCTCCTGCCTCGGCCTCCCAAGTAGCTGGGATTACAGGCATGCGCCACCACGCCCAGCTAATTTTTGTATTTTTAGTAGAGATGGGGTTTCACCATGTTGGTCAGGCCAGTCTCGAACTCCTGACCTGAGGTGATCCACCTGCCTCAGCCTCCCAAAGTGCTAGGATTACAGGCAAGAGCCACCTCACCTGGCCTTTGTTTTTTTTGTTGTTGTTGTTTGTTTGTTTGAGATGGAGTCTTACTCTGCCATTCAGGCTGAAGTGCAGTAGTGAGATCTCAGCCCACTGCAACCTTTACATCCCACGCTCAAGCGATTCTCATGCTTGAGCCTCCAGAGTAGCTAGGATTACAGGCACACGCACTGCCACATCCGGCTATATACACACACTGATTTGTGAAATATATCAGACCAACCAGGCGTAGTGGCTCATGCCTGTAATCTCAGCACTTTGGGAGGCTGACGTGGGTAGTTTCCTTGAGCTCAGGGGTTTAAATGCAGTCTCGGCAATGTGGTAAAACCGTGTCTCTACAAAAAATACAAAAATTAGCGGGACATGGCCCGGCACAGTGACTCACGCCTGTAATCCCAGCACTTTGGAAGGATGAGGCGGGTGGATCACGAGGTCAAGAGATCGAGACCATCCTAGCCAACATAGTGAAACCCCATCTCCACTAAAATACAAAAATTAGCTGGGCATGGTGGTGCGCACCTATAGTCCCAACTACTCGGGAGGCTGAGGCAGGAGAATTGCTTGAACCCAGGAGGCAGAGGTTGCAGTGAGCTGAGATGGCACCACTGCACTCCAAGCTGGCGCCTGGCGACAGAGTGAGACTCTGTCTCAAAAAAAAAAAAAAATTAGCAGGGCATGATAGAATGAGCTTGTCGCCAGGTACTCAGGAGGCTAAGGTGGGAGGATCACTTGAGCCTGGGAGATAGAAGTTGCAGTGAGCTGAGATTGAGCACTGCACTCCAGCCTAAGCGACAGAGTGAAACTGTCTCAAAAAAAAATTAATTTTAAAAAAGAAACATATCAGATAATTGTAGGAAGTCATCAAATGTGAAAAGTGAAGGTGTTTTTTTTTTCTGTAACTTTCCGTACTGCTTGCCAAGCATTTGGCAGAACATGGCAGGAGCGTTCTGTCACTTCTCTCTTATGATAGCCTCAGGAAGAAACAGTGCTGCTACCCATTTCCCTGATAGGAAGTTAGGCTCAGGGAAGTGGGGATGGCCCAGTGTACACCCACCTCAGGGCCTGCTGGAGTCAAGATGGATCCCAAGGCAGGGGCCTGAGGAACTGGCTCCACCACTGACTAAGATTTGAACACACTAAAACCACCTAGACCTAAAACCAATCTGCAGAGCACTACCCTACACCACCTAGACCTAACACCCATCTACAGACACTGCACCCTACACCATCTAGACCTAACACCCATCTACAGAACACTGCACCCTACAACCACCTAGACTTAATAGCCATCTACAGGTATTAAGAGCGAAACTCCGTCTCAGAAAAAAAATGTTTAAAATTTATGGAATGCTGCTAAAAAGCAGTGCTTGAAGGAAAATTCATAGCTATAAATGCCTTTTTTTTCCTTTGAGACAGTGTCTCACGTTATTGCCCACATTGGAGTGCAGCTATGCAATCAGGGCTTACTGAAGCCTCACACCCTGGGCTCAAACGATCTTCCCACCTCAGCCTCTCGAATGGCTGAAACACCACCACACCTGGCTTAATTTTTTATTTTTTTGTAGGGCTGGGGTCTTGTTACATTGCCCAGGCTGGTCTCACACCCCTGAGCTCAAGCAACCCTCTTGTCTCAGCCTCCCAAAATGCTGGGATTACAGGTATTAGCCACCATGCCTGGCCATACATGTTTTCCTTTTCTTTTTTTTTTTTTTTTTGTGGAAGAGCGATTTATGTGTGTGTGTGTGTGAGAGAGAGAGAGAGAGAGAGAGAGAGAGAGAGAGAGAGAGAGAGAGAGAGAAGACAGCTGCCATGCTGTTGTGGAAGGGGAACCCAGAGTGGGAAATCCACATTTCTATTTGTTTAAAAAAATAAAGACTGTAAATCAATAACCTAACCTTTCACTTTAAGATACCAGAAAAATTAGAAAAGAAGAGCAAACTAAATTTAAAGTAAGCAAGAGGAAAAAAAAACAAATGCTGGGGCAGAAATGAATGAAATAGAGAACAGAAAAACAATAGAGAAAATTAATAAAACCAAAAGTTGTCTCTTTGAGAAAAATCTAAACAATTGACAAATCCTCAGCTAGCCTGACCAAGAAAAAAAGAAAAAAGGGGCCAGACGCAGTGGCTCACGCCTGTAATCCCAGCACTTTGGGAGGCCGAGGCAGGTGGATCACGAGGTCAAGAGATCAAGACCATCCTAGTCAACATGGTGAAACCCCGTCTCTATTAAAAATACAAAAAATTAGCTGGGTATGGTGGCACATGCCTGTAATCCCAGCTACTCAGGAGGCTGAGGCAGGAGAATTGCCTGAACCCAGGAGGTGGAGGTTGCAGTGAGCCGAGATGGCGCCATTACACTCCAGCCTGGGTAACGAGAGTGAAACTCCGTCTCAAAAAAAAAAAAAAAAAAAAAAGAAAAAGAAAAGAAAAAAGACTCGAAATGACTAGAGTCAGAAATGGAGGAGATAATATCACTAATAACCTTTTAGGAATAAAATCCTGTCTCCTCCAACGACCAGCTGTACAACCAACCTCGGGTGTTACTTAGTCCCTGTGTGCCTCCCTTTTCTCTATTCTTTAAAAAGATATTATTTTTCTCAAATTGTTATGAAGAACAGTAAACAAAAGGATTTGTTGGGCCAGGTGCAGTGCCTCACACCTGGAATCCCAATACTTTGGGAGGCTAAGGCCGATCACTTGAGCCTGGGGGGTCAAGGCTGCAGTGAGCCACTTTCACACTCCAGCCTAGGCAACAAAGACTCTGTCTCAAAAGAGAAAAATAATTTTTTAAAAAAAGAACAAATATGATTCCACTTACATTAAGTACCTATAATAGTCAATTCATAGAGACAGGCTGAGCACAGTGGCTCATGTCTGTAATCCCAGCACTTTTTTTTTTTTTTTTTTTGAGGTGGCGTTTCGCTCTTGTTACCCAGGCTGGAGTGCAATGGCGCGATCTCGGCTCACCACAACCTCCGCCTCCTGGGTTCAGGCAATTCTCCTGCCTCAGCCTCCTGAGTAGCTGGGATTACAGGCACGCGCCACCATGCCCAGCTAATTTTTTGTATTTTTAGTAGAGACGGGGTTTCACCATGCTGACCAGGATGGTCTCAATCTCTTGACCTCGTGATCCACCCGCCTCGGCCTCCCAAAGTGCTGGGATTACAGGCTTGAGCCACCGCGCCCGGCCAATCCCAGCACTTTTGGAGGCCAAGGCAGGTGGATCACCAGAGGTCAGGAGTTCAAGACCAACCTTGACAACATGGTGAAAGCCTGTCTCTACTAAAAATACTAAAAATGAGCCAGGCGTGGTGGCGGGCACCTATAGTCTCAGCTATTCGGGAGGCTGAAGCAGGAGAATCACTTGAACCTGGGAAGCAGAAGTTGCAGTGAGCTGAGATTGCGCCACTGCACTCCAGCCTGGGCGACAGGAGCAAAACTGTTTCAAAAAAAAAAACTAACAACAACAAAAACAGCCTGGGCAATATAGTGAAACCCCATCTCTACAAAAAATTTTAAAAATTAGCCAGGTGTAATGGCATGTATCTATAGTCCCAGCTCCTCAGGAAGGTGAGGCAGAAGGATCCCCTGAGCCCAGGAGCTAAAGGTTACAAGGAGCTGATTGTGCCACTGACTGAACTCTAGCCTGGGTGACAAAGCAAGAAGACCCCATTTAAAAAAAAAAAAAAAAAAAGACCAGGCACAGTGGCTCATGCCTATAATCCCAGATCACTTGAGGCCAGGAGTTTGAGACCAGCCTGGGCAACACAGCAAGACCTCGTTTTTATTAAAAATAAATAAGTAAAAAGAAAAAAAATTCATAGAGATAAAAAGGAGAAGAGGGGTTCCCAGCAGCTTCAGGGCGGAGAGACTAGGGAGTTACTGCTTAATGCATTCAGGGTTTCAGTTTGAGAAGATGAAAAAGTACTGGAGAGGGATAGTAGGTGGTTGTGCAACATTGAATGACTTTCTTGTCACCTCAAAATGGTTAAAATCACAAATTTTATGTTATGTCCATTTTACCATAACAAAAGACAAATCTGCACTCCAGCCTGGGCAACAAGAGCAAAACTCCGTCTCAAAAAAGAAGAAAAAAAAGAATGAGGAAGCTCTTCAAGCAGCAACAGAGAAAGGTCTCCAAGATATGCTGTTAAGTGAAAATGGCCAGGTAAAGAACACACTGAATAAACTGTCATTCACTTAATGATCCCTTTGAAAGTTTTACTGTGTCAAAATCATGGTTAGCAGATACGACGTATGAAAAAAGAAAAAAAAGAAATGAGAGTAAAAGACAAGAAATTCCAACTTCCAAAGGGCCAGAAGAGACAAGTTATAACCAGATATTCTAAAGGGTTAAGGCTTCACCTTTGCCAATGTATTCATCCTAATGGTTGAAGGCAGATCCAGGTTTCATGGGACCTGAACCTTCTATAATTTTTGGAGTCCTCATTTAGAAAAAGAATATAAAATTAAATACACAAAATATGGCACAAATGTGAATGTTTATTCAAAATGAAAAAAGGAAAAGAAATTATAGCAAAGTATAAATTTGTAAAAGTTGACCTATATCACATCACAAAACACAGAAAGATAACATAGTATTTTAATTATTTGAATGCCTGGAACATTTCTCTCTTTTGTGTTTTTTTTTGAGACAGAGTCTCGCTCTGTTGCCCAGGCTGGATTGCCAGTGGCATGATTTCGGCTCACTGTAGCCTCTGCCTTGGAGTTCAAGCAATTCTAATGCCTCAGCCTCCCGAGTAGCTGGGATTACAGCCATGTGCTACCATGCCCAGATAATTTTTGTATTTTTAGTAGAGATGGGGTTTTCCCATCTTGTGATCTGACCACCTCAGTCTCCCAAAGTGCTGGGATTATAGGTGTGAACCATGGTCCCCAGCCTTCCTACTTTTTTGGGCATACTTTTTTAGTGTCCTCCATGTGATAATGGTTTTATAATTTCATTTTATATAGAGAAAATAAAGATAATTCAGTATTTCTTCTCAAGTAACTTCCTGGCAGAAAAAAACTCCTTCCTCTTCTTTTTTGGAGACAGAGTTTTGCTCTATTGCCCAGGTTTGAGAGTAGTGCCATAATCATGGCCCACTGCAGCCTTGACCTATTGGGCTCAAACAATCCTCCTGCCATCATGAGGTCAGGAGTTCAAGACCAGCCTGGCCAACATGGTAAAACTCCAAATCTACTAAAATACAAAAAAATTAGCTGGGCGTGGTGGCACGCGCCTGTAGTCCCAGCTACTCAGGAGGCTGAGCAGGAGAAGATCCTGAACCTGGGAGGTGGAAGGCTGCAGTAAGCTGAGATCGTGCCACTACACTCCAGCCTGGAGACAGAGCAAGATTCTGTCTCAGCGGTGGGGGCGGGAGGGCAAATGGGGGGACTCAGAGAAAAAACAATCCTCCTGCCTCAGCCTCCTGAGTAGCTGGGACCACAGGTGGGCACCACTATGCCTAACTTTTAAATTTTTTGTGTAGACAGGGTTTCACCATGTTGCCGAGGCTGATCAAAATCCAAACTCCTGGGATCAAGTGAATCCTCCTGCCTCAGACCTTTTTTGGATCCGGCCAAGGGTTGAGTTTGGAATATGTTTATTTTGGGTTTATTTATTTATTTATTTATTTATTTATTTATTTGGAGACGGAGTTTTTGCTGTTGTTACCCAGACTGGAGTGCAATGGCACGATCTCGGCTTACTGCAACCTCTGCCTTCTGGGTTCAAGCAATTCTCCTGCCTCAGCCTCCCAAGTAGCTGGGATTACAGGCGCACACCATCATGCCCAGCTAATTTTTATATTTTTAGTAGAGACAGGGTTTCACCATGTTGACCAGAATGGTCTCGATCTCTTGACCTCGTGATCCACCTGCCTCGGCTTCCCAAAGTGCTGGGATTAAAGGCGTGAGCCACTGCGCCCGGCCGGGTTTATTTATTTATGTGGTTTGCAGTCACTTCCCTGCGCAGTTCAAATATAGATAACTGTCCTGATATACGAAAGGCTTCCACGGTTCAAAGTTGCAGGAGCAGAGGTGAGATCATGATATACAGGCATCCTATAAGTCCATATCAAAAGTACCTAAGTAAAATAAGAGAAACGAGCCAGTCGCGGTGGCTCACGCCTGTAATCCAAGCACTTTGGGAGGCTGAGGTGGGCAGATCACCTGAGGTTGGGAGTTCGAGACCAGCCTGACCAACATGGAGAAACCCCATCTCTACTAAAAATATAAATTAGCCAGGCGTGGTGGCACACGCCTGTAATCCCAGCTACTTGGGAGGCTGAAGCAGGAAAATCGCTTGAAACTGGGAGGAAGAGGTTGCAGTGAGCCGAGATCGCGCCATTGCACTCCAGCCTGGGCAACAAAAGCAAAACTTCGTCTCAAAAAAAAAAAAAAAAAAAAAAAAAGCCAGGCGCGGTGGCTCACACCTATAATCCCAGCACTTTGGGAGGCTAAGGCAGGTGGATCATGAGGTCAAGAGATCGAGACCATCCTGGTTAACAAGGTGAAACCCCGTCTCCACTAAAAATACAAAAATCAGCTGGGCATGGTGGTGCATGCCTGTAGTCCCAGCTACTCGGGAGGCTGAGGCAGGAGAATTGCTTGAACCAAGAAGGCAGAGGTTGCGGTGAGCTGAGATCGTGCCATTGCACTCCAGTCTGGGTAACAAGAGCGAAACTCTGTCTCAAAAAAAAAAGATAAAGTTTAAAACGAGCATAGTTAGAAGCTAGTCTATGGGAAATTCTTTCAATCATGAAAACTATAAAAATGCAAATGGAGAAGCCAGGCACTGAGGCTCATGCCTATAATCCCAGCACTTTGGGAGGCCAAAGTGAACAGATCATCACCTGAGGTCAAGAGTTCAAGACCAGCCTGGCCAACATAGTAAAACCCGTCTCTACTAAAAATACAAAAATTAGCTGGCACACACCTGTAATCCCAGCTACCTGGAAGGCTGAGGCAGGAGAATTACTTGAACCTGAGAGGCAGAGGTTGCAGTGAGCCAAGACTGCACCACTGCACTCCAGCCTGGGTAACACAGTGAGACTCCATCTAAAAAAAAAAAAAAAAAAAAAAAAGTTGTCTTAACTAATTATTATTACAGTTAAAATTTCTTAATTTTGCCAGGCGCAGTGGCTCACACCTATAATCCCAACACTTTGCGAGGCGAGGCAGGTGGATCACGAGGTCAAGAGATTGAGACCATCCTGGTCAACAAGGTGAAACCCCATCTCTACTAAAGATACAAAATAATAATAATAATAATAAGCTGGGCATGGTGGCGCGTGCCTGTAATCCCAGCTACTCAGGAGGCTGAGGCAGGAGAATTGCCTGAACCCAGGAGGCGGAGGTTGTGGTGAGCCGAGATCGCGCCATGGCACTCCAGCCTGGGTAACAAGAGCGAAACTCCGTCTCAAAAAAAAATTCTTAATTTTGTAAATTTTAAAAAACATGACTCCTAGGGCACTGGAAGAGGATATGGGCAATTAGGGTCCTTAAAGGGCACATTTCGTTTGCTTCATGGGAGGTATCTGTTTCCACTATAGAAATGGCCTTCCCAAGCCAAAATCTGTCTTTTCATCCTCTAAAGCCGTAGTACTAAGGTAGCTCTCCTTGGGTCATACCATAAAAAATAATATAAGAACTTGGCCAGGCACGGTGGCTCACGCCTGTAATCCCAGCACTTTGGGAGGCTGAAGTGGGTGGATCACGAGGTCAGGAGATCAAGACCATTGTGGCCAACATGGTGAAACCCCATCCCAAAAACGAACAAAATAAAAAGAACTCAACAACTTGGAAAAGCCAAGAAGGGAAAGATAAGGCGGCATAGTGGCTCATGCCTGTAATCCCAGCACTTTGGGAGGCTGGGGCAGGGGGATCACTTGAGCCCAGGAGTTCAAGGCTTCAGTGAGCCATGATCCTGCCACTGCATTCCAGCCTGGTTGACAGAGTTCTGGCCTTGTCTCCAAAATAAAAAAAAGAAGAAAAAGAATCCTTTTTCTTTTTTTAAAAAAAAAAAGTATAAATGAGTTTATAAGTCAGAAAAAAAATCACTATGACCCCCAAAAGATATCAAGATTATTCACAGTGACCAGCGTCCAGTCATTGTGAAATTGTAAGATGTTCCATCTCACTAATGAAAAATGCAAATTAAAAACCTAGGCTAGCCTTCACCCATTAAATAAGTAAAGATTAACACAAAATTGCTAACATTTGCTGTGGCTGCAGACTGGGTAAGACAAGCTCACCAACATCACAAATGCCAGCACATGAGCACTTTGGTAATCTGCTTCAACAATATTCACCTATACTCTCAGTCCCAGTAATTACACTTCAGAGGATCTATTTCAGGAAATTCTCAGAACTGTAGAGATGTTTATATAGGAAGTATTAAATGCAGACCTGTTAAAAATTGAAGAAAAATAAATAAATAAGAGAGAGCAACAGGGAAGAGAGAAAGTATCTCTCAGGACGCGTGTGGACATTTGCACGCACTTATCTGAAGGTGGAAAGGTAAGAAAGAACACACACGTAATTGTCATAACTGCTAATGCTGAAGGGAGGGCTGAGGGGAGGGGTCTTCGCTTTTTCTTTTTTTTTTTTTTGCCAATCATTGAGAGCTTGTAAGGTTGCTGAGGTTGGTTGGCCTTGAACTCTTGGCCTCGCCTTCGCAAGCACCACGACATCCGGCCGGAGCCACTTTGGGCCCCATTCTTTGTGTGCCTCTCAACGGTTTAACGTCCCATCCCAAACATGGTATATTTGCTCTTGTGATTTAAACAATATTCTAAGAGGTAAGAAAATTCCCACATATAAAAAGGATGAAAGCATGCAAATGGAATCTGATCCCCTTCCATCCTATCGCCCTGACCCTAGTAAAAAGAATGAAGAAAACAGGCTCATTACGCTCCCCGGCCACACAACAATCAACTTTGACCAGCTGATTTCTTTTTTTTTTTTTTTTTTTTTTTGAGATGGAGTTTCCCTCTCGTTACCCAGGCTGGAGTGCAATGGCTCACCGCAACCTCCTCCTCCTAGGTTCAGGCAATTCTCCTGCCTCAGCCTCCTGAATAGCTGGGATTACAGGCATGCACCATCATGCCCAGCTAAGTTTTTGAATTTTTACTAGAGACGGGGTTTCACCATGTTGACCAGGATGGTCTCGATCTCTTGACCTCGTGATCCACCCGCCTCGGCCTCCCAAAGTGCTGGGATTATAGGCTTGAGCCACCGCGCCCAGCCTGACCTGCTGATTTCTACTGCTTGATTGGGAATGCTGTTTCCGGGTCTGAGCACAGACTCAGAACATCAGAAAGTTTTTTTTTTTTTTGAACAGTCTCATTCTGTCGCCCAGGCTGGAGTGTAGTAACGCAATCTAGGCTCACTGCAGCCTTCACTTCCTGGGTTCAAGCGATTCTCCTGCCTCAGCCTCCTAAGTAGCTGGGACTACAGTCACGTGCCACCAAGCCCGGCTGATTTTTGTATTTTTTAGTAGAGACAGGGTTTCACTATGTTGGCCAGGCTGGTCTCAAACTCCTGACCTCAAGTGATCCACCCACCTTGGCCTCCCAAAGTGCTGGAATTACAGGCGTGAGCCACGACACCTGATGCAGAAAGTATTTTCTATATCTGAATTAAAAGCATCTCATCCACTACTTAATCTGGGTCTAAGAGCCAGACAGCATCAAGAGAAGAGACAACCTGCCAGCCTCGGTGGCTCACACCTATACCCTTAGCACTTTGGGAGACTGAGGTAGGCTGATCACCTAAGGTCAGGAGTTCAAAACCTGACTGATCAACATGGTGAAACTCTGTCCCTACCAAAAATACAGAAGTTAGCCGAGCATGGTGGCCCACACCCCTCCTCCCAGCTACATGGGAGGCTGAGGCAGGAGAACTATTGAATCCAGGAGGCAGACATTGTAATGAGCCAACATTGCATCACTGCACTCCAGCCTCGGCGACAGTGTAAGCCTGTCTCAAAAAAATAGAGGAGAGACAACCTGCTGGTCAGAGCCACAGGTCTAAAACACTGCTCAGTTATTATGCCATCACTGAAGCCCATTTGAAACAGTCCTTTGATGCAAACTGTTTGCACAGGAAGAAAATCACATAATTGAACAAAGCTAGAACAAAGTTTGGCCTGACCATTTAATAAAGCCATGCAGACATATACAACTTTTAGGTAACACACCTCACCAGTTAAACTGGCAAAGATGAAACAAAAAAGATATATCCCACTGCTGCCTACTCCACAGGCAAAAGCAACAATAACAACAACAACAACAACAAAAACTTTATTGCTAAATGCTAACGATCATCTAAGCCCTCAGCAAGTCAATCTTTTGGCTGGTGGAGGATCTTGCCTCTATGTTGATAGTCACTGACCGATCAGTGTGGTGGTTGCTGAAGGCTGAGAAGGCTGTGGCAGTTTCTTATAATAAGACGAAGTTTGCCACATCGATAGACTCTTGCTTTCGAGAAAGATTTCTCTATAGCATGTGATGCCGTTTAATGGCATTTTACCTATAGTAAAATTTCTTTCACAGTTGGAGTCAATAGTCTAAAATCGTGCCACTGCTATATCAACTACATTTATTTAATATTATAAATCCTTTAATGTCATTTTAACAATGTTCACAGTATCTTCATCAGGAATAGATTACATCTCAAGAAACCACGTTCTTTAAGAAACAATTCCACATCCAGTCAAGTTTGATGATGAGATTGCAGCAATTCAGTTACACCTACAGGCTCCACTTGTAATTCAGTTCTCTTGTTATTTCCACCACATCCAGAGTTACTTCCTCCACTGAAGTCTTGAACCCCTCAAAGTCATCCATGAGGGTTAGAATCAGCTTTATCCAAACTCCTGTTAATACTGATATTTTTATCTCCCCCAAGAATCATAAATGTTCTTAATGGCATCTAGTTTGGTGAATTCTTTACAGGTTTTCAATTTACTTTGTCCAGATCCATCAGAGAAATCACTATCTATGGCAGCTATAGCCTTATGAAATTGATTTCTTTTCTTTCTTTTTTTTTGAGATGGAGTCTCACTCTGTCACCCAGGCTAGAATGCAGTGGCATGGTCTTGGCTCACTGCAACCTCCGCCTCCTGGGTTCAAGTGATTCTTCTGCCTCAGCCTCCCGAGTAGCTAGGAATACAGGCGTGCACCACCATACCCAGCTAATTTTTGTATTTTTAGTAGAGATACGGTTTTGCCATACTGGCCAGGCTGGTCTCGAGCTCCTGACCTCGTGATCCATGCACCTCAGCCTCCCAAAGTACTGGGATTACAGGCATGAGCCACCAAGCCCGGCCAAAATTTATTTCTTAAATATAAGAATTGAAAGTTGAAATTACACCTTGATCCATGTGCTGAAGAATGGATAATGTGTTCACAGACATAGAAACGAAATCTCAGCCAGGTGCAGTGGCTCGAGCCTGTAATCCCAGCACTTTGGGAGGCAGAGGAGGGCAGATCACCTGAGGGCAGGAGTTCAAGACCAGGCTGACAAACATGGAGAAACTCTGTCTCTACTAAAAATACAAAATTAACCAGGCATGGTGGTACATGCCTATAATCCCAGCTACTCAGGGGACTGCAGCAGAATCACTTGAACCCGGGAGGCAGAGGTTGCAGTAAGCCGAAATCGTACCATTGCACTCCAATCTGGACAACAAGAGCGAAACTCTGCCTCAAAAAAAAAAAAAAACAGGGATGGGTGCAGTGGCTCAGTCCTGTAATTCCAGCACTTTGGGAGGCTAAGACAGGCGGATCATGAGGTCAGAAGATCGAGACCATCTTGGCCAACATGGTGAAACCCTATCTGTACTGAAAATACAAAAATATTAGCTGGGCATGGTGGTGTGCACCTGTAATCCCAACTACTTGGGAGGCCGATGCAAGAGAATTACTTTAACCAGGACCCAGGAGGCAGATGTTGCAGTGAACTGAGATTGCGCCACTGCACTCCAGCCTGGGCTACAGAGGGAGACTGAGTATCAAAAAAAAAAAAAAATCTCTTTGTACATGTCCATCAGAGCTCCTGGAAGACTAGGTATCAATGAGATTGATGAAGACTAGGTGTCAACGAGCAGTAATATTTTATAAGGAATCTTTTCTGAACAGTAGGTCTCAAGAGTGGGCTTAAAATATTCAGTACACTAGGCTAGGCATGGTGGCTCATGCCTATAATCCCAGCACTTTGGGAGGCCAAGGCAGTCAGATAACCTGAAGTCAGGAGTTCAAGATTAGCCTGACCAATATGGAGAAACTCCATCTCTACTAAAAATAAAAATTAGGTAATCCACCAGTCTTGGCCTCCCAAAGAGGCCTGGAGTTCGAGAGCAGTCTGACCAACATGGAGAAACCCTGTCTCTCCGAAAAATACAAAATTAGCTGGGTGTAGTGGCACTTTCCTGTAATCCCAGCTACTTAGGAGACCGAGGCAGGATAATCGCTTGAACCCGGAAGCAGAGGTTGCAGTGAGCCAAGATCGCATCATTGCACTCCAGCCTGGGCAACAAGAGCAAAACTCCATCTTGGGGAAAAAAAAAAAAAAAAAAAAATTCAGTACACTACGCTATAAAAAGAGGTGCTGTTATCCAGGCTTTGTTGTATAAAAGTGTCTTCCATTTCTAGAGCACAGGCAGAGTGATTTAGGATCATTCTTGAGGGCCCTAGGATTTTTGGAATAGTAAGTGAGCACTAGCTTCAACTTAAAGTCACCAGCTACATTAGCCCCTAACAAGAGGGTCAGCCTGTCATTTGAAGCCAGGCATTGACTTCTCTCTAACTGTGAAAGTCCTAGATGGCATCTTCTTCCAACAGAAGGCTGTTGTTTCATTTGCACTGAAAAGCTATTGTTTAGTGATCTTAGTTAGATCTTCTGTTGAACTTACTGCTACTTCTTCATCACACTTGCTGCTTCCCCTTGGACTCTCATGGATTGCAAGGTGAAAACTGGTTATGGAGGCTGTGTCCGTCCTTAAACCTGAACCAACGTCTAACAGCTTCCAACTTTTCTTCAGCAGCTCCCTCACCTCTCTCAGCCTTCGGAGAATTGAAGACAGGGCTTTGCTCTGGATTAGGTTTTGATTTAAAGGAATGTTGTGGTTGGTTTGATCTTCTATCCAGACCACTGAAACTTTCTCCATATCAGCAATAAGGCTGTTCCCTTTCTTATCATTGCTGTGTTCGCTGGAATAGCACCTTTTTTTTTTTCTTTTTTGAGACGGAGTTTCACTCTTATTACCAAGGCTGGAGTGCAATGGCGCAATCTCAGCTCACCATAACCTCCGCCTCCTGGGTTCAGGCAATTCTCCTGCCTCAGCCTCCTGAGTAGCTGGGATTACAGGCATGTGCCACTATGCCCAGCTAATTTTTTGTGTTTTTAGTAGAGACGGGGTTTCACCATGTTTGACCAGGATAGTCTCGATCTCTTGACCTCATGATCCACCCGCCTCGGCCTCCCAAAGTGCTGGGATTACAGGCTTGAGCCACTACGCCCAGCTGGAATAGCACCTTTTAAATTACTTACTTATATTTGTATTTTGTTTGTTTTGGGTTTTTTGTTTTTTTTTTTTTAGTAGAGATGGGCTTTCACCATGTTGGCCAGGGTGGTCTCAAATTCCTGACCTCAAGTGATCCACCTACCTTGGCCTCCCAAAATTCTGAGATTACAGGCATAAGCCACCATACCTGAGCAATTTTTGAAACAGGTTCTCACTCTTTCACCCAGGCTGGAGTGCAGTGGCACAATTATACCTCACTGCAGCCTCAACCTCCTGAGCTCAAGCCCTCCTCCACCTCAGCCTCCCGAGGAGCTGGGACTACATACATTCACCACCATGCCCAGCTGATTATTTTTTGCAGAGATGGGGTCTTGCTATGCTGCTCAGGCTGGCCTCAAACTCCTGGGTTCAAGAGACCGTCCCACCTCAGCCTCCCAAAGTGTTGGGATCACAGGCATGAGCCACCACACCTACCCAGATAGTTTTTGTTTGTTCTGAAATGGAGTCTTGCTCTGTCGCCCAGTCTGGAGCGCAGTGGCGTGATCTCAGTTCACTGCAACCTCCACCTCCCATGTTCAAACGATTCTCCTGCCTCAGCCTCCCGAGTAGCTGGGATTACAGGTGCCCGCCATCAGGCCCAGCTAATTTCTGTATTTTTAAAGAGACAGGGTTGCCAGGCGCAGTGGCTCACGCCTGTAATCCCAACACTTTGGGAGGCCGAGGCGGGTGGATCACGAAGTCAAGAGATCGTGACCATCCTGATCAACATGGTGCAACCCCGTCTCTACCAAAAATACAAAAAATTAGCTGGGCACGGTGGTGCGTGCCTGTAATCCCAGCTACTCAGGAGGCTGAGACAGGAGAATTGCCTGAACCCAGGAGGCAGAGGTTGCGGTGAGCTGAGATGGCGCCATTGCACTCCAGCTTGGGTAACAAGAGCGAAACTCCGTCTCAAAAAAAAAAAAAAGAGACGGGGTTTCACCATGTTGGCCAGGCTGGTCTTGAATTCCTGATCTCAGGTGATCCACCAGACACAGCCTCCCAAAGTGCTGGGATTACAGGTGTGAGCCACCACACCCAGCCAATAGTTCTTGAGGAAAATTAAAAGTGCTTCACCAGAGGCAGGGTATGGCGGCTCAAGCCTTTAATCCCAACACTTAGGAGGCAAAGACAGGAGGATCACTTGAGCCCAGGAGTTGGAGGCCAGCCTGGACAACATAGCGAGACCCTGTCTCTACTAAAAACTAAAAAAAAAGAAAGGCCTAAGGCCGGGCGCGGTGGCTCAAGCCTGTAATCCCAGCACTTTGGGAGGCCGAGGCGGGTGGATCACGAGGTCAAGAGATCGAGACCATCCTGGTCAACATGGTGAAACCCCGTCTCTACTAAAAATACAGAAAATTAGCTGGGCATGGTGGCGCGTGCCTGTAATCCCAGCTACGCAGGAGGCTGAGGCAGGAGAATTGCCTGAACCCAGGAGGCGGAGGTTGCGGTGAGCCGAGATCGTGCCATTGCACTCCAGCCTGGGTAACAAGAGTGAAACTCCGTCTCAAAAAAAAAAAAAAAAAAAAGAAAACTAAAAAAGAAAGGCCTATCTTGTCTTTCAACATGCCTTTCTCGCTGAGCTTAATTATTTCTAGCCCTTGATGTGAAGTGGGAGATTTGCAACTTGTCCTTACATTTGAACACGTGAAGGCTATTGTAGGATTACTAATTGCAAACAGCTGGTTGGTGGAACAGTTAGAATGCATACAATATTGATGGATTAAGTTTGCCGTCTTACACAGGCATCATTCACGGCGCCTCAAAACAATTACAATAGTAACATCAAAGATTATTGAGCTCAGATCACCATATTAGATATAACAACAACAAACTTTGAAATATTCCAAGAATTACCAAAATGTGGCACAGAGACACAGACTGAGCATGCTTTTGAAAAAATGATGCCGGGACTTTGCTCAACGCAGGGTTGCCAAAACCCTTCAATTTGTGAGAAACACAGTATCTGCAAAGCACAAAAAAGCAAGGCGTAATAAAACAAGGGGTGTGCCTATTTTCTTTGACTCTCGCCAAACCCTTATATTTCCACAACATGAGAAAATGGAGGTTCAGGTGTGGATGATTTGCCTAAATCACCTGGCTACTCAAGTACCAGTGCCACCGCCTCTTCACCACAAAATACTGTCACCCAAAGCATTCAGTATAAGCTCGGCTGGGAAGTCTTAGGCACACAGCCAGACACAAGTGGGCACTCAGAACTTAGTTAAGTGAGTAAATACCCAACAACTAGGAGAAAGCTAGGCAAATTGTGGTTGACCAACAAGATACTACAAGACTTTTCAGGAGGAAGATGCGGAATTCCACCTATCAACATTAGATAAAAATGCAGAACCTCATATAACAGCCACAAATCTCTTAGATCTCAGAGGCAAGTCTCCATCCACTTGGTCTCAGTTACCCAGAGCTGAGTCACCACCTACCCTCCCTCCAGTCTCTTCCCAGCATTCAGCAGGAACCTGCTGGGACTCTACTACCCACACTGCCAAATCCAAATTCTTCATCCTGGCCTTCTCGGCCCTTCCATCTCATCCAATCCAGTTGTTTCCTAAAATTAGTCATTTTCACTTTTCCAGGCCTTTGCTGGACTCTTCCCTCTACCTCTCAGAACCGCATCTTCTCCTTTATCCTAATACTCGGCTTGGCTCATATGCCATCTCAGTGAATGCTGGTGCCTTTTCTCACTTCCATTAAAAAAGGGAGCGGTGGCCAGGAAGGTGGTTCACCCCTGTAATCCCAGCACTTTGGGAGGCCGAAGCGGGCAGATTACCTGAGGTCAGGAGTTTGAAACCAACCTGGCCAACATGGTGAAATTTCGTCTCTACTGAAAATACAAAATTAGCTGGGCATGGTGGCGCATGCCTGTAATCACAGGAAGCTGAGGCAGGAGAATCGCCTGAACCTGGGAGGCAGAGGTTGCAGTGAGCCAAGATCGTGCCTCTGCATTCCAGCCTAGGCAAAAGCAAAACTCCATCTCAAAAAAAATGGAAGCAGCTTACTTTTTGTTTTTAACAAAAGTGGATTTATTCATTTGAACCTGTATGATCACCAGTTTCACTAGAAACCTGCAGGATGAACCTGGAGCCCCAAATCCAAGAGTGTCTTGGGCTTTTCTGGTATGGAGGCACGGAACTGACTTAGGTGACCTGGGCAGCCAGACTGGGCTGGGCTTGGATGCCCTTCCTTCTTCTACTCTCTCCCAGCTTCCTCTCAGGGGTCAGGACCTCAAACTCGGTATCAGGCAAGTCTCCTCTTCCCTTACCAACCCAGTTTCTTCATACATGGAAAAAAAGGTAGGGAGAGCTTATTATCACAATAATATTTCTTTTTAATTTAGAAAGAGTGGGAGAAGGCCGGGCTCACACTTGTAATTCCAACACTTTGGAAGGCTGAGGTGGGTGGATCAGTTGAGGTCAGGAGACCAGCCTGGCCAACATGGCGAAACTCCATCTCTACTAAAAACACAAAAATTAGCCAGGCGTGACGGTGGGCGCCTTTAGTCCCAGTTACTCGGGAGACTGAGGCAGGAGAATCACTTGAACCCAGGAAGCAGAGATTGCAGTGAGTTGAGATTGTGTCACCGCACTGCACTTCAGCCTGAGTGACAGAGCAAGACTCTGTCTCAAAAAAAAAGGGTGGGATAGAAAAATGACAACAAAATAACGTCGCTTGGAAAAAATTTTCCCACAAAAGTTCTCAGCAAGTATGTCCAAAGTCCCTCCTTGTTGAGACACTGTAAGCTGTCAATAAATATACCTTGGCCATGCCCCTAGATTGGCACGCAGAGACTTACCCCATTTTAAAAGCCCGGAGTAGAGGTCTGAGTTGCTCTAAGGAACCAGCTCCTGGTGAGGGGTATTTAGTTGTTTGCAATTTCCCCCAACAGTTCTGCAAAGAACAATCGTCTATAAGCATTTATCTAGGCCAGGCGCGGTGGCTCAAGCCTGTAATCCCAGCACTTTGGGAGGCCGAGGCGGGTGGATCACGAGGTCAAGAGATCGAGACCATCCTGGTCAACATGGTGAAACCCCATCTCTACTAAAGATACAAAAAATTAGCTGGGCATGGTGGCGCGTGCCTGTAATCCCAGCTACTCAGGAGGCTGAGGCAGGAGAATTGCCTGAACCCATGAGGCGGAGGTTGCGGTGAGCCGAGATCGCGCCATTGCACTCCAGACTGGGTAACAAGAGCGAAACTCCGTCTCAAAAAAAAAAAAAAAAAAAAGCATTTATCTTTGTTAAACAGCTACCTCTTTTTGTTTTGTTTTTAGAGACAGGGTTTCACCATGTTGACCAGGCTGGTCTTGAACTCCTGACCTCAGGTGATCCACCCACCTCCCAAAGTGCTGAGATTACAGGCATTAGCCACCACGCTGGGCCTGTATAGCTACTTCTAAAGATAGATTCTATAAGTGGAATTACTCGCTTAGAGAATCCACACATTTTAAATTCTGATACTAGTTGAGAAACTTTACACAGTAATTCTCAAACTCAAATTGCACTTAGGCTTTACCTGTGAAGCTCGTTTATATGCAAAATCTGACCAGCTCCCAGCCTCCCTCCACCCCTACCCCATCCTCCAGGAGGCAATCTTGAGGGGGCTACAGGTTTTTTGTTATGCAGCTCTTAGGTGGAGGAGGAGGCAGTCACTCCTTTCCATTTTCCCAACCTCATCTAGCACCAGATTTGGGAAGCACTGGTGTAAGGGGCTGCAGCAGGCACAATTTTCGGGTGAGGCGTTTGCCTCTAGCCCAGGCCCCCATTGACTTCCCCAAAAACGGCAGAGTGTGGCTCTCAGGCACACAGGAGAAAATGCCTAGTTTGGAGTTCAAGCTCAGTAGCCACCACCAGAGTCCCCTCTCCAGGCTCACCTGATTCCCCCTGGAGCTTCCCCTCTTCTGAAGGTTCCTGTCCCATGCATTTCCTAGAAGCTAAGGCCCATGGGATTTACATTTCTTACTGAAGACAACCCAGACCTGGCTTTTTCTTTCAGAGGGCCGTGGAGGAAGCACCATTTATTTGGCCAAAAAATTGTTTCTGACCCACACTCTGGGCCTCAGCTTCCCTGTCTGTGAAATAAAGAGCAACGGGCAGTGCCACTGACATCTCACCTGCTGCTGTGAGGAGGTTTTTAACATTTGCAGGAAGTCTGGCTTCCATGGGGTGTCCAGGTGAAACCGTAACAATCCTTTAATCAGCATTCTGATTGGCTTAGGGCCTGTTTGGAAAAAAAAATTAGAGTTTTGTTTCCACAGTTCTCCATTGCTAAAGGGCAATTAAGACCAAAAGCTGTTTTCAAGGCAATTTCCAAGCTCAAGGGCCCTAGAGATACAGGCCTAGGCCTGTCCAGGTACAGGGCTGGGGGGTGTGGGGGATGCCCTAAGGAAGTTGGTTAACAGGCATTTCACAGTATGTGCTACCCACAGCAGGCAGCGGAGTACGAGTGTGCTGACCCGGGTTGGGGAGGCCAAGGAAAACCATCTGGGGTAGGATGTAATCGGCAGAAGAGGAAAAAGAAACCAGACAGTAACTCGGGGAGCTCCTCGACTGATGGTCTAAGGCCGGGCACAAGGGGTAAGAGATCAGGCTTCACTATCCACCGACCTGGCCTGAATGACACCGGTTGACTGTGTGACAAGCAAATCAAGACTCTCTCTGAGAGGCTAAGCCAGAGACTTACATAGGACAGCACCTACCCCATCACCCGAGGATGAGACGGGATGACACACACGAAGTGCCCCTTACAGCATCGTTGAAAGCGTTGGCTGTTTTCACCTCTGGTGGCCCCCTGTGAGCCCAACCAAGTGCTTTTTGAGCTTAGGTCGGCAGGCGGCCTCCCAGACTCTACAGGCCCTTGAGGGCATAACAGGCGTCCCCATCACAGCCCAGTCCTTTATCAGCTGCGGTTAAGTGCCCGGACTAACTGGCCTCAGTTTCCCTAAGGCAATGAGAGCAATCGAAAAGCGGCAGGACGTCTGGTGCGGGGCGAGAACTGACAAAAGTTAGAATTTCCAGGAGTTCCCCCTTCGGTAACGACCCCCACCCCGGCGAGGAGCACAGTAGGCGCTCCGGAAACGCCCTCCGCAAGGAGGGCTGGGCCACTTCCTGCCCCCGAGCGGGCTCTCCCGGCCAGAGGCTCCCACCGCCGCTCGGGGGAGGCCATGCAGCATTCCTGAGGGCGGGGTGGGCGCAGGAAGAAGGTGCCCGCGGCCCCGCCCCCTCCGGGCGCGCTGGGCGGGGCGAAGCCCCTCGGCGTCGTCGGCCCGCCCCTCAGGGGGTGGGCTCAGCTCGCCGCGCTCCGCACAAAGTTTGTTTTCTCCCTCAGAGCGGGTGGGGGAGGGCACGGAGGGCGCGAGGGGGAGGAGAGGGGATCTGACGTCAGGCCGCGAGGTGCTTTCCAGCCGCGAGCTGTCAGGCCGAGTGTCAGGCCGGGCAGGTACGCGGTGCGCGACCCCGGCGCCCCCTGCCCCCCGCCGGGACGTCCAGCGCCGAGCCCTCGGCCGCGTGGACCCGAAAGCCGCTAGGAAAAGTCAGTGCGGGGAGCAAGAGGGGGCCAGATGGGGGTGGGGGCGCGAGGACAACTTGAAAAGTTTCTTTCTCTCGGTCGGGCGGGGGAGGGGGCGTCGTCCTGGCGCTTGCTGTTGTGGGTGTGTGAGCTCGGGGGTGTTTGTGAGTCCCGACGGCCTCCGAGTGGTGTTTGTGAGTCCCGACGGCGCTGCGGTTCCAGGCCCCGGGAGGAAGCCCGCTCGGGGCCCTGGTGGGGGCCCAGCTCCCTAGGATCCCACCCCGGGAGAGGGCCGCTCCTGCGCCAGACCTGAGTGAGCGCGCGGGGCGGGGGGGCGGATTTGTTTGGTTTCAAAAGTGCACGTTGCTAACCGCCGGTAGGACCCCCCCGCCTCCGAGCCAGGGAGGGGGCGGCCAAGAGTGACAGCTGGTGGTGGGGGCCGCGGGAAGGGCCCGGGGCGGGGGGGCCCTGGGGAGCCCGCGCGAGTTCCCCTTTCCTTTGGAACAAAGGAAAGTCTGTCTCTGAGGCATCTGTCACTCCCAGGCGGGCCAAGGAAGCGGGGCGCGTGGGGCCGGCGCCCCGGAGAAAGTTTGTTCGCGCCGGGACCCTCGGGCAGGCCAGGGGTGAGCGGAGCCTCCGGCAGGAGAAACACTCAGTCTCGGGGGCAGGGGGCGGCCAACATGGAGTCTGGGCGCAAGGCCGGGGTGGGGGGGCGGCGCGGAGGTGGGAGCCCAGCCCCCTCCCCTCCTCTCCCCTCCCCTCCCCCTCCGGGCCGAGTTCGGAGCACAAAGCCGAGCGCGCACGCTCCGCCGGCCCCGCGCCCCGAAGAGTCTGCCAGCCCCAAGCTGCGGGGGAAGGGGGTGGGAACCAAACTTTTTTACTGCCCCGGGACAGACACGTGAGTTTCTTTCTTCCAGAGCCCCCGCCCCACCGGGATGGTGGGCCCGCGGGGGAGCTGGTGCGCGGAGTCGGCCTGGGGTGGGGGTGAGGGGCTGGGGGGTGCAGGCGCCCCGAGCGCTGGCCGATTCCTCGCCGCTCCTGGAGCCATGTGCTCCGACTTGGTCTGGGCCGCGGGGGAGGTTGCGCGCTTTGTCTGAACTGCTGGGAATGCGGGCGAGAGTGCGCCGCCCGGGGGAGTGTCGGGGCCGAGCTAGGGGAGTTGTCAGAAAGTTGGTGCGGGAGTGGCTGCAGGTGGCGTCGTGGGAGTGTGTAGGAGGGTGCACGGGATGTTGTATCGAGGGGGTACTGCCACAGGCCACTGAAGGTAGAACTGATTGCTAGAGTGATGACGCCCGGAGTTCTTCCTGTGGGAGAGATCAGGGGTGGGCGGGTACAGAAGTTGGGCTTGTTGCATGGGTCACAGTTGTTCGGGCTAGGCGTGGGGTGGGCTAGGCGTGGGGTCTGTAAGCTCTGTGTGTGCCTGCTGTATGTGTTGGTGAAAACCCTAGGGTTTGTAGGGCTTGAGCGATGGGTCAGGCCAGTTATCATAGCGCTGTTGATTAGTTGCCTGGCGTGTCTGGGTGCGGTGTGGGTGTATATGTGGGAAATCTCCCAGACTATAGATGGGCCTGGGATGCAGGACACCCAGGAGAAGGTTGGGTAGACTGAGGGGTCATTTCTCCAGGGCCCACCCGGAGAACCCTGCAGACAGACTTGACTGGCAGCCAGGGTGGAATTTGTACAGATAACCTTGAGTAAACTTTTCACAGCCGGCGAGGGCTGCATCCCTGAGCCCTGATACCAGCTGCCCTGGCCACCTAGAAATGTCTGACCTCAGAAAGCAGCCTGCTGGTGGTGCTCTCTGAGGAGTGGCACCTCTATCTAACCAGTGCCTGTCTCACCTCCAGGTGGCCTGGCTGAAAGGGTAGACCCTTCCCTCGAAAGCCTGGCCTAGCCAGCCCAGAGATCTGGGCTCAAGTCCAAGAAGAGGAAACAAAACCTGGGAGATGCCAGAGTCTGTTGGCCGGCCTGCTGGGGAGCTGTTAAAAGGCTGAGAAGGGAGGAGTCTTGAGATCCTGGCATCAGCCTGGCCTAGAACTTTTGCTTTTAAAAATGAAAATCTGGCCAGGCACGGTGGCTCACACCTATAATCCCGGCACTTTGGAAGGCCAAGACAGTCAGATCACCTGAGGTCAGGAGTTCAAAACCAGTCTGGCCAACATGGCAAAACCCCGTCTTTACTAAAAATACAAAAAAAAAACTAGCTGGGTGTGGTGGCGCATGCCTGTAGTCCCAGCTATTTGGGAGGCTGAGGCAGGAGAATTGCTCGAACTCGGGAGACAGGTTGTAGTGAGCCGAGGTCGAACCATTGCACTGCAGCCTGAGCTATGGACTGAGACTCCATCTCAAAACAAAAAAAAAAGAAAATCTTTTTTGTATGTGTGAGACAGAACTTTGTCCAGGGCCTGAGCAGCTGAGTTGGGTTATATAGGGAAAAATCCTTCCTTCATTTGACAGGTGAAGAGAGGAGCTTGGCCTCCCAAAGTGCTAGGAGTACAGGTGTGAGCCACAGCATCTGGCATTTTTATTATTACTTTTTTTTTTTTTTTTTTTTTTTTTTAGTAGAGACGGGGTTTCACCATCTTGGTCAGGTTGGTCTCGACCTCAGGTCGACTCCGACCTCAGGTGATCCACCCGCCTCAGCCTCCCAAAGTGCTAGGATTACAGGCGTGAGCCACCACACCCGGCCTATTATTACTATTATTATTTTAGAAACAGGGTCTCTTAGTCCCAAAGGTCTGTTTAAAAAAAAAGAGAGAGAGAGAAATAGGGTCTCACTCTGTTGTCTAGGTTGACATGCAGTGGTACGATCACAGCTCACTGTAGCCTTGAACTCCTGAGTTCAAGAATCCTCTTACCTCAGCCTCAAAGTAGCTAGGACTACTGGCACACCAGTACACTGGGCTAATTTTTATTTTATTTTGTTTTATTTTTTTCTTTTGTTGAGACAGAGAATTGATCTGTAGCCCAGGCTGGAGTGCAATGGCACATTCTCAGCTCACTGCAATCTCCAGCTCCCACGTTCAGGCAATTCTCCTGCCTCAGCCTCCAGAGTAGCTGAGATTACAGGCACTGGCCACCACACCCATATAATTTTTGAGATGGAGTCTCTGTCGCCCAGGCTGGAGTGCAGTGGTGCCCTCTCAACTCACTGTAACTTCTGCCTCCTGGGTTCAAGCGATTCTCCTGCCTCAGCCTCCCAAGTAACTGGGATTACAGGCATGTACCACCACACCCAGCTAATTTTTATATTTTTGGTAGAGATGGGGTTTCACTATGTTGGCCAGGATGGTCTCCATCTCCTGACCTCATTAACTGCCCACCTTGGCCTCCCAAAGTGCTGGGATTAAAGGCGTGAGCCACTGCGCCCAGCCTCAAACCCGGCTAATTTTTGTGTTTTTAGTAGAGACTGGATTTCACCATGTTGGCCAGGCCGGTCTCAAACTCCTGGGTTCAAACAGTCCACCCACCTCAGCCTCCCAAAGTGCTGGGATTTCAGGCGTGAGCCACCGCTCCCAGCCCTAATTTTTATTTTGTGTAGAGAAAGGGTCTTTTTTTTAATTATTATTTTTTTATTTTTTTTAAAGAGGCAGGGTTTCTCCATGTTGGTCAGGCTGGTCTCGAACTCCCGACCTCAGATGATCCACCCACCTCGACCTTCCAAAGTACTGGGATTACAGGCATGAGCCACCATGCCCAGCGAGAAAGGGTCTTAGTGTTTTGCCCAGGCTGGTCTTGAACTCCTGGCCTCAAGAGATCTTCCTGCTTTAACCTCCCAAAGCATTTGGATTACAGGCATGAGCCACCACACCTGGCCCAGGATGTTTTTGCCCCCTTGAAAGAAACGCTATACACTTTAGCTACCACTCATCCTTCTATCTCCCCCAGCCCTAATTGCGGAGCTGTTAGTTAGCTAATCTACCCTGCCCCTATAGAGTTCATGATCCATGGAATCATATAACATGTAGTCTCTTATGACCAGGCATTTTTCCCTTAGCATAATGCTTTCAAGGACTATCTATGTTGTAGCATGTGTCAAGATTTTTTTTTTTTTTTTTTAAGATGGAGTTTGGCTCTTGTTGCCAAACTGGTGTTTGGCTGGAGTACAGTGGCACAATCTTGGCTCAATGCAACCTCCATTTCCTGGGTTCAAGGAATTCTCCTGCCTCAGCCTCCTGAATAGCTGCGATTACAGCTGCACACCACCATGCCCAGCTTTCTTTTTTTGAAACAGAGTTTCACTTTGTCACCCAGGCTGGAGTGGAGTGACACAAACACAATTCACTGCAGCTTGACCTCTGGGCTCAAGCAGTTCTGCCTCAGTCCACAAGTAGGTGGGCCTACAGGTACACACCTCAACACCTGGCTGATTTTTGTATTTTTTGTGTGAGCCACTGTGCTGGCCTTGGGCAGCTTTCTTAATCTCTGTTACCTCATCTATGAAATGATGATAATAGCTTCTCCCTTATTGAGGACTTATAATGATTAAATGAGACAACATGTAAAATGCTCAATACAGGCTGGGCACAGTAGCCTGTAATCCCAGCACTTTGGATGGCTGAGGCCAACAGATCACTTGAGGCCAGGAGTTCGAGACCATCATGACCATGGTCAGGTGAAACCCCGTCTCTACCAAAAAATATAGAAAATTAGCCAGGTGCAGTGGTGCATGCCTATAATCCCAGCTACTCAGAGGTTGGAGTGAGTCGAGATGGCACCACTGCACTGTCTCCAAAAAAAAAAAAAAAAAAAGACATGGTGGCTCACGCCTGTAATTTCAGCACTTTGGGAGGCCACGGTGAGTGGATTATCAGGTCAGGAATTTGAGACCAGCCTGGCCAACATAAATGAAACCCCGTGTCGCCGGGCACAGTGGCTCACGCCGGTAATTCCAGCACTTTGGAAGGCCAAGGCAGGTGGATCACGAGGTCAAGAGATCGAGACCATCCTGGTCAACATGGTGAAACCCCGTCTCTACTAAAAATACAAAAAATTAGCTGAGCATAGTGGCGCATGCCTGTAATCCCAGCTACTCAGGAGGCTGAGGCAGGAGAATTGCCTGAACCCAGGAGGCGGAGGTTGCAGTGAGCCAAGATCGCGCCATTGCACTCCAGCCTGGGTAAACAAGAGTGAAACTCTGTCTCAAAAAAAAAAAAAAAAGAAACCCCGTGTCTAGTAAAAATATAAAAAAATTAGCCGGGCATGGTGGTGGGTGCCTTTAATCCCACCTACTTGGGAGGCTGAGGTAGGGAATCACTTCAACCTGGGAGGCAGAGGTTGTGGTGAACCAAGATCGCACCATTGCACTGTAGCCTGGGTGACAGTTCGAGACTCTTATCTCAAAAAAAAAAAAAAAGGTAAGAAAGAAAAAATGCTTAGGCTGGGTGTGGTAGCTCACTCCTGTAATCCGAGCACTTTGGAGGCCAAGGCGGGCGGACCACCTGAGGTCGGGAGTTCAAGAACAGCCAGACCAACATGGTGAAACCCCATCTTAAAAAAAAAGAAAGAAAGAAAAAAATGCTCAGTACCAAACATGGAAAACAGTAGACCTCAGTGAAAGCTGTGATTATTTCCAGTCCAAGTCCTGCTTGTGAATGAACTGCCATTTGGTAGTCACTTACCTGTTCCACGAAGTGGAGGAACTTTGAACCCATTCCTTCTAGCTTGCTCTGGCTGTAGTATGGCCTGAGAGTCTGAACTACACCTACCCCATTTCTGGTGTCCCAGGCTCGAGTAATGCTGAGCATGTTTGGAGACTAGGAAAGGCACTGCATGCTAATGATATTCCCATCCCCTGTGTCACTTGTCCCAGGCTTACCCAAGGTCCAGCCTAGTCCCTAGACACCATGTCAGACAGTGATCTAGGTGAGGACGAAGGCCTCCTCTCCCTGTCGGGCAAAAGGAAGCGCAGGGGAAACCTGCCCAAGGAGTCAGTGAAGATCCTCCGGGACTGGCTGTACTTGCATCGATACAATGCCTATCCCTCAGAGCAGGAGAAGCTGAGCCTTTCTGGACAGACCAACTTGTCAGTGCTGCAGGTAAGGAGGGGATCTGGATGATGGGGTGGCAGAAGGACCTGGGTTCTAGTCCTGTCCCAGCCGTGTCACTGACTCACTAAGTCTTGGGCCAGTCACTTCCGCTGTCTGGGCTTCAGTTTCTTCTTGGGTTGGGGAGAATATCCACTCTCTTGTGTCTCAAAAGAAGACAATGAAATAGGGTCACTGAGGTCAATTTCAGACTTTGGAGAGTTCTGAAGAGGCAAGGAATTAAATGTCAAAGTCTAGGTGTCATCATTAACTTTGGAGCCCAAGGGAAGATGAGAAGGCATCGAGAGTCTAAGATTTGGCCCCCAGCCCCAAAGCAGTATTGGACAGGGACTTGGTTGCAAGGGGCAACTGTGATTGCAGTGTGGTTAAGAGATGAGGCAGAATCACAGTCCAAGAAAGGGCAGAAGTCGGAGGTTCTGCGTTTATAACCCAGTTCTGCTTTACGTCTTGATTTCCTCATCTGTAAAGGGGCAGGGGGCACAGAATCCTCCCCTGCCTTGTGGAACTGTTGTCAGGAATAGATTCAGAACTGGATGTGAAAGTGCTTTGGAAGCCATACACATGAACACACTCAAAAGATAGCCCTACCCCTTTTTGTCAGAGTGCAAAATATTGTCCCCTTTGAATTGTGCCTGTTGCTGACCCGCAGGTGTCTTTGTTCTCCTTTCCTGGTACTGAGGCGGGGACCCTGGACCACCATTGCTTTGCCTCCAGTTTGCTTCTCCCCTTCTTGGAGACACACTGTAGGCCCTTAGCCTAACACCAGAGGCCCAGCCCTGCCCTGCTTGCCCCCACTGCTCCCTTCCAGAGCCTGCCAAACCTCTCCGGCAAGCCCTCCTGTTTCTCTTTCCCCCTCTGTCCTTTCATAGACTGTTACTCCTACGGTGCTGTCTCCCCCTCCTTCCCTTATCCCACTCTGAACCTCCCACTTCTTCCCAGCTCCTCTCTTTCCTCCATGTAGAGACATGGTAAGTATTTCAGCCCTCAGAACTCCTGTCACCTGACTTTATACTCTCTGGGCAGTGGTTAATCTGCGTATCTGTATGAGAAAGGCTCTAAAGTTACAGATCCTGACTCAGATTCCATCTTCTCCACAAGAGGAAACCTGGACCTTGGCCAAGTCACTGCCTTCTCTCTCAGCCTCATTATTCCCTCATCTGAAAAAAAAGGGAGGTGACTGTAGCATTTTCAAGAGTGTAGGGAGGAAGGGACGAGAAGAATTCAAGGCTCACTGGGACCCTGCACAGTGGCTCACGCCTGTAATCTCAGCACTTTGGGAGACCTGGGCAGGAGGATCATATGCACCCAGGAGTTTGAGACCAGCCTGGGCAACATAGGGAGACCCGTCTATACAAAACAAAAAAATTAGCCAGGCATGGTGGTACATACCTGTAGTCTATACCTGTAGTCTCAGCTACTTGGGGGGCTAAAGTGGGAGGTGGAGGCTGCAGTGAGCTGTGATTGAACCACTGCACTCCAGCATGAGCAACGGAGTACGACTTTTCTCAAAAGAAAAGGTCCGGCCCAGTGGCTCACGCCTATAATCCCAGCACTTTGGGAGGCCTAAGCAGGCGGATCACGAGGTCAGGAGTTCAAGACCAGCCTGGCCAAGATGATGAAACCCCATCCCTACTAAAAATGCAAAAATCAGCCAGCTATGGTGGCAGGTGCCTGTAATCACAGCTACTTGGGAGGCTGAGGCATAGAATTGCTTAAACCTGGGAGGCAGAGGTTGTAGTAAGCTGAGATGGCACCATGTCTAACCAGCCTGGGCGGCAGAGAAGAGACTTCATATCAAAACAAAAAAAAGGCCAGGTGAGGTGGCTCACGCCTATAATCCCAGCACTTTAGGAGGCCGAGGTGGGTGGACCACCTGAGGTTGGGAGTTCGAGTCCAGCCTGACCAACATGGAGAAACCCCGTGTCTACTAAGAATACAAAGTTAGCCCGGCATGGTGGTGCATGCTTATAGTCCCAGCTATTCAGGAGGCTGAGGCAGGAGAATTGCTTGAACCTGGGGGGTGGAAGTTGTGAGCTGAGATCAAACCATTGCACTCCTGGGCAACAAGAGTGAAACTCTGTCTCCAAAAAAAAGAGGCTACTGGTCAGTGTTTGGCACACAGTGGGTGTTTCTACTGTTTTCAGATTCATCTTTCAGCCTAAGGTACAAAGTTTTGGGCTGGCCCTCCTGGTTGCCCAGTAGTGCATGGCATTTCACAGTGTACCTCCTTAGCTTGGAGCTGGGCAGAGTTGGGAATCCCAGAGAGGAACCAGACACATTTTTACCCTCAAGAAGTGTCTAGACAGCCTTTCTGCAGGTCTCCCTGCCTTCAGCCTTCAGTCTTGTTCATTTGATCCATTCTTTTGAACACAAAATCCCATATCTGATAGGGTCAGGCACTTGCATACTCTCCTGCCCTCAGAATAGAGTCCAAACTGATATTTGCAGCCTAGGTTTGGGGCTGCTGCTCGTATTCCCAGTACACCTCATCCTGTTCTGTCAAACCACTTGTCACACTCTGTTAGAATTACTTTTTGTCATGGACACTTTCTCAAACCTGAGAAATATACTAACTCCTTTTATTTATTTATTTATTTAGAGACAGAGTTTCGGTCTTGTTACCCAGGCTGGAGTGCAATGGCGTGATCTCAGTTCACCGCAACCTCCGCCTCCTGGGTTCAGGCAATTCTCCTGCCTCAGCCTCCTGAGTAGCTGGGATTACAGGCATGCGCCACCATGCCCAGCTAATTTTTTGTATTTTTAGTAGAGGCGGGGTTTCACCATGTTGACCAGGATGGTCTCGATCTCTTGACCTCATGATCCACCCGCCTCAGCCTCCCAAAGTGCTGGGATTACAGGTGTGAGCCACCGCGCCCGGCTATTTATTTATTTATTTATTTATTTTAAATAGAGTATTGCTCTTGTCACCCAGGATGGAGTACAGTGGTGCAATCTCAGCTCACTGTTACCTCTGCCTCCTGGGTTCAAGCAATTTTCCTGCCTCAGCTTCCTGAGGAGCTGGGATTACAGGCACCCACCACCAAGCCAGGCTAACTTTTGTATTTTTAGGAGACACGGGGTTTCGTTCTCTTGGCCAGGCTGGTTTCAAGCTACTGACCTCAAGTGATCCACCTGCTTCAGCCTCCCAAAGTGCTAGGATTACAGGTATAAGCCACTATGCGCGGCCTAATTTTTGTATTTTAAGTAGAGATGGGGTTTCAATATGTTGGCCAGGCTGGTCTTGTACTCCTGGCCTCAAGTGATACTCCCACCTCCCACCTCAGCCTCCCAAAGTGTAGGGATTATAGGCGTAAGCCACCATGCCTGGCCCATCCTATGAAAGAAAACATTTTTCATGGACCCGTCTCCCCCCAAGATATTAACTTGAATCATTTTTATCACATCACTTGTGTAAAACATAAAACTGGGTATTAAAAAATACTTCTTTTTGCTTTTGTTCTTATACCTAACCTTAAACAGTTGTCCAAAGTAGATAAATGTAAAAGCTATGACATTGCACCTGACTGTGTTAACTGAAAATGGCGGGTGGTGTTTTGCTGACTGCACTGTGGGATGTGGTGTGACAAAGACACAGACTCAGCAGAGTAGGTCTGGATGGCCCCGATGCTCCTACTGGTGATGAAAATGGAAAACCAAAGCCAAACATCCATCTAGAGAACTGGTGAACCCTTTAAGGTGACACATCCCCAGATCCCACCTGGAGAAATGTGAATCTAAGGACAGGAGACCGGGCATCCCCTGGAGGGTGGGGACCCATGGTGGCCACCTGCTCTAGAGTCATGCTGACAGTTAAGAGCAGTGGGGACCACCCACCCCTCCTTGATGTAAAATGACCATGAATCCCATGTCAGCCCCAGCTGCACACCTCTCTGATAACTCCTTCCATAGCTTATTCCCCTCAGCTCATTTGGTCAGTTATCATCTCCTGTACATATATCCCTTAAATATTTCTTTCTTACCCTCATCTAAATCATCATTATCTGATCACAATCATTTATCACTCCCAGACTTAAAACCCTTCAGGCCAGGCACAGTGGTTTATGCCTGTAATTCCAGCACTTTGGGAGGCTGAGGCAGGCAGATCACTTAAGGCCAGGTTTTCAAGACCAAGCTGGTTAACATGGTTAACCTCTTCAATACTAAAAATACAAAAATAGCCTGGCATGGTGGCACATGCCTGTAACCCTGGCTACTCAGGTATAAGACTGAGGTATAAGAATCACTTGAACCAGGAGATGGAGATTGCAGTGAGATCATGCCACTGCACTCCAGCCTGGTCTAAAAAAAATTTTTTTTTAAAGAACCCTTCAGGCCGGGTGCGGTGGCTCACGCCTGTAATCCCAGCACTTTGGGAGGCTGAGGCGGGTGGATCACGAGGTCAAGAGATCGAGACCATCCTGGTCAACATTGTGAAACCCTGTCTCTACTAAAAATATAAAAATTAGCTGGGCATGGTGGTACATGCCTGTGATCCCAGCTACTCAGGAGGCTGAGGTAGGAGAATTGCCTGAACCCAGGAGGCGGAGGTTGCGGTGAGCCGAGATGGCGCGATTGCACTCCAGCCTGGGTAACAAGAGCAAAACTCCGTCTCAAAAAAAAAAAGCAGGGTAACTCACTACTTCAGGAGGCTAGGGTGGGAGAATTTCTTGAGCCCAGGAGTTCAAGGCTGCAGTGAGCTATGATCTTGCTACTGCCCTCTAGCCTAGGTGACAGAGCGAGACCCTTTCTCTAAAAGGAAAATAAAAGATTGGGTGTGGGTGCAGTGGCTTATGCCTGTAATCCCACCACTTTGGGAGGCCAAGGTGGATGGACCACCTGAGGTCAGGAGTTCAAGACCACCCTAGCCAACATAGTGAAACCCCCATCTCTACTAAAAAGACAAAAATTAGGTGGTTGTGGTGCCATGTGCCTGTAATCCCAGCTACTTTGAGAGGCTGAGGCAGAATTGCTTGAACCGGGGAGGTAGAGGTTGCAGTGAGCAGAGACCACACCACTGCATTCCAGCCTAGGCAACAGAGTGAGACTCCATCTAAAAAAAAAAAAAAAATTAGCTGGGCATGGTGGCAGGTGCCTGTAATCCCAGTTACTTGGGAGGCTGAGGCAGGAGAATTGCTTAAACCTGTGAGGCAGAGATTGTAGTGAGCTAAGATTGTGCCATTGTACTCTAGCCTGGGCAACAGAGTGTGAGAGTCCATCTCAAAAAAAGAAAACACAAGTCTTCAGTGGCTTCTGCCAACCTAATGATATCACCTGCCTGTGTCTACGTCTTGAGCCTCAACCCTGATCCCCCACATTCCTGCTATACTGATCCACCTCCCCAGACCATTTTCCTCCCACCCGACGAGAAGGCTGCCAGCCTCTAAAGGAGCTGTGTGTTCCTGTAGCAGATAGACGAGGCAGAGCACTGGGATACTAAACTGCAATTGCTTTTAGACTACCGAATTCTAGAGATGTGGAGAGTAGTGACCGAGTTTTGTTTATAGTTATAGCCCTAGTTTAGCTCATTGCTTGGTATTTGGTAGGCAGGTGCTCAGTAAATAATGTTGAAGTGGCAGAAAAAGACTATATAAAGTGTTGGAGCAGTCAACAGGCAAGACCTCAGAAGTAATGAAATGTAATGGCTTCTAATCATGAAAAATTGCCTAAAGCCTGGGGGCATCATTTTGTCCAGTATTTATTTATTTTTATTTACTTTTTTGAGACGGAGTCTCACTTTATCGCCCAGTCTGGAGTGCAGTGGCAGGATCTTGGCTCACTGCAACCTCTGCCACCCAGGTTCAAGCAAGTCTCCTGCCCCAGCCTCCCCAGTAGCTGGGATTACAGATGCCTGACACTGCGCCCTACTAATGTTTCTAGTTTTAGTGGAGATGGGGTTTCACCATGTTGGTCAGGCTGGTCTCAAACTCTTGACCTCATTATCTACTCACCTTGGCCTCAAAAGTGCTGGATTATAGGCGTGAGCCACCGCATCTGGCCTCCCGTATTTACTTTTTAAATTTCATTTTCCATTATGAACATTAAAGAATATCTATAAAAGCAGGGTGCAGTGGCTCATGCCTGTAATCCCAACACTTTGGGAGGCTGAGGTAGGCAGATCACTTGAGGCCAGGAGTTGGAGACGAGCCTGGCCAACATGGTGGAACCCTGTCTCTACTAAAAATAGTCCCAACTACTCAGGAGACTGAGGCAGGAGAATCCCTTGAACCCCAGTGTGGTGGAGGTTGCATGAGCCAAGATCACACCACTACACTCCAGCCTGGTCGACAGAGCAAGACTCTTATCTTTAAATTAAAAAATCCCACGAGAAAAAAAAAAGCCCACAAAAGTAAAAGAATACTATAATCAACTACCAGCACCAGTCACTTGACTTGAACAAGTATCAACATTTTGCCAAGCTTGTTTTATCTCTCCCTGGGGGTATCTCTTCTGATTGTCTCCGTTAACCAGCCCAGGAGAGACTTCATTAGCAAATCAGTGAGTCACTTAACTAACTGGTTTGCTGGTACTTGCCTGGGACTAGGCAGTTGGGAGGGTTAGGGGAAAAAAAAAAAGTCTTCTAGGAAGGCAAGGTAGCTCACACCTGTAATCCTAGTACTTTGGGAGGCTGCAGTGGGTAGATCACCTGAGGTCAGGAGTTCGAGACCAGCCTGACCAACATGGTGAAACCCTGTCTCTACTAAAAATACAAAAATTAGCTGGGCATGCTGGCACATGTCTGTAATCCCAGCTGTTTGGGAGGCTGAGGCAGGAGAATTGCTTGAACCCAGGAAGTGGAGGTTGCAGTGAGCCGAGATCTTCCCATTGCATTCCAGCCTAGGCCAAAAACAAGACTCCGTCTCAAAAAAAAAAAAAAAAAAAAACCAAGGTGATTCTATTACAGACAGCTGCCTTCAAGAACACCTGGATATGGTGGTCCCAGTGTGAATGGTGGTACCATGATGTGTGGGAAAGGCCCCCTGGTGCCTTTACTTCCTTGACATGAAAATGAGAGGGCTTGTTCCTGCCTTGATTAGCTGCAGCTCCCAGCCTTTGTCAGCCTCATGGTGCTCCTCCTACCCCCATTTGCCACAGTGATTCCTCCCTTGTACTTCATCTCAGCAGCCTTTCAGATAGAGCCCTGTTTCCTGGAAGAGGACAGCTTTCAGGCCCCCAGCCTATGTTCTGCCATATAAATCACAGAGTTCACCTTGGCTTCCTTCCTACCATCTCCCCAAGGACCTTGAGTGTGGACAAATCACAGGATCTTTTCCTGACTTAGGCACAGGCAGGGCAGCTGGAAGGAGCTGCAGAAGGGGCCCTGGCAGCCACTCAGTCCCCTGCCTTGCCTTGCCCAGCCCCTCAGCTGTGCATTTTTCTGGGCTAAGAAGACAAAACAGATAGATGCTAGGCTGCCAAGTGCTCTGGATAGGACAGGCTTGTGGGGGAGTGTGTGGAGGGAGTATTTTTCTGTTCTCTGAATCCTCAGCCAAAATGGGAGGTGTCATTAGGGGCTAGGTGCCCACACAGATGCCGAGGAATGCCCAGGCTCCCATCCTTGAGACTGCCTGCTCAACAACACTCCTTACTTTGCCTGACCCAGGTCACTGTGGCCTGACCATTTTTCCGCTGCATCCAGGGCTGAGTTGGAGAGGAGCAGTGCACTCTTGTAGCACAGGTATGGGAGGGAGGGAGAGAAGGCCACAGGCGCAGCTCCTGTGTAAGGAGCTACACTCACTCTTCAGCTGGCAGTTGGGTGGCTGCCCAGAACGAGGCTATCTGGATGAAACCTAGCTTTTGTACTTGTGAACTTGAACAAGTTTCTGAATCTCTCTGATCTCTGTTTCTTCAATGGTGATCATCATAAAACCTGTCTAATAGGCTGAGATTTAATGAATAATTAGATATGAAATGTGAATAGCACATGAGGCCCGGCATGATGGCTCACACCTGTAATCCCAACACTTTGGGAGGTCAAAGTGAGCAGATCACCTGAAGTCAGGAGTTAAGAGACCAGCCTGGCCAACGTGGGGAAACCCCGTCTCTACTAAAAAATACATATATACAAAAATTAGCCAGGCATGGTGGTGGGTGCCTATAAGTAATCCCAGCTACTAGGGAGGCTGAGGCAGGAGAATCTCTTAAACCTGGGAGGCAGAGGTTGCAGTGAGTCGAGATCACACCACTGCACTCCAGCCTGGGCAATAGAGTGAGACTGTCAAAAAACAGAACAAAACAGAAGAGAACCTGATGTATTTTGTGTTCAAATGTTTGCTATCAGGATTATGATGTTTATTACTCAGCTGTCCCTCTGTTCCTCTGGAAAGATACAGCAAAGCTGGCCAGGTGCAGTGGCTCATACCTATAATCCCAGCACTTTGAGAGGCTGAGTCAGGCACACTGCTTGAGTCCAGGAGTTCAAGACCAGCCTGGCCAATATGGTGAAACTCTATCTCTACAAAAAATACAAAAATTTAGCCAGGCATGGTGGCGCATGTCTGTGGTCCCAGCTACTTCGGAGGCTGGGGTGAGAGAATTACCTAAACCCAGGAGGTCAAGGGTACATGAGCTGTGATTGCACCACTGCACTCCAGGTGGGTGACAGAGTGAGACCTTGTCAAAAAAAAAAAAGGCCAGGTGCGGTGGCTCGTGCCTATAATCCCAGCACTTTGGAAGGCCAAGGCGGGTGGATCATGAGGTCAAGAGATCGAGACCATCCTGGTCAACATGGTGCAACCCTGTCTCTACTAAAAATACAAAAAATTAGCTGGGCATGGTGGCATGTGCCTGTAATCCCAGCTACTCAGGAGGCTGAGGCAGGAGAATTGCCTGAACCCAGGAGGCGGAGGTTGCGGTGAGCCGAGATCGCACCATTGCGCTCCAGCCTGGGTGACGAGCGAAACTCCGTCTCAAAAAAAAAAAAAAAAAAGACTGGCCTGGCACAGTGTCTCATGTCAAGTAATTCCAGCACTTTGGGAGGCCGAGGTGGGTGGATCATCTGAGGTCAGTTTTAGACCAACCTGGCCAACATGGTGAAACCTGTCTCTACCAAAAATATGAAAATTAGCTAGACGTGGTGACGGGTGCCTATAATCCTAGCTACTTGGAGGCTGAGGTATGAGAATCACTTGGACCCAGGAGGCAGAGGTTGCAATGAGCTGAAATCGCACCACTGCACTCCATCCTGGGCAACAAGAGTGAAACTCTGTCTCAAAAAAAAAAAAGGAAAAGAAAAAAACAGCACAGCAAAGCAGTGGAGGCCCGAAAGCCAAGAGGCCTGGTTTTAAATCTCAGCTGTGTACTAGAAGGTTGTGTGACTGGACAAGGGTTTTCTTCTCTGAGCTCAGTTCTCTCTAGTACTTGGGGGACACCATCCTCTACCCTCCAGGCTTGTATGCAGATTAAACATAATGCAAGTGAGGTGAATGGCATGATACTGCTATCAAAGGTGTGTAAGCCAGGCACAGTGGCTCATGCCTGTAATCCTAGCACTTTGGGAGGCCAAGTCAGGTGGATCACAAGGTCAGGAGATCGAGACCATCCTGGCTAACATGGTGAAACCCCATCTCTACTAAAAATAAAAAAATTAGCTGGGCATGGTAGCACATGCCTGTAGTCCCAGCCACTTGGGAGGCTGATGCAGGAGAATCACTTGAACCCGGGAGGCGGAGGCTGCAGTGAACTGAGATTACGCCACTGCACTGCAGCCTGGGTGACAGAGCAAGACTCTTTCTCAAAAAAAAAAAAATAGCTGTTTGAATAAGTTTGTTCCCTTCATCCTACCTAGCTGTTGAGCCCTTCCTCCTCTTTTTTTTTTTTTTTTTTTTTTTTTTGAGATGGAATCTCATACTGTTGTGTCGGTTACAGTGCACTGGTGTGATTTCAGTTCACTGCAACCTCTGCCTCCTGGGTTCAAGCAATTCTCTCTCGGCCTCCCAAGTACCTGGGACTACAGGCACATGCAACTGTGCCTCGCTAAGCCCTTGCTCTCTTTAGGGTTTTCCTGCAGCTCTAATCAGTATTTGGTTCAGCCAACATCCACTGAGGCCTGCTGGCATGTGTGTGCAGAAGCCTGTGGTTCTGCCCTACTTAGGAGCCTTGCAGCCTGATAGGACAAAGGCCTGGTGCCGTCTTTGAGTCACCTGTGGAATAGATGGCAGCTGTAGTTAGCTAGGCTGGGGGAAAAGACACAGGACCAGAAAGACCTAGAGTGTGAAATTTTAGTCATGCCACTGTATAGACCACTTAGTGGTTTTCCATGGTGCTCTAGCCTGATAGTCAGCCCCGCCTCAGAGCCACCTCTGAGCTCATCAGCTACCATTCCCTGCTGCTGTTGGTTCCTTAAGCCAACCCTTTCCTCCCTTCATTCAGCTGCATTGGAGGACCATAGAGGTGAAAAAGGGCAGATGAGAACTCCATGGCCAGGGCCTTTCCTTGGAATTGTCTAGAATGTTCTTAGCTTTCTGTATGGCCCTTCCTTATCCTTACATCTTAGCCTTCCAGAACCCTTAGCTATGGGAGTTTATCTTTATAAACCCCTCCCATCCCCCTGTATTCCTGTTTCCTTTCTGGTGCTTACTGGTGGTTATTCACCTAGCTGTTGATCGTCAGTCTCCATGACTAGGTGCACTGTAAGCTCCATATGGTAGAGTGCGTGTCTGTTTAGTTCACAAAGGCATCCCTGCACCAAGAACTGGGCGCAACGTAGCAGGCAGGCACTCAAATAATATTTGAATGAGCAAGAAGCCTTGAAAGGGAGAGCAGCAGGAAGGTGAGAAGCTCTAACTAACTTGACTTTTTTTTTTTTTTTGAGAGGAGTCTCACTCTGTCACCCAGGCTGGAGTGCAATGGCATGGTCTTGGCTCACTGCAACCTCTGTCTCCCCGGTTCAAACTCCTGCCTGAGCCTCCCAAGTAGCTACAGGTGCCTGCTGCCACACCTGGCTAATTTTTGTGGTTTTAGTGGCAATGATGGTGTTTCACTATGTTGGCCAGGCTGGTCTCAAGCTCCTGACCTTGTGATCTGCCCACCTCAGCCTCCCAAAGTGCTGGGATTATGGGCATGAGCCACCGAGCCTGGCTGGCTTTTTTTTTTTTTTTGAGACAAGTTCTCAAGCTGTCACCCAAGCTGGAGTATAGTGGCACAGTCACAGCTCACTGCAGCTTCATCCTCCTGGGCTCAATTCATCCTCTCACCTCAGCCTCCCAAATAGCTGGGTCTACAGACATGCATCACCATGCATCACCTAGCTAATTTTAATACTTTTTGTAGAGACAGGGATTTACCATGTTGCCCAGGCTGATAATAGAAATCTTGGGCGAAAACCATCCACCCACCTTGGCCTCCCAAAGTACTGGGACTGCAGGTGTGAGCTACAGCACCCAGCCTGACTCAATGCACTGGCACGATGATGGCTCACTGCAGCCTCGGCCTCCCTGGCCTCAGCTGATGCTCCCACCTCAGCCTCCCAGGTAGCTGGGACTACAGGACACATTATCACAACAGCTAATTGTATTTTTGTAGAGATACGGTTTCACCGTGTCACCCAGGCTGGTCTCGAACCCCTGGGCTCAAGTGATCTGCCCACCTTGGCCTCCCAAAGTGCTGGAATTACAGGTGTGAGCCACTGGGCCCAGCTAGGGGAGAGTCTTACTGTCTAGGTTCTGGAGTCTGGACTTGATTCTGTAGGCAGTAAGAGACAAATGGCAGTTTGCTAGAACAAATGACAGCTGTGGCATTTCTGAAAGAGAACTGACAACCAGTAAAGAGGTTAGACTGGAAAGCTGTGAAGCTAGGGGCTATGCAAGAGTTCAGAGATGGGGGCAGGATGCTAGAGGTGTCCCCCAAACCACATGCATACCACTTAATGGTGGGAAATTTTATGCTTCTAAACAATCAGCTAGATGGGAATGGGGTCAGAGTTAGTGGAAGCTTTCTCAGCAGCATGTAGAAAAAAGACGGATGTTGGATGAATGCATGTTCTACTGAGGCTGCTAGTCCTGGTACTGCTCGGAAATAACAAAGACTTTCTTCCAGGCCAGGCACGGTGGCTCAGGCCTATAATCTCAGCACTTTGGGCCACTGCACTCTAGCCTGGCAACAGAGTAAGACTCAGTCTCAAAAAGAAGCAAATCCTCCCCCAAAGAGGTAACCTTCAGTTACCATGCTAAGCTCCAGCCACATGGGGTTTTTTGTTTGTTTGTTTGTGTGCTTGCTTTTTTGAGACTTGCTTTGTCATCCAGGCTGGAGTACAGTGTCGTAATCTAGGCTCACTGCAACCTCCTCCTCTTGGGTTCAAGCTACTCTCCTGCCTCAGCCTCCTAAGTAGCTGGGATTACAGGCGCCCACCACCACATATAGCTAATTTTTGTATTTTTAGTAGAGACGGGGTTTCACCATGTTGGCCAAGCTGGTGTGTGTTCTTATTTAACTCTCTCTGTGCACTATGAACCTTTGTCTGTGTTGTTTTCTGCTGTGTTCCTGGGTCCTGGGAATAGTAAGTACTTCATAGCTGTTTGTTTTGCCTTATTTTGAATAGGGTCTTGTTCTGTTGCCCAAGCTGGAATCCAGTGGTGTGATCATAGCTTATTGCACTCAGCCTCGACCTCTTAGGTTCAAATGATCTTCCCACCTCAGCCTCCTGAGTAGTTGGGACCACAGGGACCACTACACGTAGCTAATTTCTTTTGTAGAAACAGGGTCCCCTGTGTTGCCCAGGCTGGTCTTGAACTCCTGGACTTAAGCAATCCTCCTGTCTTGGCCTCCCAAAATGATGGGATTACAGGTATAAGCCACTGTGCCCGGCCCATAGCTGTTTTTGATTGAGCAAACTGATCAGTCTTGTATATTTATTCCAGATATGTAACTGGTTCATCAATGCCCGGCGGCGGCTTCTCCCAGACATGCTTCGGAAGGATGGCAAAGACCCTAATCAGTTTACCATTTCCCGCCGTGGGGGTAAGGCCTCAGATGTGGCCCTCCCCCGTGGCAGCAGCCCCTCAGTGCTGGCTGTGTCTGTCCCAGCCCCCACCAATGTGCTCTCCCTGTCTGTATGTTCCATGCCACTCCACTCAGGCCAGGGGGAAAAGCCAGCAGCCCCCTTCCCACGAGGGGAGCTGGAATCCCCCAAGTCCCTGGTGACCCCTGGTAGCACACTCACCCTGCTGACCAGGGCTGAGGCTGGAAGCCCCACAGGTGGACTCTTCAATACGCCACCACCCACACCCCCAGAGCAGGACAAAGAGGACTTCAGCAGCTTCCAGCTGCTGGTGGAGGTGGCGCTACAGAGGGCTGCTGAGATGGAGCTTCAGAAGCAGCAGGACCCATCACTTCCATTACTGCACACTCCCATCCCTTTAGTCTCTGAAAATCCCCAGTAGCCATCCGCCAAGAGGGGTGCTCGAGGCTCAAGCCAGCTGTCCTGGGTTTCCGTTTTGGTTCCCTTTCATGCAGAGGGTTTTCTATGGATCACTGCCAAACATTGGGATCATCTCCTCTGTGCAGAGGTCTTCAGCAGGAAGGTGCCACTTGGCACCACTGCACTGTGATGGGGGACCTCTCCTCTGCTGACTCTGCCGTTTCTCCAGGCCTCCCCTCAGTGATGAGACCAAGAGATCGGAGATAAGCATGGTGCTGCTGCTGCTGCTACTTCTGCTTCTCCAGAGAATCCCTGGGACACCTTTGTTCCAGCCTCATTTCCTGGGCTAGGCTCAGGAAAGCTGCCAAGTTCAGTCCTATGTTGGGTCCAAGCTACCCCTGTGCTGTTTCTGTCAAGCCAGGTGTGGACATTCCAAGTTCATATGCGTGAACAAAAGAAGAGGAACCCAGTGGATGTACCGGAACCGACTCCAGTTGAATGTTTAGATTTTTGTTAAACTGTTTTGTTTTTCCCTTTTTTGCTGTGGTTTACATTAACGGCAGTAGTTAGCCCAGGTGCGGGGAACAAGAGTGCACTGCAGGGTAAGAGTTCTGGTGAACTGGGAAGGACCCACCACTGTAACTGGGGATTGTTTTGCAAGAAAGGAATATTTTTATTTTGGGGACCAGCTAAGTCTCTGCAGTAGTGTGAAATTTCAAATGGTTGTTTTGGTTTACCAAAAAAAGGCAGGAAAAACAACTGTATGAGTGCATTATCTTTTCTGCCACAGGCACAGAAGGGTAGAAAACCACAGCTGGGGGCAGTCCAGCAGAATGGGACTAAACCTAGGCACCGAGCAGAGAAGGACAAGATCAAAAGGTGTTTGCTTTTTCTTTTAATTTGTATTGTAGTTTTTTGGGGGGGTGGGGGAAGTAAACTAGACTGAAGCAATGGATTTTTTTTTCTTTTTTCTTTAATATTTTTCCCTTTGTTCTTGTACACTTTTGCCCTGTACCCTGAGTTTTGAATTCCTTTAGGAACTTGGATTAGAGGGGCTCGAATGTCAGAAGCACCCTGCACCTCCTACTTGGAGAGAAGTGAGCCATCTGCTGGTCAGGAAGTCCTCCAAATGGGCAGCTCTTTCCACTATTCCTTCTTGGGGAAAGCAGGAATAGTGTCCTGCCAAGGAACTGCCTTGAGAGGAAGCTGGGGCTGGAAAAGAGTTAGAAGCTTGCTAGCCGGGAGTGTCTTTGTTTCACCTTTCTCTTAAACTAGACTTGCAGGGGCCCTTGACCTGAACTTCCCAGTAAAACAGATCACAATTGGTCTTCTCCTCTCCCCCATTTTTGTTTTGCTCTTTTTTTTTTTTGAGACGGAGTCCCACTGTCACCCAGGCTGGAGTACGGTGGTGTGATCTTGGCTCACTGCAACCTCTGCCTCCCGGGTTCAAGCAATTCTCTGCCTTAGCCACCCAAGTAGCTGGGATTACAGATGCCTGCCACCACACCCAGCTAATTTTGTATTTTTAGTAGAGATGGGGTTTCACCATCTTGGCCAGGCTGGTCTTGAACTCCTGATCTTGTGATCCACCTGCCTCAGCCTCCCAGAGAGCTGGGATTACAGGTGTGGGCCGCCACGTCCAGTCTCTTTTGCTGTTTCATTGCTGATAGTGTTGAACAGCAATATGCCCCATCTTTATATATGCTAAGAAACACTAATTCTAGGTTATTATTAGCTGAAATGTTTTTGTCCTGAATAACGTCGTTACTGGGCCAAAAGATAGATCAGGACCCCCAGACTTTAGTTTCCTGAAGTCACCAGCTCAGGCACAAGGAGAAGGGGTTCTTGGATATTGACTAACGTGGGTGGGCCTAGCCAGGAGAAAGATAGTAACATGTTCTTTACTTTCTGGGAAGATGCCTGAAGCCATCACAGAGGCTCCCCAACTTCTGAGTCACCCATCTTTTGCTGAGGGAGTGGGAATGGATTGCTTAAGAAGAGGGAGTTTTGCTCTTTCCAGGTGGGCAAGTTTCCTGGGCTCTCTGTGTTGCCTCCTTCTGGCTTCTTTCTCCCTTGCCCTCTCCCCGTGTGCCCCAGGCGTATCAGGGATCCTCAGCCTCCTGAGGCCCAGTGGGGAAGAACGAATATGGCAGCTTCCAGGTTAACTGAAGCTGCCATTTGCCCAGCCTCTTCCATCCCAGCCCTGTCAGTGAGCCCAGGTCTGATGCAACTGTTGCAGGATTTCTGTAGTAGAGAACTCTGGAAGTATATTGGGCTGAAGTGGGATTTTCCCTCCCCACAGTGCACTGAGCAATGGAGGGTGGTGAGGGAGCCATGCTGCTGAATTCTGGTTGGCATTCCCCCCTTGTGTAAAATGGGGTGTTGGGGTAGGGCAGACTCTGCTTGGGTTTGGTTGTAAGATAAAGCTGGAGGAGAAGCACAATTGTCCCATTAGATTATTTGAGCAAAAACTACTGTAAATAACTTCTGTCTTTTGTCAAATAAAATTTTTTGTTTTTGTTTTTTTAAGCAGAAACAGGGTTCTTGATGTTTGATCCATCAGGGCTTAGGGCCCAGGCTTGAAGACAAAGCAGTCACTAGCTTCTTACCTTGCCTTAGATTTTTCACTCTCCCTCTAAGTAGCCAGCTATGAGTTCTCTGCACACTGCACCCCTGTCCCTTTCACCAACTCGATTCTGTATCCCATTCAACTCAGGGTTAAGGGGGCCTTTGCATCCCACACTAGGCCAGTCTTCCCTGGGATCAACAGTTAAGCTTTGGAGTTGCTAAGTGGCGAGAATGTAACCTTGAGGAACTGGCAACTCTGTCCTCCCCCTCCCTCAGTGAGGAAAGAACATGACTGTAGCGTGAACCCAGCACAGAGAAGCAGCTATGAGATGGTAGCTCCAATCATGTCTGAAACCAGGACCACCTCTAGACTTCCCTATTATGTAAGCTAATAAATTCCCCTTTTTGCTTAAACTAGCTGTTAATACATTTCTGCCATACTGAAATGACAGTACTCTTAACTGCAGACCAAACTTCAAAAACCAAGGTCTGCAACAGTGGGAAACCAAGTTTGGCTGAGTGTGCCTGGGTCTGTGCTATATTCAATCTCTTTTTTTGGTGTTTTTTTTTTTCTTTTCTTTAGGCAGAGTCTCACTGTGTCACAAGGCTGGAGTGCAGTGGCACAATCTCGGCTCAGTGCAACCTCTGTCTCCCAGGTTCAAACGATTCCCCTGCCTCAGCCTCCCGAGTAGCTGGAACTACAAGCATGTACCACTATGCCCAACTAATTTTTTGTATTTTTTCAGAGACGGGGTTTCGCCGTGTTGGCCAGGATGGTCTCGATGTCCTGACTTTATGATCTGCCTGCCTCAGCCTTCTAAAGTGCTAGGATTACAGGCATGAGCCACCATGCCCAGCCCCAATCTCTTAATTTTTGTATACACACACATGAAAGTGAGATGCCCTAGGTAAAGAAACTGAGTGGGCTGTGGCTTGTGCCTGTAATCCCAGCTACTCCAAGGCTAAGGCTGGAGATCACTTAAGCCCAGGAGTTTGAGGCTGTGGTGAGCTGTGATTGTGCCACTGCACTCCAACCTGGGTGATAGAATGAGACCCCATCTCTTTTTTTTTTTTTTTTTTAAAGGGTGTGGCTCACACCCGTAATCCCAGAACTTTGGGAGGGGGAGGCAGGCGGATTACCTAAGGTCAGGAGTTCAAGACCAGCTTGGCCAACATGATGAAACCTTGTCTAAAAAAAAAAAAAAAGTACATATTAAGATACTTGCCTGAACTCATATGGCCCTTATAAATATGAAGCTAGAATTCAAATTCAAGTCTGTTTTGCTTCAGGGTCACTCAGGTCTGCTCAGAACCTACCTAAACTAATATAGTGGGCACTTAGATAGTGGCCACTAATGTAGTGTCATCTAGCTGTCTAGAACGGTGCTATGGGCTAAGCACAAGAAGTTTCTTCTGTGAACAAAATCTTGGTGATTTCATCCCAGTCACCTGGATGGAGGATGTCTTATCTCTCCTGCAGGTCACACTCCTTTAGGAATTTGGAGAGCCTCCCCACTCAAGTTTCCCAGATTAAAGAGCCTCAATTCCCTTAGCCATTCACCCAAGGTCCTGATTTTCCCCCACTTCTCTCTCAGTATCTCAAACTGCACACTTGGCCCTGGGGCTCAGCAAAATAGGCACGTGCTGTTACGGCTTTTCAAAGTAAGTTTAATACTCAATTCACATCAGCCAAGCGTAGTAGCTCGTGCTTGTAATCCCAGCACTTTGGGAGGTCAAGGCGAGCAGATCACTTTTGAGGTCAGGAGTTTGAGACCAACCTGGCCAACATGGTGAAATCCCGTCTCTACCAAAAAATACATAAATTAGTGGAGCATGGTGGCACACCCTTGTAATCTCAGCTACTCGGGGTTGAGGCAGGAGAATCGCTTGGACCCCAGAGGTGGAGGGTGCAGTGAGCCGAGATCGCACCACTACACATGAGCCTAGGCGACAGAGTGAGACTCCGTCTCAAAAAAAAAAATGCAATTTATATCTAGAAAATACTAACATTCCCCGAAAAGGGGAAGTAATTTGGATTGTTCAATCCCCTAGGGAGAGATGGCTTCTGACAAATATTTTTCAAAGAACTGAAACAAAAAGTGTCTTCTGCTTCCACTGAACCCTGGAGTGAGCAAGCACTTTAGATAATGAAAGTGAACTTTGGGATAATGTGGCCAGGGCCCCTCTGAAGCTGCGAACATGATCTAAGGACATCTATCTTTCTTATAGCCTCATTCAGGAAACAGCTTTTAAATGCATCAGCCTCTGGTTGTGAATACCTGCTGTCTCTTTGGGCTGGCTGTGTATTGCCTGACTACCTCTCTGTACCCTTGTTCTTTTTTTTTTTTTGAGATGGAGTCTCTGTTGCCCTGGATATAAGAGATCGCCACTGCACTGCAGCCTGGCCCATAGAGCGAAACTCCATCTCAAAAAAAATAAAGGTAGTGGTAGTGACTGGTGGGGAGGGGGTATGCCATCTTCTAGACCAGTGGTCAGGGAAGTACTCCTTTCCACTGTTGTTTTTTTTTTTTTTTTTTTTTTGAGACAGAGTCTCGCTCTGCCGCCAGGCTGGAGTGCAGTAGTGCAATCTTGGCTCACTGCAACCTCCGCCTCCTGAATTCAAGAATTCTCCTGCCTCAGCCTCCCGAGTAGCTGGGACTAAAGGCACGCACCACCACACCCAGCTAATTTTTTTTTTTTTTTGAGGCGGAGTTTCGCTCTTGTTACCCAGGCTGGAGTGCAATGGTGCGATGTTGGCTCACCGCAACCTCCGCCTCCTGGGTTCAGGCAATTCTCCTGCCTCAGATTCCTGAGTAGCTGGGATTACAGGCACCTGCCACCATGCCCAGCTAATTTTTTGTATTTTTAGCAGAGACGGGATTTCACCATGTTAACCAGGATGGTCTCAATCTCTTGACTTCATGATCCACCCACCTCGGCCTCCCAAAGTGCTGGGATTACAGGCTTGAGCCACCACACCCGGCTAATTTTTTGTATTTTTAGTAGAGATGGGGTTTCACCATGTTGGCCAGGATGGACTCAATCTCTTGACCTCGTGATCCATGGGCCTCAGCCTCCAAAAGTGCTGGGATTACAGGCGTGAGCCACCACGACCGGCCCTTTTCTGCTGTTTTCAAATGGTAGTTTCTCCATGGCCCCCAGGCTTAGTACCACTGGGAAACGGTTTTTTTGGCCCCAACTCAGCCCTATGAATAAGCATCATTCTGGGATAAGACTCAGGACTCTGGATTTTAAAAGTACAATCTAGCTGGAAAGCTGGTACATGAAGACTCCCACAGGGTAGAGGCCAGGTCTGTCTTGTATGGCTATATCCTTGTTATTTTAGGCACTGGAGCTGCAGAGGATAAGGTTTGGCACTCAAAAAGGATGGAGAAATAACCATCGCTGCCGTCAATGTTACTGATTTCAAAGGCATTTCTCCATAACCCAAGCCTGGGTTCAAATTCTTGGTCTGTCATTGAATAGCTGTCATGACCATAGGCAAGTCAGTTCACTACTCCAAGCTTAGCTTTCATCATCAATAAAATGGGAATAGTAACACTCACCTCTTGGGAGGATGAAATAGGGTAATCTATATGTTACTATCCATCCTTGCTCAGCACACAGCTGAGGGAAAAACACCCCATAAAACAACTCACCCCATACCATACAGCTTTTTTTTTTTTTTAAAAGATGGGGTTTCACCATGATGGCCAGGCTGATCTTGAACTCGACCTCAGGTGATCCACCTACCTCGGCCTCCCAAAGTGGTAGGATTACAGGCGTGAGCCATGGCGCCCGGCCACCATACAGCTTTTAAGTGGCAGAATTGGCCCTAATTCCCCAGAAAAGTGATTCTCAAGCCTAAATATGCATCAGTATCATCAGGAAAGCTTACAAAAATGCATATTCTCAGACCTCAGGCCCAGAGGGTCTGGGTAGGAATCTGCATTCCTGCCACAGGAGATTCTGATGCTCTTGCTCCAGAGACCATCATCATCAGGACTTATCCCCAGGAAACTGGTGGGCTGGAAAAGTCGCAACTCTTTGTCTTTCAAAGTTACCAGAAGGGTCTCTGGGCTGTCTGACTTTGCTTCAGAGAGGCTATGGTAACTTGAAGGTCTAGTGTAACCTACCATTTTAATTACCGAAGTAATCCATACTCATGTAGAGAAATTGCAAGTAAATGTATAAAAAGGGAAGAGTTTAGTATAATGGTTAAAGGCCCAACCATGTTTGGATGAAAATTAATGTACTGGGCATGGTGGCTCATGCCTGTAATCCCATCAGTTTGGGAGGCCGAGGCGGATGGATCACCCAAGGTCAGGAGTTCGAGACCAGCCTGGCAAACATGGCAAAATCCCCATCTCTTCTAAAAATACAAAAATTAGCTGAGTGAGGTGGTGGGTGCCTGTAGTTCCAGCAACTGGAGAGGCTGAGACAGGAGAATTGCTTGAAGCTGGGAGGTGGAGGTTGTAGTGAGTCAAGATCGCACCACTGCACTCCAGTCTGGGTAACAGAGTGAGACTCCATCTCAAAAACAAAATAAAATGAATGTGAAACATACAGTAAAGTAACTGGTACCTAGCAAGGGCTCATTAAGTGCTAGTATGACCTTTATTGTAGGCCAAAACAAAAAAAAAGACCAGGATGCAATCTCAGACCTCCATTTCAACAGCTGATGCCCTTTCCATGGCTGGTGGTTCCCCCCAGGATTTCTGATACCTGTGATCCATCAGCGCCTGAGGGGCCAGTTATCCGTCAGAACATACCTTCCTCTCCAAACCCCATTACAAGCAGCTGGTAGTGCTATCGAGGCATTCAGCTGCAAGGAAATAGCTTTAAGGCTGAGCTCATGTGTTCAACTAGTGCTAAAAAGCTACAGACTCACAAAGACAAAATTTGTCCTACTTCCAAATCTGTCTCTCCCACTTCCAAATCTGACCCTTCATCAAGTTCTTTTCTATCTCAGACCACCCAAGATGTTTATTTTAACCAGATGGATTCACTGAAATTCAGCCAGATCCCTGCTTCCTAAGATAAGGAAAGCCTTGGGTGAAAGCAAAAAGGGAACAAGTTTGAGTCCCATAAATACCTTCTAGGCAAGGGCTTCCACTCTGGCTGCCAGCTTAGCTTTGGCTGATCCTAGAAAGAGGAGGAACAGGGATCAGGTTTCAGATGCCTGTTGAACTTGTATGACCCTGGGCTACACTGCAGGATTTGAGGACCCTTCCAACTAGAACTTTCTGTGACTCTCCCAATCCCATGCAAACATGACTGTTGGTCAGAGCTTCACAATGTAATATAAACATGACCGAGAGTTGGGCGTGGTGGCTCATGCCTGTAATCCCAGCACTTTGGGAGGCTGAAGTGGGCAGATCACTTGAGGTCACGAATTGGAGAGCAGCCTGGTCAACATGGTGAAAGTCCATCTCTACTAAAAATACAAAAATTAGCTGGGTGTGGTGGCGGGCACCTGTAATCCCCACTACTCAGGAGGCTGAGAAGAATCGCTTAAACCTGGGAGGAGACCCTGTCTCAGAAGAAAGAAGAAGGGAAGGGAAAGGGAGGGGAGGGGAGAGGTGGGGAGGAGAGGGGAGATGAAAAAAATAGTGCCTAATGAAATGCTCAACTATTACTAATCATTATGGAAGTACAAATCAAAACCACAAGAAAATACTACTTTGCACCTAGTAGGATGATTATTAACAACAGAAAAAAAAATTTATCTCTGGGCCGGGAGCAGTGGCTCATGTAATCCCAGCACTCTGGGAGGCCAAGGCGGGCGGATCACCTGAGATTGGGAGTTCGAAACTAGCCTGACCAACATGGAGACACCCCATCTCTACTAAAAATACAAAATTAGCCAGGTGTGGTGACGCAGGCCTATAATCCCAGCTACTCAGGAGGCTGAGGCAGGAGAATCGCTTGAAGCTGGGAGGCAGAGGTTGCAGTGGGCTGAGACCACGCAACTGCACTGCACTCTAGCCTGGGTGACAGAGCAAGACTGTCTCAAAAAAAAAAAAAGTCTGGGCGTGGTGACTCACACCTGTAATCCCAGCACTTTGGGAAGCAACGACAGGTCTCAAAAAAAAAAAAAAAAAATCTCAGAACACTTGTGCACTGCTGGTGGAAATGCAAAATTCTACAGCTGCTGTGGAAAACAACAGTTCCTCAGAAAATTAAAAACAGAATTACAATATGATCTAGCAATTTCACTTCTGAGAAATAACAAAGCAGGGACACAAACAGATACTTGCACACTCATCTGTAGAAGCATTATTCAGAACAGTCAAAGTGTAAGCAACCCAAATGTCTATCAGTGGGTAGGCAAAATGTATGTACATACGACAGCTTTTAAAAGGAAGAAAAGTCTACCACATGCTACAACATGGGTGAAACTTGAGGACATAATGCTAACTGAAACAAACCAGTGACAAAAAGACAAATACTGTACTTATGAGGTACTCATTAGAATACTCAGATTCCTACAGCGAAAGTAGAATGGAACTAGTTTCCAGAGACTGGGGAAATGGAAGACTGAGGAGTTATTTATTTATTTTTGAGACAGAGTTTTGCTGTTGTTACCCAGGCTGGAGTGCAATGGCACGATCTTGGCTCACCACAACCTCCGCCTCCTGGGTTCAAGCAATTCTCCTGCCTCGGCCTCCCGAGTAGCTGAGACTACAGGCGCACACCACCATGCCCAGCTAATTTTTGTATTTTTAGTAGAGACGGGGTTTCACCTTGTTGACCAGGATGGTCTCCATCTCTTGACCTCGTGATCCACCCGCCTCGGCCTCCCAAAGTGCTGGGATTATAGGCGTGAGCCACCGCGCCTGGCCTGAGGAGTTATTTTTAATACATACAGAGTTTCAGTTTTACAAGATGAAAAAGTTCTGGAAATGGATGGTGGTGAAGGCTGCACAACAAAGTGAATCCATTTAATGCCACTCAACTATATACTACTACTTCTTTTTTTTTCTTTTTGAGATGGAGTCTTGCTCTTGTTGCCCAGACTGGGGTGCAATGGCATAATCTCGGCTCACTGCAACCTCTGCCTCCTGGGTTCAAGCAATTATCCTGCCTCAGCCTTCCAAGTAGCTGGGATTACAGGCATGTGCCACCATACCCGGCTAATTTTGTATTTTTAGTAGAGACAGGGTTTCACCATGTTGGTCAAGCTGGTCTCAAACTCCCGACCTCATGATTCACCCGGCCTCCCAAAGTGCTAGGATTACAGGCATGAGCCACTGCGCCCAGCCAACTATATACTTAATAACTGGTGAAATAATAAACTTTGTTAAATATATTTTACTAAAATTTAAAACACAATTTTTTATTTTATTTTATCTTGAGACAGGGTTTCTCACTCTGTCACCCAGGCTGTACTGCAGTGATGCGATGATCACAGCTCACCTGCAGCCTCGACCTCCTGAGCTTAAGTGAGCCTCCCATCTCAGCCTTCCGAATAGATGAGACAACAGGTGTGCACCACCATGCTTGGCTAATTTTTGTTTGTTTGTTTTGTAGAGATGGAGTCTCCCTGTGTTGCCCAGGCTAGTCTTGAAACCCTGAGCTCAAGTGATCCTCCTGCCTAAGCCTCCCAAAGTGCTGGGATTATAGGCCTGAACCTACCAAGCCAGGCCCTTAAAAATATATACATATTTTTCGAGATGGGAGTTTTTCTCTTGTTACTCAGGCTGGAGTGCAATGGCATGATCTCGCTCACTGCAACCTCCGCCTTCTGGGTTCAGGCAGTTCTCCTGCCTCAGCCTCCTGAGTAGCTGGGATTACAGGCACGTGCCACCATGCCCAGCTAATTTTTTGTATTTTTAGTAGAGACGGGGTTTCACCATGTTGACCAGGATGGTCTTGATCTCTTGACCTCCTGATCCACCCGCCTTGGCCTCCCAAAGTGCTAGGATTACAGGCGTGAGCCACCACACCTGGCCAAAAATATTTTTAATTCTCGGCTGAGCACGGTGGCTCACATCTGTAATCCCAGCACTTTGGGAGGCCGAGGCAGGCAGATCACGAGGTCAGGAGATTGAGACCATCCTGGCCAACATGGTGAAACCCCATCTCTACTAAAAATACAAAAATAAGCTGGGCATGTTGGCGCATGCCTGTAATCCCAGCTACTCAGGAGGCTAAGGCAGCAAAATCACTTGAACCAGGGAGTTGGAGGTTGCAGTGAGCTGAGATCGCGCCATTGCACTCCAGCCCGACAACAGAGACAGACATCATCTCAAAAAAAAAAAAAAATTAATTTGCTGGGTGCAGTGGCTCACTCCTGTAATCCCAGCACTTTGGGAGGCCAAGGCAGGTGGATCACCTGAGGTCAGGAGTTCAAGACCAGCCTGACCAACATGGAGAAACTCCATCTCTACTAAAAATACAAAATTAGCTGGGTGTGGTCATGCATGGCCTATAATCTCAGCTACTCAGCAGGCTGAGTCAGGAGAATCACTTGAACCCGGGAGGCAGAGGTTGCGGTGAGCCGAGATCATGCCATTGCACTCCAGCTTGGACAAAAGGAGTAAAACTCTGTCTCAAAAAAAAGAAAAATTAATTTGGCCAGTCATGGTAGCTCATGCCTGTAATCCCAGCACTTTGGGAGGCCGAGGTAGACAGATTGCCTGAGCTCAGTAATTCAAGACCACCCTGGGCAACACAGTGAAACCCCATCTCTACTAAAATATAAAAAATTAGCCAGGTGTGGTGGTGCATGCCTGTAATCCCAGCTACTCCAGAGGCTGAGGCACAAGAATCACTTGGGAGGCAGAGGCTGTAGTGAGCTGAGATGGAGCCACTGCACTACAGCCTGGGCGACAGAGCAAGACTCTGTCTCCAAAATAAATTAATTGATAGATAAATAAATAACATGTTTAGGCCGGGCACGGTGGCTCATGCCTGTAATCCCAGCACTTTGGGAGGCCGAGGCGGGTGGATCACGAGGTCAAGAGATGGAGACCATCCTGGTCAAAAAGGTGAAACCCTGTCTCTATTGAAAATACAAAAATTAGCTGGGCATGGTGGTACGCGCCTGTAGTCCCAGCTACTCGAGAGGCTGAGGCAGGAGAATTGCCTGAACCCAGAAGGCAGAGGCTGCGGTGAGCCGAGATCGTGCCATTGCACTCCAGTCTCAGTAACAACAGCGAAACTCCGTCTCAAATAAAATAAAATAACGTTTAACTTAAAAAAGACTTTTGAATCTAGTTTTATCCATCTTCAGTGCCCTCACCAACTCTCACCTAAATGACTTCAATAGTTTAACTAGTCCTCCATTCTGATCCGGTCCCCCAAATAGCAGCGAGCATGATCCTTCTAAGATACAAACCTGATGGCTTCCCCTGCCTCTGGGATAAGAAGCAAACTCTTCAGTATGATTCTTGAGTCCTTCCCCTCTGGTGGCTTCATTCCTTACCATTAGCCCACATGGTTTCATTTCCCTAAAGGTTCTCTCCCACCTTCACCTCTCTGTTCTCCTAATTTCTTCCTTCAGAGTTTAGCCTTCCCTAATCCCCCCAGATCAGGTTCCCCATTATACATCTTCACCAGGAGGAGAACTGGCAGAGTGAAAATTTACCTTTATGTAGGCCAAGGGCTAGTCATTCTTCCAACATTCTATGACAGATTCACCAGTTTGTCTTCTGAACTACATGCCAGCAGGGAGTCTGTAAAAGAGGTTTTGTAACAATGGTATATTTCCAAACAAGTGAGTTTGGAAGCGCTTGGCCCCCTGAAGTTTCCCTGAAAATCTGACATGAGGCAGATTGATTAACAGGAGGAAAGGCATACAAATTTTATTTAATGTATATACCTAGGAGTCTTCAGAATGAAGACCCAGCTCCCCAATAAGGTACAGAAGCTTTTTTTTTTTTTTTTTTTTTTTGGTCCAAGCTGAAGTGCAATGGTGCAATCTTGGCTCACTGCAACTTCTGTCTCCCAGGTTCAAGCAATTCTCCTACCTCAGCCTCCCAAGCAGCTGGGATTACAGGCGTGCACCACCACACATGGCTGATTTTTTGTATTTTAGTAGAAATGGGGTTTCACCATGTTAGCCAGGCTGGTCTCAGGTGATCCTCCCACCTTGGCCTTCTAAAGTGCTGGGATTACAGGCATGAGCCAACATGCCCAGCCAGGTACAGATGCTTCTATACTATCTTGAGGTTACAGAAAGAATGGGGGCTTGGATCCTGGTAGAATAGGTTATGGGAAGGAGGAGCAGAGGAATTTTATTGAGGGACAACAAAAAATTACCAGGAAGAATGACTGGATGGGGATCAGAAATTGTAAACAGTTATCTTTGGAATTTAAATGATTGTTGGAGACAGTTATTACCTTGAAAAAGGGTCTGTTCATGTGTGGTTACACTGTTCTCTTCTGCAACAGAAAGTGAGATAACTGGGAGAAGAACAAGAACTCTTCTCCTTGGTGGGTCAGCCATATCTTTATGTAGACAGGGGAAAAGTCTCTTCCAGCACCTTGATCTCTAACGGTTTTCAATTTCAGATATTATGTTAGGCACAGTGGGTCATGCCTGTAATCTCAACAAATTGGGAGGCTGAGGTGGGAGGATTGCTTGAGCCCAGGAGTTCAAGATCAGCCTGGGCAACATAGTGAGACCCTGTTCCTACAAAAAAAAAAAAAAAAAAAAAAAAGGCAGGGTGTATGGTGGCTCACACCTGTAATCCCAGCACTTTGGGTGGCTGAGGCGTGTGGATCACTTGAGGTCAAGAATTTGAGACCAGCTTGGACAAGACGGTAAAACCCCGTCTTTACTGAAAAATACAAAAATTAGCCAGGCATGGTGGTGCATGCCTGTAATCCCAGCTACTGGGGAGACTGAGGCAAGAGAACCGGTTGAACCTGGCAGGTGGAGGTTGCAGTGAGCAGAGATCACACCACTGGACTCCAGCTTGGGTGACAGAGTGAGACTCTCCCAAAAAAGGAAAAACTTAGCCAGGTGTGGTGGCATATGCCTGTGCCTGCTGCTTCAGCTACTTGGAAGGCTGAGGTGGGAAGATAATCTGAACCCAGGAGATCAAAGTTGCAGTGAGGCTGGGTTCCATGCTCATGCCTGTAATCCCAGCACTTTGGGAGGCCAAGGTGGGCGGATCACCTGAGGTTGGGAGTTCGAGAAAAGCCTCACAAACATGGAAAAACCCCATCTCTACTAAAAATACAAAATTAGCTGGGCATGGTGGTGCATGCCTGTAATCCCAGCGACTCAGGAGGCTGAGGCAGGAGAATTGCTTGAACCCAGGAGGTGGAGGTTGTGGTGAGCCGAGATCATACCATTGCACTCCAGCCTGGGCAACAAGAGCAAAACTCTGTCTCAAAAAGAAAAAAATAGCAAGTAGCAGTGAGCTCTGTCATGCCACTGCATTTGAGCATGGGCAACAGAGTGAGACCTTGTCTCAAAAACTAAAAAGTCATTATACTAGGGAGCCATATTTTGGGGTGAAATATTTTTATTTCCTTCAACTGGCTAAGCTTTACCATTGCATATGGGAGGGAAACTGGATCAGAAAAGAGGCAGGGCTAAAAAGAACAAGACCCATGGGAAACTTAGGACAAAAGGTGTGTACCCATATAATGTATACGACCTTTCCACCAGCTCCAGACAGTAATGTGATCGAAGTGTGTTTCACCTTGGGGGTCCAGCCCCACTTAATCTACTAAAATAATGTCAGAGTGGGCTTGGGGTGGAAAACACCAGCAATGGTATTCTGAAAAAGCTTCCTAGGAGGTTCTTTTCTTTTTTTTTTTTGAGACGGAGTTGCGCTCTTGCTACCCAGGCTGGAATGCAATGGCGCGATTTTGGCTCACCGCAACCTCCACCTCCTCAGTTCAGGCAATTCTCCTCCCTCAGCCTCCTGAGTAGCTGGGATTACAGGCACACGCCACCATGCCCAGCTAATTTTTTTGTATTTTTAGTAGAGACAGGGTTTCACTATGTTGACCGGGATGGTCGCGATCTCTTGACCTCGTGATCCACCCGCCTCGGCCTCCCAAAGTGCTGGGATTACAGGCGTGAGCCACCGCGTCCTGCCGCCTTCTTCTTCTTCTTTTTTTTTTTTTTGAGACGGAGTTTCGCTCTTATTACCCAGTCTGGAGGGCAATGGCGCCATCTCGGCTTACTGCAACCTCCGCCTCCTGGGTTCAGGCAATTCTCCTGCCTCAGCCTCCTGAGTAGCTGGAATTACAGGCACGCGCCACCATGCCCAGCGAATTTTTTAATATTTTTAGTAGAGACGGGGTTTCACCATGTTGACCAGGATGGTCTGGATCTTTTGACCTCCAGTGATCCACCTCAGCCTTCCAAAGTGCTGGGATTATAGGCCTGAGTCATGGCGCCCAGCCTCCCTAGGAAGTTGTATTGTTCCCGAAAAGTGAAGAACTACAGGTGAATGTTGAAAGGTATGCAAAAGATGAGATGGGCGGATTGCCTGAGCTCAGGAGTTTGAGACCAGCTTTGGCAACATGGTGAAACCCCGTCTCTACTAAAATACAAAAAAAAAAAAAATGAGCCGGGTGTGGTGGTGGTGCCTGTAATCCCAGCTACTCGGGAGGCTGAAGCACGAGAATTGCTTGAACCCTGGAGGCAGAGGTTGCAGTGAGTGGGGACACTGCCACTGCACTCCAGCATGGGCAACAAAGTGAAACTGTTGTCAAAAAAAAAAAAAGGGGAGGGCCAGGCACGGTGGCTTATGCCTGTAATCCCAACACTTTCAGGGTTGAAGCGGGTGGCTCACGAGGTCAGGAGATGGAGGATGGCTTGAGCCCAGGTGGTGGAGGTTGCAGTGAGCCTAGATTGTACCACCGCACACTAGCATGGGCAAGAGAGTGAAATCCTGTCTCAAAAAAATAATAATTAAAAGCAATAAAAATGGCCGGGTCTGGTGGCTCCTGCCTGTAATCCTAGCACTTTGGGAGGCCGAAGTGGGTGGATCACCTGAGGTCAGGAGTTTGAGACCAGCCTGGTCAAATGGCAAAACTCCGTCTCTACTAAAAATACAAAAATTAGCCAGGCGTGGTGGTGCCTGCCTGTAACCCCACTTGGGAGGGTGAGGCAGGAGAATCGCTTGAACCCTGGAGGGGGAGGCTGCAGTGAGCTGAGACTGTGCCACTGCGCTCCAACCTGGGCAACAGAGCGAGACTCCGTGTCAAAAAAAAAATTAAAAACCGTCATTTCCTCTTTTGGTGTCTCAGGCCTCTCGTGTGCCAAAAGAGGGTGCTGGGCAAGATGAGATATCTTGAACAAGTCCCTACAGAACTCGCAGGGTTAGGGGAGAAAACGAGCAGGCTAAATTCTGCAGGGCAGCTGGGGGATACCCTGGAGCAAGGTCTCGGCTCAGCAGGCGAGCAGGTCGCAAGGCTGCCTCAGGAAAGGAGAGCCCCTCCTGCACCGCTGCTCAACGGGGGGCTGTGGCCAACTGGGAGACGCTCAAGTCTACCCTCGGTTTTCCCCTACCTCCTCGGTCTCCACAGTGCCTCCTGGCGCTCATGTAGCCGTTCTCCCAATATTGTCCCTTCCCTCACACTCTACCGCGAACCTGGGGGAGGCTAACGTCATTTCCGTCACGCGTAGCGCGCTTGCGCCAAGGCGACGGTCGCTCTTTCACTCGGAAGGATGCACGGCAACCGATTGGCTGCGTGTGTACGTCGGCGGGAGGACGCGCGACACTGCACCGCCCCTCCCTCCGTGGAACCTGCTCTGTGGAGCCAGTGGAACCGGCAGCTTGACCAGGTGGGAGGATCCGCACCGCATCGCAGGACGGGACCGCTGATCCTGCAACCGCTCAGCGCCGTGACCCGCGACCCTAGATCCCAACTCCTTTCGGCTCAGCCCGCGCGCCCCAGGCCCGGCCCGGGCGGCGCGACGGGAGGATGAGCGGCGGGCGGCGGAAGGAGGAGCCGCCTCAGCCGCAGCTGGCCAACGGGGCCCTCAAAGTCTCTGTCTGGAGCAAGGTGCTGCGGAGCGATGCGGCCTGGGAGGACAAGGTACGGTGGAGCCTGAACAGGGCGCGGGTGCGAGGAGCCGGCTGGGACTCGGGGAATGGGAAGATGGGCCCGGGCCTGCCCTCGCCTCCTTTCCGGAGCGATCGAGCGCGTGGCCCAAGGGTGTCAAAGCGAACTTGGCGGGCACAGGGCGGACAGCTGGGCTTGGGAGCTCCCCGAAGGGTGGCTTAAGGATGAAGCTCCCTGGTCATGAGGGAGCGGCGAGGAGTAGGGAGAGGGGTTGTCATCCGTGGGCAGGGCGTGTGCCTGAACGGGGAAAGGGAGCTAAATTCCATTCAGTCTCCTCCCTTTATGTGCAGTAGGGTCTTGAGTAAGTTACTTGTCTCTTTCGAATTAACTGCCTAACGCAGTCGTTGGCACAACAGTAACGGTAACAGACTTATACTGATTTCTACGTGCCAGGTGCTCTCCATGTAGAATCTTAATTCTCAGAATAACTCTAAAATGGGGTACTCTGGTGCATTAAAGCGTTTTGAACATAGTGAGGCTCGCTGATCTTGAGCTGCTGTTGCTTGTTGAATAGAACGATGGAATACTTTGATAAGCGTGAGTCCTGACGTGAGACTAAGACCATCCCGTGGGTGAGTGTGAGATTTTGGGGTGGAGAAACGCCACCAAATACGTGCGAGAAATGGTTGGGACTCCAGGACGTTCTTAACTCTTCCCATTTGGAGGTTGCTTCATAACCCTGCTCCATGATCTGGAAGGGGCCATCACAAGCAGCTTGATTTCAGGTAGCTTGAAAATAATATTTTATTTACAGTCGTTTCTTTAGTTTTCTGGACTGCCGAAGTGGGTTTTCCTTCCTGAAGTTCCTGTAAGGGGGGATGGGAGGCACTTCCTGAAGGTGCCCTTGTTCTGCCACCATCCCTGCCCAGCTCTTACAAAACCTGCAGTCTCTAATCTGCTGTGTCATTTATTTCTTTGTATAAGGACTGGTTTCTGCAATCTAAGGCAGATCAGAAACCTGAGTTCTTCTGTGTTCTTCCATGAAACTTAAATATGTTGGCACCTGCCTTCCAGCATTTTTCTTCTAATCTGTATCTATGGCCAGTAGCACAATTACTATCACAATCATTTCATTACAGGCCGCTTCATATATGCAGCGTCTAATATGTGCAGCATCATTATGCAACTCTCGAATTTTGATTTAGAGCACAGGTTCTGGAAATGATCACTTAATGATGTCTAAATGTATCGTTTTCTACCACGTTAATAGAAATAAGAGGTGAAGCAGGAAGCACATATTGCTGCCTTTGGGGGAAAGAAATTGCCTGGATGTGTTTAGCAGAAAGATTTAGGCCGGGCGCGGTGGCTCAAGCCTGTAATCCCAGCACTTTGGGAGGCCGAGGCGGGTGGATCACGAGGTCAAGAGATCGAGACCATCCTGGTCAACCTGGTGAAACCCCGTCTCTACTAAAGATACAAAAAATTAGCTGGGCATGGTGGCGCGTGCCTGTAACCCCAGCTACTCAGGAGGCTGAGGCAGGAGAATTGCCTGAACCCAGGAGGCGGAGGTTGCGGTGAGCCGAGATCGCGCCATTGCACTCCAGCCTGGGTGATAAGAGCGAAACTCCGTCTCAAAAAAAAAAAAAAAAAAAAAAGATTTAATATTTCCCACTCTGGCTGTCCTGTGGCACCCACCCCAGATAATTGTTGCATTTTCCATCTTTTCTACAGGATGAATTTTTAGATGTGATCTACTGGTTCCGACAGATCATTGCTGTGGTCCTGGGTGTCATTTGGGGAGTTTTGCCATTACGAGGTTTCTTGGGAATTGCAGGGTAAGTCTTGGATATCTTACTTTTTCATGGTATCATTTCTTTTTAAATAGAGGTTTCCTTTTATAGAAAAGGCCGTTGCTGCCTGCTGGCGCGCGCGCGCGCTCTCTCTCTCTCTCTCTCTCTCTCTCTCTCTCTCTCTCTCTCTCGCCAGTCCATTCATTCATGGATCTAAAGTGACCTCACACAAGAGGCTATCACATTACTTATTGGTGGCATACACTCTAGTTCTGCTGTGACCTTTGTACCTGTGCAAGTTTGGGAAGCAGAAACTTTTGTATTTAATGACCATTTCCTTTGTGCCTGACACTATGCTTAATGTGCTAAACCTTGGATTTGGCAGAAGTTATTTCGGATCACTCCATTTTATTTTGTTATTTTTGAAACAGGGCCACAGTTTGCCGCCCAGGTAGGGGAGCACAGTGGCACCATCACAGCTGACTGCAGCCTTGACCTCCTGGACTCAAGTCATTTTCCTGCCTCTGCCTCCTACTAAGTAGCTGGAACTACAGGTGTAAGCCGCCACACCTAGCTAATTTAAACAAAAAAAAATTGTAGAGGTAAGATTTCTCTACATTGCCCAGGCTGGTCTTGAACTCCTGGGCTCAAGTGATCCTCCTTCATCAGCCTCTCAAAGTGTTGGGATTATAGGCATGAGTCACCATGTCTGGCATAGGTCCCTTTTTTATTTATTTATTTTTTTGAGATGGAGTTTTGCTCGTTACCCAGGCTGGAGTGCAATGGCGCGATCTCGGCTCACCGCAACCTCCGCCTCCTGGGTTCAGGCAATTCTCCTGCCTCAGCCTCCTGAGTAGCTGGGATTACAGGCACACGCCACCATGGCCAGCTAATTTTTTGTATTTGTAGTAGAGACGGGGTTTCACCATGTTGACCAGGATGGTCTCGATCTCTTGACCTCATGATTCACCTGCCTCGGCCTTTCAAAGTGCTGGGATTACAGGCTTGAGCCACTGCGCCTGGCTTTTTTTTTTTTCTTTTTTTTTGAGATGCAGTCTCACTTTGTCGCCCAGGCAGGAGTGCAGTGGTGCAACTTTGGCACCAGGTTTAAGTGATTCTCCTTCCTCAGACTCCCGAGTAACTAGGATTACAGGTACCCACCACCACGCTTGGTTAATTTTTTTGTATTTTTAGTAGAGACAGGATTTTGCCGTGTTGGCCAGGCTGGTCTCAAACTCCTTACCTCAGGTGATCCACCCACCTCGGCCTCCCAAAGTGCTAAGATTACAGGTGTGAGCCACGCGGCCAGCATAGGTCCCTCTATTTTAAAAGCAGCCCCAAAATTGGAGGTTGGGCCCTCCATATTTTACTGTGTTCTTTGGCCAGTGGCAGCACACTTGATACCAGCCTCTGGCCATGGCTCAGTTTATTCACAAGGCACTGAAAGTGAGTCCACGTGCACATCAGATTGAGTTTAAAAGATATGTGAGTCAGATGCAGTGGCTAATGCCTGTAATCCTAGCACTTTGGAAGTCAAAGGTGGGTGGATCGCCTAAGGTCAGGAGGTCGAGACCAGCCTGGCCAACATGACGAAATCTTGTGTCTAGTAAAAATACAAAAATTGCCAGGCACGGTGGCTCACGCCTGTAATCCCTGCACTTTGGGAGACTGAGGCAGGTGGATCACAAGGTCAGGAGATTGAAACCATCCTGGGTAACATGGTGAAACCCTGTCTCTACTAAAAATACAAAAAATTATCTGGGTGTCGTGGCGCGTGCCTGTAGTCTCAACTACTTGGGAGGCTGAGGCGGGAGAATTACTTGAACACAGGAGGTGGAGATTGCAGTGAGCTGAGATCATGCCACTGCACTGTAGCCTGGGCGACAGAGTGAGACTCAGTCTCAAAAAAAAAAAAAATTACCTGGGCATGGTAGTGGACACGTGTAATTTCAGCTGCTCAGGAGGCTGAGGCATGAGAATTACTTGAACCCAGGAGGCAGAGGTTGTAGTGAGCCAAGATCACACCATTGCACTCCAGCCTGGGTAACAGAACAAGACCCCGTCTCAAAAAAAAAAGGATGTGAGAGAGTTGATTTGAGATAGGAATCATGGGCAAGCTATTATAGAAGTTGATAGGAGGGACCGTCCTTATTATCTCTTTTTTGTTTTTTGCATTTTTTTATGTATCATAGTTGCATATATTTTGGGGGTACATATATTTTGATATGTGTATACAATGTGTAATGATCAAATCATGGTGATTGGTATATTAATCATCTCTTTTTTGTTTTTTTTAGTTGTTTTTTTTTTTTAAAGAGACGGTTTCACCATGTTGGCCAGGATGGTCTCAATCTCTTGACCTCGTGATCCACCTGCCTCGGCCTCCCAAAGTGCTGGGATTACAGGTGTGAGCCATCGTGCCCAGCTATGAATCATCCCAAATATTTTTTTTTTTTCTTCCTGGCCTTTTCTCTTTTCATTCAGGCAGTACAAACTGTCACCCTTCCCCCATGGAAAGCCACATTTATTGTTTTAGGGCTGACAAGTCTCTTCTCATTCCCTTACTCTAGGGTAAAATGAGTGAAATATATTTCAAATGTTTGAGTTGTCCGTTTTCTCAGAATATAACCGAAAAGAAGTGAACAGTCCCCTCTTCTTTTTTTTTTTTTGAGACAGTCTCGCTCCATCAGCAGGCTGGAGTCCAGTGGCACGATCTTGGCTCACTACAACCTCCACCTCGTGTGTTCAAGTGATTCTCCTGCCTCAGCCTCCTGAGTAGCTGGAATTACAGGTGCCCGCCACTACGCCTGACTAATTTTTGTATTTTTAGTAGAGATGGGGTTTCACCATTTTGGCCAGGCTGGTCTCAAACGCCTGACCCCTGACCTCAGGTGATCTACTCACCTCAGCCTCCCAAAGTGATAGGATTAAAGGCATGAGCCAGAGAGCCCAGCCAGCTGGGACTTTAGATGAGTGCCACCAGGTGTGGCTATTTTTTTTTTTTTTTTTGGTAGATACAATGAATTGCTGTGTTGCCCCAAGTTGGTCTCAAACTCCCAGGCTCTACCTTTGCCTCCCAAAGTGCTGGGATTACAGGTGTGAGCCGCCATGCCTGGCCTCAGTTTTTCATGTTCTTTTTTTTACCCCTATTCCAGCAAGTTCATCTATTTGTCTACATATATGCTGTGTAGTTTTCTCTCTCATTTACAAATAGAGATTATGCCTACCTTCTTTTTTTTTTTTTTTTTTGGGAGACAATGTCTTAATCACTCCAGCGTGGGCTGGAGTACAGTGGCATACTCACAGTTTCTTGTAGCCTCGACCTCCCTGGGCTTAGGCGATCCTCCCACTTTAGCTGCCTCCTGAGTAGCTGGGACTTTAGGCATGCATCATCACACCTGACTAATTTTTGTGTTTTTTGTAAAGATGGGGTTTCCCTATGTTGCCCAAGTTGGTCTCGATCTCCTGGCTTAAATGATCCTCCCATCTCAGCCTCCCAGAGTGCAGGGATTTAGACCTGATATAGACCTGTACTCGTGAGCCACCACACTCCATCACTGCCCACCCTTCAAGCTCAGTTAAAACCCTTCCATCCCTTTCCTGACCCTTTGCTTTGAACATCAGGCATTAGATTTGAATTCTTTTGTTTCTGTGACTTCAGTCTCTACTTACGGTGTAAACCTTGGAAGGCAGGGCCTATATCAGCCCCTTTCTCAGCCTCTTTCTCTCTCCCTATCACCCCAGTTCCTTGAGTCTCCAGTCATTCTCCAGCCCTAGCTTATTATGTGCCTCTCAGAGTGACACTTCCAACTGCTGTTAGTCATCTCCATCCAGAGTCACTAAGTCAGCCTGACCAAAATGAAACTCCTATCAGAGGAAGGTGGCCAGATTGGGTGAGGTGCCAAGATTTCTGACAGAAGATAAGGATATGGTGGCAACATGGCCAAACTGAGGACTATATTTCTTTCTTCTTGACTCCCTATTACTGTTCCTGCAGTCATTGTACTCAGAGGCCCTTAGGCTTACAGCTTTGGGTCTTCTTACCCATCCCCCATTCAGCCACTTGTCTGGTGTGCTTCCATGTCTTGAAACATGAGTACAGGTCTAAACCAGTTAGCCATCTTTTTTTCTTTCTTTTTGAGACAGAGTTTCGCTCTTGTTGCCCAGGCTGGAGTGCAACCTCTGCCTCCTAGGTTCAGGTGATTCTCCTGCCTCAGCCTCCCGAGTAGCTGGGATTACAGGCGCCCGCCACCATGCCCGACTAATTTTTGAACTTTTAATAGAGATGGGGTTTCACTGTGTTGTCTAAGCTTGTCTTGAACCCCTGACCTCAGGTGATCCATCCACCTCGGCCTCCCAAAGTTCTGGGATTCCTGGCATGAGCCACTGCCCCCCACCTAGCCATCCTGCTTCTTCCACTTGTGAGAAAGCCCATATTCTTACTGCTCACCAGACTCCTGAAGTATGAAGTATGAGCATCCTGTCCCATCCCCACCTTGCTCACGTAGCCTCAGAGTCTCCCTGTATTCCTCCCCTGCTGATTTATACTCTGCACCACTGCACTGCCCTCCCCTACACCAGCCCATACTTCATCCATTGAAAGGAATCAGTTCTTGCATTTTTCCACCTCAGCCTTCAGAAGAGATGTGGCCTGAAATATACAGTCCCCCATTAGATTAGATGCAACAACTGGAAAGGGCCAGGCCCATTAGTTCATGGTCTCTTCCAAAAATACAAAAAATTATCTGGGCATAGTGTAGCTGAGGCACAGGAATTGCTTGAACCTGGGAGGCAGAGGTTGCAAAGAGCCAAGATCGCACCATAGCAAGACTGTGTCTCGAATAAGTGAATTAATAATGTAAAGATTACTAAGAAGGTCTTGATCACTCTATGAAAACGAGATCAGGAGGGCAAGGATATATCACTGCTTACTGCATTCCTTCATTGTCTGTGCTCCCTTCATTCCAACTCTTACACCAGCTAAGTATATTATGTGGGTCAAAGACATTGGGGGGTACTCACAAACTGCTGGTTTCAGTTCCACTCTCATTGCTGGTTGTTTTTTGTTTTTTTGAGATGGAGTTTTGCACTGTTGCCTGGGCTGGAGTGCAATGGTGCAATCTCAGCTCTCTGCATCTCCTTCTCCCAGGTTCAAGCAATTCTCCTGCCTCAGCCTCCTGAGTAGCTGGGATTATAAGCGCCCACCACCACACCCAGCTAAATATTTTTTTGTATTTTTAGTAGAGACAGGGTTTTACTATGTTGGCTGGGCTGGTCTTGAACTCCTGACCTCATGATCCACTCGCCTCAGCCTCACAGAGTGCTGGGATTACAGGCATGAGCCACTGCACCCAGCTCATTGCTGTTCTTAGCTCCCTAATTGATGGTGAGCTGAGGGCAGGAATGGTCATCTTCATGTCTGCATCCAGTAACAGTAATAGATAGTGGACATCCAGAAATGGTCTCCCATTTGGGAGTTATACAGGGGAAATGCTATTGCCTGCTCAACTAGGCTGTGAAGCAGTAGTTTCACATGTGTAGCCACCCCCTAGCTGGAGCTATCTGTAGTCCCATGTCAGGTTCTGTTTGGTCCTGTTTGGGATGGCTCAGCAGCCATTCTGTCTTACTTCAAGAGGCTAGGAGAATTACTTACTCTCTCTATATACTATATATTATATATAGAGTTTTCAATCCGTTACCCAGGCTGGAGTGCAGTGGAGCAATCTTGGCTCACTGCAACTGGATTCAAGTGATTCTCCTGCCTCGGCCTTCTGAATAGTTGGGATTATAGGCACCCACCACAGCGCCTGGCTAGTTTTTATATTTTTTAGTAGAGATGGGGTTTCACCATGTTGGCCAGGCTGGTCTAAACTTTTGACCTCAAGTGATCCACCCACCTCAGCCTCCCAAAGTGCTGGAATTACAGGCATGAGCCACCAAACCTGGTCCTAAGTTTTGACTCTTCTAAGCTTAGAGTTTATGTTTGGTACTTGTTCTCTCTTGCTCCAGATTCTGCCTGATTAATGCAGGAGTCCTGTACCTCTACTTCAGCAATTACCTACAGATTGATGAGGAAGAATATGGCGGCACATGGGAGCTCACGAAGGAAGGGTTTATGACCTCTTTTGCCTTGTTCATGGTATGTGTAGCTGATAGTTTTACAACAGGTACTGTTCATTTCATGAGGTGTCACTCACAAGAAGGGACCTCACTGATTGAGTTACACTATGCAATCAGGGTGCTATTTTTCTAAAGGCTTCTGAGGCTCAGGACCATGGCCTGTGTTGAAACCGGAAGATGTGGTGTGATACACTGTATAGTTCTTTAATGTGTAAATCCAGGGCCCATCATTAGCTTCTACATCTGATTCTCAGCCCTGGCTACATATTAGAAACTAAGAGAGCCGGCCGGGTGCGATGACTCATGCCTGTAATCCCAGCACTTTGGGAGGCCAAGGTGTGTGGATCAGAAGGTCAGGAGATCGAGACCATCCTGCCTAACATGGTGAAACCCTGTCTCTACTAAAAATATAGAAAATTAGCTGCGCGTGGTGGCACATGCCTATAGTCCCAGCTACTCCAGAGGCTAAGGCAGGAGAATCGCTTGAACCGAGAGGTAGAAGTTGCAGTGAGCTGAGATCTTGCCACTGCACTCCAGCCTGGGCGACAGAATGGACTCCATCTCAAAAAAAGAAAAAGAAAAGAAACAGAAAGAGGAGCCACTAGGAGAGGCTGGTGTGGTCACTCATGCCTGTAATCCCAGCACTTTGGGAGGCAGAAGCAGGCGGATCACCTGAGGTCAGGAGTTCAAGACCAGTCTGGCCAACATGGTGAAACTCTGTCTCTACTAAAAATACAGAAAATTAGCTAGGCTAGCTGGGCATGGTGGTAGGCACCTGTATTCCCAGCTGTTTGGGAGGCTGAGGCAGGAGAATCGCTTGAACCCAGGAGGTGGAGATTGCAGTGAGCCGAGATCATGCCCTTGCACTCCAGCCTCGGCAACAAGAGTAAAACTCGAACTGAAAAAAAAAGAAACTAGGAAATAGCTAAAAAGTACAAACAATCCAAATGGCTATCACTTGATGAATGGATAAATAAGATACTATATATCCATGTAGTAGAATGTTATTTGGCCTTAAAAGGGAATGAAGTATTGATAAATGCTATGTAACACAGATGAACCTTGAAACATTATGCTAAGTGGAAGAATCCAGACAGAAAAGACCACATATTGTGTGATGCCATATGCAAAATGTCCACAGTGAGCAAATCTATAGAGGCAAAAAGATTAGTGGTTGCCAGTGGCTGGGAGGAAGGGGAAGGAGAATAGCTGATAAAGGAAACAGGCAATTTTTGGAGTAATGTTTTGGAATCAGTGGTGATGTTTGCACAACTGTGTCCACACAGAAAACCTCTGAAATGTACACTTTATTTGACCTAAGGTCTCACTCTTTCACCCAGGTTGGAGTGCAGTGGTGCTATCTTGGCTCTCCGTAACCTCTACCTCCTGGGTTTAAGCAGCTCTCCTGCCTCAGGCCTCCTGAGTAGCTGGGACTATAGACACGAGCCACCATGCCCTGCTAATTTTTGTTTTTTTTTTTTTTTTAGTAGAGATGAGGTTTCACCATGTTGGCCAAACTGGTCTTGAACTCCTAACCTCAAATGATCAGCTTTCTTCAGCCTCCCAAAGTGCTGGGACTACAGGCATGAGCCACCATGCCTGGCTTTTTTTTTTTTTTAAAGGCTAGTCAAGTGAAGCAGTGGGAGTGGAGAAGGAACAAAGAAATCTGTAACTGGTTGTGATCAATTAGTTGTAAACACCGATGCACTCGAACCAGACTTTTTTTGTATTTTTTAGTTGAAACGGGGTTTCACCATGTTGGCCAGGCTGGTCTTGAACTCCTGACCTCAAGTGATCTGCCTCCTTCTGCCTACCAAAGTGCTGGGATTACAGGTGTGAGCCACCGCATCTGACTCATTTTTTGTTTGTTTGTTTTTTTTTGAGACTGGAGTTTCGCTCTTGTTACCCAGGCTGGAGTGCAATGACGCGATCTCGGCTCACCACAACCTCCGCCTCCTGGGTTCAAGCAATTTTTCTGCCTCAGCCTCCCGAGTAGCTGGGACTACAGGCGCACACCACCATGCCCAGCTAATTTTTGTATTTTTAGTAGAGACAGGGTTTCACCTTGTTGACCAGGATGGTCTCGATCTCTTGACCTCGTGATCCACCTGCCTCGGCCTCCCAAAGTGCTGGGATTACATGCGTGAGCCATTGCACCCGGCCTCATTTTTCTTTTTTAAATTAAACTCTTGGCCTGACATGGTGGCTCACGCCTGTAATTACAGCACTTCAGGAGGCTTAGGCAGGCACACTGCTTGAGTCCAGGAGTTTGAGACCAGCCTGGGCAACATGGTGAAACCCATCTCTACAGGAAAAAAAAATTAGTCAGGTGTGGTGGTTTGCACCTGTTGAATCCCAGCAGGACTCAAAAAGAAAAAAAAAAACACCTTATGTGTCCAGACTCTAACCCAAGCCAATAAAATCTTTCACACTGGTAGTTGTAGCACCTGCTAGCAATGTAGTGTGCTTTACTTGAATCATTTCCACATCTGAACCTCAACTCCCTGGGCCTGGGGTTGCCATTTGGTAGGAGAGGAGCTTATCAGGAGTTTCTTTGCAAGTGCAGGTGGGCAGTCCTGGGCTGTTAGTGACAGCTTGATTTCATTGAAATAATTTAAACCCCTCAAGCAGATTGTGCAGTGAATAGCCCCTGGAGAGTGCCCTGTGAATACATTCTCATCTGGCATTTTTGTTTTGTGGAATCAGCCTGTGTTAACCCAGGTGACCTATGAACTGTGCTTGTCTCCTCACTAGGTCATTTGGATCATCTTTTACACCGCCATCCATTATGACTGATGGTGTACAGCTCCCACCTGCTCCCTGTCCCATCCAAAGGACCCTCTTGATAACAGCACAGAAACTTGATCACTGGGGAACCCTAGACCCTTGGAACTTGGAAGACCCGTGTTTCCTGGACCGCGAATCAGTGTATTGGGTGTCAGTGTTTTCTGCAAGGGTTGTGACCTGAAACTTTTTAAAAAACCACCCACCTTTGGGGAAGCATTTCTGAATTTATCCATCACCATTTCTTCTTGGATACCATCAAGTAACAGCTGTTTGTCAAGTGGAGCTGTCATTTAATTTGATGCACCTCCGGATTCAGATCAAACATTAAATTGTCTTCCTCGATTCTCCATCAGCTGTACACTTTTTAAACTATCAGTGGCATTTCAAGTCTTCTGAAACAGCATGGCTGTATGTGCATGGTCCATAGCACAGTACAAGCAGCATCTAACAACAGTTTCCATTGTAGAATGTTTTCAGATACTTGAATAAATTAGCTCTTTAATTGAGAACCTGTTGATGATACCTGAAAAAGCCTTTTCCATCCCACCTGTAGCTTGGGAACCCAGTAGGAGCAGTAGAGGTAGTGCCTCCCACCCTTGTCCCTCTTTCTTCCTCTCCCTGTTCCCTTAGCAGATCCAGCAGATCTCTTGCTCTTTATGGGAGCAGTAGGAAAATCGGGCTGCATTTGGTGTAGGCTATGGCCGCAGTCTTGGCATTGTGGAGAGAGGTCTTAGCATCTTCTGATGCCCCTGCCCAGCATTGAGAAAGGTGGCCTCTGCAGTGTGCTAGACCTAATAGGTGTTATTTTGTATTTGGCCACAAGATGGCAAGGCCAGTATGTTACGGAATGGTAAGCCACAAAATAAAATACAAATCTGAGAGCTAAGCTGGGTGCAGTGGCTCACACCTATAATCCCAGCACTTGGGGAGGCCAAGGCGGACAGCTCATTTGAGGTCAGGAGTTTGAAACCATCGTGGCTAACATGGTTAAAACCCGTCTCTACTAAAAATACAAAAAAAATCAGCTAGGCATGGTGGCATGGGCCTGTAATCCCAGCTACTCAGGACGCTGAGGCAGGAGAATTGCTTGAACCCAGGAGGCAGAGGTTGCAGTGAGCAAAGATCACGCTATTGCATTCTAGCCTGGGCAACAGAGCAAGACTGTCTCAAAAAAAAAAAAAAAATCTGAGAGTTGGGGCTCTTGTCCTCAGTGGTGGACATTTGAAGACCTAGACTATCAGAAGTCTTTCTCTTTGCTCTGGGGGTCATGTAGAGGCTGGACCACCCAAGATCTGCTGCTACAGTAAGACATCATCTCAGCTTTCCCTTCTAGGCCACAGTCCAACCTGCTACAGTGTGGTGGTGGTCTCAACGGGACTTGTAAATTTTCTGAAAATTATTTTCTCATTGATGCTAGGGGTTGTTTCTACTTTGTGGGTGGGGCCTGGTTAATGGTGGGGATGTGGAATGGGACTCAACAGGCAGCATCCAGATGGTACTGGCAACCCCAAACTCAAGAACTGGCTGGGTCACACCCCCCAGGAGGCTTACTCTCTTTTTGGAACCCTGGCCCTGCTCCCAACTTTTCTGCACTCAGACTAGGGGTTGCAGGTGGGACCACAGCACAGGGAAGAGGTAGGTGACTTCCTAAGGCCATGGGAGGAAAGAGCAAGGTACAGGTAGGACCCTGGATGCACCTCTGTGTCCCAGCCCTCCCTCACTGAGTGCACAGCTGTGCCTCTAGCATGCTTAGGAGGTTGGGCTGAATTGGGGGGTTCTAGGTGCTACAGCCTTGGTTTCCCTTTCTGCCTCTCCTTTGGGCCTAGGCATCATCCAAAGAGACAGCTTCCTCAGTCAGGCTGATGTAGGAGCTAAGTGACTCCCGGAGACCCTCACTGAGAAGAGATTCCTCCCCTGTGGCAGCTTCAGAAAACAGGAGGGAGCTGTGGACAAAGGAAGAGAACTGGGTCAAGGAGCCTCTTTCTCCTCCCTGCATTCACTACACACAAAAGTACATTGTTCTCAAAACCTCTCCTGCTGAAGACCTCCCCCTGTTTTCTATCAGATCAGCTCCCCTGGCCCCACTTGCCGAGCCTGGGCTGGGCTCCAGGAGTTAAGTCAGTGCCTTCTGGCTCTGGCTCCCAGGTATCCCTGAGTATGACAGGTGCATTCTGGGTTGTGGGTTCCCAGGGGTAGGCCCTTCTAACTCTTGGTCCCACTTTCATGTTTCCAGGAGTTCCCCCACTTTACCTGTCCAGCTCTTTCCAGTTGAGTGGTGTCCTCTGCACAGTCACAGGTAAGGGCATGTCCTTGCCAGGGAGCGGGCTAGCCCTCTGCAGGACACAGGGCTCCTTGAGGAGGCAGCAGATGTCTTCAGCCAGCTCTGAGGAAGAGACCCCCATCCCTGACATGGCCGACTCACCCTGCTTCTTCCCAACAGCCATCACCCTGACAGCCCTCTACACGTGGCAGGAGGGGGTGTAACTACCAAAGAAGGACAGAACATGAGCGCCAAGCTGTTGCTTACATGGAGACAGATAACGGTCAAAGGTCTTTCTGGGCTAATTTTGGGAGACAATCCACTATGATTTAGGGTGAGTTAATGGACCTCTTGAGCCTAAGTTCTGGTTAGGAAAGTGCTTTGGGAAGGAAAAAGCTAAGGAATGCCCGGTCTCTACTTCCACTGCCAGTGCCTGCTCCTGCAGGGAGTGACCTGCAGGAAACCCCCATGAGTTTGCCAGGAGTGCTTTTCGCTCTCTGTCCCCTGATCCTGTCCTTAGGGAGTCAGGATTGAATCCCACACAGCAGCAGCTCTGGGCCTGGTTCCTGTGGAGAGAACTGCTGCCGGGGGCTCTGAATCAGAACCAGAGTGGTAGGCAAGGTACTGACCCGAGCCTACAGAGATCTGTGGCTTTTCTGCCAGGGCATGAAGTAAAGACAGGGCTCCCAGCCTGCATTTCTTGGGACAGGGCCTGGCATGAAAATAGGGGAGGCCTCTCTTCTGTCTGTTTGAATACTCCATAGCAGGTAAAATATACAAGAGCACAACTGCCTGCTCCTCCCCATATACTATCCTAGCCTACTCCTGGAGGCAGAGAAAGGCCATACCAGAGTAATGGTCCACCAGAGCCTGGAGTGAGGGGAAGGTGAGGCGTGGTGAGATGTACAGCCAGCCATTGTCAAGGTGCTGGATCCTGTAGTGTCTGATCTGGTCCCAGGAAGCAGGGCGGCTGAGGCGGACTGACAGGGAGTAACAGCCTGAGGAGAGAGGGGTCCAGGGTGGCAGCAACGCCCTGCTGGGACTCAATGCCACCCAGGTTGGGAAACAAAGATAGGAAACATGGCCACAGGGCCCCAGCAGAAGGGAAGTGTCTGGGGCAGAAGCAGGATAAAGACTTGCTCTCTTGGTCATCAATAACACGTTCATAATAGATGGGGATCTTGTGAGGGTGAAATCATACACACAGAGCTCTCAGCACAGTCTGGCACTGTGTACTTGGAACATTAAGCATTGGCTATTTTTTTTTTTTTTTGAGACGGAGTTTCGCTCTTGTTACCCAGGCTGGAGTGCAATGGCACAATCTCAGCTCACTGCAACCTCTACCTCCTGGGTTCAGGCAATTCTCCTGCCTCAGCCTCCTGAGTAGCTGGGATTACAGGCACGTGCCACCATGCCCAGCTAACTTTTTGTATTTTTAGTAGACGGGGTTTCACCATGTTGACCAGGATGGTCTCGATCTCTTGACCTCGTGATCCACCCGCCTCAGCCTCCCAAAGTGCTGGGATTACAGGCTTGAGCCACCGTGCCCGGCCTACATTGGCTATTCTTACAAAGACTCAGGTGGCAGAAGTGTTAGGATGTGAAAACATTGTCAGTAGATGGCGACAAGGAGGTAGAGAAGTAGGAGCTCCCAGCCTGCTGGTGGAAGAGATTAGCACAAGCCACCTTGGAAATAGTTTGGCATTAACTAGATGAGTTGAACATGCACGCACCCTACAACCCAGCAGTTCTACCCAAGCATATTACCTTAGAGGCACACGAACAGGGATATTCATGGCAGCATTGTTTGTAAAAGTCAAAATGGCTGTAATCCCTCAGGAGGCTGAGGCAGGAGAATTGCCTGAACCCAGGAGGCGGAGGTTGCGGTGAGCTGAGATCGCGCCATTGCACTCCAGCCTGGGTAACAAGAGCGAAACTCCTTCTCAAAAAAAAAAAAAAAAAAAGAAAAAGTCAAAATGGCAAACAGCCCATTTGAGCTCAAGAGTAGAATAAATTGTATAGAGTGTAATACTATACAGCAGTAAAAATAACTGCTACATACATAGGCATAAGTAAATCTTGGAAATAATAAGCAGAACAACATAACAGAACATACATTCAGCCGGATTCTATTTAAAGTTCAAAGACAGCCTAGATGACATTATATGTTTCACAGGGACACACAGCAAAGCTCTGAAGAAAAGCAACTGAACGATTAACACAGTGACGTACGAGAGGGGGCTACAAAGCCTTTGTTGGGTAATTTCCACTGGGAAGTGGGCACGTGGATGTTATTTTTATTTTATTTATTTATTTTTTTTAGATGGAGTCTTGTTTTGTTGCCAGGCTGGAGTGCAGTGGCATGATCTCTGCTCACCGCAACCTCTGCCTCCTGGCTTCAAGTGATTCCCCTGCCTCATCCTCCTGAGTAGCTAGGATTATAGGCATGTGCCACCATGCCCAGCTAATGTTTTGTGTTTTAGAACAGATGGGGTTTCACCATGTCGGCCAGGATGGTCTCAATCTCCTGACCTCATGATCCGTCCACCTCAGCCTCCCAAAGTGCTGGGATTACAGGCGTGAGCCACTGTGCCCAGTCTACTTTTATTTTTTATTTTTATTATTAATTTTAGCAATTATGGTGGACAATAGCAATCAAATTATAGACCCATGAAAGGGGCAGTTTAGGTAGAAGAAGCTTGAGCAGTCCCTATGGTGGTGCTTACGGATCTGGTGTTGAAAGTGGTAGCTATAGGCCAGGCGTGGTGGCTCACACCTATAAGCCCAACACTTTGGGAGGCCAAGGTGGGTGGATCATGAGGTCAGGAGTTTGAGACCAGCCTAGCCAAGGTGGTAAAACCCTGTCTCTACTAAAAATACAAAAGTTAGCTGGGCGCAGTGGCAAGCACCTGTAGTTCCAGCTACTTGGGAGACTGAGGCAGGAGAATCACTTGAACCTGGGAGGCAGAGGTTGCAGTGAACTGAGACTGTGCCACTGCACTCTAACCTGGGTGACAGAGTGAGACTCCATCTCAAAAAACAAAACAAAAAACAACTGAACATCACTTGATTAATGATGAGGATATATAAAATTAAAATTTATTTTAAAAATAACTAGGCCAGGTGCGGTGGCTCACACCTGAAATCCCAGCACTTTGGGAGGCCGAGGCTGGTGGATCACCTGAGGTAGGAAGTTCAAGACCAGCCTGACAAACATGGAGAAACCTCATCTCTACTAAAAATATAAAATTAGCCAGGCCTGGTGATGTATGCCTATAATCCCAGCTGCTTGGGAGGCTGAAACAGGAGAATCATTTGAACCCAGGAGGTGGATGTTGCAGTGAGCTGAGATCGCACCACTGCACTCCAGCCTGGGCAACTAAGAGTGAAACTCCATCTCAGGAAAAAAAAAAAAAGAACTGAACATTGGCCAGGGACAGTAGTTCATGCCTGTAATCCAAGAACTTTGGGAGGCTGAGATGGGAGAATCACTGAAGCCCAGGAATTTGAGATGGGCCTGGGTAACATGGCGAGAGTCCAGCTCTACAAAAAATTTAAAAATTACCCAGGTATGGGTGGTGCATGCCTGTGGTCCCAGCTACTCCAGAGGTTGAGGCAACAGATTCGTTTGAGCCTGGGACATTGAGGCTGCAGTGAGCCATGATTGTGCCACTGCACTCCAGCCTGGGCCACAGAGCAAGACCCTGTCTCAATCAATCAATAACTGAACATTGGCTGAACGTCGTGCTCACACCTGTAATCCCAGAACTTTGGGAGGCTGAGGCAGGTGGATCATGAGGTCAAGAGTTTGAAACCAGCTGGGCCAACATGGTGAAACCCCATCACTACTAAAAATACAAAAAAATTAGCGGGGTGTGGTGGTAGGTACCTGTAATCCCAGCTACTCAGGAGGCTGAGGCAGGAGAATGGTTTGAACCTGGGAGGTGGAAGTTGCTGTGAGTCAAAATTGCGCCATGGCACTCCAGCCTAGGTGACAGAGCAAGACTCTGTCTCAGGGCAAACATTAAAAAAAAAAAAAAAAAAACTGAACATCAAGTGCGGCATGATGGTTCAAGCCTACAATCCCAGCTACTCAAAAGACTGAGGCAGGAGGATCCCTAGGAGTTCAAGGCTGCAGTGAGCTGTGATTGTGCCACTGCACTTCTGCCTGGGCAACAAAGCAAGATCCTATCGCTGAAAAAAAATTGAACATCAGTGTAATTCATCAGATTAATAGAATAAGAGAAAAAATACAGGCTGGGCGAGGTGATCACACCTGTAATCCCAGCACTTTGGGAGGTCCAGGTGGGTGGATCATGAGGTCAGGAGTTTAAGACCAGCCTGGCCAACATAGCAAAACCCCCATGTCTACTAAAAATACAAAAATTAGCCAGGCATGGTGGCAGGCTCCTGTAGTCCCAGCAACTCAGGAGACTGAGGCAGGAGAATCGCTTGAATCTCGGAGGCAGAGGTTGCGGTGAGCCAAGATCGTGCCACTGCACTCCAGTCTGGGCAACAGAATGAGATTCCGTCACAAACAACAACAACAAAAAATCATGATCACCTGAAAAAATGCAGAAAAATCATTTGACAAAATTCAACACCCTTCATGATTAAAAAACAAAAGCAGAAAACAATGAATAGAGTGTGTTAGTTTCCTATTGTTAGTTACCATCAATTTAGCAGCTTAAAATAACACAAAGTATGATTTTACAGTTCTGGAGGTTAGAAGTCTGAAATGAGTTTCACTGGACAAAAATCAAGATGTCAGCAGTGCAGTGTTCCTTTTGCAGGCTCTAGAGAAGAATCCATTCTCTTTTCTTTTTGTTTCTAGAAGTCATAGGCATCCCTCTGCTCATGGCTCCTTCCTCAGTCTCCACAGCCAGTAGTATCTTCCTGCCTCTAACTCTAACCTTCCCGCCTCCCTCTCATAAGCATCCTGGTGATTATACTGGGTCCAACTGGACAATCCAAAATGATCTTCCCACCTCAAAATCCTTAATCACATCTGCAAAATCTTTTTGCGATGTAAGGTAACATTCACAGGTGCTGCAGATTAGGACCTGAACATTGTTGGGGGATGATTATTCTGCCTACCACGGAAGAACACCTGATACAGAGCATCTGTGAAAAATCTACAATTAAGGCCAGGTGCAGTGGCTCACCCCTGTAATCCCAACACTTTGAGAGGCTGAGGCAGGCAGATCACCTGAGGCCAGGAGTTGGAGACCAGCCTGGCCAACATGGTAAAACCCCATCTCTACAAAAATAGAAAAATTAGCTGGGCATGATGGTGTACACCTATAATCTCAGCTACTTAGGAGGCTGAGGCAGGAGTATTGTTTGAACCCAGGAGGCAGAGGTTGCAGTGAGCTGAGATTGGGCCACTGCACTTCAGCCTGGGTGACACAGCAACACTATGTCTAAAACGAAACAAAACAAATCTACAACTCATATACTTAATGGGAAAGATTGATTATTTTCCTTCTAAGATTGGCAACAAAGCAATAATGTTCTTACCATTTCTACTCAATGTTGTACTAAAGGTTCTAACAAGTGCAAGAAAAAGAAAAGAATATGGACTGGAAAAGACACAATACAACTGCCTTTACTTAAAGATAATACAATCATATGTAGATAATCCTAAGGAATCTGTCAAAAAGCTACTAGAACTAAAAAGTTAATTTAACAAGGTGACCCAAAGTCAGTATGCTTTGAGAAGATATTGACACCAGTAGGGTCTCTGCTTCCTTTTGTTATTTTTGCCTGATTGGGAGCCCTTTGACCTTTGAACTTTAATTCTTTTTTTTTTTTTTTACAACAGAGTTTTGCTCTTGTTGCCCAGGCTGGAGTGCAATGGCGCAATCTCGGCTCACCACAACCTCCGCTTCCTGGGTTCAAGCGATTCTCCTGCCTCAGCCTCCCGAGTAGCTGGGATTATAGGCACCTGCCACCACACCTGGCTAATTTTGTATTTTTAGTAGAGACAGGGTTTCTCTACTAAACGTTGGTCAGGCTGGTCTTGAACTCCCAACCTCAGGCGATCCACCTGCTTTGGCCTCCCAAAGTGCTGGGATTATAGGCATGTGCCACCGCACCCGGCCTTTTAAAAAATTGTTTTAGAGACAGTTTGACTATGTAGCTCAGGCAGGCCTCAAAATCCTAGGCTCAAGTGATTCTGCTGCCTCGGCCTCCCAAGTAGCACTACAATGCCAGCTTGTGTTCTATACCTTTGAGAAGAGTCTTTTCTTGAGCTGTGCTGTAACCCTGAAAAAATGCTGGTTGGGAATGGGCTAAATATTTGAAAATAGGCCCAGAAAGCCAACCAACCCAGCTGAACTAGTGACCAAGACCTTATATCTTTTCTTCAACCACCCACCCTGGCCACTGTCACAACAGTTATTAGAATCAGAAAGGGTAGCTACACTTGGGATCTGGTTGTTGGTCTCAGGGATAAGAGGTCCTCAGGAGTCATCCATCACTGATTGGTTCCTTTCTGTCAGCCTCACATCCAACCCAACAAAAAGCCCTATTTGGTATGGTCAGAACAGAGCCAAGAGCCCACCACTTTTCACCTGGACAGAGCCTGCTACCGTTTTCTGCGAGGCTTCCTCTCTTTGCAGCAGGTCGGGGTCAGGTCCTCTCACTCCCTTACTCAGAATCCTCCCTGTCACACTTAAAATCAATCCCAAGTCCTCTCCCTGGAAAGGCTCTGTGTGACCTGACTCCCAACGCTCCCCTCGTCCCATCTCCCATAGTTTCCTGCTGAGGACATGCCTCCCTGAGGCCTGTGCTCACACACTCACGCCCTGACACTCCGTATCCTCCGAACACCGCTTTATTTCCTCTTGGCATTTATCACTCTCACACTCTTTCTTATTTGTTCACTGTCCACCTTGCCAACTAGATTGTGGGCAGGAATCTTGCTTTTTATACTGCAAAGTCTCTAGTGTTTTGAACAGTGCCTGGCACTGTCAACACACAATATACATTGGTTGAATGAATGACTGAAACTCTGTGATAAACACTCGGACAGAGCCTTACAAGCAGTTTTAAGGAAAGCTCATCACCATTTGCACTTTTACTGTCTGTGAGCACAGATGGTGTTGGGATTGATTCTTGAAGGCTTATCATTGCATGGTTTGCAGCAAACACATATTGAGCATTGACTAAGCCCTACCCAGCCTTAGGCACAGAAGGCCCACCCAGAGCCATCCCTTAGCTGAAGATGGAGTGCTGTGGGTTACACAGGTCCAGCTGACTGACTGGGGAGCAAGGCCCTAGAGGTGATGGGGAGGTGACTTTGGTTCTGTTCTTGGCAGTCTGATGCTAAAAATAGCCTGAATCTTCCTATTTGAAGGTGGCCGTCTTCCCAAGCTCTTCATCCTGTCTCCTCCTCTCAACATGCACAGGTATGCTAACCTGCTCATTCATTTATTCAATATACATCCGCTGAGCACCCACTACATGCCCAACACTGCTCTAGGCCCAGACACAGGTATGAAATCACCACACTCAGGGGAAATAAGCGCAGTCTTGCCAGCACATCCACAGCTGGGATTTTCCTTAACGGTCCTCATTTCAAGTATTTAGTTCCTGTATTATTCCCATCAGATCATGTACACTGATTTTTTTTTTTTTTTTTTTGAGATGGAGTTTCACTCTCATTGCCCAGGCTGGAGTACAGCGGACATGATCTTGGCTCACTGCAACCTTCACTGCAACCCCACCTCTACTAAAAATACAAAAATTAGCTGGGCCTGGTGGTGCACACCTGTAGACCCAGATACTCAGGAGGCTGAGGCAGGAGAATTGCTTGAAGCTGGGAGGCCGAGGTTGCAGTGAGCTGAGATCACACCATTGTACTCCAGCATGACAACAGAGTGAGACACTGTCTCAAAAGAAAAAAAAAAAGAAAAAAAAATTAGCAGGGCTGGGCATGGTAGTTCACGCCTGTAATATCAGCACTTTGGGAAGCCAAGGTGGGTGGATCACTTGAGGTCAGAAGTTTGAAACCAGCCTGGCCAATAGGCTGGTCCACTATCTGCAGCCTAAGGACAAAAGCCATGACTTAGCAGGCCTGACCTGGGGGAGATGCTCAGTAAGTGTTTCCCAATTGACAGTGGACAGAGGTGAGCCCCATAGGGGCAGGAACCATGTCTTGCTCATCAGTCCCCCTTATAGTGCCTGACACAGAACAGATACACAGCAGGATAGCCAGTGGGGGCTGCCTCTGGAGCCTGTCCCCAACCCTATGCTGACCTCTGCACAACGCTGTGACCTCCGCAAAGTCTTCCAGACCCCCTTCACAGACCAAGATTTGGGGCCTCACTAGAGCCTGGCCATGGCTGTCCCCAGGCCTATCATATAGCCAGGTATGCTAGTGGGACTCAAGAAGATGGGGTCTTCCCACTCCGGACTCTGATTAGTGTCCCTGGTAGCTCAGGGTCCCAGGCCTTCCTCCTTGGTCCACACACAGGCTTAAAGCACCTGTGGTATCCCCATCCCAGAGGTGCCTTTGGGCCAATGAAAAGCTGATCCTGGTATCACTCACTCACTCACTCACTCACTCACTCACTCACTCACTCACTCAATGGCTGATTCCCACTATATAAGACAAAAGCATAATGTAAAATACATTGTCTCTTATCTCATTCTGGGTTCCTTAGATTCGAACTGTGTTTTCAAACTCAAGACAACAGTAGAACCATCCAGAGAGCTAGCCCAAGAAGAAGATTTCTGACCTCTGCCCCCAAAGTCTGATTCAGTTAGGTCTGCGGTGGACCCACAAGTCTACAGTGTCATCACGTTCCCCTGATGATTCCTGTACCCTCAAGAGTGAGAACCACTGTTCTATGACGTCACTTGGGCCCCTAGAGTCACTGTGGTGTCAAACCACAGTACGAAAGTTTACACTGTGACCCAGGACACACCTTATAAAAATCCTGGAACAAAAGTTCTATGATGCAATATTTACCCCAATCATGGTGATGTTCTCTGCTCAATTTCACTACAAACACACACTGGTCCAGACCCACTAACGTAGTGGGTTCTGACCCTGGCTGTACATCAGAATCACCTGGGCAGCTTTTATAGTGTGCAGACCACATCCCTGACCAGTGAGATCAGAAACTCTGGAGGTGGGTGCATGCATCGGTAGTTTGTTTATTGAATTTATTTATCTATTTTTTTTTTTTTTTTTTTGACTGGCAGCACTGAACAGGTTCATTTAAAAAAGGTGAAAATACAGGGCCAGGCACGGTGGCGCATGCCTGTAATCCCAGCACTTTGGGAGGCTGAGGCGGGTGGATCACGAGGGCAAGAGATCGAGACCATCCTGGTCAACATGGTGAAACCCCGTCTCTACTAAAGATACAAAAAATTAGCTGGGCATGGTGGCGCGTGCCTGTAATCCCAGCTACTCCGGAGGCTGAGGCAGGAGAATTGCCTGAACCCAGGAGACGGAGGTTGCGGTGAGCCGAGATCGCGCCATTGCACTCCAGCCTGGGTAACAAGAGTGAAACTCCGTCTCAAAAAAAAAAAGAAAAAGAAAACACAGAAAAACCCAGACGAGGGATGGGGACATGACGTGGGGAGAGAGCGTGCTGGAAGCCTCAGTAGCCCGCCTCCTCCTGGTGGTAAGGGGTATATTCAGGGACCTCCCCCTGGCCCGGGCAGTCGCCAGCATCGGAGGGAACCCCGTCGGCCACTGTGCCTTGCGGGCAGTACTTGGGGTCGTATATCTGCCGGCTCAGGCCGAAGACCTGGCCGCTCTGGTTGGCGCCCTGGATGCAGCCCATCTGCAGGGACATGGAGGAGTTATCACACTTGTCCGTTCCCAGTTTGGTGTCGTAGATGTGCCGCCGTGTCCCGGGAGCCGTCATGCCCACCTGGCTGGCACACTTGTTGGTGCCCATCTGGAGGCTGATGGTCGAGTGGTCCATGGGGGGCAGGATGTGGTTCTTGGGGTCGTAGAGGTGCCTCCTCGTGCCATACGCGGTCATGCCCGACTGGCTGGCACACTTGTTGGTGCCCATCTGCAGCCCGATGACGCACTGGCCGGCCTTCATGGTGGCGTCGTCGAAGTTCCGCTCCTGCTTCTCCGAGTACTTGACGCCGATGTCCACCCCGCTCTGCAGCCCCTTAGTCTTGGCCTTTCCCGCCAGGGCGAGAAGAGACATCTGCACCTGCGTCATGTTCCCGCTCTCAAACAGGTCGTTGGCCTCGAACAGGTCCACGGGGTTCATGCCGTAGCTGACCATGGCCTTGATGAAGTTGGAAAGGTTTTCTAGCTGATGCCAGTTCTGCATGGAGCGGTTGATCTTGGTGACTGAGCCTGGCTGTAGCTTGTTCATGAGTGTGCATAAGATAATCCCGTCCTTCAGGCCCTTCTGGAAGTCGGGGCCGATGGAGAGACCGGTGAGTCCCTCGATCCAGCTTCGGAGCTCTGCCTCCTTCTGAGGGTCATACTTGGACAGGAGCCGGTTCTTGACCTCGGCCGACAGCCCGTACGAGGCGCCCTTGTTGAACTGCGTGGAGCTCATGGCTGGCGGGACGGGACCGGACGGGGGCGGACGGGACGGGACGGGACGGGACGGGTATTTATCTATTTTTTAAAGACAGGGTCTTGCTCTGTCATCCAGACTGGAGTGCAGTGGTGTGATCACAGCTCACTGCAGCATCGACCTCTTGGGCTCAAGTGATCCTCTTGTCTCAGCCTCCCAAGTAGCTGAGACAACAGGCACATGCCACCACACCTGGCTATTTATTTATTTATTTATTTTGAGACGGAGTTTCGCTCTTGTTACCCAGGCTGGAGTGCAATGGTGCGATCTCGGCTCACTGCAAACTCCACCTCCTGGGTTCAGGCAATTCTCCTGCCTCAGCCTCCTGAGTAGCTGGGATTACAGGCATGCGCCACCATGCCCAGCTAATTTTTTATATTTTTAGTAGAGATGGGGTTTCACCTTGTTGACCAGGATGGTCTCGATCTCTTGACCTCGTGATCCACCCGTCTCGGCCTCCCAAAGTGCTGGGATTACAGGCTTGAGCCACCGCACCCGGCCATTATGAGGATCTTATGCGTCCTTAAAGATCTTCATGGATCTTGCTGGGCACGGTGGCTCATGCCGGTAATCCTAGCACTTTGGGAGGTTAAGGCAGACAGATTTTCTGAGCTCAGGAGTTCAAGACCGGCCTGGGAAACACAGCAAAACCCCATTTTAACTAAAAATGCAAAAAAAAAATAGCCTGGTGCAGTGGCTCATGCCTGTAATCCTAGCACTCTGGGAGGCTAAGGTGGGTGGATCACCTGAGGTCAGGAGTTCAAGACTCACCTGGCCAACATGGTGAAACCCAATCTCTATAAAAAATACAAAAATTGGCCGGGTGTGGTGGCTCACGCCTGTAATCCCAGCACTTTGGGATGCCAAGGTGGGTGGATCACACGGTCAAGAGATTGAGACCATCCTGGTCAACATGGTGAAACCCCGTCTCTACTAAAAATACAAAAAATTAGCTGGGCATGGTGGCGCATGCCTGTAATCCCAGCTACTCGGGAGGCTGAGGCAGGAGAATTGCCTGAACCCAGGAGGCGGAGGTTGCGGTGAGCCGAGATCACGCCATTGCACTCCAGCCTGGGTAACAAGAGCAAAACTCTGTCTCAAAAATATATATATACAAAAATTAGCTAGGCATGGTGGCACATGCCTGTAATCCCAGCTACTCAGGAGGCTGAGGCAAGAGAATCACCTGAACCCAGGAGGTGTAGGTTGCAGTGAGCTGAGATTGCACCACTACACTCGAGCCTGGGTGACAGAGCAAGACTCTGTCTCAGAAAAAAAAAATAATTACCTGGGCGTGGTAGTACGTACCTGTGATCCCAGCTACCAAGGAGGCTGAGGCATGAGAATCACCTGAACCCAGGAGGTGGAGGTTGCAGTGAGCCAAAATGTGCCACTTCACTCCAGCCTGGGTGACACAGTGAGACTCTGTCTCAAACAAACAAACAAAACTTCATGGATCCTTACGGCTTTCTCCTCTGTCACTCACACGGTTTTCTCCTTGTATCTGTGCCTTTTTAGGTAAGGGGCAGAGTGGCCATAAGAGCCGGCCACTATACTCTTGGGGCTGAACCAGGTCAGAGAACGGGCCAGGGCTGGGGCAGCTGAGCAGTGAGCACTTCCTGTGGCTTCTCAAGCTCCCAGGGACAGTCTGCAGTGGGGCCCTGCTCCACTCTGCACCGCTGCTGTGGTTTCCTGTTTGCAGCTGTTGTGCTGGGCTGGCCTCCCCAGCCCCACTACCAGCCTATGGGTATATGTGAGGTGGGGGTGCTGATGCTGCCTAGAAAAGAGCAGGAGGGGCCTTGGAGAGGTCAACCTAGGAACGACCGAGGGCAAGGGGAGGAGAGGCAAAGAAGCTGGAGAGGGCCCTAGGAGGGAGACTGAGGCAAAGAACAAAGGTACCCACAACCTGTCACAGTTGGTTTATATTAAGGCAGGCGCCAGGAGGTCTGTCTGCTCCTGACACTTCCTTCCCTGGTCTGTGGCTGTGCTTGCAGTGCCAACATGAATGCCTCATGCCAATATGACTGCCTTAAGGGACTCAGGGCAGGGGCAGCAGCTCAGAGCATCTCGCACCTGGGGTGGGAGAAGTCCCACATGCATGTGTGATGTGGCACATCCAGACCCCTCTTGGGCCTGTTTTTTGGTCTGTACAATGGGAAGAGGAGGATCCATGAGATGATTTCCAATGGGTTTCTAGCTCTGACCGGCTACTGACCCAAGGGATCCTGTCACCATTTCAACATTTTGCCAAGAGATCAGAATCATGTGTCTTTGAGAGGGAACAATCACTGTTGGTCAGTGTAGGGAAATTCTGTGACTATACTCTTACAAATCCTAGTTGCCAATGAGTTGCCTGAGCCTTGATCCCTACTGTGGGCCACTCACATTCACTTTTATTTTTTCTCTTTTTTGCCTCTGTAACAAGGTACCTGAGACCACTTTTATTTTATGGAGATGGAGTCTGGCTCTGTTGCCCAGGCTGGAGTGCAGTGATGCAGTCATGGCTTACTGCATCCTGGAACTCCTGAGCTCAGGTGATCCTCCCACTTCAGCCTCCCAAATAGTTCAGGCTACAAGCACACACCACCATGCCTCACTAAATTTTAAAATTTTTTTGTAGAGAACTGGTGTCATTATGTTGCCTAGGCTGGTCTCAAATTCCTGGGCACAAGTGACCCTCCTACCTCAGCCTCCCAAAGTCCCGGGATTATAGGTATGAGCCACCGTGCCCAGCCTATATTCATTTTCAGAAATGAAGATTTTTCTTTATATTGCTTGTAGGCTCTCGTGGCAGCAACATGGCAGATAACAGCCAGACTGCTCAACCCCAAGGCTAGGAACTCCAGCCCTTCACATCTGACCTCTGCCGTACCCTCAAGTCCCATCACACTCTGGCATTTGAGGGACAAGCCCTGGCATGACTGCGAATCTCAAATAGAGGTATGTTTCCCAAACTCTGTGCCATGGAACACTGGCTTCCAGTGACCTGGGAGTTCCCTGAGAGCAGGACGATGCCCACCTCACTCACCAGAGATGCCTAAGGCCTGGCACATAGAGTAGGTCCTGTCATTCCCTACAGCCTCCCCACATTGTAGGTGCTTGAGAAGCATTTACTGAATGAATGAACATGGAGTCAATATTACAGGTGCTGCATGAAGAAATGCTCCTGTTTTCAGAAGCACTTGGGAAATGCTCAGTTAGGCAAAGGCAATGCCCTAAGAAGTCATGTTGTTTTTTTTTCCAGTCTCCACAGAGACTGTCAAAAATTGCTAATGCCAACTATATTGCAAGTCGTCACAGCGGGGTTTTGGGAAAAGTTTTCAATTAGCAATAATCGCACCTCAGATAAACCTCATTGGCTACGATACTGCCACTGCACAAAGCTGAGAAGTCTTATGTTAACACAGATTACTAACCTCTCAGAGAAGGATACGATTTTTAGTGTCCCCTAAACTGACTGCCCCACCCTCTCTATCTCTAAGCAAGTGGCCCACAGAACACACTCAGAGAGTCACAGTAATGCATCCTCTTGTTTGCCCCAGAAAACACATCCAGCACTGTGTCTCTGCTGAATAGCAACTCCCACTGCCTTGGGAGAAAACCCAAGCTTCTTAGACCGGCATCCAAGGCCTCTGTGCTAGAGTCTTGCTCACTTCTAACCTCCTACTGTTCTGAGGTGCAGCCTCCTGGTCCACCCCAGCACCACTGTGTCTTGTTGCCTGGGATCCTATGGGAGCATCCTTAAGTTTCCATTCATGGTCCACTCCTCTCTGAAGCCTCCCTTGATTGCTCCAAAGTTAGCTGCCTCTCCTCTGCTTTCATGGCTTGTCTCCACCTCTCCCAGCCTGGGCCCCACATGGCTCATATGGGCAGGGACGGAGCTGAGGCTCAGGAAATCTTGGCTGACTGACTGAGGAGTCAGGCAAAGCCTATTTTCTTTTCTTTTCTTTCATTTTCTTATTTTCTTTTTCTTTTTCTTTTTCTTTTTTTTTTGAGACAGAGTCTCACTCTGTTGCCCAGAGTCTCAATTTGTGGCCCACTCTGTTGAGTGGTACAATCTCAGCTCACTACAATTTCCACCTCCCTGGTTCAAGTAATTCTCCTGCCTTAGCCTCCTGAGTAGCTGGGATTACAGGTGCCCGCCACCATGCCCAGCTAATTTTTGTATTTCACCATATTGGCCAGGCTGGTCTTGAACTCCTGACCTTGTGATCCACCTACCTGTGCCTCCCAAAGTGCTGGGATTACAAGCATGAGCCACCATGCCTTGCCGGCAAAGCCTATTTTCTGGGCTGTACCTGCAGCCATATATCTGTGGGCTCCTTTCTGAGACCTCCACACAGGAAGGGCCTGGGCTGACGCTGAGCTTACCCACCTCTCCTGGTCTGGCTCTCTCGGATGAGGAAGGCCCCTCCAGCGTTCCCAGGTAACAATAACAGTTCCTCGGCTTTCTCCCTGCTCAGGCCCTCATACAGCCACCTGGAGGAGCAAGAGAGAGGGACAAGGGACAGGGTCAGCCTGGAGGAAGAGAGAAGCCAAGATTTTACTACCACCTCTGAGTGACACTCACAAAGCCCTCCCTCTCTGGGCCTCAAAGTTCTGTCTGTTACATGAACAGCTGGCCTTGGGATCTCTGAGGTCCACACCATCTTTGTCCTCCTAGTCCTGGCTCCAGGGCCTTGGGAGGACAAACTTATGGGGACAGCCCCAGCTTTCTCTGCCTGGATACCTCATTCCCAAGTAACCTGGGGTGATCCCAGCCTCTGTGCTATCCCTGCTCAGTCCCCCTAGCACCCTGATTCTATCCACTAACCTTTCTAAGCCTCACCTTTCCAAGCACTGCCCCTCTGTTTTTTCTTTTTATTGAGACAGGCTCCTGCTCTGTGGCCTAGACTGGAGAGCAGTGGCACAATCGCGGCTCACTGCAGTCTTGACCATCTAGACTCAGGTGATCCTCCCACCTCAGCCTCCCTAGAAGCTGGGGCTACAGGCGCACACCACTGCACCAGCCCCTCACATGGTGTGCTCCCATCTCCCACATGGCCCTTTCGGCATTTTCCACCACTAGATCCTGGCCACCGTCCAAAGCTCAGAGCTCCACACCTCCTCTATAGGCCTTCCCAAGCCCCTCCTCTGGCTCCCACGTCTCATAGGCCAACCTATGCTAGGATGAGCTGTCTGTTCCTCCTGAGGGCAGGGCCTGAGCTTGATTCTCCTCTACCCCGAGCTTTGCTTAGCACAAAGCAGCACATAAAGGGGAGTGCTTGTGGGAAGAGAAAGCAGGAAACTCCCGCAAGGTGGGCCTGAGGTGGGAACTCACCCATGGGAGACTTTTGCCACGTGGATACTGGGGATGTTGTACTCTCTCCCTGAGACTTCAGACAGCACCGTCCACCAGTCTCCATCCCTGGAGAGATAAAGGAGTGGGGATACCTCTTTCGGATGAGCCAAGGCCCCAAAAACTGCACATTCTGGGTTTGCAGGGACCCTCTCAGGCTGGATCCTGCGGCCGTCTGTCCCACCTGTTTCCCAGGCTTCCCTACACTAGCTTGTCCATGTACCTCCTGGGCCAGAGCTGGGGCTGGTGGTAGATGGTATGATTCCAGGTTCCCTGCTACAGGGCCCTGCCCACACACAGTTCTCCCTGGGGGGATGTCCAGCCACCTGAAACCCCAACACAGGGATTCTGTGAGTATTTCAGCAAATGCCTTGTGCTTTTCTACTGGGGGGAAGGGACCCTTCTCCCGTGACAGCATCGCCATTCTTTCCTTCCTTTATTTATTTTATTATTATTATTATTTGAGACGGAGTCTCACTCTGTCACCAGGCTGGAGTACAGTGGTGTGATCTCGGCTCACTGTAACCTCTGCCTCCTGGGTTCAAGTGATTCTCCTGCCTCAGCCTCCTGAGTAGTGGGGACTACAGGTGCCCGCTACCACACCCAGATAATTTTTGTATTTTTAGGGGGCGGAGTTTCACCATGTTGGCCAAGCTGGTCTCGAACTCCTGACTTCATGATCCACCCACCTCAGCCTTCCAAAGGGCTGAGATCATAGGTGTGAGCTACCATGCCCAGCCTATTTTTAATTTTTTTTTTTTTTAATAAAGATGGGGTTTCACCATGATGGCCAGGCTGGTCTTGAAGTCCTGACCTCAGGTGATCCACCCACCTTGGCCTCTCAAAGTGCTAGATTACAGGCGTGAGCCACTGCACCCGGCCTAAATTTTTTTTAATGAGACAGAGTTTTGTTCTTGTCACCCAGGCTAGAGTACAATGGTATGATCTCAGATCGCTACAACCTCCGCCTCTGGATTCTAGCAATTCTCATGCTTCAGCATCCCAAGTAGTTGGGATTACAGGTGCCTGCCACCAAGCCCATCTATTTTAGTAAAGACAGGGTTTGGCCAGGCTGGTCACCATGTTGGCCAGGCTGGTCTCAAACTCCTGACCTCAGATGATCCACCCACCTCAGCCTCCCAAAGTACTGGGATTATAGGTGTGAGCCACCACACCTGGCCCATTCATTTATTTTTAGAGATAGTCTTGCTCTGTCACCCAAGCTGGAGTGCACTGGCTTGATCATAGCTCACTGCAGCCTTGAACTCCTGAGCTCAAGCGATTCTCCCATCTCAGCCTTCCAAACAGCTGGGACTACAGGCACACACCACCATACCTGGCTCTATTAGTGCATATTCAGGTACCCAGTGCCCATGAACTTACTCGGAGATGATGATTAATGGCTCCCCAAGTCTCAGCGACAGCTCGGCCTGGCCTCCTGCTGGGAAACTGCCCAGGGCCACGGCTGTGGCCTTGCTTCTCTCTAGATGGAGGGACAGAGATGGTCACCCACTTGGCTAGCAACGCGTGAGGTCTCGTGGAGTCTGGCTCCAGCATCAGCCCTCCACAAGCACCCTGAAGGAGTCTCATCCACTTCCTAAGAGGGCCACCCTGGAATCTGAAGCTTTTCCAGCAGAGCTTTGCAGAGCCCTGACAGTGCCCAGAGAGAGAGACAGAAAGAGAAAGAAAACATTTAGAGATAGGGTCTTGCTCTATCAGCACTGCACTGCAGCCTGAGTGACAGGGCAAGATCCTATCTCTAAAAATTAGGCTCACTGCAGACTTGACTGCCTGGGCTCAAATACTGGTGTGCTACACTACACCCGGTTAATTAAAAGCAATTATTTAGTAGAGATGAGGTCTTGCTATGTTGCCCAGGACATGGTGGCCATGAAACTCAAGATGTAGAGGCCATAAGGCCCTATTTCAAGGCTGGGCATCAGGTGGCAAGGGCTCCCTCAGCAAAGGACCCACGCCCTCACCAACCCCAGAGGCCAGCCTGCTCAGGCCAACCATACTCCCTATGACTGCCAGGCCTCGTAGCCTGAAAATCCAGCCTTCAGTGGCTGCTAAAGGCCATTTCACCGCACCCTAGTGTCCCTCCCTTCTTCTCCTTTGTCCTTTTTTTGTAAGGATTCCTGAAAGAGATGCTTGTAGCACATTAACGCTAACCACTTATTCTAAAATTAAGCACATAATTGGAAGTAAAACACTCCTCAACAAATGCAAAAAGAACAGAAGTAATAACAAATAGTCTCTCTGACCACAGTGAATCAAATTAGAACTCAGGGTTAAGAAATTCACTCAAAGGCTGGGCACGGTGGCTCACACCTGTAATCCCAGCACTTTGGGAGGCCGAGGTGGGCGGATCACGAGGTCAAGAGATCGAGACAATCCTGGCCGACATGGTGAAACCCCGTCTCTACTAAAAATACAAAAAAATTAGCTGGGCGTGGTGGCGCACGCCTGTAGTCCCAGCTACTGGGGAGGCGGAGGTTGCAGTGAGCCGAGATCACGCCACTGCACTTCAGCCTGGCGCCTGGTGATGGAGTGAGACTGTCTCAAAACAAAAAAAAAAGAAAAAAGAAACTCACTCAAAACCACATAACTACATGGAAACTGAACAGCCTGCTCCTGAATGACTATTGGGTAAATAACAAAATTAAGGCAGAAATAAGTAAGTGCTTTGAAGCCAATGAGAATAAAGGCACAACGTACCAGAATCTCTGGGACACAGCTAAAGGAGTGTTTAGAGGGAAATTTATAGCACTAAATGCCCACAGGAGAAAGTGGGGAAAGATCTCAAATTGACACCTTATCACAATTAAAAGAACTAGAGAAGCAAAAACAAACAAATTCAAAGCTAGCAGAAGATAAGAAATAACTAAGATCAGAGCATAACTGAAGGAAATAGAGACACAAAAAAACCCTTCAAATAAACCAGTGAATCCAAGAGCTGTTTTTGTTTTGTTTTGTTTTTGTTTTTTGAGACGGAGTCTTGCTCTGTCACCAGGCTGGAGCCCAGTGGCACGATCTTGGTTCACTGCAACCCCTGCCTTCAGAGATCAAGCAGTTCTCGTTCCTCAGCCTCCTGAGTAGCTGGGACTACAGATATGTGCCACCATGCCCGACTAATTTTTTGTATTTTAGTAGAGATGAGGTTTCACCATGTTGGCCAGGATGGTCTCGATCTCTGGATCTCGTGATCTGCCTGCCTCAGCCTCCCAAAGTGCTGGGATTACAGGGAGCTCTTTTTGTTCATTTGTTTGTTCACTTTTTTTGAGACAGTCTTGCTCTGTCGCCCAAGCAGTGGAGTGATCTTGGCTCACTGCAACCTCCACTTCCTGGGTTCAAGTGATTCTCCTGCCTCAGCCTCCTGAGTAGCTGGGACTACAGGCACATGCCACCATACCTGGCTAATTTTTTGTATTTTTTTAAGTAGAGATGGGCTTTCACCATGTCAGCCTGGATGGTCTTAACCTTCTGACTTTGTGATCTGCCTGCCTCGGCTTCCCAAAGTGCTGAGATTACAGGTGTGAGCCACCGAGGCTGGCCAGGGGGTGGAGAGTTCTACAGATGTCTATTAGGTCTGCTTGTTCCAGAGCTGAGTTCAAGTCCTGAATATCCTTGTCTTGTTGATCTAATATTGACAGTGGGGTGTTAAAGTCTCCCACTATTATTGTGTAGGAATCTAAGTTTCTTTGTAGATCTCTAAGAACTTGCTTTATGAATCTGGGTGCTCCTGTATTGAGTGCATATATATTTAGGATAGTTAGCTCTTCTTATTGCATTGATCCCTTTACCATTACGTAATGCCCTTCTTTGTCTTTTTTGATCTTTGTTGGTTTAAAGTCTGTTTTATCAGAGACTAGGACTGCAACCCCTGCCTTTTTTTTGCTTTTCATTTTCTTAGTAAATATACCTCATCCCTTTATTTTGAGCCTATGTGTGTCTTTGCATGTGAGATGGGTCTCCTGAATACAACACACCAATGGGTCTTGACTCTTTATGCAATTTGCCAATCCGTGTCTTTTAATTGGGCCATTTAGCCCATTTACATTTAAGGTTAATATTACTATGTGTGAATCTGATCCTGTCGTTGTGATGCTAGCTGGTTATTTCAGCCTTTTTGCACTGGTTTTTCCTCATCTTGGTGGATTCCTCTGGATCTAACCATAGGCAGAGGTCCTAAGGCCACTCTGAGTCATGCCTGGGGCTGCTCAGGGTGGTGACCACCCCTGTCCATAGGCAGAGCCTTCCCTGCCTGTGGGGCCTCGGCGAGCTATGCCCTCCCCTCCATCACGCTCTATCCTCAGTCCAGGGAGGAGTGTGTTTTGGACAACCCCATCCATGAGCCCTCCACCAAGGTGGAGTCTGCATGGTTTCCTGGTCTCCTTCCTTGCATGGCCTCTCAGTGCAGATGAGGTGGCTAAAAGGAGGCAGCTGCCTCTCCACCAGGAATCCTACAGGGCTCAGGGGGGTCACAGCATGTGAGCCTGGGCATGTGAGCCTAAGGCTGGAATTAAGGAGATGAGGATACTGGGGGCTTAGGCTGAGGAGAAGGAGAGAAGTCCCTGCAATATAGGGGATTTTTCTTGTTTTGTTTTTAAGACAGGGTGTCTCAGGCCAGGTGCACTGGCTCATGCCTGTAATCTCAGCCTTTTGGGAGGCTGAGGTTTGGAGCTTGAGACCAGCCTGGCCAACATGGTGAAGCCCTGTCTCTACTAAAAATATAAAAAGATCAGCCAGGTGTGGTAGTAGGTCCCTGTAATCCCAGCTACTTGGGAGGCTGAAGCAGGAGAATTGCTTGAACCCAGGAAGCAGAGGTTGCAGTGAGCCAACATGGTGCCATTGCACTCCAGCCTGGGTGACAATGTGAAACTCTGTCTTAAAAAAAAAAAAAAGACAAGGTTTCGCTCTGTCACCCAGGCTGGAGTGCAGTGGTGCAATTTTGGTTGACTACAGCTTCTATCTCCCAGGTTTGAGCGATTCTCCTGTCTAAGCCTCCCAAGTAGCTGGGACTACAGGTGGGCACCACCACACCTAATTTTTTTTTTCTGAGACGGAGTCTCACTCTGTGGCCCAGGCTGGAGTGCAGTGGTGCAATCTGGGCTCCCAGCAATTGCCACCTCCTGGGTTCAAGCGATTCTCCTGCCTCAGCCTCCCAAGTAGCTTGGACTACAGGGGTGTACCACCACACCTGGCTAATTTTTATATTTTTAGTAGAGATGGAATTTCACCATATTGTCCAGGCTGGTGTCAAACTCCTGACCTCATGATCCACCCACCTCAATCTCCCAAAGTGCCGGGATTACAGGCATGAGCCACTGTGCCCAGCATTTTTTTTTTTTTTTTGGCAGAGTCTTGCTTTTGTTGCCCAGGCTGGAGTGCAATTGTGTGATCGAGGCTCACTGTGACCTCCATCTCTAGGGTTCAAGTGATTCTGCTGCCTCAGCCTCCTGAGTAGCTGGGATCACAGGTGGTGCTGCCATGCCTGGCGAATTTTTGTATTTTTAGTAGAGATGGAGTTTCACCATATTGGTCAGGCTGGTCTCAAACTCCTGACCTCAGGTGACCCACCTGCCTCAGCCTCCCAAAGTGCTGGGATTACAGGCCTGAGCCACTACACTCAGCCAATTTAGGTGATTTAACCAAAGTCCCAGTAGCAAAGCTTGTACAAGAGCCATATAAAGTATATGTCCCTAGGCTCTGTCCAGGAAAGCAAGAATATACACTGTGAAGTAGTGTGATCTTGTTATCTGTGCTGGTTGATCTTATGTGTCATTGTGACTAGGCCACACAACCCAAATATTTGGTCAAATAACAGTCTAGATATTGCTATGAAGACTTTTTTTTTTTGAGACGGAGTTCTGCTCTTGGTACCCAGGCTGGTGTGCAATGGCACTATCTCGGCTCACTGCAACCTCCACCTCCTGGATTCAAGCGATTCTCCTGCCTCAGCTTCCCAAGTAGCTGGAACTACAGGCACGTGCCATTATGCCCAGCTAATTTTTTTGTATTTTTAGTAGAGACAGGGTTTCACCATGTTGAACAGGATGGTCTTGATCTCTTGACCTCGTGATCCACCCACCTTGGCCTCCCAAAGTGCTGCGATTATAGGTGTTAGCCACCGTGCCCGGCCTTTTTTTTTTTTTTTTTTTTTTTAAAGATGGGGTTTCACCATGTTGGCCAGGCTGGTCTTGAACTCCTGACCTCAGGTGATCCACCTGCCTCGGCCTCCCAAAGTGCTAGGATTACAGGCGTGAGCCACTGTGCCCGGCCTTATGAAGACATTTTTTAAGATGAGATTGAATTTAAATCAGTAGTCTGAGTAAAGCAGATGACCCACCCATAATGTGGGTGGGCCCCATGCAATCAGTTGAAGGCCTTAAAATAACAAGACTGATAACTTTTGAGGAAGGAATTCTGCCTCCAGACTGTGGTTGGACTCAGAACTGTAGCATCAGCTCTTCCCTGGGTCTCCAGCCTGCCCTGCAGACTTCAGACTTACAGCCTCCACAATCATGTGAGCCAGCTCCTCAAAAATAAATGTCTACACACACACACAGACATACACCACTACCACCACCACCTATTGGTTCTGTTTCTTGGAGAACCCTAATACATTATTGAAATCCCAATAAAGATGTGACTTGAGAAAGGATTTGTCACCTGTTATGGAGCTATGGAGAACAAGAAACAGACCTGGGGCCATAGTTCCAACATCAAAATACTAGAATTGCTAGGATATTTTGATTGTTCAACTGTCCTAAAAACTGGAAGTTTTAGTCAAGACTCTTTTAGAAAATCACAGTTATAGACTCAGCATATGCATTGTATATGCTATTTTCCCCCACTAAGACAGCCCTGGCAAGGGCCAGGTACAGTGGGTCACGCCTGTAATCCCAGCATTTTGGGAGGCTGAGGCGGGCAGATCACCCGAAGTCAGGAGTTCGAAACCAGCCTGGCCAACATGGTGCAACCCCATCTCTACTAAAAATACAAAAGTTAGCTGGGCATGGTAGCATGCGCTTGTAATCCCAGCTACTTGGGAGGCTAAGGCCGGAGAATTGGTCGAGCCAATTATCTCTACGAATAATTTTAAAAATTAGCCAGGAAGCCACGTGCGGTGGCTCATGCCTGTAATCCTAGCACTTTGGGAGGCTGAAGCAGGCAGATCATGAGGTCAAAAGATGAAGACCTTCCTGGCCAACATGGTGAAACCCCGTCTCTACTAAATATATAAAAATTAGCTGGGTGTAGTGGTGCGTGCCTGTAATCCCAGCTACTCAGGAGGCTGAGGCAGGAGAATTGCTTGAACCTGGGAGGTGGAGATTGCAGTGAGCTGAGATCACGCCACTGTGCTCTAGCCTGGCGACACAGTGAGACTCTGTCTTAAAAAATAAAACAACAGCAAAACAAAAACAACAACAACAACAAAAAAAAAAAAACCCAAAAACAATGGCCAGGTGAGGTGGCTCACGCCTATAATCCCAGCACTTTGGGAGGCCGAGGCAGGTGGATCACGAGGTCAAGAGATTGAGACCATCCTTGTCAACAAGGTGAAACCCCGTCTCTACTAAAAACACAAAAATTAGCTGGGCATGGTGGTACACACCTGTAGTCCCAGCTACTCGGGAGGCTGAGGCAGGAGAATTGCTTGAACCCAGAAGATGGAGGTTGCGGTGAGCCGAGATCGTGCCATTGCACTCTAGTCTGAGTAACAACAGCGAAACTCCATCAAAAAAAAAAAAAAAAACCCAAATCAACACCCACCATCATAAAAATAAAAGAGACAGCCCTAATTTCACTTCAGGTAACTACACAGTACCTCTTAGGTCCATTAGAACAGTATAGCAAAACTTTCTGTAACAATGGAAATGTTCTGCAATTCTGTACTGTCTAACAAGGTGGTCACTTGCTACATATGCTATTGAGCACTTAAAATATGACTGGGGGCCGGGTGCGGTGGCTCACACCTGTAATCCCAGCACTTTGGGAGGCCGAGGTGGGCGGATCATGAGGTCAAAGAGATCGAGACCATCCTGGTCAACATGGTGAAACCTCGTCTCTACTAAAAATACAAAAAATTAGCTGGGCATGGTGGCGCGTGCCTGTAATCCCAGCTACTCAGGAGGCTGAGGCAGGAGAATTGCCTGAACCCAGGAGGCGGAGGTTGCTGTGAGCCGAGATCGCGCCATTGCACTCCAGCCTGGGTAACAAGAGCGAAACTCTGTCTCAAAAAAATAAATAAATAAATAAATAAAATATGACTGGGGTGATGGAAGACGTTTTATTTATTTTTATTTTTATTTATTTATTTTTTTGAGACGGAGTTTCGCTCTCACTGAACTGCAGTGGACAGTTCAGCTCTGGGGGGCTGCAGAGGTAGGGCTGGCCAGCTTGGCGTTTGGATAAACAACTGGTTGAGGAGAAGGGAAGCCTTGGGGAATGCCTGGGGGATTATCATGTCCTCCTGGTTTAATATTCTGCTTTGTGCCTGTCACTTTCTCCTATTTTCTTATTTATCTGGTTGTTGACTGTTCCTACTGCTAAGATAGGCTCCACAGGAGCAGGGACCCTGCTGCATGGCTCAGTAGGCAGGGCCTGGTGTGTAGCAGGCACTCAGTGGTGCTTACGCTGTGTTGGAGCTGCTGGCCAGGAAGGCTCATAAAGGCAGTGACATCTAGGACTGTGTGGGAAGGGCCTGGCTGTAGCAGACCACAAGGCCTACCTGCTTCCATGGACACAGGTCCCTGGCCTTGGACAGAGGGGCTCAAGCTTGGACTTGGCAGGCATTTTCTTCTGCTGGGCAGACTTCCCATTGTTCCTCAGCAGAGAACAGAGAAGCCCACCATCGAGGGAAATCTGAAAGAGACACCATGATGTGGACAGAGCCAAGGCTCCTGCCCTGATCTCAGATACCCCTCCCTCCCCAGATTGGCCCTGGCTGTCTCCTCACAGAGCGTGTGAATGACCTCCCTCCTGTGGGACCAGGCTCCAGCCTCTCTGCCAGACCCTGAAGGCTTCCTGCACATTGAACCCTGTTTTCTGCATATCTCATCTTCATATATATATATATATATATATATATATATATAATCTTTTTATGCTACAACAGGTGCAATGCTTTCTTTCTGGTCCTCTACTTGTGTCCCTCCCATGGTCAATCATGCCCTCTCCTCTCCTTCAATCCTGTGTGGATCCCATTCTTCCTTCCCCAGTAAGCTTTCCCAGCCCTCCAGCCTTTGTTGATCACTCCTTTGAATTCCTATGGCTCACTTAGAACCTTTTCTCTGACCTGGGATCATACTCTGCTACTGGGTGGCAGGGGACAATGACAGGACAGTGAGCTCCCTCCAGGCATACCAGGACCTGTGGCTTGGGTCAGAGGTCGGCAAGAGGGGCTGGGCAGAGTGGCTGATGCCTATAATCCCAGCACTTTGGGAGACCAAGGTGGGTGGATCAACTGAGGTCAGGAGTTCGAGACCATCCTGACCAATATGGTGAAACCTCATCTCTTTTAATAACACAAAAATTAGCTGTGCATGGTGGCATGCACCTGTAGTCCCATCTACTCAGGAGGGAGGCTGAGACAGGAGAATTGCTTGAACCTGGGATGCTGAAGTTGCAGGAGCCCACTCTGTCACAATCCCATTCAGTGAGCTCCTCCAGGAGCCACTGCACTCCAGCATGGGTGACAGAGAGAGACTCTCTCTCTCAAAAAAAAAAAAAAGAGGTCTGCAAGGGGGATCTGAGCAGGCTTGAGAGTTGGTGTCACAGCAAGCAAAGGTGACATGGATACACTGTTATTGGTGTCACAAGGCCAAGTAAGAGTACCTGTCTCAGCCTCCTGAGTTGCTGGGATTGCAGGGGTGAGCACTTAGTAAGAGGCTGATCGCTTTAAGAGGCCGAGGGGGGCTGACTGCTTGAGCTCAGGAGTTCAAGACCAGCCTGGCCAACATAGTGAAATTCCATCTCTACCAAAAAACCCACAAAAATTAGCTGGGTGTGGTGGCACACACCTGTAGTTCCAGCTATTCAGGAGGCTGAGGTGGGAGGGCGGGAGGATTGCTTGATCCTGGGAGATGGAGTTCACAGTGAGCCAAGATCATCCCACTGCATTCCAGCCTGGGCAACAGAGTGAGATGCTGTCTCGAAGAAAAAAAAAAAAAAAGGACCGTGGGGTTGGGTTGTATGATGCAGTGATGACTTGCAGGGCTCTGGGGGACTGACTGTTGAGCCACTTCCCTTCTCTGTGCCCCCTTTTCCTCATCTGAAAAATGGGGATAACGACATCCAACATATAGGTCCAAGAGATAATGCACATGAAAACCCTAGCCAGCCCCATGTTTCCTTTACCACGTCCTGAATGTCACTTCATCAGAGGCCTCTCCTGGGAGCCTCCCCAGGAGTTCTTGCTCTGTCACCCAGGCTAGAGTATAGTGGCACGGTCCTAGCTCATTGCATCCTTGAACTCCTGGGTTCAGGGGATCCTCCCACTTCAGCTAGGATTACAGGCATTAGCTGCCACCACAACCAGCTTCTTTGCAAGTTTTAAGTTATAGGCTCTTGCCATGTTGCCCAGGCTGGTCTTGAACTCCTCCCACCTCAGCTTCCCAAAGTCCTGGGATTACAGGTGTGAGCCATGGCAGCCAGCCTCTCTTCAAAAGTTTTCATCATTCATTTGAGAGTTTGCTTGTTTAATCTGCCACTATCCTGTAACTGCAAAAGGACAAAGACTTCTTTTGTTTGCCTATTACTCAGCAATTAGTGAGGCATGACAGAAGGTACTTGGTACACATTAACTAAATGAGGCTGTTAGTTTTTCAGACAGGTGTCTTATCCTTAGAATAGTTTAAATTCCCAGATTCCCAGGGTAGTGCTGATTTTCCCAAACACTGTATTTTGTTTGAGGAGTGGGAGGCAGAGTTTTGTATTTCTTTTCAGATGGTTTCATTCTTTTCAGTAGGGACAAGGCACAATTACACGTTTAGCCCAATGCAGCTGATATTCATGGAGCTCCTGCTCTGTGTCAGGCACCTGCCAAAGGCTGGCGGTCCCTGGAGGAGGAATCCATGCTTCTTACCCTGGAGGAGCTCACTGAATGGGGTTGTGACAGAGTGGGCTCCTTCCTTGCCTTTGAATCCCACACTGCCTAGATGAGGACAGTTATTCATCAATATCATGGAGTGATTTCTGTGGCCTCCTGTGCCAGTCCTGTTCGGGGAGTAAAGATCCTACCTTAGAGGCTGGAACAGCCTTCTCTATTCTTCAACCTGTAATTGACATGGGAATAACAATACCTGGGCCAGGCGTGGTGGCTCACACCTGTAATCCTAGCACTTTGGGAGGCTGAGGCAGGCAGATCACATGGGGGTCAGGAGTTTGAGACCTGCCTGGCCAACATGGTAAAACCCTGTCTCTACTAAAAATACAAAAATGAGCCGGGAGTGATGGCTCACACCTGTAATCCCAACACTTTGGGAGGCTGAGGCGGGCAGATCATATGAGGTCAGGTATTTAAGACCAGTCTGGCCAAGATGGTGAATATAAAAATAAGCCAGGCATGGTGGCGGGCGCCTGTAATCCCAGCTACTTGGGAGGCTGAGGCAAAAGAACTGTTTGAACCTCAGTGGCAGAGACTGCAGTGAGCCAAGACTGTGCCGTTGCACTCCAGCCTAGGCAACAGAGTAAGATTCTGTCTCAGAAAAAAAAACTACTTGCTGCTGCCTCCCTATGGGAAGTTCAGCATTCATCTGGAAGGAAGCTCTTGAACACAGAATGGGCATATCACATGGAAATGGCTCCTGACAGCCACTTCTTGCTCAGACCTTAAGGATCCTGCAGCCTGGGTACACTGAGATGGTGCTGCTGTTCTTGAGGAGGCTTTTTGGTTTTGTTTTAAATTATAGGGGTCTTGCTGTGTTGCCCAGGCTGGTCTCAAATTCCTAGGCTCAAGCAATCCTCCTGAGGAGGTTTTTTACAATCCTAAGACCAGGAAACTCCAGGGAGAGAACCTCTGCCTTGGGTAGCATGAGTGCTCCCTTGAACCTGGTTGGAGCTGCGTGGCCTTAGGCAAAGCATGCATCTGATCTGTGAATGAGGGTGCTCTATAGGCACCATAGGACTGTGTTGCAGGAGTCTGGCACTGAATGGGTGCTCAGTAAGGCTTAGTTTCCTTTCCCCTCCTTCAGGAAGACCACAATCACCACCTGCAATAGACCCAGAGGCTCCTTCCTGCCACAGGTGGAGCTGGGGGCTGGGCCCAAAGGCAGATGCAGACAGGCGAGTTATACTCAGGCTGAAAGCCCCCCAAAGTCTCTGCAAGGACTCGGGCAAATTAAGGCAAAGATGCCCCTAGGGGCAAAACAAAGACCATGCAGTGGGCAGGCCTAGGAGAAGGCAGTATTAGTCGCAACTTTTATAAGACAGCATCTGATCATTAATGACACAAATTTTTGAGCAACTTACTATGTGCCAGGCACTTTCCGGAGGACATGAGACACTGGGTGAAAGGAAAAAGTTAGTCAAAGGCACCGAGATGAGCACACTGCCCAGAACATAAATATTTACATATATTTTAATGTCTCACTTGAGTCCCATTTCAGATACAGTGACCAACAAGTCCCTGAGAGGACCTTGTGCTTCTGGTCATGTAGCCCATTCATGCAGGGCTGGGCCTGCCGTCATGTGTATTTTGTGTTTCTTAAGATCATTTTTCAGCGATGGGGGTAAGAGTGATGAATTTGGCCAGGCACGGTGGCTCATGCCTTTAATCGCAGCAATTCAGGAGGCTTTCTGGTTCAGGAGGATTGCTTGAGGCTAGGAGTTCGAGACCAGTCTGTGAAACATAGTGAGGACCGCCCCCCCACCCACTTTATCTCTACAAAAATATAACAAATTAGCTAGGCATGGTGGTACATGCCTGAAGTCCCAGCTACTCAGGAGGCTGAGGCAGGAGAATCGCTTGAGCCCAGGGGTTCAAGTCTACAGTTAGTCATAATCCTGCCACTGCATTTCAGCCTGGGTGACAGAGCAAGACCCCAACTCAAATAATAATAATGAATTTGGATTGAGTTAAAGGGAGACTTCTCCCTCTCTCTCAGCTGAAACATATCACCCTTTTGAGAGTGAGATTGCACTGTAGGCTCTACAGCTGAAATGTCTTGAGAGATGATAGCCCTCGCGTTCCTAACTTCGGAGTCTGACTGCAGCGCAGAGAGGGGCCCAAAGTCACACAGCAAGTGCACAACCGAGATGAGACTAGGACGGCCATGAAGACAAGCTGCAGGGAAGGATGTAAGCTCCAAGAGGCAGTCAAAGGTGGAGCAGATAGGTCTTGGTTCTTCTGGGACCCCCAGAAACCACCCCTCTTTACAGCCTCAGTAGAACCACTTCCCTTTCTCCTTGAGCTTGTTTTTTTCCCAACAGCACATAAGGCCCAGTCCCAGTCTGGGCCGGGGAGACCATTCTTCTCCACCTGTCTCCAGGCCACCTGTAAACAAAACCAAGTGTACTTACTGGTCTGTCCTCAAAAGCTTGGGAAGAGGGCTCCGCTGAGATGCATGCTCTGGCTGAACAGGGTAGGGCTTTGAGGGACCTTCTGGAAGTCTGCCAGTGTTCTTGGTGCTAGGGCACCCAGAACTCTCCCAGCCTGGGAGGATCTTCAGGGAGAGGCTAGGCGTTGGTTTGGGTAGCTCAGCATCCCTTTGCGGTCAGCAGTCTGTACATCAAGGATGGATCAGCTGCCTTATGCTCCTTATGGATTCTGGACTGGGGAACCCTCCAAAGCACAGCCAAGCCAGGGAGGAAGGCCCAGGGCCCTTTGAGCTCTACCATAGAGACACAGGCACAGGGTCCTTGGAGCTCCAGCTCCGTCTGCAGACTCTGTGGTTCTCACAACCACCCGTTTCCTCTGACGGCATCACAGACCATCGAGGAGCCACCTTCCCCGAGTTCCTGTTTCTAAGGGAGCAGCTGCTGTCTTGTCATGATTGTGGAGCTAAAGGTTTTTCTCTGGCTTTGTGGCTTGGTCTTGTCCAAGGAACACATGACTGAGGAAAATGAACAGGAGTTCCCATGCTGGCCTGACCATAATAGTCACCCAGTGGGGCTTAATTGTAGCAATTTCTGGGAAGTCCCACACCTTCTAAATCCAAGTCATCAGATAGGGAGCCGAGGAATCTAAATTTTAAACCCTCCAAGAGATTCCCTTGATGGGCAAGTTAGGGAAGCACTGCCTTTTCAACCTTTACTGTGTATAGGAGTCACTTGGAGATCTTGTTAAACTGCAGGTTCTGATTCAGTAGGTCTCGGGTGGAGTTCAATATTTTAATAAGCTCCCAGGTGACACTGATGTTGCCAGTCTGGGGACCACACTTTGAATAGCAATATCTGGACAGTGGTCTCAAAGTGTGGTCCTTGGGCCGGGCACGGTGGCTCACGCCTGTAATCCCAGCACTTTGGGAGGCCGAGGTGGGTGGATCACGAGGTCAAGAGATCGAGACTATCCTGGTCAACATGGTGAAACTCCGTCTCTACTAAAAATACAAAAAATTAGCTGGGCTTGGTGGCGCGTGCCTGTAATCCCTAGAGCTACTCAGGAGGCTGAGGCAGGAGAACTGCCTGAACCCAGGAGGCAGAGGTTGCAGTGAGCCGAGATCGCACCATTGCACTCCAGCCTGGGTAACAAGAGTGAAACGCTGTCTCAAAAAAAAAAAAAAAAAAGTGTGGTCCTTAGACCAGCAGCCTCAGTGGGAATTTGTTAGTCATGCAAATTCTCAGGCTGCATTTCAGATCTATGGACTCAAACTCTGGGGGTAGGCCTGGTGATCTGTTTTCATACTGCCAGGTGATTCTGATGAATGCCCAAGCTTGATTTTTTTTTTTTTGACACATCTCCCTTTGTTGCCCAGGATGGAATGCAACGGCACAATCATAGCTCACTGCAGTCTTGACCCAGGGTCAGCCTTGAGTAGCTAGGACTAGTTGTGCACCAGCACTCCTGGCTAATTAAAATTTATTTTATTTTATTTTATTTATTTATTTTGAGACAGAATCTCGCTCTGTCACCAGGCGCCAGGCTTGAGTGCAGTGGCGCAATCTCGGCTTACTGCAACCTCCGCCTCCTGGGTTCAAGCAATTCTCCTGCCTCAGCCTCCTGAGTAGCTGGGATTACAGGCACGCGCCACCATGCCCGGCTAATTTTTGTATTTTTAGTAGAGTCGGGGTTTCACCATGTTGGCCAGGATGGTCTTGAACTCCCGACCTCAGATGATCCGCCCGCCTTGGCCTCCAAAGTGCTTGGATGACAGGCGTGAGCCACTGCGCCCGGCCAATTTTAAAATTTTTTGTAGAGACGAGGTTTCACTGTGTTGCCCAGGCTGGTCTCAAGCTCCTGGCCTCAACTGGCCCTCCTACCTCCACCTCCCAAAGTGTTGATTATCAGACCAGCATGAGCCACAGTTCATGCCCAAGCTTGAGAATCACTGGTCTAGGATAAAGAATCTAATTCTGACTGAATTGTCTTTGATTAATGTGTTACATTCAGTCCACCCTTCATTAAGATCTAACCACACCTTCTCACTGCTTCCCCATTAGGGGGATTAGTATTCCTGGAGACAAAGGGCCCACTGCATTGAAATGACTCCTGACTCCAGCTCAGCCCATGCAGCCCTTTCTGGGGCCTTGCCAGCTAGAGCACTCCTGCTCAGGTTCTCCCTTGATTCTGGGGAACCTCGGGAAGGCTGGTTTGATTTTTATCTTTGTAGGCACTTAGCATAGAGAGCTGAAGGAGCCAGAGTGGAGGCACACTGCTACAATAAAGTTCTACTGGGAGACAGCCCAATAATGTTAGAATGGTTGACAGCCACTCAGGGATGTGGCCCTTAGCAGGGAGGGACTTGAGCTCAAGCCCACCTTCCCACTCCTGCTGCCAAACAACTCTAATGCCCATCTTCTTATGACAGGCAAACTTTTTTTTTTTGAAATGGAGTCTTGCTGTCACCCAGGCTGGAGTGCAGTGGTGTGATCTCAGCTCACTGGAACCTCTGCCTCCTGAGTTCAAGCGATTCTCCTGCCTTAGCCTCCTGAGTAGCTGGGACTACAGGTATCCACCAACATGCCTGGCTAATTTTTTAAAAAAATATTTTTAGTAGAGATGGGGTTTCACCGTGTTAGCCAGGATGGTCTTGATCTCCTGACCTCATGATCTGCCCACCTCGGCCTCCCAAAGTGCTGGGATTATAGGCGTGAGCCATGGCGCCCAGACATGACAGGCAAACTTTTTTTTTTCCTTTCCTTTTCCCTCCCTCCCTTTCTTCTTTTTTTTTTTTTTTTTTTTTTTTGAGACAGAGTCTCGCTCTGTCACCAAGGCTGGAGTGCAGTGGTTCGATCTCAGCCCGCTGCAACCTCTGACTCTCGGGTTCGAATGATTCTCCTGCCTCAGCCTCCCAAGCAGCTGGTACTACAGGCGCATGCCACCACACCCAGCTAATTTTTTATATTTTTAGTAGAGATGGGGTTTCACCATATTGGCCAAGGTGGTCTTGATTTCCTGACCTCATGATCCACCCATCTCAGCCTCCCAAAGTGCTGGGATTACAGGCATGAGCCACTGCACCCGGTCAACAGGCAAACTTTCAAAACAAGCCTCAAGGTGCAGTTCATAAATGGAGCAGGAAGTAGGGAATCTCTGGTCTCTTCTTAAAAGAATCCTGCCCGTATCACTCTCCTTTTTCACTTAGGGAGGCACCTAAGAATTACAAAATTTAAAATCCTAGGTCTTCCACTAAGAAATATGCATTGGTGTTCCTCCCTGGCTCCTGGCCAGACCTCCTAAAACCCTTCTAATTTCCTAGGTGACAGAAGTGTTTTCTATTCTAATGAGGCAACACTTGGTGGGCTCCTGGATGGGGACTGGTCACTAGAAAGACAAAGCCATCATTATGAGCTTGGAGCTTTCAGTCCCACCCTCATCTTCTGGAGTGGGGAGAGGAGCTGGAGATTGAGTTAATAATTGATAATGCTTATGTGATGAAGCTTCTATAAAAATCCCTAAACTACGAGGTTCAGAGAGCTTCCAGGTTGGTGAAAACATCCAACACACCGGAAGGGTAGCAGACCCCAACTCCCTGAGACCCCTCCAGAACTTGCCCTATGTACTTTTTTTTGGGGTGATGGGGAGACGGAATCTCGCTCTGTTGCCCAGGCTCAAGTGCAGTGGTACACTCTAGGCTCACTGCATTCTCTGCCTCCTGGATTCAAGTGAGCCTCCCGAGTAGCTGGGATTATAGGCATGTGCCACCATGCCCAGCTAATTTTTGTATTTTTAGTAGAGATGGGGTTTCATCATGTTGGCCAGGCTGGTCTCGAACTCCTGACCTCAGGTCATCTGCCTGCCTTGGCTTCCCAAAGTGCTGGGATTACAGGCATGAGCCACACCATCCAGCCCCCTACAAACTTCTTTATCTGGCTATTTACCTATATCTTTTTATTTATTTATTTATTTTTATATTTTATTGCATTTTAGGTTTTGGGGTACATGTGAAGAACATGCAGGATTGTTGCACAGGTACATACATGGCAATGTGGTTTGCTGCCTTCCTCCCCATCACCTATATCTGGCATTTGTCCCCATGTTATCCCTCCCCAACTTCCCACCCCCTGCTGTCTCTCCCCTAGTTCCCCCCAAAGAGACCTCAGTGTGTGATGCTCCCCTCCCTGCATCCATGTGTTCTCATTGTTCAACACCCGCCTATGAGTGAGAACATGCAGTGTTTGATTTTCTGTTCTTGTGTCAGTTTGCTGAGAATGATGGTTTCCAGGTTCATCCATGTCCCTACAAAGAACATGAACTCATTGTTTTTTTATGGCTGCATAGTATTCCATGGTGTATATGTGCCACATTTTCCCTGTCCAGTCTATCATCGATGGGCCTTTGGGTTGGTTCCAAGTCTTTGCTATTGTAAACAGTGCTGCAATAAACATTCGTGTACATGTGTCCTTATAAGAGAACGACTTATAATCCTTTGGATATATACCCAGTAATGGGATTGCTGGGTCAAATGGAATTTCTATTTCTAGGTCCTTGAGGAATCACCACACTGTCTTCCACAATGGTTGAACTAATTTACACTCCCACCAACAGTGTACACGTGTTCGTATTTCTCCACATCCTATTCAGCATCTGTTGTCTCCAAATTTTTTAATGATCGCCATTCTAACTGGTGTGAGATGGTATCTCAATGTAGTTTTGATATGCATTTCTCTAATGGCCAGTGATGATGAACATTTTGTTTGTTGGCCTCATATATGTCTTCTTTTGAAAAGTGTCTGTTTATATCCTTCACCGACTTTTGAATGGTTTTTTTTTTTCTTGTAAATCTGTTTTAGTTCTTTGTACATTCTGGATATTAGCCCTTTGTCAGATGTGTAGATTGCAAAATTTTTTTCCCATTCTGTTGGTTGCCGATTCACCCTAATGATTGTTTCTTTTGCTGTACAGAAGCTCTGTAGTTTAATTAGATCCCATTTGTGTATTTTGGCTTTTGCTGCCAATGCTTTTGGTGTTTTAGTAATGAAGTCCTTGCCTATGCCTATGTCCTGAATGGTTTTCTTCTAGGGTTTTTATGGTGTTGGGTCTTATATTTAAGTCTTTAATCCATCTGGAGTTAATTTTAATGTAAGGTGTCAGGAAGGGGTCCAGTTTCTGCTTTCTGCACATGGCTAGCCAGTTTTCCCAACACCATTTATTAAACAGGGAATCCTTTCCCCATTGCTTGTTTTTGTGAGGTTTGCAAAGATAAGATGGTTGTAGATGTGTGGCATTGCTTCCAAGGCCTCTGTCCTGTCCAATATCATACTGTTTTGATTACTGTAGCCTTGTAGTATAGTTTGAAGTCAGGTAGCATGATGCCTGTAGCTTTGTTCTTTTTGCTTAGAATTGAGTTGGCTATGCAGGCTCTCTTTTGGTTCCATATGAAGTTTAAGGTGTTTTTTTCCAGTTCTGTAAAGAAGGTCATTGGCAGCTTGATGGGGATAGCATTGAATCCATAAATTACCTTGTCAGTATGACCATTTTCATGATATTGATTCTTCTTAACCATGAGCATGGAATGTTTCTCCATCTGTTTGTGTGCTCTCTTATTTCCTTGAGCAGTTGTATTCCTAGGTATTTTATTCTCTTTGTAGCAATTGTGAATGGCAGTTTCTTCTTGATTTGGCTTCTTTAAGTCTGTTATTGGTGTGTAGGAATGCTTGTGATTTTTGCACATGGATTTTGTATCCTGACACTTTGCTGAAGTTGCTTATCAGTTTCAGGAGATTTGGGGCTGAGATGATGGGGTCTTCTAAATATACAATCATGTCATCTGCAAATAGAGACAATTTGACTTCCTCCTTTCCTAATTGAATAAGCTTTATTTCTTTTTCTTGCCTGACTGCTCTGGCTAGAACTTCCAATACTATATTGAATAGGAGTGGTGAGAGAGGGAATCCTTGTCTAGTGCCAGATTTCAAAGGGAATGCTTCCAGTTTTGCCCATTCAGTATAATATTGGCTGTGGGTTTGTCATAAATAGCTTTTATTATTTTGAGATACGTTCTGTCAATACCTAGTTTATTGAGAGTTTTTAGCATAAAGGGCTGTTGAGTTTTGTCAAAGGCCTTCTCTGCATCTATTGAGATAATCATGTGGTTTTTGTCTTTGGTTCTGTTTATGTGGTGAATTATGTTTATAGACTTGCGTAGGTTGAACCAGCCTTGCATCCCTGGTATGAGGCCTCCTTGATCGTAATGGATAAGCTTTTTGATGTGCTGTTGCAATTGGTTTGCCAGTATTTTATTTTATTTTATTTTTTATTTTTTTGAGACGGAGTTTCACTCTTGTTACCCAGGCTGGAGTGCAATGGCGCAATCTTGGCTCACTGCAACCTCCGCCTCCTGGGTTCAGGCAATTCTACCTCAGCCTCCTGAGTAGCTGGGATTACAGGCACGCGCCACCATGCCCAGCTAATTTTTTTGTATTTTTAGTAGAGACAGGGTTTCACCATGTTGACCAGGATGGTCTCGATTTCTTGACCTTGTGATCCACCCAACTCGGCCCCCCAAAGTGCTGGGATTACAGGTGTGAGCCACCGTGCTCGGCACCAGTATTTTATTGAAGATTTCTGCATCTATGTTCAGGATATTGGCCTGAAGTTTTCTTTTCTTTTTGAGTCTCTGCCGGGTTTTGGTATCAAGATGATGTTGGTCTCGTAAAATGATTTGGGAAGGATTCCCTCTTTTTGGATTGTTTGGAATAGTTTTAGAAGGAGTGGTACCAGCTCCTCTTTGTATGTCTGGTAGAATTTGGCTGTGAACCCATCTGGACCTGGGGTTTTTTGATTGGTAGGCTATTGCTGCCTCAACTTCGGCTCTTGCTATTGGTCTATTCAGGGTTTCGACTTCTTCCTGGGTTAGGCTTGGGAGGATGCAAGTGTCCAGGAATTTATCCATTTCTTCCAGGTTTATTGGTTTATGTACATAGAGTTGTTTGTAGTAATCTCTCATGGTGGTTTATTGCATCTATTTGATTATTCTTTTCTTTTTTATTAATCTGGCTAGTGATCTGTCTGTTTTGTTGATCTTTTCAAAAAAGCAGCTCCTGGATTTATTGATTTTTTGAAGGGCTTTTTGTGTATCTCCTTCAGTTCTGCTCTGATCTTAGTTATTTCTTGTCTTCTGCTAGGTTTTGAGTTTTTTTTATCTTGCTTCTCTGGCTCTTTCAATTTTGACAATAGGGTGCCAATTTTAGATCCTTTCTTGCTTCTCATGTGAGCACTTATGGCTATATATTTTCCTCTAGACACTGTTTTAAATGTGTCCAAGAGATTCTGGTATGCTGTGTCTTCGTTCTTGTTGGTTTCAAAGAACATCTGTATTTCTGCCTTCATTTAATTGTTTATCCAGTCAACATTCAACAGCCAGTTGTTAAGTTTCCATGAAGTTGTGCAGTTCTGAGTTAGTTTCTGAGTTCTGAGTTCTAACTTGATTGTACTGTGGTCTGAGAGACTGTTCGTTATGATTTCCGTTTTTTGCATTTGCTGAGGAGTGATTTACTTCCAATTATGTGGTCAATTTTAGAGTAGGTGTGGTGTGGTGCTGAGAAGAATGTATATTCTGTGGATTTGGGGTGGAGAGTTCTGTAAATGTCTATTAGGTTTGCTTGGTCCAGGTCTGAGTTCAAGTCCTGGATATCCTTGTTAATTTTCTGTCTGGTTGATGTCTAATATTGACAGTGGAGTGTTAAAGTCTCCCACTATTATTGTGTGGGAGTCTAAGTCTCTTTGTAAGTCATAAGAACTTGCTTTATGTATCTGAGTGCTCCTGTATTGGGTGCACATATATTTAGGATCGCATTGATCCTTTTACCATTATGTGACGTCCTTCTTTATCTCTTTTGATCTTTGTTGGTTTAAAGTCTATTTTATCAGAGACTAGGATTGCAACTCCTGCTTTTTTTTGCTCTCCATTTGCTTGGTAAATCTTCCTCCATCCCTTTATTTTGAGCCTATGTGTATCCTTGCATGTGAAATGGGTTTTGACTTTTAATCCAATTTGCCAGTCTGTGTCTTTTGATTGGGGCATTTAGCCCATTTACATTTAAGGTTAATATTGTTATGTGTGAATCTGATGCTGCCATTTTGATGCTAGCTGGTCGTTTTGCCTGTTAGTTGATGCAGTGTCTTCATTGTGTCAATGCTCTTTACCATTTTGGTATGTTTTTGGAGTGGCTGGTACTGGTTGTTCCTATGTTTAGTGCTTCTTTCAGGAGCTCTTGTAAAGCAGGCCTGGTGGTGATGAAATCTCTAGGCAATTGCTTTTTCATGAAGGATTTTATTTCTGCTTCGCTTATGAAACTTAGGCTGGATATGGAATTCTAAGCTGAACGTTCTTTTAAGGATGTTGAATATTGGTCCCCCCTCTTCTGGCTTGCAGGGTTTCTGCTGAGAGATCCCACTGTAAGTCTAATAGGCTTCCCTTTGTGGGTAACCCGACCTTTCTCTCTGGCTGCCCTTAGCATTTTTTCCTTCATTTCAACCCTGGTGAATCTGACGATTATATGCCTTGGGGTTGCTCTTTTGAGGAATATCTTTGTGGTGTTCTCTGTATTTCCTGGACTTGAATATTGGCCTGCCTTGCTAGGTTGGGGAAGTTTTTCTGGATAATATCCTGATTCATTCTCTCCGTCACATTTAGGTACACCTATCAAACGTAGATTAGGTCTTTTCACACAATCCCATATTTCTTGGAGGCTTTGTTCACTTCTATTTTTTTTTTCTCTAATCTTGCCCTTTTATTTTTTTAAATATGTATTTTTTATGTTTCTAGAATAGAGACAGAGTCTCACTATGTTGCCCAGGCTGGTCTTAAACTCCCGGGCTCAAATGATCCTCCTGCCTTGGCCTCCTAAAGTGCCAGGATTACAGGTGTGAGACACCACACCCAGCTTCATAGCCTTTAGAATAATAAACCAGTAAATTCAGTGTTTCCCTGAGTCTGTGAGCAATCTTAGCAAACTAACAAACCTGAGGGAGGAGGTCCAATTTGTAGCCAGGTTGAACAGAAGTGTGAGTAACCTGGGGATCCACTGCTTGCAACTGGCATGTGAAGCAGGGGGCAGTCTTGTGGGTCTGAACCCTTAACCTGTGGGGTCTAACTCCAGGAAGCTGGTGTCATAGTTGAATTTAGGACGCCTACTGTCTGGGGTGAAGCCTTGGTTGGTATAGGAAAAAAGCCCATGCATTTAGTCACAGAAGTGTTGGGTATGGGAAAAAAGTCCATGCATTTAGTCACAGAAGTGTTGAGTGTAGTAGAAGAAACTGTTTCCCGTATTGCCACTTACTAGTTTTGTGACCATTTACAAACTAGTTATCTCTGGGCCTGTTTCTGCATCCATAAAATGGGAATGGGATGTATCTCACTGAATCAATAGAGGGAAATTTATAGGAAGATGTTAAGGGCCTATACAGATACTCAATAAAAGGCTGATTTCCACACTTGTAATCCTAGCATTTTGGGCGGCTGAGGCAAGAAGATCACTTGAAGCCAGGAGTTCAAGTCCAGCCTGGGCAATGAAACGATACCCTGTCTCTATAAAAAATAAAAAATTAGCCAGGCATGGTGTTGCATGCCAGTAGTCCCTGTTACTCAAGAAGCTGAAGTGGGAGGATGGCTTGAGCCTGGGAGTTTGAGGCTGCAGTGAGCAATGATCACACCACTGCCACCTAGCTTGGGTGACAAAGTGAGACATTGTCCAAAAAAAAAAGGCCCAGTGTGGTGGTTCATGCCTGTAATTTAAGCACTTTGGGAGGTCGAGGTGAGCGGATCACTTAAAAGTCAGGAATTCCAGACCAGCCTGGCTAACATGGCAAAACCCCCATCTCTACAAAAAATTGGCTGGGCTAGGTGACACATTCCTGTAGTCCCAGCTACTTGGGAGGCTGAGACAGGAGAATTGCTTGAACCTGGGAGGGAGAGGTTGCAGTGAGTGGAGATTGTGCCACTGCACTCCAGCCTGGGCGACAGAGCAAGACTCTGTCTCAAAACAAAACATAACCAAAGGGCAACTGAGGCCATCAGATCAATTCCTTCCCATGTCAGTATTCTGTGGAGCACGGGCTTGCATCGTTAGGTGTCGGCTTGGTAATCTGCATCTATTCAAATGCATTTGTTTCGACTCCTCTGCCAGAATGAGTAGGGTCCATCTCATTTTACGAGTGCCTCTTGCATGTGCAGCAATCCAGATGTGCTTTTGCTGGCACTTGCCCCTGGGTCACTGAAAAACTCATCTGAGATGGTGGTCTCCTGAAATTATTATTATTATTATGATTTTTAATTGAATCTCACTCTGTAGCCCAGGCTAGAGTGCAGTGGCGCGATCTCGGCTCGCTGCAACCTCCGCCTCCCAGTGATTCACCTGCCTCACAGCCTCCCAAGTAGCTGGGATTACAGGCATGCACCACCATGACTGGCTAATTTATATATTTTTAGTAGAAACAGGGTTTCACCATGTTGGCCAGGCTGGTCTTGAACTCCTGACCTCAAGTGATCTACCTGCCGTGCCCTCCTAGAGTCCTGGGATTACAGGTGTGAGCCACCACACCTGGCCTGAAATTATTCTCGACAGGTACAAATATAGCCATTTCTGGAGAAACACAGGCTGGTCTCAGAGAGGAACCCAGACAAGTGGTTGCAGATTATTAAATGACAGGTGGGACCCAGCAATCCCGCTCAGGTGGAGGAGCTGCGACGTGAACCACCTTCTCAAGACCTCAGCTGCTTCTACTCCAACACAAACAACACTATCAGTCTTCTCCTGATTTTTGGCTTGAGGGAAGTACAACACATCAGATGGAATTCTGCATAATTCCCTGGGATTTAATCCTGGCTCGACTTACTGGCTGTAGGACCTTGGGCAAATGATTTATCATCAGACTTCATTTCCTCCTATAAATGGACAGTGTCGCTTGGTGGATAAGCAATCACATGTGAAAATGCCAACACCAACATACAGCAACTCAATCCTGCCCTGAACCCCAGTGAATGGCTTGAGAGAAATAACACCAGCAATCAGGTAACAATGAGACATATACAGCTTTATTTAATAATCTGTAAAAAGTCATACTCTGGCAGAGTGATGCATTCCTTATCTCAGCAGAAAGCAAACAATGTGTCTGAAAAGCCCCTTCCCAAGATTTGGAACTGTGTAACCCTGAGCTTACATCTCAATGCTCCCAAGAGCTGGGCTCTTGCTATGTGGCAGCTGGTATCCACAGTTCTTTCTCTCACCCTCCAGTGATACTCTCTGGCTGGCTGTGACTCCCTCACCTAACAGTAGACAGGCTGAAAACAACTTTACCTGGACAGGGCTGCCTCTACAGATGGCCCCTTCCTTCCTACAAAAGGTGGGGTTTATAGGATTAAGAATGTTTCTGACGGCCAGGCACAATGACTCATACCTACAATCCCAGCACTTTGGGAGGCCAAGGTGGGTGGATCACCTGAGGTCAGGAGTTTGAGACCAGCCTGGCCAACATGGTGAAACCCCATCTCTATAAAAATAAAAAAACTAGCCAGGTGTGATGGCAGGTGCCTGTAGTCCCAGCTCACAGGCAAGGATGACACAGCCACTTGAGACAAGAACTGCTTGAGCCCAGGAGGCAGAGGTTGCAATGAGCCAAGCTTGCGCCATTGCACTCTAGCCTGCGCGACAGCGAGACTGTCTCAAACAAACAAAAAAAAGACTCTGAGAAATGAGTTCTATATTAATTTAATTTGGCTTCCATATGGCTGCTGAAATCAAGCTTATTAAACATGATACAATGTTAATGGCTGTTCCTCTCCCCCGCACCCATTTCTCCACCATCTACATGCTTTTGAAGCCATCCCTCTCCCCTTTCTGGGAAGTGAGGAATGGAGACATACTCTCATCATAGACCTAAGAGGCACTTCTTGTGGATATGTGGATGTCTGGTATCAGATACTGCAGCAATAGCAGTTTTGTTCCTGCAGAGCAGAGGCCTGGCATTTTGTTTTCCACCTTCCTGTGCTAAATGAGTCCAGTAATTAAGCCACACTCACTGCTTGGAAACAACTCTTATGTTGTATCAGAACCTCACTGATGGTTCATGGGCTTCCAGCAGAATATATTCCTTCCTTTTATTTATAGAATAGTATACAGGAATTCATTTGGACAGAAGGAGCCTCTCTAGGTAACAGGCAGCCTTCTACTATTGGTCACAATCAATCAATGGTCCAGGCAGTAATTATGATTTTCCACATTCCTTAGAGCTGCTCTCTCCTGAAATCACTTTGCAAATTTTGTTGATCAATTTGCAAACAAAAGATAATGTAGTTGGCCTCCCTGACCTAGAAATCTGTTCTGCCTAATTCCCTTAAAAAAAACCATTGAGAATGCAAAATAAGTCCCTTTTTCGTTTTTTGCAGAAGCACTACAAGAAAGCATGTCTAAAACCACAGAACTATGCACACACAAACACAGACACACGTGCTTGCACACACACAGAGTCGGGATCAAAGAATCTTATCTGATACATAGTTGAGGGAGCACGGAAAAAAGCTGGCAAGAGAGGATATGAAGAGACCTGATCAGCTAAAGATGTTGGAATGTTACAGTATGGCATGAAAGTGGATTTTGGGATATACAAAAAAGGGGTGGGCAGGCAGAGAGAATGATAAATCCAGGCTACTAGAGAGAGGTTCAGTGGCCATGCATGAGTTAAAGATAGTAGAGGCCAGTTTACTGGATGAAATGTTATATTATGGAGTGGTCATTTGAAGAAGGATGGACTTGCAATGATCCAGGGGTTTAGCAGGACACCTCCATGGTCTGGTGTCTGTCCAGGACATCAGGGGACTCACAGGATTCTTGAGTTCCATCTGACTGATTGCTGGTGACAGACCGGCTGAAGGGACTTTCTCCAGAGCCAATGCTACTTGAGGTTGAGTGGGTTCGTGATCGGGCGAGCCGGGTCATGCTGGCAGATGGTACTGTAACAGAGAACCAAAGGGGACTAGAAGATGAAGCCCTGGTTAAGCTCAGCTAACCTAGGAGTCTCATCAAAGGCTTTATGTTTAGTTTTTCCAACTCATTTACGATGACACCCAGGACAAGATCTAGCCATCCCCATTTTGTATTATTTGCTCTAGGTGAGTGGTGAAATGTGAGGACACTTTAATCCTTTAGATCTGGTTGGAATCTCAGCTGATTGTAGTCCCCAGCAGAACGAGGGGAAATCCTAAGTCCAGAGTATAGCCTCTTAGCTATGCCCACACCATTCAGACAGTGATAGAATGGAAGCTTTGGGAACCCAAACAGGTAAATAAAACCTACAGTACATGCAAGACTAAACCAAAAGAAAAGAAAGACAAACACACAAGTATGAAGGTGTTTTACAAACACAGTGCAAGCCCGATACAACGAGACCACCATCCGTGTCCATAGGCTACCTTGCTACCCAGGGAGGAGATGTGTAGGAGGATGGTGTGGGTCAAGGGGAGGGCAAGTTGGCTCGGAGCTGACCTCTACACAGGGATGAGGTGTTTAACTCAGACTCCTGTTCTGCCAGTGCTTGACCCTAAGGTCCTTCCAGCTTGGCTGGGACTGGGCCTTACCTGGCATAGCCTCCCTGCCTATCCTCCTGGGCAGCAGCCACTCCACTAGCTGTCATTTCAATGCTGGGGTCAAAAGGTGCCATTATCTGCAGAGTTCTCTGGGCACAGCCTCTGACCCTCCTATTTAGAGCCAAAGCTGCCCTTGGATTCCTGTGTCTGGAGGTTAATTCAAGGATCAGTAGGTGGTGGTGGAAGACAGGCCCTGCCTATCAAGTTGCAGCTGCTGCTGTGACCCTGGATTTAGGATGACAAGAGGAGGCCTTCCCCTTAAAACCAGATCCTTTCTTACTCCTGGGGAACCAGGGCTGGACCTGTAGGCTAAATCTCTTGGGGCGTACTGAGCCACGTTCTATCGGGCTCTCACTGCACAGAAAGACGGCGGACATGCTACAGGCAGCCAGTGCAGCCAGGAGAGGCTGGAAGGCGGGGCGGAGCCAGCACAGAGGAAGGTACCTGACTCGGTGCTCAAGTGACTGAGCTGCACATACGGGACTGGAAGCAGGATGGACATAGGAAAAGCCAGGTTAGTGACCCGAGAGTGCCAAGTGGCAACCTCAGTTGCCTGGTAGACACTGACAGAATACTCTAAGACAGGGATAAAATTTTATTTTAAGGTCCCAGAGAGAAGGTGAGGCTGACGGATAATTCAATAGCATCTCAGATGTTACCTTCCTCAATTAGACAAAAGCAACTGTTTTCCTCTCCGCTATAAATAGTCATCTTGCTTTGGATCAGAAATGGGCTGGAAGATCAGCTGTTTCTTGGCAAAGGATAAGAATGGGCTAAAACAGGGGCTCCTGTTCCTCCCAGTGAGCCATAGGGCTGTGGGTGTGGGCTCGGTGGGTAGCAGCTCACAGGCAAGGATGACACAGCCACTTGAGACAAGACATACACGGTCTGCCTGGCAGGTACAGGGTTGCACCCAGGGCGCAGCTGCCTAGAGCAGCTGACCAGGTGGCTCACCAATGACCATTATCAACACTAATACCAAAGACAGGAGAAAAATCACCCTACTGGGTAAAGAGCTCTGTACCTGGGTGAAAGAGTTTTTCTTAAAACTCTAAGAAAGGAGCACATGTAGAGAATTCTGTGACCATGAGAAAGCTCAGGGGTCATACAATACAAGAGACCAGGACAATGGCATATGATATGGACACACCCTTGGACTTGCTCTAAAACACTCTCCAAGTTCATTTCCTGGGGAGAAAGATACTTCCAAGGATACTGCTCTTTTCTTCTGGAGTCTCCATTTCATATCTCTAGGTCTGGAGTTATTAACCAGCTGAGTTTAAATGCAAATCATACTTTCAGAATCACACCTAGGACAGACAGCCTAGGCTTCAGCGGTTCAAAATGTGAGCTCTGGAGTCAGACTGCCAGAGTTTGAATCATGGCTGTAAAGCTGAATTTTCACCCTGGGAAATGTGCTTAGCTTTTTTGAGACTCAGTTTCTTCTTCTATAAAATAGCACTAATAACAGAATGACCTCTTAGATGAAGAATACATAGTACCTGACAAAAGCAAGTGCTGAGTGTTAGCATATCATAAATACACACGAATGAATGTTCCATCAACATTTTGGTTTCTACTTTGCTTAAGGCTAGCTGGTACAGTTATATCCCAAGAATTGTGGGCTCCCAGGTGCGAAGCTGACCCCCAATATTCATAAATTGTTGCTAGGTAGAAAGGTGTGTATTACTCACTGTAGCCCATTCCCTGCAAAAAGTACTTGAAGGCCTCGGTGAGCTTCCCAGGCTGTGGGCACAAAATGAGAGGGCATTAATCTTTGCATAGACAGAGAGGCAGAATTAAAAGGGTGTTTTTTAAAAAAAATCTCCTTACCTGAACTACCTGGGGCAGTCCCCCACAGTCTGCCATCTAGAAAAGGAGAAATATGCAAGTCAGCTGGGACTTACCCTTAAGAGAATTACTCTGAACATCCCAAGTCCTTTCAAACAGAAGAAAATCGAGTTCGAGGTTTTAGTTAACGTTTAACTGCAAGTTTACATCTCAATGCACTCACATACAAAGACTTATAATCTTGGATGAAAATCTGAAATAATTATTCCATACTTATTTATCAATAAGACTGAAGGGCTGACTTTCAGGCCCATGGTGGGAATTTTCTGTTGCGGCAATACTGAAGTTAACCACTACTCTCAATTGTGGAAACCACCTGAGAATGTTCCTTTCAGAGTCCTCGAACAGTGTGACCCTAACTTCTCTGTGCATCATGGCTTCCAAGTCTCATTTCAACTCTATGTTATCTTTCTTTCCTTCATGAGTAAGGGCACTCTGCCATCAGGAGCTGATACTGATTCAGCCAGCTCAGTCAGTCAACCACTTTTCTCTAATAGCTGGGTTTGATAATGCTGCTTTTCACTTCAAAAACATTTACAGCTGGTTATTCTCACATGTGCAAGCATTTCTAGGGTATGGCTTCATTAGTGTACACTAGAATTACCTGAAGGACTTAATAAAACTCAGATTCTTGGATCCCTGTCCCAGAGATTCTGATTTGATAGGTCTAGGGTGTGGTTCAAGAACGTGCATTTCTAATAAGCTCCAAGGTGATTTGAATCTACTTTCCACAGAAAAGCATTTTTAGGGCATGGTGGCCAAACATAGGCCTGCTCTCTTCCTTCCAGCTGTTATGCACTCTGGGCTCAGATGGTATCCTATTCAGGCTGACTGGCTTTTTTTTTTTTTTTTAAAAAAAGGGCCATGAACCCCATGGTTTCAACTCACTGGTATTAAAACTTATTTTGAGGGGGGACTGCTACTGAGGGGAGTGCCACAGAAGACACAGAAATTTGAGATTAACAAGGGAGAGTCCCCTAAAAATTCTAAGCATAAGATTGTAAACAAACACTTAATCTAACAAATATACACAAAACCAAACCAGCGCAGGCTGTATTTTCATGAAGTTTAGGACCTGAAACCTGATGAGAATCACTGAACAGTTCCCATATGCAGAGAGAATACTGGGAGAAACTATTCCCAAGATGGGTACCTATCAAACAGTTTGAGAATAAGTTTAATCTGCCATAGGAGTTATCTACTCTATTCTATGGGGTTGTAGATGGGTATTTTTTCCCAAAAATAACTGTCTATGGTCATTGTAGTTTTGTGCTTTTGAATATTGATTCAAACCTGAAGTGAGGAATTAATTTGAAACTGCAAACTTAAAAAACAATCGATATTTTATTTTTACTTAAAAAAAATTTTTTTTTTGAGATAAAGCCTCATTGTTGTTGCCCAGGCTAGAATATAATGGTGCAATCCTGGCTCACTGTAACCTCCACCTCCCAAGTTTAAGCGATTCTCCCACCTCAGCCTCTGGAGTAGCTGGGATTACAGACACCTGCTACCATGGCTGGCTAATTTTTGTATTTTTAGTAGAGATGAGGTTTCACCATGTTGGGCAGGCTGGTCTTGACTCCTGGCCTCCGCCTCCCAAAGTGCTGGGATTACAAGCGTAAGCCACCATGCCCAGCCCCCAGAAAAAAATTTTTAGACCAGCCATCAACTGACTGGAGGCCAGAACATTTCGAGTGTGGTCACCTCAGAGCATTAACCTCACGTTATCTTTCTAGGAACTACAGGCTATTTCTGGTAACAGCACTTTCCTTTCAAACACACCCTTAAAGAGAAAAGGAAGAGGCAGAGGTCTTTCACACTGAAAATGTAGCAGTAAGCAACATATGATCAGCATTTAAATCTACAGTAGTCCAAATTCAAACTAGAAGGTCAGCTACCTAAAAACTTTAGGAGCTCTAGGAAAAGCTAGGTTGAAACAATGTCAGGTAAAAACTCCTGCCTAGGATATACTCAAAAGGAGAGACACTTGATACTAACTCTAGAAATTTAGCTTAAGAGTCGCTCTGTATTTGCCGTAAGTGAAAGAACATGCATACACCCTCATCATTAGAATTGTTACTGAAAGTTTCCCTATCAATATAGCAGGATTTTGCATATAAAGAATTTATACCCATTGTCTTAATTCTCACAACACTAAATAATGTTTACGAAGTTTTTTTTTATTTTTTATTTTTTTTTTGAGACAGGGTTTCACTCTGTCACCTAGGCTGGAGTGCAGTGTCAAGAGCACAAATCCTCGAATTCCTGGGCTCAAGGAATCCTGTCGCCTCAGCCTCCTGAGTAGCTGGGGCTACAGGAGCACACCAGCAAGCCCAGCTAACTTTCTTATTTCTTTTGTAGAGACAGAATCTCACTGTGTTGCCCAGGCTGCTCTCGAACTCCTGGCTTCCCACCTTGGCCTTCCAAAGAACTGGGATTATAGGTGTGAGCTACTGCACCCAAAGTTTTTAGTTACATGGGAAAAGGCTGGGTCATAAAGTTGAGTAAAACTGATACAGGGTTGTAAATACTCTCTGACAGGGTCTCACTCTGTCGCCCAGGCTGGTCTCAAAATAACTGGACTCAAGTGATCCACCCACCTCAGCATCCCAAAGTGTTGGAATTACAGGCGTGAACCATCATGCCCAGCAGCTCTCTAATGATGTAAAAATGTATAGGAAAGGACAGCAATATTTTACCAGAGGTTTGGGTGGTAGGATTATGGGTAATTTAAATTTATTTTATTCTTTATGCTTTTCTCTTTTTTGCAGTGTCCTACAATGAGAACATAATCAGCAAAAAAGCATTATTTTATTTTATTTATTTATTTTTGAGACAGAATCTCGCTCTGTTGCCCAGGTTGGAGTGAAGTGGTGCGATCTCAGCTCACTGCAACCTCTGCCACCCGGGTTCAAGCAATTATCTTGCTTCAGCCTCCCGAGTAGATGGGACTACAGGCGCGTGCAACCACACCCAGTTAATTTTTGTATTTTTAGTAGAGACAGGGTTTCGCCATATTGGCCAGGCTGGTATCAAACCCCTGACTGCATGAGCCGCCCGCCTCGGCCTCCCAAAGTGTTGGGATTACAGGCATGAACCACCATACCCAGCCAAAAGCATTATTTTAAAAAAAGAATGAGATAACCAAAGAGAGGGAAGCTTTGCTTCTTTCTGGGCAATTATTCCAGAAAACATGATTAATCTGAAGCATATATAATATACTCCCAAAGGATGGAAGTGAAGGAAGAAGATACATTACCTTTAGCAAAGTTGTATTGATAGGGTTCAGGCGGGAATTACATTCAACCTAAAATTTAAAAAAGGAGAGAATAATTTTATGAGTTGCTAGGAAAAAAATGAAATAGCTTAGCATGAGAACGATCTTGCAAGATCAATAACTCAGTTTGGAGAAGGCTGAACCAGCCAAAGAGATTACCAAAACACATAGTGAAAGATATTATTTATATGATACACTTCGAAATTTTTGAGCAGATCTAAAAATTTCACTTATCTAATTTTCTGAATCTGTTACATGTCTTTAAGAAAACTACAAGCTAAATCTAATTCTTCCTGCTGGCTAGTTACATAACATGAAGTCAGTTACCTTACTTCTTTGAAAAATGAACTGGACCACTGGGCATAGTGGCTCACACCTGTAATTCCAGCACTTTGGGAGGCTAAGGCAGGTGGATCACCTGAGGTCAGGAGTTCGAGACCAGCTTGACCAACATGGAGAAACCCCATCTCTACTGAAAATTCAAAATTAGCTGGGTATGGTGCTGCATGCCTGTAATCCCAACTACCCAGGAGGCTGAGGCAGGAGAATCACTTGAACCTGGGAGGTGGAGGTTGCAGTGAGCCGAGATTGTGCCACTGCACTCCAGCTTGGGCAACAAGAGTGAAATTCTGTCTCAAAAAAAAGAAAAAAAGAGGAGTGGACCTGCTCCTGCTGGGATCTCTTTAATGGCTTCTGAGCACAAATGGTTCTAATCACTAAGCCCTGAGCACCTCCCCTGCCTCTTTCCTTAGTGGGTTTGTCATTCCTTATGTCCTCACTCTTTTCTATCTCAAGGTCTTTGGCTATCTAGCCTAAAGTTGAACTCTTCTCATTTTTCTCTCATAGAGTCATTTAATTAATAATCACGGCCCTTGGCCGGGCGCGGTGGCTCAAGCCTGTAATCCCAGCACTTTGGGACGCCGAGGCAGGTGGATCACGAGGTCAAGAGATTGAGACTATCTTGGTCAACATGGTGAAACCCCGTCTCTACTAAAAATACAAAAAATTATCTGGGCACAGTGGCGCGTGCCTGTAATCCCAGCTACTCAGGAGGCTGAGGCAGGAGAATTGCCTGAACCCAGGAGGCGGAGGTTGCGGTGAGCCGAGATCACGCCATTGCACTCTAGTCTGGGTAACAAGAGCGAAACTCCATCTCAAAAAAAAAAAAAGAATCACGGCCCTGTACATTCACATGTCTAATATCCTATACCCTTGTGTTCATGAGGGCAGGGATCTCAAAGAAGACATTTTGGGGAGACAATTTCTCGGTTCAGCATTGTTTTAGGGCTATTTTGGTCAACTGGATCTCTCCATTATACGTTTGCTAAGAACACACATATAAAGTCTGTGCTAATAGTCTGGATCCAGCAGGGCAAAACATGTAAAACAAAGCAAAATGAACTACTGCAAACACTTCACAACTAAGCTGAGTGAACACAGAAAGAGGAGTGGGATTTCTACAGATAGATAAAGGGAAAGTGTGAGTGTTTGAGGACTTCTAGAATCAAGGTGAAAGCATAAGCATAGCCCAGGGGTGGGAACAGAACATCTGCTGAGGCAAATGTGAGGTAAGGTAGACTGGAGGTGAGGCTGGGGCACAGGCTGGAGCTGACTGTGGAAGGCAGGATGCCACAGAAGGTGTCTGAAGTGACAGGATTTTAGTTGTTTTAGGAATGGGCTACATGACAGACTGCAGTGGCAGCAAGCAGTGGTTAAAATTACCTAGCCAAGACCCAGTAATCCAGAAGAACTTTTGCTCTGGGGATTGCAGGTGGGCAGGTATACAAAACTCTTCTAAAATCAGGGATAATACAAAAAGTGAGGATCACCAAATCAGAGCTTTGATTTGCTCTACACAAAGGACAATGCAGGCAGTGACAAACAAATTTATCAGTTCACTACAGAATGTGCATTAACTCTAAAGGTAGAATTTAAAAACTGGATCTCTAACTGCTAGGCACAGTGCTTAGAACACAGTAGATATACTATAAATATTTTCTAGAAGAATGAACTCCAAAATCTGGATTTAATATAATAAATCATGCTTTCCTTGATTCACCACTTTGCAATTTCTACAACATTATAAGAAGTCTTGATACCTGGTAGACCGGCCACAATCATTGTTTTTGTTTCTGTTGTTGTTGTTTTTCTTTTTTTGAGACAGAGTCTTACTCTGTCACCCAGGCTGGAGTGCAGTGGCACGATCTCAGATCACTACAACCTCTGCCTCCTGGGTTCAGGCAATTCTCCCACTGAGTAGCTGGGATTACAGGTATGCACCACCACACCCAGCTCATTTTTGTATTTTTAGTAGAGACAGGGTTTTGCCATGTTGGCTAGGCTGATCTTGAACTCCTGACCTCAAGTGATCTGCTCACCTCAGCCTCCCAGAGTGCTGGGATTACAGGCGTGAGCCACTGTGCCCAGCCACATGCCATGTATTTCACACCAGACACAGAGTGTTTTATAGGGCAGTTCAGAGACATGCGAATATATCCTTTCACATCTGCATATTCTTGCCCTACAATCATTTCCCTACTCCACAAACCTTCTCAACTATGTCTACACCTCTGATCATTTGTTAGACTTCCTTTCCAAAAAGCTTTACTCCTTAATGTTTTGCTCTATTTAGGGCAGAAGTGAAGACAGCCAAAGAAATCAAGTAATTTCACAGATACTTGGTTAAGTTATATATGCTGTGGGAAACACATAATTAGACATATGAAAAATTATCAACTTCATTTTTAATCAAATAAATGCAAATTAAAACAGTGAGATACTATTTTTTTTTTGAGATGGAGTTTCGCTCTTGTTACCCAGGCTGGAGTGCAATGGCACAATCTTGGCTCACCACAACCTCTGCCTTCTGGTTCGAGCAATTCTCCCACCTCAGCCTCCTGAGTAGCTGGGACTACAGGCGCGCACCACCATGGCCAGCTAATTTTTTGTATTTTTAGTAGAGACGGGGTTTCACCTTGTTGACCAGGATGGTCTCGATCTCTTGACCTCCACCCGCCTCGGCCTCCCAAAGTGCTGGGATTATAGGCATGAGCCACCGCGCCTGGTCTGAGATACTATTTTTAACCTATCAAATTAACTACTAATAAAAAAAGATTCAATGCTAGACAGCGTGCAGTGAAACAGGCATGCTTATACAGTGCTGGTGGCAATATATATCCTTTCTGGAAAGGAACCTGGCAAAATGTATTAAAGACTTTATAAAGATTTATAATTTTAGACATATTAATTCCACTTCTGGAAATCCATCCCAAAGAAATAATCAAAGATTCAAAGATTTCCTAAGGATGTTCAATAGTAACATTTTATTTATTTATTTATTTATTTATTTATTTATTTATTTATTTATTTATCGATGAAGTCTCACTCGTGTCCCCCAGGCTGGAGTGCAATGGCACGATCTTGGCTCACTGCAACCTCCACTTCCTGGGTTCAATCCATTCTCCTGCCTCAGCCTCCTGAAGAGCTGGGATTACAGGCACCTGCCACCATGCCTGGCTAATTTTTGCATTTTTAGTAGATTTGGGTTTCACCATGATCAGGCTGGTCTTGAACTCCTGACCTCAGGTTATCTGCCCACCCACCTTGGTCTCCAAAATTCGGGGATTACAGGCATGAGTGACTGGCACTCTTGGCTCACTGCAGCCTCTGCCTCCAGGGTTCGAGTGATTCTCCTGTCAAAGCCTCCCAAGTAGCTGGGACTATAGGTGCGCACTACCACACCCAGCTGATTTTTTATATTTTTAATAGAGACGGGGTTTCACCATGTTGGCCAGGTTGGTTTTGAACTCCTGACCTCAGGTGATCCACCCACCTCAGCCTCCCAAAGTGCTGGAATCCTAGCACATTACAGGTGTGAGCCACCGCACCTGGCCAACAGTAACATTATTAATAGCACAAAATTGGAATTAATCAACATGAGAATAAAGTTAAATAAATAGTGGTAAATCTACAGACATACTGACTCTATAATGGAAAAATGCTATCGAAAGTATTAAGTCAGGATCCCAAATCTTATATATTCAGTATAATCAGGTCTATGTAAAGCAAAAGGTAATCGTCTGTCTTTAGGTAATGGGATTACGATTTTCCCCTCATCTTTCTATTTTTACATTTTTTTCATATTTTCTACAATGAGCATATATAATTTTTATCCATGTGCTATGTCCTTCAGAAGAAGGTAGAGATGGCCTTCCAGCCTGCTCAATTTATGGTGGAGGCCTTGACCTCCTGAGCTCAAGCAATCCTCCTACCTCAGCCTCTAGAGTAGCTGGGACTAAAGGCTGTCCTAATTCAAAAAAATTTTTTTGTAGAGTTAGGGTCCCACTGTGTTACCCACTGGTCTCAAACTCCTGGGCTCAAGTGATCCTCCTGCCTCAGCCTCCCAAAGTGTTGGGAATACAGGTGTGAGCCACTGGACCCAGCCTATAATTTTTTTTTTTTTTTGAGAGGGAGTCTTGCTCTGTCACCCAGGCTGGAGAACAGTAGCATGATCTTAGCTCACTGCAACTTCTGCCTCCCAGGTTCAAGCGTTTCTCCTGCCTCAGTCTCCCAAGTAGCTAGGATTACAGGTGCCCACCACCACGCCAGGCTAATTTGCTTTTGTATTTATAGTAGAGATGGGGATTTTACCATGTTGGCCAGGCTGGTCTCGAACTCCTGACCTCAGGTGATCCGCCCGCCTCAGCCTCCCCAAGTGCTGAGATTATAGGTGTGCTTACACCGCACCCAGCCTGGCCTATAATTTTATTACATTTTAATCTCATTATCTTCACAGCATCAGAACATACTTACCACGGCCTCAACTGCAGGCGAACTATCCCCTACCACCAGTAAAGTAGAACACCTAGGTAGGCAAAATAAGAGGTGTCACTCAGCAAATAGGCACATAAATTCCACTGAACACCAAATTAGTCTATGAATGCAAAGATATTTGGCAAGTCAGTTGAGGAAACTGAGGAACTTACTTTAATGTTTTTAATTTGTTATCATTTTGGCCCAGTATGGGTCTTTCGATCTCCAGGTCTCTGCGTCTAGAAAAACAAAGCAAAAGCAATGCCCTTTTTGGGTAAAGTCATAGCAACTCAGGTTATTTTCTGGTCATAAACACCAAAACGTATCAAGGAATGTGAAATTACCTTTCCTTCACAGCTGAGAAGGGAAGAAGCCCTGTGACTTGGTTCTCAAGTGGCCACTTCAGTGGCGTCCTGAGTGGTACAGGGCAGGAAGGAGGCTCCTGGCTAAACCCTGTAGGACTTTTTGGGATGCTACAAGGAGACAGCCTCAAAACCCAACAGTAACACTACTGAAGCTCTCAAGTCCTAAGTGTTTAATTTATAGGAATAAATTCCTTAAGAGAAGAGAATGACTAACACTTTGAGGAGAGGGGGAAGGGTGTTTTCCTTGTAACTAACAGAGTTTAGTACAGGACTTAATCTTTCTAATTTCAGCTAAAAATACGGAGGCTCTATTATACAGAAGAAAAGAGCTAGAGAGACAAGGTTCAAAATCTGGCTTTGCTCCTTCCTGGCTGTTTAACTCTGGGTAAGTTATAGCTGAACCATATCTTCCATCTTTGCCCATGTTTTTTTAGAAAGCCAGAAGGGGCTCACATTTTCACCTCAAAGAAGCTGGTCTCAAGATTAGATACAGTCCTCTCTCCTCCCCTGCCTCCTCTTTTTAGACCTGTCTACATTTAAGTGAAGAAATTGGAAAAAATATATACCCATTATAGGAATTCAAGAAGAGCTGCAGGTTGTCTTGGTTGATGTCTTGGGCAATATGCATTCTGTAGGTTTGGATCAGGTCCAGGTTGGCCTGTAACTCTTCCTAGAACAATTCAAAGAAGACACAGGTAAGCTTCTGAGCTCCAGATCAAGTCCATCTTATTTATTTAGCATTTTCAATACCACAAGCCAAACCATACGGCTTATGATGGGGATTGGGGCAGAGCCTGGAGGCTACTGATGTACTGATAGGCTGAATGGCTGATTATTTGCATCAGACTGGTTCAGTGCCATATTGTGTCAGATGAGGGCAGCAAAGGACCTATTATGGATTCAAGTACTAGCTGTGGAACTTAGGTCACCTCATTACTCGGAACCCTGATTTCTTTGTATTTTTTTTAATGTTCTGCCATTCTTCACAAAAATGGAGATATTGTAAAAATGAGGATAATAACCAGCTATCGGCTGGGCATGGTGGCTCACGCCTATAATCCCAACACTTTGGGAGGCCGAGGCGGGTGGATCACGTGGTCAAGAGATTGAGACCATCCCGGTCAACAAGGTGAAACCCCGTCTCTACTAAAAATACAAAAATAAGCTGGGCATGGTGGTGTGTGCCTATAGTCCCAGCTACTCGGGAGGCTGAGGCAGGAGAATTGCCTGAACCCAGGAGGCGGAAGTTGCGGTGAGCCGAGATCGCGCCATTGCACTCCAGCCTGGGTAATGAGCGAAACTGTCTCAAAAGAAAAAATACGAGAAACAAAATGGTCTATACAGTGAAAATTAAGTCTCCCTCTCCACCACCCACTGTTTAATGGTCACTCTGTTGCTGGCCTTCTCAGATATCATCAGAGCTAGTTGCCAGGTTCTTGAGTACATAAGCATACATGTAAATATGTGTGTGCATACACACATACATCATTAAACAGTTTTAAGCAGAAAGGAAAATTCTTGCATTGAAGGAAAGAAATACATCAGGGATAATTTAGAAGTCTGTTAATCCGGGGCAATGTGTAAACTTCACCACCAAGCCTTATTAGAGAAATAGAGATATGGAAAATTGTTTGCATTTTCACCACCATGTGGATGTAATGAGCCCAGAATACAGTTGGATACTGACAAAAGTCTGCCTGAAACTGAATGGTACCTAAATCACTACTAGAAAACTTTGTGAGAGCCCCAGTCTCATTCTAAAGATATTATAGTAAGAAAAGTGAATACCAAATGACAGGCCATGTGTAGTGGCTCATGCCTGTAATCCCAGCACTTTGGGAGGCAGAGGCAGGAGGATCGCTTGAGGCCAGGAGTTTGAGACTAGCCAAGGTTAACATAGTGAGACCCTCATTTCTACCAAAAAAATTAAAACTAGCTTAATGTGGTGGTACATGCCTCCTTCAGGAGGCTGAAGGAGGAGGATGGCTTAAGCCCAGGAGATTGAGGCTGCAGCAAACTATGAGGGCATAACTGTAATCCAGCCTGGACGACAGAGCAAGACCCTGTTCTCAATAAACAAACTGACTCCCACCTTTTTAAAAACACAATTATAGTCCTCTAGACATTGCTCTACACTTGCTTTCCCATGTAAAGTATAGTAGAGATAATTCCTTATCCGGATATATAGATTCTCATTTATTTACACTACCTGTCTTCCCACATTCTTGCTAGTACAAATGTATTTTTATTTTTTTCTCTTATTGGTGAAGATGAGCATTACTCATGTTTAAAAACCATGTTTGCTTCCATTTCAAAGCAATACAAGCATTAGTTTGCTTATATTTTTTTAAACTTATTTTTAATTTTTATTATCTTTTTGGCTGGTCAAGAGCAGTAGTGAGAGAAAGGAAAGAGTAGAACAAGGAATTCAATCTGTAACTAACTAACTGTACAATCAATTCAGATAATTCACTACCTTCAGACCAGCCTGAATGCTTAAATTTTAAATGAACTCTTCAGCCTTATGACAATCTACTATGACCTCATGTTTTAAATTAAACACGTATATGTATATAGTTATATAGAGTAATATAGAGAAAGTTATGTACATGTATGTGTATATATTTTACTGTACATATAGAGAGGATGTTCTTGCTTTTTAGAAATTATTAAATACTGCCCTTAGCTCTCCCCTCAGAGGCCTATATAAAGTAGTATTTACTTTTGCTATATTGCCCAGGCCAATCTTGAACTCTGGGTTCAAGTGATCCTCCCACCACAGCCTCCTGAGTAGCTGGGACTATAGCTACCAAGCCCAGCTGATTTTTGAATATTTATAAAGATAGGGTCCCTCTAAGGGGTACCTGCCTCGGCCTCCCAAGTAGCTGGAACTACAGGTGTATGCTACCATGCCTGGCTAATTTTTATATTTTTAGTAGAAACAGAGTTTCACCATGTTGACCAGGCTGGTCTCGAACATCTGACTTCAAGTAATCTGCCTACTTCAGCCTCCCAAAGTGCTGGGATTACAGACATGAACCACTGCACCCACCCCTAATTTGTAGTATATTAACACAATGAACTGCTGCTACACAGTAATAAAAAAGAATGCACTACTGACACATGGAATGACATGGATGAAAAAAAGACAGTACGTTCAGCAAAAGAAGCCAGACTCAGAGAAATATACATTCTATTATTCCATTTATATGAAGTTTAATATAGTCAAAAATAATCTACAGAGGTAACAGAATACTGAATACCTGTTTGGGGTGGGGAATTATTGAGTGGGAAAGGATAATGAGGAAAGCTTTGTGAGGTGATGAAAATGATGAAATGTTAATGATGAAAATGTTCTGTTTGTGTTCTGGGTGGTAGTTACGTGAAAGTATACATCAGTAAATGGTCACTGAGATGCACTTAGGATGTGTGCATTACACTACTTCTAAGTACTACCTCAATTAAAGAGAAGGCAATATGGAGGCAAAACCCAAAGGAATCAGCTGGAAGAATTAAAGCGGTTGCCACTAAAAAGCAGAATATGGGGTAGGTGACAGCCTCTTTGTAATAAGCCCTGTAGAACTTCTCTACTCCTCTACTCTAAAATATATATGAATTTGTAACTTTGATAAAAATATAATGAAATAAAAGACTATAGACTTTGGACTTAGCCTGACCTGGATTCAAATGTCAGCTCCACACTCACCATCTGGATGGTGGTGGCAAATTATGTTGCCTCTCTGGTCTTTGGTTTCTCTATCTTAAAATCAGACTAATAGAACCATGTAAAAAATAGTTTGCACATCTAAAGTCTTATAAATAATCAGTAGTTGGTCAATGCTAGTTTTCTTCCCATCTGCCATTTTCCTTCAGGATAATATTTTAAATGAAGCAGATTACAATTAAGTACCCACTATTCCTACACATATTATTCTCCTCTCCCCACCCCAGACACCTCACAGCTCTCTGACCTCATTGCCCACTTATTCCATCACTCCTTTGTCGGTCACCCAACTCACTCTTCGCTTTGAAGAGGACCACCTCACCTGCCAGTTAAGTCCCCTTCCCAACCCAACAATTATGTACATGATAACTGCCACTTTTTGTGAAGACTTCCTTTCCTTCCCAGTCAGAAAACACGGGGCTTGAACAAGATAATCTCTAAGCTTCTTTTAGCACTATTATTTCACAGTTTTTTTCCCTGAACTATTTCTGTGAAGCCTTTCCCAGACCTCCTAATGGCTCTAAAGATGTTTGGGGAGGCACGTGATGCTGTCAAGCATTAACAGATGGCATGCTATTTACAGGAACAGGTAGCCGGAGACACTGTCTTCTCTCAGAGTTCCACATAGCAACAACCATGTGGCAATGAGTTAAAGATTCACCTCTGCAAGGCCACATGCCTTTCAACACTGGAAGTGTTATTTGCTGGGATGAGGTAAATTCTAAGGCAGCCCTTCTTTCCTGAAGTAACATAAGAATTTGCATGCAAGCCAATAAACACAGCTCTTCTAGCTAGAGCAGGCACTTACCTGCCCAAAGTGATGAGCCAAAATAATGTCCACAACATTGGTTGTCAGGCCAGAGAGCTGAAAAAAATTAAAACTGTCTTAAGAGGGTAAGCATATGCCAAAATTTACCAAGCTGCCCAATTTAAACAAGTACACTTTATTATATATGTTATATTTTAAAAAACAAATGAAAAACCCCACAATTCAGTGTTACACATTTTCATGAGATGGTGGTTTCAAAGAAACACAGAGATGAGAAACAAGTCAGAAAAAACTAAGTCAGGGCCAGGAGTGGTGGCTCAAGCCTGTAATCCCAGCACTTTGGGAGGCCAAGGTGGGTGGATCACGAGGTCAAGAGATCGAGACCATCCTGGTCAACATGGTGAAACCCCGTCTCTACTAAAAATACAAAAAATTAGCTGGGCATAGTGGCACATGCCTGTAATCCCAGCTACTCAGGAGGCTGAGGCAGGAGAATTGCCTGAACCCAGGAGGCGGAGGTTGTGGTGAGCCGAGATCGCACCATTGCACTCCAGCCTGGGTAACAAGAGCGAAACTCCGTCTCAAAAAAAAAGAAAAAGAAAAAAACTAAGTCTCTTTTCCAGGGTAATAATAAAGCCTGCTGTGAAATAGGGAACTGGAAGAGATGCTGGCCATTCCTTCTCTGAAAGCCAGACCTCATGGCTGTTTGCTACTTCATTCCAGCCTGTGTTTCTGCATTTACACTGGATTTATGGCTGATAAGGACTGACTTAACAATCACTCCCAGGCCGGGTGCAGTGGCTCATGCCTGTAATCCCAGCACTTTGGGAGGCCGAGGTGGGTGGATCACGAGGTCAAGAGATCAAGACCATCCTGGTCAACATGGTGAAACCCCGTCTCTACTAAAAATACAAAAAATTAGCTGGGCATGGTGGCACGTGCCTGTAATCCCAGCTACTCAGGAGGCTGAGGCGGGAGAATTGCCTGAACCCAGAAGGCAGAGGTTGCGGTGAGCCGAGATCGCGCCATTGCACTCCAGACTGGGTAACAAGAGCAAAACTCCGTCTCAAAAAAAAAAAAAAAATCACTTCCATGACTTCCAAGAGACAAAAACAGTTTTTTTCTCTTTCTTCCAGTTTTTGCTATCTGTATTTCAGGGAGTGGGAGGAAATGACTTGTTTACAGAATGTTCTTGAGTTTTAAACATTTTTCTCCAATTTTTCCCATTTCAAAATGATGCATCCCACAGTCTAATAAATGCAGCAATCTGTAAATCTGCACACTATTAGTCTATTTTCAGAAAATTTTCTAATTCGAAATATGTTGCTGATACCTGTTAAGCTTTCTTCCTTGGTTTTAAGCTGAACTACTGCTGATTAGGGGTGAAGTATTGAATTGGGGATAGGCACGGAGAAGAGGTAGTGAGGGATAGACATGGCTATGCCTGGAGTAGGATTATATAGTCCCAGAAAGACTGAGGAGAAGTCCTAAAATCTTCACATAGGTAATCAGTGATGCACAGGTCATAAACTACAAAAAATTAGGCCAGGCGCGGTGGCTCACGCCTGTAATCCCAGAATTTTGGGAGGCCGAGGCCAGCGGATCACTTGAGGTCAGGAGTTTAAGACCAGCCTCACCAACATGGTGAAACCTTGTCTCTACTAAAAATACAAAAATTAATGAGGTGTGATGGCACATGTCTGTAGTCCCAGCTACTCAGGAGGCTCTAAGAGAGAAGAATCACTTGAACTCAGGGGGCGGAGGCTGCAGTGAGCTGAGATCATGCCACTGTACTTCAGCCTGGGCAACAGAGCAAGACTCCATCTCAAAAAAGAATTGTACCCACATACTAAGTAAGAATTAGGAAAAGATTGATTGACTGATTGACTGATAGGGTCTCCCTCTATCATCCAGACTGGAGAGCAGTGGTGTCATCATAGCTCACTGTAGCCTTGACTTCTCAGGCTCAAGAGATCTTCTGGCCTCAGTCACCTAAGTAACTGGGACTATAGATGCACACCACCAAGCCTGGCTAATTTTTAAATTTTTTGTAGAGATGAGGTCTCACTATGTTGCCCAGGGTAGTCTTAAACTCCTGAGCTCAAGCAATCTTCCAGCCTCAGCCTCCCAAAGTGCTGGGATTACTGGTGTGAAACACTGTGCCCAGCCAGGACAAATTTTAAATAAGCCAGGCTGTGAGAAGGAATTTCCACAGCATCTGCCAACAGCATTGTTAATGTGTTTTAGCTAAGAAATACCCCATTACTCCAAAATGTAAATGTAGGAAGAGATGGATAAATTATTTTGAATCTAGTTTGCTAGTAAGTAGAATTTTTTTTTTTTTGAGACGGAGTTTTGGTCTTGTTATCCAGCCTGGAGTGCAATGGCGCGATCTTGGCTCACCGCAACCTCTGCCTCCTGGGTTCAGGCAATTCTCCTGCCTCAGCCTCCTGAGTAGCTGGGATTACAGGCACGCGCCACCATGCCCAGCTAATTTTTTTGTATTTTTAGTAGAGACGGGGTTTCACCATGTTTGACCAGGATGGTCTCAATCTCTTGACCTCGTGATCCACCCACCTCAGCCTCCCAAAGTGCTGGGATTACAGGCTTAGAATTTTTTTTTTTTAGATGGGGTCAGGCTGGTCTTGAACTCCCGACCTCAGGTGATCCGCCCACCTTGGCCTCCAAAGTGCTTACATTACAGGCATGAGCCACCACGCCCGGCCAGTAGAATATTTTAATAGTTTTAATAAAAATAAGCTTATCACAGAAAATTGCAAAAATCCAGAATACAAAAAAAAAAATCGTGTTTTTTTTGTTGTTGTTGTTTTGTTTTGTTTTAAGACAGGGTCTCATTCTCTTGTTCTGTCACCCAGGCTGGAGTGAAGTGGCACAATCCAGGCTCACTGCAATCTCCACAACCCAAGTTTTCAAGTGATTCTCCAACCTCAGCTCCTGAGCAGCTGGGACCACAGGCACGTACCATCACACTTGGCTATGTTTCTGTATTTTTAGTAGAGACAGGCTTCACCATGTTGGCCAGGTGACCAGGCTGGTCTTGAACTCCTGACCTCAAGTTATCTGTCCACTTTAATGAATGCTTTAAAGCATTAAAAGAATGCTTTAATGAATATTCTGAGTCTGCAACTTACTAGCAATATAATTTTAAGTAAATAATTTCTCTGTGGGATAGAAATGGTACCAGTGGATTGTCCTGAAGATGAAAAAGGTTAAGTATTTCTAAAACATTTAAGAACAGTGCCTGGGCCGGGCGTGGTGGCTCAAGCCTGTAATCCCAGCACTTTGGGAGGCCGAGGCGGGTGGATCACGAGGTCAAGAGATCGAGACCATTCTGGTCAACACGGTGAAACCCCGTCTCTACTAAAATACAAAAAATCAGCTGGGCATGGTGGCGCGTGCCTGTAATTCCAGCTACTCAGGAGGCTGAGGCAGGAGAATTGCCTGAATCCAGGAGGTGGAGATTGCGGTGAGCCGAGATTGCGCCATTGCACTCCAGCCTGGGTAACAAGAGCGAAACTCCGTCTCAAAAAAAAAAAAAAGAACAGTGCCTGGTATACAGTAAGCACTGTATAGGTGTTACATTAAAAAAAAAATTATTACCCAACTCTTTAAATCTTTTTAAGGATCACTACCTTTCAGAAAAGTTCCTAGATATTGCCTTATTGAATTTCATGGTTTGAGTATCAATATAGCTCTATTATTTATTTATTTATTTTTTGAGACAGGGTCTCTGTCACCCAGGCAGGACTGCAGTAACATGATCATGGCTCATTGTAGCCTTGAACACCTGGGCTCAAGCAATCCTTCCCCTTCAACCTCCTGAGTATCTGACACTACAAGCATGTACCACCATACCTAATTTTAAAATTTTTGTAGCGACAAAGTCTTGTTCTGGTGACCAGGCTAGTCTTAAGCTCCTGGCCTCAAGCGATCTTCCTGCCTTGGCCTCCCAAAGTGCTAAGACTATAGGTGTGAGCCACCATGCCCAGCCAAATTCTTTTTTTTTTTTTTTTTTTGAGACAGGGTCTCTCTCTGTCACCCAGGCTGGAGTGCAGTGGTGTGATCATGGTCTACTACATCCTCGACCTGCTGGGCTCAAGCATTCTTCCCACCTCAGCTTACCAAGTAGCTGAAACCACAGACGTGTGCCACAACAACTTTTTTTTTTTTTCAAGACAGTCTCACTTTGTTGCCCAGGCTGGAGTGCACTGGTGTAATCTCAACTCACTGCAACCTCTACCTCCCAGGTTCAAGCAATTCTCCTGCCTCAGTCTCCCAAGTAGCTGGGACTACAGGAGCCTGCCACCACATCCAGCTAATTTTTGTATTTTTAGTAGAGACAGGATTTCGCCATGTTGGCCATGCTGGACTGAAACTCCGGACCTCAGGTGATCCGCCTACCTTGGCCTCCCAAAGTGCTGAGATTACAGGCATGAGCCACCATGCCTGGTGGACAACTAGCTACTTTAAAATTTTTTTTTTTCTTTTAAGACGGAGTTTTGCTATTGTTGCCCAGGGTGGTGTGCAATGGTGTGATCTCTACTCATCACAACCTCTGTCTCCCGGGATCAAGTGATTCTCCTGCCTCAGCCTCCTGAGTAGCTGGGATTATAGGTGTGCACCACCGCACCCAGCTAACTTTTGTATTTTTAGTAGAGACAGGGTTTGACCATGTTGGTCAGGCTGATCTTGAACTCCTGACCTCGTGATCTGCCTGCCTCAGCCTCCCAAAGTGCTGGGATTATAGGCGTGAGCCACCACGCCCAATCCAGAATATTTTTTGAAGTGGGGAGGGGAATGAGGGTGAGAGCAAAAGAACAAGCACTTCACAGGAGGATATTCAAGAAAATAAGCTTGATATCACTTACCCTTCGGGAGATACAAATTAAAACCCAGGATTATCTACCTATAGCACAGCTTAAAATTTAAAAGATGATATAATTAAAAATTCTTATTTTAATGACCAAAGCTTTTTTGGTGATGGAAAACATAAAGTATATTAAAATATTAAAACTGCTCGTCTTTTACTAAAATTGAAAGTACTTGTAATATTAAATGTTGGTGAGGATGTGGAGCAACTGGAACTTTCACACACTGCTGGGGTGTAAATGGTCAGATAATTTGAAAACAGTTTATTTTATTTATTTATTTTTTTATTTTTTTGAGACAAGGAGTCTTACTCCATTGCCCAAGCTGGCATGCAGTGGTGTGATCTCGGGTCACTGCAACCTCCACCTCCTGGGTTCAAGCAATTATCCTGCCTCAGCCTCCTTATAAACTGGGATTACAGATGTATACCACCATGCCCTCACACCCTGGCTAATTTTCCTATTTTTAGTAGAGACAGGGTTTTGCCATGTTGGCCACGTTAGTCCTGAACTCCTGACCTCAGGTGAACCTACCGCCTCACCCTCCCAAAGTGCTGGAATTACAGGTGTAAGCTACCATGCCTGATCTTGGTCAAATACTTTGGAAAACTGACAGTATCTACTAAAGCTAAACATACAACTGCCCTGGCAGTCACAGTGGCTCATGCCTGTAATCCCAGCACTTTGATAGGCCAAGGTGGGCGGATCACGAGGTCAGGAGTTCAAGACCAGCCTGGCCAACACGATGAAACCCTGTCTCTACTAAAAAAAATACAAAAAAGTTAGCTGGGCGTGGTGGCACGTACCTGTAGTTCCAGCTACTCATGAGGCTGAGGGAGAAGAAATGCCTGAACCCAGGAGGCGGAGGTTGCAATGAGCTGAGATCATACCACTACACTCCAGCCTGGGCGACAGAGTGAGACTCCGTCTCAAAAAACAAAACAAAACAAAAAAAACTACACAACTGCCCTATGACCCAGCAATTTCACTCATAGGTATAAACCCAAGAGGAATAAATGTGTATGTCTACTGAAAGACATAAGGAATATGCACAGCAGCTTTACTCATAAGATCCAAATAACAGAAACAACTCATTCTGTATATTCACACAATAGGTTACTAAACAACAATTTGGAACTAAGGTTAAATCATAATTTTTTTTTTTTTGAGACGGAGTTTCATTCTTGGCATCCAGGCTGGAGTGCAATGGCACGATCTCAGCTCCTTGCAATCTCCGCCTTCCAGGTTCAAGTGATTCTCCTGTCTCCGCCCTGAGTAGCTGGGATTACAGGTGCCCACCACCTTTCCTGGCTTATTTTTGTATTGTTAGTAGAGATGGGGTTTTACCATGTTGGCCAGGCTGGTCTCAAACTCCTGACTTCAAGTGATCTGCCTGCCTCAGCCTCCCAAAATGCTGGTATTACAGGTGTGAGCCACCACGCCCAGCCAAATTGTAATTTAGAACTACTGCTACACATAACTTGGACAAGTCTCACAGACACTGTGATGAATGAAAGAAACCAGACAGAAAAGAATACATTTTCTATGATTCCAATTTAACAGATAAGCCTTTAAAAACAGATAAAACATCTCTGGTGACAAAAGTCAGAATAGGTTATTTCTGGGAAGGAGAGGAAGTTATCAATTAGGAAAAGATACAAAGGAATCCCCGAGTGAGCTGGGAACATTTCATATTTTGATTGGATGGGGATTATGTATGTAAACATTCTTCAAGCTACATACTTAACATTTTTACCCTTACCTGTATATATACCTCAATGAAAAATAGGTAAGCTGTTTCGAGAGGGGCAAAGAAAAGCTGATGGACACCTTCATGTGGTACTTACTTTGGAAGCTGCCCAGTCAATCCAGCCTTTAGCACAAGGGTCAATATTAATGAGCACAAGGCCTTCCACAAATTCTGGATGATTGAGCTGAAAGAGGAGGCAAAGACAATAGTATGAAAGCTACACTCCCACAGTTCTTCTAAACAGTTGCAATATGGTTGATCAATTCTTTTTTTTTTTTTTTTTTTTTTTGAGACGGAGTTTCGCTCTTGTTACCCAGGCTGGAGTGCAATGGAGCAATCTCGGCTCACCGAAACCTCCGTCTCCTGGGTTCAGGCAATTCTCCTCCCTCAGCCTCCTGAGTAGCTGGGACTATAGGCATGTGCCACCATGCCCAGCTAATTTTTTGTATTTTTAGTAGAGACAGGGTTTCACCATGTTGACCAGGATGGTTTCAATCTCTTGACCTCGTGATCCACCCACCTCGGCCTCCCAAAGTGCTGGGATTACAGGTGTGAACCACCATGCCCGGCAGTTGATCAATTCTTACTTACATGCCTTAATGCCTCACATTTGAAAGTTAAGGCTACAAATAGGGAGAATCTGTGGAAAAATAGCTCTTCCTGGACTTAGCATCTGGAAACTACATTCTAGTCTTACTATCAAATTACTTATTTTACTATCAAATTATCTTGCTTTGCAAAGACCTATATGCAGTTGTTCAACTCATGGTGGATCTTCCTCATTGGGAAAGTGCCCTTGGCACAAGGGGATGCTCTATACTCATTTATCTTTGTTCTCAACAGGGGCTTCTAAAGTTTTTTTTTTTTCTGAAACCACCTGAACAGTTTATATCATCCCCAGAAGACTCTCCTATCACTGAGGAGGTATTAAAAAAATAATAATTCAGGGTGCGGCCGGAAAGGCGGCCGCCCCCTCGCCCGTCACGCAACGCACGATCGTGGGGAACCTGGCACTAAAATTAAAAAATTTAAAAATAAAATAAAATAAAATTAATAATAATAATAATAATAATAACTTCTGGCCTGGCGCAGTGGGTCATGCCTGTAATCCAAGCACTTTGGGAGGACAAGGCAGGTGGATCACAAGGTCAGGAGTTTGAGACCAGAGACCAACATGGTGAAACCCCATCTTTACTAAAAATAGAAAAATTAGCCGGGCGCAGGCGTGTCTGCAATCCCAGCTACTCGGGAGACTGAGGAGAATCGCTTGAACTCAGGAGGCAGAGGTTCCAGTGATCTGAGATCACATCACTGCACTCTAGCCTGGGCAACAGAGCAAAACTGTCTCAAAAAAAAATTTTTTTTTCTTTAATAAGAGCATTTCCATGTAATCTCAAAACTCTCTAGCTTATTATTTTTTTAAATTTAATTTATTTTTTGTTTTTGAGACAGAGTTTCACTCTTGTTGCTCAGGCTTGAATGCAATGGTGCAATCTCGGCTCACTGCAACCTCCACCTCCAGGGTTCATGCAATTCTCCTGCCTCATCCTCCCAAGTAGCTGGGATTATAGGCACCTGCCACCACATCTGGCTAATTTTTGTATTTTTAGTAGAGATGGGGTTTTACCATGTTGGCCAGGCTGGTCTTGAACTCCCAACCTCAGATGATCTGCCTGAATCAGACTCCCCAAAGTGCCAGGATTAAAGGTGTGAGCCATCATGCCAGGCCCCTAGCTTACTTTTTTTCTTTCTTAACATCTCCTTGAATTATCTAGCTCATTTTTTTTCTCTTACTACCATGATTACATTCACTGTAGAAAATTTAATAAGCTGAGAAACTACAAAAAGCAGAAAATAAAATTTCATATATATATTTTTTTGAGACAGAGTTTCACTCTTGTTGCTCAGGCTGGAGTGCAATGGCACAATCTCGACTCACTGCAACCTCCGCCTCCCAGGTTCAAGCAATTCTCCTACCTCAGCCTCCTGAGTAGCTGGGATTACAGGCATGCACCACCATGCCTGGCTAATTTTGTATTTTTAGTAGAGATGGGGTTTCTCCATGTTGGTCAGGCTGATCTCGACCTCCTGACCTCAGGTGATCCACCCACCTCAGCCTCCCAAAGTGCTGGGATTACAGCCGTGAGCCACGGCGCCTGGCTAAAATTTCATATTATCTTACCACACATCAATCCATTAATACTTTTTGGTACATTTTCTTCCAGTCCTTTCCTATGGCTATGACATACTTTATGTGAACCTATATTCTGACTTTTTTGGTTAACATTATAATGTATGTAAACCATGTATCATTATAAAGCTTTTCATAAACTTAACTTTAATGGCTGTATAAAATTCCATTATAAGCAGTATCTTGGACTTGCTTTTTATTGATGACATCCTGCCCCCATTTGTGATTTTTCAAGTATTGTAAGTACAAAGCAGGCTTTATACAACCTATATCTAAAGCTGACAGAAATTACAGAAAAACTAACATAAGGCCCAGAATACTGTCTGGTTGTCTGACACAGCAGTAATAGCTGTGACCCAGACAGTGCCTCAAAAATGTTGACGTTAATCCTCTGCATACTTACTGCAAATCTGCTGAGGATGTAAGCTCCAGCTCCAACTCCAATTCCAATGACGCTTTTCAGGCTATGAATGAGAAATAAGGACAATTGACAGAGTTAACTTCATTTGGAGGCAGCATTGCTTAACTGAAAGCATACAAACCTGGGTTGAAATTCTGGCTCTGATATTTATTAGATGTGTGAATTTGGGCAAGCTTTTTTCTTTCCCCTAACTTTCTAAGCTTCAGTTCCTTATCTGTAAAACAAGGATCCCGGACATGTGTGGTGGCTCACGCCTAAATCCCAGCACTTTGGGAAGCCAAGGCAGGTGGATCACAAGGTCTGGAGCTCGAGACCATCATGGCCAACATGATGAAACTCCATCTCTACTAAAATACAAAAACTCAGCCGGGCGTGGTGAGGCGTGCCAGTAGTCCCAGCTATTTGGGAGGCTGAGGCAGGGGAATCACTTGAACTTAGGAGACAGAGGTTGCAGTGAGCTGAGATCGCGCCACTGATCTCAAGCCTGGTGACAGAGTGAGAATCTGCCTTCAAAAAACAAAAAAGAAAAAAAAACAAGAAGGATCCCACCACCTCTTTCAAGTTGGTTTTAATGGTTAAATAAAATATAACTGAGGGCAGGCATGGTGGCTCACATCTGTAATCCCAGGGCTTTGGGACGCCAAGGTGGGCAGATCACTGAAGATCAGGAATTTGGGACCAGCCTGGCCAATGTGGTGAAACCCCATCGCTACTAAAAATACACACAAAAAAATTAGCCAGGTGTGGTGACCTGTGCCTGTAATCCCAGCTAAACAAGAAGCTGAGGAAGGAGAATTGTTTGAACCTGGGAGTCAGAGGTTGCAATGAACCAAGATCATGCCATTGCACTCCAGCCTAGGCAACAGAGTAAGACTCTATCTCAAAACAAAACTAAACTATATATGACTGAAACCTGGGAGTTATTCTTGGCAGCTTACTTTCAGTATCCAACCCATCAGCGAGTCAGTGGAGAATATATCCATCTATCTACTAGTATCTACTTTAATCATCCCCCAACAGCATCTAGTACCATGCTATTATTATCTCTTGCCCAGACTATTCTTAATAGTTTAACTATTCTCCCTGCTTTCTCTTACTCCTCTCCAAACCATTCTCTTCACAGTAAGATGAATCCTTTAAAAAATTTTTAAATAGCTTTATTTTTATTTTTTAGATATGGGGTGTCACTGTTACTCAGGCTGAAGTACAATGGCGGCATCACAGCTCACAGTAGCCTCAAACTCCTGGTGTTAAGTTATCTTCCCACCACTGGGCCCAGCTCAAGGTAGCTTTTTATAATCTTCTAGGTCTCAGCATATGTGCCACCTTCCTAAAGGAGAATTCCCTAATTAGCCTTACTGAGGTAAATTCCACCCTTATTCTCTATCACAACTCCCCCACTGACTTATGGAACTTTATTATTTGTCTGCTTACTTGTTACCCCACTAAGCTCTAGGAGGAGAGTGACTACTGTTTTGCTAACCATCGTTATCCTCTGAGACAGACACTAAAGAATTCACCATAGAAAGTCAATACAAACTGCATGAAGACTGCAGAATGAACCTACCTTAAGTGGGTAAGAACAGGAGGCAGCATTTCGGCCAGCTCATCCATTGTAGGGTACTGATACCTGAAATCCAGAAGCATATCTCCTGAATTAGAAAGCACTCACAATTTCCAGTTACGACAACAGCTGGAAAGGTACAGAAGTCTTAGATAAAAGGCTAGGTGTGGTGCCTCATGCCTGTAATCCCAGTAGTTTGGGAGGCCGAGGCAGACGGACAACCTGAGGTTGGGAGTTCGAGACCAGCCTGACCAACATAGAGAAACCCCATCTCTACTATAAATACAAAATTAGCCAGGCATGGTGGTGCATGCCTGTAATCCCAGCTACTCAGGAGGCTGAGGCAGGAGAATTGCTTGAACCCGGAAAGCAGAGGTTGCAGTGAGCCAAGATCGCACCACTGTACTCCAGCCTGGGAAACAAGAATGAAACTCTGTCTCAAAAAAAAAAAAAAAAAAAAGAAGTCTTAGATAAAAGCATTTCCTTTTACCAAAGGCTCAAAGGAGGTGATGTGGTACCTGAAAATGATTGTGGCACACTGTGTAACTCTCTATAACTGCCATGCTAAGGAGAAAGTAAAAGAATCCAGTTTCTGGGCCGGGCGCGGTGGCTCACGCCTGTAGTCCCAGCACTTTGGGAGGCCGAGGCGGGTGGATCACGAGGTCAAGAGATCAAGACCATCCTGGTCAACATGGTGAAACCCCGTCTCTACTAAAAATACAAAAAATTAGCTGGGCATGGTGGCACGTGCCTGTAATCCCAGCTACTCGGGAGGCTGAGGCAGGAGAATTGCCTGACCCCAGGAGGCAGAGGTTGCGGTGAGCTGAGATCACGCCATTGCACTCCAGCCTGGGTAACAAGAGCGAAACTCTGTCTCAAAAAAAAAAAAAAAAAAAAGAGACAGGGTCTCACTCTGTCACCTAGGCTGGAGAGCAGTGATGCATTCATAGCTCACTGTAACACTGAACTCCTGGGCTGAAGCTATCCTCCTGCCTCAGTATCCACAGTAGCTAGGACTATAGGTGCATGCCGCCATGCCTGGCTAATTTTTCCATTTTTTGCAGAGATGGAGTCTTGCTATGTTGCTAGGACTGGTTTTGAACTCCTGGCCTCAGGTGATCCTCCTACCTCAGCCTGACAAAGTGCTAGAACTATAGGTGTGAGCCACTGTGTCTGGCATGGTTATTTTATTAATTGTTTTTGAATTTCGTTCGTAATATGAACCATCTGATCCTATGATGTTCGAGCAGGCCCAGGAACAGATCCAGATCAGAAATCCTAGAAACATAGTAAGCAGCTGTGGGCATTGGTTCATGCCTGTAAATCCCAGCACTTTGGGAGGCTGAGGAAGGCAGAGTGCTTGAGCCCAGGAGATTGAGACCACCCTAGGCAACAGGGCAAAAGTCTGTCTCTACAGAAAATACAAAACTTAGCCAGGCGTGTTGGCACATACTTGTAGGGAGGCTGACATGGGAGGATCACTTGAGCCCAGGAGGTTGAGCCCATGCAGTGAGCCATGATCACGCTACTGTATTCCAGCCTGGGAAACAGAGCGATATCCTAGCTCAAAAAAAAAACAAAAAAACGGGATTAGAGAATTGAAGATGAAATTGAGCATAAGATGACGACTTATATATGAGGCAGGATCTGTTCAACATCTCACAGGGAAGTCAGCCTGCCTCTGCTTGAACACTTAAGGGATGGTGTGCTGTGGAACCATTTGTGCACAAAATAGAAAAAAGAGAACTGGATTCAAATCTTGTTGGATATAAACTGACCAATGGCCAATTTGCATTTCAAAGGTAGAACGGCACAGATTCTGGCAATGGACTGTCTGGGTTCAAATCTTAGCTCCGCTATTTATGTGTTATATAATGTTAGCCACGTTACTTAATTTTTCTGGGCCTCAGTTTCCTCACTTATAAAATGGGAATAATAGCAAATTTATCCCACATGGTTGTGAGGGGTAAATGAGTTAACAAATATAAAGCATTTAAAGCAGTGTCTGGAACATGGTTTGATTACTATTTAAGTATTAGCTATTATTTGTCTGCAAATGTCTACTTCCCAGCAGTCACTGGCCAAAGGCAGCTCTGGAGATGAGTGAAAGGAGGGGAAGAATTAGCATTCCATAGAGTGTGCTCTCACTTCACCTGAGGTCTTCTCAATAAGCACACCATCCAGGGAACAAACAGGTAGGGAGCTTGTAACTCTGCCCTGCAAAGCAGACACAGGAGGAAGCTGAGTGCGAAAGCTAATCAATTAGCCCACACCTCTATCTGCCAGGACAGCCTCTAAGAACAAATAGTTACACAGACAGTCAAATTTCCATTTCTAGATTGAGAGTTAAGGATGAGGAGATGCTCCCAGGAAAGCTCAGAGGGATGTGAGTTTGCGCCTAGGTAGTTGGGAGTTTCGAGGAAGGACATAAAAACGACAGTTTTTGTTTACTTGTTTTCTTTTTGGAGACAGGGTCTTCACCCAGGCACTGCAGCCTCAATCTCCTGGGGTCAAGCAATCCTCCCACCACAGCCTCCCAAGTAGATGGGACCACAGGTGAATGCCACCATGCCTGGCTGGCTAATGTTTAAATTTTTGGTAGAGACAAGGTCTTCCTATGTCATCCAGGCTGGTTTTGAACTCCAGGGCTCAAGCAATCCTCCTGCCTTGGCCTCACAAAGTGCTGGGATTATAGGTGTGAATGACCACGCCTTGCTAAAAAATGACAGATTTCAAATAGATGAGGAAGGGAACAGATAAAGACAGTGAGAAATAGGTGTTCCAGACACGCCTTGAGATCACAGGAAAGCAGGGACTTGCTATGGAGAGCCATTCCTGGATATGGGAAAACATACAGTTTCCCCAAAAGACTATACATTACGGTCCTCTCAGCCCAAGGAGAGAAAATATGAGGATGGCTGGTTGATAAGCATAACCTATAGACTGTAATAAAACCAAAGGGAAGCACACACCACTTCTCTCATTGGAGCTCAGCCAGTTGCTCTTCTGAGTGCATGTCTCCCAGAGGATCTTTTCATGGTCTTACCCTGTGGGGAAAGAGGGTGCACCTTCCTGCTGGCCTGGAGCATCCACATGACAGACAGCAAAGTGTTGGGTGATCTCTTGCATATCCTCGAAGTTAAAGAATGCATTGAAACAGGATTTATCTATAAGAGTAAAAATACCCATAAGTCACAGGCTCTCCATTTCTCCCCAGTTTTCCTCTACTCAGTCAATGCCTATCATTGCCTTCTTTCACTACTTTTTAATCACCATTCCACCAAAGCAAGGTATCTGAACAATCTGATTCAAGCTGCCCTAAGGCTGAATATAAGACATCTCAGCCAGGCACAGTGGCTCACACCCATAATCCCAGCACTTTGGGAGACTGAGGCAGGCAGATCACCTGAAGTCAGGAGTTCGAGACCAGCCTGACCAACACGGAGAAAGCCCATCTTGTAACAAACTATAGAAATGATCCCTGAAAGTATAGTCTTACCCCATCTCTACTAAAAATACAAAAAATAGCTGGGTATGGTGGCACATGCCTGTAATTCCAGCTAATCGGGAGGCTGAGGCAGGAGAATCACTTGAACCCAGGAGGTGGAGGTTGTGGTGAGCTGAGATCATGCCATCTTACTCCAGCATGAGCAAAAAGAGCAAAACTCCATCTCAAAAAAAAAAAAAAAAAAAAAAAAGACATCTCATATTGAGATACACACTGAAAACAATTCTCAATTCTAAACAGTGTCTGCAAAGTAGAAACTACTTTGTTAATGTTTGGTGGTTTCTAATTACTGCACAAAATAATCTTACACCCATAATGCTGTCATTTCTCATGCATATTATTCTTCTATCACAAAAAGAGACACTGATTATACCCCAACAGCATAGGTAGAGTGAATGCCCTGAGCTGCTCACATTCACCACATGGGAGTTTGTCTCTTGGCAAAACTGCCAGGTGCAGGAAGGGGCTGCGACTTACACTTCTACCCCTTTGTATACCTGCTTAAATCACTTCTCATGCTAAGGCAGCTACAAAAGCTTTAACACTCAACTGCAGCCTCAAATGCAGGCCATCTATGAAAGCCAGAGTAGTGTGAAAGAAAGCACACGTATGCAGACTCTGTGTGTCTATGGCTATAACCAGAATTTTACACTACCATCTAGAAAAGTCCACTTAAAGTCACTGGTGACAAGCTCTAGCAAGAATTTTTTTTTACTAATTCATTGAAGCACTCACAACAAAGTTAAGTTCCAACTCTGAATTTTCTAATTTGAAACATTAAAAAAAAAAAAAAGTACAGGCTAGAAAACATGGATTTCATTTCTACTTTCTTAATCAATTCATTTATAATCTTCAATCCTTCAACAGACATGATAGCAAGATATGGCTCCAGTATCCCCAAAACACATTCCCCTGCACACTTCCCAGGAACTTGCTACCATTAACAAATGTAGGAACAAGGAGAGAAGGTTACCACAGAGAGGGGAAAACCTCTGCTCTATTAGAATATGATTGTCATTTGTTTTTTAATATACAAAGATTAAGTATGATAAGAAGGGAAGGTGTAAAATAAAATACATACGGTTGAGGCCAATGTCATGATATGTTAGTATAACTGGTCTGTTTCCTTTGGGTAAGCCTCTTATAGTGACGTGGACCACACCATGAGTTGTTTCTATGTCATGCTCCTATAACAAGAGAATAAAAGATCTCAGAAAAAGCAGAATGAAGTTCCCAGATTGTAAAAGTTTCACAATACCTGCTTTACCACCATTTCCCACTAGCTTGGGCAGGACACATTTATAAACTACATGTGGCTGGGCGCGGTGGCCCACACCTATAATCCCAGCACTTTGGGAGGCCAAGGTGGGTGAATCACTTGAGGTCAGGACTTGGAGATCAGCCTGGCCAACATGGTGAAACCCTGTCTTTATTAAAAATACAAAACCAGCTAGGTGTGGTGGCACATGTACATAATCCCAGCTACTCCGGGGGCTGAGGCTGAAGAATCACTTGAACCTAGGAGGCAGTGGTTGCAGTGCGCCAAGATCGTACTACTGCACTCCAGCCTGGTGACAGACCAAGACTTCGTCTCAAAAAATAAAAATAAAATAAAATAAATGAATACCAGAGAGATGCTATAGCATACATAATATTCCTACTTTCCAATTCTTCCAGAAAAATAAATAAATAGGGAGCAAAACACACCTTGTTATCTCCAAAGCTCACTTACGAGCCCAGGGATCTGCTGAGAATACACATTCGCAATTGGCTATGGGAAAGAGATCAGCAAATTGGGTAAGGAGCCGGGTAGGACTTGAGGGGAAAAAGAAAATGGAAGATATAAAGTTGCTGGGTAAAAAGTCAGAGGCTTCAGAGCTTCTGAACACATGTTCAACTAATTTATAATTAATTTCAGTATATAATTTCACTAGACACATATGGGTATATCTGCCTAGGATCTCTTCTTTCCTGGGAGCTGCCCTTCTGTGTCATCCACACGTTACAGGGGTGGGTCTTGGCTACCATGTTTGTAGAACATAACCTATGGCCATAGCTTATTGGAGTCAGGGAGGCATCTGGCCCATGATGGGATGGCATCTTTCCGTAGGTATTTGTAATTGGAACTAAGAGATTCCAACTTCAGCTTGGTTCTTCTCTTGAAAAGAGGAAATCAACTTGGGAGCTTTCAGTAGGCATTTCCACTACTCTTAATTTCTAGCTGTGCATACTTGTAAGTTCCGAGACATCCCTGGATTGCCTCTGGTTTAAGCTATATTGGGTGGGTTTGTACCCTATACTCCTAAAAGATCTTCACCAAGCCAGTGAGTTAAGGATGTAGCCAGAACAAAGCTCAGGAACTGAATAAAGCCAACAAAGGATGCACCGAGCTGCTGAGAGTAAATGCCACACTAAGAGTGGTTGGGTGGGAAAAAAAGGGACTGCAGAAAAGTTAACTGAGATTTATTCTAGTTGTGCTCAAGTTTTATATTTCTCAAAAATAAAAAATTACCACACTTAGCCTACTGAATTTCTGCTGATGAAGCTGCCTATTATTTATCTCAGAAAGTCTTATATTAGGTAAGACAAGAATAACTCTGTCAATGAGAATCCCAAAAACGGCAAAGGGCTTTCGGTTTAATTTCCTATCTAATAATGAACTTCATCAGAGCTTTGTTTTCTTCTCTGATGTGGGCCACAGAGCAACTACTTAGACTAATTGGCCATCAGGATATCTCAAATTACAGGTCCTAGGCTGGAGTGATAGCCATTCCTATCAAATCAATCCATGTGTGACTTACTATTTCTGTTATTCTCTATTACTACTACCTCCTAGTCAAGTCTATTCAAAGCCTTGGAAAATGAACCAAAGAAATGAAGACTATAATCAGGTACTAAGAACTGGCTATGAAATAAAGTATAGGCCAGGTGCTATGGCTCATACCTGTAATCCCAGCGCTTTGGGAGGCCGAGGTGGGCAGATCACCTAAGGTGAGCAGTTCAAGACTACCCTGGTCAACATAGTGAAACTCTGTCTCTACAAAAATTAGCCAGGCATGATGGTGGGTGCCCATAATCCCAGCTACTCAGGAGGCTGAGGCAGAAGAATCACTTGAAGCCGGGAGGTGGAGGTTACAGTGAGCTGAGACAATGCCACTGCACTCCAGCCTGGACGACAGAGCTAGAGTCCATCTCAAAAAAATAAAAAAGAAAGGTTTGCATAGGAGGAAGATAAAGAAATAACTTTCTATTTCTGTATTTCTCTTACAATAATGTCAGACTTATTAAATGACCCACTTCCTGACCTTGGTTCATTCATTAAATATCTATTCAATGCCAGCCACTCCATACCAGACTGTACTGAGCTGGGAATAAAACAGTAAACCTGAGTGGACGCGGGGGCGCGCGCCGCTCCTGAGCGTGCGCCCGATGGGGCCGGCCACAACTCGCCGCTCGCAAGCCCTTGGGCCGTGGCCAGGCGCCTGCTCTTCCTTCCGCTTGCTGCGTGAGCTGAGCCGGTGAATGTGCGGCAATAACACGTCAGCCCAGCTGCCCGCTGTCGTCCCCGCCACTCGGAGGGCTACCGCCGCGATGATTTTCCTTCATGGATTGGGAGATACTGGGCACGGATGCGCAGAAGCCTTTGCAGGTATCAGAAATTCACACATCCATATATCTGCCCGCATGCGCCTGTTAGGCCTGTTACATTAAATATGAACATGGCTATGCCTTCATGGTTTTATATTATTGGGCTTTCACCAGATTCACAGGAAGATGAACCTGGGATTAAACAGGCCGCAGAAAACATAAAAGCTTTGATTGATCAAGAAGTGAAGAATGGCGTTACTTCAAAGAGAATTATTTTGGGAGGATTTTCTCAGGGAGGAGCTTTATCTTTATATACTGCCCTTACCATGCAGCAGAAACTAGCGGGTGTCACTGCATTCAGTTGCTGGCTTCCACTTGGGGCATCATTTCCACAGGGGCCTATCAGTGGCACCAATAGAGGTATTTCTATTCTTCAGTGCCACGGAGATTGTGACCCTTTAGTTCCCCTGATGTGTGGTTCTCTTACAGTTGAAAAACTAAAAACACTAGTGAATTCAGCCAATGTGACCTTTAAAATCTATGAAGGTATGATGCACAGTTCGTGTCAACAGGAAATGATGGATGTCAAGCAATTCATTGATAAAGTCCTACCTCCAACTGATTGCCGTCACTAAGAGGCCTTGTGTAGAAGTACACCAGCATCACTGTAGTAGAGAATAAACCTTTTCCCATGCCCAGTCTTCAAATTTCTAATGTTTGCAGTGTTAAAATGTTTTGCAAGGCCGGGCGTGGTGGCTCAAGCCTGTAATCCCAGCATTTTGGGAGGCCGAGGTGGGTGGATCACGAGGTCAAGAGATCGAGACCATCCTGGTCAAAATGGTGAAACCCCGTCTCTACTAAAAGATACAAAAAATTAGCTGGGCATGGTGGCGCATGCCTGTAATCCCAGCTACTCAGGAGAATTGCCTGAACCCAGGAGGCGGAGATTGCGGTGAGCCAAGATCGCGCCATTGCACTCCAGCCTGGGTAACAAAAGCGAAACTCCGTCTCAAAAAAAAAAAAAAAAAAAAAAGTTTTGCAGATACACTCTAGTGACACAGATCAATAATGTCTCCTCATGAGAAATGTATGACCTTTTAAGTTTCTATACATGTATTCTCATAAGAAGATTCAGGATATACCATATTAAAATAGATGAAGCAGGCAGCTTCTTTTTTCTCAAATGTAAGTCAGCAAAATAATATAGTACTGCCACCAGATCTTTTATTACATCATTTGAAAATTAGCAGTAAGGCTGGGCACAGTGGCTCACGCCTATAATCCCAGCACTTTGGGAGGCCAAGGCGGGTGGATCATGAGGTCAAGAGATCGAGACCATCCTGGTCAACAACGTGAAACCCCGTCTCTACTAAAAATACAAAAATTAGCTGGGCATGGTGGTGCGCGCCTGTAGTCCCAGCTACTCGGTAGGCTGAGGCAGGAGAATTGCTTGAACCCAGAAGGCGGAGGCTGCGGTGAGCTGAGATTGTGCCATTGCACTCCAGCCTAGGTAACAACAGCAAAACTCGGTCTCAAAAAAAAAAAAGATATAAACAATTATGCATGCTGTGACTTAGTCTATGGATTTATTCCAAAATTGCTTAGTCACCATGCAGTGTCTGTATTTTATATATGTATTCACATATACATAATGATTGTAATACATAATAAGAATGAGGTGCTATTATATTATTCCTAATAATAGGGATAATGCTGTTCATTGTCAAGAGACAGTAAATTGTTCTCTTTAACAAATGGCCCTTTTATTTTGGGGAAAAAATACCAAAATAGTAAACCTGAGAAATGTGATCCCAGCCTTCAGAGAGATTATGTTCTAGATAGGGAGGCAGACAATAAACACACAAACAAACCCACCCATAATAATAGCTTGTGATAGGTGCAACCTCCACCTACTGGGTTCAAGCAATTCTCCTGCCTCAGTCTCCCAAGTAGCTGGGACTACAGGCACGTGCCACCAGGTCTCACTAATTTTTGTATTTTTAGTAAAGATGGGGTTTCACCATGTTGTCCAGGCTGGTCTCAAACTCCTGACCTCAAGTGATCTGCCTGCCTCGGCCTCCCAAAGTGCTGGGATTACAGGCATAAGCCACCATGCCCGTCAACAATCAACATATACTGTTGGTAAGGCATGTAAACTGGAACAACTACCAGGAGAATAATCTGGTAATTTCTAATAAAAGTAAGAGGTACCTACCCTACAGCAATTTTACATATAGATATAATCTAAGGCTGGGTCATTAGATTTCTGATGCTAGTTGTATTACTTATAAATTCTGAGACATCCCTGGATTGCCTCTGGTTTAAGCTACTAGGTGGGTTTCTACCCTATACCGCTAAAGGATCTTAACCTAGTCAATGGTGGTGGCTCATGCCAGTAATCCCAGCACTTTGAGAGGCGAAGGTGAGAGAATCGCTTGAGCCAGGAGTTCAAGACCAGCCCCGCAACACAGCGAGACCTCATATCTACAAAAAAATTAAAATATTAGCCAGGTGTGGTAGCATGTACCTGTAATCCCAACTACTCGGAGACTGAGGCAGGAGAAAGGCTAGAGCCCAGAGGTCAAGGATGCAGTGAACTATGATCACAATACTCCACTCCAGCCTAAGTGACAGAGCAAGACCCTGTCTCAAAAAAAAAAAAAAAAAAAAATAATAATAATAATCTAAATAAACTATCAAACATAGTCACACACATAAAAGGACATTTACAGGGATATATGAGTGACCCTCAAACAACACAAGGGTTAGTGGTGCCAACCCAGTGTGTAGTCAACAATCTGCATGTAATTTTTGACTCCCCCAAAACTTAACAACTAATAACCTAATATTAATAGGAAGCCTTACTAATAACATAAATTGCTAACACATATTTTATATGTTATATACCGCAGGGGTCCCCAACACCTGGACCACAGACTGGTACCAGTCCATGTCCTCTTAGGAACTGGGTCGCACAGGAGGTGAGTGGCAAGTAAGAGTGAAGCTTCATCTCTCTTAAGAGCCACTCCCCATTGCTTACATTACTGCCTGAGCTCCACCTCCAGTCAGATCAGCAGTGACATTAGATTCTCATGGGAGTACAAACTCTACTGTGAACTGATCATGCAAGGGATCTAGGTTGTGCATTCCTTATGAGAATCTAATGCCTGATGACCTATCACTGTCTCCCATCACCCTCAGATGGGGCCATCTAGTTGTAGGAAAACAAGCCCAGGGCTCTCACTGATTCTAAAATAATTATGGTGAATGGCATAATTATTTCATTATATATTACAATGTAATAATAAAAAGTGCACAATAAATATAATGTGCTTGAATCATCTCAAAACCATCTCCTGCCCCCTTAAGTACATGGAAAAACTGTCTTCCACAAAACTGCTCCCTGGTGCCAGAAAGCTTGAGGACCACTGATTTACAATAAAGTAAGCTAAAGAAAAGAAAAACGTTAAGAAAATTGTAAGGCAGAGAAAATATATTTACTATTCATTAAGTGGAAGTAGATCATCATAAAGATCTTCATCCTCGTTATCTTGTTGAGTAGGCTGAGGAAAGGAGGACCAGGAGGGGTTGGTCTTGCCATCTCAAGGGTGACAAAGAAGGAAAAGGTGGAGAAGGTGAAAGGGGAGGCACAAGAGGCAGGTATACTTGACGTAACTTTACAGAAATACATGGTAATTTGTCTGACTTTTTATGTTTTCATTTTTCTAAAAATGTTTCTGGCCGGGCGCGGTGGCTCAAGCCTGTAATCCCAACACTTTGGGAGTCCAAGGCGGGTGGATCACAAGGTCAAGATATCGAGACCATCTTGGTCAACATGGTGAAACCCCGTCTCTACTAAAAAAATACAAAAAATTAGCTGGGCATGGTGGCGCATGCCTGTAATCCCAGCTACTCAGGAGGCTGAGGCAGGAGAATTGCCTGATCCCAGGAGGCAGAGGTTGCAGTGAGCCAAGATCATGCCATTGCACTCCAGCCTGGGTAACAAGAGTGAAACTCTGTAAAAAAAAATGTTTCTATATGGTACCATTCCTTCTTCCACTGTTTAGTTAAAGTGTGTGTATCACAGAATAGTTCATGACATAAAAGAGTGAAAAGTAGTCTTAAATAACTAGAACCCTTCTGTCAGGCTGTCTACTGTCAATTTGTTTTCTGGCACTGTTCTACATATTTCACTGGTTCAGAAGCATTCATCTCCACCAAGTTGTCTTCTGCTAATTACTCTGGTGTGGTATCTACTACCTCTTAAATTTCTCCAAGATCCAACCTTGAAACTCTTCCTCCTACGACCCACCTTTTTTTGGTCATATTCATAATCTTTTTAATGATCCTTGTTTGGCTCTGTTGTAAATCTTGTGAAGTCATGTACAACATATGTACAGAGTTTTATTTAGCAGGAATTTATTGTTTCGGGTTCATAGCTTTCAAGGTCTTGTCTTTTCTTTTTTTTTGAGACAGGGTCTCATTCTGTCACCCAGGCTGGAGTACAGTAGTGTGATCTTGGCTCACAGCATTCTCCACCTCTCAGGCTCAAGCGATTTTCCCACCTTAGCCTCTCAATTAGCTGGGACCATAGTTGCATGTTACCATGCTCAGCTAATTTTTATACTGTTTGTAGAGTCAAGGATTCACTATGTTGCTCAGGCTGGCTTTGAACTTCTTTTTTTTTTTCTTTTTTTGAGATGGGGTTTCACTCTTGTTGCCCAGGCTTGAGTGCAGTGATGTGATCTTGGCTCACTGCAACCTCGGCCTCCCCGGTTCAGGCGATTCTCCTGCCTCAGCCTCCCAAGGGACTGGAATTACAGGTGTGTGTAATCACCATGCCTAGCTAATTTTGTATTTTTAACAGAGGCGGGGTTTTACCATGTTGGTCAGACTGGTCTCAAACGCCTCACCCTCAGGTGATCCACCCGATTTGGCCTCCCAAAGTGCTGGGATTACAGGAGTAAGCCACCATGCCCAGCTGGCTTTGAACTTTTCAGCTCAAGCAATCTGCTTGCCTTGGCTTTCCAAAGTTCTGGGATTATAGATAGGCCTGAGCCACTGCGCCTGGCCTCTGGCCTTTTCTATAACAACAGTAGCATCTTCAATGATGTAATCATTCCAGACTTTTATGATGTTCTATCTATTGGAATTCTCTTACATAGTATTGACAATCTGTTCCATAAAGTACCACATATCATGAACCTTAAAGATCCTTATGACCCCTTGATCTAGAGGCAGACTTAAGAGATATTGTATTTGAGGGCAAGTAGACCACTTAGACACCTTTGGTACTGAACTCAATACTGAAGTTCTGGGGTTCTTGGTGGCCAGGGACATTGTCCATATCAAAAGAACTTGGAAAGGCAGTCTCTTACTGGCAAGGTATTTTGTGACTTAGGGGACAAGCATAGATAAAACCGACCCAGAAAAAGGGTTCTCATTACTTGGCCTTCTTGCCGTACAACCAAAACACTGACACTGGCGTTTTTCATTTCCCTTCAAAGCTTAGGGGTTTACAATTTTAAACATAGGACAATCCTGATCATAAACCTGGCAACATTTACACAAAACAGAGTTAGCCCACCCCTTCCTGCCTTAAATTCTGGTACTCACTTCTCTTCCTTTTTTTTTTTGAGACAGAGTTTCGCTGTTGCCACCCAGACTGGAGTGCAATGGCACGATCTCAGCTCACCACAACCTCCGCCTCCTGGGTTCAAGCAATTCTCCTGCCTCAGCCTACTGAGTAGCTGGGACTACAGGTGCGCACCACCATGCCCAGCTAATTTTTGTATTTTTAGTAGAGACGGGGTTTCACGTTGTTGACCAGGATGGTCTCGATCTCTTGACCTCATGATCCACCCGCCTTGGCCTCCCAAAGTGCTGGGATTATAGGCGTGAGCCACCGCACCCGGCCTCACTTCTCTTCCTTACTAATATGTCCTTTGTGGCAGTTTCCCCCCAACCCAGAATAGGGCACTTTGTCTGCATTAAAAACCTGTTCAGGGCCAGGCATGGTGACTCACGCCTGTAATCCCAGCATTTTGGGAGGCTGAGGCGGGTGGATCACTTGAGGTCAGGAGTTCCAGACCAGCCTGGCCAACATGGCGAAACTTCACCTCTACTAAAAAGTGCAAAAATTAGCTGGGCATGGTGGCAGGTGCCAGTAATCCCAGCTACTCAGGAAGCTGAGGCAGGAGGATCGCTTGAACATAGGAGGTAGAGGGTGCAGGGAGCAGAGACCACACTGCTGTACTCCAGCCTGGGCAACAAGAACAAAACTCAGTATTAAAAAAAAAAAAATACCAACATTTAATATTGTATCTTTACATTTGTTTACATTTCTCTCAACCACAAATAGTGCCATATATGACCTATAAGTGTGTACGTAAGTTTTAACTTTGTATAATAGATTTGTATATATTTTATGTTAATGATAAAAACTATATGTAGACTACTATCTACATATAGTTTATGCATTCATGACATGCCTTTTTCTTAATTTTTTCAATAGCTCTAGGCTACATTGTTTGTGAGTTCTTTTTTCTTTTCTTTTCTTTTTCCTTTTTTTTTTTTTGAGACAGTCTTGCTCTGTCACCCAGGCTGGAGTGCAGTGGCCTGATCCTGGCTCACTGCAATCTCCACCTTCCAGGTTCAAGAGATTTTCCTGCCCTGGCCTCCTGAGTAGCTGGGGCTACGGGCACATGCCACCACACCTGGCTTATTTTTTGTATTTTTAGTAGAGATGGGGTTTCACCATGTTGGCCAGGTTGGTCTCAAACTGACCTCAGGTGATCTGGCTGTCTTGGCCTCCCAAAGTGCTGAGATTACAGGCATGCGGTATTTTTCAAACTGCTACAAATCTCCAAAAGCTTTCTGGTTGTGTGTGGGGGCACACACCTGTAATCCCGGCACTTTGGTAGGCTGCAGTAGGAAGACTGCTTGGGCCCAGGTGTTTGTGACCAGCCTGGGCAACATGGTAAGACCATCTCTACAAAAAATTTTTTAAAAATAGCCAGGTGTGGTGGTGCATGCCTGTGGTCCCAGTTACTCAGAGGCTGAGGTAGGAAAATCACTTTGAGCCCAGGAGGTCAAGACTACAATGAGCCGTGTTCCTGGCACTGCACTGTAGTGGACCCACACAGTTCAAACCTGTGTTGGTCAAAGGTCTAACATCACAACCTTCTCTATAATGTCAAAAAAAATTGGAAATTTTCATCAATAGGGAAATTATTCAATATTCATCAATAGGGAAATTAATAAATGAATTATGACTTATTCATATGACATACAGATAAAAATGAAATAGAATTATTCACATTAATACACACAGAAAATCTTGTATTATTAGCATTAATACACACAGTGTAAAAGAGCAAATGTACAAAGGATATATATTAAAAGTACACCACTTATGTCAATCTTTTAAAAAGCAACACTATAGATTCTGATTATTTCTATATATGTATACATACATATACATACACACATATATTTAGAGATGGGATCTCACTCTAGTGCCCAGGCTAGAATGCAGTGATGTGATCATAGCTCACTGTGGCATAGAACTCCTGGACTCAGCCGGGCACGGTGGCTCAAGCCTGTAATCCCAGCACTTTGGGAGGCCGAGGCGGGTGGATCGCGAGGTCAAGATATCGAGACCATCCTGGTCAAAATGGTGAAACCCCGTCTCTACTAAAGATACAAAAAATTAGCTGGGCATGGTGGTGCGTGCCTGTAATCCCAGCTACTCAGGAGGCTGAGGCAGGAGAATTGACTGAACCCAGGAGGAGGAGGTTGCAGTGAGCCAAGATCGTGCCATTGCACTCCAGCCTGGGTAACAAGAGCGAAACTCTGTCTCAAAAAAAAAAAAAAAAAAAAGAACTCCTGGACTCAAGAGATCCCCTCACCTCAGCCTCCCAAGTAGCTAGGACTACAGGTGCACACCACTACACCTGGCTAATTTTTATTTTTTAGATTTCTTGGAGAGATGGGGGCCTCTCTATTTGCCCAGGCTGGTCTTGAATTCCTGGCCTAAAGTGATTTTCCCAAATCAGCCACCCAAAGCGCTATTACAGGCATGAACCAGAACAGACAGCTTATATTTTAAGTATAAAAACTTGGAGGAGAAAGAAGGTACACTAACTTTAGTACTTTGTTTCCTTCTGGGAGCGGATAAATTATTAAAGAGAACTAAAGGAGGTTTCAATATCTCTCATGTTTTGTTTCTTGAGAGAAATAGAATAAAGCGGGGAAGGGGGCAAAAAAAAAAAAGGAGAAAGGGAGAAAGTGTCTGTCATATGGAGTGACACTACAGGCAAATCCAAGTTAAAGAGAATGTCCAACAACTTGCCACCTTGACAATCTGGTTGCTGGAACTATCTTTTGTCAAACTCAAACGTTCAGTAGGGTCCTACTTAAAAATTCCAGTTTGGCTGCTACTCAGAAGTGAGGGAAATACCAGTTTATACTCTGGCCCTAAGCATACCAGGACCTCACCAAGGTCCCGTAACTGATAGTAATTGGTAGAGGTGGTGGTGTGTGTGGTGTACACACAGGATGTGGATGGGGATGAGACAGTGAGCTTCCAGGGAAGGTCAGAGAAGGATGTTAAAAAGAGAGATATATAATAGATGGGATAAAAGACAATACTTTAAAAGTGGATGAGGGAGGCCAGGAGCAGTAGCTCACGCCTGTAATCCCAGCTCTTAGGGAGGCCGAGGCGGGTAGATCATGAGGTCAGGAGTTTGAGACCAGCCTGACCAACATGGTGAAACCACGTCTCTACCAAAAACACAAAAATTAGCGGGGCATGGTGGTGCATGCTGCAGTCCCAGCTACTTGGGAGGCTGAGGCAGAAGAATTGCTTGAACCCAGGAGTTGGAGATTGCAGTGAGCCAGTATCACACCACTGCACTCCAGTCTGGGCAACAGAGCAAGACTGTCTCAAAAAAAAAAAAAAAAAAAAAAAAAAAGTAGATGAAGGAATAGAGCAAAGTTACTTCTTTGTTGTCATTTCATAATCTGGATGATATGCAAAAGTAAAATTGGCTCCTTACAAAATTTCAACTTTTTAGGGAGATCTCAGCTCCTACCATGCCGTAACATGCCCTCAAATCATGTAACAACCAAAGTATCAAAGGCCAAGAGTCCCAGGCCTTGTTCATTTCCCTATTTGGAGGAGCCCCCAGTTGTCAATGTCTCAAAGTTCTTCATTTTCAAAGTATGTGAATTTAAATATTCTCAGCAGAATCAAAAACAAAAAGAAAGGAAGCACTCACACCCATGGTGACTGGCATGTGCATTTTTCGTGACTTTGTGAATGAACAGCTTGAAAGAAACTCCATCTGAAGATGAATGTGCAGAGACCCTGACTAAGGAGCTGATTCAATTGTCAGACCACTGCAGGGAGTAACGTGTTGTTGCTATCTTTTTGTCTTAGTCAGCTATCATCTGTTTTATAGGTTTCTCCAGCTACCTCACCTCCCACCCCAGCGTTCTAGAGTGTGACTACACAACGAGCCTGTGCTCAAGGGGCACAGCCTAACAGAGCATCTAATAGGCTCTGGTCATAGATCTCTCCCATCTCCTAGCACTTTCTTTTCTTTTCCTTTTTTTTTTTTTTTTTTTGAGACAGGGTCTCATCACCCAGACTGGAGTCCAGTGGTGTGATCACAGCTCACTGTAAGCTTGAACTCATAGGCTCAAGTGATCCTCCTACCTCAGCCTCACAAGTAGTTTGGAGCATACATGCCTGCCACCATACCCAGCAATTTTTTTTTTTTTAACTTTTTGCAGAGATGGGGGTCTCACTATATTGCCCAAGCTGACCTCAAATTCCTGGGCTCAAGTGATCTATCTGCCGCAGTCTCCCAAAGTACTGAATTACAGGGATAAGCCACCATGCCCTGCTCTCCCATTATTTTCTGATTATTTATCATGTACTTCTGGAACATAATCCCTTTAATTCTTCATGTTTATAAAACAACCTGAAATCATAAAGGTCCTTGACATACTTCTCTATTCTGGACTGTCTCTCCCATCTAATGAAAGATGTAGTCTTCAACAGAAGGTGTTTTTAAGGTCAGGCAGGATGGCTCACGCCAGCACTCTGGGAAGCCAAGGTGAGAGTATCACTTGAGGCCAGGCGTTCAAGACCAATCTGAGCAACACAGCAAGATCTCATCTCTACTGAAAATACACATTTTTTTCTTTTTCTTTTTGCTTTTTTGAAACTGAGTCTTCCTCTGTAGCCCAGGTTGGAGTAAAGTGATGTGATCTCAGCTCACCGCAACCTCCACCTCCTGGGTTCAAGTGATTCTCCTGGCTCAGCCTCCTGAGTAGCTGGGACTACAGGCGCATGTCACCACGCCCAGCCAATTTTTGTATCTTAGTAGAGACAGGGTTTTATCATGTTGGCCAGGATGTCTGGATCTCCTGACCTCGGCCTCCCAAAGTGCTGGGATTACAGGTATGAGCCACCAAACCCGATCTTTTGTTTTTTTTCCCTTGAGATCAAGTCTTGCTCTGTCACCCAGGCTGGAGTATAGTGAGGCAATCTTGGCTCACTGTAACCTCTGCCTCCCAGGTTCGAGCAATTCTACTGCCTCAGCCTCCTGAGTAGCTGGGATTACAGGCACCTACCACCACACCCGGCTAATTTCTATAGTTTTAGTAGAGATGGGGTTTCACCGTGTTGGCCAGGCTGGTCTCAAACTCCTGACCTCATGATCTGCCCACCTTGGCCTCCCAAAGTGCTGGGATTACAAGCAGGAGCCACGGAGCCTGACCAAAAATTAACATCTTCTAATTAGCCAAGCATGGTGGCACATACCTGTAGTCCCAGCTACTCAGGAGGCTGAAGCAGGAAGATTGCTTCAGCCCAGGAGTTTAAGGTTACTTACTGTGGGCTATGATTGTGTCACTGTACCCCAGCCTGGATTATACAGGTAGACCCTGCATTTAAAAAAAAAAAAAAGCCTTTCAAGAATGTAAGAGTTTAAGATATTATTACCATTGATAACCATCTTTCACTTTTTTCTTGAGTCCTCTGACTTCAATAAATGTATTGTCACCAGAATGACATGATCTGACCTGTCCCCTATTTCTAAACTTAACTAAATCATGCTACAATCATGATCATTTTGTACCTGTTACTATTTCTTCCTCTCCCTGGCCAGTCTGAACTAGTTTAGTTATATTTTTATGACAACATATCCTAGGAAATGTCAACATTTTTATTAGTATGAACTATTACTGTTTCCAATAAACAGGCTACTGTACGAGCCTTGGGTATAGTTTTTGTTATTATACAGGATTTTTTTTTTTTTTTGAGAGAGAGTTTTACTCTTGTTGCCCAGGTTGCTATCTGGGCAACCTCTACCTCCTGGGTTCAAGCCATTCTCTTGTCTCAGCCTCCCAAGTAGCTGGGACTACAGGCACCTGCGACCATGCCCAGCTAATTTTTTTTTTCTTGAGATGGAGTTTCACTCTTGTTGCCCAGGCTGGTGTACAATGGCATGATTTTGGCTCACCTCAACCTCCACCTCCCAGGTTCAAGAGATTCTCCTGTCTCAGCCTCCCAAGTAACTGGGATTATAGGCAGGTACTACCATGCTCAGCTAATTTTGTATTTTTAGTATAGATGAGGTTTCTCTATGTTGGTCAGGCTGGTCTCAAACTCCCAACCTCAGGTGATCAGCCGGCCTCAGCCTCCCAAAGTGCTGGGATTACAGGTGTGAGCCACCGTGCCCAAACTAATTTTTTTATTTTTAGTGGAGACGGGGTTTCATCATGTTGGCCAGGCTGGTCTTGAACTCCTGATCTCAAGTGACCCACTCACAGGATTATAAGCAATCTTTATTTTCATGCTTTTCTAAGTTTTCTAAATTTGTTTCTGATTATACAGAAAATAAGTGTTATTAATCTAAAGCAATATATCACATACAAAGATAAACTATAGCATCTGTGCCAATATACTCTCTCTCTAATATATGTATACTATATGTGTATATATGTATACCATATATATGTATATTAGAGAGTGCTGGGACAGATGTTGTAGTTATCTGTAATATATCTATATAGTTTGTGTGTGTATACATGTATATATACGTACACACGGTATACATATAAACTCAACATAGTGAGACCTGTCTCTAAATACACATATATATAATATCCCATCTCTAAATATATATATATACATATATATATACATACATATATAGAGAGAGAGATTGAGGTTTCACTATGTTGCCCAGGCTGGTCTTTAAAGCCCTGGGCTCAAGCAATTCACTCACCTCGGCCTCCCAAAGTGCTGGGACTACACGTGCATGCCATCATGCTCAGCTAATTTTTTATTTTTTAATTTTTTATAGAGAAGCGGGGGTCTCCCTATGTTGCTCAGGCTGGTCTCAAACTCCTGGGCTCAAGCAATTCTCCTGCATCAAAGCTCTGGGATTACAGTAGTGAGACACAGCCCACAGCCTATTTGTAACAGAACTGAGTTCTATTTCACAAGGCCAGAACATGTTACTATTTTAAAAGTTCTATTTCACAAGGCCAGAACATGTTGCTATTTTAAAGCTTTACCCAAAGTATCAAGAATTTTTGCCAGACTATTTTTAAGCCTTAATATTAAAAAGTGATTCATAATTATATTTCTAAAACTCAATTTCTTATCCATAATTATATTTATGTATGGAAAAAAATCTCAAATGATATATGTCAAAATATTAACACTGGTGAAATAAAAGGTGATTTTTATTCATTCACTTTTTGGTGTTTTCTCATTTATTTTGTAACAAGTACGCAATCTTTTACATTCTAATTTTCTTACTGTGGGGGAAGGTGCTGATTTTGATGAAAATTAATACTTCTACACTTTGGGGCAGGAGCATACATGTATACATACGCTATTTCTGGAGTTCCTCACCTCGAATTTTACTGTCACCCTCTCTCAAATGTTTTCCTTCTTGGTAAATTATATTAAATACTAACAGTAATCAAGCTCTACTGGTTCAACCTAGGATCCAAACCATAACTGAAGTTAGATCAAATTAAAAACAACTAAACCCAAACTTGACTGTCACTATTTATTAAAAAATAATGTAACTTCTTGTTTTAGAGGAAAGGAACCATCGCCTACAGTGAATGACTCACTTTGTATATATAAAGTACCAAATAGTTATTACAAGAGGCGTTTGGGACTGAGATTCAGAAATCTATAACTATACTATGAGCCTGACTCTTTCAAGGTGAGCCTCACCAGTTCTGCCAAGGAACCTCAGCTTTGGGCAACTAATTCCTTACAACATTTCAGCTCTGGACATGTCCAGGTGGGAAAGAATGGGCAATGGATTCAGGAAGAACAGAATTCTTCTTTCTTTTTAATTTTTTTTGAGATGGAATTTCGGTCTTGTTGCCTACACTGGAGTTCGAGACCAGTCTGGCCAATGTGGTGGCCACTGGAGTGCAATGGCGCCATCTCAGCAACCTCCACCTCCCAGGTTCCAGCAATTCTCCTGCCTCAGCCTCCCAAGTAGTGGAGATTATAGGCATCCACCACAACGCTTGGCTAATTTTTCATATTTTTAGTAGAAACAGGGTTTCACCATGTTAGCCAGGTTGGTCTCAAACTCCTGATCTCAGGTGATTCATCCACCTTGGCTTCCCAAAATGCTGCGATTACAGGCATGAGCTACAGTACCCAGCTGGGGTTTTTCAATCCCAACCATTCAATGTTAAGTTGTAAAACTTAATTCTTAATTTCTTGACCTCTAACACAGGAATAAGAAAAACCATCTAGTAATATTGCTCTAAATATTGGAGATACTGTATGTTTAGTAGGTAGCCTGTAGTAGGTACTCAAATTATTTTAACTGGTTTGCTTATAATATTTCTTTCTTCTGATGCTAATGCTTAGAGATTCCATTGTACTTAACATAAAATGCATATTTGAAAATAACTGTTTGCTGGTGGGTATACAGATTGGCCAAATACTGGAAGCTAGGACACTGCCAGCACCCTCCTTTCCTGCTAGTATCATCTGGGTCTACTTCATGTCACTTTTTTTACTGCTATGGCATCTATCCCAAAAGTAAGAGGGTCAGGCTGCCCAGCTTATAAGGTTTCCATTTCCATGCACTTATTTCTTACTCCCATGGTTTTTTTTTTTTTTCTATTTTTATTTTTTTGAGACAGTCTCACTCTGTTGTCCCAGCTGAAGTGCAGTGGTGTTATCTCAGTTCACTACAACCTCTGCCTCCCAGGTTCAAGCAATCTTTCCACTTCAGCCTCCTGAGTAGCTGGGATTACAGGCATGTGCCACCATGCCCAGCTAATTTTTGTATTTTTAGTAGAGACAGGGTTTCACCACATTGGCCAGACTGGTCTCGAACTCTTGACTTCAGGTGATTGACCAGCCTTAGTCTATCAAACTGTTGGGATTATAGGTGTGAGCCACTGGGCCCGGCCCTTAGTCCCATTTCTTTCAGGACCAGCCAACAGATAAAGTTGGTAGATGGAGAACTGCTAGTTCATTTTATTGATTTTCAAACTGGCAACAAAGCTGATGCAAAAGCAGACTAGGAAGAATATTTTCATTTAGGAAAATACTAATGAGTCAAGTTGAATTTTTCATTTCCAAACAGAAATCCAAGAGAAATCTGCATATTGTATTCGTAACAATTTAGCCTTTTCTCTTAGGGAAACATTTTACTGTCAAGAAATCTATCCTCCATCTGCCCCTCTCCTATCTTCTCTGTGGTAAAGGAGCAACCCTCCATTTGCCACCTGTGACAAATGCGGTTTCCAATATCATGTGAGGAAAAGAGACCTTAATCACAAAGAGACAGCTCTATCGAGTAACCTACAATCATAAAACGGGTACCTGGCAGGCAATTTCTGAACATGATGGCAAATCATTGTTATTATTATTATATATATTTTTGGAGATGGAGTCTCACCTTGTTGCCCAGGCTGGAGTGCAGTGGCATAATCTCAGCTCACTGCAACCTCCACCTCCAGAGTTTAAGCGATTCTCTTGCCTCAGCCTCCCAAGTAGCTGGGATTACAAGCGTGCACCACCACGCTTGGCTAGTTTTTGTATTTTCAGTAGAGATGAGATTTCACCATGTTGGCCTGCTGGTCTCAAACTCCTGACCTCAAATGATCTCCCTGCCTCAGCCCCTCAAAGTGCTGGAATTACAGGCAGAGCCACTGTGCCCATGGCCAAGGACTGCAAATCATTTTAAATGAACTTGATCCAATGACCAAACCAACAGTAAGAACTCATTATTAGCTATAATAAGAGATCCACTTCTATAAGACCACCACCACAGAAAAGGAAACACTGCAGAGATCCTGTACAGAGACTCCTTGTTGCTTGTACAGTCCTTACCTGACAGTCAAAGTCCTGGAAGTTTCGTGTACCATTCTGTCAACAGAAGACAGAAAACACAGTCAGTTTTCCCATATGGTTTCCCCAGATGTGCAGCAAATTCAGTTCACAGTGAAAGCAGTACACGTACATCCTCTTGGTTGCCATAAAACTGAAATGGTTCTCATCAGAAGGTTTCAGAGGCAGGGTGGGTTATGAACATGAGTTAATAAAGGTTAAATCTTCAGAAGTAAGATTATGCTTTAGTAGGCTTACTGGGAAGATAAAGGGAAGGGGTTTAGTCTTCTAGCAAGCTTATAACTTCTTGCCTTTGTACCTAAGGAGAGCAGTGAGAATGTGTAGGAAGATGGTAAAACATGGATCACAGTCTAGAAGCACACCTTGAACACACAAAGTGAAGTAGCTGGGAGGAAAGGAGTTGGAGGCCAATGTAGAGAAGGGTGAAGGAGACCAGGTGTGAGGGTGCCCAGAACTTGGAATTAAAGAAAGGATTAGGAAGAGGACAAAGACACAGATGGATCAGAAATGGAAGTTTTGAAATCTAACAGAGAAGAAAGGCAATGTCACTGAAGAAGCGAAAGAAAGACAAAACAAAGCTCTTAATACACCGGCCTATCTGTTGCATCCTAAGAAATCACTGACAGGGAAAAAGGATAAGTCACTGAATCATTTAAAAAGTAAAACACAGGGGCCCAAAGTGGCTCCGGCCGGATGTCGTGGCGCTTGCAAAGGCGAGGCCAAGAGTTCAAGGCCAACCAACCTCAGCAACCTTACAAACTCTCAATGATTGGGAAAAAAAAAAAAAAAAGTAAAACACAGTCAAAAAATCCAAGGAGAATTCACCAAGCTTCTAAAAAGGATTATAATAATGACTGATTGAGAAAAAAAAATCAATGGCAATAATTCAGAAGCATTTCTGTAGCATTCCATGTGTCAGAATTGCAAGTCATAAGAGTATAAAAAAGGGGCAGTGGCTCGCGCCTGTAATACCAACACTTCGGGAGGCTGAGGAAGGCCAATCACCTGAGGTCAGAAGTTTGTAGGCAGCCTGGCCAACATGGTGAAACCCTGTCTCTACTAAAAATATAAAAATGAGCCAGGCATGGTGGTGTGCACCTGTAATCTCCGCTACTCAGGAGGCTGAAGCAGGAGAATTGCTTGAACCCAGGAGGCAGAGATTGCAGTGAGCCAAGATCACGCCACCATACTCCAGCCTGGGTGACAGAGCGAGACTCTATCTCCAAAAAACCAAAAAAGGTAACAAGTAATGTATTTGGGAAGAAAGAATAGAAAACTTCTATTTGATTTTTCACAAACTGGAAGCCCTTTCCTGAAAAAAGTCTCCTATTATGTAGAAACTGATTTATCATGACTATTTATTCTATCTCTACAATGACTTCCAGAAGGTTCCTAACAGCTTCCCAAAAATTCCCCCTCCAGAGATGCTCTAGATATCTGATCCCAAGGAAATACTAAGTAGTCCCATTCCCCTTCAACAAGATCCTCCTAGAAATCTTCGGTGCTGGGCATGGTGGCTCATGTCTGTAATCCCAGCACTTTGGGAGGCTAAGGTGAGTGTATCACCTGAGGTCTGGAGTTCAAGACCAGCCTACCCAACATGGTGAAACCTGTCTCTACTAAAAAAACTACAAAAATTAGCTGGGCATGGAGGCAGATGCCTGCAATCCCAGGTACTCAAGAGGCTGAGGCAAGAGAATTGCTTGAACCTGGGAGGCAGAGGAGGTTGCAGTGAGCCGGTATTGAGCCACTGCGCTCCAGCCTGGGTAACTGACTCCATCTCAAAAAAAAAAAAAAAAAAAGAAAAGAAATAGTTCTTCAAGATCCCACCAACTCCACTGGCAGGACCAAATAGAGAGGTTAAAAAGCACAGCCCAGGCAGGGCATGGTAGGTCACACCTATATTCCTAGCACTTTGAGAGGCCAAGATGGGCGGGTCAGCTGGGGTTGGGAGTTGGAGACCAGCCTGACCAACATGGAGAAACACCCCTGTTCCCCCCCGTGTCTACTAAAAATACAAATTAGCCAGGCATGGTGGTGCATGCCTGTAATCCAATCTACTTGGAAGGCTGAGGCGGAAGAATCACTTGAACCCCGGAGGCAGAAGTTGTGGTAAGCCAAGATCGTGCCATTGCACTCCAGCCTGTGCAACAAGAGCGAAACTCCATCTCAAAAAAAAAAAAAAAAAAAAAGCCACAGCCCAGTGTGGTTCAAACACCCAAAGAAACAAACTATCTACTCCTTGAGTGAAACTAGTAGATCCCACTGGGACTACCTAGAGCTGCACTATCCAGTATGGTAGCCATTAGCCATATGTACAATTTAAGTTTAAATTCAATACAATAAAAATCTTGGTTTCTCAGTTACATTAGCCATATGTCAAGTGCTCATACTCTACTCTTGGGCAGTATGGACACAGAACATTTCCATTGCAGCAGAAACTTCTATGGGACAGCACTGATCTAGAAGCCAAAAGCTTTTGAAGGAATAAGGTTATGAATGAGCAGCCCTTGTCTTTCTAAAGGTGGCAGTAATGTCACAACAGATTACCAATCATAGAGAGACTGCAGATGCCATTGAGAATGGGCAAGAGAATGGTAGAGACCGTAGTCTAAAGTATTATTCCTAATAAGAAACTGAATTCACAAAAAGTCTGATGCAGTCATGGCATGGAAAGACAACTAAGATACTGTGCAGATGGGACTGGGCAGCACATTTCCTAGGAATGTTGCTTTTGATTAAAAGGAGCATAGTGTTCCATGGCTCCCACTGGCCCCATGAAATGTCTGAGGACTTCTTCAGACAAATCATTGTGTTTAATTTACACACAGACTACGAGAAGCAAAAGGAAGGGCCCCTAATGGATTAGGACAGATGGTTTTAGCAGGATATAAATGGCCAGCCAGTGAGTTTCTGGTTCCTGATTCAACTTGTACCTTCCTCCAAATATACCACAGGGCCTGATATAAATCAGGTGCTTGATATAGATTTATAAAATGAATAAGCCAACATAAAAGAATTAAATGTTGAGGAAATTCTGTTAAAACTTTGGGTCAAAAAAAACTACATTCCAGCTTAAGATATGATATCGTTGTAAGAGGGAAAAGAAAGTAGGATACAAAATAGTCCTTACAGTTTGACCTTGGCTATATTAAAATATGCATTAAAAAAGACCAGGCATCGTGGCTCATGCCTATAATCCTAGCACTTTGGGAGGCTGAGGTGGGAAGATAACTTGAGCTCAGGAGTTCAGGACCAGCATAGGCAATATGGCGAAACCCCATCTCTACAAAAAATGCAAAAAAAAATTAGCCAGGCATGGTGGTACATGCTTATAGTCCCAGCTACTTGAGGGGCTGAGGCAGGAGGATCACTTGAGCCTGGGATATTGAGGCTGCAGTGAGTCAAGATCACACCACTGCACTCCAGCCTAGGTCCAAAGTGAGATCCTGTCTCATAAATAAATGAAAGACAAAAACATTAACAATAGCAGCTGTTTCTGCATAGAGAGGTTACGGGTGATTATAATTTCTTCATATTACCTATAATGAGTATGTACTTCCCTTTCTGAAATTAGAAAACTAGTAAAAACAGGGTATAGAAAACCCTAGAAAAAAATAACAAATTTAGTATTTTGTAATATAAGATTTAAAGGGCCAGGTGCGGCGGCTCATGGCTGTAATCCCAGGATTTTGAGAGGCTGAGGTGGGCGGATCATGAGGTCAGGAGTTCAAGTCCAGCCTGGCCAACATGGTGAAACCCTGTCTCTACTAAAAATACAAAAATTAGCTGGACATGGTGGCATGCGCCTGTAATCTCAGCTATTCAGGAGCCTGAGGCAGGAGAACTGCTTGAACTGCGACCCGACAGGCAGAGGTTGCAGTGAGCCAAGATCACGCCACTGCATTCCAGCCTGGGATACAGAGCAAGACTCCGTTTCAAAACAAAACAAAACAAAACAAAAAAAACAAAAATTAACCGGGCATGGTGGCACAGGCCTATAGTCCCAGCTACTCGGGAGGATGAGTCAGGAGAATCATTCGAACCAGGGAGGCAAAGGTGCAGTGAGCCAAGATAGTGCCACTGCACTGAAGCCTGGGCAACAGAGCAAGACTCCGTCTCAAAAAAAAAAAAAAAAAAAAAAAAACAAAAAACAAAAAAAAAACACAAAAAGAGTTAAAGATTGACCTAACCTTCTGAGAAACTATTTATAATGATGTCTCTCTAAACAGACCATATTAGAACTTCAATCTGATGTCTCTCTAAACAGACCATATTAGAACTTCAATCTAACAGAATTTCCAGAGGTTTCTTTAGCAATTATTTAAAAAGATTAGAGAAAATCACTCAAGCCTGAATTAAAATCTCAGTCATATAATACAGAGCCACATATTCTGATGAGCTCTTTGGGAAGCATCTGTCTCTGTATGCATGAATTCTCCTTCCTTAGAATGATGTGACCATGACCATGAGGCATTGTGTAAAGCCCTCAGCCCCTGACGTGAGCACAAAGGGGCATGCCAAAAACAGAAAGGCAACACCCTCAAGATCCTCAAGCTATGTCTTACTTGTTGAGTACCTAGCAGAAAAAACTCTGTGTTCTCAATCCCATGTACACAGCTATACACACAAATAAAAGGTACCAATAACTGAGCGAAGACTGTTTAACATTTGTTTTCCTTGTGTGTGTCAGGTAGAGTGGCATATACCTGTAGTCCCAGCTACTCAAGTAGCTGAAGCAGGAGGATCACTTGAGCCTGGGAGGTCGATGCTGCAGTGAGTTGTGATTACATGACTGCATTCCAGGCTGCATTCCAGGTTTTTTTGTTTTTTTTGAGAGAGAGAGAGACAGAGACAGAGAGACAGAGAGATATCCGAGACTCTCTTGGAGAACTGCTTTTAGCTTCATGAGTAATCACCCTGGAAAATGGGAATGACTGAGTCTATTGAGTCTATTTGACAGTGTTTGGCTCCCGAGTTTCTGAATGAAGATCATTAGCTGGTTCTTGACTCAACTGTGGTTAACTGAGGCCATGTTATTTATTCTCTGTACTCATTAAAAGTTCAATACTACTCATTGAACTTTTAAAAAAGTTAAATTTTTAAAAGGGGCATTCTAAAAGGCTAACCTTCTGGGGCCCTTCCCTAGAAACTTCTTTCTCTCTCTCTTTTTTTTTTTCCTGAGATAGGGTCTTGCTGTCAGCCAGCCTGGAAGGCAGTCATGTAATCACAACTCACTGCAGCATCGACCTCCCAGGCTCAAGTGATCCTCCTGCTTCAGCTACTTGAGTAGCTGGGACTACAGGTATATGCCACCCTACCTGACTTTTTTTTTTTTTTTTTGAGATGAGTCTTGCTCTGCTGCCCAGGCTGGAGTGCAGTGGGGCAATCTTGGCTCACTGCAACCTCTGCCTCCTGGGTTCCAACGATTCTCCTGCCTCAGCCCCTCGAGTGGCTAGGATTACACGCACGTGACACCATGTCCAGCTAATTTTTGTATTTTTATTAGAGATGGGGTTTCACCATGTTCCCCAGGGTAGTCTCCAACTTCTGGGCTCAAACGATCTGCCCCCTTGGACTCCCAAAGTGTTGGGATTACAGGTGTGAGCCACTGCAGCTAGCCTGTTTCTTTTGCTCTTTGAGACAGAGTCTTGCTTTGTCACTTAGGTTGGAGTGCAGTGGCATGATCATAGCTCAATGCAGCCTTGACCTCTGGGCTTAAGCAATCCTTCTGCCTCAGCTTGTTTCTGATGTTCATAGTACATGGTTCTACCCTAACAAAACTTCTAGAAATTTCAGGCTATGGATACTTTCTTTTTTCTATCCATTTCGAAGATGCCATTAATTCCACATTCAGAGAAATTCTTACACTAAGCAGACTTAAGCAGCAGAAAGAGATTCAAGGAAAAAATTAAAACAACAGAATAATTTGAAGAGGAAAAAAATCAAGGAAAGCCATCGGTTATTACTAAAAGTTGCAGTCAAAGCAGAAACCAGCTAAGAGGAGTGTTTTCTGATGGAGCCTAGTGGCCATATGTAGAAGGTAAATAAAAGAACCCAAGAAGGTAAATTAAAAGCAAGTAAGCCTCACAATACAAGCTTAGAGAATAAGCAAAAAGCAACTAAGAACAGGTCAATGATTAAAGTGAATTATTGAAAAAAAGGGGGATGTGAAAGGAAGAAATGTTTCAAAAACAAGTCATTGCTAGGGAGAAGAGAGATTTAGTTTCCTAACATGAGATCTGGTCAAGAGGCATAAATAGCTTCAAAAGACAGAAGCAACACACATGTAAAGAAAAATGAGATAGCTAAGACCTTAGACCAATTATCAATAGGAAGAGATTTCGGGCGAATTTACCTGTTCTGTGAATTTGAAGGAAGAGTCTGTGTCTAATTTACCACTCTATTCCTGGCCCTGACACTTAATGAGTGCAATAAACATCATTTTGTAGAGGTTATGAACATCTCAAAATAAAGATATTTGATTTGATGAAGAAATGAATACCAAGGAGGAAAGGTTACATGTAACTTACATGCTAGGGACTAAAGTGGAGAAAATGAGTTGTTGCAATAGTATAAGGTTTTAGAAATAAGCTGGTTTTTTTTTTTTTTTGAGACGGAGTTTCACTGTTGTTACCCAGACTGGAGTGCAATGGCACGATCTCGGCTCACCGCAACCTCCGCCTTCTGGGTTCAAGCAATTCTCCTGCCTCAGCCTCCCAAGTAGCTGGGACTACAGGCGTGCACCACCATGCCCAGCTAATTTTTGTATTTTTAGTAGAGACGGGGTTTCACCTTGTTGACCAGGATGGTCTCGATCTCTTGACCTCATGATCCACCCGCCTCGGCCTCCCAAAGTGCTGGGATTATAGGCGTGAGCCACCATGCCTGGCCTGAAATAAGCTGATTTTTAAAAACTGCTGGCCAGGCACAGTGGCTCATGCCTGTAATCCCAGCACTTTGGGAGGCTGAGACAGATGGATCATGAGGTCAAGAGATCGAGACCACCCTGGCCAACATGGTGAAACTCCATCTCTACTAAACTACAAAAATTAGCTGGGTGTGGTGGCATGTGCCTGTAGTCCCAGCTACTTGGGAGGCTTAGGCAGGAGAATTGCTTGAACCCAGAGGCAGAGGTTGCAGTGAGCCGAGATCATGCCACTGCATTCCAGCCTGGTGCCTGGCGACAGAGTGAAACTCTGACTCAAAAAAAAAAAAAAAAAAAAAAAACTGTTAAAGAGAATCAAATATGACTTTTTGTATCAAAAAGACATACACAAAAAAGATAATCCTTCCGAACAAAAAGTGGAAATAAAGATGGGGGATTGTTCAAGCATAATGGGTCAAATATGCTCAGAAAATACTCAGTTTTTCTTTAATAATAAAGAATATAATCAATCAGTATAATAAATTGGTATATTAAAATCATCAAATCATTTTCAAATAGAAGTCTGTTCAAACTGATAATCCAGAAATAAGAGTGAAAATTCTATATGTATGTGCATATATATTTTTTTTTTTTTCTTAAGTATCTCTATCAATCATTATCCTCAAAATATACTAAGAAACAGACTTCATAAAGAAATTTATTGGCCGGGCACGGTGGCCCAAGCCTGTAATCCCAGCACTTTGGGAGGCCGAGGCAGGTGGATCATGAGGTCAAAAGATCGAGACCATCCTGGTCAACATGGTGAAACCCCGTCTCTACTAAAAATACAAAAAATTAGCTGAGCATGGTAGTGCATGCCTGTAATCCCAGCTACTCAGGAGGCTGAGGTGGGAGAATTGCCTGAACCCAGGAGGCGGAGGTTGCGGTGAGCTGAGATCGCGCCATTGCACTCCAGCCTGGGTAATAAGAGCGAAACTCCGTCTCAAAAAAAAAAAAAAAAGAAATTTATTAAAAGGTTGGATACTTGGATAAATCTACAGTCAGATAATGCCCTGCAGATTGCTCAAAAAGTACAAATTTCCAATCAAAAATCCCATGGGCACCCTGCTAAGGTGTGGCTAAGTCTTGGATCTCCTATTACCTCTTGTAACAGGTTGAGGGTCATCTGGTCTGTAACGGTGGCACCATTACTTGCTTGGGAATGCATTTCCTGCTCCAGTCTCTATAGAGCATTTCTGACAACAGATGCAACAATTATGTCTTAGTACATTAAGGGACACCCACTCTAGTCCACACTAGATGTATAGCACTTCATGAATATTCTTTGATGAAAACGTCAATAAATCTATTTTGAATTGCAGCTGCCTTTTCTTTTCTTTTCTTTCTCCTCCAATATTTTTTTCTTTTTTCTTTTTTAACAAAAAAAGCAACCTTTGAGCTGGGTATGGTGGCTCACGCCTGTAATCCCAGAACTTTGGGAGGCCAAGGCAGGAGGATCGCTTGAACCCAGGAGTTTGAGACCAGCCTGGGGAACATAATGAGACCTCTTCTCCACAAATAATTTAAAAATTGGCCAGGCATGGTGGTACACACCTGTGGTCCCAGCTACTTCAGAGGCTAAGAGAACTGCTTGAACCCAGGTGGTAGAGACAGCACCAAGTCATGACAATGCCACTGCACTACAACCTGGATGACAGAGACCCTGTCTCAAAACAAAAAAAAAGATTCTGGGGCCAGGCATTGTGGCTCATGCCTGCAATCCCAGCACTTTGGGAGGCTGAGATGGGTGGATGGCTTGAGCCCTGGAGTTTCAACATGACAAAACTCCATCTCTAAAAAAATACAAAAATTAGCCAGTCATGGTGGCATGAGATACTGAGAAGACTCAGGCAGGAGGATAGCTTGAGCCCAGGAGGCTACAATGAGCTATGACTGTGCCACTGCACTCCAGCCCGGGGAACAGAGGAAGCCCTTGGCACAAACACTCTGCCTGTCTCTGCTGTCCTGGAGGTTATAAACTGTTGATCCCAGGGTTTTCCCAACTCCAGTTCTAATACCCTTCTCCCTCCTCTGAGTACATGTCATCATTAGTAGAAAAGGAAAACTTAAATTGCAGTAAGAGTTACCTCACTTTCAGCCGGGCGCAGTGGCTAATGCCTGTAATCCCAGCACTTTGGGAGGCTGAGGGAGGTGGATCACTTGAGGTCAGGAGTTCAAGACCAGCCTGGCCAACATAGCAAAACCCCGTCTCTACTAAAAATACAAAAATTAGCCAGGCATAGTGGGAGGTGACTGTAATCCTAGCTACTCAGAGGTGGAGGCAGGAGAATCACTTGAACCTGGGAGGCAGAGGTTGCAGTGAGCTGAGATTATGCATTCCAGCCTGGACAACAGAGTGAGACTCCGTATCAAAAAAAAAAAAAAAAAAGATTTATCTCACTTTCTACTGTAACAACCAAAACAAAGTAAATAACTATTTTCTATTCTCTCTACTAAACATTTATTCCCCTTTCTGATATTTCTTCAATTCTTCAGAAGACAAATGTGGACTTCTACTTGTTTTCTCAAGCTTTTCCTTTGGCTTTCACCATGTTCAATAGTATCTAAACCAATAGTAGGTAAAGGGAGGCAGGGAAAATGAAGCAAAATAGTCTCCCCTCCTGTTTATTACAAGGTCTTTTGGGTGAGGAGTCTGGAACAACCAGCTATAAGAGGCAGTAGATGGTGGGAAGAACCGTAGACCCCCAGGTCCAGGTCAAAGTCCAAAGATGTAGGTTCTAGCCTGGCTTCACTAACTTAACAGATACTAGCTTTGAATAAGTCACGTAACCTCTCAGCATCATCTGTAAAACACAGTTAAAATATCTTCAACTACTTACTTTACAAGAGACTGGAAGATTAAAATAAGATATTATTTGTGAAAGTGCTCTGAAAATAGTTAAATGCTATTTTAAAAATCATTTCATATGCCCTTGCAATTTCTGCCTCTCGCAAAACAAAGTACTGGTGGTTGCTTCTTTTCGTCACTGGAGCCAAAACAAGCATGGCAAAATTATCCACTTCTTGACAATTCTGAGCCGTAGACAAAATTACAGGCATACTAAAATAAAATGGGAAAAGTACCAACAAATGACAAGAGACAAGTTAACATAAGCCTCGCTTAAAGCTATATTGAGAGTGCCTCCTTACAGTTATCTCAGGACAAATTTCTCCCTAAGAGGTTGGTTCTTGTCTTCCTCTACCTCCCTGAAGCCTGGAGGATGCAGCAATGTCTTCAGCAAAAAGTATATTTATGAGAATAATGGACAGAATGATAAGGTGAAATACTATACATCTTTAGCCTTCTCCTTAAAGAGATAGGGCAAGCCAAAAAGGTGATGCCAAAACATCTATAGAATTAACATGGTGGAACAAGCTCAGGTTTTTTTTTTTTTTTTTTTTTTAAGAAGGAGTTTCACTCTTGTTGCCCAGACTAGAGTGCAATGGTATGATCTCAGCTCACCGCAACCTCCGCCTCCCAGGTTCAAGCGATTCTCTTGCCTAAACCTACTGAGTAGCTGGGATTACAGGCATGCACCACCCTGCGTGGCTAATTTTTGTGATTTTTGTAGAGACAGGGTTTATTCTGTTGGTCAGGCTGGTCTCGAACTCCTGACCTCAGGTGATCCACCCATCTTGGCCTCCCAAAGTGCTGGGATTACAGGCGTGAGCCACTGCGACTGGTCATCAGGCTCAGGTTTTACGAGTAGGAAAGACTCAGGTTTCCATCTGGTTTTGCCACTTCTTTACTAGGCAAACCAGCCTTTCATTCGGATTTTTAATCTGTGAAGTGAGGAATAATACCACCTATCTCAAAGGGATATTCTGAGAATTAGAATGTATGTAAAGCACTTGGCACATAAAAGGTAATAAATAAATAACAGGATAGGCAACAACAACAACAAAACACATCTACTTCTATCCAAATCTGCAGTCTTTTCCTCTATACCAGTGGTTTGTTCTTAACCAAGGCAGTTTTGCCTCCCAGGGACATCTGGCAATGTCTGGAGACATTTTTGGTTGTCACCACTGGGGAGTGCTATTGGTATCTAGTGGGTAGAGGCCAAAGATGCTGCTAAACATTCTACAATGCACAGAGCGGTGTTCCACAACAAACAATTATCCAATCCAAAACATCAAAAGTGAGAAGTCCTGCCATACAACAGGCATACTTTGATACTCAATAGGAGTAAGCGACTTCACCTTTCCTAGCCATCCTCACTAGCAATGTGGGAATAAATTTATCTGTGCTCCCTTCCTCATCTAGCTGTTGGGAGGTTCAAATGAAGTAATGGATGAGAGGCATTACTATCATTACACCTTTTACTACATACACAAAAGTTTCCACTTGCTGAGCAAAGACAGAAGCATTCACATGCTGGGGAGGGAGACAGGGAGGCTAATGGGGTAGAATTCTCTGTTTGGAGGTGCCATGATCTAAAGAGAGCCTCCTGCCTGTCTACCTGCTTAGTGAGAGGCAAAAGACTTTTCATGAATAGTGATGGCACAGGAGCACTTATGTCTCAGGGAGAGAGAGGAGTAATGTGGTATGTGGGAAGTGGGTAGGAACAGCACAGGCATATCAAAGAGGAGCTGACATGTGTTAGGAAGTGAGACACTGGGCTGTCATAACAAAATAATAGATTTGACGGCTTAAAACAACAAAAATTTATTTTCTCACAGTTCTGGAGGCTGCAAAGTTCAAGATCAACGTTCTGGAAAGGTTAAGTTTCTCAGAATCAATTTCTTCCTGGTTTGTAGACAGCTGCCTTCTCACTGTGTCCCATATGGCATGGGAAGGTGAGGAAAAAAAAGCCTCTTTCTCTATTTATTTATTTTTTTAGACAGAGTCTCACTCTGTTGCCCAGGCTGGAGTGCAGTAGCACAATCACAACTCACTGCAGCCTCAACCTCCCAGGCTCAAGTGATCCTTGCAGCGCAGCCTCCCATGTAGCTGGGACTACAGATGTGTGCCACCACACCTGGCTAATTTTTTAAATTTTTTGGTAGACAGGGCCTCCCTTTGTCACCCAGGCTGGTCTTGAACTTCTAGCTTCAGGTGATCCTCCTGCATTGGCCTCCCAAAGTGCTGGGATTATAGGTGTGAGTCCGGTTATAGGCATGTGCCTAGCTCAGATTTTATGTCCTTCCTCCTTTCCTAGGCACAACATTTTTGGACAGCCCTTCACACACACACACACACACACACACACACACACACACACACACACACACACACACAAAACTTAAAGGAGAGAGTTTTCTGAAAATATGAGGGGAAGCAGCAGGATAAACCAAATATAGGTTTTAAAAAAGCGTGCAGCTGGGAGGCTGAAGCAGGAGAATGGCTTGAACCTGGGAGGCAGAACTTGAAGTGAGCCAAGATCGTGCCACTGCACTCCTGCCTGGGCAACAGTGCAAGACTCCATCTCTTAAAAAAAAAATAAAGCAAAGCCTGCAGCTTGCCAAAGGAGAGAGAAGTCTGGCGAAAGATAAAAGAAGGGGCAAGAGTGGGAATAGAGCTGTCACGGGGATGTAAGTGGGGGTGGTAGGATTCAAAAGCAAATTAGTAAACACATAATAAGTCAGCAGCCCCAGAGGCTGCACATGAAGGGCCTTGCCTTGGGTGGATAAAGATAACAAGAGACAGATCCACCTCCTGGTGTCATCCCCATCCCTCCCCCACCCATCTTTCTTCTTATACTCCATCAACACTCCCTCAGGAAAAGATGGCATGGCCTCACCCACATCAAGCTACAAGAGTATTTTAATAGGGGACAATGACAATAAACCAAAAGAATAGAGTAGAAAAGAAGGAATTTCAGGCACATTTACTGAACAAGGAACAAGAGAGAAGACAGACCTTTCTTTTCTTTTCTTTTGAGACAGAGTCTTGTTCTGTCGCCCAGGCTGGAGTGCAGTGGCATGATCCCAGCTCACTGCCACCTCTGCCTTCTGGGTTCAGGTGACTCCTGCCTCAGCCTCCTGAGTAGCTGGGACTACAGGCCTGTGCCACCATCCATCCCCAGTCACTTTTTGTATTTTTAGTAGAGATAGGATTTCACCATGTTGGCAAGGCTGGTTTCAAACTCCTGACCTCAAGTGATCTGCTGGCCTTGGCCTCCCAAAGTGTTAAGATTACAGGCGTGAGCCACTGTGTCCCACCCAAAATCTTTCTTTTGGTAAATCATATCACACCAGTTCTGGTGTCTAATGGTGGTCAACTGTGATGCTCACCTGCTCATTGTGTAGTTCTCTAACAGTAACATAAAAAATGTGGTATATTACTGACATCCAGTCCTCCCTGATGAAAACTGTGATATTGACAGAAAGATCACATCACAGACTTTGCAAACTTTAGGGAGAGCATTATAGCCTATGTACATCACCAGTCATGGATGGTAAATTTCCTTTATTGAAACTGAAAGTCAGGACATTTGGATTCTGAGTCAAACTCCACCTTCATACATTTTTTTTTTTTTTTTGAGAAGGAGTCTCTCTGTGTTACTCAGACTGGGGTGCAGCGGTGTGATCTTGGCTTACTGCAACCTCCACTCCCGGGTTCTAGCGATTTTCCTGCCTCAGCCTCCCAATAGCTGGGATTACAGGCACATGCCACCATACCTAGCTAATTTTTCTATTTATAGTAGAGACGATGTTTCACCATGTTATCCTGGCTGGTTTCAAACTCCTGAACTGAAGTGATCCACCCACCTGTGCCTCTCAAAGTGCTGGGATTACAAGTGTGAGCCACTGCACCCAGCCCCACCCTCACACTTTCTGCTTAACTTTGCCACATTATTTTTCCTCTTAATATCTCTATGTGTAAAATACAAAAATCTCAAAGGTAACTTGACTGAATTTGCCCAGGGAAACAAAAGTAGGAAGAAAGAAAAGGGGGAGGGAAACACTGAAAAGATGCTTCAGAAATAGATATTTTTGGCTGAGCATAGTGGCTTACGCCTGTAACCTCAGCATTTTGGGAGGCAGAAGAGGGTGGATCATGAGGTTAGGACATTAAGACCATCCTGGCAAACATGATGAAATCTAGTTTCTACTAAAAATATAAAAATTAGCTGGGTATGGTGGTGCATGCCTGTAATCCCAGCTACTCAGGAGGCTGAGGCAGGAGAACCACTTGAACCAGGGAGTCAGAAGTTGGAGCGAGTCAAGATTGCACCACCGCACTCCAGCCTGGTGACAGAGTGGGACTCTGTCTCAAAAAAAGAGGAAATATATTTTTTGAAGTATTCCCTTCATTGAAAGTCAAGCTAAATATGTTCTAAGTTACTATTTAGATGATATAGAAAATGAAGTACTATCAGAAGAAAAGGTTTGTACATATTTTAGTGAAAACAGAAAAATCTTTACCTTATCATTTAGAAGTGGTTTGATCTCTGTGAGTTGAACATCCTGAAGTTCATCCATGAGGATAGATGAGAGTAGAGGAGTCTCAAGAATAAATCAGTAACTCTGAAACGAAGAAGAAAGAAGTGAAGAAAAAGGCTTAAGCGAGGAGTTGGAAATATAATAGTCACAGTACACCCCTTCATTCAAATATGAGACTTAATCTGTGCCATGCCCTGCTCAGGGTGCTAAAGACACAGTTACAACAGACAGACACTAAAGAGGTCTGTAGGATTCTTGCCTCCTCGTATTCACATCCTTGCATAATCCCCCCAGTGAATGTGGGTGGAACCTGTGGCTTACTTTTAACCAGCAGAATATGGCAAAAGTGATGGAATGTATATGAGTGACTTTACATGATTGAATTACATAATATTTTCACATCTGTCTTGCTGAGGGGCACTCTCCCCTGCTAGGTTTGAAGAGGCAAGCTGATGTGCTGTGACAGGACCATGTAACAAGAACTGAGAGCAGCCTCCAGTGGAAAGACAGCAAGACACTAAGACCCTCAGTTCAACAATCTACAAGGAATTGAATGCTGCGAACAACAGGATGGAAGCAGACCCTTCCCCAGCTGAGTGTCAGATAAGAAGCTGACGGACACCTTGATCCGTGTTATAGAGGACCTACACAACCCACACTAGACTCCTGAACCACAGAAACTGCGAGAGGATGAATGTGTGTTGTTTTAGGCCACGACATTTGTGGTAATATTTTTATGCAGCAACAGATTAATACAATTAATACAATAGTCTTTGCCCTCATGGAACACACATTTTAGTTACTGAAGATGGATAAAGAAACAACATACTCAAAGCTATGCTTGGAACAGACTGGAAGATGGATTAAGCAGGGACAAAAATTGAAGGTTATTACTGCAGGATGAGGCCTTGAATTAGGAATGGCAATGGGAATGAAGGAGGAGGGAACCAAGGCTAAGCTTACTAATTCTCATTTGGGGAATCACAGCAGTGGATGAAAGGTATGGTAGTCAGCTCGAAGATGGCCTTCAATGAGCCCAGTGATCCTTGACTCCTGATTTTCATTTACACGTATGTATGATCCCCCACCCAAATAAATCAGGGATGGCTCGTGTACTAATAGAATATGGAGGAAGCAACAATAGGTGACTTCTGAAGCTACATCATAAAACACAGTACAGTGTCTGCTTCAAGACACTACACTCTTAAACTACTAGTTCTGGGGGAAGCTAGCCACTGTATCATCAAGACACTCAGACAGGCCTTTGGAGGGGCCCACGTGGAGAGGAACTAACTTGCCAGTACCAATCTGCTAGCCATGTGTGTGAGCTACTTTGCAAACGAATCCTCTAGCCCCAGTCAAGAGTTTGGATGACTAAAGCCCCAGGGACATCTGGCTGCAACCACATGGGAGACCCTAGGCCAGAACAACCCTACCAAGCCTGCTCCCAAGTTCCTGACCCACAGAAACCATGAGATAATAATTTTGTTTTAGAGTGATCTATAGCAATTGATAACCAATACAGAGGGAAAGTAGAATGGGGAGTTCAGAGAAAAGGGGCAAGTTGGAGAGAGGTAGGCAGGATAATGAACTACAAATTTTCTTTCATCCCACCATACAGAAGTCAGGTGGATAGGCTGCAAATACTCAATATTGCAGGAAAGTGATTCCCACCTAGACTTCAAAGTTTCAGGCGTCATCCTTTTTGCCTGGCCCTAAACCTATCAAGTCAGGAAAAATGTTAATTCAGAGTTGGGGATTTACATTTAACAACTATTTACTGAATACCCATTTTACTATGGAAGATACAAAAAAGGTCCCTGCCTCTAAAGAGTAGAGATGACATAGATCTATAAATTGATAAATAAAAAGAAGGGCCATAGGAGTTCAAAGGAGAAGCAATTACATCTGACTGGTGGAAATCAAGAAAGCCTTCAAAAGATATTAGTCGCGCGTGTGTGTGTGTGTGTGTGTGTGTGTGTGTGTATTTTTTCTGAGACCTAGTCTTGCTCTGTCACCCAGGCTGGAGTGTAGTGGTGGGATCTTGGCTCACTGGAGCCTCTGCCTCCTGGGCTCAAGCAATTCTCGTCCCTGAGCCTTGTAAGTAGCTGGGCCTAGGGGCACCCACTACCATGACCAGCTAATTTTTGTATTTTTAATAGAGACAGGGTTTCACCATGTTAGCTAGGCTGGTCTTGAACTCCTGCCCTCAAGTGATCCACCAGCCTCAGCCCCGCAAAGTGCTGAGATTATAGGTGTGAGCCACTGTGCCTGACCTAGTATACTATATTAATCCACTTTTCTATTTACCTTCTAGAGACAGAATGACAAGATTTTTATTTAATTACCTACGGAGAGGTTATGTGTCTCAGGCTACCTTTTAGCTGTTACTGCCCAACACACTAAAATAAATCCTGCTCCCAACTATGCCTATGTTAAGACAGACTAATAAAAAAAGCACTCTTTTCATTTAATTCAAGGGACTCAGGGGGGTGCCTACTGGGAACACTCCTCAGGCTATGAACCCCACATGCTAACTGTGAATATCCCAACAGTATGAACCACATAGAGAGCACAAGTTTGATGATGTTTAACCTCCCTATAGGGCAGTGGTTCTTTTGTCAAATCCCAGGCACCCATATACTTGATTGATCTACTTAATACTCAGAAGGTGAATTTTTTGTTTTTATACCAGTCACATTTCAAAAGGGTAGCTGACTCCTACACAGTGAATTTCAGCCAGCATCTACATTCTCTCTTTCACAGTCCCCACTTAACTCTCAAAATATTGGCCTAACTGGAATCTACTCCTTGTTTATTAATAACACTATAAACTGTGGCTACTTTTTATTTGGACTTTACTATTTATCAGCAATTTAAAAGCTTTTTCTGGCTAGATGCAGTGGCTCACACATGTATTCCCAGCACTTTGGGAGGCTGTGGTGGATCACCTGAGGTCAAGAGTTCGAGACCAGCCTGGTCAACATGGTGAAACCCTGTCCCTACCAAAAACACAAAAATTAGCTGGGTGTGGTGGCACACGTCTGTAATTCCAGTTACTCAGCAGGCTGAGGCATCAGAATCGCTTGAATCCAGGAGGCGGAGGTTGCAGTGAGCCAAGATCGGGCAACTGCACTTACGCCTGGGCAACAGAATAAGACTGTCTCAAAAAAATTTTTTTTTAAAAAAAGCTTTTTCCCTTTTATAAAAGCAGTATGTGCTCATTATAGAAAATACAGAAATCAGGCAGGCGCAGTGACTCACAATTGTAATCTCAGCACTTTGCGAGGCCGAGGTCAGGTGTTCATATGAGGTCAGGTGTTCAAAACCAGCCTGGCCAACATGGTGAAACCCCATCTCTACTAAAAATACAAAAATTATCTGGCAGTGGTGGCACATGCCTGTAATCCCAGCTACTCAGGAGGCTGAGGCAGGAGAATCACTTGGTCCTGGGAGGCAGAAGTTGCAGTGAGCTGAGATTGTGCCACTGCACTCCAGCCTGGGCAACAGAGTGAGACCCTGTCTCAAAAAACAAAAAATAACAACAAAAAAGAAAATATGGAAATCAGGTGGTAACGGTGGCTCACACCTGTAATCCCAGCACTCTAAGGCGGGTGGATCACCTGAGGTCAGGAGTTTGAGACCAGCTTAGACAACATGGTTGAAACCCCCCCTCTACTAACAATACAAAAATTAGCCAGGCATGGTAGTGGGGCTGTAATCTCAGCTACTCAGGAGGCTGAGGCAGGAGAATCCCTTGAGCTCAGGAGGCAGAGGTTGTAGGGAGCCGATATCATGCCACTATACTCCAGCCACTCCATCACTGTACTCCAGATAGGTGATAGAACAAGACCCTATCTCAAAAAAAAAAACAAAAAAGAAAATACAGATATGGAAATCACAAAATAATGAACAAATAATTTACTCATAGGCCTTCCATCTAAAGAAAACCATTTTAGCATATTTCTACTTGTTCTTTTGTCTCACTTAAACAGTGATTTCCTGAAATTGTTTGTTCAACTCACCCACTTTATTCCCTACTTTAATTCACTCACTGGAAAGCAATGTACTTCAAGATGGGAATTATTCAAATATGACTTAACATGGGTGGGCCTGTCAAATGATCAGAAAAAGGCCTAAGGTGCCCTCAAGTCCTAAGTGACTGGCATTAACCTAGTGCTTTTTTTTTTTTTTTTTGAGATGGTGTCTTACTCTTTCACATAGGCTGGAGTGCAATGGCACAATCATGGCTCTCAACCTCCCAGGCTCAACAATCCTTCCACCCCAGCCTCTCAAGTAGTTGAGACTACAGGCATGTGCCACCATTCCTTGCTAGTTAAATTTAAAAAAAACTTTTAGAGACAGTAGTCTCACTATGTTGCCCAGGTTGGTCTTGAACTCCTGGACTCAAGCAATCCTCCTGCCTTGGCTTCCCAAAGTGCTGGGATTATAGGTGTGAACCACCATGCCCAGCCCTACGTATTTTTTTAAAGATGAAGAGAAATTTGTTTGCATCAACAAACACTTAAACAAAGACACAAATTCAATGAGAAGGCTATCCCTATCAGCTAGGCCCAATGCGGGCTCAGGCAATAATGCTGTGCAGGACAGTAAGCTGCTCCAGGGTCACTTAGGATTTGGCAACATGGCAGTAGACATTTACCTTCCACATATTAGGGGATCTAATGCATTCTTCTGGAGATTCCATTTTTTCTCCATTTTCAATGTCTGAAGCCCTTGCCAATGAGCAGTTTTATAACATATACAAGAAAACTAAGACTCTGGTGGAAAACTCCATCTCCAGATCCCTCAGCTGCACAGACAGGCTCCCTCCTGGGGATATAAGGCCTGCAGTTCTGGCATCTGCACAAATGGTATGACGGCCAGATCCCATACTAGTACTAAAAGCTATTAATATTTTCAAAAGGCTAGTAGGAATTTTATAAACTGCAGTAAACAATTTTTGCCTCTTTCCTAGTCATATAAGAGGGAGGATTGATAAATAAAAACTAGCCATCCTCAAATTAATGAAATGAGTGATACCAAATGGCTAGAAACAGCAAGGAGAAAAGGTGACTACCTACTCTGTCAGGAATCATAATCTCAGCACCTTATTAATCCTGATAACAATCCTCTCTGGTAGATTCCTGATCCCTTCCTTCCCTCCTTCCCTCCTTCCTTCCTTCTTTCCCTCCCTTCCTCCTTTTTTTTTTTTTTTTTTGACAGAGTCTTGCTCTGTGGCCCAGGCTGGAGTGCGGTGATGCAATCTCAGCTCATTGCAACCTCTGCCTCCCATATTCAAGCAATTCTCCTGCCTCAGCCTCCCAAGTAGCTGGGACTATAGGCGCACTCTACTACGCCCGGCTAAGTTTTGTATTTTTCGGTAAAGACAGGGTTTCCCTGTGTTAGCCAGGCTGGTCTTGAACTCCTGACCTCAAGTGATCTGCTAGCCTCAGCCTCCTAAAGTGCTGGGATAACAAGGGTTAGCCACCATGCCCAGCCTAGATATCTTTCTTCCTTTATTTTTTTCTGTGAAACAGAGTTTCACTCTTGCCACATAGGCTGGAATACAGTGGCGCGATCTCAGCTCACTGCAACCTCCAACTCTTGGGTTCAAGCAATTCTCCTGTCTTACCCTCCCAAGTAGCTGGGATTACAGGTGCCTGCCACCACCCAGCTAATTTTTATATTTTTAGTAGAGACAGGATTTCACCATGTTGGCCAGGCTGATCGCCAACTCTTGACCTCAGGTGATCTGCCTGCCTTTGCCTCCCAAAGTGTTGGGATTACAGGCATGAGCCACTACACCTGGCCTTTCTTTCTTTATAGATGAGAAATTTAGGCTCATAAAAGCTAAGTAACTTTTCTAAAATCCCAAATCTAAGTAATAAAGAGCCCAGAGTGGTGGCATGCAACTATAGTCCCAGCTACTTAAGAGGCTAATGCAGGAGGATTGCTTGAGTTTGAGTCCAACCTGGGCAACACAGCAAGACCCTGCCTCTAAATAATTAAGGGAATAATAGGGAAAGGATTTTAAGCCTTTGCTTTTCCCATTACAGGTTAAACATCCCAGATTCAAAAATCTGAAATCCAAAATGTTCCAATGGGTTCCTGGAAGAAGTGACAAAGGACCGATGGATGGATGGATGGATGGATGGATGGATGGATGGATGGATGGATGGATGGATGGGTGGATGGATACATGGACACATACATACATAAACAAGCTCCAGTGGGCATCTCCCTTGAGCATGAAGTCCATGCTCAAAAATATTTGGGTTTTGGAGTATTTTACATGTTTTAGATTTGGGATGCTTAAACGGTAAGTATAATGCAAATATTGTAAAATCAGAAAAAATCCAAAATCTGAAATTCTGGTTCAAGGCATTTTGTTTTTTATTTATTTATTTTTATTTTGAGACAGAGTCTCACTCTGTTGCCCAGGCTGGAGTGCACGGTGTGATCTCGACTCACTGCAACATCTGCCTCCTGGGTTCAAGCAATTCTCCTGCCTCAACCTCCTGTGTAGCTAGGACTATAGGCATGTGCCACCACACCTGGCTAATTTTTGTATTTTTAGTAGAGACGAGGTTTTACCATGTTGACCAGGCTGGTCTTGAACATCTGACCTTAGGTAATCTGCCAACCTCAGCCTCCCAAAATGCTGGGATTATAAGTGTGAACCACTGCACCTGGCCTATTCAAGGCATTTTGGATAAGGGATACTCAACTCATATACCGTAATGTCTGTGCCAGGTGTCATCTACTGATTGTAGGACCCTGGGCATTTCCTTGAGGTAACAGAAATCTAAAGGAAGTCTACCCACCCTGTGGCATCTCCTTGAGGTAACAGAAGTCTAAAGCAATCCTATACATACCAACAATGACTCAGACACCTTAGAAATGAAGCTCTGAGTCATCACACCAGGACAAGAACCCTATCTCAGTAGTTACAATGCTAAGGGCATAGAGAATGTGGAATGAGTAGAGAAAAGAGAAATGAAGTTCTGGCTATTACTTGTCAACCAGTTTCAGAGGCAAGAGCTATTTCTTGCTTGTTAGAACAGTGAACCTCATAATCTATCACCTGGGAATCTTGCTTAGGATCTCAGACATAAACAGTTTTAAGTGATGAGAGTAACATGTGACCTCATCACAGAGCAGAGGTGGAGATAATCTGAGCTGAGGAGATAAACTGAAAGGCTTAATTATTATTAGCAACAATCTTCTTTTTTTTTTTGAGACAGGGTTTCACTCTGTCACCCAGGCTAGAGTGTAGTGGCACGATCTCAGCTACCTGCAACCTCTGTCTTCTAGGCTCAAGCCATCCTCCTACCTCAGCCTTCCAAGTAGCTGGGACCACAGGGATGCACAACCACACCCGGCTAATGTTTGTACATTTTGTAGCATCAGGGTTTCACGTTGTTGCCCAGGCTGGCCTCTAACTTCAGAGCTCAAGTAATCCACTCACCTCAGCCTCCCAAACTGCTAGGATTATAGGCATGAGCCACCTCACCTAGCCAATTAGCAACAATCTTCAATAGAGATAGAGTAAGGATGGGGTAAAGAAAGACTCCACTGATTTGCTTTCATCCTGCCTTCTTCCAAAATTTCAGTAAACTAGAGGGAATTTTTATTTTTAAATTTTTCTTGAGCTGGGCATGATGGCTCACACCTGTAATCCTAGCACTTTAAGAGGCAAGGGCAGGAGGATCATCTGAGGTCAGGAGTTTGAGACCAGCCTGGCTAACGTGGTGAAACCTGGTCTCTAGTAAAAATATAAAAATTAGCCAGGTGTGGTGGCACATGACTGTAATCCCAGCTACTCAGGAGGCTGAAGCAGGAGAATCGCTGAACCTGGGAGGTGGAGGTTGCAGTGAGCTGAGATCACGCCACTGCACTCCAGCCCAGGCAACAGAGCAAGAAGTCTTATTCTGTCACCCAGGCTGGAGTGCAGTGGTACCATCTTAGCTCACTATAACTTTGAACTCCTAGGGCCAAGCAATCCTCCCACCTCAGCCTCCCAAGGAGCTACAACTATAGACGTGTACCACTATGCCTGGCTAATTTTTATTTTTTGGTAGAAATAGGTCTATGTTGCCCAGGCTTAGACGGGATTTTTAAAAGACTCAACAAGTCCGATCAACTAAAATGTAAAGACATTGGAGAACAAAATAGTTTGGGGAAACCTCGATGAAAGATAATAAGGGGTTTGTCAGGCTCCTGTAATTATGAAATGTCAAAAAAAAAAAAAAAAGAGACAGAGAGAGAGAAGGGAAAATCTGGGATATAAAGTTGGTAAAAACAGCATAAGGTTGGCCAGGGCACAGTGGCTCATGCCTGTAATGCCAGAACTGTGGGAGGCCAAGACAGGTGGATCATTTGAGGCCAGGAGTTCGAGACCAGCTTGGCCAACATGGTACAATCCCGTCACTACTAAACATGCAAATATTAGCCAGGCATGGCGGTAATTCCAGCTACTTGGGAGGCTGAGGCAGGAGAATCGCTTAAACCCGGGAGAAGGAGGTTGCAGTGAGCCAAGACTTTGCAACTGCACTCCAATCTGGGCAACTGGCTTTAAAAAGAAAATCAATTTCAGTCAGGAATCCAAGAGCAACCCAAACGCAGGTGGAAGTGAGAATGAGTGAGGTAAGCCTCCAAATGATCACCAAACCAGGGAAAAGGAGGTCTGCAGGTCCTGGGCTTTTCTGAAGGACAACTCAGTGATGGAAAAGAAAGAACAGTAAGAGACAAAGAAAAAATGTTCAGAGATGCCAGAGGAAAAGCAGAAATACAGTGTCAAAGAACTCAAGGGAGAAGAGAGATTTACACAGAAGTGGAGGAAAACTGTCAAATGCTGAAGAAAAAAGGAGGATGAAGACTATGAAAGGGCCATTAACTTTTGCCAGTAAAAGTCAATGGTGTTAAAATTACAGGAGGCTGAGGCAACAGCATGGCTTGAACTCGGGAGGTGGAGGTTGCAATGGGCCGAGATCATGCCATTGCACTCCAGCCTGGGTGACAGAGCGAGATTCCATCTCAAACAAACAAACAAAAAAGTGGTGACATGGATTGACCAAAATACCACAACTAATAAATGGCACAGCTGGAACTGAAACCCAGGTCTTTTGATCCCAAATGCTCACCCTGTGCCCTAAATCACAGTCTTCCAGGTCATCACAGATGAAAAGACTGACAGTAAAAAAGAAGAGAAATTCAGGATTGGGAAGACTGCCTCACCACACCCACATCACACTGAACATTTCTTTATCTCTGGTTAAGCAGTCAGGATTAGGCCACAGGCTCTAGGATTAAGCCCTGATATGTAGTGAATAACAAGAAAACACAGATGGAGGACTGGAATTCAATTAAATAGGGGAGAGAAAGTATATAAACACATTGTTACAGTTCAAGGCAGTAGACACATAAGCTTATGAACTGGACAAACTCAAAGGCAGTTTCTCAACCTTGGTACAACTGACGTTTTAGGCCAGCTAATTATTTGTTGTGGGAGGTCTGTCCTGTGCATTGTGCAATGTGTAGCAGCATCCCCGGCCTCCAATACTAGATGACAGTGGCACATTCTCCCAACAGTTGTGACAACTAAAAATGTCTCCATATAATGCCAGATGTCCTCTCTGGGGCAAAATCACTCCCAGTTGAGAACCACTGCTCTAAGGGTTACAGAGGTTTAGGGCAAAATTGAGTCAATGCAGTTTGTGGGTGCTGAGAAGTTGTTTCACAGAGGAAGTAATATCTGAACTGCACCTTGAGAAACAGATAAAATTCCTATAAATGAGGATAAGAATAAAATAAGAAATTCCAGAAATGGAGTATAGAGAACTTAAAGGCAAGGAAATGAGAAAGCACAAGGTCTACTAGAAATAGGAAATAAGGATAAAAATGACAGCTAGAGGCCAGGTGTGGTGGCTCACGCCTGTAATCCCAGCACTTCGGGAGGCTGAGGTGGGCGGATCACTTGAGGTCAGAAGTTCGAGATCAGCCTGGCCAAGATGGTGAAACCCTGTCTCTGCTAAAATACAAAAATTAGCTGAGCATGATGGCTCATGCCTCAGCTCTGGAGGCTGAGGTTTGAACCCAGCAGGCGGAGGTTGCAGCGAGCCGAGATCGTTCCATTGCACTCCAGCCTGTGTGGCAGAGCAAGACTATGTCTTGAAAAAAATTAAAAAAGACAACACATTCAGGAGACACAAAGAACAATGTAGCTGGGAAAGAAGACAAGCTGCAGAAGTAGGCTGGGTCAGAATGCAGAGCACCTGAGCTGGACTCTACTATACAGATAACCCCTGAAGGTTTCTGAAGAACAGGATGATGCAGAAGCTTAACTTTTTTCAGTTGTTTAAAACTTGGTCAGGTTGTCCGGTAGTTACCTTAGTTGGACTTTAACCTGGGAAGCAGTGAAGATTATCAATGACTCAGCTCCAACCTTAAAGATCCAATTTAATTGGGGTAAGGTAGGGCCTGAGTATTGTTTTTAAAACTTCACAGGTAATTCTTACATGCAGCTAGGGCTAAGAACCACTGGTTTACAGTAATGCCCTCATTCTTCAACGAGAAAAGAGGCCCAGAAAATTTAAGTGATTCGCCTGAATTTACAAAGCCAGCTATGTGTGGAGCAGGAGCTGGCATGTGGATTCTTATCTCAGCTCTGAAAGATATCCCAGAGTACTGGGCTAAATTCCATACTTCAGTCTAGAAGATGCACAATTATCTGATGACATGGCTCTTAAGTTTCCTCAGGGTTAAAGGCTGAATTAATCTGTCACAAAACCACTGACTTAAACATCCGTCAAGTGTCTAGGGTAATGGATGTTGGTTCTATGGCTGTCTCCTGGGGGCTCTTAGGAAAGCAAAGATCTCAGGAGAATCCCCCAGGAAGCAAGATAAACAAATCAAACCACCCAGCTCCACAGAAGAAACAATGTCTTTTAAAAATACAGCTCACTGAGATTTTTCACTGCACAAAGGAAAGTCCAGGTAGCTCTTCGCCAGAAGAAATGCGCTCAGAGATGCTATCCCCCTATCTACAGAAGCTAAGGGGTAGGAAGGAATCACAGGCAGCTGCTGGAGTAGCTCATATGCTCACAGATCCTCACTGTAACAGGAAGTACCCCTGCTCATCCTCAGGCCTGGATAAGGGCCATTCACACTCCTCATATTTTCCTGAAAGGAAAAGGGCAGTAACCCCTGAGATGGGCCCACCTTCCTGTTGTGTCGCTCCCGGGTTCTGGCAGCAGGTGGTAAATGAGAGGTTTGTAGAGACTACCAAGCTGGGAATCTGAGTCTGTCCTATATATTAATTCTATCCATTCCAGGGTCCTGGTATAAATAACTGGTAGAACAAAGCAACCCCCATGTAGGAACCTTCTTGTTAATCCTAGACATTCATCAGTGGAGGTTTTAACACAGGAGTCATACTAAAGTAACTCTAAAAGCAGAAGCGCCAGGCGTGGTGGTGCAAAATAGGTAATTTGCACGCCTATAATCCCAGTACTTTGGGAGGCCAAGGCGGGTGGATCACGAGGTCAAGAAATCGAGACTATCTTGGTCAACATGGTGAAACCCCGTCTCTACAAAAAATACAAAAATTAGCTGGGCATGGTGGCGTGCGCCTGTAGTCCCAGCTACTCGGGAGGCTGAGGCAGGAGAATTGCTTGAACCCAGGAGGCGGAGGTTGCGGTGAGCCGAGATCGCACCATTGCACTTCAGTCTGGGTAACAAGAGCGAAACTCCATCTCAAAATAAATAAATAAATAAATAAAAATAAAAGCAGAAGCACGACCCCCTGCCTTCCACTCCTGAAGGCAACTCAGGACACTACCACTGGCAAAGGCCGAGGGTGTGCTCTTAGATGGCTCCGGGTTCCTGCCAGCTGTAAGGCTGAATCCCTGAAAACAATCTGTACTTTAAGTCAGCCTGAGTGAAGTAAAGGACAAACAAGAGCCCTAATATGCAATATATAATACTCATACTAGCCAAATTTATTGAGTGCTTACACTGTGCCAGGTACCATGATAAGCACTTTATCCATTTACTTTTTTTAATCAACTGAAACAAATGTGTCACTTAAAGCACTTTATCCATTTATTATTTCATTTTGCTTCCCAACATATTTAGCTAGGTACTGTAATCCACCCCATTTTACAGATGAAGAAAGTGAGGCTCGGATAAGGTTTTGTAATTTGCCAAAGATCATACAGCTAGCAAGCAGCAGAGCAAGGATCTGAACCTGAGCAATCTGCATCCTGACTTCTATAACCAATTTTCCCCACTTAATGCCATCTGATAATTAAGTCTTATAATGTATTTTCTCAGGTTGGGTTACTGGCGCTTACCAGGATGTTACCGTAAAAGAATTCTGAAAATTGGCTGGTCACGGTGGCTTACGCCTATAATCCCAGCACTTTGGGAGGCCAAGGTGGGCAAATAACTTGAGGTCAGGAGTTTGAGACCAGCCTGGCCAACATGCCGAAAGCCCATCTCCACTAAAAATACAAAAAATTAGCTGAGTGTGGTCGCGGTCACCTGTAGTTTCAGCTACTTAGGAGGTTGAGGCATGAGAATTGCTTGAACTCAGGGGATGGAGGTTGCAGTGAGCCAAGACTGTGGCACTGCATTCCAGCTTGGACAAGAAAGCGAAATTCTGTCTCAAAAGAAAAAAAGAATTCTGAAAGTTGAAAAGTCCCATACAAAATGTATATATCATTATCATTACTACTTTAATATGAGACTTATACCTATCTGAGGTATTGGATATGCAATATACCCTGCGGACTAATCACCCAAAGTTATATTTTAGTGAACACCCTGGTTAAACCCATCCCAACACAATGACTTAAAAGCAACACTTTCTCCTAGCACTTTGGGAGGCCAAAGCAGGAGTTCGAGACCAGCCTGGCCAACATGGAGAAACCCCATCTCCACTAAAAATACAAAAATTAGCCAGGCATGGTGGCGCACACCTATAGTCCCAGCTACTTCCCAGCTACTTGGGAGGCTGAAGCAGGAGAATTGCTTGAACCCAGGAGGCAGAGGCTGCAGTGAGCCAAGATCCTGCCACTGCACTACAACCTGGGTGACAGAGCAAGATTCCATCTTAAAAAAAAAAGAGTCAAGTTGTATCCATGAAAGAAAATTCAGCTTTAAAAATACAGAATCACTGGCCGGGCATGGTAGCTCACTCCTATAATCCCAGCACTTTCAGAGGCCAAGGTGGGTGGATCACCTGAGGTCTGAAGTTTGAGACCAGCTTGAGCAACATGGAGAAACCCTGTCTCTACTAAAAATACAAAATTAGCCAGGTGTGGTGGTGCAAGCCTATAATCCCAGCTACTCAGGAGGCTGAGGCTGGAGAATCCCTTGAACCTGGGAAGCAGAGGTTGTGGTGAGCCAAGATCACACCCTTGCACTCCAGCCTGGGCAACAAGAGCAAAACTCCATCTCACACACACACACACAAAATATACACACACACACACACACACACACACACACACACACGCAAGCACTATCATGCAAAACACTAGAAATCTCAACACATTCACATGTGGTACTGGTTCCCCAATAGTATTACTTGTGTGCAACTAAACAGATGTCATCCAAAACTCTGTTTTTTGTTTTTTTTGAGACGGAGTTTCGCTCTTATTACTCAGGCTGGAGTGCAATAGTGGGATCTTGGCTCACCGCAACCTCCGCCTCCTGGGTTCAGGCAATTCTCCTGCGTCAGCCTCCTGAGTAGCTGGGATTTCAGGCATGCGCCACCATGCCCAGCTAATTTCTTGTATTTTTAGTAGAGACGGGTTTCACCATGTTGACCAGAATGGTCTCGATCTCTTGACCTGGTGATCAACCTGCCTCGGCCTCCCAAAGTGCTGGGATTACAGGTGTGAGCCACCATGCCCGGCTAAAACTGCCATTTGAAATGAACAACTGTATCTGTTTGGAAAGCACATATTTCTGGAAAGATTACCAGATGACAATTAACCTGGTAATCTTTAATATAGTAATTTAAGATGACGATTAATCATCATCTGGTAATCTTTCCAGAATACAGTGAGCAAGAGTCTCACTATACTGCCCAGGGTGGTCTCAAACTTCTTCTTCTTCTTTTTTTTTTTTTTTTGAGATGGAGTTTCGCTCTTGTAACCCAGGCTGGAGTGCAATGGCGCGAGCTCAGCTCACCGCAACCTCCGCCTCCTGGGTTCAGGCAATTCTCCTGCCTCAGCCTCCTGAATAGCTGGGATTACAGGCACGTGCCACCATGCCCAGCTAATTTTTGTATTTTTAGTAGAGACGGGGTTTCACCTTGTTGACCAGGATAGTCTCGATCTCTTGACCTTGTGATCCACCCACCTCAGCCTCCCAAAGTGCTGGGATTACAGGCTTGAGCCACTGCGCCCGGCTCAAACTTCTTGGCTCAAGTGATCTTCCCACCTCAGCCTGCAAGTAGCTGCAACTACAGAGATTGGCCTGATTTCTAATCTTAAATTATCTTTAGAAATGGGAAGGCCAGGCGCGGTGGCATACGCCTATAATCCCAGCACTTTGGGAGGCCAAGACGGGTGGATCACGAAGTCAAGAGATCGAGACCATCCTGGCCAACATGGTGAAACCCCATCTCTACTAAAACTACAAAAACTAGCTGGGCATGGTGGCACACACCTGTAGTCCCAGCTACTCGAGAGGCTGAGGCAGGAGAATAGCTTGAACCCAAGAGGCGGAGGTTGCAGTGAGCTGAAAGATTGCACTGCACTCCAGCCTGGCAACAGAGCAACACTTCATCTCAAAAAAAAAAGGAGGAAGCAATTTCATGTTGTTTTCATGAGCTACATATAATTTTCCTTACTCTGATTTATTGGGTTTATGATTTTTTAGGCCATCCCACTAGTGGTACCCCCAAAATGATAGCTATTGCCCCAAAACTAAAAACAGCAGCATCTTTTAAAAATATAAAACTTGCAATAGAAAAACTTAATAAGTAATTAAATTAAGTATAAAGAGTAGCTATATCAAGAATTTTACTTGAAAACCCGACTGTATACCATGGGTACTTTTAGGTGGTAAGGGGGGTTATTGTCAAATGCTGTAGCTAAAGCTCAGCAGAAGCCACCACTGTACTTAAAAAATTAATCTTCAGTGGTGGCTCATGCTTGTAATCCCAGCACTTTGGGAGGCTGAGGCAGGCAGATCACCTGAGGTCAGTAGTTTGAGACCAGCCTGGCCGGGTGAAACCCCATCTCTAAAAAAAATATAAATAAAAAATAAATAAATTGGCCAGGCTTGGTGGCTCATGCCTGTAATCCCAGCACTTTGGGAGGCCAAGGCAGGTGGATCACCTGAGGTCAGGAGTTTGAGACCAGCCTGGCCAACATGGCGAAACCCTGTCTCTGAGAAATTATAATAATAATAATTAATTAATCTTAATTTACTATATTAAATCTCAAGGGAAGATAAAAAGTGGCACCTCTACACAAAAAGACTCCATATAATACATTCTTCCCTTAGCTGGGCACGGTGGCGCATGCCTGTAATCCCAGCTACTGGGGAGGCTGAGGCAGGAGAATTGCCTGAACCCAGGAGGCGGAGGTTGCGGTGAGCCGAGAGCGTGCCATTGCACTCCAGCCTGGGTAACAAGAGTGAAACCCCGTCTCAAAAAAAAAAAAAATACATTCTTCCCATATCCAGGGAGGACACCAGCTCCATATCAATAACATTAATTAATGTTTGCCACTGTAATTAGTGTTTACACAGAATTCAATTCAGAATGCAAAGAAGCCATATTCCTCCAAATTGCATCCCATTTGGCCATCAAAAACAATTTTTTTTTTTTTTTGAGATGGCGTCTTGCTCTTCTTGCCCAGGCTGGAGTACAATGGTGTGATCTTGGCTCACCACAACCTCCGCCTCCAGGGTTCAAACGATTCTCTTGCCTCAGCCTCCCAAGTAGCTGGGACTACAGGTGCATGCCACCACATCTGGCTAAATTTTGTATTTTTAGTAGAGATGGGATTTCGCCATGTTGGCCAGGCTGGTCTCGAACTCCTGACCTCATGATCCGCCTGCCTTGGCCTCCCAAAGTGCTGGGGTTACAGGCGTGAGCCACCATGCCCAGCCAACAAATTTTTATTTATGACTGATTAATATGTCAAATTCTGTTAGTTACTATAAGAAATATCACAGAACTTTGAGTAGACTGCTAGCCCTTTTACTGAAGAGATAAAAGTAAAAGACATAATACTAACAATTTTTGTATAACATTTAAAACATCCTCCATATATCAGTTAATTTCACATAAATGAGAGCACAGTGGTAGGTATATATTATACATTAGTTTTATAGAATTAGCACTGTGATTTTTAAAAATTCATTTACCAAAGAAAGCCCTGAAACCTAGTAAATATCCATAATCAAGCCAGCTAAGTTTTTGTGTACTATTTTCAAGCGCTATTAAAGAAGAAGGTGGGGGGCATCTTTCAGAATTTGACATCCAGCCTGCAGTAAACCCAAAATGTTATCAATCTTTACACTTGAAAGTTCTTTTTTAATGCACCCCTTCCCTTCACCATTTCTACTCAAGCTTGTCCGCTTTCTTCCAGAATCTCTCATTTGGCCTTTTTTTCCTTCCTTCTGTCTTCACTTCTGACCTGGATTTGCTCATTCATTCATCATCTACTAAGTGCCAATTATCAAGCACAGAGCTAGACCCTGGTCCCTGCTCTTAGGAAGCTTACATGACACTAAGTAAAGTTGTTTCCTGCCCATCTCAATCACCATCACTAGCCTGCAAGCTTTAGCAAAGGCTCTGTATTTCCAGAAGCTAGCAGCATCTGGCATATAGCAGACACTCTAAAAATGTTTGTTCTATGACACTAGATTACTTTAGCAAGCTCTTTTTTAAAATCCATAAATATTTTAGCATGTATCTTCAAAAAAGATTCTTCTCTTTCCTTTTTACAACACAAAAGCATTATATGCATAATGCGAAAAATAATATAGAAAGGTAAAAAAGTAAATTCCCCAAACCCCTAAATCCCACTCCCAGAAGTGATGACCATTAAAGCTTGGTAAATACCTTTCCTGAACTCTCCTGTATCAGCATACCCCCACACCTGACACACACACACTTTTCTGGAACAAGTTATTTGACAGTTTCTGACTCCAGCTTCTCAACCTTCTAATCAAGTAGTTCTCAAAGCATGATCCTTAGACTAGCAGCATCTGTATCATCTGGGAACTTGTTAGAACTGCAAATTCTTGGATTCCACTCCAGAGATAATGAATCAGAAACTCTGAAGGTCGTGCCCAGGAATATGGGTTTTAATAAGCTCTCCAGGTGATGCTGGTGCACACTAAGGGTTGAGAACCACTGCTCTAAACCAGCCAAGCCAATTTTTGTTTTACTATCCCTTAACTATGGCAGGCATTGCTATCTTGTCTGTTTTATCACCCCCTGATTCAAAAGGTTTTCCTTGTCCTTTTGATTAATTCTGACCCTATCCACCTGTCAAAGCCCAGAAAGTCAAAGCCCAAAGCGGTCTCACCACAACAGCTCATACTGAACCTTCTTGCCCCCTTTCCCCAACTCCCATGATACAATTAGTCCCTTTACCATACAATTTAACAATTATATATATACAGGCTTCAACATTAGAGAAAGGTGCTTTACTCTTCCCCAACAGACCGTAACCTCCTTGAAGACATAAATCATGTTTTTGTATGTCTTCCCCCACCCCTGTTCTAAAAACATAAATGGAATCTTTATAGAGTTGCTGGTTAATGTCTTTAAGGATGAATTCACTGAGAAGAAACACTAATAAACGTTTAATGGCTAAAAAGTCTCGAATTTCAGCTGGGCATGGTGGCTCATGCCTGTAATCCCAGCACTTTGGGAGGCCAAGGCAGATCACGAGGTCAGGGGTTCGAGACCAGCCTGACCAACATGGTGAAACCCAGTCTCTACTTAAAAATACAAAAATTAGCCAGGTGTGGTGGTGCACACCTATAATCCCAGCTAGGAGGCTGAGGCAGGAGAATTGCTTGAACCCGGGAGGCAGAGTTTGCGTGAGCCGAGAGTATGCCATTGTACTCCAGCCTGGGCGACAGAGTGAGACTCTGTCTCAAAAAAAAAAAAAAAAGTCTCGAATTTCAAGTTGTAGCCCCAGTTCTGACCTTGAACAAGTTCAATTCTCAGGATGATGTCTATAAAAGTGAGAAGACTGGACTTAATGACTCAATGCTCCTTCTCAGCTTGAATAACATACAATTTTATGAAACATCCCATGTAGGAATATCTTATTCCATTATAGTCGAATATTGCTTTGCTTGTAACATTAATATAGGAATTTTTAGACTTTATTTTAGTGCAGTTAGATACAATGTTTCCCAATTAGTAAGCTCTTTCAACAAGAACCTGTTGCAATCAACTGCGAATCTTCTACTACCCAGCACCATACATCCATGTCTTACTCATAGTCAATATATTTACTGAAAATTATTCGGAAAAACTCTTTAAGCTTTATTTAGACAGAGAATCTATGCACATATCTGCTGCCTCCCAAAGGACCCTTTTGAATATTTATTATTATAAATACCATCTAATGATATACAGTAAAAATTGTGATTACTTTGATACCACCAGGGGCAGTCAGCCACAGAAGACAAAAGAATGTAAAAATGGATCTCTCCTGCATTTAGGGGCAGACTAATGGGGTGTAAGCTTCAAGCTATCCTACTGCAACATACAAATGAAAACTGAACACGGAAACAGCATAAACCAACTCCACTCTTGGGAATAAACAGGCATTCTCCCTCTTCAAAAGTAATAATTTAGAATAAAACAAAAACAGCCAGGCTCGGTTGCTCACCCTGTAACCCCAGCACTTTGGGAGGCCAAGGTGGGTGGATCACCTGAGTCAGGAGTTCAAGACCAGCCTGGCCAACATGGTGAAATCCAGTCTCTACTAAAAAGAGAGAGAACATTGATAGAGTGGTGCTGAATTTAAGAAGCCTCCCATGATTTAAAGTTCCAAATGAACAACTATAAAAATATGTGAATGTTTCTCCCCACTCTATCAATGTTCTCTCTCTTTTTAGTAGAGACTGGATTTCACCATGTTGGCCAGGCTGGTCTTGAACTCCTGACTCAGGTGATCCACCCACCTTGGCCTCCCAAAGTGCTGGGGTTACAGGGTGAGCAACCGAGCCTGGCTGTTTTTGTTTTATTCTAAATTATTACTTTTGAAGAGGGAGAATGCCTGTTTATTCCCAAGAGTGGAGTTGGTTTATGCTGTTTCGGTGTTCAGTTTTCATTTGTATGTTGCAGTAGGATAGCTTGAAACATTAGCTACAAAACATTAGCTAGGCATGGTGGCAGGTGCCTGTAATCCCAGCTACTTGGGAGGCTGAGGCAGGAGAAACACTTGAACCCGGGAAGCAGAGGTTGCAGTGAGCCAATACTGCACCACTGCACTCCAACCTGGGCAAGAGCAAAACTCCATCTCAAAAAAAAAAAAAGAAGAAGAAGAAGAATAAAACAAAAGCAGCTTAATTGTGAGCACACCTTTGAGTTTAACACAAACAGGCTTTTTGATGCAAGACTATTATCTGCAAGTTTTCAAAAACAACAGGGTGGATGGAGGCCTCTGAGTGGTAAATGGTGATGACAAGTTGAATCTAAAGGAAGGGACAAGCAAAGAGACCCTGAAGGGCAGGAAGGAGGAACAAAGGACAGCAGAAGACCACCACCCTTTGAGTAATGAAAAAAGGCGGTGGAAATTCTCTAAGTCCTTACCAAGGATTTACTGTGAGCCCGGTATTTGGAGCTGCAAAGATGGCCCATGCCCTCAAGGGGCCAGAAGTCCGCAGGCTAAGACCCTGTTTTGTGAACCTGCAATTCTAATCGGGAAAATCAAGCAGGGAAGGCTTCACAGAGAAGGTGACGATTTAGTGGAGCCTTTGAAATGTGGAGGAGGATTTGCTAAGGGAGAAAAAAGACAGTTTGAGCTAGTTATTTTGGGGGAGAAACATTCACATATTTTTATAGTTGTTCATTTGGAACTTTAAATCATGGGAGGCTTCTTAAATTCAGCACCACTCTATCAATGTTCTCTCTCTTCTTACTTTATCTTAAATACTGAAATGTTCAAGCCCAACCTTGGGGAAGAGCCAGAAAGCTCCGGAAGGAGGTGAGTTCTAGCCAAATCTGCTCTGTCACCTACAAGTCCAGCCCGCCCAACTAGCCCAGTCAGCCCAGTCCTGCTCTCTTGGCAGCCAGGAAGGGAAGGCTAATAATATCCCCAGAGGGCCAGGGTAATGGGGGGAAATCTGGATGACGGCAGGAAAGGCTCACTCTTGTTCTGTTAGTAAACCACCAAAGGAGAGCTTCCCTGACTCCTAAGCCAAGGGGCTCCTAATCTACCTGTGATAGGGAGGCCAGCTCTGCAGGAAAAAAAAAAAAAAAAGAAAAAGGGCTTCATGAAAAGGAAGGGGGAAACGTTTGAATTGGGAAACGCCGAGGTGTTATGCGAGGTTACCCTAATAAAACGCTTAGCAAGATACCCGGCACACAGCGAGCGCTGTAAGAACGTTAGCTCTTCTATTGATAACACTTATTATTACAGTAACATCTCAACTGTACTCCGACAAGAAATTCTTCTCTGTGCAGCCTACTTTTATGACGTTCGAGAGCAACTTAGATCACAAGTGATTCCAAAAATATTTCAAAGGTACGAGATCAAATTCTAACCTCACTGGCCTAAGAGCCCTAGACCCTGAGTAGAGAGCTGACCCTGCCACTTGTCAGCTGCCTGACCTTGGGCACGGCACTTCACCTTCCCGTGCCTCAGTTTCCTCGTCTGTTAAGGGGGGCTAAGCCTCTCCCCGGCAAGGTCTTCGTAGGATCCCATTAGAGAATACCTTCTGCTGCTTTGGGACCGCACAGGTGCAAGGGGTGCTCACGGCCCCTCTTCCAAGCATCTGGGCTCTTGGGGCGGGCGAGGTAGATGGATGAGGAACCCCGAGGGCCACCGAGCTCTGCCGCCTGCAGAGCCAGAGCGAGAGAGGGGCTCGCGCCTGCGGGGGGGCGTCCCTGTGACCCAGGGTGTTGAGCCCGGAAGGAGGCTCTCTTGATGCCCGCACCCTGTGCGGGCGGGCTAGGCGCGGGGAGCGGCCGAGGGAAGCCCGGCTGACCCAGGTCCGGCGGGCGGGGCGGGGCAGAGGGACCTGGGGGCCCGAAGGAGGCAAGCAGCACCGGCCCCCAGGGCCTCGCTGAGAGGCGAAGATGATGCAGGGAAGGAGCAGGGCAAAGGAGCGACGCCCCCGCGTGCCACGCCGCGCTTTCCCCGCGGGCCTGGCGAAGGCGCTCACTCACCTGAGGCGCGGGCAACCGCCGTCAGTGCAGCAGCGGCGGCGGCGGCGGCGGCGGCGGCGAGAGGGGCGGGGGAGGTGATGCGGCCGCGCAGGCGTGCCGGAGACGCCTGGGCCGCGCATGCGTGGTGTACCCGCCCGCCTCTGGAACTACCGCGAAGATGGTAGCTGAGCCTGGAGAGGCTGGCGGCGCCATATTTGATGTAGTTTTTCTTGCTGCGGAGTTTCCTCAGAGAAGAATCTTAGATTTTGGAGGTGCTGGAGGGAGGGCCATGGAGCGCTGTGTCGGGAGCGCTTCCCTCCTTTCTCTGAGTCGCATCCCCTAAGAGCTCTTGGAGGGTATGGCGTACTCCTTTTAATGTGACCTAGAGCCATACCCAAGGTCACAGGACAGCTAGCACAGTGCCGGCACGTTGAAAGAGCTTAACAAATTTTTGGTGAATGAACATAGTAATTTAAGAACTAGAGTCCGAGACTCAGGGCTCCGAATTATCTGTCCTCCATTGTATCACCCCTGTCAGCCAAGTCATCTACTTTCTTGATTGCAACATTAGAAATGGAATTTATTTTCCCCAGAATGATTGCAGATATTAAACTTAATGACCCAACAATTCAAATAACACCAAAATGGGCCGGGCGCGGTGGCTCAAGCCTGTAATCCCAGCACTTTGGGAGGCCGAGGCTGGTGGATCACGAGGTCAAGAGATCGAGACCATCCTGGTCAACATGGTGAAACCCCGTCTCTACTAAAGATACAAAAAATTAGCTGGGCACGGTGGCGCGTGCCTGTAATCCCAGCTACTCAGGAGGCTGAGGCAGGAGAATTGCCTGAACCCAGGAGGCGGAGGTTGCGGTGAGCCGAGATCGCGCCATTGCACTCCAGCCTGGGTAACGAGCGAAACTCCGTCTCAAAAATAAATAAATAACACCAAAATATACAGGACACAGTCTCTTCCTCTAGTTTATTATTTTTTATTTTATTTTTTTGAGATGGAGTTTCGCTGTTGTTACCCAGACTGGAGTGCAATGGCGCGATCTCGGCTCACCGCAACCTCTGTCTCCTGGGTTCAGGCAATTCTCCTGCCTCAGCCTCCCGAGTAGCTGGGACTACAGGCGCGAACCACCAGGCCCAGCTAATTTTTGTATTTTTAGTAGAGACGGGGTTTCACGTTGTTGACCAGGATGGTCTCGATCTCTTGACCTCGTGATCCCCCGCCTTGGCCTCCCAAAGTGCTGGGATTATAGGCGTGAGCCACCGCGCCCAGCCTATTTATTTTTTATAAAGACAGGGATTCCCCATGTTGGTCAGTCTGGTCTTGAACTCCCAACCTCAGGTGATCCACCTGCCTTGGCCTCCAAAGTGCTTGGATTTCAGGCGTGAGCCACCACGCCTGGCCTATTTTTTAAATTTTTTTAGTATTAAGTATCACTGATAAATTTTTTTTTTTTTTTTTTTTGAGACGGATTACAGGCGTAAGTCATCGCGCCCGGCCCTTCCCCGCCTTTTTTTTTAAAAAAAAAACTGAGTCTCCCGTCACCAGACCAGAGTGCTATGGCGCCATCTCGGCTCACTGCAACCTCCACCTCCTGGGTTCAAGCGATTCTCCTGACTCAGCCTCCTACTCAGGTGTAGCTGGGACTACAGGCACGCCACAACGTCTGGGTAATTTTTGTATTTTTTTTTCAGTACTGACGGGGTTTCATCATGTTGGCCAAGCTGGTCTTAAACTCCTGACCTCAAGTGATCCGCTCTCTTCAGCATCCCTAAATGCTGGGATTACAGGCATGAGCCACCGCACCCGGCCCCTAAAAGTATATTATTTTAAATAAGGCAAATTGAACAAATAAATATTACCAAACATCGGGAGGCTGAAGCAGGAGAATTGCTTGAACCCAGAAGGCAGAGGTTGCGGTGAGCCGAGATCGTGCCATTGCACTCCAGTCTGGGTAACAACAGCGAAACTCCGTCTCAAAAAAATATATATATATATATTACCAAACATCTCAGAAGGCAGCAATAATATTGTTATTCATCAAGTACAATTCCTGAACCAAATTTAGTTGGAGGGAAAACTAACATTAATTAACCACAGCCATTTATTATATGGCTTATGTTAACATTTACTGAATTCAAATTACTTCTAGTTCACCTTCCACTATTAAACTATCCATAAGTCCTTGGTTAGACTATTAAAGCCTCTCCATTCCAGAGTTCCTCATCTATAGTCACACAGGCAGAAATAGAAGTTACAAGATGGTAGCAAAGACTGAATAATAATATGTATGTAAAATGCTTAGAGCTCAGTATTTTTTGTCTGTGTTGTATCCTGTTTTGCTGTTGAAGACACAAAACGCACTTCTTGAGTTTGAACAAATCCTTATAAGCAAAAAATGCAATACAATGTAATAAATGAAATGGGGGAGGGTATAATTATCTTTAGAAGATAATCTATCCCCATTTTACAGATGAGGAAATTGAGGATAAAATGAAAATTCACTCCAACGCTTTCCATTTTACTACTCTCCTTATGAAAGAGTAGGGAGTTAAGAGCATTCCTCTGATTCTTGAGATATAAATAGATAATAACAATAGACGAGGGTCTCACTATGTTCCCCAGGCTGCTCTAGAACTCTTGGACTCAAGCAATTCTGCCTAGATCTCCCAAAGTTCTGGGATTAGAGGCATGAGTCACTGTGTCCCACCCTCCTCTGATTCTTAAATGTTGGCTTTCCATGAGGTCATCCAAACTTTCCCCTCTTGCTCTACTCTGGACTATATCATTCATTCTCAAGTCATCAATAGCTAGACATCAGCAACTCTCAAATGTTATCTCCATTCCAGATTTCTCCACCCAGTTTTCCACCTGCATTATTGATACACCAGTTGATTTTTCCATTTGGTATCCCAAATAGAACTAGCTTTCCTGACTCTAACTGCTCTATCATCTACCCATTGTTCAAGCTTTACCCTCTGCAGTATACTGACACCACTAAACTTTTATATTATTTAATCCTTATAGCATCCCTGTGATATAGGTTCTATCATTCTCCCAACCTTCGAGATAAGAGATTAAAAAACTTTCTCAGCCACAGTTAATAAGTGGCAGAGTTAGGTTTTTAACACCTAGGTTACACACTTATGTTCCAGACACTGTGAGCAACACAAGCAGTCCCCTCGTTCATCCACTGCCAACACCCAGCACAAGCTGTCATTTCTCACCTAGACTCCTTGAATAACCTAGCTAGTCTCTCACACCCACACCTTGCTTGCTTCTGTCTTTTCCCCACACCACAACTAATCTTAAAAATCAAGTTCTGATCCTCTTGCCCTTTCTTGAAGGCTTCTAACGACTTTCAATTATACTTGTCTCAGGTCAATCTTCTACTGGTGCCCAGCACTCCTGCTCTATTTTTTTCTTTCTAGTGTCCCAGAATGCTCCACTCTCCTCAAGCCTTTGAAAATTGCTTCTCCTTTTGCCTGAAATACTTGCCCCATTTAACTCCTTCATCTTTCCCAAGTCAGCTAAAATATCTCTTCTGCAGTTCTCTCTTGTTCCTTGTGTCTTCAGCAAACTGAGCATCATGAGGGAGAACCCATGTGTTTTTGCTCTTTGCCCCTTCCTCCAATCCTAGAACTGTGTGTGGCATATGTAGATAGTAAATATATAAAGGAATAAAGGACAAATGTAGGTCAAAGCAAGATGTCATCTCTCATTAACTGGCACTTACGCCAAGCTTTAAGACTTAAGATTATGACTGGGTGTTTAACTGAAATGGGATTTGTCCCTTTAGTGGGGTCAGAGAATAAGAAACATTTTATTTTGGCTGAGCATGGTGGCTCACACTTGCAATGTCAGCATTTTGAAAGGCTGAGGTAGATGGATACCTTGCATCCAGTTTGAGACCAGCCTGGGCAAAATGGAGAAACCCTGTTCCTACAAAAGTACAAAAGTTAGGCGGTGCACTGTGGCTCATGCCTGTAATCCCAGCACTTTGGGAGGCCAAGATGGGTGGATCACCTGAAGTCAGGAGTTCAAGACCAGCCTGGCCAACACGGTAAAACCCCATCTCTAGTAAAAATTCAAAAATTAGTTGGGCGTGGTGATGCATGCCTGTAGTCCCAGCTATTCAGGAAGAGGCTGAGGCAGGGGAATCACTTAAACCTGGGAGGTGGAGTTTGCAGTGAGCCGAGATTGTGCCACTGCACTTCAGCCTGGGTGACAGAGGGAGACTGTCTCAAAAAAAAAAATTAGTCAATATGGTGGTACACTCCTGTAGTACCAGCTGTTTGGGAGGCTGAGGTGGGAGAATTGCTTGAGCCCATGAGGTTGAGGGTCCAGTGAGCCATGAGCATGCCATGGCACTACTGCCTGGATTTATTTATTGAGACAGGGTCTTGCTGTTATGCAGGCTGCAGTACAGTGGCACATTCATAGCTCATGGCAGCCTTGAACTCCTGAGCTCAAGGTATCTTCCCCCCTCAGCCTCCTGAGTAGCTGGGACTAAAGGCATGAGGACTACAGCCATGCACCATCAAGCCTGGCTAATTTTCAAATTTTTTTGGAGGGACGGGGGTCTCACCATCTTGCCTAGGCTGATCTTGAAATCCTAGCCTCAATTGATCTTTCCACCTTGGTCTCCCAAAATGCTGCATTACAGGTGTGAGCCACCATACCTGGCCAGAATAAGACACATAATAAGCAATAAATTAGATGGTGGGTTTTTTGTGTGTGTGCCGTTTTTCTTTTTGTTTTTTTTTTTGAGATACGGTCTCACTCTGTTGCCCAGGCTGGAATGTTGCTACAGGCACACATTACCACACCCAGCTAACTTTTTATATTTTTTGTAGAGACAGGATTTCACCTGGCTGGAGTTGTGTGATCATGTCTTACTTCAGCCTTGGCCTTTCAGGCTCAATTGATCCTCTCACCTCAGCCTCCCAAGTAGCTTGAACTACAGGTATGCACCACCACTCTCAGCTAATCTTTGCATTTTCTGTAGATAGGGTTTTACCATGCTGCCCATGGCTGGTCTCAAACTCCTGGGCCCAAGCAACCCACTCACCTCTGCCTTCCAGTGTCTGGCCTAGTTGGTATTCTACTGGTAATTGATGCACAGGTATATGTCAACACTACTGCTCACTTCAGCATCTTGGCAAAGAATCCTATTTCCTCCTTGTCTTTTTTTTTTTTTTCTTGACATGGAGTCTCGCTTTTTTGCCCAGGCTAGAGTGCAGTGGTGCTACCTTGGCTTACTGCAAGCTCTGCCTTCCGGGTTCAAGTGATTCTCCCGCCTCAGCCTCCCAAGTAGCTGGGATTACAGGTGTATGCTCCCACTCATGGCTAAATTTTTATATTTTTATTAGATATAGGGATTCACCATGTTGGCCAGGCTGGTCTCAGACTCCTGACTTCAAGTGATCCACCTGTTTTGGCCTCCCAAAGTGCTGGGATTACAGGCGTGAGCCACCATGTCTGGCCTCCCTGTCTTTTTAATTGTTTATACACCCAAAACATAGACAAACACAAAGGAAAGCTTTTAATTACGTGAAATTTTACAATACAGATTATAAACAAATAGAACAATGAACAGTAGTACTTAGGCCTTTCTTGTCATGAATCCAGGATTTAGGTCAACTCAGTATTAAAAACTGAAGCACACTACATACAATAGGACAAAGAGAATGAGTGATATTCCTTCCAATTGGACATCTTGTGAAGTGATATATGTATCCCAATGATGCAAATAATGCTCATAACTTTTTTATTTTCTTTTTTTTTTTTAACCATTAAAATTTTTTTTTGAGATGGAGTCTCACCCTGTCACCCAGGTTGAAAATGCAGTGGTGCAATCTTGGCTCACTGCAACCTCCACCTCATGTGTTCAAGCAATTCTCCTGCCTCAGCCTCCCAAGTAGCTGGGACTACAGGTATCTGCCACCATGCCCAGCTAATTTTTGTATTTTTAGTAGAGACGGGGTTTCTCCATGTTGGTCAGTCTGGTTTCGAACTCCTGACCTCAGGTGATCAGCCTGCCTCAGTCTCCCAAAGTGCTGGGATACAGGTGTGAGCCACCTCGCCCGACAATTTTTTTTTAAGACAGGATCAATTAGCTGGCGTGGTGGTAGGTGCCTGTAATCCCAGCTACTCGGGAGGCTGGGCAGGAGAATCGCTTGAACCCAGGAGGCGGAGGTTGCAGTGAGCCAAGATTGCGCCACTGCACTCCAGCCTAGGCAACAATAGCAAAACTCCATCTCAAAAAAAAATAAATAAATAAAAGACAGGGTCTAACTCTGTCACTCAAGCTGGAGTGCAGTAGTGCAATCAGGGCTCACTGCAGCCTCAACCTCCTGAGCTCAGGCAATCCTCCCACCTCAGCCTTTTGAGTAGCTGGCACTATAGGCACATGTCACCATACCCAGATTTTTGTATTTTTGTAGAGATAGGGTTTCACCTTATTTCCCAGACTGGTCTTGAACTTCTGGCCTCAAGCAATCCACCCACCTCAGCCTCCCAAAGTGCTAGGATTACAGATGTGAGCCATTGCACCCAGCCTCAAAACTCTTCTACCTAAAATCACCTTCAGAGCCATACTAGAAAATTAGTATCATTCCTTTACAACCAGAATCTAAGTTGGCCACTAAAATGTTTCCTTAGACTTGGTCCTAAATGATTTTTAGATTGTTTCAAAACCTGAAAAACATCTTCACAGGATAAAGATAAAAGAATGGGCCACTGGATCTGAAGATCATTTCAAAAAAGAAGTTTAAACGTTCAAGCATTTTGCACATTCCTGTGAAAAACATCTATACAATGTTCATTGGGATGCATACATTGTCACTTTTTGAAAAAAGTCAAAGTGCTCTACAGTCAGTCCTGCCAGTTATCTTCAAAGGCAACAGAGCAGAAATCACATAGTCACCACGTTCTGGGTCACTCTTCCCATTCCTCTCCTCTCGGGCACCTTGTGGCAGAAAAGCTCATAAGGTCACTGACAAGATCCAGATCCATGTGTGGCAGGTGGGTTCCGTAGCTGAAGCTTGAGCAGTTTTCGAGCTGGTGAGGGATCTAATTGTTGCATGCTTCTCTTCCCTACAGAGAAAAAGAGATCAAAAAATTAATTTCAATTGAATTAACATAACACTTATTGAAAACTTACGTATGGACACTGTGCTAGACATGGAAAGGCATTACAAAGACAAACAAGAGCCTCTGGCCTCAAGGAGATGACAATCTGGTAAGAAAGCCAGGCACAGCTGGGCATGATGGCTCATGCCTGTAATCCCAGCACTCTGGGAGGCCATGGTGGGGGATCGATCGCTTGAGTCCAGGAGTTTGAGACTAGCCTGGGCAACAGAGTAAGACTTTGTCTCTACAAAAAATTTAAAAATTAGCCTAGCACGGTCCTAGCATGATCCTCCAGCTGCATGGGAGGCAAGAGGATCACCTGGGAGCCCAGAAAGTTGAGGCTACAATAAGTCATGGCTGCACCCCTGTACTCCAGCCTGGGTGACAGAGCAAAACCCCATCTCAAAAAAAATAAAAAAAAAAAAAAGGTTGGCCCATGCCTGTAATCCCTACACTTCGGAAGTCCAAAGTTGGCAATCACTTGTAGTCTAGAGTTCAAGACCAGCCTGACCAATGTGGTGAAACCCCATCTCTACTAAAAATACAAAAATTGCCAGGCATGGTGGCACATGCCTGTAATCCCAGCTACTTGGGAGGCTGAGGTGGGAAATCTCTTGAACTCAGGTGGCGGAGGTTACAGTGAGCCAAGATCATGCCACCATACTCTAGCCTGGGTGACAGAGCGAGACAAAAGAAAGAGAGAAAGAGAGAGAGAGAGAAAGGAAGGAAGGGAGGGAGGGAGGGAAGGCAGGCAGGCAGGCCAGCCACCACTATAATCACAATACAGTGTGATCAATAAGATGGTCAGGTGTAGTGGCTCACACTTATAATCCCAGCACTCAAGAAGGCCAAGGCAGGAGGATCACTTGAGCCTAAGAGTTGAAGACCAACCTGGATAACATAGGGAGACCCCATCTCTACAAAAAAATTTAAAATGCAGCTGGGTGTGGTGGTGCACAATTATAGTCTCAGGTACTCTGGGAGCCCTAGGTCAAAGGACTGCTTGAGCCTACCAGGTTGAGGCTGCAGTGAGCTGTGCAGTCATTGCACCGCTGCACCCCAACTTGGATGACAAAGTGAGAGTGAGACTTTGCCTAAAAAAAGAAAGAAAGAAAGAAAAGAGGAAAGAAAATTAAGATATGCATAGCAAATAATTTAGGGATGGGAAGAGACCAGGAAAAGCTATAGAGGAGTAACGTCAGTGTCAGTTAGTGAATTCTTGAGAAATAAAGAGGGAAAAAGCAATGGGTGGGTATTTCCTAAGTCTTGGATTTACAAAAGCAACAAAATATTTCATGGGGATTTAATTTTGAGTTTACTGTGCTTCTGTAGAATTTCCATCTAGAAATTTCCTATCAACTCTGAGTGCCCATAACATACTACTTATTGTGGGGAGAAAAACAAATCACCATGCCTAGGTCTTACCCTCTTGGACCATAGGCTTTGAAGGGCAGTTTTTATCCCAAAGGCTCTCAGATGGAAAATAGCCCAAACTGGTCCCCTCAAGGGACAAGCTTACCAAGCTGTACTGACACCTTCTGGAAGCACTGAGTACTTTCATCCATAAAGGCCTGCAGCTGTTTCACTGATCCTTGCAGCTCATCCACCTGTAGAAAAAAGACAGCTGTAAGCTGGAAGGGTCCATGGCTTCTTGGATTGTTCCTCAAACCCACGAAGCAAGCTCTTGCTCAGGAGCTTTGGGCTTGCTGTTCTTTCAGCCTGGAATCCTATGCCAGATATTCTGTTTGTTCCTCCAAAGCCACACTGCATTCTTCTCCAGGCTGCTCTATGCTCCAGGAGCCTGACCCATGTAACCTCTATCAACAGAATGCCTAAGTGGGAAGGAGCTGAATGAGTTATGCTCTCTCAAATCAGCTAACTATGTGACTTTCTCCCATTAGGTGCTACAGTAACTGCTACTCCTTCCTTACTTTCAGGCCTAGGGGAAGAAAGAGCTCTGCTGCCTATAAGCCCCAGATTACTCCAGTAACCCTTGTGGTTCTCCAATACCCATACCTTCCTATTTAGCCTTTTTGAAAATAAACTCTCCTTGAATTACCCTTTCAAATGCCCTCTGCTTGGTGTTAATAGTTGGATTGACACAATACTATTCCCCCAAATGTTCTCATGGCTCATTTCCTTCAAGTCTCTGTTAAAATGGTACCTCAGAAGCCAGGCGCGGTGGCTCAAGCCTGTAATCCCAGCACTTTGGGAGGCCGAGGCAGGTGGATCACGAGGTCAAGAGATCGAGACCATCCTGGTCAACATGGTGAAACCCCGTCTCCACTAAAAATACAAAAAATTAGCTGGGCATCGTGGCGTGTGCCTGTAATCCCAGCTACTCAGGAGGCTGAGGCAGGAGAATTGCCTGAACCCAGGAGGCGGAGGTTGCAGTGAGCCGAGATCACGCCATTGCACTCCAGCCTGGGTAACAAGAGCAAAACTCTGTCTCAAAAAAAAAAAAAAAAAAAAAAAAAATGGTACCTCAGAGAGGCTTTCAATAACCTTGCTATAGGCCAGGTGCAGTGGTTCACACCTGTAATCCCAGCACTTTGGAAGGCTGAGGCGGGCAGATCACAAGGTCAAGAGTTCGAGACCAGCCTGGACAACATGGTGAAACCCTGTCTCTATTAAAAATACAAAAATTAGCTGGGCATGGTGGTGGGGGCCTGTAGTCCCAGCTACTCAGGAAGCTGAGGCGGGAGTATCACTTGAACCCAGGAGGCGGAGGTTGTAGTGAACTGAGATCACATCACTGTACTTTTTTTTTCAGGGACAGAGCAAGACTCTGTCTCAAAAAAAAAAAGACCTGCTATATAAAATAGCAACCCACCAACCTCCCTGTACTGTCTATCCCTCTTACCCTGCTTCATCAGCATTTACCACCATATATTCACTTATTATTTTTTAATTGTCTCTCCATATTTTCCCAAGGTAAAGTTGAATATACTTATTCAACTTATACTTATATATATTCTCCAGGTCTTTTAATATCCAAGGATTACAAGGTGGCAAAGCTGGATAACTCAACCAAATAAACATGAGCCCACTTACCACCAACTCCATACAATCAAAGACTTTGCTCTGGTTCTGTAATATTTTCTGGTAGTCAGGCTTTGTATTAAGAACTTCATTCTGAGAAGACCCAAGATATGTCATAGGTTCCACTTTGACCTCAGTAATTTTGGCCTCAGTTGATCCTCTAAAAACAAGACAAAAGAGCTTTCGAGCAATTTTGTAATCATTTTCTGGAAGAGATACCAAAGATTACCCTACAAAGTTTAATCAATATTTCTCCACTACGCAGTTACAGGCTCTCTTCTTAACAAGAAGTTCTGAAACAATTATCTAGTATTCCTTTTTATAACTCCAGACTCCAGAAAATACTGGAAATTTCCAGTCAGTTCAATCCACCTAATAGTAAGGTTCATATACTAGAAGGACTATACTTGGGAGAGAGTGAAGCCAAAGCTTGCTATCCTAAAATCAGTGCCTACAACTGTTTACCAAAACATGTTGGCCTACCTGAATTATCCAAAACAAGCGAATGGACTGAGAGCTCCTGAAAACTGATGATGACCCTTTGATAACAACAATTTACTGAGTGCTAAGTAGGTACTAGATACTGCTGGGCACTTGCCATTTAACCTCATTTGACACACATAATAACTCAATAAGGAAGGTACTTATATCATCTCCATTTTCAAATGAGGAACCTCAGACTCATTCAAGACTAAGTGACCCCAAGGTTACAAACTAAGGAAACTTAGTTAGAGTCTGAACAGAGAAAGTCTGCTTCCAGAACCATTCCTCTTAACCTACAAACTTTGACACAAAAGTTTTTATCCAGCCGGGCGCGGTGGCTCACGCCTATAATCCCAGCACTTTGGGAGGCCGAGGCGGGTGGATCACAAGGTCGAGATCGAGACCATCCTGGTCAACATGGTAAAACCCCGTCTCTATTCAAAATACAAAAATTAGCCAGGCATGGTGGCGCATCCCTGTAGTCACAGCTACTTGGGAGGCTGAGGCAGGAGAATTGCCTGAACCCAGGAGGCAGAGGTTGCGGTGAGCCGAGATCGTGCCATTGCACTCTAGCCTGGGTAACAAGAGCAAAACTCCGTCTCAAAAAAAAAAAAAAAGTTTTTATCTTAAACTGGCATCTTACACATTATCTATCTTCATAAATAGAATATGTAAGAAGTGAATAAACTAATCGATAACCATCATTACCTGGATTGGGGAAGTTTTTCCAAACCATGTTCCTCAAAGTCCCCCTCTACTGAGAGGCCACTTTTGCAATTAGGGTTTTGACTAACATTTTATATTTGGGATTCTAGCTAAGATTCTATTTCAAAAAAAGCTTAAAATCACTGGCTTAAATGTTCAACTAAATCAAAATCTAGCATTTTCTGGCCAGGTGCAGTGACTTACGCCTGTAATCTCAGCACTTTGGGAGGCCAAGATGGGCAGATCACTTGAGGCCAGTAGTTCACGGCCAGCCTGGCCAACATGGTGAAACCCTGTCTCTACTAAAAATACAAAAATTAGCCAGGTATGGTGGAGCATGCCTGTAATCCCAGCTACTCAGGAGGCTGAGGCTGGAGAATTGCTTGAATCCAGGAGGAGGTGGAGTTGCAATGAGCTGAGATTGCACCACTGCACTCCAGCCTGGGTGACAGATCAAAAAAACAAACAAACAAAAAGCAACAAAAAAACAACTAGCCCAGTCTGGCCAACATGGTGAAACCCCATCTCTACTAGGAATACAAAAATTAGCTGGGTGTGGCTGCATCTGCCTGTAATCCTAGCCACTAAGGAGGCTGAGGCAGGAGAATTGCTTGAACCCAGGAAGTGGAGTTTGTAGTGAGCTGAGATGGTGCCACTGCACTCTAGCCTTGGCAACATTGTGAGACTCTGTCTCAAAAAAAAAAAAAAAAAAAAAATCACCTAACACCTTCCGTCTTTTCCTCTACCTTCAAGACTCAAAGAGCCTCTCTTTCCTCACATCCTCCTCTATCACCCCCTTTCATGTCTTTCTTTCCAAGAAGGCCTTAGCCAAGGGCATCCCCAAACCTGCAGCTCAAAGGCCATATGCTCACTGAAGCCTCTTGATTACTGTTCTTGACCCAGCCCCAGGCTGCCAGGTACAAGGTAGAGATGTGCTTGTCTCCCCCAGGATATGAAATGGTGCTAAGGACACAGAACAGAATCAATTGTGTTCCTGTAGTGAAACTAGTGACACCAACTCCTATTCCTCTCACTAACTTCCCATTTTTGGTCAGAGAGTGCTAATACACACCACGGAATTTGATGAGCTTATTGGCCTGTGAGAAAGGATTCATCTTTCAATTTGTGCTAATAGAACTGAAACAAACACTAATCAAACTCCATAGGTTTTTAAAGACAGTTTTTACTGTTCATAGAACTAACCTGGACAATATCTCTTCAGCCTCCTGCTGGTAGTGCTGCAAGAGCTTATCCCAAGTCTGACATTCTAAAGAAAACCTACAGAATCAGGAAAAAGAAATACAGTTATTTTTTATAATCTTATTCTGAATCACTTAGGGTAACAATAGGTATGTTATGTGTATAATCTGGTTATAAAATGTGAGTTGAAATGTCATTAAAGAATTAGAAAGCCTGACCGATTCAGAGGATATTAATTTAATCATATCAAACCTGAAATCTTCATGTCAAATTAATATTCGTATTTCCCTAGACTCCATTCTATGAAACTGACCAATAGTAGAGTCCATAAAATTCTCAATATGCAGCCTTCTAACTTCTAGTATTGGTGCACTAACGCTGACTCTCCAAGTACAATGCTTATTATTCATTTTTTCCAAGTTTAGTTAATTTCTCCAGATGGGAGAATGAATTTAGATTTTCTAACAAAGGTTCACTTGTTTTCACTTACTTTGTTATGTACTCCTTCATCTCAGCCACAGATGCTTCCAGAGAAATATCTGATGCTTTTCTGGAAAACAGAGAGGACTATGACACAAATCTTTCAAGAAGCATTTGCTTTAATATAATCTCTTACAAAGTTTTATTTATTTATTTTTGAAATGGAGTCTCGCTCTGTCACCTAGGCTGGAGTGCAGTGGTTCAGTCTTGGCTTACTGCAACCTGGGTTCAAGCAATTCTCCTGCCTCAGCCTCCTGAGCAGCTGGGACTACAGGCGGCCGCCACGAAGCCTTGCTAATTTTTTTTTTCTTTTTTTTTTTTTTTTTTTTTTTTTTTGAGATGGAGTTTTGCTCTTGTTACCCAGGCTGGAGTGCAATGGCGCGATCTCGGCTCACCGCAACCTCCGCCTCCTGGGTTCAGGCAATTCTCCTGCCTCAGCCTCCTGAGTAGCTGGGATTACAGGCACGCGCCACCATGCCCAGCTAATTTTTTGTATTTTGAGTAGAGACGGGGTTTCACCATGTTGACCAGGATGGTCTCGATCTCTTGACCTCGTGATCCACCCGCCTCGGCCTCCCAAAGTGCTGGGATTACAGGCTTGAGCCACCGCGCCCGGCCTAATTTTTTTTTTTTTCTTTGCGAGATAGAGTCTTGCTCTGTTGCCCAGGCTGGAGTGCAGTGGCGTGATCACAGCTCACTGCAACCTCTGCCTCCCAGGTTCAACCTATTCTCTTGACTCAGCCTCCCAAGTAATCTGGGATTACAGGCACATGCCACCACACCTGGTTAATTTTTATATATTTTTTAGTAGAGACGGGGTTTCACCAGGTTGATCAGGCTGGTCTTGAACTCCCAACCTCATGATCCACCTGCCTCAGCCTCCCAAAGTGTTGGGATTACAAGTGTCAGCCACCACGCCTGGCACCAGCTAATTTTTGTGTTTTTAGTAGAGATAGGGTTTCACTATGTTGGCTAGGCTGATCTCAAACTCCTGACTTCATGATCTACCCACCTTAGCCTCCCAAAGTGCTGGGATTACAGGTGGGAGCTACTACGCCCAGACTTCTTACATAATTTTAATATTTCAAAAAATACTTAATGTTGGACTCTATTTCACTTTTGCACTAGGTTAATAGCTTTCTAAGTGGTCTCTTTATATTCTATTTCTCTTATCAATTCCAATTCACATCATGGCCAGATTAACCTTTCTTTGCCTAAAAACTCTGTGACTCTACTGCATATAGAAGAAAAATCAAAACTCCTTAACCTGGCACTTAAGGCTCTCTGTGTTCTGGCACCACCTAGCTTACCAACTTTGATTCCTACTGTTACTCAATGGCTTAAATGAGTTGGGTAATTAATTCTAATGGAAAAGAAGCAGGCATTGAAAATGCCAAAATATTGCATATGTACTTGGTATTCTACCTCCCAAAAACAAATTAGTCATGCCACCATTCATGTGTTTTTTCTGTCAAAGCCTGAGACACAAAACCATTTCTACCTCTGGCTAAGAATCACTAGCCTGTGCTAAAATATACTGCATTAAAAAGAAGCTGGGTACGGTGGCTCATGCCTGTAATCCCAGAACTTTGGGAGGCCAAGGCAGGTGGATTGCCTGAGGACAGGGGTTTGAGACTAGCCTAGACAATATGATGAAACCCTGTCTCTACTAAAAATTCAAAAATCAGCTGGGTGTGGTGGCAGGCATCTATCATCCCAGCTACTCAGGAGGCTGAGGCAGGAGAACCACTTTAACTCGGGATCTGAGGTTGCAGTGAGTTGAGATTATGCCATTGCATTCCAGCCTGGGCAACAAGAGCAAAACTCTGTCTCAAAAAAAAAAAGAGATGCTACTTTAAGCTAAAATATTTTTCATTTCCTGACTAGGAATGTCAATGCTAAGGACCTCTGTGAAGCCAAAACTTAAAGTTCATGATGTAAGCCCAAGTAAAGTGACTTGTTGCTGGGTGGAAATTAGGGGGTTCGGGATGTTAGCCTCACCCCTGCAGAGGAAGTACCAGTTTTGGGGGTAGGAGTTTTAAATTTCTGCTAATATTCAAGAGCCATGTTCTTTGGCTGTTGGCAAGCTAGTAAAGATCTGAATTATGTTTCTCCCCTCATCTTTTCATAGCTGGTTCCTCCTCACCATTCAGATCTTACAGGTTTCAACCCCAAGGTCAAAGCATTAGAGGTCTTCTCTGAACATTTCACTTAAAATTGCCCACCCCCTCAAGTCACAATTATATTTACTGACCTAGATTATCACTATCTGAAATAATTACTTCCTAGGTATTTCTTTGATTATGTCTATTATAATGTATGACAAAAGAGACCTTGCTTATTTGTCATTATATCCCCAGCACCTAAAAGAGCCTGGTACATAAGATGCTGAAACAGCTGGGCGCTGGGGCTCACGCCTGTAATGCCAGCACTTTGGGAGGCAGAGAGGCAGGAGGATCACTAGAGGCCGGGAGTTCTAAATGCCTGGGTAACACAGGGAAACTCCACCTTAAAAATTAAAAAATAGGCCAGCACAGTGGCTCACGTCTGTAATCCAAGCACTTTGGGAGGCCAAGGTGGGTGGATCACCCCAGGTCAGAAGTTCCAGACCAGCCTGGCCAATATGGTGAAACCTGTCTCTACAAAAATACAAAAAAATTAGCTGGGTGTGGTGGAAGGCACCTGTAATCCCAGCTACTCAGCTGTAATCCCAGCTACAGGTGCCTGTAATCCCATCACTTTGGGAGGCTAAGGCAGTCGGATCACTTGAGGTTAGGAGTTCAAGACCAGCCTGGCCAATATGGTGAAACCCTGTCTCTACTAAAAAAAAAAAAATACAAAAATTAGCCGGTGTGGCGTTGGGTATCTCTAATCCCAGCTTCTTGGGAGGCTGAGGCAGGAGAATTGCTTAGACCCAGGAGGTGGAGGTTGCAGTGAGCCAAGATTGCACCATTGCACTCCAGTCTGGGCAACAGAGTGAGACTCCATCTCAAAAAAAATAACAAAAAAATAAATAGGTTGAGTGTGGGACTCATGTCTATAATCCCAGTGCTTTGGGAGGCCGAGTGGGGTGGATCACGGGTCAGGAGTCACTAGCCTGGCCAGCATAGTGAAACTCCCATCTCTACCAAAAATACAAAAAAATTAGCTGGGCGTGGTGGCGTGCACCTGTAGTCCAAGCTACCTGGGAGGCTGAAGTTGCAGTAGCTGAAATCATGCCATTGCACTCCATCCTGGGGGACAGAGGAAGACTCCATCTCAAAAAATAAAAATAAAAATTAAATAAATATAAAGAGAAGATGCTGAATAAATGTTTGCTGATGAATGAACAACTATAATATAACAAAAGTTCTAATTCAGTCATAATTTAGAACAGAAGGGGAACTGCTCTTACCCATTTGAATCTTCGAAACATTTTTGTAGAGTTCCGTCAATTTCCAATCTGTCTGCAAAATGTTTCAATTCTTCAGAAAGAGAAGATGCTAGACAGAACAAATTTATGTGTCATAAAATAAAGATAATATATGTTTTCACAGTGAGATGCTGACAAAGATATAATATACTTAAGGTAGTCTCAGCTCTATGGTCTGCTGTTACATGTTGGTCCTCGAGCCCACCCAAAAGTGTGGAGTAAGTACATAGAAAAATTTTATGTTTTTTTTTTCTGGTAGGTATAGATAAAATGAAAGACAATTCATTTTTATTTATTTATTTAGAGAGACTCTCGCTCTGTCACCTAGGCTGGAGTGCAGTGGTATGATCTCAGCTCACTGAAACCTCCACCTCCTGGGCTCAAGCAATACCCCCACCTCAGCCTCCCTATTTGCTGGGAAGACAGTCGGCACGACCATGTCCAGCCAATTTCTGTATTTTTTGTAGAGATGGGGTTTCCCCATGTTACCCAGGCTTGTTTCCAACTCCTGGGCTCAAGTGATTCGCCCACCTCAGCCTCCCAAAGTCCTGGGATTATAGGTATAAGCCACTGTGTCCAGGTTTTATGACATTTATGATAAATGTTTCTATAAATGACCTGTGAAAAAGCAGTTTAAAGTATATCTGGGGCTGGGCATGGTGGCTCACACCTAAAATTCCAGCACCTTGGGAGGCCAAGTCAGGTGGATCACCTGAGGTCAAGGGTTCAAGACCAGCCTCGGCCAAAATGATGAAACCCTGTCTCTACTAAAAATAGGAAAACTAGCCAGGAGTGGTGGTGCACACCTGTAATCCCAGCCACTCGGGAGGCTGAGGCAGGAGAATCACTTGAACCTGGGAGGCAGAGGTTGCAGTGAGCTGAGATGGTGTCACGGTATTTCAACCTGGGCAAGAGTGAGACTCTGCCTCAAAAAAAAACAAAACAAACAAACAAAAAAAACGGTCAGACAATAGGCAAGAAGGTAATAACAAACACTAAAGGCAAATAAAAAATTATGGGCATAGCCAGGCATAGTGGCATGCGCTTGTAGTCCCGGCTAATTAGGAGGCTAAGGCAGGAGGACTGCTTGAGCCTAGAACAGCCTGAGCAACATAGTGAAACCCCATCTCTTTATTAAAAAAAGAAAACCAAAAAGGCAAGGCACAGTGTCTCACTGCCATAATTCCAGAACTTTGGCTTAGGTGGGAGTTTCACTTGGGCCTAGGAGTTTAAGACCAGCCTAGGTAATATGGCAAGACCCCATCTCTATAAAAACCTTTTTTTTTTTTAAGAAAGTTAACCAGGTGTGGTGGCATATGCCTGTAGTTCCAGCTACTTGGGAGGCTGAAGAGGGAGAAATGCTTGAGCCCAAGAGATCAAGGCTACAGTGACCTGTGATCATGCCACTGCACTCCAGCCTGGGTAACAGAACAACACCCTGTCTCAAAAAAAAAATTATGGGCATAAAGTTGAAAACAGGCCTCTGCTAGACTTGAAGGGTCTACTACTACATTCAAGTAAAGAATGCAGAGGGAAATGGCTATGTTAATTAGTTATCAAGATAATCCTAGCATATATACTTTAATTAAGTTGATGGTAAAATTCTGAGATAAACAATTTTAACTGGCAAGTAAACCTAAGTCCATATATTTTCTAGATCTTTTAAGTGGGTAAGAGTATTTCTGACCCTGGATAACTGTATATTTACACTATTAGCAGAATAGGTTCTTCCTAGAAAGATGAATCATTAGTAATTTATTTCACAGACAAACAGCTAATTTCCTTGTAATATAAAGAGTTCCAGCTGGGTGAAGTGGCTCACACCTGTAATCCCAGCACTTTGGGAGGGTGAGGCAGGCAGATCACGAAGTCAAGAGATCAAGACCATCCTGGCCAACACAGTGAAACCCTGTCTCTACTAAAAATACAAAAATTAGCCAGGCGTGGTGGCATGCACCTCTAGTCCCAGCTACTCAGGAGGCTGAGGCAGAATTGTTTCAACCTGGGGAGCGGAGGCTGCGGTGAGCGGAGATCCCACCACTGTACTCCAGCCTGGTGACAGAGCAAGACTCCTTCTCAAAAAAAAAAAAAAAAAAAAATCCTAATTTTTAAAAATGAACAAGGGGCCAGGCCTCGGTGACTCACACCTGTAATCCCAGCACTTTAGGAGGTCAAGGTTTGAGACCAGCTTGGCCAAAATGGTGAAACCTCATTTCTACTAAAATATACAAAAATTAGCTGGGCGTGGTGGCGTGCACCTGCAATCCCAGCTACTCGGGAGGCTGAGTCAGGAGAATCGCTTGAACCCAGGAGGTGGAGGCTGCAGTGAGCCAACAACATACCATAGCACTCCAGCCTGGGTGACAGGGCGAGACTGTCTCAAGTCAAAACAAAACAAAAACAAAAATTATCCAGGCGTGGTGGCGTGCGTCAGGAGGCTCAGGCAAGAGAATCACTTGAACCCAGGAGGCAGACATTGCAGTGAGCTGAGATCACCCCACTGCACTCCAGCCTGGGCAACAGAGTAAAATTCTGTCTTAGAAAAAAAAAGGTAGGGGAGCTAGTTTTATGAGGCAGCAGCTTCTCTAAACGGGGATACTGCGAGTGAAGTTTTGACTGCCCAGTGTCAAAGCTCACTTTTCTGTTAGCAACTTACCTTTGGCTCTAAAACTTTCGAGGCTGAAGCCCTTAGTGTCTCTTAGGAAAGGTTCAAGTTTCTGAACAGAGAACTTAATAAAGAAAAGCATTTTTAGTACAATGACCAAAAATTTCCAGGCCAGTCCTAAATTTATGTCAACTTATGATGTTTAATAAATGTGAAACTAACTAAAATTGATTTAATTTTTACACCTAAGACTCTTCACATAAACGAATAAATAGATCAAGGAAAAAAAACCTTTCATTGGCTGGGCATGGTGGCTCATGCCTGTAATCCCAGCACTTTGGGAGGCCAAGGTGGATGGATCACGAGGTCAAGAGATCAAGACCATGCTGGCTAACATGGTGAAACCCCATCTCTACTAAAAACAAACAAAAAAATTAGCCAGGTATGGTGACCCATCAGCTACTCGGGAAGTTGAGGCAGGAGAATCGCCTGAACCTGGGAAGCGGAGGCTGCAGTGAGCTGAGATCGCACCACTGCACTGCAGCCTGGTGATAGAGAAAAACTGCATCTCAGGAAAAAAAAAAAAAAAAAAACCCTTTGTTGCTTGGACTATACATTTTGACTTTTGGTTCAGGAAAAAGAAATTGTTATTTAATTCACAAAAATTACCTGCTTATCTAAACTGATGTATGTACCTGTTAGCCATATAATAAGTACATAAAAATATAACTTTAAAAAAAACTATATAACATGGGTAATATATTGATTTAGTACAGTCAGAACTCAAATGTCCATCATAACTTAGATTCTTACCTCTACCCATTTGAAACCCCTATAATTTGCTGCCATGGGCAAAAGAGACGACTGGGGAAATCCCTGTTAGCTACTTGGTTAGCAACACCAGTACCAATGGGGTTGGTACAGAGCCTAGTCCAGAGAGAAATCAGCTAATTGATCTAAATCTGGCTTTCAAACTAATCCTACCCAGAGAGAAACATCTGTTAATCTTAATAGGTTAATTACACAGTATTGATATCTCTTTAAGATTGTCATAATAGCAGTTAATGCCCACAAAAACATTTCCCAGTTCTAAGAATCTCACCTGGAAACTGGAAAGCAGGAGAGAGCCGAGCCGTTTGCTTTCTGCTAAATCGACACTGATAGACCTGCTGAGCTCTAACATAAAACATTGCCACATTTAAGGAGCTGGACAGTTACAGAGTTTGCAACTAACAAAACTGAAAAATTTCCTCCCTCTTAATAAACTGAACTTAAGGCAAGAACAGCCTTTTCTGGTTTAAAGACAATTCTAATTTTTCCAGGATCACTAAGGAATGAAGTTTACCCATTTGTGCATTCAAACTTAAAAAAAAAAAGTTATCTGGGCACAGTGGCTCACACCTGAAATCCCAGCACTTTGAGAGGCCTAGGTGGGTGGATGACCTGAGGTCAAAAGTTGGAGACCAGCCTGGCCAACATGGTGAAACCTTGTCTCTACTAAAAATACAAAAAATAGCCAGGCATGGTTCTGGGCACCTGTAATCCCAGCTACTTGAGAGACTCAGGCAGAAAAATCGCTTGAACCCGGGAGGAAGAGGCTGTAATGAGCCCAGATCGTGCCACTGTACTCAAGCCTAGGTGACAGAGTGGGACTCTGTCTCAAAAAAAAAAAAGTTATAAGAATCTTTGTATTGTCCGGGTATGGTGGCTCATGCCTATAGTTTCAGCACTCTGGGACCGAGGCAGCAGATCGCTTGAGACTGGGAGCTGGAGACCAGCCTGGCCAACGTGGTGAAACCCCATGGCTACTAAAAATAGAAAAATTAGTCTGGCGTAGTGGCATGCACCTGTAATCCCAGCTACTCCAAAGGCTGAGGCACAAGAATCACAAGGGCCCAGGAGGCAGAGGCTGCAGTGAGCCAAGAGGTTGCAGTAGCTGGGACTATATGCATTTTTAGTAGAGACAGAATTTCTCCATGTTGGCCAGGCTGGTCTTGAGTTCCTGGCCTCAAGTGATCTGCCTGCCTTGACCTTCCAAAGTGCTCTGATTACAGGTGTGCGCCACCGTACCTGGCCACATTTGAGTACTTTAATAGGACAGGCACTGCAATGTGCTTTAAACACTTTGTAATGTATACTATAAGACAAGTACTATTATAAAGTTCCATTTTACAAAAGGGAAAACTGCAGCTCTGAGGGGACATGACTTATTTGAGGCTAGAAATTGGTGGAGCCAGAATTCAAACCCAAGTCTGTCACCACTATCTGTGTTTTTCCCACTATTACCACAATGCCTCTCTATAATGACCTAACAATAGCATTAATAGTTAACATTTGTTGAACACTTGCTATATAGAGTATTTTGTGAAATGCTATATACATACTTCATTAAACCTTGAGGCAATATCCTATGAATTCCACTCTGATGACAGATAATGACACAAGCACAAAGGCTGTACAGTAATAGGTAACTTGCCCAAGGTCATACAGTGAGTTATTAGACTAAATTGGGTATTTTACATAATTATGCGACTAAATCCCTAACCAACTGCAAGATGTAAACACTGTTGTTTTTTTTTAAATTATGTCCACTTGAAAACAATTATTACATAGCAAAGGAAGTTTGCTTTGTGAATTATGAGAGCTACATTTCTTTTTGACCTCTAAGCTTCAGCTGGTTGTGTTTTTAAAGTTCTTGTCTCTTCTCTTGATTGTCACTGCTATTACCAAGAAAAACAGGATACTTTCTGCCTATAACCAAGGAAACCTGGAAGGTTGCCAGAAATAATCAGGCAATAACCAATCTTATTACATTGGTGCCTTTCTATTTATTTATTTTTTTGAGTTGGAGTCTCGCTCAGACGCTCAGGCTGGAGGGCAATGGAGTGTTCTTAGCTCACTGCAACCTCTGTCTCTCAGGTTCAAGCAATTCTCCTGTCTCAGCCTCCTGAGTAGCTGGGATTACAGGCACATGCCACCACATCCAGCTAGTTTTTATATTTTTAGTAGAGACAGGGTTTCACCATGTTGGCCAGGCAAGTCTTGAACTCCTGACCTCAGGTGATCTGCCCGCCTCAGCCTCCCAAAGTACTGGGATTACAGGCATGAGCCACTGTGCCCGGCCAGTGCCTTTCCGTTTAAGTCTAAATGCTCTGGCATAGAGCTAAAGGTAGGGCAAACTTCGGGGATGCACTAATGTTTTCTCAGCACATCTAGGGAATAAAGTACACGAGCTTTGTGGCAGCAATTTTCTGATGTGGTAACTGGCTATTTTTACCCAGATTTCTTTCTATGCATCAGACCACTTGAAAATGAAATACCTTAAAACGAATCACAACGGCTTAACATTTCAGGGCTTATTATGTGCCAAGCATGGTGTTATGTAAGATAGGTATTATTTCACCCCCAAGTTGCCGATGAGGACCTTAAGGCAAAGAAGGTTAAGTAATTTACTCAAGATCACAGAGCTAGTATAGTCTTCCTGAAATATGGAAGCCTTTCCATGTTATATTCTGTACTTAGATGCTTACTAAGATATAGTTACTATTGTAAATTCACACAAAATAACACAAATCATTCTGTATAGCATCCCTAAAAACTAAGTTTTTCACTCCAGATACAAGCACATGCACATACACACGTGCACACACACACAGAAAGGAAGTGGGGAGGGAGGAGAGAGGGGGTAGGGAGAAAGAGACAAAAGTTTTTTAGAGACAGGGGTCTCACTTTTTCACCAAGGATGAAGCGCAGTGGCACAGTCATAGCTCACTGCTGCCTTGAATTCCTGGGCTCAAGCGATCTTCTTGCCTCAGCCTGTCTCCAGTAGCTGGGACTATAGGTACGTGCCACCATGCCTTGCTATTTTTTTAAAAAACTTTTTGTAGAGATGGGGCTCGCCATCTTGCCTAGGCTGTTCTCAAACTCCTGGGCTCAAGTGATCCTCCTGCCTTGGCCCCCCAGAGTGCTGGGATTACAGGCATGAGGCACTGTGCCTGGCCCACTCTAGATATTTGTATGTGCATCCTCCAAGATATTTCTAGTTATAAAGGTTAAAATCAGGTATCAACCCAACTACCTTCTGTTTCACTTTAGAGTATGAGACAGAAAACTGCAGGAAGAAATGTTTAACGTCTCTCATCCTAGCAGAGGTAAGTACTGAACAATTAGAAATTTATTTCTAAATAAATTTCTAAATAAATTTCTAAATAAATTTCTAATAATAAGTAATAAATAGTAAGCCAGGTGCAGTGGCTCACACCTGTAGTCCCAGCTACTTGGGAGGCTGAAGTGGGAGGATTGCTTGAGCCCAGGATTTCAAATACAGCCTGGGCAACATGGCAATATCCTGTCTCTTAAAAAAATATAGCAATAATGCTGAACACTTACTAGATATTTGACACAAGTACTTATAAAGTAGCAAGTCATGTCTATTCAACTATACTTTCTGCCATACCTCACTGCCTCTTATCTGAGCTGGAACCTCACTGTCTCTTATTTGAGCTGGAACCTCACTGTCCTGTGTACCCAGCACCCCACCTGTGATGCCCTGGTGAATGGGATGCAGTGACTTCCGCCGGTTTGTTTCTTTCATACTTGCTCGCCGCCAGGATTGCCTCCTGTCTTGATAACTGGCAAATTGTTCTTGAGGGGACCTCAAGTGAAATCTTTCCTCGTGGCTGAGATCATAATTTTCCCATTTTTTAGGGCTAGAGCCAAGGTGAATTCTTTCCTCTGAAACGCCTTGATGCATCTCCAGGGAGGCAGATGTCTTAGTAAACACTTCCACAGGGCTGAGACTTGATTCCAATTGATGATCATGAGTCTTAGACATCACTGGTCCTTTTTCTAGCATTTGTTATAAAAAAGTCAAAATACAAAATCAAACCCGCCAAAACTATTTGTGCAAAAAAGAGGAAAAAGTAAATATATGCCCGCAGATCGAGGAAACATTAAGAAAGCATTTAAGCAAATAATGAATATATGACTCCAAATCCACCAGGAGCCAGGAAAGATTTGAGTATAGCTCAGAAGCCTGAACCCAGGGTAAGAGGTACTGAATTTCACTACAATACTTACCATCTATGATCTCTAATCTAGTCACTGAAGTCATCCTAGGTAGTGAATTCTGAAAATAGGAAAATGAAGGGATCTGTTCTTTACATTTCAGCTGCAGTCTCAGTGGGGTTTTATTGCCCCAGAATAGGCCTTGTGCTTTCCAGCCTCTCTGAACTGCCCTTATCCACCTCCCTGACAGAGAATATCAGCAGGGGCCATTATCTCTTCTTCTGAATTTCTATACGCCTTGTTGGTAGAAATATTCCAATCTCCCTTAACAAACACCCTACCTTACTTCCTAATTACTTCGTGTTTAACTAGTACCTAATTCCATTAATGACATTATGGTCTACTTGGTCTTTCAAACTATAAAAACCACACCATCCTTTACTTCTTATTTAGTTCTTCAGATCCAAAATCCTAACTGTTCTATAAACAATCTCTAAATCTTTTCTCCATTCTCACTGTTACTAGTTTATTTATTTATTATTTTGAGACAGGGTCTCGCTCTGTTGTCCAGTGCAGTGGTGCAATCTTGGCTGATTGCAACCTCCTTCTCCCCAGTTCAAGTGATTCTCCTGCCTCAGCCTTCCCAATAGGTGGGATTACAGGCGTGCACCACCATGCCTGGCTAATTTTTGCATTTTTAGTAGAGACAGATTTCCCCTTGTTGGCCAGGCTGGTCTCAAACTCCTGGCCTCAAGTGATCCTAGGCCTCCCAAAGTCTGGGATTACAGGCATAAGCCACCACGCCCAGCTTCACTGTTACTAGTCTAGTAAAGGTCTCATAATTTGTGGTGTCCCCTCCCACTATCTAACAGTCTCTCCACTAGTTTTCCTACCTCCAACTGCCCCCTCCAGTCTACTTTTTTTTTTTTTTTGAGGCAGAGTCTCACTCTGTCACCCAGGCTGGAGTGTAGTGGCACAATCTCGGCTCACTGCAACCTCTACTTCCCAGGTTCAAGCAATTCTCCTGCCTCAGCCTCCTGAAGAGCTGGGATTACAGGCACCCGCCACCACACCCACTAATTTTTATATTTTTAGCAGAGACGGGGTTTCCCCATGTTGGCCAGCCTGGTCTCAAACTCCTGACCTCAGGTGATCCACCCACCTCGGCCTCCCAAAGTGCTGGGATTACAGGCCTGAGCCACCGCACCCAGCCCAGTCTATTCTTTAGAGAGCTGCCAAAACTCTTCCAAAGTGTACTCAACACCTTAGATAAACTAGTCCCAATCTACCCATTCCTGCTTTCTCCTCCCACTCCTATTCCCTGTACTATTTCTCAATCTTTGCACATATCAGTCCTTCTGCTTGTTAAACTTACACATCCTTCCCAACCTAGCTCAGATATGAAGCTTTCACATCACTTTGGCAGAATTGGTGGCTACGCCCCTTGGTCTTCTTAGCATTGGCTATAAAATCTGTTTACATGTCTGTCTCCCCAAGCGGGCTGTATTTATATTCCTAGTGCCTGTCATGAACCCCTAACTGGAAGAAGTCAGGGACGTGACTTGGGCATCTCTGCATTTTCCATGGTATCCCTGACTCCTAGCAGAAGTCTTGTCTGTGGGGGGTGCGAAGTAAAAAGATATGAATATATGCAGAGGGACAAAAAGGAAAAGATATCCAGGAGGGGATCTGAATCCCCCAGAGTCCTTACGACTGTTTTCCACAGTTCCAAGCTTGGATAATAACAATTGTATCATACGGATCCAAGCGTGATAATAATGACGGTATTACACAGATCCAGGCTTGAAAAAGCAACAACTGTCAACTGTTAAACGCTTATTCTATGCCAGGACCTGTGCTATAAGCGCTTTACTTTCAACATTATTCCATTTGATCCTTTCCACAACTCCGTAAGCACCATTAACTTCACTTTTCAGACAGGGGAACTGTGGTTCAGAGGGGCAAAAGGCCTGGCCCAAGCTTGTGACACAGCCAGCCTGGGGGCAGAGGGGAAATTCGAACCCAGACCTGTCCCCCTGGCCCTCTGCCCAGTCCTCAACCCCTTTCTGGAGCCTAGACCCCTGGCTCGGCAGAGAGGTCTCTAATGGAGTTGGTGGCGGGGCGGGGGTGGGGCCTGCCCTCGGGTTTCATTTCACCCGGGAGAAGATCGCTGCGCTCCGGGGGCTCCCCAGTGTCCATGGTTGGGGCCGTGGGGTGTGTCGGGTGGGGCTGGGCCGAGGGGTACGAAGCCAAAGAGTGGTGCGGCGGTGGGCGGAGCTACATCAGGGGACAAGTCTGTGACTTCCTAACCTCAGAGCGACGACCGTCCAGTCCGGAGCCTCCGTCCCTGAAACACAAGGCCACGGGTCGCTTTCCACAGCCCTAGGTCACTCCTGGATCCCCTGCACCTCTGCAGCCGATCTTCCCGTCAGGGTCAAGCGGTTCGCCCGCTTTCTACGTCACGGTCACCGCCTCCAAAACTCCCGCCAACCAAGGGCGCATGCGCGACCGTCAGCTTCTCGGGCACGCGCGCGCAGAACGCCTGCCTCCGGCGACGCGCATGCGTACACCTCAGTCCAAGGCTCCTGGCAGCCCCGCCCCTCTTTTCCAAGTGTTCTTTTCGCGTCCTGTCTGGCCACCTCACCACCTCCTCTCAGCGTCCCTCCCGGGAGTCCCTTTCCGGGACCCGCCAAGCTATCTTGTCCTGTTGACCCCGACGGCCCCAGAGCCCATCCAAGATGGGGGAAACAGAGGCCCAGAGAGATTCTTGCCGAAGGAATATAGTGCCTCAAAGGGCATCTGATGCCCGGCCCCCGTCGCTAGGCTCTAGTTCCCACTCCCTTTATCTCCTTAACTCCCAAAATGTGGACCGTGATTCTCCCCAGGTTGGACTGGAGCTCTGAGTTCAGTTTGCCTCACAGCCTATCCTCCTGCTCTAGGACTTTTTCTCTCATTTCCAGGCTACCCCCTCAAACTGCTTGCTTTACTCAAGCTGCTCTGCCTGGGAAGGACTTCCCTCCTTTTCCTAGCAACATCGTCCAGTTTTTTTTGTGTTTTTTTTTTTTTTTTTTTTTTTTTTTTTTTTTTTTTTTTACCAATCAATGAGAGCTTGTAAGGTTGCTGAGGTTGGTTGGCCTTGAACTCTTGGCCTCGCCTTCGCAAGCGCCACGACATCCGGCCGGAGCCACTTTGGGCCCCCTTTTTTTTTTTTTTTTTTGACACGGAGTCTCGCTTTGTCGCCCAGGCTGGAGTGCAGTTGCGCAATCTTGGCTCAGGGAACCTCTGCCTCCCAGGTTGAAGCGATTCTCCTGCCACAGCCTCCCCGGTAGCTGGGATTACAGGCACCCACCAGCACGCCTGGCTAATTTTTCTATTTTTAGTAAAGACGGGGTTTTACCATGTTGGCCAGGCTGGTCTCAAACTTTTGACCTCAGGTCATCCACCCACCTCAGCCTCCCAAAGTGCTGGGATTACAGGCAAGAGCCACTGCACCCAACCACATCCTTTGACTTTAAGCCTCAGCTAAGGAATCATTTCTCTCGGAGCCTTCTCTGTGTCCCCAGGCTGAAAACCAACTAACTGTCCTTTCTGTGCTCCCAAGCGCCCAATCTGTGCCTGCTCCACTATCCCATGCTGACCTGGGAGGCTTCAGGGAGTGGGCTGCTTCCTTAGCATCCAGCATGGCGCCACCAAAATGTCCCCTCGGATGTGCACAGTCCTTTCCACAGGGAAACCTCCAAATGTTAAATTATAAGCAGTCCACAAAGTCCAAAAGAGGGGTTGGAGAGAGGCAGCTGGAGCTGACTGTGGTCATTCTTCCATAACAGTTGTGGTCCTTGGAAAAGTTTTCTGGTGGGAGACAAAAATCTGCCTTCCTGAAATTTCCACTTTGTGGTTCCAGCCTGCTGGTTGCAGCAGCCATTCTGAAAGTAGAGATTTGCCTTTGGCTCCCTGAATATCACTTTCTAGGGTTGAGAGGTATCCAGTTTCTTTTATGCTTGTCTGCCTCTTAAACTCCTTTCTGTCAGTGTGCCAGGAAGAGAACTCTGTTCCCAGCTAGGGCTGGCCATGCTGGGGCACACTGAGAATATTACTTCATGGAATCCAGACCCAATACATCTTCTACATTGTGTTCCTGCTTTGAATTGTTACATGGCTCCCTCCTGTCCCCAGGAGGCACATTTTTTTTTCCCCTATAAGGTACTGTGTCATCAGGCCAGGTGTGGTGGCTCATGCCTGTAATCCCAACAGTTTGGGAGGCTGTGGCCAGTGGGTCAGGTTCACTTGAGGTCAGGAGTTCAAGACCAGCCTGGCCAACTTGGCAAAACCCCGTCTCTACTAAAAATACAAAAATTAGATGGGCGTGGTGGTGTGCACCTGTAATCCCCTCTACTCGAGAGGCTGAGGCAGGAAAAGCGCTTGAACCCAGGAGGCAGGGGTTGCAGAGCTGAGATCATGCCACTGTACTCCAGACTGGAAAATAGAGCAAGACTCCATCTCAAAAAGAAAAAGAAAAAGAATCCCAGCACTTTGGGAGGCCAAGGCGGGCGGATCACGAGGTCAAGAGATCGAGACCATCCTGGCCAACATGGCGAAACCCCGTCTCTACTAAAACAAAAAATTAGCTGGGCGTGGTGGCACGCGACTGTAGTCCTAGCTACTCGGGAGGCTGAGGCAGGAGAATTGCTTGAACCCGGGAGGCGGAGGTTGCAGTGAGCCGAGACTGTGCCACTGCACTCCAGCCTGGCGCCTGGCAACAAAGTGAGACTCTGTCTCAAAAAAAAAAGGCCGGGCGCGGTGGCTCATGCCTATAATCCCAGCACTTTGGGAGGCCAAGGCGGGTGGATCACGAGGTCAAGAAATCGAGACCATCCTGGTCAACAAGGTGAAACCCCGTCTCTACTAAAAATACAAAAATTAGCTGGGCATGGTGGTGCATGCCTGTAGTCCCAGCTACTCGGGAGGCTGAGGCAGGAGAATTGCTTGAACTCAGAAGGTGGAGGTTGCAGTGAGCCGAGATCGTGCCATTGCACTCCAGTCTGGGTAACAATGGTGAAACTCTGTCTCAAAAAAAAAAAGAAAGAAAAAAGGCACTATGTGATCTGACCCAGCCTCTTCTTTAGTTCCCCAGTTCTGCTCTGCTTTTTTGTTTTTTTGTCTTGCTCTGTCACCCAGGCTGGAGTGCAATGGCACGATCTCAGTTCACTGCAACCTCTGCCTCCCAGGTTCAAGCGATTCTCCTGCCTCAGCCTCCCAGGTAGCTAGCATTACAGAGGCAAGCTACCACGCCTGGCTAATTTTTGTATTTTTAGTAGATATGGGGCTTCGTCATGTTGGCCAGGCTGGTCTTGAACTCCTGACCTCTAGTGATCCACTAGCCTCAGCCTCCCAAAGTGCTAGGATTGCAGGTGTGAGTCACTGTGCCGGCTGCTCTGATCTCTTTCTACAAGGCTTTCATATATGCTATTCCCTCTCCCTGGAATGACTTCCCGTTTCCTGCCTACAACACCATGGCCTTCATTTGGTCAACATCTCAACCTTAGGTGTCATTCAGATGTCCTTTCCTCTGTGAAGCCTTTCTTGTTTTCTCTGGGCTTGCCGAGCACCCTGGGCTCCCCCTGCCATTGCCATTTGATTTTATATCTTCTTCCAGGTCATTCTATTATATCCTCAATACCTAGCACATGCCTGGCTGTTTGTTAGCCCCTCATAAAAGAGATTTATGAAAGTATCATGTAGCCAGCTTCCAAGATGGCCCCCAGTGATCCCTGCTTCCTGGTGTTCATGGCCTTGTGTAGTCCCCTCCCACACTGAAGAATGCTGGTCTATATCACTAACTAGATATTGCAGAAATTATAGTCTGCGGCTCTTTCTTTCTCTCTCTCTCTCTCTGAGTTTCGCTCTTGTTGCCCAGGCTGGAGTGCAATGATGCAATCTCGGCTCACTGCAACCTCCACCTCCCAGGTTCAAGCGATTCTCCTGCCTCAGCATCCCGAGTAGCTGGGATTATATGCATGCGCCACCACATCGGCTAACTTTGTATTTTTAGTGGAGGGTTTCTCCATGTTTGTCAGGCTGCTGTCAAACTCCCAACCTCAGGTGATCTGCCCGCCTTGGCTTCCCAAAGTGATGGGATTATAGGCATGAGCCACCGCACCCGGCCTAGTCTGTGACTTTCAAGGCTTAGCTATAAAAGACATTGTGACTTCCTCCCTGCTCTCCATCAGATCAAATGCTTGGCCATGTTGTGAAGACACATGAGTAGCCCTAGAGGTCCACATGGTCAGGAACTGAGGCCTTCTGCCAACAGCCAGCACTGACTTGCCAGGCGTGAGAATTAGCTACTTTGCAAATGGATCTTCCAGCCCCAGTCAGGTATTCAAATGACTGTAGCCTCCTGAGACTTTGAAGCACAACTACCAAGCTCCCAAATTCCTGACCCATAGCATCTGTGGGGTGTAAGAAATGTTTTGGAATACTAGATAATTGATGCATATCTAAAAGTGTCTTTTTTTCATGATAAAATTGTTGAAGTCTTTTGTAGAAAAGTTCAATTCTATTTTTCTTCTTTCTGAAGATTCTGTATTTGTTTCTCAGTGGTCATATCACACTTTGTGGGAGACACTGACGTATCAACAGGCAGCAGCCAGAACACCTGGTAGCCCCTCCCAAGTGACCCCAAGCTGGCTGGGGCCCTTCCAGGGCTCCCCACTTCCCAGGCAACTGGGAGTGGGAAAGGGTTGGGTTTCAAATTTGCTGGGGCCCCCAACCACCTCATTAGAAAAATCAGAGAGGAGGCCAAGTCCACGGCAGCTGTTCATATGACATACTTTATTTCCAATCTACAACCATTAAAAACGCTTTATAAGTTTACACTGTACAGTTATTCTCATATCTGAAATAAGACACGGGGCAGGGAGAGCTGGTGGATTGGACCGCAGTTGTCCTAGCACCCGATCCATCCTGGGAAGGAGCCTTTTGAAGACAGAAGTGTAAAGGAGAGAACAGTGGACAAGAGAGGTGGACAGTTGGCCCAAGGATGCCCTTGGTCCCTTCCCTCCCATGGGCCTTGCCCTGGGGGTCCCCCAGGGCCCATGATTGCAGGACCCTCACCAGGAAACCAGGCTGAGTGGGAAGGGGGTTCACAGTATTGGCGGGGGTTGGGGAGGGGGGCCAGGATGAAGAGGAAGGGCAGCTTCTGGCTCTCTTCCCAGCTGTTGGGGGTTGGAGCTGTTTTTGGCACTGTCTACAAGGTCTCCCTGGGGTTGGGAGGAGGAGGAACTGGGTGGGGATTTAGGATTCTTTCCTGGTGGAGTTAGATTTCTTTGCACTTGAGGAGGGACCATCTGGCCTATGGTGAGGTTCCCAAAGGATAAACAGTCAGGGTCTTCTTCTTCCTCCCTCCCCAGGACTCCCACCCCCTCCCTGGTGGGCACCATCTACACAGCCTTTTGTAAAACCAAGACAAGTGAGAGAGGTGAGCAGGAGCAGGGAAAGGAAAAACGTATGCTTTATCCAGGCCCTCCAGCTTCTCTTCCTTTTCCAAGAGGAGAGACTACAGGGTTGGTTTTTGTTGGTGGTGATTCCCAATCTCAGGAGTCCAGACGAGGCTGCTGTTTTCCACCTGTTCTTGGCCTACTCAGCCCCAGTCCCTCCCCAGGCTACACTAATGGCTAGCCCAGATCGGCAGCTGGCATATTCTTGTGCATGTCGGAAGCATCTGGAGGGCTCCTTCAAACCCCAGCTTGCAGGGCCCCACTCCACAAACTCTAATTCAGTGGGTCTTGGGTGGGGCCGATAATTTGCACTTCTATCAAGTTCCCAGGTGATATTCCCGCTGCTGGAAGGCAAAATGAGAACCACTGGCCAAGAATGGTGCCCACAGTCACTCATCCTTAGCAACCTGGTGCCTCTTGCGCAGCACTAAGGAACTGGGCCACAGCTGGCAAAGCCCTGCCTTGGGGCAACATATCACCTGGGAAGCAGATGGGAATGGTCCTGGGGTGAGTCCCCTGTGCAGAGAACTAAAGTAAGGCACAGAGATCAGCAGTGGAGCTGAGAGAGGAGCCAGGGTACCAGGGCACAGTAGAGAAAGGATGAGGCTGCAGGACCCTACAGCATGAGGGGGTGCTCTAGGGCCCACAGGGCCATTCTGGTGCTCATCACAGGATCACAGGACTGGGAGGGTTGGAGAAGTGAAGACATCTGCCCAGACCTGGGCCAGGTCTCCAGATGCCAGCTGAGGTCCCTCTTTTTGGGAATGGCTTGAGTGGTTCCGAATAAAGAGAGACAAGGCAGCCGGCCCTGACTGCCTCAGCCCTTCGAAGATGTTTAGAAAAAACCAAAGGTCCCTTCCTCAGGGCATGGTGTCCAGAAAGCTACTGAAGGGCAGGGAGGGAGGGGAGCAGGGCCAATGGGATAGACAAGCAGCAGAGGAGGCTCCAAGGAGGATGAGGGAGGAGTGGCAGGGCTGGCAGTGGAGAGGAGCCCTAGGCAGGAGACTTGAGCCCAGCATCATGTCCTCAGTCCCCTTAGGACCTTGGATCTACGGATTCTGCAAACTGCAAATGCTGTTGGGTTGGGAGGGGGTAAGGGGTAGAGTCTGGATGAACTGTAGATTCTGCCAGGACAAGCAACTCTGAGGGTGGTGAGGTCCAGAGGAGCATGGAAAGGATGGTTGAATATTGAATGGACAGAGATGGATAGATGACCAGAGAGAGGGATAGAAGAACCTGTCAGGCAGCACCTGCTTCATAATCAAGGCCATCTGGGACTAGGCAAAGCAGAGGAGGAAAAGGAGGGATCCAACCCCCCCACTCACCCCTACCACCACACACACACCCAGTGCAAAGTGCTGGGGCTGCTGCTGGCAGGCTGCCTGCAGAGAAGACAGCGTGGCTCAAGGGTGGGACTTGGGGGTTGCTGGTGCAGGGCAAACCCAGTGAGAAGGGCTGGCAGGGCTGGTGCCTCCTGATGCACTGGGGGAAGAGTGTTTTTCGTTCTTTTCTTCTGGTGTGAGAACACCAGAACCAGGACACCACCACATTTGAGAGTAAATATCAGGGTTGGGAAAACACAGATGTGGACAGGAAGGCTTCCCTGATAGGAAGCAGGGGGACAGGAAGTGAGTTACTGAGGTACAGGAAAATCCACAGGAGGGAGCAGTGCTGGGAAGAACATCCTTGGAGGACTGAGAGCTGACTGCTACAGTGAGCCCAGGGCCCAGAAAAGGAAAACCTGGCATGGGCCAGGGCCACTCCATCTGCTGGCAGGAACCAGCCAAGGAGAAGAGGAGGCAGGAAGACAGGAGGCTTTGAGGCAGAGGATAAAGAAAGGATGGGTGGGTGGTGGGAGGCAAACAGATTGACCCCAGAGAGGAAGGGGCTAAACCAAGATTTCAGAAAGCCAAAGCAGTGTCTCCTTCACTACTGGGGATGCAAGAACGGTTGGGAGTCAGGAAACCTGGGTTCTGGTCTTGGTTCTGCCTTTGGTTTGCTGTGCGGCCTTGGGTTAGCTACTGCCTTCTCTGGGCCTGATTCTTTATCTAAAAAAAATGAGTGGGCTGGACACAAAAGGACAAATACTATATGATTCTACTTATAAGAAATATTTCGCAGAGGCCAATCCAGAGAGAAAAAAAAGTAGAATAGAGGTTACCAGGGGCTGGGGACTGGGGGAATGGGGAGTTATTGTTTAGTGGGTACAGAGTTTCAGTTTGGGATGATGAAAAAGTTCTGGACGTGGTGGTTACACACTGTGAATTTATCAAGCCACTTAGAAATGTTTAAAATGGTAAATTTTGTTATGCTCATTTTGCCCAGGCCAGGTTCAAGCGATTCTCCTGCCTCAGCCTCCAGAGTAGTTGGAACTACAGGCATGCACCACCACACCTGGCTAATTCTCTATTTTTAGTAGAGACAGGATGTCTCCATGTTGGTCAGGCTGCTCTCAAATTCCCAACCTCAGGTGATCCACCTGCCTCAGCCTCCCAAAGTGCTGGGATTACAGGCATAAGCCACTGCATCTGACCTCACAATTTTTTTTGAAAAGGAAGGGGTTTGGTCCAAATTATGTTATGGTCTCCTTGCTATTCATGAAGACTAGTCAAGGGGGTGAGGAGGATATTGTCCCCCACCCCAGGGCCATGGCACTGAAAGGCTGGGCTGGGGACAGTGAGTGTGATCAAACCACTTTCCATTGGTGTAGAACCTCACACTTTTCCACGGAGACTTGTAGGCACAGTGTTGCAGCTTGTTCTCACCACAGCTACATGGGGTGGGACGTTACCCCACCTTATAGATGGGGAAACTGAGGTATAGACCAGCCACATGATCTCACCAAGATCATTCATGTCAGTGGATTATTTATTTTTTTAAATAGTCACCTGGAAAACATCCTTGCATCTTAGGTTCACCCGCTGAATCAACAACTGGCTCAGTGGCCCTTGATGAAAGGATATATGCTATAAATTAGTAGAAGAGTTCATCTCCTAGGGCAAACATGCTTGCTTCCCATAATTGGATGAGAAAAATTTTTAAAATCCTGATGTGTTTCTCTTTTTACCATGGCTGCCAGGAAACTCAACAGTAAAATTTAATTGCATGATTATGGGAATTATACCAGTTAAATTTATAGAATAATTTGTCTTGCTTTTTTACTTTCTATTTTACTGAACCCCTAGGACTAAGGTTGTAAACTGCCTCTGATGCCTTTTGGAAATCCTGAGTAATTAAACAAATCAGTTTGGTTGAGGACTCGGTCCTTAAGTCCCTGTTCAGTGCTCAGTGCTCTTAAGATACAGCATCAGGCCGGGCATGGTGGCTCACGCCTGTAATCCAAGCACTTTGGAGGCGTAGGCGGGTGGATCACCTGAGGTTGGGAGTTCAAGACCAGAATGACCAATATGGTGAAACCCCATCTTAAAAAAAAAAAGATACAGCATCATGGTTATTGGTTAATAGATGAGGCTGGATGCGGTGGCTCACGCCTGTAATCCCAGCACTTTGGGAGGCTGAGGCAGGCGGATCACCTGAAGTCAGGCGTTCAAGACCAACCTGGCCAACATGGTGAAACCCTGTCTCTACTAAAACTACAAAAATCAGTCAAGTGTGGTGGGGTGCACTTGTAATCCCAGTTACTTGGGAGGCTGAGGCAGGAGAATTGACTGAACCAGAAAGGTGGAGGTTGCAGTGAGCCGAGATGGTGTCACTGCACTCCAGCCTGAGTGACAGAGTGAGACTGTCTCAAAAAAAAAAAAAAAGGAAGATGGCATGGTGGCTGATGCCTGTAACCCCAACACTTTGGGAGGCTGAAGAGGACATTTCACTTGAGCCCAGGAATTTGAAACCAGCCTGGACAACATAGGGCAACCCCTGTCTCTAAAAAAAAATAATAATAAATAATAAATAAATTAGAAAAAATAAAGACAGCCTAATAATCAGGGCCATGAACACCAGTGGTGGGGCCAGTAGTGCCAAAGACCCCCTGGGAGGGCTGATTTTAAAATTTTATTGTATTATTATTGAGATGGAGTTTCACACTGTCACCTGGGCTGGAGTGCAGTGGTACAATCTTGGCTCATTGCAACCTCTGCCTCCTGGATTCAAGCGATTCTTCTGCCTCAGCCTCCTAGGTAGCTGGGATTACAGGCATGCACCACCACGTCCAGCTAATTTTTTGTATTTTTAGTAGAGAAGTGTTTTCACTATGTTGGCCATGCTGCTCTCAAACTCCTGACCTCGTGATCCGCCCACCTTGGCCTCCCAAAGTGCTGAGATTACAGGTGTGACCACCATGCCTGGCCTCCCCATGAGAGTTTGTTAAACATGCAGATTCAGGGTGGAGCCCAGGAATCTGCATTCTGAACACGCTCTCAGAGAATTCTGCTGAATGGGGAGCTCAGGTCACCCTCTGGAATATACAGGCTCAGTGATCTGTAATGGTCTTGTTTTATGCCTGGGTTGGCCAGCAGCAGCATATTCTGGGTATTCTGGACCCACATAAAGCCCCCAGTATGGCAGTGGATTTGCACAGCAAACAGGCGGGTTGGACTCAAGTTCTTATCTAAACTCAGTGACTTCTCATGTTCTGGGATAAGATCTGCACCTCAGTCTCCTCATCTACAAAATGGGCGCACTAACCCATGTCCTGCCAAGGCTGTCTCCCAGTTTTCCCCAAGAGGTCTGAAGGAGATGTGGAGTGGGAAACTATTTTTTTTTTTTGAGACAGGGTTTCACTCTTGTCACCCATGATGGAGTGCAATGGCGCGATCTCTGCTCCTGACATCTCTGCCTCCTGGGCTCAAGCCTCCTGAGTAGCTGGGACTACAGGGGCCCACCACCATGCTCAGCTAAATTTTTGTATTTTTAGTAGAGACAGGGTTTCACCACTTTGGCCAGGCTGGTCTTGAACTCCTGACCTCAAGTGATCCTCCTGCCTTGACCTCCCAAAGTGCTAGGATTACAGGCGTGAACCATCGTGCCCAGCCAGGGGAAACAATTTCTAATTAGTAAAGTGCTTTAGGCAGGATGTGCAGGGGATGATGATGACCATTATTATTACTATTATTAAGGAAGAGGTAGTGGGAGATTGAGGGTCTGGTGAGGCTAGAAGCAGGGGACATTCTAGATAGGAGGGGAGGGGAAGAAAGAGCCTGGGTGCTGGGTAGGCCAGAGGAGAAGAGGCTGAGTGATGAAACTATAAAAGTGCATCCCAGTGGATGTGATGGAACCATGTCAGCACAGGGTGTTAGAGTCAAGTTGTTGGGCCTTTCACCTTGTCACATGGGAAGCCAACTGGTAGAAGAGTGCCCCTGGGGACACCTGGAGGTGGGACCCATTTTGAGTTTACAGAAAGCAAGACCTCTTAGAGGTCAGCCTTTGGTGGGAAATGAACTCGGGGAAAGGGCTGGCACAGGGTCAGGGGATTGGATTCTGATGTCTCGTGCATGCAGGCCTAAGAGCCACTGATGCCCCAAAATGGTTTGATTTGCATTTTTCCAATGAAGTCATCATTCCGAAAGGGTCTGATTTGGTTCTGGAAAGAGGTCAGACATAAGAAGCATGTGGCTTCTCAGTTTAGGGCCAGTCATGTCAACTGGTCCCCTATTTCCCCCAACCAACTGGTGCCAAACCCATGGACCCAAGCCAAGCAGTCTATGGGAGATTGGGACCCCAGGGTTCCTTGGAACTTTGGTTGAAGAGAGAGTGGAGATGGGGAAAAGAGCAAGAAGTATAAAGGAGGAGAAGGAAGGAGCTAGCAGTACAAGGCAGGAGGCAGGACAGAAGGGGGGAGAAAGGGGAGAAGGGCAGCATTCCTTCTTACGACCCCCATTCTCCAGGGGAATCCCCACTATGGGTCAGGCAGTTCTCTGCTTTGGGAATGTTACCAAGACTTAAAAGGCATTTGAAGAAACAAATAAACTTAGAAATGACATTCTAAAATAGAGTTTTTACAAACCAATCCCCCCACCCCAAAAAAGAAAACACAACCAGTTACCAAGTAAAATGCTAAAAACCAAACCAAACCAATATTTACATGTAACATGTTCAATCCCATCAAGCCCCATGTCTGGAGGCTTCTGCAGAAACAGTGATGAGTGGCCTTGCACAGTGGCATGCAGGAAGTAGAAACTGTCTGGCTGAGACAACGAAGATGGCAAGGACAATCTTGGATAATACGATGGTAAGGCTAAGTAGTCCATAGGTCTTGGGGCTTAGGTCCAACAGGGATTTCTCCCCAAGGCTGGGTACGCAGGCTCCCTGGCTCTCTGTTGCTCTGGGAGATGGCAGAAGGCCTCTGGTGACTTGTGGCCTGGTGTGAATGCCCTCACCTGGAGATAACCTTGGAAGGCTCCCCGACCTCATGTGCGAGAGCAGCAGCATCCCAGAGGGGAACTGACCCATAGCTCCACTGGCTGCCTGCTCTTCCTACACATGTCACTGGGGCATGGAGGAAGCAGCTGGTAGGACTGACATGACCCTGGTGTTCAGCCTGCAGGGAAGGGAGATGCAGGGCTTTGGGTAACTGTTCTAGGTGATCCCGAATGGGTGGGTCTGGGAACTAGCAGGTGGGAGGTGGAAGTGCTGGGGTGCCTCCAGAGTCCTGGGGGCAAATCAGCAAAGCTACTGGGTTTTGGCCTTCCTGATGAGCAATTCTGCAGACAAGCCGATCCACCCTGGTGTTTCCACTCTGGGTCCCCAGCCACTTATAGGAAGCTGCATGTCTATGTGTATATGGGGAGCATGTGTGCAACCAAAATGGGTTCACTGGTACCAAGAGGAGGCCATGGGAGGCACCCCCACACATGCTGCAATGAGCCATGTCGAAATCCAACCAATAGCTCAGGCAGCTCATGGGGGATATGAGGAAGGGAAGGCAGCAGAGCTGGGGCAAGGAGAAGAGCCGTGAAAGGCCATAAGGCTAAGGAGAGAGGCTGGTGAGAAGGCTGGCAGGCTGGTGAGAACCGAGGCAGGCTGGGAGACGCTCTCAGGTTTATGTGCAAAGCTGCAATAAACAACATTCTCGAAGTTCAGTCCTGTTTTCCTTCAAGTTCTCATTTGGGAAACTTGGAGGGATCTCCATGCTCTTAAGAGAGCCTTACTAATCCACATTCGACTCATGAAGAAAGGTGTCAGAGGGAAATGAGACGGCAATGGAGAATGTCTGGCGAGTGGTGATGGCCGTCCAGTCCTCCACCTTGTCAGTGAGTATTTACAGACTGACCGCTGGGGCTGGCCAAGTACCAGGCACTGAGTAATAAGTAGTGTTCTGAGGCCACATGGCCAGCACTGTTGGGGTACAGGGCTCCAGCTCTGTTGAGGGGCCCTCCAAATCTGACTAGGAGACCAGGTCACCAAACCTGGCTGCCAAGCTGCCTCGTCCACCCGGGGGACCCCGTGCCTGTCTGTGCTGTTAGAAGCCCCATGTTGTCCCAGTGGCAAGAATGCATGTTCCAACCTCCAATAAATTACCTTAGGGACTGTGGGGTAAATTAAGTTATTAAAATAAATTAAACCACCTTAAATATTTATAGTATGAAAAATTCAAATAAACAGTCTAGGCAAGATATGTGTTCCTAGGCCCCAGTCTACTGCTGTGTCCTGGGCTCTGGCCTCTTGGTGTTCTCCTGGGCCTGACCTGGCCAACTGGGAATCTCTTACTGGGAATATCTTTGCCTCCCCCAACCAGCTGCAGGATGTAAACACAGTGGAGATGTAGCACCCACCCCCTCTCAGGGTGCCAGGGAAAGAGGCCTCTGAGATCGAGATCAAGGCAGTGTATTTAGGCATTTATCTATGCACCAGGTCTGGAGACTGACTCTACCTGTTTCTGTCCTCAAGGAGTCTGCTGGGAAGGTTGGGGCCCCAAGTCACTTTGGCAAGGAAGGCAACTGCTATCACTCCCAAACCCTGCACCCAGTACATTTCCACTTTGCCTCCCAGCTCTTGCGGCACCCAGGCTATGGGTAGGGAGATCCAGGGCTCCAGAATTCCAAGTAGATACTTGGCCCTGGCTACTGCCCTATCATACCCCCTAGTGTCCCAGCAATCTAGAGCAGTGGGGCTGGGAGGAGGAGGTGGTGGAGAGAAGGAGGTGACGGTGATGATGCCCAGCTGGGCTCCACCAGGAACCCGACACAGCCCTAGAGCAAAGCCTGTTCTTCTCAGCACTGTCTCCTCCTGAATGAAGGGGTGGATGGTCAGCAGAGAACAGCTCTCTGAGTCCTTTTACCCAAAGGCATGGCCAGACATGTATCCTTCCTGGGCTCTTCCAAGAGGGGGACATGGGTAGAACCAGGCAAGGCTCTCTCTTAGGACCCAGGGATCGGCTCTTGAGGGATCTTTCAGTGGATGCCCAGTTTTGGTCTCTCTCCAACTCACTGCCTTCCCCTGGGAAGTTGGAGCTCACCACCCAGGGGCCAGCAAGAGACCCGGCTTTACCTTGATGTGAGAGCCGCATTCTGGCAGTGGCATCATTGCTGTCCCTCCAGGGCCAGGCAATGCTGAGGACACAGCCCCTCGCCTCACCTCATCTTGTCTCATCTTCGCTGGTTCCCTTCTGCTATCCAGGGGCTGGGCTGGTTGAGGCGCGGAGCTTGGCTGCTCTGTCACTCGCTGGGGGGGGCTGCCCTCTCCTCCCCACCCCAGCTGGACTCTGAAGGGTGAAGCTTGCACTTGGAAGGAGAGTGGCGGATTGCAGAGCGGGACGACCGGGCGAAGCAGGAAGTGAGAGACTGGGTGCTACAGTCACAAACAGCGTCCTAGGAAGAGGGAGGCAGGGAGGCAGGAAGTCAAGAGGAGCCAGGAGACGTGGGCCTCTGTGGTGCACCAGGCAAGGAACTGAGACTCAGCCATGGACCAGTTCCCAGGGGCTGAAGCTCCTCACTGGACCAGTTTTTTCATTTTATTGTTCTTCTCCCATTAAAGCAGTAATGGATGTTCATTATAATATATTTCAGGCTATACAGAGGACAGTGGACACTGTCCATAGTCCTGTACGCCAAAGAGATTCTCAACATACATTTACCAAAATGACCTCATCCCCTACAGCTTATTTTGCAACTGTAAAACATGAACACTTTTCTGTTACTAGGTTTGTCTACCTCTCCTTCCTTTTTTTTTCTTTTGAGACAAAGAGTCTCACTATATTGCTCAGGCTGGTCTTGAACTCCTGAGCTTAAGCAATTCTCCTGCCTCAGCCTCCCAAGCTGCTGGGATTAGTACCTTTAGGTGCTAATACCTCCCAAAGGCATGAGCCACCATGCCTGGCTGATCGCCTTCTTTTTTAATGTCTCTATACTATTTCACTAGATAGAAATAACTGATTTATATACCCAATTCACTTTTTTTTTTTGGAGACAGAGTTTCACTCTTGTTACCCAGGCTGGAGTGCAATGGTGCGATCTCGGCTCACCGCAACCTCCATCTCCTGGGTTCAAGCAATTCTCCTGCCTCAGCCTCCCGAGTAGCTGGGACTAGAGGCGTGCGCTACCATGCCCAGCTAATTTTTGTATTTTTAGTAGAAACGGGGTTTCACCATGTTGACCAGGATGGTCTCGATCTCTTGACCTAGCGATCCACCTGCCTCGGCCTCCCAAAGTACCGGGATTATAGGCATGAGCCACTGCGCCCGGCCCACTTTTTTTTTTTGAGACAGAGTTTCGCTCTTGTTACCCAGACTGGAGTGCAATGGCGCGATCTAGGCTCACCGCAACCTCCGCCTCCTGGGTTCAAGCAATTCTCCTGCCTCAGCCTCCCAAGTAGCTGGGACTACAGGCGTGCGCCACCATGCCCGGCTAATTTTTGTATTTTTAGTAGAGACGGGGTTTCACCATGTTGACCAGGATGGTCTCGATCTCTTGACCTCATGATCCACCCGCCTCGGCCTCCCAAAGTGCTGCGATTATAGGCGTGAGCCACCGTGCCCGGCCTTTTTTTTTTTTTTTTAAGACAGAATCTTACTCTGTCACCCAGGCTGGAGTACAGTGGCATGATCTTGACTCACTGCAACCTCCACCTCCTAGGTTTAAGCAATTCTCATGCCTCAGGCTCCCAAGTAGCTGAGATTACAAGCATGTGCCACCATGCCCAGCTAATTTTTGTATTTTTAGTAGAGACGGGGTTTCACCATGCTGGCCAGGCTAGTCTTGAACTCCTGACCTCTAGTGATCCACATGCCTGGGCCTCCCAAAGCGGTAGGATTGCAGGCGTGAGCCATTGTGCCCATCCCCAATTTACTTTTGTTTTTTTTTTTGATTTTTTTTTTTTTTTGCCAATCAATGAGAGCTTGTAAGGTTGCTGAGGTTGGTTGGCCTTGAACTCTTGGCCTCGCCTTCGCAAGCGCCACGACATCCGGCCGGAGCCACTTTGGGCCCCCCAATTTACTTTTGATATACATTTGGGTAGTTTCTAATTTTTTACTATTACTAACAGATAGAAATAATGATTAAAAGTGCTGCTGGGCAGCTGGGCATGGTGGCTCACACCTGTAATCCCAGCACTCTGGGAGGCCAAGGCAGGAGGATCACCTGAGGTCAGAAGTTCGAGACTAGCCTGGCCAACATGGTGAAACCCTGTCTCTACTCAAAATACCAAAATTAGCTGGGCACGGTGGCACAGGTCTGTAGTCCCAACTACTTGGGAGGCTGAGGCAGGATAATTGCTTGAACCCGGGAGGCAGAGGTTGCAGTGAGCCAAGATCACGCCACTGCACTCCAGCCTGGGGACAGAGCAAGACTCCATCTCAAAGCAAAAAAAAAAAAAAAAAAACAGAAAAAGAAAAAAACCCAAAGTGTGGCTGAACTCGGCCACGTGGGAGGCTGAGATAGGAGGATCCTTTGAGCCCAGGAGGTCAAGGTGGCAGTGACCTATGATTGTGCCACTGGACTCTGGCTTGGGCAACAGAGTAAGACTCCATCTCTTTAAAAAATAAATAAATGAAATAAAAGTGCTGCGATAGAGCCAAACTGCTTGGTTCAAATCCCAGCTTTGCCAATTACTAGCTGTGTGACCTTGGGAGAGTTGCTTAACCTCTCTTAAGCTTTGATTTCCTTCCCTGTCTCTTTTTTTTATTATTATTTTTCTTTATCTACCTCGGTGAATATTTCTATAGGCTACTTTCCTAAAAGAAGAACTACTGGGACAATGGGTAGCATGCTCATTTTATATACTGAACAACATCTGGATAAACTTTAAAATCAACATTCAAACTCCAGCCAACTTTATTCTATTGTTTCTTTTTTTTTTTTTTTTCCTGAAATGGAGTCTTGCTCTGTTGCCCAGGCTGGAGTGCAGTGGTGTGGTCTTGGCTCACTGCAACCTCTGCCTCCCAGGTTCAAGCGATTCTCCCGCCTCAGCTCCTGAGTAGCTGGGATTACACTGCGCCCAGCCTTGTACTGTTGTTTCTTGATGTGGTGCTGGTTATACGGTAATTTCATATGTCAATATGACTTGGCCACTGGGTGCTGAGATATTACATAAAACATTGTTCTGGGTGTTTCTGTGAGAGTGTTTTGAAATGAGATTAACATGTAAATTCTTGGCCAGGTGTGATAGCTCATGCCTATAATCCCAGCACTTTGGGAGGCTGAGGTGGGTGGATCACTTGAGGTCTGGAGTTTGAGACCAGCCTGGCCAACATGGTGAAACCCTGTCTCTACTAAAAATAAAAAATTAGCTATGTGTGGTGTCACCTGCCTGTAATCCCAGCTACCTGGGAGGCTTAGGCACAAGAATCGTTTGAGCCTGGGAGGCAGAGGTTGCACTGAGCTGAGATCGCACCACTGCACTCCAACCTAGGTGACAGCGAGACTCTGTCTCGGAAAAAAAAACTGACATGTATATTCTCCCTAACGTGGGTGGACTTCATCCAGTCAGTTGAAGGCTTGAACAGAACAAGAGGGCCTACTCTCCCTCAAGTAAGAGAATTCCTCTTGCCTGACAGCCTTCAGACTGAAACACTGGCTTTTTTCCTGCCTTCAGACATTTATTTATTTATTTGTTTAATTAATTTATTTATTTATGAGACTGAGTCTCATTCTGTTGCTCAGGCTGGGGTGCAGTGGTGCAATATTGGCTCACTGCTTCCTCAGTTCAAGCAATTCTCATGCCTCAGCCTCCTGAGTATCTGGGACTATAAGCATTTGCCACCATGCCCACTTAATTTTTCTATTTTTTTAGTAGAGAGGGGGTTTTGCTATGTTGGTAAGGCTGGTCTCAAACTCCTGGCCTCAAGCAATCCACCTCTCTTGGCCTCCCAAAGTGCTGGGATTATAGGTATGAACCACTGCGCCTGGCCCTTCCTTCAGGCTTGAACTGAAACATCTGCTCTTTCTAGGTTACTGAGCTATTGGCCTTTGGATTGAAACTCAATGACCAGCTTTCTTTTTTTATTTTTCTTGAGACGGAGTCTTGCTCTGTTGCCCAGGCTGGAGTGTGACGGTGCAATCTTGGCTCACTGCAACCTCTGCCTCCTGGGTTCAAGAGATTCTCATGCCTCAGCCCCCTAAGTAGCTGGGACTACAGGCGCCTGCCACCACACTTGGCTATTTTTTTTTAAATTTTTAGTAGAGACAGGGTTTCACCATGCTGGCCAGGCTGGTCTCAAACTCCTGACCTCAGGTGATCCACATACCTCGACCTCCCAAAGTGTTGGGATTACAGGCGTGAGCCACTGTGCCAGGCCAAACTTAAGTTTTTTTAAAATTTACAAAAAATAGGCTGGGCACAGTAGCTCACACCTATAATCCCATCATTTTGAGAGGCTGAGGCAGGCAGATCACCTGAGGTCAGGAGTTCAAGACCAGCCTGGCCAACATGGTGAAACCCCACCTCTGCTAAAAATACAAAAATTAGCTGGGTGTGGTGGCTCAGGCCTTTAGTCCCAGCTACTTGGGAGGCTGAAACAGGAGAATTGCTTGAACCTGGGAGGCGGTGGATGCTCGTACCACTGCATTCCAACCTAGGCGACAGAGTGAGACTCTGTCTCAAGAAAAAAAACAGTTACAAAAATAGAAAGAAATATATTTTTTCTTTTTTGGAGACAGGGTCTCCCTTTGTTGTCCCGGCTGGAGTGCAGTGGCACAATCATGGCTCACTGCAGCCTCGACCTCAAGGCTTTAAGGCTTTTCCCTCCTCAGTCTCCCAAGTAGCTGGGGCCACAGGCATGGATTTTTTTTTTTTTTTAAGATGCAGTTTCGCTCTGTTGCCCAGGCTGGAATGCAATGGTGCAGTCTCGGCTCACTGCAACCTCCATCTCCTGGGTTCAAGCAATTCTCCTGCCTCAACCTCCCAAGTAGCTGGGATTACAGGTGCCTGGCATCACACTCGGTTAATTTTTGTATTTTAAGTAGACACAGGGTTTTACCATGTTGTCCAGGCTGGTCTTCAACTCCTCATCTCAAGTGATCCTCCTGCCTCGGCCTTTTAAAATGCTATGATTACAGGCATAAGCCACTGCTCCCGGCCTTTTTTTATTTTGTTAATGTAGAGATGAGTTCTCGCCATGTTGCTCAGACTGGTCTTGAACTCCTGGCTCAAGTGATCTACCCACCTCCATCTCCCAAAGTGTTGGGATTAGAGACATAAGCCATTGTGCCTGGCCAAAATAGGAATAAATATTTAAAAGATGTTTTTAAATGGCAGCCAGCTGAGTGAGAGTAGAGAAAAGTAAAGCACTCACCACACACTGCTGGAGGCTGTAGAAATGGTACATTTTTGAGAAACAATTTGGCAATATTTATCAAGTAACTTCAAAACATTTATTTTTTCATCCTTTAATCTCATTTAATCTGCAACTTACACCTAAGGAAATAGTCTGAAATGTGAAAAAAAAAATGGGTTTTGCACTAAGATGTTCACCACAATATTATTTACAATAGAGAAAAACTTGAAACCACTCAAATGTATAATAATAGAAAAGTAGAATGTTTGCTCGGCGTGGTGGCTCACTCCTGTAATCCCAGCACTTTGGGAGACAGAGGCAGGCAGATCACGAGGTCAGAAGATGGAGACCATCCTGGCCAACATGGTGAAAACCTGTCTCTACTAACATATAAAAAATTAGCTGGGCATGGTGGCGGGCGCCTATAGTCCCAGCTACTCAGGAGGCTGAGGCAGGAGAATCGCTTGAACCCGGGAGGTGGAGGTTACAGTGAGCCGAGATACTGCCACTGCATTCCAGCCTGAGGACAGCGAGACTCCATCTCAAAAAAAGAATAAAGGTAGAATGTTTATTCCACACACAGCCCTTCTCATGTCTTTGTGCCCGCACTGAGTCCACAGCAGACCACGTAGTACCACTCCCAGCCACAGCTAACTGGAGCAGGGGGTACACTTGCCTCTAGTTGGACCAATCAGAGTTTCCTTCTTTCAGAAATGTGGAATTGGGAGAGAAAGATCTGTGTCAGTGTCTCCCAGGGGCTTGAGCTGGAAGATGTTATAAAGCCAGAGCTGGGACAGCCCACCCAGTCCTTGTGCAAATGCAACAGAGAGAAAAAGGAGGAATATGGTATCAGAGAGGGTGAAGCTTAAGAGACAGGAGAGGAAGACAGGGAAAAACTGCTGAGCTCTTCAGGTTCCTACTCTTTGGGTTTTATAAAATACGCCATCTGGCCGGGTGTGGTGGCTCACACCTGTAATCCCAACACTTTGGGAGGCCAAGGTGGGCAGATCACCTGAGGTCAGGAGTTTGAGATCAGCCTGACCAACATGGAGAAACTTCATCTCTAAAAGAAAAAGAAAAAAAAATATGCCATCCTTCAAACATATTTCCTTCCCTTTCTGCATAGTTAACTTATATGCTTTCTAACATTCAAATAAGGCTCACTAACTAACTTAAAAGAAATTGATAGCAGGAGTGGGGTAGGCAGCAAAAGATTCTAAGAGGGTATGTGAGCACTTAGGTGTGAAGTCTTGATGGGGTGGGGAAGTGGTATGCCTGCAAATGTTTAACAATTCGTTTTCTGGGAGTGAGAGGAAGAGGCCTGATTTGTAGTGTTTGCCGTTTTTATGCTATAAGTCCTCCCACTGTCGCCAATCTCAAGGTACCAAGGTGATGTTAAACAGATGCTGACAACTGGCTGACACAAGCCAAACGAGCTGCTGGCTCTAGCACACCACCGGGTGGCAGGAGAGCAGTGGGCAGGCCCCTTCCCTGGAGGGGACGCTGGCAGTCCCCGGTGGATGGTGTGAAAGCAGCAGGTTAAGCTATGTTCACTAGTCTTGTGGCATTCAGATCACATGACCATTAGGTCTACATTGTTCGAGGTATGGGACCTTCCAACACTATCCCAGACCAGCATAAGAACTTCCTGGGACACATGGCCATGTCCCTGAATTTTTTATTTTATTTATATTTTTATATTTATGTATAGTTTTTGAGATGGAGTCTTACCCTGTCACCCAGGCTGGAGTGCAGTGGCATGATACCAGCTCACTGCAACCTTGGCCTGGGTTCAAGTGATTCTCCTGCCTCAGCTTCCAGAGTAGCTGGGAGTACAGGTACACGCCACCACACCTGGCCAATTTTTGTAATTTTGGTAGAGATGGGGTTTCACCATGTTGGCCAGTCTGGTCTCGAACTCCTAATCTCAGGTGATCTACCCGCCTCGGCCTCCCAAGTTGCTGGGATTACACGCATGAGCCACCTTGCCCAGCCCATATCTCTGAACTTAAAAACCAAAAAAGCTTGGACGGTATATACTAACTCCACCTCCCAAGATAAAGGACAGATCCCACACACCTACCTCATTGGGAAGGACTATGGCTCCGTCTCCGTCCCGCGGGACACCATCCTTCCCCACCTGGGAGAGCATGGTGGTTCTGGACTCCTCACTGCTGCCTGACTTGGCTGCCTTCTTGTTGAGGATCCTGGCCACCCCCTCCGGCTGATGGTAGCTGGCTGCAGACAGGGGCTCTGGCTTCTTGATGCCCTCCTCTCCTGCTGCTGAGGTGGGGCTTGGTGCCCTGCCGCACACATTCCGGAAGAACTCCTGCATGATGCCATACTTGGGAGGCTCGGGCTTGGCCCGCGTCTCAGACATGCCCAGTTTCCAGACAGACTCCGTGCTCCCTGAGTGCTCCACCACACTGAAGAGGCTGGAGAGTCCATCGTTGATGTTTCTCAGTACAGGGCTGTCCCGTGTGGTGGTGGAGCGGGCCCAGGCTGAGCCATTCTGCTTGCCCTGGTGCAGGTTCCATAGGCTGCGGTCCTTGCTGCTGTCCAGCTTGGATACGGACCTCCTCTGGAGCTTTGGTGAGCCATACTTGGGGGAGCAGCAGGGCCGCTCGATGCGCGAATGGACCTTGTCCAGGGAGGAGGAGATCTGCTTGCTGCGCACAGACACGAGCGAAGAGCTGCGGGGTGACCAGGCCTTGCCATGGAGGCTGCTGCGGGGTGGGTCAGTCTGCAGGCCCACGCTAACCGTGCGGATGGTCTGTGTGCCCACACTGGCCAGGCCCACTGTCTGGCTGGACGTGCTTTTCACCTTCCTCTCCAGTGAGCCTGAGCGCATGGCCTGGCGCACACAGTTGGTGATCTCCTTCATGTCATCACTCATGTTGCCCGACATCTCGAAGTCATGCAGGGCCGCTGGGAAGCCAGGCCCGGCCGCCGAGGGGCTGCCCCCTGAGCCTCCATCCAGGCGCTGCCGTGAGAAGTTGCAGAGCCACCGACCATAGGAGCTCTCAGCCAGCCCATCAGCCTCAGCCGACTCTTTGGGCTTGGCTGTGGTGAAGAGGAAGCCGGGCTCGATAATGATCTTGCCCTCTTTGTCATGAACCACAGGGACTCCCAGGCGCCGGGCCACCGGGGGGCTATAGTAGACTCGGATGCCCGTCTTATCAGGAGCCGTATAGCTACGCTGCATCTGCCTCCCTGGGGGGTCCTGACAGGCCAGGGCACCCAGGTGGTTGCAGTCCCTCGAGGAGAGCCCAGGCTTCTCCTTGGTGTCTTTCTCTGGATCCCCTGGCTCAGAACTCACAAAGCCAAAGGCAGTGTTGTTAGGCAGCTTCTTGCCCCGGGAATCTCCACCAGCAAGGTAGGGGGAACAGTCCAGCAAACTTTCAAACTCAGACATGGAAGAAACAGATTTGGTCCTACAAAGGGCAGAGGAGGAAACATGGTTATAAGTGGAAATAACAATGAGTACACACTCTGGTCTACCACCCTGGTCTGGGTGCTGTGTGAGGGCAGAGACCAGGACTATCTTGTTCACCTCGTTTTCTTTTAAATTTTTCTTTTTTTTGAGACGGAGTTTCGCTCTTGTTACCCAGGCTGGAGTGCAATGGCACGATCTCGGCTCACTGCAACCTCCACCTCCTGGGTTCAGGCAATTCTCCCCGCTTAGCCTCCTGAGTAACTGGGATTACAGGCACACGCCACCATGCCCAGCTAATTTTTTGTATTTTTAATAGAGACGGGGTTTCACCACGTTGATTGGGATGGTCTCGATCTCTTGACCTTGTGATCCACCTGCCTTGGCCTCCCAAAGTGCTGGGATTACAGGCATGAGCCACCGTGCCCGGCCCTTAAATTTTTCTTTTGAGACATAGTCTCACTCCATTGCTCAGGCTGGAGTGCAGTAGCGTGATCTCGGCTCACTGCAACCTCTGCCTCCCTAGTTGAAGTGATTCTCCTGCCTCAGCCTCTCAAGTAGCTGGAATTATAGGTGTGCACCAGCACACCCAGCTTATTTTTATATTATTAGTAAGGACAGGATTTTGCCATATTGGCCAGGCTGGTCTCGAACTCTTGACCTCGTGATCCACCCGCCTCAGCCTCACAAAGTGCTGGGATTACATGTGTGAGCCACTGTGTGCGGCCTTGTTCACCTCTTGTAGAAGATGTTGTTGGTGTCCAACCCCACATTTTCTGCAATTTTCTTTTTTTTTTTCCAAACACATCTTGGTATGTCACCCAGGCTGAAATGCAGTGGTGCAATAGTTCACTGTAGCCTCAAACTCCTGGGCTCAAGTGATCTTCCCATTTCAGCCTCCAGAGTAGCTGGGACTACAGGTGTGCACCACCACGCCTGGCTAATTTTTATTTTTTCTGAGACAGAGTCTCGTTCTGTCACCCAGGCTGGAGTGTAGTGGCATGATTTCAGCTCACTGCAACCTCTAACCCCTGGGTTCAAGCGATTCTCCTGTCTCAGCCTCTGGAGTAGTTGGAATTATAGGTGTGCACCAGCATGCCCGGCTAATTTTTGTATTTTTAGTAGAGGTGGAGTTTCACCATGTTGGCCAGGCTGGTTTGGAACTCCTGACCTAAAGGAATCCACCCACCTCGACCTCTCAAAGTGCTAGGATTACAGGCGTTAGTCAGTGCTCCCGGCCTAATGCCTGGGTAATTAAAAAAATTTTTTTGTAGAGATGGGGGTCTCCCTGTGTTGCCCAGGCTGGTCTCAAATTCTTGGCCTCTAGCAATTTTCCTGCCTCTGCCTCTCAAAATGCTGGAATTACAGGCATGAGCCACTGCACCTGGCTTCTCTCTGCACTTTCACCTATAAACCTAAAACTGCATACTAAACCATTCTCCACCTGATGGCTTTTTCTTTTCTGCCTGTGGAATCATACTTGACACCTCCACATAGAAGACACTAGACCCAACACTTTGGGATGCCAAGGTGGGCAGATCAAGAGGAGGGAGTTCAAGACCAACCTGGCCTACATAGTGAAACCCCATCCCTACTAAACATACAAAAATCAGCTGAGTGTGGTGGCACACACCTGTAACCCCAGCTACTTGGGAGGCTAAGGCAGGAGAATCGCTTGAACTTGGGAGGCGGATATTACAATCAGCCAAGATCCCCCAGCTACTTGGGAGGCTGAGGCAGGAAAATTGCTTGAACGTGGGAGGCAGAGGTTGCAGTGAGCTAAGAATGTACCATTGCACTGCAGCCTGGGAGACAGAGCAAAACTACATCTCAAAACAAAAAACAGAAGCTAGAAATAGCACAGAGTTAATGCCCCTAAACACAGCCCTAAAAACAGGTGGGATATGGTAAGTAAGTTCCCCAACCTCCTGTTCCTCAGGTGGGAAGATGCTAAGCTGCATGTTCTGCTCTGGCTCTCTGCGTTCCTCCGAGAGCCTGAACTCCAACTGTCCATGGGATAACCCTGCTGAAGCTCCTTTTAGTGGCTGCTTTCCCTTTCCTGTTTCACTTCCAAGAGTTTCCTGAAAATCTGTCCCAGATAAACCATTTACACTTAAATTCTTGTCTCAGGGTTTGTTTATGGGAGAATCCAAACTAAGATGCCATGAAACTCCTGGCACACATGTTGCCTGAATCATTGAACATGCCAGGCATATGGAAGTAGGTTACATGTGTCAGACCACTCTGATAACTCTATGAGGCAGCTCCTATCATCCCAACTAGAGAGAGTTGGGAAGAACTGCTCAAGGTCAAGATCATAGAGCTAGAACTGGCAGGGCTGGCATTCAAACCTGGCCCTCTGACTCCACAGCCTGTCCCGCCTGCCTTGCTTCTGGGCTGGTCTTATGGCAGCTGGGGTTCTGTTTCCCTTACTCCTTTCACGGGCTTCCTAGCAGTGAGACATGGTCCTTATGCTCTTGGGGTAGGGGTCTCCTTGGCCACAGCACAGGACTGGGCCCAAAGGATGCTGCTCAATAATTCCAGGAATGGAGGTCCATCTTAACTCCTAACTCTGGAGTCAGAGAGAAGAATCCCAAGAGGAAGTAAACGGTTTGTTTCCCAGCAAGGATGTGGTGGGGCCTGTCTTCCATGCCGGGAATCAACACGCAGAGGCCTGAATTCCCACTGCCCCAAGCTTTCCAGCTCCTGAGTGGGTTCCAGAGAAACCATATCGCGATGCTTTCCCAACTCGGATACAGTGTGGTGGTGGCAGGAAGAGGGGCAAAGAGGGGGGGTGGGGCTGCAGCGAAAGCGGGCAGAGTGGGTGCGGGGCGCAGCAGGGGACGGAGAGGGGCGGGGCTGTGGGCGGAGGGGGGCTGTGGGGCGGGCAGAGAGCTGGAGAGGGCCGGGGCTGTGGGGCGGGCAGAGAGCTGGAGAGGGGCGGGGCTGTGGGGCGGGCAGAGAGCTGGAGAGGGCCGGGGCTGTGGGGCGGGCAGAGAGCTGGAGAGGGGCGGGGCTGTGGGGCGGGCAGAGAGCTGGAGAGGGCCGGGGCTGTGGGGCGGGCAGAGAGCTGGAGAGGGGCGGGGCTGTGGGGCGGGCAGAGAGCTGGAGAGGGCCGGGGCTGTGGGGCGGGCAGAGAGCTGGAGAGGGGCGGGGCTGTGGGGCGGGCAGAGAGCTGGAGAGGGCCGGGGCTGTGGGGCGGGCAGAGAGGTGGAGCAGGGGGCCAGGATGTAAGCACCTCTTCAAACCGTTTCCTCCAAGCTCAACTTCTGAAACAGCCTCCTTGTCGTGGATCTTCTCACTGCGTGTCTGTCAAGGAAGAGAGACAGGAAGGGTCAGTTCTGGCCACCAGAGCTCTAAGGACATGGAGAAGGAGACCAGCCTGAACCTCAACTCCTGAATCTCCTCATCTGGAGAGCAGGAATGCCGTCGTCAATGATCTAGCACGGTCCGTTTCTGGCTGCACTACACCTAACACCTCCACAATATGTGATCCAGGCTGGGCCAGAGATGACTTAGAATTTAATCCAAAGGTGGTGACTGTAACAAAGCATCCAGTAGCTCACTGTTCAGTTGGTGGTGACAGCAGCAACCAGCCAGCTACTGTTCTGGGGTAGGCTTGTCTTCTCTGTCCTCACCCTCAGCTCCTCACTGAGTCCAGTCCCTGGGTTTTCTTCTTCCTTTCCTACAGAGCCTTTCTCTATCGCTCAGGCTGGAGCACAGTGGCACGATCTCAGCTCACTGCAACCTCCCTCTCCCAGGTTCAAGTGATTTTCCTGCCTCAGCCTCCTGAGTACCTGGGATTACAGGCACCCACCACCACGCCTAGCTAATTTTGATATTTTTAGTAGAGATGGGGTTTCCCCATTTTGGCCAGGCTAGTCTCAAACTCATGACCCCAAGTGATCTGCCCGCCTCAGCCTCCCGAAGTGCTGGGATTATGGGTATAAACCACTGTGGCCAGCCTTCTTCTTTTTTTCCCCCCAAGATGCAGTCTTGCTCTGTTGCCCAGGCTAGAGTGCACTGGCGTGATCTCAGCTCACTGCAACCTCTGCCTCCCAGGTTCAAGCAATTCTCCTGCCTTAGCCTCCCAGGTAGCTGGGATTACAGGCACGCTCCACCACACCCAGCTAATTTTTGTATTTCTAGTAGAGACAGCGTTTCATCATGTTGGCCAGGCTCGTCTCGAACTCCTGACCTCATGATCTGCAAACACCTCAGCCTCCTAAAGTTCTGGGATTACAGGCATGTGCCACTGTGCCCAGCCTTCTTTTTTCTTTCAAAAAAGAGTCTCACTATGTCACTCAGGCTAGAGTGCAGTGGCACGATCTTGGCTCACTGCAACCTCCACCTCCCAGGTTCAAATAATTCTCCTGCCTCAGTCTCTCTAGTATCTGGGATTAATGGGGCATGCCACCATGCTCGGCTAACTTTTGCATTCTTTTAGTAGAGATGGGGTTTCACCGTGTTGGCCAGGCTGGTCTTGAACTCCTGACCTCAAGTTATCTGGCCACTTCAGCTTCCCAAAGTGCTGGGATTGCAGGCATGAGCTACTGCACCTGGCCTCGCACTGGTTTTCTGAACTACATCACCATTGTCTGCTTTTGAGCCCCCAGTAAAATCCTCTCCTGTCTCAGCTCCCCAGAATAGGTATGTATTTGCAACCAAGTCTCCTGACTGATGGACCACTGCCTCAGGCTGTCGTAGGATGAAGTGGGGCAATGTGAAGGGCCTGTGTATTCACTGTTTGGTTATTCACTGGGCACTATATGGACAGTGCACCTGGGGCTTATGGACAAACTTCAACCATGTGACCTTATTGGTCTCCACACCCAGGAATGGGTTAAGGCAGAACATGGGATTCTTATTTCCCAATGAGGCAACTGGGGCTCAGAGGGAGACTGACTTATGCAAGATCACATGGCTATTTCGAGGCCCTGCTTTTCATAGGGGCAAAAGTGAAACCAACATGGGTCTGGGGTTTCTCCCTCAGAGTTGGCAGAGGCTCGATTCTCCTCAAGTTCCAAACCACAGGCAGGAACTATGAGATACAGACCCAAGGTGCAAGGGTGTGACCTGTGAGACAGGGTTATCAACTTAGCAACTTCCTATCATGTCCCCCACAAGCAGGGACCTTTCCAGTGTAGCCAGGAGCCAAGAGAATATGGCAGCAGCTGCCCTACTCACCTCCTTCCAGCTGTTGTCCTGCTTCTCCAGCTCTGAGTGCTTCAGGACCCAGGGGTCAGCAGCCTTCTGCAGCTGGGCAAGGGCAGAGAGGGTGGGTCGGTAATGGGCAAAGCTGGTAAACAGGACCCCATTCTGATCAGGGCCACTCCCCAGATTCCACTCTGCAGCCCACAGAACCTACATCATATGGACCAGGGGCCACCTTCTCAGTGGGTAGCAGCTCAGAGCGCCCCCTCCCACCCATCAGGTGGATTTGGAAAATGATAATAAAAGGAACTACTTACAGACATCTGTCTAGACGTCATTATACCTAATATAGTAACAGCCATTACTGTGTGAATTCATAGTACAATTCGCGGAATAGCTACACTAGCTAAGCAGTAACTATATCCCATCAGAGTGGCAAATATAAGACCCAGGCACCCCTGCTGCTCTATCCACAGTGGTCATCACTCATGGATCCCAGCAGTCTTTCCTGGTGGGCCTTGAGATGGCCTCTGGTTCCCTCCCCTCTTGGAGTTCTATCACCTCCAGGTGACCTGTGATGGAACCCATCTCCTATAAACATATTAATTTTTTTTTTTTTTTTGAGACAGAGTCTTACTCTGTTGCCCAGACTGAAGTGCACTGGTGCGATCTCAGCTCACTGCAACCTCTGCCTCCTGGGTTCAAGTGATTCTCCTGTCTCAGCCTCTCAGGTAGCTGGGACTACAAGCCCTCACCACCATGCCTGGCTAATTTTTGTGTTTTTAGTACAGATGGGGTTTCACCATGTTGGCTAGGCTGGTCTTAATCTCCTGACTCAGGTGATCCACCTGCCTTGGCCTCCTAAAGTGCTGGGATTACAGGTGTGAGCCAATACGCCTGGCCACGTTAATTTAATCCTCACAGAAACTGTGTATGGTAGGTGTTCCTATGGTTATTCCCATTTAACAGATGAGAGCATCAAGACTAAGAGGTCAGGCAGCTGAATGAGTGAATGATCGTACCAACGGTGTAGCACATCTCATTGTTGGTGGCTCCATCTGTGCCATGTGGCACTACAACCTTCTCTGGCGATTAACTTGGGCAACCAGAACCCAATCACTGTCAATGGTGGACAAAGCCAGGGGTCCAAAAGACTGGCCCAAAAAGCAGATCCCTTACCTTAAGATGGACCAAACTGTGGGGTGATTTACTGTTTACACCCCAGGCATGCCATGAGATAAGGCCAAGGGCAGACTTCATCTGCAGGCTTATCTTGCATGGTTTCTTCTCCTTCCCCATGCTGGCTCCATCTGTTAACAAATCGCTTGCACACAGGGTAACCAACGCATCTTGGTTTGCCCAGGACTTTTTCAGTGTTTGCACTGAAAATCCCACATCCTAGAACCCTCAGAGGTTCTGAAAAAACTAGGAGGCTATGACTGAGACTATTCTAATTTTAAAAGTCAAGTCCAGGGGATGCCCTCAGTCCCAGGCCAGCCAGCATGGCTTGGTCATCTCACTTGTACTTGAATCCATGTTTAGGGCTTTGCTTCTAGGAACCCAACATGAGACAAACAGTATTAAGGGCAACAATGAAAATAAAACACTAGGACATATGTGGCAGCTCACACCTGTAATCCCAGAACTTTGGGAGGCCAAGGTGGGAGGATCACTTGAGCCCAGAAGTTTAAGACCAGCCTGGGCAACATGGTGAAACCCCATCTCTACAAAAAAAAAATACAGAAGTTAGCCAGGTGTGGTAGAGTGTGCCTGTCATCCCAGCTACATGGGAGGCTGAGGTGGGAGGATCACTTGAGCCTGGGAGGCGGAGGTTGCAGTGAGCTGAGACGGCACCACTGCGTTCCAGCCTGGGTGACTAAGCAAGACCTCGTCTCAAAATAAGGGAAAAAAGGAAGAAGAAAGGAAGAGAAAGAAAGGAAAGTAGGAAAGCAGAAAAGAAGGGAGGGAGGGATGGAGGGAGGGAAGGAGGAAGGAAGGAAGGAACGAACGAACGAACAAACGAACGAATGAACGAATGAACAAACGCACGCTAACATCAGTGAACAGCAATGACAGATGTAGACCACAGAATCAAACCAAACCCCAGACAGGAGTGAGCCTAGGAAGCACTTTGAGTCTTGTGGCTATCTCACTTTATTTCCATAGCTGTCCTGTAAGATGGGAAGGTCATGTATGGTCATCCTTATTTTACAAATGAGGCCCAGAGATCAGAGGTGACTTGACTGGGATTGTACCTGGTGGAGCCAGGTATAAACATTGGGGACTCCTGGTCAGAAGCTCTTTCCCACCAGCCAGTCTGCTGCTTTCACCAGGCTGGCTTAATAATCAGTCCAGAGTAAAGAAGAATGCTGCTTTGGGGGATCTGGTTTATTTTATTTAAAAATTTTTTTTTATTATTATTTTTTTGAGATGGAGTCTCCATTAATCTTGGCTCACCGCAACCTCCACCTCCCAGGTTCAAGCGATTCTCCTGCCTCAGCCTCCTAAGTAGCTGGGACCACAGGTGCGTGCCACCATGCTGGGCTACTTTTTCTATTTTTAGTAGAGGCAGGTTTTCACCATATTGGTCCAGCTGATCTTGAACTCCTAACCTCGTGATCCGCCAACCTCGTGATCCGCCCACCTCGGCCTCCCAAAGTGCTGGGATCACAGGTGTAAGCCACCGTGCCCGGCTGGAGGATCTGGTTTAAAGTGCAGGAGGCAGAGGAATGTCAGATATACCTGGCTGGAGCTAGAGGGCTGGCAAGTCCCTAATATGAAAACATCAGGACATGGAATCTGTGCCCTGAGGAGCTGACAAGATCCACCTGTGGGTTGATATGTTCCCCCAGGAATGACATAAAGCTTGTTTCATAATTTCAAAATCATTTTAGAAATATTTTGTTGTTAGTAAGAAGGAATTCTTTTACAGACGGGAATTTGATTTGATGATGCAAACAGACGCATGCATCTGACCTGCTTTCCATGGGTACCTGGTTGGTTCTGGGATTTGTCAGTTATCTTGCCATCCTGCACTCCCCAAGCACAGGCTCCTAGCAGGTGTGAACCTCAAAGGACTGCTGTCCCTGCAGAAGAGTGGGCAGGGCCCAGAACCAGGAACTTTCCAGATTTGGGAGTTCTGCCAGATTCTGGCCCTATCCTTTACTCACTTTATGACCTTGGGTAAATCATTTTGCCTCATCTAAAAAGGGGGTTTCATGATAGTGACCTTGCAGGGCTGTTGAAGTACTGAGGATAACATTAGGAGCAGAAAATAGGTAAGATCAATAAGCTCATGAAAAATGCTCACCTTTAGCAGAAGTCAGAGAAATACAAATTAAAGTAATGAGAGCATTTCACACCCTAACTTGGGCAGATGTTTCAAAGACTGGTAATCACAAGAACTGGCAAAGATAAAGCAAAAAGAGACTTCTTGTCCTTCTCACTGTGCGGCTGGTGGGAGTATACATGGGCATAGCCTTTCTGGAAGGCGGCTTGGCAGTTACCATCAACTATAAATGCATATGCCCTTGAATTTAGCAATTTCACCTCTAAGAATCTATCCTACTGAAATATTCATGCATGTGCAGAAATATATGTGTGGAGATATACACTGAGGCACAACTTGAAGTTTTTTTTTCCTTTTTTTAGATACGAAGTCTTGCTCTGTTGCCCAGGCTGGAGTGCAGTGGAACGATCACAGCTCACTGCAGCCTCTATCTCCTGAGCTCAAGCAATCCTCCCACCTCAGGCTCCCATGCAGCTGAGACTGTTGGCACACACTGCCACATCCAGCTTCAGGTACAACTTTTAATAATGAAAAACCAGAAACAATCTAGATTTCATCACTGGATAACAAATCATAGCATCTCCACACTAGGAACACCAGGCAGCAGTCACACTGAACGAGGAAGGCCTCTATTCCCTTTTGTGAATAGAGGCAAAGTATAAATAACATCTACATTACAATTTGATTAATGATTAAAAAACAAAACAAACCCCTGTAAATATAAATTTAAATAGCAAGAAAGGCCCAGCTACTTGGGAGGCTGAGGTAGCAGGATGGCTTGAGACCAGGAGCTCAATCTCAGCCTGATCCATATAGTGAGACCTCATCTTAAAAAAAAAAATGACAAGAGGGCCGGGAGCGGTGGGTCACGCCTATAATCCCAGCACTTTGGGAGGCCGAGGCGGGTGGATCACCGGCTCAAGAGATCAAGACCATCCTGGTCAACAAGGTGAAACTCCGTCTCTACTAAAAATACAAAAATTAGCTGGGCATGGTGGCGCATGCCTGTAGTCCCAGCTACTCAGGAGGCTGAGGCAGGAGAATTGCTTGAACCCAGGAGACGGAGGTTGCCATGAGCCAAGATCGCACCACTGCACTCCAGCCTGGGTAACAAGAGGAAAACTCCATCTCAAAAAAAAAAAAAAAAAAAAGACAAGGAAGGGATTGTGTGAGGCGGAGGTTGCGGTGAGCCGAGATGGCGCCATTGCACTCCAGCCTGAGTAACAAGAGCGAAACTCCGTCTCAGAAAAAAAAAAAAAAGAAAAAGAAATATGCCTTTGTAATATTGGACCTTATATAAAGATGAAGTCCCGATTTATGTAATTAAAATTAAAAGTAAGGCCAGGCGCGGTGGCTCACACCTATAATCCCAGCATTTTGGGCGGCTGAGGTGGGAGGATCACTTGAGGCTAGGCATTTGAGACCAGCCTGGCCAACTACTAAAAACACAAAAATTGGCCAGTTGTGGTCACACACACACCTGTAATCCCAGCTACTCAGGAGGCTGAGGCACGTTAATTGCTTGAACCCTGGAGGCGGAGGCTGCAGTGAGCCGAGAGTGCACACTGAACTCCAGCCTGGGTGACAGAGTGAGACTCTGTGTCAAATAAATAAGTAAATACAAATAAAAGTGAAAGAAAGGGAAAAGTCAAAATAAAGAGTGCAGCAGAGCGGCATATGGTAGGTGGTGGCTGGCTGCATGAAGTGAACTATAATGGGGAGTGATGATCAATGACTGCTTTTCCTGTCCTCCTTCTTTTGATTGAAGGACTCACAATTTTCCCATGGGAACCACTCTTAGTTCCTCCCTCTTGGTTCCTGGGTTTGGGTAGGCTTCAGGGGTGGGCACATGACTCATATCTGGCCAATCTACTGTAATTGCTAAGCTCTAAGATACGAGCATTAAACTGACGGTTGCCATATTTGGGAACAGCTAGTTTAAGAGTAAAGCTAGCACAGAGGAAAGCAGGCCTGACAGACTAAGGCAGACAGAAAGATCTAGTTCCCACTGCACTCTCTAAGTGCCTGGATCCAGCTATACCTGAAGGAGATACTGCACCAGGCCTCTCTGGATGAGCACCTAGATCCAGCTATAGCTGAAGGAGATCCTGCTTCTGAATCATTTCTGTAGTAACTCTCCCTTGTGGGTGGAAGCAGCTGGCAGGTGCGAGCCTCACCTGGCTTAGGCGGTTCTGTAGCTCCTTCAACTGCTGCTCCACCTGCTGCTTCTCACCCTGCAGCCGCTCCACCAGCTGCAGCTTCTCCTGGCTCCAGTTCCGCTCACTGATCTGCAGCTGCCTCGTTAGCTCCATGACAGCGCTGTAGGACTCAGCCAGGAGGTGCTGCTGCTCCTCACGCTCCCTCTGTAGGGCTGCCTTCCAGTCCGGTCCTGCCCGCTCCCCAGCCCCCTTTCCTGCCTTCAGCTCCATCTGTGGGAAAGAAGCAGACTGGGCAGCTGGCACCAGGAGGCCACTGCTCTCGGCCCTCCTCTCTCCTTCCTCCTGGGTGCCGGCAGGGAAAAAGGGGAGAGTTCCCCTCAGAATACCCCTCACCAGGGACTAACCCAGCTTAGTCCTCCTCACTCAGAACTAACCCCTAATCCCTCCATGCAATAAGAGTTTGAAGAGCTCTTTTTTTTGTTTTGTTTTGAGACCAAGTTTCACTTTTGTTGCCCAGGCTGGAGTGCAATGGCATGATCTCGGCTCACCACAACCTCTGCCTCCTGGATTCAAGTAATTCTCCTGTCTCAGCCTCCCAAGTAGCTGGGATTACAGGCATGTGCCACCACACCTGGCTAATTTTTTGTATTTTTAGTAGAGATGGGGTTTCTCCATGTTGGCCAGGCTGGCCTCAAACTCCAAACCTCAGGTGATCCACCCACCTCGGCCTCCTAAAGTACTGGGATTACAGGCATGAGTCACCGTGCCCGGCTGAAGAGCTCTTTCTTTAAACCAAGTTCTGTGCTGTGGGCTTTTCAGGGATGATGTCAGTATCCTCATGAAAACTCTGCAAGATTACTATCGGTATCCATATTTCATAGAGGAGGGAGAGGTTCAAAGGGGTTATTTGGTCACACAGCAACATCATGACATGGTTCCTAGTCATTGCTTCTTATGATATCCCATCAACTCTTACCAGCAGTATGGGTTTGGGTTGATGGGGAACATGTTTTATAACCCCTCTTAGCAAGCTGGGAGCCTCACCTTGCCTCCCACAGGCCTGCATGGGGACATGCACACAGTCACAAACATATGTGCAGTGGTCACTCCAGCAAGATGGCTTACTTGGCCCTTGACCTCAGAGTGGCAGGAAGGGGAATGTGCAACCTTTAGACTCAATGTTCCCTTTTATCCCCAGTGGGCTGCTCAGGTTCTTGGTGGGAGGAGCACCTGAAATGCCCAGGTCTATAGGGACAGGGGGTGCAACAGACACTGTGGAACGTGCAGATGGAGGGAGCTGAGAGATCTGCAGAGGGGATTAGGAGGGGAGAGTAGTGGCCCCAGGAAGTATCCAGGAGACTGTGAGCAGTAGGAAGAAGGTGGAATTGGGGCTGGGTGCGGTGGCTCATGCCTGTACTCCCAGCACTTTGGGAGAGTGAGGTGGGTGGATCACTTAAGATCCGAAGTTCGAAATTAGCCTAGCCAACATGGTGAAACCCCGTCTCTACTAAAAATACAAAAATTAGCTGGGCGTGGTAGCATGCCACCTGTAATTCCAGTTACTTTGGGGGCTGAGGCAGGAGAATCACTTGAACCCGGGAGGTGGAGGTTGCAGTAAGCCAAGATTGCACCCCTGCTCTCCAGCCTTTGAGAGTGAGCTCCATCTCAAAAAACACATACACACACACAAATGGAGGCAGAATTGGGGTCACAGGGAGCCAGGGGTTAGAGGCTGGGGGGAGCAAGGGTCAGTCTGCCACTTATTAGCTAGGTGACCTTCAGAGAGAAATTTAACTCCTCTGTGCCAGTTTTGTCATCTGTCCAGCAGAGACCATCGAAGTGTCTGTCTCCCAGGGGCTGGTGATGCCCGGGAAGTCAGCTTATAGTAGGGGCAAGCTGGATGGAAGAAGCTGGAGCCCAAGCTGTGGGGTCAGATCATCCTCTCCAAGTGTGAGGAAGCCCACCCTCTCACTTTTCAGGCTAAAGGAGAGCAGCAAGTAGCCCTCAAGCACACAACAGACACCGAATCCCCAGGGCTCCTGGTTAAGGCTCCTTTGGGCATGCTGGGGAGTTGGGAGGGGAGGCCCCCAGTTTGAGTGGAGAGAGCAAAACAGAGCCAGGCAGTGGGGGCTAAGGGAGTGCTTATGAGGAAAGGAAGGAGCAGATGAGAACAGCCGGCAGTGAGGCTGCACACTGGCCTCACCTGTGAGCCCATGGTGCAACAGAGGTGCCTGTGATGCTCCCCTGCCTCTTTGTCAATCGCCCACCTTCCTTCCCTGCCCCATTCCCCACCATTTCTGATACTCTTGCTGTGTGACTTTAGGAAAGTCTCTTGCCCTCTCTGGGCAAGTGGAGGGGTTCTTATTCCTCTAGGAGCATGGCCTTGGCATCCTACTACCAGATCCAACAGCTAAAGGCCTAGCTGAGGGCAAGGGGAGAGGCCTCTGACAGGTGGGGGGGCTCACCTGGGTGGTATGGCCCTTGAGCTCTACCCGCTCTGTCTCCCAGGTAGCCTTGGCCTTGGCAAACTGTTGCTGAAGCTCTGTCAGACCACGGCGTTCATCCCGGAGAAGCCAGCACAGCTCCTTCAGCGTCACCTTCATGTCGGCCAGTGTCTTGATGTACTCATTGGGCTGCAAGCAGGAGGCAAAGCCTGAGTCAGGAGCCTCCGGGAGGGTAGGAGGAGAACCTGGGCTCAGAAAACTCACCTAGAAGTCCAGCTCCGACTCTACGAGGCCTTGGGCAAGTCCCACAATCTCTCTAGGTCATCTCACCCATAAAATGGGAAGGACAAGCCCAGCCCTGCTACCTCCTACGCTGACATGAGTCCCAAATCTGACACTAACAAAATCCTGCAGTTACAGTAATCATTACTCAGCCTAACTCTGAGCTGAATCATCTGGCTTCTTCTTCAAGGCTCAGTGGGTCTGAGCTTTGGGTCTTTCTCCTCAGGATCTGCCTCTCTGATCCACTGCAGGCCAGATGTGGGGTCTAATGCATGGAGACCCTCAGTTTGCCTGACTCCATCCCAAATCTTCTCTCCTGGGCCCATGCCCTCATATCCCATCCCTACCCCAGCTCGCCATGTGTGACCCTGGGATCCTGACCCCACTGCTCTCTCTGACTTATGGCTTGATTTGAAGATTCCTGACCCTAGACCACAAGGCCCCTCTTCAGATGACCCTAGCCTGATGTCCTTGCCCTCACCCTACTCAATACCAAGCCATACTCAATACTGGAATACCTTGCTACATCTCTAGCATACATAGTTCTCTTGGTCCAGAATAGTCTTTCCCCCATTCTCTATTAGGTAAACTCCTATACAACCTTCAAAACCCATCAACCATGACCCCTTCTCTGTGATACCGTCCCTTATACTCCAAAGAGAATTAATTGCTGTCTTGCTTATGATCCCACAGTCCATCATCTGGACTCGGTCACTGTCCTGGGAAGACCAGGCCATAACCCTCTGCAGCTCTAGTGTCCAGGAATGGAGTCAGAGAAAGCAGCAGGAATTGATCACTGAGCAGACCAAAGGAATGAATGGACACAACAGGACAGGGAAGGGGCTGGAGACGCACCGTGTTTTGGGTCCAGCTGTCCCCCGTGCAGGCCTTGTTATCAGAATGCTGAGCATTTATCTCCTCTTCCTCCATCAGCAGGTACAGCTCCTTCATGCTGTTCACCTGTTTGTTAAAAACCATGCTTAGGCCGGGCGCGGTGGCTCAAGCCTGTAATCCCTGCACTTTGGGAGGCCGAGGCAGGTGGATCACGAGGTCAAGAGATCGAGACCATCCTGGTCAACATGGTAAAACCCTGTGTCTACTAAAAATGCAAAAAATTGGCTGGGCATGGTGGTGTGTGCCTGTAGTCCCAGCTACTCGGGAGGCTGAGGCAGGAGAATTGTCTGAGCCTGGGAGGCGGAGGTTGCAGTGAGCCGAGATCGCACCATTGCACTCCAGCCTGGGTAACTAGAGCGAAACTCTGTCTCAAAAAAAAAAAAACAAAAAAAACCATGCTTAACAGTGGGTGGGAAGTTTTCCCGAGTTTTAATTTCAACCTTGGGCACCATGTAGGTCGAGGAGCATGGCTGGACAGTCAGGCCCTCCTAGCCTCCCATGACATCTACTGTGCCCCAAAGACCAGGAAGCAGCCCTGACAATCACTCTGAAAGAACCATGTTGACAGGCTGGGCCAAGGCAGGCACTGTAGGTAAAATGAAAAGGCCACAAGCACTCCCATGATGCTACATAAGGGTGACCAAAGGTTTGCGTGGACAGAAGGGACCTTGGTGGGTGGGGGTTGGATTTATTGCTGATGGATTCTAGGCAGGGGTCCAGGGCCAGCCAAGGAGACCAGGGACCTAGTGCAGGATGGAAATGAAGCAAAAGGAAGCGAGCCACCTTCTGAGCTCAAGCAATCCTCCTGCCTTAGCCTCCCCAGATGCTGGGATTCTAGGTGCAAGCTACTGTGCCCAGCATGATTGATTACACTGATATCTTATTAACCATGCCAATTTTGGTAAATGTATATATTTCTTAACTATAGGCATATATATTATGTAATATTTGTGTCTTTTTTTTTGTTTGTTTTAAGATAGAGTCTTACTGTGTCACCAGGCTGGAGTACAAAGGCATGATCTTGGCTCACTGCAACCTCTGCCTCCCAGGTTCAAGTGATTCTCCTGCCTCAGGCTCCTGAGTAGCTGGGACTACTGGTGCACACCACCACTGTCAGCTAATTTTTGTAATTTTAGTAGAGAAGGGTTTCACCATGTTTTCCAGGCTGGTCTCGAACTCCTTACCTCAAGAGATCTGCCAACCTTAGTCTCCCAAAGTGCTGAGATTACAGGTGTAAGCCACCGCACCTGGCCCATTTTCTATGTTTACATCCTATTTTCTTTTTTCCTAAAGTAAGTTTCTCTCTTTTACTCTAGGATATGGAAATGGCTAGAAAGGTTTTCACCAAATGTGGAGGGTTTGTCTGAGACAAACTGACTTAAAACATAGACTGTGTGGCCTGCAGGTCACTCGCTTAAGCTGAGCTTCATCCAGAGGCCTGTGAGGCTTCCAAACATCTGGGAGGGCTCCTGTTTCCAAACATCACAGAAGAGACACTTTCAGACAGGAGGCCTGAGGCAGATGCTCCCAGGGACAGCCCTGCTGGGCCCTTGAGCTTCCTCTGACATAGGTGCCTCTGTGGCAGGCACTGCAGGGCCGGGGAAGCAGGGCATGGGCCCATGGAATGGTGATAGAGACTCTCCCATGAGGCCCTGGGGAGGGGCTGGTGGCCTGCGAGAATGAGCCCCACTGAGATGGGGTGATGCAGGGTCTCACTGCACACTCAAGGTCTGTCATGCCTGGTCCCTGGGGCATCTGGGCTCCTCTGGGGGTAACCCTGATGGTGTATGTGGCAACTTGAGGCATGCCAGTGGTCCCTACTGCCTCTGGAAAGGGGCCTGCAGAGAGTAGCTTGGACCAGAGGAGGGCCAAGCCTGGGCTAGACTCGAGGCACCTGAACCCAGAAGGACAAGGCCAAAGTGAGCAATGTCAACTAAGATGAGTGTGATCAAGGTCTGACATCCTTACAAGTCCTCTTCTCCACCCCGCTGCTATGCTGATGACAGGAGGCAGGGGCTCTGAGCAGCAAAGGGTCCTGCACAGACTGGGGCATGAATGGGCCAGGTGGGTCCCTTCCAAGCTTCATACATTTTCAAAGCTCCACCCCACATGTTTCCTGCCACATCCTAAGACTAATGTACTATCACCAGTGTTTTTAAGCCAGCCTACTGCCTTTAGTTAAATAAACATATCTTTCAGCTTGGCATGGTGGATCATGCCTGTAATCCCAGCACTTCGGAAGGCCGAGGTGGGCAGATCACTTGAAGTCACGAATTCAAGACCAGCCTGGCCAACATGGAGAAACCGTCTCTACTAAAAATACAAAACTTTGCTGGGCATGGCGGCATGTGCCTGTAATCCCAACTACTCAGGAGGCTGAGGCAACAGAATTGCTTGAATCCTGGAGGCAGAGGTTTCAGTGAGCTGAGATAGTGCCACTGCACTCCAGCCTGGGCAACAGAGTGAGAATTCTGTCTCAAAAAAAAAAAAAAAAATTCTAGGAAGGGGCACACGGGAGCCTCCCAGGGCACTAAACATAAATGTGTACTTGTACCTGATACTACTACGACAAAACCGGATCACGACATTCACCTTGATACCGTGGCCGCCAAGGACTGTGTTAAAGACCTGCCAGCCCCAAGGATCCTTTCTCCTGTTGGGGCCAGGACCAAGCTTGTCATCTTCCTCATGGTATCCCCAGCAAGCACCCTCTAATGCCCAGTAAAGACCAACGAATGCAGGGAAGGAAGCCTGCAAGCTGATGGCAGGTATGTGAGCCTAGGAGCTGTGTCAATACCAGCTGGGTGTCCCTTCCTTGTCCCTCTTTCCACAGCCCACACGTCCCAGTCCCAGGCCCAATCTTACCTCGAGGAAGTCATCCCCCTCACTGGGCAAAACCTTGCCCTGCCGCCAGCGCTTGAGGAACCACCTGAGCTTCATGAAGAGCAGCAGGAAGTTGTGCTTGAACTGCTGGGACTCCTGCACCAGCATGTTCTTCTCCTGGCTCCAGAATTTCTGCTCCAGCCTCCGCTGGAGGCTCAGACTCTGCAGCTCAAATTCCCGCCTCAGGAGCGCCCTCTGCTGGTCCTCCTTCAGCTGCGGGGGACAAGAGCTTGAGCAACCCTAGGACCCTGCCCTCTCCCCCGCCCCATTTCCAGGCCCCTGAACAGGGGCAGGGAGGAGAGTCTGGGTGGTGCCTGTGGGTGATTCCTGACAGGGATCCCACCACGTGTGGTGCAATCTATTCAGATGAGCACTGCCCTTTGCTACCAGAGCCACAGTGACACATCAGTGAAGGAGCTGGGATTTGACCCTGGCTCTGACTAAAAAAACCATGACATCATATACTGAGCACCTCCTGGGCACCAAATGTCTCACACAAACTTTCATGTTCAATGAAGCACTGGTGAGGGTGAACCTTGACAGCAGGGATGGGTGACACATAGAGAGCAGAAAGTGTGCCAGGGTTGAGAATGGCTGATGACTATGCGCCACCCTAGGAAGCAATGCAGTGTCACGGCTAACAGAGGGACCTGGATTAGAGGACCAGCCCCGCTGAGCTCTGGATGTGCAACCCTGGGCAGTGCACTCCAGCTCTCTGGGAATCAGTTTCCTCATCTGTAAAATGGTGGCAAGGGAGGGCATGAGGATTAAAAGACATAATGGGTGGAAAGTGCATTGTATGGGCTTACAGCACACAGTAAGGGCTTAACAAATGTTATTCCAGAACTATTATCTGTATTAGGAGCCAGGCCTGATGAGGGCACCATTTCATAAATGGGAGACTGAGGTCCTGGGAGAAAACAGGACTGGCCCCAGGTCCCACAGGCAGCCAGTGACAGCCCTGTCACACAGCTAATGTACAACTGCATGTACTGTAACATCCCAGCAGGGCGCAGGGGCTGAACTCAGCTTTCCCCTGACATTCTTTTGTTTGTTTGTTTTGAGATCACTCTCTTGCCCAGGTTGGAGTGCGGTGGTGTGATCTTGGCTCACTGCAACCACTGCCTCCCAGGTTCAATCAATTTTCCTGCCTCAGCCTCCCGAGTAGCTGGGATTACAGGCATGCACCATCATACCTGGTTAATTTCTGTATTTTTAGTAGAGATGGGGTTTCACCATGTTGGCTATGCTGATTTCAAACTCCTGGCCTCAAGTGATCCACCTGCCTTGGCCTCCCAAAGTGTTGGGATTACAGGCGTGAGCCACTGCGCCCAGCCTCCCCTGACATTCTTGATTTTGGAGGGCCCAAAGATGCTCAAGGCCTCTGCCTCCAGCTCAGAGAGGCTGCAGGGATAGGTGCCTGGAAAGCACGGGCACCACGCACCTGGACCATTTTCTGGTTGAAATTGTCGGCCTCCTCCTTTCGTAGCTGCCGCTCCTGGGAGAGCTGCTCTTGCAAACCCCGGAGGCTGTCGTGGGCCTCAGCCAGCACCAGCTGCAGCTCCTTGATCTGCAGTGCAGACAGGGTCACAGATAATGAGGAGGAAGAGAGAGGAAGAATCGGATAGAAATTGTGATCTGAGGATGACAGTGGTAGGGGAACAATGGGAAGTTGGACCCAAGCTGTCCAAGTACAAATCAGGCACAATGACTGTCCCCACCTCAGAGGGTCATCATGCAATTAAATGAAACAGTACATATCAAATCCAGCTTTCGTTACCATTAGAAGTTGATCTTTTCTCTGAAATTTATCTTAATAATGTACTGGGAAAACTGAGTTACTAAGTTTGATTCACAAAGATGTTCACTGTTTCATTGTTTATAATTGCAATATTTAGGAAACAACTTAGATACTAAATGATGGGAATTAAAAGATGTTTAATAGATCTATACATATGTAACAATCCATTCAGTGGTACCCTTAAGGACGATGTCCTTTATTGTATGTATGTTATTATATTATATTTCAACAGAAAGTTAAAAAACAAAACCAAAAAAGCTATAGACCTCCATAGAAAAATATGTAAAGAACATGGACACACACACTAAATGTAAACAGTGGGAACTATGTGAAGATGTTCAGACCTCCGATCTTGACTTTCTCTCTCTCTCTCTATTTTGCAACAGAGTTTCACTCTTGTTGACCAGACTAAAGGATAATGGTGCAATCTTGGCTCACTGCAACCTCTGCCTCCCAGGTTCAAGCGATTCTCCTGACTCAGCATCCCAAGTAGATGAGATTACAGGAGCCCACCACCACGCATGGCTAATTTTTTGTTCTTTTAGTAGACAGGGGTTTCACCATGTTGTTGGCCAGGGTGGTCTCGAACTCCTGACCTCGGCTGATCCACCTGCCCTGGCCTCCCAAAGTGCTGGGATTACAGGCGTGAGCCACTGCGCCCAGCCGACTTCCTTCTTTATATCTTTATGCAATGCTGCTTAGGGGTTTTGTTATAGTTATTTATCGTTTACAAAAACTATAGGATCTTTTTAAAAATGTAATAAAACTATAGTTTTTGGGGAAATTGTGTTTAAAAATATTTGTAGCTAAGCAGGCAAAACCGATCTATTCTGTTAGAAGTTGGATGGTTACTAGAAGAGAGTATAGGGAATTCTGGGGGCAGGTCATTCTGTGTTATTGATCTGAGTGTTGACGACATAGTAGCATTTAGTTTGTAAGAAGTAACTGAGACGCCAACTTACAAGATGAGCACTTTTCTCTACGTGTATTATACGTCAATAATTTTGTGATTTTTTTTTTTTGGGGGGGGGGATGGAGTCTTGCTCTGTCACCCAGGCTGGAGTACAGTGGTGTAATCTCAGCTCACTGCAACTTCTGCCTCAGGTTCAAGTGATTTTCCTGTCTCAGCCTCCCAAGTAGCTGGGACTATAGGTATGTACTACCATGCGTGGGTAATTCTTGTAATTTTAGTAGAGACGGGGTTTCACCATGTTGGCGAGGCTGATCTCAAACTCCTGACCTCAGGTGATCCGCCTGTCTCAGCCTCACAAAGTGCTTGGATTACAGGCGTGAGCCACCACGCCCGGCCAAAATTTTTAAAAGTACTTCTAGTAACAGAGAAATGTGTACACCGTCACATTAAGCAAGGGAAAAAAAGAAGAGAATATCAGTCCCAACTTGTTTTTTTTTTTTCTTTTTCTGAGACAGGATCTCATTCCGTCACCCAGGCTGGAGCAATGATGGCTCACTGTAGCCTCGACCTCCCAGGCTCAAGCAATCTTCCCAGCTTAGCCTCCTGAGTAGCTGGGACTGCAGGTGTGCACCATCACACCTAGCTAATTTTTATGTACTTTTTGTAGAGTTGAGGTTTTGCCATGTTTCCCAGGCTCGTCTCAAACTCCTAGGCTCAAGCAATCTGCCCACCTTGGCCTCTCAAAGTGCTGAAATTACAGGTGTGAGTCACCATGACTGGCCGCAGGACTCCTATATGAAAGCTTCGTAGGTATGGCAAATGTCCCTCTGTGGAAGTAAACATTCATTATATGGTCAATAATATGATGATTTGGCAGTGGAAGGCATAGTGACCTGAGGTCTATCTTCTATATCTGCTTTGCACTAAACATTTTTTCACAGCTACATACTGTATGCTGCCTCTGGTATCTTCTTTGAGCTCAGTGTTCAACAGTGTTGGGCAATTGTCACTGCTCAACAGAGTGGCTGAATGAAACAAATAATTGAATGTGTATAGGAAATTATTTTCTCTACAGGTAAGCCTATAGAATAGGCCTATTTCCTGGCTGGGCATGGTGGCTCGTGCCTCTCATCCCAGCACTTTGGGAGGATGAGGTGGGAGGATCACTTGAGCCTAGGAGTTTAAGACCAGCCTGGGCAACATGGCAAAACCTGGTCTCTACTAAAAGAACAAAAATTAGCTGGGCATAGTGGCGTACGCCTATAGTCCCACCTAATCAGGAGGGCTAAGGCATGAGATTCGCTTGAACTTAGGAGGTGGAGGTTACAGTGAGCCAATATTGCACCACTGCACACTGCACTCCAGATTGGGCAACACAGCAAGACACAGTCTTAAAAAAAAAAAAAGAAGAATAGACCTATTTCTTTTTCTTAGAAAATGAGAACTAAGTTATCTCAGTTTTTTCTCTTTTCGGCATGGCTTCTAGGAAGCTCACTTAAGAAAGTCTGATCCATCAGCTTCAAGTGAGCTTCTCCTTCCTATGTAGTCATGGGCTGGCCTTCCTGGGACCACTGAGTTATCTTCCAAGGGATGCACAGAAATGTGCTCAGGCTGGAGAATACACAGGACTCTGCATGGTTCAGGGTTTCAGGGATACCCCACCCACTCTGTAGGAAGCTTTTCCTGCTTCAGGCTCATTATGAAAAACAAGGAGAAGCTCAATAGGCTTAGAAGGGATCAGAACTACCCAGAATTCCCCAAGGATCAAAGAATCCTAGCAATTCAATAGCTACCATTCACTCTAACCCTCCCATGTTACAGATGGGGAAGCTGTGGCCAGAAGGTAGAAAGCTGTCGAAGGTCACACAGCAACACTGGTAGAAATGAGACTTGAACTCAGGTCCCCTGAGTCCCAGAGATGTGTCATTATCATCATAATAATCATCCTCCTCCTCAACCTCTTCCTCACCCAATGTGGACCAGGCCTTAAGCTATGGCTTTTTGTGTATTTAATCCTTTCAACAGCCCTATGAGGCACCTTCATTTTACAGGTGAGAAAACTGAGAATCAGAGAGGTAAAATGACTTCTCCAAGATCTCACAGTCAGAATAGAGTGGATCCACAATTGAAACCCAAACTGCCCAACCAGAGACTGCTGCCTTCCTGCTACATAAATCAGTAGTTCCATTAAGTGACATAAATGGTCAAATTCTCAGTGGAATTTAGTACAGGGGGGAAAAAAAGCAATGTATGCAGAGGAGTTTTTAAGTTTTTGGATCAGGCCATGAGAATGTCCCAAACTCCCTTATTTCCTGTCTTGCCCTGACTGCCAGGAAGCTTAGAACCAAATGGAATGGCCAAAACTCATATCCTCACCAGCTAAGTGATATATAGATCACTCTGCTTTTGAGAGGCCTCAGTAACTCTCCTCCTACCCAATCCCCTGCTTGCTCAGGTCTAGACCCACCTCAGAGGCATAGGAATCATTGTCTTCAGCTCGGTAAGGCCTGAAGTTCCGGCTAGGGTCAGGCTTAGAGTCCAAGTCACCAGTGTGGAAGGCCTCTCGGATCCTGGGCTCCCATTCCGGCAGGTCCCTGAAGTCAGGCGGCTGCATCCAGAGGCACAGGCAGAACAAACCAAAGATCACCATGGGAAGGGGCCCATGGGGTGCCAGAAACACCCACCCCAGGCCTCTGGGCTCCATGAGAGGCTTGAACCACCCACCTGAGGGCTGAGACCCTGGCAGATTCACTTCTGCAGCTCAGACCCAGCCCTGGCTGGGGGCACTGCTGTCATTCAATGAATGAATGTTGAAAGGATGAATGAGTAGGTAAGTGAGGAGTGATTTTGTGAATGTGTGTCCTGTGCACAAACCTTCTGAGTCAGCCCCAACTGTCCTATCACATGTGTGACCTCTGTTCATTCCTCTTTCAAGAAGAACCAAGAGGGAGATAACACAGAGCAGTCTATGGGCACAGTGGCACATGCCTGCATGCCTGTAATTCCATCTACAATTTGAGGCTGCAGCAAGCTATGATCATGCCACTGCACTCCAGCCTGGGCAACAGAGCAAGACAGTTTCTTTAAAGAAAAATTTTATCCTCAAGGAGAGCAGCAAAACAAACAAACAAAAAGAAAATAAATTTTTTTAAAGGCCAGGCCCGGGCACAGTGGCTCTTGCCTGTAATCCCAGCATTTTGGGAGGCTGAGGCAGGTGGATCACAAGGTTAAGAGATCAGACCATCTTGGCCAACATGGTGAAACCCTGTCTCTATTAAAAATACAAAAATTAGCTGGGTGTGGTGGTGTGCGTGCGTAGTCCCAGCTACTTGGGAGGTTGAGGCAAGAGAATCGCTTGAACCCAGGAGGCGGGTGTCACAGTGAGGTGAGAGCACGCCACTGTACTCCAGCATAATGACAGAGTGAGACTCTGTCTCAAAAAAAAATAATTTTTTTTTTAAAAAGGCAGTCTGCTTGCCTAAAAAGCAAGATGAAGCCAGATCAACAGGGCACGAGTTAAAGATATTACGGCACATATCCACTGTACAGTTGTTAAAAAGAAAGTTCTAAATCTCTCTCTTTCCCTGGAAATGAAAAACTCCCTGCCATTGCTCTGAGGATGAAGCTCAAACCTCCCCCTGCTCAGTGCAGGGCAGCTTCACGGTGTCTCTTCACTCAGTGCCCTGGAAACACCACGCTCCTTTCGCCTCTGATCTGAGCTGTGCCTTTGCACAGGCTCTTTCCTCTGCAGAAAACACTGTTCCCCCAGCCATCCATTCCTCTGACCTCTGGTCAGATCAGAGGTCTTTCCTCAGCATAGGGTCTAGGTCAAGTTCCTTGTTCATAAAACCATGTACTTTTCCTTTAGATTCCTCTCTCAGTTTATAACTGCAACATTCACTGGCATGTTATTTTGGGTGACTCTGCCCCACTAGATAATAAGGGCCGGGAGGGGGGAATCATATCTGTTTTTGCTTGTCATGACACCTTCAGCAGTGAGCACAAAAAGTGTGTGAACAACAAACAAGGCATCATAATGAACAAACTAATACACTGCTTTAAAAATAAGTTGTATAGTAACAGTAGATATAAAACAATCTGTGTGGAAAAACAAATATATGATAGTATATGTAGAGAAGGATTTAGAAGGGCAAGCTGCAAGAATGAAATATTCTAGATCCACTCCATTAGACACACACAAATACTGAACATTTAAAATGTGACTATTAGGCTGGGCACAGAGGGTCACACCTATAGTCCTAACACTTTGGGAGGCTGAGGCCGGTGGATCACTTGAGCTCAGGAGTTCAAGACTAGCCTAGGCAACATGGCAAGATCCCATCTCTACAAAAAAAATTTAAAAATTATGGCCAGGTATGGTGGCTCATGCCTGCAATCCCAGAATTTGGGAGGCAAAGGTGGTTGGATCATTTGAGGTCAGGAGTTCGAGACTAGCCTGGCCAACATGGTGAAACTCCATCTCTACTAAAAATACCAAAAGTTAGCTAGGCATGGTGGAAGGGGCCTGTAATTCTGGCTACTTGAGAAGCTGAGGCAGGAGGACTGCTTGAACCCAGGAGGCAGAGATGGCAGTAAGCAAAGATTGCACCGCTGCACACTCCAGCCTGGGTGACAGAGTGAGACTCTGTCTCCAAAAAAAGCTAGGTGCAGTGGCTCACGTCTATAATCCCAGCACTTTGGGAGGCAGAGGTGGGTGGATCACCTGAGGTCAGGAGTTCAAGACCAGCCTGGCCAATGGTGAAACCCCGTCTCTACTAAAAAATAGAAAATTAGCCAGGTGTGGTGGAGCATACCTGTAATCCGAGCTACTCAGTAGGCTGAGGCAGGAGAATTGCTTGAACCCAGGAGGTGGAGGCTGCAGTGAGCCAAGGTCATGCCATTGCACTCCAGCCTGGGCAACAAGAGTGAAACTCCAACTCAAAAAAAAAAATTAATAAAAATAAAAATAAAAAAATTAGCTAGGTGTGGTGTGCTTATTGTGGTCCCAGGTACTCAAGAGGGTGAGGAAGGAGAATGGCTTGAGCCCAGGATGTCAAGGCTGCAGTGAGCTGAGACTGCACCGCTGCACTTCAGCCTGGGCAGCAGGGAGAGACCCTGTCTCAAGAAAAACAAAAGCAAACAAAAAATAAATAATAGGATCTGTGCATGAGACACCTTACCTGAAAGTCTGGGCCAAGGTCTTTTGTCAGAAGAATCTCCTTGGAGAGCCCCTGGGAGCCCAAGGAGGGCAGTGATGAGAAGGACTCTTGCTGCTCCTTGACAGAGCCCCCGAGGACTAGGTCCGCCTTCCGCGTGAAGGTGTTCAGCTCCTGCTGCAGCACACTCAGGCGCACCAGGATGGCATGGATGAGCTTGGTGTCCCTGGGGCCCTCGCTGTTGTCGGGGGCTTCGTGCAGCCGCAAGTCAGCACATTCATTGTCCAGATACAGCCGGAGGCCAGCTGAGAAGCCATTGGCATCAGCCACCAGGACATCGATGGCCTTACTGACCAGGGTGGCCTGCTCCCTCAGCCCAGACAGCGCCTCGGCCTCCCTGGCTCTGCAAAGTCGGGCCACATGGGACTCGTGTGTCTCACCCAGAGGAGCAGGCACACACTGAGCAGAGTCTCCGGCCTCGGCGTCCGTCTCCAGCATGGGCCGTGTACTCTGGCAGGAGGCAAGGTCGCAGCGCTGGAGGTTGGACAGGAGCACACGGTTCTCGTACTGCAGCTTCTTAACCTTGCCACTGAGCTCACCGATCTGCAGCTTGGCGGCCGCCAGCTCCTCCTGCGAGGGCTCGCTGAGCACAGAGCAGCTGTCCTCTGAGAGCGCCACGTCCAGCTCGTGCTCCGAGCGGAACTTGGCCAGCTCATTCAGCAGCAGCTTGTTCTGGTCCTCGAGCTCAGCGGAAGAACGCCGCAGCAGCTCAGCCTCCTCTTCCACGAACTGCAGGTGTCGCCGCAGCTCCGCCAAGCTTTCCCCGCACTCACCGCTACCCAGTGCAGAGAAGGCCAGGCGTGCCTCGGGCCCCCCACAGCCACCTCCGTGATCCTTCATGTCGTCCATCTCAGCCCGCAGGCCTCGGTTCTCCACCTCCAGCTCCACGATGCGGCGGCTCAGCAGGTTGGCCTCCTCCTCCACCAGCTTCAGGTGCACCTTTAGCTCGGTCTCCCGCGAGTGGGGGGCATCGGCCAGCTCCTCGGCTGACAGCGCACTGTCCAGGTCCCCGTAGAGCGAGCGGTACTTCAGCAGCTCCTCCTTCATGCTGTCATTCTCCTTGGCCAGCTTAGTGAGCTTCTTGCACATGAGGGCCGACTCCTCTTTTGCAAAGTGCAGCTGGCACTTCAGGTCCGCGCTGTCCTCCTGGGGACATGGGGACAGTCACAACCCAGGAAGGTTAGTGCTTGGGAGGCTCAGTACCAGCCATACCATTTTGGGGGGGCACTAACTATGTGCTAGGAACACAGGGATCAATCAGACACAGACAGACCCTCAAGGAGCTAAGGGTCTGGGGGAGATGCAGAGGGGCAGACATTTAAATGATGGGGCACCACACACAGCCTGGGAGTCCAGGAGGGGTGACATACTGATGAGCAACTACTGCCATTACCACTACAGTTTCATCAGTAAAATGGGGTGGTAACATTACTTCCCTCCCAGAGCCACAGAGGATTAAATGAGCTAATCCTCTCAGAGGATTAAATGAGCTAAGGATGAAAAGGACCTGGCACTCTAACAATCCCATACCACTAGGAGCTAACACTATGTGGCCTGTGCTGCATATAGTACTTTATCTGATTCTTCCAATTAACCCCCAAGACAGGGATAAATAGGGAATGGAGCCCCGAAACTCAAAGTGACTTACCCCAATCACATGGCAGTCAAGTGGCAGAGCCAAGATTCAAACCTGGATCTCTAACTCTAGACCTTTGGATCTAACTGTAGTGCTGCTTGCTAAGCTCCTGGCTGGGGTGGGGAGTGAGCATCTAAGCATCTAAGAACCATGGGCTCAGGGTGTGGTTTTGGGCAGTGAAATTAAGAAAATGAGCAAGAGGGCTGGGTGTGGTTGCTCACACCTGGAATCCCAGCACTTTGGGAAGCTGAGGCAGGTGGATTGCTTGAGGCCAGGAGTTCGAGGCCAGCCTGGCCAACATGGTGAAACCCTGTCTCTACTAAAAATATAAAAATTAGCCAGGTGTGATGGTGTGCGCCTGTAGTCCCAGATACTCGGCAGGCTGAGGCATGAAAATCACTTGAACCTGAGAGGTAGAGGTAACAGTGAGCTGAGATTATGCCACTGCACTGCAGCCTGGGGAAGAAAGTGAGACTTCATCTCAAAGAAAACAAAACAAAACAAAAAACAAAAAAAAGAAAGGAAGAAAAGAAAATGAGCAAGGGGAGGACAAGGCAGAATCTGGGATCCCCAGGCTACGTGGAGTCAGGCTCAGGCCTTCAGAATAAAACCTTCCTACAGGGGCTGCTGGGAATTACCTGCACCAAAGCCTTCTTATCTGCTTTCCCCAGGGATCGGGTTCCTCTTTTCTTCAAAGAATGCTGAAGGGAGATTAAAAAAAAAAAAAGTCAGGACTAAAAGCTCACAGGGTGATCACATGCAGAGAGCTGTCACGGTGCCCAGGATCCAGGGAGGGCCCACTCCTCGGACCACCCCACCCTGAGTGTTGAGCAAGAGGAGCCCTTCAGATCACCCAGCAGTGGAAGACAGATCAGAAGGACTGGAGAAGATGATTCTGCAAACACCTGCCCAGGGTGTTTGCACCCTCTACCCCACACCCTCCCCTCTACCCCATTCCCATGTGTGAACTGGCTGGCCTCAGCCAAATCTTGGAAAGCTGTGTTTCTGTTCTTGTTTGTCTTTCATCATAGGATTTCTAAGTACCTATCATGTATGTACCGATAGGTAGGTGTAGAGAACACAGCAGTGAACCACAGAGGATGTTGTGGTGCTTTTACAGATTCCCCTTTGGAACCGAGACACTCATTCCCCAAGCTGAGCCCTCAAAGCTGAGTACCCCTTCCAGTGACAGCCATTGGTTGAGGGAACCACCTTGTCCAAGGGCAGGTGCCGTCCATGGATGGAGCCCACATCTATGCACGGATCATTGACCCCTTGCCTCGGCCTTACAGGGAGGGCCATCCTTGCTCCAGAGCTCCCCATGGGGACTGACTGGGATCACTGGCACAATTCAGCTTCCAGCTCTGCCTCACTCCCTGCGGTGGTGTTCCCAAGGAGACTCTTCCACAAACCTCTGTATGCAAAGCTCCATCTCAGAGAAAATCTGTCCTCCTGAAACTGAAATCTAGTACAAACTTTAATTCAGAATAAATAATAATGAATAAAATGAAAATGGGGGCTGGGTGTGGTAGCTCCTGTCTGTAATCCCAATACTTTGGGAGGTCAAGACAGGAGGATTACTTGAGGCCAACAGTTCGAGACTAGCCTGGCCAACACAGCAAGACTGTGTCTCAAAAACAACAACAACAACAACAATAAAATGAATATGAGTACAACAAACAGTAATTACACAGGAGAAATGTGTAATTACGACTTGAATGGTCATGAGAGACTGATGGCAAACAGTAATTCAAAAATCCAGAAGCTGACCAGGCACAGTGGCTCATGCCTGCAATCCCAATACTTTGGGAGGTTGAGGTGGGAGGACTGCTTGCATTGAAGAGTTTGAGACTAGCCTGGGCAATGTAGCAAGACGCCTCAAAAAAAAATTAAATAAACAAAATAAGATGTTTAAAATCCAAAAGCAATAGGGAAAAAAATAGATATATTTGATTACACGGGCAAATTCTGCATGGAAATAAAAGCACCCTAACACAAGTAAAAACATAAATGACAAACTGAAAAAATATCTACAATGTATTAACACAAAGGGTTGATATCCTAAATATGGAAACAGCTTCACAAACAGAGCATTAAAAGACCAGCAGACCTGTAGGAAAACAGGCTGGAGATATGAAAAACAGTTCACAGGAAGAGAAAGGCAAATGGATCATGGCACATGAAGATATCCAACCCTGTTCCTATTATATAAATGCAAATGAAAATTACACTGAGATACCATTTCTCACCTATCAGATTGGCAAAAATCCAAATATCTGACGACATATTCTATTGGTGAAGCTATGGAGAAACAAAAAGGTTCATAAATTGCTGGCAAGAATGCCAAATGGCACAAGTCCTACAGAGGGAATTGAAGGAAATGTTACAATAACAATTACTGAAGTTTCTCAATGTTTAAAGAAGTCATTCAACTAGATGCACGATTCTATTGAGCGCTTCCTCCCAAAAGAGGAGGGGTGATTTGTGTTGGTGGTGTATGTATAAAACCATGCTTAGGCTGTTTTGAGTTTTCAAGGTGGGCTGGGCGCCCACTTTGGACACATGCTTACTCCCATCCCCCACCTTGCACACCCCATCTCTGAAAGTGGCAGCCACTGATCTAATCCAAGTCCCATTTTTCTGAAGCCAAGAGATAGGGACAGGGAGTTGTCCAAGGTCCCACAGCACACCCACAGCTGACCTGGGACCAGTTATTGACATAGCTTTTAATTGAATTCCAAAGAGTTGGCAGGAGAAAATGTGCCTTCTGTGATGAGGACCAGAGTGGAGCTAGCACAGTAGTTCTCAACCTGGTACACATCAGAATTACTTATAAAAAATACTGGTGGTCTGGGGTAGGTCTGAGACATCAGTATTTTTTTGTTTTCTTTTGTTTTGTTGTTGTTGTTGTTGTTGAGACTGGAGTGCAATGGCTCGATCTCGGCTCACTGCAACCTCTGCCTACCAGGTTCAAGCGATTCTCCTGCCTCAGTCTCCCAAGTAGCTGGGACTATAGGAGCCTGCCACTACATCCAGCTAATTTTTGTATTTTTAGTAGAGACAAAGTTTTACCATGTTGGCCAGGCTGGTCTCAAACTCCTGACCTCAGGTGATCTACCCACCTTGGCCTCCCAAAGTGCTGGGATTACAGGTGTGAGGCACTGCACCCGGCCGGCCGAGACATCAGTATTTTTTAAATGCTTTCAGGTGATTCTGAAGAGCAGTTCAGATCTACTGTGCCAGGGAAGGAGAGCTCCAGATGGACCCTTAAGTACAGAATATCTTAGAGCACAATCAAATCCTAAAGAGACCTTTTGAAATGCAAATGAGGCAGGAAGGCAGAGGCTGATACTTCAGACTCTGGGTGTCAAGAGCCAGGAGCCAGTATTTGAGAAGTGCTTTCAAAAGCTGGAATGGAAGAGGAGGAAACAGGGCTGTGGGTCAGATGAGTCCTTCTATAAGAGCCAGGTGGCAGCAGCAAGCACAGTCAGTAGGGCCCTGGGCAGGGCACAAAAAGGCAGCCCCCCATGTAGAGTGCAAGGTCGGGGCTCTGGGTTTAGCCCGTCAGGCTACGGAAGGATCCGGGCCCACCTATTACAAGCTGAGTAGGAAGGGCTGTGGCCTCACTGGGAGCTGAACCCTGGAGATCCTGCAAAGCTGAGTTTATGATCCCTGGGTGAACCCTTTCCTCTCCCTGAAATTCCATTTTCTCATTTATAACATTGGATTAGGTGACCAGAGCCCCACCAAGCACTGCAGACTCCCTGGAGGAAGGAAATGAAGTGACAGAGAGGAGAGCCAGGGGTCTCCACGGGTACCAAGGGGTCAGGCATCACATGTGAACAAATGAGATCACCTAAAGCCAGCCGGGCGTGATGGCTCACGCCTGTAATCCAAGCACTTTGGAGGCCGAGGCGGGCGGATCACCTGAGGTTGGGAGTTCAAGACCAGCCTGACCAACATGATGAAACTCTGTCTTTAAAAAAAAAAAAAAATAAGAAAAAAAATACAAAAATAGAAAAAAAAAAAGATCACCTAAAGCCATTCAAAGGACTGAGGGATCATGAGATTCACTGACATGTAAATCTCCTAGCCACTCTGTTAAGGGAGAGAAGTAACCGGCAAAACAAAACCTATAACCCAAATATGTCCACCAACTTCAGAATGGATGAACAAAATATGGTCTCGCCACACAACAGAATATTACTCAGCCACAGAAAGAAGAAAGAAATGGCCGGGTGCAGTGGCTCACGCCTGTGATTCCAGCACTTTGGGAGGCTGAGGTGGGCGGATCACCTGAGGTGGACGTTGCCTTGAGAGTGCGTCATTGCATTCCAGCCTGAGTGACAAGAACAAAATTCCAAAGAAAGAAGAAAGAAAGGTGGGGGGGAGAGAGGGAGGGAGGGAGGGAGTAAGGATGAGAAGAAAAGGAAGAAAAGGAAGGGAAGGAAAAAGGGAAAGAAATGAAGTCCTGGCCAGGCATGGTGGCTCCTGCCTGTAATACCACCACTTTAGAAGGCTGAGGCAGGTGGATCACCTGAGGTCACGAGTTCAAAACCAACCTTGACCAACATGGTGAAACCCCATCTCTACTAAAAATACAAACATTAGCTGGGTGTTGTGGTATTTGCCTATAATCCCAGCTACTAGAGAGACTGAGGCAGGAGAATCACTTGAACCTGGGAGGTGGAGGTTGCAGTGAGCTGAGATGGCACCATTGCTCTCCAGTCTGGGCAACAAGAGTGAAACTCGGTCGAAAGAAAGAGAGAAAGTAAAAAGAAAAGAAAAGAAAAGAAAAGAGAAAGAAATGAAGTCCTAACATATGCTACGTCATACCTGAGCCACGAGAACATCATGAGAAGTGAAAGACGCCAGTCACAAAAGGTTACAGATTGCATGAGTCTATTTATATAAAACGCCCAGAATAAGCAAATTCACAAAGACAGAAAGTACATTAATGGCTGTGAAGAGCTGGGGGAGATCAGGTGCAGTGGTTCACATCTGTAATCCCAGCATTTTTGGAGGCTGAGGTGGGAGGATCACTCGAGGTCAAAAGATTGAAACCAGCCTGGGCAACAGAGTGAGACCCCCATCTCTTCAAAAATAAAAAAAATTAGCCAGGTGCAATGGCTCACACCTAAACTTTCAACTAGTTAGGAGGCTAGGCTGACAACAGAGGATTGCTTGAGCCCAGGACTTTAAGGTTGGAGTGAGCTATGATATTGCCACAGCAGTCCAGCCTGGGTGACAGAGGGAGACCCTGTCTCAAAACCTAAAAAACAAAAAACAAACAAGCAAACAAACAAAAAGAATACAAGGGATTTGTACCTTGTACATCCCCCTCCCCATCCTTACTTGGGGTGGGGGAATGGGGAACACAGTATTCTAGATTTTTTTCCATTAAAAAAATTTTTGTAATTACACAATATTTTTATTTATTTATTTACTTAATTTTTTGTTGAGAAAGGGTCTTGCTCTATCACCCAGGCTAGAGTGCAGCGGCATGATCTTGGCTAACTGCAACCTCCGCTTCCTGGGGTCAAGCAATTCTTGTGCCTAGGCCTCCTAAGTAGCTGGGATTACAGTGCCCACCACCATGCCCAGCTAATTTTTGTATTTTTAGTAGAGACGGGGTTTCACCATGTTGGCCAGGCTGGTCTCAAACTCCTGGGCTCAAGAGATCTGCCCACCTCAGCCTCCCAAAGTGCTGGGATTATAGGCATGAGCCACAGCACACATAGTACGCAATAATTACATATATATATATATATCTTCCTGTAAAAATAACTGTACACAAAGCAGATAAAGCCAAAGCCCCTGTTTTTCCATCCCCCCAACCTCCTCTCCTTTGAGGGTGCTGACTGCTCTGCTGGGGCTCCTTCTGGGCCTTTGGCTGAATTTAAGACACTGAAATAGATGCTGCTGTTTTATAGACTTTCTTTCCTTCCTATGTTGATTTGATTCTGTGATCTCTGATTTTTATAATAAGCAACCTAGACAGAAGAAAATTCCAAAATATGCAGAATTTTATAACAACAGTCTGTGTTCATGCTATATTATTCAGTATGTTACAGGAGCAATGTATACAATATAATCTCATCTTTGTTTTTAAAAAAGTACATAGAGGTCAGGCACGGTGGCTCGCACCTATAATCCCAGCACTTTGGGAGGCCCAAACAGGCAGATCACTTGAGCTCACAAGTTCGACACCAGCCTGGCCAGCATGCTGAAACCCCATCTCTACTAAAAAATATATAAAAATTAGCCAGGTGTGGTGGCACATATCTGTAGTCCCAAGTGCTTGGGAGGTTGAGGTAAGAGAATCGCTTGAACCTGGGAGGCAGAGGTTGCAGTAAGCCAAGATCACACCATTGCACTCCAGCCTGAGTGACACAGTGAGACTCTGTCTCAAAAAAAAAAGTTAAAAAATATATAGAAACTCCCTGCATTGTATGAGACTAGAGAAAGAAAAGCCTAGAAAGATACAAAGCAAACTGCTAATGCTGGGTCAGGCTGAGGAGCAGAATTGAAGGAGGCAGTTAGGGAAGGCTTTCTTCTTTTATTTACGACTTTTACTATTTCTATTATTATTATTATTATTATTTTTTTTTTTTTTTTTTTTTTTTTTGAGACGGTGTTTCGCCCTTGTTACCCAGACTGGAGTGCAATGGCGCGATCTCGGCTCACCGCAACCTCCGCCTCCTGGGTTCAGGCAATTCTCCTGCCTCAGCCTCCTGAGTAGCTGGGATTACAGGCACACGCCACCATGCCCAGCTGATTTTCTGTATTTTTAGTAGAGACGGGGTTTCACCATGTTGACCAGGATGGTCTCGATCTCTTGACCTCGTGATCCACCCGCCTCGGCCTCCCAAAGTGCTGGGATTACAGGCTTGAGCCACCGCTCCCGGCCACTATTTCTATTATTTTTGAACAGATAACAGTCACATGGTTCAAAATTCAAAAAGTACAAAAAAGAATACAGTGACCAAGTCACGCAGTTACCCTGCCCCAAGGCAACCAACGTAACCAGAGTGCTGCAGCTTGCTCTCAGAGGTATGCTAGGCATGCGTTACTGTGCTTTTCTAATGATATTTTTGCTTCACTGACTTTATATTACTTTTTTAGATAAAAAATGCATATTGTTGGCCAGGCCTGGTGGCCCACACCTATAATCGCAGCACTTTGGGAGGCCGAGGTAGGCGGATCACGAGGTCAGGAGTTCAAGACCAGCCTGGCCAACATGGTGAAACTCCAACTGTACTAAAAATACAAAAAATTAGTTGGGCGTGGTGGTGGATGCCTGTAATCCCAGCTACTTGGGAGGTTGAGGCAGGAGAATTTTGTGAACCTGGAAGGCAGAGGTTGCAGTGAGCCAAGATTGCGCCACTGCACTCCAGCCTGGACAAGAGAGCAAGACTCCATCTTGGGGGAAAAATGCATATTCTTAGCCAGACATTGTGGCAGGTGCCTGTAGTCCCTGCTACTTGGAGGCTGAGGCGGGAGGATCGCTTGAGCCCGGAAAGTAGAGGTTATACTGGGCCAAGATCACGTCCCTGCACTCCAGCCTAGGCAAGAGAGCTAGACCTTGTCTCCAAAAAAAAGAAAAAAAGCATATTTACATTTATATTTAAATGCACATATATGTAAACATAGAAAAACTTAACTGGAAGTGTATGTACCTCCCCATCCACACAGAAATTCCCTATGGCTTATTTGAATTTTCTAATCTTTTTCTGCTAAGCATGTACTACTACCTGGTGGCGGTGGGGGGTGGGGGAGGAAAAAGTCATTATAAAAGGTTTTTAAGGCCGGGTACAGTGGCACATGCCTGTAACCCCAGCACTTTGGGAGGCCGAGGCGGGTAGATCGTCTGAAGTCAGGAGTTTAAGACCAGCCTGGGCCGGGCGCGGTGGCTCACGCCTATAATCCCAGCACTTTGGGAGGCTGAGGCGGGTGGATCACGAGGTCAAGAGATCGAGACCATCTTGGTCAACAAGGTGAAACCCCGTCTCTACTAAAAATACAAAATTAGCTGGGCATGGTGGCACGCGCCTGTAGTCCCAGCTACTCGGGAGGCTGAGATAGGAGAATTGCTTGAACTCAGGAGGCGGAGGTTGCGGTGAGCCAAGATCGCGCCATCACACTCCAGCCTGAAACTCCATCTCAAAGAAAAAAAAAAAGACCAGCCTGGCCAACACAGTGAAATCCCATCTCTACTAAAAATACAAAAATTAGCTAGGTGTGGTGGCAGCAGCCTGTAATCGCAGCTACATGGAAGGCTGAAGCAGGAGAATCGCTTGAACCCAGGAGGCGGAAGTTGCAGTGAGCCGAGATCATGCCATTGCACATCAGCCTGGGAAACAAGAGTGAAACTCCATCTCAGAAAAAAAAAAAAGGTTTTTAAAATATGCTTTCTCCAAGAAGTCACCAAACACCTTTCCAGCAGGCAGAGAAAAGGTTTGAATGACCTGAGTGGCTTGAATCTCACCAGAAAGCAGAGCAGTGGGCAGAGGAGAGGAGTTCCAGCCTTTTCTGGTGGACCTGACACTTCCCCACCTTATCTAAGCCATGTGCGCTCCCACACAGCCCCGACATTCTGGAGGGAAAACAAGGCAGGTTCAGAGTACTCAAAGACCTTTCTTCCCTCTGCCTGGTAGCAAATGGCCAGGCGGCTGAGGGGCTGCCACCCCTCAAGAAAGGCAGGGTCTGTCAGAGCCCCTTTGTGGAGCCCCCAGGGATGAAGCCAGTCTCTGCCCAAGAGGCAGATGTTCTGGCTCTGGGCCTTGGGAGGGCCGGACAGGGCAGGGCGGTGCCTGGGCACCAGCAGGAATGCAGCCGCAAGGCCTGGGGATGCACCCAGCCCTGAGGACACGCTCTGTGGCCTGGCATGCAGCAGGGGCTTCCCCACCCACCAGCAACTCACAAGGCTGCCTTTCAGCAGCCAGGGTGGTGCCTCCAAGCATCGCTGATCTACAGGCTTTTAGGAGAAGCCTAAGCTATGTCCTCCCTTGTCTTTCCTCCAGCCCAGGAGAGAGCTGCCTGAGCCCAGCTCTGGAGGGGCCTGTGCACTCAAACACCTTCCTGCCCACCTGCAGCCAAGAAACAAAGGCCAACCTTCCAAGGAATGAAATGAACCTTCTGCCAAAACAGCAGGGCATATTTTCACCAAATCTGGAGGAGATGTTTGGAAAGGTCTCACTGAAAACACAAACTGTGCTTCAGGTACAAAATTTATTCTAGATTATTATTATTATTTTGAGCCTGGGTGTCACTCTGTTGCCCAGAACTGGAATACCGTGGCATGATCTTGGCTCACTGCAACCTCCACCTCCCAGGTTCAAGCAATTCTCATAAGTCAGCCTCCCAAGCAGCCGAGACTACAATACAGGTGTGTACCAACACACCTGACTAATTTTTCATATTTTTTGTAGAAATGGAATTTTGCCACATTGCCCAGGTTGGTCTCGATCTCCTGAGCCCAAGTGATCCACCCACCTTGACCTCCCAAAGTGTTGGGTTTACAGGTGTGAGCCACCTCGGCAGGCCTGCTCTAGATTCTAGAAAGAACCTGGGGTTGGGGGTTGTGCCTCAAAGACAGGCATTCATTCTTTCTCTAGAGTGGCCGAAATGGCCAGAGAGAGAGGCCGTGTGACTCCTGGTTGGGGAGAAATCATATAGGGGAGGAAACAAAGAGTGGTTTAGACATTGGCCCCAAATCAAATGTCACAAGGACAGATGGAGCCAACTGCATGCAAAGATTTGCAACGTAGCTGCTCTTTTCCCAGGCAACTGGCAGCTCCAGACAGAGAGCTCCTCGCCAGAGGCAGCAGAAATGTATTTATTTAACTAAGGCCAATGCTTCTCCAGACCCCCAGCCCTTACAGTGGTTGTGATGGTAACAATAAAAGTCCTTAGTCCATGTTAAGCACTTTACTTGCTTGTCTTGTTTAATTTTCACAAACACCTCTGAGAAGTAGTAATAATGTTCCCATTTTATAAATAAACAAACTGGTCTGGGCACAGTGGCTCATGCCTATAATCCCAGCACTTTGGGAAGCTGAGGCAAGCAGTTCGCTTGAGTCCAGGAGTTTGAGACCGGCCTGGGCAACGTAGTGAGAGACCCCCATCTCTTTCAAAAATACAAAATTAGCCAGATATGGTGGCATGCACCTATACTCCCAGCAACTTGGGATGCTGAGGCCAGAGGATCTGTTGAGCCCAGAAATTTGAGGCTGCAATGAGCCATGATGGCACCACTGCACTCTAGCTTGAGCAACACAGCAAGACTCCTCCAAAATAATAAAGAAAAATAAATGAACAAACTAAGCACTAGAGTAGTTACATCATTTCCCCAACATTATAGTCCATTGCGAGTAAGTGCCAAAGCCAGAGAAAAGATAGAACCGGGCTTTGGGAACCAAGCGCAGTGGCTCAGGCCTATAATCCCAGCACTCTGGGAGGCCATGATGGGCAGATCACGAGGTCAGGAGACCGACACCATCCTGACTAACACAGTGAAACCCCGTCTCTACTAAAAATACAAAAAATTAGCTAGGCATGGCAGCACACGCCTATAGTCTCAGCTACTTAGGAGGCTGAGGCAGGAGAACTGCTTGAACCCAGGAGGCGGAGGTTGCAGTGAGCTGAGATTGCACCACTGCACTCCAGCCTGGGCAACAGAGCAGAATTCTCTCTCAAAAAAAAAAAAAAGAACAGGGCTTTGAACAATCAGCCCCTTCCTATTCCACCTGGTAGGAAATCTAGACGAGAAGGCTGTGCCACAGAGGGAAGCAGTTGCTGGAGTGCGATGCCTCTTCCAGAGTTCTGGAGATACAGCAGGGTCCTAGGAAAGCAAGGATGGGGCAAGGAGCTCAGGGGCAACAACCAGAAGAGTCTGGGTGGGTTTGGGAGATGGGGAGTCCTGGGTTTGAATCCCATCTTGGCCCTTCCCCAGTCCCATCTACAACCTGCAGTTCTACTCTCTGGACCTATGCAAGAGAACTAACACAGAGTCTCAGAAACGTGCACGTGAATGTTCACAGCAGCAATATTCACAGTAGCCAAAACAACCCAGATGTCCAGCAGCTGATGAATGGGCGAATTTCGTGTGGTGTGTACCCACACAATGGATGATTACTCAGCCAGAAAGAGGAATGAGGTCTTGCTACTTTCTTCAACATGGATGCATAAACCTTGAAAACCTGATGCTGGCTGGGCGCAGTGGCTCATACCTGTAATCCCAGCACTTTGGGAGGTGGAGGCAGGTGGATCACGAGGTCAGGAGTTCAAGACTAGCCTGGCCAACATGGTGAAACCCCATCTCTACTAAAAATACAAAAATTAGCTGATTATGGTGTCAAGTGCCTGTAGTCCCAGCTACTCGGGAGGCTGAGGCAGAGAACTGCCTGAACCCGGGAGGCAGAGGTTACAGTGAGCCGAGATCGTGCCACTGCACTCCAGCCTGGGTGACAGAGCAAGACTCCATCTAAAACAACAACAACAAAAAAAAAAACCTGATGCTAAGGAACAGAAGCCAGTCACCAAACTCTCCATTTGGATGATGTGTCCAGAACAGGCAAATTGTAGAGAAAGCAAGCAGATGAGTAGTTGCCAGGGGCAGGAGGGAAAGGGGGAATGGGGAGTGACTGTTCACAGGTATGAGGTTACTTTTTGGGGCCATGGAAATGTTCTGGAACTAGATAATGATGACAGCGACACAACATCATGAATATACTAAAAATCACTGAATTAGTAACTTAAGTATATCCTAAGAGTGACAGCAAAAAAAAAAAAAAAAAAAAAATCACTGAATTGTACACTTTTTTTTTTTGAGACTGAGTCTCACTCTGTCACCAGGCTGGAGTGAAGTGGCATGATCTCAGCTCGTTGCAACCTCCACTTCCTGGATGCAAGTGATTCCCCTGCCTCAGCCTCCCGAGTAGCTGGGATTACAGGCATGTGCCACCACACCTGGCTCATTTTCTGTATTTTAGTACAGACGGGGTTTCACCATGTTGGCCAGGATGGTCTCGATCTCCTGACCTCATGATCTGCACACCTCAGCCTCCCAAAGTGCTGGGATTACAGGCGTGAGCCACTGTGCCCAGCCCACTTTTAATTTTTATTGTTTTTAATTTTATTATTAATTTTTTTTGAGACAGAGTCTCGCTCTGTTACCCAGGCTGGAGTACAGTGGCGTGATCTTGGCTCACTGCAACCTCCATTTCCCAGGCTCAAGCAATTCTCCCACCTCAGCCTCCTGAGTAGCTGGAACCACAGGCTTGTGCCATCATGTCCAGTTAATTTTTACAATATTCGTAGAGACGGGGGTCCCACTATGTTGCCCAGGCTAGTCTCAAACTCCTGGGCTCAAGCAATCCTCCTGCCTCAGCCTCCTAAAGTGCTGGGATTACAGGCATGAGCCACTGTGCCTGGTCTGAACTGTCCACTTCCAAATGGTGAATTGTGTGACATGGGAATTAAATTGTGATTTTAAAATTGCCAAGAAATAGCGGCACCTTATAACAAGACAACCACACTGTGCCCGTGGGAAGGCTATTGGAGGGTTAAACAATGTGCTGGTGTGGTCAAGGCTTGTGCGGTGCCTGGCACAGAGTGAGGGCTCAGACACAGCAGCTATACCATAATAAATCACGTCAACACTCATATTGGCTTTCTGCCTAAAACACAAGGAGGCGTGTGACACTGGAAGAGAGGGTAGCTGGGCAACAGTGCCACTGCAGCCCTCAGCCAGGGCCTGCCACCTCCCCTTTCTCTAACGGAGAGCTGTCTCCATGGTAACCACATCAGCTCAGGGCAGGGGCTCCTGTTCCCAGCCGGGTGACAGCACTGCCTCGGCAGCCTGTCAGGATAGCAACGGCAGATCTTGATGACGGGACTGAGGAAGAATTGTTCAGGGACCCTCATCTCCATAGAAACCATGTCAGGAAAGAGGGAGGAGGGACAGGATAAACAGCAAATAAACACAGGCTTCTGCCTCCTGCGCACAAGCCTGAGACGCCATGGGGCACCTGAAGAGGGCTAGACCAGCCTCACCGACACCAGCCGCAGAGGGATGGGAGCCAGTGTTTCTTGAGCACCTACTCTGTACCAGGCACCATAAAAGGGCTCTTAACAAGCTTGAACTCGTTTAAAATTTCACAATTAAATTCCAAATACTTTCTTTTTTCTTTTCTTTTCCCCGCCCCCTCTTCCTCTCCCTCTTGGTGCAGGGTTTCACACTATAGCCCAGGCTGGAGTCCAGTGGCACCATCATAGCTCACTGTAGCCTCAACCTGTAACCTGTTGGGCTCAAGCAATCCTCCCACCTCAACCTCCCTAGTAGCTGGGACTAGAGGCATGCACCACCGCGCCTTGCTAAATTTTGTATTTTCTGTAGAGACGGGTTTTCACCATGTTGCTCAAGCTGGTCTTAAACTCCTGGCCCCAACCAATGTGCCCGCCTCTACCTCTCAGAGTGCTGGGATTACAAGCATGAGCCACTTCACCCAGCCTCATTCCTTCTTAAGGTTACTAGTTTTCCATTATTAACATATACCACACTTTATCCATTCATCCGTTGATGAACATTTGGGTTGCTTCTACCCTCTGGCTATTTTGAGTTATGCTGCTATGAACACGGTTGAGTAAATATCTCTTTGAGTCTCTGCTTTCACTTGGGGACATAACCAGAAGTGAGATTGCTAGATCATATGATTGTTCTATGTTTAATTTTTGAGGAACTGCCATACTATCTAATTCTTTTCAATTTCTTTATGGTTATATAACCTTACTAATGATCCTAAACAACCTGATAAGCTGGATATCATCCTGTTGTCTTATTTATTTATTGGAGATAGGAATTTCGCTCTTGCTCCTAGTGAGTGCCATGGCGTGATCTCAGTTCACTGCAACCTCTGGCTCCCGGTTTCAAGCAATTCTGCCTCAGCCTCCCAAGTAGCTGGGATTACAGGTGGGGAGTGACTGTTCACAGGTATGAGGTTACTTTTTGGGGCCTTGGAAATGTTCTGGAATTCGATAATGATGACAACTACACATCACCAAGAATATTTTGAAGAAATCACTGAATTGTACATTTTTTTTTGAGACAGAGTCTCACTCTCACCAGGCTAGAGTGCAGTGGTGCGATCCCAGCTCACTGCAAACTCCACCTCCCAGGTTCAAGCGATTCCCCTGCCTCAGGTGGTCACCACTACAACCAGTTAACCTTTCTCTTTTTTTTTGTATTTTTAATAGAAACGGTGTTTCACCATGTTGGCTAGCCTGGTCTCAAATTCCTGACCTCAGGTGATCCACCCACCTCAGCCTCCGAAAGTGCTGGGATTATAGGCATGAGCCACTGCACTTGGCTCTCCCCCACCTTTTTTTTTTTTTTTTTTTTTTTTTTTTGAGACAGGGCCTTGCTCTATCTCCCAGGCTGGAGTGCAGCCATATGATCTCACCTCACTGCAACCTCCACCTCCTGAGTAGCTGGGACTACAGGTAGGTACCACCACACCCAGCTAATTTTTGCATTCTTTAGAGAGACAGGATTTTGCTATGTAGGCCAGGCTGGTCTTAAGTCCTACACGCCCAGTGTGAAGGATGGCTGGAGGACTGTTCTGGCTTCAGGCTGTGCTGTCTCAGTCCAGGGACACTGGCAGGCTGGAGGTCTGCCCACCTTGGCCTCCCAAAGTGCTGGGATTACAGGTGTGAGCCACCACGCAGGCTTTTGTTCATTTGTTTGTTTGCTTATCCTGATGTCACATATAAAGAAACTGAGACTTAGAGAAGGGAAGTGGCTTTAGGGTTCCAGCCACATCTCTGCTAAGGAGAGGCTGGGTGAACTCAGGTAAGCTGTTCCTCTTGGGGCCTCAGTTTCATCATTTGTACCATGAGCTTAAAGTGCTTTCAGAAATTGTCTCCCCTTTTCACTATCAAGGGTGGCAGCAGCAAGATGGTGTGAAGATGGTGCTCTGTGTTATGGGCCAGTCCATGGCAGGCAGGCAGCTGTATGAAGGGAGGGGGCTAGCCACGCTTGGCAGCAGACACCTCCTCTCCCTGCACACTGAGAGGGCATTGGCACATCATGCCAACATGCCCAGTGGGAAGGATGGCTGGAGGAAGGTTCTGGCCTTGGGCTGTGGTGTCTCAGTCTAGGGACACTGACAAGCTTGCCCTCAGGGGAGGCAGGCAGTGCCTGTAGCAAGGAGTGTGCCCTAGTAGATCCTCATAGCTCATCAGCAGCCAGAGAGCTAAGGCCTGGCTCTGCCTCTAGGGCCAGAAGCCACCCCAGGCCTTTTAGAACACAGACCCCTGAAATGGGGGATTCTAGCCTTTAAGGGACACCTGGGCTGATGGCTTCCAGTCTGCATTCTGGAGCCCTGTATAACCTTGAGGTCATCCCTCCCTCTCCAGGGGCTGTTTGGTCATCCACAAAATGGGCATGACTGCAACCTTGTTGGCATGAAAATGTTTGAGATAAACTGTCAAGCAGGGCGTATAACACGCTGTATACCCAACACACAAGAGGAGGAGAAGGTCTGCCAGGAGGAGGAACTGGCATGAGCAAAGACAGACAGGACGGTGTCCAGGGGTCACATTCAGGAAGCACACCTAGTACCCCAGAGACACTGAGACCCAGCCCCAGCACTGACTTCACACTTCACACCAAATGGCAGGACCTGGCAGTCTTTTTGTGTGTCTGTGAGACAGAGTCTTGCTCTGTCGCCCAGGCTGAAGTGCGGTGGCACCATCTCAGCTCACTGCAACTTCCAGCTCCCAGTTCAAGCAAATCTCTGCCTCAGCCTCCCAAGTAGATGGAATTACAGATGCCCACCATCATGCCTGGCTAACTTTTGTATTTTTAGTAGATTTGGGGTTTCACCAAGTTGGCGAGGCTGGTCCTGAATTCCTGACCTCGTGATCCGCCTGCCTCGACCTCCCTAAGTGATGGGATTACAGGCATGAACCACCGCACCAGCCAGACCTGGCAGTCTCTTGCAGCCATTCCACATGCATTATTTGTGTTGGTCCTCACAATGACTCAGGGCACCACTGCTCCATTTCATAGGTAAGGAAACTGAGGCACAGAGGGCTGAACCCCATGCCCAACACTGTTGCATGTTTTCTCAGTTAATCCTCCCACTGCGTCTATGGTTCTTTGATGAATGACTCTCTTGTTAGCCTGTGAGCTCCCTAAGGACAGAAACTGAGTATATTCTGTTCACCATCATAACCTTAGTGTCCCACACACAATTTACACAGTAGGTGCTCAGGAAATACATGCTGGAGGATGAATGAATGAACAACCTTGCCAGGGAGACATAAGCTATCCATTTCCCACAAGCAGAGGTTCACAGAGACACTGGTTTGAGCGGTTTACATGGGCCCGCCTGCCCCAGGCTGGCCCTGCTGGATGCACGAAGCCCTCACCTCTCTTGGCCGCTCCAGCTCCGTCTGCAGCACCTGCTTCGCCAGCTCAGTTTCGATGAGCCGCTGCCGAAGCTCCTCGTTCTCCTCCTCCAGCCGTGCCCGTTTCTTCTCCACCACCTCGAGCTCCTTATGCAGCCGCATGGAGATGTCCTTAGAGACCTGTGCAGGGAGACAGAAGGATGTAAGTAAGCCGAGAGTCCCCACTGCGAGGCCCACTGACAACCTGACTTTGGCAGCAGAGCAACCCCAGAGACAGGCAGGTTCCTATCCCATCGCTGCCATGCTGCAAACCAGCAAACTGAGGCATGAAGAGACCAAAAAACTCATGAGGAAAGCAGCAGAACCAAAACCCAAACCCCAGGTACCACAAGCTCCCAGTGTCTGTTATCATGGTACAGCCCCAGAGAGCTGGGAACACCCTGTTCTCAGAAATGCCTTTTCATTTCCCTGGGGCTTTTTTTTTTTTTTTTGAGATAGGGTCTCGCTATGTCTCCCAGGCTGGAGTTCAGTGGTGCAATCACCGCTCACCGCAGGCTTGAACTCCAGGGCTCAAGTAATCCTCTCATCTCAGCTTCCTGAGTAGGTGGGACTACGGGTATGCATAACCACACCTGCGTAATTTTTGCATTTTTTTGTAGAAATGATCTCAGCCAGGCGTGGTGGCTCACATCTGTAATCCCAGCATTTTGGGAGGCCGAGGTGGGCAGATCATGAGGTCAGGAGTTTGAGACCAGCCTGGCCAATATGGTGAAATGCTGTCTCTACTAAAAATACAAAAAATTAGCAGGCCATGGTGGCCCGCGCCTGTAGTCCCAGCTACTCAGGAGGCTGAGGCAGGAGAATCGCTTGAATCTGGGAGGTGGAGGTTGCAGTGAGCCAAGATCATACTACTACACTCTGGACTGGGCAACAGAGTAAGAATCCATCTCAAAAAGAACCCAAAACCCAAAAAACAAAAATTAGCTGGGCATGCCATGCTGGCAGATGCCTGTAATTCCAACTACTCGGGAGGATAAGGCAGGAGAACTGCTTGAACCTGGGAGGTGGAGGTTGCAGTGACCGAGATCATGCCACTGCACTCCAGCCTGGGCAACAAAAGCAAAACTCCATCTCAAAAAATAATAATAAATAAATAAATAAATAAGAAGAAACAGGGTCTCACTATATGGTCCAGGACAGTCTTGAACTTCTGGCTTCAAGCGGTCCTCCTGCCTCAGTCTCCCAAATAGCTGAGATTACAGGCATGAGCCACTGTGCCTGGCTACTTAGGCTCTTAACATTTCCAAAGCCCTCCCAGCCACCCTCTTGCCCAGTCCTCACAAAAGCCTGTGGGAGGGCCAGAAGCTCATCTGTTAAGATGAGTTTAATAGATGGGAGGGGACTGAGGAGCCAGATGCAGTGGCTCACATCTGTAATCCCAACACTTTGAGGGACTGGACATGGTAGTTCAATCTGCCTGGGCAACATAGCAAGACCCCACCTCCACAAAAAAACAAGTTACCTTGGCATGGTGGCACACACCTACAGGCCTAGCTACTCAGGAAGCTGAGATGGAAGAATCACTTGGGCCCTGGATTCAAGGCTGTAGTGAGCTATGATTATGCCACTGTACTCCAGCCTAGGCAACAGAGTGAGACCCTGTCTCCTCAGAACAAAACAAAACAAAACAAAAACAGAGAAGGGATTGAGCTGCAGTGGAAACCCAGAGCAAGATGGGCCCTAGACCACTGAATCCCATCTCTGCCAGTGACCAGCATGTGGTCCTGGGCAAGTCACTTTCCCTCTCTGTGCCTCAGTCTCCTCATATATAAAATGAATGCAGTAGTAACAGGATCAACCTTACAGGCTGGACAGGGTAACTGAACCAGTTATTGCACAAAAGCCTTGGCCTGGGGCCTGCACACAGTGAGTTCTGGGTGAGTGGTGGCTGCTGCTCCAAGGAGCTAAAGCTCAGAGAGGGCATGATGGCTGGAGGTCACAGTGTTGCCCTGAGACCTATTTCTAGTTGTCCGGGATGTAGAAGAGGCACGAAATGACAAAGGCCGAGAAGGTGTCCAAGTCATCCCCACAGAAAGAAGCTAGAGGAGCTGCAATCTCCAATCCTGATCCAGGAGTCTGCAGCAACAGCACCTCATTCCCGGCAGATACCCTCTGTTCTGTCCCCTGCTGGCTGCTTGAGGGAGGCCAGGAAAGGAGGCCTATAGGGATGAGGAAGGAAGGCCCTTTTGAGCTGGGAGATTGTAACCAGCCTCCATCTTTGCGTAGGCTGGGAACTACTGTTTGGTGAATACCTACTGCATGACAAACTCACCCATCTTCACCCCAATCCTATCCCCATTTTACAAGGAAACTGGAGCTCAGAGCAGAAGTAACACACTCAGGGTCACGCAAAGCCAGTGTGGGCAGAGCTGTGCTGGGAGCCCTGGGGGTTTGGCTGAGGGGCCAGTATAGCCCAGAGTCTCCCAGGGGTGCCAGGGTTTCACCAGCAGGAACTCCACGTGGGGCAGAGAGCCCAGTGCCCCCGTGCCTGCTGGTCTCGGAAATGACTATGGTGCCTCCTCCCTGCCGGAAGGGAAGAGGGCCCTCCCTGGCTCTGTCCTCTGCCTGGGCCCAAGCCCAGCTCGGCATGGACCCCTTGGCAGTGTATGAGGCAGGCCAGGAAAAACAAGGATCAGAAAGGAAACCGGGCAGGGCCTCTCCCTCCCTCCACTGCCACTGCCTCTTTCTGCCCCTGGGGATCTCCTAGGAGAGCCCGGATCGGGCCCATAGGGCTCCTCTCACAGCCTCTCTGGGCACCAGACCTTCCTCATCCATAAAGTGGAGAGAGTAACCCCTTAGGATCAGAACAAGGACTTTGCAGATGGGAAAATGAGATTCAAGCCCAGTTCCAGCATTTACTGGCTATGTGAGTCAAGACAAGTTATTTAAACATGGTCCCGTTTGGGGCTAGGTCACCCAGTAAGCCCCTATCCTGATCAACACTCCATTCATTTCCTCACTCACTCATTCATTCATCCTGCTTAGGCACTAGAGCCTGGTGCAGAGATCAAGGCCACAGACATAGATGGGCTCATTCACATCTATATGTTCCAGCAGTAGCGCAGGGTCAGGCACACACTAAATGCCTAATAAATGCTTGTTGAACAAACAAATAAATCCAAGGGTCCAACAAGTGAAAAGGGAGGGAGATGAATGAGTAAATGACTGAATATATATAGGAAGTGGCACCTGCCCTCATATGCCCAACCCACCCACTGTCCAGGGAGGGCTGCGTCCTGGCTGGGGTGAGGAAGCAGGTTGCTACAGGTGAGGGCTCCACTCTCAAATGAGCTCCCATCTGGGCCAGCTCCTCTACACCTGCGGGGATGCCTCATCTCCACCACATCCTCCACCTAGGGAGGCTACCAGTCCCCATCAAGAAGTCACAATCCAGGTGGATTTCTGGATCCTCTGGGGTTCATGAACAACTCTATGGATTTCATCCCTCCCATCCCTTCCATGATTCCCCAGTTCCCTTCTGCCCCATTCTCCATGGAATCCCTTTTCCATTCACTCCTCTCCCCTGACGCCTGCTACATCAAAAGAAAGCACAGGCTGGGTGCGGTGACTCACATCTGTAATTCCAGCACTTTGGGAGGCTGAGACAGGCAGATCACTTGAAGTCAGGAGTTCAGGACCAGCCTGGCCAACATGGTGAAACCCCATCTTTCCTGTCTTTCCTAAAAATACAAAAGTTAGCCCGCACACGCCTATAATCCCAGCTACTCGAGAAGCTGAGGCCGCAGAACTGCTAGAACCCAGGAGGCGGAGGTTGCAGTGAGCTGAGATCATGCCACCGCACTCCAGCCTGGGCAACACAGCAAGACTTTGTCTCAAAAAACAACAACAAAAATCTCAACTTTAGGCAGCCAGACTGGGAGGCAAGAGCCTTGTGGCCTGGGCTTGTCCCTGCTCCTTGGTGAGCCTCAGTGGTCCTGGGCCCCCTCGGCCCTCAAAAGTGATTTACTGAATCTGCTAGCACATTCCCCGGTGCTCACCAAGTGCTTTTCATCCCACTGGGAAACACTTTATTATTCCCCTTCTGAGGCTGAGAAAGGAAAGCTCACTTCCCAAGGTCACACAGCTAGGAAGGCTATAGAACCCGGGTTTGAAATCGAGTGGGGTCAACTCTAAAGTCTCGCTCTTAGCTTGATTTTGTTATATAGGTTTAACTCGTGAAAACACATTACTTTAAAATCAACAATAAAAGTATTAATAATAAGCTCCTACAGTGGGCTTACTGTGCCAGGCGCTTGAAGGGCCCCACGTGTCTGTCTCATTTGATCCTCCCAGCTACCCTCAAGGCAGGGGGGCTGAGATACTAAGGGAGGCACGGCAGCTGCGGCTTCCGGAAACCAGGGCAAATCCCCAAACCACAAACAAATGCACTCAGCCATGAGGTCACTGTTTACAACACTCGGGCCTGGCTCTTGCCAAGTGCAACCAGCAGCCTCCAGCCCCTGCTCCCAGGCATCAGGCCCCTTGGCTCCTGGGCCTCTGTCATCCTGATCCTCAGGGAAAGGGATGGGAGCTCTCATGAAAGAGCAGTCCCTGGCCGGGCGTGGTGGTTGATGTCTGCAATTCCAATACTTTGGGAGATCAAGGTAGGAGGACTGCTTGAGGCCAGGAGTTCAAGACCAGCTTGAGCAAAATAGGGAGATTCCCCCATCTCTATAAAAAATACAAAAATTAGCAGGGCATGATGGCATGTACCTGTAGTACCAGCTACTTGGGAAGCTGAGGCAGGAGGATCCCTTGAGCCCAAGAGGTCAAGGCTGCAGTGAGCTGTGATCGGCTGCTGCACTGCAGCCTGGGTGACAAAGCGAGACTATGTCTCAAAAAAGAAACAAACGAACAAACAAGACTGGGTGTGGTGGCTCATGCCTGTAAATCTGACACTTCGGGAGGCCAAGGCCAGCAGATCACTTGAGGTCAGGAGTTCAAGACCAGACTGGTCAACATGGTGAAACCCCATCTCTACTTAAAATATTACAAAAATTAGCTGGGCGTGGTAGCACACCTGTAATCCCAGCTACTCAGGAGACCGAAGCAAGAGAATGTCACTTGAACCCAGGAGGTGGAGGTTGCAGTGAGCCGAGATAATGCCACTGCACTCCAGCCTGGCAAACAGAGGGAGACTTCACCTCAAAAAAAAAAAAAAAAGACCACCCTCCTGGCCAGCATTCTGGACTCCATGTGGCTGAATCCTCCTACAAACCCCAGGAGGGGTGGGAATGCCACCCCTACTCTACAGATGAGGAAACTGAGGCTCAATGAAGGGAAGTAACCTGCACAGGTCACCTAGGAATTAAACCCAAAGCCAGAACATTATTTCCAGAAACATCTGTATCTAAGGAAGGGAGCGTGCTCCTGGTGTGTCCTTGGCTTCCCACAGGAGTCACTTTAGACAAGAATTGAGGTCCCAGATTCCCTGGACCTGACCCCCTCATATCCGGTCTCAGGTCCTGAGGGGTCCTGGAAATCTGCATTGTGAACAAGCCTCCCTGGTGATTTTTATTCACCCTGTGAGGCTGAGATCCTGGCCTACCCTCCCCTACCCTTGCCCCAAACCACCAGTCTACTACTACCAACCAGTCCTACTAGTCTACTACTAGTAGTCCTACAGAGCTATTGCTTAGAAGAACTTATACTTACCGTGTAAATTCTTCTGAGCAATAGAAAACCACAACCAGACCAGGCCCAGTGGCTCACACCTGTAATCCCAGCACTTTGGGAGGCCAAGGCAGGTGGATCACCTAAGGTCAGGAGTTTCAGACTAGCCTGGCCAACATGGAGAAACTATCTCTACTAAAAATACAAAATTAGCCGGATGTGGTGGCAGGTGCCTGTAATCTCAGCTACTTGGGAAGCTGAGGCAGGAAAATTGCTGGAGCCCGGGAGGCAGAGGTTGCAGTGAGCCAAGATGACACCACTGCACTCCAGCCTGTGTGACAGGGTGCTTCTTTTTTAATCTCAAAAGAGAAAAAAGAAAAAGAAAACCACAATCAATACACATTTATTTGCTAGACCTAGAGTTTAATACTCTCTTCACTTGAACACTTGAATTATTTCATTTTATCCTCACAAAAATCCCTAGAGGGAGGGACTCATTTTATCTCCATTTTCCACATGAGGAAACAAGCTCAGAGATGTGAAGACACTTACCCAAGGTCGCACAGCAAACAAGTGGCACAGCAGCTCTCCACCCCTGACCTTGCCCTCCTCATGCTGGGCAAAGGCATAACTGAGGTTCTGCAGGTCCTGTCAATTGTGAGGACCAGCAGAGAGGGAGAGCCTGGGGTTGGGGGGGCTCTGAGGTCTGTGGTTTCATTCATGACCCCCTCCCCAGTATCCCTCTGCTCAATAAAACCACTGAAGCTCAAAAGCCTTGAATATTCAGCTGGTCTAAAGCCACATTTAACATAAGGGGAAAATGAGGCACCAAGAGGTAGGGGCCAGTCAGGGCATGAGCCAAGCAGCTGGCAGAGCAAGTCAGGGGAGACCCAGGATACCCTCCTAGGCCAGCTCCCACCCATCCCCACTCACAAGCTCTCTAAGACAAAGCAAGGGAAGTTCGCATTCTGATAACCTCCCAAAAACCCCAGAATGGTCCCAGCGCATGGGGCTCCGGGTGGTGGCCGGGGGTGTCTGTCCAGCTCAGGCCCCAGGCCAGCAGATGAGCTCAGCACTCCAGCTGCAGGGTGGGGAGAAGAGGGAGCGAAGGGGCAAGGTGGATGCTGATTGGCTAATTCAAATCCCAACAGAAGGGGCCCCTCCTCTACCCAGACTCGGGAGAGCCACACACGCACTCTCCACACCCTGCCTCCACACCCCACCTCCCCGCTGCCACTGCTCTGGCCCCACCCACCGAGGCACCGCAGCCCGCATCTCCTCTAGGTCCCAGCCTCTCCTCCGCCCCTTCCTCATCTTTCTGAAGTCTGACTTTTTTTTGGGTCCCTCCCAGAAATCTTCCACTATGTAGGCCCAAAGGCAGCTTCGTCTGAGCTTCTCCAGCTATCCCCTCCCCACCCCTCCCCTCCCTACTGCCTTTCCCCACCCTGCACCCCACTCCTCCCAATCCAGTGATTGGAATCTGAATATGCCGGGGATCTGCCTTGTCAATTAGAGGTAAGCTTTGAACTTAAGAGACTAACTCATTATTTTTCTCTTTATTCTTTTCTTTTCTTTTTTTTTTTTTTTTGAGACGGAGTTTTGCTCGTTACCCAGGCTGGAGTGCAATGGCGCAATCTCGGCTCACCACAACCTCTGCCTCCTGTGTCCAGGCAATTCTCCTGCCTCAGCCTCTGGAGTAGCTGGGATTACAGGCACGCGCCACTATGCCCAGCTAGTTTTTTGTATTTTTTTTTTTTTAGTAGAGACCGGGTTTCACCATGTCGACCAGGATGGTCTCAATCTCTTGACCTCGTGATCCACCCGCCTCGGCCTCCCAACTCTTTTTTCTTTTTTTAAGAGAGACAAGGTCTCACTCTATTGCCCAGGCTGGAGTGCAGTGGTGCAATCACAGCTCAAAGCAACCTTGAACTCCTGGCCTTGGTTATGTGAGTAGCTGGGATTCTAGGCAATTACCACCACACCTTGCTTTTTTTTTTTTTTGAGATAGAGTTTAACTCTGTCACCCAGGCTGGACTGCAATGGCATGATCTCTGCTCACTGCAACCTCGGCCTCCCAAGTTCAAGCAGTTCATCTGCCTCAGCCTCCTGAGTAGCTGGGACTACAGGCATGTGCCACCACACCCAGCTAATTTTATATTTTTAGTGGAGATGGGGGTTTCACCATGTTGGTCAGGCTGGTCTTGAACTGCTGACCTCAGGTGATCTGCCCACCTTGGCCTCCCAAAGTGCTGGGATTACGGGTGTGAGCCACCGCGCCTGGCCCACATTATTTAATTTAATCCTCATAGAACCCTGTGAGATAGAGATTACAAACCCATTTTACAGATGCGGACACTGAAACAGATGACTTTGTTTGAAATCATGAAATTCAGATATATTGGAGCCAAGATTTAAACCAGCCTTGACCAACTCCAGGCCTTCACTACTTTCCATTAGCGTAATTAAGAAACCTCTGCCTGGCACAGTGGCTCATGCCTGTAATCCCAGCACTTTGGGAGGCCAAGGCAGGAGTATCACTTGAACCCAGGAGTTTGAGACCAGCATGGGCAACATAATGAAACCCCATCTCTACAAAAAATAGAAAAACTACCCAGGCGTGGTGGTGTGTACCTGTAGTCCTAGCTACTCAGGAAGCTGAGATGGGGGGATCCCTTGAGCCCAGGAGGTGGAGGCTTCAGTGAGCTAAGGTCACATCACTGCCTGATGCCTAGACAACAGAGCCAGATCTTTTCTCTAAAAAAACAAGAAGAAAAAGAAACCTCCATGGAACAGTGCAGGGACACATTGGAGCCCAGCACCAGGTGTGTGGTTGATACTCAATAAACAGTAGCTGCTCAGCCAGGCAAGGTGGCTTATGCCTGTAATCCCAGCACTTTGGGAGGCCGAGGCAGGTGGATCATTTGAAGTCAGGAGTTCGAGACCAGACTGGCCAACATGGTGAAAGCCGTCTCTCTTAAAAATACAAAAATTTGCCAGGCGTGGGGGCAGGTGCCTATAATCCCAGCTACTCAGGAGGCTGAGGCAGGAGAATCGCTTGAACCCGGGAGGCAGAGGTTACAGTAAGCCAAGATCACGCACTGCATTCTAGCCCAGGCAATAAGAGAGAAACTCCATCTCAAAAAATGAAAACAAAAACAAAAACGGTAGCTGCTGCTAGAAGGAAGGATTCATATTATGATATCACTTTGGGGTACCCTTGATAGAAGGCCTGTGAGTTCACCAGGAATTCCTACTTAGATTAGGAAACTGAGGCCCAAAGAGGTGGTAGAACTTGACCACGGACACACAGAAGTGAGATGCAAGGCCAACCTGGGCCCCATTAGACTGTGGTTCCACCCCAGCGACAAGGGCACCCAAGAGGGATGGGGGAGACCCCCGGGCTGACCTTGACATCCTGCTCCAGACCGCGGATAAGCTCGCCATCCACCTGGCCAGTCTGGGCAGCACGCAGACTGCGGCGCTCGGCTTTGCGCAGCCGGTACTGCAGGATGCGGCAGGTCTTGCTGGCCTGGTCCAGCTGCTGCCGCAGCTCCTGCAGCTGATACACGTCCTCCTCCATATAGACGTCCCGCATCTCCAGCATCTCAGCCCGCAGCTCCTCAATCTCGTCCTGCAGAGGGAAGAAAGGGTCAGGTCACTGGGTTCACAGTAGCACCTAGGAAGCCTGAGTGCCAGCCACACCCAGTGCTGAACAAGGCACTACGGGGGACCTGGATGTGGGAAGCTGAAGGTCAGACCTCCAAAGATGCCCGTGTTCACAGTCCCAGAATCTGTGCATGTCATCTTACATGGCAAAAGGGACTTTGCAAATATGAGTAAATTAAGGATCCCAAGACAGGGAAACAGAAGCAGAGGCTGGAGATGCTTTGATGATGGAGGAGGGGCTGCCACTAGAAGGTAAGGAAAAGGATTCTCCCCTGGAGTCTTCCCGAGGAATGCAGCCCTGCCCCAACCTTGATTTCTAGGCTCTGACCTCTAGGACCAGAGAATAATAACCTGGTGTTCTTTTAAGCCACTAAACGTGTAGTGATTTGTTACAGAAGCAATAGGACACTAACACACTGGGGAAGCAGGAGAGGCCATTTAAGAAATATGGATGAGGAGAAACATCCCAGACCCGTCCACGGCTGGTCTTCCCTGGACACCATGAACCACACCGTCCAAACCTTCTTCACTCCCGCCGGCACTGACCATCCCCCGAACTATGAGATGCTGAAGGAGGAACATGAGGTGGCTACGCTGGGGGCGAACATCCACCGTGATCCACATCCGAAGCGAGACCTCCGTGCCCGACCACGTCGTCTGGTCCCTGTTCAACACCCTCTTCATGAACTCCTGCTGCCTGGGCTTCATAGCGTTCGCCTACTCCGTGAAGTCTAGGGACAGGAAGATGGTTGGCGACCTGACCAGGACCCAGGCCTACGCCTCCACCGCCAAGTGCCTGAACATCTGCCCTGATTTTGGGCATCGTCATGACCATTCTGCTGATCATCATCCCAATACTGATTCTGCAAGCCTATCAGTAGATCCAGAGGAATCATCCTGTATCCCACGTCCTCCAGCTTCCATTCCTCGCCCTGCCCCCGGCCGATCCCGTATCAGCCCTTTACCCTCACACACTTTTCCTCAGTTGTGCACATGTTCCTGGTTTAAAAAAAAAAAAAAAAAAGAAATATGGATGAGTATCAACAATGTATGTACTAGGCCCTGTGCTAAGCACAGGAGCAGGGAGGGACAGTGAGTCCAGCCCCTTCTATGTATTCTGTATGGAGCCCCAAGCTTCATGGGAAGATACACAGTAAACAAGCAAATAATAATAACAAAAAACACCAGCTAGGCGTGGTGGCTCACACCTGTAATCCTGGCACTTTGGGAGGCCATGGTGGGCAGATCATTTGAGGTCAGGAGTTCAAGACCAGCCTGGCCAACATGTTGAAACCCTGTCTGTACTAAAAATACAAAAAAGAAAAGAAGAAAAAAAAAAAGCCAGGTGTGGTGGTGCATACCTGTAATTCCAGCTACTCGGGAGGCTGAGGCATGAGAATCACTTGAACACAGGAGGCAGAGGTTGCAATGAGCCTAGACTGCACCATTGTACTCCAGCCTGGGTGACAGAGTGAGACCCTGTCTCCAAGGGGAAAAAAAAAAAACTCAGATACTTTAAGTGCTAATAAAAATAAAACCAAAACCAAATCAAACAACTTGAATAATATGATAGAGTGATGAGGGAGGCTGCTATGTTAGGGGACATGATCAGGGAGGCTATCTCTATAAAAGAGACATTTGAGCTGAGACAAGAAGGAACAGCCATGCAGAAAAAGCCAGGGAGAGGTCATACCAGGCAGAGGGAACAGTGTGTGCCAAGGCTCAGAGGCAGGAAAGAGCTCGGCGTGTCAAGGTACAACAAGGAGGCCAGGGCAGCTACTGGGTTGAGGCTGAGGATACTGACAGGAGTCAGCCACCTGGGGCTTTGAAGGGCCAAGCAGAATCTGGGTTCGGTGTTTGTTTTGAGACAGGGTCTCACTCTGTTACCCAGGCTGGTGTGCAGTGGCACATTCTTAGCTCACTGCAACCTCTGCCTCCCAGGCTCAAGCCACCCTCCCACCTTAGCCTCTCAAGTCATTGGGACCACAGACGTACAACCCCACGTCAGGCAAATTTTTGTTTGTTTGTTTTTGTAGAGACAGGGTTTTGCCATGTTGCCCAGGCTGGTCACAAACTCCTGAGCTCAAGCAATCTGCCCGCCTCAGCCTCCCAAAGTGCTGGGATTACAGGCATAAGCCACCATGCCCAGCCTTGGTTTGGGTTTTAGGCAGAGGGTAACAGTATGACCTCACTTCTTCAAGACAGCTTCTCCTACTGCTGTCATCAGCTTCCGGCCGTTCCTCACTTCTCCTTTATGATCATTATTAGCAAATTTGCAGTTCTATGTTTAATAGTTTGTCTCCCAGTCAAACCGTGAGTGCCTAGAGGTCACCCCACCTGGCTTAGCAGGCTCCTAACAAACATTAACAGAATGGATACATGTATGTTCAGTTTGGTTCAAAAATAACAAAAAAGACAAACCAATGTGCAACAATCATTAGATACTAAGTGTAAGAGGGGAGGGAAGTAGAATTACGCAGAAGAAATGCATGATTATTATGTCTTGTACAAATGTGAAAACCCAGTCACAAACGGGAATAATACCATGTCTAAGTGTGACCGAATGATTTAAATAAGATTGTATATATTAAGAAGGGAAAACTGGCCAGGTGTGGTGGCTCACGCCTGTAATCCCAGCACTTTGGGAAGCCAAAACTGGCAGATCACCTGAGACCAGGAGTTCAAGACCAGCCTGGCCAACATGATGAAACTCTGTCTCTACTAAAAATACAAAAATTAGCCAGGCGTAATGTGGCGCATGCCTGTAATTCTAGCTACTTGGGAGGCTGAAGCAGGAGAATCGTTTGAACCTGGGAGGCGGACGTTGCAGTGAGCTGAGATTGCACCACTGCATTCCCAGAGGGAGACTCTATCTATCTATAAATAAATAAATAAATAAAGCTGGGAGTGGTGGCTCACACCTGTAATCCCAGCACTCTGGGAGGCTGAGGCAGGTAGATCACAAGGTCAAGAGACTGAGGCCATCCTTGCCAAAATGGTGAAACCCTGTCTCTACTAAAAATACAAAAATTAGCTGGGTGTGGTGGCATGAACCTGTAGTCCCAGCTACTCGGGAGACTGAGGCAAGAGAATTGCTTGAACCCAGGAGGTGGAGGTTGCAGTGAGCTGAGATCGTACCACTTTACTCCAAACTGGTAGCAGAGTGAGACTGTCTCAAAAAAAAATAAATAAATAAAATAAAATAAAGAGAAACTGAGTCACCAGGGATGAATGACCTGCTAAAGGCATCCCTGAGGAGCCAGAGAAAGCACTAAGGATGGCGTTGATGGAAGCAGGGATGGGGGGTCTAAGGGGCAAAAAGGCCTCTGCAGGCCCTGGAGAGGGCAGATCTGGAGAGCAAGATTCCTCAGCCTTCCCTACCCCCTTTCCTCAAGGAAAATGGAAAGGAAGGGACTGGGAAGTGGGGTCTCGTATTCTTCCCTCCTCATGCTGCCACTGCAAGGAGGGAGTGTCTACTCTGCCCCCATTAGAGAGACACCTCTGGCTTCTATCCGAGCACCCCTCACCGCACCCCTGCTGGGGCTAGCAGGAAGGCCGATCTGGCCTTGAGCCTGGGAAAGGAACACATATGGGGGTCTCTGTCTTCACTTCTGCCTGCCCAGAGGTGAGGACAGGTCTGCTCTTCCAATGGTCAGCATGGTAGGATGGCTCCCTGTGGGGAAGCGGGTAGGGCTGGGGTTGCCAGCGCCCCCTGAGGCTGGATGAATTTAATTCAGGGTCAGGGTTAGGCAGCCTTACCCTCCAGGCCAGTTCTCAGCATCGTGAAGCTCGGGAGGTTTTCTGGCCCATGGGTTTGACTCCTGGGGTTGCAGAGGAACAGTCATTTTGCCAGCCCCTCTATCCCCACCTCCATCCTTATAGACACACAGAGTCACCACCCTACCAGCACACCACAGGGAAAGAACCAGAGTGGAGAGGAGGAAGTGGAACAGTCAATGATCACACCAGTTAAAGAAATGAGGAAGTGAGGGATCTATGCACTGTTTCAGGCAGCCTAAGAGGGAAGCATGAAGGAAAGAGCACTCAGGAAGTGCAAACCAGTTGGCTAAATCCAGGCTAGGCCAGCATCCAGATGATCTGTGTTCAAATCCTAGTCATGCTGGTTACCAGCACCTCTCTAGAAAGTTAAAATGACAGGATATGGTGATGGAAAGGATATGAGGGTCTAAGTGGACCCCAAGCTCAGGATGAACCAAGGGGAAATGCACACAAGCTTACAATGCTGGGCTACATTAGATGCATGACATTTAGATCATGGGAGGTTACATCTCTCACATAAGATCACACCCAGAGCATGAGAGTCATTTTTGGAAATGACATTTTAACTTTTAAGGAAATGATTTTCTTATTTATAAAACAGGCTGGGTGCACTGACTTACACCAGTAATCCTAGCACTTTGGGAGGCCGAGATAGGAGGATCACTTGAGGCCAAAAGTTTGAGACCAGCCTGGGCAACATAGTGAGACCTCATCTCTGTTTTTAAAAATAAATAAAGCACTGGCCGGGCACAGTGGCTCACTCCTGTAACCCCAGCACTTTGAGAGGTTGAGGCAGGAGGATCACTTGAGCCCAGGAGTTCAAGAACAGCCTGAGCAACATAGTAAAACCTCATCTCTACAAATAATAATAAATAAATTAGACTGGCCTGGTGGTGCACCTATGGCTCCAGCTACTTGGGAGGCTGGGATGGGAGGATTGTTTGAGCCCAGGAGGTTGAGGTTACATTGAAATATGATTGCAACACTGCACTCCAGCCTGGGCAACAGAACGAAAACCTGCCTCTAAGAAACCAAAAAATGTAAAACATGATCATAGAGACAGTTTTGAAAATAGAGAAAACATGCCAGGCGCAGTGGCTCATGTCTGTAATCCAGCACTTTGGGAGGCCAGGATGGGCAAATCACCTGAGGTTGTAAGTTCAAGACCACCCTGACCAACATGGATAAACCCCATCTCTACTAAAAATACAAAATTAGCTGGGTGTGGTGGTGCATGCCTGAAATCCCAGCTACTCGGGAGGCTGAGGCAGGAAAATCACTTGAACCCGGGAGGTGGAGGTTGCAGTGAGCCAGTGTTGTACCATTGCACTCCAGCCTGGGCAACAAGAGCGAAACTCCAACTCAAAAAGAAAGAAAGAAAGAAAGAAAATAGAGAAAACAGGCCAGGCGCAGTGGCTCATGCTTGTAATCCCAATACTTTGGGAGGCCAAGGCTGGTGGATCATTTGAGGTCAGGAGTTTGAGACGAGCCTGGACATCTTGGTGAAACCCTGTCTCTAGTAAAAATACAGAATTAGCCAGGTGTGGTGGCAGGTGCCTGTAATCCCAGCTACTGAGGCAGAAGAATTGCTTGAACCCAGGAAACAGAGGTAGTGAGCTGATATCACACCACTGCACTCCACCCAGAGCAACAGAGCAAGATTCTGTCTCAAAAAAGAAAAAAGAAAATATAATCTATGCATAATTCCAATATCTGAATACAGTGGTTCTCAAAGTACAGATTCTAAGCCAGTAGCATCAACATCACTGGTAAATTTGTGAGAAATTCTCATGTCCCAACCCAGACTTGCTGAATCAGAAACTCCTACGGTGAGCCCTCAAGGGGTTCTGATGTGGGGCATTTTCTTCTAGTTTCTTTACCCCATAAAAGGGCAAGAGTCAAGTTCCCAGGCCAGGGCCTGACACAGAGCAGCATCTCTGTAAGCATCCCTTGAATAAGTGAATGAATGAATGACAGTTCTCACATGAGCAGCTGTCTCCCCAGGGCCTGCCCGTCACCACAGTCAATCTGTGACAGTGCAAGATGTTGCATTCATGCCAGTTCCGTCTCTCCAGGGGGGCCTAGGCCTCCCAGGGGGCTAGTCCCAGCTGCAGGCAGAATGCCCGTCAGCCCCTGCTGGCATGGCCCCACGTGAGAGGGTGAGTTGACAAAGGCAGGCTTGTGGCCCGGCGCTGGGTCTGCAGGGACGTGGGTGGGAGAGGCTGGCGAATGCAGGGCTTAGGCAGGGGCACTGAGCTTTTGGGGCCCAGGCAGGGCTAGGAGAGGGGCTGCTGGGGCTTGGAGAGGGGACCCAGAGGGCAGGCTCCAGCAGTTCGCAGCCCTCAGGGTGCCTAAGAATGCTCTGGGGCTCATGCAGTCTGGCCCCCATCCCAGGAGAGCCCCAGTAACAGATCCAACTGAAGGAGCTGGGGGTGGGGGGCCCTGGGGGTGGGAGTGAGGATCACAGGCTTCCCAGCTCCTTCACAGACAGCTCAGTGCTTCTGAAGAGCCTCTCCCAGCTAGCTCCCAGACCCCCTCACTGTGTGGATGGGGTGCAGGAGAGGCCCAGCTCCGCTGGACTCAGTGGGCCTTGTGGCTGTAGAGCAAGGTTGCAGACATGGTGAAACCCTGTCTCTATTAAAAGTACAAACATTAGCCAATGCGGTGACTCGTGCCTGTAATCCCAGCTACTTGGGAGGCTGAAGCAAGAGAATTGCTTGAACCCGGGAGGAACAGGTGCAGTGTGCTGAGATAGCGCCACTGCACTCCGGCTTGGGCGACACAGTGAGCCCCTGTCTCAAAAAAAAAGAAAAAAAAAAGAATTCCCCCAACACCAGCAGGAAAACCCTAAGCCTCATCCTCTGCCAGACAACAAAAGGGCAAAAGGGCATAGTGCCTGGTAGTGCCCACCTCAGAGCCTTGGGACCCCTGACCCTCAGGCCCACCACAGCCCGGCCACCTCTTTCAAGTTGACTCCTTCTTCTTCTTTTTTTTTTGAGATGGAGTTTCGCTGTTGTTACCCAGACTGGAGTGCAATGGCACGATCTCGGCTCACCGCAACCTCCGCCTTCTGGGTTCAAGCAATTCTCCTGCCTCAGCCTCCGAAGTAGCTGGAACTACAGGCACGCACCACTATGCCCAGCTAATTTTTGTATTTTTAGTAGAGACGGTTTCACCATGTTGACCAGGATGGTCTCGATTTCTTGACCTCGTGATCCACCCGCCTCGGCCTCCCAAAGTGCTGGGATTATAGGCGTGAGCCACTGCGCCTGGCCAAACAAAACTTTTAAAATACTCTACATTTTATTTTATTTTTTATTTTTAAATTTTTAATTAATTATTTTTTTATGAGACGGGGTTTCACCATCTGGGCCAGGCTGGTCTTGAACTCCTGACCTCATGATCCACCCACCTCAGTCCAGCTGACCCCTTCTTCTTAAAGGCTACTCTTGAAGCTAACTCAGATTTTTTAACCTGGACTGGAAACAGGGAATAGGACCATGGGGGAGGATGGGGGAGCAGGGCACCCACACTGCTGCCAGGATAGGCAGTGCTTCCCTTTCTAGAGAATACTCTTTTGCTCTGATTACACAGTTAATAGCTGCTAATTGGAGAAAACCTGAAGAAGGCAGATGGCTTTCTATCTCTTCCACCATTTCTCACCAGCCTCTGCATGAGGTCCAAGTCCCCGTAAGTGGCCCTGAGCCAGCCCGGGTCTCCTCCCTTCTCCTACCTTACCCCAGCCCTCCAGCATCTAGATAGGCAGTCACTTTAAAAACGGCTACCATTGGCTGGGCGTGGTGGCTCATACCTGTAATCCCAGCACTGTGGGAGGCTGAGGCGGGCAGATCAGCTGAGGTTGGCAGTTCGAGACCAGACTGACCAACGTGGAGAAACCCCATCTCTTAAAAAAACAAAAACAAAAAACGGCTACCATTGGTTGGGCACAGGACTTTGGGAGGCCGAGGCGAATGGATTATCTGAGGTCAGGGGTTTGAGATTAGCCTGACCAACATGATGAAACCCCATCTCTACAAAAAATAAAAAAAAATTAGCCAGGTGTGGTGGTGCATGCCTGCAATCCCAGCTACTTGGGAGGCTGAGGCAGGAGAATCGCTTGAACCCTTGAGGCAGAGGTTGCAGTGAGCTGAGATTGCACCATTGCACTCCAGCCTGGGTGAGAGAGAGAGACTCCATCTCAAAAAAACAAAAATTGGCTGCCACCTATTCGGAGGGTCACTAATTTCCAGGCCCCAGCACAGGCAGCGCGTGCATTATCAGCTGATAGTTTAATCCTCTTACCAACCCTGCGAGGTAGGTGCTGAAAATGTTCCTATTTTGCAGATGAGGAAACCGAGGCTCAGAAGCTTCACAGAGCTGCTTAAGCAAGGGACCTGTGGGGCTGGATTCCAAACAAGCCATGTGGCCCTGGGCCAGTGTGTCATAACTGTGCTCTTCCCGTTTCTTCAGCTATTCCCTTTGCTGGAATGGCCTTTGCCGGAATGGCCTTTGCCAGGCTGACTCCTGACTGTCTCATGCTTCCAGAACATTTTCTCCCCTCAATCTGATTCAAACACCATACTCTGAAGTCTATGGTCGCTTGTGCTGGTAGTTTTAAGTTGTGTCTGTTTTCAAGTCAGTCTTCCCCAAGAGCTAGGGAGAAGGGCAGGGGCTAGTTTGTGTCTAGTCCCCAGCATCACCCAGGGCAGGATGTGGTACAGAGCAGGTACCTGTCACTGCCTATGGATAGATGTAGGAATTAAAGAATGAGTATGGGACCAAGCATGGTGGCTCACACCTGTAATTGCAACACTTTGGGGGGCCAAAGAGGGAGGATCCCTTGAGCTCAGGAATTCGAGACCAGCCTGGACAACACAGTGAGACCCCATCTCTACAAAACATTTAAAAATTAGCCAGGTATGGTGTTGTAGCCTCAGATACTCAGGAGGCTGTAGCAGGAGGATCACTTGAGCTTGGGAGGTTGAGGCTGCAATAAGCAAGGATTGTACCACTACATTCCAGCCTGAGTGACCAAGTGAGAGTCTGACTCAAAAAGAAAAAATAAAAGAGTATAGCATCTGTCCTGCCCAGTCCACAACTCCAGGCCAGCTGCAAAGAGTTAGGAAGACAGGAGTTCAAGACCATCCTCAGCAACACAGCGAGTCTCCATCTCTATGAAAAAATTAAAAATAAAAAAAAACTAAGCTGGGCATGTCTGTAGTCCCCAGCAACTCAGGAGGCTGAGGCAGGAGGATCACTTGAGCCCAGGAGTTCCAGGCTGCTGTAAGCCATGACTGCACCACTGCACTCCAGGCTGAGTGACAAAGTGAGACACTGTCTCTAAATAAAAATAAAAGGGGGAGAGCCTGGGCAGATCAGAACTGGTCTCAGTTCTCCATGCCACCCAGGAGGGTAGGCAGGGTCTGTCTACACAGGGAACCTCCTGCTCACACACCTACTCCCTGCCCACAAAGTGTGTCTCTGTCCACCCCCTGCCAATCCTTGAGCTCAGCCTCCAGGAAGCAGCCTCTCAGAGGCAAAGCTGCTCCCCTCGATGGACTGGTTCCCAGGAATCCTGGGAGAATTGTCCAGGAAGACTCTTGGTCCCGGCTGGGCCGGACGGCCAAACATGAACTCACACTACTGCTAATAATAGCAGGATCTTACACAGCAGCAGAGGGCTTCACAGTTTACAAAGACATTCCATCTGAATCATCTCATGAGTCCTCACTAAAACCCCCAGTCAGGCAAGACAGGAACCATCATCCCTGTTCAACAGATGAAAAACTTCAGTGAAGCACAGGGAAGGTGGGCCGTGCCCAAGCACATGCAGACGGGCAGGGGGAAGGGGTGACACCTCCAAGGGGAACTCAGACTCCAACCACCGACTTCAAGATCTTTCCTCGGAACCAGAACTCAGGGAGTCCATGAACTTGGAAAATCACATCTTCCTTTTCACTGCCCTCTGAGTAAAATGTAGCATTTCCTTTTATTCTGGGCCTATAAACAAACCATCATTATATGAGTAATACCTGTGACTCTGCCACCAAAAGAAATACCAGATATTTTCATGTCATATAACAGTTGCTGCCAAAGTGTCAAAATATTATTTACACTCATCAGTACTTTGAAATTATGCTAGTTAGATCTGTCACCAGAATTTATGAGTTAAAAAGCACACATATTACTATGTTGTAATTTTAAAATACTTTAATAACTATTTCAATATAATTGGTTTCCTTTATATTTCATTTTAAACATTGAAAATTGTATCTTATTTTGGCTGAGCATGGTGGCTCACATCTGTAATCCCAGCACTTTGGGAGGCCAAGGCAGATGGATCACCAGAGGTCAGGAGTTCGAGACTAACATGGGTGAAACCCTGTCTCTACTAAAAATACAAAAATTAGCGGGTGTGGTGGCGTGTGCCTGTAATCCCAGCTACTTGGGAGGCTGAGGTGGGATAGTCACTTGAACCTGGGAGGCAGAGGTTGCAGTGAGCCGAGATCGTACCATTGCACTCCAGCCTGGGCGACAAGAGTAAAACCCCATCTCAATAAATAAATAAGTTATATCTTATTGTATTTCATTTTTAATTTTATTTATTTATATATTTATTTAGGTAGAGACAGTCTTGCTATGTTCCTAGGCTGGTCTGAAACTCCTGGTCTCAAGCAATCCACCCACCTTGGCCTCTCAAAGTGCTGGAATTACAGGCGTGAGCCACTGCGCCCAGCCCATTTTAAGCATTTAAACACGTTATTCTGGGACTTATTCCAGCAGAGAGCCAAAAGAGGTCCATAGCACAGAGTAAGATGGAGGCTGTGTTCCCTCTGGAGCCACCTCATCTACAGGGCCTGGGTTGCTACCCCAGAACCTCGATCTCCACCACCAAAGCATAAAACTGGAGAAGCAGCGCTCTGCTTTCAAATTTAATTTATTTTTTGAGACAGGGTCTCACTGTGTCACCCAGGCTAGAGTGCAGTGACTTGATCACAGCTCACTGCAGCCTTGACCCCTTGGGCTAAAGTCATCCTCCCACTTCAGCCTCCCGAGTAGCTGGGACTATAGGCACACACTACCATGCCTGGCTGAATTTTGTTTTTTTTTGTAGAGGGGGTCTTGCTCTATTGCCCAGGCTGGTAAATCACACTTTAAATGTTCTAAGAAAGGGTACTTTCTGTGAGAAGCCCACACAGATGTAAGATGATTTACCTTTGCTCATTGAGGACAGCAGGAGGAAGTCGAGACTTTGGGCCTTGGAACCTTTGCACGTGGCTCCAGATGCATGGCTATGATGGAATTGGCCTGCAGGAGCTGGTGAGCTGTGGGCCTGGAGGTGAAAGTGACCAAACACCAGGACCACCTGCAGAAATGCAGCAAGTGGCAGTGTGTAGTCTGAACCCAGCAACAGCTTCCAGCTGGTACTGGGAGGACAGGGAGAGAACCAAGGGGACATGAGGCTCCTGAAGGCAGGAGCAGGTTGCCTCCTGCCAGTCCCTAAGGAAGGGACTTGCAGAGCGGAAGTCCCCCAGCTACCTCCCACCTAATAGTCAGCTTCTGGTGTCCCTGGTAACTCTGATATGACCCCTACGGACTACATTCTAGAAACCCTTGATATGCCAAGACTGGGTCAGGAGCAGGGAGCTGGAATCTCAGCCCACCTACTTTCCATGGGATTCTGCACAGCCTGGGCCGCCTACTCTACACATTTCTCACCTCAAAAGCCACCTCTGGCAGGGTGCAGTGGCTCACACCTGTAATCCCAGCACTTTGGGAGGCCGAGATGGGCACATTTGAGGTCAGGAGCTTGAAAACAGCCTGGCCAACATAGCAAACTCATCTCTATAAAAATACAAAAAAATTAGCCAGGCATGGTGGTGCACACCTGTAATCTCAGCTGCTTGGGAGGTTGAGGCAGGAGAATCACTTGAACCCAGGAGGTGTGTGTTGCAGTGAGCTGAGATGGTGCCATTGTACTCCAGCTAGGCGACAGAGTGAGACTGTATCTGAAGGAAAAAAAAAAAACGGGTGCGGTGGCTCACACCTGTAATCTCAGCACTTCGGGAGGCCGAGGTGGGTGGATCATGAGGTCAGAAGTTCAAGACCAGTCTGGCCAAGATGATGAAACCCTGTCTCTATTAAAAACACAAAAAATTAGCCAAGCAGGGTGGCACACGCCTATAATACCAGCTACTTGGGAGGCTGCGGCAGAGAACTGCTTAAACCTGGGAGGCAGAGGTTGCAGTGAGCCGAGATCACACCACTGCACTCTAGCCTGGGCAACAGAGCGAGATTCCGTCTCAAAAGAAAGTAGTAACCATTTAAGCCGGGTGTGGCTCACACCTGTAATCCCAGCACTTTGGGAGGCCGAAGCAGGCAGATCACAAGATCAGGAGTTTGAGACCAGCCTGACCAACATGGTGAAACCTCATCTCTATTTAAAAAATTAAAAAATTTTTTTAAAAAAACACCTCCACCAAGAAGCCTCCCTGGCTTCCCCAGGGCACAACCCTTTTGTTTGAACAATTAGAGAGTGCTACAGTGGGCCAAGCCCTCACCAAATTATTGGATTTAATCCTTATGATGGCCACTCTGCTCCCCACTAACTTGTTCTCCATTCAGTACAGTGATTTTTTTTTTCTAAAACCATGTTTAAAATGTGGTTAAAACTGTTTAAAATTCTCCAATAATCACCAAAACCTGGGAACCACCCAAATGTCCTTCTTTTGGTGAATGATAAACTGTGGTACGTCCACACAATAGAATACTCAGCCATGAAAAGGAAGGAACTGCTGACACCTGTAGCATGGAGGAAGCTCACATGCAGGAAGCTTAGGGAAGGAATCCAGAATGAGTAGGCTACACAATCTGAGTCTATTTTTGACACTCTGGAAAAGGCAAAGCTATCAAGACAGAAAACAGTCCGGTGGTTGTGAGGGTCTGAGATTGAGGGAGGAACTGACCTCACAGGGCGAAATTTGGAGTGTGAAGGAACTGTTCTATATCTTAGTTGTGGCGGTGGCTACAGAACTGGATGCATTTGCCAAAATTCATTTTATTGTATATAGATTATCCCCAGTACACCTGACCTAAAACCCCAAAATGCGAAATGCAAAGGAAAACAAAACCTCCAATGAGTTTTCATCACACACAAAAGAAAACCCAAATCCCAGCCAGGCACAGTGGCTCAGGCTTGTAATTCCAGCACATTGGGAGGCTGAGGCGGGCAGATCATGAGGTCAGGAGTTTGAGACCAGCCTGGCCAATATGGTGAAATGCCATTTCGACTAAAAAATACAAAAATTAGCTGGGCACAGTGGTACATGCCTATAGTCCCAGCTACTCAGGAGGCTGAGGCAGGAGAATTGCTTGAACCCGAGGGTCGGGGATTGCAGTGGGCCGAGATCATGCCACTGCACTCCAATCTGGGTGACACAGTAAGACTCCGTCTAAAAAGAAAAAAAGAAAGAAAAAGAAAACCCAAATCCCATCATAGGGCATACAGGTGCGGGTCTGAGCCCTGTCTACTTCTCCATCTTCATCTCCCTCAACTCCTCCTCTCACTGGCAACCCAGCAGCCACTTGGGTCTTAGGCAACCAGCAGCCGCCTCACTCATCCCACCTCAAAGCCTTTGCCTTTGCGGGTCTCTGCCTGGATTTCCCTGCCTGCCATCTCTGCACTGGTGGGTTGCCTTCTTCTTCAAGCCTCCACTGAAATGCCACCTCCTCTGAGAAGTCTTCCATGCTTCTCCAGGCCCATTATGTCCATCTCAACCCCTTCCTTCTTTCTTGATATATATCACAGGCTTATTTGTGATACTTGTCATTTTATTTATTTGTATGTTTGCCTGCAGAAGTCAGTCTCTACCACTAGGATGTGATGTCAGGAGGACAGAGGCCAGCACGGTGACTGGTACACACAGAACAGCTCAATACTCAATAAAGAGGTGCGGACCTGAGGTCAGGAGTTTGAGACTAGCCTGGCCAACATGGTGAAACCCTATCTCTACAAAAAATGCAAACATCAGCTAGGCGTGGTGCCTCTTGCCTGTAATCCCAGCTCCTTGGGAGGCTGAGGCAGGAGAATTACTTGAACTCAGGAGGTGGAGGTTGCAGTGAGCCAAGATCAAGATCATGCCACTGCACTCTAGCCTGGGCTAGAGTGAATAAGACTTCATCTCAAAAAAAAAAAAGAAAAAAGGCCGGGCGCGGTGGCTCAAGCCTGTAATCCCAGCACTTTGGGAGGCCGAGGCGGGTGGATCACGAGGTCAAGAGATCAAGACCATCCTGGTCAGCATGGTGAAACCCCGTCTCTACTAAAAATCCAAAAAATTAGCTGGGCATGGTGGCGCGTGCCTGTAACCCCAGCTACTCAGGAGGCTGAGGTAGGAGAATTGCCTGAACCCAGGAGGTGGAGGTTGTGGTGAGCCGAGATCACACCATTGCACCCCAGCCTGGGTAACAAGAGCGAAACTCCGTCTCAAAAAAAAAAAAAAAAAAGAAAAAGAAAAAAAAGAGGTGCTGAATGAATAAACAGGGTTCAGAGGGGAGGAGATTCCCCCCGTTCTACTCTACTGCAGAAAACCATTTCCAGTCAGCACTCCTGTGACTGAGTTTAATTCCCTGATTCTGTGAAACTAATGCCCACAGGTGCTTCAGACCCCAGTGGTGGGGCTCAAATCCCAGCCCAGCAACACCCAGGCCATAGCCCTACCAGATTCCAAACCTTACGCAAGTGTACCACCTCCTCCCCGGGTTCCAGGGGCCCAACAAGCCCTCCGATGGGCAGACCAACCCAGAAGAATGACAGAGCTGAGCTGAGAGACCAAGAACCTTCACTCTGCGAGACAGCAACCACACTACAGAGGAACAGGAGTCTCTGTCTGGCCTGCCTGCTCCCACACTGCCCTGGCCACCATGGTCCCTCCCTCAGGCCGAAGCCTGGGCTGCCTCCCATCTGCCACCCTGGCTCTGGGCCACTTGTCTCCTGCCCAGGCCCAGGCCACTCACCCCAGCCCCAGAAGGGCTGCTCTGTGGAGTAGGCCAGCAGTGGCCATGGGGGCGGCTTGCCAGCCCCACCCAAGAGGCCAGGGCAGCCATCTGCTGTCCCTTCTGCCAGTCCCCCAGGAGTCTGTCAAGGCTCCAGATGAGATCATTGCACTTGGACCCCAAGGAAGGGTCTTCAAAAAACACCGCAGAGCTCCACTTCTCAGCCCAAATACAAACACTGCATTCGGGGAACAACAGCAGGGGAGGGAACCCAAAGACTCCATCCCTTCATATCCAGGGACACAAAGGCCTGAAGAGGGACAGGGGATAATCCCACAGTCCCTGGAGGGGACAGCACTGAGGGTGGGGGGGACTCTGGGCACGTGCTTCCAGCCCCAGAGCTCGATCTAGCTTAGTATCCTTGGGAAGAAGCTGGGCTCCAGTTTTTGGGGAGTTGCATCAAAGGTCCTGAGGAGGCCAGGCACAGTGACTCACACCCATAATCCCAGCACTTTGGAAGGATGAGGTCAGGAGTTTGAGACCAGCCTGGCCAACGTGGAGAAACCCCGGCTCTACTAAAAATACAAAATTTAGCCGGGCGCGGTGGTACAGGCCTCTAGTCCCAGCTACTGAGGAGGCTGAGGCAGGAGAATCACTTGAACCCAGAAGGTTGCAGGGAGCCGAGATCATGCCACTGTACTCCAGCCTAGGCGACAGAGTGAGACTCCAGGGAAAGAAGGCCAGGACACCCAGCCCAGCATCGCTGTGCCACACAGTGTCCCCACTCCAGCCAACACAGAGGCTTCGTGGCCCTGAGACCCACCGGATCCTGCTCCTCTGGTTGGGAATAATGAGGCAAGACTGGGGCCTGGACCCACCTCTCCAATGCCAAGAAATAAGAAGAGATGCTCCCTGTGCAGTCCCTATCCCGCTGGCGGTGCACATTCGCTCACTGTAGCCGAGCAACCCCCAATGGGAGGGGAACTGCAGAGAGGTCAAGTATGTTGCCCAAGGTCACACACTGAGTGGCACAGCCAGGATTCAGGTCCAGCTGGAGCTCCTGTAAGTCAGACTAGACAGCCTTATAATGAACAATAGCGATGATAACAATAGCTAACACTGACAAGGGCTTAATGTGTTCCAGACACCGGACTGAGACAAAAAAGCCATTATCTCTTGCTCAGTGATGAGCCTTAGAGGCAGGCACTATTGTCTTATCCCCATTTTACAGATGAGCAAACAGAGGCCCAGGAAGATAATGTCTACGTAGCCAGTCAGGAGTGAGCCTCCTAGATCGTGTGGGTACAGCTCTGTATGCGACACTACAGATGCTCTATCACCTATCAGGAAGGGGCACGTGCACACGCGCGCGTGTGTGTGTGTGTGTGTGTGTGTGTGTGTGTATGTTGATTGTTGGTAAGGATATGCCCAGAGACCACTGCCCACCAAGGCCACATCTGGCTTGTCACTGTTGTCACTGTCCCATTCAAGGCCTCACCTGGCAGTGGAGAGACATCACAGGCCCTGCAGCCTTGGGGAGCATTCGCGGCAGGAAGTGCCTGACAGTTTCCTCCCATCCTTTCCATGTGAACAGGAAGGAAGGCAGCATTCGGACCTGGATGTGTTTAAAACATCCCCCAAACAGCCTCTGGTTTGCAACGTAATCTCTATCTCAGAGCAGGGGTCTGAGGTCTTTAGGGATAGAAGGCAAGGCTACAAAGAGGGCAGCCCAGGGCTACACAGCCTGAAGCTCCAGACACCCCAGCACTTCACACCCCTGCCATTCCCCCGCCTGGCATCCTGGAAAAAGAAGCACAAGACCCTAGTCTTGCCTCTTGCCACTTACGGGCTGCATGGCCTTTAACAAACCCCTTAACCTCTCTGGGTCTCAGTTTCTGCGGTTGTAAAAGGAAGGGGCTAAGTACCCTGGAAGGTCCCTACCCTCATGCAGGGCAAGGTGGGGTGGTGGTGGCATGGAACCTGTCATTACCCATGAATAATCTAATCACCATCGAGGTAAATGCCTCAAGGAAGCTCCAACGAGCTCTGAGGTGTCTGACACAGGAGCCGGGCCCTGGGAGCTGCTTCTGGGGCTGAGTGCTGTAAGGTGCAGGAAGAAACCAAGGGAAAGGGCCAGAATTGCAAGCACAAAGGCAGGGAGGGAAGAGCACGGGACAGAGGCCGGGTGTGTCCAGCACCCGGAGAACTTGGGCGGGACAGGGCCAACGAGGGGCAGGGAGGGGAGATGCTGGTGCAACTGACTGGAGCCCACAAGATTCAAAGCAAGCCTGGGCCCCAACCAAAATAAAGATGTTCAGCTGATCAGCTGACCCCAGCCTTGCTAGGGCACCCCAGACTTTATGCCATAGAGGCTGAGCTTTTCCTTGTGACTCAGGCAATGGGAAATGATTCACCTGTGCTTGAGAATGAGGGACCTCCAAAGGTGTCCTTCCATTAGCAAATGAGTATCACCAGTTACTAAGCTGGAGGCACTAGCCTGGGCCATTCAGGGAAGAGTGACAGCATGGGTAGTGGGGAAGGGGGACACAGAGCGGGGAGATAGGTTTGGAGTACCCAAAATGCAGTGCAGTTTTGTGCATACCACTCAGACTGATGTCCCAAGCCAACACCCATGGAGGGACACCCAGAGCCAAGCACGGCCCCTGCCATCAAGGACCCAGCTTAACCCGGGTTCATGGAGGGTCAGACCAGAGCCAGATACACAGGCAAGAGCCAAACACTGTTGAGTCCATCACAGGAGCCAGACCTGGTTAATGGGACCCTTCCATGCATGCCTTCTCTTACAGACCCCTCATAGCCACCTGTGGGGTAAGCACATCCACATCCCCATTCTACAGACGAGGAGACTCAGGCTCAGAAAGTAAAAGGCAGAGCTGGGATTCGAGCCCAGGTCAGCCTGGCTCCAGATCACAGTGCTCTCACCCAGCCACCCTGGACCCTGGAGAAGGGAAGTGCGGGCCACAGAACAGGCGGATGCAGTGCTGAGCCTCCAGGGATGCCAGGGTCAGCCTGGCATGGAACACTCCAGAGTCGCTGGCTCTTTCCCCACCGCAGCTCCAAGTTCCTTCCGGCACCAAGGGGAGTAAACGTGACTACAAATGAGGTCATGCATGTGGGGACCAGGGGAACAACATCAGTTAAAACCTTAGCTGCTGGGGAGGCCCTTGCCTCAAACTTAGCCTTTTGACCCTTGCCTGGAGAGCTCTCTCTGCCCTGGAGGCTATGTAGGACATGGGGCTCCCTCCCCTCCTCTGTGCCAGGATGGTGGTGGTTACACGTAACACCTGACCTCTCTGCCTCCCAAGCGCCCCGCTAAAGAGGATCACATCCCCATTGTACAGGAAGAAGACAGAAGCTTAATGAGGACTTGCACAGGGACAGCATGCATAGGGAGGAGGTGACACAGTGAGGTTTGGCTACAGACTTGACTCCAGAGGCGGAGTTTGCCCTGGAGACCACACAGCCTTGCTCTCCTTCCTCCCAGGCCTCTGGCAGGGCAGGTCTCAAGCCCAGGGCTATGGACACATAAGAGGAGGCGGCTGCGGCTTTGCTGCATCAAGATCCCTCCCAGCAAGGTGCTCATGGGGCTGTGGATTGGCATTTAGTGCCCTTCCCAAGCCAGCCCAACTCCCTTTTCCAGACTCCCATCACGGCTAGTTCCCATCACTCCTGCCCACTTTGCTGTTTCAAGCCTGCAGCCCACCTCAAGCCCCGCCTATTGCCTTTCACTTAATCGCACACATATTTACTGAGCCCCTACAACGTGGCAGGCACTGTTCTAAGAGCTGGGCACAGACACCACCACTCATGGCTAACTCCCCAGCTCTAAGGACTCCTCCTCCTCCAGGAAGCCTGCCAAGCCCCTCCTCTGAGCTCCCACACCTCCTCTGGCCACCTCTACCCTGACCTCCATCATTCCCAGCCAGAACTGGGCACCTTTTACTGATGGGAGTGGCACGGCCCTCTGCAGCCCCCAGCTAGGGAAAGGAGGAGGAGGGGGAGATAGGGCCAGCAGGAAATTCCAAGGAGATTAGAAGGGAGTTGCCCCTGGGTAGTGTTTCTTCTGTGGGCAGCCGGACAATCTGTCCACTTCACTCAGCCCACTGGCCCTGGGCCCAGGAGCTGGGCATCAGAGACCTGGGGGCCTTCGGTGGGTGCAGCTTCTTCTGACTTCAAGACCTGCCAGCCCCCATGCATCCATCACCCAGGATCCCAGGACCCCCAGCTCCAGAGGTTACAAAGTCAAGCCCCTGGCCACACTCCTCAGTGTTCCCAGCAGCCTTGTGGGAGGAAGCCTCACGAGGCACTGAAAACAGTCGTAGTTTGTACACATTGGCTCCAGGGAGACATAGACCAGGATTTCCTGTGTTTCTGTGTGTGGATGAAATGTCAGAGTGTGTGTGTGTGTGTGTGTGTGTGTGTGTGTGTGTGTGTGTGTCTGGGTTCCCTGATTTGAGAGCCTCTGGCTCCTGTTGGGAACTGCTACATGCCTAACATTGGCATGCTAGACTGTGCCATGTCCCTGCTTATGTGCATGTCACTGTGTGTGCTATCTGTGTGTAAATGTCTGCGTGGGAGTCCCCTTAGTGGGTGCCAGTAAGCCTTGGGTAGATGTGCAAGTTTCTGCTGCTTTCTTTGTAGAAGAGGCAGGGGAGGTACCTGGGTGGTGAGCTTATGCCTGGACCAGCCTGGCAAGCGTAGATTTGTAGACTTCCGTGGAAGCTAGTGTGCATGTATAATGTCTGTGTGGGTTTGTGTACCTGCCTACATGTGTACTTCTGATGAGTCTGAGTGTGTCACCAGGATGTCAGTCTCTGGGACACATCCAGGTGTGTCTGGGGGTGTAAGATATGTATATGAGGATGTATTTCTGACCTGGGGGCTGTAGCAGGGGCTGAGTCTCTGTTGCATGTTCGGTGACGTGTGGGTATGACGGAACGGGAGTTGTGCAGCTGCATGGGTTTGTGCACTTCTGAGTGTGTATCCTCTCTAGTATGTCTGGAGGCATGCTCCTGAAAGCATTCAACACCAGCGAGGCACTGGATGAGTCTGTGAGATGTGTGTGTGTCTGTGTGGCTCTGAGCTTGAGCTGTGAATACGTATATGTGCATTTATGTGTGCAAGAGAGGGTGGTGCCCAGGGACACAGGCTCAGCCCCTGGGAGGCTAAGACTGGGACTCAGGGTAGGGAGCAGCCAAGAGCTTTGCTGACTGTGGTAACCTCCTCTCCTCCACCCAGTGACAGGCTGGAGTCCTCTCCATGTAGCTCCTGGTAGACAAGAAGAGAAAAGCTACATGGAGAAACCCACTATGTGGCCACTGGGTCCAGACACCCAGCACAGGGCCTGGTACCCAGGAGGCACTCGGAAAATATGTGATGAATGAATGAATGAATACCTGGAGGAACAGATAAGGGAAAGGCAATGACTAGTAAGGGCACTAAAATTCACCATGCACTCCATCTGCATCCTCACACTGAAAAGGGTCCTCAAGGCCCTGGGCAGGCACGCTTGTTCCCCATGTTACATAAGAAGGAGTAATCTCACGCATGTGCGCACACACATCTCCTACCAACCCCCGCCAGGCTCCAGGCCCCCAGCATGCCTTAGCCTAGAGCTTGGCCCATGACAGGATACCTCACACCAACCTGTGTTCCAGCCTAGACACGTTAGTTAGTAACCAAAAGCTCACTGCTCTGGTCACACTGCAGAAAGAACAGGACCTGGGTTGGAATCCTGCCTATGTAACTTAGAGCCTCTGTTTACTAATCTATAAAATGGCAAGCGGGGATGGATTAGGTGCTTCCTCCAGATCCTTCTGAGCTGACACCTAGACTGGCTGCACTTCAAACACTCACATCTAGAATCACCAAGGAGGTAGGGAGGCCTGGCCTCCCAGAACCCACACACGGCAGGGATCACACCTTCCTGTCCTCCCTAGACAGCTACTGACCTATTAACATTCTAAAACTAAGAAAACCCACCCTCCTGCATTCTCCCAGTTTCTCCACATTGAAGACACAGACATCCGGGCTGGGCGCTGTGGCTCATGTCTATAATCCCAGCACTTTGGGAGGCCAAGGCGGGTGGATCACGAGGTCGGGAGTTCAAGATTAGCCTAGTCATCATAGTGAAACCCCGTCTCTACTAAAAATACAAAAATTAGCCAGGTATGGTGGCACATGCCTGTAATCCCAGCTTCTCAGGAGGCTGAGGCAGGAGAATCACTTGAACCCGGGAGGCAGAGGTTGCCATGAGCGGAGACCGCCATTGCACTCTAGCCTAGGTGACAGAGTGAGACTCTGTCTCAAAAAAAAAAAAAAAAAAAAAGACACAGACATCCTGTCTGCCCACTGGCTAGGAATAATAGCAATTCCTCAGGCAACTAAGGATTTCACTGCTTGTAAAATGTTTTCTTGTCTATTCATATTTCCCTGATTCCTGGTGACAATTGTATGAGACTGTCCAGGCAGGTTCCATCATCTTTATTTATTTATTTACTTTGAGACAGTTTCACTCTGTTGGCCAGGCTGGAGTGCAGTGGTGCGATCTCTGCTCACTGCAACTTCTGCCTCCCAGGTTCAAGAGATTCTCCTGCCTCAGCCTCCCAAGCAGCTGGGATTACAGGCACCTGCCACCATGCCTGGCTAATTTTTGTATTTTTAGTAGAGATGAGGTTTCGCCATGTTGGCCGGGCTGGTCTCAAACTCCTGATCTCAGATGATCCACCCACCTTGGCTTCCCAAAGTGTTGGGATTACAGGCGTGAGCCACTGCACCTGGCCCCATCACCTTTATTATACAGATGAGGAAAAAAGTAGCTCAGAGAAGCCAGGTAACTTGCCCATAGCCACATGGTAAACAAGAGAGTCAGGTCTCAAAGTCAGGTCTTCAGGCTCCAGCTCTCAGATTCCTCCATCCACACCCAGTGGGTTCCTACGTGTCCTGGCCACATGGTGGGTGCTTAACGGTTAGTGGTGATGAAAGGCTGGAAGACCTCAGATCACTAGGTCTTTGAACGTCACAGGTGACATGTCTGCTCTGCAGCTAAAGGTGGATCTTAGACTCCTCGAACCTCCGTAGTTAATAACCTTCAGACTTCCTTGGCTAGAAGGGACCCAAGGTCAGGCAGCTCAACTGTAGCCATCACATCAATCGCCTGTGAACCCTCCTCAATCATTCCACAAACCCTCTATCTTTATCCAAGCACTCAAGGTCATCTGGCCTCTCTCTGAATAATTAAAGTGACAGTGAACTCACTACCTTCTCTGTAGAAGCTCCTTCTTTTTTTTTTTTGTTTTTTGAGATGGAGTCTCACTCTGTTGCCTAGGATGGAGTGCAGTGGTATGATCTTGGCTCTCTGCAGCCTCTGCCTCCCGAGTTCAAGTGATTCTCCTGCCTCAGCCTCCTAAGTAGCTGGGACCACAGGTGCGTACCACCATGCCTGGCTAATTTTTGTATTTTTAGTAAAGATGGGGTTTCATCATGTTGGTCAGGCTGGTCTCAAACTCCTGACATCATGATCCACCCACCTTGGCTTCCCAAAGTGCTGGGATTACAGGCGTGAGCCACTGCACCCAGTCTCTTTCTATCTTCTCACCAGGAGAGAGTTGCCCGATTTATGCTTTCCTCACCTGGGGCCCAGAGCAGGCCATACCAGACTGGAGATCACCTGAGAGTCCTTCCCAGTTAACAGTTCAAAGTGCCCCTTACCAGGGGGAAGTAAGCTTGAGCAGGGCCAACCCCCAGATGTGGTGGGACATACTGTGGATTTGGAATCCTTTCCCTTGTTACTACTCAGTTTCTGCATCTCAGAGGCAAAGTGGTCCAGAAAGGCAGAAACACATCAAGAGTCTAACACATGCTCATTCCAAAGCCCTGGCAGCCTAGAGACCCGGCTCTGGGACTCGGAGCAAGTCACTTTCCAACTCTGGCCATAGTTTTCCCATCTGTGGAATAGACGAAACAACACCTCCTGTAATAACCCCTCTACTTATGGTCCACATTCAGTCTCTGGATTTTGATCCTGCCTCTGTGAGGTTGGCAGCTGTGATAAAGAGATATCCAGAGAAGTTCAAGGGCTAACCCAAACGTACACAACGAGAATTGGCATGGGCTGGCCTTGCTCTCCTCTCTTACCCACACTCCTTCCCCACTCTGGCCTCAGTGCTGTTCTTGAACTCACCGAGCTCTTTCCAATTTCCCTTAGCCTGAAATGTTCTTAGCCCCTCTCCTCAGCTGGCTCCATGGCATCCTGAGGCTCTTGGCCTCCCTGCGCACCCAGCCCCCACCTTCCTGTGCTCCTGGCAGACTGTCCCCTTCACCCTCATTATGATCTGTGTTGCAATCTCTTGTATGACTATTGTTTAATTCTGGTCTCCCTCAAAGCTCTATGAAAATAGACACCTCACCCTCCCTTGTCCACTGCTGCAGTCCCTTGTTTCCCAGATCTGCCCTAGCACACAGCAGGTTCTAAATAAACAGCTGGTGAATGAACCAATGGCGGGCCTGCCTTGGGTGATGAAGAGGATCTATTCCGCCCTCACAGAATCCACAAGAGAATAGGCTGGGTGCACACGGCAATGTGTCTCATGCTACTGAGAAGAGCAGTGATCAGAGCTATGTCACCTGAGGTTTACTACCTGCCAGGTGTTCTAATGGCATTTGTAGGCATCAAAGATCATTTAACCCTTGAGGTTGGAAAGCATGTAACTGTCCCATTTTTACAAATGAGAAAGCAAAGGTCCAGGGCTGTTAAATAACTTGCGAAAGATCACACAGTCAGGAAGCGACAGACCCCAGATCCAACAGTAGCACGAAGCCTGAGCCGCTGAATGAATGGTGGAAATTAAGGCTCCATGCTGGCCCAGACCGTGGGATGTCCCTAGCTGGGTCCTGGCCCCGTGAGACCCTGAGTTCAACACCCAGCCTCCTGGGACTGTTTTCCCCTTTAAACAAACAGTCATGGGTGCCTCAAACAGGCTTTGGGTCAGAGCCCGATGACTTCCTGGGATGGACAGAAGTCCATGGGATGGCTGCCTAGGAGCCCAGAAGCAAAGCTCTGCATCCCATCTTCCCACGCCAGGGTGGGTAGCAGGGGCCACGAGGCAGGGGTGAGGAGCTGAGTTTGAGTTTAGGGCAACTCAGGCAGCACTCACTGGAAGCAGGTCAGAGCACAAGAGGGCAGGAGCAAAAGATCCTTGTCCTGGCTCATCGCCTCCCTCCTCCTCCTCCCCACCTTCCACTTGCCCTCTCCTTACCACTGGCTTCTGACAACTCTGAGAGCCGACTGAACACCCAGTTGCCAACACTGAACGGGGCCCTTGGGAAGACATCTTCCCATTTAACAGATAAGGAGATTGAGGCCTGGCTTGGGGAACGGTGAGGCTGATGGGTAGTCTCGATTCAGACAGACCTAGTCCTTCCATACTACAAGCATCTCCAGAACTCATGCTAGAGAGCAGATTCCGGGGAATCTGGGGAGAGAGAGACACAGCTGAGCAAGACACCAACACTCTAAAGAAGGAGAAACCCATTTGGCCAAAAGAGCCACAAGGAAAAGTTACAAGCTAAGTGCTGCAGAGCAGTCATAAATCAGCAGTGTGCTGTGAGCTCCTCGGCTCTCGGCCAGGAGCACTCCAGGTATTTTGCCAGGCCATCCACTGACAAGAATGGGCAACATTTCAGCCTCCTCCAAAACCTGCCCGCCAGCAGCAGGAGAGCTCAGGAAACTTCTAGCCTCCCAGGCAGAGGTCAACACGTGTGAGCTGCTTTGTTCCAAAACCTGCCATGGCACAGAGAAGCATGCAGATGGAGCCCAGTAGGTGCTCACGTCCACTGAAAAAGCAAAGGCAAAACTTGTTGTCCTGGGGAAGCCCCGAGGTCCCCACATGGCCACAGGGAAGGTCCCTTCCAGGTGGGCAGCTTCCCTTCTCCCACTGAGAACATGGAAAGGCACTGGTCTTGAGGGGCCGATGGGGCTGCTGGGGCACAAGGTCTGCCCCAGGGAAGGCAAAAGACACTGTCCTGGGATTTAAGAAGCTGCCACTAAACCGGTTTTCCCACATCATCCTCCAGGCTGTGGGACCGTTAGGCTGGGCGGAAGTGGACTCCAGCCAAGGGGATGTTCCCAGATGTCATGCTTTCAAATCGGACCCGCCCTGAAAGGCAGGCGGGGACAGGCCTGCGCCCGGGAAAGCCCTGGATAACGACTCAGGATGGCATGCAGGCCTCTCCTTGGCAGGGGACGGCCATAGGTTTCCCTGGCGGGGGTGCCCACAAATGCCTGTCCCAGGAAGAAGAGCCTGGGCGTGGAGGTTCTGGGCAGCTGAAGGCAGAGATCCATCCCTACCCTGGCTACCCACCCCCACCCCAGCAATGCAACCCAGAACCCTCCCTAGCCGTTTTCTCAAGTCCTTGTTCCTAGGTCAGAGCCCTGTGGCCAGTTTCAAGGTCTTTTTCAGGAGCCCGCTTCCCAAATAAAAGTTGTAGGGGGTGGGGGATGCGGGAGCCTCATATCCACCTCAGGGTGGTCCCCACAGGACTCAGGCCCCTTTCGCCAGACAGTAAGGTAGGAAGGAGGGATAGCTGGTGCCCCACGCCCGCCAGGCTGTGACAGCCGGTGCCCCCCTCGGCCTCCCTTTCTCCCCGGGCGCCCCCACCTTGAGATAGTCGTTCTCCGAGCGCAGTTCCTCCAGCTCCCGCACGAAGCCGCCGGGCCCGCAGTCCAGCATCTCCTCGGTGAGGTCGGAGAAGGCGAGCGAGGCGCTGAGCGGCAGGCGGCTGCTGCCCACCGACGACGCAGCCACCGACGGCTCGTCTGGGGAGGCGGGCGGGCGCGAGGGCTGCTGCGCGGACGGTGCGGGCTGGCCCTGCTGCCCCGTGCGGACCCCTGCCGGGCCCCCGGCCGCCGACTCCGCGTCGCTGCTCAGCGCCAGCTCCAGGCCCAGCAAGCGCGCCTCTTCCGACGCGCAGTCCGACACCTCAGAGCTGCTGTCGGTGAGGCTGGGGGGCGGCGGCGGCGGGCGCGGCCCCGCACTCGGGCGCGGGCGACCCTTGGCACGGACCCCCGTGCGAACCCCGGCCACCCGCGCCCCCGCGCCCCGAGCCCCGGGCGCCACCGCGCGCCCCTTCTTGTCGGGCCGTGCAGAGGACGCGGCACTGCAGGCGACGGCTGCGCCGGGGCCTGGGCCGCGGCGGCCCTTAGCCAGCGACCAGCCGGCCACGTCTTTGGGCCGGGCCGGCGACGGCGCGCGGTGGCTCTTTCTCCTCTCCGGGGCGGGCGCGGACGCGGGCTGGGGGCCAGAGCCCCGCAGCTGGGGCTCGGCCGCCGGCGCCTCCATCGCGGCCTCCGTCGGCCTCAGCGAGCCGTGCGCATGGCCCAGGCCCACCCGGCCTCGACGTCCCTGGGGAGGGAGCCGGCGCGGCTGCGGCTCCCGCCGCTCGGGCAGCGGCTGCCCTCGGCCCACCTCGGCCTCGACACTGCGTCCCCGCCCCACGGCCCGCCGCGCGGTCTCTCCACAGCTCTGGGCTCGGAGAGTGCGGCCCGACCGCCTCCAGGCGCCCCGGCTCCGGCTACGGCTCCGCCCGGCGCCCGCCCCCTCGGCCTCGCCGCGCCCCCGGAGGGCGCCCGGGACCCCGCCGCCCGCACGCCGATCGCTCCCTCGGGCTGCGAGTCCGGCTGCGGCCCGGGCCCCGGCTCCGCCCGGCGCGGCCCGCCCCCCGCGCAGCCCCGCCAGCTCCCCGCCCCGCCGCCTCGGCTCGGGGACGCGCCGTTCCGCGAACAAAAGGCGGACGCGGCGGGAGCGGCGGGGAGGGAGGCAGGCAGGGAGCGAGGGAGGGATCTGCGAGGCAACAGCGACCCCCTCGAGGGTCAGGCGGGCGCGGGCAGCCGCTGCCCGGCCTCCCTCCTCCTCCGCTCCGCCGCCTCCTCCCCTGCCCACCCCAGGAACGCACCCGGAGGAGGCCCCACTGCGCCCGGCGTCCTGGCAGGACCCGCGAGAGCGGCGGGAGCGGGGACTCCCGGGCCGAGGCCTATCGGACCTCAGTTCGCAGGAGCCTGCATCCATGCACGCCGAGCGCCTCGCCCCTCGCCCGGTGCCGAGCCTGCGCGAACTCCGCCCACTCGGCCGGCCCGCCGGAGCCGCGATCCCATCGCACAGATGCGTACCCTGAAGCCTGGGTGCACGCGCCGAGCTCACGGTCAAGGCAGCGCCGACGGGACTAAAGCTCACACCTCCCGGGCGCGCTCGGGCTCCTCCTGCCTCGGCTTCCCTCCCCTGGCGTAGGGATCGTGGAACCCCGCGTGCAAGCCTGGCTCGCGCACCTTGGCTGGCGGGATCACTGCCCATGCGCCCCCGACCCCGGTTTCAGGCTCTGTACAGCTAAAATGGAGGCGACCCATTCCGAGGTGTCAGCCTAGGGATGCTTTGGAAGGCAGTTTTGGCCCCGGCGGGGGCTAGCATGGGCTGGGACGGTGGCCCTGACCCCACAGGTCCCCACCAGGAGCAGCGCAGGGGGACCGAGCTCTAGGGACATGTGTTCTTTCCTCCCAGGCGTCTCCTTGGCTCCTGGCCGTGTTGATTTTCCCGTGTCTCTCACACCTTCCCCAGCTCCCATGCCGCCTCGCCGCTATACCCCATCCCTGAGCCACCGCAGGGCAGAGCTGGACTGAGTCCTTTGCCCCACGGATGGACCCTCGTTCTCAGGGTGCCCCCCCACCCCTTTCCACCGGGAGGACAGGGCTCTTTTTTGCCCTCTGGAGCCTCTTGCTCCCCCTGCTCTCTCCTCCCCCGCCCATTGATCCCCTGCTTTTTTTTCCTTCTTCTCCCACCTTCCCCTTCCTTTCCCATCTCCTTTTCCAAGTCTTCCTTTCCCTCCTCTTTCCCCTCTTCTTCCTCCTCCCTAGTTCCCTTCCTTCACCTCTGCACCTGCCTGTGACACCGAAGGCACCAGGTCCACTGCTTTGTCTCTGTCCCAGCTCCCCTACACGCAGTGAATACACTCTTGGGGCATTCCCTCTCTCCAGAGGCTTGACTTCATCTGAATCCAGGTGTGTGCGTGCTCTTCCACCCCCATGCTAGGTTCCCCCATGCAGCCAGGTGAGGAGCAGGCACTCAACAGGCTCTTGGCAAACAATTCTGCAGGGGCATCCCACCCCCTCCTGGCAAGACACCAGCTCCCCTCACCCCCACTGACTGTCCACAAACCCTGTTTGCACAGGTGCCAGGTACACTGAGGGACGCAGTGGTGGGTGTGTCATTGCCTGACCTCAGGGAGCACACGGTGTTGTGGGGGGTGTGGACCACAAAAGACTCAGCACAAACAGGGTGGCATGGCATGGCATGGCATGGGGGCAGGAATGCTGGAAAAGGATGTGGGAGCCTCAGGCTAGTGACCCAGGGCAGGCCTTCCTTCTGGGCCTCAGAGTCCCCAGCTGCTCTAGTCAAATGTAGCAGATGACAGAGTCCGTCCAGCTCAGATGCCCCTGGTTCTAGTAGGCTGCATCTATTCCAGCATAGAAAGATGCTGTGAAGCTCTTGGAAAGTGTATTCCCTTCCCTGTGCTTCAGTTTCTCCCCCTATGCAGAACATGGGCTTGGAGGTGTTGGGTAGTGTGAAGCCATGCAGGGACACAGCAGACCACTGGCTCAGCCAATCCTGACACACCCTTGGTCACACCAGTGGTCCCGAGATTAGAGTGGCCTGCATCTCTCTACTAGGGCCGGGATCTGAATCCTGGCTCTACCACCTAGCCTCTCTGGGCCCCAACACTCATGGCTGGCCAGGGAGGGGCCTGTGAGTCCCACCTGCTCTGAGGGTCTTTGGATTTGGGGAGACCTTCTCTGAGGGCTTTTGGATTTGGTGAGCCAAGAATCTACATTGCAGCCCCACAGGAGCCTTGAGAACAGCAGGGCCCTGGTGGCGAGGGACTGGGTGGGGCTGAGGTAGGGGCTCTGGACTCAGGGTCAGTTCAGACCAGGGATACCACAAAGGAGATGAGACTTGTTGAGAGTCCAGAACTGGCTACATTGGTGACAGGGTGACTGTCCCTGCTGCCAGCACACCCTGCAGCTGTGTGACATGTGGCCACTCCCTGTGTGCTGGGCTCTGTACTCCACATTTCAGTAAAGGATCTCCAAAAAGTGAAGATACTTCCTGTGGCTGATTATATTTTCCAAAGGGTATATCTCATCCCAATTTCTCTTCTTACAAGGTGACATTGATGCTCCTCCAGTTGAGCGGCAGGGTCTGCATGCCCCCACCTTGAATCTCAGCAGATCTCGTGACTGTCTCAACCAACAGAGTATGACAGAGGTGTTCGTCTGTGACTTCCAAGGTCAGGTCATTCCTCCCAGCTTGCTTCTCTCTTTCTCTCATTCTCTCTGGCCACTCACCCACCACAATGGGACAAAGCCCAGGCCTTATGAAGAGACCGTATGAAGGTGGTCTAGCCAGCAACTCCAGCTCTGGTCCCCACTAACCACCAGACACATGAGAGAGTGAGCCTACAGATGATTCAGCCCCAGGCTTGGAGCCGCCCCAGTGAACAAGTGGAGCAGAAATGAGCTGTCTCGCCAACCCTGCCCAAACTGCAAAATAAATATTGTTGTGTTCAGCCACTATATTTTGGGGTCATTTGTTACGTAGCACTGGGTAGCTGGAATGCGTGACCAAGGTCACATAGCTTGGAAGTGGCAGGGCTGGGACTGACTTGAACCCAGGGCTGCCCGATTCCAGAGCGTGTTGTGGTACTCTATTGGGCTGCGAACTGCCCAGCACAGGCACACAGTGTGTGCTGTAGAAAGCTCTACTCAAAAAAGAGTAAAGCATTAGATCGTAAGAATTATATAACATAAGAAGTGAAGATGCTGATTACCCAAGTGGAAAAACGGTTTCATTTCTCCCATTCAAGCTGCTAAATTGACCAACATGATGAACACTGAATGGAGACTCACTCCTGGAAAGCTTCCAAGAGGAGGTGTGGCTTTTATTCTTTTAAACTAAAGTGGATTTTTGTTGTTGTTGTTTTTTCATTATATAAATCATGAAAGAAACAAGTAACTGGCTATGAGAGAATTAGAAGAATCAGTCTTTAAGTAGGGCACTCAGGAAGGCCTCTCTGAGGAGGCAGCCTTTTTTTTTTTTTGAGACTGAGTCTCACTCTGTCACCAGGCTGGAGTGCAGTGGCATGATCTTGGCTCACTGCAACCTCTACGTCCCAGGTTCAAGCAATTCTCCTGCCTCAGCCTCCCCAGTAGCTGGGATTACAGGCACTCACTGCCATGTCCAGCTAATTTTTGTATTTTTAGTAGAGACGGGGTTTCACCATGTCGGCCAGGATGGTCTCAAATTCCTGGCCTCAACTGATCCTCCCACCTCAGCTTCTCAAAGTTACAGGTGTGAGCCACCACGCCCAGCCGAGCTCAGCCTAGTCCGGGCCTTGCTTTTTTTTTTTTTTTTTTTTTTTGAGAAGGACTCTTGCTCTGTCACCCAGGCTGAGTGCAGTGACACTATCTTTGCTCACTGCAACCTCCACCTCCCAGGTTCAAGTGATTTTTCCTGCCTCAGCCTCCTGAGTAACTGGGACTGCAGGGGCATGCCATCATGGCTTGCTAATTTTTTGTATTTTTAGTAGAGATGGGATTTCACCATGTTATCCAGGATGGTCTCAATCTCCTGACCTTGTGACCTGCTTGCCTTGGCCTCCCAAAGTGCTGGGATTACAGGCGTGAGCCACCTTGCCTGGCTGCGTTTTTTGTTTTTGTTTTTGTTTTTGTTTTTGAGACGGAGTTTCGCTCTTGTTACACAGGCTGGAGTGCAATGGCGTGATCTCGGCTCACCACAACCTCCGCCTCCTGGGTTCAGGCAATTCTCCTGCCTCAACCTCCTGAGTAGCTGGGATTACAGGCACGTGCCACCATGCCTAGCTAATTTTTTGCATTTTTAGTAGAGACGAGGTTTCACCATGTTGACCAGGATGGTCTCGATCTCTTGATCTCGTGATCCACCCGCCTTGGCCTACCAAAGTCCTGGGATTACAAGCTGTTTTTTGTTTTTTTGTTTTTTTGTTTTTTTTAAGACAGAGTCTCACTCTGTTGCCCAGGCTGGAGAGCTGTGGCACCATCTCGGCTCACTGCAACCTCCGCCTCCCAGGTTCATGCGATTCTCCTGCCTCAGTCTTCTGAGTACAACACCCAGCTAATGTTTGTATTTTAATAGAGAGGGGTTTCCCCATGTTGGCCAGGCTGGTCTCAAACTCCTGACCTCAAATGATCCACCCACCTTGACCTCCCAAAGTGCTGAGATTACAGGTGTGAAACCTGGCCCAATTCTGTTTTCTCAATGAAGAATGCAGTTGCCAGCAATTCAAGAGTAAGGGAAAGAAGAGATTTCAGAAAGTGAAAATCAAACCTTCCGGGACGTGTCAGGTCATCTTATACTCACTTGAGGTTCAAAGGGGAGTCAGTCAGCCCAGTGAATGCCAGGTGTATTATCTTCTAGTCATTTTCTCTTTGTTAATTTCAAGTTTATCTTGCATAGCTGAAATCCTACTGCCTGTGCAATTTTGTATCCTGCTTTTTTCACTAAACAGGGTAGCAGAAGCATTTCCCCACACATTTAAAACACATTTATAGCCAGTCGCAGTGGCTCGCACCTGTAAACCTAGCACTTTGGGAGGCTGAGGTGGGCGGATCACCAGGTCAAGAGATCGAGACCATCCTGACCCATATGGTGAAACCCCATGTCTACTTAAAGAAAAACACACACACACATTTATAAGCTCTTTGCAAACCACTTTTCATACTTAGAAATAATCCACTGGATGCATGATGTTCCATGAATCACCTCACCTTTTCCCCTTTTACTGGACACTTAAATTGTTTCCTGGATGACTATTGCAGTTCTGAAAGAGGCAGCATGAGATCTGGTCAAGAAGAACAGAGAAGGCAAATTGCCAGTCGCAGTGGCAGCCTACAGTCCCAGCTACTTGAGAGGCTGAGGCAAGACAATGGTTTGAGCCCTGGAGTTCTGGGATCGAATGCGCTATGCTGATCTGGTGTCTGCACTAAATTCTGCATCGGCATAGTGACCTCCTGGAAGCAGGGACCACTAGGTTCCCCAAGGAGAAGTGAACTGGACCAGGTCAGAAATAGCAGATCAAAACTCCCACGCTGGACTGGGCAAAGTGGCTCACACCTGTAATCCCAGCACTTTGGGAGCCCAAGACAGGTGGGTCACTTGAGGTCAGGAGTTTGAGACCAGCCTGGCCAACATGGTGAAATCCCGTCACTACTAAAAAATGCAAAAATTAGCCAGGCATGGTGGCATATGCCTGTAGTCCCAGCTATTTGGAAGGCTGAGGCAGAAGAATCATTTGAACCCAGGAGGCGGAGGTTCCTATGAGCCAAGATTGGGCCACTGCACTGCAGCCTGGATGATAGAAGACTCCATCTTAAAAAAAAAAAAAAAAAATTTAAAATAGGCTGGGTGCAGCGGCTCACACCTGTAATGTCAACACTGGAGGCTGAGGTGGGATGCTCACTTGAGACTGGGTGTTTGAGACCAGCCTTGGCAATATAGTTAATGAGACCCCCCCATCTCTACACAAAAAATAAAGGAAATTAGCAGGGCATGATGGCACATGCCTATAGTGCTAGCTACTCAGGAGGCTGAGGCAGGGGGATTGTTAGAGCCCAGGAGACCGGCTGCATTGAGCTATGATCATGTTACTGCACTCTAGCCTGAGTAACACAGCAAGACCCTGTCTCAAAAATAAAGTTAGATTAAAAAATAAATACATAAAGATATAAAAAGAAGATAAACTTCAAGGCAGAGTCCAGACATCTGTCAGGCATTCTGGTATCTGGAATGCCATCATAAAAGTTGTTTTTTGTTTTTTTTTTTTTTGAGATGGAGTCTGGCTCTGTCGCCCAGGCTGGAGTGATCTCACTACAACCTCTGCCTCCAGGGTTCAAGTGATTCTCCTGCCTCAACCTCCCAAATAGCTGGGACTACAGGTGTGCACCACCATACCTGGTTAATTTTTTTTTTATTTTTGGTAGAGATGGGTTTTCACCATGTTGGCCAGGCTGGTCTTGAACTCCTGACCTCAAGCAATCCACCTGCCTCAGCCTCCCAAAGTACTAAGATTAAAGGCGTGAGCCACTGCACCTAGCCATTTTTTTTTTTTTTTTTGAGATGGAGTCTCACTCTGTTGCCAGGCTGGAATGCAGGTGGCATGATCTTGGCTCACTGCAACCTCTGCCTCCCAGGTTCAAGTGATTTTCCTGCCTCAGCCTCCCGAGTAGCTGGGACAACAGGTGTGTGCCACCACACCCAGCTAATTTTTTTCTACTTTTAGTAGAGATGGGGTTTCACCATGTTAGCCAGGATGGTTTTGATCTCCTGACCTTGTGATCCTCCCACCTCAGCCTCCCAAAGTGCTGGGATTACAGAAGTGAGCCACCGTACCCAGTCTTTTTTTTTTTTTTTTTTTGGGACAGAGTCTTGCTCTGTTGCCCAGTCTGGAGCGATCTTGGCTCACTGCAACCTCTGCCTCCCAAGTTTAAGCGATTCTCCTGCCTCAGCCTTTCAAGTAGCTGGGATTACAGGCACCCACCACCATGCCCAGCTAATTTTTATATTTTTAGTAGAGATGGGGTTTCACTATGTTGGCCAGGCTGGTCTTGAACTCCTGACCTCAGATGATCTGCCCATGTTGGCCTCCCAAAGTGTTGGGATTACAGGCGTAAGCCACCATGCGCAGCCTCCATCATGGAAGCTTTCTAGCAGCCGGTTATGTGGCAACTGATGTTCCTGCCAGATCACATGTTGAGTTTTCCTGGATGTGAGGACAAAGAATGGGACAGCAAGGCCAACCCCATTGGATTCTCAAAGTGTTCAGTGGTTCAGGTATTGAGCTTGGAGGAGGGGAGGCAAGAAGTGCTAGGCATGTGATCCCCAAGCCGTTTACAGCTTAAACACACTTGCAACAGCCATGTTTGCGGTGGTAACAGGGCCCTTCGCTCATTTGTTTTCCCCATAATACACATCCTTTTGGCATCCCACATCTCCCAGAGGGAAAACTGCCCCAGGACACCCGGCCATGAGCAGGGTGTGTGGGGACCCAGGTCCTCTCCACCAAGACCAGCAGAACAGGGTCTCTTTCAGCTGTGGGAAGATGGCACAAGCCACCTGTGAAACGGTGGGCTCACCTACCTAACAGGGGCTGGTGACCACTCAGTGGGCACATTCTCCAGGGGATTCCTGCCCCAGGGTCAGGCTACTGAAGCCCCTTCCAGCTTTGAGTTCTGTGAGTCAACAACAGAGCAGTCATCAAGATTTTACTGTGAGCTGGGGACAGAGAAGTGGCCCCCTCTTCAATGGAGCGTCTACGGCATGCTAAACAAGGCTTCCTGTGTGTGACCTCACCTACTGTCACCTCAGTCCAGTGAGAAATGTCCTTATCTCATCTGAGAGGAAACCAGCAGGTGCCAAGCCTGCCGGGCCTGGAGCAGAGGGTGACTGACAGAGAACCCCACAACCTCATCCTTTCCTGTAGTGTTTGTATAGCACAGATTTTATTTTCTTCTATTTTTGAGACAGGGTCTCACTCTGTCACCCAGGCTGGAGTGCAGTGATGTGATATTGGCTCCTTGTAGCCTCAACTTTCCCAGGCTCAGGGGATCCTCCCATCTCAGCCTCCTGAGTAGCTGGGCTTACAGGCATGTGCCACCACACCCGACTAATTTTTGGTTTTTTTTTTTTTGGTAGAGATGGGGTTTCACCATGTTGCCCAGGCTGGTCTCAAATCCCTGGGCTCGAGCGATCCTCCCTCCTGGGCCTCCCCAAATCCTAGGATTATAGGTGTGAGCCACCACAGATTTGGTGATTTTATTGCAGATTTTAACCTTAAGGGTTATAAGAAAACTTTTCTGAATGGCAGTTTCCATATCGATAGTCCGAGGGTTATAAGGTCTTCAGTGGTGGCCATCAAGAACCAGGATCTGCCATCTGGCAGCTGCGGTGAGAGGCTTCAGGAAAGCCCAAGTGCCTGGTATCCTCACCTCTTTGGGCTGTTGGGGGCAGAGCTGGGGCCAGGGGGATGACAAGGTCTTGTTTGTGTGTGTTTGTGGCATTTGAGTTTCTGATGTGTCATAATCACTGCCAGGCCTTCCCAGCTGGAACTAGAGTGGGCACAGGGCCAGGCTTGCTGCTCTCTGGGCAGATATAAGAGCTAGGGAGGAGAGCCTGGAGCCAAGGCCGGGGCGGAAGGGCCAATCACCTGCCCAGGGACCAGGAATCAAAGCCACAGCTGCCGCAGACAGACCACCAGGTGGGCAGGGTCAGTACCGGGTGTAGCCCCCTCTCTGGGGATCAGGAGATACACTAAGGGCACAGTGAGTACATCCTTCATGGCTCCCTCCTTTCCCTTCTCCCTCTGAGCTCCCTGCCATTGACCAAGTGACTGCCTGTCCCAGAAGCAACCAGGTGGAGGCTGAGGGGCCACTTGTCAGGGATTTGAGCCCTAGACTCTCAAAGACTCAGTGTGGGAGGATTGTAGTAAGTACTGCCACTCACCCAGCACCCACAAACAACACAAGGTACTGTGGGGTTATCTCACCAAACTGAGGTCAGGAGGTTGGATGCCTGGCTTAGCACTCTAGCTCTCTAGGCATTATCTTCATTTACGCTTATAGCAGCCCTGATGTAGATGTAGATATTAATATTTACAAGTGAAGTGACTGAAGAACAGAGATGTTAAGTAATTTGCCCAAAGCCACACAGCTAAGTCAGTGGCAAGACCAGGATACAATCTCCTTGACTCCAGATCGTTTCCTCTTAACCACCGTACTACATGGTCATGTGACTGATGAGTCTCTTCCCTCTTCTGAATGGCAGTTTCCTTATCTATAGTCCGAGGACCTTGAGCTTCCCTAAAAGTCCTTGGACATGGGTCAACTTTAAGCACCTGGGAAACCTGGTTGGAAACACTTATCCTGGTGTATGGCCTTTGACCCAGCATTCAACTTTTGAAAGTTATCATAAAGGATAAAATCCGAGTTATGAAAAACGTTCATTGCCGTTTTGCTAATAGAGAAAATTAGAAGTAAACAAAATGTCCAACAGCAGGGGGAATAAATTACCAACGTCCTGAGATGAGATAATATGCGGCCACTGGAGGAATCACGCACCAAGGGTGTAGGGTGTCTTGGAGAATTCTCGATTGTCGTTAGTAAAAAACTGTGTGGTCAGCCAGGCACCATGGCTCTTGCCTGTAATCCCAGCACTTTGGGAGGCCAAGGAGGGCAGACTATCTGAGGTCAGGACTTCGAGACCAGTCTGACCAACGTGGCGGAATCCTGTCTCTACTAAAAATACAAAAATTAGCCAGGCGTGTTACGGCGCACCTCTAATCCCAGCTATTTGGGAGGCTGAGACAGGAGAATCACTTAAACCCAGGAGGCAGAAGTTGCAGTGAGCCGAGATCATGCCACTGCACTCCAGCAAGATTGCAGGAGTGACAGTAAGATTCTGTCTCAAAAAACAAAAAACAAAAAGCTGCGTGTTCAGTATGGTATGAACATATACTGTGACCCCTTTGCAAATATGTATTCATGTGTCTATGTGAAATAAATATAAAAGACTGGGAAATACACTCTGGGGGGATGAGAATGCATATGTGAGCAATGGAATTGTGAATGTTTTTATATTCTTATTCTTTACCAGTTTCTCAAATTTTCTACAATATCTAAGTATCACTTATTTTTTATTTTTTTTATTTTTTTTTGAGACAGGGTCTCATTTTCTTGCCCAGATTGCATTGCAGTGGTACAATCTTGATTCACCACAACCTCCACCTCCCAGGCTCAAGTGATTCTCCTGCCTCAGCCTCCTCAGAAGCTGGGATTACAGGCGCACGCCACTACTGCCCGCCTAATTTTTGTATTTTTAGTAGAGCTGAGTTTCACTATGTTGGCCAGGCTGGTCTCAAACTCCTGACCTCAGATGATCCAACCACCTGGGCCTCCCAAAGTGCTGGGATAACAGGTGTGAGCCACTGCACCCAGACAAATATCACTTTTTAATTAGGAAAATAAGCTTTTAAAATAATCTTTTCTTTTCTTTTTTTGAGACAGGGTCTCACTCTGTTGCCCAGGCTAGAGTGCAGTGGTGAGATCTCGGCTCACTGCAATCGCCTCCTCTCAGGCTCAGGTGATCCTCCTATGTCAGTCTCCCAAGTAGCTGGACTAGAGGTGCATGACACCATGACCAGCTAATTTTTGTATTTTTTGTAGAGACAGGGTTTCACCATGTTGCCCAGGCTGGTCTCAAATTCCTCGACTCGAGTGATCTGCCTGCCTCGGCCTCCCAAAGCGCTGGGATTACCAGCGTGAGCCACGCACCTAGCCATATCTGTTCTTTCGCTCTAGGCATGCCCCCTTCTAGCTTCTATTCTAATGCACTCATCAGAGGAGAGGGAAATGAATAGCAGACTGTCAGTCCTTCGAAAGCTTTGAGATTATCTGGTTCAACATGTTACATGTTATGCATGGGGAAACTGAGGATCAGGGTACAAATGGGCTTATCCAAGGTAATATGGGGAACTAGAGGCTCCAGACCTCCAGCCTGGGCTTTAGGTATCTGCCCTGTGGGCCACAGCCCCCAGGCCAGGCTGCCAGAAGGGCAAGGAAGTGGAAGGGAATTGCAACTAGAATTTATGGTGTATGATTAACACGTTAGATGCTAACTGCAAATGAAGCCTTGAATGCCAAGTTGCTCATAGACCCACCCAGCAGCTCGGCCTGGGAGTGACAGGTGAGAGGGAGCAAAGGACAGCTAGGTGGGTGTGGAGCTAGCTGGGTGTGCCCCAGGCCTCTCCTCATCTGTAGGCCTCACCTACCAGGGCTTCCTTTCTGGGCAGGGCTGAGGATTCACTCACTGCCCACGGCCGGCCGGGCAGGGACAGGAGAATGAGAGGCCTCCGCTGGCGGTACACTCGGCTGGTAAGGGCTCCAACTCCGGCTGTGGTGCAAGTTGGGAGGTGGAAGGAGGTAAGGCCTCCGGCGGGGTGGGGCCTGGGCTAGGGTTGGATGCAGGCAGTGACTTGTTCCCTTCTCAAGTCTTCCCCGGCAGGCCTGGGGTTTGGAGCAAGGACTGACTCAGGAACCTGGGATCTTAAAACCCGTGCTCCAAGGTCCTGAGGCCTTGAAGGGGGACAGACTGATGTCTCTGTCCCCTCCTCCCTGGAGTGGGTGCTGGATGGAGTGTTGTCCAGAACCACACACAGCTAGAGCCTACCTCAGGCCTGAGCCTGGAGAACAGAGGAGGGCAGGAGTGGGGGGTCCTGTCCATCGCTCAGTCCCTAAGAGGTCTCTTCTTCCTGTGAAAGGCCTGCAAGGTCATTGTGTGGAGGCACACAGGCATGTGTGCACACACACAAACACGCAAACATACATACACATACACATGCAAACACACACACATATAACACATACTCAAACACATACACACACACTCAAATACACACACACTTGAAAACACATGCATACTCAAATGCACTCAAACACATATACACTTTCAAACACACACACATTCAAACACACTCGGGTACAGAGTGGAAGCTCAAGTGAATGAATGAGTGAATGACTAATGATGCCTCTGCTGGACACATATTTACACTTTCCCAACTCACACAAATACATTGATATGTAAACATACATATTTACACTCAATACCTTCTCACATCGATTTGCCTACACAACTGTATTCCAAGCCAACACACAATTCACGTGAGCAAACACATTTTACATGAACCTACGTATATGATCTCACATATGACTGTAACTGTCATTTCACTGGCTTAACGGGGAAGCCTTCGGGCTTCATTTTCTTCCTTTGTAAAATGCTGATAAGAAGAAATACACAGAAGTCCAGGCATGGTGGCTCACACCTGTAATCCCATCACTTTGGGAGGCTGAGGTTGGTGGATCACCTGAGGTCAGGAGTTCCAGACAAGCCTGGCCAACATGGGGAAACCCTGTCTACTAAAAATACAAAAATTAGCTGGGCATGGTGCTGGGAGCCTGTAATCTCAGCTACTGGGGAAGCTGAGACAAGAGAATTGCTTGAACCTGGGAGCTGGAGGTCACAGTGAGCCAAGACTGCACCACTGCACTCCAGCCTAGGTGACGGAGCAAGACCCAGTCTCAAAAATACACAGAGATCACAGACAGTGCACACTGAACACAGGCCGGGGCATGGGCGGGTTTTTGTTGTCATTATTTAATGTACAAACGCACACAATTGAAGCTCCCAGGGCTGGGCCACCACCTTCTTTCTCTTCTGCTCCCAAGCTTAGAACTTGATCCCTGTCACCCTCCCAGGATCCAGAGCAAACAGGCCAATAAACTGCAGGGCCCACGGCCCCATCCAAGCCTCGTGGTGTGCTGGCAGAGGCGATGGGGATTCTGCTCCTGGCTTTGGCCCACAGGGGCCAGGGAGGAAGCAGGCCAGCAGCAGGGTGGCATCCTGTCTGCTGTGGAAACCCCCAGCTACCCTGGGCTGGGCCAGGGGTTACCAGTGCCAGGGCAGGGAGCGATGTGGTGGCCTGTGGAGGCTCTCAGGCTCAGGAGATGGTGGAAGCTGCGACCTCCTGTCCCTGGACCCATGAGGCCTCTTTGTGTTTTCACAGCCCAGCCAGACGGAGGACACCCTGTCTGGGGAGGAGGGTGAGGAAGAGGAGGAGGAGGAGGCGGCAGCTCCAGCCTCAGCTGCTGCTCCTGAGGATCCCACGGTGCCCCAGCTGACAGAAGCCAGTCAGGTTCTGAGTGCCTCAGAGATTAGGCAGGTCTGGGCATTGCCCATGGCACAAGGATTTCAGCCCTAAACCTAAGGGTCTCACCCTCCTGCTCTATACCAGCTATGCCCAGGGCACCTAGAGTCACTCTTGCTCTGCTCCGACCTTGCGTTACCTCCGGCAAATTGCTTCTTCCCTCTGGGCTTTGCTTTCCTTTTGTGTAAAATCATCCAGTGTTGCTAGCACCTCCCTCTTCACTGGGCCAGGAGGCTAAGCAGGTAAAGAAAGAGGTTAGGCCAGGCGCGGTGGCTCACGCTTGAATCCCAACATTTTGGGAGGCCAAGGCAGGAGGATCACTTGAGGCCAGGAGTTGGAGACCAGCCTGGCCAGCATGGCAAAATCCTGTCTACTAAAAACACAAAAATTAGCCAGGTACAGTGGTGCGCACCTGTAGTCTCAGCTACTCAGGAGGCTGAGGCTCGAGACTCACTTGAACCTAGGTGGTGGAGGTTGCAGTGAGCTGAGATCGTGTCATTACTCCAGCCTGGGTGACAGAGTGAGACTGTCTCAAAAGAACAAAAGGAAAGAGACTAATTCCTACATAGAAGCAGCCCTTAGGAACTGAGGCCAAAGCTGGAGAGGGATGGGAGGAAGAGACGGAGGGTCAGGAAGAAGGGTTCAGCATCTTTCCTCTTCTCTGGCCTCTGTGAGGCAGAGTGACCAAGCAGAGTGTCCTGAGAGAGTCCTGGGTTCGAATCCTGGCTCTGCCATTCACTACCCATGTGGGCTTGGACTAGTTGTTCCACCTCCCAAGCCTCTGTTTCCTCATCTGTAACATGAGGATAACAACCCCTATCTCCGAGGACTATTGCTCATGGCATGAAAGTCCCATGAGCAATATCTTTACAAGCTCTATTGCCTGTAAAGCACTGTGCTAGATGCATGATGGCTGTCCAAGCCCACCCCCAGGACATGGCAGGAGGGCTCGAGGAGGACTCCTTCACTCACCTCCAGCCCTGTCCCCAGCTCAGCTGTCACTTCCCACCAAGAGTCACCGGCCATTCCTGGAGTCTGGTCTTCTGCACGTCAAGGGACGGTTTCAGTCTGCAGAGCCTGTACCGGCGGATGGAGGGCTGCAGTGGGCCAGTGCTGCTCGCGCTCAGGGACCAGGACGGGCAGGTGAGCTGGGCAGGGGTGCTGCCCAAGGCTCTGGGGGCACCCCACCAGGTGCCTGTGGGCCTTGCCCCAGGGCAGCTAAGGGATGAGCAGGCAGAGTGACTAAGTCACCTATAATGGACACTGATGATAGCAATGAGACCTGGCCACTCAGAGCCATTCCCCATTTATGCATTCAACACATCTACATGAGACACCTTCTGCGTGCCAGGTGACAGGTCAGAGCAGAATAGAGCAGAATCAATCCAGAAGATTCTGGGTTAGAGCAGAATCAACCCAGAAGCAGCCCCAGCTCTCTCGGAGCTAAGGGTCTAACAGGGGGAAGGGTCAGACAGAAAGCAAATAATCATTTGACTGTAAAACTGCATTTTCATCCTCAGAAGCAGAAGAAACTATGGGGCTCACACCTGTAATCCCAGCACCCTGGGAGGCTGAGGCAGGAGGATTGCTTGAGTCCAGGAGTTCAAAACCAGCCTGGGCAACATAGCCAGACGCTATATCTACAAAACAACATCAACAAAATTAGGTGTGGTGGTGTGTGCCTAGAGTCCCAGCAACTGGGGCCGAGAGTCTTGCAGGGAGGCTGAAGCAGGAGGATCACTTGAGCCTGCAAGGTTGAGGCTGCAGTGAGCCATCATCACACCACTGCACTCCAGCATGGGGGACAGAGTGAGACCCTGTCAAAAAAAAAAAAAAAAAAAAAAAGAAAAAAGAAAAAAAGATATATACTGGCATTAAACTGATGTCAGAAGGAAACACACCAAAATATTAAGGCAGTCATCCTGGGGAAGAAGGAGGGGGATTGGGAGATAGCTTTACTTCTTTTCTTCTGCTTGTCTATAACTTCTACTTGTTGTATGATTACTTGAATAGAGTAAGTATATATATATATATATATATATATATATATATATATATATATATACTTACTTTATATATATATATATATATATATATATATATATATATATATATTTTTTTTTTTTTTTTTTTTTTTTAACAGAGTCTCACTTTGCCTCCCAGACTGGAGTGTAGTGGCACAATCTTGGCTCATTGCAACCTCCACCTCCCAAGTTCAAGCGATTCTCCTGCCTCAGCCTCCTAAGTAGCTGGGATTACAGGCACCTGCCACCACACCTGGCTAACTTTTGTATGCTTAGTAGAGAGATGGGGTTTTGCTGTGTTGACCAGGTTGGTCTCCAACTCCTGACCTCAGCCTCCCAAAGTGCTGGGATTACAGGCGTGAGCCACCGCACTCAGCCTAGAATAAGCATATTTGAGAAAAAGGAGGGCCCTGACTGCCCAGAGGAGGAGCCACCAGGAGCTCTTCCTTGGGGAGCGTTAAGGGAAGGATGCATAAGGATTCCGGCTCATGGGTGTGCCGCCCCCATGCCTCAGCTCTGCCCCAGCTTCCCAGGTGCCCTCTAGGATGAGCCCGTGTTACTAAATCTGGAGAATGGGGGCTGCCAGAGGACCCCCAGCTCCCTCCCAGCTGCAGACTGCAACTTCTGCTTTCCAGATATTTGGAGCCTTCTCCTCCTCGGCTCTCCGACTCAGCAAAGGCTTCTATGGCACCGGCGAGACATTCCTCTTCTCCTTCTCTCCACAGCTGAAGGTGATGTTCCAACTTTCCATGGGGGGGAGTGGGGTGTGTGGCAAGACAGAGTTCCTGGGGTCTCAGTGGCCCCCAGCTCCATCCTCCATGATGGGCTGCCTGGTGTGCCACCATCTTTCCACAGGGGGAATGAGCACAGCAGGGGTGGACAGAGCATCCCCCTTGACCTGTGCATCCTGCATTTAAAACATGCTTGGTGGGTCTCTGGGTACCGCTGACTGGCTGAGAGGAGGGAGGACAGTGCTTGCCAGGCACAGCTGGGAAGACAAGATGGTCCAAGGTAGACCTGAGGGCATGGTGGCAGGATGACGAAGGAGGACTCAGCCAGAGGCTTCTTAGGAAGTATGGAGGCTGAGCACCGTGGCTCAGGCCTGCGTTGGAGGCCAATGCAGGTGGGTCGTTTAAGGCCAGGATTTCAAGATCAACCTCGGCAACATAGGGAGACTCCACCTCTACAAGAAACACAAAAATTAGCTGGATATGGTGGAACACACCTACGGTCCCAGCTACTCGAGAGGCTGTAGGGGGAGGATCATTTAAACTCAGGAGGTTGAGGCTGTGGTGAGCTGTGATTGCACCACTACACTCCAGACTGGGCGACAGAGCAAGACCCTGTCTCCAAAAAAAAAAAAAAGGAATAAATATGGGGTGAGGTCATTGCTGGAGGACGGCAAAGGAGGGAATATCACAGTCATCACAGGTGTGGGAAGGGAGGGAAGCAGGGAAGCCTGCTGGAAAACTCAGGAGCAGCAGAAGCGCTGCTGGGCTGTGCGAGTGGCATTTGGTGTTGCGAGGTCAGGGCGCTGCTGCTTCGGTACAGTCCTGCAGAGTGGGGGCAGCAGAGAGTGGACTGCAGAGAGCGGGCCGCCAGGGTTGGGATTTTGCCAAATGGGTTTAACAGTGGAGGGAACCAAGAAAGTTGAAGATAGTGAAAATACAATATGGACCATAGAACTCAGACTGGACATGGAGGGGAGGGAGGCCAGAGCGCTGAGGGGCACCCAGGCAAAGGTGGACTCAGGGTGAGAGGTCTCCTTGACGTCAAAGACTTGGGGCGGCAACAGCAGCTGAACAATGTGTTGGAAGACAGGAGAGAAGGACATTTGAAATAGGCTGTGGAGGAGCCGCCTGCCATCCCTGGTGAGGACAAATTCTCAGATGTGACCACAAAAGACAGTGGTGGAAACCCACTCTGGGGGAGGCCCTGGATGGGTCCACATGGATGGTGAAGTTTACCAGGGAGCTGGGAAGGGTCGGGGGTGGTAAGTCAGAGCTCAAGTTTCTAATTAATGATGAGCGGAAGAGTGACAGGCACAAGGTGACTGGTACAGTCAGGTGACACAAGCTGCCAAGGAGCTGGGTGAGAATCACAGTCCCCAACGCCTTCCATCCAAAGACTTCCTGCCTCTGGACTATTTATCGACTGAAGCTATTGAGCAGTACCTGCTGGGCACAGAGCATACTATTTTTACTACTAATAAAAATGGCCAGGCCAAACACTGTGGCTCATGCCTATAATTCCAGCACTTAGGGAGGCAGAGGCAGGAGGACCTCTTGAGCCCAGGAGGTCAAGACCAGCCTGGGCAACAGAGAGAGATGCTGTCTCTAAAAAAAATTTTTTTAAATTGTTCAGTGGATGAACTTGTTCCAGGTGTTTTGCTATTAGAGAGTTGTCCAATGCACAGACTAAGATTCATTCAGACACATCCAATCACACAATCACCTGGTCTCATGAGAGGGAGTTCACAAGGAGCTACAGACTACCTTGCTAACGGCAAAATATACCGTATCTATTGCATTGCTGCCATCAGCCAGAGGGGCTCCATCAATTTTCCCAGGATCCAGGAAAGGGTCAGTGATGCATGGTGAGCCAGTGCTGGTACTACTTATCACCACTTGCCTTCCTAAGCTTAAATCCTAGAATAATTCTAATAATCTAAAATTTTATTTCCACTGCACTGACAGCTTCTAGTCAAGAGTTTGAGACCTGTCTGGCCAACATGGTAAAACCCCATCTCTACTAAAAATACAAAAATTAGCTGGGCATGGAAGTATGTACCTGTAATCCCAGCTACTCAGGAGGCTGAGGCATGAGAATCGCTTGAATCTGGGAGGCGGAGGTTGCAGTGAGCTGAGATCGCACTACTGCACTCCTCTGGGCAACAGAGTGAGATTCCCTCTTGAACAAAAAAAGAAAGAAAGAAAGAAAGAAAAAGGGCTCAGCTTCTTTTACTTTGTTACTTGCCTTCTCCCACTAGAAAGTGAGTCCTTTGAAGCAGAGGTTTTTGTCTGTTGTGTTCACCATTCTACCCAAGGCCTAAAAAGAGTGCCTGGTGCAAAAATGCTTAAAAAAATTCTTGAATGAAGCCGGGCGTGGTGGCTCACACCTGTAATCCCAGCACTTTGGGAGGCTGAGGTGGGTGGATCACCTGAGGTCAGGAGTTCAAGACCAGCCTGGCCATCATGGTGAAACCCCATCTTTAAAAAAAAATTGTTGAATGAAATGAATAAGTTTTTCAGGGGAATCTGTCTTTCCAGCCTATTGTTATGGAAAGTCATCTTCTAAAAAATTGGTTAATTCTTACCTATGTTTGGTCTTCTGGCACTTGTATTCCCCATGAATTCCTGGTAGTCCCTTGATCACGATTCCAAGCGGCACCATGAACTTGGTCTTAATTTCTTCCACAGCAATGTTTACCTTACTCCTTCAGGTCAAAGGTCATGTCCTTGAAGAAAGTAGAGGAGGACTTGAATGATTCTGTCTTCTTGAGGTCACTTGTTAATATGATCTCATCCCTCCTGAGCATAGGATGTATCTCTTATTAGTCTGTTTTCTTGCTAAAACCCTTTGGTTGCTCACAGCATTTTGGGCTACTGATTAAGGCAGTAACATCCTATCCTTTTGCAGCCATTTAAAACTAATTTGACTCTTCAATAGTTTATGTATCCCACAAATATATATGTGCCAGGAATACAGCCAGAAATAAGACAGGCCACATGGAATGTACATCTTTAAAATAAATAGAACTAAAACAGGGTCTGGGAGGAAGGACCACTTCAGATAGGGTGGTCCAGGAAATTTCTCTGAGATGACATTTGGGCTGAAGGATAAGAGGTGGGCCCTCTGAGGATCTGGGGGACGAGCATTCTGGGCAGAGGGATCCTAGGGCAGGAATGGGCTTTGAGTGTTCCAGAGATGGAAAGGCTAGTGTAGCTAACGTGTGGTCAATAAGAGGGAGAAGGGGTCAGAGAGAAAATCCGCTTTTAAGTTTTGATGCTTTTAAGTGTACTTTTAAGTTTTGAAGTTTTTTGTTGTTTTTTGGAGTTGGGGTCTCGCTCTGTCACCCAGACTAGAGTGTGGTGGTGCAATCATAGCTCACCGAAGCCTACACTCCTGGCTGGGCTCAAGTGATTCTCCCACCGTAGCCTCCCTAGAAGCTGTGACTATAGGTGCACACCACCATGACCAGCTAGGTAAAAAAAAATTTTTAGAGATAGGGGAGGGGTCTTACTATGCTGCCCTGGTTGGTCTAGAACTCCTGACCTCAAGGAAACTCCTGGCTTCAAGGAGACTCCTGGCCTCAAGTGATCCTCCTACCTCAGCCTTCTGAGTAGCTGGGATTACAGGTGCACACCATCACACCTGGCTGGTTAAAAAAGTGCTTTTGTAGAGATGAATTCTATGTTGCCCAAGCTGGTCTCAAATCCTGTCGTCAAGTGATTCTCTGGCGTCGGCCTCCCAAAGTGCTAGGATTACAGGCATGAGCCACTGCGCCAGGCCCCGGGCTGCACTTCTGGCCATTGTTAAGGAGTTGAATTTTATCCCCATTGCAATAGGAAGTCATTGCAGGGTTTAGGCAGAGGAGTGGTAATATCTAATTTGGATGTTGAACAGATAACACAGACTGCAGTGTGGGTATGGCTGTGTAAGCACAGACAGTGGAGGCAGAGAGACCAGCTGGGAGGCTGTGATCCAGGCAGAGGACGGGGTAGAGATGGGGGCAGACAGGCATATGTCTAGAGCTGCAGGGCTTGTTTGTTAATGAGCTGGATATGAGGCAGCACTAAGGCCAGGCAGGCTGGTGTGACCTGGGTGAGAGGCCATGATGAGTCAGTTAATGGCAGTATCAGTCCCAACTCCTGGCTTTGGAAGCAGGAAGCCTCAGGGGTTGTTATCCTATTCTAGAATGAAGTGGCTTCTAGGCTGTAGGAATTCAAACTAGAGGGCATGTGGTGGTGACTCCAGGGAGACTGAGAAGAGAAATCCTAAGAGCCTTGAGCCTGGAGTCCCACCTATGGCGCAGTTAGGGCCTGGATGCTGTTCCCGCCACAACACTGCCACCCAGTGGTGTGGGGTCAAACTGCAAGGGTGGGACTCACTCTGCCAGTAACCTGAGCCTTTTTCCCTGTCACCCAGGTCTTTAAGTGGACTGGAAGCAACTCTTTCTTTGTGAAGGGAGACTTGGATTCACTGATGATGGGCAGTGGCAGGTGAGTGTCTCAGTCCTCTCCAGTCTTGGGGTGTCTGTATTATGGTCCCTTTCCCTCTGCTGAACTGCTGGGCTAGGCTGCCCTGGATGCAACGGGAAGGCTGATGGGGAACTCTCAGGCTGTTCCTTTCATTGCTCAGCCCCCTAGCCAACCCCGTCCCATAAACCAGTATTAGGAGAAAGGATGCATGAGCACCCCCACTGAAGTGTTACAGCTGGTGACAGTCTGAACATATGCAACTTTGGGAATAGAATTCTACATGGTTGGATGAAGCTAGCATCAAGAGATGGGTGTGCCTTGTTTTTCCATCAGCCCAGGAATCCCAGGGGACATAACACATTGCAGGAGCCTCCATCGGTGAGGACAGGGAGTGGAGAGAGATAGGAAAAAAAGAGTTGATCTCATCCTGGTGTGACCTTCACATTCGGGGGGCATGTGCCTTATCCTGAGGGCAGAGATGAAAGCACTGCTTGATTAGTACCAGGCAAATTCTTTGCTCTCCCAACTTCCTGAAAAGCTTCCATTGAGGGGCAGCTTGGCACAGAACTCATCAACCATTGCTGATCTGTTGGAATCCAATTCCTGGCTCCAGCTGAGGTTTTCTGTCAACTGAGGGAATTAAAATGGGTGCTCTAAAGCATTTGGGCTCTCAGAGTTTGCACCCTGAGATATACTAGCTTTGGTCAAAGAATTCCCCTCCTAAAAATGCTCCAAATGTTCTAAAACTGGGCTGTGGTGATGGTTGTGCCACTTATTAAAATAATGAACTGTTTTAAAAATGCTCTTGGCCAGGTGCATTGGCTCATGCCTGTAATCTTAGCACTTTGGGAGGCTGAGACAGGCAGATCACTTGAGGCTGGGGGTTTGAAACCAGCCTGGCCAACACAGCAAAATCCCACCTCTACTAAACATACAAAAGTTAGTCAGGCATAGTGGTGAGTGGCCTGTAATTCCAGCTACTTGGGAGGCTGGGGTGGGAGAATTGCTTGAACCTGGGAGGCAGAGGTTGTGGTGAGCCAAGGTGGTGCCACTGCACTCCATCCTGGGCAACAAAGCAAAACTCTGTCTCAATAAATGAATAAATGAATAAATAAATAAATAAATAAAAATGCTTTTAACCTCATGGGGAACAATATGCTGAGTCCCCAATAATTCAGTATAAGTTGGCCTAAGGGGCAATAAGACGAGTGAACCTGGGCTGCTATCCCGGTGTGGCCAGGAGCTGATGCTGGTGGCAGAGCCTGAGGGCTTCAGCACGCTGGAGTGAGCCGCACCAAGACTGTCCTCTTCTCTCCAGTGGCCAGTTTGGGCTGTGGTTGGATGGAGACTTGTTTCACGGCGGAAGCTACCCTTGCGCGACCTTCAACAATGAGGTGCTGGCCCGGCAGGAGCAGTTCCACATCCAGAAGCTGGAGGCCTGGCTTCTCAGCTGACGGCCCTGTGGCAACAGGTACTCAGCCCTGCCCATGAATGCCACCCAGGCCTCCCTGACACCCGTGCTCTCCGAAACACAGACGGTGAAGGGCCCTGGGGTGGGCTGTGGCTGCTGGCCAGCTTTCTTGTGGCCTGGGGACCCAATATACAGGTGGGGGCAGGCACTGCTCTTTTGCAGAGATGACTCTGAAGGATTAAAAGATGCTTACACCCTACCCAAGCAGCACAGAGTTCCTCATGAACATTATCATTTTAGAAGTTCTACAACTAATTCATGTTTATAGTAGAAAAGCCAGAAGACATTTAAAAAAATTAAAACTCCCTAAAATTAAACCCTCCAGAAACTCTTAACATTTTCATATATATCCTTCCAGACAGTGTTCTATGAATATGTACATGAGTGTGTATATTTACAAAAGTGGGATTTTACTCTGTATGTGTGGAAGTGATTTTAACTTACAGAACATTGTCAAACCTTAGAAACCTGGGCTTGAGCACCGGAACTAATAAAGACTCTAGCAGCGTTGTTCTCCCTCTGGCCTGCTCTGGAACGTTGAGGCCCTTCTGCCTGCGACCAGTACCAGATGCCTGTGACTCTGTGATTTAATTTCATGATGAAAGTATGAAAGCAGCAAATGAATAAGATGCACATTTGGACAAAGAGGGCAAAACCTTTGTAGACAGGAACCTCAGGAGGGTTAAAACAGAGGAAGGTGTATGTTTTCAGGCACAACTGGGTCTTGGAAATCTAAGAAAAATCCACTTCCTTTCCCATGCTAGTGTCTGCCTCCTGGCAAAGAAAAGATTTTTCACTATGCTGCTAGTCACCAGCTACTGAATGAGGAAATCCAAACACCACAGAACCTGTTAAATACCATCCCTCTCACAGACCCAACAGTGCTGAGGTACTAAGACATGTCTGGACAGATTCCCATACAAAATACATTTCCTCGGCACAGAAGGGTCAAACTGGGCACACCGTAGTATGAGAAAAAGTGGTCAAGGAACACACCTTTCAGGATGGAGATACATTCACGAAGCTTTATTGCAGCCGTTTCCCTTACCAACTGAAGGAGCCAGTGATTTTAACTTCAGTTCTGTTTACATTCCCAAGGTAACCATGTTCAGTAACTCTCTAGAGGCTAAGCTGTTAAAATTTCCTTTTTATACAAACAGTGAAGATGTTTCTTTTTTTTTTTTTTTTGAGACAGAGTTTTGCTCTTGTCCCCAGGCTGGAGTGCAGTGGCCCAATCTCAGCTCACTGCAATCTCCGCCTCCCAGGTTCAATCAATTCCTCTGCCTCAGCTTCCCGAGTAGCTGGGATTACAGGCGCCCGCCACCAATCCCGGTTAATTTTTGTATTTTTAGTAGAGGCGGGGTTTCACCATGTTAGCCAGGCTGGTCTCAAACTCGTGATCTCAGGTGATCTGCTTGCCTCTGCCTCCCAAAGTGCTGGGATTACAGACATGAGCCACCTCCCTTGGCCAAGATGTTTCTTAAGAAAAATGTGACCTTGTAAATAGCATAGAGTTCTTATAATGAAACAGTTGCACAGAACAGAAAGTGCAGCTGCCTTACATGTAACAAAAGATGCATACAAAATAGATTCAAGTTGTTTTGCAGATAGCGCAATGATACAGTAATAGGGCTACAAAATCCCAGAGTAAACCACAATGATTTACAGGTAAGATACACAGAAATAAAATGATTTTAACAGAAAAAATATGACATTCTTAACCTTAGGTCTGAACACATGTCTGACCCCTGTAGAGGCACCCTGGCTAAAACGGGTATGACCTAGTGCCGTGGTTGACCTCAGCTGTGCGTTGCTGAGCCCACGTGAACAAATCCTCCCCAATACAGCACCATGGTAGGCGTGAGAGGAGAAGGGTTTTAACTATTCTCTTATGAATTATAACCAACCCTTATTATCTACTGATGGATGGATGGTGGGGTGGAGTGATCATATAGGATAACAGACATTCCAAGTACTCTTCACCCCAATGTGGACGGAACAGAATCTGGCTACACAGTGGCCGGTGACATACTGCTGGGAAATCTGCTGGCCTGTGGCCCGAGTTCCCCTACTTGCTTGTGGGGGACCCTCACTCCCAGTCTGCCAGGGAGGCCTAGTCCAGGGAGTGTCAGAGCAGAAGACATTTGGGGCTCATGGCTGCCATCCCCACTGGCTTGCATCTTTAGCACCCTCTGGCCACCACCAGCGTTGGCTCTAACTGCAGACTTTGTTCTTGGTGAACTGCTATAGAACTGGGAATGAGGTGTGCCCTGGGTACAGGGGCACTACCCTACCAAGGTGGTACCCACTCCACTGCTGGGAAAACCAAGTTACCTAGGGGATCCTGGAACCCACTGGGTGGTCACTAATTTCAGCACAGGCAGTGCAGTGTTTGCTCTTTAACATACAAAATGCACTGAACCAGTAAAAACAAAGTCCCAGGTCTGAGGAGCTCTGAGGATGGTGCTTGTGATGGCCTCTGGCGAGCTCTCCAGGATACTCAAGAGAGCAGGTCAGCGGAGGCCTTCTCCAGGCTAGGCAGTGGGAAGGCCCTCTGGACCGGAGGAGTGAGCATTCAGGAGACAAAGACACTGCTCAGGTCTGGAGCCCCCACTGAGCCTGGGCACAGCCTGGTTTGGGGAATCCATCTGTCACCGGGGATAGGGATCTCCCAACAAGAGGAGCCTTCATGCTGCACTCACGAGGAGGCCAGAGCTCTCAGATCTTCCCCAAAACCTAATCAGGCCTCTGTAGCATGTCGGAAACCACTCCTGGCCATTGTCTCCTACCATTTACCCCAACCTGGCAGCTTGTAGGGGGCTAGAAGGGTGACTTGAAGAGGACTATCCTCAAACTTGAGGTGACAGGGAACTCTTCAGAGGGACAGGATTTGCTGTTTTGTTTTTAGCCATGTTTGTCTATGACAATGTCAACTTCTAATTCCAATTTGTACCCTTGTCTCATTTCTATGTTAAAAACAAAAAAAATCATCTATCATAAAAGTTCAGAGTAAGCTGGGTGTGGCAGCACGTGCCTGTAGTTCCAGCTACTTGGGAGGCTGAGGCAGGAGAGTCACTTGAGCCCAGGGAAGTTCGAGTCCAGCCTGGGCAACAAAGCAAAACATTGTCTCTTAAAAAAAAAAAAAAAGAGTTCAGAGTAGATAAAAGAGTTGTTATTCTAAGAAAATAGACTACCAAAGGAGAAAAGCTTTAATTAATATTAAAAATAGGCAAGGTAATGCTTTTCATATATAATAAGATTTGCCTAATACCATCTTATTTCTTTGATTAAAAATTACTTCTCTTCAGCATGTGTGTACCTTTAAAATACAAAATTAAAGCATGAGTTGTCATAAAATTTGCAGAATACTATGACTGAAGCCCCTAAGTTAATTGTGTGGGGGAGGGCATTTGTAAACAACCACCTGCAGACATTACACCGGGTCATCCTTAAAAAGCCGGGCTCTGCTTTTGGATGCTTCTCGGAGGCGAGCTGGACTCTGGGCTGAAGCCCTGTAGTTCCATTCGTCTTTCTGAGGTGTTATGAGTGGGGCTACAACATCGCCATCCTATTAGGAAGAGAGAGAAAAACGGAACAGAGAAGAGCCAGTCTGTATCATCTTATTTCTGAGAGAGTCTCAGGTGTGCACATCCTTGTCTTGCATATAGATTGCTTCTAGGTATACTCACTCCAGGGAAACTCCAAATTACCTATGCCCTGTGCTTGGGACAAATTAGAAACACCACAGCCTTGCTCAAGAGGAGCCTTCATGAAAACAGCCACTGGCCTCTGCAGGGATGACTGGAAGCAGCACACCCCTGCCCAGCTCTACGGCCTCCTTCACACATCTTCGTGGAGCACAAACCCTGTTCTGTTTTCCCAGGAGAAAGATGGGCTGCATTGAATCCCTGGCTTCTCTCACACCTGGTACCCTCTGCAATAAATGGCCCAGGTCTACAAGATGGCAAAGAAAGGGAGGAAGGACAGTATGTACCTGCAGATTTTAAATTTTTCTCTGCATCAAAGCTCTAACGTTGGCCCCATCAGCACAGGCTCCAGAGAAAGGAGCTAGCTCCTCCACCCAAAATGAAGGAAAGACCCAAGGCGAGGTGATACAATGACCTGAAACCAGAGTGGTAAGAAGCAAGGCCTCCTAACACCCGACTCTATGCTAAACTGTTCTGAACCTGTGGGTTGATCCTCTTTGGTTACAAGATAACACAGGATCTTAGGGAGCCTCTGTTATACCAGGAATACAATGCTGGTAGGAGGATTCGTGCTCTTCATCTGCTTATTTGCTCTCAGACCCATTCTTCACTCCTCTCCCTACTCTGTTTCATAGGAGCTACTCCCGTAAATTACATTTTTCAGTTCCCATGCCTGTTGGTTTCCAGTTAGGTTTGGTCAATGGGAGGCGCTGGTGGGAGACTGGAGGGGAGAGGAGGGCAGAGAAGTCAGGTTATTTCTCTCCCTACCTCCTCTGGCACAAGTGGCAGTGGCAGTGACTCTTCTGTGGTTCCAGCTTCTGTAGATGGCCCCAGCTCCTGGACTCCCACCTGCTCCCTTGGTCTCTCCTATCCTAGAGGTGGTAGCAGCCTCCTGCTCTTGAATCACTGTCCTCTGTGCTCGTTTAGCTCTGCCAAAACTTTTGTATCTCATCCCCCATGTTAAATTTCTTCTGCTGAACTACACTGTATTTGACTTGACAGAATTATTAAAAGCAGTTTTTAAAATTTTTATTTATTTAATTTTAATCTTGCTCTGTCACCCAGGCTGTAGTACAGTGGCATGATTTCGGCTCACTGCAACCTCCACCTCCAGGGTTCAAACGATTCTCCCACTGAAGCCTCCCAAGTAGCTGGGATTATAGGGTGCACCACCATGGCTAATCTTTGTATTTTTAGTAGAGATGGGGTTTCACCATGTTGGGCAGGCTGGTCTTGAACTCCTGACCTCAGTAAAGGGATTCATTCAGGCTGAGTGCGGTGGCTCACTCCGGTAATCCCAGCACTTTGGGAGGCCAAGGCAGGCAAATTGCTCGAGGTTGGGAATTGAAGACCAGCCTGGGCAATGTTATGAGACCCCCACCTCTACTCTCAACTAAAAATACAAAAATTAGCTGGGTGTGGTGGCACGTGCCTATAATCCCAGCTACTTGGGAAGCGGAGGCAAGAGAATCACTTGAACCCAGGAGGCAGAGGTTGCAGTGAGCTAAGACGGTGCCACTGTACTCCAGCCTGGGCAACAGAGCTAAAAAAAAAAAAAAAAAAGTCATTAAATAGTCATGATATTCTTACTTGAAGGCCTATCTCAAAATCAGCAGTATTTGTCTTTAAACTCATCTCTATTTCTACCCAGCTTTCTTTTTCTTTCTTTCTTTTTTTTTTTTTTTTGAGACGGAATTTCGCTCTTATTGTCCAGGCTGGAGTGCAATGGCGCGATCTCAGCTCACAGCAACCTCTGCCTCCAGGGTTCAAGTGATTCTCCTGCCTCAGCCTCCCAAGTAGCTGGGATTACAGGCATGTGCCACCATGCCCAACTAATTTTGTATTTTTAGTAGAGATGGGGTTTTTCCATGTTGATCATGGTCTCAAACTCCCGACCTCAGGTGATCCACCCACCTCAGCTTCCCAAAGTGCTGGAATTACAGGCGTGAGCCACAGCGCCCAGCCTTTTTGTTGTTGTTGTTGTTGTTTAGAGAGCATCTTGTTCTGTCAACCAGGCTAGAGTGTAGTGGTGTGATCGTAGCTCACTGCAGCCTCAGACTCCTAGGCTCAAGCAATCCTCCCACTGTAGCCTCCCAAAGTGCTAGGATTGTAGATGTGAGCCACCATGCCTAGCATATAGCCAACTGTTTTACTTCTACCCATTCTAATTTCAACTCTAGTGAATTTTATAAATGTAAACAAAGATGTCACTTTCCTGCTTAAAACCCTTCAGTGCTAATGCTCCCCACTCTCTCGGCTGACAAGACTTTGCATAAAGCCCCAGACACCTCCACACTCTATGCTCCTTCCTAAAATGCACCATGTTCTTTCTCATCTTCCTACCTAACCCTGTGGTGTCTATGCCTCAGCCCCTCCCCTACCCCCACCTCCTGCTGCCAGCGCTTCACCCAGACAACTCCTCACTCAACCTTCAGGTCTATAAGCCCTTCTTTAAATAAGCTTTTCCTGACCAACCAAGACTAGCTACATCCTTCTCGTTTTTCTTCCTCTAAGATTGTACCCACCCCACCCCCAAAGTACCTACCATGCTCCTATAATTATTAATTTATGGAGCAAAATTCATAATAATTATTATCCCAAACTAGATTGTTATCCCCAACCTGAATGGGATCCATGGAAATAAGAAACTGTCTACCTTAGGTGCTAACACAGGGCCTGGAAAAACACTCGGTGAGTGAATGCACCAAACTTATAGTAGTTATCACCACATAGGCCAACTTTAATAGCCTCTCCTGACTCTCTGTTTCCAGCCTCTCCAAGTTCCAGTCTATCTGCAGCTAGAGTTTTCAGTGATTTAGTTTCATAGTACCTAGGACAGACAAACAGTTGGCCCTCTGCATCCATGGGTGGATTCAAGCAACTGTGTAGATATAAAATATTGGGGGGGGATGGCTGTGTCTACACTAAGCATGTACAGAGGTTTTTTTGTCATTATTCCCTAAACAATACAGTTTAACAACTACATAGCATTACAGATGTGTAATACCTACATTGTAGTAGGTATTATAAGTAATCTAGAGATATTTAAAATGTAAAGGAAGGTATGCATAGGTCATAGGCAAACGCTATACCATTTTATACAAGGGACGTGAGCATCTGTGGATTTTTCTATTTGTAGGGGTCCTGGAACCAGTTCCCCACAGACACCAAGGGACAATTCTACTTCCTTATTCCCATGGGTCTCAATGTAGTTGGAGATGACAAACACTCAGGTGGATCATATGGTGGATGCTAACTCTTGAATACTCTCAATGATTCCCTCCCCGCTGTAGAGAGGAAAAAATCTCTTAGCCAATTATCCAAGGTGTTTAATAATCTAGTCCACTCTTCCCATTTAACCTCTCTGCACTTAACAGTAAGAATTTCCTATCCTGGAAAGACAGGGACCTCCTCGAGGTCCCCTAAACACTCTCGATGCATTCCAGTGTCATGCCTTTGTGCTGCTCCCACTGCCAAATACACTCATTCTCCCTGCTACTTACCCAAACACAGCCACGCCTTCTAGATCTAGCAGATCCTGCCCCTTCACCAGGCTTCTCCCATAGCTCTCTCAACTCTCTGAATCCTCAGAGATCTAATCTGGATCACGCTTTGTGGCACTTGGTAAAGCACCGACATTCTAAGCTATGCTTTCATGTCTCACCCTGTACTTTCTTCCCTATAGCACCTAACACACAGGGAGTGTGAGGGAGAGTTCTAGACAAGGCAGTAAAGCACTGTTTCCCTGCCTGACAATTATATTCATTCAGTCAATAAATGCCAATTGGCCGCATTCTCTGTGCAGACACCTACTATGTGTAGGTCAGTAAGAGACAGTTTTAACAACATTCTCTACAGGGTTGGCAACTGTGGCTTGACTCCTCTTCCCTCTACTCTCATTCTAGATAATTTAAATAGTTAACTAATATTCTAAAGTAACAAAATTTAGAAACATGAAGTCTATTATCAATTTTTTCTTTTTAATTTTGAGAGGGGGTCTCACTGTTTCACCAGGCCGGAGTGCAGTGGCATCTTGGCTCACTGCAACCTCTGCCTCCCAGGTTCAAGCAATTCTCCTGCCTCAGCCTCCCGAGTAGCTGGGACTACAGGCACGCACCACCATGCCCAGCTAATTTTTGTATTTTTTAGTAATTTTAGTATTTTTAGTTTCACCATGTTGGCCAGTATGGTCTCGATCTCTTGATCTTGTGATCTGCCCGCCTAGGCCTCACAAAGTGCTGGAATCCCACCCACCAGGCCTATTATCAATTGTATGTTAAACAAGTTAACTACTCAGCTTTGGTAACCTCTGAAAAATGGAGACACTATGACTAACCTTCCAAGGCCACTGGTGAGCATGAGAAAGCATTATTTACATGTTCACATTTTAATCTTTTATTATTAGGACAATAATGATAAAGAAGGCCGGGCGCGGTGGCTCAAGCCTGTAATCCCAGCACTTTGGGAGGCCGAGGCGGGTGGATCACGAGGTCAAGATATCGAGACCATCCTGGTCAACGTGGTGAAACCCCGTCTCTACTAAAGATACAAAAAATTAGCTGGGCATGGTGGCGCGTGCCTGTAATCCCAGCTACTCAGGAGGCTGAGGCAGGAGAATTGCCTGAACCCAGGAGATGGAGGTTGCGGTGAGCCGAGATCGCGCCATTGCACTCCAGCCTGGGTAACGAGCGAAACTCCGTCTCAAAAAAAAAAAAAATAATGATAAAGAATATCCATTCCAACTCATGTAGGCAGAAATCACTGGTTGACACAGATTTTGACATTTTAAAAGGAAACAAAGTGAAAGACTTAATTTTCAAAACCATAACCAAATAACTATAACTTAAATGAGAACTCTTCATCAGATAGAGTTATTTTTGGTTATTACTAAAAAATAAAAAATTGTGGGGGCCCAAAGTGGCTCCGGCCGGATGTCATGGCGCTTGTGAAGGCGAGGCCAAGAGTTCAAGGCCAACCAACCTCAGCAACCTTACAAGCTCTCAATGATTGGCAAAAAAAAATTTAAAAAAAATAATAAATAAATAAATAAATAAATGATTGTGCAAAGTTCGTGAGTAACAGGCCACCTACCTGCGGCTTGGTGAAATTTTTGTCAGAACACCATTGAACAAAATGTTGTTGTGCAGCATACAAACTCTTCGCATCTGTCTTCTTACAGTATACTCGAATCAGCTGCTCTGCAAATCTCTCTGGCAGAAGTTGTGAAACCTTTTTTAAAATAAAAAGATTTCACTATCACCTTGAAAAGATATCACTCTGATATCTTCACACATTGGAGATATCAGCGGGTGCCTCGGCTCCTAACTATTCCTTTTTTTTTTTTTTTTGAGACAAGGTCTCCCTCTGTCACCCAGGCTGGAGAGCAGTGGCACAATCACACCTGACCGAAGCCTCAAACTCCCAGGCTCAAGCAATCCTCCCACCTCAGCCTCCTAAAAGCTAAGACTACAGGCATGAGCCACAATGCCTAATTTTTTAAGTTTTTGTAGAGATGGGGTCTCGCTTTGTTGGCCAGGCTGATCTTAAACTCTTGTCCTCAAGTAATCCTCTCACTTCAGCCTTCCAAAGTACTGGGATTATAGGCATGAGCCACTGTGCCAGGCCCACTTTAATTGTAAAGATATGCCTTAAAACCTAATTTACATATAAAATGCTAATTTACTATAAATACAGCAAATATTTATAGTAAATTAGCATTTTATATGTTTGCATTTAAATTAGCATTTTAAATATAATGCTAATTTATAGTAAATTAGCATTAAATATGCCACTGTAGTATATTTGTTCTGCCTAAGTAGTTACCTGGTTTTTAGTAATCATTATCGCTTTGCTGGGGTCACTCTTACAATAGAATCGAACATGATCAATTGGATTCTTGTCTTGCATTCCATAATCCATGTTGATAACCTAAATAAAAGTAATACATAAGTAATCACGTAGCAACCAGGAGAACCGCACTCAGGGCTGAAGGGGCAGCACATGAAATTGAACAGAGGCTGAGTGAGGTGGCTCATGCCTGTAATCCCAACACTTTTGGAGACCGAGGCAGGTCGGTCACAAGGTCAGGAGTTCGAGACCAGCCTGACCAACACAGTCAAAATCTATCTCTGCTAAGAATACAAAAATTAGCCAGGTGTGATGGTGGGCGCCTATAACTCCAGTTACTCGGGAAGCTGAGGCACAAGAATTGCTTGAACCTGGAAGGTGGAGGTTGCAGTGAGCTGAGATTGCGCCAATGCACTCCAGCCTGGGCAACAGATAGAGACTCTGCCTCTAAAAGTAAATAAGTAAATAAAATCCCAGCCCCCACAAACCGTTCAGCCCCAGATTAAAGTTCAACAAATAATTATAAAAGTATTCAACCACATTTGTTATAAGAGTTACTAAGGAAAAGCATAGGGTGTTTTGAAATGTTCTAATAGGGTACCTGATGTAGCCTAGGGTGCCAGAATGACTGGAAACGTTTTCCTGGGAAAGTGACTTTACTAAGTGAGCAAGAAAGAAGAGAAATAGGCTTAGCTGAGAAGAAAAAGAATTGCAGCCAGAAGAAACAGCTCAGAGGCAGAGAGGACTGAAATTGTCTCCTGGGTTTAGCAACACTGAAGTCACTAGTGATCCTGGAGAGAGTATAGTGATGGCAACAGGAACAAGGTTCAGGAGAAAATGAGAAATACAAATTTAAGAGAAGGCAACTCTTAAAAGTTTGGCTGTTAAGAGGAAACAAGATGTTAAAGAAAACAATTACAGCAAGTTAAGAGAAGTTAGTTCTAGGGTTCTATAGCACTGTAGGATGACTATAGTTAACAGTAATCTTTTTTTTTTTTTTTTTGAGACAGAGAGCCTTGCTCCATCACCCAGGCTGGAGTGCAGTGCAATCTCAGCTCACTACAACCTCCGCCTCCCTGGTTCAAGTGATTTTCCTGCCTCAGCTTCCTAAGTAGCTGAGATTACAGGCACCACCACACCTAGCTAGTTTTTGTATTTTTAGTAGAGATGGTGTTTCACCATGTTGGCCAGGCTGGTCTCAAACTCCTGGCCTCCAGTGATCTGCCTGCCTCAGCCTCCCAAAGTGCTGGGATTACAGGATTGAGCCACTGCGCCCGGCTAGATTGTATATATTTTAAAAGTTTAATTTAATTTTTTAAGATGGAGTCTTGCTCTGTCACCCAGGCTAGAGTGCAGTGGCGTAATCTTGGCATATTAGTTATCTCCTCTTTCTTTTTTGACTTTCCCAACAACAGTTAAAAAGACTTTCATCTTAAGAAAAACACAGGTCGGACACTGAAGTTCACACCTGTAATTTCAGCACTCTAGGAGGCCGTGGAAGGTGGATCCCTTGAGCCTAAGAGTTTGATACTAGCCAGGGCAGCATGCGAAACATCATCTCTACCAAAAAACAAAAATTATCCAGGCGTGGTGGTGCACGCCTGTATTCCCAGCCACTTTGGAGGCTGAGGTGGGATGATCACTTGAGCCCAGGAGGTGGAGGTTGCAGTGAGCTGAGATCGCAGCACTGCACTCCAGCCTGGGCGACAGTGTGAGACCCTGTCTCAATAAAATCATTAACACCACACTCCTCTTTACCCCTCTGGGTCAGATTCATCTTCTCTTACCTTTCTAAGGTACCAAATTCCTCACCAGGTACTTCTTTCTTGCTGCCTTTTTCCTTAATGTTTTTATTTTACTTACACACACACACACACGATTTACTTTTTAATTTATTTTAATTTTTTTAGACGAGTCAAGTGCCGTAGTGAGAAGGGGGGAAAGAATAGAACAAGGAGGTCGATCTGTAACTGTGAACAATCAACTGAGATAACTCACTACCTTTGGATCAGCCTATTTTATATATTTTTTAAATGGACAAATGATCATTGTCCATCTTCATGGGGTACATAGTGACGTGTTGATATACATAAATGTATGGTGATCAGATCAGAGTAATTAGCACATCCATCATCTGAAACATTTATCATTTCTCTATGCTGGGAACATTCAATATCTTCCTTCAAGCTATTTAAAACTATGTAATAGGCCAGGCGCGATGGCTCACACCTGTAATCCCAGCACTTTGGGAGTCTGAGGCAGGTGGATCAGGAGGTCAGGAGATCAAGACCATCCTGGCCAACGTGATGAAAGCCAGGCTCTACAAAAATACAAAAAATTAGCTAAGTGTGGTGGCCGGTACCTGTAGTCCCAACTATTTGGGAGGCTGAGGTGGGAGAACCACTTGAACCCAGGAGGTAGAGGTTGCAGTGAGCTGAGATTGAGCCACTGCACTCCAGCCTGGTAATACAGCTAGACTATGTCTCAAAAAACAAAACAAAACAAAAACAAACAAAAAAAATGCCAAACAACTAAACAAACAAAATGTTAAAAACAAAAATTAACCAAGTGTGGTGGCATATGCCTATAGTCCCATCTACTTGGGAAGTTGAGGCAGGATGACTGCTTGAGACCAGGAGATCGAGGATATAGCAAGCCATGATCACGCCACTGTACTTCAGCCTGCAACACAGTGAGAGACCCTGTCTCAAACCAAAGTTTAAACTAACGTTAGCTGGGTGCAGTGGCTCATGCCTATAATCCCAGCATTTTGGGAGGCTAAGGCAGGAAGACTGCTTGAGGCCAGGAGTTTGAGACCAGCCTGGACAACATAGTGAGATGCTGTCTATACAAAAATTAAAAAATCAGCGGGCATGGTGGCACGTGTCTGTAGTCCTATCTACTCAGAAGGCTGAGATGGGAGGATAACTTGAGCCCAGGAGTTCAAGGTTATAATGAACTGTGATTTCATCACTGCACTTCAGCCTGGGCAACAGAGTGAGACCCTGTCTCTAAAAAATAAAGTAATTAACAGTAAATACAATAAAATTAGTTACTCACTTACAGCAACCACATTTCAAGTGCTCAACAGTTGCATGCAGCTAGTGGCCACAGAAAGGGACAGCACTGACCAAGAATATCTCTGTCACTGCAGAAAGTTCTATTGGACGACACCTCTCTAAAACACAAGTAGAATTACCCTAAGCCTTTGACAAGAACAAAGATGTTTCCCCACTATGCAAATGAGAATACTGAATACAGTTGTCGATGGAGGCAGGCTTGTTTCTTTGATAAGAAAGGTCTAAGGAGTTGCTATCTAATGGCCTATAGTTTATCTTGGAAATAAGAGCCAAAGTTGGGTTATTCATGAGGATGAATGCAGTTGGAGGTAGGAAGCATGGTAGAGGAGGGAGGATAGTCTAAAATGATGATGATGATAATAATAATTATTTTTTGGGATAGGGTCTTGCTCTGTTGCCCAGGCTGGAGTGCAGTGGCATGATCTTGGCTCACTGCAACCTCTGCCTCCTGGGTTCAGGTGATTCTCCTGCCTTAGCTTCCCAAGTAACTGGGATTACAGGTGTGTACCACCAAACCTGGCTAATTTTTTTGTATTTTTAGCAGAAATGGGGTTTTACCATGTTGGCCAGGCTGGTCTTGAACTCTGGAGCTCAAGCCATTCGCCTGCCTCAGACTCTTTTTTTTTTTTTTGAGACGGAGTTTCGCTCTTGTTACCCAGGCTGGAGTACAATGGCACGATCTCGGCTCACCGCAACCTCCGCCTTCTGGGTTCAAACAATTCTCCTGCCTCAGCCTCCCGAGCAGCTGGGACTACAGGCGCGCACCAACATGCCCAGCTAATTTTTGTATTTTTAGTAGAGACGGGGTTTCACCATGTTGACCAGGATGGTCTTGATCTCTTGACCTCGTGATCCACCCACCTCAGCCTCCCCAAGTGCTGGGATTATAGCCGTGAGCCACCGCGCCTGGTCGCCTCAGACTCGTAAAGTGCTGGGATTATAGGCCTGAGCCTCTGTACCCAGCCTCCATTTGGAGAGAAATGAAGATAGAAGGCCACTGCCAACTGGAAGAAGTGAGGACACAATAAACTAGAGGTCCCAATGAGCTAAGAAAGTGTAGGTGAGGAGAAAAGGAGTTACTGAACAGAGAAGAGTATGTTTAAATTAGCAATTTTACAGGGAGGGCAGTTTTTTTTTTTAAGACAAAGTCTCACACTGTCGCCCAGGCTGGAGTGCCGTAGTGCAATCTTGGCTCACTGCAGCCTCCGCCTCCTGGGTTTAAGCAATTCTATTGCCTCAGCCTCCCGAGTAGCTGGGATTGCAGGCACCCGCCACCATGCTCAGCTAATTTTTTATATTTTTAGTAGAGACGGGGGTTTCACTGTATTGGCCAGGTTGGTCTTGAACTTCTGACCTTGTGAGCCCCCTGCCTTGGCTTCCCAAAAGTGCTGGGATTACAGGTATGAGCACAGCACCCACCGGGGAAGGCAGTTTTGAATGTTGATAAGGTCCAGGGTCTCACTAGTCTCAAACTCTCGGCCTCAGGTGATCCTCCTGCCTTGCCCTCCCAAAGAGATAGGATTGCAGGCATGCACGACCATGTCCAACCTATACTGCTTTTTTTCCCTCCCGCTTATTATATTACAGAAATCTTTCTGTGTTAAAAAACTTTAATGTTTACATTATTTCACAGTATTTCCTATTGATAGACATACGTTTTCCTCCTAATTTTACACTACAATAATATAATAAAATACTTGTACTTTTTTTTTCAAAGTTAATTATTTCCTTAGGACAAATTCCTAGAATGAAAATTGCTGGGTCAATTAACATTTTAGAACATACTTCTAATTTGGCCTTGTACCAATTTACACTTTTATTTTCACATACTATATTAACAGAATTTTATAATACTTTTGTTCTTACAAGTTTGATAGTAAAAAATAATAATAATAATATTCACTGCTCCATCAATGTTGCTTAATGTCTTATTAATAAGGTTAAACTTCTTTTCATGTCTACTAGTCATGAGTATATCTTTTCCCATGTATAGCTTCTTTGAGTAGTTCTGATCCTACATCCTTTTGGAGACTGTACTTTTGAGAGAAAAACCAGATGGCAGCTGGAGGGACTGACCAGCACTGACCACTGCATTGAAGACAAGGGCAAACATGGCAGCGCCCAGGGGAAAACATTCTGGGGAGTGAAGTCTCTCAGAGCCTCAGGAAATTGAGACATGAGATCTCTTTATTCTAATGAAATCTCATTTAGTGAAACAAGAAACCGCAGCTTGATGTGAAGATCTGAGGTACTTCAAAATCAGCCAAGTTAACAGACAGTGAGCCCGAGGGCAATTCACTCATAGTATCATTTGGCAAAGAATGCTTATGAAGAGGTCATCCTTCGCTTATGAATTTTTCAACAACAAAATAACAAATAAGAGGTTTATGGGAAAAAACAAAAGGGGAACACTGCCCTGAGATTTTAGAGGAATAGAACTCCAAAAAGGATTTCCTATAGGAAACAAGAAAATGTGAGAAAGCTGTTTGGCATTCTCATTAGGACATGAAAAGACATCGCAGCCTCTATGAAAAGGGGAGTCCCTGGAATCCTAGTATTTTGGGAGGTCAAGGTGGGAGGATCGCTTGAGCCCAGGAGTTTGAGACCATCCTGGGAAACATAGAGACACCTCTTCTCTACTGCGAGCCTGTCATCCCAACTATTCAGGAGGGCTGTGGTGGGAGAATCACCTTGAGCCCAGAAGGTCAAGGCTCCAGTGAGCCTTGATCCTGACACTGAACTCCAGCCTGGGCTACAGCAATCCTGTCTCAACAACAACAACAAAGTAAAAAAAAAAGCTTATATTGAAGGAAAAATATACACAAAAACAAAGAGGCAAACAACCCCACAACTTTTTCTTTTTTTGAGACAGAGTCTCACTGTCACCCAGGCTGGAGTGCAGTGGCACGATCTTGGCTCACTGCAACCTCTGCCTCCCAGGTGCAAGCGATTCTCCTGCCTCAGCCTCCTGAGTAGCTCGGACTACTCAGATGCATGCCACCATGCCTAGCTAATTTTTGTGTTTTTAGTAGAGACAAGGCTTCACCAGGTTGGCCAGAATGGTCTCGATTTCCTGACCTTGTGATCCACCTGCCTTGGCCTCCCAAAGTGCTGGGATTATAGCACTTTTTTATTTTTTCTTTTTTCTATTTTTTCTGGAGTAGAGTCTTACTCTGCTGCCCAGGCTCAAGTGCAGTGGCACGATCTTGGCTTACGGCAACCGCTGCCTCCTGGGTTCAAGTGATCCTCCTGCATCAGCCTCCAGAGTAGCTGGGACTATAGGAGTGTGCCACCACACCTGGCTTACTTTTTTGAATTTTTAGTAGAGACAGAGTTTTGCCATGTTGGCCAGGCTGGTCTTCAACTCCAGACTCAAGTAATCCACCCATCTTGGCCTCCCAAACTGCTAGGATTACAGGTGTGAACCATTGCACCTGGCCCCACAACTTTTTCCTTTGTGTTTGAATGCAGGCAATAAAAAAAAATTAAAATGTATTACTTATGTAATTAAAAAATTTTAATATAGACAACATAATCACATGAATTTTTTTTTGTGGTTAATAACATTGGTTCTCGTTGTGAGGCCACAGATGACTTCCTTTCTTCTATCTTTCTGTATTTTTCTGGGTTGTTATAATGAGCATGCACTACTTTGATAATGGTGGGGTGCTTTACCTTTAAAAAATTATTCACGTATTACTGGACTAATTACTTACATCCACTATAAAATGTTCAGCCTTCAGCTTTACTTCTAGTGGTACTTTGGGTTTAGCCTCAGCAACCTCTTTTGGAAGACATTCATAGTTCTCCTGGAAAACACAAGCCTCCATGTTAGAATCCATTTTTTATCGTTAAGTGTTCAAGCTACAAACAGGTTTCCTTTATGAAAATGGCACCTAAGAAAAATGATTAGAGATATCCTTAACAAATATCACTCCTACCAATGCCACCCTTTAAACAAATAGAGCAATTTCTGTGAAAAATTGTAAAAGGGAAAAAAAATCACCAGGCACGGTGGCTCATGCATGTAATCCCAGCATTTTGGGAAGCTGAGGTGGGCAGATCACCTGAGGTTGAGAGTTCAAGACCAGCTCAACCTACATGGAAAAACACCATCTCTACTAAAAATACAAAATTAGCCAGGTGTGGTGGCGCATGCCTGTGATTCCCGCTAATCTGGAAGCTGAGAAGAGAGAATCACTTAAACCCAGGAGGTGGAGGTTGCAGTAAGCCAAGATGGTGCCATTGCACTCCAGCCTGGGCAACAAGAGTGAAACTCCATTTCAAAAAAATAAATAAAAATAAAATAAAAAACGAAACAAACAAAATTTACATTTAAAAAAAATGTGGTATTAACCTATTAGTACAACAAGAGGAAGTAAAGTATAACCCAAGAAATTATTGAGGTAGGATGTGGTCATCAGTATGATTTGTGTTATGGCTTCTGGCAAAGAGAAAATCCTTCACAAGTAGGAAGTGAAAATAGATATTTGAGTTAAAGAAGACAGGTATGTGCCATCTGGGAGACTAATATCCTGTGAAGGAACCAAGTCATTGAAACAGGTCGCCATAGCCTCAGTGAAGCTCATGCAGGCACTTTCTTTGAATCTACCCAAATCGGAGACCCACTCTCACTTCCTGAATGAGAGCAAAGATTTGGAGTTAAGTTAGACCTTGCTTTTGAATCCTGGCTAAACATGCTTTCATGAGCAAGTTATTTAATCTCAGCAAAGTCTCAGTTTCTCTATCTGCAAAACAGGCCTAAGAACCCTACGCTGTTGTGAAGATTAAATGAGAATTAAAGTAAAGCACTTAGTACAAAGTCATAGTATCCTGATAGGTTAGTGGTTTCCTCTTGGAGGACAGAGATAACCTTTCACTAATGGAAGGATGCCTGATAACTCAACTCACCCTTTTAATCTTTATTTGTCCTGTTGGCTGGGTCTCACCCACATACTTGTATAAATTACGGTATTCAATACTTTTTAAAATCTCTCGTGCCGCCTTCAATTTGGGATCAGTAGAGTATAAAATCTCCAGAAAAATGTTATCTGCCAATTTGATGACATTTCAGTTATATTAAAATGGAAACACAAAGAGTTCTATAGTGCTATGCTACTGAAATGATCTTAACAGGCAGTTCACAAACGTAGGTACATTATTATTTTAGCAATATAAGAAAATGTTTTAAAACACTTAAGTGAAAAAACCATTTAAAATTGTTCCAGTCGGCCAGTCACAGGGGCTAATTTTTTTTTTTTTTTTTTTTTTTTAGATGGAGTCCTTCTGCTGCCAGGTTGGAGTGCAGTGACACAATCTTGGCTCACTGCAACCTCCACCTCCTGGGTTCAAGTGATTCTTTTGCCTCAGCCTCCCAAGTAGCTGGGACTACATGTGCACACCACCACACCCAGCTATTTTTTGTGGTTTTAGTAGAGATGGGGTTTCATCATATTGGCTAGGCCGGTCTCAAACTTCTGACCACGTGACCCACCCGCCTAGGCCTCCCAAAGTGCTGGGATTACAAGTATGAGCCACCTGTAATTACAAGTGCCTGGCCTCTTTTTTTTTCTTTCTTTTTTTTTTTTTAGGAGACAAGGTCATGTTCTGTAGCCCAGGCTGAAGTACAGTGGCACTATCATAATTCACTGCAACATCCAAGCAATCCTCCTGCCTCAGCCCAAGTAGCTGGAACTACAGACGTGCACCACCATACCTGGCTAATTTTTTTTTTTTAAACAGGGTCTCACTCTGTCATCAGGCTGGAGTGAAGTGGCACATGATCATGGTTCACTGCATCCTTGACCTCCTGGGCTGAGGCAATCCTCATGCCTCAGCCTCCTGAGTAGCTGGGACTACAGGCACATGCTATCATGCCCAGCTGAACTAAAACATAGTTTAAATGTAAGTATAATTTGAAAAAATTAACCTTCCTGCCTCAGTCTCCTGAACAGCTAGGACTAAAGGCACATGTCACCGCAACTAGATGAAGATGACTTTTAAAAATATGGCATTACTTGCTTTATTATGAATGAAAATTAAAAGCAAATATCTTCAGCTTGTTCAATTTTTTTTTTTACTTTTATTTTATTTATTTTATTTTTGAGATGATGTCTCACTCTGTCATCCAGGCTTGATATCAGCTCACTGCAACCCCTGTCTCCTGGTGGTTCTTGTGCCTCAGCCTCCGAGTTGCTGGGACTACAGGCACTTGCCACTACACTCAGCTAATATTTTGTATTTTTAGTAGAGATGGGGGTTCACCACGTTGGTCAGGCTGGTCTTGAACTCCTGACCTCAAGTGATCCACCTGCCTCTCAGCCTCCCAAAGTGTTGGGATTACAGGCGTGAGCCACCCTGCCTGGCCTTACATGTATATTTTTAAAGAACAATATAGCTGGGTGTGGTGGCTCATGCCTGTAATCCCAGACTTTGGGAAGCCGAGGTGGGTGGATCACCTGAGGTCGGGAGCTTGAGACCAGCCTGACCAACACAGAAAAACCTCATCTCTACTAAAAATATAAAAAATTAGCTGGGCATGGTGGCACATGCCTGTAATCCCAGCTACTTGGGAGGCTGAGGCAGGAGAATGGCTTGAACCTGGGAGGCGGAGGTTGCAGTGAGCTAAGATCACGCCATTGCACTCCAGCCTGGGCAACAAGAGTGAAACTCTGTCTCAAAAAAAAAAAAAAAAAAAAAAAAAAGAGCAATGTGTATAGTTTTTATAATTTAATTTGTTCTCTATTATTATTATTATTTTTGATACAGAGTCTCACCCTGTTGCCCAGGCTGGAATGCAGTGGTGCAATCTTGGCTCAGTGCACCCCTGACCTCCTGGGCTGCAGCGATCCCCCAGCCTCAGCATCTTGAGTAGCTGGGACTACAGGCACACACCGCCATGGCTAATTTTTAAATTTTTTGTAGAAACAGGGTTTCACTATGTTGCCTAGACTGGTCTCAAACTCCTGGGCTCAAGCGATCTGTCTGCCTTGTCTCCCAGAGGCTGGGATTACAGACATGAGCTGCCTTGTCTGCCTATTATGTATCTTTTGATTAAATTTACAGAAATGTAATGTGAAGTCTGTCAAGTTGAATAATAAAAATTTGGGCTTGTATTTTACATGTCTTTTCCCCCATTTCATTTTTCTAGTAATTCATTTTTATCATACTTTACAGAAATATCAATCTATAAGGGTTGGTAATTTAAGAAACTGGTTCTACAAAGACAGTTTAGGAGGAGCTAGTTTAGGTTTCATTCTGTCAGTGTTCAACAAGTAGAATCTAGCTGTGGTAGAATAGCAGCACTCTAGGCAGGAAGCTACAGTAGAGCGATTTGGTTGTGTCTTAGGTCATTTGGCTTCTGTTGTTTTCTCCATTTTCAGAGCCTCCAGCCTTTCCACTGATTTTGTAAGCTATAGGATTGCTTGCCAATTTAATTTTTACTTTTTGTTTATTTATTTATTTTTAAGACAGCATTTTGCTCTGTTGCCCAGGCTGGAGTACAGTGGCACGATCTTGGCTCACTGCAACCTTCGCCTCCTTGGTTCAAGTGATTCTCCTGCCTCAGCTTCCTGAGTAGCTGGGATTACAGGTGAATGACACCACACCTGGCTAATTTTTGTATTTTTAGTAGAGACAGTATTCTACCATTTTGGCCAGACTGGTCTCAAACTCCTGGCCTCAGGTAATGTGCTCACCTCGGCCTCCCAAAGTGCTGGGATTACAGGCGTGAGCCACTGCACCTGGCCCAATTTTATTTTTAGTTAAATGGTTTCATAATTTTTAAGTAAGAACTCTGACTGCTATACACTTTTTGTTCTACTTCTTTTGCTTTATCTCAGTCAATACCTTCCCATAATAAAGATCCACCTGTGGCACCTTTACCTCTCTTTCCTCCTTCCACACTAAACTGAAGATTTTGTTTCTGCAAAAGTGTGGATTGATATTACTGGCATCTTGTGTTTCTGCAATGAAAATAATCTTAAATGGCCAAGTCAGTTTGTTAGTATTCAGGTATATTATAAGCTAAATAATGACAAGTCTGGGCAATATAGTAGGACCCTGTCTCTACAAAAGTTTAAAAAACTACCCAGGTGTGGTGGTATATGACTATAGACCCAGCTACTTGGCTGAGGCTGAGGCAGGAGGATTACTTGAGCTCAGGAGGTTGAGGCTCCAATAAGCTGCGATGGCACCACTGCACTCCAGCCTGGATGACAGAATAAGATCCTGTCTCCAAAAAATAAAAATAAATAACTAAAAATAAAATTAAACAGTTAAATAATGGGCTGGGTGTGGTGGCTCATGCCTATAATCCTAGCACTCTGAGAGGCCAAGGCAGGCACATGACCTGAAGTCAGGAGTTCAAGACCAGCCTGGCCAATATGGTGAAACCCCCATCTCTACTGAAAATACAGAAATTAGTGGGACATGGTGGGCTATGCCTGTAATCCCAGCTATCCAGGAGGCTGAGGCAGGAGAATCACTGAAACCTGAGAGGTGGAGGCTGTAGTGAGCCAAGATTGTGCCATTGCACTTCAACCTGAGCGATAGAGCGAGACTCCGTCTCAAAAAATAAAAGTTAAATAATGCATATTGAGTACTTATGTGTCAAGTCTATACTTGGTGCTATGCCTCGTTTAAACATCACAACAAACTATATGCTAGGTATCATTACCCTCATTTTATAGATGAGAGGTTCAGGTAGGTTAATTCACTCAGTCAAGGTCACTTTATCAGTACAAGACAGAAATCAAACTCAAATTCAAAAGGAGATAATTACTCGGGAAGCTAAAATACTTCCATTGGCTGGGTGCAGTGGCTCACACCTGTAATTCTAGCACTTTGGGAGGTCAAGGCAGGAGGATCACTTGAGCCCCAGAGTTTGAGAGCAGCCTGAACAATATAGTGAGACCCCTTCTTTATTTTTGTAAAATTAAATCATTATTTTTTAAAATGAAAAATAAAGAAAAATAACCTATTGGCGATTCAGAAACATCCTATCTCTACCTCAGTTTATCTGAGGTGGATTGTCTATGTTACCTGTTACTTCTTACCTGTCAGCTTAGTGTAGGCTTCCATGTCATCAATTGCTGTAGAAATGCTATACTTCTTTCCTTCAGTACCTGTAATCTCTATGTAGGGGTCCGCTTTGAGGAACGCATCTGTAATCCTAAAAATCATTTTGCAAAAATTGATGCTTATGAGAAATTTTGAATATGTGCCTTATGTCTTGCTCAAGGAAATCTTTCTACTTTTGGGAAATAAAATAATGAGGCACAATGTTCTAAAGACAATTGCTTCTCAACCATACTAGCCATGTGCATGGTGGCCTGTGAGCTACCACGCTTACTGTGTTCCAGGCACCGCGGCAGGGCTTTACACGCATCATCTTCTTTAATCTTCCCAACAATAAGGTAGGGATATTCAGTCCCAATATATATGTATTTTTTTTTTAGAGATGGGGTTTCACCATCTTGGCCAGGCTGGTCTCAAACTCCTGACCTCAGGTGATCCAGCCGCCTCAGCCTCCCAAAGTGCTGGGATTACAGGCGTGAGCCACTGCACCCGGCCCAGCCCCAATTTTATAGATACAGAAATGAAGTAAATTTTCATTTAACCAAGTTAGGAAGAAACAGTGCTAGTCTTTGAACTTAGATCTCTCTGAATTCAACAACAACAACAACAACAACAACTCTTACCAAAGTATTAACATATAAATAGGAGAATGTATTCCAAGTAATCTGCTCATGACAAAGGATAGGTGAAAAATAGGAATGAAGATAAATTTCCTCAACACAAATGTAAAAACGAAATGAAAAGTTAATCAATTTAAGGCTATTTTAGAGTCATGGAAGAAGTAACTTGACTCACACCCAGTGTTTGATAACTCCTCATGGAGTCTTTGAGCCATGTAGAGACCTGGCTGTACAGTTTTATGCTACGGTTCTGACTGGGTCAGGAAGAGGTAAAATTCATGTTGGTTTTACCACTTGGTACTATTTTTGATGAATATTTGACAGGATACAATTAGACATTAATCTTAATCCTTAAAGTTTATTTTTGTAATTAATCTCAGAATTCGAATATTCGTGTCCTACCTCCCATTCTCCTGATGACTTATATGTGGTATGTAAGTGTCTACCTGTTCAGAGGTCCTGAGTGATTCCAGCACTGCTGCTTCATGTTTGGCCAAAGCCAGCTCTTCTTCATCTGCCCCTTTATCCATTTCCTTCCTTTTCCTCCAACTAAATTAACTTTATTCTAGAGTTTTTCTATAAGGAAACCATTTTAGATTTAATCACTTAATATTCACTTGAACTTATCTAGAAATGTCAAGTTGAGCCTAGTATGATATTCTAGCAAAGTATCATGGAATATTTTATAGGGAAATGACCATCAAGTTTCTTACATTGTATCAATGATGTTGCCAACTTTGTGTTGATAAGCTCTACGGTGTAAACAGTTGCGAGTGTGGAACATGTCATACAGATTTCCAACCTCCTGCAGGAAAATATTAAATATTAATAGGATCGAATTACATTAACCTTATTAATGGACAAGTATATAGGACAAGGAAAAGGGATAGTGGCAGACAAGAGGACTACGCATAGGGGCTACTTCATTAACACCTTCAAGCCTAATAAGAAATGAGGAGGCAGATTAGTAAAGCCATTTATTGGCTTGCAACTTTCATTCCTTTTTTTTTTTTTTAAAGACAAGTTCTTTTAGGCTGGTATAAAGTCATCATCCCATCTCAACCTTGCTGGGACAATATGCATCAGCCATTGTGCTTGGCTAACTTTCATTCTGTTTTTTTTTTTTTTTTTTTTTTTTTTTTTTTTGAGATAGAGTTTTGCTCTGTTGCCCAGGCTGGAATGCAAGTCTTTCACTGCAAAAATTTCCATTCTTAATAAACTAGGCTGGGCACGGTGGCTCACACACGTAAATCCCAGCACTTTGGGAAGTCAGATCACCTGAGGTCAGGAGTTCAAGTCCAGCCTGGCCAAAATGGTGAAACCCCATCTCTACAAAAATACAAAAATTAGCTGGGCATGATGGCGGTTGCCTGTAATCCCAGCTACTCAGGAGGCAGGAGAATTGCTTGAACCCACGAGGCAGAGAATGTAGTGAACAAAGATCGCACCATTGCACTCCAGCCTGGGCAACAGAGTGAGACTCTGTCTTGGAAAAATAAAAATAAAAATAAAAATAAAAACAAACTCCTAAAATCTACTATGTGCTCAAACTCTGTGACAGGTTCTGTTTTAGGCCTCTTAAATTATATATTTGAATCCTCCCAATAACTCTAGGAAATAGGTATTGTTATTCTTATGGTCTTCATTCTTGACTTTTTTTTTGAGACAGTCTCACTCTGTCACCCAGGTTGGAGTGCAGTGGCACATAATCTCAGCTAACTGCAACCTCCACCTCCCTGGTTCAAGCAACTCTCATACCTCAGCCTCCCAAGTAGCTGGGATTACAGGTGTATGCCACCACGCCTAGCTAATTTTTATATTTTCAGGAGAGACAGAGTTTCACCATGTTGGCTGGGATGGACTCAAACTCATAAACTCAGTTGATCCACCTGCCTTGGCCTCACAAAGTACTGGGATTACAGGCATGAGCCACCACACTTAGCCATTCTTGACTTTCTATAGTATAGTACTAAACTACATTTTGATTATATGGCTGCCATCTAACAGGAACCTAGGGACTTCACTTGTTTAACCACAGCTGACCTTTAACAACACATGCTTGAAATGTGAGAGTTCAATTATACAGATTTTCTTGTCCTGCTGCCACCCGAGGCAGTAAGACCAAGGCCTCCTCTTCCTGAGCCTACTTAATGTGAAGATGATAAGGATGAAGACCTTTAGGATGACCACTTCCACTTAATGAATAGTAAACATACTTTCTCTGCCTTATGATTTTTTCTTTCTCTTTTTTTTGAGACAGAGCCTTGCTCTGTCACCCAGGCTAGAGTACAGTGGAGCAATCTTGGCTTACTGTAACGTCTGCCTCCGAGGTTCAACTGATTCTCCTGCCTCAACCTCCCAAATAGCTGGGATTATAGGCAAGTGCCACTGTACCCAACTAATTTTTGTATTTTTAGTAGAAACGGAGTTTCAACATGTTGGCCAGTCTGGTCTCAAACTCCTGACCTCAAGTGATCTGCCAGCCTTGGCCTCCCAAAGTGCTGGGATTACAGGTATGAGCCACAGTGCCTGGGCTTGCCTTATGATTTTCTTAATAACGTTTCTCTAGCTTACTTTATTGTAAGAATACAGCAGACTGGGCATAGTGGTTCACACATATGAGCACTTTGGGAGGCCAAGGAGGGTGAATTGCTTGAGGTCAGGAGTTTGAGACCAGGCTGGGCAACATAGCAAAACCCTGTCTCTACAAAAAAAATAAAATAGAAAAATTAGCTCAGTGTAGTGGCATGCACCTGTGGTCCCAGCTACTCAGGAAGCTGAAGTGGGAGATTTACTTGAGCCCGGAAGGTGGAGGATGCAGTGAGCTGAGATCATGCCACTATACTCCAATCTGGGTAACAGAGTGAGATCCTGTATCAAAAAAAAAAAAAAAAGAATATAGTATATGATACATATACTGTTCAAAATAGGCTGGATGCAGTAGCTCACACCTATAATCATAGCTCTTTGGGAGGCTGAGGTAGGTGGGATGGGTTGCTTGAGCCCAGGTGTTTGAGTCCAGTTTGGGCAACATAATGAAACCCCACCTCTATAAAATTAATTGAAAAATTAACCAAGCATATGTCTGTAGTCCCAGCTACTCAGGAGGAAGAAGAGGGAAGATCAGTTGAGCCCAGGAAGTCAAGGCTACAGTGCATTCTGACAGTGCCACTGTACTCCAGCCTGAGTAATAGAGCAAGACCCTGTCTGGAAAGAAAACAAAGGACAAAATTTAAAAAACCACACAAAAGTTGTGTAATTTACCATTAAGTTTATCAATAGGCTTCTGGTCAACAGGAGGCTATTAGTAGTTAAGTTTTTGGGAAGTCAAAAGTTATATGCAGGCTGGGTGGAGTGGCTCATACCTGTAATCTCAGCAGTGTAGGAGGCCAAAGAGGGTGAATCACTTGAGGTCAGGAGTTTGAGACCAGCCTGGCCACATGGTGAAACACTGTTTCTACTGAAAATACAAAAATTATGGGCCGGGTGCAGTGGTTCATGTCTGTAATCCTAGCCCTTTGGGAGGCTGAGGCAGGTGGATCATGAGGTTAAGAGATCGAGACCATACTGGCCAACATGGTGAAACCCCATCTCTACTAAAAATACAAAAATTAGCTGGGCATGGTGGCATACTCCTGCAGTCTCAGCTACTCAGGAGGCTGAGGCAGGAGGATCGCTTAAACCGGGAGGTAGAGGTTGCAGTGAGCCAAGATCACGCCACTGCACTCCAGCCTGACAACATAGCAAGACATGGTATACACACACACACACACACACACACACACACACACACACACACACACACACACAATTACCCAGGCATCTGTAAACCCAGTTACTCCTGAGGCTGAGGCAGGAGAATCACTTGAACCGGGAGGTAGAAATAGCAGTGAGCAGAGATCACGACACTGCACCACAGCCTGGGTGACAGAGGGAGACTCTGTCTCAAAAAAGAAAAGTTATACACAGATTTTCCACTAGGAGAGGGGGCAACACCCGCTAAACACCATTTTGCTCAGATGTCAACTACATAAAAATTTTCAACACTAATATAGTGATTAAAAAGGAGATTCTGAAACCAAACTTTCCGGGTTGAAATTCCAACTCTATCAGTTGTTAATTATATGCCTTCTCTGTGCCTTAATTTGCTTGCCTGTTGAATGGAAGAATACTATCTATCTCACAGGATTTTAAGGACTGAGTTGAATCAACTGAAGCACTTAAAACAATGCCTTACACAAGCCAGGCATGATAGTGAGTACCTGTAGTCCTAGCTACTTGGGAGGCTGAGGAAGGAGGATCACTAGAGCTCAGGAGTTCAAGACTAGCCTGGGCAACACAGTGAGATCCTATCTCAAAAAACAAAAAAACAAAAAGTAAACAACACATGATAGTGTGCACCTGTAGTTTCAGCCAAAAAAACCCCAAACCAGTGTCTAAATCAAAACTTAATAAATGTCCGTTTTAATTTTATTACTTTTTAACAATGCAGTAGAAGTGAAGAGATTAAAGATATTTACAAATCCTAGGAATTAAGTAAAGAGATTGATGATTTACCAATTATTTCATATTGTTAAATGGTTCTTTGCAAATTTCAGACCAGAAACAACACTTTTCTTGCTGTTTCCTCTGACATAGCTTACCTTATCTCTAGTACAAATATGCAACCTGCTTTCTACTTCACAGACACGGGCAAACTTAATAAAACGTTTGTAATCAAAATTATTTTGGATTCCAAGATGATGGCAGTCCCTAGAAGGATTCCAAAACAGAGAAATGCAATCTTTCAACATGGAAGTCATACCTTAAATAGTAATACTAAATTTATATAAAGATTTTAGCCAATTTTTCAGAAGTGTTTAGTGCATACCTGGCAAAATAATCCCACTTGTCCACATCAATGCCATTTCTTTTATTAGCCACTATCTCATAAAGGAAGCTTTTCTCTTTAGGACGCCCTTTATATGGCCACTGGAAGGCAAAGAAAACCCACTGGAAGGTTTAGGATAGGCATCAAATCTATTTATAAGCAAAGTAAAGCGATTCTATTAATCTGTAAATTATAAACAGATATAAGATAAACTAGAAGGCTCTAATCTTTCCTTCTTCCACTTCATTTCTAAACTAGTAAAGAGGGAAAAGAAATGCTAAGGTATATGATACCCTATTGTTACCATATTTTCTTGTGCCACTGAAAAGATCTTAACTCTATTACATTTCCCAAAACCAACAACTTTTGTATTTTCTTGGTTTATAAGCTTTTTAAAAATATAAAACCTAGGCCAGGTGTGGTGGCTCATGCCTGTAATCATGGCACTTTGGGAGGCCAAGCCAGGTGGATCATGAAGTCAGCGGTTTGAAACCAGCTCTACTAAAAATACCAAAATTAGCCAGGTGTAGTGGCGGTTGCCTGTAGTCCAGCTACTTGGGAGGCTGAGGCAGGAAAATCACCTGAACCCAGGAGGTGGAGGTTGCAGTGAGCCAAGATTGCGCCACTGCACTCTAGCCTGGGTGACAGAGCAAGACTCCATCTTAAAAAAATTAAATTAAACTTTAAAAATATATACAATCTAGCCGGGAGCAGTGGCTCAAGCCTGTAATCCCAACACTTTGGGAGGCCGAGGTGGGTGGATCACGAGGTCAAGAGATCGAGACCATCCAGGTCAACATGGTGAAACCCCGTCTCTACTAAAAATACAAAAAATTAGCTGGGCATAGTGGCACATGCCTGTAATCCCAGCTACTCAGGAGGCTGAGGCAGGAGAATTGCCTGATCCCAGGAGGCGGAGGTTGCAGTGAGCCGAGATCGCACTATTGCACTCCAGCCTGGGTAACAAGAGCGAAACTCCATCTCAAAAAAAAAAAAAAAAAAAAAAAAAATATATATATATATATATATATATATATATATATTCACACAATCTAATAAACTATTAATGCCTGATTTCATGCATTAAAACAGTACTATCTTTCAAAGTAGCTACACACCTAATCTAAATAATATACATTCTTCAAAGTATTCTTTGAGATTCATTTTTTTTGAAATAGGATATTTGCTACAAAACCCATCTCTTTATAAGTATACTTGTATATATTTGAGGTAAAAGCCCTAAAAGTCTCAGGGGAAAATTATTTTCCAACTTTATTTTTAATTTAAAAAAAAAAAAAGATCAAAAAGGAAACAAAGTAGATTCTCCATTGAACCAGTTCAACTGTTTTGTAGATCTTCATATATCTAAACATTTCAAATAAGATTTTTAAAAATTCAGAGACAGGGTCTAGCTCTGTCGCCCAAGGTGGAGTGCAGCTGCACAATCACAGCTCACTGCAGCCTGCCTCAGCCTCCAAAGCTGAAGACTACAGGCATGAGACAGGGTTTCAGTATGTTACCCAGACTGATCTCAAACTCCTGGGCTCAAGTGATCCTCTTGCCTTGGCCTCCCAAAGTGCTGGGATTACAGGCATGAGTCACTGAGCCTGGCCAAATATGTTTATTTTAATGGTTAAATGAAACACACATTTATATTCCGAACAAAGTTACTTTAGGATTCTATATAAAATAATGCAGGCCAGGTATGGTGGCTCACACCTACAGACCTAGCACTTTGGGAGGCCAAAGTGGGAAAATCACTTGAGCCTAGGAGTTCGAGACCAGCTTAGGCAACATAGTGTGACCACATCTCTAAGAAAAGTGTTTTTTAAATGAATAAAATACTGCATATATATTCACTAAAAAAGAACTTATGGCGGGTTGTGGTGGCTCACATCTGTAATCCCAGCACTTTGGGAGGCTGAGGTGGGCGAACTACCTGTGGTCAGGAGTTTGAGACCATCCTGGCCAACATGGTGAAACCCCGTCTCTACTAAAAATACAAAAATTAGCCGGGCATGATGGCACATGCCTGTAATCACAGCTACTCGGGAGGCTGAGGCAGGAGAATTGCTTAACCCTGGGAGATGGAGGTTGCAGTGAGCCGAGATCATGCCACTGCACTCCAGCTTAGGTGACAGAGTGTGACTCTGTCTCCAAAAAAAAAAAAAAAAAATTTATGCTGAGCACAGTGACTCACACCTGTAATCCCAGCATTTTCAAAGGCAGAGGTAGGTGGATCACTTGAGTTCAGGAGTTCAAGATCAGCCTGGGCAACATGACAAACCCCATCTCTACAAAAAATACAAAAATTAGCTGGGCATGGTAGTGCATGTTTGTGGTCCCAGCTACTCAGGAGGCTGAGGTGGGAGGATCACTTGGGCCCGGGAGGTAGAAGTTGCAGTGAGCTGAGACTGTCCCTCTGTATTCTAGCCCTGGTGACAGAGTGAGACCCTGTCTCAAAAAAAAAAAAAAAAAAAAAAAGAACTTCTATATGTATTTTTTGGGAAGTAACTTCTAAATAATGTAGTTGAGAGGTAGAAAAAATAATAAGCCTTTTATGGTTGCATTAAACAGTAGAAATATAGAACTCGTATTTTATCATGTAGCCTCTAAAATAGCCAAATGTATAACTTGGAAGGAATCATGAAAAGGCTAGATGAAAAGCACCAGCCAGTTAAAATTAAGTTGTACATAAACTTACCAAAGAATCTTTTTTGATAGGTGATTCAAGTGGTCCTGCAATTTGTTCCTTGATAAAGCAAATATCTTCTTCAGGGATGAGACCATAGTGTTCCATGACAGCCTTGAGTCCATTAGAATTAATTAGGTGCTCAAACATCTTAACTGAGCCTTGTTCATGCTAGGAAAAGTAAGCACAATATGATGTGTTATAGGTTCTGGCCCAGTGAGAGCCCTGATTAACAAAATTATCCTCAACTCCAAGTAATTCTGAGATAAGGGTCTATTGCATATTAATTCTCTAGTTTCTAGCCATAGTCTTAGGAACATTTTTAAAAACCTGTCAGATTTTTCATGATTTTACTAGTCTGCAAACTTTTTACAAATCGTATTATTTCATAAACATATTTAATGCATTTTATGATATAATATAGTACCTAGATGACTATTACAAGATCATGTAGATAGAATTACATTTTAATAAATATCATCAAATTGAATTTTATTTTTCCATCAGCCTTTGAACATGTGCAGTTATAAGCTGTTAGCACTGCCATCTAGTGGTGAAAAGGAGTAGCTGCAAACTTGCCAGTAAAAACAAAGATCTCAAATTGGCCTCAGTTTGCTTCTCTCTCTCTGCTCACTCATTCACAATCAATGTAAAGGAGCAAAAGAACCCCTGAAGACATCTGCCCTTTCCTAGGACCTATAAAAACTAAGATAAAAAACAAAACCTGAATTATCCTATATTCTTTTTTTTTTTTTTTTTTTTTTTAAGAGATAGGGAATCTCTGTTGCCCTGGCTAGAGTACAGTGAGGTGATCATGGGCACACTGCAGCCTTGAACTCCTGGGCTCAAGCAATCCTCCCACTTCAGCCTCCCAAGTAGCTGGGAGCACAGGTGCACACAACTCCACCCAGCTAATTTTTAAATTTTTTGTAGAGGCAGGGTCTTGCTTTGTTGCCCAGGTTGGTCTTGAACGCCTAGGCTAAAGTAATCCTCCTGCCTCAGTCTCCCAAAGTGGTAGGATTATAAGCGTCTCACCCTATAACTATTTCCACCCCCGCTCCCAGGAAACAATTCTTGCTCCAGAAACTACTCTTAAAAGCGGAATCAGGGTTAGGTATGGTGGCTCACACCTCTAATCCAAGCATTTTGGGGAGCAAAGGTGGGAGGATCTCTTTAGGGCAGGAGTTCAAGTTTGGCCAACATGGCAAAACCCCATCTCTGCTAAAAAATACAAAAGTTAGCCAGGCATGGTGGCACACACCTATAATCCCAGCTACTTGGGAGGCTGAGGCAGGAGAATCACTTGAACCCAGGAGACAGAGGTTGCAGTGAGCCAAATTTGCCCCACACTCCAGCCTGGGCAGGCAATAGAGTGAGACTCTATCTCAAAGAAAATAAAAATAAAAACACAAAAACCAAAACAGAATCAGGCTGGGTGCAGTGGCTCATATTTGTAATCCCTGCATTTTAGGAGGCAGAGGTGGGAGGACTGCTTGAGCCCAGGAGTTTGAGACCAGCCTGGGCAACAAAGCAAGACCCTGTCTCTAGAAAAAAATTTAAAAATTGGCTGGGTATAGTGGCATGCGCCTGTGGTCCCAGCTACTTTGGAGACTAAGGCAGGAGGATTGCTTGAGCCCAGGTGCTTGACACTGCAGTTAGCTGTCTTCATGCTTGCACTCCAGCCTTGGCAACAGAGCAAGACCTTGTCTCTAAAAAAAAAAATAAATAAATAAAAAATAAAAAAAAAATTGAATCAAGATACACACACACACACACACACACAGAAGAAAAATAGTAACTTCATAGTGGAGAAATTTGACAGACAATGCCTTAACCAAGTAAGCAGAATCAATATCATTGGTATTGGCTCAACTAGATTTTATGTGCCTCCTGAGATGATACACTATCAAGGACGTATCACTTTTTTTTTTTTTTTGAGACAGAGTCTAGCTCTGTCACCCAGGCTGGAGTGCAGTGGCACGACCTCAGCTCACTGCAACCTCTGCCTCCCAGGTTCAAGCAATTCTCCTTCCTCAGCCTCTCAAGTAGGCGCATGCCACCACACCCAACTAATTTTTTTTTTTTTGAGACGAAGTTTCACTCTCGTCCCCCAGGCTGGAGTGAAATGGTGTGATCGCAGCTCACTGCAACCTCCACTTCTGAGGTTCACGCAATTCTCCTGCCTCAGCCTCCCGAGTAGCTGGGAATATAGGTGTACACCACCAACCTAATTTTTTTTTTTTTTTTTTTTGAGATGGAGTCTTGCTCTGTTGCCAGGCTGGAGGGTAGTAGCATCATCTTGGCTCACTGCAACCTCTGCCTCCTGGGTTCAAGTGATTCTTCCGCCTCAGCCTCCCAAGTAGCTGAGATCACAGGCGCGTGCCACCACACCTGCCTGATTTTTGTATTTTTAGTAGAGGCGGGGTTTCACTATGTTGGCCAGGATGGTCTCCATCTCTTGACCTCGTGATCCCCCTGCCTTGGCCTCCCAAAGTGCTGGGATTACATGCATGAGCCACCGCGCCCGGCCCCACCTAATTTTCATATTTCTAGTAGAGACAGGGTTTTGCCATGTTGGCTGGGCTGGTCTCAAACTCCTGACTTCAGGTGATCCACCCACCTCTTCCTCCCAAAGTGCTGGGGTTACAGTGTGAGCCACCACGCCTGGCCTGGACACATCACTTTTGTGGCATTCTACCAAAAATACACAGCTTGAATCCATGAGGAAACATTACACTGAAACTCAAATTGAGGAACATTCCATAAAATAGCTCACTTGCTCTTCAAAAAAATGACAAAGTCGGCCAGATGTGGTGGCTCACGCCTGTAATCCCAGCACTTTGGGAGGCCAAGGCGGGTGGATCACAAGGTCAAGAGATCGAGATCATCCTGGTCAACATTGTTGAAACTCCGTCTCTACTAAAACTACAAAAAATTAGCTGGGCATGGTGGCATGTGCCTGTAATCCCAGCTACTCGGGAGGCTGAGGCAGGAGAATTGCCTGAACCCAGGAGGCGGAGGTTGCAGTGAGCCGAGATCGCGCCATTGCACTCCAGCCTGGGTAACAAGAGCGAAACTCCATCTCAAAAAAAAAAAAAAAAGACAAAGTCACCAAAGATAAAGACTGAAGAATTAATTGTTCCCGATCAAAAACTGGCAAGTAAATGCAATGTATAATTCTCGACCAGGGAAAAAAGTTTGTTTCACCTTTTTCTATATGGACAATTGGTAAAATTTGAAAGTCTGAATTAGATAAGAGTACTGCATCAACATTTACTGATTTTTATAATTATACTATGGTTATATAAGAAATTTTTTTTTTTTGAGGTGGAGTTTCGCTCTTGTTACCCAGGCTGGAGTGCAATGGCACGATCTCTGCTTACCGCAACCTCAGCCTCCTGGGTTCAGGCAATTCTCCTGCTGAGTAGCTGGGATTACAGGCACGCGCCATCATGCCCAGCTAATTTTTTGTATTTTTTTAGTAGAGACGGGGTTTCACCATGTTGACCAGATGGTCTCGATCTCTTGACTTTGTGATCCACCCACCTCGGCCTCCCAAAGTGCTGGGATTACAGGCGTGAGCTACCGCACCTGGCCCAAGAAAATGTTTTTTGTTGTTGTTGTTTTAGGAAATACCCACTGAAGTATTTAGAAATAAAGTATTTCAACAATTTAAGTTTCTTTATTTTTTATTTTTAAGACGGAGTCTTGCTCTGTTGCCAGGCAGGATTACAGTGGCGAGATGCCCACTCACTACAACTTCCATTTTTCGGTTTCAAGCAATTATCCTGCCTCAGCCTTCCAAGTAGCTGGGACTACAGGGGTGTGCCACCACGCCCAGCTGTTTTTTGTATTTTTATTTGAGATGGGGTTTCACTGTGTTAGCCAGGATGGCCTTAATCTACTGACCTCATGATCTACCTGCCTTGGCCTCCCGAAGTGAACTGGGGGGTGATCCCAAAGAGGAGGTGATCACAAAAGTTGTCAGGAATGTTCACTGGGTTACAGAAATAACGTTAGTTGGTGATTGGCCACATATTGTTGAACTATGGGGTGTACGGCATTTGATGGTTACCTGGCATCCCACTTAGCAGCTGGCTTCAAGAGGTAATAATTATTTAGCTCAAGGGAGAGTGACGTGATTGCTGTTCTATTTCAATGCCTCTCTGGGCCTGATAATGTAAAGGGGCTCATATTTCTGATAAAAAATTTTTTCTCTTTCCCAAGTAACAAGTGTGAAAACAGAACAGAATGCATAATGATTCATCACATATAGGAAGTTAATAAATGTTGGCGTTGGTATTAGTCAGTCGGGATAGGATGAACTATTTGAAAATTTGATTTCTCCCATATACTTACACAAAAATAAATTGTACATGAGCTACGGATTTAAATGTAAAAGGCAAAATACTTAAAGGAAAAGACCTGGTAATGATTAAGTAGATCCTATTAGATCAACTGCAGGAGAAAATAGCTATAAGCTCTGGACAACTCCCTGAAGGTCCTGGAGAGCAACCAAAACCAAGTGGATGATAGACATCAATGCTTAGAAGGGAGAGGTACTGAGCGACATTCCAGTTTTATGGTATTTAGCCTGAGGGCAGGCCCAGGACAGAAAAACTGGTGAGAAAGTATCCATTTTACTGGCTTGATGAACCAGATTACTTCATCAAAATTTAAAATGTCTGTTTTTCAAAAGGCACCATTAAAAATGAATTGGCAAGCCAGACACTGGGGAAGAATATTCACAATACATTTACTTAACAATATATACATAAGGAACTCCTGGCCTGGCATGGTGGCTCACACCTGTAATTCCAGCGTTTCAGGAGGCAGAGGCGGGTTGATCATGAACGAGGTCGGGGGTTCAAGACCAGCCTGGCCAACATAGTGAAACCCCATCTCTACCAAAAATAGAAAAAATTATCTGGGCTTGGTGGCAGATGCCTGTAATCCTATCTACATAGGAGGCTGAGGCAGAAGAATCACTTGAACCCAGGAGCCGGAGGTTGCAGTAAGCCGAGATCGCACCACTGCACTCCAGCCTGGGTTACAGTGCAAGACTCTGTGTCAAAAAAAAAAAAAAAAAAAAGAATTCCTACAAATCAATAATCAAAGAGCAAGCAATCAAACTTTTTAAATGAGTAAAATGTTGAGAGTTCTTTGCAGAAGAAAACATATCAATAACAAAGTGGAGGCCAAGCGTGGTGGCTCACACTTGTAATCCCAGCAGTTTGGGAGGCCGAGGCAGGCAGATCACCTGAGGTCAGGAGTTCAAGACCAGCCTGATCAACATGGAGAAACCCTGTCTCTACTAAAAATACAAAAATTAGCTGGGCGTGGTGGCACATGCCTGTAATCCCAGCTACTCAGGAAGCTGAGGCAGGAAAATCGCTTGAACCTGGGAGGTGGAGGTTGCAGTAAGCCGGGACTGTGCCATTGCACTCCAGCCTGGGCAACAAGAGCGAAACTCCATCTCAAAGAAAATAGTAGTAATAATAATAATAATAGTAATAATAGTAACAAAGTAAAACATACAGGAAATGGCATTCAATATACATTAGAAAATCAAACCACAAAATATCATTTGACACTCATTAGAAGGGCTAATCTGAAAGACCAAATGTTGTCGAGGCTGTAAAACAACTGGAACTCCAATGTGTTGCTGATGGGAGTGTAAAATGGTACTACCACATTGGAAAACTCTGGTAGTTTCTTACAGAATTAAACACATATCTACCATATGACCTAGCAATTCTAACTCCTAGGTATTTATTTACCTAAGCGAAATGAAAATGTATCACTTTATATATTTTTATTTTTATAAAATAGATAATGTATTTCTTCTGAATGTATTTGTTTTAAAAAATTAACTTTCCACACTATAAAACATAGAAAGTATATTTCTACCAAAATCTTGTACAATAATGTGCATAACAACCTTATTCATAACAGCCAAAACCTAAAAACAATGCAAATTCCAACAAAAGGAGAAAGGGTAAACAAATTGTGACTTATTCACACAATGTAACACTACCTAGGTGATAAAAAAGGGATCAACTGCTGAGGCACATAACATGAACATATCTTAAAGCCATTATGTTGAGTAAATAAGGCAAGAAGTAAAATAGGATGTCCTGTACAATACTGCTTAATCAAGTCTAAGAACAACAAAATTCATTTATATTTGTAAAAATCAGAAGGTGACGGTGGGGTGAGGGGGAGTGGGAATTGACTGAAAAAAAGTACATGGGAATTTTTTGGGAAGATGAACATGTGCTATATCCTGACTAGGTAATAGTCATATGGATGTATACACTTGTCAAAACTCACTGAACTTAAAATATGGACAACTTATTGTATGTGAACTACACCTCAAAAAATGAGAGAGAAAGAGAAAAAAATTGACATGTAAGAAGTTTTCAATATATATTAATATCCTTTTCTACTCCTGTTCCAGAAATGCAGTGTAGTTAAAAACTGGGGGGCCAAACCTAATTTTACTTCTCAAAAATTGATTTAAAAATATGGGACAACCACCTGCAAATGCCTAATTTTAAAGTGGTTCATTTAATATACATGACTTAGCTGGTAACAGTTAGTTCATGGTCATATCAAATGCGTCAAGGAGTTGGCCTTTTATTTCTTTATTATGCAATAGTACAATGGAGTAGAAGGAACATTAAACTGGCAACTGGCTTTCTATTGCTGATTCCAGTATTTAACAGCTTTGTGATTTTTGATGCATCAATATACTTCCAAGAGTTTCAAGTTCCTTTATTTATAAAAAGGGAGATAGGCTGGGAACGGTGGCTCACATCTGTAATCCCAGCACGTTGGGAGGCCAAGGCAGGCAGATCATGAAGTTAAGAGATGGAGACCATCCTGGCCAACATGGTAAAACCCCGTCTCTACTAAAAATACAAAAATTAGCTGGGTGTGGTGGCACACACCTGTAGTTCCAGCTACTCGGGAGGCTGAAACAGGAGAATCACTTGAACCAGGTGGCAGAGGTTACAGTGAACCAAGATTACACTACTGCACTCCAGCCTGGTGACAGAGCAAGACTCCATCTCAAAAAAAAAAAAAAGGAGATAATAACTTCCTTTCAGACTACTGTGAGGATCAAACCAAAACATATATATATATATATATATGTATATATATATATACACACACACACACACACACACACACACACACACACACATATATGTGTGTGTGTGTGTGTGTGTGTGTGTGTGTGTGTGTGAGTGTGTGAATTAAAGCACCCTGGACACTGTAATGGGAAAATATTCTCTAACACAGTAGTAGAACCAAACAGATAAATTAACTAAATAACCTGCTTAAATAGTCTTCCTTTTATTAACTATTGAATGTATGAATACATACTGTCCATTTCACCTCCGGGCGAGCAAGTGGAATAAATCGTCCATCAAACATGTGAGAAAATGGCCCATGACCTTAAAAACAAAAGCAGCCTTAGAATAAGAAGAACATCTGTAAATCGACAAAAACTGAATTTTTTCTTTTTTTTTTTTGAGACAGTTTCACTCTTGTTGCGCAGGCTGGAGTGCAATGGTGCAATCTTGGGTTACCACAACCTCTGCTTCCCGGGTTCAAGCAATTCTCCTGCCTCAGCCTCCCAAGTAGCTGGGATTACAGGCATGCACCCGGTTAATTTTCTATTTTTAGTAGAGACAGGGTTTCACCATGTTGTTCAGGCTGGTCTTGAACTCCTGACCTCAGGGGATCCACCCGCCTTGGCCTCCCAAAGTACTGGGATTACAGGCACGAGCCACTGCGCCCAGCCAAAAACTAAATTCTATAATCTTTTTAGTTTAACTTGAATAGCAACAGAAATTAATAATCTAAAAATACAATCACAAAAAGGGACAAATCCTTCCTTCCTATTTCTAAAACAAGAGAACAGGAAGCAGAAACATATGGAAAAGTAAGCTCTCCATCAAGTGGTCTCCAGTCACCGGGGCTTACCTAAGTTGATAAAAGGGCAGTTTTGTTTGTTTTTTTCGAAGAGACAGTCTTACTATGTTGTTCAGGCTGGAGTGCAGTGGCTACTCACAAGCATGATCATTATGCACTATAGCCTTAAATTCCTGACCTCAAGTCATCCTGCCTCAGCCACCTGAATAGCTGGGACTACAGGCATGCACCACCATGCAGGTCTTGATAAATGGATAATTTTGTGTAACTGAAAAGAATGTTAATGCTAAAAACTTTTTTGAAATCTTAAGATTGAAAATATTTGGATTAAAATGACAATTTTAAGAAAATCCACTGGGGCCAGGTGTGGTGGCTCATGCCTGTAATCCCAGCACTTTGGGAGGCCGAGGTGGGTGGATCACTTGAAGTCAGGAGTTTGAGACCAGCCTGGCCAACATGATAAAAACCCTGTCTCTACTAAAAAAACAAAAATTACTGGCGCTGCCTGTAATCCCGGCTACTCAGGAGGCTGAGGCACGAGAATCTTTTGAACCCAGCAGGCAAAGGTTGCAGTGAGCTGAGAATAAGCCACTGCACTCCAGCCTGGGCAACAGAGTGAGGCAAGACTGTCTCAAAAAAGAAAATAAAACTTGTAGTAAAGATGTTTAACATGAGAAATTCACTGAAAGATGCCAAGAAAATAAAATAGCAATGTTTTGTACTTATGAATCGTTCTAGGAAGAAGCAACAGTACATTTATACTAATGTCAATTGATGAATTAAAATACAATTTCCATATTCTCTTGGTTAATCTGCTTTTTTAATGTGAAAGAGAGGTAACAATGGTATGATTTTACATAACAACTTTAGCTTTTTGTACAGCTTACCAAGATCATGACAAAGCCCAGCAATCTGAACACAGAGCATATCTCGTTCACTTATCTGCAGCTCTGGTTGTTTTTCACAAAGTGCTCGAACTAGACATCCTGCCAAATACCCCACCCTGCAGAGCAAAAACACAAAAAGTCACTCTTCCGTTTGAAAGAGGAGTGTTATTTCTGGTCCTCAAGAACTTTAGTATGTTTCCTCAAACATTCTAACATATATAGGGCAACTTTACAGAACAGTCTATTTCAGAACTAGGCAGGAACACACACAAACAGAATCCCAAAAGCAGGACCTCTGGCTCAATATCACCAATCATTAGAGGAATGCAAATTGAAACCACAGTGAGATACCACTTCACACCCCTTAGGATAGGTACTGTTAAAAAAAGAAAACTAGAAAATAGCAAAAATATCAAGTGTTGGCCATGATGTAGAGAAACTGGAACCCTGTGCACTGTCAGTGGGAATGTATTACAGTATAGCTGCCATGGGAAACAGTATGGGTACTCAACAAAAATAAAAAATGGAATTACCACAGTGATTTAGCAATTTCACTTCTGGGTATATATCCATAATAACTGAAAGTAGGGTCTTGAAAAGATTGGCTGGGCTCAGTAGCTTACACCTGTAATCCCAGCACTTGGAGAGGCCGAGGCAGGCGGATCACTTGAGGTCAGGAGTTTTGAGACCAGCCTGGCCAACATGTTGAAACCCCATCTCTACTAAAAAATACAAAAATTAGCTTGGCTGAATACCAAGTGTGGGTGAAGGGGAGGAAAGCAGCAAAGCACACTGCCATGTGTGTACCTATGCAACTATCTTGCTCGTTCTGCACATGTACCCCCAAACCTATAATGCAATAAAAATTAAAAAAAAAAAAAAAAAAAAAAAATTAGCTTGGCGTGCTGGTGGGCACCTCTAATCCTAGCTACTTGGGAGGCTGAGGCAGAAGAATCACTTGAACCCAGGAGGCAGAGGTTGCAGTGAACCAAGATTGCGCCACTGCAATCCAGCCTGGGCAAAAGAGGAAGACTCTGTCTCAAAAAAAAAAAAAGAAAAGAAAAGAGTGGGCGGGCGCAGTGGCTCAAGCCTGTAATCCCAGCACTTTGGGAGGCCGAGGCGGGTGGATCACAAGGTCAAGAGATCGAGATCATCCTGGTCAACATGGTGAAACTCCGTCTCTACTAAAAATACAAAAAATCATCTGGGCATGGTGGTGCGTGCCTGTAATCCCAGCTACTCAGGAGGCTGAGGCAGGAGAATTGCTTGAACCCAGGAGGTGGAGGTTGTGGTGAGCTGAGATCGCGCCATTGCACTCCAGCCTGGGTAACAAGAACGAAACTCCGTCTCAAAAAAAAAAAAAGAAAAGAAAAGATATTCACATAGACATGTTCATAGCAGCACTACTCAAAATAGCCAAGAGCTGAAAGCAGCAGGTATTCATCCACAAATGAACATTTAAACAAAATGCGGTATGTACATACAATAAAATATTATTCAGCCTTAAAAAGTAAGAAAATACTGACACATGCTGCAACATCGATGAACCTTGAGGAAATTATGCAAAGTGAAATAAGCCAGTGACAAAAAGACAAATACTGTATGATTTCACTAAGATGAGATACCTAGAGTAGTCAAATTCATAAACAGAAAGTAGAATGGTAGTTACTAGAGAGCTGCAGGGAGGGGGATGTGAAGAGTGAAGAGTTGTTGTTTAATACATATATACAGTTTAGGGTTTGTTTTTGTTTTTGAGACAGAGTCTTGCTGTGTTGCCCAGGCTGGAGTCAAGTGGCCTAATCTCAGCTCACTGCAACCTCGGGAGTAGGTGAAATTATAGGCGCACGACACCATGCCCGGCTGTTTTTTAATTTTTAGTAGCGGTGGAGTTTCACCATGTTGCCCAGGCTGACCTTGAACTCCTGACCTTAGGTAATCTGCTGGCCTCGGCCTCCCAAAGTGCTGGAATTACAGGTGTGAGCCAACACGCCTGGCAAATTTCAGTTTTGTAAGAGGAAGAGTTTTGGCAATTGATTTGTTGCAAAATGTGAATGCATTTAACCTTACTAAACTGTACACGTAAAAACAGTTAAGACCGTATATTTTCTATTCTGTGTATTTTTTTTTTTTTAAGACAGAGTCTTACTCTGTCTCTCAGGCTGGAATGCAATGGTGTGGTCTCAGCTCACTGCAATCTCTACCTCCCAGGTTCAAGCAATTCTCCTGCCTCAGTCTCCCAAGTAGCTGGGACTACAGGCACGTGCCACCACACCCAGCTAATTTTTGTATTTTTAGTAGAGACAGGGTTTTACTATGTTGGTCAGGCTGGTCCCAAACCCCTGACCTCGTGATCTGCCAGTCTTGGCCTCCCAAAGTGTTAGGATTATAGGCATGAGCCACTGGGCCCAGCCTTATTCTGTGTATTTTACCACAATTTTTTTTTTAAGTAGGAATATCTGGCTTCGTAATGTTTACAACATAGATTGGAGACGAAGTGCTTAAATGCACTTTCAGCACTTGCATCTGAGTCATTCCTAAATAAATACAGTATCACTCTTTTCCCCTGAACTCTGACAATTGCTACATTTTTGTGGTTTGGTAGGCCTTAGTAAGTGTTGGATAAATATTTGTTAATTAATGAACATGTGAATATAGACACGTGTTTTGGCTAACTAAAAATGCTTCCACACAAAAAACCAAAGTAATCCACTGTGAGTACTTCATGAAAATCTGGAAGACTGTCTGTTCTTCCCTGTCCACTTCCTCCTGGCTCTACACTGAATAGTGGAAAAGCAGACCCAAGTCTCAGCTTGTAGAGGCACCACCTTTTCTAAAATTACGAATGCTTTTTTAACTTACGCATTTCCTGATAGGTAACAAAATGATCTGATTTGAAAAAGCAATTATGTACCAGGGTACACAGAGAATACAGAAAATTAAATAATCAAATATATATAATTAGTCCTATCAGTAACCAACTCTATTAGCTTTTTTTTTTGAGACGGAGTCTCACTCTTGCCCAGGTTGGAGTGCAATGGTGCTACCACAGTTCACTGCAACCTCCGCCTCCCCGGTTCAAGCCATTCTCTTGCCTCAGCCTCCTGAGTGGCTGGGATTGCAGGCATGTGCCACTATGCCTGGCTAATTTTTGTATTTTTAGTAGAGACGGGTGTTTTACAATGTTGGTTAGGCTGGTCTTGAACTCATGACCTCAAGTGATCCACCTGCCTGTCCTCCCAAACTGCTGGGATTGGCTGGGCGTGGTGGCTTACACCTATAATCTCAGCACTTTGGGAGGCCGAGGTGGGTGGATCCCGAGGTCAAGAGATCGAGATCATCCTGGCCAACATGGTGAAACCCTATCTCTAAAAATACAATAATTAGCTGGGCATAGTGGTGGGTGCCTGTAATCCCAGCAACTCGGGAGGTTGAGGCAGGAGAATCCCATGAACCTGGGAGGTAGAGGTTGCAGTGAATCGAGATTGTGCCACTGCACTTGAGCCTGAATGACAGTGAGACTCTGTTGCAAAAAAAAAAAAAAAAAAAAAAAAGTGGGCCGGGCACAGTGGCTCATGACTGTAATCCCAGCACTTTGGGAGGCCAAGGCGGGTGGATCACAAGGTCAAGAGATCGAGACCATCCTGGTCAACATGGTGAAACCCCGTCTCTACTAAAAATACAAAAAATTAGCTGGGCATGGTGGCGCGTACCTGTAATCCCAGCTACTCAGGAGGCTGAGGCAGGAGAATTGCTTGAACCCAGGAGGCGGAGGTTGTGGTGAGCCGAGATCACGCCATTGCACTCCAGCCTGGGTAACAAGAGCGAAACTCCTTCTCAAAACAAAACAAAACAAAAAGAATACATAAAATAATTAAAATGCAACAAGGTAAATAAAAAGCCCCAATTTTCTCACCAATGAAATCAGGATATTACCATCCTTTTGTAAAACTATTTATTCTTTAAAAGATAAAGATAGGGCCAGGCGCAGTGACTCATCCCTGTAATTACAGTACCTTAGGAGGCCAAGGCAGGTGGATTATCTGAGGTCAGGAGTTTGAGACCAGCCTGGCCAACATGGAGAAACCCTGTCTCTACTAAAAATACAGAAACCAACCAGGTGTGGTGGTGGGCACCTGTAACCCCAGCTACTCAGGAGGCTGAGGCAGGAGAATTGCTTGAACCTGATAGGAGGAGGCTGTAGTGAGCCAAGATAGCGCCACTGTACTCCAGCCTGTGTGACAAAGTGAGAGTTCATCAAAAAAAAAAAAAAAAAAAAAATTTAAGACAACTATTTCCTTTTTTTTCTTTCTTTTTCTTTTTTTGAGATAGAGTTTTGTTCTTGTTGCCCAGGCTGGAGTGCAATGGTGTGATCTCAGCTCACTACAATCTCTGCTTCCTGGGTTCAAGTGATCCTCCTGCCTCAGCTTCTCAAGTAGCTGGGATTACAGGCATGCACCACCATGCCTGGCTGATTTTGTATTTTTTGTAGAGACGGGATTTCACCATACTGGCCAGGCTAGTCTTGAACTCCTGACCTCAGGTGATCCTCTCGCCTTGGCCTCCCAAAGTGCTGGGATTATAGGCGTGAGTAACCATGCCTGGCCTGAGACAACTATCTCATGAGACAGAGAAAATACTTAAAAACTGCAAGTTCCCCACCCCATTCCCTTCTTACCCTAGACTATGCTCAAATCGATTGTGTGAAGCTCCTGGAAAAACATAATAACCGCCTCCCAGCTGTTTGATATATCGAAGACGTTGAAATTGAGGCGTATCAATGATTCGGATGAGGAGAGGGTGGAGCTCAATGTGGCCATGGATAGGATCATTAATTACCTAGAAAAGTATGTTTAATTAACATGAGTAACAACGTAAGTCCACCTGAAGTTTTTGTGCAGCCATTCCTAACTATAGTGCAGAGTCAAAGCTATTTAATTTTTCAAGTAAAAATACTAAGAAATTCTACACAAGCGGAGTCCAAAAAAAAAAAGATAAAAAATACTAAGGGAAATGACGAGATATTAACATCATTACCTTATTTACATATCACTACCAGACAGATCAAGTATATTGGATCTGAGTATATTTTACTTCTTCTTAATGGATTCTAATAACAGAAAAATAAGGATTTCAATCTTTTTATTATGTATATGACTTAGTCAGTCTTTAATAAGTTTGTCTTATATACAACTTAAACATACATATTCATTTCTATTTAAACACATTCATTCACATCATGTAAGCCATATCACTATAGGCAGTATGTCTAAACTTTTTTTTTTTTGAGATGGAATCTCACTCTGTCCCACCCAGGCTTGAGTGCAGTGATACAATGCTACAATCTTGGCTCACTGCAACCTCAGCCTCCCAGGTTCAAGCTATTCTCCTGCTTCAGCCTCCTGAGTAGCTGGGACTACAGGCATGTGCCACCACGCCCAGCTAATTTTTGTATTTTCAGTAGAGACAGGGTTTTATCATGTTGGCCAGGCTAGTCTCAAACTCCTGACCTCAAGTGATCCACCCACTTCAGCCTCCCAAAATGCTGGGATTACAGGCATGAGCCATCTCACCCAGCCTAATTTTTTTTTCTAAATGTATCTATACAGTACTCATCATTAAAATAGGAAGGAGGCCGGGCACGGTGGCTCAGCCTGTAATCCCAGCACTTTGGGAGGCCGAGACAGGTGGATCACGAGGTCAAGAGATCAAGACCATCCTGGTCAACATGGTGAAACCCCGTCTCTACTAAAAGTACAAAAAATTAGCTGGGCACGGTGCTGCGTGCCTGTAATCCCAGCTACTCAGGAGGCTGAGGCAGGAGAATTGCCTGAACCCGGGAGGCGGAGGTTGCGGTGAGCCGAGATCACGCCATTGCACTCCGGTCTGGGTAACAACAGCAAAACTCCGTCTCAAAAAAATAAATAAATAAAATAAAATGAATAAAATAGGAAGGAAAGAAGGAAGGGAGGCAAAGAAAGAAAGATGGAAATTCCTCTACCATATAGATAAGAAATCATACAGGTACGGAGTTCAGCGCGGTGCCAGCCCTTCAGCCGCGTTCGCCATTGGAGAGTAGCAGCCATGGCTCTTCGGTATCCTATGGCCGTGGGCCTCAACAAGGGCCACAAGGTAACCAAGAACGTGAGCAAGCCCAGGCACAGCCGCCGCCGCGGGCGCCTGACCAAACACACCAAGTTCGTGCGGGATATGATCCGGGAGGTGTGTGGCTTTGCCCCATACGAACGGCGCGCCATGGAGTTGCTGAAGGTCTCCAAGGACAAACGGGCCCTCAAGTTCATCAAGAAAAGGGTGGGAACACACATCCGGGCCAAGAGGAAGCGGGAGGAGCTGAGCAATGTCCTGGCCGCCATGAGGAAAGCTGCTGCCAAAAAAGACTGAGCTCCCTCCCCTGCTGTCTCCCTGAAATAAACAGCTGCACCCAAAAAAAAAAAAAAAAAAAAAAAAAAAAAAAAGAAATCATACAGGTACAAGTGCAGTGGCTCACATCTGTAATCCCAACATTGAGGAGGCCAAGAGTTTGAGACCAGCCTAGGCAACATAGTGAGACCCCATCTCTAAAAAAAAAAAAAAAAAAAAAAAAAAGATGCAGTGGTGCACATCTGTAGTCCCAGGTCCTCCAGAGACTGAGGTAGGAAGATTCTTTAAGCCCCAGGGGATCAAGGCTGTAGTAAGCTATTATTGTGCACAACACTTCAGCATGGGGTAACAGAGAGAAACTCTGTCTCCAAAAGAGAAGAAAAAAAGAGAGAAAATAATTTTGTATCACTGAACAATGTGTTTGTGTGTGTGAGTATTGTTTTTGTTAGAGACAGGGTCTTCCTTTCTCACCAGGTTGCAGTACTTTGGCTATTCACAGGCACAATCATAGCTTACTGTAGCCTCAAACTCCAAGGCTCAAGGGATCCTCTTGCCTCAGCCTCCCACATAGCTGGGACTACAGGCATGTACCATCATGCCTAGCTAATTTGTTTTTTTTTCTTTCGGGAGACAAGATCTTGCTATATTGCCCAGGCTGGTCTCCAACTCCTGGCTTCAAGCAATCATTGTACCTTTGGCTTCCCAAAGGGCTTTTCTTTGTTTTAATCATTTTTACCACAGTTATAATCTGCCTTTTCTAAGTTTAGTTATACAAATACTTACCACTGTGTTACAATTGCCTACAGCAGAAGACTATTATTGACCCTGGACTCTAATCCTATGTAAGTATTTTGTTTTGTAACACACAAATACTTACCTAGGATTAGAGTCTAGGATCAGTAGGCTCCTGCTGTAGGCAACTGTAACACAGTGGTAAGTATTTGTATATCTAAACTTAGAAAAGGCAGAGTATAACTATGGTAAAATGATTTTTTAAGCCCTTTGGGAGGCCACAGGTGCAATGATTGCTTGAGGCCAACAGTTGAGACCAGCCTGGAGTGTAGGAGCAATACACTCTATTGTATAGCCTAGGTATGTAGAAGGCTATACCATCTAGGTTTGTGGAAACACACTCTGTGTTCCCATAATGATGAAACTGCTTAATAACACATTTCTCAGAATGTATCCTCATCATTAAGCAGCAGATGACTATAGCTCAATTCAACTTGGGTGTTGACAGCGTGAATCAAGAAATGACTAGAATTTACAACTCTGTTAAACAATAGGTATGTATGTTAACATATAACAGAGAGACATATGGTTGATATTTGGTGATTATTATTTTTTCATCCTGCTATAAAACCACTTTATTATATTAATAAAAGATATCAAGTTTAGTCATTTGGAATCATATACCACAAATGAGGTCAAAGTATCTCAGGAATAGAAGAAACCATGAATGCCATCATTTAACTATGTAAATATTCTTATCAGAAAAGAAAAACTTCTGCAATCTTTAAATATTTGAAAATCAAATACTGGTGGCTGGGTGCAGTGGCTCACTCCTATTAATCCCAGCACTTTGGGACAACGGAGTAGGCAGATCACTTGAGGTCAAGAGTTTGGAGTTTGACACCAGCATGGCCAAACTGGTGAAACCCCATCTCTACTAAAAATACAAAAATTAGCTGGGTGTGGTGGCACATGCCGGTAGTTCCAGCTACTTGGAAGCCTGAGGCAGAAGCATCACTTGGACCTGGAAGGTGGAGATTGCAGTGAGCCAAGATTGTGCCACTGCACTCCTGCCTGGGCAAGACTTAGTCTGAAAAAAAAAAAAAAAAAAAAAAAAAAAAAGATTCACTGATACATTTTTTTCTTTCTTTTTTTTTCATTGATAACATTTGAAAAATTAGTCCTTGTTATGTCAAACACTGCACTTCCTCTTCACCATTACACAATCTCAGCTTCAGAGGCCACCTGTACTAAATTTAGCATGAAGTACCCTATGTCAAGAACAAAACATGGTGACCTTGGATTTGGCAATGGTTTCCTAAATACAATACTAAAAGTACAGGACACAAAGGAACAAAATATATATATACTGGAATACATAAAAATTTAAAACTTTTGTAATCCAAAGAATACCACCAAGAAAGTAAAAAGATAACCTACAGATTAGGAAAAAATATTTGCGTATCATAGCTCCCATAAGGATTTACATCCAGAATATATAAAGAGCTCTTACAACTCAAATGAAATTGTGTGTGATTGAACAAAACTGTGAACTTCCTAAAAAACACTGTCTTACATACTAAAAATGAGTGAATCATAAGTCTTGTCAATTATATCTCAATAAAGCTATTTATGTTTTACGTATCAAATTAGGGTAGAAATCCTTGAGGACTGTAATTGAGTAGTGAACTAGGTCAATTCTTTGTTGAACTGCTCTGCTAACGAAGTTAAATTTGTTTAAGGTATTGATTTCATTACTAGGCAGTGATTGAGTAGTTTGAAAATCCATTTCCAACAATGTCCTTTATAATTTATAAATGAGGTTAAACAATCTTTTTTTTTTTTGAGACAGGGTCTCACCCTGTTGCCCAGGCTAGAGTGCAGTGGTGTAATTACAGTTCAATGAAGCCTCAAACTCCACGGGCTCAGGTGATTTTACTAAATCAGCCTCCCAAGTAGCTGGGACTATAGGTGTGCACCATCACTGGCTAATTTTTCTATTGTTTGCTGGTCTTGAACTTAAGAGCTAAAGTGATCCACTTACCTCAGCCTCCCCAACTGCTGGGATTGCAGGTGTAAGCCACCGTGCCTAGCCAACAATGTTGTTTTTAAGGAAAAACAGAAAAAAAAAGTGGGCAACTGAAACCACTGACTACCTTAAATATTATTTCAAAAATATCTTACTGGCGGGGCATTGTGGCTCACGTCTGTAATCCCAGCACTTTGGGAGGCCAAGGCAGGCGTATCACAAGGTCAGGAGTTCATCATCAACCTGGCCAAAATAGTGAAAACTCAACTCTATTAAAAATAAAAAATTAGCTGGGTGTGGTGGTACACACCTGTAATCCTAATCCCAGCTACTCAGGAGGTATAAGCAGGAGAACTGCTTGAATCGGAAAGGCGGAGGTTGCAGTGAGCCAAGATCTTACCATTGCACTCCAGCCTGGGGACAAAGCCAGACTCCATCACAAAAAAGTAATTAAAAAAAGAATCTTGGCTGGGGGTAGTGGCTCATGCCTGTAATCCCAGCACTTTGGGAGGCCAAGGTGGGTAGATCACGAGGTTAGGAGTTCAAGCCCAGCCTGGCCAAGATGGTGAAATCCCATCTCTATTAAAAATTAGCCCGGCAAGGTGGCAGGTGCCTGTAATCCCAGCTATTTGGGAGGCTAAGGCAGGAGAATTGCTTGAACCTGGGCAGCAGAGGTTGCAGTGAGCCAAGATGGCACCACTGCACTCCAGCCTGGGCAACAGAGCAAGACTCCAGCTCAAAAAAAAAAATCTTATTGCTGCTATTGGTAATTGTGAAAATGTGATCGCAGAGATTTCCTGAGATTATCTGACCTAATGAAGAAATCTCACCCTTCCTATGCTCTACCTGAAGAGAACACCCTATGCTGCTGCTACCGAGGAAGCAAAACATAAGACAGCAACTTTCTTCCAACTGCAGGACAAGATATTTAGACATCACTTTTGATGTGTCCATTCTATTTACTTCTCCGTGATGAGGATTAAGATTTTTGTGTTTTTTTTTTCAGACGAAGTTTCACTCTTGTTGTCCAGGCTAGGGTGAAGCAGCTCAATCTCAGCTCACCTCACCTCTGCCTCCCCGGTTCAAGCAATTCTCCTGCTTCAGCCTCCCAAGTAGCTGAGATTACAGGTGCCAGCCACCACACCCAGCTAATTTTTGTACTTTTGATAGAAATGAGGTTTCACCATGTTGGCCAAGCTGGCCTCAAACTCCTGACTCAGTTTATCTGACTGCCTTGGCCTCCCAAAGTGCTGGGATTACAGGTGTGAGCCACCGCACCCGGTCTGAGAATGAAGTATTTTAATGTTAGTTTCCTCTGGCGAGGCACAATGGCTCACACCTGTAATCCCAGCACTTTGGGAGGCCAAGGCAAGCAGATCACGAGGTCAAGAAATAGAGACCATCCTGGCCAACACAGTGAAACCTCATCTCTATTAAAAATACAAAAATTACTCACATCTGTAATCCCAGCACTTGGGAAGCCAAGGCAGGTGGATCATGAGGTCAAAAGATTGAGACCATCCTGACAGACATGGTGAAACCCTGTCTCTACTAAAACATACAAAAATTAGCCGAATGTGGTGGTGTTCACGTGTAGTGCCAGCTACTCGAGTGGCTGAGGTGGAAGAATCACTTGAACCAGGAGGTGGAGGTTGCAGTGAGCCAAGATTGCGCCACTGTGCTCCAGCCTAATGTCAGAGTGAGACACCGTCTCCAAAAAAAAAAAAAAAAATTAGCTGGGCATGGTGACACATGCCTGTAGTCCCAGCTACTTGGGAGGTTGAGGCAGGGGAATTGATCGAACCTGGGAGGCAGAGGTTGCAGTGAGCCAAGATCAAGCCACTGTACTCCATGCTGGTGACAGAGCAAGACTCCACCTCAAAAAAAAAAAAAAAATTAGGTTTCTTCTTCAGAAAGGGCTAGGATTTTATTATTCCTCAAGTAAAATATTTGCTACAGGAATTAGTAATTTGTCTATTAAAAAAACATTATTATAGAGTTGAACCAAAGATGTTCATTAATATTTTCAGACATGATTGTCAATAGAAAATAATTCTAGGCCAGGCATGTAGTCCCAGCACTTTGGGAGGCTAGGGTGGGCGGATCATGAGGTCAGGAATTTGCAACCAGTCTGGCCAACATGGTGAAACCCCATAAAATTCTCTATAAAAATACACACACACAAAAAAAATTAGCCAGGTGTGGTGGCAGGCACCTGTAATTCCCACTACTTGGGAGGCTGAGGCAGGAGAATCACTTGAACCTGGGAGGCGGAGTTGTGGTGAGCTGAGACTGCGCCACTGCACTCCAGCCCAGCAACAAAGCAATATCCCATATCAAAAAAAAAAATAAATAAATATATAAAAGAAAAGAAAAAGAAAGAAAATAAGCCTGTAGGTCAGGCATGGTGGCTCACGCCTGTAATCCCAGCACTTTGGGAGGCCAAGGCAGATTGATCACGTGAGGTCAGGAGTTCGAGACCAGCCTGACCAATATGGTGAAACTGTCTCTACTACAAAAATACAAAAATTAGTCAGGCATGGTGGCATGTACCTGTAGTCCCAGCTACTCAGGAGGCTGAGAAAAAAGAATCACTTGAACCTGGGAGGCAGAGGTTGTAGTTAGCTGAGATTGCACCATTGTACTCCAGCCTTGATGACAGAAAGAGACTCCATTTCAAAAAAAGGAAAGTCTGTAACTTGCAAAAGCAAAATTAAAATATGTATTCTTATAGGGAGGGATCTGAAATAACTCAAATACTATATATCACATGTATTAAAAAAAAACAGTGAAAAATGCAAAGGATTGGGCAAAAAGCACAAGAGCAGATATCCTACATCTTCTTTCAGGTCTGACACTAAGTTTTCTTAACCTAGGAATGTCAAAAGAGTAAATAAGGTGTATTTCCTGTCACTAACAAAACAAGAAACATTTCATCTAGTATAGTATTAGAATCCCTCTGAAGAGTTTGTGAAAAATACACATTCTGGCCAGATGTGGTGGCTCAGACCTGTAGTCCCAGTACTTTGGGAGGCCAAGGCAGGCAAATCACTTGAGGTCAGGAATTTGACACCAGCCTGGCCAACATGGTGAAACCCCAACTCTACTAAAAATACAAAAACATTAGCCAGACACAGTGGTGTATGCCTGTAATCCCAGCTACAAAAACATTAGCCAGGCATGGTGGTGTATGCCTGTAATCCCCAGCTACTTGGGAGGCCAATGCAGGAGAATCACTTAATCCTGAGAGGCAGAGGTTGCAGTGAGACAAGATGGCACCACTGAACCCCAACCTAGGTGACAGAGCAAGATTACATCTCAAAAAGAGGAAAAAAAAAGGCGAGGCTCTGTCTCAAAAAATAAAATAAGTCTAAAAAATATGTAAAACAATTCCGTACATTGTTTTTGAATATACATAAATATGTACTACGAGTAAAAACCATTCATGATAATGATAAACACCAAATTCAGGATGATGCTTACTTCTAGGGAAGAAAGGCTAGAAACAGAAATATATATAAACAGGGCCAGGCAAGGAGGCTTACATCTGTAATCCTAGCACTTTGGAAGGCCAAAGCAGGAGTTTGAGACCAGCCTGAGCAATATAGGAAGACCTTGTCTCTACAAAAAATACAAAAATTAGCCAGGTATGCTGGTGTGCACCCATAATAGTCCAAGCTACTGGGGTGGCAGAGATGGGAGGATCACTTGAGCCAGGGAGATGGAGGTTGCAGTGAGCTGAGATTGCACCACTGTACTCCAGCCTGGATGACAGAGCATGACCCCATTTCATTAAAAAAAAAAAAAAAAAAAAAAAAAAAGGTACAAAGGGGGTCTTCAATAGTTTCTAATATTTTTCTCTAAAAACAACAGACTTAAAACAAATTAGGCAAAATATTAAGATTTGACAAGTTGGGTAGTGGTCTACTTATGCTTTACTGTATGCTTAACATACTTTAGTTCTTCTGATTTAAATACTCATTTCAGAAAGTGCAGAAAGTTTAGAAAAGATCCACTACTCACAATTCCATCACTGAGAAGCAGATTTCCTCCTATTTTCTTCAAAATGAATTTTACATAATTGAGTTATATCACTTTATACTCCAAAAACATAACAAACTCAGATCCTCTTACCTTCATTGTATCAATGTGGATTTGACTCATTCGCTGGATATAACTAAGCAGCCTCTTCCTCTCCCACAAGGAACTAAAATTACAATAGGATAAGCAAGTCTATCATTATTTGCTTAATGATAATCCCTGCAGTATACAGTAGTACATAACCAACTTTAGATTACTTACACTAACAGAGAAGTTAGATTGGAAGGAACAATCAATAATTCAAACATACTCCTCCTCCAAAGTCTCTCCTTCCTTTGTTCCTAAGATAGGGCATTCTCCTGCTGAATTAATGTAGGCCTCCCCCAGGCTTCTGTCCCTGATTCTCTTCTCTCATGGTAAATTTAAGACTTGAAAAACTCCACATCTCTTTCATATCTACTCAATGCTCAAGCTGTACTTCATTTTAACCAAACTCAAGTTAACATCTACCCTCATAATCCTGGATTGATTTATGAGCACCAGGTATGACTCAAGCATGAATGAAATACATATGAAGGCTTTAACTTTATTTATATTCATTTTCCATTGTCAGTAATCCCTCATAATGCTCCAGTTTCAAGAAAATACATAATGGGAATTAAATATGAACAGCTCAAAGTTTTGTGATTCATTATTCTACTTCATTTACAAATAATAGTTGGGCCCAGCATATCATTCTTCCTCCGACTGGGTGTCAACACAGAGTGCAAGCAAAGGGTTTTACTGATCTACTAGCTAACCAGATTTAAAAAAAGCGTCTTCTATAAATCATACATAGACTTGGAGTCAGAGGCACCACACTGGCCTCTATGGTGCACCCTGAGACCCATGGTAATAAGAACACCTAAGGATGATTTCTTGGGATGCACAGAAGCATTATTACAGCTCATAAACGGAAGCACCGTATTTTGTGTTTTCCTATTCCCCTATCATCCTCATCAGTTTGACATAACAAGTACAGCACGAACCAGGTTTTCAGAAGAACTTATAGGTGGACTCAGGTTAAAGGGAGTCACATAGTTGAGCATAACCAGAGTAATAGCATAAAATATCAAACCTAAACTAACCCATGACTACCTAGTATTTTCCTAAACTGACATTCAGTATTCATCACTTAAAACCAAGAAATTGGGCCAGGTACAGTGGCTCATTCCTGTAATCCCAGCACTTTGGGAGGCCAAGGCAGGCGGATCATAAGGTCAGGAGTTCAACACTAGCCTGGCCAACAGGGTGAAACTCCATCACTACCAAAAAAGCAAAAATTAGCCAGGCATGGTGGTGGGCGCCTGTAGTTTCCAGCTACTGGGGAGCCTGAGGCAGGAGAATCTCTTGAACCCAGGAGGCAGAGGTTGCAATGAGTAGAGATTGTACCATTGCACTCCAGTCTGAGTGACAGAGCAAGACTCCATCTCAAAAAGAAAAAAAAAAAAAAAAAAAAGAACTCAAAAATCACTGATTAGAGTATATAAAAATAACCACCCAAAACCTGGGGGTTGTTTTGTTTAGCCAAGTACATGGCAATTAAATAAAAATTTAAAGTAGTCATGGGCCAGGGTACTTAGACTATAAAAGAATTTTATTCCTGTGTTCCAACATTTCTGAAATTTAATGCTTCTTACAACTGACATGTACATTTAATGTGACAATGTTTCTTACTTCTTAAAAAAAACCTTTATAAATCAATGGTTGTTCATAAAATTGAGGGCCTAATTAGGAGTGCTTGTCTAAGCTGGATTCTCCCTAGAAAGCAGAGTCCAGGATAAGAGCTTGCAAGTAATTTATCTTGGGGTGTGAGCCCTGGGCATAGGATCTGGGGTGTCTAAGAAGGGTACAATGGAAAATTAGATAAAAACAGTGCAAAGGTCCATTAACAAGTTGATTGCATTGGTATTACTGTGAGCAATTGAATGGAGTGGTGAGGGCTGATCCCACTGGCAACCTGTAAGGCACCACTGTCCTGTAGAACTTTCTGCAATGATGGAAATGTTCTATATCTGATTTGTCCAACACAGTATCCACTAGCCATAGTGACGACTGAGTACTTAAAATATGACTAGTGTAACTGAGGATTTTTTTATTTCATTTACTTCTAATGAATTTAAACATGAAGCTAGTTGTTATCATATAGAACAATATAGCTCTAAGGAGTCCTACAGAATTTGAGTTATGAGGTGGGGCACAGAGATGTGCAATATAGTGGTCCTTCTGGAATTTTGTCTGTTTTGTTCACTCATGTGCCCCAAGTTCATGGAAGAATGCCTAGTACAGTGAGCCTTCCAAAAATACTGACTGAATGAATCAATAGTACTTGGGTCCACAAAGATGCACATGGCTTCCTTGAAAAGAAAGACTATATTGGAACAAATTCCATGCAGTTCAAATAGTAAACAACTATTATATACAAGAAACAAGTAATAAGGGGGATTTTGAGAGGACTGAGAGGGTTGAAATGTGGTTATAAAAGAGCCATGTTGGGCACGGTGACTCATGCCTGTAATCCCAAAAATTTGGGAGGCCGAGGCAGGAAGATCATGAGGTCAGGAGTTTGAGACCAGCCTGGCCAACATAGTGAAATCCCGTCTCTACTAAAAATACAAAAATTAGCCAGGCATAGTGGCACACACCTATAGTCCCAGCTACGGGAGGCTGAGGCAGGAGAATCACTTGAACCTGAGAGGTGGAGGTTACAGTGAGCCAAGATCACGCCACTATACTCCAGCCTGAGTGGCAAGATTCCATCTCAAAAAAAAAAAGGCCAGGCGCGGTGGCTCACGCCTATAATCCCAGCACTTTGGGAGGCCAAGGCAGGTGGATCATGAGGTCAAGAGATCAAGACCATCCCGGTCAACAAGGTGAAACCTCATCTCTACTAAAAATACAAAAATTAGGGGCCCAAAGTGGCTCCAGCTGGATGTCGTGGCGCTTGCGAAGGCGAGGCCAAGAGTTCAAGGCCAACCAACCTCAGCAACCTTACAAGCTCTCATTGATTGGCAAAAAAAAAATTAGCTGGGCATGGTGGTGCACGCCTGTAGTCCCAGCTACTCGGGAGGCTGAGGCAGGAGAATTGCTTGAACCCAGGAGGCGGAGGTTGTGGTGAGCCGAGATCGTGCCATTGCACTCCAGTCTGGGTAACAAGAGCGAAACTCCGTTTCAAAAAAAAAAAAAAAAAAGAGCCAAGATAAGGTTCCTGGAGATTCTAATCCAAAGGATATTTACTCAAAGTCAGTTAAGGTTATGTGTTCTTTTTTTTTTTCCACCAGAGGCCTACTGAATTCCTAGAGGAAAGGTTGTGTGTTCTATAGTAATCTTGTTTCACAATCTACTTCCAGTATCAATTACTAAATAACACTAAGTGAAGTAATTTAGTATAATTGTTTGTTTTGATTCTTGGTTACTGTTACCACAAACAACATGTAACTAAGTGAAATTTCAGATGAGAAGACCATAATTCTGTTGCCAATTCTCTAATAGAAACAAAATCTTCACTTTAAGAAGTATTTAAACACCAGACCCTCAACTGAGATCTTTAAAGGAGCCCCACTCTAATCTAGACCCTAGAACTTTCAGCCATACATAGAGATGGATCTATGTAACTATATATGTATGTATGTATGAATGTATGTATCTACCTACCTACCTACCTACTTACCTATCTGAACAGGATCTTGCTCTGCTGCCCAGGCTGGAGTCTAGGAGCTCATCATAGATCACTGCAACCTTGAACTCCTGGGCTCAAGAGATCTTCCTGCTTTAGCCTCCTGAGTATGTGGGACTATAGGAACATGCACAGTGCTTGGCTAGTTTTTTAATTTTCTGTCGAGATGGGAGTCTCACTTTGTCACTATCTATAAAATTTACTAAGGGCTAATCATATGTTTCAACACACTTTATATACATCATCTCATTATTATCCATTTTACAGATACAGAAATTGAAGAGTTAAATAACTTGTCCCAAATTATACAACTAAAAAGTGTCTCTTTTGCATAGTGTCTTTAAATCTAATACCAGAGCATATAACAATCTTAAGGAAGACATAGAAATATGCTCAAGATAGGGTTGTTGCCTTGATTTTCTTACCAAAATTGTTTTCCCTGTTGGTTCTTACATATTTCCCGGTGTATATAATTCATTTATTCTAAACTTGAGAGTAAAAAGTCGGTCACTACAAATTTGATGAAGGTTTATCTGCAAAATTATTATTGTTATTTATTTCTTTTTTTGAGACAGTTTTGCTCTCATTGCCCAGGCTGAAGTGCAATGGAGCGATCTCAGCTCACCATGACCTCCACCTCCCAAGTTCAAGTGATTCTCCTGCCTCAGCCTCCAGAGTAGCTGGGATTATAGGCACTGTGCCACCATGCCCGGCTGATTGTATGTTTTTAGTACAGACAGGGTTTCTTCATATTGATCAGTCTGGTCTCAAACTTCCAATCTCAGGTGATCTGCCCATGTTGGCCTCCTAAAGTGCTAGGATTATAGGTGTGACCAACCATGCCCAGCATGCAAAATTATTTAAAATAGGAATAAGGCCAGGCACAGTGGCTCACACCTGTAATCCCAGAACTTTTGGAGGCAGAGGCAGGCAAATCACCTGAGGTCAGGAGTTCGAGACCAGCCTGATCAACATGGTGAAACCCCATCTCTACTAAAAATATAAAACTTAGCCAGGTGTGGTGGCAGGCACCTGTAGTCCCAGCTTCTTGGGAGGCTGAGGCGGGAGAATCACTTGAACCCAGTAGGTGGAGGTTGCAGTCAGCCAAGATGGCACCATTACACTCCAGTCTGGGTGACAGAGTGAGACTCTGTCTCAAAAATAAATAAATAAATAATAAAATTAAATAGGAATAGGCTGGGCGCGGTGGCTCAAGCCTGTGATCCCAGCACTTTGGGAGGCCGAGGTGGGTGGATCACGATCTCAAGAGATCGAGACCATCCTGGTCAACATGGTGAAACCCTGTCTCTACTAAAAATACAAAAAATTAGCTGGGCATGATGGCGTGTGCCTGTAATCCCAGCTACTCGGGAGGCTGAGGCGGGACAATTGCACCCAGGAGGCGGAGGTTGCGGTGAGCCGAGATCGTGCCATTGCACTCCAACCTGGGTAAGAAGAGCGAAACTCCGTCTCAAAAAAAAAAAAAAAAAATAGGAATAAACAGTAATACTAAACAGGATTTGTACAGCAAAAATAAACAGCAGGTGGCCAGGTGCAGTGGCTCACACCTGTAATCCCAGCACTTTGGAAAGCTGAGGCAGGTGGATCACTTGAGGCCCGGAGTTCAAGACCAGCCTAGCCAACATGGTAAAACCCCATCTCTACTAAAAGTACAAAAATTAGCGGGGCATGTTGGTGGGCACCTGTAGTCCCAGCTACTCAGGAGGTTGAGACAGGAGAATCACTTGAACCCGGGAGGTGGAGACTGCAGTGAGTGGAGATCCTCCAGCCTGGGTGACATAAGAGACTGTCTCAAACAAACAAACAAATAAACAAACAAACAAAAGAAAACCAGCAGGCAAGGGATTCTGCTGTTTTAAAACACTTCATAGATTCAAAATGAGGATAGTTTGGAGAGAGATCCAAGATGGCTGATCGCTAACAGCTCGGGATTGTAGCTCCCAGTGAAAGCTCGGAAAACGTGAGGACACCACATTTTCAGAGGAACTTTCGTCGCCCACGGACCAGAAGATTTCCAGTGGAGGAGCCCCGCGGGTCGCCAGCGCGACTTCTGTGGCTGGCGCAGCGGTTTTGTCGTCGCCTCGGCGCGGCAGCTCTTCCTGCACAGTGAGCGGGACTGGTTCCCCTACTGACTGGTGTTTGGAGCTCTGGGAAGGCAGAGCCGCTTGTTGCGGACTCAAGAAGGAAGCCAGACCGGAGATTCCCAGGCAGAAGAGCACCATCAGTCTTATCGCTGTTGTTTTGGCTGGCGCAGTGGGTTGCTCGGATTCCAGCACTGGGAATCAATAAATTGGACATCCTCTCAGGAACTTAATCAGAAAGGCGCTAATTGTAAAGACATCAGATGGATAAATTCACAATAAAGGGAAAAAAACAGCCTAAAAAGGCCGAGAAAACCAAAAGTCAGAACCCCTCTCCCTCTACAGGGGATAGTAATTCCTCATCAGCAATGGAACAAGCCCTATGGAAGAGGACTGTGTTCCAGTATCTGAAGGCGGCTTTAGAAGGTGGATGGTAAAAAACTTCTGGGAATTGAAACAACATGTTCTAACCCAATGTAAAGAAACTAAGAACTTTGAAAAAAGGTTAGACGAAATGTTAAAAAGAATGGACAATATAGAAAGGAATATAAATGAACTAATGGAGTTGAAAAATACAACACGAGAACTTAGTGAAATAGGCACAAGTTTGAATAGCCGAATTGATCAAGCAGAAGAAAGGATATCAGAGGTCGAAGACCGACTTAATGAAATGGAACAAGAAGACAAGAATAGAGAAAAAAGGATAAAAAGGAATTGAGCAAAGTCTCCAAGAAATATGGGACTATGTGAAAAGACCTAATCTACGTTTGATAGGTGTACCTGAATGTGATGGAGAGAATGAATCCCAACTGGAAAATACTCTTCAGGATATTATCCAGGAGAATTTTCCCAATCTAGCAAAGCAGGATACCATTCAACCTCAGGTAATACAGAGAACACCACAAAGATATTCCTTAAGAAGAGTAACCCCAAGACACATAATCATTAGATTCACCAGGGTTGAAACGAAGGAGAAAATACTAAGGGCAGCCAGAGAGAAAGGTCAGGTTACCCACAAAGGGAAGCCTATTAGACTTACAGCAGATCTCTCAGTAGAAACCCTACAAGCCAGAAGAGAGTGGGGGCCGATATTTAACATCCTCAAAGAACAGAACTTTCAGCCCAGAATTTCATATCCTGCCAAACTAAGCTTCACAATTGAAGGAAAAATAAAATCTTTTATGAACAAGCAAGTACTCAGAGATTTTATTACCACCAAGCCTGCTTTACAAAAACTTCTGAAAGAAGCATTACACACAGAAAGGAACAACCAGTATTAGCCTTTCTAAAAATATACCAAAAAGTAAAGACCATCAACATAAAGAAGAATTTACATCAACAAATGGATAAAATAGCCAGTTAACATCAAATGGCAGTAATCTTAAATTGAAATTGACTAAATTTTCTAATTAAAAGATACAGCCAAAACCTAACGGTATACTATATCCAGACCCATTTCATATCCAAAGATACACAAAGACTAAAAACAAAGGGTTGGAGAAAGATTTACCAACCAAATAGAGAACAAAAACAAATAAATAAACAAAAAGGAGTTGCAATTCATGCATTTGATAAAACAGATTTCAAACCAACAAAGATAGAGTGGTATAAGGATCAATGCATCCTAACAGCCAGATATATAAGACCCATAAAGAGATTCAGACTCAACGAAACAGAAAATTAATAAGGATATCCAGAATCTGAACTCAGATCAGTAACAAGTAAACTTAATAAGCACTTGTAGAACTCTCCACTTTAGATAAATAAAATATACATTCTCCATTTTAAATACACAAAATAATGATCGGCCATTATTAATACCCATTTATAGAATAAAGCAATATTCCTGTTCTCTCTCTCTCTTTTTCACAAGTATCCCCATTTTATTTCTCATTATCTAATATTGCTGTTTTCATTCTGAGGCTCAATTGCTTTAGTAAGCTTAAAAAAAAAAATGAGGATAGTTTATAACAGAGATTTTGGGCTTTGTCCCTCAAAGTTGGATAAAATGTGTTTGGTTACAATGTGAATTTATTTCTTCATTCTTACCTTACTCCAAGATTTTCAAAATGAGACTCATCAAGACAGGGCAGTAATGAGCCTGTGATTTTATTTTCTGTGGAAGAAAAAAGACAAATTCAATATGTACTGTTAGAGATGAGCTGTGCTCTCAGAAAACTCCTCCATACAGGCTGACCCCTTCCCCTCTTCTAATTGCTCTTCAGCTGTACTCCTGAACCCTTACCTAGGCGCCACACCAAGGCTGCCAGACATGTGACAATTAAGCAAAGCCTGATTACAGCCATCTGGGCAGCTCAAGGGAGGACAGGGAAAACATATGTTGGTTATCCTTACTCGTAAATTCTTGTTTGACACGTATCTGTAAAAAATCCCGGTTTCTGTCTTTCTTTAAAGACTGCCACCACAAGTCACAGGATGATGTATGGTAGGTCTCTTACAAGTTAACAAACTATCTCTGTGCCTGTTACCAGTGAATAGATTATGCCCCTCTCACCCTATATAAACCCCTGCTTTTGTAAGCTCAGGGGTACCTCCTCTTACTGTTACAGAGCAGCCCAGCAAGTTAATAAAACTTTCTTGCCTGGCTTTGGGTCTGTTCTCCTTTCTCTCGGTTACCCCTACATATACAACATATGTTTTTCACTTTCTTTCAATTTGGATGCACCCAAATTTACCCAGATCCACATTTATTGAGCACCCACTACAGGCAACAGACTGTGCCAAGTACCATTTTGTTGATCTGCTATTTGTAAAGACTCAATTTTAATTAAATAACTAAACCAAGAAGCATTTTTCTGATAAATCACGTGAAAAATTTCAAAATTAATTATTCGTGTAAATTAGTTGCAAGAAAAACCAGTTGCAAAAAGTGAAGTGAAACCCGACTCCCTGTTGGGGTTTTGCCAAGTTAGCAGCTTCCTTTTAAACAAGAAAGGTTTGGGTTGCAGAAGGCAAAGAAACTTAAAAGTCTATTGTTTTTAGAATTAACAATTAAAATAATAGCTTCAAGAGTGCTTAAACTGTTGATTTCTCTTAAACTTCCTGGGAAAGCACTCAATATTCTGATTTGAAAGAATCTTACCTCTCTCTCTCCATATATATATATATGTTTTTGGATTTTTTTCCTCTTTTTATACAATTCATTCTAATATTTCCTGATCTCCGATTCCAAAACTCTGGACTGCCTTATTTTATTGTATTTTCTTTGAGATGGGGTCTTGCTTTTTGCCCAGGTTGGAGTACAATGGTGCGATCACAGCTCACTTACAGCCCTGACCTCCTGGGTTCAAGCGATCCTCCTGCCTTAGCCTCCCCAGTAGCTGGGACCACAGGCATATGCCACCACACCTAGCTGATTTTTAATTTTAATTTTAATTTTTTTGTAAATATGGGGTCTCCCAATGTTTCCCAGGCTGGTCTTGAACTCCTGGGCTCAAGTGATCTTCCCACACTGGCCTCCCAAAGTGCTGGGATTGTAGGCGTCAGCCACTGGGCATGGCCTCCAATGGTTTTTTATGAGAACACTTGTTAAGGTACAGCTCACATGAGTTCTGGAGTCAAAGACCTAACCTTTAAAAATATAGCTCTTTTTTGTAGTGGTATGATCTTTGAAAAGTTACTTTACATCTTTGGACCTCATATACACCATCTGTAAAACATATAGAGTATAGCAACTTATTTCAGACTTCTTGTGAGGCTATTATATTCCACAATGAAAAAAGGGACATAGTACCTTGTTCTTGGCTTGTCAAATAAAAACAAATTTGGACTTAGTTAAAGAGAGACTTTTTCTTTTTTGAGATGGAGTCTCACTCTGTCTCCCAGGCTGGAGTACAGTGGCGCAGTCTCTGCTCACTGCAACCTCCGCCTCCCAGGTTGAAGCAATTCTCCTGCCTCAGTCTCCTGAGTGGCTGGGATTACAGGCACATCTCACCACGCCTGGCTAATTTTTGTATTTTCAGTAGAGACAAGGTTTCACCATGTTGGCCAGGTTAGTCTCAAACTTCTGACCTCATGATATGCCTGCTTTAGCCTCCCAAAGTGTTGGGATTACAGGTGTGAGCCACTGCACCCGGCCCTTTTTTTTTTTTTTTTGAGATGAGTCTCACTCTGTCACCCAGGCTGGAGTCCAATGGTATAATCTTGGCTCACTGCAGCTTCTGCCTCCTGGATTCAAGCGATTCTTATGCCTCAGCCTCCTGAATAGCTGGGATTACAGGCGCCCACCACCATGCCTGGCTAATTTTTGTATTTTTAGTAGAGATAGGGTTTCATCATGTTGGCCAGGCTGGTCTTGAACTCCTAACTTGAGGTGATATCCACCCACCCTGGCCTACCAAAATGCTGGGATTATAGGCATGAGCCACTGTACCTGGCCAAGAAAGACTTTTATTAGAAAGAAAGACTATTGCTATAAGGAGAAAGCTCCAATATCAGATATCTGCAAGAGGCTCAAGAATCAAACAGAGGCCCAGCCAGGCATGGTGGCTCACACCTGTAATCCCAGAACTTTGGGAGGCTGAGGCAGGTGGATCACTTGAGGTCAGGAGTTTGAGCCCAGCCTGGCCAACATGGTGACACTCTGTCTCTACTAAAAATACAAAAATTAGTCAGGTGTAGTGGATGCGCCTATAAGCCCAGCTACTTGGGAGGCTGAGGCAGGAGAATCACTTGAACCCAGAAGGCGGAGGTTGTGGTGAGCCAAGAACGAACCACTGCACTCTAGCCTGGGTGACATAGCAAGACTCCATCTCAAAAATAAATAAATAAAAATAAAATGACAATTAAAAAGAAAAAAAAGAATCAAACAGAGGCCCAAGAACCAAACAGAGGTTGGGTGCGGTGGCTCAAACTCGTAATCCCAGCACTTTGGGAGGCCAAGGCAGGCAGATGATCACTTGAGGCCAGGGAGTTTCAGACCACAATGGCCAACATGGCAAAACCCTTTCTCTAATTAAAAAAAAAAAATCCAACAGAAAAAGGGTCTTCTTTTATAGGGTAAAGGATGGGCAAGCAGAAATAAGCAGAATCTTTGGAAGGGAACCTGGACGAGCAAGAGAAAATGACCAGTGCAGTCCAACAGGACAGCATCCCACTGCGGTCAGCCAATTCTCAAAAGAAACTGACCAGAGAGAGGCATATTCCACTTCTTCAGTGCCTGCCTGCTCAGATCTGGGGGTAAGCAAGAGTTGAGGGACCCATAAGGCAAGAGAGAAGTCTAAAAAAGTTTGGTCAAGACAAAGCAGCATGTAAGACATGAGCAACTGGGAACAGTTGGTCAGTTTTTACCAAATGAAAGCACATAGTGTCTTTGATAGTACTAGGTTGTGGGTTCAAGAGAACACACATCATTCTGGATAGTACAGAGTTCATCTATAAAACACCACTGAGGGCCGGGCGCGGTGGCTCACGCCTGTAATCCCAGCACTTTGGGAGGCCGAGGCAGGTGGATCACGAGATCAAGAGATCGAGACCATCCTGGTCAACATGGTGAAACCCCGTCTCTACTAAAAATACAAAAAATTAGCTGGACATGGTGGCGCGTGCCTGTAATCCCAGCTACTGAGGAGGCTGAGGCAGAATTGCTTGAACCCAGAAGGCGGAGGTTGCGGTGAGCCAAGATCGCGCCATTGCACTCCGGCCTGGGTAACAAGAGTGAACCTCCGTCTCAAAAAAAAAAAAAAAACCACTGAAACAGCCAACCACATTTTGAGACAGAAAATATGGAACTACTTCACTCCACTTGTTGCTAGTAAAAGAAAAAATAATAACAATCCATCCCAGCAGTGGAGAAAAACGGACGAAAGGGGAAAATAAAAAAGAGAAATTCAATTTCCCACACCCATTCAAGCTATCTTTGGGTCCTGAACCACTAATGTTCCTCCTACCCAAGTTTCCAACCTAGGCAAACAGGGCTCCACCTAACAAATGCAAAAGTTTGCTAAATTTACAAATCCCAACCACCAAAGAACCACCTTCCTATTGAACACCTAGTGGAAATACGGCAGGAATGAAGTCTCACACCACAAAAAGTTGAGTAGACTTCACACGGATGGATGCTTGGACACCAATCAGTAAAATCTGCTTTAAACTCAACCTAAACACTTCTACCGGTAATGTGGCCAAATTCTTGCATGCTAGAGATTCAGTGGTCAACGGAACAACCTCGGTGTTCAGATTGTGGAGAGAAACCTGCTTTTAAAGAGCAAAACATGATCCTTACCATGTTCTGCAAGTGCAGTCAACACACTTATCGGGCGCTACTGGGACGCTAAGGGAGGCGATGGGAATTCAGAGATTAACCAAACCAGTTCCTTCCCTTTCAGGGAAAGCCTCAATTCAGGGAGGAAACAGAAACTTAAAAGCCCCAGAACATCCTCTCATGTGGCAAGTGTTCAAGCAGCTGCGGTTAGCGCAGAGGGGTCCCCCGAGCCTGGCGAGCCTGGATGACAGCAAGCCGCCCACCAAGGTCTGGGGGAAAATCTCCTTCTAACTAAAAAAAAGACGCGAGTCTCGCCGGTCCGGCGCCGGGCTGGCAAGTTACTGAATAAACCCACCAAAGTCAGATCCCAATCTACGACTGCCTCTCCCAGGTCCTCAATCGCGGGAGCCTGCTCCCATCCTACGGATCGCCTACCCCAGACGTCCCCGTGTATCCTTCCTCCGCCTCGGGGAGTCGGTCCCGTGCGCCCCCGCCGCAGGTCCGCCCTCCTGGGAGCCCCCCGCTGCAAGGCTCCCTTCCCCCTCACCGGGTCTTCCCTCCCTCGGCGCCGCCAGCCGCAGGTCAGCCCTCCCGGGTGCCTCCCGCCGCAGGGCTCGCTCCTCGGCCTGAGTCCTCTTGTGGGGCCCCCTCCCTCAGGGCGCCTGGCCCGCGCCTCGGGTCGCCGCCCCTCGCCTCTCAGCCCCTCCAGCGCCGCTACCTCGGATGTTCTTCAACAGCCCCGGCTCTTTGAAGCCACCGCGCCTGAGGAAGGAGCACACCTGCTCCGGGCCCCATGTCTTGTGGTCAGGATGGAGTTCCGGGCCCAAGGACCGGTCTGCCTCTGCGGAAGGGGTGTTTGGGGGGGTTCTCGGGCTGTCATCGCAACGGGGCCGCTTGGAGGGCTGCTCGGAGTCTGCTTGCTGCATGTCTACACCCGGCGTCCGGCACAGCAAAGTCAAGAACCGCGGCACCCAGCCCGCGCGCAGGCGCACTGACAGCAGGGCCCTGGCGGGGCGTCCAGGGTGCATTGGCAAGCTACTGGCCCCTCGCGCAGGCGCACTGACAGCAGGGCCCCAGCGGGGCGTCCAGGGAGCATTGGCTACCTACTGGCCTCCCGCGCAGGCGCACTGACAGTTGAGCCCTTCAGGCAGAGCAGCCCAGCGGCGCTAGCCCCGGGCCCCCTGCGCAGGCGCATTGGCAGTCCAGTCGCCTTCAATCCCGCCAGGCTAGACGTGACCGCGGAAGGGCGTGGCTAGAAGCAGAACTGAGGGCAACGTGGGGGAGGATGGGGAAACTGCGCCTCCAGCACCCCACCTCCAATTAGGGGCTCGTCTGGTGAATTGGGGGTATCCTCCTTCGAATGAGTACATTACCCCCCGCACCTTAGCCGGGTTTCAGATGCCCCAAACTTAGGCCGAGACGGGTGGATCACGAGGTCGAGAGATCGAGACCATCCTGGCCAACATGGTGAAACGCCGTCTCTACTAAAAATACAAAAAATTAGCTGGGCATGGTGGCGCGTGCCTGTAATCCCAGCTACTCAGGAGGCTGAGGCAGGAGAATTGCCTGAACCCAGGAGGCGGAGGTTGCGGTGAGCCGAGATCGCGCCAATGCACTCCCGCCTGGGTAACAAGAGCGAAACTCCGTCTCAAGAAAAGAAAAGAAACCTAAAAGGCCATGAGGCTGCCAGCACCTTCCCAGTGAAGAGAAAAACAGTCAAGGTGCTGAACTGGAAGACCCCGGAGTGATTTCACGTGTGACTTGAGGGTGTCTTCTTCATTCCACAGTATTGCTGGGCAACTAGAGGGCCCTGGGATACCTGTTATCTGGTGTCCACACAGGAGGGGACTTCAGACTTCTTTCCAACTGGAGACAGATCCCTGTATCCCAACTGCATTCCCAGAAGAAGGGAAGTGGCCAGTTTGATTACTTAAAATTTAACATCCGAGGACTTTTACTGCCTGGTTCTAAGAGCAGGTGAAAATGGCAGGCATTTTCCTGTCACTTAGCCCCTCTGCGGCCGGGCTCAAACTTCCCTATAAATACCGGTCCATGCAATTGACTGGTAAAAGGACCTATCACTATTACTGCTAATAAAGCCAACACACCTTCCCAGTAACCAAGCAATAGACCTGTTTAGGGGGTAAAGGACGAATGAGGCGGATTAGCTTATCATCAAGCAGTATGAACTAGTGATCTACTGGTAAGCCAAAATATTGTTAGCAAACACAGTTTTACTGTGTGCCAAGCACGGTTCTAGGGCTTTACAAATACTAAATAATCTTATATTTATACATATTACTTAATGAATTAAATAAATTAGGTAATTATTTAAATAGTAAATAATTTTATAACTTCTAAGGGTTTTACAAATATTACTTCATTTAATTATCACAATTACCTTAGGATGTAGGAAAAAGTAATTTGCCTAAGGTCTTTGTTTGAGACAAGAGTCTTGCTCCATCCCCCAGGCTGGAGTGCAGTGGGACAATCTTGGCTCACTGCAACCTCTGCCTCCCGGGTTCAAATATTCTCATGCCTCAGACTCCGGAGTAGCTGGGACTACAGGTGCATGCCACCAAATCTGGCTAATTTTTGCATTGTTAGTAGAGACAGGATTTCACCATGTTAGCCAGGCTGGTCTTGAACTCCTGACCTCAGGATATCCCCACGCTCAGCCTCCCAAAGTGCCGGGATTACACAACTGAGCCCAGCTGCCCAATGTCTTACAGCTAGGAAACGATGAAGCCTGTATTCAAACCCAGGAGATGTAACCTGGCTCCAAAGTCCATGCTGTTGCTGACTTGCCAGCCATTGCTTGTTAAAGGGGGTTTGGGGCTGGGTGCAGCAGCTCATGCCTGTAATCCCAGCACTTTGGGAGGCCAAGGCAGATGGATCACTTGAAGTTGGGAGTTTGAGACCAACTTGGCTGACATAGTGAAACCCTGTCTCTACTGAAATACAAAAATTAACTGGGTGTGGTGGCACATACCTGTAATCTCAGCTACTCAGGAGGCTGAGGCACAAGAATCACTCGAATGTGGGAGGTAGAAGTTGCAGTGAGTTGAGAATCTTGCAGCTGCACTCCAGCCAGGGTGGCAGAGCAAGAATCTGTCTCAAAAAAAAAATTAAATGAAATAAATGAAGGGTGTTTGATATAAAACTATTTTCTATTGTTTAACCCACAAGTTTCAATTGCTTCCTTTTCCTGCAGACCCATGGGGGAAAGTATAAAGAGGTGTTCTGGCCGGGCTCCGCTCCGTGGCTCATGCCTCTAATCCCAGCACTTTGGGAGGTTTAGGTGGGTGATCATCTGAGGTCAGGAGTTCAAGACCAGCCTGGCTAACATGGTGAAACCCTGTTTCTACTAAAAACACAAAAATTAGCTGGGCATGGTGGCACATGCCTGTAATCCCAGCTACTCGGGAGGCTGAGGCAGGAGAACCACTTGAACCTGGGAAGCGGAGGTTGCAGTGAGCTGAGATCGTGTTTGTTCAAAGCAATTGCTTTCAAGAACTTTTTTAAAAATTTCATTTTATGTAATTTTATTTATTTATTTATTTCTACCCCAGCCCACATGAAGATGTTTTTATTCAATACAAACAATAACAGAGGCAACACACTGGCCACAAAATGAGAACATAAGTGCACTTGAATTTTTTGTGAGTTCTGGCTAGGCTTTGACAAGACTATCATTCTTTTCTTACCAGGTAAACAGAAATCATCTGCTAATGGCAGAAACTTTAAAGCTGTTAATTCAGCTGGAAATAACTATAATTGAGGGTCCTTTTACTAGCTACTTGCTTCCCAATTTAGTGTTGTCTAGTAGGTTAATTTCAACAAAAGGTGTCATCTGGCTGGCCACATCATACACTGGTGACCAGGGCAGGTTTAATGAGTTTTGTGCTCAGATTGCTGGGTCTCTTGGCTGCTCTTGTCCATCTCTGCACCTTGGTCCTGAGCGTTCTGAGACTCAGTCATCTGAGGATAAAAGGGACCTACCAGCCAGCTGAGGGGCGTGTTGTTAACAAAATAATCCATCACATCACCTAAAGATTCCTTCATTTTCTGTAGCTGCCCCTTGCTAGAAGTGAGGAGGCTGTCAGACACTTCCTTAAAGGAGGCAGCATTGCGGAGCACTGAGTAGATGTCGCTGGCCATCACCCCTATGTGCTTGGCCTGATCTTGGATGTTCTGGTAAGCCTTGGATGATGGACAGGAGGGTGTGGCACGTGGTCTGGAGCTGCTGAGTCAGGTTCTGGGCAATAGCAAGAGTACATGACCTGATGATGTGCTCAGCACAGTGGGACTCATCAGTATCATCATATCCAATGCTCCTTCTCCACTCCACCCATGAGAGTTGAGAGTTCATCCTGAGTGTCCTGAATTTTCTGATTGGCACTATGCACATTCTTCCTGGCAGATTCAATCAGGTGAACAGTAGAATGGAGCTGAGAAATGGTCTCTTGGTTTTTTTGCTTAGCTTCTTTAACCCTGCTGAGAGCCTGCTAGTAGGTGCGGGAGTGAAGCTTGGTAGACAGGGATCCAAGTCTAACATAATAACTTGGCTTCTGAACCGTATCAAATCCTTCAACTTTTTTTGCTTCTTTTTCTAGTTCTTCCTCAGTGAGAGGGAGGTACTGTTCTACCAACAGCTCTGATTTGGTAGGTGTATTTTCTACACCACTGCTCACGAGCTGCATCATCCAACTCCCCAAGACTGTTAATGCTGCCACTGACCACAGACTTGGTCTTCTCCACACTGCCAGTCACTGCCCTTTTGGTCTTGTCCATCACCCTTGTGACTGTGCTGGCCACGGAATCTTTGGCCCCAGTCCTAGTAGTCGTCACAGCATCTTTTGGCCCAGTCACAGCACCTTTGGCATTGGCAACTGAGTTAATGGCTGATTCAGAATAGGCAGTCTCTCCTCCATCCTGTCTAGGCCCTTACAGGCATAGGTATTGGCAATTGCAATTTGTGGCTCTAGCTTCTGGATCAGGGCCACAGAGGTGATGGTCTTCACGCCCTTCTCTGCTATCTCACACACAGACTTCAAGTAGGGATACTGGTCCTTTGTATTGACATAGGCTGAGGACCTGAGGTCATATGTGGAGCTCACCAATGGCAGGTTGACCACCCGACTCATGACACTGGGATGTGGATCAACTGCAAAGGATGCCATTTTTCTTTATGGAGAGAGAAATTGTCAGATGGCAGCGAAGGGCGAAGAGCAGGCGTGTCCTGAAGGTGACTCCGGCAGCCACGACCTGGGCAAAACCTATTTATTTAGTTTTTTGAAATGTAGTATCGCTCTGTCTCCCAGGCTGGAGTGCAGTGGTGCAATCTCAGCTCACTGTAACCTCTGCCTCCCAGGTTCAAGTAATTCTCCTGCTTCAGCCTCCCAAGTAGCTGAGATTACAGATGCATGCCACCATGCCCAGCTAATTTTTGTATTTTTAGTAGAGAAAGGGTTTCACCATGTTGGCCAGATTGGTCTCGAACTCCTGACCTCAGGTGATCCGCCCACCTCAGCCTTCCAAAGTGCTGAGATTACAGGCGTGACCCATCCATGCCTGGCCTAAGCCACAGCGCCCAGCCAGCGAGTCTTATTCCAACATAAATTTGCTTGAGATCCTCCATGTTACAACAAAAGGGGAACTTGCCATCCTAAAACCATTAGGAGAGCTATGAAGAAGCAGTCACTATGGAAAGACCTTAGGTTTTTGATGAGAATATTCAGCCATTTGATCAACCAACCAAAAAGTCCACCCTATCTTTGTACTTCTGAGGCAGGAAAATACAGTCTGAAGGCAGAAAACGTAAGGCTGATTCACACTTGAGCTAAGACAGGAAATATCTAACAGTAAAAGACTTTGTAAATTACTTCATCCTCTTCATTTACATAGGGCATACACCAAGTGACTAATGGAAACCCCTAGAGGGTATTTAAACCCCCACACATTCTGTAATGGGGCCCTTAATCCCCTATGCTCGGGCCACTCCCACACTGTGGGATGTACTTTCATTTTCAATAAATCTCTTCATTCCTTCCTCGCTTTGTGTGTTTTGTCCAATTCTTTGTACGAGACGCCAAGAGCCTGGACACCCTCCACCGGTAACACTTCCAACTACATGAGCCAGTAAAATTTCCTTCATTTTGAAGCCAGCATAAGTTGATTTTTCTCTTGTGTGTGTATGTTGAATTTTTGGATTTTTTTTCTCCTTTGTAACTGACAGCATCCCTGAAACACCTTGCAACTCCAACACCTGACACTAAGCTCCAGTGTTATCCGGCTGGTTTTCCCCTTGTAGTGACACTTGTATGCAGTCCAGTTTACTCCAGTTCCTCATCATCTCATGTCCTACTGTCTCTAGTGAACAGCACTGTCCATCAGCGAAGCTCACAAAGATCCTTTCCTCTGAGAAATTCCTCATTGCTCCCTGAGGGGACCTACAGAATTATGGACTGAATTGTGGCCAACCTGTCCCCTGCATTCACATTCTGAAGCCTCAAACCTCAATGTCACTATATTTGGAGACAGGGGCTGTAAGGAGGTAATTCAGGTTAAATGAGACCAATAGAGTAGGATTCTGGTAAGAGCAGTGTCCTTATAAGATGAACAGACACCAGAGATCTTTCTTTTCCTGCTCACTCACCAAAGAGAGGCTGTGTGAGGACATGGCAAGAAGGCAGCCTTCTGTAAACAAGGAAGAGAGACCTCACCAAGAACCAGCACTGTTGGCCCTTGATCTTGTAATTCTAGCTCCATGACTGTGACAAAATATAATCCTCTTGTTTGAACTGGTATCAACCACAGGTTCTTTGACTCTTGTGTAATAAAAATTGATGCAAGTTTCCCAGACAAGGCATTTATTAGGTGGTTATTTTCTTTTTCTTTCTTTCTTTTTTTTTTTTGAGAAGGAGTTTTGCTCTTGTTGCCCAGGCTGGAGTGCAGTGGTGGGATCTTCACTCACTGCAACCTCCACCTCCCAGTTTCAAACGATTCTCCCGCCTCAGCCTCCTGAGTAGCTGGGATTACAGGCATGTGCCACCACACCCAGCTAATTTTTTGTATTTTTAGTAGAGATGGGGTTTCTCCATGTTGGTCAGGCTGATCTTGAACTCCTGACCTCAGGTGATCCTCTCACCTTGCCCTTCCAAAGTGCTGGGATTACAGGCGTGAGCCACTGCACCCTGCCTAGGGACTTATTTTCTTTTTGAGACGGAGTTTCGCTCTTGTTACCCAGACTGGAGTGCAATGGTGCGATCTCGGCTCACAGCAACCTCCGACTCCTGGGTTCAAGCAATTCTCCTGCCTCAGCCTCCCAAGTAGCTGGGACTACAGGCGCACGCCACCATGCCCAGCTAATTTTTGTATTTTTAGTAGAGACAGGGTTTCACCATGTTTACCAGAATGGTCTCGATCTCTTGACCTCGTGATCCACCTGCCTCAGCCTCCCAAAGTGCTGGGATTATAGGTGTGAGCCACCGCGCCTGGCCACTTATTTTCAAACACAGGGAAGACAGCACAAAACAGAGAATTCTCTTACTGGCTCCCCAAAAAGAGTCAGCAGAGTAATTTTTTTTTTGTTTTTTGAGACAGAGACTTGCTCTGTTTCCCAGGCTGGAGTGCAGTGGCGACATCTCAGCTCACTGCAACCTCCGCCTCCTGGGTTCAAGCGATTCTCCTGTCTCAGCCTCCTGAGTAGTTGGGATTACAGGTGCATGCCACCACACCCAGCTAATTTTTGTTATTTTTAGTAGAGACAGGTTTCACCATATTAGTTAGGCTGGTCACAAACTTCTGACCTTAAGTGATCTGTCCGCCTCGGCCTCCCAAAATGCTGGGATTACAGGTGTCAGCCACCATGCCCGACCTGGAGAGTAATTTTAAAGTGGCAAAAATAGGAAGGGAGTGACATTTACACATGTAGAGGCAGGGAACTACTGGCACCTTTGCATTGGGTTACATGATTTTTCCTGCATTACATGTCTCATTTGCATGTTAACTCTTCACCCCTGGGTGTGATTTTTCCTATTATCAGGAAGCTAGTATTAAGGATCGGTCATTCTCCTGGCCTTGTGTGCATGTGGGTGGTGGGGGTAGTTTTCCTGAGCAAGATTTATGGTGGAATCCTTCTTATCTTGGTTTCTTCAGATAGCTTGCAGCAGCTGCAAGGTTTTGACCACAGGTAAGGTGCCAGGGTGGTGGTGGTACAAGGTCTGGTAGTTAGTAGGTATGTCTAGAGGAACGCAGCAATTCATCAGTGGAGTGGTACAATAGGAGACACACCGAGGGCCATCCCTACCCCATCTCAAAACCATCCAATCTGTGATATTTTGTTATGGCGGTCCTAACAGATGAGTAATATGTATACTAACATGTGTGTACTATGTAATGTCCACTCCTGAGTTGATGGCCTAAAGTTGGACATTTTGACTCAGTGGTTCCCACACTTTAGGCCCCAGGTTTCTGAGGGGCTATAAAGCTGCTTATTACCAGGACCCCCTATATCTTTTAGGATATGATGCAGGCTGGGCGCAGTAGCTCATGCCTGCAATCCCAGATCAAGGCAGGTGGATTGCTTGAGGAGTTTGAGACCAGCCTGGCCTCGTGGTGAAACTGTCTCTACTAAAAATATAAAAATTAGCTGGGCATGGTTGCACACGTTTGTAATTCCAGCTACTCAGGAAGCTGAGGCATGAGAATCGCTTAAATCTGAGATGCAGAGGTTGCAGTGACCCAAGATCTCACCACTGCACTCCAGCCTGGTGGCTGAAGAAGATGCTGTCTTAAAAAAAATATGAAAAAGAAATTATGCAAAATAAAGTCCCACACATACTTATCTATTTCTCCATGCTAAGTGTGCTATTATTAACAAAATCCACATTGATTCCAGTGTTAAGGAAGCCTTTAATCACTTTTTAATGTTCTTTTCCCAAAGATAAATATGTTGCTTAGTAATAATCCTTACCTTGACCCCTGTCCCAAGGCCTGAAGCCATTCCTTGCTTGGGACTTGGTTGTCACTGTGATTCAGAAGCAAAGGAACAATAGTTTCAGAATTTCTCTAATTCTAACTCTGATCCTTATTTAGAGAGAGGGAAATAAAGAATTTCTCTAATTCCTTAAAACTAGTAACCCAGGTGGGACTGGAAGATTGATCTTTGAAGCTGCATTTGTGTAACAAGCATATTGTTTTTACCTATATTTTGACTTGAACTAGACCAATACACACAGTAATGTTTAAGGTGATTTTATTCACATTTTTTTACGAGACTGAGAACACCTTGGTTATTATTCATATTAAAGAAGAGTATCGCCGGGCATGGTGGCTCAAGCCTGTAATCCCAGCACTTTGGGAGGCTGAGGCGGGTGGATCACGAGGTCAAGAGATCATCCTGGTCAACATGGTGAAACCCCATCTCTACTAAAAATACAAAACATTAGCTGGGCATGGTGGTGCATGCCTGTAATCCCAGCTACTCAGGAGGCTGAGGCAGGAGAATTGCCTGAACCCAGGAGGTGGAGGTTGTGGTGAGCCGAGATCGTGCCATTGCACTCCAGCCTGGGTAACAAGAGCAAAACTCCATCTCAAAAAAAAAAAAAAAGAAGAAGAGTATTGCCAGGCGTGGTGGCTCATGCCTGTAATCCCAGCACTTTAGGAGGCCGAAGGGATGGATTATGAGGTTAGGAGTTTGAGACTAGCATGGCCAACATACTGAAACCCTATCTCTACTAAAAATACAAAAATTAGCCAGGCACAGTGGCGTGTACCCTTAGCCCAGTTACTCGGGAGGCTGAGGCAGGAGAAACTCTTGAACCCTTGGAGGCAGAGGTTGTGGTGAGCCAAGATCATGCCACTGCACTCCAGCCTGAGCAATAGAGCAAGACTCTATCTAAAAATATAAAGAAATAAAAATAAGAGTAGTATTATTTTCAGTTGGGGTGGCTGCAGGGAAGTGAGGTTTCCCCGAGCAAGCATGCTCTGAGTGTCGGGGAGGGAATTAGCACTAGATTCGGAGGGAGAGATCGGGTCTTCCTTAGGGGAAATACACTTTTCCTGTTCCCAGAAGGCGATTAGGGAGAGAGGGGGAAGACAAGGAACAGCAAGGAGAGAGCCCTAAAATTGCGTGAAGGGACAAGACTGATTGGAACACATTCTCCACCCAAAATCTTTCAACAAGCTGAGTTTCTTCTATGTGTGATAGGGGTGGGAAGGAAAATATACTCTAAAATAAAGGTAACAAATGAGGATGCTTTTCAGGGCAAAGGAAGAAAAGCTTGAGAAAGAAAGAAGAGCACCTGAAAATTCCCAAAATATGGGGGATACTTACAGAAATCTGAATTAGCCCAAGACTGTTATCAAAAGACACAGTGTAGGCTGAATGCAACAGTTCATGCCTGTAATCTCAGCACTGTGGGAATCTGAGGTGGGAGGATTGCTTGAGCCCTGGAGTTTCAAAACCAGCCTAGGCTACATAGGGAAACCCTGTTTCTACACAAAATAAAATTAGACCGGCATGGCGGTTCATGCCTGTGTTCCCAGCTACTCAGGGGGCTGAAGTGGAAGGATCATTTGAGCCCAGGAGGTTGAGGCTGCAATGAGCTATGATTGTGCCACTGCAAACCAGCCTGGGTGCCAGAGTGATATCTTATCTCAAAAAAAAAAAAAAAAAAAAAAAAAAAAAAAAAAAAAGGCCGGGCATGGTTGCTCATGCCTGTAATCCCAGCACTTTGGGAGGCTGAGGCAGTGGATCACCTCAGGTCAGGAGTTCGAGACCAGCCTGACAAATATGGCAAAACCCCATCTCTACTAAAAACACAAAAATTAACCAGGCATGATGGTGGACACCTGTAATCCCAACTACTTGGGAGGCTGAGGCAGGAGAATTGCCTGAGGTGGAGGTTGCAATGAGCCAAGTTTGCACCATTGCATGGAGTGAGACTCCGTTTCAAAAAAAAAAAAAAAAAAATGATGCTTAAGGCCAGGCACAGTGGCTTATGTCTGTAATCCCTGCACTTTGAGAGGCTGAGGTGGGCAGACCACCTGAGGTCAGGAGTTTCACACCAGCTTGGCCAACATGGTCAAACCCCATCTCTACTAAAAATACAAAAATTAGCTTGACATGGTAGGTGCATGCCTATAATCCCAGCTACTTGGGAGGCTGACACATGAGAATTGCTTGCACCTGCAAGGCAGAGGTTACAGTGAGCCAAGGTACAGATAATGCCACTGCACTTCAGCCTGGGTAACAGAGTGAGACTCTCTCAAAAAATGAAAGTATGCTTGGGCTTCCTTGTTAAATTCATTAATTTAACAAATATCAAGTCCATATTTAATTATTTAATCTATGCATCAATCTATACCCTGGGAAAACCACATTAAAAAAATACTGCCTATATGGAGCTCCTATTCTAGTGGGGGATTCAGCTAGTATATGAGTGGATTATAAGTGCTAGGAAGGAGGCCGGGCCTGGTGGCTCACGCCTGTAATCCCAGCACTTTGGGAGTCCAAAGCAGGCCCATGACCTGAGGTTGGGAATTTGAGACCAGCCTGACCAACATGGAGAAACCCCGTCTCTATTAAAAATACAAAAGTAGGCTGGATGCGGTGGCTCACGCCTGTAATCCCAACACTTTGGGTGGCCAAGGCAGGTGGACCACGAGGTCAAGAGATCGAGACCATCCTGGTCAACATGGTGAAACCCCATCTCTACTAAAAATACAAAAAATTAGCTGGGCATGGTAGCGCGTGCCTGTAATCCCAGCTACTCAGGAGTCTGAGGCAGAAGAATTGCCTGAACCCAGGAGGTGGAGGTTGTGGTGAGCCGAGATCGTGCCATTGCACTCCAGCCTGGGTAACAAGAGTGAAACTCTGTCTCAAAAAAAAAAAAAAAAAAAAAAATACAAAAGTAGCCAGATATGGTGGTGCATGCCTGTAATCCCACCTACACAGGAGGCTGGGGCAGGAGAATCAGTTGAGCCTGGGAGGTGGAAGTTGAGGTGAGCCGAGATCACGCCATTGCACTCCAGCCTGGGCAAGAGTGAAACTCTGTCTCAAAAAAAAAAAAGTGCTAGGAAGGAAAATACAACAGGATAAGAGTGTAGGTAAAGTTGAATTGGTCTAGGAAATGTGACCTCACACTTGAGGAAAAATATCTTGATGTGATGAAATACCTTTAACATTTTAACAGTCCTGTATCATGATGTTATAGATTAGCTAATACTTGATTAGCTAATACTTTGCAAACCTTACATTCACTAAACAAAATTTATTCCAAACAATATCTGAAATAAATCCAACCAAAATGCTCCTTACCCTTTTTATCTTTCCTTGTTTGGTAATAAATAATGGGAGATTCATATGTTGGAACACAGCATTAAAATAGTCACAGAAGTATAATTTAGACAATACAAGCATGACCTTGATGTATTAAGTGATATGCATAAACCATTTTTACATTAGAAATACATAATGTTTGAATTTTTTAAAAAAAAGTCTAGGAAGATTCACTTCAAAACATGGCTTTGATATAGAGCAAATAGAGATTTTAAATATCGCTGGTTGGAAAGCAAAATGGGTAGCCACTTTGATAAAGCATATGGCACTATCTTACAAGGTTTTTTTTGTTTTTTTGAGACAGAGTCTTGCTCTGTCACCCAGGCTGCAGTGCAATGCCGAGATCTCAGCTAACTGCAACCTCCACCTCCCAAGTTCACACAATTCTCCTGCCTCATCCTCCTGAGTAGCTGGGATTACAGGTGTATGCCACCATGCCCAGCTAACTTTTTGTATTTTTAGTAGAAACATGGTTTTGCCATGTTGGCCAGGCTGGTCTCAAACTCCTGACCTTGTGATCTACCCATCTTAGCCTCCCAAAGTGCTGGGATTACAGGTGTAAGCCACTGTGCCTGGCCTCTCTTAGGAAGTTTAACATATATTTACCATTTGATCCATGAACCCAACACATACAAAACTAGAGGATTTGACCTGTGAATGCAACACATACAAAATCAAAGGGAAATAAAAATGTATGATCAGGCCAGGGGAGGTGGCTCAGGATTGTTGTGATCCCAGCACTTTGGGAGGCTGAGGCAGGTGGATCATTTGAGGCCAGGAGTTCAAGATCGACCTGGGCAACATGGTATGACTCCATTTCTACATACATACAAAATAGCTGGGCATGATAGTGCATGCCTCTAGGCCTGGCTTCTTGGGAAGCTTAGGTAAGAGGATCACTTGAGTGTAGGAAGTTGAGGCTTCAGTGAACCACGATCACACCACTGCACTCCAGTCTGGGCAACAGAGTTAAAAAAAATGTTCAGCCGGGTGCGGTGGCTCACGCCTGTAATCCCAGCACTTTGGGAGGCCGAGATGGGTGGATCACGAGGTCAAGAGATTGAGACCATCCTGGTCAACATGGTGAAATCCCGTCTCTACTAAAAATACAAAAATTAGCTGGGCATGGTGGCGTGTGCCTGTAATCCCAGCTACTCAGGAGGCTGAGGCAGGAGAATTGCCTGAACCCAGGAGGTGGAGGTTGTGGTGAGCCGAGATCGTGCCATTGCACTCCAGCCTGGGTAACAAGAGTGAAACTCCGTCTCAAAAAAGAAAAAAAAAATGTTCAAAGAGGCCGGGGGCAGTGGCTCATGCCTGTAATCCCAACACTTTGGGAGGCCAAGGCAGGCGGATTGCCTGAGGTCAGGTGTTGAAAACTAGTCTGGCCAACATGGTGAAACCTCATCTCTACTAAAAATACAAAAAACAGCTGGGCATGGTGGCGTGCACCGGTAATTCCAGCTACTTGGGGGGCTGAGGCAGGGGAATTGCTTGAATCAGGGAGGTGGAGGTTACAGTGAGCTGAGATCACACCACTGCATTCTAGCCTGGTTGACAGAGCGAGACTCCATCTAAAAGAAAAAAAAAGGTTCAAATACTGCACACAAATGTTTATATTAATAGTTATTTATATTAATAAAAAACTGGGCCTATAATCCCAGCACTTTGGGAGGCCGAGGCGGGTGGATCATGAGGTCAAGAGATCGAGACCATCCTGGTCAACATGGTGAAATCCCGTCTCTACTAAAAATACAAAAATTAGCTGGGCATGGTGGCGCGTGCCTGTAATCCCAGCTACTCAGGAGGCTGAGGCAGGAGAATTGCCTGAACCCAGGAGGTGGAGGTTGTGGTGAGCCGAGATCGCACCATTGCACTCCAGCCTGGGTAACAAGAGTGAAACTCCGTCTCAAAAAACAAAAAACAAACAAAAAACAAAAATAAATAAAAATAAAAATAGAAAACTGGAAACAACCCAAACATCCATCAACTGGTTACAAAGGAAGATTGTTCAGCAACAGAAAACAAATATTTATACATGCAGCAAAGATGAATCTTAAAAACATAATACTAAGTGAAAGAACTAAAATACAAAAGACTACATACTGTGCCTATATATATATATATGCATACATACATATATATATGAAATTCTTAAAAAGGCAAAACCAAAGTGACATAAAGCAAGCAACTGTTGCCTGGGCGTGTGGTAGGGAGGATGTGGGGAGGGCAGGGAAGGAGATCAAAGGGCATGAGAAAACTTTTTAGAGTGATGGAAATATTCTATATTTTCTTTGTGGTAGTAGTTATACAACTATATGCATCACTAAAATTCATCAAACTCTACACTTAAGATGAGTGAATTTTATTGTATGTAAATTATAATAAAGCTGAAAAAATTCATGCTATACGACTTAAGATTTGCATAACTTCCTTCATGTAAAAAATAATTGTAATAAAAATTAAAAATAGGTAACCTCTTATAATGGAGCAGCTTAACTTCAAAATGAATTTTATTTTTATTAGTTTTTGAGACAGTCTCGCAATGTGTCACCCAGGCTGGAGTGCAGAGGCATGATTATCCCCGCAGCCTCAAGCTTCTGGGCTCAAGCAATCCTCCTACTTCAGCCTCTCAAGTAGCTGGGACTACAAGCACCATTTCACCTGTCTAATTTTTGTATTTTTTTGTAGAGACAGGGCCTCACTTTGTTGCCCAGGCTAGTCTTGAACTCCTGAGCTCAAGCAATCCTCCAGCCTCAGCCTCCCAAAGTGCTGGGATTACAGGCATGAGCCACCTCACCTATCTCAAAATGCATTTTAAAACTTGTTTTGGCCGGACACAGTGGCTCATGCCTGTAATCCCAGAACTTTGGGAGGCCAAAGTGGGTGGATCACTTGAGGTTAGGAATTTGAGACCAGCCTAACCAACATAGTGAAACCCCGTCTCTACAAAACATACAAACATTAGTTGGGCATGGTAAGCCCAGCTACTCAGGAGGCTGAGGCACGAGAATTGCTTGAACCCAGGAGGTCAATGTCGGAGTGAGCTGATATCATGCCACTATACTCCAGCCTGAGCTACAGAGTGAGACATTATCTTAAAACAAACAAAACAAACAAAAACCTCTTTTTCCCCTTCTCTTTTCTTCCTAGTCTTAAGATGCAACCTTAAAGCAAACTGCAAAAGCCTTTTCCCTTAAACTTTTAATTTTTTTTTTAATGACATGGAGCCTTACTCTGTCACCCAGGCTGGAGTACAGTGGTGTGATCTCGGCTCACTGTAGCCTCTGCCTCCCGAGTTCAAGCACCCTTTTCAGTATACATCAGGACCTTCGAGGTTTCAGAGTTTTGCTCTTTTTGCCCAGGTTGGAGTGCAATGGCACAATCTCAGCTCACTGCAACCTCTGCCTCCCAGGTTCAAGCAATTCTCCTACCTCAGCCTCCCAAGTAGCTGGGATTACAGACATGCACCACCACACCCAGCTAATTTTTAAATTTTTTAAAGTAGAGGCAGGTTTTCTCCATGTTGGCCAGGCTGGTCTCGAACTCCCGACCTCACATGATCCACCTGCCTCAGCCTCCCAAAGTGCTGGGATTATAGGCGTGAGCACTGCACCCAACCAGGACCTTCAAGGTTTTATTTGAAAGGAGGGAAGTCCAGCCCCCTTTTGTCAGCTGAAAAACAGTCTTCTCATCTACTTAAAGAACATAGGATATGGGAATATGAGAAAAGAGATGATCATTTTGTTGTTACGATGCTCAGAACAAGAGTCACTATAAGGTCATGGAGACAAGGATACAGGCTAGCCCAAGGCCAAACGTGCAAAGACCAAAGTACCCACAGAACAGAGCTGAGGGCTAGTCCCAAGCCATAGCAGGCACAAAACAGATTACCCCTAGAAGAGCTGAAGGCTGGTCCCAGAAATGGGATGAGACCAGGGTTTGGGGTACCCAGTATGCAGTGGTTCATTCTGGAACTCCTAGGATGAATGGGGGGAACGCCAAGTTCACTCCGGTCTGCCGTAAGTGCAGGAAAAAGATAGAAGGGAAACTAGAGGAGATGCCTTTTCTCTTCCCTCCTCTGTTCTCTCTTCACAGATGGGTAATTGCATCTCCATTCCACAGGACATGCCCCTTGGATGCACCTCAAGAATTGGGGTAAGTTCAATCCCCAAACCCTAAAATGAAAAACTAATTTTCCTTTGCAAAACCAGAGGAACTCTGGCCAAAACACAAAAGTACACATTTTAATACCATCCTCCAGCTGGACCTTTCCTGCCACCGTCATGGCAAATAGTCAGAGGTTCTCTGTTTACAAACCTTCATGGCCTGAAGGAAAAACCCCAATCCTTAAAAGGTTGTTAAGGCAAACCCCACCATTGTAGCTATGCTTAGCTGCCCTCTCCAGGGCCCTTCACTAGGACTCATCTCCTGACTCCCTTCTCCTCCAAAAGCCAAGGGGAAAAACTGCCTCCTCCTCCTACGCAGGCCAAAAAGGGAAAAACAGCCACCCAGCTCCTCCCCTATTTATCTCACTCTCAGACATTTGGAATCAGCCCTGCTCTACACAGAGCCCCTTAGCTCTCCCTCCAGGCTCTGCCCCTTAGAGAAAGTAAGTGACCCAGTTGGATCCATCCAAGTCCTCATCTCCTTTTCATTCTGGACCTTTGGCAAATTAAAACAAACAACAACAACAACAAACCAAGGAAAGTTCTCAAATGACCCGGAGAGGCTCATTGAAGGCTTCCAAATGTTGGCCCTTACATTTATTTTCCAAAACATCTTGCTCTGCCCCAGGCTGGAGTGCAGTGGCATGATCTCAGCTCACTACAACCTCTGTCTCCTGGGTTCAAGCAATTCTCCTGCCTCAGCCTCCTGAGTAGCTGGGACTACAGGTGCGCACCACCATGCCTGGCTAATTTTTCTATTTTTAGTAGAGATGTGGTTTTACCATGTTGGCCAGGCTGGTCTTGAACTTCTGATATCAGGCGACCCACGCGCCTCAGCCTCTCAAAGTGCTGGGATTACAGGTGTAAGCCACTGCCCCCAGCCAGTCCTTATATTTAGATTAACTTGAAAGGATGTAAATATCCTCCTAGGACAAGCCCTTTCACAGGAGGAAAGACAAACCATCTGTGAAGCAGCCAGCCACTGTGGGGATGACTTACACCTGGCAAACGTCAACTACTCTCCACAGGCTACAGCTGTTCTGCAACAAGACCCCAATTGGGACTACAGTACTCAAGCAAAAATATGCGCCAGGAACCACATACTGCTGGATCTAATAGAGGGAATAAAATGAAGTAAGGTCAAGCCAATAAACTCTAAAAAGTTAGCCACCATAAACCAGGGGCCAACCAAAATCCTATAGCCTTTCTCAAAAGGCTGCAGGAAACCCTTATTAAGCATGCCAACTTAAACCCAGAATCCCCCAAGGAACAAGTAGTCCTAAAGGACCTTTTATTTACCTAAGCCATCCTGGATATTAGGAAAAATTACAAAGTCAGCCTTAGGACCCTGTGCTCCTATGCCAGAAATCCTCAAGCGATTCTCCTGCCTCAGCCTCCCGAGTAGCTGGGACTACAGGCGTGCACCACCACGCTCAGCTCTTTTTTTTGTATTTTTAGTAGACACAGGGTTTTACCACGTTGGCCAGGATGGTTTTGATATATATATTTTTTCTTGAGATGAAGTCTCACCTTGTCACCCAGACTGGAGTACAGTGGTGTGATCTCAGCTCACTGCAACCTCTGCCTCCTGGGTTCAAGCAATTCTCCTGCCTCACTCTCCCTAGTAGCTGGGACTTCAGGCACAGCCACCATGCCTGGCTCATTTTTTGTATTTTTAGTAGGGACAGGATTTCACCATGTTAGCCAGGATGGTCTTGATCTCCTGACCTCGTGATCTACCCGCCTCGGCCTCCCAAAGTGCTGGGATCACAGGCATGAGCCACTGTGCCTGGCCTGTCTCGATCTCTTGATCTCATGATCCACCTGCCTCGGCCTCCCAAAGTGCTGGGATTACAGGCGTGAGCCACTGTAGCCGGCCTCCTCAATCTTTCATAACCGAAATCAGGACAAGGAGGACAGGGCTAAGGAAAAAGAAAATGTAGGGACAAGGGGCAGGCTCAACTACTGGCTGTTCTGCAAGCCCACCAACCCCCTCCAGATTGCCTTCAGGGCACTCCTCCATATTATATCTAGTATGGGAACCAGAATTGCTGGAGTCACAGGATGGCAGTCCTCCAGGTAACTGCCATCAGTGGGGAAGACTAGGCCACTAGAGAAGGAATTGCCCAAATGGAAGGATGCTACACTAGGCTGTCCCATGTGCCATAAGTTTGGCTCCTGGAAGGACGGTCCCAGGAGCTAAAAGGCCTCCCAGTCAGACCCCCACCCAATAATGGCCTTGAACTGAATGAAGGGGCTCTCCAATTACCAGCTTCCAAATCAGACATTGTCCTTAAAGGAACCAAGCCTAGAGCAACTCTGGAAGTGGCAGGTAGGACTCTACAAATTTCCTTTGAAATACAAGAACTGTCTACTTTATGCTAACTTCCTTCTACAGGCAGCTTTCCTCTAAATCGTCGGGTAATGGGGGCAAGTGGCACCCCCTCCCTCGAAAGAGTCAGACCCCTTTATTTCTTTCCGACATCTCTGCTTAAAACCTGAAGAGCCTTCTATATTTGTAGCCAGTTATTTCACCAATGCCTCTCCCCTAACTGGACTGGAATGTGTGCCATAGGTTGTGTATCCCCAGACATCTTCAAACCCCTTGGCAATCTCTCTCTTCCCGTACCAATCTATGGGCAGCCCATCTTTCCCAGGGTGAAGAAGGGTATCCAATTAATTCCCCTTCTCGCTAGACCTGGCATTATATCTAGTATGGGAACCAGAATTGCTGGAGTCACAGAAGCCTCCTTGACCTATAGCCAACTCTCAACACAAACAGCCAACATTGATACCATGGCTAAAACCTTAATAGCTGTGCAAGAACAAATTGACTCTTTAGCAGCCATAGTCCTCCCAAATCACCGAGAACTACATATGTTAATGGCAGCAACAGGGAAGAATTTGTTTAGCTTTTGGTTAAATCAATCGGGAAAAGTACAAGACAACACCAGATAACTCATAAATTGAGTCTCTTATTTATGGGAACAAACTTCTCAGTGTTGGTTAGATTGGGAGGGAACATGGAAATCGTTCGCTGGGTTGTCCTCTTTTCAGGCCCACTTGTTAGTCTCCTACTTTTTGGTCTTTTTTTTTTTTTTTGAGACAAAGTCTCACTCTTTTGCTAGGCGCCACGCTGGAGTGCAGTGGCATGATCTCGGCTCACTGCAACCTCTGCCTCCCAGCTTCAAGCAATTCTTCTGCCTCAGGGTCCCAAGTAGCTGGGACTACAGGCGCATACCACCATGCCCAGCTAATTTTTGTATTTTAGTAGAGACGAAGTTTCACTATGTTGGCCAGGACGGTCTCAATCTCTTGACCTTGTGATCCGTCCGCCTCGGCCTCCCAAAATGCTGGGATTACAGGTGTGAGTCACCACACCTGGCTTGGGTCCAGGTCTTCTAAATCTGATAACCCAATTTGTTTCCTGTCACCTTCAGGCCATCAAGCTCCAGATAATCCTCAGTGAGGGATACCATCCTCTCAGTATTCAAGAGTCACCCTTCTACAGAGGACCCCTAAGTGACCTATCAATGAGACATCACAGAGGTGAAATCCTGCCCATCTCCCTTGGACCTGGCTAGACACCACTTTCACCAACCCACGGAGCCACCCTTGCTGGAATCCCAGAAGCCTCCTTGAGATTTTCGTCCATGAAGACATATATCAAAAAAGAGCAAAAGTAGGAGACTATCAAGTGGGCCTAAAAGAAGAGAGCCCAGGAGAACCCTAACAGCTAGTAAGAGGCCCAGACCACCACTGCTCCTCTGTCAGCAGGAAGCAGTTACAGAAGACTGATCTTCATTCATTATCCCAAAGACTTGGGTGTTGGACTCTTGAGTGGGGGAATGTTACAGTAGGTAGTTAGGCAGACATGAGCAGGGCAGTAGAGGGCCCTCCCCCCAGGAATGTCAGGCTACCATCCGGTAATGGTCAGGTGGTTGTTAAATTGTCTCTGAAATGATTATTGGTTTCCGTCAGTGTCAGGGAAGACAGTCTCCCAATAGTCAGAAAACATGCAGGTAATCAGCAGCTTCTCGATAAGATCTCAGTAGTTGGGTGAGTGGGCTCATGCCTACACACCAAGAGGGAAAATGGTGAATGTATGATCTTCCTCTGGGGGTGTTCAACCGGTAAAGGACAATTGCCCATAGAAAGCATGTGCACAGCCTCAGTAAACGCACTGTGCATATGGTCACCATACCAAATGCTGACCAACCTCCCACAATTCCCACATGTTGTGAGAGAAACCCGGTGCATATGGTAGTTGTGCATATGGTAAGTTGAGCAACAGCCCACTCCCAAGGGAAGAATCAAAGAGAAAAGAAAATTCCAGAACAATGCCAGTGTATAAAACCCCAAGTCAAGGGCTGAACAGGGCACTGGGATCTCTCAAGTCATCCACTTGGCCCTCTTTCAAGTATGTTTTGCTTCCTTTCATTACTGCTCCAAACTTTTTAATAAACTCTCAACTGTGAGCCGTGGCTCACATCTGTGATCCCAGCACTTTGAAAGGCTGAGGCAGGTAGATCACCTGAGGTCAGGAGTTCAAGACCAGCCTTGCCAATGTGGTGAAAGCTCGTCTCTGCTAAAAACAAACAAAAAAATAAAAATACAAAAAATAAGCTGGGCATGGTGATGTGCACCCATAATCCCAGCTGCTTAGGAGGCAAAAGCAGAATTGCTTGAACCAAGGCAGAGGTTTCAGTGAGCTGAGATCATGCCATTGCACTCTAGTCTGGGCAAAAAGTGGGAGACACTGTCTCAAAAAAAAAAAAAAAAAGAATTTTTAAGCTGTAGGTCTCATGTGGAGAAATACACCTTGATATCACTCCAAAGAGAGAAATGAGCCTTTTCCTTAATTAACTATAACTTAGTCCACATGTTCATTTCTAAGGCCTTGAAATAATCCTGTTTCTTCATATGTATCTGATATGGTTTGGCTGTATCCCCAACCAAATCTCATTTTGAATTGTAACTCCCACAATTCCTACATGTTGTGAGAGGAATCCGGTGGGAGGTGATTAAATTATGGGGGTGGGTCTTTCCTGGGTTCTTGTCATGACAGTGAATACATCTCATGAGATCTGATGGTTTTAAATAGTTTTCCTGCATGAGCTCTCTCTTTGCCTGCCATCATCCATGTAAGATGTGACTTGCTCCTCCTTGCCTTTTGTCATGATTGTGAGGCCTCCCCAGCCATATGAAACTGTAGGTCCATCAAACCTCTTTTACTTCCTAGTCTCAGGTATGTCTTTATCAGCAGCATGAAAATGGACTAATACAGTAAATTGGTACCAAAAGTGGGGTGCTACTGAAAAAGATACCCAGATATGTGAAAGTGACTTTGGAATTGGGTAACAGGCACAGGTTGGAACAGTTTGGAGGGCTCAGAAGACAGGAAAACTTGAGATAGTTTGGAATTTTCTAGAGACCTGCTGAATGGCTTTGATGAAAATGCTGATGATATTGACAATGAAATCCAGGCTGAGGTGATCTCAGATTGAGATGAGGAAATTGTTGTGAACTGGAGTAAAGGTGACTCTTGTTAATGTTTTAGCAAAGAGAGTGGCAGCATTTTGCCTCTGCCCTAGAGATTTGTGGAACTCTGATCTTCAGAGAGATGAGTTAAGGTATCTGGTGAAAAAAACTTCTAAGCACCAAAGCATTCAAGATGTGACTTGGGTGCTATTAAAGGCTTTTTTTTTTTTTTTTTTTAGAGATGGGGTTTTGCCATGTTGGTTGGGCTGGTCTTGAACTCCTGACCTCAGGTGATCTGCCCACCTCAGCCTCCCAAAGTGCTGGGATTACAGGCGTGAGCCACTATGCCTGGCTGACATTCAGTTTTATAAGAGAAGTGGAGCATAAAATTTCAGAAAATTTGCAGACTGACAATGTGATAGAAAAGAAAATCCAATTTTCTAGAAGAAATTCAAGCTGGCTGCAGAAATTTGCATAACCAACAAGAAGCTGAATGTTAATCACCAAGACAATGGGGAAAATGTCTCCAGGGCATGTCAGAGATCTTCATTGCAGCCCCTTCCATCACAGGCCTGGAGACCTAAGAGGAAAAAGTGGTTTGGGCTGGGTCCAGGGTCCCAGTGCTGGTTGCAGCCTAGGGACTTGGTACTCTATGTCCCAGCCACTCCTGCTGTGACTGAAAGGGTCATGGCTTCAGAGGGTGCAAGCCTCAAGCCTTGGCAGCTTCCATGTAGTGTTGAGCCCGTGAGTGCACAGAAGTCAAGAATTGAGGTTTGGGAACCTCTGCCTAGATTTCAGAGGATGTAAGAAAATGCCTAGATGTCCAGGCAAAAGTTTGCTGTAGGGGCAGGGCTCTCATAGAGAACCTCTGCTAGGGCAGTGTGAAAAAGAAATGCAGGGTTGGAGGCACCACGGAGTCCCTACTGGGGCACCACCTAGTGGAGCAGTGAGAAGGGGGCCACTGTCCTTCAGACCCCAGAATGGTAGATCAACTGACAACTTGTACCACGTGCCTGGAAAAGCTGCAGACAATCAATGCCAGTCTGTGAAAGCAGCCAGGAGGGAGGTTGTACCCTGCAAAACCACAGAGGTGGAGCTGCCCAAGACCATGGGAACCCACCTCTTGCATCAGCATGACCTGGATGTGAAACATGGAGTCAAAAGAGATCATTTTGGAGCTTTAAGACTTCACTGCCCTGCTGGATTTCAGACTTGCATGGGGCCTGTAGCCCCTTTGTTTTGGCCAATTTTTCTCATTTGAAATGGCTATATTTACCCAGTGGTTGTGCCCCCATTGTAGCTAGGAAGTATCTTACTTGTCTTTTGATTTTACAGGCTCATAGATAGAACTGACTGCCTCAGATTCAGATGAGATGTTGAACTGTGGACTTTTCAGTTAATGCTGCAATGAGTTAAGATTTTGGGGGACTGTTAGGAAGGTATGACTGGTTTTGAAATGTGACGACATGAGATTTGGGAGGAGGAGCCAGGGGTAGAATGATATGGTTTGGCTGTGTCCTCACCCAAATCTCATTTTGAATTGTAACTCTCACAATTCCTATGTGTTGTTGGAGGAACCCAGTGGGAGGTGATTGAATTGTGGGGGCGGGTCTTTCCTGGGCGGTTCTCATGACAGTGAATATGTTTCACAAGATCTGATTCTTTTAAAAATGGGAGTTTCCCTGCATAAGCTCTCCCTTTGCCTGCCCCTATCCATGTAAGATATGACTTGCTCGTCCTTGCCTTTCACCATGATTGTGAGGCCTTCCAGCCACGTGGAACTGTAAGTCCATTAAATCTTTTTCTTCCCAGTCTTGGGTGTGTCTTCATCAGCAGTGTGAAAACAGACTAATATAGTATCTAAGACTTAAAAAAACATTAAGGTGAAATTTACATAACACAAAATTAACCATTTTAAAGTATACAATACAGTGGCATTTAGTAAATTCACAATGTTATGCAACTATACCACCTATATCAAGTTCCAAAACAGTTTATCACTCCCCCACAAAAAACTCTATATTCATTAAGCAGTTATTTTTTGTTTTCCCCCTAGACCCTGGAAAACACAGGAACATTAAGTTAGACTAAGAAAAGTTAAAGATATAAGTAGGTATTTAAAAAGATTTTAGATGGCTGTACAATTGCTTCTAGTCATATAAAAAAGTTTTTTTTTCAATAATCTCAATTCCAATTTTTATTAGCCATTTTATGTACATTGATACCAAGTCCTGAAAATGGATAAAAACATGTCCAGAATTTCTTTTTTTTTTTCTTTTCTGAGACAGGGTCTCACCCACTCACCTAGGATGGAGTGTAGTGGTGCAATCACAGCTCACTACAGCTCAATCTCCCGGCCTCAAGTGATCCTCTCATGTCAATCTCCTGAGTAGCTGGGACTACAGGCACATGCCACCATGCCCAACTAATTTTAAAATTTTTCTGTACAGATGAGGGCTCACTATGTTGCCCAAGTTGGTCTTGAACTCCTGGACTGAAGCAATCCTCCTCCCTTGGTCTCCCAAGGATTGGGATTATAGGCATTAGCCACAGCACCCAGCCCAGGGTTTCTTATACAGTCAATGTACAAATGCTCATTTACATTTTGCATAATAATGAAGATAAAAATGATACAGCAGTTATGGCGACATACAAATATGTACAAGGATTCAAGACAGACTTTGTTATTTGGCTTATAACAATGTGTAGATACTACACAAAGAATGAGGATGTAATTTTCATTTACAAGCAAAATGTGACCAATATCCCTTTTCTTCTTAAAATAGAAAAATAAAATTCTTGAGAATACTAATTAGTGACAGCCAAATCTTAGACTATTTTAAATTACCCTGGTTAAAGACAGGCGAGTTAAACATTGTGCCTTTCAAAAATTAAGGTTTGCAGTTAGAAACATAAATATTTGATAAAAGTTCTCAAAATAAACTATGCATGGCTTATCCATGCCCTCTGGATTCTGGACACATATTAGAAAAAATAAATGTTAAAGAGGTGATATTTTGGAAGCTGCATCCCTAGTACTGGAAAACATCTTCGGGAGTACCCAGTGGTCGAACACTAGCAGGAAACTCATGATGCACTAATAATACTGAGAACAAAGTTGGGGGAAGTAATAAGCAGCTGTTTTACTGATGTATTCAATATATTAGAATTATGAGGCATGAGATGATATTTATGTGGTTTTTTAAACGTTTTCAAATATTCTTAGGGACTCAATTAGACATGACTGATAGTATGATGTGAAAAATAGTATACCACACATCATCATGATGTTACCTTACTAACAGGAAATTTAGCTTTTAATAACTAACTGAATTTTATTCTACCGGGTTGAGAAGCAGCTGCCAATTTTGAGAACTACATGAGTTAATGCGATCATGCGTGATTAAGTTAATGCCACAGAAACCAAAATGATAGTTTACAAAAGAAAAAGTACCCCATTTTTTGGTTTGTAACATCAGGCTAATACGGCTTAGGGCTTGAAAGCAAGGATAAGGGTAGCACTGGGGCTCAGGTACAAATCTGCTTATGCCCAAGGAGAGAAAAGGCATGAGAAGGGGTGAGACAACCCTGAATGGTGGTGGCACCTGGACGTGTAATTACCACAGTGGGCCAGAGACAGGCTGGTGTATCACCCTCTGGCTCAGGTACTCTGGGAACCAACCCCCTCCTTCAATTAAATTGAGAATACAAATATCTGAAAGCATGCTTACCAAAAGTAGATTATTTATCCTCATATTACAAAGCTCAGAAGAAGGAGACATTTATTTTTAAAAGAGAGCTAAAAAGTTACAGGGTTTCTCCTTATTTCATCTTAAAAACTAACCCAAGGAGCACACATTAAAAAAAAAAATTCCTTGACTATTAATATTTTTAAAAGGCACTTAAAATATTCCTTTCCAATCCAACTTAAAATACATCTTTGTCAACCACATTTTGGGTATTAAAAGCACATAATTTTTGTGCAATTTTTTCTTATAACCCAGTGATATTTACCATCTATAGGGCCAAAAAGGTTTGAAGGACAGAGCTCCAACTTTCTGCAGAACAATCTGAAAGTGCTTTTATCACAGAAACAACATTAATGACTTGCTCTCTCACTGACAACATTCTGTAGTCGTTTCAGTAAAACATCATCATTTTCTTGACAGGCGCGTTTGGCAGGGGATTCTGCATCACTATCGATGGCTATTGCTCGCTTCTTGGTTCTCTGCTCACCTTGCCTTATCATGTTGTTGATATCTTTCAAACTCTGTACAGAAACAAAGTGTGTGAATAAAAGAAGGAGAAGGGAAATGGCAGCAAACACCAAGTTAATTGTTTTTTCCTGCACTCTATCCTCTAGCCAAATCTTAACAATGGGATAACGATTCTTTTTTAAACTTAGAACAACTTAATAAGGGATGGCTAGAACTAATCTTTTCAGATAGTTTAAAAAATCAGATTTAAGGCCAGGTGTGGTGGCCTATAATACCAGCACTTTGAGAGGCCAAGATGGATTGATCACTTGAGCCCAGAAGTTCGACACCAGCCTGGGCAACAGGGCAAACCCAGTCTCTACAAAAAATACAAAAATTAGCCAGGTGTGGTGGCTTGTGCCTGTAGTCCCAGCTACTCAGGAGGTTAAGGTGGGAGCATTACCTGAGCTTGGGGAGGTGGAGGCTGCAGTGAGCAGTGATCATGCCACTATACTTCAGCCTGGGCAACAGAATGAGACCCTGTCTCAAAAAAAAAATTGAATTTACTGTAGAACAGTAATTCTCAATGCGTAGTACCCAGACTAGAAGCAGCAGAAGCTTTTTTTGTTGTTGTTGCCTAGGCTGGAGTGCAGGGCACAATCTTGGCTCACTGCAACTTCTGCCTCCTGGATTCAAGCGATTCTCTTGCCTTAGCCTCCCTAGTTGGGACTACAGGTGCATGCCACCATGCCTGGCTATTTTTTTTGTAGTTTTAGTAGAGATGGGGTTTCACCATATTGGTCAGGCTGGTCTCAAACTCCCAACCTCAGGCGATCCACTTGCCTCGGCCTCCCAAAGTGCTGGGATTATAGGCGTGAGCCCCCATGTCTGACCAATTTTTTGTATTTTTAGCAAAGACGGGGTTTCGCCACGTTGCCCAGGTTAGTCTTCAATGCCTGCACTCAAGCAATCCTTCCCTCTTGGCCTCCCAAAGTGCTAGGATTACAAGTGTAAGACACCTCACCTAGCTGTTTTTCAACCTTTAATGCACTTACTAATTATTTAAAGATCTTGTTAACCTGCAGATTCAAAATTAGTAGGGCTGGTGTAGGGCCTGAGATTCTGGAATTCTCACAAGCTTCCAGGTGATCCTGATGTTGCTGGTCCATGAACCATACTCTGAATAACAAGGTTGCAGAGAAGTGGTTCTTGAAATCCATATATATAGCAATTATAGGGAGCTTGTCATAGAGTCCTAGACCGGCTAGCTGATGATCTGTTATTCACAAGGTCTGTGAGACAGGTATCTGCATTCAACAAGCTCCCCTGATTCAACAGAATCAGGTGATTCTGATTCATGATTTCGGAATCACTATCTTAGAAGTCAAGTCAATCTTTCATTCTATGCAGCAATCTCTTCTGAATATCCTTATGGGAAATAAATTTGCAAAAGGAAGAAATGAAAGTCTGTGAAGAAGTGAATCTTTTTGTTTTTTGAGACAGGGTTCCACTCTGTCACCCAGGTCGGAGTGCAGGGGTGCAATCACAGCTCACTATAGCCTCCAGAGCTCAAGTGATTTTCCCACCTCAGCCTCCTGAGTAGCTGGGACTATAGGTGCATGTCACCAAACCCAGATAATTATTTTGCTTTTAAAAATTTTTTTGTAGAGATGGTGGCCTGGTATGTTGCCCTTCAACTCTTGGGCTCAGTCCTCCTGCCTTGGCCTCCCAAAGTGCTAGGATTATAGGCTTGAGCCACTGTGCCCAGTCAGGTATATTATCCTAGTCTACTTTACCAAGTATAGTAGGAACTCTATAGGTATCTGTGTAACTGAATAAGAAAGTAATGAGTTAAGAAGCAGCCACTGTATTTGGACTGAGTTACAATGTGCCCCACTACAATTTCTTTCAGTTTATACTGATTTTGACTTCTGGAAACATACTGAACATATCTGCTTGATAGTCCATAAAGTATTTGAAAACAGCAATCATGTCCATCACATCTTCATTGCTGAACAGGGATAAGGATGGAGATAATCACAGAGTTGTCTATGCACATAAGAGGAGGCTTCTGTTTTTAGACGTTTTCCTGGTTACCCTCCACTAAATGCACTTTCACTTCCAACACCTTTCTTTAAACTTGACATCATGCCCCATGTCTGACCACGTGCAGGTGTTGCCTTACTGGTCCCTTTTCAAGATCTTGCTTGAACAGAGAAACATGCTGGGGACTTTCAAAGTGAACCCCACAAAGACCATGTCAATAATAATGGATTAAACTACCTCAAACTGAAGACACTGCTCTTGATGAGAGGAGACATGCCATAGTTAGCAGTTCATATTTTGTTAGCACAGTAGTAACTTGGCCAAAAAAAAAAAGAGGCAAGATTAACAATTGTTGACTGTTAATCTGAAATCCAACCTTTAGCCTATGTATGTATGTACGTTGCTTTGGAGTAAAGCCTGTATCCACCTTACCTTAGAAGGGCTACCATTGAACTTATACAGCAGAGCACTTCTTGGTGTAAGGCCTGACCCATTCTTGTGAGGGGAAACATAAATGGAGTGCTGTTGGGAAATGCGGCGCGGCGAGCCTGGCTGTTGTTTAATATGCGGAAAAGGAGAGAGTGGTGGAATATCCATCTAAAATAACCCAAAAGTCAGATTTTTAGATAAGTGTTTCTTTGTTTTTGAATCTCATATTTTTATTCTTATGGTGACTCCTAGTTAGGAATCAGTTACACTGTAAAAGCTCACTTATGGCTGAGAAAAGCAAAAAAAAAAATCCATTACTTCCTGTTTTTTTTAACAACAGATAAACCAGAATTTATTTTCCTGAATCTTTCAGGATGTCCTATAACTAGTATTAAGAATTCTGGCAAGGTGCGATGGCTTATGCTTGTAATCCTAGCAGTTTGTGAGGCTGAGGCAGGTGGATCACAAGGTCAGGAGTTCAAGACCAGCCTGACCAACATGATGAAAACCCATCTCTACTAATAATATGAAAATTAGCTGAGCGTGGTGGAACGCACATGTAATCCCAGCTAATCAGCAGGCTGAGGCAGGAGAATTGCTTGAACCCGGGAGGTGGAGGCTGCAGTGAGCTGAGATCATGCTACTGCACTCTAGACTGGGTGACTGAGCAAGGCTCCAAAAAAAAAAAACATTCTGGCCTGGCATGGTGGCTCACAGAGACCAGCCTGGCCAACAGGGTGAAATGCTATGCTATCTCTATTAAAAATGCAAAAATTAGCTGGGCATGGTGGCACATGCCTGTAATCTGAGCTACTTGGGAGGCTGAGGCACTAGAATCACTTGAACTCAGGAGGGAGAGGTGTGGCAGTGAGCCCAGGTTGTGCCACTGCACTCCAGCCTGGGTGACAGAATGACACTCTGACTCAAAAAAAAAAAAAAAAAAAAAAAAAAAAAAAAAAAAATTTCTGGAGCGGGGTGCAGTGACTCACTCCTATAATCCTAGCACTTTGGGAGGCCAAGGTGCTCAGATCACTTGAGGACAGGAGTTGGAGAACAGCCTGGACAACATGGTGAAACACCACTACAGCCTCCTGAGTAGCTCCTAAAAACATAAAAGTTAGCCAGGCATGGTGGTGTGTGCCTGTAGTCCTAGCTACTTGGGAGGCTGAGCACAAGAATAGTTTGAACCCAGGGGATGGAGGTTGCAGTGAGTTAGAGATTGTGTCACTGCACTCCTCCCTGGATGACAGAGTGAGACTGTCTCAAAAGAAAAAAAAAATCCTGGACAAGATGCCAGGAGGTAAGCCACAAGCATCAGAACATCATATTCATGCTTAGGAAGTAGAGGCAAAAAGTAAATAATCTTCTAACATTTGCTATAACAGTCTCTCTCCACAAACACACCTCCCACAACCAAAGCAGTAGCAGAGATAACAAAGAGAGGCAGAGAATTCTATAAGCCAGCAGGATGATTCCAATATGGAAAAAATCTGTTAATGAAATGGGAAAGACTTCATATGGAAATAGAAAAGATTTAGAAATAAGTTGGTGAGCAAGGATTTAATTTTTCTTTAATATCCTGTATAATTGAAATAAATTAAGATGGTAGAGATTTTCAGGGTATAGCACATGAGAGACAGGAAGTGAAACTGATGGAGTAGGATGAACAGTTTTGACCTCTGAGGATAGTCACAGACCATATTCCTTGAAAAGAGGAAGAACAGAAATGTAGAGATGCATACAGATACATATACACAGCTATTGGCTGGCTGGATGCAGCTTCTGCTACAGCCCTCTTTGTTTTCTTTCTTTTTTGTTTGAGACAGGATCTTACTCTGTTGTAGTACAGTGGTGTGATTGTGGCTCACTGAAGCCTTGACCTCCTGGGCCCAAGTGATCCTCCTACCTTAGCTTCCTGAATAGTTGTGTAATATTCATTAAAACAATTGATTTGGTAATTTTGGTAATCCAGGCCTATTTACTTCCTTTCGTCTTTTTTTTGTTTTGAGGTGAAATCTTGTTCTTGTTGCCCAGGCTGGAGTGCAATGGCACCGTCTTGGCTCACTGCAACCTCTGCCTCCCAGGCTCAAGTGATTCTCCTGTCTCAGCCTCTCAAGTAGCTGGGATTATAAGTGCCCACCACCATGCCCAGCTAACTTTTGTATTTTTAGTAGAGATGGGTTTTACCATGTTGGCCAGGCTGGTCTCAAACTCCTGACCTCAGGTGATCCCCTAACCTTGGCCTCCCAAAGTGCTGGGATTACAGGTGTGAGCCACAGCATCCAGCCTCTTTTTTTTTTATTTGAGACAGAGTTTTGCTCTTGTTGCCCAGGCTGAAGTGCAGTGGAGCAATCTCAGCTCACTGCAATCTCCACCTCCTGGGTTGAAGTGGTTCTCCTGCCTCAGCCTCCCAAGTAGCTGGGATTCCAGGCGTCCACCACCATGTGCAGCTAATTTTTGTAGTTTTAATAGAGACGGAGTTTCACCAGGTTGGCCAGGCTGGTCTTGAACTCCTGACCTTAGGTGATCTGCCCGCCTTAGCCTCCCAAAGTGCTGGGATTACAGGCATGAGCCACCACTATGCTCAGCCCCTTTTTGTCTTTATCTTGAGAAAAACATTCATCTCACAATATAACAAGAGAAACAGAAAACAACAGAAAAAAATTACCAAATTAACTGTAAATATTCATGTTCCCATCAAGTTATTACCCATATGTATATAGAATTTCTAGCAACATAATCACAGTACAGCTAAAATTCCTGCCAGGTGTGGTGGTTCACGCCTGTAATCCCATCACTTTGGGAGGCTGAGGTGGGTAAATCACTTGAGTCTGGGAGTTCAAGACCAGCTTGGCCAACATGGTGAAACCCAGTATCTACTAAAAATACAAAAAAATTAGCTGGATGTGGTAGCACGTACCTGTAGTACCAGCTACTCGGGAAGCTGAGGTGGGAGGATCACTTGAGCCCTGGAAGCAAAGGTTGCAGTGGGCTGAGATTGTGTCACTGCACTCTAGCCTGGGCAACAGAGTTAGACCTGTCTCAAAAAAAGAAAAAAAATCCCATAATTTTCTCTGGTATCTGTTGTACCATAGCCTTAATCACTGATGAAGTTATTAGTCATGCTCTGATTAATTGCTAGTAATTTTCTATATATGCATCAGTGGGGCTTTAAACTTTGACATATTTATCTAGCAAAATAAACTCAGAGTAATCCAACTATGACGGCAAATAATAATAAAATAGTAAAACCTAAAACATACCACATGGTCCTGATTCGACAAGTCGTATTTCAGTGCAAATGACTTCACTCTTCCTACATATATTGTATTGTAAAATTTTATAAGATCACCTCTTTCTTCTTTCACTGATCCATTGGAAAAGTCAGGTGTTTTTGCAGCATCTTCCAAGTCTGTTAAAAAGAATGCAAAGTTGTGATACAAAGCATACTTTTTTTGTTTTTGAGACAGGGTCTCACTTTGTCATCCAGGCTGGAGCACAGTGGTACAATCTTGGCTCATTGCAGCCCTGATCTCCTGGGTTTAAGTGGTCCTCCCACGTCACCCTCCTGAGTAGCTGGGACTACAAGCACATACCACCATGCCTGGCTATTTTTTAATTTTTATTTTTAGTAGAGATGGGATTTTGCCATGTTTCCCAGAATGGTTTCCAACTCCTGGGCTCAAGTGATCCCCTGCCCCAGCCTCTCAAAGTGCTGAGATTACAGGCATGAGCCACAGTGCCCAGCCACAAAGCATACTTTAATATACAGGTTGGTGATTTAAATTACCTTTCTACAATATTAAGAAAATCCTACAAATCTTTATGTAGAGAAATCAGTATTTTTAGAGAAGGTTCAGAAATCCATCTGTATTACTTGTAAGTCAACTTGGAATCTAGAGAAATGCAAACATATGAACTGAAGGTGGTGCTCTTTTCTCTAGATGCCACTTCAGAATGTTTTCACAACCACAGCTTTTGAGTTTACTGTCACTGGTGGCTCTTAGAGGGACAACAGCTTTGGGCTAGTGTTTAGCTAAGTTCTACAGTATGGGAGGCAGAGGCAAACCCCAGCTTCAGATAGCAAAAAGGACTGTAGATATTTCTTCTTGGCTCTTTGAGAAAGGTGGAAAGATTCTAAAAGGTAATGCATATCCTGAGAGGTTAATGAAAAAGCAAAATGAATTAGGTTTATTTCTCTGCAAATACAATGGTAGGTAACAGGTGTTCTAAGAGCCTTATTACACCACATACAACAGGAACCCTGATCAGGAACCAATGTTCAGATTTTAGTGAGCACCCTCAATTGTAAAATGATAGCTTGCCCCAGCAGTTTCCTATTTATTGGTACAAATCTGGGATAGCCTGTGAAACCAGGCAGAACTTTGTCCTACTATTTTTTGGGGAGGAAGAGTATTACAGGGTATTACAAACTATCATCTACCTGTATATACAAGAACCATGTGTTTAGAAGAGCTAAGAAAACCACTGCCAATTAAAAAGAATTTAGCATATATATGAAAAAAGCTCTCATTCTCAATATATTGCAAAATTTGAGAACATGGGTAGAAGCATGCCTTCACTTTAGGAAAACCAGAAAACTCAAACTTGGTTTAAAGGCCAAATAGCCCCAGGGTATCTCAGTCCTACTTTGGATATATCTTTTTTACTTCTGTTATTTTAATTTATTTATTTATATATTTTTTGAGATGAAGTCTCGCAATGTTGCCTGGGTGGGAATGCAGTGGTGCAATCTTGGCTCGCTGCAACCTCTGCCTCCTGGGTTCAAATGATTCTCCTGCCTCAACCTCCCGAGTAGCTGGGATTATAGGCACATGCCAACATGCCTGGCTAATTTTTTATATTTTTAGTAGAGATGGGGTTTCACTATGTTGGCCAAACTGGTCTCCAACTCCTAACCTCATGATCCGCCTGCCTCGACCCTCAAAGTGCTGAGATTACAGGCATGAGCTACCGTACCTGGCCCACTTCTGTTATTTTTAAAGGATCTTGACTGGGGAAGGAGGGTAGCTATGTGGTTAAATAAAGTTGAGGAAATGTTGTATGTAATATTGGAAATTCAGAATGCATATTAGTATAGGGCTCTGAGAAGTACTGCAGTTGGGAAAAAAAAAAATAACTCACATGTTTAGTTTAATTCCATACTTCCCCAATTTTTTATGTATAGTCTCTGTCTTCCCCCAAAACACTTATACTACCATTCTGGGAAACACTATTCCCCAGTATTCTAAAGCACACTGACTTGTAACAGCTCTTCTAGGTTATTCTCATTATATGGATCAATTAAAATTATTTATTTTGTTCTGGTTTTATGACAGGTTCTTGATCCTCTTGCCTCAGCCTCCTGAGTAGCTGGGACTACAGTTGCATGCTGCTATACCAGGCTTTTTTTTTTTTTAACCTTTTGTAGAGATGGGGTCTCCCTATGTTGTCTAGGCTGGCCTCTATCTCCTGGGCTCAAGTGATCCTCCCACCTTGACCTCCCAAAGTACTGGGATTACAGACATTAGTGATGATACATGGCCTAAAATTATTTAATGTCCTCCTTGGATAGGAAATTCCTTGAGACAGAAACTGTAGTGTCTTCATATTTCTGTGTCATTCCAATTCCAGTTGTTAATATTTAAGTAAGGTAAGGAACTATACTTTATTTGAATGAACCAAACACTTACAATTGTGGGAGGCTGGGTGCAGTGAAACCTGTCTCTATAAAAAATTTTAAAAATTAACTAGGTGTGGCCGGGCGCGGTGGCTCAAGCCTGTAATCCCAGCACTTTGGGAGGCCGAGGCGGGTGGATCACGAGGTCAAGAGATCGAGACCATCCTGGTCAGCATGGTGAGACTCCGTCTCTACTGAAAATACAAAAAAAATTAGCTGGGCACAGTGGCGCGTGCCTGTAATCCCAGCTACTCAGGAGGCTGAGGCGGGAGAATTGCCTGAACCTAGGGGGCGGAGGTTGCGGTGAGCCGAGATCGCGCCATTGCACTCCAGCCTGGGTAACAAGAGCGAAACGCCGCCTCAAAAAAAAAAAAAAAAAAATTAACTAGGTGTGGTGGCACGTGCCTTTAGCCCTAGCTACTCGGGAGGCTGAAATGAGAGGACCGCTTGAACCCATGAAATCAAGGTTGCAGTCAGCTATGATTGCCCGACTACACTCCAGCCTAGGCAACAGAGCAAGATCTCATCTCTAAAATAAAAAAAAAAAAAACTAAAGAAAAAAAAGACATTTAATAAACCAACTCAGCCAGGTGTGGTGGCTTATGCCTGTAATTCCAGCACTTTGGGTGGCTGAGGTGGGAGGATTACTTGAGCCCAAGAGTTCAAGACCAGTCTGGGCAACATACTGAGGCCCCATCTCTAGTAAAAAAAAAAAAAAAAAGCCATACTCATTAACAAAATACAATAAATTTGATATTGTATATAATAGCTTATAGATATTATATATATATAGCTTATTTATTGCATAAAATAGCTTATAAATAATAACAGCTATTACTGAGGATTTACTATGAACAAGCCTTCTACTAAATATTATGTATATGTGTACGTGTATACATAGCTGTGTATTGCATAATGATGGGTTATCTTCTCAGAAATGCTTTGTTAAAATGATTTTGTCATGAGACTATCATAGAGTATACTTACACAAACCTAGATTACATGGCCAACTACATACCTAGGCTGGATGGTAGAGCATATTGCTCCTAAGTTATAAACCTGTACAGCATGTTACCGTACTGAATAATTCAGGCAATATATCACAATGGCAAGTATTTGTGCATCTAAATATATCTTAAACATAGAAAAGGTATAGTAAAAATACAGCATTATATCTTCTAAGACCACTGTTGTATATGTGGGCCATCATTGAAATGTCATTATATGGTGCATGACTGTGTGTGTGTGTGTGTGTGTGTGTATATATATACACACACACACAAACATACATACATATGCATATATATATATATTTTATTTATTTATTTATTTTTTTTTTTTTGAGACAAGATCTTGCTCTATCACCCAGGCTGGAGCACAGTGGTGCGATCATAGTTCACTACAATCTCAAATTCCTGGACTCAAATGACCTTCCTGCCTCAGCCTCCCAAGTAGTAGGGACTACAGGCGTGAGCCACCATGCCCAGCTAATTTTTTATTTTCATTTTTTCATTGTGTTGCCCATGCTGGTCTTTAATTCCTGGGCTCAAGGGATCCTCCTGCCTCAGCCTTCCAAAGTGCTGGGATTACAAGCATGAGCCACCACATCTAGCCTAAATATAATTCTTTTTAATCCTTAAAACAAGTTTCTAAGGAAGTAATACAAAGTTTTCAATTAACTACAAACACTTGAGTACAGTGTTATGTTTGTGTTACTTAGGTTAAGCTATAATCTGGGTCTCACAAGTATTCTAATCAAGACTGCAAGTCTTGGGTGGTCTGCTAACATGATATTGAAGAATGCATGGCCTATGAGGAGAGAGCTGGTGTTTTAATCAGGAAATTCATTCTTCACTACAACAGTTTCTGTTAGGCATATCTCAATCAATGACCAATGGTTTTTCTCATTAACATACTCAAGGTCAGAATTTTTTTTTTTTTTTTTGAGATGGAGTCTTGCTCTGTTGTCTAGGCTGGAATGCAGTGGCACAGTCTCAGCTCACTGTAACCTCTGCCTCCCGGGTTCAAGCAATTCTCCTGCCTCAGGCTCCCCAATAGCAGGGATTACAGGCATGCACCACCATGCCCAGCTAATCTTTGTATTTTTAGTAAAGATGAAGTTTTACCATGTTGGCCAGACTGGTCTTGAACTCTTGACCTCAAGTGATCTGCCCACTCTACCCTTCCAAAATGTTGGAATTACAGGTGTGAACCACCATGCCCAGCCAGAAATGGGTCTTTACTGATGAAAACAGTGATTGTTGGCAAGTGTGGTGGCTCATGCCTGTAATCCCAGCACTTTGGGAGGCTGAGGTGGGTGGATGACCTGAGGTTGGAAGTTCAACACCAGCCTGACCAATATGGAGAAACCCCGTCTCTACTAAAAACACAAAATTTGGCCGGGTGTGGTGGCTCACGCCTGTAATCCCAGCACTTTGGGAGGCCGAGGTGGGTGGATCACGAGGTCAAGTGATCGAGACCATCCTGGTCAACATGGTGAAACCCCGTCTCTACTAAAAATACAAAAAAAAATTAGCTGGGCACGGAGGCGTGTGCCTGTAATCTCAGCTACTCAGGAGGCTGAGGCAGGAGAATTGCCTGAACCCAGGAGGCGGAGGTTGCGGTGAGCCGAGATCGCGCCATTGCACTCCAGCCTGGGTAATAAGAGCGAAACTCCGTCACAAAAAAAAAAAAAAAAGAAGTATTTAAGATAAGCAGCTTGGCTAAAACATTTGAGACACTGCCCTTAATAGCATGAAAGGGATGAAAGATCCAGTGAAGTCTCTTGGCTTTACTCTTAGGGGTGATAATGTAAGGCTAAAAGCTCTGAGAAGTCCCATGTCTAGCCCTGAATTCTGATCCATGGTATTTGCTTGATGCTAGCTTTAAGGTTGACTGAATCCTACATCTGAAATCTTGGCACCTGTTCTTGAGCAAATCTTTACTATGGGTGGTGGTCAGACAGAGAACTGGGACATCTGAACTTACTGCATAGTATACACAAACTGTGTGTGTGTGCTTTTTAAACAGTAGTTATTTTACCACCCATAACGAATTTGTTTATAGAACCAGAACTGCTCTTCCTAAGTTGGTGTTCTTTGGTGTATCCAAGTCTAGGTCAAAGCATCTAGCCAAAGCTCCAAGAACTGGAGGGTGACTTATCTGAATATAAACTTGTCTGTGTATCTTCCTATATAACTTTTGTCTTTCTTTTTTTCTTCTTTTTTTTTTTTTGAGATAGGATCTTGCTCTGTCTGGAGTACAGTGATAAGATCATGGATAGCTCAGTGCAGCCTTGACATCCTGGGCTTAAGCCAACATCCCCAATTCAGCCTCCTGTGTAGCTTGGACTATAGGCATCCACCACCACACGTGGTTAATTTTTAAAATTAAAAAAAAACAACAACAATTTTTTTTTGAGACAGTCTCTCCCTCTGTCGCCCAGATTAGGAGTGCAATGGCTTGATCTCAGCTCACTGCAACCTCCATCTCCTGGGTTCAAGCAATTCTCCTGCCTCAGCCTCCTGAATAGCTGGGACTACGGGCACCTGCCACCATGCCAGCTAATTTTTGTAATTTTAGTAGAGACAGGGTTTCACCATATTGGCCAGTCTGGCCTCAAACTTTGACCTTGCAATCCACCCACCTTGGCCTCCCAAAGTGCTTGGATTACAGGCATGAACCACCAGGCCTGGCCCTAATTATTCAAATGTTTTGTAGCAATGGGCTCTCACTATGTTACCCACACTGGTCTTGAACTTTGGGTTCAAGCAATCCTCCTGGTTTGGCCTCCCAAAGTGCTGGGATTTTATCACTCTCTTTTTGAGTGCCAGAATTCCTGAGTTCATTATTATTGGATATTTTCCCTGCCCTGTGCCATCACCACTGTACAGGATCTGTAACAATGGTTTTTTGCTTACTTGCTAATAAATATCTTGTTAAAAACTGTATGTAAGGCAGAGTGTGGTGGCTCACCTCTTTAATCCCAGCACTTTTAGAGGCTGAGGCAGGCGGATCACTTGAGGGCAGAGTTCAAGACCAGCTTGGACAATATGGCAAAAGGCCATCTCTACTAAAACTACAAAAATTAGCTGGGTGTGGTGGCAGGTGCCTGTAATCCTAGCTACTCAGGAGGCTGAGGCAGGAAATCACTTGAACCCAGAAGGTGGAGGTTACAGTGAGCTGAGATTGTGCCATTGTACTCCAACCTGGGCAACAAGAGCAAGACTGCGTCTCAAAAAAAAAAAATTGTGTAGCAGAAAACTATATACACAGGAAGTGGCAAAACTTCAGTCACCTCAAGCTTCTTTGGTAGATACTTATCAAAAAGAAAACAAAACGAAAATCGTCATCTATTATCTTTTGCTTACGTCTACTCTCTAGAACTTTGCTGCTCTTTTATCTCACATACTTGCCAGGAGTCAGTTTCTCATAGAAAAATACAAAACAGGCAAGGGATCCACAGCTTTCTAGCTGACCTCTGATGTTTGGTTTTGTAGGAACAGAAAAACCATTTTGGATAGGCAAGCAACATGTATAACAGATATAGAAAAAGCCTTTTTAATAGTTTGTCAGGGTTACTATCTGTTTTTTTGTTTTTGTTTTTAAGATGGAGTCTCACTCTGTCACCCAGGCTGGAGTGTAGCAGTGCCGTGATCTCAGCTCACTGCAACCTCTGCCACCCGGGCTCAAGCGATTCTCCTGCCTCAGCCTCCTAAGTAGCTGGGATTACAGGCACCTGCCACTGCACCTGGCTAATTTTTGTATTTTTAGTAGAGATGGGGTTTCACCATCTTGGCCAGGCTGGTCTTGAACTCCTGATCTCGTGATCCATGCACCTTGGCCTCCCAAAGTGCTGGGATTACAGGCATGAGCCACCGAGCCTGGCTTTTTTTTTTTTGAGATGGAGTCTCACTCTGTCACCCAGGCTGGAGTGCAGTGGCATGATCTTGGCTCACTGTAACCTCCACCTCCTGGGTTCAAGCAATTCTCCTGCCTCAGCCTCCTGAGTAGCTGGGATTACAGGTGCCCACCACCACATCCAGCTAATTTTTGTATTTTTAGTAGAGACAGGATTTCACCATGTTGGCCAGGCTGGTCTCAAACTCCTGACCTCAGGTGACCCACCCACCTCGGCCTCCCAAAATGCTGGGATTACAGGTGTAAGCCACTCCACCTGGCCAGGGTTACTATCTTATGTACTCCTCACTGCCTTGAAAAGGCTCCAGAATAATACACTTACATAAAAAGAATTGAGTTTGGCCTATTATCCTCAAATGGAGTCAGATTCTAGGACATTATTAAAAGATCTTTTGGGGGAATGAAATGTTAAAAGTTTCTACCCGGCTGGGCACGGTGGTTCACGCCTGTAATCTCAGCACTTTGGGAAGCTGAGGCAGGCAGATCACAAGGTCAAGAGATCAAGACCATCCAGGCCAACATGGTGAAACCCCTTCTCTACTAAAAATACAAAAATCAGCTGAGTGTGGTGGTGCGTGCCTATAGTCCCAGCTACTCAGGATGCTGAGGCAAGAGAATTGCTTGAACCTGGGAGGTAGAGGTTACAGTGAGCTGAGATCGCACCACTGCACTCCAGCCTGGTGACGGAGTGGGACTCTGTCTTAAAAAAAAAAAAAAGTTTATATCCCAATGGACACCATAATGATTATGGATATTTTTGAATTTTTATTTTTCTTTAAAAAAAATTTTTTTTAAGAGATGGGGGTTTCACCATGTTGGCCAGGCTGGTCTCAAACTTTTGACCTCAGGTGATCCACCCATCTCGGCCTCCCAAAGTGCGGGGTTTACAGGCATGAGCCACTGTGCCAGCCTCAATATTTTTGTAATTAAAAAATTTGTTTTAATTCAGCACATTTTCTCTTAAGAATTTATCCTGCCAGGCATGATGGCTCACGCCTGTAATCCCAACACTTTGGGAGGCTGAGGCGTGCGGATCATGAGGTCAGGAGATTGAGACCATCCTGGCCAGCATGGTGAAACCCCGTCCCTACTAAAAATACAAAAAAAAGTAGCTGGGTGTCATGGCACATGCCTGTAGACCCAGCTACTCGGGAGGCTGAGGCAGGAGAATCGCTTGAATTTGGGAGGCAGAGATTGTAGTGAGCTGAGATTGCGCCACTGTACTGCAGCCTGGGCGACAGTGCAGGACTCTGTCTCAAAAAAAAAATTTATCCTAAGGATGTGGCCTAAAGATTAAGCTACAAATGATGATCATCACAGAGCTGTGCGTAACTAGAAGCAACTTGGCCAGGCATGGTGGCTCACACCTGTCATCTCAACATTTTGGGAGGTTGAGGTGGGAGGTTGCTTGAGCCCAGGAAGTGGAGACCAGCCTGGGTATCATGGCAAAATCCAACCTCTACAAAAAATTAGTCGGGTGTGACAGAAAGACTGAGATGGAATGAGTCCCGAAGTCAAGGCTGCTGTGAGTAATGATTTCGTCACTGCAGTCCTGCCTGGGTAACAGAGTGAGATCCTGTCTCACAAAAGAAAAGAAAAGAAACAAAGGGGAAGGGAGGGGAAGGAGAAAGGGAAGAGGAAGGGAAAATGACCTAAATGTCTCACACTGTGGGACTGAGGAAATCACAGTACCTAGGCTTGGCACACGGCTCATGACTGTAAACTCATTACTTTGGGAGGCTGAGGTGAGGGGATCACTTGAATTCGTGATTTTGAGACCAGCCTGAGCAAACATGGTAAAAACCTGTCTCTACGAAAAATATAAAAATTAGCCAGGGTGGTGGCACATGCCTGTAGTTCCAGCTACTCAGGAGGCTGAGGAGGGAGGATTGCTTAAGCCTGGGAGGTCAATGCTGTGGTGAGTCATGATCATGCCACTGCACTCCAGTGTAGGTGACAGAACAAAACTCTGTCTCAAAAAAAAAAATCACAGTATCTATATACACATGTACGTATTACTTATACTTTAAATACATGGAAAGATGAGACAAGGGAAAGGAGGTAGGTGGAAGAGGTGCATGAAGACTAAACATTTGATTTTCCTTTCTTTGAAAAAAAGATAATTGGTGCCTGAAGTTTTAGCATGACAGTGGCAAGAGGGTGCATTCTTGCCTGTGGTAGCAGACTTACCTATACATAATACTTATATGAACAGGATGTTTTGTCTTTTTTGTTTGTCTTTTTTTTTTTTTGAGACAGAGTTTTGCTCTTGTTGCCCAGGCTGGAGTGCAATGATGCCATCTCGGCTCACTGCAACCTCTGGCTCCTGGGTTCAAGCAATTCTCCCACCTTAGCCTCCCGAGTAGCTGGGATTACAGGAATGTGCCACCACTCCTGGCTAATTTTGTATTTGTAGTAGAGATGAAGTTTCTTCATGTTGGTCATGCTGGTCTCAAACTTTCGACCTCAGGTGATCTGCCCGCCTCGGCCTCCCAAAGGGCTGGGATTACAGGTGTGAACCACCACACCCCACCTAAACAGGACATTTTGTTAATAGACTCCTCAGGAGGATTACTGTCAGCTACGTTGTTTTCTCTGTCATTCAGATTTTACAATTTTATTAAGTTTCTTTTATGTGTTTCATTAACATGTATAAATAGACTAGAAAACTTCTTCCAAAACACAATTAATAGGGGACAAATTAATGGTTTTAATACACTATATTAGCACATTCTAATCTCAAATTTATTTGTTTTCAAAACATGTGTGTATTGTCCATCTTACCTCCTCAGGATTCACATTTCCATGTTGTCTGATACCCACTATATTATGTACAGTGTCATCCAATGTATTTTACATATAGCATGTTAAATTGGATAACTTACCACAATCTATCATTTCAAAGTCATCATTTGTATTTTTATTATATGCCACAACTTCTCTTGGAATACTTTTCAGCAGAACACTTCTATATACCTACAGGCCAGAGGTGAAAAAAAGAACTACTCAGTCACAGAGGTATAGGTTAAACAAAATCAAAATGAGAGGAGGAAAGTATCAAGCCAATTAAAAACTATTTATTTGGGCTGGGCATGGTGGCTCATGCCTATAATCTCAGCGCTTTGGAAGGCCAAGGTGGGCATATCACGAGGTTAGCCTGACCAACATAGTGAAATCTCATCTCTACTAAAAATACAAAAAATTAACCAGGCATGGCGGCAGGTGCCTGTAATCCCAGCTACTTGGGAGGCTGAGGCAGGAGAATCATTTGAACCTGAAAGATGGAGGTTGCAGTGAGCCAAGATTGCACCACTGCACTCTAGCCTGAGTGACACTTCGAGACTCCATCTCAAACAAACAAATGAACAAACAAAATCAAAAAACAACTGTTTGACTGTATAAGTGATACTCAAGGGTAAAATGTTATTAGCTCAAGTAAGTATAGATTATAACACATACCATAAAAGAGGGGATACTGGAGAAGAGCCCACAACCTAAGATGGGCTTAGTTTATAGAACAGAAGTAGTAGCAACTAAAGACTGATGATCAGGATTTACTAAATAAAAGCAACTTCAAAGACCTTAATTTGGCCAGTGTAATCCCAGCACTTTGGGAGGCCAAGACAGGTGGATCACTTGAGGCCAGGAGTTTGAGACCAGCCTGACCAACATGCTAAAAGCCCATCTCTACTAAAAATACAAACATCAGCTGGGCATGGTAGCACACACTTGTAATTTCAGCTACTATGGAGGCTGAAGCAGGAGAATTGCTTGAACCCAGGGGGTGGAGGTTGCATTGAGCTGAGATTGCGCCACTGCACTCCAGCCTAGGCAATAGAGCGAGATTCCATCTCAAACAAACAAACAAAAAAAAAAAGACTTGAATTAATTCCTCCTCCTTTTTAATTCCTTACACAAGAATCAACTGGTCTTTTTTTTTCTTTCTTTCTTTTCTTTTTTTTTTTTTGAGACGGAGTTTCGCTCTTGTTACCCAGACTGGAGTGCAATGGACTTTTTTCTTTTCTTTTTTTTTTTTTGAGACGGAGTTTCGCTCTTGTTACCCAGACTGGAGTGCAATGGCGCGATCTTGGCTCACCACAACCTCTGCCTCCTGGGTTCAGGCAATTCTCCTGCCTCAGCCTCCTGAGTAGCTGGAATTACAGGCACGTGCCACCATGCCCAGCTAATTTTTTGTGTTTTTGGTAGAGACGGGGTTTCACCTTGTTGACCAGGATGGTCTCGATCTCTTGACCTCGTGATCCACCCGCCTCGGCCTCCCAAAGTGCTGGGATTACAGGCGTGAGCCAACCCGCCTGGTCAGCAGCTAGGTTCTTGAATGATCATTAAAGTAATTTACTTGTGTTCTTCAGGTACAATAATAACAACAATAGGACATTAACATTCATTAAATGCTTACTGTGTGCCAGTCCACTCTGCTACCACGACTGAAAGGTTTTACTGAATTTTCACCATGGCCAGAACAATATAATCAGAAATGTTTAATGTCTATTCAAAGATGCAAACATTTGGATGCTTAGCAGATGGCAAATGCTGTAGTTAAGTTAATGAATCCTCAAATCTCACTGGGTTTAAACATCATCAAAAAAATCAGTCTCATATAATTAAAGAATATTATTATACATATATTTCATTAAATGAGCAAATGGAATGGCAGAACTTATGATAAGTTTATGCAAATATATGGAATAGTCAGAAACAGTCAGATTTCTTGGCTTCTATTGAAACTGTCCTTCAATGAAATTGTCTCTTGAGTTTAATGTTATTCATTAAAGCAGAAAATCTAAAGTATATTAAGACTATAAAAGAAGTTTACCTTTTATATGATTTGTCAGTGGAAAAAGAGAGCAAATCTATTTTTGGACAGTAGGAAAAATAATGTGACTCACATGACTATTAGCTTGGGGCTGATTCCTATAACTTTTCATAATTTCTTGAAAAGTTCTTTCTTCTTTTGTTACCTAAGGAAAATAAAAACCGCATTTATCAACTGCTTTTTGAAAGAAAAATGGCTCTGAACAAAAACTTTAAGTTGGCACTGAGAGCAGCCTTGCAGAAAACCATTATACCCAGACCAGTCCATGACTAAAAACCACTAACATTTATGATTTTTTCTACCTTTAAAGTTCAGGCTTTGTGGCCTGTGGGGACTCACTTAATAGTTTCATTAATCAAAAAGCACTGAAACTGCTATTATGTGACTTTACTAAAATGCATTTATTTATATAAAAAATGATATAAGCAAACTCAGATCTGTTGAATCCCCTGCAGTCTCTAGTTTTATTAATTTTAAAAGTACTTACTTAAAAGTAAATTAACCACATACTAAGGATTAAAAATACTTCACAGTGATTCTCCATAAAACTGAGTAGCTATTACAAGATTAGGTTCTAACATTTCAGGACAGACTATAGGGTTTCTTTCTTTTTTTTTTGAGACAGAGTTTTGCTCTTGTTACCCAGGCTGGAGTGCAATGGCATGATCTCGGCTCACTGCAACCTCCGCCTCCTGGGTTCAAGGGATTCTGCTGCCTCAGCCTCCCAAGTAGCTGGGATTATAGTTGCAGGCCACTACACCTGGCTAATTTTATATTTTTAGTAGAGACAGGGTTTCTCCATGTTGGTTAGGCTGGTCTTGAACTCCTGACCATGTAATCTGCCCACCCCAGCCTCCCAAAGTGCTGGGATTACAGGCATGAGCCATTGTGCCCATCCGTTACTAATGCTTAGACAGAAGTCACAGTGGTAGCCAAAAGGAAGGAAATGGATTAGTGATTCAAAAAGGAATTCCTTTTGGTATCTCTGTGATCATAAACTTCATGTAAGTTACTCTTTTCCCCTGCTTCACTGTCCATTAGTGCTAAACCTTTCTCTATAATGATGAGCTAGAAATGGCAAAGCCTGAACTCTGACTTCTGGAAAACACACACGATTAGTTAGCCTGAACTCTGACAGTCTTCTGGAAAATATGATTTATCTTTTAACTTTTTAAAATAGAACTTTGTATTTGCCACTACTATAAGTCTGAACTTTAAACAGACGCTCGGACTAGTGTTTCATATCCATCAGCTCATTCATCTTTGGCACCTGTTTCACCCCAGTTGCTTCTCCAGAACTACTACCTTCACCATGAAGCTCCATGAGTTTTCCCAATTCAAACTTGGGCTTCTTCAGCATTTTTACTTTTCTAACTAAGGCATCATGGAAAGGATAAATAGATTGGCAAGCCTTTTCTATGTTTTTTTTCTAATGCTGTCTAGAATCAATTTATTGACCACTTCCTTCAAGTCATTTGTCTGCACCTCTTGGGTCATGATATCCATCATCTTCTTGTGGATTTGGTGGACCTGTTGGTACTGAACACAAGAAGTGTTCTGTATCTGATGTGTTTTTTAGTAAAACCAACACAGAACAGTTGAAGAAATAACTGTTCTTTTTTTTTTTTTTACTTTGGTAGTTTTGACATCGACATGATACACCATTGGAACACACATTGACCATGGAACACACTTTGTCACGAGTAAGATCCATGCCATGGAAGTTAGGCAGTTTTTGTCCTAAATATCTTTAGTAATCAGGTTGAGTTTTCTAACTGAGACTTCATGATTCTGCAAATCAGCAATATTCAATTCAAACACGACTCTTGAGGCTATCAGATGTAATTTGGTTCCTTGAGTCCTGGTAACTAGCGTCTTTCCAATATTTCTTCTATTGAACATAGCAGATATTTTTACATTATATCAATATTTCTTAGAAAACAGACCAATCATTTTCTTCTTGGCTCTGTTTTTGCTGCCTTTTGTAAGGTGCTTGTTCTTGTCAACTGCCATAGTTCTACAGTAACAATTATTAAGACCTATTTTTTACAGAGATTTCAAAGAGGCATTGTGGGAAGAGGGTCACAAAGGAGTTTAAGAACATATCCTCTATCTCAAAAAGCTGAAAAATCAAGTCTTAACTGAATATATCTGCTAGGACTGCCTGTGGCCAGTAAGGTCAAGACAAATGTGTCAGATATATCAGAATTTTAAAAAAACAAGCAAGATACGTTATTCTATAACTTAAAACACGTGGTAGCAACTAGAAAGTAAAATGCTCTTCTGAGTCAGCACAATAAATCATGAGAAAGCAATATGCAACATGGTATAGAAACTTTTATTTATTTATTTAGAGACAGGGTCTCGCTCTGTTGCCCAGGCTGGGGTGTAGTGTCATGATCTCAGCTCACTGCAGCCCTGGGCTTCTAGGTATAAGAGATCCTCCCACCTCAATTATCTTTGGCAGAAAAACACCTATAAACTGAGCTTAAAAACTAATTTAAGCTACTCAATAATCTAATAGAAAGCCTCTCAAGTAGCTGGGACTATATGTGTAAGCCACACCATCCAGGTAATTTTTATATTTTTTGTTGAGACGAGGTTTCACCATGTTGTCCAAGCTGATCTCAAACTTCTGAGCTCAAGAAGTCTGCTCACCTTGACCTCCCAAAGTGCTAGGATTATAGAAGTGAGCCACCATGCCCAGCCTCTTCTTCCAATTTATACATTACCTTTGCCATGATATAAAAGGCACAAAGGAGGAGCTGATCCAAATGCCTGTCTTTCATTAGATCAGGGCAGTGAACTAAAGTGAATTCAAAACACGTCCATATCTTCCTTCGCAACTCATTTGAAACATCCAGTTTTAGACATAGATCACGTAAGCGTACACTTGCCAAATGATAGACCTAAAATGGAAGGTAACATATTGATGCAAAATGCCAAGTAAATCATTTCTCAAAAAAATTTCTTTTTTGAAATGGAGTCTTGCTCTTGTTGCCCAGGCTGGAGTGCAGTGGGACAATCTAGGCTCACTGTAACCTCCGCCTCCCAGGTTCAAGTGATTCTCCTGCCTCAACCTCCTGAGTAGCTGGGATTACAGGCACGAACCACCATGCCCAGCTAATTTTTTGTATTTTTAATAGAGACGGAGTTTCACTATGTTGGCCAGGCTGGTCTCGAACTCCTGACCTCAGACGATCCACCTGTCTTGGCCTCCCAAAGCGTTGGGATTACAGGCATGAGCCACTGTGTCCGGCCTCAAATTTTTATGTCTTACCATGAACATGGGCTTCAGGCCAAGATTAAAAAACATACTGTTAATATACTAAATTAAGTAACATTTCTGTTCTATAGGACTAGTTCACTGCTATGGCAGGAGGATATAGATTAGAGCAAAACTACTTAACATTTTTTAAGATGTCATCTGTTACTCTACGCTGCCAACTACGTAAAGTAAGAAAAACTGAAATGTAGGATTTACCTGCATCATGACAATTATGAATGCATAATTTTTTTCTTTTTTTTTTTTAGGTGAATTCTTGCTCTGTCACCCAGGCTGGAGTGCAGTGACACCATCTTGGCTCTCTGCAATCTCTACCTTCTGTGTTCAAGCAATTCTCCTGCCTCAGCCTCCCGAGTAACTGGGCTTATAGGTGCACGCCACCACTCCTGGCTAATTTTTGTATTTTTAATAGAGACAGGGTGTCACCATGTTGGCCAGGCTGGTCTTGAACTCTTGACCTCAAGTAATCCATCCACCTTGGCCTCCCAAAGTGCTGGGATTACAGGTGTGAGCCACAGCGCCTGGCTGAATTTTTCAAAGCTCAGAAGTCTGTCTATTCTCTTTGGGTTCAGGTAAAATTCCTACGAAGCCTAACATGCCAAATAATAAATGTCTGATTCCAAAAGTGTCAGAAAGCAAAACCATTTAAAAAATTGCTCCTATATTCTACACTGTTTTTATGAGCACAATGGGAACAAAATAGGAATGTTAAAATAAATAAGATACAAAGTTTTTTTTTAAGCATGTCAAAGTAAATTCAGTTCAATTTCCAGAGACTTTTATATATATTCTTCATATGAACTGATACTAATGCAAATGGCCCTAAGATCCTGCAAGATTGTTTTGTTATTTTAAGAAGTGATAACCCTGATGTGGTATTCCTAAACAAGACTATTCTATTCAAATTTTTCTTATTATTTTTGAGACAGGGGTCTCATTCTGTAGCCTAAGTTGGTAAGCTGGAGTGCAGTGGCATGATCTCGGCTCACTGCAACCTCTGCCTCCTGAGCTCAACTGATTCTCGTGTCTTAGCCTGCCAGGTAGCTGGGACTACAGACACATGCCACTATGCCTGGCTTTTTTGTGTGTGTGTTTTAGTAGAGATGGGGTTTCACCATGTTGCCCACGGTGGTCTCGAACTCCTGAACTCAGAGGATCTACCCATCTTGGCCTCCCAAAGTGCTTGGATTACAGGTATGAGCCACTGTGTCCAGCCCAAACTATGTCTTTAAATGTCCAGAGGGAAACAAAGAGAGAAAGAAGTTACCCCTTACAGAAAATTATCTTTGGCAGAAAAACACCCACAAACTGAGCTTAAAAATTAATTTAAGCTGCTCAGTAATTTAATATAAAGAAAGACAAATAGTTGACTCCAAAGCTGCTAGTGATTTATTTTATAGCAGACAATTTTCTGCATCCTCTCCCCTTGTTTCTGGTCCAGTCATGCTGAGGAAATGGTAGGGTCAGAGCAGAGGGAAAGATGCTAGAACTCCATATTCATGAAAGGAGAAAATAGGAGATATAGTCCTGGCTAGAAGAATTTTAAAAATATGTAATTAACTAACACTTGGTAAAGTATCTCTTACAGAGCTGATCCAATGCTTACAGATACACATACGCTGGGAAGGCTTTTGAGTCTAACAAAAAATTCACAGTCAATTCTATTTAGGCATAGAACACCAGCATCACACTGAGTTCAGCAGATAATCATTATAATTTATTCAATGAATGGTTTTGAATTTATTATAGATTCAGACATTTCAGTTCCTTTTACAGTATTTTCTGGCTTCTAATCTGTAATGGAGTAGGTTGTATTTAAATGAAAGGAAAAGTATATTAGATTCTAAAACAACATTAAAAATAAAGAATTCACCAAACAAAAGCCTTATTTCTGTCAAACTTAGATTGATTAATTATCAAAGGCAGAAATTTACTATTTTGAAAATTAAAAATGGGAAGTGAATGGGGAAACCACTGTATTTTCTCTTTTTTTGAGTCAAAGTCTTACTCTGTTGTCCAGGCTGGAGTGCAGTGGCATGAGCTTGGCTCAAGTGATTCTCCTGCCTCAACCTCCCGAATAGCTGGGATTACAGGCATATGCCACCACACCTGGTTAATTTTTTTTCTATTGTTAGTAGAGACAAGGTTTCACCATGTTGGCCAGACTGGTCTTGAACTCCTGACCTCAGGCAATCTGCCCGCCTTGGCCTCCCAAAGTGCTGGGATTACTGTTGTGAGCCACTGCGCCCGGCCTATAGTTTCAAGCTCTGTTTTTTAAACAGTCCTTAGGTGTAGGAAGTGGTGGAGGGACAGAGGAGAGAAGCCAGTAAAAGTGATGAAAAGAGCAAGGCTCTCTCTTAACCATCTTACCTGCCAATCAAAGCAGCCCTGCTTTTATGTTTTGTTTATACTTCTAGAGACTATTTCATTCAAAGAAGGGGTTTCCCTACAAGATAAAATTTCTTGGATAATCAGCTGCTCCAAAACCCACAATGTAATGAAAATAAATGAGCTATAATTGAAAGGAACAGAAGACAAAGAATGGTTGTAGAAGCTATAAATATAAGTTGATTTCCAGTGTCTGCCTCCTCTTCAGCATTTACAGAACCCTTGACATTTACACCCAGCTTCCTGTAATAAAGGCTATATTTGCCCCCTTAAAAATTCTGGCTGGGCAGGTGGCTCATACCTGTAATCCCAGCACCTTGGGAGGGTGAGGTGGATGGACTGCTTGAGCCCAGGAGTTTGAAACAAGCGTAAGCAACTTAGCAAAACCCCTTTTCTACAAAAAATTTAAAAATTAGCTGGGCGTGGTAGCCCGTGCCTATTATAGTCCCAGCTACTCAGGAAGGTGGATATGGGAGGATCGCTAGAGCCTGGAAGGTTGAGGCTGCAGTAAGCCATGATCTTGCCACTGCACCCCACCTTGGGTGACAGAGTAAGACACTGTCACCAAAAAGGAAAAAAAACCCACCAAATTCTAGAAGTGGCTATATGACTACTTAATGGAAAATAAACAGCACTGGTGTATTTAACTTCTAGGACAGGTTCTAAAGGTGAGGAGGCATGCTCTTTTTCTTCCTGCTGGCTAGAATGCAGATATGGTATCTGTAAGGGAAGCAGTCATGATGGACTGAGTTAGATATCTTATGTTGAGAATGGCCAAAAAAGCCTTGAAGGGAGGACCTGGGTTCTTAGTGACAGTGATAACTATAGTAGTCCCACACTACTTACACATACTTTATGTGAAAGATAAATTCTTTTCTTATTTAAGCTACTATTATTTTCAAACACCTAAATCAAAATCTAAGAAATAAATAGATGATCGCTATGCCCAAGGTCAGAAAACACATTAGAGGTACTGTGAAAGAAACAGGATTTGAATAAAAACGTAAAAAATAATCCTCACATTTTATCTTACTAAAAAATGATCTAGGCCAGGCACGGTGGCTCATGCCTGTAATCCCAGCACTTTGGGAGGCTGAGGTGGGCAGATCATTTGAGGTCAGCAGTTTGAGACCAGCCTGGCCAACACTGGCTAACACTGTCTCTACTAAAAAATATACAAATTAGGTGGGCATGATGGCACGTGCCTGTAATCCCAGCTACTAGGAAGGCTGAGGCAGGAGAATCACTTGAACTTGGGGGAGGTTGTAGTGAGCCAAGATTATGCAATGCACTTCAGCCTTGGTGACTGAGACTCTGTCTCACAAAAACAAACAAACAAACAAACAAACAAACAAACAAACAAACAAACAAAAACTATCTAATTCAGAGTGTGGGCTGAGACTTTCCATGACAATAAGTGACAAAAGAATGGAGAAAAACATGATTGAGGAAGCATAAATTATGGAAGATTTATTTAGCATGGAGGAAAAAGGACACATAAAAAATTATTACAAGAATAATCGGCTGGGCATGGTGGCTCACACGTAATCCCAGAACTTTCGGAGGCTGAAGTGTGAGGATCATTTGAGCCCAGGAGTTTGAGATGAGCCTGGGAAACACAGCGAGACTTCGTGTCTACATAAAGTAAAAAATTAGCTGGGTAGGTGGGGTGGTGCACGCCTGTGGTCCTACCACTCATGAGGCAGGAGGATCTCTTGAGCCTGGGAAGTAGACTGCGGTGAGCTATGATTGTGCCTCTGAACTCTAGTCCGAACGATAGAGCAAGACCCTGTCTCAAGAACACTAAAAGAACAATTAGGAGAGAAATACACTTAAATTTTCCTATAGTCCCAGCTACTTAGAGGGTAAGGAAGGAGGATCACTTGAGCCCAGGAGTTTGGGGCTGTAGCATGCAATAACTGTGCTTAAGAATAGACATTCTACTTCAACGTGGGCAACAGAATGGGCTAGCCAACCATCTAGTTGTGGGATGCATTGCAGTCATGTTTGGTTATAAATATCTGATTAATATGTCTATCTTATTAGAAGCTGATGATCAAAATGTGCTTGTAAGAGATAGGACAAGTTGAAGTTATGTCTAAGTTATGTCTAACCTTTTAGTTCCTTTTTATTAATATCAAAATAATTTAGGCATTATAATAAGAACTGGTCATATTGCTAATTTAAAAGGTAACACACTAAATTTACTTTATTTTTTATTTTTGGAGATAGGGTCTTACTCTGTTGCTCAGGCTGGAGTGTAGTAGCATTTTCTTAGCTCACTACAGCCTCGAATTCATGGGTTCATGTGATCCTCCCACTTCAGCTTCCAGAGTAGGTATGGCACAGGTATGTGCCACCAAGCCCGGCTAATTTTTAAATTATTTGGTAAAGATTGGGTCTCGCTATGTTACCCAAGCTGCTTTGGAATTACAAGCCTCAAGAGACCCTCTTGCCTTGGCCTCTGAAAGTACTAAAATTAAAGGGATGAGCCACCATAACTGGCCTAGATTTATAATAAAAATTATGGGTCACAGCTGAGCATGGTGGCTCACACCTGTAATCCCAGCACTTTGGGAGGCCGTGGTGGGCGGATCACCTGAGGTCAGGAGTTTGAGACCAGGCTGGCCAACATGGTGAAACCACATTTCTACAAAAAATACAAAAATTAGCCAAGTGTGGTGGTGTATACCTGTCGTCCCAGCTACTTGGGAGGGTGAGGCAGGTGAATTGTTTGAACCTGGGAGACAGAGGCTGTAATAAGCCAAGATTTGGACACTGCACTCCAGCCTGGATGACAGAGTAAGACTCTCTCAAAAAAACAAAACCAAAAATAAATAAATTATGGGTTGGGTATGGTGACTCACACCAGTAATCCCAGTGCTTTGGGAGGTCAAAGAGGGAGGATCACTTAAGCCCAGGAGGTTGAGGTTACAGTGAGCCATGATCATGCCACTGTACTATAGCTTGAGTGACAGAGCAAGACCTTGTCTCTAAAAATAAAAAAACAACTAAAAAAAAATGTAGCCTTCCCATAGTATCCCACTAATCTTTAGAATGAGTCTTTGCTAATTCATCCATGGGATCCAAAATGTATTTGTCCCACAGTGAACTCTATTCTATAGCAACATAACACAATGGAGTTTCGGTGAATTCCAGAAGCTGGCCAACTACTTAAAGTTATAGAAGAATACAAGCTGGCAAAATACTAAGTTAGATCTGAAAACAAAATCAAATCCCGTGAGCCTGGTCTAAACATAGCTTACCGAGATCATGATGCTCTCTTGAGAGGTCAAATGTATTTTTTTTTTTTTTTTTTTTTGAGATGGAGTCTTGCTCTGTCGCCAGGCTGGAAGGCAGTGGTGGATCTCGGCTCACTGCAACCTCTGCCTCCCAGGTTCAAGCGGTTCTTCTGCCTCAGCCTCCCCAGTAGCTGGGACTACAGGCAGGTATCACCAGGCCTAGCTAGTTTTTTGTATTTTTAGTAGAGATGGGGGTTTCGCCATGTTGGCCAGGATGGTCTCGATCTCTTGACCTCAGGATCTGCCCACCTTGGCCTCCCAAAGTGCTGGGATTACAGGCGTGAGCCACTACGCCCAGACCAAATATATTTTTTAAATGGCTAAAGGTACATTACTTGATAGCAAAGCCAGACAAAGAAAGCATAAGAAAAAAATACAGAACACTGTATTTTATGAATACTGGTGTAAAACTCAACTAAATACTAGCAAAACAAATTCAACAGCATATGAAGAGGATATACACCATGATGAAGTAGAATTTATTATTAGAAGATAATGATAATTTAACATAAGGAAATCAATCTGTGTAACACACCATATTAACAGAACAAAGGGAAAAAGGCCATATATCATTTCAGTACAGAGAAAGCATTCGACAAAATTTAACACCCTTTTATAAGAAAACTACTTAACAATCTAGGAAGAGAAGGAAACTACCTAAACATAATAAAGGATATATAGTCATCCTTTGGCATACATAGGAGATTTGTTCCAGGAGCCTCTGCATATACCTGAATCTGTGCATACTCAAGTCCTGCATTTGGCCCTGTGGAACCCCATGTACAAAAAGTTGGCCCTTGGCCAGGTGCAGTGGCTTACCCCTGTAATCCCAGCACTTTGGGAGGACAAAGAGGGAGGATCACCTAAGGTCAGGAGTTCAAGAGACCAGCCTGATTAATCTGATGAAACTCTGTCTCTACTAAAACACAAAAATTAGCCGGGCATGGTGGTCTGCGTCTGTAATTCCAGCTACTCAGGAGCCTTAGGCAGAAGACTTGCTTGAACCTGGGAGAGGGAGGTTACAGTAAGCCGAGTTTGTGCCACTGCACTCCAGCATGGGTAACAGAGCAAGAGTCCATCTCCCCGCAAAAAAAAAAAAAAAAAAAAGGTTGGCCCTCTGTATACACAGGTTTCACATTCCTCAAATATTGTGGAATATTGAGGAAAACTTCTAAAAAATTCTCATGCTGTGTTTGCTTAATAACATCTGTATGTAAGTGGATTTGTATAGTGCAAAAACATGTTGTTCAAGGGTCAACTATATAAAAAACCCACAGCTAACATCATACTCAAAAACTGAAAACCTGAAAGCTGTTCCTCTAAGATCAGGCGTCAGACAAGAATGTTTGCTTTCACCAATTTTATTCAACATAGAACTGGAAATCCTAGCCAAAGCAATTAAGCAGGAAAAAGAAATCCAAATTGGAAAGAAAGAAGTAAAATTATCTAGGCTGGGTGCAGTGGTTCACGCCTATAATCTCAGCATTTTGGGAAGCTGAGGTGGGTGGATCACGAGGTCAAGAGATCGAGACCATCCTGGTCAACAAGGTGAAACCCTGTCTCTACCAAAAATACAAAAATTTACTGGGCATGGTGGCGCACGCTTGTAGTCCCAGCTACTCAGGAGGCTGAGGGAGGAGAATTGCTTGAACCCAGGAGGCGGAGGTTGCGGTGAGCTGAGATCGCGCCATTGCACTCCAGCCTGGGCAACAAGAGCAAAACTCCATCTCAAAAAAAAAAAAAAAAAAGAAGTAAAATTATCTTTGTTCACAGATGACATGATCTTATATATGGAAAACCCAAACAACCTAAAGAATCCATAAAAACTAATAGAACTAATAAATAAATCAGCAAAGCCGCAAAATAAAAAAATCAATACACCACCACTTGTGTTCTTTTATATTAATGAACAATCTAAAAAATGAAATTAAGAAAACAATTCCACTTACGATAGCATCAAAAATAATACAATACTTAGGAATAATCTTAAGCAAGGACTTGTCTTGCAAAAGACATATACTAAAAACTACAAAATGTTGCTGAAAGAAATTAAAGAAGACACAAATGAATGAAAAGACATCTTATGGTCATGGACTGGAAGACTTAATATTCTTAAGATGTCAACACTAGCCAATGCAGTCTCTATATTCAATGCAATCTCTATCAAAATTCCAAAATGTGTTTGCAGAAAGAGAAAAACCCATCCTAAAATTCACATGGACAGTCAAGAAATCCTGAATAGCCAAAACAATCTCAATAAAGAAAAACAAAGTTGGAGGTCTCACCCCTCATGATTTTTTTTTTTTTTTTGAGACGGAGTTTTGCTCTTCTTACCCAGGCTGGAGTGCAATGGCACGATCTTGGCTCACCACAACCTCCGCCTCCTGGGTTCAGGCAATTCTCCTGCCTCAGCCTCCTGAGTAGCTGGGATTACAGGCATGCGCCACCATATCCAGCTATTTTTTTTTGTATTTTTAGTAGAGACGGGGTTTCACCATGTTGACCAGAATGGTCTCGATCTCTTGACCTCGTGATCCACCCACCTCAGCCTCCCAAAGTGCTGGGATTACAGGACACCTCCTAATTTTAAAACTTATGATAAAAAGCTATGGTTATCAAAACAGTGTAGCACTGAATACCGACACACATATAGGCCAATGAATAGAATACAGAGCCCAGAATTAAACCCCCATATCTATGATCAAGTGACTTTTCAACAAGGATTCTAAGCTCATTCAATGAGAAAGGACAGTCTTTTCAACAAATGGTGCTGGGAAAAGTTGATATTCATGTGCAAAAGAATGACTTTAGATCCTTATCTAACACCATATTCAAAAATTAAAATGGGCTGGGCGTGGTGGCTCACGGTAATAATTCCAGCACTTTGGGAGGCTGAGACCGGCAGATCGCTTAAACTCATGAGTTCCAGACCAGCCTGAGCAGCATGATGAAACCTGTCTCTACAAAAAAATGCAAAAATAGGCTGGGCACGGTGGCTCACACCTGTAATCCTAGAACTTTGGGAGGCCAAGGCGGGTGTATCACCTGAGGTCAGTAGTTTGAAACCAGCCTGACCAGTATGGTGAAACTCCATCTCTACTAAAAATACAAAAATTAGCCAGGCGTGGTGGCATGAGCCTCTAGTCCCAGCTACTTGGGAGGCTGGGACAGGAGAATTGCTTGAACCGGGGAGGTGGAGGTTGCAGTGTGCTGGGATCACACCACTGCACTTCTGTCTGGGTGACAGAGTGAGACTCAATCTCAAAAAAAAATCCAAAAAAAAAAACAAAAAACTAGCCAGGCATGGTGGCACATGCCTGTAGTCTTAGCTACTTAGGGGGGTTGAGGTGGGAGGATCATTTGAACACAGGAGATGGAAGCTGCAGTGAGCTGTGATTGTGCCACTGTACTCTAGCCTGGGTGACAAAGTGAGACACTGTCTCAAAAAAAAAAAAATAGCTATAACAGGCCAAGCATGGTGGTTCACACCTGTAATCCCAGCACTTTGGGAGGCTGAGGTGGTTGGATCACTAAGTCAGGAGTTTAAGAACAGCCTGGCCAAGATGCTGAAACCTCGTCTCTACTAAAACTACAAAAATTAGCTGGGCACGGTGGCAGGTGCCTGTAATCCCAGCTACTCAGGAGGCTGAGGCAGGAGAATTGCCTGAACCCAGGCAGGAGAGGTTGCAGTGAGCCAAGATCGTGGCATTGCATTCCAGCCTAGGTGACAGAGTGAGACTCCATCTCAGAAAATAAATAAATAAATAAATAATAGACACAATAAATATAAGAGCTAAAAACTATAAAATTCTTAGATGAAAACATAGGGGAAAAGTTTCATAATACTGGATTCGGCAATGATTTCTTGTATATGACACCAAAAGCATAGACAATAAATAAAAAGAATAAATTGACTTTATTAAAATTAAAAACTTTCATGTGTCAAGAACACTATCAACAGAATGAAAAGACAACCCATATAATGGAAGAAAATATTTGTAAATAGTATATTTTATAGGGGACTAATATCTAGGATACATAAAGAACTCCTACAATTCCACAACAAAACCCAAAAAAAGTAATTAAAAAATGAGCAAAAGGCTTGAACAGACATTTCTATAATGAAGATATATAGATGGGCAAAACACATGAAAAGATACTCAACATCACTAATCATTAGGAAACGAAAATTGAAACTATAATAAGATGTCTCTTTACACTCACTGGATGGCCATTATCAAAAAAACAAATAAACCAGAAAACACCAAACATTGGCAAGGATGTGAAGAACGTGGAACACTTGTGCCTTGCTGGTAGGAATGTAAAATAGTCCAGCCACTGTGGAAAATGGTATCATGGTTCCTCAGAAAATTAAATACTGAATTACTCTCCCATTTCTGGGTATACACCCAAAGGAATTGAAAGCAGAGACTTGAATAGATATTCGTTGCTATTTTGTTTTCTTCTTAAGGCAGGGCCTTGTTTTGTTGCCCAGGCTGGAGTGCAGTGGCATGATCTCAACTCACTGTAGCCTCAACCTCCTGGGCTCAAGTGATCCTCCTACTTCAGCCTCCAAAGTAGCCAGGACTATAGGAATATGCCACCACACCTGGCTAATTTTTTTTTTAAATATTTTAAATTTTTTGTAGAGATAAGGTCTCACTGTGTTGCTCAGCGTGGTCTCAAACTCCTGGGTTCAAGTGATTTCCTACCTCAGCCTCACAAAGTGCTGGGATTACAGGCATGAGCTATTGCACCTGCTCTGAACAGACATCTGTACACAAATGTTCACAGCAGCATTATTCACAATAGTCAAAAGGTAGAAACAACCCAAATGCCCATCAACAGATGAATGAATAAAGAAAATGTGGTATTAAAAAAAAGTATATTCATACAATGGAGTATTTTTTTCCTTTGTTCTCTTTTTTCTCTTCTTTAAACAATGGAATATTATTCAGCATTGAAAAGAAAGGAAATTCTGGCACAAGCTATAATATGGATGAAACCACATGACATTATGCTAAGCCAGTTACAAAAAGAACAAATACCACATGATTTCACTCATGTGAGGAACCTAGAGTAGTCAAATTCACAGAAACAGAAAGTAGAATAGTAGTTACCAGAAGCTGGGGGAAGGGAGAAATGGGTACAGTTTCAGAATGGGAAGACAAAAAAGTTCTGGAGATGGATGGTAGCAATACTGAATAGCTGCACAACAATGTGAATGTATTTAATACAACTGAACTATACGCTTAAAAATGGTCAAAATGATAAAATTTGTTATGTATATTAAAAAAGAGAGACCAAAGTCTGTCTCTATTACTCAATCTTTCTTCTACTGATTAAATGAACTCTTTTTAAACGCTATAAAAACACATACCTTTCTGTAAAATAGTGCTAAGGACCCAGTTCTCTTTGGTTTGCTTATTCCAGTTGGATGTACCTCTTGTGCTTTAGTCAGATTGGTCTGTTTTGGAGAAGCACCAATTAATGAATGAGCAGTAAGTGATACAGGACTCTTGACTTTGGAATCTTGATTTGTATTCATGGAAATAGGTATCAGCATGATCTCTCCAGCATCATTTGCAACACCTGAATGTATAAGCATTATTAGAAATAATCTGCATATATTCTTGAAAAATTGTCAACTACATATAGTTTGTCAATTATATATACATACATTTGTGTGTATTAAAAGGCTACAAAATAGTAATTCTAGGTTATGACTGAATTTTTTTTTTTTTCTTTTTGAGACAGGGTCTCACTTGGTCACCCAGAATGAAGTGCAGTGGCGCTATATCAGCTCTTTGCAGCCTTGACCTCCTGGGCTGAAGTGATCCTCCCACCTCAAGCCCCTCAAATAGCTGGGACTACAGGTGCAAGCCATCATGTCTGGCTATTTATTTATTTTTTTTTGAGATGGAGTTTCGCTGGTGTTACCCAGACTGGAGTGCAATGGCACGATCTCGGCTCACTGCAACCTCTGCCTCCTGGGTTCAAGCAATTCTCCTGCCTCAGCCTCCCGAGTAGCTGGGACTACAGGTGCACACCACCATGCCCAGCTAATTTTTGTATTTTTAGTAGAGACAGAGTTTCACCTTGTTGACCAGGATGGTCTCAATCTCTTGACCTCGTGATCCACCCACCTCAGCCTCCCAAAGTGCTGGGATTATAGGCGTGAGCCACCGTGTCCGGCCTGTTTTTTTGTATATATTTTTTTAAGAGAGAGTTTTGCCATGTTCCCCAGGTTGGTCTCGAACTCCTGAGCTCAAGCGATCTGCCTGCCTCAATCTCTCAAAGTGCTAGGGTTACAGGCATAAGCCACTGCACCCAGCATTTTTTTTTTTTGAGACGGAGCCTTGCTCTGTCGCCCACGTAGGAGTGCAGTGGTATGATCTCGGCTCACTTGAACCTCCGCCTCTCAGGTTCAAGCAATTCTCCTGCCTCAGCCTCCCAAGTAGCTGGGACTACAGGCATGTGCCACTACACCCAGCTAAATTTTTTTGTATTTTTAGTAGAGACAGGGTTTCACCATGTTGGCTAGGCTGGTTTCAAACTCCTGACCTCACATGATCTGCCCTGCTTCCCAAAGTGCTGGGATTACAGGTTTGAGTCACTATGGCTGGCCCCCACCCCCCAATATATATATGTATTTTTTGAGACAAGGTTCTGCTCTGTTGTCCTGACTGGAGTGCAGTGGCATGTTCATGGCTCACTGCAACCTCAAATTCCTGGGCTTATGATTCTCCTGCCTCAGCCTCCTGAGTAGCTGGGACCACAGACACACATCACCATGCCCAGCTAATTTAATGTTTTGTAGAGATAGGATATTAGTATGTTGCCCAGTCTGGGTCTCAAACTCCTGGGCTAAAGTGATCCTCTTGCCTCAGTCTCTAAAAGTGCTGGGATTACAGGTGTAAGCTACCATGCCCTGCACAAATCCTTATTTTCTATTTCTTCCCTGAAACAAGAATATTCTGTTTTGTTTTCGTACTTTAAATGTACTGAAAAGTACTGAAAAGAAGCAAATTTTGTTCTTTATTTTGTATGTGCCTGTGATGTGTTTATAGTTTAAATTTATTCAAAAAAAGCATTACAATTTTTTTTAAGCACTTTAGATGTTAGTCAAAAAACAGAATTTTTGTTCAAACATACACATTGGAAAGCCCAGATAAGAAAATAAAAAGTAGCTCAGGAGTTGGAGACCTGGGCAACATGGTGAAACCCCATCTCTACCACAAATACAAAAAATTAGCTGGGAGTGGTGGCACTTGTCTGTGATCTCAGCTACTCAGGAGGCTGAGGTGAGAGGATCACTTCAGCCTGGGTGCAGTGAGCTGAGATCATGCTGCTGCACTCCAACCTGGGTGACAGAGTAAGACCCTGTTGCAGAATTAAAAAAAAAAAGAAAAAGTAAAATAAGTATAAACAAAGTAAATTTATATAATTTGAAAATTTAAAAAACACTATAGGTTTAAAACAAAAGAAAAGGTGGGGTACAGAGGATTTACAGGGCAGTGAAACTACCCTGTATGGAGCTATAGTGACAGATACATGTCATTCATTATACATTCTCAAAATCAAACTATTCAACACCAAGAGTGAACTCTAATGTAAACTATGGGCTTTGGGTAATGTGTCAATGTGGGTTCATCAACTGCAACAAATGCAGCACTCTGGTGTGAGAAGGGGGGGAATATAAGAAATATCTGTACCTTCCTCTGAATTTTGCTGTGAATATACAACTGCTTTAAAAAAAATCAAAGCTATTAAAAAAAGAAAAAAGTATAGGTTCAACTAAAAAATGAGTTAGGAAAAACCATGTGATCTAATCCAGTAAGACATTTCTTAAATTTTTATCCAACTCAGAAAAAATAGAAAACAAATGCCTTAAAACGCTACCATGTAATGGAACTGTAATTTTATGTCCTGCTGTTCCTGTTACTGGGCCTGTGGCCATTGTTAGAAGAGTCTGACCAGGTAAAATTGATATATTTTCAGCGGCAATGCTTGAAGAAGGAGCGATTTTCAATTTTGTTCCTTCTGTTATGATCTTGTCCATAAGCATTTCCTTTGGGGGGTCTTCGCCAAAGAGTCTTCTCTTAGCACTCCCTGCGGTAGGAGAACTGTAGCGTTCATGGACAGGAATTGGCGACAATGGTTGCATATCTAAAAATAAATAAATAAATTTAAAACAGAAATGTATTCTAAAATAATAAATTAGATTTATTCATTCACTCAATAAATTAGGTTTACTCATTCGTAATGAGTTCCTATGCTGGGCATTAGGTAGACATGAATAACATAGCCTTTGCCCTCATGGGAGTATGAAGTCTTTTGGGAGAAAGAGGCATAAAATAACTCATTACATATAAAATTATGATCACTCATCTTCCTGGTTTCTTGAACCTCTGCCTATATTAAAAGAACAAAACATTAAGTATAAAGCGGCAGTTGACAGGTAGAATGATAAAAGCACTAAATTTTAGTAGTAGTCCAATATCTCCCAATCCTAACTAGTAAAGAGCACCCGAGAAGAAGGGAAGAAAAGCAAAAATCAGTAATTTGAGTTGCAATTTTGCCCCTTCATGCATATTTGCACTCCAAGCAGCTTAAGACAGTAGTTGTGGCTTTCTGATTTAATAAACATGGAATCATCTTTAATAAATTCATCAGAAGATATGAGTAAAGATGATATACATCTGCTTATCTTGCCTTAATCTGAGGATTGGCAGTAGTGTGTTGATCAAAAATAAAGTAAGGATTATGGATTTTGCCTCTCTTCCTATGCTACCCTTTCACAGGATCTGCTTTCCATTCCTCCTCTATTAGCTGCACGGGTTTTTCTAGCCCCTTACAACCCTACATCTTTTCCCACAATTCTTCCCTCAACCTTACAGGTAGGTCAATAATATGCTTTTAAAGCAAAAGTATTTATTTATGAGATGGAGTCTCATTCTGTCGTCCAGGCTGGAGTGCAATGGCACAATCTTGGCTTACTGTGACCTCCACCTCCTGGTTTCCAGCGATTATCCTGCCTCAGACTCCCAGATAGCTGGGACTACAGATGCACGCCACTATGGCTGGCTAATTTTTCTATTTTCAGTAGAGACGGGGTTTTGCCATGTTGGCCAGGTTGGTCTTGAACTGCTGACCTCGGCCTGCCTTGGCTGGGATTACAAGTATGAGCCACTGTGCTCGGCCTTCATTATTTATTTTTACATTCACTAGATAATTAGATAGTCATGTAATCTATTTTCAAAACATGCTTAAAAGGTATTAAAATGACCCCCAGCAATGATTTAGAAGCTCTCTGTATTAGTGAGATGACTGGGGAAATAGTTATGGTTTAATAAAAATCTTTCCATAATTCTTGGGCTTATGAAAGTAGCTTCCACTGTCTTCAGTAAACAAGTGGAAATTTCTATAGTAGTTTCCATACTCCTTTACAAGAGTCCATCTTAATGCCCTGTAACTAAGAAATCCACACGAGCCCTTGAATCTGACTAGGCATGTTCAAAGGTGACAATTCAACGGAAGACTCAAGTTGAAGCCATAAAGTAGCTGCAAATCCCTTGAAATGATCTCTTCTTAGCACAGTACTGGAAAAGCTATGGTGGATATTCAATAAGAATGTAATGAATATATAAATGAAAAGCTGATCCAAATTTAGAAAGAAACATGACAATTTGCCAAGGTACAGAAAAAATGCTCACTCAGTTATAAATTATATGAGAGGAAGGTGGCAAGCATAAACTATTCTTGGTAAGTTTTTTAAAAAGCAAATAGGCCAGGCATGGTGGCTCAAGCCTGTAATCCCAGTACTTTGGGATGCCAAGGCAGGCACATCACGAGGTTAGGAGATCAAGACCATCCTGGCCAACATGGTAAAACTCCATCTCTACTAAAAATGCAAAAAAATTAGCTGGGTGTGGTGATGCATGCCTGTAGTCCCAGCTGCTTGGGAGGCTGAGGCAGGAGAATTGCTTGAACTCAAGAGGCAGAGATTGCAGTGAGCTGAGATTGTGCCACTGCACTACAGCCTAGGCAACAGTGTGAGACTCTGTCTCAAAAAAAAAAAAAGAAAAGAATTATCAATATTTCCACAGTTTTAAATTACAGTACACTAAATATTTTTACTATTTTTTCATTTCTGTAAACATTAACAACTGACAGTAAGAAGAGTTTTTCTTTCTTTCTTTCTTTTTTTTTTTAAACATTTCGACAAGATTGGTAAAGTCAAAATGAAGTGAGCCTAACAGACTCCATCTTAAATGTGAGCCTGACCAACTCCATCTTAGCCTCACCTTCCCCGTCAGTCTCCCTTCGGGTGCACAGCTGGGTCACGCTGTACCCAGGACCTTGTAACCATTGTAACCACATCCTGCTTGGCAATTCCCCCGGCTATTGTGATTCCCCCCTTTAGTAAACAACAATTTTGAGAACCATTTACCTCCTGGTAACCAGCTCCCCCTTCTAACTTGCTTGTTTTGCTTCAGTAAAATTCTGCTTCAGCTAGGCTCCTCCTCCCCTCCCTAAAAATGGGTATAAAAGACTTTACCTCCCCTTCATCGGGGCCGAGAGGTTTTTGAGACTCTCTGTTGAAACACAGAGTATGGCACTTTCCTTCTAACTTGCTTGGGTATAACAAAAAAACAATTATAATTATTCCCACTGATTAAAATTACTTAGTATTCACATCTTGTGCAATCTTTTTTTTTTTTGGAGATAGAGTCTCACTCTGTTGCCCAGGCTGGGGTGCAGTGGTGTGATCTTGGCTCTCTGCAACCTCTGCATCCTGGGTTCGGGGTTCAAGCAACTGTCCTGCCTCAGCCTCCCAAGTAGCTGGGACTACAGGCATGCACCACCATGACCAGCTAATTTTTTGTATTTTTAGTAAAGATGGGGTTTCACTATGCTGCCCAGGCTGGTCTTGAACTCCTGAGCTCAGGCAATCGGCCCACCTTGGCCTCCCTAAGTGCTAGGATTATAGGCATACAGGAGTGAGCCACCGCAGCCAGCCTCTTTTTTTTTTTTGAGATGGATTCTTGCTCTGTTGCCCAGGCTGGAGTGCAGTGGTGCAATCTCGGCTCACTGCAACCTCCACCTCTTAGGTTCAAGCAATTCTCCTGCCTCAGCCTTCCAAGTAGCTGGGATTACAGGTGCCCACTACCATGCCCAGCTAATTTTTGTATTTTTAGTAGAGATGGAGTTTCACCATGTTGGACAGTCTGGTCTTGAACTCCCAACCTCAGGTGATCCCCCACCTCGGCCTCCCAAAGTGCTGGGATTACAGGCATAAGCCACTATGCCTGGCCTACAATTGCTTTTATGTTCCTGCATTGCATATAAAGCAAAGATTGCAGACAGACAAACATACAGACACAATCACACAGACTCCAAAAATGGGTGTACCGTACTATGTAACCTGAATACTTGTTCATCTAAGATTTGTTAAGGGATACTATGTGGTCAGGAGATTTTAACTGATTTTTTAAAATCCAAGAGCTGTATAACCCACAAGATGCACACATCAGCTTGCTACGTCACAAGAGAAAATAAGGATGAACTAAAATCTTTCCATTGGTAAGTCTCAAAATGAACTATTTTAAGAGTGTAAATAAGTAGTTTATTAGATGAACTTAAGCATTCCAAAGAGAATAAGATTTCTGTTTTGCTTTAAATGTTTTTCTACCGACACATACACAGGCAAAGGAAGAATATAAATTTGGGAAATTTGGAAAAGTAGGTCTTTAGCTTAGTGATATACTTTGGCTGTGTCCCCACCCAAATCTCATCTTAAATTGTAGTTCCCATAATTCCCATGTGTCGTGGGAGGTAACTGAATCATGGGGGCAGGTCTTTCCCATGGCTGTTCTCCAGATATTGAATACGTCTCATGAGATCTGGTGGTTTTATAAAGGGGAGTTCTCCTGCACAAGCTCTCTTGCCTGCTGTCATGTAAGACTTGCCTTTGCTCTTCCTTTGCCTTCCACCATAATTATGAGGCCTCCCCAGCCATTTGGAACTGTGAGTAAATTAAATCTCTTTCCTTCATAAATTACCCAGCTTCAGGTATGTCTTTATCAGCAGTGCCAGAACAGATTAATACACTTATCTTTTTTTTTCTTTCTTCTTTTTCTTTTTTTTGGGGGGAAATTAGGGGGGTGGGGTCTCACTATTTTGCCCAGGCTTGGCTCCAGCACACAATCCTCAATCCTCCTGCCACAGCCTCCTGAGTAGCTAGGACTACAGAAAGATGCCATCATGCCTGATTTTAGCTTATTTAAACAGTTTCCCATTAGTATTCAGGAAAGATTACATACATTTATTAAATAAACTACATTTGAAATTCTATTAATACAGTATACACTATAGTATATAATATATATATAATAGTGTACAATATAGTATACAATGAGCTACACAGGGGTGCTAGCACAAGCATCAAGCTCCTTTTCAAATCCTGATAAAGAAATCTGATTTCTGAATAATATACTCACAAGACTTAAAATTTTCTCTCAAAAAAAAAAAAAAAAAAAGACCTTTGTTTCTTTTTTGTTATTCTCCCAATGTTGAACCTACCTCTTCGAAGACTCCCACTGTCAGTTCGAACTTCCTTGACTCTTGGATGCACTAGAGGAGACATTGGCATCATGGGAAGATGTCCCTGTACATTTCCTCCATGTCCTGTTTCAAAGTTATTTGGGAATATAACCTGTAGAAAACAAAAACCCTCTGCTTTACATACAGATAAACTCACTAATTAAAACTTAGAAAAAAAAATTCTTTTTTTTTGAGATGGAGTCTCAGTCTGTCACCCAGGCTGGATGGAGTACAGTGGCATGATCTTAGCTCACTGCAACCTCTACCCACTAGGTTCAAGTGATTCTGCTGCCTCAGCACTCCAAGTAGCTGGGATTACAGGCGCGTGCCATCATGTCCAGCTAATTTTTATATTTTTAGTAGAGACAGAGTTTCATCACGTTGGCCAGGCTGGTCTTGAACTCCTGACCTCAGGTGATCCACCCACCTCAGCCTCCCAAAGTGCTGGGATTAGAGGTGTGAGCTACTGTGCCTGGGCAAAAAAATGTTTTCTTAACTTTTAAAAAAATACTTTATTTCCCTTTCTCATGTCTTCACAAAATACAACTTGGATAAAGTGCTCAAGTGATAATGTTAACAAACTTAAAAAAAAAAAAGAGAGTTCATTTCTTTAAACCTTATAATTCATATAGGTAAGTTATCAACCACTAGAACTAAACCTATGAGGTAGGCAGTATCATTCTCCATTTAGGGATGCAAAAATTGAGGATCTGAATGTGAAATTTGCCAAAAGTTACAAAAGAATTACAGAAGCAGGGAAAAAAAACACCTCAATTTCTCACATGATACTACTATTAAAAATGTAATTTCTGTGCAACTTTGGGCACACATTTTTTATTTTTAATTAGTTTATTTATTTTTAAGACAGAGTCTCGCTCTGTTGCCCAGGCTGGGGTGCAGCGGTGCAATCTCAGCTCACTGCAATCTCTGCCTCCCGGGTTCAAGCAATTCTCCTGCCTTAGCCTCCCAAGTAGCTGGGATCACCAAACCCAGATAATTTTTTGTATTTTTAATAGAGAAGGGGTTTCACCACGTTGGCCAGCCTGATCTCGTACTCTTGACCTCAGGCAATCCACCCGTCTTGGCCTCTCAAAGTGCTGAGATTATAGGTGTGAGCCACCGAGCCTGGCCTCTATTTTTCATTGAATTCTAAATACCATGAATGAAAAGTGTTCAATCTTTACACAGACATTAGAAAAATTTTAAATAAGTTTAACAGTTTCTTAGAGATGACACTAAAAAAGCACAAGCAAAAGAAAAAATATCTAAATTGGACACCATCAAAATTAAAAATTTTTGCATTCCAAAGACACCATCAAGAAAGTGAAAAGACAACCTAGAAAATGGGAGAAAAGTTTTGCAAATCATTTATCTGACAAGGGATTTGTATCTAGAATATATGAAAAACTTCTATAACTCAATAATAAAAAGACAATTAAAAAATGGGCAAAAGATCTGAATGAACATTTCTCCAAAGACACGCAAACAGCTTATAAGCACATAAAAAGATGTTGATCATCATTAGCCACCAGGGAAATGCAAACCAAAAGCACAATGAGATATTACTTCACACCTACTGAAATGACTAGAATTAAAAAGGCAGATAATAACAAGCATTAGCAAGGATATGAAGAAATTGGAATCTTTCTACACTGTCGCTGGGAACAATAAAATGGTGCAGCCACTTTAAAAAACAGTCTGACAGTTTCCCAAAAGCTTAAACAGAGGTACCATATGAACCTGCAACTCCACTCCAAGAAAAATGAAAACATATGTTTACACAAAAACTTTTGCCTGAATGTTCACAGCAGCATCATTCATAATAGTCAAAGGAGGTTACGTACAGTGGCTCATGCATGTAATCTCAGCACTTTGGGAAACTGAGGTGGGAGGATCACTTGGGCCCAGGAATTCAAAACTAGCCTGGACAACATAGGGAGATCCCATTTCTACAAAAACCACAAAAATTAGCCAGGTGTGGTGGTGTAGGAAGCAGAGAGGAGAATATCACTTGTGCCTCATAGGTCAAGGCTGCAGTGAGCCGTGACGGCACCACTGCATTCCAGCATGGGTGACAGAGTAAAATCCATCTCAAAAAAAGAAAAAAAAGGCAAAAGGTGGAAACAACTCAAATGTTTATCAACTGATGAATCAATAAATAAAATGTAGCATCTATACAATGGAATACTACTTGGCAAAAAAAATTGTGGTTATGGCTGCACATATCTATTTATAAACTAAAGCCACTGAACTGTACACTTAAAATGAATGAACTGTATGGCATATGAATTATCTCTCAATAAAGCTGTTATTTTTTAATGACAGGATTATCAGCCTTGCCCAGACTCACTTCTTCACAGGTAGGAACTTTGTTTGTAGAAACCTGGAGAGCCTCCCACAGTGCAGAATTGTGACTCCATGCTAAACTCTCCAAAATCTGTTCTTCAATGCTGTTCAGGTGTTTCACCATGTCCCTTGAGAGCGCTTCTTCTGAGCGGATCACCACCTCAATAACCTGCAGAGAAGAAAGTTGAGAATGCAATGTGGTTTCAAGCAGTTAGTTCTAGTCTGGACTTGCATGTAGGACTAGCTGTGGCCTTATTCTTTTTTTTTTGAGATGGAGTCTCACTCTGTTGCCCAGGCTGGAGTGCAGTAGCACAATCTCGGCTCACTGCAACCTCCACCTCCCGGGTTCAAGCAATTCTCCTGCCTCAACCTGAATAGCTGGGATTGCAGGTGTGCACCACCACGCCCAGCTAATTTTTGTATTTTTAGTAGAGATGGGGTTTCATCATGTTGGTCAGGCTGGTCTTGAACTCCTGACCTCTTGATCCACCTGCCTTGGCCTACCAAAGTGCGGGATTACTGGCATGAGCCACTGCACCAGTCTTTTTTTTTTTGAGATGGAGTTTCCCTCTGTTGCCCAGGTTGAAGTGCGGTGGTGTGTTCTCTGCTCTCTGCAACCGCTGCCTCCCAGGTTCAAGCAATTCTCCTGCCTCAACCTCCCAAGTAGCTGGAATTACAGGAGTCCATCACCACACCCAGCTAATTTTTGTAGTTTTTAGTAGAGACGGGGTTTCACCATGTTAGCCAGGCAGGTCTCAAACTCTTGACCTCAGGTGATCTACCTACCTGTCTCCTAAAGTGATGGAATTACAGGCGTGAACCACCATGCCTAGCCGCTGTGGCCTTAAATTCTGTGGCACAGAACCAAAGTCATCGTTGAACCATAATTCTGTGGCTTACTAACATCTTCTAATTTACAAAGGAGCTTTTAGGATCTTTAAAATATTTTCACAGACATTTCTGTTTTTCACATTTTATTTTATTTTATTTTTTTTTGAGATGGAGTTTCGCTCGTTACCCAGGTTGGAGTGCAATGGCGCGATCTTGGCTCACCACAACCTCCGCCTCCTGGGTTCAGGCAATTCTCCTGCCTCAGCCTCCTGAGTAGCTGGGATTACAGGCACGCGCCACCATGCCCAGCTAATTTTTTGTATCTTTAGTAGAGACGGGGTTTCACCATGTTGACCAGGATGGTCTCGATCTCTTGACCTCATGACCCACCTGCCTCGGCCTCCCAAAGTGCTGGGATTACAGTCTTGAGCCACCGCGCCTGGCCCACGTTTTATTTTATAAATGAAAAACTGAGGCAATGACAGGTGGAAACTGGTCAACAGTCCAACAGTGGGAGAAGTCAGGTCCTGGGTTCCAAGCCCAGTTCTATTTTGAATGTACTGCTCCTTTCCAGACTATTTATCTCACTCACTCAAAATAACAGAATGAATAAACTATTTAAAGTGACTTTGCTTATTATATATAGTGCAATTCTATTTTAATAAGGGAAATATCTAGAATAAAGTTTATATACACAGAAATACCAACTGTAATATAATTGTTAATAATTAGATTATGATGTAGGACTTTAATATTCACATTTATATTTATTTTATGATTTTCTTCAATGAGCACATATCATTTATGTGGTTTAAAAAAATAAAGGCATTTGGCTTCTTGAATAAAATAACGATGTTACAAATAAAAACAAATTACTATGCCACAAATAACTTTTGCCGTTAGGCAAAACTGAATTTTTCCTAATGGCAAAAGTTAAATATACACATTAATATTAAATTAAGTATATAAAATCACTTCTCCCTAAGAAACCTAAAAATACTTTAATCACACTCAACAATTCACACAGATAAGCTTTCCAGTGATCTGCATTTTCTACAACTTTAACTCAGGCATACTTTAGGTATAAAAAATTAACTCTTGAAACCAATTTTTCTATCATCAGTAGTTTGAAAAGTAGCCTAGATGCCTAATATTAACTAAATCATACCAAGAAGCATAACAGTAGCATTAGTCTTCAATTCAGATACTAAGTAACATTAAACGTTATTGACTGTGATGACTAAATGTTACTGAGGGTGATGTGGTTCAATAGCTGTGACCTCTTTTTTATTTTGAAAAGGTTAATAAAGATAGTTCTAACAAGAAAAACAAAGGTAAGTGAGATTCATTCATAAATATGGAAAATTTGAAGTTAAAAGTACTAGTTCTAGGTCACATTTTGAAGTCCGTAATAAAAAAGGAACTGAAGCTATAAGACTGACTTAATTTACTGACACTCTCACTCTCTCTCTTTTTTTATTTGAAACAGGGTCTTGCTCAGGTGCCCAGGCTGGAGTGTGGTGGCACAATCATAGCTCATTGTAACCTCAAACTCCTAGACTCAAGCCATCCTCCAGCCTCAGTTTCCCAAAGTGCTGGGATTACAAGTATGAGCCACTGCATGCTCAACCCTCTCTTGTGTTCTTGATTTCATCCAAAAGGAATATTTATTTTCTTTTCTTTGAGATGAAATTTTGCTCGTGTTGACCAGGCTGGAGTGCAATGGTGTGGTCTCCACTCACTGCAAACCTCCACCTCCCAGGTTCAAGCAATTCTCCTGCTTCAGCCTCCCGAGTAGCTGAGATTACAGGCACCTGCCACCATGCACAGCTAATTTTTTGTATTTTAGTAGAGACAAGAGTTTCACCATGTTGACCAGGCTGGACTTGAACTCCTGATCTCAGTGATCCTCGTGCCTCGGCCTCCCAAAGTGCTAGGATTACAGGTGTGAGCCACCATGCCCAGCCAGGAATATATATTTTCAGAACACATTTGGAAACATTTTCCAGATATCACAAGTGTTTTTCTTCAACACTAAGATAAATACAATGTTTCTGTAACAGAACTTTGTTTTCATCTCACCTTATAAAAGTAAAATGGTTGCAGGTTGAGAATTTCAATAATCCAAGGAAAAGTACGAGGTGAGCTATAGGCAAAGAGCACAATTTCCAAACAACAAGCCATCAAGGAACGATGAAATATATCCTGCTCTAAAAGAACCTGGGGGGAAGAGAAAGACCTCAGTTTAATATTTTACAGCAATTTCAGTCTTTGCCATTCTATAAAGAAAACTATAGAACCAAGAAAAAATAACTTGTGCAAATTATATTATGCTAGATTACTAGAGATAAAAATTTGAGTTCTCAAACTGCTAAAGTTTTCCTATAATACCTAATTGTGCTCAGTGGTAGGTCATAAATTTAAATGAGATGTACATAACAATCTGCTTTGAAATATGAACAAATAATAAAAGTCAATATTCCCACAAGAGAAAAGCATTAGAATTGGTTCTTTTTTTTTCTTAACGACAGTTAATTGTTTTGTCAACCTAAGAGTTTATTTATCAAAACACAGAAAGGTAATATGCCACAGTTTAGACAAAAATGTTCAGAAAACATTTCACTGAGAATATAAAAATCCTACTTTACTACTAAGTTTAGTATAAGTTTTTAAGTTTTAAAAATGGTGTTTGTTGCCTTCTTTCTTTCAAATATCACCCCAGATTGGCCGGGTGCAGTGGCTCACACCTGTAAGCCCAGCATTTTTGGAGGCCGAGGTGGGCAGACTGCTTACGGTCAGGAGTTCAAGACCAGCTTTGCCAATGTGGTGAAATGAAACCCTGTCTCTACTAAAAATACAAAAATTAGCTGGTTGTGGTGGCGCATGCCTGTAATCCCAGCTATTCAGGAGGCTGAGGCAGTGGAACCACTTAAACTTGGGAGGCAGAGGTTGCAGTGAGCCAAGATCACCCCATCCCACACAGGGTGACAGAGTGAGACTCAGTCTCAAAAACAAACAAACAAAAAACCCAAAACCAGGTATCACCCCAAATCAAGAGAGGATGAGAAACAGAAACTCCATCATCAGTAAAACTAGGTGTCATCTGTAACTGTAAACCATAATATATGAAGGATGACAGATTACTCAGCAGAAGGGATAATGGTCAAGCATAAGGACCTGCAGAGAGAGAAAACAAATGAACCTGCTCTAAATATACAACAACTGAGGACACAGGCAGAATGGGAAGTGGGGGTAAGGCAGTGGATGGGTGATCTGAAAGTCTTAGAATCCTCAGGTCCCCGCACAACCTCTATTCTGTCTGCACAGGAATCTACAAAATTATTCTCTAGAGAAATTGAACTAGAGACTCAGAGATAGAGAACACCAGTCACAGGAAAAACTAGGGTTTTAGGTGAAAGTCTGCAGACCGAACCATAAGACCAAATTTCCCTTCCTTCTTCTGATCCACATCACCAACAGCCAGGCAAGAGATTTACAAATATGTCTCTGCAGGAATTGAGACATTCCAGAAAAGTCTCATGGGCATCAGCAGATAAGAGTCTCTAATACTAAGCGATCATCTCAGGTCAATGGATCTTTATTTCTACTCTTGAATTAAAAGAGCTTTGAAACAAACTTTTACTGCCTCATTCACAGAGCTCTGAAAATAAGTTTTTAGTGCCTAAAATATAAGTGAACCAAGAATTATCCGACATTTGAGGAAAACCTCTTAGCTGAAAAACATAGAAAAGCAAGGTGTACCAGCATGCACCTGTAGTCCCAGCTACTTGGGAAGCTGAGGCAAGAGGATCACTTGAACCCAGGAGTTTGAGACCAGCCTAGGAAACATAGCAAGATACCATTAAAAAAAAAAAAAAAAAAAAGCCAGGCACAGTGGCTCACGCCTGTAATCCCAACACTTTAGGAGGCTGAGGCAGGTGGATTACCTGAGATCAGGAGTTTGAGACCAGCCTGGCCAACATGGTGAAACCCTGCCTCTACCAAAAAATAAAAAAATTAGCCGGGTGTGGGGGCACCTGCCTGTAATCCCAGCTACTCAGGAGGCTGAGGCAGGAGAATCATTTGAGCCCAAGAGACAGAGGTTGCAGTGAGCTGAGATCATACCACTGTACTGGGCGACATAGTAAGGCTCTGTCTCCCCTCCCCCTGCCCCCCAAACACAAATTAAAGATCTGCCATCAGCAAAAGCACATTTTTGTGAAAACCCTTACACAGGGAAGACCATCACCCTCAAGGTTGAACCTTTGGATATGACAAAGTATAAAGGCTGAGATCCAGGATAAGGAAGGAATTCCTCCTGATCAGCCAAGACTGAACTTTGTCTGACTACAACATTCAAAAGGAGTCTACTCTTCATCTTGTATTGAGACTTCCTGGTGGTGGTAAGAAAAGGAAGAAGTCTTACACCACTCCCAGGAAGAATAAGCATGAAAGAAAGAAGGTTCAGCTGGCTATCCTAAAATATAAAGTGGATGAGAATGGCAAAATTAGTCGCCTTTGTCGAGAGTACCCTTCTGATGAATGTGGTGTTGGAGTATTTATGACAAGCCACTTTAACAGACATTATTGTGACAAATGTGGTCTGACTTACTGCTTCAACAAACCAGAAGGTAAGTGTGTATTAGTTAATTAAAGACATAAACTAACATTAAAAAAAAATTTTTTTTTTAAATCCTGGGATTATAGGTGTGAGCCACCACACCCAGCCTTTTTTCTCTCTTTTCAAAAAATATTTTTAATTAGAGCCAGGCATGGGAGGCTGAGGCAGGAGAATCACTTGAACCCAGGAGGCGGAGGTTGCGGTGAGCCAAGATCGTGCCATTGCACTCCAGCCTGGGTAACAAGAGCGAAACTCCATTTCAAAAGAAAAAGAAAAAGAAAAAGAAATAACACAATAAAATGACCAAGAACTGCAGGACATAAATTTCTAAACAGGCAACTCAGTGGGAATGACAAACACATGAATTAAAAAAAAACACAATAACACATATTTCTTATAAATGTAAGAACATCAGTGATAAAAAAAGATATTGAAATATTCCAGAGACAAAAAACAAGTCACATAGTACTAAATGGGAATGAGAATGTCACTGGACTTCTCATTAGTAACACTGGAATCTATAACAGAAAATAATGCAACAATGCCTTCAAAATCATAAAGGAAAATAATTGTCAATCTTTCTTTTCTTTTTTTAAATTAATTTTTTGTTTTTAGGTATGGGGTATTACTATGTTGCCTAGGTTGGAGTACAGTAGCTATTCACAGTGCAATCATTCTATACAGTATACATACAGTACACAGTGTACTACAACCTCAAACTCCTGGGCTCCAGCAATCCTCTTGACTCAGCCTCCCTCCAATCTTTTTTTTTTTCTGAGATAAAGTTTCACTCCTGTTGCCCAGGTTGGAGTGCAATGGCACGATGTCGGCAAATTGCAACCTCTGCCTCCTGGGTTCAAATGATCCTGCCTCAGCCTCTCCCAAGTAGCTGGGATTACAGGCATGTGCCACCATGTCTAATTTTGTAATTTTTAATAGAGATGGGGTTTTACCATGTTGGTCAGGCTGGTCTGGAATTCCTGACCTAAGGTGAGCCACCTGCCAAGGCCTCCTAAAGTGCTGGGATTACAGGTATGAGCCACTGCACCTGGCCTCTCTCACCAATCTTGAATTTTGTACACATATAACTATCAACTAATTGTGAGTCTAAAATAAAAGGACTTATGCAAAATCTTTAAAAAGGGACTTTAGGTGAGGTAACGTTTCTATACTTAAATTGGTAAAATGGCTATACAAAACATCTATACAGAAAAAATCTTTACAAGTCTCTAAAAAATGTTCAAGTAAACCCCAAGGCAGGAAAAAAGAAAACAAAATAAAAAAGAGTGAAACAAACAGAAAACAAAGATAAAATGGTAGACTTAAACTCTAACATAACAATTACTAAATGTAAGCCATCTAAATTAACTAATTAAATGGCAGAGATTAGCACAGCAGATTAGGAAAAAAAAAAACAAAAACCATTATCCAATTACATATTAACTATAAGAAATTCAACAGTCACTTGAAAAAGGATGGAAAAAGATATACCATGTAAACATTAATACAAAGAAGGTAGGAGTGGCCATACATAAACATCAGGTAGATTCAGAGCAAAGAAAATTACCAGAGACAGAGAGGAACATTTTATTTATTTATTTTATTTTATTTAAATTTTTTGAGATGGGAGTCTCACTTGGTTGCCCAGGCTGGAGTGCAGTGGTGAGATCTCAGCTCACCACACCTCTGCCTCCTGGGTTTAAGCAATTCTCCTGCCTCAACCTCCCGAGTAGCTGGGACTGCAGGCGTGCACCACCATGCCTGGCTAAATTTTGTATTTTTAGTAGAGATGGGATTTCACTGTGTTGGTCAGGCTTGTCTTGAACTCCTGACCTCGTAATCTGCCTGCCTTGGCCTCCCAAAGTGCAGGGATTACAGGCGTGAGCCACTGCGCACAGCCTTATTTATTTATTTATTTTGAGATGCAGTCTTGCTCTGTCTTCCAGTGGTGTGATCTCAGCTTACTGCAACCTCTGCCTCCCTGGCTCACGCGCTTCTCCTGCCTCAGCCTCCTGAGTAGCTAGGATTACAGGTGCCTGCCACCACACCCAGCTAATGTTTGTTTTATTTATTTATTTTTATTTATTTTTTTTGAGATGCAGTCTCACTCTGTTGCCAGGCTGGAGTACACTGGCATGATCTTGACTCACTGTAACCTCCGCCTCCTAGGTTCAAGCAATTCTCCTGTCTCAGCCTCCTGAGTATCTAGGACTATGAGCGTGTGCCACCACGTCCGGCTAATTTTTGTATTTTTAGTTGAGACAGGGTTTCGCCATGTTGGTCAGGCTCGTCTCAAACTCCTGACCTCAGGTGATCCACCTGCCACAGCCTCCCAACGTGTTGGGATTAGAGATGTGAACCACCACAACTGGCCTTCTGTATTTTTAGTAGAGATGGTGTTTCACCATGTTGGCCAGGCTGGTCTTGAACTCCTGACCTTAGGTGATCCACTTGCCTTGATCTCCCAAAATGCTGGGATTACAGTTTGAGCCACTGGGCCTGGCCAGAGAGGAACACTTCATGACGATTAAAGAGTCAATTCATCAAGAAGACAGAGAGCAATCCTAAACGTGTAAGCATCGAACAGCAGAGCTTCAAAATTTGTGGAGAAAAGAGACTTGAAAGAAATAGACAAACCTATGATTATACATGGACATTTCAACATCCTCTGTCAACAACGGTTATAACTAGACAGGAAATCATCAAGAATATAAAATAACAACATCAACCAACAAGATATAATTGACATTTACAGAATGCTCCATCCTTCAATAGCAGAATACAGCAGGTCCTTGAATAACATTTCGCTCAATTAGACAGCAAAACACACTGCCACGTGTGTACCTATGCAACTATCTTGCACGCTCTGCACATGTACCCCAAAACGTATAATGCAATAAAAATTTAAAAAATTAAAAAAAAAAACAAAAAACATTTCGCTTAACATCATTTTGTTATAACAATGAAAAATAATGGATTCCCTGCTGGGGCCACTGTATGAAATGTGTACATTCTCCCATGTCTGCATGAGCTCTCTCTGGGAACTCTGGTTTCTTCTCAGATTCCAAAGATGTGTACATTAGTTTAATTGGAAATATCTAAATAGTGACAGTATAAATGTGGGTGTGTGTGTGTCCTATGATGAAATGGTGTCCTGTCTAGGGTTGGGTCTTGCCTTTCGTCCTGAGCTGCTGAGGTAGGCTCTAGCCACTTATGATTCCGAACAGGAATAACTGGATAAATAATAATCTTCCTTATTTTTATTAATCTTTCCCTTATTTATTTCAATGTTTAACATTATAAGCGTTTTGTCTCTATTTAGAAGTTTGGTTATGTTTTTGTGAACAGACATATGCCATACGAACCTAAACTCTTGTTTATACCAGTTAGCCTATGGTAAAATTGGTTTCATTATGACATTTTGCTTAAAGTCAGTTTCCAAGAACCTACTGACAAGGTTAAATATGAGGATTTACCATATACATTCTTTGTCAGTGGCCACAGAATGTTCACCAAGATAAAACATATTCTGGGGTACAAAATACCTTCAACAAATTGAAAAGAACTGAATTTATACAGTGTGTAGAATTGGAAAACAGTAAAGGCTGAGAGGAGTAAGTGTAACTAATCATAAAGGGGTAAGAGGAGGGAGATCTTTAACAGTTTAGTATCTTGATTTTGGTAATGGTTATATAATCTATGTGTATGAAACAATTATATACATATATATTGTTTCAATGTCAATTCCCCAGTTTTTATACTGTAGTATATAAAATTGTAACCATTAGGGAAACTGAATAAAAGATATGTGGGACTTCTCCGTAGAATTTTTGCAACTTTCTGGGAATCTATTATTTCAAAATAAAAAGTTTAAAATTTACTTCTTTTGGCCAGGCTCAGTGGCTCATGGCTATAATGCTAGCACGTTGGGAGGTCGAGGTGGGCAGATGACTTGAGGTCAGGATATTGAGATCGGCCTGGCCAACATTGTGAAGCTCCATCTCTACTAAAAATACAAAAATTAGCCAGGCATGGTGGGGGACACCTGTAACTCCAGCTACTTGGGAGGCTGAGGCATGAGAATCACTGGAACCCAGGAGGCAGAGGTGGTAGTGAGCTGAGATCGTGCCACTGTACTCCAGCCTGGGCGATAGAGCAAGACTAAATTCTCAAAAAAAATAAAAAATTACTTCTTTCTCAGGAAGCTATGGGAGTGTATGTACCATCAATATGTTAATGTAAACTATGAAAGACAAAAACACAGAATCCAGGAAAAAGAGAAGCCAACACAGAAAAGATATGAAAAAAATTTCCAGGTGAAAACAAAGAGAAATTCTATTACCATACTTACGCAGCATCCTTAAGACATCAACTTGTTGTTCCTACTGGGATAGAAAGTTAGAAGACTCCAAGAGTGACTACAGAGGAAAAGAATGAAGGAGGAAACAAACATCGTATGATAGGTTTGAATTTGTAGAAAAATTCTTTTACATGGCTTATTGGAGAGAGTGGTCTGACTTGGTCAAATAGTTAAAGACAAATAAACAATTAAAAAAAAACAATCTGGCACAGTATCTCACGCTTGTAATCCCAGCACGTTAAGAGGCTGAAGTGAACAGATCACCTGAGGTTGTGAGTTTGAAACGAGCCTGGCCAACATGGAAAAACCCTGTCTCTACTAAAAATACAAAAATTAGCCGGGCATGGTGGTGCATGCCTGTAATCCCAGCTGCCCAGCAGACTGAAGCAGGAGAATCATTTGAACTTGGAATGCAGAGGCTGTGGTCAGCCGAGATCACACCAATGCACTCTAGCCTGGGCAACAAGCGTGAAACTCTGTCTCAAAACAAAACAAAATAAAAAAAACCAAACAACAAAAAAAACCCCACCATTTTATAATCCCAAATCCTTTAAAGGTATGGACAAATGTCTTAATTACCAGCTGCTTTAGCACATGGAGGAGGGATTCATTGTCAGTAGCTTGTAATGAAGGACAAAAAAACAAAAAAAGGACATTGATGTGTACCAAAGAGGAACTTCATGCTATTTCACATTTCTGCCTACATGTGATTAGTTTTATGTACAAAAGTCAACTAAATGTCATCCTGGTCAAGTTTGCCATAGACTGCTGACCCCCACAATGCCTTATAGTGCCTCTCAAAACACTGCTTCCAAGCTATGACTTTTGGGCCTTGCCAGTATCTTGGAGAGTGGATTTACTTACTGACATGTCCATTCCATGAAGTCTTCGTGTTTCCTGAACCATTATAGTCTCTAATATTTTATAATACAAAATTTCTGCCAGCTTCAGTCTGTTTACAGCAAAGTCTATGGGGGAAATACAGACAAAACATGTGTTAATGAATTTTACTTGTTAAGGACTGCAAAGTAAAAATTATATATACACTTAAATCTGATACATTAAGAACAGCAGGGCATGGTTGGGTCGGGGTGCGGTAGCTCACCCCTGTAATCCCAGCACTTTGGGAGGCCAAGGTGGGCAGATCACAGGTCAGGAGAATGAGACCATCCTGGCTAACATGGTGAAACCCTGTCACTACTAAAAATACAAAAAATTAGCTAGGTGTGGTGGCACGCGCCTGTAGTTCCAGCTACTCAGGAGGCTAAGGCAGGAGAATCGCTTGAACCTGGGAGGTGGAGGTTGCAGTGAGCTGAAATCATACCACTGTACTCCAGTCTGGGCGATGGAACGAGACCCCATCTCAAAAAAAAAAAAAGAATAGCAGGGCAGATCAGGAGCGGTGGCTCATACCTGTAATCCTAATGCTTTGGGAGGCTTAGGCAGGCTGATCACATGAGGTCAGGAGTTTGAGACCAGCCTGACCAACATGGTGAAACCCTGACTCTACTAAAAATCCAAAATTAGCTGGGTATGGTAGCAGGCACCTGTAATCCCAGCGACTTGAGAGACTGAGGCAGGAGAATCACTTGAACCCAGGAGGAGGAGGTTGCAGTGAGTCAAGATCATGCCATTGCACTCCAGCCTGGGCAACAAGAGTGAAACTCTGTCTCAAAAGAAAAAAGAAAGAAAGAAAGAAGAATAGCAGGACAGGAAAAAACTTGAATTTCTAATTTTGGGGGGTGGGTTACTTACTTTCAATGTTATGACAACTTTAGTTTTCTTTTCTTACCTATGTGGGATCCTGGCTGTTCATTTGTTGATTGAGTATAGTGTTGGCAGAAAGTTTCTCCTATTCCTTTTAATATTTTCATAATGTTTTCCATAGGATTACGCACACAAGATCTACAAAATACAAGAGGAATCTAATTACCAAAAAACAAAACAAAACAAAAAAAACCCCACACCAGAGTACTAACGTGCCTTTTTTGTTTTCTTTTTCTTTTTTTAGATAGTGTCTTGCTCTGTCGCCCAGGCTGGAGTGCAGTGGCACGACCTGAGCTCAAGACCAACCCTGCCAACATGGTGAAACTCTGTCTCTACTAAAAATATGAAAAATTAGTCAGACGTGGTGGTGGGAGCCATAATCCCAGCTACTTGGGAGGCTGAGGCAGGATAATCAATTGAACCCAGGAAACCGAGGTTGCAGTGAGCTGAGATCGCGCCATTGCATCAGGCGTGGGCAACAAGAGCAAAACTCCATTTCAAAAGAAAAAAAGAAAGAAACAATGGCCAGGTTTTATTTATTTTGTTTGTTTGTAGAGATGAGGTCTTGCTTTGTTGCCTGGGCTGGTCTTGAACTCCTGAGATCAAGCAATATACCCACCCTGGCTTCCCAAAGTGCTGGGATTACAGACATGTGTTACTGCAGTTGGCCTCTAATATACATATTTTAACAATATTAAGTCTTCCAGTCCACAAACACAGATGTCTTTCCTTTTTTTAATTTTTATTTTTTTAGATAGGGCCTCGCTTTGTTGCCCAGGCTAGAGTATAATGGTGTGATCATGGCTGGTCTCAAGTGACTCTCCCCTCTCAGCCTCCTGAGTAGCTGGGATGCACGTCACCATGACTAATTTTTAAATTTTTTCTGTAGAGACAGGTTCTCACCATGTTTGTCAGGCTGGTTTTGAGCTCCTGAGCTCAACTGATCCTCCCGCCTTAGCCTCCCAAAGTGCTGTGATTACAGGGATGAGCCGCAACACTCAGCCTTTCCATTTATTTGTCTAGATTTTTTTCTTTTGCATTCTATACTTTCGTCTTTTTCTTACTGACATATATGTATAGTTGGTTTGTCACTGCTTTTCAACTTATTCATTCTTGAACAGTAGTTCAGTTCAGATCTATTTACTCAAATGCTACGGAGGGTAGATCTCTATGACAATCTTCCTACCTTACTGGCAGTATGCTTTTATTCTGAGCTATTTCTGAGGCTGGAGACTCTTCTGTCTATTTTCTTGTATCCTGAAGGTTTGAGGAATAGGTGTGAGCTCAGCTATGTTCAGCTTTCCTTGGAGGACAAGGGCTTTGCTTTCTCTTCTGAGATTTAGTTAAATATTCCCATTCCAGGGTTCACTATTCCTAGACAGGGATGTCTAGTTATATTAGGATATCTCCCCAAATCATCACAGTATATTGGAAAACAGCAGGCTTGGCAGTTGTTCATATTTCTGCTGGGATCTTGTTGGTGGTACACAGGGACTTTCACCTGGGGAGGTTTGTATGACTTTTTATCGGTCTGCCTACTCCCTCATTTGTTTCTCTCCAAAAATGAAATATTAATGAGCATTCTCAAGATCTATCATTATACTCTCTTTCCCCAACACTGCTTAGGGATGGGCATACCAGAATCATCAATTTTCTTTTTGATTTCTACTTTGAAAATTTATGTCATGAAATCATATCTCTCTCCTTATTTTGTTGCCACTGATAAATATTTTGCTGGTTTTTACTATTCTCTTTTTTTTATTAGGTATTAGGAAAGAAGGTTCTCTGATCTGACTTCATTCTACCAGCTTTACCTGGAGTCATGCTTCCTTAAAAAGGAAAAAAAAAGTGTATATAATTCCATTTTATGGCTGTACCATCAATATGCATTTAGTTCCCTGCCTAATGGATGACTCTATTTAAAGTTAATGTTTGTCCTTATACAGGTGATCTTTAGAAACAAACAAAAATAAAAATAAATTAAAAAATAAAGTCAACGTAAAAACAAAACAAAAACATGCATAACTCAGCGGTAGTTACAAGAGTGAAATATCAGATCTAAATAATCTTTAAGGTACACTTATCTCTGAACGTCTATACTCCCATGAAATAACATCATACATAATTTTTTTTAAAAGACAAGGTTGGCCTCGCATGGCTGCTCATGCCTGTAATCCCAGCACTTCAGAAGGCTGAGGCAGGTGGATCACTTGAGCTCAGAAGTTTGAGACCAGCCTGACCAACATGGAGACCCCTGCCTCTACTAAAAAAAAAATTTGCTGAGCATGGTGACACATGCCTGTAATCCCAGTTACCATTCACTCCAGCTTGCGCAAGAAGAGTGAAACTCCATCTCAAAAACCAAAAAAAAAAGAAGAAAAAGAAAGAAAAAAGAAATGATGCAGTAAAACCTGCCAGATGAATATCCACTATCTTGAGAATTCTGAATATACTAAAAATAGAATAGAATAAGAAATCTAATTTTAAAAAGACATGTGGAAAAATAACAGTATTGTACATACTCAAAAATATTTAGAAGTTGTTCACTTGGTGCATTTTTCAGACCAGCCACAATACTCTGTAAGCGGCTCACACTTTGGGTGGCTGATGCAACAGGAGTAATGAGTGCTTCTTTTTCTCGTAAATATCTCCGTCCTGTCAGTGGGGTAGAAGGTGCAAATGATCTTTTCTGTCAGAAAAGAAAAATCTGTGAGTTTTTAAAAGTTACCATCTTCCTCATTATGTGTTTAATTCAGTACATATACCATCTTTTCTATTTATATTTATAATATCCATGAAACTTTTAGCAATACTATGCTAATAACATTCTTACATTTAAATAATATTTTAAAGCACTTTCTACCTATAATTTCATTTAATCGTCACATCACTGATTTGAAAGATAATGTATACATATTTTAATATTATATATGAGGAAACAAGAACAGAGAAATTAAAAAACTTGTTTCAGCTGACAAAGCTTGGACTAAAACTTGGGTTTTTCTATGTTCTAGATAAGTGATTTTTCCATTGGATCTCTTCTTCCAACCCATTTTACCCATAAACACAGAATTAAGCCTTGGCCATTAACAATCAAGTGCTGAGTTTACGGCTGAAGTTATAGAAAAACACATAGTTTATGTTATGGGTAGGAAAGCAAACTAAATTTTAAAGCAATGAAATAGAGGCTAAGTTGAAGCAAAGAAAGAATGGTAAGAAAGCAAAACTTCTTCTCTATGTCAAAAGAAACATACTCTACTAATAAACCGAGGCATGCTGGGAAAATGGATGTAAAACATGAATAGTAAGAAATGAGATAAAAATACTAAATGCCAGTTTTAAAAATTACCTTTTAAGGCTTTCATGGGAAATATGAATTAGTAGAAGAAAATCAAGATTTAACTTGAAAGATGCTTCTGCTGTTAGTAGAATCACACACACAGAGAAAAAGATCATTCAAGATTGAGGCCAGGCTAGGTTATATTACTTTTTCAAAGTGTTGTTGAAGGTTATATTCCACATTAGCCTGTGCTGCCATTTTCCCTAGTGAGGTGTCACCAGTGAACTTTCGAGGTGTTCCAATTTCCTCTTCTGCATCTGCTCCCAAAAAGATCCTCTCATCAAAATCACCAACAGTTAGAACATACTCTTCATACTCTTTATTCACTGCTTTGCTGCAAAAAGAATTATTTTAAGCTATAATAATAATACTAAGTTATACAATGGATTTATCTTGACTTAAAGATGGCTTTAGTGTTTACAGCTTAGAAAACTTGACAACTTTCTAATTTTTATTAACTCTGCCCATCTAACAATATCAGAGGGTCCTACCTGATTATGCACATTCTTCACATTCATTTATACGGCCAATAAATTACTTTGAAGTGAGTAAAAAGGAGACTACATATACTTAATCTGAAAACTAGTTGAATCTGATTAATGACAATGGGTTCTGATCACTAACAGAACAATAGTTGCTTTGAATTATGGGAGGTGGGGGTTGCAGTGAGCCAAGATCACGCCACTACACTCTAGCCTGGCAATGGAGCAAGACTCTATCAAAAAAAAAAAAAAAAAGAAGAAGAAGAAAGAAAGAAAGAAAGAAAGAAAAGAAAAAGGAAAAGAAAGAAGGGTACTGCCAACATGTACTAATGATGTAACATCAAATACAGAGTGACTGGGTCCATTTATGAGTTTCTCAAGAGAGTAGCTGTTTTGTCTGTTTTTTTTTTTTTTTTTTTTTTTCCCAAAGAGTCTCACTCTGTCACTCAGGCTGGAATGCAGTGGCACGATCTCAGCTCATGTGGCAACCTCCGCCTCCTAGGTTCAAGCAATTCTCCTGCCTCAGCTTCCCGAGTAGCTGGGACTACAGGCATGCCTCACCACATCTGGCTAATTTTCGTATTTTTAGTAGAGATGGAGTTTCCTAGGCTGGTCTCAAACTTCCAGCTAATTTTTGTATTTTTAGTAGAGATGGGGTTTCACCACGTTGGCCAGGCTGGTCTCAAACTCCTAACCTGAAGTGATCTTCCTGCCTCGGCCTCTCAAAGTGTTGGGATTATAGGTGTGAGCCACCATGCCTGGCCTTTCTTCTTTCTTTTTTTGAAACAGGGTCTCACTCTGTCACCTAGGCTGAAGTGCAGTGGTGCAATCACAGCTCACTGCAACCTTGACCTCCTGGATTGAAATGATCCATCCTACCTCAGCCTCCCAAGTAGCTGGGACTACAGGCTCACACCACTATGTCCAACCGATTTCTAATTTTTGTATTTTATGTAGAGACAGGGTTTCACCATGTTGTCCAGGCTGGCCTCCAACTTCTGAGCTCAAGCAATCTGCCTGCCTTGGCCCTCCAAAGTGCTGGGATTACATGTGTGAGCCACCATGCCTGGCCTTGATTTCTTAAAATAAATGTATTTAAAGCGAACAAGTCTTAGTGATAATACCCATTCAATGCCACTAAAGCAGAGAGAACTTGAATTTGGACGTTTTACTTTGACGTAATGTTATGCTTAATAAATTTTAACAAATCAACAAATACTTGTGATTTGCCAGGCACCATTAGTACTACATATTTACCTATTATCAGTAAAACTTGAAAGGTCCAGGAGGCATTCTCCTTTTAGTATCTGTGAAGAAAAAATTATTTTGAATTACCATGTCATTAAGCATATTAATACACAAAAACATTTATCTAAATTTACAGATTAATACACATATAATTTATTTAAATTTCCATATTGTTAGTTATAACACACACACAAAACAGAATTATTAAATATTTCTTTCAGACTACGAAAACCTATTTAGCATGCAAATAACATTTTTTTAAACTTTTTTTTGTTTGTTTGTTTGAGGCCTAACTACATTTAATGGCTTGATGTTGGGGAAATAAGAAATTGAGACCCAAAGGAATAAGCCAATTCATAAATATAGAAATAGCTAAGTTAATGACTGAGGAGAAAATGTCCAGAATGTACACAGATAGCCTACAAGTGGCTACAAAACTATAATGGATTTTCTGCTTGATTTACATGGAATTAAAACTGTAGTTGTTACACATTAGCCTACTTTTAGTAAACAGTCAGCAGTTACTCAAATTGTGGCAGTAAACAAGTCAGTTTATTCTGACTTCCTGTCTTTCCTAATTCTTTGTCAGCTTTACTCTGATGTTCTGTTCTGTTTTTTTTTTGTTGTTGTTGTTGTTAGAGACGGGGTTTCTCCACGTTTGTCAGGCTGGTCTTGAACTCCTGACCTCAGGTGATCCACCTGCCTCGGCCTCCCAAAGTGTTGGGATTATAGGCCTGAGCCACCATGCCCAGCCTATTCTGTTCTTTACAATTCTTTATCAGCACCTCCTACAGTTGCCTCTGACAGTATGTTGACCTAACAGTACATATAATAGTTGGTCACATTTTTCAACAGCTCAGTTTCTCACATCACATAAGCTCATAAGGAAATTCTGAATTAGAGCATAAACTAAAGCCTGGGAATCCTGACCCTGAGTTCTATATTGTTGAGAATTTGCTTAAAACATTTTCTTCTTTAGACATGACTGCTGACCTATAAGCATCTCAGTCATTTAATTATAAGTACAGTACCTTCCTGTCAAAGAGTTTTGAAATATATGGCTTAAAGTAGTGCTCCTTTATTCCTTTTGCTTCTACTAGAAGTCCATCATGCAGTTCACATAGTACAGCAATGATGCAAGGTGGCTCCTCAGAAGCCCTAAAGTCAGCAGTATGAAAGTCAGATGGTAAACCTAGTTTGACAGTGTAGGAAGAGGAACAGAGGGAAAAAAAAATATGGTCAACTTTTAAAAGTCTTTTTCTAAAAACTGATAATCATTTTTCAAAAATAAATGAAAGGTCTTACCTTTAAATGATGGATTTACCAAGTCTTGTCTATTTGGGCACATAATGGCATTGGCAAAAATCAGATCCAAGCAGCACAGAAGTAAATGATAAGAGTTTACTAAGTCATCCCCAATCATCCGAAAATTACCTTTACAAGAAAAAAAAAAAGACACAAAAACAGAAACTTCTCATGTCAAATAGCACCAAGTTCCCAGAGCAGAAATATAAGACCACTGAAAGTGTCATCTTACCCTTAGTATAAACAAAGAGTGTCCAACAGAAATTAAACAGATCCTTAACACTGCAAGGAATCCTCCTAAAAAGGGAAAAAAATTACTTTGTGTCTGACTAGCTTGTTAAATATCATATAAATTGAAATAGTAAATATAAGTATCAAATAGGTCAAATTACACATGAAATTCCATTCATGAAGAAAATTAATCTATCACTTACGAAATGGACTTAAGGTAAGCCTTTCCAATCTGCTAAAATAATCAGAACATAGGGTAATCCCTGTAATCCCAGAACTTTGGGAGGCCCAGGCAGGTGAATCACCTGAGGTCAGGAGTTCAAGACCAGCTCTGGCCAGCATGGTGAAACCTTGTCTCTACTAAAAATACAAAAAATTAGACCGGGCATGGTGGCTCACCCCTGTAATACCAGCACTTTGGGAGGCTGAGGCAGGCAGATCACCTGAGGTTGGGAGTTCGAGATCAGTCTGACCAACATGGAGAAACCCCATCTCTACTAAAAATACAAAATTAGCTGGGCGTGGTGGTGCATGCCTGTAATCCCAGCTACTCGGGAGGCTGAGGCAGGAGAATCGCCTGAACCTGGGAGGCAGAGGTTGCAGTGAGCTGAGATCGTGCCATTGCACCCGGAAGACAGAGGTTACAGTGAGCTGAGATCGTGCCACTGTACTCCAGCCTCAGGAGCAGACTGAGACTCCGTCTCAAAAAAAAAAAAAAAAAAAAAGGTCAGGCGTGGTGGCTCAAGCCTGTAATCCCAGCACGTTGGGAGGCCAAGGTGGGTGGATCACGAGGTAAAGAGGTGGAGACCATCCTGGTCAACATGGTGAAACCCCGTCTCTACTAAAAATACAAAAAATTAGCTGGGCATGGTGGCGTGTGCCTGCAATCCTAGCTACTCAGGAGGCTGAGGCAGGAGAATTGCCTGAACCTAGGAGGCGGAGGTTGCGGTGAGCCAAGATCGCGTCATTGCACTCCAGCCTGGGTAACGGGAGCAAAACTCCGTCTCAAAAAAAAAAAAAAAAAAAAAAATCAGAACATAGAAAAATAAGTAAAAGTATTACCCAAAATTTCCAAATATAGATAATTGTACATGAATTTAAAAAGAAAATAATTAAGTTCTTTGCAGGAATACTTTTCATAAAAAGTAGACTTTCAAAAAAGTAAATTCTCTTAGTTTGTGTTATAGTCTTTACTATATACGGATTAATGGCTCACCTCTGCTTCCTGCTTCGTAACTTTGGTGGTTCTTCATACGGATTTTGAAATATGTCTAAAAAAATTGGCTGAAATTTTTTGAAAATTACAGTAGACACCTCAAAATTTCGCTCTAGCCTTTCTATACGTTCACGAAATTCTTGTGGTAGGTTTGACATGTCCATCCATTTCTTCATTTTACTAAAAAACTGTATTAAACTAAAAAAAAAGAAAAAGGGTACCTTTAAAATTCATTTATATAATGGATTGAAAAGGAAACATTCTATTCATGCCTAAGATTTTTATTAAAAAGCCAGACCTCCCAGGCAACATAGTAAGATCTCATCTCTACAGAAATTTAAAAAATTAACTGGGCATGGTGGCATGCACCTGTAGCTCCAGGTACTTGGGAGGCTGAGGTAGGAGAATTGCTTGAGCCCAGAAGGTCAAGGCTGCAGTAAGCGTGGATCATGTACTCTAGCCTGGGTGACAAAGCAAGACACTGTCTCACATGAACAATGATTAAATACCATCCTTAAAACCTAAATTTAATTAAAACAAACAAACAAACAAAAATCCTCACTATGAAATTACTTTGGTTCCCAGGATCACCAGGGGAATACAGGTTATTAATTAGTGGTCATTACATAAAGCATAACTTCTACGGAAGAAGTGAAAATACCTATCTAAGTCCTTTATTCTCTATATCACCTAAACAATATTCTGCACAAAATTTACGAAGTTAATGTTAGTTAACAGATTAATAGATTATAAAATTAGTTTGAGGAAAAACAGAAGTCTCCCATATGGAAAGACAATCCCATTTTCCAAATGAGAATTTGATTACAAAGCACCAGATTGTTACAGGTTAGGAGTAAAATTCAAGAGTTTGAGTTCCAATGTGTGTGTTGCCACCACCAAAAGTAAAGAAGGTAGCACATATTCAGAAAAAAACTTAACAGCTCTGCTGCCCAGGCTGGAATGCAGTGGCACCATCTTGGTTCATCGCAACTTCAGCCTCCTGGGTTCAAGCAAGCTACCATGCCTGGCCCAATTCTGGGTGCATTTTTTTTGTCCCTATGTTAGTGTGATCTTGGATGGAAAACCTATCAGGTCAAAGCTCACTTAATTAAAGATCTACCAATATATACAGAATTATGCAGTATATATATATACAGATACACTCACATACACATATATTTTGAAATGGAGTTGTACTCTGTTGCCCTGGCTGTAGTGCCATGGTATGATCTCAGCTCACTGCAACCTCCACCTCCCAAGTTCAAGCAATTCTCCCGCCTCAGCCTCCTGACAGCTGGACTACAAGTGTGCACCACCATGCCTGGCTATTTTTGTATTTTAAATAGAGATGGGGTTTCATCATGTTGCCCAGGCTGATCTTGAACTCCTGACCTCAGGTGATCCACCTTCCTTGGCTTCCCAACATGCTTGGATTACAGGCGTGAGCCACCATGCCCGGCCAATACTTAAAATTTTTTCCTTTTTTAAGGCAACAGAAGACATTAACAGCAAATCATCCTAAGCTATTTAATATGGTTTGGATGTTTTGTCCCCTCTAAATCTCATGTTGCAATGTAATTTCCTTGGCTGGACATGGTAGCTCATGACTGTAATCCCAACACTTTGGGAGGGTGAGGGTGGAGGATCACCTGAGCCCACCAGTTTGAGAATAGCCTGGGTAACATAGTCATAACTTGTCTCTACAAAAAATTTAAAAGTTGGCTGGGTGCAGTAACTCACGCCTATAATCCCAGCACTTTGGGAGGCCGAGGCAGGTGGATCATGAGGTCAGGATCACGAGATCAGCCTGACTAACATGGTGAAACCCCGTCTCTACTAAAAATACAAAAATTAGCCGGGCATGGTGGCGCATGTCTGTATTCCAGCTACTCGAGAGGCTGAGCCATGAGAATTGCCTGAACCCAGGAGGCAGAGGTTGTAGTGAACTAAGATTGCACCACTGCACTGAAGCCTGGGAAACAGCACGAGACTGTCTAAAAAAAAAATTTTAAGTTAATCAAGCATGGTGGTGTATGCTTGTGGGCCCAGCTACTCAGGAAGCTGAGACAGGAGGATCACTTGAGCCTGGGGGATTGAAGCTGCAGTGAGTCACAATCATGCCACTGCACTTCAGCCTGGGCAACAGAATAAAGACTCTGTCTCAAAAAAATAAAAAAGAAATGTGACCTCTGATGCTGGAGGTGGGCCTAGTGGGAGGTGTTTGGGTCATGGGAGCAGATCCCTCATGAATGGCTTGGTGCTGTCCTCATGGTAATGAATTTAGTTCTCACTCACATGAGATCTGGTTGTTTAAAAGAGTATGGCACTTCCCACCCTCAATTGCTCCTGTTCTCATATAATGTGCTTCCTCCCGCTTCACATTCCACCATGACTCTAAACTTCCTGAGGCCCTCACCAAGAGCAGATGCCAGCCCCATGCTTCCTATACAGCCTGCAGAACCCTGGGCCAATTAAATCTCTTTTTTAAAAACAATAAAGTCACTCAGCCTCAGGTATTCCTTCGTAGTAATGTAAAACGTCCTAATATAGCATTCAAACTCTGGATATGCTGATTAAAATCTGACACTCTTAAGAATCTCATTAAAAGATTCTTACCAATAGTAGCGAAAAATTTGTCAGATTACTAAATATTTTTTGGCTCACGAAAAATTATATCCCTTATAGAAGACTTAAAAATTTTTGTTTTGGGGGCCCAAAGTGGCTCCGGCCGGATGTCGTGGCGCTTGCGAAGGCGAGGCCAAGAGTTCAAAGCCAACCAACCTCAGCAACCTTACAAGCTCTCAATGATTGGCAAAAAAAAAAAAAAAAAAAAAAAATTTTTGTTTTTTGGCTGGGTGTGGTGGCTCATGCCTGTAATCCCAGCACTTTGGGAGGCCTAGGCGGGTTGGTCACCTGAGGTAAGGAGTTGAAGACTAGCCTGACCAACATGGAGAAACCCCACCTCTACTAAAAATACAAAATTAGCCGGGCATGGTGGCAGGTGACTGTAATCCCAACTACTCGGGAGGCTAAGGCAGGAGAATCACTTGAACCCGGGAGGTGGAGGTTGTGGTGAGCCGAAATAGAGCCATTGCACTCCAGCTTTCATTTTTGGATGATCAGCATGTGAAACCCTTTGCTTTGAGGAAATTTCCACTTTTGAGCCTCGTCTACCACTAGACAGATCAGCTTTACTGGAAGCCAGGATGAAGGCATATAATCTGATATCCTTTATGAGATACATCTGCTTGAGATTTTGATCTGAAGCTGGTGCTGCAGAGAAGTGAGGAAGTGGTAAATCCTTATAGTGGGATCAACAGCAATGTTTAGCTCCTGGGGCAAATAAAGTGGCAACGTCCAGGGACAGCACTGCTAGCAATGCAAACTGTGTCCTTGCTAGATGGATTCTGTGATATGCTTTTTGGCTGTGTGGCCAGCCTCCTTTTGTTCCTGGCCTTTTCTAAGCCTAGTTTTCTTAAGTCATCCTAAAGATTTTATCACCTGTCCAATACTTCCTTTCTCCTTAAGTTAGCCAAAGTTGGTAAGTGATATCTTTTATTTTTTTTGAAACAGGGTCCCACTCTGTCACTCAGGCTGGAGTACAGTGGTGTGATCGTGGCTCACTGCAGCCTCGACTTCCTGGGCTCAAGTGATAGATCCTACCGGCCCAGGTTCCCAAGTAGTTGGGACTACAGGAATGTGCCACTACACCCAGATAATTTTTAAAAGTTTTTCAGAGATGGGGTCTCACTTTTTGTTGCCTAGGCTGACACCTGCTTTCTATAAACAAGAGCCTTGACTACTACATCATCATATAATGCATTGTACATACTGCTCTCACAAGAATGGCTTTCCTAGACTGGAACAAAATGTATCAGAGTGCTTGGAAAAAACAGAAAAACCTTATAGCACTGTTATCACTTAAACCATGATTACAATTTTTAAGACTAAAGTAAGGAGCAAAGTAAACTTCACAGCTTTCTATTCACTGGGATTCTGTTATAAAGAATATGCTACTGCTAGGTGTAGTGGCTCACACCTGTAATCCTAGCACTTTGGGTGGCTGAGGTAGGAGGACTGCTTGAGCCCAGGAGTTTGAGACCAGCCTGGGAAACATAGTGAGACCTATTTTCTACAAAAAAATTAAAAATTAGCTAGACTTGGTGGTGTATACCTATAGTCCCAGCTACTCAAGAGGCTCAGGTAGGAGGACTGCTTGAGTCCAGGAGGTCAAGGCTGCAGTGAGCTGTGATAATACCACTGAACTCCAGCCTGGGTGACAGCAAGACCCTGTCTCAAAAAAGAAGAAAAAAAAGAATACACTACTCAAGCTGGGTGTGGCAGCATGTACCTGTAGTCCCAGATATTCAGGAGTCTTAGGCAGGGGGATTGCTTAAGCCAAGGAATTCAAAATAAGTCTGGGCAACATAGTGTGATCTCATCTTATAAAAAAAATATTAAAATGGTAGCTTACACCTGTAATGGCAGCACTTTGGGAAGCTGAGTAGGGGAGAATAGCTTGAGTCCAGGAGTTTGAGACTAGCCTGGGTAATATAGAGAGACACGGTCTCTACATAAAGTTTAAAAATTAGCTTAACATGGTGGCATGTACCTGTGGTCTTAGCTACTTGGGGAGCTGAGGTGGGCAGATCGCCTGGGAGATTGAGAGTGTAGTGAGCCATGACTGCAACACTGCACTCCAGCCTGGGTAACAGAGCAAGACCCTGTCACAGAAAAAAACAAAATTTTTTAAGAAAGAAAGAGAGAGAGAGAGAGAGAAAAGAGAATACACTATCCTAGCAAGCACATGAAAAGATGCTCAACATCATTATCCATCAGGGAAATGCAAATCAAAACTGGGATGGCTACAATAAAAAGGATGGATAATAGCAAGAACTGGCAAGAATGTGGAGAAACTGGAAGCCTTGTAAACTCCTGGTGCGGATGTAAACTGGTACAGTCACCTTGGAAAACAGCCTGATAGTTCCTCAAAAGGTTAAACATAGGGATGAGAGCAGTGGCTCACACCTGTAATCCTAGCACTTTGGTTGGCTGAAGCAGGCAGATCACTTGAGGCCAGGAATTTGAGACCAGCCTGGCCAACATGGTGAAACCCCGTCTCTACTAAAAAATACAAAAATTCTCTGGGCATGGTGGTACACATGTGTAATCCCAGCTACTCAGGAGGCTAAGGCACGAGAATCGTTTAAACCCAAGAGGCAAAGGTTGCAGTAAGCCAAGATCATGCCACTGCACTTTAGCCTGGGCGACAGAGTGAGACTGTCTCAAAGAAAGGTTAAACACAGAGTCACCATATGACTCAGCAATTCCACTCCTCTCTATATATACCTGAAAGAAATAAAAAGATATGTCCACATAAAAAGTTGTATACAAATGTTCATAGCAACACTAATCATAGTAGCCAAAAGGTAGAAATAATTGATAAATGAATAAACAAAATGTGGTATATCTATGCAATGGAATATTATTCAACCATAAAAAGAACTGCTGATACATGCTGCATCATGGATGAACCTTGAAACCATTATCCTAAATCAAAGAAGCCAACATAGAAGACCATATACTATATGATGCCATTTATATAAAATGTGCAGAATAGAAAACTCTATAGAGACAGAAGTTAGATCAATGGTTACCAAGAGGTAGGTGTGGGGGTTGTAATAAAAAGTGAATGCTAACAGGGGTTTCTTTTGGGGGTGATGAAATGTTCTAAAATGGATTTCACAACTCTGAAAATACAAAAAATCACGCAATTGTATAGTTTAAACGAATGAATTATATGATATGTGGTAATATCTCAATAAGGCTATTAAAAAAACCTCCCACAACACTACTCCAAAAATGTTGCAGTAAAAATGTGTAAATATGTTAGAAATATTAATCTGTTCACTTTTTTTATTTGAGTTGGAGTCTCGCTCTGTCTCCCAGGTTGGAGTACAGTGGCACGATCTTGGCTCACTGCAACCTCCACCTCCAAGGTTCAAGCAATTCTCCTGCCCTTAGCCTCTTGAGTAGCTGGGATTATAGGCACGTGCCACCATGCCTGGCTAATTTTTGTATTTTTTTTTTTTTTTTGAGATGGAGTTTCACTCTTGTTACCCAGGCTGGAGTGCAATGGCTTGATCTTGACTCACCAAAACCTCCACTTCCCAGGTCCAAGTGATTCTCCTGTCTCAGCTTCCTGAGTAGCTGGGATTACAGGCATGCACCACCACGCCCGGCCAATTTTGTATATTTAGTAGAGATGGGGTTTCTCCATGTTGGTCAGGCTGGTATCAAACTCCTGACCTCAGGTGATCTACCTGCCTTGGCCTCCCGAAGTGCTGGGATTATAGGCGTGAGCCATCATGCCTGGCCTAATTTTTGTACAAAACAGAAGTCTTCCATATGTATAGCCTCTTTAGGACCCACAGAAGGTGCCAGACATGGTGGCTCACTCCTGTTATCCCAGCACTTTGGGAGGCTAAGGTGGGTGGATCACAAGGTCAGAAGATCAAGACCATCCTGGCTAATATGGTGAAACCCCATCTTTATTAAAAATACAAAAAATTAGGAGGGTATAGTGGCACGCGCCTCTAGTCCCAGCTACTCAGGAGGCCGAGGCAGGAGAATCACTTGAAACCGGGAAGCAGAGGTTGCAGTGAGCCAAGATCATGCCACTGCATTCCAGCCTGGGAGACAGAGCTAGACAGAGTGAGAATATGTCTCATTCTCTTCAGTGAAAGCAATTCTTTGAGCAATCATTATTCCAGGCTTTGCAGTTGTGCCTTGACTTAATTATAAACAAATGCAGCCAGGTGTGGTGGCTCATGCCTATAATCCCAGTACTTCAGGAGGCCAAGGCAGGCAGACCTCTGGAGCTCAGAAGTTCAAGACCAGCCTGGGTAACATGGTGAAACCCCATCTCTACAAAAAACAAACAAAAAAAGGAAACAAAAAACTATAAAAATTAGCCTGGCATGGTGGTGTGCACCTGTAAATCCCAGCTACTTAGAAGGGTGAGGTGGGAAGATCAACTGAGCCCAGGAGGTAGAGACTGCAGTGAGCAGAGATGGCACCACTACATTCTAGCTGAAGCCACAGAGACCCTGTTTCAGGCCAGGCAAAAAAAAAAAAAAAAAAAAAAGAAAAGAAAAAAGAAAAAAAAAAAACCGAAAAAACAAATGCCGTAACAGCAGTGTAGACAAACAAATGGTTATAATTTTTAGAGTAAGTAACGTTTTTTGTTATCAAGTTTCCCAAGATCTAAACCAGCTGTTTCACCAATCTTTTATTTGGGTCTTTGCAATGGCCATTAACTTAGTGATGTTATCCAATTTATCTGGGATATAGACACTTAGTTTTTGAGTCCAGGGGTCAGCCAGTTGAGATTTTTAGATGCTGAGCTTGAAGCATTTTTTTTTTTTTTTTTTTTTTTTGAGAAGGGTCTTGCTCTGTTACCTAGGCTAGCGTATAGTGGCATGATCAAAGCTCACTATAGTCTGAACTCCTGGACTCAATTGATCCTTCTGCCTCAGCCCAAGATAGCTGGGACTATAGGTGCATATCACCACACCTCACTAACATTCTTTGTAAAATTTTTTTGTAGAGACTAAAGAGTAGTCTGGCTGGGCCAGGGTCATAAGGTTTCTGTTTCGCTAAGGGACAACGCAGGGGCATAGGGACAAGAACACCACAAGCAGAACCCCCAGGGACCTGCCTACCTCCTTCATTTCCTCATCCTCAGGCTGGGGCCAGCCATGTCCCCTGCTGGTGCTGATAGGGTCAGCCCTGCACCTTAGTGGAGCAGAGCACAGCACAGTTTACTGAGGCTGAGCTGGGCCAGACAACAGCTAAGCAGCTGAGTTACTGTTTAATGGGTATAGTTTGGGAAGATAAGAAAGTTCAGGAGATGGTGGTGGTGATGCTTGAACCAAGTGAAGGTGATGAAGGTACATAATGTCACCAAACTTAAAAATAGTCAATTTTACGAATTTTATGTTATGTATATTTTACCCCACCACTACCACTGCCGCTGCCACCGTAACACACACACACACACACACACACACACACACACACACACACACACACACACACAGAGGCAAGTTGACTCTCCATATCTGTGAGTTCCACATCCATGGATTCAATCAACCACACAACAAAAAATATTTGGAAAAAAAGGATGGTTTTGTCCGTATTGAACATGTACCAACTTTATTTCTTGTGATTATTCCCTAAACTATACAATGTAACAACTACTTACATAGCATTTACATTGTATTAGGTATAATCCAGAGATGGGACCAGGTGTGGTGGTTCACGCCTGTAATACCTGCACTTTGGGAGGCAAAGGCAGGTGGATCCTTTGAGCTCAGGACTTAGAGACCAGTCTACAAAACATGGTGAAACCCCATCTCTTAAAAAAAAAAAAAAAAAAAAAAAAGCTACAAAAATTAGCTGGGCATGGTAGCACACACCCATAGTCCCAGTTACTCGGGAGGGTGAGGTAGGAGGATTGCTTGAATCTGGGAGACAGAGGTTGCAGTGAGCCGAGATCATGTTACCGTACTCTAGCCTGGGCAACAGAGTAAGATTTTGTCTCAAATAATAATAGTAATAAAAGTTAAAAAAATAAAATTATATTTAAGTTGAAATGTTGAAAACAGCCCAAATTATTATAAGTCAAAGCAAATAATATGACATTTTTGGTTACTTGAATAAACACATTGGGGTAACTGTTCTTTTAGCATTAAAAATCCACTTAAAAACATTTTGGGGGAGGCTGGGTGCCATGGCTCATGCCTGTAATCTTAGCACTTTGGGAGGCAGAGGCGGGTAGATCACTTGAGACAAGAGTTTGAGATCAGCCTGCCCAACATGGTGAAACCCTGTCTCTACTAAAAACACAAAAATTATCTGGGCATGGTAAAATGCACCTGTAGTCCCAGCTACTCGGGAGGCTGAGGTGGGAGGACTGCTTGAGCTTAGAAGGCAGAGGTTGCAGTGAGCCAAGATCTAGATACTGCACTCCAGTGTGGGTGACAAAGTGAGACCCTGTCTCAGAAAAAAAAAAAAAAGATTTAACACAGAGGTTTCTAGCAGAATTTAGGAAAGAAAGGCAGAGAAAGAATATGAAAATTGGGAAAGGATTATCTATGTTATAACAAATTTAGAATTAAATGATGGCATGCAGTGGCTCATGTCTGTAATCCTAGCACTTTGGGAGGCCCAGGCAGGCAGATCATTTGAGGTCAGGAGTTTGAGTCCAGCCTGATGAACATGGTAAAACCCCATCTCTACTTAAAAAAATACAAAAAATTAGCTGGGCGTGGTGATGCACACCTTTAATCCCAGCTACTAGGGAGGCTGAGGCACAAGAATCACTTGAACCTGGGATGCAGAGGTTGCAGTAATCCAAGATTGCATCGCTGCCCTCCAGCCTGGGTGACATAGCGAGACTCCATCTCAAAAAAAAAAAAAAAAAAAAAAAAGCCAGGTGCCTTTTTACAGGCTCATGCCTGTAATCCCAGCACTTTGGGAGGCTGAGGCCGGCAGATCACCTGAGGTCAGGAGTTCAAGACTAGCCTGGCCAACACAGTGAAATCCCATCTCTACTAAAAATATAAAAATTAGCCAGGCATGGTGGTAGGTGCCTATAATCCCACCTACTCAGGAGGCTGAAGCAGAAGAATGGCTTGAACCCAGGAAGTGAAGGTTGCAGTGAGCCGAGATGGTGTTATTGTACTCCAGCCTGGGCAAAAAGAGTGAAACTCCATCTCAAAAAAAAAAGAATTAAATGAAGTGAAATGATTTCAAAATAAGAGAAAACTGATTCTAAAATTTAGAGCTTATATAACAACATTTGAAAACATCAAAGTGGTTTACCTTAATTTAGCTGAACGTAGTATTCTTGTGAGTGAAACACAGTTGCCTTCCATGATACCCTTTCCAACTGTGGGAATCACGCTTTTGCGGCATGCAACATATAATGAACATGCCAACCAGTGTGTAACTTCTCCCTGGCAAGCAAAAGACAAACAGCAAAACAGATATAATATTATGTTAAAATGCTTGAATTCTAGAAACAAAAGATATGTAGAATTATCTGGTCTCAATTTTCCTTATGTAGGCAAAGGGCCAGAGAAGTGAAGACATTTGCCCAAGGTCACAAAGCTGTTAGTTGCAGCAATGAGTATAAACTTCCTTACTCTGAGTTCTGTGTTTTTACAACTATAACATGCTAAATTAATATTAATCTAAAGATAAAACCTGGCTTGGTGGCTCATGTTTGTAATTCCAGTGACTCGGGAGGCTGAGATGGGAGTATTACTTGACGCCAGGAATTCAAGACTAGCCAAGGCAATGTAGTGAGACCCTGACTCTAAAAATGAAAATGAAAAAATTAGCCAGGCACAGTGATGCTTGCCTGCAGTCCCAGCTACCTGGGTGGCTGAGGCAAGAGGATCGCTTAAGTGCAGGAGTTCAAGACTGCATGTTTGCGTCACTACATTCCAGCATAGGTAACTGAGGCGAGACCCTGTCTTTAAAAAAAAAAAAAAAAAAGGTAAGTCTTTCACCTACATGCCAAATCTAATACAGGCATATGCCACACAACAATATTTTGGTCAACAGTGAACCACATATACAATGGTAGTCACTTAAGATTATAACACTGGCTGGGCATGGTGGCTCACACCTGTAATCCCAGCGCTTTGGGAGGCCAGAGTAGGCAGATCACTTAAGGCCAGGAGTTCAAGACCAGCTTGGCCAGCATGACAAAACTCTGTGTCTACTAAAAATACAAAAAATTAGGTGGGTGTGGTGGCACATGCCTATAGTTCCAGCTACTCAGAAGGCTGAGTCATTTGAACACAGGAGGCAGAGGCTGCAGTGAGCAGAGATTGTGCCACTGCACTCTAGCCTAGGCAACATAGGGACACTTCGTTCGGCTCCAAAAAAAAAAAAGGATTATAAAACTGTATGTTCTAACTGTTCTATACCAAAAAAAATTATCATGGCCGGGCGCGGTAGCTCACGCCTGTAATCCCAGCACTTTGGGAGGCTGAGGCGGGTGGATCACGAGGTCAAGAGATCAAGACCATCTTGGTCAACAAGGTGAAATCCCGTCTCTACTAAAAATATAAAAAAAAACTTGGCTGGGCACGGTGGCGCGTGCCTGTAATCCCTGCTACTCAGGAGGCTGAGGCAGGAGAATTGCCTGAACCCAGGCAGAGGTTGCAGTGAGCCGAGATCACGCCATTGCACTCCAGCCTGGGTAACAAGAGCGAAACTCCGTCTCAAAAAAAAAAAAAAAATTATCATTTACTGTACCTCTCTTATGTTTAGATACACAAATACTTACCATTATAGTTGTCTACAGTATTCAGTACAAAAACGTGCTAAACAGGTTTGCATCCCAAGAGCAATAGGCTACATTACGCAGCCTAGGAATGTAGTAGGCTATGCTATCTAGGTTTGCGTAAGTATACTCTATGAAGTTCGCACAACAAAATCACCTAATGTTGCATTTCTTAGAATGTGTCCCTGCCTTTAAGGGAAGCATGACTGAATTATGAGAAGAGTTCTCTTAAAATTTGTCAGCATGACTTTCTCGATTTTAAGAAATGGCCTTGATGATCCTGAAGTTTCTTTATACCGTTTTTATTTTTCTCTTTAACAAGTTTGGCAGGGAAAGGCAAAAATAGAGTAAAAAGTTGGCAACAGAGTCACACATAAAAAATTAATACTAATCTTATGTAACGTAAAGGAGACTGTCATTTTTTTTTTAGATAAAAATTTGGGGAATTATTTACCCCAAAACATGTCATCTTTAAAATATAGTCATGCATTGCTTAATGACAGGGATATATTCTGAGAAATGCAGTATTAGGCAATTTCGTTGTACAAACATCAACGCATAGTCTACTAAACCTAGGCTAGATGATACAGCTTATTGCTTCTAGGCTACAAACCTGTGAAGCGTGTTACTATACTGAATACTGTTGGCAAATATAACACAACAGTAATTATTTGTGTATCTAAACACAGAAAAGATACAGCAAAAATAAAGTATGTGGTATGTGTGGTCCATCACTGACTGAAATATTTTGCAGCACATGACTGTAGTAAGCATGGCTCTCCATATTAGCATATTTCAATTTACAATGCTACAAAAACGGTGACATTTGGGAATTCAACAATTTCTGCATTAGACTTGAGACATCTCCAAGCCAGAATCACTTCACGACTTCATTGCCGAAATACAATAGGTGAAGTTTAAGAATTAAGAATTACAGATAAATGCCAGGCACGGTGGTTCACGCTCATAATACCAGCACTTTGGGAGGCTGAGGCAGAGGATTGCTTGAGCTCAAGAGGTCAAGATCAGCCTGGGAAACGTAGTGGAAAAAATTAGCTGGGCATGTGGCACATGCCTATAGTTCCACCTACTTGGGGAACTGAGACGGGAGGATTGTTTGAGCCAGAAGGTTAAGGGCTGTGATTGACATGTTGGACTCTAGCACGGGTGAAAGAACAAGACTCCATTTAAAAAAAAAAAAAAAAAAATTACAGATGTAATCTCATAGCACAACATAACAGGGCTGTTATTCACTGTTCCACAGATTCTCTTTAAGACCAAACCCTAGAAGGATAAAAAGACTTCTTGAAATAATCTAAAAGAGATGGGATAGAAATGGATGGCCCTCAATAAACCCAATGTTCTTACCTTGAAGGAATGAGAAGTCTTATTTTCTCAAACCACTAATTGAGACAGGTAAGCTTAAGGATGAATATTTTTAGAAGCTTTAATTAATGAATTGTTTGGGAATAGGGGCTGGTTGTGGTGACTTATGCATGTAGACCCAGCACTTTGGGAGACTGGTGTGAGTGGACTACTCCAGTTCAGGGGTTCAAGATTAGCTTGGGTAACACGGCAAAATCCTATCTTAACAAAATACAAAAAAAACTAGCAGGATGTGGTGACATGAGCCTGTAGTCCTAGTTACTCTGGAGGCTGAGATGGGAGAAGTGCTTGAAGCCAGGGAGGTTGAGGCTTCAGTGAGCCCTGATTGTACCATTACACTCCAGCCTGGGAGACAGAGCGAAACCGTCTCGAAAAAGAAAAAGACAATTTTTAGGGAATAGCATCCAAATATTACGGAAACTTTGGATATAGGTTACCAAATAAAAACTCTAGCAAGATGGTAAAAATCCAAGTCCTAAAATTATCATTTTGATTTTTTTTAGACATAAAAGATACACTGGTTTTTATTTTACTTTTTTTTTTTTGTTTTGAGACCAAGTCTCACTCTTGTTGCCTAGGATGGAGTGCAATGATGCAATCTCAACTCACTGCAACCTCCACCTCCCGGGTTCAAGTGATTCTCCTGCCTCAGCCACCCAAGTAGCTGGGATTATAGGAACCTGCCACCATGCCCAACTAGTTCTTTTTTGAGACAAAGTCTAGTTCTGTCGCCCAAGCTGGAGTGCAGTGGTTTTATGGTGTTGGCCAGGCTGGTCTTGAACTCCTAACCTTGTGATCCACCTGCCTCAGTCTCCCAAGGTGCTGGGATTAAAAGCATGAGCCACTGCTCCCAGCTGCCCAGCTAATTTTTGTATTTTTAGTAGAGATAGGGTTTCACTGTGTTGGCCAGGTTGGTCTCAAACTCCTGACCTCAAGAGATCCGCCTCCCTTGGCCTCCCAAAGTACTGGGTTTACAGGCCTGAGCCACTGCACCCGAACTATTTTACTTTTTAAAACAGGGTCTTACTCTGTTGCCCCAGGCTGGAGCGCAGTGATGCAATCAGGGCCACTGCAGCCTCAATCTCCCAGGCTCAAGGAATCCCCCCCACCTTAGCCTCCAGAGTAGCTGGGACTAAAGGCACACACCACCACACTCAGCTAATTTTTGTAGAGATGGGGTTTTGCCATGTTGCCCAAGCTGGTCTCAAACTCCTGGGCTCAAGTGCCACCTGTCTCAGCCTCCCAAAATGTTGGGATAACAGGTGTGAACCACCACGCCCAGCCTATTTTATTTTTTGTAGAGATAGGGCCTCACTATGTTGCCCAGGCTGGTCTTGAACTCCTGGGCTAAAGTGATCCTTCTGCCTCAGCCTTCCAAAGTGCTGGGATTATAGGCATGAGCCACTGTGCCTGGCCTGTTTTTCTTTCCTTAAAAAAGTCAACTATTTTATTTCATGAGAATAAAATAGAATACAATTCTATTTTATAAAATCCTATTTCATAAAATTCTATGAATTCTATGAGACCAGAAACCGTTTTTTTGTATTTCTAAGGCCAATTTGTCAGGCCTTAGAAATATAAAAATAGTTTCTGATCTCATAGAACTCGAAGTCTGGAGCTAAGACAAACAGATACTATTATTTATAATTGGGTTAGATTTAGAAGCTGTAAGAATTGAAGATAAAGTGTTGTAGGAGAATATAGTGTAGTGAGTAACTGATTTTGACTAGAGTTTAGGGAAGGCCTCACAAAAGATGACAAATTTGTAAATCACTAAAAGCGTGAGCAGGGGCTTGTCAGGTAGTCTAGAGAGGGGTAGGGATTAAAGAAAGACTTTTTTTTTTTGAGGCAGAGTCTTGCTGTGTTGCCAGGCTACAGGACAGTGGTATGATCTTGGCTCACTGCAACCTCTGCCTCCTGGGTTCAAGTGATTCTCCAGCCTCAGCCTCCTGAGTAGCTGAGACTACCAGTGCCTGCCACCAAGCCCAGCTAATTTTCGTATTTTTAGTAGAGACAGGGTTTCACTATGTTGGCCAGGATGGTCTCAATTTCCTGACCTCGTAATCCACCTGCCTTGGCCTCCCAAAATGCTGGGACTACAGGCATTGAGTCACTGTGCCCAGCCAAAGACTTCTTAGGAAGTCTGAAATACATAAAAATTACTCCAAATACCTTTCAACAAAAATTGATTTTTAAAAAAGAGAAGGAAAGCCGGGCGCAGTGGCTCAAGCCTGTAATCCCAGCACTTTGGGAGGCCGGGGCAGGTGGATCACGAGGTCAAGAGATTGAGACCATCCTGGTCAAAATGGTGAAACCCCGTCTCTAATACTAAAGATACAAAAAATTAGCTGGGCATGGTGGCGCGTGCCTGTAATCCCAGCTACTCAGGAGGCTGAGGCAGGAGAATTGCTTGAACCCAGGAGGCGGAGGTTGCAGTGAGCCGAGATCGCGCCATTGCACTCCAGCCAGGGTAACAAAAGTGAAACTCCGTCTCAAAAAAAAAAAAAAAAAAAAGAAGGAAAATAAAACACCAGATAGAATAAACACAAAATTTCAGTTCATACATTTGTGGGGTTTTTTTTTTTTTTTCGACATGGAGTCTTCCTCTGCCACCTAGGCTAAAGTACAGTGGTGCAATCTCGGTTCACTGCAGCCCCTGTTCTCCTGGGTTCCAGCAATTCTCCTGCCTCAGCCTCCTGGGTAGCTGGGATTACAGGCATACATCACCACACCCGGCTAATCTTTCTATTTTTAGTGGAGATGGGGTTTTGCCATGTTCCCCAGGATGGTCTCAAACTACTGACCTCAGGTGATCCGCCTGCCTCAGCCTTCCAAAATGCTGGGATTACAGACATGAGCCACCGCACCCATCCCATTTCTGCTTTCTAGAGCAAACATTGGGCTAGGCACTATGGCTCATGCCTATAATCCCAATGCTCTGGGAGACTGAGGCAGAAGAATCACTTGAGACCAGTTCAAGACTAGCTCAGGCAACATAGTCAGATACTGTCTCCACAAAAAATTGAAAAATTAGCTGAGCACGGTGGTGCATGCCAACAGTCTCAGCTACTAGAGAGGCTGAAGCAGGAAGATCACTTGAGCCCAGGAGTATAAATTTACAGTGAGCTATGATTGTGCCACTGCATTCCAGGCCTGGGCAAAAGAGCAAGACCCTATTTTGTTTTTGTGTTGTTTTGTTTTTTTCAGATGGAGTTTCACTCTTGTTGTGAAGGGTGGAGTGTAATGGCACAATCTTGGCTGGCTGCAACCTCCACCTCCCAGGTTTTATTGATTCTCCTGCCTCGGTCTCCCAAGTAGCTGGGATTACAGGTGTACATCACTACACCTGGCTAATTTTTTTAGTAGAGACGGGGTTTCACCATGTTGGCCAGGCTGGTTTTGAACCCCTGACCTCAGGTGTTCTGCCCACCTTGGCTTCCCAAAGTTTTCTGTGGGATTAGGCCCCTGGCTTGATTCTGACTCATTATGACTGTTGGAATTATAGGCATGAGCCACTGTGCCTGGCCAAGACGCTGTTTCTAAGGAAGAAAGAAAAAAGAAATAAAGCAAACGTTAAAGATGTCATATTCAACACTGTCTACCTAGATATTTAGCTCTTCAACCTTTCTTAGTGTTGGGGGTGAGAGGAAAGATTCCAGGCAGAGGGAATAGCATGGATAAAGCACAAAACTGGGAACAAGCTTGTCATATTCAAGAATCTGAAACAGGTGCATGCCATGACTGTAGTTTGACACAGTAAATGCTTATTCAATGACAGACCTTCTGCAGGAGAGACCAAATGAGACCTAGGATGTCAGAAATGCTTTCTCAGGCGTTCAAAAATCAATCTGTTTTCAACTGAGAGGCCATTCATTCTAATCTCCCCTACTTTCTTATTCTTTCCACAGCTTTCCAGTCATGCCACATACAGATGCAGACCATTGTCCTTTACCCAGTCTATCCAGTCCTGAAGACACACAAGTTTTTTTCAAGTACTTTTCCTTCATATACAGACACACATACAGTCAACACATTTCCAACTCTATGCCTTTGAACCCAGCAAGGATTTCGCTGGGTGGGGGAGTCAGCGGTGCGCCCTGGGCATGGATCCAGTCCTCTTGGTACATGAAAGCCTTTGAACATGAGGCCACTGGAGTGCTACACGAAATACACTCCATCACAATTCTGTCTACACTGGCCTTATGCTTGCCTGGGTTTCTTTCTTTTTCTGTTTTTTTTTTTTGGAGACAAAGTCTCGCTCTGTTGCCCAGACTGGAGTGCAGTGGCATGATCTCAGCTCACTCCAACGTCTCCCTCCCCAGTTCAAGCAATTCTCCTGTCTCAGCATCCCAAGTAGCTGGGACTACAGGTACATGCTGCCACGCCCACTAATTTTTTTTTGTATTTTTTTCAGTAGAGACAGCATTTCACTATGTTGCCCAGGCTAGTCTTGAACTCCTGAGCTCAGGCAATCCAGTCACCTCGGCCTCCCAAAGTGCTAGGATTACAGGGTTGAGCCAATAGGCCTGGCCTCTTTTTTTTTTTTTTTTGATTCAGAGTCTTGCTCTGTCACCCAGGATGGAGTGCAGTGGTGTGGTCTCTGTTGTTCACTGCAGCCTCTGCCTCCTGGGTTCAAGCGCTTCTCCTGCCTAAGCCTCCTGAGTAGTTGTGATTACAGGCAGGTGCCACCACGTCCAGCTCATTTTCTTTTACTTTTGGTAGAGACACAGTTTCACCATGTTGCCCAGGTTGGTCTCTAACTCCTGCCCTCAAGTGATCCGCCCCCCAGTCAGCCTCCTCAAGTGTTGGGCTATAGGCATGAGCCAACCACGCCCCGCCTGGGTTTCTATATTAGAATAACCCTGGACAAAACAACCCTCTGGGCCTTGCTATTGTCACCTGGAAAGTAGGTCTAGTATTCATCGGCATGCCATGTTCACAGGGCTTTTGTGAGAATAAAATGCAGGAATGATGAGGAAAATCGAGTAATTATAACTGACATTAATTTTTTCAGAGCCAGACACTGATAGGAAGCATCAGGACGATGCTCTGACGGAGGAGGAAACGTGGGGCTGAGATCAGCTTCGTGTGCACATTGGCTTTGCTCAAACTGCTGCACAGCGACCAGCAGCTCCACCCTGGTGAAGCAGAGGGTGGAGGTTAAATGGCTCAGATTCTGGGTCTGGCTCCATGTATAAGTAAGTGTGACCCCGGGCCCGCAGCTCAACCTGTTTGGGGTAAAGCTGTTCGGTTAACTTAAGAGGAACCTGTCGGCTTCCTCTTGCGTGGAATGAGGACCGCAGAAGGCGTTCAGACGGAACTGAGTGAGAGGGTCCATTTAAAGCCCTGAGCAGTGGTGTCTTGGCGTGCAAATTCATTTTCACTTTTACCATTATATTTGTTCTTACCTATTTATGAGCAGCCACGACGTCTGTGGCGCTCGGCAGGGTAGAGGGAAGTGTGGTCAGGAAGCCTGGGGTCTGAGTGGCGCGGGACCTAGGCCGCTCCTTTTTTGGGGCTTCAGTTTCCCGCCTCAAAACGATGGGTGGATTGGCTGGGTTACACCCAGCCTTCCCGCCCCTCGGCGTCAGGCTGGGCAGCGACCCTCCTCAGTGGGGAAACTCCCACCACCCCATAGGCCAGGGAAGGGGCGGGGCGGGGGTGGGGCCTGGCGAGGGTCGGGTCCGGCCGTCCCACCTGCCGCCGCTCACCTCTAGACTGTAGTTGCCTCGGATGGCAGTGAAGTCGTCCAGGGCTTCGGCCGCGCTCCCTTCGTCCAGATTCAGCTCCTGGCACAGCGCCTGTAGCGCCTCCCCGGCTGCGGCGACTACCGCCGCCCCCTCGGCGTGGGGCTCGTCCTCGAACATCCTTTCGGTCCCCACGGGCGACGCGCCACGGCCCCCGACTTCTTCCTCACTCTCGGACGAGCTACCCACAACCACCTGCGCCAAAGCGCGCGAAAATCGGCGGTTGCGGAGCGCCTTGTCTTCCACCGTGTGCTTCCGCTTTTCCTCCTCAAAAAAAGTCCGTTTTTCCTCCGGAGCTCCTAGCCTTCCCTCTCCGGAAATGTGATAAGAAGACGGACCACAGATCCTGAATGACCTGGCCTTGGCCCTTGGCGGATCGCGGGGGACCCAGCCGGCGGGGCAAAAGAAGAGCGGAGGGATCCGCAGCCTGCGCGCGGAGCCTGCTGGGAGGTGTAGTCCATCTCCTGGGAGATGAAGCCCGCGGCCAGACCGTGTCCCTGGTTAGGCCCTTGGGTTTGGGCAGGGCTGGTATGCCTACTGCGAGGTGGCCTCGTGCAGCATAGTGAGATGCCTCCTCTATCCATGGGCGCTGGGTCTGTCACTGTTTCTCCTGCCTCAGGCTCCTTTTTAGAAAAAAGTAACCTCTGGAGGAAGAGGGGCTCTTGGAACTCTCCCTAACATCCCAGTCAGTGCCCAGTGCCAGTGAGCGCTCACTAAGTGACCGAGGGGAAGGACTAGTGAGGGTTATTAGGGGACGGATCCTGATCTCGTGTTAGTCACACGAGGCGGGCAGAAAGGACTGCAGTAATGAGGCAGGAGAATAGAGTCTGGAGGCAGGGAACCTATGGTTGGTTCACGTGACTTTCTAGAACAAAATTGAAAGGAAAACCCCAACTTTCCACGCCTAAGTAACAAAATGACCAGAGGCTATTTCATTGGACCTTTTTTCTGCATGGCAGATGGGAAACTGTCCGCAACAAACCACACTGAGTGCTTGCCCTTCTTCGTTTGCAACTTTGTAACTTAACTTCAGTCTCTGAATAGTTGCTGTCCACAACCAATCAGACTCATTGCGGTAGAGTCTTCCGCATAGAAGTATAGAAGTATACTTCATTTGCATAGAAGTATAACTTTGTAACTTCACCCTAGCCTCTGATTGGTTGCTTTCTGCCTTGCAGAAAAGGTCCAACGAAATAGCCTCTGGTCATTTTGTGTTTTTGCATTTTTAGTAGAGATGGTGTTTCACCATGTTGGTCAGGCTGGTCTTGAACTCCTGACCTTGTGGTCTGCCCACCTTGGCCTCCCAAAGTGCTAGGATTACAGGTGTGAGCCACCATGCCTGGCCTGTTTTTTGTTTTTTTAGATAGAGTCTCGCTCTGTTGCCCAGGCTGGAGTGTAGTGGTGCGATCTTGGTTCACTGCAACCTCTCCTCCCAGGTTCCAGTGATTCTCCTGCCTCAGCCTCCTGAGTAGCTGGGACTACAGGCACATGCCACCATGCCTGGCTATTTGTACTTTTAGTGGAGACAGGGTTTCACTATGTTGGCCAGGCTGGTCTCAAACCACTGACCTCGTGATCTGCCTGCCTCAGCCTCCCAAAGTGCTGGAATCATAGGCATGAGCCGCCTGGCCACGTGGAGGTTTTTAAGGGAAAGAAAAAGGAAGAAGACAGGGCCATAAAGGATTTCAGAAAAATACATCAAGTATGAAACTATAAGAATGGATTGTTGGCCAGGCATGGTAGCTCACGTCTGTAATCCCAGCACTTTGGGAGGCCAATGTGGGCAAATTACTTAAACTCAGGAGTTTGAGATTATCCTGGACAACATGGCAAAATCCCATCTCTACCAAAAATACAAAACATTAGCTGGACATGGTGGTGCACACCTGTAGTCCCAGCTACCTGGGAGGCTCAGGGGGAGGATCACTTGAGCACAGGAGGCTGAGGTTGCAGTGAGCCATCATCACGCCACTGCATCCAGCCTGGGTGAATGAGACCCTCTCTCAAAACAAAAACAAAGTGTTATTTTATTCTTAAGATTGTTGGCAATTAAGCAAAGTCCTTGACAAAAGAGCCAACAACACTAACATTGCAACATTATTTATTTAGAATCTCTCTTGAAACTGTCCTCGACCTATTTCTCAAGACTGGAATTCTACTGGGCATGATGGTACATGCTTGTAATCCCAGCACTTTGGGAGGCTGCCACAGGAGGATCACTTGCAGCCATGAGTTCAAGACTAGCCTGCCTGCACAACATTGCAAGATCTTGTCTCTAAAACAAAAACAAACAAACAAAAAACATTAGCTTATTCATCTCTAGTGCTCAGTCCCTGATGTGAGTCCAGTACAAGGGGGAGGAAGGGGAATTAACAATTAATAAATATGCACTCTGTGATCAATCGGTGCAATACCTCTTACATACGTTCTTTCATTTATGCATTCCAACGAACTTTTAGTTAGGAAACACTATCTCCATTTTTTACATGAATCTGCAGTTGAGAAAGTAATTAATTTTTTTAATGTTTCCAGAAAGTCAGCTATAATGCTGGCATTTGATCCCAAACTTCATAATATTTCCACTGCATAATTTGCCTATTCCAAATATATCTCATTTACAGAGCAAATAATTGTGCTGATATTCGGTGAGATAGTGTGTACAATATAAAACCCAGTTTATGATTTAAATGGAGGCAAAGATGTAGAAATAGAAAAATCCTTAAGTCATCACCTTATGTTAGCTCTTGTTTCTGTTTTGTCTTTCCCATTTGACAAAGAACCATGTCTAGAAGTTCAGGGTTGTCTTGCTTTCTGAGGTGGAGACAACAGCATGAAGGGCCATTTAGCAGGTATGGTTGTGTGTGCCTGTAGTTCCAGCTACTTAGTAGGCTGGGCAGGAGGCCAGACATGGAGGTTAGTAAGTTACGATCACTCCACTGCACTCTAACCTGGGTGGGTGACAGAGGGAAACCCTATCTCTAAAAGAAATTAAATTAAAAAAAAAAGATGTGAACTTTTTTTTTTTTTGAGACAGTCTCGCTCCGTTGCCCAGACTGGAATGCAGTGGTGCAACCTTGGCTCACTGCAACCTCTGCTTCCTGCGTTCAAGTGATTCTCCTGCCTCAGTCTCCAAAGTGCTGGGATTATTGGTGTCTGCCATATGCCTGGCTAATTTTTGTATTTTAAGTAGAGACTGGGTTTCATCATGTTGGCCAGGCTGGTCTTGAACTCCTGATCTCAAGTGATCTGCCCACCTCAACCTCCCAAAGTGCTAGGATTATAGGCCTGACGCACCATGCCCAGGCAAAAACCCTGTAGATTTTTAAATTGTATTTGCAATTTTAAACTAAGAACTGCCCTTCCCTACAGCTTCTTAAAGGTTTTAAAAGCCAAAAACACGTGGGAGGTAATTAAATGGGTAGAGGTGGCTTCATGCTGGCAGTCTTACGTCTGAAAAAAGGTGTTGGGGAGCGTGTCAGTGGCTTCTGTGGTTTCTGAAAGGATTTGTTTTTACCTGACGTTACTTGCCTTGTGTTTCTAGGTAGGAGGCCTGCCCATGAGCTTCCGCAACCAGCTCACTCTCTGCTCAGGTTTTGGTTTGGCCCTCACCATCTGGACTAGAAACAGTCTGGTGGGCAATGATGCACAGTGAGGGCTCAGGGTCACACAGCGGGCCTCTCAGATCTAGTGGTAGGCAAACACAGGTTGGAGGTAAAAACTCCTGAGATCTATGGAAACGAACACAGGTCTAGACAGCAAAAAGCTTCATGCCCATAGCAGTTTAGATTGCAGGTCCAGGTTTTTCTAAGTCTCTGTCTAAAAGTTTATATATCAGTGGATGGATTCAAATTTTGATCGACAAAACCTCCTGGTTTCTGAGTTGACAAACATTTCACTCCTTTGCAGTGATCACATTCCAAGTAGTCTTTTTAAAGTCAAATTATCTAGACCTCCCAGGCTATGTCTAACGTTAACATCTAAGTTCCTGTGTTGGTCCTAGATGTAATTCTTACGTCGTTAATTAAAAAAAAAAAAACTTTTTATGTTTTCCTTCCCTCCCTTCCTTTCTGCCTCCCTTCCTTCCTCTCTACCTTCCTTCCTTGCCCAGGCTGGAAGTACAGTGATGCAGTCTCAGTTCACTGTAACCTGTGCCTCCGAGGTTCAAATGATTCTCCTGCTTCAGTCTTCTCAGTAGCTAGGATTAAAGGTGTCCACCACCATGCCCAGCTATTTTTTTGTATTTTTAGTAGAGATGGGGTTTCACCATGTTGGCCAGGCTGGTCTCAAACTCGTGACCTCAAGTGATCCACCCACCTCAGCCTCCCAAAGTGCTGGGATTACAGGCGTGAGCCACTGTGCCTGGCAGTTTTTATGTTTTCTTATTGCAAAAGAAATACAAGTTTACTGTGTAGAAAATTTAGATACTACGTCTAAGCACAAGAAGAAAAAGCCACCCATAATCCTACCATCTAGAGATATCTACTGTCATTTTGAATGTTTATCTTTCTGGTCTTTTTCTACACATTTATACTTACATATGTATACTTTTATTTTTTGTCCAAATGGAACCATATGACTCAGGAATTGCAATTGCTGGTTTTATTTAATGATACCACGTCATTGTTTATCTGAGTCATTTAAAAATTATTCTAGGCTGGGCACAGTAGCTCATGCCTGTAGTTGCAGCACTTTGGGAAGCCTAGGCAGGTGGATCACTTGACACCAGGAGTTCAAGACCAGCCTGGGCAACATGGCAAAACCCTATCCCTACAAAAAAAATCAAAAAATAAAACATTAGCAGGTGTGGGATTGTGCCTATAGTCTCAGCTACTTGGGAGGCTGAGGTAGGAGGATCCCTTCAGCCTGGGAAGTGGAGGTTGCAGTGAACTGAGATTGTGCCACTGCATTCCAGCCTGGGTGGCAGAGCAAGATCTTGTTTCAAAATAAAATAAAATAAAAATTATTCTATAATATTTTTCATGGCTATTCAGGTTGAGGATCCCTTATCCAAAATGTTTGGTACCAGAAGTGTTTTGGAAATAGACGGTTTTGGATTTTGGAAGATTTGCCTATATGTAACGAGATATCTTGGTGATGGGCCTAAAGTCTAAACATAAAATTAATTTATGTTCATATACACCTTATACATATGGCCTGAAGGAAATTTTAGAAAATATTTTAAATAATTTTGGTTTGACTGTGTGTTTTTTTGTTTGTTTTTTGAGATGGAGTCTCACTCTGTAGCCCAGGCTGGAATGCAATGGCACAATCTTGGCTCACTGCAACCTCTGCCTCCCGGGTCCCAGTTCAAGCAGTTTTCCTGCCTCAGCCTCCCAGGTAGCTGGGATTACAGGCATGAAACACCATGCCCAGCTAATTTTTGTTTTTTTTTTTTATAGTAGAGATGGGGTTTCACCATGTTGGCCAGTCTGGTCTTGAACTCCTGACCTTGTGATCCACCCGCCTTGGTCTCCCAAAGTGCCAGGATTACAGGTGTGAGCCACCACACCCAGCCTGTTTGTTTTTTTGAACAGAGTCTCACTGTCGCCCAGGCTGGAGTACAATAAGGCAATCTTGGCTCACTGTAGCCTCCGCCTCCCAGATTTAAGCAATTCTCCTGCCTCAGGCTCCTAAGTAGCTAAGACTACAGGTCCACACAACTAAACCTGGCTAATTTTTGTATTTTTACTAGAGACAGGGCTTCACCATGTTGGTCAGACTAGTCTTGAACTCCCGACCTCAGGTGACCTGCTCGCCTTGGCCTCCCAAAGTGCTAGAATTACAGGAGTGAACCACCATACCTGGCTTTGACTGTGTTTTGTTCTGTGGGGTCAGGTGTGGAATTTTCCCATTGTGATGTCATGTTAACACTCAAGAAGTTTCAGGTTTGAGAACATTTCAGATTTTGGATTTTTTGATTAGGGAGACTCAATCTGTATATAATTCTACAATATGAATATGCTATAATTTCTTTAATTATTGTTTTCAATCTAGTGTTTCCCACTTTTGTTATTCTAAATAACGCTAAAATGAACATTCCTGTAACAATTTCTGCTTATTTTCATAGATTAAATTCCTAAATAGGAATTGATTAGTCAGGCCGAGCACGGTGGCTCATGCCTGTAATCCCAGCACTTTGGGAGGCTGAGGCAGGTGGATCACAAGGTCAGGAGTTCTAGACCAGCCTGACCAACATGCTGAAACCCCATCTCTTCTAAAAGTACAAAAATTAGTCAGGTGTGGTGGTGTGCACCAATAATCCAGCTACTCAGGAGGCTGAGGCAGGAGAATCACTTGAACCCGGGAAGCAGAAGTTGCAGTGAGCCAAGATCAGGCCACTGTACTCCAGCCTGGGCAACAGAGTGAGACTTCGTCTCAAACAAACAAACAGCTAAAAAACCAAAGAACTGATAAAATAAGTATTATTTTAAAGGATTTTGATATATACTGCCAAAATTTCCTATTAAAAATTTATGCTCATTGGCTGGGTAAGGTGGCTCATGCCTGTAATCCCAGCACTTTGAGAGGCTGAGGCAGGTGGATCACCTGACGTCAGGAGTTGGAGACCAGCCTGGCCAACACAGTGAAACCCCGTCTCTTCTAAAAATACAAAATTAGCCAGGTGTGGTGGCACCTGGCTATAGTCCCCGCTACTTGGGAGGCTGAGACAGGCGAATCACCAGAACCCAGAAAGCGGAGGCTGCAATGAGCTAAGATTGAGTCACCGCACTCCAGCCTGGGCGAGGCAGAGAGAGACTCCATCTCAATAAATAAAATAAAGTAAAAATAAATAAGTAAATAAAAATGTATGCTCATATAAGCACAGTGTATAATGTCAGTTTTCCCTTAACACATCAAAGTTGAGAATTTTCTTTTTTTTGAGATGAAGTCTTGCTCTGGTGCCCAGGCTAGAGTGCAGTGATGCAATCTCTGCTCACTGCAACCTCTGCCTCCTGGGTTCAAGCGATTCTCCTGCCTCAGCTTCCCAAGTACCGGGGATTACAGGCATATGCCACTACACCTGACTAATTTTTGTATTTTTAGTAGAGACGGAGTTTCACCACGTTGGCCAAACTGGTCTCAAACTCCTGATTTCAGGTTATCCACCCACCTGGGCCTCCCAAAGTGCTGGGATTATACTGTACCTGACCCAAAGTTTATTAATTGGTAATATTTGCCATTTTGACAGGAAAATGCATACCGGCATCTCATCATGAATTATTTTGCAAAATTCTGATTACTAGTGATACCAAATATCTTTCATCCATTTATTGGCCACTTGTAATTATTCTATGAACTGCTTATTCATACTGTTTGCCACTTTTCTTTTGAGAATTTCTAACTTGTTTTAAGGATATTAATGCTTTATCATGTTGCAAATACCTCCCTCCATATTATTGTTTGCATTTCACTTTTAACTATTTCTCTCTTTTTCAAAGTTGATTTCCAAAATTTTTATGTAGAAAAATCTACCATTCTTTTGTTTTATGGATATGTCTTTGGTATCATACTTAGAAAATGTTCTCTTTTTTATTTTTATTTTAATTAATAAATGTTTTTGAGACCTCACTCTGTTGCTCAGGCTAGAGTGCAGTGGTGCATTCTTGGCTCACTGCAATCAATGCCTCGCAGGTTCAAGCGGTTCTTGTGTCTAAACCTCCTGAGTAGCTGGGATTACAGGTGTCTGCCACCATGCCTGGCTAATTTTCATATTTTTAGTAGAGACAGGGTTTCGCCATGTTGGCCAGGCTGGTCTTGAACTGCTGGTCTCAAGAAATCTACCCACCTAGGCCTCCCAAAGTGCTGGGATTACAGGTGTTGTGAGCCACTGCCCTGGGCCAGGTTCTCTTTTTTATGTATAATTCTTCAAGGTCTCAAAAATGCTTAAGACCTTCATAGTTTGGAGCTTTATTATTTATTAAGCAGTGTTTGGCCTTTAAATTAATCTTGTTTGCTTCCAAAATGTAATGCTTCACTAGTTTATAGTTTCTTTCACTTCTTGCATTGAGGTCTGTCTACATGTTCTACAGAAAATTTATTTTTATTTATTTATTGAGATGGAGCCTCAGTCTTTCCCCAGGCTGGAGTGCAATGGCATGATCTCAGCTTGCTGCAAACTCCATCTCCCAGGTTCGAGTGATTCTCCTCCCTCAGCCTCCTGAGTAGCTGGAACTGCAGGTGCACACCGCCATATTGACTACTTAAAAAAAAAAATTTATAGAAGCCAGGTGCAGTGGCTCATGCCTGTAATCCAGGCATTTTGGGAGGCCGAGGCAGGCAGATCACCTAAGGTAAGGAGTTCTGGACCAGCCTGGCCAACATGGTGAAACCGGTCTCTACTAAAAATATAAAAATTAGCCAGGCATGGTGGCGGGCACCTATAATCCCAGCTACTCGGGAGACTGAGGCATGAGAATCACTTGAACCCAGGAGGCAGAGGCTGCAGTAAGCTGAGATCATCCTACTGCACTCTAGCCTGGACAACAGAGCGAGACTCCATCTCAAAAAAAAAAAAAAATGTAGAGATAAGGTCTCATTATGTTGCCCAGGCTGGTCTTGAACTCCTAGGCTCAAGTAATCCTCCCACCTCGGCCTCCCAAACTGCTGGAATTACAGGTGTAAGCCATTGCACCCAGCCTCTTTTCTTTTTGCTTCTGATATCTGTGAGAGACCTTAGAGAAAAGTGGCATGATCTTTCTTAAATAAGCTTTAGCTCCCAGCTGTTTCACCAGTTATGTTTTTATTTTATAAGTAACGAATTTGCTCAGGATTTTGATTGCATTCTGCAAGTAATAATTTTGCACTGTAAGACAGCATTACATGGCATTTTCTAATGGGAGGACTACTTCTTAGTGGTAATAAAGAATGCATGTTTCAGCTGGGCGTGGTGTGTCATGCCTGTAATCCCAGCACTGTGGGAGGCCAAGGCAGGTGAATCACTTGAGATCAGGGGTTTGAGCCCAGCCTGGCCAACATGGTGAAACCCTGTCTCTACTAAAAATATAAAAATTAGCCAGGCGTGGTGGTGCATGCCGATAATCCCAGCTACTCAGGAGGCTGAGGCAGGAGAATTGCTTGAACCTGGGAGGTGGAGGTTGCAGTGAGCTGTTATCAGGCCACTGCACTCTAGCCTGGGTGACAGAGCAAGATGCCGTTTAAAAAATAAAACCAAAAAACAGAATGTCTGTTTCTCAGAATAGGAAATTTCAAAGGAAAACATTACAGAAAAAAATTAAAGAAGAATATGACTATAAAACATCTTACCAAGTCCTACCTGGGTTACAGGACAACCGCTTATAGAAAATAGTGCTGGAGTCATCTCTGTGGTACTTGTGAGGTATCATGATAATTTACTAAGATAGTACTTCTAGATAAAGTCTTATCTGCTGACAGACAAGGCTCAGGAACTGTCCTCAAGATTCATCAAAGCTAGTTTCCAGACAAATAGGGTCATGTCCTTTCCTAAAGGGGAAACTAGACTGGGATGGGACTGTCAGCCAGCTGAAATTACCAACAGCTTTCCTGCTATAAAAGCCAGGTTTTCTAAAGCTGAGTCTCACCTGTGCTATAAGGCCTTCCCACAGTGGCTACTTCAGATACCTTCCAAAATATGGGTACACTCCAAATTCAAGGACTGTTACTACTTACCATTCTCTATCCAGTCAGTACCCATCATCCTGAGCTCATTGTGATCCATGTACTTCGATAAGAGCCCTAAATGCAGGATAAAGTCAGTGAGTCTGTGATCTGGCTTTTGCTCTTGGAAATGAGTATCTATTATTTTTTATCATTAAGACATCTAAGCAGATGGCAGAATCAGCCTTCTGATAATTAGGCAGATTCCAAAACCCAGGCTTCCAGGTGCCTGGTAGTTACCTATAGGCAGCAGAGCCCCTTTTTCCTACAAGTGTTTTCAAGGACTTCTTCATAAAGAATGGGGATTCTTGGCTGGGTGCAGTGACTCACAGGTGGGTACAGTGACTAAGGCCTATAATCCCAGCACTTTGGGAGGCTGAGGCAGGAAGGCTGCTTGAGCCCAGTTTAAGACCAGCCTGGACAATGTAGCAAGACCTTGTCTCTTAAAAAAAAAATTAGCTGGGCATGGTGGCACATACCTATAGTTCCAGCTACTCAAGATGCTAAGGGAGGGAGAAGGATCCCTTGAACCCCGGATGTTGAGGCTGCAGCCAGCCATGATTGTGTCACTGTGCTTCAACTTAGATGACAAAATGTGACCTTGTCTCAAATACCCACGCAACACACAAAACCCCCACACTGTACTTACATAAAAATGAGAATACTGACTGGTCATGGTGGCTCATGCTTGTTAATCCCACCACTTTGGGAGGCTGAGGCAGCAGGATCACCTGAGGTCAGAAGTTCAAGACTAGCCTGGCCAACATGGTGAAACCCCATCTCTACTAAAAATACAAAAACTAGCTGGGTGTGGTGGCAGGTGCCTGTAATCCCAGCTACTCGGGAGGCTGAGGCAGGAGAATCACTTGAACCTGGGAGATGGAGGTGGCAGTGAGCCAAGATCGTGCCATTGCACTCCAGCCTGGGCAATGAGAGCAAAACGCTGTCTCCAAAAAAAAAAAAAAGAAAGAAAACAAAACAAAACAAAGGGGATGCTTGACAACACAATTTGGGAAGGTATAGGACAAAAGTGACTGTATGAATAAAAGGACTTTCTTTTTACCTACGAACAAGACTGCTGTTCTTCTGATGGGAAGTTTTGCATTCTTGGTGTATGTCAGTGTTTGATCTAGGAGGTTAATTTTCCCCTTGCACTTTTTTTCCTAAGTGGGAATAAAAGTAAGTAGAGCAATAGAGCAGCAGCACTATTCTGATCAGCCTTACTGTAGTTTCTAGGGTCAAAGACTCTATCAGATAGACCCCACAGTAGTGTTTGAAATAAATACAGTTGCTGAATGAGTTTTATACCAGAACAGCAAGTCCCTAGACCAAGTTATTATAAATCCTGTGACTATCCCCTTGCTTGCACCCACTCATGCCACATATTGTGCCTGTATTGCTTTTAAAGCCATCCTGGCTTCTCTGTATCTAAGTCTTTGTTCTTTAAGCTCCACCTTCAGTTCTGCCTCCCTGTGAGCTCATCCCTGACTGCTTGCCTGCCTGACCTAACCCTGCTTTGAGCATTTTTCAGGTACTTGTCTCCTGGCAGGTTTTCTTTTCCATCAAGGTTTTATCTCCCTTGCTAGCTTGCAGGCTCTCCTCAGGAAGTTGTAATCCTTGGGTTTTCTATGGCCTGTCATGACTTTTCGGTAAATGAATGCACCTCTGAGTGGATCTTGTATAGGGACAGGCACCTGAAGAATGGCGGGGGAGTGGGGGGCAGGCATGGTGGCTCACGCCTGTAATCCCAGCACTTCAGGAGGTCAAGCTGGGTGGATTACCTGAGGTCAGGAGTTCACGACCACTCTAGGCAACATGGCAAAACCCCAGCTCTACTAAAAAATACAAAACTTAGCCACGTGTGGTGGTGTGAGCCTGTAATCCCAGCTACTCGGGAGGCCAAGGCAGGAGAATTGCTTGAATCCAGGAGATGGAGGTTGCAGTCCAAGATAGCACTAGTGCACTCCAGCCTGAGCAACTAAGTGAGACTCTGTCTAAAAAAAAAAAAAAAAAAAAGTAAAAAAGAATATGAGAGGGAAAACAGGAATTTGTTTTGATAGATCTTATAGCTTAATTAACATGAACAACTTGTAGTTTTATCCATTAACAGCACCAAATTTCCTTCTGTAAATACTGTCATCAGTGCATCATCTATAGGTTTGGGTGAAGATCAGACATATAATCCCTAATGGAAAGCCTGACATAAGGGCACTGCAAGTCTGATCAGAGGAACCTTCTGTGGGTCCTGTGGGTCCTTTTTTTTTTTTTTTTTTTTGAGACAGAGTCTCGCTCTGTCACCTAGGCTGGAGTACAATGGTGCAATCTCGGCTCACTGCAACCTCCAACTCCTAGGTTCAAGTGATTCTCCTCCCTCAGCCTCCTGAGTAGCTGGGACTACAGGCGTGTACCATTATGCCTGGCTCATTTTTTTGTTTGTTTTTAGTAGAGATGGGGTTTCACCATGTTAGCCAGGATGGTCTCGATCTGACCTTGTGATCTGCCCGCCTTGGCCTCCCAAAGTGCTAGGATAACAGGAGTGAGCCACCATGCCTGGCCCCTTCTGTGAGTCCTAAAGAGGCTACACATATGGAAGACTTCTGGGAATAGTCAGTCCTAGGGTCTTCTAGGTGGTTCTACGGTCAGCTTCTAGAAAACCATGGATGGGCTTCCTGAAGCTGCCCAGTCTGAAGCTGACCCTGAGATCAGCCGCAGTAGGTTCTGTGGAGTTCGTGAACTCCATCTGTGTCCTGGCAGAGCCAGTGGCATGCTGCCATCATGCTGCATGGCCCCATAGCATGGCAGTCCTTGCTTGGGACACCCTGAACAGGCTCCGATGGACAGTAAAACAATCTGTTCTATACAAGGAAAGGATTCAAGATAGTTATAAAAGCAATATATAACTCCATTGCAATTCAGTCCATAAGTAACTTTTTCAGCAGCAATGTAACTTTGTAGCCTCTGACCCACCCATGTTAGTAGGGCTCCCAAGAGTCCACCAGTCTTTCATGAGTACAGGTGGCAATCAAAAGTAAATTTGTGACTCAGTTGGGAGGGAACTATAGAAAAATAGATCCACAATAAAAAAAAAAGAGGTCATAGATATCAACTGCTGTTGTGAAAATAAATGGGAAATGTTTCTTGTATGCCATGTTCTGTCACTAAACAGTATGTCAGAAGAAAATAGGTCTCTCGGCATGTTAAAGAGCAAACAAGCTGTGCGCAGTGGCTCACCCCTGTGATCCCAGTGCTTCGGGAGGCTAAGGCGGGAGGATCACAAGGTCAAGAGACTGAGACCATCCTGGCCAACATGGTGAAACCCTGTCTCTACTAAACATGCAAAAATTAGCTAGGCGTAGTGGAGCACGCCTGTAGTCCCAGCTACTCGTGAGGCTAAGACACAAGAATTGCTTGAACCTGGGAGGCAGAGGTTGCAGTGAGCTGAGATCAAGCCACTGCACTCCAGCCTGGTGACAGAGTAAGATTTGTCTCAAAAAAAAAAAAAAAAAAAAAGGGTTGGCCGGGCGCGGTGGCTCAAGCCTGTAATTCCAGCACTTTGGGTGGCCGAGGCGGGTGGATCATGAGGTCAAGAGATCAAGACCATCCTGGTCAACACGGTGAAACCCCGTCTCTACTAAAAATACAAAAAAATTAGCTGGGCATGGTGGCACATGCCTGTAATCCCAGCTACTCAGGAGGCTGAGGCAGGAGAATTGCCTGAACCCAGGAGGCAGAGGTTGTGGTGAGGCAAGATCGCGCCATTGCACTCCAGCCTGGGTAACAAGAGCGAAACTCTGTCTCAAAAAACAAAACAAAACAAAACAAAAAAAGGGTTAACAAAGCCATTATTGCTCACATACAAAGAATCTGCAGATTGTTCCTGTTTCACTAGGTCTGACGTGCCAGGGATCTTTGGAGTACACTTCTTTGGGCAGCTTCCACTTCAGGAACTTGGCACATATAGTTAGGACTCGCCTGCTCTCCTGTGAAAAAGAGGATCATAGATCAGCAGTGGCGCCATCTCGGTTCACTGCAACCTCCTCCACCTCCCGGGTTCAAGCGATTCTCTTGCCTCAGCCTCCCAAGTAGCTGGGATTACAGGCACGCACCACCACGCCCAGCTCATTTTTATCTTTTTAGTAGAGACAGAGTTTTGCCATGTTGACCACACTAGACTTGAACTCCTGACTCCAGGTGATCCACCCACCCTGGCCTCCCAAAGTTTTGGGATTACAGGAGTGAGCCACCGTGCCTGGCCTCAAACATTTTTAAACAGAGGTAATCTTTCTTCAATAAAACTAGTACTAAAGTATAATATGAAAAGCTGATAAAGACAGCAGAAGGGTGGAAAGGAACTAGAATCCTGCCCTCCTCCTCCTCCTCCTCCAACTTCCCCAAATAGTCCTTAAGTGGAATCCACAAAAACCTTAGGGTTGAGGATGTAGAAACCACTGGTGCTGGGAAAAGCAAGAGCTTGCAGGTGCAATCCCTAGACCAGAGGTTTGGGCAGGAATTCCCACTACTCTGTGCCCTAGAGATGGAGTTCCCACCTCCACTTACTGTTCCTGTGCTACTTTTCTGTCACTCTACAAAGGAAGTGCAGCTCCTGACTTCTGTCCTTGTGGCATCTCTGGGTTGGAAGGAAGGAACTCCAGAGCATTGATCTCTTCCTGATCCATATCCTTGAGCAATATTTACCACGTGGGCCTCTTTTCTAGTTCATTGTTCTCAGAATGCCACCCATATGCCATACAACACCTCTGATAAGTCTCCAAGTCAGTATTTTATCTCAGGTCCACTAGATGTTTGGGCCATAAGAATTCCTTTGGTGAATGATGGGCATATAAATTACTTTAGCCACTATGTTTAGTGATTTATGAATATCTAATAAAGTTAAAGATACCTAGATATTCTACTTCAGGGTTTATGCCCTCAAGAAACTCTCATATCATGCACAAAGAATGTAAAATAATTGCAGCACTGTAATCACGAAAAATTGAAATGTCAGGCTGGGCGCAGTGATTCACGCTTGTAATCCCAGCACTTTGGGAGGCCGAGGCGGGTGGATAACTTGAGGTCAGAAGTTTGAGACCAGCCTGGCCAACATGGCAAAACCCTATCTCTACTAAAAATACAAAAATTAGCCAGGCATGGTGGTGGGTGGCTATAATCCCAGCTACTCAGGAAGCTGAGGCAGAATTGCTTGAACCCAGGAGGTGGAGGTTGCAGTGAGCTGAGGTCACATCACTGCATTCCAGCCTGGGTGACAGTGACCCTGTCTCAACAAAAATACATACATATATATATGAATATATGAATGCTTCTTTTCTTTGCAGAGTTGGCTCTGGATTTGAAGTTATTGGGGGATGAAAAACACTGACCGTAGGCATTACCTCAGCTATGGCATCGTTTTCATCCTGAGAATACAGAAGTAGTGGGACCAAGCTGTCCAGGACTTGGTTCTCTACACTCTTCTTATCTGGGTTTTTCACAGACTTTATGGCGGCTCCGAAGAGAATCATGGAGAAACAATGAATGTCAGGTCTCACCTTGGAAGAGAGTAGCCAAAGGGAAGCAGTTCATTGAACATGTACATTCTCAGCTCATAAGAACTTGGGAGGGGTTGAAAAGCCAGTTCTAACATGAGGCTATTTAGCTGTATGTAGCTGAGAGCAAGAAGTAAAATATACATGGACACATGCCAGGCACAGTGACTCACACCTATAATCCCAGTACTTTGGGAGGCTGAGTTGAGCAGATCACTTGAGGCCAGGCCAATATGGTGAAACCCCATCTCTCCTAAAAATGCAAAAATTAGCTGGCCATGGTGGTACATGCCTATAGTCCCAGCTACTTGGGAGGCTGAAGCAGAATAATTGCTTGAACCTTGGAGGCAGAGATTGCATTGGGCCAAGATCACGCCACTGCACTCCAGCCTGGGCGACAGAGCAAGCCTCCGTCTCCCTCTTGCTCTCTCTGTCTATGTATATAGATATAGTAAGACTTGCTGCTTTGGCACTGCTTGTTTTCTTACTCTGTAAGTGAGAGATGCACACAGTCCCAACTGTAGTTGGCAAACCTCGTGGCTGGTACAGGCAGGAACCATTCATATAGGCTGTATTTTATTTTATTTTATTTATTTTTTGAGATAGAGTCTCACTCTGTCTCCCAGGCTGGAGTGCAAGGGCGCAATCTCGCCTCATTGCAGTCTCCACCGCCCGGGTTCAAGTGAATCTCCTGCCTCAGCCTCCCAAGTAGCTGGGATTACAGGTGCCTGCCACTATGCCCAGCTAATTTTTTGTACTTTTAGTAGAGATGGGTTTTCACAATGTTGTCGGGGCTGGTCTCAAACTCCTGACCTTGTGATTCACCCACCCTGGCCTCCTAAAATGCTGGGATTACAGGTGTGAGCCACCGTACCTGGCCCACACAGGGTGTTTTGCTGAAATTCCAAAGCCCAGCCTTGGCATGTTTTATTTTTTTATTTTTTTATTTTTTTTTGAGGCAGAGTCTCACTCTGTTGCCCAGGCTGGAGTGCAAATGGTGCCATCTCAGCTCTCTGCAACCTCTGCCTCCCGGGTTCAAGCGATTCTTCTAACTCAGCCTCCCGAGTAACTAGGATTACAGGCATGTGCCACCACACCCAGCTAATTTTGTATTTTTCGTAGAGATGGGGTTTCACCATGTTGGCTAGGCTGGTTTGAACTCCTAACCTCGGGTCATCCGCCTGCCTCGGCCTCCCAGAGTGCTGGGATTACAGGTGTGAGCCACTGCACCTGGCCGGCATGTTTTACTCTTCCAAGGATGCTGGTCATTGTGCTCCATGTATTTCCTCTTAAGAAATACATGGGTTTTGGGACAGGGACATAAGTATCATCTACCATCTTGACCCAGTTCTGATGGTTCTTGAAGGGAAAGACAGTGTTTTCTTCTTTCCCATCACAAATCAAGGTAGTAACTTAGCAAGTTTCTATATTTTTTTTTTTTTGTTGTTGTTGTTAAATCTGAAAAACAATAACATCAGCCCTTTCAACATCACAGGTTACCGAGAAGGGTCTTAAGAGAGGAGGTTGGAAAAGCTCTGAAAATAAAAGTCCTATACCAAATAGAGTATACTTATTACTATACCAACTTCTGTTTGCTCTTATGCCCATTACCCTCCTCCTAGGAAAATCTCTCCTCTCTGCTTGTCTTACATCACCAAATAAGGAGAACAGAGTCCTCATCATGGCAGCCAGGGTAGTGAAATCCATTGTTTTAACAAGTTTCAGGAGTATCTGGATGGCTGACTGAACAATCTTCTCATTGGTTTCACGCAAGCTGCCTAAGATGTATGGCAACAGGCTCTTGATGTCTTCTCTCTGTGTAGCCAAAGGGAGCACATCACCTTCTCTCCTGAATGCACATCACCTGGTACCAAAGGGGGTGCTCTCTATCTTTACTCAGGATGTACTGCTCACTGATTTTTAGTAGCGGTGGCAGATCCAGAAGGGATAAGGGGATATGATGGCCCTACATAGAGGAGGGGCAGAGCTGCTTTGAATTGCCTCAAGGGCAAAAGTGGGACCAGGCAGGGAAGATCTAGGGCTACGGGCCTGGGCTCACTAAAGTGGAGCAGGTAGTTCAGGCCACGATGAGCTCCCAAACACACAAGCTGGCTCAAAGATCCTCATATGGTTTGGCTCTGCGTCCCCACCTAAATCTTATCCGGAATTGTAATTCCCACATGTAGAGGGAAGGACCTGGTGGGAAAAGACTGGATCATGAGGGCGGATCCCCCTTGCTGTTCTCATGAGAATGAGGAAGTTCTCAGGAGATCTGATGGTTTAAAAGTGGCAGTTTCAGCTGGGTGCGGTGGCTTAGGCCTGTAATCCCAGTACTTTGGGAGGCCGAGGTGGGCAGATCACTTGAAATCAGGAGTTCAAGACCAGCCTGGCCAGTGTGGTGAAACTCCCTCTCTACTAAAAATACAAACCTTAGCTGGGCGTGGTGGTGAGCACCTGCAGTCCTAGCTACTCGGGAGGCTGAGGTGGGAGAATCGCTAGAGCTTGAACCTGGGTGGCAGAGGTTGCAGTGAGCTGAGATCATGCCACTGCACTCCACCCTAGGTGACAAAGCGAGACTCGGTCTCAAAAAATAAAAAAATAAAATAAAATAAAGGGTCAGTTTCTCCTGCTTTCTGTCTCTCTCCTGCTCTGCTATTGTGAAGATGTACCTGCTTCCCTTTTTCCTTTTTCCTTCTGCCATGATTGTGAGTTTCCTGAGGCCTCCCTAGCCATGCAGAATTGTGAGTCTATTAAACCTTCTTTGTTTATAAATTACCCAGTCTTAAGAAGTATCTTTTTTTTTTTTTTTTTTTTGAGATGAGTCTTACTCTGTCACCCAGGCTGGATTGCAGTGGCGTGATCTCGGCTCATAGCAACCTCGCCTTCCGAGTTCAAGCGATTCTCCTGCCTCAGCCTCCTGAGTAGCTGGAACTATAGGCGCATACCACCACACCTAGCTAATTTTTGTATTTTTATTAGAGAAGGGGTTTCACCATGTTAGTCTCGATTTCTTGACCTCGTGATCTGCCTGTCTTGGCCTCCCAAAGTGTTGGGATTACAGGCGTGAGCCACTGTCCCTGGCCTAAGGAATATCTTTATAGTAGTGTGAAAAGGGATCCCCTGGAAGGAATTCAAGCAGAATTTGACTGAGGACCTAAGGGGTTCTTCCCATTTTGAATGGGGATTCTGCTCGTCTGAAACTACTGAAAGGAAGCAGTCTCAGGGTTGTAAAGTTTAAACATACACATGAAAAAGTAAGTAGAATATAAACACAAGTTATGAAGCCAGTTTTTTTAAAAAGTTGAATAGTTAGTAGAGTAAAGCAATTAACACACATTGACATTTGTCATTTTTGCTTCAGAAATACACATTTTTTTTTTGAGACAGGATTGCACTCTATCACTCAGGCTGGAGTGTAATGGCATGATCATAGCTCACTGTGGCCTCAACCTCCCAGGCTCAAGCAATCCTCCCATCAGCCTCCCACGTAGCTGGGACTATAGGCACGTGCCATGATGCCAGCTAATGTTCTTGGCATTTTTTTGTAGAGATGGGGTTGTGCCACGTTGCCCAGGCTGGTCTCGATCTCCTGGGCTCAAGTGATTCTCCCACCTTAATCTCCTGAGTAGCTGGGACTATATGCGTGTGCCATCCAATAAGATTATACAGTCTCCTGAAGCCAGCAATCCCTAAAGGGATGTAGAATTCCATCACGAAGCCAGTCTTTTACACAGGCAATGGAGTCTGTATCTGGCTAATTTTCATTTTTTTAAAAAATAGAAACAGGGTCTTACTTTTTGCCCAGGCTGGTCTTCTGGTCTTGAACTCCTGGCTTCAAGGGATCCTCTCATCTCAGCTTCTCAAAAGTGCTAAGATTTTTTTTTTTCTTGAGATAGAATTTTGCTCGTGTTGCCCAGGCTGGAGTGCAGTGACATGATGTTGGTTCACTGCAACCTCCATCTCCTGGTTCAAGCAATTCTCCTGCCTCAGCCCTCTGAGTAGCTGGGATTACAGGTATAGGCCACTATGTCCAGCTAATTTTTGTATATTTTTAGTAGACACAGGTTTTCACTGTGTTGGCCAGGCTGGTCTCCAACTCCTGACCTCATGATCCACCTGCCTCGGCCTCCTAAAGTGCTGGGATTATAGGCATGAGCCACTGCATCCAGCCAAAAGTGCTAAGATTATACGTATGAGCTACCTTGCCCAGCTCAAATATATATACATATATGTGTGTGTGTACACATAACATTTTTGGGAGATGGAGTCTTGCTCTGTCATCTAGGCTGGAGTGCAATGGTGCAATCTTGGGTCATTGCAAACTCTGCCTCTAAGGTTCAAGCGATTCTCCTGCTTCAGCCCTGGCATCTCCAAGTAGCTGGGATTATAGGCACCCACCATCATGCTCAGCTAATTTTTTGTGTTTTTAGTAAAGACAGGGTTTCACCATGTTGGCCAGGATGTTCTCAAACTCCTGACTTGAAGCAATCAACCTGCCTCAGTCTCCCAAAGTGCTGGGATTACAGGCATGAGTCAGTGCATCCATCCTAGCCAAGATATTATTTTTTTGAAATGGAGTCTTGCTCTGTTGTCCAGGTTGGAGTGAAGTGGCACAATCTCAGCTCATTACAAGCTCTGCCTCACAGGTTCAAGTGAATCTCCTGCCTCAGCCTCCCAAGTAGCTGAGACTACAGGCGCATGCCACCATGCCTGGCTAATTTTTGTATTTTTAGTGGAGACGGGGTTTTACCATGTTGACCCAGCTGGTCTCGAACTCCTGACCTCATGATCCACCTGCCTTGGCCTCCCAAAGTGCTGGGATTACAGGCGTGAGCCACCATGCCCTGCCAATTTCGTTAATTTTTAAATAGTCAGTACTTGCCTATTTTTTAGGTATAAAATTTTAAATGGTACACAAAGATGTGCAGGAAAAAAGAATTCTTACCCCTACTCTTGTCCCCAGGCTATCCAATTGTCCTCCTCAGCTGTTTTCAGTTTCTTACATATCATTTTTGGGGTGATTTATTTGTGATTTAGGAATCAGTGGTCTGGGCCAGGCACTGTGGCTCATGCCTATAATCCCAATATTTTGGGATGCCAAGGTGGGAGGATCACTTGAGCCCAGGAGCTCGAGAGCAGCCCTGGCAACATGGTAAGACTCTGTCTCTATAAACATTTAAAAAATCAGCGGGGCATGGTGGCATGTGACTGTGGTTCCAGCTACTCAGGAGGCTGAGGTGGGAGGATCACTTGAGTCCAAGAGGTTGAGGCTGCAGTGCACCATGACAGTGTCACTGAACTCCCACCTAGGTGACAAAGCAAGACCCTATCTCGAAAAAAGCAAAAAGGTAAGAAAAAAAGAAAAGAATCAGTGGTCTTGGGGCCCCTCCTACCCTCTTCTTGTGTCCAACAAGATTGTACAGCCCCCTCAGGCTGATCATTCTAAAGAGATTATTTCCATCTTGTAGCCAGTCTTTCAAGCGGTCAACGGAGTATATGTTGGGCAGTCTCTTGGCCACTGGACTCTGGAGAAGCTGAAAGAACCCAGAGATCAGCCAAAGAAATGACCTTTACGCCCTTTTGCACGTGGGGAGCTACCTTCCCACCAATGCCAAAGTATATATTTTCCTTTTAAATCTCTACAATATAGCACATACAGGGTGATGTTTACCCTATAGGTACACAAGGAATACTGACTCATACATGCATGGAAAGAAGAATTTTGAGAGGCTTGAATCTGAAAATTCTTTCTTTTGTGTGTGTGTGTGTAGTTCTTTTTTCTTCTTCTTTTTTTTTTTTTTTTTTGAGATGGAGTCTCACTCTGTAGCCCAGGCTGGAGTGCAGAGGTGAGATCTCGGCTCATTGCAACCCCTGCCTCCTGGGTTCAAGTGATTCTCATGCCTCAGCCTCCAGAGTAGCTGAGATTAACAGGCACCTGCCACCACACCCAGTGCTGGGATTACAGACGTGAGCTACTGCGCCCGGCCTTGAATCTGATAATTATTTCTATCCTACACTTGAAACAGATCCCAACACGCCACAAACTAGACATAGCCTAGGAAAGCAGGCATTGCTGCTTCATAGGCTTCCTGAATCCAGCTTCTAAAGAATGTCTTACCTCCACAAAAAAGCCTGCCGCTGTGAGTTTATGTTTATCATTCCCTCGGTTAAGAAGAGGGACTAGCAAGTACATGACCTTCTGTGCAAGGAGCGGATTTTTTTCCAGCAATGCCCTGCAAAACACAACAGTAACAGAACAACTCTCAGAACTACTCCCATCCAGAGGGCATTTTCTCAGGGCTGGGAACCCTCTGGAATTTCTTGCCCAGCTCCAGGTATACAGGACAGTATGGTAGAGCCAGGACCTCTAAAAAATTTGCCCAGCATTATGGATATTTGCCCACTCTCTTTTTTTTTTTTTAATGAGATGCAGTCTTGCTCTGTTGCCCAGGCTGGAGTGCAGTGGTGAGATCTCAGCTCACTGCAACCTCTGCCTCCAGGGTTCAAGCAATTCTTCTGCTTCAGCCTCCCAAGTAGCTGGAATTACAGGTGCCCACCACCATGCCCAGCTAATTTTTGTATTTTTAGTAGAGGCAGGGGTTTCACTATGTTGGCCAGGCTGGTCTCAACCTTGTAACCTCGAGATCCACCTGCCTCAGCCTCCCAAAATGCTGGGATTTAAGCATGAGCCATGGTGCCTGGCCTGCCTACCCTCTTATAAGGAGATTATTCAACCTTAGTTGCTGTGGTAACTAGAAGGGAAATAACTACTCAAAACAAGGTTGATTTAGAGCAGGTGGGTGTAGGCATGATAAGGAAGCCTCACTTGGCAAGGAGAAATACTCCCTGAAGATGGCGATCTTCTCCTCCCAGGAGAGCCCATCCTTTATTCTTTTCCATGATGTTGAATTCCTGCCAGCACCGTGTTCTGAGGAGGAGAGCCTTTATAGCCTGCATGGCAAAGCTAAATCAAAGAAAAACAGTGTGGGTGATTTGAATAGGTCCCTCCAACTTACAGCACACAATCGCCCCATTTTCACTGAGGAGGGCCATGCATTGACAACTCCTGGACTATATTTCTCTCCTTTCCAGATTGCCCAAAAGACTCTTCTCTTTTTTCTTTTAGTTTCTTCTGTTTTTTTTTTTTTTTGACAGAGGCTTACTTTGTGGCCCAGGCTGGAGTGCAGTGGTGAGATCTTGGCTTGCTGCGACCTCTGCCTCCCGGGTTCAAGCAATTCTCCTGCCTCAACCCCCCGAGTACCTGGGATTACAGGCGTGCGCCAACACGCCCCGCTAATTTTTGTATTTTTAGTAGAGACAGGGTTTCACCATGTTGGCCAGGCTGGTCTCAATCTCCTGACCTCAGGTGATCTCCCCGCCTCAGCCACCCAAAGTGCTGGGAATACAGGCATGAGCCTTGTGCCCAACCAACAACACTAAGAAATTTCTACTGAGACTCTAATGGGACTTACAAATATCTCTCCATGCAATAAAACAGAAAACAGAAATTACTGCATGGTGGATCAGTACAGTTTGGGAGGGAGGTTTAGGCTGCTTTGTTTCCATCTCTACTTGATTTATTAGGAAAGGGCTGACACAATAGCACATTTGGCTAACCAAGATAACTTAGATAGCCAAATTTACCTTGTTACTAATAAAACCAAAGATCACCAATGAAAGCTTAGAATGATTCCTGGGCATTTCGTCTTGATGTTTCATGAGGGTTGCAGATTGTAAGCTCCCCTCCAGTTGGGACCACATCTTGGCGATCCCTGGGTTCACCATAGTGCCCAGTGCTTAGTATGTGTTACTTAATGTCAATGGAATAATGATTGGCAGTACCACAAAGGGGTGATCTCTGAAGACACTTCCTCTTCTGCATATAGGCCACTTGGGATGGCTACATCAGACATGGTGAGGCCAATGCTATGATGAATTTGGATGAGTAATGTCATGAGAAGCTGAGGAAAGAGTCGGAATGAAGCTGCTCGAAGCTTGTTTCCCAAAAACACCTCATAAAGGGCATCTGTTGCCTATGGTGGAAAAGACAGAGCAGAACTAAGCACCTGCCATTTTTCAAATTCGGAAGTCATGAAGGAAACTATTAACATATTTGACTACATACAAAGATAAAGCCAGGGCAACATTTACCATAAAGTTAGATGACAACAGGCTGGGTGCAGTGACTCATGCCTGTAATCCCAGCACTTTGGGAGGACAAGGTGGGTGGATCACCTGAGGTCAGGAGTTCGAGACCAGCTTGGTCAACATAGTAAACCCCTGTCTCTACTAAAAATACAAAAAAATTAGCCAAGTGTGGTGGCTCATGCTTGTAGTCCCAGCTACTCTGGAGGCAGAGGCAGGAGAATCATGTGAACCTAAGAGGTAGAGGTTGCAGTGAGCCGAGATTGTGCCATTGCATTCTAGCTCGGGTGACAGAGCAAGACTCCGTCTCAAAAAAAAAAAAAAAGAAAGAAAGAGTTAGATAACAACCTGGAGAAGTATTTGTGTCAATGTATTATTCTTAATATATAAAAATGTTCTTACATAGCAGTAAAAAAATGTGAAGGCTTATTACCAAAGGGTAGGCCACACACCAGCAGCACTGGCATCACCTGGGAGATGGTTAAACAGGGAGAATCTCAAGCCCCATCCCAGACCTGCCACATTAGAACCTGCATTTTAATAATATCCCCAAGTGACTGTGGTTTGTATGCATATTAAATCTGAGAAGGACTGGCATACAGGACATAAACAGACAAGTCACAAAAGAAGAAATATAAACGGCCAATTAAAAACATATACAAGGCTGAGTATGGTGGCTCATGTCTGTAATCCTAGCATTTTGGGAGGCTGAGGTAGGAGGATTGTTTTGAGCCCAGGAGTTCGACACCAGACTGGGTAACATGGGGAATCCCTGTCTCTACTAAAAAGTACAAAAATTAGCCAGGCATGGTGGCACTCTCCTGTATTCCCAAGTGCCTCAGGAGGCTGAGGTGGGAGGATTACTTGAGCCCAGGAGGAAGAGGTTGTGATGAACTGAGATCATGCCACTGTAATCCAGCCTGGGCAATAGAGTGAGACCCTGTCTGAAAAAGAAAAATAACAATAATTTAGACCAGAGAAAACTGGTAGGGGAAAAAATAAAGTTAAAGTAAATGTTGATAGTAGGGCAGGCTGTGTGTCTGTGGAGGCAGAAGGTTTATGGGAACTCTATACTTTCTATTTAATTTTGCCGTGAATTTAAAACTGCTCTAAAAAATAAAGTATTTAAAAGGAAAAAATGAAAAAAAAAAACTATACCAAATAGATATACCAAAAGTTTATATATGTATAAAGACTTCTGGAAAGTTCGTTTTTAGGGAGATTGTTACAGCCATGAGCTAAGAATGGTTTTTACATTTTTAAAAAGGATTGCTTGAAAAAAAATTGAAAGAATAGATGCAGAGACTATATGTGGCCTGCAAAGCTTAAAAAACTTACCATCTGGTCTTTTACAGAAAGTTGGCCAACCTCTGCTCAGGGAGACCTGTACTTTCCTTTTTTTTTTGAGACGGAGTCTCGCTCTGTTGCCCAGGCTGGAGTGCAGTGGTGCGATCTCAGCTCATTACAACCTCTGCCTCCCAGGTTCAAGTGATTCTCCTGCCTCAGCCTCCTGAGTAGCTGGGATTATAGGCGCCTGCCACCATGCCCAGCTAATATTTGTATTTTACTAGAGATGGGGTTTCATCATGTTGGCCAGGCTGGTCTGGAACTCCTGACCTCAAGTGATCTGCCCATCTCGGCCTCCCACAGTGCTGGGATTACAGGTGTGAGCCACTGCGCCTGGCTTTTTTCTTTTTTTGAGATGGAGTATCACTCTGTCGCCCAGGCTGGAGTGCGGTGGCACACTGTGGCACGCAATCTTGACTTTCTGCAACCTCTGCCTCCTGGGTTCATGCGATTCTCCTGCCTCAGCCTCATGACTTAGCTGCAATTACAGGCATGCACCACCACACCTGGCTAATTTTGTACTTTTAGTAGAGATGGGGTTTTACCATGTTGGCCAGGCTGATCTTGAACTCCTAACCTCAGGTGATCCACCCGCCTTGGCCTCCCAAAGTGCTGGAATTACTGGTGTGAATCACTGCACCTGGCCTGCACTTTCTATTTTATACAGTTCTACATCATTTGAAGTTTTTCTTTTTTTCTCATGAGTTTGTATTTCTCTTTATGATGACACATAGCTTTTAAAGGATGAGGGAAGGAATGTTTTAAACACATTGAACTAGGGATATTTCCAAGGGAGAGATGACAATCATGGGTTTTTAGTTTCTGCTTCTGGTTGGATCAATAAAGGCCCTTCTTTATCTGCCTTTTCCACTTATCATTAGAGACAGAAACTAAACACCATGGCTTCAGGCTGCTGAAAGCCTAAACCTAAACAGAACAGAACAACAACAACAGAAGGCAGGTTGGACAAGTTTATATTAAACATTCTGACTCCTTCCCTCTCCCAGCTCCCTCCATGTCAATCCCTTGGTAGAAACACTGTAGACTTATAAATGGATGAAGGGCAGGGCACGGTGGCTCAGGCCTGTAATCCCAGCACTTTGGAAGGCTGAGACGGGCCAATCACCTAAGGTCACTAGTTCAAGACCAGCCTGACCAACATGGAGAAACCCCATCTCTACTAACAATATAAGATTAGCCTGGTGTGGTGGCACACGCCTGTAGTCCCAGCTACTTGGGAGGCTGAGGCAGGAGAACTGCTTTAACCTGGGAGGCAGAGGTTGCAGTGAGTAGAGATGGTGCCACTGCACTCCAGCCTGGGCAACAAGAGCGAAACAACATCTCAATTAATCAATGGATGACAGATGCAGGCTTTGCGAGGGACCAAAAAGAACACTCTCCACTGGGGTGTGGGATCAGTCATCCTGGGAGGGGTTACATTAGAGGGGCAGAGCTCAAGGGCTTACAGCCACAGCCACATATGCCATCTTCTCCGGTGTGGGCTCATTATGGCATTTCTGCAGCTTCCTCAGGAGCCTCCACAGAATCCAGGTTGCGCTGGGCAGCTCCACCACCAGTGTTCTCCACACCTCAGTCAGGTGCCTGGAAATCCCAAAGAACAAGAGGGTTCAGGAGAATGGCTGATTCCAATGCAATCTAGAAGAGGTTCTCCTGTCTACTCAGTTCTTCAGGGTGTCAAAAGACTGACTTTGATTTCATAACAATAACTCCCCAGGTTTTTTTTTTCCTTCTTGTGAGATCTGTCTCAAAAAAAAAAAAGTGGTTGTACCAGTTTATTCGACAACAGGCAGAGTAGGATTTCTACGGCTCTAAATTTTCTTGTTTTAAAATTTTTATCATTATTATTATTTTTTTAACATGGAGTCGTGCTCTGTCACCCAGGCTGAAGTCAGTGGGAAGATCTCGGCTCACCGCAACCTCTGTCTCCTAGATTCAATCAATTATCTTGCCTCAGCCTCCTGAGTAGCTGGGATTATAGGCGCCCACCACCACGTCCATGTGGGACAAGTCCTAACGTGTATGATAAATTGTATAGTTTGCTGAGAACGATGGCAAGGAAAACCTAGCCGGCCCAAAACTGCTTTGGGCATTCTAAAGTAGTAAAATAATTTATATGTATATCATACATCGGTTAAAACAATTCTTTAAGCATGGGATATGTGACCCTGCCCCCGTGGCCCCCTCATGGAGAATGCTTTCTAGTTTGTCCTTGATCAGTGGTAAGGAGGCACCAGCTGCCTGACTAGTTTATCTTGGTTCTGTGGGAAAACACAGAACATCTGTTTGTTAATAATAATCACCTGTTTAGAGAGAATACATGGGTCAGCGTCTGCTCGAGGCTCTCTGCTTGGAAGGCTGTGAGCTCCCTGGCAGTCCCACTTTGCACTCTATCTTTGTGTCTGCTCCTTAATTCCTTCAGTGCCGCCTGGGTGGGGGTCTCTACGGCAGAGCTGGTCTCGGTATGCCTGGCTAATTTTTATATTTTTAGTAGAGCCAGAGTTTTGCCATGTTGGTCAGGTTGGTCTCGAACTCCTTACCTCAAGTGAATTGCCCAACTCGGCCTCCTTGTAGGGATTACAGGTGTGAGCCACTACACCCAGCTAATTTTTTAAAATTTTCTTTTAGTTCCGGGATACATATGCATAATGTGCAGGTTTGTTACATAGGTATGCGTGTGCCATGGTGGTTTGCTGCACCTATTAACCCGTCATCCAGGTTATTTGTCCTAATGCTCTCCCTCCCTTTATCCCCCACTGTCCAAACTCCGCAGGTTTTATCGAATCAAATTCCCATTGCCTCAGCATGGACTTCAAGGCCATTCATAACCAGGTCCCAACAAAGAAGGTCCTAAAGGACTCCTAAAGAAAAGGCCAGAAAGGCAATGTAGGCTGTTGAAAAAGCTCACAGCTGCTGAATGATGAGATGGCAGAAGAGGAACATTCATCTGAGATGACATAAAGAAATTCCCATGTTTACTTACCCTTAGTTATTTTCTCTGAATTCCTGAGAGAATAAATGAAGTACTTTAAGAAGCTGTTTATTGTGAGAGAAGTGTTGCGAAATGCTTTTGGTTTGCTGCACATTTTAAGTGTGCTGAAAATGTATCTGAATTTAGAAAGCACACAGCCATTAAGCCAATGGTTCACGAATTTCAGTGTGAGAAACATCCAGAGAGTTTAAAAACTGGAAAAACTCTTCCCACTTCCAGTGATTCTGATTCTGTAGTTGTGACATGGGTTTTGTTTGCCCATTATCCTGTTGGAAAACTGCCTTTACAAGATCCTTAATAATCCTATTTGGTGGTGTAGTTTGGTGGGAGCTGACTCCAAGCTAGGCTAATCAGAGTCCTGGCCCAGGACATCTCTCAGAGCTAAAGGGGAAATGACACAGCCTTTCCACTGCAGTTTTGAGCTGATGGTAACCATTTTTGCCACCTTTCATGCAAATCCATCTGAGAGATGAATGGAGCCCTGATGAAATAAACGAAGTCTCCGGATCCTGAAGACAGACCCTTGGACTTTCCTGTAACATAAGCCTATACAATTCTTTAAGGTAGTGTGAGCAGCTCAGTTTCTGCTACTTCCAAACAAGAGTACTGACCAAAAATAGTAGGTCTGATGTAGAGTACTGGAAGATGGTTTTTGTTTGTTTGTGTTTTTTTAGACAGGGTTTTACTCTGACACCCAGGCTGGAGTAGAGTGGCACAATCACAGCTCACTGCAGTCTCAATTTCCCAGACTCAGATGATTCGCCCATCTCATCCTCCTATTTGGAACTACGGGCATGTGCCACCACAACCGGCCAATTTTGCATTTTCTGTACAGACAGGGTTTCACCATGTTGCCCAGGCTGGTCTTGAACTCCTGGGCTCAAGCTACCCACTCGTCTCAACCTCCTAAAGTGCTAGGATTACAGGCATGAGTGCCACCATGCCTGGCCAGAAGATGCATTTTTAACAAGCTTCATAGAGGATTCTGAGTCAGTGTTTCAGGCACTTTAACAAACACTGCGCTAGGAGACTGAATAAGCCTACATATTTAAGAGCAAATATCCTAGGCTGGGTGCAGTGGCTCATGCCTGTAATCCCAGCACTTTTGGAGCCCGAGGTGGGCAGATCACAAGGTCAGGAGTTCGAGACCAGTCTGGCCATCATAGTGAAACCCCGTCTCTACTAAAAATACAAAAAATTAGCTGGGTGTGGTGGTGTGCACCTGTAATCCCAGCTACTCAGAAGGCTGAGGCAGAAGAATCACGTGAACCCGCTTGAACCTGGGAGGCGGAGATTGCAATAAGCCAAGATTTCGCCATTGCACTTCAGCCCAGGCGAGTCTGAGACTCCATCTCAAAAACAAAAAACAAAACAAAACAAAACAAAAAAACAAATATCCTGCTGTAGCATACTTATGGAATAGAAAGAGAACCAGCCACTTGCCTCTTCTAGTGGACTACTGGGACAGAGTACTGCACCAGGGTAGTATGAGGGACACATGTCACATACGCACTCTATGACTTCTTTGATTTGGTCCTGCATTACTGAATTGAGTTTCTCAAAGTATTTCATATCCCACAGAGAAATAGTCAGTGGTGAAAATGTAGTGTAATTCCTGTTTCAGTAAATAATATCACCATTAACTTGGCCTCCAAAGCCAAAAACTGACAAGTGGGGAATTAGCCTGAATGCCTTCTTCCCTGCCATTCCTCTCTGATTCAATCAAGGCCTGCCTACAGATGCTCCTATTTCTTTTTTCTTTCCTTTTTTTTTTTTTTTTCTTTAGATGGAGTCTCACTCTGTTGCCCAGGCTGGAGTGAAGTGGTCCAATCGTGCCTCCCTGCAACCTCTGCCTCCCAGATTCAAGTGATTCTCCTGCCTCAGCTTCCAGAGTAGCTGGGATTACAGGCTCTCGCCACCACATCCAGCTAATTTTGTATTTTTAGTAGAGACGGAGTTTTGCCATATTGGCCAGGCTGGTCTGGAACTCCTTCCTCAGGTGATCCACCCACCTTGGCCTCCCAAAGTGGTAGGATCACAGGTGTGAGCCACCGCGCCTGGCTGCTCCTGTTTCTTTACTCCTTCCTCCTTTCCATCTCTGGAGTCATTGCCCTAATCAGGGCATCATCATCTTTTTCCTAAAAAGGTGCACCTGCTTAACTGCCTGTCCTTCCTGCTGTCTGGCAGAACAGCCTCTAATACATCTCCGTCAGAGTCACACTAAAAATGCGCATCTGATGACGTAAGTTCCTTAACTAAAGTTCATCAGTGGCTTCCCAACTCCTGTAGTATAAAGTCTGCTATCCCAATTCTAAGTTGGTCCCAATCAATCGCTGCTAATTTCTGACCATTTTTAAAAAGCATCTTTAGTGAATTATAATTTACCACCATAAAGATTACCTGTTTTAAGCATACAACTCACCGACTTTTAGTAAATTTACAAGGTTGTGCAGCCATGACTGCAATCTATTGTTAGAACATTTCGATCACAGCAAAAAGATCCCTGGTGTCTGAGCACTTCTTACTATCGATTTTTCTCTCCTGCCACTTTGACCTGCCATCTGGCTGTTAGCATTCATCAGCTTGGGGCAGCTCTGCTTTCAGAAGTAATTTCCTGACCCTTCATCTAATCAAGTCCAGACCTAGGCGCTTCCACAGAACTCCCTACTTAGGTTTTGAATACTTATTCATCTGTGTGGCTACCAGACTGTGCTGCTTAAGGGTGGGGTGCATGTCTTGTCCATTACTTATAGGGCCTAATAGCATCTCACACATAGTTGATGCTTTTTTTGTTTGTTTGACGGAGTCTCACTCTGTTGCCCAGGCTGGAGTGCAGTGTCACGGTTTCAGCTCACTGCAACCTCCACTTCCTGAGTTCAAGCAATTCTCTGCTTCAGCCTCCTGAGTAGCTAGGATTACAGGCGCCTGCCATCAAACCCTGTTAATTTTTGGATTTTTAGTAGAGACGGGGTTTCACCATCTTGTCCAGGCTGGTCTTTAACTCCTGACCTCATGATCCACCCACCTCGGCCTCCCAAAGTACTGGGATTACAGATGTTGAGACACCACATGAGGCCAGTTGATGCTTTAAACAGCCTCCTAAGAACAATCACTCCAATCTATATGTAAACCAACTAATATGTGGAGTCCTAATTAGGGAAAGGAAGCCAGGCTGGCGGGAGCAGGGGAAAGCAAAAAGAAAAAGCAGATAAGCTATAAGTCTGCCTCTCTTCATGATCCAGGACACAGCCCTCCTGCGCAATTAACTCACCATCCTCCGGTGCCCAGCTATCACCAGACGCCTGCAAGTTAGCTCTTTGCAACTTGACATTATCAATACTGCACAAAGCCCTCTTCAACATATAGCATGAACACGATCCTATCAAATCTCCAGCAAGCCTCTGTCTCCCCAGAGTCAGCTTCTCTCCTGCAGGCTCCCCGTTGTCTCTCTAGCACCGTTATTTTCCTACTTTCTCTAATAAATCTGCCTTCCTCTACTCACAACTGTCTTGGTAAATTCTTTCACCACAGCACCACCGGCCCAGTCGTCACTCCCCTGTGACATAATGAACTTCAAGTAAACGATAAAAACATAATCAGAATAACATTTCCTGAGTAAGTCAGTTATATTTCTAAAAGATTCCATAGTTTGCATTTGATCTACAGCAGTTTTGAAAGTCCTCCCAGAGGTAGAACAAATACAAACAACAGAATAATGCTGAAAGTATACTTAATTAAATAGGGCAGCACACGGTGGCTCATATCTGTCATCCTATCACTTTGGGAGGCTGAGGCAGGTGGATCGCTGGAACCCAGAAGTTTGAGACCAGCCTGGGCAACACTGAGAAACCACAAAAAAATAAAAAATTTAGCTGGGTCTGGTGGTGTGCACCTGTAGTCCCAGTTACTCCGGTGGCTGAGGTGGGAGGATTGCTTGAGCTTGGAAGGCCTAGGCTGCAGTGAACTATGACTGTGTCACTGCACTGCAGCCTGTGTGACAGAGAAAATCCCTGTCTCAAACTCACAAAAAACAAAACTAAATATATTTAACATTTTGTACTTAGATTTGTTTATTTATTTATTGACAGAGTCTTGCTCTGTCTCCCAGGCTGGATTGCAGTAGTGTAATCTTGGCTCACTGCAACCTCTGCCTCCTGGGTTCAAGTGATTCTCCTGCCTCAGCCTCCCAAGTAGCTGGGATTACAGGCACACGCCACCAAACCTGGCTAGTTTTTGTATTTTTTTTTTTTTAGTAGAGATGGGGTTTCACCATGTTGGCCAGGCTGGTCTGGAACTCCTGACCTCAGGCGATTGGCCTATGAAATATTTGTTTTTATATAAGAGTCAAGTACAGATAAGCTATAGCAAGAACCAAACATTTAAGAACAATTTGTTAGAGGAATATACAAAAGTAAGCTAAAAAATGTTTTAAAAATTAAAAAAGCTTGAGTGTGGTGGTACACACCTGTAGTCCCAGCTACTCAAGTGGCTGAGGCGAGAGGATCACTTGAGCCCAGGAGTTCAAGGCTGCAGTGAGCTATGCTTGAGTTGCTGTCTCTTCAGAAAAAATAAAAAGTAAGACTGTTACTCCAGGCTGGAGTGCAGTGGCTATTCACAAGTACAGCCATCACGTACCATGACCCAAAACTCCTGGGCTCAAGCGATTCTCCTGCCTCAGCCTCTTGAGTAGCTGGGATTACAGGTGTGTGCCACCACACCTAGCTTTGAAAAAGATCTGTATTTTTTTTTTCTCTGAATGGGAAAAAGTCTTCCATTAGTTGATTTAGTTCAGTATAGAGGACATAATAAACACTACATCAAGATATTATGTGAGAGCCATTCACTTAAAAGAATAGTTTTCAAATAGTTTAAAGCAGGGAAATCTCTTCTTAAATAAAATAGTTGCCCAGAATCACAATAGAAAAAGCAGATAAAGAGAGGCGCTGCTCTGGTTAAAGTGGGTGGGGGCACAGGACTTTCTTCTGAAGCCCTCCTGCCTCCTCCATAGGCATCTTTGTGGAACTTTCCAGGGTGCCTCCAAATGTGAAAAACACTATTCGAAAAGACTTCTTTACACCTACTATGTGCCCACAAAAATACGCAAAAAAAAACCCATCCTGTTTGATCCTCTCTGATTCCATTCTTTTTTATGTATACATATTTACTTTTTCAAGATGGAGTCTCTCTCTGTCACCCAAGTTGGAGTGCAGCAACGTGATCTTGGCTCACTACTATCTCCGTCTCCTGGGTTCAAGTGATTCTCCTGCCTCAGCCTCCTCAGTAGCTGCGATTACAGGCACACATCACCACGCCTGACTAATATTTGTATTTTTAGTAGAGACAGGGTTTCACCATGTTGGTCAGGCTGGTTTTGAACTTCTGACCTTGTGATACGCCTGCCTTGGCCTCCCAAAGTGCTGGGATTATAGGCGTGAGCCACCACACCTGGCCCTACTTTTTCAATGTATATATTTATTTCCTTATTTTTAGGCAAAACCATTCTCAAGTGAGTTGCAGACATTACGACACTTTACCCCTAAATAACTTGAGTATTTTATCTCCTAAGAATAAAGAAATCCTTCTGCATAACCATACTATTTCACACCTAAGAAAATTACACTAATTTTTGTTAGTTTGTCTGAGACAGTCTCACTGTCGCCCACGTTGGAGTGCAGTGGTGTGATCTTGGCTCACTGCAACTTCCTCCTTCTCCTGGGTTCAAGCAATTCTCCTGCCTCAGCCTCCCAAGTAGCTGGGATTAGAGGCACCTGCCACCATGCTCAGCTAAATTTTGTATTTTTAGTAGGGATGAGGTTTCACCCTGTTGGCCAGGCTGGTCTTGAACTCCTGGCCTTAAGTGATCTGCCCACCTTGGCCAAAGTGCTGGGATTACAGGTGTCAGCCACTGCGCCTGGCCAGAAAATTATAGTAATTTAATATTCTAGTATAGTATTCCATATTTAAATTTTCTCCAAGCTTTCTTTTATAGCTTTTGTTTTTGAACCAGGATCCAGTCAAGGTCACACAGTATACTTGGGTATGTTTTTGAGCACCTTTTTACCCAGGACAGTTCCCCCACCACCAGTTTTACTTCCATGATGTTAACATTTTTGAAGAGTCCAGTTCAATTATCTTACAGATGTTCTTCATTTGGAATCTGTGGGATTCTTTCCTGAGGATTATGCATTATGTTCTGATTTATATCACCAGCTTTATCTATATTGTGTCTTCTTTACAAGAGGATCATTAGATTTTTCAAGACAAACAGATTTTGCAATACCCAGAGCTATGTCACATACTCCAATTTAATCCAGAGGCTGTACAGGGTTCTGTTACCTGTCATATGGCACTGGATGACACAGAAGGAGGCTGAGCACGACATCTGTGTACTTGGGCCTGGATATAAATAAACTCATGGTACTTATGATTTGTTGGCGGACTCTAGGTTGGCTGATTATGGGTAGATGGGCACAGATAACTCTCATGATTTCTGGTACCTGACGAGGAAAAAGAAATTACTAAGACTGTAATCCTATAGGACACTGATGGTTATTGAGGATATTGTGGCCATTCCTGAAAGGTCCTGGGTGGGGGTGACTTTTTTTAAAGACAGAGTCTTGCTCTGTTGTCTAGCCTGGAATGCAGTGGCACAAACACAGCTCACTGCAGCCTTGAACCCCTGGTCTCAAGTGATCCTCCCACCTCAGCCTCCCGAGTAGCTGGGACTACTGGCGCACACCACCACACCCAGATAATTTTATTTTTTGTAGAGACAAGGTCTCTCTATGTTGCCCAGGCTGGTCTTGAACTCCTGGGCTCAAGTGATCCTCCTGCCTTGGTCTCCCAAAGTGCTGGAATTACAGGTATGAGTCACTGCACCCGACCCCTAGGGGGTGACTTTTAAATTAACTGTTCATTATTTTTTTCTTTTTTTGAGACTGAGTTTCGCCCTTGTTACCCAGGCTGGAGTGCAATGGCGCAATCTCGGCTCACCGCAACCTCCGCCTCCTGGGTTCAGGCAATTCTCCTGCCTCAGCCTCCTGAGTAGCTGGGATTACAGGCATGCACCACCATGCCCAGCTAATTTTTTGTATTTTTAGTAGAGACAGGGTTTCACCATGTTGACCAGGACGGTCTCAATCTCTTGACCTCGTGATCCACCCGTCTCGGACTCCCAAAGTGCTGGGATTACATGCGTGAGCTACTGTGCCCAGCCCTGTTCATTAGTTTTTAAAGTTTCTGATGAAAACTACTTAAAATATATCTGTTATGTGTGTATACACATATAAAGAATTTGGAAGGATTTATAATCAAAATTGTCAATATTGTGTTTTTGAGTGATAGAATATTAGATTTTTTTGCGTCTATATTTTTTCTAATTTTTCCTTAATAATGATGTATTGATTTTATAACAAGACAAACTAATAAAAGTGTTGCAAGGAAGCTGGGCTTTTTTCCATGGTGACTCTGAGAGTGGCAGTGGACTCCTTACCTCTCTTCTTCCCAGAGAGGTCCATCAGGCTCAGGTAAGGGAAATAGGAGCCACTGGGCTTTGGTCCAGTTCTCTGCATGGACCACTCTTCTCACCCACAGATGCATGGGTTCTTGTCTCTGTGGAAATGTCAACTTCTCAGAGAAGCACACCTCAATCACTTAATATAAAATGGCCATTATCAGCACCAGTAGGCTAGGCACAGTGGCTCACACACCAGTAATCCCAGCACTTTGGGAGGCTGAGGTGGGTGGATCACTTGAGGTCAGGAGTTTGAGACCAGCCTTGCAAACATGGTGAAACCCCGTATCTGCTAAAAATACAAAAAATTAGCTGAGCGTTGTGGTGGGTACCTGTAATCCCAGCTATTTGGGAGTCTGAGGTGAAAGAATCACAGGAACCTGGGAGGCAGAGGTTACAGTGAGCCAAAATTGTGCCACTGCACTCTAGCCTGAGCAACAGAGCAAAACGCTGCCTCAAAAAAAAAAAATTGGCTAACAAACACAAGGGTACATTTACTGGGGTTTTTGGGAAAGATTTTCTTCCCTGAATAAAGACATAAAAAGGAAGGCAACGTCTTTCTTCTTTCTGGACATAGTCTATTCTTCTCAGAATGTCCAAAATTGCTCTGACTACCCTATGACCACATGAACAGACAAGGCAGAAAGATGAAGAAACCCCTGAGTCTTTGATAACACAGTTGAATCACTGAATCAATCCTGGAAAATACTCTATGTCCAGACTTGTTGTTATGTGAGAGGATAAATCCTTTGGTTAAGTTTCTACCTACTGGATTTTTTTTGCTGCTAAAGGCACCCAACTGATACAAGTGCCCAGCTCACCATGCTCTTATCCTGTCGTTCTTTTTGCATCTTTGTTATTTTAACAGGCTAAAATAAAGGGTGATCATCATTTTTGTTGTTGTTGTTTTTAAAATTTGTTTTATTTGTTGCTGTTTTTTGAGACAAGGGCTCCCTCTGTTGCCCAGGCTGGAATGTAAAGGCATGATCATGGCTCACTAGACTCAATCCTTCTGTTTCAGCTTCCCAAGTAGCTGGAAACACAAGTGCGTGCCGCCACGCCTGGCTAATTTCTAAAAATTGTTTTTGTAGAGATGGGGGTCTCACTATGTTGCCCAGGCTGGTCTTGAACTCCTGGGCTCAAGCAAGCCACCTGCCTCAACATCCCAAAGTGCTGGGATTATAAGTGTGAGCTACCATACCCGGCTGGTTCTCATCATTCTTAAATTACTTTTGATTTGTACCCAGGAACAACATGCACACAATTTAAAAAGTCCAGTGGTATTTGAAGATGCTCTCCTCCCTCTTCGCCAGGTCTGCTCTCTAGAGACAACTACTTTCATCCCTTTTATCTCTTCCGGCATGGCCTTCTTTATTTGTAAATTACATAATTATATAGGTATTTCTTGTTGTGTTAATTTTAAATACATTTAGATAAATTCTCTTAATTTTCAGATTTCTAAGTCTGCCTCCTTCTAGGGTCACTCACGGCTTTTTATATTTATTTATTTATTTTGAGGCAGGGTCTCACTTTGTTGCCTAAGCTGGAGGGTACTGGTGCAATCTCAGCTCACTGCAGCCTCTGCCTCCTAGGTTCATGCGATTCTCCTGCCTCAGCCACCCAAGTAGCTGGGATTGCATTTTTGTAGTTTTAGTAGAGACAGGGTTTCACTCTGTTGCTGAGGCTGGTCTTGAACTCTTGAGCTCAAGCCATCTGCCTGCCTCGGCCTCCCAAAATGCTGGGATTACAAGCATGAGCCACTATGCCCAGCCACTTACAGCTTTTTTTTTTTTTTAAATTTTTATTGCATTATAGGTTTTGGGGTACATGTGCAGAACGTGCAAGATAGTTGCATAGGTACACACATGGCAGTGTGTTTTGCTGCCTTCCTCCCCCTCACCCACACTTGGTATTCATCCCCAGGCTATCCCCCCCAGCCCCCCCGCTGTCCCTCCCCCATTTCCCCCAACAGTCCCCAGTGTATAGTAGACCGCCTCTCTGTGTCCATGTGTTCTCATTTTTCTCACCCGCCTATGAGTGAGTATATGCGGTATTTCTTTTTCTGTTCTTGTGTCAGTTTGCTGAGAATGATGTTCTCCAGATTCATCCATGTCCCTACAAAGGACACAAACTCATCATTTCTGATTGCTGCATAATATTCCATGGTGTATATGTGCCACATTTTCCCAGTCCAGTCTATCATCGATGGGCATTTGGGTTGGTTCCAGGTCTTTGCTATTGTAAACAGTGCTGCAATGAACATTCGTGTGCATGTGTCCTTATAGTAGAATGATTCACAGTCTTTTGAATAGATACCCAGTAATGGGATTGCTGGGTCAAATGGAATTTCTATTTCTAGGTCCCTGAGGAATCGCCACACTGTCTTCCACAATGGTTGAACTAATTTACACTCCCACCAACAGTGTAAGAGTGTTCCTATTTCTCCACATCCTCTCCAGCATCTGCTGTCTCCAGATTTTTTAATGATCGCCATTCTAACTGGTGTGAGATGATATCTCAATGTGGTTTTGATTTGCATCTCTCTAATGACCAATGATGATGAGCACTTTTTCATATGTTTGTTGGCCTCATGTATGTCTTCTTTTGTAAAGTGTCTGTTCATATCCTTTGCCCATTTTTGAATGGGCTTGTTTGTTTTCTTTCTGTAAATCTGTTTGAGTTCTTTGTATATTCTGGATATCAGCCCTTTGTCTGATGCGTAAACTGCAAAGATTTTTTTCCCATTCTGATGGTTGTCGATTCACTCTAGTGACTGTTTCTTTTGCCGTGCAGAAGCTGTGGAGTTTGATTAGGTCCCATTTGTCTATTTTGGCTTTTGTTGCCAATGCTTTTGGTGTTTTGGTCATGAAGTCCTTGCCTACTCCTATGTCCTGAACGGTTTTGCCTAGATTTTCTTCTAGGGTTTTTATGGTGTCAGGTCTTACGTTTAAGTCTTTAATCTATCTGGAGTTAATTTTAGTGTAAGGTGTCAGGAAGGGGTCCAGTTTCTGCTTTCTGCACATGGCTAGCCAGTTTTCCCAACACCATTTATTAACTATACTACAAGGCTACAGTAATCAAAACAGCATGGTACTGGTACCACTTACAGCTTTTTAAATCTTGATACCTTTAATCTATCTGGATGAGTCTCTAAATTAAAGTCATTCTCATATGTGTTAGTTATATCTCCCCAGAAGAACTCTACTCTTCTAGGAAATATGGACCACATCTTAGATAAAAAACAAAATCTCCCTCCCTAGTTACATACACAGTGGTTGTTTGGTGTATGTTTATAGAATGGATATTTGTGACTAAATAGACTAAGGCTTTGACCCTGTACCTACCAGTAGTTGTTCTCAGCTCAATATGACAAGTAGAGACCTTAGTAGCTACAGGAATGAAGAGGTCTTACTGGCTTTTCGAACCCAGGAAATGGCCACTGAAAGTTTACCTTCTCAAATCGGGACTCTGCACTTTTTGCCAAAGTTAGCAGTAATTCTCCTGCTGATCGCTGGGTGCAGGGATGTTTCAGGTTTCTCAGGGTAGCAAATGTAGTTGTTACAAACTGGAAGAGCTCATTGGAATCAAGAAAACATTCAAAAATCTGAAAAGATGAGGAAAATAAACTTCCAAGAAATATGGAAATACGGTATGATAGAAAGTGTCCCGAACAAGGACTTGATTCTAAATTTACAATCAGAGAAGTGGACAAAGATGTACAATGCTGTTTTGAGTCTTGTGGTTTTTTGTTTTGTTTTTGGAGATAGCACTTCAGCGTTTTACTCTGTCATCCAGGCACAATCATGGCTCACTGTTGCCTCAACCTCTTAAGCTTAAGTGATCCTCCTGCTTCAGCCTTCTGAGTAGCTGAGGCTACAGGCATGTGCTACCACATTCTACTAATTTTAAAATTTTTTGTAGAGACAGGGGTCTCACTATGTTGCCCAGGCTGGCCGCAAACTCCTGGCTCAAGTGATCCTCCTGCCCCAGCCTCCCTAAGTGTTGGAATTATAGGCTTGAGCCATGTACCTTGCCCATTCTTGTTTACAAAGGTAAAAAGGTGGAAGCAACCTAAATGTCCACTGCTAGCATCTGTGCATGGCCTTTTGCTGCTCTGACACTGAGGCTGGAGTACAGTGGTGTGATCACAGCTCACTGCAGCCTGGACCTCCCAGGTTCAAGTAATCCTCACACTTCAGCCTCCTGAGTAGCTGGAACTACATGCGTGCACCACCATATCCAGCTAACTTTTTTATGTGTAGAGCTGAGGTCTCACTATGTTGCCCAGGCTGGTCTTGAATCCTGGGCTCAAGTGATCCTCCCGCCTCAGACTCCCAAAGTGCTGGGATGAGAGGAGTGAGCTACTACACCCAGTCTGCTGCTGTGACGTTTAGAAAGAAGCTTTATTGGCCAGGGGCAGTGGCTCACACCTGTCATCCCAGCACTTGGGGAGCCTAAGGTGGGAGGATCACTTGAGCCCAGGATTCAAGACTAGCCTGGGCAATATGGTGAAACCCTGTCTCTACAAAAATACAAAAATTAGCAGGGCATGGTGGTAGATGCCTGTAATCCCAGCTATTTGGGAGGCTGAGGGAGGAGAATCACTTGAACCTGGGAGGTGGAGGTTGTAGTAAGCTGGTATCATGCCACTGCACTCCAGCCTAGGTGCCAGAGTTAAACTCCTTCTCAAAAAAAAAAAAAAAAGAAAAAGAAAAAGAGTCACACTTTTATAGGAGTCAGACTGAAAAAAAAGCCCTATTATGTAACACAGCTGACAGGTTCCCAGGCATAACTAAAATGCCTTGTCAGGAGACAACATACTAAAAGAATATGTCATTCTGTTTCTCATTGCATTTGGCAGTATATAAAGTCCTTCATATGATTATAATAGGTACAATCTACTGGGCACTTACTATGTGACAGGCATTTAGCAAAGCATTTTCCATACACTATCTCATTAACTAATTAATTTTCATGTATTTATTTATTTTTGAGGTGGAGTTTCGCTCTTTTTGCCCAGGCTGGAATGCAATGGTGCGATCTCAGCTCACCGCAACCTCTGCCTTCTGGGTTCAAGCAATTATTCTGCCTCAGCCTCCTGAACAGCTGTGATTACAGGCATGTGCCACCACACCCAGTTAATATTGTATTTTTAGTAGAGACGGGGTTTCTCCATGCTGGTCAGGCTGGTCTCGAACTCCCGACCTCATGTGATCTGCCCGCCACAGTCTCCTAAAGTCCTGGGATTGCAGGCGTGAACTACCATACCCAGCCTCATTTAACCACAACTGAATTGTAAACAGTTTAAATTATAAAAACTGTCCCAATTTTTACAGATCTCCATTGTACAGATGAGAAAACTGATGTACAGAGAGATGAAATTACTTGATACCTTTGGCCCCACATGAGTAAGAGCTGTAGGTTTTCCTTATTTTCCCCTACCCCCTAGCATGCCTAGTACCTAGCAGATGTATAAGTGTTTATTGAATAATGAATAACTAGATTAATTTTAAAATGTCTGGCTTGTTGATCAACCATACTCTCTGGCAGCTCCTTTTTGTGACCAGCGTATACCTTGGCAAGAGGCTGGCAATTATTAATAGTAGGAGCAGAGCTGGTATGAAGTGAAATCCAGGGATACTGGCCTCAATGGCAAGTTGACCTTATCCCCAAACTAAGAGGGCAAGGTGTATAGGAGCCAGGGACATAGTGCCTTGTCTCCAAACTCTGGAATGTTTTGGGCCACATTCCCTGGACAATTGTGTATGGTTTTGTTTTATTTATTTATTTATTGTTTCTTGAGTTGAAGTCTTGCTCTGTCACCCAGCTGGAGTGCAATGGTGTGATCTCGGCTTACTGCAACCTCCGCCTCCCGGGTTCAAGAGATTCCTCTGCCTCAGCCCCCCGAGTAGCTGGGACTACAGGCATATGCCACTATGCCCAGCTAATATTTTATATTTTAGTAGAAACGGGGTTTCACCATGTTGGCCAGTATGGTCTTGATCTCCTGACCTTGTGATCCGCCCGCTTCAGCCTCTCAAAGTGCTTGGATTACAAGTGTGAGCCACCATGCCTGGCCAGTTTTATTTTATAAGAAATGACCAGAACTTTTTCCAAAGTGGTTTTTACTATTTTACATTTCTATGAATAAATGCAGGAGACTTCTGGTTGTTCCCCACCCTCGCCAACACTTCCGGCTGTGGTTATAATTTTAGCCATTCTGATTACCTGGGCAATTCTGAAGGGACAGCTGCAGAAGCATTTAACAGCAGAGCTGGAGAGCTCCAGGAATTCTCGAAATTTTGTCAATGCTCTTTTCAAGTTTTGCTGATTTTTCTTGTCACGAGTGGTATCTGGGAAGAAAATATAAAATATTAATACTTTCTGGCTTCTTTTTTTCTTCTTGATTACAGGCCTGGTTGATCTCCAGTTTAAAGTGGATCCCAAGATCGCACTCTTCTTTATCACTTGAACAAAAAATCCCTGAAGGAGGGAGTGTGTGTTATTTTTCTTTTTTTGTGGAACAATATATAAAAAGAGCCAAAAGAAAAGGCAAAGAGGAGGTTGAGGCAGGCGGATCACTTGAAGTCAGGGGTTTGAGACAACCCTGGCCAACATGGTGAAACTGTCTCTACCAAAAATTTAAAAAATTAGCCGGGCATGGTGGTGCTCTCCTGTAGTCCCAGCTACTCAGGAGGCTGAGGTGGGAGGATCACTTTAACCCAGGAGGCGGAGGTTGCAGTGAACCGAGATCATGCCAGTTCACTCCAGCCTTGGTGACAGACCCTGTCTTAAAAAAAAAAAAAAAAAAAAAAAAAGCAAAAGCAAAGAGCTGTTTGCAAGAGCAGAGCATTTGAGTGATTTGTGAATATAACCAAAGCGTGCTACCTCATTTCCCCACTGGTGAGGAATTTTGAGGAGTCTCCCTATAAAGCTTAGGTTTCCAGAAAAAAAATGCCCAACTTTATACTATGTATGATAATTCTGATATCAGAACTCTTCATCACATGGCTAGTTTTGCTGATCATTGAGGATGCCAACGCTACTTGTAGTATCTCGTTTTTCTCATGTTTTATCATGATCTCATGTTTGCTGGAAATTTTTAGATGTAAAATTATCTTTGAGCCCTTGGCTGAGGATACTCTCTCTCCAACTAGAAAATAAGCTCCCTGGGGGAAGGTATCTTGTCTGTTTTTTCTACTGATGCATCACAAGAACAATAAATGCTTCATAAATATTTGCCAAATCAATAATAGACTATTTCTGTGGCTGTATATCTGGTAGACATTGCTCATATTCAGAGGTGCCCAAAGACAGGACAGCTGCTTTGGGAAGCATGGAGCTTCCGCATCCATGTAAAGTGCAGACCCAGGCAGAGCTACTACAGTTGTGCATAGCTTAGCAATGGGTATATGTTTTGAGAAATGCCCCATTAGGCTATTGCATCCCTGCACAAACATCACATAGAACATACTTTTTTTTTTTTTTATATGGTGTCTTGCTCTGTCACCAGGCTGGAGTGCAGTGGCACGACTTCGGCTCACTGCAACCTCCACCTCCTGGGTCCAAGTGATTCCCCTGCTTCCACCTCCCGTGTAGCTGGGACTACAGGCGCATGCCATGGTGCCCGGCTAATTTTTTGTACTTTAGGAGAGACGGGGTTTCACCATGTTGGTGAGGATAGTCTCAATTTCCTGACCTCGTGATCAGCCTGCCTTGGCCTCCCAAAGTGCTGGGATTACACGTGCGAGCCACCTCGCGCAGCCGGTGCTATACTTTTTTATGACTGGCAGTGCAGTAGGTTTGTTTACACCAGTAACACCACAAACATGAGTAACGTATTGTGCCATAATGTTATGATGGCTATGATGTCACTAGCTGATAGAAAATTTTCAGCTCAGCTGGGCATGGTGGCGGACACCTGTAGTCTCAGCACTTTATGAGGCTTAGGCAGGAGCATTGTTTGAGCTCAAGAGTTGGAAACCAGCCTGGGCAACACAGTGAGACTTTATTCCTTTATTCTTTTTCTGAAATGGTGTCTTGCTCTGTTGCCAGGCTGGAGTGCAGTGGCATGATCTCAGCTCACTGCAACCTCCACCTCTTGGGTTAATGCGATTCTCCTGCCTAAGCCCTGAGTAGCTGGGACTACAGAGGCACACCACCACGCCCAGCTAATTTTTGTATTTTTAGTAGAGATGGGGTTTCACCATGTTGGCCAGGATGGTCTTGATCTCTTGACCTCATGAACCACCCCTTTCAACCACCCAAAGTGCTGGGATTACAGGTGTGAGCTACTGTGCCTGGTGGAAACTTCATTTCTTAAAAAAAATAAATAAGGCTGGGTGTAGCGGTTCACGCCTGTAATCCTAGCATTCTGGGAAGCCACGGCAGGCAGATCACTTGAGGTCAGGAGTTTAAGACTAGCCTGGCCACATTAAGTAACATTTAGTAGAGATGTAAAACCCCATCTCTATTAAAAATACAAAAATTAGCCAGGTGTGGTGGTGGCCACCTGTAATCACAGCTACTTGGGAGGCTGAGGCATGAAAACCACTTGAATCTGGGAGGTGGCGTTTGCAGTAAGCTGTGATCACACCACTGCCCTCCAGTCTGGGCAACAGAGTGAGACTCCATCTCGAAGAAAAAAAAAGGAAAAGAAAAAGAAAAATTTCAGCTCTATTCTAATCTTATGTGACCCTTGTCATATACATGATTAGCTATTGGCTGAAATGTCATTACATGTGCATGAGTGTACTTGGTAGGGATAGAGTAGATTGAGCTTCAAACACTGCAGGGATGCTGGGTTAGATATTCTCTCAAGTCCCTTCTAACCACAGAAGTCAATGATTCATTCCTTGACCACACCAGCCCTCTATTTTTCAAACTCCTCAAGCTCATGCCTACCAAGGATCCTCTCCTTAGCCGTTCCTTCTGTCTAATACACTTTTCTTACCTCTTAAGCTGGCAAATTGCTCCTTATTCTCCAGATTACATTTTCTGAATCCTGCAACTAGATTTGATTCTTACTCATGGCCCCTATAATTTCTCTTCATAAAGAAATTAATTTTCCTGCAGGCTTGACCTCCTGGACTCAAGTGATTCTCTCTTAGCCTCCTGAGTAACTGGGATTATAGGTATACTTCACCACGCCAGCTAATTTTTAAAATTTTTTGTGGAGAAGGGGTTTCGTCATGTTGCCCAATATAGTCTTGAACTCCTGGGCCCAAGTGGTTCTCCTGCCTTGGCCTGGCAAAATGCTAGGAATACAGGAGTAAGCCGCTGCATCCAGCCTTACTGCTACTTCTGACCAAACTAAACACTCTCGTTTGTCCACAGGGCCACATGTTTAGCCACTCCCTGACTATGCAGATGGATGACAATGATAGGCCTGATCCAGTGTTAGGATTCTAATTACTAAGTCAGTGTTGCTTCATCTCTGCCTATGGACCATGTATCTTTCTCTTTATGAACTACTGTAAAAAGCCTTTCTAGAACATGGGGACTGAGTGAGTAAGGAGGGCTGGTGCCTATGTTGTGCTGGAGAATTCACTCAGGACTTTGCGGCCTTCAGCAGTGCCTTACACTTCAGCCACAGGGTGATATCCAGCAGGTAGTGAATGCCCTCTCCAGCCTCCTTGGCCACATTTTCCTGTGGATCCCCACAGAGCAGTGCCATCAGAGCCACTAGGTGTCCGAGTCTTTGGAATTGCAGTGGAAGCTTAATCGAGAAAGAAAAAGAAAAGTGTCATCAGAATACACATGCATTTAGTGCCTTCAATTTGAATTGTTAAGAATTAATCCCAATTCTACTTCCAACTCAAGAAAGTGCAAGGGTCACAATCAGCCTGTGGATCTCTGTAGGGTTCATATTTAACATGGGTAGACACGGTATAGCCAGCAGATAGTATTATTAATAAATAGAAAAATTCTAACCTAAGTAAACAATCTGAAAAATCAAAAAGTTTTGTGCATAAAGATGTTAATTCTGTTTTTATTTTTCTTTTTTTTTCATTTTTTGAGACAGTCTTGTTCTGTCGCCCAGGCTAGAGTGCAGTGGCATAATCTTGGCTCACTGTAACCTCCGCCTCCTGGGTTCAAGCAATTATCCTGCCTCAGCCTCCCAAGTAGCTGTGATTACAGGCATGTGCCACCAAGCCTGGCTAATTTTTTTTTTTTTTGTATTTTTAGTAGAGATGGGGTTTCATATTGGGCAGGCTGGTCTTGAACTCCTGATCTTGTGATCCGCCTGCCTCAGCCTCCCAAAGTGCTGGGATTATACGCATGAGCCACCGTGCCTGGCTTATTTTTATTTTTTAATTTTAATTTTTGTGAGCACATAGTAGGTTTATATATTTGTGGGATATATAGACGTTTGATACTGGCATGCAATGTGTAATAATCACATTATGTAAAATGGAGTATCCATCCCCTCAAGCATTTATCTTTTGTGTTATAAATAGTCCAATTATATTCCTTTAGTTATTTTAATTAACTTTTTTTTTGAAATAGAGTTTTGCTCTTTTCGCCCAGGCTGGAGTATAATGGCTTGATCTCAGCTCACTGCAACCCCCGCTTCCCGGGTTCAAGCGATTCTCCTGCCTCAGCTTCCCGAGTAGCTAGAATTACAGGCATGAGCTACTGCACCCAGCTAATTTTTGTATTTTTAGTAGAGATAGGGTTTTGCCATGTTGGCCAGGCTGGTCTCAAACTCCTGACCTCAGGCGGAGGCTACAGGTGTGAGCCACTGCACCTGGCCAATAAATGTATATTTAATATTACTAAATAAAAATATATTAAATTTTTAATATTAAAAATTATTAATGCACAAGTAAATAATTTTTGACTATAGTCACCCTGTTGTGCCATAAAATATTAGGTTTTATTCATTCTAACAATTTTTTTGGTATCTATTAACCATCCCCACCTCTCTCCAACCCTGCCACAACCCTTCCCAGCCTCTGATAACGATCCTTCTATTCTCTATCTCCATGAATTCAATTGTTCTGGTTTTCAGATCCCACCATATGTGAGAACATGTGATGTTTGTCTTTCTATGCCTGGCGTATTTCACTTAGCATAATGACCTCCAGTTCCAGTCATGTTGTTGCAAATGACAGGATCTCATTCTTTTTATGGCTGAATAGTACTCCACTGAATATAAGCACCACATTTTCTTTATCTGTTCATCTGCTGATGGACACTTAGACTGCTTCCAAACTTTGACTATTATGAAGAGCACCACAGCAAACGTGGGAGTGCAGATATCTCTTCGGTATACTGATTTCCTTTCTTTGGGGTATAAACCCAGAGGTGGTCTAAAGACCACACTTTGGGCTGGGGGTGGTAGCCCATGCCTGTAATCCCAGCACTTTGGGAGGCTGAGGCGGGCAGATCACCCGAGGTCAGAAGTTTGAGACAAGCCTGACCAACATGGAGACTGTCTTTACTAAAAATACAAAATTAGCCAGGTGTGGTGGCACATGCCTGTAATCCCAGCTACTCTGGAGGCTGAGGCAGGAGAATTGCTTGAACCTGGGAGGTGGAGGTTTCGGTGAGCTGAGATTGCACCATTGCACTCCAACCTGGGCAACAAGAGTGACACTCTGTCTCAAGAAAGAAAGGAAAAAAACAAAAAACCAAACCAAAACAAAACCCCCACACACACTCTGGAAATAACTGCATGACAATAGTAAAGAGAATTATGGTACAACCAGTCTATGAATACAACCATTAGAAACCAAGTATCTGGTCAGGCTTGGTGGCTCAGGACTGTAATCCCAGCATTTTGGGATGCCTCGGCGGGTGGATCATGAGGTCAGGAGTTTGAGACCAGCCTGGACAACGTAGTGAAACCCCATCTCTACTATCTGTGGTGAGCAGAGGCCCTTTTGAGGTCAAGACATCTGATCACAGTGCTAAAGAACCAGGAGGGGGCTGGGCGTGGTGGCTCACACCTGTAATCCCAGCACTTTGGGAGGCCGAGGCAGGCAGATCACTTGCGGTCAGGAGTTAGAGACCAGCCTGGCCAACATGGTGAAACCCCATCTCTACTAAAAATACAAAAATTAGCCAAGTGTGGTGGTGGGCGCCTGTAATCCCAGCTACTAGGGAGGCTGAGGCAGGAGAATCACTTGAACCCAGGAGGCGGAGGTTGCAGTGTAACCTTCCAATTTGTTCTCTACATCTCAAAAAAAAAAAGAACCAGGAGGGGCTGGCTCTATGCAGAGCTAGGGAAGGTCATTCCAAGCAGAGAAAGTGCAAAGGCCATGCAGCAAGAAGAGTCTTATGTGGGAAGAAACAGAAAGGTGGATGCCGTGTGGTTAAGTCAGAGGACAGGTGTAGAGAGGCAGGCAGAGCTACATCAGACACGACCCTGTATTCTAAGAGCAGTTTGGAAATCACTGGATCAAACAAGTGACATGGGGAACAAAAAGAAAATGAAGAAAAATAAAGAAAAGATAAGGGGGAAAAGCAAAGAAATAAAAACAAAAGCAAGAATGACATGGGTCTGAAGAGGATGCCTCTGGCTATGTGTAGAGAACAAATTGGAAGGGAAGTCCCCACCCCAACACACTCATGTACCAAAAAGAACTTGGAAGGGGCTAGGCACAGTGGCCCACGCTTGTAATCCCAGCACTTTGGGAGGCCAAGGCAGGTGGATCACTTGAGCCCAGGAGCTCGAGACCAGCCTGGGCAACATGGTGAAATCCCATCTCTACAAAAAATACAAAAATTAACCAGTTGTGGTGGTGTGTGCCTGTAGTTCCAGCTACTAGGGAGGCTGAGGCAGGAGGACTGCTTGGGCCTGGGATGGGTCAAGGGTGCATGAGCCATGATCATGCCACTGCACTCCAGCCTGGGTGACAGAATGAGATCCTGTCTCGAAAAAAAAAAAAAAATCCAGAAGACTGCATCACACCACATTCTGCACATTCTGGATGTTCATAGACCCCAATGGCACCTAGGTTAACCACTCCCATATTTGCAACACTATTTTATTTTTTTTGAAACAGAGTGTCGCTCTATAGCCCAGGCTAGAGTGCAGTGGTGTGATCTCGGCTCACTGCAGCCTCTACCTCCTAGGTTCAAGCAATTCTCCTGCCTCAGCCTCCTGGATAGTTGGGATTACAAGCGCCTGCTACCATGCCTGGCTAATTTTTATAGTTTTAATAGAGACAGAGTTTCACCATGCTGGCCAGGCTGGTCTCAAACTCCTGAGCTCAAGTGATCCATCCGCCTCCGCCTCCTAAAGTGCTGGAATTACAGACTTAGCCACCATGCCCAGACCCATATTTGCAACTCTATCTAGGAAAAGCATACGCTAAGGAAGGTCTCCAGGACCTGGAGAGAGAATAACGTACAGGAGGGAATCATCTAAAACTCTGTTTTTTAGTCTGTAGCCAAAAGTAGAGGTTGAGGGTTGTGGAAGGAAGAACAATGCATTGTTGGTATCAAAATAATAGAGCAGTCATTGACAGCCAGAAGTTATTTGCTTTCATTCACTAAAGGGAAAAAAGAAAATAGCATAGTTGGAGGGACTGCACTTACTTTAATAAGTTTGGATATCTTTTCAATGTGAGAAATAAAGGACTGACTGGAACGCAGTCCTTTTAAATACGACTCTTAGAATATTTGTATCAGGAACAAAGTATTTTCCCTCTTGTGCTTTGGGTAGGAAGAAAAAAGAAAGAGAAAAGAGAGAAAGAAAGAGAAAAAGAAAGAGAAAAGAAAGAAAAAGAAAGAAAGAAAGAGAAATGAAAGAAAGAAAGAACAGATTATCTAAGGAAAATTTTGGTATAAAGAACATTCCTACCCTACTAGCCTCCCTTCCAATTCCCAGGCCTTATTATACAAGTTAGGCAAATAATGTATGGGGACAGGAGATGCACCAATGGCTAGAAAACCTGCTCAGGGAAGGGCAAAGAGAGATTATCAGATGGAAAAAGGAGTAGACCCAGGAAAGAGGAAAAAAGTTTTGAGGAATTCTTGCTAGGAGTTATGGAGAGGATTCTCAACTGAGAAGTGAGTGCATGAAGAAGAAAGGAGATGTTTTTAAAAGAGATACGGCTAGGTGCAGTGGCTCATGGCAGTAATCCCAGTGCTTTGAGAGGCTAAGGCAGGAGTATTACTTGAAGCCAGGAGCTGGAGACCAGCCTGGGCAACAAAATGACACCCCTGTCTCTCTAAGAATTTTTAAAAATTAGCCAGGCATGGTGGTGTGTGACTGTAGTCCCAGCTAACGGGAAGGCTGAGGCAGGAAGATTGCTTGAGGCCAGGAGTTCAAGGCTGCAATGAGCTATGATGGCGCCACTGCACTCTAGCCTGAGTGACGGAGCAGGACCCTGTCTTGAATAATCATCATCATCATAATGAGATGCCATATGGAGAAGATTCAGAACTGAGAAGTAAGAGAGAGAAAGAGAAAAATGAAGATCTAAAAAGAGGTGCCATAGCACCATTCTCTTTGAGTTCCTGGGAGATAATTAAGTGGGTTTATTTAAACTTGCCTGCTGGACTCAAATACAACACTATACAGAGATTAGACAACCGGGGCCCTCAGGAATTTTCAGGTTATATTTACTGTATCATTATGTTTCAGCTGCTGTGCTAAGCAATTGGGATGCAAAGATGAATCAACATAGTACCTGGCCCCAAGCTGCTTAGAAGGGCAGATATGAAGATGATGCTAAGCGCTATGATGCTGTGACAGTCCATGAGCATGAAGGGGACACAGGAGCAGTCTGGGGAGTCCTAAAGAGGAGGGCAAATAGACAGTGGGGGAACGGCTTTGGATTTTTACGGGGCTGCTCACCTCCAAGCTGAGATGTCTGGATAAGCACTTCAGAACCTTAGCCATGCTGGCTGTGGCCCGTTCCCGCTCACGGTCTTTGACTGACTGTAACCAGGGGTCCATGTGCTGTGAGAAATAAAAGGAGGCTAACTGGTTTATCAGGAAGATTTGAGGTACCATCTTTATTGTGTTTAGAAAAAAATGCAGAGAGAGAAGTTCCAAGGTGCTACCAGATCTGAAAATACTTTGCTAAATACTATTACAGCTCAGGTTGGAAATGAAAATGGTAGAATGATAAGCAAGGCACAAAGACCTAGGCAGTGGGTGATTTGGCTGCTACATAGGAGCTTCTTTTCTTTTTTTGAGATGGAGTCTTGCTCTGTGGCCCAGGCTGGAGTGCAATGGTGCAATCTCAGCTCACTGCAACCTCAGCCTCCCGGGTTCAAGCAATTCTCTCACCTCAGCCTCCCGAGTAGCCAGAACTACAGGCACCCACCACCATGCCTGCTAATATCTGTATTTTTGTGGAGATGGGATTTTACCATGTTGGCCAGGCTGATCTTAAACTCCTGACCCCAGGTGATCCACCGCCTTGGCCTCCCAAAGTGCTGGGATTACAGGCGTGAGCCACTGCACCTGGCCAGAGCTTATTTTCCCTTCAGCCCAATTCTTCCTTTAATTTTTCTGTACTTCTGAATGGTTTTAGACCTTTCAAATCTGCCTTGAAAAGAAATAAAGTTAACAACATACTATTAATATTAAAGAATTATGAGAACAACCAGGTGTGGTTGCTCATGCCTGTAATCCCAGCACTTTGGGAGGAATTACAGATTGCTTAAGCCCAGGAGTTGGAGACTAGCCTGGGTAACATGGTGAAATCCCATCTTTACAAAAAAATAAAAAAATTAGCTGAGCATGGTGGTGTGCACCTGTAGTCCCAGCTGCTCGGGAGGTTGAGATGGGACGATTGCTTGAGCCTGGGAGGTGGAGATTACAGTAAGCTGGGATCGTACCACTGCACTCCAGCCTAGGTGACAGAGTGAGACCCTGTCTCAAAAAGAGAAAAAAAGAAAGGCTTGAATTAAGCTACTAAGGCAGGAAAGTACAAAGTACAACTGAATAAAGAGGAGAAACCCAATCTGGCTGGTATGCTAATGTATAAATAGAAGAGGAATGAGAAATAGTAGTAAGGTCAGTTAGGACAAGAATAAATACCCATCAGAGCATTTATTATTTGTTATTATTTATCATTTTTCCCTTCATCCCAATTCTTCAATTAATTATTCTGTACAGCACAGAAAATTAGCTAGAAAATAAGCTCCTGGACTGGACGCAGTGGCTTGTGCCTATAATCCCAGCACTTTGGGAGGCCGAGGCAGGTGAATCACAAGGTCAGGAGTTCGGGACCAGCCTGACCAACATGGTGAAACCCTGTCTCTACTAAAAATACAAAATTAGCTGGGTGTGGTGGTGTGCGCCTGTAATCCCAGCTACTCAGGAGGCTGATGCAGGAGAATTGCTTGAACCTGAGAGGTGGAGGTTGTAGTAAGCTGACATTGTGCCACTGCACTCCAGCCTGGGCGACAAAGCGAGACTCCATCTTGAAAGAGAGAGAGAGAGAGAGAGAGAGAGAAAAGAAGCTCCTTTAGCAGCCAAACCACCCGACTGCCTAAGTCTTTGTGCCTTGCTTGTCAGTTAGGACAAGAATAAATGGATCATTAGGGTGCAGATGACTAATAATAGCTTAAAGGGTTATCCCTTTCTGGGATATTTGCACTTTAAAAAAGGGTAAGAAAAATAAAAATAAAATAACAACAACAACAACAACAAAAAAAAGGTCAGGAGAACAAGATACCTGAACCGCAGTGAATGAATTCAAATGAATAAACCTCCAGTGATGGAACGGCATATATAGAAGCAGGTGCAGGCCAGAGCAGTTGGTTATTATGACCTTTGAGTATCATCTGGTAGAAAGTTGCTTATTTACTAACTCTTCTTATTTCCTTTGTTTTTGAGAAGAAGCCTTGCACTGTCACCCAGGGTGGAGTGCAGTGGCACAATCTTGGCTCACTGCAACCTCTGCCTACTGGGTTCAAATGATTCTCCTGCCTCAGCCTCCCGAGTACCTGGGACTACAGGCATGTACCACCATGCCTGGCTAATTTTGCCTTTTTAGTAGAGACAGGGTTTCACCATGTTAGCCAGGCTGGAGTGCAGTGGTGCAATCTCTGCTTACTGCAACCTCCACCTCCCAGGTTCAAGTGATTCTTGTGCCTCAGCTTCCCGAGTAGCTGAGATTACAAGTGGGCATCACCATGCCTGGCTAATTTTTTGATTTTTTTTAAGTAGAGTCAGGGTTTTGCCATGTTGGTGCAGCTCATCTTGAGCTCCTGGCCTCAAATGAGTCACCCACCTTGGCCTCCCAAGGCAGAGGTGGGAAGATAACTTGAGGCCAAGAGTTCGAGGCTGCAGGGAGCTATGATGGTGCCACTGCACTCCAGCCTGGGCAACAGAGCAAGACCCTGTCTCTGAAAAATAAACAAACAAATGATTGAAGGCCATTTATTCAGTATTCACAATAATAATAATTATTATTATTATTTTGAGATGGAGTTTCGCTTTTGTTACCCAGGCTGGAGTGCAATGGCATGATGTCAGCTCACCACAACCTCCGCCTCCTGGGTTTAGGCAATTCTCCTGTCTCAGCCTCCCGAGTAGCTGGGATTACAGGCACGCACCACCATGCCCAGCTAATTTTTTGTATTTTTAATAGAGACGGGGTTTCACCATGTTGACCAGGATGGTCTCGATCTCTTGACCTCGTGATCCACCCGCCTCGGCCTCCCAAGTGCTGGGATTACAGGCGTGAGCCACCGTGCCCGGCCCATGAAGAAATGTGACTCTGAGAGAGCAAATTACTTGCAGAATTTCTAGCAGAACTTATAACCAATGAATGGGAGAGTCAGAATTTGAACCCAAGCCTCTGACTCAAAGTTGACAGCTGATATTCTACTACACTGCCTCTTACAACTGAGTCCTTCCACACTTTCATCTCCCACTTTCACCAGTTAATAGGAATCATTTCTCATTCTCCCTTGATATCTTGTTTACCTTAATAATGGTGTCAAGATTTTCCAAATGTGGGTCTTTTACCACCACTCTCTGGAGCATCTCAAAGAATGCCTGAAACGTCTGCCTGTAAAGACACTGAGAAGGCACAGGATCAGCGATGCTCCCCAATCTCATGTGAAGTTACCCTAGCATGGGATGCTTTGGAGGCTCTTATTCTGATCCTAAGACTTTACTCAAAGTTGCAGAACCAGTGTAAAAGTACTGGTAGACAGTTTGTGGCATGAGATAAAAAGGAATACATCTTCATTTCAAATGGATGCCTTGGCATTAGAGGGATCACAGCTGACTGAGTCTTACTATATCTGGGAAATTGCTTAAGGGTCATTATCAAGATTCTTTTATTTTTTGAGATGGAGTCTCACTCTGCTGCCCAGGCTGGAGTGCAGTGGTACGATCTCGGCTCATTGCAAGCTCTGCCTCCCGGGTTCAAGCGATTCTCCTGCCTCAGCCTCCCGAGTAGCTAGGATTACAGGCACCTGCTACCATACCTGGCTAATTTTTTGTATTTTTAGTAGAGATGGGGTTTCACCATGTTAGCTAGAATGGTCTCCATCTCCCGACCTTTTGATCCGCCCGCCTCGGCCTCTCAAAGTGCTGGGATTATAGGCATGAGCCACTGCGCCCAGCCAAGATTCTTTAAAGTTGACTTGTGACTCTTTCTGACATCTTGAAACAGAGGGCAATAGAGTCCTCTTGCGTAACTGCTTTACCAACCAGTTTCTTAGCCACTAATAAGAGATCAAGGCCTGCATGTACCCTTCCCTCTTCTTGAAAGCCTTCTCTCCAGATACACTACACACCTTCTCTCTTCTTTCAATTATAACCCCATCATGAAGGCTTTACCTGATCACCCATGGGCCTCCCAACCACAGGGCTCTCTATCCTGCTCTTCCGCTGCTTTATTTTTTTTGTAACACTTATTATCAACTGACATATTATATTTATGTATCAACAGTTTGTCTCTCTGCATTAGAATGTAAGCTCCTTGAGTGGGACTGTGCTGGTGTATTAACACTGCCTATCATCACGTTTGGCATATGATGACCCTTAAATAAATGTTAAGCATACAAATGAGTGTTCCCACCTTATTTTAAAGCCAAAAGGAAGGAAAGAAGAGAGGGAAAAGGAAAGATAAAATGAAGGCTTGAAAGAAGCTCTCTTCTAATTTAACCACCTATTTTATTCACCAGACTTGGCTTATGGTTTTTGGCTAGTTTCAAAAAATCAAATGCACTCTCAAAAGGCCAAGATCAGCTGACCCTATAGATGGAAAGTGGCTAAAGCAAAGCGTGAGTTACCTCTGTGTTGCAGGTCCCATTGGGCACGATTTCCCACATCTGGGTAAGAGTACTTACAGAGGGCAGAGTGATTATACTCCTGATGATAAGACTGAACAACTCGGCTCGATCTTCAGAGGCAGACAGCAAATGGACATCTTGGTAACTAAGAAAAGACAGTTTGGGAACAGCAAGCTGGGAAGATGGTTTGATTTGATATTGATAAGCACAGAGCAATGGAACTAAAAAGGAAAGGGTAGACAGGCCAGTGCACTGTTCCAATGGGAGAGATAAATGGCATGGCTTGTCAGTCTATTCAGATAAATCTCATAAAAGGTTAGAGGAAGAGTTTCCCCCCAAGTAGTTACTGGAGTAATATCCTTGCAGGGCTCCCTTCAGTTCAGCCACAGAGGGAAGCTGCTACAGCCTAGCGTGGTAAGCCACAATTTTCCAAAGCATATTCTGCTGAATGTTTGTTTGGGGAATCATGGGTTGAATCTAGTTAAAAAACTTTTTAACTGCAAGACTTCTCAGGACCATTGATCAGCTTAATCACTACAACACAAATCTCTGACAGGTAAACAGCAGGCAGCCCTTCCAAATTTCTTACAAGTCAGAACTCTAAAGTCATGTGGCATAGATGGGAGTAACTTCCTACCAAATATACTTGGGACAAAACTCAACTCTAAAGAGATTCTAGCAAGGGTTTTCAGGTATGGATAGTAGCATATATGAAATCAAAGTGCTTATGCGAAAACATGGATTTGGCTCCTGCTTTTCTATATAAAGCATTTTCAAAAATTAAAAATATGGATCATGGCCGGGCGTGGTGGCTCACGTCTGAAATCCCAGCGCTTTGGGAAGCTGAGGCAGGTGGATCACCTGAGGTCAGGAATTCGAGACCAGCCCGGGCAACGTGGCAAAACCCCATCTCTACTAAAAATACAAAATTAGCCAGGCGTGGTAGTGCACGCCTGTAATTCCAGCTACTCGGGAGGCTGAGTGAGGCAGGAGAATTGCTTGATCCCAGGGGTGGAGTTTGCAGTGAGCCAAGATTGCGCCACTGCACTTCAGCCTGGGTGACAGAGCGAGACTCCGTCGCAAAAAGAGAAACAAAACAAAAACAAAGGGTCATGCCAGTTGGACCTGGCATTAGCCCTGAGAGGAACCAGGATGCCCCTGTAAGGGGCATGTGGGCATCACCTGAGATCAGATATGGTGACAAAGATCTCCTGGTGCACAGGACTTAACAGGGAACACAGATGCTCCTCTTGTACCAGTACCTGCAATGAGAGGGAAGAACTTGAGAGTTGAGAAAGTACCCATTCATTAGGCCACTGGCCATCAGAGACTGGGTGGCCTGTGAGAACCACAGCAGGTCCTTCTAGCCAGCCCTGCTCTGAAACCGTAGACAACTGGCAGCAGGACAGTGGTGGGTCAGAGGTTTATTCTCTTGAGCCAGACCCCAGACCCTGGCTCTGTCTCTACCAGCTGTTTGAGCTGACACAAATGATTTTTATTTTATTTTATATTTTGAGACTCACTTTGTTGCCAGGCTGGAGTGTAGTGGCACAATCTCGGTTTACTGCAACCTCTGACTCCCTGGTATAACTGATTCTCCTGCCTCAGTCTTCTGAGTAGCTGGGATTACAGACCTACGCCACCATACCCAGCTAATTTTTGTATTTCTAGTAGAGATGGGGTTTCACCATGTTGGCCAGGATGGTCTCAATCTCCTGACCTTGTGATCCACCTGCCTCAGCCTCCGAAAGTGCTGGAATTATAGGCGTGAGCCACTGTGCCTGGTCCTACTGACACAAATTATTTAACCCCCTTGTGCCTTGGTTTCCTCATCTGTAAAACCAGAAAACGTTAATACTTAACCTTCATGGGGTGGCTGTGAGTACTCACTGAGCAAACTCATGATACCCAGCAGGACTGTGTAATTGTTAGTGTCCGTTATTCATCATTTTTATCACCAGTGATTATTTCTAGTTTAGGCATTCTAAATCATCTCTCCACTAAACCAGCCATCTCTTCGATCACGTCTAATATTATTCTGAGTTACTTGTCATGGAAAAAGAATAATTTTCCACATTACAAACTGGCAGAGGGAAAGCTGCCTTGCTGTGCTGGAAAAACCTGTGGAGTGATAAGCGGGGGCTTTGGAGCAGGACAGTCCCTGGGCTGAGCACTGGCTCTGCCACTCACTCACTGTGCGGGCCTGAATGTGTCATTTAACTCCCTGTGCCTTTGTTGCCTTATCTGTATGGAGAAAATGAGCTGATGTAAATGATTTTAGCTGGCACGGTGGCTCACACCTGTAATTCTGGCATTTTGGGAGGCCGAGGCAGGTGGATCACTTGAGGTCAGGAGTTCAAGAGCAGGTGCCTATAATCCCAGCTACTCAGGAGTCTGAGGCAGGAGAATTGCTGGAACCTGGGAGTTGGAGGTTGCAGTGAGCCAAGATCGTGCCACTGTACTGCAGCCTGGGCGAAAAAGCAAAACTCTCTTTCCACCATCTTTCCGCACTGCCACAATGGTGCGCGTGAACGTCCTGGCTGATGCTCTCAAGAGCATCAACAATGCCGAAAAGAGAGGCAAACGCCATGTGCTTATTAGGCTGTGCTCCAAAGTCACTGCCCGGTTTCTCACTGTGATGATGAAGGATGGTTACATTGGCGAATATGAAATCACTGATGATCACAGAGCTGGGAAACCTGTTGTGAACCTCACAGGCAGGCTAAACAAGTGTGGAGTGATCAGCCCCAGATCTGATGTGCAACTCAAAGATCTAGAAAAATGGCAGAATAATCTGCTTCTGTCCCGCCAGTTTGGTTTCATTGTACTGACAACCTCAGCTGGCATCATGGACCATGAAGAAGCAAGACAAAAACACACAGGAGGGAAAATCCTGGGATTCTTTTTCTAGGGATGTAATACATAGATTTACAAATAAAATGCCTCATGAACTCTGGTGCTTCTAAAAAAAAAGAGCAAAATTCCATCTCGAAAAAACAAAACAAACAAAAAAAAAAACTGTAGCAGAAGCCTGGCTGGACTGTCCACCAGGCCTCTCTGGGAACTGTCCCCAGCCTGGAGAAATGGGCACCTCAAAGCCATGTGTCTGCTAAGCCCCATTGGCCATAGCTCATCTGTCCCAAAGTAGACACCAAAGTCAATTAGATTCTTTTTTTCTTTTCTTAATCTTATTAAGCCTACAGCACCCGGTATTCCCGGGTGGTCTCCCATCCAAGTACTAACCAGGCCCAACCCTGCTTAGCTTCTGCGATCAGACAAGATCTGGCGCATTCAGGGTGGTATGGCCTTAGACAGTCAATTACATTCTCTCTGGAATCTGGAATTGGGACAAAGAGCTTCAATCTCATTCTGGATGGTCTTCTAAAGGAAAAAAAAATTAAAATTTGGAAGCACTGGTCCCTATGGATAAGGCAACTAAGAGGGCCAATTTTGGGGAGAGAAGATAGGGGAGAGGAAGACAGAGAGAGTAGAAATGGAAATTCATACAAGGGAGCAAAAATAAGAGATGGAGAGAAAGCTAACTTTGAGTATGTGGAAGGTTTTTATTTTCTAGATTCATTCCCTTCCTGGGTCAGGCCGCTCCTCCTGTCAAGGAATCCTGGGAAACAATCAGCCATCCTTAGAAAAAAATCTCACCTTTTGTGTTTCAGGGGCTTCTAGAGGATTTCTCTTATCTTTAATAAAAAAAGACCTCACTAGGAACTTAGGATGCAGGCTGGGCACGGTGGCTCACTCCTATAATCCTGGCACTTTGGAAGACTGAGGTGGGCAAATCACTCAAGGTCAGCAGTTTGAGACCAGCCTGGCCAACATGGTGAAACCCAACCTCTACTAAAATACAAAATTTAGCCAGGCATAGTGGCAGGTGCCTGTAATCCCAGCTACTTGGGAGGCTGAGGCAGGAGAATTGCTTGAACCTGGGAGGTGGAGTCTGCAGTGAGCTGAGACAGTGCCACTGTACTCCAGCCTGGGCAACAAGAGTAAAACTCCATCTCAAAAACAAGAAAAAAACTTAGGATGCAGTGAGTGCTCAATAAACACTACAAGGTTCCCTTTCTTGCCCCTTTCTGAGTTTTTATCCTTTTACGTTCCAGCTCTGGTCTAACTTAGATCTTGCTGGTGGGCTGCTGCTTTCTTTCCTTATTTCCTCAAAGAGCACATTTATTTTTGTGGCTTTATAGTCGGGAAGGGACAAAGCCTAAGCTCTGTCTTCAGCCCTGACAGCTCTCCCAGAGCTCTACTCGCCTGCACCCAGTCAAGGGCACAATCACTAAAATCCCCAGAATTTTGGCATTAAAGTCAGTTCATTGTGGTCCCCCTACAAAGAACACAACTTCACCCTAATCCCTCCTTTCTTCCTTCCTTTATCCCAGTTACCACAACCTACCTTCCTTCCTTTCTTCCTTCCTTTTCTCCCTCTCTCCCCCTCCCTCTCTCCCCTCCCTCCCCCCTCTTTCTCCCCCCCTCCCCCCACTTCTCTCTCTCTTTCAAGATGGGGGTCTCCCTATGTTTCTGAGGCAGCAGTGCAGTAGCTATTCATAAGCACGATCATAGCTCACTACAGCCTCCAACTCCTGGGCTCAAGTGTTCCTCCCACCTCAGCCTGCAGAGTGGCTGGGACTACAGGCAGGTGCTACCATACCCAGCCTCTTTTCTTTTTCATTATAGTTCTCAACAGTGTATTGCCTTTCTTTTTTATTTTAGCCATTTTAGTAGGAGTATAGTTGAAGCTTACTGTCATTTTAGTTCGCTTTTCCCTGATCACAATAGTCAGCATCTTTTCAGGTGCTTATTTAGAAATTTTTGGTAAACTCATGCCTGTAATCTCAGCACTATGGGGGGCTGAGGCGGATGGATCACCTGAGATCAGGAGTTCGAGACCAGCCTGGGCAACATAGTGAAACCCTGTCTCTACTAAAAACACATAAAATTAGCTGGGCATGGTGGCAGGTACCTGCAATCCCAGCTACTCGGGAGCCTGAGGCAGGAGAATTGCTTGAACCTGGGAGGCAGAGGTTGCAGTGACCTGAGATTGTGCCACTGCACTCCAGCCTGGGTGACGGAATGAGACTCTGTTTCAAAAAAAAAAAGAAATGTTTGGTTAAATGCCATACCAACTTTTTCCTCTTCCTTCCACTTTCTGTCATGGGCTTCCTTAGCTTTTTAAATTTGGCTATTTGGAGCCATGCACTGGTTTGGGCCAGGAGGACTGCTAAATGCCTTAAAGTTTTCTTTCTCTATGATGACCCCGGCTTTTTCCTCATTGTCAGGTCTTCAGCAGAACTTCTTCTCCTCTTGGGCACCTCTCCGCTTGGTTGTTGGGAGTTGTGCTTTTTCAGCCGCCATGTGTGGGCTTGCGGGAACTCATAGACTTAGTACTGCAGTAATGCATGCAGTTTTCTCATGAGACTAGCTACCTTTAACTTTTCTAGGCCGAATCCCTTGCCAGTCTATACCTTGACATCTGATGTGGGCATTTTATTACTGGGTGAAGAGATTCAAATGCAGAGTCAGTGTGCAATTCAGTGTATTTTTGTTGTTGAGACTTGCATTTGTGGATTTTATGAGCTGGCTGGTTGAACCACGTGGCAACCCATTGCTGCCAAGTCTGGTGAAAACAGAGCTTTAGAAACATGCCACTCTGGCCGGGTCCTAGGATCCTACAGTTGTTTACGTCCTGTCCCTTTTCCTGAGGAGGCTAGCCAAGCAGAAAGCTGCATTTGTTCTTTTTTTTTTTGAGATGGGGTGTCACTGTGTCACCAAGGCTGGAGTGAAGTGGCATGATCTCGGCTCACTGTAACCTCTGTCTCCTGGACTCAGTTTATCTCCCCACCTCAGCCTCCCTAGTAGCTGGGATTACAGGCATGCACCACCATACCTGGCTAATTTTTGTATTTTTTTTTCGGAGACTGAGTTTTACCACATTGCCTAAACTGGTCTCATACTCTTTTTTTTTTTTTGAGACAGAGTCTCGCTCTGTCGCCCAGGCCAGAGTGCAGTGGTGTAATCTCGGCTCACTGCAACCTCCACCTCCGGCGTTCAAGCAATTCTCCTGCCCACTTCAGGAGAAGCTTAGATTACAGGTACCTGCCACCACGCCCAGCTAATTTTTGTATTTTTAGTAGACACAGGGTTTCACCATGTTGGCCAGGCTGATCTGAAGCTCCTGACCTCAAGTGATCTGCCCACCTTGGCCTCCCAGAGTGCTGCAATTACATGCATGCGCTGCCGTGCCCAGCTCCTACATTTGTTCTTAAACCTGTATTACATCATCCTGTTCTTCTTAATGTATTGTTTGGAATAATTCTCAACCTATTTACTTTTTGAGGTACGGACACTTACAGATGGACTATAAACGCTTCAAGGGCAAGGATTATGATTAGCAGGAAATGCGTAACCTTTATTGAAGCACCAAAGTGTACTTAGATATAGAAAGTCCTAGTAGCTGTCCATTACGTAAACTGTGAGCTGGTTAGCCTTGAATTTCAAAAGCCATCAGTCTAACCAGCCTTATAGATCTGTGATATGAGAAAGAACAACTCATATTCCTGGAACATGTAAGAGATCCCAACATCAGAATTTTAAAGCTTTAGAGAAACTGAAGGAGACATTTCGCAGATGAGAAAACTAAAGTACCATCCAGTACTTGCCTGAGTGTGTCGGCTCCTTTGCAAAGCCCTTCTGGATCCTTTGACATGGAACTGACCAGTCACTCCTCTGTGCTCTCCATATGCCCATTTAAACTTCTAACAGTCCCTGAGACATTTCATTATACTTTGCTTGGCTGCATAAACAGGGATTTTGTCTTCTTTGTCTTTGTAGCCCAAATTCCCAGAACAGTTCCTGGAACTGTCAGGCAATTAATGAGGGAATGAATGGATAAATTGGTGGCAGAGCATGGCTGGAGTAAGTACAAACAGAACAAAATGCAATAACAATAATAGAGTCACGTTTCTGAAATGCATCATGTGTGTTAGGTACCATGGTACATGGTTTATATTTATTTTTATTTAAGGGTCACAATAGCTCTGTGAAGTAGATATAACTATTTTTTTTTCTTGAGATGGAGTTTTGCTCTTGTTGCCCAGGCTGGAGTGCAGTGGTGCAATCTCAGCTCACTGCAACTTCTACCTCCCGGGTTCAAGTGATTCTCCTGCCTCAGCTTCCTGAGTAGCTGGGATTACAGGTATATGCCACCATGCCCAGCTAATTTTGTATTTTTAGTAGAGACGGGGTTTCTCCATGTTGGTTGGGCTGGTCTTGAACTCCGAACCTCAGGTGATCTGCCCATCTCGGCCTCCCAAAGTGCTGGTATTACAGCCATGAGCCACCACGACTGGCCAATATAGCTATTCTTATTTTATAGATGAGGAAACTGAGGCATTGAGAAGTGAAGTAATTTCTTACAGTTACATAGCTATAAAGAGGCAGGGCTGTCCCCTGAACCCAGGCATTCGATTATGATGACTGTCTGGGAACTACTGCTTGATTCACGAGAATGTAGCATTGGCCTTGCTGAGAAATTCAAATGCTATTCCTGTCCTTTCTATTCTTCTTGTAATTGGTTTTCAAGGGTGATTACATGTGTGGGGTAGCTGTATTTCTCCTCCATGTAGAGATACTGATACAAGAAGAGTTCAAGTGGATTGATAACATAGGTGAAGCCACTAAAAAATGTTTTGGCCACGTCATTGAATTTGTGTGATCCCAATCATTTGTGGTAAGGTCATAATACTTACATGTAAGGTATGCACAATATCTGTGATGTGGCTGCGAATGAATAATTCTGTGGTTTCGTCATAAGGTAAAACTCGGCTGAGAGAAGACAGAGATCTTAGGAATGTCAGCTTTTCAAGTTCACCCTGAATTTGTGGAAAAGTGATAAAAATATACATTATACTCTTATTTGATAACTGTGGAGAGCTTTTGAAAAGTTTCTTGGAATGCTTTAAATATCTGACATCTCCTTCAATCCACTATCAGTCTTTTATTATAAGGAATGAGTAAATGACAAGACATTTCAGTGAAATTCCTCGTCCACTGGTCCTGCCTTGCTTTGGGACCGCAGCTCTGCTCTCAGCTCCATGTTCCAGCCTAGCTCTCCCCACCTTTAGTCTTTGCTTTCCACCTGCCTCTCTAGAGGGTGTTGTTCTGATTAAGCTTCCTAGGCCAGGCGCAGTGGCTTATGCCTGTAATCCCAGAACTTTGGGAGGCCAAGGTGGACAGATTACCTGGGGTCAGGAGTTCCAGACCAGCATGGCCAACATGGTACATCCCTGTCTCTACTAAAAACACAAAAAGTAGCCAGGCATGGTGGTGCACGCCTGTAGTCCCAGCTACTTGGAAGGCTGATGAATGAGAATTGCTTGAACCTGGAAGGCAGAGGTTGCAGTAAGCCAAGATGACACCACTGCACTCCAGCTAGGGTGACAGAGCAAGACTCCGTCTCAAAAAAAACCAAAACAACAACAAAAAAGAAAGTCACACAACTGGAATCATACAGTCTATAACCTTCTGTGATTGGCTTCTTTCACTCAACACAATGCCTCTGTGATTCATCTACGTTGTTGTATCAATAATTCCCGCCTTTCATGGCTGAACAGTATTCTATTTTATGAGACCCTGTCTCAAGAATTCTAGTTCTTGAGACAGGGTCTCATAAATTCTATTTCTTGAGACAGTGTCTCACTCTGTTTGTGGCCCAGTTTGTTTATCTGTGAATAGACTTGAATCTTATTACTCCAACTTCTTCCACGCATCGAGCCCAATGCATTATAAATGGTAATTGCTCATTCATTACTTGTTGATTGGGTGAATGGGATTCAAAAGCTATAGAGGACTGGGCACAGTCCTCCTCATGCTTATAATTCCAAGCACTTTGTAATCCGAGCACTTTGTATTGCTTGAGGTCAGGAGTTCAAGACCTCCTTGACCAACATGATGAAACCCGTCTCTACTAAAAATACAAAAATTAGCCGGGCAATGGTGGCCGGTGCCCATAATCGCAGCTACTTGAGAGGTTGAGGCATGAGAATCGCTTGAACCTGGGAGGCAGTGGTTGCAGTGAGCCAAAATGGCGCCACTGCACTCCAGCCTGGGTGACAGAGCGAGACTTGATCTCAAAAATATAAACCAAAATGTCACCAGTAGTTATCTGAGGAGATTGAGATTATAGCTTTTACTTTTTATTATGGTTTTCCTTGTTTTTACATTAATTGCATAAATATATATGTAAATATAACATATACATATAAATATATTTTATAAATACAAATATAAAACATAAATGTACAAATGTTTTATAACCTATAATATAAAATTATTTGTATAATAAAGAAATAATATGTTTAAAATTTTGTTAAAATGGAGGAATAAGTTAAATAACTCATAAAAATTGCTTGTGCATACCTTTAGCTCACCACTGAAAACCTCCTGGATGGACTGGATCAGCTTCTCAACAATGGCCTCATTGAGCGGGTTCTGGTGGGTCAGGTGTCCGGGGCTATCTGACAGGGACTCCCAACGGAGTCTAGGGATGTCAGGGATGTCTGAGTCTAACATTGAAAGAAAGACACTAGATAATGCCTCCGTATTGGGTAAAGTGATGAGGTTTAGTGGGGAGTATCACTGGCTCTTACCTTTACTACTTGCTCTATGACCTTAACCAAGTCCCATCCCTTCTCCTAGACTCAGTTTTCTCAATTATAAATTCAATATTCTCTAAGGGCCTCCTAAGCTACAAAAACCTTTGGGACTGAGCTATAGCAGAATGGTTAGGAGCATGGACTTTAATCTCAGTTTGAGACCAGTTTGAATATTGGTTCTATCACTTACTACTTGTATGACCTTTATCAAGTTAGTTTGCATCTTGAAACCTAGGTTTCCTTATCTGTAAAACAGGGTTACTATAAGGATTAAATGAGGTAATACATGGAAAGAACTGATTCCAGAAATATTCCCCCCTTAACACATCTTTCATCTGAAGATTTTTACCATTCTTTTTTTTCGAGATAGAGTTTCACTTTGTCACTCAGGCTGGCGTACAGTGGCACGATCTTTGCTCACTGCAACCTCTGCCTCCCGGGCTCAAGTGATTCTTGTGCCTCAGACTCCCGAGTAGCTGGGACTACAGGCACATGCCACCATACCTCACTAATTTTTGTATTTTTAGTAGAGATAGAGTTTTGCTATGTTGGCCAGGCGAGGTCTTGAACTCCTGACCTCAGGTGATCCACCCACCTCAGCCTCCCAAAGTGCTGGGATTATGGGCATGAGCTGCCACTCTATTTTTGTATTCTTTTTGATTTCTTGAATGCCTCTTCTGCAAACTCTACCCACTTCCTGCCACAATCCTATAATCCACTAATTGCAATAATTGAAACTCTGTTCTCATTCTCATCTTTGCACAGGCTGTTCCTTCTGCCTACATTTTTCTCCTTCTTCTCCCCTACCTTCCCTTACCTACCTTTGCCTTGCTAACTCCTACTTATCCTTCAAGTCTCAGCTCTAGGATGCCTTTCCTATATCCCCTTTTTGTCCATTTTGGCTAAGTATCCCCTAGTCACTAATAAACTGGTCTGTATCCACTCTGGCTCCCCTACCCCCATCACACTAATTACACTGAGCTCCAATTGCCTGTTCATTGGTAAATACATATATATATTTTTTTCTTTTTTTTGAGACGGAGTTTCGCTCGTTACCCAGGCTGGAGTGCAATGGCGCGATCTCAGCTCACCGCAACCTCCGCCTCCTGGGTTCAGGCAATTCTCCTGCCTCAGCCTCCTGAGTAGCTGGGATTACAGGCACGCGCCACTGTGCCTAGCTAATTTTTTGTATTTTTAGTAGAGACGGGGTTTCACCGTATTGACCAGGATGGTCTCGATCTCTTGACCTCGTGATCCACCCAACTCGGCCTCCCAAAGTGCTGGGATTACAGGCTTGAGCCACCGCACCCGGCCTTTTTTTTTCTTTAGATGGAGTCTTGCTCTGTTGCCCAGGCTAGAGTGCAGTGGCATGATCTCTGCTCACCATAATCTCCACCTCCTGGGTTCAAGTGATTCTTCTGCCTCAGTCTCCAGAGTAGCTGGGATTACAGGGGCTCACCACCATGCCTGGCTAATTTTTTATATTTTTAGTAGAGATGGTGTTTCACCATATTGGCCAGGCTGGTCTCGAATGCCTGACCTCTTGATCTACCTGTGTTGGCCTCCCAAAGTGCTGGGATTACAGGAGTGAACCACTGTGCCTGGCCCATCTGTAAGTATATTGTGTCTGTTCTGTTCGCGGCTTTATCTCTAGCTGCTAGATTAAGTTTAGAGGACAGGAGGGCTTCAATAAGTATTTGCTGAATGAGTACATGAATGAATGAATGAAGGTAGTTCTTCAAACACGCCAAGATCTTTTCCTGTGTCATGCTCATGTGGTCCTATCTATCTGCAGTACTCCCTCTACTCACATGGGTTACTCTGCTATCTTTCAGACCTCCTTTAGATTTAAGTAACACTCACTATCTCATACAGGTGTTCTCTGACAGCCAGAGTTTCAAGTAGGTTCCCATCTCCCTTATTTTTGGTCTCAGCCTCTTTTTCCATGCTGCTTACTACAAGTTGTAGTTACTTTAGTGACTGTTTACTCTTATGGGTCTCTTTTCTGCACAATAATGTAAGTTCTATGAGGGGAGTGACCATGTCGGTCACATTCACTGTTGTATTCCCAGCTCCTGGTACTCAATAAATGTTTTGTAGAATGAAAACTATTCTGACGCCCAATTCAGATCCCACCTTCTGCATGAAGTCCTCCCACTCTAAGGCATCCCACACCACCCTTTCCCTCCTCAGAATCCCTCGAGCACTCAGACTCTTCTCCAGAACTGTCTGTCTCAGGACCAAGCTTTGTTTCCTGTACATCAGGAACCATGTATCTCATCTGATTTTGCCAACTGTATTTCAAGGTCTCAAAGTCAGGGACCAAATTCATCATCAAAGTCTAGTCAAGGGCTGGTCACTCAGCAAGTACTCAATCAATACCTCTTGGTCTGAGTTGAAAATAGATTCTCTTTTCCCCTCCCCTCCCCTTTTAGGTCTTTTCCCCTTTTTACCTGTAAGTTCAATGCTAGGTGAGCCTTTTTTAACAGCCTCTAAGTTGCTCAGCTGCAAATCCACACTTCCTGAATCACTGTCAGAAACACAAGGGATTGTTACTACTTCCTGACTACAGGTCCTAGGAACAAAGAGGGGATTCGAAAAATTAGTTTTCCAGGACTGCTTCTGGCCCATCATTCATTTGAAAGCCTAAAATGTCACTTTCTGAGAGAAGCATTTATTCATCACCAATCCAGAGTAAGTAGCTCCCGTCATTCTGGCCTGACAGTTACCTTATTTTTTTTCATAGTATTTAACCATCACCTACAACTACTTTGCTCATTTGTGTTGATTTGTTTGACTTCTCCTATCAGACTGTAAACTCCATTAGAGAGAAACCTTGTCTACATGGTCACAGTTGTAGCCCCAGCACCTAGCATGTTGTCAGTCTCATTAGGAGTGAATGGATAAGAAAGAAATACTATGCTGCTGTTAAAAACAACTCTGGACATGGTGGCTCACACCTGTAATCCCAGCACTTTGGGAGGCCGAGGCAGGTGCATCACCTGAAATCAGGAGTTTGAGACAAGTCTGGCCAACATGGTGAAACTCCTTCTCTACTAAAAATACAAAAAATAGCTGGGCGTGGCGGCACATGCCTGTAATCCCAGCTACTTAGGAGACTGAGGCAGGGGACTCACTTGAACTGGGAGGTGGAGGCTGTAGTGAGCTGAGATCACGCCACTGTGCTCCAGCCTGGGTGACATGGTGAGACTCTATCTCAAAAAAAACAAAACAAAACAAAAAACCAGATTGAGGTAGAACACCTCACTAACTCCCTCTAACCTCCTTACCCTTTTCTACTTTTTCTTTTTTCCATAGCACATAACACCTTCCAATATATCTTTCACTTATTTATGATGTTCATTGTTTGTCATTTATTTCTTCCCACTAAAATATAAGCTTCATGAGGGCAAGAATAGGAATCTTTGGCTGCTTTGTTCATAAATGTACCAGGAGTCTAGAACAGTGACATACAGAAGTGCTCAACAATTATTGCTAGAGTCAATGACTGAGCAAGCCTCTATTTACTGAATGTTTAGCATAGATGAAAAAGTAAGCTGTCAAACAATGAATATGACATTTTATTAAAACAAAACAATGTTTTCACAAAAGTAATAAGAATTTGTGTATATACACAGAAACACACACCCCCCCCCACACACACAAATGTTGGCATACATGAAAAAAAACTTATAGAGACTGGGCATGGTGGCTCACTCTGTAATCTCAGCATTTTGAGAGGCTGAAGCAGGAGGATTGCTTGAGCTCAGGACTTTGAGACCAGCCTGGGCAACACAGTGAGACCTCATCTCTACAAACAAGTAAAAAATTAGCCAGGCACGGTGGCTTATGCCTGTAGTCCTAGCTACTCAGGAGGCTGAGGCAGGAGATTCCTTGAGCGCAGGAGTTTAAGACAGCAGTGAGCTATGATGGCACCACCGCACTCCAGCCTGAGTGATAGAGAGAACCTGTCTCTAGAAGAAAAACAAAAACAAAAAAATAACATGGAATTAATTTTTTTTTTTTGAGATGGAGTCTCACTCTGTCGCCAGGCTGGAATGCAGTGGCATGATCTCAGCTCACTGCAACCTCCGCCTCCCGGGTTCAAGCAATTCTCTTGCTCAGCTTCCCAGGTAACTGGGACTACAGGCGTGCGCCACCAGGCCCAGCTAATTTTTGTATTTCTTAGTAGAGACAGAGTTTCACCATGTTGGCCAGGATGGTCTCAACCTCTTGACCTTGTGATCCGCCCGCCTTGGCCTCCCAAAGTGCAGGGATTACAGGTGTGAGCCACCGGGCCCAGCCAGAATTACTTTTTAAAAATTATGTAATTTTTGTAAATTATGTAATTTACAAATTTTGTAATTATGTAAAAATTACTTAATTTTAATTTTTTTTTTTGAGACAGAGTCTTGCTTTGTCTCCCAGGCTGCAGTGCAGTGGTGCAATCTCAGCTCACTGCAAACTCTGCCTCCTGTGTTCAAGTGATTCTCAGGCCTCAGCCTCCTGAGTAGCTGGGATTACAGGTGCCCCACCATATCTGGCTAAATTTTATATTTTTAGTAGAGATGAGGTTTCACCATGTTGGCCAGGCTGGTCTCAAACTCCTGACCTCAGGTCATCTGCCCACTTTGGCCTCCCAAAGTGTGGTGATTGCAGGAGTAAGCCACCACACCTGGCCAATAAAACAATTTTGGAAGGAAACTCCAAACCAATAAAGTTTGAACTTTGTCCTGTATGCATATATTTCTTTAATACAAAATGAGTTAATTAAAAACAAAGAAACCCTTTAGGAGCAGAATGGTTGGGTTGTGTGGTAGATTGTATAACTGACTTCTTAAGACGGTGCCTGGCCAAGTGCTGTGTCTCATGCCTATAATCCTAGTGCCTTTGGGAGGCTAAGGTGAAAGGATTGCCTGAGGCCAAGAGTTTGAGACAAAGCCTGGGTAACATAGCAAAACATGATCTCTACAAAAAAATTTTTAAAAATTAGCTGGGCGTGGTGGCATGTGCCTGTAGTCCTAGTTACTCAGGAGGCCAGTGCAGGAGGATCCTTGAGCCCCAGAGTTGAAGGCGGCAGTAAGCTATGATCCCATCACCATACTCCAGTCTGAGTGACAGATGGAGACCTTGCCTCTTAAAAAATAACAACCAGTGGCCTGTAATCCCAGCACTTTGGGAGATTGAAGTGGGTAGATCACTTGAGGTCAGGAGTTCAAGACCAGCCTGGCCAACATGGTGAAACCCCATCTCTACTAAAAATACAAAAAAAATTTTGTGTGCCTGTAATCCCAGCTACTCGGGAGGCTGAGACAGGAGGATCTCTTGAACCCAGGAGGTGGAGGTTGCAGTAAGCCGAGATTGTGCCATTGCACTCCAGCCTGGGTGACAGAGCAACTTTGCCTCAAAACAAACAAACAAAAAACAACAACAACAACAGAGAAGCTGTCAATCTGTTTCCAAAATGGTTGTAGCACTTTATATTCCCATCAGCAGGATATGAGCGATCCTGTTGTTCCACATACTTGCCAGGATTTGCTATTGTTGGTCTTTTTGTTTTTTCTCTTTTTCATTTAAATTATTCAGGTGTGGCGACTCCCATCTGTGGCCCACAGCTCGTCACTAGGACCACAGATGCAAGCCACCGCACTTGGCTAATTAATTTTTTTTTTTTCTTGTAGAGGCAGGTTCTTGCTATATTGCCTAGGCTGGTCTTGAACTCTGGGACACAGGTGATACTCCTACCTGAGCCTCCCGAAAGTTCTGGGATTACAGACTGAGCCACCATTCCTGGCTTCATATGCTTATTCTATGGTGTAAATACTCCCATCATGGCCAAAAGCAAGCTACCAATACCGCCTTGGGAAGAGGTGTGCAGTGGCATACCATCATATATTTCCACCACACAGTTACAATAGATATAAGGAACCACAAAAGTGGCCGGGCGCGGTGGCTCAAGCCTGTAATCCCAGCACTTTGGGAGGCCGAGGCGGGTGGATCACGAGGTCAAGAGATCGAGACCATCCTGGTCAACATGGTGAAACCCGTCTCAACTAAAGATACAAAAAATTAGCTGGGCATGGTGGCGCGTGCCTGTAATCCCAGCTACTCAGGAAGGCTGAGGCAGGAGAATTGAACCCAGGAGGCGGAGGTTGCGGTGAGCCGAGATCGCGCCATTGCACTCCAGCCTGGGTAACAAGAGTGAAACTCCGTCTCAAAAAAAAAAAGAACCACAAAAGCACAGCAAATGAAAAATGTAGTGGAACAATTAGAAAAAATAATTAGTTTTGTTTCTAATATACTTTATTTCATGCTAAGTTGATATAATTTTCTAAATGGTTGTATTTAACCAATTTGCAAAATTACTGAAAATTTAACAACTGACTCTCTACAGACAGTACGGGACAGCTCCAGCACACCATTGTTTGGTTGTCTTATTCTTGAGTTGGGTGAATTCTTTATATATTCTAGATCAGCACTGCCCAATAGAACTTCCTGTGATAATGAAGACGTCCTATAATTTTGAGCTGTCCTGTCTGATATCCACTAGCTATCTGTGACTACTGAGGACTTGAAATATGGTGGCTAGTACAAATAAGACACTGAATTTTAAATTTTATTTAATTTTAATTCATTTAAATTCAAATTTAAATATCCACATAAGGCTAGTGGCTATTATAATAGACACAGAAAGAACTGACTCTCTCCCATGCTGGATAAAAATATTTGGGACAATAATAACGTTAATAACAGTTACCATATTGTGTACACTTTATTCATAACACTGCAGTTAAAAGCACAGATTCTGGAGTCAGACTGCCTAGGTTCAAATCTGTTTCTTTCTCTTTAAAATGGGATTACCCTGTAATCTCAGCACTTTGGGAGGTTAAGGCAGGAGGATCCTTTGAACCCAGGAGTTCCAGACCAGCCTGGGCAACAAAATGAGACGCGGTATCTACCAAAAATAATTTTAAAAGATTAGCTGGGCATCGTGGTGCGTGCCAGTGGTCCCAGCTACTCAGGAGGCTCAGGTGGGAGGATCGCTTGAGCCCAGGATGTTGAGGCTGCAGTGAGCTGTGATCGCACCACTGCACTGGAGCCTGGGCGACAGAGAAAGACCCCGTATCAATAAAAAAGGAAAGAAAATAAATAATGTTTGTAGAGCGCTCGGCACAGTGTTGGGTTATACTGTAAACATTCAATAATTAGCACTAGTTATTAGAGCTGTGTTCCTGCATGAGCCACTTTCACGTTGAGTCTGTAAAACTCTCTCTCTCTCTACTATTTCTCTCTCTCTCTCTGTGTCTGTGTGTGTGTGTGTGTGTGTGTGTGTGTGTGTGTGTGTGTGTGTGTGTGTATGTTTCGGTGTGATGGAAATTTACTCTTGTTGCCCAGGCTGGAGTGCAATGGCGATCTCAACTCACTGAAACTTGCACCTCCCGGGTTCCAGCGATTCTCCTGCCTCAGCCTCCCAAGTAGCTTGGGATTACAGGCGCTTCGCTACCAAGCTCGGCTAATTTTTGTATTTTTGGTGGAGGCCAGTTTTCACCATGTTGCCGAGGCTGATCTCGAACTCCTGACCTCAGGTCATTTGCCCGCCTCGGCTTCCCAAAGTGCTGGGATTACAGGCGTGAGCCACTGCGCCCGGCCAGAAACTGCCACGATTTTCTAAAGAAAAAAAAGAAAATCCCTTCTAATATTGCTCTCCCCTCCCAACTAGACCTTTCTTGTTCCTTTAAAATGCGCCGGGCTGAAGAAATACGAGTGAATGACAGCAAATCGGCCGATCAGAAGCGGACCCGTCTCGGGCCCGCCCAGAAGCCTGGCCCAATCGCGTCCCGGTAGCTCCCGGAATAGGACCGTTTCGAGACGGTCGCTTTCAAGTGGGCCTGGGCGCGGGGGAGGGAGGCGGGTCTGTCTTCTGGAACTGCGAGGTCTTGTGCGCACAAGGACTGGGATCCCGGCCTCGGCTGCTTGAAGCGTCCAGGCTTAGCGGGGTCGCGGACACTGACCTGTGCTTAGAACTCATCCTGTCCCGCAGAGCCTGCGGCGAGTTCCTGCCATCCCCTGCGGCGGTTTCTTGGAGCCGCTTTCCTAAGCGGAAGTCAGCCTGCTGCTTGGACTCTGGTGGGACCTGCACGGAGGAATGGCGCTGCCGGGTGAGGAGTTGCGCGTGGCTCGTCGACAGGGCCCTGCGGCCGGCACTCTCTGGGGAGAGGGCCGTTGCCCGCGGGAGGCTACTGGCCGCTGCTCGGGACCCGGCCAGGCGGCATCCTCTTCCCCTGCGGGATAAGGGCATGGGCATGGGCTTGGGTGGGGGCGTTCTCGGGTCGAGGGTCCGCAGGAGGCCTGCGAGCTGGTGAGGAGTGCCGGTTACCTGTCGGGGTTAGTGCCTGGGGGAGGGGGGACGCAGCGCGGAGCTACGGGTCGCCCCGAGGTCCAGCCGGGGGTACCGCGGCCGCGCTTAGCCAGTAGGCCTGGCCTCATTAATTTCACTCGCGCGGGCTCCTGGGCCAGGCGGCCTAAGGTTCTGGTCCCGGCGCCGCCCCTTACTCCCTGTGAGCTTTTGGGCAGATCGTTCTTCTTTGGGCTGTAGTTTCCCCTTTAGTGAAAAGGGCAAAGAAAACCCCTCACTTCTCTCTCTGAGCTTGGAGCATATTCTGGAGTTACGCTTTGGGTGCAGACTTGCGGGCGGACTCGTATTCATTGTGTGTCCCAAAGCAGGTTACTTAATCCCTCTGCATCTCAGTTTCTCATCTGTAAAATAAGTTAGTCAAGTTAGCCACGTTATCTGCCTCGTTGTGTTGCTCTATTAAGTGAAATAATCTTCGTGCATAGTTTAGAACAGTGCATGGCACTAAGTAAGAACTCAGTAAAGTTAACTGCATTAGAAGTTACTGAGTGGGTTCTGTGCAGGGTGGAATCTCATGTAGCCTCCTCACGACTTTGGAAGCATGTGCTGTTGTCATTACCATTTGACAGATGAGAAGTTGGAATCCCACAGAAGGGAACTTACTTGCCCAAGGTGACACATGAATGAGTCAGTGGCTCACCGTTTCATTATTTGAGAAGTTCAGGATAGTAAGGTGGTTAAAAGTAGATTTTGGATTCAAATTGCCTAAAGTTTGATTCTCCGTTATGTGTCCTAGGGTAGGTAATATTTCTGTGCCTCACTTTCCTGCTCTGTAAAATGCAGACAATAGTCACCTTACTTGTATGTTGTGAGGATTCAATGATTTGGTGTGTACAAAGCACAGCATAGCATGGGCATACCCAACACATTAAGAGCTCAACTTTTAGTCATAAAAATTACTGCTTTCATTAACATGGAGTGAGAAGATTAGGATTCTGACATAGTTACTGTTTTAGGGGAATTTATGGTCTAGGTGGGAAAATGCTAGTCACAATCATTTACTAGATCCTTTTTTTTTTTTGAGACAGAGTCTTGCTCCATCGCCAGGCTGGAATGTAGGGGCGCGACCTCAGCTCACTGCAACCTCCGCCTCCTGGGTTCAAGCAATTCTCCTGCCTCAGCCTACCTTGTAGCTGGGACTACAGGCGCGTGCCACCACGCCCAGCTAATTTTTGTATTTTTAGTAGAGACGGGGTTTCACCATGTTGGCCAGGATGGTCTCGATCTCTTGACCTCATGATCTGCCTGCCTAGGCCTCCCAAAGTGCTGGGATTACAGGCGTGAGCCACTGTGCCCGGCCCATTCACTAGATCTTCAGGGTGCCTGCATGTACACAAGGCATTGGGGGTTCAGCATTAGTATCTTGATTCCTCTTTCTCTTGCATCTTTCTATGTATTAGCAGTTCTGATAGGCTTTGACTTTTTTTTCTTTTTGAAACGGAGTTTCGCTCTTTTGCCCAGGCTGGAGTGCAGTGGCACTATCTCGGCTCACTGCAACCTCCGCCTTTCAGTTTCAAGTGATTCTCCTGCGTCAGCCTCCTGAGCAGCTGGGATTACAGGCGCCCGCCACCACTCCCAGCTAATTTTTGTATTTTTAGTAGAGACCAGCTTTTACCATTTTGGCTAGGCTGGTCTTGAACTCTGGAATTTGTGATCCTCCCACCTGGTGATCCGCCCGCCTTGGCCTCCCAAAGTGCTGGGACTACAAGTGTGAGCCACTGCACCCGGCCTAGGCTTTCTTTGAATTCTAGCCAGACTAGCTCTCATCACTTCTCATCACCTTCACTGCTGTCACCCTGGTTTGGACCACCATTGTCTTCTGGCTTGGATTGTGGCGGTAGTCTCCCAACTGGTATCCCCTGCTCTGTCCTTGCTCCTTCGTGGTCTGTTCTCAACACGGTATTGTTTATTCTCAACACAGTAATCCCATTAGCCTGTAAGTCAAATCACTCCTCTGCTTAGACCTTTATAGTGGCTTCTACCACAGTGGCATACAAGACCCTCTGGATTTGTTCTCTGCTACCTCTCTCACCTCATCTACTTCTAACCCTTTGCTTACTCTACCCAAGCTTTACTGTCTTTGCTGATCTCAGAAAACATCTTTTGTTTACATACTTCTCATTCAGAATCTTTGCACTTGGTTTTTCTTTTCTTTTCTTTTTTGAGACAGAGCTCCAGGCTGGAGTGCAGTGGCGCCATCTCAGCTCACTGCTGTCCTCTGCTTCCCGGTTCAAGTGATTCTCATGGCCTCAGCCTCCTGAGTAGCTGGGATTACAGGTGCAAGTCACCATGCCCGGCTAATTTTTTGTATTTTTAGTAGAGATGGGGTTTTACCACGTTGGCCAGACTGGTCTCAAACTCCTGACCTCAGGTGATCCTTCCTCGTCGGCCTCCACACTGCAGTTAGAGGCGTGAGCCACTGCGCCTGGCCACACTGGGATTTTCTTCTTGGCGTAGTTTCCCACCAGATAACTTTATGACTTACTTCTCCTTCAGGTCTATATTTAATATGTTTATTTTTTACATATTGAATGAAGTAGCCTTCACAGACTACTGTATTTAAAATGCAGCCCTTCCCAGATATCTCATCTTTGTTTTTTTCCACAGCACTTTTACCTTCTAATGTGATGAATAATATTTCTTATTTCATGTGAGGTCTTTATTTTGTCACTAGAATACAAGCTCTATGAATGGTAGGTGTTTTGTTTCTTTTGTTTCCTGTTGTATTTTTTACACCTAAAGTAGCGTGTGGCACATAGTAACATGCAATATACATTTGATGAATATGCTACATGATAGATTTTTTTCTTTTTTTCTCTTTTTGAGAGAGGATCTCGCTCTGTCATCCAGGTTGGAGTGCAGTGACGCAATCACGGCAGCCTCAACCTCCTGGACTCAAGCAGTCCTCCCACCTCAGCCTCCTGAGTAGCTGGGACCACAGGCTCACAATCACCATGCCTGGCTAATTTTTCTTTTTTATAGAGACAGAATTTCACCATGTTGCCCAGTCTGGTCTTAAACTGCTGGGGCCATTCATGTTAGCCCAGTGATTGTTATTGCTGTTACTTGGGTGGTAGACAATGTACTTTATCAAGAAGCAGCCCATTCAAAAGTGTTTTTTGTGTGGGTTTTTTTAGATAAATGAAGTAGAAATGTACCACTCCTACAGCTTCCTGTCCCCTGGGATATCATAGATGGGGATTAATTTTTCTTTCCATTTATTCAGTACCTGCTATGCGCCAGGCAATGTGCAAGACTTGGGATGAACAAAAGAAGCAGTCTTTATCCTCATGAAACTTAACAGTTTAGCAGAGAAATCAGACATTACACTGTTAAATTTATGGAAAAATCCACATAAGAGAAGTACTGATTGCTATGAGTGGATTTAACAAGAACAATATTAATGGTGGTAGAAGTATAGTTAACACTGATACAGCACTGGTTATGTGCCAGTCATCGTTCTAAGATTTTTTTTTTTTTTTGACACGGAGTGTTGCTCTTGTCACCTAGGCTGGAGTGCAGTGGCATGATCTCTGCTCACTGCAATCTCCGTCTCCCAGGTTGAAGTGATTCTCCTGCCTCAGCCTCCTCAGTAGCTGGGATTACAGGCGCCCACCACGACACCCAGCTAATTTTTTTTGTATTTTTAGTAGAGACAGGGTTTCACCATGTTGGCCAGTCTGGCCTCAAACTCCTGACTTCAGGTGATCCACCTGCCTCGGCCTCCCAAAGTGCTGGGGTTGTAGTTGTGAGCCATTGTGCCTGGCCAAATCTTTCTATATTAACTCGTGTAATCATCCCTGAGGGAGATACTATTATTATACCACTTTATACTTGAGGAAACTGAGGTACCAGCTAGTTGAATAACTGCCAAGGCCACATTGCTAATAAGTAGCAGAGCTGTGATTTAAGCCTGGCCCCAGAGCTTGGGTTCTTTCCTACTTTATTGTATGGGACCTAATCCTAGGGAGAGTTTTTTGTTTTTGTTTCTTTTTTGAGATGGAATCTTGCTTTGTCACCCAGGCTGGAGTGCCATGGCCCAATCTTGGCTCACTGCAACTTCTGCCTCCCAGGTTTAAGCAACTCTCCCACTTCAGCCTCCCGAGTAGCTGTGATTGCAGGTGCCCACCACCACGCCCGGCTAATTTTTGTATTTTTAGTAGAGATGGGGTTTCATCGTATTGGCCAGGCTGGTCTCAAACTCTTGGCCTCAGGTGATCTACCCACCTTGGCCTCCCAAAGTGCTGGGATTACAGGTGTGAGCCACTGTGCCCAGCCAAGGGAGAGCTTCTTGAGGGAGAGATGTTTGAGCTGAATTCTGAAAGTAAAAATTAGGCAAAGCTGAGGTGGGGGAAAGCATGAAAAAAAATACTGGGCAGGAAAGTACCTGGCTTCTTAGAGGACAGAGAAGAAGCCAGAGAGCAACAGATGGTGGGAAGCATGAGGGAGGAGATCTGGTTGAGAGGCTGGCAAGGTGTGAGGATTCAGGATGGGGTTTTCCTTAGAGGCAGAGGACTTATGGACATCTTTTAAATGGGAATAGTGGGATAAGCCTGTACTTTACATACCTGGAGGCTGCTAGGAGGACTGTCCTTCCACCAGCTGAAGAGCAGACTCCCTGCTCCCCAAGGCTTCTCCTCTGGTCAAACCCCCTGGTTCCCTTGCCCTTTCCCATGTGATTTGGTTCCCAGATCTTGGTGCATATCATCATTGGGACTGTGTATAGCACCTTGGAAGAGTGTGAAATGTACTGAATAGTCATTTTTCCCCAAGGTTCAAGCACTGTCATCCTGTTGGCCCTGACAATCATAGCCATCACCCAGGCTCTGACGCCCACTCACTACCTCACCAAGCATGATGTGGAGAGACTGAGAGCCTCGCTGGACCGCCCTTTCACAAATTTGGAATCTGCTTTTTACTCTGTCGTGGGACTCAGCAGCCTTGGTGCCCAGGTACCAGATGCAAAGGTAAGGCTGCTTTTGTCTTGGTGGTCAGGGTGGTTCAAGAGAACCGTCATCACCTCACTATAGTCCCTGGGGTAGTTCAAAACTAACTTCCTCATTTGGGGATAACCAAGGTTAATCCAATGTAAGAAATATTTGGCTGGGCACAGTGGCTCATACCTGTAATCCCAACACTTTGGGTGGCCAAGGCAGGCAGATCACAAGGTCAGAAGTTCGAGACCAGCCTGGCCAACATAGTGAAACCCAGTCTCTACTAAAAATAGAAAAAATTAGCCAGCTGTGGTGGTGGGTGCCTGTAATCCCAGCTACCCGGGAGGCTGAGGCAGTAAGCCGAGATTGCGCTGCTGCACTCCAGCCTAGGCAATGGTGTGAGACTCCGTCTCAAAAAAAATTAAAAAAAAGAAATACTTATTTTAGTCTGACAGATCTGGTATTTTTGTTTTTGTTTTTTCCTAATGTATGTTAAGGATCATGCCAGATCAGTTATTTTTAGTGAGATGTCAAGAAGAGTAAGTCATAGATCATCTAGAAACTTTTACTCCAGCTCTGGGAGTGAGACTGTTCAATACTACGTGTACTAACTAAGTGCCCCCCATGTGTGTGGTTAATAAATAATAAGGGAATTCAAGGTGGAAGGCACCGAAATGTGTTAAATGATGGTAGTCACTACATCAGGCAATTTTGATAAAATGTTTTGGACTTCTGATGAGGAAAATGCATCATGATTAAAACCTTTTCTGGATTCAGGAGTCTATCTTTGAGACAGGGTCTGGCTCACCCAGGATGGAGTGCAGTTGCATGATCACAACTCACTGCAGCCTCTGTCTCCTGGACTCAAGCCAACCACCTCAGCCTCCCGAGTAGCTGGGACTATAGGCACGCACCACCACGCCTGGCTAATTTTTGTATTTTTTTTTTTTTTTTTAAAGAGATGGGATTTTGCCATGTTGCCCAGGCTGGTCTTAAACTCCTGAGCTCGAGTCCGAGTACCTGGGACTATGGGTGCATCTCATTGCACCCAGCTGTTAGCTGCCAATCCTGCAGGTCAGAAGTCTAGACAGGCTTGCCTGGGTCTTCTTCTTAATGTCTTCTGAGGTCAAAATGAAGGCATTGGACAAGCTGGGCTCCTGCAGGACTAAACAGTCTCTCTTTGCCAGGTTTCTCATATTGGCCTTAGTTTTCTTTGGCCACATAACAAATTAGCTTATAGTTCTTTTTTTTTTTTTTTTTTTGAGACAGGGTCTCACTGTGTTACCCAGGCTGGAGTGCAGTGCAGTGGCTATTCACAGGCATGATTGTAGTACAGTACAACCTTGAACTCCTGGTCTCAAGTGATCCTCCTGTCTCAGCCTCCTGAGCACCTGGGACTATGGGTGCATCTCATTGCACCCAGCTGTTAGCTGCCAATCCTGCAGGTCAGAAGTCTAGACAGGCTTGCCTGGGTCGTCTTCTTAATGTCTTCTGAGGTCAAAATGAAGGCATTGGACAAGCTGGGCTCCTGCAGGAAGTATTGGGGAAGAATTCGCTTCCAGGCTCATTCACATTGTCAGCAAAATCCAGTTCGTATGGTTGTGAGCTTGAGGTTTCCATTTCCTTGCTAGCTGTCGGCCAGAAGTTGCTCTCTGCTCCTCAGAGCCATTGGAATTTCTTCTCATATGCCACCTTCAAGCCAGTAATGGCATGAGTCCTTACGCTTCCATTCTCTCTGACTTCCTCTTCAGCCTTCAGCCGGAGAAAACTTCTATTAAAGGGCTTGCCTGTTTGGGTCAGCCCACATGGATAATCTCTGGATTGTAAGGTCAAACAACTTGGGGCTTTAATTATACTGCAATATCCCATGATAGCAATTCCTAAATTTGTGTTTAAATGAATAATCAGTGGATGGAAATCCGGGGAAAGGAGTATGAGCGTCTTTAGAATTCTGCCTACCATTGTATTAGCATGGAAGTGACCCCAAATCTATAGGGACTATAGGCCCATGCTACTGCATCTAGCTTGCTGCATGGAGTGTCTTCAAGCAAATATCAGACATATCGTTTTACTTGTATCTCTTATTCTATTTATTTATTTATTTTTCATAGAGATGAAGTCTTGCTCTGCTGCTCAGGCTGGTGTCTCCAACTGGCCTTAAGCAGTCCTCCTGCCATGGCCTCTCAAAGTGTTGGAATTACAGGCATGAGCCACTGCGCCTGATCAACAATAATTCTTTAATGTCATTTAATTCTCAGTCTCTGTTCAGTTATTTTGAGTCATTTAAAAAATGTTTTTTACAGTTAGTTGGCTTGAATGAGAATCTAAAGAAGGTCTACACATTCCATTTTTTGTAGATGTCTCTTAAGACTCTCTTCACCTATGATAGTTCCCATTTCCTCTTTTTCTCCCATACCATTTATTTGTGGACTAGGCCAGGTCATTCGTCCTGGAATATTTTCCACATTCTGCCTCTGATTAATTGTATCTTCATAGCCGGGCGCGGTGGCTCAAGCCTGTAATCCCAGCACTTTGGGAGGCCGAGGCGGGTGGATCACGAGGTCAAGAGATCGAGACCATCCTGGTCAACATGGTGAAACCCCGTCTCTACTAAAAATACAAAAAATTAGCTGGGCATGGTGGCGCGTGCCTGTAATCCCAGCTACTCGGGAGGCTGAGGCAGGAGAATTGCCTGAACCCAGGAGGCGGAGGTTGCGGTGAGCCGAGATCGCGCCATTGCACTCCAGCCTGGGTAACAGAGTGAGACTCCGTCTCAAAAAAAAAAAAAAATTGTATCTTCATGATGTTTTTGAACATATTTCCCTACCCTTTTTATCCCTTTAAACTGATAGCTCTTAAGACTAAATTATATTCAGGGTTGGTTTTCTTGGTGAAAATATTTCACAGGTGGTGCTGTGGACTTCCTTTCAATAGATACATAATATCTGGTTATTTCACTTATAGTGATGATAAAGTTGTGAATTAAGGTGTTGTCAGACCAATCTGTCTCTTACAAACAGTATATAGTAGGGACTTTTTTTTTTTTTTTTTTTGAGACGGAGTTTCGCTCTTGTTACCCAGGCTGGAGTGCGATGGCGCAATCTCGGCTCACTGCAACCTCCGCCTCCTGGGTTCAGGCAATTTTCCTGCCTCAGCCTCCTGAGTAGCTGGGATTACAGGCATGCGCCACCATGCCCAGCTAATGTTTTGTATTTTTAGTAGAGACGGGGTTTCACTGTGTTGACCAGGATGGTCTCAATCTCTTGACCTCATGATCCACCTGCCTGAGCCTCCCAAAGTGCTGGGATTACAGGCGTGAGCCACTGCACCTGGCCAGGGACTTGTTTTTTTATCCAGTCTAACAATGTCTATTTTTTAATTGGGGAGTTTATTTCATTTATGTTTTTTTCTAAAATCTTAATTCATTTTCTTTTTCTTATGTTTAAGGGCAATCATTTATGTTTAATTATACTGTTGGGTTTACGTCTACCATCTTGTTATTTGTTTTCTATTTATCTGTTTTTCCCTCTCTTCTCCTGTCTTTTTTGTTTTTTTTGAGATGGAGTTTCATTCTTGTTACCCAGGCTGGAGTACAATGGTGGTGTGATCTTGGCTCACTGCAACCTCTGCCTCCTGGATTCAAGTGATTCTCCTGCCTCAGCCTTCCTGGTAGCTGGAATTACAGGTGTTCACCACCACGCCCAGGCTAATTTTTGTATTGTTGGTAGACAGGGTTTCACCGTGTTGGCTAGACTGGTCTCAAACTCCTGACCTCAGGTGATCCTCCTGCCTTGGCCTCCCTAAGTGCTGGGGTTACAGGCATGAGCCACCACACCTGGGCTTCTGTTTTCTTTTATTATTTTATTTTTTTGAGACAGGGTCTCACTCTTGTCGCCCAGACTGGAGTGCAGTGGTGTGATCTCTGCTCACTGCAACCTCTGCCTTCCAGGTTCAGGCGATTATCCCACCTCAGCCTCCTAAGTAGCTGGGACTACAGGCATGCACAACCATGCTTGGCTAATTTTTTGTATATTTTTTGGTAGAGATGGGGTTTTACCATGTTGGCCAGACTGGTCTTGAGCTCCTGACCTCAAGTGATCTGCCCTCCTCGGCCTCCCAAAGTGCTGGGATTATAGGCGTGAGCCACTGTGCCCGGTCCCTTGATTATTTTTATATATTCTGTTCTATCTCATCTATTGGCTGTTTAGATCTTACTTTTTTTTTTAGTGTTTATCCTAGAGGTTATAATGTGCATCCTTAATTTCTCATGGTATGCCTTGAATTATTTTGCCATGTCACAAATAATAAAAGAACCCTATAACTGTATTTCCATTTAAACTCCCATAATTTCTGCTATCATTGTCATACGTTTTACCTTTCACAGATCACAGCCTTTACTGTCCGTTCTTCAGTGTCTCAATTTCATATATTTCATTCGGTTTTATAGTTATTTATGGTAGGAGGGTGAGTTCAATATGTTTAATTCTGTCAAGCGCAGAATTCATAGTCCCAATTGGTGTCTTTTTCTTTCTTTCTCACTCACTCTCTCTCTTTTTCTCTCCTTCCTTCCTTCCTGCCTGCCTGCCTGCCTGCCTGCCTGCCTTCCTTCCTTCTTCCTTCCTTTCTTTCTTTCTACGACAAGGTCTCACTCTGTTGCCCAGGCTGGAGTGCAGTGGTGTGATCACGGTTCACTGTAGCCTCAAACTCTGGACTCAAGTGATCCTTCACCTGAGCCCTCCGAGTAACTGGGACTACAATTGACTACAGTTGTATGCCACCATGCCTAGCTATTTTTTTTTTTTAATATTTGTAGAGACAGGGTATTGCCTGTAGCCCAGGCTTGTCTCAAACTCCTTGGGTGAAGCCATCTGCCCACCTCTGCCTCCCAGAGTGCTGGGATTACAGATGAGAGCCATCACGCCCACCCTCTAATTGATGTCTTTTTGTTTGTTTGACATGGAGTCTTATACTGTCATCCAGGCTCGAGTGCAGTGGTGCCATCTCAGCTCACTGCAGCCTCTTCCTCCTGGGTTCCAGTGATCCTTTGGCCTCAGCCTCCAAAGAAGCTGGGACTACAGGCATGTGCCACTACGCCTGGTTAATTTTTATATTTTTTGGTAGAGAAGGGGTTTCACTATGTTGGCCAAGCTGGTCTCAGAATCTTGATCTCAGGTGATCCACCCTCCTTGGCCTCCTAAAGTGCCGTGATTATAGGCATGAGTCACTGTGCCTGGCCACAGTTGATGTCTTTCAATCCTTTTCAGTTGTTGTTCCGTTTTTGCTAATGGGCCAAACTCTGTGTGTGTGTGTGTGTTTTATGTTGTCCAGTAGCATTTGAGAGTGTTTTTTTTCAAGTATAATTTCCATTTTATTTTTCTCCAGAGAACAGTTCTTCTTCAGTCTTTAAGGACTCAGCTCTTACATGGGCTTTGCTGGGGGAGCACATGCAGGGTCCAGATCAGAGTGGGGGTGTTGGTTTTTGTGGGCTTCACGAGATTGATTCCTGAATACTTTGCTGCATGGCACAACTCACACAATGTAGCTTCACTTACAGTTTGGAAAGCACCTAGGTATCAAAGACGCTTGCTTCAGAAACGTCCCTGACTGCTGTGGCTTGCACTGTGTTTCGAATGATGAATTTCTTAATGGCCTTGGGCATGCATTGGGCACAGTTCTTGTAGTGAATAGGCTGCATATGGCTGTGGCCCTTTTTGGCATAGCCATTGTTCCTTCTTTTTTTTCATCTTGGAGGCACGGGCCCGAGTGAGTTTCTTTGCTTTGGTATGACATGAGATATCCTAGGCTTATCTTTTATATTTCCTGCCCCAGTCTGGAATAATTAATCAGTATTATTTACTGAGTGCTTTGTATGAAGTTACACTTCATATGTTATCTTGAGTTAATTTTTATAATTCTGTATGGTCAGAAATGTCTTCTAATAGAGGAGAGAATAAAACCTCAGAGAAGCTGAGTGGCCCAGAGTCTGCCACCCATCTCTGAATACCGTGCGGCAGAGGGATTGATAAACTATGGTCCCCATGTCCGAATCTGGGTTGAAGACTGGTTTTCTAAATAAAGTTTTATTGGAACACAGCGACATCCATTCATTTACACATTGGGTACAACTGGTTTTTCTCTTTAATGGTAGAGCTAAATAGTTACTAGACTGGCCGGAAAGCCTGAAGTATTTACCAAGTGGCCCTTTATAGAAAAGGTTTGCTAATCCCAGCTATATGAGATCCAGCTTACTCAATTTCTTTCCTGATCACCAGCTCTCGTTTCTGCCCAATGTTTTCTTCCTGTGTGTGACCCTATTAAAGAAACAGACTTTTCCTTATAATTACACTCTTACAAATTCTGCAGGTGAATGTACCTCCTGATAAAATTAGTTCAGCCCAAAAGTAACAGTATACGCATCAGTTAACCCAAGATTTTAATTCTGGCTTCACCTCTCTGAAAAGGGAGTTATGACGCCTACCTCACTGGATCATTGTAAGAAGAAAGTGAAATCACAGTATGCCCCTCAAAGGCTCTGGTAGCTCTTATCATTCTTAACATTTAAAAGATTTGTTATTTGTACTTTGTTTAGGTGAGTTCAGACAGTGCCTGTTGCAGATACTGTATTTGCGGTGCCTTCTGTAGTGATGCCTCATCGTACTTCTGCTTTTCAGTGACGTCTTTAGAGGCCCTGGGGAGAGAGGAAGAGCAAATTGACTAGTGGAAGTTTTGTATTGTGAGGTATAGGAGATTAACAGCGGAATAGTAATGGTAACCTTTGGCAGGATTTGAGTGCAGGGTGAAGTTTCTCCTGATGGTTTTCAAACTTTTGTGGAACCACAGGATTCCGTGGAGAGGGTCACAGAGGAATGAGGTGTTCTCACTTCATCCAGAGCATGCCTTTTGATCTGTGTTGCGATTTGGAATTCTACAGGAGGTTTAGGTTGAACACATACCCAGAGCTATTCTCTGCCATCATCAGAAGTTTGCAGGATGTTGGTTAGGGCTGAAGAGGTAGATTGAGAGGCATCCGGACAGCTGCCATGCAGTTGGGATAATTGCATGATTGGGCTGGCTATGTGCTTTATGTTCACAGTGCAGACTAAAGTCTGAGGGCTTGGCTTCAAGTTGTTAAAACTTAACCTTTCAGAATTTTTGTTCTGTCATCGGTAAGATGGAGATAATAATGCCCAGCTCATAGGTAATGTGTACAGGGTAGTTAGCACATTAATGGCATGTGGCAACACATAGCATTGCCTTATGAGTGGTATGACTATATATGGTAATAGTGGTAGCAGCTGGTACTCATTGATTGACTTTTTTTTTCAGATTGTCATCCCCACTGCTTAGCATACATCTGACACATGGAAGGGGTCTAACAAATATTTGAACTGTAAACTTTAGCTCAATCAAAATGGGACCTCTCTAAATGTGCCTCCTAATCAGAAAATATATGGGTTAATCACATACTCCGTTCTGATTGCTTATGAAATGTGCTGTGTTGATTAGGTGGTGTGCACTTTATAAGTAATGGAAGAAAGGGAGTTGTATGGATGTTTCAGGGCTGTTGAATTTCCTCATTAGATGTGCAAACTAAATAAATCAGTTGAGAGGAAGTCTTCATTACTGTTACTTCTGTGTAGTGGTGCGTGTCCTGCTTAGCTGTTGCTGCCTTCAGCTTAGTAGAGAGAACTCCCTGGGCTCCACTAGATAAACTGTGGCTTGTTCTCACAGATTAGTCTTTGGAGAGATTTTGGTTATTTTCTCACAAGAGGTTTTAGCAGCAAAACTGGGAGAAATGGGGTTTAATGAGATTGAAACTATGGAAACAGCAGTGTGGAATGAGAGTTGATTTTAGGTGTTAGAATGAGCCTTGGCCAGGTGCATTGGCTCATGTCTGTAATCTCAGCACTTTGGGAGGCTGAGGTTGGTGGATCCCTTGAGGTCGGGAGTTCAAGACCAGCCTGGCCAAGATGATAAAACCCTGTCTCTACCAAAAATATAAAAGTTAGCTAGGCATGGTAGCTCATGCCTGTAATCCCACCTACTCAGGAGGCTGAGACAGGAGAATCGCTTGAACCCAGAGGCAGTGGTTGCAGTGAGCCAAGAACATGCGACTATACTCCAGCCTGGGAGACAAGAGTGAGACTCTGTCTCAAAAAAAAAAAAAAAAGAGTGAGCATCTTTCATTTGGACTATATTTATATAAAATATAAGCATATCAGAATGGTGATTTTATAGATATTATTGTTTAGCTTTTTACACGATTGGAACATGCTGGGCACAGTGATTCATGCCTGTAATTCCAGCACTTTGGAAGGCTGAGGCAGGAGGATCACTTGAGGTCAGGAGTTTGAGACTCAGCCTGGACAACATAGTGAGACCCCTTTCCCCCATTTCTGCAAAAAATAAAAGAAATTAGCTGGGCATGATGGCATGTACCTCTTACTTAGGCAGCTGAGGCAGGAAGGCAAGGAGATCACTTGAGCCCAGGAGTTCAAGGCTGCAGTTAGCTGTAATAGCACCACTGCACTCCAGCCTGAGCAACAAAGCAAGACCCTGTCTCAAAAAAAACCAAATTATTAAAAAAAAAAAATACATCCCTTATAAAGTGTTGTGAGGATTAAATGAGATAATAAGTATAAAGTGCTTAGATAGTGCCTGGCACATGATGAGTGTATATAGTTGTAAGTATATTTGTTTGTGGGTCAGACACTCAGCTCATTGCTGGAAATAGCAGAGAATAAGACAGTGCTTCACACGGTAATCACTTGTGGAGCCTCTGCTTTGTGCCAGACATTGTGCTAAGTGCAGAGAAGACAAGAGAGCTCATTATCCAGTGAAAGCACCCTAACAAGAGTGCTAAGTATAGGGAGGCAGACAGGCCGTGGAAAGTACCGTGGGAGTCCAGCAGAGGGAGCCAGCACTCACCCTATCTGCCTAGAAAACCACAATCTTGCACAGGGGGTGTTGCCATCTGTGCCAACTGCTGCAGGATTCATTTGATCACTCAGCAAATATATAGTGAGTTTCTGCTATGCATTGGGGATTTACTCTTGAACCATAAAGAGGGAGAGGGCCCCTGCACTCTTAAGAATAATACATTGTCTAATAGCTGAGATAGGCATTAGTCATGTAATCAAATACATATGTGAATATTTGTATCAACACTAAGTTTTGTGAAGGTGAGATGTGTGCTATTATAAATAGGGGACTTTTACAGGGGTAGAATAGGGGACTTTGATTTGCCAGGAAAGGCTTTCCTGAGGAAATCTCCGAATTTAAATCTCACTCTGGGCTGGTCATGTTGGCTCACGCCTGTAATGCTAGTACTTTGGAAGGCTGAGGTGGGAGGATTGCCTGAAGCCAGGAGTCTGAAACCAGCCTGGGCAACAAAATGAGACCCTGTCTCTACAAAAAGAAAAAAAAATTATCTGGTTTAGTGATGTGTGTACCTGTAGTCCGAGCTACTTGGGAGGCTGAGAATGGAGGATTGCTAGAGCCCAGAAGTTGGAGGCTGCAGTGTGCTACAATCATGTCACTGCACTCCAGCTTGTGTGAGAGGGCAAGACCCTGTCTCAAAACAAACAAACAAAAACAAACCCAAAGCTCAAACTTCTCTGCATCACCCCAATCTCACTCTATTCCCTAAGGGCCGGGACTTTGTCCATTTTATTTGTTGTGTATCCCCCGTTTCTAGAAAGCACCTGACGTGGTATGCACTGAAATGAAGGAAGATATGATTGCTCTGAATTCTAAAGGGAGAGGAGGAGTTACCTGGGAGACGAAGGAGGGAGGGGACTTCAGGCAGAGGGAACAGCCTATGCAGAGGCTAGAGAGCAGGTTACATTTGAGACTGAAAGGAGTGGGTGTGTGGAACAGAGTGGGCGGGAGAAGAATGAGGCAGGAGGAGTTCTGATCTGTCTCCAGCGAGCCATAGATTTTCAACAGCTAGTATCGTGATTCAGTTTGCGTTTTGGAAAGATTTCTCTCTTGCTTTTTGGAAGACAGACTATAGCAGGGGCTACAGAGCAAGGTTGAATGCAGGAAGGGTACAAAAGAGAACACCTGAACTTCCAGCTTCTGCTGCATGGATGGGTGGTTGGGCCATTGCATAAGATAGTAACACAGGAAGAGAATGAGGTTTGTCTGGGAAAGATCATGAATTTGGTCTTCACCATGGTGAGCTTGAGTCATGTAACCTTTGAGTCATGTAAGTTGCTACTGAGAGAAGTCTGGGCTGGAGGTACAGGCCTGAGAATTATCTGTGTAAAAGTTTGGGATGAAGCCATGGGCATGGATGAGATGGCCTAGGTGGGCAGGAGGTGATGGGATGAGAGCCAGGCGTAGGAGTTGAGAAATAGCAGGAGAGTTTGGAACTGAGAAGGAGCTGCCAGAGAAGTGGGAGACCCTGGGAATTACAGTGGTATCAGAAGGCTGTGGGTGCGCATGTTTCCCATGAGGAAGTGATTGGTCTGTCCATTGTTTAGGAGTGAGCACTGGAAAATGTCCTCTGCTTTGACAATTTGGAGGTTGCCTCTGGTGTGCCGGGGGCAGAAGCCAAATTGGAGTGAGTGGAGGTGAGGACATGAAGACTGGAGCATAGGCAAGTTTTTGGATCAGTGTGGCTGTGTGGGAAGAGAGATGGTGGTGCTGGAGGGGAGAGAAGGGTTGAGGGAAATTTTACTTATTTGTTTTTGAGAGTTTTGCTCTTGTCGCCCAGTCTGGAGTGCAGTGGCTCCATCTCGGCCCACTGTAACTTCTGCCTTTTGGTTCAAGCGATTCTCCTGCCTCAGCCTCCCGAGTAGCTGGGATTACAGGCATGCGCCACCACCCCCGGCTGATTTTTCTATTTTTTAGTAGAGATGGGAATTTTACCATGTTGGTCAGGCTGGTCTCGAACTCCTGACCTTGGGTGATCCACCGGCCTCAGCCTCCCAAAATGCTAGGATGATAGCCGTGAGCCACCACGCCTGGCCAGGAAGTTGTATTTTAAAATAAGTCACGAGTTTTGTTAATGTATTATAGGAGAAGTTGAATTGGTGAGGCAGTGGGCTTCCGGCTGGAGAGAGCAGGCTGTACAAAGCCTGGAGGCTTCCAAGTGCTTGTACTTTGGGGCAGTGAGACGTTTGTGCAGCTGGAGCAGAGGTGGGTGGGGAAGCGGGTAAGAAGCACCCTGGGGAAGGTGGGCCCGGTTGGAAAGGATCTGGTGTGGGCCTGGGCAGCACGCTGCCGTAACAAAGTTTGAAGAGATAGCAAAGCCCAGTCTGAGAGGCAACCATGGGGACTGGGAGCTGTTTCCGGAGGAAATAGGGCAGGGGAGAGCAGATGAGAGGTTTGTTGTCTTTTCTATGGGACTCCATGTTTGATTAGGTTCAGGGAGTTATAAGGGAAAAAATACGATGGAAGAAAGCACTGCTGTTCTTTGCTCAAGAGGATGTTTGATTAATTGGAGTATTGACACAGCACAGAAAGTTGGAAGCAAGCAGATCAGGGGTGGACATTTAGGGGGCAGTTTTCAGGTCTTCTGCTGCTGTGTAAACTCTGCTGTCAACATCTTGAGCTTTGAAGCCACAAACGCTGGACCTGTTTACCTTAATATGTCTCAAAGAATTAGTGTAGGAATGATACTTGTTTTACTCCAGAACAGATCGTTTTTAGTGGGCTCTTGAGAAGTAGAGGTTTTATAGCTCAGACACCAGAGCCAGGCCATTATGGAGCGAGAGAATTCTAGTTCCCCCAATTAAAAGCTGAGTGACTTTGGGCAAGTTACTTTTTGTCTCTCTAATGCCTCGGTTTTCTAATGTGTAAACTTAAGGTAATAAGAGTGCCTGATGCATGAGGTTGTTTGGGGATTAAATGAGAAACTGCGTTTGACACATTTTAAGTACTCAGAGGTAATGATAGAGGTAGAAGTAACCAGTCATTAGTTTTGGGGTCTCCAGTGTTGTCGTTCCATTGGTAAAGCACCAGATGGCGACAAAGCACGCATTTTCAGCTTTGTCGCATTCCACTGCTAGGATTCCTTGAGTAGCTTAGCTCGTTCTCTTCAGATCCCTAGTTGATGCAAAGTCAAGTATTTTGTTTCTTTCCTTTCTCCCTCTGGCTTCTTTAAAAACTTCTGGTTGAAACTCATTTGTTTTGAGACTCTTATTTAAATTTCACTCGTAAAATTAAAAACAAAATGTTTTTGTTGAAGTAGCACATGGTAAAATGCTGGATGATGCAGAATAGCTATTAGTGAAGGCAGTGTGCCCCTGCCCCACCCTCCACCCTGTCCTGCTCTCCAGGAGCACCCCCTACTTATTTTTTTGGTGGGAGAGGTGGAGTCTCACTCTGTTGCCCAGGCTGGAGTGTAGTGGCGCAAATCTTGGTTCACTGCAACCTCTGCCTCCTGGGTTCAAGGGATTCTCCTGCCTCAGCCTCCTGAATAGCTGAGACTACAGGTGAGTGCTACAGTGCCCAGCCCCCCCACTTTTTTTTTTCTTTGTTTTAAGGCAAGATCTTGCCCTGCCACCCATGCCCGACTGCAGTGGTACAATCACAGCTCACTGCAGCCTCAAATGATTCTCTAGCCTCAGCTTCCTGAAGCGTTAGGATTATAGGCATGAGCCACTGCACCCAGCCAGCACCCATTTTTTAACTGATATTATGGCCACATCTTTTTGAATAGCTGAATTTGTATTAATTACTTCAACCAAAATATTTGGCGTTCTAATGATTTGATACTATTTGTTGGAGTCGAGTAGAGGCGCAGTAGTGGATTTCATGATGTGCTTTCTCTGTGCATGTCACTGTGTTGGGCATCTGGTAAAGTCCCCAATCTTGGGCCACTAGTCACTGGGGGAACTAGTAAGTACTAGTAAGTACGGTGTGGTACGTGCTTTGGGGGAGCACTAGAGAGGGTGGATATGTGGCCTCTCCTGGGAGGACTGTCTGGAAGAGATAAAGATCTGAGCAGAGTTGAAGATCGGACCTGGTCTGGGAGGCAGGAAGGACAAGGAAAAGGTGCTCCCGGCTGGGTGGGCAGCAGGTCAAGCATGGCAAATGGCGAGAGCGTGGTACAACTGCAGGAGGCTGGAGGGTAAGATTTTGGTTGGAGGTAGGGATATGGTGATGAATGCAGCATGGAAGAGGGAGGGTTAGTCAAAGGCATTTCATGCTATGTCAGAAGTTGGATCTTGTCTGAGAAAAATACGGAACCGCTGAAGGGTTTTAAAGGTAAAGCAACACGGTTACACTTGTATTTTGCAAAGATCGCTCTTTGCAAATGAGCGATGCAGAATGAACTGCATGGCTTTAGACCACTTAGGAGTTGACTGGGCATCTAGGTGAGCAATGGCAAGGGCCTGCCCTGAAGCACTGACAGAAACCAGAGGTGGACTGGGCCTGAGAAATGAAAAAGACGGAGACTGGATAGGAGGGGAATGGAAAAGTTGAGGACGGTTCCCAGGTTCCTGGATGCGCGGTGATACCTGTGCATGAGCTGCGAAGTCCTGGTGAAGAAATAGTTTTTTTTTTAATTTTTAATTTTTTGAGACAGAGTTTTGCTCTTGATACCCAGGCTGAGTGCAGTGGCATGATCTCTGCTCACTGCAGCCTCTACCTTTTGGGTTCCAATGATTCTCCTGCCTCAGCCTCCCAAGTAACTGGGATTACAGGTGCCCACCGCCACACCTGGCTAGAACTAGGTTTTAAGCTTATTTTGTTTTTTATTTTTATTGAGACTGGGTCTAGCTCTGTCTCTTAGCTGGAGTGTAGTGGCATGAACATGGTTCACTGCAGCCTCAACTTCCTAAGGTCAAGCAGTCCTCCTACCTCAGCCTCCCAGGTAGCTGGGGCCATAGGCACATGCCACCATGCTCAGCTAATTTTTGAATTTTTTGTAGAAATGGGTCACCATGTTACCCAGGCTGGTCTTGAACTCCTGAGTTCGAGGAATCCTCCTACCTCAGCCTCCCAGAGGCCTGGGATTACAGGGGTAAGCCACTGCACCCAGCCTTAAGCTCATTTTAGATTTGTTGAGCCTGACTTGGCCTTGGTGACATCTAAGTGGGGATGCCAGTACAGCTGGAATCAGAGGAGACTTTGCCACTAGTAGCTTTGTCATCTTTATCAGATTACTTGCCAGTTTCAAGCCCCAGTTTCTTTTTCAGGTAAATGGGGATAATATCTACCAAAGAGTCGTTACGTCATTAAAAGGAAGAGCTTCATAAATACCTAGCACAGACCATGGCCAGACCAGTGATTTGTGAAGTGGTTTCCTTCTTTCTTTTCTAAGGTTCAGAAGGTCTCGAGTGCCTTTAGGCTCATTGCTCTTTGTATGAAGTGAGCAATTTTGGGTAATATAGTGTCCTATAGAAAGTAACTACTTAAAAAACTAAATTCATGTAGCTCATTCTATAAGCCATCTATAATGGCTTAAAATGTAATCTAAAAACGCCTTTGCTTTTCCTGGTTCATGATATGTGTCACCACTTAACACTGACCTTTCCTCCCTGTGTAGAAAGCATGTACCTACATCAAATCTAACCTTGATCCCAGCAATGTGGATTCCCTCTTCTACGCTGCCCAGGCCAGCCAGGCCCTCTCAGGATGTGAGGTGAGTCCGGGTTCTTCCGCTGACAATGACTTTAACTGTAAAGTGCATTTTTTTATATTTTTGAGACTGAGTCTTGCTCTGTCTCCAGGCTGGAGTGCAGTGGCTCAGTCTCGGCTCGCTGCAACCTCCACCTCCTGGGTTCAAGTGATTCTTCCGCCTCAGCCTCCTGAGTAGCTGGGACCACAGGCGCGTGCCACCACACCCGGCTAATTTTTGTAAAGTGCATTTTTAAGGGGGGAAGGGTCATGTCAAAAATTCTTTCTTTAACAATGAGAGTTCATTGTTGTGGATGGGAATTCCATTCCTGTGATTTTTGAAACTATAGTTTATGTTTCTCCTAAGTTTTTACTTTTCAAGGGTTTTAAATAACCTTTTTGTGCAGTTTTTGCCTTTCTTCTGGGAGGTGTTGACTTTTTCCTTTCCAGCTACCTTTAACATTTAAAAATGTTCAAAGTGTACCCCTACACCAGGTTTCTGGAAAGTCATTTTATTGAACATAAGAGAAACACATAAGTAGAAAGGTAACTCATCTGCATGTTTTCAAATGCGAGTGTTGTACTGAGGTTTTGCGAACATTTAATCCTGGTGTCTGGGGATGAGAAGGGGGATGAGTATGTGTGAGGCTGGTGTGACTTTGGCAGCTGCTCTGCATGCTGTCTTGGCCATGCCTGCCAACAATTGCCAAAACCTGTTCTAAAACCCTGTGTCTGCCAATTCTTTCTTAGATTTCTATTTCAAATGAGACCAAAGACCTGCTTCTGGCAGCTGTCAGTGAGGACTCATCTGTTACCCAGATCTACCATGCAGTTGCCGCTCTCAGTGGCTTTGGCCTTCCCTTGGCATCCCAAGAAGCGCTTAGTGCCCTTACTGCTCGCCTCAGCAAGGAGGAGACTGTGCTGGCGTGAGTTGTCATATTGAGCACTTTGCAGGCTTAATTTGTCTCAGGCCCTATCTTAAGAGGGCCCATTCATTGGTTCAGCAAATACTTCCTGGGCAAATACTTCCAGTAATTACTTCTGTGTGCCAGGTGCTGTGCGAGGCACCACAAACACGATTGTAGGAAGGCAGGTAAGGTCCCTGTCCTCGTGGAGCTCACATGGACGCAGTCTTCTGCGAGCCTCGCAAAGAGGAGGCAAGTGCTGAGCCAGAGCGTGAACACACCAACACCTAGAGATCCAGCTGCCCTCTGAGGTTGGAAGGCTAGAGCAAGGGTGGATAACTGAGAAGGAGCCACGTGCATGTCTTGTTGAGGCTTGGTCAGGACAGGATGACATGTTGGCAGTGGAGGCTCTGCAAAGTGGGAGTTCACAGGATCCCTGGAAGTTGTGAGAGGCAGCATCTGGTGGGTGAGGTGGAGGCTCAGAGGGTGGAGTATTCCAGGAATCAGACTGGACTACTCTGCAAAAGGCTTAGGTGAAGGAGAAGCACCTTTCCTGTTTCTTATAAATGGAAATATTGTAACTGACTTTAGGGTGTTTTTGCTAAGCTCTTAAGTGTTAATATGTGCAGTTTTAAATTTTTATGTATTTAGAGAAAGGATCTCACTCTGTCACCCAGGCTGAAGTGCAATGGTATGATCACAACTCAACTGCAGCCTTGAACTCTGTGCTCAGGTGATCCTCCTGCCTCAGCCTCCCAAGTCGCTGGAACTACAGATGCAAACTACCATGCCCGGCTAATTTTTTTTTTGTTTTGAGACAGAGTCTTACTCTGTCACCGACGCTAGAGTGCAGTGGCGCAATCTTGGCTCATTGCAACCTCTGCTTCCTGGGTTCAAGCATTTCTCCTGCCTCAGTGTCAGTGGCTGGAATTATAGGCACACACCACCATGCCCAGCTAACTTTTGTATTTTTAGTAGAGACGGGGTTTCACCATGTTGGCCAGCCTGGTCTTGAACTCCTGACCTCAAGTGCTCCACCTGCCTCAGCTTCCCAAAGTGATGGGATTACAGGCATGAGCCACTGTGCCTGGCTGCCTGGCTAATTTTTTTTACTTTTAGTAGAGATGGGGTCTCTATGTTGCCCAGGCTAGTTTAATTTTTTTTAAACACTTGAACTCCTCATTTAAAACAGTAATTTTTTTTTTTTTTACTGTTTTCTTTGTGTAGACCATTTAATTGCAAACCCTGAAAGAGGATGTGGAGTACATTTCTGGAATCCTGTTCATTGTTTAGCAGGAGGTTGGTGATACCTGTTCCCCCTTTCAAAACAGTGAGGTTGTTTCCCAGTTTTTTTGTTTGTGTTTTGTTTTTTTGCTAACAACCAGATTTTCTCTAAGCTTAAAGCTTTGTTAACGGCAGGTCACAGGCATTTGACATTCCCTCTCCGTCCTCACACCCTCCTCATATTCACATGGTCAGTCATCAGTGACTCTGGGGCTAACATTTTGTACACACCTTGCCCAGTGCTTGGCCCTTTTGGGGCTTTGATTCCAGGAGATATTTTGATCTTTGCTCATAATCCCTCATGGGGAATGCTTCTCCAGTCACCATCATCTCATGCCATGATGTCACTGTTAGTGCCTGTGCCTTACTTTAGTGCTGCCTTCTACAAAAATCTTCCCATTTCCATCGAAGCAAAAAGGAAAATCTCTTTCCTCAAAATCTCAGAACCCCAGGAAGAAGTACAAGGGAAGTAGGTCCACTTTGGAGTCAGACAGACTTAGGTTTGAGCACCAGCTGTTTCCTTCCTTGCTGTGTGACTTTGGCCAAATTTCTAACTTCTCTGAGCCTCCCCTGTAAAATGAAACCCATAATTCTTACATCAGAGCAACTGACAGGATTCAGTGAGATAGTAGATGTGAAGACCCTAGCGCAATGCCTGGTTCTTAGTGGGCATGTAGGAAATGGAGTTCCCTTTCTGGACCATCTGTTTGTTAGGTCTCTTTCTTAAGAGAGTTTGTTACCTCCTTCATTGTTGTTATTTCTGTTAGATCATAAGCCTTTTTTTTTTTTTTTGGATGCAGGGTCTCACTCTGTCATCTACGCTGCTGTGCAGTCATATTTAAGGCTCACTGTAGCCTCAAACTCCTGGGCTTGAGCAGTCCGCCCACCTCAGCCTCCTGAGTAGCTGAGACTGTAGTCACTATACGCCACCACACCCAGCCATAAGCTTTATTTGTAGTGCTTATAGAGCCTGGCGAATGGTCTGTACCCAGTGGAGTTAATAAAGGATGAAATTATACTTTTGTGTTTCTGCTGTCTTGTGGAAAGCTTGTAGTTAGCATATGCGTTGGAGCAGAAAGAACTGTGTTCAAATCCACTCTTCTACTCAACCTCTGTGACCCTGAGTGGATTGTTTAGCTCCTCTAAACCTTAGTGTTTTCATATGCAGACCTGGAGGATGTCTCGTAGGGTCCATGTGAAATCCAACAGGTAAGATGCCTTATATAATATTACTACTAATGTGCCCATTAAAAGCAATCTGATATAAATTAGAACTCTTCTGAGTGGGCCTTCCATATTTAAATGGACTTATTCTAGGAAGTACATATTTGTAAACTTGTCTTTAATTGAAAAAAGAAAATATTTGTAGTTTGAATGAACCATCTGAGAAGATGTCATTTGTAGTCTCTCATAAATCAATTTCTCTGAATCATCTGCTGTATATTAGCAAGATAAGATCTGCTTTCTTACTGTTTGAATATAGTACTGTACTCCAGAGAAAAAGAAATTGCTGGCTGGGGAATAGGTAATTAAAGCCAGTGACAAAAGTTTCTAAAACTCAGTGGATTAATTTCATTCTAAAATTTCTCAGGTTGTTAGCAGCATGGCACTCACTCATTCCAAAGAGAAAAAAATGTTATCTTAATTGAGAAGTTCTTTCTGAGCTATCTTAACCGCCTTTTCTGAGCTTAGTGTTTATCATGGGCAGATGTATGATTTTTATCTCCTTTGGAAATTCAGGTTTCATTTTCTCAAGTGTATTATAACAACAGTCATCCCATAGGTGTCGTTGAGTACTCTGGGGCTTGTCTCTCTGTAAATTGTCACTCTTCTATTTTCCAACTTGTCATCTTAATGGAATTAGTTGCCCATGGAGAGAATCTAAATTGTTATGATCTTGACATAAGCAGACAGATTCTTGCTCTACATTCCCTGACACATTGACTTGATAAGTGGTGGTTTTACACAAGGGCACAGTCATCTCTCAGGAATTAGGAAACCATTGCTGTGGAAGCAGTAGTCCGTTTAACCACCAGGGGACCTCTGCTTTCCCCATTTCACTCAGAAAAGCTCCATTTATATTTTCTAAATTATCTGCATTAAGAGAATAGAATCTAATAAATTTTACATGTATACACCTATCATATTCCATCTTAAAAAAGAGTATCTTCCAGAATTACAGACAAAAATATATGAATAAGCCAAAAAGTGAAGTATGGATACATGCTACAACATGGCTGAGGCTTGAAAACATTATGCTGAGCGGAAGAAGCCAGACCTAAAAGGATACAGATGTATGATTCCATTTCTATGAAGTATCAGAATAGGCAAATCCATAGAGATAGAACATAGATTGCTGGTTGCTGGGGGGGTAACGGGGGACACAGTGGGGAGAAACTGCTCAATGGGTTTTATCTATCTATCTATCTGTCTGTCTACCTTTTTTTCTTTTTGGAGACAGAGTCTTACTCTGTCACTAGCCGGGAGTGCAGTGACACTGTCTTGGCTCACTGCATCCTCTGCCTCCCAGATTCAAGCAATTCTCCTGCCTCAGCCTCCTGAGTACCTTGGTTTACAGGTGCATACCACCACACCTGGCTAATTTTTCTATTTTTGGTAGAGACAGGGTTTCACCATATTGGCTAGGCTGGTCTCAAACTCCTGAATTTGTGATCCACCTGCCTTGGCTTCCCAAACTGTTGGGAAAGCCACCGCACTCAGCCTTATTTATCTATTTTTTGAGACAGGGTCTCACTCTGTCACCTAGCCTGAGTACAGTGGGTACAATCACAGCTTATTGAAGTCTCGACCTTCCAGCTCAAGTGATCCTCCTGCTTTAGCCTCTCTAGCACCTGGGACTATAGGCATGTGCCACCATGCCCAGCTGATTTTTAAATTTTTTGTAAAGATGAGGTCTTACTATATTGCCCCAGGCTTAAGTGATCCTCCTGCCTTGGCCTCCCAAAGAATTGGGATTACAAGTGTTAGCCACCATGCTCAACAGATGGGTTTTATTTTAGACTGATGGAAATATTTGGGAACTAGACAGGTGGTGGTTGCATGGCTTTGTGAATGTAGTAAGCACCCCTGAATTGTCCACTTTAAAATGGTTAATTTTATGTGAATTTTGCTTCAATCTTTTTTTTTCTGAGATGTGGAGTACAGTGCCTCACTGCAACATCTACATCCTGGGCTCAAGCAATCCTCCTACCTCAGCCTCCTGAGTGGCTGGGACTATAAGCACATGCTACCATACCTGGCTAATTTTTAGTAGAGATGAGGTTTCATCATGTTGCCCAGGCTGGTCTTGAACTCCTGGACTCAAGGGATTTGCCTGCCTCAGACTCCCAAAGGGCTGAGATTACGGGCGTGAGCCACTGCGCCCAGCCCAGTGCCCATGGTTTTCATTGCCAGTTCTGTTGCCTGGGTTGCTTTCTCAGCTGTGATGGTCTCTTCCAGGTTTTGTCATACCTGTCCTACCTGGATTATAAGTAAACTCCTTAAAGGCTAAGACCAACTTGTACTTCTAAAGAAAAAGAGTGAGATATTATTGAAGGTGTCCAAATATGGTAAGGGGTGAGTTGATGAAAGGAGACTTGCCATTCATCAGGTTTCTACACTTTACCTTCCAGAACGGTCCAGGCTCTGCAGACAGCATCCCACCTGTCCCAGCAGGCTGACCTGAGGAGCATCGTGGAGGAGATCGAGGTATGAATCTTTCGCCAAATGGATCTCCCAGCTCATATCTTGCAGAAGAGTCTTGCTTATGGTCAGTTACATTGCTTCTTATATCCATGGCACACTTGTGTTCCTTGTATTAGGGTACTATGTCCTGAGGAATATTTGTGCCTTTTACATAACAAGTGCTCAGGAAGTGGTGACTGTGGTTTTTATTATTGCTCTATCCTTGCCTTGGCCCAGAATATCATACTCCTCCAGGGCCTCTCTCATGGCCTGCCTGGCCAGGGTAACAAGCAGTCCTGATGGTATTCTCACTGCATGCTTCACAGGCACATTAGCTGTGTAGTCATGTTGCCTAGGAGAGCAGTTTGTCTCTTTTTTTTTTTGGAGCATTGAGTAAGAAGTTCCAGGAAACGCCATGCTTTATAGCTGGTATTCAAATGGATGGCCATAGACCCCATCTGTGTCATGTTGCTTCCTGGGTGCACGGCAGCCTGGCCCACTGGCCTTCCACCCAGAGCAGCTGGTGCCTTCCTTGCCATCACTCCTGGGCTTGGGCTTGTGTACAAGGGGCCAGGGAAGGAGCCCTCCCAGAACTACAGAAGATACTGTTCTCCTCAAATATCTGTTTTATATACTTTGCTCTGCCTGTATATAAAATACTTTTTGAGAAAGTATTAAGTGACTGAGATGGTCTTCAGATTTAGAGTGAGAGATGTCATGAAGCTGTCTGCAGTGGGGTTGATGTGGTTTGTGCGTCTCATTTCTGCTGTCACTTGACATCCAGCGTGTTTCTGTTTTGTTATGGCAGGACCTCGTTGCTCGCCTGGATGAACTGGGGGGTGTGTACCTCCAGTTTGAAGAAGGACTGGAAACAACAGCATTATTTGTAGCTGCCACCTACAAGCTCATGGATCATGTGGGGACCGAGCCATCCATTAAGGAGGTACCCATCTAACAGTTTTCCGGCGTGAACCCAAAGGGGTCATCAGTTTTATCTGCTAAGGATAGCTTTTATCAGAGAGGGATGTGCAGACAGTACCTTGGAATGCTGTCACTCAGTGTCTTGGGTTAGGCATTAAGAATGAGAAATAGAGCCTGGCGTGACTCACGCTTGTAATCCCAGCACTTTGGAAGGCTGAGGTGGGCGGATCACGAGGTCGGGTTCGAGACCAGCCTGACCAACATGATGAAACCCCACCTCTACTTAAAAATATTAGTAGGCATGGTGGCGCAAAAAAATTAGCCAGGCATGGTGGTGCACACCTGTAATCTCAGCTACTTGGGAGGCTGAGGCAGGAGAATTGCTTGAACCCAGGAGGTGGAGGTTGCAGTGAGCCGAGAGTGCGCCATTGCACTCCAGCCTGGGCTACAGAGTGAGACTCCGTCTCAAAAAAATAAAAGAGTGAGAAATGGAAAGATGTAATGTCTGTCTTCAAGAAATGGGTTACTAGTGAGACAGACGTGTGAACAAACCACACTTGCCTTAAATGGGGTATGTACATGTCATGAGGTAGTGTCAGGAAAGCCACACGTATTACTCTTGTTTCATCTCCCTTTCTTCCCAGTACCCCTTTCTGCTTGTCTCTTGAATGCTTTCCACTCTCTGGTGGCCCATTCAAATCCTTTTTGGGGCTCAAAATTGCTTCTCCTCCCTTCCCCTTTATCCTCAGCAATGGCGAAATCTTAGCTAATCTTTACTGATGGACATAGTTCAGGGAGAGGCATGTGTGTCTCTCACACATCTGCCAAGAGTTAATTCTTTTTTTCAAGAGGAAGTTGTTAACCTGAAAGAACCTTTAGTTGGAATGTGTGTGGGAAGTCTTTTTGAGTAGGACCGTCTTTGTACCTGTGTCTGTGAGAAGTTACCAGCTCTTAATCTAAAGTACTGAAAATACAAGCTGCTATCATTTAAATTTTAGGAGGAGAGATTTGGGTTTTAAGTGAGAACTTTTATTTCTTTATGCATTACGAGTTTTGTACCATGTTTCTTTAAGTAGTTATCTGTCTTGGATAATTGGAATTAATTTCATATTTTCTCCAGAGGATATGGTCAAATAAGTTATTTGTGTGTTTGCATTCTTTTTGTGTCCCTTCCTTTGTCCTAAGTGTAGGAGGTCTACAAATATACTTCCTTTGGGGAGCATCACACACTGGGGTCTGTAGGGGGGAAATAGGGGAGGGACAGCGGGGGGAGGGGGGGAGTTGGAGAGAGATAGCATGGGGAGAAATGCCAGATATAGTTGATGGGAGGAAGGCAGCACATCACACTGCCATGTGTGTACCTATGCAACAATCTTGCATGTTCTTCACATGTACCCCAAAACCAAAAATGCAATTTAAAAAAATTGAAAAAGAAAGAAAACAAACAAACATACTCCCTTTTAATTTCTGTTATGGGGTGAGAGTGCAGGAGTGTGAGTCTTATGGTACAGATTACAGATTGTCCTGTATACAGCAAAGTAGATGAATTACTGATTTGTACATACACAACTTAAACATTTTCTTTCTTTATTTTCAAGCTGCTGCTAACCAGGTACTTGGCTGGAGTAATTTTGCTGTCACTGCTTTTGACTCAATTGTGGTGAACAGTCACCCATTTTAACATGTCAATAGCCTAGTAATGGAAAATTGTAATTGGTCCAATTAAAGAAAATTCTTTCATGTTGACTGTGAATAACACTGTCAGGAACAAGAAAGCTCTTTTGTTGGATGTTAGATTTTAAAAAACAAAACTGATTGAAGGGCAAAAGGATTCCTCCTAAGCAAACAACCTCTAGAATTTTAATAATGCCTTTTAGGTTTCACTTTTTTTAAAAAATTGCTTTCAGTTTTCTCCTCTAAGCACCCCATTAGTTTTTCATGGAGAGTTATTTTAGTTTCCTTTTAATGTACATTTTAGCTATAAAGTTTGGTCTTATAAATAAAAACTGAGCCTCGGTGTACTACTTGCAGGCAGGTTGGGAGGAAAGGTTGCTTAGTTGGGAGGATAATGGGAGTCAGGAGAGAGCAGATTTTCTTGTAGAAGGACTTTGGAGACAAACAGTCCTACATTTGAATACTAGTCTTGCTAATGTTGTTGTAACTCGTAGAAGTTACTTAGCCTCCTTTAGCCTCAGTTTTGTTTTTTGGGAAACATTGGTAATACCAGTCTTTTATAAGTTTTTGTCAAAATTTGAGTTAATGCATGTAAAGCACCTATCATGATGCCTGGTGTATATAGACATTTAGCAAGTGATTATTATTATGTGTATTTTGTATTTTATAATATCTCAATAGTTATCTGGAAGTACCCTGCATTTGTGTAGTAAGTGTTATTTTGATTTTTTTTTTTTCTGAGACTGTCTCACTCTGTTGCCAGGCTGGAGTGCAGTGGCACGATCTCATTTCACTGCAACCTCTGCCTCCCGGGTTCAAGTGATTCTCATGCCTCAGCCTCCCAAGTAGGGGGGACTAGAGGCATGTGCCGCCACGCTTGGCTAATTTTTTGTATTTTTAGTAGAGATGGGGTTTCACTGTGTTAGCCAGAATGCTCTTGATCTACTGACCTCATGATCTGTCCTCCTTGGCCTCCCAAAGTGCTGGGATTACAGGCGTGAGCCACCGTACCCGGACTGTTATGATTTTTTTTTTTTTTTTTTTGAGACAGAGTCTTGCTCTGTCGCCAGGCTGGAGTGTAGTGGTGCAATTTTGGCTCACTGCAATCTCTGCCTCCCGGGTTCAAGCAGTTCTCGTGCCTCAGCCTCCTAAGAGCTGGGATTACAGGCACATGCTACCATGCCTGGCTGATTTTCGTATTTTTAGTACAGATGGAGTTTTTCACTATGTTGGCTAGGCTGGTCTTGAACTCCTGACCTTGAGTGATCCACCCACCTGGGATTACAGGCGTGAGCCACCACGCCCAGCCTGTATAGTAAGCACTTATTAAATAACTGACAAATCATGAATTTCAGTTTATAATGGAAGATGGATAAAAACAACCAAGTCCAAGTTCTAAGTGTAAATGGAGAATATTTGCGTTTTCTCCACCTACTAATTTGGATCATTGGCCAAAAGACCTCCCATGTGAACACCTGAAACAGATAGGGAGTGACTTTCATCTGCAGCAGTGTCTGTCCTGTCTTCCTAGTGGAGGAAGATAAACAGCTGCATTTTGCTTTTCTTTCAGGATCAGGTCATCCAGCTGATGAACGCGATCTTCAGCAAGAAGAACTTCGAGTCCCTCTCTGAAGCCTTCAGCGTGGCCTCTGCAGCTGCTGTGCTCTCCCATAATCGCTACCACGTGCCAGTTGTGGTTGTGCCCGAGGGCTCTGCTTCTGACACTCACGAACAGGCTATCCTGCGGGTATGACTTCCATGCCCAAAGTGTGCCCCTCTGATTGTCATTCCTAGTGGAGGGCTTTCAGGAATCTGAACTATGGTCCATTTGGTTGCTCTTGTTTGGGAACCAGCAATAAGCTAAGATCTTCATGAGAAATTAGCATTTTATTTATGTCTAAGTGTTGGGTTTCCACTTAGGACAGTCCTGTCTGTCCCAATAGTTCGACTTTGGTGTCCCCTGCAGATACCCTCCTGAGCGAGTACTCTGTTTTTCAAAACTGCCTATTTTCTGCCTACATATACAACTTGTATACCCTCAACAAAGAGTCAGGTAAAAAGTAACATGATTAACATTGTTTGCTGTGAGTTACGAGGGGCTAAGAGAACAAAGTGGAAAAGGAATTGACTGAAGCTAAGTAGAAGGTTTGAGTCCTGGCTCAACCACTTAACTGGCCATGTGGGCTTCGTCAGTTCCCTTACTTCTTGGGGCTTGTTTCTTCATCTGTGAAATAAGAATTATTCTGTCTGTCTCATACAATTGATAGGTAATATCTGTAAAGGACTCAACCTAATATATGCATATAGTTGACTTTCAACAGGTGATAGTTATTAATGCTATCCATATTTCTTCAATTTTCCCATTGTTGATACCATCCTAAAGTATTTTTCTTGCTGATTTATTTATTTATTTTTTTTAGAGACAGGGTCTCAGTGTGTTGTCCAGGGTGGTCCCAAACTCCTGATCTTAAATGATCCTCCCATCTCAGTATCCCAAAGTACTGTAATTACAGGCATGAGCCACTGTACCAAGCCTGGCTGAGAATTTTTTCTTTTTCTTTTTCAGAGGCTGGGTCTCTGTATATTGCCCAGGCTGGAGAATAGTGGCGCAGTCATAGCTCATGCTAATTCTTGGGCTCAAGCAATCCTCCTGCCTCAACCTCCTGAATATCTGGGACTATAAGCACATGCCACTATGCCCAGCTAATTTTTTAATTAAAAAAAAAGTTATCTTTTTGATAGAAATGGGGTCTTGCCATGTTGCCCACACTGGTCTTGAATTCCTGGCCTCAAGTGATCCTCCTGTCTCAGCCTCCCAAAGCACTGTAATTACAGGCATGAGCCACCATGCCCAGTCTGATAAATTCTTTTAAAGGTTCTGTATTAGAGTAGATAGAATAGGGAATCAGAAAGAAGGAAATATATTGGCCAGGTACAGTGACTCATGTCTGTAATAATCCACTTTAGGGTTAGGCAGCAGACCAAAGGTCAGTGAAGATTTCTCCAGTGCATGGCATTTGCTTTCCTGTACCCTATAGATGAAGCGTCCCAGAAACAAAATTCTCTACTCCTGCAGCCTTTGTTGTAACAAATAATGTTGTTTTTTTTAAATTTTCAGTTGCAAGTCACCAATGTTTTGTCTCAGTCTCTGACTCAGGCCTCTGTTAAACTAGAACATGCTAAATCTGTTGCTTCCAGAGCCACTGTCCTCCAGAAGACATCCTTCACCCCTGTAGGGTAAGTCCTGATCATGTTTTGGCAGAGCGCTGACCTCTTTATTTGGGAAGTTTGCCTGTAGCCAGTGTAACAGATTAATGTGGATGTACCATGATCATAAAACCAAATTTACCTATGTTCCAGTTAGGTAAATTTGATCTACTGGTATCAAAAGCCTATAGTGGAATATAAGAAAATGATTTTTCCTTTTTTTTTGAGACAGAGTTTTTGCTCTTGTTACCCAGGCTGGAGTGCAATGGCGCAATCTCGGCTCACCACAACCTCCACCTCCTGGGTTTAGGCAATTCTCCTGCCTCAGCCTCCAGAGTAGTTGGGATTACAGGCATGCGCCACCATGCCCAGCTAATTTTTTGTATTTTTTGTATTTTTAGTGCAGACGGGGTTTCATCATGTTGACCTCATGATCGAGACCTCATGATGGTCTTGATCTCTTGACCTCGTGATCCACCTGCCTCGGCCTCCCAAAGTACTAGGATTACAGGCTTGAGCCACCGTGCCCGGCCAAGAAAATGATTTTTAAAAATGAAGATCATTTTGGTTTTACTGTTTTATTCTTTATTTCTAATTGGCTCTTCCTTGTCATTGTGACGTAAGTCACAGCCTTTTTTTTTTTTTTTTTTTTTTTTGCTGATACAGAGTCTTGCTCTTGTTGCCCAGGCTGGAGTGCAATGGCATGATCTCAGCTCACTGCAGCCTCCACCTCCTGGGTTCAAGTGATTCTCCTGCCTCAAGCTATTTATCTGAGTAGCTTGGATTATAGGCACCCGCCATCATGCCTGGCTAATTTTTGTATTTTTAGTAGAGATGGGGTTTCGCCATGTTGGCCAGGCTGGTCTCGAACTCCTGACCTTGTGATCCACCTGCCTTGGCCTCCCAAAGTGCTGGGATTACAGACATGAGCCACTGTGCCCAGCCTATAAGTAGCTATTTTAAAATGTAATATTTATTGATTTTTTTTCTGATAAATAATAATGTTTATTATAGGAAAATACAGAAAAGCATAAAAAAGGAAATATAATTCACCCATAATTCTATATTTCTTCTATTTAGAGAAACTTTTGCTAACATTTTTTTTTTTGGAGACAAGAGTTTCACTCTTGTTGCCCAGGCTGGAGTGCAATGGTGCAATCTTAGCTCACTCTAACCTCCGCCTCCTGGATTCAAGCAATTCTCCTGCCTCAGCCTCCTGAATAGCTGGGATAACAGGCACCCGCCACCACACCCGGCTAATTTTTTTGTATTTTTAGTAGTGACAGGGTTTCACCATGTTGGCCAGGCTGGTTTCGAACTACTGACTTCAGGTGATCCTCCTGTCTCAGCCTCCCAAAGTGCTGGGATTGACTCACCATGCCCTGCCTTGCTAACATTTTATAATTTTTTTTGGCAGTCTTTCTTTTTATGTATGTAAATAAATTTAAAAAATTCAACCCAGTGCCAGGCATGGGGTTCACACCTGTAACCCCAGCACTTTGGGAGACTGAGGTAGGTGGATTGCTCGAGTCCAGGATTTTGAGAGCAGCCTGGACAATAGCAAGACCCATCTCTAATTTTTATGTATATATGTATGTATGATGGAGTCTCCCTCTGTCACCTAGACTGGAGTGCAGAGGTGTGACCTTGGCTCACTGCAACCTCTGCCTCCTGTGTTCAAGCAATTCTCATGCCTCAGCCTCCCGAGTCGCTGGCATATGCCACCACGCCTGGCTAAGTTTTGTATTTTTGGTAGAGGCGGGGTTTCACTGTGTTGACCAGGCTATGAACTCCTGACCTCAAGTGATCCACCCGCCTCAGCCTCCCAAAGTTCTGCGATTACAGGTGTGAACCACCATGTCTAGCCTCCCATCTCTGATTTTTAAAAAAATTAAAAAAAAAAAAGGATATACTTTATATGTAGCAATGTGCTACAGACATTTTTCTACAGAATTAAATATTCTTTTACAGTGATTTTTTTGTTTGTTTGTTTGTTTTGAGATGGAGTTTTGCTCTTGTTGCACAGACTGGAGTGCAATGGCATGATCTTGGCTCACTGCAACCTCCACCTCCTGGGTTCAAGTGATTTTCCTGCCTCTGCCTCCTGAGAAGCTGGGATTATAGTCTTTGACCTCAGGTGATCCTTGCATCTTAGCCTCCCAACATGCTAGGATTACAGGTATGAGCCACCACACCTGGCCTTTACAATGATTTTTAATGTCTACGTATTATTGCTGTGTAATTTTTTTAAAAATTAAGGGCCAAGTGTACTGGATATGGTGGCTTGCCTATAGTTCCAGCTACTTGGGAGGCTGAGGTAGGAGGATCACTTGACGTTGGGAGGTCTAGGCTATAGTGAGCCATGATCATACCATATCACTCCAAACCTGGGTGACAGAGGGAGACTCTTGTCTCCAAAAAAAAAAATAATTAATTAATTATTAATTAAGAGTCAAGCTGGGCACAGTGGCAGGTACTTGTAGTTCCAGCTCCTTGGAGGCTGAGGCAGGAAGATCATTTGAATCGAGGAGTTTAAGACCAGTAGTAAGACCTGTCTCTAAAAGAAAAAAATTAAGGGTCAATTTTTATATGAATTAGTGTTTTTCCCAGCTAATTGTATATAGTAGGGACAGGGTTTCACCATGTTGGCCAGGCTGGTTTTGAACTCCGGACCTCAAGTGACCTGCCTGCCTCTACCTCCCAGAGTGCTGGGATTACAGGCATGAGCCACTGGGCCTGTATGGAACTTTTAGAAGTGTTAAATTATTAAGTTACTGAGATCAGGAGTTTTCAATTTTAGAGAGAAAATGCATTTCTTAGTCATAAGATACCTAGGCAATATGAAATTAAAAAGCAAAATCACTTTTAGAAGTATCAGTGGAGTGGTAAAAGATACTGAGATTTTGCTATATAGTTAGAGTTAGGAACTCTTTACTTTTTTTTCCCCTTTAAAATACAAATAAATATTTTTTGATAAAAGTAAGTATGTCCTTTTTGAGAAATTCAGAAAACACAGAAAGGTAAAAATCATACCAAAAAATTAGCCACAATTATACTATCCTACACCAACAACCTCTTTGTACATTTTGGGGTATTTTCTTCTACATTTTTGTCGTCGTCATCGTGGAACATCATCGGGACCATACTGTAAACTTCCCAATTTTACATTACATTGTGGAAAGCTACCAGAAGGAGTTTGAATTTTAGGAGTGGTGGGAGTAACAAAGGAAAAGGAAAAGAAGGCGTTGGAAACCTAGGGGTGTTTGTTTTAGATCGTTTTCTCCACATTGTAATATATGATAAAGCTCGAGGTTTGGGCATGGTGGCTCATGTCCCAGCCTGCACTTTGTGAGACTGAGGTGGGTGGGTTACTTGCTCTCAGAACGCTGTCTCTACAGCTGGGTGTGGTGGCGCATGCCTCCTGTCCCAGCTGCCGGGGAGGCTGAGTTGGGATGATGAGTTGAACCTAGGACTTTAAGGCTGTGGTGAGCTGTGATCGTACTGTACTCCAGCCTGGGCAAGAGTGAGGACCTGTGTCAAAATAAAATAAAGGGCACAAGGTTGTCCAAGGGGGGTAGGAAGTCAAAAAGGTAAGGAGTGGGCTTAGCCTTGGACAGTCTCTAGGAGACATTTTGTACTTCCTGTTTGTTATATCCATGACTTTCCTACCTGAGTTCTTGCTAAGCCTGTTGTCATTCTTTACAGGGATGTTTTTGAACTAAACTTCATGAATGTCAAATTTTCCAGTGGTTATTACGACTTCCTTGTCAAAGTTGAAGGTGACAGCCGTTACATTGCAAACACTGTAGAGGTAGGTGTTTTCCTTCCCGTTGCCATGTTAATGTATCCAAGGAAATGGCCAAATTGATACACAGTATTAACCATCTGGCACACTGACTTCTTTACAACCAAGACTGCATTCAAGCTTTGCTGTTTGACAGACATAGCCAAGGCAGTAAATCAAGAACTTGTTCATAGTGAATTTTCTTTTATTTGTAAGTTTTTCATTTTCCATTATAATTTAGCATTGCTAACTTACATGAAATTTAGGTGGTAGAAAAAAAATCACCCATAATTCCACTGAGGTTTAACATCTTAAAAAAGTATTCTGTGTAGTAGGCTTTGATGGATTTAGAAAAGTGCTTGATGCCAAATAGGTGACAAAAAGCTTCAAATGACACATATATAACACTATAATGAAGCTATTTGGGTAAAGGGTAAAAGAAAATCGGTCATCTTTCATAATGGACTGTTTCAGATGTTTAGCTAATGCTAGTTGGGCGAAGATCCATGTATCTTTAAAAATAGAAAGCGTTATTTACCTGATGCTTTGGGGGAGTGAGGTAGTTCACGTTAGTATTTTTCCCAGCTAATTGAAATTTACCCCGTCCAGCACGATGGCTCCCATTTTAACCTTTTTAGAGAATTTTATTTAAGATGAGATACATATTTTCCGACTTTCTTATTTCCAATTTAAGATAGTTTCTTTGTCTTTCATGACCTTGACACATGAAGAGGACTGGCTCTCAATTTGTAGAATGTCTCTCAGTTTGGGTTTTTCTGATGTTTCTTCATGATCAGATTCAGGTCGTGCATTTTCTGCAGTTCTATCCCAAAAGTAATGCTCTGTCCTACTCAGAACAAGAAGTATGATGTTGGTATGTCTCATTACAGGTCACTTGAGTAAGGTGATTGTGTGCTAGGTTTTCCGCTGTAAAGTTATTGTTTTTCTGCTTGTATTTACGTGTCTAGTTGGGCAATGCTTTGAGACTCTTAAGTATCATAATGGTCTTGTCTGCAATAATTCCTCTGGTGTTTGCCAGAGGGTGATTTTCTCTTTCATTTCTTGTACATTTTTAAAATTGGAATTCTACTGTAAGAAAACAACTGTCTTTTATCCTGTTTATTCAGTTATTTATAACTGCAATAAATCTTTATCATAACGTGTTTATAATATCTATAATTCATATATTTACAGTAATTGCATCATAGATATTTATTTTACTGTATGTATCGTGATCCATGACTGTCATTTATCTTGTTGCTCATGTTATCCTAGGTTTGGCCTTTGGAGAGCTCCTCTGGTTGGCTCCTGTGACACTTGCTTTCTTTTAATGACAGAAGTAGACAGCTTGAAAGTTTGACCTTTTCAGAAGTGGGGCATTACTTCCCATGGGGAGATTAAACACTTGTATTTAAAGTTTGACAGAAAGGAAGATGTTTTCTGGAACTCGAATCTCTCTACCTCATGTGTAACCTTTTGAGCATGAGACATCTGATCCTAGTCCATTCAGTAAAACAAAATTTGGATAGAAGCTCTTGTAGCATGTACCTTGATCCTTTCAAATCCACATTCTTTTAATGTTAGTTTCCTTTGTTAAGAGGACTTATTTGCAACTGAAAATATTAAAAGGAAAGCTCTTTATTTTTTTCTTGAAACCTTCTTCCCTCTACTGCTAGTCCATCTTAAATGCCAGGCTTATACCCCACAGTTGTTCTTAACCCCTTCCTTTCTTTTCACTTCTGCCTTCTAGTCAGTTACCAAGTCCTATTGATTCCACCTCTGATTGTCTTTTCCATGAGTTTTTTGTTGCTATAATCACCAAATTGCTCTTTTCTCCATATTTTTGCCAATATTTGGTATTTTCAGGTTTGGGAGTCTGATGCATGTGAAAAGGTATCTTGTTGTTTTAATGTCTTTCCTTGGTCGCTGTTAAGGTTAAACATCTTTTTTTTTTGTATTTAGTAGCCAATTAGGTTTCCTTTCTTGTGAATTGTTTTATATCTTTGCCTAGTTTTCTTTTGGTTTCTTAGTCTTATTGATTTTTAGGAGTGATATATATTTAGTTGTGAGCATTAGATATCTTTCCCTAGAATTGCTTTATGGCATCTTTTGATACACAAAATTTAATTTTAATGAAGCTTAATTTAAAGTCCTTCCTAGGTCCAGGCTCAATGACTCACGCCTGTAATCCCAACACTTTGGGAGGCCAAGGCAGGCAGATCACTTGAGGCCAGGAGTTCAAGAACAGCCTGGCCAATATGGCAAAACCCAGTCTCTACTAAAAATACAAAAATTAGCTGGGCATGGTGGCCTGTGCCTATAATCCTAGCTACTTGGGAGGCTAAGGCAGGAGAATTGCTTGAACCTGGGAGGCTGAGGTTGCAGTGAGTTGAGATTGTGCCACTGCACTCCATCCTTGGGCAACAGAGTGAGATTCTGTCTCAAAAAATAAAATAAATAAAATATAAGTATTTTGCTAGATTGTGCTTTTTGTATCTTCTTTACAACAATCCTGTGCTACCCCAAAGTCAAAAAGATACTGTCCAGTGTTTTCTCTTTTTTCTTTTTCTTGTTTTTTTTTTAATCCCCTGAGACAGAGTTTCGCTCTTGTTGCCCAGGCTGGATTGTAATGGTGTGATCTTGGCTCACCAAAACCTCCACCTCCCGAGTTCAAGTGATTCTCCTGCCTCAGCCTTCAGAGTAGCTGGGATTACAGGCATGTGCCACTACACCGGGCTGACTTTGTATCTTTAGTATGGACGAGTTTCTCTGTGTTGGTCAGGCTGGTCTTGAACTCCTGATCTTAGGTGATCTGCCTGCCTTTGCTGGGATTACAGGTGTGAGTCACTGCGCCCGGCCTCTTGTTATTTTTTATTATTATTATTATTTTTGAGACAGAGTCTCCCTCTGTCACTCAGGTTGGCATATAGTGGCACAATCTTGGCTCACTGCAGCCTCTGCCTCCCTGGTTCAAGCGATTCTCATGCATCAGCCTCCCAAGCAGCTGGGACTACAGGTGCATGCCACCACTCCCAGCTAATTTTCACATTTTTAGTAGAGACAGGCTTTTGCCATGTTGGCCAGGCTGGTCTCCAGCTCTTGGCCTCAAATGTCCCATGCACCTCCGCCTCCCAAAATGTTGGGATTACAGGCATGAGCCACTGTACCTGCCCTCCAGTGTTTCCTGAACACTTTTTAAAGTTGTTTTCTACCTTATATTTAGGGCTTCAGTCTATTTGAAGTCCATTTTTGTTGCTGTAGTATTTTACACCTAAGATTATACTTACCGCATTATATTACCATTGTTTGTTCATATGCATTGCTTTCTTTTTCCTTTTTTTTTTTTTTTATGAGACAGGGTCTCTATTCTATCACCCAGGCTGGAGCGCAGTAGCGCAATCACAGCTCACTACAGCCTTGACCTCCTGGGCGCAGGTGATCCTCCTACCTCAACCTTCCAGGTAGCTGGGACTACAGGTATGCACCACCATGCCCAGCTAATTTTTTGTTTTTTTTTTTTCCTAGAGACCGGTTTTGCCATGTTGCCCAGGCTGCTCTTGAACTCTGGGCTCAAGTGATCTGTCCACCTTTGCCTCCCAAAGTGCTGGGATTACAGGTGTGAACCACCACCTGCATTGATTTTTCACTGGGCTGAGAATGCCTATGGGTGGAGACTAAATCTTATTTTTTCAGTGCTTGGTTTCCATCTAACACTACTTAGAGGAAGAAAAGGATGGAGTGGTCTAAAGATGTTTTCCCACATTGCAGGGCTTTCAGCACTCTGGTAATTCATCTTCCAGGGGTGAGACTTCGCTTTTTTTTTTTTGAGACGGAGTCTTGCTCTGTTGCCCAGACTAGCGTGCAGTGGCATGATCGGCTGGTCTTGAACTCCTAATCTCAGGTGATATGCCCATCTTGGCCTGCCAAAGTGCTGGGATTACAGGCGTCAGGCACTGCGCCCAGCTGAGACTTAGCTTTTATTTATTGATTTAATAACAGTTTTATTGAGGTATAATTCTCATACCATAAAATTTACCAATTAAAAGTTCAGGCTGGGCATGAGCCACCATGCTTGTAATCCTAGCACTTTGGGAAGCCGAGACGGGAGGATCACTTGAGCCCAGCAGTTAGAGACCAGCTTGGGCAACACAGGGAGATCCCGTCTTTACCAAAAATTTAACAATAAATTAGCTGGGTCTGGTGGTGTGTACCTGTAGTCCCAGCTACTCGAGAGGCTGAGGCAAGAGGATTTCTTGAGCCTGGGAGTTTGAGGCTGCAGTGAATTGTGATCACAACACTGCACTCTAGCTCGAGCTGTTGCCGGCTGAGACCTTGCCTCAAAAAAACAAAACAAAACTATACAATCCAGTGTCTTTAGTATATTCACAGACTTCTGCAACCCTTACTGCAAGGCCATTCCAGAATATTTTTATCACCCTGGAAAGCAATGCTGTATCTTTTAGCAGTCACTCCCCATTCTCTCCTACTTTCTACTTTTCGTCTCTGTGGTTTGCCTATTTGGGACATTTTGTATAAATGGAGTCATACTGTATGTTACCTTTTGTGTCTGGCTTTTTTGTTTTTTCTCTTAACATAATATTTTTTAAGGTTCATCCATGTTGTAGCATGTATTAGTACTTTATTCCTTTTTATGGCAAAATAATATTCCATTGTATGGATATATCACATTTTGTTTACCCACTCATCAGGTGATGACATTTGAGGTATTTTTCCTTTTTGGTGCTTATGAGTAATGCTGCTGTGAACATTTGTATGTAACTTTTTGTTTGAATACTTGTTTTCAGTTATTCAAGGTATATGCTTAGGAATAGAATTCCTGGGTCATATGGTGACTCTCTTTCACTTTTTGAGAAATTAATAAGTTTTCAAAGCACCTACACCATTTTACATTTCTACCAGCAATGTATGAGGGTTCCAGTTTTACTGCATCCTCACCAACACTTGTTATTATCTGACTTTTTGTTTCTAGCCATCATAATGGGTGTAAAGTGGTATCTCATTATGATTTTGACTTGCATTTCTCTGATGAGTAATAATGTTGAGTATCTCTTCATGTGCTTATTGGTTTCTTATATATCTTCTTTGAAAAAATGTCTATTCAAATCCATCATCCATTGAAAAAAATGTTTTTGGTCTTTTTTTCTTCCTTCCACACTCTATGCCTCTTATTACCTTTTATTTATCTTTTTTGTATTACTGAGTTGTAAGAGTTTCTCTGGCTAGAGTTTCCTTATTAGATACATGATTTGCAAATATTTTCTCGCAGTCTGAGGTTGTAATTTAACTTTCATGAAGTCTTTTACAAAACATTTTAATTTTGATGAAGTCGTTTTAAAATTTTTTGTTATTGTTGTTTGTGTCTTAGGTGTTATGTCTAGGAAACCATTGCCTAATCCAAAGTTATGAAGATTTACTACTTTTCTTAAAAGAATTTTATACTTTTGGCTCTTACCCTGAGGTTTCTGATTCATTTGGGTCAAATTTTGTGTATGGTGTGACATAGGGGTCCAGTCTTCTTTTGCAGTTGTCCTAGAACCATTTGTTGAAAAGATTGTTCTTTCCCTGATGAATTGCCTTGACACATCCTTGCAGAAATCACTTGACTATAAATGTAAGGGTTGATTTCTGGACTCATAATTCTGTTTCATTAACCCGTATTTGTGTCCTTATGCCAATACCATGCTGTCTTGATTACTGTAACAGCCTGGCTTTTTGTAACATCAAATCTGGTGTTTGCCCAAGTGTTTCTGTGATTGTTGGAAAAATTATCTAAGTACAAAATAGCAGAAATGGCTAATAGCTGTTGTTCATGCAATGATAATAAGCCCCCATTGAGGCCATTTGCTGTCCTTTTCCTTCCTGGTGATGGAGTAAGCATTATAAAATCCTCTCTCTCCCTCCTTATTACATTAGAATTCTGTGTGTGTGTGTGTGCATGCACGCGCGCGTACACACACACGCGCATACACGTGTATGTGTTTGTGTGTGTGTAAGAGAGAGAGAGAAAGGGAGAGGGAAGGAGAGAGAGGGAGAGAGAGTCAGCTCTGACCTTTGCCATAGATGCAACTTTTCTTTGTAATTTCAGTAATAGTCACATTTAGAACCTCAGAGCAGTTCATTGGGTCCTGTTTGTCCTCCCAAGAGATGCTCGACATTGGTCAGAGTGCATTAAGAGTGGTTTGGTGTGGAAGTCCTGTAATAGCCCTCATTGACATTGGACTGGCTGTCAGCGGAAGCATGAGTTTTGGAAGCTTTCATTAGCATTAATTGCCTCTAATGCACCATCATTTTTGACAGTAATAAGCTAAACAGGGATGTTATTATTCCCAGCAGAAAGACTGCATTTTCTGGCGTTAAAACATTTTTTGAGATGTATATGGCATGTGGTGCAGGCAAAGAAAGGAATAGCATGATCCAGTGTAAAGCAGGCTTAGCTGCACTTAAAGTGGAGAAATAAGTCCCTTTCCTATTATAAAAACGAATCCTATAGTGTTGGTTAGAAGGAAGAAGCAGGTAATCAACAGGGATCCTACACGGAACTCTTTAAAAGAAGGCTTTGGAAAAAGTTCTGATTTTTATTTCTAAATTTGCTTTAAAAGAGTAGCATAAAAATGCTTTTCTTTTGAGTGTTACCAGAGACCCATTTATAGTGAGATTTTTAAGAGCTGAAGGATTTGTTTTAAACTGTTCCCTATTTAAGAACAGCCCTACAGTGTTTCTGTGCAACAAAGAAAGCTGTAACTTAGGAAGCCTTTTAAAATTAGGGCTGAGAGCAAACCAAAAATGATGCAAGTTCCCTGCGGCTTGCCCTTTGCTCACTCCATGTGTCTGCATTGTCTGGAGATGCTCAGGATGTCTTTAGGACAAACAGGAAGCTGGATCCCGATTAGCAGACCGGGTGGCCAAGTTAGTGCTGAGAGTTTAGAGTCAGGATTCTAAGTGAAAACCTAAAAGCTGATGGGTTCCTTATCACTATCGTTAGGAGACATTGAAGACCTTACACAATTCTTTTTTTTTTTAAAGGCGGAGTCTTGCCCTGTCACCCCGGCTAGAGTGCAGAGGCATGATCTCAACTCACTGCAACCCACGCCTCCCAGTTCAAGCCATTTTCCTGCCTCAGCCTCCTGAGTAGCTGGGGCTACAGGCACGGGCCACCACCCCTGGCTGATTTTTTTGTGTTTTTAGTAGAGACATGGTTTCACCATATTGGTGGGTCTTGAACTCCTGACCTCAAATGATCCGCCTGCTTCGGCCTCCCAAAGTTTCTGGCATTACAGGCACAAGCCACCATGCTTGGCCTATTTTGTTCTTTTTAATTGCTCCATAGTAATCAATAATATGCACATAGCATTCTTTGTTCAGCTAGTCTCCTGTTTATGGACATTTTAGTAGGAAGATCACATTTACAAATTAAATGAATGAGTTCTTAAGAGAATGAGTTACAGAAATAACCAGGGAATTATCTAGTTAATGTTGATGAAGATTGCAGAGTAGTTAACTACGAAGACCAATTATTTTTATAAGCATGGAATATTGCTAATCCTCCTACCTCTCCCAAAATTAGAGGACTGCTAAGCCCATCAGGCCTCCTCCTTATTCTTCTTGCTATGTATGGAATGTTTCCCTAGTTGGAGGCACCCTTGGGCAGACTTGGGTCACAGTTCCTTCTCCTGTGCTTTCATAGCACTTTGTACATCCCTGCATTAAAGCAGCAACCTGGTTTATTATAATTATGGTTTATGTATGGAACAGGAAGGATTTCTTGCCATCTCTGTATATTGCCTGCACCTACGTGCTCCACATACTACAGGGAAAGTGTTCTCAGCAGGTGTCTGATCGAAGCTCTTTGGCTACTTCTTTGCCTGAACTTTCCATTCTGGTTTGTCCTCCAATGGAAATGATGTGTCTGTCAGGTTGTGCTTGATGCAGGAAAGCTTGCTCTGGTTCTGAGCCCTGTATGACTTGTAACGCAGTTAACTCAGCAGAGAACCCATAGAGCCAAAGTAGAGATTCCTAGCTCCTCCTTGGGGGTATCTATTCAACCTGATGGACCATCTTCCCTCCTCCTCCACTGCCATAATTCACCCAGTTGCCTAGACTCAGTGACAGGCAATGCTGCTAAATGTAATCCTGCTAATAGGTGGCTATGTATTCAAAAGTAGATGGTAATATCCTTATAGCTTCTGGTAATAAATCTTTATATATATATATGTGTGTGTATATATATATATTTTTAAGCAAAACAGAACACCCCTATTCAACATCATAATTGGGGCTGTTGTCATAAAATAGTTATGGAGGCAGGAAAGAAGGCTGTTAGAAAGAATTACTTGATAGATATTTTTATCGCTTTTTAATTTTTCTTCTTTGGCCTTGATTTGAGGTTGTCACACCTCAATATGACATTTTAGAAAACCGCCAAAGTTATCCTTCAATTATTTGCCCAACCCTTTATCTCTATTCCTTGATCCTGACTTAGACTATAAACCAGTGGATTTGGCAAGGATTTCCTTAAGTGTTACATTTAAACCTATCAAATATTTGGAAGGCTTGTAGATCTGTTTGCACTTAAAAGCGCCTTGGGATTGCATAATTTGCACATTCAAACTCGGATTTTAATTCAGAAATTTAACATGTTTTCTGTCTCTTTTGGATATTTACTTGATTTTAATCCAATTTAAAATTTCTTATTTATTGGCATTAGCCCCTCTTAGTGAAGATGTCTATAAGGGACATATAAAATTCAAACACTGTAAGAGTCAACATGGATTGGTTTGTGTTTATAACACTCCTAATCTCAGTGGCTTAAAACAGCAAAGGTTTATTTTTTACTTATCTTTGCTCCAGAACCCCTGGCTAAAGGAGCAAGCCTCTAGAGGAAAAGAGAGGAGAGACTTACACACAGATTTTTTTTTTTGAGACAGAGTCTCGATCTGTAGCCCAGGCTGGAGTGTGCAGTGGCATGATCTCGGCTCACTGCAACCTTTGCCTCCCGGGTCCTCGTTCAAGCAATTCTGCCTCAACCTCCTGAGTAGCTGGGATTACAGGCATGTGCCACCACGCCCAGCTAATTTTTGTATTTTTAGTAGAGATGGGGTTTCACTATGTTGGCCAGGCTGGTCTTGAACTCCTGGCCTCATGATCTTCCAGCCTTCGCCTCCCAAAATGTTGGAATTACAGGCGTGAGCCATCGCACCCGGCTTCATGCACTGATTCTTAAAGCTTCCACCTGGAAGTGAAGCGCTTCACTTCTTCCCACATTTCAGTGGCCAAAGCAAGTCGTGGCCACACCTGACTCCATGGGGGCGGGGAAGTATAATTCTACCACATGCCCAGAAGGAGAATAAGAAGTACTTGGAGAACAGTACAGGTAACTACAGTGGCTATCTAACAAGGAGGTGAAGTGTGTGGATTATGAGTCAGAGTGCCTGAGCTCGAAACTGGCCTGATTACTTCCTCGAGGTCTGATTTTGAACAAGCAGCTTCATCTCTCTCATCTTTTATTTCCTTATCTGAAAAGTAGTACTTTACAGAATTATGAGGATTAAATGAGATAGTCTTTACAAAGCCCATGCCTTTCACGTGGTAAGCACTCAGTAAATCCTAGCTCTCATTAGAACTGCATTCTTACTGATTTGAATGAAAGGTACCTTATTTATTTTAAAGGACACATGAAAAGATTTACTTTTTTTCTTTTCCTTTTTCTTCTTCTATTTTTTTTAAATGCATACCATTTATCCAAAGCCAGAAAAAGACAGGACTCAGAATGGGAAAGGTTGGAAATATAACTGGGCTGGGTCAGTGTTACTGTCATCCTTGATGACTCTTGTCTTAGGATTTTTTCATGCCTTTACTCACCTTAAAGAAGAGAAAACTTGATATCTGCATGTGAATTCCTGTATACCCACCAGTTGACCTGGCAACTGTCTTCTCTATTTTCTTCTAGCTCAGAGTCAAGATCTCCACTGAAGTTGGCATCACAAATGTTGATCTTTCCACCGTGGATAAGGATCAGAGCATTGCACCCAAAACTACCCGGTAGGTGATATGCCACCTGAGCCCTCGGGGAGCTGAGGCTCAAGAGCTGAGAGGAGTATGCTTAGGCACTGAGCCCCTCCAGGCATCAGTTCTTGTCAGCAGCCATCCGGCTTGCACCCCAAATTAAAGAGGCTGTAGTTCTCTGGTGTAGGTCCTGCACCAGGGATTCTGCGAGGCATCTAAGCGGATTTGGAAGTTGTCTGTACAGTGTTTAGTCCATGCACAAACTGTTCATTCCAGTCCACAATGAGATAAGGTGCTTACCTCAGGATGTTAGTCTGAGTCAGTCAGCTATGTCACTAGCACATTATTTAGTTCAGATGACAATTTTTAAAATAACAAGACCTTCTCAATGAAGGAAGCAAGGTATTAATTTACATTCTGGGGCAATCTCATCATCACAGTCCTGAATTTGCTTTTAGTGGCCTGATGGCAACTCTTTCTGGTCCATCATGGGTCTGAAATTAGTTGGAAGCCTCGTAGGTGCTTAAAATTGAGATGGCAGACACCCAGCGCTAGGGCTGTCGTTCCCTTCCCAAGTCCATGGAGGCATTACTAGTAAGTCATAGCATTTCCTCCCGCCGAACTCAGACACAGTCTTAGAAACTTTTTAAACATAATCTTCTAAGTAGACACTAACAGTTGATTGGAGTTGGGCCAGAATGCTGTAAGAAGCCTGCTCATCAGCCCTCCCAGATCCTTATTGGTGCATGAAGAATCTAGATATCTGGGTATAGTCCAGACCCCAACTTTACTCAACTAGGATAGCTGTAGAGGCCAGAAGACAGTAGGGTGAACCCTCAAGTCTTTTTGAAGATGGGATGTCAGCCAGAGGCTGGAAGCCAAGCAGCTGCTCCATTTAAATCATGTAGAGTTGGCCTTTGTGTCTGGCTTGGCTATTTTTGTAGTGATATTGGAGATAAGAGCACTGTTTGAGAATCCACTAAAGTAATGTCTGTGTGAGCGCTTTGCCATTTAATTCTCTGCACAGATGAAGAGTTGGTCTTACCAGTAAGTATAAAATGTGAGTATAAAATAAAGCCATGTTTGAGCTCTATAAACATTTGACTGGTTTATCCCCTGGCCATCTTACCCTAAAATCCCAGGAGATAGCTGTGAGAAGTTTTCTTCATCAAGTCTGCCTTGTGGGAAAATGACTTTTCCCAAAATGAAGCCCAGTTTCAACACAGAAAAATAAATTGAAACAGTGTCCAGGAGAAAAATAAGACATTAAAAAAAGAAAAAGCTGGAAGTACCCTTCTTTCTTTTGTATCTCCTACCCCCTGTCTCGACCCTGCTCATGTGTACTGCTGGTATCAGTCTTGTGATTATTTCTCCTTGCGGTTCTGCCAGCTCGACTCTCCTGCGTGCCTGCAGAGGCCACACGTGAGCTCCACTGGTGCCTGACTTGGTGGAGTTGAGAGCCTTAGGTCCTTGGAGTGAAAGCCCAGAGGTACATGTGTCTGCACACAGCATTTCCCCAGAGACTGCTGAAAGTTTATTCTGTACTTTTCTCAGTGCAGGCTTTATCAGTCCAGTTTGCCCCCAGGCTGCAGCCAGTTCTCCACATCTGTCTGTCCACAACAGAAGTGTTACTGTGAGAGAGGGAGGATTAGGGAATGAAGTGAAGTATGTATTTTTTGCCTGTTCTCAGAGATATACTGACCCTCTCTGAAGACTGACTGTCTAATGTTTCTTTCAGGGTGACCTACCCAGCCAAAGCCAAGGGCACATTCATCGCAGACAGCCACCAGAACTTCGCCTTGTTCTTCCAGCTGGTAGATGTGAACACTGGTGCTGAACTCACTCCTCATCAGGTCAGGAAGATGCCCAGACAGTTCTCTTAACCTGAATGAAATATGAATGCTCACTAGAGTTTACAATGTGGTCTGTAATAAGGACTAGAGAGAATTTCAGATTCCTGCTTTCAGATCTTGACTGAACCCTGACAGTGCATCAGGTTCTCTCACGTGACACTCTCACCCTTCTATCGATTGTAATCCTTCACCTGGAATACACATTTCTTTTTTAAAAATTAGCTAGTATTGAAAAGAGGTACTTAAGGCAGAGTCACACTGAATTAAGGCTTTTTCTTTCTTTCTTCTTTTTTTTTTTGAGATGGAGTCTCTGTCACCCAGGCTGGAGTGCAGTGGCACTATCTCAGCCCATTGCAATCTCTGCCTCCTGGGTTCAAGGGATTCTCCTGCCTCAGCCTCCTGAGTAGCTGGGATTACAGGCGTGCATTTCCACGCCCAGCTAATTTTTGTATTTTTAGTAGAGACGGGGTTTCACCATGTTGGCCAGGCTGGTCTCCATCTCCTGACCTCAGGCGATCTGCCTGCCTCATCCTCCCAAAGTGCTGGGATTATAGGCATGAGCCACCGTGCCCCACCTGAGGCTATTTCTTTCTGATTAAAAGGAATATACTGGCCAGGCATGGTGGCTCACACCTATAATCCCAACACTTTGGAGGCTGAGGTGAAAGGATCACTTGAGCCCAGGAGTTGGAGACCAGCCTGGGCAATATGGTGAGACCTCACTTATTTGTACAGGGAGGAAGGGAGGAAGGAAGAGAGAACCTCATATGGCCCGTGTCCACTCAGACACCCCGACTCCCACGCTGCCTGTCACCCCTCTTGAGAATAACCTGCCTTTAGTGTTATGTGAAGGAAGATTCACATAAATACTTTGAATGCTGAAAGACAAGAATGTGGGACCTAGTTTGGTATAAGGTACCCTATACCAGTGCTTTAGCAAGAACCAGCAGGCTAGTTGCCTTGAGGCAGCTTCAGGGCAGACCTCAGAGGCAAGTGGATTTCCTTTGGGTACCTTCTTGCTTTCTATTTCCTGCAGCTGCAGTTGTTGTTGCACTTGCGCTCCAGGAGCATGCTCCTCTAAGGCTACGGTCCCAGGAGTCCCCTGCTCCTCTCTCCTCCCTACTCCCAAACTCCAGACAGCTTGGTTAGGTCCCTTAGCCAAGGATAACTGACCTTTGAGTACTTCCGTCTCTTAGCATTCCCCAGCTTCTTCCCGGAATGACATTTGCCAACCTAATAGCTTAAGGGAAGGAAGAGTACCAAGAGAAGAAATTAGAAGACTAAATTAGTAGAATTAGGGTTAGAGCAGGGAGAGTTAGTGAGGAAATGTAACTTCAGCTGAATACTTGTCTCCTCCAAGATTCTGTTTTAGAATCATGGCTTAGAGACCTTCCAAGTGGAGATGGCATTTTTGGGGATGAACATGGCAGCTGCCTGCACTTGACTCTGATAGGGAGGAGATCTGGCATCTGGACTCCCAGATTCCATTCCTGGCCAAGAGTAATTGCTGTAGCTGGGGTGCTTCATATCTCTGGGCCCCTTTCCCTAAATACTTTGGTGATTATACTTTGTTGTTCAGGTATAGAGTAACAAATGAGATGTATGTTTTCTGTAGATACAGTGCTGGCTCTGTCACCATGCCAACTCATTTAATGCTTGTACTTTATGATCTGTAAATTGGATCTGTAAACCTACCTGCCTTGTTGAATTCTTCATTTTGAAACACCTGAGTCAAGTGCAGTGGCTCACGCCTATAATCCCACCACTTTGGGAGGCTGAGGGGCAGATCACCTGAGGTCAGGAGATTGAGACCAGCCTGACCAACACAGAGAAACCCTGTCTCTACTGAAAATACAAAATTAGCTTGGCATGGTGGCACATGCCTGTAATGCCAGCTACTTGAGAGGCTAAGGCAGGAGAATCGCTTGAACCTGGGAGGTGGAAGTTGCAGTGAACCAAGATTGTGTCATTGCACTCCAGCCTGGGCAACAAGAGTGAAACTCTGTCTCAAAAAAAAAAGAAAAAGAAAAAAGAAAAGAAAAGCTCTGGGTGGATATAAAGTTTTGCTCCAGTTCTAATGTACAGACACCTTAGTTTCTTGTGCCATTTGGGGGATAAAATGATTAGACTCAGTACTGTCGTATTGCTATTAACTACTGTTTGTTGACTAGCCAGTAAATACCATGCCAGGCACTAATGCTTTGTATACTGTATTGCAAATCTTCACACAGATACGCCACATCTGAAAGTTAATTTTTCTGCCTTCAAGTTGAAGAAATCAAAGCATAAGGAGGTTAAGTAACTTGCTCGGCTAATAAGTAGTGGAAGCAAATCTGTCTTCCAAGCCGAGGCTGTCTCCATGACACTGGCTGCTCTGCTTGATTAGAACTCTGCCTTGCTATCAATACCCGAGGCTCCTCTACTAAGTCTTTAGCTAGAGGCACTGGGAAATTGAAAATGGGCCTCTTGCAGTTCCACCTCATTTCCCTTCTTTTCACCCTCTGGTGAAGCAGTTAATTGGGCAGCAAAGTGACCAAAAGGCTGGCAGGGAAAAGAAACTGCAGCAATAGCAAAGGGCTTAAATCATCCACAAACTGGGCATTCAGTCTCCAACTAGACGAGAATTGGCTGGATCAATAAGTTAAATTTCCTTCCTTGTACCAGCAAAAAGTTACCTCCGAGCTAGGAACTAGGGTGGCATGGCTACTCCTTCTACTGTCTTGGGCAGGTCTGGCAGATCCCAGAGCTCTTGCTGTGACAGAGAGCTAACTGTCTGCTGCCTGGTGGATTCGGTGTTGGGCCCAGGGGGGCGGTTTGAAGTTACCAGATGAAAGGTTGTATTCTTCCATCTAGACCTTTGTCCGACTCCATAACCAGAAGACTGGCCAGGAAGTGGTGTTTGTTGCTGAGCCAGACAACAAGAATGTGTACAAGTTTGAACTGGATACTTCTGAAAGAAAGATTGAATTTGATTCTGCCTCTGGCACCTACACTCTCTACTTAATCATTGGAGATGCCACTTTGAAGAACCCAATCCTCTGGAATGTGGTATGTGCCTGAATGTACCCTCAGGTGAGAGTGGCTATGCCCCAGGCACTGGTGGCTCCTTTTCAGGGGCATGGGGCTCTTCACCTTCGCCTTGCCTGTACCTCCTAAGTGCGATAAATAAGCTTGGGAGGTGAGGCAGTGTGTGCAGCCTCCATAGATAGTCCTGGGGTCATGCACGTGGCTTGGCAGCATGGTAGGTGCTTAAAAATTTTAGGTGAATGAAGGAAGTATAAACCTGTGAGTGCTAGTATCTGTGAATTTCTATAAACGTTATACAGGAAGGTGGTTTTCATACTATAGCAAGGCACTACGGGGGTTACATAGATGTGAAAGTTAAGGCCCTGGCCTTAGAGGGATGGCATAGCTCATGGGAGCGATGAGATCTGAATTCTGTTAAGAATTCAGGATGATGTGGAAAAGTGAATTGTACGATGTGCAAAGTGCTAATTAATAACCAACATGTGTGTAGCATGTTGTCGTTTACATAATGCCTCCCTTCATGCCCCACTTTGGATTGGGGTGATGAGAGGAAACGTCTTGCAACACAGGGCATTAGAGCAGGGGGGTTGAAGAATGGCAAGGGTTTATCGGATCTGGGGCTGTGGGGTGATTGTTGAGGAACAGCCTGCAGAAAAGCTCAAGGTGCTTACAATGCCGTGGGAGCCAGAGCACCTGAATCCTGTCAAAAGCAGGAGGTGATGAGCTTGGAAGGGTAGCAGAGGCCAAATCGCAGGCTTTGAATGGTGATTGACTCGCTTGTGGTATTCGAGACTTCTTTTCTTCTCCTGGACTTCGGGCTGTTTTTTTTGAGAGTGTGTACTCATTTCTTTCTCTCGTTTTTAAAATATGACTAAATTGTACTTCCAGGGACACCAAGCAGTTTCTGATTGCGACTTTAACAGCCTGTGTACCAGCTGGGATTTTTGTATTAAGCAGATCTATGGGGCTACTAAACCAGTAGAAAATTAGAAGTCTTGCTCTAAAACGCATTTTCAACAAATACTTGTTTTGTTCTTGAAATTTGTACTGCCTCAATTTGTCACCTAATGTATCAGAATTGTTTGGACTTCCTGGAGTTTTTTTCAGTTATGGTTTTAGACATGAGTTGGAGAATATTGAGTTTCACCCACTTCTCTGCCCCTGTGCCTTTAAAGACTGTCCTTATTTTTCTAGGCTGACGTGGTCATCAAGTTCCCTGAGGAAGAAGCTCCCTCGACTGTCTTGTCCCAGAACCTTTTCACTCCAAAACAGGAAATTCAGGTATATCCCAAAGGGCTTATCCACTAAACACGGGGGAGAAGATAGGGCAGCAAAGCCCTGGACTGTGGCTCTGCTCCCTTTAGCTTGTTTTCATGATATTTTATAGTTTGATCCTTACACTCTGTGGATTAGGCAGGGTAAATGCCAGCCCCATCCTTGAACTGAGCAAACAGGTTTAAAGAGTCCAGTGACTAACCCCCAGAAAGCAGAGAGTTGGAGATGAAATCAGAACCTGAGTCTGGTTTTCCTGACATCCAGTAGGTTCAATCCTCAGACCATAGCTTGTTAGCCATGAGTGCAGGTGGTTTTAGCGTTTATTCTCCCTGCTGCTGCATAAATCAGGGCTGATGGGGTGACAGGTGGGAAAACTCACCTGGGAGAACAGGGCTGTCTCTACTTCCTCAGGCAAGTCCTTGGATAAGCAAGCCTGGTTCTGCCCTGCACACAGGACTGTTGTGAGAATCAAAGTTGTTGACAGACGAGTAAAGAAAGGTTTTGAAAAATGTTGCTAAAGCCCTTTACAAAATAAACACAATAATTGTTGAACACTTTAGGTACTGGTTAAGGAAACTGAGGTGGATCCACTCAGTGGGCAATTTTGCAATCTTGAGAAATGATCATACTTGGAAACCTACATATGAATTAATGTTGAAGTGTCAAAAACTAGACTACCTGCTGTCATTCCCTTTAAAAAAAAAACAAGTGCCCAAAGGGTAGAGTAGTGGGATTGTTTTTAAAATTCCTCTTCATGTTGACACAGCATTATTTAAGAATGTAAAATGCAGCTCACTGGTAGGTGTAATTGTGATGATGAAGAGTGCTGGCTGATTTGGGTGAAGTAGGTGGCAGCAGCTGCTACAGTGTTAGAAATCCTTTAATGGCAGTGGCAGCAAAGAAGAGCAGAGGTGAAAATTTAGGAACAGGAGGCTCAAATGGGGCTGCCTCCTCATGGAGCTGGGGAGGCTGGGCATTGGCAAGCAGAAAAGACAGGCACGAGTTGATATAGTGGAGGAAAAACCTTTTTTTTTAAAAGTTCTGTTTGCATAATGAGTTACAGCTTACAAGGCATAATCAAATGCCCTATTTCATTTGGTCTTTAGAGTATCTTTACAAGCCTAGCAGGGTGGTCATGGACCTCCCCACCCTCAATTTTACAGCTGGAAACTGAGGTAAAGAGTGAAAGCGACTTGCCACCTGGTCACACAGCCATACATACCAGTTTGGGCCTAAACAGAGGTCTCTGGACACCTACACCATTGCTGCTTCTGCTAGGCCACACTATCTAGGTGAGCTTCGCAGAGAGAATTCACGTAGAGTTGCCCAGGAGAAAGAAAGAAAACCAAGAAATATCAATCAGCATGCTTGTCCAGCCTTCTGGTTTAACTCTGGAAATCACAGTTGGGCCAAGCACGGTGACTCACCTGTAATCCCACTTTGCGAGGCCAAGGAGGGAGGATCACTTGAAGCCAAGAGTTCAAGACCTAGCGAGACTCCTTTTCTACAAAGAATTTAAAAATTAAGCTGGGTGTGGTGGTGCACACCTGTAGTCCCAACTACTCAGGAGGCTGAGGCGGGAGGATCTTTTGAGCCCAGGAATTTGAGGTTACAGCAGACTATGATGGTGTCACTGCCTTTCAGCCTGGGTGACAGAGTGAGGTCCTGTCTATTTAAAAAAAAAAAAATCAGAGCGGGAAGTTTGTTTAGGGCTTCTTTAGAGCCATGGCTCAGGGAGAGAGGGATGATTTATGGTTGGAAAGATGTGTGGTGCGGCTCTGTTACCATTTAAAACGGGATGGCATTGCTACCAGTAACCAATTAAGTGGGGCAGCAACATATGCCAGGGCCACCACAGGAACCCAGAAACATTGCGAGTCCAGAGTCCTGCCTCAGTCCTGTCACGCAAGCTATCCATATACCTGGACACCCTCTTTGGCACTAGCCAAATGCCACTTGATTGATTGCATTCTTTGGCCTCTAAATAGCAGTGAGTCTTTAGGGGAATTAAGGGTTTTTGGCTAAGCAGTGAGCTGGGGCTGATGCCGTGTCTGTGGAAGGAGACCTCTGGTATCAGAAGCCAGTATTGAGAAGAGGCAAAAGGCCACGCGGCCACTTGCTGACAAGAGGTTTTAGCCTCTGGGTGGCATATCCTCTTTACAACTGATGTTGATGCTTTGATCTCTGGTATACATGGCTGTCCCAGCTGGGAAGGGCACATTCTGAAGTCTTCTTGGTGTGTCTTTTGGCAGCACCTGTTCCGTGAGCCTGAGAAGAGGCCCCCCACCGTGGTGTCCAATACATTCACTGCCCTGATTCTCTCGCCGTTGCTCCTGCTCTTTGCTCTGGTGAGTGGCTGTAATTAGCATGGGCAGCGTGTGTCTGGTGCCAGACCCGGCAGATGCAGCCCTTCCAAAGGAAGCTGTGTTGTCTGGCCTCAGCAAAGCTCCAGAGGGGTCCAGCAGCTGTGACCTGAACTGATGGTCAAGACGTTTTAGAATGACCAAAAGTTCCCACTGCGAAGGAACAGCCAAATAAACTGCCCCATTAACAAGTGGGCCTGAGAAGGTACCTAACAGACACTAAGAATAACAAAAGTGGATGGACTGTGATGCCGTAGGAGGGTTCAGATGAGATCTAGTGTGAACAGAGCGAGGCCCGATGCTGATAGCTATAAAAAACAGCACAGAGGCTGTGCATTTCAGCACTGCTTGGGGCAGAAAACCGGAAACAACCTAAAGTTTATACGATGGAATAATACGCAGCTTTTCAAAGAATGGGTAGATGTATATACTGATAGGACAAGATTGCCAAGACGTGTTACTGAGTGAAGAAGGCAAGGGTAGGGTAGTGTGTTTAGTAGATCCTCTGTAAAGTTTTAAAAGGTGGCTGGGTGCGGTGGCTCATGCCTAATCCCACCACTTTGTGAGGCCGAGGCGGGAGGATTGCTTGAGCTCAGGTGTTTGAGATCAGCCTGGGCAACATAGCAAGACCCTATCTCTATTAAAATTAGAAAATTAGAAAAAATAAATTAGTGGTGACGTGTGCTTCTAGTCCCGGCTGCTTGAGGGGCTGAGGTGGGAAGATCTCTTGAGCCTGGGAAATCCAGACTGCAGTGAGCCCTGCACTCTAACCTGGGTGACAGAGTAAGACCCTGTCTCAAAACAAAATTTAAAAGTTTTAAAAGGCGATATCTCTTAGTGTTGGTCATCTCTGAGGAGAGGACATTCTGGAGAATGTAGAGGAAGCAACTTTTACCTTTTCTCCTTTTCAGTACCATTTGAAATTTTTTTTTTTTTTAGCCAATCGTGTTTTTCTCTGTTTCTTTTTTAAAATTATAAACAATCGTGAATGCATATCAAAGCTCAGAGAATTTTGAGAAAAAACTCATTAGATCTTTCGGAAAGTTGCCTGTGTTCCTAATGAATTTGTTAGTTTTAATAAAAGAATAACTTTAAATCTAGTGGTCTTGCTGCAGGTTTTCAGAAACCAGACCTAGGGTATGGGCACCTGCTCTATATTCGAGTGATGAGAATTTCAAAAGATATGGAACCCCCAGCAAGAGCATGAATGCTGCCATCTGCCAGCAGGTTTATCTCACCAATTCTTTGAGAACTTAGTGAGGGTGTCAGTTACCTTATAAATGCAGTTTCTGACCTTTCAGCTTCATGGTCTCACCTGTGTTTTGTCATCATTAAAAATGATGTTCTGGTTTGAGTTACACGAGCCCGTTTGAGAGCAGGTGCTGCGTGCATGCCTTTCTAAAGAAAAAGGGAACAGGTTTTCCCCAGGGCTTATAAGAAGGTGGTTGTCACTTGGAAGAATTTCCTGTCCTTCTAGGATGCAGGAACTTTTAAGCCCTGAGGCTCTTGATTGGATTAGCACTGGCGTGGCATGTGTTGCCTCCCTTTGAAGTTCTAATGCCTTTTTAATTTATTTCTCCCCATCATTCAGTGGATCCGGATTGGTGCCAATGTCTCCAACTTCACTTTCGCTCCTAGCACGATTATATTTCACCTGGGACATGCTGGTAAGTGCCCCAGGCTGCTAATTCCATTTAACCTCCTCTGACATTTAGCTTGCCCACGCTAAAGCCCAGTTAAGTAGACCCACAACCTATTAACTATAATGACTTAATAGCATAACATTTCCCTCTTCCTCCTGGCCTTTCAGGACAGTTAATATGATGATAAACCTGTTTGGTCCCTCACTTAGAACAGCTGTCATTATATTGGGCTTCCGTTGTACTCCTCTACTGTTGGCAGACCATTTACCCTGCGTTAATAACCCTGTTCTTTTCCAGAGATTACTCACTTATTGTATCTTTACGCTGAGCCATCTTCCTGGATGAAGAGCATTAATGCAGTTTCCAAAGGTTATCTTTCCCCACCATATCAATCTTCACATTTGCTGGCAGCTCTGTCTGTGAAGTAATAGAAAACAGTCCTTTCTAGACTCAGACATGCTGTCCTGCAATTGTTCTCTGGAAACTTAAGGACCTCAACAGCCTAAACACAATGAGACAGTAAATTCACAAGTCACTTAAGCATTTCTGAGGGTTTTGATGCTGTTGGATAAGGGGTACCTTGCATTTCACTTCGACTTTAATATTTCTTGTTTTTTGTTTGTTTGTTTTGTTTCGTTTTGTTTTGAGACAAGGTCTTGCCCTGTCACCCAGGCTGGAGTGCAGTGATGCAATCATGGCTCACTGCAGCCTCGATCTTCCAGGCTCAGGTGATTCTCCCACCTCAGCCTCCAGAGTAGTTGGGACTCCAGGCATGTTGCCACCACGCTCGGCTAGTATTTGTGTTTTTTGTAGAGACGGGGTCTTTCTGTATTGCCAGACCTGGTCTTGAACTCCTAGGCTCAAGCAGTCTTCCCACCTTTGCCCTCCCAGAGTGTTAGGATTATAGGTGTGAGCTACCATGCCTGGCCGGACCTTAATATTTTAAAAATTCTTTGCCTCTTTCAGGAGTCACTCTCTGTGCGCCCATAGTAAACAAATTCTGTAGGGGTGCATAGATGAATCCCTTGAAATTCTAGGCAAATGGCTGTGTTTTTCTAGGAAAAGCGTTGTGACTTTGATCAGATTATTACGGCACAGTGGTCCGTGACCTCAAAAATGGTTAAGAGCCCTACTGTAGTTTATCCATCATCCATCTGGGCAAAACTGACAGGATGACCTTTCTCTCTAGCTCAGTTACTGGATTTGAATGATAGCCCTCTGGGGTCAGACTGAGAACAAAACCTGAATATAGATTTGATGAGAGCCATAGCTTTTCCTGCCAGAGTGCTTTTCGTGCACATTTTCTCATTTGATTCTCATCATAACCCTGATGAGGCTGACTGGGGCAGGAATTATGATCCCTTGTGACAAGGTGGGAGAATTTGGGCTCAGAGAAGTTAAGTGGCTGGTGAGGGCAGAGCCTGGACCAGACCCGAGGGCTCTCTGTTCCCAGCTCTGAGCCCTTTTCACTCAGCCTTCTTCCTGGGTCCTTCTTGCTCCCTTTCTGGTCACAGTGGCAAATTATCCTTATAGGTTTTTTTTTCCCATAAAAAAGAAAATTATTTATTTATGTCCTGTTTTGTTTTGTTTTTTTTTTTTTGAGATGGAGTCTTGCTCTGTCTTGCCTAGACTGGAGTGCAGTGGCACCGTCTTGGCTCACTGCAAGTTCTCACTCACTCTTCTGCCTCTGCCTCCTAGGGTCAAGCAATTTTCCCACCTCAGCCCTCTGAGTAGCTGGGATTATAGGCATGTGTACCATATCCGGCTAATTTTGTATTTTTAGTAGAGACGGGATTTCACCATGTTGGCCAGGCTGGTCTCGAACTCCTGACCTCAGGTGATCCACCCACCTTGGCCTCACAAAGTGTTGGGATTACAGGTGTGAGCCCCCGTGCCTGGCCTATTTATATCCTGTGTACTTTTGTTAAGAATTTGAAAAATGAAATGAATCCTAACTTTAATATAACAGAAGTTTTAAACAAAAGCAGAGAAATAGATGTAAGCAGGAACATAGCACAGGTCACTGAAGTTCATTTGTTACCCCTGGGTTTTCTTGTGTGTGTGTGTGTGTTGTTTTTTTTTTTTTTTTTTTTGAGACAAGGTATCACCCTGTTACCCAGGCTGAAGTACAGTGGCGTGATCAAGCTCACTGCATCCTTGACCTCCTGGGCTACAGTGATCTTCCCACCTCAGCCTCATAAATAGCTAGGACTACAGACATGGGCCATTACACCTTACTAATTTTTAAAATTTTAGTAGACAGGAGGTCCCGTCTCTACTAAAAATACAAAATTAGCCAGGTATGGTACACATGCCTATAATCCCAGCTACTCAGAAGGCTGAGGTGGGAAAATTGCTTGACTCTAGGAGGCAGAGGCGGAAGAGTGAGTGAGAACTTGCAGTGAGCCAAGACGGTGCCACTGCACTCCAGTCTAGGCAAGACAGAGCAAGACTCCATCTCAAAAAAAAAAAAAAAAAAAAATACACAGGACATAAATAAATGAATAATTTTCTTTTTTATGGAAAAAAACCCCTCAACATGTTGAGGTCTCACTGCGTTGCCTAGGATGGTCTTAAACTCCTTAGCTCAAGCAGTTCTCCTACCTCAGCCTCCCAAAATGCTGGGGTTACAGGCGTGAGCCACTGTGCCTGGCCACCCCTGGATTTCTTGGTGGCCACAGCTGAGAGGCAAGTATATTGAGTTAGCTACATTTTAGCATCAGAGCAAAGGAATGAAACAAGCTGGCCTAGGATTACAGACCTTTTCATGATCCAGCAGTTGCTGCCCCTAACTCTCCTCAACCCCAGCGAATCATAGTGTTTCGCTTGATTGGATGTCATGGCACCTCTTTTTGCAGCTATGCTGGGGCTCATGTATGTCTACTGGACTCAGCTCAACATGTTCCAGACCTTGAAGTACCTGGCCATCTTGGGTAGTGTGACATTTCTGGCTGGCAATCGAATGCTGGCCCACCAGGCAGTTAAGAGGTAAGGCTGGACATGGGCCAGGGATCTAGAGAAGGGTTAGAAATACTCCACTCTGCTGGCCTAGTTCTTTAAAGGGTAGGTGGCAAAATGGTTTGTGTTCTTAGGGGCAAGTCTGACACCTTAATTTAGCCCAATACAGAACCATAAGCATTCTGAAGTCAGACAAGGGCCTTAGTGATCAGCTTTGAATGTATTAAAACCATAGTAATTAATGACCCAGTACAGTAGAGTGAGAGAGGAAAAGAATTGTATTTTTTCATTTTATGAAGATGAAAATGCATTAGTAGATGCGGCAGAAGATTAATTCGTTAGCTGTGCAAAAATTCTCTGCTGCCACAGAGAATCCTGCCCTGCACCCCCTACCCTCAACATATCCCTGAGAGCTGCTCCTCTGTAACCCCTCACAGCTCAGGAGCTTGTCCCTAAAGCAAGGGGTCTGTGTTCTTCCCCACAGAAGCTGCAGCAGGTTTTGCCGAGGCTCCCAGCAAGGAGTATCTCCTCAGTAGCCTATGCTACCTGCCTGAGACCTAGACAACCTTAGAGTCACACAAATGGTCAGACCTTGACGTGAGGGCAGCTTGCTGGCAGCTTGATTTTCGAGACAGAATTGGAGGCAAATTTAAATGTCACAAAGGTGTTTCTCATTGATTTGACTTTATTAGAACCTGAGTGATTTCAGGCACGCAAAGGCCAATAAGAAAAGGTCAGAATTGCTTTCATCTTTGGAAGAAATCATTTTCAGATGTGCTGCTTTCTTCTCTCCAGGACGTTTGCTAGAAGAATGTAACTGTATAGTGTACCCTCAATGTGGCTGCCAGTTAGGTTGCTAGGATCAGAGAGAGGCTTTTTCAGGGAGGCCATCAGTGGGTGGGAGAAGATGTCTTATCTCCGCCCAAGTCTCCATTGTGAGCTTTCTAAGCACTTCACTGTGGAGACTCGGCACAGGCACGTTCCTTGGCTTTCCTGTAGGAATCCAGGGCCCTCCAGAGCTTCCCTTAGCACCAGAAGTGGCAGCTGGTTCATTGTTCCACCCTGCAGTAGCCTTTTCCTGGTGGCTGTGCATTGTACCTGGGAAAGATCCGGGACTTCATTGTCTTTACAAAACAGAACACTGTTCCCTTTGGTGCCTGGGCTCCCAGGGAGCCAAAAGATTGTGCTCTGCTAAGTTCTCTCTTTTCTAGAAGTTGCCCACTTAAGAAAAATGAAATCTGCTGGGCATGGTGGCCTATGCCTGTAATCCCAGCACTTTGGGAGGCTGAGGCGGGAGGATCGCTTGAGCTCAGGAGTTCGAGACCAGCCTGAGCAAGATAGTGAGACCTCGTCTCTAAAAAATATATATAAAAATGAAAAACAATAACAAAATCAAGATGAGAATTGGGTAGAAACCGTTTGGTTTACATCCTTCTTAGCAGGAGATCCTAGTTTGGAATCCTAAAGTTGTATGCATTTTCTGGGGAGAGAGACCATGGCTTTTATCAGAATCCCAGAAGGATCAGTAACTCCTTCCTCTCCTCTACTGATGTATCCCATTCAAAAGCTTAAAGCCCACTCTTCTGTGGCCCTCCTTGTGAGTCCTAATGGAAGCTCTGGTTGGGTGTTTGTCATTTCTTTCCTCAGCTGATTTCTCCTCACTGTCCTTTCTTGATTCTCAAACCCTCTTTCCTTTGGCAGGATCGCTGCAGAGCAGAGCAGTAGATTGGCAAAATATAGGACACTACGGTAAAGATGAAGGGTGGACTCATCCCAGAAGCAGGGTCCCTTCCCTTTCTTACCCGCCTCATGCATGTCAGTTATCTTTCTTGTTTTCAGCCCACTTGCTCCTCCCACCCCTCCCTAAGCCACAGCTGAATTCTGAAGCTGTTTCGCAACTTGCTAGATAAGGTTGTGACTGGACCAGGACAAAAGCTTCCTGAGTTAGCCCGGCTGATGGGATAACTTTGCAGTGAATAGCTTTGGCCTGGCTTTGACTGTATAAGACTTCATTCTCCCTATATCCCATGGTATACTTATTTATAGAGAGTCCTCTCTCTCTGTTTCCAGGAGAGCTGAGATGAGAATAAGACAAATCCAAAATTCATTAAATGATGGTCCCATGGCAAATCCTGGCACACCTTGTCACTGTTTCTAGACTTTTCTGTAACACCAGTCTCTAGTTGAGCCAAACAGTGTGGTTTGGGGAGACTGTAAATTACGAGGGACTGATGGCCACAAATCAAAGCCAGCATCAGAATCCAGGTTCCTAGCACTCAGGGTACGTTAAAAGGGCTGTTCCCCATGAAACTAAAATGTGAAGTGAAATCTCACTCATGCTCCTTCTGCATACCAGTCCTAGGATGGGAGGGAAGTGGAGGGAAGGAGAGGGAGTGTTGAATGCTTCATTTATCTACTCCTCTAGACCAGGAACTGGCAAACGTTTCCTGTAAAGAGCCAGATAGTATTTTAGGCTTTACTGGCCATATGGTCTCTTGGCACCAACTACTCCGTCACTGTCATGTGAAAGCAGCCATAGACTGTATAAACAAATGGATGTGGCTGTGTTCCAATAAAACTTTATTCTGCAAGACAGGTGGTGGGCTGGATTTGGCCTGAGTGACACAGTTTGCTGACCCCTGCCCTAGACCAACAAAGGGAGGGAGGTATTTGAATTTTCAAGTCATGTTCTCTTTTATCCTTTGCCTTGGAAATGGCTTTCCCTGCCAAAGCCACAGAGCCATCTAATTTCTAATCCTCTGAAAATAGTAGAGATCAACAAAAGTGTAGGATTTGGAGCCTTTCCAGGGATGTGTGAGCATAAGCTGGGTCACCTAGTCCCCAACACAGAAGGGAACTGCATTTGTTTTGGTTTGGCTTTTTTTCAGGTTTAATTGAGGTATAATTTATTTGCAGAAAAATGTACACTTTTTAGTGTACAATTCTGTGAATCCTGAAAAACCTATGTAGTCATGTAACCACCACCTCAATCAAGATATTGGTATTGCCACACTCCAAAGAGTTCCTCTGTGCCCCTTTAGAGTCAGTCCCTTCTCCTACCTTCGTTCCCTGGCTGTGCCCATTTGGTTTTATCATAAATTATAGTCATTCTGTCTGAGATGTACTTTCAGAATTCATCCTTTCTGCTAAATGTTGAGTTCTCTAATTCTTTAAATAACTCAGTTTTTTTTCGATTAAAAAGAAATGTTTTTAATAGAGATGGGGTCTTCTGTAAGTAGATGAGAAAAGAAAAAGAGAGAGAGAGATGGGGTCTTATTATGTTGCTCAAGCTGGTCTCAAACTCCTGGGCTCAAGCAGTTCTCCTGCTTTGGCCTCCAAAAGTGCTGGGATTATAGGCGTGAGCAACCTTGCTCGGCCTCTTGATTTTTAAAGTCTGTTTCTGCTCTCCTATCCCCAGATTACTGCTTGAGAGAGAGGAAAGTCCCTTGATCATTTGGTCATTTGGCACTTCCTAGTGTTTGAAAGGAAACCCCTGTTAGCAAAGTGCTCTTGATCTGAGGGCAGACATTGATTTGAGCAGACATATGGGACATTTAAGTTCCTAGCTACAGTCAAGGGTTGTGGGCCACTACCCTTCAGCTGTTCTTATTTCATACTTGTGCTATCCTTTCTGCATGAACATTTCTGAATGTGCACATTTTAATGTACCTAGGAACCTCTGAATATTGGCAAGGAATTAGGGGTGCACAACCCATCCCTAAAGATTAATCCCATGCCTGTGCATGTCTCTTGGAACTGCTTTATAAATGGGTTTGGAGCCTGCCATTCTGCAAGACTCTGTCATCATCACCTTAGTCCTCACCCCTGGGAAGAGCTGCCACTGAAGGACGGCGCGTGTGTGTCGGCAGCCCTGCCTCTGCCTGCTGGAGCCTGCCGGAATCGGTTACTCACGGCAGTCACCTCCTCATCTGCACAGTGTGACTAGATTGTCCTTTTCATTCATTGTGGTTCCCATCCCTCCTTAGAGCCTAGGGAAAGGCAGCGGAGGGGAAAAGAAGAATACAGGAGATAGGTTTTTATTCCCTTCAACATTTTCTGTGAGCTGAGGACAAGCTTTTTTAAACTTTCCTCTCTGTTCATGTAGTTGAAATTTACACTCTGTTTTTGGCCTTGCACTGTGAGAGGTGTGCCTGGAATTACCTCATCTCCGTACCACTGTCTTAGTTATTAACGAGTTTGTTTTGCTGTTTGTATTTAAGTCGTCATCAGCTTAATTATGAACTAGTTGTCTTACATGCTTTTGTAAAGTGAGATGGGGCATAAATAGAATCGGTAAATGATTATTCCCTTATAAATGGGATCTTATCATGGGAGAGTACCTTGGTCTCCCTGTTGTCACCAGTTAGGAACTGTAACAGTGAACTGAAACCGTCAATAATTTTGTGTTTGTCTCCTTTTTTTTTTCAGAACAGCACATTAGTTCCAGACAAAGGATGGAAATTCTGAAAACCGAATGTCAAGAAAAGGAGTCAAGAACAATTCACAGTATGAAAAGAAAAATGGAAAAAAAAACACTATTTAAAAAGGAAAAAGTCAAGATTGTAGTTTACTTTTGCTTGTTTTTCAGTTTCCCCAACACAGAGCAGATACCTGGTGAGCTCTGATAGTCTCTTTCTTTGGCACTGTGCGAGATGCTGTGAATATTCCTAACATCAGATGCTGCATCTGAAAAGTTGAAATGTATAATTGTTTTGGAATAAAGCGGATGATAATAGGAACAAAGACCCAATTGAGAGCTTATTCTAGTACTTTGGGTGGTGGGGTCCTTGGGTATGTAACATGACAACTGATTTGGAAATGCTCTTGATGCCAGCGTATTTCTCCAGGCCTTTATGCATTGGTCCTTCTTGCCCCTTTCCTAACAGAACTGAGAACTGGCTGGAAAGGCCAGCTTCCTTTCTTCGTCTCCAGCAGTGAGCACTAGCTGTCTGCAGAGGAGCCCTGTTGGTATCTGAAGGCCCCACTTGTTGTAGCAGCGAGGACCTCTGCTCAAGGCTCTTGTCTTGGGGCCAGGTGTGGTGGCTCACATCTGTAATCCCAGCACTTACAGAGGCTGAGGTGGGTGGATCACTTGAGGTCAGGAGTTTGAGACCAGCCTGGCCAATACAGTGAAACCCCATCTCTACCAAAAATACAGAAATCAGCTGGGCATGGTGGTGTGCACCTGTAATCCCAGCTACTTGGGAGGCTGAGGCAGGAGAATCATTTGAACCTGGGAGGCAGAGGTTGCAGTGAGCTGAGATGGCGCTATTGCACTCCAGCCTGGGTGACAGAGCCAGACTCTGTCTCAAAAAAAAAAAAAAGACTGATGCATGGGGATTTCAATGCAATGTGAATTTTCAAGGGACACAAATTCAGATGAGAGCACTGACCTCTTGAGTTACTTTAGGCTAGAAGGCCACAACCATCTCAAGAATGCCCCCTTCGAAGTTGTGCCCTAGGGCGACCATTACATGAGGTGATATAATAGCACGTGGAGAAGTAATATTGCGTAGGGTGGTTGACTGCATAGACTTCGGTGCCAGACAAACCTAGTGTTGCCACTTACTAGGGTGTGGGACCTTGGGTAAGTAGTTTGACTTCCGTAAAGCTCCTTTTGTGCTTTTGGGGGAAGTGAGGGGATAACTACCTACCTCATAGGAGTAAAGGAGTTGATGCTGATGCATCTTAGTGCTTGGCATCTTTCCTGATTGACCAACAGTTATGTGCCTTGGCCCATCGCCTCTAGTTCTAGAATGGCAAAAACCGTAATTACTTTTGCACCAACCTAATATTAATTGAAACATGATACATTTAGTTAACTTTTGAAATATGGTAATCATAGTATTTATTGAGTTGGGGGGCTGGAAGTTTTATTTTAATCAGATTGCTTTCCAACCTAGTTGGATCTTACTACAGTGAAGAAATTGGCATTTTGATTGGGGAAAGGGGAAAGAAGATTCTGGAACTCTATGCTGGTTCTGAATGGGATCCTACAGGTGAGAGGATAATGTGGGCAGTTATAGGGATGCCTCTAAGATGGGAAGGAGGCTTCTCCTTCCCAGAGGTTGCAAAATTGTGATCTGTAGTGTTTTTTTACAAGTTGAATAAGTCACCAACATTTGAAGACAGATTTTATATAAAAATCTTGGTTTTGGATTTTGGATTCTCTTGAAAGAGAGAATTAGAGCTGTCAATGGCAGGCCTGATTCCTGGACGGCAGCAGTCAGCTGGCACTGAATAGCACCTCCTCCCTTTGGACGGGGCCTGCAAGCTACGGTTTGTCAGCCCTGTCTGTCCCCACAGGTGTCCACGAGTGGGATGCTGGTGCTGGTCCACCTGCCACCTGTGCTCCTCTGATACCCACCTGGCTCTCACAGCCGTATGCCTTTGGCACCCTCCACCTTTAGTTTCTTATCCCACTCTGAGGGGAGGGGGTGATGGTGGCTCCCTGTTGCTCTTGGGTGGCTCCTAGTGTTTCTACTTAGGCGTGCTGGGACCTCAGCCGCTCAGACTGCTGAGGAAAGAGTGCCAGCGGCGTGTGGGATGAGAGCAGGGGCGCCTCCCACCTATCATCAAACCTGTGCAGGCTGGGGGGACAGGCTGGGTGTGGGGCTGGTGGGCAGTGGTGTGGAGAAGGGGTAGTAGGGCCCGAGGGTGGAAGTCTAAAGGGTGCTGGGTGTCCTGGTCACTGGAAACAAACGACAGCAAGTGACTGGAGGGAAAGAAGTCAGGAAACAACTTTTTGGAGAAAGGGCTGGCACAGCTAAGTAAGGGGTTCTTGGGCTGGTTCCGGGCTGGCCTGCAGACTCAGACGGGAGCTGGAGAACATTGCCCTGTGCCAGGCTGTGTTCTGTGTCCAGAGCTACCACAGCAAGCAAGACAGATCCAGTCCCTGCCCTTGGTCCAGGTATAAGCCATGGACAGGCTGGCTGAGGGAGAAAGAGAGCAGTGATCGCAAATGTGAAGGGCCTCAGAGGAAGCGGTTCTTACCTAGATGGCTTGGGAGGGCTCAGCTGAGATGAAGAATGAGAAGGCGCTTATGCCAAGCTGGGAAAGAGCACTCTGGGCAAAGAATCAGCCAGCGCAGAAGCTCTGGGGCAAGAGCATGGTACATTCCAGCTGGAAGCAGGCCAAGCAGCTGAGATGTCACTGGCAGGAACAGCATCCTCGCTGGGATAGATGCCAGAACAAACTTGGCTTTTAGGGGCTGTGGTGAGGAGGATTGATTTTTATCTTAGGAGCTTTTTAAAAAAAAAAAAGGGGGAGGGGGTCTTGCTGTGTTGCCCAGGCTAACCTTGAATGCAAGGGATCCTCTCACCTCAGCCTCCTGAGTAGCTGGGACTACAAGCATCCACCACCATGCCTGACTAGCCTGTATTTTGGGGTATAGCAGAGACAGATGCTGTCTGTCTGACCCTACCCACTGGGCAAAGCCCTTTTTTGTTTTTTGGAGACAGGGTCTTGCTCTGTCACTTAGCTGGAGTGCAATGATGCAGTCACGACTCACTACAGCCTCAACCGCCCAGGCTCAGGTGATCCCCCAACCCACAGCCTCTGGAGTAGCTGGGACTACAGGCGTGTGCCACCACACTGAGCTAATTTTTGTATTTTTAGTTAAGACAGGGTTTTATAATGTTGCCCAGGCTGGTCTTGAATCCCTGAGCTCAAGCAATCTGCCCGACCTCCCAAGGTGCTAGGATTATAGGCAGGAGCCACCCGTGCCTGGCCTCAAAGCCTCTTAAAGTGACTCAGCTCTCAGTGCTGGAGCAGTGCTGTAGGGGAAGAACCTGGTTGCTATAACCAAGATGGTCTAGGAGTCCAGAGCCGACAGCAGGCCTCTCTTAAAATTCATGAACTCCATTGGATTTATCACTCAAATTATTCACTGCAGTAGTGCCTGGGCCTGGCCTTCTCTGAGGAATAAAGACGCATTAGCTTTCAAGTCCAACGGAGCTGCTTTGAGTTCCCCAGTTAGCTGTGTGTCCTTATGTACCTTCCTTTACCTCTCTGGGCTGTGGTTTCCCATCATTAGAAATGGGCCTTTATAGGGATTAGAGGAGGCCACACCTACAGTATGTACCACAGTGCTTGACACTTAGCATTGAGTCAGTGTTTGCTCTCAGTAGCCTAGATCCTGTTGTCATTATTTCCTGGGTGGTGGTAGCAGGAACCCAGTCAACAGTTTGTATCAGGCCAGGCGTGGTGGCTCACACCTGTCATCCCAGCTCTTTGGGAGGCTGAGGCGGGCAGATCACCTGGGGTCGGGAGTTTGAGACCAGCCTGAACAACATGGAGAAACCCTGTTTCTACTAAAAATAAAAAATGAGCCAGGTGTGGTGGCGGGGGTCCATAGTCCCAGCTACTTGGGAGGCTGAGGCAGGAGAATGGTTTGAACCCGGGAGGTAGAGGTTGCAGTGAGCTGAGATCACGCCATTGCACTTCAGCCTAGGCAACAAGAGCAAAACTCCATCTCTTAAAAAAAAAGTTTGTACCAGGTCTACATTCACCTGTTTAAGTCACTCAACACCCCAGCTCCCTCGGTTCCTCCCCAGCATTTCCTGAGGGGCCTGGGGTCTTAAAGCAGCCTTTTTGAGAGTGCTGCCTTCCCTCTCTGCCCCATCAGTTCCCAGTCCTGCTGACCTGGAGGACTCTTCTGATCTCTAGTTGAATCCAGCAGTGCTGTGCTCTGCCTTCCTCAGGGCTGTTTTAGAAAGCAAATGAAGTAATGGATGGGAAGCCTCTTTGTGAACTTTAAGTTAATACAAACAGAAGAGATTATCATTAAAAGCGACAAGTCCCCCATTGATTAGAGCATTTCTTTGGGGAGAAAAATAGCACCCATCTCACCTCTGTGGGGCGAGCAGAGTGTTTGGGCCCCATGAGCGCCATGGTTAATGGTATGGAGAACGGGGGTTGTTGCCGTGGTGGTTTTTCCCCTATAATTGCATTCACCTCAAAACCCACAAGTAGCAGCAGGTCTCAGTGGTCATTATTTTATTTGAAAAACTAATTGGAAGTTGAGCGAGCCCTCGGCTTTTGCTTTTGTTGGGACAGGCCAAGGAAAGAGATGAGCAGGTGGGTCCGGGAGGAAGGAGGGGCCTGGGGCAGGCCCGGCGCCTCCCATTCACAGCCTCCTCCTTTGTGCCTGCCTCTCTTGGTTGAAGTAGGCCGCCAGCTCTCAAAGGGCAGCCTTTTCCTCCAAGGGGGCTTTTGTCTCCCATTGTTCTGATCGCCCCTCGGAGCTGGGACACTGGCCCCCTGCAGAGGGTTTCCCAGGCTTCACACATTTTTTTTTCTCCTCTCCCAGGGAGAGCAGGTGGTCTATACCCTGGGAGGAACTGAGTTGGTTGTATAGTCAGGTGCTGGGAGACTCAAAACCTGGCTGGCGGGCCCTTGGAGGGGAAGGGTCATCCCTTCCCTAGTGACACTGTCTTAGGCTGCAAAACGGGGTGGGGGTGGGGATGAGATTGCTCACCGCATCTATGTTAAGATGCTGTGATTCTTTGTGTCTTTTTTTTTTTTTTTTTGAGACAGATTCTCGCTCTGTCATTCAGGCTGGAGTACAGTGGCATGATCTTGGTTCACTGCAGCCTCTGCCTCCTGGGTTCAGTTGAGTCTCCTGCCACAGCCTCCCTAGTAGCTGGGACTACAGGCACATGTCACCATGCCCCGCTAATTTTTGTACTTTTAGTAGAGGTGGTGTTTCACCTTGTTACCCAGGCTGGTCTTGAACTCCTGACCTCAAATGATCCACCTGCCTCGGCCTCCCAAAGTGCTGGGATTACAGACTTGAGCCACCATGCCCAGCCCCACTTTGTGCACTTTTTAAATCAAAACAGACATCCCATCATCCAGAGTTTTCACAGTTGTCAGGGTTTTATTAGGTTTAATTTACTTACAGCAAAATGCACAGATCCTAAGTGAAAAAGTCAATGAATTTCTTTTTTATATTGTTCATTCTCTTTTATTTTATTTATTTGTTTGTTTATTTATTTATTTTTTTAAGATGGGGTTTCACCATGATGGCCAGGCTGGTCTTGAACTCCTGACCTCAGGTGATCCACCCACCTTGGCCTCCCAAAGTGCTAGGATTACAGGCATGAGCCACAGTGCCCGGCCAGTCAATAAATTTTTATATGTAACGACACCACCCAAATCAAAATCTAATACAGAACACTTCACTTGCCCCACAAAGTTCACAGATGCTGATCAGAGGCATGCATGCAGAGGGTAGGTGATGTGGGGATATTTGGCCCAGGTACAATGGCTCATGAATAGCAAAAGGTGGGTAATCACTGATGCAGGGGCCTCCAGTCAGTGGCTCCAGTTCTCTGCTTCCCTTTACAGCAAAATTTCTCAAAAAAAAATTATCTCTACCAGCACTGTCCAATAGAAATACAAAGCAAGCTACACAATACACATACAAAAGCAAGGTGATTTTAGTTTTTAGAAACCACGATTACAAAGTTGAGAAAAAACAAGTGAAATCAATTTTAATATATTTTATTTAGCCCATTATATCTAAAATACCATTTTAATATGTGATCAGCATAAAATATTGAGGTATTTTGTATTTTTTCATATTAAATCTGAGTGATTCCTTACTTACACTTTTAATCTATGAGATGTTTTGTTTTATTTATTTTTTTTAGAGACAGAGTCTTGCCGGGCACGGTGGCTCACGCTTATAATCCCAGCACTTTGGGAGGCTGAGGCGGGTGGATCACGAGGTCAAGAGATAGAGACCTGGTCAACGAGGTGAAACCCCGTCTCTACTAAAAATACAAAAATTAGCTGGGCATGGTGGTGCGCGCCTGTAGTCCCAGCTACTCGGGAGGCTGAGGCGGGAGAATTGCTTGAACCCAGAAGGCGGAGGTTGCAATGAGCCGAGATTGTGCCATTGCACTCCAGTCTGGGTAACAACAGCAGAACTCCGTCTAAAAAAAAAAAAAAAAGAGGCAGAGTCTTACTCTGTTGCCCAGGCTGGAGTGCAGTGGCACAATCAAACAACTGGGCTCAAGCAATTCTCCCACCTCAGCCTCCCGAGTAGCTGGGACTGCAGCCACGTGTCACCATGCCTGGTTTTTTTTAAATTTTTATTCTTAGAGGCAGAGTCTGGCTATGTTGCCCAGGCTAGTCTTGAACTCCTGTCCTCAAGTGATCCTCCCTCATTGGCCTCCCAAAAATGCTGGATTGCAGGCTTGAGCCACCATGCCCCAGCCTAAATCTAGTGTTTATTTCACAGTTAAAGTACGTCTCAGTCTGTAGCAGCTACATTTCAAGTGTCCATTAGCCACATACGTCTGGTGGCCACCCTGTTGCAGTCAAGTCTACACTCACCCGCTCTGATTCCTCTTCTCCCATTTCTCCCTCTCAAATCAGACTTTGGTCTGCGCCACTCCACCCAACTTCTTCTTGCCAAGGTCATCAGTGGCCTCCACGGTCACTTCCATGGTCAGTTCTCAACTGACTTGTCCCATCAGCAGCATTTAGCAGAATGGATCACCCTTTCTAGAAATGCTCTTCATTTGGCTTCTGGGATTCTTCTGTGAAGTGGTTTTCCTGTTACCTCACTGCCTGCTACTTCTCAGCTTCCTTTGCTGGTTCCTCATCTTTCCTCTAAACTTTTAAAAAAATTTTTTTGAGACAGTCTCATTCTTTAACCCAGGCTTGAGTGCAGTGGTGTGATCTCAGCTCACTGCAACTTCCGTCTCCCGGGTTCAAGCGATACTCCTGCTTCAGCCTCCCAAGTAGCTGAGATTACAGGCGTGCACCACCATGCCCAGCTAATTTTTGTATTTTTAGTAGAGATAGCGTTTCGCCATGTTGGCCAGGCTGGTCTTGAACTCCTGGCCTCAAGTGATCCTCCTGCCTTGGCCTCCCAAAGTACTTGGATTATAGGCGTGAGCCACCACGCCTGGCCCTCGTCTAAACTTTAAATGTAGGCGTTTCCAGGGGATCAGTCTCTGGACTTGACTCTTCCTGTAGTTTTCCTTGGTAATCTTACTAGTCTTTTGACTTTAAAGACTTTCTAAATGGTGACAACTACCAAACCAAACCAGCTGTCCAGACCTCTCCCCTGAACTCAGGGGACTCTCTCCTGAACTAGGACCTGTACAGTCATGTGCCTACTCAGCTTCCTCACTTGGACCTTTCATAGGCACCTCACGCTCAACATTCAAACCTAAACGCTTAATATTCCTCCAACCCCAAAGCTGCTGAGTGGCAACTCCATCCTTCCAGTCCTCAGGCCGAAAGCTCGGGAGTCATTCTTGATTTCTTTCCAATCCCTACACCTTGTCTATTAGCAAATGGCTTCTGCCCTAAGAATGTATCTAGAGTTTGACCATTTCTTGGTGATTTTAAACATAGGTCAGAGCCTGTCATTCTTCTGCTTAAACTCCACCATGGCTTTCATCTCACCAAGTGTGGGATCCAAATCCTAAGTGAGCCTGGCGCCATGGCTCACGCCTGTAATCCCAGCTACTCAGGAGGCGGAGGCTGAGGCAGGAGAATCCCTTGAACCTTGGAGCTGGTGGTTGCAGTGAGCCAAGATCACACCACTGCACTCCAGCCTGGGCAACAGAGTGAGACTCCGTCTGAGAAAACAACAACAACAAACTCAACAATTTATTTATTTATTTATTTATTTTTAGACGGAGTTTCGCTCTTATTACCCAGGCTGGAGTGCAATGGCGCAATCTCGGCTCACTGCAACCTCCGCCTCCTGGGTTCAGGCAATTCTCCTGCCTCAGCCTCCTGAGTAGCTGGGATTACAGGCACGCACCACCATGCCCAGCTAATCTTGTATTTTTAGTAGAGACGGGGTTTCACGATGTTGACCAGGATGGTCTCGATCTCTTGACCTCGTGATCCACCTGCCTCGGCCTCCCAAAGTGCTGGGATTACAGGCTTGAGCCACTGCGCCCGGCCCAACAATTTTTTTTTAACACTGCCAAGTGTCCTCATGAGCTGGCCTCGTGCTCCTCCAGGACTCTTCTTTCCACTCACATCCTTGCTTCTGCCCAGATAGCCACACTGACCCCCTCGCTAGTCCTCCCTCCACATTCCTGCCTCCAGGCCTTTGTTGGTTTTTCACTCCACCTGGAAGGTTCTTTACTCTGATATTTACAAAGCCAACTCCCAACTCCCAACTCCCTTTCTTCCTCAGGTCTTTACTCAAATGTCACATCATCAGTGAGGCCTTCACATGTACACACTGTAGATCAAATTATACCCCCCAGCGCTCCCCAGCCCTTTAAAGCTTTATCCTCTGCACTTGCCAACATCTGACATATTCTATATTGACTTGGGTTTATTACTCTCTCCCCCACCACACACACATTGACTTGTCCCATCAGCAGCATTTAGCAGAATGGATCAACCCTTTCTTCTAGAAACGCTCTTCATTTGACCTCTGGGATTCTTCTGTGAAGTGGCTTTCCGGTTACCTCATTGCCTGCTACTTCTCAGCCTCCTTTGCTGGTTCCTCATCTTTAAACTTTGTTTTTTTTTTTTTTTTTTTTTTTTGAGACAGTCTTGCTCTTTCATCCAGGCTGGAGTGCAGTGGCGCGATCTTGGCTCACTGCAACCTCCGCCTCCCAGGTTCAAGCGATCTCAGGGACTTTATTCATGACTGTCTCTCCAGTGCCCAGATCAGTACCTGGTACAAGTTGGTATTCTATAAATGTTTGTTGAATGAATAAATGGTATTGCTTATAGATGAGCAAGTCACCCATTGGCAAAGGATAACTTTGACCCAAGGTAGTTGAATGTGGTTAAGAGCTGGTTCCGGGTTGGACTTGCCTGCATTTGAATCCCGGCTCTCATTTGCCAGGTGTGACTGTGGGCAGTTGGGTTACACTTTCTGTGCCTCAGTTTCTTGTGTGTGAAAGGAGGAGGATGCCAGTACCCGCCATCAGCCTGTGCGAGGGGCATAGGAGAGTCTATGCATGAAGCTGCCTGGTTTGCACTCTGCGTGCTTGGTAAGCGTTAGCTTTTTAAAAAAATTGTAACTTGTAATACCACTTTGGGAAATGTAACTTTGTAAAACTCATAAAAAATTAGGCTGAATAGAAAAGAACAGTTAAATGCACACCAGTATGGGGGAATTTTATTGTATTTACAATGGAAAAAGTGGGTCAGAAATGAAAGAGGATTGACTGGATCCAGTTTCATTTCGGCTACAGGTAGCCCAGGTCACAGGAGGATTCTTCATTCCTGGTTCCTGCTGCAGAAAGAAAGATCAAGCTGAATCCAGGGGATTGAAGTGAGGGTGGCTAGAGTGGGACGCATGGAACCGGGGCAATGGCTGCTCCTGTGGCTGGAGCTGTTTTTTTGGATTTCAAAAGAGGTAGTGTGGGGTGGAGGGAAGGATGCTCACCTGTGCCAGCAAGGTGAGTCCTGGGCTTAGCCCCTGCTCTCTGCTTTGCCAGCCAGCTCCCACCAAGACTCTGGGCCAGTCACTTCCCCTTGAAGAAGCTGTCTCTTATCCCCAGGCAGGCTCAGCGTTCTCCCAGCCTCACAGTCACCACACCCCAGTGTCTGTTCCCACTCATCACAGTTAAATAATTGACTGTACAAGAACTTCTCTAGTTCCTTGCTGCCTCTGTGCATTATGAATTCCATGAGAGCTGGGGCCACTGCCATCCTGTACCCTGCTGTGCCCCCAGTCCAGAGCATGGCATGTCATAGTCACTGAATGGTCTTTATGGGGATGGAAGGATGGCTGAACCCGAACCTCAGTTTCCTTACAGGGCTGCTACATGGACACAATATATGATGGGTGCAAAGGTATGCTGTCACATGGCTCTACCCTGCACTCTAAAGCAGGAATTTCTTCCTGCCTACCAGTGATATCTTGCTATTTGCAGCAGTCGAGCTGGCTGGCAGGGGAACAATGACTGTAGCAGCCTTGGGCCCCTTCCTGTGAGCTCGGCGGGCTCTATGACTTCAATCTCTGTGAGGCCTCTGGCTTTTCACTTGCAGGAACAAAGCCTGCATTCTTAGGATTAGTCCTCCATGGAGCCATTTTCACCCTACCAAGGCCTGATGAGAGCCATGGCAGGTGAACAATTACCTAAATCCTAGCCTGCAAGGTACAGAGGAGGCATTCTTCTTAGAGACATTATTTGAGAACTCTTGCCTTGTGGACCCTAGAGATGGTGAGAGCTAACTCCTTCTTTCATAGGGATGAAACTAAGAAGCGTGTTGCTATGCAGCTAGCTGCGGAAACAGGCCTGGGGCCCAGGTGTTTCTCACCTCCCAGCCTGATTGTTACCCTCCTGTCATCTGCTGTAGGCCTGCTGCTGCTTGTAGGTGGTGAAATCTCTGGGCTGGTGGTATCTGATCAGGTTTGGAAGAAATTGAGAAAGGCCATGGAGAGCTCTGCTGGGAACTGGATTTGCTAAATAGGTTGGACCAGAAGTGCCCAGCAGAGCCACACTGGGACCTGCTTGTGCTCACAGTTAAATCAGGCTCTAGGCCAGGCGCAGTGGCTCACGCCTATAATCCCAGCACTTTGGGGGGCCAAGGCAGGTGGATCACCTGAAGTCAGGAGTTCGAGACCAGCCTGGCCAATATTGTGAAACCCCATCTCTACTAAAAATACAAAAATTAGCAGGGCGTGGTGGTGGGCGCCTGTAATCCCAGCTACTCGGGAGGCTGAGGCTGGAGGATCACTTGAACCCAGGAGGCAGAGGTTGCAGTGAGCCGAGATCATACCACTGCTCTCCAGCCTGGGTGACGAGAGTAAAAAAAAAAAAAAAATCAGGCTCTAAAGCCCAGCTGAGTTTCTCCAAACAGCCACGACATTTTTGGGAAACTTTGTTCATGAAGTGGGGCTTTGTGCAAAGAAGTTCCAGGGAGGCGAAACAGGTCTTGGGCCTCCTAGTCGCTGACTTGGGGCCAGCTGCTGCCCCCTCTTTGCCTAACTTTTCTTCCTCTGTAAAATGAGGAAACTCATTTCGGATCTCTCCTGACTTCCAGGGGAAACGAGGGCCAGTGAGCTGGGAATGACAGTCATCACTGCCTCTCCTCTGCTGATCGTGTGTCTGCGCACACTCAGCTACCACAGGGTGTGAGAGGGCTGGTCTGTCTTTGGCTTTATAGTTTTTTTGAACTTGGCAAGGGATCCAGAGCACACCTGTCAGATCACCTGCACCCGAATCCTTGGGGACACCTGTCAAAATTCAGATTTCTGGGTCATTTCCCAGAACTGTTCAGTGAGTAACATTTTTGGGCACAGACACTGAGCCTGGCCTCTGGCTGCGCACTGGGATACAGACATGGATAAGTTGTGGTCTCCATCAGACGTTTTCCACCCTTAATGTCTAAAGAACTCTCCTTAGGCTGGGCGGGGTGGCTCATGCCTATAATCCCAGCACTTTGGGAGCCCGAGACGGATGGATCACGAGGTCAAGAGATCGAGACCATCCTGGTCAACAAGGTGAAACCCCGTCTCTACTAAAAATACAAAAATTAGTTGGGTGTGGTGGTGCGCGCCTGTAGTCCCAGCTACTCGGGAGGCTAAGGCAGGAGAATTGCTTGAACCCAGGAGACGGAGGTTGTGGTGAGCTGAGATCGGGCCATTGCACTCCAGCCTGGGTAACAAGAGCAAAACTCCGTCTCAAAAAAAAAGAACTCTCCTTGTCCTTATTTATTTATTGAGATAGGGTCTCACTATATTGGCCAAGCTGGTCTCAAACTCCCAGCCTCAAGCGATCTTCACCCCTCAGCCTCCCAAAGTGCTGGGATTACAGGTGTGAGCCACCGTGCCTGGGCGCTCTCCTAGTTCTTAATGTCTGTCAGGAGGGTCCTTGTTCTTGATTTGTTTGGCAGAGCCCTATACCTTTAGAGAGGAGTGGATACTTTCTTTTTCCTGGCAAACCACGGGGTAGGAAGCCCTGAAGTCCCTAGATGCACACATGCACTCACACCCATACCTGTGCTTCTGCCGCAGGGCCACCAGGATGCTCTCCAATGCCATTTGCTTTTGTTCTGCCCACACGCTGTCTACCTGACGGCCAAGCCGTGCCCTTTCTCCTTGCTCCTGGTTTCCCTCTCTATGTGGTTAGAAAAAGAAAACTAGTTGCTATTTGGGTAGGACTTGGAGAGGCAGGGGTATCTCCCTCTGCCTGTTTCAATTATCTGGTGTGGACTCTTCCATCCAACTGAGTTAGATTCAGCCACACATAGGGAGGTAGTTTACGGAGTAGTGAAGAGTACAAGTGTACAGTAGTATAAGTGTACACAGTTGCAAAATGTCCCCCCACAGATTATTAATTATAAGGGGAAAATAACTTTATAGAGAGAAACCTGGTAGACACCATGTTAGCCAACTGATCAAAGTTACCATCTACCAGTAATCCACCAATAATGGCACAAATTGACATCCTTTGCCTCCTGATACCAGGCACTGAGGACACAATGCTACTTCTCTGAATGCATCACTTGAATCCTCCAATCATCATTAGAGGAATGCATCCTCTAATCATGGGGATGTGTCTGGCACACTCAACATGAGGGACATTCTATAAATCATTAGCCTTTACTAATCAAAAATGTCAATATCATGAAAGACTGAGGAGATTCCAGATTCAAAGAAACTAAAGAGACATGACAACTAATTGTTATCCATGATCCTGAATTGAGACCTAGATCAGAAAAAGAAATAATTGTTATAAAGGACATTTTGGGACAACTGGCACAATGTGAATATGGGTAATTGATAATTATACAATGATTATGTAAGGGGATGTCCTTTAGTTGGGTATTAGGAGAACTGCAGTTTACTCTCAAATGGTTCAGCAAAAATGATAACAATACTAAATGTGATTGTGTGTTTCTGTGTGTAAATATCTATACCTTCCTTTTTTTTTGAGATGGAGTTTCACTCTTGTTGCCCAGGCTGGAGTGCAATGGTGCGATCTTGGCTCACGGCAACATTCACCTCCCAGGTTCAAGCGATTCTCTTGTCTCAGCCTCCTAAGTAGCTGGGATTACAGGCACCTGCCACTACGCCCGACTAATTTTTGGTAATTTTAGTAGAGATAGAATTTCAACTGTTAGCCAGGATGTTCTAGATCTCTTGACCTAGTGATCTGCCTACCTCAGCCTCCCAAAGTGCTGGGATTAGAGGCGTGAGCCACCACACCCGGCCAGTATATATCTATATCTAGCTATGGATATAGAGTAAGCAAATGTGATAAAATGTTAGGAATTGGAAGGGGATGTGGAAGTTCACTGTGCTTTTGTTGCAACTTTTTGTAAGTTTAAGATTTTTTTTCAAAGTAAAAACTAAACAGCATACAGGCTGTAACAGAGTCAGGCAGTTTGGCTCCAAACTCTGCCACTCTTTGTGTGTCCTTTAGAAGCAATTAACCTTGTACAATGGGGATAAGAGTCCCTACTGTGTAGGGTTGTTATGAAGATTAAAGAAACTAAAGGCTGGGCAAGGTGGCTTACGCCTGTAATCCCAATGCTTTGGGAGGCCAAGGTGGGAGGATTGCTTAAGGTCAGGAGCTCAAGACCAGCCTGGGCAACATAGCGAGACCCCATCTCTATAAAAAATAAAATAGTTGTAGTGATGCACACTGGTAGTCACAGCTACTTGGGAGGCTAAGATGAGAGGATCACTGGAGTCCAGGCATTTGAGGTCACAATGAGGCATGATCGTGCCACCGTATGCCAGCCTGGGCAACAGAATGAGACCCTGTCTCTAAAAAAAAGAAAGCAAGAAACTAAGAATAATAGTAGCTGACACTACTAAGGGTATCCCGTGTGCCCACCACTGTGCCAATGTCTGCAAATGTCCCAGGGCAGAGCCTTTGTTTTTGGCACGGAGTCATGATTAAATGGTAACCACCACCAGTGTGGTTACTGTCGGAGCCTGGTAATGGCTTTGCCTCACGGAAGAAACACGTGATGGGTGTGGAGGTAAGCCGAGGTTTAACACTGGAATCCTTTTGCTATGGAAAGTCCAGGAATGACACTTGCTGTGCCAAGGAAGAGATCTGACTTGGTCCCTGGCCTCCTGCAGGGACCAACCTCCTGCACTCTGCTGCAGGGTGTGGGAAGAAATCACTAGAACTTCTGCTTACCCCTGCCGCCTGCTCATGATGTCCTGGAGCAGCTTGCGGGCAGACATCTGGCCCAGCACCTTCCGGTAGCTGTTGGTGAAGATGGCATCTGTGTACCGCCGCATCCTGTGCAGAAGGAGTCGGGTCAGAGGGCGGGGTGCGGGCCAGGTGAGAGGACAGTCATGGCTGCACTCGCCATGTCACTGCAAGATCCTTCTGTTGCCATCTGTCCCACTCACCCCAAGAGAGACTCAGGCCCCTCTGAGCGACCTCTTTGAAGCTGTGTCTGCCTCCTCTGCAAGGACAGACAGCGGGTGGAGACACAGCGTGGCCCAGCTGAGAGGAGTCTGCATTCACTAACACCTGCCCATGACAGGGATGGCTTGGGAGCCGTGGGAACTTTCCCCAGGGGTTGCTTACCTGAGGGCCAAAGGGGGATGTGGGAAGCAGTGGGAGCTGCTGCTGAGGGTGAGGATCACGAAGACGAACACCCAGAGTGGCATCCTTCACCCGGGGGCGGCACCTGCAGTGACAGGAGTGCAAGGTCAGGTGCAACCACAGCCATCAGGATGCCATTTACTGGCCCAGTCCTGGGCTTGGCTCCATGGCAAGACTTGGTCCTTGTCCTTTGGAAGCTGTGGGATGGTCAAAAGAACCCAGACTCTGGATATCAGACAGACCTGGGTTCACATTCTGCCTCTGCCAGTCACCAGCTCTGACCTCATTTTCTCCATCTGTAGAATGGGCCTGTTGCAGCTACCCTGCCAACCACATAGGCTTGAACTGAAAACCAGTGATAGGAGTGAAATTCCGCCTTGCTGTAAGGCACTGGAAGTGGGATTTGGGGCCGGGCATGGTGGTAATCTCAGCACTTTGGGAGGCTGAGGTGGGCAAATCACCTGAGGCCAGGAGCTTGAAACCAACCTGGCCAACATGGTGAAACCCCATCTCTACTAAAAATACAAAAATTAGACAGGAGTGGTGGTGTGGGCACCTGTAATCCCAGATACTCGGGAGGCTGAGGCACGAGAATCCCTTGAACCTGGGTGGCAGAGGTTGCGGTGAGCCAAGATCATGCCATGCACTCCAGCCTGGGGGACAAAGTGAGACACTGTCTTCAATAATAATAATAATAACAACAACAACAAAGTGGGATCCCTTAGCAAGGCATAGGGGAGGTCAAAGAACCTTCTCTTGGTGCCCCTCTCTCAGCTTTATCCAGTGTGGTACTGAGCAGGCAGCCAGGGTAACCTCTCGTATCTGAGTCAGACAAACTGGAAGTTCAAATCCTGGCTCTGCTGTCATTAGCTGTGTGTCCCAGGACAAGTGGTTTCACCTCTCTTAGCCTCATTTTCCTCGGCCATAAAACCGAGTTGGTAACTAGACCTCTTGCTTCTGCTCCTGTAAGGATCTGGTAAGGTGAGGCACCTGAATGAATAAGGAATTCTCTAGAGACCTTTGCTGTGGCTACCTGAGACTGACCCTCCCAGGGGGCAGGTTCTTCCTGTTTTAATTTCGTATGGAGTTGGAGAGAGGGGAGAAGGGCTCTAAGTCTTGCTCCAAATGCTTACATTTCGCTGAAGAGTTGTAGTCCTGGAAGAGACGGGAGAGCCCGGGGAGCCAGCGTGGCGCAGTCATCTCATAGGTCCTATAATTACCCTTAAGTGGGGCCTGCTGACACCGAGCTCTGCAATTAGGCGAAGAGCAGGCAGCAGGGGACAGAGTCTGCCTCCACCAAGGAAAGTGCCACTGCTGTCAGCCCAGTCCTGCCCGGGAACGGAAACATGGCCTCGGGGGCACTTGGCCACCTAGGAATTGGGTTCTCCTGTCTCCCTTGGGTGCCTCCGTCTCTCAGCAGGTTGTGTACTCTGTGGGGGTGGAGATCCATCCGGAGGCCCAGCCAGCCCTGGAGATGGCCAGCACCCCCACCTTTCCCACCATCTCCTCACACGGCTTCCTTCCCTCCCACTCCTGGGTCCTACTGAGGAGTTCTGGCAGGCAGGGCCAGTACTGGCAGAACCCACCTTTCTCTCCTGGGCTTACTGGCCCTCTCAGGGCATCACCCTCCTTTCTGAAGGCACTTGAAGTCTCCTCTAACCCAGGGATGGCTTGGGCTCCCAGAGAGCACTCGTGGGGGCTGCTCACTGCAGCCTGAGACCCTGCACCTGCAGAGCTGGAGGGAGCAGCAGCCCAGGCCTCAGTGGCCAGCCCCTCCCTCCCTGACATGAGCATCCCCCAACAAGCACACTGGCTGTCCTCCAGTTCCTGCTTCTGCCAGTGAGTGACAGGGAGCTCACTACCCCCAGGCCCAGGGGCTTATTTCCGGGTGGTTATTTATTTATTTATTTTGAGACAGGGTCCCACTCTGTTGCCCAGACTGAGGTACAGTGGCCCAGTCATAGCTAATTGCAGCCTCAAACTCCTGGGCTCAGGCAATCTTCCTGCCTTAGCCTCCTGAGTAGCTGGGACTACAGATATGTGCCATCATGCTCAACTAATTTTGAAAATTTTTGTAAAGATAAGGTCTCACTATATTGCCGAGGCTGGTTTCAAACACCTGGGCTTAAGTGATACTCCTACCTCGGCCTCCCAAAGTATTGGGATTACAGACGTGAGCCACCATGCCTGACCCAGGCAGTTCTTATTGTTAGGAAGTTTATCTCTTCATGTCAAGCCCAAATCTCCTTCTGCAAATATCTGTTAAGCCTGTACTGTTCCAGTAAGGACTGGGGCTAGAGAAAAGATGAGAATGGGATCTGGCCCGAGGGCTGCTGTAACATCCGCCTGCTGGGCCGGAGCCTCTGCACCTGCAGCCACAGGACCAGCCCTTTAGATACATTTCGCATCTGACTTAGGCCTTTGCTCCTCAGACCAAGGCTTGGCAGTCTAACGTCCTCCTCATCGCACCATACCATGTCTTGTCCCCGTCTCCCAACCTGGTCCAGGCTGCCTCTCCAGAAGTAGAATTTTGTAAGCTGGGAGATCTTTGGATGCCAGCAGGTTTCTTGACAGAAACCACTGCCTTTTCTGTCTCCCAGCTGCAGCCTGGCTTTCTTGCCTTCTTTGCTGCTGAGCTTTTAAAGATTCAGACAGATCTAGGCTCCTAATCACCGTCCCCGCCTGCTCAGAAACCCTTGGTTCCCCACTCCCTCCAGAATAAAACTCAAGCCCTTCCTCTTGGCTTGAGCTCTCCCTCTGCCTCCTGAGCTCCTGCCTCTTCTCCTAAGAGCTGGCACAAGTGATTCCTAGCCCCTGTGCCCTTCTGGACTCCACAACCCATCCTTGCACCCTCCCTCTGGAACAGGCATCCCCATGCTCATCCTACAGCCGAGGAAATGAGCCCAGAGAAGACAAATGCCTTTTCCACGGTCCTCCATCAAATTAGTTTTGGAGTGGGCACTTCAGAATGGGCCTCCCCATTCCCAGGCCAGCAGACTTCCTCCCGCGCCATGCTCAGCCTCCCAGGTACAATGCCCTATTCACAGCCCTCTCCATTCACAGGACGCCTCAGCCTCCGTCACCTGCATGTGGGAAAGGGTCTGAAAAAAAGGAAAGCTGCTTGCTCTTTGTCGTTGGGCCTCTGGGGAAGAAAGAATGGGGACAAATGGGAACACCTGCTTGATCGGCTCCCTTCTATGCACACCCAGTGGTTTCAGGGAGTTGAAAATAACCTTATAGGAGGGCAGACTTAGCCGGGGAGGGCAAGTCATAGTAAACATGGTAATACCCTGCTTATTCAAGATGAGGCTCAGTTCCTGCACAGGCTGACCAAGAGGCTCAGCATTCCCAACAAATCATGTGCCCCAGGCATAGGTCAAGACAGCACAGCAACTCCTGAGCTATGAGAACCTAGTCCATGGGTTTTCAGATCCCATTGGATGAAAATGGGAAACAACAAGAATTATCCAGTGTAGGGTAAGATAAGAATAAAGGTTATGTCACTAAGGATACAATAGCTCCAGCCCGAGCAACATAGTGAGACCCCATCTCTAAAAAAGAAAAAATTAGCTAGGTCTGGTGGCACATGCCTGCAGTCCCCGCTACTCTGGAGGTTGAGGTGGGAGGATTGCTTTGAGCCCAGGAGGTTAAGGCTGCAGTGATCCATGATAGTGCCACCTCACTGCAGCCTAGGTGACAGAGCAAGACCCTATCCCAAATAAACAATAAAATAAAATAGCTGTCGACAGATACATTCCACATGACAACTTAAGGAGTCAAAATTCACCGAATTAAGTGTAGCCAAGCCCAACAGCGTTGCTGACAACTCTCTGCTGACTGAGGGCACTCCAGAGTTTATAATCTATCATTATCGTCATCAGTTAGCTTCCTACAGTGGTTACAGATTCTGTGATTAGATATACTTGAGATTGCCTGGATTCAGGATAAATGGGCACTTGACCTACATCCATTGGCACCTTTTGTCAGCCTTCATGCCAGGAATGCCAGGAGAATTCTGCAGATTCGCCTGAAGCTAATGACAGAGGTCAGGTCTCAAGCACCCAAATTAGCAAAACCATTTTTGAAAACCCAGGGAAATAACATCTTTAACCTTCCTTGAATATTCCCCTTTGAAATTTGAGCACCCTGGTTTATAAACTGTTTCACCGACAGCATTTCAAGTATGAGGAAGCATCTTGAACTGTCATTCAAAAGAGTGACACCCCACCTCCTTCCAGAAGGGCTTTGAGGTGGGCTATGGTGAAAGACACAAATACTTCAGAAACACTTAAAGCAAGGATCAGGAGACAAGAGTGGGGTGGTGGAGGACTCCAAGGACAGACCCCTGTGTCTGAAACCTGGAGTAAAGAGTGTGGCTGCAATTGAGCAAGAAAGCAAAATGTTATCAATTTCCCAGCAATTACATTGAATCAGTTCCGAGTGATCAATGAGCAGTATTGATTTGCACAGCCACTTGGCTTTTCTCTGATCCATGGCAGAATCCTATCACTGACAGGAAAATAGAGCCAACTCACGTCTTGCTCCCAAAGCCTGCCCACGCACCCTTGAAGGAGCCCTGAGAACTCACCTGCCTGCGACAGACACCTGGAGCCAGTCTGCCATGCACCTAAGTTAGGACAAGCCCAAAACGGCTCCATCAAAAGCCTATTCCAGAGCCCCTATTGAGGGGTGATTTTATCCAGAGAGGGGCTCAAATGTACTCACCAGTCCATGGGCAAAGAGGATGGTGGTGGGCCTCTTGGACTCAGTGTTTCTGAGTTGGTGAGAAGGTTAACTTTTCTTGCCCCCCACTGCCCAGTCCCCCAGGACCACCCCTTCTCACCTCTTATGTGGCAGGTCTCCCTCTGCTCCGAGGCACTGCTCCAGTCTAGGGGCCCTGGGCTGGGTGTTTTCTCTGGCAGCCGCCTGGCGTTTCCATCATTTATCCCTTCATTTTCCTAAACGTTGTCAGCGTCAGAGAATCAATTACCCACAAGTCAACCAAAGGACTGTTTTTAGCATTACACTGACAAACCCTAATAGGTGAAAGAGGTTTGGCCCCTTGCAAATTAAAACTCCTGGTAAAGTCTCCCTTTATCTTTGACAGGGTAGACAGAGTACAAAGTTGTAACATTATTCCAAGAGGATACTGAAAATATATACTTCCGTAATAATGATTGGAGAACTTGGCTGGGAGCGATGGCTCACACCTACAATCCTGGCACTTTGGGAGGCTGAGGCAGGCAGATCACCTGAGCTCAGAAGTTTGAGACCAGCCTGAGCAGTATAATGAGACCCCGTCTGTACAAAAAAATTAAAAAATTAGCTGGGTGTGGTGGCACACGACTGTAGTCCCAGCTACTCGAGTGGCTGAGGCAGGAGTGTCACCTGAACCCAGGAGGCGGAGGTTGCTGTGAGTCAAGACTGCACCACTGCACCCTAGCCTGGGTGACAGAGCAAGATTCTATCTCAAAAAATATATTTTTTTAAAAAAAGAAAAAATATGCATTAAAAATAATTGGAGAACTCATAACAGTGAAACACCAAGGGCTTATTTATTCTCCAAGATAAATGTGCCTTTTAAAAAAATCATATAATTTAGTTTTGTCCCTGTGTAATTTTGTTTCACTTTTGGGTAGACGACATTACAAATAAGCGTTTTTCTCTCCTTAGTGGGGAAAGTTGTTCCCTATCTCCCTTGTCATCCAATTATCAGAATTCTCCACTATTTGATTTGCACCTGCTGTGGTCACAGGCGGCCCAGGCGCATCTGTCAACATGTGTCAAGGCAGCCACACTGCAGTTGCCTCAGAGAAGTGTGAAGTGAGAGGAGAGAGATGGAAAACCTTGGGAGAGTTGTGTTTCCAGATTTCTCCAGCCTATAGCTAAGAAATCCTCACGAATGACATAAACGCATAGGAGGCAGAAGCTCTGGTTTCCCAGGTGGCCATCGTGGAGGTGTGGGAAGAGCTCCAAGCCTTGAGTCTAGGGACCTGCTGCCTCTCCCAAGTCTGTCAATCACGACCTCTGTGACCCTTAGCAAGTTACTTCTACCCTGGCGTTTCACACCTACAATCCTGGCACTTTGGGAGGCTGAGGCAGGCAGATCACCTGAGCTCAGAAGTTTGAGACCAGCCTGAGCAGTATAATGAGAACCCGTCTGTACAAAAAAATTAAAAAATTAGCTGGGTGTGGTGGCACACGACTGTAGTCCCAGCTACTCGAGTGGCTGAGGCAGGAGTGTCACCTGAACCCAGGAGGCGGAGGTTCCAGGCCTCAGTTCCTACCTGGAAACTTGAGAGTTGACATAGAACAGCAACTTTCAAACTTCTTTTTATTTTTTCATATGGAGTCTCGCTCTGGTGCCCAGGCTGGAGTGCAGTGGCGTGATCTTGACTCACCACAACCTCCACCTTCCAGGTTCAAACAATTGTCCTGCCTCAGCCTCCAGAGTAGCTGAGATTACAGGTATGCATCACTGCACTTGGCTAATTTTTGTATTTCAGTAGAGACAGGGTTTTGCCATATTGGCCTAGTTGGTATCGAACTTCTGACCTCAGGCGATCCACCAGCCCCAGCCTCCCAAAGGGCTGGGATGACAGGCGTGAACCACTGCGCCCAGCCCAAACTTTTTTTATTTTTTGAGAAGACATCTCGCACTGTTGCCCAGGCTGCAGTGCAGTGGTGCGATCTCTGCTCACTGCAATCTCCGCCTCCGGGTTCAAGCAATTCTCCTGACTCAGCCCCCAAGTAGCTGGGATTACAGGTGTGTGCCACCATGCCCAGCTAAGTTTTTTGTATTTTTAGTAGAGACAGGGTTTCACCATGTTGGCCAGGATGGTCTTGATTTCCTGACCTAATGATCCGCCCGCCTCAGCCTCCCAAAGTGCTGGGATTACAGGTGTGAGCCACTGTTCCTGGCCCAGACTTTTTTTAAAAAGTGGCAAAACTTTTTCTTTGGAAACCTACAGAGACAGGTTTTTTAAGATGGGGCTACTCTGGTTGAAGAGGGGGAAGTGGAGACCCCCTTGCCTACCCTTGAGTACCTCAATGAGTCACAATTATGAGCCAGTAATTGTAATCCAAGAGTCCCCCTGGCAACACTATTTTGTGTTTCTTCTTCTTGGCCTGCACTGAGCCATGTTCTTGGCATCTAGCAAATATGAGATGTTTCTTATAGAAGCAAAGCTTGAGTGGTATGTCACCTTGCTGGCCAGGACGTGATGTGGTCAGGTCAGACCAGATCCCCAAGGATTAAGAATGGGCTGACAGTAGCTGGGTGCAGTGGCTCATGCCTGTATTCCAAGCACTTCGGGAGGCCGAGGCAGCAGATTGCCTGAGCTCGGGAGTTCAGGACCACTCTGGGCAACATGGTGAAACCCCGTCTCTACTAAAATACAAAAAATTAGCTGGGCGTGATGGCGAGCATCTGTAATCCCAGCTACTTGGAGGCTGAGGCACGAGAACTGCTTAAGCCCCAGAGGCAGAGGTTGCAGTGAGCCCAGATTGCGCCACCTCACTTCAGCTTGGAAGACAGAATGACACCATCTCAAAATAAATAAATAAAAGAAAAATAAAAAAAGAATGGGCTGATAGCTGTAAGTTATTTTTTTTTTATTTGTTTAACTTTTTGGAGACAGGGTCTCATTTGGGCTGCAGTGTAGTTGTGTGATCTCAACTCACTGCAGCCTTGACCTCCTGGGCTCAAGCAGTCCTCCCCGCTCAGTCTCCTGAGTAGCTGGGACTGCAGTTGCACACTACCACACCCAGCTAACTTTTATTTTTAGTAGAGATGAGGTCTCACTATGTTGCCCTGGCCAAAAGTTAAATATTATTTTTTTAAAAAGCACAGGTCACAGCAGCAGGCAGCAGATGAAGCAGTTGGGAGCCCCAGGGCTATGGACTCTGGCACAGTTGGGAAATGTGGGGGTGACTCCTGGAAATGCAAAGTGGGGCCCATGCAGAGCTGGGTGCCCAGAGTGGATGCTGTGCCAGGATACAGATGCAGGATACATGGAGTTGGCCGGAGAAGCTGTGGGACTCAGAATCCAGGCTTGGTTGAAACTCTGCCAGGTTTTGTGCTACAGACTTCACACCTGGTCTCAGTTTTCTTATTTGTAAATGGGAGTGATAGAGTTCTGCTTGTGAGGCTGTTGGGTGAAGATTATTGTGACATCGTGTAAATGGCAGACCTGGCATGGGCAGGCCTCAGAATGTCACTTTTACAATTGCTGTTCTTGTCATTGCGGTAAATGAGGAAACAGGCCTGGAAGGGGACATGCTCAGCCACAGCGCTGGTCAGTAGCTGAAAAAGCTGTGACTCAAATATGTTTTCTGACTTCCTTGCAGTCCCAGCTACTCAGAAGGCTGAGGTGTGAGGATCACTTGAGCCCAGGAGTTGGAGATTGCAGTGAGCTATGTTTGTGACACCATATGCCAGCCTGTGCAACAGAGTGATACCCTGTCTCTATTGAAAAAAAAGGAAAAAAAAAATTTCTGATTTCCAAATGTATTGCCCCACATTAAGACCCTTCCTGGGTCTACCAATTTTTCTAATTTTTTTTTTTAAAGAACTTTAGGCCAGGCATGGTGGTTCATGCCTGTAATCCCAGCACTTTGGGAGGCTGAGGCGGGCAAATCACCTGAGGTCAGGAGTTCCAGACTAGCCTGACCAACATGGTGAAACCTGGTCTCTACTAAAAATACAAAATTAGCTGGGTGTGGTGTTACATGCCTGTCATCTCATCTACTTGGGAGGCTGAGGCAGGAGAATGTCTTGAACCCGGGAGGAGGAGTTATGGAGAGGAGAGATCACGCCATTGTACTCTAGCCTGGGCAACAAGAGCGAAACTCCATCTCAAAAAAAAAAAAAAAAGAACTTTAACAGTTTTATTGAAGTACAATTCCCATATCATAAAGCTCACTTGTTTTAAGTCTATGGCTCCATGAGTTTTCATACATGTATACAGTGGGGCCACCACTGCCACAACCCTGTTTTGGAACACCTCTGTCCCTCCAAAAGTTCCTTCTAGCCCATTTGCTGTCAGTCCCCACTCCTGCCCCCAGGCCTAGGCAACCCCCAGTCTGCTGTCTTACAGTTTTTCCTTTGCTAGGAAATTAATATATATTGAATGTTTTATTTTTTGAAATATATTTTAATTTATTTATTTGACACGGAGTTTCACTCTTATTGCCCAGGCTGGAGTGCAATGGCGCGATCTTGGCTCATTGCAACCTCCGCCTCCTGGGTTCAAGCAATTCTCCTGCCTCAGCCTCTCAAGTAGCTGGGATTACAGGCATGTACCACCATGCCTGGCTAATTTTAGAGATGGGGTTTCTCCCTGTTGGTCAGGCTGGTTTCAAACTCCCGACCTCACGGGATCCGCCTGTCTCGGCCTCCCAAAGTGCTGGGATTACATACCTGAGCCACTGGCCCAGCCCCAATGAGTGTTTAGCTTTTTAAGAAACTGCCAGTCTTTTCCAAAATGGCCGTATCATTGACCTTCCCCACAGCAGCGATGGGGGTCTGCCCCCTAAGTTCTTAAATAAGCATTTATTTCCTCATCCCAGAAACCCTCTTAAGCAACTAATTAGGCCCACGTAGAGCTTGCTGAATTAGCTGTCCATCTCTGAGTGGTTTGGTCCCTTTTCTGCAGTTAGGGGAGTGGTGTGGGCCTCTACCCTCTGCATAGCATTTTTGGGGTGCTATGAAAAACATAGAGTGTTTGTACACAATGCTTGTCTTCAAAGAGCTACAGGAGGAAGCTGAATCATTACCCCAGGCAGGTAGATCCAGAGAGGGACACAGTATAAATGCTCCAAGCATGGAGAGAAGGTAGAAGTCATGTAAACCCAGGAGTTCATCATCAGACAGGAGCAGGGAGAAGCTTAAAATGAGAACATGGGGGGCCGGGTGTGGTGGCTCACACCTGTAATCCCAGCTCTTTGCGGGGCTGAGGAGGGCAGATCACGAGGTCAGGAGTTCGAGACCAGCCTGACCAACATGGTGAAACCCAGTCTCTACTAAAAATACAAAAATTAGCTGGGCGTGGTGGTGCATGCCTGTAATCCCAGCTACTCAGGTGACTGAGGCAGGAGAATCACTTGAACCGGGGAGGCTGAGGTTGCAGTGAGCTGAGATCACGCCATTGCATTCCTGGACGACAGAGCGAGACTCTGTCTCAAAAAAAAAAAAAAAAAAAAGCAAAAAAGCACAGGTTTCGGGGGCAAATGGATTTGGATTTGAAACCAACTCTGCCACTTGCACCATGCGTGATTCTAGGCAAGCTCAATCTCTTAGTCTCTCTGAGCCTCAGTTACATTTGTACAATGGGGTGATAATAACCACTCCGGGTTGTTGTGAGAACCAGAAATATGTTTGGCAGGGCATGGTGGCTCCCACCTGTCATCCCCCACTTTGGGAGGCAGACACAGGCAGGTTGCTTGAGCCCAGGAGTTCGAGACCAGCTTGGGCAACACACAAGAACCCCCGTCGCCACAAAAAGAAAGAAAAAGAAGAAATATGCATGTGGGTGTCTGCTATGTAAGTGTCTTGGCAAGTGGTAGCAGTTATTTAGTTTTTCAGAGCTGAGCTCTGAAAAAATGGGCAGCTTGGTGGCAGCGCGGTGGCGGGGAGAGCTGGGAGCCATCTTGGTGGTAGGCTTTATTTGCAGTAAATTCTCAAACCCACTAAGAAAGCGTATAGTGGGGCGGGAGTTGGGAGAGGATGGGGAGCCAGAAAGAACCCTGAGAATGAAAACCCAGCCCCTTCCACCGATTCCCACCATCGCCTTGTGCTTGTCCTCCGAGTGGTGATGAGAATGTCTCGGTCGCCGCCCAGATCGCTTTCCCAAGACGTGTTTTAACCCAGAGTTAATTAGTGATTGTGGCTGTATCTAGGGCTGGGGGCTTGAGCTGCAGAAAGAAAGTGCCCCAGAGAAAGGCTGACTTTAAAAGGCCCCAGAAGGCTGGGGAAATGAGGCTCTGCGAGAGGGAGACCAGCCCCGCGCATTTGTGTTGCAAATTCCCAGAGTGTGAGCCTGCCATTCAAAGAGGGCGATGTTACTGGCAGCCGGCATGGGGGTTGGGAAGGGAAAGGAAGTCCACAAAGGAGGCCTGTCTGAGGACCTCAGACCCTGCTTTGCAAAAGCTGCTTTCATCGCTCTCCCGGGATGATGGCAGTGTTCCCAGCCCAAGGCCACTGTGCAAGGAGGTGGAGGCCTGGACCCCAGACCCTCAGATTCTCTTGACCCTCCCCGCTTGTCCTTCTAGGCCTGTTTTTGTGGGGTCATCAGCAGCAGGTGTCTGAGGGCTCCTGGGTGTCAGGAGTCCAGGTTTAAGGGGTGTGGGCTTGCTGGGTGGCCTCAGACAAAGTCACTTGACCTGCCTGAGCGTCAGTTTCCTCTTCTGTAAAATGGGGCTGATATGGTCCTTTCTCCTCCTTCACAGACTCCTACCCAAACAGAAGGGCCTGTGATTGGATGACAGTTCAGAGCTTCATTTCTTTCTGAAAAAGGCTGCATCTGGGAAAGTCATTAGAAGAGCTCTTTTAATGAAGAGGTGAAGTCGATTGTACTTAGTAAATAAATGAAGCAACTCTGGGTTCCTTGGAAATGTTACTCCATGAGTATTTTAATTTTGTTTTTCTTTTTGGAGACAGAATCTCATTCTGTTACCCAGGCTGGAATATAGTGGTGCGATCTTTGCTCACTGCAACCTCTGCCTTTATGTTCAGCCTCCTGAGTAGCTGGGAGTATAGGCACGCGCCACCATGTCCGGCTAATTTTTTTTCTTTTTTGAGACGGAGTCCTGCTCTGTCGCCAGGCTGGCGTGCAGTGTCGCGATCCTGGATCACTGAAACCTCCGCCTCCCGGGTTCAAGTGATTCTCCTGCCTCAGCCTCCGGAGTAGCTGGGACTACAGGCATGCCACCATGCCCAGCTAATTTTTTTTTTTTTAGTAGAGATGGAATTTCACTATGTTGGCCAGGATGGTCTCGATTTCTTGACCTCATGATCCTCTCGCCTCAGCCTCCCAAGTAGCTGGGATTACAGGCATGCACCGCCAAGCCTGGCCAATTTTTGTATTTTTAGTAGAGATGGGATTTCATCATGTTGGCCAGGCTGGTCTTGAACTCCTGACCTCAAGTGATTCACCCGCCTTGGCCTCCCAAAGTTCTGGGATTACAGGTGTGAGCCACTGCACCCCGCCCATAGAATATTGTAAACATTCACCTTGGAATGCTTGAAATCTTTGGGTCTGCTGCGAGTCAATTAGGCATGCTAACCAGGTGATATTTTGGTTTGGTAGACTTGGCGCATGTGCCAAGCCTGCTGCACAGGAGGCTGTCCAGCTGATCCTCAGGCAACCTCTCCCTGGTGAAGATCTGACCACACGTCCAAAGCCTCCTTGGAACCCATCTCTCCGAGAAGCATTCTCCATCATTGGCCTTGCTTTCTCCATCCTTGGCCTTTCCTTGTGGTCGAGTGATTTTATAATTCTTTTTTTTTTTTTGAGATGGAGTTTTGCTCTTGTTACCCAGGCTGGAGTGCAATGGCACGATCTCGGCTCACCACAACCTCTGCCTCCTGGGTTCAGGCAATTCTCCTGCCCCAGCCTCCTGAGTAGCTGGGACTACAGGCACCTGCCACCATGCTCAGCTAATTTTTTTTGTATTTTTAGTAGAGACGGGGTTTCACCATGTTGACCAGAATGGTCTCGATCTCTTGACCTGGTGATCCACCTGCCTTGGCCTCCCAAAGTGCTGGGATTACAGGCTTGAGCCACCGCGCCTGGTGATTTTATAATTTTATATGCAGAAAATTGTCTCCTTTCCTGAGACCTTGGGATACCTGGGATCAAATCATTGAGCCCTCTAAAGCTTTCTAGTCAAAGTGTGGTCCATAGACCGGCAGGATTGACAGCACCTGGGGGCTTGTTAGGAATGCAGAATGTCAGCCTCCACTCTGGACCAATGGAATCAGAGGCTAAAATCTGTAAGGATTCTAAAGGCATCAGGCACCTGGTGTCTGAATGCCCATGGTTCTCATCAGGCAGGAGGGCTGTAGCCTCAGGCAGCCAGGAGATGTCGCTGTTCCCCAGTCTTTGGCATTGTCAGAGTTTCGCTACCAATGTCAGAGGCCCCGCGTGTGGGGCTTTGTTCGCTGTGAAATCCCAGGACCACGAAAGGGTCAGGTCAGGCTTGTCATGCCACCCTTTCGTTGGTCACTCAACCCGCCCCCACTTCCATCTTTCCCTGCCCGTTCCTGTCCTTGTTTCCCAGCCCTGTTTCCAGATAGGGAAGACTGTGTGATCCCCAAGCCCAGCCCTGCCCCAGGGTCTCAGGACAAAGCCCACAGGAGAAAGTGCATCTGGCCAGGCGTGGGGGCTCACACCTGTAAGAACAGCATTTTGGGAAGCCAAAGTGGTGGATCATGAGGTCAGGGATTCGAGACCAACCTGGGCAACAAGGTAAAACCCTGTCTCTTCTAAAAATACAAAAATTAGCTGGGTGTGGTGGCAGGTGCCTGTAATTCCAGCTACACAGGAGGCTGAAACAGGAGAACTGCTTGAACCTGGGAGGCGGAGGTTGCAGTGAGCCGAGATCATGCCACTGCACTCCAGCCTGGGTGACACAGCAAGACTCTGTCTCAAAAAGAAAAAAAAGAAAGTGCATACTACAGGGTGTCCTTGCCTGCCTCATCAGGCAAGAAGAACTCAGACCAGCAAGGAGGGAACACCTGCTGGGAGGACCCCTCTCACTTGGAATCTGTGAGTTGGGGGATCTTAGTGAAAATAGGACCTGCAGACACAGTGAGAATTATTCCCATGATTTGAGTGTCCACGGGGAAAACCCTAGTCCTGCCTGGGACTTCAGTTTCTGGTTTCAATTTCCCACATCAGGAGCCAGGGTATGTCATGGCCTTACTTCCCCTCTGTGGTTACAGTGCAGTTAAAGGAACCCTGATAACCTTGACTGCAGCAAACTCAGGTTAGATTCAGGGCTGAAGGGCCTTCACTCCAGACTAGAAGCAGTCACTGGGCTTCCCTCCAGGGCCTGGAGCCCCCATTCTCTGGGCCTTCCCCACCCTGCCTGGTTTAGTCCCTAAACACCCAGGCCACAGAGCAGAAGGAAGAGCAGTGTCCACACCCAGGCCCCCCAGCTCCTGACTCCCCAGTGGCTGGGCCCTGTTGAAGATGGAACTTTCCTCTAAGGCCCAGAATCCAGAATCCATGGCTGAGACCTGGCTTCCTGCCTAGCTCCTGTCCCCCCGCGGTCAGCCCCAGTTACCAGCACCCAATGACTCATGGAGTCTAGCTGTCCTGGATTTCCGCAGTCTAGTGGTCACATCTACGTGCCAGTCATGTAACATACATGATCTCACCTCATTCAACAACCTTGAGCCTAAGGAACACATAATGCTCTCATTTCATGGTGGAAGAAGCTGAGTCTTGGGTCACATCTCACAAAGAGAGTACAAGGATGGGCCAGGGCTAGGAGTGGGGCTTGCCTGCCCCAGAGCAGTGCTATCCCTGCCCGCTGCCTCAGCAGCCTAAGACTGATTTCTGCCAGCTTGATTTCCCACAGATTAGTATCAGCAGGGGCTCTGCGGGTCCTGCGATGTGGAGTGATAAAGGTGACATGTGAGGAGTTCTAATGTTAATCAGAAATGTCACTATCACCATAGTGCAAGCAAAAAGTGTAGTGCCATCTTGTGACAAGGACACTGCAACGGAAGATGGCACTACACTTTATGCTTGCACTATGGTGATAGTGACGTTTCTGATTAACATTAGAACTTTGGTTGGCTGATTTTACCCATGAACTCGGAGACTGAAGTCCCAGGATCCCATTTGACCTCTGACCTAATTCCCACATCCTTCAGGTGAGAGATGGTCCCAGGCATGCACAAATATTCCAGAATAGTAACTGATGATGAAAAGTCATCATTAATTTACTGGCATATTTTGTCTTTTATTCCTGCCTCCTGCCATCCTTTGATAATTTATCCATCAGATTTCAATGTAATAAAACCCATTGGATGCTACGTGCTGTGTTTGGTCTCAGGAGCAAGGAAGAGTTAGGTGCAATTCAAATGAACTGATTGGGGGCTGCAGGCATTCTGTGGACTTGCTTTGGTGCCATTTTTCATTCTAACTAGACAAGTGGGCAAACAGATAATTACACAGTGTGATAAACACAGTCTATAATCGAGGCGCATACAAGAAGGGTGGGGACTTCACCCTGCTAAGGAGTAGAAAACAGCTGTTTGGCTGTTTGTCAATTTATTATTTCCACTTTGCAGATGGGGAAACAGACTTAGACAATTAAATGACCAGTCCATGGCCACTATGCTCATCAGGGCAAGGCTGGAGTTTTGAACCTGTCTCTTTGGCTCCAGTGCTCATATTCTCTTGACTGAGTCTCGCAAAGGCAAATCCTGTCCCCAGGCACAAAATAAACAGATTCAAAGATTGGGGATGACTGGGTGGAGGTGAGAAAGATGCAGCAAAAAGAACTTGCAGGATGCTGGGCATGGTGGCTCACACATGTAATCCCAGCACTGTAGGAGGCCGAGACAGGTGGATTACCTGAGGTCAGGAGTTTGAGACCATCCTGGCCAACATGGTGAAATCCTGTCTCTACTAAAAATACAAAAATTATCTGGGCATGGTGGCGGGCACCTGTAATCCCAGCTATTCAGGAGGCTGAGGCAGGAGAATCACTTGAACCTGGGAGGCAGGTCGCCATGAGCTGAGATCATGCCATTGCACTTGATCTGGGCGACAGATCGAGACTTGTCTAAAAAAAAAAAAAAAAAAAAAGAGGAACTTGCTGGAGAGCGGACGGGGGAGACCAGCACATTGAATGAGCCTATTTTTCATTCCTTCTCCCACTAGAATATATTGAAGCAAATCCCAGACTTCATATTATTTCATCCATAAATATTTCAGCATGTATCTCAAAAAGATAAGGCTCTTTTTCAGACAGAGTCACAATCCCATTATCACGCTTAAAAAAACTAACAATAATTTCTATTACAGGAACCTATTGAGGACAATCTGACAAGACCTCAGAATGGAAGTGGGCTTGTGTATCTTGAGCCAGACTGTCACAAAGCCATGATAAGGAATTTAAATTTTTCCAGGATAATTACAGCCAAGGCGAACAGGGGCTTGGAAATGTAGGAGGTTCGAAAAGCTTGTCTGGCTCTGGAAAGGAAATATTATAAAGGAAGAAGAAAAAGACTGGAAAGGTTTGCAGAGTGAAAAAGACAAGACTCTTCTTTCTTTCTGACTTCCCCTTTCCTCCTGCGAGGGTCTTTAGTCATAAATGAGAAATAGGAACCAGGGCTAAAGTGAAACCAAATGGATAAAAATAACGCAACAAATACAGTATTGCGAAATACAATGAGATAAAGGCATGGGGTTTGTTGCCCATTAAGGCTGTGCAAACTGCTCTGCTCACCTCTTTTTTGTTTTTTTTTTTTTGAGATGGAGTCTCACTCTGTCGCCCAGGCTGGAGTGCAGTTTCGTGATCTTAGCTCACTGCAACCTCTGCCTCCTGGGTTCAAGTGATTCTCTTGCCTCAGCCTCCTGAGTAGCTGGGACTACAGGCACCTGCCGCCACGCCTGGCTAATTTTTTGAATTTTTTTTTTTTAGTAGAGACGGGGGTTTCACCTTGTTGCCCAGGCTGGTCTTGAACTCCTGAGCAGCTCAGGCAATCCACCAGGCTCAGTCTTCCAAAGTGCTGGGATTACAGGCATGAGTCACAGCACCTGACTTGCTCATTCCTTAGATAATGGCTATTCAGCTGCTGCTATTTAGATTCCTAGCTTCCTGAGAGGTTCTGTTCCTTGTTTATTAACTGGTTATTGTACACACCAACCTTCTACTAGGCATCAAGAAATCAGATTTCTAGACCAGGTGTGGTGGCTCACCATTTGTAATCCCAGCATTTTGGGGTGCCGAGGCAGGTAGATGACTTGAGGTCAGAAGTTTGAGATCCAGACCGGCCAACATGGTAAAACCCTGTCTTTACTAAAAAAACAAAATCAGCCAGGCATGGTGACATGCGCCCATAATCCCAGCTACTCGGGAGGCTGAGGCACAAGAATCGCTTGAGCCCTAGAGGCGGAGGTTGCAGTGAGCTGAGATCTCACAATTGCACTCCGGCCTAGGTGACAGAGCGAGACTCCGTCTCAAAAAAATAATAATAATAGGGCCAGGAACGGTGGCTCAAGCCTGTAATCCCGGCACTTTGGGAGACCAAGGTGGGTGGATCATGAGGTCAAGAGATCAAGACCATCCTGGTCAACATGGTGAGACCCCGTCCCTACTAAAAATACAAAACATTAGCTGGGCATGGTGGCGCCTGACTGTAATCCCAGCTACTCAGGAGGCTGAGGCAGGAGAATTGCCTGAACCCAGGAGGCGGAGGTTGTGGTGAGCCGAGATCGCGCCATTGCACTCCAGCCTGGGTAACAAGAGTGAAACTCCGTCTCAAAAAAAAAAAAAAAAAATAATAATAATAATAATTCCTCCACGAGGTGCAGTTCCTCCATGAAATTGCTTTGTAACCCAGGGCAACTTCCTTGACTTCTCTGGGCTGATCTGTAAAGTGAGGCTGTTAGACCACAAGACCTCATTGTTTCCTTTAAGACCTGAGTTCTCTGATTCGGTGAATACCTAGTAAAACAGTGTCACTTCCTGGAAAATGCTTGGCTAACCTCAATGAAGGATGCCATGGAGATGCCATGTGTTGATTAGGCAGGTTCATGCTACAAAATCACCCAGGGTTGCTTTTGGCGGACCCCCCAGAGGAAATCCAAAGGGCAACACTATGGGAGCTCTCTGGAAATGGGCGGTAGATGGAGAGCACGTGGAAACTGCAAAGAGCCATCCACAGATGGAGCCGGCTGCTTGAGGCCCGGGAAGCAAACTGCGGACATAAGTTGAAATCACAGCCCAATGTGGGTATTTCGTTTTGTTTTGTTTCATCTTAATGGCAGGTAAAGGGGTTTGGTGACCAGGGATGTGGGGCTGAGCCAGAGCTCAAGGGGAGGGGGTTGTGAGAACCGGCAGGGCAAGTTGCCATATGTTGCTGGGATTCTGGAACCTTGGCCTAGGGAGCTGCATTGGAGCAGAGTTTTAAGAACTTGAGGTTGGAGGGGAGCCAGAGGAAGACGTGGAAGAGGTTGAAGCAGAAAGGGCAGGGGAGAAATAAAACAGACCCCAATCTCGGCCAGAAGAGAAGCCCTTTCCTGACACCTTGCCTCTGTCCAGCTCATCATCACATGAGGAAGGAGGGGCTGTGCAGCTCTTCCGCTCCAGCTGCTTTGATTTCTTTTTTCACTCCAAGATGCTCTGTTCTTTCTCACCGCATGGCTCTGTGGTGTCTTCTCCCTGGAAGGCAGCTCTTTCCCCAATCAACTTCCGCTGAAACCTTAGATTAAAGCTGTTGCCTCCAGGAAGCCCTCCTTGGCCTTCTGTTCTAAGACAAACCACTCCATTTTAAGTCCTTACATCATGATTCCCTTTTTTTTGTTTTGTTTTGTTTTTTCACCAGGAACACGTGCACTTTATTCAACACAACTGTGGAAAAGTGTGGGAGGGTAAAGGGCTGATACAGGATTGGCTGGGGGCAGGGCGAGGAATGGAAGCTGGAGGACGTAGGAGACAGGATGATTCCTCTGGATCTACTGATAGGCTTGCAGAATCAGTATTGGGATGATGATCAGCAGAATGGTTATGATGATACCCAAAATCAGGGCCCAGATGTTCAGGCACTTGGCGGTGGAGGCGTAGGCCTGGGCCCCGGTCAGGTCACCAACCATCTTCCTGTCCCCAGACTTCAAGGAGTAGGTGAATGCTATGAAGCCCAGGCAGCAGGAGTTCATGAAGAGGGTGTTGAACAGGGACCAGACGACATGGTCAGGCACGGAGGTCTCGCTTCGGATGTGGATCACGGTGGATGTCGGGGGTGCAGGGTTGTGGGGCGCCCCCAGCGCAGCCACCTCATGTTCCTTCTTCAGCATCTAATAGTTCGGGGGACAGTCGGTGCCGGCGGGAGTGAAGAAGGTTTGGACGGTGTGGTTCATGGTGTCCAGGGAAGACCGGCCGTTGGGTTGCTGGGATGCTTCTCCCCCTTTTTTTTTTTTTGAGACAGAGTCTCACTCTGTTGCCCAGGCTGGAGTGCAATGGCATGATCTCGGTTTACTGCAACCTCTGCCTCACAGGTTCAAGTGATTATGCTGCCTCAGCTAGGATTACAGGCACGTACCACCATGCCTGGTTAATTTTTGTATTTTTAGTAGAGATGGGGTTTCATCATATTGGCTAGGATGGTCTCAAACTCCTGACCTCCTGATCTGCCTGCCTCAACCTCCCAAAGTACTGGGATTACAGGCATGAGCCACTGCACCTGGCCTCATTATGCAGTTTTTAAAAACAGTGTTCCTCACTGTTATCATTCTTTAATGTATTTATGTGATTTTATCATTCTTTAATGTATTTATGTGTATTATGTGATTTCTGTGTTTCTAAAAAAAAGGTCTAATTTTGAAATAACGTCAAGCTTTTAGAAAAGTCGCAAGAATAATACAAAGAACTCCCATAGGCCAGGCGTAGTGGCTCACGCCTGTAATCCCAGCACTTTGGGAAGCCCAGGCGGGTGGATCACTTGAGCCCAGGAATTCAAGACCAGACTGGGCAACATAGTGAAACCTCATCTTTACAGAAAACAAAATAAACAAATTAGCTGGGTGTGATGGCACAAGCCTGTAGTTTCAGTTACTCGGGAGGTGAAGGTGGAAGGACTCACAGAAGTTCAAGGCTGCAGTGAGCTACCATTGTGCTGCAGCACTCCAACCTGACTCTGTTTCTAAAAAAACTTTTTAATTAAATTATTTAAATTAAATTTATTTGTTTATTTATTTATTGAGATAGGGTCTCACTCTGACACCCAGGCTGGGGTGCAGTGGCACAATCTCGGTTCACTGCAGCCTCAGCTTCCAGGGCTCAGGTGCTTCTCCCACCTCTCAGTCTCCAGAGTAGCTGGAACTACAGGCGTGTACCACTATACCTGGTTAATTTTTTTGTATGTTTTTTGTAGAGAAGGAGTTTCACCATGAGGCCTCTTGGCCTCAAGCAATCCTCCACCTGCCTTGGCTTCCCAAAGTGCTGGGATTACAGGTGTGAGCAACTGTGCCTGGCCTAAATTAACTTTAACCTAATTAAATAAAAATAAATAAAAATAACTCCTGGCTGGGTGCAGTGGCTCACTTGTCTAAGCCCAGCACTTTGAGAGGCCAAGGTGGGCAGATTGCTTGAGCCCAGGAGTTTGAGACCAGCCTGGCCAATATGGTAAAACCCTGTCTCTACAAAAAGTACAGAAAATTAACTAGGTGTGGTGGTGCACACTTGTAGTCCCAGAGGCTTGAAAGGCTGAGATGGGAGGATCCCTTGAGCCCAGGAGGTGGAAGTTGCAGTGAGCCAAGATCTCGCCACTACACTCCAGCCTGGATGACAGAGTGAAACTCTGTTTCAAAAAAACAAAAAAATTTAAAAACTCCCTGATCCAACACTTGTTAACATTTTGTCACATTTGCTTTGTAACTCTCTCTCCCTTTTTAAATATGTATATGTAACGATTATATGTAATCACACCCATATGCACATATGACTGTTATGTTTTTCTGAACCACTTAAGCATAATTTGCAGATATCTTGGCCCTTTACCCCTAAATATTTAAGCATTATTTCCCAAGAACAAAATCATTCACTAACACAGCCGCAGTTGCATAAATGATGGGATTCTTGGAATAACTTCTGTTTTGACTGAAATGTAGGTTCCATGAGGGTGCGACGGTATTTTGCTCTTCATCCATGTGTGTGTCACCTAGCATAGTGCCTGGCGCATAGCTGGGACTCGAAATGTTTGCTGAACATACGAGAATTCCTGAATTCCAAGGGCTTGCTATTAATGTGCTGTTGCCCAGCAGCCAGCTTTCTCACTCAGCCTACTCTGTGTGTTGAAGGGGGCTAGTGTTCGGACCTGTCCCATCCATCTCTATTTCAGTGGGGAATCAGAACCCCATCAAGATAAACCAGTGCCTGAAGATGTGGCTTCTGTAATTTCTGTCAAATCCTCTCCAGCTAGCTCTGGCCCTTGCCAAGCTACATTGTTTTTTATTGAGATGAACTTTTGCTCTTGTACCCCAGGCTGGAGTACAGTGGCACAACCTTGGCTCACTGCAACTTCTGCCTCTTTGGTTCAAGAGATCCTCTTGCTTCAGCCTCCCAAGTAGCTGGAATTACAGGCATGCGCCACCACACCCAGCTACTTTTTGTAATTTGAGAAGTGATGGGGTTTCTCCATATTGGCCAGGCTGGTCTAGAACTCCTGACCACAAGTGATCCGCCTCCCCTGACCTCCCAAAGTGCTAGGACTATAGGTGTGAGCCACCGCACCAGGCTCAGAGCTACATCCTTGACTGGCAGCCGCCTCTCCTCTGGCTCGGTGGCACCTGTTGGCCATCACACCCAGTTAATCTGCCCCATGAGAGAGTTCTGGCAAAGGCAGATGAAATGCCAGCCAATCTTCGCAGGCAGTTGCCTCTGTGAGGGACGGCCTGAGCCTTGGAAACCGCCCTCTGTGCCCTTGGCCACAAGGGCCTACCTTACCACCCGTGCTGTGCTCTCCTGTTAGTTCTTAGTTAACAGAGGAGGCTAATGGAGGGGATGATGTACTCAGGGCAAGGAGGAGCTGGGGCCTATGGCCCACAGAATCCTGAGTTGGAGAGGCTTTTAGAGGTCAGGTAGGATAGTGGTTTTCCAAATGTGGTTCCCGATCAGCAGCATCTGCACCTCCTGGGCACCTGGTAGAAGTACCCCACCCCAGCCCTGTTGAATCAGGAACCGATTAAGTAGCACACAACCATCTGTGCTTTAATCAGCCCTTCAGGAGGCTCAGATGCATGCTCAGTTTTGCAATGCTTTGCTTTAGGCTAACCCTGCCAGTTTTCAGGGTGGGTGCTGGGGGTTCACTCTGCTCCCTCCTCTCATATAACACATTCTCTGCTCATTGTTGTCCATCTGCAGCTACTGGCTTTTTAAAACAACGTTTTCAGAATAAAAAATAAGCTTATCAGGGAGTTATTACATTACCATGGCAACCTGGCTGCTGCCTAGAAAGAAGCAGGTAGCACAGCTGCCTTGAGGTCTCAGTGGCACTAAAGTCATTGTGGATTTTTGCTCTGTGGCCATTGTGCCTATGCACAGCCTCTTCGTTTCTCTTGTCTTTCCCCCCTTTTTTCTCCTCTTTTCTGTTTGGCCCCTAATTCCTCTCTCATCTCATTAGGAGCAACATGTGTTCTGTTTTCTTTAGATTTTTCAAGAGGCCGCCACAGCCGACCTCTCCTTTGAAATTAACAACTTGAAGAGGTAGCTAACATGAGCAGGCAATTTTCGGTTTTTAAATTTTTTATTGTTTATTTATTTAGAGATGGAGTTTTATTCTTGTTGCCCAAGCTGGAGTGCAGTGGCGCAGTCTTGGCTCACTGCAACCTCCACCTCCTGGGTTCAAGGGATTCTTCTGTTTCAGCCTCCCGAATAGCTGGGATTACAGGCATGTGCCACCACACCCAGCTAATTTTGTGTTTTTAGTAGAGATGGGTTTCACCATGTTGGTCATGCTAGCATCAAACTCCTGACCTCAGGTGACCCACCTGTCTTGGCCTCCCAAAGTGCTGGGATTATATGTGTGAGCCACCGCACCAGGCCTTGACTGGGTTTTTATCCTCATCAAAATTTTATTGAATTGATTATGTTTTGAGAAGGAACACACAAAGAAGGCAAAATTCAAAAGGTATGAAATGGTGCACCTTCAGAGTAAGTCTCTGCATGACTTACTCTTACTCCAGGTCTCCTCGCTGGAGGGTGGGGGGTCCCGTATCTGTTTCTTATGCTTCCTTACTGACTTACTGAGACAGCCTACACAAATCAAAGGATTTTTAAAAATCTTCTTTCACCTTTGTTATTTACACAAATGGCAGGTTCCATCCCCACTGCTCAGTACCTTGCTTCCTTCATGCAGTCTGTCTTAGGGCTCCTTCTCTAGCGTTTAGAGTTGCCTAATGCTTTTTATTTTTAAATTTAATTTAATTTAAAAAGATCAAGACGGAGTCTCGCTCTGTTGCCCAGGCTGGAGCGCAGTGGTGCGACCTTGGCTCACTGCAACCTCGGCTCACTGCAACCTCTGCCTCCCAGGTTCAAGTAATTTTCATGCCTCAGCCTCTTGAGTATCTGGGATCACAGGTGAGCACTGATTTTTGTATTTTTAATAGAGATGGGGCTTCACTATTTGGCCAGGCTGGTCTCAAACTCCCGACCTCAGGTGATCTGCCTGCTTCAGCCTTCCGAAGTGCTGGGATTACAGGCGTGAGCCACCACGTCTGGCTGCCTTATGCTTTTTAATAGTCTCCTATTCAATAGTGTAGATGTATCATCATTTAAGCAGTCCCCTGTTGATAAATATTTGGGTTACTCCTAGTCTTTTGCTATTTTCATCCCCATTTAACAGCTAGAAAAGCTGTGATTCAGAGAGGGACATGACCTGTGAAAGTTCCCAAAGCAAACGTTGGCATCTTTGGGCATTGCTTAGCTACAGAATATAAGAAAAAAGGAAGAGATGACTGACCCCTGAATTAGAGAAAAGACAGAGCCATCCAGAGACCCGATTTCCTCTTCTGCCACACTAGTGTCTGAACTAGGTCAGTTATATTCTTCCAACATTGCCTGATATGTAATTAAATGATCATTTATGGAAGTATTTTAAATCTGTCTTCCTTGCTAGATAGTAACCTTTGTTAGGGCAGGGACTATGTTTTCCCCACTCCTTTATCCCTAGCAAGGATTATCCTCCTAGCAAGCACTGGGTATATAGTAGGTGCTCAATAAATACCTGTTAAATGAATGAAGGAATGAATGGATCAGGGCTGTGTGTGGTTAAGGCAGTGGGCTTAGAGATCTGGCTTTGAATCCTGGCTCTAACAGTTATTATTGTGTAATCCTAGACCCATCATTCAACTTCTCAATGCCACCGTTTCCTTAGCTGTGACACGGAAATGCAATGTCTTTTACGACTTTATTTTGGAACTTGTGCTCCATGATTTCTGCAATATTCTACAGGTTATACAGATCAGTCCTATTCATGGTGGGAGGTGACTACAGAGGGGCATGGATACCAGGAGTTGAGAATTATCGGGGTTTATGGTGGAGGCTGGTTATCACACTCTCGTTTAGGTTTCTTTTTCTCCTACTACTTGCCCTCTACTCCTTCTTAATCATGGAACACTGTTCTTTGCCTTCAAAACATTTAACCTGTTATATGATTACATATTCATTTAGTCTGTCTTCCTCCGACAGACTGTAAGCACCATGAGGGCAGAGGTTGTAGTGTATGGTTCAGCACTGTGCCCTCAGTTACCAGCACAAAGCATAGAATAGGCGCTGGGTGAATGCCTTTTGAATAAATTATAATGATTTGCTTCTGTCTGAATTACAAGAGGTGTTTCTGTTTGTCTCCCCTCTGCATTGTAGGCTCCTACCTCAGGACCTGGCATAAAATTAAGGAAATGAATATAAGGAACACTTTTGAAATGGTGACAACACATCCAGATTAATATTTTGCAGGACATCTGCACACACGTCTACCAGTTCAACCCACCATCTACCAGTTGTGACTTTGCTCTGCTCTGGGAGATGGCTTAGCTTTGCATAGAACATAATTCTAATCTAGTTTTGCAGTTCTTAGGAATTTGTTACAGTGGGACGGGCCAGGCTGTGCAGTCCATTGCTATGAAGAAGTAACTTTTTTTTCTTTTTGAGACAGAGTCCCATTCTGTTGCCCAGGCTGGAGTGCAGTGGAGCGATCTCAGCTCACTGCAACCTCCACCTCCAAGGATCAAGCGATTCTCTTGCCTCAGCCTCCCAAGTAGCTGGGATTACAGGCGCCCACCACCACGCCCGGCTAACTTTTGTATTTTTTGGTAGAGATCGGGTTTCACCATGTGATCACGCTGGTCTCGAACTACTGATCTCAAGTGATCCGTCTGCCTCCCCCTCCCAAAGTACTGTGATTACAGGCGTGAGCCACTGCTGCCCGGTCCCTAGAAGTAACTTTTGTTTTCTTTTTAATTGAGCTTAGTGATATAGGAGCTTAAAAGCACTGGGTTTCGCTTCCCCAAACCTCTTTGTCCAGCTCAAGCCCACACAACAGGAACAAAGCCTAGCAGTGGCTCACGCCACAACCCTGGAAAGGGGCGGAGCAGAGCCTGCTGGTTGCTCAAAATGCGTCACTTCCGGGACCCAGAGTCGAGGGGAACTACTTCCGGGGGAACTGCGCGGCGGCGGGGGAGGTGAGTGCCGCTGCTTCGCGGCGGGGCGGGGTTCGAGATGCAGCGGGAACCGAAAGAGCCGGGCTTGGCGTGGCCCAGGTCTACCTGTGCTTTGCGGCGCCGCTCTGGGGACCCAGCTGTCGCTCCGCTCAGGTCCTGAATAAGTTCCCGTGGTGCTCGTTCGAAAGTTACTTCCGGAGGGGAATTTGAGCCTCGGGGAGGCGGACGGCCTCGCCTGGTGCATCCCAGCGCTTTCGTGCGGAACCTGGGCCAGAACCCTGGGCTCCTCATGGCCTGTTCCCGGCCTTTCCTCCCACGAGTGGGACAGTAGGAGGAGCCTGAGCTCCAGCGTTTGTCTCGCTAGGGTTCGAATCCGTATGGCTGTGTTACCGTGGGCAAGTCACGATTTCTTTCTGGTCCTCAGTTTCGTCCTCTGAAATGGACATGCACTCTTGTTCTAAGGGTGAAACGAGGTAGTGAATGTAAAGCTCTTAGTTGGTGCACAGTGCATGCTTGTTGGAAGAATTCTTTTTAAGAGAATTCCTAAAATGAATTCGCTTAAAATTCTTGAGAAATGAATATGAGAAACACTTTTAAAATGGTGACAACACGTTTAGTTTAATAATTATATTTTGCAGGGCATCTGTACACCAGTTTCAGCCCACCGGCTGGCTACCCATTGTGACTTTGCTCGGAGAGGTGGCTTAGTTTTGCTAGTTTTGCGCAGTTCTTAGGAATTTGTTACAATGGGACGGGCCAGGCTATACAGCTCGTTGCTATAAAGCAGTAATGTATTTTCTTTCTTTCTTTTTTTTTTTAAAGCCATTTTATTTATTTATTTATTTAGTCATAATCCCACTGTGTTGCCCACGCTGGAGGGCGGTGGCGATCTCGGCTTACTGCAACTTCCGCCACCCGGGTTCAAGGAATTCTCCTGCCTCAACTTCCTGAGTAGCTGGGAGTATAGACGTGTGCCACCACACCTGGCTAGTTTTTGTACTTTTTGTTTGTTTTTGAGATGGAGTCTTACTCTGTTGCCAGGCTGGGGTGCAGTGGCGTGATCTAGGCTCACTGCAACCTTCGCCTCCTGGGTTCAAGGGATTCCCCTGCCTTAGCCTCCTGAGTAGCTGGAACTACAGGTGCACAGTACCATGCCTGGCTAATTTTTTTTTCTTTAGTATTTTAATAGAGATGGGGTTTCACCATGTTGGCCAGGGTGGTCTTGAACTGACCTCATGATCCGCCCACCTCGGCTTCCAAAAGTGCTGGGATTACAGGCGTGAGCCAGTGCACCTGAGTACTTTTTTTTATCTTTAGTAGAGACAGGGTTCCACCGTGTTGGCCAGGCTGGTCTTGAACTCCTGACCTCAGGTGATCCACTCAGCCTTGGCCTCCCAAAGCGTTGGTATTATAGGTGTGAGCCACCACATCTGGCTTTTTTTCTTTTTAATTAAAAAAAAAAAGTTCAAATAGAGATGGAGTCTCACTATGTTGCCCAGTTGGTCTTGAACTCTGGGAGGCAAGATATCCTCCTGCCTGGACCTCACAAAGTGTTTGAGACTACTGGTGTGAGCCACTGTGCCCGGCCTAAAGCACTAACTTCTGACACTGGTTTCTATCCCCCAGTCGGTTTCAGTTTAATTTTCACAACAGAATTTAAAAGTTCTTTCATTAGAAGCCAAGAATGCCCTACCATCACAGCACACGATACTGGGAGATGGTAAGGCCTATGGCAGTTGTGAAATTTGAGTTTTTCAGTCTTAAGAGAAGATTTAGTTAGTATTTGCCAAGTCCTGAGAGCTATACTTGTCTCCATGGTTATTTGTTTTAAAATGTTGACCCATTCTTTTTTTCCCTCAATAACCATTTTGTTTTAGAATAGTTTTAGATTTACAGAGTTACTGCAAAGATACTTCAGCGAGTTCCCCCATTATTAACATCTTACATTAGTATAGTACATTTGTCACAATTACTGGACCAATATTGATACATTATTATTAACTCTAATCTGAACTTTATTCATTTTTCCTTATTTTTTCTCTAATGTCCTTTTTCTGTTCCAGTATTGTCCAGGGCACCCTACTACATTTAGTCATCATATTTCCTTAGGCTCCTCTTCTCTGTGATGGTTTCTCAGGCTTTCCTTGTTGTAGTTGAACTTGAGAGTTTTGAAGATTACTGACTGGTCATATGTTTTGCAGAAGGACCTTTAATTAGGATTTGTCTGTTTTTGACATGAGTAGATCAGGGTAATGGGTTTTAGGGGAGGAAGACCACTGATATGGTTCAGCTATAACCCCACCCAAATCATCTTGAATTGTAGCTCCCATAATCCCCACATGTTGTGGGAAGGACCCAGTAGGAGGTCATTGAATTATGGGGGTGGGTTTTTCCCATGCTATTCTCCTGATAGTGAGTAAGTCTCAGGAGATCTGATGGTTTTATAAAGGGGAATTCCCCTGCACACACTCCCTTGCCTGCCGCCACATAAGACGTGCCTTAGCACCTTCTTTGCCTTTCGCCATGGTTGTGAGGCCTCAGCCATGTGGAACTGGGTCCATTAAACCTCTTTTTCTTTATAAATTACCCAGTCTTGGGTATTTCTTCAAAGTGGTACGAAAATGGACTAATCCAACCATGGAGGTAAAGTGCTGTTCTTATCACATCTTATCAAGGGTACATACTATCGGTATGAGTTATCATTGTTGATGTCTGTTAACCTGAGGCACTTGACTTGAGTCAGGCTTTTCCAGTGTAGAGTTACTTTTCCTCCCGTACTTTCCACACTGTACTTTTGGAAGAAAGTCATTATGTACAGCACACGTTTAAGGAGTGTGGAATTATGCTCCATGCTTAAAGGCAGAGTATCTAATGCAAATTATTTGGAGTTCTTCTCTGTGGGAAATTTGTCTGTTCTCCTATTTTTTTCTTATAGAGTCATTTATTTGTATTGGTGAACTCATGACTTTTTTTTTTTTTGAGATGGAGTCTTGCACTGTTGCCTGGGCTGGAGTGCAGTGGTGCAATCTTGGCTCACTGCAACCTCCATCTCCTGGGTTCAAGTGATTCCTCTGGCTCAGCCTCCTGAGTAGCTGGGATTACAGCTGCCCACCATCACACCTGGCTAATTTTTTATAGTTTTAGTAGAGATGGAGTTTCACTGTGTTAGCCAGGGTGGTCTTGAACTCCTGACCTCATGATCTGCCCGCCTTGGCCTCCAGAGTTTTTTTTTTTTTTTGAGACGGAGTTTCGCTCTTGTTACCCAGGCTGGAGTGCAATGGCGCGATTTCGGCTCACCGCAACCTCCGCCTCCTGGGTTCAAGCAATTCTACTGCCTCAGTCTCCTGAGTAGCTGGAATCACAGGCACGCGCCACCATGCCCAGCTAATTTTTTGTATTTTTAGTAGAGACGGGGTTTCACCATGTTGACCATAATGGTCACAATCTCTTGACCTTGTGATCCACCTGCCTTGGCCTCCCAAAGTTTTTTTTTTTTTTTTTTGAGGCAGAGTCTCATTCTGACGCAGAGGCTGGAGTGCAGTGATGCAAATCTTGGCTTACTGCAGTCTCCACCTTCTGGGTTCAAGCGATTCTCTTGCCTCAGCGTCCTGAGTAGCTGGGATTACAGGCACTCACCACCACACCTGGTGAATTTTTGTATTTCTAGTAGAGATGGAGTTTCACCATGTTGGGTAGGCTGGTCTTGAACTCCTGACCTCTGGTGATCAACCTGCCTCGGCCTCCTGAAGTGCTAGAATTACAGGTGTGAGGCACTGCGCCCAGCCTGAACTCATGGATGCTTTGGACTATCATTCAGTACTACTTTATTTTGTTGCTCAAATTGTTCCTCCATTGGCCATTGGGAGCTAGCTCTTCCACTTGACTCCTGTATCCCTTTGACATACCCCCTCAATGTGTTTTGCTTTGTTTTGTCTCGTTGAGCACCTTCTTACTTTCTACTCTAGGCTTATCTCATATGTTTCTGCCCCAGTCCTAGAATTAGCCATTTCCCTAGGAGACCTGGCTCCTTTTATTGGATAACGGCCCAGAAAACAAGATCTGGGCTCTAGGTATGCTCAGTGCTACTTAGTGTCCTTGCTTCTAGGCCCTCGCAGTGGACAGAGCAAGAGACATATGTATATATGCACAGATCTAGAAGTATTTCCATATGGAACCACCAGTATCTATGTTAAGCTATACATAACTGATATCCAACTCTTTTCCATGATGGCATGGATTGTTCTAGCTCAGCAGTCCACAACCTTTTTGGCACCAGGAACTGGTTTTGTGGAAGACAATTTTTCTATAGACCTGGGGGTGGAGATGGTTTTAGGATGATTCAAGTGCATTACATTTATTGTGCACTTTATTTCTGTTATTACTACATTGTATTATATAATGAAATGTTCATACAACTCACCATGAAGTAGAATCAGTGGGAGCCCTGAACTTGTTTTCCTACAACTAGACAGTCCCATCTGGGTGTGATGGGAGACAGTGACAGATCATCAGGTATTAGATTCTCATAAGGAGTGCGCAACCTAGATCCCTCTCACGTACAGTTCACAATAGGGTTTGTGTTTCTATGAGAATCTAATGCAGCCACTGATCTGATAGGAGGCAGAGCTCAGGTGGTAATGTGAGTGATGAGGAGCAGCTGTAAATACAGATGAAGCTTCACTCACTCACCTGTCACTCACTTCCTGCTGTGTGGCCTGGGTCCTAATGGATCATGGACTAGTACTGGTCTGTGTTGTGGGGGTTGGGGACTCCTGTTCTGGTTTCCTTCTCTTGCTTATGTGTAACCTCCCACTCCACCTGTGACAAACCCGACTCCCACCATTCACCATTCGTTTACTTAATTATTTAATTTAGTAAACCTGTATCAGGGTTTTTAGAATTGCTCCCCCGTATCCCCTGTGGGAGGCAACTTATCAGCTGGAGTACAATGTGGATGTGCATTTCCTGTTGCCTTCAGTTTTACAGGCTCCACTCATTTTCAGAGTTACTTAGGTCAGTACCTTATTCCCCTGCCACCCTTTCAGTGAAGTTGTTTAATATATTTAGATTCAGAATGTCACATTCTGCCTTCCATCTGGAACACCCTGACTTCACGTGTCTGTGAGTTTGTGTGTTTTAAAAACAAGATCTCACTATGTTGCCCAGGCTGGTCTCAAACTCCTGGGCTCAAGCAATCCTCCTGCCTTGGCTTCTCAAAGTTCTGGGATTATGGGTGTGAGCCACTGCAACAGCATTCCTATGTTTTAAAAAATATTTGCGGCCGGGCACAGTGGCTCACGCCTGTAATCCAAGCACTTTGAAGGCCAAGGCGGGTGGATCACCTGAGGTCGGGAGTTCAAGACCAGCCGGACCAACATGGTGAACCCTGTCTTTAAAAAAAAAAAAAAAAAAAAAAATTTGCATCATTAAAGTTTACTCTGTGCTGTAAAGTTTTTGGGTTTTGATAAGTGCTTAATATTTCGTATTCCTAATTTCGTATTCCTAATGCAGGATAGTTTCCCCTCCTTCGGGGATTATTTTTAACTTCTTTCAGATTTCACCTCAGCATTCTTGTTGGCTTTCTCCAAAATACATCTATAATCTGAGAATTTATCACCGCCACTGCTACCCTCCTGGTGCAAGCATGTCTTTTGACAGTTAAAGTGGCCTCTTAATTGGTCTCCTTGCTTTCAGTCTTGTCCCCTACAGTCTGTTGTCAACAAAGCAGCCAGAGGGATCATTTTGAAATGAGTCAGACCATGTGATTTCTTAACTAAGAACTTTCCAGTAGCTCCCCTTTTACTCAGAGAACTGGCCAGAGTCCTTATAACGGCCTGCAGCTTGCTTACCTGCAGCTTGCTTACTCGATAGTTGTTGATCCTGAAGCTCATTCCTGCCTCAGGGCCTTGGCCCTTGCCATCCCTCCATCCTGGGATACTCTGGCAGATGTTTAAATGACTTATTCCTTTGCTTTCGACTTTCCTCTGTTGAAATGTCACCTTTGCAGAGCGGCCCTTTCCTGACCACCTCATATTAAATAGTGCCCTCTTCCTTCCTCCTGTATATATTGTAATATTCATCCCTGACATGACATGTGTATGTCTGTGTTTGAGTACTTCCAATTGAATGGAAACTCCATGGCAGGGACTAGACTAGTGCCTGGCACATAGTAGATTCACAATAAATATTTGTCCAGTGAATTAATATCTTCCGTCACCAGTGTCCTGCACTTGGGTGAGCTTTGCAGCATCCAATAACCTCATGAAATTATTTGCCACGTTCGGTAATAAATAATCTTGCACCTTTTGTTAAATTCAGATAGGGGTATGAAAGTTCCCTGATGGATAAAAACCTCTGCCCTTAAGCAAGTCTGGAGCAGGACAGGGCTAGAGACCAGGATGGCAGCTCTGCCCTGACTCACTAGGAGAGCCCGGGGAACCTCGTGGCCTCTCAGCTCTTCCTTGTTAGATTATGACGCAGTTGGTTGAGGCATCTGCTCTTGCTTTCAAGGTGGGAAACAAAGGCATAGGCTTAGTCATATACCAAGTATTTATGAGTCAGGACCTGGAATAAACTCCAGATATACCCCCAAGATCCTTGCTGTTCAGGAGATTGTAATGGATCAAGGAGAAAACAGTAGATTCTAGTGTAACATTTCTCAAACAATAAGAAATAACATTCTAAAATTTGATCCAGCACATACATGCCCAGATGTAGATAGATATTTAAAAAGCTTCAGAGTATAATACTGCCCCTTAATATTATACTCTCTGATAAAGGTGACATGTGAGGAGTTCTAATGTTAATCAGAAATGTCACTATCACCATAGTGCAAGCAAAAAGTGTAGTGCCATCTTGTGACAAGGACACTGCAACGGAAGATGGCACTACACTTTATGCTTGCACTATGGTGATAGTGACGTTTCTGATTAACATTAGAACTTTGGTTGGCTGATTTTACCCATGAACTCGGAGACTGAAGTCCCAGGATCCCATTTGACCTCTGACCTAATTCCCACATCCTTCAGGTGAGAGATGGTCCCAGGCATGCACAAATATTCCAGAATAGTAACTGATGATGAAAAGTCATCATTAATTTACTGGCATATTTTGTCTTTTATTCCTGCCTCCTGCCATCCTTTGATAATTTATCCATCAGATTTCAATGTAATAAAACCCATTGGATGCTACGTGCTGTGTTTGGTCTCAGGAGCAAGGAAGAGTTAGGTGCAATTCAAATGAACTGATTGGGGGCTGCAGGCATTCTGTGGACTTGCTTTGGTGCCATTTTTCATTCTAACTAGACAAGTGGGCAAACAGATAATTACACAGTGTGATAAACACAGTCTATAATCGAGGCGCATACAAGAAGGGTGGGGACTTCACCCTGCTAAGGAGTAGAAAATGAGCAAGAGGAGTAGAAAACAGCTGTTTGGCTGTTTGTCAATTTATTATTTCCACTTTGCAGATGGGGAAACAGACTTAGACAATTAAATGACCAGTCCATGGCCACTATGCTCATCAGGGCAAGGCTGGAGTTTTGAACCTGTCTCTTTGGCTCCAGTGCTCATATTCTCTTGACTGAGTCTCGCAAAGGCAAATCCTGTCCCCAGGCACAAAATAAACAGATTCAAAGATTGGGGATGACTGGGTGGAGGTGAGAAAGATGCAGCAAAAAGAACTTGCAGGATGCTGGGCATGGTGGCTCACACATGTAATCCCAGCACTGTAGGAGGCCGAGACAGGTGGATTACCTGAGGTCAGGAGTTTGAGACCATCCTGGCCAACATGGTGAAATCCTGTCTCTACTAAAAATACAAAAATTATCTGGGCATGGTGGCGGGCACCTGTAATCCCAGCTATTCAGGAGGCTGAGGCAGGAGAATCACTTGAACCTGGGAGGCAGGTCGCCATGAGCTGAGATCATGCCATTGCACTTGATCTGGGCGACAGATCGAGACTTGTCTAAAAAAAAAAAAAAAAAAAAAGAGGAACTTGCTGGAGAGCGGACGGGGGAGACCAGCACATTGAATGAGCCTATTTTTCATTCCTTCTCCCACTAGAATATATTGAAGCAAATCCCAGACTTCATATTATTTCATCCATAAATATTTCAGCATGTATCTCAAAAAGATAAGGCTCTTTTTCAGACAGAGTCACAATCCCATTATCACGCTTAAAAAAACTAACAATAATTTCTATTACAGGAACCTATTGAGGACAATCTGACAAGACCTCAGAATGGAAGTGGGCTTGTGTATCTTGAGCCAGACTGTCACAAAGCCATGATAAGGAATTTAAATTTTTCCAGGATAATTACAGCCAAGGCGAACAGGGGCTTGGAAATGTAGGAGGTTCGAAAAGCTTGTCTGGCTCTGGAAAGGAAATATTATAAAGGAAGAAGAAAAAGACTGGAAAGGTTTGCAGAGTGAAAAAGACAAGACTCTTCTTTCTTTCTGACTTCCCCTTTCCTCCTGCGAGGGTCTTTAGTCATAAATGAGAAATAGGAACCAGGGCTAAAGTGAAACCAAATGGATAAAAATAACGCAACAAATACAGTATTGCGAAATACAATGAGATAAAGGCATGGGGTTTGTTGCCCATTAAGGCTGTGCAAACTGCTCTGCTCACCTCTTTTTTGTTTTTTTTTTTTTGAGATGGAGTCTCACTCTGTCGCCCAGGCTGGAGTGCAGTTTCGTGATCTTAGCTCACTGCAACCTCTGCCTCCTGGGTTCAAGTGATTCTCTTGCCTCAGCCTCCTGAGTAGCTGGGACTACAGGCACCTGCCGCCACGCCTGGCTAATTTTTTGAATTTTTTTTTTTTAGTAGAGACGGGGGTTTCACCTTGTTGCCCAGGCTGGTCTTGAACTCCTGAGCAGCTCAGGCAATCCACCAGGCTCAGTCTTCCAAAGTGCTGGGATTACAGGCATGAGTCACAGCACCTGACTTGCTCATTCCTTAGATAATGGCTATTCAGCTGCTGCTATTTAGATTCCTAGCTTCCTGAGAGGTTCTGTTCCTTGTTTATTAACTGGTTATTGTACACACCAACCTTCTACTAGGCATCAAGAAATCAGATTTCTAGACCAGGTGTGGTGGCTCACCATTTGTAATCCCAGCATTTTGGGGTGCCGAGGCAGGTAGATGACTTGAGGTCAGAAGTTTGAGATCCAGACCGGCCAACATGGTAAAACCCTGTCTTTACTAAAAAAACAAAATCAGCCAGGCATGGTGACATGCGCCCATAATCCCAGCTACTCGGGAGGCTGAGGCACAAGAATCGCTTGAGCCCTAGAGGCGGAGGTTGCAGTGAGCTGAGATCTCACAATTGCACTCCGGCCTAGGTGACAGAGCGAGACTCCGTCTCAAAAAAATAATAATAATAGGGCCAGGAACGGTGGCTCAAGCCTGTAATCCCGGCACTTTGGGAGACCAAGGTGGGTGGATCATGAGGTCAAGAGATCAAGACCATCCTGGTCAACATGGTGAGACCCCGTCCCTACTAAAAATACAAAACATTAGCTGGGCATGGTGGCGCCTGACTGTAATCCCAGCTACTCAGGAGGCTGAGGCAGGAGAATTGCCTGAACCCAGGAGGCGGAGGTTGTGGTGAGCCGAGATCGCGCCATTGCACTCCAGCCTGGGTAACAAGAGTGAAACTCCGTCTCAAAAAAAAAAAAAAAAAATAATAATAATAATAATTCCTCCACGAGGTGCAGTTCCTCCATGAAATTGCTTTGTAACCCAGGGCAACTTCCTTGACTTCTCTGGGCTGATCTGTAAAGTGAGGCTGTTAGACCACAAGACCTCATTGTTTCCTTTAAGACCTGAGTTCTCTGATTCGGTGAATACCTAGTAAAACAGTGTCACTTCCTGGAAAATGCTTGGCTAACCTCAATGAAGGATGCCATGGAGATGCCATGTGTTGATTAGGCAGGTTCATGCTACAAAATCACCCAGGGTTGCTTTTGGCGGACCCCCCAGAGGAAATCCAAAGGGCAACACTATGGGAGCTCTCTGGAAATGGGCGGTAGATGGAGAGCACGTGGAAACTGCAAAGAGCCATCCACAGATGGAGCCGGCTGCTTGAGGCCCGGGAAGCAAACTGCGGACATAAGTTGAAATCACAGCCCAATGTGGGTATTTCGTTTTGTTTTGTTTCATCTTAATGGCAGGTAAAGGGGTTTGGTGACCAGGGATGTGGGGCTGAGCCAGAGCTCAAGGGGAGGGGGTTGTGAGAACCGGCAGGGCAAGTTGCCATATGTTGCTGGGATTCTGGAACCTTGGCCTAGGGAGCTGCATTGGAGCAGAGTTTTAAGAACTTGAGGTTGGAGGGGAGCCAGAGGAAGACGTGGAAGAGGTTGAAGCAGAAAGGGCAGGGGAGAAATAAAACAGACCCCAATCTCGGCCAGAAGAGAAGCCCTTTCCTGACACCTTGCCTCTGTCCAGCTCATCATCACATGAGGAAGGAGGGGCTGTGCAGCTCTTCCGCTCCAGCTGCTTTGATTTCTTTTTTCACTCCAAGATGCTCTGTTCTTTCTCACCGCATGGCTCTGTGGTGTCTTCTCCCTGGAAGGCAGCTCTTTCCCCAATCAACTTCCGCTGAAACCTTAGATTAAAGCTGTTGCCTCCAGGAAGCCCTCCTTGGCCTTCTGTTCTAAGACAAACCACTCCATTTTAAGTCCTTACATCATGATTCCCTTTTTTTTGTTTTGTTTTGTTTTTTCACCAGGAACACGTGCACTTTATTCAACACAACTGTGGAAAAGTGTGGGAGGGTAAAGGGCTGATACAGGATTGGCTGGGGGCAGGGCGAGGAATGGAAGCTGGAGGACGTAGGAGACAGGATGATTCCTCTGGATCTACTGATAGGCTTGCAGAATCAGTATTGGGATGATGATCAGCAGAATGGTTATGATGATACCCAAAATCAGGGCCCAGATGTTCAGGCACTTGGCGGTGGAGGCGTAGGCCTGGGCCCCGGTCAGGTCACCAACCATCTTCCTGTCCCCAGACTTCAAGGAGTAGGTGAATGCTATGAAGCCCAGGCAGCAGGAGTTCATGAAGAGGGTGTTGAACAGGGACCAGACGACATGGTCAGGCACGGAGGTCTCGCTTCGGATGTGGATCACGGTGGATGTCGGGGGTGCAGGGTTGTGGGGCGCCCCCAGCGCAGCCACCTCATGTTCCTTCTTCAGCATCTAATAGTTCGGGGGACAGTCGGTGCCGGCGGGAGTGAAGAAGGTTTGGACGGTGTGGTTCATGGTGTCCAGGGAAGACCGGCCGTTGGGTTGCTGGGATGCTTCTCCCCCTTTTTTTTTTTTTGAGACAGAGTCTCACTCTGTTGCCCAGGCTGGAGTGCAATGGCATGATCTCGGTTTACTGCAACCTCTGCCTCACAGGTTCAAGTGATTATGCTGCCTCAGCTAGGATTACAGGCACGTACCACCATGCCTGGTTAATTTTTGTATTTTTAGTAGAGATGGGGTTTCATCATATTGGCTAGGATGGTCTCAAACTCCTGACCTCCTGATCTGCCTGCCTCAACCTCCCAAAGTACTGGGATTACAGGCATGAGCCACTGCACCTGGCCTCATTATGCAGTTTTTAAAAACAGTGTTCCTCACTGTTATCATTCTTTAATGTATTTATGTGATTTTATCATTCTTTAATGTATTTATGTGTATTATGTGATTTCTGTGTTTCTAAAAAAAAGGTCTAATTTTGAAATAACGTCAAGCTTTTAGAAAAGTCGCAAGAATAATACAAAGAACTCCCATAGGCCAGGCGTAGTGGCTCACGCCTGTAATCCCAGCACTTTGGGAAGCCCAGGCGGGTGGATCACTTGAGCCCAGGAATTCAAGACCAGACTGGGCAACATAGTGAAACCTCATCTTTACAGAAAACAAAATAAACAAATTAGCTGGGTGTGATGGCACAAGCCTGTAGTTTCAGTTACTCGGGAGGTGAAGGTGGAAGGACTCACAGAAGTTCAAGGCTGCAGTGAGCTACCATTGTGCTGCAGCACTCCAACCTGACTCTGTTTCTAAAAAAACTTTTTAATTAAATTATTTAAATTAAATTTATTTGTTTATTTATTTATTGAGATAGGGTCTCACTCTGACACCCAGGCTGGGGTGCAGTGGCACAATCTCGGTTCACTGCAGCCTCAGCTTCCAGGGCTCAGGTGCTTCTCCCACCTCTCAGTCTCCAGAGTAGCTGGAACTACAGGCGTGTACCACTATACCTGGTTAATTTTTTTGTATGTTTTTTGTAGAGAAGGAGTTTCACCATGAGGCCTCTTGGCCTCAAGCAATCCTCCACCTGCCTTGGCTTCCCAAAGTGCTGGGATTACAGGTGTGAGCAACTGTGCCTGGCCTAAATTAACTTTAACCTAATTAAATAAAAATAAATAAAAATAACTCCTGGCTGGGTGCAGTGGCTCACTTGTCTAAGCCCAGCACTTTGAGAGGCCAAGGTGGGCAGATTGCTTGAGCCCAGGAGTTTGAGACCAGCCTGGCCAATATGGTAAAACCCTGTCTCTACAAAAAGTACAGAAAATTAACTAGGTGTGGTGGTGCACACTTGTAGTCCCAGAGGCTTGAAAGGCTGAGATGGGAGGATCCCTTGAGCCCAGGAGGTGGAAGTTGCAGTGAGCCAAGATCTCGCCACTACACTCCAGCCTGGATGACAGAGTGAAACTCTGTTTCAAAAAAACAAAAAAATTTAAAAACTCCCTGATCCAACACTTGTTAACATTTTGTCACATTTGCTTTGTAACTCTCTCTCCCTTTTTAAATATGTATATGTAACGATTATATGTAATCACACCCATATGCACATATGACTGTTATGTTTTTCTGAACCACTTAAGCATAATTTGCAGATATCTTGGCCCTTTACCCCTAAATATTTAAGCATTATTTCCCAAGAACAAAATCATTCACTAACACAGCCGCAGTTGCATAAATGATGGGATTCTTGGAATAACTTCTGTTTTGACTGAAATGTAGGTTCCATGAGGGTGCGACGGTATTTTGCTCTTCATCCATGTGTGTGTCACCTAGCATAGTGCCTGGCGCATAGCTGGGACTCGAAATGTTTGCTGAACATACGAGAATTCCTGAATTCCAAGGGCTTGCTATTAATGTGCTGTTGCCCAGCAGCCAGCTTTCTCACTCAGCCTACTCTGTGTGTTGAAGGGGGCTAGTGTTCGGACCTGTCCCATCCATCTCTATTTCAGTGGGGAATCAGAACCCCATCAAGATAAACCAGTGCCTGAAGATGTGGCTTCTGTAATTTCTGTCAAATCCTCTCCAGCTAGCTCTGGCCCTTGCCAAGCTACATTGTTTTTTATTGAGATGAACTTTTGCTCTTGTACCCCAGGCTGGAGTACAGTGGCACAACCTTGGCTCACTGCAACTTCTGCCTCTTTGGTTCAAGAGATCCTCTTGCTTCAGCCTCCCAAGTAGCTGGAATTACAGGCATGCGCCACCACACCCAGCTACTTTTTGTAATTTGAGAAGTGATGGGGTTTCTCCATATTGGCCAGGCTGGTCTAGAACTCCTGACCACAAGTGATCCGCCTCCCCTGACCTCCCAAAGTGCTAGGACTATAGGTGTGAGCCACCGCACCAGGCTCAGAGCTACATCCTTGACTGGCAGCCGCCTCTCCTCTGGCTCGGTGGCACCTGTTGGCCATCACACCCAGTTAATCTGCCCCATGAGAGAGTTCTGGCAAAGGCAGATGAAATGCCAGCCAATCTTCGCAGGCAGTTGCCTCTGTGAGGGACGGCCTGAGCCTTGGAAACCGCCCTCTGTGCCCTTGGCCACAAGGGCCTACCTTACCACCCGTGCTGTGCTCTCCTGTTAGTTCTTAGTTAACAGAGGAGGCTAATGGAGGGGATGATGTACTCAGGGCAAGGAGGAGCTGGGGCCTATGGCCCACAGAATCCTGAGTTGGAGAGGCTTTTAGAGGTCAGGTAGGATAGTGGTTTTCCAAATGTGGTTCCCGATCAGCAGCATCTGCACCTCCTGGGCACCTGGTAGAAGTACCCCACCCCAGCCCTGTTGAATCAGGAACCGATTAAGTAGCACACAACCATCTGTGCTTTAATCAGCCCTTCAGGAGGCTCAGATGCATGCTCAGTTTTGCAATGCTTTGCTTTAGGCTAACCCTGCCAGTTTTCAGGGTGGGTGCTGGGGGTTCACTCTGCTCCCTCCTCTCATATAACACATTCTCTGCTCATTGTTGTCCATCTGCAGCTACTGGCTTTTTAAAACAACGTTTTCAGAATAAAAAATAAGCTTATCAGGGAGTTATTACATTACCATGGCAACCTGGCTGCTGCCTAGAAAGAAGCAGGTAGCACAGCTGCCTTGAGGTCTCAGTGGCACTAAAGTCATTGTGGATTTTTGCTCTGTGGCCATTGTGCCTATGCACAGCCTCTTCGTTTCTCTTGTCTTTCCCCCCTTTTTTCTCCTCTTTTCTGTTTGGCCCCTAATTCCTCTCTCATCTCATTAGGAGCAACATGTGTTCTGTTTTCTTTAGATTTTTCAAGAGGCCGCCACAGCCGACCTCTCCTTTGAAATTAACAACTTGAAGAGGTAGCTAACATGAGCAGGCAATTTTCGGTTTTTAAATTTTTTATTGTTTATTTATTTAGAGATGGAGTTTTATTCTTGTTGCCCAAGCTGGAGTGCAGTGGCGCAGTCTTGGCTCACTGCAACCTCCACCTCCTGGGTTCAAGGGATTCTTCTGTTTCAGCCTCCCGAATAGCTGGGATTACAGGCATGTGCCACCACACCCAGCTAATTTTGTGTTTTTAGTAGAGATGGGTTTCACCATGTTGGTCATGCTAGCATCAAACTCCTGACCTCAGGTGACCCACCTGTCTTGGCCTCCCAAAGTGCTGGGATTATATGTGTGAGCCACCGCACCAGGCCTTGACTGGGTTTTTATCCTCATCAAAATTTTATTGAATTGATTATGTTTTGAGAAGGAACACACAAAGAAGGCAAAATTCAAAAGGTATGAAATGGTGCACCTTCAGAGTAAGTCTCTGCATGACTTACTCTTACTCCAGGTCTCCTCGCTGGAGGGTGGGGGGTCCCGTATCTGTTTCTTATGCTTCCTTACTGACTTACTGAGACAGCCTACACAAATCAAAGGATTTTTAAAAATCTTCTTTCACCTTTGTTATTTACACAAATGGCAGGTTCCATCCCCACTGCTCAGTACCTTGCTTCCTTCATGCAGTCTGTCTTAGGGCTCCTTCTCTAGCGTTTAGAGTTGCCTAATGCTTTTTATTTTTAAATTTAATTTAATTTAAAAAGATCAAGACGGAGTCTCGCTCTGTTGCCCAGGCTGGAGCGCAGTGGTGCGACCTTGGCTCACTGCAACCTCGGCTCACTGCAACCTCTGCCTCCCAGGTTCAAGTAATTTTCATGCCTCAGCCTCTTGAGTATCTGGGATCACAGGTGAGCACTGATTTTTGTATTTTTAATAGAGATGGGGCTTCACTATTTGGCCAGGCTGGTCTCAAACTCCCGACCTCAGGTGATCTGCCTGCTTCAGCCTTCCGAAGTGCTGGGATTACAGGCGTGAGCCACCACGTCTGGCTGCCTTATGCTTTTTAATAGTCTCCTATTCAATAGTGTAGATGTATCATCATTTAAGCAGTCCCCTGTTGATAAATATTTGGGTTACTCCTAGTCTTTTGCTATTTTCATCCCCATTTAACAGCTAGAAAAGCTGTGATTCAGAGAGGGACATGACCTGTGAAAGTTCCCAAAGCAAACGTTGGCATCTTTGGGCATTGCTTAGCTACAGAATATAAGAAAAAAGGAAGAGATGACTGACCCCTGAATTAGAGAAAAGACAGAGCCATCCAGAGACCCGATTTCCTCTTCTGCCACACTAGTGTCTGAACTAGGTCAGTTATATTCTTCCAACATTGCCTGATATGTAATTAAATGATCATTTATGGAAGTATTTTAAATCTGTCTTCCTTGCTAGATAGTAACCTTTGTTAGGGCAGGGACTATGTTTTCCCCACTCCTTTATCCCTAGCAAGGATTATCCTCCTAGCAAGCACTGGGTATATAGTAGGTGCTCAATAAATACCTGTTAAATGAATGAAGGAATGAATGGATCAGGGCTGTGTGTGGTTAAGGCAGTGGGCTTAGAGATCTGGCTTTGAATCCTGGCTCTAACAGTTATTATTGTGTAATCCTAGACCCATCATTCAACTTCTCAATGCCACCGTTTCCTTAGCTGTGACACGGAAATGCAATGTCTTTTACGACTTTATTTTGGAACTTGTGCTCCATGATTTCTGCAATATTCTACAGGTTATACAGATCAGTCCTATTCATGGTGGGAGGTGACTACAGAGGGGCATGGATACCAGGAGTTGAGAATTATCGGGGTTTATGGTGGAGGCTGGTTATCACACTCTCGTTTAGGTTTCTTTTTCTCCTACTACTTGCCCTCTACTCCTTCTTAATCATGGAACACTGTTCTTTGCCTTCAAAACATTTAACCTGTTATATGATTACATATTCATTTAGTCTGTCTTCCTCCGACAGACTGTAAGCACCATGAGGGCAGAGGTTGTAGTGTATGGTTCAGCACTGTGCCCTCAGTTACCAGCACAAAGCATAGAATAGGCGCTGGGTGAATGCCTTTTGAATAAATTATAATGATTTGCTTCTGTCTGAATTACAAGAGGTGTTTCTGTTTGTCTCCCCTCTGCATTGTAGGCTCCTACCTCAGGACCTGGCATAAAATTAAGGAAATGAATATAAGGAACACTTTTGAAATGGTGACAACACATCCAGATTAATATTTTGCAGGACATCTGCACACACGTCTACCAGTTCAACCCACCATCTACCAGTTGTGACTTTGCTCTGCTCTGGGAGATGGCTTAGCTTTGCATAGAACATAATTCTAATCTAGTTTTGCAGTTCTTAGGAATTTGTTACAGTGGGACGGGCCAGGCTGTGCAGTCCATTGCTATGAAGAAGTAACTTTTTTTTCTTTTTGAGACAGAGTCCCATTCTGTTGCCCAGGCTGGAGTGCAGTGGAGCGATCTCAGCTCACTGCAACCTCCACCTCCAAGGATCAAGCGATTCTCTTGCCTCAGCCTCCCAAGTAGCTGGGATTACAGGCGCCCACCACCACGCCCGGCTAACTTTTGTATTTTTTGGTAGAGATCGGGTTTCACCATGTGATCACGCTGGTCTCGAACTACTGATCTCAAGTGATCCGTCTGCCTCCCCCTCCCAAAGTACTGTGATTACAGGCGTGAGCCACTGCTGCCCGGTCCCTAGAAGTAACTTTTGTTTTCTTTTTAATTGAGCTTAGTGATATAGGAGCTTAAAAGCACTGGGTTTCGCTTCCCCAAACCTCTTTGTCCAGCTCAAGCCCACACAACAGGAACAAAGCCTAGCAGTGGCTCACGCCACAACCCTGGAAAGGGGCGGAGCAGAGCCTGCTGGTTGCTCAAAATGCGTCACTTCCGGGACCCAGAGTCGAGGGGAACTACTTCCGGGGGAACTGCGCGGCGGCGGGGGAGGTGAGTGCCGCTGCTTCGCGGCGGGGCGGGGTTCGAGATGCAGCGGGAACCGAAAGAGCCGGGCTTGGCGTGGCCCAGGTCTACCTGTGCTTTGCGGCGCCGCTCTGGGGACCCAGCTGTCGCTCCGCTCAGGTCCTGAATAAGTTCCCGTGGTGCTCGTTCGAAAGTTACTTCCGGAGGGGAATTTGAGCCTCGGGGAGGCGGACGGCCTCGCCTGGTGCATCCCAGCGCTTTCGTGCGGAACCTGGGCCAGAACCCTGGGCTCCTCATGGCCTGTTCCCGGCCTTTCCTCCCACGAGTGGGACAGTAGGAGGAGCCTGAGCTCCAGCGTTTGTCTCGCTAGGGTTCGAATCCGTATGGCTGTGTTACCGTGGGCAAGTCACGATTTCTTTCTGGTCCTCAGTTTCGTCCTCTGAAATGGACATGCACTCTTGTTCTAAGGGTGAAACGAGGTAGTGAATGTAAAGCTCTTAGTTGGTGCACAGTGCATGCTTGTTGGAAGAATTCTTTTTAAGAGAATTCCTAAAATGAATTCGCTTAAAATTCTTGAGAAATGAATATGAGAAACACTTTTAAAATGGTGACAACACGTTTAGTTTAATAATTATATTTTGCAGGGCATCTGTACACCAGTTTCAGCCCACCGGCTGGCTACCCATTGTGACTTTGCTCGGAGAGGTGGCTTAGTTTTGCTAGTTTTGCGCAGTTCTTAGGAATTTGTTACAATGGGACGGGCCAGGCTATACAGCTCGTTGCTATAAAGCAGTAATGTATTTTCTTTCTTTCTTTTTTTTTTTAAAGCCATTTTATTTATTTATTTATTTAGTCATAATCCCACTGTGTTGCCCACGCTGGAGGGCGGTGGCGATCTCGGCTTACTGCAACTTCCGCCACCCGGGTTCAAGGAATTCTCCTGCCTCAACTTCCTGAGTAGCTGGGAGTATAGACGTGTGCCACCACACCTGGCTAGTTTTTGTACTTTTTGTTTGTTTTTGAGATGGAGTCTTACTCTGTTGCCAGGCTGGGGTGCAGTGGCGTGATCTAGGCTCACTGCAACCTTCGCCTCCTGGGTTCAAGGGATTCCCCTGCCTTAGCCTCCTGAGTAGCTGGAACTACAGGTGCACAGTACCATGCCTGGCTAATTTTTTTTTCTTTAGTATTTTAATAGAGATGGGGTTTCACCATGTTGGCCAGGGTGGTCTTGAACTGACCTCATGATCCGCCCACCTCGGCTTCCAAAAGTGCTGGGATTACAGGCGTGAGCCAGTGCACCTGAGTACTTTTTTTTATCTTTAGTAGAGACAGGGTTCCACCGTGTTGGCCAGGCTGGTCTTGAACTCCTGACCTCAGGTGATCCACTCAGCCTTGGCCTCCCAAAGCGTTGGTATTATAGGTGTGAGCCACCACATCTGGCTTTTTTTCTTTTTAATTAAAAAAAAAAAGTTCAAATAGAGATGGAGTCTCACTATGTTGCCCAGTTGGTCTTGAACTCTGGGAGGCAAGATATCCTCCTGCCTGGACCTCACAAAGTGTTTGAGACTACTGGTGTGAGCCACTGTGCCCGGCCTAAAGCACTAACTTCTGACACTGGTTTCTATCCCCCAGTCGGTTTCAGTTTAATTTTCACAACAGAATTTAAAAGTTCTTTCATTAGAAGCCAAGAATGCCCTACCATCACAGCACACGATACTGGGAGATGGTAAGGCCTATGGCAGTTGTGAAATTTGAGTTTTTCAGTCTTAAGAGAAGATTTAGTTAGTATTTGCCAAGTCCTGAGAGCTATACTTGTCTCCATGGTTATTTGTTTTAAAATGTTGACCCATTCTTTTTTTCCCTCAATAACCATTTTGTTTTAGAATAGTTTTAGATTTACAGAGTTACTGCAAAGATACTTCAGCGAGTTCCCCCATTATTAACATCTTACATTAGTATAGTACATTTGTCACAATTACTGGACCAATATTGATACATTATTATTAACTCTAATCTGAACTTTATTCATTTTTCCTTATTTTTTCTCTAATGTCCTTTTTCTGTTCCAGTATTGTCCAGGGCACCCTACTACATTTAGTCATCATATTTCCTTAGGCTCCTCTTCTCTGTGATGGTTTCTCAGGCTTTCCTTGTTGTAGTTGAACTTGAGAGTTTTGAAGATTACTGACTGGTCATATGTTTTGCAGAAGGACCTTTAATTAGGATTTGTCTGTTTTTGACATGAGTAGATCAGGGTAATGGGTTTTAGGGGAGGAAGACCACTGATATGGTTCAGCTATAACCCCACCCAAATCATCTTGAATTGTAGCTCCCATAATCCCCACATGTTGTGGGAAGGACCCAGTAGGAGGTCATTGAATTATGGGGGTGGGTTTTTCCCATGCTATTCTCCTGATAGTGAGTAAGTCTCAGGAGATCTGATGGTTTTATAAAGGGGAATTCCCCTGCACACACTCCCTTGCCTGCCGCCACATAAGACGTGCCTTAGCACCTTCTTTGCCTTTCGCCATGGTTGTGAGGCCTCAGCCATGTGGAACTGGGTCCATTAAACCTCTTTTTCTTTATAAATTACCCAGTCTTGGGTATTTCTTCAAAGTGGTACGAAAATGGACTAATCCAACCATGGAGGTAAAGTGCTGTTCTTATCACATCTTATCAAGGGTACATACTATCGGTATGAGTTATCATTGTTGATGTCTGTTAACCTGAGGCACTTGACTTGAGTCAGGCTTTTCCAGTGTAGAGTTACTTTTCCTCCCGTACTTTCCACACTGTACTTTTGGAAGAAAGTCATTATGTACAGCACACGTTTAAGGAGTGTGGAATTATGCTCCATGCTTAAAGGCAGAGTATCTAATGCAAATTATTTGGAGTTCTTCTCTGTGGGAAATTTGTCTGTTCTCCTATTTTTTTCTTATAGAGTCATTTATTTGTATTGGTGAACTCATGACTTTTTTTTTTTTTGAGATGGAGTCTTGCACTGTTGCCTGGGCTGGAGTGCAGTGGTGCAATCTTGGCTCACTGCAACCTCCATCTCCTGGGTTCAAGTGATTCCTCTGGCTCAGCCTCCTGAGTAGCTGGGATTACAGCTGCCCACCATCACACCTGGCTAATTTTTTATAGTTTTAGTAGAGATGGAGTTTCACTGTGTTAGCCAGGGTGGTCTTGAACTCCTGACCTCATGATCTGCCCGCCTTGGCCTCCAGAGTTTTTTTTTTTTTTTGAGACGGAGTTTCGCTCTTGTTACCCAGGCTGGAGTGCAATGGCGCGATTTCGGCTCACCGCAACCTCCGCCTCCTGGGTTCAAGCAATTCTACTGCCTCAGTCTCCTGAGTAGCTGGAATCACAGGCACGCGCCACCATGCCCAGCTAATTTTTTGTATTTTTAGTAGAGACGGGGTTTCACCATGTTGACCATAATGGTCACAATCTCTTGACCTTGTGATCCACCTGCCTTGGCCTCCCAAAGTTTTTTTTTTTTTTTTTTGAGGCAGAGTCTCATTCTGACGCAGAGGCTGGAGTGCAGTGATGCAAATCTTGGCTTACTGCAGTCTCCACCTTCTGGGTTCAAGCGATTCTCTTGCCTCAGCGTCCTGAGTAGCTGGGATTACAGGCACTCACCACCACACCTGGTGAATTTTTGTATTTCTAGTAGAGATGGAGTTTCACCATGTTGGGTAGGCTGGTCTTGAACTCCTGACCTCTGGTGATCAACCTGCCTCGGCCTCCTGAAGTGCTAGAATTACAGGTGTGAGGCACTGCGCCCAGCCTGAACTCATGGATGCTTTGGACTATCATTCAGTACTACTTTATTTTGTTGCTCAAATTGTTCCTCCATTGGCCATTGGGAGCTAGCTCTTCCACTTGACTCCTGTATCCCTTTGACATACCCCCTCAATGTGTTTTGCTTTGTTTTGTCTCGTTGAGCACCTTCTTACTTTCTACTCTAGGCTTATCTCATATGTTTCTGCCCCAGTCCTAGAATTAGCCATTTCCCTAGGAGACCTGGCTCCTTTTATTGGATAACGGCCCAGAAAACAAGATCTGGGCTCTAGGTATGCTCAGTGCTACTTAGTGTCCTTGCTTCTAGGCCCTCGCAGTGGACAGAGCAAGAGACATATGTATATATGCACAGATCTAGAAGTATTTCCATATGGAACCACCAGTATCTATGTTAAGCTATACATAACTGATATCCAACTCTTTTCCATGATGGCATGGATTGTTCTAGCTCAGCAGTCCACAACCTTTTTGGCACCAGGAACTGGTTTTGTGGAAGACAATTTTTCTATAGACCTGGGGGTGGAGATGGTTTTAGGATGATTCAAGTGCATTACATTTATTGTGCACTTTATTTCTGTTATTACTACATTGTATTATATAATGAAATGTTCATACAACTCACCATGAAGTAGAATCAGTGGGAGCCCTGAACTTGTTTTCCTACAACTAGACAGTCCCATCTGGGTGTGATGGGAGACAGTGACAGATCATCAGGTATTAGATTCTCATAAGGAGTGCGCAACCTAGATCCCTCTCACGTACAGTTCACAATAGGGTTTGTGTTTCTATGAGAATCTAATGCAGCCACTGATCTGATAGGAGGCAGAGCTCAGGTGGTAATGTGAGTGATGAGGAGCAGCTGTAAATACAGATGAAGCTTCACTCACTCACCTGTCACTCACTTCCTGCTGTGTGGCCTGGGTCCTAATGGATCATGGACTAGTACTGGTCTGTGTTGTGGGGGTTGGGGACTCCTGTTCTGGTTTCCTTCTCTTGCTTATGTGTAACCTCCCACTCCACCTGTGACAAACCCGACTCCCACCATTCACCATTCGTTTACTTAATTATTTAATTTAGTAAACCTGTATCAGGGTTTTTAGAATTGCTCCCCCGTATCCCCTGTGGGAGGCAACTTATCAGCTGGAGTACAATGTGGATGTGCATTTCCTGTTGCCTTCAGTTTTACAGGCTCCACTCATTTTCAGAGTTACTTAGGTCAGTACCTTATTCCCCTGCCACCCTTTCAGTGAAGTTGTTTAATATATTTAGATTCAGAATGTCACATTCTGCCTTCCATCTGGAACACCCTGACTTCACGTGTCTGTGAGTTTGTGTGTTTTAAAAACAAGATCTCACTATGTTGCCCAGGCTGGTCTCAAACTCCTGGGCTCAAGCAATCCTCCTGCCTTGGCTTCTCAAAGTTCTGGGATTATGGGTGTGAGCCACTGCAACAGCATTCCTATGTTTTAAAAAATATTTGCGGCCGGGCACAGTGGCTCACGCCTGTAATCCAAGCACTTTGAAGGCCAAGGCGGGTGGATCACCTGAGGTCGGGAGTTCAAGACCAGCCGGACCAACATGGTGAACCCTGTCTTTAAAAAAAAAAAAAAAAAAAAAAATTTGCATCATTAAAGTTTACTCTGTGCTGTAAAGTTTTTGGGTTTTGATAAGTGCTTAATATTTCGTATTCCTAATTTCGTATTCCTAATGCAGGATAGTTTCCCCTCCTTCGGGGATTATTTTTAACTTCTTTCAGATTTCACCTCAGCATTCTTGTTGGCTTTCTCCAAAATACATCTATAATCTGAGAATTTATCACCGCCACTGCTACCCTCCTGGTGCAAGCATGTCTTTTGACAGTTAAAGTGGCCTCTTAATTGGTCTCCTTGCTTTCAGTCTTGTCCCCTACAGTCTGTTGTCAACAAAGCAGCCAGAGGGATCATTTTGAAATGAGTCAGACCATGTGATTTCTTAACTAAGAACTTTCCAGTAGCTCCCCTTTTACTCAGAGAACTGGCCAGAGTCCTTATAACGGCCTGCAGCTTGCTTACCTGCAGCTTGCTTACTCGATAGTTGTTGATCCTGAAGCTCATTCCTGCCTCAGGGCCTTGGCCCTTGCCATCCCTCCATCCTGGGATACTCTGGCAGATGTTTAAATGACTTATTCCTTTGCTTTCGACTTTCCTCTGTTGAAATGTCACCTTTGCAGAGCGGCCCTTTCCTGACCACCTCATATTAAATAGTGCCCTCTTCCTTCCTCCTGTATATATTGTAATATTCATCCCTGACATGACATGTGTATGTCTGTGTTTGAGTACTTCCAATTGAATGGAAACTCCATGGCAGGGACTAGACTAGTGCCTGGCACATAGTAGATTCACAATAAATATTTGTCCAGTGAATTAATATCTTCCGTCACCAGTGTCCTGCACTTGGGTGAGCTTTGCAGCATCCAATAACCTCATGAAATTATTTGCCACGTTCGGTAATAAATAATCTTGCACCTTTTGTTAAATTCAGATAGGGGTATGAAAGTTCCCTGATGGATAAAAACCTCTGCCCTTAAGCAAGTCTGGAGCAGGACAGGGCTAGAGACCAGGATGGCAGCTCTGCCCTGACTCACTAGGAGAGCCCGGGGAACCTCGTGGCCTCTCAGCTCTTCCTTGTTAGATTATGACGCAGTTGGTTGAGGCATCTGCTCTTGCTTTCAAGGTGGGAAACAAAGGCATAGGCTTAGTCATATACCAAGTATTTATGAGTCAGGACCTGGAATAAACTCCAGATATACCCCCAAGATCCTTGCTGTTCAGGAGATTGTAATGGATCAAGGAGAAAACAGTAGATTCTAGTGTAACATTTCTCAAACAATAAGAAATAACATTCTAAAATTTGATCCAGCACATACATGCCCAGATGTAGATAGATATTTAAAAAGCTTCAGAGTATAATACTGCCCCTTAATATTATACTCTCTGATATTTTCTATTGTCATTTACTTACTTAAATAAAAGTCCTGGCTAATAAAAGAAATGCTGGTTGCAGCCCCATAAATGGTTTTCCTGTCTCGCTAATGGGTCACAGCCTGCAGTTTGAAAACAATTGACATAGTGGGTAAGAGCCCTGGCTGTGGGGAAGCCTGCCCTTTTGAATCCTGACCTTGCCACTTAGCCAGGTTATCCCTGGGTAGGTCATGTATCCCCTCCAGGCCTTGGTTTCCTCATCCTCATTAGTAATACCGCCTCCCACTGTGGTTGCAAAGTGTATGAGCTGCTGCCTGTGAAGTGCTGTTGGCAACACCTGGCCCTTGATTTACCCTCTGCTGCTGAAACAATGGTGGGGGTGGGGGTGTGGGGGGGAACAAAGCTGTCACAGCGAGTCTAAGGGGTAAGTGCCTGCTAGTTGAGATCTGCAGGATGAATGCTTGTTTGACTTTGGTCATCAGGAAAGGAAAACCCAGAAATACCAGCAGGAGCGCTGGGAAGTAAAGCACAGAGGTGCGGACAGAAATAGATGAGAGCTGTTCCACGTGCCGGTGCGTATAGAGCATCGTATACTTCCCAGAACCTTTTCACAACCACCCTCCTATTACACCTGTGCTGCCCAGAGGGGAACCCGGCCACATGTGGCTTTTTATTGTTAATTCAAGTTAAAATTGAAATTAAAAATTTAGTTTCTCTGTAACGTTTAAGTTCTCAATAGCCACATGTGGCTGGTGGCTACCATTTGGAGAACACAAATACAGAACATTTCCATCACTGCGGAAAATATTATTGGACAGTGTGTCATTATACTATAACAGAAGTCTTGTGAAGGAAGTAGGTAGGGCATAGATTCTTCTTATATACTTTATTGTTTCATAACATTCCAAAAAATTAAAACTCATGACCTCTTCACCTTAACAGCAACTATTTGTATTTCTGTGGCCTCTTTTGATCTTTAGTCCATGAAATCAGCTTATAGATGGTTGCAATCACAGTGTTTATACAATTGCTTATTTTTTTCAATTCATGTTATTTTGCAAAGATTTTCCACTGACCTGATACACGATGCTTCTATTTGCCGTGTTGGTGAAGAGGGTATACAGTGATGCGCCGCCATTGGGTGGACTGCTTCCTGATTGCTGGCCACTTTGGTTGCTTCCTGTTTTTCAGCATTATGAATGGTGCTGCCATGAACTTTTTTGTACCTGAGGCTTGTTCTTCTTTTGAATTGTTTCCTTACTATAAATTCTAGGAAGTAAGTTATTCAGTCAAAGGATATAATCACTTTTATGGCTCTTGTTATATTTTGTGTAATTGCCATTTTAACAAGAAGCTGAAATGTATCATAGGTATCATTGTTGCTTGGCTCATGAGAACATCCAGTGTCTAGAGGTCAAGACATGATTAGCCCAAAGTGCAGCTCCTTGCAGATAGAGCCAGGAGTCAAGCTTGACTCTTGCCCCATCTTTGTGTTGTACCACTCCAAATATTTATTATCACAGTGTTGCTGTTAGTAACACTAGTAAATCTGAGTATTTATAAGCTCATAAAGCTTGTTACAGTGCCTTAAGCAAAAAAGCTTGGGGTCAAGGGCACTTTAAAAAATGCACACTTTATGAGGTGCAACTGCGGAGAAATAAGAACGCGCATTCTTTTTTTTTTTTTTTTGAGACGGAGTTTCGCTCCCGTTACCCAGGCTGGAGTGCAATGGCGCGATCTCGGCTCACTGCAACCTCCGCCTCCTGGGTTCAGGCAATTCTCCTGCCTCAGCCTCCCGAGTGGCTGGGACTACAGGCACGCGCCACCGTGCCCAGCTAATTTTTTGTATTTTTAGAGACAGGGTTTCACCATGTTGACCAGGATGGTCTCAATCTCTTGACCTCGTGATCCACCCGCCTCGGCCTCCCAAAGTGCTGGGATTACAGGCTTGAGCCACCGCGCCCGGCCGAGTGCGCGTTCTTAAGCTTTGGTATTCACATGGTGCTGGTGCTGGTAGAGGCTGTTACATTTCTTCCAGTGAAGCTGTTCTTGCAGCTGCCTTGGAATTTACTTCAGGGCCAGTTTATGAGGCACCCCAAGTAATCTGCTTGGAGCCTGAGTGTCGTACCTTGCATTTGACCAAAAATGGTATTCCTGAGCTCAGTGCCACCTACCGCACTTGGAACCAGATGATGTTGGGCTCTTTCCAGAAGTCAAATCCTTCTGAATACTAGGATGAAGATCTGCCAGCTCTGAGGATTCTGGAAAAAAAAACAAAAAAGAAAAAAGAGCCTCAAGCTTTGAAGGCCAGTCCAACAGTAGACAGAACTGATGCGAAAAGTGGCTATCCCGTTGCCCCAGGCACATGACCTTCCGAAGTGACTAAGTTGAAGGGGAAGCAATATTCTTACGTAAGTCCAGCTCTGTTTACTTATGAAGGTCATCTTAATTATTCTTTGGCTACTTCATGTTAGAAACATGGTGCAAAGCAGTGAAGCCCAGCAGAGCCAAGGTGGAGGCAGGTCTTTAGGATGGTCTCTAGCCCAGGACTGCCCCGAATAAATATAATACAGACTATGTATAAGTTTACATTTTCTAGTAACCACATTTAAAAAGCAAAGAGGGATGATACCTGTGATCCCAACACTTTGGGAGGCTCAGGCAGGAGGATCACTTGAGCCTAAGAGTAGGAGGCTACAGTGAGCTATGATTACACCATTGCACTCCAGCCTGGGTGACAGAATGAGACCCTGTCTCTAAATAAATAAATGGGTAAAAAGAAACATTTAAAAAAAATTGTGACAAAATATATGTAACAAATTTACCATTTTAACCATTCTTAAATTTAAAATTTAGTGGCATTTACAGTGTTGTATAGCCATCATCACTGCCTATTCCTAAAACTTTTTCATCTTTCCAAACTGAAACTCTATACCCACTAGACAATAACTCCCCATTTCCTTTCCCTCCAGCCCTTGGTAACCTCTGTTCTACTTTCTGTCTCTGAATTTGCCTATTCCAGTTACCTCATATAAGGGCAATCATACAGTATTTGTCCTTTTGTGTCTAGCTTATTTCACATATGTTTATTCAAAGCTCATAATGTTTTTCAAGGTTCATTTGTGTTGTAGTGTATATCAAAATTTCATTTCCTTTATGGCTGAGTAATAGTCCACTTTACGTATATACTACGTTTTGTTTATCCATTCTCCTGTTTATGGACTCTTAATTGTTTGTTTCCATCTTTTGGCTATTGTGAATAATGCTGCTATGAAATTAGTATCTGAGTCCTTGCTTTCAATTTTTTTTTTTTTTTTTTTTGGGACGGAGTTTCGCTCTTGTTACCCAGGCTGGAGTGCAATGGCACAATCTCGGCTCACCGCAACCTCTGCCTCCTGGGTTCAAGCAATTCTCCCGCCTCAGCCTCCTGAGTAGCTGGGATTACAGGCACGCCCCACCATGCCCAGCTAATTTTTTGTATTTTTAGTAGAGATGGGGTTTCACCATGTTGACCAGAATGGTCTCGATCTCTTGACCTCGTGATCCACCCGCCTCGGCCTCCCAAAGTGCTGGGATTACAGGCTTGAGCCACCGCACCCAGCCTGCCTGGCTACTTTCTAAAGTTTTTTTGGCAACAGGGTCCTACTGTGTTGCCCAGGCTGGTTTCAAACTGCTGGGCTCAAGTGACGCTTCTGTGTTGGCCTGCCAAAGTGTTGGGCTTACAGTGTAACCCACCATGCCCAGCCAATTGTTTTTTATGTGTATTTTTTTGGTGGCGGGGTGGTAGTGGCGAGGGTCTCTCTCTGTCACCCAGGCTGGAGAGCAGTAGCATAATCATGGCTCACTGACTTGAGGACCTCCTGGACTCAAGTGATCCTCCCACCTCAGCCTCTGGAGTAGCTGGGAATACAGGAGTGCACCATCACTCCTGGCTAATTTATTGTTTTTTTCTGTAGAGATGGGATCTCACTATATTGCCCAGGCTGGTCTTGAACTCCTGAGCTCAAGTGATCTGCCCGCCATGGCCTCCCAAAGTGCTGGGATTACAGGTGTGAGCCACTGCAGTCATTTCAACATGTAATCAATATAAAAACCTTGTGAATGAAATAGACTACATTCTTATTTTCATACTAAGTCTTTGAAATTGGGTGTGTAATTAATTAACTTAGCATCTCAATTCAAACTAGCTGCATTTCAAGTCTTAATAGACATGTGTGGCTCATGGCCACCATATTGGATAGCTCAGACTTAGTAAAAAGTTGCATTAGGCCGGGCGCGGTGGCTCACGCCTGTAATCCTAGCACTTTAGGAGGCTAAGGTGGGTGGATCACCTGAGGTCAGGAGTTCAAGACCACCTGGCCATCATGGTGAAACCGCATCTTTAAAAAAAAAAAATTGCACTGTGGCACAGATCTCTGGAAACACAGAGGGTTTTGGATTCAGGTGGGCCTGGTTCCAAAGTAAACTTGCCTCTTTATCATTGGGATGGGCAGAAGAAAGCCACTGGTGGGTGATATGGTACAGAAGGAGCAGTTCAGTCATGCCAGGGGAGGAGGAGGGTGACAAGAAAGGCATGTTGAGGAGGTGACACTTGAGCTTAGCCTTAGAGGTAGAGTGGGGGCTTTGTCAAGCATTCAAAGTGGGAAAGGACATTCTTTGCAGTGTGTGCAGCTTGGGCAGAGGCCCAGGATTTTGAAAGAGCCCAGTGCTCTTGGAGAACCACGGCAGTTCTTTCAGCTCAACCAGGATATTAGGAGTGGGGGCCCTGCCGAGAGGAGAGGCTAGAGAGCTGGGCTGAGGCTGGACCTTGCACCACTGGCCACTGCTGCCCCTGTCATTCACGCCATCAGCAGCTGTTGTCTAGCTTATTGCCAGGGGCCTTTTCCTGCTCTCCCTGTGTCCACTTTTCCCCCTCCTCTTGTCCCTCCTCCATTTAAAAATGGAAGTCAGACCATGTCACTTTTCTGCTTAAAACGTTTTGATGGCTTTACATTTTACTCAGTCAAATTGGAGGTGTTAGGGTCTGCCCCCACTCCTCTCTGATCGTACCTCCTTCCACCCTCCCTCCTGATCACTTCTCTCTGCCTGTATTGGCCTCGTTTCCCTACCCTGGAGCCTCCACACTTGCTTTTCTCCCTGCCTGGAACATGTGTCCCTCAGATACACAAATGGCTCACTCTCTCACTCCTTATCTCTTCCACTCCATTCCCATCTCTGTTCTTCAAAGAGGCCCTTCTTGTCACAAAATAAAATGGTGCCCTGAAGTTTTTTTAAAATGCTTATCGCTGCCTGTCATATCATGCCTTGATGTGCTCATTGTCTGCTTCCATCATGAACATGTAGGCCCCAAGAAAGCAGGGGTTTGTTTGTTTTGCTCATTCTTCAGTGCAGGACTTGGTATTCAAGATTTATTTGTTGAATGAATGACTAGATGAATAAATAAACAACAAACACTGAAGTGTAGCAAGCTTTCAGTAAATGAATGTTGATTTGAGATTTTCGTTGAAGTGCTTCCCTTTGCATTTATTTATTTTTCTCAATTTTATGTTTGGAAAACATTAAATATACAGAAAAGTTGAAAGAATGGTTCAGTGACTAACCACATGTCCCCAACTTAGATCAAGAATTGTTAATATTTCACAATTTCTGCATATATTCTTGGGTGTGCGTGTGTTGTTCAATTTAAAAGTCAGTTACGGGCTGGATGTGGTGGCTCATGCCTGTAATCCCAGCACTTTGGGAGGCCGAGGTGGGCAGATCAACTGAGGTCAGGAGTTTGAGATCAGCCTGGCCAACATGGTGAAACTGTCTCTCTACTAAAAATATAAAAACCAGCTGGGTGTGATGCCCCGCACCAGTGATCTCCGCTACTCAGGAGGCTGAGGCAAGAGAATTGCTTGAACCCAGGAGGCGGAAGTTGCAGTGAGCCGAGATCGTGCCATTGCCCTCCAGCCTGGGCGACAGAGTGAGACTCCATAAATGAAAAAGTGAATGAATGAGTGTCAGTTACAGAAATATGACACTGACTCTTTGCATTTACAAGTTGGCTCTGAAGAGTGGTGTCAGAAGAGACCCCAGGCAGCAAGCAACTTGGCCATGGCCTCTGACCTGGACTTCTCACCTCCAGAGGTGCCTGAGCCCACTTTCCTGGAGAACCTGCTACGGTATGGACTCTTCCTGGGAGCCATCTTCCAGCTCATCTGTGTGCTGGCCATCATCGTACCCATTCCCAAGTCCTATGAGGCGGTGAGTTTTTCCTTGGGAGCCTCAGCTCCTCTGAGTGCCAGACTGGGTTCTGAGTACTAACAGTAGATGTCACCACAACTAAGATCTGCGGGGTCTACCCTGGGCCTTCTTGATTTAGTGTGTCCCTGAATTCCCACCTGGTGGGTTGAACCACATAGCTAATACATTATTTGTTCATGTACCCATTTAAGCAGATTTGTATTTAGTGCCTACTACATTTCAGACTCTGCTGAAAGATGTAGTGTCTGCACTTGAGGAGCATCTAGTCCTTGGGAGGGAAGGCAGATAACAAAACATACCCCCAGTACTCCCATGAGAAGTAGAGTATCGAGAGGATATATAACAAGGGGGAGAGACCTGATCTTACCCTGGGCTGCGACCCCTGCTGAGGAGACAGTGTTTGAGCTGAGACTGAAGGAATGAGCAGGCTTCTGCCTGGTGAAGTGGGCAAGGGGCAAGGACAACATTCCAGGGAGAGGGCATTACACATGGAAGGGACTCAGAATAAAGGAAGGGGCTAGTTCAAGGAACCAAACGAAAGTGACTGTGGCCAGAGCACAAAGGGACAGGATGAGAGGTGCAGCCAGAGGTGTGGGCAGGGGCCAGAGGGTTTTAAGTATGTGAATGACATGGTCAAACTGGCTTTTTTGTTGTTGTTTTGACTCTTCTTCTGTATGTGTCTTTATAACTATACACCCTCCTTCCACCCACTTTCTTGACCACTCCTATTTGCTCATGACATTGATTTGTTGGAGAAAGCAGGTCATTTGTCATGTGGGATACCTACATCCCAGGAATTGGCTAATTGCTTCTCTGTGGTGTCATTTACCGTGTTTCTCTGTTCTTTGTGTTTCCTATCAACAGGAGTTCCATCTAGAGGCCCGATTCCATTCCAGTCAGGTTATTTGGTGCTAACACCTCAGAGCTGGCGCTGTGTACTCCCTACTGTGTGACATCAACAGGCACACGGTGCCTGGCTGCCACACATTTAGAGATTCTAGGATTGATTGGTGGGTTTAGGTGGTATCAGTTGATCCCTCCATTATAGAAATCCCCTGTCAGTCTTTCACCTAAGTGGTTTTAGCATCTATTGATGGTTGTTGCTTAGTTCCATTATTGGGAGACAGGGTCTCCCAAGGAGAGAATATGGTGGGAGTTGAGAAGAGGGCCTAGGCTAGAGCCTGGAGGAGCTCCAGCATTGAGGGGACAGGCAGGGGAGGAGGAGCAGCTAGCAAGGGCGGGGAAAACTTGGTGAACAGGGATAGGTTTGTGGCCTCTAGGTTGTCTTTTCCATCTCTTAATCTGGTATCTTGAGAAGGAGATCATGATTGGAGTTCTTCCACCTACAATTGTATCGCGTTTTAAAAACACAATCCCTGTGCTTTTGGGCTCTGTCCTCGCAGACATGGCATGCTACTGCATATTATAAATAACAAACATTGGTATTGTCGTTAGTGGCTGGTGAGGCTCATGAAGAGTCCCGAGGAAGGGAGGTGCTGAGCTTTCCTGTCATAGGCAGAGATGTTTGGCTGTTTGGAGAGCAGGGAGGCTGTTCAGCTCCTGTTGTGCATGATCCCTTCGAGGTAAGCCACAGAAGCCTGGGTTAGTTCAGCAAACTTCAGAAAAGGAGGCCCTTTTTCTTCTCTTTAAGGTTTTCAGGGGGATAGTGGGTTAAAGTCTTTTGAGACAGGGAGTTGACGAAGGGTTCAAAAATATGCTTCCATAACCCCCCCACTGCCATTTAGCAGTTAATTCAGACAACAACCTCATCTTTTTAAATTTAAATATAGTACATGACATCTCCCATTTTTATTTATCTTGCATTTAGGGGAACAAGGCTCACACAAGTGAATTGTCTTCATAACTGAAGCTTACTGTTTTAACTTTTTATTTTAGCTTTTCAGTGGATCAGTAGCAAAAAAATACAGTACTGTTAGTCTGACTTTTTACTGGTACATCAGTGGAGCAAATGGCCCCAAGTTACACAGGGGGTTCTGTTGCTTTCTCTATGTGTCCCCATAAGGAAGCCTTTCTCACTCCCAAACTCCTCACTAGATGGAAAGGAAACAGCATTCTGTGCATAAACAAGGTTACAAAGAGAGGGTGAGTGCTGAGACTATGCTGCTTAGAGGATGTCTCTAACAGCTAGCTGGTATTTGGAAGGAGTTTGGAAGGGAATGAAGAGGATTTTAACATGGGGACAGGGTGCTCTTAGGGAGAATGGGAGCCCATGGGAGTAGGGGCAGCTCGTAAGACCTCAGGCAACTTGAAGGCAGTTGGGAGATACCTGGAGGTGGAGGAGGGCAGGAGGTAGAAGAGGGCAGAGCGAGGGCGGGAGGAACCAGAGAACAGTCTTGCTCTCTCTGCCGTTTTGCTGAGGGCAATATCTTCCCTTTTGCTTAGCCTATAGAAACAAGGTTTATTAGTGGCTTTTTGGGTTAGAAGATAATATTTTTGGCTCCAGATGATGGGAAAGCCTTTGAAAAGCAAAAGAATGTCTTTCCTGTTGTTCCAGTAAGCTGGTTTTTTGCAACTGGCTTATGACTTCAGTACTTCAATACTTAGCAGATTATTTGAAAGCTCTTTGGGGGGTAATCAGGGAGGAAAAAAGGGAACACATACAAATGCTTCCCACCCCACCCCCTTCCTTTTCATAGTAGGAGCAAGACCCAGGGCCCTAGAATCTTAAGCCAGATGAAAAGCTTTTCTCATTGGCACCTCATTAAACTCAGACCTGAGAAAACGAACATTTGTTTGAGCCTAATGGGGGCTGGACCACACTTAATCCAAGCATTTGCTTGTAGGCTGGATTCTAAAATGTATGATAGTATATCCTAGAACCATTTCCATCTAGTCCAGGTTAGTGGGTAAGTTTCATCTCTCATGCCAAGTCTGATCGATTGTACGATGGCCGTAGTAAAGAAGATTCTGGGGCTGCTGCTTTGCTCTGAAGGAAAGAAATTAATCAATGATGTGTGTTTGCTGTGAGCTGGGATTAGAGACTGATAGTGCTGGATTGTTCAATGATTCTCTACCAGGTTGCACATTAGAATCATCTGCGGAACTTTCAAAGGCCTAGACTACACCCAGAGAGATTCCGATTCAGTTGTTCTCTGAAGACTTAGATCAGTATTTTCTTTTTGTTTATGTTTTTGAGACAGGGTCTAGCTCTGTTGCCCAGGCTGAAGTGCAGTGGCACAATCATAGCTCACTGCAGCCTTGACCTCCTGGGCTCAAGTGATCTTCCCTTCTCAGCCTCCTCAGTAGCTGGGACTGCAGGTGTGCACCACCACACCTAGTTTTTAAATAATTTTTTGTAGAGAGGCAGTCTAACTATGTTGGCCAGGCTGGTCTTGAACTCCTGGGCGCAGGTGATCCTTTCACCTTGGCTTCCCAAGCCCGGCTTGGATCAGTATTTTTTTAAAGTATCTAGGCGGTTGTAATATGCAGCCACTGCTCAAGTCTTCAGATGACTTCCCTCAAGCACAGACCAATTTTAGGAGGGCAGAATGTTCGGTTCTTAGATGTGTTAAGTTTGAAATAACAGCAAAATATCCTATGTGAGAAAGGAAGAGCGAGCAAGAAGCTGGGAATAGAGACCTGATCATTATTTTATTAACAGAGCATTATCATACATTATCATGCCTGTAATCCCAGCACTTTGGGAGACTGAGGCGGGTGGATCACCAGAGGTCAGGAGTTCAAGATCAGCCTGGCCAACATGGTGAAACCCTGTCTCTACGAAAAATAGAAAAATTAGCCAGGGTTGGTGGCGCGCACATGTAATCCCAGTTGCTAGGGAGGCTGAGGCAGGAGAATCACTTGAACCCGGGAGGTGGAGATTGCAGTGAGCTGAGATTGTGCCATTGCATTCCAGCCTGGATGACAGAGCGAGACTCTGTTTCAAAAAACAAAAACAAAACCCAGCATTATTACTTGAAACTCAAGCATGAGTTGCTGAGTTTTTCAAGGGAAAGGAAGATCCAGGAAAGACCTGAACTTGGAGCATGCCCAACCTGCTTGAAGTGGTTTCCGTGCAATGTAGATAGACTGAGAAAGTTTGGGTGCTGTCCTAGAACCCAAGAGCAGGGGTACGGCGGGGTCTCTGGAACTGGTGGGAACTGGGACTTACTGCTTATAACCAGCATGCTCTCTGCCTCCCCTTCTGTCCCCCTCCTGTCTTTTGCTTTTCTCACTGGGACCCTGCTTCTCTGCTTGCTGGCCCTGTGGTGAGATGCAGCACAGCCACTAAACACAACCATGCCTTCCTGCTGGTCTCAGTTCCAGAATCCCCAGGGAAGGAACTGTGGCTGACCCAGCTTGGGACAGCTGTGGCCGGGGGGAGGGGAGGGTTCTGTGGTGTGACCTCTGAGTGGGAATGGGAAGGTCTATTTCCCCAGAGGGAGTGCTAGGCAGATGAAGCTGGGGTCTCCATTTCTCTCCCTCTCTCAAATTATAGGCAGAGCAGTGATCAGAAGACCAGGAGAGTGTGGCCTCCCTGAAGTCCACTGAGTGGTCCAAGGAGAGCTCATGAGACCAGTTCCCTGGAGAGGATTGAGGAAAGCTGGCCTAGTCTGATGCTGCCACTGTGTTCCAGCTGCTTTCCTTGAGAGTTGGGTTTCAGTAGAAGAAAGTTCTCAGTAGGGAGTTCTTGGCTTTCTAGGGAGGTCCCGGGGTAGGCTTGAGGGGTCTATGAGCCCCCTCAAATTGTGTACAAGAATGTGAGGTTTATATGTCCAGGCACATTTTCTGGGGAGATGGTCCATAGCCCCTCTACATGGAGTGCAGTGGGAAGTGGGGGGCAGGTTTCTTCTTAAGTTAGAGAGTCTCCCTCTTCCCCATAACCCTCCTGAGTTAGCCTCCAGGCCTCTTTTGGACCCATTTCTACATGGAGTGTTGATTCAGTCAACCTTAAGCAAGTGGGTGTTGACTTTGAGTTCAGCAACTCATGCGGCAGCTAGTCAGTCATACACGTTGGTGAATCAGAAACTCTTGTAGGATCAGCATTGCCTATTCTCATCTCTTCATGTGCTTATGGTGCATCTCGTCAGCCTGCAGCCAGCTGCCTGCTTCTAGAAGGAAGTCCATTCACTTCCACTCTGCTGTGTTTGTTGATTGCCACTGTCTCATGTTAGTGGGGACTCTTCCTGTTGCAAGTTCAGAAACTCAGCTCCAGCACCTTCCCTGAATGGAAACAGTATTGGGTCTTGAAACTGGGAATTTGGAGGCACAGCTGGATTTAGGGGTTCAAGGGGTCTCCAGGGCTCCATCTATCTCTCCATCTCCCGGCTTTCCTGGGAGTGGTGCCTTCCTTCCTAGGCCCTTCCTCTGTGTTGGGAAAGATGGCAGCTACAGTCAGTGCCCTTATCAGTCGGGATTGTGAGGTGAGAGAAGCCATTACTCTGCCTCTGCTCACCTTCTGAGTCTCATGGAAGGCCTTTCCTTGGCCACGTACACTTTGCCCCACAGGTGAGATGTGGGAATGAGTACTGTCTGTAGCTAGGTCACATGTAGCTGCCTACTCTTGTGGCCCCAGTGACTGAGAGTCCCCAGAACCTCATGGGTTAGGGAAAGGGCAGGGCCCCCATGGAAAAGGGGTGCTGGGAGGACAGCAGTTGGTCAGCATTATGATCTAGTGGAGCACTCAGCACAGGCGATGGTGAGAGTGGTGGCTCCCAATGTGATGCCTGTGGAGACTTCACAAGCAGCCAGAAGGCCCTGCAGTGTTTAGACCCCTGATGATGTTTTGGCTCATCAGGGTGGTGAGCCACCTGCACCTGCTGCATCACAGGTGGCTCATTCCTGTGCTGCAGTAGGACAATGGCCTAGAAGGTCAGGATTCTTCTGGAAAATTTTGCACAAGGGTCTTGATTTTACATGAGGCCCCGGTTGCCAGTGAGGGCTGCCGTAAATAAATAATGAACCCAGGCAAGCATCCACCCATACTCAACACCTCAGGACACAGGCTCACAGAAGCAACTTTGTGATTCTGCTCTGTGTGTGTGTTTTTGTTTGTTTCTGTTTCTGTGTGTTTTTAAAGCTTGGGAGGAGGTTGCAGTGGAATTGGGAGACAGACTGTTTTTTTCTTAATGACCCGTTCTGGAGAGATTGCCATGTGGTGGGCAGGGTGAGGGTATAAACATGCTCCCACTAGCCTGTGGTCTGGAGATGTGTACTGGCTGGTTTCTGGGAGAGACGGCTGGACACACAGGAACCTCAGAGCAGCCAGTGGGGAGGGCTGGCATTGTGGTGCTGAATTGTGTCTGGAATGAGCTCCCAAGGCTGTTCTTGCTAATCACAGTCCTCCCTGCCTGCAAAGTGCGTCCTGGACTCTGTGTCTCCATTTGCCCTGTTGAGCCCACATGGATGGCCTCCCCTGCCCTCTGCTTCAGCGTATCCTATCTTTCCTCAAGGCCAGTGCTAGTTTCATCTCTGCAAGGCCTTCTGAGCTCCTACCCTGTTTCGGGCCCTCGTGGCCCGCTGGGATGGGCAGGGCCTTCAGCGTTGGGCAGACTGGTCTGAGTGCTGACCTGCCCTTAATCTGCCTCCGTCATCAGAAGAGGACATTCCTGCCCAAGTCCATCGTTCTTAGAGGGTCGCTGGAGAAGGTGCACGAGGGTGCCTGAGTGTAGCAGAATGGTTTTCTTTCCCTGGGCTATTTTCAAGGAAAGAGTGACCTGTGTAGAATGACATTTTGCCCTGATTTGCAGGACTAAATCCACATTAAACCGTAGAGTGGAAATCATAAAATTCAGCGCAGCTTTCCTGCTGGAAGGGATGCACTTTACTGTGGCGCAGATTCGATTATTTGGACCTGATGAATAGCAGCAATTTTCTGGCCTGGCAAGCGCTGCAGAGCAGCTTCATTATTGATGGGGCCTGTGTCCACGCAGGACGCCTCCGCGGACCCAGGAGCCACCTGGAAGCCGGAGTTTCCTTTCATATGTGCCAGTGTGATTGCTGAGGAACCTTGAGGCTCGCTCCAGAGGAGTCACAGTGCTCCCAGCTTTAAAGGCGGGGCTGTTGGCTGTGTAGTCTGCCGTCTGTGTGGCTGGTACTGACAGTGTACATTGGAGGAGGAGTGAAGAGGCAGCCCTTCATTCAGATGCATCCTTCTCGTGAAGAACTTGGAGCTACAGGCCCTGTGTGGCTGGGACCCCAGGGCCCAGGTCCTGTGGGTCACGGGGTCACGGCCGCCTTTGCCTCCCTGCAGCTTGCATGGGGCTGCCGCCTGGCCTCAGGGAGCCTGAGCCGCCCTTGCCAGTGGAGTGTGGCTTGTAGCAGCTGGCTCGCCAGGGCGAGGCAAAGGCTCAGTGAGCATCCACATGGCACACCCGCTAAGTGTGCATTCTCTTCATTCCCTGTAGGGCCTGGCGCAGTGCCCACGTGTACTGGGTGCAGGTAGAGATACGGAGGATGAAAGGGAGCAGAGTACTGGGAGATGCTGGCTGGCCGGTAGCCCGGGGTGAGAGTGTGGGCTGCATGAGGGGGCCTGCCCAGAGACAGGGTCCAAGGCCGAGCCAGAGGCCCGAAGACAGGGGCCCCTGCTGAGTGTCTTGGAATTTATCTCACATGAAGGGGAACCAGCAAGGTTTTAAAAGGAGGAAGCAGACATGATTTGGACTGTTGTCATTGTTTTAGGAAAATCAACTCTGAAAGTAACGCAGAGTGATGAACATGGGGGATGGAGGCATGGGCAGGGAAACCTGTGGGAGGTGGATGCAGCAGGCGGGGCCGGCACAGGACCTGGGTCTAAGTGTCCAGAGGGGACGGGCTGGGTCTAGAGCCCCTTGGAAAGCGGAGTGGACAGGCCTTGGGGACAGGTTGGATGCTGAGAACTCAGAAGTGACTTGGTGGTGTCTAGTTGAGTAACTGGGTGTGTTACAGCTCTAAAGCTGAGGTAGGGAAGAGAGGAGGAGGTCTGGGGTGAGGAGGAGACAGATGATGACTTGGTAACTGTAATATGTACACACACCCACAGAAGACTGCCCTCAGCTGTAAAAAATCAAGTGTAGTTGAGCCCAGGAGTTCTGGGCTGTAGTGTGCTATGCCAATCGGGTGTCCGCACTAAGTTCGGCATCGATATGGTGACCTCCTGGGAGTGGGGGACCACCAGGTTGCCTAAGGAGGGGTGAACCAGCCCATGTCGGAAACCAAGCAGGTTAAAACTCCCGTGCTGATCAGTAGTGGGATGGCGCCTGAGAATAGCCACTGCATTCCAGCCTGGGCAACATAGCGAGACCCCATCTCTTAAAAAAAAAAAAATTAAGTGTAGTCTGGAGCACAAACCCACTTTTCTGACTCTTCTAGGGACTTTAGTCACAAACAAGGGGCTTTTAAATGGCCCATCAACAGATAGGTTCTTGGAGGAGCTGTACTTACCATTCCAGGGGCACGTGGTGGTTCTGGGGGCTGCTAAACAGAGAGTAGACTTCACAGTTAACTCAGATTCAAAGTATCCCTACCCCTGAGGGCCCCAGGAAACCTGGGAGAGGCTGGACCATGTAATCATGAAGAGGTTAGATTCAGATCATGGGTCTCCTATTCACCAGCTAAGACCTTAGTCAAGTCATTTGACCTGAGTGTTTATTCCTTTGTTTATAAATTGGGCCTCGTTATGGCACTTTGTGAGGCTGTCATGTCTAGACACATAACACAAGGCCTGGCATATTTTAAACAATTAATAATTAGCAGTTGTTATAGCTCTTGTTATTTTTTAGAGAGGGAGTCTCGCTCTGTTGCCCAGGCTGGAGTATAACAGCTATTCACAGACATGATCATAGCGCACTGCAGCCTCAAACTCTTGGGCTTAAGTGATCCTTTTGTTTCAACCTCTCAAGTAGCTGGGATGACAGGCATGTGCCACCCTGCCCAGTTGTTATTATTGGTGGCTGTGCTTAGGCATACTTCAGGCCTGGGGATATATATTGGGTTTTAAATATGTTCATATCCTCTGTGACCATGGAAAAGTGAAGCCTAATTTTAAGTGCTATATTTTCATGGGAATAAACAAGAATGAAGTTCCCATGGTTATTGGGAGATCATGGCTGTTCTTTCATTCATTCATTCATTCATTCATTCATTCATTCATTCAGCGACAGTTGAAGCTATCCCAAAGTGTTCATGGGCTAATAGGGGAGACTAACATGAAAACATGCAACTATGGAAAAATAATAGTGGCATTATGGGTTGGGCATGGTGGCTCACGCCTGTAATCTCAGTACTTTGGGAGGCTGAGGCAGGTGGATCACTTGAGGTCAGGAGTTCAAGACCAGCCTGGTCTCAACAAAACCCCATCTCTACTAAAAATATAAAAAATTAGCTGTGTATGGTGGCAGGTGCCTGTAATTCCAGCTACTCAGGAGGCTGAGGCAGGAGAATCGCTAAGATTGAGCCACTGCACTCTAGCCTGGGCAAAGGAGTGTGACCCTCTCTCCAAAAAAGCAGTGGCATTATAAGGTTCCTGGGTACCTAGGGAAAAGGGGGAAGAGGTGTTGCCCCCAGCTGGAGGGAGGAGCAGGGAAGGAAGGCTAGACAGTGAGTAGGAGTGTATTCGTGGACAGGCCAAACCATGGGAGCAGTTTGCTGGGTGGCCAAGGAAACGGGTATTCCTGTTGATGAAGGTGACCAGTGGAAGCCCTGGGGCCTGACTCAGGTGAAGAAGAGCCTGGTGAGGCTGGAGAGGTGGTCTCCTTAGATGCCATTCCAGAGAGAGCCACTGGAAGGTTTAAGGTGGAAGGTGCAGTGGTCAGACTTGCACTTCAGAACACTTCCTTTGGTAGGTGCATGAGGAATGTGCCAGAGACAGCAGGCGCTTTTGTTAGCAGTGGGCGGAACTGAAGGGTGAATTGGATGCTGGAGAGAGTAACAGAATCAAGAGGTAGAAGGAGTCATGTCAGCAGCACATGGTGACTCATTGGACTGTGGGGAGCAAAGAGAGGGTGAGGTTACCCGGGCTGGGCCTTCTCGGCCTGGGACGGTTGAGTTGGAGGTGCCTTGGAGATGCCAGTCCCAATCGTCTGGCAGACAGCTGGATCAAGGGAGAGGTCTGGGAGGTGCCAGAAGGGTTGAGGGTCCAGACAGAGGGCCTGTGGAGTGAGGGAGGCCCTGGGGCGGCAGCTTGGTCTCACTGTCCCTGTGGTCTCTGAACTGAGTCCCATTGAAACTGGAGGAGCCCCCAGCCTGGAGCTCAGAAGGCAGACTCCTTCCAAGAGATCCAGGCAGGCCTTGCAAGTTTCATTTTGTTTTGTTTGGCCAGGTTACATAAACAGAATAGGGAGACCTTCAGATCATTGTGACTTTTGTCGGGAGGAGGCTCAGTAGGCCGAGGGAATCCAGAGCTGCCGTGAAAGGCCTGGCTGGGGAGGGGAAGCCCTCCAGTTACCTTGGACAATCACACCTTGGGGGCCTGAGACCTGGCTGGCTCTTTGTATTTGGTTATCTCACTTGGCTGGCGGGAGACGGTGTTGGCTGATAGGAGGGAGCTGACAGGCCTCTGGACTGGATCTGAGACATGGATGTCCTCCCCTGCATGGTCCCTCCTCTTCTGTAAGGTGGGCTGAGGCTTGGGCCAAGGACCCATGGGGCAAGCAGAGAAGGTCAGGGAGTCAAGTGAGCTGGAAGCTGGGGTTGGCAAATGAAACACAAGAGGGTTATCTTTCTCATCTGGAAGTGTCCTCCTCCCAGGAGTCTTAGTCCGCTTCTTATTTTCCCATTTCTCATAAAGAACATAGGCACTGAGAAACAATTCCCAGTCATAGTGCTGGGGGGTGGGGCAGGATATGGGGGCCGTGGCCAGTACCTGAAAAGGGGCAGCGCCGCCTCAGCCCATCGCCGCCATGAGGGAATGCCGGGCCAGTGTCACCGGATGGTTAATTTCAAGAGAATCTAGGAATCCAGATTTAATGGGAAATCTCCTAATTGTCGTAAATTTTTAAATAAGCACGCAGGCCAAGTGAAGTCTGCTTGTGGCCTGGACGAGGCCTCTGGGCTGTGGTTGGTGCTCTCTGGGCTAGCCCGGCCTCTCTGACGTCCTTTCTAGCCGTGGCACACTGCAAGTTATCACCTGGAGGAAGAGAGGACACTAGACAGGAGCACACTGAGCCTGTTCCAGATTCTTCTCTGACAGGAGTCCGAGTGGCCTGGGCCAGGCTGTGTCCCTTCCCTGGAGTCTCCCTTCCTTATCAGCATAATAAAGGCCAGGCTGGATCTGTGGGTTTGAACCTTCTGTTCCTTAGCAGCAGAACTTTGTTTCATTTGAGTCTTACAAGGGACAAATCACAGTGTATGAAATAGATCGAAAATCAGAGCTGCTCCAGTCGCAAGGGGAGTCTGGAGTTCTGCCCCGAGGCTGCCTCTGCCCTCCCCCAGAAGCATCTCTGCCAGGCTCCACAGAACACAGTGTGGGACTTAACCTGCCAACTGGCCCTCTGCACCCCTCCCGGCCCTGGTATTCTGTGGGTTCAATGGGAGGACAAGAATGGTGGCCAGAGGAGAGCAAGCCACAGTGGATCTGCCCCACAACCCGCTCCTTGCCCACATTTTGTCCAGCCCCTGGCATGGGGTGACCAGCCAGCCACTGGGTGCAGCTGCCACTTCCTGGGTGCTTTCCATGTAGTTTTCCTCCTCACATCAGCCCTGTAAGGTGTGTGTGGCTATTTCCATTTCACAGGTAAGTAAATCAAGACACAGAAAGGGGAAGTGAGTTTCCCACAAGATCAGGCGGCTGGAAAAGGAAGGGTCCCAGGTTCCACCTAGGCATCTGAGACCCCACAAGCTGCCCCCTTCCTGTTGGGCCTCCTTTATTCTTCACGCAGAGCCATGATGCTCCCGGGACAGTCCCACATACATGTGGATGCCAGGTCCCGGGAATGACGATGCCATCTCTTGTTTTGCGGCATGCTTCTTTGCTTTCAGACTTGATCTCCTTTTGCTGGCGTCGAGCTTGATCCATCTAAGCGGGACTTTCCTTTTTATCACCACACAGGAGGCTGAACCACCTGAGCCCAGAAGTGCTGAGGTGACGAGGAAGCCCAAGACTACTGTTCCTTCTGTGAACAAGAGGCCCAAGAAAGAGACCAAGAAGAAGCGGTAGAAGAGGAGGCCCGAGGAGCCGGGCAGGCAGGGAGAGGGCCTGGGGACAGCCCTCCTGGGAATCTACATCCTGTTCCCCTCTCCGTCCCAGGCTCAGGGTCTGAGGAGGCCACAACGCCCTCTGACCGCAGAGATCTAAACAGTCATGACAGTCGCCAGGCTCCAGCTGGGCAGTCTACCACTTCCTCTTCCTTCTGCTTCTGTGACCGTTTAGAGTCAAGGGGACTGAAACACACCGTGAGCAAAGACTGTATTAGGAGGTTTGTTCAGAAGTCGGGTCAGCTCACAAAGTCACACTTTCTTACTTAGTCATGTGTGCAGCCTTGAGTCACCCCCTCCTTGTGGGTTTACACTACATTTTGGAGTCATTAATGCTGACAAGCACACCCGCTCCCATTATTTGTGCACTACAGATCTCCTGCTAACCGGTCACCTTTGTTGCTGCTGTGTAGACAGAGCCAGGCCTCACCTGTTTGTTTAGACCAAGACACCATGGTCATGCAATGTTAGTGATCCCCCTAGCTGCGACAGCCAGGCTGGGAAAATGGCTGATGTGAGAGCCAGCAGACAGCCCAGGCCAGGGTAGGCAGTGCCTGTGTCTGCTCCGTCAGGTGCAGGGATTTGGCTGAAGGCATGCATATTTCCTGGGCACAGACTTCCCAAGCCTCTGAAATGGGAGGCTTGTCAATTTCAGACCAACTTCCTTTCTATCCATCATAGCACATTCAAGGTGTGCCTTTTCCTTCCACCTGTACATCTCCTGTCCCTTCAATTCTTCCATTCCCTGATCTGTGAGAGTTCCTGGGGGAAGTGTGGTGAATAAACTGACATGCATGCTGAACCTGCCTGTGTTGTCTTTTGCTGAGGGAGAGGGGAAGCCTAGGGCCCTGCCCTGGAGGTAAGGGAAAGGCTTGCCCCCCAGAGAAGTGGGACAGTGGGGGTGGGGAGGGCCAGAATGGAGTGGTTTTGGTGAGAACAGCTCTGCAGGCTGAGCCATTTCTGGAAGAAGTTTTCAGGAAGGGTCTGGCTAAGTGCTTCGTGTGGCCCTTAGTCACTGGAAACACTTGTGAACAGCCATGGGTGTGTTGAGAGTTTCCACTGGGTCCCCATTCATTCCCCAGGTTCCTTATGAGGAAGATGCTGCTTGTCCTCAAAGTGGCTTGAGCAAAACCAAGTGCAATACAGTAAAAGGCCTTACATGGCATTGGACGGGTCTAGCCACTCGCCCTGAATCAGCTGCTGAGGAAAAGCCCTGGCCCCTTTGTAACTCAGATTAGCCCAGCTCGTTTATAGCCCGCCAGACCACTTGCCCAAATGTCAGGACTGATGAACATCTTGAGGGATGACAGTCCAGAGTACTCCAGAGTGTCCACGCTGGGATTTGGACCCAGCCTATGGCACATTCCTTGGTATTTAACAGGTATTTAGCGAGTGTTGGTATTCACGTTGCTGTGAGGGTCCTGCTGTGCTGCAGAGGGGCTTGGCAAGATCTAGCAGTTTAGGTTTCAGGAGAGGAAGTCCAGGGGCTGGAGCTTATGCATAATGGCCAGTCGTGGCCAGATCCTGGCGTGAGAAGGAGCTATTGCAGAGTGTTTCTGTTTCTCAGCACTTAACGAGAGCTTCGGTGCCAGGCACCATGCTAGGAACTGAGGATGCAGAAATAAGGAACCTTTCAGAAACCCAGAGTGCACCTGGCCGAGTGGGAGACTCAGACATGTAAGCAGGTTTGATGTGGGGAGTTTCTCCAACAGAGGAGCAGCAGGTGTTCCCAGGGGCACCCAGCCCAATCTTGAGGGGTCAGTGCAGCCACCTGGCAGAGTGGAAGTGATGGAGCTGAGCCTTAAAGGCTCAGCAGGTCTTGAGACCACAGGGAAATGAGGCTGGGAGAGCAGGGGCCTGACCAGTAGTGCAGACCCGATTCAGCTTGTAGAGGAGAGACAGCTGGCTCCCAGGAGCAGTGCTACCTCAATAGATGCAGCTCCCTTACATTCTCTCCCTTAAAGGCTGGGCCAGAGAATGGCCCTCAGAAAGCAAGGGCTATCATCCTCTGCTCCACCAAACCCTTCTTCCACGTTTACTATGAGCAGAGTTTGCAGCATTTGGTTCTCTTGGCTTTTGGGACCCATCCTCTCTGGATTTCCCTTCTACATTGCTGGTTTTTCCTCATGAGTGGGGCCCAGGCTTCAGTCCTTGGTCCTTTATCCTTGTTACGCAGAAGCTCTAGTCCCTAGACTTCCTCTCTGCACACACTTCTTTGGAGATCCCATCTAGGATCGTGGCTTTAAATACCACCTGTATTAGGATTTTCCAGAGAAATATAGAAGGAGACTTTTTTTTTTTTTGAGACAGAGTCTTGCTCTATCCCCCAGGCTGGAGTGCAGTGGTGCCACCTCGGCTCACTGCAACCTCCGCCTCCTGGGTTCAAGTGATTCTCCTGCCTCAGCCTCCCAAGTAGCTGGGATTATAGGCACCTGCCACCACGCCCAGCTAATTTTTGTATTTTTAGTAAAGATGGGTTTTCACCATATTGGCCAGGCTGGTCTTGAACTCCTAACCTTGTATTCTGCCTGCCTTGGCCTCCCAAAATGCTGGGATTACAGGTGTGAGCCAACATGCCCGGCCAAGACCTTTTTTTAAAGTTTTGTCTGTTTTGAGACAGAGTCTCACTCTGTCCCGGAGTGACAGTGGTGCCATCTCGGCTCACTGCTACGTCCACCTTCTAGGTTCAAGCTGTTTTCCTGCCTCAGCCTCCCAAGTAGATGGAATTACAGGTGCGTGCCACCACGCCCAGCTAGTTTTTGTATTTTTAGTAGAGATGGGGTTTCACCATGTTGGCCAGGCTGGTCCTGAACTCCTGGCCTCAAGTGATCTACCTGCCTCAGCCTCCCAAAGTGCTGAGATTACAGACGTGAACCACTGTGCCCGGTGAGACTTCTTGTAAGATATTGTCTTCGGTGATTATGGAGGCTGAGAAGTCCAACATCGGCTGCTTGCAAGCTGGAAACCCAAGAAAGCAGTAAAGGGCCGATGGTGTAGATTCTGTCTGAGTCTGAAGGCCTGAGAACGTGGAGTGCTGAGAGCAGAAGACAAATATCCTAGTTCCTGCAGTCAGGCAGTGGGAGGGCAACCTAACTCCTCCATCTTTTTGTTCTGTTCTGTTCAGGCCCTTAAATGGGATAAGGCCCACCCGCTTTACTCAGTCCACAGATTCAAATGCTAATCTATTCCAGAACACAGACACACCCAGAAATACTGTTTAATCAGATAGCTGCGAATTTGTGACCTAGTCAAGTTGATATGTAAAATTAACCATCACACCACTCTAGTGCTGATGCCTCCTAAACACATCTCTCCAGCCCCTCTCCTAAACTCCAGACTCACATAGCTGACTTCCTACTCATTATCTCCATTTGAATACCCAACAAGCACTTCAAAGCACATTCCTGATCTCACCAGCAGCCCAAGCCTGTTCTTTTTGTGGTCTTCCCCATCTTAAAGAGCATCTTAAAAAAAACAGTGTATATTTAAAGTATACAACTTGCTGATTTAATATATATATATATGTTGTGAAATAATCACAATCAAGCTAAATAAAATGCCCATCACCTCATAAGGTGTGTGTGTCTTGGACGGTGGGGGTGGGGTGGGGGTGAGAACACTTAGGATCTTAGAAAATTTTAAGTATATACAGTTGACCCTTGAGCAACATGGGTTTGAAGTGTGCCATCTACTTATGTACAGCTTGTTTTCAGTAAATACAGTTCCTTCATATCCATATCCAGATCTACAACCAAAGGCAGATCAAAAATAGTGTTTGTGGAATGTGAAATCCACACATATGGAGGGCTAACTTCTCCTAGAGGCGTTAGCCCTAGGTTTCACTGGGCTGACCTCGGGACTTGATTATGTGTGGACTCTGATATCTGTGGGGGTCCTGAAACAATTCCCAGGCAGATACCCAGGGATGACTGTAGTACAGTATCACTGTCTATAGTCACCATGCTGTACATTAGATCTCCAGCACGCTTGTACCCCTTAACCAACAACTCCCCATCACCCACTACCCCCAGCCCTTAGCAACCTCCATTCTACTTTCTGATTCTATGAGTTTGACTGTTTTAGATTCTACATACAAGTGAGATCATGCTATGTTCTCACTTTCTCTCTGTGTGTTTGGCTTATTTCACAGGTTATCCATGTTGTTGCAAATGGCAGAATTTCCTTTTTTTCTTTTTTTTTTGAGACAGAGTCTTGCTCTGTCACCCAGGGTGGAGTGTAGTGGCATGATCTCAGCTCACTGCAACCTCCGTCTCCTGAGTTCGAGCGATTCTCCTGCCTCAGCCTCCCGAGTAGCTGGGACTATAGGCACATGCCACCATGCCTGGCTAATTTTTTTGTATTTTTAGTAGAAATGGGGTTTCACCATGTTGGCCAGGCTGGTCTCGAGCTCCTGACCTTGTGACCTGCCTGACCCAGCCTCCAAAGTGCTGGGATTACAGGTGTAAGCCACCATGCCCAGTCTGGATTTCCTTTTTTTTTTTTGGGGGGGGGCTTAATAATATTCTATTGTATGTATACACCATATTTTCTTTATCCATCAATTGATGAACATTTAGGTTGTTTCAATATCTTATCTATTATGAATAACGCTGCAATAAACATAGGAATATAGCATTTCTTTGAGATACTGATTTAATTTCCTTTGGGTAAATACCCAGAAGTGGGATTGTTGGATCATTTGGTAGTTCTATTTTTTTATTTTCTGAGGAGCCTCTATACCATTTTCTATAATGGCTGTACCAATTTACATTCCCACCAGTAGAGTCTCAGGTTTCCAATTTCTTCACATCTTTGCCAACACTTACCTTTTGTCTTTAAAATAATAGCTGCTCTAATAGGTGTGAGGTGGTATCTCCCGGTTTTGGTTTGTATTATTTGGTGATGTCGATCACCCTTCCATAGACCTGCTGGCCATTAGTATATCTTCTTTGGAAAACTTGTCTATTTAGGTCCTTTGACTCTTTTGAAAATTAGGCTTATTTGGTTTTTTTTCCTCTGGAGTTGTATGAGTTTCTTATATATTTTGGATATTAGTGCCCTATCATATATGTGATTTGGAAACATTTTCTCCCATTCTGTAGATTGCCGTTTCATTTTGTTGATTGTTTCCTTTGCTGTGCGGAAACGTTTCAGTTTGATGCAGTCCTGTTTCTTCAATTTTTGTGTTTGTTGCTGTGCTTTAGTCGCCATATCCAAAAAATTGTTGCCAAGGCCAATGTCAAAACTCTTTTTCCTGGCTGGGTGTGGTGGTTCACACCTATAATCCCAGCACTTTGGGAGGCCTAGCTGGGAAGACATTTGAGGCCAGGAGTTCAAGACCAGCCTGAGCAGCATAGTGAGAACACAGTGAGAAACCAAAATAATAAACCAAATTAAATTAAATTACACACACACACACACACACACACACACACAATTTAAAAAAGCTTTTTTCCTATGTTTTCTTCTAGGAGTTTTACAACTTCAGGTCTTACACTTAAGTCTTTAATCTATTTGGAGATGATTTTTGTATATAGTATAAGGGTTGAATTTCATTATTTTGTAGGTGGCTATCTAGTTTTCCAAGCACCGTTTATTTTTTGTTTTTTGAGACAGAATCTCTCTCTGTTGCCCAGGCGGGAGTACAATGGCACAATCATGGCTTAACCTCCCAGACTTCAGTGATCCCCTTGCCTCAGCCTCCCAATTAGCTGGGACTATTGCTGTACACCACCACACCCAGCTATTTTTTAATTTTTTGTAGAGATTGGGTCCCATTATGTTGCCTAGGCTGGGCCTGAACTCCTGGGTTCAAGTGATCCTCCTGCCTCAGCCTCCCAAATTTCTAAGATTATAGGCTTGAGTCACTGTGCCCACCCCTCCCACCATTTATTGAAGAGGTTATCTTTCCTCTTTTCTGTATTCTTAGTGCTCTTGTCAAAGATTAGTTGACCATATATGCTTGGGTCTATTTCTGCGCTCTTTGGTCTTTTCCACTGGTCTATGTGTTGGTTTTTATTTTTTATTTTATTTATTTATTTTTGAGACGGAATCTTGCTCTGTTGCCAGGCTGGAGTGCAGTGGCACGATCTTGGCCCACTGCAACCTCTGCCTGCTGGGTTCAAGCAATTCTCCTGCCTCAGCCTTCCAAGTAGCTGGGACTACAGGTGCAACCATGCCCAGCTAATTTTTGGTATTTTTAGTAGAGATGGGGTTTCATCATGTTGCCCAGGCTGGTCATGAACTCCTAGCTCAGGCAATCTGCCCACCTCAGCCTCTTAAAATGCTGGGATTACAGGCATGAGCCACTGTGCCCGGCCTGTTTTTATGTCAGTACCATATTGTTTTGATTACTATAGCTTTGTAATATAATTTGAAATCAGGAAGTGTGATCCCTCCAGGTTTGTTCTTTCTCAAGATTGCTCTGGCTATGTGGGGGTCTTTTGTGGGTCATATGAGTTTTAGGATTTTCTTTTTTATTTCTATGAAAAATGCCACTAGAATTTTGATAGGGATTACATTTTATCTGCAGGTTGCTTTGGATAATATGGATGTTTTAGCAATATTAATTCTTCCAATCCATGTACATGGGGTATCTTTCATTTATTTGTGCCATAAAGAACATCTTAATCCTTCCAGTTGCTTGGGCTAAAAACCTTGAAGTTGTTTTTAACTTCGCTCTCTCTGTCATACTCCACTCTGACCCTTAAGTATCTCCTTGCCAATCAACCTTACAAATCCAAAATGATCCTATCTCACCACTTCACTACCCTTATCTCACCTGAATATTGCAGCAGCCTCCTCATGGGTAGTCTGTTCTCAACACAGCGGACAGAGGCATCCTGCTAAAACCTGTGAATCACGTCCATCACCTGTCCTTCTCTCACTCGGGTAAAGGCCAAAATTCTCACTGGGACCTACAGAGCCTGCAAGAAGCACTCCATCTCCTTAACCTCTCTGACTTCATTTCCCCCTACTCCTCCTTGCCCACTTCACTATCTAAAGGACTGAATCACTAATGGTAAAATTGTGCTCATCAATGAGGAAGAGATTCTAGAGAAGAGTTTTGTTTTATTTTTTAACTTATTGGAGTAAAATTCCCACTAGATAAACCTGACCATTTTAAAGTATACATACAATTCAGTGGCATTTTAGTGCTTTCACAGTGTTGTACAGCCACCACCTCTATCTAGTTCCAAATTTTTATATTTTTTAGAGGCAGGGTCTTGCTTTTTTGCCCAGGCTGGAGTGCAGGGACACCATCAGAGCTCACTGCAGCCTCAACGTCCTGGACCCAAGCAATCCTCCTGCCTCAGCTTTCTGAGTAGCTAGGGCTACAGGTGCATGCCACCACCCCCAGCTAATTTTTAAATTTTTTGTAGAGACAGGATCCCACTATGTTGCCCAGGCTGATCTCAAACTCCTGGCCTCAAGTGATCCTCCCACCTTGGCCTCCCAAAGCCTTGGGATTAGAGGCATGAGCTACCATGCCTTGCCAGTACAGCCATTTAGAAAACTGAAGTTTCTGGGAGCTAAATGATGAGAACTTATGATGCAAAGAAGGAAACAACAAACACTGGGGTCTACTTGATGGGGGTGGGTGGGAGTGGAGAGAGGAGCAGAAAAGATCACTATTGGGTACTGGGCTTAAAAACTCAGTACTCAGTACTCAGTGATGAAATGATATGTACAACAAACTCCTGTGACACGTACGTAACAAACCTTCACATGCACCCCCAAACCTAAAATAAAAGGTAAAAACACGAAAGAAAACTGGAGTTTCTTTTAAAAATTCAACATACATCTACCCTATGAGCCAACATTCCACTCCTAGATGTTACCCAAGAGAAATGAAAATATTTGTCCACAAAAATCTTGTACTAAATTCAAGCTAGATTGTTCATAGTAGTCTAAAACTAAAAATAACCCTGATGCTCATCAACAATAGAATGGGTAAAATGTAGCATATTTATACAATGAAATACTACACACCATCAAGAAATGATCTAATGTCTACATATCAGGCATGGTGGCTCAAGCTTGTAATTCCAGCTACTCCGGAAGCTGAGGTGGGAGGATCCCTTGAGCCCTGGAGTTGGAGGCTGCAGTGAGCCATGATTGCACCACTGCACTCCAATCTGAGTGACACAATGAGATCCCATCTCTTAAAAACAGAGATACAGGCCAGGCATGGTGGCTCACGCCTGTAATCTCGGCACTTTAGGAGGCTGAGGTGGGTGGATCATGAGGTCAGGAGATAGAGATCATCCTGGACAACACAGTGAAACTCCGTCTCTACTAAAATAAAAAAAAAAAAGAAAAGAAAATCAGCCAGGCGTGGTGGCATGTGCCCGTAGTCCCAGCTACTTAGGAGGCTGAGGCAGAGGAATTGGTTGAACCCAGGAGGTGGAGGTGGCAGTGAGCCAAGATTGCGCCACCGCACTTCAGCCTGGCGACAGAGCAGGACTCTGTCTTAAAAAAAAGAACAAAAAGATACACGTTCAGTAGAAACCTTATTTTGAGTACCCATACAACCATTCTGTTTTTCACTTTCAGTATAGTATTCAGTAAATTACCTAAGATATTCAACGCATTATTATAGAATAGGCTTTATGTTAGATGATTTTGCCAAACTGTAAGCTAATGTAAGTGTTCTAAACATGTTTAAGGTAGGCTAGGCTAAGCTAGGATATTTGCGGGTTAGGTGTATTAAACGCATTTTCTTTTCTTTTCTTTTTTTTTTTAAAGGCAGGGTCTCACTCTGTCATCCAGGCTGGAGTGCTGTGGTGCCATCATAGCTCATTGTGTAGCCTCTAACTCCTGGGGGCTCAAGCCATCCTTTCACTTCAGCTTTCCAAGTAGCTGGCACTACAGGCAAATACCAGCATCCCTGGCTAATTTTTTAAAATATATTTTTTGGTAGAAGTGAAGTCTTGCTATGTTGCCCAGGTTGGCCTTGAACTCCCGGCATTCAAAGCACTGGGATTATAGGTGTGAGCCATTGTGCTTGGCCTAAATGCATTAAAATTTTTTTTTGTCTGTATAGTAGGGGTATATATTTATGGGGTATATGAGATATTTTATTACAGGCATACAATGTGTCATAATCACATTGAGGTGGGCATTTATCATTTCTTTGTGTTACAAATAATCCAGTTACACTCTTAGTTATGTTTAAATGTATAACAAGTGATGGTTGACTGTAGTCACCTTGTGCTATCAAATACTAGATCTTACTCATTCTTCCCAACTATAACCATTCTACCAACCATTGCCCCTCCTCCTGCCAAATGCATTTTTGCCTTAAAGATATTTTCTACTTAGGATGGGTCTGTTGGGATGTGACGCCATGGCAAGTTGAAGAGCATCTGTACACTGTCTGGTCTGTTCCAGTGAAATTCTGAAATACACAAAACTAACCTGTGGTGATAGAAACCAGGTCTGTGGCTGCTTCTGGGAAGAGGGTTGACCAGGAAAGGGCATGAAAAAACTATCTGGGATGATGAATTTTTTCTTTTCTTTTCTTTCTTTCTTCTCTTTTTTTGTCAGGGTCTTGCTCTGTCGACCGGGCTGGAGTGCAGTGGCGGGATCTCAGCTGACTGCAACCTCCCCCTCCCAGACTCAAGTGATCCTCACACCTCAGCCTCTTCAGTAGCTGGGACCAGCTACCACACCCAGTGAATGTTTTGTATTTTTTGTAGTGACAGGGTCTTGCCGTGTTGCCCAAGCTGGTCATTAATGCTTGGGCCCAAGAGATCTGCCCCCCTTGGCCTCCCAAAGTGCTGAGATTACAGGCATGAACTACCAGGCCCTGGTGGAAATGTTTTATACCTTGGTATCCAAATTGACTGAATGCTTCAGATCTGCGCATTTCACTATGTGTAAATTATTCTTTCCTAAAATGTTTTCCTAGGCTGAGGCAGGAGGATCACTTGAGCCCAGAAGACTATCCTGGAGAACATAGTCAGGCCCTGTCTATGTTCTTTTTTTTTTTGACACAGAGTTTTGCTCTTGTTACCCAGGCTGGAGTGCAATGGTGCGATCCAGGCTCACTGCAACCTCCGCCTCCTGGGTTCAAGCAATTCTCCTGTCTCAGCCTCCCGAGTAGCTGGGACTACAAGTGTGCGCCACAATGCCCAGCTATTTTTTTTTTTTTTTTTTGTATTTTTAGTAGAGATGGGGTTTTCACCATGTTGACCAGGATGGTCTCGATATTTTGACCTTGTGATCCACCCACCTTGGCCTCCCAAAGTGCTGGGATTATAGGCGTGAGCCACCGCACCTGGCAACAATAGCAACTTAAAAACAATTTTCCGGTGGGTCAGGACCTAAGATATGTGCTTTGGACACATTATATCATTTAACTTGTAAGCAAATTCATTAAGGTGGATATTATTGTCTCTTCCTTACAGATGTAAAAACTGAGGCTCAGAAGGTTTAAGCACCTTGCCTCATTTAGAAAAATAGGATTAAACCCAGCAGTGTCCAGGCACAGTGGCTCATGTCTGTAATCCCAGCACTTTGGGAGGCCGAGGCAGGCGGATCACCTGAGGTGGGGAGTTCGAGACTAACCTGACCAACATGGAGAAATCTCGTCTCTACTAAAAATACAAAATTGGCTGGATGTGGTGGCACGTACATGTAATCCCAGCTACTTGGGAGGCTGAGGCAGGAGAATTGTTTGAACCTGGAAGGCGGAGGTTCCAGTGAGGTAAAATTGCACTATTGCACTCCCACCTGGGCAACAAGAGCAAAACTCCATCTCAAAAAAAAAATTTTATATATATTTATGTGACACAGCTGTTCTCCAAACTAATCTTCAATATCAAATAACATTAAGTAAAAAAAAAATATTTTTTTCAAAAAAAGAAAAAACCCAGCACTATGACCCCAAAGCCCACACCTCAAGGGTTACCTCTTCTCTCTCAACCCATTCTTTTCCCTAAGATTTTACAAATGGGGAAACTGAGTCCCAGAGAGGTTTGGAGCCATGCTTAATGCCGCTTGGTTCTTTGGAATCAGAATGGAACTAGAACCCGGACTCCAAAGCTTCCTTAGTGCATCCCACTTGGGCAGAGAGGTCAAGCTAACTCCCACCTCCACCCAGCTGGGGGTTGGGAGCTCAAAGTGTGATTTTTAAAGACTCTGTGTTACCGGAGTCGTCGTCGTGTTGTTGGAGTCCATTCTGAGCTGGTTTTCTGTGAATCGTGGAGGCTTGCCATCCACCCTGCTGCAATGATCCCATTTGACCCCAGGACCCCTACCAGATTCACCTATTGCCTCCTTCTGTGGCTTCTTGGGTGGCAAGATTTCTAATCCAACACATTCCACAAGCTTCCCTCTGCTTAATTTAAGAGGAGCTAGCATGAATGTCTCATCCTCTCCTTGACAGCTGGAGTTCTGACAGGGATTCATGTCAAGAACAACAAAAACAGCCCATCTAATTTGGTTTTAACCCACATCTGATCAATCAACAATAAGAGTGGCTGTCATCAGGTTCAGCCCATCACGCTGTTCAAAAAGCAGTATTATCTCTTGTGTTGTTAGAAGGTACCATCTTGTGTTTTGAGAGAACTGGACTTGAATGATGATGGATTCCTCCCAAAAGAGCTTGGTTCTCTGGGAGGAAAAAAATGTGTCCCAGCTTCTTTGGCCTTCTTCTGCTAAAGAGAAATTTCATTTAAAAATTCTGGCCCAGCGTGGTAGCTAATGCCTGTAATCCCAGCACTTTGGGAGGCCAAAGCAGGAGGATTGTTTGAGCCCAGGAGTTCAAGACCAGCCTGGGCAACATGGCAAGACCCTCAACTCTACCAAAAAAAAAACAAAACAAAACCAAAAAACCAAAATTAGCCAGGCATGGTGGTGCACACCTGTAGTCCCAGCTACTCAGGAGGCTGAGGTGGAAGGAAGGCTTGAGCCCAGAGAGGTGGGGGCTGCAGTGACCTGTGATGGTGTCACTGCCTTCCAGCCTGGATGATAGAGAGAGACCCCGTCTCCAAGAAGAAAATGTCTTCTCCTCCTCCTTAAAAGTCAGAGTGTGTTTCACGGGCTGCCTTTTCTCTGGAACTGGCAAGTGGTGCTGTGAATGAATCACCCTGTTTCTTGGGAATGTTTTGCTCCAAGAGCTCAAGGGGGTACAACAAGATGATAAACGGCCTCTTGAAAGGGCTCCTCCTCCCCCCAGCTGTGGGGCTTGGAGCCTGTGAGTTCATGGAACTGGACAGTGGCCGAGCTTTCAGAGACTGCTCAGTCCAACTCAGTTTTGCAGACGAGGAAACCTGGGTTTTCACATTTATGGAAAGGGAGCCAGGAGCAGGGCCGAGGCCATCTGAGTACGACTGATCCCCACTGCTGGCGGGCCTGTGGTTCATACCCCATCAGTCTAAGCTTCAGCCTCCTCCTCTGGAAGATGACGGCAGGAGGCCTGATGGTCACTGTGGTTTCCTATCATTCAGGGACACTGAGTCTTTGCTCCTATGTTGTCACTTAGTAGAAATGCCAAACCTGAAATGTAGCGCTTTGCTTCTCAAGCCAGAGAAGGATCCAGGCTTATGGCCCTTAGCAAGAGCCCAAGCACTTCAGTTTAGCTGAGGTGGGTTCAACAAGTGCGCCCACTTCCTGGCCCTGTTTAGTCCCTATGCTGGGCACCGGGATGCCAGGTGGGTCAGATCTGGCCCCTGCTTCCAATCTGTGGGCCTAGACAGACACACAGACAGACTATGACCATAGGCTGTGGCAAGCCTGGGGGTATCAGGCCTGAGGGGCTTTGGGAACACAGGCGAGGGCCTGACCAAGCCTGGGGGAGAGCCGAGGAAGGCCTCTGGGGGCAGGTGGCCTCGCTTCAGGGTTCACTGATGAGAGGAGGTGAAGGACAAATGGAATGAGCCCTTGGGCAAGGCCCTTCCCCAGTCTGGGCCTGAGTCTCCCCAGAATGCACTTGCAGGGGAAGGCAGAGTTCTCACTGCCTCTGCACTTCTGGGGTGGGGAAACTGTGGATGTTCGTTTGTGAGCTTGGAGGGTGCCTGTCCGTAGCCAGAGAGACTGTCCTATCCTGGCATCCAAGGCTGTGGCCTTCTTCATCTCCTATAGGTCCAGAGCCCTCCGGGAGCATCAGGGCGCTGCCTGCTGGCCAGCAGCCCTCTCAGCTCTGACTGAGCCCCAGGGCATGGAAACACCCCCAGCTGGGAGAGGTGAGAGTGAAGCACCCTGCCTTGTCCTCAGTCCACTGGAGAACTGCCACAGGCAGGAAACAGCCCTCAGTAATACAGAGGACTTAGGTGCTCATCCACACCAAAAAGGAAGTTCCTTTTTTTTTTTTTTTTGAGACAGTCTCCCTTTGTCACCCAGGCTGGAGTGCAGTGGCGTGATCCTGGTTCACTGCAACCTCCACCTCCCAGGTTCAAGCAATTCTCAGCCTTCCAGTAGCCTGGGACTACACGTGTGCACCACCACACCTGGCTAATTATTTTTTATTTCTTATTTTTAGTAGAGACGGGATTTCACCATGTTGCCCAGGCTGGTCTCTAACTCCTGACTTCATGCAATCTGCTCGCCTCAGCCTCCTAAAGTGCTGGGATTACAGGCTTGAGCCACCACGCCCAGACTCAAAAAGGAAATTCTTCTTGTGAAGCATCCATCTCTCTGACAAATCTCTGGAGTCTCTGGCCTAGATGGGCAGGGGAGCATCCTGGGACCCTCAGTCCCTGTAAGTGGCGTCTGTCTCTCTCTCTCCTGCCCTCCCCAGTCAGGCTGAGCTCTCTCGCTCCGCTCCTCCCACTCCCTCCAGGACCTCTAGCAGTCCAGCTCCCGCCTCTACTCCCCCAAACCTCACTCCCTGAGGTCAGCTAGAGCTGCTTTGTGATTGGCAGCGCAATGCCCTGGACGCTTTGTTGGCCCTGTCTTACCTCATGTGGTCTCCCAGGGTCATCTAATCCTAGAAAAACTTCCTTCCAGGAAGCCTAGGACTCTCTTTGGAGGCCTCTGCCTGCAGCCTATTAGACACGAGAACTCCCTGTGGGTCTGCCTGGCTTTCTCATCCTTTACAAGACATCATATTCTGAGCCTCAGTTTCACCCTCAGTGAAATGGGAATAATGACACAGGTCGTGTGCCTCAAATTCAAAAACTTGCCATCCAGAATGCTTTAAAATATGAAACTTTTTGAGCACTAGACATGACATTCAATGGAAATGCTCACTTGAGCATTTCAGATTTCGTTTTTTATTGTTTGGATAGGGAGATATATATATTGTAACTATTTCAAAATCAAAAAAAAAATTCAAAATGGAAACACTTCTGGTCCCAAGCATTTCAGATAAGGGAGACTTAACCTGCAGTCCCTTTTCTAATGGGTTGCAGTGAGTTAATGTATGTGAGGCACTTGGCAACCGATGCAGCGTGTTTGAAAGTGCTGCTTAAATTCATCATTGTCTTAACATCTCCATGGATATCTAATAGGTTTGCTCAAAATAATTTGGCCAAAACCAAACTCATGGCTTTTTGGCCTCAGTGGGCTCCTACCCAGGCTTCCCCATCTCAGCAAATAGACCTCCAGTCACCCAACCAAAGCCTGAGAACCCGTCCTGAGCTGCCGTCTCTGCTCACACTCCTGATCATCAGCAGGGACTGTGAGTGCTTCCTCTGAATGCACTCAAGTCATCCACTCTAGCCACCTCCCCTGCCAGGATTGCGACACTTTCACACCCTCCTGGAGGACGTCCTAGCCTCCTTGCTGTCCTCCCTGCCTCCACCCACTTCCCTCAGTACTGCTCTATGCAGCTGCCGGCAGGGCCTTTCAAAAACCATACATTGGTGGCTCATGCCTGTAATCCCAGCACTTTGGGAGGCCAAGGCAGACAGATCCCTTGAGCTCAGGAGTTCGAGACCAGCCTGGGCAACATAGGGAGACACTGTCTCTACAAAAAAAAAAAAAAAAAAAAAAAAAAATACACTGGATCTTGTCACCAATTGTCTCCTCTCTTAACAAGGGGAGGAGCCGTGTGCATTTTATTAACCACCTCCCAGGGCCAGGAGGTGAAGCTCAAGCCCCTTTCCATACCCCAGGAGGCTCCAGTACCTGTGAAGAGCTCTGGTTTCATCTCCCACTACTCTTCCTCCGCCCACTCTCCATCCAGATCCAGGATAACCAGTTCCCACCTTGAGGGCCTTTCCCTGAATGTTATTTTCCTCAAATCATTTCCTCAAATCATTAAAAATTAAATCATTTTTAATTTTACTTGAGACGGGATCTCGCTTATCACCCAGGCTGACTGCAATGGCATAATCGATCATAGCTTACTGTAGCCTCAACCTTCTGGGCTCAAGTGGTCCTCCTGCCTCAGCCTCCCAAAGTGCTAGACAGGCATGAGTCACCATGCCCAGCTCTCCCAATTCTTTGTATGGTCAGTCTTCATCCTTCAAGGTTTAGCTGCACAACTGTAGTCCCAGGTACTTGGGAGGCTGAGGTGGGAGGATCACTTGAGCCCAAGAGTTTGAGGTTGCAGTGAGCCAGGACTGTACCACTGCACTCCAGCCTGGGCAACAGAGCAAGACTCTCTAAAAGGCAATAAGAACAATAAAAGCCAAGCTTTAGCTGCTTTCCTCTGGGAAGCCCTCCAGATCTGCTGTCCTCAGAGCGCCTCACCTCCTCCCCACCCTGTCCCTCACTGACTCCCATCCTAGCAAGTAGTACACTCTGCATCAATTGCTTCAATTTTTTTTCTCGACCACCTCTCACACCAATCTGTGAAATCCACAAGGGCAGAGGTCATGTGCATTTTATTAACCAACGTGCTCCCACCAGACACTCAGCAAATGCTTCACTCTCTCCCAAGGCCTCAATCAGATCTCCAGATCTGGGCTCTGTGGCCTTGGGGAAGTTACTCACCCTCTCTGGGCTTGCCCAGGAGGTAGAGGGGTCTGGCTGGTGATGCATACATCCTCTTATCCCTGGCTCATGTTGTGGCAGAGAGGGGAGGCTGCCCAGTCCGGCCCTTCACCTGCTGGGTACTTCTCAGGGCAGGCTTCCACAGACAGAGGTCCCTGAGTATTTGCTGAATTGAATGGAAGGGACTGGAAACCCCGAGGCCAACACCTCCAGGAATAAGAAAAGCCGCAGAGGAGCCAGCTCAAGGCCCAGGGAGCGAATTACACCATTAGGTGATTAAAGATGTTTAATGACGGGGATGCAGCTGTGGTGGGAAGCTAAGGACAGACCACAAGTGGCCTGAGGCTTGGTTCTAATTTGGGGTGTGGGAAGGAGCCTCCCCCAGATCCAAGCATCTAGATAAGAGAGGTCACAGCCACGGCCTGTGGCCCCAGGTGGCTGAGGCCTGAGCCAGCACTGGGGCTGGGCACCTCAGGGATCCCTGCCTCTGGAGTTCCTCCCTGAGCTGGTAGGGGCGCTGGGAGAAGGTGAGGCCAGACTCAGGTTGTGACTTGGGGCGGGGCGGCTGGCTCAAGTTCCTCCCCTGGAAGCCTGAGGGAACGTGCTAGCCTCAGAGAGGGGCTGAGATGGGCCTGGCATGGCGCCAGCTGATCTGGGAAATCCAGGCCTGAGATTCCTGTCCCAACAAGTGTCGGGGCCTGTTCAGTGTCAAGCACTGGTCTGAGCAATGCTGGAACATGCTGATGACCCAGCCCACCCTTTCCCTGCTGGAGAAACATCCGCTGTGAGGCATGCAGATGGGATCCACGGAGGTTTGACCCGGGCTGGGGGGTCAGGGGAGGGACCACCAAAGAATGGAACAGGAGTTAGCGGGGGATTCGAGACAGGAAGGGCATCCCAGCAGAGGGCAAGCAGGAGCAGGGCCCGCTGGAGAGACAGTGGCAGGATCGGTGGCGGGGGCGGGAGGAGGTGGGTGGTGGAGCTTCAGCTCTTCAGCCTTGCAGGCAGATGAGTTAGGACTGGAGAGGCTGGTGGCCTCTTAAGTGTGAGCTTTGGCCTAAGGCCCCTGGGGAGCCACTGAAGGACCAGAGCTGTGATTTGGAAACAGGACCACAAGGACTGTTTTTAAAAATTATTATCAGTTTTTGAGACAGAGTCTTGCTCTGTCACCCAGGCTGGAGTGCAGTGGCGCGATCTCAGCTCACTGCAGCCTCCGCCTCCTGGGTTCAAGCAATTTCCCTGCCTCAGCCTCCTGAGTAGCTGAGATTACTGGCGTGGGCCACCACACCCGGCTAATTCTTTTTGTATTTTTGGTGGAGACAAGGTTTTGCCATGTTGGCCAGGCTGGTCTCAAACTCCTGACCTCAAGTGATTCTCCTGCCTTGGCCTCCAAAAGTGCTGGAATTACAGGCGTGAGCCCCTGCATTCGGCCACTGATGAATTGAGGAGGGGCACAGATGGCATCTGGATGAGCCAGGCCCCACCTGAGTACCAGGGAGGAGATGAAAGGCGGGGTAGTTGGAGTGGAGAGGGCATTTGGAATAGAGGAGGGAGGCTGGGGATGCCAGGTTTCTGGCTAAAGTTTTTTGTTTCTTTAGATAGGCTCTTGCTCTGTGATCCAGGCTGGAATGCAGTGGTTATGGCTCACTGCAGCCTCAACCTCCCTTGCTCAAGTGACCCTCCCACCTTGGCCTCCCAGGGTGCTGGGATTACAGGTGTGAGCCACCTCGCCCAGCTTCTGGCTGAAGTTCTTGAAAGGGTGGAGCACCCCTTCCTGAGCTAGGACCTTGGAGGAGGGCCGGGTTCAGGGAACAGAGGCTGTGTTCTGCCTGGGATGAGTGGAATCTCTGGGTACCATGTCGGGGTAGGGAACATTCTAGGGAAAGGTCTGGATGGTGACTGGACAGATGGGTCCAGAGTTCTGGAGGGAGACCAGGCTGGGGAGGGAGATCCGGCCTGCAGCTGTGTAGGCAGTCCCTTCCCGAGCCTACCGCGGTGACCTCCAGAGTGCTCCAGGTATTGGCTTTTCTCCTTCCCTTTCTCTCCCTGCTCCTTTCTGCAGCTTCCTGGCGTCACTTCCCAAAAGAGTAGTCTCAGGCTCGGCTTTAGGAGAACCGGAACTAAGATAGAGTGAAGTTGAAGCCACCAGACAGTGGGCTGGCTCCTGGGCCAACACCGGCTGTGTCCTCAGCCCAGGCCCAGTGCAAAGGAGGCCCACTTCCTCATTACCCGCTCCTGCCCTACCCCAGGAACGTTTGTGGATGTAGAAAAGGTGAGTCAAGGCCAAGGGGAAGGGGAAGAGCTGGGTCCCAGAACATCATGGAGGAGAACTGGGCACTTCCTCCTGGGGGTTGCACTCTTTCTCATCAATGGTGCCAGGACAGGAGCAAAATGCACAATGGATGTCACAGAGCATCCCCAGCAGGTGCCCCCGGAGGGACCAGCCCAGAGCAAGTATGGAAAGGCCAAGTGCATGACCAGCCGCCCTGATGACTTGGGTCCCTAGGAACCCAGGCAGTGGACTAGGCTTCATGCTTGGGCTTCCCGACTAGTTGGGAAGCAAAGATCTATGTGATTAGAGGGCGCTAGATGGCATTTTTAAAATAACTCATAGGCCAGGGGCAGTGGCTCACACTTGTAATCCTAGCACTTTGGGAGGTCAAGGCAGGAGGATTGTTTGAGCCCAGGAGTTTAAGACCAGCCTGGGCAACAGAGGGAGACCCTCGTCTCAACAAAAAAATTTTAAAAAAATTAGTTAGGCATGGTAGTGTTCACCTGTGGTCCGAGCTACTTGGAGAGCTGAAGCAGCAGGACCACTGAGCCCAGGAGTTCAAGGTCAGCCTGGGCAAGACAGCGAGACCCTATCTCTTAAAAAAAAGAAAAGAAGGAAAAGAAAGAAAGAAGGAAAGAGAGAGAAAGAAAAAGAAAGAAAGAAGAAAAATAGAAAATAAAAGAAAGCAAGCCAGACCGCCTGGTGTGGAGATGCACAGTTCTATCCCAGCTACTGAGGCAGGAAGATCCCTTGAGCCCAGGAGTTTGAGGCTGCAGTGAGTTGTGATGGTGCCACTGCACTCCAGCCTGGCAGACAGAGTGAGACCTCAGTGTCTAAAAAACACATAAATACATAAAACTAACTTAAGCTATTTTGTATTGCCTGAGCAACATTAGCTCACTGTAGAAATTTTTTTTAAAAATGGCCAGGCGTGGTGGCTCACACCTGTAATCCCAGCACTTTGGGAAGCCAAGGTGGGTGGATCACCTGAGGTCAGGAGTTCGAGACCAGCCTGACCAACATGTCAAAACCCCATCTCTACTAAAAATACAAAAAATTAGCTGGGCGTAGTGGTGCATGACTGTAATCCCAGCTACTTGGGAGCCTGAGGCAGGAGAAAGGCTTGAACCCAGGAGGAGGCTGCAGTGAGCGGAATCGCGCCATTGCATTCCAGCCTGGGAGACATGAGCAAAACTCCATCTCAAGAAGAAAAAAAAAAGAAAATTTAAAAAATAAAGATAAGCACAAAGGAAAAAAATCACTAAGCTCATCTGTGATTCCCCACCCCCAGGACAACTGCTAGTATCATGGAAGTGTTTGCTCCATTTGTCCTGTGCCCACTTTTTAAAAAGACAGAGTTCCACCATTAATACTATAATATTTCTTTCCATGTCAAAATACCTGAATCTTTAGCTGTGCATGATGGTGTGTGCCTGTATTCCCAGCTATTCAGAGGCTGAGGTGGGAGGATCTCTTGAGCCCCGGAGTTTGAGGCTGCAGTGAGCCGTGATTGTGCCAGTGCACTCCAGCCTAGGCGACAGAGTGAGACCTTTTCTCAAAAGAACTAAAAAAGAAAAACAAAATTATATGGATCTACGTTATTAATTTTAAGGCTTAGTTATCCACTTTATTAGTGGAATCTTAGGCTGGCTGCACCCGAAATAACAATAACATGCATTTACTATCTAGCATGTGTATCTTTACATAGCCATATGAGGTGTGGACAAGTATCCCCATTTTACCAATGAGAGAAGTGAGAGTCGGGGTTAATGACTTCCAAGGCCACGTAGCTATCGAGGCAGGATTCAAACCCAAGTCTGCTCTGAACCATGATGTTCAGCCACCTGGCAGGTCCTTCCCCTGATCCCCCATATCTGTTTCTGCAAAAAATTCTGATAAGTCAGAGTCCAGTGTGTGCATTTTACCAGTTCCATTTGGAGGGAAACTTATTTCCAGGGCATGACGTTGGGGCAGGCAGGGTTGGGGAGCGGTCCTCACCGTCCCTCTTGCCTGCCTGCTGGACATTGCACTGCTTCCCTTAGCAGCTATGGAAGCCACACCGGCCAGAGAGGGGAAGGATCCTGCCTGAGGCCACACTGTTCAGAGGCTGCACAGGACTGCGGTCCCGGCTTCCAATTCCCTGCCGGGATGTGGATGAAACATGCGGGACACACGGGATGGAGGGATTAGAGCCCCAAGCTCCAAAGAGCAGGGACTGTGCCAGTGTTGGTCACTCACTGCTGTATCTGTCACCAGCTCCAGCACAGGGTCTGACATACGGGCCTGGATGGATAAAGGTGATAAGGAAGCCAAGACTGGGAGGGGTCTCTGTGGAACACCTCCAGGAGGGGCCAGGGGTGGTCCATGGAGGAATGGAGTTTGGACCAGCAGAGAGGAGATGGTGGCTCTGCATGGGAAGGTATGTGGGGGAGGGAGGAAAGCTAGCCTGCCAAGGGCAGGAACGGGTCTGGGAGCAGGCCAACCAGCCAGAGAGGGTGAGTCGGAGTGGCCAGAGCAGACTAAGGAGGCTCCAGGCCCCACCTTTGGGGCAGTCCCTGTCCCCCAGCCCCACCACAGAGCTCTGCCTGGGTACTTCCTGAACAGGAACAGAAGGAGGAAGTTGTACAAGTGACACTCAGCTGGTGAGTGGGAGGCAAGATTTGGTTTCCTTTCTAGAGGAGCCAAGGGTTCCTCAGCCCTGATGCCTGCCCCCACCCCTGCCCCCACCCTGCCCCTCCCCTGCCCCTCCCTTGCTGCCTGTGCCCTTGGCTCAGGCACTGGTGAACCTCAGAGCCCAGGGAGGCCAGGAAGGAGCCATCCAGGCCAGGAAGTGGGGAAGTCCTGTTGGGTGGGAATCCCCCGGGAGGGTGACTTGACATGTCTTCCTCTCAGGGACCAGATTGTGAGATCTGACAGCTGGAACTGTAACTTCCACATCCTCCCTGTGTGGCAAACTCCTTTCCATCCTTCAGGACCCAAGCTATTTTATTTTTTTTACTTTAGAGACAGGATCTTGCTTTGCTGCCCAGGCTGGAGTGTAGTGGCACAGTCATGGCTCACTGCAGCCTCGAACTCCTGTGCTCAAATGATCCTCCTGCCTCAACCTCCTGAGTAGCTGGGACTACAGGCACACCCACCATGCCTGACTGATTTTTAATCATTTTTGTAGCTATGGGGCCTCACTAGCTTGCCCAGGCTGGTCTCAAACTCCTAGGCTCAAGTGATCCTCCTGCCTCAGCCTCCCAAAATGTTGGGATGACAGGTGTGAGCCGCTACACCCAGCTACGACTCAGCCTAAATGTTCCTCAGTTGGTAAACTCTGAGAATCCCCTCTCAAGGCAAACTGACAAATGCTCCCCACCCCCGAACTCCTGTAGCACTCAGAACACACTTAATTTTTTTTTTTTTTTGAGACGGAATTTCGCTCTTGTTACCCAGGCTGGAGTGCAATGGCGCGATCTCGGCTCACCGCAACCTCTGCCTCCTGGGTTCAGGCAATTCTCCTGCCTCAGCCTCCTGAGTAGCTGGGATTACAGGCATGTGCAACTATGCCCAGCTAATTTTTTTTTATTTTTAGTAGAGACGGGGCTTCACCATGTTGAGCAGGATGGTCTCGATCTCTTGACCTTGTGATCCACCCGCCTCGGCCTCCCAAAGTGCTGGGATTACAGGCTTGAGCCACCGCGCCTGGCAGAACACACTGAAAAAGAAAAAGAATCCCTGTTTAGTGAGTGTCCGCAATGCGCAGGGTCTTATATTTCAGCTTCTTCTTGTACCTATTCCATCACTGACAGTTGGCACAATCCTCAGCTCCATTTTACTGAGCAGCTCGGCGAGACCCAGGGAGGTTGTAGGGTTGCAGGCAGTGGGGCTGGGTCTCCTGCACAATAAAGTATGTGGCTCTCTGGCCCCTCCTACTCATAGTGTTTCAGGGTCTGCTTCGTCTTCTGGCTTGGAGCCTTGAAAGGGCAGAATGTGCGTCCCTGGAGACCTGGCCCTGGAGAGGTGTTGATCCACGGAGAAATCTTTTTTTTTGTTTGTTTTTTTAGACAGAGTCTCACTCTGTCACCACCTGCAGTGGCGTGATGTTGGCTCACTGCAACGTCTGCCTCCTGGATTTAGGCAATTCTCTTGCTTCAGCCTCTCTAGTAGCTGGAATTATAGGCATGCACCACACCTGGCTAATTTTTGTATTTTTAGTAGAGATGGGTTTCAGGATGGTCTCCATCTCTTGACCTCGTGAGCTGCCCGTCTCGGCCTCCCAAAGCGCTGGGATTACAGGTATGAGCCACCGCACCCGGTCAACCCATGGACGAGTCTTTGAACCTCCTCACCAGCCTTCACCATGATGAGTACCTAGGCTGGTGGCTTGTATACAGTAGGCTGTTACTAAATTCTTGTGACATTGAGAAAGCTTGTTCTTAGTCCAGGCTCTGTCATGAGCTTGCAGTTTGACCTTGGGCAAGTCACTTCCATTCTCCGGTCCTGTTTCCCTGGGTTTAGAAGGAAATGTTTACAGACAACTGTCTTAGCTTCCTCCTCCCTGTCCTAAAATTCAGTCTTTTGCTCTAGAATATGGCACGTACCCCACACTCAATTTCCCTTATTATTATTGTTAGATCAATTTTTTTTCTCAAGTGGGCTTGCTAGGGAGTCTCTTATTATTAACATCCATGATGGTATGGATAGTATATTTGTTATAATTAATGAACCAATGAATGAATATTGATACATTATTATTAACTAAAGTCCATATTTGATATGGACATCCTTAGTTTTTCCCCACAATGTCCTTTTTTTTTGACACAGAGTCTCAGTCTGTCGCCCAGGCTGGAGTGCAGTGGCACCATCTCAGCTCACTGCAGCCTCCGCCTCCCGGGTTCCAGCAATTCTCCTGCCTTAGTCTCCTGGGTAGCTGGGATTATAGGCAGGCACCACCCCACATGGCTAATTTTTGTATTTTTAGTGGAGATAGGGTTTCCCCATGTTGGCTAGGCTGGTCTCAAACTCCTGACCTCAGATGTTCTGCCCGCCTTGGCCTCCTGAAGTGGTAGGATTACAGGCGTGAGCCACAGCGCCTGGCCCCTAATATCCTTTTTTTGTTCCAGGATCGTGTCTCCTCTTGGCTTTCCCGTTTTTGATGACCCTGACAGTTTTGAGGAGTACTAGTTAGGTGTTCTTTGTTTTTTGAGACAGGGTCTCATCCTGTCAGCCAGGCTGCAGTACAGTGACACAATCATAGCTCACTGTAGCCTCCACCTCCCAGGCTCAAGCAATCCTCCCACCTCAGCCTCCTGAGTAGCTGGGACTACAAGCGTATACCACCATGCCCAGCTAATTAAAAAAAAATTTGTTTTTTTTTTAATAGTAGAGATAGGGTCTCACCATGTCACCCAGGTTGGCCTTGAACTCCTGCTCAAGCGATCATCCTGCCTTGGCCTCCCAAAGTGCTGGGATTATAGACATGAGCCACAGTGCCTGTCCTAGTCTGGTGTTCTGTAGAATGTCCCTCTATTGGAATCTGTCTTATGCTTTTCTCATGGCTAGACTGGGGATCTGGGTTCTGAGGAGAAAGACCACAGAGGTAAAATGCCATTCTCATAGTGTTATATCAAGGGCACATGTTATTAGCAGGCCCGATCACTCCTCATGCTGGCTTTGATCACCTGGCTGAGATAGTATTTGTAAGCTTCCTCCATTTTAAAGGCACCACCCCCACCCCTCTTTCCACACTGAACTCTTTGGAAGGGAGCCACTAAACGCAGCCCACACCTAGGGACTGGGGAGTCATGCTCCCCCTCCTTGAGGGTAGAGTATAATGTGAACATTTTTTCTTCTATCTATTTTTCAAAGTTCTCCCACAAAACATTGCTACATTCCATCTTCCCAATGCCTAGTAAATGTGGAAGATGGAGGCATTCCACTGAGGCGGAGGCCAGTGCTCAGAGGGGCAGTAGTGGTTCCCTGTCGGGCCCCTGTGGATCCGGCCTGTCCCTCTTGGATGTGAAATATGTGAGCTTCGAGGCCCACAGACCCGGGTGGCACAGAACTGCAGTGCCTGAGTTCCAGGCTCAGGAAGGCTTGAAAAAAATTTTCTTTTGAGATAGAGTTTCACTCTGTCACCCAGGCTAGAGTGCAGTGGGGAGTGATCTTGGCTCACTACAACCTCCACCTCCCGGGTGGAGCCTGCCTCAGGCTCTCGAGTAGCTGGGATTACAGGTACCTGCCACCACACTCGACTGTTTTTTGTATTTTTAGTAGCAACGTGGTTTCACCATATTGGCCAGGCTGGTCTCGAACTCCTGACCTCAAGTGATTCACCTGCCTTGGTCTCCGAAAGTGCTGGGATTACAGGACACTGTGCCTGGCCAGGAAGGCTTGAATTTTGCCTGGGTTTGAATTCAGGGTCCTGCCGTTCCTCACCACATCATGTCACCTCACTGAGCCTCAGTTTCCTCATCTGTATGGTGGGATAGCAACAGCTCCTACCTTGTTGCTTGTGAAGAATAAATTAGATGCTACACCCAGAGCCCCTGGAAGCGATTCCCTGCTCAGGAAATTCCGTGCAGCAGCACCGTAAGCCGTGGTGGTTATTTTGAAAATGATTCCTTCAGTCCTCCTGTTGCAACCGTCTCCTCTCCATGCAGTGCGTTTCTCGCCCCCGGTGGACTGTGGGTCAGGGCTCTAGCTGCAGATTTCCGGCTGCCCTCTGCCCTCCCGCCAGGCCAGGCAGATCAAGAGCCCAGCCTCCTTTCATCTTTTCTCACAAACATTTTGCCATGTGACTGAAGGAGGCTTGGGCTGGGGTGGGGTGGTGGCTCTGCCTGCCAGTGACTCCCTGGGTGACCTTGGGAGAATGTTTATCCCTCTCTGGACCTTTTCTGCAGCCTGAAGGGAGTGAGATGATGAATGGCTGGGATCCTTGGCACTTGGCTTTCACAGGAGCCTGGTGGGGCCAGGCGTCTCCCCCATTTTGTTTTTTGAGATGGAGTCTCGCTCTGTCACCCAGACTGGAGTGCACTCAGTCTTGGCTCACTGCAACCTCCACCTCCCGGGTTTAAGCAATCCTTCTGTCTCAGCCTCCTGAATAGCTGGGACTACAGGCACCCGCCACCACGCCTGGTTAATTTTTGTATTTTTAATAGAGATGGGGTTTCGCCATGTTGGTCAGGCTGGTCTTAAACTCCTGACCTTGTGATCCGCCCGCCTTGGCCTCCCAAAATGCTAGGATTACAGGAGTGAGCCACCACGCATGGCCATCGCCCCCATTTTTCACACGGGCAGGTCTTTTCTGCCATTGACACCTGTGTTTTGTCTCCAGATTCTGGGCCAGGTAGAGATGCACTGGAGCCTGAGGTTCCCCATCTGTGAACTGGCCACACAGCCCAGAAGGTCTGGCTGTGAGGGTTTGAGTGTGCGGGTCTGTGCTCAGTGGCTAATGCTGTTTGTAGGTCACCACTTGGATGCCTCCTGCTCAGCTGCTGTTGTCTCTGTCTCTTCCCTGGCAGAGGGACATTTGTTGCAATTAATGAACCAATACAGGCCGGGTGCAGTGGCTCACACCTATAATCCCAGCACTTTGGGAGGCCGAGGTGGGTGGATCACAAGGTCAAGAGATCAAGAGCATCCTGGTCAACAAGGTGAAACCCTGTCTCTACTAAAAATACAAAAATTAGCTGGGCATCGTGGCACACGCCTGTAGTCCCAGCTACTCGGGAGGCTGAGGCAGGAGAATTGCCTGAACCCAGGAGGCGGAGGTTGCGGTGAGCCGAGATCGCGCCATTGCACTCCAGCCTGGGTAACAAGAGCGAAACTCCGTCTCAAAAAAAAAAAAAAAGAACCAATACAATATGAATACATTATTATTATTTTAAATCATTTTAGAGGCAGAGTCTCACTCTGTCAGCCAGGCTGGAGTGCTGTGGCACAATCACGGCTCACTGCAGCCTTGACCTCCTGGGCTAAAGCAATCCTCCTGCCTCAGTCTCCCAAGTAGCTGGGATTATAGGTGCACACCACCACACCTAGCTAATTTTTGTTTGTTTGTTTTGAGACAGAGTTTCACTCTTGTTGCCCAGGCTGGAGTACAACGGTGCGATCTCAGCTCACAGCAACCTCTGCCTCCTGGGTTGAAGTGATTCTCCTGCCTCAGCCTCCTGAGTAGCTGGAATTACAGGCATACGCCACCATGCCCAGCTAATTTTGTATTTTTAGTAGAGATGGGGTTTCTTCATGTTGGTCAGGCTGGTCTCGAACTCCCAACCTCAGGTGATCTGCCCACCTTGGACTCCCAAAATGCTGGGATTACAGGTGTGAACCACCACACCCGCCCTCTTGTTTGTTTTTTGTGTTGGGGTCTTACTGTGTTGCCCAGGCTAATCTTGAACTTAGACTCAAGTGATCCTCCCGCCTCAGCCTCGATGCTGTGATTACACTGCGCCCGGCCTGATACTTTATTATTAACTAAAGTCCAGCTTTAGTCAGACTTCCTACATTTTTCCCTACTGTCCTTTTTTCTGCCACAGAATCATGTCTCCTCTTGCTATGATGGTTTTTCAGATTTTTCTTTTCTGCCTTTGACATCCATGTTTTTGGGGAGAACATGCTCGCCTGCTCCTGGCCCTGACTCCCATATGGCTGAGGATGCTGCTCTAGTGTCTTGGGTTTCTGACCTTCAGCTAGTTTGGCCTCACTTCCTGGAATATAGACATATACCCATGCACACGCTGCACACGCTCCTGTGTGAGCCAGGCCTTCTTCCTCTGCCGGGTCCCTGCTGCTCCTCAGCACAGAAGCCTCCTGACTGCCCGCTCCCTGTCCTTTATTCCTCTCCATGTCTCCCCAGGCCCTGCTCTGCTCACCACCCTCCATGGCTCCCACTGCCTCCAGGACAGAAGCCATGCCTGGCACTTGGGGATCCTCAGGTTCCCCTGCTTCCCTTCCCACCTCAGTTCCCCCACGCCAGCCCAACTGCCACGCTGTGCTTCGTACACCCCACCTGCGGGCCCCATCTTGGCCTTCGTTCACACTGTCCCTCCACCTGCACACCTGTCCCGTCCTGTTTGTTATTATAATTATAATTATTTTTTTGAGACAGGATCTTGTTCTGTCACCCAGGCTGGAGTGCAGTGGTGCGACCATGGCTCACTGCAGCCTCGATCTCCTGGGTTCAAGCAATCCTCCCACCTCAGCCTCCCAAGTACCTGGGACCATAGGTGCACACCACCACATTTGGCTAATTTTTTATTTTTATTTTTTGTAGAAACAGGGCCTCACTATGTTGCCCAGGCTGGTCTTGAACGCCTGGGCTCAAGTGATCCTCCTGCTTCAGCCTCCCAATGCCCTGCCTCCCTGTCACTTTCACCTGGCAGCCATCTTCCCAGGCTTTTAAACTCTCCATAGACAACTCTGCCCTCAACACCCATGCTGGGTTGGGGGCCCCACTCTGGGGTATAGGGCCCCTGCAGCCCCTGACTCCTCTGAGTCAGAGACCAGAGACCAGCTTTGGTTTTTTTCACGGCTGTATTCCAGCGCATAGCACAGACCCTAGCACATAGTAGATGCTCAATAAATGACTACTGCAGGAGGAAGGATGAGTGCAGCCCAGCTGAGGGCTGGGGGTGGGGAACTTTCTAGGCCTCAGGACAGAGACAGCAGGAGGCAGGTAGAGGAGGGGAGGGGACCAGGGCCTGCACAGCAGGACATCTCTGTGTAAACTGTGAAGGGCAGTGCCCGGGGAGGTACCAAGCCCATTCCACAGCCTCAGGTTAGAGCCCACCCACCAGCCCAGCCTATCCTGTAGCCCTGAGCCCAGTGGCTTCAACTAGACTACTCACAACCCACGTGTAGAAAATGGCAGAGCTGGTCTGGAATTTCCCACTGAGGGTCTGTGATGGACCCAGGTTCCTGGCTACTGCAGCAAGGGTGAGCTGGGCTGGGGCTGGGCATGGCAGATCAGCTACTATTGAGCCAGGGCCATCAGGGCACTGGGTGAAGTGCGGGCAGCACCTCTGATCCCTTGTCATGGGACAGCGCCAGCCTGTGGGTCCACTGCCACTCGTGGAGGGCCAGGCCTCACCCTACACCCTCCATCCTGCCCTCAGTTGTGGCTTTGGCCCACCCAGGTTGAGGGAAGGAGGGAAGAGTTTTCTGGAGACAGAGGACTATACAACCAGCACTCACCATCTCAGAATTGTTGACATCAGTAGCATCTGTCACCTGTGGGTGTTCTGGGTTGGGAAATGGTTCCCGTTGGTGTTCTAAGATTGGCCTGGGGCTATGTATACAGTTGGTAGTCAATAAGTGCTTGCTGTCCATTAATGGTGAATGATTTGCAGGAATTAAGCAATGAGTTGCTGCTTTACCAACAAAGAATGTTTTAAGCAAAATAATTAGCACAAAGAGTCACTTATGGACCAGGCCAGACCCACAATTCCCAAGTGCCTAATCCTGGAACTCACCAGGCTTGTTACCCCCGTTTTACTGATGAGTAAACTGAGGCCCAGAGAAAGCAGATTCACATAGTCACTGAAGGAAAGAGCTGGAACTTCAACTCTTGTCTGTGGGTCCCAAGTCAGTGTGTGCTCCCTGGCCAACTTGGCAGTGCCTGCTCTGTGCTGGGCGTGGGTCAGGCCTCTGTCACTGCCCTCAGGGTGGGGACAGACACACTCAGAATGGACTTAGCATGTGCCTCCATCAGGGCATGTTAGGAAGCATGTCATGGAGAAGGTGGCATTTACTCTGGACTTTGAAGAAGGCGAGGTAGCCAGGGATAGGGGCTGAGCATTCCTGGCAGGGGTTACAGCCTGAGCAAAAGCCCAGAGGGGTGGTTAAAAATAAAGAGTGCTTCAAACGCTCAATAATGAAACCATTGTGCTGGCCACATCCTCCTGAGAACCTCAGCTGCTGAGCCAGGCCCTTGAAGCCAGCGGTGGCTTCAGGTGGGAGCTGCATCTGCTTGCAGAACCCTCACCTGTCTAAGTTGTTCCTTCTCTGAGAAGAGCGTGTAGGGTCTGAATGAGAATGAGCTTTCACATGTGCTGAGTGGGCTTCACCTCATTTCACCCTCACGTGCATCTTTTTGGGGCTGTGCTGTCTTTAGCCCACTGTGCAGGTTGGCACATTGAGGCTGCTTACATTATCTGCGAAGAGGCAGAGTTGAGACTTGAACCTGGGTCTGACCCAAAATTTATGCTTTTAAGCTCTCTATCATCCCAGTTCTTGAAGAGCCCAGAATTTTGAACTCCTGGGGATGGATTTAGTGATGTGCTGGTACATATTGAACAACCAGCTCTCTGGAAGAAAAAAGAGGCTTGACTGGTAGCGTATTCCAGTGTCCAAGGGGTAAATCCTCCCCTGTGGCTGACGTGGAGCTACCAGTGTGACATTATTGAATGTGGAGTTGGGAAGAGATGAGCAAAGTCAGTTCTTGCAAGTTGGTAAGAGCCAGCTCCAGTGTGTCACTGGGTGAATGTCTCTGCCTCCCTCTTAGCCCAGTATGGCCAGTAAAGGCCTTGAGATATGTCTAAGGAATGGAAGAGGGCTGGGAAACCTGCTCCTCCAGCCAGGGACCCGCCTGAGTCCTGGGAAGCTTTGGTTAATCTTTAAGCCAGCCTTGCAAGGAAGTGCAGCCATTTCACCAGTCCAGGCTGACCTCTGCTGTGGACTTGCTGTGGCATCTCCAGCAGCTCCTTTCCCCTCTGACCTCGACTTATCACTGCAAGAGGTGCCATTCACTGAGTACCACCCGACCATCATCACACTGGTCAGTTCCAGCCTTCCCAGGAATCTTCTGTGGCCATGTCCACTCCAGTTTTACAGGTGAGGGGGCTGGGCTGGGAAGCTGATGGACTTGTCCACCGTGCTGCAGAGGGCCAGCTAGCCTAGATGCGAATCGAGATCAGGGTGGAGTAAGGCTTTGCTCATTCTTGGTCTCCTGGAAGGTATGTTGTACCCAGAGGCCTTTGCCTTCCACATTCTAGCGTGCTCCTCCCTGCTCTTCTCAGGAGGGACCTTTGCCCAGGAATTAGAACCCTGGCAAAGGGTTCTGTTTGCCTTTGACCTGGCTGGTCCTTAATTTCCCATTTGTGAAATGGAGAGAACTTTCAAAGAAGGAATGTGGAGGCAGGGGTGGTATTTAAAGCTGGACCCAGGCCCACTTTTCCCTGTGCTAGGATTCCAGGACAGGTGAGGAGGCAAGGGTGGGGTGCCCGGCGCCCTGGAGGCTGGGGCCAAGGGGTGATAGGGGGTGACAGGGGAGTCTGTGGCTGAAAGCAGCTGCCCTGGTTCAGAGGTACTTAGCCTCTTTACTTACTTTGAACTGTGATTGCCGCTCAGATGCCCTGGTCAGCCCCTCCTAAGCAGTACTATCTGGAACTAGGGGACTTCCGATGGACTGCCAGGGATGTTTTTTCCCTGTGCGCTTAAAATGAACCCATATCTATTAAAATAAATGTCGCTCCTCCCCACCCTGCCCCTCCTGCCCCAGTCCCCACTTTGAGAAACTCAGGTCAAGGCTAAGGTCCAAGGCCTGGTTCTTGTCAGTGCCTCAGTTTCCCCATCTGTAAAGTGGGAATGATCTTCCTCAGCTCAGGCCAGGTGGTGTTTAGGCTTAAACCCTGAAGCCGACCTGAGCAGCTTAGCATGGCGCCTGGCACAGAGCGGGTGCTCCACTCCCGCTGATATCATTACCAACCGTGATTGCGGGAGAGGTGGATCTGGGGCGTAAGGGTGGGTGGGCTGGGGAGGGTATTTTGGCTTAGGGGCGGTTGGGGCCCGCAGGGTGGGGCGCCCTGGCGGAGTGGGGGCGGGGCTTTTGTGCCCGGCGTCCCCGCCCCACCCGGACCCCCGGCTCGCGCCGCGCCTGGGTCTCTCCTGGGTCACCGGTGGGGAATCCGTCCCCGCGCGCTTCCTCCTTCCTCCTCCTCCCGGCTGCCTGCCGGGCCCCTCCTCCCGGCTCGCGCGCTCACTCCCTCCTCTTCCCCTCCCCGGGCCGCCGCCGCCTCCTCCTCCTCCTCCTCCTCCCTTTCTCTCTCGATCTGTCTCTCCCGGCCCGGAATCCATTCCGGCCTGGGAGCCGGAGCGGCCAGGCCGCCGTCTGCCCGACCCGCTGGCGGTCCCGCGGTCCGCTCTCCTGTGCGTCCGTCTGCCGGTGCGTCCGCCCGCCTGCCCGCCTGCCTGCCCGCCCAGGTGAGCGTCCCCCGCCCCTCCGCGGGCCCCCAGCCACGGCCTGCGCGGGGAAGCCCCCGCCCCGGACCATCCTGGCGTCGGATCGCCGGCCTGCGGGGGATCCTGTCTACCCCCCAATTCCCACTCCCCGGGGCCGAGCCGCGATACCCCAGCGCCGGGCGGGCCCACGGGGCCATGCCCGGCGCGGCCTTTTGTTGTGATGCCGCGGGGGGATGGGGCTGGGCGGGGGGGCGCAGGGGTCCTGGCTGCGTGGGGACCCCCTCCAGCTCGTGCTCCCCATAGGATCCCTCAGAGAAGCGGGCGAGCTGGGCCCTAGCCCCCCGGCCAGGTCTAGGCCAAATCTGAAATCTGAGCCAGTAGGCGCCGCCTCTGGCCGTGGCTGCCCGGCCCTGCGACCCCCGGCCGGGGGTGGGAGGTGGGGGGAATCGGCAGAGCGGGCTGAGGGGCCCCGGGGTCAGGGCGCCAGGCCGAACCGCCAGGACCTCCCTGCCCTCGTGGGGCCTTGGGTAGGGCCTGGTGTTGCCGGCCTGGAAGAGACTGGGCCAGACTGCGTTGGGTTTCCACTGTCCGCAGCCCCTAGCCTCGCCCCTGAGCAGGCCCAGCCACCAGCCGGCTCAGAAGTTGGCAAAAGTTTTGGGTGTTGGCCACCGGGCCAGGTCCACCTCTCTGCCTGGGCTGGGATTCGGGGTGGGTATGAGTCCCCACCAGGGCTGCCACTTGCCCTGCTGTGTGTCCTCAGACAACTGCCTGCCTCTCTGAGCTGGGGTCCCGATCGGTGGCAGGTGGGCCTGGCTGGAATTGCTGGGCTGGTGGAAGGATGGGGTGAACAGAAGGGGCTCACCTATGTGGTATCCTTTCGGCCCCTGCATCCTTCAGGTGGACTTAAGAGTGGACAGAGCCTGTGTGTGCCCCCGGGCAAGGCCTCCTGAACTTTGTGGACTCTGTGCAATTTGGGGCAGTGGTTGCCGGGTAACCTGGGGTAAGTCCAGACCCAGCCACAGCCACAGTGTAGCTGGGATCAAACTTGGTTTCAAGGGTGGGCCAGGCTGGGCCTGTTGCTGACCCTCTTCTCAGCTCCCGGCGGGGGGGTCAAGGCTGAGGCTCTTGTCTCACCTGGTGACCTGGGCCAAGACACCGCCCTCTTAAGTTCCCCATAGGTGAAATGAGAATCCTCAGGTAACGATTTTAGTAGATGCTCAATGAATGAAATCTTCACCGGATGCATTGGCTGAGAAAGATGGGTGAGAGGCGAGGTTGCTGGCTAGTTCATTCTGGAAGAGGATAGATTGGTGTCTTGAGAAAGAAACAGCCGGGGCCCAATCCTGCCAGCAGCTGTGTGACCTCGAGCAACTCATTCTTCCCCTCTGGCCTCAGTTTTGCCAAGGATAAAAGTGGGCCAGCGGTCATGATGGCTGCTAACATCTACTGAACACCTTTTCAGAGGTAGAGACTCTTGTTTATCCTTGTTTTGCTGATGGGGGAAACTGAGGCTAAGAGAGGAGAAGTGATTTGCCAAAGCCATACAGTTGGAAGCTGGAATTAAAGCCCAGACCTCAGAGACACAGTCTGGCTGTCCTTGCATCCCTTGGTGATAGGGCAGTGGAGGTCCCCAAGACAGGACTGCTCGCACAGTAGTGTTGGAAGGGACTGTTCTGCCGAGGGATTGAGTGAAAGCCACGAGGACTTTTTGGTGATGTGGTGATCTGGTATTTCCACCAAAGGAAATGATTTACAGTGTGTCACCTCCCACAGCTGACTGCCTGCCTGCTCCTGGGCCTTTGCTCTTAAACCGTGTCCCTCTTAGAGTGCCCTCTTCTCCAGGTGCTGCATATCTGCCCTTGCCTCAGCAGGCGTAGGCCCACCTCTCCTAGGAATAAGGTCCCTGGCTCTCTCTCCCTGTCCCCTAGCTCTTCTTGGAGCATGAGTTATCCACAGCTCAGCCTCGCTCCTGCTTTTGCTTCTCTGACTGCAGCCTGTTGGGTGGAGGTGGAGGGATGTCTGGCTCCCCCAAGCCCCAGGAACCAGAGAGGAGATGGCTTAGTGACCTGTTGAGGGACTCTGCCCGTCCCCCTGGTCTTCAGCTGACCCCATGTTCTCAAATCTCCCCATGTATAAGCATTTGTGACTCTGTATTAAGCACCTGCTGTGTACCTGGAGCTTGGAACTCGGGCTGAGCAGTATTGTGCTGGGGTTAGCAGGGAGCGGCAGCTGTGGGAGTCCTGGAGGCTTCCAGAAGGTGGCAGGGCCTGAGCTGAGGACAACCAGGAGTTCACCCAACGAAGAAGGGGAGAGGGAGCTCTTTTTTCCCTTCCTCGGGGCCCCGGGGTGGTGGGGTGTGGTCAGCCTGGTTGGATACTTGCTGGGGACTTGGGAACAGGTCCTTGGCCTCCCAGGTTTGAATCTGAAGGGTGGGCAAAGTTGCAGACACTTTGCCCTGAGTTACTATATAATCACAGATATGATAAGAGCTCAGGGAGAGAGGCCTGGGGTACAGAGGAATCTTGAAGGAGGCATGTAGGGGTTGGCCAGGCATGGAGTTAGGGAAAGGGCTTGCCAGGCAGCAGGACATGCACGTGCAAAGGCCCTGAGGTAGGTGCCAAGACGTGTGCTATGGTCATGGAGAATCAGTGGGAGAAGCTTTGAGGCTGGAGTTCGCACAATGTGGGGAGTGGGTGAGGACAGAACAAGGGGGTAGATCAGCAGGGCTGGACCATGCAGGGGCCTTGTGGGCCCTGGGGAAGAGTTTGGCCTTCATTGTCACACAGGGGGCTGATTGGTGTCCCCTGTGTGAACAGCCCCATGCTGGAGGCCAGAGGTACAGAGCTGATCAATAGAAACAGATCTGATGAGAGAACTAGATCTGCAGGCTGCACGCCCATATTTTATGGAGGATCTAATCCCCCATAAAATGTTGGTGTGGGTATTTGAGGTCTCAAGAGGAGCGGGTATTTGAGGCTGGGCTTTAGAAGTGGAGTAGGAGTTCACTAGCAGGAAGGCCTGGAAAGGATGAGAGCCAGGGGTGTGGGAAGTGCCGGGTGGCTGGAAGCTGGGAGTGAGGTGGGGAGCAGGGAGGGGTCAGCCCAAGAGATGGGGATCAAAGTTTGGTAAGGGCTCAGGAGTTAGACAGACCTGGGTTCAAGTTCCACTGTCCCCACTTGCTGTGTGTCTTCGAATAATTCACTGTATCTTTTGAGAGACTTAGTTTGTCATGAAAATGGGGACAATAGATACCTCCTTGTGGGATTAGGGTTAAAGGAGGGCGGTGTGCCTGGTGCCTGGCACCAGTAGGTACTCGGCAATTGGGACCTGCTTTGTGCTGTTGCATTGGACAGGTCACTTGGCCTCTCTGGGTCTGGCCCTAGCCAGCTCTGTGGTTTGGCCTTCATTGTCACCTTGCCTGGTGATCTCACTGAGTCTGAAGGTGCTGCTCCAGGCAGGGCTGGCTCAGGAGAAGATATTGGCAGCCAAGGCCGCCAAGGTGCCGGGTGACCTTGAGTCCTGCTCTGCCCTCTCTGTGCCTTCTCTGTGTGCAAAGAGGCTGAACTGGGAGAATGGCATGTTCGGTGCGATTGGTCCCATTTTCTGGTAGTAAGTACTAAGATCCAGGAAGGGAAGGCTACTTGCCTAGGGCCTCCCAGTTCCCAAGTGACAGGGCCAGGCCTTGGCTGTAGGGCTCTGGACTCCCAGTCCAGTAGAACCACTGAAAAGGGCTGCCATTTCCCTGCTCTGGGCCTTTTGGCCGGAGCTTCATTTCCTGCATCGGTGTGTGCCCCTGCATCTCTATCTCCCCTCGGATTCCACAGCCCTTTCCTTCCCCTCCATGGCTCCCACCCCTTATCTTCATGGGAAACCCCTCTGGCTTCCCCTTGAGCTCCTGGAGGCCACTTCCTCTGGGCAGCCTCAGTTTCCTCATCCCTGAAGTAGGATAGTGAGTCATGGTTCCCAGGATGTCTCAAGAGGACAGAAATAAAGTGCTTAGCACACAGTAGGTACTCAATCAGTGGAGGCGGGGGAGAGCCAGGCATGTGCTAAAGTCCTGCCTCTGCTGACAGCTGATGCCCTGCCCTGTGATTCAGTTTCTGAAGCTGTGAAATGGGCCCAGGGCTTGTACCTAGTAGGGCTAACGAGAGGATGGCATGAGGCTATGCCTTAGATTCCCACCTGGTGGCTGGCTCTGTGTCACTGTTCCCGGGGGAGGGAGACCCAGTAGAAGCCTCCCATGTGTTCAATTCCACATTCCCTGCTGTTTGTGCAAAGCCAAGTCCCTTTGTCTCTCTCAACCTCAGCCTCTGCATACCTCCCCTGTAAGGACTAAATCAGCTAATGTATTTCCAGTGGCTCAAATCCACTGGGTGCTTGATAAATTTTATGTTTTTCTTTCTCCCTTCTCCTCCCTCTTGGGGGCTCAGATATTTTCTAGTCTAGGGAAGGCCCTGGGCTTTCATCCCCCTGGCCTAGAGTGCTGCGTTGAGAAGCATTCTGAGGCTAAGTGTTGGCTTCATGGAAAAAAGTGCTGTGATAGATTAGTCATGTCTGCCATGGGCAGAGGATAAGAGAGTATTGTATGTGTGCCATGAGTTTGTCATTCTTGATCTATTCTGACCTTCTCTTTTCACAGATGGGGGGATTGAGGCCAGAAAGACCCAGGGCAAATCTTCTAATCTGGGAGAAAAATGCAGAGCTCTTGTCTTTGATCCAGGACTCTCCCAGCCAGCCAGGCTCCCCTTCCCACAGTACAGGCTGGTAAGGCTGAGTCAGGGATAGATGAGTGGGGAGTATCTCAGAGCTGGGAGCCAGAACTCCATCTCCCCACTCCTTGCTCTGGGTCCTTGGGCAAGTGACTTTCCCCAAACCTTGGACCCTTTGGTCCTCCATCTCCCTTAGAACTACCCAGAGAAGTTTCAGAGTAAAAGGAGAAGCCAGAAGGGAGGAGAAGTTGAATGATCTTGGCCAAATCCCTTCCTGTCTGGTCCTCAGGCTCCTCATCTGTATGGTGAGGACTCCTCCCACTGAGGCTCTGTGATGGTGATCCTAGCTGGGGAGTGCTCCAGGGGCAGCCCCAGCTGAGTTCTCTTTGGTGCCCATGTGGGGCTGGGGATGTCTGGGGTGGGTGGGTGGTGATATCTGTGGACCCACTGAGAAACTTTAGGAATGAGTCCATTTGAACCCTTGGACCTGCTGGGCTATGAGGCCGGCACAGGCAGAATCCAGTTGCTGGGAGAGGAAATTGAGCTGGAGTTGCTTCCAGAAGCATGGCCTCCCTGTCAGGTCTGATTAGCTTCTCTTAGGCCGCTTTGCCCAAATTCATGGCCTTGACTTTTACCTTGTCTGATGTCGGTATCTTCATGTCATGCCCTTCTGAGCCTTCATAGTAAGGTGACCCATTGTGTCCCTTGCCCCATCCTGGGAGCAGTCAAGCCGTTATTCCTGTTACACAGAAGAGGAGACTGAGGCTCAGAGAGGCTAAGAGCTGGGCCACAGGAGCGCAGCAAAGTGAGGTGTGAGCCCAGACTTCTGGCTGCTGAATAATTTGTGGGGATCCAGTTCCTACTGAGTGTGTATCCAACGTGGCTAAAACTTTTCCCAGGTATAGGAGGGGTGCAGTGCTGGGGCTGGGTGGCCCTGGCTCTCTGGGTTCCAACTCTGGCTGATGGATCCCCAGTGGGACCTGGAGTACTGGGATTTTGGATGCTCAAGGATGCTTGTGGCATAAAGGGTAATGGAAGTAGCAAAGCCTTTGAAGCTAATAGGTTCTGGGTTCAAATCCTTGCCTGGCCACTTGTTTGCTGTGTATGATTGTATGGCTTGGAGCCTGAGTTTCCCCATCTGTGAAATGGGGATGATGAGGCTGGCACCAGCTTTGGCAAGATGGCACAAGGATCCGATGAGTCAATGTGTGCCAAGTGCTTGGGTGCAGGGGGTGCACTCAGAAAGTGTGTGCTATTTATGACTGTCTGTGATTAGGAAGGTGATTCCCTGATGAGGCAGGAATCCTGGGCCTCTGTAGGCCAGCTGATCAGGAAATCCCCAGGGCTGTGACCCGCCATCTTTGTCTGTGGTTGGCTTGTTCTGTGGGGAAGGGAGGGGGGGAAGGTTAACTAGAGACAGACAAGCTTGGTGGCTGGATCGATTGGAAGCCGCCAGCTCCATCCAGCCTCCCTGAGCCTGGCTCCTGCCTCAGCCCTTGCCTGCCTATGACCTAGCATAGCCTCCCAGTGCCCTGAGGCCTCCCCCAGCCTTCCTCCCTACCCCAGCCTCCCTCCCTTCCCCTCACTGAATGGGCCCCTCTCTTCAAAGGTGGATTCCATTTGAGCATTCTTGCCAGTTTGACCTGAGATGTGGGAGCTGTTTTTGCTCTTGTTTTAAGGGAGGCAACTGAAGCTCAGAGAGAGACAGGGATGGGCTCAGGCTGTGCATCAAGGGCCCCTAGAGATTCCCTGCCCTGATCATCTCCCACGATTTTGAGTTGTAGCTATCTTCCTGCCTGCCTGGGGTTGTCCGGCCACACACCTTTGCCTCTGCCGCGCCCACTGTGTGGTGTGCCCTCCCTCTCAGTACCCCTCCGGTGGCTGAGATGCTTCTGGCTTCAGAAGGCCTTTGTGACCACCCTCCCGGTCCCACTGAATCCATGAGTCCGTACTGACCCCACATCCCCCGCTGAACTTCACTTTGTCCATTCTTTGCCCTTCCTCGTGGCTCCAATACGTTCTGCCTTAGATGGCAAGTCATGGGATTCTTTTTTGCTGCTAAGGGAGTATGGTGATCATCACTCCCACGGGCACAGCCCTTTACAGTTTACAAAGAACTTTCTGCTCTTACCTCTGTGCATCCCCAGCGCCAGTGGGACTGAGAGACAGAACTGCCATAATAAACTTTATGTGGCAGATGAGGAAACTGTGACCTCAAGTCAGGGTGATGCCAGGTGCTCTCTCTGCTCAGACAAATGGAACTGGACTCTTCCCCCACCGAACCCCAGTCTCCTTAGTCTGGAACCCCTCTCCCGGAGCCCTGAGAAAAGCTCAACTTATTGTCGAAAGGAGAATTTGGAGGTTCAGAGAGGTAAAGTGACTTGCCTGAGGTCACACAGCTCTGAAGGGACTTGGAGGGTTCCTTCTAAGAATCAGAGAAGAGGCAGATTAAGCTGGTTTTCCTCCCACTTCTGAAGGGAGGATCGACATGCCCGGGATCCTGAAGGAGCAATGGGCCACTGTGAGCCCTTTTGGTCCCTTCAGCTGATGTTATTCCTCCGGCATGGAGTTGAGCCCTTCTGCAATGCCAGGCAAATGGCTGTCTCAAGCTCCTAGCAGCCTGTAGGAAGTGGTCCTGGCCCCATTTCACCAAAGAGGAGCTTAGACTCAGAGAAGCCAGGAGTCCTGCCCAAGGTCATCAGTGCATGGATTTGAACCCAGAGCCTCCTGGGCATGCCAGGCCTGTCCCGCCTCATCTGGGCTGAGCCCTTCTCTGCTTCCACACACCCTTGGGCAGCCCCTCAGCCCTCCCCACAGTTCCTCACTGAGCAGTGTGAAGACTGGGAGACTTCTCTACCCCCAGGTGCTGTCACCCACTAGCTGCGTGGCTTTGGTGAGTCAGTTTAACCTCCCCATGCCTCAGTTTCCCCATCTGAAAAATGAGCCTCGTGGTAGATCCCACACCATGGCCTTGTTTCAAGGATGCAGTCTTGTGTCCAATGCTCTCAGCAATGCCAGCACATAGTAAATGCTCAGTACCTGTGGTTATTGTAATTTGTATTAACCTGGGGAAGAAGGGAAAGACTGCCCCTTTCATCATCCAGGTGGGAAAATGGAGGGAAAGGAAATAGCATCTGCCAGGTCACAATGCGATATCACAGCCGAAAGCCTCTTGGGGAACATTCTGCTTTACAGATGGGAAACTGAGGCCTAGAACTGAGAAGGGACTCAGTCAGGGTCCTGACTTTTTGCCTTCACTTTGGGTTGAAGCCTCCTTGTCCACCTGCTTGCCCTGGGACTGTGGGTCAGTTGCTTCCCCTCGCTGAGGCTCAGTTTCTTTATCTGGGAAATGAGGGTAACAAGTGTGCACCCTGGTGGGGCTGGGGTGGGGACTGGGTATGATCATCTGCATAAAGCATTTAGTTCAAGGCCTGGCCTGGAGGCAGCACTCAACACACAGCTGCAGGGACTTCCAGGACTCAACTCTCTTCTCATCTGTGTCATGGTCTGTGCATATTGTTGGGTACACGGTTCCATCATATTCCTCCAGGGTGGCTCCTCAGTTGGAAGCCACCCTAGGCAGGGGCTGGGGCTGGGGAGTGAAGGTCTGGCTTTCTGCTCTGCCTGGGTGGCCGAGGCTGTGCTGTGTGGACCTTGTCCCTGAGTTGTGCCAAGTTCTCAAGGCTGGGCCTGGTTGGGAGGCTGCACCCATCCCCACCAGGCCTCCTAGGTGCCCTGTGGCTGCCAGCAGCCAGATCCTGCCACATCTCCGGGTCTGCCTGCCTTTGCTGCCTTGTGCCCCGGGCGCTGGCTCCTCTTTCTGAGCCTTGGTTTTCTCACCTATGAGACGGGGTCAGGAGTCTTCCTGAGCGGGCTGTTGGGAAGGCTTGATGTGCTCGTTCTCCCCATGCGAGGCTTATAGAAAGTGTCTCAGTTAATGGGCATGGCTGTGAGGATGGGCTGGGTCCTGACTGGCAGGAGGGGCGAACAGCATCCTAGGCAGAGGATACATGTGAGCACAGGCTTGAAGGTGGCACAGTTTGGGGAGCACCCTGTAGCCAGGTGGGTTAAGTGGGAGGGGACCCCATCATGTCCCAGGATTTGGACTGGCGCCAGGAGACATCCGCAGGGTCTCAGCGCCGACTGTGGAGACTTGGGGTGATGTTGACTTCCCCACCCTCTGAACTTTAGATTTCTGTTTGAAGCCTTGGGAGCAGCCTCCTGCCCTCCCCACCCCCATCCCTGCCAGGTGTTCCCAAAGGCCCCGGAACCAGATGAGACATAGTTCTATTTGGGGACAATACTGCTGTTCCCGTTTCTCTCCTGTGCCCTAGTTTTAGAAACGGAGTGGGTTTGGTTACCAGTTGGCCATTTGCAGAGAGCTCCCCCTCCACCCACTCCACCCATACCTTAGAGCTGTGGGCATCACGGGCAAAATAGGACTCCTTGTTGCCACTGGGAGCAGCTCCTGGGCTCTGCCCCTGGGTTCTCTGGGTAGCGAGTTGGCAGCTGGACTCTATTATCCACCAGTGATATCTGGGCCTTGTGATGGGTGCTGGGAACCCTCAGGATGTACTTGGGACACAGCTTATATTCAGGGGGAGCCGGACACAGACCCCAATCATTTTCCTATTGCACCACGGGGTAGGGGCCATATGCACTATGGCAGCCCAGCACAATGCCAGGAGAGCTTCCTGGAGGAAGTGATACCTGGCCTGGGTCTTAAAGGGTGAAGAGGAGCTCAGGAGAAAAAAAAGAAGGGCAAGGGCAGGCCAGGAAGAAGGGACCCCATGCACAAAGGCCTGAGGGTAGGAACTAGATAGGCGGTATGTATAGCTGGGGAGGTGGGGAGCAGCAGGCCTTGTACATAGGGGTTAGAAGGTGACTTGGCTGATCAGACAGAGCTTCAAACCCTCACAGGGCACTCAGGCTTGGGCCTCGGGCTGATGAAAGCAGAGCAGGTTGAGGTTGGATTCCTGCTGCGGGTGTGGAGGACAGGGAAGGGTCAGACCGGCCTCAGGTGCTCAATTACTTTTGTCAAGTAAAGGCAGCCCATAGGCTGGGGTTCGAAAGAGGGATCAAAAACCTCTCCCTGGGGCAAAAGGTAGGGGCTGGTCTGGGGCCTTGGAAGGAGTGGGTCAGGGAAGACTTCCTGGGGAAGGATGGGAGGGGTCTCTAGGGGGAGAGAGAGCTTGACAAAGGGCCTGAAGGTGCCTGCGAGAAGCTCCTCTTGGAGCTCTGAGGAGCTGTGGAGTCTTGACTTGGGTGAGTCGGCTGGTGAGGGGTAGAGGGCCTGGGGGCCTGCTCCTCGGGCAGTGAGGAGGGGCCCCTGGATGGGAGTAATGTACCCACTCTCTGGGTAGTGCCTTGCTCAGGGGCAGTGTGGCTTCAGTGACGTGGCTCTGGTAGCTGCACTGAGAACACTTGGGCCTGGAGAGAAGGGGGGTGGCGGCCGGGGAAGTGACCAGGTCTGGGACGGACAGGGAAGTTGCGGGGACAGGGTGGGGAGCCTCTCTCCCAGGTCCGCCTGCCTGCCCATCCTTTCCTCGAAGACACCCGCCTGGCAGGAAGTGGTGGAGACATGCCACAGCCTGACTGGTGGATTCCCAAGGCGTCTGGGGCATTGGGCAAGGGCTCCAGGGTTAGGGCCCAGCCTCTCTCCCTTGTCGGTAAACCTCACCAGGGCACAGCTCCCCAATTCGGGTGAAGGGCTAGGCTTGATTGCCTCTATAAAGACCCCTCTGCCCTCTTGAACCCAGAGGGTCTGGACGCTAGCCGGGGGAGTGGAGAGCTGTGGCTGTTGGCACTGGTGCCAGATGGGCCTGGATTAGAATCCAGGCTTTGTTACCTGCTGGCTAGCAGACCTTGGCCAAATGACTGCCTTTCTGAGCCTCAGTTTCCCCATCTGCAGAAATGGGGGTCACACTAGAGCTTCCCTCCGACGGCTCCTGAGAGGATGAAATGATGCTATGGAGCTCTGTGCCAGCACTCTGCCCGCCTTGGGGGTCTGCCTCTGGAGCTGTTGCTCCAGCCAGCTTGGGGGCTGAGACTTGCTGGGCTGTGGAGGGTGGTTTCCGGTCTACCCTCGGCTCTCAGCACGGAGGACAAGGCCTCTTTGTGGCAGGGCGGATGGAGCCTGAAAGCCCCCCTCCTTGGGGAGCAGGGAACTGCCTGCTTCTCCTCTTTACTCAGTTCCCCTGGGGAGAAGGAGCTTCCTCAGACACAGAGGGTGGGAAATGAAAGTCAGGCTGTACAGGAGGAGAGCCTGGGCTGGCTGCAGCTGCCCTGGCCAACATCTGGCTGTGAGCTCGGGTGGGCCCTTCTCTTCTCAGAACCACCTTCTCAGGCAAGTCCCAGGTCCACTGTGGGAGCCCTGCTCTCCCATCCATCGATCCATCCATCCACCCGTCCATCCATCCATCCATGATCAGATACTCACTCCATGCTGGCTGTGTGCCTTTGGCCGTGTCTGTTCTGACCCGCTGGTACCCAAGCATTCCAACTGCTCATGGTTTTGCATGTGACACCTGCCATAGAGTATTCAGCTACGGGGGAGACAGAAGTGACCCCCGCCCCCACGAGACAGGTACTCACACCGTGAGTTGTGATCCACGCTAGGAAGGAGAAGTTGAAGGTCCTCACTTGGATTGGGTTTGAGGGAGGTTTTCTGTGAGGAGGTGGCTTTGGAGCTGAGATTTGAGAGCAGAGTTGGCTGGGGGTATCAAGAAACAGGTGGTCAAGGAAGGCCTGTCTGAGCAGGTGGCTGACTCCGGAAGACCTGAAGGAGGCGAAGGAGTGAGGGGGTTGGCGCTTGGGGGAGCGTGCTGAAGGCATGGGAACAGCAGGTGCAAAGGCCCTGAGGCAAGAGTGTGCTGGCTTCTCCAGGAAGCGGGAGGCTGCTGGTGGTGGAGCAGAGTGAGGGGAGGGATGGGTTTGGTGGAGGCCACTGAGGGCCTTGGAGCCCCTGTGATGTCCTCGGCCTTTGTGTCAGGGGTGTGGGTGCTGTGGGTGGTGTTAGGCAGAAGCGAAGGGTTCGGACTGACATTTCGGAAAGATTCCCTGCCCCGTGTTAGCCAGCCTGAGAGGAGGAGGCAGGGTCTGGGTGAGGATGTGGTTGTGGGGGAGGGAGGGAAGTGGATTCAGAGTGTGCTGGAGGCGGGACTGACCGGGCTTGGAGCTGGGGAACAGCAGGACAGGAGGAATCACCGTTCCTCTTTTGGGCAGCTGGTGGAGAGGGGCGTCATGCTCTCACAGACAACTGTGGGCTTCTGGTCCGCGTGGGCTGCCCTCCCCACAGGCATCTGGAGACAAGCCGCCCCAGGCCTTCCCCATCTGGCCCTGAGGGCCGCCTGAGTCCTCTGGGTCCTGCAGCTTCAGATACTGGGTATACCTTAGGCGAAGCTGGCAGGATTCTACCCATTTCACAGGTGAGAATACTGAGACTGTGAGTAGTGCACCTGTGGCCTGGTTTACACAGAGGGGCAGCGGTGGGTCTCAGCCTCCCAAGACCAAGGAGGGCCATGGACTTGGGGAATATGGACTCTGTCCCCCAAATTCCAGCCAACAACTTCAGAGCGTACCTGAAACAGTACCTATCTCAGGGAGATGGAGGCTGCCCAGTGTGACCCCGGGCATGGGGCCAGGGGGCCTGATCTTGCTGTGTGAATTGGGCCTCAGCTTCCCTTCCTGTGAAATGGACACAGTATGGTCCCTGCCCCACAGCGCTGGGGTGAGGAGCTGATGAGGCTGAGTGTGAAGTGCCGACCCGCTGCCCCGCAGACGCCACGTGTGCAGTAGGTAGTGAGGATTTTGATCACTGTGGTTCTTTGTGGGGAGTAAGGGCAGTGTGTGGCCTGGGCCCTGGCCCTGGTCACCCAGAGCTGGGCTTCGGGGAGGGGCTGGAGGGCAGAGCGGTTCCATTCAGGTAACTCGGCACTTTGGCATTGGCGGTCCTGGAATCCATCCCCAACACCGCTTTCCACACAGGGAAATGGAGTCCAGGGGCTCATGGGTTCACTCAGGGCTACCTGGGACCTTGGGACAGATCAGGGTTTTCGTACCAGGCGGTCTCCACACAGCCCAGGGCTCACCTCTCTGCGCCCTGTTCAGGCAGGTGTCACCCACTTCCAGGCTGGATGCTTCCTTGGAGGGCTTCCAGGCCCTGCGCAGGTCCTAGTGGGAAGGGATCCAGTCCCCTACCATGCAGGCCAGGGGCTGGGGTCTGAAAGAGGCCCCTTTTTTTTTAGTTCGGGAGGAAGCTGAAGAGTGGCAGGGGCTGGGACAGTTGTGGTCTACAGGACATGAGTAGGTGGGAGCTCTGTGCCCTCCTTCTGGGCTTTTGCCTTCCTGGGCGGCAGGCCCCATCCCCAGGTGCACCCCTCCATCTCTGTGGGTGCCCGCCCCGGCCTGCTGTCTCCACCCCAGCCCCACTGGCAGAGCCGGTTTGAGCCAGCTGTCCCTGAGCATGTTCACGCCGAGGACACGGGACCAGACACGTTCTGGCTGCTCGGCCCCTTGCTCACTCCTCACTCCTTGCTCACTCAGCAAACATCCCCTGGGACCTCATTTCCGGGCCTGTGCTGTGCTGGGCGGGGATCGGGGCCTGGAGCTGTCTCAGACTTGCTTCTGCCCTTTGTAAGTCAGTGGGTGGGCAGAGGCTCTGCCGCAGAGACCGGCCAGGCAGGTGGCAGGAGCGCCGGGTGTCAGGGCAGAGGCTGTGGGCTGGACAGATCTGGGGCTGAGGCCTGCCACCCCTTATCCTGTGGGGCCCTGGGTGGGGCCCATTCGTCTGTCTGTCCATCCCACAAATAGTTTCTGTGCTCTACAGTGTTCTAGAGGCCGCAGGTAGCAAGGAACCAACCAAAGATCCTGCTTTTGCAGAGCACACATCTTAGAGCTGTGGGGAGACAGAAAAACACAGCAAATAGGAAACTGCACACAGCCCACAAGAAGGCGGAGGGGCCACGAATCCAGCCTCCTGCAGGGAAGCGGGCGGGCATGCTGGGGGGCCGTGGAGGCTGGGTGGCCGGGAAGACCTCACTCTCAAAGAAGCTCCTGGCAAAGGAGGGGAGGGAGGAGCAGCTAGTGAGGAGACTCCGAGCCAGGGGAGAGCCTAGAGTGCTGGTGGAAATGCAAGGGGGCCGGAGCAGCAGAACAAGAGAGGAAAGGATGGGGGAAGAATGGAGGGAGAAGAGGGCAGATCATGGAGGGCCCCTGGGCCATCGAAAAAGGGTTCTGGGTGCATCTGGCTGCTGTGCGAAGAGCAGACTGGGGGTGAAGGTGGAGGTGGGTGGACCAGTGAGGTGGCTGCTGCATTAGTCCAGGGGGTGATGGTTTGCTCAGGCTGGGGGTAGTTGTTGGGAGGGTCAAAGGGCCAAGCATTTTTTTTTCTTTGCATCATTTAAGTTAATCTTGCCTTATCCACTCTATTCTGAAGGCGTGTTCATAGAATGAGCCCTGTGAATCCGTGGCTGAGCCAAGCACCACGCCCCGTGGTCAGTCCCGCATCCTCCACACCTCCACACCTGCTCTATCCCAGTCCATCTTGTATCATTTTAGAGCAAATCACAGGCATCATCTTTCATGTGTAAAATATTTCAGTGTGTGTCTCTAAAAGATAAGGACTCTTGTGTTTAAAAAGTAGTCATAAAAACAGTCCGTCTTAAAGAAGGTAACAATTTCTCTCTGTCTCTCTCTGTCTTTTGTGTGAGTGAGACAGGGTCTCACTCTGTCACCCAGGCTGGAGTGCAATAGTGCAAGCACAGCTCACTGCAGCCCCAACCTCCTGGGCTCAAGCGATCCTTCTACTTCAGCCTCCCCAGTAGCTGGGACTACAGGCACATACCACCACTCCTGGCTAGTTTAAAAAAATTTTAATTTGTAGCGATGAGGTCTCTCTATGTTACCCAGACTGGTCATTCCTGAGTCAATTCCTGACTCAAGTGATCCTCCTGCCTCTGCCTCCCAAAGTGCCAGCTGGATTACTGGTGTGAGCCACCTCCTAACGGCCTAATTTCTTTTCTTTTTTTTTTTTTTTTGAGATGGAGTCTTACTCTGTTGCCCAGGCTGGAGTGCAATGACACGATCTCGGCTCACTGCAACCTCCGCCTGCCAGGTTCAAGTGATTCTCCGGCCTCAGCCTCCCAAGTAGCTGAAATTACAGGTGCCCACCACTAAGCTCAGCTAATTTTTGTGTTTTTAGTAGAGATGAGGTTTCAGTATAATGACCAGTCTGGTATCAAACTCCTGACCTCAGGTGCCTAGCTTCTTAATATCAGCAAAAATCCCCTCCTTCCCCAGATATACTTTGATGGTGAAACTGATGTTTCTGGGCTTCCCACTTCTTGCCACGAAGTGAGGTTCATAATAGCCCCGCTCCCATGCTATTGTGAGATCATTCAAGTAGGATGCCTAGCACAGGCCCAGCACATAGTAGGTGCTCAACAAAGAATAGCTGCTCCTACTACTTTCACTGACAGTCAACACTTAGCGCACACTCCTCAGTGTGCTTTACAGATACGAACTTATTTAATCCTCACGACGGTCCTTTGAAGTAGGTGATGTTTATCACTATAGGAGAGGAAATGAAGCCACAGAGAGGTGGAGTAACTTTCCCAAGGTCACACAGCAAGGAAGGGCCAGAGTCGGGTTTTGAATCCTGGCAGCCCAGCTCTTAATCCCTATGTGGTGGAGGCTATGTGAGCCCAGAAAAGGGCGGGGGTCCCTCTCTCAGCTTGGGGTGGGTGGCAAATTCAGGTACTGCCTGTGGTCAAGTCCATGGTGGGGCAGGGAAAGGGGAGTGGAGCTTAGGGAAGGGAGCAGCATGTGCTAGGGTTTGAAGGGGAGAGTGTAGTTACGAGTTTAAGGGAGGGTCAAGGGATAGGGAGAGGGAGCTGTGGCAAGCCCCTCTCCATCCGAATTTGGCCTTGGTCCTGTGGGCAGCAGCCTGGAGTGTTGAGTGTTTTTAATCCTCTTACAACCACCATCCCCTGCCTTAGTCTCGGATGCCCTCTCCTCCCTTTGAGACCTGCCAGAGACCCCATTTCATGGATGAGGAAAGGGAGGCTGACCTTCCTGTGTCCACACAGCCAGGGGTAGGACACCTGCAGGCTTGAAGGCAGTGGGCGGGTTTGGAGCTCAGGCTGGGCCCTGTGGAGGGGCCTGGCCACTGGGCACTCCTGCCCACCAGTGTCTCTGGAGGGAGATGCTGCCTGGGTGTAGGCGGGGAGGAGGGGGCACTGTGTGTTCTCAGAGCAGCTGGCAGGGAACAGCGGGTGCTGTGGGCAGGGACCGGCTGGCGGCCATCTCCACAAGGCACATCAGCCATCAGCCATCAGCCATCGGTGTGGGCAGCTGGGGGTTCTCGGAGAGATGACCTAAGGCTGGGAGAGAGGAAAACTTGTCACTTCAGTGTTCCCTGTGTTCGTCTCCTGACACTGAGCAGGGCGGGGGAGCTGCTGAGGGTCTCTGGTGTGGGTAGAGGTGCTGAAACCCAGGTTAACCTTTCTTTTTCTCTTTTTTCTTTTTGTTTTTATTTTGAGACAGGGTCTCACTCTGTTGCCCAGGCTGGAGTGCAGTGGTGTGATCATAGCTTACTGCAGCCTCTGACTCCTGGGTACAAGTAATCCTCCCACCTCGGCTTCCCAAGTAGCTGGAACTCTCAGGTACCACCACGCCTGGTTACATTTTTTCTATTTTTTTGTAGAGATAGGGTCTCGCTTTGTTGTCCAGGCTGGCGTCGAACTCTTGGCCTCAAGCGATGCTCTGATCTCAGCCTTCCGAGTCACTGGGATTACAGGCGCAAGCCCCTGCTCCCACCGCACAGTGATTCTTATGGAAGCCTTCCACGCAGCCACATGGTGGCTGGCCCTCGGCAGGCTGGACCCCAAGGCTTTGTCTCCTCTTCCAGTTTCTCCTCAGCTCAGTGCTCTTGGACCTGGTGCCCCGAGAATCTTACCTTCAGTGCCATTGCTCCCAGCCCACATCCTTATTCCAGGGCAGCCTTGGCCTTGCTGTGTGACCAAGGGCTGGGAGCCCCCTCTTTGAGCCTTAGCCTTCTCCTCTGCCAAGAAGAAGGGCCCACAAAGGCTCCCTGGGGTTGGGACTGCGACCTCTTGGCCTCATGAGCTGCCCTATTCATCCCATTATGGGGCTGCCTGGTGATAGACCCTGGGTTGGTACCTGGAGTGGGGTGGAGGTTCTGTGAAGCCTCCTAACCCCTCCAGCTCACCAGTCCCTAGATGCTGTTGCCTCCTCAGTGACCTGAATCCTGGGCATGGGGGCTTGGAGGAGGGAGAGATGGTGGGAAGTGGGTATGGGGAAGAGGGAGCTGCCCCGTGTGCTTGTCTTTCCCCTATTTTGCTGCTGAAGAAACTGAGGTTGAAGGACTGAAACTGACACAGCTCCCTTGCCTTTCTCTAAGTGGTCCCAGCTGCCGGCCCTATCAAAGCTTTCCTACCTGCCTGGATCACACTCCCCACCCTCTCTGCACAAACTGCCTAGACTTTGGGCCTCAGCTGAGATACTCCCTCCTCTGGGAAGCCCACCATAGTTGAGGTGTCTCCTCTTTCCTCTCTGGCCCTTTGGAGCTGGAGATGACTGTCCCTGATAAGACACAGTGGGAGGGGGCCACTGTGCTCTGACCTCCGGCTCCCAGGGGCCCGAGGAAAGCTTCCCGGCTCTGCTCTCAGTTTTCAGGCCTTCGTAACTTGCGTTGCTGAACAGATCCCTCTTGGCGTCTCCTCTCATGCTTAGGCCAAGGGCCCGCAGTGACCCGGTTAAACTGGGACCCACTCTGGCCAGACCTCGCTCTGGACCACCCCCTGCCCACCTGGTGCCCTGGCCCGCCTGGGCCTCGCACCCAGGGCTCCCTTCTGGGCCACCCTTGCTGTGCTGCTCACGAGGGAGGTCAGGGAGGACGGGCTCTGGTGTCCCTTGGATCTGGTTGGCATCCTGGCTGTCTGCCTTGGGGCTGGGGCAGCCTCCTGGAGCCCCCGTGGCCTCATGTGTAAAATGAGTGCGTCCACAGCTTGCTGCAGGGCTGCTGGGAGCAATGGAGGGGAGTGTGAACCCCAGGCTGGAGGATGGAGGGGGAAAAGCTGAGGGGGAAGAATGTGGGTTTCTGCACCCCCATGAGCACCCCCCATTTCCACCCCTGGCCTGGACCAGAGCAGCTGGTGACATTGGATTCTGCTGAGAGGAGCCCGGGTTCCTTCCTTCAGCTGTTCCCAGGGGCTCTGGATGGCCATCCCAGTTGGGAAGACGTGCAGAGGGTTAGGGGTTGTAGCTTGGCTGCTAAGAATCAGGATCTCAGGCACACCATTTAATCAGTGTGTGCTTCAGTTTCCCCATCTGTGCAATGGGGTGTAAGAGTGGCGCATGGCAGGTTCTAGATGAATATTAGCCGCTGCTGTCAGTGCGCATATCCCTCGCTGTGAAGCCCTGCCTTTCTGCATTTACACATGTAGAAAAGCACTGTGGGTCAGCAGGTCATTCTTTTGATAGCGGGAAAGAAAAAGAGAGGCAGGGGAACATCCCTGCGGATGGGAAGCTTCCACTCCAGTGTGAGGGGCAGGAAGAAGGTGTTGGGCCTAGAGGGAGGCAGTGCCCATCTGTGAAATGGGCAGGTTATACCCTCTCATGCTTCTCCCAGCCTCAGCCTTGCCCTCTCTGGATGCGGCCAGTGCTGGTGGGGCCCCTGACACCCAGAATTTTTGTAGTTGCTTGGCCTTGGTGGCTGCTCCCTGCCCTATTCTTAGCCTGCTCTGTGGCCTTGGGCCAGCCACTGTCCCTGTCTGGGCCTCCATCTCCCCTTTTGGAAAATGGGCCAGCCATGGGGCTCTGCTCAGTCCCTGAGGTAAGTTTCCAGCCGGGCCAGTGGCTTTGGGGAGAAGTGCTCACAGTGGCCTGGGGCATCGGCTGGCCCTCTGCTGTCTTGGATGGGGGCCAGACACCTGACTTGGCTTCTCTGAGCCCCTCTCTGTGCCCCCATCTGGAAAGGGGCAGATTGTGACTGTGTAGCAGGGTCTTGGTGAGAACAGAGGGCCGAGCAGTACCAGTGAGGATGCTAATGTTAGGGGCACAGCAAGGACCCCCGTTCATGGGGCATGGCCCATGTGTGTACCCAGAGCTTTGCGTGGATTCACTCGTTAGCCTTTGCAACCACCCAAGGGTGACTATGGGCATCACCACGGTGCCGAAGAAAACTTCAGTGTGTGTCCAGCATCCTCCCGTGGTGGCAACTGGGGCCCCTTAACCACGATGTCCCCACTTGGCTTGGGCAGGTGCCTGGGGAGCCCTTCTGCTCTCCCTTCAGGGAGAGGATGGCTGCCAATGGACCAAGACCCTGCCCACCGCCTTCCCCCTCCATCCCTGCACAGACCCCACACTTCACCCACCACTGCTCTTCCCTGCCTGCCTCCCACCTCTCCCCCGCCATGGAGGCACTGTTATCAGGAGGCATTCCTGGACTGGCTGAGAACAGCTCCCACCCTGGGCTCTTCTGAGAGGATGCCATCACGACAGAGGCTGCCACTGGGTTCACTGGGGTGGTTCATTGAGGGCTGGGGAGGTTCACTGAGCTTCTAAGCATGTGCCCGCCACCCAGGAGCACCGCGATGGTGATGCCACAGCTGCTGTTGTCCTCTGAGGACAAACCATCCCTTCTCCTTGTGGGGCCCCTGATTATTTGCCCTCTGTGTCCACCCCCTGATGAGGGCATGGCAGGGGGGTGCTTCTGGACTTTCTCTTCTCCAGGCCTAGGGTATGGGGAGAGGGTGGAGCTGAGAGAGGCTGTGTTCGGAAATTGGGAACCTGCTGTGTGATCTTGGACGGCTCCTCTCCCTTTCTGAGCCTCCATTTCCCGACCTGCTCTAGGAGCATGTGGAGCTGGCCCCTCATTGTCCCTGTCGCAAGACTTTCTGCATGTAGTTCCTCCCTCTGCCAGCCCAGCCACCTGGCTTTTGACTGTCTTTCTCACTACACTGTCTGGGCGCAGCATGTGCTCAGCTAAGCTTTGATGGAGGAGCCCGGGAGCGCACCACTGAGGGACCCCAGGGCTTCCCCACTCCCGGCCTTTTGCCCATGGGTCTCCCTTTGCCAAGAACGTGGCCCCCATTCATCTCTCCTTCTGGAAATCCTTCTTGTCCTCAAAGCCCTTCGCAAATGCTGCCTCCCCCAGGAAGCTTTTCCCAGTTTCTCCCAGCCAGAGGGGATGCTGGGCCTTGGAATGCTGGCTCTGAGGCTCTCCGGTGCTCCCCGTTCCAGTGCACTGCGATGTCCATAGTAACAGGTGAATGGCAAACAGGCCACACACTTACTAGGAGCCAGGTACAAGGGGAGGCCCTGAGCTTGCCCAGTCTGATTTTATCTTCCACACCAACCTTGCAAGGTAGATCTTAATCCTATTATCCCTCCCTTTACAGAACGAAGACAGAGGCTCAGAGAAGTGAAGCAGCTTGCCCAGCGATGAGAGACAGAGCCAGGATTTGAAACCAGGTAAGCCTGTGTTTCTTCTTAAAAAGGTAAGAAGAAACATCAACACAAACACACACACACACACACACACACACACACACACACACACACACAGAGGCATGCACATACACGCAGGAAAAGGAGAAGTAAGTCTCTGTCACACCCAGGTCTCCTTGCCAGAGGCAACCACTTGAAAGAATTTCTGGTGTATCTTTCCAAGAGATCCAGGCATATATAAGTATGTATATTAACAATTTTTTTTAGCATAATGTAAATTTCAATAATGATGGGAATGCCAGGTGTTGATATTTTTAGCTTCTGCACGTGACTCAATATTATATATTTGCAAAGAAAGAATTTGTGTTTCTTAGACAGGGTCTCACTCTTTGCCCAGGCTGTAGTCTGGTGGCACAACCATGGCTCACTGCCACCTCGAACTCAACTCCTGGGCTCCGTCGCTCTTCCCACCTCAGTGTCCCGAGTAGCTGGGACTGCAGGCACACGCACCTGCTAATTATTTATTTTTTCTTCTAGAAACAGAGTCTTACTATGTTGCCTGGGCTCGTCTCGAATGCCTGGGCTCAAGCAATCCTCCTGTCTTGGCCTCCCAAAGTACTGGGATTACAGGTATGAGCTACCAAGCTTGGCCAGAATTTTTTTTTTTTTTTTTTTTAAGATAAATGATAGCACACAGTCTATCCTGTCCTCAAGCAACTTTTTGCTCTTGGCAGTGTACCTCAGAGATCATTTATTTATGCTGCACTTTTTCATGGTTGCATAATATTCCACTGTATGTATGGTGGTCAAACTTTATTTATTAATTTAGGAAGGATATTTTGTTTGTTTCCAGTCTTTTGCTTGTTGTAGACAATTCCACAAGTGAATGTCCTTAATCACCTGCCCTGTGTTCATGTGCGAGGATTCCTTTAGGATTAATTCCACATTAATTAGGGTCAGCAGCTGTGTGCAGTAGTAGTTGTGATGGGTATTGCCAGATTGTCCTTTGGTGTCACTGGTGTCACCACACCCTCTGTTCTCCTCACTCTCACCAGCACAGGATGTTACAAAATTTGGGGATAAATTTCGTAGGTATCACTTTGTCAATCTGATAGGTGAATGGTGGCCCCCAGCCTAGTTTATTTGAAGAATGTATATCACAGCTTTACTGAGATAAAATTCACAAATCATACAATTCGTCTATTTCAAGTATATAATTCAGTGGTTTTTGGTAGAGTCACAGAGTTGTACAATCATCACCACAGTCAAATTTAGAACATTTTCATTACCCCAGAAAGAAACTCTACCCATGACAGTCCCCCCCCACTTCCTCCTAAACTTCCCTCCCTAGGCCCAGGCAGTAACTAATCTAGTTTCTGCTTCTATAGATGTGCCTATTCTGGACATTTAATATAAATGGAGTCATACAACGGGTACTCTTTGTGGCTGGCTTCTTTCACTTAGTATAATGTTTTCAAGATTCATTCATGTTGCAGCATAGATCAAGATTTCATTCTTTTTTTCTTGCCAAATAATATTCTATCATATGGATATACCATATTTTATTTATCCATTCATCAGTTGATGGACATTTGGGCTTTCTGGCTATAATGAGTAATGCTGTTCTGGACATTCATGTGCAAGTTTTTGGGTAGACATATGTTTTTCATTTCTATCGAGTGTGTACCTAGGAGTAGAATTGCTAGATCATATGGCAATTCCATGTTTAACTTTTTGAGGAACTGCCAGACTGTTTTGCAAAGCAGCTGCACCATTTTACATTCCTATCAGCAGCGTATGAGGGTTCCAATTTCCCCACATCCTTGCCAACATTTGTCTTTTAGATTCTAGCCATCCATCCTAGTGTCTGTGAAGTGGCATCTCATTGTGGTTTTGATTTTTTTTTGAGACAGGGTGTTACTCTTTTGCTGAGGCTCACTGCAGCCTCGAGTTCTTGGGCTCTAACCATCCTCCCATCTCAGCCTCCCAAGCAGCTGGGACCACAAGTGTGAGCCACCATGTCTGGCTAATTTTCATTTTTTAAATTTGTAGAGATGGTGCCTTACCGTGTTGCCTAGGCTGGTCTCGAACTCCTGGGCTCAAGTGATTCTCTTACCTTGGCCTCCCAAAGTGCTGGGATTACAGGCGTGTGCCACCTTACTTGGCAGTTTTGATTTTTATTTCTCTAATTATTAATGACATTAAGCATCTTTTCATGTGCTTATTGGGCATTTGTGTATCTTCTCTGGAGGAATGTCTATTCAAGTTCTTTGCCTATTTTTATTATTAATTAATTTAATTTAATTTTTTTCTTAGAGACAGGGTCTCACTATGTTGCCCAGGCTAGTCTAGAAGTCCTGGCCGCAAATGATCCTTTTGCCTCAGCCTCCCAAGTAGCTAGGACTATAGGCATGCTCCACTATGCCTGGCTTAATTTCTTTTTTTAAATTTCGTAGAGATAGGATCTCGTTCTGCCACCCAGGCTGGAATGCAATCTTGTGATCATAGCTCACTGTAACCTCAAATTCCTGGGCTCGAGCAATCCTCCCATCTCAGCCTCTCGAGTAGCTAGGACTATAGGCATGCAACACCACGCGTGGCTAATTTAAAAAAATTTTAGTAGGGGTCTCACTATGTATCGTAGGCTGTTCTTGAGCTCCTGGCCTCAAGAGATCCTCCTGTTTTGGCTTCCAAAGCACTGAGATTACATGCATGAGCCACTGTAAGAGACTTTTATATATTGTAGATACAGGTCCCTTGCTAGATATATGATTTGCAAATATTTTCTCCCATTCTGCGGGTTGTCATTTTATTTTCTTGATGTTGTTCTTTGGAAAACAAAAGTGTTTTAATTGTGATGAAGTGCAGTTTAGTTTTCCTTTTGTTGTTGGTGCTCCAGGTGTTGTATTTAAGAAGTCATGGCTGGGCGTGGTGGCTCACACCTGTAATTCCAGCACTTTGAGAGGCCAAGGCGGGTGGATCACCTGAGGTCAGGAGTTAGAGACCAGCCTGGCCAACTTGGTGAAACCCTATCTCTACGAAAAATACAAAAATTAGCTGGGCATGGTGGTGGATACCCGTGATCCCAGCTACTTGGGAGGCAGGACAATCACTTGAACCTGGGAGACAGAGGTTGCAGTGAGCTGAGATTGCACCATTGCACTCCAGTCTGGGTGGCAAAGTGAGACTCCCTCTCAAAACAAACAAAGAAAACAAAACAAAAAACAACAACCAACCAAACAAGAGAAATCATAATCCAAGGTCATAAAATTTGTGCCTATGTTTTCTTATGAGAGTTTTTTTACTTTTACCTCTTACATTTAGGTTTGTGATCCAGTTGAGTTGATTTTTATGCAGGCTTTAAGGAAGGTGTCCAGCTTCCTTCTTTTGTATGTGGGTATCCAATTGTTCCTGCGCCATTTGTTGAAAGGAAAATTCTTTCTCCCTTGAATTGTCTTGGCAGCCTTGTACAAAATCAATTGACTGTCAATGTGAGTGTTTTTCTTGGACCCTTAATTCCCCTCCACTGGTTTATAAGTCTGCGCTTATGTCAGTACCACAGTGTCTTTGTTACGGTAGTTTTACAGTTTTGAAATTGGAAAGTGTGAGCCCTCAAACTTTGTTTTTCTTCAAGACTGTTTTTGCTATTATGGGTCCAATGACTTTCCACTTTAATTTTATTGAAGATCAGTTTGTCAATTTTGGCAAAGAAATTAGCTGGGATTTTGATAGGGAGCAGACCAGTTTGGGAGTATTGCCATCTTAATAATATTTAGGCTTCTGATCCATGAACATGGGATGTCTTTCCATTTCTTTCAACATTTTTTTGTAGTTTTCAGAGTATAAGTTTTGTATTTCTTTTATTAGTCTTATTCCTAAGTATTCTTTTGATGCTATCATAAATTTCTTTCTTAATTTTTAGATTCTTCATTGCCAGACTATAGAAATACAATGTATTTTTGTATAGTGATTTTGTACTTTGCAGCCTTGCTGAACTCATTTATTAGTTCTAATGATTTTTTGGTGGAATTCTTAGGATTTTCTATACATAAGATCATATTTTCTGCAAATAACGATAGTTTTACTTTTTCTAATCTGGGTGCCTTTTGTTTCATTTTTCTTCCTAATCGTCCTGGCTAGAAGCTCTAGTACAATCTTGAGTAGAAGTGGTGAGAGTGGATATTCTTGTCATTTCTGATCTTAGGGGAATGGCATGCAGTTTTTTACCATTAAGTAGGATGTTAGCTGTGGGGTTTTCTTTTTCTTTTTTTTTTTTTGAGACAGAGTCTTACTCTGTCACCCAGGCTGGAGTGCAGTGGTGCGATCTCGGCTCATTGCAACCTTTGCCTCCCAGGTTCAAGTGATTCTCTTGCTTCAGTCTCCCAGGTAGCTGGGATAACAGGCACCTGTCACCATGCCTGGCTAATTTTTGTATTTTTAGTGGAGATGAGATTTCACCAGGTTGGTGAGGCTGGTCTCTAGCTCCTGATATCAGGTGCTCTATTGCCTTGGCCTTCCAAAATGCTAGGATTACAGGTGTGAGTCACCACACCTGGCCTAGCTGTGGGGTTTTAATTGCTACTCTTCATCTGGGTAAGGACGTTTCCTTCTATAGCTTTTTTTATTTTTGAGACGAAGTCTTACTTTGTCACCAGGCTGAAGTGCAGTGGTGTGATCTCAGCTCACTGCAACCTCTGCCTCCTGGGTTCAAGTGATTCTCCTGCCTTAGCCTCCCAAGTAGCTGAGACTATAGGCACCCACCCTGACACCTGGCTAATTTTTGTATTTTTAGTAGAGACGGGTTTTACCGTGTTGGCCAGGCTGTCTCGAACTCCTTACCTCAGGTAATCCACCCACTTCGGCCTCCCAAAATGTTGGAATTGCAGACATGAGCCACTGTGCCTGGCCTATTTTTAGTTTTTGAGATAGGGTCTGACTCTGTTGCCCAGGCTGTAGTGTAAGTGTCACGATCATGGCTCACTGCAGCCCTGAACTCTGGGGCTCAAGCAATCCTCCTGCCTCAGTCTCCTGAGTAGCTGGGACTACCTGCATGTGCCACTACACCTGATGATTTTTTCTTGTATTTTTAAGAGACCAGGTTTCACCGTGTTGCTCAAGCTAGTCTCGAACTCCTGAGCTCAAATGATCCACCTGTCCCAGCCTCCCAAAGTGCTGGGATTACAGGAGTGAGACATCACATCTGGACTGTTTAAATATAGGACTTTACAGCTATAAATTTCCCTTTAAGTTCTCTTTTGCCACATCCATACATTTGGATATGTTGTGTCTTTATTTTCATTCATCTCAAAGTATTTTCTAAGCTTTTCGGTGATTTATTCTTTGACTCACTGGTTATCGAGGAGCGTGTTGTTTAGTTTTCACATATTTTAATTTTCCAAATTTCTTTCTGTTATTGATTTCTTATTTCATTCTATTGTGGTTGGAAACATACTTTGTATGATTTCACTCCTTTTAAATTTATTGAGGCTTGTTTTATGGTGCAGCATATGGTCGATCCCGGAGAACGTTCCATGCGCACTTGAGAAGAACGTGTATTCTGCTGTCGTTGGGTGGCTTGTATGGTTTGAATTTGCGTTTATCTTATGCGTGAGTTTGAGCATCTTGTCCTATGTTTAGGAGCCATTTGTTTGCTTTTTCTGTAAACTATCTGTTGTCATTTTTCTTTTCTTTTTTTTCTTTTGAGAGGGAGTTTCGCTCTTGTTACCCAGGCTGGAGTGCAATGGCGCGATCTCAGCTCACCGCAACCTCCGCCTCCTGGGTTCAGGCAATTCTCCCGCCTCAGCCTCCCGAGTAGCTGGGACTACAGGCGCGCGCCACCATGGCCAGCTAATTTTTGTATTTTCAGTAGAGACGGGGTTTCACCTTGTTGACCAGGATGGTCTCGATCTCTTGACCTCGTGATCCACCCGCCTTGGCCTCCCAAAGTGCTGGGATTACAGACGTGAGCCACCGCGCCCGGCCTCATTTTTCTTATTTTATGGGAGCTTATTATATACATGCTAAGAAAAAAGAACACCCTTATCTATCATGTGAGTTGCAGTTATTTTTCTTAGTTTGTTGTTTGTCCTTTGAATTTGTTTATGATGTTTATTGAGCTACACAGCCATTTTATATTTTTAGGTAGATTGATTTATCATTTAACAAATGATTTCTAGGTTTTATGTCAGGTTTAGGAATGCTTTTCCCATTTGGAGATACCAAAATTTATGTTATATGTACATATATATTAGCTTAGAAAAAGAGGGCAGGGTGTGGTGGCTGACACCTGTAATCCCAGCACTTTGGGAGGCTGAGGTGGACGGAGCCCAGGAGTTTCAGGCCCTCCTGGGCAACCATGTTTAAAATGTATATATGTTTGTAGGTATGGGGTTTCACCATGGTGTTCAGGCTGGTCTCAAACTCCTGGGCTCAAGCGATTCTCCTGCCGTGGCCTCTCAGAATGTTGGGATTCCAGGTGTGAGCCACCTCGCCCAGCTCTTCCCGTTTTCAGAGCTTTCTGTTTTCAGTGTTTTGTGGTTTCAATCTCATTGATTGTCATTGATCGGCCTATATTGTGAGATTGAGATCAGCTTTGTTTGTTTCCTGATGGCCAACTGTTGGTTCTAATTCCATCTTAAAAATCATCCACCTTTTTCTCACTAAAATGCCATCTTCATTATATATTAAATTCCCTTATGTTTGAGGACAACTTTGGACTCTGTTCTGTTCCCCTGATTTACTGATGTGCCAACAGCACAGTTTTTTTTTTTTTTTTTTAGACGGAGTTTCGCTCTTGTTGCCCAGGCTGGAGTGCAATGGTGCAATCTCGGCTAAGTGCAACCTCTGCGTCCCGGGCTCAAGGGATTCTCCTGCCTCAGCCTCCTGAGTAGCTGGGATTACAGGCATGCACCACCATGCCCAGCTAATTTTGTATTTTTAGTAGAGATGGGGTTTCTCCATGTTGGTCAGGCTGGTCTTGAACTCTTGACCTCAGGTGATCCGCCCACCTCGGCCTCCCCAAATGCTCAGATTACAAGGGTGAGACACTGTACCCGGCTAGCACACAGTTTTAATTACTGTGTCTTTATAGTAAGGTTTACTATCTGGTTGGGCTATTTCTCTCTCATTACTCTTCTTTTTAGGCATTATCTGGCTACTCTTATTCATATGTTTTTACTTACAGATTTAAAAATTGACTTGCCTAGTTAAAAAAATCTTGTTGGGTTTTTCATTGATCACATTGAACTTTTAGACCGATTTATGAATAATTGATATTTTTATAATGCTAAGGTTTCTTTCATATATTTTCTAACTGCAATTAATATACATGTATATACAATTGATATACACAATTGATTTGGGAATGTTGACTTAATTCCCTGCCACTTTACTTAATTTGCTTTTGGTTTAATAGTTTTGCAGTGGATTCTCTTGGATTTCCCAGACCTATACCTGTACCATCTGCAAATAATAATAATATTCTTTTTTTTTTTTTGAGAGAGAGAGAGTATCTCTCTGTCACTCAGGCTGGAGTGCAGTGGTGTGATCTCTGCTCATTGCAACCTTCGCTTCCCTGGTTCAGGTGATTCTCCTGTCTCAGCCTCCGGAGTAACTAGGATTACAGGCATGTGCCACTATACCTGGCTAAGTTTTGTATTTTTAGTAGAGGCAGGGTTTCTCCATGTTGGCCAGGCTGATCTTGAACTCCTGATCTCAGGTGATCCACTCGCCTCTGCCTCCCAAAGTTCTGGGATTACAGGTGTGAGCCACTGTGCCTGGCCAGTAATAATACTCTTACCTTCTCTTTTCTAATTCCATTTTATTCTTCAACTTCTTTTTCTATTCTTTCCCTTTTTTTTATTTTTGAGACAGAGTCTTGCTTTGTACTCCAAGCTGGAGTACAGTGCCGTGATCTCCATTCACTGCAACCTCTGCCTCCCGGGTTCAAGTGATTCTCCAGCCTTGGCCTCTCTCGAGTACCTGGGACTACAGGCATGCGTCACCATGCCCGGATAATTTTTGTATTTTCAGTAGAGATGGGGTTTCACCATGTTGGCCAGGCTGATCTCCAACTCCTGACCTCAGGTGATCTGCCTGCCTTGGCCTTCCAAAGTCCTGGCATTATAGGCGTGAGCCACTGTGCCCAGACTCTTTCCTTTTTTTTTTTTTTTTAGACAGAGTTTCACTGTGTTGCTCAGGCTGGAGTGCAGTGGTGCGATGATGGCTCACTGCAGCCTCCATCTCCCTCAAGGGATCCTCCCACTTCAGCCTCTTGAGTAGCTGGGACCACAGGTGCATGCCACCATGCCTGGCTATGTTTTTGTGTATTTTTTTGTAAAAACGAGGTTTCACCATGTTGCCTAGGTTAGTCTCAAACTCCTTAGGCTCAAGCAATCCTCCTGCCTCCACCTCACAAGGTATTGGGATTACATGTGTGAGCCAACACACCTGGCCAAATTTTTGTGTTTTTTTGTAGAGACGGTGTTACACCATATTGCGCAGGATGGCCTGAAACTTCTGGGCTTTAGCAATCCGTCTGCCTCAGCCTCCCAAAGTGCCAAGATTACAGGTGTGAGCCACCACACCTAGCCCTCTTTTTCTAAGCGAATTGTATTGGTAAGTATCTTAAAGTGGGGTTAGCTGGTGGACATGTATCTTAGTTCATCCAGGCAGCTATAACAAAATACCATAGACTGGGCAGCTTAAACCATAAACATTGATTTCTCACAGCTCTGAAGGCTGGAGAGTCCAATATCAAGGTGCCAGTAGATTCCATGTCTGATGAGGACTCTCTTCCTGGTTTGCAGACGGCCACCTTCTTAATGCCTCTTCACATGGCACAGAGACGGGGCTCTGGTGTCCTCTTCTTTTGTGAGGGGCACTAATCCCATTGTGAGGACTCCATCTTTATTTCTCATCTAAATGTAATCACCTCCCAAGGCCCACCTCTAGACACCATCACATTAGGGACTAGGGCTTCGACATATGGCTCTGGGGCAGGGGACGCACATTCAGTCCACATTGGCATGCTTGTCTTTTCTGTGCTCTTTCCCTGGAAAGTGGCTTTTGTAGGCCTTGGCTCCTAATCAGCTCCACCAGGCAGCACCCCCAGGACCATATGCAGGGCATGGCACACATAATAGGCATTTTGGAGGCTTTTGCCTAATTATGAGAGTGACTGCAAAAGAGGGCAAGTGGCCGGGCACAGTGGCTCACGCCTATAATCCCAGCACTTTGGGAGGCCGAGGCTGGTGGATCACGAGGTCAAGAGGTCGAGACCATCCTGGTCAACAAGGTGAAACCCCGTCTCTACTAAAAATACAAAAATTAGCTGGGCATGGTGGTGCGTGCCTGTAGTCCCAGCTACTCGGGAGGCTGAGGCAGGAGAATTGCTTGAACCCAGGAGGCGGAGGTTGCAGTGAGCCGAGATTGTGCCATTGCACTCCAGTCTGGGTAACAATAGCAAAACTCCGTCTCAAAAAAAAACAAAAAAAAACAACAAAAAAAGAGGGCAAGTGTTGGCTGGGTACGGTGGCTCACACCTGTAATCCCAGCACTTTGGGAGGCCAAGGCAGCCAGATCACCTGAGGTCGGGAGTTTGAGACCAGCCTGACCAACATGGAGAAACCCCGTCTCAACGAAAAATACAAAATTAGCCAGCCATGGTGGTGCATGCCTGTAATTCCAGCTACTCAGGAGGCTGAGGCAGAAGAAATGCTTGAACCTGGGAGGCAGAGGTTGTGGTGAGCCAAGATTGCGTCATTGTACTAAAAAAAAAAGAAAAGAGGGCAAGTGTCTGCACCAGGTCTTCCACAGAAATCATCGTAATAGTTAATTAGATATTGAGCACATTCTATGTGTCAGGCACTTTACAAATATGACTTCATGGTTTCCTCACAATGAGCCCTAAATTGTATAGGAACAATCACACCAATTTCCATTTCCCGAGGTTGCATGGCTAGGAAGTTGCAAGCTGGCCTCCGAACCTGGCATTTTGGCCCCAGGCTACCTGTGTTTTTTTTTTTTTCTTTTGAGATGGAGTTTTGCTTTTGTCACCCAGGCTGGAGTGCAATGGCTTGATCTCAGCTCACTGCAACCTCCACCTCCTTGGTTCAAGCGATTCTCCTACCTCAGCCTATCAAGTAGCTGGGATTACAGGCATGCACCACCACACGCAGATAATTTTGTACTTTTAGTAGAGATGGGGGTTTCACCATGTTGGCCAGGCTAGTCTCTAACTCCTGACCTCAGGTGGTCCACCCTCCTTGGCCCCCCAGAGTGTTGGAATTACAGGCATGAGCCATCGTGCCAGGCCCCACTTGTATTTTTTGACTGCTCTGTGATGCTTCTGCTTCTGTGGAGGGTCCAAGATGTAGGTGATGAGGTCATAGGTTGCTCTCTGATCCTGTTGCTTTGGGCTGTGGAGTCATTGGCATGGAAGGCAGGGCACCAGAGGTAGGTTCTGACACCTCGCTCCTGAACCGTGAGCATCCAGCTCTGCTGCACTCACTTGCTGTGTGGCCTTGGACAAGGTTTTAGTTTCTCTGAACCCTAATTCCACCTGTAAAGTGGGTGCAGTTACAGTGCCTGCTTCACTCTGCTATTGGGACAATTAAGAACCAACTGTGTGGGTCCGGGCGCAGTGGCTCACGCCTGTAATTCCAACAGTTTGGGAGGCCAAGGCGGCTGGATCATGAGGTCAAGAGATTGAGACCATCCTGGCCAACATGGTGAAACCCCATCTCTACTAAAAACTCAAAAATTAGCTGGGCGAGATGGCACACACCTGTAGTCCCAGCTACTTGGGAGGCTGAGGCAGGATAATCGCTCAAACCTAGGACTTGGAGGTTGCAGTGATGCAGTGAGTGGGATTGTGCCACTACACTCCAGCCTGCAACAGAGTCAGACTCCGTCTGAAAAAAAAAAAAGAGCGAACTGTGTGTAAAGTGCCCAGCTTTGTGCTTGGCGTTCAAGGCCCTGCCACTGCCTTCTCTTATTCCCTGGAATGATAATAACAGCAGTAAACATCGTGTGCTATTGATCGCACACTTACTCTTTTCCTGCCACACGGACTCTCACTCGTACTTTTCAGTTGTTCGGTTTCTATCCCCATTTTAAAGGGGAGGAAACTGACAGGCAATGTGACTTGCACAGGAAATTTAGCTGGTAAGATGTGCAGCCAGGAATTGAACCCAGGTTTCACTGGAGTTCTTACTCTCAACTCTTAAGCTCCTGGCCTGCTCTCCACCCTTGGAAGAGGTAGACATGATGTTCTTCTGAATCAGGTAGGAAGGGGCTGGTGTGTTCTGAGCATCTGTGAGCCGGAAGGTGAGAGAGAGTATGTGGTGCCCTGTGGTCGGGCAGATCACTGTCAGAGGCTGGGACACGCTGTGGGAAGCTGGGACACGCTGTGGGAAGCTGGGACACGCTGTGGGAGGATGGGGCATGGCATGGGAGGATGGGGCATGCCGTGGAAGGATGGGGCACACTGTGGGAGGATGGGACACACCCACACCGTGGGAGGAAGGGACAGGCCATGGGAGGATGGGACACGCTGTGGGAGGATGGGACATGCCGTGGGAGGATTGGACAGGCTGTGGGAGGATGGGGCACACTGTGGGAGGATGGGACACGCTGTGTGAGGATGGGACAGGCCGAGGGAGGATGGGACACACCGTAGGAGACAGCAGCAACACCAGCTGCAGGGCTGGCTGGACCCAGGTGACAGCTTTAGGCCTCATCCACAGGGTAGTGATGGGAAGCACTTGAAAAATTAAAAAAAATTCTCATTTTAGAAAATCCTGACAGAGTCATTTCGAATGTCAGGGTGTAAAATGAAAAAGGGATTTTCCTCTCCCCATCCCACACTTTTGAGATGAAATATTGTGATGAATTTGGAATCCTTCCAGAGCTTTCTTTAAGCTTTTTTTTAATTTTTAATTTTTATAAACGTAGTAGGTATATGTATTTATGGGGTACATGACATATCTTGATAGAGGCATACATTGTATAATAATCACATCAGGGTAAATGGGGTATCTGTCGCCTCAAGCATCTATCATTTCTTTGTGTTACAAACAATCCAATTCTATTCTTTTAGTTTGTTTTTTGGCTCTGTCGCCCAGGCAGAGTGCATGTGTGTGTGCAATTTTCTTTCTTTGTTTTTTCTTTGAGACAGGGTCTCATTCTGTCACCCGGTCTGGAGTGCAGTGGCATGATGATAGCTCACTGCAGCCTCAAACTCCAGGGCTCAAGTGATCCTCCCACCTCAGCCTCCCCAGTAGCTAAGACTACAGGCTAATTTTTAATGTTTTATAGAGACAGGGTCTCACTATCTTGCTGAGGCTCGGTTTTCTTTACAGAGATAATAGAAGCTCATGTTTGCTACAGGCCAGGCACCACACTAAGCCCATTCACATGATCATGTTTGATTGCTCAAACATTGTCCCCATTTTCCAGAGGTGGAAACTGAGGCCCGATCTGCCCAGAGGAGATTCTTTTCACTTAGCAGTGTGCTAGGAGGCTCTCCTCCGGCCACCCGGGCTCTGAGTGTTTGTAATGGCTGCACTGCTGTCCACCTTTATTTAACCACCCCTCTCTGAGGAGCACATAGGCTGTTAGTGACTTTCTGTGGAGAAATTCTTGTTTTTGAGATGGAATTTCGCTCGTTTCCCAGGCTGGAGTGCAATGGCGCAATCTTGGCCCACCTCCACCTCCCAGGTTCAAGCGATTCTCCTGCCTCAGTCTCCTGAGTAGCTGGGATTACAGGCATGCACCACCACAATGGGCTAATTTTGTATTTTTCGTAGAGATGGGGTTTCACCATGTTGGTCAGGCTGGTCTCAAACTCCCAACCTCAGGTGATCTGGCTGCCTCGGCCTCCCAAAGGGCTGGGATTACAGGCATGAGTCATGGCATCTGGCTTTCCATGGAGAGTTTGAAGCCGGAGAGGTTTGGTTGACTGTGAGGTTTACAGAGCCGCCTCCTGCTGTGGGGGGAGGGTGGACCGGAGGGGCCCACACTGCTTTGTCTGGGCCCAGGACCGCAGGGCCCTGGCCTGAAGGGCTGCAGATAGACTGGGTGGCTGGGAGGGAAGCACTGGAGGAAGCCTCAGGAGTTGCCCCAGGGCCCCCCATGGGCAAAGCCCTCACGGGACTTGGCAATGGCAGGTCTCTGTGAATACCTGGGGAATGACTGGGGTGGGACGTGCGTGGTGGCACTGTCAGTGATGGGGGTGGGGGTGGGGTGGGATGCAGGCTTAGCGGGAGGGGCTAGGCCACCTGGGGACCTGCTGAGCTCAAGGCCTTGGGAGCCCTGAGGGCAAAGTTCTTATGGCAGCTACCTGGCACCCTCGAGGGGCGAGCCATAGCGCAGGCCCCTCTGCTGGGGAGTCCGGAGCCCGAGGTGAGGAGTGGCTTCTCAAAGGAAAGGGGCCATCTTTCCCTGGGAACCTCAGGCAACCCCAGTGAGGGACCCCACTGCTTCCCCTTGATGCCCACAAGGCTCTATCTCTACCTTGGAGGCTGCAAGTGGTGGAAGAGATGATGGGGGTCGGCCCCTCTCCAAGGAGCAACTCATGGTGACTTGGCGGTTGGGCCCCAGAACCAGGAAGCCCCAGGATAGGGCTCTGCGTCAGGGAGGAGGGCGGTCTCTCCTGGGGTCCCACAGCATGGAAGTAGCCCCTGAGACTAACTCCCATCCCCATTGAGTTATTGTGCAGACAGCAGTGCAGCTTTCGAGACCATTCTGGCCAACATGGTGAAACCCCGTCTCTACTAAAAATACAAAAAAGATTAGCCAGGTGTGGTAGCGGGCACCTGTAATCCCAGCTACTTGGGAGGCTGAGGCAGGAGAATCGCTTGAACCTCCGCAGGAGGCGGAGGTTGCAGTGAGCCAAGGTCGCACCATTGCACTCTAGCCTGGGTGACAGAGCGACACTGTCTCAAAAAAAAAAAAAAAAAAAAGAAAAAGAACGAGTGATCAGAGTGGCCTGAGAAGATGCTCCGATCACACTAATGCACTGTTGAGTGGAAGGAGGAGGCGGCAGTGTAGAAACTCCTCTGGGCGTCTCGACGACCTGTTTCCTCATCTGGAAAGTGGGAGCCACAATGCTACCCACATGACCCTCAGTAGGCCATCCTTGCTCAAGCCTGTTCTGCCCAGAGCTTTCTCAGGCTTTCTCTTGGAGCAGGGTGGGCTGCTTTATCCATTCACCCCTCTGCCAAGGCCATCTGGCTGCTGAGAGAGAGGCCCTGGGGGTAGGAGGTGGGGCCTGTGAATTTCCCCCCCCAGACCCCTTGAGCAGCTCTTGATTCCTGCCTGCCCCGTGTGGTTCCCTGGCCGCTTTTCACTCTCACCCATGCTGTGTGACCTCAGGCAAGTTCTTCAACCTCTCTGTCTCAATGTCCTCAACAGTAAGATAAAGACATAATCAGTATTTACCTCTTAGATTATCATGAGGTGCCAATGAGTCAATGTTTGCAAAGTACTTAGAGCAAGGTCCAATTCATGGTCTGAGCTCTGGGAGTATTTGAATACCACGGGATGATGTTGAGTCTTTTCAGTGTGGCATTGCAGGAACAATGCAGGAACAATGCAGGATGCAAATTATACATCCATGCTCATGTAGTCTTTTGTCTATTCTGCAAATATTTCCAGAGCACCTGGTGGATGTCAGGCCCATCTTGGCCTCTGGGGGCGTGGAGATGGGTCCCGCTGGCCCTGCCAGCAGGGAGCACACGGTGGAGAGCAGTGGGTGGATCCCAGCTTGCTGATAGTCATGCGCTGCTGAGATGCTGGAAGGAAATGCATCAGCACACCCAGGTGGTTGTCTTCTAGGGGCAGAATTATTGGCCTTTTTATTTTATTTTATTTTTGAGGTGGAGTCTTGCTCTGTGGTCGGGCTGGAGTGCAGTGGCGCGATCTTGGCTCACCACAACCTCTGTGTTCCAGGTTCAAGCGATTCTCCTGCCCCAGCCTCCCGAGCAGCTGAGACTACACGCATGCGCCACCAAACCCGGCTAATTTTTGTATCTTTAGTAAAGACCAGGCTGGTCTCGATCTCTTGACCTTGTGATCCGCCCGCCTCGGCCTCCCAAAGTGCTGGGATTACAGGTGTGAGCCACTGCGCCTGGCCTTTATTTTCTTCTTCTTGTCTTCCTGTAATTCCCAAAGAGTCCACTCTGAATGATAGTTACCATTTATGGAGGCCTGGCAACAGCTCCACGCTGTCCTGAGCATGTTCCATGTACTTTTCTCAGGGATTCTCCCAGCATCCCTGTGACATGGGTGTTGTTATTCCCAATCGACAGAGAGGAAAACGGAGGCGAAGGGCGGCAGGCCAGGATTCACACTCTGGCTCTTAACTGCGACCCGGCTGCCTCTCCACAAACACCAGGATCACACACCAAGACCAAAAAAACAGTCCCACAAACCAACAAACACTGCACTTGGTGGCTCAGGTCCCCTGAGCTTGGTCTTAAAGGTCCCTGTTATGCTTTTTCTGAGTGCCCCAGTGAGGATGGTCTTCATGTTCGTGTAAGAGCTTAGGGGCCGGGGCTGTGTCTTTTCTTCCTGTCCCCTTCCAAGAGGGAACATGTATCCCTGATACTGTAAGGGCCCTTAAAGTCTAGCTCTGGCCTTCTGTCTCCTTTCATGGCACATCAGCCAGCTACCCATTCTCCAGTCTTTGATTACCTCCAATGACAGGGAGCTCACTCCTCAACATTTATTGTACTCTAAAAAAAGTTCAGGCTCATAGATAGTTCTTCCTACGTTCCTTTTTTTTTTTTAAATTTGCTTCCTCTCAAAGTCTCATAAACAAGTCACCTGCTTTGGGGTCCAAAGGCAGGACCTGGCTAATTCGTCTCTATGTCCCCTAGAGTGAAGAGCACAGGGCCTGCTAGTAGGTGCTATAAATGCTGCACTAGAAAGCAAGTGGCTAGGGGGTGGGCTGGTTGGGCCCCCATCAAGCCTCAGGCTGCAGGTAACCAGGTCAGCAGGTCCTGTGGGATGCCAGCTGGGTGCGTGCTGATGGGCACCGTGACCTCAATGGAATAGGTTGCCATGGAAACTGGCTCTCCTTGTCCCGAGGTCCATTGACTTGTTCCTCAGGAGACCATGGTAATCCCCTGGGCTGTTGGGCAGGTCTCCCCAGGATCTCCCTAACCCCACATTCTCTGAGCTGGGTGGGTCCCCAGGGAGCATGCAAGCTGTACTCCCATTGTGCAGCTGGGCAGCTCCAGGCCCCGAAAGCACAGGGACAGGCTGAAGTTCACACAGGCAGGGGCTGTCTCATAGCTGGGCAGAGGGCGTCTCATAGCTGGGCAGGGGGCCGTCTCATAGCTGGGCAGGGAGCCGTCTCATAGCTGGGCAGGGGGCATCTCATGGGTAGGCAGGGGCTCATCTCATGGCTGGGCAGGGGGCATCTCATAGCTGGGCAGGGAGGCCATCTCATAGCTGGGCAGAGGGCATCTTATAGCTGGGCAGGGGGGGCCATCTCATAGCTGGGCAGAGGGCGTCTCATAGCTGGGCAGGGGTCGTCTCATAGCTGGGCCAGGCACTCAGGGCAAACAGCCTTGCCTGAGGAACCAGCCTGTCAGGGGGTGTTTTCCCCATTCATGGGTTCTCAGAGGAAATTCTGGACCAATTCCTAGGCCTTTTGCCTCCCCAGAGAATCATGGGAACCCGCCTCCTGGTGCGTCCAGAATCACACAGTATCAATAACAGCTGAGGCTCAGGGTGACCTTCGGGGCTCTAGCACCCTAAGGGACCTCATGCATTTACCACAATGACCCCATCGCTACAGATGGGGAAGCAGGGCATGGAGAGAAGTTAGGTCACGAGCCTAAGGTCACAGAGTTGTTTGGGGGTAGAGCCAGGATCTGAATGTGGATAGCCCAGCTTCAGAGCCCATGCTCACCCCCATGCCATACCCTGCCTCGCTCTTGCTTTGAGAGGGTTGAAAATGCTTTGGGAGGGGTGAAGGATAGTTCAGGTCTGGAATGCTCTTAGGACTGGGCCTGCCAGAGCCGTAGCCTGATGGCAGTGATCGCGGAGTGGGCACCATTATGATTTCTCCTTCCAGTGACATCCTCAAAACAGCACTGAGATGTCTGCTTTATCCCTGTTTTGCAGATGAGGATGCTGAGGCCCAGAGAGGGGCAGCCACTTGCCTAGGGACACACAGCAGAGACAGGTGGAGCAGACCCTCTAGTTTGAGACCACTAACTCCACACCTGGTGTTTGTGCCAAGACCCCAGGCTGCCTCCCAGGTCCTCTGGGACAGCCCCTGCCTTCTACCAGGTGAGGTGATGGCCCCATCAGGGCTCAAAATGGGTGTGGAGACCCCAGCCAGTCTGGGTGGGAGCTGGGACCAGCCAGGGCCTGTGGATGGGGAATTGGGAGGCAGGACGGTGGCCGTCAGGGGGTTTTCAACATGGTTTACTCTGTGTTTCCTGTTCTCTGGACCGCCCAGATTTCCAGCTATGAATCTCTTATCTCTTAAATAGTCATTCATTCTTTCAGCTGTTTGCTGAGCACCTACTGTGTGCCACACCCCATGCTAGGCACTGGGAGCACAGCAGTGAACAAGCTGAACAAGAGCCCATGACAGGCGTCACATAACCACATGAATTAAACAACAAAAACCAAACGGGACCACATGTTACCAAGGAGAGACAGGTCAGGGGACCCAGTGAAAGGACTTGGGGAACACTGCCCAAGAAGGCGACTTCTGAGTTGAGAATGGAAGGAGGCACCAGTTACCCTGGTGAAGTGGCCAGGGAAGAGCATTTGGGCAGTGGGAACCACATATGCGAAGGTCTTGTGGCTGCAGTGAGCTCCCAGCCATCTCTCCTTCAAACCTGCCGCTATATGGCCACTTTTAGCACCTTTCCTCAGCATTGGCCACATATTCATTCAACGAACCCTCAGTGAGCCCCCTCCATGTGCTAGGTGCCTGGGACACAGGCGTGGATCAGATACTGTCCCTGCCCAGGAGAAAGGGAAACAGTGACTCAGGGAGAGGTGGGTGGGTAAAGTCAGGGCTTCTGATTATGAGGCATTTCTTCCGTTCCTGGCCCTGGCCCGAGGAAGCCCTTTATGGATGGATGCCATCCTTAAGCTCATTTTACAGATGAAGATACTGAGGTACTGAGAGGCCAACTCACCCAAAGAGGCTGGTGCCCACCCCCCCTTTTTTTTTCTTTTTCTTTTTATCTTCCTTTCTTCCCTTTTCTCTTTTCTTTTCTTTCTTGACGGAGTCTTGCTCTGTCGCCCAGGCTGGAGTGCACTGGGAGGATCTTGGCTCACTGCAGCCTCTGTCCCAGGTTCAAGCAATTCTCCTGCCTCTGCCTGCTGAGTAGCTGGGACTACAGGTGCATGCCACCATGCCCGGCTAATTTTTATATTTTTAGTAGAGATAAGGTTTCTGCGTGTTGGCTAGGCTGGTCTTGAACTCCAGACCTCAAGTAATCTGCCCACCTCGGCCTCCCAAAGTGCTGGGATTACAGGCGTGAGCCACTACGCCTGGCCCTGGTGCCCCTTTGGGCCTCGTTTTCCCCAGCTGTGGATTGGGTGGGAGGGAGGCCGGCCAAGGGGTTCCGGCAGCCCTGCCTGTCCCAGCGTCTCCTCCACCCCAGGGTCCCCTCTCTCTCCAGCCAGGACCATGGGCAGCAACAAGAGCAAGCCCAAGGATGCCAGCCAGCGGCGCCGCAGTCTGGAGCCCTCCGAGAACGCGCATGGAGCCGGCGGGGGCGCTTTTCCCGCCTCGCAGACCCCCAGCAAGCCAGCCTCGGCCGATGGCCACCGCGGCCCCAGCGCGGCCTTCGCTCCCGCGGCCGCCGAGCCCAAGCTGTTCGGAGGCTTCAACTCCTCAGACACCGTCACCTCCCCGCAGAGGGCGGGCCCGCTGGCCGGTCAGTGCGCGAGCGGCGCAGGGTCCTCGCCCTGCTGGGCCACGGCGGGGCGGCGGCGGCGGCGGGGCGGCGTGCCCGGGATCGCCCCCTCTGTGGGGGCTCTCCCTCCCGCCAGGGGGCTCGCCCCTGGGTGCCCTGAGTGAGCCGGGAGGGCCATGCCCACAGCGAGTTCCCCAGCGCCACCCGCCTTTGGGGTGGAGCAGGCGCAGAGGACGCGGGGTCTGGTGGTGGGGTCTTAGTGGGACGTTGAGGCCCAGAGAGGGGGGCGGCGCGGGGGCCAGGCCTGAGGCTGCTGCCTGGCGCTCAGGCCTTTTTCGTTGCTCGGGTCCGCCCAGAGTCGCAGAGATGAGTCGGGAAGCGCGACCTGCGTGCGGCGGAGGGGCCGCCGGGTGGCTCAGGGAACCGGGCGCCGGCGGCCGGGGCTGGGCCCGCGCCAGGATGCATGCGCCTGTGCGCCCTCTGCTGGCGCGGTGCGGGCACGGCAGCCCCCGTCGAGGGCCGCTTGGAGGGCCGCTTGGAGAGCGGCGTCCATGGCCTAGACACTCCACGCAGGCTTCACTCAGACCCGTGCACTCTCCCCACACGCTCACACGGGGCCACACACACGGCTGCACCCCTGCCCCGGACACGCACACGTGCGGACTGGAGGCAGGGTCACAGACACTCTCAGACACATCCCCAAAGCGGATGTACCCAGACGCAAACTCACATGCACAGGTGACCTCACACTTCTAGAGGAAGACAGTCGTACATGCCGTCAGACGCGCATTCAGAGACACACACAGGACACAGACACGCGCAGCTGGAAACCATCGTGGCCGCCCAGACGACAGATGCACACATGTGCATCAAGAACATGCAGGCATGCAGAGACACACTGAGAGCCCTGGACCCCTCAGACACACCATTCATTTGTTCAAGTTTAGGTGGAGCCCGACTACGAGCCAGGTCTCCTCTGCTGCCCGGGACCCAGCGGTGCAGACAAGAACCCACCTGGGGGAGGGAAGCAAAGGGCAGGTGTGCGGGCTGTGCGGGTGTTAGAGGTGGCGCTGCCACAAAGGCACAAAACGGGCAGGGAGGGAGGGAGGGAGGAAGGGAGGACTAGGGGATGTGTGGAGGTGAAGGCTGTAGCTTAAAATGGTGGCATGGTGAGGCTTTTTGAGGGGGCAGTTATTAGGAGCCAAATCTTCCTGGACACCCAGGAGTGCCCCGAGTGACATGCTTGACAAGAGAGAGAGAGCAAGCCTCCCTGGTGCAGTGGTCTTCATTCACGGCTTCATCCAGCCCACAGCTCTTTCTTGAGCACCTACTATGTGCTTGACTCTGGGAACAAAACAGAGATGCTTGCTATTGGGTACTTCTGGTCCTAGAGCAAGACAGGCACCAAACAGATAAGCCAGCACCTAGCACTGCCCAAAGCCCCTGGGGCGCATGCAGACAGGGAGGCCCCCACAGGGCCTTGCAGGGATTCTCAGACACATGGATGCGGTGGACACGTGCACAGGCCCATCCTCACTGAACGTGACTGTGTCTTTGGACTGGGCACTTGTGGCATGTGGGAGACAAACCCCTACTCCTGGGCTCAGGACCCTCCTGTCCACGCCTTGCCTGGCCGTGGCCCCACTGTTCTGACATACTCCACTCCTCTCTGCAGGCGGAGTGACCACCTTTGTGGCCCTCTATGACTATGAGTCTAGGACGGAGACAGACCTGTCCTTCAAGAAAGGCGAGCGGCTCCAGATCGTCAACAACACGTGAGTGGCCCCTTCCCCATTGCCCCTCAGGGCTGGGGGCTGGGACTTGAAAGCCGGTGGGGGCTGATGCAGGATCTGCCATTGGGGCAGTGCACGGCAGAGCCCAGGGCAGCACGGAGGGAGCCGGGCACCTGCTGCTCTCCTGCTCTGGGCAGCACCTGCTGTCTCCCCAGCCTTGGGAAACTCCTCCCAATCCCTGGCTCTCGCTTGCTCCCCCCAGCCCTCTCTCAGCTTCTCCCTCTCTCTGCTTCTCTCTTGCTGGCCCTTAGGAGGAAGGTGGATGTCAGGTGTGTACATGCTCCGTGGGTGGCGGGCTGGGTGGGTGCTTCTCAGGGGGTGGGGCCGCTGTCTGCATGTGCTTCCTCTCCCTGCCTGTGGTCTCCGGCTCTCTGGCTGCTCCTCACCTCCCAGCTTCTCCTCTCCCCACCACCAGTGTGACCAGGTCCTGACCATAACCCCAGGCTGCGATCAGGGGCCCCTCCATTGCACTCTCCTGCACACTTCCTCCCATCCCCCTCCCTACTCACCCACCCTTCCATTCTGCCCTGTCAGCCCACCCAAATGTCTGCTGCATGCAGGCCTCAGTGCTGTGCCCGTGATGGCCTGGGTGGAGAAGGCCTTGGCCACACCCTCCTGGAGCCAGCATGTGGCCAGGGGAATAGCCCATGGCCACAGTCCCGGCCCTGAGTTGGCAGTGGGTGAGCCTGGAGTCAGCTTCTGGCACCCCTGCTGTGGGCCTGCCTCTGGTGGCGACCACAGGGACGGGAGGGTCAAGGGCCTGGAAGGAAAGCCTGAGGTCGTGTGGCAGGTGGAGGTAATGGAAGGGCAGCTTTCGGGAGGGGGCCGGCTGGAGGGGGCTGACACCTCCACGGGTGTGGAAGGTAGGGAGGTTCTAGAGGGCGGAGGAGACTTGATCCCTGGGTGTCCTTGAAGGCCTGGCTGAGGAAGTTGGGGGTTTCCACTGCCCCAGCGTGTCTGGCTTGCTCACGCCCCACTTGCCTTGCGCATGCTCTCCCCTTTGCCTGAAATGCCCTTTCTCCGGCGTCTGCCTGGGGAACTCCTGCTCATTGCTCAAGATCAGTGCAGGACTGCCTTCTCAGGGAGGCCAAAGGGAACGGAGATGCCAGGGACCATGCCAGTTGTCTCCACCCGTGTCCTTGTACCGACTCCTGTCTGCAGTTTAGCCAGGGCTGAAGTGATCGGGGAGGGGGCTGTCTCCATTTTGCAGATGAGGAAACTGAGGCTCAGTGATGTGAAGGTCCTTGTCCAAGGTCACACAGCTGCCAAGTAGCAAAGCTGGAACTGGAACTGAAGCAGCAACTTTCTGCCCTCCTCAAGCTGCTCTCCCAGCTCCCCTCCCCCCTTGTATGGCAGAATTCTGGTGCCAAGCTGCAGTTTCCTTATTGTCACCAGCTGTTTGCATCTGCTTCCCTGATAAACTGGGAGTGCTGGAGGGCTGCCCCTTGGTGCACCTCACTTCTGGGTCCCCATAGCACCTGTAACTCAGCACAGTGGTGGGGGCCCAGCAGGTGACGAACAGGATCAATGAACAGCAGGGACAAAGTCACTGTTTCTTGTGCGCCCTCTGTGAGCCAGGCCCTGTGCCGAGTGCTGGAAGTCGCATTATTTTGTTTATGCATTCCCATAGCCTGAGAAATGGGAAGTCTTATTTGCGCCATTTTACAGGTGAGGAAACTGAGGCCCAGAGAGGTGAAATGACTTGTGCAAGGTCACACAGCTAATAGTGGTAGAGCGGGAAGACTAGGCTGGTCCTACGACCTATGGTCCTTGCAGGAAGGCTCAGTGGAGGTGCAGCAGAGGGCGCAGGAGGGAGAGGCCCGTGCAGGGTGGGGCGTCAGGAGGATGGCTTTGAAGCATCTCAGGCAGGGGTCACAGCTTGAGCAGCGGTGTGGAGGCAGGAAGGGCTTGGGGAACTCTGGTTTGCCTTTTTCACCTGGAGTCCCACGGCAGCCCCTTGTTTGCCTTTGTCAGGCTCTTTCCCTCTGCTCATCTTGCCTTCCAGCGAGGGTGGGCTGGGGGAGGTTTGGCCAGGGGGCCAGGGCTGCCAGGAGGCCTGGAAGTGAAGGAATCTCATTCAGGGAAGACCCCAGGGTAGCTGATGGGGAGATGGCAGTGGGTGGATAGGGAGCCCCATATCATAACCCTCCACTGTTCCTTTGCTAAGAGATGGTGGCTGGGCGAGGCGGCTCATACCTGTAATCCCAGTCCTTTGGGAGGCTGAGGCAGAAGAATCATTTGAACCCAGGCATTTGAGATCAGCCTGGGCAACATAGGGAGACCTGGTGTGCACGAACTATAAAAATAAATTAGCTGGGTGTGTGGCGTGTGCCAGTGGTCCCAGCTATTCAGCAGGCTGAGGTGGGAGGATTACTTGAGCCAGGAGGTCAAGGCTGCAGCGAGCCATGATTGTGCCACCGCACTCCAGCCTGGGTGATGTGTTCGGGTCTCACCCTCACCTGGGGACCACCCTGCACGCTCATCCTTCCACCTTTATTGCTCAGGGCCTGTTACTGTGTAGCGCGCCCCCCCCACCACCCTGTAAGAGTAAGGGGCTTTCTGAATCTAGCACGGAGCCCCAGGCATGTGTGGGGCTGGGCCGCTATCAGGGCGTAGAGAGCTAGAGGAGGGACCCATCTGTGGTTGGGGTCTGGCCAAGTGGGAGTCCTCGAAGTAGCAGGCCCAGGGACCCCATGCCAGAGATCTTGGTGCCACATGGCCTTGGGTCCTGGTATTCTGGGTATTGTGTGGCTCTGGGCATGGGGAAACCTTCTGGAGGCTGAGGTCTGACTGCCAGCCTCAAGCTCCCTGACCTGACATCTGAGTCTCTTGGATTCAGGGCCCCTCTCTGTCTGACTCTGGGTTGCTCACTGTACTGCCTCTTCTTCCCATCCAAATTCCAGAAGCTTCTTTTGGGAATTTTCTGGCAGGTGCTTCTGGGCAACAGTGCCTCAGCTGGCATCTGCCTCCTTGCCCTGGGCATGACAGCAGGGGGCACGTTGGGAGTCCAGAACCTTGGGGCCCTGCCTTCATGCCCTCCTCCAGAGACCTGCCCTGGTTTCACCCCTGCCTCACTCCTCCCTCACCCCACAGACTGTGTGCCCCAGGCCTGGGGCCTTGGAAACTTGACCTTCTGGCCACTGCCCGCCTGGCCAGCCTCAGCCATGATGCACTAGCTTGGTGGATGTCCCCAGAGAGCTCTCCCAACCAGTCCCAACAGCCCAAGGCAGCGAATGTCAGTGCCCACACTGGCACACATCCCAGGTTCCAAAGCTGCCGTGCCCCTGAGCCACATGCCACCCTGGCTGGACACAAGGACTAGGGTCCCAAAAGAGGATCCTGAGGGTGAGAAGAGGTGAGGTCAGTTGCTTAAGGTCACACAGCTGGTGACCAGCAGTTGTGAAAAATTGCAGCTCTGGGACTCTTGGCCCAGCACTTCCTCTTCTTGCCACTAGTGGGAGGCAAGTGGTTGGACAGGGAATATGGGATTTCCTTCCCTGCTTGCTGCCTGCCTGATGAGGACCAGGCCCCTGGGAAGGCACTGGATGCAGCAGAACTCCTCAACCTGATGGCTTGATGCTGCTGTGACTGATGACCACAGCCACTGGAGGCAGGTTTGAGCCTCCCAGCCCTTGACATGGGAAGATGGGATTGGTACCTCCATTTCCCAGGTGGGCAAACTGAGGCTCAGAGGATCATCACGGTCATTATCTCAGTTTACTCTGAGCCCAGCTTGACACTCACTGTTTACATACTTTGTCTGCAAAGCAGATTCTGTGAATGTTGTCTCCTTTTTACAGATGAGGAAACTAAGACCCAGAGAGGGCAGGGTACTTGCCCAAGGTCACACAGCAAATCCTTGTTGGAGACTGGGACTGTGCTGCTTTGGTTTTTAAAAACGTTTTGAAAAGTAGGAAGGGACACTGTGAAAATACAGATTTAGTTGTTTTCATTTTTTGGCTAAATCAAGATCTAATTTGGATGTTGTGCTGGGCTCTGATGGGCCTTTTTTTTTTTTTTTGAGACCAAGTCTTGCTCTGTGGCCCAGGCTGGAGTGCAGTGGTGCGATCTCAGCTTACTACAATCTCTGCCTCCTGGGTTCAAGAGATTCTCCTGCCTCAGCTTCCCAAGTAGCTGAGATTACAGGTGTGTACCATCATGCCCTGCTAATTTTTGTATTTTAGTAGAGACGGGGTTTTGCCATGTTGGCCAGGCTGGTCTCGAACTCCCGGCCTCAAGTGATCTGACCACCTCGGCCTCCAAAACTGTTGGGATTGCAGACATGAGCCCCAGGCCCAGGCTGTTCTGGCATTTTATGTCCTGGGAGGGAGGCATGGTTAACCCTGCAGATGAGGAAACTGAGACGGTGAGAGTGGTGTGGAGGGGCCAAGTCACGCAGCCAGTAAGTGGTGAGCTGGGCAGTGTGCAGGGCTGTCCAGCACTGGAGCCACGCCCTCAGACCCCTCTAAATCGGGGCCAGGATGAGACTGGAGCTTGGGTCCTTCAGTAAAATTGGAGTGCATCTCCTCTCTATCCACGCTTCTTGTGAAATGAAAGCCCCAGACTGGACCGTGAAACCCCAGACCCACAGGTGGGCTGACGCTGGGGAGCTGGGAGCCCTGCTCGCTGAGGTCTGGGTAGCATCAGCTGCACTCCTCTCGCTCCTGGGCCCTGCTTCGCTGGCCTCTGAGCAAAGGCCTCCTGCCAGCCTTCCACTCTGAGGGGGTGGCTGGGGACTCCCCAGAGGCCAGCCAGCCTGCAGACTGGCTTTGTCAAGTGACCTCAGTTTTTAGTATCTGGCCTTAGACCTTGGCCCCTTCCCACGGTGGCCTGTCTTCTGCCCCAGCCCTGCAGCCTCCTCTTTCATCTGCCACTGGCTTTCCCAAAGGTCTCAGCCTCTCTGGGGCCTGGGGAGGTCTCCTGTGCCAGGCTGTGGACACTCAGGGGCCCTGGTTCTTGCTCTTGCTCTGCCATTGATTGACTGTGTGGCTTTGGGCACATCACTGCCCTGTCTGTGCCTCTTTTTCCCCCTTTGGTAAATGGAGGCTTTGAACTGAAAGCTCTCAGAGAGCTGTTTTCTGTGATTTGAGTCCTTGCTTTGTAGCTTTAGGCAAGTCCCTGCACCTCTCTGTGCCTCAGTTTCCCCAGCTCTCTAAAGAAAGTGCTGGCCGGGTGCAGTGGCTCACACCTGTAATTCCAACACTTTGGGAGGCTGAGGTGGGTGGCTCACTTGAGGTCAGGAGTTTGAGACCAGCCTGGCCAACATAGTGAAACCCCGTCTCTACTAAAAATACAAAAATTAGCTGGGTGTGGTGGCATGTGCCTGTAATCCCATCTATTCAGAAGGCTGAGGCAGGAGAATCGCTTGAACCCAGGATGCAGAGGTTGCAGTGAGCTGAGATTGTGCCACCGCACTCCAGCCTGGGTGACAGAGCTAGACTCCATCTCAGTCAATCTGTCAATCAAGTGCTGATCTACTCTGGCCTGGCGCTGTGCGTCCCCTGCGCTGATCCCTTGACATCTCCAAGCCACAGTTTCTTCATCTGGGACTTGGGCCCTGCCTTCCTCCCTTGCAGGGTGGCCTGGAGGGTCAGTGGGAGAGACAAGTGTGGACACCCCGGGTGGGTGTACAACAAGGAAGTGGGTGGGGATTTGAGGCATCCAAAGGCTTCTTTCCTTGAGGCAGGTCTTGTCCCGTTGCTCCAGGCCCCTCCCTCCAGCGACCCCACGTGGGCTTGTTCCCCGCCTGAGCATGTGCAGCCATCACAGAGTCACGTCAGGCCGCACAGCCCCCGTCACAACCCCCCTCACTCCAGCAGGAGGGGATACCATACCCTCTGGCTCACTTCGAGCCATCCAGCTGAGCCCCAGGGTCTCAGGTGCTCCCCTGTCTTCTGACAGGTCCTTGGAGAGCTCCCAAGCCCTGCACCCTCCTGGTCTCACCTCTATCTTTTATATGGACTGAAGAATATGGCCAGGGCCAGCTCAGAAGAACTGGGAGCCAGGGATCCAGGTTCAAGTTCAGATTGTGTGACTGTAGGCAAGGGTCTTTCTCTCTCTGGGCCCTGGCAGTGGGTGGGGCCACCCTGCCTGCTGTGTGTCTTCTCAGGGTCCTGCTGAGGTGCAAAAGTGGCCTTGGATTGAGAAGAGCCCAGCAAGCTGTCAAGCCCTGCTGCACCCTGTAGGGGGCGCTCCTTCTACGTGGGAGTCAGGAGCCCGGGCCTGGCTGTGTGACCTTGAGCAGAGAGGCCTTTGCTTCTCTGCCCTCAGTCTTCCCAGCTGCACAGTGGGAATGAGAGGGGGCTGGACCCTAGTTCCCAGGTCTCCCTGCCCACGGACCTCCCCTCACTCCCCGTGGACCCTGCCCTGTCCCTTTGGTTGCTTTGGATGTGAGGCCTCTGTGGCTGTCCCCCTGTCCCCCGTCCCCAGCACCGCCTGGCTCTCCCGCTCTCTCCCCTGCTCTTTCTGCCACTCCCGCCTCTCACCACCCCCATCTCTGCCTCTTCTCTCCTGTTGGGCTCTCGCTCTCTCCTCCCTCCTCTGTGTCTCTGGACCCCCGCTCCAGCCAGACCTGGTTCACATTCAGATGGCTGCAAAGGTACTTCCGCCCCTCCCCACTCCCGCCCAGGCCCAGGGGACCCGACCATGCCGGGAGCTCCTCCTACCCCGTCTCCATCACCTCCCCCCTCCTCCTCTTCACTTTCGCATAGACGTGCCCTGGACATTGGGGCTCTGCCACCTCACCCCCTTGGACAGGGCTCACTGTGTGACTTTGGGCAAGTCCCAGCCCCCTCTGGCCTCAGTTTCCCCCTGCAGATGGGTAGGCTGCAGGAGGGGGCCTGTAGTTTTCAGCGGAGGAGCCCTTTAGGTGTGACCCATGATTTGGGGTGGAGGCAAGCCTTGCTCTAGTTGGCAGGGTTGGGGCCTGGATGGTCACCGGGTCCCAGCAGGGCCCCTGCTTGTCTCCACCCAGGTCTCAACAGCTCCCAGGAGCGGGCTTCTAATCTCAGGGTGTGGGGAGACTTTGTAGGTCTCACTTCACTTTCTCTCAGGCAGGACTCTTCTATTACAACCTTGCTTGCCCGAAGAGACAAGGGGCTCCTTCCCTCCCTCCCAAGGCAGCTCTGGGCATCTTGAGATGTCTCGGTGCATCTGAAAGGAAGCGGATTTCTTGCTGCCCTGGGACTCCTCCCCTATGGATTAGAGCCTCAGACTGACCCAGGCCAGTCCTGCCCTGGTCCTAGACAAAGCCCATCTGATCCAGCTTTGGCAAAGGGCGTCTGGGCCAGGGAGGGGAGGAGCTCCAGGCCAACTGGACCTGGCATGCCTCGGGACTCACGCTGGCCCCACCACCTCCCTGGGCCTCCCTCGGCCACTAGACCCCGAGCACAGCACCTAGGAGGATGGTGGGCTTGTGGCTGACGGCTCCTTTCTCCTTTCTTTCCTCCTTTTGTCCCTGCTCAGAGAGGGAGACTGGTGGCTGGCCCACTCGCTCAGCACGGGACAGACAGGCTATATCCCCAGCAACTACGTGGCGCCCTCCGACTCCATCCAGGCTGAGGAGTAAGTACCGTCTCTGGCTGTCTCTGCCCATCGTCCTGGGTACTGCCCGTGCAGAGCGCCTCTCCTGGGCTGCCCAGCGCCCCAGACGTATCTGAGGAGAGGCGCTGTGAGTGGCAGAAGCCTGGACCACCAACACCATCCTCTGTCTTCCCACCCCTAGGTGGTATTTTGGCAAGATCACCAGGCGGGAGTCAGAGCGTCTACTGCTCAACGCGGAGAACCCGAGGGGGACATTCCTAGTGCGGGAAAGTGAGACCACGAAAGGTATGCACGCTCCTGCTGGCCAGTGGACACTGAGTCTTCTGTGAGTGGTTAGGGCTGGGTGTTGCAGAATGAGCAGGAGTTCATTCTGAGGAGTAGGGAGAGGGGCCTTCCAGGAGGAGGTGATCAAAGTCAGGGAGGTGCCTCTGAGGAACGCTGAGTAACCCGCGATGGCCAGATGTCCAGAGAAAGATGAGGCTTAGCTCTCTGGCCTTGGTATCCTCAGATGAAAGCTGAGCATAGGCTGTCTGGAGATCTGAGTGTCACACGACAGCAGGCTCGTTCTCAGGGTAGGTGCTGCTGCAATGAGCCCCCCTTCTTCCCCTTCCCCGGGTTTCCTGGGGCCTGCACTGGGTGCTAGGGCCTGGCTTTGCCCTCCCCCCACCACAGTCCTGGTCCCTGCCCCTTTCCTGTCCCTTCCTCAAGCCAGAGAATGAAGACCAGCCCCTTTCTCTCCAGCCCCTCTGAAAGTGGGTTGCAGGCGCCTGTCACCATGGCAACCAAGCTGAGCTGCTTCCTGTGGGCCTGGGGCTCAGCAGGAGTTGGGGAGCAGAACATCCATGTCGAGCCGAGCTCTGCATTTACGAGCGGTTGTGGGGCCGTGTGTGTGCATGCTGTGTGTACATCTGGGTGTGTGTGTGTGTGTGTGGATGTGGGGCAGAATTGTCTGTGCGTTGCTGTGTGGGAATGGACTGTTGTGGTTTGTCTGGTGCCCGAGGGCCTGGGGAGCGTGTATCTGTGTGAGCCTGTGGTTGCTGTGCCCGGCCATGCCTGTGCGTGTGTGCACATGTGGCCTGGGGTGGCTTCAGCCTCAGGCCTGTGGTGTCTACATGCACCAGCCTGGCCATCGGTAGAAAGTCACAGTTGTCCAAGGCAGGCTTTGGGTCCTCGGGTGTGGGTTTGAGCCCCAGCCCTGTGTCTGGCTTGCTGGGGGACCCCAGGCTAGTCACTGTCCCTCTCTGGACCTCATTTCTTCTGTACACTGCGATTGTAACCTCTGCCTGAAGATTGCAGAGGGGGAGGTCCATGGGCTTCAACAGCTGGTCTTTGTCCCATGCCTGTATACCACCTGGCGAGGCTCCCGAGAAGGCCCGTTCCTGGCTGCTGGAGCCTCCGCCCCACCTCCAGGGCTCAGTCTTGTTCCCTGATGCCTCTCGGGTGTCTCTTGGCCTCTCGTTCTACCGAGGCCTGATGGATGGGAGGAAACTTTTTGGGCCAAAAGCTTTTCTAGGCTCAAGGGAAAGAGGGGAGGGAGGCACCAGGGCTGGCCCTGCTTGACTCAGGCAGGCCTCAGGCCATGCCCAGCCCGTGGTCTCCTGCCCACCATGGCCAAAGCCTCTGCAACCACCCCCTCTCGCCTGAACCTCGGCCTGTGTTCAGAAAGTGGGGGGGCATGGACAGTGCCCCTGTGGGCCCACCCAGAGAGGGAAAGCAGTTAGGCCAGGGCCACACAGCCATGGGGAGCCACTCACAGGCTCCCAGCAAAGAGTTACTGAGTGCCTGCTGAGTACCAGGCCCTTTTATATGTGGGTGCACTGAATCTTCCCAGCCACCTTGGGAGCGCTCACATTGTGCAGAGGGGGAAACTGAGCCCGGAGAGGACTGGCCGCCCCTCTAAGTCCCACAGCTGAATGTGCACTGGGATCTGAGGTCTTGCCAGGGCCAAGGGGGCATGCAGGACGTTCCTGTCAAGTACCCCTCGGGTCTCTTGGTCCTACCTCTGTGGCTGCCCTGGGCCGGGCTGCTGAGAGACAGGGAGGGCTGGGGGCTCACCTGCCTGGGCCTCCCTTCCCTCTGGAGTCAGGCACAGAACGGTGCCCTGTGGGGGAGAGGGCGTGGCGGTCACAGCTCCTCTCCCTGCCTGCAGGTGCCTACTGCCTCTCAGTGTCCGACTTCGACAACGCCAAGGGCCTCAACGTGAAGCACTACAAGATCCGCAAGCTGGACAGTGGCGGCTTCTACATTACCTCCCGCACCCAGTTCAACAGCCTGCAGCAGCTGGTGGCCTACTACTCCAGTGAGCGCAGCGGCCTCGGCCTCAGAGGGAGGGCAGCCAGGCAGGACCTCAGCTGCAGACCCCGGGGAGGGGCCTTGGAGCCTGGAAGGCCGCGCTTCTGTTAGCCTAAAAGGCCTGGTTTCCTGCTCCCCTCCCTACTTTTCCCTCCCCCTTCCCTTTCTCCCTCCTCCTTTTCTCTCCTTTCCTCTTTCTCTCCTTTCCCCACTGCCCCCCTCCTCCCTGTCCCCCTCCTCTCTGTCCCCTCCTCCTTGTTCCCCTCTCTCCTGGCTCCACGCGCCGTCCCACTCCCTGTCTTTTCCTGCAGCTGGCTGGTGGGAAGGGGGCTGCCCTGAGGAGCCCCAGAGAGCCGGAAGGGAGGGGACAGAGGCTAGTGTCGTTTGTCTCTGTAGCCCAGGACCGGT